>CM066035.1:22703012-28179955 GCA_033557465.1 Ichthyophis bannanicus
TCGGTGGATTCGGCATAAATGCGCCCGCTACCACAGCCTTTCCCATCTGGCAACACTCTCCCACCGACCCCTCTCCTCAGCAGTCGTTAGGATACAATGTGCACAAAGTTATTTCGATTTCCTCGGGGCATGCCCCGGAGCAAGCAGGAAAGCACCTTGCCTACTCACGCATCACATGGGATTCCCCCCAAGCCCCTTATTTTAACAAGAGGGTGGTTCCCAATCTTTGATATAGTGTTTCCGCCCCTATGCTGTTATTTCTGTCAATTTATTATATTGTTAAAAACCCATTTTTAGTTTCAGAGTTACGCTTGTGCCTTACTATATCCGCTGTTCTTGTGCCCCTTCGTTTTGGTTTTAATAACTTCTTCCTTTTGTTTCTCTACCTCCTTTAACTTAATTGTGTCCTTTAATAGTTTTACTTTCAGAATGCTGTTACCTCAATTTGCTGTATAGCACTTTTGGTTTAACCGCCGCATTTCAGTTTACACTTACCTCGCTTTTATTACAAACTCCCGTTTTTAAAGTCCCGTTTGTTTTCCCCTTTAATCAGCCAGTCCTACTTGTTTTTCCCCCACAGTTTTTTATACTCAGATCACTGTTTTAGCTTCTGGCAATCACTGTATGTGTTTACAGCCACATTTCAGTTTACACCTACGCCGCTGTTACATACATTCGTGCCACACATGTGCTCACAGCCCACTTTTCCGTTTTTTTTATGTTTAGTAATTATTTCTTCTACATCATGGTTAGCTTTCCCAAGAACAAATTTTGTTATTTTTCCACATGCTTGCTTTCAGTATTGCAGGACTCGCTCTCCTCTGTGCCATTTACCTCATTCCGCCATGCGCGGCTATCTCCCAATCATCCAGTTTTGGCGCAGAAACTCACAATATTTATTGGAGAGACGCTCACTCTTTTCTTCCTCTCATGACGGTTTATACTACACGTTGCATGTTTTGGATTGAACGTTTGAACTGGGTAATGGACTCGTTCACCTAACCTTCTCTATGCCTCTGTGGATCAATAGTCAATTTGGATCATAGTTTGGATTGTCTTAATGTTGGTTAATACTGTTACAACCTAGAAAGTTTCCCTTCCTTATTATCTGGCTGTCTACATGGTTTTCTGACTGTTAGTTTTAAATTTGACAGGTTTATTATGAGTTTCTGACTCCATCATCTGTTCTGGCTCTGTTCTCTACTTTTTACAAATTCTACTTATTAGTTTCATTGTTTGTTTGTTTGTTTCTTTATTTTATTTTTAGCCTTGAGGTCGTTATTTGAAAAGGGTCCTTTTTCAAGACCTTCTTTCTCCTATGGTGCAATTTCTGTAAGTACCGTCTTTGCAGTAGTTTCCAGCCACGTTAAGATATAGCTCCACTTTTATTTGTTTTTTTGAGTATTCACCGTTAGGGGTATGTTTTACTAAACCGTCTTATACGTGCCCTCTCTGCGATAGTGTGCATGCTGCCATACAAAGAGTGGTCGTTTCCGGTCTTAATGTAGCAAAACAGGATTATCGCTCGATAACAGTGCCGCTGCGCACATTATCGGGATAGATGCCGCTAAGCACTTTTAACATGGCGGATAATCTTAAGTATGCATGCAGACATGTAAACACAGCAACAGTGGTGTATCACGCAATGGTTAATACACTGACTGATGGTTGTACAACAGGTGCCAGGCATTCGCCTAACGGGTGCGAAGGTTGGGGTTACCCTGATATCTTCTGTTAGCAATATAATAGTCTTAAGTCGAGTGTATCCATGCAAAACATAGCACGGACTTTATTCCCCTTCCCAAAGGATTTTTAAAGTGCAAAACAAAACAGGCACAACAAACAACTTCTTCTGGAAGAAAAATATCTTCTTTTTCTTTGCTATATACAAAACTTCTCATCAAGACTCAATGTTGTCTGCAAGGCATAGCGTACAATCCATAGGAGCATATTAGGGTTCACCAGTGCTACACTCCCATTGCCTTACGTTCACATTCAGTGTGTGTGGGGTTTGGCTTCAGACCTTTGACTGTCTGTCCCTCCGCGTGAACCCCTCGCTGATCACTCGGGGATCTCGTAGAAACACAGTTCCATTACAGGTGAGGTTTAAAAGTACCTTTAGCTGTAGTGTTTCTTTCCCTGCTCTCCTTTTATTCCCATCCATTTATCAGGACGCTCCTTTACTTTTCTGCTGACACTTTCTTGTGTTTTGAATCAGTCCACCTGGCCCTCTGGTTCCGAACAGAACTTCTGGCTTTTCCTGTTTTTATTATAGTGCTAGACTCCCACCTGTATGAATTCTGAAGCCTCTCCTCTGGCCGTGAGGTCTGGGAGACCTCCCCTGCTCTCTTGGTCCAGGTAGATTTCCTAGCCACAGGGTGTGCCTTCCTTACTCGGGCTGCCCTGGCTTCTCTCTCTGAACAGCTGCAACCCCTGGTTCTTCACCGGACCTTCCAGCTGCCTGTAGTCTGGGTGCTTTTCCAGCCACCTTTCTCTGAGGCTTCTCCTCTGCTGCTGCCTGCTTTCTCTGACACCCCCACCTGCTTCTCTCTGATGAATCACGGTCCCTTCCCTTCTCTCTGGGGAATCACAGCAGTCCTTCCTCTCTGGGGAATCACAGCAGTTCCTTCTCATCTGGGGAATCACAGCACTCCCTTCCCTTCTGGAGCTACCCTCCGGCTTTTTATCGTCTCTGTTTCCTGCAGGCCTGGCTTGGCTTTCCCCTTGCCCAGGGTGAGTGTAATCACGCTCTTAGCTCGCTTGTCTACAACGTCAGAGCTCATGGGTGTGTCAGCTCTCTGCTCACACTCTTTCCTTCCGTTTCTCATCGTCCCTGTTCCAGATGCTGACTGACTAACAGTTGCAAAGGCAAATTCCTCCTTTCTATCTATTTCGCAGTTAGGTCTTCTTTCTTTGTATTGTGTTCGCGCGGCCTCCTATGTAACATGGTACAGGGGGTCCATGAGTTGCGATCTCCCCACTTTGCCTACTGCATATGGCTGGCTGAGGCATTAGCTTTTTTACTTGTCAGTCATTGCTTTTTGGAGGCATTGTTATTTATATTTTTATTAGTGCCTGGCCAGCAAAACCACCCTCACAATGCCGTAACCGAAGGGTGCCGCATAAGGCGACTCTATAAGGCACTCCATAGGGCACATTCTAAAGTGCAACTGTCCACCAAGGCACCCTATCAGGTCCCCTATTGGGGCAACCCATAAGGCCTCTTTATATGACACCTTATAAGTCGCTTTATAGACCACACTTATAGGGCGCCTTATACGGCGCCTTATACAGCGCCTTATATGATGCCCTATAAGTCTCACTTATACGGCCCCCTATAAGGCGCCTTATAAGGTGCCTTATGGTGTGCCTTTATTTCTTTATTATTTTATTTTATTTAGTATACACTTATATACGCGCTACTTCCAGCGATCAGTAGCGGTTTGATTACAAATTTGGGATTGTCAAATCACAGGAGCAGAAAATTTGGGAAAATCTACACATAGAGTTGATGGTATGGCACATCACACATAGTTTATGCACTTTAATGGTTAGACTTTACATATTTACGACTTTAACCATATGTAGCAAAGAACTTCTAAACAAACAGTATCAAAGTCTGTTTTCGTTGCTTTATCCTGGTGGCACCCACTGTGGTTACATCAAGCCGATTGTAGTGACATTGTGAAAAAGATGGGGTTGTTTAGGTTTCTTCTTTACTATCGTACCTGAAAGGCGACTCATAGTCGCTTTAATTGCTCGGTAGTATGAAACACGCTTTTATGGCTACAGTACTCTGAGGGTTTTTTTTGCTGGCAGTACTATGTACCATTAGAAACATAGGACAAATGCCCTCGTACAGCCCTATCAAATAACCCCCACCGTGGTGTGAACCCATGACCTCTGGCTCCACAGGCAGTGAAAGTACCATTGTGTGGCTACAGCTCTATAGCTGCTAACCACACCCCCTGGCTGGCTACAGACACTGCAGGTCACCACACAAACTGTCCTGCTGTGTTTTACCAGGATCTTGTTAACCCACCTGATACCCCATTATGCCACTGCCACATGCAAATCAGCATCTACCGATGATTCACAAAGATAAAAAAAATGGGGTATGCCACCCCCACAGCACCTCTGCCTGGTGTGTGAACTGGACCGTGTGCACCCCCCCCACCCCCCCGCCACCCCCCCCCCCCCCCCCCCCCCCCCCCACAGCACCTACCCTCGGCCTGGTAGGGGTGTACTGAACCCTTTGTTGCACCCCCACATCCACCTCAGCCTGGTAGGGGGTACAACTGCCCATGTGTGTTACTGGCAGAGAGTATTTAAGAGAACCGTCACATTGTGGGCTGGTACTTGGTGCTCACCCTGAGAGTGAGGTGGGTGCGCCCAGCACCATGTCCGTACAGCACCTTTCATGGCTGATATACGCCATGCTGCAGGTCCCCGTCAGTGCTACTGTGTGTGATATGGTAAGTTCCTGCAGAGCACACACATATGATACATCTGTGTCCATCTGTATTTCTCAGTCATGTCTAGCCCTATGGGGCTATGATGCACCCAGAATAGTGCATATCCTGTGTTTGGTGCCAGGTTACATGATGTAGGTGAAGGGGGGGTTGTGTGTTTTGGACCCATAGGCCAGATTGATGTACCACCACCCAAGCCCACCCTCTGGGGCTCAGGGTGGGAAACAGGATCTCCCACCAACAGATCGCACATTCTACCCCACCATTCTAACCCCCCTGCAATGGGATGGTCAGTAGAGAGGAACGCATCAACCCCAGTCCTGCTGGGGAACCGACACCCCTACCTGACAGTTCAATGCAGATCTGTACACATCCATAAAGCAACTAGCAGACAGACAGTAGGGCCTGGAAAATGCTCATCTGCCCCCCACCAACTATCTGACATTGCGCCAGCAACAAGCCTCCAGCCGCTGCACGCCTGCAATGTTTTCCAGTCAAGACACATACTAGCTGCATACGGTCTTGGCTAATCTAGTCCATAGTGTCATGTTTCCCTGGATGATATGGCGTGTACCCAGAACTGGAGTCATGTCAGCACAACCAGCCAAGCAGATAAGTCCAATCGGCAAGATGGGCCCCAAAAGAGAACCCCATAAATATCACATGAGAGAAATACTATAATAGCACAATGGGGGTAACCTAGCCATGCCGTGGTCACTGCTCCAGTCATGTGAAGTGACCTCCCAGCAGAGACATGCTGTGGCCATCCTGTTCGTAGCAGGTGGTGGCCGTGCATCTACACTGTCTGAGCCATTGCCCTATGACCCTGTGCAGATGCATCCCGCAGGCCAGGCCACCCTATCCAGCTATTCCCACAGTACCTTGCTCCTCTTTATGCACATTGTCAAGGCTCAATACTGCGCAACAGTTCCTAGCAGTGTGGGCTTGTGGAGGGTGTTGGCAGAATCCACCACACACTGGATAGACAGCCACACCCATACTCCACACACCTATGCCCGCATTGTGCAACTATAGATGTGTTTGGCAACCCTGGCCACACTACACCAGTCCTGGGGGACATTGCAGGCATGGCTATGGCACGCAATACTGTTTGGGGATCACTCTGTGTCCAGACACCAGACCTGAGTCACACTCCACATGGACATCAGAAAGGTTGCTATGATGCAGCGCAATCAGCCAATTGTGCTTTAAATGTCATGGAATTGGGCTATCTGCCATTTATCATAGCAAACTTTTTGGATAACTGTGTACAGTTTTTCCCATGTTTAGGGTGGCAGTTGGCGTTTTTTAAAAAGTTATGAAAGTGCTGAGTATTGGTAGATGCATGCAGGTCGCCCACCATCCTGTCTCTTCCAGGAGGCATTCTGATAATTTGAGCCTGTGGGTGCGGGTGTGTCTGCCCTGTTGGGCCGCTGCTTCTACAGGGCGAGAGGTTCCCAACTCCTAGTCCTGGAGGGCCAAATAGCTGTTTGAAGAGAGGGGGGGGTTTTCATGCTGTCCCCTAATGAATAAATGCTGAGATACATATTCCTATACCATGGGGGCGGTGCATAGAAATGCAGCACAGCCACTATTTATTAGAGGCAAGCATGGAACCTTTAATGGTGTTTGGCGCTCTCCAGGTCTGCATTTGTGAACTCTGCTCGTAGGTAATGCGCATGTTTATATGTGGTCCGTGCTCTGTAGGGGTAGAAATGAAGAGTGTTTTTGGGGCATGTCCTACGTCAATCTGCAAAAGATAAAGGTTCTGTCTGTATTAAGCATGTTTTAGTAGTGGTAAAATTGGAGCTTGGGTTGGGCGGCTAGGAACCACAGCTCGTGACCGTTGGAACCTGTTGACCTTCTGCTCCTGAACACACGATGGCTGATGGTGCACTGCACCACCGTGACATTCTATCCACTGGGGATTACCATGACTGTTTCGCCTCAGACAGGGCCGGTCTGTTGGCAGACAGTGCATGCACCCACCTACACAGTCGGTCTAGGTCCCAACGGTCCTGGCTTCTGGGCAGCTGGCCACTGGCCCCTCCACCAGCCATACCAACCTCTGCCACCCTGCTTACCATGCCCTTACAAATGCTGGTCGGTTGCTAGCTGGTGGAGCGGGCAGGAAAAAAAAACTCAGACCAACCAGTGTGTGGGTAGGCGGCGGCCTAATTGTGTGGGTTTTCTGGAGTAGGGGTGCCTGCATAGCTGTCCACGCTTCCTCCAGCAGCCCGCCTGCCAATGTTCGGTGCCCTTGGGGGTACCTGCTGGGGTACTATGCCCCTGTGACAACTGGTGGGAAGCCACACTTAGTGCCCATGTTGGGCTTCGTCATCACTTGCTGGTCTGGCTGCACTACTGTTTCAAACATTCCTATGGGCCACCTATGGCATCACCCTAGTCCGCACTGTGGCCCAGCTGCAGCCACAGCATGTGCCGCGCTGCAGCCCTCCTGTGTCCCCTTTTCAAAGCATCTGTCCAGTTGCCCGTTCCGACATGCCTGCCCTGCTGGTTTGCGGCACATGTTCATGGCACCCCATGAGGAAACCTGCCCAATGGAGAGGGAAAAACCCGTGCTCAGCGCAATGTTACACTGTGGGCTCATTCACCTTGTTATGGGGACGGAGCATATACCCTTTCGCGGGGGAGGGGAAAATTCATATCTTTTTTTTGGTTTTAGTCTTATCTCGGGAGTGTTTTTTGATGTTTTCCCATTAAACTCACTACTTGCCAGTGTGGTTATGTTTTTTATTACATTTTCTGTCTGTCTGCTTGGTTATTTTCACTGTTTATTGTTCCCTTTTGTTCTGTGCCGAGGGTAGCACACTTAATCACTTTTTTGGTAGGTTTCCCTGGTTTTTGCTGTACCATTGCTGATGAATATGGTTTTCTTTATTTTCCCTTTAACTCCCTGCTCGAACGCGCCAGGGTTTTCACTGGCGTTAGTTTTCAGCCTCGGAATTTCCACAAGCGTTTAGTGTGCAGGGAGCCCTCTCCCCTCCTACCACTCCGCTCCGCCCATTGACCACCTCTCTCTCCACCCCTGGGGAGCCTTACTTTCCGCCCTCCGGGATCCTTTCTCCCACCATCAGCGCTCATGTGCGCCGCTGCGCGCGTTATCACGCACTAAAGTACCATTCTGCGCCTGATAAAGGGGCCAATATTGCGCGGAATAAGGTACCTTATCGCGCAATAACGTGGCAGAGGAGGCGCACATTAAGACGCGTTTAAGTAAACCATACCCCTAGACTAGTTTAATTTAGTGGATAATGTTTTGAAGCATTATTCTTTATTTATTATTTTTATTATTCACATACATATGGTTATATCTTGTTTTTAATATATATTGCTATTGTGATAAGGAAGCTGATCATAGCTTCAGAAAGGAGGCTATAGGAAAAGGTGAAGTTGACTCTGAACAAGCACCACCTGTCAGTATCTGGTAGAAATAAGAAAACAGAATTTGTCCATAAAAGACTACCAGTCCCCTAATGCACCAGGCTTCCAACAGCCATTTAGAGGAGCTGAAGTGGGGAAACGTGGGGTTTTCAAGTCAGAGAGGGCTATGAGGTAATATCCCCAAGCACATCCATCTCAAAGTGGCAGGGCCTGATGTCAAGGTGGTGGATGCACAGCTTGCTGCTGTGCTAGAGGGTGGGAGCACTCATCAAAGGCAGAATAAAGGTAGAGTCTATTCTTACAGAGAATTATCCTCAGTTTCATCTGGGAGATCCTCATCTTTGGCATTTTCATCAGAAGCAGACGCCAGAGCGGACGTACAGAGAGTGCAAGAAACCCTTTGGAGAAGAAGAAAAGGAAAAGCATTTGTGGAGGTCTAAAAGGAGTCCAAAGCAGTACATATACTGGGGAGACATATCAAAAGGCCAGCATACACCATGTTGACTTGGGGAAAACCAGAGGAATGGTGCTGCAGAGCTAAGGGAAATCTCCAGACGGTAACCTGTGAGGGAGAACGGCTGCAGCACGTGTAAGTGGCCCTAGGACCCCGTGCCCAAGAAGGTATGTGAAGAGAGATCCAGTGTCCATGCTCTGCGATTGGAAGGCTTGGACCATAAGAACTGGACGTGACATACTGGCCAGGCGTATTTAGAGAGGAACTCTCAACAGCAATTGAAGATCCGGTTAATGAACACCTGATCTATATGCCCTAGCTATAACCATGAAAGACAGCAGGGAAACAATTATTCTCCTGAAAGTGCGTCCACTGAGAAATTCCTCTGTGCCAATCCATGATATTGAACCGATATTCTTGTTGAGGAAGGTGGAAAAGTGCTTAGATACAGGCTGTGAATATATGGACTTGCTCTCTGTCTAAACTCCTTTGTAATAATGTTTCTGTTTACAAATTACAAACCACGCATCACAAAGAAATACAAACTTGTTCTAATTAATCTACTCCGAAGAAGCTCCTGAAGTAAGATTTGAGCCAACAGTAGAAAGCCAGCCATCTAAGGGGTATTTC
The DNA here is from genome assembly GCA_033557465.1 of Ichthyophis bannanicus. Lineage (NCBI taxonomy): Eukaryota > Metazoa > Chordata > Amphibia > Gymnophiona > Ichthyophiidae > Ichthyophis > Ichthyophis bannanicus. The sequence goes on from CM066035.1 coordinate 22,711,974, forward strand.
AGCTGGGTAACTGCTAGCAATTGAGCCATACCTAATTGCTTGTGAGCTCTGAGGGAATCACTTCTGAATCTATGTGTTAAGATATAAGAAGTTAACCTGAAAAGACAACAGTTTTTTGTTTCGCGTCTTTGTGGGTTTTTTGCTTGTTTGTTTTGAACCACTGCTAAGAAAATATTAGCTAAAGGCCTACAGACAAGACCAGTTTGTTACCAACCAGTTCTTTATATTTTCTTTTGCTTTGATTGCCTTGACAAGTTCATCTGTTTGTTTTTCCTCCTGATTTTGTTTTTCTAAGTTTAACACTGAAAGCAAGTATCCTGTTTTAATTGTGCTATCCCCAAGCATATCTACTGTTTGTTGGGAGAAATAAACCCCATAAATAAATATCTTATTGGGCTTTTACACTCAAGCACAAAACTAGACTTATTGTGAGTTGGCTGGTGTCTGGTGTGAATGGACTACATTTCCGCACAAAATTCCCTTGCACATCATATTGATAGATGCACTTAGCCAAGAGCTTGTGAACATTCTCAACCCAGTGCAGCCTGTCTGACACTATGTCATGTGAATCGGATGTGTTTTAATACAAGGTCTGTATATGTATTCTTAAAGTATTTTTTATCAATTAATATTATTGATGGTTTTTATGTTTTTGGGTTTATTTTTAATATTTTTATTTTTTTTTTCCCAATTGTGTATTCTTAATATTTGGGTTGCTGTTTATCAATATCTATTATTGTTTGGTAGATCTGTGTACCCCCTACCTACCCCCCCCGTCGCCTTCCCCGATTGAGAGGCTTCCCACCGAAACACCACAGGTATTTTTCCAATAAATTTAGCACCAGTGACCCCCCATTTTGGCCTTCACCCTTCTTTGTGGCTTTTCTAATGGGAACCGGCCAACTTGGCGTTTAGACAAGGAAGATCCGTGTCGTAAATTAAACTTACTAATCTATTATGGTTTTTTTTTTTGAAGTGGGTGAATAAACAGGTAAACAAAGGTGAGTTGGTTTTTGATATAGTGTATTTGGACTTTTCAGAAAGTCTGAACAAGGTCCCTCATCAGAGACTTTTGGCAAAACTTAAAGAGTCATGGGATAAGGGGCAGTGTACTTGTATATTGTGGATCAGGAACTGGTTAAAAGATAGAAAGCAGAGGGTAGGGCGAATGTCCAATTTGTCCCAATGGAATAAAGGTGAATAGTGGAGTAAACCCCACGGATCTGTGCTGGCGGTTCGGCTGCTTTTTGACGATATTCATAAATGACTTGGAAAAGGGAATAACGTAGTGAGGTTATCTAAATTTGCAGATGACACAAAACCCCCCTATTTAAAGTTTGTCAAGAGGATCTTGATAAATTGGAATACGGTGGCCATCAAAATGGCCAAGAACCGAAATTTTTAATCTAGGACAAGTGCAAAGTTATGCACCTAGGGAAGAACAACCCAAACTATGGTTTTCCACGATGCCCACAGGTTCCACATTGGTAAACCACCACCCAGGTAAAAGATTTAGGCATTGTGGCACGAGTCAGCTATCCTGAGAGTGGGGGAGGGTGAGAAGCATAACAAATTCACTCCTAGTTAATGGTTCCCTTCTAGGAGTGTGCAGGTAGAGAAAAGCCACAGCCAGATTTCAAATAAGACAGAAACACACCCCCAGCTGGAACAGGTTTCACAGCCAATGACTGAATAAGAGTAAAAAAGAGGGATTGCAAATCATGAGGACTCGCAGCCCTTCCTTTTAACAAGTTGTACTGAATATTCTAATATCAGGAGGCAGGGGGATTTCCCACACCTGGAAAAAAGAGGTGGGGTTAGAACCCTGGGAGTATAAGCATTGGATTCGATTTATGCACGTGGGAGATACGATAAGGAGAGCCGCAACCGGGAGAGCAGCTGAGACCAGAAACAGAGAGAAGGAGTGGATTCTTGGAGAACAGCTGAGCTACACAGAGCTGATAGAGCTGAATTCCCTGCAACCGGTTGTAAACAGAGGTTGGGGACAAGGAAGTGGAGAAGCTTTCAGACCACCAAGAGGTTGTCAGCTGAGGCAGGTCTGACCAGGTCGTTGAGTCAGAACTAAGACAATGGCAGTTGGGAGAACCAGTGTCAGAGTTTGTCGTGTAGAAGATTGCTTTATGGATAGCTCTCTATGGCCAAGCTCTAGACAGGAGGTCTTGAGGAAAAGCTAGCCCTGAAAGAAGTAAATCTCTCCTTGGAAGTTAACCATATGGCAGAAGCAGTATGGAGGTAAATTTCTGTCAGTTTTAAAAGGGAAGTTTACTGCACCGTAAGCCTAATCAGGAAGCCCTGATTTATGCTTGTTTGTCACCTGTGTTTGAACTGTGCAACGGCAAGAAAAGCCAAGTTAGCTGCTATAAGAGTTTTTGCTTGCTCCTCTCCTTTATGAAAAGCCTGCCTAAGAGTTGTGATAACAGCTTGGAATGTTTGTTTTGTTCTAAGTTTGGTTTCACGTAGAAATACAGCCTAGAGAAGTTTTAGAGGCTGGCAGAAACCAAACTGCTGTGGAAGAATTAAGCTTGACTTTTTCTTTATGCCCTGATTAACAAGGACTAAAAAGGAAAGTGGCAGCCTAGTTTCTAAAGGCAATTGCTTCTGCAAGTAAGAGGACTTTAAAAAGCCATATCTGAGTTATTTTGGTTTGTTTGCCAGTATTTGCTGTACCTTAAGCAAATCCTACAGTTATAATCCTGTAAATGATACCTTGAACCTGCTGTGTTTTGTGTTATGGAAATAAACTTTCTGTTACAAGCCTTACCCTCGGTTACCTCAACTACAAACCTTCCTACTTAAAGCACCAAACATAGTTTAGCAGTACTACACTTCCCAGAAGCCAACACGAAGAAACAGGCTGCTAAGAGCTGATAGAAGAAGGAACCCTCAACCACCACACCCATCGACCACTAGAGGCAAGTGGCTTCAGGCATTGTGCTTGTTGACAGCGTCATTGTAGATAACATGTTAAAACCCTCCACCCAGTGTGCAGCGTTGGCCAAAAGAGCAAATAGAATGCTAGGTATCATAAGGAAAGAAATGGAAAATAAAACAATGTATTATAATGCCTCTATATCGTTCCATGGTGAGACCGCACCTTGAATATTGTGTGCAATTCTGGTTGCCGGATCTTAAAAAGGATATAGCATTATTAGAAAAGGTTCAGAGAAGAGCCACCAAAATGGTAAAGGGGATGAAAGGATTACCCTATGAAGAAAGGCTAAAAAGGTTAGAGCACTTTAACCTGGAAAAGAGACGGCTGAGGGGAGATATGATAGAAGTCTATCACTTAATGAATGCAGTGGAACGGTTCAAACGTAGATCGATTGTTTACGTTATCAGAATATAGAAAGACTAGGGGGCATGCAATGAAGCTACAGGTAACGTATTTAAGACTAATAACATAAAATATTTTTTCACTCAACGTGTATTTCTTTACAGAAAGAGTAGTGGATCCATGGAATAGTCTCCCAGTGGAGGTGGTAGAGATGAGGAACGTAACTGAATTCAAAAAAGCATGGGACCAACACAGAGGATCTCTAAAGGTAAAAAGTGGACTGTTGTAGTTGTTGATATGGAAGGACAGACTAGATGGGCCATGTGGTCTTTTTCTGTCATCATGTTTCTATGTTTCTATTTTCAGTATTTCCGGGTTCCTCGGAGTTTTGTTTCTAGTCTGGGCCGGGCCTATTTCCCGCAAATAGGCGAAAGCCATGGGTGGGTCCTGGACTGGCCCGGAGAGAACTCAAGGAAAGACAATTAGCAGGTAAGGTCTAATTTCGTCTTCCTCATCGTCTCTCCGGGCCAGTCCAGGCACTATAGGGGCAGTACCAAAGCAGTACTTAACCCTGGGAGGGACCTGCTAGACTCGCAAGAATGGTCGATGGCCCCAACCTTTGCATCTTCCCTGGCCTGACCATCCAATCTATAGTGCTTCGCAAAAGTATGCAGAGAAGATTAGGTAGCCGCCCTACAGATATCCACAGCGGAACTAAGGCAAACTCGGCCCAGGTCGCCACCTGGCTACGAGTGGAGTGAGCGTGCAAGCCCTGCGGAGGCTCTTTTCCGCTCGCTTGATACGCCGCTGCTACGTCTTGTCTCACCCATCTCTCAATGGAGGCCTTGGAAGCCGCTTCTCCCTTCCGAGGACCCCCAAACAGAATAAATAGCCTGTCCGACTTGCGAAAAGACTTTGTCCCGTCACAGGTATCTTTTAAGCACCCGAGCTAAATCCAAGCTTCAGAGAACGGCATCGATGGGTTTACCCTCTAAATCCTTAAACGTTGGAAGTTGTCAGACGGGTGCCTGGGTGATAATGTTCACAGTTTTGGCAAAGGCATATATTAATATGATTCGCAAGGGATTGTGGGAAATGTAGTCCATTCACACCAGACACAGCCGTTCACAATAATTAGTTGTGCTTGAGTGTAAAGCCAATAAGATATTTATTTATTGGGTTATTTCTCCCAACACAGATAGGCTTGGTAGCACATAAAAACAGGATACTTTGCTTTCAGTGTTAAACTTAGAAAAACAAATCAGGAAAACAACAGCTGAACTTGTCAGGCAATCAAAGCAAAAGAATAAAGACCATGAGGGTAACAAAATGGTCTTTTCTGTAGGCTCTAGCTAATATTTTCTTAGCAGTGCTTTAATCAACAAACAAAACCCACAAAGTATGGAAAACTATTCTTCTCAGGTTAACTTCTTATATCTTCACACATAGACTCAGAAGTGTTTCCCTCAGAGCTCACAAGCAATTAGGTAGGGCTCAATTGCTAGCAGTTACCCAGCTGAAACCCCTTAGCTGGCTTGCTTTCTACTGCGTGGCTCAAATCCTATTCAGGAGCTTTTCTGAGATAGATTAAGAACAAGTTTGTATTTCTTTGTGATGGTTGTTGTACTTTGTAACAGTAAATTACCAAAGGAGTTTAGACAGAGAGCAATCCATGTATTCACAGCCTGTATCTATAACCCCTTCTTCAACAATCATGGGTTCAATATCATGGATTGGCACAGAGGAATTTCTCAATGGCGCTCTCTCCGGAGAATACTTGTTTCCCTGCTGTCTTTCAAGGGTATAGCTAGGGCATAGAATCAGTGTTCATACCTGAGCTTCCATTGCTGTTAGAGTTCCTCTCTAAATAGCCTGGCCAGTATGTAGTCCAGTTCTTATGTCCAGCCTTCCAATCCAGATCCCTGGACACTGGATCTCTCTTCACATACCTTCTGGCATGGGTCCTAGGGTCCCTTCCAAGTGCAGCCGTCTCCCTCACAGGTACCGTCTGGAGATTCCTAGCTCTGCAGCACCACTCCTCTGGTTTTCCACAGTCCAATGGTGTATGCTGGCCTTTTGAATGTCTCCCAGTATACGTACTGCTCTGGACTCCTTTAGACCTCCCAAATGCTTTTCTCTTCTTTCTTCCAAAGGGTTTCTTGCCCTCTCTGTCCGTCCGCTCTGGCTTCTGCTTCTGATGATCCTCCAGATGATGAAGCTGTCCAAGATCATGAAGATATCCAAGCTCAAGATGAGGATAATTCTCTGTAGAATAAACTCTACCTTTATTCTGCTTAGATGAGTGCTCCACCCTAGCACAGCGCAGCTGTGCTGATCAGGCCCTGCCCTTTGAGATGAGTGCTTGGGGATTACCTCATAGCCCTCCTGATTGAACACACGTTTCCTCACTTCAGCTCCTCTAATGGCTGTTGGAAACCTGGTGCATTCTGGGACTGGTAGTCTTTTATGGGAAAATTCTGTTTTCTTATTTCTACCAGAACTGACAGGCTGCTTGTTCAGAGTCACTTCACCTTTTCTATAGCTCCCTCCTGAGCTATGATAAGCTTCCTTATCACATACCCCCCTGCTTAAGCTATTACGGACTGGTGTAAACTGTTGAACTACGTCTTCTGTACAGTCCGTAATACGGGAAAGGGCATCCGCATTCTTGTGTAACTTCCCAGCACGATGTTCCACTTGAAAATCAAATGCCTGTAAGGCCATGTACCAGCGTGTCAACCTGGCATTTTGGTTCTTCATTTTTCTGCAACCACTTAAGTGGGGCATGGTCTGGTGACCAACTGGAACTTTCTCCCTGTAAGGTAAAACCTTAATGCCTCCACTGACCACTTTATAGCTAAACATTCTATTTCTATTGTGGAATACTTTTGTTCAGCCGGTGACAACTTCCTGCTCAGGTACATCACAGGATGCTCCTCCCCATCATGACACTGGGATAGAACTGCTCCTAGCCCTACATCCGATGCATCTGTTTGAACCAGAAAGGGTTTCCTGAAGTCCACCCCTTTCAGTACCGGTCCTGTACACAATTTTCCTTTTAGGACTGAAAATGCTTTTTCAGCTTCAGGTGTCCACTTTAGCTGGTTTGGACAATTCTTCCGCAGCATATCCGTGAAAATTGCACTTTTCTCTGCAAATTGTGGTATAAATCCTGCGGTAATATCCAATAAGTCCCAGAAACTTCTTAGTTGTTTCTTTGTTGTTGGAGGGGGAAAATTCCTGATGCTATCTACCTTACTCATTAGAGGTTTAATTTTTCCTCTTCCCACAGGTGGCCCAGGTATTTTACCTCCCTATTTGGCAAAGGCACACTTATTCGGGTTAAAAGTGATTCCCGCTTGCTTCATGGAGCACAAGACTGCCCTGATCCTCTTTAGATGCTCCGCCCAGGTGTTACTATGGATTATGACATCATCCATATATGCAAAAGCATAATTTTGGTGGGTTCAAAGTACCTGATCCACTAACCTTTGGCAGGTAGCCGCTGCTCCATGCAGTCCGAAAGGTATACTCTTGAACTGGAAAAGGCCAACGGGGGTGCTGAACGCAGTCTTCGGCTTCGACTCCCTGGTTAGCGGATTTGCCAATATCCTTTTGTCATATCAAGGGTGGTTAAGTATTGAGCCTGTCCCAACTGGTCCAACAGCTCTTCAATTCTTGGCATTGGATATCCATCAAAAACTGATATTGCGTTTACCTGCCTGAAGTCAATACAAAATCTTAAAGATCCATCAGGCTTCGGCACCAGGACTATAGGGCTATTCCAGGGACTCTGACTCCTCTATTACTCCCATGTCCAACATCTCCTGGACTTGTGCCACAACTTCCTGTCTCTTGGCTTCAGGCAGCGGTATGGCCTTTGACGAATTAATTTCCCAGGTGGAGTTATTATTTCATGGGCAACCAAATGTGTCTCCCCAGGTATGGGTGTCAACACATCTGGGAATTCTTTAAGCAATTTCCTAATTTCTTCCTGTTGTACCACTGTCAGGTCCTCACCTATTTGGGGCTCTGATTTTTCTTTACAATCAGATACCTGGGGTCCCAAATCTTCCTCTTCATTCACCTCCCTCTCTCGAGCACAGGTGGCAGCTAGGCTTTTAACCCCTTTGACGTCAGTAGAACCAAAGCCTTTGGTTCCACGCTCAGAATTTTCCAGGGATGTGACCTCCTCCACAGGTGGAAAACCCAGTCCTCTCACAGATCAATTGGGCAATTCTGTCTCCTGTCTTCACGTGATAATCATTCTGTCCAAAATTAAATAACAGAACTTTAATATTGCCCCTGTAATTGGGATCAATTACTCCCGCACCCACATCGATGAAATATTTAAGGGCTAATCCGGATCTTGGGGCTACTCTCCCATAAGCATCCAATAGGTATTTCCACTTGCAGACCAGTGTCCAACCAGGGCTCTCCCTTGGCTAGGTACAGTCACATTTTCTATGCTGCACAGGTCAAACCCAGCAGCTTGAGGGGTTGCCCGCTTAGGAACTTGGGCCTTCTCTGTGACCCTATGGTACTTTAAGACAAATGTCTGCTTCGGGGTAGTTTGGTCTTCTGGACGCTTAACCATCTTTTTAGCTGGGGTCTGAGGACTTCCAAATAAAGGCCCGGGAGCTATTACCATTAAACCTTCTCCCTCCTTCTTTCCTATCCTTCCACTAGACCCTGTTTTAAATCTTGGCCAGTCCTCTTCCTAGAACCAAATCAAAGGGTAGCCTAGGCACCACTGCTAACAGGACTTCCTCTTGTTTCCCCCAGGCACTTAACCTTTAGCCTATAGGTGGGATATGATGTTGCAGCAGCATGAATGCATCTGATGTGAACTTGGCTTTCAGGGGTTATAGGCACAAATCCTTCTTGGGCCTCTATCCTCTTCCAAAGCCTTTTTGACATCATACTCTGGTCTGCCCCAGAGTCTAACAAAGCATTTGTGGTAATTCCTTGCACATCAACCATCAAAAGAAATCCTTCTTTGGGCTGTTTTAAATCCACACCCATTAAGCTAGTGTGTGTCTGGCATCCCTTTTCTAAATGTCCCCATTTTCCACACTTGAAACATTTCTTTCTACTCCACTGTGTCATCTGGTATGGCACAGTGCATTTATTTTCAGAAACATTTTTAATTATTTTCTTTTCTGATACTGCACAGCTCGCCTCAGCACCCATCTTCAGAGGGCCACCCATTCTATGGCAAGCCTGCGTGGCTTCCAAGAATCTCTCTGCTAGCATGGGTTGCCTCTCCAAGATTTTGGCAATTTTGCTGTATAAGGAAAGTGTGCAAATCTTTAGGCACAGCAGACATAAATTGTTCAAGCATAATAATGTCTAATAACATTTCTACCGTCTTTTGCTCAGGCTCCAACCATTTTACAGCTAATCCTCTGATTCTCTGACTCAGAGCCCTGGGTGTTTCACCCACTCTCAATGTAGTAGCTCTAAACATTCGCCTATACTCTGAAATAGACAACCCTAGGCGATCTCTAATAGCAGCCTTTACATCCTTATAATTCAAAGCCTGGGCTGCTGGCATTGCTCTATAAGCTGCAAGCGCCTCTCCAGTTAATGAGGCTGCCAGCCTTACTGCCCACTGGGTCTCTGGCCATGCTAATGCTTGTGCCACTCTCTCAAAAGACTCTAGAAAATCATCAACATTATCATCTGGAGTTAACTTCCCAAAACTAAATGCCCCAATTCCCTGATTGAGTCCCACACTGTCCACATGTGGTGTACCAGTATTTACTGCTGGTCTTGCATCTGGTCCACTTTGGTTCTGCAGCTTAACTAGGGCTTGCACCAGATCAAGCACTGGCTTCTGCTGGTCCATTAGGGCTTTCATAGCAGTGTCCTGAGCCTGCTGTGCTAGCTCCTGTTGCCTGCTAAACTGGGCTGCCATCCAGCTAGCCATCTCCCTCGGATCCATCTTGATCCCTGCAAGAAAACACAAAAAAACCCCACAGTGCACCACCTTCCAAACAGGTGTTTTTCCTACTTTTTTTTTTCAATTACCCCTGTGCCTTACTCCCATCCACCACTAGACATGCCCAGGTACTTGTTACCTTATGCCAGTGATGAATCCAGCTCTGCACAGGGTCTTTTCTTCCTGGAACAGCTACCTGGAACAGCCACCTCTCCACCAAAGTGCAGTTGAGGGAAATCTTTTCTTTCAGCTTTTAAGCTTGAACTGTCTTTTCCTTCAGACTTGAGTTGTAATCCTTAGCAAGTAAATCCTTTGCGCAAAGCAATCCGAAAAACTACGCCTTTTGTCAGACTTGTGCATGTGTGAGAATGTTCACAGTCTTGGCAAAGGCATATATTAATATGATTTGCAAGGGATTGTGAGAAATGTAGTCCATTCACACCAGACACAGCCGTTCACAATAATTAGTTGTGCTTGAGTGTAAAGCCAATAAGATATTTATTTATGGGGTTATTTCTCCCAACACAGATATGCTTGGTAGCACATAAAACAGGATACATGCTTTCAGTGTTAAACTTAGAAAAACAAAATCAGGAAAACAACAGCTGAACTTGTCAGGCAATCAAAGCAAAAGAATAAAGACCATGAGGGTAACAAAATGGTCTTTTCTGTAGGCTCTAGCTAATATTTTCTTAGCAGTGCTTTAATCAACAAACAAAACCCACAAAGTAGGGAAAACTGTTCTTCTCAGGTTAACTTCTTATATCTTCACACATAGACTCAGAAGTGATTCCCTCAGAGCTCACAAGCAATTAGGTAGGGCTCAATTGCTAGCAGTTACCCAGCTGAAACCCCTTAGCTGGCTTGCTTTCTACTGCGTGGCTCAAATCCTATTCAGGAGCTTTTCTGAGTAGATTAAAGAACAAGTTTGTATTTCTTTGTGATGGTTGTTGTACTTTGTAACAGTAAATTACCAAAGGAGTTTAGACAGAGAGCAATCCATGTATTCACAGCCTGTATCTATAACCCCTTCTTCAACAATCATGGGTTCAATATCATGGATTGGCACAGAGGAATTTCTCAATGGAGCTCTCTCCGGAGAATACTTGTTTCCCTGCTGTCTTTCAAGGGTATAGCTAGGGCATAGATCAGTGTTCATACCTGAGCTTCCATCGCTGTTAGAGTTCCTCTCTAAATAGCCTGGCCAGTATGTAGTCCAGTTCTTATGTCCAGCCTTCCAATCCAGATCCCTGGACACTGGATCTCTCTTCACATACCTTCTGGCACAGGTCCTAGGGTCCCTTCCAAGTGCAGCCGTCTCCCTCACAGGTACCGTCTGGAGATTCCTAGCTCTGCAGCACCACTCCTCTGGTTTTCCCCAGTCCAATGGTGTATGCTGGCCTTTTGAATGTCTCCCAGTATACGTACTGCTCTGGACTCCTTTAGATCTCCCAAATGCTTTTCTCTTCTTTCTTCCAAAGGGTTTCTTGCCCTCTCTGTCCGTCCGCTCTGGCTTCTGCTTCTGATGATCCTCCAGATGATGATGAAGCTGTCCAAGATCATGAAGATATCCAAGCTCAAGATGAGGATAATTCTCTGTAGAATAAACTCTATCTTTATTCTGCTTAGATGAGTGCTCCACCCTAGCACAGCGCAGCTGTGCTGAATCAGGCCCTGCCCTTTGAGATGAGTGCTTGGGGATTACCTCATAGCCCTCCTGATTGAACAAACGTTTCCTCACTTCAGCTCCTCTAATGGCTGTTGGAAACCTGGTGCATTCTGGGACTGGTAGTCTTTTATGGGAAAATTCTGTTTTCTTATTTCTACCAGAACTGACAGGCTGCTTGTTCAGAGTCACTTCACCTTTTCTATAACTCCCTCCTGAGCTATGATAAGCTTCCTTATCACAGAGTGAAATAGGTTGATTCACATGAAAACTTGATACGACCTTCGGGAGAAAAGAAGGAACTGGCCGTAACACTACCTTCTCCTGTGAAAACTGTAGAAATGGTTCTCTGCACGAAAGCGCCTGAAGATCTGAAACTCTTCTCGCTGAACACAATGCCACCAAGAAAGCGGTCTTCCATGATAGCTCTTTGAGTGGAACCTCCTTGGAAGGCTCAAACGGAGGTATTGCTAAAGCCTTGAGGACTAAATTGAGATCCCAGGCTGGCACCACTGACCGAACCGGAGGATGAATGTTCTTAACCGCTCTCAAGAACCGTAAAACATCTGGATGACTGGAAAGGGGAACTCCCATCACTTGACCTCGAAAACAGGACAGCGCCGCCAACTGCACCCTAAGGGTGGCGAGAGCTAAGCCCTTGTCCAGACCATCTTGAAGGAAGGACAACACCTGTGGGACTAGGGCATTGCCCGGCCGGACTCCTTGCACAGTGCACCAGTGCTCAAAAATACGCCAAACGTAAGCGTAAGCTAGGGAAGTAGAACTCCTCCTAGCCCTCAAAAGAGTGGCTATGACTGACATCGAATACCCTCTACGTATCAACCGTTTCCTTTCAAGAGCCAAGCCGTAAGCGAGAAGCGATCCACATCCGGCATGAATAGAGGACCTTGATTCAAGAGGTCTGACCGAGCTGGTAATTTCCAAGGCTTGTCTATCTGAAGACAGACTAGATCCACATACCACCGTCTTCTGGGCCAATCTGGGGCAATGAGTATGATGCGACCGTTGTGTCTCGCTATACGCTGAAGGACTCGGCCTATCAGAGACCAAGGTGGAAAAACATAAAGAATTATCCCGGAAGGCCATGGCTGCGCCAAGCCGTCGAGACCTTCCGACACACACTCCCTGCGCCTGCTGAAAAATCAACTCGCTTTGGTATTTGAGAAGGTGGCCATCAGATCCATTACCGGCTGACCCCAGCGGTGGGTGAGGTTGTGAAACACTGCCGTGTTCAACTGCCATTCTCCGGGATCTATCACATGCCGGCTGAGATAATCGGCTTGTACATTGTCTCGTCCTGCCACGTGCGCCGCTGAAAGAGCCAGCAGGTGTGTCTCTGCCCAATACATCAGACTTTGACTCTCCTCCAATAACCGTGAACTGCGTGTTCATCCCTGCCAATTTATATAGGACACCGTCACTGCATTGTCAGAAAAAACTCGCACCGCCTTCCCTTTGACGAAATGAAGAAACTCTTGCAGAGCAAGCCGAACCGTTCGGAGCTCCAAAACGTTTTTTGGAGGAACCTTCCATCTCCGGTGGCCAAAACCCCTGAGCCATCTGTGATTGACAATGTGCTCCCCAGCCCGCAAGGCTGGCGTCTGTCGTGAGTAGAACCCAGTCTGGAGGGCTCAGCGGCACCCCCGCCCGGAGATGGACAGGATCCAGCCACCACTGTAAACTGTCGGTCACTTCCTGCGACCGAAGCAATCTTCGATCCAGCAGATGATCCTGTGGTGACCACCTGGACAGCAAGGCCTGCTGCAAGGGACGCATGTGCGCCCGTGCCCATGGCACTAGTTCCAAGGACGCCGCCATGGAACCAAGTAGTTGTAAGTAACGCCACGCTGTTGAAGTTTTCAAGCGCAAGAACGCTGTTACTTGCCTTAAAATCTTTGTACCCTGAGTTCCGGCAAAAACACTGTTCCCAGATTTGTATCGAACACTGCTCCCAAATAAAGGAGCCGCTGTACCGGTTGCAACTGACTCTTGGCTTGGTTTATAACCCAGCCCAACCGTTCCAGCAGATCGACCACCCGCGCTGTTGCTACAACCGACTCCGACACGGACGGCGCCCGAATCAACCAATCGTCGAGATAAGGGTGCACCAGAACTCCCTGTCTCCTTAACGCCGCCGCCACCACCACTATTACCTTCGTGACGTTGCGGGGCGCCATTGCCAATCCAAAGGGCAATGCTTGGAATTGAAAGTGACCCATGGGCACCGCAAAGTGTAAAAACCTTTGATGCTCTGCCAGACAGGAATATGGAGATAGGCTTCTGTGAGATCTATGGACGTAAGCACCTCCGAGGGCTGCACCGTGCAAATAACCGACCGAAGAGTCTCCATGCGGAAATGCGGAACTCTCAGACAGCGGTTGACGTGCTTGAGATCCAAGATAGGACAAAAAGATCCCTCCTTCTTGGGTACCACGAAATAAATCGAGTATCGACCTAAGCCTAACTGGTCGCAAGGAACCGGCACCACCGCTTGGAGTCGAAGCAATCGATAAAAAGTCTCTGCAACCGCCCTTGCTTTCTCTATCGACCCACAGGGAGATACCACGAAAGCATCTGTCAACGGGCGAGCAAATTCGAGAGCGTAACCTTCGCGAATAATTTCTAGAACCCAGAGGTCTGATGTTATCGTGGTCCAGACGGAAAGGAAAAACTGAAGACGACCTCCTACCGGAATTTCCATCTGGACCAAGCTCCCTTCATTGTGGCTTTTTGTTAGAGTTCTGCTGGGTTGAAAAATAACCTCTGCCGAACCCCCGAGCTCCCCGAAAGGACTGCCCATGAGCTATAAAGCGTCCCCTTTGGAAAGGGGCAAACCTAGAACCTCTGAATCTGCGAATGTCTCTCGACAGAGCCTTGTGCAGACCGCTAGGCTTCTGACCTTTCGGACGATCCTCCGGGAGCCTACCCCCTTTAGAGTCTCTGAGATCTTTTACAATCTTTTCCAAAGCCGCCCCAAAAAGTAGCGTGCCCTTGTACGGCAGCTTACTGAGACGTGCTTTAGAGGAAACGTCCACCGCCCAATTCCGTAACCATAGAAATCTTCTGGCCGCAATGACCGAAGCCATAGACTTCGCTGAGACCCTGACCAGATCATAGAAGGCATCAGCTAAGTATGCTGCGGCTGACTCTAACTTTGCACCTTCTTCATCCTCTCCTTTAGAATGAATCCCGCCTTGAATCCACTGAATGGATGCTCTGGAAACATAAGCGCCACAGATAGCCGCTCTGAGCGACAAGGCGCAGGTTTCAAAAGTCTGCTTTGAAAGAGATTCTAATTTCCTGTCTTGCAAATCTTTGAGGGCTGCTCTGCCCTCCACCGGAATAGTGGTCTTTTTTGTTACCGCTGATACCAAGGCATCCACCTTAGGCATCTTTAGTAAATCCTGTTCCTTTTGCGGTAAAGGATACAAACAGCTGATAGCTCGAGCTCCCCGAAGAGTAGCTTCTGGACATTCCCACTCAGATTCTACCATCTGCTTCATAACCCTGTGCACAGGAAAATATCTTTGCTCTGTTTTAAACCCCTGGAGCAGAGGATCCTCCAAAGGCTGTTCCTGAGTCGTTGGTAGTGCAAGATTCAACGCTGCTAGCGTTTGTGAAATAAGTGCACCTAACTCTTCCTTCCTAAAAACTCGAAATAGACTAGGATCCTTATTTGGCTCCCATGTCCTCCTCCTCTGGATCAGTGGCCCACTGATCCAGGCCAGAGTCCGCAAGAAGCTCTCCATCTTCTATTCCCTGGAGTTCCGGGATGAGCAGGCCGACGCTATCGGCGCATCCCTGTAACCCCTGGACTGATTTGGATGTGCCCTCACCCGAGTCCAAGGGAGAAATGCCCTGCACCGGGTTAAGAGAGGACAGGGGGATAGGGTCCGTAACCTGCGCTTGATGCCTCTTAAGACAATAAGCCTGATGTAAAGCCAAAATGAAATCAGCTGAGAAAGCAGATTCTAAGCTGCCAGGCGTTGTAACTAAAGCTTGTGGAGGAGCTTCCCCCATTGTAATAGGCTTTTTAGACTTCGCCTTTTTCTTTGCGGTACCCGCCTTACTAGCACTCAAAATGTCGGAATTATCAGAAATGGCTGCCTTTCCCGCCATTTCTGACTTGTTCTGAGGGCCCCCTGACAGATCGCAGGCATCTGAACGGCCCTCCATACCAGTGATCGGAACCGCGACGGAAAACCAGAGTTTAAAAGAAACCCACACACAGAATTAAGCCTCCGGAGCAACGTGGCGATTTGAACCGCCACCAGACAAACAAGAAACCGGACTAACCCGCTGTGTTACATAGTTAAAACTGCCCTGATCCAAACCGCCAATGCCGAAGCAAAATAATCAAAGAAAACCCCGGAATCCGACTGACCTTAGCGAAGCAGAGTACCGCTGTATTTCTGCGCTCAGAACACTTGATACTGCTGCTAGCGGGAGAGTGATTCTGGCCCCAGGGGCAGGCTGAAGATCTCTGGGGCTCCCAGTAACCGCTCTCACCCCCGGTAAAGAAGCTGAACGCTAAGGCAGGCTCTGCCTTACAGCTCCGATGAAACCGATCTACTACACTGGTAAACAGAACTGATTATAAACTTGAACAGAGAGCCCTGCTAGAGCTCTAAACTTGCTTAAGAAAATCTAAAGAAAAAAAGAAAATTAAACTAATTTTTTTCTCCACGTCATCTCACTATGTCCTGGAGCCAGTCAGCTACAGTCCCTTCAGCTGCTGAGGACTGAAAGACTGAGGAAGGACCAGCAGGGGGAGCCAGTCGCTGTTTCAACAAAACTTCAGTTTTTCAGTCCTCAGCTGCTGGAGAAGGTTGACAACCCCCTATAGTGCCTGGACTGGCCCGGAGAGACGATGAGGAAACCTCTGTTCTGTACCCATGTAAGAGGCCTATTTCTATATAAAAACCTTTTTTTCAAACCACACTAGTTTGGTTGTCTTGTTGTGCTACAAACCCTACTGCCTCTGCGAAGTGGACCCAGGACCAACAGGAGAGTAACCGAATGGCGAAAGGTTACAAATAACATCTGTATATATATAAGTTTGACTCCCAAAAACGATAATACTACGACAAGGAAAGTTAAAAAAAAAAGGTAGTGGCCAAACCCACCACCCGTGCTTTCAACTCTAGAAAGTGCTTTCGCAGAATCCGAATAGCCCGGCCGACATCAGGAAAAGCAAGCAGTTTCTGAACCACAAAAAATATCCTCAATTTTTAAAAAGGGTTCCAGGGGTGAACCGGGAAACTACAGACCGGTGAGCCTGACATCAGTACCGGGAGAAATGGTAGAAACCATCATAAAGAACAAAATTACTGAACATGTAGATAATCATGGTGTAATGGGAGACAGCCAACATGGCTTTAGACAAAGAAGATCTTGTCTTACTAATCTATTATGTTTTTTTTGAAGGTGTGAATAAACAGATAGACAAAGGTGAGTCGGTTGATATAGTGTATCTGGACTTTCAGAAAGCCTTTGACAAGGTCCCTCAGAGACTCTTGGCAAAACTGAAAAGTCATGGGATAGGAAGCAGTGTACTATTGTGGGTTAGGAATTGGTTAAAAGACAGAAAGCAGAGGATAGGGCTAAATGGCCAAATTTCCCAATGGAGGAAGGTGAAAGAGTAGTTACTCACCTGTAACAGGTGCTCTCCAGGAGCAGCAGGAATCAGTCCTCACATATGGGTGACGTCGGCGCCAACAGAGCCCTCGCGGAGCAATTTCCCCAGCTTTCAAAGAAAGCCTTTGGGAATTGCAGCGCGTATGCTCGGTCCCCTTCCCGCCCAAGGGTGCCATCTTGCTCAGTCTGATGACATAGCTAAAAGACAGCAAAAAATTTAGCAAAAACGAAATGATAGGACTGCAACTCTGAGGGGAGGAGGGAGGGTTGTGAGGACTGATTCCTGCTGCTCCTGGAGAACACCTGTTACAGGTGAGTAACTACTCTTTCTCCAGGACCAAGCAGGAAGTCAGTCCTCACATATGGGACTCCCTAGCTTAAGGCTACCGGAGACCTCAAGCGGAAAAATGAGCTCCCTCTAGCTCAGTAGCACAGAAGGAAGGAACCTTCTTTGAAAACGCCCCCGACCGGTAGCCCAACATCAGGGCCGGAGGGTAGGAATTGCCTAAACCTCAAAGAGATTATGGAGGACTGCCTGACCGAAAGCACTGTCCCTGCGGGACTCCCTCTCCAGGAAGTAATGGGCCGCAAAAGTCTGGCTTGAAGACCAAGTAGTGGCCCGGCAGATGTCTGCCAACGGAACAGAGCAGAGATGAGCCACTGACGCAGCCTTCGCCCTAACACGATGAGCCGTGACATGACCCTCCAACGAGAGGCCGGCTGCCCCATAAGCCCAAGCGATACAGTCAGCAACCCATATGGACAAAATACGCTTGGAGACAGGTAGCCCCAACTTATTGGGGTCAAAAGAAACGAAGAGCTGAACAGCCCTCCTATGCTCCCGCGTACGGTCAAGGTAGAAGGACAAGGCCCTCCTACAGTCCAGCGTATGCAGGACCTTCTCAGCCCGGCTGGAGTGCGGCCTGGGAAAGAAGGTTGGAAGAACCACCTCCTGGTTGAGATGAAAAGGGGAAACCACTTTAGGAAGAAACTTAGGGTGAGTCCATAAGACTACCCTATTCCTGTAGAACCTAGTGTAAGGAGGCTCAGACACTAGGGCCTGCAACTCACTAACGTGCCTAGCAGAGGTAAGGGCTACCAAAAACAAGGTTTTCCAGGAAAGAAAACGAAGAGGGCAGGTAGCCATAGGTTCAAAGGGCGGACAGGTAATCCGCTGCAAGACCACATTCAGATCCCATTCAGGGGCTGGTGGGCGCAAAGGAGGCTTAAGAAGAAGGAAGCCTCGGAGAAAACGAGCCACCAAAGGGTGGTTGGAAAGAGGCCTGCCATCTACCGGTGCGTGATGCGCAGAGAGAGCACTGAGGTGGACTCTGACAGAGTTGGACTTAAGGCCCAGATTGGAGAGGTAAAGCAAATATTGCAAGACCACTGCCACCAAGCAGGAGAAGGGATTCTCAGACTGCTGAGCACACCACACGGAGAACCTATGCCACTTAAGAGCGTAGGACTTCCGGGTGGAGGGCTGCCTGGAGGCCAAGACGACCTCTTCCACCTCACGAGGCAGCAGGAGGGGAGCAAGGACTACCCTTTCAGTAGCCAGGCCATCAGATGAAGGGACCGGAGGTTGGGGTGCAGGAGAGTCCCCTGATCCTGTGACAGGAGATAGGGTTGAAACCCCAGAGGAAGAGGAGTGTCCACCGCCAGCTGCATTAGAAGCGGGAACAAGGGTTGTCTCTGCCACCGGGGAGCTACTAGGATCATCGAGGCTCTGTCTCTGAGAACCTTGAAGAGCGTCCGAGACACCAGTGGCATGGGAGGAAAGGCATACAAGAAGCCTGTGGACCATGGAATCAGGAAAGCATCCGCCGTCACTCTGAGAGGATGCGGTTGTCGAGAGCAGAATTTGGGAAGCTGCCGGTTCAGGGGACTGGCAAATAGATCCATGGTGGGTAGGCCCCACTTGAGAAAGATCTGCTGAACCACCAACGGATCCAATCTCCACTCGTGAGGTTGGAGGATCCTGCTCAGCCTGTCTGCCAGGTAATTTTCTTGACCTGGGAGATAGACAGCTTTGAGCAGGATGCTGTGAAGGACGGCCCAAGAGCACAGTCTCCGTGCCTCCTGACAGAGAAGGAAGGAGCCTGTACCTCCTTGTTTGTTCACGTAGAACATTGCAACTTGATTGTCCGTCTGGACCAGCACAGACTGGTGAGAAGTGAGGTGGGAGAAGGCTCTCAGAGCTAGGCGGATGGCTCTCAGAGCTAGGCGGATGGCTCTGAGCTCCAGGAAGTTTATCTGCTGAGCAGACTCCCAAGGAGTCCAGAGGCCTTAAGTACATGTCCCTTGGCAATGTGCTCCCCAACCTAGGAGAGAAGCATCGGTTGTCAGCACCTGAGAAGGCGGAGGAGATTGAAAATCCACTCCCAGCACCAGGTTTGGTAGATGAAGCCACCACCGCAGAGAAGAGACCAGCAGGTTGGATACCTGTACTGAGTCCGCCAGGCTCCCCGTGGCCTGATGCCATTGAGTGCGAAGGCACCATTGAGCAGGTCACATGTTCAGGCGGGCATTGGGGGTTACATGGACCGTGGAAGCCATATGGCCGAGCAGTCTCAGAAATTGCCTGGCAGAGACCAGGGAATTGCTGCAAAAGTGGCTGGCTAGATCCATGAGCCTGTGTGCCCTGTCTAGAGGCAGGAAGGCCCGCGCCTGAAGAGTGTTCAACCTTGCGCCGATGAATTCGAGATTTTGAGAGGGGAGCAAAGTGGACTTTGCAAAGTTTATGACAAATCCCAAGTGCTGGAGTAGAGTCACAGTGCGATGAGTGGCCTGAGAGGCCTCTCTGGGCCCTGATGAGCCAGTCGTCCAGGTATGGAAATACAAAGAGGCCTTGAAGTCTTAGACCCGGTGAACACCGCTTTGACCTGGTGAAAAGCGGTATATAAATACAGCTAAATAAATAAATAAAAAATAAATTAGATAGGCCGCCACCACTGCTAGGCATTTGGTGAATACCCTGGGGGCGGAGGATAGGCCAAAGGGCAGTACTCTGTACTGGTAATGATTTCCTCCCACAACAAACCTGAGATATTGTCTGTGGTCTGGATGAATAAGGATGTGAGTATAGGCATCCTTTAGATCTAAAGAGCATAGCCAGTCTCCCTGCTGGAGGTAGGGCAGCAGGATTCCAAGGGTAAGCATCCTGAACTTTTCCCTGGCGAGGAACTTGTTGAGGTTTTGCAAGTCCAGGATGGGTCTGAGGCCTCCTGTTTGTTTTGGTATCAGAAAGTACCTGGAATAAAAGCCTTGACCTCTCAGGTGGTGGGGCACCGGTTCCACAGCCTGTTCCTGAAGAAGACTTGCCAACTCCTGAAGGAGTAAGTCCCTGTGCAGAGGGAGTCTTGGAGGCTCCCCTGGAAAGTAGGAGGGAGGTACCTGGTAAAAGTGAAGAAGATAGCCTTTTTGAACTATATGAAGCACCCAGGTATCTGATGTGATGGCTGACCACCTGTGGGCAAAGTGGACCAGCCAGCCTCCTGTGCTGAGAGAAACCAGCGGAGGGGAAGAAGCTATGCTGATGGAGTCAAAAAACCCCACCCTGCTGAGCAGGGGCCGGTGTTGTGGGCTTGGGGGCCTGCTGCCTACAGGACCCATTACCCCGTCCCTTGGCCTGCTGACCCTGTTGGGGATCTGCTGAGGCCTGATAATGAGGGTAGTATTTATAGGTAGCCGCCTTCCTTGGGTAAAAGGGATTTTTCCCCGAGCCCTTCTTCTTCTGAGAAGGGGCAGAGGTTTTTCTGGACAGCCGAGTCCTGGTCAGAGTCTTGGTCTCGATCTGTGCAGCCTTTTCAGCCATGGGCTTGCCAAAGAGGTTTTCACCTCTGCAGAGGACATCGACCAACTTGTCCTGTACCCATGGCTCGAGGTCGGATGACTGAAGCCAAGCCTGTCGGCGGGCACCGATGCCGGCTCCGGCTACTCGAGCCGATGCTTCAAAGCCATCGTAGGCTGCCCGAGAGATAAACTTCGAGCACTCTCGAATGCCAGTGGACAAGGCCTGGAACCTCTGCAAAGGTTCCTCGGAGAGACCAGCAGAGAACCCGGCAATTTCTTTTGCCAGGTCCCGGAGATACATGCCCATATAGAGCTGGTAGGTCTGGACTCGACAAGCAAGCATAGAGCCCTGGAAGCACTTCCTACCGAGGGCATCCAGGTTCCGGGCCTCCCGGCCAGGAGGCACCGAGGAGTGCATCTTCTGACTCTTGAGTCGATGCATGGCCGATTCCACCACCATGGAATGGTGCAGTAGTTGTTCCTTTTGGAACCCGGGGCTCTTGCGGACTCGATAAATGGAATCGACCCACTTGCTTAACACCGGCGCCGACGCCGGGCTCTCCCACATGTGGAAGAGAAGTCGCTCCAGCATCGGAGGAACCGGCACAGTAAAGGCCTCCTTCGGGGGAGAGTCATACTGGAGGGCATCGAGCTCTTCGGCTCGAGGCTCCTCCTCGGGATCCGCGGGGAATGCCAAGGCCTTGGCCATATCCAGCACGAAGTCCGGGAACCGGGTGTCCTCCGGGGGGGACAATCTCCGAGGTTCAGACTCGGGCGAGTCCGATGGGACGCACCGAGTCCGAAAAGTACCAGGGGACTCTTCGTCCTCCGTTTCCCAGGCTGACTCCTCAGAGGAGGAATCGAGCGGCTCCGGTCGGGCGGGAACCGATGCCCTCCGCCCCGATGCCGAGGGTGTCGGCATCGACGACAACCTCGGTCCCGAACGGGAGGCCGAGGGAGACCGCAACCGAGGATCGACTCGAGCTCACATGGACTCGAGGATCGGCTCGGTCTCCGGGGTCGACTTGGACGTCGACGTCCCGGTGGCCGGGGCAGATGCACTGGCGAGGCCAGCGATCAATGCCCGCTGCTGGTCCATGAAGGCAGCCAAACTGCTTTCCAAGGCCGTCAACCTGAGTCCGAGCTCAGGAGACCCAGCAGCCCCCGACTCGGGCCCCGACAGCGTCGGGCCCGACGTTGGCTCCTTCGGAGGTGAGTCCACGAGGACTACAGTACTCACGTGTCTAGGAGACTCCATCTCGAGACGAGGATGTTTCGAAGGCCTCTCCGACTTCGAGGACCCGGGACGGCTATCGGGGCTGTGCGACCTGGCCCTCGAGGAACCAGGAGCGTCCACCGATGCCGCCCTCGCGGGTTTCTTCTTCCGATGATGTTCCCGGGCAGGAGACCCCCGCTCAGAGGAACCCCGACGATGCTCAGGACCGGAGTCCCGGGACGTCGAAGCCTCTGACGAGGTCCGGGCCCGGCCGGACGCGGAGTCAGAGAAGATTCTTTCTCTTTGTTGCTGCCGACTCCTCAACGCTTTAGAGGACATCGTGCCACACGGACCACAGATCATCGGGTCATGATCGGGTCCGAGGCAGCGGAGGCAGCAGTCGTGTGTGTCAGTAAGAGACATAAGTTTCTTACACCGATCACACTTTTTAAATCCGCTGGCAGCCATCGGGGGAAAAAGGGCCCCTGTGAGGTCAAAAGACAGGGCTGCCAGTGAAAAAAAGAGAAAAATGGCGCGAACGCTAGTCACGAAGGACAAAAACCGAAAAAATTACGAACGGACTCGATACCGGTGTATCGGGTCCGGGAGGGAAAAGGATCCGGCGTCGAACCGAGAAAAGAAAAACAAATAAAATCAACTTTTTCAGCGGCGATCACAAACAGCGTCGGTAGGGCTCCGCGGAAAAAAGAAGACTGAGCAAGATGGCACCCTTGGGCGGGAAGGGGACCACGCATGCGTGCTGCAATTCCCAAAGGTTTTCTTTGAAAGCTGGGGAAATTGCTCCGCGAGGGCTCCGTCGGCGCCGACGTCACCCATATGTGAGGACTGACTTCCTGCTTGGTCCTGTAGAATAGTGGAATACCACAGGGATCTGTGCTGGGTCCATTGCTTTTTGACATATTCATAAATGACCTGGAAAAGGGAATAACGAGTAAGGTTATCAAATTTGCAGATGACACAAGACTATTTAAAGTTGTTAAAACCAATGAGGATTGTGGAAAATTGCAAGAGGATCTTGATAAATTGGAAGGCTGGGCATCCAAATGGTAGATGAAATTTAATGTGGACAAGTGCAAAGTTATGCACCTAGGAAAGAACAACCGAAACTATGGTTACATTACGCAAAGTTCCACATTAGGAACCACCACCTAAGATAAAGATTTAGGCATCATTGTGGCTCTTTTGGTGGCTCTTCTCTGTACCTATTCTAATAACGCTATATCCCTTTTAAGATATGGCGACCAGAATTGCACGTAATATTCACGGTGTAATCGCACCATGGAACAATACAGAGGCATTATAATATCCTTTGTTTTATTTTCCATTCCTTTCCTTATGATACCTAGCATTCTATTTGCTTTCTTGGCTGCAACTGCACACTGGTTGGAGGGTTTCACAATGATGCCTAATCTTTTTCCTGGGTGATGATTCCTAATGTGGAACCTTGCATTTTGTAACCATAGTTTGGGTTGTTCTTACATGGGTGCATAACTTTGCACTTGTTAACATTAAATTTCATCTGCCATTTGGATGCCCAGACTTCCAATTTATCAAGGTCCTCTTGCAATTTTTTACAATCCTCATAGGTTTTAACAACTTTGAATAATTTTGTGTCATCTGCAAATTTGTCAGGTCATTTGTGAATATGTTAAAAAGCAGCAGACCCAGCACAGATTCTGGGATACTCCACTATTCACCTTTCTCCATTGGGAAAATTGGCCATTTAGCCCTATCCTCTGCTTTCTATCTTTTAACCAGCTCCTAATCCACAATAGTACACTGCTCCTATCCCATGACTTTTTAATTTGCCAAAAGTCTTTCATGAGGGACCTTGTCAAAGGCTTTCTGAAAATCCAGATACACTATATTAACCAACTCAACTTTGTCTACCTGTTTATTCACACCTTTAAAAAACATAACAAATTAATAAGACAACACCTTCCTTGGCTAAAGCCATGTTGGCTGTCTCCCATTACGCCATGACCATCTACATGTTCAATAATTTTGTTCTTTTTAATTGTTTCTACCATTTTTTTCCAGTACTGACGTCATGCTCACTGGTCTGTAGTTTCCCAGATCACATCTGGAACCCTTCTTAAAAATTGACGCTACACTGGCCATCCTCCAATCTTCAGGTATTACAGATGATTTTACTGATAGTTCACAGATTACTAATAGTAGGTCTGCAATCTCATATTTCAGTTTTTTCAACACCCTTGGATGTAAACCACCTGGTCCAGGTGATTTACTACTCTCCAGTTTATCAAATAGTTTTAATACATCTTCCTGGTGTATCGATACTTTTCAATTCTTCTGCCGCATCACTTTTAAATACCATTTCAGTCATGGGTAACATCCCTACATCTTCCTCAGTAAAGACTGAAGCAAAGAATCTGAAGCAAAGAATTCATTCAGTCTCTCCGCTATAGCCTTGTCCCCTCTTAGTGTCCCTTTTATCCCTCTATCATCTAATGGTCCAACTGACTCTCTCACAGGTTTTTTTGCTACAAATATACTTGAAAAAGTCTTTATTATGCATTGTTGCTTCCCCAGCAAGCTTCTTCTCAAATTCTCTTTGCCTGCCTTATCAATGCCTTGCATCTAACTTGCCAGTGCTTATGATGTTTCCAGTTTTTATCATTTGGTTCCTTTTTCCATTTCCTGAAATATGCTTTTGTGGCAACAGTCTCTCTGACCTCAACTTTAAACCCTGCTAGCAGTTTTTTGGACATCCTTCCACTTTTCTTAAAGCGTGGAATACATCTGGTCTGGGCTTCCAAGATAGTATGTTTAAACCCAACCCATGCTTGATGTAAGTCTTTAACCTTTGCAACTGCTCATTTTAGTTTTTTCTTAATTATTGTCCTCTTTTTATCATAATCTCCCTTTTGAAAGGTAAAAGGTAGCACTGCGGATTCCCTTACTATCCTTCCTCCATTTATTAAACTAAATGCGATCATGCTATGATCACTATTGCCAAGTGGCCCCAATACCCTTTTCTCTTGCACCAGATCTTGTCCTTCCACTGAGGACTAGGTCCAAAATGTCTTCCCCTCTGGTCGGTTAATGAACCAGCTGCTCCAAGAGGCAGTCATTTATTTCAACTAGAAACCTTATCTCCCTAGCATGTCCTGCCGTGACACTGACCCAGTCAATACCGGGGTAATTGAAATCACCCATTACTATTACTATGCTATAACTTTTGTTAGCTTCCCTGATTTCTGTGAGCACTTCATCATCCAATTGTTCATTCTGGTCAGGCGGTCGATAGTACACCCCCACTGCCATCGCCTTCCCCTTTTTACATGGAATTTCAATCCATAGAGATTCTACGGTGACTTTTGTTTCTGCAAAACTTTAATCCTTTGTGACTCAATGCCCTCTCTAACACAGAGTGCAAGCCCTCCACCAATTTGATCAGCTCTATCATTATGATATAGTTTGTACCCAGGTATCACAGTGTCCCACTGGTTTTACTCCTTCCACTATGTCTCTGAGATACCAATCATATCTAACCTCTCAGTTAATGCTATATATTCTAACTCTCCCATCTTATTTTTTAGACTTCTAGCATTTGCATACAAGCATTTTAGAGGCTGTATTTTATTCATATTATTCTGGCTATTGGTATGCAGAGGTAATTTGGAATCTTTAAACTCTGTCTGCTCTGTACTCAGGGGCATTTGGGCCTCCCTTTGCAGGGATGTCTATCTTTGGGGGTTCCCCTGTATGTTAGTGTGAGGAATCTGATAGTCCCAACATCCACATTTGGTCAGATCCCTCGACCCAGTTGGAGTCTGCTGCCCTTACCTAGGATATCTGTCCCTCATCTGGGCCCAAACATTGTCCTAAGAAGGGTCCTTTTTAGCAACATAAAGTAGCCTCTATGCAAATCAAGTGGGTAATATGCAAATCGTCTTCCTAGCGTCCTTCAATTGAAACAAGCATACAAATCAAACAGCATTGAACTTCCGCCGCCCCCCCCCCCCCGGTTCAACTGGGATACATCTCAGGTGTTTATTTACCTGGACACCCACCACCTCCCACGCAGATTCCTCTTGCTACATCTGCCCAAAGTCTGGTGGGTTATCCACCGGCTGAGTGTTCATGGCCATCTCTTCAAAGTCTGGTTGCTCCTCTTCCCCCATCTCCTCCTCCTACTGGGGGGTGGTCTACTTCCATGGGGGTCTGGGATAAGTCCTTCACCTCCCTTTCTACCTCCAACTCATCCCAGGTGTGATTGGGGAGCCAGGCCCTGGGTTTTCTAGCTGGTGAGGGAACAAGAGTTTGGACCCCTTTCTGCCCTTGGGTTTCCTTGTCAGCTGCTCCAAGGGGACCTTCCTGAATGGGCTTACACCCCTGGAAAAGAGACTGGCCAAGGGCCCTTGGGACTCCGGCAGTTATAGGACGTATACCTTGTCATAGTAACAGAGTATATGATGGCAGATAAAGACCAGTGTGGTCTATCTAATCTGCCCAGTAAGGTGGATAGACTACATGTACCCGCCTTTCCATGCAGGTCATCCCTCTCTATTTGTTGAGGCATAAGAAATAGTTACGTTTATTTTGATTTTATCCTCTTGTTATAAAGGGATCCACTGTGTCTGCTTTTTGACATATTCATAAATGACCTGGAAAGTGGAATAACGAGTGAGGTTATCAAATTTGCTGATGACACAAAACTATTTAAAGTTGTTAAAACCCAGGAGGATTGTGGAAAATTGCAAGAGGATCTTGATAAATTGGAAGACTGGGCATCAAAATGGCAGATGAAATTTAATGTGGAGAAGTGCAAGGTTATGCACCTAGGGAAGAACAACCCAAACTATGGTTACACGATGCAAGGTTCCACATTAGGAACCACCACCCAAGAAAAAGATTTAGGCGTCCTTGTGGATACCATGTTAAAACCCTCGGCCCAGTGTGCAGCGGCGGCCAAGAGAGCAAATAGAATGCTAGGTATGATAAGGAAAGGAATGGAAAATAAAACAAAAGATATTATAATGCCTCTATATCGTTCCATGGTGAGACCGCACCTTGAATATTGTGTGCAATTCTGGTCGCCGTATCTTAAAAAGGATATAGCGATTTTAGAAAAGGTTCAGAGAAGAGCCACCAAAATGGTAAAGGGGATGGAAGGCTACTCCTATGAAGAAAGGCTAAAAAGGTTGGGGCTCTTTAACCTGGAAAAGAGACGGCTGAGGGGAGATATGATAGAAGTCTATAAATTAATGAACGGAGTGGAACGGGTAAACGTAGATCGATTGTTTACCTTATCAGAATATAGAAAGACTAGGGGACATGCAATGAAGCTACAGGGTAAACTATTTAAGACTAATAAAAGAAAATATTTTTTCACTCAACGTGTAATCAAACTCTGGAATTTGTTACCGGAGGATGTAGTAAAGGCTGTTAGTGTAGCTGGGTTTAAAAAAGGTTTGGACAAGTTCCTGGAGGAAAGGTCCATAAACCATTATTAAGAAGGGACCCAGGATATCAATGCTTGAACCAATACAAGCATTGTGGAACCTGTGTCCCTTGGGGAAACTGCTAGGTACGTATGACCTAGATTGGCCACTGTTGGAAACAGAATACTGGGCTTGATGGACCTTGGTCTGACCCAGTATGGCATATCTTATGTTCTTATGTTCTTATGTCCGATGTCATTTTGAATTCCGTCACTGTATTTTCCCCCACCACCTCTATCGGGAGGGCATTGCAAGCATCCACCACCCTTTCAGTGAAAAAGTATTTACTGACATTGCATTTCAGATTACTGCCTTGCAGCTTTATGTTATGCCCTCTAGTCTTACAGCTTCCCCTTCTCTGAAAAAGATTTGTTCATTGATGCCCTTTAAGAACTTAATTGTCTGTATCATATCTCCCCTGTCCCTCCTCTTGTCTACATATTTAGTTCTTCAAATCTCTCATCATACATCTTCTGGCTCCAAATCATTTTGGTCACCTTGCTCTGAACCATTTCAAGTCTTTTTACATATATCCTTTGTGAGATTCGGTCTCCAGAACTGAACACAATATTTTTCTTAATTTTTTGTATTTCTAGTTTCTTTTCCTTTTCTGTATTTCTCTTTCTCCTCCCCTTCCCTTTTATTTAGTGGATTATAAATATCGGACTACTACTGGCTTCTATTTCCAATGGATGTTTATGGAATTTTTTTCCCTTTTATTATTGGAAGTATTCTGATTGAGTAAAATACTTCATCCAGAAAAATGCAATGTTGTAAAATTTAAAAATCTAAAATAAAGAAAGCCCAGAGATACTTACCCTAGTGATGACATCCTGGTGCTTGAGCAGTGGGTAACCAAGTAGATCAGAAACAGACAGCTGCTGGTCTCTGCGGAACCCCTTACCCATTGCTGAAAGGGAGAAGAAATGAAACTGTAAACAAAGAAGAGTGCTCCATCATAGTAAGATAATATTGTAAGCTTAATGAAAATGTGTGTGGGAAGATTGATTTAATTTACTACATATATTTTCATTCTGCCCTTCGAAACTAAAAGTATAGTCTCCCATACATCCTGCAGAATAAAGTCTCTCACTCATGATCTTATTCTCCATAAGTACCCTGTAGAGAATATACAATAAACAATCAGGTTATCCTTTATGACAGAATCACCAAACAATAGACTATGCAGTGTTCAGATGTTTGGAAATTAAGATCTAATGTAAAAAGAATTTAGGGCCCGATTTTCAAAGGCATTTACACAGGTAACTGCCCTAGATACCCATGTAAATGCCATATCTGGGATTTTTGAAGGGCACCTAGGGCCCTTCGAAAATCCCAGATAAGTCCCTAACATGCCCAGATGCTATGTAGTTAGCATTGGGTTGTGTTAGGGGTGTTCTGGGGCGGAGGAAAGGACTAACCAGATAGCACCAATTTGCACATGCTACCCACTTAGCCCTCTGCGCCTTAAAGATAGGTGAGGCTTCCGGGTTGTGCAGCAAGACCTGGATTTTCAATGCAGGAGCTGCATATGACCCTGGAATTGAAAATCTGGGTTAGGCAGAAAGGGTGTGGGCTATGTGCCGATGCAGCGCATAGCACCGCCCAGATGAAAATCAGGCTCTAAGGGGCAAATAATGAAGACTCTGAAGCAGTGGCCGGTTCCAATGATGACACCTGGCTATGACAGCAGTTGCCTGGTGACAGCTTCAGAATGCTGAGGAAGGGGTTATATTTCTGGGGGGTTCCAAAAACCCCAAATAGCCTTTTAGGGACATTTTATCAGGATTT
The DNA here is from genome assembly GCA_033557465.1 of Ichthyophis bannanicus. Taxonomy (NCBI): domain Eukaryota; kingdom Metazoa; phylum Chordata; class Amphibia; order Gymnophiona; family Ichthyophiidae; genus Ichthyophis; species Ichthyophis bannanicus. The sequence goes on from CM066035.1 coordinate 22,740,828, forward strand.
TTCCATTATAACCAAAAATCAGAAGCCGAATTATAATTATGTAGAAAGGAGAAATTTGGACTTACTTGCTAATTTTCTTTCCTTGAGGCCAATCAGACCAATTCAGAATGGATGGGTTATGACTGTCAGCCAATAGGTGGAGACAGAGAATTAAGAACTGTGTGCTTCGCCAATAAAAGGCACCATGCAGCTACCTACTCTCCACTATTTATGTAACAAAGCAAATGGAAACTAACCTAAAAACTAGATTCCCTTAAAGAGCAGAATATTCAGAAGTCAAACCTGAGAAAACCAACAGTCCTGGAGAAAACAGAGAATAGCGCTAAATGGTCAATTGTTTCAATAGAGAAAGGTGAATAGCGGAGTATACCAGGGACCTGTAATGGCCCACTGCTTTTTAACATATTTATAAATGATCAGGAAATGGAAATAACGAATGAGGTGATCAAATTTGTAGATGACATCAAATTATTCAAAGTTGATAAAACACAAGAGGATTGTACAAAAATTGCAAGAGGACCTTGATAAATTGGGAGACTGGGTGCCCAAATGGCAGATGAAGTTAAATGTGGATAATTGCAATGTTATGCACTTAGGGAAGAACACACCAAATTATGGTTACATGATGCAAGGTTCCATATTAGGAACCACCACCCAGGAAAAGAATTTAGACATCATCGTGGATAATACGTCGAAACCCAGTGTGCCAAGAAAAGCAAACAGAATGTTAGGAATTATAAAGAAAGGAATGGAGAATAAAACCAAGGATATTATAATACCTCTGTATTGTTCCATCCAGTGTGAAGTGGATAAGAAAGCAAATAGAATGCTGGGAATCACAAGGAAAGGAATGGAGAATAAAACCAAGGATATTATAATGCCTCTGTATTGTTCCATCCAGTGTGCAGTGGATAAGAAAGCAAATAGAATGCTGGGAATCATAAGGAAAGGAATGGAGAATAAAACCAAGGATATTATAATACCTCTGTATCATTCCATCCAGTGTGGAGCAGCAGCCAAGAGAGCAAATAGAATGCTGGGAATCATAAGGAAAGGAATGGAGAATAAAACCAAGGATATTATAATACCTCTGTATCATTCCCATGGTGCGAAACACCTTGAACATTGTGTGCAATTCTGGTCTCCGTATCTAAAAAAGGATATAGCGGAATTAGAAAAGGTACCGAGAAGAGCGACAAAAATGGTAAAGGGATTGGGAGGATACCCTTACAAGGAAAGGCTTAAAACATTAGAGCTCTTCAACTTGGAAAAGAGATGGCTCAGGGGAGATATTATAGAGGTCGTTAAAATAATGAATGGAGTAGAAAGGTAAATGAAGATCGGTTTTCACCCTTCAAAATGTAGAAAGACTAGAGGGCACACAATGAAGTTACAATGTAGCACATTTAAAACTAATCGGAGAAAGAGTAGTTACTCACCTGTAACAGGTGTTCTCCAGGAGCAGCAGGAATCAGTCCTCACATATGGGTGACATTGGTGCCGATGGAGCCCCCGTGCAGAGCATTTCCTCAGCTTTCATAGAAAGCCTTTGGGAATGCAGCGCGCATGCGCGGTCCCCTTCCCGCCCAAGGGTGCCATCTTGCTCAGTCTGATGACATAGCTAAAAGACAGCAAAAATAGCAAAAATAAATCATAGGACTGCAACTCCAAGGGGAGGAGGGAGGGTTGTGAGGACTGATTTCTGCTGCTCCTGGAGAACACCTGTTACAGGTTGTCATGAGGCTGGAGCTAGAGAAGAAACAGTGTTGAAAAAAACTCCTGATTTTCATGGAATTCAGAAAAGGCAGAGAGCGCAGTTCCAGCGCAGCTCAGCCAGAGGGCGCATGAACAATTACACAGTACCTGAAGCAATGTGCTCTACCACTGATCACATTAGTAACAAGCAGTTTCACCTGTCCTCAAACTCAGAACGTGCAACCCAGAAATCCCTTTATAAAGGAAACCAGATGATCAGGGAAGAGGAACAGGAGGAGGAAGAGGAGGAGGAACAAGAGAAGGAGGAAGAGGAACAGGAGGAGGAACAGGCAGAGGCAGAGGCAAGGGCAAGATCCAGAGAGGTGAGGTCAGAAGGACCGGCAGCAGGAGAAGGATTAGCAGCCGGAGCAGTGAGAGAAGCCTGGAACAGGAAGGCTTCCATGTGCAGCCAACTCAAGGAGACAGAATCCAAAAGAGGTATACTCAAAGGGATAAAGTCCAGAGAGGCCAAAGGTATTGGAACGGAGTCCAAAGCCAAGCCAACCAAAGAAGCAGCTTGCCTGATGAAAGCAGCTCTCCTAGCCCAAGTAAGTCTCCTATGCTAAGCCAGAGAGGCACAAGGAAAGGAGATTCCTTCTACAGTGATACTTATGCCAAGAAACACAGAGAGTGGAAATCCACGTCAGGTTTTCCTGGTAATTCTGATTATAGAGCAGTGCACCGAACAGCTTGTCAGCCTGAGAAGCTATGTCATAAGCTGAGTCCTGGGTCTGGCAGCCTACAGAAGCCAAGGTATGAAAAGCCTTTCATTATAAGGGAAAGTTTAAGTGATGAAAACCTTATGCAAATAGTTAAGCCTCAGAAAGTTAGAAGAAATAAAGCTAACCTTTTAAAAGCACTTCCTAATAGTGTGCTAAGGAAGTTATATGAGAAACAGAAGAACCCCTGTGAGGAGTTAACAGATACTGAAGACAGTCATAGCATTGAAGAAGATAGTGACCCAGAGTCAATGGACTTTGATTGTGAAACCAGTGTTCCCATTCCTCAGAGTGAACCAATGGAATGTAACTTCTGTTCAAAAACTAGCTTGATTTCCTTGCTAGATGTATAGAGAAAAGAGAACTCTGCATATGGTGAAGTTGATAACCATTTGTTTCCTGATTTTAATTTCTATTGATTTGAAAGAAGCCTTAACCCAGATAAAGAGTTAATTGTGAAGCCTACAACCCTTAACTGTTTATATCACGGTGGAACCTTTTTGTTAGAGGAAAGAATTACCTTCATTTTCTTTTGTGTCTTATTGAACCTAAGCGTTGACCGGGGAAATAAAGCCTTATTACCCTACACTTTGGCATAGATTGTTCTTTGTAAGGAGTTCTGCACTACAAGGACCAGAATCCTCCTGGACCTTAAGCTCAACCACTCCTTAAAATAAATTAAATGTCACCGGACGCCCTTATTTCCTACGCCAGTAGGGGTGCCTGGGGACAAGGTGAGTAACTACTCTTTCTCCAGGACCAACAGGAAGTCAGTCCTCACATATGGGACTCCCTAGCTTAGGGCTACCAGAGGCCCCAAACTGAAAAATGAGCTCCCTCTAGAGCCTCAGCATGCAAGAACAGAATCTTCTCTGATAACACCCCCGACAGGTAGCCCAACACCAGGGCCGGAGGGTAGGAGTTGCCTAGACCCCAAAGAGATTATGGAGTACCACTTGCCCGAAAGCACTGTCATAAGAACATAAGATATGCCATACTGGGGACTTCCGGTGTAGCAATGAGCTGATCGGATGTGTGCAGATCAGCTCCGGGCACCTACCCCACAAAGCGGCAACAAATCTGACTCCATAGCGGCTCTATGCCCCTGGCGAGACTGAAGGATGGTAGAAAGAGCGTTGAGATCACGGTTGTTCCTGCCCCGTGTACTGGGGGACACCCGATGGCAGCCAAAGTGACAAGGAGGGAGAAAGCACGAGGCCCTGATTTAAAGATGGCAGACGGAGCGCCTAAGAGTCCCGGGTCGGACAGCGATTGTAATATGGTGGCTGATGTGAGTGCCGCAGTGGTGCGGGCCTTAGATGAGCGCTTTTCTGAGTTGGGGGATCAGCTGCACTCGGTTGCCCAAAATATTGCAGATTTCACAGGGAGGATGGAGCAAGCCGAAACAAGGATCTCTGGCTTGGAGGATACCCAACATTCCCTGATTGCACGAGTGCAAGCCCTGGAGACTGTAGTGAAGCAGCAAGGTGACAAATTGGAGGATTTGGAGAATAGGGGACGCAGGAAAAACCTTTGATTTATTGGGATCCCCGAGACTGTATCTGATACTGCTCTCTCCAGTTACTTAATATCCTGGATAGAACAACTTCCCAATAACGGAGTGGAGAAGCCCATCATCCTGGAACGGGTGCACAGGCTGGGCCCGCGGAGAGATCAGGCCCGGAGGCCATGTGCGGTGATTGCACGCTTCCTAGACTACCAGCAGAAGGAGGCAGTGCTGCGAGCAGCTCGCGCCCGTCGAAGGCAAGCAGGAGCGTCAGAACACATCTTGGTTTTTCAAGACTATTCTTTATTGGTGAGCCAGCAAAGACGAGCGTTCTCTGTCCTTTGTGCACAACTGGCGAATAAAGGGATCCGCTTTTCCCTGCTATATCCTGCTAAGCTCTGCGTGGAACATCAAGGGCAGATGAGCTATTTGGGGACCCCGGAAGAGGCCTTAGCATGGTTGGAGCAATTGCCTGAACCCTCGGCGGCGGTCCCGTGAAGTAGAGGCGGGAGCTATTGGATCTGCGCTGCCTCAGAGAGACTTTTCGCCTCGGGGGAATAATGGAGCAGTGAGTGCGGCCCCCCCGGGGTTTGTGTGCGGACAATCTAGCATACCCTATTATTGATTGATGCCACACCGGGCTTGCCCAAGGGTGCCCCTTGATTTGTTTAAGAAGGAATGTTTAAAATGGAGCACAGTTTGTAATTACCCGTACTTTATTATGTTTAACAAGTCTTGAGATGGTGTTATTCAGCTGGGGGCGGCCCTCTCATAAGTCTGAGAGCTTCCGATATGGGGGTGGGTGGGGAGGGTCTAGGAAGCAGGGAGAGGCGGACAAGCTGGGCCTCGCGGCGATCCCACGTGATGCCCGGCTTCAGCTGCTGCCTACACCGGGTGCTTGGCGCGTGCCGCCCCAAAGGGGAGAAAGCCTGTTTGGACCTGCTTGGTTTAACTCATAGTGGAGGGGGGAGGCCGTTTTTGGTTGGGGGTCCCCCCCCTAGTTGTAGGGTGGATATTGTGGGTGGGGGGAGGGAGGGAGGGAGGTTTCTTTTTCTATGTCTTTGTTTATGCTCTTTTATTCCTTTTCCTCTTCTTCTTTCCCCCCCCTCCTTTCTTTTTCTGATATGCAGCATGATGACTGTAGATTGTATCCCTAGAGGGTCCCCCTCTTAACGTGTGTAATGTAGTAGGACTTGCTGACTTTTGAAATGTTGCAGTCATACCGGATTATAAGGTGTTGGGCCCCGGACCCGAAGAGGGGTATTGGTAATGTGAGTAAGTTGTTGGAAAGGGCTGGTGGGGTGGTCTTATGGGAGATCTGGGGTAAACAAGGGGTTTCTGCCTTTTACTAGGGGAAGGCTCTTAACTTGAATAACTGCCTGGAATGATTGGGGGAATGGTGGTAGGGGTGCTGCGTACATGGATGCTATCTATTAGGAAGGATTACAGGTGGGGGCGAGGGGGTGCTAGTGATTTAATATGGGGGAATACCCTGGGAATAGAGAGGGTGGTCAGGGGTAATGGAACCTTTGGGGACTACAGAGGGTTATTGGGGGGTAGGCCCGACTGCTACAGGAAGTCGACCGGCCTTGATTAGGCTGGGTGGTGTTAGCAGGGTTAGGAGGTTGGAGGTGGAGGAGGGGCAAGGAGGGGGGTTAGGGAAGGGAGGGGTAGTATGTACTAGCTTTCTGGGGGTGGAGTTGTTAGCCGTGGGAGGGAAGGGAGTTCGGAAGGGGATGGGGGGTGGGGGAGGTGTGGGGGGAGGAGGGGGGAATAGTCGCGGTCTGCAGCCCTCATTTCTGTTCAGTCATTTCATCTGGGAGATCCGCAGGAGGAGGCCCTGGGCTGGGGGGGCTTCCTTCAAGTGTATGTGGCTACTGTGGATATTTGAGCCTCACGTGGACCCATGACAGTTGAGTCATGTTGAAGGTCTTTTCGTGGAATGTCTGTGGCCTGGGGAGCCCCATTAAGAGATATAAAGTAGGAGAGACCACGTGATGTGGTGAGCTTGAACGGACGTGTCTGTTTGAGCTCTGGACCCCCTGCTCCCTAAAACCGTAGAAAACCACCGTGTAACACTACCAATTTTGGCAACGTTGTGGGGGGAGAGCGCTTTGATACCTGGACTCTTGCTTCACCTTTCTACTGGTATGGCTTCGGCAGCTAAACTTGGACGCAGGGAGAAAGACCGTGGAGCCGGGTCTTCCAAAATGGTGGACTCCCCCCCGAAGCATACCGGGCCTCCCTCTCCACCATCCATCTCAGCGGAGGTCTCGGCAGCGGTGACTAGTGCGCTGTCGGGGAAATTTGACGCTCTACATACAAAAATGGACACTCTCCAACACTCCATGGATGCGATGGGGTCCCGAGTACATGAGGCCGAGACCCGCATAGCCCGGACCGAGGAAGACCTGACAGTACTCCAGCGGGAACTCCGAGAGGCGCAGAAACTTGCCAGGGACCAGGCGCTCAAGCTGGATGATCTGGAGAACCGGTCCCGGCGAAATAATTTAAGATTCCTGGGCATAGCTGATACTATACTAGACAAGGACCTCCCGGGGCTTGTGGAGGCCTTGGCGACATCTCTGCGGCCCGAGACTGACCGGCTTACCCCCGTTATAGTGGAGCGTGCCCACCGGATTGGGCCCAAGCAATCCGCGAACGACCGCCGGCCCCGGGTGGTCTTGGCGCGCTTTCTAAGTTTCCCGCAGAAGGAGGAGCTGCTCAGGACTGTGCGACAAAAAGGAGCGGTAGACTGGGAGAACATGCGTATCCGCGTGACCCAGGACTACTCTGCCGCGTTGAGCCAGCGCCATAAAGCTTATGCCTCCCTTTGCCAGAAGTTGATTGGAGCGAACATCCGCTTTCAGGTCCAGTACCCGGCGCGACTCGTGATCTGGAGCACGGGGACCCGCCGGAGCTTCGATTCTGCGGGAGAAGCTGCTTCTTACGTTGAGAGGCTTACAACACCCGCGACGGACCCGGCCCAGTGAGTGCACGTGTCCCTTACCGACTGGGGATCGGGACCGAATTCTAGAGCAGATGGCCCTTCGCCTGGGGAGAGTGTGAGAGCGCCTGTCCCTACAATAAGTAGACGAGGCTGAGGGGTAAGAGAAATGGTGGACTACTTCACAGCCTTTATCCTCCTGGAAGAATATAGCCGCGGGCAGCAGGCAAAGCGACTGTGAACTAAAGAGCTGAAAACTGGCAACTCTGTTGCTTTGCAGCGTTACATTGTTTGCTGAATTCCCTGTAACAAAGTTGCTGCTAGGGGCCCGATTGCATACGGCCTTGTTCCAGCCCTTTGCCTTGGTTACTGTTTTTTATCTTCTCTCTATTTTCCCGCCCTCTATGAACAGACCGGCTTGACTTGGGCCCCGGGGAGAAACCACAATACTGTATGTGGCAGCCTTTTTATTACCATTTGTTCACCAGATTAAATGGTGAAAATGCTGGGCTCAGGGATATTTCTGCTGCCCTCCCTTCCCCGATTGCGGGACTGTAAGGTGGGCGACACTCCATGCGTCTGGCTGGGGGTAAGCACCACAGTGTCACGGCGGCCTGGGGGCCCCCCCCCTTTTTTTTCTCTCTTTTTCCTCTTCCTTCCCTCCCTCCATGTTGGCTTCCCCTAGGTCGGGTCAAGTGTGGAGTGTGGCCTACCGAGCTTATGTTTGTATTACTGCTACCGGTAGGGTTGTTTATTGCAGTGTTGGGGTAGGTGGGTGCCCCCCTCTGGGTCTCTCCCTCCCCCCCCTTCTCCCCCCCCTCCATCCCTTCCCTTTTTTTATCTTATTTCAATTATTTCAATTACAACTTAGCCCCCCTTCTGCTCCGTAAGATGGCTTGATGGGAGTAGTGTGGGGACGGGGGGTGGGGGGGTTGGGGGGAGTGGGAGTAGGCTATCGGGGTCGGTGGTGGGGGGGGGAGGACCGGGGATAGTGTTGTTCGATAGGGGGGGAGGGGGTCCGGCTCACATCCTAAGGGTCTCCTAAGATTAGGGTGAGGAGATCAATTGGTTGGGGGAGGGGGGTGGATGGGCAGGGAGGGGTGGGGGTGGGGGGGAGTCGAGGGGGGGGTTGGGTGGGATTGGGGAGGAAGGAAGGGGGGGGAAAAGCCTGTGTTCACATAGGAGCAGCCCATTATTAATGGGGGAACCTCAGGCTGGGGAGGTTCGCCCACACATCACATATAGTTTTGTTTTGTACTTGTTGAGCATCTATTATCCAGCCTGAAGATTATTTCCTGGAATGTCTGCGGGATAGGTAACCCTATTAAAAGATCTAAAGTGATACAAATGCTGGCGCGCATGAAGTGTGACATTGCACTGCTACAAGAAACCCACCAGACAGCCGAAGAACATGCTAAACTGCAAAGGGCATGGGTAGGACAGAGTAAAGGGGCCCCGGCTCAGGGCAGAAAGGGTGGAGTGGTCACACTCATTAGCAAACGAGTACGGTTTGAGTTGATAACGGAGATTGTGGACCCGGAAGGCTGTTATCTCTTGCTCTATGGTAACCTGGAGGGCAAACCGACCGTCCTTGGGAACCTCTATGGCCCCAATGTTTTAGATCGCGCCTTCTACGCACGCTTGGCCTCTAAGGTGGAGCAGTTGCCGGACGTCCCTTTGATACTAGCCGGCGATCTGAATGGGGTCCTCGATATCCCTATGGATACGGCGGGGGCAGGAGGCGAGAGAGGGCGGGCTCCCACTACGGCGGTGTTGCGGGAACTGTGTCGGCGGTTGGGAGTCGTGGATCCCTGGCGCTTGCTTGCTTCACCCCCTAGAGAGGGACGTTACGCATCAATCGCGAGCTCACGGGTCTAGTGCCCGCATCGATTATATCTTGGTCTCGGAGGGGCTTTTCTCTCAGGTGGACGACGCGCAAATAGGTCCCTCCGCAGTGTCAGACCATGCCCCCATTTGGGTGGATCTTGTTTGGGGGGTGGTAGCTGATACGACTCGCATCTGGCGATTCCCGGTGGGGCTTGACCGGGACGGGGAGTTCCAAACACATCTGCGGTGCTGCTGGCAAGATTTTATGGTCCACCACGCAGCACACATGGATGCCCCAGAATTACTCTGGGAAACCGCGAAGGTTGTGCTGCGGGGCAACATTATTGAATACGTGGTATGAAAACGGCGCTTGCTGGCGCGGCAAATAGTGCACTTGGAGAAGCAAGTGGTCCGGGCACGTCGTCGTTGTGCCGAGGACCCATCGGGGGTCAACCGGAAACGGTTTTGGGAACTGCAAACGTCGCTCAATGAACTTTTACATCAGAGGACGAAAAAATCCCACATGTATTACCGCTACCGCCTGTATCAGTTTGGGGACAAGCCGGGCCGTCTCTTGGCTCGCTGCTTACGCGGTAGTCGAGGCGTTCGATCGGTGGCCGCCTTGCGAGATGAGAACGGTGTTCTATATAAGGATAACCGGTCTATTGTGGGGCAGTTCCGTTCCTTTTTTCAACAACTCTATGCGCGCCGGGAGGGGTCTGCATCAGAGATGCATAGTTATTTGCGGGACCTGCCGCTACCCAAACTGACAACAGCACAACGAGATAGCCTAGATGCCCCGATCACGGCAGAGGAGGTTAGCGGGGTTATTCATCGCGCGCAGCGTTGCAAAGCGCCGGGGCCTGATGGTTTCGGAGCCGAGTTCTGTAAGGGGCTCGGGGACTTGGTGCCCCCGGTTCTGGTCGCTATGTATAGCCACCGAGCGCAGACGGGGCGGTTCACCTGGGGATCCAATCACGCCTATGTTACATTAATACCTAAGCCTGGGAAGGATCCTACTCGGGCGGCTTCCTACCGCCCTATCTCGTTGCTGAATTTCGATATGAAGATTCTAGCAAAAGTGCTGGCAGATAGGTTGGCTTCGGTGCTCGGTGACTTGGTTCATGAGTCACAAGTGGGTTTCGTTAGAGCACGTTACGCCGTTCGTAATTTACGGAAGATTTTGGCATCCATGGAATGGGTTCGAGAGCGGGAGTTGCCTTCCCTGCTGATTAGCTTTGATGCAGAAAAGGCCTTTGATCAGGTACACTGGGACTATCTGAAGGGTTTATTGCCGTACTATGGTCTGGGGGATACTTATTGCAGCATCGTGATGCTTTTGTATGCAGATCCGACAGCGGGAATCCTTTGCAATGGTATGCTCTCTGACCCATTCTGTTTGGAACGGGGTACCCGACAGGGGTGCCCGCTCTCCCCGTTGCTATTTATCCTGTCCTTAGATCCATTGATACGGACCGTAGAGGCTTCCCCGAGCATTACGGGGGTGCAGATTGGAGTAGCGGGCTTCAAGTTGGCCGCCTTCGCAGATGATATATTGGTTCATATCACATCCCCCCAGTGTTCTTTACCTAATCTGTTGGCAGCCTTTTCGACTTACGGTAGCTTTGCAGGGCTACGTATCAACACCGAGAAATCTGAGGCCCTAGATGTGGGGGGTACGCTGCGGGGTCAATGGGGGGATAGGTTCCCGTTACGCTGGGCGGGAGACGCCTTTGTTTATTTAGGTATCGTGTTGACCAGGGTGCCCGCGTCGTTGTATAAAACCAACTTTGACCGGGTGTACTCGAAACTTCAGTTACAACTGCAGGCCTGGACGCCACTACCGCTGTCTCTGCTGGGTCGGGTGGCGGCCTTACAGATGGTGATACTCCCACGCATCCTCTATTGGATGCAGACCCTCCCGGTGTGGCTGCTGCGGCGTGACGTAATGCGTATAGAGAGAGAAATCCGACGTTTTTTATGGAAAGGGGCCAAAGCGCGTATACCGTTGGCTCGGCTGCGAGGGGGTTGGCGGACCGGGGGCGTGGGGGTTCCGGACCTCTGGAAGTACGCGTTGGCATGTCAGGCGCGGCACCTTAGTGACTGGTTGGCCGATACCGAAGTGTATACTCCTCGCGAGTTCGAACGAGCCTTTGTGGCGCCTCATGCCTTAGAAGCGGCCTTGCAGCTGCCCGGGGCACGGCTGCCTTCTCGGCTGACCAGCAGCGTTCTACTGCAGGCGACGCGCCGTACTTGGCAGCAGCTTAACAAGTACTGGGGGAGCAACCCCACTGTTTCGAGTTGGCTACCCCTGCGAGGCAATGTTTGTTTTACCCCGGGTACCGCTTCGTCTGTTTTTCGGCAGTGGGAAAGGGTCGGCATTTGCCGTTTGGGAAGTGTAGTTGATACAGCGGGACGGTGTAAGACACTGGTGGAGCTGTGTGGGGAATATGGACTGAACCGGCGAACCTCCAGCTTTGCTTATGCCCAACTGTCTCATTATGTGGGCTCCCTGTCCCGTTCGGACCTCACCGCGACGCGTTCGGCACAGGTTCTGGAATTTTTGAGCCTGGGGGCAGAGAGCCCTCCCTCTATAGCCGATTTGAAAAGGCGCTTAGATGGACTGGGGCCCCCCCCGAACTTTCAGGCAATGGAACAGGCCTGGGCGCGGGATCTGGGTAGGGGGATAGACCCGGGCTCTGTGCTGACCGCTCTGCGTCAGATTGGGCGGCTGGTAGGGGGCGCCCGGTGGCGAGAGGTGCAGTATAAGTCAATTCTTCGCGCGCACTTCTCCCCAAGGAGGGCACTGCGCAGTCGTCTGGTCCAGTCTGGAGGATGTTCGAAGTGCTCCTGCTCCTTAGCTGATCTCGGTCATATGTGGTGGAGTTGCCCCGTGATCCGTTCCTATTGGCAACGTATTGGGGATTTTCTCAGTGGTCTTTTGCAACAACAGGTCTGTTGGACAGGGCTTTTAGTGGTACTGGATCGACTGGGACCACTCCACCCTAAGGGGAGGTGGGAGCGTATCCTAGTGCGCAAGGCTTGTCTGGTGGGGAAGGGACCTATCCTTCGTCGATGGATAGCGGCAGAGCCACCAACATTTTATGAATGGCGTAACTGTTTCCATCAGCTCATGCTTTTCGAGCGACGCCATGCACTTGGATCCCCCCAGCGCTGGGCCCAGTTTCTGTTGATCTGGATGCCTTATATTCAACAATTGGGGCCTATTGCCCGCAGCGAAGTACTTAGGATTGGATAGGGATGCTCCTGCTTTCGTGCTTAACTTAACTCAACTTAACTAGGCTTGAGGGTGGGGGGGGGGAGGATGGGGGGGGGGGAAAATGTATATGAGTTTGTTTTTACCAATTTGTTTATTTTATTTGGGTCCTTGGCCTCTGGGGGGTGGATCAGACACAACCCTGCCCAGAGGGGTTCGAAATGTAAACTCTCCATTGTTTGTATGTCCCTGTTGGTTGTTATATACTGTATGTTTTATCCAATAAACAGATTATACAAAAAAAAAAGAGATATAAAGTATTGAAAGCATTGGCTAGACATCACTGTGACATTGCGCTTCTCCAGGAAACTCATCAGACGGAGGAGGGGCACGCTAAATTATGTAGGGACTGGGTGGGACAGGTCTGGGGGGCCCCTGCCGTGGGTAAGAAAGGTGGAGTTGCCATTTTAATTCATAAAAGGATGCGTTTTACGTTGAAGCAGCAGGTTGTGGACCCGCAGGGGCGATTTTTGTTATTACATGGTCTGCTGGAAGACCGGGAGATAATTTTGGGTGACTTGTACGGCCCCAACTCGCGCGATCCGGCCTTCTTTAATCGACTTGCGGCTAAGGTTGAACAACTCCCAGATGTACCCCTGCTTATGGGCGGTGATCTTAATGGGGTCTTCGACGTGGACCTCGATACTTCGAGAGGCAGCGGTACCCGTGAACGGCAGCTTCTTGCCCGAACCTTACAAAGTTTTCAGACTAGACTGGGATTAGTGGACCCCTGGAAATTGTTACATCCCCTCGAAAAGGATTTTACGCACTCGTCGTGGGCGCATGGAACTAGTGCGCGCATTGATTATCTCCTGATTTCAGCGAGTCAGTTCGCTGGCACTGGGGATGCTCAGATCGGTCCCCTGGAAATTTCAGATCATGCTATGATTTGGTTGGAGTTGCAATGGGGGGGGGGCGTAACTGGTTTCACGCGCCTATGGAGATTCCCAATTGAATTCTATAAGGATACCCAATTCCGGGTGTTCTTGCGTCAGCGTTGGCAGGATTTTGAAAAGCATCATCAGGCACATCGAGACGATCCGGAATTGGTGTGGGAGACGGCTAAAGCGGTGATACGGGGAGACATTATTGGTTATGTAGTTCGGAAGCGACGATTGATAGCGGAGCAAATTATTCGGCTGGAAAAACAAGTCACTCACGCGCGACGTCTTAGTGGTCATAGCCCCACACCGTCGAACAAAAAGAGATTGTGGGAGCTCCAGGTTGCTTTGAATGAATTGTTGCATCAACGAGCCAAGAAATCCCTATTATACTATAAATATAAGCTGCACTGTTTTGGCGATAAACCAGGCAAGTTGTTAGGTAGGTGTCTGCAGGGTCCTCGCAGTAGCCGATTGGTGGCAGCGCTTCGAGATGAGCAAGGTCGACTCCAAAATAAAAAAGAGGCGATAAGTGCGGTGTTTAAGGGCTTTTTTCAAAAATTATATGCAGCGGAGGAGTTCACACCTTCTCTGATGGAAACTTACTTGCAAGGCCTGGAGCTGCCACAGATAACAGCGGAGCAGTATGCCGTTTTGGGACAGCCCATAACTCTTCAAGAGGTACAGCAGGTGATCTCATCTGCTAGTTGTTATAAAGCTCCGGAACCTGATGGTTATGGGGCAGAATTCTATAAAATACTTTCTGATTGGGTAGCCCCTATGCTAGTGGAGACGTATCAGAGAACAGAGAGTGGTACCATGAAATGGGGGGACAACCAGGCGTACATTACGCTGATCCCTAAACCTGGTAAGGACTTGTCACAAGCGGCCTCCTATCGGCCGATTTCTTTGCTGAATTTTGATATGAAGATTTTGGCGAAAATTCTGGCTGAAAGACTGGCAGCTTTGATGGGGGAATTAGTGCATGAATCCCAAGTGGGCTTTATCAGGGGTCGATACACGTAATTTGCGTAGAATCTTGGCGTCTCTGGAATGGGTGCATACGCGACAAGTGCAGTCACTTTTAGTGAGCTTTGACGCCGAAAAGGCGTTTGACAGAGTCGACTGGCAATATCTTCATTATCTGTTACCGCGGTATGGCTTGGGTCCTTCATTTTGTGGGATGGTGAGGAGTCTCTATGTGAACCCGACAGCTCGGGTGCTCTGTAATGGGGTCCTTTCGGATCAGTTCTCTCTGTTTCGCGGTACCAGACAGGGATGTCCCTTGTCACCTTTGTTGTTTGTTTTAGCTTTGGACCCCCTTATTCGTAGAATAGAATCCGATAAGACGATTTGTGGGGTGGACATTGGTACGCAAGGTTTTAAGATATCGGCGTTTGCAGATGACATGTTGGTGCATCTACTTGCTCCCCGTGAATCTTTGCCTCGATTGATGACTGAGTTTGTGGAATATGGTAGATTTGCGGGCCTTCGTATCAACATGGACAAATCGGAGGCATTAGATGTGGGGGGCCGGCTGCAGGGAGAGTGGAGAAGGCATTTCCCTTTGCGGTGGGCGGAACAGCACTTTGTATATCTTGGTATTGTCTTGACCTGCCGCCCTCGAGAGTTATACCGTACGAATTTTGAAAATGTCCTGACTGTGGTGCGAACCCAATTAAGAGCCTGGAACCCCCTTCCGTTGTCATTACTGGGGAGGGTGGCTGCAGTAAAGATGGTGGTCCTGCCGCGAATCCTTTATTGGCTACAGACTTTGCCAGTTTGGTTGTTGCGTCGCGATCTGCGCCGTTTGGAACGAGAAATACAGGGCTTTTTGTGGAAGGGGGCTCGAGCTCGCATACCGATGAGCCGTATGATTGGGCCGTGGCGTAGCGGAGGTATTGGCTTGCCTGACCTCTGGTTATATGCTTTGGCCTGTCAAGCACGCCACGTGGGAGACTGGTTGGGGGGGACTGATATTTATACGCCTTGAGCATTGGAGATGGCTGTGGTCGCCCCACTTTCATTACTCGGGATTCTACACTTCGAGAGTGCTTCTCTGCCTAGTGGACTTCAACACCATGTCCTGCTGAATGCCGCACGTCATACTTGGCGACAGTTAAATGGCTATTGGAACCGAGACTTGCAGGTCTCGAGTTGGTTGCCATTGCGTGGTAACGTACATTTCACCCCAGGCTCTGACTCTCGGGTGTTTCAGGCCTGGGGAGCGCAGGGATTGCGGAATGTCGGCCATGTTGTGGATCTATTGGGAGGGTGTAAACCTTTCTTGGTGTTGTGCGAAGAGTACGAGCTCTCTACTTGGCACTCCTTTGCCTATCTACAGCTCACCCATTATGTAGCCTCCCTATCTAGAGAGGAACTTACGGCAGATCGCTCAGCACAAATTCTTGCATTCTTTGACATTGGGGGTGATGCTCCGCCGTCAATAGCGCGGTTGAAGACTCGACTCGAGTGCTTTGGTGTAGTACCCGATTATGATAGGGTCGAGCAAGCCTGGGCTCGAGAGATGGGACGAGAGATCCCTCGTGGGACACTTCTTGTGGCGTTGAGGCGGTTAGCTACCCTAGTAGAAGGGACCCGCTGGCGGGAGGTACAATATAAAGCGCTGACCCAGGTACATTTCTCACCTCGAAGGGCTTTGCGTAGTCATATCACCCAGGAAGGGTCGTGCCCCCGCTGCTCTGAGCCTCTGGCTGACTTAACCCATATGTGGTGGACGTGTAGACGCATCCGTCCATATTGGTTTCGTATCCACCACTGCCTGATGAGGCTGTTACAGCAGCGTTTCCCCTGGACGGGATCGTTGGTAACCCTGGACCAGTTGAATCAGACCCTGCCGAAAGGGAAAGGGGAGCGGTTGTTGGTGCATAAGGCCTGTCTGGTGGGGAAGGGCCCGATATTACATAGATGGCGGGATACCTCCCCGCCTACTTTCCTGGAGTGGCGCAATAGTTTTCACCATCTGATGCTGACCGAACGTTGGAGGGCTAGGGGACAGCCAAAGCGGTGGTCCGTTTTCATACTAATTTGGGAACCCTATATCCAGAGTCTGGGACCATACTGCAGGAATGAAGTACTTAAAGGGGGCTCTTAGTGATATCAGGCACTCTGAAGACACAGGTGGGGGCAAGGAGGGGGGTCCCCACGAGGCTGAAGTGGGCTGCTCGGGGGAGGGGGGCTGTAGACTGCGACTGGGGTGGATGGGAGGGGGGTAGCTACTTTGTGGACATACAACACATAAAAATAACCAAAAATGTACTGCTTATTGTGATGTTTTTTGATGCCATGTCAACCTGTACGGATTGGTCCCCGTAGCGGGGATCAGAGTACACCCTGCTCGGGGAGTTGTTGTTTGCTGTTCTGATATGAAAATGGCTGTATTTTTTTTTCTTTGTGGTTAATAAATAAAATTTCAAAAAAAAAAAAAAGATATGCCATACTGGGTCAGACCAAGGTCCATCAAGCCCAGTATCCTGTTTCCAACAGTGGCCAATCTAGGTCATACGTACCTAGCAGTTTCCCCAAAAGACACAGGTTCTGCAATGCTGAACCTGTGTCTTTTGGGGAACCTGTGCCCGGTGAAAAGCGGGATATAAATACAGTTAAATAAATAAATAAATGTTTGTACTAGGTCAAGCATTGATATCCTGGGTCCCTTCTTAATAATGGTTTATGGACCTTTCCTCCAGGAACTTGTCCAAACCTTTTTTAAACCCAGCTACACTAACAGCCTTTACTACATCCTCTGGTAACAAATTCCAGAGTTTGATTACACGTTGAGTGAAAAAATATTTTCTTTTATTAGTGTTAAATAGTTTACCCTGTAGCTTCATTGCATGTCCCCTAGTCTTCCTATATTCTGATAACGTAAACAGTCGATCTACGTTTACCCGTTCCACTCCGTTCATTAATTTATAGAATTCTATCATATCTCCCCTCAGCCGTCTCTTTTCCAGGTTAAAGAGCCCTAACATTTTTAGCCTTTCTTCATAGGAGTATCCTTCCATCCCCTTTACCATTTTGGTGGCTCTTCTCTGAACCTTTTCTAATAACGCTATATCCTTTTTAAGATACGGCGACCAAAATTGCACACAATATTCAAGGTGTGGTCTCACCATGGAACGGTATAAAGGCATTATAATATCTTTTGTTTTATTTTCCATTCCTTTCCTTATGATACCCAGCATTCTATTTGCTCTCTTGGTTGCCGCTGCACACTGGGCCGAGGGTTTTAACATGTTATCCACAATGACGCCTAAATCTTTTTCCTGGGTGGTGGTTCCTAATGTGGAACCTTGCATCGTGTAACCATAGTTTAGGTTGTTCTTCCCTAGGTGCATAACTTTGCACTTGTCCACATTAAATTTCATCTGCCATTTTGATGCCCAGTCTTCCAATTTATCAAGATCCTCTTGCAATTTTCCACAATCCTCTTGGGTTTTAACAACTTTAAATAGTTTTGTGTCATCTGCAAATTTGATAACCTCACTCGTTATTCCCTTTTCCAGGTCATTTATGAATATGTCAAAAAGCAGCGGACCTAGCACAGATCCCTGGGGTACACCACTATTCACCTTTCTCCATTGGGAAAATTGGCCATTTAGCCCAACCCTCTGCTTTCTATCTTTTAACCAGTTCCTGATCCACAGTAGTACACTGCCTCCTATCCCATGACTCTTTAGTTTTGCCAAACGTCTCTGATAAGGAACCTTGTCAAAGGCTTTCTGAAAGTCCAGATACACGATATTAACCGACTCACCTTTGTCCACCTGTTTATTCACACTTTCAAAAAAACATAACAGATTAGTAAGACAAGATCTTCCTTGTCTAAAACCATGTTGGCTGTCTCCCATTAGGCAATGACTATCTACATGTTGAGTAATTTTATTCTTTATGATGGTTTCTACCATTTTTCCCGGTACTGACATGAGGCTCACCGTTCTGTAGTTTCCCGGATCACCCCTCGAACCCTTTTTAAAAATTGGTGTTACATTGGCGATCCGCCAATCTTCAGGTATTAGAGATAATTTTAATGATAGTTCACAGATTACTAATAGCAGGTCTGCAATCTAATATTTCAGTTCTTTCAACACCCTTGGATGTATACCATCCGGCCCAGGTGATTTGCTACTCTTCAGTTTATCTAATAGTTGTAATACATCTTCTCGATGTATCGATATTTCCTTCAATTCTTCCACATCTTTAAATACCACTTCAGTCATGGGTAACATCCCTACATCTTCATCAGTAAAGACCGAAGCAAAGAATTAATTCAGTCTCTCCGCTATCGCCTTGTCACCTCTTAGTGCCCTTTTAACTCCTCTATCATCTAATGGTCCAACTGACTCTCTCACAGGTTTTTTGTTACGAATGTACTTGAAAAAATCTTTATTTTGCGTTTTTGCTTCCGCAGCAAGCTTCTTCTCAAATTCTCTCTTTGCCTTCTTTATCAATGCCTTGCATTTGAGCTGCCAGTGCTTGTGCTCTTTCCAGGTTTCATCGTTTGGCTCTTTTTTCCATTTCCTGAAAGATGCTTTCTTGGCAACAACAGCCTCTCTGACCTCACCTTTAAACCATGCTAGCAGTTTTTTGGACTTCCTTCCACTTTTCTTAAAGCGTGGAATACAGCTGGTCTGGGCTTCCAAGATAGTATTTTTCAACAACACCCAAGCTTGATGTAAGTCTTTAATCTTTGCAACTGCTCCTTTTAGTTTTTTCTTAACTATTTTCCGCATTTTATCATAGTCTCCCTTTCGAAAGTTAAAAGGTAGTACTGTGGATTTCCTTACTATCCCTCCTCCACTAATTAAATCAAAGGCGATCATGCTATGATCACTATTGCCAAGTGGCCCCAACACCCTTATCTCTTGCACTAGATCTGGTGTTCCACTAAGGACTAGGTCTAATATGGCTTCCCCTCTCGTTGGTTCTGTCCCTGCGGGACTCCCTCTCAAGGCAGTAGTGGGCCGCAAAAGTCTGGCTTGAAGATCAAGTAGCGGCCCGGCAGATGTCTGCCAACGGAACAGAGCGGAGATGAGCCACTGACGCAGCCTTCGCCCTGACATGATGAGCCGTAACTCGACCCTGCAACGAGAGGCCAGCCGCCCTGTAAGCCCAGGCGATGCAGTCAGCTACCCATATGGACAAAGTACGTGTGGAGACAGCCAACCCCAACTTATTGGGGTCACAAGAGACGAAGAGCTGAACCACCCTCCGGTGCTCCCGCGTACGGTCAAGGTAGAAGGACAACGCTCTCCTACAGTCAAAAGTATGCAAGACCATCTCAGCCCGGCTAGCATGAGGCCTGGGAAAGAAAGTCGGAAGAACCACCTCCTGATTGAGGTGGAAGGAGGAGACAACCTATGGAAGGAACTTTGGGTGAGTCCGTAAGACTACCCTGTTCCTATAGAACCTAGTATAAGGTGCTTCTGAGACTAGGGCCTGAAGCTCACTCACTCGCCTAGCTGAGGTAAGGGCTACCAGAAATAGCGTTTTCCAGGACAGAAAACGCAGAGGGCAAGTAGCCATAGGTTCAAATGGTGGGCAAGTAAGCCGTTGCAAGACCACATTTAAATCCCAGTCAGGGGCAGGTGGACACACTGGAGGCTTAAGCAAAAGCAGGCCTCTGAGGAAGCGAGCCACCAAAGGATAACTGGAGAAAGACTGACCCTCCACCTGTGCGTGGTGCGCTGAAAGAGCACTAAGATGAACTCTAACAGAATTGGACTTAAGGCCTAGATTGGACAGATGAAGCAAATACTGCAGCACCACTGGTACCAGGCATGAGAAGGGATTCTCGTTGTGTTGAGTACACCAGGAAGAGAATCTACGCCACTTAAGGACATAAGACTTTCTGGTGGACTGCCTCCTAGAGGCCAAGACTACGTCCTCCACTTCCCTAGGCAGTAGTAGAGGCGCTAGGACTACCCTTTCAGCAGCCAGGCCATCAAATTGAGGGACTGGAGATTGGGGTGCAAGAGAGATCCCTGCTCCTGAGACAAGAGATCGGGTTGCATCCCCAGAGGAAGAGGAGTGTCCACCGCTAGTTGCAACAGTAGTGGGAACCAGGGTTGCCTTGGCCACCTGGGGGCCACCAGAATCACTGAGGCCTTGTCCCGGATCACCTTGAATAGTGTCTTGGACACTAGAGGCGTGGGAGGAAACGCATATAGGAAGCCTGTAGATCATGGAATGAGAAACGCATCCGCTGCTACTCGGAGAGGATGCGGTTGTCTGGAACAGAACCTGGGAAGTTGACGGTTCAGAGGAC
Organism: Ichthyophis bannanicus; assembly: GCA_033557465.1. NCBI lineage: Eukaryota > Metazoa > Chordata > Amphibia > Gymnophiona > Ichthyophiidae > Ichthyophis > Ichthyophis bannanicus. The sequence continues at coordinate 22,761,032 of CM066035.1, forward strand.
TGGCAAAGAGATCTATGGTAGGAAGACCCCATCTCAGGAAGATCTGTTGAACCACTAAAGGGTTCAACTGCCATTCGTGCGGCTGCAGAATCCTGCTCAATCTGTCTGCCAGGTAATTCTCCTGACCTGGGAGGTAGACTGCTTTGAGAAGAATGCCATGATTGACTGCCCAGGAGCACAGTTTCTGCGCTTTCTGACAGAGAAGGTGGGACATGTAATCAAACTCTGGAATTTGTTACCGGAGGATGTAGTAAAGGCTGTTAGTGTAGCTAGGTTTAAAAAAGGTTTGGACAAGTTCCTGGAGGAAAGGTCCATAAACCATTATTAAGAAGGGACCCAGGATATCAATGCTTGAACCAATACAAGCATTGTGGAGCCTGTGTCCCTTGGGGAAACTGCTAGGTACATATGACCTAGATTGGCCACTGTTGGAAACAGAATACTGGGCTTGATGGACCTTGGTCTGACCCAGTATGGCATATCTTATGTTCTTATGTTCTTATGATCCTTTGCCCCCTTGTTTGTTCACATAGAACATAGCCACTTGATTGTCTGTCTGAACCAAGACGGACTGGTGAGAGATGAGATGAGAGAAAGTTCTCAGGGCTAAGCGGATAGCTCTCAGTTCTAAGAGACTGATCTGCTGTGTGGCCTCCCAAGGAGTCCACAGGCCTTGAGTACATGCCCCTTGGCAATGTGCACCCCAACCTTGAAGAGAAGCATCGGTTGTCAGCACCTGAGAGTGTGGAGGTGCCTGAAAAGGCACCCCTTGTACTAGATTCGGAAGATGAAGCCACCATTGCAGAGAAGACTGTAGTAGGCTGGACACCCTCACTGTGTCCGTGAGGCTTCCTGTGGCCTAGTGCCACTGAGTCCTGAGGCCCCACTGAGCTGGTCTCATGTGTAGACGGGCATTTGGAGTCACATGGACCGTGGATGCCATGTGGCCTAAGAGCCTTAGGAATTGTCTGGAATTGCTGTGGAATAGCCTGGCTAGAGCCATCAATCTGTAGGCCCTGTCCACTGGTAGAAAGGTCTTTGCCTGAAAGGTGTCAAGTCGAGCTCCTATGAACTCCATGTTCTGGGAGGGATGCAAACTGGACTTTGCGAAGTTTATGACAAACCCCAGGTGCTGAAGCAGAGCGACAGTGCGAAGGGTGGCTTCATTGGCCTCTTGTGGGGACTGACCCCTGATGAGCCAATCATCCAGATATGGAAAGACAAAGAGGCCTTGAACCCTGAGGTAGGCCGCCACCACCGCCAGGCACTTGGTGAAGACCCTGGGGGTGGATGTAAGGCCAAAAGGCAGTACTCTGTACTGATAATGGTTTCCTCCCACTACAAATCTGAAATATTGTCTGTGGTCTGGATGAATAAGGATGTGAGTATAAGCATCCTTTAGATCTGAGGAGCATAGCCAATCTCCCTGCTGGAGGTAGGGCAGCAGGATTCCAAGGGTAAGCATCTTGAACTTTTCCCTCTCCAGGAACTTGTTCAGGTTTCGCAAGTCTAGGATGGGTCTGAGGCCTCCTGTTCTCTTTGGTACCAGGAAGTACCTGGAATAGAAGCCGTGACCTCTCAGGTGGTGGGGCACCGGTTCCACTGCCTGTTCCTTCAGAAGACCTGCCAACTCCTGCAGGAGTAAGTCCCTGCGCAGAGGGAGTCTGGGAGGCTCCCCTGGAAAATAAAAGGGGGGTACATGGTGGAAGTGGAGGAGATAGCCCTTCTGGACTATACTTAGAACCCAGGTATCCCTTGTGACGGCTGACCACCTGTGGGCGAACAGAGCCAGCCTGCCTCCAATGCTGATGGGGGCCAGCTGAGGAGGAGAGGCTATGCCAATGCAGTCAAAATCCCCCTCCCTGCTGAGCAGGAGCCGGAGTAGGAGGCTTGGGGGCCTTCTGCCTATGGGTCCCATGACCCTGCCCCTTGGCTTGCTGACCCTGTTGGGGAGCTACAGAGGCCTGATAATGAGGGTACTGTTTATAGGCAGATGACTTCCTTGGGTAAAAGGTCTTTTTTCCCGAGCCCTTCTTCTTCTGAGAAGGGGCAGAGGTTTTTCTGGACAGCCTTGTCCGGGTAAGAGTCTCAGTCTCGAGTTCGGCAGCCTTGTCAGCCATGGGCTTGTCAAAGAGGTTTTCACCTCGGCAGGGGACATCGACCTACTTATCCTGCACCCATGGCTCGAGGTCCGATGACTATAGCCAAGCCTGACGGAGTGCACCGATGCCGGCCGCGGCTACTCGGGCCGAAGCCTCAAAGCCATCATAGGCTGCTCAAGATATAAACTTCGAGCACTCACAAATAACCGAGGACAGAGCATTGAACCTCTGCAAAGGTTTCTCAGACAGACCAGCAGAGAACCTGGCAATCTCCTTCGCCAGGTCTCGTAGGTACATGCCCATGTACAGCTGGTAGGTCTGGACACGGCAAGCAAGCATTGAGCCCTGGAAGCACTTCTTACTGAGGGCATCCAGGTACTGGGCCTCCCGGCCGGGAGGCACCGAGGAGTGCATCTTCTGACTCTTCAGACGATGCATGGCCGATTCCACAACCATGGAGTGGTGCATTAATTGTGCCTTTTGAAACCCGGGGCTCTTGCGGACTCGATAGATGGAATCGACCTGCTTGCTCAAAACCGGCGTCGAGGCCGGCGCCTCCCACATGCGGAAGAGCAACCGTTCCAGCATCGGAGGAACCAGTACAGTAAAGGCCTCCTTCGGAGGAGAGTCATACTGTAGGTCGGCTCGAGGCTCCTACTCAGGATCAGCGGGGAATGCCAAAGCCTTGGCCACTTCCCGCACGAAATCCGAGAACCGGGTATCCTCCGGGGGGGACCTTCTCCGAGGCTCGGACTCGGGTGAGTCCGAAGGAACGCACCAAGTCCGAAAGGTGTCGGGCGACTCCTCATCCTCCATCTCCCAGCCGGACTCCTCGGAGGAGGAATCGAGCGGCTCCGGTCGGGCAGGCATCGATGCCATCTGCCCCGACGCCGAGGGTACCGGCCTCAACGACCTTGGCCCCGAACAGGAGGCCAAGGGGGACCTTGGCCAAGGATTGACTCGAGCTCGCATGGACTCGAGGATCGGCTCGGCCTCCGGGGTCGACTTGGACGTCGATGTCCCAGTGGTCGGGGCAGAAGCACTGGTGAGACCGGCGATCAGTGCCCACTGCTGTTGCATGAAGGCAGCCAGCTGCTCTCCAAGGCCGTCAACCTGAGTCTGAGCTCAGGAGACTCAGCAGCCCCTGACTCAAGCCCCACCATTCCTCCCTATGGCCCTACATTTTATTTATTTACATTCTCTTATATACTGTGCTATTCTGCATCAGTGCGGTTTACATTGAACAAACTGAAATTACATTGAACAGGGCCCAACGTCGGCTCCCCTGGAGGTGAGTCCACGAGGACTACAGTACTCACGTGACCCGGGGACTCCATCTCCACACGAGGTTGTTTTGCAGGCCTCTCCGACTCCGAAGACCCGGGACGGCGCTCGGGGCTATGCGACTTGGCCCTCGAGGAGCCAAGTGCGTCCACCGATGCCGCCCTTGCGGGTTTTTTCTTCTTACGATGCTCCTGTGAGGGAGACCCCCTTTCAGAGGAGCCTCGACGCTGTTCGGGGCCGGAGTCCCGAGATGTCGAGGCCTCTCACGAGGTCCGGGCCCTACCGGAAGCGGAGTCAGAGAAGATTCTTTCCTTTTGGTGCTGACGACTCCGTAACGCCTTAGAGGACATTTTCCCACACGGACCATAGATCATCGGGTCATGATCGTGTCTGAGGTACCGGAGGCAGCAGTCATATGTTTCGGTGAGAGACATAAGTTTCTTACACCGATCACACTTTTTAAACCCGCTGGCAGCCATCGGGGGAAAAAGGGCCCCTGCAAGGTCAAAAGACAGGGCTGCCAGTGAAAAAAGAAAAAATGGCGCAAACGCTAGTCACTAAGGACAAAAACCGAAAAAGAGATCCGGGCTCGATACTGACGTCTCGGGCCCAGGCGGGAAAGGGAAACCGGCGTTGAACCGAAGAAAAACAGGTTAACGCAGAGAAAATCAACTTCTTCCTCGGGTGAAACGAATATACATCCGTCAGGCTCCGCGGAAAAAAGAAGACTGTGAGCAAGATGGCACCCTTGGGCGGGAAGGGGATCGCGCATGCGCGCTGCATTCCCAAAGGCTTTCTATGAAAGCTGGGGAAATGCTCCACACGGGGGCTCCATCGGCGCCAACGTCACCCCTATGTGAGGACTGACTTCCTGCTTGGTCCTGGAGAAAATATTTTTTTCACCCAACGTGTAATCAAACTCTGGAATTCTTTATTAGAGGATGTAGTAAAAGCTTTTAGTGTAGCTGGATTTAAAAGAGGTTTGGACAACTTCCTGGAGGAAAAGTCCATTTTTTTCTGAAGTGCTATCAAGTCAATGCTGACTCCTGGTGACCCAGCAGTCCCTGGATTTTCTTAGTGAGGTATGAAAGGAAGTAGAATGCTAGGCCTTTTCTTCCAAAGTAAGGGAGGGTAAAGTGACTTACTCAAGGTCTCAAGTAGTGCTAGTGGGAACCAAACCCAAATCTCCTGAGTATTAGGCTGTTGCTCTAACCACTAGGCTACTCCTCTGCTCAAAAAGTAGAGACCAGGAGAAAGCACGAACACAGTTCCGCACTATCACAAATTATGCAGTCGAGTTTCCCACTTGTGGGGAAATTACAGGAGGTCAGCATGGCCCAATTGAAATGACTAAGCCTCGCCCTGGAGCACCACCTTCAGGACAATCTACCCTGCCAGGTAAATGGAAAAGTTCATAAACCATTAAAGAAACACAGAAACATGACGACAGAAAAAGACCACATGGCCTATCTAGTCTGTCCTTCCATATCAACAACTACAACAGTCCCCTTTTTTCCTTTAGAGATCCTCTGTGTTTGTTCCATGCTTTTTTAAATTCAGATACTATCCTCATCTCTACCACCTCCACTGGGAGACTATTCCACGGATCCACTATTCTTTCTGTAAAGAAATATTTCTGCATATCACTCCTGAATCTATCCCCCTTCACCCTCACCCCATGTCCCCTCGTAGCAGAATTTGCTTTCAATTGAAAGAGGCTCTCCCCCTGAACATTTATGCCATGGAGGTATTTAAACATCTCAGTCATATCACCTCTATCCCACCTTTCCTCTAAGGTGTACATATTAAGATCCTTAAGTCTGTCCTCATATGCTTTTTCATGAAGACCACTAATCATTTTAGTAGCCACCCTCTGCACCGACACCATCCTGTTCACATCCTTTTGAAGGTGCAGTCTCCAGAATTGCACACTATACTCCAAATGAGGTCACACCGAAGACTTATACAGAGGCACTATCACCTCCTTTTTTCTGCTAGCCATTCCTCTCCGTATGCACCCAAGCATCCTTCTAGCTTTTGCCGTCGCCTTTTCTACCTGTTTAGCTACTTTAAGATCATCAGACACAACCACACCCAGGTCCCGCTCTTCTTTAGTAGAGAAACGTACTTCACCCCCTATACAATATTACTCCCTTGGATTGTTGCAGCCCAAATGCATGACCTTACATTTTTTTACATTAAATCCCAGCTGCCAGATTCTAGACCATTCTTCAAACTTAGCTAGATCCCCCCTCATGTTATCTACACCTGTTATCTGCACCCCCTGCCTCACTACTTCAACCTCTGCTGACCCCATCATTAATTCCAGTTTGTCCTCAGGTTTCTTCCCCACTCCTTGGAAACATGCCACAGTTCGTCCTCTCCTAAAGCAACCTGCCCTTGATCCCTCTGTCCCTGCCCATTATCGCCCTGTATCTAATCTTTCCTTCTCTTCTAAACTTCTGGAAAAGGTAGTCTTCTCTCAACTTTCTCACTATCTTGCCTCTACACTGTTTTTGCACCCCAGACAGTCTGGTTTCAGACCTGGTTTCAGTGTCGAGTCTACAATCACTGCTGTAGTAAATGAAATTCATACCTCTCATGATCAGGGCAACATCACGCTAGCAGTATCACTCGATCTCTCAGCAGCTTTCGACCTGGTGGATAACGCCCTCCTTCTTTCTCGTCTTCGGGATGCGGGTATTCGTGGATTAGTCTATCACTGGTTTCACTCGTTCCTCTGCCATCGGTCTTTCGCTGTTTCCTCTTCTCACTCACGTTCCAGCCATTTCTCACTCCCGTGCGGTGTCCCTCAGGGTTCCATTCTGGCTCCTTTATTGTTTAACATCTTCCTTGCCCCTTTGGCGCTAATTATACAACAAGCCGGGATCTCCAGCTATTTCTATGCGGACGACATATTTCTGCTGCATCATACTTCGTCGTCCCACCCCGATTTATCACCTCTGGAAAATTGTCTGTCCACTATTTCCTCTTGGCTTTCCTCTAACTGCCTGGTGCTCAATGTTAGTAAGACTGCTGCAATCTGGTTCCCTCACACTTCTCCTGTACCGTCTCTTGCTCCATCCCTTGCAGGCTCCACCATCACTGTAGTACCTAAACTTCGCTACCTTGGGGTATTTCTTGACAGTGCTCTCAGTTTTCAAGACCATATCTCTCACGTTTCTCGGTGTTCTTTTCTATGTCTTCGACAGATTCGTGCCGTACGTCCCTTTCTGTCCACTCAGGCCCTCACTACTCTCCTGCTTTCCTTGGTTATCACTAGATTAGACTTTTGTAATACTATTTTTGCTGGTCTCCCTAAATCCCAAAAACATCGTCTTCAATTGATCCAAAATACAGCTGCTCGCATGATTCTCCATGCTTTCCCACGCGACCATATCACCCCTCTGCTTTATCAGCTCCACTGGTTGCCACTTGATTACCGAATATCATTTAAGGTTCTCACTTTAACTCACAAAGCCATTTATCACTCAACACCTGCCTACCTTTCTGATTTATTAACTTACCATAACCCCTCCCGCAGTCTCCGGTCCATCCACATTAATCGTCTTCACCTTCCAGCACCCTCCAAAGCTCATTTGCAATCCACCAGAAAATCTGCTTTTTACTACCTAGGACCCTCTCTTTGGAATTCCCTCCCTACCCACCTTCATATAGAAGAATCCTAACCCAAATTCCGTTCCCTTCTCATAACTCATTTTTTCTCACTAGCTTTTCCCCCCTGAAGACTTCTTTTTCTGTTTTCTAACTATATTTCTTCTGCCTTTACTCTCCTCTCTGCTCTCAATTATTGTAATTTCCCTTTCTCTTTAACCATTGATTTTATTTTGTAAACCACCTCGATGTAATGGGAGGCGGTATAGTAAATGTGAAATAAACAATAAACCTTCCTGGGTGTCTACTCTATTGCAGATTTTGGTATCATCCGCAAAAAGGCAAACCTTACCCGACAGCCCTTCTGCTATATCACTAACAAAGATATTAAAAAGAGGACCAGGGAAATCCACTGCTTACCCATTGGACAAGCAGCATAGAATCTGTGTATCAAATGTCTCCTTCCTTTTCGTCCACCATATTGGACCAGAATGCATGGGATATAACAAAGCACCCCTATGAGGAGACTCCTCTAAGCATCTTGGCCTCAAAAGCAGCATATCCTCTGGTGTAAACATCCAAGCAACAGTGATTGGAAGAAGAATACACGGATGGCCATATTGCTGCCCTGCAGATTTCTGATGCCAAAACAGACCAAGATTTGGTCTGAGAAGCTGATATCCCCCTAGCTCAGGGGTTCTCAATCCAGTCCTCAGGACACACCTAGTCAGTCAGGTTTTTGGGATAACCACAAGGAATATGTATGAGAGAGATTTGCGTACAATGGAAGCAGTGTATGCACATTTCTCCCATGCATAGTCATCGTGGTGATCCTGAAAGCCTGTCTGGCTAGGTGTGTCCTGAGGACTGGGTTCAGAACCACTGCCCTAGCTAAATGAGCCCAAAAAGACTGGAGGTAGATTACCTTTGAGAATGTATGCAGAATACCCTCTTTAATCCAACACGTAATAGTCACCTTGGTAGCCAATTCATTTTTTTTGTTTCTCCAAGCTAAACAAGTGGTCCAACCTTCTAAAGTCACTGGTTACTTCAACATAACACACAAATGCTCTGTCAGGGGTGGGCAATTCCGGTCCCAGAGGGCTGCAGACCAGTCAGGTTTTCATGATGTCCCTAATGAATATTCATGGACCTATTTCCATACAGTGGAAGACAGTGGATGCAAATAGATCTCATGAATATTCATTCGGGACATCATGAAAACCTGACTGGTGTGCAGCCCTCCAGGACCAGAATTGCCCACCCATGCTCTATGTACATCCAAAAGATGGTGATGCCAGTTAGTGCCGCTGAATATCGACAGGTACCATCGCTACACTTCCCGATACTAACTGGTTAGTACTGGGATGACATCCTCGGATAACCGGTCAACAGAGATATTCAGCCGCTGCCTGGTTATCCCCTGATGGGGAAAGCACAGTTACTTACCTGTAACAGGTGATCTCTGGGAACAGCAGGAATAAGTCTTCACATATGGGTACGTCGGTACCGACGGAGCCTGCGCGGGAACGCTCCCCAGCGTCCAAAAAGAAAGCCTTTGGGAGCATCCCACATGCATGCGCACTGCCTTCCCGCCCATTCACTTCCCTCTCATCAGTTGGGTTTGTAGCTGAGACCGAAGGAGGGAAGTAGACAAATCAGAGAGAGAGAGAGAACAACTCCTAGGGGAGGTGGGTGGGTTGTGAAGACTTATTCCTGCTGTTCCCAGAGATCACCTGTTAAAGGTAAGTAACTGTGCTATCTCCAGGAACAAGCAGGAATGAGTCTTCACATATGGGGACTCCCAAGCTAGAGATGCCTGGAGGAGGTCTCAGCATGTTGCAAATCTAATAGATGGGCCATGCTATTTCTCAGAACTTCAGGCATCCAAGGGATGGAGGGTAGGAGTTGAATTAAAAAGGGTGTGCTGTGGAACAGCTTGACTAAACAAGGAGTCTAGAGGGGAGTCCTTGTGTAGATCATAAATGTTAGTAAATATTGAATTCCAATTCAATAGAATAGAAACCGTCATAAAGAATAAAATTACTCAGCATGTAGATAGTCATGGCCTAATGGAAGACAGCCAACATGGCTTTAAACAAGGAAGATCTTGTCTTACTAATCTGTTATGTTTTTTGGAAAGTGTGAATAAACAGGTGGACATGGTGAGTCGGTTGATATAGTGTATCTTGACTTTCAGAAAGCCTTTGACAAAGTCCCTCATCAGAGACTTCTGGCAAAACTAAAGAGTCATGGGATAGGAGGCAGTGTACTACTGTGGATCAGGAACTGGTTAAAAGATAGAAAGCAGAGGGTTGGGCTAAATGGCCAATTTTCCCAACGGAGAAAGGTGAATAGTGGTGTACCCCAGGGATCTGTGCTGGGTCCGCTGCTTTTTGACATATTCATAAATGACCTGGAAAGTGGAATAATGGGTGAGGTTATCAAATTTGCAGATGACACAGAACTATTTAGAGTTGTTAAAACACAAGAGGATTGTTGAAAATTGCAAGAGGATCTTGATAAATTGGAAGACTGGGCATCAAAATGGCAGATGAAATTTAATGTGGACAAGTGCAAGGTTATGCACCTAGGGAAGAACAGCCCAAACTATGATTACACAATGCAGGGTTCCACAATGGGAACCACCACCCAGGAAAAGGATTTAGGCGTCATTGTGGATAACATGTTAAAACCCTCGGCCCAGTGTGCAGCGGCAGCGAAGAGAGCAAATACAATGCTAGGTATCATAAGGAAAGGAATGGAAAATAAAACAAAAAATATTATAATGCCTTTATACCGTTCCATGGTGAGACCGCACCTTGAATATTGTGTGCAATTCTGGTCGCCGTATCTTAAAAAGGATATAGCGTTATTAGAAAAGGTTCAGAGAAGAGCCAGTAAAATGATAAAGGGGATGGAAGGATACTCCTATGAAGAAAGGCTAAAAAGGTTTGGGCTCTTTAACCTGAAAAGAGACGGCTGAGGGGAGATATGATAGAAGTCTATAAATTAATGAACGGAGTGGAACGGGTAAACGTAGATCGATTGTTTACGTTATCAGAATATAGAAAGACTAGGGGACATGCAATGAAGCTACAGGGTAAACTATTTAAGACTAATAAAAGAAAATATTTTTTCACTCAAAGTGTAATCAAACTCTGGAATTTGTTACCTGAGGATGTAGTAAAGGCTGTTAGTGTAGCTGGGTTTAAAAAAGGTTTGGACAAGTTCCTGGAGGAAAGGTCCATAAACCATTATTAAGAAGGGACCCAGGATATCAATGCTTGACCCAGTACAAGCATTGCGGAACCTGTGTCTTTTGGGGAAACTGCTAAGTATGTACGACCTAGATTGGCCACTGTTGGAAACAGGATACTGGGCTTGATGGACCTTGGTCTGACCCAGTATGGCATATCTTATGTTCTTATGTTCTTATGTAATTTTCTAATGTGGGCCTTACTCAAAAGTATAACGAAAGTATTTGTTGAGGCTAATATGGGTCTGGTGCGAAGAGCCAGTACATTATCCTCAAAGAAATTACCTCACTGTGAAGTAGAGGAAAATAAACTTTGCAATACAGAGAGGTCAGAAGCCTTAATGGCTAGAACTAATCCCAGAAGAAAAAACTGGGGGAGTTTAATAAGATTGGACTTTGGAGGAGAAGCTAAAGCTTCTGTAGGCCTAAGTTTGAAGCTCTATGTCCTTGGAGCAGAATAAGGCTCTAGGAAAGAGAGGAGATAAATCTGACTGGTTTGCAGAAAAAGGATGGGTCTTTAAGACCCCTCTATCCAAATGACAGAAAGAAACATTTGTAGTAGGCAGTGTAGCCTCCAAGTTCTTGAAGATCAGTAATGTCTTCCCTAAGTGATGCCACTTAGGATAATGACTTTACATGGAGAGCTTCAGATGCAACGTAACCAAAAAGGTTACAGTAAAAGAAGGTAGTTTCTAATTACCATAGAAATTGGCTGTCCATTTAAAACGCTCTGGTATGCTGGAACAGCATTAATATGGACAGGAACAAATCTTTCAGAGTCATATATATATATATATATATATATATATATATATATATATAAAGAGAGAGAGAGAGAGAGAGAGAGAGAGATTCACCTAATAACAAGAAGGGGTAAGACCTGCTTGAGAATATAGATAGAGAATCTCTTTCTGGTTACACGTGGAAGAACCATGGAGAAGGTTACATGGAAACCAGTGGAATGTTCTTACTTAGAAGGAGAGGTCTAGATTTCTTTAAAAATTCTAGCCTTTGAATAACCAGAAATGGAGACCTATGTGAAGGTGTGCAGAGGAGATCCTTAGTCTTAAGACAGCAAGTCTGGATCCTTCTACAACATCAGTGTGGAGAAGAAGACGCAATATAAAGGGATACCATGTTTGCCCCTCTATGAGGGCAATATGGGTATCATGCGTTCTTTGTTCAGAAAAAGCTTCAATGAAGTATTGGGAATTAGAAGGAATGCACTAGACAAGGACCGAGTGCAGTGAAAAGGAATGCATCCCTGTTGCAAGAGTTCCACTGGAGATGTGGAACAACCAAGGGAATTGAGCAATTCTTTATACTTTCACGAGGTCTAAGCCCTGGTTCCTTTTCCTCAAAAGGAAATTTTAAGGACGATGGTAAGAGTAGGAAAAACCAGTCATGTGGGAGCATGACTGGGCAAAGCCTTTTTAACCATCTGGAAGTTACCTACTAGGAATGGCTCTGACGCTCTCTGGCAAAGGCCCATAGTTGCAGAGCTTTTTTGTATAATTGCAGAGAGCATATTGGAGGTTGCTTAGGTGAGATCTGGCTGTTTAATTGCCAGTGTGCAACCTTTCTCTCTCACTTGGTTTGCAGCTTGTCGTGCTGTGAGGGCTTGCGTGCATCAGTGATGCTGAGAGCTAAACTATCGGTAGTTTAACTACTGTCAGGGTCTCCCAAAATGGACAGGTCTCAGCTGAGGTGCTAGACCAAGACAAACCACCCATCTGGGCAGCAGCAGAATGGGATAGTGTTGACGGCGGAGGATAACATTTTTGTGACAACGGCAACAACACCAAACTTAAGCTGCACGGAAGAAAGGCCCGGCAATCTACTTCTGTATCTTGCCATGAAAATCCAATGGATAGTTACAACAAAACAAATTGTGCTATGGTGCTGGAAGATGAGACCCCCAGGTCGGAAGGCACTCAACTAGCTACTGGGGAAGAGCTGAAGACTTTTCAGAGTAAAGCCAGCATTTATGATGTGGTTGGATCAAAGCCCTTGGGAAGTCTGACTGCTGATGTAGCTGCGCATGAAATGAGAGTCAGAAGCTGTAAAGATGTCTTACACATTGGAACATGGAATGTACGAAGCATGAACCAAGGGAAGTTGGAGGTGGTCAAGAATGAAATGGAACGTGTACAACTTGATCTGCTGGGTGTCAGCGAACTGAAATGGTCTGGCATCGGGCACTTTGCATCAGATGATCACATGGTCTACTATGCTGGAAATGAAAGACAAAGAAGAAATGGTGTTGCATTTATAATAAAGAAGAAACTTGCAAGAACTGTAATGAAATACAATGCAGTCAGCGAACGCTTAATCTCTATTCGTCTACGAGGATTGCCTATCAACACAACTATAAATCAAGTATATGCCCCAACAACAGCTGCAGAAGAGAATGAAATTGAAGAATTCTATGAACAAGTACAAGCTGAAATTGACAGAACATGCAAACAGGATATCCTGATAGTCATGGGTGACTGGAACGCAAAAGTTGGCAACAAAGAAGAAGGCAAAGTAGTTGGAAAATATGGACTTGGCAACAGAAATGAAGCTGGAGAAAGACTGATAGAATTCTGCAAGACAAATGATCTATTCATCTCAAACACCTTCTTCCAGCAACACAAGCGGCGACTTGTGATAAGGGAGCTATAAAAGAGGTGAATTTGCTTTGAACAAGCAACCTGTCTTTGCTGGTAGAAATACTAAAACAGAATGTTTTCATAAAAGACTACCAGTCCCAGAATGCACCAGGTTTCAAACAGCCTCTAGAAGAGCTGAAGTGGGGAAACGTGTGTTCAATCAGGAGAGCTATGAGGTAATCCCCAATCACTCATCTCCAAGGGCAGGGCTTGATTCAGCACACCTGGGCTGTGCTAGGGTGGAGTGTCCCTCTAAGCACGTTAAAAGTAAAACATATTCTTCACAGAGAGAGATCAAGGACAGAGAGAGCAAGGAGAGGCAGAAGCAGCAGCAACGTGGAAAGAAGAAGAGAAAGACACCTTGGAGGTCTAAAGAAGGAGCCCACAGCAGTACGTGTGTTGGGAGTCATTTCAGAGGCAAGCATACTCCATTGGACTGGAGGAAGCCAGAGGAATGGGGTTATAGAGCCAGGAATTCCCAGACGGCACCTTTGAAGGAGACGGCTGCAGGTGGAAGGGGCCCTAAGACCGTTGCAAGAAGGTATGTGAAGAGAAACCCAGTGTCCAGGGATCTTGATTGGAAGGCTGGACATAAAAGCTGGACTACTTACTGGCCAGGATACCTGGAGAGGAAACCTAACAGCAAAGGAAGCTCAGGTATGAACTTTGATCTATGCCCTAGCTCTTCTCCAGGAAGACAGCAGGGAAACAAATATTATCCTGAGAGTGAACAATTGAGGAATTCCTCTGAGCCAGACCCTGATATTGATTCCATGATATTTGAGGAAGAAGGAGATATATTAAATGATCAGAATGAATACATGGATTGCTCTCTGTCTAGACTGCTGTTGTAAAATACTTTCTCAATAATACAAAAACCAAAAGGAACTATAATTTGTTCTTTTATCTACCCAGAAAAGTCTGCAAGAAAGCTTTAGAGTAGGATTGAGCCACGTAGAGAAAGTGAACCAGCAAAGGGGTTTGCAGCTGGCTAATTAGTGATAATTGAGCCAGGCACAAGTGCACGTGAGCTCTGAAAGGAAACTTTTCTTTTTGTGTGTGTAAATAGAAGAAAGTTATCCTTGATAAAAAACTGTTTTTGTTACTTTTGGGTTTTGTTTTTGCTTTTGGAGCAATGCTAAGAAAGTTATTAGCATGAGCCATCAAAAAGACCTTTTCTGTTTCCCCTCAAGGTCTTATTTGATTTTTGCTTAAGAAGTTCAGTTACCCTATTTCATGTTTTGTTTTCCTGAATGCAATACTGAAAGCAAGTGTCCATTTTGTGTTACCAAGTAAATCTGTGTGGGAGAATTAACCCCATGAATAAAATCCATTTTTCTTTGCTTACATTCGTGCATCACAACTCATTATTTTGTGAACGGCTGATTCTGGTATAAGTGAACTACATTCCCCACAATCCTTTGCAAGTCATAATAATATTTTTGCCTCTGCTAAGACTGTGGCCATTCACGACCAGCGCCCCCTTTAACAGTTGGCGTAGTAGTTTGGATTGCTTTTACACAAAGGGGCTTGTTTACAAAGCCGCGGTAGTGGTTCGCGATCGCGATCGCAGCCGCGGCCCCATTGAAATCAATGGGGCCGCGGCTCCGATTACGATCGCAAACCGCTACCGCGGCTTTGTAAACAAGCCCCAAAGGATTTACATGATTTATAAGGATTACAACTGAAATCTGAAAGAAAAAAAGTTCAAGACAAAAGCTGAAAAGTGGATTTTCCCTTAACAACACTTTGGAGGAAAAGAGGTGGTTGTTCCAGGAACTGTTCCAAGGAGGAAAAGACCCTGTGTAAGCTGGATTCATCACTGGCATAAGGTAATAAGTACCTGGGCATGTCTAGTGGTGGATAGGAGTAAGACACAGGGGTAATTGAAAAAAAAATAGGAGAAAAACACCTGTTTGGAGGGTGCTGCTCTGTGTTTTTTTTTTTCTTTTGTTTTCTTGCAGGGATACAAGATGGATCCAAGGGAACTGGCCAGCTGCATGGCAGCCCAATTTAGCAGGCAACAGGAGCTAGCACAGCAGGCTCAGGACACTGCAATTAAAGCATTAAGGGACCAGCAGAAGCCAGTGCTTGATCTGGTGGAAGCCTTAATTGCTCTTCATAACCAAAGTGGACCGGATGCAAGACCAGCAGTAACAACTGGTATACCACATGTGGACAATGTGGGACTCAATCAGGGAATTGGGGCATTTAGTTTTGGGAAGCTGACTCCAGATGATAATGTTGATGATTTCCTTGAATCTTTTGAGAGAGTGGCACAAGCATTAGCATGGCCAGAGACCCAGTGGGCAGTAAGGCTGGCAGCCTCATTAACTGGGGAGGCGCTTGCAGCTTATAGGGCAATGCCAGCAGCTCAAGCTTTGAATTATAGGGATGTAAAGGCTGCTATAAGAGATTGCCTAGGGTTGTCTATTTCAGAGTATAGGCAAATGTTTAGAGCTACTGCATTAAGAGTGGGTGAAACACCCAGGGCTCTGAGTCAGAGAATCAGAGGATTGGCTGTAAAATGGTTGGAGCCAGAGGGAAAGACTGTGAAAATGTTATTAGACATTATTATGCTTGAACAATTTATGTCTGCTGTGCCTAAAGATTTGCACACTTTCCTTATACAGCAAAATTGCCAGAACCTTGGAGAGGCAACGATGCTAGCAGAGAGATTCTTGGAAGCCACGCAGGCTTGCCATAGAATGGGTGGCCCTCTGAAGGTTGGTGCTGAGGCAAGCTGTGCTGTATCAGAAAAGAAAATGGTTAAAAATGTTTCTGAGAATAATTGTACTGTACCAACCCAGATTACAAAGTGGAGTAAAAAGAAATGTTTCAAATGTGGAAAATGGGGACATTTGGAAAGGGGATGCCAGATACGCACTAGCTTGATGGGTGTTGATTTAAAACAGCCCAAAGAAGGATTCCTTTTGGTGGTTGATGTGCAGGGAATTACCACAAATGCTCTGTTAGACTCTGGGGCAGACCAGAGTATGCTTTCAAAGAGGCTTTGGAAGAGGATAGAGGCCCAAGAAGGATTTGTGCCTAGAACCCCTGGAAACCAGGTTCACATCAGATGCATTCATGGTGCTGCAACATCATATCCCACCTATAGGCTAATGGTTAAGTGCCTGAGGGAACAAGAGGAAGTTCTTTTAGCAGTGGTGCCTAGGCTTCCATTTGATTTGGTTCTAAGAAGGGACTGGCCAAGATTTAAGCAGGAACTAGTGAAAGGACTAGGAAAGAAGGAGGGAGAAGGAATGATGGTAATAGCTCCCGGGCCTTTGTTTGGAAGTCCTCAGACCCCAGCTAAAAAGATGGTTAAGCTTCCAGAAGAACAAACTACTAAGAAGCAAGTATTTATCTTGAAGTACCATAGAGTCACAGAAAAGGCCCAAGCTCCTAAACGGGCAACCCCTCAAGCTGCTGGGTTTGACCTGTGCAGTGTAGAAAATGTAACTGTACCTAGCCAAGGGAGAACCCTGGTTGACACTGGACTCCAAGTAGAAATACCCATTGGGTGCTATGGGCGAGTAGCCCCAAGATCAGGATTAGCCCTGAAGTATTTCATTGATGTGGGAGCGGGAGTGATTGATCCCGATTACAGGGGCAATCTTAAAGTCCTGTTATTTAATTTTGGACAGAACGATTATCACGTGAAGACGGGAGACAGAATCGCTCAATTGATATGTGAGAGACTGGGTTTCCCACCTGTGGAGGAAGTTACATCCTTGTCAAATTCTGAGCGTGGAACCAAAGGTTTTGGTTCTACTGAAGACAAAGGGGTTAAGAGCCTAGCTGCCACCTGTGCCCGTGAAAGGGAGGTGCATGAAGAGGAGGATTTGGGACCCCAAGTATCTGACTGTAAAGAAAAATCAGAACCCCAGATAGGTGAGGACCTGACAGTGGTACAGCAGGAAGAAATAAGGAAATTGCTTAAAGAATTCCCAGATGTTTTGACTCCCATACCTGGGGAGACACATTTGGTTGCCCATGAGATAATAACTCCACCTGGGAAATTAATTCGTCAAAGGCCATACCGCTTGCCTGAAGCAAAGAGACAGGAAGTAGTGGCACAAGTTCAGGAAATGTTAGACATGGGAGTAATAGAGGAGTCGAAGAGTCCCTGGAATAGCCCCATAGTCTTGGTGCCCAAGCCTGATGGCTCTTTAAGATTCTGTATTGACTTCCGGCAGGTAAACGCAATATCAGTTTTTGATGCATATCCAATGCCAAGAATTGAAGAGTTGTTGGACCAGCTTGGACAAGCTCAATATTTAACCACCCTTGATATGACAAAAGGCTATTGGCAAATTCCTCTAACCAGGGAGTCGAAGCCGAAGACTGCGTTCAGCACCCCCGTTGGCCTTTTCCAGTTCAAAAGGATGCCTTTCGGACTGCATGGAGCGGCAGCTACCTGCCAAAGGTTAGTGGACCAGGTACTTCGACCCCACCAAAATTATGCCTTTGCCTATATGGATGATGTCATAATCCATAGTAACACTTGGGCGGAACATCTAAAGAGAATCAGGGCAGTCTTATGCTCCATGAAGCAAGCGGGGATCACTTTGAACCCAAAGAAGTGTTCCTTTGCTAATAGAGAGGTAAAATACCTAGGCCACCTGGTGGGAAGAGGGAAAATTAAACCTCTAATGAGCAAGGTGGATAGCATCAGGAATTTTCCTCCTCCAACAACAAAGAAACAGCTGAGGAGTTTCTTGGGACTTATTGGATACTACCGCAGATTTATACCAAAGTTTGCAGAGAAAAGTGCAATATTTACTGATATGCTGTGGAAGAATTGCCCAAACCAGCTGAAATGGACTCCTGAAGCTGAAAAAGCATTTTCAGTCCTAAAAGGGAAGTTGTGTACAGGACCAGTACTGAAAGGGGTGGATTTCAGGAAACCCTTCTTGGTTCAAACAGATGCCTCGGATGTAGGGCTAGGAGCTGTTTTATCCCAATGTCATGAAGGGGAGGAGCATCCTGTGATGTACCTGAGCAGGAAATTGTCACCGGCTGAACAGAAGTATTCCACAATAGAAAAGGAATGTTTAGCTATAAAGTGGTCAGTGGAGGCATTAAGGTTTTACCTTACAGGGAGGAAGTTCCAACTGGTTACAGACCATGCCCCACTTAAGTGGTTGCAACAAATGAAGAACCACAATGCCAGGTTGACACGCTGGTACATGGCCTTACAGGCATTTGATTTTCAAGTGGAACATCGTGCTGGGAAGTTACACAAAAATGCGGATGCCCTTTCCCGTATTACGGACTGTAAAGAAGAAGTTTCACCAGTTGCACCAGTCCGTAATAACTTAAGCAGGGGGGTATGTGATAAGGAAGCTTATCATAGTTCAGGAGGGAGCTATAAAAGAGGTGAATTGGCTTTGAACAAGCAACCTGTCTTTGCTGGTAGAAATACTAAAACAGAATGTTTTCATAAAAGACTACCAGTCCCAGAATGCACCAGGTTTCAAACAGCCTCTAGAAGGGCTGAAGTGGGGAAACGTGTGTTCAATCAGGAGAGCTATGAGGTAATCCCCAATCACTCATCTCCAAGGGCAGGGCTTGATTCAGCACACCTGGGCTGTGCTAGGGTGGAGTGTCCCTCTAAGCACGTTAAAAGTAAAACATATTCTTCACAGAGAGAGATCAAGGACAGAGAGAGCAAGGAGAGACAGAAGCAGCAGCAACGTGGAAAGAAGAAGAGAAAGACACCTTGGAGGTCTAAAGAAGGAGCCCACAGCAGTACGTGTGTTGGGAGTCATTTCAGAGGCAAGCATACTCCATTGGACTAGAGGAAGCCAGAGGAATGGGGTTATAGAGCCAGGAATTCCCAGAAGGCACCTTTGAAGGAGACGGCTGCAGGTGGAAGGGGCCCTAAGACCGTTGCAAGAAGGTATGTGAAGAGAAACCCAGTGTCCAGGGATCTTGATTGGAAGGCTGGACATAAAAGCTGGACTACTTACTGGCCAGGATACCTGGAGAGGAAACCTAACAGCAAAGGAAGCTCAGGTATGAACTTTGATCTATGCCCTAGCTCTTCTCCAGGAAGACAGCAGGGAAACAAATATTATCCTGAGAGTGAACAATTGAGGAATTCCTCTGAGCCAGACCCTGATATTGATTCCATGATATTTGAGGAAGAAGGAGATATATTAAATGATCAGAATGAATACATGGATTGCTCTCTGTCTAGACTGCTGTTGTAAAATACTTTCTCAATAATACAAAAACCACCAAAAGGAACTATAATTTGTTCTTTTATCTTCCCAGAAAAGTCTGCAAGAAAGCTTTAGAGTAGGATTGAGCCACGTAGAGAAAGTGAACCAGCAAAGGCGTTTGCAGGTGGCTAATTAGTGATAATTGAGCAAGGCACAAGTGCACGTGAGCTCTGAAAGGAAACTTTTCTTTTTGTGTGTGTAAATAGAAGAAAGTTATCCTTGATAAAAAACAGTTTTTGTTACTTTTGGGTTTTGTTTTTGCTTTTGGAGCAATGCTAAGAAAGTTATTAGCATGAGCCATCAAAAAGACCTTTTCTGTTTCCCCTCAAGGTCTTATTTGATTTTTGCTTAAGAAGTTCAGTTACCTTATTTCATGTTTTGTTTTCCTGAATGCAATACTGAAAGCAAGTGTCCTTTTTGTGTTACCAAGTAAATCTGTGTGGGAGAATTAACCCCATGAATAAAATCCATTTTTCTTTGCTTACATTCGTGCATCACAACTCATTATTTTGTGAATGGCTGATTCTGGTATAAGTGAACTACATTCCCCACAATCCTTTGCAAGTCATAATAATATTTTTGCCTCTGCTAAGACTGTGGCCATTCACGACCAGCGCCCCCGTTTACAGACTATACACATGGACTTCAGCCAATGGATTGTATAAAAATCAAATTGATTACATCTGTGGAAGTCAACGATGGAAAAGTTCTATAACATCAACAAAGACAAAACCTGGAGCTGACTGTGGTACAGATCATCAACTACTAGTATGCAAACTCAAGCTAAAGTTGAAAAAGAGCAAACCACTCATGAATGCAGCAAAATATGACCTTGAGAATATACCACTGGAATTTAAAGACTGCCTGCAAAATCGATTTGCTGCTTTAGATACAAATGACAGAGCTCCAGAAGAGTTATGGAATGACATCAAGAAGGTTGTGTTGGAAGAAAGCGAGAAGTCTCTACAAAAGGTGAAAAAGCAAAAACGGCCAAAATGGATGACGGAAGAAACTTTGAAAATTGCCCAGAAACGCAGAGAAGCTAAAGCCAGAGGAGAAAGAAAGACAATCGCAGAACTCAACAGAGATTTCCAACGTGCAGCAAGACAGGACAAGGAAAAGTACTACAATGACACTTGCAAGGAAATAGAAACAGAAACTATTAGAAGAAGAACAAGATCAGCTTTCCTAAAGCTACGAGAGTTAAAGAAAAAGTTCCAGCCTCGAATTGGAATGTTACAAGATGCTCAAGGTTCTATGTTGAATGATGCTGAGAAGATCAAGAAAAGGTTAAAGGAATATACAGAGCTTTTATATGATAAAGATCAAGTGGACCAACAGCCATTTCAACCTGTACCTTATGATCGGGAGCCATTGGTGATGAAAGAAGAAGTTGAAGCAGCATTGAAAGCCTTATCAAAGAACAAAGCACCAGGCATTGATAGCATTCCTATAGATGTATTGCAGCAATCTGATGCAGCTGTTACCATACTTACAAGGCTCTGCCAAGAAATATGGAAGACAACATCGGGCCAACTGACTGGAAAAGATCTGTGTTTATACCAATAATAAAGAAAGGTGATCCAACTGACTGTGGAAATTATCGAACAATTGCTCTGATCCCACATGCCAGCAAGATTCTACTGAAGATTATTCAAAAGAGACTACAACCATACCTGGAACAAGAACTACCTGAAGTGCAAGCAGGGTTCAGGAAAGGGCGAGGAATGAGAGACAAGGCTGCATACTTTCCCCCTACCTGTTTAATTTATATGCAAAAAAAATCATCAGAGAAGCAGGATTGTATGAAGAAAACAGAGGTGTGAAGATTGGTGGAAGACTCATCAACAATCTTTGCTATGCTGATGATACTGCATTAGTGGCTGAAAGTGAAGATGATCTGAAACATTTGCTTCTCACAATCAAAGGACATGCACCTTAATGTAAAGAAGACAAAGATCATGACAACTGGCATAATCAACAGGTTCATCGTTGAAGGAGAAGAAATTGAAATTGTGAACAACTTTAACCTACTTGGATCAACTATCAATAAAGAAGCAACAAGCAGTCAAGAAATCAAACGACACATTGCTCTTGGCAGAATGGCTATGAAAGACCTAGATAAGATTCTCAAGAGCAGAGATGTCTCTCTCCATACAAAGATTCGACTTGTTCAAGCCATGGTATTTTCAATAACATCATATGGATGTGAAAGCTGGACAGTGAAAAAGACAGACAGGAAGAAAATTGATGCCTTTGAATTATGGTGCTGGCGGCGAATACTGTGTATACCATGGACTGCCCGAAGAACAAACCAGTCAGTACTAAAGGAGATCAAACCTAAGCTTTCTTTAGAAGCTCAGATGACAAGACTTCGACTTTCATACTTTGGACACATCATGCGAAGAGAGAGATCATTAGAGAAAGACATCATGCTTGGCAAGATAGAAGGTCAACGCTAAAGAGGAAGGCCAGCAATGAGATGGATCGATACAATAACATCAGCTATGGGCACCAGTCTGTCAACAATGAGCCGCCTGACTGAAGACCGAACACAATTTAGGATAGCTAACCAGAGGGTCGTCATGAGTTGACTCTGACTCGACGGCACTTAACAACAACAACAACAACCTAATCTATTCTGTTGGAGCCAAAAAGAATTGAAGGTGGCTAAGAATAGTAGACAGGCCAGTTGCCTGCAATGATAAATTGTCCAAGTAGGTTTTGGAACATCTCTTGGAATTATTTGTTATTAAGGCAGCAGAAAAAGTTAGGACCTATAGATTGGAAAAGGACCGACAGACATAATTGGGAGTGGTAAAACTCAATTATGGTCTGATAAGCTATCTTAAAAGAAATATTTGAGCAGATTGCAAAAGGGAAGAAAGCTCTTTATGGAAACCACTTACTGTAGTAGGTATTGAAGAAAATCCTATGGGCTTAAAAAGTAAGCCCTCCAGTTGAATAGTATCACTCAGACTGAATGTCTCGACTAAGAGGGATAGAAAGTAATACAGAGTTGAGAAGACTTACAATTTGGTAAGTCTCTGAAAAAGATAAAGCCCCCTTGCAGTCAAAACTATAAGATATCCTCGTACGGAAAAACTGTCAAGGTGAAGGGCATAGCCTACCTTGTTATTAGTTGTTACTCCTCTTCTTTTTTCAAAAAGGAGAGGAGAAACCTGTTACCTGCAGGGCATGATTATCCTCAATAGCTCTAGGAGCTAAAAGAATGGATTTCTCTTGTGGCAAGAGATTCATGCCTAGAGTCAAGGATTGAGTCAGTGTATCACTGATCTCTCAGTAAGGATGAGAAGAACTGTAGATGCTTCTGTTGATAAGAAGTAGGTTAGCGGTTCTGAACCTCAAACAGGAAAAAGAGATTTAATGAATAAAATATCAGAAACCCTGCGACTGCTGGGTTTGCTGAGCCTGTTGAGGTTTTGATTTTCTTAGCCTGGTATGATGTTGCCCTTCTTTGGAAACATCGGCATGATGGGTAGAAGATGGATAAAACTTTTTCCCCTTAGGGGGATAAAGTTTGTTAGGAGATTCTTTACTAGCTGGGATAGAGGAAAGTTTTGACAATCCTCTGAAAACAACAATATCAGTGTTTAACTGATTAGCTTGGAATAAAGCATCCTTGTTAAAGAGATTTTCACCAGTACAAGGAGTATTTCCCAGCCTTTCTTGTACCCATTTGTCCAAGTCTGAAGCTTGGAGCCAGGCCATGCGTCGTGCCCCTATGGCTATAGCAGAAGTTCCCGGGCAGTGGGAGCGGGAAAAGCAGCAGCAGGCAGCAGCTAAAAGCGGCGTCCCTGCTCGCAGAGACGCCGCTACTGCCGGGACACACCAGCTCCTCCCTCCTCGGCTCCTGCCCAATCCGGGCAGTGGGAGCGGGAAAAGCAGCAGCAGGCAGCAGCTAAAAGCGGCGTCCCTGCTCGCAGAGACGCCGCTACTGCCGGGACACACCAGCTCCTCCCTCCTCGGCTCCTGCCCAATCCGGGCAGTGGGAGCGGGAAAAGCAGCAGCAGGCAGCAGCTAAAAGCGGCGTCCCTGCTCGCAGAGACGCCGCTACTGCCGGGACACACCAGCTCCTCCCTCCTCGGCTCCTGCCCAATCCGGGCAGTGGGAGCGGGAAAAGCAGCAGCAGGCAGCAGCTAAAAGCGGCGTCCCTGCTGGGCGCGCCCGCGCCTTGCGGGCCCGCGCCTGAGGGCCTCGCAAGAGGGCCCTTTGGCGTGGCCCTTAGGCGCGGCACGAGGGCGAGCAGAAGGCAACAACAAAACGAGTCAGCTACACCAACAACATCGCAGCAGAACCCAACAAAGGACTAGACCGAAGAAAAGGACGTCAAAACCGCAAGTAGAACCCTCACTACACACCACACACTTCCTTCCACCAGACGGTCCCTTCAACTACCAACACCCCAACGGATCCGGATCTCCCTCCACGGGGACAGGCTCCCCTCCACGGGGACAGGCTCCCCTTCCACGGGGACAGGCTCCCCTCCCACGGGGACAGGCTCCCCTCCCACGGGGACAGGCTCCCCTTCCACGGGGACAGGCTCCCCTCCACGGGGACAGGCTCCCCTTCCACGGGGACAGGCCCCTGCTCCAAGTTTAGCTCTCCCCAATCGGG
This sequence comes from Ichthyophis bannanicus, assembly GCA_033557465.1. Taxonomy (NCBI): domain Eukaryota; kingdom Metazoa; phylum Chordata; class Amphibia; order Gymnophiona; family Ichthyophiidae; genus Ichthyophis; species Ichthyophis bannanicus. The sequence goes on from CM066035.1 coordinate 22,784,814, forward strand.
GGATTGGAGCGGCAACAAGGGCACAGCCAGACAGCGGCAGAGTGCCGCCCAATCGGGGCAGACTCAAGGCCGTACAAGGAACAGCACGGCAAGAGTGAGCACAAAGGGAGAATCACAGCCACACATACAACAGAACACCAGAGGAAAAACAACAGCAAAGCAAGCAACAGACGAAGACTTAAGAAAAAAAGGCATCACCCTAACAGAACATCACAAAAGACCAAAATGCACGTCACATACTTCCTCCCACTCTACCTACTCGTCACTCAACTCCTCCCACCAACCACACACCTACACTACCCACAAGCAAACACAACGCGGTACCCACCAACAGCATTGCCATATTTAGAAACACAGCACACACACAAACAAACACTCAGAACTGCCCAGACAAAAAGACCAAACAGACACAAATCAAACTCCCAATCCTGCACAAAGGAAGCACATGTAACAGCAACCTACTCAACAAAGGTAACAACGATTGAGCTCATAAACGCCAGATCAGTATGCAACAAGATACACACTCTTGTAGACCACATAGAGGAGCGACAGCCCGACATAATATGCTTCACAGAGACGTGGCTCAACCCTACCGACAATGTACTACTCAACCAACTCGTACCGGACAACTACTCAGCGTACAACTGCCCACGAACCCACAAACGTGGAGGAGGAGTCCTAATAATAGCAAAGACAAAACTAAAATTCAAGACACATAGCTTCTCCAATACTCAGCAATGTAACACAATCAGCATCAAAAACAAAAACATTGCAATCTGCCTAACCTACAGAGCACCCAGAGCTCCACCCGACGAATTAGCCTTCATACTCGAAGAAGCCTGTGCCATAACAACAAACAACAAACCAGCACTACTGATTGGAGACTTCAACCTCAAGTCCACCAATGCCAAAGACGCAGAGGCCTTCCTGCAAGCAATGACCTCACTTCAATTCACACAGATAATCAACGCTCCAACGCACAGACATGGATCTTCTCCAGACCTCATCTTCGCATCCAATTACATAACTTCAAGAGACCTAATCTCTCCACCCACCATTATCCCAGTGCCATGGTCTGACCATTACTTAATTGAGACAAAGATACGATCTCAAGAGGACCAGACAAACGAAAGAACAAACAACTCACACACACAAAGACGATTCAAGAATTTCGACAGGGACGAATTCATACAGAACACAACACAACACCTGAACATTCCTACAGATGACCTGGAGGAACAAGTTTCCAGATGGAACAGCATCTTAGCTAACGCCGCCAAACCATCCGGTGGAGGGCACGAGAAACACCAACACAACAGGAGACAAAACAAACCTTGGTACTCAGCAAAAATACGTCAGGAAAAGAGGGAGCTCAGGAAGATTGAACGGAGATGGAGAAAAAACAAAACAGCAGCCGACCAACATCTCTACCTAACAAAACAAAAACAATACAATGAATGCATCAACCAATCAAAGAGGGAATTCCACACAAACTTGATAAATACTTCCATCAACAAGCCCAGAGAGCTCTTTGAAATAGTCAAGATCCTCACAAAAGAGCAAACAACAGAAGAGGAAGTACAAGTGGACCCACAGGAATTCGCCGACCACATCAAAGACAAATTCCACTCCACAGAGCGTACAACACCCAGTGGGACCACCAGGACAGACATACACACCAAAACCTGGGGCACATTCTACTCACCCTCAACAGAGCAGATATCCCACATCATCTCTACAATCAACACAAGCACTGCTCCTACAGACCCATGCCCAGTATCATGGGTCAAAGCCACCAAATCAAACTTCATTCACACCATACACAAAATAGTACACAACTCACTCACTCAAGGACTCATGCCAAAGCAACTAAAGCTTGCCTCAGTAAGACCAATAACAAAGAAAACAACACTCGACAAAAAGGATCCAGCAGCATACCGACCGATCTCCAGCATACCCTTCCTGGCAAAAATCATCGAAAAAAACGGTACAACTACAACTCCAGGAACACATCGACAAACATGAAACACTCGACGACAACCAACACGGCTTTCGTCCCAACCACGGAGTCGAAACGCTACTGATCTACCTCTTCGACAGCATCCTAAGAATAATTGACAACAACAGGAAGGGAATCATAATGATCTTCATCGACATCTCCTCAGCCTTCGACACAGTGGACCACAACACGCTCCTGGAAAGACTAAAGAACACTGGTATACACGGTATCACTTTGAAATGGTTCCACTCATACCTAACCGAAAGACAGCTACAGGTCAAGGTGGGACACAACACCTCCCGACCCATAAATGTCCGCCAAGGAGTACCTCAAGGATCCGCACTTTCAGCCCTCCTATTTAACATCTACATCCAACCGATATGCGACATCATGAAAGAGAACAACATTCAATACACAATATATGCAGACGACATCATGATATACACCCCGATAGAAATCGACAACCCGGATTTCTCCAAGATAACAGACTGCCTTACCCAAATGACGAGCTGGTGTCAAAACAACAACCTCGCAATAAACTACAACAAGACTGAAGCTCTAATAATCACTCGGAACCAAAGCTTCATACACCCGCCAAACATCAAGATACAAAACACTACTATTCCAATAAAATCAGAAGTGAGATACCTTGGAGTTACTCTGGACAACAAGCTAAGCCTCAAGCCACACATAGACAAAACAATACAAAAAGTCTACTACAAGATGCGAATCATCAGGAGACTGAAACCACTCCTTGCCCCAGAACACTTTCGTACCGTCCTCCAAGCACTGATAACCCCAATACTGGACTTCTGCAATCCGATATACTTGGGACTACCGAAACAAGCCCTCAAACCACTCCAGCTAGCACAAAACACTGCAGCACGAATAATATCCGGTACTGCAAGACAGGACCACATCACACCCACCTTAAAAGACTTACACTGGCTCCCAATCGGTGCACGCATCAGATACAAAACTATCATAAACCTATTTAAGATAAATCAGCACACATCAGCCAACAGCCTACACACCCTCATTCAACCAGACAACAGCACTCGTCCTAGAAGAAAACAAACACGCAACCGAGTCAGCACCCCAGGTGAATTCAAACACACACGCAAGGACACAACAGACAGAGCTCTCTCCATGGCTGCTCCAACTATATGGAACAAACTACCAGACGACTTGAGGACAACTACAGACCTCAAAGACTTTAGAAAACAGCTAAAAACCATGCTGTTCATAGAACACTATGGACACATCACATAACCTAAGAGAATGTATAACAGCACATATTGCTGCCTGTACAGATAATTTTTTACAGCACCACTGTATATAGCCCACACTGTACATAGCTCAAACCATTCTAGCACGCAACACACCACACCTTGTACATAGCTCACCCCAATCTAGCACATGATACAACACACACTCAACTAAATTGCACCCTCACTGCATGATTAACACACTCACTTTACCCGATTGTTTGCTGTGATACCACCTTGATTAATAAGATAAGGCGGTTTAAAAATACTGTTAAATAAATAAATAAAAAAATAAAACAGTCCAGGGAAGCACGATTAAGGAACTTAGAGACATTTTGAGCATGACTGACTAATAAGAAATAGTCTGCTCTTTTATGTTCTTGAAGAAAAGGGTTCAAAAGCTTTAAGTTCTTTGTGACCTCTTTAAGAGATAATCCCATATAGAAAATATATGAGATAATTCTTGCTGAAAGCATGGATGCCTGGAAGCATCGACGTCCAAAGGCATCTAAAGTCCTAGACTCACGACCTGGCGGATAAGAGGCGTGCTTCTTTGCACTTTTAATGCGCCTCATTGCTGATTCTACAACAATAGAATGATGAGGAAGTTGAGTCTTTTGAAAACCTGGAGAAGGTGGCACCTTGTACATAGTGTCAAGTGTCTTAGAATGTGGGGATACCGTTAAAGGAGTTTCCCACATTCTTAATAGTAGATCCTGTAAGATCTGATGCAAAGGAAGCATGATCACCTCCTTTGGAATCCAGGGGAATTGCAAAGTTTCTGAATCCCCTGGTATGGATTCTTTACCAGGTATAGAAATGGCAAGTAACTTTGCCATATCAAGCAGAAAAGCTTGAAAAGAAATCTCTCCTGAGGAGGACCCCCCGAAATGGGGGGTAAAGGCTAGAATTGTTGAAAATTCAGCCTTGGTACCGATGGATTTATCCCAGTCATCGGGATCGGAAGACTTGAAAGGATGAAGCATCGGATTTTCTTTAAAGCAATGTCTTCGGTACCGCCCGAGGTCGGTACCGAGACGAGTCGGTACCGAATCCTCCATGCTAGAGAGCGATTCCAGGCTCGGCATCAAAGGAAGCGAGTCTGTCGAAGCAAGCATGGACGGTACCGACACCGGTGCCGATGTTGATACCGGTACCGGTACCAAAGCCGATACCGATACTCGAGGAACGGTCTGCAGCAACTCTAGCGGTACTGAAGTAGCTGAGAGCGCTAGACTACGTTCATCGGTGAGGAGTGTTTCATCCATCACTGTAGCCGATGCCGGGGTGTCGGTACCGCTCGAAGCGGCCACAACCACCGAGCATGGCCCAGGTATGTCCATGGAGGCAAGAACCTCGGGAACAACCTGAAGCCCCGTTAATGCTTTGGAGCCCGAAGACTCCCGCCAGGGCTTTATTGTCAAAATGTCCTCGAGGGCAACGCCAAAGGCATCTCGATGCTTAGAAGGAGATCTACCACTCGAGGACTGGCTAGTCTTAACAGACTTTTGTTTGGTTACCTGGTCCTGTGAGAAAGAAGATATTCTGGCTGGTGACATCGAGTCTGATGTGAACCGGGTATCGAGTTGTGCTTGATCCTGAAGACTTCTTCTATTTGAGCTCCTGCAGGAGAGACACTCCAGTGGGCAATGGTCAGGACCTAAACATTTTAGACACCAAGAATGAGTGTCTAAAAATATATTTGTACCGCCACACTTTGAGCATTTCTTAAGGATAGTGGCTGGCTTTTCCATAATGGAAAGGATAGAGGCCTAGTGGCCTAGAAACCGTCAGGCACTAAACAGGAAAAATTCCTTAGAAAAAAGAAGACATTTTTAGTAAAAAGAAAGAATAGCACCGGCGGTACCGGTGGCGTCGAGGGAAGGCAGACGTGACCACAAAAAACAAGAATAAGAAAGAAGAATTTTCTGCGGTGACAGGAATATGTCCTGCCGGCTCCGCGGAAAACAGAAAAACTGATGAGAGGGAAGTGAATGGGCGGGAAGGCAGTGCGCATGCGTGTGGGATGCTCCCAAAGGCTTTCTTTATGGATGCTGGGGAGCGTTCCCGCGCAGGCTCCGTCGGTACCGATGTACCCATATGTGAAGACTGTGGTGCCGCAGCCAGTAGAGAGGCTATTGAAACAGAGAAAATGCTGACAGTTTTCCCTAAGCAGGAAAACAAGGGTGAAAAATGTATCTTTAAGAATCTAACTGAGAAAGGAAAAAACCTCTCAAGAACTGCTGAGTCAAAGCCACGCCCCAGCTATAGGGAAACTGAGGGTGGTAACCAAAGGCAGTTGGGGGCGGGGTGGAATGGTATTAGGCAGAACCACTTATATAAACCCCAGAGAGCAACTGCAAAGGGGGAATACAAGGCAGAGGGCAGAGGAGACTGCAAGAGAGAAGGCAAGGAGGACTGCAGTGCAGCAGGTCCTGTTGCTTCAGACATACCAGATGTGGGAGATGGGTCAAACCTGAGAGATTCAGCAAGTAATACCAGACACAGTCGCAGGAGCATTGGTAAGGCTCAGAGCAGTGTTTGGGGAAGCAAGAGTGCACGTGGCAGAGATCTCCAGGAAGTTCCAGAGACAGTTGATTCTGACTCAGAGACAGACTCTGACCATGAACCTCTGCATGGACGGAAGCTGCTTCCACACATGAGGGTAAGAGAGAGAAAGCCTCCTCATTGTCATAAGCAGTTTGACCAGAGAATTCCCACTGAACCATTTGAGCAGGGCTTGAATCAGTTCCAAGGCTATAAGAAGCCGGATAAAGGTTCAAGAGCCCAGAGAAGCAAAGCTGAAAGAATTACAGAGAGAGTTCGGAATATAAAAGCTTACCAGGAAGGTTTGAATCCTTATTTCTTGTCTCAGGAAGAGCAGATAAGGAAACCCTTGAACAAGAAATCTCTTAATGTTTTAAGTCTCTTAAAACGTTTGATACAGGATCAGGAAGTAGCAGGTTTGAAGTGCAACCCTGAGTCCCGGGAGAGTTTTCATAGAGAACAGCTGTTAGCTGATGACGCAGCAAACAGTGACTGTTCTGAATCTAATGCAATGGATATATCTGTTAACCAAAGTTCCTCAAGTGAGAGTGACCAGGAGATGGACTGTAGCTTTTCCATGAAGGTAAAGTAAAAGTTACAAGGGTCAAGCTTGAAGAAAATATATCTTATTCTTGTGCATGAATGTTTTGAAGAAACATAGGAAGTTTTAACTAGTATGGCTGCTGTGATTTTTACATAGAAAGCTGGATGAAAGAAATACCCAGATTCTCTAGTGCAAGCAAGAGTAAAGCTCCTATTTGTCTTAAACCACAGAAGAAGATTTTCTTACCTGTTTTGATTGCTTGCAAAGTTCTGCAAAAGACTGTTTTCATTTGCTGGAAAGCTTATGTGCTGGAAACCTGTATTGAAGAGTTATGCCATGCTGAAGGAAGCAAATGTTTGGGCTGAACGTTAAGCACCATTTTGTTTTTCTTGTAAGAGTAAAGTAATAACATGTGAACTACCAAAGCTTCCATTTGAAATTCCTGCCTTTTAGGGAGGCGATTAAAAATCCTGTTTGCTTTCAAGCCTTGCCTCTCGGTATATTTATTATATCACAACTACATGAGAACATTCAAGGTACTTCAACTCCCAGAAGTCTGTGTTCTAGGAGTTGGCATAAGGAAAGTCTGAGGCACTAGCCTTCTCAGGCATCCGCCTAGGGGGACGTAGCTAGTGGCCTTGACAAGACTCATTCCTGCTTGTTCCTGGAGATAGTTAAGTACTTTAAAAGCTGTTCATATCACTGCTGCCCGATTAGCTTCCTGCTTCAGTGGCTGATTTGGATACTCAATGCTGGTAGCCAGATATGACCCCAGCCCTGAATATCCAGGTTTAGTGATCAGCAACTATGGCTAACTGCTGTAACTGCGCTAGCCACCACTGCCGCTGAATATTGGGCCCAGTGAATGAACTATTTATGGTTTATTAAAATTTATTATACCGTCTTCAAGGAGTACAAGGTGATTTATATCATTTTGGGTGCCACAGGCTTGATTAAGAATTTCTAAACACACCTTGATAAATTACCCATACATGTTACATCTTACCAACTCAGAAGGAGGCTTTTTGGCATGATGCAACTACTATGTAGAGCATTAGCAGTAAATTTGAAAGAGTGAGATCATACTCCACATACCCTGTTATGGTATGCAAAAAACTAACCCATTTGGAGAAATTGCCCTCTAAATCCAATCTTAGAGTAGGAAAGGAATGCCAACAAGCTTGACAGAACAACGAGAAAAGAGGAAAAGGAGAAACTGAGAAGTAGAGGTGAGAAGATACAGACTCTGCCACCCAGAGCCAGCACACCATTACCAAACCCCAAAGACTGCTGAAAAAAGATGAGTTTTCAAAAAGCCCTGGAATTTAGGATGAGAAATTTCAGCTCTGATATCTGGGGGACGATTATTAAAGAGAAAGGGTCAAGTAAAATAAAATGCAGAAGAACATGCTAATTCAAGTCAGGGCAAGAGACGCTGAAGGAGGAGAAAGACTATTATCATGAATTGATCTGATGAACAGCCAGGATGGTAAGGAATAACAACAGAAGCCAGGTATGGAGTATAGGAATTGTGAAGGGCTTTATGGGCTAGGGTGAGACTCTAGAACTGAATGAAAGAATGAATTGGAAGCAAATCATATTTAATGAAAAGGGGTGAAATATGGTCACATTTTTGGGCATGGCCCAAAATTCTAATTACAGTATTCTGTAAATTCTGAGAAGATACTGAGGAAGTCTTGAAAAGACACTGTTACAATATTCCAGGCGAAAGATGAGAAGAACATTTGTGACGACTGATTTCCTGCTTGTTCCCAGAGAAAGTTTTAAAGTCAAAAATCAATGTAGAATCATTGCTGGAGATGATAAATCACAATAGTTGTGAATATTAAAAGCCAAGTGCATGTAAGGGGCTGAGTCAATGCCGTCCCATCTATTCAATGTTAAATCTAAATGCCAATTTCAAGTAGGGTCGGCGTTTATAAACTAGGCTTTGGTGCCAATACACCTGCCAAAAGTTCAAGACACTTTTTAAGCTCAGAAGACCACAAAATTGTATGTACAGCAGTCCATACCATCTAATGATTATGATTAAGGCATAATAAAATCAACGGTGAAAATAGGGGATAAATTATAATTGTGAAAAAAACCAGCAGAAAGGTGAGGGTTCAAGACTAAGTGAGAGCTCAAAACCTAAGGTGGTTCAAATCTCTAATTGTATAAAATGTGTAAAATGCAAAATACTGTTTTGATCACAGTGATGTCTCCAGTCTTGTTTTTATGAAAACATATGGTTTGTGCTAATGCACCCATCGGTCGCCCAGCATGGTACATGTGATCTTATAAATTTATTTTCACCAAATGTCTGCGCTCGTAACAAGGGCATATTATAGCCCAGTCCAAGGACCGAAAAAGCAGAGATCAGGGGGATGTGGAAGGGGGGCTATTGTATAAAATAAATCTTGGTGTAGAGGTTGCTAGTAAAAGGGGTTTAAACCGTGGAGGATTCCACAATTATTTATTTATTTTGTTTTATATACCACTCTATTTCACATTTAGTGCGGTTTACAAGGAACAAGAACTGAAATTACATAGAACAAGTTTAGAGAACAATAAAAAATTAGAAGCCTTGGAACTTTTACAGGATATCCTTTTAGCATGTACGGAACACAAAAGGATCCCCACAGCTTTTTTACTACAACTTGCCCATTTGGCATTAACTGAGAATAATTTTTCATTTAGGGATTTATTTTACAAACGGATAAAGGGGTGGCTATGGGGTCCTCCATGGCCTCGGATGTTGCAAATTTGTATGTGGCACAATTTGAAAAGAGGTTTTTGAATCAGCATCCTTTTTTAGAGAATATAAAACTATGGAGAGGATATATCGATGATATCCTGATGATTTAGGATTGAGATATACCAACATTGGAGAAGTTTAATATTTGGATCAATGATATCCATACCATGCCATGCCTTTTTGGTTTTCAAGGGTCCAGAATCCTTTTACACAAATTTGTACAGGAAACCCACTGATGGAAACCAACTTTTACATTACCAAAATTTTCATAATCAGTCCTTTAAAGCCAACCTCCCCACTGGTCAATTTCTGAGAGCGCAGCAGGTGAGCACTAGAGATGAAGACTTTGGAAAACAAGCACACATTATGAAGCAAAGGTTCCAAGCAAGGGGATATCCAGATCAATTTATTGATTGTGCATATCATAGAGCAAAAACATCACGATGTACGAAACGCCTGGAGAAAACTTTAAATCTGTAGATGTTAGACTAGTATGTCCCCTTACTTTTTCACATCATTCTAAAAGTATTACGAGGATTCTACAGGAGGAATGACACATCATTCAAACTCTACCTGGTTTTTCAGAACTGAAACTTACGGTGGCCCATAAAGGGAATATTAATCTTAGAAATGTATTGGTTCCCTCAGCTTTTATAGAAGACCATTTCCTTCTAGATATTTATCCCACAGCAAACACTACCCTCCAAACAGATCTTACACACTATTCAACCTATTCCCTGGTCAGATCACGCCCTCATCCTCTTTTCAATCCCCAACTCCCCACATAAAAAACTTCAAATAACCCCACCCCAACATACCCGCAAATTCAAACAATTCAATGCTGCTACCTTCCTTGAGCAAATAATACCATCCTTAGACTTACTCAATAGCAAACACCAGAACCTTGACCCCCACATTGACGAATGGAACGACATTCTCTCTTCTGCTGCCCATTTATCACCTAAACAACCTCCTCAAAGCCAACGCAGTAAAGCTCCCTGGTACTCTACAAAACTAAGAGACCTAAAAAGAGAACTCAGACGCCTAGAATGTCAGTGGAGATGCTCTCTTAACCCTAACACACACGAGATCTACAAAAGCAAACTCCAATCTTACTGCTCTGAAACTCTACAACATAAAAGAGAAAACAATGAAAATATGATCCAACGTTCTCTTAATAAACTGAGAGAGCTCTTTTCCATTGCTAAATCCTTAATAATGGAACCCCAACATCAGGACTTGACTCCAAAGATAACTGCCCAAACTATAGCCAACCACCTTACCTCAAAATTCCCCCCACCCCCTCTACTACTAACCCCCAACCAATACATGACCACAGTGCTCGACCTCACACTTTCACCCCCTCAATTACCTGGAATGACTTTGAACCCCTCACCGTGAAAACATATCCAATACCATTAAAGAACTAAATGCCTCAAATTCTGCCCTGGACCCTTGCCCTGTATCCTGGCTTAAGACTACTCATAGCACCATTAGCCCTTACATACTCCACATTGTACAGTCCTCCCTCCAGGCTGGCTCTGTACCAGCACCCCTAAAATGTGCCTCTATCCGCCCCATCCTAAAAGGATCAAAACTTGACCCTACCTCACCTACCTCCTACAGATCTATCTCCAGTATCCGCTTCCTTGCTAAGATAATCGAAAAACGAGTCCAAAATCAACTTCAGAATTTCATAGATGAGCACTCTCCCCTCGACCTACTCCAACATGGCTTCAAAAAGAATCATGGAGTGGAAACCCTCCTAGCTTCTCTCTTAGATTCACTATACCTATTTACCCAGAATCCCACCCAAGGATGCCTCCTTATATTTCTCGACTTATCCTCAGCTTTCGATTCCCTTCCTCACCACCAACTTCTAGACAGGCTCTATGAAATAGGACTGAGGGATACAACACTAAAATTGTTCCACTCTTACCTAGAAAACAGAACTCAACAGGTCCGTATAGGTAATGACATATCCCTCCCATTTATCCTAAGACAGGGAGTTCCCCAAGGATCCAGTTTATCTGCGCTACTATTTAACATATTCCTTCAACCAGTCTGCAAGATTTTTCAAAATTATGGAATTTATTACCAATTATACGCAGACGACATTATGTGTTTCACCCCTTTCAATTTAACAAACCCTAATTTTTCAAACCTAATTGAATGCATCACAAACCTGAAGACCTGGCTTTCAAATCACAACCTCATAATTAACCAGTCTAAAACTGAAGCCCTTCAAATATTCACCAACGCTTCCTATACCCCACCTACAACCCTTACACTTAGAGATATCACCCTCACCATTAAAAATCAAATGAAATATCTCGGTGTTATCCTTGATCAGAACCTTACATTCCATAAACAGATAAAAAAAAACCTCTAACACAATATATGCAAAACTACGTACCCTTTGGAACCTCCAACCTCTCCTAAACCCAGACTCCTTTCGCACTGTCTGCCAGGCCCTCACCATCCCAACCCTTGACTACTGCAATCTCATTTATTATGGCCTTCCTAAGAACAGCCTACATCCCATCCAAATGGCACAGAACACAATAGCTCGGCTCATCACAAATAACCCCAGACGCTCACACATAACGCCAATCATCTACGATCTACATTGGCTCCCCATTCAGTCCAGAGCTAAATTCAAAGCAATCACCCTCATTCACAAAATCATTTCCAATGAGTCAGCTCCCTGCCTCTCCTTGCTCCTATCCAATTCCAATAACAAATAGAACACGCCGCACCATCACCAAAAACCTTCTATCCATCCCAACATCTAAGAGAACATGTAGCCAAACTACATGTAATCGTGCATTCTCCCTTTACGCCCCCTCTATCTGAAACGCCTTACCACATGAATTACGAACTGTCCCAATCACTCTGAATTCCAGAAGAAATTGAAAACTCATCTCTTCCAGGAACACTTTTCCCTACTTACATAACTCCCTCTAACCTCCTATATAATCCTCCATGTAAATAGCCCTTTAAGCCTCCATGTAAATAGTTCTTAAGCCTCTGCAAGGAGTAAGTTTCTTGTTAATCATTTATACTGTGATCCTTATTGTATTCAGTTGAAATATACTGTCTGTTATGTTCCTTGTAAACCGTCTTGAATTGTAGAAAATCGGTATATAAAACCTGTTAAATAAATAAATAAATAAGGGACGTTACCAGCGTAGCCAGTGCACAGTTTGTATTCATGCCATGTCTGTGAGAAAGATCTTTGTTCACCCTACCACCAAAGAACAATTCTACTTAAATGATTTCTCCAATTGCGAATCAGAGAATTTTATTTATGTCATCCAGTGCCCATGCCAGATGCTATACATTGGGAAAATCATATGAAGCATTCATATATGTATTATAGAGCAAAGGAGCTGTTTAGGAAGATGCTTGACTGATAAACTATTAGTTCAACATTGGTTGGAGAAGCAACATAAAATTTCAGATCTGAGATTTTTTTGTCCTTAAAAGAGTAAAACCAAATTGGAGAGGAGGAGATTTAAACAAGTTCCTTTTATGTCTGGAACAAAAATACACCTTTGCCCTCCATACCATGACTCCAAATGGTCTGAATTTGGAAACAGATTTATCAGCATTCCTTTAGCTCAGTTGTTTTAAAGTTTTTTATCTTGTAAGAGAAGATGCGCATGAAATGAGAGTCAGAAGCTGCAAAGATGTCTTATATATTGAGACATGGAACGTACGAAGCATGAACTAAGGGAAGTTGGAGGTGGTTAAGAATGAAATGGAATATGTACAACTCAATCTGTTGAGCATCAGCGAATTGAAATGGACTGGCATTTGGCACTTTGCATCTGATGAGCACATGGTCTACTATGCTGGAAATGAAAGACAAAGAAGAAATGGTGTTGCGTTTATAATTAAGATACTTGCAAGAGCTGTAATGAAATACAATGCAATCAGTGAACACTTAATTTTTATTCATCTATGAGGAATGCCCATCACTATCAGCAATAGAGCCTTCTCTTATGTAGCCCCTTCCATTTGGAATGCATTACCAGACAACCTCAGAGCCATCAAAGACCTCCAAACTTTCCAGAAAGAGCTCAAAACCCACCTATTTGTTGAGTACTATGATCCCTCCACCAATAACAATCTCCTCCCAAACCTCCCACCCCACTTGATAGCCCTTGCTTCCCCATCCCCTCCCTTTCACGCACCTTCACATACGATATACAACAGGCATGTCCAACTTCGAACAGGTCGTGATCTACTTTTTCCGGCCAAAACTGCCGGTGATCTACCACCATGAAAATTAAGTTTCAAATTAGCTTCAAATTAAATTTTAACCCAATAAAGTTGGAGGATTCCCCCCCTTCCATTTTTAATGAACCTTCTGTCATTTACTTGGATGTAACCAGCTGTTAAGCAAATTAAGCAAAAACAAAACAGAGAGACGAAGATCCAGTTAGAACTGTGAGGGGAAATGGAAAGTACATTTTTTCTTCAAGTTTTATTGAGTAATAACTTTCTTTAATTGTCTTAATAACTTTCTTTAACGTTTATTGAGTAATTTCTGTTAAATTTAGGTCGAGTACTGATCCAGGCTGATCTTGAATAAATCTTTAATATTTCACTCTTGCTCATTAGTGAGATGTCTGAGCCTGCATTTCATCTACCGGCTTTTTGAAGTTGGGTGAATATTGCATGAGGGCCAGTCTCAGGGAATCCTGGAGATGTTCATTTGTCATGTTGGAATGTTGTGTCCTCTTTGGCATTTTCAGACGGGAAACTGCAGATTCACACAAATAAGTTGAACCGAAACAGGAGTGTACAGCTTGTGATAAGGAAGCTTATCATAGTTCAGGAGGGAGCTATAAAAGAGGTGAATTGGCTTTGAACAAGCAATCTGTCTTTGCTGGTAGAAATACTAAAACAGAATGTTTTCATAAAAGACTACCAGTCCCAGAATGCACCAGGTTTCAAACAGCCTCTAGAAGAGCTGAAGTGGGGAAACGTGTGTTCAATCAGGAGAGCTATGAGGTAATCCCCAATCACTCATCTCCAAGGGCAGGGCTTGATTCAGCACACCTGGGCTGTGCTAGGGTGGAGTGTCCCTCTAAGCACATTAAAAGTAATAGATTTTCTACACACAGTGTCAGACGGCTGCCTAGGGTGAGAACTTACACAATCTTGACGATGCATATATTCATATGATTCTTGCAAGGTATTGTGGGTATTGTAGTTCATTCACTCCCAAACACAGCTGATGACAATAATTTGAGTTGTGAAACCAAGTGGTAAGATCAATAAAATACTTCTTTTATTGATGGGGTTTAATTCACCCAGCACATGTATGCTTGATAGCACTATAAATGAGGTTACTTGCTTGCAGTGTTTAAAATGGATAACAAAAAGTCACAAAGTAAACCAGAAAACAACCTTCAGCTTGTCAGGCAATTAGCTAATGTTTTCTTAGCAAGTAATTACCAAATACAAAGGCACAAAGTAAAGAATAAACTTTGCTGGTTAGGTTAACTTCTGCTTATTTTCCACGCCGATCTCAGCAGTGATTCTCCCTTGCTCACATACACAATCAGGTGCAGCTTTAATTACTATCAACTGACCAGCTGTAAGCCTTTAGCTGGCTGGCTGCTACTGTGTGAGCCCAAATCCTGCTTTAAGAGCTGTTTGCAGTGGAAATAAAGAACAAAGTTAGGTTTCTTTGTGATGGCTGATGTGTTTGCTCACGGAAAACTAGCAATAGCATTTAGATAGAGAACAGTCCATATAAACTGTATTTTCATCTGCTGTATCTCCCCCTTCATCAACAATCATAGGGTCAATATCATACATTGGCACAGATGAGTCTTTCATTAAGGCACTATCATGAGAATGCTTATTCCCTTGCTGCCATTCTCTATTATAGATAGGGTCTGGATCAGTGTTCATACCTGAGCCTCTCCTGCCATCATAATTCCTCTCTGTAAAGCCTGGCCAATATGTAATCCAATTCTGATGTCCAGCCTTCCAATCTTGATCCCTGGACACTGGATCTCCTCTCACATACCTTCTGGCCTTGGTCTGAAAGTCCCTTCCACATGCAGTCTTCTCTCTTCCAGGTAGCCACTGGTGATTCCTATCTCTGCCACTCCATTCCTCTGGCTGAATCCAGTCCAATGGACTCTGCTGGCTTTTGGAATACCTCCCAGTATGAGTACTGCCTTGGAATCTCCCAGACCTTCCAATGGCCTTTCTTCTCTTCCTTCCAGAGAGTTTCCTTCTCTCTCTATCTGCTTGGCTTGGCTTCTGTTTCTCCAGGTGATACTGGTGCTTGTAGCCATTGCTGAAGCTCTCCCCTCTGTATCTCTTCCTGAAGCTCTTCTTGAAACTGGTATCTGAAGAAAAAACTCTATTCTTATTCTGTCCTAATGTGTGCTGCTCCCTAACACAGCGCAGCTGTGTTGAATCAGGCCCTGCCCTTTGAGATGAGTGCTTAGGGATTACCTCATAGCTCTCTTGATTGCACACACATTCTCTCACTTCAGCCCCTCTCATGGCTGCTGGAAACCTGGTGCATTCTGGGACTGGTAGTCTTTTATGTGAAAACTCTGTTTTCTTGCTTCTACCAGAACTGACAGGTTGCTTGTTCAGAGTCACATCATCTTTTCTATAGCTCCTACCTGAGCTATGATAAGCTTCCTTATCACAACAGACAGAGCAGAGGGAGCCAAGAGAGCAGAGAGAGCAGACAGAGCCAGCAGCAGCAACGTGGAAGGAAGAAGAGAAAGACATCTTGGAGGTCTAAAGAAGGAGCCCACGGCAGTACGTGTGTTGGGAGTCATTTCAGAGGCAAGCATACTCCATTGGACTGGAGGAAGCCAGAGGAATGGGGATATAGAGCCAGGAATTCCCAGACGGCACCTTTGAAGGAGACGGCTGCAGGTGGAAGGGGCCCTAAGACCGTTGCAAGAAGGTATATGAAGAGAGACCCAGTGTCCAGGGATCTTGATTGGAAGGCTGGACATAAAAGCAGGACTACTTACTGGCCAGGATACCTGGAGAGGAAGCCTAACAGCAAAGGAAGCTCAGGTATGAACTTTGATCTATGCCCTAGCTCTTCTCCAGGAAGACAGCAGGGAAATAAATATTATCCTGAGAATGATCAAGTAAGGAATTCATCTGAGCCAAACCCTGATATTGATTCCATGATATTTGAGGAAGAAGGAGATATATTAAATGATCAGAATGAATACATGGATTGCTCTCTGTCTAGGCTGCTGTGGTAAAATACTTTCTCACTAATACAAAAACCACCAAAAGGAACTGTAATTTGTTCTTTTATCTACCCAGAAAAGTCTGCAAGAAAGCTTTTGGGTAGGATTGAGCCACGTAGAGAAAGTGAATCAGCAAAGGGGTTTGCAGCTGGCTAATTGGTGATAATTGAGCCAGGCACAAGTGCACGTGAGCTCTGAAAGGAAACTTTTCTTTTTGTGTGTGTAAATAGAAGAAAGTTATCCTTGATAAAGAACAGTTTTTGTTACTTTTGGGTTTTGTTTTTGCTTTTGGAGCAATGCTAAGAAAGTTATTAGCATGAGCCATCAAAAAGACTTTTTCTGTTTCCCATCAAGGTCTTATTTGATTTTTGCTTAAGAAGTTCAGTTACCTTATTTCATGTTTTGTTTTCCTGATTGCAATACTGAAAGCAAGAGTCCTTTTTGTGTTACCAAGTAAATCTGTGTGGGAGAATTAACCTCATGAATAAAATCCATTTTTCTTTGCTTACATTCGTGCATCACAACTCATTATTTTGTGAATGGCTGATTCTGGTATAAGTGAACTACATTCCCCACAATCCTTTGTAAGTCATAATAATATTTTTGCCTTTGCTAAGACTGTGGCCATTCACGACCAGCGCCCCCGTTTACAGTTGGCGTAGTAGTTCGGATTGCTTTTACACAAAGGATTTACATGATTTATAAGGATTACAACTGAAATCTGAAAGAAAAAAGTTCAAGTCAAAAGCTGGAAGTGGATTTTTTTCCCTTAACAACACTTTGGAGGAAAAAGGTGGCTGATCCAGGATCTGTTCCAAGGAGGAAAAGACCCTGTGTAAGCTGGATTCATCACTGGCATAAGGTAATAAGTACGTGGGCATGTCTAGTGGTGGATGGGAGTAAGAAACAGGGGTAATTGAAAAAAAAATAGGAGAAAAACACCTGTTTGGAGGGTGCTGCTCTGTGTTTTTTTTTTCTTTTGTTTTCTTGCAGGGATACAAGATGGATCCAAGGGAACTGGCCAGCTGGATGGCAGCCCAATTTAGCAGGCAACAGGAGCTAGCGCAGCAGGCTCAGGACACTGCAATTAAAGCATTAAGGGACCAGCAGAAGCCAGTGCTTGATCTGGTGGAAGCCTTAATTGCTCTTCATAACCAAAGTGGACCAGATGCAAGACCAGTAGTAACAACTGGTATACCACATGTGGACAATGTGGGACTCAATCAGGGAATTGGGGCATTTAGTTTTGGGAAGCTGACTCCAGATGATAATGTTGATGATTTCCTTGAATCTTTTGAGAGAGTGGCACAAGCATTAGCATGGCCAGAGACCCAGTGGGCAGTAAGGCTGGCAGCCTCATTAACTGGGGAGGCGCTTGCAGCTTATAGGGCAATGCCAGCAGCTCAAGCTTTGAATTATAGGGATGTAAAGGCTGCTATAAGAGATCGCCTAGGGTTGTCTATTTCAGAGTATAGGCGAATGTTTAGAGCTACTGCATTAAGAGTGGGTGAAACACCCAGGGCTCTGAGTCAGAGAATCAGAGGATTGGCTGTAAAATGGTTGGAGCCTGAGGGAAAGACTGTGGAAATGTTATTAGACATTATTATGCTTGAACAATTTATGTCTGCTGTGCCTAAAGATTTGCACACTTTCCTTATACAGCAAAATTGCCAGAACCTTGGAGAGGCAACCATGCTAGCAGAGAGATTCTTGGAAGCCACGCAGGCTTGCCATAGAATGGGTGGCCCTCTGAAGGTTGGTGCTGAGGCAAGCTGTGCTGTATCAGAAAAGAAAATGGTTAAAAATGTTTCTGAGAATAATTGTACTGTACCAACCCAGATTACAAAGTGGAGTAAAAAGAAATGTTTCAAATGTGGAAAATGGGGACATTTGGAAAGGGGATGCCAGATACACACTAGCTTGATGGGTGTTGATTTAAAACAGCCCAAAGAAGGATTCCTTTTGGTGGTTGATGTGCAGGGAATTACCACAAATGCTCTGTTAGACTCTGGGGCAGACCAGAGTATGCTTTCAAAGAGGCTTTGGAAGAGGATAGAGGCCCAAGAAGGATTTGTGCCTAGAACCCCTGAAAGCCAGGTTCACATCAGATGCATTCATGGTGCTGCAACATCATATCCCACCTATAGGCTAATGGTTAAGTGCCTGGGGGAACAAGAGGAAATTCTTTTAGCAGTGGTGCCTAGGCTTCCGTTTGATTTGGTTCTAGGAAGGGACTGGCCAAGATTTAAGCAGGAACTAGTGAAAGGACTAGGAAAGAAGGAGGGAGAAGGAATGATGGTAATAGCTCCCGGGCCTTTGTTTGGAAGTCCTCAGTCCCTAGCTAAAAAGATGGTTAAGCTTCCAGAAGACCAAACTATAAAGAAGGAAGTAGGGAAGAAGAGGGGCCTTGTATCCATCCGCTCACAGGCTAAGGTAAAGAGCCAGGAGGAGGGGGAGCAGGCAGAGTTATTAGGAGACTTACCCTCTCATGATGATTTAATAACTCCACCATCTGGGAAAGTAAGAAAGTTGAAAGCACAAAAGCGTCGTGAGAGACTTTGCAGAGCACAGGGTAGGGCTGAGATGTTGGCTGATCAAAGTTTACCCTGGGTGCCAGCTGAGTTAGTGGCAAAGTTTCCTAACTTTCCACAAGAACAGCGAGCTGATCAAGCTCTCACCCGAGCTTTTAAGTATGCTCAGGAGGTCAGGGAGGAGTTGCCCAGATTCATACTTTTTAGTTGCAAATCCCCCTGAAGAAGCTCATCTAGAGTGAAATGCAAGAAAAGGCGCCAAGGGATGGCGTTGGGGAGCACTCAAGAGTTAAGCAGCATTTAGTTTACAACTCATTTGAATGCTTCACTTGTGGTATTTTATTTACATTAGTGTATAAAAGTGCCGAAAAGGTCGTTGATGCTATTAGGCACCATAAGTGGAGTGGAGAAGTGGCCTAGTAGTTGGGGCAAGGTACTTCAGGCCGGAAGGTCGGGGGTTCAAATCCTACTAGAGGACAGCAACCTTGGGCCGGAAAGGGTTTCTAGTCCTACAGGTGCTCCTTGTGGTCTTGGGTAAGCCACTTAACCCTCCATAGCCCATGTTCCCTGTAAAATAGTTATCTCCAAGTTATAATGCCCTGTTCAATGTAATTTCAGTTTGTTCAATGTAAACATCACATATGCAGAATAGCGCAGTATATAAGAGAATGTAAATAAATAAATAAAATGATAGACATCTTCATATATATGTTGTAGTGCTGACAAGTCTGAGACCTATAAAGCACGGAATACACAATAAAAAACGAATCCCCACAAGTAGGAGAACCAATTTAACGTTTGACTGAAGTTAGAGTGGAGTGATTGACATCATCTTGTATTGAAGATAATGAACATGACAAAGAAACATAATATGAACGGAAAATCACAAAATAAAGGCAAACTATGTTAAGTCCCACAAGCCCACAATAGAAGAGAGGTGCGGAGTATAAAAAGAACAAAAGAATTTATTCCATCGGGAAGTAAAGGAAATTAAAGCCAACCTGAGCCCTACTGGGTCTATTAAACTGAAGCATCTATATATCCAGGGGTGGTTCTATAATGAGGCGGCACCTCAGGTGTCAAAGTTTTGGGGGCAGCAAAAAAAAAAGTCCCCAAACAACCAAGTGGCTACTGCCTCACTTTGCTTCTAAAATTAAAAAATAAAATAAAATAAAATGGACCAGCTGCTGCTGCTATCTCCGGTTCTCTCAGTTGGCAGCAGCAGAATCAAACACCACCACCTTCACCACCACTGCCCCAGATCTCAGGAAACTGAAGCAGCAGCGGCGGGAAAAAATAAAAGCGCAAAATCTTTTGAAGACTCCTGCACGCTGGTAAGCCTCTGCTGGTTCTGCCCTCCTCTAACATGAAAAGCATCATTAGAGGGGGCGGGACCATCAAGGTCTTACCAAGCATGCCCGAGTCACAAGAGCTGGAGCTTTTGTTTTCCGTTTTTTGTTTTTTTTCAAAGTTGATAGCTCGCTTCTGCTTATATGTGCAGTGAGCTATCAACTTTAAAAAAAATGCTGGAAAGCAAAAGCACTGACTCTTGCAACTCAGGCATGCTTTTAAGACCCTGGTGTGTCCTGCCCCCTCTAATGATGCTTTTCATGTCAGAATGGGGTGGAACCAGCAAGGACTTTGACGTGCCAGAGGTCTTGAAAACCCTGTGCTTTTGCTGTTCTGATGGTGGAAAGGTGGCCGGCAGATGCTGGACAATGGAGAGGAGGGGGGGGGGCCAGGAGGAAAGATGCTGGACAATGGGGCAGGGGGAGAGACAGGAGGACAAATGCTTGACAAAGGGGAGGCAGGAGGATAAATGCAGGACAATGGGGGAAGGAACAGGAGGGTAAATACTGGACAAAGGGGGGCAGGAGGATAGATGCTAGACAATATGAGGGGAGAGACAGGAGGGCAAATGATGGACAAGGGGGGCAGGAGGATAAATGCTGGACAATGGGGGTGAGGGACAGGAGGACAAATGTTAGACAAAAAGGGGGCGTGACTGGAAGGCAAATGCTGAACAAAGGGGAGTGCAGGAGGATAAATGCTGGACAAAAGGGCAGAAGGACAGGAGGGCAAATGCTGAACAAAGGGGGACAGGAGGGTAAATGCTAGACTACAGAGGGAAAGGCAGGAGGATAAATGCTGGACAATGGGGGGGGGACAGGAGGGCAAATGCTGGACAATGGGGGGGGAGGGACAGGGGGAAGGACCAGGAGGACAAATGCTGAAAAACCGGAGGGGGCGGGAGAATAAATGCTGGACAACAGGGGGGAGGGACAGGAGGATAAATGTTGGACAACAGGGGGGGAGAAGGACAGGAGTGGTGAGAAGGACAGGAGGGCAAATGCTGGACAATGGGGGGGCAGGAGGACAAATGCTGGACAACAAGGGGGAGAGACAGGAGGACAAATGCTGGACAATGGGGGGGGGGCAGGAGGGAAAATGCTGGACAATGGGGGGGCAGGAGGACAAATGCTGGACAACAAGGGGGAGAGACAGGAGGCCAAATGCCGGAAAATGGGGGGGGGGCAGGAGGGCAAATGCTGGACAACAAGGGGGAGAGACAGGAGGACAAATGCTGGAAAATGGGAGGGGGCAGGAGGATAAATGCTGGACAATGAGGGGGGGGGGGGGGAAAGCAGGAAGACTTGAAGGACTACCCAGAGGGACTACTACAACTAGAAACAGATTTTCACTTGTAAATATTTATCTTCTGGAATATATTCTAAATCTTGGCAGAAAGGGGTAATCTTTGGGTTAAAGCAGATAAATCAGTGTGTTTTAGAATTCAGCGTGTTTGCTGAGTCAATCAGGTCTTAGTACCACAAAAGAGCTTTTCATTCAAATCAGAATATAACTTATCATATAAGTAGAATAGTCTCTGAGTACAAAACTAAACTTATTTCTACTGACCTTTACAAAGAGGTCTTCCAGTTAGGAAGTAAAAGATCTGTGAAGGTGTCTTAAATAGGTGTTAAAAGCAAGTGAAAGATTAAAGGGGCAATTTGAAGGCCCACTCTATCAAACAAAGGGCTATGTGAATCACCCATGAAATTGGTAAGATTTTACCTTAGAAACACAGGTGAGGACACTGTGTAGCAAGCCAGCCTGTAACTCTTCTTTCCCTCCCTCCCACCCCTAGGAAAATCTTAGCTTTATAGGCTTTTAAACCTATCAAAGGGGGGGGGGGGTGCCCATAATCACTTTCAAGTGCGGCTGGTTATCCTTATCAGGAATACATTTATTATGGACCTGAGATTAATTATTCTTGAAGTGAACAAATTCCATTTAACATATAAGGTATAGTTGTATTAGTGTAAATATCCCCTGCAAACCTAAGTAAGTAAACAACTTTAATATCTGAACAAATCCTTAAAACTAAGATGCAGACAGCAGTCCAGTAACAAGAAGGGGGTTTTCCAGTCTTTTGCATTGAGTGTCACATGTATGATTTTCTCCCAGTTGGTGAGGGGTCTTACATGAGCACTAGGTGCAAGGAACTTTTCACTCACAGGGAAAAAGTCTAATCTATGAAGGCTAAAGTAGCAGACTTGGAGGACATAAGGAAGACAGAAGTATATAGACAAGTCCAACATGGACATAGCATTGAAGTTCCACCTCCAGTCTGGCAACCTTTCTGTTGCCATGGAGGAGAGAGGTCACATGACAGGAGAGCATCACCCTGGTGTGGCAGGAAGTGATTCTGAAGCTAGGGCCTGTCCTCCAGGTGATGTCAAACCTTCTTGCACTGAGGAGGTTTTTCCAGGTCCATATGTTCATGAGGGGAGGGGGTTAGGATGACTGTTATAGTTGGTGATTCAATCATTAGGCATGTAGACAATTGGGTGACTGGTGGTATGAGGATCGCCTGGTAACATGCCTGCCTGGGTTGAAGGTAGCAGACTAACGTGCCACCTCGACAAGGTTTTAGATAATGCTGAGGAGGAATCTGCTATGTTGGTACAAATGACATAGGAGAGTATGGTAGAGATGTTCTGGAGGCCAAATTTAGGCTTTTAGGTAGAAAGATGAAAACCAGAACTTCCAGGATAGCATTCTCAGAAATGCTTCCCATTTCACACGCAAGACCCAAAAGGCAGGCAGACCTCCGGAGTCTCAATGTGTGGATGAGACAATAGTACAAAGAAGAGGGTCTTGGATTTGTTAGGAAATGGGGAACATTCTGGGGAAAGGGGAGGTTTTTCCAAAAGGATGGGCTCCATCTTAACCAGGATGGAACCAGGCTTCTGGCATTAACCTTTAAAAAGGAGAGCACAGCTTTTAAACTGGATAATAGGGGAAAGCCAACAGTCATCCAAGAGCGCATAGTTCGGAATATTGTATCTATGAAGGAAACCAGCAAAAGACTGAAGTTAGGGCATATTGAGAGAGAGGTTCCAATAAAAACAAAAGTAATCAAAATGCCCTTAAGGACAGAGCAGAGAGAGCTTAAAGATTCCAAATTACCCCTGCCTACCGATAACCAGATTAATATGAATAAAATAGGACCTCTAAAATGCATGTATACAAATGCTAGAAGTCTAAAAAATAAGATGGGTTAGAATATATAGCACTATCTCCAGGAAAAAGCAGGAATGAGTCTTCACATATGGGTATCGTCGGTACCGACGGAGCCTGCGCGGGAACGCTCCCCAGTGTCCAATTAGAAAGCTTTTGGGAGCATCCCACAGCGCCTGCATGCTGCCTTCCCGCCTTTCCCAACTGCCCCTCTCCAGTTGAGTTTAAAGCTGAGACAAAGAGAAAGAGAGAGAGAGAGAGAGGGAAAGAGAAAGAGATAGATAGAGAGAGAGATACAACTCCTAGGGGAGGTGGGTGGGTTGTGAAGACTAAATTCCTGCTGATCCCGGAGATCACCTGTTACAGGTGAGTAGCTATGCTATCTCCAGGAACAAGCAGGAATGTAGTCTTCACATATGGGGACTCCCTAGCTTTAGATGCCATGGAGAGACCCCAGAAGTTGTGTGTCCCTGTGAAAAGGCTCCACTTCCCCCCATGGATCTCTGGCTTCCAACCAGGGATGGCGGGTTGGAGTTGACTAGGTATGGAACAGGTGTTGGAGAACAGCCTGACCAAACAAGGCATCCCGGCGGGAGTCCTTGTCCAAGCAGTAATGGGCTGTGAAGGTATGAACCGAGGCCCAAGTGGCTGCTCGACAGATGTCGTCGATAGACACAGAGTGCAGATGAGCCATTGATGCTGCCATGGCTCTCACATTGTGAGCTGTGACATGGCCCTCCAGAGGAAGATTCTTACTCTGATAGGTGAAGGAAATACACTGTGCAATCCAGTTGGACAGTGTTCTCTTGGAGACTGGAAGTCCCAAATGGGAAGGATCAAAAGCAACAAAGAGTTGAGAGGACTTTCTATGTTGCTGTGTTCTTTGTAAGTAAAAGGCCAAAGCTCTTTTACAGTCCAAAGTATGAAGATTCCTTTCTGCATTTGATGCATGAGGCCTTGGAAAAAACAAAGGCAGGTAGACCGCTTGGTTAAGACGAAAAGGGGAGATCACCTTTGGCTAAAGTGTGGATGAGTCCTAAGGACTACCTTGTCATGATGGAACCTTGTATAAGGAGGATCAGCCACTAGTGCCTGCAACTCACTAATGCGACGTGCTGATGTGATTGCAATGAGAAAGATAACTTTCCAAGAAAGGAATTTCAACGAGGTAGTAGCCAATAGTTTGAAAGGTGGCTTCATAAGCTGGCCAAGAACCAGGTTTAAGTCCCATTCCACCGGTGGTGACTTAATGGGAGGCTTAGTTAGAAGAAGGTCTCTCATAAATCTTGTTATAAGAGGATGGGAGGAAATGGGTTGTCCATTTAAAGGCTTGAAAGAAGCCGCAATAGCACTTAAATGGACTCTTACTGAGTTAGTTTTAAGTCCTGCATTGGATAAATGAAGGAGATACTCTAGTAATGTGCAGAGTGGCTCTACAACCCTCAGGCTCTACAACCTCTAAACCTTTCCATCAAAAACATGGCATGCCTCAAGGCTCATCACTCTCTGCCTTATTATTCAACATATACATGCAACCTGTATGCAAAGTAATCCGCTCCTTCAATGTCTCATGTCTAATCTACGCTGACGATGTACTACTCTTCATCCCATTCTTGACTGACAAGCCGGATTTCTCTCCACTGATAAAATGTTTTGAGGCTGTAATGGACTGGTTCCACGCACAAGGCCTTAAGATAAACTTCAGCAAAACAGATGTACTCTTCACCATTAGAAATGAATCCTTCTCCTCCCCACCAACGCTGAAGACAAAAGACGCTGAGCTCACAAGCAGACCCACTATCCGCTACCTTGGTGTTACACTAGACCAGCAGCTTGACTTCAAAGCTCACATCAGTAACATCGTCAAGCAGATCCACCACAAAATACGAACATTGAGACATCTCCGACCACTACTACA
Organism: Ichthyophis bannanicus; assembly: GCA_033557465.1. Classification (NCBI taxonomy): domain Eukaryota; kingdom Metazoa; phylum Chordata; class Amphibia; order Gymnophiona; family Ichthyophiidae; genus Ichthyophis; species Ichthyophis bannanicus. Next base: position 22,810,159 of record CM066035.1, read on the forward strand.
ACCAAGTGATTTTAGGACAGTATTTCAGGCCCTCGTGACCCCCCACTTCGACTATGCCAATACGATCCTCCATGGCCTACCCAAGTGCTCACTAAGTCCGCTACAACTAGCAATGAATACAGCGGCACGATTCCTATACGGAGCCTCCAAAGGAGACCATATCACCCCGATTCTAAACGAATTACACTGGCTACCAATCCACTGTCGGATCACATATAAAGTAGTCCTGATAACATTTAAGGCCATCAACAACATGTCCTCCTCCTCCCTAACGGAGCTGCTCCACCGTACCCCGGCAAACAGAGCGAGGAGATCATTCGCCATCAACACCCTTCAGACCCCTAACGAAATAACCAAGTGTACCCAAGCGACAAGGAGCAGAGCTTTTAAGTTTTACGCACCCACCTGTTGGAATGCGCTCCCATCTTCCATATGAGCAATTACCGATATTGTTCAATTCAGAAAGGCACTAAAACACCACCTCTTTCTCTTACACTACTCACAGCCCAATATTATCCACAGTACACCCAGCTAAACAGCGATAAGTCACAAACAATTCATAGCCATAATGAACAGATCTGTAGATATTGTAAATAATCTCCCCAGTTGAAATCCAAGTTGTATCCCCTGCTCTCTGTAAATGCATGTAAATATCTGTAGATATTGTAAATAATCTCCCCAATTGAAATCCAAGTTGTATCCCCTGTTCTCTGTAAATGCATATCTGATAGACTCAGATGCATAAATGTTACCTGTAAACCGCACTGATTTTAAAGAGCACGGTATATAAAAGCAATAAATAAATAAATAATGATTCCAGAGGTATCGCAAGGGGGTTAAGACCCTTCTGCGAGCACCATATGGTAAACCTTTTCCACTTGAAAGCATAAGAGCATCTTCTGGAAGGTTTTCTAGAAGCATAAAGGATATCGTTTACCTGCTGAGGAAGGTTAAGATCTTGAAGATCAAGGCCTTCAGCAACCAAGCCCTGAGATGCAGTGATTGGGGATTGGGATGCCATAACATTCCCTCCTCCTGAGACAGGAGATTTGGAGCAGACCTTAACTCTAGAGAGGGAGCTTGAGAGAGATGTAGAAGCAGAGGGTACCACACTTGCTGTGGCCAATGTGGAGCTATGAGAATTATACGGCCTCTGTCTCTCTGAAGCTTGAACAGGGTTTTGGGAATCAGGGGAATGGGTGGAAAGGCATAAAGGAAGTCTTGCTCCCAATGAAGGAGGAAAGCATCCCTGGCCTGAGAGCCCTGAGCTGGACTTCTGGAACAGAACTGGGGAAGTTTGGCATTCAACAGACTTGCAAAGAGATCTATGTCCGGGGTTCCCCAAATTTGAAAAATCTTGGCCACCTGGTCTGCATGTAGAGACCATTCGTTTGGAAGCAGAACTCGACTGAGTCTGTCTGCCCAAGAGTTTTGGATACCTGGAAGATATACTGCCATGAGATGAATCTGATGCTCTCTGGCGAGGGCCCATAGTCGCAAAGCTTTGTTGCAAAGCGACAGAGAGCCTGTTCCTCCCTGCTTGTTCACATAGAACATGGCTACTTGATTGTCTGTGTGAATGAGGACTGTCTTGTAGCTGAGCAGAGTGTGGAACACCCGAAGAGCAAGGAAGATTGCTCTGAGCTCCAGAAGATTGATGTGTAGATGAGTCTCCTGTGGAGTCCAGGTGCTTTGGGTGGAGAGGTTTGGCAGATGAGCTCCCCAACCCACTGGTGAAGCATCTGTTGTGAAAGTTGCTTGGGGGTGAAGGTTGTTGAAATGGGGACCCCAGCAACAGGTTTTGAGTGGACTGCCACCATTGGAGGGACAAAATAAGGCGATTTGTGTTTGCTATTTTGTCTGACAGGCATCCTGATGCCTGGGTCCATTGAGTGGATAAAGTCCACTGGGCTGCTCTCATATGGAGGCGAGCATAAGGGACCACATGTATGGTAGAAGCCATGTGGCCTAGTAGTTGTAACATTTGTCGAGCAGTGAGATGAGGCTTCAGCACTGCTTGAGAAGCTAACTGCACCATGCGAAGGCAACAGGCCTGGGGGAGATATTTTTATTTATTTTATTTATTTATTTACATTCTCTTATATACCGCACTATTCTGCATCAGTGCAGTTTACATTGAAGAAACTGAAATTACATTGAACAGGGCATTATAACTTGGAGATAACTATTTTACAGGGAACATGGGCTATGGAGGATTAAGTGGCTTGCCCAAGACCACAAGGAGCATCTGTGGGACTAGAAACCCCAGTCCTTCCGGCCCAAGGTTGCTGTCCTCTTGTGGGATTAAAGCAAGATAGGCCCTTGCTTTACTGGTATCCAGCAAAGCTCCTATGAACTCTAGAGACTGAGTGGAAGTTAGACTGGATTTTGGGATGTTTATGACCAGACCCAAATACTGAAGGATACGCATTGTGCAAGATAGAGAAGTCCTGGCCTCTGACTCTGATGGGGCTCGAATGAGCCAGTCGTCTAAGTAGGGAAAGACAAATATTCCTAGAGTGTGAAGAAATGCTGCTACCACAGCCATGCATTTCGTGAACACCCTTGGTGCTGAGGCCAGGCCAAAAGGAAGCACCCTATATTGGTAGTGCTTTCCTTGAAAAAGGAACCGAAGGAATTTTCTGTGAGTTGGATGGATGAGAACATGAGTGTACGCATCCTTGAGATCTAGAGAACAAAGCCAATCCTGACTCTGAAGGTATGGCAGCAGGGTTCCCAGAGAAATCATCTTGAATTTCTCCTTGAACAGGAATTTGTTCAGTTCTCTGAGATCCAAAATGGGTCTGTGTCCTCCTGTTTTCTTTGGGATAAGGAAATAGGGGGAGTAAAACCCTGTACCCTGTTGAAGAATGGGTACCTCTTCTATTGCCCCTTGGGCAAGAAGCATGGTGACCTCTTGATCTAACAGGTTGATGAGAGAGGTCTGAGAATTGAACTGTCTTACCATTGTAGGAGGGGGCAAGCGGAGGAAGTGAAGCTTGTACCCTTCTCTTATAATGGAGAGAGTCCAATGTTCTGCTGTTATTTGCCCCCATCTGGGGGCAAAGTGGCACAACCTTCCTGGAATGGTGGAAGGTTCTGGTCCACTGAGGGCCAGGAAGGCTAGGTTCTCTAGATGGAAGTCAAAGGCCTTGTGGAGGCTGAGACTGCTGAGACAGTTGAGGCTTAGCAGTCTTTGCTTTCCTTTGTTTAGGTGGTTGCTGATTCTTCCAGACAGGCTGACCTGCAGAACGACCCTGCTGATAAGAGGGATAAAACCTCTTCTTTTTGGAAAAGAATGTTTTTTTGAAAGATTTCTTTCTTGCAGGATCAGCTGTGGCTTTGGATAACCTATCCAAAGTGAAGTTATCAGCATCCAACTCATTGGCCTTTTCTTGCCAATTTTTGCCGAATAGATTCTCACCTATACAAGCAATATTGCCCAGTTTGTCCTGCACCCAGAGCTCCAAATCGGATGCCTGGAGCCAGGCAATTCTACGTGCACCTATGGCAATGGCAGAGGTTCTGCTTATGCACTCAAAACAGTCAAAAGCTGCATGATTGACAAATTTAGAAACATTCTGGACATGTTTAACCAGTGTGAGAAAATCCTGCCTCTTATCTTCAGGAAGAAGAGGGCTCAAAACCTCTAAATCCCCTGTGACTTCCTTAAGGAACATTCCCATATATAAAATATAGGAATTGATCCTGGCAGAAAGCATGGAAGCCTGGAAGGTACGATGTCCAAAGACATCCAATGCTCTACACTAAGGTTCTGGAGGATTAGAGGCATGCCTCTTTGCACTCCTGATCCTTCTCATAGCTGACTCCACTACAATAGAGTGGTGAGGCAGCTGAGTCTTGTGGAAACCAGGACACGGAGGAACCCGATACATGGTATCCAGTCGACGGGAGTGAGGAGAGGTGTTAAGGGGGGTTTCCCACATTCTTAACATGAGATCATGTAAGATCTCATGGATAGGCAAGGTAGCTGCCTCTTTAGGAGTTTTGGGATATTGCAGAATCTCCAACTCCTTTGCCCTGGGCTCTGTCTCAGGAGCCACAGTAATGGACAGACCTCGGGCCACCTCCCTGATAAAATCCTGAAAGGAGATATCTTCTGGAGGAGACATCCTCCGTTTGGGAGAGGAAGGCTCCTCGGGGAGAGGTATTCCGGTACCGACAGAACTGTCAGAATCCTCAGAGTCCTCCGAGGATTCAAAGTGGAGTGGAGGAGTGGCCTAGTGGTTGGGGCAAGGTACTTCAGGCCGGAAGGTCGGTGGTTCAAATCCCACTAGAGGACAGCAACCTTGGGCCTGAAGGACTGGGGTTTCTAGTCCCACAGGTGCTCCTTGTGGTCTTGGGCAAGCCACTTAACCCTCCATAGCCCATGTTCCCTGTAAAATAGTTATCTCCATGTTATAATGCCCTGTTCAATGTAATTTCAGTTTGTTCAATGTAAACCGCACTGATGCAGAATAGCGCGGTATATAAGAGAATGTAAATAAATAAATAAAGTACCTTCTGTCTGGATGCTCCTGTAGAGCACGATACCTGTACCGACCGAAGTTGGTACCGGGGGGAATCGGTACCGATGTATCGGTACCAGAGGGCAGGGCTTGACTGGGTGCCGGCAATGTAGACACCGATGTCGATGCTATCGGTACCAATGCCGGCATCGGAGCTGGTGCCGGTATCGATGCCGCAAGGAGAGCCGCCAGACTGCGTTCAATAGCCAGGAACCTCTGGTCTATTGACACTGCTGATGCCTCGGTATCGGTACCGGAGAAAATCGCCGGTTCCCCAGAGCATGGCACCAGTAGTTCTGCCGAGGTTGAGGCCTCAAGAAACATCCTGGAGCCCCGATAATGCTTTGGAAGCCAAAGCCTCCCGCCAGAGAAATTTTGCTGGTTGTGATAAGGAAGCTTATCATAGCTCAGGAAGGGGCTATAGAAAAGGTGAAGTGTCTCTGAACAAGCAACCTGTCAGTGCTGGTAGAAATGAGAAAACAGAATTTTGCCATAAAAGACTACCAGTCCCAGAATGCACCAGGTTTCCAACAGCCATTAGAGGAGCTGAAGTGAGGAAACGTGTGTTCAATCAGGAGGGCTATGAGGTAATCCCTAAGCACTCATCTCAAAGGGCAGGGCCTGATTCAGCACAGCTGCGCTGTGTTAGGGAGGATCACTCATCTAAGCAGAATAAGAGTAGAGTTTATTCTACAGATGACCATCTTCATGATCACCTTGGATATCCAGAGAATTGTCCTCAGTATCCTGAGAATCAGCTTGAGTTTGATCATCAGTTTCATCTGAAGGATCTTCAGAAGCAGAAGCCAAACCGGACGGACAGAGAGGGAAAGAGACCCTTTGGAAGAAGGAAGAGAAAAGCCTTTGAGAGGTCTAGAAGAGTCCAAAGCAGTACGTATACTGGGAGGTATTCCAAGGGCCAGCATACACCATTGGACTGGGGAAAGCCAGAGGAATGGTGCTGCAGAGCTAGGAATCACCAGAGGCTACCTGTGAGGGAGACGGCTGCACGTGTAAGGGACCCTAAGACCTGTGCCAGAAGGTATCTGAAGAGAGATCCAGTGTCCAGGGATCTGGATTGGAAGGCTGGACATAAGAACTGGACTACATACTGGCCAGGCTATATAGAGAGGAACTCTAGCAGCAATGGAAGCTCAGGTATGAACACTGATCTATGCCCTAGCTATAACCTTGAAAGACAGCAGGGAAACAAGTATTCTCCTGAAAATGCTCCATTGAGAGATTCATCTGTGCCAATCCATGATATTGAACCCATGCTTGTTGAACAAGGGGGAATAATAGCAGATGAGGATCCTGTTTATATGGACTGCTCTCTATCTAAACTCCGTTGGTAACTTTCTGTTATAAAGTACAGCAACCATCACAAAGAAATACAAATTTGTTCTTTAATCTACTCAGAAAAGCTCCTGAAGCAGGATTTGACCCACACAGTGGAAGGCAAGCCAGCTAAGGGGTTTCAGCTGGTAACTGCTAGCAATTAAGCCTTACCTAATTGCTTGTGAGCTAGGAGAGAATCACTTCAGTATCTATGTGGGAAGTAATCAGAAGTTAACCTGCAAAGAACAGTTTGTTTCTTGCTTTGTAGCTTTTCATTTGTTGTTTTCCTGATTTTGACTTTGTTTTTCCAAGTTAACACTGAAAGCAAGTAACCTAATTTATGTGCTACCAAGCATATCTGTGTTGGGAGAAATAACCCCATAAATAAATATCTTATTGGCTTTACCCAAGAGCACAACTAAATTATTGTCAGCAGCTGTGTCTGGTGTGAATGAACTACATTGCCCACAATACCTTGCAAATCATATAGAAATATGCACTTGCCAAGAGTGTGAAGATTCTCACCCAGGCAACCGTCTGACATGGTGCAGAACCCTCAAGGGCAACGCCAGAGGCATCTCGATGCTTAGAAGGAGATCTACCCTTTGAGGACCGGCTGGACGTATGTTTAGTTACCTGAGATCCATGGGAGGAAGACGAAGCTCTGGAAGACGTCGATGCCACAGAGGCTGCATCTGAGGGAAAAAGGGTGGTAAGCTTAGCAGCCCGGTTTTGTCGACCCCTCTTGGACATCATGGCACAAGCCATACACTCCGAGATGGAGTGGTCAGGACCTAAACATTTAAGACACTACTCATGGGTGTCGGTGACGGATATGGTACCGCCACACTTGGTGCACTTCTTAAAACCCGAAGCGGGTTTTTCCATAATGGAGGAAATTTTGGGCCTAAGGCCCAAAATGGCACGTGCACCTGAGGAAGAAAGAATTGGAAAAAGAGAACTAAATATATATTTTTTTTTTTCAAAAGAAAGAAAAGAACCGGCGGTACCGATGTAGTGTCGAGGAAGGCAGACGTGACCACAAAAAAGAAGAAGAAGGAAAACTTTTCTGCAGTGAGAGGAACGACGACCTGCTGGCTCCACGGAAAATGAAGAACTGGAGAGAGGCAGTTGGGAAAGGCGGGAAGGCAGCACGCAGGCGCTGTGGGATGCTCCCAAAAGCTTTCTAATTGGATGCTGGGGAGCGTTCCCACGCAGGCTCCGTCAGTACCGACGATACCCATATGTGAAGACTACATTCCTGCTTGTTCCTGGAGATAATAAATGACTGCTTCTTGGAGCAGCTGGTTCATGAACCAAAAGACAAAAAAATCAACAAGACCATGAACCAAAAAACCAAAAAATCAACAAACAAGAAAGCATTCTCACATGCTGCCCCTATAATTTGGAACAACATTCCATTAGAACTAAGATCCTTACCTCAAATCATGGAGTTCAGGAAAAAACTTAAAACTCACTTATTCTCAACACACTACGGATCCTTGTCAAACTCACCTTTTCAACAAGAAAAAGGACAGTTTTACTAGCTGACATAACCCATCTCTGAACCAGAATAAGTGAGAAAACCCCAAGCCGATGATTTTGGACAACATACATACCGTGTATATAGTTAAAAATCTGGTTCTTTGTATATAGTTTATAACTGCTAATTATAAGTTTGAATTGCTTTGTAGTTTCACATTGTTACCTGTAAAAACAGCATTGCCTGTTTACTGTTGTTCCATGTAAACCGCAACTGATCAATGGAAGGTGCGGTATATAAAAATTCACTAATTAAATTAAATTAAATTAAATTAAAAGGAGGGGAAGCCATTATGGACCTAGTCCGTAATGGAACAGAAGATATGGTGCAAGAGATAAGGGTGTTAGGCCACTTGCCAATAGTGATCATAGCATGATCGTATTTGATTTCATAAATAGAGGAAGTATGGCAAGGAAATCCACAGTACTTCCTTTTAACTTTCAAAAGGGAGACTATGGGAAAAGGAGGAAAACAGTTAAGAAAAAACTAAAAGGAGCAGTTGCAAAGGCTAAAGATTTACATCCACAATGGGTGTTGTTTAAAAATATTATCTTGGAAGCCCAGACCAGCTGTGTTCCACACTTTAAGTAAGGTGGAAGGAAGTCCAAAAAACGGCTAGCATGGTTTAAAGATGGGGGTCAGACAGGCTGTTGTAGCCAAAAAGCATCTTTCAGGAAATGGAAAAAAGAGACAAATGACGAAAACGGGAAACAGCACACACACACTGGCAAGTTAAATGCAAGGCATCGATAAGGCAGGCACAGAGAATTTGAGAAGAAGCTTGCTGTGGAAGCAAAAATATATAATAAATACTTTTCCAAATACATTCGTAGTAAAAAAATCTGTGAGCGAGTCACCTGGACCATTAAATGATAGAGAGGTAAAAGGAGCACTAATTGGGGACAGGGCCATAACGGAGAGACTGAATGAATGTTATGGAGAGTTTGCTGAGACTCATCAAGCCTACTAACTATTATACGATATTGTTCATCCATGTTGGCACAAATGATACTGCCAGGTATCCCTCTGAGCATATCAGGAGTGACTTCATGGTTCTGGGACAGAGGGTGAAGCAGATAGGGGTGCAGGGGGTGTTCTCTTCAATCGTCCCTGTTGAGGGTAAAGGCAAGGGCAGAGAAGCTTGCATCCTGGAGATAAATACATGGTTGCGTGGATAGTGCATTTGGTTTCCTGGACCATGGGATGATGTTCCAAGGGCTGCAGAGCAGAGATGGCATTCATGTGTCCAAGAAGGGTCAACATGTCTTCAGTAGCAGACTGGCTAACCTATAGAAGACAGCTTTAAAATAGATTCATTGGGGATGGGTGAAGAAAGCTCCCAGGTAAATGAAACATTAAATACTTTTATAGAAATAGGTAAAAGGGGCAGCATCTGGAAAGCAGTGTCTATAAATTCACGTAGCATGGGAAATAAGATCCCAGATGTTGAGGCTTTAATGGGAGAGGCTGACTGGGATTTAGTGGCAGTTACAGAGAAATGGTTCACGGACAACCATATTTATTTATTTACATTTCTTATATACCGCACTATTTGACATCAGCGCGGTTTACATCAAACAAAACATTTCAGTACACAAAAATGTCTGAGTTACATTAAACAGGGTTAACAACTTGGATAACAGGGTAATTTTACAACTCAGGTATACTGGGATATAACGTATATAACGTATATAACGTATATAACGTATACCAGGCTATACGTTATTCAGAAAGGACAGGGTAGGAAGAAAGGGAGGAGGAGTGGCACTATATGTAAAAAATAATATTAAAGCTATGGAAATACAGGGCTTAAGAGGGAGATAGTGTGTGTTAAATGAGAAAGAGGGCAAGAGAAATCCATTTGTATTGGTGTCATATACAGACCTCCATCACAGGGAGAAGATGTGGACGGAGATTTAATAGAAAACATACGCAGTATTGCCAGGAAAGGGGAAGTGCTACTGATAGGGGATTTCAATATGCTGGATGTTGATTGGCATATGCACCCTGGAAACATTTTCAGCCGAGGGCATCCAAGTTCCGGGCCTCCCTGCTGGAGGGCACCAAGGAGTGCATCTTCTGACTCTTCAGCCGATGCATGGCTGATTCCACAACGATGGAGTTGTGCGGCAGCTGTGATTTCTGGAATCCAGGGCTCCAACGGACCCGATACATTGAGTCGAGTCGTTTGCTGATCACCGGCGTCGATGCCGGTGTCTCCCACATGCAGAGCATCAGTCATTCCAGGATCGGAGGAACGGGAATCATGAGATCTCCTGAGGAGGAGCCTCATACTGGAGGATCTCAAGCTCGTCGGCTCGAGGATCCTCCTTGGACTACGTGGGGAAAGCCAAAGCCTTGGACACATCCCGCACGAAGTCCAGGAACCGCATATCCTCCGGTGGGGACCTTCTCCGAGGCTCAGATACCGGGGAATCAGATGGGATGTCCCTATGCCTGGGGGTGTCCGGGGACTCCTTGTCCTCCGTCTCCCAAGCCGAGGTCTCTGAGGAGGACTCGAGGGGCTCCACAGACATCGAGGGCGTCGGCGCCTTCCGCCCCGATAGGCTCAGCGGCGACGACCTCGGTCACGAATGGGACGCCGAGGGTGACCTCAGCCGAGGATCGACTCAAGCCCAAAAGGCCTCAAGGATGGGCTCGACCACTGGGGGTCAACTTAGACTTTGAGGGCCCGGTGGTCGGGGCAGAGGTACCAGACATGCCGGACATCAGCGCCTGCTGCTCTGCAATGAAGGCAGTGAAACTGCGTTCCAAAGCTGCCATCCTGGACACGAGTCCAGGAGGCTCCGCAGCCTCCAGCTCGGGAGCCAATTTGATCAGACCCGATGCCGGCTCCCTCTCTGATGACCCGGGCAGGTGCTCAGAGCTCCGCGACTGGCCCCGAGAAGGCCCGACGCCAGAGCCACCCAGAGACGCCACTTTTGAAGACTTCTCCTTTCTCTTCTGTTCCCGCGAAGGGAACCCCCTTTCCGAGAAACCTCGACGATGCTCGAGCTTGGAGTGTCCCCCCCGAGACGTCGAAGCCTCGGATGAGGTCCTGACTCTTGAAAGCACGGGGGACTCAGGGAAACTTTTTTCATGTTGCTGTTGGTGGCTCCTCAGGGCCTTAGAGGACATCCTCTTACATGGGCCACAGGACGTCAGGTCATGATCCGGCCGGACATTATCTTCCCGCACTAATCACACTTCTTAAAACTGCTGGTAGCCTTCGGGGGAGAAAGAACCCCAGCGAGGAAAAGGACCCTGCGGGCTGCCAGCAAGAAAAAGAGCAACAAAACGGGTGCCTCAGGACTAAAAAGTTAAAGAAGTGGAAAAAAAAACCCACAGCTCGATACCGAAATACCGATACTGGAAGCTGGAAGGGTAGCAATGTCGACCGGCAAAGGAAATAGAGAAAAATAATCACTTGTCCGGGACACGGAGGAACTAAGTCCAAAGGGCTTCGCGGAAAAAAGGAGACTGAGCAAGATAGCACCCTTGGGCGGGAAGGGGACCATGCATGCATGGGTAGCAATTCCCAAAGGCTTTCTTTGAAAGCTGGGGATTTGCTCCGCATGGGGCTCCATCGGCGCCAACGTCACCCATAAGTGCGGACTGATCTCCTGCTTGTTCCTGGAGAAATTACAACAATATGATAAATTAAACGGTAGCAAATCACCTGGACCAGATGGTATACACCGAGAGCGTTGAAAGAACTAAAATATGAGATTGCAGACCTACTATTAGTAATCTGTGAACTAGCATTAAAATCATCAGTAGTACCTGAAGATTAGCGAATGGCCAATATAACACCAGTTATTAAAAAGGGTTCCAGGGGTGATCCGGGAAACTACAGGCCAGTGAGCCTGACATCAGTACTGGGTGAAATGGTAGAAATGATTATAAAGTACAAATTTACTGAACATCTCTTGAAGGACTACAAAAGGGGACTGCTACTTCTGAAGAGAGATCTGCAATTGTAAGTATTGTGAGCCCCGCCCCTGTGCCAGATAGCTTGACCAGCAGGAGGCGCTGCACCTTAACCTTGAGGTTGTATAAGAATTTGTAGTTGAGCCGTTGGTTAAAGATCACAGATTTTTATTTGGGTTCTCAGAGACTCACAACAGGTAATGTCCACAGGAAAACAAAAGTAGGGATACTCCTCCCAAAGAAAATATATGCAAACTTTGCCAGGTCAAAAATAAAGTCTTTTAAACAAGCTTTTCTTTTTAGCTCTTACAAAAGGTATTTTTCCTCTTAACAGTTATTCGCATACAGTGCAACAATCACATTCCATGTCAGTGACTGAAGGATCTGAATCCCCTTTGAAAGAGTCAATTTCCATGCTCTCTGGAGGACTCTCAGGTCGCAGTTCTGGACTCTTAACTGGAATGGTATTAGTCCCATACATTAACAGTTTCTTCAGTCTTGGCCACCTAATAGGTTTCTCCCCTTTAAGTAAAAGCTCATGGGGTTTCAAAAGCCGTGGTTTAAAAGTTCCTTTCCTTTCATGTAAATGTCTACAGGTAATCTCCTCCTCATCTGAAGAACTGTCCCTGTGTTCAGTTTTGGGCCTAGGCTTTCTCCTGGTTTGATGCTTAACTTGCACAGTTTTACATATAGGCCTTCTATAAATAAAACCCTCTTCTGAGCTGTAATCAGAGGACAGGTCAGACCTCCTTCGGGCTCTATAAAAAGTTCTTGCTTTGGAAGCTTCCCTAGCAGAGCAATGCCTGCATCTAGGTTCCAGCAAGGGTTTTGCCTGGGTAAACGTTCTGCCTTCTTGTGCCTTCTTTAAGCTTCTTTCAAATACAGGGTTTAGCCTGCCCACTAACCTGCATTGTGGTTTCACTGCACTAGCAGTGTATCTCTGGGCCTCGCAACAGCAGCTGCCTGGCCTGTGAGTATTTCTTCCTGGAGAGCAGCAGTATTTCCCTTTCTCCTGGGGAGCGAATCTGGCTTCAGGTCTTCCCTTCCTCTCAGCATAGAGCCTGGGAGCCTTGTTCCAGTCAGGTTCAGAATCCTCGTGCTGGTAAGACAGGTGATTCTCTTCCTCTGCTCTCCTCTCTCTCTCTCTTCTCCCTTCCGTTTCTGTCTGCCCTTTTTTACAAGCAGCTACGTGACAAGGGAACTCCCTTGCAGGCTCCTCCCCCGAGTACCTGCTTCTCTGATTCCTATCTGGTGTGTAACGTGGGAATGACTCAACACTAGTTTTGGCCCACTGACTATCAACCCTGGGGTTTTTCTGCTGTGAACTTCTAACCCTGGGTTTTCTCTGACAAGTGTTTTCTAATGTGCCCATCCCCCCAGCCAAGGTAAAACCTTCAATGTTTCCTGCTTTTCTAGGTGGCACTACTCTCTCCTTGCCACAGTATTTACTAATGGGAATTTTTCAAAATCTTGAGGAAAAAAGAATTCTTCAGATTAAAGCTTATTAATCTGTGAACCCAGTGTAATTCTTAAATCAGTCAGGGCCTAGTAGCAGCAAGAGTTTTTAGTTTAAATTTAAAACACAGCAGAGAGCTTTCTGATTAAATTTAGAACCCAAGACTCCCTCTATCAAAGCAAGGGCTTTGGGACTCCCCTTGGAGATTGGTCACAGATTACCTTAGAAGCAAAGGACAGGGTACTGTGTAGCAGCCAGCTTTTAATGTCTTCTTTCCCTCCCTCCCTGACATCCACCCACCCCTGGGATAATCGTAGCTTTATAGGTGCTTAAACCTCTTAAAGGAAAGGAGGTGCCATATTCACTCTCAGGTGCAGCTGTTTCTTCTCATCAGCATACATTAAGGACCTGAGTTTAATTAAACTTCAGGTGAACAAAGTACATTAAACTTATTAGGTAAAGTTTTATTAGTATAAGTATCCCCAGCAACCCTTGGTAAGTAAAGAACTTAAATATCTAAACAAAACCTTAAAGCGAATACGCAGACAGTAGTCCAGCAGCGAGATGGGAGCTTTCTAGTCTTTTGCATTGAGTGTCATATGCAATGTTCCCTCTAATTTTCTGTAGGCTGTGTGCGCATAAAATATCAGCTGTGTGCAGCTTTTAAAGGAAGGTTAAATTTTTGTGCGCCACATAACGACACTCGGAGTTACTTTAAAATTTGACTACACGTCAGAATACAGTATGTACACCACATTGATTTTAATCAAATTAAATGAAAATAGACGATTACTAAAGGAAGCGGGAAATTCCTAGTAATTGCAATCATAACTTTAAAATGTCTGTGTTTTCTATCAGAATCAAGGCTGTAATTTTTGTGCGCTCTGTTGTAAAGTATGTGCGCTCGCTCGGCAAGGTGTGTGCGCGCGCACACGCGCACAGCTTAGAGGGAACAGTGGTCACATGTATGATTTTCTCCCAGTTGGTGAGGGGTCTTACGTGTGCACGAGGTGCAAGGAGCTCTTTGATCTCAGGGAATGAGTCTGATCTCTGGAGGCAAGAGTAGCAGACTTGGAAGACATAAGGAAGACAGAAAGGTACGCAGACGAGACCTACAGGGATATAGTCCTGAAGTCCCACCTGCAGTCTGGCAGCATCCCTGTTGCCATGGAGGAGAAAGAGTAGTTACTCACCTGTAACAGGCGTTCTCCAGGAGCAGCAGGAATCAGTCCTCACATATGGGTGACATAGACGTCGATGGAGCCCTTGCGGAGCATTTCCCCAGTTTTCCATGAAAGCCTTTGGGAATACAGGCATGCATGCGCGGTTCCCTTCCCGCCTAAAGGTGCCATCTTGCTTCAGTCAAATGACATAGCTAAGAACAGCACACAAAAATGTAAAAGAAACTATGTACAACTGCAACTCCAAGGGGAGGAGGGAGGGTTGTGAGGACTGATTCCTGCTGCTCCTGGAGAACATCTGTTACAGGTGAGTAACTACTCTTTCTCCAGGACCAAGCAGGAAGTCAGTCCTCACATATGGGTGACTCCCAAGCTCTGGGCTACCAAGGAATCCAGGCTGAACAAGAGAGCTCCCTCTAGTCCCAGCATCAAGAAAGGCTTTTCACTGACATAACCTCCACCGGTAGCCCAACGGAGGGCAGGAGTTGCCTAAACCTCAAAGAGATTCCGGAGTACTGCCTGGCCAAAAGCACTGTCCCTACGGGACTCCCTCTCCAGACAGTAATGGGTCGCAAATGTTTGGCTTGAAGACCAAGTTGCAGCCCTGCAGATGTCTACCAATGGTACAGAGCGGAGATGAGCCACTGAGGCAGGCATTGCCCTGACACGATGGGCCGTGACCCGACCCTACAAAGGAAGGTCCGCCGCCCTGTAAGCCCAGGTGATACAGTCAGCCACCCAGGTGAACAAGGTATGCTTGGACACAGCTAACCCCAAATTATTAGGGTCAAAAGAGATGAAGAGCTGAGTAGCCCTTCTATGTCCCTGCGTACGGTCAAGGTAGAAGGATAAGGCCCTCCTACAGTCCAGGGTATGCAGAACTGCTTCAGCCTGGCTTGCATGAGGCCTAGGGAAGAATGTTGGAAGAACCACCTCCTGGTTGAGGTAGAAAGAGGAGACAACCTTGGGAAGGAACTTTGGATGAGTCCTGAGGACTACCCTGTTCCTATAAAATCTGGTGTAAGGCCTGACACAGACCAGGGCCTGAAGCTCACTCACTCGCCTAGCCGAGGTAAGGGCTATCAGGAAGAGTGTCTTCCAGGACAGGAAGCGTAGTGGACAAGTAGCCATCGGCTCAAAAGGTGGACGAGTCAGTTGCTGCAAGACCACATTCAACTCCCACTCAGGGGCAGGACGACGGATTGGAGGCTTGAGCAAGAGCAAGCCTCTGAGAAACCGGGACACCAAGGGGTGAACTGACAGAGAATGTCCTTCCACCAGAGAGTGGTGAGCTGCTAGAGCTGAGAGGTGGACCCGAACAGAATTGGACTTAAGCCCCTGATTGGATAAGTGCAGTAAGTACTGAAGCACTACAGGTACAGTACAGGAGAAAGGATCCTCTGTACGCAACTGACACCACACGGAAAACCTTTTCCATTTAAGAGCATAGGTTTTCCTAGTGGACTGTTTCCTAGAGGCTAGGACAACTTCCTCAACCTCCTGAGGTAGGCCCCAGGGAGCCAAAACTACCCTTGCAGTCTCCATGCCATCAAATTGAGAGCTTTGAGATTGGGGTGCAGAAGGGTACCCTGATCCTGAGAGAGAAGGTCAGGTTGCAACCCCAGAGGCAGAGGGGGATCCACTGCCAACTGAAGCAGAAGTGGAAACCAAGGCTGTCTGGGCCACCTGGGAGCCACCAGCAGGACTGAGGCCTTGTCCTGAAGAATCTTGAACAGAGTTCGGGCCACCAAGGGCGTGGGAGGAAACGCAAACAGGAGACCCTGAGACCAGGGAATCAGAAAAGCATCTGCTGCTATCCGCAGAGGATGCGGTTGCCTGGAGCAGAACTTTGGCAGATGTTTGTTCAGAGGACTGGCAAACAGGTCTATGGTTGGAAGTCCCCATTTCAGGAAAATCTTTTGAACTACCAAAGGATGGAAATTTTGATTTATTGTAAACAAGCAACAAAATACATACAGAAAGCAAAACAGCAAACCCAAACAAGACCCACACCCCCCGAAACCCCCACCCACCCCGACAAAGCAAAGACAAGAAACCCGACCCCCCTCCCGTGACCCACCCCAACCCACCACCATATACAACAACAAACCCTCGTGCCCAACCTCCCGCCCGAAAACCGCCCATAACAGTTCAAGCAATGTCCAAGTCCATGTCCATGGCACCCAGCTGTTGGAAAATGCCAACCCCCACAAGACAACCCCCCCCAACGACACCCAACATTCCCGCACTGCAATTACAACCTGATACACATGATCCCCCACCCCCAAAAAGGAACAGCAGATCCCCCACCCCCCACCCCAACCCCTGCACCATCCCCAACCACCCCACAAAGAAAAACAGCAAAACCCCACATCCCCATACCCAGAAGAATGCCAACCACCCCCACAAACTAAAATAAAGGCAACATCTGGCCCCTCCCCCAACAAAGTCCCACCAAAAGAAACCAAAGAAACAATACAAAACCAAAGAGAACAAAACACAGCGATGCCCTGCAATGCAAGACAACGGAGCGGGATGCACAAAGAGACGACGAAGATTCGTCACTCCGAGATTGGGAAACAGAAAGAGTGAGAAAACCCCATCCCCCGACTGCAGAACAGAACCGACCACAGCAGCCCAAAAGAATAGAGGGAGAGAGAGAGAGTGGCCAAACCCCCCTCCAAAACTCCATCACCATTCCCTACACCCCCCCCCCCTTTCACCTGGCCATAGGGAGAAACCCCCAAATCCCTAAAGAAAACCCCAGGTTAACCCTCCCCCGACTTCATGGGGGCGGAGGGTGAGGTGACGCCACAGACGCTCCCAACGATGGGCCGCTACCACCCCCCATTCGCGTTGCGCCATGCTGGCCACTTCCTCCAGAATGTCCCGCACAACCTCGTCAAGGGGCAGGACCAACCCCCGGGCGGGGACATGACAGCGCGCTTGCCACAGGTGGTAGCGCACTACAGCCGTGACGAGGTAGAGGGTCCCGGAGTCCTGCCTTGGGGGAAAGGACCAGTCCCCGTATACCCACTCCGCATACGTAAGGCGGGAAAGGTCACGCAGGTGAAGAGCAGCGGACACCAACCGGCAGGCCGTGATATTAAAGGGGCACTGCCGGAGGAAATGTTCCATGGTCTCCGTCTGCCCCTCACACCCTGCCCTCGGACAGCCCCGCTCAGCCTGTGACCTGTACTTGAGGTTGTCCCTCACATACAAACGCCCGTGGAAAGACAACCAGGCCACATCCCGAACCTTCTTCGGCAGCCGAGGGGAGTTCAACTGCCGAAGGCCCCGCTGCATCGTATCCGCCGGACAGTCCCGCAGGGCCCACCGTGGTTGAAAGTGGGAGGCGAGTACCATCCGGTACAATCCTTTCCGCCCCAAGGACTGGGCGAGCGGGTCGGTCACCCCCCACCACCGAATGAGCCCCACCATCGCAAAAACGTACGATGGGGCCTGTTTCCCACCCCGGCGCACACGTGGGACCGAGGACGCCCCCTCCCACTGCTCCCAGAAGTGGGAGAACCACCCCCGATAGGAGGCCACCCACCAAACCCCGCCCCCCTCCCGCATCCTGCCAAAGTGAAACGCCATAGACAGTACAGACAGGAAGACAAGGGGGTGCAACATACCCAAACTGCCCTGTGCCCGATCCAGGCAAACAATGTTGCGCTGGACAGGGTTCAGGCGGTTACCCCACAGAAAACAGAAAAAGACAGCACTAACAGACGCCTGACAGGACGACGGAAGAACGAAGACCGTGGCCACGTGCAGAAAGAGGGGAAGCAGAAACATCCTGAGGAGTTTGATCTTCTCCTCGAACGTACACCTCCACCCCCTCCAACGCAGCACCCGACACCGTGCAGTCTCGATACAACGATCCCAATTGGACACCGCACAGTCCTCCGAGCCGAAGACGAGGCCCAAAACGCGGACCTCCCCCACGGGAGGAGGAAAGGGGGCGAAGGAAGGTGGGGAGGCCTCCAAGGGCCCAAACCACAGCGTCTGGCACTTGCTGTGGTTGACAACAGAGTGGGCCACCTCCGAGTACTCCTCCACGGCCTCCCGCAGGGCCTCCACCCCTTCGGTGCCGTCCACGTAAACTGAGATGTCGTCAGCGTAGGCAATGACAGTCACCGGGGGCGCACCAGGCGCCTCCAGGCCCCGCAACCCACCCGAGGACAATCTCCGGAGGAAGGGGTCGAGGGAGAAAACATACAGCAGGGGGCTCAAAGGGCACCCCTGCCGCACCCCCGAGGCGACACGAAAAGGCCGTCCGAGCCACCCGTTAATAAACGGGAAGTTCACCCCCCCCCTTGGTACAGCACCTGCAAGACGAAGAGGAAACCTGCGGGGAGGCCGAAGTGCTGGAGCACCACCCACAGGTACCGGTGACTAACTCGATCAAAGGCCTTGGACTGGTCCAAGGAGACCAACCAGTGGTCCCGTTGGATCGACCGGCCTCTTTCTACCATCTCCCGGACAGTGGCGACAGCGTCCAGAACCCCCCTCCCCCGAACGGAACAATACTGGGACGGTGACAGCAAAGCACCTGACACCGTCACCAGGCGGTTGGCCAAACACTTGGCTAAGATCTTCCGGTCCGCGTTCAAGAGAAAGAGCGGTCGCCAAAAATCCAAGGAGCTATCGTCCTTCCCCTTGGAAAGCAGGAGCAGGACAGACTCGCGAAATGACCACGGGAGAAACCCCGTGTCCATGATCTCCTGAAACAGGGAGGTCAGGAAGGGGGCCAATTGGGAGATAAAAGTGCGATAAAACTCCACTGGGAGTCCATCGCGCCCAGGCACCTTCCCCAACGGCATGGCACGAATCGCCCTCTCCACCTCCACCTGCTGAATCGGAGCAGCAAGTGCATCAACCTGTGCCTGAACCACAGCCGAATACACCGGGGGGAGGCCCAGGTACTCTCGGATATGGGTGAGGTCCACAGGACGATCCCCAAACAGGTCCGAGAAGTATTCCCCCACCATACGCAAAAGGTCCTCCTGAGAGGTATGAAGGGTACCGTCTGCGCCCCGCAGGGCCATCACCTCCCGACGCCGAACCCTCTCCCTGCAATTCAGGAAAGGATCTGGGGTGGCGACCCTACCAGTCGCCCCCTCGAAGCAAAGGGAGGCGTGGCGATCATAAAGCAGGCCACGAAGCTGGACTCGCACCTCTTCCACCTCCTCCTGCGCTGCCCCTCAGGATACCAAACGGTCCAGCGACCTCCGGAGGACAGTATAGGTAAGGTAGCGGGACCGAGCAATGGAGGCACCCCGGGAACGGAAGAGTTTGCGGGCACGCGTCTTCACCTCATCCCACCAAGCGCCACGGGAAGGAAAAATGCCCAACAGGGT
This sequence comes from Ichthyophis bannanicus, assembly GCA_033557465.1. Lineage (NCBI taxonomy): Eukaryota > Metazoa > Chordata > Amphibia > Gymnophiona > Ichthyophiidae > Ichthyophis > Ichthyophis bannanicus. The sequence continues at coordinate 22,829,502 of CM066035.1, forward strand.
CTCCTGGTCGGCGAGAAAGGCCAAGAAATCCTGGACCACCTCTGATGTCGCCAACAACTGCACATTCAGTCACCACAGACCAGGACCCCTGCTGAGCTCCTCGTGGTTGGCCAGGAAGGACACGGAGAGGACGCAGTGGTCCGAAAAGCCAACTGCCTGCAGCTGCGGTGGGGAACACTCCACCCGGACACTCACATATATCCGATCGATACGACTCCTGCAGGTCCCATGGTAGTACGTGAATCCCGGTGACCGTGGAAAGGCTCGGTGGTACACGTCCACTAGGTCAGCCGTCCGGGGTCATCTCGGCCAAAAAAGAGGCCCTCGTAACTGGGTAAGTGACACTCCCCCCCTCGGTCCTGCAACAGGGTGGTGGTGTTAAAATCCCCTGCCAGGACCACCAAACGGGAGGTGTGTAAGTAGGGGCGGATGACCCGAAACAGGGTCTTCCGTGCCAACTTAGACTGGGGGCCGTAGACCACCACGAAACAAAACCGATGGGGCCTGCAGCAGCCGTCTAAGAGCAAACACTGGCCCTGCTCCAGTTCCCACACATACTGCACCTGGAATAGGTGGGACGTGAACAAAACCGCCACCCCTGCGTAAGGCTGAGCTGCAAGAGACCAGTACGATTATCCCTCCCCTGGGATAATCACAGCTTTATAGGTACTTGCACAACTTAAAAGACAGGAGGTGCTCTCAGGTGAAGCTCATTACCCAAATCAGTCATACACTAAGGACCTGAGATTAATTAAGCTTCAGGTGAACAAGGTATATTAAACTTCTTAGGTACAGTTTTAGTGGTATAAATATCCATAGCACCCTTTAGTACATAAAGAACTTAAAGATCTAAACACAAACTTAAAACTAAGATGCAGACAGCAGTCCAGCAGCAGGATGTGGGCTTTCCAGTCTTTTGCATTGAGTGTCACATGTATGATTTTCTCCCAGCTGGTGAGAGGTCTTACGTGTGCACTAGGTGCAAGGAGCTCTCTGCTCTCAGGGAACGAGTCCATTCTCTAGAGGCTAGAGTAGCAGACTTGGAAAACATAAGACAGACAGAGAGGTACATAGACGAGACCTACAGGGATATAGTCCTGAAGTCCCACCTCCAGTCTGGCAGCATCCCTGTTGCCAGGGAGGAGAGAGGTCACGTGACAGGAGAGCATCACCCTGGTGTGGCAGGAAGTGATCCTGTAACTAGGACCTGTCCTCCAGGTGATGTAAACCCCTCTCGCACCGAGGAGGTTTCTCCAGGGCCAAGTGCCCATGAGGGAAGGGTTAGGACAGCAGTTATAGTTGGTGATTCGATCATTAGGCATGTAGATAGCTGGGTGGCTGGTGGACGTGAGGATCGCCTGGTAACATGCCTGCCTGGTGTGAAGGTAGCGGACCTCACACGCCACCTAGATAAGGTCTTAGATAGTGCTGGGGAGGAGTCTGCTGTCTTGGTACATGTCGGTACCAATGACATAGGAAAATGTGGTAGGGAGGTTCTGGAGGCTAAATTTAGGCTTTTAGGTAGGAAGTTGAAATCCAGAACTTCCAGGGTAGCGTTCTCCGAAATGCTTCCCGTTCCACGCGCAGGACCCAAAAGGCAGGCAGAGCTCCGGAGTCTCAATGCGTGGATGAGACAATGGTGCAGAGATGAGGGGTTTGGATTTGTTAGGAACTGGGGAACATTCTGGGGAAAGGAGGGGCTCTTCCGAAGGGATGGGCTTCACCTTAACCGGGATGGAACCAGGCTGCTGGCATTAACCTTTAAAAAGGAGATAGAGCAGCTTTTAAACTAGATAATAGGGGAAAGCTGAAAGTCGCCCAAGAGCGCATGGTTCGGAAGAATGTATCCTTGAAGGATACTACAAAAAGCAGAGAGGTTCCAAAAAAGAGTAAAGTAGCCCAAATGCCCTCGAGTATGGAGCAGACAGAACTTAAAGATCCCAAATTACCCATGTCTACCAATAGCCAAATTAATATGAATAAAATACAGTCTCTAAAATGCTTGTATGCAAATGCTAGAAGTCTACAAAACAAGATGGGAGAGTTAGAATATATAGCACTAAACGAGAGGTTAGATATGATTGGAATATCAGAGACATGGTGGAAAGAGGACAACCAGTGGGACACTGTGATACCTGGGTACAAACTATATCGTAATGATAGAGCTGACCAAATTGGTGGAGGGGTTGCGCTCTATGTTAGAGAGGGCATTGAGTCAGAAAGGATTAAAGTTTTGCAAGAAACAAAATTTGCTGTAGAATCTCTATGGATTGAAATTCCATGTAAAAAGGGGAAGGCGATGGCAGTGGGGGTGTACTATTGTCCGCCTGGCCAGAATGAACAAATGGATGATGAAATGCTCAAAGAAATCAAGGAAGCTAGCAAACGTTACAGTGCAGTAATAATAATGGGTGATTTCAATTACCCCGGCATCGACTGGGTCAGTGTCACAACAGGACATGCTAGGGAGATAAAGTTCCTAGATGAAATAAATGACTGCTTCTTGGAGCAGCTGGTTCATGAACCAACCAGAGGGAAAGCAATATTAGACCTAGTCCTTAGTGGAACACCAGATGTAGTGCAAGAGATAAGGGTGTTGGGGCCACTTGGCAATAGTGATCATAGCATGATCGCCTTTGATTTAATTAGTGGAGGAGGGATAGTAAGGAAATCCACAGTACTACCCTTTAACTTTCGAAAGGGAGACTATGATAAAATGAGGAAAACAGTTAAGAAAAAAACTAAAAGGAGCAGTTGCAAAGGTTAAAGACGTACATCAAGATTGGGTGTTGTTGAAAAATACTATCTTGAAAGCCCAGACCAGCTGTATTCCACGCTTTAAGAAAAGTGGAAGGAAGTCCAAAAAACTGCCAGTATGGTTTAAAGGTGAGGTCAGAGAGGCTGTTGTTGCCAAAAAAGCATCTTTCAGGAAATGGAAAAAAGAGCCAAACAATGAAACCTGGAAACAGCACAAGCACTGGCAAGTCAAATGCAAGGCATTGATAAGGCAGGCAAAGAGAGAATTTGAGAAGAAGCTTGCTGCGGAAGCAAAAACGCGAAATAAAGACCTTTTCAAGTACATTCGTAGCAAAAAACCTGTGAGAGAGTCAGTTGGACCATTAGATGATAAAGGGGTTAAAGGAGCACTAAGAGGCGACAAGGCGATAGCGCAGATACTGAATGAATTCTTTGCTTCGGTCTTTACTGAGGAAGATGTAGGGATGTTACCCATGACTGAAGTGGTATTTAAAGGTGTGGAAGAAATGAAGGAAATATCGATACATCGGGAAGATGTCTTACAACTATTAGATAAACTGAAGAGTAGCAAATCACCTGGGCCGGATGGTATACATCCAAGGGTGTCGAAAGAACTGAAATTTGAGATTGCAGACCTGCTATCAGTAATCTGTGAACTATCATTAAAATCATCTCTAATACCTGAGGATTGGAGGATCGCCAATGTAACACCAATTTTTAAAAAGGGTTCGAGGGGTGATCCGGGAAACTACAGACCAGTGAGCCTGACATCAGTACCGGGAAAAATGGTAGAAATCATCATAAAGAATAAAATTACTCAGCATGTAGATAGTCACGACCTAATGGGAGACAGCCAACATGGCTTTAGACAAGGAAGATCTTGTCTTACTAATCTGTTATGTTTTTTTGAAGGAGTGAATGAACAGGTGGACAAAGGTGAGTCGGTTGATATTGTGTATCTGGACTTTCAGAAAGCCTTTGACAAAGTCCCTCATGAGAGACTTTTGGCAAAACTAAAGAGTCATGGGATAGGAGGCAGTGTACTACTGTGGATCAGGAACTGGTTAAAAGATAGAAAGCAGAGGGTAGGGCTAAATGGCCAATTTTCCCAATGGAGAAAGGTGAATAGTGGTGTACCCCAGGGATCTGTGCTGGGTCCGCTGCTTTTTGACATATTCATAAATGACCTGGAAAGTGGAATAACAAGTGAGGTTATCAAATTTGCAGATGACACAAAACTATTTAAAGTTGTTAAAACCCAGGAGGATTGTGGAAAATTGCAAGAGGATCTTGATAAATTGGAAGACTGGGCATCAAAATGGCAGATGAAATTTAATGTGGAGAAGTGCAAGGTTATGCACCTAGGGAAGAACAACCCAAACTATGGTTACACGATGCAAGGTTCCACATTAGGAACCACCACCCAGGAAAAAGATTTAGGCGTCATTGTGGATACCTTGTTAAAACCCTCGGCCCAGTGTGCAGCGGCGGCCAAGAGAGCAAATAGAATGCTAGGTATGATAAGGAAAGGAATGGAAAATAAAACAAAAGATATTATAATGCCTCTATATCGTTCCATGGTGAGACCGCACCTTGAATATTGTGTGCAATTCTGGTCGCCGTATCTTAAAAAGGATATAGCGATTTTAGAAAAGGTTCAGAGAAGAGCCACCAAAATGGTAAAGGGGATGGAAGGCTACTCCTATGAAGAAAGGCTAAAAAGGTTGGGTCTCTTTAGCCTGGAGAAGAGACGGCTGAGGGGAGATATGATAGAAGTCTATAAATTAATGAACGGAGTGGAACGGGTAAACGTAGATCGATTGTTTACCTTATCAGAATATGGAAAGACTAGGGAACATGCAATGAAGTTACAGGGTAAACTATTTAAGACTAATAAAAGAAAATATTTTTTCACTCAACGTGTAATCAAACTCTGGAATTTGTTACCGGAGGATGTAGTAAAGGCTGTTAGTGTAGCTGGGTTTAAAAAAGGTTTGGACAAGTTCCTGGAGGAAAGATCCATAAACCATTATTAAGAAGGGACCCAGGATATCAATGCTTGAACCAGTACAAGCATTGTGGAACCTGTGTCCCTTGGGGAAACTGCTAGGTACGTATGACCTAGATTGGCCACTGTTGGAAACAGAATGCTGGGATTGATGGACCTTGGTCTGACCCAGTATGGCATATCTTATGTTCTTATGTTCTTATGACCCCACCTCCACTCTCGCTTCGCCCGATGAAGGCTAGCGAGCGAGGTGAGCCTGGTCTCCTGCAAAAAGATGACATCCAGCCCACTCGTGGAAAGAAAATCATAGGCCGTAGCCCGCGCCTGGACGGTCAAATGCTGGCCACGTTGATGGTGGCGCACGAGAACGCAGGAGTGCACGCCATGCCTATTTCGTGTGCAGTTTCCCCTTCCTCCTCTTCTCACCTACCCCTGGGTCCCCAGAATCCTGCTTGCAGGACAAGCCCGCAAGCTGGAGCAACTCTTCGGGGTCCACGTTGACCACCTCGAGGATCTCCTCCTCCTCCTGCTTGACTCTATCACCCCAGGGGGTGCTGTTGCCCCCGGGACCACCAGGCAAAGCTGTCGCAAGGGCTAACCCAGCCCCCACGGGGCGAGGGGGCACAAAGAGGTCAGGGGTCGGAGGAGTGACCTCCTCAGTGGGATCCACCACCGGTGCCCCCCCCTCCCTGGAACAGACGTAGACAACACAACAGTGCCCACCTCCTCGGGGGTGGCCAGGACGGCCGGGTCAGCAGGGGGCTCCTGCAGAGGCCCAGCACCCAACCACGGAGGTAACAGCCCGTCCTCCCTCACCCATCCCGGCAGCCTCTCCAGGGCTACCACCGGGAGCCGGGCGCCAGGATCCACGCTTTTTGGAGGACCCTGACTGCGACGCGCCTTCTGTACTGGAGGCCGCCACTGAGGAAGAGGGGCCGGCTCCGCCGCAAACTGCACCGGGCGCCGCACAGGGGGCCCTGCCTCCAACGGCAAGCCCTCATCAGCCTCAGCCGCATCGTCAGCCAAGAAGACAAAACGGTTGATGTCCAACACGGGCTCTGCATCCAACAATGGGGATGTCGCCCGTTTCTTCCTCTTGGCATTGCCGCGCTTAGGAGAGACAGTAGTCCACTCCTGAGGCGGCACCACCCGCAACCCACTATCCTGCCGTGCAACATCTACCTCCACCACATTAACCCTCTCCTCCATCCTACCCTTATCCCCTCCCCTGGGTGGCTCCCTCGGCTCAATGGCCTCCTCCACCCTAGGGCCCCCGGACTCCTCCTGAGGGAGAGAGTCCTCCACAACCTCCTCCCGCACAGGAGCCCGAGGTGGGGTGACAACACCCCCCCCCGGTCCATTGTGTGACGCGGAGGGACAGCAGGTAAAGGGGTGGCCCAACTCCCCGCAAAGGTTGCACCTGATGAGCAAACACCCGGCCGAGGCGTGACCCCGTCCACCACAACGGGTGCAGACCTGCTCGGGACAGGTCATGCTCAGATGCCGGAATGAGCCACAGCGGTGACACTCACGGGGTTGCCCAGGGTAGTAGCACAAGAAGCCATCCCGACCGAGGAAACCGGCCGAGGGCACGTGCTGCACAACATTTCCCACCTCATGCAGATGGATCTTACCCTTCCACGACCCATCCCACACCCCTAGGGGCCCAGCGCCCTTGACCAGGGGTGCGAGAAGCACTGCGTGACGCGACAAACAAAACTGGATGTCCTGCCCTGGGAGAGACTCATTCCTTACTAGGATGGTCACAGGTACCGCCCCCTGGCGAGAGACAGGCACAACACGAAAGTTGGCCCACCCACCTTGCCCCTTCTGCTGCTGGTATCGGTCCCAGAAGATCTCCAGCCCCCCTCTCATCATGAAACTAACATCATACTCGATGGTGTTGTTCATGTGGATGAAGGCATACAGATCTCCCGGGAGAAACCCCAGCCCAAGGACCATCCTCAAGACATTTTACCTGGCCAGAGGGGGCCCCTCCCCGGCCCACCAGATCTGCGCCACGTTGCACCGTCGGACCTCACCCCCTACCCCTCTGAACCCCCCCCACTTCCTCCCCCACCCACAGGACCCCTCCCTTGGGGAACCCCCCTCCCCCCAACCCCACAAGAGGTCCCTGTAACATTACCAGACCCATAAGAACATAAGAACATAAGATATGCCATACTGGGTCAGACCAAGGTCCATCAAGCCCAGTATTCTGTTTCCAACAGTGGCCAATCTAGGTCATACGTACCTAGCAGTTTCCCCAAGGGACACAGGTTCCACACTGCTTGTATTGGTTCAAGCATTGATATCCTGGGTCCCTTCTTAATAATGGTTTATGGACCTTTCCTCCAGGAACTTGTCCAAACCTTTTTTAAACCCAGCTACACTAACAGCCTTTACTACATCCTCCGGTAACAAATTCCAGAGTTTGATTACACGTTGAGTGAAAAAATATTTTCTTTTCTTAGTCTTAAATAGTTTACCCTGTAGCTTCATTGCATGTCCCCTAGTCTTTCTATATTCTGCTAAGGTAAACAATCGATCTACGTTTACCCGTTCCACTCCGTTCATTAATTTATAGACTTCTATCATATCTCCCCTCAGCCGCCTCTTTTCCAGGTTAAAGAGCCCTAACCTTTTTAGCCTTTCTTCATAGGAGTATCCTTCCATCCCCTTTACCATTTTGGTGGCTCTTCTCTGAACCTTTTCTAAAATCGCTATATCCTTTTTAAGATACGGCGACCAGAATTGCACACAATATTCAAGGTGCGGTCTCACCATGGAACGATATAGAGGCATTATAATAAATTATGTTTTATTTTCCATTCCTTTCCTTATCATACCTAGCATTCTATTTGCTCTCTTGGCCGCTGCTGCACACTGGGCCGAGGGTTTTAACATGGTATCCACAATGACGCCTAAATCTTTTTCCTGGGTGGTGGTTCCTAATGTGGAACCTTGCATCGTGTAACCAAAGTTTGGGTTGTTCTTCCCTAGGTGCATAACCTTGCACTTGTCCACATTAAATTTCATCTGCCATTTTGATGCCCAGTCTTCCAATTTATCAAGATCCTCTTGCAATTTTCCACAATCCTCTTGGGTTTTAACAACTTTAAATAGTTTTGTGTCATCTGCAAATATGACAACCTCACTCGTTATTCCACTTTCCAGTTCATTTATGAATATCTCAAAAAGCAGCGGACCCAGCACAGATCCCTGGGTACACCACTATTCACCTTTCTCCATTGGGAAAATTGGCCATTTAGCCCTACCCTCTGCTTTCTATCTTTTAACCAGTTCCTGATCCACAAGAGTACACTGCCTCCTATCCCATGACTCTTTAGTTTTGCCAAATGTCTCTCATGAGGGACCTTGTCAAAGGCTTTCTGAAAGTCCAGATACACAATATCAACCGACTCACCTTTGTCCACCTGTTTATTCACTCCTTCAAAAAAACAGAACAGATTACTAAGACAAGATCTTCCTTGTCTAAAGCCATGTTGGCTGTCTCCCATTAGGTTGTGACTATCTACATGCTGAGTAATTTTATTCTTTATGATGGTTTCTACCATTTTTCCTGGTACTGACGTCAGGCTCACCGGTCTGTAATTTCCGGATCACCCCTGGAACCCTTTTTAAAAATTGGTGTTACATTGGCGATCCTCCAATCTTCAGGTATTAGAGATGATTTTAATGATAGTTCACAGATTACTGATAGCAGGTCTGCAATCTCATATTTCAGTTCTTTCAACACCCTTGGATGTATACCATCCAGCCCAGGTGATTTGCTACTCTTCAGTTTATCTAATAGTTGTAAGACATCTTCCCGATGTATCGATATTTCCTTCAATTCTTCTGCACCTTTAAATACCACTTCAGTCATGGGTAACATCCCTACATCTTCCTCAGTAAAGAATTCATTCAGTCTCTCCGCTATCGCCTTGTCGCCTCTTAGTGCTCCTTTAACCACTCTATCATCTAATGGACCAACTGACTCTCTCACAGGATTTTTGCTACGAATGTACTTGAAAAGGTCTTTATTTCGCGTTTTTGCTTCCGCAGCAAGCTTCTTCTCAAATTCTCTCTTTGCCTGCCTTATCAATGCCTTGCATTTGACTTGCCAGTGCTTGTGCTGTTTCCAGGTTTCATCGTTTGGCTCTTTTTTCCATTTCCTGAAAGATGCTTTTTTGGCAACAACAGCCTCTCTGGCCTCACCTTTAAACCATGCTGGCAGTTTTTTGGACTTCCTTCCACTTTTCTTAAAGCGTGGAATACAGCTGGGATTCAAAGATAGTATTTTTCAACAACACCCAAGCTTGATGTACGTCTTTAACCTTCGCAACTGCTCCTTTTCGTTTTTTCTTAACTGTTTTCCTCATTTTATCATAGTCTCCCTTTCGAAAGTTAAAAGGTAGTACTGTGGATTTCCTTACTATCCCTCCTCCACTAATTAAATCAAAGGCGATCATGCTATGATCACTATTGCCAAGTGGCCCCAACACCCTTATCTCTTGCACTAGATCTGATGTTCCACTAAGGACTAAGTCTAATATGGCTTCCCCTCTGGTCGGTTCATGAACCAGCTGCTCCAAGAAGCAGTCATTTATTTCATCTAGGAACTTTATCTCCCTAGCATGGGAAATAAGATCCCTGATGTTGAAGCTTTGGTGGGAGTGGGCGACTTGGATTTAGTGGCAGTTACAGAAACATGGTTCACAGAAAACCATGATTGGGATGTAACTATACCTGGCTATACTTTATTCAGAAAGGACAGGGTAGGAAGAAGGGGAGGAGGAGTGGCACTATATGTAAAAACTACTATTAAAGCTTTGGAATTACAGATCTTAAAAGGGAGAGAGGAGGCATTGTGGGTTAAACTAGAAAGAGGGAAAGAGAAATCTATTTGCATTTTTGTGATATACAGACCTCCCTCACAAGAGGAAGAGGTGGACAGAGAGTTAATTGAAGACAAACGCAGCATTGCTAGGAAAGGGGAAGTGCTACTGATAGGAGATTTCAATATGCCAGATGTTGATTGGCACATTCCTGCTGCAGTATCATCTAGAAGTAAGGAGATCCTGGATTCTCTACAGGGAGAACTATTCAGGCAATTGGTAACAGACCCCACATGTGAAGGGGCCATACTGGACTTGGTGCTTACCAATGGTGAAAGTGTTTCTGATGTTGTAGTGGGAGATCATTTTGCATCCAGTGATCACCAGATGGTGTGGTTCAGTATTAGGACTAGGGCTGTTAGAATCCATTCCAAGGTGAGGATCTTAGACTTTAGGAAGACTAACTTTGCGAAGATGGGCCAATACCTCAGGGAGTCGTTAGTGGGAGGGGAACAGCTGGGGGATGTAGAAAAACAGTGGGCAAAACTGAAAGGGGATATTTTAAGGGCAACCAACCTTTTTGTTAAAAATGGTGAATAAAGGTAAAAGGAAAAGGAGACCGCTATGGTTTTCGAAAGACGTAACTGAAAAAGTGAAGAAATGAGGGAGGCCTTCATGAAATACAAGAGATAACAGAGAGAGGAAGACAGGCATCTGTATTTGGAAAAACTTAGAGAAGCTAGCAAAGTAGTCAAGAAGGCAAAGATTCAAAAGGAGGAGGAAATAGCCAATGCAATAAAATGGGGGGATAAGACATTTTTCAGATATATTAGTGAGAAGAGGAAGGGCAAAAGTGGTATTGTCAGACTCAAGGGTGCAGGGGAGGAATATGTAGAAGCTGATAAGGATAAAGCAGAATTGCTTAACAAATATTTTTGTTCTGTGTTCGCAGATGAAGAACCAGGAGCAGGACCTCAGAAAACACCCACAAATAGGAACAGAAGCGAGGGACATCTTGAACAATTTTCAGAAGACTGTGTTCGTGAGAAACTAGCTCAACTTAAAGTAGACAAAGCGATGGGACCGGATGGGATACACCCGAGAATACTGAGGGAACTTGGGGACAATCTAGCAACTCCACTGACTGACATTTTCAATGCCTCATTGGAGTCAGGAGTGGTGCCAAAGGACTGGAGAGAGGCTTATGTGGTGCCTTTACACAAAAGCGGAAGTAAGGATGTGGTTGAAAACTACAGGCCGGTTAGTTTAACTTCGGTGGTGAGTAAATTATTGGAAACGCTGCTGAAAGAGAAAATAGTGAGGTTTCTGGAGTCCAGCGGATTACAGGATACGAGGCAGCATGGATTCACCAGAGGCAGGTCTTGTCAGACAAATCTGATTGATTTCTTTGATTGGGTGACCAGGGAGTTGGACCGAGGGAGAGCTCTAGATGTGGTTTATTTAGATTTCAGTAAAGCCTTTGACACTGTTCCTCACAGGTGACTTATAAAGAAACTGAGCACCCTAGGGATGGATCCTAAAGTTACTGCTTAGGTTAGAAATTGGTTGGGTGGGAGGCGACAAAGAGTACAAGTAAATGGACCTCACTCTGAGGAGAAGAATGTTACCAGTGGTGTGCCCCAGGCATCTGTCCTTGGTCCAATTCTTTTTAACATCTTTGTTAGTGATATAACGGAAGGGCTGTCGGGTAAGGTTTGCCTCTTTGCAGATACCAAAATCTGCAATAGAGGAGACACCCAGGAAGGTGTAGATAACATGAGGAGGGATCTAGCTAAGCTTGAAGAATGGTCTAGAATTTGGCAGCTGGGATTTAATGTTAAAAAATGTAAGGTCGTGCATTTGGGCTGCCGCAATCCAAGGGAGCAATATAGTATAGGGGGTGAAGTACTTTTGTCCACTAAAGAAGAGCGGGACCTAGGCGTGGTTGTGTCTGATGATCTTAAAGTAGCTAAACAGGTAGAAAAGGCGACGGCAAAAGCTAGAAGGATGCGTGGGTGCATACGGAGAGGAATGGCTAGCAGGAAAAAGGTGGTGATAATGCCTCTGTATAAGTCTTTGGTGCGACCTCATTTGGAGTATAGTGTGCAATTCTGGAAACCGCACCTTCAAAAGGATGTGAACAGGATGGAGTCGGTGCAGAGGGTGGCTACTAAAATGATTAGTGGGCTTCATTATAAAGTATATGAGGACAGACTGAAGGATCTTAATATGTACACCTTAGAGGAAAGGCGGGATAGAGGTGAAATGATTGAGATGTTTAAATACCTCCGTGGCATAAATGTTCAGGGAGAGAGCCTCTTTCAATTGAAAGCAAGTTCTGCTATGAGGGGACATGAGATGAGGGTGAAGGGAGATAGATTCAGGAGTGATATGTGGAAATATTTCTTTACGGAAAGAGTAGTGGATCTGTGGAATAGTCTCCCAGTGGAGGTGGTAGAGATGGACAGTAACTGAATTCAAAAAAAGCATGGGACCAACACAGAGGATCTCTTAAGTTAAAAAGGGGACTGTTGTAGTTGTTGATATGGAAGGACAGACTAGATAGGCCATGTGGTCTTTTTCTGTCATCATGTTTCTATGTTTCTTTACTCTGTCTCAGAGGTCACCTGTGGCTTGCGCCCACTGAGATCTGAGGCACCACTGAGCCACCCGCATGTGCAGACGGGCATTCGGGGTCACATGTACCATGGATGCCTAGTGGCCCAGGAGCCGCAGGAAGTATCTGGCAGAGACCTGAGAATTGCTTTGGAACTGGTTGGCCAAGTCCATCAGCCTGTGGGCCAGGTATGGGAAGACAAAGATTCCCTGATTTCTTAGATAGGCCGCCACCACTGCCAGGCATTTGGTGAAAACCCTGGGGGCGGACGTTAGGCCAAAGGGAAGTACTCTGTACTGAAAATGGTTTCCTCCCAACACAAATCTGAGATATTGTCTGTGGTCTGGATGGATGAGAATGTGAGTATAGGCATCCTTTAGGTCTAAGGAGCATAGCCAATCTCCCTGCTGGAAGTAGGGCAGCAGTATCCCAAGGGTAAGCATCTTGAACTTTTCCCTCTCCAGAAACTTGTTTAGGTTTTGCAAGTCTAGGATAGGCCGGAGGCCTCCTGTCCTTTTTGGTACCAGAAAGTACCTGGAGTAGAAGCCTTGCCCTTTCAGGTGGTGAGGCACCGGTTCCACCGCCTGTTCCTTTAGAAGACTTGCCAACTCCTGAAGGAGGAGGTTTCTGTGCAGAGGGAGTCTTGGAGGCTCCCCTGGAATGTAGGAGGGGGGCATCTGGTGGAAGTGGAGCATGTAGCCCTTTTGGACTATGCTAAGGACACAAGAATCCCCTGTGATGGCTGGCCACCTGTAGGTGTACAGGGTCAGCCGACCTCCTGTGCTGAGTGGAGCCAGCTGTGGAGAAGAGGCTATGCTGTGGGAGTCAAAAACCCGCTCCCTGCTGTGCAGGAGCCGGAGCTGGCGGCTTGGGGGCCTTCTGCCTACGGGGCCCATGCCCCTGCCCCTTGGCCTGCTGGCCCTGTGGGAGAGCTGGAGAGGCCTGATATTGAGGGTAGCCCTTCTTTTTCTGAGAAGGGGCAGAAGTCTTCCTGGAGAGCCTTGTCCTGGTGAGAGTCTCAGTCTCGATTTCCGCAGCCTTTTCAGTCATGGGCTTACCAAAAAGGTTTTCACCTTGGCAAGGGACATCGACCAATTTGTCCTGCAGCCATGACTCCAGGTCTGATGACTGTAGCCAAGCCGGATGGCGTGCACCGATGCCGGCCGCGGATACCCGGGCCGAAGCCTCGAAGCCATTATAGGCTGCTCAAGAGATAAACTTTGAGAACTCTCGAATCCCTGTTGACAAAGCCTTGAACCTCTGCAAAGTTTCCTTGGAAAGGCAAGCTGAGAACCTGGCAATCTCCTTTGCCAGGTCTCGTAGGTACATGCCCATGTACAGCTGGTAGGTCTGAACACGGCAAGATAGCATAGAGCCCTGGAAGCTCTTTCTACCGAGGGCATCCAGGTTCCGGGCCTCCCAGCCGGGGGGCACCGAGGAGTGCATCTTCTGACTCTTCAGACGGTGCATGGCCAATTCCACAACCATGGAGTGGTGCGGTAGCTGTGCCTTTTGGAACCCAGGGCTCTTACGGACTCGATAAATGGAATCGACCCGTTTGCTAAGAACCAGCATCGAGGCCGTTGCCTCCCACATATGGAAGAGCAGCTGTTCCAGTATCGGAAGAACCGGTACAGTAAAGGCTTCCTTTGGAGGAAAATCATACTGGAGGGCACTGAGCTCCTCGGCTTGAGGCTCCTCCTCGGCGTCCGCAGGGAAAGCCAAGGCCTTGGCCATGTCCCTCACGAAGTCCGAGAACCGGGTATCCTCCAGGGGGGACCGTCTCCGAGGCTCGGACTCCGGTGAGTCCGAAGGGGCGTACCGGGTCCGGAAGGTGTCCGGGGAGTCCTCGTCCTCCGTCTCCCACTCCGACTCCTCTGAGGAGGAATCGAGCGGCTCCGGCCGTGTGGGCCTAGGTGCCACCCGCCCCAACGCCGATAACCTCAGTCCCACATGGGAGGTCGAGGGGGACCTTGACCGAGGATCGACTCGAGACTTCATCGACTCGAGGATCGGCTCGGTCTCTGGGGTCGACTTAGACGTTGAGGTCCCGGTGGTCGGGGAAGATGCACCGGTCAGACCGGCAATCAGCACCCGCTGCTGTTCCATGAAGGCATCCAAGCTGCTCTCCAAGGCCGTCAACCTGAGTCCAAGCTCAGGAGACTCAGCAGCCCCCGACTCGGGCCCCGACGGCGTCGGGCCCGACGTTGGCTCCCCCGGAGGAGAGTCTACGAGGACAACTGCACTTACGTGACTCGGGGACTCCGGCTCCACACGAGGTAGCTTGGAAGGCCTCTCTGACTCCGAGAGCCCAGGGCGGCGGTCAGGGCTGCACGTCCTGGCCCTCAAGGAACCAGGAGCCTTCACCGACGCCGCCCTCGTGAGCTTTTTCTTCCTTCTGTGCTCCCGGGATGGAGACTCTCTTTCAGAGGAATCCCGACGGCACTCGGGGTCGGACTCCCGAGATGTCGAAGCCTCTGACGAAGTCCGGGCCCAGCCGGACCCGGAGTCAGAGAAAATTCTCTCACGTTGATGCTGATGGCGCCAAAGTGCCTTCGACGACATTTTGCCACACGGGCCACAGGCCAGCGGGTCATGGTCGGGCCTGAGGCATCGGAGGCAGCAGTCATGTTTGTCAGTGAGAGACATACGTTTCTTGCACCGATCACACTTTTTGAACCCGCTGGCAGCCATCGGGGGAAAAAGGGCCCCTGCAAGGTCAAAAGACCAGGCTTCCAGTGAAAACACAAAAAGAGCGTGAACGCTAGTCACGAAGGTGAAAAACCGAAAACCACAACTCCGGACTCGATACCGGTGTACCGAGCCCAGGCGGGAAGGGGAACCGGCGTTGAACCGGATAAGACAACGTGAAAATCGCAAAACAAAATCAACTTTCCCGGGTGACATGAACTCACGTCCATCGGGCTCCGTGGAAAAAGAAAGACTGAGCAAGATGGCACCCTTGAGTGGGAAGGGGAATGCGCAGGCGCGCTGCATTCCCAAAGTCTTTCTTTGAAAGTTGTGGAAATGCTCCGCACGGGGGCTCCATCGGCGCTGACGTCACCCATATGTGAGGACTGACTTCCTGCTTGGTCCTGGAGAAACAGAGTAACATAGTAACATAGTAAATGACAGCAGATAAAGACCAGTATGGTCCATCTAGTCTGCCCAGTAAGATGGCAAGAGTAGGTGCACCTGCCGCTCCGTGCAGGCCACCCCTCCCCATGTCTTTGTTTTAGGGGTGAACCCTCCCCATGTCTGTTTTAGAGGTGAACCCACCACTCCGTGTAGGACACCCCTGTATATTGAGAAATTAGTTAAGTTTATTTTGATAATATTCTGTTGCTGTAAAGGGATCCACTGTGTCTGTACCATGCCATTTTGAATTCTGTCACTGTATTTGTCCCCACCACTTCCATCGGGAGGGCATTCCAAGCATCCACCACCCTTTCAGTGAAAAAGTATTTCCTGACATTGCCTTTCAATTTACCCCCTTGCAGCTTCATGTTATGCCCTCTAGTTTTACAGCTTCCTCGTCTTTGGAAGAGGTTTGTTTGTTCATTAATATTCTTTAAGTATTATGTCTCTTATTTTAACGTCTATTTTACTAAATTGCATATGTATGTTTGGAAGCCACCTAGGATTTTAGTTGGGTGGCATATACATATTAAAATAAAGTATACTAAGTTTATGCAAATTATGCCGCAATGAATCTCCAGGCATATGGCTCTGCATCACCCTCATGCCACCCCTAGGGGTAAGCAGACAGAGGGGGCACTGGGAGGTGGAGGAAAGCAGAAACCTCAGATTGGGACCAGCATGATCAGAGAATAAAATGGTCAGACAACAAAGCATAGTTACTCACCTGTAACAGGTGATCTCCGGGAACAGCAGGAATTTAGTCTTCACATATGGGTATCGTCGGTACCGACGGAGCCTGCGCGAAAACGCTCCGCAGCGTCCAATTAGAAAGCTTTTGGGAGCATCCCACAGAACCTGCGTGCTGCCTTCCCACCTTTCCCAACTGCCTCTCTCCAGTTGAGTTTAAAGCTGAGACAAAGAGAGAGAGAGGGAAAGAGAAAGAGACAGATAGAGAGATACAACTCCTAAGGGAGGTGGGTGGGTTGTGAAGACTAAATTCCTGCTGTTCCCGGAGATCACCTGTTACAGTGGTTGGGACAGGTTACCTCAGGCCGGAGGGACTGGGGTCTCTAGTCCCATGGCCGCTCCTTGTGGCCTTGGGCAAGCCACTTAACCTTCCATTGCCTCAGGTACACTTAGATTGTGAGCCCTGCGGGGACAAGGGAATAAAAAAAGTACCTGTTAGCATACATGTAAACCGCTCTGATGCGTAAGTAAAGGGCGGTATATCAAATGCCTAAACCATAACCATAACCATAACTATGCTATCTCCAGGAACGAGCAGGAATGTAGTCTTCACATATGGGGACTCCCTAGCTTTAGATGCCAGGGAGAGACCCCAGAGGTTGTGTGTCCCTGTGAAAGGGCTCCACTTCCCCCCATGGATCTCTGGCATCCAACCAGGGATGGCGGGTAGGAGTTGATTAGGTATGGAACAGGTGTTGGAGAACAGCCTGACCAAACAAGGCATCCCGGCGGGAGTCCTTGTCCAAGCAGTAATGGGCTGTGAAGGTATGAACTGAGGCCCAGGTGGCTGCTCGACAGATGTCGTCGATAGACACATGGTGCAGTTGAGCCATTGAAGCTGCCATGGCCATTGTGAGCTGTGACATGGCCCTCCAGAGGAGGAGGCGAAGGAAATACACTGTGCAATCCAGCTGGAAAGTGTTCTCTTGGAGACTGGAAGTCCCAAATGAGAAGGATCAAAAGCAACAAAGAGTTGAGAGGACTTTCTATGTTGCTGTGTTCTTTGCAAGTGAAAGGCCAAAGCTCTTTTACAGTCCAAAGTATGAAGATTCCTTTTTGCATTTGATGCATGAGGCCTTGGAAAAAACACAGGCAGGTAGACCGCTTCGTTAAGATGAAAAGGGGAGATCACCTTTGGCTAAAATGTGGATGAGTCCTAAGGACTACCTTGTCATGATGGAACCTTGTATAAGGAGGATCAGCCACTAGTGCCTGCAACTCACTAATGCGACGTGCTGATGTGATTGCAATGAGAAAGATAACTTTCCAAGAAAGGAATTTCAACGAGGTAGTAGCCAATAGTTTGAAAGGTGGCTTCATAAGCTGGCCAAGAACCAGGTTTAAGTCCCATTCCACCGGTGGTGACTTAATGGGAGGCTTAGTTAGAAGAAAGTATCTCATAAATCTTGTTATAAGAGGATGGGAGGAAATGGGTTGTCCATTTAAAGGCTTGAAAGAAGCTGCAATAGCACTTAAATGGACTCTTACTGAGTTAGTTTTAAGTCCTGCATTGCATAAATGAAGGAGATACTCCAATAATGATTCCAGAGGTATCGCAAGGGGGCTAAGGCCCTTCTGCGAGCACCATATGGTAAACCTTTTCCACTTGAAAGCATAAGAGCGTCTTCAGGAAGGTTTTCTAGAAGCATAAAGGATATCCTTTACTTGCTGAGAAAGGTTAAGATCATGGAGATCTAGGCCTTCAGCAACCAAGCCCTGAGATGCAAAGACTGGGGATTGGGATGCCATAACATTCCGTCCTTCTGAGACAGGAGATCTCAAGCAGACCCTAACTCCAGAGAGGGAGTTTGAGAGAGATGCAGAAGCAGAGGGTACCAAATTTGCCTTGGCCAATGTGGAGTTATGAGAATCATACGGCCTCTGTCTCTCTGAAGCTTGAATAGGGTTTTGGGAATCAGGGGAAAGGGTGGAAAGGCATAAAGGAAGTCTTGACCCCAATGAAGGAGGAAAGCATCCCTGGCCTGAGAGCCCTGAGCTGGAATTCTGGAACTCTAGAGATTGAGTGGGAGTTAGGTTGGATTTTGGGATGTTTATGACCAGACCCAAATACTGCAGGATACGCATTGTGCAAGATAGAGAAATCCTGGCCTCTGACTCTGATGGGGCTCGAATGAGCCAATCGTCTAAGTAGGGGAAGACAAATATTCCCAGAGTGCGAAGAAATGCTGCTACTACAGCCATGCATTTCGTAAACACCCTTGGTGCTGAGGCCAGGCCAAAAAGAAGCACCCTGTATTGGTATTGCTTTCCTTGAAAAAGGAACCGAAGGAAATTTCTGTGGGTTGGATGGATGAGAACATGAGTGTACTGTGATGATGAGAGCTGTGCTGAGCCGATGGAAACAGAAGAAAACAGTGAATATGCCTTTAAGGTGAGAGACAGGCAAGGTATTCACAGGGTTCAGACTGCAGGCAAAGGAAAGAAGCACGTAGTTGCTGAAGCCAAGCCACACCCAAGCTCTAACGTAAGTGCAGGCTTGGAGGGTAATGATAATCACCTGTGCAGAGACAGGGGAGTGTTAGTTAGGAAACAGCTTTATAAGCCCTGTTCAGAGGAGAGGAAAAGGAGAAGTGGGAAGTTTGACTTCGAGTTGGAGAACGGCTCCAGCATATAGGAACTGATCCTGGCAGAAAGCATGGAAGCCTGGAAAGTATGATGGCCAAAGGCATCCAAAGTTCTACACTCACGTCTTGGAGGATTAGAGGCATGCCTCTTTGCACTCCTGATCCTTCTCATAGCTGACTCCACTACAATAGAGTGGTGAGGCAGCTGAGTCTTCTGGAAACCAGGACACGGAGGAACCCGATACATGGTATCCAGTCGACGGGAGTGAGGAGAGGTGGTAAGGGGGGTTTCCCACATTCTTAACATGAGATCATGTAAGATCTCATGGATAGGCAAGGTAGCTGCCTCCTTAGGAACTTTAGGATATTGTAGAATCTCCAACTCCTTTGCCCTGGGCTCTGTCTCAGGAGCCACAGTAATGGACAGACCTCGAGCCACCTTCCTGATAAAATCCTGAAAGGAGATATCTTCTGGAGGAGACATCCTACGTTTAGGAGAGGAAGGCTCCTTGGGGAGAAGTATTCCGGTACCGACAGAACTGTCAGAATCCTCAGAGTCCTCCGAGGATTCAAAGTACCTTCTGTCCGGATGCTCTTGTAGAGCACGATACCCATACCGACCGAAGTCAGTACTGGGGGGAATCGGTACTGGTGTATCGGTACCGGAAGGCATGGCTTGACTGGGTGCCGGCAATGCAGACACCGATGTCAATGCCGATGCTATCGGTACCGGTACCAGCTGAACTGTCTGATGCGGTTCCGGGGGTGTAAATGCCGCAAGGAGAGCCGCCAGACTGTGTTCAACAGCCAGAAACCTCTGGTCTATCGACGCTGCCGATGCCTGGGTATCGGTACCGGAGAAAACAGCCGGTACCCCAGAGTATGGCACCAGTAGTTCTGCCGAGGTTGAGGCCTCGAGAACATCCTGGAGCCCCAATAATGCTTTGGAAGCCGAAGCCTCCCGCCGGGGCAATTTTGCCAGTACAGAACCCTCAAGGGCAACGCCAGAGGCATCTCAATGCTTAGAAGGAGATCTACCCTTTGAGGACCGGCTGGACTTATGTTTAGTTACCTGAGACCCATGGGAGGAAGATGAAGCCATGGAAGACGTCGATGCCACAGAGACTGCATCGGAGGGAAAAAGGGTGCTGAGCTTAGCAGCCCGGTTTTGTCGACCCCTCTTGGACATCATGGCACAAGCCATACACTCCGAAATGGAGTGGACAGGACCTAAACATTTAAGACACCACTCAATGGGTGTCGGTGCGGAAATGGTACCGCCACACTTGGTGCACTTCTTAAAACCCGAAGCGGGTTTTTCTATAATGGAGGAAATTTTGGGCCTAAGGCCCAAAATGGCGCGTGCACCTGAGGAAGAAAAAATTGAAAAAAAGAACTAAATATATATATATTTTTTAAAAAGAAAGAAAGAAGAACCGGCGGTACCGGAATAGCGTCGAGGAAGGCAGACGCAACCACAAAAAGAAGAATAAGGAAAATATTTTCTGCGGTGACAGGAACAACAACCTGCTGGCTCCGCGGAAAACGAAAAACTGGAGAGAGGCAGTTGGGAAAGGCGGGAAGGCAGCACGCAGGCGCTGTGGGATGCTCCCAAAAGTTTTCTAATTGGACGCTAGGGAACGTTCCCGCGCAGGCTCCGTCGGTACCGACGATACCCATATGTGAAGACTACATTCCTGCTTGTCCCTGGAGATAGGTAGAAAAAATAATTTATTTTCAATTTAGTGATTCAACTTATTTTATTTATTTAAAAGCTTTTCTATACCGTGCTCTTTAATATCAGTGTGGTTAACAGTTAACAATTCTTGTACAGGGCAGGGCAGACCTGCCGTGTGCTTACAATGAACAGGAGGGGTAACTTGGAGTTGTAACTGGGGAAATTATAAACATGTTAGACCATTATATGTTGTAACTGGGGTAACTATATACATATTAGACCATTGTACTTTGCATCTCTTATTTCTCTGATGTTGTTCCTCTTGTTAAAGCTGGCTTCTTGAGGTTGCAATTTAATTTTTAACTACGTATGTTTATTTTTAGGTTATGGTCACTTATTCTGTGCTTGGTGAGGGTCTGTGTTCTGAGTCTGTGGCCAAGGCCAGGTGTTCTGTTAACATGGAGTTTCTATGCAGGGATCTATTCTGTAGTAATCTGAATTGTTCAGCTTTTCAAATAGGTGTTAGATTTTCCAGAGTCCATATGCAGTTTTTACTGTGATGCTTTTTTGGGTAGGCTCCTTATGTATGTTTTGGAAGTTGTGCTGGCATGGTATGATAGGTTTGCTCTACAGATCCTCAGTGACTTTGTTATAGGGTTTTGTATTAGTTCACAATATGCCTGGTATTGAAGAATGTTTGTTATTGTGAGTGAGATGATCAGAATCGGATTTATTTTTAGATATTGAGTTCTGTGAGCGAATGGCCTAGTTCTGTTTTGCTCCGCATCCATTGTTGAGGGAGGGGGTTCAGTGAATGCAAAATATATGCTCAAAAATAAAAAGCAAGAACAATAATGCAGTTTATAACAAAATAAAAATTAGTCATAATTTGGAGTTATAAACTGTGCTGTGGTTCTTGCTTTCTGTTTTAGTTCCTTGGTGCGCGAACCTCTTGCATTTCCTCCATATTATGTAATTGTTTTTTTTAGTTTGATTCAGTCCCTTTGAGAAAGCCTCCCTCCCCCAGACACACTCTGGGAGGGGGCACAACCTCATCCCTTGCCTCAGGTAGCAGATTGCAAAGCTAAAAAGACCAGCAATAAGAGTTACCTGTATAGATGGTCCACCAGTGTTTCTCCTTCAGTGCAGGGCTTCCTAGCATTTCCAGTAGAGGGAGGTACTGAGCAAAATCTTCCACAAGCTGTGCGCAGGCCTGCAGGACTTCATCTCGGACACGCAGAGAATTCTTCAGCTTGTCCAAGGCCTTCTTCCAGTCAGTCACCTTCTCTACAGCAAGGGCGTTATTAAACTGGGAAATTAAGAGCAAAATAACATGTGATATGCAGCCTGGTTCTTCCACTAGCAGAGAGTTTAGATGGGATGAGCCTGAGAAGATGGCTGGCAAAGAGTGACTATGTTAATGTTCTATTATAAATAAGGGAAAGATGTAAGGTAGACATATGAATGGGGAGAGAGCAATATAGCCACATCTCATCCATACCCAACAACCATCGAACAGTCACCCCAATCACCCTCTCCGACCCTCCAACCCCCTTTCCCGGTTAGTCACCCGACCAACCTCGACTGTACACGTCACAGCGACCTTTAAATAACATGCATAGATATATATATTGAAGAGTTATGTACATAGTTTTACCTGTTCTCCAAGTTTAAATTCCTTGTTTTACTGTAAGTCCAATGTAGACCCCCACACTGGACATTTATGTTACTTGTGAACCGCACTGATGTTAAATAGTGCGGTATATAAAAAATGTTAAATAAATATAAGAACTCAATATGATGTAATGTTCCTTTGTGATGTAAAGGTGACATTTTACTTACCAGTTAATGTCATTTCCTTGAGTCCCACTACATTAGTCCGGATAAGTGGGTAGTGTTCCCCTACCAGAAGACTGGTGGAGACAAAGAACCAATGAAAAGCCCAGATTTCAATGGCATCACTCAAATGCCTCCATACGCCTCAAAACGAAATCTTGGTCTTCACAGAGCTAAGTAAAGTCATACTACTATAAAAGATAGCTCCAAACAAACACTGTTCGAAGTGGAAAACAAATAAAAATTCATTTATATGGAGGACTGGTTAAGTTAAACAACAACTTTATCACCCAAGTGCCCAGAATGTTTCAGACTTCATAGCGCTTAAACACAAACTGTTTGTTCTATATTCGTTATATTGCGCATGTTGGCATCAGTGACTAATTCTGGGTTGTTTATATCTACTAGAACACCAGTTTTCCGTCACCTTCGTGAAAAGCTGCTTAACTAAAACATTTCTTATCTTAGCAAGTTTCCTCAACGCCTCCTTTGGGCACCACTTTCGCGTTTCACTCCCTTAAGGAGTTTCTTCAGGAGGGTATAAAAGAATGAAGCAGAGATGTGCAAAACATCTTAAAACATAACATCCACAGTGATCAAAGAAACATTATCTCATATATGTATGGTGTCACACTTGTGAAATAATGTAACAAGAGAACATAAAAACCTAACTACTCACTATGATGCTGCCCGCATTCTCTAAAGGAACCATGCCTTTTGGTTCCAAGTCTCCAAAAAAAGGCCGCGCATGCGGGGTAATTGTCAAAGCTCAGTTTTTATAGATGACAGACTGCCTAACCGGCTTCAATGTAACTTGAGTTGTCACATGTTTTTAAAGGCAAACTCCCCAATCAATTGAAGAATTGAGGCCATTGGGCACTAAAGTGTTTAACGTAAAGATCCAGCGTTGTTCATGCATAAGAAGTGTTTGTTCTAATGTTTTCCCTCTTTTTGCTGACTGAACATGATCTATACAAAAACTCCGCAGATGTCCAAACTCATGTCCTAAATCCAAACAATGTTGGACTAGCGGTGCTGTCAGGATTTTGCATCGTAAGCGGCTCTTGTGCTCTAATAATTTAGTCTTGAAAGAACGAATGGTTTTCCCTATATATAATTGATTACAGGGGCACCTAACCGCATATACTACCGAAGTAGTATTACAAGAAGTTGCTTGTTTCAGAGTATAAGTCTTCCCGTGATAGGTAAAATTTTGCACATCTTCAGTTATATCGCATATAACACATTCCCCACATCGCTTGTGCCCTCTTTCGTTGGTGTCATCTGTGCTGTATACTAAAGGTCGCAGAGCCGCAGGACTCAGTTGTTCTTTCAGATTAGCATTCCGTTGCCACACACATCTTATGTGTTTGTCTTTTAAACCGGGAACAGTCTGTAAAATACTGGTATGCCTGAAAGGGCCTGAAAGGGCAATCCCTGTAGGAGGTTGCGGGGGTTTTGCCACCAGCTCAGGGACGAGCGGAGGTCAGGAAGGACCATGACAGGGTTCCTGAGGTGACAGAGGGACGGGCACTATTGGGGGCTGAGGCACCACTGAGCTGTCCGCATGTGCAGGCGGGCATTGGGGACCACATGCACAGTTGAGGCCATGTGCCCCAGGAGGCATAGTATTGTCCGAGCAGTGACCCGGGGAGTGCTTTGGACCCGGGCCACCAGAGCTCAGAGGCGGTCGACGCGATCCGCTGGTAAGAAGGCGGTCACCTGCTGAGTATCGAGGCGCGCCCCAATGAACTCGAGTGCCTGCACCGGCTCGAGATGAGACTTTGGGTAGTTGACCAAGAACCCCAAGCCCTCCAACAAAAGGATGGTGCGCGACATTGCTCGCCGGGTTTCATCGACCGGGAGCCAGCGACGAGCCAGTCTTCGAGGTAGGGAAAGACCAGCATGCCCTGACGCCTGAGACGGGCGGTGACCAAGACGAAGCATTTCGTAAAGACTCGCGGGGCTGACGTGAGGCCAAAGGGGCGCACACTGTACTGGAAGTGCTCTCCCTGCACCCTGAAGCGCTGATACTGCCTGTGCTGGGGGTGGAGTAAGATGAGGGCGTAAGCGTCCTTTAGATCCAAGGAGCATAGCCAGTCGCCCTGCCGGAGAAAGGGCAGCAGAAAGCCAAAGGATAACATCTTGAACTTCTCCCACACCATAAGAACATAAAATATGCCATACTGGGTCAGACCAACATCCATCAAGCCCAGAACAGTATCCTATTTCCAACAGTGGCCAATCTAGGTCATAAATACCTAGCAGATTCCCCAAAAGACAAAGGTTCCTCAATGCTTATATTGGGTCAAGCAGTGATATCCTGGGTCCCTTTTAAAAATGGTTTATGGACCTTTCCTCCAGGAACTTGTCCAAACCTTTTTTAAATCCAGCTACACTAACAGCTCTTACTACATCCTACGGTAACAAAATCCAGTTTGTTTACACGTTGAGTGAAACAATATTTTCTCTTATTAGTCTTAAATAGGTTACCCGGTAGCTTCATTGCATGTTTGCTAGTCCTTTTATATTCTGATGACGTAAACAATCTATCTACGTTTACCTGTTCCACTCCATTCATTAATTTATAGACCTCTATCATATTTCCCCCTCAGTCGTCTCTTTTACAGGTTGAAGAGCCCTAACCTTTTTAGCCTCTCTTCATGGGAGAGGAGTGGCCTAGTGCTTAGGACATGGTACTTCAGACTGAAGGGCTGGGGGTTCAAGTCCTTCCTGGGGACAGCAATCTCAGGCCAGAGGAACTGGGGCAAGTCACTTAACCCTCAGTTGCCTCACATACACATAGATTGTGAGCCCTTTGGGGACAAGGGAATGAATCCATTACCTGCTGGTAGTAATTACATAATACTTTGATTGAAGGATAAGGCGGTATAGAAAACTGGTAAAATAAATAAATATCCTTCCATTGCCTTTACCATTTTGGTGGCTCTTACCTTTTCTAATAATTCCATATCCTTTTTAAGATACGGCGACCAAAATTGCACACATTATTCAAGGTGCGGTTGCACCATGGAACGATATAGAGGTATTAAAATATCCTTTGTTTTATTTTCCATTCCTTTCCTTATGATACCTATCATTCTATTTGCTCTCCTGGCCGCCATTGCACACTGGGCAGAGGGTTTTAACTTGTTATTCACGATGGCCCCTAAATCTTTTTTCTGGGTGGTAGTTCCCAATGTGGAAACTTGCATCGTGTAACCATAGTTATTTCCTTTTCCAGGTCATTTATGAATATGTCAAAAAGCAGCGGACCCAGCACAGATCCCTGGAGTACACCATTATTCACCTTTCTCCACTGGGAAAATTGGCCATTTAGCCCTACCCTCTGCTTTCTATCTTTTAACCAGTTCGTGATCCACAATAGTACATCAAGTCCTATCCCATGACTTTTTAGTTTTGCCAAAAGTCTCTGATGAGGGACCTTCTCAAAGGCTTTCTGGAAGTCCAGATACACTATATCAACCGACTCACCTTTGTCTACCTGTTTATTCACACCTTCAAAGAAACATAACAGATTAGTAAGACAAAATCTTTCTTGTCTAAAGCCATGTTGGCTGTCTCCTATTAAGCCATGACTATCTACTTGCTGAGTAATTTTGTTCTTTAGGATGGTTTCTATCATTTTTCCCAGTTCTGACATCAGGCTCACCGGTCTGTAGTTTCCCGGATCACACCTGAAACCCTTTTTAAAAATTGGCGTTACATAGGCGATCCTCCAATCTTCAGGTATTACAGATGATTTTAATGATAGTTCACAGATTACTAATAGCAGGTCTGCAATCTCATATTTCAGTTCTTTCAACACCCTTGGATGTATATAATCCGGTCCAGGTGATTTGCTACTCTTCAGTTTATCAAATAGTTGTAATAGATCTTCCCGGTGTAGCAATATTTCTTTCAATTCTTCCACAGTATCACCTTTAAATACCATTTCAGTCATGGGTAATATCCCTACATCTTCCTCAGTAAAGACCGAAGCAAAGAATTCATTCAGTTTCTCCCCTTTAGCCTTGTCCCCTCTTACTGCCCTTTTTACCCCTCTAGCATATAATGGTCCAACTGACTCACTCACAGGTTTTTTGCTACAAATGTACTTGAAAAAGTCTTTATTATGCGTTTTTGCTTCCATAGCAAGCTTCTTCTCAAATTCTCTCTTTGCCTGCCTTATCAATGCCTGCATTTCACTTGCCAGTGCATGTGCTGTTTCCAGTTTTCATCATTTGGCTCTTTTTTCCATTTCCTGAAAGATGCTTTTTTGGCAACAACAGCCTCACCTTTAAACCATGCTGGCAGATTTTTTGACTTCCTTCCACTTTTCTTAAAGTGTGGAATACAGATAGTCTGGGCTTCCAAGATAGTATTTTTCAACAACACCCAAGCTTGATGTAAGTCTTTAACCTTTGCAACTGCTCCTTTTAGTTTTTTCTTAACTATTTTCCTCATTTTATCATAGTCTCCCTTTCAAAAGTTAAAACGTAGTACTGTGGATTTCCTTAACCCTTTGAAGGCCAACTTTAAATTTTTAATCCACATTCTGCAGCCAGGTTAATTTTTGCATATTTCAGGAAAATTGTACCCGTCTTATTCAATATGTTCTAATAGTGATTTTCCTTCTGCTATGGTCATGTATTATATACCTTTTGATAGGAATATTTAGTCAGAATTTTGGATCCCGAGAGTTTTGGGATCGGTCTGGAAAGGGTTAACATCCCTCCTCCATTAATTAAATCAAATGCAATCATGCTATGATCACTAATGCCAAGTGGCCCCATTACCCTTATTTCTTGCACCAGATCTGGTGTTCCACTAAGGACTAAGTCCAAAATGGCTTCCCCTCTGGTCGGTTCATGAACCACCTGCTCCAAGAAGCAGTCATTTATTTCATCTAGAAACTTTATCTCCCTAGCATGTCCTGCCATGACACTGACCCAGTCAATACAGGGGCAATTGAAATCACCCATTATTACTACCGTTCTGTAACTTTTGTTAGCTTCCCTGATTTCTTTGAGCATTTCATCATCCAATTGTTCATTCTGGCCAGGCAGTTGATAGTACACCCCACTGCCATCGCCTTCCCCTTTTTACATGGAATTTCAATCCATAGAGATTCTACAGCGAATTTTGTTTCCTGTAGAACTTTAATCCTTTGTGACTCAATGCCCTCTCTAACATAGAGCGCAACCCCTCCAAAAATTTGATCAGCTCTATCATTACGATATAGATGTACCCAGGT
Source organism: Ichthyophis bannanicus (assembly GCA_033557465.1). Lineage (NCBI taxonomy): Eukaryota > Metazoa > Chordata > Amphibia > Gymnophiona > Ichthyophiidae > Ichthyophis > Ichthyophis bannanicus. The sequence goes on from CM066035.1 coordinate 22,856,969, forward strand.
ATCACAGTGTCCCACAGGTTGGTCCTCCTTCCAACATATCTCTGAGATACCAATCATATTCTAACTCTCCCATCTTATTTTTTAGATATCTAGCATTTGCATACAAGCATTTTATAGACTATTTTATTCATATTCATCTGGTTATTAGTAGGCAGGGGTACTTTGGAATCTTTAAGCTCTGTCTGTTCTGTACTCAAGGGCATTTGGGCTATCTTTCTCTTTATTGCAACCTCAGTGCTGATGTGCCCTAACTTCATTTTTTTGGAATATCCTTCAAGGATACATTGTTCCAAGCCATGCACTGTTGGGCGGCTGTCTGCTCTCCCCTTTTATCTAGTTTAAAAGCTGCTCTATCTCCGTTTTAAAGGTCAATGCCAGCAACCTGGTTCCATCCCAGTTAAGGTGAAGCCCATCCCTTCGGAAGAGCCCCTCCTTTCCCCAGAATGTTCCCCAGTTCCTAACAAATCCATAACCCTCATCCTTGCACCATTGTCTCATCCACGCATTGGGACTCCAGAGCTCTGCCTGCCTTTTGTGTCCCGTGCGTGGAACGAGAAGCATTTCGGAGAATGCTACCCTGAAAGTTCTGCATTTCAACTTCCTACCTAAAAGCCTAAATTTATCCTCCAGAACCTCCCTACCACATTTTCCTATGTCATTGGTACCGACATGTACCAAGACAGCAGACTCCTCCGCAGCACTATCTAAGACCTTGTCTAGGTAGCACGTGAGGTCCGCTACCTTCGCACCAGGCAGGCATGTTACCAAGCGATCCTCACGTCCACCAGCCACTCAGCTATCTACATGCCTAATGATCGAACCACCAACTATAACGGCTGTCCTAACCCTTCCCTCATGGGCACTTGGCGCTGGAGAAACTTCCTCAGTGCGAGAGTGTTTTACATCACCAAGAACTTGTTCAACTTGCGGAAGTCGAGGATGGGCCGCAGACCCTCTTGTCTTTTTCGGGATGAGGAATTATCGGGAATAGAAGCCCTGACCTCGAAGGTGTGGAGGGACCTTCTCGACTGCCCGTTGGGCAAGGAGAGAGAGTAATTCCCGCTGCAGAAGCAGCTGGTTCACGGGGAGTTGAGGAGGCTCTGCTGGGGAGAAGGATGGTGGAAGCCTGTCGAAGCGAAGGCAATAACCATCTCGGATGACCTGGAGAACCCAGGTGGTGGAGGTAATGGAAGCCCACGATGGGGTGAAATGAGACAGGCGTCCCCCCACTGGCTGTTGCGTCGCCGGAGGATGAGGGGCTATGCTGATGGAATCAAAATCCCTGCCGGGTTGTGGAGAAGCCGAATTTTGGGCTTTTGGTCCTTTCAGCTTTCAATGCCCTTGGCCGGATTTACCCTGTGCCGAGGTAGCAGGGTATGGCGGATAGTCCTGGTATTGGAGGCCCTTCTGAGGAAAGAAGGCTGGTTGCTTCTTCCAGGGCCGAGTGGAGGTCTTGCATGAGAGACGAGTTCTGGTGACGAACTCCGTCTCTATCTCTGCAGCTTTATCCTCCATTGGATTGCCAAAGAGCTGCTCGCCGAGGCAGGGAACGTCCAGGAGTTTCTCCTGTGCACTGCTCCAAATCTGAGGATTTGAGCCATGCTTGGCGGCGGGCCCCAATGCCCGGTCGCCACCTGAGCCGATGACTCAAATCCATCATAGGCCGCTCGGGAGAGGTATTTAGAGCAGTCTGCGACAGACCTCAACAGAGTGCCGTATCTATTGAGGGGTTCGCCGTCGATGCTCACAGAGAACCCTCCGAGCTCCTTGGCAAAATCGGGCAAGAACATACCCCTGCATAGTTGGTATGCTTGAATGTGACAAGAGAGCATGGAGCCTTGATAGGCCCTGCAGCCCAGGGCATCAAAGGCTCTCGACTCTCGACCGGGCGACAACGATGAGTGCGATTTTGGGCTCTTTTGCTTCCTCATGGCCGACTCCACCACCATAGAGGTGTGGGGAAGTTGGGTCTTCCTGAAACCCAGCCCACATTGTACCTTGTACATAGCATCAAGGTGCTTCCTCACGATGGGGACCGAAGCGGACGCCTCCCACATGCAGAGTAGCAGCCGAGATAGAATAGGAGGAACCGACACAGTGAGAGATTCCCTGGGCGGGGACTTGTACTGAAGAATATCGAGTTCTTCAACAAGAGGGTCCTCCTCGGTCTGAGTGGTGTCAGACGGCTGCCTGGGTGAGAATCTTCACAGTCTTGGCAAGTGCATATATCTATATGATTTGCAAGGGATTGTGGGCAATTTAGTCCATTCACACCAGACACAGCTGCTGACAATAATTTAGTTGTGCTCAAGTGTAAAGCCAATAAGATATTTATTTATGGGGTTATTTCTCCCAACACAGATATGCTTGGTAGCACATAAATCAGGTTACTTGCTTTCAGTGTTAAACTTGGAAAAACAAAATAAGGAAAACAACATTTTTAACTTATCAGGCAATCAAAAGCAAAAGAAATAAGACCTGGTTGATAACAAACTGGTCTTTTTCTGTAGGCTTAGCTAATATCCTCTTAGCAAGTATCAAACAACAAACCAAAAGCTACAAAGAGAAAAAAAGCTGTTCTTTTCAGGTTAACTTCTTATATCTTCCCACATAGATTCAGAAGCGATTCTCTCCTAGCTCACAAGCAATTAGGTAAGGCTCAATTGCTAGCAGTTATCCAGCTGAAACCCCTTAGCTGGCTTGCTTTCTACTGTGTGGGTCAAATCCTGCTTCAGGAGCTTTTCTGAGTAGATTAAAGAAAGCGTAGTTACTCACCTGTAACAGGTGTTCTCCAGGAGCAGCAGGAATCAGTCCTCACATATGGGTGACGTCGGCGCCGACGGAGCCCTCGCGGAGCAATTTTCCCCAGCTTTCAAAGAAAGCCTTTGGGAATTGCAGCGCGTATGCGCGGTCTCCTTCCCGCCCAAGGGTGCCATCTTAGCCAGTCTGATGACATAGCTAAAAGACAGCATAAAAATTTGCAAAAAACTTAAGCAGATGATTGCAACTCCAAGGGGAGGAGGGAGGGTTGTGAGGACTGATTCCTGCTGCTCCTGGAGAACACCTGTTACAGGTGAGTAACTACGCTTTCTCCAGGACCAAGCAGGAAGTCAGTCCTCACATATGGGACTCCCAAGCTTAAGGCTACCGGAGACCCTAAGCACAAAAATGAGCTCCCTCTAGCTCAGCGGCACAGAAGGAAGGAATCTTCACTGAATTATTACCCACCGGTAGCCCCCATCCGGGATGGAGGGTAGGAGTTGCTCAAACCTCGAAGAGATTTCGGAGGACTGCCTGTCCGAAAGCACTGTCCCTGCGGGACTCCCTCTCGAGGCAGTAATGGACCGCAAAAGTCTGGCTCGAAGACCAAGTAGCGGCCCGGCAGATGTCTGCCAACGGAACAGAGCGGAGGTAAGCCACTGACGTAGCCTTCGCCCGAACACAATGAGCCGTGACTCGACTTTCTAACGAGAGTCCGGCTGCCCCATAAGCCCAAGCGATGCAGTCAGCAACCCAGATGGACAGAGTACGCTTGGAGACCGGGAGCCCCAATTTATTGGGGTCAAAAGACACAAAAAGCTGAGCAGCTTTACGGTGCTCCCGCGTACGGTCAAGGTAGAAGTTCAATGCCCTTCTACAGTCCAGGGTATGCAGGACCATTTCAGCTCGGCTGGAGTGTGGCCTGGGAAAGAAGGTCGGAAGTACCACCTCCTGATTGATGTGAAAAGGGGAGACCACTTTTGGAAGAAATTTTGGGTGAGTCCGTAGGACTACCCTATTTTTGTAGAACCGAGTGTAAGGGGGATCAGACACGAGGGCCTGCAATTCACTTACGCGTCTAGCGGAAGTGAGGGCTATCAGGAATAAAGTTTTCCAAGAAAGAAAACGGAGAGAACAGGTAGCCATAGGTTCAAAAGGCGGACAGGTGATCCGCTGTAAAACCACATTCAGATCCCAGTCAGGTGCTGGCGGGCGCAGAGGTGGTTTAAGTAGAAGGAGACCTCGGAGAAACCTCGCTACAAGAGGGTCGCTGGAAAGAGGTCTGCCGTCCACCGGCACATGATGTGCTGAAAGAGCACTGAGGTGAACTTTGACGGAGTTGGACTTAAGTCCCAGATTAGAGAGGTAGAGCAAGTACTGCAAGATCACCGACACCGAGCAGGAGAAGGGATCCTGAGACTGCTGGGCACACCAAGCGGAAAAGCGACGCCATTTAAGGGCGTAGCATTTGCGGGTAGAAGGTCGCCGAGAAGCTAGGACGACCTCTTCCACCTCTGCCGGCAGTAGAAGGGGAGCAAGGACTACCCTTTCAGCAGCCAGGCCATCAGATGTAGAGATCTGAGGTTGGGGTGTAGCAGGGACCCCTGATCCTGTGTTAGGAGATCCGGTTGAAACCGCAGAGGGAACGGAACCTCTACCGCTAATTGCAGCAGGAGTGGAAACCACGGCTGTCTGGGCCAGCGAGGAGCTATCAGGATCATGGAAGCTTTGTCTCGGAGAACCTTGAAAAGAGTTCGAGAGACTAGCGGGATGGGAGGAAAGGCATACAGAAGGCTCTTCGACCATGAGAGCAGAAAAGCATCCGCCGCTACTCGAAGGGGATGCGGCTGACGAGAGCAGAAGCGAGGAAGTTGCCGGTTGAGAGGACTGGCAAAGAGATCCATCGTGGGGAGGCCCCACTTCAGGAAAAGTTTCTGAACTACCAAGGGATCCAGGCGCCACTCGTGCGGCTGGAGGATCCTGCTGAGTTTGTCGGCCAGGCAATTTTCTTGGCCTGGGAGATAAACTGCCCTGAGAAGAATGCCGTGGCTGACGGCCCAAGAGCAGAGCTTCTGTGCTTCTCGACAGAGAAGGAAGGAGCCTGTGCCTCCCTGTTTGTTCACGTAGAACATGGCAACCTGATTGTCTGTCTGGACAAGGACGGACTGGTGAGAAGTCAGGTGGGAGAAAGCCTTGAGCGCCAGACGGATTGCTCTGAGCTCCAGGAAGTTGATCTGCTGAGCAGACTCCCACGTGGTCCAGAGACCTTGAGTACATGCCCCTTGGCAATGCGCTCCCCATCCTAGGAGAGAGGCATCGGTCGTCAGCACCTGAGCCGGCTGAGGTGACTGAAAAGGCATTCCGAGCACCAGGTTCGGCCGATGAAGCCACCACTGTAGAGAAGAGGCCAGCGGTCCGGAGACGCGCACTAAGTCGGCTAGGCTGCCCGTGGCTTGTTGCCACTGCTTGCGAAGGCACCATTGAGCAGGCCGCATATTCAGGCGGGCATTGGGGGTCACGTGGACGGTGGAAGCCATATGGCCGAGTAGTCTCAGGAAGCGCCTGGCTGAGACCAGGGACTGGTTGCGAAAACGGCCGGCTAGGTCCATGAGCCGTTGAGCCCTGTCGAGAGGCAGGAAAGCTCGTGCCTGAGGAGTGTGCAGTCTTGCGCCGATGAACTCGAGATCCTGTGAGGGGAGCAAAGTGGACTTTGCGAAGTTTATGACAAAGCCCAGGTACTGCAGAAGAGTCACAGTGCGGTGTGTGGCTGTTGTGACTTTCGGAGAGGACGATGCTCTGATGAGCCAGTCGTCTAGGTATGGAAAGACATAGAGGCCGTGAAGCCGTAGATAAGCCGCCACCACCGCGAGACATTTTGTGAAGACTCGCGGTGCGGAGGATAGGCCAAAGGGTAGTACTCTGTACTGGTAATGATTTCCTGCCACCACAAACCTTAGGTATTGGCGGTGGCTTGGGTGGATGAGGATGTGTGTGTAGGCATCTTTTAGATCCAAGGAGCATAGCCAATCTCCCTGCTGGAGGTAGGGCAGAAGGATTCCAAGGGTAAGCATCTTGAACTTCTCCCTCACGAGGAACTTGTTGAGGTTGCGCAAGTCCAGGATGGGTCTGAGGCCTCCTGTTCTTTTTGGTATCAGGAAATACCTGGAATAAAAACCTTGACCTCTCAGGTGGTGGGGCACCGGTTCCACCGCCTGTTCCTGAAGAAGACTTGCTAACTCCTGAAGGAGTAAGTCTCTGTGCAGAGGGAGTCGTGGAGGTTCTCCCGGGAAATAGGAGGGAGGTACCTGGTGGAAGTGGAGAAGATAGCCTTCTCTTATGACTTGAAGCACCCAGGCATCTGAAGTGATGTTGGACCACCTGTGGGCGAAGTGAACCAGCCGGCCTCCGGTGCTGGGAGGAACCAGCTGAGGGGGAGAGGCTATGCTGATGAAGTCAAAAACCCCCACCCTGCTGAGCAGGGGCCGGTGGTGCAGGTTTGGGGGCTTGCTGCCTACGGGACCCATTACCCCGTCCCTTGGCCTGCTGACCCTGTTGGGGAGCTGCGGAGGCCTGATATTGAGGGTAGTGTTTATAGGCAGCCGCCTTTCTCGGGTAAAAGGACTTCTTTCACGAGCCCTTCTTTTTCTGGGAAGGGGCGGAGGTCTTCCTAGAAAGCCTAGTTCTGGTGAGAGTCTCCGTCTCGATTTGTGCAGCCTTTTCAGCCATGGGCTTGCCAAAGAGGTTCTCACCTCGGCAGGGGACATCGACCAACTTGTCCTGCACCCAGGGTTCAAGGTCAGACGACTGAAGCCAAGCCTGTCGGCGGGCACCGATGCCGGCTGCGGCCACTCGAGCCGATGCTTCAAAGCCATCATAGGCTGCTCGGGACATGAATTTGGAGCATTCCCGAATACCAGTTGTCAAGGCCAGGAACCTCCGCAAAGGTTCCTCGGACAGCCCAGCGGAGAATCCGGCTACCTCTTTAGCCAGGTCTCTGAGATACATGCCCATGTAGAGCTGGTAGGTCTGGACCCGACAAGCAAGCATAGAGCCCTGGAAACACTTCTTACCGAGGCCATCCAGGTTACTGGCCTCCCTGCCAGGAGGCACCGAGGAGTGCATCTTCTGGCTCTTAAGCCTATGCATGGCCGATTCCACTACCATGGAATGGTGCGGTAGCTGTGCTTTTTGGAAGCCGGGACTCTTGCGGACTCGATAGATGGAATCGACCGCTTGCTTAATACCGGCGACGATGCCGGACTCTCCCACATGCGGAAGAGTAGTCGTTCCAGCATGGGAGGAACCGGTACAGTAAAGTGTTCCCTGGCGGGAGAGTCATACTGAAGGGCGTCGAGCTCTTCGGCTCGAGGCTCCTCCTCGGGATCCGCAGGGAAGGCCAAAGCCTTGGCCATATCCCTGACGAAGTCCGAGAACCGGGCATCCTCCGGAGGGGACTGCTTCCGAGGTTCGGACTCAGGTGAGTCCGAGGGGACACACCGAGTCCGAAAAGAATCAGGTGACTCTTCCTCTTCGGACTCCCAGGCCGACTCCGAGGAGGAATCGGTAGGGTCGGCTCGGGCAGGCGGAGGCGTCGGCTGCCCCGACACCGAGGGAGTCGGCGTCGACGACCTCGGTCCCGAACGGGAGGCCGAGGGTGACCTCGACCGAGGATCGACTCGAGTTCGCATGGACTCGAGGATCGGCTCGGTCTCCGGGGTCGACTTAGACGTCGACGTCCCGGCGGTCGGGGCAGCGGCGCCAGCGAGGCTAGCGATCAGTGCCCGCTGCTGGTCCATGAAGGCAGATAGTCTGCTCTCCAAGGCCGTCAACCTGAGTCCGACCTCAGGTGACCCAGCAGCCCCCGACTCGGGCCCCGACGGCGTCGGGCCCGACGTCGGACCCCTCGGAGGCGAGTCCAGGAGGACTACAGGACTTACCCGAGCAGGCAACTCCGACTCCAGACGAGGTCGCTTCGGGAGGTGCTCCTTCTCCAAAGACCCGGGACGGCTATCGGGGCTATGCGACCTGGCCCTCGCGGAGCCAGGAGCGTCCACCGACGCCGCCCTCGCGGGTTTTACCTTCCGTCGATGGTCCCCGGAGGGAGAACCCCTGTCGGAGGAACTTCGGCGATGGTCAGAGCTGGAACCTCTGGACGCCGAGGCCTCCGACGAAGTCCGGGTACGGCCGGGGTCAGCGAAGATTCGTTCCCGCTGGTGCCGCCGACACCTTAACGCTTTGGAGGACATTTTGCTGCAGGCCCCACAGATCAGTTCTTCGTGATCCGGGCCGAGGCAGCGGAGGCAATTATCATGTGTGTCGGTGAGTGACATATTTCTGTCACACTGAACACACCGCTTGAAACCACTGGCAGCCATCGGGGGAAAAAGGGCCCCTGCAAGGTCAAAGGACAGGGCTGCCAGCGAAAAAAGAAAGAAATAGAAATAAATCACTAAAATCAACTTTTTCAGCGGGGACACGATGGGTACGTCTGTAGGGCTCCGCGGAAAAAAGAAGACTGGCTAAGATGGCACCCTTGGGCGGGAAGGAGACCGCGCATGCGCGCTGCAATTCCCAAACGCTTTCTTTGAAAGCTGGGGAAAATTGCTCCGCGAGGGCTCCGTCGGCGCCGACGTCACCCATATGTGAGGACTGACTTCCTGCTTGGTCCTGGAGAACAAGTTTGTATTACTTTGTGATGGTTGCTGTACTTTATAACAGAAAATCACCAAAGGAGTTTGGACAGAGAGCAGTCCATATAAACACATTCTTCATCTGCAATCATTCCCCCTTCTTCAACAAGCATGGGTTCAATATCATGGATTGGCACAGATGAATCTCTCAATGGAGCACTTTCAGGAGAATACTTGTTTCCCTGCTGTCTTTCAAGGTTATAGCTAGGGCATAGATCAGTGTTCATACCTGACCTTCCATTGCTGTTAGAGTTCCTCTCTATATAGCCTGGCCAGTATGTAGTCCAGTTCTTATGTCCAGCCTTCCAATCCAGATCCCTGGACACTGGATCTCTCTTCACATACCTTCTGGCACGGGTCTTAGGGTCCCTTCCACGTACAGCCGTCTCCCTCACAGGTAGCGTCTGGAGATCCTAGCTCTGCAGCACCATTCCTCTGGCTTTCCCCAGTCCAATGGTGTATGCTGGCCCTTGAAATGCCTCCCAGTATACGTACTGCTCTGGACTCTTCTAGACCTCTCAAAGGCTTTTCTCTTCCTTCTTCCAAAGGGTTTCTTTCCCTCTCTGTCCGTCCGGTTTGGCTTCTGCTTCTGATGATCCTTCAGATGAAACTGATGATCCAGCTCAAGCTGATTCTCAGGATAATGAGGATGATTCTCTGTAGAATAAACTCTACCTTTATTCTGCTTAGATGAGTGCTCCTCCCTAACACAGCGCAGCTGTGCTGAATCAGGCCCCGCCCTTTGAGATGAGTGCTTAGGGATTACCTCATAGCCCTCCTGATTGAACACACGTTTCCCCACTTCAGCTCCTCTAATTGCTGTTGGAAACCTGGTGCATTCTGGGACTGGTAGTCTTTTATGGGAAAATTCTGTTTTCTTATTTCTACCAGAACTGACAGGTTGCTTGTTCAGAGTCACTTCACCTTTTCTATAGCTCCTTCCTGAGCTATGATAAGCTTCCTTATCACAGTGGCCAGGTTAAGGGCCCCTGCCATGTCCTGAACGAACACCGGGAAGGAGGTGTCCTCGAATGGCAAGCGCTGCTGGAATGCGGGCCAGGAGGGGTCCAACAAAAGATCCCAGTGGGTACATATTTCTGGGAAAGAGTTCCAATTGGACTACCACTCCGGGAAATTGGTCAGGGAGTTCAAGCCGGGCAGATCAGCCTGTCTAATAGCCGGTATCCACTTGGAGCCATAGGACCCGGAAGATCTCGCCTCCGAGGAACGGGAGGACGAGTGAGGCTGACATCGAGGACCCTCAAGATGCCCGCGGCTCTCGGGGGTTTCTTGACTGATTCTGGTGTCCCACGCGAGGGACCCACGGTATCTGGGCGTGAGTCAGCAAAGCTGGCTGTGAGCACCTGCTGGGAAGCAATGAATGCAGAAACGCTGCGTTCCAGCGTCAGCATGTGGGACTCCCATGTGGGCGAGGGACCCTGCGATGACGATCCTGTGGTCACCGGGTCGGGCATCGAGGAGGAAACATAGAAGAATGATGACAGAAAAAGACCACATGGCCTATCTAGTCTGTCCTTCCATATCAACAACTATAACAGTCCTCTTTTTTCCATTAGAGATCCTGTGTGTTTGTCCCATGCTTTTTTGAATTCAGATACTGTCCTCATCTCTACCACCTCCACTGGGAGACTTTGGTGCGACCTCATTTGGAGTATGGTGTGCAATTCTGGAGACCGCACCTTCAAAAGGATGTGAACAGGATGGAGTCGGTGCAGAGGGTTGCTACTAAAATGATTAATGGGCTTCATTATAAAGCATATGAGGACAGACTTAAGGATCTTAATATGTACACCTTAGAGGAAAGGCGGGATAGAGGTGATATGATTGAGATGTTTAAATAGCTCCGTGGCATAAATGTTCAGGGAGAGAGCCTCTTTCAATTGAAAGCAAGTTCTGCTACGAGGGGACATGGGATGAGGGTGAAGGGAGATAGATTCAGGAGTGATATGCGGAAATATTTCTTTACGGAAAGAGTAGTGGATCCATGGAATAGTCTCCCAGTGGAGGTGGTAGAGATGAGGACAGTAACTGAATTCAAAAAAGCATGGGACCAACACAGAGGATCTCTAAAGGTAAAAAGTGGACTGTTGTAGTTGTTGTTATGGAAGGACAGACTAGATAGGCCATGTGGTCTTTTTCTGTCATCATGTTTCTATGTTTCTATGATAAAATGAGGAAAATAGTTAAGAAAAAACTAAAAGGAGCAGTTGCTAAGGTTAAAGACTTACATCAAGCTTGGGTGTTGTTGAAAAATACTATCTTGGAAGCCCAGACCAGCTGTATTCCACGCTTTAAAAAAAGTGGAAGGAAGTCCAAAAAACTGACAGCATGGTTTAAAGGTGAGGTCAGAGAGGCTGTTGTTGCCAAAAACGCATCTTTCAGGAAATGGAAAAAAGAGCCAAACGACGAAACCTGGAAACAGTACAAGCACTGGCAAGTCAAATGCAAGGCATTGATAAAGCAGGCAAAGGGAGAATTTCAGAAGAAGCTTGCTGTGGAAGCAAAAATGCGAAAAAAAGATTTTTTCAAGTACATTCGTAGCAAAAAACCTGTGAGAGTTGGTCCATTAGATGATAGAGGAGTTAAAGGAGCACTTAGACTGAAGAGTAGCAAATCACCTGGGCCGGATGGTATACATCCAAGGGTGTTGAAAGAACTGAAATATGAGATTGCAGATCTGCTATTACTAATCTGTGAACTATCATTAAAATCATCTCTAATACCTGAAGATTGGAGGATCGCCATTGTAACACTAATTTTTAAAAAGGGTTCCAGGGGTGATCCGGGAAACTGCAGACCGGTGAGCCTCACGTCAGTACCAGGATAAATGGTAGAAACCATCATAAAGAATAAAATTATTCAGTATGCAGATAGTCATGGCCTAATGGGAGACAGCCAACATGGCTTTAGACAAGGAAGATCTTGTCTTACTAATCTGTTATGTTTTTTTGAAAGTGTGAATAAACAGGTGGACAAAGGTGAGTCGGTTGATATAGTGTATCTGGACTTTCAGAAAGCCTTTGACAAGGTCCCTCATCAGAGACTTTTGGCAAAAACTAAAGAGTCATGGGATAGGAGGCAGTGTACTACTGTGGATCAAGAACTGGTTAAAAGATAGAAAGCAGAGGGTAGGGCTAAATGGCCAATTTTCCCAATGGAGAAAGGTGAATAGTGGTGTACCCCAGGGATCTGTGCTGGGTCTGTTGCTTTTTGACATATTCATAAATGACCTGGAAAGTGGAATAACGAGTGAGGTTATCAAATTTGAAGATGACATAAAACTATTTAAAGTTGTTAAAACCCAAGAGGAATGTGGAAAATTGCAAGAGGATCTTGATAAATTGGAAGACTGGTCATCAAAATGGCAGATGAAATTTAATGTGGACAAGTGCAAAGTTATGCACCTAGGGAAGAACAACCCAAACTATGGTTACACAATGCAAGGTTGCACATTAGGAACCACCACCCAGGAAAAAGATTTAGGCATCATTGTGGATAACATGTAAAACCCTCGGCCCAGTGTGCAGCGGTAGCCAAGAGAGCAAATAGAATGATAGGTATCATAAGGAAAGGAATGGAAAATAAAACAAAAGATATTATAATGTCTCTATATCGTTCCATGGTAAGACCGCACCTTGAATATTGTGTGCAATTCTGGTCGCCGTATCTTAAAAAGGATATAGCGTTATTAGAAAAGGTTCAGAGGACTTCCGGTGACGTCACGGAGCTGATGGCGGCTTAGTTGCCTAGCTCCGATCCGATCCCCACATTTACGCTATATTGCGGTTCCCCCATACCTGGAAAGTGGAAGGGAGACGTGCGTCTGGCCTGGGGATGGCTGCCCGAAAGAAATTGGCGACTTTCCAATCTCCCTATGTGCGGAAGGAGCAGCAGGAGGCGATGTTGACGGCCGACTCTGAGTCGGGTGCGAGGTCGGAGAGCTCTGAAGAGGAGGATGACGTGCAGATCGCAGGGCCGGAGGCACCGTCGCTGAAAACCTGGCTGAAAGAGTTTAAAGGCGAAATGCAGTCTGAGATCCATGCTATGCGGCGGGATGTGAAGGAAACTTTGGCGGCTATTCAACAGGAGGTGAGCGGTTTGGGGCAGCGGGTGGAAGATGTGGAGAGCCACGTGGAGCACCATGAGGAGGAGCTCAAAGAAATGGCGGCTGAACAGGACAAGATCAAAGCAATGCATGAGGAGTTTCAAGAGAAATTGGAAGAGATGGAGGACAGGGCCCGGCGGTCCAATCTCAGGATCCGGGGTGTACCCGAAGCAGAGACTTTTAAAAACTGTGTGCAAACAGTGCAACGTTTGTGCTCCCATATCTTGCGGCTCGGGGAGGATGGGGGCCCTGGTGTGGACGCAATTGGCGTGGAGAGAGCGCACCGAAGCCTTGGGGTGCGGCGGGAGAAACAGGGGAGAGATATAATTGTCTGTTTGACCAGTTTCCCTATGAAAGAACGCATACTGCAGACAGCCCGGAAATTTGGACGTATTGCCTGGGAGGGGGCTGAAGTGGAGGTCTTCAATGACTTGTCGAGGGGGAATTTGGAAAGGAGGAGATCTATGAGAGAGGTGACTACATATTTGAGAGAGAACAGCCTCCGTTATAGGTGGATGTTCCCTTTCGGTGTTTTGCTCTCCGTGAATGGGGTGTCAAAGAAAGTTAAAACGCCGGACGAAGCATGGGTGGTGTTGGCAGAGCTGGGATGTGAGAATTTACCACACCTTCCTCAGCGGGAGCAAAGAGCGATGGATAAAGCAGGTGGGAGGAAACAGCAGCCGAGATCACAGTGGCAGCGCGTGGGTGAGAAAGGACAGCGATTGAAGCGGCTGCCCCAGGAGCGGGATAAGGAGACGCCGAAGGATGCTGCTTGAAGTGGCGGTGTTGAGCTGCGGGGAGGTGGACTGAAGGGGAGCAGGGGCGCTAGTGCTCTGCGGTCCCAGCTTCTTGGACGATACTTGTCTGGGTTTGTTGTGGGGCTGATTATGTTGGTGGGAGCGGGGATCTCTATATGGGGTGCTATTTGGGGGGAGGGGGAGGAGGTGATGGAGGATGTATGGAGTTTGGGGCATGGTGTCCATATATTGCGTCTATGTGAGGGGGGGAAGGAGTATGGGAAGGGGTAGGATAAGTTGACACCGGAAGGTATGGAGGGAGGGAGGTTTGGAGGAAGGGGAGGGGGGGAGGGGAGATGGTGGGGGGGGGAGGGGAGGGGGGATGGGGGAAGGGGGGGACTGGGAGGGGGGGTAGGGCTAGGGGGAGAAAGGAGTTGGGGAAAATGGTTAGGGGGGTCAGTTCCTCCGTGGGCGGGCTTAAGGGCTATAGGGATGGGGTTACGGGAGGAGGGGATACTGGCGGGATGTTGCGGATAGGGACGGTGAATGCCAAGGGCTTAAACTCCCCCACTAAGCGCAGTTTGTTATTTAAGGAGGCTCAAAAGCTCCAGTGGGATGTAGTGCTGATCCAAGAGACTCATTTCAGGAGGGGGGATGTGGGCAGAATGCGGAATAGGAATTTTCAGGAGCAGTTTTATTCTTGTGCTGCGGGGGGGTAAAGAAGGGCGGGGTTGCTTTATTGGTGAGGCGCGGAAGTGGGATTCATATTGGGGGGCATTTTCAGGACTCAGAGGGGAGGGTGGTGGGAATTCGGGGGCAGCTAGGTGGTGAGGACATAGTGATTGTGTCCGTTTATGGGCCCAATGGTACTCAGGGGAAATTTTGGGAGAATGTGGGGAAGTTGATAGAGCAGGCAGAGGGGGGGGGGGAAAGTGGTGTTGGGGGGGGGACTTCAACGTGGTGATGGATCCGAGGGTAGACCGGGAACCGAGGGGGGGAGATGGGGGTGGAGGGAATAGGCAAGGGTTACGATCTTTGTTGAAACAACAGAATCTGGTGGATGCATGGAGGGTGCTGAATCCCCAGGGGCGGGAGTATACCTTTTTTTCTCCTCCCCATGGTAGTTGGAGTAGGCTGGATATGATTCTTCTGGATAGGGGGTGGATGCTGGAGGTAGAGAGGGGAGATATAGTACCCATGGGATGGTCGGATCATGAGGCCGTGGAAGTGGTGATTCGGTGCCCGAAACCTGGGGGGACGACCTTTTGGAGGTTAAATGAAAGCTTATTGCAGAATCGGGAGGTAGTGGAGGACATTAAGAACGGAATAAAGGAATATCTGGCTTTCAATGATACGGGGGAGGTGGGGGAGGTGTTGCTCTGGGACGGGTTGAAAGCGGTTATCAGGGGGAGATTTCTCATGTGGGGGGCTCGGAAGAAACGAGAGAGGGAGATACGGGAGGAGGTATTGAGGGGGAGATTGAAGGTGGGGGAGGAGGCTTTTCGACAGACGGGGGCTCGGAGAGAGCGGCAGGAGGTGGAGAAGGTGTGAGAGGAACTAAGGGGTCTTCAGGTAGAGCAAGTGGCGTTTCAATTGCAGAGGGTGAAGCAGGTCTCTTATGAGTTTGGGGATAAGGCGAGTAGATTGTTAGCTCGGCAATTAAAACAGCAACAGGGGGCGTCCACCATTTTTCAGATAAAGGAGGAGGGGGGACAGGTACAGAGAGGGGATGCGGAAATCCGTCGATGCTTCCAAGACTTTTATCGAGTTTTATATGCTGGAGACGAGGGGATAGGGGAGGAGGAGATTGCTGGGTATTTGGATGGGATTCCGATGGCGCGATTGTCGGAGGAGGCGAGAGAGGAGTTAGAGGCTTGCATTACTGAGGAGGAGATTGGGAGGGTGGTGCGGGGCCTGGTGGGCGGCAAAGCACCCGGATTAGACGGGTTACTGGGGAGCTTTTATAAGGTTTTCTTGGGGGAGATTGGGGGGTTGTTAGGGAGGGTGTTTAACGGAATGTTACAGCCTGGGGGGGCGCTCTCTCGGGAAATGTTAACAGCCGGGATAACGGTTTTATTGAAGCCGGGGAAAGATCCCTTGAGTTGTGGGTCGTATAGGCCTATATCCCTGCTGAATGTCGATGTTAAAATCTTAGCCAAGATTTTGGCGGATAGGTTGGCGGGGTGGATGCCTGGGTTAGTTAAGGGGGATCAATCGGGGTTCATTAAAGGGCGGCAGGCGGTGGATAATATTAAGCGGGCCATAGGTGTAATTTGGGAGGCTAGGCAGCTGGGGGATGATTTCCTCCAGATGTCAATAGACGCTGAAAAAGCGTTTGATCGGGTTCACTGGGGATTTTTAATGTCGGTTTTGGATAAGGTGGGGGTTGGGCCACATTTCCTGCAATGGATTAAGGGATTGTATTGGGAGCCTAGGGCTCGCGTCAAGGTGAACGGCCGCTACTCCTCAGATTTTGAAGTGGGGCGTGGGACCCGGCAGGGGTGTCCCATGTCCCCGCTGCTGTTTGCGCTGGTAGTGGAACCCTTTGCGGAAAAGCTTCGATTGAACAGGAGGATTGTTGGCTTAGGTAAGGGGGGGGGGAGGATCACAAGATCTCTCTGTATGCAGATGATATTCTTCTGTATATGGGGAAACCCTCACAAACGCTGCCAGAAGTGCTGAGGGAGGTAGGGGAATATGGGGCGGTCTCGGGGTTTAAGATGAACCTCACTAAGACGGAAGTAATGAAGGTACGATTGCGAAGGGAGGTGGAAGAGCGATTAAGGGGGGCCTATCCCTTGCGTTGGGTGAGTAATGCGTTGGGATATCTCGGGATAAAGCTCACCTGCAGATATGAAGACTTGTATCAGGCGAACTATCCGCATCTGATAGGAAAAATTGGTACTGATTTGGAGGGGTGGATGCGGTTGGAGACTTCTTGGTTAGGTAGAATTGCGGCTATTAAAATGAATATCTTGCCTCGACTGTTATATTTGTTCCAGGCCTTGCCTGTGGAGATTCCCGAGGGGGTTTTGCGTGCGTTGCAACGGAGGGTGTTTCATTATATTTGGAAGAGGAAACCTCCTAGGATTTCTAGGAAAGTGATGTGGGCCGACAGGGAGGCCGGGGGGTTAGGGGTGCCTAACCTGCGGGACTATTATAGGGCTGCGCAGATAAAACATGTTATGGACTGGAGGGCGATGGAGGGTGGGATGCCCTGGGTTCGTTTGGATAGTACGAGGGTGTTGGGGGGTTGGTTGGATGCCTGGATTTGGGCTCCTAAAGGGGATCGGGAGGCGCTGGGGGCGGGTACGCCGGCCATGCGGCAGGTAGCGAGGGTGTGGGATAAGGTTCGGGGGCCTGAGGTCCTACGTAGGGGGTCCTGGTATTCCGTTATGACTCCATGGCGGGGGTGGAGGGCGTTTAAACCGGGTTGGGAGGGGGGTATTTTTGATGGTTGGGAGGCGAAGGGGCTCCGGAGTGGCTTTCAGTTACTGGATGATGGGGGGTTAAAGGGATTTGGGGCAGTGCAGGGGGAGTTTGGCTTGGAGGAGGGGGATCGTTTCCCTTTTCTGCAAGCCTGCTCCTTTTTGAGGAGGGTCTTAGGAAGGCAGGGGATGGGGAGGGACGTTTCGGCGGTGGAGGCTATTTGGTACGGGAGGCATGGGTCCAAGGGGACGATTACGGCATTATATAAGGGGGTGCGGGAACAGGGGGAGGAGAAATTTAGGTATATGTTGGAGTGGGAAAGAGATTTGGGGCGGTCGGTGTCTAGCCGGGGTTGGAAGTGCATCTGGGATCAGATAAGGAGGGGCCCGCGTTCTAGTAGGTTGCGGGAAAATAGCTATAAAGTATTGATGCGCTGGTATTACACGCCAGAAAGATTGAACAAGCTTTTCCCTGGGGTGTCCCCTTTGTGTTGGCGGGAGTGTGGGGAGGTGGGCTCCTTTTGGCATGTATGGTGGGGCTGTCCGAAGGTTCAGGGGTATTGGGAATGGATTCGGGAGTGGCTTCTAGTGCACCTGGGGGTAAGGGTGGCATGGTCCCCCCTAATCTTTTTGCTGGCATGGGGGGGGGGGGAGGGACAGGTGCTGCAAGGGGGACGGGTGGTTTTGGCGTGTTTGTCTGTGGCTAGATGTGCTATTGCGGCGGCTTGGAAGCAGAAAGAGCTGCCCTCGCTGGACCAGTTTGTGAGTAGGCTCCAGGAGTTGGTTTTAATGGAAAAACTCACCACTCATAGATGGCAGAGAGGGGTGAAGTTTGCAGGGGAGTGGGGGGCGCTGTGTAGGGTGGTGGGGCTGGGGTAATTGGGTGAGTTGGGGTGTGGGTTTCCTATGAGTCCGGGTAGGTTCGGGGCGGCCGAGGGGGCTGACCATGGTAGGGAGGTTCTGGGGGTGGGGTAGGGGGGATTGAGGTGGGGGGGGGAAGGGAAATAGTGGAGGGTATAGGGATGCGTTGGGGGTAACAGCTAGGGTAGGTGGGTAACCCTTGTTGGGGTGGGTTGGAGCCTGTAGCTGGGAGGTTAGGGTTGGGGTTTGGGTTCTCTGGTGGGGGGGGGGGGAGGATTCTATGGACACTCAAGGTCTTACTGTGGCTGTTTAGCAATTTTCTATTGTAAAGGGTGTAGTGCTTTAGGATGTTTTTATAAGGGGGAATGTATACTAATTGTTTAAAATGAATGGGGGTCTTGTGGAATTTTTGTGGTAGTACATGTGGGTTCTGGGTACCGGGTGGGCATTGTTTGGAAATGTATTCCCTACTAGGACGGCTGGCTGGCTGTTTTCCTGGGGTTTAAATGGATGGGGGATAATTTTCCTTTATTTTATTTGCTGACATAGACTGGGTGGGGATTAGGGGAGGGTGGATGGGTTTCTTTATTGTATGGGTTTGTGGTTATCGTATTGTGTGGTGCATATTTTACTGTGTGTTGTTTATAATCTAAAATAAAAACATTAAAGTTTAAAAAAAAAAGAAAAGGTTCAGAGAAGAGCCATCAAAATGGTAAAGGGGAAGGAAGGATACTCCTATGAAGAAAGGCTAAAAAGGTTAGGGCTCTTTAACCTGGAAAAGAGACGGCTGAGGGGAGATATGATATAAGTCTATAAATTAATGATCAGAGTGGAACGGGTAAACATAAATCGATTGTTTACGTTATCAGAATATAGAAAGACTAGGGGACATGCAATGAAGCTACAGGGTAAACTATTTAAGACTAATAAAAGAAATTTTTTTCACTCAACGTGTAATCAAACTCTGGAATTTGTTACCGGAGGATGTAGTAAAGGCTGTTAGTGTAGCTGGGTTTAAAAAAGGTTTGGACAAGTTCCTGGAGGAAAGGTCCATAAACCATTATTAAGAAAGGACACAGGATATCACTGCTTGACCCAATACAAGCATTCTGGAAACTGTGTCTTTTGGGGAAACTGCTAGGTACGTATGACCTAGATTGGCCACTGTTGGAAACAGGATACTGGGCTTGATGGACCTTGGTCTGACCCAGTATGGCATATCTTATGTTCTTAAGGAAGCATCAGTCGTCAGCACCCTTGTGTGTGCAGGGGCCTGAAAGGGTACCCCACTGAGAAGGTTTGGGAGATGTAACCACCACTGCAGGGAGTCCAAAAGTGGTTTGGACACCTTTACTCTGTCTCGGAGGTCGCCTGTGGCCTGCGCCCACTGAGCTCTGAGGCACCACTGAGCAGCCCACATGTGCAGAAGGGCATTCGGGGTCAATCTGTGGGCCCTGTCCTCGGGCAAGTAAGCTCTTGCCTGCAGAGTGTCTAATCTTGCCCCCATAAACTCCAGGTTCTGTGAGGGGAGCAAAGTGGACTTTGCGTAGTTTATGACAAAGCCCAGATGCTGAAGAAGCGAGACAGTGCGAAGAGTAGCATGTCTGGCCTCCTGGAGAGACTGACCCCTGATGAGCCAGTCGTCCAGGTATGGGAAGACAAAAATTCCCTGATTTCTGAGATAGGCCGCCACCTATTTCATAATAGGTCAGAGCCTAGCAGCAGCAAAGGCCTATAATTTAAATCAAATCAGAATATATCTTAGCATAAAGGGCAAAACACGGTCAGTACTCTTTGAGCAACAAATAAAGTCTTCCAGAGACCTTTACAAAGAGGCCTTCTACCTATGGGGCAAGAGAGTGTGAAACTTTTTCAATAGGTGTTCACACCAGGTGGCAGGTCAAAAGGCCATTTTGAAAGACAACTTCTATCCAAGCAAGAACTGTTAATCACCCAGGAAGTGGGTCACAACTTACCTTAGCAGCACAGGACAGGGTACTGTGTAGCAGCCCTCTTTTAATAAGTGTTATTTCCCTCCCTCCCTCTCCAATACCCACCCACACTTGGGATAATCGTAGCTTTATAGGTACTTACACATCTTAAAGGACAGGAGGTGCTCTCAGGTGAAGCTCGTTACCCAAATCAGTCATACACTAAGGACCTGAGATTAATTAAGCTTCAGGTGAACAAGGTATATTAAACACATTAAGTACAGTTTTATTAGTATAAATATCCATAGCAACCCTTAGTAAGTAAAGAACTTAAAGATCTAAACACAAGCCTAAAACTAAGATGCAGACAGCAGTCCAGCAGCGAGATGGGGGCTTTCCAGTCTTTTGCATTAAGTGTCACATGTATGATTTTCTCCCAGTTGGTGAGAGGTCTTACGTGTGCACTAGGTGCAAGGAGCTCTTTGCTCTCAGGGAATGAGTCCGTTCTCTACAGGCTAGAGTAGCAGACCTGAAAAACATAAAAAAGACAGAGAGGTACATACACAAGACCTACAGGGATATAGTCCTGAAGTCCCACCTCCAGTCTGGCAGCATCCCTGTTGCCATGGAGGAGAGAGGTCATGTGACAGGAGAGCATCACCCTGGTGTGGCAGGAAGTGATCCTGTAACTAGGACCTGTCCTCCAGGTGATGTAAAACCCTCTTGCACCGAGGAAGTTTCTCCAGGGCCATGTGCCCATGAAGGAAGGGTTAGGAAAGCCGTTATAGTTGGTGATTCGATCATTAGGCATGTAGATAGCTGGGTGGCTGGTGGACATGAGGATCTGCCTGGTGCGAAGGTAGCAGACCTCACGTGCCACCTAGATAAGGTCTTAGATAGTGCTGGGGAGGAGTCTGCTGTCTTGGTACATGTCGGTACTGTGATAAGGAAGCTTATCATGACAGAGGAGAAAGGGATAAAGGAAAGGAATTCACCCTTATAAAAGGAACTATTTTGCAAGGTCAGAGAAACAAAACCCCAATCACACCTAGAAAGCAGGAAAATTCCCAGATGGGATAGGTTTTAGAGTTCCCCTAGTGGAGAAAAGGAGAGGGAATACAGACCCAGGGTAAAGGACTCTTACGTCACTGAGTTCCCTAATTACCCAGCTGCCAGGAGGCAAGCTGATCTCCGTCACCTGAGAGGAGAAGAGGTGGGGCTGGAGCCTTGGGGATTTAAGTCTAGGATAGAGAAAGAAGCAGGGGAGAGGAGGAGGAGAGTCCCAGACAGAGTCTCAGGGAGAGACCCAAGCAGAAACACAAGCTGGAGGACAGTACGAGGAAGCACAGGAGAATGGTGGCCAGAGCATGAGGGAGGAGAAATTGCTACAAGCTCAGGCCCAGGTATGAGCCTTGAAAGCTTGTCTAATACAGAGCAGTGCAGAGTTGCAAGGGATACTCTCAGCTCTAATGGAAGGCAGTCAGCTGAACCCTGTGAACTGGAAGGAGAGGTAGAACCTATGCAACTAGGTGAACCAGACCGAGCTGTGAATGATGAAGACTCATACATGGATTGCTCCTTGTGCCAATCCTTTACTGCAGAGGGATTGAAAGAAAAGCACCCTTAAGAGAAAACCTTCAGAGTCAGGTAACCTTGAAAGCCTGTTGATGGTTTTGTGCATGTCCTGTGTTAAAGAAGAAATACGTTTGCTGAGAAAGCAAGAGCAAGCTGAAGCTCTCTGATTGTGCTTGATAAACACCTGGTATCCAGAGCAGTGCACCGGCAAGAAGCCGAGCTAATGGTGAAAGGAAGGAAAGTTTTTGGCTTTGTTTTTGAATATTCCTAAAGCATGGAATAGAGCATTATTTGCTTATGAGAAGTTTTTGTTCAGTTAAAAGTTTTACTTTGTAAGGAGACAAACCAGCCTGGAAGTGTTTGGGACTATGAGAACAGAAAACTGCCATTGAGAAATGCTGTTTTTGTTTGCTTTAAACAGCAATGCTAGCCAAGCTGGTAGCATTGACTGTTAAAAGGCTTTTCCTTTGAGTTGAAGAACACTATAAGCTGAAAGTTTGCTTTGAGTTTATTTATGTCCTGATGTGTATTGTGAAGAATCCTGGAGAAAGTATCCAAGGGTAGTATTTGTGAACCTTGCGTTTGAGTCAATAAATTCTGTCATTGCCTTATCATTCAAGCCAACTACAAGTGTTTTCTTCTATCTGAAGCCAAGTGGATTGTGACTGAACTACCTTTCCCAAAGGGCATGGCAAAGGAACCAGTCAGTTAAAGGCTAAAAGGTGAAACTTTCTATGATAACCACGCCCCTCCATACTGGAAGTAAGGGGCAAGGGCGTGACAGTACCAATGACATAGGAAAATGTGGTAGGGAGGTTCTGGAGGCTAAATTTAGGTTTTTAGGTAGGAAGTTGAAATCCAGAACTTCCAGGGTAGCGTTCTCCGAAATGCTTCCCGTTCCACGCGCAGGACCCAAAAGGCAGGCAGAGCTCCGAAGTCTCAATGCGTGGATGAGACAATGGTGCAGAGATGAGAGTTTTGGATTTGTTAGGAACGGGGGAACATTCTGGGGAAAGGATGGGCTCTTCCGAAGAGATGGGCTTCACCTTAACCGGGATGGAACCAGGCTGCTGGCATTAACCTTTAAAAAGGAGATAGAGCAGCTTTTAAACTAGATAATAGGGGAAAGCCGAAAGTCGCCCAAGAGCGGATGGTTCAGAAGAATGTATCCTTGAAGAATACTACCAAAAGCAGAGAGGTTCCAAAAAAGAGTAAAGTAGCCCAAATGCCCTCGGGTATGGAGCAGACAGAGCTTAAAGATCCCCAAGTACCCATGTCTACCAATAGCCAAATTAACATGAATAAAATACAGTCTCTAAAATGCTTGTATGCAAATGCTAGAAGTCTAAAAAATAAGATGGGAGAGTAAGAATATATAGCACTAAATGAGGGGTTAGATATGACTGGAATATCAGAGACATGGTGGAAGGAGGACAACCAGTGGGACACTGTGATACCTGGGTACAAACTATATCGTAATGATAGAGCTGGTCAAATTGGTGGAGGGGTTGCGCTCTACGTTAGAGAGGGCACTGAGTCAGAAAGGATTAAAGTTTTGCAGGAAACAAAATCTGCTGTAGAATCTATATGGATTGAAATTCCATGTAAAAGGGGGAAGGCAATGGCAGTGGGGGTGTACTATCGAGCGCCTGGCCAGAATGAACAAATGGATGATGAAATGCTCAAAGAAATCAAGGAAGCTAACAAACGTTACAGTGCAGTAATAATAATGGGTGATTTCAATGACCCCGGTATCGACTGGGTCAGTGTCAAGGCAGGACATGCTAGGGAGATAAAGTTCCTAGATGAAAAAAATGACTGCTTCTTGGAGCAGCTGGTTCATGAACCGACCAGAGAAGCCATATTAGACCTAGCCCTTAGTGGAACACCAGATCTAGTGCAAGAGATAAGGGTGTTGGGACCACTTGGCAATAGTGATCATAGCATGATCGTGTTTGATTTAATTAGTGGAGGAGGGATAGTAAAGAAATCCACAGTACTACCTTTTAACTTTCGAAAGGGAGACTATGATTAAATCAGGAAAATAGCTAAGAAAAAACTAAAAGGAGCAGTTGCAAAGGTTAAAGACTTACATCAAGCTTGGGTGTTGTTGAAAAATACTGTCTTGGAAGCCCAGACCAGCTGTATTCCACACTTTAAGAAAAGTGGAAGGAAGTCCAAAAAACTGCCAGCATGGTTTAAAGGTGAGGTCAGAGAGGCTGTTGTTACCAAAAAATCATCTTTCAGGAAATGGAAAAAAGAGCCAAATGACGAAACCGGGAAACAGCACAAGCACTGGCAAGTCAAATGCAAGGCATTGATAAGGCAGGCAAAGGGAGAATTTGAGAAGAAGCTTACTGCGGAAGCAAAAACGTGAAATAAAGACTTTTTCAAGTACATTCGTAGCAAAAAACCTGTGAGAGGGTCAGTTGGTCCATTAGATGATAGAGGGGTTAAAGGGGCACTAAGAGGCGACAAGGCGATAGCGGAGAGACTGAATGAATTTTTTACTTCGGTCTTTACTGAGGAAGAAGTAGGGATGTTACCCATGACTGAAATGGTATTTAAAGGTGCGGAAGAATTGAAGGAAATATCGATACATCGGGAAGATGTATTACAATTATTAGATAAACTGAAGAGTAGCAAATCACCTGGGCCGGATGGTATACATCCAAGGGCGTTGAAAGAACTGAAATATGAGATTGCAGACCTGCTATTAGTAGTCTGTGAATTTTCATTAAAATCATCTATAATACCTGAAGATTGGAGGATCGCCAATGTAACACCAATTTTTAAAAAGGGTTCCAGGGGTGATCCGGTAAACTACAGACCGGTGAGCCTGACGTCAGTACTGGGAAAAATGGTAGAAACCATCATAAAGAATAAAATTACTCAGCATGTAGATAGTCATAGCCTAATGGGAGACAGCCAATATGGCTTTAGACAATGAAGATCTTGTCTTACTAATCTGTTATTTTTTTTTTCAAGGTGTGAATAAACAGGTAGACAAAGGTGTGTCAGTTGATAGTGTATTTGGACTTTCAGAAAGCCTTTGACAAGGTCCCTCATCAGAGACTTTTGGCAAAACTAAAGAGTCATGGGATAGGAGGCAGTGTACTATTGTGGATCAGGAACTGGTTAAAAAAAATAGAAAGCAGAGGGTAGGGCTGAATGGCGAATTTCTATGTTTCTATTTCCCAATGGTGAAAGGTGAATAGTGGTGTACCCCAGGGATCTGTGCTGGGTCCGCTGCTTTTTGACATATTCATAAATGACCTGGAAAGGGGAATAACGAGTGAGGTTATCAAATTTGCAGATGACACAAAACTATTTAAAGTTGTTAAAACCCAAGAGGATTGTGGAAAATTTCAAGAGGATCTTGATAAATTGGAAGAATGGGCATCAAAATGGCAGATGACATTTAATGTGGACAAGTGCAAAGTTATGCTCCTAGGGAAGAACAACCCAAACCATGGTTACACGATGCAAGGTTCCACATTAGGAACCACCACCC
The DNA here is from genome assembly GCA_033557465.1 of Ichthyophis bannanicus. Taxonomy (NCBI): domain Eukaryota; kingdom Metazoa; phylum Chordata; class Amphibia; order Gymnophiona; family Ichthyophiidae; genus Ichthyophis; species Ichthyophis bannanicus. The sequence goes on from CM066035.1 coordinate 22,881,591, forward strand.
AGGAAAAAGATTTAGGCGTCATTGTGGATAACATGTTAAAACCCTCGGCCCAGTGTGCAGCGGCGGCCAAGAGAGCAAATAGAATGCTAGGTATTATAAGGAAAGGAATGGAAAATGAAACAAAAGATAATATATTGCCTCTATATCGTTCCTGGTGAGACCGCACCTTGAATATTGTGTGCAATTCTGGTCGCCGTGTCTTAAAAAGTATATTGCGTTATTAGAAAAAGTTCAGAGAAGAGCCACCAAAATGGTAAAGGAGATGGAAGGATACTCCTATGAAGAAAGGCTAAAAAGGTTAGGGCTCTTTAACCTGGAAAAGAGACGGCTGAGGGGAGATATGATAGAAGTCTATAAATTAATGAACGGAGTGGAACAGGTAAACTCAGATCGATTGTTTACGTTATCAGAATATAGAAAGACTAGGGGGCATGCAATGAAGCTACAGGGTAAACTATTTAAGACTAATAAAAGAAAATATTTCTTCACTCAACGTGTAATCAAACTCTGGAATTTGTTACCGGAGGATGTAGTAAAGGCTGTTAGTGTAGCTGGGTTTAAAAAAGGTTTGGACAAGTTCCTGGAGGAAAGATCCATAAACCATTATTAAGAAGGGACCCAGGATATCAATGCTTGACCCAGTACAAGCATTGTGGAACCTGTGTCTTTTGGGGAAACTGCTAGGTACGTATGACCTAGATTGGCCACTGTTGGAAACAGGATACTCATCTTGATGGACCTTGGTCTGACCCAGTATGGCATATCTTATGTTCCTATGTTCACCGCCAGGCATTTGGTGAAAACCCTGGTGGCGGAGGTTAGGCCAAAGGGAAGTATTCTATACTGGAAATGGTTTCCTCCCACCACAAATCTGAGATATTGTCTGTGGTCTGGATGGATGAGAATGTGAGTGCAAGCATCCTTTAGGTCTAAGGAGCATAGCCAATCTCCCTGCTGGAGGTAAGGCAGCAGTATTCCAAAGGTAAGCATCTTGAACTTTTCCCTCTCCAGAAACATGTTTAGGTTTCGCAAGTCTAGGATAGACCAGAGGCCTACTGTCCTTTTTGGTACCAGAAAGTACCTGGAGTAGAAGCCTTGCCCTTTCAGGTGGTGAGGCACCGGTTCCACCGCCTTTTCCTTTAGAAGACTTGCCAACTCCTGAAGGAGGAGGTTCCTGTGCAGAGGGAGTCTTGGAGGCTCCCCTGGAAAGTAGGATGGGGGTATCTGGTGGGAGCATGTAGCCCTTTTGGACTATGCTGAGGACCCAGGTATCCCCTGTGATGGCTGGCCACCTGTAGGCGTACAGGGTCAGCCGACCTCCTGTGCTGAGTGCAGCCAGCTGTGGAGAAGAGGCTATGCTGTGGGAGTCAAAAACCTGCTACCTGCTGTGGAGGAGCCGGAGCTGGCAGCTTGGGGGTCTTCTGCCTACGGGGCCCATGCCCCTGCCCCTTGACCTGCTGGCCCTGTTGGGGAGCTGGAGAGGCCTGATATTGAGGGTAGGATTTGTAGGTAGCACCCTTCCTCGGGAAAAAGGGCTTCTTTCCTGAGCCCTTATTTTTCTGAGGAGGGGCAGAAGTCTTCCTGGACAGCCTTGTCCTGGTGAGGGTCTCTGTCTCGATTTCTGCAGCCTTTTCCATCATGGGCTTACCGAAAAGGTTCTCACCTCGGCAGGGGACATCAACCAACTTGTTCTGTACCCATGGCTCCAGGTCTGATGGCTGTAGCCAGGCCTGATGGCGTGCACCGATTTTGGCCACGGCTACCCGGGCCGAAGCCTTGAAGCCATCATAGGCTGCTCGAGAGATAAACTTCGAGCACTCTCGAATCCCCGTTGACAAAGCCTTGAATCTCTGCAAAGGTTCCTCGGAGAGGCCAGCTGAGAACCCAGCAATCTCCTTTGCCAGGTCTCGTAGGTACATGCCATGTACAGCTGGTAGGTCTGGACACGGCAAGATAGCATAGAGCCCTGGGAGTACTTTATTTATTTATTTATTTATTTAGCATACACTTGTATACCGCTACTTCCAGCGATCAGTAGCGGGTTTGATTACATATTGGAAACTGCCAAATCAGGACAGCAAAATTTGTAGTATATACACGTTGATTTGTAGGGTAAGCACAACACACAATAGATAGGTTCTTTTTGTAGAGGGGGGAAGTAGTTTACAAATTTACATTTCTACATAAATGCATCCTTGGCTCTCTGGGTGGCAAAGCTTAGACAGCGTGGAACCCGGATGCCCTTTCTACCAAGGGCATCCGGGTTCTAGGCCTCCAGGCCAGGGGGCACCGAGGAGTGCATCTTCTGACTCTTCATACGGTGCATGGCCGATTCCACAACCATGGAGTGGTGCGGTAGCTGTGTCTATTGGAACCCAGGGCTCTTACGGACTCAATAAATGGAATCGACCCGTTTGCTGAGAACCGGCGTCGAGGCCGGTACCTCCCACATACGGAAGAGCAGCCATTCCAGCATCAGAGGAACCGGTACAGTAAAGGCTTCCTTCAGAGGAAAATCATACTGGAGGGTATCGAGCTCCTCGGCTCGAGGCTTCTCCTCGGCATCCGCAGGGAAGGCCAAGGCCTTGGCATTATCCCTCACGAAATCCGAGAACCGGGTATCCTCCGGGGGTGACCATCTCCGAGGCTCGGACTGCAGTGACTCCGAAGGGACGCACCGGGTCCGGAAGGTGTCCGGGGACTCCTTGTCCTCCGTCTCCCACTCCGACTCCTCCTCGGAGGAATCGAGTGGCTCCAGCCGTGCGGGCCTCGGTACCACCCGGACCGACGTCAAGGGTGTCGGCGTCGACGACATTGGCCCCGGATGGGAAGTCGAGGGGGACCTTGACCGAGGATCGACTCGAGGATCGGCTCGTTCGCCGGGGTCGACTTAGACGTCAAAGTCCCGGTGGTCGGGGCAGATGCGCCGGTCAGACCAGCGATCAGTACAAGCTGCTGTTCCATGAAGGCAGCCAAGCTGCTCTCCAAGGCCGTCAACCTGAGACCAAGCTCAGGAGACTCAGCAGCCCCCGACTCGGGCCCCTATGGTGGCTCCCCCGGAGGAGAGTCCATGAGGACAACTGCACTTACATGACTCGGGGACTCCGGCTCCACACGAGGTACTTTGGACAGCCTCTCCAACTCCGAGAGCCCGGGGCGGCAGTCAGGGCTACGTGACCTGGCCCTCGAGGAACGAGGAGCTTTCACCGACGCCACCCTCATGAGCTTTTTCTTCCTTCTGTGCTCCTGGGAGGGAGACTCCCTTTCAGAGGAACTCCCGACGGCGCTCAGGGTCAGACTCCCGAGATGTCAAGGCCTCTGACGAAGTCCGGGCCCGGCCGAATGCGGAGTCAGAGAAAATTCTCTCACGTTGATGATGATGGCTCCGAATCTCCTTCAACGACATCTTTCCGCATGGACCACAGGCCAGCGGGTCATGGTCGGGCCTGAGGCATCAGAGGCAGCAGTCATGTGTGTCAGTGAGAGACATAAGTTTCTTGCACCGATCACACTTTTTAAACCCGCTGGCAGCCATTGGGGGAAAAAGGGCCCCTGCAAGGTCAAAAGACTAGGCTGCCAGTGAAAACACAAAAAGAGTGCGAACGCTAGTCACAAAGGACAAAACTGAAAACACAATTCCGGACTCGATACTGGTGTACCAAGCCCAGGCGGTAAGGGGAACCGGCGTCGAACCAGAAAATCGCAGAAAAAAATGAACTTTTTCCAGGTGACACGAACTCACTTCCGTCGGGCTCTGCGGAAAATTAAAGACTGAGCAAGATGGCACCCTTGGGCAGGAAGGGGACTGCGCAGGCACGCTGAATTCCCAAAGGCTTTCTTTGAAATCTGGGGAAATGCTCCACACGGGGGCTCTGTCAGCGCCGACGTCACCAATATGTGAGGACTGACTTCCGGCTTGGTCCTGGAAAAGAGCTAGTTTCTCACGAACTCAGTCTTCTGAAAATTGTTCAAAATACCCCTCACTTCTGTTCCTGTTTGTGGGTGTTTTCTGAGGTACTGTTCCTGGTTCTTCATCAGTGAACACAGAACAGAAATATATATTAAGCAATTCCGCTTTATTCTCATCAGCTTCTACATATTCTTCCTCGTCACCCTTGAGTCTGACAATACCACTTTTGCCCTTCCTCTTCTCACTAACTTACGTGAAAAATGTCTTATCCCCCTATTTTATTGCATTGGCTATTTCCTCCACTTTTTGAATCTTTGCTTTCCTGATTACTTTGCTAGCTTCTCTAAGTTTTTCCAAATATAGATGCCCGTCTTCCTCTCTCTGTGATCTCTTGTATTTCATAAAGGCCTCCCTCTTTTTCTTCACTTTTTCAGCTACTTCTTTCGAAGCCATAGCGGTCTCCTTTTCCTTTTACCTTTATTTAGCATTTTAACAAAAAGATTGGTTGCCATTAAAATATCACCTTTCAGTTTTGTCCACTGTTTTTCTACATCCCCCAGCTGTTCCCATCCCGCCAGCGACTCCCTGAGGTATTGGCCCATCTTGGCAAAGTTAGTTTTCCTATAGTCTAAGACCCTAACTTTTGAATGGATTCTAATAGCCCTAGTTCTAATACTGAACCACACCATCTGGTGATCACTGGATGCAAAATGATCTCCCACTATAACATCAGAAACACTTTCATCATTATTAAACACCAAGTCCAGTATGGCCCCTTCACGTGTGGGGTCTGTTACCAATTGCATGAATAGTTCTCCCTGTAGAGAATCCAGGATCTCCTTACTTCTAGATGATACTGCAGCAGGAATGTGCCAATCAACATCTGGCATATTGAAATCCCCTATCAATAGCACTTCCCCTTTAATAGCAATGCTGTGTATATCTTCAATTAACTCTCTGTCCACCTCTTCCTCTTTTGAGGGTGGTTTGTATATCATGCCAATGCAAACAGATTTCTCTTTCCCTCTTTCTAGTTTAACCCACAAAGCCTCCTCTCTCCCTTTTAAGCTCTGTAATTCAAAAGCTTTAATATTATTTTTACATATAGTGCCACTCCTCCTCCCCTTCTTCCTACCCTGTCTTTTCTGAATAAAGCATATCTTGGCATAGTTACATCCCAGTCATGGTTTTCTGTGAACCATGTTTCTGTAACTGCCACTAAATCCAAGTCGGCCACTTCCACCAAAGCTTCAACATAAGATATGCCATATGCCATACTGGGTCAGACCAAGGTCCATCAAGCCCAGTATTCTGTTTCCAACAGTGGCCAATCTAGGTCACATGTACCTAGCAGTTTCCTCAAGAGACACAAGTTCCACAATGCTTGTACTGGGTCAAGCATTGATATCTTCGGTCACTTCTTAATAATGGTTTATGGACCTTTCCTCCAGGAACTTGTCCAAACCTTTTTTAAACCCAGCTACACTAACAGCTTTTACTACATCCTCCGATAACAAATTCCAGAGTTTGATTACACGTTGAGTGAAAAAATATTTTCTTTTATTAGTCTTAAATAGTTTACCCTGTAGCTTCATTGCATGTCCCCTAGTCTTTCTATATTCTGATAAGGTAAACAATCGATCTACGTTTACCCGTTCCACTCCGTTCATTAATTTATAGACTTCTATCATATCTCCCCTCAGCCGTCTCTTTTCCAGGTTAAAGAGCCCTAACCTTTTTAGCCTTTCTTCATAGGAGTATCCTTCCATCCCCTTTACCATTTTGGTGGCTCTTCTCTGTACCTTTTCTAAAATCGCTATATCCTTTTTAAGATACGGCGACCAGAATTGCACACAATATTCAAGGTGTGGTCTCACCATGGAACGATATAGAGGCATTATAATATCTTTTGTTTTATTTTCCATTCCTTTCCTTATCATACCTAGCATTCTATTTGCTCTCTTGGCCGCCGCTGCACACTGTGCCGAGGGGTTTAACATGGTATCCACAATGACGCCTAAATCTTTTTCCTGGGTGGTGGTTCCTAATGTGGAACCTTGCATCGTGTAACCATAGTTTGGGTTGTTCTTCCCTAGGTGCATAACCTTGCACTTGTCCACATTAAATTTCATCTGCCATTTTGATGCCCAGTCTTCCAATTTATCAAGATCCTCTTGCAATTTTTCACAATCCTCTTGGGTTTTAACATCAGGGATCTTATTTCCCATGCTACAGGCATTTATACACACTGCTTTCCATATGTTACCCCTTTTACCCATTTCCATAAAGGTATTTAATGTATCACTTACCTGGGGGCTTTCACTTACCTGGGGGCTTTCTTCACCCATCCCCAACAAATCTAGTTTAAAGCCCTCTTCAGTAGGTTACCCAGTCTACTACTGAAGACTTGTCGGCCTTTCTTGGACAGATGGACGCCATCTCTGCTCTGCAGCCCTTGGAACAGCATCCCATGGTCCAGAAAACCCAAACGCTCTTGATGACACCATCCATAAGAGCATAAGAACATAAGATATGCCATACTGGGTCAGACCAAGGTCCATCAAGCCCAGTATTCTGCAATGAAGCTACAGGGTAAACTATTTAAGACTAATAAAAGAAAATATTTTTTCACTCAACGTGTAATCAAACTCTGGAATTTGTTACCGGAGGATGTAGTAAAGGCTGTTAGTGTAGCTGGGTTTAAGAAAGGTTTGGACAAGTTCCTGGAGGAAAGGTCCATAAACCATTATTAAGAAGTGACCGAAGATATCAATGCTTGACCCAGTACAAGCATTGTGGAACCTGTGTCTCTTGGGGAAACTGCTAGGTACATATGACCTAGATTGGCCACTGTTGGAAACAGGATACTGGGCTTGATGGACCTTGGTCTGACCCAGTATGGCATATCTTATGTTCTTATGTTCACACCACATCATACCTCCCAAGAAGAGGGAGGAGTGGCCTAATGGTTAGGACACAGTACCTCAGGCCGGAGGGCCAAGGGTTCAAGTCCCACCTAGGGACAGCAATCTCAGGCTAGAGGGACTGGGGTTTCTAGTCCTATAGGCACTCCTTGTGGCCTTGGGCAAGCCACTTAACCCTCCACTGTCTCAGGTACACATAGATTGTGAGCTCTTTTGGGACAAGGGAATGTATCTAGTACCTGTTTGTAGTGATTACATAATGTAAACCACTTTGATTGAAGGATAAGGCAGTACAGAAAACTGGTTAAATAAATCCTCAAACACCTCCACTGGCTTCCCATCAGCTCAAGAATACAATACAAAGTCCTAACCATCATCCACAAAACACTTGAAAAACAGACATCAGAACACCTCCAAACACTAATTCACACCTCAAACTCCAAAAGACCAAGAAGAAAAAGCACCCAAAACCTTCTCAGTCTTCCAGCACAAATATGCACCTGTAAAAAAACCACAAGAATGAGATCATTTTCCCTCTACGCTCCTACCCTATGGAATTCACTACCCCCCTCGATTCGCAATTCCACTTCAAGTACAGATTTTCACAAGCAATTAAAGACTTATTTATTCCTGGACACTACGGAAATTTATTTATTTAACCCTCACTTGGTTTGCAGCTTGTCGTGCTGTGAGGGCTTGTGTACATCAGTGATGCTGAGGGCTAAGCTTTCGGTAGTTTAACTACTGGCAGGGTCTCCCAAGATGGACAGGTCTCAGCTGAGGTTCCAGACCAAGATTTATTTATTTATTTATTTTATTTAACAATTCTTACATACCGCGCTATTTGTTATCAGTGCGGTTTACATTCAACAACGAGAGCTCAGTGCAGTCAAGACTGTTTGAGTTTACATTATAACAGGAGTTAGAACTTGGACCATACAGGGTAACTATTTACATGTTGTGATATCTTTAAACGATACAAATACAGAGTAACTATATACACGCTGAATTTGGTAAGGCTAGATAGAGAATACATGGTAAGTATAAATAGGTTGACATGGAGTAGTAAATATAAAGTAGTAGTAAAGATAAACCACCCATCTGGGTAGCAGCAGAATGGGACAGTGTTGGCAGTGGAGGATCACATTTCTGTGAGAATGGCAACAACACTAAACCTAAACTGCGTGGAGAAAAAGCCTGGCAATCTACTTCTGTATCTTGCCATGAAAACCCATCTGGGCAGCAGCAGAATGGGACGGTGTTGGCGGCGGAGGATCACATTTATTGAAGGAGTACAAAAGGGGACTGCTACTTCTGGAGAGAGATCTGCAATTGTGAGTATATACTTATGGGAGTTTTTCTGAATCTTGGGGAGAAGGGAATTCTTTGGATTAAAGCTGATTAATCTGTGAACCCAGTGTATTCGTTAAATCAGTCAGGGCCTAGTAGCAGCAAAGAGTTTTCAGTTTAAATTTAAAACACAGAAGAGAGTTTCTGGTTAAATTTAGAAACCAGCAGAGAGCTTCTAGTTTAAATTTCATACTCAGTCAGGGCCTAGTAGCAGCAAAGAGCTTTAATTTAAATCAACTCAGAATATAACTTGGCATAAAAGGCAAAATAGGGTCAGTATTATTTGAGCAATAAATTATTCTAGAGACCTTTACAAACAGGCCTTCTACCTAGGGGCAAGAGACCTGTGAAACGTTTTAAGTAGGTGTTATAGCCAGGTGGCAAATCAAAGGGCCATTTTGAAAGACTTCTTCTAGCCAAGAAAATACTGTTAATCACCCAAGAAATTGGTCACAGATTACCTTAGAAGCACAGGACAGGGTACTGTGCAGCAGTCAGCTTTTAATAAGTCTTCTTTCCCTCCCTTCCTCCCCAACACCCACCTACCCTGGGATAATCATAGCTTTATTGGTACTTACACAACTTAAGGGAAAGAGCTGCTCTCAGGTGCAGCTGTTTATCCAAATCAGGCATATATTAAGGACCTGAGATTAATTAAGCTTCAAGCTTTTTCTGTCATCATGTTTCTATCTTTCTAAGTGAACAAGGAATATTGAACGTATTGCAAAATTAGGTATAGTTTTATTGTATAAGTATCCCCAGCAACCCTTAGTAAGTAAATAACTTAAATTTCTAAACACAACCTTAAAACTAAGATGCAGACAGCAGTTCAGCAGAGAAATGGGGGCTTTCCAGAATTTTGCATTGAGTGTCACATGTATGATTTTCTCCCAGTTGGTGAGAGGTCTTACGTGTGCACTAGGTGCAAGGAGTTCTTGGCTCTCAGGGAACGCGTCCGTTCTCTAGAGGCTAGAGTAGCAGACTTGGAAGGAAGACAGAGAGGTACATAGACAAGACCTACAGGGATATAGTCCCAAAATCCTACCTCCAGTCTGACAGCATCCCTGTTGCCATGGAGGGGAGAGGTCATGTGACAGGAGCGCAATACCCTGGTGTGGCAGAAAGTGATCCTGTAGCAAGGACCTGTCCTCCAGGTGATGTAAAACCCTCTCGAACTGAGGAAGTTTCTCCAGGGCCATGTGCCCATGAGGGAAGGGTTAGGACAGCCGTTATAGTTGGTGATTCGATCATTAGGCATGTAGATAGCTGAGTGGCTGGTGGAGGAGTCTGCTGTCTTGGTACATGCTGGTACCAATGACATAGGAAAATGTGGTAGGGAGGTTCTGGAGGCTAAATTTAGGCTTTTAGGTAGGAAGTTGAAATCCAGAACTTCCAGGGTAGCATCCTCCGAAATGTTTCCCGTTCCACACGCAGGACCCAAAAGGCAGGCAGAGCTCCGGAGTCTCAATGCATAGATGAGACGATGGTGCAAGGATGAGGGTTTTGGATTTGTTAGGAACTGGGGAAAGGAGGGGCTCTTCCGAAGGGATGGGCTTCACCCTAACTGGGAAAGAAACAGGCTGCTGGCATTAACCTTTAAAAAGGAGATAGAGCAGCTTTTAAAATAGAAAATAGGGGAAAGCCGACAGTCACCCAAGAGTGAATGGTTCGGAACAATGTATCCTTGAAGGATACTACCAAAAAAATGAACTTAGGGCACATCAGCAGAGAGGTTCCAATAAAGAGTAAAGCAGACCAAATGCCCTTGAGTATGGAGCAGGGAGAACTTAAAGATTCCAAATTACCCATGCCTAGTGATAGCCAGATTAATATTAATAAAATACAGACTCTAAAATACTTGTATGCAAATGCTAGAAGTCTAAATAAATAAGATGGGAGAGTTAGAATATATAGCATCAAATGAGAGGTTAAATATGACTGGAATCTCAGAGACATGGTGGAAGGAGGACAACCAGTGTGACACTGTGATACCTGGGAAAAAAACTATATCGTAATGATAGAGCTGATCAAATTGGTGAAGGGGTTGCACTTTACGTTAGAGAGGGCATTGAGTCACAAATGATTAAAGTTTTGCAGGAAACAAAATTTTCTGTAGAATCTCTATGGATTGAAATTCCATGTAAAAAGGGGAAGACGATGGCAGTGGGCGTGTACTATCGACCGCCTGGCCAGAATGAGCAAATGGATGATGAAATGCTCAAAGAAATCAGGGAAGCTAACAAAGGTTACAGCACAGTAATAATAATGGATGATTTCAATTACCCCAGTATTGACTGGGTCAGTGTCAAGGCAGGGCATGCTAGGGAGATAAAGTTAGTAGATGAAATAAATGACTGCTTCTTGGAGCAGCTGGTTCATGAACTGACCAGAGGGGAAGCCATTCTGGACCTAGTCCTTAGTGGAACACCAGATCTGGTGCAAGAGATAAGGGTGTTGGGGCCAATTGGCAAAGGTCCTTCATCAGAGACTTTTGGCAAAACTAAAAAGTCATGGGCTAGGAGACAGTGTACTATTGTGGATCAGGAACTGGTTAAAAGACAGAAAGCAGAGGGTAGGGCTAAATGGGCAATTTTCCCAATGGAGAAAGGTGAATAGTAGTGTACCCCAGGGATCTGTGCTGGGTCCGCTGCTTTTTGACATATTCATAAATGACCTGGAAAAGGGAATAACAAGTGAGGTTATTATATGTGAAGATGACGCAAAACTATTTAAAGTTGTTAAAACCCAAGAGGATTGTGGAAAATTCCAAGAGGATATTGATAAATTGGAAGACTGGGCATCCAGTTGGCAGATGAAATTTAATGTGTACAAGTGCAAAGTTATGCACCTAGGAAAGAACAACCCTAACTATGGTTACACAATGGAAGGTTCCACACTGGGAACCACCACCCAGGAAAAAGATTTAGGTGTCATCATGGATAAGATGTTAAAATCCTCTGCCCAATGAGCAGTGGCGGCCAAGAGAGCAAATAGAATGCTAGGTATCATAAGGAAAGGAATGGAAAATAAAACAAAGGATATTATAATGCCTCTGTATAGTTCCATGGTGCAACTGTACCTTGAATATTGTGTGCCATTCTAGTCACCGAATCTTAAAAAGTGTATAGCGTTATTAGAAAAGGTACAGAGAAGAGCCACCAAAATGGTAAAGGGGATGGAAGGATACTCCCATGAAGAGAGGCTAAAAAGGCTAGGGCTCTTCAACCTGGAAAAGAGACGGCTGAGGGGAGATATGATAGAGATCTATAAATGAATGAATGGAATGGAACGGGTAAACGTAGATCGATTGTTTACGTCATCAGAATATAAAAAAGACTAGGGGACATACAATGAAGCTACAGGGTAACCTATTTAAGACTAATAAGAGAAAATATTTTTTCACTCAACATGTAATCAAACTCTGGAATTTGTTACCGGAGCACGTAGTAAAAGCTGGTAGTGTAGCTGGGTTTAAAAAAGGTTTGGACAAGTTCCTGGAGGAAAAGTTCATAAATCATTATTAAAAGGGACCCGGAATATCACTGCTTAACCCGAGACAAGCATTGAGGAACCTGTGTCTTTTGGGGAAACTGCTAGGTACTTATGACCTAGATTAGCCACTGTTGGAAACAGGATACTGGGCTTGATGGACCTTAGTCTGACCCAGTATGACATTTCTTATGTTCTTATGGATCCTTGAAAAGACTAAAGAATACCAAAAGGATATCTATTTGTGCTTCATTGACTACAGCAAGGCTTTTGACTGTGTTTCTGGGCCACATTAAGCAGCATGGGTATACCAGAACACCTAATTGTTCTCTTGCACAATCTGTACATTGATCAAGAAGCAACAGTTCGAATGGAACAAGGAGAAACAGAATGGTTTAAAATCAGCAAAGGTGCATGACAAGGCTGCATACTTTCCCCCTACATGTTTACTTTATATTCAGTCCCTTGAGAGAAAGTTAAATTTTCGAAGTGACCCTGATTCCGCATGCGCGGCGTTTTCCAAGCACAGGATCAACATTAATGAAGAAACGTGAGTACTTCACTGAGGAATTGACTAACTTTTCCTTTCTTTTAAATGCGGTACATTTAACTCTAAGGTAATTGCTTCAATTTTTAATTTCAACTCAAGGTATTCCCCTGATGAAACGTGGGATGTGAAACGCTACGGCGCCTTGGATATGCGTTGGGAATATAAATAATAAACGCCACGGAAGAGCAGCGTGTCTGAGAACAGAAGTCAATACACCGGCTAACGTTATGTAAACCGACGCTGGGAAGTTCCAAGCTTCATATTTAATTCGAGAACAAAAGCTAGTCCATGCATGGTGTGGATTAAGAGCTCAGTTGAAGTTATATCCCCAGACATGGAAGAATAATGAATCAAACGATTTAAATATTATCGTTTTATGGAACAAGTAGTTCCGAGGACATTTTCAATTTAACAAGTCACCTTTTCCAGAGCATCGGTTACATTTTAGTGGAGTTGTAGTTGGTGTTATTTTTTAAGAAAATGGAGAAATGGAGAAAAAGATAAGTAATATATGAATGGGAGAAAAAGATTAAGCAATAAATGAATGTTTCTGAAATATAGCGATATATACAGGTCATTGATGTGTTAAGGGCGCTTCACTGCACCATACAAGTAGGTCCAGTGTATAGCCATGTTTGACTCTGAGACCTGATCGCTAAAGCATGCTAATTTAATGACAAGTTAGTCTTTGGTTAGGTATTGGTGCTTATATCTTAATCAGTAGCTGTACAGCATAAAGCCCAGAAAAGCGACGTTAGTTTGATGGTATTTTCAATAACATTATATTTATGCAAAAGTTTGACAATGAAAAAGATAGACAGGAAGAAAATTGCCTTTGAATTATGGTGCTGGCAGCAAATATCGCATATACCATGGACTGCCCAAAGAACAAACTGGTCAGTACTAGAAATTTAACCTAAGCTTTCTTTAGAAGCTCAGATGACAAGACTTTGACTTTCATAATTTGGACACATCATGAGAAGACAGAGATCATTAGAGAAAGGCATCATGCTTGGCAAGATAGAAGGTCAACGCAAAAGAGGAAGGCCAGCAATGAGATGGATCGATACAGTAACAGCATCTACGGGTACCACTCTGTCAACAATGAGCCGCCTGACTGAAGACCAAGCACAATTTAGGACAACTATCCAGAGTGTCGCCATGAGTCAACACTGACTCGATGGCACTTAACAACAACAACAACATTTATTTAAAAAGCTTTTATATACCGCCTCTTCCAGAGATTTAATGGCGCTTTACATATAACAATGAACTTTACATTGAACAATGATCAACTTACATAATTAACAGAGTTTATAACATAACTATAATACATCAACTATGTACAATTGGATGGGCCAGGGGGCGTTGGTGTGGGACAGGTAGGTAATGGGTTTCGCTTGTCTATGAGTTGATGTAGATAGGGGAAAGGGAATAGCTATTTAGATTATATAGTGTTGACTGTCAGAGAAGGCGCCATAATATTCAAAAAACAGATGTGTTTTGAGTTATTTATGGAATGATTTTAAGTCATTTATTGCTCTTAATTAGACGCTCCAAAGTGCGTCAATTGACGCAAATGCATCTTCGAAGGTTTATACCAGCGCCACTGCTAGAACCATGTCAGTTATGTAATGATATCACATACTGCACGTAGTAAACAAATAAGTAACTTCAAATTAATTCACATTTGCATTTTATGTTCAACGCAGTTGTCGTGATAATGCATCAATTGACGCACTTTGAGATTTCTAGGTAAAATGCCTTTTTGGGACTTCTAGTGTTAAATTGTCTGGGAGTTCCCCAACTTCTATACAATGCCTCCATGTACAAACAGATACCTTACCCCCAACTCCATACCCCCCCCCACCCATAATGCCCACTACCCCACAACCCTACACTACCAACCCCTACCCACAAACTCCCTCCCCCTTGTATATAGTTCCTACATATGCTCTGAGCAATGTTGCGCGTCATAAACTGCACCCTGTCCTTCTTTGCATTGCAAACCCAGTAAAAGGCGTGGAGGCAAGGAAGGAACTATTTATTACCACTCTTGTATTACAAAGCCAGGCCCGACACAGGCCGTGTTTCGCTTATGTCTTCTTCAGGGGCTTATGGCTACAACATAAAAACAATATTAAAAAACATTCATAATCTGTACATGCAAATCATAAATGTAAACATATTAAAATAAACAATTAAAGCACCTAACAAACTATTTGACGCATCACTAAAACATTTAAAATGTTATTGAACGAGTAAAACTATTTGACGCATCAAAAAATATTTAAAATGTTATTGAACGAGTATAAATAATTAAATAATCAATACAGTACAGCAAACAAACTACCTCAAAACATAAAATTTTTTAAACATATCTAAAAGGTACTGCCATCTCATGATTACATAAATATCTAAAAATAATAAATAAATAATTTGTAACAATGTACTCACTGTTGAATTGTACACATCAAATAGATACAGACATATCATAAAATAATATGTACTTAAAAGATAATAAAAACAGATAATATTAAAGCAACCAATAATATTAAAACATAGAAAAACAACTAAAATGAAAATCAATATAACCTATGTTCATTACCTTTACCCATGCAATATGCCACTTTGAAAATGCTAAAGGAAAAAAGGGGGAAAAAGACTAGTATAAAGAGGTGCACCTATAGCAATATCACAACATGTATAAATATATTAGTTAAATAACACATAATAAAAAATTAAAATAATAATAATAATATAATAACACAGGTACACTAAAAAAATTTTTTTTTAAACTGCCTCTAATGTTTCAATTGATTTTTACGTTTTTTGGTGCGCTGAATCCAAATCTGGTAACCAATTTGCTCCATCACGTACAGATTTTTTGCTACATTGGGTTAGCAGTTTGAGGTGAACGTTTCAGATTGAGTGCGATCGAGATAAAAGTTTCTTGGATGAATTCTTTATACTAATTGTTTAGTAGTTATTCAAATAAGAATAAAGAAAATTGTAACAAGGCAGCACATAAGAATAGAGTAATGTCAACAAAACACACTGTGATGGTAGCAAAATTGTCTGCACTTAAAACAGCCACATACATGTGCACAAACACTGAGCATATAAGAGCGAGGTTAGACACAAAGCAAAGCAAAGAAATGTGCAAAAAATGTTGTACAGGTATGTATGTAAGAATAGAAAACGCAAACCGCACCATTGCAATACATGAAGACAAACACCCGATGGTGTGAAAATAAAATTCTAATAAATGAGATCCGACACTGTGGTAATAACTAGCAAATTTTTATTTCAAAGTTTAGTAAAAACACTATATTTGTCAACACAGTTTAGATTTTAAAGTCATTCTTGGGTCAATCAATCTCCTGGTGGGCCCGTTTCTTCTTCCCCCGAATGCTTCTCTTGGTGCGCTGCTTGGCGTATTTTTCATCTGGGGTTTCCCGCAGCAGCAACCAGCAGAAATCAGCCATCATAGTGGTGTTCCATCTTCCTTGGTACCTTCTCTCTGCGTCCTTGATGTCCTGGTGAAACCTTTCACCTTGTTCTTCACTGTACGCCCCCAAGTTTTCGGGAAAGTAGTTCACATGGGAGTGCAAGAAATGGACTTTCAGGCTCATGTTACAGCCTTGTTCTTTGAAGGCATTGAGCATCCTGGCAACAATATCCTTATAGTTCTCATCCCGCCTGTTCCCCAAGAATTTGAGAACAACATCCTTGAAGGAATCCCAGGCTTCTTTTTCCTTCTCAGACATCGTTTCAGCGAATGCTCCATCTGAAATGAGTTTCCTTATATCAGGGCCAACAAACACTCCTTCCTTTAGCTTTGCTTCAGAAAGTCGGGGGAACTTTGAGCAAAGGTACCGAAAGCACTCACCATCTTTTGGAAGGGACTTGATGAATTGCTTAATGAGACCCAACTTAATGTGGAGAGGTGGTAATAGAATTTTATCACGAGGTACCAAGCTCTCATGAAGAACATTTTTCTCACCGGGTCTCAAATACTCCCGAATTGGCCAGTCTTTTTTCCCCCAGTGTAGGTCGCGGGCCCGGCTATCCCACAAGCAAAGGAAGCAGGGATATTTGGTGAAACCGGATTGCTGCCCTAATAGCATGGATAGAATTTTAAAGTCTCCACAAATCATCCACTTATGCTCATCATAACGAATCTTCTGAAGAATCAGGGCCAAATTCTCGTATTTTTCTTGGAGAATAACAGAGTGAGCAATAGGAACTGAAGCGAATGTGTTGCCATTATGAAGAAGAACACCTTTTATGCTGTCTTTTGACGAATCAATGAACAGCCGCCATTCAGCAGGATCATACTTGAGTTTAAACTTTTCCATCACTCCGTATATATCGTTGCAAAATACCAAATCTTCCTCTTTGCTGAAATACTTCAAAAATTGTGTCTCGCGGTTGCGGTACCAATAAAAAGTTGTTCCTGGTGACAATAGATTTTTCTGTTTAAGCCGAGAACCTAGCAGTTGGGCAGCATCTTTTGGGAGTCCTAAATCCCGGACTAAATCATTCAATTCAGCTTGAGAGAAAAGTTCAGGTTTCGGATCTGGTTCAGTTTCAAACTCAGAAGTACTGGACTCATCGGGAAAAGCCATCTGATGAGTCTCATCATGATCAGAACCGTCCACACAAATATGATCCAAAGATTTTGGTGGTTCAGGCACAGGTACTTCGTTGCTATGAGGCATAGGCCTAATTGCTGAGGGAAGGTTGGGGTAACTTATTACGTTCTTATTTTTTAAGTTGTATCCCTTCACAATGCAAGAGCAAAAATAGCAGTCACTGCTGTGGTCTCTTTGTTCACGCTACATCATAGGTATTCCGAAACGAAATGCTTGTTTTTTACCTTTCATCCATAAGCGTAGATCTTCCTCACATGTCTTGCACACTTTGTGAGGAGCCCACGGTTTGTCTTGATCGCCTAACTTCAAACCGAAATAGGCGAAATATACTTTTTAAATAAATGCAGAAATGTTCCTCTGCCGCTTTTTCACGGTATATTCCCCACAAATAAAACAAAAACTGTCCGGAGAGTTGACGCAACCTCTGGCTCTGTGAGCCATCACAAATACACAGCACTGCAAACTACAACTTTAGTGAACCACTTCGGAATAAAGCTGGATTACGACTGAGCAAACAACAGGTAATAATGAACTTGCAAGAAACTGAAATTTGACAGGAACGTTCTTGTCGCAACCACCGTGTTTGAGCGAGCGAGCGAACGAGGCGAGGCGAACAGGAAAGAACATGCGCCAGTACTGGATTTAGCCCCCCGCCTCCCAATTGTCCTGTTAATGTATAAAATGAATACAAAACACTCTAAAATATCATGAGGGAGTGTTTCTAGTTAGTTAACCATTACAACCTCTATTTTGGGCCAAGAAAATAAACTGCAGTCGGCTAAAAAGAAATTATGTGAACATTCCTTATATGGGTAAGAAATCTAATTTTGCAAGAAAACGTGACGTGATGGAACATTTTGGCTATTTTTCCTGGATTCAGCACCCCAAAATCTATAGGAATCAGTTGCAAAACTGGAGGCAGTTTTTTGGTAGTGTACCTGTGTAATAAATAAATAATAAAATTGATCCAAAACTAGATGCATTAACCAAACCCAAAGGAACCCAGGAAAAAACGCAACAGGAACCTAGATGTCCTATCTCATCTCATCATAAACTCTTACCTCTGCAATTGATGTCCTAAAAATTAATACTGTCAGCACTAAGGCACAACAGTACTAAAATTGTCCACAAACCGGTTTTCACTGCAATATAAATATATAAAAATGTTTTATAAAATCTATTGCCAACTAAAAAAAGGGAAAGAGTCCATATACCATATACCATTACACAATTCCTTACTATCCAACAAATAGTGCTTATCCTTCAATCCTCTCTACAAATCACATCATCATAAAAGACCATAGCAGCGAGCACACTTTAAAAATTATGGAAATACCTGCTCCTTTATCAAAATTTTTTTACTTTTTTGAAATCACTACGGAAATACATGCTCCTCTGTCATTAAACACAGTATAATATTCATTAAAATAACTAACTTAAAAACGCCAGGGCAGTAATAGTATTTTAAAAACAACTGCCCTGAAAATACATCATTAAACACAGTATAATATTCTTTAAAATAACTAACTTAAAACGCCAGGGCAGTAATTGTAATGTTCCAAACCAGACAATGACCATGGCTCATATTATTATTAAAACTTCGTGTACTTTTTTTCTTCTTAAATCTTTGCCATTCACTACTTATAATAGACGTCTCATACTGCTATTATTTGCAACGTAAATTGCCCCGAAGCATAATTACCAATATCCACAACCATACTAAATGTGACAACCATCGCGAACTTACCAAATTCATTACTATCTCAAATCATACGTGCGTTAGGACACAGAGCACTCACTCTCTTCCTGCACAAACTTCTAAAAAACGCCCGCAGCTGCGCATTTAAACAAAGGTTACCAAAAACCGCGGGAGAAAACAGTGACGTCATGAACTTACGTTATTTAAAAAAACAACCATTGTATCTCTTTCCAACCTTACAGATTCTTTATCCATAGGCAAAAAAATGCCAAAAAATCCACCACTGTGCAAAAGAAAAGGCTATAAACAATAGCTACATGAAAGTTTTTGTATTTTAAAAGGATTAGATAATGTCAATTGTATCCAATCACGATGTTTCACTGATACTTCAATACCAAATCTATCTTTTTCCAATGTTCCTCTCATCATTCAAGGGAACCTACTGTACCATACTGTGAGCATGCTCTATTACTATTAGAGAAATACTGACAAATCGTCTTCCATATTCAACCCATCTGGGTGTAAACTATTGAGTTGGAAAATATAGCGCTGTTCTAAACGTGCTATTGTTCTCTCCAAATCTCCTCCTCTCCAGTTTAACTTAACTTTTTTAATGATGAAAAACTTTAAATCCGCAACCTTATGATTATGTGTTATCCAATGGGCTACCAGCGGCTTATCCTCTAATTTCCTTTTTATGCAGCTTCTGTGCTCTATTATTCTCTTTCGGATAGGTCTTGAAGTCATGCCTACGTATATCTTCTGACATGGGCATTGGATCACGTAAATAACGTGACTGGTCGCACAATTAGTAAAATCATCCAAATAAAAAACTTTGTTATTCTGAGGATGTATATATTTATCCCTAACTGAAAGGGCATGTACACATACGGAGCATTTTCCACGTTGATAGTGACCTTTGTACTGAGAGAGAAACCTACGTTCTGTAAACGCCAACGGGACCAACATGTTTCTTAAATTGATGTTGCGTTTGTGTGCAATAACCAAATCTATATCTGCAAAGCCTGGGAGGGATTGAATAAGGTGCCAATATTTTTGCAAAACTTTTCTAATATCCTGTGAACGATATGAGTAAAACAAGGGGCATACCAATTTAGAATTCTCTTCCTTCTTTTTCTTCTGTAGTAAAGCATCCCGTGTGGTGCAACAGGTTTTTTGATATCCTTTTCTGATCTGTTGAGAAGGATAATTTCTAACCTCCAATCTGTCTTTAATAATATTAGCCTGCAACTCAAACTCCTCTTTAGAAGTGCAAATTCTCTTAGCCCTAAGAAACTGCCCATATGGTAAATTGTTTTTTAATGCCAAATTGTGAAAACTGCCATAATGCAACAATTGATTCCTGTCCGTAGGCTTCCTGTATAACGTAGTGCAAAACCCCGCTCCTGTCTTCTTGATTAAAAGATCCAAATATGGAATTTTTTCAGAGTCATAGGTCATTTGAAACCGAAGGTTATCATCACATCGATTGATCCAAACATTAAACTCCGACAGCTCTTCCACAAAATAAGAATATCATCTATGTATCTCAACCATAAATGTATCTGCTTATTGAAAGGGTTATTCTTTATATATGTTTCTTCAAACTCATATACGTCGGGCCTGGCTTTGTAATACAAGAGTGGTAATAAATAGTTCCTTCCTTGCCTCCACGCCTTTTACTGGGTTTGTTGTGTGGCGCGTGGTTCGTGCTCGTTTGTTGGACTTCTTTGCATTGCATTCACATTGTACAGTTACTAAAGTTGTTTGTAAAATGTTTTAATGCTTCTTTCAAATATTTCTGGTATCAATCTCAGTTCAATGTAAACTGTTTTGATGTAGAAAAACGGTATATTAAAACCCATTAAATAAATAAATAGACCTTCACTAAACAAAGAACAAGGGATCACAATTTAGAAATAGGAAGACAATAATTAAACTGGGAACCCCGAAAGCCAAACTTGGAATGTACAACAAAATTGGAGAAATAAAATTATAAATAAATTTCCTCTTGTACTAAACAAAACGCAAAGACGTTAACGATGCACATTTCCCAGAGCTGGCATATTCTAATTATTAAATTCAAAATAAAGTATTTTTCTACCTTTTGTTGTTTGGGCATTTTATTTTTCAGTTGCAATTGCTCCAGTCACTTTCTTCTGCTTTCTTCGTGTCTTCTGTTAACTCTCCATTGTCTGCTGTCAATTTGTCCTTTCTTCTCTCTTCTAGTTTTTTTCCATTCTCTCTCTGCATCTGCTTTAACATACTGATCTTTCCCCTTTTGCTCTTTCCTCCATTTCTTTCTTTATTCCTTTTTCATCCACTCAAATTTCACCCTTCTGTCCTCAATCCCCACTTACTCTCCCAATGCCCAGCAAATCATAGATTTTTCTTCCCTCCCACACAAAATATCTTTTCCCCTCTCCATCTTCACTCCCCCAGCCCCATCCCCTTTTAGTCCTCCCCCAACATCAGCTCCCTAATAGTTCCAGCCCCACCCAGCATCCGCTCCCTTCTAATCCCATTCTCCCATCCCTTCGCATCAGCCCATTTCCAGTCCTATCCTAGCCCTCCATCAGCCCATTTCCAGTCCAAGCCCCACCCCCATCAGTCCATTTCAAGTCCTAGCCCCCCATCAGCCCTTTCTAGTCCTATCCTAGCCCCCCCAATCAGCCCATTTCCAATACTAGCCCTCCCCGATCAGTCCATCTCCAGCCCATTTAGAGTCCAAGCCCCCCCCCCCCCCCAAACAGCCCTGCCCCTGTCTGACTGGCTTTAGAGGGAGGTGGAGAGACCCTGGCTCTACTACTACTACTACTCTACTGAGCATTTGTATAGCACTACAAGTCGTATGCAGCGCTGCACAGACATATAAGAGACAGTCCCTGTTCATCAGAGGCTCACCTCTCTACAGTTGTTGAAGTGAAAAGAACTGTTTTTCTTCACTTCAGCAGCTGTGTTCTAGTATAGTCTGCTGGCATGCTGAGTGCCAGGAAACAGAAAATGCCCTTTGACCTCCAGAGTGCCAACAGCCTACACTAGAACACAGCTGCCGAAGTGAAGATAAAAAGCACTTTGGCGGCTGTACAGAGGTGAGCCAGGGCCTTGGGCCGCCCAGGTTCCCTCTGAAACAGGCCCTGAACGGAGCTGAGCAGCATGTGCAGGATGCTGTTGGGACAGGGCCCCCTGAAGCACAATGGATGAGCCAACTCTGCATATGGGTGACATCACCGATGGAGCCTGTGTGGGAATGCCCAGCTTCCAAAGGATGCTTTTGGGAGGTCAGCCACCAAGCAGGAAGTCAGTCCTCACATATGGGACTCCCTAGCTACAGGCTACAGAAGAAACCTGTAAACAGCCCAACGGGGCAACCAGAAAAAAAAACCAACAACAACAACATGAGCACTCATTGAAAGGTTCCAAGAGTCAGCATCTAACATGGACATCGACAGCAGGTAGATTCTAAGGTAGCCTGACAGACAGAAGGGTCGGTGGGAAAGAGTTGCCTTAATTCCCAAACAACTGCCAGAGTAAGGCCTGGCTGAAGTTTCTGTCATGTCGGGACTCTCCATCCAGACAGTAATGGGCAGCGACAGTGTGGACAGAAGACCACATAGCAGCTCTACAGATCTCCACCGTGGAGACAGAATGCAAGTTAACTACCTATGCAGCCATAGCTCAGACGCAGTGAGCCGTAACACTGGCGTTCCAAACTTAGACCAGCTTGAGCATAAGTGAAGGAGATGCAGTCCACAACCCAAAGCAAAAGGATACGCTTTGAGACTGCGATACCCAGCCTATTGGGATCAAAAGAGACAAAGAGCTGGGAGGAACAGCGATGAGCTTTCGTATGTTCTCAGTAGGACGCCAGCGCTCTCTTACAATCCAATGTGTGTAGAGCGGCCTCAGTCCTGTTGGCATGAGCTCTGGGAAAAAAGGTAGGCAGTACCACTGACTGATTAAGGTGAAAGGCAGAAACTACCTTAAGAGGTAAAGGGTGAGTTCGGAGACTGACTCTGCATGCAAAGCTGACCGCTACTAAGAGAATCACCTTCCATGTAAGATATTTGAGTGGACAAGAACTTAGTAACTCAAAAGAGGCAGAAATCAGCTGTCTGAATACCACTTTAAGACCCCATGCCACAGGTGGGGGCTTAATCAGAGAGTGAGAAAACAAGAGGGTTCTCAGAAAGTGACTTACGAGGGGATGCACAGAAATGGACTTACTATCCACCCCATGATGGAAGGTCAACACTGCACTGAGATGCTCTCTCACAGAATTTGATTTGATAGCCATGTAGGACAGGTGGAGTAGGTAAGTGAGCAAAGACTCCATTGAACAAGAAAAGGGTTCAGTACCTTGTCTGCACACCACAGAGAGAATCTGCACCATTTAAAAATAAAGGAACGCTATGTGAAGTCTTTGCAAGAAGGCAGAAGGGCATTTTCTACATTGGCTTGTAGGTGGAGATCTGCTAGAACTACGTACTCAGCATCCATGCCATGAGAGCTAGAGAGCAGATGTTGGGGTGAAGAAGAGTTCCCCTGTCCTGGGATATCAGATCCAGATTGGAACCAATCTGGATTGGTGTCTTCTGAGACAGACGGAGGAGAAGAGGGCCAGTGTGGGGCAATGAGGATCATGGCAGCCTCATGGAGCTTGAAGAGGGTCCTGGCCACTAGAGGATTTGGTGGATAGGCATAAAGTAGTCCCTTGCCCCAATCCAGCATAAAAGCACCAGAAGCCATCCGACTGCTGCATGGAACCCTGAAGCAAAACTGCGGCACCTGGGTGTTGTCCGGTGACGCAAAGAGGTCTATGCTCAGGGTGCCCCACATCCAGAAGATGCGGCCGACAACTCGACTGAGGGTCCACTCATGCAGCTGGAAGACTCAGCTGAGTTGATCCGCCAAGACATCGAGCTCCCCCGGTAGATACACTACTTGGAGAAACATAGCGTGCGAAATGGCGAACTTCCAGAGATACATTGTCTTCCAGCAGAGAAGGTACGAGCCCATGCCCCCTTGCTTGTAGATGTAGAACATCGCTACTTGGATGTCTGCATGAGCACAACCTGATTGGTGAGCTGCTCTCAAATCCCAGAGCATACTGGAGATGGCATGGTGCTCCAGGAAATTGATCTGGTAGAGGCTTTCCCCAGTCGTCCAGAGGCCCTGCATTCGGAGACCATCCCATCTTGGAGGCATCCATAGTCAGAACCAGTTGATGCAGAAGGACTTGGAAGAGAAGTCCTTGGTGCAGATTTTGTGGTTTTAGCCATCAAAAGAGGGACTGTTTGAGTGCCTGTATAGTGACTACCTTGTCCCAGAGATGACCCGTAACTTGGCGCCACTATGTATATAGAGTCTGTAGACAGGCAAGTGGAGTGATATGAACCATGGAGGCCATGTGGCCGAGAATGCGCAGCATCCCCCTGGCTGTTGTGAATGGACAGGTCAGCAATTCCCTGGCTAGGTGGACGAGCCATAGAGCTCGATCCTCGGGTAGATCCTAGTAATATCTAGGAGGGCCCCAATGAACTTAAGGCACTGAACGGGCTGAAGATGAAACTTCAGGTAGTTGATGACGAAGCCCAGATGCTGAGAGCCATGATAGGGCTGAAATGGCAGGTAGCCATCATAGTACTTCCTCTTCTTGGGATAGAAGACTTTGCTCCTTTCACCTTGCTGCTCCTTATGCCTGGAACAAACTACCTGAGTCTGTAAGTCAGGCGTCTTCTCTGATCCTTTTCAAATTCAGGCTGGAAATTCACCTCTTTGTTGCTGCTTTCGGATCTTGACTCACCTGATCTCCTTTGTGTTTCCTTACCATTCTCCCTAGATGTATCCCATGTCTATAGCTACTGTGTTGTCTGTCTTGACTAGATTGTAAGCTCTAACGGGCAGGGACCGTCTTTTACATTTGTCAGTGCAGCGCTGCACATGTCTTAAAGTGCTATACAAATGTCCAGTAGTTGAAGTCTTTCCCAGGGCTTTCTTCTTAGAGGGTCACCCATCTTATAAGAAAGCCTATTCATCGTTTATTGTTCATGCTCTAGTTCTCTGACCTTGTCCTCCTTGGGCTTGCCGAAGAGATTCTCGCCCCAGCAGGGGACATCCACTAGCATGTCCTGCACCCACTGTTCTAAGTCAGAAGACTACAGCCAAGCTAGCCAGTCAGCTCCAATGCCCTCCATGGCTACCTGGACTACTGACTCAAAGCCATCATAAGCCTCACTGGTCATATATTTTGAGTACTCTTTCACCATGGAAACAAGCCTACGATAGCGCTCAGCTTGTTCCTCTGGAATGACAGTTGAGAAATTGGCCAGATTGCCTGCTAGATCCCTGAGGTACATACCCATGTTGAGTTGATAGGCCTGAATGTGGGCTACCAACATGGAATGCTGGTAGCAATTTCTCCCAATGCTATCCAAGGTCCTGGCCTCCTTGTCTGAGGGCAGGAGGAGTGGGTTTTAGTGTGCTTGATTCTCTGTATGGCCAACTCCATGACCACAGAATTGTGCAGGAGGTGTGGTTTCTCAAATCCAGCACTCTTGTGGACTCGATACATGGAGTCCAGCCCTTTACTCACCAGCAGCATGGTGATGGAAGTCTTCCACATGCGAAATAGCAGCTGCTCAAGGATTCTGTGAATGGTGACTATAAGAGCCTCCTTGGGGAGGGAAGGGGGGAAGGGTACTGGAGGATCTCCAACTCCTCCACCCTGGTCTCCACCTCAGCTTCAATGGAAAAAGGCAAGCCTTGGCCATGTCCTTCACAAATTCATGGAAGGAAATGTCCTCCGGTGGGGACTTGCTGTGGTTATATGGTAAAGAAGAATCTGAAGGGAATCCTCCTTGGTCTCTCACCCGTCGGAATCAGAGTCTGTGAGGAAATCTGAATACTGGCGTGATTCCTCATGGCATCATCAGTGAGTGGAGGATGGAATCAGAGGCTCTGGACAGTCCAACCTGCAGACACTCGGAGGGAAACCCAGGGACACTGAGAAGGACTTTGACCACCTTCTGAGCTGTCTCTCCAGCTGGGGAGAGTGTGGAACTCCAGGATGGGCTGCATCCACGATGGAGAAGCTCCTGTTATAAACGAGGGTGCCCTCAGCACCCTCGTATCCAAGGGTATTGAATGTCAAGCTACCCTCAGCATCAAGGAACTTGAGGGCATTGAGTCCCGGGCAGTCTGGGAGGCAAGGAACACAGTTAAGCTGTGCTTGAAGGCCTGCATGCACTCGGCTAGCAGCGCGGTGTCTGAAGGCATGGGAACAGGGGCAGCAACCGCAGTCTCTGATGTCAGTACCATTATCAGGGACTCCATGATGGTGATAGTATCAGGAGTCACCCAGTGGCTCTCCTGGATCATGGAGGCAACTCCTCCTGCTGGGGCAGCTTAGGAGGTCGCTCTCAACCTTTACCCTTGAAGTCTCGCTGCGTGAGACTGCGATGCCGGTGACCGTGAAACATCTTGCGTCTTGGCATCCCCTCTCGAGTTTGATGGGGCGGAAGTCCAGTCCTTCTGGGCCTGACCCTCATCAAAGGATGGCTGTCAGTCCAATGCACTGTAGCCCTTCGGCTCTGAGTGAGCCCAGCCCCACACGAAGCTGAAGCCTCGGTGGAGGCCTTCAAAGGCATCAATGCCAATGACTCAGAGGACTTAAACAGTAATTCCCACAGTTTTTCTCAGTTCCTGAGCCCCTTGGAAGTCATCTGCAAGCAGAGAGCACAGGTGGAGGGTTCATGGTCAGGCCTGAGGCGCTGAAGGCACCAGTTATGGTGGTCTGTCATGGAGATGGTCCGGCCACACTGGGAACACTTCTTAAAGCTACTGGCTGGCTTTGACATGTCGGGGAAGACTGCTTCCACCAAGTCAAAGGACTCCAACATCCGACCCGGCGAGGGAGGCATGAATAAAAAAAACAACATACCAAGAAAGAAAAAGAAAAAGAAATCTGAGGAAAAAAATGCAGCACCGAGGCATCGATGCTCCTGGGGATGGGCAGGAAGACTGTGGCGAGCATGCAACTGAAAAAGCATTTAGAAAACAAAAAATGTACCAGTGAGGTATCGATGATTTTCCAGGGACAGACAAGCATCTGAGAGGCATGGGTTGCTCAAAGCAATGACCTCAAAGCAGTCTCTACAATAGCATGCATAAATATGAAGATACCATTTATGTGTATTATTTTCTCATACCACCCAAAACCAGCCCCCAGAAATTGGCCGCTGTTGGAAACAGGCTACTGGACTTGATAGGCCTTCGGTCTGACCCAGTATGGAAAATCTTATGTTCTTAAACATCTCCTGAAAATGCAGCTCCAAGTAGATACATTTTAGAATACCATATATATATTTAGCTGAAATGAGCAAAGGCAATTTCAAATAGTACAGTTTGCCCAGGCAAAGCTTCATTTACCCACCTGAAGGGTTTTGGAAATTGCTTTCCTAATCCTTAACTGAAGACGAAAGCGGGAGGCAGGATATAGTTTGAAGCAATGTAGTCAGTGGCAGTAATCAAGCAATGGCATGGGATTCATTCACATTTGAGCAGAACAAAGAATTTTCCTGACGTCACTCTGAAGCAGCATGACAAACTTACCTTAGCCAAGGGGTAGCGCATCCATTCCTCAATTTCTGCCGATAGCTTTTGAAACAGCTGCCATATCTTCAGACGAAGATTTATCTGCTCCTCTCTCTGTGGGATGAAGGAAAGATCCAAAGATTCACCTGTTAACACAAAGAGACTCTCATTAGATGACAGAGGCAGAACTAGGGACAGAGGAATCCATTCTGTGTCACACATAACCTGTGAGTGTGAGGCAGGGATGGGAAAGTCTCAGTCTTACAGCCTTTAAGTGTGAGTGAGGCAGGGACAGCAGAGTCCCTCCATGCCACCCACAACTTTAAGTGTGAGGGAGGGACATTACAGTGCCCCTTCTCACTCCTTGTGTTACTTATAAACTTTTAGTGTGAGCAGGGAAAGTTCATTCTTTTTCAATTTGATAGGCCAGCTGTAACCTATCCAACTAGATTTTGGCAGTCAGGGTTAGACATCTAAATTTTGCCAGCCACCTCTGAAAATCTGTAGTAGCTGGTTAGATTCTTCAACTTCCCTAAGCAAATGCCCACATTCTGAGTGGATGAATCTAGCTCCTAGTACACTTAGCCGCTTATCTTCTCCCATAGTTTTCAGAACCATCGCTACACTGATGACTCTCAGATCTCTCTCTCTGCACCCAAAATCTCTCCGGCAATCCAGGTCCAGATCTCTGCCTGCTTATCTGACATTGGTGCCTGGATGTCTCAGTGCTGTCTGAAACTGAACATGGATAAAACTGAGCTCCTTATTTTTCCCTCTAAGCCCATCTCCCCCTTTTCCTCTTATCTCTATTTCTGTAGATAACACTATACTCCTCCCTGTTTCCTTAGTTCGCAACCTTGGGGTTGTCTTTGACTCCTCTCTCTCCTTCTCCACACACATCCAACAGATAAGGTAGTTACTCATCTGTAGCAGGTGTTCTCCAGAAACAGCAGGAATCAGTCCTCATATATGGGTGAAGTCGGCACCAATGGAGCCAGTGCCTTAGGCACTCCCCAACTTTCATAGAAAGCCTTTGGGAGTTCTACTACGCATGCATGGTCACCTTCCCACCCAAGGGCGCCATCTTACCTCAGTATGATGACAGCTTAATCAAGCAGAAAAGAAAAAATAACTTCACAGGGAGGAGGGAGAGTAGTGAGGATTGATTCCTGCTGTTCCCGGAGAACACCTGCGACAGGTGAGTAACTAAGCTTTCTCTGGGAAGAAGCAGGAAGTCAGTTCTCACATGGTACTTCCTAGCTACAGGCTACCGAGAACCTGTAAAAACCACGAGTGACTGAAAAATGGACCGTGAATGACAGTGAGGAACGCTGAGAGGCCAGAAGGTCAGAATGTGGCCCCAGCCTCAAGCAAAGAATCAAGTCTCCGGTAGCCTGGACAGACAGAAGGGCCAGAGGGAGGAGTTGTATCAGTCCCCAAAGAGATGCCGCAGTATAGCCTGTCTGAAGGTGCTGTCATGACAGGAATCCCCATCAAAGCAATAGTGAGGGAGAAGGTGTCGGTCGAAGACCAGGTGGTAGCTCGGCAGATCTCCAAAAGGAAGATGGAGCACAAATGCACTATAGATGCAGCCATGTCCCACACATTATGAGCTGTGATGATGTTCCAGAGAGTGACCAGCCAGCCGATAGGCAAAGGAGATGCAGTTAGCCACCCAGGCAGAAAGAGTACATTTAGAGATCACAACGCCATGCCTGTTCGGGTCATAAGAAACAAACAGCTGAGAGGAGTGGAGGTGAGCCTTCGTTTGCTCAATGTAGAAGAGCAAAGCTCTTTTAGAGTCTAGAGTCTTGAGGCCTGTGAAAAAATATGGGTAGAACTACCTCCTGGTTGAGATGAAAGGAGGAGACTACCTTAGGGAGAAATTTAGGGTGAGTACAAAGGACTACCATATTATGATGGAACCTGGTGTAAGGGGCATGGGCCACTAAAGCCTGCAACTCGCTGACTCTGTGTGCAGACATGAGCGCCATGAGGAAGACTACCTTCCAAGTGAGATACTTGAGATGACGAGGAAAGCGGTTTGAAAGGAGAAGCAATGAGCTTCTCAAGAACCAAGTCCCATGCTACCATAGGCGGGCAGATGGGAGGACACGAAAGCAATAGTCCTCTCATAAAGCGGCCAACAAGAGGGTGAACAGATAGGGACCGTCAACCAGATAATGGTAATCCACGAGGGCACTGAGGTATACCCGTATGGAACTGGACTTCAGACCAGTACTGGAGAGGTGAAGGAGGTACTGCAGGACCTCCTGCACCAGGTAGAAGAAAGGATTGATATTTCTATCCGAACACCAGACCGCAAACCTACGCCATTTGAAGGCATATATCAGTCTGGTGGAATCTTTGCGGGATGTAAGGAGGACATCCTCGGCATCCCAGGGCAGTTGAAACTGAGCCAGGGCTACCCTCTCAGCAACTGTGACATCAGAGCTAGGGACTGGAGGTTGGGATGTCCCTTCCCCCTGTGAGTGCAGATCCAGGATGCAGCCAGGAGAACCGGGGCACCTGAGAGAGATGGAGCAGCAAGGAGAACCATAGCTGTCTGGACCACGAGAATGACCACGGCCCAGTCTGCCTGTTTCTTGAAGAGGATCTTGGTTTCCAGTGGGGTGGGAGGGTACGTATACAGGAGACCCTACTACTACTACTACCAGTACTATTACTGAACATTTGTATAGCACTACAAGATGTACGCAGCTTTGCACAGACACCTGTAAAATGTGGACCTTGCTCATCAGAGCTTACAATCTAGTCAAGACAGTCAACACAGTAGCTGTAGACATGGGATACATCTAGGGGGAATGGTAAAGAAACACAAAGGAGATCAGGTGAGTCAAGATCTGAAAGCGGCAACGAAGAGGTGAGTTTTCAGCCTGGATTTCAAAAGGGTCAGAGAAGGCGCCTGACGTACAGACTTGGGTAGTTTGTTCCAGGCATAAATAGCAGCAAGGTGAAAGGAGCGAAGTCTGGAATTAGCAATAGAAGAGAAGGGCACAGATAGAAGTGATTTACCAGAACAGTGGAGTTCCCAAGGAAGGGTGTAGGGAGAAATGAGAGGAGTACTCTTAACACTCCCTACATCCCAGGGGCCAGAAATATGGAGCAGAAACAAGGCAACTGGGCATTGTTGAGGCTGGAAAAAAGGTCCATTGTTGGGGTGCCCCACCTGCTGAAAATGCGCCGGAGAACCTATGGATTGAGCCACCACTCATAGGGCTGGAGTACCCGGCTGAGCCTGTCTGCTAAGACATTGTCCTGCCCCGGGAGGTACACTGCTCTGAGAAGCATACCCCAACTGATGGCGAAGGTCGAGAGGCGGACTGACTCCCAGCAAAGGGGGTATGAGCCTGTTCCACCCTGCTTGTTGAAGTAGAACATTATCACTTGATTGTCCATCTGTACCAGGATGATCTGGTTGGATAGGTAGGTTTGAAACTCCCGCAGGGCCTTTGCAATTGCCCTGAGCTTGAGGTGATTGATGTGCAGCTCTCATTCTACGAACAGACACCCTGAGTATGGAGTCTGTCCCAATAGGCCCCCCATCCGAGCATGGAGGAATCCGTGATAAGAATGTGCTGATGTGATGGCGCCTGAAAAGAGAGTCTCATCAGGAGATTCAGTGACTGCTGCCATCAGAGGAAGGAATCAGCGAGCGGTAGGGGTCACCTGGCTCATGTTCTCCAGGTACCCCGTTGTCTGCGTCCACTGAGTGGAGAGGCTCCACTGGGCTTGCCACAATCAGAGGCGAGGATATGGGGTGATATGAACCGTGGAAGCCACGTGACCCAGGAGGCGCAGCATGAGGCAAGCCAAGGTACTAGCAACCACCGCCTAGGCAAGATCCGACAGTCATCGGGTCCTGTTGGTTGGAAGGAATGCTCTGGCCTCAGCAGTGTTGAGGAGGGGGTAGATGAATTTGAGGCACTGCGTGGGTTGCAGGTGGGAATTGGGATAGTTGATGACAAACCCCAAGTGTTAAAGTACAAAGATAGTGCGGCACACTGCATGAGAGACCTCGTCAGGCGTGCTCCCTCAGATGAGCCAGTCATCCAGATACAGGAAGACAAACATGCCTTGCACTCTCAGAAAGGCAGCAACCACCACTATGTGAATGAATACCTTGGGAGCAGATGCCAGTTGGACGGGCAGGACTCTGTACTGGTAGTGGCAGCCTCCAACGATGAATCAGTGGTACTGCCAGTGCACGGGATGGATCAGGATGTAGATATAAGCATCTTTTAGATCCAAGGAGCATAGTCAATCTCTCCACTAGAGGTAGGACAGCAACATTCCAATGGAGACCATCTTGAACTTCTCCTTCATCAGGAAGCAGTTGAGGTTTTGCAGGTCTAGGATGGGTCAAAACCCTCCGGTCTTCTTGGGGACCAAGAAGTAATGGGAGAAGAATCCCTCTCCTATCTGAGACCAGGGGAACGAACTCTACTGCCTCATCGAGGAGGAGACTGACAAGTTCCTGCTGAAGGAGTTCTTGATGGAGGGGTTCCATCGGGAACTCCCCTGGATAGATGGGCGGTGGCACCTGCTCGACATGGAGGTGTCCATCCTTCATGACCTGTAAAGCCTAGGCGTCAGAGGTGATGCTGTGCCACAGATGAGAAAAGAACACCAGA
Source organism: Ichthyophis bannanicus (assembly GCA_033557465.1). NCBI lineage: Eukaryota > Metazoa > Chordata > Amphibia > Gymnophiona > Ichthyophiidae > Ichthyophis > Ichthyophis bannanicus. Next base: position 22,913,421 of record CM066035.1, read on the forward strand.
CGCATCCCCCACCCCATATGGAGCAGACGCTGACCCTCCTGGGGAAGAGTGGCTATGTCCAAGGAGTCAAAAGCCCCCAGCAAGTTGCAGCTGAGGCACTGTCTTGGGTTTGGGGGCCTTAAGTCTATGGGGGCCATGCCCCTGGCTCTTGGCCTGCTACCCCTGTGGGGGAGGCTGATAGGCCGGATACTGGGGTTATTGTCCATAGGCCTTCTTCTTCTTCGAGTAGAATGACTTTTTTCCCCAAAGCCTTCCTTCGGGAAGGATCAGCGGTCTTCTGTGAGAGCCTGGTCCTGGTCAGCAACTCAGTCTCCAGCTCGGCACCTTGTCCATCAGGGGCTTGCCGAAGAAGTTCTCTCCCCAGCATGGGACATCAACTAGTTTGTCCTGGACCCATTGTTCCAAGTCCAAGGACTGTAGACATGCCAGGCGGCAGGCACTAATGTCCACAGCAGCCATTCTAGCCACAGACTCAAAGCCGTCAAAGGCTGCTCGAGTGACATACTTGGAGCAGTGCTTGAACATGGCCACAAGGCTCTTGAAGTTCTAGAGGTGATCATCAGAGAGACCAGATAAGAACACAGAAAGCTCCTTTGCCATGTCCATCAGGTACATGCCCATGTACAGCTGATATTTATTTATTTTATTTATTTATTACATTTTCTTTTATACCGCGCTATTTAAGATCAGTGCGGTTTACAATAAACATTAAATCTACACATCTCAGTTTAGTGATTTGTGCTTACAATAAACAGGTAAAAATAACTTGGGTATACAATAAACAAGTTTCTTAACAGGGAGAACATGATAACTATATACAAGCCAGTTAATGTAACTATATACATGGTTAAGTGCACAGCACGAGCTTCTCAAGGTGGGTTAAGTATGGAGGCGGTTAAGGTGTGGTTGCGGGTATTCAGACTAGGAGTGTAAGATGCGTGGGCTTGAGGAGCCTGGATACGGGTGATGAGTACTGAGCCCTAGAAGCACTGTCTACCAAAGCCATCCATGATGCGAGCCCACTCCGACTCCACTACCATGGAATTGTGTGGTAGCTGTCTCTTTTGAAGCCCAGGGCTCTTGAGGACTCGATACATGGAATAGAGCCGCTTGCTCACAATGGGTACAATAACCGGGGCGTCCCACATCCTGAATAGAAGCTGTTCCAAAATAGGAGGAACCAGCACCATGAGAGCCTCCTTAGGAGGGGAATCATACTGCAGGATCTCAAGGTCTTCCACCCGAGGATCCTTCTTTGATTCCACTGCGAAATCCAGTGCCTTTGAAATGTCCCGGACAAAATCCAGGAAGAAGATATCCTCAGGCAGGGATCACCAGTGCTCCTGTGGAGGAGAAGGGTCTGAAGGAGCATCCTGATGGTGGATGGTGTTGGTTGATTCATCCTCCGTTTCCCATTCGGAATCAGACTGAGCGGAATTCAAACCACAGATGGGCATCATGCTGATGCCCAGTTGAGGTAGCTGGGAATCAAGGCCCTTGGCACTCGGAATCTGATGTTCTCCGCAGAGAAGAATAGTGAGCAGACCGGGAACAGGATCCAGCCGCTCCAACACAAGCTGCACTTCTGCCGGCAATGCCCCTATGGCAGAGGGACTAGTGGCCGCATCCGAGAAACCAGAGGCAGCGAGCATCGAAGCAGTATGCAGCTGGAGGAAAGCTGCAAGGCTACACTCCAAGGAAGTCATCCTGGTCTCGAGGGCCGAGGGCTTCACAGTCACCTATACGAGCCCTGACGGTCTTGTGCCCGATGCCAGTTCCCTTGGTGGGGGACTCACCGATGGTGATGGCCTGGGTGGGTTTCTTACGGCCCTGCGAGGAAGAGGGAGTCTCTTTCCACCGGGGCAGCTTTGAGGGCTGCTCCTGGCCATTGCTCTTGGCATCGCACCGAGGACTGCGGTGCCTGTGACCATGGGTCTTAGCCCCCGTTCCGGCACTAGCCTTCGACGTCAACTTGGGTGCAGCTCAGTGCTTCCGGGGACGATCTTCTGTGGACAATCCCTGTCAACATGCGAGGATGGTAACTCCATGGCGGTCCCCTGGGGTATTTATTTCATGGTCAAGGCTGGGCTGAAGACAAGGCCTTGAGGTTAAACAGCACCTCCTGCTGCCTTTCATGATTCTTCCGACCCTTGATCATCATCTGGAGACAGAGCGGGCAAGTGGAATCATCATGGTCAAGCCCCAAGGCACTAAAGGCAGCAATTGTGCCAGTCCGTTATGGACATAGTGTGGGCACAGTTGCTGCACTTCTTAAAATCACTGACCAAGGACATAGCAGGAAAAAGGAGACCTGCGAGTTCAAACTCCAAGGTCCTGGTCAGGGAAGGTTGCGAAAAAAACCCCACACACCGAATGAAGAAAAAGGAGGGAACCCGAGAAAAAAACATGTGCCAAGGAAGCAACTATTCCGGGTACGGGAAGGTTATGGTATGTGATTGAGCAAAGAATCGCACAGAACAAAAAAATAAGCGAAGAAACGCCAAGATTTCCCAAGGAAACAGACAAGCATCTGATGAATTCCACAAAAAAAAGAAGACTGAGGTAAGATGGCACCTTTGGCGGGAAGGTGACCACGCATGCATGATAGAACTCCCAAAGGCTTTCTATGAAATCTGGGGAGTGGTTACTGTGCAGGCTCTGTCGGAGCCGCAACCCATATGTGAGGACTGTCTTCCTGCTTGTTCCCAGAAAAAGCTAAAATCTGTCACCTCTTTCTCTATAACATCAGCAAAATTTGTCCCTTCCTTTCTGAGCACACTATTAAGACCCTTATCCATTTTCTAGTCACCACCCGTCTAGTCTATTGCAAGTGCCTCCTCGCTAGTCTTCCTCTGAATCTCTTTCCCCACTTCAATCTGTTCAAAACTCAGCTACATGGCTAGACTTCCGCCAGTGTCACTATGCTCATGCCACCCCTCTTCTCAAGTCACTTCATTGGCTCCCTATCCATTTTCACATCTAGTTCAAACTTCTCCTGCTGACCTATAAATGCCTTCATTCAGGTGCTTCTCACTACCTTTCCTCTCTTATCTTTTCCTACACCACTCCTCAGGAACTCCGCTCTTCTGGCAGATCCCTTCTATCTGTACCCTTCTCTTCCGCTGCCAACTCCAAACTTTTATTATTCTACCTTGCTGCTCCTTATGCCTGGAGCAAACTTCCTGAGTCAGTTTATCAGGCTCCATCTGTAGCTCTCTTCAAATCCAGGCTGAAAACTCACTTCTTTTAGACTGTTTTTGGATCCTGATGTACTCAGCCTCCTGTTCACTTCCTGTTTTTCCTTACCATTCTCCTAGATATATCTCAAGTCCCCCATTGTTGTGTTGTCTGTCTTGACTAGACTGTAAGCTCTTAAGAGTAGGGACAGTCTCTTACAGGTCTTGGTACAGCACTGTATATGCTAAGACCCTCACCTTTGAATGGTTTCTAACAGCCCTAGTCCTAATACTGAACCACACCATCTGGTGATCACTGGATGCAAAATGATCTCCCATTAAAACATCAGAAACACTTTCACCATTGGTAAGCACCAAGTCCAGTAATGGCACCTTCATGTGTGGGGTCTGCTACCAATTGCCTGAATGGTTCTCCCTGTAGAGAATCCAGGATCTCTTTACTTCTTATTTATTTTATTTATTTAGTTTACACTTATATACTGCTACTTCCAGCGATCAGTAGCGGTTTGATTACAAATTTGGGAGATGTCAAATCAGGACAGAAAAATTGGGATAATATATACATAGATTTGGGGTCTGTCACATCACGCAGGATTTGGCACTTCAAGGTTAGGTTTACATATTTACATATTTACAGTTATACAATAATTACATTTATACAGATCAGCTTCGTGATTCCACTTTGGTTTACATCTTGATTCCACTTTGGTTTACATCTGGTTATAGTGACATTTGAAGAGATGATACTGCAGCAGGAATGTGCCAATCAACATCTGGCATATTGAAATCCCCTATTTATATTTTTATTTATTTATTTATTTATTTAAAGTCTCTTTTATACTGCGCTATTCAGCATCAGCGCGGTTTACAATAAACAATGAACATACACATTTCCAATAGTACTTTGTGTTTACATATGAACAGGATATTCAACTTGGCTAACAGGGTAACTATGTACAACAACAATATATACTGTGATAAGGAAGCTTATCATAGCTCAGGTAGGAGCTATAGAAAAGATGATGTGACTCTGAACAAGCAACCTGTCAGTTTTGGTAGAAGTAAGAAAACAGAGTTTTCACATAAAAGACTACCAGTCCCAGAATGCACCAGGTTTCCAGCAGCCATGAGAGGGGCTGAAGTGAGAAAACGTGTGTGCAATCAAGAGAGCTATGAGGTAATCCCTAAGCACTCATCTCAAAGGGCAGGGCCTGATTCAACACAGCTGCGCTGTGTTAGGGAGGAGCACACATTAGGACAGAATAAGAATAGAGCTTATTCTATAGATAACAGCTTCAGGAAAAGATACAGCAACGGCTACAAGCACCAACATCACTGGGAGAAACAGAAGCCAAGCCAAGCGGATAGAGAGAGAAGGAAACTCTCTGGAAGGAAAAGAAGGAAGGCTATTGGAAGGTCTGGGAGATTCCAAGGCAGTACCTATACTGGGAGGTATTCCAAGTGCCAGCAGAGTCCATTGGACTGGAGTCAGCCAGAGGAATGGAATGGCAGAGATAGGAATCACCAGTGGCTACCTAGAAGAGAGAAGACTGCACGTGGAAAGGACTTTCAGACCTATGCCAAAAGGTATGTGAGGGAAGATCCAGTGTCCAGGGATCAAGATTGGAAGGCTGGACATCAGAACTGGATTACATACTGGCCAGGATATACAGAGAGGAATTATGATAGCAGGAGAGGCTCAGATATGAACACTGATCCAGACCCTATCTATAATAGTGAATGGCAGCAAGGGAATAAGCATTCTCATGATAGTGCCTTATGGAAAGACTCGTCTGTGCCAATGTATGATAGTGACCCTATGCTGATTGATGAAGGGGGAGATACAGCAGATGAAACTATTCATTACATGGACTGTTCTCTATCTAAATGCTATTGCTAGCTTTCTGTGAGCAAACACCTCAGCCATCACAAAGAAACCTAACTTTGTTCTTTATTTCCACTGCAAACAGCTCTTAAAGCAGGATTTGGGTTCACACAGTAGCAGCCAGCCAGCTAAAGGGTTTCAGCTGGTCAATTGATAGTAATTAAAGCTGCACCTGATTGTGTGTGTGAGCAAGGGAGAATCACTGCTGGGATCTGCGTGGAAAATAAGCAGAAGTTAACCTAACAAGCAAAGTTTATTCATTTCTTTGTGCCTTTTTATTTGGTAACTATTTGCTAAGAAAACATTAGCTAATTGCCTGACAAGCTGAAGGTTGTTTTCTGGTTTGCTTTGTGACTTTATGTTATCCATTTAAACACTGCAAGCAAGTAACCTCATTTATATTGCTACCAAGCATATTTGTGCTGGGTGAATTAAACCCCATCAATAAAAGAAGTATTTTATTGGCCTTACCACTGGTTTCACAACTCAATTATTGTCTTCAGCTGTGTTTGGGAGTGAATGAACTACATTACCCACAATACCTTGCAAGAATCATATGAATATATGCATCGTCAAGATTGTGTAAGTTCTCACCCTAGGCAGCCGTCTGACAATACAATATATACAATTTATAGACTGGTCATGTGTTCGTATGGTTTTAGACATTGGAGATTTGGGTGGTTTCGGCAAGATTTGGGTGGTTTTCAGTAGCATTTCCCCTTTTCTAGAAATTCTGTGTATGTCTTCAATTAACTCATTGTCCACCTCTTCCTCTTGTGAGGGAGGTCTGTATATCACGCCAATGCAAATAGATTTCTCTTTCCCTCTTTCTAGTTTAACCCACAATGCCTCCTCTCTCCCTTTTAAGCTCTGTAATTCCAAAGCTTTAATAGTATTTTTTACATATAGTGCCACTCCTCCTCCCCTTCTTCCTACCCTGTCCTACATAGTAACATAGTAAATGACGGCAGATAAAGACCAGTGTGGTCCATCTAGTCTGCCCAGCAATGTGGCAGGAGTAGGTACACTCCTTCCCATGTCTTTTAAGGAGTAGGTGCACCCTTACCCATGTCTTTGCTTAGTGGTGCACCCACCAGGAGCAGGTGCACCCTCCCTATATCTTTGTTTCTTTGTTTAGGGGTGAACCCACCGCTCCTCCCTCCACTGCTCCATGTAGGACACCACCCCTATTTGTTGAGAAATTAGATGGTTCAGTTTATTTTGATTTAGTCTTTTGTGCTGTAAAGTGATCCACTGTGTCTGTCCCAGGCCACTTTGAATTCCGTCACTGTGCTTGCCCCCACCACCTCCATCGGGAGGGCATTCCAAGCATCCACCACCCTTTCAGTAAAAAAGTATTTCCTGACATTGCCTTTCAATTTACCACCTTGCAGCTTTATGTCATGCCCTCTAGTTTTACAGCTTCCCCATCTCTGGAAGAGGTTTGTTTGTTCATTATTTCTCTTTAAGTATTTAAAGGTCTGAATCATATCTCCCCTATCCCTTCTCTCCTCCAAAGTGTACATATTTAGGTCTTCAAGTCTCTCCTCCTAAGGCTTCTGACGCAGGCTCCAAATCATTTTGGTCGCCTTCCTCTGAACAGCTTCCATTCTTTTTACATCCTTTGCAAGATACGGTCTCCAAAACTGAACACAGTATTCCAAGTGAGGCCTCACCAGAGACTTATACAGTGGCACTAGTACCCCTCCCCCCCCCCACACACACTTTCTGATGGTAATTCCTCTTCGAATGCAGCCCAACATCCTCCTGGCTTTTGCCACCGCCTTGTCGCACTGTTTTGCCACCTTGAGATCTACAGAAATAATCACACTGAGGTCTTTCTCCTGCTCCGTGCACACCATCCTCTCGCCCCCTATTGTGTACATTTCCTTTCGATTTCTGCTACCCAAGTGCATGACACTGCACTTCTTCACATTTTCTGAATACAGTATAGCCAGTTATAGTTACATCCCAGTCATGGTTTTCTGTGAGCCATGTTTCTGTAACTGCCACTAAATCCAAGTCGGCCACTCCTACCAAAGCTTCAACATCAGGGATCTTATTTCCCATGCTACGGGCATTTATACACACTGCTTTCCATGTTACCCCTGTTACCCATTTCCATAAAGGTAGCTAGGTCGACCAAAGGCATCTAGGGTTCTCGATTCACTACCTGGAGGGTTCGAGGAATGTGTCTTAGCACTCTTTATTCAACACCTTGCCAATTCCATCGCCATAGAATGGTACGGCAATTGCGTCTTTTGAAAACTGGGACACTCCGGTACCCGGTACATGGTATTGAGTCGTCATGTATGTGGAGACATAGTAAGGGGTGTCTCCCACATACCAAGCACAAGGTCGTGAAGTATGCGATGGATAGGGAGCATAGAGGCCTCCTTCGGGGCTGTAGAATACTGAAGAATTTCAAGTTCTTGGGCCCTATGCTCTTTCTACGATGTCATTGTTATGGACAGACCCCGAGCAACATCACGAAAAGACATGTCATCTGGAGGGGACATGCGATGTTGTGGAGATGGGTCTTCCGGGATAGTTCTCATGTCCCGGGTATTGGACGATTCATCATCCGACAAATCGGAATCCGAAGACTCAAAATATCGACAAGCAGGGTGTTCCCACTCTGCACGTACTCAGTACCGATCAAAACTGGTAGCTGAGGCTTGTGGTGCTGGCACCTCAGTACCGGAAATGGATTTAAGGGCCAGCATGGGTGGTAACGAGGTAAGCGGCAAAAAAGTTGATGCAGGTTGTGTCGGTACTGGAGCCGGTACGGATGCCTGTGGAATCGACTGTAAAGGTTTTACTGGTACCGAGGCCACCAGTAAGCCGCTAAGCTCCGCTCAATGGCCAGGATATGTTGATCCATGGAGCTTGCCGATGCTTGGGTATTGGTACTAGAATTGCAGGCCACGATCCCTGAGCATGGCATCAGGAGCTCTCCAGAGGTGGAGGCCTCGGGAGATTCCTGAGACCCCACTAAGGCTTTGTAGGAAAGGTCCTCCCACCGCAGTTGTCTGGCCGGTGTCCCCCCCTCCAGGGCAAAACCCAAGACATCTCGATGCTTAGAAAGAGATCTACCCTTGAAGGGCCGGCCAGTCTTTGATAAAGACCTAGGTTTCAATACCTGAGATCCTTGGGAGGAAGATGAATCTCTCGATGACATGGATGCTAAAGATGCTGTATCGGAAGCAAAGAGGGTGCCTAGTTTTGCAGCTCAATTCTGTAGGCCTCTCTTTGTCATCTTCCTACAAAGAGGACATTCTTACAGTTGATGATCTGATCCTAAGCATTTTAAACACCAGTCATGGGTGTCTGTGGCCAAAATGATAGTGCCACATTTGGAACACTGCTTAAAACCACTGGATGTTTTTTCCATTTTGTCTGTGCCAAAAGGGGAGGCCTAAGCCTAAGATGGCGTCAATGCGCCTGAAGGAAAGAGATCATTCTTTAGCTCACAGAAGATTTTTTTTTTAAGAAAGAAAGAAAGCACTGATGGAGGTTGGTTCCAGCGTCGACGGGAAGGCAGACGCAACCACAAAAAATAAGAAAGGACAAATTTTCTGCGGTGACAAGAATTGCTTCTTGTTGGCTCCACGGAAAATGAAGAACTGAGGAGGGAGAGCTGGAAAGGTGGGAAGGCAGCTACACAAGCACAGTGGGATGCTCCCAAAAGCTTTCCTATTGGTCGCTGGGGAGCGTTCCTGCGCAGGCTCCGTCGGTGCCGACGTCACCCATATGTGACGACTACATTTCTGCTTGTTCCTGGAGATTCTCCTTTTCCTTTATTCACACCTATCAGGTCCCTCAGTATCCTACTCTCCATCTCTTCCTTCCCCTTCAGCCCTTCCTCCCTCAGGTTCCCCTTCCCAAACCATTCAAGAGTCCCACAGAGTACTGGCAAAGGAGGAATCCCCATCAAGCAGCTGCATTCTCCTAGCCCTAGATAAACACAGCAGACCTTTCCCCTCCACATGGGTGGGAGTCTGTGCAGGATGCCCACTAACAGCCCACCCCTGACTGCCAATCATTTCATTACTGCCCCTACCTTATCTGAACTATATTCGTTCTTTGTGTGTTTGGTTTCTTCCATAACCTGTGGGTGTGAAGCAGAGATGGGAAAGTCCCTCTGTGTTACAACATTTAAATGTGAGTGAGGCAGGGAAATCAGAGCTCCTCTATGTCATTCACAACTTCCCTATGGAGCTAGAGAATTACATGATTCTGCGCATGTGTGTTCAAGAGAGGGAGTACTGCACAGATGAAGTACTCCCTTTCTTGGACACACAATCAACTGACATTGATGCCCTAGTACTAAACTGGAATGAGGTCATTGGAAATGCAGCAGAAGAACTGCCAACCCAACGATCCTCCAATAAACTTCAAAAAATACAGTGGTAGTCAACAGAGCTCAGAGACCTCAAGAGGCAATTACGGAAGACAGAGTGCAAGTGGAGAAAATCAAAGCTAACAGAAGACAGAAATTCCTTCATGCTACTATTAACAGAATACCGAACAGAGACAGATAAATGCAAAAGATTATTCTACACAAAAATCATAAATAAATCAATTAACCGACCAAAACAGCTCTTCAAGATAGAAAGGAACCTCAGAATCTTTCAAACCACTATCAAAGAAACAATTCAGCACGACTGCTACCTTTACATATACCTCCTACCACTAATACCAGCAACACCCAGTCCACTTTTAGCTCTATCAGCAAAGGAAAAACTGAATGTATTATTGCCACATTAAACTCAACCACATCACCATTTGACTCATGCCCAGTATGCTGGGTTAAAGTTTCCAAAGAAGAACTTAGCCCAAGTCTGACGAGAATTGCCAAATTATCTCTCCAAGAGGGCTACACGCCCAAACAACTCAAATTCTCCTCCATCCATCCCACCCTAAAAAACACAAACCTCGATCCCAGTGATTATGCAGCATATAGACCCATAGCAAGTCTACCATTCATGACCAAGATAATTGAAAAAATCATTCAACAGCAACTTCAGGACTAACTTGACGCCTATGCTCCGTTGGACTCAAAGCAGCAGGATTTTACACACAACCATGGAATTGAAACGCTCCTAACTTTCCTGTTAGATACTCTGATTAAAGGAACTCAGAAACCACACCAAGGATTCATCCTAATATTTCTTGATATCTCAGCTGCTTTCAGTACCATCAATCACAACACTCTCCTGCAGAGACTCCAATCCATTGGAATCCAAGGTCATGTTCTGACATGGTTTCATTCATATCTCTCTGACCGACAACAAAAAATCAAGATCATAAGCAACTCATCCCTCCCCTTTTCACAAACCCAAGGCGTCCCGCAAGGCTCCTCTCTGTTGGCCCTACTTTTCAATATTTACCTGCAACCATTATGTCCTATTATCCACTCACATAATATATCCTTCCATATCTATGTGGACGATATAATGATTTATGCACCATTCGGTACCAACAAACCAGAATACGATGGAATAATAAACTGCTTCGCAGACATCTCACTATGCTTGTCAAACAACTCCCTAAATATTAATTACAAGAAGACTGAAATACTATTTATAACCAAGGATTCCAGGTTCAAAGTGCCAACTTCAATAGTGTTAAATGGCACAAGCATGAATGTACAACAAAACGTCAAGTACTTGGGCATTACCATTGATCAACAACTTACCTTGAAACCACACACAAATGTTGCAACAAAACTAATATACCATAAAAGCCAAACTCTCCAACACCTCTGCCCTTTACTAGACCCATCCAACTTCTGCTCTGCCTTTCAAGCAATCATAACACTGCATTTTGATTAACTGAAATTCCATTTATCAAGGATTGCCTAAAGCCACACTACTTCTCCTCAAAACGGCACTGCACACTGCAGCACACATAATTCAAGGAGCATCAAAGTATGATTATATTATACTTATTCTAAGACAACTCCACTGGCTTCCATTACTCAGCCACATACACTATAAAATCCTATTCCTTACCAGTACATACTTAGCCCTGTGCGAGCGATGCAGCCGCACAGGGCGCAAAGGCTTAGGGGATGCATTTGCGGCTGTCTGCTGTTGCCCTGCAGTCGCCACTTTTTGTTTTTTCAGCAGCGGCAGGGTAACAACGGGCAGCCAAAATGCGCCCCCTAAGCCTTTTCGAGGCATTTTAAGCAGGTTGGTCCTGCCCTCCTCTGATGCGATGTAAAAGCAGGGAGGGATAGATCTACTTAAAGTGCCGGCGACTTGCACATTGGGCACGCGCCCTCCAACCCACCACCATCCAGCCACTTTCTGCTCTTTCCGTGCTGCCGGCACCACCATGGAAAAAACAGAGGGTGGCAGCAGCAGGGAAAGAGCAGGCAGCAACTGGACAGAGGTATGGGGGGGAGGTGACTGTGCACAGGGCATGATACTAGCTCGGTACGGCCCTGCTCCTGACCTTCAAAATCATCAACAACCAGTCATCCCATTACTTCCAATCACTACTGAATTCTTCCAACACAGGCAAGACAAGAAGACAATACACAATAAACATGCTAAATATATCACATGAGAAAATCAAAAGCACCCAGTACGCCTGCAACAGGGCATTTGAATTAAATGTTCCAACAATCTGGAACTCTCTCCCAGGAACTCTCCAAGCTAGCAACGATCTGTCCACATTCAGAAAACTTCTCAAAACGTATCTATTCAATGAACAGTTTGGCTGCATCACGGTCAGTTAAACCAAGGCGCCATCGAGCGAAGATCGGAGCCCCATTCACCTCCCCTGCTTCTCTGATAGGGGAGGAGACAGCGAGCAAGCAGCATAGCTCTGCATACTCTCCAACCCCAACCCTATCAGAGGCTGCAATGGTCAGTTAAACCAAGGCGCCATCAGGCGAAGATCGGAGCCCCATTTACCTCCTCTGCTCCTCTGATAGGGGAAGAGACAGCGAGCAAGCGGCATAGCTCCGCCTACTCTCCAGCCCAAACCCTATCAGAGGCTGCAACGGTCAGTTAAACTAAGGCGCCATCAGGCGTGCCCACGTCAGGTGGGCCTGTGCCTGAGGGCCTTGCCAGAGGGCCCTTAGGTGTGGCCCTTAAGTGTGGTCCTGCGAGGAAGAGTTTCTTTGGCATCACACCGATTATATCTCTGAGATGGCTCTTCTGTTCTGAACGCAGATTCCAACAGTAAGATTTTATTCTTCATTTCCATAGCAGAGAAGTTTTCATCTACACTCAGAGATATGCTTTTTATAATTCTAACTGGCTGCAGACTATTCGTAAAGGTCCCTTTTGCTCCTGAAAAACTTTCAGTTTAATTTATCAAATCCAACATTGTTTTAGCCAAAGTTTGCTAGTCAAAGCAGAACGTTTCTAACGTTTTTTCTCTTCCCTTTCAAAAGGCCACAATCAACTAACAATAGTTTTAGAGGTCATCTTATGAGCTACTGATATGCCTTTCATTAAAGTTTCTTAGGGGTGATCCCAGACAAATTCCATTTCATACTTGCAACTCTTTATTTAAAATATAAAAACAAAAAGAAAAAAAATGTTTTTTTCAATAGAGTCATCCCAATGTATTTTTTTTTAGAGGCACCTTTATTATGTACCACATCCCAGGCTTTTTCTCCTTCCAGTCACCCAATACCTGTCATTCACTCTTTACGCCGATCAGCCACAGAAGTTAAATGCTTTAACCCATTTTTTTTTTAAATCTGAGCGTAAGCAACACCTCATTCGGATCAAATTCATCGAAGTGGGTCATACTAAAGCTAATCTCAATAAGTTTTTACCCAGTTTAAAATGCTCTCTTATCAATCCACGCTCTATTATGAAAAAATTACCATTGATAATTGACCACATTACCAATAATAACTTGGACATTCTTTTCATAACTAAATCATGGCTAACACCTAACGACACAGTATTGATCAATCAACTAAAGCCAACAAGTTATGACATATTCAATTACCAAAGATTAAATAAAAGAGGAGGAGGAGAAGTAACCATCTTAGCTAAAAAGGATCTATAACTTTCTAAAGGCTCAAGCGAATTTGCACAAAGTATGGATGTTCTCCTAGTGGAAAACAAGAGCATGCTCTTACTCCTAATCTACAGGCCCCCATCATCAAATGGAGAGGATCTTGTTAGCATAACTGTTTATCTTTGCAGAAAAATCTCTTCTAATAGGTTCACAAATGTTCTAGGTGACCTAAACTTATCTTCTGCCTCATCACATTTAGCATAGGGGTTTATGTAGTCTATGGATGCCCTGGGTTTCAAGCAAATAGTGCAACACACTTCTCACATTAAAGGAAACACTCTGGACCTCATCTTTATCCTTTAAGAGATGTCAAACAATATTTCAAATGTACAGATTCAACAGATTCCTTGGTCTTATCACCATATTATCCAATTCAATATCGCTTTCCTTCCCAGTAGAGCAAACACAAATCAAATAATCTATCAACTTAGAAAGTTCCGTAAATTTGACAAGGATCAATTTTTAAAAGAACTTTTGCCACAGCTTCAAACAGACACCAAGGATACTGATTTACTCATAAATAGGTGGAACTCGTTGATACACTAAGCAGCCACCATTTCTAACAGCTTCACAATTCCCAAATCCCTTCCAAGAAAAGGTGCAGTATGGTACTCAAAAGATGTTCGATCCTTAAAAATACAACTAAGAAATTTAGAAAGGAAATAGAGAAAATATAAAAGTGTAGCAGTCAAAATAGCCTTCTTTAATAAACTTGAAGATTACAAATCATTAATAAGCAGTAACAAATGAGATTATCATACCAAGCTAATAATGGCTGCCCTGAATAAGCCAAGAGAATTGTTTGATATAGTTAAAACACTAACAACCAATCCAAAGGAAGACAACTCCATGCTCGCTCCAAATGCATCTGCCATGGCCAAATACTACAAAGAAAAAGTGGGCACCATTGCATTATCTTTTCACCAATACTATTCAACCGTCTCTTCCACCATTCAGGGTTGGAAAAAAATTACTATTATTACCGAAAGACAACTTGATGATATAATAAAATCTTAAACACCTCAACACTAGACCCTTGCCCAGCCACAAGGATTTGTTTGCTTGCTCCTTATATGCTGAATTTAATCAACTCTTCACTAGAACAAGGGTTGTTGTTGTTAAGTGCCGTTGAGTCGGAGTCGACTCATGGCGACCCTCTAGATAGCTATCCTAAATTGTGTTCGGTCTTCAGTCAGGCGGCTCATTGTTGACATACTGGTACCCGTAGCTGCTGTTATTGTATCGATCCATCTCATTGCTGGCCTTCCTCTTTTGCGTTGACCTTCTATCTTGCCAAACATGATGTCTTTCTATAATGATCTCTCTCTTCGCATGATGTATCCAAAGTATGAAAGTCAAAGTCTTGTCATCTGAGCTTCAAAAGAAAGCTTAGGTTTGATCTCCTCTAGTACGGACTGGTTTGTTCTTCAGGCAGTCCATGGTATACACAGTATTCGCCACCAGCACCAGAATTCAAAGGCATTGATTTTCTTCCTGTCTATCTTTTTCACTGTCCAGCTTTCACAACCATATGATGTTATTGAAAATACCATGGCTTGAACAAGTCAAATCTTTGTATGGAGAGAGACATCTCTGCTCTTGAGAATCTTATCTAGGTCTTTCATAGCCATTCTGCTAAGAGCAATGCGTCATTTGATTTCTTGACTGCTTGTTGCTTCTTTATTGATAGTTGATCCAAGTAGGTTAAAGTTGTTCACGATTTCAATTTCTTCTCCTTCAACGATGAACCTGTTGATTATGCCAGTTGTCATGATCTTTGTCTTCTTTACATTAAGGTGCAGGCCCATTTTGAGACTATGTTCTTTGATTGTGAGAAGCAAATGTTTCAGATCATCTTCACTTTCAGCCAGTAATGTGGTATCATCAGCATAGCGAAGGTTGTTGATGAGTCTTCCACCAATCTTCACACCTCTGTTGTCTTCATACAATCCTGCTTCTCTGATGATTTGTTCTGCAATAAATTAAACAGGTAGGGGGAAAGTATGCAGCCTTGTCTTACACCTTTGCTTATTTTAAACCATTCTGTTTCTCCTTGTTCCGTTCCAACTGTTGTTTCTTGATCAATGTACAGATTGTGCAAGAGTACGATCGGGTGTTCTGGTATACCCATGCTTCTTAATATGGCCCAGAGTTTCTCATGGTTTACACAGTCAAAAGCTTTGCTATAGTCGATAAAGCACAAATAGATATCCTTTTGGTATTCTTTAGTCTTTTCAACGATCCATCTCACATCCGCAATGATGTCTCTCGTTCCTCGCCCTTTCCTGAACCCTGCTTGCACTTCAGGTAGTTCTTGTTCCAGGTATGGTTGTAGTCTCTTTTGAATAATCTTTAGTAGAATCTTGCTGGCATATGGGATCAGAGCGATTGTGCGATAATTTCCACAGTCAGTTGGATCACCTTTCTTTAGTATTGGTATAAACACAGATCTTTTCCAGTCAGTTGGCCATGATGTTGTAGAACAAGGGTACATTCCAGATAATCTAAAAAGTGCCTTTATCTGTCCCCTCTTTAAAGGTAAGAAGCTGGATATATCTAATCCAAGCTCTTACAGGCCAATTTCAAGCTTGCCTTTTATTTCAAAAATCTTAGAAAATGCAGTTCAGCTCCAATTACAAAATCACGTAGACAACTTTGCCCCACTCGATCCTCAACAACATGGGTTTAGAACTGGGCACAGAGTGGAAACCCTCCTTATGACATTAACTGATAAGCTTCTTAAGGGAATTGAAAAGCCTAATTCTGGATTCATCCTAATGTTCCTTGATAAATCAGCGGCTTATGACTCTATATTACATAATTATCTCTTATTTAGATTGCAAGAAATCAGCCTTAAAGATAATGTTTTGTCATGGTTTAAGTCATATTTATCAAATCGAACCATCCAAGTAAAAATGGGTAATATTATATCAAACCCATTTTTCCAATAGATAGGCATACCCCAAGGTTCCGCGTTATCAGCGCTTCTTTTTAATTTATACATTCAACCTATTTGTAGCATAATCAAGAGTCATGGCATTTATTATCACCTGTATGCTGATGATAACGTTATACTCTCAAATCAACACCAAGCAGCTATACTTAGAAAAAATAAAGGAATGTTTCAACAACATCATCACTTGGTTGGCAGAACATAACTTGCAAATAAATTTTGAGAAAAAAGAAAGTCTCTATTACAAAAGACAATTTTTTTACACCTCCAGATTTACTTATGTTAAAAGAAGCAAGCATCCAAGTTAAAAAAGAAGTGAGATATTTGGGAGTTATGCTAGATCACCAGCTCAATTTCTCTAAGCACGTGAGCAACTTAACAAAGGTCATCTACTCCAAACTAAAGATGTTTCAACATTTAAGACCACTCCTCTCTGCAAGTGACTGCAGAACGGTAGTTCAGGCAATGATCTTTCCTCACTTGGATTTTTGTTATGCCATACTTATTGGTCTTCCAAAGCAAGCCATCCATAGACTTCAGCTAGCTCAAAACATGGCAGCTAGAGTTATTTTGCAAGTCCCAATCAAAGAGCATACTACACCAATCTTAAAGCACCTTCATTGGCTACCAGTTGAGAGCAGAATTAAATTTAAAGCTATTCACACAATTTTCAAATCACTCCAATCAGAATCCTCCTCTTGCCTGAAAGCCCTTATCCAAATCACCCCTAGAAAGAGGCCATAGAGAAGCAGCACTAAAAACTCGCTTGTGGTACCTCCTGAATTCAAGATCTGCAGTTCAATTACTTCAAAGAGAGCTTTCTCCCTTTATGCTCCTCTATTATGGAATTAACTTCCTCAATCCATAAGAGTCTCTGGTGATCCAAATATGTTTCGAAAACTTCGAAAATCTTTTCTGTTCAAGGATTACTTTGGTGAACTAATCACTTAAATATAAGTAAAGTCATTGTTGTCTAAAGAGCTTGCCTCTTTCCCTGTAATTAGTTATTAGAATTATTTGACAGTTTGTTTTGTTTTTTATCCCCATCACTTTGTGAACAACTTTAACCTACTTGGATCAACTATCAATAAAGAAGCAACAAGCAGTCAAGAAATCAGACAACGCATTGCTCTTGGCAGAATGGCTATGAAAGACCTAGATAAGATTCTCAAGAGCAGAGATGTCTCTCTCCATACAAAGATTTGACTTGTTCAAGCCATGGTTTTTTCAATAACATCATATGGATGTGAAAGCTGGACAGTGAAAAAGATAGACAGGAAGAAAATTGATGCCTTTGAATTGTGGTGCTGGCAGCGAATGCTGTGTATACCATGGAATGCCCGAAGAACAAACCAGTCCTTATTAACATGTCCTTATTAACCAACTCATTCCACCAAATTTTTCCATACACACATCTCACAGAGAAAATAAGAAGGGAGGAGGTGCACTCATTCTCACCAAGTCTGAACTCCTTTTCAATACAACTAACTCCTACAGCTCAGACAATATGGAAACAATCACCATAGTGAACAAGCAATGCTCCATCAACCTGATTTACAGAACCCCCTCAAGCTCCCCAGATAACCTGCCTACCATATTAGACATTGCTGCCAATACCAGTAACATTAACATTCCAAACTGGATATTGGGGGATCTCAATCTCCCATCACTACAACAACATCAGTCCTCTGCATTCCTCAATGCCATCGAAACTCTTGGATATCAACAACTAATCTTGGAGCCCACTCACATCAAAGGAAACATCCTTGACATGGTCTTCGCACCACAATCGGCTTCTGCACAAAACAGCAACATTATAAAATCTATCAATGATGTGCCATGGTCAGACCATAAACTAATAATCCTACAAATTCCTTTGGACAACACTCATTCTTTAAACAACAGAAACCTTGACAACACACTAAGAGCCCCATCAAGAGGTTTTCGGCCCTTCAATAAGGATGTTATAATGACAAACACCCAACCACTCCTCAGCAATACAACACTTAACCTGGAAGAAGCAATTGAAGCCTGGAATAACAGCCTCAAAACCATTGCTATGCTACCACACAAAAACACATCAAGGAAAAGACCCTCAGCTCCTTGGTTCTCGCCCGATCTGCGATCTTCTCTTATGCACCTCAGAAGACTCGAAAAACGCTGGCGCCGATCACTGGCCATTGATGATCGTACAGCCTACAATCTCTATTTAGCAACTCACCGTGAAGCAATCACAAACAAAAGGAAGCAGTATCACACAGATATGCTCAAAAGATCACTAAACAAACCTCGTGATCTGTTCAACCTAGTAAAATCTTTATCTAATGAACCATCTTCAGAACAAAAATGTGATATTCACCCACAAGAATTTGCTGAGTACTTGCAATCTAAACTCCTACAGACAGATGAGCTACAGAATACAGTTATTCAAGAATCAACTTGCCAAAACACCTTATCTTCACTGTATGCACCCTCAGCTAAACAAATTGAAGACATAATCTCCTCACTCAATACCTCCACCGCTCAAACCGATCCTTGCCCAGCCTTCTGGATAAAGGACCTTAGAAATGTATTCAGCCCATTCATTGCAAGAATCATGAACCTTTCTTTCTCAACTGGATCATTCCCATCTGCTCTAAAGCTCACATCCATCAGACCATTATTAAAAAATTCCAAATTAGACCCTAAAAGGGCTGACTCATACAGACCTATCGCCAGCATTCCCCTCCTAGCAAAAATTTTTGAAAAAGAAGTGCAACGCCAAATTCAAGACCACATAGACTCCACAGCTCCTCTCGACCACTTTCAACATGGCTTCAGAGAACACCATGGAGTTGAAACACTCCTCACCACCCTCCTCAATAACATACTCACCAATATAGACAACATCCGCCAAGGCGTCGTGCTAATCTTCTTAGATATTGCAGCAGCGTTTGATTCGGTAAATCACGAGATACTCATTACACGATTGAAGGAAAAAGGCATCGGTAGTTCAGCGCTGGAATGGTGCAAATCTTACCTGGACACCAGAATGCAATATGTAAAATCTGCAACAGGAGAATCAAACCTTTTCCACCAAAAACAAGGAGTACCACAAGGGTCATCTCTTTCATCTCTCATGTTTAACATCTACATGCAACCCATCTGCAATATCATCAGATCTTTCAACGTGGAAGGTATGATATATGCAGACGACATCCTACTTTATATGCCATTTTCTACAATGCAATTGGATCTACTTCCCATAATAAATTGCTTCAATGCCGTATCAGAGTGGCTCCTCTCACAGAACCTCCGCATCCAACATAAGAAAACTGAAGTTCTCTTTGTTACAAGAGACCCTAACTTCATTCCACCAGCACAAATAAGCGTCAAAGGAGCTGATCTATCCACCAAGGAAGCAATAAGATACCTTGGAGTCACACTGGACCACCGTCTCAATATGAAATCACACGTTAACAATATAACAAAGACTGTATACTTCAAGATACGCACACTCAGGCATCTACGCTCATTACTGGACCCAGACGATTTTAGAACCATCTTCCAAGCACTCATCCTACCACATTTTGATTTCGCAAATTCAATTCTACAAGGTCTCCCACAATCCACCCTAAGTTCTCTTCAACTTGCCATGAACACTGCTGCAAGGGTTCTACAAGGAGTATCCAGGAGTAGTCACGTGACACCAATTCTCAAACATCTTCACTGGCTCCCGATACAAGGCAGAATCATATTCAAAACCCTAATTCTCACATACAAGGCCATACATGGTTTATCTGCAAACTCTCTAACTGATCTCACACAATTTTTACCTCCAACTAGAACCAGAAGAAAAATAGCGACAAACACCCTAATGATGCCGAAGGCCATAACAACCTGTAGCCAAGCAACAGCGAACAGAGCCTTCATGTTTTGCGCACCAAAACATTGGAATTCCCTACCACCCGAAATTCGTGCCATAACCGGCATAGTCCAATTCAGAAAGGCCCTCAAACATAACTTATTCATCAAATACTACCCCACATAATATTCACCACAAACTTAACAGAATCCCCTCCTTTTCCAAACATTATTGATAATATTACATAAATACTTCTCTCATGTGATCGAATTAGCAGATCAATATTCTATGTATATAGTTCAATGTATATAGTTTTACCCCCATATTATCCATGTTTATCTTATCCAAATTTATTTTCCTGTTTTATGTAATACCGAACAGCCTGTTGTTCTGGTCTTTGGTTCTCTGTAAACCGCGCTGATTGTAAATAGCGCGGTATATAAAAAATTGAAATAAATAAATAAATAAATAAAATAAACAGTCGGTACTAGAGGAGATCAAACCTAAGCTTTCTTTAGAAGCTCAGATGACAAGACTTCGACTTTTATACTTTGGACACATCATGCGAAGAGAGAGATCATTAGAGAAAGACATCATGCTTGGCAAGATAGAAGGTCAGCGCAAAAGAGGAAGGCCAGCAATGAGATGGATTGATACAATAACAGCAGCTACGGGTACGAGTCTGTCAACAATGAGCCGCCTGACTGAAGACCGAACACAATTTAGGATAGCTATCCAGAGGGTCGCCATGAGTTGACTCCGACTTGACAGCACTTAACAACAACACCACTTTGTTAGCAATTTTTCCATTTTAACTTGTTAAATGTATTCTGTTAAATGTATTTTTCCTTTTTTACTCTGAGTTCTTTGCAAACTGCTTTGATTCATGAAAAGCGGTATATAAGCACAAACAAACAAACAAATAAATAAATAAATAAATAAATAATCCGTCCCCCTCATATCTCTCCCCCTCCTATCCCTCCCCCTCCCCCTTCCCTCCCTCCCTCAGCAGAAAACAGACAGCATGCTCATATATACAATCCCCCCATCCCCTTCTAACACCCAACTACATACCTCATTATGTAAATAAGTTCCTCTGTTGTATGTAATGCTATTATTGCAAGTTTTAAATTGTATATGTATATAAGGTCTCTCTGTTCTCTGTACAAGCTGTTGTTGAAATGCACACCGCTTTGTTCCGGCGAAAAGCGGTATAAAAATCCAGCCAAATAAATAAATAAAAAATAAATGTTCATTAGTTCAGCACTGTACTATGCATCATTCTACCAGCTAGATATCTCTGAAAAGACACCTCTTAGTGTTCAAGGGAGGGACAGTAATGTCCCTTTCGTGTCACTTACGACTTTGAAGTTAGTGTGGATGGCATCATCTAGGTCACATTACCTGTTAGCAGACACCTGGTCTTATTCAGATAGTTTATCTTTCCTGCGGTGGACTGATGTTTCTTTTGTAATTTGCTCAAATCATCCAGAGTAGCTTGTGCATCCTGCGTAGGGTCCAGAAATTTCCCAGTTGTAGCTGTTGTAGCAGTTTCATCCAGCTCTTGCAGTAAAGTGTTAATGGACTCCAGCAATTCCATAGAGACAACTGGCTGCTTACTGCTGATGAACTCTGAGGCCTGCTTTACCTTGAAAAGGAAGGTCTCCCATTTGTCCAGCATCTGAGAGAGAAAGAGAATCTTAACTCATTGCTGCACCGAGGGCAAAGACAAACAAGTTAGATCAAATGATTTTTATTGAACAAATCATGCCAACAATATAAAATAAAGCAAAGAAGTTATTAAAACTGAAGCATGTTGACAGAAAGGTTTAAATTGTTGTTTTTACAAAAGTATCTATGCAAAGGTGATAGAAGAATGTAAATTGTTATTTTTACAGAATGATCAGGAAATTAAGCAAAAGATGAAATTAGTTCTTACCTGCTAATTGTCTTTCCTTGAGCTTTCTCCGGGCCAGTCCAGGGTAAGGTAGGGTTGTCAATCCCCTATAGCAGTGATGGCTAACCTTTTTGAGCCCGAGTGCCCAAACTGCCGCACAAAACCAAAGAATTTCCTCAAAGTGCCAGCACGTCATTTGCATAAGTGGTCTTATTTGCATAAATATTTGCATAATGTTACCATACACTAACTTTTAGTAAACATGTCTCTTAATGAGTGTATGGATAAAGAAAGACTAAAAGATTTCTACATTACTATAATCCAGTGCCAACCGCCAGGCACATTAGGAACTACTACAAACGCTGCCCATTTAGAACCCATAGCAAACCCGCCGTATCCTGACAGCATTACCAGGACTCACAAAGCACCATACCCTACCTATCAAAAGGCAACACTGCAAATATTAAACCAATACATTTCAGAGAATACTGGGGAAAGAGAACAAGTGGCAACGTCAAATAGGAATTTCCTCTTGTACCAAACAAAGCGCAGATGTTAATGATGCACATTTCCCAGAGCTGACATATTCCAGTTAATAAATTCAAAATAAAGAGATATCTTTCTACCTTTTGTGCATTTTTTTTCAGTTGCAATTGGTCCAGCCATTTTCTTCTGGTTTCTTCATGTTTTCTGCTAACTCTCCATCGTCTGCTGTCCATTTGTCCTTTCTTCTCTCTTCTAGTTTTTTTTCCATTCTCTCTCTCTCTACATCTGCTTTAACATACTAATCTTTCTCCTTTTGCTCTTTCCTCATTCCTATTTCATCCACACAAATTTTACCCCTCCATCCTCAATCCCCAATTACTCTCCCAATACCTGGCCAATTGTAGATTTTTCATCCCTCCTACACAAAATATTTTTCCCCTCTCCATTTTACTCTCCCAGCCCCATCCCATTCTAATCCTCCCCCAACATCAGCTCCCTTCTAGTTCCAGTCTCACCCAGCATCCATTCCCTTCTTCAAGCCCCCCACTTCCCCTCAGCCCATGTCCATTCCAAGCCCCGTCCCCATCAGCTATGTGCAGTTCAAGCCCCCCACTTCCACTCAGCCCATTTCCATTCCCAGCCCCATCCCCAACAGCTATTTGCAGTTCAAGCCCCCTTCCACTCAGCCCATTTCCAGTCCTAGCAACCCCCCAACCCAATACCAGTCCTAGCCCCCCCATAGCCCACTCCCAGTCCTAATCCCACCAGCCCATTTCCAGTCCTAACCTCCCCATCAGCCCACTCCCAGTCCTATTCCCCCATCACTCAATTTTTAGTTTAAGCCCCCCCAGCGCCTATCACCACTCCTAACCCCCCCAGCGCCCATCACCACTCCTAACCCCCCCAGCCCAGCGCCCATCACCTCTCCTAACCCCCCCAGGCAGCCCAGTGCACATCACCACTACTAACCCCCCCAGCCAGCCCTGTGTCCATCACCACTCCTAACCCCACCAGACCAGTGCCCATCACCACTCCTAAACCCCCCCACCCCAGCGCCTCACTACTCCTAACACCCCCCCAGCCAAGCCCAGCCCAGCCCATCACTACTCCTAACCCCCCCCAGCCCAGCCCAGCCCATCACCACTCCTAACCCCCCCCAGCCCAGCCCAGCCCATCACCACTCCTAACCCCCCAGCCCAGCCCAGCCCATCACCACTCCTAACCCCCCCCAGCCCAGCCCAGCCCAGCCCATCACCACTCCTAACCCCCCCTCCAGCCCATCACCACTCCTAACCCCCCCAGCCCAGCCCAGCCCAGCCCATCACCACTCCTAACCCCCCCCCAGCCCAGCCCAGCCCAGCCCAGCCCATCACCACTCCTAACCCCCACCCCCGCCCAGCCCAGCCCAGCCCAGGGAAAATTAAAAAAAAAAGAAAACCTGTCTGCTGCCGTTGTCGGGGCCGCCGCGGCAGAATCGAGCGTGCCGCGGGGCCCCCCTGTACCCACCCGGCAGAGCCTGCCCTCCCCGTAGCAGCTCTCTTTGGAGCTACAGTCAGACGCGCCGGCTTGCAGAGCGCGAAGGGAAGAGTTCCCTCGCTGCTCTGTTAAGCCCGCGGGGGCTGATGGGAAGTTCCCATCAGCCCCCGCGGGCTTAACAGAGTCGCGAAAGGGAAACTCTTCCCTTCGCGCTCTGCAAGCCGGCGCGTCTGACTGTAGCTCCAAAGAGAGAGCTGCTACGGGGAGGGCAGGCTCTGCCGGGTGGGTACAGGGGGGCCCCGCGGCACGCTCGATTCTGCCGCGGCGGCCCCGACAACGGCAGCAGACAGGTTTTCTTTTTTTTTTTCAATTGCGGACCTTCCCGCGTGCCAGCTGCAAGGCCTTCGCGTGCCACAGCTGGCACGCGTGCCATAGGTTCGCCATTGCTGCCCTATAGCAACTGAGGACTGAAGGCTCCAAGCTTTTCATGTGAAGTGAAGCCACTCCCCCTTTGGGTAATCTGGCAGTCTCCTTCTGACAAAGCAACTAAACAGAAAGAAACTAAACACAATAGATTAACCCTTGAAAAACTGATAATGTTCTATAGTCCTTAAACAGCAAAAACAACCGGTCTTTTTTTTTTTTTTTTTTTAAAATAGCTGCGAATAGTATAGAAATTGTACTAGAAGCCCTCAGATGTCTCCTGTGAGCATATATGTTGAAATCCTGTAGGGGCTTGCAAAGACTACTCAATCGAGATAGCAAACAGGGGGGGTCCCTGGACTGGCCCGGAGAAAGCTCAAGGAAAGACAATTAGCAGGTAAGAACTAATTTCATCTTCCTTTTCGCTTCTCCGGGCCAGTCCAGGGTAAGGTAGGGCAGTACCAAAGCAGTACCTAAGAATGGGAGGGACCCGCTAAACCAGCGATAAGAGCCGATGCTCACACTTTCGCATCGTCTCTGGCCTGAACATCTAGGCGGTAATGTTTAGTGAAGGAATGTAAGGAAGACCACGTCGCCGCTCTGCAGATATCAACTGGAGGAACAAAGGCAAATTCCGCCCAGGAAGTCGCCATAGCTCGTGTTGAATGAGCCTTGAGACCCACAGGTGGCGAAACTCCCCGAGCAGAGTAAGCCGCTGCAATTGCGGAGCGAACCCAGCGAGCAATAGTAGCCTTTGAGGCAGCTTGGCCCTTACGGGGGCCGGCCCACTGGACAAAAAACCTGTCGGTCTTTCGAACCGGTTGGGAGACCTTCAGGTACGTCCGCAACACTCGGCTAAGATCTAAATGCCTGAGAGCCCGGTCCATAGGTGACCCGTCGCTCTGCGAAAATACGGGCAAAGCCACTGACTGGTTAATATGAAAAACAGATAGGACCTTAGGTAAAAACGAGGGAACAGGCCTTAGTAACACTCGTTCGGGCAGAAATTGCAGATAAGGCTCCTTGCAAGACAGGGCCTGCAAATCGGAAATCCGTCTTGCCGAACACAAGGCTACGAGAAAAGCTGTCTTCCAAGAACACTCTCGAATGTGTTGAGCACAAATAGAAGATAAGGGCGACCGAGAAAAAGCGTCTAACACAATATTCAAATCCCAAGGAGGTACAATCGGACGCCGTGGAGGATGGAGAAGTTTTGCTGCTCGTAGAAAACGCTGAACATCCGGATAGGTCGACAGACGGCGACGGCGAATGAAACCCCGAAAACAGGACAGTGCCGCGACATGTACCTTAAGGGTATTTAGCGCTAGACCCTTATCCAACCCGTGCTGCAGAAAGATGAGAAGCTGAGGCACAGTAGAAGCCATCGGCGACACCTGGCGCTGAGAACACCAAGACTCAAACATTCTCCAGACCCGAACATATAGCAAAGAAGTCCCAGGCTGCTTAGACTGAAGCAAAGTGGTAACCACTGAATCTGCATAACCTTTGCTGATCAAGCGAGACCTTTCAAGAGCCAAGCCGTAAGCAAGAAGCGATCCACCCGCGGCATTAGAATCGGACCCTGCTGCAACTGGTTGACTCGAAGAGGAAGTGGCCACGGCGGAGCTACAAGGAGGCGAACGAGATCGGCATACCATGGACGCCGAGGCCAATCGGGCGCAATGAGAATCACCAGACCGCGGTGTTGCGCAATGCGTCGGATAACTCGACTCAACATCGGCCAAGGCGGGAAGACGTAGAGGAGAGCATCGAGAGGCCATGGTTGAGCGAGGGCATCGAGACCTTCTGACATGCGCTCTCTGCGCCTGCTGAAAAAACGGCTGGCTTTGGCATTGTTGAAAGAGGCCATAAGATCCATCACTGGCTGACCCCAACGCACTGTCAGCTGGTGAAATATTGCCGCATTCAATTCCCATTCTCCTGGATCGAGGAGATGGCGGCTGAGATAATCCGCCTGAACATTTTCCTTGCCAGCGACGTGCGCTGCCGACAGTGCCACTAGATTGCTCTCCGCCCATTCCATCAATAGCTGACATTCGGATAGGAGAGAAGAAACCTTTGTACCGCCCTGACGATTGATATACGCAACAGTGACGGCATTGTCGGAGAAAACTTTGACTGCTGTCCCTTTGATCAACGATTCGAAATGAAGCAGAGCTAGATGAGCCGCTCGCAGCTCGAGCCTGTTGATCGACCAAGAGCTTTCCTCTGGTGTCCAAGTACCCTGTACAACGCGCGCCTGACAATGAGCTCCCCAGCCGGAGAGACTGGCATCCGTGGTGACTAACACCCACGAGGGGTCTTGTAAGGGAACACCCGCCGTGAGGTGATCCCGAATCAACCACCACTGTAGACTGTGATGCACCCGTTCCGGATAGGGTAGAAGCTGAGAGAGCGGATGGAGTTGCGGAGACCAACGGGAGAGCAACGCTTGCTGCAAGGGTCGCATGTGAGCCCTGGCCCACGGAACCAGATCCAGTGCCGCCGCCATGGAACCCAACAGTTGTAAATATGTCCACGCCGACGGCGCCGTCAAGCTGAGAAAGGCTTGGACTTGCCGCACGAGTTTGTCCACGCGAACTTCGGGCCAAAATACTTTCCCTTGTGCGGTATCGAAGAACGCTCCGAGATAAGTCAGCTGTTGCATCGGTTGCAGTTGACTCTTGGCCTGATTGAGCACCCAACCGAGCTGCTCGAGAAGCTGAACCACTCGAGCCGTCGCCTGGATGGACTCTACCCGCGAATCGGCCCTGATCAACCAATCGTCGAGATAAGGATGAACTCTGATACCTTCTTTCCGCAGCGCAGCTGCCACTACCACCATCAGCTTGGTGAATGTACGGGGAGCTGTAGCGAGACCGAAGGGCAACGCCCGAAATTGGAAATGACCCATGGGCAGGGCGAAACGTAAATAACGTTGATGCGAGGGTCTGATGGGAATATGCAGATAGGCTTCCGTGAGATCGATGGACGAAAGATACTCTCCCGGCTGCACCGCTCGAATCACCGTACGCAACGTCTCCATGCGAAAGTGGGGCACCCGCAAAGTACGGTTGACACCTTTGAGATCTAAGACGGGTCGAAAAGAATCTTCGTTTTTGGGAACCACAAAATAAATCGAGTATCGACCGCAACCGTATTGGTCTAGAGGAACGGGAACTATCGCTTTCAGCTGCAACAGGCGACGGAGAGTGTCCATAATGGCCTGTGTCTTCCATCCGGGAGCACAGGGAGACACTACAAATGCGGGTAACAACGGGCAGGCGAAATCGAGGGCGTATCCCCTCCGAATGATCTCCAACACCCATCTGTCAGAAGTGACGTCGGTCCAGGCCGCAAGATAAGCCTGTAGGCGACCTCCCACAGGCACTAGCGGCTGGACCGGCAGACCTTCATTGGGTCTCCTTAACAGAGGGTTGAGAGGCACTAAAGTAGGATCTGCCAAACCCTCTGGCTCCACGAAAGGAATGTCCCCTAAAATTGGAACGGCCCCTGGAATAGGGAGCAAAACGCGCACCACGAAATCTACGAGAGTCTCGGCCAGAACCTCGGAAACTGGGATTCGATCGCGTAGGCTTGGGCTTGTCTTCCGGCAAACGCCCTCCTTTAGAGTCGCTCAAATCCTTCACAATTTTCTCTAAAGCCTCCCCAAAAAGCAACTTTCCCTGATAGGGCAACTTACTAAGTCGCAACTTGGAGGAGAAATCTGCCGACCAATTGCGTAACCAAAGAAACCGCCTGGCCGCAACTAGCGAGGCCATGGTCTTAGCCGCAATCCGCAGCAAATCATAAAAGGCATCCGCCATATAAGCAGCGGCGGATTCTAATTTTGCCACATCCGGAACTGCAGACGTAGCCTCAGAAGAAACGTCTCCCTGCAACCAACGAATGGATGCCCGAGATACGTAAGCCCCACAAACCGCCGCCTGTAGCGCTAAGGCACTAGAATCAAAGGCTTGCTTCAGCAGAATTTCCAATTTCCTATCTTGCAAATCTTTAAGAGCCGCTGCACCTTCAACAGGGATAGTAGTCTTTTTGGTCACTGCGGAGATAATAGCATCCACCTTCGGCATGCGAAATAAGTCCTTTATCTCCGGAGGAAGGGGGTATAACCGTGACAAAGCGCGGCTGCCACGTAGCGAAGCCTCTGGACACTCCCACTCTGAATCAATCATTTGCTTGATAACTCGGTGCAATGGAAAACACCTTTGTTCAGTTTTAAAACCCTGTAGTAGCGGATCTTCCAACGGTTCCTGAGAAGCCGGTGGAAGAAGCAGGTGTAGTGCTGCCAAAGAGTGGGAAATGAGAGCAGAGAGTTCCTCTTTACGAAAAACCCTGAAAATGTTAGGATCCTCTCCAGGAGGTATCTCACCTTCCTCTAAGCCATCAGCCTCTAAATCCAAAGTTGGGTCTGACAGAACCTCAGGATCCCCATGTCCCAACAGTAGAGTTTCCTGAGATAACAAAGGATCCTTTACCCTGTCCTGAAAAGCAGAAGATCCCTCACCTGGATCATCAGAAACTGGAACAGGCAGGGCAGGTGGAACTGGACTAGAAACAGCGGGCAGTCCAGGAGGCTGAGAGGAGCGCATCAGAAACGCTTTGTGCATTGCCAGTATGAATTCTGGCGAAAAAAAAGGAAAGCATATCATCTTGAGGCATAACAGAGGTGAGAGAGGGCTTATCAGATGAAACCGCCTCTTTAAAGGACTTAGCCTTCCGTTTATGCGGCTTTTGAGGCTCTGCTAGAGCACTGCCCGACGCTGCCAAAATGGCCGCCTTTCCCGCCTTTTCGGCGTGTAAAACTGACTCTGGTACATTAACTGAAGGCTTTTCTGCCATATTAAAGAAAGTCCCCGAAATGAATAATGTAGCACAACCAGTCGCAAAAACGGCGAAACGCTAAAGAAAACGACGTTGAAAAACCGCCCCGGAGCCCGCGGTTCCAAACCGGCGGAAAGAATCACAACGCTGAAAAAAGACACTCACCGATAGAGAATTAGAGCCGGTACCCCGGTCTTGCCGCTAGCGAGGAAACTGGATACCAACTAGAGCTGGGAAAAACAGAGGAGAAACCTGGGGCCCCCAGTATCACTCTGCTATCCGAGACGGAGATAGTGTAAGAGGCAGGCTCTACCTCACACTGTGGGGAAAGTCACTCAACGTCTCTGAACGCTCTTAAAGGCATAGTGCCTCTCAACACCAAATTACATAAGGACTATAGAAGTATCAGCTCTGCTAGAGCCAATAAATAAATTCTCAAAAACAAAAAAGAATTACAAGGTACCAGAAGGGGTAAATCAGAGGGAGAAGACAGAATCGATCCTCTATAGTTACTGAGGACTGAAAGACTGCCAGATTACCCAAAGGGGGAGTGGCTTCACTTCACATGAAAAGCTTGGAGCCTTCAGTCCTCAGTTGCTATAGGGGATTGACAACCCTACCTTACCCTGGACTGGCCCGGAGAAGCGAAAAGGAAGTAAGTTTATTTAGTATTATAGAGGTTTCTAGATGTGTGTTGCAAAAAAACTGTCTGGCATGCAGATTCTTATCTCACTTCATTGTTCTATACTTAGAGATAGTGGCTCTAAGGCTTTGCTAAGCACATAAGGAGGGGAGGGGGAGAGGGGAGTTATCTTTGTGATCCTTTATGACAAGGACTGACAGAAGGAACAGAAACCCAAAGCCAGAAGGCATACTGTGTGGATCATGAGAGCCAAAAATTGTTATTAAAGTGTGTCTATTTATAAGAAAGTTGCTTCTTTTAGTTGCCATATTGTAAGAGACAAAAGCCCTCAGCAAGAAATGTATGCAAGATAGAAAAACTAGTTTTGCAGAGGTCAGAGCTAGTCTTAGTTATATAAGTTAAATAAAAGAGGGCTCCTTGCTTTGTTGACCTTTTGCAATGCAAAGGTCTTATGAAGCAAGCACAAATATAAATAAACCATTGACCACCTGTACATGCAAAAGAAAGATAAGGACTGACATTAGTATGTACTACCATAAAGGGGATAAAAGATGTCAGAAAATCAAGGTAAACTACATTTTTGCATATGGTCTGTCATGTAAGAGATTATGTTAAATAAAGTAAAAGAATAACTAGAGGGGATGAGGATACAGTAAACAGGAGCAGAAACCCACGTGTGCTGCCTGAGCATAATAGATAGGTCAATAACACTGTATTAGTTAGCCAATAAGATACTGGGGGTAGGGGCTTGTAGATTTGACAAATGTATAAATGTCACAGAGATATGTCAAAGAGGTATGTCTCTACTTGGACACCCGTTGCTGCAGGAACGTATTGAATAATAAAGAGCTCTTATACTGTTTCACAACATTCCTCTCTGAGTCTCATTGGCCAGGTTGGCCACAGGTGAATTGGCCACAGGTAAAGGTGTTTATTACAATGTGAACACCAAATAGAATGCGTACAATTCTTTCATTTTCTTATTAACCATCACTACATTCCTCCCCTTCCCACAAACCAGCTATCCCCTCCCATTCCCCCACTTCCACCACACCCGACCCAACTCCCCCCCCAAACATAGCGCCCAACCCCCACAGGAAGAATGCAACCACATCAATCTCCGGACACCCAAAGGGTGCAATGTTCCTGACGCAACCCTCTGGGAGTGGCTACAAGCAGCAGAATAAGTTGCAACATGAGGGGAGAAAAACTGGGAAAAACCCTATCCTCCTACCTTCCTCCTCCAACCTCCTACTTACTCCCTCCCCTCTAGTCCTGCCCCAGGGAACCAAAGTGTACACTGTGTCCCCTCTAGCAAGGGATACCCCAGGGTAAATGACCACCAGGATCTCCAACCCTTTCCACAACCCAGATGCCTCCACCCCCCCCCCCCCAGTCCCATGGCTGTGCGCTGGCCCCCCAGGCTCCAACCAGTAAGCAAACCTAAAGGTTATTCAAGTCCATGCTCCATACTCTGGGTGAAAGAGTGTTAAGATAGTCCTTCCACACAGCTAGGAAATTCAGGACCCTCTCCCTCCCCGCAAGGCCCACAGGCGATAATACTGCATGATTTGATAGAGGGTTTTCCTCCACTGCCAAAAACTTAGGGGCTCTGTATCTATCCAGGTGGAGAGCACTGTTTTCTTAGCCAGCAGCTAGCCCACCCACAACCAATGTCTCTGACCCTGGCCCTCCACTGGGACGTCATCCAAAATATGAAATAAGACTGAGAGGGCTGCAAGCGGCCACTGTGCCCGAAGAACCTGCTGGAGATACCCATGGATCTGAATCCAGAACTGCTGTATTTCGGACAGCGCCAAAACATTCAGTATACCCTAGGGTCACCCCCCGCTCACTGCATTTCAGACAAGCCAATGTCGTGCTGCTGCCCATTTTATAAGCCCACACCAGCAGTATAAATGCCCAGCATAAAAGCTTATATTATATGTCCCAAAGTGCCACCATCACCATATGTTTAGGACTCTTAGCCAGGGCTTTTAAAAATGTTTCACCAGAAAGATCAGTACTCAACTCCTCATTCCACTTCACCGCCAAGTCCTTGCAAGTCATCACTTATTCACAAAATACTACCCAGAAGTGACCACAGACACTCACACAGCCAACAGGCCTCCCACTCACACCAAACACTTTAGCACCTTTATCCAATCAGAAAATGGTTAGTTCCTACGATATTTCACTTTACTACTACTGACCCATGCCACCCATGAATTCACGTACAATATCCACTCGAGTTTAAATATGGTATATAATAAAAGCATATTCATAGTATAATGTTGATTGTACATAGTTATCCCTGTTATTCCATGTTATATATTCCCTTGTTCTCTGTAAACTCGATGTTACCTGTACA
Organism: Ichthyophis bannanicus; assembly: GCA_033557465.1. Taxonomy (NCBI): domain Eukaryota; kingdom Metazoa; phylum Chordata; class Amphibia; order Gymnophiona; family Ichthyophiidae; genus Ichthyophis; species Ichthyophis bannanicus. The sequence continues at coordinate 22,945,493 of CM066035.1, forward strand.
CATTGCAGTATATTTTGTTCAATGTTCACCGCACTGATTTTAATAGCGCGGTATATAAGAGATGTTAAATAAATAAATAATAAATAAATAAATAAATTTGAAACAGATTACCAACAAACAAAGTCTGGGCTCTAGCGACTATGATACATATCGATACCTCAAAAAGGTTGTATGGGTGCGAACATAGCTGTTCAACTGGAGGTAGGGAAAGACATCCAGCCCTGTCTAATCAAATTGCATCCAAAGTTTATTAAACAGGTGGAGCCTACCTTTATTGGTAAGCACCTGCTCCAGGTGCTGCACGCCATGAGCCCACCACAGCCGGAAGTGACCCAAGGACATGCCCAGCATGAACTCCACATTGCCCTGTATGAACTCCACATTGCCCTGTATGGATAAATAAACTGACTAGAAAGGAGAATGACTGAGCCATTGGCATATCCATGCCCATGTACACAAAAGAAAGTGCACTAGTATGGTGCCTCTGAGCTCTCTTGATAGCTTACCCTACCCGTATGAAGGGCGTATTCTGGGGATAGTGACGACAAAAGGGCCCTGTCACACAGCAGACTCGTATAGTCCTCTGTGTCAAATAGTCAGTCTTTGAGGTGATGTAATAAACAAGCCAAGTTATAGTTCCTCGGGTTTGGAAGATTCATACCCGCTGCGTACCATGGCCGCTGTAGCCGTTGTATCACAGCTCGTGGTTTTTCCTATCCCTCCATAGGAACTTAGAGAGTTGACTATTCAGGAGAAGAAAATCTTTGGCCAGTACCCAGAGAGGTAGTGTTTGGAGTTCATACAACCATCTGGGGAAAAGCAGCATCTTGAAGAGAGCTATTCGAACACCTAGCGTGATAAGCAAATCCTGCCAACGTCGGAGGGTGGCCACAGAGTCCAAAAGCAAAGGGGAAATATAGCGTAGTTACTCACCTGTAACAGGTGTTCTCCAGGAGCAGCAGGAATCAGTCCTCACATATGGGTGACGTCGGCGCCAATGGAGCCCTCGCGGAGCAATTTTCCCCAGCTTTCAAAGAAAGCCTTTGGGAATTGCAGCGCGCATGCGCGGTCCTCTTCCCGCCCAAGGGTGCTGAGAGAAACCAGCTGAGGGGGAGAGGCTATGCTGATGAAGTCAAAAACCCCCACCCTGCTGAGCAGGGGCCGGTGGTGCAGGCTTGGGGGCTTGCTGCCTACGGGACCCATTACCCCGTCCCTTGGCCTGCTTACCCTGTGGGGGAGCTGCTGAGGCCTGATACTGAGGGTAGTATTTATAGGCAGCCGCCTTCCTTGGGTAAAAGGGCTTTTTCCCCGAGCCCTTCTTCTTTTGAGAAGGGGCAGAGGTCTTCCTTGAGAGACGAGTCCTGGTGAGAGTCTCGGTCTCGATCTGTGCAGCCTTCTCATCCATGGGCTTGCCAAAGAGGTTTTCACCTCTGCAGGGGACATCGACCAACTTGTCCTGCACCCATGGCTCGAGGTCGGACGTCTGAAGCCAAGCCTGGCGGCGTCCACTGATGCCGGCTGCGGCTACTCGAGCCGATGCCTCAAAACCATCGTAGGCTGCTCGAGAGATAAATTTTGAGCACTCCCGAATACCAGTTGACAAGGTTTGGAACCTCTGCAAAGGTTCGTCGGAGAGACCAGCAGAGAACCCGGCTATTTCTTTAGCCAGGTCCCGGAGATACATGCCCATGTAGAGCTGGTAGGTCTGGACTCGACAAGCAAGCATAGAGCCCTGGAAACACTTCCTACTGAGGGCATCCAGGCTTCGGGCCTCCCTACCGGGGGGCACCGAGGAGTGCATTTTTTGACTCTTAAGTCTATGCATGGCCGATTCCACCACCATGGAATGGTGCGGTAGTTGTGCCTTTTGGAAGCCGGGGCTCTTGCGGACTCGATAAATGGAATCGACCCGCTTGCTTAACACCGGCGACGACGCTGGGCTCTCCCACATGTGGAAGAGAAGTCGTTCCAGCATCGGAGGAACCGGTACAATAAAGGCCTCCTTCGGGGGAGAGTCATATTGGAGGGCATCGAGTTCTTCGACTCAAGGCTCCTCCTCGGGATCCGCGGGGAAGGCCAAGGCCTTGGCCATATCCCGCACGAAGTCCGAGAACCGGGTATCCTCCGGGGGGGACTGTCTCTGAGGTTCGGACTCGGGGGAGTCCGATGGGACACACCGAGTCCGAAAGGAACCAGGTGACTCTTCGTCCTCGGATTCCCAGGCCGACTCCTCGGAGGAGGAGTCGAGCGGCTCAGGTCGGGCGGGCGTCGATGCCATCTGCCCCGACGCCGAGGGAGTCGGCATCGATGACCTCGGTCCCGAACGGGAGGCCGAAGGAGACCGCGACCGAGGATCGACTCGAGCCCTCATGGACTCGAGGATCGGCTCGGTCTCCGGGGTCGACTTGGAGGTCGACGTCCCGGCGGTCAGGGCAGAAGCACCGGCGAGGCCAGCGATCAATGCCCGCTGCTGGTCCATGAAGGCAGTCAGACTGCTCTCCAAGGCCGTCAACCTGAGTCCGAGCTCAGGAGACCCAGCAGCCCCCGACTCGGGCCCCGACGGCGTCGGGCCCGACGTCGGCTCCTTCGGAGGCGAGTCTACGAGGACAACAGTACTCACGTGAGCGGGCAAGTCCATCTCGAGACGAGGATGTTTGGAAGGCCTCTCCACCTCCGAGGACCCGGGACGGGAATCGGGGCTATGCGACCTGGCCCTCGAGGAACCAGGAGCATCCACCGATCCCGCCCTCGCGGGTTTCTTCTTCCGATGATGTTCCCGGGTAGGAGACCCTCTTTCAGAGGAACTTCGACAATGCTCAGGACCAGAGTCCCGAGACGTCGAAGCCTCTGACGAGGTCCGAGCCCGGCCGGAGTCAGAGAAGATACGTTCCCGCTGATGCTGCCGACTCCTCAATGCTTTTGAGGACATTTTGCCACACGGACCACAGATCATCGGGTCATGATCGGGTCCGAGGCAGCGGAGGCAGAAGTCGTGTGTGTCGGTAAGAGACATGAGTTTCTTACAGAGGTCACACTTTTTAAACCCGCTGGCAGCCATCGGGGGAAAAAGGGCCCCTGCGAGGTCAAAAGACCGGGCTGCCAGTGAAAAAGTAAAAAGGCGCGAAATCTGTCACGAAGGACAAAAAAACAAAAAATAAAGAACGGACTCGCAACCGGCGTCGCGGGTCCAGGCGGGAAAAGAACTGGCGTCGAAACCGAGAGAAAAAAGAGAAATAAAATAAACTTTTCTGCGGGGATTCACAAACAACGTCTGTAGGGCTCCGCGGAAAAAAGAAGACTGGGCAAGATGGCACCCTTGGGCGGGAAGAGGACCGCGCATGCGCGCTGCAATTCCCAAAGGCTTTCTTTGAAAGCTGGGGAAAATTGCTCCGCGAGGGCTCCGTCGGCGCCGACGTCACCCATATGTGAGGACTGACTTCCTGCTTGGTCCTGGAGAATGTGTCTATATAGTTTGAATATGTCCCCACATAACAAATTCCCACATAACAAAAAGCAAAGCCAAGCAAGTTAAGGGGGGCAAATTGTAGAAGCCCACCCACATTGCTGCAAAATTTACAGGCAGTTTGCACCCATGGATCTTAAAGGTAATTTTCAAAGGAAAGCAACGTAGAGTCTTTGGAGAACTGCTGATGAACAAAGGGGCAAAAAACACCATGTGCATATCTGGCAGCACACATATATGTGTGCCGTTTACTCCCCAGGGCCTAAGTACACCACCAAAATACTTATTTTTAATCAGACTAAAATTACATCTTCTGTGGAAGTCTATATGTATTTTCAGCAGCTCAAAGAGGCACAAATGTTAACAAAGAGGAAGTTAGCAGTTTAAATATCTTTAAAAATTGCTGAAAGCAAGCCAACCAACACAGATAAGTTACGCAACTGTAGCAGTTGTTCTCCATGGGTGAGTAACTTTGTTTTATCTTGCTTGGTTTCTTGCATTCAACTGATACAGGAGGCGCTGTAGTAAAGCGTAGTTACTCACCTGTAACAGGTGTTCTCCAGGGACAGCAGGAATCAGTCCTCAAATATGGGTGACGTCGGCGCCGACGGAGCCCTCATGCGGAGCAAATCCCCAGCTTTTAGAGAAAGCCTTTGGGAACTGCATCACGCATTTGCGGTCCCCTTCCCGCCCAAGGGTGCCATCTTGCTCAGTCAAATGACATAGCTAAAAAAAGGCAAAAATTACAAAACAATAATAATAATAGGACTGCAACTCCAAGGGGAGGAGGGAGGGTCGTGAGGACTGATTCCTGCTGTCCCTGTAGAACACCTGTTACAGGTGAGTAACTACGCTTTCTCCAGGAATAAGCAGGAAGTCAGTCCTCACATATGGGACTCCCCAGCTATAGGCTACCGAGAACCCACAGATGAAAAATAGGTTCCCTCTATGAGAGCCACGAGCAGCCATAATAGGAATCTAACTGAGCGAGTAGCACTCCGGTAGCCTGACACAGAAGGGTCGGAGGGCAGGAGTTGCCTAGACCTTGAAAAGGTTACGGAGTACAGCCTGGCCAAAAGCACTGTCCCGTCGGGACTCCCTATCCAGGCAGTAATGGGTTGCGAAAGTCTGACCCGAAGACCAGGTGGCAGCCCAGCAGATGTCTGCCAGCGTAACAGAGTGGAAATGAGCCGCTGATGCTGCCATGGCCCTGACCCAATGGGCCGTAACACGACCCCCCAGCGGAAGCTCAGCTGCCCTGTATGCCCAGGCGATACAGTCTGCCACAAAGGTGGACAGCGTACACTTGGAAACAGCCACTCCCAGCTTACTGGTGTCGTAGGATACGAAGAGCTGAGAAGCACTTCTATGGCCCTACGTACACTGAATATAGAAGGTCAATGCCCTCTTACAGTCCAGGGTATGCAGTACTGTCTCTGCCCGACTGGCATGCGGCCTGGGAAAAAAGGTAGGCAGCACTACCTCCTGGTTGAGGTGGAATGAGGAGATCACTTTTGGAAGGAACTTGGGGTGCGTGCGAAGCACCATCTGGTTCCTATAGAACCTGGTTTAAGGCCTGTCTGACACAAGGGCCTGAAGCTCACTCACCCGCCAAGCCGATGTGAGTACCACCAAGAAAACCACCTTCCAAGAAAGGTAGCGTAGATGGCAAGTTGCCATTGGCTCAAAGGGTGGCCGAGTAAGCTTCTACAAAACCACATTCAAATCCACTTGGTCGCCGGAGGGCAAACCGGAGGCTTCAGGAGAAACGGGCCTCTCAAGAACAGAAAAACCAAGGGATGGTCAGAGAGAGGTTTCCCCTCTACCGGGAAGTGATTTGCTGCAAGGGTACTGAGGTGAACTTTGACAGAGTTGGACTTAAGGCCCAAATCTGAAAGGTGGAGAAGGTACTATTATTATTTTCATTATTTTTTTATTTATTTAGAATACATTTGTATACCGCTACTTCCAGCGATCAGCAGCGGTTTGATTACAGATTGAAAATTGCCAAATCAAGACAGAAATTTCGGAGTATCAACACATTGATTTGAAAGGAGAGCACAGCACACAGTAATAAGGTCATAGGAGAGGAGTCAGAAATTTACATATGTACATTTTACATAACAGAATTCATGTTGCAAATTGTGACATCTTGTAGTCTCCTGGGATTTACATCAAATTGTAATAACACTGGAATAGATGTGTCTTTAGTTTTTTCCTGAACGCAATAAGGTCTTTGGTCGCTCTTAGTTCAGGCGGTAGTTGGTTCCAGAGGGTCGGGGCAGAATAAGAGTATGCTCGGCAGCTAGTACTGGATTTGACGGATCTGATATTGGGCGGAACATGTAGGGTGTCTGACGGTTCTTCTGTCTCTGTTGGGTGGTTGCGTGCTGATAAGGGTGGAGAGAAAAGATGGAGCTGTGTTATGTATGAGTTTGTGAGTGGTTATCAATGTTTTATATTGTATCCGGGCAGTAATGGGGAGCCAATGCAGCTCGATCAATACAGGCGTGATGTGTTCAGCGATGCTTTTTCGCATGATGATCCTCGCCGCCACATTCTGGGCCATTTGCAGGATGTTTAGCGTTTTCTTTGGAAGACCCTGCAGGATGGCGTTGCAGTAGTCTAAGTGTGGTATAATGAGTGCTTGCGCAACAGTCCTAAAATCGTGAGGTTCGAGGATGTTCCGTAGAGGTTGTAGGACTCTAGGTTTGTGGAAGATGGCCTTGTTGGTTTTGCGTAGGTGCTTTTCCATCTTTAGGTTGTTGTCCAATGTGACTCCCAGGTATTTTATCTCATTCTTTGTGTGATACGTATTGTTACAGAGTGTAATTGTCGCGGGAGGTTCAAAGTTTGGTTTACTGGAGATAAACATCACCTCAGTTTTATTATGGTTGATCGTCATGTTGTTTTGCTGTAACCATTGCAACATCTCATTCAGGCATGTTTCGAGTAACGTATAGTTAGGGTCGACGGTATCCAGTTGCGTGTATAGCATAATATCATCTGCATAGATGTGGTATTTGACATTATGCTGTTGGAAAATATCACAGAGGGGCTGCATATAAATGTTGAAAAGTAGCGCCGAGAGAGCCGAGCCCTGAGGTATGCCGCAACCTGGCAGGACAAAGGATCTACACCCTGCTCCTCGCACCTACGCCATTTCAAGGTATAGGTTGTCAGACGGATGCCTGGGTGAGAATGTTCACAGTCTTGGCAAAGGCATATATTAACATGATTTGCAAGGGATTGTGGGAAGTGTAGTACATTCACACCAGACACAGCCGTTCACAATAATTAGTTGTGCTTGAGTGTAAAGCCAATAAGATATTTATTTATGGGGTTATTTCTCCCAACACAGATATGCTTGGTAGCACATAAAACAGGATACTTGCTTTCAGTGTTAAACTTAGAAAAACAAAATCAGGAAAACAACAGCTGAACTTATCAGGCAATCAAATCAAAAGAATAAAGACCAGGATGGTAACAGAATGGTCTTTTCTGTAGACTTTAACTAATATTTCCTTAGCAATGCTTCAAACAAGCAAAACCCACAAAGAAGGGAAAAACTGTTCTTTTCAGGTTAACTTCTTATATCTTCACACATAGATTCAGAAGTGATTCCCTCAGAGCTCACAAGCAATTAGGTAAGGCTCAATTGCTAGCAGTTATCCAGCTGAAACCCCTTAACTGGCTTACTTTCTACTGCCTGGCTCAAATCCTACTCAGGAGCTTTTCTGAGTAGATTTAAAGAACACGTTTGTATTTCTTTGTGATGGTTGTTGTACTTTGTAACAGAAAATTACCAAAGGAGTTTAGACAGAGAGCAATCCATGTATTCACAGCCTCTATCTACCACCTCTCCCCCTTCTTCAACAATCATGGGTTCAATATCATGGATTGGCACAGAGGAATTTCTCAATGGAGCACTCTCAGGAGAATACTTGTTTCCCTGCTGTCTTTCAAGGGTATAGCTAGGGCATAGATCAGTGTTCATACCTGAGCTTCCATTGCTGTTAGAGTTCCTCTCTAAATAGCCTGGCCAGTATGTAGTCCAGTTCTTATGTCCAGCCTTCCAATCCAGATCCCTGGACACTGGATCTCTCTTCACATACCTTCTGGCACGGGTCCTAGGGTCCCTTCCAAGTGCAGCCGTCTCCCTCACAGGTACCGTCTGGAGATGCCTAGCTCTGCAGCACCACTCCTCTGGTTTTCCCCAGTCCAATGGTGTACGCTGGCCTTTTGAATGTCTCCCGGTATACGTACTGCTCTGGACTCCTTTAGACCTCCCAAATGCTTTTCTCTTCTTTCTTCCAAAGGGTTTCTTGCCTTCTCTCTCCGTCCGCTCTGGCTTCTGCTTCTGATGATCCTCCAGATGATGAAGCTGTCCAAGATCATGAAGATATCCAAGCTGAGGATCTCCAAGAATCTGAGGATGAGGATGATTCTCTGTAGAATAAACTCTACCTTTATTCTGCTTAGATGAGTGCTCCACCCTAGCACAGCGCAGCTGTGCTGAATCAGGCCCTGCCCTTTGAGATGAGTGCTTGGGGATTACCTCATAGCCCTCCTGATTGAACACACGTTTTCCCACTTCAGCTCCTCTAATGGCTGTTGGAAACCTGGTGCATTCTGGGACTGGTAGTCTTTTATGGAAAAATTCTGTTTTCTTATCTCTACCAGAACTGACAGGTTGCTTGTTCAGAGACACTTCACCTTTTCTATAGCTCCTTCCTGAGCTATGATAAGCTTCCTTATCACAAGGTCCGTCTAGTCGATGGCCACCTCGAGGCCAGCAAGACCTTGTAAACATTTTTTGGAAGGAGGAGTGGTGCGAGTATTACCCTTTCAGCAGCCATGCCATTAGGTTGAGGGAGCTGATATTGTGGTGCAGTAGAGCGCCCCCCTCCTGGGACAGGAGGTTTGGAGAGGAGAGGACCCCAGGGGAATGGGGGCCTCCACTGCTAGCTGAAGTAGAAGAGGAAACCAGGGTTGCCTCGGCCACCTTGGGGCTACCAGGATGACCGAGGCTTTGTCCTATGGGATCTTGAATAGAGTCTTGGCCACCAGAGTGTCAGAGGAAACGCATACAGGAGGCCTACAGACCATAATATCAGAAATGCATCGGCAGCGACCCTGCGCGGGTGTGGCTACATGGAGCAGAACTGGGGCAACTGGTGATTGACCAGACTCACAAATAAGTCCATTACTGGCCATCCCTAGACCTGAAAAAGCCAATGGACTACTCCCCTGTCCAGCTGCCACTCGTGTGGCTGGAGAAACCTGCTTAGCCTATTGGCTAAACAGTTGTCCTGGCCCGGCAGGTAAACTACCTGCAGATGAATGCCACGCCAGGCTGCAAAGGAGCACAGATCCAGGGTTTCCTGACAGAGTAGGCGTGACCTCGTGCCACCCTGCTTGTTCACATAGAACATGGCCCCTTGGTTGTCCGTCTGTACCAGGACAGGTTCATGAGCCAGGGTCTGCCAGAAAACTCCTAGAGCTAGGCAGATGGCACGGAGCTCCAAGAAATTGATTTTTTGTGTTCTGTCATTTGGGGACCACACTACTTGAGTACAAAACTCCTGGCAATGGGCTCCCCAGCCCAGCAGAGACAAATCTGTGATCAGGACCCTCATGTTTATTTATTTATTTTATTTATTTATATTATTTCTATACCACACTTTTTACAATCAGCGCAGTTTACAGGTAAAAATAAATTGTACAGTCCAGCAGAACAATGCAGTGTACATTACAGATAACAGGTTTTTACAAATTGGATATAACAAGGGTAACTATATACAACTATAAACATTTGCGCTATTTGTCGGCAAGGTATGCCACAAATGTTGCTATGGACTAATGGCACTCTCGGACTAATTGCATATTGGGTAATATACACGTTTGGGCGGTCGTTTCAGATTGTAGGTATTGTGATGAAGCAGAGGCCAGTGAACAGATGGAGATAGGAAAAATCACTGATCCCTTTAAAGAAAGTGACAGACCTAAAGTGCAGTTACTGCAAAGCGCTGCCAGAGGGAGCAAGCACAAAGAATCAGAGGGTAGGCTGACACACCCAAGCTTGGATGATGCAATAACTAACTCAAGGGATAATCAGACACACCTGGTCAGGGTGAGAGAAACCGTAACTGAGAAGTAGCTTTATAAGCATGGCTTAGACAGGACAGGACATCTGTTAAATGTAATGACCAGACATATGTAAGTTGTCGGATGTTTTCTGTTCCATGTAAACCGCGCTGATGGCAAATAGTGCGGTATATAAGAAATGTAAATAAATAAATAAATAGAAAGGGCAGCGGTGGCAGCAGCAGCAGAGAGAGGAAGGAGACGGCTCCGAGGAGAGAAGGAGAGTTGGATTTGCGGTCCTTACAGAGAAGGAACAAGCTCCAAGAGAAACAGTTCCACGGTGGAAAGCTCCAGGGAGAAGTCTTCAAGGAAGACAGAGAAAGGAGAGGGACCTGGAAAGTGCCTGGTAAAGAAAGTACCAGAGAAGCACCGCTCAGAGAGCAGAGGTACCTGCATACTTCCTTTCCTGACCGTGAGCTACCAGGAGTTCAGAGGTGGGTGCACAAGACTCAGCCCAGGAGTCTGAGAAACACAACACTTAACCAGGAACTGTGGCCAAGCCCTAGAAAGGCATGGAAGCCAGAGAGCCATAGGTGCAGTAAACACAGCTGGAGAGAGGTTTGGGAACCTGTACAAAAAGTGCTAACTAAAAGTCCGGTTACCTGTTTTCCAGACCAGGTAGAGCAAGGCTGGAGAGTTTTAGAGAGAAACTCTGAAGTGAAGCCAGAATTACATGAGGAAAGTTCAGGGCCAGCAGATACATCGTCAAAACAGGAGGAGATGCAAATAGACCCTGCTGAACCCGATTCATTGCTACCTGACTGTCTCATGGATTGTACACTTTGTCTAGCCGGGAGTTTGGAATCCTTGGCAGAAGTATAGCTCGCAGGGTATACGTTAAAATACAGTTTTGATAAGCTAAAAGAAGAAGCTTGCTTTTTGAAAATCCTGAATGAGGTGAGAATCCTGTTTTCCTTCGTTGAACCTTTGTTTGTGCATTATGGGAATAAACCTTACCCTTTACCTTACACATGGCTTTCACAACTAATTATTTCAAGAAAGGGACTACTAGTACCAGCATGCATCTGGGCTAAGAAAAGTTTCACCCTTGGATGAAAACAATAATGTCCACCCTGACCCTTTAAGCATGTGGCTCGGGGGCTGGGGTTGCGACAGTATGTGTCATGCCCTGGTGTCATTGGGGTAGGAGGGGGGTAGGCTTGGTTGTGGTGTTTCACTGGTTAGGGAGTAGTATTGGAGGAATAAGTGGTGCTTCAGTGCCTTTCGAAATTGGGCGAGGTCGGTTATTGCCCGGATGGGGGGTGGGAGGGCATTCCAGAGCGTAGGCACGTAATATACAAACGTGGTGTTCCTTGATGACTGGGAACACTATGTTATTATACTGGGGATTACGAGGGTGTTCACAGCGAATGATCTTCTGGTCCTGTTTGTGGGTGTGGGGAGGATAAGGTCTGTTAGGGAAATGGAGGATAAGTTGTTGATGGCCTTGAAAGTCATTAGTAGGACTTTGAAAGTGAGTCTGCAGTGGATTGGTAAGCAGTGGAGGTTTTTTAGGATAGGGGTTATGTGGTCCCTTCTGGAGGCTCCATGCAGGACTCGGGCGGCCATGTTCATTGCCAGTTGCAGGGGGTTCAGGGTGCTCTTGGGGAGTCTTTGTAGAATAGAAACATAGAAACATGATGACAGAAAAAGACCACATGGCCTATCTAGTCTGTACATATTCCACATCAGTGTATTTATGTAAACAATGCCCCTTATACCCACTTGTGTGATGTGATGTGCCTACCCTCCGAATCAACCTATGCGCGCCCCAAATTCTACTGTACTGATTTGACAGTTCTCCTATTGTAATCGGACCGCTGCTGATCGCTGGAAGCAGCGGTATATAAATGTTTGCTAAATAAATAAATAAATAAACTACAACAGTCCACTTTTTACCTTTAGAGATCCTCTGTGTTGGTCCCATGCTTTTTTGAATTCAGTTACTGTCCTCATCTCTACCACCTCCACTGGGAGACTATTCCATGGATCCACTACTCTTTCCGTAAAGAAATATTTCCGCATATCACTCCTGAATCTATCTCCCTTCACCCTCATCCCATGTCCCCTCGTAGCAGAACTTGCTTTCAATTGAAAGAGGCTCTCTCCCTGAACATTTATGCCACGGAGGTATTTAAACATCCCAATCATATCACCTCTATCCCGCCTTTCCTCTAAGATGTACATATTAAGATCCTTAAGTCTGTCCTCATATGCTTTATAATGAAGCCCACTAATCATTTTAGTAGCCACCCTCTGCACCGACTCCATCCTGTTCACATCCTTTTGAAGGTGCGGTCTCCAGAATTGCACACTATACTCCAAATTAGGTCGCACCAAAGACTTATACAGAGGCATTATCACCTCCTTTTTTCTGCTAGCCATTCCTCTCCGTATGCACCCAAGCATCCTTCTAGCTTTTGCCGTCGCCTTTTCTACCTGTTTAGCTACTTTAAGATCATCAGGCACAACCACGCCTAGGTCCCGCTCTTCTTTAGTGGACAAAAGTACTTCACCTCCTATACTGTATTGCTCCCTTGGATTGCTGCAGCCCAAATGCATGACCTTACATTTTTTAACATTAAATCACAGCTGCCAAATTCTGGACCATTCTTCAAGCTTAGCTAGATCCCTCCTCATGTTATCTACACCTTCCTGGGTGTCTACTCTATTGCAGATTTTGGTATCATCTGCAAAGAGGCAAAACTTACCCGACAGCCCTTCCGCTATATCACTAACAAAGATGTTAAAAAGAATCGGACCAAGGACAGATCCCTGGGGCACACCACTGGTAAAATCCTTCTCCTCAGAGTGAGCTCCATTTACTTGTACTCTTTGTCGCCTCCCACCCAACCAATTTCTAACCCAAGCAGTAACTTAAGGGTCCATCCCTAAGGTGCTCAGTTTGTTTATAAGTCGCCTGTGAGGAACAGTGTGAAAGGCTTTACTGAAATCTAAATACACCACATCTAGAGCTCTCCCTCGGTCCAACTCCCTGGTCACCCAGTCAAAGAAGTCAATCAGATTTGTCTGACAAGACCTGCCTCTGGTGAATCCATGCTGCCTCGGATCCTGTAATCCGCTGGACTCCAGAACCCTCACTATTTTCTCTTTCAGCAGCGTTTCCAATAATTTACTCACCACCAAAGTTAAACTAACTGGCCTGTAGTTTTCAACCACATCCTTACTTCCGCTTTTGTGTAAAGGCACCACATGAGCCTCTCTCCAGTCCTTTGGCACCACTCCCGACTCCAACGAGGCATTGAAAAGGTCAGTCAGTGGAGTTGCTAGAATGTCCCCAAGTTCCCTCAGTATTCTAGGGTGTATCCCATCTGGTCCCATCGCTTTGTCTACTTTAAGTTGAGCTCGTTTCTCACGAACAGTCTTCTGAAAATTGTTCAAGATGTCCCTCGCTTCTGTTCCTATTTGTGGGTGTTTTCTGAGGTCCTGCTCCTGGTTCTTCATCTGTGAACACAGAACAAAAATATTTTTTAAGCAATTCCGCTTTATCCTTATCAGCTTCTACATATTGTGGAGTGGAGGAGTAGCCTAGTGGTTGGGTCAAGGTACTTCAGGCCGGAAGGTCGGGGGTTCAAATCCCACTAGAGGACAGCAACCTTGGGCCGGAAGGACTGGGGTTTCTAGTCCCACAGGTGCTCCTTGTGGTCTTGGGCAAGCCACTTAACCCTCCATAGCCCATGTTCCCTGTAAAATAGTTCTCTGTGTGCTGTGCTTTCCTATCTAATCAATGTGTTTATACCTCAAAAATTTCCTGTCATGATTTGACAATTTCCAATCTGTAATCAAAAAACGCTGCTGATCGCTGGAAGTAGCGGTATACAAATGTATACTAAATAAATAAATAAATATTCCCCCACTGCACCCTTGAGTCTGAGAATGCCACTTTTGCCCTTCCTCTTCTCACTAATATATCTGAAAAATGTCTTATCCCCCCATTTTATTGCATTGGCTATTCCCTCCTCCTTTTGAATCTTTGCCTTCTTGACTACTTTGCTAGCTTCTCTAAGTTTTTCCAAATACAGATGCCTGTCTTCCTCTCTCTGTGATCTCTTGTATTTCATGAAGGCCTCCCTCTTTTTCTTCACTTTTTCAGCTACTTCCTTAGAAAACCATAGCGATCTCCTTTTCCTTTTGCCTTTATTTAGCATTTTAACAAAAAGGTTGGTTGCCCTTAAAATATCCCCTTTCAGTTTTGCCCACTATTTTTCTACATCCCCCAGCTGTTCCCATCCCACTAACGACTCCCTGTGGTATTGGCCCATCTTCGCAAAGTTAGTCTTCCTAAAGTCTAAGATCCTCACCTTGGAATGGATTCTAACAACTCTAGTCCTAATACTGAACCACACCATCTGGTGATCACTGGATGCAAAATGATCTCCCACTACAACATCAGAAACACTTTCACCATTGGTAAGCACCAAGTCCAGTATGGTCCCTTCATGTGTGGGGTCTGTTACCAATTGCCTGAATAGTTCTCCCTGTAGAGAATCCAGGATCTCCTTACTTCTAGATGATACTGCAGCAGGAATGTGCCAATCAACATCTGGCATATTGAAATCTCCTATAGCATTGGCATAGTCGAAGTGCGGGGTTACCAATGCTTGAAAGATCATCCGAAAGTCATCTGGTTCAAATAAGGGGTGCAGGTGGTGGACGTTTCGTATCTTATGATAGATTGCTCGGACTGTATTGCTTATGTGTGCCTTCATGTCAAGATGCTGGTCGAGGGTGATGCCCAGGTAGCGGATGGTGGGCTTGCTCAAGAGCTCTGTGTCTCTTACTCTTATTGAGGTTGGTGGGGTGAAAGAGTGATTCTTAGTGATGAATAGGACATCAGTTTTCTTGAAATTAATTTTGAGGCTCTGTGTGTGGAGCCAGTCTGTGACAGCCTCGAAACACTTTATCAGGGTCAAGAAGTCGGGTTGGTTGATCGAGAACAGAGAGAAGAGTAGCACATCATTGGCGTACACGAGGCAGGAGACCTTGAAGGAGCGGATGATTGAGCAGATGGGTTGCATGTATATGTGTATGTGTCGAGAAGTCTGGAAAGGCATTCCTTCCTCCAAGTGGATTGGTTGAAACCAACAGTCCAGGGACTGTACTAGTCGTCTGGACACTGTGACTCTGTCTCTGAGGCAGCCTCTGAGCAGTTTGCATGTGGAGGCGGGCATCTAGTGTCTGAGACACCACTGAGCAGTTTGCATGTGGAGGCGGGCATCTGGTGTCACATGAACTGTGGACGCCATGTGTCCTAGAAGGCACAGAAACCGTCTTGCTGACACTATGGATCTGTGACTCACCTGACGTGCCAGAGCCAGAAGCCTTTTTGCCCTGTTTGCCGGCAGGTAGGCCCTTGCATGAAGAGTATTGAGTCTGGCCCCAATGAACTCTAGTTGTTGAGTGGGAACAAGGCTGGACTTGGGGTAATTGATTACAAACCCCAGATGCTGGAGCACCTGGATGGTGCGAGATGTGGCCTGATGGACCTCTCTGGCTGAAGTGCCTCTGATGAGCCAGTCGTCTAGGTAGTAGAAGACAAAGACTCCTTGAAGTCTGAGAAAGGCGGCCAACACTGCCAGGCACTTTGTGAATAGCCTGGGAGCCGAAGCCAGGCCAAAGGGGAGTACCCTGTACTGGTAATGATTGCCTCCCACCACAAAGCGTAGATATTGCCTGTGGTCTGGGTGTATTAGGATGTGTGTACACATCCTTTAGGTCTAATGAGCATAACCAGTCTCCCTGGCAGAGGTAAGACAGTAATATTCCAAGGGAGAGCATCTTGAACTTCTCCCTCACCAGGAACTTAAGTTGAGCAGGTCGAGAATGGGCCTGAGGCCTCCTGTTCTCTTTGGTACCAGAAAGTACCAGGAGTAGAAGCCCTTGCCCTGCAGGTGGGTGGGGCACCGATTCTACTGCCTGATCCTCGAGAAGACCCGCCTCCAAAAGGAGGTCCCGGTGAAGGGGAGACCTGAGGGGCTCTCCTGGGAAATAAGGATTGGGTACCTGGGTCAGATGAAGGAGATAGCCCTGATGGACTATCTGCAGGACCCAGGCATCGGTGGTAATGGCTGTCCATCTGTGGGCATACAGGGCAAGCCTCCCTCCTGTGCATTGCCTGTCCCCTGTGAGGAAAGGGGCCATGCTGTGAGAGTCAAAAGCTACTACCAGGCTGGGCCAGAGCCGGTGCTTGGGGTTTAGGGACTTTCTGCTTATGCGGGCCATGCCCCTGTCCCTTGGTCTGCTGCCCCTGTTGGGGGCCGTGGAGGCCTGAAAATAGGGGTAGCTTTGGTAAGCAGCACCCTTCCTTGGGTAAAAGGGCTTCTTACCTGAGCCCTTCTTACGAGAAAGGGCAGAGGTCTTCTTTGAGAGCCGTGTCCTCATCATGTACTCGGACTCTATTTCCACAGCCTTGTCAGTTATGGGTTTGCCAAAGAGGTTCTCCCCTTGGCATGTGACATCGACCAACTTGTCCTGAACCCATTTCTCGAGGTCCGATGACTGTAGCCATGCTTGGCGGTGTGCATCGATGCCCACCGCAGCTACCCGGGCCGCCAACTCAAACCCGTCATAGGCTGCTCAAGTCATGAAATTCAAGCACTCACGGACGCCGGTGGACAGGCTCTTGAAGCGCTGCAAAGGCCCCTCAGAGAGACCAGATGAGAACCTGGCGAGTTCTTTCGCCAGGTCTCTCAGGTACATGCTCATGTACAGCTGGTAGGCCTGGATTCAACAGGTCAGCATTGAAGCCTGGAAGCACTTTTTTTTGAGGGCGTCCAAGTTGCGGGCCTCCCTGCCAGAAGGCACCGAAGAGTGCTTCTTCTGGCTCTTCAGCCTGCGAATGGCCGATTCCACAACCATGGAGTTGTGTGGCAATTGTGACTTTTAAAAACCAGGGCTCCAGCGGACTCAATACATTGAGTCGATCCATTTGCTGAACACCGACGCCAACGCTGGTGTCTCCCATATGCAGAGCATCAGTAGTTCCAGGATTGGAGGCACAGGTACAGTAAGGGCCTCCCAAGGGGGAACCTCATACTGCAGGATCTCGAGCTCTTCAGCTCGAGGATCCTCCTCGGACTCCGTGAGGAATTCCAAAGCCTTGGACATATCCCTCACAAAGTCCAAGAACCTCGTGTGTTCTGGAGGGGACCTTCTCCAAGGTTCGGACACCTGTGCCGACAGGTGTCAGGGGACTCCTCCTCCTCCGTTTCCCATCCCGATGCCTCTGAGGGCTCTGGCATCGAGGGCCCTGGCATCAACCGCCCCGACACTGGGAGGACCGGCGGCGATGACCTTGGTCCCGAATGGGAGGCTAAGAGGGACCTCGGCCAAGGATAGACTCAAGTCCGCATGGCCTCAATGATTGGCTTGGCCTCCAGGGTCGACTTAGACATTGGTGGCCCGGTGGTCGGGGCTGAAGAACCGGTCAGACCAGCAATCAGCGGCCGCTGCTGCTCCATGAAGGCAGACATACTGCACTCCAAGGACACCATTCTGAACTGGAATCCAGAAGGCTCCGCAGCCACAGGGTCGGGTCCCGACACCGTCGGGCCTTACGCCGGTTCCCCCTCGATGAGGACAGTTGTTTCCTGCCTCGGCTGCTCCGTCTCCTGGCGAGGAAGCTTCGCTGGACGCTCCATCTCCGAGGATCCGGGCCAGCGCTCAGGGCTCGGTGACCGGTTCCAGGAGGGACCAGGCTGTTCGGAGCCATCCAACAATGCCACCTTCGAGGATTTCTTCTTCCTTCGATGGTCCTGCAAGGGAGACCCCCCTCTCCGAGGAACCTCTACGACGCTCGGGCTCGGAGTGCTCCCCCCGAGACGTAGAGACCTCAGACAAGGTCCACGCTCGCTAAGATACCAACTCAGGAAAAATCCTATCATGCTGCTGATGGCAGCTTCTCAGGGCCTTAGAGGACATCTTCCTACACGGCCACAAACCGTCGGGTCGTGGTTGGGCCCAAGGCACCGGAGACAGCTTCTTACCTTTAAAGAGGGGACAGATAAAGGCGCTTTATAGATTATCTGGAATGTATCGGTGAGGGACATTAGTTTTGCACACTGATCATATTTCTTAAACCCGCTGGCAGTCATCAGGGGAAAAAGGGCCCCTGCGAGGTCGTAGACCTGGGCTGCCAGTGAAAAAGAAAAAGGGTGCAAACGCCAGTCACGAAGGACAAAAACCGAAAAATCAAGCCAAGTTTGATACTGGTGTACTGAGCCGAAGGCAGGAAGTGGAACCGGTGTCGATCCGGTAAAGGAAAGAAAGAATTTTTAAACTTTTTCCACAGGGATAATAGGACAACGTCTGGAGGGCTCCGCGGAAAAAAGGAAACTGAGCAAGATGGCACCCTTGGGAGGGAAGGGGACCACGCATGTGTGATGCAATTCCCAAAGGCTTTATCTGAAAGCTGGGGATTTGTTCTGCACGAGGGCTCCGTCGGCACTGACGTCACTCATATGTGAGGACTGACTTCCTGCTTGTTCCCGGAGAATCATGGATACACAGAAGGACAAAGACAGCTCTCGAACAGTTCATATTACAAGAAACCAACTGAGAAACCCACACAGGAGTACCCAAGGCAATGAAAAATCTTATTTAAACATTCCCAAAACCAGTACTGTCACATCTGAAAAAACTCATCGAAACCCATCCTTCTGTGGGCATTTTCTACATGCTACCCAAAATCCTCCAAACTTGATTTGCAGCTTGTCATGCTGTGAAGGCTTGTGTGCATCAGTGATACTGAGGGCTAACTACTGCCAGGGTCTCCCAAGATGGACGGGTCTCAGCTGAGGTGCCAGACCAAGACAAACCACCCATCTGAGCAACAGTAGAATGGGACAGTGTTGGCGGCGGAGGATCACATTTCTGTGACAATGGCAGCAACACTAAATTTAAACAGCGCAGAAAAAAGGCCTGGCAATCTACTTCCGTATCTTGCCATGAAAACCCAATAGATAGTCACAAAAAAACAAATTACACTATAATACTGGAAGATAAGACCCCCAGGTAGGAAGGCACACTGGCTACTAGGGAGGAGCTGAAGACTTTTCAGAGTAAAGCCAGCATGTATGATGTGGTTGGATCAAAGCCCTCAAGACGTCTGACTGCTGATGTAGCTGCACATGAAATAAAAGTCAGAAGCTGCAAAGATGTCTTACATATTGGGACATGGAATGTACAAAGCATGAACCAAGGGAAGATGGAGGTGGTCAAGAATGAAATGGAATGTATACAACTTGATCTATTGGGTGTCAACGAACTGAAATGGATTGGCATCAGGCACTTAGCATCTGATGATCACATGGTCTATTATGATGGAAATGAAAGACAAAGAAGAAAGGTGTTGGATTTATAATTAACAAAAAACTTGCAAGAACTATAATGAAATACAAGGCAATTAGTTAACGCTTAATTTCTATTAGTCTATGAGGAATGCCTATCAACACAACTATAATTTAGGTATATATGCCCCAACTGTTGCAGAAGAGGATGAAATTGATGAGTTTTATGAACAAGTACAAACTGAAATTGACAGAACATGCAAACAAGATATCCTGATAGTCATGGTTGACTGTAATGCAAAAGCTGGCAACAAAGAAGGTGGCAAAATGTTTGGAAAATATGGACTTGGCAATAGAAATGAAGTTGGAGAAGGACTGATACAATTCTACAAGACCAACAATCTATTCATCCCAAACACCTTCTTCCAGCTACATGAGCGGCGACTGTACACATGGACTTCACCCAATGGATTGTACAAAAATCAAATTGACTACATCTGTGGAAGTCAACAATGGAAAATCTCTATAACATCAACAAAGACAAAACTTGGAGCTGACTGTGGTACATATCACCAACTACTAGTATGCAATCTCAAGCTAAAGTTGAAAAAGAGCAAGCCACACAAGAATGTAGCAAAATATGACTTTGAGAATATACCACAAAACAATTTTCTGCTTTAGATACAAATGACAGAGCTCCAGAAGAGTTATGGAATGACATCAAGAAGGCTGTGTTGGAAGAAAGCGAGAAGTCTCTACAAAAGGAGAAAAAGCAAAAATGGCCAAAATGGAAGATGGAAGAAACTTGGAAAAATGCCCAGAAACGCAGAGAAACTAAAGCCAGAGGAGAAAGAGAGGCAATCACAAAACTTAACCTTTCCAACCTGGAGCAAGACAAGGCAAGGAACAGTACTACGACAACGCATGAAAGGAAATGGAAGCAGAAATTATTAGAGGAAGAACAAGATCAGCTTTCCTAAAGCTACAAGAGTTAAAGAAAAAATTCCAGCCTCGAACTGGGTCCGCTGCTTTTTGACATATTCATAAATGACCTGGAAAGTGGAATAACGAGTGAGGTTATCAAATTTGCAGATGACACAAAACTATTTAAAGTTGTTAAAACCCAAGAGGATTGTGAAAAATTGCAAGAGGATCTTGATAAATTGGAAGACTGGGCATCAAAATGGCAGATGAAATTTAATGTGGACAAGTGCAAGGTTATGCACCTAGGGAAGAACAACCCAAACTATGGTTACACAATGCAAGGTTCCACATTAGGAACCACCACCCAGGAAAAAGATTTAGGCGTCATTGTGGATACCATGTTAAAACCCTCGGCCCAGTGTGCAGCGGCGGCCAAGAGAGCAAATAGAATGTTAGGTATGATAAGGAAAGGAATGGAAAATAAAACAAAAGATATTATAATGCCTCTATATCGTTCCATGGTGAGACTGCACCTTGAATATTGTGTGCAATTCTGGTCGCCGTATCTTAAAAAGGATATAGCGATTTTAGAAAAGGTACAGAGAAGAGCCACCAAAATGGTAAAGGGGATGGAAGGATACTCCTATGAGGAAAGGCAAAAAAGGTTAGGGCTCTTTAACCTGGAAAAGAGAAGGCTGAGGGGAGATATGATAGAAGTCTATAAATTAACATATATATCCCCTTTACCATCCCCTCTTCTCTGAACCTTTTCTAATAACTCTATATCGTTTTTAAGATACGGAGACCAGAATTGCACACAATATTCAAGGTGCGGTCTCACCATGGAACGATATAGAGGCATTATAATATCTTTTGTTTTATTTTCCATTCCTTTCATTATGATACCTTGCATTTCTATTTGCTCTTT
Organism: Ichthyophis bannanicus; assembly: GCA_033557465.1. Classification (NCBI taxonomy): domain Eukaryota; kingdom Metazoa; phylum Chordata; class Amphibia; order Gymnophiona; family Ichthyophiidae; genus Ichthyophis; species Ichthyophis bannanicus. Next base: position 22,966,263 of record CM066035.1, read on the forward strand.
TGGCCGCCGCTGCACACTGGGCGGAGGGTTTTAACATGTTATCCACAATGACGCCTAAATCTTTTTCCTGGGTGGTGGTTCCTAATGTGGAACCTTGCATCGTGTAACCATAGTTTGGGTTGTTCTTCCCTAGGTGCATAATTTTGCACTTGTCCACATTAAATTTCATCTGCCATTTTGATGCCCAGTCTTCTAATTTATCAAGATCCTCTTGCAATTTTCCACAATCCTCTTGGGTTTTAACAACTTTAAATAGTTTTGCGTCATCTGCAAATTTGATAACCTCACTCGTTATTCCACTTTCCAGGTCATTTATGAATATGTCAAAAAGCAGCGGACCCAGCACAGATCCCTGGGGTACACCACTATTCACCTTTCTCCATTGGGAAAATTGGCCATTTAGCCCAACCCTCTGCTTTCTATCTTTTAACCGGTTCTTGATCCATAGTAGTACACTGCCTCCTATCCCATGACGCTTTAGTTTTGCCAAACGTCTCTGATGAGGGACCTTGTCAAAGGCTTTCTGAAAGTCCAGATACACTATATCAACCGACTCACCTTTGTCCACCTGTTTATCCACACTTTCAAAAAAACACAACAGATTAGTAAAACAAGATCGTCCTTGTCTAAAGCCATGTTGGCTGTCTCCCATTAGGCCATGACTATCTACATGCTGAGTAATTTTATTCTTTATGATGGTTTCTATCATTTTTCCCGGTACTGACATGAGGCTCACGGGTCTGTAGTTTTCTGGATCACCCCTGGAACCCTTTTTAAAAATTCGTGTTACATTGGCGATCCTCCAATCTTCAGGTATTAGAAATGACTTTAATGATAGTTCACAGATTACTAATAGCTGGACTGCAATCTCATATTTCAGTTCTTTCAACACCCTTGGATGTATACCATCTGGCCCAGGTGATTTGTTACTCTTCAGTTTATCTAATAGTTGTAATACATCTTCTCGATGTATCGATATTTCCTTCAATTCTTCCGCACCTTTAAATACCACTTCAGTAATGGGTAACATCCCTACATCTTCCTCAGTAAAGACTGAAGCAAAGAATTCATTCAGTCTCTCCGCTATCGCCTTGTCGCCTCTTAGTGCCCCTTTAACTCCTCTATCATCTAATGGACCAACTGACTCTCTCACAGGATTTTTGCTACGAATGTACTTCTTTATTTCACATTTTTGCTTCTACAGCAAGCTTCTTCTCAAATTCTCCCTTTGCCTGCTTTATCAATGCCTTGCATTTGACTTGCCAGTGCTTGTGCTGTTTCCAGGTTTCGTCGTTTGGCTCTTTTTTCCATTTCCTCAAAGATGCTTTTTTGGCAACAACAGTCTTTCTGACCTCACCTTTAAACCAAGCTGGCAGTTTTTTGGACTTCCTTCCACTTTTCTTAAAGCGTGGGATACAGCTGGTCTGGGCTGCCAAGATAGTATTTTTCAACAACACCCAAGCTTGATGTAAATCTTTAACCTTTGCAACTGCTCCTTTTAGTTTTTTCTTAACTATTTTCCTCATTTTATCATAGTCTCCCTTTCGAAAGTTAAAAGGTAGCACTGTGGATTTCCGTACTATCCCTCCTCCACTAATTAAATCAAAGGCGATCATGCTATGATCACTATTGCCAAGTGGCCCCAACACCCTTATCTCTTGCACTAGATCTGGTGTTCCACTAAGGACTAGGTCTAATATGGCTTCCCCTCTGGTCGGTTCATGAACCAGCTGCTCCAAGAAGCAGTCATTATGTCATCTAGGAACTTTATCTCCCTAGCATGTCCTGCCGTGACACTGACCCAGTCGATACCGGGGTAATTGAAATCACCCATTATTATTACTGCGCTGTAACGTTTGTTAGCTTCCTTGATTTCTTTGAGCATTTCATCATCCATTTGTTCATTCTGGCCCTTTGGTCGATAGTACACCCCCACTGCCATCGCCTTCCCTTTTTTACATGGAATTTCAATCCATAGAGATTCTACAGCAAATTTTGTTTCCTTGAAAACTTGAATCCTTTAAGGTGAAGCCCATCCCTTCGGAAGAGCCCCTCCTTTCCCCAGTTCCTAACAAATCCAAAATTCTCTTCTCTGCACCATTGTCTCATCCACGCATTGAGACTCCGGAGCTCTGCCTGCCTTTTGGGTCCTGCACGTGGAACGGGAAGTATTTCGGAGAAGGCTACCCTGGAAGTTCTGGAAGCGTATGTCTTCAATTAACTCTCTGTCCACCTCTTCCTCTTGTGAGGGAGGTCTGTATATCACACCAATGCAAACAGATTTCTCTTTCCCTCTTTCTAGTTTAACCCACAATGCCTCCTCTCTCCCTTTTAAGCTCTGTAATTCCAAAGCTTTAATAGTAGTTTTTACATATAGTGCCACTCCTCCTCCCCTTCTTCCTACCCTGTCCTTTCTGAATAAAGTATAGCCAGGTATAGTTACATCCCAATCATGGTTTTCTGTGAACCATGTTTCTGTAACTGCCACTAAATCCAAGTCAGCCACTCTCACCAAAGCTTCAACATCAGGGATCTTATTTCCCATGCTACGGGCATTTATACACACTGCTTTCCATATGTTAGCCCTGTTACCCATTTCCATAAAGGTATTTAATGTATCACCTACCTGGGGGCTTTTACTTACCTGGGGGCTTTCTTCACCCATCCCCAATGAATCTAGTTTAAAGCCCTCTTCAGTAGATTAGCCAGTCTACTACCGAAGATGCGTTGACCTTTCTTGGACAGATGGATGCCATCTATGCTCTGCAACCCTTGGAACAGACTGAAAGGTGATCCAACAGTCTGTGGAAATTATTGCACAATCTCTCTGATCCCACATGCCAGCAAGATTCTACTGAAAATTATTCAACAGAGACTACAACCATGCCTGGAACAAGAACTACCTGAAGTGCAAGCGGGGTTCAGGAAAGGGCAAGGAATGAGAGACATCATCACGGATGTGAGATGCATCCTTGCAAAGACTAAAGAATACCAAAAGAATATCTATTTGTGCTTTATTGACTACAGTAAGGCTTTTGAATTTGTAAACCATGAGAAACTCCGGGCCATATTAAGAAGCATGGAAGACCAGAACACCTAATCATTCTCTTGCACAATGTTTACATTGATCAATTTATTTATTTTATTTATTTAGCTGTATTTATATCCCGCTTTTCACCGGGTCAAAGTGGATCAAAAAGCAACACTTTGAATGGAACAAGGAGAAACAGAATGGTTTAAAATTAGCAAAGGTGTACGACAAGGCTGCATACTTTCCCCCTACCTGTTTAATTTATATGCAGAACAAATCATCAGAGAAGCAGGATTGTATGAAGACAACAGAGGTGTGAAGATTGGTGGAAGCCTCAACAACCTTCGCTATGCTGATGATACCATATTACTGGCTGAAAGTGAAGATGATCTGAAACATTTGCTTCTCACTATCAAGGAACATAGTCTTAAAATGCCTTAATGTAAAGATGACAAAGATCATGACAACTGGAAAAATCAATAAGTTCATTGTTGATGGAGAAGAAATTGAAATTGTGGACAACTTTAACCTACTTGGATCAACAATCAATAAAGAAACAACAAGCAGTCAAGAAATCTGACCAGGGGAATGACTGGGGGTTCGAGATGGGCTGACTGTGATTTGGAGTGAGTGGTTGGGGGGGCTGGAGATAGGCTGATTGTAAGTCGGGGGGTTGGCTGGAAGCTGAAGATGGGTGTATTTTATTTATTATTTTATTTAACATTTTTTATATACCACTCCCCTCACTTGGTTTGCAGCTTGTCGTGCTGCGAGGGCTTGTGTGCATCAGTGATGCTGAGAGCTAAACTATCGGTAGTTTAACTACTGGCAGGGTCTCCCAAGATGGACAGGTCTCAGCTGAGGTGCCAGACCAAGACAAACCACCCATCTGGGCAGCAGCAGAATGGGATAGTGTTGACGGCGGAGGATAACATTTTTATGACAACGGCAACACCACCAAACATAAACTGCGCGGTCTGCTTCTTTATCTTGCCATGAAAACCCAATGGATAGTTACAACAAAACAAATTGTGCTATAGTGCTGGAAGATGAGACCCCCAGGTCGGAAGGCACTCAACTAGCTACTGGGGAAGAGCTGAAGACTTTTCAGAGTAAAGCCAGCATTTATGATGTGGTTGGATCAAAGCCCTCGGGACGTCTGACTGCTGATGTAGCTGCGCATGAAATGAGAGTCAGAAGCTGTAAAGATGTCTTACGCATTGGAACATGGAACGTGCGAAGCATGAACCAAGGGAAGTTGGAGGTGGTCAAGAATGAAATGGAACATGTACAACTTGATCTGTTGGGTGTCAGTGAACTGAAATGGACTGGCATCGGGCACTTTGCAACAGATGATCACATGGTCTACTATGCTGGAAATGAAAGACAAAGAAGAAATGGTGTTGCATTTATAATAAAGAAGAAACTTGCAAGAACTGTAATGAAATACAGTGCAGTCAGCGAACGCTTAATATCTATTCGTTTATGAGGAATGCCTATCAACACAACTATAATTTATTTATTTATTTATTGTTTTTATATACCGCGCTCTTTAAAATCAGTGCGGTTTACAGGTAACATTTATGCATCTCAGAATATCAGATATGCATTTACAGAGAACAGGGGATACAACTTGGATTTTAACTGGGGTGGCTATATACAGTATATACAATTTTGTACATTATAGCTGAGAATTGTTTTGAGGTTTATCATTGTTTAGTTGGGTGTACTGTGGGTAATATTGGGCTGTGAGTAGTGTAACAGAAAGAGGTGGTGTTTTAGTGCCTTTCTGAATTGAACAATATCGGTAATTGCTAGGGTGGAGGGTGGGAGCGCATTCCAGCAGATGGGTGCATAAATTCAAGTATATGCCCCAACAACAGCTGTAGAAGAGAATGAAACTGAAGAGTTCTATGAACAAGTACAAGCTGAAATTGACAGAACATTCAAACAGGATATCCTGATAGTCATGGGTGACTGGAACGCAAAAGTTGGCAACAAAGAAGAAGGCAAAGTAGTTGGAAAATATGGACTTGGCAACAGAAATGAAGCTGAAGAAAGACTGATAGAATTCTGCAAGACCTATTCATCTCAAACACCTTCTTCCATCAACACAAGCGGCGACTGTACATATGGTACATCACGATCTTCTCTTAGGGCGACTAAAAGAAAAGGGCATCAACGACATTGCTCTCGATTGGTGCAGGTCATACCTAGATGAGAGATGGTAGTATGTAATGTCAGGAGCAGCAGCATCTACACCTTTCCATCAAAGGCAGGGCGTTCCACAAGTGTCTTCCTTATCATTACTCATGTTCAACATATACATACAACCCATCTGCAATATCATCAGGTCTTTCAAGGTCGACTGTTTGATATATGCAGATGACATCCTTCTCTACATGCCATTCTCCATAGTTCATATGGACCTCTCCCCGCTGACTAAATGTTTTGATGCAGTGTCTGAATGGCTTCAGTCTCAAAACCTCCGTATTCAACACAAGAAAACGGAGGTGCTCTTCATCACGAGGGACCCTAATTTCACTCCCCCACCCCAAATAAAGGTGAAAGAAGCCGAGCTCCTAACAAAATCCACAATTCGATACCTAGGGGTTACCTTGGACCAACGTCTGGATATGAAGTTACATATAACCAACATAGTTAGAGCGATATACTTCAAGATCCGGACACTCCGACACCTTCGCTCCTTACTTGATCCAGACTCCGGACTATATACCAAGCACTAATCTTACCTCACTTCGATTATGCTAATGCCATTCTTCAAGGTCTCCCACAGTCTACCTTGAACCCTTTACAACTTGCCATGAATGCCGCTGCCAGAGTCCTCTACGGAGCATCGAGGAGTGACCACATAACACCTATTCTAAAGCAGCTCCACTGGCTCCCCATATATGGAAGGCTGTTGTTCAAGACCTTGTTACTCACTTTCAAGGCCATCAAAGGCATTACTTCCTCCTCACTAATAGACCTCATTCAGACCATTCCACCTAACAGATCTAGAAGAACCACATCTACAAACGCTCTAGTAATCCCTAAGGCATCAACAAAATGCACACTAGCAACATCAAACAGGGCTTTCAGCTTCTATGCTCCAAAATGCTGGAACACATTACCACCGGAGATTCGTGCTGTCACTGATCTAACCCTATTCAGAAAAGCACTCAAATTCCACCTATTCCCCCACTACTACCAGGTCAGCCAGGCACCGACCTAACCACACCTCCTCCAATTCAGCCACCTGTGCTACAGGACCCTATTCAAACCCTTAGCATAAAGTATACTGTATATATGTAAATAGTTTCAGTTAACAATTCCCTATGTTATCCAAGTTGTCGTACCTGTTCTCTGTAAAACCAGACAGTATGTTGTTCTGGTCTATTGTTTAATGTAAACCGTGTTGATGCTAAATAGTGCGGTATATAAGAGCTTGCAATAAATAAATAAATAAATGGATTGTATAAAAATCAAATTGACTACATCTGTGGAAGTCAACGATGGAAAAGTTCTATAACATCAACAAAGACAAAACCTGGAGCTGACTGTGATCATCAACTACTAGTATGCAAATAAGCTAAAGTTGAAAAAGAGCAAACCACTCATGAATGCAGCAAAATATGACCTTGAGAATATATCACTGGAATTTAAAGACTGCCTGCAAAATCGATTTGCTGATTTAGATACAAATGACAGAGCTCCAGAAGAGTTATGGAATGACATCAAGAAGGTTGTGTTGGAAGAAAGTGAGAAGTCTCTACAAAAGGTAAAAAAGCAAAAACAGCCAAAATGGATGACGGAAGAAACTCTGAAAATTGCCCAGAAACGCAGAGAACCTAAAGCCAGAGGAGAAAGAAAGACAAAAACAGAACTCAACAGAGATTTCCAACGTGCAGCAAGAAAGGACAAGGAAAAGTACTACAACGATGCATGCAAGGAAATAGAAGCAGAAACTATTAGAGGAAGAACAAGATTGGCTTTCCTAAAGCTATGAGAGTTAAAGAAAAAGTTCCAGCCTCGAATTGGAATGTTATAAGATGCTTAAGGTTCTATGTTGAATGATGCTGAGAAGATCAAGAAAAGGTGGAAGGAATATACAGAGTTTTTATATAAAGATCAAGTGGACCAACAGCCGTTTTAACCTGTACCTTATGATCGGGAACCGTTGGTGATGAAAGAAGAAGTTAAAGCAGCATTGAAAGCCTTATCAAAGAACAAAGCACCAGGCATTGATAGCATTCCCATAGAAGTATTACAGCAATCTGATGCAGCTGTTACCGTACTTACAAGGCTCTGCCAAGAAATATGGAAGACAACATCATGGCCAACTGACTGGAAAAGATCTGTGTTTATACCAATACTAAAGAAAGGTGATCCAACTGACTGTGGAAATTATCGCGCAATCCCACGTGCCAGCAAGATTCTACTGAAGATTATTCAAAAGAGACTACAACCATACCTGGAACAAGAACTACCTGAAGTGCAAGCAGGGTTCAGGAAAGGGCGAGGAACGAGAGACATCATTGTGGATGTGAGATGGATCCTTGAAAAGACTAAAGAATACCAAAAGGATATCTATTTGTGCTTTATTGACTATAGCAAAGCTTTTGACTGTGTAAACTATGAGAAACTCTGGGCCACATTAAGAAGCATGGGTATACCAGAACACCTGATCGTACTCTTGCACAATCTGTACATTGATCAAGAAGCAACAGTTCGAACGGAACAAGGAGAAACAGAATGGTTTAAAATAAGCAAAGGTGTAAGACAAGGCTGCATACTTTCCCCCTACCTGTTTAATTTATTGCAGAACAAATCATCAGAGAAGCAGGACTGTATGAAGATAACAGAGGTGTGAAGATTGGTGGAAGACTCATCAACAACCTTCGCTATGCTGATGATACCACGCTCTTATACGCTCTTATACGCCCCATTCTGAAAAACCCCTCTCTGGATCCTCTACTCCCTGTTCACTACCGTCCTGTCTCTAATCTCCCCTTTCTTTCTAAGCTACTGGAGAAATACGTCTTTGCCTTACTCTCTCACCACCTTGCATCCATTAATTTCCTTCACCCTCGTCAGTCTGGGTTCCGTAAGGGTCACAGTGTTGAAACGGTTCTTTTGGCCTTCACTAATGCTTTACATGTAGCACAAGATCGTGGTGATATCTCGGTGGCAGTTGCTCTAGATCTCTCTGCAGCTTTTGACTTGGTCGATCACTCCCTACTTCTACAACGCCTACGGGATGCGGGTCTTTGCAGCACAGTCCACCATTGGTTCCACTCTTTTCTCTCCTCTCGGTCCTGTTCAGTTCTTCCTTCCTCCTCTTCTATTCCCCCTTCTGATCCCCACCCCCTCCTCTGTGGGGTCCCTCAAGGTTCTGTCCTTGCACCACTTCTTTTCAATCTCTTCCTAGCCCCTCTTGCCTCTCTAATACAACAGTTTGGTATCTCCTCTTTCTTCTACGCTGATGACATTCTGCTACTTCACCACACTTCACCTTCTAGTCCTGATCTCTCTGCACTGGATTCCTGTCTCTCAGCCGTGGCAAACTGGCTAACACTTAATTGTCTTCATCTAAACTTGACTAAGACTATCGCTATTTGGTTCACTCACGGTGCTCCTTCCCCTTCATTGGCCCCCTCCTTTTCTGGCACCTCTGTGCCTCTGGTCTCCACTTTCCGGTACCTTGGTGTACACTTCGACTCCGATCTGTCCTATCATACACACATTTCTCACATTACTAAAACATCCTTTTTCTTCCTTCGTCAGCTCCGCTCTGTTCGTCCCTTTCTCTCCCCCTCTGCACTTACTACCTTGGTGCTTTCCCTGGTTATGTCCCGTGTGGATTTTTCCAACTCACTTTTCATTGGTCTCCCCAAATCCCAACTGAATCGCTTGCAACGCATCCAAAATACTGCAGCACGCCTCCTTACGCACACCTCTCTCCGCGACCATATTACACCTCAGCTATTTCAACTTCATTGGTTGCCTGTCCCCTTCCGCACCACTTTCAAACTATTAACTCTGGTCCATAAAGCCTTCCATGACAGCACCCCCCAGTACCTATCAGATCTCCTCTACTTTCATTCTCCCAGATACACCCCTCGCTCTTTTCACCTCAACCGTCTCACTTTGCCTTCCCCCTCCCGTGCTCATCTACAATCCACTCGTTCCTCTGCCTTTTTTTTTTGCTGGCCCCGCCCTTTGGAATTCTCTCCCTTCCTCCCTCCGTTTAGAACCCCAATACAATGTCTTTAAGCAAAATCTCAAGACCCACCTGTTTTCCCTAGCGTTTAATCTTCCCTCTCCTTTTGTGTGACTCTACTATCCTCTCTCCTCCTCCTTCTGACGCTCCCCCATGTTGTTCTGTCTCGTCCTGCCTCCTCTCTTCTACTATCCTTTTTAAAAAAAAAATTGTACATTTCTTTTCCTTCTCGTTGGCCTTGGCCTTCTTTTACCAAAATTGTTTTAATTGTACACCGCCTTGGTTATTTCAGAAAGGCGGTTTTTATCAAATAAATAAACATAAACATAAACATTACTGGCTGAAAGTGAAGATGATCTGAAACATTTGCTTCTCACAATCAAAGAACATAGTCTCAAAATGGCCTGCACCTTAACGTAAAGAAGACAAAGATCATGACAACTGGCATAATCAACAGGTTCATCGTTGAAGGAGAAGAAATTGAAATCATGAACAACTTTAACCTACTTGGATCAACTATCAATAAATAAGCAACAAGCAGTCAATAAATAAGACGATGCATTGCTCTTGGCAGAATGGCTATGAAAGACCTAGATAAGATTCTCAAGAGCAGAGATGTCTCTCTCCATACAAAGATTTGACTTGTTCAAGCCATGGTATTTTCAATAACATCATATGGATGTGAAAGCTGGACAGTGAAAAAGATAGACAGGAAGAAAATTGATGCCTTTGAATTATGGTGCTGGCGGCGAACACTGTGTATACCATGGACTGCCTGAAGAACAAACCAGTCGGTACTAGAGGAGATCAAACCTAAGCTTTCTTTAGAAGCTCAGATGACAATACTTTGACTTTCATACTTTGGACACATGTGAAGAGAGAGATCATTAGAGAAAGACATCATGCTTGGCAAGATAGAAGGTCAGCGCAAAAGAGGAAGGCCAGCAATGAGATGGATCGATACAATAACAGCAGCTACAGGTACCAGTCTGTCAACAATGAGCCGCCTGACTCAAGACCGAACACAATTTAGAATAGCTATCCAGAGGGTCGCCATGAGTCGACTCTGACTCGACGGCACTTAACAACAACAATATACCACTTTTCATTTTATCAAAGCGGTTTACAGAAAACAGAAGATTCTTACAAGGAACTGTAAAAGAACTATTTACATTTAACTGTTTACAGCTCTATAACTATGTACAATGTATAGGTACAAGCTTAGACGACATCTTGTTGAGGGGGACTCTTGTGTAGGGAATTCAGTCCTGTGGTTGTGTGTCTCATATGCTTTTGTAGTGTTTGTTAAAGAGGTAGGCTTTTAGATATTTTCTGAAGACGGCGATATATGTAATATTTCTTAGGTTGCATGGGAGTGAGTTCCATAGTGAAGGTGTATAATATTTGAATGCTCTGTGAAGCATTCTTTGTGAGGAGTTGGACTGTATGGAGGCTGTTGAGAGGATGTTTTGGTGGAAGTTCCTCCTTGAGCGTGTGTTTGGGACTCTTTTGATGATTTGGTTTAAACATTCAGCAGACTGATTTAATATCTTGTATGTCATCATTATGGCTTTATATTCAATTCTGGATCTGATGGGTAGCCAGTGGAGGTCTTTTAAGGTGGGGGTGATATGCTCATGTTTCTTTGATCCTGCAATTTAGCAGCATTATTTTGTGTCAGTTGCAGAGTGTGAGTTGTGCTTTTGGGAGACCATGGAGTATCATATTGCTGTAGTCTAGCTGTGGGGTGATTATTGCCTGACAAACAGTTCTGAAGTGGTTCTGTTCTAATATGGGTCATAGGTTCTTAAGATCTTAATTTTATTTATTTATTGGAAATTTTTATACCGCATTTTCTAATAGATCAAATGTGGTTTACAGAGAACACAACTTTGAATTGTACAAAGACATTACATATTCATTTACACTGAACAGGTAACTACAATTAAATAAAAACAATTTTCTAATTAACTATGTACATGTTGGTCCTGTAGATGTTGTGTTATGTTTGATAAAATAGAGCTATTCTGGATGATTTTTGTTAGGTGAGTGTTTGTGTAAGGTTGATTGTAGAGGTGTCTTGGTTCAGTTGTGTTTGAGAGTTCTCATGTGCATTTCCAAAGTGTAAGATGAACAGGTGAGTTTTGAGATGCTTACAGGATGTGGTGAGATCATCTATGGATCTTATGTTGTTTGAGAGATTGTTCCAAAAGACAGGGGAGAAGTGGGAAAAAGCTCTGTTATTAGTTGATTTTCTGGATTTCTTGAAGTCGGATGGGATGGCTAGCTTGTTTTTGTTGTGTTCTCTTTGGTTTCGGTGGTTGTTTTCCTTGGTGAGTAATGTTTTTTGAGGTATGATGGGGTGATATCTTTGATTAGCTTGAAGGTGGTGACTAGTATTTTGTACTGTATGCGACTTTGAATTGGAAGCCAGTGAAGGTTGTAGAGAATAGGTGTAATGTGTTCAGATAAGTTGACGTTATAGGTTATCCTTGCTGCAATGTTCTGGGCTAGCTGAAGTTGTCTTATAGATTGTTGAGGGAGATATTGCATAAGTCAAAGTGGGGTGTGACAATGGCATTGACAATGGTTTTGAAATCATGGGGGTAGAGGAGTGGGCGGATCTGTTTAAACATTCTGAGTTTGAAGAAGATTTTTTGTGGTTTGTTTGATTTTGTAGTAGACTTTGGAGGTGGTTTTGTTGATATGAGCTTGGAAATTGAGCCTCTGGTCCAGGTGTATTCCCAGATACTTTACCTCATTCCTGACTGGGAATGGATAATTTCTGATTAGTATATTATTTGGGGGGGTTGAATGAAGCACTGATCACGAGGGCTTCAGATTTCTTGTAGTTGATTGCTAAATTTTGTTGTATGTCTGGGGGGTGGTGAGAAAGAAAGGTAGAGGTAAAAACATATGATATGCCATACTGGATCAAACCAAGGGTCCATCAAGCTCAGTATCCTGCTTCCAACAGTGGTCAGTCCAGGTCACAAGTACCTTTCAGGTTCACAAAAAGGTACACAACTTCCATGCTGCTTATCACAGATGTAAGCAGTGGATTTCCCTGGTCCTCTTTAATAATGGTTTATAGACTTTTCCTCCAGGAACTTGTCCAAACTTCTTTTAAACCCAGCTACACTAACAGTTTTTACTACATCCTCTGTTAACAAATTCTAGAATTTGATTATGCGTTAAGTGAAAGGTATGTACCTGGGAAGAAAGAAGGAGAGGTAAGGGAAATATTAGGATTGATAAGGGTTGGTACATGGGAAGGGGAGAAAGGAGGCGAGGTAGAGGTATGTGCATGAGGCTACCTTAGGGACAGGCAGCAGGAAGGTCTTGTTAGAAGTTCGAAGAAGAGAGAACAGGGGAGCTGCGAAGACTTAGAAGTTGGGGAGAGAATTGTGATTGGACCAAGAGATCTGAGGAGGGAAAAAGTAGACGGAATTTCAAGTCTAGAGGAGGAGTTAAGACTTATGAAGGGGCAATTCTGCAAAAAGGTTACTAATAAAACATGCAGAATTTTGCAGTATTTTAAAATATTGTACACAGAGTTGTCTAAATTTTTGTGCAGAATTTTATCTTTTTTGCATAGAATTCCCCCATATGTATGTTTTGCTGGCTGGGTGATGAAGTTAGGTGTTAGTTTCTATCCTATTTCTTTTCTTTTTCCCTTCCTTCTGGCTGTTTTTCTGAACTTTCTCTTAAATTTGATGTAAACCACCTTGATACCTTGCAAAGGGTAGTATAAAATATGTACATACACAAACATAAACCAAGTTGTGAAAGATACAGTAAAGCTGCCATTATCTTTCTTTCCTGAGAGCATAGGGCTGCTGTACATGACCTGATTCTCCCAGAAAGTCCCTTACAGATCCTGGCGCCACTCACCCACTGGCAGCCCAACCATACATCCCCCTCACCCTCTATTTCCTCTCCGTCACCTGGGGGGCCTTCCCTGATGTTTAGTGGTCAGGCAGGCATGAGCAATTCAGTCACTGAGTTCCCACAGAAAGAGGTATTCTCTTAGCCCCTTTTCATGTGCATTGACTCTGGCTACCTCAATGATGCTGATATCCATTTGAGCATACTCTGGTAGTCCTAAGCTTGCCATTTGTCTCTGGAGAAGCTGCTCTGTAAAGTAGTATTTTCTGAAAATTCTCCAGTATCTTTTCTTTCTTTCTCCTCCAGGAGCACCACTTCCTTTCCTCCTTTCTCCACACTCACTGTATTTTCCAGCGTCTCCTCCTCTTCAAGCAGTGGACGATAACTGTTTCGAATCACTTCATTCAGGGAACAGATGTAACTGACTTGTTCCTGGAGCTCTGGAATGTGCTTCTTATACTTCTTCACCTGTCAAAACATAATTTACATTTCATTTGTTATTTTTGATGCCTCGTTTTTCTCCCATTTATTAAATAGCACTGATTCAAGCACAGATCCTTGAGTAACATCACGATGGAACTCATCATTTAGTCCTATCCTTTTTCCTATCTATCAGCATTTTTTGATACTTGAAAGGACTTTTTCTCTTATCCTATGAAACACTTTTATTAATAACCTTTGATGAAGAAATGACAGAGGCCAAAGGCCTTAGACTCCCAACCTCGAGAGTGAGGATCTTAAATTGGCCTCTTTGAAAATTTACTAGGGCTGAGTGCTTGAATTTATGGTCCTAGTTTAACTAGACTTCTAAATTTAGGAGCTGAAAACTGGGTGGTAACAGTGGCAGAGTTGGGATGGGAGGAAGTTAGAAGCTTAGCACTGATTTTCAGCACTAGGAATCTAAATTAAGCTCATGAATCTAGGCAAATGATTAGCATGTCTAAATTTAGAAGCATCGGGACCAATATCACTGGTCAACAAATTTTTACAAAAGTCATGTTACTGAAATAAAAATAGCCATTTCTTATCAATTTGTATATGCTGAACATGAATATAACAGTGAAATTACAAAGTTGGCTCTAGTTTTTTTGTAATCTACAAGAATTAATGTTTACATCACGAAATGCATGTCAATAGTAAATATAATAGGCCTTCGGTTAATACCTGTAAAAAAACAAGTCATAGACTACTTCTTAGATTTTTTTCGCTTGTCTCTTGTACAGCTGTTCGGGAGCTTCTCTGGGGAGTGTCCAGCAGTAGTCAGCCAGCATTGTACTGGACCATTTTCCCTGGTATCTTTGCTCCATCGTTGCGATATCCTGGTGAAAACGTTTGCCCTGTTCATCACTAACCATACCACAGTTGTCAGAAAAGAAATCGAGATGGAAATTAAGAAAACGGATCTTTAGAGACATATTACAGCCAAGTTTCTGATACTGCATCAGCATGTCTTCTACTAGTTCCTTGTAGTTTTCTGCCCTAACATTCCCGAGAAAGTTTGTTGACACTAGGCGAAAAGCATTCCATGCTTGTTTCGCATCACCCTGCAGCAAGTTGTTGAACCGGTCATCTTTGAAGAGCTCTCGAATCTGAGGACCCACAAAAACTCCCTCTTTAATGTTTGCTTCGCTGAGTCGAGGGAATTTTTCATGCAGGTATCGGAAAGCTGGCGAAGTGCGGTCCATGGCTTTCACAAAGTTTTTCAGCAAACCTATTTTGATGTGAAGGGGTGGTAGCAGGATTTTGAGAGCCTCAACCAGAGCTGGGTGCTGGATATTCTTCTCTCCAACTGTTACATTTTGTCTGCGATTCCATTCCTTCCGCAAGTAGTGCCAATCCCTTGCTCAGCTATCCCACTCACATAAGAAACACATGTATTTTATATATCCCTGATGCAGTCCCATTAAAAGGGCAACTACCTTCAAGTCACCACAGAGGTGCCAGCTGTACTTGTTATAGTTAATGGAAGTCAGTAGATGCTTTAAGTTATCGTATGTCTCTTTCATGTGGATGGCATGCACTACTGGAATAGATGGAAGACGGTTTCCATTGTTCAAAAGCACAGCCTTCAGACTCAATTTCAAAGAGTCTATAAATAGTCTCCAGTCTTGTGGGTCATGAGTGATTTTTAAGACATTCATGAGGCTTTCAATATCGGAACAGAATACCAGATTACTTTCCTTTCTGAAGAAAGGCTCCAACTGCTGGTGGCACTTTCGATATGAAGTAATGTTGACATCTTCTTCTAGAAGATTCCATTGTTGGAGTCTCGATCCTAGCAATTCTGCCTTGTTCTTGGATAAGTCCAAATCACGAACCAGGTCATTTAGTTCTTCCTGTGTTATTCTGTGTGGAGTTGATATGCATCCCAGTGAAAATCTGGGTCAATGCATGCTGACGGACCAGGAGAAGAACAGGTTGGCTCACCCTTGTCCTCATCAGATGAATCAAGAGAATATTCTGATGGAGGTTCTGGAATAGGAAGTCCCTCACCATGTGGAACTGGTCTCAATGCAGACGGAATGTTTGGGTAGACTGACTTCTTTTGCTTCGTTATTCTGCTGGAAATAGGAGGAATCAAGCAGAAGTAACAGTCATTTATGTGGTTGCTTGGCTCTCTCTTAACTCCTGTGACAACTTTGCTGTGAGTTCTAGCTGTCTAATTATTCATTGTTGTCTTTATTGGTGTGCTACTTCACCTCCCTGTTCCCTTTAGTTTTGCACTTCAGCTTTCTCAGCTGTATAACTTACCTTGCCTCTCTCAACTAACTGGCCTTTGTGTGGTAGCCAGGTTAACTGTTACTTTAAATTAAATATCTCTCCCTGCTCTGTCCCCAGAACCTGCTGCGTTTTAAACTTTTTTTCCTGCTCTAGCCTACCTGGGGGACTATCCCCCCCCCCCCCCGAGGTATTGTGTAGCCCTTCTTCCTGTCTCCTCCTCCCACGTGTGCATAGTCTGTTCTGTTTGCCTCTCTCTGCTCTGGGAAGAGCACTGCACTCACAGTGCTCTGCTAGAGAGATGGATATTTAACTCCTGTGACAACTTTGCTGTGAGTTCTAGCTGTCTATTTAATTATTTATTGTTGTCTTTATTGGTGTGCTACTTCACCTCCCTGTTCCCTTTAGTTTTGCACTTCAGCTTTCTCAGCTGTATTTTATTTATTTATTTATTTATTTTATTTTATTTTATTTAACATTTCTTATATACCGCCTTTCATGATATCAAGGCGGTTTACATTGAACAAACTGAAATTACATTGAACAGGGCATTATAACTTGAAGATAACGATTTTACAGAGAACAAGGTATTACTTACCTTGCCTCTCTCAACTAACTGGCCTTTGTATGGTAGCCAGGTTAACTGTTACTTTAAATTAAATATCTCTCCCTGCTCTGTCCCCAGAACCTGCTGCATTTTAAACTTTTTTTCCTGCTCTAGCTTACCTGAGGGACTATCCCCCTCCCCCCCCCCCCCCCCTCTGAGGGTACAGGACAGGTACCTTGTAACAGCCCTCTTTTAATAGGTCTTATTTCCCTCCCTCCCTCCCCAACACCCACACGCCCCTGGGGTAATTGTAGCTTTATAGGTACTTACACGTCTTAGAGGAAAGGGGCTGCTCTCGGGTGCAGCTCTTTATCCAAATCAGTCATACATTGAGGACCAGAGATTAATTAAGCTTCAGGTGAACAAGGTATATTAGAGGTATTAGATACACTTTTATTAGTATAAGCATCTACACCAACCCTTAGTAAGTACAGAATTTAAAGCCATAAACACAAGCTTTAAACTAAGATGCAGACAACAGTCCAGCAGCGAGATGGGGGCTTTCCAGTCTTTTACATTGAGTGTCACATGTATGATTTTCTCCCAGTTGGTGAGAGGTCTTATGTATGCACTAAGTGCAAGGAGCTCTTTGCTCTCAGGGAACAAGTCCATTCTCTAGAGGCTAGAGTAGCAGACCTGGAAGACATAAGAAAGACAGAGAAGCACATGAACGAGACCTACAGGGATACAGTCCTGAAGTCCCACCTCCAGTCTGGCACCATCCCTGTTGCCATGGACGAGAGAGGTCACGTGACAGGAGAGAATCACCCTGGTGCAGCAGGACATGATTCTAGGACCTGTCCCCCAGGTGATGTAAAACCCTCTCGCACTGAGGACGTTTCTCCAGGGCCATGTGCCCATGAGGGGAGGATTAGGACAGCTGTTATAGTTGGTGATTCAATCATTAGGCATGTAGATAACTGGGTGGGTGGTGGACGTGAGGATCGCCTGGTAATATGCCTGCCTGGTGCGAAGGTAGCAGACCTCACGCACCGCCTAGATAGATAGTGCTGGGGAGGAGTCTGCTGTCTTGGTACATGTCAGTACCAATGACATAGGAAAATGTGGTAGGGAAGTTCTGGAGGCTAAATTTAAGATTTTAGGTAGGAAGTTGAAATCCAGAACTTCCAGGGTAGCGTTCTCCGAAATACTTCCCGTTCCACGTGCAGGAACCAAAAGGCAGGCAGAGCTCCGGAGTCTCAATGCGTGGATGAGACGATGGTGCAAGGATGAGGGTTTTGGATTTGTTAGGAACTGGGGAACATTCTGAGGAAAGGAGGGGCTCTTCCAAAGGAATGGGCTTCACCTTAACCAGGATGGAACCAGACTGCTGGCATTAACCTTTAGAAAGGAGATAGAGAAGCTTTTAAACTAGAAACTAGGGGAAAGCCGACAGTCACCCAAGAGCGCATGGTTCGGAAGAAGGTATCCTTGAAGGATACTACCAAAAGCAGTGAGGTTCCAAAAAAGAGTAAAGTAGCCCAAATGCCCTTGAGTATGGTGCAGACAGAGTGTAAAGATTCCAAATTACCCATGCCTACCAATAGCCAGATTAATATTAATAAAATACAGTCTCTAAAATGCTTGCATGCAAATGCTAGAAGTCTAAACAATAAGTTGGGAGAGTTAGAATATATAGCACTAAATGAGAGGTTAGATATGATTGCAATCTCAGAGACATGGTGGAAGGAGGATAACCAGTGGGACACTGTGATACCTGGATACAAACTATATCGTAATGATAGAACTGATCAAATTGTTGGAGGAGTTGCGCTCTATGTTAGAGAGGGCATTGAGTCAGAAAGGATTAAAGTTTTGTAGGAAACAAAATTTGCTGTAGAATCTCTATGGATTGATATTCCATCTACGAAGGGGAAGGTGATGGCAGTGGGGGTGTACTATCGACCGCCTGGCCAGAATGAACAAATGGATGATGAAATGCTCAAAGAAATCAAGGAAGCTAACAAAAGTCACAGTAGAGTAGTTATAATGGGTGATTTCAATTACCCCGGTATCGACTGGGTCAGTGTCACAGAAGGACATGCTAGGGAGATAAAGTTTCTAGATGAAATAAATGACTGCTTCTTGGAGCAGCTGGTTGATGAATCGACCAGAGGGGAAGCCATACTGGACCTAGTCCTTAGTGGAACACCAGATCTGGTGCAAGAAATAAGGGTGTTGGGACCACTTGGCAATAGTGATCATAGCATAATCGTGTCTGATTTAATTAGTGGAGGAGGGATAGTAAAGAAATCCACAGTACTACCTTTTAACTTTCGAAAGGGAGACTATGATAGAAACATAGAAACATGACGACAGAAAAAGACCACAAGGCCCATCTAGTCTGTCCTTCCATGATAAAATGAGGAATATATTTAAGAAAAAATTAAAAGGAGCGGTTGCAAAGGTTAAAGACTTACATCAAGCTTGGGTGTTGTTTAAAAATACTATCCTGGAAGCCCAGACCAGCTGTATTCCACACATTAAGAAAAGTGGAAGAAAGTCAGAAAAACTGCCAGCATGGTTTAAAGGTGAGGTCAGAGAGGCTGTTGCTGCCAAAAAAGCATCTTTCAGGAAATGGAAAAAAGAGCCAAATGATGAAAACTGGAAACAGCACAAGCACTGGCAAGTTAAATGCAAAGCATTGATAAGGTAGGCAAAGCGAGAATTTGAGAAGGAACTTGCTACGGAAGCAAAAAAAAGAAATAAAGACTTTTTCAAGTACATTCATAGCAAAAGGCCTGTGAGAGAGTCAATTGGACCATTAGATGATAGAGGGGTAAAAGGGGCAGTAAGAGGAGACAAGGCTATAGCGGAAAGACTGAATGAATTCTTTGCTTCAGTCTTTACTGAGGAAGATGTAGGGATGTTACTCAAGACTGAAGTGGTATTTAAAGGTGATACTGCAGAGGAATTGAGAGAAATATTGCTACACCGGGGAGATGTATTACAACTATTTGATAAACTGAATAGTAGCAAATCACCTGGAACGGATGGTATACATCCAAGAGTGTTGAAAGAACTGAAATATGAGATTGCAGACCTGCTATTAGTAATCTGTGAACTTTCATTAAAATCATCTGTAATACCTGAAGATTGGAGGATCGCCAATGTAACGCCAATTTTTAAAAAGGGTTCCAGGGGTGATCCGAGAAATTACAGACCGGTGAGCCTGACGTCAGTACCGGGGAAAATGGTAGAAATCATCATAAAGAACAAAATTACACAGCATGTAGATAGTCATGGCCTAATGGGAGACAGCCAACATGGCTTAAGGAAGATCTTGTCTTATTAATCTGATATGTTTTTTTTGAAGGTGTGAATAAACAGGTGGACAAAGGTGAGTTGGTCGATATAGTGTATCTGGACTTTCAGAAAGCCTTTGACAAGGTCCCTCATCAGAGGCTTTTGGCAAAACTGAAGAGTCATGGGATAGGAGGCAGTGTACTATTGTGGATCGTGAACTGGTTAAAATATAGAAAGCAGAGGGTAGGGCTAAATGGCCAATTTTCCCAATGGAAAAAGGTGAATAGTGGAGTACCCCAGGGATCTGTACTGGGTCCGCTACTTTTTGACATATTCATAAATGACCTGGAAAAGGGAATAACTAGTGAGGTTATCAAATTTGCAGACGACACAAAACTGTTTAAAGTTGTTAAAACCCAAGAGGACTGTGGAAAACTGCAGGAGGATCTGGATAAACTGGAAGACTGGGCATCCAAATGGCAGATGAAATTTAATGTGGACTAGTGCAAAATTATGCACCTAGGAAAGAACAACCCACACTATGGTTACACAATGCAAGGTTCTACATTGGGAACCACCACCCAGGAAAAAGATTTAGGAGTCATCGTCCATAGCCCATGTTCCCTGTAAAAAATAGTTATCTCCAAGTTATAATGCCCTGTTCAATGTAATTTCAGTTTGTTCAATGTAAACCGCACTGATGCAGAATAGCGCGGTATATAAGAGAATGTAAATAAATAAATAAATAAATAACATGTTAAAACCCTCCGCCCAGTGTGCAGCAGCGGCCAAGGAAGCAAATAGAATGCTAGGTATCATAAGGAAAGGAATGGAAAATAAAACAAAGGATATTATAATGCCTCTGTATCGTTCCATGGTACGACCGCACCTTGAATACTGTGTGCAATTCTGGTCGCCGTATCTTAAAAAGGATATAGCGTTATTAGAAAAGGTGCAGAGAAGAGCCACCAAAATGGTAAAGGGGATGGAAGGCTACTCCTATAAAGAGAGGCTAGAAAGGTTAGGGCTCTTCAACCTGGAAAAGAGACGGCTGAGGAGAGATATGATAGAGGTCTATAAATTAGTGACTGGAGTGGAACGGGTAAACGTAGATAGATTGTTTACGCTATCAGAATATACAAAGAGTAGGGGACATGTAATGAAGATACAGGGTAAACTATTTAAGACAAATAAGAGAAAATGTTTTTTCACTCAACTTGTAATTAAACTCTGGAATTTGTTACCGGAGGATGTAGTAAGAGCTGTTAGTGTAGCTGGGTTTAAAAAAGGTTTGGACAAGTTCCTGGAGGAAAGGTCCATAAACCATTATTAAAATTGACCCATTACAAGCATTGTGGAACCTGTGTCTTTTGGGGATACTGCTAGGTACGTATGACCTAGATTGGCCACTGTTGGAAACAGGATACTGGGCTTGATGGACCTTGGTCTGACCCAGTATGGCATATCTTATGTTCTTATGTTCTCTCCATACCATGGGGACTGCAAACGGCATTGATGGTCTTTTGCAATTCAACCACTGTGAAAGCTGTGTTGTACATGTAGTGCAGTATATATGCGGGGCCCAAGGCTTGTCTTGGTCACCAATCTTGCATCTGAAGTAAAGATGATATGCCTTCTTCAGTTGAGAAGTGATACTTTTCTTCTGGTTGGCAAATGTCACTTCCCCACAAATGTAGCAGAAATTGTCAATGGTATTAACGCACTTCGCGGCATTACTGTTCTGTATTGTACCTAAATGGCTAAAATTATATGATTAATAAAAGTTACATGTAACAATAGCTTAAACTGTCTCGCACACAGTCTGAAATATTTTAAATGCTGAACCTTTCCGACTGCGTATAGTATACTGCTGACATCAGATGGCTTCAGCAGCCGTCTGGCAGTAGTATTGCATTGCATCAGAAAATGATGCAATCAACTCTGGATGATGTCTTGCATGCTGGTATTATGCAATGTGATGCAATATTACATCATTCAAGGCTTATTTGGGGTGTTGTTGATGTCCTGCTGGTAAATTTACACGGTGAAACGTCAAAAATGAACTACATGCAATATCTTCAAAACGAGAGCCAATAAATTTTTTTTAATGTTATATTCGTGTTCAGCTCACCAAGATACTACAGATTAGGGCCTTTTAAAGTCAGTAATGATTTCAATGTTGACCAGTGTATTCAAAAGGGTTTATGCAATTAGCAGGACCTGCAAACCGCATAAACCCCGCTGATCCCAATATTCAGTGGCACTGGCCAGCCACAGACTACCGTGGCACAATCCAGAAAGTGCCGAGGCAGTCCTGACATCTATCCCGTCAGCCGTGATTTTCAGCCGGCTAACCAGATTGAAAACTGCATGAAATTAGCACAGAACTTCAATTGGTCTACTCGGAGTATAAAACTATTATTAAAAAATGGGAAAACACTCCACCCTAACTTGCATCAATACTGCTGAGTACCAGTAATAAATCTTAAACTATACCATTCCCATATGTAGTCTCAGACCTGTATCGCGCTCATAAGCTCCACTAAAGTGGAAAACAAATAGCGCTTCAATTGCATCAATGACTACAGTTCAGAAAGGCCCTCAAATATAACCTATTTATCAAATACTACCCTACATAAAGTGCAATATATTAGCCTCACCACAAACTTAACCACAATCTCCTCCTGACCCTAGCACTACTGCTAATTTATGTAGATAGTTCTTTCATGTTATCGAATTAACAGATTATATATTCTATGTATATAGTTCTCCCATGTTATCCAAGTTTATACTCCTGTTATATGTAATACCGAACAGCCTGTTGTTCTGGTCTTTGTGTTCTCTGTAAACCGTGCTGATTATAAATAGTGCGGTATATAAAAAATTGAAATAAATAAAAATAAAAATAAATAAATACTGGGAAAAACTTTTTTTTGATGTATAGAAGCTTTTCTGCTTTGAATAAATATATCACCGGTATTCCTCCACCGTGGTATTCTAAACGCTATTGAACAATTCCAAACACTGTTGAAACTAGCTTATATCTATCCGCATGGTCTTAGTAGTTCGCTGAAAAATCTCTTGGCTTTTCTCAAAATTCTCGTAGTTAATCTCTCAGAATTCTCATAGTTGATCTCTACGCCTCCTACGGCACCTCTCTGAGCGTTTCACTCCTTAACGGAGTTTCTTCAGGAGGATCTAAAATTGAGAGATAAAATAAGATAGACAATAGCTCTAACCTTCCATGAAACATCGATTTTGGGCTGAAAATACAAATACTAATCTACTTAACCCCTATTATAAAATTCTACTCACTACGGACTGCTGCCCGCGTCTCTCAATGTCTTCTGATGATTCAAAAAAACGCCGCGCATGCGGTCTTGCTCTATCTCCGCCTTTTATACTCATTCGTCCCTAAGCTACTCTATCTGCAAGCTTGCCACTCAACCGAGGCATTTAAACCAAAAGGTTTTACCGTATTAACTGTGAAGATCCACCTTTGTTCATAAAAAAGCAATGTTTCATCCAAAGTTTTCCCTTTCTTAGGCGTGTGGACCCAGTCAATACAAAAACATCGTAGGTGCATGAAATCATGATTTAGATCTTGGCAATGTTGGACTAAGGGTGCTGTCAGGATTTTACAATGCAGACGACTCTTGTGCTCATGCATTCTAACCCGAAAAGATCGACTAGTTTTGCCTATATAGAGTTGGTTGCAGGGACATCTGATAGCGTATACTACTGAAGTCGTATTACAAGATCCTATGCATCACAGAGGTCCTGATGAGACAGTGGACAGTGTCAATTTAATAACAAAGTTTTTACCTCTCAGCTATAAAATTCAACGAATAGTTTCGAAACATTTAGATATAGTGCGAATGGCTCCAGGTTTGACAGAGAGAAGAGTGCGGTATGTGTGGCAACGCAATAATAATTTGAAGGAACAGCTAAGCCCGACAGTTTTACGTTCAACCAATCTAGCAGAAAGCTCATCCGAAAGGTGAGGCTATAGATCATGCGGCGAGTGCACAATTTGCAGCATTACAGAAGACACAACAGAATTTCAATATCTGGGCAAAACCTATATTCTCAAACATGCAACATCTTGTAATACGACTTCAGTAGTATACGCTATCAGATGTCCCTGCAACCAACTCTATATAGGCAAAACTAGTCGATCTTTTCGGGTTAGAATGCATGAGCACAAGAGTCGTCTGCATTGTAAAATCCTGACAGCACCCTTAGTCCAACATTGCCAAGATCTAAATCATGATTTCATGCACCTACGATGTTTTTGTATTGACTGGGTCCACACGCCTAAGAAAGGGAAAACTTTGGATGAAACATTGCTTTTTTATGAACAAAGGTGGATCTTCACAGTTAATACGGTAAAACCTTTTGGTTTAAATGCCTCGGTTGAGTGGCAAGCTTGCAGATAGAGTAGCTTAGGGACGAATGAGTATAAAAGGCGGAGATAGAGCAAGACCGCATGCGCGGCGTTTTTTTGAATCATCAGAAGACATTGAGAGACGCGGGCAGCAGTCCGTAGTGAGTAGAATTTTATAATAGGGGTTAAGTAGATTAGTATTTGTATTTTCAGCCCAAAATCGATGTTTCATGGAAGGTTAGAGCTATTGTCTATCTTATTTTATCTCTCAATTTTAGATCCTCCTGAAGAAACTCCGTTAAGGAGTGAAATGCTCAGAGAGGTGCCGTAGGAGGCGTAGAGATCAACTATGAGAATTCTGAGAGATTAACTACGAGAATTTTGAGAAAAGCCAAGAGAATTTTCAGTGAACTACTAAGACCATGCGGATAGAGATAAGCTAGTTTCAACAGTGTTTGGAATTGTGCAATAGCGTTTAGAATACCACGGTGGAGGAATACCGGTGATATATTTATTCAAAGCAGAAAAGCTTCTATACATCAAAAAAAAAGTTTTTCCCAGTAGTCATTGATGCAATTGAAGCGCTATTTGTTTTCCACTTTAGTGGAGCTTATGAGCGTGATACAGGTCTGAGACTACATATGGGAATGGTATAGTTTAAGATTTATTACTGGTACTCAGCAGTATTGTTGCAAGTTAGGGTGGAGTGTTTTCCCATTTTTTAATGAAATTAGCACAGGTCAATCAATATCCAGTTTCATTCTTGCCCACAATGGCCAGGTGCTTTACAAATGGGATGACTATCAGGTCCATAATTTTAAAGTTGCTGCATTTAGGTGAATATTCAGCTGAAAACTAATTTATTTATTTATTTTTTATTTAGCAAACATTTATATACCGCTGCTTCCAGCGATCAGCAGCGGTCTGATTACACAAGGGGAACATAAAGAGGACTGTCAATCAGTACAGTAAAATTTGGGTGTGTACAGGTTGATCAGGAGGGTAGGCACATCACACGAGGGGGTTTGTTAGGTATATGAGTACTAATTACATATATACATATATACATTATACAATATGCGAGCAGGAGTACATAAATATGTTCTGGACTTAGAC
The DNA here is from genome assembly GCA_033557465.1 of Ichthyophis bannanicus. Taxonomy (NCBI): domain Eukaryota; kingdom Metazoa; phylum Chordata; class Amphibia; order Gymnophiona; family Ichthyophiidae; genus Ichthyophis; species Ichthyophis bannanicus. Next base: position 22,991,479 of record CM066035.1, read on the forward strand.
CCCTTAGGTTAATTCAAATTAAAATGACTCTGGAAAAGATGAGTCTTGAGGTTTTTCCTGAAGACAGTTAGGTCTTTGCAATCTCGTAACTCTGGTGGCAGATGATTCCAGAGTGTAGGTGCTGCGTATGAGAACGCTCTATTACTAGTATTGGTTTTAACAGTAATAGCCTTATATGCGGATAGTTCTGTCAGGCACTGCTATCAGTGGCTAGACTGTGCTGGTGAATGCCTTTACGGACTGCCTGGAACTATCTAGAGCATGGGAGAACGTCAGGAGAACTTTAGGTGACCAGAAGTGATCCAGATAGTGGTCTCAATATCACTGCTCTCCAGATAAAATCCAAATCTCAATGCTGAATATCTGAAATATACTTCAAACTCTGTGACTGGCAGTTTAAAACTCACTGGACACATTGTTTAAATATCTGAAAATAGAAGACAAATGTAGGTGCCTGAGTTTAGATACTTAGCAGCTTTTCAGTATCAGGCCCATAGTTTAAATAATTGACAAAATATAGTACTTCTAAAGAATTTGGGTCTTTTTATCAATTATTACAATGTACAGCTCTGACAGCGTTTGGAAAATGAAAGGTTATCTGAAGTGTGGTCTTGCCGAACATATAAGGATGGTGGAGGTGAGGAAGAGTTCGCCATAGTAAGTTCTTTCGGGTAGACTCACCACTCCCAAATAATGTGGAATATATGCATTTTATTTAAATGCTGATTGCAATTGATAGGTTTAGAGCTTTGCAGGTCAATACTCAGCCCACAGCAATCAGTGGTTTCTTTAAATGCTTGATACCACAAGCAAACTATACTGGATATTCCCTGGCAGTATCTGGATAGCAGCTGCCACCAAATATCTGGAGTGGAGGAGTAGCCTAATGGTTAAAGCACTGGCTGGGGAGTCAAGAGACCAGGGTTTGATTCACTAGCACTCCTTGTAGCCCTGGGCAAGTCACTTAACCCTCCATTGCCTCAGAAAATTCCAAGTTATCAATGCCCCTTGCTGATTGTAAATAGTTACTGCTATGGTAGTCTTTAAACCTATGATCACAATGCTAAGAAGACTACTGTTGTATTGTTTTAATTGTTAAGCTCTGTTATCTGTTACTTGTTCAATGTAAACCTGTTCTATGTGTTAAGTTGTTATACTGTAAACCATACTGATTTAAAATAGCGCAGTATATAAAACCAAATAAATTAATTAATGTACATTACCAAGTGTAAGTTACAATGTAAACTGTTTTGACTGAAATGATAAAGCAGTATAAAAAAACGGTTAAATAAATATTTGCGTTCAGTCTCAGCAGCTATCCAAAAAGCAACAATATTCAGCCACTAACCGGACAGCCCATCCACACTAACTAATCTTTTCACTTTATACTAAGTTATGTGAACATCACCATTATCCGCCTAAGTGCTGGCTTTTCTCCAGCTCCAATGACAGATCACCCCAGCACTATCCAGATAGTGTTGTGGCATGGAGATGGAATATTCACTGGTCTCACCAAGGTTTATCTAGTTAGCAGGTCCTATTAACCGGATATCAGGCCCTTGGGTCTTCACTCCCAATTTAGGTAAGGTTTTCATGATGTCCCCAACGAATAAACATGAGAGAAATCTGCATGCCCACTATCTATATGGTATAGAAATCTCTGTCAGGCATATTCATTAGGGATATCCTGAAATCAGAGCCCATTGGAGGCCCTCAAAGGACTGGAAAAGCATAGTTACTCATCTGTAACAGGTGATCTCCAGGAACAGCAGGAATCAGTCTTCACATAAGGGTGATGTTGGTAGTGACAGAGCCCATGCGGGAACATTCCCAAGTGTCCAATAGAAAAGCCTTTGGGAGCAGTCCACTGCGTCTGTGTGCCTGACTTCCCACTTTCCCAACTCCTTTCCTCAGCTGAGTTTGTAAATGAGAGGAAGAGAAAAAAACCCCCAACCCTACAATTCCTAGGGGAGGAGAGCAGGCTGTGAAGACTGATTCCTGCAGTTCCTAGAGATCACCTGTTACAGGTGAAAAACTATGATATCTCCATGAACAAGCAGGAATGCAGTCTTCACATATGGGACTCACTAGCTCCCAAGTACCAGACTGACATGGGGGAGAGAGCAGTGTGATCCATAAGACTCAAGGTTAGGTTGGAGTGTGGACACAATGTGGCCCATTGAACTCAGTTCCAGGAGGCTATACCACCTCTAATGACAGTTTGGTCTCTTGTAGAAGTCCAGGACAGAGGATAGGAGTTGAGTTTAAGTCCCAAAGTGACGCTTTACAGCTTGGCCAAAGACAGCATTCCAACGAGTCCCTGTCCAGACAATAATGTGCAGCAAAAGTATGAATGGAGGACCAGGTAGCTGCCTGGCAAATCTCCTCAATGGATATTGAACAGAAGGAAGTTGCCATAGCCTCACATTATGAGCAGTAGCGTGCCCTCCAAGGAGAGTCCTGCCTCTGCATTAGCAAAAGAAATGCAATCTGCTATCCATCTGGATAGAGAGCATAGTTACTCACCTGTAACAGGTGATCTCTGGGAACAGCAGGAATTTAGTCTTCACATATGGGTATCGTCGGTACCAACGGAGCCTGCACGGGAACGCTCCCCAGCGTCCAATTAGAAAGCTTTTGGGAGCATCCCACAGCGCCTGCGTGCTGCCTTCCCGCCTTTCCCAACTGCCTCTCTCCAGTTGAGTTTAAAGCTGAGAAAAAGAGAGAGAGAGGGAAAGAGAAAGAGATAGATAGAGAGATGCAACTCCTAGGGGAGGTGGGTGGGTTGTGAAGACTAAATTCCTGCTGATCCCGGAGATCACCTGTTACAGGTGAATAACTATGCTATCTCCAGGAACAAGCAGGAATGAAGTCTTCACATATGGGGACTCCCTAGCTTCAGATGCCAGGGAGAGACCCCAGAAGTTGTGCGTCCCTCTGAAAGGGCTCCACTTCCCCCCATGGATCTCCGGCATCCTACCAGGGATGGTGGGTAGGAGTTGATTAGGTATGGAACAGGTGTTGGAGAACAGCCTGACCAAACAAGGCATCCCGGCGGGAGTCCTTGTCCAAGCAGTAATGGGCTGTGAAGGTATGAACCGAGGCCCAAGTGGCTGCTCGACAGATGTCGTCGATAGACTCAGAGTGCAGATGAGCCATTGAAGCTGCCATGGCTCTCACACTGTGAGCTGTGACATGGCCCTCCATTCTTACTCTGATAAGTAAAGGAAATACACTGTGCAATCCAGTTGGACAGTGATCTCCAGGAACAAGCAGGAATGAGTCTTCACATATGGGTACGTCAGTACCGACGGAGCCTGTGCGGGAACGCTCCGCAGCGTCCAATCAGAAAGCTTTTGGGAGCATCCCTCAGCGCCTGCGTGCTGCCTTCCCGCCTTTCCAACTGTCTCTCCTCAGTTTTCGTTTTTCCGCGGAGCCGGCAGGACGTCCACCTGTCACCGCAGAAAATTCTTCTTTAATTCTTTTGTTTTCTTGTGGTCGCGGCTGTTTCCCCAACTCCACCGGTACCGCCGGTGTTTCTTTTTTCTTTTTCTGAAATTCAGGGAATATTTTCCCTCAGTTTTTTGTCTTAAATCTTTTTAGGCCTTCTAGGCCTGTCCATGTCCCTCATGGAACCGCCAGCCTCTTTCTCTAAGAAATGTTTAAGCTGTGGCGGTACAGCTTTATTTTTAGACTCCAAAAACTGGTGTCTAACCTGTTTGGGTCCTGACCGTTTTCCTCCGGAACCCTCGGGCCACAGTATTGTGAGAAGAGATTTTCAACATCGAGTTTCCCTCGATACCAGGTTCCCTTCCAGTGTCAGGGCACCGACCGTTTCTTCTTCTACACAGGATCAGGTAACCCTCAAACAGTCTGTTAAGACTAGCCAACCCTCGAGTGGTAGGTCTCATGCACAGCATGAAGACGGCTCCGGCCTTGCCCTCGAGGGTCCATTGGCTTCAAAACTCCGGCGGGAGTCTTCGGCCTCTAAAGCCTATGAGGGGTTTCAGGTTGTTCCTGGGGCTCACCCCTCACAGAACATACCTGAGCCATGCTCGGTGGTGGCATCCGCTTCGAACAGTACCGATACCCCGGCATCGGCACTGGTGTTGGACGTTACACTCCTCACCAGGGATCGTCATCTGGCTTTCTCGGTACCTTCGGGACCGGTGGATATGCTCCAGATTGATTTTCCAGTATCGGCATCAATGCCGATACTACCACCGACGTCGGTACCCTCTAGACATGCATCGATAGACTCGCTTCCTTCGATGCCGAGTCTGGAATCGATCTCTAGTCTGGAAGACTGGGTACCGACACGTCTCGGTACCGATAATTACCGGTACCGGACACTCGGTACCGAGGGTGATTACCAAAGGCGTTCGGTTACCTCGGTACCGATTGAGCTGCCACCGATGACTGCTCCGATGTCAGTGTCGCCTTCGATTCCGACAGTGCTACCAGTATCAGCATCGGTACCGGTATCCGCAGTAGCATCGGGGCCAGCTCCATCCATGCTTCTTTCACCAGGGTCGCTCCTTTCTTTACCAAGTTTGGAGTCGATATCTGGCATGGACGATGCAGTACTGTCTGTCACAGGTCCTGACCTCCAGTACCAGCATCCATCCCTTAAGGATCCTTTTTTGCACCTTGCAGGATCTTATACTCCTATATACTCAAGTAGATCCTCCGGTGCCCAGGCTAGCTCTTCAGGTCTAGCCTGTCCAGGGACGGTTCTCTTTGGAGATCCTTCTTTTCAGAATTTCCTCCTGGATATGGCAAGATCTCTTGCTATTCCTATCCCTGGCCATGATCCTACACAAGGCTCTGTTTCTACTAAAGAAAAGGAAAACATAATGCTTCCTTTACATCATTCCTTGCAGGATCTTCTTCTAAGAATGTGGGAAGCACCTTTAAAGGTACCCTCACCTTCTAGAGTAACTGATCTTCTGTATCAGGTGCCCCCCTCTCCAGGGTTTCAAAAGACTCAACTTCCCCATCATTCCATTGTGGTGGAATCAGCAATGAGGAAGGTGAAAAGTAAGAAGAAGCACTCTTCTTACCCACCAGGTCGTGAGTCTAGGACACTAGATGCCTTTAGACATCAAACCTTCCAGACATCCATGCTGTCAGCAAGGATTCTCTCATATATTTTTTATATGAGTCTATCTCTTCAGGAGGTCACAAAGAAATTACAGGTAGTCGTCGACTTACGACCTATGCGACTTACGACTGATCGACCGTTTTTCTGGCCATGACTTTCAGCCTGCGAGAGCAAAAACGCCAGCCCTGAATCGTCCTGAGGCAAAACACCGGCGGAATCCTGATCGGCGTGTGCGCTACCGGTCCAGGCAGTAAGAAAAAAAAACCCGGTGAAGATTTCACCCCGTGGCTCTAAAGGCACAGCTACCTAATAAAAAATAAATCAAAGAAAATGAAGTGGTCCGACTTACAACCACAATCGACTTACGACCGGTCTGTCGGAACCAGACGTGGTCGTAAGTCGACGACTACCTTTATATCTTTTGACTCCTTTTCTTTCAGAGCCCAAGACTGCAGACTATTCCTTACTACTTAGTCATATTCAAAGTATCTCTTGGTTTCTTACTCGTGCTTCCCTAGACTCTTTTGAGTCTGTTAGCAGAACTTCTGCTATAGCCATAGGGGCACAACGTAGAGCCTGGCTCCAAGCTTCAGACTTAAACAAATGGGCACAACAAAGACTGGGTAATACTCCCTGCACTGGAGAAAATCTCTTCAATAAGGAGTCTTTACATCAGGTTGCTCAGTGGTCCACTGACTTCCCTGTTTCTGAAGGCTATCCTAAGCCTTCTCCTTCCCCAGTAGGTAGGAAATGCCCTACCAAACCTTCTTTCCCTAGGAGGAGAAGGTTTTACTCTTCTCCTGCCCATCATACAGATGTTCCCAAGCAGAGGAAACATCGCCCTGGTCTGAAGAATCCAAACTCTCACCAGGCTAAACAAACCCAGCAACCATAGGGTTCTGATTAATCTGTTTTCTGCCTCTTGGAGTTTACAACCTACAGTTGACTTCTTCTCAGCAGAGGTTTTTCACTGTTTTTCATTCAAAACTCTACACATGGATTCCTTTCCTCAGGACATCCAGTTGCTCCTAGGTCTGCTGAGCTGTCAGGATATTCATGTCTATGGGTCACAGGTTTCTCCTCTCTTTCTTCCTGCCAAGAAGAGAGGTTTAACAACTATCCCATGATAGTTTTTCTGTACCAACATGAATTTTTTTCCTTCCACAGACTTACCATATGGTAAGTCACCCTTCAGCTCCTGTTTCTCTACCCTCTTATCCAGGGTTTCCCCTGTAAGAGTGGTACCATACCACTGGAGGGCTTCTTTAGCCTTTCTAGTCTTTCTTTCCATTACAGTGTGGAGTTTTTTCTTCTGAGTAAACTCCCTCCTTTTGCCTGGGCAGCTCATCAGACAGGGACAGGAATTTCTTCTCTTGCTCTGTCTGTTCTTTCTGTTTTACACAGAAAGATTCTCTCTGCTGTCTTATTCAGCAGCTGCCCATGCAGGCGTTCCAGTGATTGGACTACTGGTACTTTTTCACAAGTTTCCAGTCTTGTCCTCCACTACTTTCTGTCTGGCTTCTATTCTTGCCATCTCCAATTCCTTTGGGTTTGGCAGCATAGTTGACGTGGCTGCTGGTTTTTTCCAACGGCCAGTTCTATCTCCCAATTCTCCTGCATAATGCTCTCTGCAATCCTACAGAGAAGCTTTCCACTATGGGCCCTTGCTAGAGAGCATGGGGTTTTTTCTCTAATGACTATCCGATATGATTGAAAAAGGCTTCCTCAGTCATTCCCCATGACTGTGAGGGTTCTTCACACCCTACTATCTCCTTTTAAAATAAAGGACATAAGTCTTCTCTACGTGAAAGTCTAAAGAGTTGTCCAAATCCTACAGGGAATATGCTCTTTTTTCCTTGCAGCTTGTCCTCATGGTATCCTAATCTTTCATGGACAGCACATATTTAACTAAAAAACGCATGATACCCCTTTTTGTCCCTCAAGTGGGTCAACCTGGTATCTCATCCTATGCGTTTTTCTGTCCATTTACCATGCTAGAGTTCTACAGGACTCAGGACTTGCTGTTTACAGACTGATATTATCCTCTGTTTTTTCACGCAACCATCCTGGTTATTTCCCTGGATAGCATTCCTGCACCATCATAACCAGGGGGAATAGATTCTCTATATATCTTCTCAAGTAGGTTCCACCTTCTTGTTATTGGATGAATCTTTCCTCTTCACATCTCCCATGTGAATGTTCTTATAGGCATATCTCTGTCTGCTTAATTGCAGACATTTATCTTTAGACCTATATATTCATATATGTATAAATACAAGATTCTTCTAACAACATTTAAAACTATAAACAACTTAGCCCCGTCTGTACTCAATACTCTCATCAAAGTAGAAAATGATAAACGAACACAAAGAAGTCGAAACTCAAATACTATAACAGTACCAAAGGATTACACAAAAGCTACAAAACAAACTAACAAGAGAGCATTCTCACACTCAGCTCCCACCCTCTGGAATAACCTTCCTGACCACATTCGCCAACTGTCAGACATAAAGGAATTTAAAAAACAACTAAAAACCCATTTATTCTCTCTATACTACAACAAAGGAGCAGAATTCACCCAGACCACTCAAAGAGACACAGGTTAACAATCATAATACAAATCATAGCTACATGTTCTCTGAAGTATAAATTAAAATACAACCCAAGTGATATATACCACAATTTATAATTCATGACATAATTGTAAATATCAACAATGTATATATGTTCTAACAGTTTAATGTTCTAATAATTATAATGTTAATACTTTATATTGTTACCTGTAAATAGTTCAATATGTTCTATGTAAACTGACTTGGTATGATACCACCCTTACCATATAACATACTGTTCATTGTAAACCGCACTTGATACTTGTGAAAGAGCGGTATAGAAATAATTGCTAAATAAAATAAATAAATATACATCTCTATAGATACATATGTCTGTCAGCTGCGTGTGCATATGTTATGCCCCTCTAGATCTCACTATAGACATATATATATATATACCCATATTTATATATATATACACACATATATATATATATGTGTATCTGTCGAGATGCTTCGTTATAGGTAGATATGTATTTACATACTATCTCTCTAACTGTCTATGCTCATAAAGGTTTTACCTTCCTATATGTTCCAGACAGTGGGCGTTGCACATGTTCATACTGTTCCACAGTATGTTTGGGGTATTATGCACACAACCACTGCTGTGGTACTGACAGCTCCTACCATAACCCTAGGTTTAGGTATCCCTGAAGCTCCATGCTCCAATATCTTCCTACCTCTCACCAGTTAGGGAAGACATGGTGGATCTTCAGTAGATCTGAGGTTTCAACTCCTCAGACATCTGTCCTTTATTTGGGAATATGAGGTTTTTCCCATACCCCTTCTTCCCTCAAGGACTAGGCCAGTTTGTCCAAATCGGTCAGTCTTCCTCTTTTGCTCCTAACTGTGAATAACTCTGTAGCCAAAAGAGTTTTCAGCTTTTTCCATAAAGCTTCCCACTAAAGACCTACCGTTTTTGTACTACCCCAGTTGAATCCTGGGGTCACCTGTCACTTCCAGATTTTGACCTTCACCTTCACTTCAGTGAGGTCACTTTGATGATTCCTCTACTGGATCCCCAGTAGACTCCATCAGCCTCTCTACTTCCTGCAATCCAGTAGGTGAGGTCCATATTGTGATTGTTCATTTCAATATATTTCATGATAATTATCATACATACAATGACTCCTTGCCTGTAGTCCTATCTTAGGTTAGCTGTTTTCTACAGCTACTCTCTTTTTCAACTCCTACCCTCCATCCTCAGGATGCCTGGCCATATGAGGTGTAGTATGTTTCAATCTCCAACATGCTAGGGCTCCAGGCATCTTAGCTTGGGAGTCCCCATATGTGAAGACTCATTCCTGCTTGTTCCTGGAGATAGCACAGTTACTTACCTGTAACAGGTGATCTCTGGGAACAGCAGGAATAAGTCTTCACAACCCACCCACCTCCCCTAGGAGTTGTATCTCTCTATCTATCTTTCCTTTCCTCTCTCTCTCTCTCTTTGTCTCAGCTATAAAACTCAACTGAGGAGAGACAGTTGGAAAGGCGGGAAGGCAGCACGCAGGCACTGAGGGGTGCTCCCAAAAGCTTTCTGACTGGACGCTGGGGAGCGTTCCCGCACAGGCTCCGTTGGTACCGACGTACCCATATGTGAAGACTTATTCCTGCTGTTCCCAGAGATCACCTGTTACAGGTAAGTAACTGTGCTTTCTCTTAGAGACTGGAAGTCCCAGATGAGAAGGATCAAAAACAACAAAGAGTTGAGAGGACTTTCCATGTTGCTGTGTTCTCTGTAAGTAAAAAGCTAAAGCTCTTTTACAGTCCAAAGTATAAAGATTCCTTTCGGCATTTGATGCATGAGGCCTTGGAAAAAACACGGGCAGGTAGACTGCTTGGTTCAAATGAAAAGGCGAGACCACCTTTGGCATAAAGTGTGGATGAGTCCTAAGGACTACCTTGTCATGATGGAACCTTGTATAAGAGGATCAGCCACTAGTGCCTGCAACTCACTGATGCGACGTGCTGATGTGATTCCAATGAGAAAGATAACTTTCCAAGAAAGAAATTTCAATGAGGTAGTAGCTAGGGGTTCGAAAGGTGGCTTCATGAGCTGACCAAGAACCAGGTTTAAGTCCCATGCCACCGGTGGCGGTCTAATGGGAGGCTTAGTAAGAAGAAGGCCTCTCATAAATCTTGCTATAAGAGGATGGGAGGAAATAGCTTGTCCATTTAGAGGCTTGAAAGAAGCTGCAATAGCACTCAAATGGAATCTTACTGAATTAGTCTTAAGTCCTGCATTGGATAAATGAAGGAGATACTCTAGTAATGATTCCAGGGGTATCGCAAGGGGGTTAAGACCCTTCTGCAAGAACCATATGGTAAACCTTTTCCACTTAAAAGCATAAGAGCGTCTTGAGAAGGTTTTCTGGAAGCATAAAAGACATCCTTTACGTGCTGAGGGAGGTTAAGCTCTTGAAAATCTAGGCCTTCAGCAACCAAGCTCTGAGATGCAGAGACTTGGGATTGGGATGCCATAACTTTCCGTCCTCCTGTGACAGGAGATCTGGAGCAGATCCTAACTCCAGGGAGGGAGCCTGAGAGAGATATAGAAGCACAGGGTACCACACTTGCCGTGGCCAATGTGAAGCTATGAGAATCATACGCCCTCTGTCTCTCTGAAGCTTGAACAGGGTTTTGGGAATTAGGGGAATGGGTGGAAAGGCATAAAGGAAGTCTTGCCCACAGTGAAGGAGGAAAGCATCCCTGGCCTGAGAGCCCTGAGCCGGAATTCTGGAACACAACCGGGGAAGTTTGGCATTCAACGGACTTGCAAAGAGGTCTATGTCCAGGGGTTCCCCAAATTTGAAAGATCTTGGCCACCTGGTCTGCATGTAGAGACCATTCGTGTAGAAGCAGAACTCGACTGAGTCTGTCTGCCCAAGAGTTCTGTATGCCTGGAAGATACACTGCCAGGAGATGAATCTGATGCTCTCTGGCGAGGGCCCATAGTCGCAAAGCTTCGTTGCAAAGTGACAGAGAGCCTGTTCCCCCCTGCTTGTTCACGTAGAACATGGCTACTTGATTGTCCGTATGAATGAGGACTGTCTTGTAAATGAGCAGGGTGTGGAACACTCGAAGAGCAAGGAAGATTGCTCTGAGTTCCAAGAGATTGATGTGCAGATGAGTCTCCTGTGTAGTCCAGGTGCCTATGGTGGAGAGGTCTTGCAGATGAGATCCCCAACACATCGGAGAAGCATCTCTTGTGAGAGTTACCTGGGGTAAGGGTTGTTCAAATGGGGACCCCAGCAACAGGTTTTGAGTGGACTGCCACCATTGGAGGGACAAAATAAGACGATTTGTGTTTGCTAATTTGTCTGACAGGCACCCTGAAGCCTGGGTCCACTGAGTGGATAACGTCCACTCAGCCACTCTCATATGGAGGCGGGCATAAGGAACCACATGCACGATAGATGCCATGTGGCCTAGTAGTTGTAGCAGTTCTCGAGCAGTGAGATGAGGCTTTGGCACTGTTTGAGAAGCTAACTGCACCATGTGAAGGCAACGGGCCTGGGGAAGATAGGCCCTTGCTTTTCTGGTATCCAGCAAAGTTCCTATGATCTCTAGAGACTGAGTGGGAGTTAGACAGGATTTTGGGATGTTTATGACCGACCCAAATACTGAAGGATGCGCATTGTGCAAGATAGAGAAGTCCTGGCCTCTGACTCTGATGGGGCTCGAATGAGCCAGTCATCTAAGTAGGGGAAGACGAATATCCCTAGAGTACGGAGAAATGCTGCTACTACAGCCGTGCATTTCGTGAACACCCTTGGTGCTGAGGCCAGGCCAAAAGGAAGAACCCTGTATTGGTAGTGCTTTCCTTGAAAAAGGAACCGAAGGAACTTTCTGTGAGTTGGATGGATGAGAACATGGGTGTATGAATCCTTGTGATCTAGAGAACAAAGCCAATCCTGACCCTGAAGGTATGGCAGCAGAGTTCCTAGAGAAATCATCCTGAATTTCTCTTTGAACAGGAATTTGCTCAATTCTCTGAGGTCTAAGATAGGTCTGTATACCCCTGTTTTCTTTGGGATAAGGAAATAGGGGGAGTAAAACCCTGTGCCCTGTTGGTGGATGGGTACTTCTTCTATTGCCCCTTGGGTAAGAAGCATAGTGACCTCTTGATCTAACAGGTTGATGAGAGAGGTCTGAGAATTGAACTGTCTTACCATTGTGGGAGGGGGCATGCACAGAAAGTGCAGCTTGTGCCCCTCTCTTATAATGGAGAGTGTCCAATGCTCTGCTGTTATCTGCTCCCACCTGGGGGCAAAGTGACATAATCTTTCTGGAATGGTGAAAGGCTCTGGTCCATTGAGGGCCAGGAAGGCTAAGTTCTCTAGATAAAAGTCAAAGGCCTTGTGGAGGCTGAGACTGCTGAGACGGTTGAGGCTTAGCAGTCTTTGGTTTCCTTTGTTTAGGTGGTTGCTGACCTTTTCGGGCAGGCTGACCTGCAGAACATCCCCGCTGGGAATAAGAGGGATAAAACCTCTTCTTGTTTGAGAAGAAAGAAATCTTTCAAGAATCCTTTCTCGCAGGATCAGCTGTGCCTTTGGACAGCCTATCCAAAGTGGAGTTGTCAGCATCTAATTCATTGGCTTTTTCTTGCCAATTTTTGCCAAATAGATTCTCACCTGTACAAGGGATATTGCCCAGTTTGTCCTGCACCCAGAGCTCCAAATTGGATGCCTGGAGCCAGGCAATTCTACGTGCACCTATGGCAATGGCAGAGGTTCTGCTTATGCACTCAAAACAGTCAAAAGCTGCACGGTTGATAAACTTAGACACATCCTGGGCATGTTTGACCAATGTGAGAAACTCCTGCCTTCTATCCTCAGGAAGAAGAGGGCTCAAGACCTCTAAATCACCTGTGACTTCTTTAAGGAACATTCCCATATATAAAATTTAGGAACTGATCCTGGCAGAAAGAATGGAAGCCTGGAAAGTACGACGTCCAAAGGCATCCAAAGTTCTACACTCACGTCCTGGAAGATTAGAGGCATGCCCCTTTGCACTCCTGATCCTTCTCATAGCTGATTCCACTACAATAGAGTGGTGAGGAAGCTGAGTTTTCTGGAATCCAGGACAAGGAGGGACTCGATACATGGTATCCAGTTTGCGAGAGTGAGGAGAGGTGGTGAGAGGTGTCTCCCACATTCTCAACATGAGATCATGTAAAATCTCATGGATAGGCAAGGTAGCTGCCTCCTTAGGAGCTTTGGGGTATTGTAAAATCTCCAACTCCTTAGCTCTGTCTCAGGAGTCACAGTAATGGACAACCCACGAGCCACCTCCCTGATGAAATCTTGGAAGATCCTCGGAGTCCTCCGAGGATTCGAAGTATCGTCTGTCCGTATGGTCTTGAAGAGCCCGATACCCGTACCGACCGAAGTTGGTACCAGGGGTAATCGGTACCGGTGTATCGGCACCAGAAGGCATCGCATGACTGGGTGCCGGCAAAGCCGATACCGATGTCGATGGTACCGGTACCGGCATCGGTGCCAGTACCGGTTGAATCGCCTGACACGGTTCAAAGGGCGTCGATTCCGCAAGGAGAGCTGCCAGACTGAGTTCAATAGTCAGGAACCTCTGGTCTATCGAAGCTGCCGATGCCTGGGTGTCGGTACCGGAAACAGCCAGTACCCCAGAGCATGGCACCAGTAGTTCTGCCGAGGTCGAGGCCTCGAGAACATCCTGGATCCCCGATAATGCTTTGGAAGCCGAAGCCTCCCACCAGGGCAACTTTGCCGGTATGGAACCCTCAAGGGCAACGCCAGATGCATCTCGATGCTTGGAAGGAGATCTACCCTTTGAGGACTGGCTGGACTTATGTTTAGTTACCTGAGATCCATGGGAGGAAGATGAAGCCCTGGAAGACGTCGATGCCACCGAAGCTGCATCGGAGGGAAAAAGGGCACTGAGCTTGGCAGCTCGGTTCTGTCGACCCCTTTTGGACATCATGGCGTAAGCCATGCACTCGGAGATGGAGTGGTCAGGACCTAAACATTTAAGACACCACTCATGGGTGTCAGTGACGGAGATGGTACCGCCACACTTTTTTAAAACCCGAGGTGGGTTTCTCTATGGTGGAGAAAATTTTGGGCCTAAGGCCCAAAATGGCGCATGCACCTGGAAAGAAAAGTTTGGAAAAAAAGAATACTATATATTTTTTTTTTTTTTTAAAGAAAGAAAGAAGAACCAACGGTACCGGTGTAGCGTCGAGGAAGGCAGACGCGACCACAAAAAAGAAGAATAAGGAAAATAATTTTCTGCAGTGACAGGAACACGACCTGCTGGCTCCGCGGAAAACGAAGAACTGGAGAGAGGCAGTTGGGAAAGGCGGGAAGGCAGCACGCAGGCACTGTGGGATGCTCCCAAAAGCTTTCTAATTGGACGCTGGGGAGCGTTCCCGCGCAGGCTCCGTCGGTACCGACGATACCCATATGTGAAGACTACATTCCTGCTTGTTCCTTGAGATAACCCTGTACCCTGTTGAGGAATGGGTACCTCTTCTATTGCCCCTTGGGCAAGAAGCATAGTGACCTCTTGATCTAACAGGTTGATGAAAGAGGTCTGAGAATTGAACTGTCTTACCATTGTAGGAGGGGGCATGAAGAGAAAGTGAAGCTTGTACCCCTCTTTTATAATGGAGAGAGTCCAATGTTCTGCTGTTATCTGCCCCCATCTGGGGACAAAATGACACAACCTTCCTGGAATGGTGGAAGGTTCTGGTCCGTTGAGGGCCAGGGAGGCTAAGTTCTCTAGATGGAAGTCAAAGGCCTTGCGGAGGCTGAGACTGCTGAGACAGTTGAGGCTTAGCAGTCTTTGCTTTCCTTTGTTTAGGTGGTTGCTGACACTTACGGACAGGCTGACCTGCAGAATGTCCCTGCTGATAAGAGGGATAAAACCTCTTCTTTTTGGAGAAGAATGGTTTCTTGAAAGATTTCTTCCTTGCAGGATCAGCTGTGGCTTTGGATAATCTATCCAAAGTGAAGTTGTCAGCATCCAACTCATTGGCTTTTTCTTGCCAATTTTTGCTGAATAGATTCTCACCTGTACAAGGAATATTGCCCAGTTTGTCCTGTACCCAGAGCTTTAAATCGGATGCCTGGAGCCAGGCAATTCTACGTGCACCTATGGCAATGGCAGAGGTTCTGCTTATGTACTCAAAACAGTCAAAAGCTGCACGATTGACAAATTTAGAAACATCCTGGGCATGTTTAACCAGTGTGAGAAAATCCTGCCTCTTATCTTCAGGAAGAAGAGGGCTCAAAACCTCTAAATCCCCTTTGACTTCCTTAAGGAACATTCCCATATATAAAATATAGGAATTGATCCTGGCAGAAAGCATGGAAGCCTGGAAAGTACGACGTCGAAAGGCATCCAAAGTTCGACAGTCACGTCCTGGAGGATTAGAGGCATGCCTTCTCATAGCTGACTCCACTACAATAGAGTGGTGAGGAAGCTGAGTCTTCTGGAAGCCAGGACACGGAGGTACTCGATACATGGTATCCAGTCTACGAGAGTGAGGAGAGGTGGTAAGGGATGTTTCCCACATTCTTGTAAGATCTCATGGATAGGCAAGGTAGCTGCCTCTTTAGGAGCTTTAGGCTATTGTAGAATCTCCAACTCCTTTGCCCTGGGCTCTGTTTCAGGAGCCACAGTAATGGAAAGACCTCGAGACATCTCCCTGATAAAATCCTGAAAGGAGATATCTTCTGGAGGAGATATCCTATGTTTGGGAGAGGAAGGCTCCTCGGGGAGAAGTACTCTGGTACCGACAGAGCTGTCAGAATCCTCAGACTCCTCCAAGGATTCAAAGTACCTTCTGTCTGGATGCTCTTGTAGAGCACGATACCCGTACCGACTGAAGTCGGTGCCGGGGGGAATCGGTACCGGTGTATCGGTACCGGAAGTCATGGCATGACTGAGTACCGGCAATGCCAACACCGATGTCAATGCTATCGGTACCGGTGCCGGTACCGGTTGAACCGTCTGACGCTGCTCCGAGGGTGTCGATGCCGCAAGGAGAGCCGCCAGACTGCGTTCAATAGCCAGGAACCTCTGGTCTATCGACGCTGCCGATGCCTGGGTATCGGTACCGGAGAAAGCAGCCGGTACCCCAGAACATGGCACCAGTAGTTCTGCCGAGGTTTAGGCCTCGAGAACATCCTGGAGCCACAAAAATGCTTTGGAAGCCGAAGCCTCCCGCCAGGGCAATTTTGCCGGTACAGAACCCTCAAGGGCAAAGCCAGAGGCATCTTGATGCTTAGAAGGAGATCTACCCTTTGAGGACCGGCCAGACTTATGTTTAGTTCTCCTAGGACAAGCAGGATGAGTCAGCCACACTTGGTGACGTCATCCGACGGCGCCGAGACAGAAGTACTCTCCATAGCTCAGAAGGGCTTTTTGCCCTTCTGAGCATGGGCCAACTGGCCCTGCCCCCTGGCCCACCCCTAGCTAGCCAGTTTCAGTTCTTCCGCCTTGCCAGCAAGACAGACCTTTCTACTCTCCACCAAATCTAACAATTAGAAATTCTCTTAGCCATTAACGTTTCCAAATCTCTTTTTCAGAGTGGTTCCAGCGCAGCTGTTCCCAGTCTCAGCAGCTTTCCCAGGAGAAATAAGGCTGGAAAGAAGCGAGAAGCACCCAGGCAGCAGCTATCCAAGGCAGCCCAGGACATGCCGATTAGGCCTCTGTTCCCGGCTTGCACTCTACCTCACTCTTTCCGATGGCAGAAGGACCTCCAGAGCGAAGGGAAGAAACCTGTGGAAGGTAGCGGCAGCCCGGGACGTGCCTAAGGCCCCCGTCCCTGGCCAGCCTCCTGGGTCCTTCCAGTATGGCTGCGGTTCACCTCTGCAGCTGTTTCAGAAGAGATGACTGGAATCCCCGTGCCTGCCAGCCGTGCGCGTGCAACCCGGAGTGAGGAATCAGCAAAAAGAATCTTGCCTAATCACTCTAGGGTTGGAGTGCGGGACCTACCTCCAACTGTAAGCTGTGACTGAGAGATGAAGCTGGTGAGTTTACGAGGGTTGTGGAACACTACCGCTGCAACCCTGCCGCGTGAGATGTGCCCCTGGGGCCCCCATCCCCGTCATGCCGCATGTGTCTCCCACCTCCTGAAGCCGTCTATCCTGGATGTGCAGGGCTGATCACGGGGAGGCTCTTCTCGCACTGCACGGGCTGCCCCCGGGCCTCCCTCCCGCTGCGAGACTCTCTGCTCTACACTCCTATCGACCACGAGGTGACGACTAGGCTCCCGTCCGGCGGCCATCTTGCTGATGACATCACGGCTCCTTGCCCCTCCTCCCACGGCGCCATTGGTCGGGCCCCATCCAATCAGAATGGCCTGATTGCATCACGGCTCATGGCTCCTTCCCCGGCAGCCCCTCTTCGGCGCAGATCCAAGCAGAGGAGGAGGAGCCGACCGCATAGACGACACTCCTCCATCGGCTCCGATGGTTTTAATTGACGCAGAGGTGTCTCCCATAGGATGGCCCGATGACATCACGACTCCTCCGCGCCATTGGTTGGCGCCGATCCAATTCGTCTCCGGTGCCGCAACACCTGTCACTGAGAGCCTCCATCCCGGGGGCTCAGTACGGATTCTCCGGGAGCTGAAGTGGGCCTGCCATGACAGCAGAGGCCTCTTTATCGCTGCAATAGGCTAGGGGCATCAAGACTCGGCTCCATAAATTGAATGGCGTCGAGGCGGCCGAATGCGCTCCCCCGCAATTAGACCCACATAACATTGGTCCTAAAGGGAATCTGTGCCAGAGGCAGTATCTTGTGCTAGAGCATTTTTCCCTGCAGATGGGCTTCAAGTCCCTCTCACACCTCCAGGCATCCTTTCAATGGCCCTTAGCACCATGCTGCAGCTTCAGATGGAGCTATTACTAGACAAAAGATGTCATGCAAAGCATCTGCCAATCTCACTGCTGAGGACATGACACAGCGCTATCAAACGTGACCCACGGCAACGAACACCTGGTTCAGGATGAGCATATCCCTACAACTCCTACCAAGGACTCAATTTCCTGACGAGGCATACAAGCTCTTTCTCAAGTTGCCTACCTTCTAACCCAAAGGCGGCTGGTTCAGTAGCACCACATCGCTCCGGCTAGGGCTCTTGAACGCCCCGAACAGAAATCACAGCAAGCAGACACAAGCAGGGCACTCTTACCGCCAGGTTCCTGTGCTGACATCAACACTGCCCTCCAAAGACGGTGGGCATGGCCAAGGCAAAAGTGGGCTGCCATCAGACAAAAGCAAGTCAGTCCAAGCCTCCCTTGCTGACTCCTCAGTATGGCGTCACCTCCTGGTAGGAATCCAACTGCTTCATGAATTGGGGAGGCTGCAGAAGCCATGTGTGGAAACCCTCGGTCCCCTTCAGGGCTCAGGTCAAGGGCCTGCGCTGATGTTCAGTGTAAACAGACCCTGCCCACAGCCTGCCCTTTCTCTAAAAAGGGCAGTGGCTTCCACCTGGCCGTGGGGGGTCCTGTACCCCCAGCGGCACTTGCTGATCACTTGCCTCAAGAAATAAGATATCTATAAATGCAGACAGGGCAACAGTGTGGTGCAGTACAGAGGTCTTGGAACTGAGGGTCGCAGGTTCAAGTCCCAGCTGGTTCTTGCAGAGCAGAATATGCTTAAATGAATGGCACATGGATATTTTGCCCACCCAGCCGAGGCTTCTGCATTAGACAAGACACAGGTGGCAGTCTGGTTCATTCACCACAGAATTGGTTCTCCGCAGGGACCGAGCCCAAGCCACATGCGCTCCTGGGATCCTCCAGTGCAAAGCTGGACAATTCACATCTATCTTTGGAACAACAACTGCATCTAAGAATGCGAAAGATGACACTTACATCTTCTAGGGCGCAGAGTAGATTCTTATAGCCTATCCATCAATGCGTACACATACAGAGGAAAATGCTTATAGTCCACTGGTTAGTACATGAGCTTCACGAGCTACGAAACAAGATCCACCCCCCCTTTTTTTTTTTTATCCCTCACAGCATCGACCGTGAGGCTCGAGTCCGCTTCTTCCCCCTACAACAGATGGCATATGAAACCAGCCTCTGCTCCTGGGGGTAAGGCAACTGACTTTGTCCAAGGAGAAGGTCACCAATCCGCAAATGGGCGGTTATGTTGGGCCTGCCCCAATCTTATCGCACCCAACAGCACTCCTGACTCAGCAGCTTTGCCCATACTGCCAAGGCCAACCGCCGAACAGAGCCACAGTACAATGGTTAAGACACTGACTGATGGTGCAGGAGTCATGGGTTCAATCCCCCACTGTGCCTAATGAAAAAGGCTGGCTGAGGCAGTACCTGTTCCTACAGGTTGACCTGCACCTTGTGCCCTTATACTCCTCTGCCAGGACTACCTCACATCCTCGCTTACAGCTCAGGGACAATCAGATGGTCCATGCCGCATGCTCCACAGCGTGTGGTGGCAGCAGTCCCCTGTGCCAGATACTGGTCTCGCCCATCTTGATAATGAGCCAGCCTCTGCCTTGCCATCATGAGGCCACTTCAGCGAACCATGCCTGTCCCTGTGGGCTCCTGGTGCACCACCAGAAGCCTCGCATCGACTGGGTGCTGTTGGAGTGAACATAAGCACCGACTGGACACCACGGCACCCAAGGCAATCCTCAGGGACGCATTATCATCACCATGACTTGGGATGCCTCCCCGAGCCCGATAGGACTCCAGTGCGGGACACTACGCACCCACTTGTTTTGAACGGAGGTTCACAGATCCAAGTCTCTTGCGGACTTCGTAGAACATGTCTCTGCAATCCCCTGAATATCATGGCCTACCGCGTGAAGCCTGCATCTCTGGAGAAATGTCACAAAGGCCAATGGCAGTACCAAGATCCGCAGCTCCTGGGTGCACTCAGTGGCTACGCTCAGTCCTCCAGAGACAGGAACAATTGACTCCACCTGGTTCCCAGAAATAGGGGCAAATCATGCTATAGGAGCAACAGAAAACCATCATGCTACCCTTGCAGAGGGAATCCTGCACTACACAGCCCCACCAGCGAGATCTGTGACACTGAACACAAGAGTCCTGTGGCACCAAACTCAGGTTGATGTGGCCCTTGTGCAAGGTGACAGAGTCCTACGGCAATAAATACAGGTCCTGTGGGCATGAGTGCAAGGTGCCGAAGTCGAGGCCATTCAGCAGATCACCATTGTACAAATGTCACAAGGGCAGACACATTGTTACAAAGGTCGCATATTCATGGGGATGCGAGCACACGGCCAGAGCACCACTATGACTCTGCACTCTAGGGCCACACAAACACACAGCAAGGTGGCTGTAGTCCCGCACCTGCACAGAAGGGGAACAGGTTCCCGCTTCTCTACAAGAAGGACTCAAAACCCATCCTTCCCATCCATCCAGGCGGGCCATTCCCGACTCGACTGCCAGACTAACCTGCAGGTAGGAACTCACAATCCTTGGCCATCAGCTTCCTTCTCCCATCGGTGGGGCTGACCACAAAGCGACCTGCCCACCTCGTGGAGAGCAGGAAGGGCAACTGTTTAAAGACGGTCAGAGCCAGGTCATCAGGTGGCCACAGTGTGGTGCAGTACACACAGACAGTGTGTTCAGGAGCAGAAGGTCACAGGTTCAAGTCCCAGCTGTGGCTCCTACCAACCCAGTCCCCGTATTAACCGGTGCATTTTTTCCCTAAACTTATGGCCCTAGGATTCCTGGATATCTTCTTCCTCCCACCAAGTGCGGGTGGACAAGGAGTAACTCGAGAGGCTTACATGGTTGGCAACTGCCAATTCAGAACTGACTTGTTGTCTCCTAATCTGATATGAATGAAAATCAATCCTGCAAGGCCTACACAAGCATCTGGAACCAGGCAGGCTGGTCGCAGCCCCGGTGACTGCGCCCAGCAGCCTTGTGGCCACTTGCAGGCAAAACTGCCAGTCCCATGGCATCTTGGATAGCGATCCAAACTGCTAGTCTGGATGGCGTACCTACCACACACATAATGCCACCACGGCCCCAGACACACCCCACACTCTGGGCATCATCACACCCCTATGCAGCTACATGCCCAGGAACAGCAAGGGACCCAACTCTTCTTCGCATGTGACCCTACATGCCTAGGACCAGTGACATATTTTTGTATTGATAGGACATACATGAAGCAGCACATCAACAACAAGGGATCAAACTCTTCTTCGCATGTGACCTTATTAAACCTGGCCAACCGGTCCCAGCGGACTCCACCTCTAGAAATTCCGCATGCTCCACCATCAGCTGGAACGGTCATGGGCACACGCAGAGGCTCAAGCCATTCCAAGGGCAAGCTCAGAACTCTAGCTGTGCCAAAGGATCCATCGACAGCCTGCCGAAGGATCATTGACAGGACACCTGCAAAGACTACATACCACAGACGCATCGCCTAGCAGTCTTAGGGTCTAGGCTGCTACCTCCTGCCTGGACACTCCTAACCAAGTCATGAACTTAGTCATGACCCATACCCTTGCGATGTTAGTGCTCTAATTGAATCACTCTTGTAGTACTGTCGATATGGCTGCTGGTCCTAGCCCGGCCCGCAGCGACCTCATTGCCGTGGCTGCATTAAGGCTTCAATCTTGCACCACTCTGGTCGCGCTTCCAGCATTGATACCGTGGCTATCCCTGCTCGCAGTGGGTAACTCATCATTCAGTGGGATTCCCTCTGCTGCTGCATCTCTGCCCATTTAGACCATTTCTCGGCAGCTGCCCATTGAGACAGTATACTCTCGGAAACACTGCTGCCGCGTAGGCGCGAAGTGGGACTGCACGTCTACACGTTCTGTATTACTACACGCTCACCTCAAAATGGGCACATACTCATTAGCACTACACACTGCGCATCGTACTGTGCGCGTGCACATTGCAGGTTGGCACATGGCGCATTGACGCCGCCACCAGGTACCCAGGGCACATCTTTAAAACATCCAGCCCTGATAATGTGTCACCTGAACCTGATCTCAGCCATCCCCCCTTCCACCGCATCACATTACAGCTTGGGAGGCACCAAGTGTGGCTGACTCATCCTGCCTGTCCTAGGAGAAAACGGAGTTACTTACCTGTAACAGGAGTTCTCTGTGGACAGCAGGATAAGTCAGCCACACATACCCGCCCTCCTCCCCTGGGAAGGGGCTCAGCCTCTGACCAGTGCCCGCCTCCTAGCGGCTAAGGCTCAGCTAGTGACGAACTGGCTAGCTAGGGGCAGGCCAGGGGGCAGGGCCAGTTGGCCCATGCTCAGAAGGGCAAAAAGCCCTTCTGAGCTATGGAGAGTACTTCCGTCTCGGCGCCGTCGGATGACATCACCAAGTGTGGCTGACTTATCCTGCTGTCCACGGAGAACTCCTGTTACAGGTAAGTAACTCCGTTTTACCTGAGATCCATGGGAGGAAGACGAAGCCCTGGAAGACGTTGATGCCACAGAGGCTGCATCGGAGGGAAAAAGGGTGCTGAGCTTAGCAGCCCGGTTTTGTCGACTCCTCTTGGACATCATGGCACAGGCCATACACTCCGAAATGGAGTGGTCAGGACCTAAACATTTAAGACACCACTCATGGGTGTTGGTGACGGAGATGGTACCGCCACACTTGGTGCACTTCTTGAAACCCGAGGCGGGTTTTTCCATAGTAAGGGAAATTTTGGGCCTAAGGCCCAAAATGGCGCGTGCACCTGAAGAAAAATGGTTTGGAAAAAAAAAAATATATATATTTTTTTTTAAAGAAAGTAAGAAAGAACCGGCGGTACCAGTATAGCGTCGAGGGAAGCAGACGCGACCACAAAAAAGAAGGAGAATAGGAAATATTTTCTGCGGTGACAGGAATGACAACCTGCTGGCTCCGCGGAAAACGAAGAACTGGAGAGAGGCAGCTGGGAAAGGTGGGAAGGCAGCATGCAGGCACTGTGGGATGCTCCCAAAAACTTTCTAATTGGATGCTGGGGAGCGTTCCCGCGCAGGCTCCGTCGGTACCGACGATACCCATATGTGAAGACTACATTCCTGCTTGTTCCTGGAGATTTCTTTTAGTCACCAGTAGCCCAAGGTGACTGGGATCAAAGGAAATGAATAATTGAGAGGACTTTCTGTGAACCTTAGTTCTATCCAAGTAGTAAGCCAGTGCTCGCTTGCAATCTAAGGTTTGTAGCGCTGCTTCAGCCTGAGACGCATCTGGTCTCGGGAAGAAAATGGGTAGGATTACCGACTGGTTTAAATGGAAGGAGGAGACTACATTTGGAAGGAAATGTCATAGTATTATTTATTTATTCTTATGTTGAAATTACTCTGTAAATTCTAATAATTCTCACATGAAAATCAAATGTAAATTTAATTTCATCACAGTTGTAACCTTACCGAAATCTAAATGTAAATGTACCAATTCCTACCATATTTAGCTATGTTTGATGTGTAATGTTATCCGCTTCTGATCGCTGGAAGTAGCGGTATACAAATGCAAATAAATAAATAAATAAAAATAGTAGAACCAGGTATATGGTGGATCCACCACCAGAACCTGCAATTTGCTGATGCGGCGAGCTGACGTGTCGGCGATGAGGAAGATTACCTTCCAAGATAGTAACTTCAGTGAAGTGGTGGCTAAAGGCTTGAAAGTAGGCTTTAGAAATTGTGCAAGAACCATGTTGAGGTCCCAGGTCACCGGAGGCAGCTTAATGGGTAGCTTGGACAGTAGGAGACTCCGCATGAAGCGTGTTAGTAAGGAGTGTGAGGAGATAGGCTGTCTACCCAGTGGTTTGTGAGAGGCCACAAGGGTACTAAGATGAACTCTAAGTTAGTCTTAAGATCTGCCGATGACAAGTGGAGGAGATATTGTAGAAGAGACTCCACCGGGCAGGCAAAGGGGTCAATCCCCTTTGGGGATCACCAGAGGGCAAACATTTGCCACTTGAAGGCATACGATCGCCTGGTTGACTCCTTGTGTGATGCAAGAAGGATATCTTTGACCTCCTGTGACAGGTCAAGGTCAGCGAGCACTATCCCTTCAGCAGCCATGCTGTGAGGCAAAAGTAGTACTGATTGGGATGGAAAAGCATCCCTTGGTCCTATGAGAGGAGTTCGGGTGCACATCTGAGTTGAGAGGCTGAGTCTGCACAAAGTGAAGAAGCAGAGGAGGACACAGTTGATGGGGCCAAAAAGGAGCTATGAGGATCATGAAGCCCTTATCAGCCTGCAGCTTGAACAACATTTTGGATATCAAGGCGATGGGAGGAAATGCATAGAGCAGGCCCTGTCCCCCATGGAGAAGGAAGGCGCCCGGGGCCTGTCGGTGCAGGGACAGAAGCCTGGAGCAGAAGAGTGGAGCTGTGTGTTCTGCGGAGTGGTAAAAAGATCTATGAGTGGGCCCCCCATGTTTGGAAGATACAAGCAGCTGTCTATCAATGTAAGGCCCACTCGTGTGGATGAAGGATACAGCTTAGCCTCTCTGCAAAGACACTGAGCTAGCCCAGGAGGTATACCACTGAGGTGAATGCAGTGTGCACTGGCAAAGAACCACAGATGAAGTGCTTCCTCACATAGGGGATAGGATCCTGTCCCTCCCTGTTTGTCATGAAGAACATGGCAACCTGGTTATCCATCCTGACTAATACCTGTTGCTCTGAATGTTGGGATTGAAAAACCTGAAGGGCATTTGTTAGTACCCGTAGTTCTAGGAGGTTGATCTGCAGAGCAGATTCCTGTTATGTCCACAGTCTCTGTGTGATTAAATCATTCAGATGTGCTCCCCAACCCAGCTTGGAGGCATCTATTGTCAGGATGCATTGAAGTGGAGGCATCTGAAAAGGTGACCCACCAAGTAGGTTCTGTGGAGAACACCACCATTGAAGAGACTTGGTCAGTTCATGGGTGATGTGGCTCTTGTCTCTCAGGCGCCCGTTTGCTTGCATCCATTGAGAATATAGAGTCCATTGAGCATGTTGCATGTGTAGTCAAGCATAGGGGACGACACGAACCGTGGAGTCCATGTGTCCCAACAGATGTAGCATCTCTCGAGCTGTTACGTGGCTTTGCTTTTGCATTCCTTTCACCAGCTCGATGAGGTGGGCACAGCAATCTTGAGGAAGATAAGCTCGGGCCTGTTGAGAGAATGCTCCGATGAACTCAACATCTGGAGTTGGAGCAAAGTGAGACTTCGGGAAGTTTAGGACAAATCCCAGACATTGGAGCACCATGATGGTGAGATGAAGGGAGAGTTTTACCTCCTGAGGGGAGTCCCTGATTAGCTAGTCATCTAAGTAAGGGAAGATGAAGACTCACAAAGTGCGGAGATAGGCAGCAACTACTGCCATGCATTTTGTGAATCTTTATCTTTCTTTATCTTTATTATTTCTTGATATACCGCCCGTGGCAGTGAGACATCAGAGTGGTGCACAATTACATAAAAATACAGCATAGTTAGGAAAGGAAAGGAACACCATTCAGTTGACAGGACAGATGGAGGCAGAGGAAAGCTGGAGAAGAGAAGACGGGAGAGCATACCAGCTAGAGGAGAGGCAGGGGGTAGTGACCTAGGGGAGAGACGGAAAGGCTAGGGAAATGAAGGGGGCAAGTCGTAGGCTAATTGAAAGAGGTGGGTTTTGAGGAGAGCCTTGAACCGAGGAAATGAGGGCTCAGCATGCAGGGTTATGGGTAATGAGTTCCATAATGCAGGGGTGAGAAAGAAACATAGAAACATGATGACAGAAAAAGACCACATGGCCTATCTAGTCTGTCCTTCCATATCAACAACTACAACAGTCCCCTTTTTACCTTTAGAGATCCTCTGTGTTTGTCCCATGCTTTTTTGAATTCATTTACTGTCCTCATCTCTACCACCTCCACTGGGAGACTATTCCATGGATCTACTACTCTTTCTGTAAAGAAATATTTCCGCATATCACTCCTGAATCTATCTCCCTTCACCCTCATCCCATGTCCCCTCGTAGAAGAACTTGCTTTCAATTGAAAGAGGCTCTCTCCCTGAACATTTATGCCACGGAGATATTTAAACATCTCAATCATATCACCTCTATCCCACCTTTCCTCTAAGGTGTACATATTAAGATCCTTAAGTCTGTCCTCATATGCTTTATAATGAAGCCCGCTAATCATTTTAGTAGCCACCTTGATTAGTGTTAGCAGTTTCCAAACCTGAGGAGGTTATATATACAAAAAACCCTTTTAAGAGCTCCCAGTCAGAGAGCTAGCAATGTAATATAATAAAAACAAACCCTCAAATCCTTACTGTTTGTTGATCTGTAGAGCACTGGTTAGGAAAGCCTCAACAGGGCAGGGCACTGGAGCCTTTTATGCAGGCCTCACCTGCACTCAGGAAATCAGGCCCACTAACTCCTGATTAGGTGCTAGCAGTTTCCAAACCTGAGGAGGTTACTAGAGTTCAGCAACCTACTGTGCTCAAGGAAAGTTCCCCTAAAGCACCAAAAAGAAAGTAACCTTGTTTCAAAAAATATACAAAAAACCCTTTTAAGAGCTCCCAGTCAGAGAGCTAGCAATGTAATATAATAAAAACAAACAAACAAACCCTCAAATCCTTACTATTTGTTGATCTGTAGAGCCCTGGTTAGGAAAGCCTCAACAGGGCAGGGCACTGGAGCCTTTTATGCAGGCCTCAGCTGCACTCAGGAAATCAAGCCCACTAACTCCTGATTAGGTGCTAGCAGTTTCCAAACCTGAGTAGGTTACTGGAGTTCAGCAACCTACTGTGCTCAAGGAAAGTTCCCCTAAAGCACCAAAAAGAAAGAAACCTTGCTTTAAAAAATATACAAAAACCCCTTTTAAGAGCTCCCTGTCAGAGAGCTAGCAATATAATATAAAAAAAACAAACAAACAAACCCTCAAATCCTTACTGTTTGTTGATCTGTAGAGCCCTGGTTAGGAAAGCCTCCTAAAAAGGCGGAGTGACGTGTCTGCTCCAGGTGCACTTGGGAAACTGATGGGAGAGCCAGGCAGTGAGGAGTGTGGAAGTGAAGAAGATCAGCTAGGTATTGGGAGATCAGCTAGGTACTCACAGTGCAGAGGCTAAGCCAAATGGCAAAATCTGGTATTGGTAGTGATTCCCCTAAAACATGAAGCACAGATACTGTCTGTGCTAAGGATGGATCAGTAAATACATGTACACCTTCCTTAGGTCTAGAGAACATAACCAATCATGCCTCTGGAGGTATGGGAGAAGAGTTCCCAGGGAAATCATTTTGAATTTTTCTCAGACCAGGAACTTGTTTAGGTCTCTGAGAGCCAAAATGGGCCTGAATCCACCTGTTTTCTTAGTATGAGAATGTCTGGAGAGTAGAAGCTCATCCCTTCTTGAGGAGGAGGGACTCTTTCTAGGGCACCCTGGGATAACAGGATGGATGCCTCGTCTCTTAAGAGAGTGCTTTGAGGGGATGGGAGCGATAGTCTCCTGTGAAGCTGATAGGGGGTAGTCTCGAAGTGAAGCAGATACCCCCTTTGAACGATGTTGAGAGTCCACAGTTCTGAAGTTATGAGGTGCCATCTGTGGGCATAGGAACAGAGTCTGCCTAGGGGTAGTTTCTCCAAATGGGTTAGTTTTGCCCATACTATAGCAGTCATGAACCTCATTTCTAAGCCAGGGTATGTGGAGTATGATCTTAGTCTCTCAAATTTACTGCTAATGCTTGGCCCAATACATGCATCATGCCAAAGAGAGCTTCCTTCTAGAGTTCGTAAGATGTAACAGGTATGGGTAGTTTGCCAAGATGGACTTGAAAATTCTTCTTTATCAAGCCTGTCGCTCTCAGTACAATGAGAAAGATTTCTGTATCTTTCTGCCACATTTTCTTTGTCTCTAACTGCATTTCTTGGTACTTCAGGATTTTCTGCCTCTCCACGCGATTCACAGAATAATCACTCGGTACCAACACTATTATCAATGCTCTTCTGGTATTTATTTATTATTTATTTATTTATTTATTACAGTTTCTTATATACCGCACTATTGTCAGCGCGGTTTACATACAACAAAATGACCATAACAAACTGGCTTCACATAGAACAGGAGAAAACAACTTGGATAACATGCTTATGCTTTACATAGAACAGGAGTAATAACTTGGATAACATGCTTCTCCTTTACCATGGCATCCAGTTTCTTATCCGTCAGAATGGGAATGCCTCGGAGTTTTATTTTCTATTCCAGGAATTACTCAGGTCTTGAGATTTGATTTGTTATGGCATCTCCTTGATGAGTTTCTACGCAATGTTTTGTAATTTTTTTTTTTCCTTTGATATTTTATTTTTTTTTAGTGCTGATTTTATTGTTTGTTTCCTGTAATGTTTTCAAAAACTTAATTAAAAAAAACAAAAAACAAAGAATGGGAATGCCTCAGGTGATCATAATCTCTTCATTCTCTGTTATTCTTTTAGGGTCATGATCCCAGTGCTTTTCAGGGACAGTGATATAGTATTTACAGAGTTTACAGTGGAGGAGGCATGCTACTTTGTTGTGCCTTTCAATGTAGAAATTTTCTGCCATCAGAACTTCATAGCCTGCTATTAGGTGAGTCACTGTTTCCAGATCTTTCTTACAGAATCAACATATATCTGTTTTGCCAGTTTTTTAAATACTTACTGTAAATCATCTCGTCTGTAATCCCATGTCCTGGGATGCAATTATCAATCTTTCATCCTTCGGTTTCAGTTCACCTCTCCTTAACCATTCATGTGTCCGTTATTGATTGACAAAAGGTTCTTGAAGTAACACTGTATTTTCCACTGGATTTGTGCATTTGCCACTTGTTTTTCCTTGCCTGCTGATCTAATTCTTCGAAGAGTCTTTTGCATTCTGTTACTTCCTTTCCTGTGCATGCCTGTGAATTCTCACTCATTCCTTCTAATCATCCGAACGCTTGTCCAAGCTTGATGATGGAGACAGATTCTGGATGTTTATTTCATATTTCAACACTTTTTGCATATTTGGATCCAATGATGCTGTCAAATAGGCTTGGAGGCCTATGATAGTAGCTCTGTAGGTGTAATCAATCTCTATAAGTCCTAGCCCTCCTTCAGTTCTCGGAATGTACAGTCTTGGCATACACTGATTCTTGTAAATTACTTCATGAGCTTGGAGGAGTTTTCTTGTTCGCACATCTAGTTTTTCAAGATCTTTATGAGGCCAGACCACAATCCTAAAGCTGTATGAAAGTACAGGAATTGCCAGGAATGGCTTGTATCTTATTCTGTGATGTTAAGGCACTTTTCAATAACAATTTTAATATCCTGTAATATTCTTTACTGATCTTCTCTCTCAATAGTTTTTGCTTGAGTGTCATTCCTTCCTCTATTCCAAGATACATATGCCTTCCTATTCAAGGTCCGTGATGTCACAGCCCTCAGTAAGGGAGATGTTTTCAGTTTTGCTCAATTTTCTTCTGAAAAAGGTTGCCTTAGCATACTTGTCAAGTCATCCCAATGTCATCAGAAAAGCTTTTCACCACACAAAGTTGCTCTGCTAATTGTTGGTCGCTGGAACTGTAGAGCTTCAGATCATCTATAAATAGTAGATGGGAAGTTGCTTCTGGGCTGTTACTTTCTTTAGGATTTAGAATAAATCAATATCCCAAAGTTCTGATCACAGCACTCATTGGATTTAGTGCAAAACAAAACAGAAATGGCAACAGGGAATCTCCCTGAAATATTCCTTGCTGGATCTTAATATCAGGAATGATGTACTGACCATCTTCATATCTCAAAAAGAGTGTAGTTTGCCACATTGTCAAAGTGAACTTACTGTACTCTATCAAACCAGGATTTATATTATACAGTTTAAGGCAATGTATTATCCAACAGTGTGGGATGCTGTCAAAAGTTTTCTTATAATCAATCCATGCTATACTGAGATTTCTGCCTTTCTTAACACTGGCCATGTGGAGGGGGGCTGGGGACCCTCCATAGGCAGAGTGGCAATGCTCTTTAGGAAGGAGTCAAAAACTAGGAGCAGGTTATGCCTGAGTCGCTGGTTGAGGTTTAGGAGACTTGGGCTTTTTGAGTTGGCGAGGGCCCTGCTGCCGCTTTTGAGGATGCTGAGGTTGGTAAGCAGCTGAAGGTGGGAAGGAAGGATAATATCTCTTCTTTTTAGAATAGAAAGGTTTCTTGGGAAGAGCCTTCCTTAATGTCTGTGCAACACTGCATAAGTCTTGTAGCGCTATACAAATGCTCAGTAGTAGTAGTAGTAGTAGGGATCGGCTGTTTTCCTGGAAAGACATTTTGAGGGTGATATCATCTATATCAATCTCCCTGGCCTTTTCTCTCCAACCTTTTACAAAAAAGGTTTTCTCCCATACATGGGATATTGGCCATTCCTGATCTATGGAAGGGGTGGTATAGAAAAACCACACAAATAAATAAATAAATTGGCCAGCTTGTCATGGACCCACTGTTTTAGGTCTGATGCCTGTAATCAAGTCATCCTCTGAGCCCTAATGCAGACTGCTAAAGCTCTGCTTGTTGACTCAAAGGCATCAAAAGAGACCCTGATAATAAATTTTGAAGTATTTTGACCTTGCTTGATGAGTATCTGGAATGCACTATTTATCATCAGGAAGCATGGGGGCAAACATCTCCAGATCCCTGGTGACATCCTTTAGGAACATGCCCATGTATAGCATGTAGGAGTTTATCTTAGAGGCCAACATGCATGCCTGAAAGCATTGACCCCAAAGACATTGAGTGTCCTCGAGTCTCTACCCGGAGGCATGGAAGAGTGATTTTTTTGAACTCTTTATTTGGTGCATCACCAATTCCACCATTATTGAATGGTGTGGGAGCTAGGCTTTGGAAGCCTGGGCACTCTGGAACTCAGTACATGGTATTGAGCTTTTTGCTGACAGGCGGAACTGTAAGAGGCGCCTCCCACATGCGGAGCATAAGATCTTGTATGATGCGATTCCTTGGTGAAGTAGCCACTTCCTTGGGCGTGGGAGTATCTCTAATTCCTCTGCCCTCGATTCCTTCTCTGAAGTTAGTATTTATTATATTTATTTAAAAGTTTTTCTATACCGCCTTTACAAAGATCAAAGCGGTTTACAGTATAACAACATTTTACATTATAACATAAGGTAGATACAAATTAACATAGAGGTCATACAGTAAACTTGCTATAAGGATAAATAAAGGATAACATATAGCCGTAAACATTCTGGCTGATTAACTTATATACAAACTATGTACAAGGTGTGTAAACAAGCATATATCAAGTTGGGGATGTTGAGTATAAAACGGGTTTTTAGACATGATGAGTACTAGTTTAGGTTGGTAGTATTTGATGCATGTCAGACTTTCCGAAATGGTCAACAAAGAGATATGTTTTGAGTTCTTTTCTGAACGTAGATAGATCTGATGCCGCTCTTAGTTTGTCTGGAAGTTTATTCCATAGGATTTGGGCTACGAGAGAAAATGCTCTATTACTAATGATGTACAACAAAATAGAGCAGCAAAGTACCTGCACACTACTAAAAGAAACCAAAAAGCGGGTACAAGAGACTGGCGAATATCGGATTCAGATTTTGAAACCCCTTTTATTAGCCCCTACGCATTTTGGCTCATAAGCCTTCTTCAGGTGTTCTTTTGAGGGAGCAAACCTCAAAGAGAAAATAATAAAACAATGAGTATTAACCATAATAAATATGTTGCTGTTAAGTGCTGTCGAGTCGGAGTTGACTCATGGCGACCCTCTGGATAGCTATCCTAAATTGTGTTCGGTCTTGAGTCAGGCGGCTCATTGTTGACAGACTGGTACCCATAGCTGCTGTTATTGTATTGATCCATCTCATTGCTGGCCTTCCTCTTTTGTGTTGACCTTCTATCTTGCCAAGCATGATGTCTTTCTCTAATGATCTCTCTTCGCATGATGTGTCCAAAGTATGAAAGTTGAAGTCTTGTCATCTGAGCTTCTAAAGAAAGCTTAGGTTTGATCTCCTCTAGTACTGACTGGTTTGTTCTTCGGGCAGTCCATGGTATACACAGTATTCGCCGCCAGCACCATAATTCAAAGGCATCAATTTTCTTCCTGTCTATCTTTTTCACTGTCCAGCTTTCACATCCATATGATGTTACTGAAAATACCATGGCTTGAACAAGTCAAATCTTTGTATGGAGAGAGACATCTCTGCTCTTGAGAATCTTATCTAGGTCTTTCATAGCCATTCTGCCAAGAGCAATGCGTCATCTTATTTCTTGACTGCTTGTTGCTTCTTTATTGATAGTTGATCCAAGTAGGTTAAAGTTGTTCACGATTTCAATTTCTTCTCCTTCAATGATGAACCTGTTGATTATGCCAGTTGTCATGATCTTTGTCTTCTTTACATTAAGGTGCAGGCCCATTTTGAGACTATGTTCTTTGATTGTGAGAAGCAAATGTTTCAGATCATCCTCACTTTCAGCCAGTAATGTGGTATCATCAGCATAGTGAAGGTTGTTAATGAGTCTTCCACCAATCTTCACACCTCTGTTGTCTTCATACAATCCTGCTTCTCTGATGATTTGTTCTGCATATAAATTAAACAGATAGGGGGAAAGTATGCAGCCTTGTCTTACACCTTTGCTTATTTTAAACCATTCTGTTTCTCCTTGCTCCGTTCGAACTGTTGCTTCTTGATCAATGTATAGATTGTGCAAGAGTACGATCAGGTGCTCTGGTATACCCATGCTTCTTAATGTGGCCCAGAGTTTCTCATGGTTTACACAGTCAAAAGCCTTGCTATAGTCGATAAAGCACAAATAGATATCATTTTGGTATTCTTTAGTCTTTTCAAGGATCCATCTCACATCTGCAATGATGTCTCTCGTTCCTCGCCCTTTCCTGAACCCTGCTTGCACTTCAGGGAGTTCTTGTTCAAGGTATGGTTGTAGTCTCTTTTGAATAATCTTCAGTAGAATCTTGCTGGCATGTGGGATCAGAGCGATTGTGCGATAATTTCCACAGTCAGTTGGATCACCTTTCTTTAGTATTGGTATAAACACAGATCGTTTCCAGTCAGTTGGCCATGATGTTGTCTTCCATATTTCTTGGCAGAGCCTTGTAAGTATGGTAACAGCTGCATCAGTTTGCTGTAATACTTCTATGGGAATGCTATCAATGCCTGGTGCTTTGTTCTTTGATAAGGCTTTCAATGCTGCTTCAACTTCTTCTTTCATCACCAATGGTTCCAGATCATAAGGTACAGGTTGAAACGGCTGTTGGTCCACTTGATCTTTATCATATAAAAACTCTGTATATTCCTTCCATCTTTTCTTGATCTTCTCAGCATCATTCAACATAGAACCTTGAGCATCTTGTAACATTCCAATTCGAGGCTGGAACTTTTTCTTTAACTCTCGTAGCTTTAAGAAAGCCGATCTTGTTCTTCCTCTAATAGTTTCTGCTTCTATTTCCTTGCATGTGTCGTTGTAGTACTTTTCCTTGTCCTGTCTTGCTGCACGTTGGAAATCTCTGTTGAGTTCTGTTATTGTCTTTCTTTCTCCTCTGGCTTTAGCTTCTCTGCGTTTCTGGGCAATTGTCAGAGTTTCTTCTGTCATTCATTTTGGCCGTTTTTGCTTTTTCACCTTTTGTAGAGACTTCTCGCTTTCTTCCAACATAATCTTCTTGATGTCATTCAATAACTCTTCTGGAGCTCCATCATTTGTATCTAAAGCAGCAAATCGATTTTGCAGGCAGTCTTTAAATTCCAGTAGTATATTCTCAAGGTCATATTTTGCTGCATTCATGAGTGGTTTATAATAAATATAAAAACATAAAAATTGTTAAAAACCACAAAATGGTCATAAACAATACATATAAAAAAATTAAATAATAACAATATGTCTGGAGAAGCAAAAGACCGCTCACATACATATTTGAATGATAGTGCAATTAGACATAAATAATGGAATAATAATACAATAAGGCATAAAAAATTAAAAAATAAGTAAACTATTATATCTGGAAGTATAAGTTTGATAAAAGATCATTTAAATGTAAAATTATTGTATTATGTTATAAAACTTTAATAAATAACACAGATACATGTAAACCAAAGCTGAGACTAA
Organism: Ichthyophis bannanicus; assembly: GCA_033557465.1. Lineage (NCBI taxonomy): Eukaryota > Metazoa > Chordata > Amphibia > Gymnophiona > Ichthyophiidae > Ichthyophis > Ichthyophis bannanicus. The sequence goes on from CM066035.1 coordinate 23,025,286, forward strand.
ACATGAGAATGAAAATAGGGATGAGGAGGACACAGACAGGAAATAATATAAAAAGCATATGACAATACCTTTAAAATCTTGTCAATTCACAAAGACAATGGCCACTAGAAATTAATAAAATACATAATGTAATAAATAATGAATATAAATAAATAAATAAACAAACATATTTCTTAAGTGTTGCTATAGAAACTATTGTGAAGCTTATTTGCCACTAAAATGAGAAGGATCTATAGGACATGTTACCTGAGGACTCTTTCTTTAATCAAGAAGATATATGTAGTGGAATCGAAGAATAATGGGGAGTGACTGTGCGATCCACACAGAAGTTAGTAAGAGAAGAAATGCATGCCTCATCTTTATTAGAGAACTGCCACCACAAGATTATCCCCAGGGGCCTACGGATCAATAAGGCCCCTGGGATGTACCGAGAGGACTCTGATTTTATGGTCAATTGGGTCAAAATTTTAAACAAATGCTCACTGGATCTTATGATCCTTTTAATCAATACTTCACATCGCAAAGCTGAGACCTTGTTGGTAGACGTAGAATCTAAACTGTCAAAGCTAAAGGACTGGGGTTTCTAGTCCCACAGGTGCTCCTTGTGATCTTGGGCAAGCCACTTAACCCTCCATAGCCCATGTTCCCTGTAAAATAGTTATCTCCAAGTTATAATGCCCTATTCAATGTAATTTCAGTTTGTTCAATGTAAACCGCACTGATGCAGAATAGCGCGGTATATAAGAGAATAAAAATATAAATAAATAAGTAAATAAAGGATACAGACAAATGTTTTGATAAATCTAAATGTGATTACGATAAAAATGTCTTGAAGTAAAAAAAATAGTCAAAGATAGAAAGTTTAAAAAGTTTAAAAGGGATGAGGAGGACTATAAAACAGGTAATGTTTATTATTGGACTAGTGACACGAATCCCTCTAGGAGTGTTTCTAGAAAACGCAAGTTTGACCCTAAGTCAGAAAGGCATAACAACAATAGAACCCTTTACTCATCAATAACAGGGAGTCCTGAACATATCAGAAAAAGAAGCCACAGTAACCATATAGATCCTCCTGATTCCTCTTCCCCCCCTATTTTCTTCCCTCCCCCTCCCAACCAACAGCATCAACAACAAAGATAGGATTTTTCCATGGACAACTTATGAAGAGGAGGAGGGCACAGATACAAAAAGGAATATCCAATGCAGGAATATCCTCAAACATCGAGGGATCCCTCATATCCACCACGCAACCAGATGAAATGCCATTTGCGGGGCAGAGGCAGAGGAAGAAGTCAGGGCCATCGACATCAATAGGAACACCAGAGGGCATTTTTAATTTATCTAGTCACATTCTCACACCATTAGAGACCTCTATTCTTCAAAAAGGATTATCCTTTGTTCCCACTAAAAGACATGATCGGTTTAATACCCAAGTGGAACTTTTAAGTTTTTTCGAAAACTTCAAATTTTTTTGATAACCATACAGATGGCCAGAATGATCCCTCCATTATTCGAAAACCTTCCACTTGGATGCCTCCCCTCTCCTCCCTTCCCCCCTTCCTTTTCCCCCTCCCTCCCTCCCCTCTCCCCTTCCCTTCCCTTCCCCCTTGTCTCTTCCCCCTTCTTCTTCCCCCCTCTCTCTCTCTCTCCCTTCCCTTCCCCCTCCCCTCTCTCCTTCCTCAAAAGACCAATTGTGGAAAAATACATTATGATAAGATTATTTCTTTTAACTTTATTCATGCTTATTATAATGTCGTATACCCTCATTACGATTTATTCTGAACTATGATACTTTTGAGGCCGTTTTATTAATGATCGCATTCTTTGCGAGCAACAACCTTTAACCTTGCAATGGTGGGAAAAACGTCTATAACTCTGATGGGTGTAAGCAGAGCAGTCTTAATTCCAAGCAGAGAATACACAACACCACGACGTACGGTAAGGTTTCTCTTCTCATTCATTTTTCGGGATCTTAACTTCACTGGTCGTATACAAGTAGTTTGGTTTTCTATTTTGAAACTTTGTTATCATCACGTTGATTTCAGCATTGTAGAAATATCGCGTTCAATATAAGATAGCTCTTTACAGGCGTGCTTCTGTATATTGTGGTGAGTTATAAACATCGCTTTTACCTCAGCGGTACAAACATGGAAATCCCATCATTGTAGGGCTGGTTTCAATCACCATAAAGTTGATTTAGTATATTTAATGAAAATACAACTGAATTTTTAAGAATGTTTTTAATGAATATCGGCATATCAGTTTTAGTGCTGTAGAAATATCGCGTTTAATATAAGAGAGCTCTTTACCGTTATGCCTATTTTGGCAGTATAAAAGCATGCCTCTGTATATTGTGGTGAACTATAAATATAGCGTTTATTTCGGCGGCACAAACATGTAAATCCATCAATGCAGAGCTAGTCTCAATCATCATAAAGTTGGCTCAGTACATCCAATGACATTGCAACTGAATTCTTAAGAACGTTTTTTATTGAATATCGGCATATTAGTTTCCTTTAGGGTGCTATATACAGAGGTTTTTTTACTGTTATACTTACTTTGGCAGTACAAAAGCATGCCTCTCCAAGACATGGCGAGTTATAAACATTGCACATATCCAATAAAAATGAAAATGAATTTTTAAGAACGCTTCTTATTAAACATCGACATATTAGTTTCCTTTAGGGTGCTATATGCAGAGTTTTTTCACTGTTATACCTACTTTGGCGGTACAAAAACATGTAAAACCATCAATGCAAGGCCGGCACGAACATGTAAATCCATCAATGCAAGGCCGGTTCTAATCACCTTAAAGTTGGCTTAGCATTTTCAATTATTGAACATCGGCATATCAATTGCCCTCAGGGTGGTATATGAAAAGACTTTCTCTATTTTAAACGTTCAAAAGTTTTATAACAATATATGAGAAAGCAATAATTTTTTATAGGTATGCGGTTTCCCTATGATACCCTTTTAAAAATACATCAGTTGCAATTTTGCCGTTATAATAGATATTTTAACACATATAATTTTTTCCTCTACCTAAACAACGGTACCTCATAGAGTTTATTTGGCAATCCTGGTTGAAAGTGTTTTCGTATAGGTTTATAAGGCTGGTCCTACCATTTTATAGTGGTTCTTTTGTTTTATACATAATTTAGTATTGGCTTAACAACAGAACATAAAGTAACACTTAGGAAAATATTTATTTATTTATTATTATTTAATATTCATTGTTTTATGCCTTTTTATCAATTTTAGTGGCAAATAAGCTTCATAATAGTTTCTATAGCAACACTTAAGAAATATGTTTGTTTATTTATTTATTTATATTCATTATTTATTACATTATGTATTTTATCAATTTCTAGTGGCCATTGTCTTTGTGAATTGACAAGATTTTAAAGGTATTGTCATATGCTTTTTATATTATTTCCTGTCCGTGTCCTCCTCATCCCTATTTTCATTCTCATGTTTAGTCTCAGCTTTGGTTTACATATATCTGTGTTATTTATTAAAGTTTTATAACATAATACAATAATTTTACATTTAAATGATCTTTTATCAAACTTATACTTCCAGATATAATAGTTTACTTATTTTTTAATTTTTTATGCCTTATTGTATTATTATTCCATTATTTATGTCTAATTGCACTATCATTTGAATATGTATGTGAGTGGTCTTTTGCTTCTCTAGACATATTGTTATATAATTTTTTATATGTATTTATTGTTTATGACCATTTTGTGGTTTTTAACAATTTTTATGTTTTTATATTTATTATGGTTAATACTCATTGTTTTATTATTTTCTCTTTGAGGTTTGCTGCCTCAAAAAACCCTGAAGAAGGCTTATGAGCCAAAACGCATAGCGGCTAATAAAAGGGGTTTCAAAACCTGAATCCGATATTCGCCAGTCTCTTGTACCCGCTTTTTGGTTTCCTATTACTAGCGATGACAGTATGATAGCCAGTCCTGCTGCCATGTCCCAGATGAAGTCCTGGAAAGATGGGGTCCTTCTGGTGGGGTCCTGCACTGCTCCTGTGGAGGGGAAGGGTCTGAAGGGATGTCTGGAAGTTCCCAGGAACCCAGTGATCCATCATCAAAATCGGCAGGACTGGAATCAGAGTCTGACAAAATAGTCTAAGTATTGGCGATCTTGTGTTGTGTTTGACCTCGATGCTTCATTGATGTCAAGGGTCAATGCCGATACCGATGCTCCGAAAATCAGACTTACTTTTATGTTTGGACTTGGAAGAGACCTGAGACCCATGAGAGGAGGCCAATGTTTTTGATGATGTGGTAGCTACTGAAATCGAGTCTGGGGCAAACAGTGATCCATACTGTCTGGCTCTGTTCTTTAGGCCTCTTTTTGTCATATGTTGGGAGGAGTAGCCTAGTGGTTGGGGCAAGGTACTTCAGGCCGGAAGGTCGGGGGTTCAAATCCCACTAGAGGACAGCAACCTTGGGCCGGAAGGACTGGGGTTTCTAGTCCCACAGATGCTCCTTGTGGTCTTGGGCAAGCCACTTAACCCTCCATTGCCCATGTTCCCTGTATTAGTGTATGCGTCTCATATCCCCACGTGTTAAATGTATCCCCAATTGTGTTGTGACCGCTTTGATTGAAGGATAAGGCGGGATGCAAAACTGTCTAAATAAAATAAATAAATAAATAAAGGACAAAAATCTGGTAAATGGTCAGGGCCCAAACATTTTAGACACCAGTCTTGTTTATCCATGACTGATATGGTCCGGTACATTTGGTACGTTTCTTAAAACCACTAGTTAGTTTTTCCATTTTAGAAAATATTCTTTAAAACTGAAGAGGATATGGAGGCTTAAATGTCTGGTTAGCGCTGAAACCCGCAGGAAAAGAAAAGAAATAGAAAATTTTATAACTAAAAAAAGAAAGATTTATCAGGACCAGTGCCAATTCTGACGGAACAGGCGTAAATGGAAAGGAAGCACATGGTATTATACCAAAAAAGAAAAGTTTTTCGGCAGTGACAGGATTTAGCAATCTGCTGGCTTTGTGGAAAATGAAGAACCGAGGAGAGGAATTGGGAAGGCAGGAAGGCAGACGCAGTGGAGTATTCTCAAAGGCTTTCCTATTGGACATTGGGGAACATTTGTTCCACCCTCCTAGATTTCTGAATCTTTGTAAATCACATTGTTGTCCTTAATGTAAGATGGTATGTTGTTGTTAAGTGCCGTTGAGTCGTAGTCGACTCATAGCGACCCTCTGGATAGCTACCCTAAATTGTGTTTGGTTTTCAGTCAGGCGGCTCATTGTTGACTGACTGGTACCCGTAGCTGCGGTTATTGTATCGATCCATCTCATTGCTGGCCTTCCTCTTTTGCGTTGACCTTCTATCTTGCCAAGCATAATGTCTTTCTCTAATGATCTCTCTCTTCGCATGATGTGTCCAAAGTATGAAAGTCGAAGTCTTGTCATCTGAGCTTCTAAAGAAAACTTAGGTTTGATCTCCTCTAGTACCAACTGGTTTGTTCTTCGGGCAGTCCATGTATACACACGGTTCTTACTGGGTTCCTTGTGCACGTGGGATCGTGCTTCTTTGTTGGGTCCTACACAGTATTTGCCGCCAGCACCATAATTCAAAGGCATCAATTTTCTTCCTATCTTTTTCACTGTCCAGCTTTCACATCCATATGATGTTATTGAAAACACCATGGCTTGAACAAGTCGAATCTTTGTATGGAGAGAGACATCTCTGCTCTTGAGAATCTTATCTAGGTCTTTCATAGCCATTCTGCCAAGAGCAATGCGTCGTCTGATTTCTTGACTGCTTGTTGCTTCTTTATTGATAGTTGATCCAAGTAGGTTAAAGTTGTTCACGATTTCAATTTCTTCTCCTTCAACGATGAACCTGTTGATTATGCCAGTTGTCATGATCTTTGTCTTCTTTACATTAAGGTGCAGGCCCATTTTGAGACTATGTTCTTTGATTGTGAAAAGCAAATGTTTCAGATCATCTTCACTTTCAGCCAGTACACCCTTAACACTCCTTCCCATCCCAGACACATTCCTTTATTTATTATTGGGTATTTTGCCATTCGAACAAGTCTTTGACATCATAGCAGTTTACATATCTGTAGATAAAAAAACAATTATAATGGACAGTAAATAAAATACAAAAGAGCAGAGTGACTGCACACAGGGAGAAGAGAAGCAGCAGCATAGTGTAACCATAAATAGGTTCAAAGCCCAAATCAATTTCCATAGTCAAATCTACTCTGAGCAGTTGCATTGACATAACCAAGTTTAACACTTCTCTCTAATTAAATATCCATGAGAAGAGAGTTGCACAGGATGGGAGCTGGACAGGAAAAAGCTGCATTCCGCATCCATCCTAATCTCTATTTATGAGAGGAAGGTATCACCAGAAGCAGGGCCGGCTCAAGACAATCTTCTGCCTGAGGCAAGAGATTTATTTTATTTTATTTTATTTATTTATTTATTTTCTTCTATACCGCCCCTTCCAGCGATCAAGGGCGGTTTACATGAAACTTAACAATTGTACACAGTTGTATACATTTACATTAAACAATCGGAGTCAACTATTTACATTGAACGGTTAGGTACAACTATTTACATTGAACAATAAACTTCAACTTTATGAGGTGTTGATAATACAAACAACTATTAATTATTTACATTGGAAATTTACAGTGGTTGAGTGTTGTGTGTAGGGCATGTGTAGGGCATGTGTAGGGCATGTGTTGTGTGTAGGGCATGTGTCGTTAGGTGTTGGAATTTATTTCCTTTTATGTCATAAGTCGGGGTGTTTGTGGGGGCAGGGAGGAGGGGAGGGAGAGTTATTTAGTTTTGAGTATGGGGGTTTTAGTGAGTGTAGGGGTATGGTTGTTATGGAGGTCTTTTAGGGGAATATGGGATTTCAAAGTGTTCAGTAAATAGGTAAGTTTTTAGTTCTTTCCTGAACTGGGAGAGGTCTTTTATGATGCGGAGGTCTATAGGGAGGTCGTTCCAGAGCGTAGGGGCAGTAAATGTGAATGCTCTGGAGCTAGTGGTTTTCTTTGTTTTTCTGAAAGCTTTTGATGTGGTAAGGGAGTGGGCCGCGTTTTGTCTATGTGATCTAGTTTCGGTTGGTGAATGCAGTAGTGTGGATAAGTGTGAGGGGGCTATGTCTCTTATGAGTTTGAAGGTTGTTAGGATAATTTTGTATTTTATTCGGCTGTTTATTGGGAGCCAGTGTAGATCTAGCAGTATTGGGGTTACATGGTCCGTTAGCCGAGCTTTAGCTATTACTTTAGCGCAGATGTTTTGAGCTCTTTGAAGGAGGTATGTGTTTTTTTGAGGGAGGCCTATTAATAGACTATTGCAATAGTCGAAGTGGGGGGTGATTAGTGTATTTACTACAGATCTAAAATCTTGTGTTTCGAGGAGTGGCCTTAGGTGCTGAATAGTTTTAAGTTTATAGTAGATGGTTTTTACGGTTTGTTTTATGTGTGGCAGCATGGTAAGTGTGTGATCTATTATTACACCTAAATATTTTACCTCTTTTCTAACAGGTATGGATGTTTTGTTGATTGTGATTGCTTCTGGGAAGGTGTTCTCAGTGATTGATGACCTTGTTACAAACATTGCTTCTGTTTTTTTGAGGTTGATGCTGAGGTAGTTAGATTCTAACCAGGAGGAGGTCTCAGTCATGCATTGTGATAGTGTGTCGTATGAGGGGTTTTTAGTGGTTATGGGGATAGCGAGCATGATGTCGTCAGCATATATGAAGTGGTTGATCTTGTGTTTTTTAAATATGTTAGTTATGGGTTGTAGGTATAGGTTAAACAGGAGGGCGGAGAGGGCTGATCCTTGGGGTATTCCTTGGCCTTGGGGGAATGATTCTGACGTCTCTTGGTCAATTTGGACGCGTATTAGTCTGTTTGAGATGTAGGACTTGAACCATTCAAGGACCGTCCCACCTATTCCTAGGCTTTGAAGTCTGTTAATCAGTGTGGGGTGGTTAATGTTGTCGAAGGCGGCAGAAATATCTATGAAAAGAAGAAGGAAGCCTTGGTTGTTGTTATCTGTGCCTCTGATGAGGAAATCCATTAGGGTGATTAATAGAGTTTCTACTCCATGGAAGGGGCGGAATCCAAATTGGTGTGAATCTAGTTGTTTATGTTCATCAATGTGTTCTTGTAACTGTATTTGAATTGTTTTTTCTATTATTTTAGCTATGAAAGGGATGCTGGCTATGGGTCTGTATGAGTTTGGGTCTTTTGGGTCAAGCTTAGTGTTCTTTATTATTGGTCTGAGTGTTGTGAGTTTTAAGGCATCGGGCATTATGCCTTGTGAAAGGGATTGGTTCACTATGTGATGTAAATTTACCGCAAGTTCATCCTTTGTACATTTAATCCATGATACAGGGCATGGGTCGAGTGGGGAGGTTGTTGTGTTGATCATTGTTATGGTTCTAAGGAGTTGTTTTTGATCTATTATGTGGAAGTTCGTCCATTCATCTATAAGTTTAGTGCTTGAAAATCTTGGTGTCAGGGTGGTGGTTTTGCTTTTTAGTTTTGCTGCAAAGTGTGTTGCTAGTGTTTGTACACTTATTGCTGGTTGTTTAGGCTCAGTGTTATTGGCTTTAGTTAGTGTTTTTACTATCGCGAATAGTTCTCTTGGACGGTTGATGGCTGAGTTTAGCACTTTAGAGTGGTAGTCTCGTTTTGATTTGTTGATTGCATTTTTGTATTCAGTAAGTAGTAACATGTATTGGGCTTTGTTTTCATCTGATTTTGTTTTCCTCCATCTCTTTTCTTGTTTTCTCAGTTGCTTTTTTAGTTTTGTTAGCTCTTTCGTGAACCATTTTTCCGTCCTTTTTGTTTTTCTATGTGTTACCAGTGTGGGAGCAGCTGCATTTTGAATGGTTAAATTCCAATGTGTTATGGATGAGTTGATGTCAGGTGAGTTTGTGTTGAGTTTGGGTAATACTTTGTTGAGGAATGTATTTTTATTAAAGTGTGCGAATCGTGAGGTATGTGGAGATGTGTTTGTAATGTTTTTTGGAGCTTGTAATGGTAGGTAGGTTGTAATAAGGTGGTGGTCCGACCATGGTACTTCGGTCATAGTTGTAGTGGTGTTTGTCTGGTGACTGTATAGCATGGAGGGAAAGAAGATTAGATCAAGTATGTTACCCTTGTTATGTGTGGGGGTCTGTATTATCTGTGTGTAACCCATTTGCGTCATAGCTTCAATGAAGTTATTCGATTGTGAGTGGTTTAGTGATGGAAGGTTCAAGTCACCAAGGAGTACGAGTGGTTTGCTTTGAGATGCTGTGCATGCAAGTTCAAGGATAGGGGTGAGGTTTTTTTGATCGGTTGATGGTGGCCGGTATATGAGGGCGAGGGCAAGGGTTCTATTTTCTATATTGACAATGTCCATTCCGTCTATGTTGTTTAAATTTGTTAGGGTGAAATTTAAGTCTTTTTTGGTGAGTATTAAGGCGCCTCCACCTCTTTTTATATTCCGATGACAGTTGAATATGTCATATTGGTGTGTGGCTAACTGGTTTAGTAGTATGGTGTCTGTGGGTGAGAGCCATGTTTCAGTAATGCAGATGAGATCTGGGCTGGTGTCCTTTATTATATCATTAATTATTGGTATTTTGTTTCGTATGGAACGGATGTTTATTAGGATGAGTTTTAGGTTAGAGTATGTGTTATCAGTTTGTTCATTTATTGCACTATAGGGTTGGTGTTTTATTTGGATGAGACGGTGAAGGCGTTTGTCTGAGTTGTTGTGCGAATGGTGATTGTGGGGATTTGTGTAAGTAGTGCTGTGTGTTGGGTTCTGATACTGGTTATAGATGGTTGGGAAGTTATTATAAGGGTTCCGGTAGTGTTTGTGGATGATGGGGATGTTATTGTAAGGGCTTTGGTTGGCTTTGTATGTATATATGTGTTGGGCTAGGAGTGTTGTCAGCAGGAGGGTGAGAGAGAGGTTTGCAGGTTTAGTAGGATACATTGTGTTTGAATTTAAGTAGGGGGTTGAGTGAGGGGCAGCTCTGTGGAGATTAATGGTTTCTGGAGAATAGTGTGTGTATCTACAATCAACTATGTATATATTTATTGGCAGGAGAAAACTAGTTACTATCAACAGTATTTTCATCTATTGGCGACAGTATATTCAACAGTATATTCATCTACTGATGATAGTGGAGGAGTGCAGGAACTAGTTACTATCAACAGCTGTTGATAGTAGCTGGTGTCTCCAAGAACCCAGAGCTCTAGTCAGGAACCAAGGGCCCCCTCACTTGGTTGCTTCAAGAATAAAGAAAGCAATATCATTCCAGTCTATATAATTTAAAAAAAACGTTGTAATGCTGTTTATATACAGAAAATGTTGTAGCAGTTTAATTAAGCAGCCTGGGAATCTAATATAAAACATACCAACTTCTGATGCTGCACACTGTACAGGCATGGTATTAAATGTAAATATATATTCTGCAAAAACAAAGATGATGCAAGGTTATCACACACAAAGGAGCAAAATAAAAAAGCAAGAAGCACAGCTAATTTTATTTTGGTGTTAGTATACAGAACTTCAAAGCCTTGATTTACTAATTTTGCATATTAAAATGCACTTGGGATGTATGTGAAAATCCTTCACATTATCACTACTTTCCTATAGAGATTATGAACCCAACAATCTAATCATACTATTATGTATATCTTCAAACCAGAAATGGCTTTTTAGGTCAAAACAGATAGTAATGTCTAAACAGAGCCGGCGCAATCCACTGTGCAAGTGCTGCCCTTGCAAAGGGGCAGCGGTTATTAGGGGTCAGAAAGGGCAGCGAAAATTGTTTGGTCCTGACCGCGGCAGAAAAAAATTGTGTAGCACAGGAGTTAAGCTGTTGCCCCCATCCTTTCCTCCTTGCTTGCTTCTATTTATTTATTTATTTAACAATTTTTTTATACTGCCTTTCAAGTTATCAAGGCGGCTTACACTGAACAGAACTTAAGAATTACATAGAACAAAAACTTTTGGAACAGATATTTAAGAAGTACAAGAAAACAATAGGGTGGGGAATCATGGGTAAAATGCATTTACAAGGGCATTACAGAGCCATGACAGAGGCCCCAGGCTCCATCTTCTTGGTCCTGGGAGCATGCTGCAGGGTGAAAGAAGATGCCTGATGCTGAAACAGGAAGTGCCTGCTATTGCCTTTAAAATCGCTATGTTTTTGGCAGCATCTAAGGCAGCTCAACCGCAGAAGCAAAGAAGAATGTTTCCGTGGCAGTGTATATCAGCTGCAACTGCAAGACAGAACGAAGAGTAGGGAGAAGAGGCAGGCTGGGACTGCGGCTGCCATGCGGGAGGAAGGGGGCGCAGGACTGGAACGGGGCTGACACGGGATAGAACAGGACTGGACAGTGGTGGGGTACCGGGACTGGAAGGAGGTTGACACTGGGGGCGAGACTGGGACTGGAAGGGAGTTGACATTTGCTGGTGGGACTGGGACTGGAAGGGGACTGACACTAGGGAGGAGACTGACACTGGGAGGCTACTGGGAATAGAAGGGAGCTGGCACTGGGGGGGGGGGCTGGGACTGGAAAGGGGCTAACACTGTGGGAGGGGGGGCTGGGAGTGGGAAGAGGCTAGAATTGAGGGTGTAGTGGGACTTTAAAAGGGAGCTGACATGGGGGGCTGGGATTAGAAAGGGGCTAATGAGAGAGGAAGTGACGTTACTCAACTGCATGGAGGCTGAGCAATTAGCTTTACTGAAATGACCCGCAAAGAGGAGACAATACTGCTCTGGGGCACTGAAACACTATCAGTGGCAGAACAGGTGTAGACTTTGAGGAGATTGGGATGGCCACTACCAGAAAAAAAACACTGATCTATGGGAGTTCTCCCGCGGGCTGAACATAATGATGGTGATAAGATGGCACCGGAGGAGGCTCCCGATCGTGAAATAGTGGGCATAATGGGTGCGAAGGAGCTGCTTTCCAGCAAAGAAACTGCAATACAGCTCTCTAAAGAAAACCTCCAGTCCTGGTTCGCTGAGCTCTGAACAGAGATGGCTGGGATAAAAACAGACATGGAGGCGGTACCAGCTGAACTCTGATATGAATGAGATGCGTGGAGTATGTTGAGGTCTAGCTAGAGGAGATGCAAGGTATTGTGGATGGCTTGAGCAACAGTGTGCAGGAGTTGGAGGCGGCAAAGAAACTCATGACATTAAAACTTGAGGACCTCGAGAACAGTGCACGCCACTGTAATTTGAGAATAAAAGGTGTGCCAGAGGGGGAGAAGTACCGGGACTGTGCTCAAATTGTCCAAGGTATTTGCAGAGCGGTACTGGGGGGGCTGAGAATACAGGAACCGTCCCAGATATTAAACTGTATAGGGCCCTCAACAACTAGACTATGACTGATCTGTGAAAAGGCAGCTTTTAGCTACCTGGGACCTCAACTCTGGAACTCTCTTCCAGCAGACCTCAGATTAGAAAGTTCACATGCAAAGTTTGAAAAAGAGTTAAGACTCAGTTATACTCTCAAGCTTTTGGTTAGACTTCTATGTTTATTTTATTTTTAATGACGTCAAGTCAGTGCTGACTCCCAGTGACCCAGCTGCCTCTGGGTTTTCTTTGCAATGTATCATTGGAAGTAGATTGCCAGGCCTTTTCTTCCAAGGCAATGGAGGGTAAAGCGTAGTTACTCACCTGTAACAGGTGATCTCCGGGAACAGCAGGAATTTAGTCTTCACATATGGGTATCGTCGGTACCGACGGAGCCTGCGCGGGAACGCTCCCCAGCATCCAATAGGAACACTTTTGGGAGCATCCCTCAGCACATGTGCGCTGCCTTCCCGCCTTTCCAACTGTCCCTCTTCAGTTAAGTTTGTAGCTGAGTGAAAGGTTAGAGGGAGAGAGGAAAGAGACAAAGAGATAGAGAGACAACTCCTAGGGGAGTTGGGTGGGTTGTGAAGACTAAATTCCTGCTGCTCCCTGAGATCACCTGTTACAGGTGAGTAACTGCTATCTCCAGGAACAAGCAAGAATGTAGTCTTCACATATGGGGACTCCCTAGCTGAAGATGCCAGGGGGATAGACCCAGGAAGGTGCCACCTTAGAAAGGTGGGAATTCTTTCTCCCATGGATCTCTGGCATTCCACCAGGGTTGGTGGGTAGGAGTTGAATTAGGTCTGAAAGAGATTTTGAAGAACAGCTTGGCCAAAGAAGGCATCCCGACGGGAGGCTTTATCCAGGCAGTAGTGGGCTGTGAAGGTGTGTACCGAAGCCCAGGTGGCTGCTCGACAAATGTCATCAATAGACACAGAGTGGAGATTAGCCATGGATGTTGCCATGGCTCTCACATTATGAGCTGTGACATGGCCGTGAAAAGGAAGACTCTTACTCTCATAAGCAAAGGATATGCATTGAGCAATCCATTTAGATAATGTTCTTTTGGAGACTGGAAGTCCCAAATGACTAGGGTCAAAAGCTATAAAAAGTTGCGAGGACTTTCTATGTTGCTGTGTTCTCTGTAGGTAAAAGGCTAAGGCTTTTTTACAATCCAAAGTATGAAGGTTTCTTTCGGCATTAGAGGCGTGAGGCCTCGGAAAAAATACAGAAAGATAAATTGATTGATTTAAATGAAAAGGCGAAACCACCTTTGGCATAAAGTGTGGATGAGTTCTAAGAACAACCTTATCATGGTGAAACCTAGTGTAAGGAGGATCAGCCACTAAAGCTTGCAGTTCACTAATACGACGTGCAGAGGTGATTGCAATTAGGAAGATGACCTTCCAGGTCAAAAACCTAAGGGTTGTAGTGGCTAAAGGCTCAAAAGGCGGCTTCATGAGCTGCCCAAGAACTAGATTTAGATCCCATGCCACCGATGGTGGCTAAATGGGAGGTTTGGTTAATAGAAGACCTCTCATAAATCTGGATATGTCTGAATGAGAGGAAATCGGTTGTCCATTCAGAGACTTATAAGAAGCTGCAATTGCACTAAGATGGACTCTTACCGAATTGGTCTTTAGACCAGAATTCAATACGTGAAGGAGATACTCTAGTATCAATTTTAAAGGTATGACAAGGGGGTTTAATCCCTTCTTGGAGCACCATATAGTAAAACGTTTCCACTTGAAGGCATAAGATCTTCTTGTGGAACGTTTCCTAGAAGCCTGAAGGATATCGTTTACCTGTTGGGACAGGTTGAAATCCTGGAGGTCTAAGCCTTCAGCAACCAGGCCGTGAGATGCAGGGATTGGGGATTCGGGTGCCATGGCGTCCCATCCTCCTGGGAAAGGAGATCTGGAGAATGCCCTAGCTCCAGAGGCACCGCTTGAGAGAGAAGTAGAAGCAGGGGATACCACGCTTGGCGTGGCCATCATGGCACTATGAGAATCATGCGACCCCTGTCTCTCTGAAGCTCTCTGAAGAGTGTTTTGGGGATGAGGGGAATGGGTGGGAAGGCATAAGGGAAGTCCTGACCCCAGTGAAGGAGGAAGGCATCCCTTGCCTGACAATTGTGAGCCGGAATCCTGGAACAGAACCGGGGAAGTTTGGCATTCAGTGGACTTGCAAAGAGGTCTATGTCTGGATTGCCCCAGAGATGAAATATCTTTGCCACCTGGTCTAGGTGGAGGGACCACTCATGAGGCAGCAGTACTCGACTGAGTTTGTCTGCCCAAAGGTTTTGAATGCCTGGAAGATATACCAATAGAAGGTGAATTTGATACTCTCTGGCGAGGGCCCACAGTCATAAAGCTTCGTTGCATAACGACAGAGAGCCTGTCCCGCCCTACTTGTTCACATAGAACATGGCTACTTGATTGTCCGTCTGGACTAGGACTGTCTTGTAGCTGAGCTGGGCATGGAATACTCAAAGAGCTAAATAGATTGCTCCTAATTCCAGGAGGTTTATGTGTAGACCAGCCTCCTGTGGAGTCCAGGTGCCATGGGTAGAGAGATGATTCAGGTGTGCTCCCCAACCCACCTGTGATGCATCTGTTGTTAGGGTGGCCTGAAAGAGGGGTTGATGAAAAGGAGACCCCACTGTCAGATTTTCTAGTGATTGCCACCATTGGAGGGACAAAATTAATCGTTGAGAGTTTATTATTTTGTCTGATAAATGACCTGTGGCCTGTGTCCACTGTGTGGATAGGGTCCACTGAGCTGCTCACATGTGGAGGCGAGCATATGGGACTACAGGAACTGTGGATGCCATATGTCCCAGCAACTGTAGTAGCTCTCAAGCAGTTAGGGAGGATTTCCCCGCTGCTTGAGAAGCTAGTTGCATTATGCGAAGACACCGGGCCTGTGGAAGGAAAGCCTTTCCCTGTCTGGTATCTAGACAGGCTCCTATGAATTCCAGGCATTGGGAAGGAACAAGTTGGGATTTTGGGAAGTTTATTACCAACCCCAAGTATTAGGATTCGCATTGTGCGAGACAGTGCCATGCCGGCCTCTGCAACTGTAGGGGCTTGTGCGAGACAGTGCCATGCTGGCCTCTGCAACTGTAGGGGCTCGAATGAGCCAGTCGTCTAAGTAAGGGAAGACGAATATCCCCAGGGTTCACAGAAATGCAGCTACTACTGCCGTGCATTTCATGAATACCCTTGGTGCTGAAGCCAAACCAAAGGGAAGAACCCTGTACTGGAAATGTTTTCCCCTGAAAAGGAATCGTAAGAATTTCCTGTGATCTGGATGGATCAGAATGTGAGTGTATGCATCCTTTAAGTCTAGAGAGCAAAGCCAATCCTGGCTTTAAAGGTATGGCAGAAGAGTTCCTAGAGAAATCATTCTGAACTTCTCTCGAAACAGGTATTTGTTCAATTCTCTGAGGTCTAAAATGGGTCTGTGTCCCCCTGTTTTCTTTGGAATAAGAAAATAGGGGGAGTAGAACCCTGCACCCTGTTGAAGAATAGGTACTGTGACAATGTCAGCTATACTGAACAGATGGAGAGAGAGGAAAATAGGGACTATACCTTTAAGACTGAGGAAAGGCAGGGTTTCCATAGAGCTCAAACTGTAAACAAACCAGAGAAGCACGTTGTAGCAGAGGTTGAGCCCCGCTGAAACCTTAACGTGGGGGCAGGTTTAAGCCCAGATAGCAAGTACACGTGCACAGAACAGGGCGTGGTGGCTAGAAAGCATCTTTTTAAACCTGTGTCACAGAAGTCAAAGGGGCAGAAAGTGAGCAGAGGAAAGAGCAGAGTGGAAGCAACCAGAGTTGGAGAAGAAGGAAGCAGCAGATACAGCTACCGAGAAGGCAGAGATTCCAAACCAAAGCACAGAGTTCAGTCTGTAGCTGGAGTTACTGCTGAAGCCGAGAGTCCAGAGCCAGGAGGTTCAGAGAATGCTGAAAGGTCAGTGTGGACAGAAGGCTCAGCAAGAGCAGAAACTCAGGGCTGGAATCCTATTCAGAGGAAGCACTGAAGCCAGAGGGTTTAAAAGTGAGAACTGCCTTTAAGAAACCCAGAGAAGGCAAAGCTGGAAAGTTTTATTCCACCGGGACACTTAACTCTAGTAGCAAAGAAAGCAATTCCTTTGTGGAAGGTGTGGCTGACTCAGAGCCCAGCAAGAGGTTTGCAGAAGATGTTGCTAATGAGCTAAGGAGACGTGCAGGGCAGAGTGCTCCAGGACCTTTGAATGCCAGAAGGTGGGTGAAAGCAATTCCTAATGCAGATATTCTGAAGACAGACAAAAGCAGAGATAGAGACTTGAACCTGATTAAGAAGCTAAAGCAACTGTTTCCAGATAGTGGAAGTTTTCCAGAGAGCATAGCTAATCCTTGGTTAGGAGAGCAGCATGTAAGGGAGTTTCTGAATACTCTTTCAAACAATAAGTTGAACTCTTCCATTAGAAGCCCAAGTGGGGAGAAAGGACTTGCAGGGGAAGAAGATATGCAAGTAGATTCTCCTTCGCCTGAAGCTATGTGTGATAGTATTCCCATGGATTGCTCTTTCTGTAAATCTGTTTACCCTGGATAGGAGAAAGACAAAAACCTCATTGAAAGCAAAGAATATTTCTGAAAGCCTAAACGTGATTTAGAAGAGTTTTGAATGAAGACAAGAGATAAATGCCCATTGTAAATAAGAACAATAGCTGTGATTCTTTACTACTGGAAAAGGCCTATGAACAGCTATTGTCACTGTATAAAAAGCGTTTGCCAAGTTCTGACATTCCAGATAACCTTTATGCTCCTGTATTATTTTCTTTTGGAGAAATTATCCTTGCTGTTTGTGTATATGAACTTTAATGCGTGAAGGGGAGCCCAAAAATAAAAATATTCTGGTTTTGCCTTAAACAAAACCGTGTGGTGACAACTACTTTGTCTGCAAGTAATACAGAGAAACTACAGCTCCCAGAATTCCTTGAGGGAGGGAGAACCCAGTGACTCTATACTTAAGGGCAAATAAGGCCACCCCTCCTGCTTATACCCTTGGCCAGCAGGGGGAGTGTGACAGTACCTCCTCTATTGCCCCTTGGGCAAGAAGTGTTGAGACCTCGTGATCTAGCAGATCGTCTGCGGAGGTTTGAGAATTGAATTGCTTTAGAATTGTAGGAGGGGGCATGCTGTGAAAATGAAGCTTGTACCCTTCTCCTACAAAGGACAAAGTCCAATCTTCTGCTGTTATCTGATGCCATCTGTTGGCAAAGTGGCATAACCTGCCTGGGATATTGGGGGGTTGGGGACCCCTCAGAGGCAGGAAGGCTAAGCTCTCTAGGAAGGAGTCAAAGCCCTTGAGGGGGCTGAACCTCCGGAGCTGGTTGGGCTCTCGGGCCTTTTGGTCTAGTTTATCCCTTTTGGGCAACCTGACCCAGAGTCTGACTCTGCTGGGTATAGGAAGGATAAAATTTCCTCTTTTTGCTGAAAGAGGGTTTTTTATAAGGCTTCTTTTTGGCTGGAGTGGCTGTAGATTTCAACAATCTATCTAGAGTAGTATTGTCAGCATCTAACTCGTTAGCCTTTTCCTGCCAGTTCTTGCCAAAGAGATTCTCTTCCGTGCAAAGAATGTTGCCTAACTTGTCCTGTACCCAAATCTCCAAGACTGATGCCTGAAGCCAGGCAATCCGTCGTGCGCCAATAGCAATAGCAGAGGTTTTGCTGATGCATTCAAAACAGTCAAAGGCTGCATGATTCACAAACTTGGAGACATCTTGAGCATGCTTAACTAGAGCAAGAAAGTCTTGTCTCTTGTCATCTGGGAGAAATGGGCTCATAAACTACTAGTCTCCTGTAACTTTCTTGAGGAACATTCCCATCTATAGTATATATGATCTGATCCTAGCTGAGAACATGGAAGCCTGAAACGTTTGGCGCCCAAAAGCATCCAGAGTCCTGCATTCACGACCTGGAGGTTTGGATGCATGCCTCTTTGCACTTTTCATCCTACGCACAGCTGACTCCACCACCATTGAATGGTGTGGCAGCTGAGTCTTTTGAAATCCAGGACATGGCGGAACTCTATACATAGTATCAAGTCTCCTAGAATGAGGAGATGTAGTCAGAGGTATCTCCCACATTCTGAGCATCAAGTTATGCAGAATTTCATGGATGGGCAGAGTGGCTGCCTCCTTTGGAGCTTTAGGATATTGGAGAATTTCCAATTCCTTTGCTCTGGGTTCCTCTTCAGGAGCTACCATGATTGAAAGGCCCATGGCCATATCACGAATAAAATCCTGAAAAGACATGTCCTCTGGAGGTGACATTCTGCGTTGGGGAAAAGAGGGATCTTCTGGGAGAAACCCTCTAGTACCAGCAGAATTGTCAGAGTATTCGAAATCGAAGGATTCAAAGTATTCCTGACCACGATGCTCATGCAAAGAACGGTCCCGGTATTGATTGAAGTCGGTACCGAGTTGATCCGGTACCGATCTATTGATTCCAGCCAAAGATGACGTGGGAAAAATTCCCACCGGGGCCGGTACCATCGGTACCGGTACCGGTGTCTGCACCGGTGTAGGTACCGGTACCGGTGTCTGCACCGGTGTAGGTACCGGCATCGGTATCGGCACCGGTGCCCGTTAGACCAACGGTACCGCAGCTGAGAGAAGAGCTGCAATGCTGCGTTCGATAGCGAGGAACCTCTGGTCTATCAACGCTGCCGATGCCTGGGTGTCAGTACCAGTGAAAATGGCTGGGACCCCTGAGCATGGCACAGGTAATTCTTGCGAGGTCAAGGCCTCGAGAACATCCTGGAGCCCCACTGATGCTTTGGAAGCTGAAGCCTCCCGCCGGGGCTGCTTTGCCGGTGTGGTTCCCTCAAGGGCAATGCCAATGACTTCTCGATGCTTAGCAGGAGAGCTACCCTTTGAGGACCGGCTTTTATGTTTAGTTACCTGAGATCCATGGGTGGAAGAGGAGGCACTTGAAGATGTCGATGCAATGGATCTGGCATCCGAAGAAAAGAGGGTACCGAGCTTTGCAGCCCAGTTGTGTCTTCCTCTTTTAGTCATCCCCATACAGGAGAGAAATTCAGATGGAGAATGTTCAGGCCCTAAACATTTAAGACACCAATCATGGGTGTCAGTGACAGAAATGGTACCGCCACACTTAGTACATTTTTTAAAACCACTAGTTGGTTTTTCCATGTTTTAGGAATATGGAGCCTAGTGCCCAAAATGGCGCCTAGCACCAAAAAAGAAAAGTTTCTGAAGAGATACAGTTCAAAGTATAAGGTTTTTTTTTTGTTCCCTGTAAAATAGTTATCTCCAAGTCATAATGCCCTGTTCAATGTAATTTCAGTTTGTTCAATGTAAACCGCACTGATGCAAAATAGCGCGGTATATAAGAGAATGTAAATAAAATAAATAATAAATAAATAACTGGCGGTACCGGAAAGCATAGTGCGGAGGCAAACCCGACCACAAGAAAACAATTTTAAAGACGGAATTTTCTGCGGTGACAGGGTATGGATCCTGTCGGCTCCGCGGAAAACGAAGAACTGAAGAGGGACAGTTGGAAAGGCAGGAAGGCAGCGTTCCACATGTGCTGAGGAATGCTCCCAAAAGCGTTCCCGCGCAGGCTCCGTCGGTACTGACGATACCCATATGTGAAGACTACATTCCTGCTTGTTCCTGGAGATAGTGACTTGCCCAAGGTCACAAGGAGTGCCTTTGGGAATTGAACCCTTGATCTTCTATGTTTTCAAGATTGACTTTATTTTGATTTTTTTTTCTTTTTTCTTAAACCTCCTTTTGTGTCTCTGCCAAACTTGTCTAGGATTACTGATGTTGTCTCTACCAGCATTTTGTTGGATATTGTATATGTGTTACTTGTTTATGTTTTTGTAACCACTGATTTATTTGTATTGTAAACCACTATGATGTAAAACTCGAATGGCGATATAACAAATCATTTTAAATAAATAAACAAACAATATAAAATTGGCAGGCCCTTAATACTTGTATTATATGGAATTGGCTTGTGAATCTGAGGTCTATTCCTTTTTTAATTAAAATATCTTTTCATGTAAGGCAGTTGGTATTCTATCAATTTTTGGATAATAATAATTATTAAAGATTTTTGTTGAGTCTGAGTCTTTTGCAGTTTGCTAATTAATCCACGTTACATAAAGGTTGTTTGTGTTTGGAGAGGAGAGGAGAGATGTTGGAGTATTAGAGAAAGAACAGAGAGAGAGGGGGGATGCTGGACTAGGTGGAGGTAAAGAAAGAAGAAATTAGATCTTACCTGCTAATTGTCTTTCCTTGAGCTGTCTCCGGGCCAGTCCAGGGAATGTTAGGGTTGTCAATCCTCCTTAGCAGCTGAGGACTGATGACTTCAAGCTTTCTTGAGAGGTGAAGCCACTCCCCCTGAGGTCACTAGCCAGTCTTCCCTTGACAAAGCAGATAACTATGAAAGAACTTATAAACAAACACAACGTTAACCTGTCAAAACTGAAAATGCTCCATAGTCCCTTGGAAAATATAAGCGCATTAAAAACAATGCATAACTAACTTTTTTTTTTTTTTCATCTTATAGATTGATATAGTATTGTCTTTCTCTGAAAAAGATCATGGAAGCCCCAACGTACTCCACTAATCCGAACTTGTATTTCTTAAAGGGTGGGACCCTGGACTGGCCCGGAGACAGCTCAAGGAAAGACAATTAGCAGGTAAGATCTAATTTCTTCTTCCTTATCGCTTCTCCGGGCCAGTCCAGGGAATGTTAGGGCAGTACCCAAGCAGTACCTAAATTCAGGAGGGACCCACTAGCCCCGCAATAAGAGCCGCTGTCCCTACTTTCGCATCTTCCATAGCTTGAACGTCCAAACGATAATGCTTTGTAAACGTATGCAATGATGACCACGTTGCTGCCTTACAGATATCCACTGGCGGAACAAAAGCAAATTCAGCCCATGAAGCCGCTTGAGCTCGAGTGGAATGAGCCCTCACACCCTCTGGGGGTGCTTTCCCTTTGGCTTGATAAGCTGCTACAATAGCTGAGCGCACCCAACGAGCAATTGTTGACTTTGAAGCTGCTTGACCCTTATTGGGCCCTGCATGCTGGACAAACAACCTATCTGTCTTCCGCACCGATCTGGAAAGCTTAAGGTATGTTTTCAAAACACGACCAAGATCCAACCTTCTGAGCGCTCGGTCTACCGGAGAATCTGATAAATCTGAAAACACAGGTAATGCGACCGACTGATTAACATGAAAAACCGACAACACTTTAGGCAAAAAAGAAGGCACCGTCCGCATTAATATTCGTTCCGGAAGAAATTGCAGATAAGGTTCCTGACAAGACAAAGCCTGTAAATCTGAAATTCTTCTTGCTGAACATAAAGCCACGAGAAACGCAGTTTTCCATGAACACTCACGTAAAGATCGTGAGGATACCGATGCCAACGAGGACGTAGAAAATGCTTCCAAAACAACATTCAAATCCCACGCAGGAACTACTTGACGATGCGGTGGACGAAGAAGCCTAGCCGCCCGGAAAAAACATTGTACATCTGGATGCATTGAAAGACGACGGTTCTGCACCAAACCTCTAAAACAGGTAAGCGCTGCTAAATGCACCTTAAGAGTATTGAGTGCCAAACCTTTCTCTAATCCCTCTTGGAGAAATAAAAGCAATTGAGGTAAAGTAGCTAGAGTCGGAAGAAAATTACGTTGGTTACACCAATGCTCAAAGAGCTTCCATACACGCACATATGCGAGAGAGGTTCCCGGCCTTCTAGACCGAAGCAAGGTAGCTACTACGGAAGCCGCATAACCTTTACGCTTTAACCGATCCCTCTCAAGAGCCAAGCCGTAAGCAAGAAGCGATCCACTTGTGGCATGAGAACTGGGCCCTGATTTAACAGATTGATCCGATCCGGAAGGCGCCAAGGAGGAGCTACCAGAAGTCGAATCAGATCGGCATACCAAGGACGCCGTGGCCAATCCAGCGCAATCAGAATCACCGATCCTCGATGTCCCGCTATTCGTTGAATAACCCAACTCAACATCGGCCAAGGAGGGAACACATACAACAGGGTGTCCAATGGCCAAGGTTGTACTAGAGCATCCAATCCTTCTGACATGTGCTCTTTGCGTCTGCTGAAAAAACGGTTTGCCTTTGCATTGCCGAACGTCGCCATAAGATCCATCACTGGCTGACCCCAACGTACTACCAGTTCGTGATACACTGCAATGTTCAACTCCCATTCTCCGGGATCGAGTATATTGCGACTGAGAAAATCTGCTTGCACATTTTTCTCGCCTGCCACATGCGCAGCTGACAACGCTAAGAGATGAACCTCGGCCCAAGCCATCAACTCCTGAGATTCGGCGAGAAGAGAAAGACTCTTGGTTCTGCCCTGCCGATTGATATATGCAACTGTCACTGCATTGTCGGAGAATAATCTGACTGCAGTTCCTTCGATTAAGGTCTTGAAGTGCTGAAGGGCAAGCCGAGCTGCGCGCAGCTCCAATCTGTTGATCGACCACAAGCTTTCTTCCGGAGACCAAGATCCCTGTACGATCTGCGACTGACAATGAGCTCCCCAGCCTGCGAGACTGGCATCCGTCGTAACTAATACCCATGCTGGCTCCTGTAAAGGAACCCCTGCTCTCAGATGGACCGGGTTTAACCACCATTGAAGACTTTGCCTCACTGACTCCGGACAAACGAGCCGCTGAGAGAGAGAGTGAATTTGCGGAGACCATTGGGAAAGCAACACCTGTTGTAAGGGTCGCATGTGAGCTCTGGCCCACAGAACCAGGTCCAAAGTAGATGCCATGGAGCCCAAGAGTTGCAAGTATGTCCACGCCGACGGAGCCGAAATCCTTAAAAACGCCTGCACTTGCTGCAAAATCTTTTCTACTCTGACCGCAGGTAAGAAAACCTTGCCGATTACCGTGTCGAAAAATGCTCCGAGATGAGTCAGTTGTCTTACGGGTTGCAAATGACTCTTCGCCTGATTTATGATCCAACCTAATCGCTCCAGAAGATGAACAACTCGAGCCGTCGCTGATATTGCGTCCACAAGAGAATCGGCTCTGATTAGCCAATCGTCGAGATACGGACGAACTCGAATGCCCTCCTTTCTCAACGCCGCGGCTACCACCACCATGAGTTTGGTGAAGGTCCGCGGAGCCGTGGCGAGGCCGAATGGTAACGCCCGAAACTGAAAATGACCCATAGGAAGGGCAAAGCGTAAAAACTGATGATGAGCTAGCCTGATGGGAATATGAAGATATGCCTCCGTGAGATCTATGGATGAGAGAAACTCTCCTGGCCGCACTGCTCGTATTACAGTGCGTAAGGTTTCCATGCGAAAATGCGGCACCCGCAAAAATCGGTTGACGCCCCTTAGATCCAGTACTGGACGAAAAGAACCTCCTGTTTTGGGCACCACAAAATAAATCGAGTATCGACCTTGACCGTATTGGTCTCGTGGTACAGGAACTATCGCCCGGAGCTGTAAGAGACGAGCAAGCGTGTCTGATATGGCCTGAGACTTCAGACCTGACGCACAAGGGGACATTACAAACGTGGGCGATAAAGGGCAAGCAAAATCTAGTGCATAGCCCTTTTGAATTATCTCCAAAACCCATTTGTCTGCGGTGATGGCGGTCCAAGCTGAAAGATAATCCTGCAGACGACCGCCCACAGGAACTAATGCCTGGACCTGCACACCTTCATTGTGGTTTCTTAGCGGAGGACTGGGAGGCACCGAAGTAAGTCCTGTTGAAACCTCTAGCTCCTCAAAAGGACTGACCTCTAACTCCTGTACGGCTTCTAGAATAGGGAGTAAAACGCGCCCCTCGAAATCTACGTGAGTCTCGACTATAGCCTCGGAGACTACCCGCTCCTCTCATAGTCCTTGGCCTATCCTCTGGCAACCGCCCTCCTTTAGAATCACCAAGATCCTTAACAATCTTATCTAGCGCTTCCCCAAAAAGTAATCTTCCTTTATAGGGCAATTTACTAAGACGCAACTTAGAAGAAACATCCGCTGACCAATTACGCAACCATAAAAAACGTCTAGCCGCTACCAATGACGCCATAGTCTTAGCAGCTATACGTAGTAAGTCATAAAAAGCATCTGCCATATAAGCCGCGGCTGATTCCAACTTTGGACCTTCAGAAGCATGTGTAGATGCCGCATCCGCGGACGCATCTCCCTGCAGCCATCGAATGGATGCTCTAGAAACATATGCTCCACAAGTAGCTGCTTGTAAAGCTAACGAGCTGGCATCAAACGCCTGCTTGAGAAGAATTTCCAATTTACGATCTTGGAGATCCTTAAGCGCTGCCGCTCCTTCCACCGGGATGGTAGTTTTCTTGGTAACTGCTGATATAATAGCATCCACTTTCGGCATGCGCAAAAATTCCTTCTCCTCTTGCGGCATAGGATAAAGACGAGCTAAAGCTCTGCTCCCACGGAGCGTAGCCTCTGGACATTCCCATTCAGATTCAATCATCTGTCTTATAACTCTATGCATTGGAAAACAGCGATGTTCTGCTCTAAAACCCTGCAATAATGGAGCAAAATAAAACTCCTCAGGACTTAGGAAACTATCAGCTCTGCTAGAGCCAACTTGCACTGTTAAATAAATAAAATTAGAGGGAGAAAAATATAATCGATCCTCCTTAGCTGCTGAGGACTGAAAGACTGGCTAGTGACCTCAGGGGGAGTGGCTTCACCTCTCAAGAAAGCTTGAAGTCATCAGTCCTCAGCTGCTAAGGAGGATTGACAACCCTAACATTCCCTGGACTGGCCCGGAGAAGTGATAAGGAAGAGGGGAATACTGGACTGGGTGGGAAAAGAGAAAGGAAGTGATGACCACTTGGGGAGGGAGTGGAAAAGGGGGAAGTGATAAGATGCTGCTGGGCTGAAAGGAAATGGACGAAAAGGTTGGAGAGTGGAAAAGAAAGAGGGGAAATGCTGAATTTAAGGGTAGGGAGACTGTGGGCATGATAAAGCTATGTGAAAGAAGCCCTGGAGGGTTGGCAAGCAGATGATTGAGAGGAGGATGGTGAGTACAGAGGATCTAAATATGGTAATAGGGAGTGGGTGAGAAAAGGGAATAAGGGAGCGAGACAAGGGAAATGGGAGAGCTAAGGGAGATGGGCTAGTTTGAAGGTAAGAGGAGGAGCTGGAATGTTGATTGGTAGGTGAAAAGTCAAAAGGAAATGGAGGACTAGAAGGTGAGTGAAATTTGAGTGGATAGAGAGGAAATGGAGTGGAGGAGTAGCCTAGTGGTTAGATCAACTGCCTAGTACCCAGAAGATCAAGGGTTCAATTCCCACTGGCACTCCTTGTGACTTTGGGCAAGTCACTTTACCCTCCATTGCCTCGGAAGAAAAGGCTGGCAATCTACTTCTGGTGATACATTGCCAAGAAAACCCAGAGGTAGCTGGGTCGCTATGAGTCAATACTGACTTGATGGCACTAAAAAAAAAAAAAGAGAGGAAATAAAAAAAGAAGGAAGAAAGAGAAAAAAGAGAAATATCAGTATGTTAAAGAGAGATTTAGGAAGGAAACGAAAAAAAACAGGAGGAAACAAGAGAAAGAAGAAATGGACAGCAGACACTGGAAATAATGTTAGCAGAAGACAGACAAAGAAAAGAGAAAAGAGAGACTTAGACCATCATGACTGAAAAATAAAGGTAGAAGAAAGCACTTAATTCTGAATGTATTAAATGGAAATGGCAGCTTTGAAGAACATGCATCACTGATATTTCTGGTTTGTTCGGTGCAAGAGCAAATGCACTTCTATTTCTATTGCAGCATAATCCAAGTTTTCCTTCATGTTTCTATTTCTAATCTAGGTGCTTTGTTCTGTATTTTATGATGGTCTCTTTGTGTTTTGTATGTAGTTTCTATGTAGCAGACTGACCCGTTGAGGAACAGGGCAGTGCTTGAGGACCAACAGCAGTAGGCCTGCTCTCCCCTAGTTTCTGTCTATGTCATATGAGTGGTTAGGGGCCAAAGACCCTTACTGCCTGCAGGCCCAGATCACTGTCATTCTACCCTTGGCCCCCACTTATTCTAGTTTTCTAGTAGAAGATGTATTTTTATTGCTGCCTTCTGATAGGTAGGGGTGGTGCCGTTATGCTATGGCAAATTTACTATAGGCTCTTATTGCATTGTATTTTTACAGGGGTCAGTAGTACTTCCTAATGTATCTGGCAGTTGGCACTGGAGAGTAGTCATGTGGAAATCTCAGTCTTTTTCTAATTCTGCTGCACATGTCAATGATAATCATATGCTTATTAAGTTATTGCTGGGAGAAAATAGAGGCTTCTGAAGGGCTCCATTGGAATTAGGGGGATGAGGATGGGGGCAGAGCAGCACAGTAATCAAGGTAGCACTAGCCCTGTGTCTGACAGTCTAATGCATGTTGATAGAGGGCTATGTTTTCTATCTTCATTCTGAATAATGTTACTATATTCTTGGGCTGTGACATTATTAACATGACATTAGAGGAGGTCTTGCACATACCTTTCTGGTGAGATTGGAGAAGGTGGACATCTCTGTATTAAGGTACTGAAGAACACCGAGGGCATTGCTGAGTTCTGATACCAGCCGCTGGGATCTCTGCATACTCTCCACTGTCAGCATACAGAAAATCTCTTCAGTTATAGAAACCAATAATGGAACTGCACAAAGGAAGAAGAGAACCCATTATAGGATAAGTAAGAAAACGAAAAGTCATCATTCCATAGAACCTATGAAGTCATGCAGAGTCCAAAGGACGGCACAAAGCTGATTCCTTTAGCTTTAGGAACATGTAGCATGAGAGTGAGACAATAACCAGGACAAGAGAGGCCCAATATTTAAAGCAAATAATGCAGATAAGAGACCCACTAACCGCATTAATTGCATTGGCCAAGATATTCAGCAGCACTATCTGCAGGTGCTACGGCTGCACGTCACGATGCTAACCGGTTGCACGCCACGATGCAAACCGGCTGCACGCCATAATGCTAACCGGCTAGCATCAGGATGCTGTGCGAGCAGAGCAGAAGCAGCACCTGGCGATAACCAGCTAGCGACAATATTCACTTATAGACTGACCTAACTTTTGCTGCCAAAGCTAACTAGGCAGCAGCTGAATATTGCCGCTGCCTGGTTAGGTTGTGTGCTATCTGACTGACCCCCATATTCAATGCCAGATACAGCCCCGGTACTGAATATTCGTGTCTGAGATTTTAGAATGGCCAGCTGCAACTGCCGCTAAATATCTGCTACTACTATTAATCATTTATATAACACTACAAGGTGTACGCAGCACTGTACAAACATATAAAGAAGGCAGTCCCTGCTCGTAGAGCTTCCAATCTAATCAAGACAGACAGAATATACAAGAGAAACAAGGGGGTTCAAATAGGGAAGGAGGGAAGGAGAACAAGGGATTAGAATCCAAAAGCGGCCTCAAAGAGATAAGCAGAGGCGGCTCAAGGCAATCTGCTGCCTGAGGCGAAGAATAAGATGGCGCCCCCCCCCCACCCACCTTAGAAGGGGGCGGGGCTTTTTCAGAAATTCAATCAGAGACTGAACCAAACCAAAAAGCCGATAATATGGAGGAAATGCAAAATGTTTGCACACAGGGCCGTATCAAACTGCAATCACGCCCTGTGCGACTTGCAGCTCAGGCGCACGCCCCCCCTTTCCCCCCCCCATACCTCCGTCCAGCGCTGCCTGCTCTTTCCCTGCTGCTGCTGCTGCCGCCGCCCTCTGTTTTTTTCACAGCGGCGCTGGCAGCAGGGAAAGAGCAGGCAGTGCTGGACGGAGGTATGGGGGGGGGCATACGCCCGATATGAAAGGCGCTGGCACTTTAAGCAGATCTGCCCCTCCCTGCTTTGACATCGCATCGGAGGAGGGAGGGACCAGACCTGCTTACAGTGCTGTGAAAGGCTTGGGGGGCGCATTTTGAATGCCTGCTATTGTCCTGCCAGTGGCGGCAGGGCAACAGCAGACAGCCAAAATGCGCCCCCCCCCCCCAAGCCTTTGCGCCCTGTGCGGCTGCACTGCTTGCACAGGGCTAGGTACGGTCCTGTTTGCACACCAAGGAATTAAAAGACAGCAAGAAGCAACAGCACAGTTTATGAAACTAAATTCTAGCTCATTTTTCTTTTGTTGTTATAAACTGAGTTATGGTTCTCCCTTTTTTTTTTTCAACATATATTTTGCATCCACAGTAGGTGCAGAGCAGAACCAGAACATTCACCCACAGAACTCAATATTTTAAAAAAAAATCTGATTCTGATCATTTCACTAACAACAACCACCACCACTATTCTCCAGTACCAGGCATATTGTGAACTAATACAAAACCCTACAACAAAGAGCAAACCTACCATACCATATCAGCACAAACTTCCAAAACTCACATAAGGAGCCCATCCAAAAAACGCATCACTGTAAATATTACAGTGGGCCCTGGAACATCCATACACCTATTTGAAAAGCTGAACAAGTCAAATTACTACAGTACAGTATAGATCTTTATGTACAAACTCCATGTACATAAACCCAAACTATGGTTACACGATGCAAGGTTCCACATTAGGAACCACCACCCAGGAAAAAGATTTAGGCGTCATTGTGGATAACATGTTAAAACCCTCGGCTCACTGTGCAGCAGCAGCCAAGAGAGTAAATAGAATGCTAGGTATCATAAGGAAAGGAATGGAAAATAAAACAAAAGACATTATAATGCCTCTATACCTCTATAAATTAATGAACGGAGTGGAACGGGTAAACGTAGATCGATTGTTTACGTTATCAGAATATAGAAAGACTAGGGGACATGCAATGAAGCTACAGGGTAAACTATTTAAGACTAATAAAAGAAAATATTTTTTCACTCAACGTGTAATCACACTCTGGAATTTGTTACCGGAGGATGTAGTAAAGGCTGTTAGTGTAGCTGGGTTTAAAAAAGGTTTGGACAAGTTCCTGGAGGAAAGGACCATAAACCATTATTAAGAAGGGACCCAGGATATCAATGCTTGACCTAGTACAAGCATTGCAGAACCTGTGTCTTTTGGGGAAACTGCTAGGTACGTATGACCTAGATTGGCCACTGTTGGAAACAGGATACTGGGCTTGATGGACCTTGGTCTGACCCAGTATGGCATATCTTATGTTCTTATGTTAACAGAACACCTGACCTCAGTTACACACTCACAACATCGACCCTCACCAAGTACAGAATAAGTAACCAGAATCTAAAGTAAAAATAGAAATATGTAGACAAAATTTAAACTGAAACCCCAAGAAACCAGAGTCCACATGCAGTGCAACATCAGATAAATAAGAGATGTAGTTCTCCAATACTGTGTAAAATATAAAAATAGCACAAAGTCCAATTACTAAAATTAAATAAAATTATTTTTTCTACCTTTGTTGTCTGACCATTTTAGTCTGTGATCATGCTGGTCCCGATCTGAGGCTTCTGCTTTCCTGTCTTCTCTTAGCTCTCTTTCTGTGGTCTATGGTCCATCTGCCATTTCTTATCTCTTCTTTTGTTTTCTTCACTTCCTTCCATCAGCCCATTTCCAGTTCCAGTAATCCTCCCCAGTATCGACCCCCTTTCCAGTCCTCCCCTCCCAGTACCCTCCAATGTCAACTGCCTTGCATTCTCACGACTGCCACTGGTGTCCATTCCCTTCCAGTCCCTCTCCTTCCCCACTGTTTAACCCCTTCTAGTCCAAATACCATCCCAGGTATCAGCTCATGTCCACTCTCAGTGCCATTCCACAGTCAGCTCCCTTCCAGTCGCCCTACCCTCTTGTCCATCCCCCTTCCAGTGCCATTCGCACATGTCAACTCCCTTCCAGCCTCCTCCCCATTACCCAGCCACCTACCACTCCCATCCCCAAGTGTCAGCTCCCTTCCAATCCCCCTTCAGTACATCCCAGGTGTCAGCTTCATTCCAGCCCCCTCCTTCCCCCACCCTATCAGCTCCTTTCCAGCCCCCTCCTTCCCCCATGTCATCTCCCTTCCTGCCCCTCCTTCCCCACGTCAGCTCCCTTCCTGCCCCTCCTTCCGCTGACAGACCCTCTCAGTATCCTCTCCCTTCCAGTCCTATTCTCCCAACCCCCCATATCAGCCCATTTGTAGCTCTAGCCCCTAGTTTTCTTCCAGGGCCAACAGCACTCTCCTCCCCTCCATTAGCCCATTACCAGTCCCAGCCCATTTCCAGTCCTATCAGCCCACTCCAGTCCTAGCCTCCCATCAGCCCATTTCCAGTCCTAGCCCCCCCAATCAGCCCATTTCCTGTCCTAGCCCCCCTATCAGCCCATTTCCTGTCCCAGCCCCCCTAATCAGCTCATTTCCAGTCCTAGCCCCCCTCCCAATCAGCCTATTTCCATTCTTTTTTTTTTAACTTAATCTTTATTAGTTTTATTCTGATCATCAAAATATATTTGCCATAGCAGAAAATGTACAACAAACAAACATTTTTCCCAACAGAAATCCAACAAAGCTTAAAAATAGGTTATAACATCAACTCAACCCTCCCTCATTCCCATCCCTCCCCCCCTGCTCCTGCTAGTATAGCCTGCAAATGCTTTATAAATGCACATCATCCTTCACATTGCTCGCTCTTACTAAACCAGTTATCTTTTACCTCCAGATACTAGATGTTTCAATAAAGGTTGCCAATGTTTTTCAAACTGTTCCTCCTGATTCTTCCTGATGGCAATTAAACGTTCCATCTGGAACACTTTATATAGCCTCGTAACCCAATGTGTGAGATCCATACTCCCCCCCCTGCCGCCACTTCCAGGCGATTTCACACCTCGCCGCTACTATACAGGACCTCATTGGTCTAGACCATTTAGTGGACAGGTTAGTCGGCCAGACACCTAAGAGAAACAAAGATGGGCAAAGCTCCAAGCGTACCTCAAATATTTTTCCCATCTGGTCACAGATCTGTCTCCAATAAGACTGAACCCATGGGCACTCCCACCACATATGAAAGTATGTTCCTCGGGCTCCACATCCCCTCCAACAGAGGTCCGGGACCTCAGGGAACATCCTATGGTAGCGTTCTGGCGTGTAATACCAACACATTAAGATTTTATAGGTATTCTCCTGAATCGTGGTACTGATAGAAGATCTGGCCTCGACCTTGTATATAGCCTTCCACCCATCTTCATCCCAAGCCAACCCCAAATCTTTTTCCCATTCCACCATATATTTTAACTTTGTCTCTCCCTCTCCAGCCGCCCGCAAGCTAGCATATTGTAATTGTATCAAGCCCCGGGAGGAATGATGACCCACCCACAAAGCCTCAAGGTCATTTAGTCCTCCCTCAATGCGATCTTTATTTATTTTTTTGCGCAGATAGTGATTCACCTGCAAACAAGCAAAGAAATCTCGCCTCTCTAATTGAAATTCGGCTTTCAACTCTTCAAAAGACTTTACTATGTCTGTGTTGAGAAACTGTACAAATTGAGATAAGCCCCGCTCTTCCCAAATCTGAAATATTCTTTCTTTGCCCGGTTCCAAAGCTGGAGTGGCAACAAATGGTGCTAGCAAAGACGTCCCGGACGAGTATTCACTCTCCGCCATCCCCTACTCCATTCGCCCCAAAGATGTCTTATAAAAGGGTTGCTCGTCCAATTCCCCTTCAGAAGTCCCCTCTGTAGCCATGGTAGATACTGAAGTTTACATTGTTGCACCGCTTGTTGTTCAATAGATAAAAACCCCTTCGATGCTACCGGTTCCCTCCATTCCATCACTTGCCTCATTTGTGCTGCTAAATAATAGTCTGCAATCATTGGCATTCCTAGCCCTCCCTTCTCCCTTGTTCTGTACATTACATTCCTTGCTATGCGTGGGGGCCGATGTCGCCATACAAATAAAAACAGCTTCCGTTGGAGCTTGTGTAGCACTCTTTGAGGAATCTTGAGAGGCAATACTTGAAAATAATACAGCAATTGAGGTAAGATCATCATCTTAACTGTCGCAATCCTACCCAACCAAGAAATCTCTTCCTTATTCCATCTCGCCAAATCTCTATCTATTTTATCTAACGGCCCTGGATAATTAGCCCCATAAAGCATATCAATATCTCGAGTGAGATAGACTCCTAAATATTTGATCTTATTTGGGGCCCAACGAAAAGGAAAGCACTCCTTCAAGTGCAATGCTAAATTGCCAGGTAAATTAACACTTAATGCCTCCGTCTTATCCCAGTTAATCTTAAATCCGGCAACCCGCCCAAACCCCTTTAACTCGGCCATAATAATAGGCAATGTCAGCAGCGGGCGGGTGATAAACAGCAGCAGGTCATCCGCAAACAACGCCAGTTTGTATTCAGTCTGCCCGATTACTAACCCCGCTGCATCGTTATTTTGTCTCAGATGGCGCGCCAATGGTTCCATAGTTAAAGCAAACAATAAAGGGGACAAAGGGCACCCCTGTCTGGTGCCCCTTTCTAAAGAAAAGAATTCAGAGTATTTCCCATTTATCTTAACGGCTGCTTCCAGGTTAGCATACAAAGCCCTTATCCATAACATCATATTGGGACCGATTCGTACTGCTTTTAACACTTCAAACATGAACCCCCATTCCACCCGATCGAATGCCTTTTCGGCATCCACAGCTAAGATAAGAAGTTCCTGTTTTTGCTGTTTAGCAGTCCACATAATTTGGATCGCTCTTCTGATATTATCCCCCGTATTGCGGCCTTGAATAAACCCCGTTTGATCGGAGTGAATCAATTTTGGTAGAATGCGCCCTAAGCGATTCGCTAAAATCTTAGCTAATATTTTCCCATCAGTATTCAGAAGAGAGATGGGTCGGTAAGAACCGCAAACTGTGGGATCTCGGCCTGGTTTCGCTATAACCGAGATCCCAGCCTGATGCATAGAAGGAGGCAGCTGATGCCCTTGAAGCACCTCATTAAAAATTCGCTGTAAAATCGGGGCTAATTGTGGTGCTAACGTTTTGTAAAACACCGCTGAGAAGCCATCTAACCTCGGTGATTTATTTAAAGCTAGCCCTTGGATCACTTGGCAGATTTCATCTATGGTAATTTCTTGATTTAAGGAGTCCCGATCGAAATCGGATAATACCGGAAAATCTTCTCCCTCCTGGAGATAGCTGCGCGCCCCTAATGCTTTCCCCGTCATCTCACTGGTATATAAAGTTGTATAATACTGTCTAAATTGCTCTCTAATATCCTTTGACTGGAATAGAAGATTGCCCCCGGGACCTTTAATTTTCAAAATAGTAGAGCGGCGTTCCTTATTATGCAATTTCCTCGCTAACAATCTTCCCGCTTTATTATTGAATTCATAATAGTGTTGATTAATGCGGTGTAACTGAAAATTAATTGAATCCATCTGCAAAGAGGCTAGTTCTGCTCGAGTGTGTTCCAACTGCACCCTAATCCTTGTTCCTCCCCTCTGCTTATGAAGATGTTCTAACTCTGTAACCTTCTGAAGTAATTGAGCTTTCTTTTCTCCTCGATCTTTCTTCTTTCTAGCCGCCCATTGTATCAGCACCCCATGCAAAACAGCTTTTAAAGCATCCCATTGGATCTCCGATGCTACCTCTCCGGTGTCATTCACAGCATAATAACGTCGAATTTCGTCTACCACATTAGCAAGCACCTCTTTATCCTGTAGGAGACTTTCGTTAAGACGCCAAAATGACCTCCCTTCTGTGTCTCGCTCTCCCCCAAACTCTACCCAAATGGGGCCATGGTCAGTCCAGGTGATGGGCTCGATACCTGCCTTAAGGATCTTTTGGGTCCAAGAAGCATCCGCTAGAAAAAAATCTATTCTGCTATAACTATGATGGACCTGCGAATAATGTGTATAATCAATTTCCTGCGGATGCATCTGGCGCCAAACGTCCCACACCCCGTAATGTTGCATCAGACTCCGCAATTGTGCCCGCCCTCTAGTCTCCAAGCTATTTCCCCACAGAGACCTGTCCTTTTGTGGATTCAGAACTTCATTAAAATCGCCCCCCATCAGTAATGCTCCATGGATTTTATCCAATAGCCATCTAGACAGGGTAGCCCAAAAATCTGTATGAGGGTGATTAGGACCATAGACATTTAAGAAGGTAACCTCTTGTCCATATAATTCCCCCCAAACAAGCAATACTCGTCCTTTCATTCCCTTAGATACTCCCCCCAGCTGAAAAGAGACATCCTTGTGCACCATTATAGCCACTCCCGCTCTTTTTTGTGAGCCTTCAGCATTGAACCAGATATCTCTATAGGCACCATGACTCAAAAGGGGTTCATCTCTCGGCAATAAATGTGTTTCTTGTACAAAAATTACCTGCCAACGTTGTAATCGCGCCTCCCTAAACAGCGCTTTCCGCTTCTGGGGAGTGTTTAAACCCCGAACATTTATAGACCCCACCTTAAGCCCGGCCATCAGGAAGTTGCAGGTAGTCTAGCCCTACCAAATCCAGGCTATTTGCAGGTTGAAACCCTACCCTCCCCCTTCTTCCCCCCCTCTCCTTCATCCCCCTCCCCCTCCCTCCCCCCCTCCATACCCCTCCCCCTCAGTCTCACCCGAATCCTGTGTCTCCTGCTTGAAGGAAGAGTCCCACCTCCCGGGACTTTTCGCCCTCCAATCAGTACGGACTACCCAGCCCGGATCATTAAAAAATGCATCCACCGCCGCTCTAACGGCCACTCTTTACTTACATCTCCCCTTACATCCATTCCAAACTATACACATGCAAACACAGAATAACATAAATTAGGTACTTGCAGTCAAATAGTCTTCTGCTTATACACTTTAAGCAAGGCGGAGCAACCACTGAACCGGCTACCCCGCCTAGCCCACAGTTAAGGCTGAGATTACGCCCAAAAGTTATCTCATGTCCAAAGCTCCACTTCTCAAACTCATGTAGCTGTCACAGATCCCCCAGACTCGGCCTCGCCCTTCTGAGAGTGTTCCCCTGATGTGCGACGAAGACGATGCCCTCTCGCAGGAATTCGATGCCACTTCAACTTTTCCAATAGCAAAGACTATTGCTGCTCAGATTCTAAAGCATCCTGGTGATTTCGGGTCCGGGGCAAGTTCGGGGCCTTAGCTTTCTCCAAGTATCCCCATGCTTCTGAGAGAGATTTAACTCGATGTGGCTTACCCCCAATCTCAAACTGCAATCCAAAAGGGAAAAGCCACTTATATTTAATGTTTTCTCGTCGCAAATACTCAGTCACAGGGCGCATTGCTTTTCGGCGTTGTAATGTCAGGGGTGCCAGATCTTGAAACACTTCCACAGTGAAGCCTTGCCATTGTAGCTTCCCTTTTCTCGTCGCCGCTCTCATGACTTCTTCTTTTAAGGGAAAGCTAGTTAAACATGCAATAATGTCTCTAGGTCGATTCCCGGGGGGAAATTTAAGAGCTCTGTGTGCCCGTTCTATTCCGATCTCCCTCTTAGCACATGGCTCGGCCTGGTCCTCCTCTGCCAGTAAGGCCACGCAGATTTCTCGTACCACTCTGACGGCCTGCTTGTACTGTTCTTCCACGGGAACTCCGCGTATGCGTATATTGCAACGGCGAGAACGATTCTCAAGATCTTCAATTTTCTCACGTAAGTCCTCCACCGTGTCTTGCCATTGACTATTCAAGTCCCGCACCGTCTGAGCTGCTGTGGCCATTTCGTCCACGTGCTCTTCCAGAGCTTCCACCCGGTTCCCCAGGGTCTGCATATCTTGGCAAAACTTTGTAAGCAGTTTTTTTACATCAGATTTCACTCCAAGGACTTCTGTTTTAATCTCCCGGCATCACCGCCGGAGATCCCCTTTAGTGCAATGCTCTTCAGCATTCTCCATTTCGTCCTCCGTCTCAGTATCGTTCTTCTCCTCCCTCTCCTTGTGTGAACTCAAAGGTGCGTAAGGGGAGCGGTACTTCTCTAACTTTTTCCAGACCGACATCGTAAACCGTATCAATGTCGTTCTCAGAGAACCTTTTATCGTCAAATTGGGAGGCCCGATGCTTAAGAAAATCGCTCTATTTTCTGCGTCCCGAAGGAGCTTCTCTTTCAAGCCGCCATCCCGGTCGGTGACGTCACTTCCTCCCTATTTCCATTCTTAACCCCCCATCAGCCCATTTCCAGTTCTAACCCTCCCGATAGTCCATTACCAATCTTAGTCCCCCTCACGATCAGCCCATTTCCAGTTTTAACCCCCCATCAGCCCATTTCCAGTTCTAACGCCCCCATCAGTCCATTTCCAGTTCTAGCCCCCCCAATCAGCCCATTTCCAGTTCTAACCCCCCCCCCATCAGCCCATTTCCTGTCCTGCCCCCCCTCCCGATCAGCCCATTTCCAGTTCTAACCCATTAGCCCATTTCCAGTCCTAGCCCTCCCCCCATCAACCCATTACAATTTTTAGTGCTACCCTAAAGGGAAATTTTGTTTTTAAAAAATCCCGATTAGAGGAGCCGCTGCCACTGCTGCCGTGGCAGCGGCAGAATGAAGTGCCCTGCGGCTCCCCACCTCCCCGGCAGAGCCATGCCTCATATTTCCCTCAGCGCTGGCTGCATTTCAGAGCCATGAAGGGAGAGTTTCCCTTTCCTGCAGCTCTGTTAGTTGAGCCTGCCGGCGCTGATGGGAAACAGGAAATGCCTGTTTCCCATCAGTGCTGGCGGGCTCAGCTTTAACAGAGCTGTGAGAAAGGGAAACTCTCCCTTTGCGGCTCTGAAAAAGCAGCCATCGCTGAGGGAAATATGAGGCAGGGCTCTTCCACGGAGGCGGAGGGCTGTGGGGCACTTCATTCTGCCGCTGCTATGGCGGCAGTGGCAGCAGCAGCGGCTCCTTTGATCGGGGGGGGGGGTTAAGGCCAAGTGAGGTGGTTGTTTTGGGGGCAATTTTTTCTGCCCCTAAAAAGTTGCTGCCTGAGACCACCGCCTCACTCAGCCTTATTATAGAGCCACCCCTGGAGGTAAGTCTTTAGCATGGATTTGAAGAGGGGGAGAGAAGAGACTTAACATAAAGAGAGAGGAAGTTTGTTCCATGCATAAAGAGCAGCAAGGTGAAAAGATCAAAGCCTGGAGTTTGCAGAAGAAGAAAAAAGCATAGAGAGAAGAAAGCCAGAGGAGGAGCGGAGTTCACAAGGAGTGGTGTAGGGAGAGAGAAGAGAGGAAAGGTAATGAGGGCAGCAGAGTGAATGCATATATATTGTGGTGATGAGAGTGATCAGGAAAGAATGGAAATAGAGGAAAATGGTACTTGTGCCTTTAAAACTATTGACAGCCAAGATTTGCACCGAGGTAGAAAAACTACTTTGAAAAAAAGTCAAGCCAAGCCACGCCCTAGCTCTGACGAGGAGGCAGGCTTGCTTACTGATTACGAGCACAAGAGGAAGGTGTGGCAGGAAAGAAACAGGTTTTTAAACCCGTCTCCAAACAGAGCAGAGGGAAGAAGAGAGAGAGCACACGGAGCTTACAGAGTTCACAGAGGAGTTCTCAGCGTGCCTGGAGGAGTTCCCAGGGGGAAGAGAGTTCCCAGGAGGAAAGAGCTCAGAGAGTTAGGAGAGCTGAGAGCCACGAGGAGGCTGACTTCCAGTTGCTGAAGGCTGAAAGCAGAGAAGGAAGCACTCCATATCTGAGAAAAACTCCCAGACCTAAATCCAGCAGACGGTTAGTTGGAAAGGCTACAAAACCAGCTGGAACAGGTACCTCTGTCCAATATTCTATGCTGAAAGGTCCAACTGCTAGAAGGTGGGTGGATACGTTCCTTTGGGGAAAGAACCGTAACCCAGCCACAAGCAGGGTAGTAAATGTGGACACACTAGAGACTTTAAAGCAAGCATTAGAGGGAGGGAAAGCTCACTCCTCGAATGTAAATGTTCATGACCAGAAACAGAAGTTATGGAATGAGTTTTATGAATTCCTACAAGCCAGAAAGTTTGAGGAAACTGTTGAGTCCAAAGATAAGCCAGCCGTAGTACCAGAACCCATGCAGATTGATTGCTGTGAGTCACAATCCATTCCAGAGGACTCTTTAATGGATTGCTCTCTTTGCTTTAAAGAAGCTTGAAAAACCTGTTGTTGTTGTTGTTAAGTGCCATCGAGTAGGAGTCGACTCATGGCGACCCTCTGGATAGCTATCCTAAATTGTGTTCGGTCTTCAGTCAGACGGCTTATTGTTGACAGACTGGTACCCGTAGCTGC
Source organism: Ichthyophis bannanicus (assembly GCA_033557465.1). Lineage (NCBI taxonomy): Eukaryota > Metazoa > Chordata > Amphibia > Gymnophiona > Ichthyophiidae > Ichthyophis > Ichthyophis bannanicus. The sequence continues at coordinate 23,063,889 of CM066035.1, forward strand.
TGTTATTGTATCGATCCATCTCATTGTTGGCCTTCCTCTTTTGCGTTGACCTTCTATTTTGCCAAGCATGATGTCTTTCTCTAATGATCTCTCTCTCCGCATGATGTGTCCAAAGTATGAAAGTCGAAGTCTTGTCATCTGAGCTTCTAAAGAAAGCTTAGGTTTGATCTCCTCTTTTACAGACTGGTTTGTTCTTCGGGCAGTCCATGGTATACACAATATTCGTCGCCATCACCATAATTCAAAGGCATCAATTTTCTTCCTGTCTATCTTTTTCACTGTCCAGCTTTCACATCCATATGATATTATTGAAAATAACATGGCTTGAACAAGTCAAATTTTTGTAAGGAGAGAGACATCTCTGCTCTTGAGAATCTTATCTAGGTCTTTCATAGCCATTCTGCCAAGAGCAATGCATCGTCTTATTTCTTGACTGCTTGTTGCTTCTTTATTGAGTTGATCCAATTAGGTTAAAGTTATTCACAATTTCAATTTCTTCTCCTTTGACGATGAACCTGTTGATTATGCCAGTTGTCATGATCTTTGTCTTCTTTACATTAAGGTGCAGGCCCATTTTGAGACTATGTTCTTTGATTGTGAGAAGCAAATGTTTCAGATCATCTTCACTTTCCACCAGTAATGTGGTATCATCAGCATAGCGAAGGTTGTTGATGAGTCTTCCACCAATCTTCACACCTCTGTTGTCTTCATACAATCCTGATTCTCTGATGATTTGTTCTGCATATAAATTAAACAGGTAGGGGGAAAGTATGCAGCCTTGTCTTACACCTTTGCGTATTTTAAACCATTCTGTTTCTCCTTGTTCTGTTCGAACTGTTGCTTCTTGATCAATGTACAGATTGTGCAAGAGAACGATCAGGAGTTCTGGTATACCCATGCTTCTTAATGTGGCCCAGAGTTTCTCATGGTTTACACAGTCAAAAGCTTTGCTGTAGTCGATAAAGCACAAATAGATATCCTTTTGGTATTCTTTAGTCTTTTCAAGGATCCATCTCACATCCGCAATGATGTCTCTCGTTCCTCGCCCTTTTCTGAACCCTGCTTGCACTTCAGGTAGTTCTTGTTCCAGGTATGATTGTAGTCTCTTTTGAATAATCTTCAGTAGAATCTTGCTGGCATGTGGGATCAGAGCGATTGTGCGATAATTTCCACAGTCAGTTGGATCACCTTTCTTTAGTATTGGTATAAACACAGATCTTTTCCAGTCAGTTGGCCATGATGCTGTCTTCCATATTTCTTGGCAGAGCCTTGTAAGTATGGTAACAGCTGCATCAGATTGCTGTAATACTTCTATGGGAATGCAATCAATGCCTGGTGCTTTGTTCTTTGATAAGGCTTTCAATGCTGCTTCAACTTCTTCTTTCATCACCAATGGTTCCAGATCATAAGGTACAGGTTGAAACGGCTGTTGGTCCACTTGATCTTTATCATATAAAAACTCTGTATATTCCTTCCATCTTTTCTTGATCTTCTCAGCATCATTCAACATAGAACCTTGAGCATCTTGTAACATTCCAATTCGAGGCTGGAACTTTTTCTTTAATTCTCGTAGCTTTAGGAAAGCTGATCTTGTTCTTCCTCTAATAGTTTTTGCTTCTATTTCCTTGCATGCGTCATTGTAGTACTTTTCCTTGTCCTGTCTTGCTGCACGTTGGAAATCTCTGTTGAGTTCTGTGATTGTCTTTCTTTCTCCTCTGGCTTTAGCTTCTCTGCGTTTCTGGGCAATTTTCAGAGTTTCTTCCGTCATCCATTTTGGCCGTTTTTTCTTTTTTACCTTTTGTAGAGACTTCTCGCTTTCTTCCAACACAACCTTCTTGATGTCATTCCATAACTCTTCTGGAACTCTATCATTTGTATCTAAAGCAGCAAATCGATTTTGCAGGCAGTTTTTAAATTCCAGTGGTATATTCTCAAGGTCATATTTTGCTGCATTCATGAGTGGTTTGCTCTTTTTCAGCTTTAGCTTGAATTTGCATACTAGTAGTTGATGATCTGTACCACAGTCAGCTCCAGGTTTTGTCTTTGTTGATGTTATAGAGCTTTTCCATCGTTGACTTCCACAGATATAGTCAATTTGATTTTTATACAATCCTTTGGGTGAAGTCCATGTGTACAGTCGCCGCTTGTGTTGCTGGAAGAAGGTGTTCGAGATGAATAGATCGTTGGTCTTGCAGAATTCTATCAGTCTTTCTCCAGCTTCATTTCTGTTGCCAAGTCCATATTTTCCAACTACTTTGTCTTCTTCTTTGTTGCCAACCTTTGCGTTCCATTCACCCATGACTATCAGGATATCCTGTTTGCATGTTCTGTCAATTTCAGCTTGTACTTGTTCATAGAACTCTTCAATTTCATTCTCTTCTGCAGCTGTTGTTGGGGCATATACTTGAATTATAGTTGTGTTGATAGGCATTCCTCGTAGACGAATAGAGATTAAGCGTTCGCTGACTGCATTGTATTTCATTACAGTTCTTGCAAGTTTCTTCTTTATTATAAATGCAACACCATTTCTTCTTTGTCTTTCATTTCCAGCATAGTAGACCATGTGATCATCTGATGCAAAGTGCCCGATGCCAGTCTATTTCAGTTCGCTGACACCCAACAGATCAAGTTGTAAACGTTCCATTTCATTCTTGACCACCTCCAACTTCCCTTGGTTCATGCTTCGTACGTTCCATGTTCCAATGTGTAAGACATCTTTACAGCTTCTGACTCTCATTTCATGCGCAGCTACATCAGCAGTCAGACATCCCGAGGGCTTTGATCCAACCACATCATAAATGCTGGCTTTACTCTGAAAAGTCTTCAGCTCTTCCCCAGTAGCTAGTTGAGTGCCTTCCAACCTGGGGGTCTCATCTTCCAGCACTACAGCACAATTTGTTTTGTTGTAACTATCCATTGGGTTTTCATGGCAAGATACAGAAGTAGATTGTCGGGCCTTTCTTCCGCGCAGTTTAAGTTTGGTGTTGTTGCCGTTGTCACAGAAATGTGATCCTCCGCCGTCAACACTATCCCATTCTGCTGCTGCCCAGATGGGTAAAAAAAAAACCTGTAAGCAGGGTTAAAAGAAGGTTTTGGAAAAGAAGAAAATTACTTTTGCTGAAATTGCTTATAAGGCTGTGCTGTGTTTTGCTTTATTGAAGATAACAGTTTTTGTTAGAGACTTGTGCTCAGTTTACCTTCAGTTCCAATTTGCCTTACATTACTCCTGTGTTATTGGAGAAGTATCCATTGTGTTTGTGTGCCTGAACTTTAATGCGTTTGGAAATCCACAAAATAAATATTCTTGTTTGCCTCAACCAACGGTTGCACAACTACAGTTTGTCTTTGAGTGTGAATTATCTACTTCAAGTCCCAGGGTGCTTTGCTGGCGACAAAGAATAAAGTTGCATTTAAGGACAGACGAAAGGCAGCCCATAGCTGTAAGCCTTAGGCCAAGGCTAGGGTCCCACAATATGTTAGAAGAAGAAGTTTGAATTGGATATGGAAATGGAAGGGGAGCCAGTGAAGTGACTTTAGAAGAGGGGTTATATCAGTGTATCGGGGCAGGCAGAAGATTAGCCGCGAAACAGAGTTCTAGATAGATTGAAGAGGAGAGAGATGACACTGAGGGAGACCAGCAATAGAAAAGACGGAAGGTGACCAAAGAGTGGACAAGAGCCTTAGTAATATTTTCAAAGAGGAAGGGGTGAATTTTTTTAATGTTATAGAGAAAAAAATGACAGGTTTAGCTATATGCTGAATATGTGTGGAGCAGGAAAGGGAGGAGTCATAGATGATCCCAAAGTTGTGGGCTGAGGAAACAGAAAGAAGAAGAGAGTTGTCAACAGTGATAGAGAAAGGAGGAAAGGGGAGGAGGGTTTAGGAGTAAAAATAAGTTCAGTTTTAGCCATATTCAATTTTAGGCAGCAGTTAGACATCCAGGCGGCGATGTCAGATAAGCAAGTAGAGATATGAGTTTGGCACGATGGAGATATGTCAGGTTTAGATAGATAGATAGATAGATCTGAAAGTCATCAGCATAAAAAATGCTACTGAAAGCCACAAGAAGAAATGAGGGCATTAAGGGACTGGGTATAGAAAGAGAAAGCATAGTTACTCACCTGTAACAGGTGATCTCCGGGAACAGCAGGAATTTAGTCTTCACATATGGGTATCGTCGGTACCGATGGAGCCTGCGCGGGAACGCTCCCCAGTGTCCAATTAGAAAGCTTTTGGGAGCATCCCACAGCGCCTGCGTGATGCCTTCCCACCTTTCCCAACTGCCTCTCTCCAGTCGAGTTTAAAGCTGAGACAAAGAGAGAGAGAGGGAAAGAGAAAGAGATAGATAGAGAGATACAACTCCTAGGGGAGGTGGGTGGGTTGTGAAGACTAAATTCCTCCTGTTCCCGGAGATCACCTGTTACAGGTGAGTAACTATGCTATCTCCAGGAACAAGCAGGAATGTAGTCTTCACATATGGGGACTCCCTAGCTTTAGATGCCAGGGAGAGACCCCAGAAGTTGTGTGTCCCTGTGAAAGGGCTCCACTTCCCCCCATGGATCTCCGGCATCCTACCAGGGATGGTGGGTAGGAGTTGATTAGGTATGAAACAGGTGTTGGAGAACAGCCTGGCCAAATAAGGCATCCCAGCGGGAGTCCTTGTCCAAGCAGTAATGGGCTGTGAAGGTATGAACCAAGGCCCAAGTGGCTGCTCGACAGATGTCGTCAATAGACACAGAGTGCAGATGAGCATTTGAAGCTGCCATGGCTCTCACATTGTGAGCTGTGACATGGCCCTCCAGAGGAAGATTCTTACTTTGATAGGCAAAGGGAGGGAGTTTACTCAAGAGAAAAAACTCCACACTGGACTGGAAAGAAAGACTAGAAAGGCTAAGAAGCCCTCCAGTGGTATGGTACCCCTCGTACAGGGGAAAACCCTGGATATGAGGGTAGAGAAACAGGAGCTGAAGGGTGACTTACCATATGGTAAGTCTGTGGAAGGAAAAAATTCATGTTGGTACAGAAAACTATCATGAGATAGTTGTTAAACCCCTCTTCTTGACAGGAAGAGAGGAGAAACCTGTGACCTAAAGACATGAATATCCTGACAGCTCAGCATACCTAGGAACAACTGGATGTCCTGGGGAAAGGAATCCATGTGTAGAGTCTTGAATGAAAAAACAGTAAAATACTTCTGCATGGAAGAAGTCAACTGTAGGTTGTAAACTCCAAGAGGCAGAAAGAGATTAACCAGAACCCTATGGTTGTTGGGTTTGTGTAGCCTGGCGAGAGTTTGGATTCTTCAGACCAGGGCGATGTGTCCCCTGCTTGGGAACATCTGTATGATGGGCAGGAGAAGAGTAAAACCTTCTCCTCCTAGGAAAAGAAGGTTTGGTAGAGCATTTCCTACCTACTGGGGAAGGCTTAGAATAGCCTTCAGAAACAGGGAAGTCAGTGGACCACTGAGCAACCTGATGTAAAATCTCCTTATTGAAGAGATTTTCTCCAGTGCAAGGAGTATTACCCAGTGTTTGTTGTGCCCATTTGTTTAAGTCTGAAGCTTGAAGCCAGGCTCTATGTCGTGCCCCTATGGCTATAGCAGAAGTTCTGCTAACAGACTCAAAAGAGTCTAGGGAAGCACGAGTAAGAAACCAAGAGATACTTTGTATATGACTAAGTAGTAAGGAATGGTTTGCAGTCTTGGGCTCTGAGAGAAAATGAGTCAAAAGATATAATTTCTTTGTGACCTCCTGAAGAGATAGACTCATATAAAAAATATATGAGAGAATCCTTGCTGACAGCATGGATGTCTGGAAGGTTTGACGTCCAAAGGCATCTAGTGTCCTAGACTCACGACCTGGTGGGTAAGAAGAGTGCTTCTTCTTACTTTTCACCTTCCTCATTGCTGATTCCACCACAATGGAATGATCGGGAAGTTGAGTCTTTTGAAACCCTGGAGAGGGGGACACCTGATACAGAAGATCAGTTGCTCAAGAAGGTGAGGGTACCTTTAAAGGTGCTTCCCACATTCTTAGAAGAAGATCCTGCAAGGAATGATGTAAAGGAAGCATTATGTTTTCCTTTTCTTCAGTAGAAACAGAGCCTTGTGTAGGATCATGGCCAGGGATAGGAATAGCAAGAGATCTTGCCATATCCAGGAGGAAATTCTGAAAAGAAGGCTCTCCAAAGGGAACCGTCCCTGGATAGGCTAGACCTGAAGAACTAGCCTGGGCACCGGCGGATCTACTTAAGTATATAGGAATATAAGATCCTGTACGGTGCAAGAAAGGATCCTTAAGGGATGGATGCTGGTACTGGAGGACCTGTGACAGTCAGTACTGCATCGTCCATGCCAGGTATCGACTCCAAACTTGGCATAGAAAGGAGTGACCCTAGTGAAAGAAGCATGGAAGGAGCTGGCCCCGATGCTACTGCGGATACTGGTACCGATGCTGATACTGGTAGCACTGTCGGAATCGAAGGCGACACCGACATCGGAGCAGTCATCGGTGGCTGCTTAATCGGTACCGAGGTAACCAAAGGCTTTTGGTAATCACCTTCGGTACCGAGCATCCGATACCGGTAAGCATCGGCACCGAGATGTGTCGGTACCCAGTCTTCCAGACTAGAGATCGATTCCAGACTCGGCATCGAAGGAAGCGAGTCTATCGATGCATGTCCAGAGGGTACCGATGTCGGTGGTAGTATCGGCGTTGATGCCGATACTGGAAAGTCAATCTGGAGCGTATCCATCGGTCCCGAAGGTACCGAGAAAGCCAGATGATGATCCCTGGTGAGGAGTGTATCCAACACCAGTGCCGATGCCGGGGTATCGGTACCGCTCGAAGCGGATGCCACCCCCGAGCATGGCTCAGGTATGGTCTGTGAGGGGTGAGCCCCAGGAACAACCTAAAACCCCTTAAAGGCTTTGGAGGCCGAAGACTCCCGCCGGGGTTTTGAAGCCAAAGGACCCTCGAGGGCAAGGCCGGAGCCGTCATCATGCTGAGCATGAGACTTACCACTCGAGGGTTGGCTAGTCTTAACAGACTGTTTGTGGGTTACCTGATCCTGTGGAGAAGAAGAAATGGTCGGTGCCCTGACGTTGGAAAGGGACCCAGTATCGAGGGAAACTCGAAATGGAAAATCTCTTCTCACAATACTGCAGCCTAATGGTTCCGGAGGAAAACGGTCAGGAACCAAACAGGTTAAAAACCAGTTTTTGGAGTCTAAAAATAAAACTGTACCGCCACAGCTTAGACATTTCTTAGGAAAAAAGGTTGGCGGCTCCATGATGTAGAAACCTAGAAGGCCCAAAAAATTTAAGACAAAAAACTGAGGGAAAAAAATCCCTGAATTTAAGAAAAGAAAAAGAAAAAACACCAGCGGTACCGGTGGAGTCGGGGAGACAGACGCGACCACAAGAAAACAAAAGAATTAAAGAAAAATTTTCTGCGGTGACAGGAGGACATCCTGCCGGCTCCGCGGAAAAACGAAAACTGAGGAGAGACAGTTGGAAAGGCAGGAAGGCAGCACGCAGGCGCTGAGGGATGCTCCCAAAAGCTTTCTGAATGGACGCTGGGGAGCGTTCCCGCGCAGGCTCCGTCGGTACCAACGTACCCATATGTGAAGACTCATTCCTGCTTGTTCCTGGAGATCAAGGAGAAACAGAATGGTTTAAAATCAGCAAAGGTGTACGACAAGGCTGCATACTTTCCCCCTACCTGCTCAATTTATATGCACAACAAATCATCACAGAAGCAGGACTGTTTGAAGACAACCGAGGTTTGAAGATTGGTGGAAGACTCATCAACAACCTTCACTATACTGATGATACCACATTACTGGCTGAAATTGAAGACTATCTAAAACATTTGCTTCTCAAGATCAAGGAACATAGTCTTAAAATGGGTCTGTATCTTAATGTAAAGACAAAGGGTCCGATTTTTGAAGGCCTTTACACAGGTAACTTTTCTAGTTACCCGTGTAAAGGCCTTATTTGGGATTTTTGAAGGACACTTACACGGATAGGTTTTTCCTCGCCTATCTTTAAGGCGCAGAGGCTATGCAGGTAGCAACGAAAATCGCTGCTACCCATGTAGCCTCTGCGGCTGCCGGAGCGTCCAGACCAGCCCGAATTTTCACTTCCTCTGGCGCAGAACTGAAAATTTGGGTTAAGGGGGTCAGTGGGCAGGTTATGTGCTGCCACAGCGCATAGCCTACTTAATTCAAAATCGGGCCCAAAGATCCTGACAACTGGCAAAATCAATATATTCATTGTTGATGTAGAAGAAATCAAAATAGCGGACTTTAACCTACTTGGATCAACTATCAATAAAGAAACAACAAGCAGTGAGGAAATCTGACGACGCATTGCTCTTGGCAGAATGGCTAGGAAGAACCTAGACAAGATTCTCAAGAGCAGAGATGTCTCTCTCCATAAAAAGATTTGACTCGTTTAAGCCATAGTATTTACAATAATGTCATATGGATGCGAAAGTTAGACAGTGAAAAAGGTAGACAGGAAGAAAATTGATGCCTTTGAATTATGGTGCTCGCGACGAATACTGTGTATACCATGGACTGCCCGAAGAATAAACCAGTCAGTACTAGAAGAGATCAAACCTAAGCTTTCTTTATAAACTCAGATGACAAGACTTCGACTTTCATACTTTGGACACATCATGTGAAGAGAGAGATTATTAGAGAAAGACATCATGCTTGGCAAGGTAGAAGGTCAATGCAAAAGAGGAAGGCTAGCAATGAGATAGATCGATACAATAACAGAGCTATGAGTGCCACTCTGTTAACAATGAGCCACCTGACTGAAGACTAAATACAATTTAGAGTATTTAGTATTTATTTGGAGTGGAAGAGTGGCCTAGTGGTTGGGGCAAGGTACTTCAGGCCAGAAGGTCAGGGGTTCAAATCCCACTAGAGGACAGCAACCTTGGGCTGGAAGGACTGGGGTTTCTAGTCCCACAGGTGCTCCTTGTGGTCTTGGGCAAGCCACTTAACCCTCCCCATAGCCCACGTTCCCTGTAAAATAGTTATCTCCAAGTTATAATGCCCTGTTCAATGTAATTTCAGTTTGTTCAATGTAAACTGCACTGATGCAGAATAGTGCGGTATATAAGAGAATATAAATAAATAAATTTAGAACAACTATCCAAAGGGTTGCCATAAGTTGACACAGACTCGACGGCACTTAACAACAAGAAAAGCTTTTTGTTTTTCAAGTGTCCTTTAAAAGTTTTGTTTTCCTATGCTTTTATTTATTTTTTTTATCTGCCACTTAATTTCTAGCCCCTCCTTTATTCCCTTTTTTTAAGTTCTTACTATTTGCTTCAAACTGATATTTTAATAGATGTTATACGAGCAACAATTAGTGGATTTTTTAAGCTAGAACACACGTATAGTGTTTTAGACAGCTTGCTTATAATTTAGTTTTTTATAGTGGGCCATTGTAGCCTCCCCTTTTTTATCCTTTTCCACCCCCCCCTCCCCTTTTTTAACTACTTGCCTCTAATCAATATTTTAACAGTTGTTTTATGGGTGTCACCTAGTGGATTTCAAAGTTAGAACATGTTTATATGTCCCGTTCATATTAAGCAGGAGTTCTGATCCATCAACTACAATGCTAAATTTCTAAATTTACTATTTTGGCTGGTTTTGATATAAAATTTCTTTGCCTATTTATTTATATTTTTTTAGTGATGTCAAGTCAGTGCTGACTCCTAGCGACCCAGCTGCCTCTGGGTTTTCTTGGCAACATATCACTGGAAGTTAATTGCCAAGCCTTTTCTTCCAAGGCAATGGGGAGTAAAGTGACTTGCCCAAGGTCACAAGCAGTGCCAGTGGGAATTGAACCTTTGATCTTCTGGGTACTAGGCAATTGCTCTAACCACTAGGCTACTCCTCCCTTTTATTACCTGTTTATATTCTCTTAGATCTGAGTGAGCCCTCAGTTCATACAAGGTCTACTGGTCAGGGATACTACATCCTTGATATTTGACTACTAACACTTGCAGTACACATTTGCTTTTAGATTTGCAAAGACCTGGTTTCCTACTAAATTTTGCAGAAAAGGTATAAATTTTAATGTTCTAAGGTCCTTTGCATAGTAGACTGGTACATAGAAGTAGGATTTCATTTAAAAGTTTAAAGTTGCATCGCTCTGTTAGAAGTCCACCTCACAGGGTGTGGTTAATTCAATCAGCCTTTGCTGCCTGAGAGTCTCTGCTGACTGAGCAGGAGTTCTGATCCAGAAACTGCAAAGCTAAGCTTCTAAATTTACTATTTTGGCTGGTTTTGTTATAAAATTTCATTGCCTATTTATTACCTGTTTATATCCTCTTAGATCTGAGTGTGCCCTCAGCTCATAGGTGGTGTACTAGCCAGAGAGGCAAGAGGTTGTTGTGCACAGACCAGAAGAAGGACCTTGCAATGATGGTTTCTGAGGTTCTCAAGGTGGCGAAACAGTGTGACAAGGCGGTGGCAAAAGCCAGAGGGATGCTGGGTTGCATACGGACAGCAATTACCAGCAGAAAGGAAGAAGTACTAATGCCATTGTACAAGTCACTGGTGAGGCCTTACTTTATTTATTTTATTTATTTAGCTGTATTTATATCCCGCTTTTCACTGGGTCAAAGCGGTGGAACATACAATAATCAATTACAAGGGTTTGGGGCCGTCACCAGGTGGCCAACAATAATGATTTTTGACAATTAATTGAAACACAGACATAGACATTGTGTTATGGTTATATAGGACATATGTTCAGGGGATGAGATATGGTGGTTGGGAGGGAGTCAGTGGTGGGTGCTTGTTTCTGGTCCGAGGAATTCTTGGAATAGTGCAGTTTTAAGTTGTTTCCTGAAAGATGATGGGTCTGTTTTGCTTCTGATGTGATTCGGTAGAGAGTTCCAGAGGGATGGTGCATATAGTTCGAAGGCTCTGTTGCAGGTCCGTTGATTGTATTTCGTTCTTTTGTGAGGGATGGTGAGGGAGTTGTTGGTGGTTTGTCTGGTTGTTCTGTTGTGGGCTGGTTGAGGCAGTAGAGTGCGGAGCTGGGAAGTTTGAGTTTGGTAGAGAGCTTTGTGGGTGAGTAGGGTGGATTTGTATTTGATTCTTGCTTCTAGAGGGAGTATATGTAGCTCCCTCAGGACTGGGGTGATATGGTCCTATTTTTTGGCATTCTTGATAATCCTTACTGTGGTGTTTAAGGCAGTTCGAAGTGGGTTGGTATGAGTGGCTGGAAGTCTCACTTGGAATATTGTGTTCAGTTTTAGAGACCATATCTCGCAAATGATTATAAGAAGACTGGAAACAGTTCGGAGAAAGGCAAACAAAATGATTTGGAGCCTGCGTCAGAAGACGTATGAGAAGAAACTTGAAGACCTAAATATGTACACTCTGCAGGAGAGGAGGGACAGGGGAGATATGATTCAGACCTTTAAATATTAATGAACAAACAAACTTCTTCCAAAGACAGGGATGCTGTAAAACCAGAGGGCATAACATGAAGCCGCAAGGGGATAAACTCAAAGGCAATGTCAGGGAATACTTTTTCACTGAAAGGGTGGTAGATGCTTGGAATGCCCTCCAGATGGAAGTGGTGGGGGCAAATACAGTGACAGAATTCAAAATGGCATGGGACAGACACAATGGTTCCCTTTATAGCAACAGGATAAAATCAAAATAAATATAACTCTCTCTTATATCTCAACAAATGCATTTACTCTTCAGCCCCCCACTATCTATCATCTCTCCTCACATCCCCTCTCGCGTTCTTCACTCTTCGAACAGCTTTCGTCTATCTATGCCCTCCACTCGTACTGCTAATTCTAGACTTCGCTCCTTTCACCTGGCTGCACCCTTTGCCTGGAACAATCTACCTCTGTCTGTGCACAATGCACCCTCTCTGGACCTCTTTGAGTCCAGATTGAAAACCCATCTCTTCTCTATTGCTTTCTGTTCTTGATTCTTGCTTTTGCTATTCTTGTTTATTGTATACTTTGTCTTACTTGATTGTATTTGTATTTTGTGATCTTCTTGACTAGATTGCGAGCTCTGATGAGCAGGGGCTGTCTTTTCTTCATGTATGTACAGCCCTTCGTACGTTTGAAGCGCTTTATAAATGTTAAATAGATAGATAGATAGAAAGAAATAAGGGTGACCTACACAGAGCGGTGGGTACACCTCTAAACAAAGGCATTGGGAGGGGTGACCTGCACTGAGTGGCCGGTGCACCTACTCTTGCCGCCTTGCTGGGAAGACTAGATGGACCATACTGGTCTTTATCTACTGTCATATACTATGTTACTATATTCTTTATGTTTTTATCCTATGGCTACCAGTTCCAAGAATATCTTTCACATTTGAATCTCCCTTAACATTCTCAAAAGCATAGTTACTCACCTGTAACAGGTGATCTCCGGGAACAGCAGGAATTTAGTCCTCACATATGGGTATCGTTGGTACCGACGGAGCTTGTGTGGCAACGCTCCCCAGCGTCCAATAGGAACGCTTTTGGGAGCATCCCTCAGCACATGCGTGCTGCCTTCCCACCTTTCCAACTGTCCCTCTTCAGTTAAGTTTGTAGCTGAGTGAAAGGATAGAGAGAGAGAGGAAAGAGACAAAGAGAGAGAGAGAGAGACAACTCCTAGGGGAAGTAGGTGGGTTATGAGGACTAAATTCCTGCTGTTCCCGGAGATCACCTGTTACAGGTGAGTAACTACGCTATATCCAGGAACAAGCAGGAATGTAGTCCTCACATATGGGGACTCCCTAGCTGAAGATGCCAGGGAGATAGCCCCAGGAAGGTGATCTCTGGCATCTCACCAGGGTTGATGGGTAGGAGTTGGTTTAGGTTTGAAAGAGATTTTGAAGAACAGCTTGGCAAAGAAGGCATCCTGACTGGAGGCTGTATCCAGGCTGTAGTGGGCTGTGAAGGTGTGTACCGAAGCCCAGGTAGCTGCTTGACAAATGTCATCGATAGACACAGAGTGGAGATTAGCCATAGAAGCTGCCATGGCTCTCACATTATGAGCTGTGACATGGTCCTGAAGAGAAAGTCCCTTACTCTCATAAGAGTTAGATAAAGTCCTTTTGGAGACTGGAAGTCCCAAATGACTAGGGTCAAAAGCTATAAAAAGCTGTGAGGACTTTCTATGTTGCTGTGTTCTTTGTATGTAAAAGGTTAAGGCCCTTTTACAATCCAAAGTATGAAGGTTTCTTTCTGCATTAGAGGCGTGAGGCCTCAGAAAAAATACAGGAAGATAAATTGATTGATTTAAATGAAAAGGTGAAATCACCTTTGGCATAAAGCGTGGGTGAGTTCGAAGAACAACCTTATCATAATGAAACCTAGTATAAGGAGGATCAGCCACTAAAGCCTGCAATTCACTAATGCGACAGGCAGAGGTGATTGCAATTAGGAAGATGACCTTCCAGGTCAAAAACGTAAGGGCTGTAGTGGCTAAAGGCTCAAAAGGCGGCTTCATGAGCTGCCCGAGAACTAGATTTAGATCCCATGCCACCGGTGGTGGCTTGATGGGAAGATTAGTTAATAAAAGGCCTCTCATAAATCTTGATAGGAGTGGATGAGAGGAAATTGGTTGTCCATTCAGAGGCTTATAAGAAGCTGCAATTGCACTAAGATGGACTCTTACCGAATTGGTCTTTAGACCATAAGAACATAAGAACATAAGATATGCCATACTGGGTCAGACCAAGGTCCATCAAGCCCAGTATCCTGTTTCCAACAGTGGCCAATCTAGGTCATACGTACTTAGCAGTTTCCCCAAAAGACACAGGTTCCACAATGCTTGTACTGGGTCAAGCATTGATATCCTGGGTCCCTTCTTAATAATGGTTTATGGACCTTTCCTCCAGGAACTTGTCCAAACCTTTTTTAAACCCAGCTACACTAACAGCCTTTACTACATCCTCCGGTAACAAATTCCAGAGTTTGATTACACGTTGAGTGAAAAAATATTTTCTTTTATTAGTCTTAAATAGTTTACCCTGTAGCTTCATTGCATGTCCCCTAGTCTTTCTATATACTGATAACGTAAACAATCGATCTACATTTACCCGTTCCACTCTGTTCATTAATTTATAGACTTCTATCATATCTCCCCTCAGCTGTCTCTTTTCCAGGTTAAAGAGCCCTAACCTTTTTAGCCTTTCTTCATAGGAGTATCCTTCCATCCCCTTTACCATTTTGGTGGCTCTTCTCTGAACCTTTTCTAATAACGCTATATCCTTTTAAAGATACGGTGACCAGAATTGCACACAGGTATTGTGCAATGATGTATTGGAGGATATGCATATAGAAGACCCTTCCCCCAGTCGAGGAGGAAAGCATTTGTGGCTAGTTGGTGTGTGAGCCCACTCTGGAGCAGAATTGATTCACCTGGGCATTCTGAGGAGTTGTGAAGAGAGGGGGTGTCCCACTCTCAAAAGATGTGAACTGCAACATCCCTGTCGAGGTCCATTCGTGTGGTTGAAGGACTAAACTCATTCTGTCCGCCAAAGTATTTTGTTCGCTTGGCAGGTATGTGGCTCTTAAATCCATCCTGTGGGCAATGGCAAATTTCCACAACCTGTTTCCCAACATAGAAGGAACGAGACCGTTCCTCCCTCCAGAATTTGATAAGTGAAGGAGATACTCTAGTATCGATTGTAAGGGTATGACCAGGGGGTTTAATCCCCTCTTGGAGCACCATATAGTAAAACGTTTCCACTTGAAGGCATAAGATCTTCTTGTGGAAAGTTTCCTAGAAGCCTGAAGGATATCTTTTACCTGCTGAGACAGGTTGAAATCCTGGAGGTCTAAGCCTTCAGCAACCAGGCCGTGAGGTGCAGGGACTGGGGATTCGGGTGCCATAGCATCCCATTCTCCTGGGAAAGGAGATCTGGAGCATGCCCTAACTCTAGAGGTGCCACTTGAGAGAGATGCAGAAGCAGGGAATACCACGTTTGGCGTGGCCATCATGGTGCTACGAGAATCATGCGACCCCTGTCTCTCTGAAGCTTGAAGAGTGTTTTGGGGATGAGGGGAATGGGTGGGAAGGCATAAAGGAAGTCCTGACCCCAGTGATGGAGGAAAGCAACCCTTGCCTGACAGTTGTGAGCCGGAATTCTGGAACAGAACCGGTGAAGTTTGGCATTCAGTGGACTTGCAAAGAGGTCTATGTCTGGAGTACCCCAGAGATGAAATATCCTTGCCACCTGGTCTAGGTGGAGTGACCACTCGTGAGGCAGCAGCACTCGAATGAGTTTGTCTGCCCAAAGGTTTTGAATGCCTGGAAGATATACCACTAGAAGGTGAATTTGATGCTCTGTGGCGAGGGCCCATAGTCATAAAGCTTCGTTGCATAACAACAGAGAGCCCGTTCCGCCCTGCTTGTTCACATAGAACATGGCTACCTGATTGTCCGTCTGGACTAGGATTGTCTTGTAGCTGAGCTGGGCGTGGAACACTCAAAGTGCTAAATAAATTTCTCTTAATTCCAGGTGGTTTATGTATAAACCAACCTCCTGTGGAGTCCAGGTGCCCTGGGTAGCGAGATGATTCAGGTGTGCTCCCCAACCCACCTGTGATGCATCTGTTGTTAGGGTGGCCTGAAAGAGGGGTTGATGGAAAGGAGACCCCACTGTCAGATTTTCTAGTGATTGCCACCATTGGAGGGACAAAATTAATCGTTGAAAGATTTTTATTTTGTCCGACAAATGACCCGTGGCCTGTGTCCACTGTGTGGAGAGGGTCCACTGAGCTGCTCGCATGTGGAGGCGAGCATATGGGACTACATGGACTGTGGATGTCATGTGTACCAGTAACTGTCAAAAGAACTCACTCTATGAAAACAAAAAACTGTTTCTCTATTGAAAATAACACAATGCTTGTCCTCAAACTATCACAAACCAAGGTCTCAGCATTCGCGGGCATATGATAGATATGATCAAGAACTGAATCAAGATCCCTACCAGAAAACATAAGCCCAATAACATCAAGGACCTTTTAGCATGTTTCAAGCAGCCAACATTATCTAAGAAAAATCACTTAACTTAAAAATGTACTTAGAGTAAATAGCCAGCTGCTTCCCCGATGTCTCAATATAGAGCTCTCATATGTTTCGCGAGCACCCTCGCTTCATCAGGGGAAAATCACTAGAACACAAAAACAAACATTTGCTCATACACTATTAAAAAATAAAAAGAAACAAAATCAACCCTCCAAACAATGCTCACCCACATATCAATTAGGCGAAAATCTAACAACAAGCAGCCATCCTGCCAGCTTCTCTTCAACAATGCTGTGCAAAAAAATGCCACGCATGCTCACTTAACAGAACCCACCTTTCTCTTAAAGAATACCCCTAAGCATGACGTATGGGAATTCCCTGCAATACAACTCCACCCCCTCCTTACATGCACACTCCCCAGTCAATCCGAAGGTTCAAACCCTCCGGGGCCACAGTACACAATCTATAAATCCACTTCTGCTCACATATCAGCAGCGATTGTTCCCTACTCTTTCCACCTCGACCAGCTGAAACCTGCTCCAAACAAAAACATCGCAAATCACAAAACCGGTGCTTCAACTCTATGCAATGCTGAACTAAAGGTGCCTCATGCACTAAACATTTGAGTCTACTTTTATGTTCCATAATTCGCTTGCGAAACGGCCTACAAGTACTCCCAACATATAGTAACCGACAGGGACACATAATCCCATAAACAACAAATGAAGAATCACATGAAGTCCGGTTCTTCAACTTATATTGCACACCATGCTAATCAAACTGTGATATCACACATGAAACCTCACAGACCGAACAGTGTCCACAAATATTGTGACCACATTCATCCGTCCATGCGCCCGGCAATGCTCGCAAAACAGAAGGACTCAATAATTCACACAGGCTCCGCTGGCGCTGCCAAACATATCTCACTGTTTTATCCTCCAACCCCAGGATAGTGCGTAACACTCCCAAATGTTTCTTGACAATTCGCTGAATACTAAAACTAAAAGGAGAGTATTTTGAGATCAAATTCACATGCTCCCCACCACCCGACTGTTCATCTTTGCTTTTAGGCATTAATAGGAGGGACCGATTATAATGAAATTAGTTCTTACCTGCTAATTATCTTTCCTTGAGCATTCTCCGGGCCAGTCCAGGGAAGGTTAGGTTGTCAATCCCCCTCAGCAGCTGAGGACATAAAGACATCAAGTTTTCTTGCTCGATGAAGCCACTCCCCCTGAAGCCAACTGCCAGTCTTCTTTTGACAAAGCAACTAACTATTATAGAATTTAAAACAAAAAGCTTACTCATAATAAAACTGATTATATTTTATAGTCCTTCAGGAAAACATAAGCAAATAATTTGTGCTTATTAAAAAAAATTTTTTTTTTTTTTCAAACTAAATAAATTCCAACTTAATTTGAGAAAGAAACATTAGCCCCAATAACTAAAGGGTGGGACCCTGGACTGGCCCGGAGAATGCTCAAGGAAAGATAATTAGCAGGTAAGAACTAATTTCATTTTCCTTTTCGCCTCTCCGGGCCAGTCCAGGGAAGGTTAGGGCAATACCAGAGCAGTACCTAAACTCGGGAGGGACCCGCCAGTCCAGCAATGAGAGCCGACGTTCCCACTTTTGCATCTTCCCTGGCCTGAACATCTAGACGATAATGCTTTGTAAAGGTATGAAACGAAGACCATGTAGCCGCCCTACAGATATCTACTGGAGGAACAAAAGCAAATTCTGCCCAGGATGCCGCTTGTGCTCTAGTAGAATGCGCCCTCAGACCATTAGGAGGAGAGCGTCCTCTGGTCTGATAAGCTGCCACAATAGCAGATCGTACCCATCGAGCAATTGTGGACTTCAAAGCCGGCTTCCCTTTATTAGGTCCAGCATACTGCACAAACAATCTATCTGTTTTACGAAATGGTTCTGAAATTTTAAGGTATGTCTTTAAGACACGACCAAGACCCAATTTTCAAAGAGCTCTATCAATAGGAGAATTTGATAAATCCAAAAAAGTTGGCAAAAGTATTGACTGATTAATATGAAAAGCAGATAGCACTTTTGGTAAAAATGAAGGAACTGTACGTAATAAAACTCGTTCAGGGAGAAATTGCAAATAAGGCTCACGGCAAGACAAAGCCTGTAAATCCGAAA
Source organism: Ichthyophis bannanicus (assembly GCA_033557465.1). NCBI lineage: Eukaryota > Metazoa > Chordata > Amphibia > Gymnophiona > Ichthyophiidae > Ichthyophis > Ichthyophis bannanicus. Next base: position 23,082,075 of record CM066035.1, read on the forward strand.
TTCTTCGCGCTGAACACAAAGCTACCAGAAAAGCTGTCTTCCATGAACACTCCTTAGGAGATCGGGAGGAAATTGATGTTAATGACGAACTCGACAACGCCTCCAAAACAATATTCTTCATGAACACTCCTTTGGAGATCGGGAGGAAATCGACGCTAATGACGAACTCGACAACGCCTCCAAAACAATATTCAAATCCCACGGAGGCACAATGTGCCGCAGCGGAGGACGAATAATCTTAGCCGCTCTGAAAAATCTTTGCACATCCGGATGCAAGGATAGATTGCAATTTTGGACTAATTCCCTAAAACATGCAAGTGCGGCTACCTGAACCTTAAGGGTATTAATTGCCAACCCTTTATCCAAACCTTCCTGGAGAAATAAAAGCAACTGAGGCAAGGAAGCCGAACGAGGAAGAATATCATGCCGTTCACACCAAGACTCGAAAATCTGCCATATCCGGACATACGCAAGAGATGTCCCAGGTCTTCTAGATTTAAGTAAGGTAGCCACTACAGAATTCGCATAACCTTTGCGAGTCAAGCGAGACCTCTCAAGAGCCAAGCCATAAGCAAGAAGCGATCCACGTGTGGCATGAGCACGGGTCCCTGATTTAACAGATTGACCCGGACTAGAAGACGCCAAGGTGGAGCTATTAGAAGCCGAACTAGATCGGCATACCAAGGACTAGATCGGCATACCAAGGACGCCGAGGCCAATCCGGCGCAATCAGAATCACTGAACCGCAGCGCTTCGTTATGCATTGAACAACTCGGCTCACCATTGGCCAAGGTGGGAAAACATACAATAGAATGTTCTCCGGCCAAGGCTGAGCTAGAGCATCGAGCCCTTCTGACATGCATTCCCTGTGTCTACTGAAAAAACGGTTCGACTTTGCATTGTTGAACGTCGCCATTAAATCCATAACCGGTTGTCCTCACTTTAAGGTTATTTCGTGAAAAACTGCTACGTTCAACTCCCATTCTCCTGGATCGAGGAGAGACCGACTGGGATAATCGGCCTGAACATTCTCTTTGCCCGCATTGTCGGAGAACAAACGAACTGCCTTCTTTATGAGAAGGTGCTCGAAGTGCTGAAGAGAAAGCCGGGCAGCGCGTAGCTCTAGCATGTTGATCGACCACAATGTTTCCTCTTTTGACCAAAACCCTTGAGTTATTTGCGACTGACAATGCGCTCCCCAGCCTATCAGACTGGCATCTGTGGTGACTAACACCCACGCGGGCTCCTGCAAAGGAATACCCGCCTTGAGATGTACCGGGTCCAACCACCATTCTAGACTTTCCCTTACCGTTTCCGGACAAAACAGGCGCTGCGATAGAGGATGCAGCTGCGGTGACCATCGAAAAGTAAGGCCTGTTGTAAGGGCCGCATGTGAGTCCTGGCCCACAGAACCAGATCCAAGGCAGCCGCCATGGAACCCAAAAACTGTAAGTACTTCCAAGCCAATGGAGCTTGAACTCTTAAAAAAGCTTGCACTTGTTGCAAAATCTTGACTATTTTTTTTTTTTTTCCGGCAAGAAAAACTGCTTCTCGAGCCGTATCGAAGTAGGCCCCTAGATAAGTCAGTTGTTGAACTGGCTGCAAGTGACTCTTTGCTTGATTTATCACCCAGCCTAGCTGTTCCAAAAGTTGAACAACTCGAGACGTCGCCACTACGGAGGCCAGATGAGAATTGGCTCTAATTAGCCAATCGTCGAGGTATGGATGAACACGGATCCCTTCTTTTCGCAGCGCAGCTGCTACCACTACCATGAGCTTTGTGAAGGTTCTTGGAGCCGTGGCCAGACCGAAGGGCCGAAACTGGAAGTGACCCATTGGAAGGGCAAAACGCAAAAATTGCTGATGAGATGGCCTGATGGGAATGTGAAGAGGAATTCCCCCAGCCGTATTGCCCGAATCATTGTACGCAGCGTTTCCATGCGAAAATGAGGTACCCGCAAAGCACGGTTGACCCCTCTGAGATCGAGAATTGGTCGAAAAGAATCCTCCTTTTTGGGAACCATGAAATAAATCGAGTATCGACCGCGACCGTATTGGTCTCAGGGTACAGGGACTATTGCTCAAAGGTGTAATAGACGCAAAACCGTGTCTAACACGGCTTTCTCTTTTAGCCCCTTCGCACAGGGAGAGCGAATGAAGGCGGGTAGCAGATTGTAAGCGAAATCCAGTGCATACCCTTTTTGAATTATTTCTAACACCCACTTGTCTGCAGTAATCTCGGTCCAGGCTGAGAGAAAATCCTGCAGGCGTCCCCCTAGAGGTACTAACGCCTGAACCAAGAGACCTTCATTGTGGTTTCTTAGCTGCGGATTGAGAAGCCGCGAAGTAAGATCTATTGAAACCTCTTTTGAGAGATTGCAAATAGATCATGTGTGCCCTCTTCCATTAACAGCTAGGGAAAATAGATTTTTACTCACTGTTGTTGATTCCTTTTCTCATTGGGTAGAAGCTTTCCATGTCACAGATCCTAGCAGTATTGGAAACACATCACCCAGTTAAAACCATATGGGTAATACATGTTGTATGAGTCTTTGTTTTCAGATACCATCTGAAGACAGCACGGACAGCTGCTTTCTGAAGACAGCACGGATAGCTGCTTTCTGAACAAAAGTTGTTTGAGGATGGGAACTATTTACTTCTGCTGTATAGTTGACGTGTCCTAGATACTGGACATGTATCTAATAGTTATGTAAATAAGTAGTAAAAATTATTTTTGTTGTTGCATAGTATAAGTGAGGAGCACTAGTTTACTCCGTAGTAGAGTAAAACAAGTTAGCTTTTATTATGTCTCGGTTTCCTGTTGTTCTTGTATCTGCTCTCCTCTACCCAAGTCTCATTACAGGAACTATCATCCGAATATGCACGATTGGCTAAATCCACAGATGGGGTACATCGCTATCAAGAAATACCCCCACCTTTCCCCGAAGGAAAGTATCTGGTCATCCTGAGTTTCTGTTCCATACAGGACCAGCCAGTGTTCTACTCATTAAACATCACTCAAATACTGTGGGCGCCACCAGTTTCCACTTCTCTAGAAAGGACAGAAGAAGTGAGGGCACCTCCAGAACATTACTTTTTAGGTCCTCCTGCCTAGATTTTGTACAATATTTCTTGCCAGGATAAAGAATGTTTCTTTTTCAGTTGCTCCCAGAATGCATGACACCCGCCTTCCTAAGAACACTCTGTTGTACAGTTTAAACAATACCTGGTGCAGTCATACACCACAGGTCTCCATCACCATTGACGGGACAACTTATTCCACACCGCTGGTTACCAATGACTCTATGGACATTCCAGACTTTATCTCATATGCTGTGCATCCATTACCACTTGGCATGGGAGAAAAGACACTACATAAACTGCTCAACTTCACAGAACTCCATGCCTATATTGATCACCTTAAAACAACTGTAACCGTTTTGTTTTTATTTAGAGTGTGTGCCACTTATTTTGATGAAGTATGCAGTTGAGGAATAAAACTGATTTTCTCCTGTGGAATTTGGTTGGAGTTCTACTGCTTCATCTGCATATCTCATAAAGAGGTCTCTGATTGGCTAAAGGACCTAGGGAGCAGATGGATGATGTCAGCAGAGTCCTTGTTTCCTAGACAACAGGAAGAAAGTTGGATTTGAGTTTTTGACCTTGAACAGAAAACAGAAATGTTTGAGTTGTGTTTTGATTTTGAATAGAGAAAGATGTAAGTTGACCGGAGAAAAACCGCTGGCTCAAATCAGCAGGAAACAATGCCTCTCGCTGAAATCACGCCGCTGTGGAAAACAAACTCTGCACCGGTAGTCACACAGGTGGTTTGTTAAAGTTTTATTCCGCTGCTAGCGGAAGCAGGAAACAGCTGACTCAATAAAGTTTTGTTCCGCTGCTAGCGGAAACCGGAAAAGCATAGCATCACCAAGCATAGCATCACCAACGCAGAGGAGGTACTGGGGCTCCCAGTCTCAATCTGCCACAGTTTTGTTCCGCTGCTAGCGGAAGCAGGAAACAGCTGACTCAATAAAGTTTTGTTCCGCTGCTAGCGGAAACAGGAACAGCATAGCATCACCAACGCAGAGGAGGTACTGGGGCTCCCAGTCTCAATCTGCCACAGGAGTCAGAGACGGAATAAAAAGACAGGCAGGCTCTACCTGAAACCGTCACGCTCCAATTCTCTCTGCTGGCAAAGCAGGTAAATTAAATTAAAATGCTCTGTTAGGACTATAACTAAATCAGCTCTGCTAGAGCCAACTTAAAGAATTACAAATAAATTAATAAATAACAAAAACTTAAGGGAGAGATTTAAATCGATCCTCTTCAGCTGCTGAGGACAAACAGACTGGCAGTTGGCTTCAGGGGGAGTGGCTTCATCGAGCAAGAAAACTTGATGTCTTTATGTCCTCAGCTGCTGAGGGGGATTGACAACCTAACCTTCCCTGGACTGGCCCGGAGAGGCGAAAAGGAATATAGAATTCCCTTATATATGCATCATGAACCACCCTCATCGGATACCCCCTAGCCATAAAACCCCATGCCAGGCACTTAGATTGATGTTTAAAATCAGCCACGTCAGAACAATTCCTACGATAACGAATAAATTGGGAAAACGGTAAACTGTTCCTCAGACCTTCAGGGTGAGCACTACTATAGTGTAGGAGTGTGTTTCTATCTGTGGGCTTCTTAAGTACCGACGTTACCCAACCATTCCCACTCTTTCGTACCACAACATCCAGAAACACAATCTCAACAGCACTACATACACTCGTGAACTGAATGTTTTCTTCACATCCATGCAACCATTGCAAAAACTCTTGAAACTCAACAGCCATACCATGCCAAAGAACAAACACATCGTCTATAAACCTACGCCATAAACGTAAGTGTGTTGAAAAAGGAGACTTATACACCCACCTCTCCTCATACCTCGCCATATATAAATTGGCCACCGATGGGGCGCACGTAGCCCCCATCGCGACCCCTGAAAGCTGGTGATAAAGATGTCCCTCAAACACAAAATAATTTTCATATATGGCCAAATATGCCAAATGCCTAACAAAAGCAACCATCTCAGGGGCCAAATCCCCTCTGAGCTGCAAACATTCCTCAACCACCTCCACCGCGGTATCCTGTGGAATTGATGTGTCACAAGCACAACGCCCGAAGCCACTTGCCTCTAGTGGTCGAGGGGCGTGCTGGTTGAGGATTCCTTCTTCTATAAGCTCCTAGCAGCCTATTTCTTTGTGTTGGCTTCTGGGAAGTGTAGTACTGCTAAAATATGTTGTTGCCTTAAGTAGAAGGTTTGTAGTTGAGGTAACCGAGGGTAAGGCTTGTAACAGAAAGTTTATTTCCATAATACAAAACACAGCAGGTTCAAGGTATCATTTACAGGATTATAACTGTAGGATTTGCTTAAGGTACAGCAAATAATGGCAAACAAACCAAAAGAACTCAGAAATGGCTTTTTTAAAGTCCTCTTACTTGCAGAAGCAATTGCCTTTAGAAATTAGGCTGCCACTTTCCTTTTTAGTCCTTGTTAATCAGAGCATAAAGAAAAATTCAGGCTTAATTCTTCTACAGCAGTTTGGTTTCTGCCAGCCTCAAAAACCTCTCTAGGCTGCATTTCTACATGAAACCAAACTTAGAACAAAACAAACATTCCAAACTGTTATGAAAACTCTTAGCAGGCTTTTCATATAGGAGAGGAGCAAGCAAAAACTCTTATAGCAGCTAACTTGGCTTTTCTTGCCGTTGCACAGTTCAAACACTGGTGACAAACAAGCATGAATCAGAGCTTCCTGATCAGGCTTACGTTGCAGTAAATTTCCCTTTTAAAACAGACAGGAATTTACCTCCACACTGCTTCTGCCATATGGTCAACTTCCAAGGAGAATTACTTCTTTCAGGGCTAGCTTTTCCTCAAGACCTCCTGTCTAGAGCTTGGCATAGAGAGCAATCCATAAAGCAATCTTCTTCCCCCAACTCTGACACTGGTTCTCCCAACTGCATGGGTTCTGACTCACCGACCTGGTCAGATTGCTCAGCTGACAACCTCTCTGGTGGTCTGAAAGCTTCTCCACTTCCTGGTCCCCACCTCTGTTGCCAACCCGTTGCAGGGAATTCAGCTCTCTCAGGTCTGGGTAGCTCAGCTCTTCTCCAAGAATCCACTCCTTCTCTCTGCTTCTGTCTCAGCTGCTCTCTTGGCTGCTCTCCTTCTTGTCTCCCTCTTTCTCGTCTCCCTCTTTCTCGTCTCTCTGCATAATCTAACCCAGGCTTATACCTCCAGGGTCTTAACCCCACCTCTTTCTTTCCCAGGTGTTGGTAATCCCCCTGCCTTCTGATATTAGAATAATCAGTGCACTTGTTAAAGTAAGGGCTTTGGTCCTCGTTCTTGCAATCCCTCTTTCTTACTTTATCAGTCATTGGCTGAAACCTGTTCCAGCTGGGGGTTTTCTGTCTTTGAAACCTGGCTGTGGCTTTCTCTCCCTGCACTCCTAGAAGGGGACCCTTAACTATGGTGAATTCGTTATGCTTCTCACCTCCCCCACTCTCAGGATAGCTGGCTTTGCCACATGATGTATACAATGAGGCCACATCCAAAGTGGCCAATAATATCTCAGGGGAACCCGCCAAGGCCGAGTGACCCTCCAAAATATTCAAAAAATGAATGGTATTTCTTATGTAAGCCGGAATTTCCAGCAACAGAGGTCTCAAAAAAGGTCTCGATATGTGAGCAGAAGTGGATTTATAGATTGTGTACTGTGGCCCCGGAGGGTTTGAACCTTCAGATTGACTGGGGAGTGTGCATGTAAGGAGGGGGTGGAGTTGTATTGCAGGGAATTCCCATACGTCATGCTAAGGGGTATTCTTTAAGAGAAAGGTGGGTTCTGTTGAGTGAGCATGCGTGGCATTTTTTTTGCACAGCATTGTTGAAGAGAAGCTGGCAGGATGGCTGCTTGTTGTTAGATTTTCGCCTAATTGATATGTGGGTGAGCATTGTTTGGAGGGTTGATCTTGTTTCTGTTTATTTTTTAATAGTGTATGAGCAAATGTTTGCTTTTTGTGTTCTAGTGATTTTCCCCTGATGAAGCGAGGGTGCTCGCGAAACGTATGAGAGCTCTATATTGAGAAGTCGGGGAAGTGGCTGGCTATTTACTCCACGTACATTTTTAAGTTAAGTGATTTTTCTTAGATAATGTTGGCTGCTTGAAACATGCTAAAAGGTCCTTGATGTTATTGGGCTTATGTTTTCTGGTAGGGATCTTGATTCAGTTCTTGATCATATCTACCATATGCCCGTGAATGCTGAGATCTTGGTTTGTTATAGTTTAAGGACAAGCATTGTGTTATTTTCAATAGAGAAACAGTTTTTTGTTTCCATAGAGAGTTCTTTTGACAATTGATAGTTACACTCTACAAGTTGACCATATATTTCTCATGTGTCCCAGTAACTGCAGTAGCTCCCGAGCAGTGAGGGAGGATTTGTCTGCTGCTTGGGAAGCTAGCTGCATTATGCGAAGACACCGGGCTTGTGGAAGGAAAGCACTTGCCTGTCTGGTATCCAGACAGGCTCCTATGAATTCTAGGCATTGGGAAGGAACTAGTTGAGACTTCAGGAAGTTTATTACCAATCCCCAAGTATTGGAGGATTCGCATTGTACGGGACAGTGCAGTACTGGCCTCTGCAACTGTGGGGGCTCGAATGAGCCAGTCATCTAAGTAAGGGAAGACGAAAATCCCCAGGGTTCGTAGGAATGCAGCTACTACTGCCATGCATTTCGTGAATACCCTTGGTGCTGAAGCCAGACCAAAAGGAAGAACCCCGTACTGAAAATGTCTTCCCCTGAAAAGGAAACGTAAAATTTTCCTGTGATCTGGATGGATAAGAATGTGAGTGTATGTATCCTTTAAGTCTAGAGAGCAAAGCCAGTCCTGGCTTTGAAGGTATGGCAGAAGAGTTCCCAGAGAAATCATTTTGAATTTCTCTTGAAACAGATATTTGTTCAATTCTCTGAGGTCTAGAATGGGTCTGTGTCCTCCTGTTTTCTTTGGAATAAGAAAATAGGGGGAGTAAAACCTTGCACCCTGTTGAAGAATGGGTACTTCCTCTATTGCCCCTTGGGCAAGAAGAGTGGAGACCTCGTGATCTAGCAGATTGTCTGCAGAGGTTTGTGATTTGAACTGCTTTAGAACTGTAGGAGGGGGTAAGCTGTGAAAATGAAGTTTGTACCCCTCCCCTACAATGGACAAAGTCCAATCTTCTGCTGTTATCTGATGCCATCTGTTGACAAAGTGACATAACCTGCCGGGAATATTTGGGGGTTGAGGACCCCTCAGAGGCAGGAAAGCAAAGCTCTCTAGAGAGGAGTCAAAGCCCCTGGGGGGGCTGAACCTTGAGAGCTGGTAGGGCTCTGGGGCCTTTTGGTTTCTTTTGTTGTCTAGTTTGTCCCTTTTGGGCAACCTGACCTGGAGTCTGAGTCTGGTGGGTATAGGAAGAATAAAACTTCCTCTTTTTGCTAAAAGAGGGTTTTTTATAAGGCTTCCTTTTGGCTGGAGTGGCTGTAGACTTTGACAATCTATCTAGGGTAGAATTGTCAGCATCTAACTCGTTAGCCTTCTCCTGCCAGTTCTTGCCGAAGAGATTCTCCCCCATGCAAGGAATGTTGCCTAACCTGTCCTGTACCCAAGTCTCCAAGTCTGATGCCTGTAGCCAGGCAATCCGTCGTGAGCCAATGGCAATAGCAGAGGTTCTGCTGATGCATTCAAAGCAGTCAAAGGCTGCATGATTCACAAACTTGGAGACATCCTGAGCATGCTTAACTAGAGCAAGAAAATCTTGTCTCTTACCATCTGGGAGAAATGGGCTCATAAGTTCCAAGTCTCCAGTAACTTCCTTGAGGAACATTCCCATATATAGGATATATGAGCTGATCCTAGCTGAAAGCATAGAAGCTTGAAAAGTCCTGCGTCCAAAAGCATCCAGAGTCCTGCATTCACGACCTGGAGGATTGGATGCATGTCTCTTTGCACTTTTCATCCTACGCGTGGCAGATTCCACTACCATTGAATGGTGTAGCAGCTGAGCTTTCTGAAATCCAGGACATGGCGGAACTCGATACATAGTATCAAGTCTCCTAGAGTGAGGAGAAGTAGTCAGAGGTGTCTCCCACATTCTGAGCATCAAGCTATGCAGAATTTCATGGATAGGCAGAGTGGCTGCCTCCTTAGGAGCTTTAGGATATTGGAGAATTTCCAATTCCTTTGCTCTGGGTTCGTCTTCAGGAGCTACTGTGATTGAAAGACCCTTGGCCATATCACGGATGAAATCCTGAAATGACATGTCCTCTGGAGGTGACATTCTGTGTTGGGGAGAAGAGGGATCTTCTAAGAGAAATCCTCTAGTGCCAGCAGAATTGTCAGAGTCTTCGGAATCGGAGGAATCGAAGTAAATAGAAACATAGAAATATGATGACAGAAAAAGACCACATGGCCTATCTAGTCTGTCCTTCCATATCAACAACTACAATAGTCCCCTATTCCTGACCCCGATGCTCCTGCAAAGCACGATCCCGGTACCGATCGAAGTCAGTACCGAGGTGACCTGGTACCGCTTTGTCAGTTCCAGCCAGAGATGGCATGGGAAGAGTTCCCACCGGGGCCGGTACTGTCGGTACCGGCATCGGTACCGCCATCGGTGTCGATGTCGATACTGGTGCCCTTGGGACCACCGGTACTGCAGCTGAAAGGAGAGCTGCGATACTGCGCTCGATAGCGAGGAACCTCCGGTCTATCGATGCTGCCGATGCCTAGGTGTCGGTACCGGTAAGAACGGCCAGAACCCCTGAGTATGGCACAGGTAGTTCTTGCGAGGTTGAGGCCTCGAGAACATCCTGAAGCCCCATCGATGCTTTGGAAGCTGAAGCCTCTCGCTGGGGCTGTTTTGCCGGTTTGGTTCCCTCAAGGGCAATGCCAATGGCCTCTCGATGCTTAGCAGGAGAGCTACCCTTTGAGGACCGGCTTTTATGTTTAGTTACCTGAGATCCATGTGAGGAAGAAGAGGCCCTTGACGATGTTGATGCAATGGATCTGGCATCTGAAGAAAAGAGGGTACCGAGCTTTGCAGCCCGGTTCTATCTTCCTCTTTTGGTCATCCCCAAGCAGGAGAGACATTCAGTTGGAGAATGATCAGGTCCTAAACATTTTAGACACCAATCATGGGTGTCAGTGACGGAAATGGTACCGCCACACTTAGTACATTTTTTAAAACCACTAGTTGGCTTTTCCATGATTTAGGAAAATGGGGCCTAATGCCCAAAATGGCGCCTAGCACCAAAGAAGAAAGTTTCTGAAAAGAAACAGTCTAAGTTTAAGTCCTTTTTTTTTGTATGAAAAGAAAAGAAGAGAACCGGCGGTACCGGTAGGCGTCGTGCGGTAGGCAAACGCGACCACAAGAAAGAAATTTAAAGACGGAATTTTCTGCGGTGACAGGGATTAGATCCTGTGGGCTCCACGGAAAACAAAGAACTGAAGAGGCACAGTTGGAAAGGCGGGAAGGCAGTGCGCATGTGCTGAGGGATGCTCCCAAAAGCGTTCCCGCGCAGGCTCCATCGGTACCGACGATACCCATATGTGAGGACTACATTCCTGCTTGTTCCTGAAGATTATGGACTAATGTCTGTTTCTTACGTTTTTACCTTCTCTTTACTTTTTTAATCATTTAACTTTTCCTCATACCAATTCATAGCTGTTTCAATGCATGGATACACTAACTAGAAGCCTGATGTGAGATACAGCTCTATGATGGGCTAATGTTTTTAATTCATATTGCTTTTTAACGCCCTATTGTTTTACCTTGCTTTATTTTACCTTAAGGTATTTTACATCAGTTCTAGAGGGACGCCAAGATTTATTTTATATAATAGTACAATAGCTCCCATTCCCCTTCCCCCCTCTGCATTTTTGTTCCTTGGAAAAACTTAGACAGGCTGGCAAAGTAGTCAGGAAAGCAAAGGTACAAAAAGAAGAAGAAATAGCCAATGCAATAAAATGGGGGGACAAGACATTGTTCAGATATGTTAGCAAGAGAAGGAAGGGCAAAAGTGGTATTGTTAGACTCAAGAGTAAAGGGGAGGAATATGTAGAAGCTGATGAGGATAAAGATGAAATTAGACTTACCTGCTAATTGTTGTTCCTTGAGGAACTCCAGTCCAGTCCAGTCCCGGAACATCTGGGTTTAGCACCTCCTCCAGCAGCTTGGAGACTGAGCACGTTATCACTTTGATGACCCTGGTATCCAAGGACCACCTCTCCGCTCCAGTACCTATTGACAAAGCAGACTCACCGGAGCAACAAATAAGTAGTGAGCATAACCAATCAAATTATTTAACTGCCTATAACTAAAGTAGGATTTAACTTAAACTTTAACCTAAATTTAGTAAGCTTCCCCGGAAGGGAATGTATCCAATATACCACTGCATAGGTTTACCGTTGTCCCCCTTTATGAAGGCAGCGGACCTACTGGGATCCCCACTACTGGCAAACTCCACTCCCCTACTAAGAACTACTTGCCCTAAAATGGAACCTTTATTTCAATCTTAGAGTCCCCTCGTTTCAGGCCGTAGTCCAAAACTGACACTAGGGGAGGGATCCGGGACTGGACTGGAGTTCCTCAAGAAACAACAATTAGCAGGTAAGTCTAATTTCATCTTCCTTATCGTCCCTCCAGTCCAGTCCCGGAACCTCTGGGGATGTAGGCAAACCATGCATACCATGTAAATAGCAGAATGTATATAGTCAGCACTTTTGTAAATAGTCTCTTCCCAATGACATGCCCACCTGGGCCGGGGTCTTGATCCCCAGCATGTATATAGTTACCTGATTTTGTCCAAGTTAGATCACCTGTTCTATTGTAAATACAGAGCAGCCTAGGCCGCAATGTATACATTATTGTTGTATGTAAACTGCACTGATTTTAAATAGCACGGTATAAAAGAGACATTAAATAAATGTGACAGAGCAGTAAATATCAACGGGAGGGACCTGCTAGACCAGCCTGAAGCACTGCCGATCCAAAACGGGCATCCCCCGCAGCCTGAACATCCAGATGGTAATGCTTGATGAAAGAATTCAAAGATGACCAAGTTGCCACCTTACAAATCTCCACGGCAGGCACTAAATTATACTCCGCCCAAGACGCAGCTTGCGCCCTCGTCGAATGCGCTCTTAGTCCTTGCGAAACAGCCTTACCCTTTAGAATATAAGCTGACGCTATGGCCTCCTTGAGCCATCTGGAAATGGAACACTTAGCTGCTGCTTCCCCTTTCCTAGGCCCTCCAAACACCACAAACGGCCTATCGGACTTCCGGAAGGACGCTGTACTATGCAGATACTTCCTAAGCGTCCGCCGAACATCTAGAAGACGCAACTTCCCTCTAGTTGCATCTTCCTCTCCTCCATCGAACACTGATAACGACACCACCTGATTAACATGAAATACCGAAACCACCTTGGGCAGAAAAGAGGGTACCGGCCTCAAAACTACCTTCTGTTCCGAAAACAACAGAAACGGCTCCCTACAAGACAAAGCCTGCAACTCCAAAATTCTACAAGCGGAACAAATGGCTACTAAAAACACCACCTTAAGAGTAAGGTCCTTTAACGATGCCTTACCCAATGGTTCAAAGGGCTCCCGCACTAACGCTTCTAGGACCAGATTGAGATCCCACGTCGGAACCGTTATCCTGCACGGCGGCCGTAAGAGAGATACTGCTCTCAGAAATCTTTTAATATCCGCATGTGCGCTAAGCGCTTCCCCTTGCACCTTTCCCCGATAATTGGAAAGCACTGCTAATTGCACTCTCAAAGAACTGGCTGCCAAACCCTTCTCGAAACCATCCTGTAGAAATGAGAGAACCTGTGGAATTGAAGCCCTTGATGGTCGAAACTACCTGTCCACACACCACACTTCGAAAATGCGCTAACGAAGTAGACCTACGCCTGGCCTTTAATAAGGTGGAAATCACCACTGCTGAGTATCCTCTGATTCTCATCTGTGCCCTTTCAAGAACCAAGCTGTAAGCGAGAATAGGTCAACCTGCGGCATGCGTAGCGGTCCCTGAATTAACAAATCTTCCTGCACCGGTAGACACCAGGGACTGCCCACCAGAAGCCAAACCAGATCCGCATACCACGGTCTCCTTGGCTAATCCAGCGCAATCAAGATCAGCATGCATTGGTGGATCTCTATGTGCTGAACCACGTGACCTATTAATGCTCATGGAGGAAAGACGCATAGGAGTCCTTCCACTGGCCAGCTTTGCACCAGAGCATCAAGACCCTCTGACATCCTTTCTCACCTCCTGCTGTAGAATCGACTGGCTTTTGCTGACTGGAAAGTCGCCGTAAGACCGATAATTGGGGTTCACCAGCGGCGCGCAATCAGTGAAAACACCTCTCGACAGAGAACCCACTCTCCTGGATCCACTCTGAACAGACTCAAAAAATCTGCTTCCACAATGTCTACTCCTGCCACATGTTGCGTCGACAGCGCCAGAAGATTCTCCTGGGCCCATGCTAACAGGTGATTGGCTTCCTCCTCCAAGGGCACACTTCCCGTGCCTCCCTGGCGATTGATGTAGGCCACAGTGGTCGCGTTGTCCGAAAGCACCCAAACCACTTTCTTTCGCAACCAAGGCCGAAACGCCTGGAGAGCTAAGGCCACCACCCGCATCTCCAGCCTGTTGATGGACAACTCTTTTTCCAGGGCACTCCATTGCCCCTGAGCAAAACGGCCTTCGAAATGCGCTCCCCAGCCTATCAGACTGGCATCCGTTGTTAGTGACCTCCAGGCTGGGGACTCCAACGGCATTCCCTTCTCCAGGCATCCTGAAAGTAGCCACCAACTTAGATCTAGATGCACCACCGGCAGACAGGGAAGTCTGAGACAATGAATCTGTTTGATGCGACCATCTCTGGAGCAGAGCCCTCTGCAAGGGTCTCATATGAGCCCTTGCCCATGGAACCAGCTCGAGAGTGGCCGCCATGGTCCCTAGAAGCTGCAGATACTACCACGCCGTGGGAGCCCTCTTGTCTAGGAAACTGTGCACGAGCGTCCTCAGCCCCTGCGCTTGCAGTTCCAGAAGAAACACTTTCCCTTCATACGTATCGAAGCGAGCTCTTAGGTACTCTAGGCTTTGCGACCGAATCAGCCTGCTTTGGATAAACTGACCACCCAACCCAGGCTCTGAAGAAGACTTACCACTCGGGCCATGGCTGATTCGCTCTCACTTCTTGACTTCGCTCAAATCAGTCAGTCGTCCAAATAGGGATGAACCAACACTCCTTCCTTGGGCAATGCCGCCGCCACCACCACCACCATCACTTTGGTGAATGTCCGCAGAGCTGTAGCCAGACCTAACGGCAATGCCCAGAACTGAAAATATCCCATGGGCACCGCAAACCAAAGGAACTGCTGATGCTCCCGATAAATCGGAATGTGCAGATAAGCCTCCGCCAGATCCAGAGAAGTAAGAAACTCCCCTTTTCTGACTGCTACTATGACTGACTGAAGGGTTTCCATATAAAAATGTGACACTCGCAGACAACGATTTATCCGTTTGAGATCTAAGATGGGCCGAAAAGCTCTATCTTTCTTTGGAACCATGAAATATATGGAGTACCAACCGCACCCGTACTGATCTGGTGGTACCAGAACCACTGTCTTGAGCTGTAACAGTCTGTCTAAGGTTTCCTGCACTGCTACCTGCTTGGATCGCGCTTTGCAGGGGGACTGAATGAAGGAACTGACGACAGGACGCTGAAATTCTAGAGCATATCCTTCTCGAATAACTTCCAACACCCACTGATCTGAAGTGATTTGGACCCAGGCAAGATAAAACTCCTGTAGGTACCCTCCTACTGGCTCCAATCCTACCTGAGTCCGCCCTCCTGAGTCCAATCCTACCCGAGGATGCCACGAAACCTCTGCCTGCTCCCCGAAAACCTCAAAATCCCTGGTTCCTAGTGGTAAACCTTCCCTGCTGAAACTGACCGAAACAAGACGAGCGGAATCACAAAACTGTCTTTGCGACCCCTTTGGAGCTGCAGCGGGCCGACCTTGCTTTGGCCTATCTTCCAGAAGACGACCCCTCTTGGATTCCCCAAGGTCTCTTACTAGCTTGTCCAAATCCTATCCAAAGAGAAGCTTCCCCCTAAACGGGAGCTTACTCAGTCGAGCCTTCGAGGAACAGTCGGCCGCCCAGTTACGCAACCACGAATATCACCGAGCTGCTACAACTGAGGCCATATTCTTTAATAGGCCTCGGATAAGGTCATAATGAATGTCCGCGAGATATGCCACCCCAGACTCCAACCAAACTACCTCTTTGACCTGCTCTCCTATCTGATCAACTTGCAGTCGCTGCAACCAATGAAGACACGCCCTAGCCACCCAAGCCCCCGAAATCGAAGCCTGGATCGACAGGGCGCTGATGTCAAAAACTTGCTTCAACAACGTGTCCAACTTCCTATCCTGAACATCCTTGAGAGCCGCACTGCCTTCAACCGGAATCGCTGTCTTCTTGGTAACTGCCGATACCGCAGCATATACCTTTGGTAAGCGAAAAAGCTCACGATCCTGATCCGACAAAGGATAGAGACGGGCCATAGCTCTGGATCCTTTAAGCCCCGCCTCAGGCATATTTCATTCCTCCTGAATCATATCCCTGACGACTCTGTGCACTGGAAAAACCCTCTGAGATTTACGAACTGTCTGCAACAACGAGTCCTCTAAAGTGTCATCTCCTGCAGGAGCACTGGAAGGCATGTTCAGAGCTTTAAGAGTTTCCGCAGTGAGTTCCGGCAACTCCTCCCGCCTAAACACTCGAACCACTCTAGCTTGCTCATCCATTTCCATGAACTCACCTTCCTCTAAATCATCTTCTGTATCTACATCCAGATCGCCCTCTGTAGACCTCAATACATCTAAATCCTCTGGCTTTTCTAACCCCTCTCTCGAGTCCCTTAGCTTCTTAGAGGGGACACTTCCAGCTCCTAAACCGACTGGAGTTCCTGGCCATTTACCTCTCTGCTCCACCTCCGAGGAACAGGTTACCGGCTCACTGTGCCGCAGACAAAATGCTTGATGTAGCAGAAGAAAGAAATCAGGGGGAAACATAGCTGGAATACCCCCCTGACCTAACCCATGCTGAGGCACCGGAGCTGGTGCTGACGAAGGCCCAGCCACTGGTTCCTGGGATGACACGGAAGGGGCCATGGGCTCCAGAGAACCTTGAGAGATTTCCTTTTGTACCTTCACCCCTTCCTCCAGGGCCTGTTCCATCGAGACTGCCTCCTGAGAACAGCCTCTGCAAACCCACGTATCCGACACCGCACGACGTTGTGTACCACACATTAAACACTGCGGCCTGGAAGGCATCCTGCCCCACTGGCTATGCTCCCCAGAAAAAAGGAACAGCAAATGCCAACCAAGAAAAAACAAACAAACAATCTAAACAGACTCCAAGTCCTGTATTCTCAACTCACACATAAAAAATTGCCAGAATATATATATATTTTCCAAACAACTGCCTGATCTGAAATCAGAAGACCTCCAGCAAAATGGGAGCTCACAAATCTTAGGGCAGCTGCCAAAAACCCAGCTGAAATCAAAGCAAAGGTCTTCTGAAGAAAAAAACACCAGTGGCGCATCCCGCTCAAAAAGAAACATGCAGTCAGGCCTCACCCCGTGGTGCTCCTGCGATCGCAACAAGAACTCTGCTCTACACCAGCTCCCCGAAGGATTGCCTGCCTGGATCTTACCTCCGCAGCACCACAGAGAGAAGCCCTCAGTGTTGTGTGCCTCAATCCTCCTCCCGTGCTCAGCCGGACTTGTGGCTTCGGCGCTGAGTGAGGAGAGACGAACAGTGAGTCAGCCGCTTGAACTTCAACCCACACCCTTCAAACTTTCAGCCCGGTGAGCCTTCTACTGGCTCCTCGCTCATGAATGCGGGATCGGGAGGCTAATTTTCCAGACCATCACTTCAGCCTGCCAGAGTGGAGGGAGGGAAGGAGGAAGAAATGGAAGGAGGGAGGGGGGAGGAAGAGGCAAACAAACCTCTGCAGCTCCTCAAACCTAACACGCTCTCCCCTTATGATCCAACAAATACCTTTAACTAATCCTGATTCCGATCTACTAAAAGAAACTCTCCTTGGTTGTTGTCAAGTGAGCCTTGACCTACAGGCTCACCACCTCTCCAGCTGCTTGGAGACTGAGACTACTGGAGCGGAGAGGCGGTCCTGGGCTACTTATACCAGGGTCATCAAAGAGATGATGTGCTCAGTCTCCAAGCTTCTGGAGGAGGTGCTAAACCCAGAGGTTCCGGGACTGGACTGGAGGGACGATAAGGAAGTGGAATTGCTTAACAAATATTTCCGTTCTGTGTTCACAGAAGGGCCGAGAGCAGGAATTCAGACAACACCCACAAACAGGAACAAAAGCAAGGGGCATCTCAAGCAATTTTCAGAGGACTATGTTCATGAGGAACTAGCTAAACTAAGAGTGGACAAAACGATGGGACAGGATGGGATGCATCCAAGAATACTGAAGGAACTTGGAGACGTTCCAGCAGCACCATGGACTGACCTTTTCAATGTCTTTTTGGAGTCGGGGGTGGTGCCAGAGGACTGGAGAGAGGCACATGTGGTCCATTTACACAAAATCAGAACTAAGGAGGTAGTTAAAAACTACAGGCTGGTTAGTTTAACCTCAGTAGTGAGTAAATTATTGGAAACACTGCTGAAAGAGAAAATAGTGAGGTTTCTGGAGTTCAATGGATCCGAGGCAGCATGAATTCGCCAGGGGCAGGTCTTGTCAGACCTGGGAACAGGGAGTTGGAATGAGGGAGAGCCCTAGATGTGGTGTATTTAGATTTCAGTAAAGCATTTGATACTGTTCCACACAGGTGACGTTTAAACAAATTAAGTACCCTTGGGATGGACCCTAAATTTACTGCTTGGGTTAGAAATTGGTTGAGTGGGAGGTGACAAAGGGTGCAGTTAAATGGAGTTCACTCTGAAGAGAATGAGGTTACAAGTGGTGTGGCCACAGGAATCTGTCTTTGGTCCGATTCTTTTTAACATCTTTGTTAGTGATATTGCAGAAAGGCTGTCAGGTAAGGTTTGCATCTCTGCAGATTATACCAAAATCAGCAACAGAATAGACACACAGAAAGGTGTAGATAACATGAGGAGGGATCTAGCTAAACTTGGTCTAGAATTTGGCAGCACAGATTTAATGCTAAAAAATGTAGGGTCATGCATTTCGGCTGCAACAATCCAAGAGAGCGGTATAATATAAGGGGTGATGTACTCCTGTCCATGAAAGACGAACAGGACCTAGGCGTGACTGTGTCTGACATTCTCAAAGTAGCCACACAGGTAGAAAAGGTGAAGGTGAAAGCTAGAAGGATACTTGGGTGTATAAGGAGAGGAATGGCTAGTAGAAAAAAGGAGGTGATAGTGCCTCGGTATAAGTCTTTGGTGAGACCTTATTTGGAATATTGTGTGCAATTCTGGAGACTGCACCTTCAAAAGGATGTAAACAGGCTGGAGTCGGAGCAGAGGGTGGCTACTATAATGGTTAATGGTCTTTGTTATAAAGCATATGAGGACAGACTTAAGGACCTTAATATGTATACTTTAGAGCCGGGGTCTCAAACACGCGGGCCGCGGGCCGCATGCAGCCCACGAGAGAACTTTGTGCGGCCCGCGATGGAGGGAAACAAAAAAACCCAAAAAACACTGGCTTCTGCTGCTGCCGCTGTGGCAGCGGCAGAATCAACTGTCAAATTTAAAAAAAAAAAAACCTGGCTTCTGCTGCTGCAGCAGCAAAATCAGCTGTCCCGCGGCCCCTTCCCCTCTGCCCGGAGATCCCTGAGTCTGCTCCATCAGCGGAGGGCTTTTCAAGCCGCGAAGAGTATTTCCCTCTCGCGCGGCTTGAAAAGTGAATAGGTTTAAGCCGCGCGAGAGGGAAATACTCTCTACGCGGCTTAAAAAGCCCGCCGCTGATGAAGCAGACTCAGGGCTCACCGGGCAGAGGGGAAGGGGCCGCGGGACAGCAGATTTTGCTGCGGCAGCAGCCGAAGCCAGTTTTTTTTTTTAAATTTGACAGTTGATTCTGCCGCAGCCACGGCGGCAGCAGCAGAAGCCAGGGTTTTTTTTTTAATTTACCTGGGCTGATGGGAGGGAGGGAGGGGGGTGTAGGACTGGTAATGGGCTATGGTGGGGGCTAGGACTGGAAATGGGCTGATGGGGGTTAGGAAGGACTGGAGGTGGGCTGATGGGGGAAGTTAGGACTGGTAATGAGCTATGAAGGGGCTGACTGAAATGGGGTAATGGGGGGGTTAGGACTGGAAGTGGGCTAATGGCAGGGGGGTTAGGACTGGTAATGGGCTATGGGGGGTCTAGGACTGGTAATGGTCTAGGGGGCTTGCTAGGACTAGAAATGGGCTGAGTGGAAGGGGGGCTTGATCTGCAAATGGCTGATGGGGAGGGGGGCTTGGAATGGAAATGGGCTGTGAGGGGAGGGAGCTAGCACTGGAAATGGGCTGAGTGAGGGGGGGAGCTAGGATTGAAATGGGCTGATGGGGGGCTAGGATTGGAAATGGGCTGATGGTGAGGCTAGGATAGGACTGGAAATGGACTGATGCAGGGACTAGAAAGGAGCAGATGCTGGGTGGGGCTGGAACTAGAAGGGAGCTGATGTTGGGGGAGGATTAGAATGGGATGGAGCTGGGAAAGTGAAATGGAGAGGGGAAAATATTTTGTCTGGGAGAGAAGACAAATCTACAATTGGCCAGGTATTGGGAGAGTAAGTGGGGATTGAGGATGGAGGGGTAAAATTTGAGTGGATGAAATAGGATTGAGGAAAGAGCAAAAGGAAAAAGATTAGTATGTTAAAGCAGATGTAGAGAGAGAATGGAAAAAAAACTAGGAGAGAGAAGAAAGGACAAATGGACAGCAGATGATGGAGAGTTAGCAGAAGACATGAAGAAACCAGAAGAAAGTGGCTGGAACAATTGCAACTGAAAAAAAATGCACAAAAGGTAGAAAAATATCTCTTTATTTTGAATTTATTAACTGGAATATGTCAGCTCTGGGAAATGTGCATCATTAACGTTTGCACTTTGTTTAGTACAAGAGGAAATTAATTTATAGTTTTATTTCTACAGTGTTGTTGTACATTCCAAGTTTGGCTTTTGGGGTTCCCAGTTTAATTATTGTCTTCCTGTTTCTAAATCTTTTAGTCTTTCTTTATCCATACTCATTAAGAGGCATGTTTACTAAAAGTTAGTGTATGGTAACATTATGCAAATATTTATGCAAATGAGGCCCCGCGTCTTATGCGGCCCCCGGGTTATTTTACAAGTCCTGATTTGGCCCTCAAAGCAATTTGAGTTTGAGACCCCTGCTTTAGAGGAAAGGCGGGATAGAGGTGATATGACTGAGATGTTTAAATACCTCTATGGCACAAATGCACAGGAGGAGAGCCTCTTTCAATTGAAAGCAAGCTCTGCTATGAGGGGACACAGGATGAGGGTGAAAGGGGATAGACTCAGGAGTAATATGCGGAAATATTTCTTTACGGAAAGAGTGGTAGATGCATGGAATAGTCTCCCAGTGGAGGTGGTAGAGATGTGGATAAAGAGTAGTTACTCACCTGTAACAGGTGTTCTCCAGGAGCAGCAGGAATCAGTCCTCACATATGGGTGACACTGATGTTGATGGAGCCCTTGCGGAGCATTTCCCCAGCTTTCCATGAAAGCCTTTGGGAATGCAGGCATGAATGCGCGGTTCCCTTCCCGCCTAAAGGTGCCATCTTGCTCAGTCAAATGACATAGCTAAAAACAGCACACAAAAATGTAAAAATAAACTATGTACAAATGCAACTCCCAGGGGAGGAGGGAGGGTTGTGAGGACTGATTCCTGCTGCTCCTGGAGAACACCTGTTACAGGTGAGTAACTACTCTTTCTCCAGGACCAAGCAGGAAGTCAGTCCTCACATATGGGTGACTCCCTAGCTCTGGGCTACCAAGGAACCCAGGCTGAACAAGAGAACTCCCTCTAGTCCCAGCATCAAAGAAAGGCTTTTCACTGAAAGAACCTCCACAGGTAGCCCAACGGAGGGCTGGAGGGCAGGAGTTGCCTAAACCTCAAAGAGATTCCGGAGTACTGCCTGGCCAAAAGCACTGTCCCTACGGAACTCCCTCTCCAGGCAGTAATGGGCCGCAAAAGTCTGGCTTGAGGACCAAGTTGCAACCCAACCAAGTCTGGCTTGAGGACCAAGTTGCAGATGTCCACCAACGGTACAGAGCGGAGGTGAGCCACTGAGGCAGCCATTGCCCTGACACGATGGGCCATGACTCGACCCTGCAAAGGAAGGTCAGCCACCCTGTAAGCCCAGGTGATACAGTACCTTGTCCCAGGTGGACAAGGTACGCTTGGACACAGCTACCCCAAATTATTAGGGTCAAAAGCTACAACTTTAGGGTGGAACTTTGGATGAGTCCTAAGGACTACCCTGTTCCTATAGAAGCGGGTGTAAGGCCTGTCACAGACCAGGGCCTGAAGCTCACTCACTCGCCTGGCCGAGGTTAGGGCTATCAAGAAAAGTGTCTTCCAGGACCGAAAGCATAGAGGGCATGTAGCCATCGGCTCAAAAGGTGGGCGAGTCAGTTGCTGCAAAACCACATTCAACTCCCACTCAGGAGCAGGAGGACGGATGGGAGGCTTGAGCAAAAGCAAGCCTCTGAGAAACCGGGACACCAAGGGGTGAACCGACAGAGAATGTCCTTCCACCAGTGAGTGGTGAGCTGCTAGAGCTGAGAGGTGGACCCGAACAGAATTGGACTTAAGTCCCTGATTTCATAAGTGCAGTAAGCACTGAAGCACTACTGGTACAGTACAGGAGAAAGGATCCTCTGTACGTAGCTGACACCACACGGAAAACCTTTTCCATTTGAGAGCATAGGCTTTCCTAGTGGACTGTTTCCTAGAGGCTAGGACAACCTCTTCAACTTCCTGAGGTAGGCCCCAGGGAGCTAAAACTACCCTTGCAGCCTCCAGGCCATCAAATTGAGAGCTTTGAGATTGGGGTGCAGAAGGGAACCCTGATCCTGAGAGAGAAGGTCGGGTTGCAACCCAAGAGGCAGTGGGGGATCCACTGCCAGCTGAAGCAGAAGTGGAAACCAAGGCTGTCTCGGCCACCTGGGAGCCACCAGCAGGACCGAGGCCTTGTCCTGAAGAATCTTGAACAGGGTTCGGGCCACCAAGGGCGTCGGAGGAAACGCATACAGGAGGCCCTAAGACCATGGGATCAGAAAAGCATCTGCTGCTATCCGCAGAGGATGCGGTTGTCTGGAGCAGAACTTTGGCAGCTGTTTGTTCAGTGGACTGGCAAACAGATCTATGGATGGAAGTCCCCATTTCAGGAAAATCCTCTGAACCACCAAAGGATGGAAATTTTGAGTTTATTAAACAAGCAACAAAATACATACAAAAAGCAGAAACAAGCACCCCAACCAAGTCCCACACCCCCCCAAAACCCCCACCCCCCCCGACATATCACAAAACAAATATCACAACCCCCCCGTGACCCGCCTCCCCAAAACCCACCACCAAACCCATTAATCAGCACACGTGCCCTCCTCCCAACAACAACCCCCAAAAAGTCCTTATCAATGTCCATGTCCCCTCCCCCCCCTCAGTCCAATGTCCATGCCCGACCCAACCTCCCCCTGCAAGAACACCCCAGCAGAGTCCACACATTGCATCTTGCAGTCCCTGAACCCCTGCCCCGCACAACACCCCCACCAATTCAAATGTCCAAATGTCCAGTCTGTCTGACTCTCAGACTCCCCCTCCCCACCCATCCAGAAAATAAACCCCCTATCCCTATCCCTCCCCCTTCAGACCCATCCCATCCAGTCAAACACTTCAAAGACAAAGCTCCCCAACCCCTACACCAAAAGCAAATGAAAACATAAGGGCCCCCTTAGCCCATCCCCAACACAATCCCATCAAAACAAATCATAAGTAATCATACAAATCAAATCAAATAGCGAAATACAAAGGAAATACAGAACCCTTGTACTGCCCTGCCCTTCAGACAACGGAGCGGGATGCCCAGAAAACAAAAAGAACAGACAAACACGGAAAACAAAAATATTGGGATGGCCACCCTCTAAGAAGAAAGGGAAAGCGGACAACCGGTCAAAACCCCCTTATGGAGCCCCAGCTCACCCCCCCCCCTCCCCTCCCTTTGGGAGGAAAACATCCCAAAATCATAAAGAGAAGGAAACCCCAGGGAAGGGAAAACTAACCCCTCCGATCACACCCCTCCCCCCAGGGAACAACAAACCAAAACAAAATCCTCACAGTCCTACAGGGACGAAAACCCCAGGGAACCCCTCCCCCTCACGGGGGGCGAAGGGTGAGGTGACGCCACAGACGCTCCCAACGATGAGCCTCCACCACCCTCCTTTCACGTTGCGCCATGCTGGACACTTCCTCCAGAATGTCCCGCACCACCTCGTCGAGGGGCAGGACCAACCCCCGGGTCGAGACATGACAGCGCGCTTGCCACAGGTGGTAGCGTACCACGGCCGTGACGAGGTAGAGGGTCCCGGAGTCCTGCCTTAGAGGAAAGGACCAGGCCCCGTACACCCACTCCGCATACGTGAGGAGGGAAAGGTCGCGCAGGTGAAGAGCAGCGGACACCAACCGGCAGGCCTCCACGTTAAAGGGGCACTGCCGGAGGAAATGGTCCATGGTCTCCGCTTGCCCCTCACACCCGGCTCTCGGACAGACCCGCTCGGCCTGTGACCTGTACTTGAGGTTGTCCCTCACGTACAAACGCCCGTGGAAAGACAACCAGGCTACATCCCGAACCTTCTTCGGTAGCCGAGGGGAGTTCAACAGCCGAAGGCCCCGCTGCATCACATCCGCCGGACAGTCCCGCAGGGCCCACCGTGGTTGATAGTGAGAGGTGAGAACCATCCGGTATAAGCCTTTCCGCCCCAAGGACTGGGCGAGCGGGTCGGTCACCCCCCACCGCCGAATGAGCCCCACCATCACGAATACGTACGATGGGGCCTGTTCCCCTCTCCGGCGCACACGTGGGACCGAGGACGCCCCCTCCCACTGCTCCCAGAAGCGGGAGAACCATTCCCGATAGGAGGCCACCCACCAGACCCCACCCCCTTCCCGCATCCTACCCAAGTGGAACGCCATAGACAAGACTGACAGGAAGACAAGGGGGTGCAACATACCCAAACCGCCCTCTGCCCGATCCAGGCAAACGATGTTGCGCTGGACGGGGTTCAAGCGGTTACCCCACAGAAAACAGAAAAAGACGGCACAGACAGACGCCTGACGGGACAACGGAAGGACGAAGACCGTGGCTACGTGCAGAAAGAGAGGAAGCAGAAACGTCCCGAGGAGTTTGATCTTCTCCTCGTACGTACACCTCCACCCCCTCCACCGCAGCACCCGACACCGTGCAGTCTCGAGACAACGGTCCCAATTGGACTCCGCACAGTCCTCCGACCCGAAGACGAGGCCCAAAACGCGGACCTCCCCCACGGGAGGAGGAAAGGGGGCGCAGGAAGGCGGGGAGGCCTCCGAGGAGCCCAACCACAGCGTCTGGCACTTGCTGTGGTTTACAACAGAATGGGCTACCTCCGAGTACTCCTCCACGGCCTCTCGCAGGGCCTCTACCCCTTCAGTGCCGTCCACGTAAACTGATATGTCGTCAGCGTAGGCAACGACGGACACCGGGGGCGCACCAGGCGCCTCCAGGCCCCGCAACCCACCTGAGGACAATCTCCGGAGGAAGGGGTCGAGGGAGAAAACATACAGCAGGGGGCTCAAAGGGCACCCCTGCCGCACCCCCGAGGCGACACCAAATGGCCGTCCGAGCCACCCGTTAATAAACGGGAAGCTCACCCCCCCTCGGTACAGCGCCTGCACGACGAAGAGGAAACCTGCGGGGAGGCCGAAGTGCTGGAGCACCACCCACAGGTACCGGTGACTGACTCGATCAAAGGCTTTGGACTGATCCAAGGAGACCAACCAGTGGTCCCGTTGGAGCGACCGGCCTCTTTCCACCATCTCCCGGACTGTGGCGACAGCGTCCAGAACCCCTCTCCCCCGAACGGAACAATACTGGGAAGGGGACAGCAAATCGCCCGACACCTCCACCAGTCGGTTGGCCAAACACTTGGCCAGGATCTTCCGGTCCGCGTTCAGAAGAGAGAGCGGCCGCCAGAAGTCCAAAGAGCTATCGTCCTTCCCCTTGGAGAGCAGCAGCAGGACAGACTCGCGAAATGACCGCGGGAGATACCCCGTGTCCATGATCTCCTGAAACAGGGAGGTCAGGAAGGGGGCCAGCTGGGCGATGAAAGTGCGATAGAACTCCACAGGGAGCCCATCGCGCCCAGGCACCTTCCCCAACGGCATGGCACGAATCGCCCTCTCCACCTCCACCTGCTGAATCGGAGCAGCGAGTGCATCAACCTGTGCCTGGACCACAGCCGAATACACCGGGGGAAGGCCCAGGTACGTTCGGATATGTGTGAGGTCCATGGGGCGATCCCCAAACAGGTCCGAGAAGTATTCCCCCACCATCCGCAAAAGGTCCTCCTGGGAGGTATGAATGGTACCGTCCTCGCCCCGCAGGGCCATGACCTCCCGACGCTGAACCCTCTCCCTGCAAGTCCGGAAAGGGTCTGGAGTGGCGCCCCCACCGGCCGCCCCCTCGAAGCATAGGGAGGCATGGCGATCGTAAAGCAGGCCACGGAGCTGGACACGCACCTCTTCAACCTCCTCCCGCGCTGCCCCTCGGGATACCAAACGATCCAGCGACCTCCGGAGGACAGTGTAGGTGAGGTAGCGGGATCGAGCCATGGAGGTACCCCGAGAACGGAAGAGTTGTCGGGCACGCGTCTTCACCTCATCCCACCAGGCGCCACGGGAAGGAAAAACACTTAGCAGGGTCTCCTGGTCTGCGAGAAAGGCCAAGAACTCCTGGACCACCTCTGATGTTGCCAACAACTGCACATTCAGTCGCCACAGGCCAGGACCCCTGCTAAGCTCCTCGTGGTTGGCCAGGAAGGACACAGAGAGGACGCGGTGGTCCGAAAAGTCAACCGCCTGCAACTGCGGAGTGGAACACTCCACCCGGGCACTCACATATATCCGATCGATACGACTCCTGCAGGTCCCATGGTAGTAGGTGAACCCCGGCGACCTAGGAAAGGCCCGGTGGAAAACATCCACGAGGTCAGCCGTCCGGGTCATCTCGGCCAAAAAGAGGCCCTCGTAACTGGGTGGGCAACGCTCCCCCCCTCGGTCCTGCAAAAAGGTGGTGGTGTTGAAATCCCCGGCAAGGACCACCAAACGGGAGGTGTGTAAGTAGGGGCGGATGACCCCAAACAGGGTCTTTCGCCCCAACTTAGACTGGGGCCCGTAGACCACCACGAAACGAAACCGATGGGGCCCGCAGTAGCCGTCTAAAAGCAAGCACCGGCCCTGCTCCAGTTCCCACACGTACTGCACCTGAAATCGGTTGGACGTGAACAAAACCGCCACTCCTGCATAGGGCTGTGCCGCAAGGGACCAGTATGAAGGGCCCCACCTCCACTCTCGCTTTGCCCGATGAAGGCTAGCGAGCGAGGTGAGTCTGGTCTCCTGCAAGAAGATGACATCCAGCCCGCTCGTAGAAAGAAAATCATAGGCCGCAGCCCGCGCCTGGTCTGTCAAAATGCTAGCCACGTTGATAGTGGCGCACGAGAAAGCAGGAGTGCACGCCATACCTATTTCTTGTGTAGTGACCCCTTCCTCCTCTTCTCCCCAACCCCGGGATCCCCTGAATCCCGCTTACAGGAGATGCCCGCCAGCTGAAATAACTCCTCCCGGTCCACGTCGACCACCTCAAGGAGCTCCCCCTCCTCCTGTTCGACCCAGTCACCCCAGCGGGTGCTGGCGCCCTCGGGACCACCAGGCAAAGCTGTCGCGAGGGCAAGTCCAGTCCCCACGGAACGAGGGGGCAGAGACAGGTCAGGGGTCGGAGGAATGACCTCCTCCGTGGGGTCCACCACCGGTGCCTCCTCCCCCTTCCCTTCCCCAGACAGAGACTGAGACAACAAAACAGTGCCCACCCTGCGGGGGAGGCCGGGGCGGCCGGGTCAGCAGGGGGCCCCTGAGAAGGCCCAGCACCCAGCTGTGGAGGCAAACGCCTGTCCTCCCTCACCCTCCCCGGTAGCTTTTCCATGGCCACTACCGGAGGCCGGGAGCCAGTTTCCACGCTCTTAGGCGGACCCTGACTGCGGCGTGCCCTCGGGACCTTCTGAGGCCGCCGCTGAGGAAGAGGGGCTGTCTCCGCCGCTAACCGCACCGAACGCCTCACAGGAGGCCCTGCCTCCACAGGCAGGCCCTTATCTGCCTCAGCCACATCAGCAGCCAAGAAGACGAAACGATTGACGTCCAACACGGGCTCTAACTCCAACAATGGGGAGGTCTCCCGTTTCTTCCTCTTGGACTTGCCACCCTTGGAAGAGACGGTAGTCCATTCCTCAGGCGGCACCACCCGCAACCCCTTCTCCTGTTGTGTACCAGCAACCTCCACCACATCAACCCTCTCCTCCATCCTACCCGACTCCCCTCCCCCTGGTGGCTCCCTCGGCTCAATGGACTCCTCTGCACTAGGGCCCCCGGTCTCCTCCTGAGGGAGAGGGGCCTCTACAGCCTCCTCCCGCACAGGAGCCCGAGGTGGAGTGACGGCAACCCCCCCCCCGGTCCATTGTGTGACGCGGAGGGGCAGCGGGCAAAGGGGTGGCCCAACTCCCCGCAAAGGTTACACCGAATTAGCAAACACCCGGCCGAAGCGTGACCCCTTCCACCACAACGGGTGCAGACCTGCTCGGGACAGTTCATGCTCAAATGGCGGAATGAGCCACAGCGGTGACACTCGCGGGGTTGCCCGGGGTAATAGCACAAGATGCGATCCCGACCGAGGAAACCGGCCGAGGGCACGTGCTGCACCACGTTTCCCACCTCACGCAAGCGGATCCTGCCCTTCCACGACCCGTCCCACACCCCTAGGGGCCCAGCGCCCTTAACCAGGGGTGCGAGAAGCACCGCATGGCGCGACAACCAAAACTGGATGTCCTGCCCTGGGAGCGACTCATTCCTGGAGAGGATGGTCACAGGTACCGTCCCCTGGCGAGAGATAGGCACAACACGAAAGTCAGCCCACCCTCCCTGCCCCCTCTGCTGCTGGTATCGGTCCCAGAAAATCTCCAGCCCCCGTCGCAACATGAAACTAACATCATATTCAATGGTGTTGTTCATGTGGATAAAGGCGTAGAGATCTCCTGGGAGAAACCCCAGCCCAAGGACCATCCTCAAGACCTGTTCCCTGGCTGGAGGGGACCCCTCCCCAGCCCATCGGATCTGCGCCACGTTGCGCCGTCGGACCTCACCCCCTACTCCCCTTTGAAACCCTCCCCCTCCCCCTCCTCCGTCACATCCTACTGGACCATTTCCCTGCATAGCTCCCAACCCCCCCACCTCCCCCGACGTCCCCGGAGTGGTGCCCGACCCCTTCAGAGCCTCCGCAAAGGTACGGAGGGGGGGAGCCGACCCCCCAGCCCTCATCCCCCGCCCTTCTGGACGTTCTCCTCCTTCCACCTGCGGGGAAACCTGTTGCCGGACCACAGGATCCGTGATCTCCTCACTTGGAGCAACCTGAGGACTGGGTAGGGTCAGCTCCGCAAATACAGAGTCCGGGATGCTCTCCCTTCCAGATCCCTGGGTACCACCGAGAACCCCTGGATCATCCCCCGTCGCCACCGCCTGATGTTGAAATGCAGCAAAGGCCCCAGGAGGGCCCGTCGGGGTCTCCAAAGCCAATTTTAAAGCGGCACAAACCTGGTTCTCGTTAATACCCAGGGAACCGGAAAACCCCCCCAAACCTCCATCCTGCTTCTCCGACCCAGCAGAAGGCTCCGGGGTTTCGGCCACCACTACCGGGGACGAACCCCGCTCCCCTTCAATCCCGGAAGCCAGGGGAACCATCCTCTCCCTCACTCCCCCTTCTAACATCCCCTTCCTTCCATCCTGAGCAACCTCCCCCTCCTGCCCCACAACGAAACCTGTCGTCCGCTCCCCCTTTCCCTCCGCCATACTCTCCACCAACCCACCGTCCTCCACTCCCTGCATGGCCACCGCCAACAAGGCAGGACCATCTCGGGACAGCGGGGCAGATCCCTGCATATCAAAACCCCCCAAACAGCCACCCCCCTGCCCCTCTGCCCTCTCAGGTCCTACCTGGTCGTCGGTGCCAGCCGTGGCACAGGGATCCAGAGAAGTCCGGCTAGCAGCCAAGGCTCCAGCAGGGAGGGCGGACACCCCCCTGCGAGCCAGGCTCACCTCAGCCATGCCACCAGACAGGATAGACACCGGTGCATCCCGCTCTGCTGATCCAGAACTCAAAGATAGTGGCCCCCTATCTTTCCCTATCCCTTTACTCATGCCTTTCCGGCGCCAAACAGCCGCCTCAGGGAAAGCCGGGCGGCCATCCCGCAACTGTTTGAGCACCGGAAAAACATCCACATTAGGGGGGGCCGAACTTTCAACCTCCCCCCCACCCAAAACCATGGTAGATTGTACAGTCCCCTTGACGCTGCAGATCCAGACAGGGAATAGACAAATCAGCCACCCTCCGGATTTCCACAGACTCAGCAGGCTCAAAGGACGGGGGGCAGCCAGTCTTCAGGCTCCTGGCCACACTGAGAGAGGGCTCAGCCAAAGCAGATGAAATGCTGCTCCGCGGGATCGTAGAAGGCATCCCCGAAGCTGCTGTTGCTGAATCCAAGCCCCGACAGGAGGAAACAGCAGACAAACCCCTACTAGGCAGCACCAATTCCCCTCCGACAACAGGCCTTCCGATGGGGATCCGGTCTGCATTCCTGGAACCTTGCCGGTGCTTCAGTGACAGGAGAGGAGAAGGGGAAGTAGCAGTGACACACTTCCTGGCAAACCCGGAAGTGACCTCATGATCTTCACGGCGGCCATCTTTGTAGTCCGAAGTACTGGGAAAACACCCCTGAACGACATCCCGCATCGGGGCTCCCTGCTCTAGACCAGTGGCTCTCTCTACCTGCATCCCTCGGTGATCATGCTGCCAGGAATCTTCTGCCTCTGGATTTGTGTATGACGCTGGAAAATGGGTCTCAGAAATCCGCGATTTTTGGAGGGGAAGGATATCACCAGGCCCCTCCCTGACAGTGCTGCAAACAGAGCTTTCTGGACAGGGAGCCACTATACCAGCCCTTGGAGGTGGGACAGTGACCGGACCAGGGCTCACAAAGTGGGCAACTCTCCTTCCAGTCCGATGAGACGTATTCAGGTAAGGGTCCTTGGACCATCTATCCTCTTCTCCCCTTGCCGGGGCATAATAGGAAAAGGGCAGACTATGAGAATGGGGAGTCCCAGCCATCCAACCTACCCCCGGGGGCCCCCCCTGAACTGCTCCCTGTACTGCCCATCTATCATAGGCCTGATATATTTCTGTGAGGGACCCACAACCCTGCTGCTTGAGGTATATTATTTCTCGGTTTTTGCCCTTCAAGGCCCGCTTCACCCCTTTCCAATAGGTGACATAGGCCACCCATTCCTCCCCGGAAATGGTGGCCTGCAGGCTCTCCAGGTGGGAGAGCTGGGCTCGCAGCTGGGCCGCCTCCTCCTGGAGACCCCGAAGCCGTCGCACCGCTGCTACAATTGCCTCAGGGGCCCTAGCGGGCTGCTGGTAAGAAGGCAGGACCGACCCCTCCCCCTCATCCTCACTGGAGGAGGTAGAGGCCTCCTCCAGGACCCGAGGTGGAGGGGGGAACCCACCTCCCTCAGTACTACATTCCACGGACCTCCAGGGTCTCCCCAGGGCCTCTCCCTGCTGCCACCCAGCCTCCACACCATGCCTGGGGAGAAGACAGGAGCCTCCTCCCTGGGGTGGCGGGCCCATACCTCCATACCTGTGGGTCCCTCGATCCTGACCAAGTGCAGTCCTACTGGGGGAAGCCCCCTCCCGGGGTTCCAGCTGTTCCAGGTTACGGGTTCCGCCAGCCACTTCCAAAATAGGAGGCCCACCCGGCTGGGCAGGCCTCTGGGCCTGGGCCTCCCCCTCCGGAGGCGGCCCAGGTCCCGACATCCAGGCACGAGCAGAGAAACAGGAACCTCTCCCTAGCAGGAGCTCTGCTCAACTGAGCCTCTCAATGCTGCAGCCAAACAGGAAGTGGGAGGAGCTGCCACTCGTGGGGCTGCAGAATCCTGCTCAACCTGTCGGCCAGGTAGTTTTCCTGGCCAGGGAGGTACACAGCCTTGAGGAGCATGTTGTGCTTGAGAGGAAACAAGCAAAGGTCCTGTGCTTCCTGACAAAGGAGCCTGGATCCAGTTCCGCTCTGCTTGTTCACATAAAACATGGCTACCTGGTTTTCTGTTTGAACTAGGACAGACTGATGAGCCAGGGTAGGAGAGAAAGTTTTGAGGGCTAACCGAATAGCCCTGAGTTCCAGTAGATAGATCTGCTGTGCGGCTTCCCAGGGAGACCACAGGCCCTGGGTGCACTTGCCTAGACAATGAGCTCCCCAGCCCTGCAGGGAGGCATCCATGGTCAACACCACTGTGAACCCAGGAATCTGAAAAGGTACCCCTTGCAGCAGATTGGTGGGTGTAGCCACCAGCTGAGGGAGTTCAGAAATTGTCTGGACACCCTTATCCTGTCTCTGAGGCTGCCTGTGGCCTGTGACCACTGAGTCCGAAGGCACCACTGTGCAGGCCTCATATGGAGCCTGGCATTGGGGGACACATGTACTGTCGAAGCCATGTGGCCAAGAAGCCTCAGGCAGAGTCTGGCGGAGACCAGTGACCTGCTGAGAAACTGGTTTGCTAAGTTTATCAGTCTTTGGGCTCTGTCTTCTGGCAAGAATGCCTTTGCCAGCAGAGAGTCCAACCTTGCCCCTATAAACTCCAAGTTCTGGGAGGGGAGCAAAGTGGACTTTGCAAAGTTTATTACAAACCCCAAGCTTTGAAGAAGAGCAATAGTACAGAGGGTGGCCTGTTGGGCCTCCTGTTACGTCTGACCCCTTATGAGCCAGTCGTCCAGATAGGGGAAGACAAAGATTCCCTGATTTCTCAGGTAGGCCACCACCACTGCCAGGCATTTGGTAAAGACCCTGGGAGCAGAGGTGAGGCCAAAAGGCAGTACTCTGTACTGATAATGGTTTCCTCCCACAATGAACCTGAGGTACTTTCTGTGGTCTGGATGAATGAGGATGTGAGTGTACGCATCCTTCAGATCTAATGAGCATAGCCAATCTCCCTGCTGGAGGTAGGGCAGAAGTGTCCCAAGAGTAAGCATCTTGAACTTTTCCTTCTCTAGGAATTTGTTGAGATTTCTGAGGTCTAGAATAGGCCGAAGGCCAGCTGTTCTTTTGTATACCAGGAAATAGCTGGAGTAGAACCCTCGACCTTGTAAGTGGGGAGGCACAGGCTCCACCGCCCTGTCCACCAACAGACCTTGGAGCTCCTGAAGAAGAAGATCTGTGTGCAGGGGAGGCATTGGAGGCTCCCCTGGAAAGTATGGAGGAGGCAGTTGTTGAACGTGTAGCAGATAGCCCTTGTGGACTATGCTTAACACCCAACTGACTCCAGTGATGAGTGGCCACTTGTGGGCAAACAGGGTGAGGCGACCTCCTGTGCAGGGTTGGGAGAGCAGGGACGGAGAGGCTATGCCTAAGGAGTCAAAACCCCCAACCTGCTGAGTGGGAGCAGGGGCCGGAGGCTTGGGAGTCCTCTGCCTACGGGGCCCATTACCCTGCCCCTTGGCTTGCTGACCCTGAGGGGTTGCTTGGGCGGCCTGGTACTGTGGGTACTGTTTGTAGGCTGTGCCCTTCCTTGGGTAAAAGGGCTTTTTACCCGAGCCCTTCTTTTTGTGAGAAGGGGCGGAAGTCTTCCTAGACAGCCTTGTCCTCGTGAGGTGCTCGGTTTTGAGCTGTGCGGCCTTCTCGGTTATGGGCTTGCTTAAAAGGTTCTCACCTCGGCAAGGGACATCGACCAATTTGTCCTGAACCCATGGCTCGAGGTCCGATGACTGCAGCCATGCCTGGCGTCAAGCCGCGATGCCGGCTGCCGCAACACGGGCCGAAGCCTCGAAGCCATCATAGGCAGCGCGGGACATAAACTTGGAGTATTCCCGGATCCCCGAGGACAAGGCTTGAACCTCTGCAAGGGTTCCCCGGAGAGACCAGCAGAGAACCCGGCCAACTCTTTGACCAGGTCTCACAAGTACATGCCCATGTACAGCTGGTAAGACTGCACACGGCAAGCAAGCATGGAGCCCTGGAAGCACTTTCTACCAGAACCATTGAGGTTCCGGGCCTCCCTGCCAGGGGGTACCACGGAGAGCATCTTCTGACTTTTCAGGCAATGCATGGTCGATTCCACCACCATGGAATGGTGTGGTAGCTGCACCTTCTGAAAGCCAGGGCTTTTCCGGAGTCGATAGATAGAATTGACCCGCTTGCTTAGAACCGGCGCCGAGGCCGGTGCCTCCCACATCCGTAAGAGGAGCCATTCCAGCATCGGAGGAACCGGAACAGTAAAGGCCTCCTTCGGAGGAGAGTCATACTGTAGTGCCTCGAGCTACTCGGCTCGAGGCTCCTCCTCGGGGTCCGCAGGGATAGCCAACGCAGTGGCCATATCCTGGACGAACTCAGAGAACCGGGTATCCTCCGGGGCTCAGACTGCGGTGAGTCCGACGGGACGCACCGAGTCCTGAAGGTGTCGGGGGACTCCTCGTCCTCCGTCTCCCAGGCGGACTCGTCCAATGAGGAATAGGGGTCCGACCACGCGGGGCCTGTGAGCACCCGCCCCGACGCCGAAGGCACCGGCGTCGACGCCCTCGGTCCCGAACGGGAGGTCGAGGGAGACCGCAACCAAGGTCGACCTCGAGCCTTTATGGGCTCGAATATCGGCTCGGTCTCTGGGGTTGACTTCGATGTCAATGTCCCGGTGGTCGGGGCAGATGCGCCAGACAGGCTGGCCATCAGTGCCCACTGCTGTTCCATGAAGGCAGACAGTCTGCTCTCCAAGGCTGTCAGCCTGAGACCCAGCTCAGGAGACTCAGCAGCCCCCGACGTCGGCTCTCTGGGAGGACAATCCACGAGGACTACAGGACTTACGTGTCCAGCAGACTCCGGCTCCACTCGAGGTACTTTTGGAGGCTTCTCCTGTTCCACGGGCCCAGGGAGATGGTCAGGGGTCTGAGACCTAGCTCTCGAGGAGCCAGGGACCTCTTCTGAAGACACCTTCGCGAGCCGCTTCTTCCTCTTTCGTTCCAGGTCGGGGGACCCCCTGTCCGAGGAGCCCTGACGGTGCTCGGGATCCGATTCCCGAGATGTCAAGGCCTCAGACAAGGACTGGGCCCGGCCAGAAGCCGAGTCAGAGAAAAGCCTTTCCTTTTGGTGCTGTTGACTTCGAAGCGCCTTGGAAGACATTTTTCCCAATGGTCCACAGGTCTTAGGATCGTGGTCAGGACCGAGGCACCAAAGGCAGCAGTCGTGTGTGTCGGTGAGAGACATTAGCTTCTTGCACCGATCACACTTTTTGAAGCCACTGGAAGCCATCGGGGAAAAAACAGTCCCTGCGAGGTCAAAGGACTGGCCTTCCAGGGAAAAAGAAAAAAAGGGCGTGAACATCAGCCACGAAGGGCAAAAACCAAAAAAAGAAGATCGGGCTCGATACCGGTGTACCGAACCCGGCGGGAGTGGAACCGGTGTTGAACCGGAGAAAAATTAGCGAAGGAATCGTGAAAAAATCTGACTATTTTCCGGAAGGACTAGGACACACGTCCGGTGGGCTTCACGGAAAAAGAGAGACTGAGCAAGATATCACCTTTAGGCGGGAAGGGAACCGCGCATGCGTGCCTGCATTCCCAAAGGCTTTCATGGAAAGCTGGGGAAATGCTCCGCAAGGGCTCCATTGACGTCGATGTCACCCATAAGTGAGGACTGACTTCCTGCTTGGTCCTGGAGAATATCTAAATTCAAAAAGCATGGGACAAACACAGAGGCTCTCTAAAGGAAAAAAGTGGACTCTTGTAGTGGGTGATATGGAAGGGCAGACTAGATAGGCCATGTGGTCTTTTTCTGCCCTCATGATATGCCCTCGTTGCTAGCGCTGACATTTGGTGGAAATAAACTTATTAGCACAAACCATAAGTTTTCAGAAAAACAAGACCAGAGATATCATTGTGATCAAAACAGCATTTTCCATTTTACACAATTAGAGATTTGGACTACCTTAGGTTTTGAGCTCTTACTTGGTCTTGAATCCTCACCTTTCTGCTGTTTTTTTTCACGATTATAATTTATCCCTCATTTTTCACCTTTTATTTTATTATGTCTCATTCATAATCATCGTATGGTATGGATTGATTGTATATACAATTTTGTGGACTTCCGAGCTTAGAAAGTGGCTTGAATTTTTGACGGGTGTACTGGCGCCAAAACCTAGTTTAAAAATGCTGACCATACTTGAGATTGGATTTTAGATTTAAGATTGAAGAGATGGGACAGCACTGACTGCAGCGCTAAGGTATGAATTGTATCTCAGCCCTTTACATGTAATTGGCCTTTAATATTCACAACTATTGTGATTTATCAAATGATTCTACATTGATTTTTTACTTTACAACCTTTTTCACTTCCCGTGCAGGGTTTTTAACTCATACATGTCATGGTTCTCCCACATGTGTACTATAGTGTTTTTAGAATCAATGTCAGTCCAGTATCAGACATCTAATGCATGTATTCTTTATGCAAGGATGGTGTCTTCAACAAACATATATGGTGGGGGGTTTTCACATGTATTTATTATTTGTTATTACTACTTTTTATCAATGTTATTTATTTACTTCCTATTATTTAATGCTTTTAGAGTACCATAGCTCTTTTACGGTTCAGAATGGTATTATTTATTTACATTTTATATACTTTTTATGTTGTTACTTTTATATTCATTAGATTATTGTTTACATATTTTTATTAATATAGAAATATGATGACAGAAAATGTGATGCCAGAAAAAGACCACATGGCCTATCTAGTCTGTCCTTCCATATCAACAATTACAACAGCCCCTTTTTACCTTTAGAGATCCTCTGTGTTTGTCCCATGCTGTTTTACATTGCTATATATGTATTCTTTTGAAGTTTTTGTTTTTATTCTTTGTTTGTGTGTCAAAGCACCCCTGAAGAAGACAGTGCCAATACACGGTTGTGTTGAGTTTGGCTTGTTTTACCTAGGAATTGGATGAAAGCTTTCACCCTAAGAAAGCTATTCATTATTGTACCTGGTTGCATCTTGCTCCTGACTGGTTTGTGAGAGGGATATGCATACACTGCCTCCATTGTATGCCAATCCCTCTCATGCATATTCATTGTGGTTATTCTGAAGATCTGCTCCAGAGGATGGCAGGAGGAGCCAATCATCCAGCTCTATCTCATAGGGAAGAAACAGGCAGTAGGGCCGAGTTCATACAAGTTAAGGGCACAAACGTTTGTCCTGAGATCAGAGAGTCTTTAGTCCCATACACTCATTACTCAGTAACCTACTCCCCATCAACTCAAGTGCCCCACCCTACTGCTCCTCACCACCAACAAAGTCACCTACCCCCCTGGCAACTATTGTTCTGGCCCCTCTGATGGCTGCCCATACATACCTTACTGGTGGAAATGTTTTCATCTTTCTGCATCTGCCCTTGCTGACCAAAATTTCAAAAATTGGAAGAGTTTAGTCAAGGTCACTAACTTTAGCTGAACTGATAGCTTTCCTACAGGAGCTCTCCAGATCAACCAACAGTAAGGATTTAAAGGGTTGTTTTATTATATTAAATTGTTAGCTCTCTGACTGGGAGCTCGTAAAAGGGTTTGTTGTACATTTTTAAAGCAAGGTTACTTACTTTTTGGTGCTTTAGTGGGACTTTCCTTGAGCACAGTAGCTGGTTGAACTCCAGTAACCTCCTCAGCCTTGGGAACTGCTAACACCTAATCAGGAGTTAGTGGGCCTGATTACCTGAGAACAGCTGAGGGCCTGCATAAAAGGCTCCAGTGCCCTGCCCTGTTCAGGCTTTCCTACAGGAGCTCTCCAGATCAACCAACAGTAAGGATTTAAAGGGTTTTATTATATTAAATTGTTAGCTCTCTGACTGGGAGCTCGTAAAAGGGTTTTTTGTACATTTTTAATGCAAGGTTACTTACTTTTTGGTGCTTTAGTGGGACTTTCATTGAGCACAGTAGGTGGTTGAACTCCAGTAACCTCCTCAGCTTTGGGAACTGCTAACACCTAATCAGGTGTTAGTTCCCTCCCTACCCACCCCGACTACCACCCACCCCTAGCGAGTAGTCTTGCTTTATAGGGCACCTCCCCATTTGACAAAGCGCAGAGAATTGGACCAGCATATTTTGAATATAATTAAGGAGAATTAACTGCTTTTTCTCTGAAAGGACAGCTGGGAAACCGGCTGGTACTTGGTAGATCTCTCTCTTTTGCTTTAACAGATACCTAAGCTCCACGAACAGAACAATGGCTGCGAAAAAACATATCGCTAAAGCTGTTGCCCCCGTTACAGCTTCTGCATCAGTCCAGACAGAGGTCCTAATGCCAGTTGAAGGACCGGTTCCATGTGCAGGGTGCCTGCATGCTGAAGCTCTGAGGAAACAAGTGGAGGATCTCAGAGAGGAGGTGGCGAGGCTGAGGAGCATTCAAGACAGTGAGAAGTATATTGATGAGATGCTTCTTGCAGCAACCAAGCTCTCCAGCAGAGGAGAAGATGGGTGCCAACAGAATGTCGATGGTTGGACACAAGTCACCAGGGCCTGCAAAATCACCAATCCAACTTCTCCAGCCCTTGAATTGAAGAACCATTATGCAGCCCTGGAGGTGGAGGTGGTGAAAGCATCCCTGGAAAGGGAAGAAACAGAGCTCAAGTACCCCAAAGTTGCAGAATCAGTGACCACAAGGAAACGAAGGGTAGTGGTGGTTGGAGACTCTCTTCTGAGGGGTACTGAGGCGTCCATCTGCCGACCAGACTTGATGTCCAGAGAGGTATGCTGTCTGCCTGGTGCCAAAATCCAAGATGTTACGGAGAGTTTGCCGAGACTCATCAAGCCCACAGACTATTACCCAATGCTGCTAATCCATGTTGGAACAAATGATACTGCCAGGTATACCTCAGAACGTATCAAAAGTGACTTCATGGCTCTGGAACAAAGGGTGAAGCAGTTAGGTGCACAGGTGGTGTTCTCTTCAATCCTCCCTGTTGAAGGTAAAGGCCAAGGCAGAGAGGCTCGGCATCCTGGAGATGAATGCATGGCTGCGTGGATGGTGTCATCGAGAGCGTTTTGGTTTACTAGACCATGGGATGCTGTTCCAAGGGTTGCAGAGCAGAGATGGCATCCATCTGTCCAAGAAAGGTCAACGCGTCTTCAGTAGTAGACTGGCAAATCTACTGAAGAGGGCTTTAAACTAGATTCATTGGGGATGGGTGAAGAAAGCCCCCAGGTAAGTGAAAGCCCCCAGGTAGATGATACATTAAATAACTTTATGGAAATGGGTAACAGGGGTAACATATGGAAAGCAGTGTGTATTAATGCCCGTAGCATGGGAAATAAGATCCCTGAAGTTGAAGCTTTGGTGGGAGTGGCTGACTTGGATTTAGTGGCAGTTACAGAAACATGGTTCACAGAAAAACCATGACTGGGATGTAACTATACCTGGCTATACTTTATTCAGAAAGGACAGGGTAGGAAGAAGGGGAGGAGGAGTGGCACTATATGTAAAAACTACTATTAAAGCTTTGGAATTACAGAGCTTAAAAGGGAGAGAGGAGGCATTGTGGGTTAAACTAGAAAGAGGGAAAGAGAAATCTATTTGCATTGGTGTGATATACAGACCTCCCTCACAAGAGGAAGAGGTGGACAGAGAGTTAATTGAAGACATACACAGCATTGCTAGGAAAGGGGAAGTGCTACTGCTAGGAGATTTCAATATGCCTGATGTTGATTGGCACATTCCTGCTGCAGTATCATCTAGAAGTAAGGAGATCCTGGATTCTCTACAGGGAGAACTATTCAGGCAATTGGTAACAGACCCCACACGTGAAGGGGCCATACTGGACTTGGTGCTTACCAATGGTGAAAGTGTTTCTGATGTTGTAGTGGGAGATCATTTTGCATCCAGTGATCACCAGATGGTGTGGTTCAGTATTAGGACTAGGGCTGTTAGAATCCATTCCAAGGTGAAGATCTTAGACTTTAGGAAGACTAACTTTGCGAAGATGGGCCAATACCTCAGGGAGTCGTTAGTGGGATGGGAACAGCTGGGGGATGTAGAAAAACGGTGGGCAAAACTGAAAGGGGGTATTTTAAAGGCAACCAACCTTTTTGTTAAAATGGTAAATAAAGGCAAAAGGAACAGAAGACCGCTATGGTTTTCGAAGGAAGTAGCTTAAAAAGTGAAGAAAAAGAGGGAGGCCTTCATGAAATACAAGAGATCACAGAGAGAGGAAGACAGGCATCTGTATTTGGAAAAACTTAGAAAAGCTAGCAAAGTAGTCAAGAAGGCAAAGATTCAAAAGGAGGAGGAAATAGCCAATGCAATAAAATGGGGGATAAGACATTTTTCAGATATATTAGTGAGAAGAGGAAGGGCAAAAGTGGTATTGTCAGACTCAAGAGTGCAGGGGGGGAATATGTAGAAGCTGATAAGGATAAAGCGGAATTGCTTAACAAATATTTTGTTCTGTGTTCACAGATGAAGAACCAGGAGCAGGACCTCAGAAAACACCCACAAATAAGAACAGAAGCGAGGGACATCTTGAACAATTTTCAGAAGACTGTTTTCGTGAGAAACTAGCTCAACTTAAAGTAGACAAAGCGATGGGACCGGATGGGATACACCCTAGAATACTGAGGGAACTTGGGGACGTTCTAACAACTCCACTGACTGACCTTTTCAATGCCTCGTTGGAGTCGGGAATGGTGCCAAAGGATTGGAGAGAGGCTCATGTGGTGCCTTTATACAAAAGCGGAAGTAAGGATGTGGTTGAAAACTACAGGCCGGTTAGTTTAACTTCGGTGGTGAGTAAATTATTGGAAACGCTGCTGAAAGAGAAAATAGTGAGGTTTCTGGAGTCCGCCGGATTACAGGATCCGAGGCAGCATGGATTCACCAGAGGCAGGTCCTGTCAGACAAATCTGATTGATTTCTTTGACTGGGTGACCAGGGAGTTGGACCGAGGGAGAGCTCTAGATGTGGTGTATTTAGATTTCAGTAAAGCCTTTGACACTGTTCCTCACAGGCGACTTATAAACAAACTGAGCACCCTAGGGATGGACCCTAAAGTTACTGCTTGGGTTAGAAATTGGTTGGGTGGGAGGCGACAAAGAGTACAAGTAAATGGAGCTCACTCTGAGGAGAAGGATGTTACCAGTGGTGTGCCCCAGGGATCTGTCCTTGGTCCGATTCTTTTTAACATCTTTGTTAGTGATATAGCGGAAGGGCTGTCGGGTAAGGTTTGCCTCTTTGCGGATGATACCAAAATCTGCAATAGAGTAGACACCCAGGAAGGTGTAGATAACATGAGGAGGGATCTAGCTAAGCTTGAAGAATGGTCTATAATTTGTCAGCTGGGATTTAATGTTAAAAAATGTAAGGTCATGCATTTGGGCTGCAGCAATCCAAGGGAGCAATACAGTATAGGAGGTGAAGTACTTTTGTCCACTAAAGAAGAGCGGGACCTAAGCGTGGTTGTGTCTGATGATCTTAAAGTAGCTAAACAGGTAGAAAAGGCGACGGCAAAAGCTAGAAGGATGCTTGGGTGCATACGGAGAGGAATGGCTAGCAGAAAAAAGGAGGTGATAATGCCTCTGTATAAGTCTTTGGTGCGACCTCATTTGGAGTATGATGTGCAATTCTGGAGACCGCACCTTCAAAAGGATGTGAACAGGATGGAGTCGGTGCAGAGGGTTACTACTAAAATGATTAATGGGCTTCATTATAAAGCATATGAGGACAGACTTAAGGATCGTAATATGTACACCTTAGAGGAAAGGCAGGATAGAGGTGATATGATTGAGATGTTTAAATACCTCCGTGGCATAAATGTTCAGGGAGGGAGCCTCTTTCAATTGAAAGCAAGTTCTGCTACGAGGGGATATGGGATGAGGGTGAAGGGAGATAGATTCAGGAGTGATATGCGGAAATATTTCTTTATGGAAAGAGTAGTGGATCCGTGGAATAGTCTCCCAGTGGAGGTGGTAGAGATGAGGACAGTAACTGAATTCAAAAAAGCATGGGACCAACACAGAGGATCTCTAAAGGTAAAAAGTGGACTGTTGTAGTTGTTGTTATGGAAGGACAGACTAGATAGGCCTTGTGGTCTTTTTCTGTCATCATGTTTCTATGTTTCTACAAGTAAATGGAGCTCACTGTGAGGAGAAGGATGTTATCAGTGGTTTGCCCCAGGGATCTGTCCTTGGTCCGATTCTTTTTAACATCTTTGTTAGTGATATAGCGGAAGGGCTTTCAGGTAAGATTTGCCTCTTTGCGGATGATACCAAAATCTGCAATAGAGTAGACACCCAGGAAGGGGTAGATAACATGAGGAGGGATCTAGCTAAGCTTGAAGAATGGTCTATAATTTGGCAGCTGGGATTTAATGTTAAAAAATGTAAGGTCATGCATTTGGGCTGCAGCAATCCAAGGGAGCAATATAGTATAGGGGGTGAAGTACTTTTGTCCACTAAAGAAGAGCGGGACCTAGGCATGGTTGTGTCTGATGATCTTAAAGTAGCTAAACAGGTAGGAAAGGCGACGGCAAAAGCTAGAAGGGTGCTTGGGTGCATACGGAGAGGAATGGCTAGCAGAAAACAGGAGGTGATAATGCCTCTGTATAAGTCTTTGGTGCGACCTCATTTGGAGTATAGTGTGCAATTCTGGAGACCGCACCTTCAAAAGGATGTGAATAGGATGGAGTCGGTACAGAGGGTGGCTACTAAAATGATTAGTGGTCTTCATTATAAAGCATATGAGGACAGACTTAAGGATCTTAATATGTACACCTTAGAGGAAAGGCGGGATAGAGGTGATATGATTGAGATGTTTAAATACCTCCGTGGCATAAATGTTCAGGGAGAGAGCCTCTTTCAATTGAAAGCAAGTTCTGCTAAACGGACATGGGATGAGGGTGAAGGGAGATAGATTCAGGAGTGATATGCGGAAATATTTCTTTACGGAAAGAGTAGTGGATCCATGGAATAGTCTCCCAGTGGAGGTGGTAGAGATGAGGACAGTAACTGAATTCAAAAAAGCATGAGACAAACACAGAGGATCTCTAAAGATAAAAAGGGGACTGTTGTAGTTGTTATGGAAGGACAGACTAGATAGGCCATGTGGTCCTTTTCTATCATCGTGTTTCTATGTTTCTATGATACTTACCCATCTACAACCCCAAGGTGCAGATTCACCTCCAAACCGCCCTCCCCTCCACGCTGCCCCCATTTATATCTCACCTGGGAAAAGTAACTTCTTCTTCCTTCATCAGTTCCTGTTGAGAGCTATGTTAAAAATGGCACCAGTTCAAACCCCTGTCATTTTTAGCATGTCAAATAACAA
This sequence comes from Ichthyophis bannanicus, assembly GCA_033557465.1. Lineage (NCBI taxonomy): Eukaryota > Metazoa > Chordata > Amphibia > Gymnophiona > Ichthyophiidae > Ichthyophis > Ichthyophis bannanicus. The sequence goes on from CM066035.1 coordinate 23,124,869, forward strand.
TGTATAACACTAAAGAAAAACAAACTAATCAATATGAAACTAGAAAACAGGCTAAGAAGCTACAATGTAACCCATTTAAGATTAAAAATAAAACATTTTTTTACTAAATGGATAATCAAACTCTGGAATTCATTACCGGAGGATGTTAGTGTAGCTGGACTTAAAAAAGGTTTGGACAACTTCCTGGAGGAAAGATCCATAAACCATTATTAAAGAGGACCCAGGAAATCCACTGCTTACCCAGGGACAAGCAATGTGGAATCTGAGTGCCTTTTTGGGAACATGCCAGTTAGTTATGACCTGGACTGGCCACTGTTTGAAACAGGATACTGGGCTTGATGGACCTTGGTATCACCCACTATGGCATTTCTTATGTTCTTATGACTCTATTACTATTTGAAAATCACTGGCATGCCTCCTGCTTTTTGGATCCTCTTTAAGATTCTCATTTTAGCCCCTGGAGCCCTGTATACAAGAGTACTACCTATCTACTATGCTTATTCCCTTTACCCCTTTATGTTCCCGCCAGTCCCAATAAGAAAACATTTTGGCTATTCCATCAGTTGCATGTTCTAAGTTGGAGTCTATTTGGCGCTCAGTCTTTTTCTACTTGGCTCCTTCTTTGTGGAACTCGCTACTTTCTTCTCTTTGTAATAAATCATACCAGAAAAAGTTCAAAGCAAGAACTACAGTACATTTTTTGGTCTGGCCTTGGTGATATGGATAGAGCAGTATACCTTGGTAGGTCTGAGTCAGTCACGCTTATATCAGTCTGTACTACTCCCAATCTGCTGTATTCTATTTTCTTTTTTTCCTTAATCTAATAATTTGTCTGTTCTTCTCCTTTTAGTTGTTTGTAAATTGCTTTGCTCTTTAATTATGAAAGATGGTATACCAAAGGCTACAATAAACTTAAACATAACATCCAGCACAAGACAGAACATGTCAGTACATGAAATATCCAACACAAGAGAAATAACAGATTTTATAAAAGAGAAAATACAGTACTCTTAACAGAAGATTAACAAACAAGAAAAAACAAGTGGTAAATGCACAAATGCAGCAAGAAACAAGAAGGATTACTTCAAAATCTGACACAGGAATGGTTAAGGAGAGGTGAACAAATAGAAAGATAAAAGCTTGATGAATGCAGCACAGGACAGTGATAGTGTCTCTTTGTATCTCTAGCCTTCTCTCCTCTCTTTTCCCATACCTATTTCATTCTGAATCTTTCTGAAGTCCATGGAGAAGATGTTGCTCTGGGTGATGAAGATGCCCTTCATGTTTTTCACCCTCTCAGCCCAAGTTTGAAGCTGCAGGATTTGCTCTATGTACCGAACAGCTGGGCAGCCATGCAATGATTGCAAGTGCTGGGGTGTCCATGAATAAACAAAGTCATGGATCTCGGCCAGCCACTCATGTTCAGTACAAAACTGCTGCATCTCTTGTAAAGCATCCTGTAGAAAGATAAAAAGTACAATCTTTACATCTCATTTGTGAACAGAATACATGCTATGGAATTAATCACTATCTTTGCACTCAGGAGCAATGGGGTTGGCCTTGAGAAGGAAGGGCAGTGAAGGTACCTTGAGGGTGACGGTACTGTAGGTATCGCAAAGATGCTGCACTACAAAGACAAGTCAAAAACACTGTCCTAGATAGGCACGCAGCTAGAAGATGGGTATACACAGACCTTGACTCCTTGCAGGCACCTTAACCAGTGGTGAACATTCATCCGTTGTCATGATCCATGTGATTATGTAACTCACTGTAGGCCCAGCATGTGAGGTGACTATACAGGAAAGTGTTCCAGGGAAACGTGGCCAAGAAGGTAAGGCAGACAGTAGAGCTTGGCCATAAGAAGGGCACCATACTACCTATGTAGTAGGTTTTCCCATAGATCTGTTTCTGAAGGAGGCCTGATATTTGTAAGTACATCAGGCAGAATGGCTGATCTAGAGATGCCAAGAAACAGATGAAATTTGCCATAGGGAAAATGAGCACAGTCACAGTGGCAGACCCAATAAATAACCAACCAAACAAACAAACAGAAATTAATAGGCAAAATATGTGCAGCTAGGGCTGCCTGCCTCTTTTTTTTTTTTGTTTCGGGCAGTGGAGTTAGGAAGTTTTAAGTTTTCTTAGAGTAAGTTGCCTTTTTAAGAAGTAATTCAATTGTTTTTATGAAGTTTGTGATTATCTTTTAATAGGGCAGTTCTATACTGGTTATCTATGGGTGATTCTATGGAATTCTCCTGCCCTGGGTGGTTGCTGCCTGTCCCTCCATTTTCTGGTTCACTTCTTAGTATGTACTGGTGTATTGAAGATTGAGTCTGATTTTAAAGCACATATTTTGGGGTCTTTTTCATAAGGTTCATTTTAGATGTGTTTTAGCTGGACTTTGGTAGCTTCTTTTATCTGAAGATAGGACATTTCAGATCAAGGTTGGTTCTTGGGGTGTCCCTCCCCCATTATATTATTTCATTTTGTTTTTCATTATTTATCTGTGTTTATTTATTTATTGTTTTAAGTTTAATGTTATAATGTCATGTTTTATTGTATTTATACTTTTACTGTATGCACGCTTCACTGTGTATTTTTTATGTATATGCTTGAAGATTGTGCTTTTTATTCCTTTTGCATTTTATTTGGGTTATAAGTTTTGGCTTGCACACAAAAAGAAGCACTCAATATCTTCTGATATTTGCCCCTGACGCAGGTTTCAGCCGAAACATGTTCTGCTGCTCTTAAGGTTTTTTATGGATGTTTTTATGCTATCTATAGGATTGCCTGATTATTTATGATTTTATATTTTTATAAGTTATCTATATGTATTAAATATTTTGCCTGTCCATTTTTATTTGTTTGGTTATTTATTGGGTCTGCCACTGTGACTGTGTTGGATTTAGAGATGCACCAAGCAGAATTCAGTGCGGTTTACATTGAACAAACTGAAATTACATTGAACAGGGCATTATAACTTGGAGATAACTATTTTACAGGGAACATGGGCTATGGGGAGGGTTAAGTGGCTTGCCCAAGACCACAAGGAGCACCTGTGGGACTAGAAACCCCAGTCCTTCCGGCCCAAGGTTGCTGTCCTCTAGTGGGATTTGAACCCCCGACCTTCCGGCCTGAAGTACCTTGCCCCAACCACTAGGCCACTCCTCCACTCCATATATATGTTGATACTACCACAAAACAGGTGTCATGAGGGCTAAAGTGTCAGGGGCTACAAGTATGTAAGGCAAACAAATAGCAATGGCTCAGAGAAAAAACTGCAACCTTACCATTATAGCTTGGCTATGAACTCTCCAGAAGCAAAAAATAAAAGCAACGAGAGTGGCAAAATGAAATCTGTAAAGCTCAAATTGGCTAAAACAATGAAGGACAGAAAAAGTACCTGATATAATCTCTTTCAGTTAGGAAATCAGGCAGCTAGGCACCTAGAATAAGACTCATTTAGGTTCATGTAGGTGAAATGCACAAAATGTACACTTTTTTAGCTTTATACTTATTAAAATATTATCAAATACAAGGTAAAAAACACCTTTTGTACAAAAACGTGTTGCAAGAGATAACAATCTAAAAAACAAGAAGTCAAGAAGAGAAAAATCTTTATCAACATTACCAGTCCACTACTTGTTGCAAGTATTCAAAATACCGAAAAAATTGTAATAGCATGAAAAACCCAAACAAAAGCAGGATGCCTGTGACAAGCTAGGCACACATACTCTGTACTGCCCCCTCTCCGAATGGGTTTCAGAAAGGCTTGCAGAGCTGAATCTCTTGAACCAAGGAAAGCGTAGTTACTCACCTGTAACAGATGATCTCCGGGAACAGCAGCAATTGAGTTGTCACATATGGGTATCGTCGGTACCGATGAAGCCTGCACGGGAACGCTCCCCAGCGTCCAATAGGAAAGCTTCTGGGAGCATCCCACTGCGCTTGTGTCGCTGCCTTCCCATCTCTCCCTTTTCAGTTGAGTTTATAGCTGAGGCAAAGGAGAGAAGGAGAGAGAGAGAGATACAACTCCTAGGGGAGGTGGGCGGGTTGTGAAGACTCAATTCCTGCTGTTACCGGAGATCGCCTGTTACAGGTGAGTAACTACGCTATCTCCAGGAACAAGCAGGAATGTAGTCTTCACATATGGGGACTTCCCAGCTAATAGATGCCAGGGAGATGACCCCAGAAAGCTGCAAAACCCAGGTTGAGATGGGTCATGCTTCCTCCCATGGATCTCTGGCATCAAACCCCGGGACTGCGGGTAGGAGTTGTTCTAAGTTTGAAAGAGATGCTGGAGAACAGCCTGGCCAAACGAGGCATCCCGACGAGAGTCCTTGTCTAAGCAGTAGTGGGCTGCAAAGGTGTGTACTGAAGCCCAAGTGGCTGTTCTACAGATGTTGTCAATGAACACTGAGCGAAGGTTAGCCATAGAGGCTGCCATTGCTCTCACGTTGTGAGCTGTGACATGACCTTTGAGAGAAAGTCCCTTACTCTCATAGGCAAAGGATATGCAATCTGCAATCCATTTAGACAAAGTTTGCTTGGAAACTGGTGATCCAAGATGACTGGAGTCAAAGACAACAAAAAGCTGAGAAGAATTTCTATATTGCTTAGTTCTCTGAAGGTAAAAAGCTAAAGCTCTTTTACAATCCAAAGTATGAAGATTCCTTTCTGCATTTGAGGCATGAGGCCTAGAGAAGAATACAGAAAGGTAAACCGACTGGTTTAAATGAAAAGGCGAAACCACCTTTGGCATAAAGTGAGGGTGAGTCCTAAGAACTACTTTATCATGGTGAAATCTTGTATAAGGAGGATCAACCACTAAAGCTTGTAGCTCACTGATGCATCTTGCAGAAGTGAGGGCAATTAGGAAGATTACCTTCCAAGAAATAAACTTCAGAGATGTAGTGGCTAAGGGTTCGAAGGGCGGTTTCATAAGCTTCCCAAGGACAAGATTCAAATCCCATTCCATGGGTGATGGCTTAATGGGAGGTTTAGTTAAGAGTAGACCTCTCATAAACCACACTATTAGCAGTTGAGAGGAGACAGTTGTCCATCCAAAGGCTTGTGAAAAGCCGCAATGGCACTAAGGTGGACCCTTACTGAATTGGTCTTAAGACCAGAGGATGAAAGATGGAGGAGATACTCCAGTAACGCCTCCACAGGAACTGAGAAGGGGTTAAGTTCCTTCCTTGAACACCAGATAGAGAACCTTCTCCACTTAAAGGCGTAGGCTTGCCTTGTGGAAGGTTTTCTTGAAGCTAAAAGGATATCCTTAACCTGTTGAGAAAGGTTGATATCCTGGAATTATAGGCGCTCAGCAGCCACGCCTGAGATGTATTCGGGCGCAGAATAGGGGACATTTGGCATTCTGAGGACTTGAAAAGAGGTCTATATCTGGGGTTCCCAAGATCTTAAAGATTCAAGCAGTTTGCTGTGAATGAAGAGACCACTCATGTGGCAGCAGAACTCGACTGAGTTTGTCTGTCAAGAGATTTTGTGTGCCTGGTAAATACACTGCTAGTAGGTGGATTTGGAGATCTCTGGCGAAGGCCCAGAGGCGTAGAGCTTCATTAAAAAGCACCAGAGAACCTGTCCCACCCTGCTTGTTCACATAAAACATGACTACTTGATTGTCGGTCTGGACAAGAACCATCTTGTGGCTCAGGCAGTTCTGAAATACTCGAAGAGCATAGAAGATGGCTCTGAGTTCCAGGAGGTTTATGTGAAGACAAGCCTCTTGCTCGGTCCAGAGACCTTGAGTGGAGAGATTGTCCAAGTGAACCCCCCAACCTAACTTGGACACATCTGTCATCAAGGTGGCTTGGTGTAGTGGCTGCTGAAAAGGAGACCCTACGAGAAGGTTTTTCAGCGATTGCCACCATTGAAGGGAAAAAAATGAGGCATGTAGAGTTTCTGATTTTGTCCCCCAGGCGACCCGACGCTGTGTCCACTGAGAAGCTAGGGTCCACTGGGCTGCTCGCATGTGTAGGCGAGCATAGGGAACCACATGAACAGTGGATGCCATATGCCCCAGTAGCTGAAGCATTTCTTGAGCAGTTAGAAAAACTTTCATAGCTGCTTGAGAGGCCAGCTGGAGTATTCAAAGACAACGAGGTTGTGGCAGGAAAGCTTTTGACTGCCTTGTGTCTAGAAGAGCCCCTATGAACTCTACAGACTGAGAAGGGGTGAGATGAGATTTTGGGAGATTTATGACCAGTCTTAGGTACTGCAGGATTTGCATTGTACAGGAGAGGGCTGAGCTGGCTTCTGGAGCTGTTGATGCTCGGATGAGCCAGTCATCTAAGTAGGGGAAGACGAATATCCCCAGAGTTCTCAAGAATGCTGTTACTACTGCCAAGCATTTTGTGAAGACTCTTGGGGCGGAAGCCAGTCCAAAGAGTAGAACCCTGTACTGGTAATGTCTTCCTAGAAAGAGGAACCGAAGAAACCTCCTGTGATCTGTATGAATGAGGATATGTGTGTATGCATCCTTTAAATCTAGAGAACACAGCCAAACCTGACTCTAAATGTAAGGAAGAAGTGTTCCGAGGGATATCATCTTGAATTTTTCTCGGAACAGATACTTGTTCAACTCTCTGAGGTCCAGTATGTGTCTGTATCCCCCTGTCTTCTTTGGAATGAGGAAGTAGGGGGAGTGGAACCCCATGCATTGCTGGGATATGGGTACCTCTTCTATTGCCCCTTGAGCAATAGTGAGGTGACCTCCTGACACAAGAGAGTGGTGAAAGGGCCCCGAGAATTGAACTGTCTTGTGATGGTGGGAGGGGGCATACTGTGAAAATGGAGTTTGTACCCCTGTTACAATAGAGAGAGTCCAGAGCTCCAATGTTATCTGTTGCCATCTCTCGGCGAAATGGCAGAGTCTGCCTGGGATGGTAAGAGGCTCTGGACTCTTCAGGGGCAGGATGACTAAGTTATCTAGGAAGGAGTCAAAGCTCCTGGGGAGGCTGTGTCTGCTGAGCTGGTTGAGCTCTGGGGACTTGGGCCTTCCTCTGCTGTCTGGGTTGTTGCTGCCCTTTTTGGGGAGCATGAACTGGACAGTGGACAGCTTGGGTGTAAGATGGATAGAATTTCTTTTTTTTGTTGAAAAAGGGTTTCTTAACTGTCTTCTTCTTAGCTGGGTTGGCTGTGGTCCTTGATAATCTGTTCAAGGTGGTGTTTTCAGACTCAAGCTGATTAGCTTTGTCCAGCCAATCCTTGCCAATCCTGTGCAAGGAATATTCCCCAGCTTGTCTTGCACCCATTGTTCCAAATCAGATTTTATTTTTTATTTATTTATTTATTTACATTCTCTTATATACCGCGCTATTCTGCATCAGTGCGGTTTACATTGAACAAACTGAAATTACATTGAACAGGGCATTATAACTTGGAGATAACTATTTTACAGGGAACATGGGCTATGGAGGGTTAAGTGGCTTGCCCAAGACCACAAGGAGCACCTGTGGGACTAGAAACCCCAGTCCTTCCGGCCCAAGGTTGCTGTCCTCTAGTGGGATTTGAACCCCCGACCTTCCGGCCTGAAGTACCTTGCCACAACCACTAGGCCACTCCTCCACTCCAGATGCCTGTAACTAGGCAATGCGACGTGCACCGATGGAAATAGCAGAGAACATAAGAACATAAGATATGCCATACTGGGTCAGACCAAGGTCCATCAAGCCCAGTATTCTGTTTCCAACAGTGGCCAATCTAGGTCATATGTACCTAGCAGTTTCCCCAAGAGACACAAGTTCCACAATGCTTGTACTGGGTCAAGCATTGATATCTTCGGTCACTTCTTAATAATGGTTTATGGACCTTTCCTCAAGGAACTTGTCCAAACCTTTTTTAAACCCAGCTACACTAACAGCCTTTACTACATCCTCCGGTAACAAATTCCAGAGTTTGATTACACGTTGAGTGAAAAAATATTTTCTTTTATTAGTCTTAAATAGTTTACCCTGTAGCTTCATTGCATGTCCCCTAGTCTTTCTATATTCTGATAACGTAAACAATCGATCTACGTTTACCCGTTCCACTCTGTTCATTAATTTATAGACTTCTATCATATCTCCCCTCAGCCGTCTCTTTTCCAGGTTAAAGAGCCCTAACCTTTTTAGCCTTTCTTCATAGGAGTATCCTTCCATCCCCTTTACCATTTTGGTGGCTCTTCTCTGAACCTTTTCTAAAATCGCTATATCCTTTTTCAGATACGGTGACCAGAATTGCACACAATATTCAAGGTGCGGTCTCACCATGGAACGATATAGAGGCATTATAATATATTTTGTTGTATTTTCCATTCCTTTCCTTATCATACCTAGCATTCTATTTGCTCTCTTGACCGCCGCTGCACACTGGGCCGAGGGTTTTAACATGGTATCCACAATGACGCCTAAATCTTTTTCCTGGGTGGTGGTTCCTAATGTGGAACCTTGCATCGTGTAACCATAGTTTGGGTTGTTCTTCCCTAGGTGCATAACCTTGCACTTGTCCACATTAAATTTCATCTGCCATTTTGACGCCCAGTCTTCCAATTTATCAAGATCCTCTTGCAATTTTTCACAATCCTCTTGGGTTTTAACAACTTTAAATAGTTTTGTGTCATCTGCAAATTTGATAACCTCACTCGTTATTCCACTTTCCAGGTCATTTATGAATATGTCAAAAAGCAGCGGACCCAGCACAGATCCCTGGAGTACACCACTATTCACCTTTCTCCATTGGGAAAATTGGCCATTTTGCCCTACCCTCTGCTTTCTATCTTTTAACCAGTTCCTGATCCACAATAGTACACTGCCTCCTATCCCATGACTCTTTAGTTTTGCCAAAAGTCTCTGATGAGGGACCTTGTCAAAGGCTTTCTGAAAGTCCAGATACACAATATCAACTGACTCACCTTTGTCCACCTGTTTATTCACTCCTTTAAAAAACATAACAGATTAGAAAGACAAGATCTTCCTTGTCTAAAGCCATGTTGGCTGTCTCCCATTAGGTCGTGACTATCTACATGCTGAGTAATTTTATTCTTTATGATGGTTTCTACCATTTTTCCCAGTACTGACGTCAGGCTCACCGGTCTGTAGTTTCCCGGATCACCCCTGGAACCCTTTTTAAAAATTGGTGTTACATTGGCGATCCTCCAATCTTCAGGTATTAGAGATGATTTTAATGATAGTTCACAGATTACTGATAGCAGGTCTGCAATCTCATATTTCAGTTCTTTCAACACCCTTGGATGTATACCATCCGGCCCAGGTGATTTGCTACTCTTCAGTTTATCTAATAGTTGTAAGACATCTTCCCGATGTATCGATATTTCCTTCAATTCTTCCACACCTTTAAATACCACTTCAGTCATGGGTAACATCCCTACATCTTCCTCAGTAAAGACCGAAGCAAAGAATTCATTCAATCTCTCCGCTATCACCTTGTCGCCTCTTAGTGCTCCTTTAACCCCTTTATCATCTAATGGACCAACTGACTCTCACAGGTTTTTTGCTACGAATGTACTTGAAAAGGTCTTTATTTCACGTTTTTGCTTCCGCAGCAAGCTTCTTCTCAAATTCTCTCTTTGTCTGCCTTATCAATGCCTTGCATTTGACTTGCCAGTGCTTGTGCTGTTTCCAGGTTTCGTCGTTTGGCTCTTTTTTCCATTTCCTGAAAGATGCTTTTTTGGCAACATCAGCCTCTCTGACCTCACCTTTAAAACATGCTGGCAGTTTTTTGGACTTCCTTCCACTTTTCTTAAAGCGTGGAATACAGTTGGTCTGGGCTTCCTAGATAGTATTTTTCAACAACACCCAAGCTTGATGTACGTCTTTAACCTTTGCAACTGCTCCTTTTAGTTTTTTCTTAACTGTTTTCCTCATTTTATCATAATCTCCCTTTCGAAAGTTAAAAGGTAGTACTGTGGATTTCCTTACTATCCCTCCTCCACTAATTAAATCAAAGGCGATCATGCTATGATCACTATTGCCAAGTGGCCCCAACACCCTTATCTCTTGCACTAGATCTGGTGTTCCACTAAGGACTAGGTCTAATATGGCTTCCCCTCTGGTCGGTTCATGAACTAGCTGCTCCAAGAAACAGTCATTTACTTCATCTAGGAACTTTATCTCCCTAGCATGTCCTGACGTGACACTGACCCAGTCGATACCGGGGTAATTGAAATCACCCATTATTATTACTGCGCTGTAACTTTTTTGTTAGCTTCCTTGATTTCTTTGAGCATTTCATCATCCATTTGGTCATTCTGGCCAGGTGCTCGATAGTACACCCCCACTGCCATTGCCTTCCCCCTTTTATATGGAATTTCAATCCATATAGATTCTACAGCAGATTTTGTTTCCTGCAAAACTTTAATCCTTTCTGAGTCAATGCCCTCTCTAACATAGAGCGCAACCCCTCCACCAATTTGATCAGCTCTATCATTACGATATAGTTTGTACCCAGGTATCACAATGTCCCACTGGTTGTCCTCCTTCCACCATGTCTCTGATATTCCAATCATATCTAACCTTTCATTTAGTGCTATATATTCTAACTCTCCCATCTTATTCTTTAGACTTCTAGCATTTGCATACAAGCATTTTAGAGAATGTATTTTATTCATGTTAATTTGGCTATTGTTAGACATGGGTAAATTGGGATCTTTAAGCTCTGTCTGCTCCATACTTGAGGGCATTTGGGCTACTTTACTCTTTTGTGGAACCTCTCTGCTTTTGGTAGTATCCTTCAAGGATACATTCTTCCGAACCATCCGCTCTTTGGCGACTGTCGGCTTTCCCCTAATATCTAGTTTTAAAGCTGCTCTATCTCCTTTTTAAAGGTTAATGCCAGCAGCCTGGTTCCATCCCGGTTAAGGTGAAGCCCATCCCTTCGGAAGAGCTCCTCCTTTTTCCAGAATGTTCCCCAGTTCCTAACAAATCCAAAATCCTCATATCTGCACCATTGTCTCATCCACGCATTGAGACTCCGGAGCTCTGCCTGCCTTTTGGGTCCTGCGCATGGAACAGGAAACATTTCGGAGAATGCTACCCTGGAAGTTCTGGATTTCAACTTCCTACCTAAAAGCCTAAATTTTGCCTCCAGAACCTCCCTACCACATTTTCCTATGTCATTGGTACCAACATGTACCAAGACAGCACTCCTCCCCAGCACTATCTAAGACCTTATCTAGGTGGCGTGTGACGTCCGCTACCTTCGCACCAGGCAGGCATGTTACCAGGCGATCCTCACGTCCACCAGCCACCCAGCTATCTACATGCCTAATGATCGAATCACCAACTATAACGGCTGTCCTAACCCTTCCCTCATGGGCACATGGCCCTGGAGAAACGTCCTCGGTACGAGAGGGTTTTACATCACCTGGAGGACAGGTCCTAGTTACAGGATCACTTCCTGCCACACCAGGGTGATGCTCTCCTGTCACGTGACCTCTCTCCTCCATGGCAACAGGGGTGCTGCCAGACTGGAGGTGGGACTTCAGGACTATATCTCTGTAGGTCTCGTCTATGTATCTCTCTGTCTGTCTTATGTTTTCCAAGTCTGCTACTTTAGCCTCTAGAGAACAGACTTGTTCCCTGAGAGCAAAGAGCTCCTTGCACCTAGTGCACACGTAAGACCTCTCACCAACTGGGAGAAAATCATACATGTGACACTCAATGCAAAAAACTGGAAAGCCCCCATCCCGCTGCTGGACTGCTGTCTGCATCTTAGTTTTAAGTTTGTGTCTAGATCTTTAAGTTCTTACTTACTAGGGGTTGCTATGGGTATTTATACCAATAAAACTGTACCTAATACGTTTAATATACCTTGTTCACCTGAAGCTTAATTAATCTCAGGTCCTTAGTGTATGACTGATTTGGGTAATGAGCTTCACCTGAAAGCACCTCCTGTCTTTTAAGATGTGTAAGTACCTATAAAGCTATGATTATCCCAGGGGTGGGTGGGAAATAACACATTAAAAGAGGGCTGCTACACAGTACCCTGTCTTGTGCTGCTGAGGTAAGCTAAATTCTGATTTGATTTAAATTATAGCTCTTAGCTGCTGCTAGGCTCTAACTTCTTATGAAATTTAAACTACAAGCTCTCTGCTGGATTCTAAATTTAACCAGAAAGCTCTCTTCTGTGTGTTAAATTTAAACTAAAAGTACTTTGCTGTTACTTGGCCCTGAGTGACTATTATATTTAAACTACAAGCTCTCTGATGGGTATGAAATGTAACCAGAAAGTACTCCTCTGTGTTTTAAATTCAAACTTTAATTGCTGCTACTAGGCCCTAACTGATCCAACAAAAAACAGTGGGTTCACAGATTAAGTAGCTTTAATACAAAGAATTCTTTTTAGAAAATTACCAGAAGTATATACTCACAGTTGCAGATTTCTCTCCAGAAGTAACAGTCCCCCTTTCTAGTCCTGCTAATGCACTCAAAGCAATCAAAAGTTGCTCAGTTCATGAACTTAGAAACATTCTGGGCATGTTTGACCAGAGTGAGAAAGTCAGCCCTTTTGTCATTGGGAAGAAGTGGAGCCATGAGCTCCGAGTCTTTTGTAACCTCCCAAAGAAACCACCCATATAAAGTATGTAAGAGCTTATTCTAGCTGATAGCATCGAGGACTGAAAGCATCGACGCCCAAAAGCATCGAGCGTCCTCGATTCACGCTCTGGAGGGTTGGATGAATGTGTCTTAGCACTCTTGATCCTACGCATTGCCGATTCCACTACCATGGAATGGTGTGGTAATTGTGTTTTTTGGAAACCAGGACAGTGCGGTACCCGGTACATTGTATTGAGTCTCCGAGAATATGGAGACACCATTAAAGGTGTTTCCTACATTCTAAGCATAAGTACATGCAAAATTTGATGAATGGGAAGGGTAGCAGCCTCCTTAGGAGCATCCGGATACTGAAGAATTTCCAACTCTTCAGCTCTCCGTTCCTTCTCAGGGGTCACGGTAATCGAGAGTCCCCTTGCTACATCTAAATAAAGTCCTGAAATGACATGTCAGCCCAGTGTGCAGCGGCGGCCAAGAGAGCAAATAGAATGCTAGGTATCATAAGGAAAGGAATGGAAAATAAAACAAAAGATATTATAGTACCTCTATATCGTTCCATGGTGAGACCGCACCTTGAATATTCTGTGCAATTCTGGTCGCTGTATCTTAAAAAAGGATATAGCGTTATTAGAAAAGGTACAGAGAAGAGCCACCAAAATGGTAAAGGCAATGGAAGGATATTCTTATGAAGAAAGGCTAAAATGTTTAGGGCTCTTTAACTTGGAAAAGAGACGGCTGAGGGGAGATATGATAGTCGTCTATAAATTAATGAACGGAGTGGAACGGGTAAACGTAGATTGTTTACGTTATCAGAATATAGAAAGACTAGGGGACATGCAATGAAGTTACAGGGTAAACTATTAAAGACTAATAAAAGAAAATATTTTTTCACTCAACATGTAATCAAACTCTGGAATTTGTTACCGGAGGATGTAATAATTTAGGCTGTTAGTATAGCTGGGTTTAAAAAAGATTTGGACAAGTTCCTGGAGGAAAGGTCCATAAACCATTATTAAGAAGGGACCCAGGATTTATTTATTTATTTTATTTATTTACGTTTCTTATATACCGCACTATTATAATCAGTGCGGTGTACATTTGAACAAAACATACTACAGTGCCACAGGAACATTGAGTTTATCAATTGCCACAGTTTACTACAATGCCACAGGAACATTGAGGATATCAATGCTTGACCCAGTACAAGCATTGTGGAACCTGTGTCTTTTGGGGAAACTGATAGGTACATATGACCTAGATTGCTCCTGGAGAACACCCGTTACAGGTGAGTAACTACTCTTTCTCCAGAACCAAGCAGGAAGTCAGTCCTCACATATGGGACTCCCCAGCTTAAGGCTTCCGAGGACCCAAAGCTGAAAAATGGAGCTCCCTCTAGAGCCTCAGCATGTACGAAAAGAATCTTCTCTGAGAACGCCCCCGTACGGTAGCCCAACACCAGGGCTGGAGGGTAGGAGTTGCCTATACCTCAAAGAGATTACGGAGTACCACCTGCCCGAAAGCACTGTCCCTGCGGGACTCCCTCTCGAGGCAGTAGTGGGCCGCAAATGTCTGGCTTGAAGACCAAGTAGTGGCCCGGCAGATGTCTGTCAATGGAACAGAGCGGAGATAAGCCACTGACGCAGCCTTCGCCCTGACACGGTGAGCCGTGACTCGAACCTGCAAGGAGAGGCCGGCTGCCCTGTACGCCCAGGTGATACAGTCTGCTACCCAGATGGACAGGGTACGCTTGGAGACAGGTAACCCCAACTTCTTAGGGTCAAAAGATACGAAGAGCTGGACAGCCTTTCGATGCTCCTGCATACGGTCAAGGTAGAAGGACAACGCCCTCCTACAGTCCAGGGTATGCAAGACCATCTCAGCCAGGCTGGCATGCGGCCTGGGAAAGAAAGTCGGAAGAACCACCTCCTGATTGAGGTGGAAGGAGGAGACAACCTTGGGAAGGAACTTAGGGTGATTCCGTAAGACTACCCTGTTCCTATAGAACCTAGTGTATGGTGCGTCTGACACCAGGGCTTGAAGTTCGCTCACTCGCCTTGCTGAGGTAAGAGCTACTAAAAACAATGCTTTCCAGGAGAGAAAGCGCAAGGGACAAGTAGCCATAGGCTCAAATGGTGGGCAAGTAAGCCACTGCAAGACCACATTCAAATCACACTCAGGGGCAGGTGGATGAACTGGAGGCTTAAGCAAAAGTAGGCCTCTGAGGAAGCGAGCCACCAACGGGTTGCTTGAGAGAGATTGACCCTCCACCGGTGAATTGTGCGCAGAGAGAGCACTGAGATGGACCCTAACAGAGTTGGATTTAAGGCCTAGATTAGACAGGTAAAGCAAATATTGCAGCACCTCTGGTATCAGGCATGAGAAAGGATCCTGCTTGTGTTGAGCACACCAGGTGGAGAACCTACGCCACTTGAGTGCATAAGACTTCTGGGTAGACTGCCTCCTAGAGGCCAAGACCACATCCTCCACTTCCCTAGGCAGCAGTAAGGGTGCTAGAACTACCCTTTCAGCAGCCAGGCCATCAGATTGAGGGACTGGAGGTTGGGGTGTAAGAGAGATCCCTGCTCCTGAGACAGGAGATTGGGTTGCATCCCCAGAGGAAGAGGAGTGTCCACCGCCAGTTGCAAAAGAAGTGGGAACCAGGGTTGCATTGGCCACCTGGGGGCCACCAGGATTACCGAGGCCTTCTCCCGGATCACTTTGAACAGTGTCTTGGGCACTAGAGGCATAGGAGGAAATGCATATAGGAGGCCTGTAGACCATGGAATGAGAAACGCATCCGCTGCTACTCAGAGAGGATGCCATTGTCTGGAGCAGAACCTGGGCAGTTGACGATTCGGTGGACTGGCAAAGATATCTGTGGTGGGAAGACCCAATCTTAGGAAGATCTGTTGAACCACAAGAGGATTCAACTGCCATTCGTGTGGCTGTAGAAGCCTGCTCAATCTGTCTGCCAGGTAATTCTCTTGTCCAGGGAGATAGACCGCCCTGAGAAGTATGCCATGATTGACAGCCCAGGAGCACAGGTCCTGTGCTTCCTGACAGAGAGGTCGGGACCCTGTGCCCCCCTGTTTGTTCACATAGAACATAGCAACTTGATTGTCCGTCTGAACTAAAACGGACTGGTGAGAGATGACATGAGAGAAAGTCCGCTCTGAGCTCTAGGAAATTGATCTGCTGTGTGGCCTCCCAAGGACACCACAGGCCCTGAGTGCATGCTCCTTGGCAATGTGCACCTCAACCTTGAAGAGAAGCATCGGTTGTCAGCACTTGAGAGTGTAGAGGTGCTTGAAAAGGCACCCCTTGCACCAGATTGGGAAGATGAAGCCACCACTGTAGAGAAGAGGCTAGTAGCTTGGACACCCTGACCTTGTCCGTCAGGTTTCCTGTGGCCTGCAGTCACTGAGTTCTGAGGCCCCACTGGGCTGGCCTCATGTGCAGACGGGCATTTGGAGTTACATGGACCGTGGATGCCATGTGGCCTAAGAGCCTCAGGAATTGTCTAGTGGAGACCAGAGAATTGCTGTGGAATTGTCTGGCCAGATTCCTCAGTCTGTGGGCCCTGTCCACAGGTAAAAAGGCCTTTGCCTGAAGGGTGTCTAGTCTTGCTCCTATAAACTCCATGTTCTGTGAGGGGCGCAAAGCGGACTTTGTGAAGTTTATGACAAACCCCAGATGCTGGAGAAGAGAGACAGTGCGGAGGGTGGCTTGACTGGTCTCCTGTGGAGACTGACTTCTGATGAGCCAGTCGTCCAAGTAGGGAATCACAAAGAGTCCTTGAACCCTGAGATAGGAGGCCGCCACCACCGCCAGGCCCTTGGTGAAAACCCTGGGGGCGGAGGTTAGGCCAAAAGAGAGTACCCTGTACTGGTAATGGTTTCCTCCCACCACAAATTGAAGATATTGTCTGTGGTCTGGATGAATAAGGATGTGAGTATAAGCATCCTTTAGGTCTAAGGAGCATAGCCAATCTCCCTGCTGGAGGTAGGGCAGCAGGATTCCAAGGGTAAGCATCTTGAACTTTTTCCTCTCCTGGAACTTGTTGAGATTCCACAAGTCTAGGATGAGCCTTAGGTCTCCTTTCCTTTTTGGTACTAGAAAGTACCTGGAATAGAAGCCTTGACCTCTCAGGTGGTGGAGCACCGGTTCCACCGCCTGTTCCTTTAGAAGACTTGCTAACTCCTGCAGGAGTAAGTCCCTGTGCAGAGGGAGTCTTGGAGGCTCCCCTGGAAAGTAGGAGGGAGGTACCTGGTGGAAGTGGAGAAGATAGCCCCTCTGGACTATGCTGAGCACCCAGGTATCCCCTGTTACGGCTGACCACCTGTGGGCATACAGGGTCAGCCGGCCTCCTGTGCTTAGGGGGGCCAGCTGAGGAGGAGAGGCTATGCCGCTGGAGTCAAAACCCTGCTCCTTGCTGTGCAGGAGCCGGAGCTGGTGGCTTTGGGGTTTTCTGCCTACGGGGCCCATGTCCCTGCCCCTTGGCCTGCTGACCCTGCTGGGGAGCTATGGAGGCCTGAAAGTGAGGGTATGATTTGTAGGCAGATGACTTCCTCGGGTAAAAGGTCTTTTTTCCCGAGCCCTTCTTCTTCTGAGAAGGGGCATAGGTTTTCCTGGACAGCCTTGTCCAGGTGAGAGTCTCGGACTCAAGTTCTGCAGCCTTCTCAGCCATAGGTTTGCCAAAGAGGTTTTCACCTCGGCAGGGGACATCGACCAACTTCTCCTGCACCCATGGCTCAAGGTCCGATGACTGTAGCCTGGCCTGACAGCGTGCACCGATGCCGGCCGCGGCTACTCGGGCCGAAGCCTCAAAGCCATCATAGGCTGCTCGAGAAATAAACTTCGAGCACTCTCGGATCCACGATGACAGGGCCTTGAACCTCTGCAAAGGTTCTTCGGAGAGACCAGCAGAGAACCTGGCAATCTCCTTTGCCAGGTCTCGAAGGTACATGTCCATGTACAGCTGGTAGGTCTGGACATGGCAACAAGCATAGAGCCCTGGAAGCACTTTCTAACGAGGGCATCCAGGTTTCAGGCCTCCCGGCCAGGAGGCACCAAGGAGTGCATTTTCTGACTTTTCAGATGATGCATGGCCAATTCTACAACCATGGAGTGGTGGGGTAGCTGTGCCTTTTGGAACCCGGGGCTCTTGCGGACTCGATAGATGGAATCGAACTGCTTGCTCAGAACCAGCGTCGAGGCCGGTGCCTCCCACATGCGGAAGAGCAACCGTTCCAGCATCGGAGGAACCGATACAGTAAAGGCCTCCTTAGGAGGAGAGTCATACTGCAGGGCCTCGAGCTCCTCAGCTCGAGGCTCCTCCTCGGGGTCCGTGGGGAAGGCCAAAGCCTTGGCCATGTCCCGCACGAAGTCCGAGAACCGGGTGTCCTCCGGGGGGGACCGTCTCCGAGGTTCGGACTCCGGTGAGTCCGAAGGGACACACCGGGTCCGAAAGGTGTCTGGGGACTCCTCGTCCTCCGTTTCCCAGCCCGACCCCTTGGAGGAGGAATTGAGTGGCTCCGGTCAGGCAGGCACCGATGCCATCCGCCCTGACGCTGAGGGTGCCGGCATCGACGATCTCGATCCCGAACGGGAGGCCGAGGGAGACCTCGGCTGAGGATCGACTCGAGAGCGCATGGCGCATGGACTCAAGGATCGGCTTGGCCTCCGGGGTCGACTTCGACGTAGATGTCCCAGTGATCGGGGCAGATGCACCGGTGAGACCAGCGATCAGTGCCCGCTGCTGTTCCATGAAGGCAGCCAAGCTGCTCTCCAAGGCTGTCAACCTGAGTCCGAGCTCAGGAGACTCAGCAGCCCCCGACTCAGGCCCGATGTCGGCTCCCCTGGAGGAGAGTCCACGAGGACTACAGTACTCACGTGACCCGGGGACTCCGGCTCCACACGAGGTTGTTTAGCAGGCCTCTCCGACTCCGAAGACCCGGGACGGCAGTCGGGGCTATGCGATCTGGCCCTCGAGGAGCCAAGTGCGTCCACTGATGCCGCCCTCGCGGGTTTCTTCTTCCTGCGATACTCCCGTGAGGGAGACCCCCTCTCAGAGGAACCCCGGCGATGCTCGGGATTGGAATCCCGAGACGTCGAGGCCTCTGACGAAGTCCGGGCCTGGCCGGACGCGGAGTCAGAGAAGATTCTTTCCTTCTGGTGCTGCTGACTCCTGCCGACATTTTCCCACACGGGCCACAGATCATCGGGTCATGATCGGGTCTGAGGCAGCGGAGGCAGCAGTTATGTGTGTCGGTGAGAGACATACGTTTCTTACACCGATCACACTTTTTGAACCCGCTGGCAGCCATTGGGGGAAAAAGGGCCCCTGCGAGGTTATAAGACAGGGCTGCCAGTGAAAAACAGAAAAATGGCACGAACGCTAGTGACGAAGGACAAAAACTGAAAAAAGAAGTCCGTGCTCGATACCGGTGTACCGGGCCCAGGCGGGAAAGGGAAACCGACATCGAACCAAAGAAAAAACAGTTCCACTACCGAAATCAACTTTTTTCTTGGGTGAATACGAAACACGTCCGTCGGGCTCCGCAGAAAAAAGAAGACTGAGCAAGATAGCACCCTTGGGCGGGAAGGGGAACACGCATGCGTGCTGCAGTCCCAAAGGCTTTCTTTGAAAGCTGGGGAAATGCTCCGCATGGGGGCTCCATCTGCGCCGACGTCACCCATATGTGAGGACTGACTTCCTGCTTGGTCCTGGAGAAGGTACCGCTACACTTTGAACATTTTATGAAACCACTAGAAGGTTTTTCCATTTTGGAAGAAAAGAGGGCCTAATGCCCAAAATGCCACCTGGCACCAAGAGGGGACAGGCCCTCCAAAAAGAAGTTCTTTTTTTTAGGAAAAGAATAAGAAAGAATAAGAAAAGGAAGAAAACACCTATGGAACCGGTATAGGCATCGACGGTGAAGGCAGACGCGACCACTGTCATGAAGAAGACCCTTCTGAGCCTATGGAGTTGGTGAGAGAAGAGGATTCCGTTGCAGAAACTGACAGGCAGTATGAGCACATGGCTCAATGTTTTCAGAGAGAATGTAAACAAAGAGAGTCACGAGCTGGAAAGACACTCCCACGCTGTGACGTAGTCTCTAGTTCAGGAGATAATGAGATACACCTGTTTAAGGGAGGGGCACAGTTTAGCCCGGAGAAACAGGATGATAAAAAGTGGTCATTAGCTTGGACTAAAGGGGAGCAGAAAGAAGGAAGACGTCAAGAGGTGAGAACCAAGGGAGCCATAGTCCTAACGCCAGAAAGAAGCAGCACAGGACAGGTGACGTCTGGTAAAGGCAAGAAGGATAAAATATTTCCTGGAAGGCAGGCTTGAGAAAACTCACATGCTCCAGAGAGAGAAACCTGCTGGCATGACAATACTTGTGCCTCTAAAGCTGAAGCTACGAGGCTGAGAGACAAACACAAGCTGTGTTTGGGAATCCGTCTGACTTTGCAGAGCTGAGAATTCCTTTCCCTCCAAAGCCGAAAGGTAGGCTTCACAACTTACATAGATTTGAACCTAGTTATAAAGTATTTCCCTGCAGTTGCCAGAATGTAGCAGACTCTCAAAAAAGAAACTTCAGTATATACGGTAATTCACAGTCCTATCCTTTAGAGTGCTACCGAGAGAAGCCATGTGAGGATAGTGAAGACGTCTGTTTTAAAGTTCAGGATAGCAGCTTATTGACACACCCTGCTATTGCTGACGCTGAAGAAATGCAGATTGACTCTGATAGCAGTGAAATAGTGGATAACCAGATGGACTGCACGTTATGTTTTGCTGACCACGTTGAGTCTCTGTGCTGAACACTAGTTTGAGAAAGCTGGTGAAGCAACAGAAAGAATGGGGAACATTTTCTTTTGCTGAAGGAAGCTGTTATTGTTTGTTTGTACCGAGCACTGCACGTTGTGAGCTTGAAGCTGATAAGGCTAATTTACCTGAGTTCTTGTACATATCCCTCAAGCCAATTGTATGGCAGTTTGTCCTAAGTTATTTACCTGCACAGAAATCCGTTGGGAAGGGTAAAAATAAACTCTTGTCATTGCCTGAAACACTCGACTACAACTCTTCTGTTCTCAAAGGGTAAAAGGGACTACCATTCCCAGAGGGCCTTGCAGGACCAATGCAGGGTCATACTTTCTGAGTCAGGAATACAAAGGCAGACCAACTCTCAGCACCCTAGGCGCTGGGCTGGCCACCGAGAGGGTGACACCACAAAAAGAAAATTTTCTGCGGTGACAGGGTTTGTTGCCTGTCGGCTCTGCAGAAAATGAAAAACTGAAGAGGGAGAGTTGGAAAGGCGGGAAGGCAGTGACGCAGGTGCAGTGGGATGCTCCGAAAGGTTTTCCTATTGGACGCTGGGGAGCATTCCCACGCAGGCTCTGTCGGTACCGACAATACCCATATGTGAAGACTACATTCCTGCTTGTTCCTGAAGATAGGAGTTTATTATCTGTTTAGATATTACTGCAGTTCTTGGCACTTTCTAAGTTACATAGTAACATAGTAAATGATGGCAGATAAAGACCAGTATGGTCCATCTAGTCTGCCCTGTATGATGCCAAGAGTAGGTACACCTGCCGCTCCGTGCAGGCCCCCCCCTCCCCATGTCTTTGTTCAGGGGTGATCCTGCCATTCCATGTAGGATACCCCTGTTTGTTAAGGAATTAGATGGTTCAGATTATTTTGATATTTTCTTGTTGCTACAGGGCACAATAGAGGAGGTTCTTCCATCCCAGTAGGGAATGGGCTTCTATTCTCTGTACTTCCTCATTCCGAAGAAAACAGGAGGGTAGAGGACCATTCTGGACCTCAGAGAACTGAACAGGTACCTACTACGAAAGAAGTTCAAAATGATCTCCCTAGGGGTCCTTCTCCCCTATCTCCAGAGTCAGGATTGGCTCTGTTCTCTAAATCTAAAGGAGGTACCTGTGCTTTATGTTCCAAAGGAGATATAATGAATACAGAGTCCTGCCTTTCAGCCTCAGAGCAGTGGACACTGTCCATGGTATGGGAGGGGTACAAGCTTCATCTACAAAGTCTACCCCTCCGGACTCCTTCAAGAGAGTTCTGCTCTCAGCCCCCTCTCACTATTCTGTTGCTGCAAGAGGTCACCTTCCCTTCTCTCACAGGGCAAAATAGAGGAGGTTCTTCCATCCCAGCAGGGAATAGGCTTTTATTCTCTGTACTTCCTCATTCCGAAGAAAACAGGAGGGTACAGGACCATTCTGGACCTCAGAGAACTGAACAGGTACCTACTACGAAAAATGTTCAAAATGATCTCCCTAGGGGTCCTTCTCCCCTATCTCCAGAGTCAGGATTGGCTCTGTTCTCTAAATCTAAAGGCGGTACCTGCGCTTTATGTTCTAAGGGAGATATAATCAATACAGAGTCCTTTCGGCCTCACTTCTGCCCCAAGAGTTCTCACAAAATGCATGGCGGTAGTAATCGCATTCCTAAGGACTCTCGGGATATTTGTCTTCCCTTATTTAGGCAACTGGCTCATTCGAGCAAGCACCTCTCTAGAGGCCAGCCTTTCCCTCTCATGTACCATGCAAGTGCTGCAACACTTGGGATTTGTAATAAATCTTCCAAAGTCCCAACTCGTCCCCTCTCAAACTCTAGAGTTTATAGGGGCTCTCTAGACATTCAGCAATCAAAGGCATTTCTGCCCCAACTTCACTATGTTCAACTCAATCAGTTAGCATCTGAGGCATGCCTCAAGAATTCTCTCTGCTCGAGAAATGCTACAACTTCTGGGCCATATGGCATCAATGGTACATGTTGTTGCATATGTTCATCTCCATATGTGCGCAGCTCAATGGACTCTGGCTTCCCAGTGGTCTCAGGCATCGGGTCGCCTGGGAGACAAAATAATGGTCTCTACCCACCTAATATCGTCTCTGCAGTGGTGGCAATCCCCAGAAAGCCTCCTAGTAGGATCACCTTTTCAGATGCCAGCACATCAATGAACCCTGATCACGGATGCATCCAAATTGGGCTGGGGAGCTCATCGGGAGAATCTCTCCACTCAGGGGCTCTGGTCTCATCAAGAGTCACAACTCCACATAAATCTGCTGTAGCTCAGAGCCATTCACAATACTCTCAAAGTATTCCAGGACCATCTTTGATTCTGCACAGTTCTAGTCCAGACGGACAATCAAGTAGCTATGTTCTATTTGAACAAGCAGGGCGGAACAGGCTCTTGGACCCTCTGCAGCGAGGCCCTGCATCTGTGGTCTTTTGCCATACAGCATCATATTCACCTGCATTCGGTGTATCTTCCGGGCAAACACAATATCTTGGCGGACAATCTGAGTCGAGCCCTTCTACCCCACGAGTGGTCTCTCCATGCAGACAAAGTCGCTAACATTTTTCAGATCTGGGGAACCCAAGAGATAGACCTGTTCGCAAGTCCTCAGAATGCCAAGCTTCCTCGCTTCTGCTGCAGGACTCCTGCACCGGACAGCCAGCAGGTGGATGCTTTTCACCTCCACTGGGGTCAAGGCTTCCTATATGCCTTCCCTCCCATTCCCCTCATTCCCAAGACTTTTTTCAAACTCCAGAGAGACAGGGGCTACATGATACTCATAGCCCCATGCTGGCCACGACAACTGTGGTATCCTCTCTTTCTACGTCTGTCTCGGCTCAACCCATAGATCTGGGGTCTGCTCCAGATCTCCTATCTCAGGAGGAAGGGATGTTGCTCCAACCCAGTTCACAGTCCCTCCATCTCACTGCATGGCTACTGAGGGCTTAGCCTTCCAGGACGTTAACCTTTCACAGGAGGTTAAGGACATCCTCCTGGCTTCTAGGAAGCCATCCACCTGGCGCTCCTACACCTTCAAGTGGCGTAGATCTGCTATCTTGTGTTCTGAAAGGGATCTTAACCCCCTCTCAGCTCCTGTGGATGCTTTATTTGAGTATCTCCTCCACCTATCTTCTTCTGGATTCAAAACCAATTTGGTAAGAGTACACCTAAGTGCAATTGCGGCCTCTCACATGCCTTAGATGGCCAACCCATCTCGTCTCAGCCGCTTGTAACATGCTTCATGAGGGGTCCTATATTAACCAAACCTCCCATTAAGCCCCCTCCAGTGGCATGGGATCTTAATGTTGTTTTAGGACAGCTTCTCAAGCCACCCTTTGAACCTCTAGCCACTACCTTACTGAAGTTTCTCATGTGGAAGGTCACTTTCCTTATTGCCCTCAATTCAGCAAGATGCATTATGAGCTCCAAGCTCTGGTTGCCGACCCTCCTTATACATGATTCCACCATGATAAGGTATGATAAGGTATTTCTTAGGACTCATCCTCACTTTATGCCAAAGGTGGTCTCACCCTTCCATTTAAACCAGTCAGTTTACCTTCCTGTCTTTTTCCCTAGGCTTCATTCCTCTAGGGCAGAGGCAACCCTTCACACTCTGGAATGCAAATGTGCCTTGGCTTTTTATCTCCAGAGAACTCGAAAGCACAGAAAGCTTCCCAACTTTTCATCTCCTTTGACTCGAGTCACCTGGGGTTGCCATTATCCAAACGAACTCTTTCCAGGCGGATAGCAAACTGCATCTCCTTTGCTTATGAAAAGGCAGGACTTCGTAGATGAAGCTTGTACCCCTCCCATACCATGGACAGTGTCCACTGCTCTGATGTGATAAGATGCCACCTGTGGGCAAAGTGACAGCATCTGCCGGGGATGTGGATGGGATCTAGAATCTCCAAAGGCAGAACGGCCATGTTCTCTAGAAAGGAGTCAAAGACCCTGAAGAGGCTGGGTCTGCTGAAGTGGCTGTGACTTAGGAGTCTGAGGCTTCTTTTGCTGCTTTGATGGCTGCTGCCCCTACTGAGGAGCATGGTGTTCACACTATAAAGTAGGGGTGCAAGAAAGATAGTACTTCTTATTATTATTGAAAAAAACTTTCTTTGCTGCTTTTTTCCTAACTGGGTTGGCAATAGTTCTAGATAGTCTATTAAGGTGGTGTTCTCAGATTCTAACTGAGAGGCCTTGTCCTGCCAATCCTTGCCAAAAAGGTTTTCACTGGTGTAAAGGATATTACACAGCTTATCTCGAACCCATTGTTCAAGATCCGATGCTTGGAGCCAAGCAGTCCCGCATGCACTGATGCAGATGGACGAAGTTCTGCTGATGCACTCAAAACAGTCAAAAGTTGCCCTGTTAACAAACTTTGAAACATTCTGAGCATGCTTTACAAGGGTGAGATAATCTGCTCTCGTCATCAGGGAGAAGAGGAGCCATTAACTCTAAATCCTTAGCCACCTCTCTAAGGAACATACCTATATAGAGTATGTAGGAACTGATCCTGGCCGATAACATGGGGGCCTGAAAACAACGTCGACCAAAGACATCTAGGGTTTTCGATTCCCTACCTGGAGGATTCGAGGAATGTGTCTTATCACTCCTTATTCGACGCATTGCCGATTCCACCTCCATGGAATGGTGCGGTAATTGCGTCTTTTGAAAACCAGGACACTCCGGTACCCAATACATGGTATCGAGTTGTTGGGTATGTGGAGAGATAGTAAGGGGTGTCTCCCACATACGAAGCATAAGGTTGTGAAGTATGCAATGGATAGGGAGCATAGCAGCCTCCTTCGGAGCTGTAGGGTACTGAAGAATTTCAAGTTCTTCGGCCCTAGGCTCTTTCTCCAATGTCACTGTTATGGACAGACCCCAAGCAACATCGCGAATAAAGTCTTGAAAAGACATGTGCTCTGGAGGGGACATGCAATGTTGTAGAGATAGAGATAGTTCCGGGATAGTTCTCATGTCCTGGGTATCAACCGATTCATCATCTGACGAATCAGAGTCCGAAGACTCAAAGTATCAACGGACAGGGCGTTCCCGCTCTGCACATACTCGGTACTGATCAAAAATGGCAGCTGAGGCTTGCAGTGCCGGCACCTCGGTACCGGAAACTTATTCAAGGGCCGGCACGGGCGGTAGCGTGGTAAGAGGCAAAAAAGTCGATGCAGGTTGTGTCAGTACTGGAGCCAGTACGGATGCCTGCAGAATCGACTGTAAAGGTTTTACTGGTACCGAGGCCGCCAGTAGGGCTGCTATGCTCTGCTCGATGGCCAGGATATGTTGATCCACAGAGCTTGCCAATGCTTGGGTAGCGATACCGGAATTGCGGGCCAGAATTCCTGAGCATGGCACCAGGAGCTCTCCAGAGGTGTAGGCCTCAAGAGCATCCTGGGACCCCACTAAGGCTTTGGAGGAAAGGTCCTCCCGCCAGGGTTGTTTGGCTGGTGTGTCCCCCTCCAGGGCAATACCCGAGGCATCTTGATGCTTAGTAGGAGATCTACCCTTGGAGGGCCGGTCAGTCTTCGGTGATGATCCGGTCCTAAGCATTTTAGACACCAGAAATTTGTAACACTTCTTCCATTTTGTCTGTGACAAAAGGGGAGGCCTAAGCCTAAGATGATGCATTGATGCGTCTGAAGGAAAGAGTTAATTCTTTCCCTCACAGAAGATTTTTTTTTTTGAAGAAAGAAAGAAACATAGAAATACGACGACAGAAAAAGACCACATGGCCTATCTAGTCTGTCCTTCCATATCAACAACTACAACAGTACCAGCATCGACGGGAAGGCAGACGTGACCACAAAAATAAGAAAGGCCGAATTTTCTGCAGTGACAGGAATTGCTTCTTGTCAGTTCCACAGAAAACGAAGAACTGAGGAGAAAGAACTGGAAAGGCAGGAAGGCAGCTACGCAGGCACAGTGGGATGCTCCCAAAAGCTTTCCTATTGGACGCTGGAGAGTGTTCTCACACGGGCTCCATCGGTACCGACATCACCTATATGTGAAGACTACATTCCTGTTTGTTCCTGGAGATTTTTCCTTACAAATTGAATTTCATGAATTCATTCTTTAATATACTAGGAGGAAAAAGACCTCCGCTTTCCTGTTGGCCTAATATAGCTGCATAGTGGGATAGATTTGACTGGTCTTAAAAAAAACTCCCTTAATAAATTTTTAAATTCTTCATAAAATCTATTTTCTCATTTTTTTAATATAAAATAAAAATATCTTCCTTATCCTCTCACCAGTCCAGTCCAGACACATGGATTATGCCCTATCAACAGCAGATGGAGACTGAGAACCACAGGTTTTGAAGATGTCACTCTATAAGAGTCCTATACACATGCTCTTACACCAGTATTTATCAGCCTCCAGCAGATGGTAATGAACCTCTGTGCAGTCTGGACTCCACTGGCTTAAAAAAAAAAAGAGAGAGAGAAACATAATAGGAGCATGCAGAGGATAAAGCTTGGTGGTTAAAGGAAAAAGGCAGTTCTTTTCTGCAGAGAACCAGTGCTATTGAGTCAGCATTTGACTTTATCTGGGATATTACCTGTGGTCCAAGTCCCCCCCTTGTTTCAGACTTAACCTCTGGTTTGATGGCTGTCGGTGAGTGCTGATTCCTTTATTTGACAATGGGGTTGGTATTTTGTTTATTAATATTATTTTGGACTGCATGTTCCTTCAAATCATTTGAAACAAAAACTTAAAAAAGAGGTCAGCAAGGTAAAGCATTGCGCTACGGCGGTAGACCACTTCTTCAAATACGATTGCCAGTGCCGATGACCCCCTTGCAGTTTTTTTCCCACAGCAGGTGAACCTTTAGTGGTTTCTACTGCTGTTTCAGGGAATGTGGCTGTGGTTAAATGCCGGGAGCTTGAGCGTTCTGCATGGCCTATGAGAGCCACCAAGCACATTTATCAGCAGGGGAGATTTGCCGCACTTGTGGCAAGGACACAAGAGTGCAGCACAGACATAAGAACATAAGATATGCCATACTGGATCAGATCAAGGTCCATCAAGCCCAGTATCCTGTTTCCAACAGTGGCCAATCTCGGTCATACATACCTAGCAGTATCCCCAAGAGACACAGGTCCCACAATGCTTGTATTGGGTCAAACATTGATATCCTGGGTCCCTTTTTAATAATGGTTTATGGACCTTTCCTCCAGGAACTTGTCCAAACCTTTTTTAAACCCAGCTACACTAATAGCCTTTACCACATCCTCTGGCAACAAATTCCAGAGTTTGATTACACGTTGAGTGAAAAAATATTTTCTCTTATTTGTCTTATATAGATCACCTTGTAGCTTCATTACATGTCCTCTAGTCTTTCTATATTCTGATAACGTAAACAATCGATCTACGTTTACCCGTTCCACTCCATTCATTAATTTAAAGACCTCTATCATATCTCCCCTCAGCCGTCTCTTTTCCAGGCTGAAGAGCCCCAACCTTTGTAGCCTTTCTTCATAGGAGTAGCCTTCCATCCCTTTTACCATTTTGGTGGCTCTTTTCTGTACCTTTTCTAATAACACTATATCCTTTTTAAGATACGGCGACCAGAACTGCACACAATATTCAAGGTGCGGTCGTACCATGGAACGATACAGAGGCATTATAATATCCTTTGTTTTATTTTCCATTCCTTTCCTTATGATACCTAGCATTTTATTTGCTTTCTTGGCCGCCGCTGCACACTGTGATAAGGAAGCTTATCATAGCTCAGGTAGGAGCTATAGAAAAGATGATGTGACTCTGAACAAGCAACCTGTCAGTTCTGGTAGAAGTAAGAAAACAGAGTTTTCACATAAAAGACTACCAGTCCCAGAATGCACCAGGTTTCCAGCAGCCATGAGAGGGGCTGAAGTGAGAAAACGTGTGTGCAATCAAGAGAGCTATGAGGTAATCCCTAAGCACTCATCTCAAAGGGCAGGGCCTGATTCAACACAGCTGCGCTGTGTTAGAGAGGAGCACACATTAGGACAGAATAAGAATAGAGCTTATTCTTCAGATAACAGCTTCAGGGAGAGCTTCAGCAACGGCTACAAGCTCCAGCCCAGCTACAGGTTTAAGCATCACCTGGAGAAACAGAAGCCAAGCCAA
This sequence comes from Ichthyophis bannanicus, assembly GCA_033557465.1. Classification (NCBI taxonomy): domain Eukaryota; kingdom Metazoa; phylum Chordata; class Amphibia; order Gymnophiona; family Ichthyophiidae; genus Ichthyophis; species Ichthyophis bannanicus. Next base: position 23,153,394 of record CM066035.1, read on the forward strand.
GCAGATAGAGAAAGAAGGAAACTCTCTGGAAGGACGAGACGAAAGGCCATTGGAAGGTCTGGGAGGTATTCCAAATGCCATCAGAGTCCATTGGACTGGAGTCAGCCAGAGGAATGGAATGGCAGAGATAGGAATCACCAGTGGCTACCTGGAAGAGAGAAGACTGCACGTGGAAAGGACTTTCAGACCTATGCCAGAAGGTATGTGAGAGAGGATCCAGTGTCCAGGGATCAAGATTGGAAGGCTGGACATCAGAACTGGATTACATACTGGCCAGGCTATACAGAGAGGAATTATGATAGCAGGAGAGGCTCAGGTATGAACACTGATCCAGACCCTATCTATAATAGTGAATGGCAGCAAGGGAATAAGCATTCTGATGATAGTGCCTTATTGAAAGACTCATCTGTGCCAATGTATGATAGTGACCCTATGCTGATTGATGAAGGGGAAATTACAGCAGATGAGACTATTAATTACATGGACTGTTCTCTATCTAAATGCTATTGCTAGCTTTCTGTGAGCAAACACATCAGCCATCACAAAGAAACCTAACTTTGTTCTTTATTTCCACTGCAAACAGCTCTTAAAGCAGGATTTGGGTTCACACAGTAGCAGCCAGCCAGCTAAAGGGTTTCAGCTGGTCAATTGATAGTAATTAAAGCTGCACCTGATTGTGTGTGAGCAAGGGAGAATCACTGCTGGGATCTGCGTGGAAAATAAGCAGAAGTTAACCTAACAAGCAAAGTTCATTTATTTCTTTGTGCCTTTTCATTTGGTAATTATTTGCTAAGAAAACATTAGCTAATTGCCTGACAAGCTGAAGGTTGTTTTCTGATTTGCTTTGTGACTTTATGTTATCCATTTAAACAGTGCAAGCAAGTAACCTCATTTATATTGCTACCAAGCATATTTGTGCTGGGTGAATTAAACCCCATCAATAAAAGAAGTATTTTATTGGCCTTACCACTGGTTTCACAACTCAATTATTGTCTTCAGCTGTGTTTGGGAGTGAATGAACTACATTACCCACAATACCTTGCAACAATCATATGAATATATGCATCGTCAAGATTGTGTAAGTTCTCACCCTAGGCAGCCATCTGACAACACTGGGCGGAGGGTTTTAACATGTTATCCACGATGACTCCTAAATCTTTTTCCTGGGTGGTGGTTCCCAATGTGGAACCTTGCATAGTGTAACCATAGCTTGGGTTGTTCTTCCCTAGGTGCATAACTTTGCACTTGTCCACATTGAATTTCACCTGCCATTTGGATGCCCAGTCTTCCAATTTATCCAGATCCTCCTGCAGTTTTGCACAGTCCTCTTCGGTTTTAACAACTTTAAACAGTTTTGTGTCGTCCGCAAATTTGATAATCTCACTAGTTATTCCCTTTTCCAGGTCATTTATGAATATGTCAAAAAGTAGCGGACCCAGTACAGATCCTGGGGTACTCCACTATTCACCCTTTTCCATTGGGAAAATTGGCCATTTAGCCCTACCCTCTGCTTTCTATCTTTTAACCAGTTCCCGATCCACAACAGTACACTGCCTCCTATCCCATGACTTTTTACTTTTGCCAAAAGTCTCTGATGAGGGATCTTGTCAAAAGCTTTCGAAAGTCCAGATACACTATATCGACTGACTCACCTTTGTCTACCTGTTTAATCACACCTTCAAAAAAACATATCAGATTGGTAAGACAAGATCTTCCTTGTCTAAAGCCATGTTGGCTGTCTCCCATTAGGCCATGACTATCTACATGCTGTGTAATTTTGTTCTTTATGATGGTTTCTACCATATTCCCCGGTACCGACATCAGGCTTACCGGTCTGTAATTTCCCAGATCACCCCTGGAACCCTTTTTAAAAATTAGTGTTACAATGCCGATCCTCCAATCTTCAGGTATTACAGATGATTTTAATGAAAGTTCACATATTACTAATAGCAGGTCTGCAATCTCATATTTCAGTTCTTTCAACACTCTTGGATGTATACCATCCGGTCCAGGTGATTTGCTACTATTCAGTTTATCAAATAGTTGTAATACATCTGCCCGGTGTAGCGATATTTCTCTCAATTCCTCTGCCGTATCACCTTTAAATACCACGTCAGTCTTGGGTAACATCCCTACATCTTCCTCAGTAAAGACCGAAGCAAAGAATTCATTCAGTCTCTCCGCTATAGCCTTATCTCCTCTTACTGCCCCTTTTACCCCCCCCCCCCCATCATCTAATGGTCCAATTGACTCTCTCACAGGCCTTTTGCTACGAATGTACTTGAAAAAGTCTTTATTTCGTGTTTTTGCTTCCATAGCAAGTTCCTTCTCAAATTCTCGCTTTGCCTGCCTTACCAATGCTTTGCATTTAACTTGCCAGTGCTTGTGCTGTTTCCAGTTTTCATCATTTGGCTCTTTTTTCCATTTCCTGAAAGATGCTTTTTTGGCAGCAACCACCTCTCTGACCTCACCTTTAAACCATGCTGGCAGTTTTTTGGACTTTCTTCCACTTTACTTAATGCGTGGAATACAGCTGGTCTGGGCTTCCAGGATAGTATTTTTAAACAACACCCAAGCTTGATGTAAGTCTTTAACCTTTCAAACCGCTCATTTTAGTTTTTTCTTAACTATATTCCTCATTTTATCATAGTCTCCCTTCCAAAAGTTAAAAGGTAGTACTGTGGATTTCTTTACTATCCCTCCTCCACTAACTAAATCAAACACGATCATGCTATGATCACTATTGCCAAGTGGTCCCAACACCCTTATTTCTTGCACCAGATCTGGTGTTCCGCTAAGGACTAAGTCCAGTATGGCTTCCCCTCTGGTCGGTTCATGAACTAGCTGCTCCAAGAAGCAGTCATTTATTTCATCTAGGAACTTTATCTCCCTAGCATGTCCTGCCGTGACACTGACCCAGTCGATACTGGGGTAATTGAAATCACCCATTATTAGACGTGGAACCACTGGCAGGAGGTTTATCAGTATTGTCAGATGGCAATGTACCTCTAGTTTCTGTCCTAACTCTTCAGCCTTGGGACCCCGTAGTTTTGGTGGGAAGTGCAGCCCATTTTGTCGGGGACATAGAGAGAGGCGGGAAACCTCTCTGGCATGCTGAAATCTGGTGCTCTCACATCAGGAGGCCATTCTTTTGCCCTGGAGAGCTTCGAGGACAGATCTGCAGGGTTGATTTTTCCCCCAGACCTTGTGCTTTTGTTACACAAAGCCTACTGCATAAAGCAGAGCCTAAAGGAGTCTTCCTCCCATAAAATGGACAATCTAGTGGTCACCGCAAAAGAGGAAGGCCAGCAATGAGATGGATCAATACAATAACAGCAGCTATGGGTGCCAGTCTGTCAACAATGAGCTGCCTGACTGAACACCGAACACAATTTAGGACAACTATCCAGAGGGTCACCATGAGTCGACACCGACTTGACAGCACTTAACAACAACAAGTGGTTAAGGATTCTGCTTCCACTGTAAAGGAGTAATTTCTACTCCCAGCTAAGCATCAGAACGTACAGGAAGAACCATGGGAGGATTTCAACTCTATTCATTCTAGAACATCAGAAGACCCCTTAGAGGTGCCCTCCAATAGCTGAGGGATGGTTATGAAGGATCTAGAAGAGGGAGAAATCCCACTTGGAGAGAATCCCAACATTATTTGAGTTTTTCTCCAGGAGGAGTTGACGGGTCTAATCACTCAATCTCTGGTGGTGCCTAACATTCCCCATAACTTGCAGGTGGAGAAAGGAACACTGGATGACCCCTTATTAAAGGGAATCTGAAAGCCTCAGAAGTCCTTTACGGTCCATTCGGCCATAAAAGACATGATAGATGCAAAGTGGCAGGTCCCAGAAGCTGGGTTGTGTGGTGGTAGAGCTATGTCTGGCTGCTTACCATTCTATCAGAAGAAAAAGATCTGCAGGGGTCACTAAGATATCCCAATGAAGCGTGGGGACCCAGACGGAGATGATTCCAGTACAGGGTCATCTTAAAACCTTTTACTCCACCTGGGTCCAGGTTACGTCTGATCTATGGGTCCTCGAGGGAATCCAGGAAGGCTACACTCTCAAGTTCGTCCATCCTCTCTGACGCCTTTATGCTGTCTCCTTCAAAAGCTCCAATCAAAGCAAAGGCTCTAGCGGACACACTGGAGAGGCTGATCCATCTACAAGTGGTGGTTGAGGTACTCCCAGACCAGATTGGCTTAGGTCAATATTCCATTTACTTTGTGGTTCCCAAGAAGGAGGGTTCCTTTCACCCAGTTCTCATTCTCAAGGGAATCAATTGCACCTTACGAATTCCCATTTTGCATGGATACCTTGCACTCAGTGATAGTGGCTATTCAAAAGGGCAAATTTCTGACCTCCCTGGATCTCACTGAAATCTATCTGCATATTCCCATTCGTCTGGAGCATTAGCACTACCTGCGCTTCACAGTGCTGATGGGCCATTTCCAGTTTTGCGCACTACCGTTTGGCCTAGCCACTGCTCCTCGAACATTTACAAAGGGAATGGTCATGGTGGTGGCAGTGCTTCATTGCTAGGGGATATTTGTCCGTCCTTACCTCAATGATTGGTTGATCAGGGTGAAATCAGCACAGGAAAGTTAACAGGTGATGCAACGCGTAATATCCTTCTTGCAGAGTCTCAGCTGGGTGATCAACTTCAACAAGAGCAGCCTGATACTGAGCCAGGATCTGACTTACCTAGGGGCCTGTTTCGACACCAAAAGGGGTCTTGTGTCTTTTCCAACAGATTAAGTCTGGAAGGTGCAAGGGCAGATATTGCAGTTCTCTCAAAGGTAGTCTCCATCTGCGTGGCACTACCTGCAATTCCTAAGATCCATGGAGGTGACTTTAGATCTCGTACCATGGGCCAGAACTCATATGCAACCACTGAAGGGAGTGCTGTTGACTCGGTGATCTCCTCAGAAGCAGCCCCTCTCAAAATGGTTACAGTGTATGTGGTAGGTGAAGGTCAGTCTTCTCTGGTGGTTGGATGCTTGGAAGCTGAAGTCGGAAATGATGCTCGAGCTGCCCAAATGAGTAGTAGTTATGACCGATATCAGTCTCTTTGGATGGTGAGTGCATTATCTGATCCAACTAGCTCAGGGTCAATGATCACTGGAAAAAAGAAATTGCTCCATTAATCGCTTGGAGATGAGAGCAGTTTTTCTGGCGCTTCAGGCCTTCCTCCTGATGCTGAGGCACAAAACAGTCAGAGTCTTCTCGTACAGTACAACCACGGTGGTGCACATCAATCATCAGGGCAGTACAAGAAATGTGGCTCTGGCAGAGGAGATAGCTCCACTTAGTCAATGGGCAAAGATCAACCTGCAGGTGTTGTTGGCAGCTCATGAGGCAGGAAAAGAAAACATTCAAGCCGACTTTCTCAGCCGACATCACTTAGATCCAGGGGAATGGACTTTGGAGGAGTTGATGTTTCTCGGCATAGTTTGGCGGTGGGGTCAGCCAATAATGGACCTGATAATTGCTGCCAATGCCAAGTGGGTCAGTTTTTCAATCGCAGGTGGGAGCCAATGTCAGAAGGCCTGGCATGCGCTAGCACAGTCGTGGCCATGCAATAGTTTTTATTGCATGTCTTCGCCCGTGGCCGCTGATCGACAGACCTCTTCAGAAAATTGAGGCACATTGAGGGTTGGTGGTTCTAGGGTGCCGGACTGGCCTCTGAAGCCATGGTATGCAAATGAGCCATGGCGCCTTCCAACGATGCACAACTTACTCTCACAGAATCTGATTCCCATGCCTCAGACTTATCAATTCTTACTTACAGTCTGGCTCTTGAAAGAGCTAGGTTAAGAAAGAAGAGCTACTTGGCATAGATTATTTCAACTTTGCTTCGGGCTTGAAAGTGGTCCACTTCCTTATCGTATGTAAGAGTTTGGCGAGTGTTTGAGGTGTGGTGTGAGGAAAAGGGTTTATGGACTCTTTCAACCACGATGCCCGATATTCTGGAGTTTCTACAGGCTGGACTGGAGAAAGGGATAACCTTTAATTCCTTGCGGGTTCAGGTGGTCGCCTTAACCTGTTATACAGGGTGAGTGCAGGGCCCTCCCTTGGCTACACATCCGGATATGGTCAGGTTTCTCAGAACCGTTAAGCAAGTTCAGCTGCCGGTGCAGCAAGTGGATCCCTCAAAGGACCTTAATGTGGTCTTGTCAGCTCTTTCGGGTCCTCCTTTTGAGCCGTTGTGTGAAGCTTCTCTTAAAGATCTCACTTTGAAGGCAGTTTTTCTCATAGCCATTTGCTCTGCACAGAGGATTTCCAAATTTCAACTTTGTCTTGTAGGGTGCCTTGTCTCCTAATTTCAAAGGAAGAAGTAGCCTTCTGACCAGTGCCTTCCTTCTTGCCAAAGGTGATGTCAACATTCCATCTTAATCAGGCAGTGACTCTTCCAGAGCTTAGAGGACGATGCGGATGCTCACCAGCTCTGTTTGCTGGACATTCATAGAGTTCTTCGGCATTATTTAAAGTGTACCGAACCTTTTCGAAAATCTGATCACCTGTTCATACTCTGCCCGGGGGGGGGGGGGGGGGCGGAAGGTCCGTGTAAAGGGGAGGGAGCATCGAAAGCTTCTATTGCACGGTGGTTGAAAGAGGAGATTGAATCGACCTAAATGTCGGTCGGCCTGCATGCTCACTTGATGCAAGCTCAAGTAGCATCTTAGGCCAAGTATAGTTTCATTTCCCCCATTGATATTTGTAGGGCAGCAACATGGTCTTTGCTGCATACATTTGTGCCGCATTATCACACTGATATTCAGACCAGAAGAGATGAGTAATTCAGAGCATGAGTGCTACAAGCCAAACTCGAGAGTCCCTCCCGTTCTTGAATACTGCTCTGGTACATCCCATGCATCTGGACTGGACTGGAGAGACTCAAGGAAAGAAAATTAAGTCTAATCCAGAACCCACCCATTTTCTGCATTACTGTGTAGGCAAACCCAGATATGTGAGAAGATCAGTAATGAGTGACTTGGTTGTGGGACTTTGGTTTGATTCTTCACTTTGTTAGGGACAAAGGATAACAGGCAAGTTTTCAAAGGTTGTTGCCTTAACTGTTCTTAGTTCTCTGTGGAGAAGTTACTCTCATTCATTATCATTTATACGATTTCTGGATATTGTATGCATTTTATGACATTTTTCTTGTGGAGTATGCTTTGCTATTAGAATACTGGTGTGAGAGAATGTGCACAGAACCCTTATAGAGTGACATCATCAAAACCTGTAGTTCTCAGTCTCCATCTGCTGGTGATAGGGCATAACCCATGTGTCTGGACTGGACTGGAGAGACTCAAGGAAAGAAAATTAACAGGTAAGACCTAATTTCACCTTTCCATATGTTTCTTCAATTAACTATAAGATGCTCCAGAGGTAGCCTTTCCAGCCACTGGATCACCTGGGGCATGTCCACCTTGAACGTCTCTCAGGAGTTGGACCGAATCAGTCAGTCATCCAGATAAAGATGAACCTACTTTGACCCGGAGAAAGGCGTTATATAAATCCAACTAAATAAATAAATAAATAAAATCCCAACTTCCTTGCTGGTGCAGGATGGTCACTACAACCATTATTTATTTTATTTATTTATTTACATTCTCTTATATACCACGCTATTCTGCATCAGTGCGGTTTACATTGAACAAACTGAAATTACATTGAACAGGGCATTATAACTTGGAGATAACTATTTTACAGGGAACATGGGCTATGGAGGGTTAAGTGGCTTGCCCAAGACCACAAGGAGCACCTGTGGGACTAGAAACCCCAGTCCTTCCGACTTATTATGACTTTCGAGAAGGTGCAAGGGACAGTAGCAAGGCCAAAAAGCAGGGCCTGGAACTGGAAGTGATGGCCAAGGACAGAGACAAAGGAAAAATGCTGATGTTGTCCCTGAATAGGGATATGGCTGTATACCTTAGAAGCATCCAAGAAGTTAGAAATATCCCTTCCCAGCCCACAGAATGTCTGATCTGAGGGTCTCCATGAAGAAATGGAGCACTCTGTACTTGGAATTGAGTACCTTAAGATCTAGAATGGGTCAGAAGGTGTGAATGAACAGGTAGATAAAGGTGAGTCAGTTGATATAGTGTATCTGGAATGGCCAATTGCTACAATACAGAAAGGTGACTAATGTCAAGTAGAAGCCTAGTGGTTAGAGCAGTGGCCTGGTTACCAAAAACACCAGGGTTTAAATCCCAACACTGCCTCGGCCCATTGGCCATGGTGGTGGTGTTGGGTTCCTACTGTCTCATTCCAGCCCCTCAATTTAATTCCTTTGCTTCCTTTAAAGTCCATGTCATCTGCCTATTTTCTCCACTATCTCTCCGGGTAGCTGTCATTTATCGACCCCCCCCTCCCCTCAACAAGTTCACCTCTACCTTTCTCACAGACTTTGACTCCTGGCTCTCCTCCTTTCTGGATGCATCTTCCCCTTCACTTGTTCTTGTGGATTTTAAAATTCACATTGCTGATCCTTCTGACCCTTCTGCCTTAAAGCTCCTTTCCCTAACCTCCTCATTCAACCTCCAATTGTGCTCTACCACTCCTACTTACAAACGTGGCTACTGACTTGACCTTGTCTTCTCCTTCAACTGCTCGCCCTCAAACGTCTCAACCTCAGTTCTGCCATTATCTGACCATCACTTGCTAACCTTCACCCTTATCTATCCCCCATCTTGGTCTTGTCCAATCTATACCAACATGTTTCAGAATCTTCACACTGTCGACCCTTCAGCTCTCTCCACTGCTGTCTTATCACCTCTTTCCTCCACTATGTCATCTGAATCCATTGATGGGGCAACATCCTCCTTTAACACTATACTCTCCTCTGCTCTGGATGAACTTGCTCCTCCCATTCCAGACCCTATGAGGCATACCGTACCTCAACTCTGGCTGTCCTCAATAACCCGCTACCTACATTCGTATGCCTGCTCAGCTGGATGCCTTTGGCTTAAATCACGTAGCCTTGCTGACTACCTACATTTCAAATTCATGCTAACCTCTTTCCAGTCGGCTATAGCGCTTGCCAAGCAAGAGTATTATGTCCATCTGACTAACTCTCTTGCCTCTAACCATCGCTGTCTCTTTGCTATGTTCAACTCTCTCCTCAAGGTCTCTCCTCCCCCAATCCCTCCTTTACTGTCTATGCAGACCTTGACTGACTACTTCCATGACAAAGTCCAGAAGATTAGCCTAGAATTCTCTGCAGGGTCACCACCACCTCATCTTCTCCCTCTTCAATCCCAAATCCTTCACTCATCTTTGGTCACCCTTTCTTCCTTTTCTGAAATAACTGAGGAGAAAACTGCATATCTTCCCTCCTCCTCCAAACGGACTATCTGCTCCTCTGTTCCCATCCCCATCCATCTACCAAGCTCTATCTCTTCTGCCATCATCCCATTCATCTGTCATATTTATTTATTTATTTACATTCTCTTGTATACCGCGCTATTCTGCATCAGTGTGGTTTACATTGAACAAACTGAAATTACATTGAACAGGGCATTATAACTTGGAGATAACTATTTTACAGGGAACATGGGCTATGGAGGGTTAAGTGGCTTGCCCAAGACCACAAGGAGCACCTGTGAGACTAGAAACCCCAGTCCTTCCGGCCCAAGGTTTCTGTCCTCTAGTGGGATTTGAACCCCCGACCTTCCGGCCTGAAGTACCTTGCCCCAACCACTAGGCCACTCCTCCACTCCACTTCATATCCTTAACCTATCACTTTCCACTGCAACTGTTCAGGCCTTCAAACATGCTGTGGATACACCTCTCCTCAAATAGTCTTCACTAGGATCCTACCTGTCCTTCCAGTTATCAACATATCACTCTCCTCCCTTTGCTTCAAAACTACTCGAACAAGTGCTTAACCACCACTGTCTTGATTTTCTTTCCTCTCAAGACATTCTAGACCCATTGCAATCTGGCTTTCATTCTCTATGTTTTACAAAAATGGCTTTTGCCAAAATCTCCAGTGACTTGCTCCCTGCCAAATCCAAAGGCCTCTACTCGATTCTCATCCTTCGTGACCTTTCTGCTGCTTTTGACACTGTTCATCACCACCTTCTCCTCGATACCCTGTCCTTGCTTGGATTTAAAGGCTCTGTTCTGCCTGGTTTTCTTCTTATCTCTCCCATCACACTTTTAGTGTATGTTCTGGTGATTCCTCCTCTACTGCCATCCTGCTTTCAGTTGGTGTACCTCAGGGCTCTGTCTTGGGACCTCTTCTTTTTTCTTTCTAAACTCAATCCCTTGGTGCACTTATTTCCTCACATGGCTTTCAGTACCATCTTTATGCTGACAACTCTCAGATCTACATTTCTGTGCCTGAAATATTTCCAGGAATCCAGGCTCAGATCTCTGCCTGCTTATCCAACATTGCTGCCTGGATGTCTCATTGCCATTTGAAACTAAACATGGCCAAAACTGAGCTCCTTATCTTCCCCCTAAACCCATCTCTCCCCTTCTTCCCTTCTCTATTTCTATGGATAACATTAAACATTAAAGGAGTGGAGGAGTGGCCTAGTGGTTGGGGCAAGGTACTTCAGGCCGGAAGGTCGGGGGTTCAAATCCCACTAGAGGACAGCAACCTTGGGCCAGAAGGACTGGGGTTTCTAGTCCCACAGGTGCTCCTTGTGGTCTTGGGCAAGCCACTTAACCCTCCATAGCCCATTTTCCCTGTAAAATAGTTATTTCCAAGTTATAATGCCCTGTTCAATGTAATTTTCAGTTTGTTCAATGTAAACCGCACTGATGCAGAATAGCGCGGTATATAAGAGAATGTAAATAAAAATAAATAAACTCCTTTCTGTATCCTCAGATCGCAACCTTGGGGTCATCTTTGACTCTCTCTTTTTCTGCATATAACCAACAGATAGCTAAAACCTGTCACTTCTTTCTCTATAACATTGGCAAATGTGCCCCTTCCTTTCTATACACATCACTAAGATACTTATCCAATCTTTAGTCACTTCCCATCTAGACTATTTATTTATTTATTTATTTATTTATTATTAGTTTTCTATACCGCACTATTCGGAATCAGCGCGGTTTACAATGAACAGGTTTGTACAATGTGGAACAATCAGACATTGAACTTACATATAACAGGGAATTTCAACTTGGATAACAGGTGAACTTTATACACTATTTACATAAACGATCTTCTTGCTTGTCTCCCTCTTAATCATCTCTCTCCCCTTCAATCTGTTAAAAACTCAGCTGCGCGGCTAATCTTTTATGGATATGATCATATAACCCATTACATAACATAAGAACATAAGATATGCCATACTGGGTCAGACCAAGGTCCATCAAGCTCAGTATCCTGCCTCCAACAATGGCCAATCTAGATCACAAGTAGCTAGCAGTTTCCCCAAAAGACACAGGTTCCACAATGCTTGTATTGGGTCAAGCAGTGATATCCTGGTCCCTTTTAATAATGGTTTTTGGATCTTTCCTCCGGGAACTTCTCCAAACCTTTTTAATCCCAGATACACTAACAGCTTTTACTACAACCTCCGGAAACAAATTCCAGAGTTTGATTACACGTTGAGTGAAAAATATTTTCTCTTATTAGTCTTAAATAGGTTACTCTGTAGCTTCATTGCATGTCCCCCTAGTCTTTATATATTCTGAGGACGTAAACAATCTATCTACGCTTACCCATTCCACTCCATTCATTAATTTATAGTCCTCTATCATACCTCCCCTCAGCAATCTCTTTTCCAGGTTGAAGAGCCCTAACCTTTTTAGCCTCTCTTCCATCCCCTTTACCATTTTGGTGGCTCTTCTCTGCGCCTTTTTTAAATAATTCTATATCCATTTTTAAGATACGGCAACCAAAATTGCACACAATATTCAAAGTGTGGTCACACCATGGAACGATACAGAGGCATTATAATATAATTTGTTTTATTTTCCATTCCTTTCCTTATGATACCTAGCATTCTATTTGCTTTCTTGGCCGCCGCTGCACACTGGGCCGAGGGTTTTAACATGTTATCCATGATGACACCTAAATCTTTTTCTTGGGTGGTAGTTCCTAATGTGGAACCTTGCATCGTGTAACCATAGTTTGGGTTGTTCTTTCCTAGGTACGTAACTTTGCACTTGTCCACATTAAATTTCATCTGCCATTTGGATGCCCAGTCTTCCAATTTATCAAGATCCTCTTACAATTTTACACAATCCTCATGGATTTTAACAACTTTAAATAGTTTTGTTTATCTGCAAATTTGATAACCTCAGTCATTATTCCTATTTCCAGGTCATGTATGAATATGTTAAAAAGCAGCAGACCCAGCACAGATCCCTGGGGTACTCCACTATTCACAATTCTCCATTGGGAAAATTGGCCATTTAGCCCTACCCTCTGCATTCTAACTTTTAATCAGTTCCTGATCCACAATAGTACACTGCTTCCTATCCCATGACTCTTTAGTTTTGCCAAAGGTCTCTGATGAGGGACCTTGTCAAAGGCTTTCTGAAAGTCCAAATATCAACCGACTCATCTTTGTCTACCTGTTTATTAAAAAAAAACATAACAGATTAGTAAGACAAGATCTTCCTTGTCTAAAGCCATGTTGGCTGTCTCCCATTAAGCCATGACTATCTACATGAAGAGTAATTTTGTTCTTTATAATGGTTTCTACCATATTTCCCGGTACTGACATCAGATTCACCAGTCTGTAGTTTCCCGGAACACCACTGGAACCCTTTTTAAAAATTGCTGTTACATTGGCCATCCTCCAATCTTCAGGTATTACAGATGATTTTAATGATAGTTCACAGATTACTAATAGCAGGTCTGCAATCTCATACTTCAGTTCTTTCAAAACCCTTGGATGTATACCATCCAGTCCAGGTGATTTGCTACTCTTCAGTTTATCAAATAGTTGAAATATATCTTCCCGGTGTTTTGATATTTCTTTCAATTCTTCCGCAGTATCACCTTTAAAGACCACTTCAGTCATGGGTAACATCCCTACATCTTCCTCAGTAAACACTGAAGCAAAGAATTCATTCAGTCTCTCCACTATGGCCTTGTCCCATTTTAGTGCCCCTTTTACCTCTCTATCATCTAATGGTCCAACTGATTCTCTTACAGGTTTTTTGCTATGAATGTATTTGAAAAAGTCTTTATAATGCGTTTTTGCTTCCACAGCACTCATGTCTCTGGTAAAACTGACAGATGCTGAGCTGTTATAAGATGCTAAAAAACTACATAATGAGTTGAGATGGCCGGCACATAGAAAAGTCATGCTCGATGATGTAGCAATATTTGAACAGCATTTAAAGAGAAATATAAGTGTTGTGCTTTACACAAATTCATGGATTTTTTTAAAGACATCAGACAGACCCATGTTCCCTACAACTGTTTTCTTCAGTAGACCAAAGCAAAGAATTAATTCAGTCTCTCCGCTATGGCCTTGTCCCCTCTTAGTGCTGTTTTTACCCCTCTATCATCTAATGGTCCAACTGATTCTCACAGATTTTTTGCTACAAATGTATTTAAAGTTTTTTTATATGTTTTTGCTGCCACAGCAAGCTCCTTATCAAAATTTCTCTTTGCCTGCCTTATCAATTCCTTGCATCTAACTTGCCAATGCTTATATTGTTTCCAGTTTTCATCATTTGGCTCCTTTATTCATTTCCTGAAAGATGCTTTTTTTTTTTTTTAATACAACAGCCTCTCTGACCTCACTTTGAAACCATGCTGACAGTCTTTTGGACTTCCACTTTTCTTAAAGTGTGGAATACAGCTAGTCTGGGCTTCCAAGATAGTATTTTTAAACAATGCCCATGCTTGATGTAAATCTTTAACTTTTTTAGCAGCTCCTTTTAGTTTCTCTTAACTATTTTCCTCATTTTATCATAGTCTCCCTTTTGAAAATTAAAAGGTAGTACTGTAGATTTCCTAGCTGTCCTTACTCCATTTATTAAGTCAAACGCAATCATGCTATCATCACTATTGCCAAGTGGCGCCAACACCCTTATCTCTTGCACCAAATCCACTAAGGACTAGGTTCAAAATGGTTTTCCCTTTTGTCAGTTCATGAACCAGCTGCTCCAAGAAGCAATCATTTATTTCATCTAGGAACTTTATCTCCCTAGCCTGTCCTGTCGTGACACTGAAAAGCATCACGTAGAGACTAAGTGAGTATAGTTGAAACTCTATAATTTTATACAGGTGTCACACACCACATTTTTTAAAAAAATTTTTAAGTATGTTTCCTGTCTAATTATTGTTTCACTACATCATCCCATTATGTTTTTGTTTTTGCCTGCCTTGCGTTTTGTGATTGGTGTTTTGATGGGTTTAATGTTCATGTTCATTATGATTTGGATTTTTATCTGCAATACATTATATTCACAGCATCAATGTACTACACCTTCATGTTTTAGTTTGTATTTTTTAACTATTCTTAATTTATAATTTTGCATATCGTTTTCATATGTATTAGCATTTTTATTTTATGATTAATTATTGTTATTTTATTTATGTAAGCTGCATACCTCCTGAAGAAGGCGTTCACCGAAACGCATTGGGGTTCATTAATAAAGCAATTTTGAGACCACCACACGTCTCTTGCTCCTTGTGTTTATCCAGGCAGTCGATAGTACCCCCCCACTACCATCGCCTTCCCCTTTTTACGTGGAATTTTAATCCATAGAGATTCTACAGCAAATTTTGTTTCCTGCAAAACTTTAATCCTTTCTGACTCAATGCCCTCTCCAACATAGAGCGTAACCCCTCCACCAATTTGATCAACTCTATCATTACGATATAGTTTGTACCCAGGTATCACAGTGTCCCACTGGTTGTCCTCCTTCTACCATGTCTCTGACCTCTCATTTAGTGCTATATATTCTAACTCCCCCATCTTATTTTTTTAGACTTCTAGCATTTGCATACAAGCATTTTAGAGACTATATTTTATTCATATTAATTTGGCTATTGGTAGACATGGGTAATTTGGGATCTTTAAGTTCTGTCTGCTTGGCTACTTTACTCTTTTTTGGAACCTCTCTGCTTTTGGTAGTATCCTTCAAGGATACATTCTTCTGAACCAGCCGCTCTTTGCTGACTGTCGGCTTTCCCCTATTATCTAGTTTAAAAGCTGCTCTATCTCCTATTTAAAGGTTAATGCCAGCAGCCTGGTTCCATCCCGGTTAAGGTGAAGCCCATCCCTTTGGAAGAGCCCCTCCTTTCCCCAGAATGTTCCCCAGTTCCTAACAAATCCAAAACCCTCATCTCTGCACCATTGTCTCATCCACGCATTGAGACTCCGGAGCTCTGCCTGCCTTTTGGGTCCTGTGCGTGGAACGGGAAGCATTGCGGAGAATGCTACCCTAGAAGTTCTGGATTTCAACTTCCTACCTAAAAGCCTAAATTTTATTTATTTATTTTATTTATTTAGTATACATTTGTATACCGCTACTTCCAGCGATCAGCAGCGGTTTTGATTACAGATTGGAAATTGTCAAATCATGACAGGAAATTTTTTTTTGAGGTATAAACACATTGATTAGACAGGAAAGCACAGCACACAGAGAACTATTTTACAGGGAACATGGGCTATGGAGGGTTAAGTGGCTTGCCCAAGACCACAAGGAGCACCTGTGGGACTAGAAACCCCAGTCCTTCCGGCCCAAGGTTGCTGTCCTCCAGTGGGATTTGAACCCCCGACCTTCCGGCCCAAAGTACCTTGCCCCAACCACTAGGCCACTCCTCCACTCCAATTTAGCCTCCAGAACCTCCCTACCACATTTTCCTATGTCACTGGTACCGACATGTACCAAGACAGCAGACTCCTCCCCAGCACTATCCAAAACCTTATCTAGGTGGCGCGTGAGGTTCGCTACCTTCGCACCAGGCAGGCATGTTACCAGGCGATCCTCACGTCCACCAGCCACCCAGCTATCTACATGCCTAATGATCGAATCACCAACTATAACAGCTGTCCTAACCGTTCCCTCATGGGCACATGGCCCTGGAGAAACTTCCTCGGTGCGAGAGGGTTTTACATCACCTAGAGGACAGGTCCTAGTTACAGGATCACTTCCTGCCACACCAGGGTGATGCTCTCCTGTCACGTGACCTCTCTCCTCCATGGCAACAGGGATGCTGCCAGACTGGAGGTGGGACTTCAGGACTATATCCCTGTAGGTCTCGTCTATGTACCTCTCTGTCTTTCTTATGTTTTCCAAGTCTGCTACTCTAGCCTCTAGAGAACAGACTTGTTCCCTGAGAGCAAAGAGCTCCTTGCACCTAGTGCACACGTAAGACCTCTCACCAACTGGGAGAAAATCATACATGTGACACTCAATGCAAAAGACTGGAAAGCCCCCATCTCGCTGCTGGACTGCTGTCTGCATCTTCGTTTTAAGTTTGTGTTTAGATCTTTAAGTTCTTTACTTACTAAGGTTGCTATGGATATTTATACTAATAAAACTGTACCTAATACCTTTAATATACCTTGTTCACCTGAAGCTTAATTAACATTTGAAACAATCACAACTGAACAAGTAGAATCCACTATCTCCCGACTAAATACCACCACCTCTCCACTAGACCCCTGCCCTGCTGAGTGGATAAAGAAATCAAAAGAAGACTTAAGCACACCCCTAACCCACATCATCAACGAATCCCTCAAGCAAGGACACATTCTAGATGCCCTTAAGACCTCTATCATTCGTCCAACCCTGAAAAAACCCAACCTGGACCCACTCGATCCAGCCTCTTACAGACCAATAGCAAGCCTCCCATTCACCACCAAAATTATAGAGAAGATCATTCAACAGCAACTCCAAGATCACCTGGACACCAACAAAATACTGGACTCGCAACAACATGGATTTCGCCCACACCATGGAGCTGAAACCCTCATGGCAACACTACTGAACACCCTCACCAAAGGCACACAGGCCAAACACTCGGGGTACATCATGCTCTTTCTAGACATATCCGCGGCCTTCGACACCATTTCCCACAACACTCTCCTACAAAGACTCCAGGATATAGGAATCAAAAACACCGTTCTGCAATGGTTCCGCTCCTACCTAACAAACAGACAACAACTAATCCGCACAAACACAGCAACCTCCCCCCCCCCTTCCAACAACATCAAGGTGTGCCACAAGGATCCACACTGTCCGCCATGCTCTTCAATGTCTATCTGCAACCACTCTGCTCGATCATACAGGACCACAACATCAACTACCATATATACGCAGATGACATAATGCTCTACGCCCCAATCACAACCACCAACCCGACATATAAACAACTATCAGACTGCTTCACTAAGATCTCCGACTGGCTACAAAGAAACAATCTGACCATCAACATCAAGAAAACTGAAGCCCTTATAGTAACAAAGGACCCAGATTTCACCCCAACATCTCACATCACACTAGGAACCACCCAAATAAAGTATCTGGGAATCACTATAGACCAAGCTCTCACATTTACCCCACAGATAAAAAAGACTGCAAGGACAATATTCCACAAAGCAAAAACAATACAACGGCTCAGACCACTAATAGATCCACAAGACTTCAGAACTGTCATGCAGGCCATGACACTCCCACACCTGGACTACTGCAAAATAATCTATCATGGACTCCCTGCAACCCACATCAACCCTCTACGGACTGCCCTGAACACCACCGCGAGGATCATCCAGAAAGCAAAAAAACATCACCACATCACCCCAGTACTAAAAGAACTACACATACTACCACTTCAAGCAAGGATCAAATACAAAGCTGCCCGGCTTATACACAAAGCCCTCCATCAACCACAGACCTCCCATCTCCGCTCCCTGCTACCCCAGCCCACCCAAAACAGAACGACCCGACAAACCACCAACACCACCCTCACCATCCCCTATCAGCGAACAAAATATAACCAACGGACCTGCAACAGAGCCTTCGAACTATATGCACCCTCCCTCTGGAACTCACTACCAAGCCAAATCAGAAACACCGCTGATCCAACTGCGTTCCGAAGACAACTAAAAACCATCCTCTTCCTGGAATATCTTGGACCAGATCCAAGCAACCTCCACTGACATCTCACAATCCCGCATCCGAAATCCCAATCTACCCTCTAAGAGACCCATGTCTATTCCCTAAGACTTCTCCACCTGTTTGAATCATCAATGTTGGCCCCCTGGTGAAGGCCCCCCCCTACACCGCTTTGACCCGGTGAAAAGCGGTATATAAATGCAGTTAAATAAATAAATAAATAAAATTAATCTCAGGTCCTTAGTGTATGATTGATTTGGGTTACAAACTTCACCTGAGAGCACCTCCTGTCTTTTAAGATGTGTAAGTACCTATAAAGCTATGATTATCCCAGGGGTGGGTGGGTGTTGGGGAGGGAGGAGGGAAATAACACTTATTAAAAGAGGGCTGCTACACAGTACCCTGTCCTGTGCTGCTGAGGTAAGCAATATTCTGATTTGATTAAAATTATAGCTCTTTGCTGCTTCTAGGCTCTAACTTATTATTGAATTTAAACTACAAGCTCTCTGCTAGGTTCCAAATTTAACCAGAAAGCTCTCTTCTGTGTTTTAAATTTAAACTTAAACTGCTGCTACTAGGCCCTGACTGATTTAACAAAAAATAGTGGGTTCACAGATTAATTAGCTTTAATAGAAAGAATTCCTTTCAGAAAATTCCCAGAAGTATATACTCACAATTGCAGATCTCTCTCCAGAAGTAACAGTCACCTTTTCTAGTCCTACACTGTATTTTATTTCTTGTAAAACTTTAATCCTGTATGACTCAATGCCCTCTCTAATGCACAGTGCAACCCCTTCACCAATTTGATCTACTCTATCATTGCGATATAATTTGTACCCAGGTATCACAGTGTCCCCATTTGTTGTCCTCCTTCTACCAGGTCTCTAAGATACCAATTATATCTAAGCTCTCATTTAGTGTTATAAATTTTAACTCTCCCATCTTATTTTTTAGACTTCTAGCATTTGCATACAAGCATTTTAAAGTTGTGTTTTATTCTTATTAATCTGGTTATCAGTAGAGTTGGGTAATTTGGAATCTTTAAGCTCTATCTGCTCTGTACTTAAGGGCATTTGGGTTACTTTTGTCTTTAAAACCTCTCCGTCTTAAATCTTTTGCTAGTATCCTTCAAGGATGCATCCTTCGAAACCATGTGCTCTTGGGAGTCTGTTGGCTTTCCCCTATTATCTAGTTTAAAAGCTGCTCTATCTCCTTTTTAAAGGTTAATGCCAGCAGCCTGGTTCCATCCCAGTTAAGGTGGAGTCCATCCCTTTGGAAAGCCCCTCCTTTCCCCAGAATGTTGTCCAGTTCCTAATGAATGCAAAACCCTCTTCCTTGCACCATCGTCTCATCCACGTATTGAGACTCCAGAGCTCTGCCTTCTTTTAGGGTCCTGTGCGTGGAATGGGAAGCATGCTATTCTGGAAGTTCTGGATTTCAACTTCCTACCTAAAAGCCTAAATTTGGCCTCCAGAATCTCCCACCTCAACTTTCCTATGTAATTGGTACCAACATGTACCAAGACAGCAGACTCTTCCCCAGCGCTATCTTAAACCTTGTCTAGGTGGCAACTGAGGTCCGCTACCTTCGCACTAGGCAGGCATGTTACCTGGCGATTTTCACGTCCACCAGCCACCCAGCTATCTACATGCCTAATAACTGAATCGCCAACTATAATGACTGTCCTAAACCTTCCTTCATAGGTGTGCATAGGGATGATGTTTGGGCGGGGCATAAGCGGAACATGCAGGCATATGCGTAGATTACAGGCATGGGCATTTCCACCAGTTTCAGTGCTAATGTTAATACCCACACCTGCAATGTAGGTGCAAGCTCTGCCACATAAACTGGTATTTTATAAAAACAAGCAGGCACCTGCTTGTCTTTGCAAAATTGCCTTAATATAGGTGCCTGAAAACAAGCTTACCCTAGGTACCTCCTTATAAAATGACCCTCTAAAACTGCAGCTTGGTAGGCTATTTTGAAAATTGCCCCTTACTGCTACTTTTACCTCTTCAGCTTTCTGATGGAACCTAAAGAGGACACTGGTACCAGTTTCCGCTTGAAAGGAACAGCTCAGTTGGACCTATCTTGTTTGCCTCTGAGATTTTTAACCAATGTCCTCTGACTGTTGTACCTTCATCTGCTTTATGTTGATGCCTTCTGTCTTTCCTCTTGGTCTGTGTGGATCGAGTCCTGGACTTTTGGTGATAGCCTGATCTTTGACCATAAATTTGCCTATTGTTTGAATTTCTGGACACTCAAGAAACGGACCTTGACTTATTCTAAGTACAGTCTAAAAATTGCACTAGGGCTTCTCAAACTTGTGCTGGTGGCTCCACAAATAGCTAGGTTTTTGGGATTTCCACAATGAATATGCATGAGTAACTGTGTATATCTGGAGATATATGATGTACATTTTCATATACTGTATATTTAATGTGGAAATCATAAAAAAAAGCCAGCTGATTATGGTTTCACCAAAACACATTTGGGGAGCTCAGTTAAGGTTCATAATTGCATGTTGTATATAGTTTTGATGCCACTGTTATAATCTATTTTGCATTTGTTACATGTAAACCGCCTTGACACGGTGAAAGGCAGTATATAAATAGAGCTAAATAAATAAATAAAATGAATTACACCAGTATTTTTGCTGTGTTCCCAACCACTGCTCTCCTCACTATCTTATAATGCCTCTCCTCTTGCATATCATATCTGCACACAACCAGGGCTGTACCAAGGGCTGTGCGAATGTTGCGGCCTCATAGGGTGCATGTATGGAAGGGGCACTGATGTCATCACTAGTCTCCCAGAAAGCTCAAAAAGAGTGAGTTCCAGCACATGGCTAGGGGGAGGGGGGCTCCAGGTTCCTGAGTCACACAGGGCACATTTCTAGCTTGGTACGGTCTTGTTCACAATCCCCACCCTTCACCACTTTCCATTGTCTCTCTCCCCTCCTACAAATCATTTCCATAGGGTTGCTAACTGGCTCCAGATGCACCCGGCATGCTTGATCCAGTCCTAGTTTTACCCCACTGCATGCAGGGACATGTAGTTCTGATTTTTCCATTGCACTCCATAAGAAAAGCAAGACTACATGTCCCTGCATGCAATGGGGTAAACACAGGACTGGATCAAGCCTGTCGAGTGCATCTGGAACCAGTTGGCAACCCTAATTTTCCAAATATGCATGTTTCAGTATCTCAGAGAAACAAGCTTCCTAAAGATACATAGAAAGATAGAAATATGATGACAGAAAAAGACCACATGGCCTATCTAGTCTGTCCTAGATAGCCTGGTAGCCTTGCCCGTTTAAGGAAGACAAGAAGAGAGACATTTCCTGCTGTACAAAACCAGCTGAAGATTATCTTTTGCTTGCTGCTAAAACAAAGCAACCAGTTTTTCAGAGAAAGCTGAGATGCAGAAGTTGTACCCATTTCTTTAAACAGGAAACAAAAGTTACTTCGCTGCTGTTTGTGGCAGTCTTGAACAGACTGTAAGCTCTCTGACATGTGTTTGGCACTGTGTTCATATAACAATGCTACCGACATTTTAAATAGTAGTTACAAACAACTGATAGTTTGTGGTCAGAGGAAGTCTATAAGCTGTGCTGAAGAGCGTAAGAGGTGAATAACCTCTGAGTGGCATCATTCACCATCAGCAAACTGTGTGCAACACCACGCTCAATCACAGAACAGGTGGCTGCGGCACAGAATGTCAAAGGGAGGAGCTCAGGTCAAGTGCCAAATGTAAGACATGACTCCACTAGAGTGGATGGAAGGTCACTTACTGTTAGTAATGTCTTCAGGGTAGTGGAGGCTTGTTTGATCTGAAGATCAGAATGCAGATATCGCCTTAGCTGCTTCTGAGAGAGTGATGAATATTCACTCCTAAGTCCATGTCCCACAACTGCCACACTGCTAATCGCTCTCAAGTCCGGACTGTGAACAAGACGTGACTCTGGAGCTAGAAACATGCCACTTAAATGATCCTCCAGAATTCCCTGGGAGAAAGACAGTTGAGAAACGGCAGCTGAATGTCCGACTGAATCTGTGAGGAAGAGAAACAGTTATCAGTGTCAATTGATCAACTCAGAGTCTACCATTGCTAATACCTGAGGTCAAGACCAATCATTGCCGGCTCCAGAGCTCCTCTCACATTGATCTGTCTCCTCTCTGGTGAGTGTGCGCATAAAGACATACTAATCTTAGGGCATTTTTAAGAAGACGAGAGGCCTTGTGGAGTAACAGAAGAGGAAAGAAGGACCTCTCACCCTGAGAGTCAAGTAAGAGTGAAGAGGAGAGCGTTAAAGCAGAAAGAGCAGCCCAAGCTTTTCCTTAAGTATAGAAGCTACAAAAGGGAGAGTCTATGCGCCCTTGTCAATGTGGAGTGTCTAGGACAGCGTTTTTCAACCACTGTGCCGTGGCACACTAGTGTGCCGTGAGATATTGTCTGGTGTGCCGTGGGAAAAATTCCAATTTCATCCGTAACATGTGGCCTCGGCTCACAAATTAGGGTTGCCAACCGGCCGGTTTTCAGCCGGCCTGGCCGGTTTTTCCATGGCCAGGCCGGCTGCCAGCACAGTTGTAAAACCGGCCATTGAAAAGCCGGTTTTTTGCTCTGGCCGCAAGATCGGGAGCAGCCAGAGCAAAAAACCGGTTTTTGTGCCGAAGTCCGCGGCGCGAACGCGATTCCCTATAGCAGTGCAGCCGCTGGTTCTGCTTTGTACAGAGCAGCGGCTGCACTACACTTACATTGAAAAGTAAAGAGAAACTGTGTCAGGAGCCCTCCGATCATGCAGAGCCCGAGGAAGTGATGTCATGGGGGCAGGCTCCTCACAGGCTGTCTTTCCTTTTCAAATTAACTTTAGCTGCAATAAAGTTAATTTGAAAAGGAAAGACAGCCTGTGAGGAGCCCGCCCCCATGACATCACTTCCTCGGGCTCTGCGATGACCGGAGGGCTCCTGACACAGTTTCTCTTTACTTTTCAATGTAAGTGTAGTGCAGCCGCTGCTCTGTACAAAGCAGAAGCAGCGGCTTGGGCAGAGGGGGTGTGTGTGTGTGTGAGTGAACCAGCAAGGGGGGGGGAGTGTGAGTGAACCAGCAAGGGGGGGGGAGTGTGAGTGAACCAGCAGTGGAGGGGGGGTGGTGTGAGTGAACCAGCAAGGGGGGGGGCGATGGTGTGAGTGAACCAGCAGGGGAGGGGGGGTAAGTGAGTGAGTGACCCAGCAGGAGGGGTGAGTAAGTGACAGGGGGGTGGGTGAGTGAACCAGCAGTGGAGGGGGGGGGGGGTGTGAGTGAACCAGCAGGGGAGGGGGGTTGGTGTGAGTGTTTGATTCCTATTCAAGAGAATTACTTTATATATAGTCAATATAGGCACAGAGGTAAATTTTTTTAACATTTTCTAATGGTGGTGTGCCTCGTGATTTTTTTCATGAAAAAAGTGTGCCTTTGCACAAAAAAGGTTGAAAAACACTGGTCTAGGACAACAGAAAGACAAAGTGGAAGAAGTGGGGAACCCCACTGGGATCCCATGGTTGCAGCCTCTCACGGAGCTGAAACATTACTGGAAGGAAGTAAACATAATGATGTTGTTTAGAACAGCAGTAGAGAGAAAGATACAGCTCCAGGGTCCCCTGAGAGGTCTGGGGCTTCTGATTCTGAGCCTCAGCAATATCTTATTCCAGAGAGCTGCAGGGGAAAAGAGTTAGGAGAGTCTTAGGGCCAGAAGCAAAAGGTCCTTTAGGATTGTGTATAAAGAGGATGATGGTGGACAGTTTTGTTGACGATGGTTGAAACAGTAACAGTAAATTTAGTTGTGGGTCTGAAGAGAAGTCTTGTGGGCTACTCATGCAAGTGACATCCTTTCCTACTGAGTCACCTTTTCCACATAGCACAATGCAATTATTTCTACTACTACCATGTTATGCAGTGCTGCACAGCTACAGAAAAAAAAGTCTTTGCTCTGAGGAGTTTACAATCTGCTCAAGTCAGACAGCATACATATGAGCTTATCATGAATCAGGTAGAAAATAGGAACTCTCTTATGAGCTCCAAAGCTGCTCCCTCAGCCACAGCCACTACAGACTTGCAGAGAGGACCACAGCTCAGGGTAGCACTCACTAGAGATACCAGACCATGAACCTGGCTGCCACAACAAGGGAGGAAGACAGAGGTAGCAGCTGCAGCTGAAGAGGAGTAAAAAAAAATGCATCGTGTGCCTTTGAGTTAGTGCTGACTCCTGGGTTTTCCTGGCAGTGTGACAGGCCTTTCTTAGGAGGCAAAGCCAAAGGCATGCCAGTGGGAATCGAACCCTGGTCTCTTGGTTACCAAGCTAGTGCTCTAACTACTAGGCTACTCCTCCACTTGAAAGTAGCAACAGGCTGATGCTATTTAGAAAAAAATGAAGATGGCAAATGCTGCGCGACCATGGCTACAGTGAGGAGCTGCTGCAAATAAGAGGTGGGAGGCAACAGTGGCAGAAGCAGAGTTACAGCCCCAGATACACACATTCTCCCCATTTCCCCATTCACATGGAAATAAGCAGCAATAGAACATGAACCGGCCCGGTCAGAAGGGGGAAGGTCTAAAAGCCAGAGGAACCAATAGCAGCAACGTTCCACACAGCACTAATTGCAGAGGCAAAGGAGGAAAGTTCCCACTGTGGACAAAGGAAGAGGAAGAATCTCCTGATGCCAGCCAGAACCAAAACAAACATCGAAAATAACTGCAGATAAGGACCAAAATCCCTTCTTCTCTCTCAGAGATCCTCTCTGCTTGTCCTATATTCTCTTGAATATACAGCCCTTGTCTCCTTGTTGTATACTTTTGCCAATTTTAAACCATTCTGTTTCTCTTTCATCTGTTTGAACTGTTGCTTCTTGATCAATGTAAGGCTGCATATGAGAACTATTGGGTGTTCCGATATGCACGTGCTTCTGAATGCGTCCAAGTTTTTCGTGACTTATTGTGGCCTTGTGCACCACACTAGGCAGTTGCCTAAGGTAGGGCGAGCACTCTTTTTATAGTTGTGGGTTTTCAAAAAAATTGAGATCCGAGAGGCATAAGGCAAGCACCGGAAAATTTATTGATTTTTACTACTACTCCATACAGAGCTTTTAGAAAGCTCAGCGCAAGGGCAAGAAGAAAGAAAAAAAGGTAGGATTTCTTCTCCTAACACAAATAGCTTCTACCACTTCCAGAATTCACAAATCAGGCTTTCATTACTTCCTCCAGCCTTTAAACATAAATGCCAGTTTGCCCTTCTTGAAACTTCCAAACATTTAAAATAA
This sequence comes from Ichthyophis bannanicus, assembly GCA_033557465.1. Classification (NCBI taxonomy): domain Eukaryota; kingdom Metazoa; phylum Chordata; class Amphibia; order Gymnophiona; family Ichthyophiidae; genus Ichthyophis; species Ichthyophis bannanicus. The sequence goes on from CM066035.1 coordinate 23,178,757, forward strand.
ACTTTCTGGCTTCATTCAAGGAAAAACATTTTCAAAAGCAAACAGGGCTTTAAACACTGTCCAGCCTGTTTCTGTTTCTTTTTCTTTACTGGCTAATGCAGTTCTTTGAGCTTCACACTCTATAGTGCTCAAACATTTAACTTGTCTTGTGACACAAAGAACATTCCATTGCAGAAGATTCTGAATCAATGTCCGAAGCATAGCTTTGTCTGCATTTCTTCTACAGCTGACTCTTCAGCATCATGATTTAAACTTCTCCGTGTAAACCCCGGCTCCGCCCTTTCTAACAGCTCAAGAATTTTCTTCCAGCAAGACTTTTCCTTTCCTATAGAATTCTCAGCATACATGGGCAATTCTCTCTCTCTCTCTCATTAACTGGCTTACTGTCTGTAGCTGGCTTAACTTGCTGTTGGGCACAGGGTTACTCACGGTTCTGCTTGTAACAGGTAAGCTTCCACTAAGCCTTTGGCTTGCAGTAAAAGTGTCCTCATTTAGGGCTCTCTCAGTTGGGAATCTCCTGCCTCCAGGCTCCAAAGCAACTCCTCTGCACTCTTGGTTCTTCCCTGGCTTATGGCTTTTTCCCCTGAGGGCTCTAGCAGATCCCACAGTGTCCTCTGAGGCTGGGCTTCTCTTAGAATTCTGTCTCAGCAGTTCCTTCTCCTCCCCTGGGCTGTCCTGGGAAATCTCTTTCTCTCCAGCTGCCCTGAAGCTTCCTCCTCCTTTCAGCACGTTAGGACTTCTGCTGTGTTCTGCCACTCTGGTAGCTCCTCCCCTGGGAACTCCTCCTCTCCTCCCGTCTCTGCAATCATAACTCCTGTTGCTGCCCTCCTCTTTTTGTAATCCCCTAGGGACTCTATCTGAACGTGTTTGAGCTGTAGCCTCGTGCTGCCCCCTCAGCTGGCTCTCATTAGCCTTACAGCTTGTTTCTGAGCTAGGGCGTGGCTTGCAGCTAGGAACTGGATGAGGTTTTTTTCTGTTCAGGAGCAGTTTGAGTTTCCCAGCCCTGCTTCCTGTTTCTCTCCCTTAAGGTAAAAGTGTGGTTTTTTTCTATTTCTAGGGGCTCAGGAACATTTTGGCCACCACATTATGTAATCAAAGCCCTTGCTATAGACAATGAACCTTTTGGTATTCTTTTGTCTTTTCAAGGATCCATCTCTGCTTCCCGATAATGTCTCTTGTTCCTCGTGCCCTTTCCTGAAGCTTGCTTGCATTCCAGACAGTTCTTGTTCCCAGTATGGTTGCAGACTCCACTGAATGATCTTGACTAGAATTTTGCTGATGTGTGGGATCAGAGTAGTTGTGTGATAATTTCCACAATCAATCGCATCACCTTTCTTCAGTATTAGTATAAACAGAGATCTTTTCCACTTGCTTGATGTTGTAGGTAACAGCCACATCTGACTGCTATAATAAATTAAAATGCCATCAATGCCAGGTGCTTTGTTCTTTGATAATGCTTTCAATGCTGCTTCAACAACTTCTTTCATCACCAACGATTTATGATTATAATATACAGGTTGAAACGGCTGTTGATCAACTTGATTATTTCAGTATGATGACCCTGTGTATACTTTGCATCTTACCTTGATCTTCTCAACATCATTCAACATGGAACCTTGAGCATCTTTCAGCATTCCAATTCGAGGCTGGAATTTTCTCTTTAGCTCTCGTAGCTTTAGGAAAGCTGATTTTGTTCTTCCTCTAATAGTTTCTGATTCTATTTCTTCGCATGCTCTATTGTAGTACTTCTCTTTGTCTTAGAAAAGCACTATTAGAACATACATAAAGACATTAGTTGCTTTTTCTCTTAAAGTACAGCTGAGGAAAAGTTAAGGACTTTGATAGGTGTCTCTTGTTTATTTCAACAGGTATCAAAGCTTCACCACTTGAACGATGGCTGGAAAAAATCATATTGCCAAAGCTGTTGCCCCCGCTGCAGCATCTACCTCTGTCCAAACAGACAGCCCAATGCCAGTCGAGGGACAAGTTCTATGTTCAAGATGCCTGCAATCTGAAGCCCTCATGAAACAAGTGGAGGAGTACAGAGAAGGCGAGGCTGAGAAGCATTCAAGACCACAAGTACACTAATGAGATGTTTCTTGAAGCATCCAAGCTCTCCGACAGAGATGAAGATGAGATGCTACAGAATGGACATGAGTCACCACAGCCTGCAGAATCGACAATCCAACTCCTGCAGCCCTCAAAATGATGAACCAGTATGCAGCACAGGAAGTGAAGGAGGTTAAAGCATCCCAGGAAAGCGAAGAGCCAGAGCTCAAGCACCCATTCCTAACAGGGGAAATACATTTCAAACAAAGGTAAGAATTTGTGTTTTTTTAATTGATAGCTCTCTGACTGGGAGCTCTTAAAAGGGTTTTGGTACATTTTTAAAACAAAGTTACATTCTTTTTGGTGCTTTAGTTTAAAAGGAGAAATATTTTCTTTAGTAGGATAGGTTTAAAACTGCTTGGGTAACTTTCTCAGCTCTTTGGAACTACTGACACCTAATCAGGAGTTAGTTCCCTCCCTACCCACCCCAACTCCCACTCACCCCTAGTGAGCAGTTTTGCTTTATAGGGCACCTCCCCAATTAACAAAACACAGGGACTTGGAAGAGAACATTTTGAATATAATTAAAGAGATTTAACTGCTGGGAAACCGGCTGGTACTTTGGTAGATCTCTCTCTTTTACTTTAGCAGAACCTAAGCTCCGCCAACTGAACAATGGCTGGGAAAATTCGTATCGCTAAAGTGGTTGCCCCCGTTACAGCTTCTGCCTCTGTCCAGACAGAGGTCCCAATACCAGTTGAAGGACCGGTTCCATGTGCAGGATGCCTGCATGCTGAAGCTCTCAGGAAACAAGTGGAGGAACTCAGAGAGGAGTGGCAAGGCTGAAGAGCATTCAAGACAGTGAGAAGTATATTGATGAGATGCTTCTTGCAACAACCAAGCTCTCCAGCAGAGGCAAAGATGGGTGCCTACAGAATGATGAACATTGGACACAAGTCACCAGGGCCTGCAGAATCACCAATCCAACTTCTCCAGCCCTTGAACTGAAGAACCATTATGCAGCCCTGGAAGTGGAGGAGGTGAAAGCAGCCCTGGAAAAGGAAGAACCAGAGCTCAACTACCCCAAAGTTGCAGAATAAGAGAGCACAAGGAAGTGAAGGGTAATGGTGGTTGGTGATTCTCTTCTGAGGGGTACTGATGCATCCATCTGCAGACCAGACTTGATGTCCAGAGAGGTATGCTGTCTTCCAGGTGCCAAAATCCAAGTTGTTAGAGAGAGTTTGCCGAGACTCATCAAGCCCACTGGCTATTACCTAATGTTGCTAATCCATGTTGGAACAAATGATACTGCCAGGTATCCCTCTGTGCGTATCAAAAGTGACTTCATGGCTCTGGGACAGAGGATGAAGCAGATAGGTGACGAGGTGGTGTTCTCTTCAATCCTCCCTGTTGAGGGTAAAGGCCAAGGCAGAGAGGCTTGCATCCTGGAGATGAATGCATGACTGCGTGGATGGTATCATCGAGAGCGCTTTGGTTTCCTGGACCATGGGATGCTGTTCAAGGGTTGCAGAGCAGAGATGGCGTCCATCTCTTCAAGAAAGGTCGACGCGTCTTCAGTAGTAGACTGGCTAATCTAATCTAAGAAATGTTCATGATTCTGTTTTAATTTGTAAATAGTTACCCCTGTTATCCAAGTTACTTTTGCCTGTTCAACTGTAAACACAAAGTACCATCGGAAATGTGTAAATTCTTTGTTCACTGTAAACCGCGCTGATGCCGAATAGCGCGGTATAGAAGAGACTATAAATAAATAAATAATCTACTGAAGAGGGCTTTAAACTAGATTCATTGGGGATGGGTGAAGAAAGCCCCCAGGTAAGTGAAACATTAGAAACCTTTATGGAAATGGGTAAAAGGGATAACATGGAAAGCAGTGTCTATACATGCCCGTAGCATGGGAAATAAGATCCCTGATTTTGAAGCATTGGTGGGAGTGGCTGACTTGGATTTAGTGGCAGTTACAGAAACATGGTTCACAGAAAACCATGACTGGGATGTAACTACCCAAACTAAGAATAAATCCTGTTGTGTATATACATGTAAGAACATAAGAACATAAGAAATGCCATACTGGGTCAGACCGAGGTCCATCAAGCCCAGTATCCTGTTTCCAACAGTGGCCAATCTAGGTCATACGTACCTAGCAGTTTCCCCAAAAGACACAGGTTCTGCAGTGCTTGTACTAGGTCAAGCATTGATGTCCTGGGTCCCTTTTTAATAGTGGTTTATGGACCTTTCCTCCAGGAACTTGTCCAAACCTTTTTTAAACCGAGCTATACTAACAGCCCTTACTACATCCTCCGGTAACAGATTCCAGAGTTTGATTACACGTTGAGTGAAGAAATATTTTCTCCTATTTGTCTTAAATAGTTTACCCCGTAGCTTCATTACATGTCCCCTAGTCCTTCTATATTCTGATAGCGTAAACAATTGATCCACGTTTATCCGTTCCACTCCATTCATTAATTTATAGACCTCTATCATATCTCCCCTCAGCCGTCTCTTTTCCAGGTTAAAGAGCCCTAACCTTTTTAGCCTCTCTTCATAGGAGTAGCCTTCCATCCCCTTCACCAATTTGGTGGCTCTTCTCTGTACTTTTTCTAATAACTCTATGTCCTTTTTAAGATACGGTGACCAGAATTGCACACAATATTCAAGGTGCGGTCGTACCATGGAGCGATACAGAGGCATTATAATATCCTTTGTTTTATTCTCCATCCCTTTCCTTATGATACCTAGCATTCTATTTGCTTTCTTGGCCGCCGCTGCACACTGGGCGGAGGGTTTTAACATGTTATCCACGATGACTCCTAAATCTTTTTCCTGGGTGGTGGTTTCTAATGTGGAGCCTTGCATCGTGTAACTATAGTGTGGGTTATTCTTTCCTAGGTGCATAACTTTGCACTTGTCCACATTAAATTTCATCTGCCATTTGGATGCCCAGTCTTCCAATTTATCCAGATCTTCCTGCAGTTTTCCACAATCCTCTTGGGTTTTAACAACTTTAAACAGTTTTGTGTCATCTGCAAATTTGATAACCTCACTAGTTATTCCCTTTTCCAGGTCATTTATGAATATGTCAAAAAGTAGCGGACCCAGTACAGATCCCTGGGGTACTCCACTATTCACCTTTTTAAATACTCATGTAAATAGTGGCAGTAATGACTTCCCCATGTTTTATCCAAGTTCTCTGACCTGTTCTCTGTAAAACCAAACAGTTTGTTGTTCTGGTCTGTTGTTATATTGTGAACCGCGCTGATGCTGAATAGAGCGGTATATAAGAGCGGTAATAAATAAATAAATAAATAAACTATACCAGGCTATACTTTATTCAGAAAGGACAAGGTAGGAAGAAGGGGAGGAGGAGTGGCACTATATGTAAAAAATAATATTAAAGCTTTGGAATTACAGAGCTTAAAAGGGAGAGAGGAGGCACTGTGGATTAAACTAGAAAGAGAGAAAGAGAAATCTGTTTGCATTGGCGTGATATACAGACCTCCCTCACAAGAGGAAGAGGTGGACAGAGAGTTAATTGAAGACATACGCAGCATTGCTAGGAATGGGGATGTGCTACTGATAGGGGATTTCAATATGACAGATGTTGAGTGGCAAATTCCTGCTGCAGTATCATCTAGAAGTAAGGAGATCCTGGATTCTCTACAGGGAGAACTATTCAGGCAATTGGTACCCACACGTGAAGGGGTCATACTGGACTTGGTGCTTACCAATGCTGAAAGTGTTTCTGATGTTATAGTGGGAGATCATTTTGCATCAAGTGATCACCAGATGGTGTGGTTCAGTATTAGGACTAGGACTGTTGGAATCCATTCAAAAGCGAGGGTCTTAGACTTTAGGAAAACTAACTTTGCCAAGATAGAGTAGTTACTCACCTGTAACAGTTGTTCTCCAGGAGCAGCAGGAATCAGTCCTCACATATGGGTGACATAGGCGCCGACGGAGCCCTCGTGCGGAGCATTTCCCCAGCTTTCAAAGAAAGCCTTAGGGAATTGCAGCGCGCATGCGTGGTCCCCTTCCCGCCCAAGGGTGCCATCTTGCTCAGTCTGATGACATAGCTAAAAGACAGCAAAAAATTAGCAAAATAAATCATATGACTGCAACTCCAAGGGGAGGAGGGAGGGTTGTGAGGACTGATTCCTGCTGCTCCTGGAGAACACCTGTTACAGGTGAGTAACTACTCTTTCTCCAGGACCAAGCAGGAATTCAGTCCTCACATATGGGACTCCCCAGCTTAAGGCTACCGGAGACCTCAAGCCGAAAAAATGAGCTACCTATAGCTCGGCAGCACGTAAGGAAGGAATCTTCTCTGAGAACGCCCATGACCGGTAGCCCAACACCAGGGCCGGAGGGTAGTGTCGCACCGCCGCCCTAGAGGCCAAGGTTGGTATGGGCAGGTCGGGTGGACATGAGAGTTTTTTCTATTTTTGAATTTGGTCTTTATGTAAGGGGTCTGGGTACTGTTCCCAGGACCTACCGGGGACCAAACTTCAAGAGAACACAACAGTCCGAATGTAGGGAAAGTAAGGCTTTATTTCCCTTTACGCACAATGGTTCAAACAGTGGAGACTACTTCAACAAAAAAAGGAAACCTTGCTTCAGGCAAAAAGAAGAAATATATTCAAACTTGCTTTGTCTACTGTTACTTCACAGGACTTTGTATAAACCAATTACACAGGCTTTGCTAGGGAGCACTGCTTACATTTCATGCAAAGACATTAGGCTTCCTGCCTGGCAGTAGCTACAATCCATAGCGGTCTCAGGTGGGTCCTCATAGAATTCCACCTGCATAGGCTGAGGGTCAGATAACTGTGAATCTGTGTCGGTATACTTTTGTGGAGTGTACTGAGGCTTCTCATACAGCACATTCACTACCTTCCAATGTTCAAAGTCTAGGTTTGGGCCGCGCCCATGTGAAGGCTTGTTAGGGCAATAACTTCCTTTGGCTTGCTGCCTTATGTTACACAGTCTTTCTTTTACCAAAGGCTTGTGTCCTGTCTCACAGGCAGTTTGATAATGAGGGCACACTTCTGTATCTTGTGCTTCCTGTCTCAGTAAGTTATAATGCTTAGCAGAATAAAAAGGTGGTTTACCTTGTTTCTTAGGATTATTCCAGCTAGTTGAGTCTCGAGGCCTAGTCCTGCTGTAGTTCAGCCTTACTCGAGCAGTAGGCTTCTCAGACTTCAGCTGGGCTTCCTGTAGAGTCACCACTCTTCCACACCCACACCTTCTGCTACTTGAATAAGGAGAGTTACCTCTTACAGCAATGGCTTCATCATTTCCCTGGTAACAGCCACAGTGTCCTGCATTTACTGCTGCCGGTTCCTCATATAAAACTCTGGGGTTTATTTCTCCCCTTGTGCCTTTCTTTCCAGTATCTCTCCGCCAAGAACTCCTGGAATTCTTTTGCACCGGACTTACTGTGCCTTCCTGCCAGGACCTCCTTCCTCTCTGGTACCCTTGCCAAGACTCCTTTTCTCTTTCAGCTTCTGCCACAGCCTCTGCTTTCCGTTGCTGCTGCTGGTACCACCGCTGGTGCTCTTCCTGATGCACTCTCTGCTGCTCTTCCTCCTGGTGCTCTCCTAGGTGTGTCCCCTGGTGCTTTCCCAGGTGCTCTCGGTGGTGTGTCTCCTTTACTTGTCCTACTTCCTCCTTTTCAACTTCCCAGCCTTTCTTCAGAGGAACTCCCCCTTTCCTGGATTGGCTGTTAGGTTGCATTACCTCATCAGTTCTAGGGTGCAGTTCTCTAGGCCTTGGAAGGTCACTCCTGCTCCCCCTATCAGGCTCCTCATAGCATTGCAACTGATGTTGAAATCTTTTTTCAGGATTTAAAACCTTTTTCTCTGTGTGAATAGGCTCTGCAGTGCCACAGTAGGAGTTGCCTAAACCCCAAAGAGATTATGGAGTACTGCCTGTCCGAAAGCACTGTCCCTGCGGGATTCCCTCTCAAGGCAGTAATGGGCCGCAAAAGTATGGCTTGAATACCAAGTAGCAGCCCGGCAGATGTCTGCCAACGGAACAGAGCGGAGATGAGCCACTGACGCAGCCTTCGCCCTAACACGATGAGCCATGACTCGACCCTCCAACGAGAGGCCGGCTGCCCCATAAGCCCAGGCGATACAGTCAGCGACCCATATGGACAAAGTACGCTTGGAGACAGGTAGCCCCAACTTATTGGGGTCAAATGAAACGAAGAGCTGAACAGCCCTCCGATGCTCCTGCGTACGGTCAAGGTAGAAAGACAACGCCCTCCTACAGTCCAGGGTATGCAGGACCATCTCAGCCCGGTTGGCATGCGGCCTGGGAAACAAGGTCGGAAGAACCACCTCCTGATTGAGGTGAAAAGGGGAGACAACCTTAGGAAGAAACTTAGGGTGAGTCCGTAAGACTACCCTATTCCTATAGAACCTAGTGTAAGGGGGATCAGACACTAGCGCCTGAAGTTCACTTACTTGCCTAGCAGAGGTAAGAGCTACCAGAAATAAGGTTTTCCAGGAGAGAAAACGGAGAGGGCAGGTAGCCATAGGTTCAAATGGCGGACAAGTAATCCGCTGTAAGACCACATTCAGATCCCACTCAGGGGCTGCTGGACGCAAAGGAGGCTTAAGCAGAAGGAGGCCTCTGAGAAAACGAGCCACCAAAGGGTGGTTGGAAAGAGGCCTTCCGTCCACTGATGAGTGGTGCGCTGAGAGAGCACTGAGGAGAACCCTGACAGAGTTGGACTTAAGGCCTAGATTGGAGAGGTAAAGCAAATATTGCAATACCACCGCTACCAAGTACGAGAAGGGATTCTCGCTGTGCTGAGCACACCATGTGGAGAATCTACGCCACTTAAGAGCGTAGGATTTCCTGGTGGATTGCCGTCTAGAGGTTAAGACTACATCTTCCACCTCTCGAGGCAGTAGTAGGGGAGCCAGGACTACCCTTTCAGCAGCCAGGCCATCAGATGAAGGGACTGGAGGTTGGGGTGCAAGAGAGTCCCCTGTTCCTGAGACAGGAGATCGTGCTGAAACCCCAGAGGAAGAGGAGTGTCCACCGCCAGTTGCAGCAGAAGCAGGAACCACAGTTGCCTCGGCCACCTGGGGGCTATCAGGATCATTGAGGCCCCGTCCTTAAGGACTTTGAACAGTGTTCTGGACACTAGTGGCGTGGGAGGAAACGCATACAGTAGGCCTGTGGACCACGAGAGCAGAAACGCATCCGCTGCTACTCTGAGAGAATGCGGTTGTCTGGAGCAGAATCTCGGGAGTTGCCGGTTTAGAGGACTGGCGAAAAGATCCATGGTGGGGAGGCCCCACCTGAGAAAGATCTGCTGAACCACCAACGGGTTCAATCTCCATTCGTGTGGTTGCAGGATCCTGCTCAGTCTGTCCGCCAGGTAATTTTCTTGACCTGGGAGGTAGACAGCCTTGAGGAGGAGTCCGTGATTGACGGCCCAAGAGCACAGCCGTTGTGCCTCCTGACATAGAAGGAAGGAGCCTGTGCCTCCTTGTTTGTTCACGTAGAACATGGCAACTTGATTGTCCGTCTGGACTAGTACAGACTGGTGAGAGGTGAGGTGGGAGAAGGCTCTCAGAGCTAGGCGTATCGCCCGTAGCTCCAGGAAGTTTATCTCTTGAGCAGCCTCCCAAGGGGTCCAGAGACCCTGAGTACATGTCCCTTGGCAATGTGCTCCCCAACCTAGAAGAGAAGCATCTGTCGTCAGCACTTGAGAATGCGGAGGGGATTGAAAAACCACTCCGAGTACCAGATTCGGAAGATGAAGCCACCATTGCAGAGAGGAGACGAGCAGGTCGGATATTCTTACTGAGTCCGATAGGCTCCCTTTGGCTTGATGCCACTGAGTTCGAAGGCTCCACTGAGCAGGCCGCATGTGCAGGCGGGCATTGGGGGTTACATGAACCGTGGAAGCCATATGGCCGAGAAGTCTCAGGAATTGCCTGGCCGAGACCAGGGAATTGCTGTGAAACTGCCTGGCTAGATCCATCAGCCTGTGGGCTCTGTCCATCGGCAGAAAAGCCTTCGCCTGAAGAGAGTCCAGCTTTGCTCCTATGAAGTCTAAGTTCTGGGACGGGAGCAAAGTGGACTTTGCGAAGTTTATGACAAACCCCAAGTGCTGAAGCAGAGCCACAGTGCGAAGGGTGGCTTGACTGGCTTCCTGGGAAGACTGGCCCCTTATGAGCCAGTCATCCAGGTATGGAAACACAAAAAGACCTTGAAGCCTTAGGTAGGCCACCACCACTGCCAGGCACTTGGTGAACACCCTGGGAGCGGAGGTCAGGCCAAAGGGTAGTACTCTGTACTGATAGTGGTTTCCTCCCACAACAAATCTGAGATATTATCTGTGGTCTGGATGAATAAGGATGTGAGTATAAGCATCCTTTAGATCTAAGGAGCATAGCCAATCTCCCTGCTGGAGGTAAGGCAGCAGGATTCCAAGGGTAAGCATCTTGAACTTTTCCCTCTCCAGGAACTTGTTGAGGTTGCGCAAGTCTAGGATGGGTCTGAGGCCTCCTGTTCTTTTTGGTACCAGAAAGTACCTGGAATAAAAGCCGTGACCTCTCAGGTGGTGGGGCACCGGTTCCACAGCCTTTTCCTTTAGTAGACTTGCTAACTCCTGAAGGAGTAGTTCCCTGTGCAGAGGGAGTCTTGGAGGCTCCCCTGGAAAATAGGAGGGAGGTACCTGGTGAAAATGGAGAAGATAGCCCTTTTGGACTATATGAAGCACCCAGGTATCTGATGTGACGGCTGACCACCTGTGGGCAAAGTGGGCCAGCCGGCCTCCTGTGCTGATAGAAGCCAGCTGAGGAGAAGAGGCTATGCTTTTTGAGTCAAAAACCCCCACCCTGCTGAGCAGGGGCCGGTGTTGGTGGCTTGGGGGCCTTCTGCCTACGGGGCCCATGACCCTGCCCCTTGGCCTGCTGACCCTGTTGGGGAGCTGCAGAGGCCTGATAATGAGGGTATTGTTTATAGGCAGATGACTTCCTCGGGTAAAAGGTCTTTTTTCCCGAGCCCTTCTTTTTCTGAGAAGGGGCAGAGGTTTTTCTGGACAGCCTAGTCCAGGTCAGAGTCTCGGTCTCGAGTTCTGCAGCCTTTTCAGCCATGGGCTTGCCAAAGAGGTTTTCACCTCGGCAGGGGACATCGACCAACTTGTCCTGTACCCATGGCTCGAGGTCGGATGAGTGTAGCCAAGCCTGTCGGTGGGCACCAATGCCGGCCCCGGCTACTCGGGCCGAAGCCTCGAAGCCATCGTAGGCTGCTCGAGAAATAAACTTCGAGCACTCTCGAATACCGGTGGACAAGGCCTGGAACCTCTGCAAAGGCTCCTCGGAGAGACCAGCAGAGAATCCGGCAATCTCCTTTGCCAGGTCTCGGAGATACATGCCCATGTAGAGATGGTATGTCTGGACACGGCAAGCAAGCATAGAGCCCTGGAAGCACTTCTTACCGAGGGCATCCAGGTTCCGGGCCTCCCGGCCGGGAGGCACCGAGGAGTGCATCTTCTGACTTTTCAGTCGATGCATGGCCAATTCCACAACCATGGAGTGGTGCGGTAATTGTGCCTTTTGGAACCCGGGGCTCTTGCGGACTCGATAGTTGGAATCGACCCACTTGCTTAACACCGGCGTCGAGGCCAGGGTTTCCCACATGCGGAAGAGCAGTCGCTCCAGCATCGGAGGAACCGGTACAGTAAAGGCCTCCTTCGGGGGAGAGTCATACTGGAGGGCCTCGAGCTCCTCGGCTCGAGGCTCCTCCTCGGGATCCGCGGGGAAGGCCAAGGCCTTGGCCATATCCCGCACGAAGTCCGAGAACCGGGTATCCTCCGGTGGGGATCGTCTCCGAGGTTCGAACTCCGGCGAGTCCGATGGGACACACTGAGTCCGATAGGTGTCGGTGACTCTTCGTCCTCCGTCTCCCAGCCTGACTACTCGGAGGATGTGTCGAGTGGCTCCGGTTGGGTGGGCACCGATGCCCTCCGCCCCGACGCCGAGGGTACCGGCGTCGACGACCTCGGTCCCGAATGGGAGGCCGAGGGAGACCGTGGCCGAGGATCAACTCGAGCCCGCATGGACTCGAGGATCGGCTCGGCCTCCGGGGTCGACTTGGACGTCGATGTCCCGGTGGTCGGGGCAGATGCACCGGTGAGACAGGCGATCAATGCCCGCTGCTGTTCCATGAAGGCAGCGAGGCTGCTCTCCAAGGCCGTCAACCTGAGTCCGAGCTCAGGAGACCCAGCAGCCCCCGACTCGGGCCCCGACAGCGTCGGGCCCGACGTCGGCTCCCTTGGAGGAAAGTCCACGAGGACTACAGCACTCACGTGTCCAGGAGACTCCATCTCGAGACGAGGTTGCTTGGCAGGCCTCTCCGAATCCGAAGCCCCGGGACGGCTATCGGGGCTATGCGACTTGGCTCTCGAGGAACCAGGAGCGTCTACTGATGCCGCCCTCGCGGGTTTCTTCTTCCTGCGCTGTTCCCGTGAAGGAGACCCCCGCTCAGAGGAACCTCGACGCTGCTCGGGGCCAGAGTCCCGAGACGTCGAGGCCTCTGACGAGGTCCGGGCCCATCCGGACGCGGAGTCAGAGAAGATCCTATCCTTCTGGTGCTGCCGACTCCTCAACACCTTCGAGGACATTTTGCCACACGGACCACAAATCATAGGGTCACGATCGGGTCCGAGGCAGCCGAGGCAGCAGTCATGTGTGTCGGTAAGAGACATAAGTTTCTTACACCGATCACACTTTTTAAACCCGCTGGCAGCCATCGGGGGAAAAAGGGCCCCTGCGAGGTCAAAAGACAGGGCTGCCAGTGAAAAAAGAAAAAATGGCATGAACGCTAGTCACGAAGGACAAAAACCGAAAAAGGAGAGAGTGGGCTCGTTACCGGCATATCGGGCCCAGGCGGGAATGGGATCCGGCGTCGAACCGAAGGAGAAGTACAAAAAAACAGGGAAATCAACTTTTTCCTCGGCGAAAAATGAACTACGTCCGTCGGGCTCCACGGAAAAAAGAAGACTGAGCAAGATGGCACCCTTGGGTGGGAAGGGGACCGCGCATGCGCGCTGCAATTCCCAAAGGCTTTCTTTGAAAGCTGGGGAAATGCTCCGCACGAGGGCTCCGTCGGCGCCGACGTCACCCATATGTGAGGACTGACTTCCTGCTTGGTCCTGGAGAAGGGCCAATACCTCAGGGAGTCGTTAGCAGGATGGGAACAGCTAGGGGATGTAGAAAAACAGTGGGCAAAACTGAAAGGGGATATTTTAAGGGCAACCAACCTTTTTTGATAAAATGGTAACTAAAGGTAAAAGGAAAAAGAGACCGCTATGGCTTTCGAAAGAAGTAGCTGAAAAGGTAAATAAAAAGACCTTCATAAAATACAAGAGATCACAGAGAGAGGAAAAAAGGGATCTATATTTGGAAAACTTAGAGAAGCTAGCAAAGTAGTCAAGAAAGCAAAGATTAAAATAGAGTAGGAAATAGCCAATGCAATAAAATGGGGGGATAAGACATTTTTCAGATATGTTAGTGAGAAGAGGAAGGGCAAAAGTGGTATTGTCAGATTCAAGGATGAAGGGAAGGAATATACAGAAGCTGATGAGCATAAAGTGGAATTGCTTAACAAATATTTCTGTTCTGTGTTCACAGATGAAGAACCAGGAACAGGACCTCAGAAAACACCCACAAACAGGAACAGAAGCGAGGGGCATCTTGAACAATTTTTAAAAAAGACTGTGTTCGTGAGAAACTAGCTCAACTTAAAATAGACAAAGCGATGGGACCGGATGGAATACATCCTAGAATACTGAGGGAACATGGGAATCCTTCCTATAGTGGGCTGGTTTCTCTATGTATCTTCTGTGTATATGATTCCATGTAGTATGTTTTGTAAATAGTTACCCCGGTTATCCAAGTTATTTATACCCTGTTACCTGTAAACTCATACGTGTTAAATGTACTGAGCATTTTGTTCCATGTGAACCGCGCTGATGTTGAATAGTGCGGTATATAAGAGACTGTAAATAAATAAATAAATAAATAAAAATGGGGACGTTCTAGCAGTTCCACTGACTGACCTTTTCAATGCCTCGTTGGAGTCGGGAGTGGTGCAAAAGGACTGGAGAAAGGCTCATGTGGTCCCTTTACACAAAAGTGGAAGTAAGGATGTGGTTGAAAACTACAGGCCGGTTAAGTTTAACTTTGGTGGTGAGTAAATTATTGGAAACGCTGCTGAAAGAGAAAATAGTGAGGTTTCTGGAGTCCAGCGGATTACAGGATCCAAGGCAGCATGGATTCACCAGAGGCAGGTCTTGTCAGACAAATCTGATTGATTTCTCTAACTGGGTGACCAGGGAGTTGGACCAAGGGAGAGCCCTAAATGCGGTATATTTAGATTTCAGTAAAGCCTTTGACACCGTTCCTCACAGGCAACTTATAAACAAACTGAAAACCCTAGGGGTGGACCATAAAATTACTGATTGTGTTAGAAATTGGTTGAGTGGGAGGCAACAAAGGGTACAGGTAAATGGAGCTCACTCTGAGGAGAAGGACGTTACCTGTGGTGTGCCCCAGGGATCTGTCCTTGGTCCGATTCTTTTTAACATCTTTGTTAGTGATATAGCCAAAGGGCTGTCGAGTAAATCTTGCCTCTCTGCAGATGATACCAAAATCCGCAATAGAGTAGACACCCAGGAAGGTGTACATAACATGAGGAGGGATCTAGCTAAGCTTGGTCTAGAATTTGGCAGCTGGGATTTAATGTTAAAAAATGCAAGGTCATGCATTTGGGCTGCAGCAATCCAAGGGAGCAATATAGTATAGGGAGTGAAGTACATTTGTCCACTAAAGAAGAGCGGGACCTTGGTGTGGTTGTGTCTGATGATCTTAAAGTAGCTAAACATCATCCCACTCATCCCAACTAGACATACGAGTTCATTGTATAATGTTGTTAAGTACCCTCATGTTAAATTTAACCCTCCAATTGTGATGTGACCACTTTGATTGTAGAATAAGGTGGTATACAAATCTAAATAAATAAATAAACAGGTAGAAAAGGCGACAGCAAAGGCTAGAAGGATGCTTGGGTTCATAGGGAGAGGAATGGCTAGCAGAAAAAAGGAGGTGATAGTGCCTCTGTAAAAGTCTTTGGTGCAACCTCATTTGGAGTATTGTGTGCAATTCTGGAGACCGCACCTTCAAAAGGATATAAACAGGATGGAGTCGGTACAGAGGGTGGCTGCTAAAATGGTTAGTGGTCTTCGTTATAGAGCATATGAGGACAGACTTAAGGATCTTAACATGTACACCTTGGAGGAAAGGCGGGATAGAGGTGATATGATTGAGACGTTTAAATACCTCCATGGCATAAATGCAGAGGGGGAAGGCCTCTTTCAATTGAAAGCAAGTTCTGCTACGAGGAGACATAGGATGAGAGTGAAGGGGAATAGATTCAGTAGTGATATGCGGAAATATTTCTTTATGGAAAGAGTGGTGGATCCATGGAATAGTCTCCCAGTGGAGGTGGTAGTGATGAGGACAGTATCTGAATTCAAAAAAGCATGGGACAAACACAGAGGATCTCTAAAGGAAAAAAGGGGATTGTTGTAGTTGTTGATATGGAAGGACAGACTAGATTTATTTATTTATTTATTTAACATGTTTTGTATCCCGCCTTTTCCTTCAATCAAAGCGGTTAATACAGCACAAAGTTAAACAAAGGTGAGGGAAACATACATTGCATTATCATTACATCACAACAAAACACTAGGAGTACAAACAGGGAACACAGTACATAACTTACATTACATTACCTTACATTAACTACAAACAGCATATCGCTGAACAGAATGAGCATATAGCAGCAGATAGTGGGTCTCGCACGGTCCACCGCCTAAGGGCCACGCCAAAGGGCCCTCTTGCGAGGCCCTCAGGCGCGGGCCCGCAAGGCATGGGCGCGCCATTGCTGAAGGGATTTTAAATGATTTGAAAAGTGCTCAGATTGGCTGCAGTTTTCTCTCACACACAGTTCCCAACTAAGTAGGCACAGCTGATTCTCACTCACTGCTCACAGGATCGTTGGAGCCTTTGCTGAAGGGATTTTAAATGATTTGAAAAGTGCTCAGATTGGCTGCAGTTTTCTCTCACACACAGTTCCCAACTAAGTAGGCACAGCTGATTCTCACTCACTGCTCACAGGATCGTTGGAGCCTTTGCTGAAGGGATTCTAAATGATTTGAAAAGTGCTCAGATTGGCTGCAGTTTTCTCTCACACACAGTTCCCAACTAAGTAGGCACAGCTGATTCTCACTCACTGCTCACAGGATCGTTGGAGCCTTTGCTGAAGGGATTCTAAATGATTTGAAAAGTGCTCAGATTGGCTGCAGTTTTCTCTCACACACAGTTCCCAACTAAGTAGGCACAGCTGATTCTCACTCACTGCTCACAGGATCGTTGGAGCCTTTGCTGAAGGGATTTTAAATGATTTGAAAAGTGCTCAGATTGGCTGCAGTTATCTCACACACAGTTCCCAACTAAGTAGGCACAGCTGATTCTCACTCACTGCTCACAGGATCGTTGGAGCCTTTGCTGAAGGGATTCTAAATGATTTGAAAAGTGCTCAGATTGGCTGCAGTTTTCTCTCACACACAGTTCCCAACTAAGTAGGCACAGCTGATTCTCACTCACTGCTCACAGGATCGTTGGAGCCTTTGCTGAAGGGATTCTAAATGATTTGAAAAGTGCTCAGATTGGCTGCAGTTTTCTCTCACACACAGTTCCCAACTAAGTAGGCACAGCTGATTCTCACTCACTGCTCACAGGATCGTTGGAGCCTTTGCTGAAGGGATTTTAAATGATTTGAAAAGTGCTCAGATTGGCTGCAGTTTTCTCTCACACACAGTTCCCAACTAAGTAGGCACAGCTGATTCTCACTCACTGCTCACAGGATCGTTGGAGCCTTTGCTGAAGGGATTCTAAATGATTTGAAAAGTGCTCAGATTGGCTGCAGTTTTCTCTCACACACAGTTCCCAACTAAGTAGGCACAGCTGATTCTCACTCACTGCTCACAGGATCGTTGGAGCCTTTGCTGAAGGGATTCTAAATGATTTGAAAAGTGCTCAGATTGGCTGCAGTTTTCTCTCACACACAGTTCCCAACTAAGTAGGCACAGCTGATTCTCACTCACTGCTCACAGGATCGTTGGAGCATTTGCTGAAGGGATTTTAAATGATTTGAAAAGTGCTCAGATTGGCTGCAGTTTTCTCTCACACACAGTTCCCAACTAAGTAGGCACAGCTGATTCTCACTCACTGCTCACAGGATCGTTGGAGCCTTTGCTGAAGGGATTCTAAATGATTTGAAAAGTGCTCAGATTGGCTGCAGTTTTCTCTCACACACAGTTCCCAACTAAGTAGGCACAGCTGATTCTCACTCACTGCTCACAGGATCGTTGGAGCCTTTGCTGAAGGGATTCTAAATGATTTGAAAAGTGCTCAGATTGGCTGCAGTTTTCTCTCACACACAGTTCCCAACTAAGTAGGCACAGCTGATTCTCACTCACTGCTCACAGGATTGTTGGAGCCTTTGCTGAAGGGATTTTAAATGATTTGAAAAGTGCTCAGATTGGCTGCAGTTTTCTCTCACACACAGTTCCCAACTAAGTAGGCACAGCTGATTCTCACTCACTGCTCACAGGATCGTTGGAGCCTTTGCTGAAGGGATTCTAAATGATTTGAAAAGTGCTCAGATTGGCTGCAGTTTTCTCTCACACACAGTTCCCAACTAAGTAGGCACAGCTGATTCTCACTCACTGCTCACAGGATATAACTTCTCACTTTTCAGCAGCACGGGGAACCGCTAAACTCATCGCAGTCTTCTCTCATGTGGTCTTTTTCTGTCGGCATTTTTCTATATTTCTGTTTCTATTCCAGTTTCCCGGTCCTCTTCCCGCCGTCCCAGTGCCCCTGCTTCAGCAGCGGACCCCAGGACTTTGTTATTTTTTTCTTTCCCTTTTTTTTTCTCATATCCAGCACGTTTCACGCATTTTTTGAACCGATCTGAAGGTCTTCGACTTTCCGGGGATCCTTTTTGCCCCCATGGCCTCTGGTTTCAAAAAGTGTGACAGATGCTCCAAAAACATATCACTCACGGACACCCATGACTGTTGTCTTTGGTTTCTTGGAAAGGACCATAACCCGCAGCTCTTCTCCCTTTGTAAATAGATGTCCTCCAAGGCCATCCAGAGCCGTAAGCAGAAACTGGATTATATTTCCCACAAGACGGTCCCGGTGTTCCTGGTAGCTTCCCGCTCCACCGACCCTCTGCATCTGGGATCCCCCGCAGCCTCCCCTTGGCCCCAGCATCACTGTGAGCAAGGGTCTCCTGAAAGGGAGCGGAAAAAGAAGGCGGTGGCCTCAAGTACCCTGTCGGGGGCTCTGGACAAGCGGGAGTGTTCTTGCACTCGGACCCTTAGCCCTCCTTGGCAGTCCCTGGAGTCGGAGAAGGAGCAGCCCTGAAAGGTACCTCCTATGAATATGGAGGCCTCTTGCGAGAAGAGGCAGAGGTCTTCTTGGAGAGCTGTGTCCTCGTCATGTACTCAGTCTCCAGTTCCGCGGCCTTGTCAGTCATGGGTTTGCCAAAGAGGTTCTCCCCTTGGTAAGGGACATCAACCAACGTATCCTGAACCCATTGCTTGAGGTCCAAAGACTGCAGCCATGCCTGGCGGTGTGCACCGATGCCTGCCGCGGCTACACGGGCCGCCGACACGAACCAGTCATAGGCCACTCAAGACAGAAACTTCGAGCACTCACGGACGGTGGTAGACAGGCTCCTGAAGCGCTGCAAAGGCCCCTCAGAGTGATCAGCCAAGAACCCGGTGAGTTCCTTCGCCAGGTCCCTCAGGTACATGCCCATGTACAGCTGGTAGGCCTGGATCCGACAAGTCAGCATTGAACCCTGGAAGCACTTTTTGCTGAGGGCATCCAATTTGAGGGCCTCCCTGCTCGGAGGCACCGAGGAGTGCATCTTCTGGCTCTTCAGCCTGCGCATGGCCGATTCCACAACTATGGAATTGTGCGGCAGCTGTGACTTTTGAAAGCCAGGGCTCCGACGGACTCAATACATCGAGTCGATCTGCTTGCTGATAACCGGCGCCGGCGCCAACGCCAGTGTCTCCCACATGCATAGCATCAATCGTTCCAGGATTGGAGGCATGGGTACAGTAGGCGCCTCCCGATGGAGGGCCTCTTACTGCAGGATCTCGAGCTCATCGGCTCGAGGATCCACCTCGGACTCCATGGGGAACGCCAACGCCTTGGACATATCCCTCACAAAGTCCAAGAACCTTGTGTCCTCCAGAGGGGACCTTCTCCGAGGCTCGGACACTGGGGAATTGGATGGTACATCCCTGTGCCAACAGGTGTCCGGGGACTCCGACTCCTCCGTTTCCCACCCTGATGCCTCCAAGGAGGAATTGATGGGCTCCGGCATCGAGGGCCCCAGCACCGACTGCCCGAAGCTGGGAGGCTCGGTGGTGACAACCTTGGTCCCGAATGGTAGGCAGAGAGGGACCTCAGCCGAGGATCGACGTGAGCCCAAATGACCTCGAGGATCGGCTCGGCCTCCGGGGTTGACTTCAATGTCGATGGCCCGGTGGTCGGGGCGGAAGAACCAGACAGACCAGCAATCAGTGCCCCCTGTTGCTCCATGAAGGCAGACACACTGCGCTCCAAGGCCACCATTCTGGACTCAAGTCCAGAAGGCTCTGCAGCCACCAGGTCAGGTCCCGACACAGTCGGGCCCGACGCCGGTTCCCCGGGGGGGGGGGGGGGGAGTCCTTGACGAGGACCGTTGTTACCTGCCTCGGCTGATCCGTCTCCCGGCGAGGAGCCTTTGCTGGGTGCTCCGTCTCCAAAGATCCTGGCCGGGAGGGGCAGGGTCGCTTGGAGCCATCCAACGACGCTGTCTTCGAGGACTTCTTCTTCCTTTGGTGTTCCCGCGAGGGAGACCCCCTCTCCGAGGAACCTTGAAGATGCTCGGGCTCGGAATGCTCCCCCTGAGACATAGAGGCCTCAGACGAGGTCTGGGCTTGCAAAGGCACTGACTTAGGGAAAAAACCTATCATGCTGCTTCTGGCGGCTCTTCAGAGCCTTAGAAAAAATCTTCCTACACGGACCGCAGACCGTCGGGTCGTGGTCGGGCCCGAGGCACCGGAGACAGCAGTCTTGCATATCAGTGAGGGACATGAGTTTTACACACCGATCGCATTTCTTGAACCCGTTGGCAGCCATCAGGGGAAAAAGGGCCCCTGCGAGGTCAAAGACCCGGGCTGCCAGTGAAAAAGAAAAAGGGCACGAACGCCAGTCACGACGGACAAAAACTGAAAAATTCTAGCCGGACTCGATACCAGTGTACCGAGCTGAAGGCGGGAAGAGGAATCGGTGTCGATCCGGTAAAGAAAAGGAGAATTCTTTTCTTTTTTTTTACTTTTTTCACAGGAACACTGGGACAACATCCGGAGGGCTCCATGGAAAAAAGGAGACTGAGCATGATGGCACCCTTGGGCGGGAAGGGGACCGCGCATGCGTGATGCAATTCCCAAAGGCTTTCTCTGAAAGTTGGGGATTTGTTCCGAACAAGGGCTCTGTCGGTGCTGACGTCACACATAAGTGAGGACTGACTTCCTGCTTGTTCCCAGAGAAAGCGTAGTTACTCACCTGTAACAGGTGTTCTCCAGGAGCAGCAGGAATCAGTCCTCACTTATGGGTGACGTCGGCGCCGACGGAGCCCTCGCGGAGCAATTTTCCCCAGCTTTCAAAGAAAGCCTTTGGGAATTGCAGCGCGCATGCGCGGGTCGTCTTCCCGCCCGAGGGTGCCATCTTAGCCAGTCAGATGACATAGCTAAAAAAGACAGCATAAAAAATTTGCAAAAGAACATAAGCAGACGATTGCAACTCCAAGGGGAGGAGGGAGGGTAGTGAGGACTGATTCCTGCTGCTCCTGGAGAACACCTGTTACAGGTGAGTAACTACGCTTTCTCCAGGACCAAGCATGATAGAGGTCTATAAATTAATGAATGGAGTGGAACGGATAAACGTGGATCAATTGTTTACGCTATCAGAATATAGAAGGACTAGGGGACATGTAATGAAGCTACAGGGTAAACTATTTAAGACAAATAAGAGAAAATATTTCTTCACTCAACGTGTAATCAAACTCTGGAATCTGTTACGGAGGATGTAGTAAGGGCTGTTAGTATAGCTGGGTTTAAAAAAGGTTTGGACAAGTTCCTGGAGGAAAGGTCCATAAACCACTATTAAAAAGGGACCCAGGATATCAATGCTTGACCTAGTACAAGCACTGCAGAACCTGTGTCTTTTGGGGAAACTGCTAGGTACGTATGACCTAGATTGGCCACTGTTGGAAACAGGATACTGGGCTTGATGGACCTCGGTCTGACCCAGTATGGCATTTCTTAAGCAGGAAGTCAGTCCTCACTTATGGGACTCCCAAGCTCAAGGCTACCGGAGACCCTAAGCACAAAAATGAGCTCCCTCTAGCTCAGCAGCACAGAAGGATAGAATCTTCGCTGAATTATCACCCACCGGTAGCCCACATCCGGGATGGAGGGTAGGAGTTGCTCAGACCTCAAAGAGATACGGCGGACGGCCTGTCCGAAAGCACTGTCCCTACGGGACTCCCTCTCGAGACAGCAATGGACCGCAAAAGTCTGGCTCGAAGACCAAGTAGCGGCCCGGCAGATGTCTGCCAGCGGAACAGAGCGGAGGTAAGCCACTGACGTGGCCTTTGCCCGAACGCAATGAGCCGTGACTCGACTTTCTAAGGCGAGTCCGGCTGCCCCATAAGCCCAAGAGATACAGTCCGCAACCCAGATGGACAGAGTACGCTTGGAGACCGGGAGCCCCAATTTATTGGGGTCAAAAGACACAAAAAGCTGAGCAGCTTTACGGTGCTCCCGCGTACGGTCAAGGTAGAAGTTCAATGCCCTTCTACAGTCCAGGGTATGGAGGACCGTCTCAGCTCGGCTGGAGTGTGGTCTGGGAAAGAAGGTTGGAAGTACCACCTCCTGATTGATGTGAAAAGGGGAGACCACTTTAGGCAGAAATTTTGGGTGAGTCCGTAGGACTACCCTATTCTTGTAGAACCGAGTGCAAGGGGGATCAGACACTAGGGCCTGCAATTCACTTACGCGTCTAGCGGAAGTGAGGGCTATCAAGAACAGTGTTTTCCAAGACAGAAAAACGGAGAGAACAGGTAGCCATAGGTTCAAAAGGCGGACAGGTGATCCGCTGCAAAACCACATTCAGGTCCCAGTCAGGCGCTGGCGGGCGCAGAGGTGGTTTAAGTAGAAGGAGACCTCGGAGAAACCTCGCTACGAGAGGGTCGCTGGAGAGAGGTCTACCGTCCACCGGCACATGATGTGCCGAAAGAGCACTGAGGTGAACTTTGACGGAGTTGGACTTAAGTCCCAGATTAGAGAGGTGTAGCAAGTACTGCAAGATCACCGACACCGGGCAGGAGAAGGGATCCTGCGACTGTTGGGTACACCAGACTGCAAAGCGACACCATTTAAGGGCGTAGCATTTGCGGGTAGAAGGCCGTCGCGAAGCCAAGACGACCTCCTCCACCTCCGCCGGCAGGAGAAGGGGAGCAAGGACTACCCTCTCAGCAGCCAGGCCATGAGGTTGAGAGACCTGAGGTTGGGGTGCAGTAGGGACCCCTGATCCTGAGTGAGGAGATCCGGTTGTACCCCCAGAGGGAACGGACCCTCCACCGCCAGTTGCAGCAGGAGCGGAAACCACGGCTGCCTGGGCCAGCGAGGGGCCACCAGGATCATGAAGGCTTTGTCTCGGAGAACCTTGAAAAGAGTCCGAGAGACTAGCGGGATGGGAGGGAAAGCGTACAGAAGGCTCCCCGACCATGAGATCAGAAAGGCGTCCGCCGCAACCCGAAGGGGGTGTGGCTGACGAGAGCAGAAGCGAGGAAGCTGCCGGTTGCGAGGACTGGCAAAGAGATCCATCGTGGGGAGGCCCCACTTGAGGAAGAGCTTCTGAACTACCAAGGGATCCAGACGCCACTCGTGCGGCTGGAGGACCCTGCTGAGTTTGTCCGCAAGGCAATTTTCTTGGCCCGGGAGATAAACCGCCTTGAGGAGAATGCCGTGACTGACGGCCCAAGAGCAGAGCTTCTGTGCCTCCCGGCAGAGGAGGAAGGAGCCCGTGCCCCCCTGTTTGTTCACGTAGAACATGGCAACTTGATTGTCCGTCTGGACAAGGACGGACTGTTGGGAAGTCAGGTGGGAGAAGGCCTTGAGAGCTAGGCGGATCGCCCGGAGCTCCAGGAAGTTGATCTGCTGAGCAGACTCCCACGTGGTCCAGAGGCCCTGAGTACGTGCCTCTTGGCAATGTGCTCCCCAGCCCAGGAGGGATGCATCGGTGGTCAGCACCCGGGTCGGCTGAGGTGACTGGAAAGGCATTCCGAATACCAGGTTCGGCTGCCGGAGCCACCACCGGAGAGACGAGACCAGCGGCTCGGAGACGCGCACTAGGTCTGCTAGGCCGCCTGTGGCTTGTCGCCACTGCTGGCGGAGACACCATTGAGCAGACCGCATATTCAGGCGGGCATTGGGGGTCACATGGACAGTGGAAGCCATATGGCCGAGCAGTCTCAGGAAGCGCCTGGCGGAAACCAGGGGCTGACTGCGAAAGCGGTCGGCTAGGTCCATGAGCCGTTGAGCCCTGTCGAGCGGTAGGTATGCTCGCGCCTGAGGAGTGTGCAGCCTCGCGCCGATGAACTCGAGATCCTGTGAGGGGAGCAAAGTGGACTTTGCGAAGTTTATAACAAAGCCCAAGTGTTGCAGAAGAGTCACCGTGCGGCATGTGGCGTCGGTGACCTCCTGAGCGGACGCTGCTCTGATGAGCCAGTCGTCGAGGTACGGAAAGACATAGAGGCCGTGAAGCCGGAGATGGGCCGCCACGACCGCGAGACATTTTGTGAAGACTCGCGGTGCGGAGGACAGGCCAAAGGGCAGTACTCTGTACTGGTAATGATTTCCTGCCACCACGAACCTTAGGTATTGGCGGTGGCTTGGGTGGATGAGGATGTGCGTGTAGGCATCCTTTAGATCCAAGGAGCATAGCCAATCTCCCTGCTGGAGGTAGGGCAGAAGGATTCCAAGGGTAAGCATTTTGAACTTCTCCCGCACAAGGAACTTGTTGAGGTTGCGCAAGTCCAGGATGGGTCTGAGGCCCCCTGTTCTCTTTGGTATCAGAAAATACCTGGAATAAAAGCCTTGACCTCTCAGGTGGTGGGGCACCGGTTCCACCGCCTGTTCCTGCAGAAGACCTGCTAACTCCTGAAGGAGTAATTCCCTGTGCAGAGGGGGTCGCGGAGGTTCTCCCGGAAAATAGGAGGGAGGGACCTGATGGAAGTGGAGAAGATAGCCTTCTCGCACGACTTGGAGCACCCAGGCATCTGCGGTGATGCTGGACCACCTGTGGGCGAAGTGAACCAGCCGGCCTCCGGTGCTGGGAGGAACCAGCGGGGGGGGAGAGGCTATGCGTTGTGAGTCAAAAACCCCCACCCTGCTGAGCAGGGGCTGGTGGTGCAGGCTTGGGGGCTTGCTGCCTACGGGACCCGTTACCCCGTCCCTTGGCCTGCTGGCCCTGTTGGGGAGCTACAGGGGCCTGATAATGGGGGTATTGTTTGTAGGAAGCCGCCTTCCTCGGGTAAAAGGACTTTTTCCCCGAGCCCTTCTTTTTCTGGGAAGGGGCGGAGGTCTTCCTAGAAAGCCTGGTCCTAGTGAGAGTCTCAGTCTCAATCTGTGCAGCCTTTTCCGCCATGGGCTTGCCAAAGAGGTTTTCGCCTCGGCAGGGGACATCGACCAACTTGTCCTGCACCCAGGGCTCAAGGTCTGACGACTGAAGCCAAGCCTGTCGGCGGGCACCGATGCCGGCTGCGGCTACTCGAGCCGATGCTTCAAAGCCATCATAGGCTGCTCGGGACATGAACTTTGAGCATTCCCGAATGCCAGTGGACAAGGCCAGGAACCTCCGCAAGGGTTCCTCGGACAAACCAGCGGAGAATCCGGCTAGCTCCTTAGCCAGATCCCGGAGATACATGCCCATGTATAGCTGGTAAGTCTGGACACGACAGGCGAGCATAGAGCCCTGGAAACACTTCTTACCAAGGCCATCCAGGTTACGGGCCTCCTGGCAGGGAGGCACCGAGGAGTGCATCCTCTGGCTCTTAAGACGATGCATGGCCGATTCCACTACCATGGAATGGTGTGGCAGCTGTGCTTTTGAAAGCCAGGGCTCTTGCGGACTCGATAGATAGAATCGACCCGCTTGCTCAGAACCGGCGAGGAGGCCGGACTCTCCCACATGCGGAAGAGTAGTCGTTCCAGCATAGGAGGAAACCGGTACAGTAAAGTGTTCCCTCGCGGGAGAGTCATACTGGAGGGCGTCGAGCTCTTCAGCTCGAGGCTCCTCCTCGGGATCCGCAGGGAAGGCCAAAGCCTTGGCCATATCCCTAACGAAGTCCGAGAACCGGGCATCCTCCGGGGGGGACTGCTTCCGAGGTTCGGACTCCGGTGAGTCCGAAGGGACACACCGAGTCCGGAAAGAATCAGGTGACTCTTCCTCCTCAGACTCCCAGACCGACTCCGACGAGGACTCGGTGGGGTCGGCCCGGGCAGGGTGCGGCGCCAGCCGCCCCGACGCCGAGGGAGTCGGCGTCGGCGACCTCGGTCCCGAACGGGAGGCCGAGGGTGACCTCGACCGAGGATCGACTCGAGTTCTCATCGACTCGAGGATCGGCTCGGTCTCCGGGGTCGACTTGGACGTCGACGTCCCGGCGGTTGGGGCAGCGGTGCCAGCGAAGCCAGCGAGCAGTGCCCTCTGCTGGTCCATGAAGGCAGACAGTCTGCTCTCCAAGGCCGTCAACCTGAGTCCGAGCTCAGGTGACCCAGCAGCCCCCGACTCGGGCCCCGACGGCGTCGGGCCCGACGTCGGCTGTCGCGGAGGCGAGTCCAGAAGGACCACAGGACTTACCCGGGCAGGCATCTCCGACTCCAGGCGAGGTCGCTTCGGGATGTGTTCCTTCTCCAAGGACCCGGGGCGGCTGTCGGGGCTATGCGACCTGGCCCTCGCGGAACTAGGAGCGTCCACCGACGCCGCCCTCGCGGGTTTCACCTTCCGACGATGGTCCCCGGAGGGAGAACCCCGGTCGGAGGAACTCCGGCGACGGTCCGAGCTGGAGCCTTTTGACGCGGAGGCCTCCGACGAGGTCCGGGTACGGCTGGGGTCAGCGAAGATTCTCTCACGCTGATGCCGCCGACTTCTCAACGCCTTTGAGGACAATTTGCTGCAGGGCCCACAGATCAGTTCTTCATGATCCGGGCCCAGGCAGCGGAGGCAAAAGTCGTGTGTGTCGGTTAGTGACATATTGCGGTCACACCGACCACACCGCTTAAACCCACTGGCAGCCATCGGGGGAAAAAGGGCCCCTGCGAGGTCAAAGGACCGGGCTGCCAGGGAAAAATGAAAACGAAAGCTGACAAAGTCAGAAAAACCGAAAAAAGTACGAGGACTCGTGACCGGCGTCGCGAGTCCGAGCGGGAAAACGATCGGCGTCGAACCGAAGGAAAAAAGGATAAAATAATGAATAAAATCGACTTTTTCGCGGGGACAAGACGGGGACGTCTGTAGGGCTCCGTGGAAAAAAAAGAAGACTGGCTAAGATGGCACCCTCGGGCGGGAAGACGACCGCGCATGCGCGCTGCAATTCCCAAAGGCTTTCTTTGAAAGCTGGGGAAAATTGCTCCGCGAGGGCTCCGTCGGCGCCGACGTCACCCATAAGTGAGGACTGACTTCCTGCTTGGTCCTGGAGAATGAAGAGTTCTATGAACAAGTTCAAGCTGAAATTGACAGAACATGCAAACAGGATATCCTGATAGTCATGGGTGACTGGAATGCAAAAGTTGGCAACAAAGGCAAAGTGGTTGGAAAATATGGACTTGGCAACAGAAATGAAGCTGGAGAAAGAGTGATAGAATTTTGCAAGACCAACGATCTAGTCATCTCAAACACCTTCTTCCAGCAACACAAGCGGCGACTGTACACATGGACTTCACCCAATGGATTGTACAAAAATCTAATTGACTACATCTGTGGTCAACGATGGAAAAGATCTATAACATCAACAAAGACAAAACCTGGAACTGACTGTGGTACAGATCATCAACTACTAGTATGCAAACTCAAGCTAAAGTTGAAAAAGAGCAAACCATTCAAGAATGCAGCAAAATATGACCTTGAGAATACACCACTGGAATTTAAAGACTGCCTGCAAAATTGATTTGCTGCTTTAGATACAAATGACAGAGCTCCAGAAGAGTTATGGAATGACATCAAGAAGATTGTGTTGGAAGAAAGCGAAGTCTCTACAAAAAGGTGAAAAAGCAAAAATGGCCAAAATGGATGACGGAAGAAACTCTGAAAATTGCCCAGAAACGCAGAGAAGCTAAAGCCAGAGGAGAAAGAAAGACAATCGCAGAACTCAACAGAAATTTCCAACATGCAGCAAGACAGGGCAAGGAAAAGTACTACAATGACACATGCAAAGAAATAGAAGCAGAAACTATTAGAAGAAGAACAAGATCGGTTTCCTAAAACTACAAGAGTTAAAGAAAAAATTCCAGCCTCGAATTGGAATGTTACAAGATGCTCAAGAATGATGCTGAGAAGATCAAAAAAGGTGGGAAGAATCTACAGAGTTTTTATATGATTAAGATCAAGTGGACCAACAGCCATTTCAACCTGTACCTTATGGTCTGGAACCATTGGTGATGAAAGAAGAAGTTGAAGCAGCATTGAAAGCCTTATCAAAGAACAAAGCACCAGACATTGATGGCATTCCCACAGAAGTATTACAGCAATCTGATGCAGCTGTTATCATACTTATAAGGCTCTGCCAAGAAATTTGGAAGACCACATCATGGCCAACTGACTGGAAAAGATCTGTGTTTATACCAATACTAAAGAAAGGTGATCCAACTGACTGTGGAAATTATAGCACAATTGCTCTGATCCTACATGCCAGCAAGATTCCACTGAAGATTATTCAAGAGACTACAACCATACCTGGAACAAGAACTACCTGAAGTCCAAGCAGGGTTCAGGAAAGGGCGAGGAACGAGAGACATCATCGCGGATGTGAGATGGATCCTTGAAAAGACTAAAGAATACCAAAAGGATATCTATTTGTGCTTTATTGACTATAGCAAGGCTTTTGACTGTGTAAACCATGAGAAACTCTGGGCCACATTAAGAAGCATGGGTATACCAGAACACCTGATCGTTCTCTTGCACAATCTGTACATTGATCAAGAAGCAACAGTTCGAACGGAACAAGGAGAAACAGAATGGTTTAAACTAAGCAAAGGTGTAAGACAAGGCTGCATACTTTCCCCCTACCTGTTAAAGTAGTTACTCACCTGTAGCAGGTGTTTCCAGGGATAGAAGGAATCAATCCTCACATATGGGTGACATCGGTGCCGATGGAGCCCTTGTGCGGAGCAAATCCCCAGCTTTCTAAGAAAACCTTTGGGAATTGCATCATGCATGTGCAGTCCCCTTCCCGCCCAAGGGTGCCATCTTGCTCAGTCAAATGACATAGCTAAAAAGACGGCAAAAGAACAAAATAATAGTGATAGGACTGCAACTCCAAGGGGAGGAGGGAGGGTTGTGAGGATTGATTCCTGCTGTCCCTGGAGAACACCTGCTACAGATGAGTAATTACGCTTTCTCCAGGAACAAGCAGGAAGTCAGTCCTCACATATGGGATTCCCCAGCTATAGGCTACCGAGAACCCATAGCTGAAAAATAGTAACATAGTAAATGACAGCAGATAAAGACCAGTATGGTCCATCTAGTCTGTCCAGTACGATGTCAAGAGTAGGTACACCTACCGCTCTGTGCAGGCCCCCCTTCCCCATGTCTTTGTTTAGGGGTGATCCCACCACTCCGTGTAGTACACCCCTATTTGTTAAGGAATTAGATGGTTCAGATTATTTTGATACTTTCTTGTTGCTGTAAAGGGATCCACTGTGTCTGTCCCATGCCCTTTTGAACTCTGTCACCGTATTTGCCCCCACCACTTCCATCGGGAGTGCATTCCAAGCATCCACCACCCTTTCAGTGAAAAAGTATTTCCTGACATTGCCTTTCAATTTACCACCTTGTAGCTTCATGTTATGCCCTCTAGTTTTGCAGCTTTTCCGTCTTTGGAAGAGGTTTGTTTGTTCATTATTTCTCTAAGTATTAGAAGGTCTGAATCATATCTCCCTATACGAGAGCCGCAAGCAGCCATAATAGGAATCTAACTGAGAGAGTAACACTCTGGTAGCCTGACACCAAAGGGTTGGAGGGTAGGAGTTGCCTAGATCTCGAAAAGGTTACGGAGTACAGCCTGGCCGAAAGCACTGTCCCATTGGGACTCCCTATCCAGGCAGTAATGGGTTGCGAAAGTCTGACCTGAAGATCAGATGGAGGCCTGGCAGATGTCTGCCAGCAGAACAGAGCGGAAATGAGCCACTGATGCCGCCATAGCCCTGACCTGGTGGGCCGTAACACGACCCTGCAATGGAAGCTTGGCCGCCCTGCATGCCCAGGCAATAAAGTCCGCTAACCAGGTGGACAGCGTACACTTGGAGATGGCCATCCCCAGTTTACCGGGGTTATAGGATACAAAGAGCTGAGAAGCTCTTCTATGGCATTCCGTACGCTGAATGTAGAAGGCCAATGCCCTCTTACAGTCCAGGATATGCAGATCTGTCTCTGCCCGACTGATATGCAGCCTGGGAAAGAAGGTAAGTAGTACTACTCCTGGTTGAGGTGGAACGAAGAGACCACTTTCGGAAGGAACTTGGCATGTGTGCGGAGCACCACCCGGTTCCTATAGAACCTTGTATAAGGCCTGTTGAACATCAGGGCTTGAAGCTCACTCACTCACTCGTTGAGCCGACGTGCGTGCCACCAAGAAAACTACCTTCCAAGAAAGGTAGCATAGATGGCAGGTTGCCATCGGCTCGAATGGTGGACGAGTAAGCTGCCCTAAGACCACATTTAAATCGCACTCGGTTGCCGGAGGGCAAACCAGGGGCTTCAGCAGAAGTAGGCCTCTCATAAACCTGGACACCAAAGGATAAGCAGAAAGAGGCTTTCCTTCCACTGGGAAGTGGTGTGCAGCCAAGGCACTAAGGTGAACTCTGACGGAGTTGGACTTAAGGCCAAAATCTGAAAGATGAAGAAGATATTGAAGTACCACTGCAACCTGGCAGGAGAAAGGGTTTTCTTTCTGCTTTTTGCACCACACCTCAAACATATGCCACTTGAAAGCATAGGTCTGTCTAGTTGAGTGCCTCCTTAAGGTTAGCAACACTTCTTCCACATTTTTTGGGGAGGAGGAAAGGTGCGAGGACTACCCTTTCAGCGGCCATGCCATCAGGTTCAGAAAGCTGAGGATGGGGTGCAGGAGAGTGCCCCCCTCCTGAGACAGGAAGTTGGGCTAGGATCCCAGAGGGATTGGGGCCTCCACTGCTAGTTGAAGTAGAAGCGGAAACCAGGGTTGCCTCGGCCATCTGGGGGCTACCAGGATGATCGAGGCCTTGACCTGGAGGATCTTGAATAGAGTCTTGGCCATCAGAGGCGTGGGAAGAAAAGCATACAGGAGGCCCACAGACCACGAGATGAGAAAAGCATCGGCAGCCACCCTGTTCGGGTGTGGCTGCCTGGGGCAGAACTGGGACAACTGGTGATTGCATGGGCTCGCAAACAGATCTATTGTCGGTTGTCCCCAGGTTTGAAATATCCATTGGGCCATATTCATATCCAGCTGCCATTCGTGGGGCTGGAGAATCCTGCTTAGCTTGTCGGCTAAGTAATTTTACTGGCCTGGCAGACAAACAGCTTTGAGATGCATGCCATGCTGGACTGCAAAGGAGCACAGGTCCAGAGTTTCCTGACACAGAATGCGGGACCCTGTGCCTCCCTGCTTATTCACATAGAACATCACAACTTGGTTGTCTGTTTGTATTAAGATAGACTGATGAGCCAAAGTTTGAGAAAAGGATCGTAGAGCTAGGCGAATGGCATGCAGTTCCAGGAAATTGATCTGCTGTGTGCTCTCTTGTGGAAACCACACGCCTTGAGTGCAAAGTCCCTGGCAATGGGATCCCCAGCCCAGCAAGGTTGCATTTGTAGTCAGGATTCTCGTGTGTAAAGGAGCCTAAAAATCCACTCCCGCCTCCAAGTTGTTTAGT
This sequence comes from Ichthyophis bannanicus, assembly GCA_033557465.1. Lineage (NCBI taxonomy): Eukaryota > Metazoa > Chordata > Amphibia > Gymnophiona > Ichthyophiidae > Ichthyophis > Ichthyophis bannanicus. The sequence goes on from CM066035.1 coordinate 23,210,177, forward strand.
TGAAGCCACCAAGCCAAAGACTGCACCAGTCTTTTGGATACTGTGATTCTGTCTCGGAGTCTGCCTGTGGCTTGTGTCCACTGGTCCCTGAGGCACCATTGAGCTGTTCGCATGTGGAGGCGGGCATTCGGTTTCACATGTACCGTGGAGGCCATGTGCCCGAAGAGTCGCATTAGTATCTCGCTGATATTTGGGACCTGTGACTCACTTGATGTGCAAGGGCCATGAGTCTTTGTGCCCTGTCTGCTGGCAAGTAAGCCCTTGCCTGAAGGGTATCTAGTCTTACCCCAATGAACTCTAGTCTTTGAGTGGGGACTAGAGTAGATTTGAGGTAATTGATTACAAATCCTAGATGTTGAAGCATCTGAATGGTGCGAGTTGTGGCCTGTTGGACCTCCAGAACTGATGTGGCTCTGATGAGCCAGTTGTCTAGGTAGGGGAAGACAAATACTCCTTGAATTCTGAGGAAGGCGGCCACCACTGCCAGGCACTTTGTGAATACCCTGGGGGGCGGAGGCAAGGCCAAAGGGAAGCACCCTGTACTGATAATGGTTTCCTCCCACCACAAAGCGTAGATATTGTCTGTGGGCCTGGATGAATTAGGATGTGTGTATATGCATCCTTTAGGTCTAAGGAGCATAGCCAGTCTCCCTGGTGGAGGTAAGGCAGCAATATTCCAAGGGAGAGCATCTTGAACTTTTCCCTCACTAGGGTTGAGGATGGGTCTTAGGCCTCCTGTCCTTTTTGGTATCAGGAAGTACCTGGAGTAAAAGCCCTTGTCCTGCAGGTGGTGAGCATAAGAACATAAGATATGCCATACTGGGTCAGACCAAGGTCCATCAAGCCCAGTATTCTGTTTCCAACAGTGGCCAATCTAGGTCATATTTACCTAGCAGTTTCCCCAAGAGACACGAGTTCCACAATGCTTGTACTGGGTCAAGCATTGATATCTTCGGTCACTTCTTAATAATGGTTTATGGACCTTTCCTCCAGGAACTTGTCCAAACCTTTTTTAAACCCAGCTACACTAACAGCCTTTACTACATCCTCCGGTAACAAATTCCAGAGTTTGATTACACGTTGAGTGAAAAAATATTTTCTTTTATTAGTCTTAAATAGTTTACCCTGTAGCTTCATTGCATGTCCCCTAGTCTTTCTATATTCTGATAAGGTAAACAATCGATCTACGTTTACCCGTTCCACTCCGTTCATTAATTTATAGACTTCTATCATATCTTCCCTCAGCCGTCTCTTCTCCAGGCTAAAGAGCCCCAACCTTTTTAGCCTTTCTTCATAGGAGTATCCTTCCATCCCCTTTACCATTTTGGTGGCTCTTCTCTGAACCTTTTCTAAAATCGCTATATCCTTTTTAAGATACGGCGACCAGAATTGCACACAATATTCAAGGTGCGGTCTCAGCATGGAACGATATAGAGGCATTATAATATCTTTTGTTTTATTTTCCATTCCTTTCCTTATCATACCTAGCATTCTATTTGCTCTCTTGGCCGCCGCTGCACACTGGGCTGAGGGTTTTAACATGGTATCCACAATGAGGCACTGGTTATTTATTTATTTATTTTTATTTATTAACAATTCTTATATACCGCACTATTAGACATCAGCGCGGTTTACATTAAACAGAAAACATCCAACAGTTTACATCTGTCTGGTCATTACATTTAACAGGAGGTATAACTTGGCGAAATAGGGGAAACTAAATACCGCCTGATCCTCGAGAAGACCTGCTAACTCCTTCAAAAGAAGGTCCCTGTGAAGAGGAGGCCTGAGAGGCTCCCCTGGAAAGTAAGGGGGAGGTAATTGGGTCAGATGTAGCAGATAGCCCTGCTGTATTATCTGAAGAACCCAGGTGTCTGTGATGATGGCTAGCCACCTATGGGCATACAGGGCAAGCCTTCCCCCTGTGCATTGCATTACTCCTTTGGTGAGAGGGACTATGCCTTGAGTCAAAAGCCACTCCCAGGCTGAGCCGGAGCCTGTGCCTGGGGTTTGGGGGCTTTCTGCTTACGCGGGCCATGCCCCTGTCCCTTGGCCTGCTGCCCCCGTTGAGGAGATACTAACAAAAAAAGCCCAAAAAAGGCACACAAATATCAAAAATCAAAAAGACAAAAACAAAAGACGTGAAATACCCCAATGAAAGACAGGCCAGTCTGGGAAAAAATATAAGTATAATGAAAAGTAGAGGAAAAAAGACCTCAGCAGCCCCCAACCTACAAACGGGAGGACTCGAGTCTCACACAGGACAACAATGCCACAATAGTGTAAAGACTCAGCTTACATCAACGGTCAAAGAAAAAAACCTCTACAAAAATTCCAGACTGATGCTGCCTAACATAGGTACAGATTATGCACAGCGTTGTGCTCAGTGTGGTATAACAGTCCAATGCAGTGTAAAACAACTGAAACTGGAACTTATCTGCTGCTCCAATCAACACAAGATGAATCAAAAAGCTCAGTTGTCAAATGGCAGGAACAAACAATAAAGTAGGAGCCCCCGTTGAGGAGCCAGGGAGGTCTGAAATGGGGGTAGTTGCGGTAAGCAGTACCCTTCCTCGGGAAAAAGGGCTTCTTACCCGAGTCCTTCTTTTTGGAAGGGTCAGAAGTCTTCTTCGAGAGCCATGTCCTTGTCATATACTCGGACTCGATCTCAGCAGCCTTCTCGATCATGGGTTTGCCGAAGAGGTTTTCACCACAGCAGGAGACGTCGACCAACTTGTCCTGTACCCATTGCTCCAGGTCCGACAACTGTAGCCTGCCTGGCGGCATGCACCGATGCCAGCCACGGCTACCAGGGCCGACACCTCGAAGCCGTCATAGGCTGCTCGAGTCATGAACTTCGAGCACTCACGGACTCCACTGGACAGGGTCTTGATGCGCTGCAAAGGTCCCTCGGAGAGACCAGCCGAGAACCCGGCAATCTCCTTTGCCAGGTCTCGCAGGTACATGTCCATGTACAGCTGGTATGCCTGGATCCGGCATCCGCATAGAACCTTGGCAGCACTTTCTGCTGAGGGCATCCAAGTTGCAGGCCTCCCTGCCAGGAGGCACCGAGGAGTGCATCTTCTGGCTCTTGAGCCAGCGCATGGCCGATTCCACAACCATGGAGTTTGTGACATAGCGAGTCCTTTTAGTCAGGGAGAAACTCCCAAAGATCAGCAAAAAAGTGCAGGGCTGCAACGTAAACAACAGCACATGGCTGGTTGTCAGGGAAACCAAGCCCCAGAGAGAGAAACAGGCCCCTGCTATCAGTTCAGCAGAGAGTCACGGGGTAATTCTGAACACCTGCTGGGGGGTGGAGTCAGGCTTTACCCGAGGAAGCTGAATCATAAAGAGGGCCCAGTTAACACAGAAGGCAGCGCAGGAAACACGGAGAGAAAGGCAGAGAAGAGAGCTGAGAGCAGAACAGAGAAGGAAGAGAGAGACGGAGACGAGGAAAGGTCAGAAGCTCGTAGTGAGAGATACAGCAGGAGCAGACCTGGTCAATGGAAGTCCTCTCTTGATTCTGAACGTGAGAAAAGGCCAGGAAGGCAATTGAATTACTCTCTGCACAAGTCAGGTTGGGAACCGACAACAATTTGTAAACCCCAGAGACAACCTTATACAGCCAGAGTAAAAGGTAAGCCCAAGGGCTTGAAGTACAATAACCACTGTGGGTTTATTGACCAGGAAAGTTGGGGCTACGGTACAGGGGACTATAATGAGAATGGTTATTTAGAGCTGTACCAAACCCCAGAGTTTATCCCAAGGCCTAGCGTGGGAGCGGGCGTGGCTCCAGGGAGAACGGAACAAACAATTTCTGCCTCAGAGGAGGAGGGCATGGAAATTGAGCCTTCTTTTGTAAATAATTCGTTGGAAGCAATGGACTGTACGATTTCTATGGCAGAAGGAATAATATCTCTGTGTTAATGTTTGATGCTGAAGGAAGCTGCTTTATTTTGTCCTTTTGTCTGCCAGAAGTGCAAGAATTTATGTTACCTTTTATCCTGGTGAAATCCACCCCGGGAGGGGAATAAATCCCTTTTTGCTTTACCAACCTACAGGAAATAGTAAACCTCAGTTCAAGAAGAAAACTTAATCTCCTTAAGCCCTACCTACCTACGGGTACTGGCAAGGGGGAACATCACAAGTTGTGCGGCAGTTGTGCTTTCTGGAATCCAGGACTCTTGCGGACTCGATATATCGAGTTGATCTGCTTGCTAATCACCGGCATCGATGCCGGTGTCTCCCACATGCGGCGCATCAGCTGTTCCAGTAAGAGCTTCCCGAGGAGGAAAGTCATACTGGAGGATCTCGAGCTCCTCTGCTTGAGGCTCTTCCTCGGCATGTCCCTTACAAAGTCCAAGAACCGAGTGTCCTCCAGGGGGGACCGTCTCTGAGGTTCAGACACCGGGGAATCAGATGGGATGTCTCCGGTCTGGCAGGTGTCCAGGGACTATTCCTCCTCAGTCTCCCAGCCTGATGCCTCTGAAGAGGAATCGAGTGGCTCCGGCCTTGAGGGCTTCGGCTTCGACCGCCCTGCGAACTGGATCCCGTATGGGAGGTTGAGGGAGACCTCGGCCGAGGATCAACTCGAGTATGCATGGTCTCGAGGATTGGCTCGGCAGGACCGGTGAGACCGGCTATCAGCGCCCGCTGCTGCTCCATGAAGGCAGACATGCTGTGCTCCAAGGCCACCATTCTCAGACCGAGCTCAGAAGGCTCTGCAGCCCCCGGGTCAGGTCCCAATGCCGTTGGGCTCAAAACCGGATCTCCTGGAGGAGAGTCCTCAACAAGGACAGTGGCTACCTGCATCGGCTGCTCCAGGTCCCTTCAAGGAAGTTTTGCTGGATGCTCCAACTACAAGGATCCGAGCCGGTGGTCAGGGCTCCGCAACCGGTCCTGCGAAGAACTAGGCCATTTGGAACCATCCAACGACGATGCCTTCAAGGATTCTTTCTTCCTCCGATGTTCCCATGAGGGAGACCCCCTTTCTGAGTAGACCCAATGCTGCTCAGGCTCAGACAGTTCCCGAGATGTCGAGGCCTCAGACGAGGTCCGGGCCTGGGAGGGTACAGACTCAGGTAAAAGCCTATCATGCTGCTGCTGGTGGCTTCTCAGGGCCTTCAAGGACATTTTTCCACATGGGCCACAGACCTTCAGGTCGTGGTCGGGCCCAAGGCACCGGAGACAGCAGTCATGTGTATTGGTGAGGGACATTAACTTCGTACACCGATCACATTTTTTAAACCCGCTGGCAGCCATCGGGTGAAAAAGAGCCCCTGCGAGGTCAAAGGACCGGGCTGCCAGTGAAAAAGAAAAAGAGTGCGAATGCTAGTCACGAAGGACAAAAACCGAAAAATTTTAGCCGAACTCGATACTAGTGTACCGAGCCAAAGGTGGGAAGGGGAACCGATGTCGAACCGGCAAAAAAGAAAAGTTAATTTCTAACTTTAAAACACTTTTTCTCTGGGACTATAGGACAATGTCCATTGGGCTCCATGGAAAAAAGGAGACTGTGCAAGAAGGCACCCTTGGGCAGGAAGGGGACTGCGCATATGTGATGCAATTCCCAAAGGCTTTCTTAGAAAGCTGGGTATTTGCTCCGCACGAGGGCTCCGTCGGTGCCGATGTCACCCATATGTGACGACTGACTTCCTGCTTGTTCCTGGAGAATAATTTATATGCAGAACACATCATCAGAGAAGCAGGATTGTATGAAGACAACAGAGGTGTGAAGATTGGTGGAAGACTCATCAACAAGCTTCGCTATGCTGATGAAACCACTTACTGGCTGAAAGTGAAGATGATCTGAAACATTTACTTCTCACAATCAAAGAACATAGTCTTAAAATGGGCCTGTACCTTAATGAAAAGAAGACAAAGATCATGACAACTGGCAAAATCAACAGGTTCATCGTTGAAGGAGAAGAAATTGAAATCGTGAACAACTTTAACCTACTTGGATCAACTATCAATAAAGAAGCAACACGCAGTCAAGAAATCAGACGACGCATTGCTCTTGGCAGAATGGCTATGAAAGACCTAGATAAGATTCTCAAGAGCAGAGATGTCTCTCTCCATACAAAGATTTGACTTGTTCAAGCCATGATATTTTCAATAACATCATATGGATGTGAAAGCTGACAGTGAAAAAGATAGACAGGAAGAAAATTGATATCCTTGAATTATGATGCTGGCGGCGAATACTGCGTATACCATGGACTTTCTGAAGAACAAACCAGTCAGTACTATATGAGATCAAACCTAAGTTTTCTTTAGAAGCTAGATGACAAGACTTCAACTTTAATACTTTGGACACATCATGCGAAGAGAGAGATCATTAGAGAAGGACATCATACTTGACAAGATAGAAGATCAACACAAAAGAGGAAGGCCAGCAATGAGATGAATCGATACAATAACAGCAGCTACAAGTACCGGTCTGTCAACAATGAGCCGCCTGACTGAAGAACGAACACAATTTAGGACAACTATGCAGAGGGTCACCATGAGTCGACACCGACTCGATGGCACTTAACACCACCTTCTTTAGATGTTCCTGGAGAAAGTGTAGTTACTCACCTGTAAAAGGTGTTCTCCAGGGACAGCAGGAATCAGTCCTGACTTATGGGTGACGTTGGCACCGACAGAGCCGCATGGAGAAATTCCCTAGCTTTCAAAGAAAGCTTTGGGGATTGCTGCCACGCATGCGTGGTCCTCTTCCTGCCCAAGGGTGCCATCTTGCTCAGTTAGGTCCCTTAGCTCGAGCCCTAACAAGCAGATAGCAAGGGAAGGACAAAAATTCAGCAACTCATCAGGAGGCAGGAGGGTAATAAGTACTGATTCCTGCTGTCCCCGGAGAACACCTGTTACAGGTGAGTAACTATGCTTTCTCCAGGAACAAGCAAGAAATCGGTCCTCACTTATGGGATTCCCTAGCTACAGGCTACCGAACCTGTAACCAAAAAATGCCTCTGCGAGGCCGTAAGCAGAAGCCAAAATCCGAAGGAGCCCTAGTCCTCGGGTCCTCAGGGTGAAACCCTCGGTAGCCATGAAGAAGGGTCGGAGGGCAGGAGTTGCTTATACCCCGAACAGATTACGGAGTACAGCCTGGCCAAAGGCGCTGTCCCGGCAGGACTCCCTCTCCAGGCAGTAGTGGGCAGCGAAGGTGTTCGTAGAAGACCAGGTTGCCGCCCTGCAGATGTCCATCATGGGCACAGAGCACAGCGACGCCACCGAGGCCACTTTGGCTCGGACCCCAAGAGCAGTGACTTGATGATCCAGAGGTGAATGAGCGAAAGCGATGCAGTCCGCCACCCAAATAGAGAGGGTGCACTTGGTGACTGCTTGCCCCGGCCTGTTGGGATCGTAGGTCACAAAAAGTCTGTCAGATTTGCGGTGAGTCTGGGTACACTGCAAGTAGAAGGTGAGGGCCCACTTGCAGTCGAGGGTGTGGAGAGCCGCTGATGTCTGATCGGCTTTGTGCTTCGGGAAGAAGGTCAGGAGCACTATCTCTTGGTTGAGATGAAAGACTAATATGACCTTAGGTAAGAACTTAGGATGGGTCTGTTCCGATAAAACCTGGTGTAAGGGGCGCCAGCCATGTGTGCCTGAAGCTCACTGACTCAGCAAGCTGAGGTCAGTGCCACCAGGAAGGCAACCTTCCAGGACAAGTGCCGGAGCGAACACGTCCCCATCAGCTCGAAGGGTGGCTGAGTGAGCTGCGTAAGCACCACATTCAAGTCCCACTCCATCAGCGGGGGACGGATGGGCGGCTTGGTTAACAGAAGGCCTCGCATGAAGCAGGAGACCCGAGGCTGCCCCGAGAGAGGCTTTCCCTCAATAGGAAGATGATTAGCCGATATGGCGCTCAAATGAACTCTAACAGAGTTCAACTTCAGCCCTTCCCTCAAGAGGTGAAGGAGGTACTGGAGAACCCACCTAACTGGGCAGGAGAAGGGATCAATCTGGTGATACGAGCACCAGATGGAGAAGCTTTTCCACTTGAAGGTGTAAGCCTGCCTAGTGGAGTCCTTCCTCGAGGCATGGATGATTTCCTCGACCTCCTCTAGAAGAGCCAGAGAGGCTAGAGAGACCCGTTCAGCTGCCAGGCCATGAAGGATAGGGAGGGTAGGTTCGGGTGCAATACCCGATCCTCCTGCGTCAGCAAGTCCCTGGCAGAGCCTAGGGGAACCGGAGGCTCCGACGCCAGCCAGAACAGGAACGGGAACCAAGGCTGCTGGAGCCACGAGGATCAGCGATGCCCCGTCCCGTTGAAGCTTGACCAGAGTCCTCGCAATGAGGGGGAAAAGAGGGAATGCATATAGGAGACTGGAGGACCAGTCCAGGAGAAATGCATCGGGGCCCTCCCTGCCCGGGTGCAGCACTGGACCGCAGAAGCGAGGGAGCTGTGTGTTCTGGGGGCTGGTGAAGAGATCCATCGCTGGAGTGCCCCAGCACAAGAACAGCCAGCCTGCCACTCTGGGATCCAGGCGCCACTCGTTGGGGCAAAGGATTCTGCTGTTAGCGAGGCCATTCTCCTGGCCTGGGAGGTATGTCACCTTGAGGGAAATCTGCCATTGGGCGGGGAAGGAGCAGATGAGGACTGCCTCCCTACAGAGGGAGCGTGACCCCGTGACCCCTCCCCCCTCTTTGTTGATGCAGAACATCGTTATCCGGTTGTCGGTCTGCACCAGAACAGACTTCCCGCTGAGGACATCCTCAAAGGCACTCAGGGCCCACCAGATGGCCCGGAGCTCGAGCAGGTTTATTTGCTGCTGAGCCTCCACAGATGACCATGCAGAGAGACCCGCAATGGGCTCCCCACCCCAACAGGGAAGCATCCGTGGTTAGCACCACATCATGCTGTGGGGCCTGAAAGGCTGATCCCCGCAGGAGGTTGCGGAGCTTTTGCCACCAGTTCAGGGATAACCGAAGGTCGGGAAAAACCCTGATGGGGTTCCTGAGGGGTCTGAGGGATTGACTCCATTGGGAGCTGAGGCACCACTAGGCTGTCCGCTTGTGCAGGCAGGAGTGAGGAACCACATGCACGGTCGAGGCCATGTGGCCCAAGAGACGTAGCATGGACCGAGCGATGACCTGGCGGGCACTTTGGACGAGAGCCGCCAGAACTCAGAGGTGGGTGGAGCGATCCATTGGCAAGAAGGCAATGGCCTGTCGAGTATCGAGCCGCGCCCCGATGAACTCGAGAGCCTGTGTCGGCTCAAGGTGAGACTTTGGGTAGTTGATCAAGAAACCCAAGCTCTCCAAGAGGAGGACAGTGTGTGACATCGCTTGCTGGACCTCCTCGACGGAGGAGCCCGTAACGAGCCAGTCGTCGAGATAGGGAAAGACCTGCATGACTCGACGCCGAAGGTGAGCAGCGGCCATGACGAGGCACTTTGTGAAGACTCGAGGGGCAGATGCAAGACCGAAGGGGAGCACCCTGTACTGGAAGTGCTCTCCCTGCACCCTGAAACGCAGGTATTGCCTGTGTTGGGGGTGGATCAAGATATGGGTGTAAGCATCCTTCTGATCCAAGGAGCATAGCCAGTCACCCTGCCGGAGGAAGGGCAGCAGCATGCCAAGAGATAGCATCTTGAATTTCTCCTGCACCAGGAACTTGTTTAGCTTACGAAGGTCGAGGATGGGCCGAAGACCCCCCCCCATCTTTTTTGGGACGAAGAAGTACCGGGAATAAAATCCCCACCCTCGGAGGTGGGGAGGGACCTTCTCGACTGCCCGCTGGGCTCGGTAATTCCCGCTGCAGCAAAAGCTGGTGTGAGGGAGTCAAGGAGACTCCACCAGGGAGAAAGGGGGTGGAAGCCTGTCGAAGTGGAGGCGGTAGACCTCCCGGATGACCTGGAGGACCCAGGAGTCCGAGGTGATAAGTGCCCACGATGGGGCAAAGCAGGACAGGCGTCCCCCCACTGGCTGCTGCATCGCCGGAGGGTGAGGGGCTATGCCACTGGCGTCAAAACCCCTGTGGGGGTTGTTTGAGAGCCGGCGTCTAGGCCTTTGGTCCCTTTGGTTTACGGTGGCCCTGTCCGGGCTTCCCCTGCATGGGAGTGGTCGGCGTGGGGACAGCTGGGTACAGTGGATAGCCGCGGTACTGGAGGCCTTTCTAGGGAAAGAAGGGCTTCTTGGCAGGCTGCTTCTTCTGAGGCAGCATAGAGGTCTTACGAGAGAGACGGGTCCTAGTGACGTACTTCATCTCGATCTCAGTCGTCTTCTCCTCCATCGGCTTGCCAAAGAGTTGTTCGCCGAGGCAGGACACATCCAGGAGCTTCTACTGCACCTTTTGCTCCAAATCTGAAGATTGGAGCCAGGCCTGGTGGCGGACTCCGATGCCTGTGGCCGCCACCCGAGCCTATGTCTCAAAGTCATCATAGGAGGCTCGAAAGATATACTTGGAACAATCAGCCACTGATTTCAACAGAGTGCGGAACCTGTCGAGAGGCTCACCCTCAAGGTCCGCGGAGAAACCACCAAGTTCTTTTGCCAAGTCGCGGAGGAACATACCAATATATAATTGGTTACGCCTGGATGCGACAAGAGAGCATGAAACCTTGATAGGCCTTGTGGCCCAGGGCATCAAGGGCTCTCAATGCCCAGCCCGGATGGACAGATGAATGGGACTTCGGGCTTTTCTGCTTCCTCGTGGCTGATTTCACCACCATTGAGGTGTGTGGAAGTTGGGTCTTTCGGAAGCCTGGTCCTCGCTGCACTTGTACATTGTGTCAAGGCGCTTGCTCACAATGGGAACTGAGGCCAGGGCCTCCCACATGCGGAGCAGTAGCCGCGATAGGATCAGCGGCACCGGCACAGTGAGGGATTCCCTAGGCGGGGTTTTGTACTGAAGAATATCCAGTTCTTCAGCGCGAGGGCCCTCCTCGGCCTGGTTGACCAGGTTGAGAGCCCGAGCCATGTCCCAAATAAACACCAAAAAGGAGGTGTCCTCGGGCGGTGAACACCGCTGGAGACCAGGCAGCAAGGGGTCCGATGGGAGATCCCCGTGGGTGCGGGTCTCCGGTGATGTATCCCCATTGGATTCCCAATCTGAGAAATCGGTAGAGGAATCCGAGAAATCGGTTCGCCCTGTCCGATAGCCAGCGGCCTGTAGCCAGAGGCCCTGGACGATCTCGCGGCGCAAGTCAGCGAAGCTAGCCATGAGCGCCTGCTGAGAAGCAATGAACACAGAAACGCTGCATTCGAGCACCAGCATACGGGACTCCCATGTGGGCATGGGGCCCTGGGACACCGATACCGGGATCACTGGATCGGGCGTCAAGGAGGAAAGGGGGTCCTCATCGGGACGACCCTCAGGAGACTGAGCACCTTTGCCGAAGGCTTCCACTTCTCTGCAAGGTACCTTGCAGGGCCGCTCCTTGTCCGACTCTCAGGAATGCCGAAGGGGGCTAAGCGACTGGGTGCGGGAGCGCTCGCGCTTGTCGGGTGCCCCAGACAGCAACTTCGAGGCCACCTTCTTTTTGCGCCATTCCACCTTGGGGGACTCCTGGTCAGAGTGCCACCTGGAACGCGGTGCTACAGAGGGAGAACCCCCTGGAGGGGAGATGACCGAGGGTGCCACTGGAGACTTCAAGGTGGCCTTTCGAAAAATATCTTCAGACTTCTGCTAACGGCTGAGCAGGGCCTTTGAGGACATTTTCTTACAGAGCGAACAGAGCTCTGGGTCATGGTCGGCTCCCAGACACCTTAGACAACAGTCATGAGTGTCCTTTAGAGACATGTTCCTAGAGCATCTATTGCATTTTTTAAACCCGGTGGCCATGGGGACAAAAACGGCCCCTGTGAGGTCGAAGACCCATGCAGCCAGCAGTTAGGAAGGAAAAAAGGGCGCGAAGCCCGTAAAGAATAAATTAGTAAAGTTATCCCCGTAAGCTCCGAAAAAGAGAGCAAAGGGAGGACGGGTAGAGGACCGGTGCAACCGGAAAAAGAAATAAGAGCCTGTCTTCACTCCTATTCAATATATACATACAGCCAGTTTGCAATATCATCAGGTCCTTCAAGCTCGAATGCTTGATATACGCTGACGACATCCTTCTATACATGCCGTTCTCCACAGTCCATATGGACCTTTCCCCGCTAGCCAAATGTTTTGATGCTGTGTCTGAATGGCTTCTATCCCAGAACCTCCGAATTCAACACAAAAAGACTGAGGTTCTCTTCATCACTAGGGATCCACTTTTCACCCCCCCCCATCCCATATAAAGGTGAAAGAAGCCAAACTCCAATCAAAACCTTCCATTCGATACCTTGGGGTCACCTTGGACCAACGCTTGGATTTTAAACTACATATAACTAACGTAGTCAGAGCAATCTACCTCAAGATCCGGACACTCCAACATCTTCGCCCCCTGCTTGATCCTGATGACTTCAGAACAATATTTCAAGCCTTAACCCTACCCCACCTCGACTTTGCTAATGCCATCCTTCAAGGCCTCCCACACTCCACCTTAAACCCTTTGCAACTCGCCATGAACACCACCGCTAGAGTCCTCCACGGAGCATCAAGAAGGTACCATATAACTCCCATCCTAAAGCAACTCCACTGGCTCCCCATACATGGCAGACTATTATTCAAGACATTATTACTCACCTTCAGGGCCACCAAAAGCATCACTTCCTCCTCTCTAATTGACCTCATTCAAGCCGTTCCACCCAATAGATCGAGGAGAACGATACAACTAATGTGCTAACTATCCCTAAAGCAGCGACAAAATGCCTATCAACTACATCTAACAGAGCCTTCTGCTTCTATGCCCCTAAGTGCTGGAACGCCCTACCTCCAGAGATCCGGGCTATCACAGATCTATCTATTTTCAGAAAAGCACTCAAATCCCACCTTTTCCCCCATTATTACTAGACCATCCAACCAATCTCGATTACTACCCAAACTAAGAATAATCCTGTCGTGTATATATGTGTGTAAATACTCATGTAAATAGTTACAGTAATAGATCCCCTTGTTTTATCCAAGTTCTCTGACCTGTTCTATGTAAAACCAAACAGTTTGTTGTTCTGGTCTGTTGTTATACTGTGAACCGCGCTGATGCTGAATAGAGCGGTATATAAGAGCCTGTAATAAATAAATAAATAATAATAAATAAATAAATATTAAGGTGAGGAAAACAAAACTTTTTCTGAGGGATGAGGACGTGTGTCTGAAGGGCTCCGCGTGAAAAGGGAGACTGAGCAAGGTGGCACCCTTGGGCGGGAAGAGGATCACGCATGCGTGACAGCAATCCCAAAAGCTTTCTTTGAAAGCTGGGGAATTGCTCCCCGCGGGCTCCGTCCGTGCCGATGTCACCCATAAGTGAGGACTGACTTCCTGCTTTTTCATGGAGAACACCTGTTACAGATGAGTAACTACGCTTTCTCCAAGAACAAGCAGGAAGTCAGTCCTCGCTTATGGGACTCCCCAGCTACAAGCTACCAAACCTATCTAACCAAAAACGCCTCTGTGAGGTCGTAAGCAGAAATCAATCCTGAAGGAGCCCCGAGTCCTCGGGTTCCCGGGGCAAAACCCTTGGTAGCCATCGTGAAGGGTCAGAGGGCAAGAGTTGCTTATACTCCGAACAGATTACGGAGTACAGCCTGGCCGAAGGCGCTGTTCTTGCAGGACTCCCTCTCCAGGCAGTAGTGGACAGCGAAGGTACTAGCTGAAGACCAGGTCGCAGCCCGGTAGATGTCCATCAGAGGTACTGAGTGCAACGAAGCTACCAAAGCTGCCTTGGCTCGGATGCCATGTGCAGTGACCTGCCGATCCAACGGGGCGCCCGCCTTCGCATGAGCGAAGACAATGCAGTCCGCCACCCAGATGGAGAGAGTGCATTTTGTGACTGCCAGCCCCAGGCGATTGGTATTGTAGGTCATGAAGAGCCGGCTAGACTTGTGATGAGGCTGGGTGCGCTGCAGATAGAAGGCAAGAGCCCTCTTGAAGTCGAGTGTATGCAAAACTGCCAACGCCTGGTTGACATGGGGTCTCGGGAAGCGGTATGACTATCTCCTGATTGAGATGAAAATCCGACAGCCTTCAGAAGGAACTTGGGGTGGGAATGGAGGACCACCCTGTTCCTACAGAACCTTGTGTAAGGGGCTTCAGCCATGAGAGTCTGGAACTCGCTGATTTGGCGAGCTGAGGTCAAAGCCACCAGGAAGAACACTTTCCAGGATAGGTACTGAAGCGAGCAAGTCATCATCGGCTCGAAGGGTGATCAGGTAAGTTGCATGAGCACTATGTTCAGGTCCCATTCCACTGGGGGAGGCCGGATGGGAGGTTTGGACAGCAAGAGACCCCGCATAAAGCAGGAGACCAAGGGCTGCTCTGATAGGGATTTGCCCTCTGAGGTGATTCACAAAGATGGCGCTCAGGTGTACCCTGACAGAGTTAGATTTCAGCCCCTCCTTCGAGAGATGGAGTAGGTACTGAAGGACTCACCGAGTGGGACAAGAGAAAGGGTCAATCTGGAGCTCGGAGCATCAGACCGAGAAGTGTCACCACTTGAAGGCATTAGCTCGTCTCGTCAACTCCTTCCTTGACGTGAGGAGGACCTCCTCAACCTCCTCTGGAATGTCTAGCGCAGCTAGGGAGGCCCGTTCAGCCGCCAGGCTGCAAGGGACAATGCGGCCAGGTTCGGGTGTAGCATCTGCCCCTCCTCCTGTGTTAGCAGGCCTGGGGCACAGCCCAGGGGAATCGGAGGTTCTGACGTGAGCCGGAGCAGGAGTGGGAACCACGGTTGCCGAGACCACGAGGGAGCGATGAGTATCATCAATGCTTGGTCCCACTGAGCTTTGCAGAGGATCCTCACAATGAGAGGAGTGGGAGAGAATGCATAGAGAAGCCCGGACGTCCAGCTCAAGAGGAATGCATCCAGAGCCTCCCTGCTCAGGTGCGGGACCAGGCTTCAGAAGCAGGGGAGCTGTGTGTTTGTTGGGCTAGCGAACAGGTCCACGGTCGCGGTCCCCCACCGGTGGACCTCTGGGTCCAGCCACCATTTGTGAGGGTGGAGGATCCTGCTGAATTTGTCCACAAGGACGTTCTCATGGCCCAGGAGGTAGACCGCTCATAGGGTCAACCCCCAACGGAAGGCAAAGGAGCAGAGGAGGACCACTTCCCGGCAGAGGAGGTGTGATCCTGTGCCCCGCTCCTTGTTGATGTAGAACATTGCCACTCGGTTGTCTGCACGAGCACCGACTTTCCTTTCAGATGGTCCTCGAAGGCCCTCAGGGCCCACCGGACTGCCTGAAGTTCAAGCAAGTTTATTTGCTGTTGAGACTCTTTGGGTGACCATCACCTCTGCATGCACAGTGCACTGCAGTGGACGCCCCACCCTAGCAGGGAAGCATCCGTTGTCAGCACTAGTTCATGCTGTGGGGTCTGGAAGGGTAGCCCCAGAGAAGGTTGTGGGGGTCCTGCCACCAGTCTAAGGACCTGCAAAGGTTGTGGGAGACCTGAATGGGGTCTCTGAGGTGGCCAGAGGCCGGGCTCCACTGAGTGCTAAGGCACCACTGGGCAGTCTGCATGTGCATGCAGGCATGTGGAACCACGTGGATGGTGAAGGTCATGTGCCCCAGAAGGCGCAGCATAGTCCGCGCCGTGACCCGCGTGTTGCTCTGGACCTGGGTCGCCTGGGCTTGGAGGCGAGCCGTGCGGTCTGCCAGCAGAAAAGTGATCGCCCACCGAGAGTCGAGGCGTGTGCCGATAAACTCAAAGGCTTGTACTGGTTCGAGGTGGGACTTGTGGGACTTGACCAAGAACCCCAGATGCTCGAAGAGGAGGATTGTGCATGACACCACCAGGCGGGCTTCCCCAGCCGAGGGCCCCATGACGAGCCAGTCATCAAGGTAAGAGAAGACTGGTACGCCCTGCTATCTGAGGGAGGCGGCAACCATGGATAGGCACTTTGGAAAGACTCGCGCAGCAGATGTGAGTCCGAAGGGAAGCACCCTCTATTGGTAATGCTCCCCTTGCATCCTGAAGCGTAGGAACTGCCTGTGCTGGGGGTGAATCAAAATGTGGGCGTAAGCGTCTCTGAGATCCAAGGAGCATAGCCAGTCGCCCTGCTGGAGGAAGGGCAGCAGGACGCCAAGTGATAGCATTTTGAACTTCTCCCGCACCAGAAACGTGTTTAGTTTTCGGAGGTCGAGGATGGGCCATAGGCCCCCCCGTCTTCTTCGGGATGAGGAAATACCGGGAATAGAAGCCCTGACCTCGGAGGTGCGTTGGTACCCTCTCGACTGCTCACTGGGTGTGGAGGTTGTCTAACTCCTGTTGTAGGAAGGTCTGGTGCGCGGAGAGTCGAGAAGGCTCTGCTGGGGAGAAGGGAGGGGGAAGCCTGTCCAGACGGAGACAGTAGCCATCCTGGACTACTCAGAGGACCCAAGTGTCCGACGTGATGGACACCCACTGAGGGGCGAAGGACAGGTGTCCCCCCACCGTCTGTGGTGCTGCTGGGGGGTGAAAGGCTATGCTGCTGGTGTCAAAACCCCTGAGTGGGCTGAGGCGGCACCGGGGTTTGGGCCTTGGGCCCTTTTGGCTTACGGTGACCATGGGGCCCAGACTTTCCGTGCATCGCGGTGGTCAGCGCGGAATTGGGTGGGTATGGTGGGTAGCCTCGGTAGCGTAGACCCTTTCGCAGGAAGAATGGCTTCTTAGTTTTCTGTTTCTTCTGAGGGAGGTCTTGCGCGAGAGGCGGGTTCGGGCGATGAACTACATTTCTATCTTGGCGACATTATCCTCCATTGGTTTACCGAAGAGCTGCTCACCAAGGCGCAGGGTACATCTAGGAGCTTTTCCTGGACCCACTGCTCTGAGTCCGAAGACTGGAGCCATGCCTGGTGTCACGCCCCGATGCAAGCGGCCGCTACTCGAGCCAAGGACTCGAATCCGTCGTAGGTGATGTGGGAGAGGTATTTCAAGCACTCCGCGTCGGACTTCAGAAGGGTCCGGAACCTATTGAGGGGTTCGCCCGCAAGGCCTGCGGAGAAATCCCCAATTTCCTTGGCTAGGTCGCGCAAAAACATGCACCTGTACAATTGGTATGCCTGAATACGGCATGAGAGCATGGACCCTTGACAGGCCTTGCGGCCTAGGGAGTCAACGGCTCTCAACTTCCTGCCCGGCAGAACCAAAGAGTGTGATTTCAGGCTCTTTTGTTTTCTCATAGCTGATTCTACCACCATGGAGGTATGGGGGAGTTGGGTTTTCCTGAACCTGGGGCTGCGCTGGATCCTGTACATCACATCGCACTTGATACTTGGGAAAGAGCGGTATAGAAATAAGTGTTAAATAAAAAAATAAATAAACATCGAGGCACTTGCTCACGATGGGAACCGAATCAGGGATCTCCCACATGCAGAGTAGCAGCCTGGACAGAATGGGAGGAACCGGGACAGTAAGAGATTCCCGAGGCAGGGACTCGTACTGCAAGATATCGAACTCCAGCTTGAGGCTGCTCCTCAGCCTGGGTAGCCAGGTTGAAAGCCCATGCCAAATCCCACACAAACACCAAGAAGGAGATGTCTTTGGGTGGCGGACGCCTCTGAAAGGCGGGCGGGGACGGGTCTGACAGGAGGTCCCGATGGGCACGTGTCTCCGGGGAGATATCCCCATCTGACTCCCAGCCTGAAAAATTGGAGGAGGAATCCAATTCGGGCTGGTCGCCTCATCCGGAAGCTGAGGCCCGCTTGGAGCCGGAGGCCCTGGAGGATCTCATCCCCGAGGAACAGGAAGGCGAGCAAGACTGATGCCGAGCACCCACACAAAGCCCATGGCTCTCAGGGGTTTCCAGGGAGGATTTTGGTGTCCCTCTCGAGGGAACCTTGGTCTCTAGACATGGGCCAACAAAGCTGGATACGAGCACCTGCTGGAAAGCTATAAACGCAGAAACGCTGCATTCTAGTGCCAGCATACGGGACTCCCATGTGGGCATGGGGCCCTGTGATGCCGACACCGGGGTCACTGGATCGTGCATCGAGGAGGAGAGGGCGTCCTCGCTGAGACGGCCCTCAGGAGACCTGGTGCCATTGCAGGGGGCCTCCGAGTCTGTACGGGGTACCTTACGAGGTCGCTCCTTGTCCGACTCTCGGGAACACCAAGGGGGCTAAGCGACCAAGCACGGGAGGCACTTGTGCTTGTCAGGAGCCCCCGACAGCGACTTCGAGGCCTTCTTCTTATGCCGCTCCAGTTCAGGGGACCCCTGGTCGGAGTGCCATCTTGAGTGCAGAGCCGAGGTGGGGGATCCCACCAGTGGAGAGACGACCATGGGTGCCACCGGGGATTCCGAGGCAGCCTTATGGAAAATGTCCTCGGACTTCTGCTTACGACTGAGCAGAGCTTTGGAGGACATTTTCTTACAAAGCAAACAGAGTTCTGGATCATGGTCAGCCGTGAGACACCGCAGACAGCAGTCATGGGTGTCCATAAGCGACATGTTCTTAGAGCATCTATCGCATTTTTTGAAACCGGTGGCCATCAGGTCAAAAAGGGCCCCCGCGAGGTCAAAGACCCACACGGCCAGTGGTTGGGAGAAAAAAGGGCACGAAGCCCGCTAACAGCAAAAATGTTATGAAAAATGTCCCCTTTTGCTCAAAAGGGATGGGAGAAGGGGGAGGACGGGTAGAGGACCGATGCAACTGGAAAAATTGTAGGCCCGAGGCCGGGAAACAAAATACTTTTTCTGAGGAACGAGGAAGTGCATCTGAAGGGCTCCGCAGAAAAAGGGAGACTGAGCAAGTTGGCACCTTTGGGTGGGAAAAATGAGGACTGACTTCCTGCTTGTTCCTGGAGAACCAGTTCATCACCATTCCATGGATCCTTATTTATTGAAGCCTTTGTATTAGGTTATTATGGTTGGCAGAGTCAAAGGCTGCAGTGAGGTCGATAAAAAATAGAACAAAGACGTTTTGTATGTTGTCTCTGCCCATTATAAGGATGTCCATGAGCAAAGTAATTAATGTTTCGGTTTAAATCCGTACTGGTATAGGTTTAGCGGGGCATGGTTGTCTATGTGTTCCTGTAGTTGTTGCTGGACTATTTTTTCAATTATCTTGGTCATAAATGGCAGGCTTGAAATTGATCGATAGGAGATAGGGTCCTTGGTATCAAGGTTCTTGCCTTTCAGTAGTTTCTTTAGTAGATATGGTGTTAAATATTCTCTTGTGTGTTTAATCCAACTGGCTGGACATGGATCTATGGGAAATGTAGTTACATTAATATTGGTTATAATAAAGTCAAGTTGCTTTTCCGTGGGGATATGGAACGAGTCCCATATTTTTATGTTGTCATGATGAGCAGGGGTATGTCAAGTTGGGTCGATTTTGACGATGGTTTCTTTGTGTATTTTTTCTGTAGGAAGTCTGCCAGGTCTTGTGGATTTACAGAATTGGCATTATCAGGTTCTCTTGGTTCTTTAGTTAACATGTTTACTATGTCAAATAGTTCCTTCAGTTTGTTAAGAGATTTCATTATCAGGTTTGCATGGTATTCCTTCTTACAACTGTTTATCATGTTGTAGTATTTGGCCTGCATTTCATTGTATTCTGTTACATGGTCTTGGTCTTCGGTTCGATACCATTGTCTCTCAAGTTTCCTTAGTTGTTTCTTCTGGTCATTGATTTCACTCGAGAACCATAGAGCATTGTGTTTTCTTCTACTGTCTTGAGCTACTTTGTTCAGGGCTACTGTTTAAGCCAAAAGTTGGTTACTCCATCTGGGCCAGGGCTCTTCCAGTTTAGGGATCGCTTTAACCTGCTTACCAGCTTGTTTGTTGTTACTGCAGACCATTCCATAGGTGTGATGTTTGCTTTTTCTAAATGCACCTGTATGCAGCGTAACCATTCTGCTTCTTGATTGTGCTTTAGAGGGTCTTTGGATAGTTTTCTCCAGAAGCTTTCTGTTTGGGCTTTTGTTGGTGGTGTTTTTATTATCTTAATGCTCTTTCACAATTCCCTGTAAAATTGTTTTGGGTTCTCTCTAAATAGCTTATTTTGATATCTTTCTTTTCAGTTTCCTTCATTTCTTCGCAGTTTTTGTGCTTCTACTGTTACTTTCAATTTATTGTAGGAACATATAAATTTCAGGTCTTCTTCTGTTAATGCAGCATGCGTCAGCTTGATGTCTTGGATCTTCCTTAATATCTTTGATGATCTTAATTCTTTCAGATACCTATCTATCAGGGAGACCTCTGCACGCAATGACTATTATTCTCTCAATGTGCTTTTTTTCAAGGAGGAACTGTTATTGTTTTCTCTTTCTTCTGGCCCTGCACTTTAGCTGGTATTATTCTTGCAGTAATAATTTTAGCTGCACAATACTGATGGCCTTGTTCATCTTTATAAACATACTTTTAATCTTAGGTGTTAAACTTAACTTGGGTAATCTTTCCCTTGCCTGAAACCCAGCATATTTGCCTTTTTCCGTATGGACTAGGAGTTCAATCTTGAATTCCTTCACCTTTGGGTCTTTCTCCTCCCTTTCTTCCTCCTCTTCAGTTGATTGGTTGACCTATCCTGTAGTTACCTCACTCTCCTGTAGTTCCAGATCTCCAAGCTCCATTTCTCCCTCAATTGCTCTTTCTGTTTCTGCATATTCCTTTCTTCTGGTACTCTTACCCAGATCGCCTTCGCCTCCCTGTATTTCTCTTGCCACTGAAGTCCTTAGTTGCTTCAAGTTGTTATCATTCACATACTTCTTTGCTTTGATCTGCAAAATTAGATTTCTTAAATTTGTATCTGTTGCTTTTTGCAGTTTTTCTTGTTGCAATTTTCCTCTTTCTTCCAGTTTTTGGCAGATTCTTCTTGTAAATAGTGGGTCCATGAACATGCTCATCACAGCATGCACAGTATATGCACCAAGGTCCCACTAAACAACTGATAACTCAGCACACATACTGCGCATGCACCTCTCACGCCACTTAGTAGACCTACCCTTTTATTTGGGTCTTCCTTACAGTGCTATTGGGGCATTAAAAAAGTTTCAGAACTCAACAGCTCACATCCTTTCTGGAAGTTCTCATTCAGATTACATTTCTCCAATTTTATGCACACTGGCTTCTGGAGGCATGGAGAATAAAATTTAAGGTATTAACTTTGATATACAAGGCTTTAGGAGGTTCAGCCCCAAGTATTTTAATTCTGTACTGTGGATTTACAAACCTTCTCAGGTATTTAGTGGATACTCAGTGGTTGGATGTACCTCCTATGTGCCTTATGCTGTGGCAGGCTATGGCCTAGAGTAGTCTGCAAATATGAAAGGCCTGTAAGTTAGGCCTGGATCCCAACCCCCATTATAGCTAGAAAAGAACCAAAAATCTGTGGGAAATGAGAAAACTGTTTTAAACTGCTTAATAAGAAGTTTTACATGAATTCATAAGTCTTTCATTATTCTCTTGTGTGCAAAAGAAAGAAATGTTTCAATACATGCATTCTTGGAGCTAGGGATAACCTTGCAGTAGAGAAGTATCAAAACTAGAAACTGAACCATTGTTAGGACAGTCCTAAGGGAGAGGGCTGGTTGCTAGGCCCCGGAGGGATTTCTGATTGGACAGGTGCAGGGGGCGTTGGAGCCAATAGGAAGTTTGCATGTATCAAGCTGGAACCAATAGAAAGTTCTCATGTATCAAACTGAAAAAGAGGTATAAATGAGTATGTCTCTGTAAAAACTTTGCTCAGTTCCTTTTGAAGCTTTGACTGACTGGGCCTGTGCACAATAAATTGGCTTGGATCTTTTGAACTGACTCCTGGTTTTATTTATTGCATGCTTATCAGCTGCTACAATGCATCTGTGTGAACACAGGAATAGAATGTTTTCAATAATTGGTCCATCTGAATGGAAAAAGTTGTCTGCGTCAACCAGATTTATGGATTGCACTAACTCTTTTTGAAAGGAGTTGAAAACTTATTTTCAAAAAACATTTTGTAAGATTTGATTGACAGATTGCACTAACTTCTTTTGAAAGTAGTTGAAAGCACTTCACTTTTAATAAGCTTCTGTTAGATTTGATCTTGTTATATTAATATCTGTTGATATTTGTTTATTATTTATTTGTTTGTTTATTTATTTATGGTATGCAAGTAAATATACCACGACTTCTCGCCTCAAAGGTTTGGTCCGGTTGGAACCATGTCTGTCCGACCGCAGGGGAATTCTCAGGCGCCGCCGATCCCTTTGTATCGGAGAGGGTTCTGTCTTGCCTCAGCGGGCCACTGGGTCCAGCTGGCCAACACCTCAGAACCCGAGGGAAGTCCAGGATCCAACCCAAGAACTGGTTTGGTATCAGGAACTGGATCCGGTGAGTAGATATTTTCTTGTTTAAAAGTCAGTGCAGCCTGGGGAAAAAGTCTTGCATGAGTATGCGCAAGACTGATTTGGTAGAGACTAACTGAGAAATCTCGCATGGGTATGCGCGAGACAAGAGAGCCCGATCACCTCTCATAAGGGCAGTCCTAGTACGCTCCGCATAAGAGAAAGCGGAAGCCGAAGCCATCGACCCTTCTTGTTTGAAATAGTCAGTTAGTCAGAAAACCTAGGCACTTGAAAAATGATTTTTGTGATAATATGATTGCCTGTGTGATTGAGAGGTCTTGAAATACAGACCGAGCGAGAGTGGACTCCTGAGTAGCGCAGTTCCTGGCCAGGCGACTGCACCCAGGTCGCAAAAAGAAGGAAGCGTTTAGTGTTTGTCTGTCCTTACTATGTGTTTTCTGTATCTGATTTCTGTTATCTGTTGAAATCGCGATTTTCCCTTCTGGTATAAATGTGAGATTATTCTGTTGGGTAATTTGTGGAACAGTTTACCGATTAAGAAATAGTATTAAGACGACAGGAGTCACGTTTAAATCAAGAAGCTGTCTCACTCATTCCTGTTTTTCCTTCCGCACAGCCTGAAACTGGCTGGCTAGAGAAGGGGTGTGTCTCGAGAAAGGAATGTGCAGTGTCTTTTAACCCTGTGAAGGCTTAATCTCAACACTCTGCAGCTGGGTTAATTTGTGCTTATTTCAGGAAAATTGTACCTGTTTTATTCAATATGTTCTAATAGTGATGTTCCTTCTGCTATGGTCATGTATTATATCATTTAATAAGAATGTTTAGTCAGGATTTTGGATCCCGACAGTTTTGGGCTTAGCCTGGAAAGGGTTAAGTTCTTATTAACCCCTTTCGAGTTCCTGTACTTGTACGGACCAAGTGAGAAGAATTTCTGCAGGGCTATAGGTATAATGCATTTGTGGGCTTAGCCTTGTTTTGTGTTATTTATGTTCAAATCTTCAGTAAGCACTGTAATGGTTTAAATAGGAAATGATAGAAAAATTCAGGAAAATGCTTTTGTTTTCCCTTTGTCCTACGAAGTAGAGGTTAAGAACCCTGACAGGACTATGAAGCATCCCGAGCCAGTAGTACCAGATCGCGACTTGAAAGTGATTTAAATCCTGAGTGAATAAGGAGTTCATCGTGCTTGAATTCTAGTTTCTGATATACTGCGGCAAGCACCTCATAGAAGACATACTTATTGTTAATAAAAATAAAATAGGAAGAAAAAGGGGTGTATATGTATTCCAGATAGACAGTACAAAGAGAGCAAAGCAACTCTCGCAACACCAACCAGAGATCACAAGGAGCGAGAGAGATGTGATGACACAAAAGCTTGATCCAAGAAGTTTATTAAAATTCCCCAACGCGTTTCGGCGGAACGCCTTCCTCAGGGGGTATCAAACTAGCAAAAATAACATAAATAGAATTATACATTAAACCATATTAAAAACATATTAAAAACAAGTAAAAGTGAACAAGATTAACAAAAAAAGTCATAACACGGGCATGGGCAAAGGGTAAAAACAAAGGTGGTTGTATAATGCACGGATGGTAATCAAAATATATCTATCAACTCATACATAAATAATATATGTAAACACTCCAAGTCAAGAAAGACGCAGGGCAGAGAAACAATTAAAACCAAAATAAAAACGAATAGAAACAAATACAAATCAAATAACAGATGATACTCACTAATGCGAATCATGAAAAAATAGTCTGTGTTATTGAAATGTAACAGACGTTCACCTTTGGCCCGACTGTGCTAGGGCCATGTGGATTAACAGCAAAAAGCTGCAAACATAAACATCAATAGAAGTTTATAATAAATAAAAACTTCCAATATTAAAATTTGTAAAATAATAAATCATGATAGACAAAGAGACCAAAAGCATAAGATAAATACTTACTTAAATTAATGGTGTGGTTTTTAAAAAAAACCTTTGGGAACAAACACACTGTAATGCATAAAAAATACATAATAAAAATACAAATACACCAAATAAATAACATATTAAGAAACAGCAGTGAATAATGTAATAAATAACATCAATAAATAGTTACATTGAATAACATCAATAAATAGTAACATTAAATGACTACTAAAAACCTATAAAACCAATGAAGAACAACGGAGGATCTAAATCCAAACTCAAGGAAGGAGGTAATTTCACTAGAGGAACTACTAAGAAAAAAGCAAGTAGAAGAGGACTACATCCAGCATAAAACCAATAGAGGCTCAAAATATATATATATATATTGTGCTTTAGATGATAATATGCCATAAATGCAAGATCATGTGTTATAATTTATATGTATTTAAAAGAAGACTGCTCAATGTTACATAGTTACTTGATTTAAAAAACAAAATGCTAAAAATATAATAAACAACGACGGGGGATACATCTTACTTCAAAAGGGGTGTTAGAACACTAAAAAAACTACTAGAAACCGACAATAAATCAAATGTGTTCAGTAAGAGACTTAAAATACCATTATCTAACGTTAGGCTCTATTGCACGACATGTTTTACGCGAACGAAAGAGAACAAAGAGGAAACTACTTATAACATTGAGCGGATGTGAAGGGCTCAAAAAAGTTATAATCTGAATGATAATGTGCCAAAATTAACACAAAAGAAGAGCTTGCAAAGCCAACATATATATTAAGGAGAAATGAGAGATGATAAAGGATTACTAACGATACAGTTTGTTCAAGGGTTGCTAAAGTGATACGACTTTTACAAGGAACCAAAAAACATCGATGGATTTTATTTTGGAACAACAATATCTCATTACCAAGGTTCAGATTTATAGCTGTAAGTAAACAAAATAATACTGTGCAAAACCAACTTACTTCTATACCATTGATGGCTAACCTTTTTGAGCCCGAGTGCCCAAACTGCCGCACAAAACCAAAGAATTTCCTCAAAGTGCCAGCACGTCAATTAAACCTTAACAACAAGATTTTAGTATCTAAAAACTCTTTATAAAGTTGCCTGAACTATGTAACATCATTTGTAAAGGTTGGAATCTTTGTATTGTCAGAGAATCAATTTGATTCACAATCCTTTGGTTTTCATTTCAATTTATTGGCAATTTATAATGTTTTAATGATTTCATTCAATTTAATGAATTTAGGAAGAATTTGATTCAGTTACACAATATATTTTAAATGTATTATTCACATAACATGTCAAATGTATCCTGAGTAAAAAAAAGATAAACTTCTTAAAACTGTTAACTGTGTCAGGACTCGGTGTGTATTCCCAAAGAATCTATACATGAAAAAAATTAATGTGATGTTTGTTGTTGCATGCATGCTGATAACTTGTCAAAGAGATATCTTTCTACCTTTTGTGCATTTTTTTTCAGTTGCAATTGCTCCAGCCACTTTCTTCTGATTTCTTCATGTTGTCTGCTAACTCTCCATCATCTGCTGTCCATTTGTCCTTTCTTCTCTCTTCTAGTTTTTTTTTCCATTCTCTCTCTCTACATCCGCTTTAACATACTAATCTTTCTCCTTTTGCTCTTTCCTCATTCCTATTTCATCCACTCAAATTTTACCCCTCCATCCTCAATCCCCACTTACTCTCCCAATACCCGGCCAATTGTAGATTTTTTATCCCTCCCACACAAAATATTTTTCCCCTCTCCATTTTACTCTCCCAGCCCCATCCCATTCTAATACTCCCCCAACATCAGCTCCCTTCTAGTTCCAGCCTCACCCAGCATCCATTCCCTTCTAGTCCCTGCATCAGCCCATTTCCAGTCCTAGCCCCCCATCAGCCCATTTCCAGTCCTAGCAATCCCCCAACCCAATACCAGTCCTAGCCCCCCCCATCAACCCACTTCCAGTCCTAACCCCATCAACCCATTTCCAGTCAGCCCCCCATAGCCCATTGCCAGTCCTAACCCCCCCATCAGCCCACAGCCCATTACCAGTCCTAACCCCATCAGCCCACCTCAAGTCCTAACCCCTCCCTATCAGCCCATTTCCTGTCCTAGCCCCCCCCATAGCCCATTATCAGTCCTAACCCCCCCATAGCCCATTACCAGACAGCCCCCATCAGCCAACAGCCCATTACCAGTCTTAACCCCCCCATAGCCCATTTCCAGTTCTAACCCCCCCATCAGCCCACAGCCCATTACCAGTCCTAACCCCATCATCCCACCTCAAGTCCTAACCCCTCCCCATCAGCCCATTTCCTGTCCTAGCCCCCCCATAGCCCATCAGCACTCCTAACCCCCCCCAGCCCCCCATAGCCCATCAGAACTCCTAACCCCCCCATAGCCCATCAGCACTCCTAACCCCCCCAGCCCCCCATAGCCCATCAGCACTCCTAACCCCCCCAGCCCATCAGCACTCCTAACCCCCCCAGCCCCCATAACCCATCAGCACTCCTAACCCCCCCAGCCCAACAGCACTCCTAACCCCCCCCAGCCCCCCCATAGCCCATCAGCACTCCTAAACCCCCCAGCCCATCAGCAATCCTAACCCCCCCAGCCCAGCCCCGCCGCAATCCGAACCCCCCCCAGCCCAGCCCAGCCCAGCAGCAATCCTAACCCCCCCAGCCCAGCCCAGCCCAGCCCATCAGCAATCCTAACCCCCCCAGCCCATCAGCAATCCTAACCCCCCCCAGCCCCCATAGCCCATCAGCACTCCTAACCCCCCCAGCCCCCCATAGCCCATCAGCACTCTCCTAACCCCCCCAGCCCCCCATAGCCCATCAGCACTCCTAAACCCCCCAGCCCATCAGCAATCCTAACCCCCCCCAGCCCAGCCCAGCCCATCAGCAATCCTAACCCCCCCCAGCCCAGCCCAGCCCAGTCCATCAGCAATCCTAACCCCCCCCAGCCCATCAGCACTCCTAACCCCCCCCAGCCCCCCCATAGCCCATCAGCACTCCTAAACCCCCCAGCCCATCAGCAATCCTAACCCCCCAGCCCAGCCCAGCCCATCAGCAATCCTAACCCCCCCAGCCCATCAGCACTCCTAACCCCCCCCCAGCCCATCAGCACTCCTAACCCACCCAGCCCCCCATAGCCCATCAGCACTCTTAACCCCCCCAGCCCATCAGCACTCCTAACCCCCCCCCAGCCCCCCCATAGCCCATCAGCACTCCTAAACCCCACAGCCCATCAGCAATCCTAACCCCAGCCCAGCCCAGCCCATCAGCAATCCTAACCCCCCCAGTCCAGCCCAGCCCAGCCCAGCCCAGCCCATCAGCAATCCTAACCCCCCCCCCAACCCAGCCCAGCCCAGCCCATCAGCAATCCTAACCCCCCCCAGCCCAGCCCAGCCCAGCCCAGCCCAGCCCAGCCCATCAGCAATCCTAACCCCCCCCAGCCCAGCCCAGCCCAGCCCAGCCCATCAGCAATCCTAACCCCCCCCCAGCCCATCAGCAATCCTAACCCCCCCCCCCCCCCAGCCCAGCCGAGGAAATTTTTTTTTTTTAAAAGCTGTCTTCTCCCGCTGCCGGGGCCGCCGCGGCAGAATCGAGTGTGCCGCGGGGCCCCCCCCTGCCCAGCACAGCCTGCCCTCCACCTCTATCCGCTCTCTCATCGCAGCTCACAGTGACACGCGCCGGCTTTCCGGGCTTAACAGAGCAGCGATGGAGAAACTCTTCCCTCGCTCTCTGAAAGCCGGCGCGTGTCACTGTGAGCTGCGACGAGAGAGCGGATAGAGGGGGAGGGCAGGCTGTGCTGGGCAGAGGGGGCCCCGCGGCACACTCGATTCTGCCGCGGCGGCCCCGGCAGCGGGAGAAGACAGCTTTTTTTTTTTTTTAAATTTTACTTGCGGACCTTCCCGCGTGCCAGCTGCAAGGCCTTCGCGTGCCACAGCTGGCACGCGTGCCATAGGTTCGCCATCGCTGCTCTATACCATTCCATGGTGAGATCGCACCTTGAATATTGTGTGCAATTCTGGTCGCCGTATCTTAAAAAAGATATAGCGTTATTAGAAAAGGTTCAGAGAAGAGCCACCAAAATGGTAAAGGGGATGGAAGGATACTCCTATGAAGAAATGCTAAAAAGGTTAGGGCTCTTTAACCTGGAAAAGAGACGGCTAAGGGGAGATATGATAGAAGTCCATAAATTAATGAACGGAGTGGAACGGGTAAACGTAGATCGATTGTTTACATTATCAGAATATAGAAAGGCTAGGGGACATGCAATGAAGCTACAGGGTAAACTATTTAAGACTAATAAAAGAAAAATATTTTTTCACTCAACATGTAATCAAACTCTGGAATTTGTTACCGGGGGATGTAGTAAAGGCTGTTAGTGTAGCTGGGTTTAAAAAAGGTTTGGACAAGTTCCTGGAGGAAAGGTCCATAAACCATTATTAAGAAGGGATCCAGGATATCAATGCTTGACCCAGTACAAGCATTGTGGAACCTGTGTCGTTTGGGTAATCTGCTAGGTACGTATGACCTAGATTGGCCACTGTTGGAAACAGGATACTGGGCTTGATGGACCTTGGTCTGACCCAGTATGGCATATCTTATGTTCTTATGTTCTTATATACCCCACAGGATCCATGATCTCTCCAAAAGCAATCCTCTGATCTTCAGCATCCAGTTACCTCTCTCTGGTATTCTATGCCCCACAGGATCCATCATCTCTCCCAATGCAATCCTCTGCTCTTCAGCATCCAGGTAGCTCTCTCTGTTAATCCTTCACCCACCAATCATCTCTCCCGATGCAATCCTCTGCTCTTCAGCATCCAGTTACCTCTCTCTGTTATTCTCTCACCCACCTAATCATCTCACCCAATCCAATCCTCTGCTCTCCAGCATCCAGTTACCTCTCTCTGTTATTCTCTCACTCATCTAATCATCTCAACCAATGCAATCCTCTGCTCTTCAGCATCCAGTTAAGCATAGTTACTCACCTGTAACAGGTGATCTCTGGGAACAGCAGGAATTTAGTCTTCACATATGGGTATCGCTGGTACCGACATCCTGCGTGGGAACGCTCCCCAGCGTCCAATTAGAAAGCTTTTGGGAGCATCCCACAGCGCCTGCGCGCTGCCTTCCCGCCTTTCCCAACTGCCTCTCTCCAGTTGAGTTTTAAAGCTGAGACAAAGAGAGAGAGAGGGAAAGAAAAGAAAGAGAGATACAACTCCTAGGGGAGGTGGGTGGGTTGTGAAGACTAAATTCCTGCTGTTCCCGGAGATCACCTGTTACAGATGATTAACTATGCTATCTCCAGGAACAAGCAGGAATGTAGTCTTCACATATGGGGACTCCCTAGCTAAAGTTGCCAGTGAGAGACCCCAGAAGTTGTGTGCTCCTGTGAAAGGGCTCCACTTCCCCTCATGGATCTCTGGCATCCTACCGGGAATGGTGGGTAGGAGTTGATTAAGTATGGAACAGGTGTCGTAGAACAGCCTGACCAAACAAGGCATCCCGGCGGGAGTCTTTGTCCAAGCAGTAATGAGCTGTAAAGGTATGAACCGAGGCCCAAGTAGCTGCTCGACAGATGTCATCAATAGACACAGAGTGTAGATGAGCCATTGAGGCTGCCATGGCTCTTACATTGTGAGCTGTGACATGGCCTTCTAGAGAAAGGTTTTTACTCTGATAGGTAAAAGAAATACACTGTGCAATCCAATTGGTCAATGTTCTCTTGGAGACTGGAAGTCCCAAATGAGAAGGATCAAAAGCAACAAAGAATTGAGAGGACTTTCTATGTTGCTGTGTCCTTTGTAAGTAAAAAGCAAGTGCTCTTTTACAGTCCAAAGTATGAAGACTCCTTTCTGCATTTGAAGCATGAGGCCTTGGAAAAAAATACAGGCAGGTAAACTGCTTGGTTTAAATGAAAAGGTAAGACCACCTTTGGTTTAAAGTGTGGATGAGTCCTAAGGACTTACTTATCATGGTGGAACCCCGTATAAGGAGGGTCAGTCACTAATACTTGCAACTCACTAATGCGAAGTGCTGATGTGATTGCAATGAGAAAGACAACCTTCCAGGAAAGGAATTTCAAGGAAGTAGTAGCTAGAGGTTCAAAAGGCGATTTAGGTCCCATGCTACCGGTGGTGGCCTAATGGGAGGCTTAGTTAGAAGGAGGCCCCTCATAAATCTCGCTATGAGAGGATGAGAGGAAATAGGCTGTCCATTTAAAGGCTTGAAAGAAGCTGAAATAGCACTTCAATGGACTCGTACTGAGCTAGTCTTAAGCCCTGCATTAGATAAATGAAGGAGATACTCCAATAATGATTCCAGAGGTATCATCAGGGGGTCAAGACCCTTCTGCGAACGCCATATGGAAAACCTTTTCCACTTGAAAGCATAAGAGCGTCTTGTGGAAGGCTTTCTAGAAGGATAAAGGATATCCTTTATTTGTTGAGACAGGTTAAGACCATGAAGGTCTAGGCTCTCAGCAACCAGGCCCTGAGATGCAGAGAGTGGGGATCAGGATGCCACAACATCCCATCCTCCTGAGACAGGAGATCTGGAGCAGATCCTAACTCCAGAGATGGAGCTTGAGAGAAATGTAGGAGCAGAGGGTACCACACCTGCCGTGGCCAATGTGGAGCTATGAGAATCATATGGCCTCTGTCTCTCTCAATCTTGAATAGGGTTTTGGGAATTAGGGGAATGGGTGGAAAGGCATATAGGAAGTCCTGACCCCAATGGAGGAGGAAAGCATCCCTGTCCTGAGAACCCTGAGCCGGAATTCTGGAACAGAATCGGGGAAGTTTGGCATTCAACGGACTTGCAAAGAGGTCTATGTCCGGTGTTCCCCAAATTTGAAACATTTTTGCTACCTGGTCTCTACGAAGAAACCACTCGTGTGGAAGCAGAACTCGACAGTCTGTCTGCCCAGGAGTTTTGAATGCCTGGCAGATACACGGCAAGGAGATGAATCTGATGCTCTCTGGCGAGGGCCCATAGCTGCAAAGCGAGAGAGAGCCTGTTCCTCCCTGCTTGTTCAGATAGAACATAGCTACTTTATTGTCCGTCTGAATTAGGACTGTCTTGTAGCTCAGCTGGGTGTGGAACACTCGAAGAGCAAGGAAGATTGCTCTGAGTTCCAAAAGATTGATGTGTAGATGGGTCTCCTGTGGAGTCCAGGTGCCTTGGGTAGAGAGATCTTGCAGGTGAGCTCCCCAACCTACCTGTGAGGCGTCTGTTGTTAGAGTGACCTTGGGTGGGGGCTGTTGGAAAGGGGACCCCACCAACAGGTTTTGGGTTGATTGCCACCATTGTAGGCACAAAATAAGGTGACTTGAGTTTGCTATTTTGTCTGATAGGCAGCCTGATGCTTGAGTCCACTGAGTGGATAGAGTCCATTGGACTGCTCTCATATGGAGGCGAGCATAGGGAACCACGTGCATGGTAGATGCCATGTAGCCTAGCAATTGTAACATTTCCCGAGCAGTGAGATGAGTTTTTAACACTGCTTGGGAAGCTAACTGCACAATGCGAAGGCAGCGTGGCTGTGTAATATAGGCCCTTGCTTTTCTGGTATCCAGCAAAGCTCCTATAAACTCTAGAGACTGAGTGGGAGTTAGGTTGGATTTTGGGATGTTTATAATCAGGCCCAAATACTGAAGTACATGCATTGTGCAAGATAGGGAAATTCTGGCCTCTGATTCTGATAGGGCTCAAATGAGCCAGTCGTCTAAGTAGGGGAAGATGAATATTCCTAGAGTGGGAAGAAATGCTGCCACTACAGCCATGCATTTCGTAAACACCATTGGTGCTGAGGCCAGGCCAAAAGGAAGAACCCTGTACTGGTAGTGCTTCCCCTGAAATAGAAACCGAAGGAATCTTCGGTGAGGTGGATGGATGAGAACATGGGTGTACGCATCCTTGAGATCTAGAGAACAAAGCCAATCCTGACTCTGAAGGTATGGCAGAAGAGTTCCTAGAGAAATCATCTTGAACTTCTCCTTGAACAGGAATTTGTTCAATTCTCTGAGGTCTAAAATGGGTTTGTGTGCCCCTGTTTTCTTTGGAATTAGGAAATAGGGGGAGTAAAACCCTGTACCCTGTTGGGAAATGGGTACGTCTTCCATTGCCCCATGGGCAAGAAGTAAATTGACCTCTTGACCTAACTGATTTTCGAGTGAAGTCTGAGAATTGAACCGTCTTACAACTGTAGGAGGGGGCATGTTGAGGAAATTAAGCTTGTACCCCTCCTTTACAATGGAGAGAGTCCATTCTTCTGCTGTTATCTGCTCCCATCTGTGAGCAAAATGACACAACCTTCCTGTAATGGTGGAGGGCTCTGGCCTGTTGAGGGCCAGGAAGGCCAAGTTCTCTAGATGGGAGTCAAAGACCCTGTGGAGGCTGAGTCTGTTGGGCTGGTTGGGGCTTAGCAGACTTTGCTTTTCTTTGTTTTGATGGCTGCTGTCCCTTTCGGGTAGACTGACCTGCAGAATGCCCCTGCTGGGTATAGGAGTGGTAAAATCTCTTCTTTTTAAGAATAATGGTTTCTTGTAGGATTTTCTCCTTGCAGGATCAGCTGTAGCCTTGGATAGTCTATCCAAAGTGGTGTTATCAGAATCCAGCTCATTAGCTTTCTCTTGCCAATTTTTGCCAAAGAGATTTTCGCCTGTGCAAGGGATATTCCCCAGTTTGTCCTGCACCCAGAGTTCTAAGTCAGATGCTTGCAGCCAGGCAATCCTACAAGTACCTATGGCGATGGCAGAGGTTCTGCTTATGCACTCAAAGCAGTCAAAAGCTGCATGATTAACAAACTTGGAAACATCTTGGGCATGTTTGACAAGTGTGAGATAATCTTGCCTCTTATCATCAGGAAGGAGAGGGCTCATAAGCTCTAGATCTCCTGTAACTTCCTTAAGGAACATTCCCATATATAAAATGTAGGAACTAATCCTGGCAGAAAGCATAGAGGCCTGGAAGGTTCGACGCCCAAATGCATCAAGAGTCCTACATTCACGTCCTCGCGGATTAGATGCATGTCTTTTTGCACTCTTGATCCTTCTCATAGCTGATTCCACTACCATGGAGTGGTGTGGTAACTGGGT
The DNA here is from genome assembly GCA_033557465.1 of Ichthyophis bannanicus. NCBI lineage: Eukaryota > Metazoa > Chordata > Amphibia > Gymnophiona > Ichthyophiidae > Ichthyophis > Ichthyophis bannanicus. The sequence goes on from CM066035.1 coordinate 23,243,511, forward strand.
TTTTTGAAATCCAGGACAACGAGGTACTCGATACATGGTATCAAGCCTACGGGAATGAGGAGAGATGGTAAGAGGTGTTTCCCACATTCTTAGCATGAGATCATGCAAGATCTCATGAATAAGCAAAGTAGCCGCCTCCTTGGGAGCTTTAGGATATTGTAAAATCTCCAATTCCCTTGCTCTGGGCTCTGTTTCAGGAGCCACTGTGATGGAAAGACCTCTAGCCATCTCCAGGATGAAATCCTGAAAGGATATATCCTCTGGAGGAGACATCCTACATTTAGGAGAGGAAGGCTCCTCAGAGAGAAGTACTCCGGGACCGACAGAGCTGTCAGAATCCTCAGACTCCTCGGAGGATTCAAAGTATCTCCTGTCCGGGTGCTCTTGCAAAGCACGATACCGGTACCGATCGAAGTTGGTACCGGAGGGGTCCGTAACCAGTCTGTCGATACCGGAGGAAACAGCATGACTTGGTGTCGGAAACACAGTCGCTGATGTCGATGCTGTCGGTACCGGTACCGATATCGGTGCCGGAACCATTCTTGATACCGGTTGAACCGTCTGAAGCGGTCCCGAAGGCACCGAAGCCGCAAGGAGAGCCGCCAGACTGCGTTCAATAGCCAAGAACCTCTGGTCTATTGACACTGCCAATGCCTGGGTATCAGTACTGGGCGAAGCGGCCGGTACCCCAGAGCATGGCACCAGTAGTTCTGCCGAGGTGGAGGCCTCGACAACATCCTGGAGTCCCGATAGTGCTTTGGAAGCCGAAGCCTCCCACCGGGGCAAATTTGCCGGTACAAGTCCCTTAAGGGCACGCCAGAGGCATCTCGATGCCTGGAAGGAGATCTACCCTTTGAGGACCGGCCAGATTTATGTTTGGTTACCTGAGATCCATGGGAGGAAGAAGCAGCCCTGGAAGACGTCGATGCCACGGATGCTGCATCGGAGGGAAAAAGGGTGCTAAGCTTAGCATCTCGGTTTTGCTGACCCCTCTTCGACATCATCCCACAGGCAACACTCTCTGAGATGGAGTGGTCAGGACCTAAACATTTAAGGCACCACTCATGAGTGTCGGTGACGGAGATGGTACCGCCATACTTTTTAAACCCCGAGGCGGATTTTTCCATTCTGAAGGAAAAGTTGGGCCTAGTGCCCAAAATGGCGCGTGGCACCAGACAGAATAAAGACTGGAAAGTCCAGAAAAAAAGATTACAAATTTTTTTTTTTTTGAAAAAAGAAAGAAAGAACCGGCGGTACCGGTATAGCGTCGAGGAAGGCAGACGCTACCACAAAAAAGAATGAAAAAGATGGGATAATTTCTGCGGTGACAGGAAAAACGACCTGCTGGCTCCGCGGAAAACGAAGAACTGGAGAGAGGCAGTTGGGAAAGGTGGGAAGGCAGCACGCAGGCGCTGTGGGATGCTCCCAAAAGCTTTCTAATTGGACACTCGGGAGCGTTCCCGCGCAGGCTCCGTCAGTACTGACGATATCCATATGTGAAGACTACATTCCTGCTTGTTCCTCGAGATCCTCGGTTATTCTCTTACCCACCTAATCATCTCACTTAATGCAATCTTCTGCTCTTCAGCATCCAGTTACCTCTCTGTGTAATTCTATACCCCACCTAATTATCTCTCCAAATGCAATCCTCTACTCTTCAGCATCCAGTTACCTCTCACTTATTCTCTCACTCACCTAATCATCTCTCCCAATGAAATCCTCTGCTCTTCAGCATCCAGTTACCTCTCTCTGTTATTCTCTTACCCACCTAATCATCTCACTTAATGCAATCTTCTGCTCTTCAGCATCCAGTTACCTCTCTGTGTAATTCTATACCCCACCTAATTAACTCTCCCAATGCAATCCCCTGTTCTTCAGTATCCAGTTACCTCTTCCTGTTATTCTCTCACTCACCTAAACATCTCTCCCAATGCAATCCTCCGCTCTTCAGCAACCAGTTACCTCTCTGTTATTCTCTCACCCACCTAATCATCTCACCCAATGCAATCCTCTGCTCTTCAGCATCCAGTTACCTCTCTGTGTAATTCTATACCCCACCTAATTATCTCTCCCAATGCAATCCTCTACTCTTCAGCATCCAGTTACCTCTCTGTTATTCTCTCATTCACCTAATCATCTCTCCCAATGCAATCCTCTTCTCTTCAGCATCCAGTTACCTCTCTCTGTTATTCTCTCACCCACCAAATCATCTCTCCCAATGCAATCCCCTGCTCTTCAGCATCCAGTTACCTCTCACTTATTCTCTCACCCACCTAGTCATCACTCCCAATGCAATCCTCTGCTCTTCAGAATCCAGTTACCTGTCTCTGTTATTCTCTCACACACTTAATCATCTCTCCCAATGCAATCCCCTGCTCTTCAGCATCCAGTTACCTCTCACCCAACTAATCATCTCACTCTTTATCTTTTACCTTAACCTTTATTTAACACTTAATATACCGCCAGAACTATAGGTATGCAGTGGTTTACAATAAAACAAAGGGATACTGCTGGAGAAAAAGGAACGGAAGAACGACGCCATTTATTGACAGGAAAGAGATAGCATTAAAGGAAAAGACAGCGAGCAGCGATAGTAACAGAAGGAGTGAGAAGTTATCAGTTCTCAACGAGGGGAGGGGGAGGGAGATCAAAGGCTGTGCAAAAAAGGTAAGTCTTGAGTTTAGCTTTGAAGGTGGAAAAGGCAAGTTTCAGACGAAGTGCAGATGGCAGAGAATTCCAATCCAATACTCTGCTCTTCAGCATCCAGTTACCCCTCTCTGTTATTCTCTCACCCATCTAATCATTTCTCCCAATGCAATCTTCTGCTCTTCAGCATCCAGTTACCTCTCTCTGTTATTCTCTCACTCACCTAATCATGTCACTCATAGCGATCCTCTGGCCTTCAGCATCCAGTTACCACTCTCTGTTATTCTCTCACTCACCTAATCATGTCACTCATAGCGATCCTCTGGCCTTCAGCATCCAGTTACCACTCTCTGTTATTCTCTCACTCACCTAATCATCTCTCCCACTGCAATCCTCTGCTCTTTAGCATCCGGGTACCTCTCACTTATTCTCTCACTCACCTAATCATCTCTCCCAATGAAATCCTCTGCTCTTCAGCATCCAGTTACCTCTCTCTGTTATTCTCTCACTCACCTAATCATGTCACTCATAGCGATCCTCTGGCCTTCAGCATCCAGTTACCACTCTCTGTTATTCTCTCACTCACCTAATCATCTCTGCCAATGCAATCCTCTGCTCTTCAGCATCCAGTTACCTCTCTCTGTTATTCTCTCACCCACCTAATCATCTTTCCCAATGCAATCCTCTGCTGTTCAGCATCCAGTTACCTCTCACTTTTTCTCTCACCCACATAATCATATTGCTCATTGCAATCCTCTGCTCTTCAGCATCCAGTTACCACTCTCTGTTATCCTCTCACTAATCTAATCATCTCTCCCAATGCAATCCTCTGGCCTTCAGCATCCAGTTACCTCTCTCTGTTATTCCTTCACCCACCTAATCCTCTCTCCCAAAGTAATCGTCTGCCCTTCAGCATCCAATTACCTCTCTCTGTTATTCTCTCACTCACCTAATCATCTCTCCCAATGCAATCCTCTGCTCTTCAGCATCCAGTTACCTCTCTCTATTATTCTCTTACCCACCTAATCATCTCTCCCAATGAAATCCTGTGCATGAAATGAGAGTCAGAAGCTGTAAAGATGTCTTACACATTGGAACATGGAACGTACGAAGCATGAACCAAGGGAAGTTGGAGGTGGTCAAGAATGAAATGGAACGTGTACAACTTGATCTGTTGGGTGTCAGTGAACTGAAATGGACTGGCATCGGGCACTTTGCATCAGATGATCACATGGTCTACTATGCTGGAAATGAAAGACAAAGAAGAAATGGTGTTGCATTTATAATAAAGAGGAAACTTGCAAGAACTGTAATGAAACACAAAGCAGTCAGCGAACGCTTAATTTCTATTCGTCTACGAGGATTGCAGATCAACACAACTATAATTCAAGTATATGCCCCAACAACAGCTGCAGAGGAGAATGAAATTGAAGAGTTCTATGAACAAGCACAAGCTGAAATTGACAGAACAAGCAAACAGGATATCCTGATAGTCATGGGAGACTGGAACGCAAAAGTTGGCAACAAAGAAGAACGCAAAGTAGTTGGAAAATATGGACTTGGCAACAGAAATGAAGCTGGAGAAAGACTGATAGAATTCTGCAAGAACAATGATCTATTCATCTCAAACACCTACTTCCAGCAACACAAACGGCGACTGTACACATGGACTTCACCCAATGGATTGTATAAAAATCAAATTGACTACATCTGTGGAAGTCAGCGATGGAAAAGTTCTGTAACATCAACAAAGACAAAACCTGAAGCTGACTGTGGTACAGATCATCAACTACTAGTATGCAAACTCAAGCTAAAGTTGAAAAAGAGCAAACCACTCATGAATGCAGCAAAATATGACATTGAGAATATACCACTGGAATTTAAAAACTGCCTGCAAAATCGATTTGCTGCTTTAGATACAATTGACAGAGCTCCGGAAGAGTTATGGAATGACTTCAAGAAGGTTGTGTTGGAAGAAAGCGAGAAGTCTCTACAAAAGGTGAAAAAGCAAAAACGGTCAAAATGGATGACGGAAGAAACTATGAAAATTGCCCAGAAACGCAGAGAGGCTAAAAAGCCAGAGGAGAAAGAAAGACAATCGCAGAACTCAACAGAGATTTCCAACGTGCAGCAAGACAGGACAAGGAAAGGTACTACAATGACGCATGCAAGGAAATAGAGGCAGAAACTATTAGAGGAAGAACACGATCGGCTTTCCTAAAGCTACGAGAATTAAAGAAAAAGTTCCAGCCTCGAATTGGAATGTTACAAGATGCTCAAGGTTCTATGTTGAATGATGCTGAGAAGATCAAGAAAAGGTGGAAGGAATATACAGAGTTTTTATATGATAAAGATCAAGTGGACCAACAGCCGTTTTAACCTGTACCTTATGATCGGGAACCATTGGTGATGAAAGAAGAAGTTGAAGCAGCATTGAAAGCCTTATCAAAGAACAAAGCACCAGGCATTGATAGCATTCCCATAGAAGTATTGCAGCAATCTGATGCAGCTGTTACCATACTTACAAGGCTCTGCCAAGAAATATGGAAGACAACATCATGGCCAACTGACTGGAAAAGATCTGTGTTTATACCAATACTAAAGAAAGGTGATCCAAATGACTGTGGAAATTATCGCACAATCGCTATGATCCCACATGCCAGCAAGATTCTACTGAAGATTATTCAAAAGAGACTGCAACCATACCTGGAACAAGAACTACCTGAAGTGCAAGCAGGGTTCAGGAAAGGGCGAGGAACGAGAGACATCACTGCGGATGTGAGATGGATCCTTGAAAAGACTAAAGAATACCAAAAGGATATCTATTTGTGCTTTATCGACTATAGCAATGCTTTTGACTGTGTAAACCATGAGAAACTCTGGGCTACATTAAGAAGCATGGGTATACCAGAACACCTGATTGTTCTCTTGCGCAATCTGTACATTGATCAAGAAGCAACAGTTTGAACGGAACAAGGAGAAAAAGAATGGTTTAAAATAAGCAAAGGTGTAAGACAAGGTTGCATACTTTCCCCCTACCCGTTTAATTTATATGCAGAACAAATCATCAGAGAAGCAGGATTGTATGAAGACAACAGAGGTGTGAAATTGGTGGAAGACTCATCAACAAAGAGTAGTTACTCACCTGTAACAGGTGTTCTCCAGGAGCAGCAGGAATCAGTCCTCACATATGGGTGATGTCGGCGCCAACGGAGCCCTCGCGGAGCAATTTCCCCAGCTTTCAAAGAAAGCCTTTGGGAATTGCAGCGCGCATGCGCGGTCCCCTTCCCACCCAAGGGTGCCATCTTGCCCAGTCTGATGACATAGCTAAAAGACAGCAAAAAAGTTAGCAAAAACGAAATGCGAGGACTGCAACTCCAAGGGGAGGAGGGAGGGTTGTGAGGACTGATTCCTGCTGCTCCTGGAGAACACCTCTTACAGGTGAGTAACTACTCTTTCTCCAGGACCAAGCAGGAAGTCAGTCCTCACATATGGGACTCCCTAGCTTAAGGCTACCGGAGACCTCAAGCAGAAAAAATGAGCTCCCTCTAGCTCAGTAGCACAGAAGGAAGGAATCTTCTCTGAAAACGCCCCTGACCGGTAGCCCAACATCAGGGCCGGAGGGTAGGAGTTGCCTAAACCTCAAAGAGATGATGGAGAACTGCTTGACCGAAAGCACTGTCCCTGTGGGACTCCCTCTCCAGGCAGTAATGGGCCGCAAACGTCTGGCTTGATGACCAAGTAGCGGCCCAGCAGATGTCTGCCAACGGAACAGAGCGGAGATGAGCCACTGACGCAGCCTTCGCTCTAACACGATGAGCCGTGACTCGACCCTCCAACGAGAGGCCGGCTGCTCCATAAGCCCAAGCGATACAGTCAGCAACACATATGGACAACGTACGCTTGGAGACAGGTAGCCCCAACTTATTGGGGTCAAAAGAAACAAAGAGCTGAACAGCTCTCCTATGCTCCCGCGTACGGTCAAGGTAGAAGGACAAGGCCCTCCTACAGTCCAGGGTATGCAGGACCATCTCAGTCTGCTGGTGTGCGGTCTGGGAAAGAAGGTTGGAAGAATCACCTCCTGATTGAGATGAAAAGGGGAAACCTCTTTAGGAAGAAACTTAGGGTGAGTCCGCAAGACTACCCTATTCCTATTCCTATTCCTGTAGAACCTAGTGTAAGGAGGATCAGACACTAGTGCCTGCAGTTCACTAACGCGCCTAGCAGAGGTAAGGGCTACCAAAAACAAGGTTTTCCAGGAAAGAAAACGAAGAGGACAGGTAGCCATAGGTTCAAAGGGTGGACAGGTAATCCGCTGCAAGACCACATTCAGATCCCATTCTGGGGCTGGTGGGCGCAAAGGAGGCTTAAGGAGAAGGAGGCCTCTGAGAAAACGAGCCACCAAAGGGTGGTTGGAAAGAGGCCTGCCGTCCACTGGTGCGTGATGCGCAGAGAGAGCACTGAGGTGGACCCTGACAGAGTTGAACTTAAGGTCAAGATTGGAGAGGTAAAGCAAATATTGCAAGACCACTGCCACCAAGCAGGAGAAGGTATTCTCAGACTGCTGAGCACACCACACGGAGAACCGACGCCAATTAAGAGCGTAGGACTTCCAGGTGGATGGCCGTCTGGAGGCCAAGACGACCTCTTCCACCTCCCGAGGCAGCAGGAGGGGAGCAAGGACTATCCTTTCAGCAGCCAGGCAACCAGATGAAGGGACCGGAGGTTGGGGTGTAGGACAGTCCCCTGATCCTGTGACAGGAGATCGGGTTGAAACCCCAGAGGAAGAGGAGTGTCCACCGCCAGCTGCATCAGAAGCGGGAACCAGGGCTGTCTCGGCCACCGGGGAGCCACTAGGATCATGGAGGCTCTGTCTCTGAGAACTTTGAAGAGCGTCCGAGACACCAGTGGCACGGGAGGAAAGGCATACAAGAGGCCTGTGGACCATGGAATCAGGAAAGCATCCGCCTACACTCTGAGAGGATGCGGTTGACGAGAGCAGAATTTGGGAAGCTGCCGGTTCTGGGGACTGGCAAAGAGATCCATGGTGGGGAGACCCCACTTGAGAAAGATCTGCTGAACCACCAACGGATCCAATCTCCACTCGTGAGGTTGGAGGATTCTGCTTAGTCTGTCTGCCAGGTAATTTTCTTGACCTGGGAGATAGACAGCTTTGAGCAGGATTCCATGAAGGACGGCCCAAGAGCACAGTGCATTTAACCATTTAATGCATTTAACCATTCACCGTTCTGTTACGTATTTAACTATTACATTGTTTACTGTCAAAAATTGTTCCATGTAAAACAAGCCCTGCTTTGTTGACTGTTGTTCAATTGTGAGCCACATCTGAACTCTGGAAGATGCGGGATATAAATGATTGTTAAATAAATAAATAAAACAGTCTCTGTGCTTCCTGACAGAGAAGGAAGGAGCCGGTACCTCCTTGTTTGTTCACGTAGAACATCGCAACTTGATTGTCCGTCTGGATCAGCACAGACTGGTGAGAAGTGAGGTGGGAGAAGGCCTTCAGAGCTAGGCGGATGGCTCTGAGCTCCAGGAAGTTTATCTGCTGAGCAGATTCCCAAGGAGTCCAGAGGCCTTCAGTACATGTCCCTTGGCAATGTGCTCCCCAACCCAGGAGAGAAGCATCGGTTGTTAGCACCTGAGAAGGCGGTGGAGATTGAAAATCCACTCCCAGCAATAGGTTTGGTAGATGAAGCCACCACTTCAGAGAAGAGACCAGTAGGTCGGAAACCTGTACTGAGTCTGTCAGGCTCCCCATGGCCTGATGCCATTGAGTGCGAAGGCACCATTGAGCAGGCCTCATGTTCAGGCGGGCATTGGGGGTAACATGGACCGTGGAAGCCATATGGCCAAGCAGTCTCAGAAATTGCCTGGCGGAGACCAGGGAATTGCTGTGAAAGTGGCTGACTAGATCCATGAGCCGGTGTGCCCTGTCTAGAGGCAGGAAGGCTTGCGCTTGAAGTGTGTCCAACCTTGCGCCGATGAATTCTAGATTTTGAGAGGGGAACAAAGTGGACTTTGCGAAGTTTATGACAAATCCCAAGTGCTGGAGTAGAGTCACAGTGTGATGAGTGGCCTCTTGGGAAGACTGGGCTCTTATGAGCCAGTCGTCCAGGTATGGAAATACATAGAGGCCTTGAAGCCTTAGGTAGGCTGCCACCACAGCTAGGCATTTGGTGAACACCCTGGGGGCAGAGGATAGGCCAAAGGGCAGGACTCTGTACTGGTAATGATTTCCTCCCACAACAAACCTGAGATATTGTCTGTGGTCTGGATGAATAAGGATGTGAGTATAGGCATCCTTTAGATCCAAGGAGCATAGCCAGTCTCCCTGCTGGAGGTAGGGCAGCAGGATTCCAAGGTGAGCATCTTGAACTTTTCCCTTGTCAGGAACCTGTTGAGGTTGCGCAAGTCCAGGATGGGTCTGAGGCCTCCTGTCCATTTTGGTATCAGAAAATACCTGGAATAAAAGCCTTGACCTCTCAGGTGATGGGGCACCAGTTCCACAGCCTGTTCCTGAAGAATACTTGCTAACTCCTGAAGGAGTAAGTCCCTGTGCAGAGGGAGTCTGGGAGGCTCCCCTGGAAAGTAGGAGGGAGGTACCTGGTGAAAGTGAAGAAGATAGCCTTTTTGAACTATATGAAGCACCCAGGTATCTGATGTGATTGCTGACCATTGTCACACCCTGTGAGCCCAAGCGGTGGCAACTGGTATTGCTTGGCCCTGTGTGGGTGGTAGTTGTGCCTTCAGTTGTACAAATCACAAAGAAAACTTCTTTTTAAGTTTAGGGTTTTATTCCCCGTCCCTTGAGGTTTCTTTATCTTCAGGTAAACATAAATTAAGAACCAACTTTGGCATAAACAAAAGTTAAATGAGCAACACAAACAGCTTCCTTCAGCTTTTAACTTTAAACAAAACAAAAGAACAAACAGCCTAACTGTTTCAATAACAGATCCTTTCTATCGTGGCTGATATCACAGCTATAGCACAGCTCACGTCTGTTTGGCTGGAGAGTGAGTGAGATGCAGCATGCAGCTTCTATCACTGGAGCTAAGGTCACACAGTAAGCGTTTATCTTAATGAGAACTCTGACTCAGTTACAGTTAGAGAACAATCCATCAATTCTGGACTTACAGATACTTCAGAACTTTCACACTCCATCAACTCAGGTTCATTAGCATTTTCATTCTTAACGTCAGATATGGAAGGAGAGTATGGCTGGCTTAGTTCGTTACCCAGGAAGTTTCTCTCTCCCTCTGAAGAAATGTCTCTCTGGGAACTACCATATACCTTAGAGCTGAACCTTTCAGAGCTCTGCCCCTGCTGGTATCTTAGCAGATGGCTCAGGTCTCTATTTGCTCTGCTAGTTGGATAATTACGGCAGACTCCCTGCCTGTTCAGAGCTAGCCCTTGGAACTCAGCTGAGCTAGATTGCAAAGCTTTTGACGAGGATTTTCTAGAAGCTGGGAGCTCACACTGATTGGGAAAATCTTCAACTTCTTCTGGCAAGTAAATCCTTCTTCTCCTAGGCTTTCTATAACCAGGGGAAACGTTATTCTCAGCCTCTAGATAGCTTGGCTTTATGGGGCTGTTTCTATACCTCCAGGGTTTATCCCTCTCATGTAGCCAATAGCTCTTACATTCACTACTTGCACCGGTACCTGCTATTGCAGTCTTCCCACGTTTCTCTTGTTTTCCATATACATACACACTCTCAGGCTGTTGCCTTCCCAGTGTTTCACACAGGTCATAGGATTCTCTCCGACCTTCACGCTGGCTCCCTTGTTGCTTCAATGGCCCATTCTCACTCTCTTCCTTTCTTTCACACCAACTCCAGGCTTTCCACGGCTTCAACTGTATTTGCTGCTGCCTCTCGGATTGTGACCTTTGCTGCCTCAACTCCTCTCTGCTTCTAATTGTTTGGGAGCCTATTTTATCTCCGTGTTTCCTGACTCCACCTCCACCCAGCTGATCCTGATCAGGCAAAGCGAATTCCCTTCCTTTGCTGTCTGGGTGTGTCCACATGGGCTCTGTGCATATGTGCCTAGGTTGTTCATAGCAACCATCAAACATTTCTTTGTTTACCTTGTCACTTTTTCTGTGATCATTCATGCTGATCTGCCTTTTCTCGGGTTGCCCTAGGTCTACCTTGTGACACCATCTTTGGGCAAAGTGGACCAGCCGGCCTCCTGTGCTGAGAGAAACCAGCGGAGGGGAAGAGGCTATGCTGATGGAGTCAAAAGCCCCCACCCTGCTGAGCAGGGGCTGGTGTTGTGGGCTTGGGGGCTTGCTGCCTATGGGATCCATTACCCCGTCCCTTGGCCTGCTGACCCTGTTGGGGAGCTGCTGGGGCCTGATAATGAGGGTATTGTTAATAGGCAGCTGCCTTCCTCGGGTAAAAGGGCTTTTTCCCCGAACCCTTCTTTTTATGAGAAGGGGCAGAGGTTTTTCTGGACAGCCTAGTCCTGGTCAGAGTCTCGGTCTCGAGTTCTGCAGCCTTTTCAGCCATGGACTTGCCAAAGAGGTTTTCATCCTTGCAGGAGACATCGACCAACTTGTCCTGTACCCATGGCTCGAGGTCGGATGACTGCTACCCGAGCCGACACTTCAAAGCCATCGTAGGCTGCTCGAGAGATGAACTTCGAGCACTCACGAATATCAGTGGACAAGGCCTGGAATTCTGCAAAGGTTCCTCGGAGAGACCAGCAGAGAATCCGGCAATTTCTTTTGCCAGGTCTCGGAGATACATGCCCATATAGAGCTGGTAAGTCTGGACTCGACAAGCAAGCATAGAGCCCTGGAAGCACTTCCTACCGAGGGCATCCAGGTTCTGGGCCTCCCGGCTGGGAGGCACCGAGGAGTGCATCTTCTGACTCTTGAGTCGATGCATGGCCGATTCCACCACCATGGAATGGTGCGGTAGTTGTGCCTTTTGGAACCCGGGGCTCTTGCGGACTCAATAAATGGAATCGACCCACTTGCTTAACACCGGCGCCGATGCCGGGCTCTCCCACATGCGGAAGAGAAGTCGCTCCAGCATCGGAGGAACCGGTACAGTAAAGGCCTCCTTCGGGGGAGAGTCATACTGGAGGGCATCGAGCTCTTCGGCTAAAGGCTCCTCCTCGGGATCCGCGGGAATGCCAAGGCTTTGGCCATATCCCGCACGAAGTCTGAGAACTGGGTGTCCTCCGGGTGGGAACGTCTCCGAGGTTCGGACTCGGGCGAGTCCGATGGGACACACCGAGTCCGAAAAGTAACAGGGGACTCTTCATCCTCCGTTTCCCAGGCCGATTCCTCGGAGGAGGAATCGAGCGGCTCCGGTCGGGCGGGCATCGATGCCTTCCGCCTCGGCGTCGACGACCTCGGTGCCGAATCGGAGGCCGAGGGAGACCGCGACCGAGGATCGACTCGAGCCCGCATGGACTCGAGGATCGGCTCGGTCTCCGGGGTCGACTTGGACGTCGACGTCCCGGCGGTCGGGGCAGAAGCACCGGCGAGGCCAGCGATCAATGCCCGCTGCTGGTCCATGAAGGCAGCCAAACTACTCTCCAAGGCCGTCAACCTGAGTCTGAGCTCAGGAGACCCAGCAGCCCCCGACTCAGGCCCCGACGGCATTGGGCCCGACGTGAGCTCCTTCGGAGGTGAGTCCACGAGGACTACAGTACTCATGTGTCCAGGAGACTCCAACTCGAGATGAGGATGTTTTGAAGGCCTCTCCGACTCCGAGGACCCGGGACGGCTATCGGGGCTATGCGACCTGGCCCTCGAGGAACCAGGAGCGTCCACTGATGCCGTCCTCACAGGTTTCTTCTTCCGATGATGCTCCCGGGCAGGAGACCCTCGCTCAGAGGAACTCCGACGATGCTCAGGACCGGAGTCCCGGGACATTGAAGCCTCTGACGAGGTCCGGGCCCGGCCGGACGCGGAGTCAGAGAAGATTTTTTCCCTCTGTTGCTGCGACTCCTCAATGCTTTAGAGGACATCTTGCTACATGGACCACAGATCATCGGGTCGTGATCACGTCCAAGGCAGCGGAGGCAGCAGTCGTGTGTGTCGGTAAGAGACATAAGTTTCTTACACCGATCACACTTTTTAAACCCGCTGGCAGCCATCGGGGGAAAAAGGGTCCCTGCGAGGTCAAAAGACAGGGCTGCCAGGAAAAAGGAAAAAATGGTGCGAACGCCAGTCACGAAGGACAAAAAACGAAAAAATCACGAAAGGACTCGATACCGGTGTATCGAGTCCAGGCGGGAAAAGGATCCGGCATCGAATCGAGCGAAGAAAAATAATAAAAATCAACTTTTTCAGCGGCGATCACAAACAGCATCTGTAGGGCTCCGCGGAAAAAAGAAGACTGGGCAAGATGGCACCCTTGGGCGGGAAGGGGACCGCGCATGCGCGCTGCAATTCCCAAAGGCTTTCTTTGAAAGCTGGGGAAATTGCTCCGTGAGGGATCCGTCGGCGCCGACTTCACCCATATGTGAGGACTGACTTCCTGCTTGGTCCTGGAGAACCTTCGCTATGCTGATGATACTACATTACTGGCTGAAAGTGAAGATGATCTGAAACATTTGCTTCTCACAATCAAAGAACATAGTCTCAAAATGGGCCTGCACCTTAATGTAAAGAAGACAAAGATCATGACAACTGGCATAATCAACAGGTTCATCGTTGAAGGAGAAGAAATTGAAATTGTGAACAACTTTAACCTACTTGGATCAACTATCAATAAAGAAGCAACAAGCAGTCAAGAAATCAGACGACGCATTGCTCTAGGCAGAATGGCTATGAAAGACCTAGATAAGATTCTCAAGAGCAGAGATGTCTCTCTCCATACAAAGATTCGACTTGTTCAAGCCATGGTATTTTCAATAACATCATATGGATGTGAAAGCTGGACAGTGAAAAAGACAGACAGGAAGAAAATTGATGCCTTTGAATTATGGTGCTGGCAGCGAATACTGTGTATACCATGGACTGCCCGAAGAACAAACCAGTTGGTACTAGAGGAGATCAAACCTAAGCTTTCTTTAGAAGCTCAGATGACAAGACTTCGACTTTCATACTTTGGACACATCATGCGAAGAGAGAGATCATTAGAGAAAGACATCATGCTTGGCAAGATAGAAGGTCAACGCAAAAGAGGAAGGCCAGCAATGAGATGGATCGATACAATAACAGCAGCTACGGGTAAGAGTAGTTACTCACCTGTAACAGGTGTTCTCCAGGAGCAGCAGGAATCAGTCCTCACATATGGGTGACGTCGGCGCCGACGGAGCCCCCACGCGGAGCATTTCCCCAGTTTTCAAAGAAAGCCTTTGGGAATTGCAGCGCGCATGCGCGGTCCCCTTCCCGCCCAAGGGTGCCATCTTGCTCAGTCTGATGACATTGCTAAAAGAAGCAAAAAATTAGCAAAAATAAATCATATGACTGCAACTCCAAGGGGAGGAGGGAGGGTTGTAAGGACTGATTCCTGCTGCTCCTGGAGAACACCTGTTACAGGTGAGTAACTACTCTTTCTCCAGGACCAAGCAGGAAGTCAGTCCTCACATATGGAGCTCCCCAGCTTAAGGCTACCGGAGGCCCCAAGCCGAAAAAATGAGCTCCCTCTAGAGCGTCAGAACGTAAGGAAGGAATCTTCTCTGAGAATGCCCCTGACCGGTAGCCCAACATCAGGGCCGGAGGGAAGGAGTTGCCTAGACCCCAAAGAGATTATGGAGTACTGCCTGTCCGAAAGCACTGTCCCTGCGGGACTCCCTCTCAAGGCAGTAATGGGCCACAAAGGTCTGGCTTGAAGACCAAGTAGCGGCCCGGCAGATGTCTGCCAATGGATCAGAGCGGAGATGAGCCACTGACGCAGCCTTCGCCCTGACACGATGAGCCGTGACTCGACCCTCCAACGAGAGGCCGGCTGCCCCATAAGCCCAGGCGATACAGTCAGCGACCCATATGGACAAAGTACGCTTGGAGACAGGTAACCCCAACTTATTGGGGTCATAAGAAATGAAGAGCTGAACAGCCCTCCAGTGCTCCCGCGTACGGTCAAGGTTGAAGGATAACGCCCTCCTACAGTCCAGGGTATGAAGAACAATCTCAGCCCAGTTGGCATGCGGCCTGGGAAAGAAGGTCGGAAGAACCACCTCCTGATTGAGGTGGAAAGAGGAGACAACCTTAGGGAGAAACTTAGAGTGAGTCCGTAAGACTACCCTATTCTTGTAGAACCTAGTGTAAGGGGGATCAGACACTAGCGCCTGAAGCTCACTTACTCGCCTAGCAGAGGTAAGAGCTACCAGAAACAAGGTTTTCCAGGAAAGAAAACGGAGAGGGCAGGTAGCCATAGGTTCAAATGGCGGACAAGTAATCCGCTGTAAGACCACATTTAAATCCCACTCAGGGGCCGATGGACGTAAAGGAGGCTTAAGCAGGAGGAGGCCTCTGAGGAAACGAGTCACCAAAGGGTGGTTGGAAAGAGGCCTCCCGTCCACCGGCGAGTGGTGCGCTGAGAGAGCACTGAGGTGAACCCTGACAGAATTGGACTTAAGGCCTAGATTGGAGAGGTGATTTTCGGTCTGTTGCGCAAGCACACATCATGCCTCACTTAGACTACTGTAACGCCATCTTACAGGGTCTGCCAAAGAAAACGATTAATATCTTGCAATTGGCACAAAATGTGGCGGCGAGGATCATCATGCGATCAAGCGTTACTGAGCACATTACACCGAGCTACACTGGCTACCAATTGCTGCCAGGATACAATATAAAACATTGGTAACCACGTTCAAACTCATACATAACCTAGCCCCATCATTCCTCTCCACCCTTATCAGCACGCAACCTTCCACCAGAGACAGGAGAACCATCAACTCAGACACACTACAAGTTCCAAACATCATCAGATCTGTAAAAGCCAGTACTAGCCGCAGAGCATTTTCATTCTCTGCCCCAACCATATGGAACCAACTGCCACATGAGCTGCGAGCAATTAAAGACATTGGTGCATTCAGGAAGAAATTAAAAACGCATCTATTCCACTGTCACTACAACCAGGTGTGAATCCCAGTGGGATACAAGATGAAGTAAATAAAACATGCATCATACTCTGTAAATTGTTTTATGTAAAAATGTAAATATGTGAAGTCAACCCTCTTTTTGTAAAATATGTAAATATGTTAAGGACAATTTTTATGTGCTGTGATGTACCTCTAACCTATGTGTGTATGCCCCAACTTTACTGTCTTGATTTTGACAACTCCCAAAGATTTAATCAAACCGCTACTGATCACTGGAAGTAGCGGTATATAAGTGTATACTAAATAAATAAATAAATATTGCAATACTACCGCTACCAAGCACGAGAAGGGATTCTCGCTGTGCTGAGTACACCATGCGGAGAATCTACGCCACTTAAGAGCGTAGGATTTCCTGGTGGTTTTGTTTTTTTTTTAAATTTAAATTTGATATACCGCTCAGGCCAGAAGGCATTAGAGCGGTTTACAATAATATATCATTCAAGGAAATAAGAAAAGAACGCCATTTATTTGATAGGACAGAATAGAGAACAGAGACAGTCAGACAGATAAGAGAGAAGGACGCAGAACAGTACATTACCATAACAACCCAGACCGTATCATCAGCGAAACTCCAGAGACAGACGCCATGGACCACCGCCTAGAGGCTAAGACTACATCTTCCACCTCTCGAGGCAGTAGTAGGGGAGCCAGAACTACCCTTTCAGCAGCCAGGTCATCAGATGAAGGGACTGGAGGTTGGGGTGCAAGAGAGATCCCTGTTCCTGAGACAGGAGATCGTGTTGAATCCCCAGAAGAATAGGAGTGTCCACCGCCAGTCGCAGCAGAAGTGGGAACCACGGTTGCCTCGGCCACCTGGGGGCTATCAGAATCATTGAGGCCCCGTCATTGAGGACTTTGAACAGTGTTCTGGACACTAGTGGCGTGGGAGGAAACGCATACAGTAAGCCTGTGGACCACGGGATCAGAAACGCATCTGCTGCTACTCTGAGAGGATGCAGTTGTCTGGAACAGAATCTCGGGAGTTGCCGGTTCAGGGGACTGGTGAAAAGATCCATGGTGGGGAGGCCCCACCTGAGAAAGATCTGCTGAACCACCAATAGATTCAATCTCCATTCGTGTGGTTGCAGGATCCTGCTCAGTCTGTCCGCCAGGTAATTTTCTTGACCTGGGAGGTAGACTGCCTTGAGAAGGATTCCGTGATTGACGGCCCAGGAGCACAGCCGTTGTGCTTCCTGACATAGAAGGAAGGAGCCTGTGCCTCCTTGCTTGTTCACGTAAAACATGGCAACTTGATTGTCCATCTGGACCAGTACAGACTGGTGAGATGTGAGATGGGAGAAGGCCCTCAGAGCTAGGCGTATCGCCCGTAGCTCCAGGAAGTTTATCTGCTGAGCAGCCTCCCAAGGGGTCCAGAGACCTTGAGTATATGCCCCTTGGCAATGCGCTCCCCAACCTTGAAGAGAAGCATCTGTCGTCAGCACCTGAGAATGCGGAGGGGATTGAAAAACCACTCTGAGCACCAGATTCGGAAGATGAAGCCACCATTGTAGAGAGGAGACAAGCAGTGTGGATATCCTTACTGAATCTGCAAGGCTCCCTGTGGCCTGATGCCACTGAGTTCGAAGGCTCCACTGAGCAGGCCGCATATGCAGGCGGGCATTGGGGGTTACATGAACCGTGGAAGCCATATGGCCGAGAAGTCTCAGGAATTGCCTGGCGGAGACCAGGGAATTGCTGTGAAACTGCCTGGCTAGATCCATCAATCTGTGGGCTCTGTCCACAGGCAGAAAAGCCTTCGCCTGAAGAGTGTCCAGGCTTGCTCCTATGAATTCCAGGTTCTGGGACGGAAGCAAAGTGGACTTTGCGAAGTTTATGACAAACCCCAAGTGCTGAAGCAGAGCCACAGTGCGAAGGGTGGCTTGACTGGACTCCTGGGAAGATTGGCCCCTTATGAGCCAGTCGTCCAGGTATGGGAACACAAAAAGACCTTGAAGCCTCAGGTAGGCCGCCACCACTGCCAGGCACTTGGTGAACACCCTGGGGGCGGAGGTTAGGCCAAAGGGTAGTACTCTGTACTGGTAGTGGTTTCCTCCCACGACAAATCTGAGATATTGTCTGTGGTCTGGATGAATAAGGATGTGTGTATAAGCATCCTTTAGATCCAAGGAGCATAGCCAATCTCCCTGCTGGAGGTAGGGCAGCAGGATTCCAAGGGTAAGCATCTTGAACTTTTCCCTCTCCAGGAACTTGTTGAGGTTGCGCAAGTTAGAAATTTAGAAAGGCCGTTAAACATTTCCTCTTCACCAAATATCTCAATGACATCTCCGATCCTCAGTCCCACTCGAATAACGAGCACCTCAACAATAATAGTAGTCAACTAGGCAAGCCCTCGCAACAGGCATCCCCTACAATGTAAACACCAAACATTATCCTTTCTCAGTACACCTCATATGTATATAGTGTACCCTTTTTCCAAGTTGCATTTCCTGTTTAATGTAATGACCAGACATATTTAAGTTGTCGGATGTTTCTGTTCCATGTGAACCGCGCTGATTGCAAATAGTGCGGTATATAAGAATTATAAATAAATAAATAAATAAGTCTAGGATGGGTCTGAGGCCTCCTGTTCTTTTTGGTACCAGAAAGTACCTGGAATAAAAGCCGTGACCTCTCAGGTGGTGGGGCACCGGTTCCACAGCCTGTTCCTTTAGCAGACTTGCTAACTCCTGAAGGAGTAGGTCCCTGTGCAGAGGGGGTCTTGGAGGCTCCCCTGGAAAATAGGAGGGAAGTACCTGGTGAAAATGGAGAAGATAGCCCTTTTGGACTATATGTAGCACCCAGGTATCTGATGTGACGGCTGACCACCTGTGGGCAAAGTGGGCCAGCCAGCCTCCTGTGCTGATATGAGCCAGCTGAGGAGAAGAGGCTATGCTTTCTGAGTCAAAAACCCCCACCCTGCTGAGCAGGGGCCGGTGTTGGCGGCTTGGGGGCCTTCTGCCTACGGGGCCCATGACCCTGCCCCTTGGCCTGCTGACCCTGTTGAGGAGCTGCAGAGGCCTGATAATGAGGGTATTGTTTATAGGCAGATGACTTTCTCGGGTAAAAGGACTTTTTTCCCGAGCCCTTCCTTTTCTGAGTGAGAGTCTCTGTCTCGAACTCAGCAGCCTTTTCAGCCATGGGTTTGCCGAAAAGGTTTTCACCTCGGCAGGGGACATCGACCAACTTGTCCTATACCCATGGCTCGAGGTTGGATGACTGTAGCCAAGCCTGTCGGCGGGCACCGATGCCGGCCCAGGCTACTCGGGCCGAAGCCTCGAAGCCATCGTAGGCTGCTCGAGAGATAAACTTCGAGCACTCTCGAATACCAGTGGACAAGGCCTGAAACCTCTGCAAAGGTTCCTCGGAGAGACCATCAGAGAACCCGGCAATCTCCTTTGCCAGGTCCCGGAGGTACATGCCCATGTAGAGCTGGTATGTCTGGATGCGGCAAGCAAGCATAGAGCCCTGGAAGCACTTCTTTCCGAGGGCATCCAGGTTCCGGCCTCCCGACCAGGAGGCACCGAGGAGTGCATCTTCTGACTTTTCAGTCGATGCATGGCCGATTCCACAACTATGGAGTGGTGCGGTAATTGTGCCTTTTGGAACCTGGGGCTCTTGCGGACTCGATAGATAGAATCGACCCGCTTGCTTAACACCGGCGTCGAGGCTGGGGGTCTCCCACATGCGGAAGAGCAGCCGCTCCAGCATCGGAGGAACCGGAAAAGTAAAGGCCTCCTTCGGGGGAGAGTCATACTGGAGGGCCTCGAGCTCTTCGGCTCGAGGCTCCTCCTCGGGATCCGCGGGGAAGGCCAAGGCGTTGGCCATATCCCGCACAAAGTCCGAGAACCGGGTATCCTCCGTTGGGGATCGTCTCCGAGGTTCGGACTCCGGCGAGTCCGATGGGACACACCGAGTCCGATAGGTGTCGGGTGACTCTTCGTCCTCCGTCTCCCAACCCGACTCCTCGGAGGAGGAATCGAGCGGTTCCGGTCGGGCGGGCACCGATGCCCTCCGCCCCGACGCCAAGGGTACTGGCGTCGACGACCTCGGTCCCGAACGGGAGGCCGAGGGAGACCGCGGCCGAGGATCGACTCGAGCCCGCATGGACTCGAGGATCGGCTCGGCCTCCAGGGTCGACTTCGACGTCGATGTCCCTGTGGTCGGGGCAGATGCACCGGTGAGACCGGCGATCAATGCCCGCTGCTGTTCCATGAAGGCAGCGAAGCTGCTCTCCAAGGCCGTCAACCTGAGTCAGAGCTCAGGAGACCCAGCAGCCCCCGACTCGGGCCCCGACGACGTCGGGCCTGACGTCAGCTCCCCTGGAGGAGAGTCCACGAGGACTATAGTACTCACGTGCCCAGGAGACTCCATCTCGAGACGAGGTTGTTTGGCAGGCCTCTCCGACTCCAAAGACCCGGGACGGCAATCGGGGCTATGCGACCTGGCCCTCGAGGAACCAGGAGCGTCCACCGACGCCGCCCTCGTGGGTTTTTTCTTCCTGCGCTGCTCCCGCGAAGGAGACCCCCGCTCAGAGGAACCTCGACGCTGCTCGGGGCCGGAGTCCCGAGACGTCGAGGCCTCTGACGAGGTCCGGGCCCGTCCGGACGCGGAGTCAGAGAAGATTCTATCCTTTTGGTGCTGCCGACTCCTCAACGCCTTCGAGGACATTTTGTCACATGGACCACAGATCATCGGGTCATGATCGGGTCCGAGGCAGCGGAGGCAGCAGTCATGTGTGTCGGTAAGAGACATAAGTTGCTTACACCGATCACACTTCTTAAACCCGCTGGCAGCCATCGGGGGAAAAAGGGCCCCTGCGAGGTCAAAAGACAGGGCTGCCAGTGAAAAGAGAAAAATGGCACGAACGCTAGTCACAAAGGACAAAAACTGAAAAATAGAGAGTGGGCTCGATACCAGCGTATCGGGCCCGGGCGGGAAAAGGATTCGGCGTCGAACCGAAGAAGAAGAACAAAAAACAGGGAAATCAACTTTTTCCTCGGCGAAAAACGAACTACGTCCGTTGGGCTCCGCGGAAAAAAGAAGACTGAACAAGATGGCACCCTTGGGCAGGAAGGGGACCGCGCATGCACGCTGAAATTCCCAAAGGCTGTCTTTGAAAGCTGGGGCAATGCTCCGCGCGGGGGCTCCGTCGGCGCCAATGTCACCCATATGTGAGGACTGACTTCCTGCTTGGTCCTGGAGAACCAGTCTGTCAACAATGAGCCGCCTGACTGAAGACCGAACACAATTTAGGATAGCTATCCAGAGGGTCGCCATGAGTCGACTCTGACTCGACAGCACTTAACAACAACAATGAAATCCTCTGCTCTTCAGCATCCAGTTACCTCTCTGTGTAATTCTATACCCCACCTAATCATCTCTCCCAATGAAATCCTCTGCTCTTCAGCATACAGTTACCTCTCTCTGTTATTCCTTCACCCACCTAATCCTGTCTCCCAAAGTAATCGTCTGCCCTTCAGCATCCAGTTACCTCTCTCTGTTATTCTCTCACTCACCTAATTATCTCTCCCAATGCAATCCTCTGCTGTTCAGCATCCAGTTACCTCTCTGTGTTATTCTCTCACTCACCTAAACATCTCTCCCAATGCAATCCTCTGCTCTTCAGCATCCAGTTACCTCTCTCTGTTATTCTCTCACCCACCTAATCATCTCTCCCAATGCAATCCTCTGCTCTTCAGCATCCAGTTACTTCTCTCTGTTATTCTCTCACCCACCTAAACATCTCTCCCAATGCAATCCTCTGCTCTGCAACATCCAGTTATCTCTCTCTGTTATTCTCTCATTCACCTAATCATCTCTCCCAATGCAATCCTCTGCTCCTCAGCATCCAGTTACCTGTCTCTGTTATTCTATCACCCACCTAATCATAGTGCTCATTGCAATCCTATGCTCTTCTGCATCCAGTTACCTCTCTCTTCTATTCTCTCACACACCTAGTCATCTCTCCCAATGAAATCTTCTGCTCTTCAGCATAGTTACCTATCTCAGTTATTCTCTCACCCACCTAATCATCTCTCCCAATGAAATCCTCTGCTCTTCAGCATCCAGTTACCTGTCTCTGTTATTCTCTCACACACCTAATCATCTCTCCCAATGAAATCCTCTGCTCTTCAGCATCCAGTTACCTCTCTCTGTTATACTCTCACTCACCCAATCATCTCTCCAAATGGAATCCGCTGCTCTTCAGCATCCAGTTACCTCTCACTTATTCTCTCACCCACCTAATCATCTCTCCGAATGAAATCCTCTGCTCTTCAGCATCCAGTTACCTCTCACTTATTCTCTCACCCACCTAATCATCTCTCCCAATGCAATCCTCTGCATCTAAACATAAACTTAAAACTAAGATGCAGACAGCAGTCCAGCAGCGAGATGGGGGCTTTCCAGTCTTTTGTATTGAATGTCGCATGTATGATTTTCTCCCAGTTGGTGAGAGGTCTTACGTGTGCACTAGGTGTGAGTCCATTCTTTAGAGGCTAGAGTAGCAGACTTGGAAAATATAATAAAGATAGAGAGGTACATGGACAAGACCTACAGGGATATAGTCCTGAAGTCCCACCTCAAGTCTAGCAGCATCCCTCTTGCCATGGAGGAGAGAGGTCACGTGACAGGACAGCATCACCCTGGTGTGTCAGGAAGTGATAGAGTAGTTACTCACCTGTAACAGGTGTTCTCCAGGAGCAGCAGGAATCAGTCCTCACATATGGGTGTCATTGGCGCTGATGAAGCCCTTGCGGAGCATTTCCCCAGCTTTCCATGAAAGCCTTTGGGAATGCAGGCACGCATGCGCGTTTCCCTTCCCACCTAAAGGTGCTATCTTACCTCAGTCAAATGACATAGCTAAGAACAGCACACAAAAAATGTAAAAACAAACTATGTACAACTGCAACTCCCAGGGGAGGAGGGAGGGTTGTGAGGACTGATTCCTGCTGCTCCTGGAGAACACCTGTTACAGGTGAGTAACTACTCTTTCT
This sequence comes from Ichthyophis bannanicus, assembly GCA_033557465.1. Lineage (NCBI taxonomy): Eukaryota > Metazoa > Chordata > Amphibia > Gymnophiona > Ichthyophiidae > Ichthyophis > Ichthyophis bannanicus. The sequence continues at coordinate 23,266,246 of CM066035.1, forward strand.
CCAGGACCAAGCAGGAAGTCATTCCTCACATATGGGTGACTCCCTAGATCTGGGCTACCGAGGAACCCAGGCTGAACAAGAGAACTCCCTTTAGTCCCAGCAGCAAAGAAAGGCTTTTCACTGACACAACCTCCACCGGTAGCCCAACAGAGGGGAGGAGGGCAGGAGTTGCCTAAACCTCAAAGAGATTCCGGAGTACTGCTTGGCCAAAAGCACTGTCCCTACGGGACTCCCTCTCCAGACAGTAATGGGCCGCAAACGTCTGGCTTGAAGACCAAGTTGCAGCCCCGCATATGTCTACCAAGGGCACAGAGCGGAGATGAGCCACTGAGGCAGCCATTGCCCTGACACGATGGGCCGTGACCCGACCCTGCAAAGGAAGGTCAGCCGCCTTGTAAGCCCAGGTGATACAGTCAGCCACCCAGGTGGACAAGGTACGCTTGGACACAGTCAACCCCAACTTATTAGAGTCAAAAGATACGAAGAGCTGAGTAGCCCTTCTATGTCACTGTGTACGGTCAAGGTAGAAGGATAAGGCCCTCCTACAGTCCAGGGTATGCAGAACTGCTTCAGCCTGGCTTCCATGAGGCCTAGGGAAGAATGTTGGAAGAACCACCTCTTGGTTAAGGTGGAAGGAGGAGACAACTTTGGGGAGGAACTTTGGATGAGTCCTAAGGACTACCCTGTTCCCATAGAAGCGAGTGTAAGGCCTGTCACACACCAGGGCCTGAAGCTCACTCACTCGCCTAGCCGAGGTAAGGGCTATCAAGAAAAGTGTCTTACAGGACAGGAAGCGTAGAGGGCAAGTAGCCATCGGCTCAAAAGGTGGGCGAGTAAGCTGCTGCAAGACCACATTCAACTCCCACTCAGGAGCAGGAGGACGGATTGGAGGCCTGAGTAAAATCAAGCCCCTGAGAAAGCGGGACACCAAGGGGTGAACCGACAGAGAATGTCCTTCCACCAGTGAGTGATGAGCTGCTAGAGCTGAGAGGTGGACCCGAACAGAATTGGACTTAAGTCCCTGATTGGACAAGTGCAGTAAGTACTGAAGCACTACTGGAACAGTGCAGGAGAATGGATCCTCTGCACGTAGCTGACACCAGACAGAAAACCTTTTCCATTTTAGAGAATAGGTTTTCCTAGTGGACTGTTTCCAAGAGGCTAGGACAACCTCCTCAACTTCCTGAGGTAAGCCCAAGGGAGCCAAAACTACCCTTGCAGCCTCCAGGCCATCAAATTGAGAGCTTTGAGATTGGGGTGCAGAAGGGAACCCTGCTCCTGAGAGAGAAAGTTGGGTTGCAACCCCAGAGGCAGTGGGGGATCCACTGCCAGCTGAAGCAGAAGTGGAAACCAAGGCTGTCTTGGCCACCTGGGAGCCACGAGCAGGACCGAGGCCCTGTCCTGAAGAATCTTGAACAGAGTTCGGGCCACCAAGGGCGTGGGAGGAAACGCATACAGGAGGCCCTGTGACCAGGGAATCAGAAAAACATCCGCTGCTATCCGCAGAGGATGCGGTTGCCTGGAGCAGAACTTTGGCAGTTGCTTGTTTAGTGGACTGGCAAAGAGATCTATCCAAGGGAGACCCCATTTCAGGAAGATCTTTTGAACTATCAAGGGATGCAGCTGCCACTCATGGGGCTGCAAAATTCTGCTCAACCTGTCGGCCAGGTAGTTTTCCTGGCCTGGAAGGTACACAGCCCTGAGGAGCATGTTGTGATTGAGGGCAAATGAACAAAGGTCCTGAGCCTCCCGACAAAGGAGTCTGAACCCAGTTCCGCCCTGTTTGTTCACATAAAACATGGCTACTTGGTTGTCTGTCTGAACCAGGACAGATTGATGATCCAGGGCAGGACAGAAAGCTTTGAGTGCTAAGCGAATAGCCCTGAGTTCTAGGAGATTGATCTGCTGTGCAGCCTCCCAAGGAGACCACAGGCCCTGGGTGCACTTGTTCAGACAATGAGCCCCCCAGCCCTGCAGGGAGGCGTCTGTGGTCAGTACCACTGTGTACCCAGGAACTTGAAAGGGTACCCCTTTTAGTAGATTGGGTGGGTGCAGCCACCAGCTGAGGGAGTCCAGAAATGGTCTGGACACCTTTATTCTGTCTCTGAGGCTGCCTGTGGCCTGTGACCACTGACTCCGAAGGCACCACTGTGCAGGCCGCATATGGAGCCTGGCATTGGGGGTTACATGAACTGTCAAAGCCATGTGGCCAAGCAGCCTCAGGCAGAGTGTGGCGGAGACCACTGACCCGCTGAGAAACAGTTTGGCCAAGTCCATCAGTCTTTGGGCCCTGTTTGCTGGCAAGAATGCCTTTGCCAGGACAGAGTCCAGCCTTGCCCCTATGAACTCCAAGTTCTGGGAGGGGAGCAAAGTGGACTTTGCAAAGTTTATTACAAATCCCAAGCTTTGAAGAAGAGCAATAGTTCTGAGAGTGGCCTGTCGGGCATCCTGGCACGTCTGACCCCTGATGAGCCAGTCGTCCAGATAGGGAAAGACAAAGATGCCTTGATTTCTCAGGTAGGCCGCTACCACTGCCAGGCATTTGGTAAAGACCCTGGGAGCGGAGGTTAGGCCAAAAGGCAGTACTCTGTACTGATAATGGTTTCCTCCCACAATGAACCTGAGGTACTTTCTGTGGTCTGGATGAATGAGGATGTGAGTGTACGCATCCTTTAGATCTAAGGAGCATAGCCAATCTCCCTGCTGGAGGTAGGGCAGAAGTGTTCCAAGAGTAAGCATCTTGAACTTTTCCTTCTCCAGGAACTTGTTGAGGTTCCTGAGGTCCAGAATAGGTCGAAGGCCACCGGTTCTTTTGGGTACTAGGAAATACCTGGAGTAGAACCTGTGACCTTGCAAGTGGGGAGGCACAGGCTCCACCGCCCTGTCCACCAACAGACTTTGAAGCTCTTGGAGGAGAAGATCTGTGTGCAGGGGAGGCCTTGGAGGCTCCCCTGGAAAGTACGGAGGAGGCAGTTGGTGAAAATGTAGTGCATAGCCCCTGTGGACTATGTTCAACACCCAACTGTCCCCAGTGATGTGGGGCCACTGGTGGGTAAAGAAAGCAAGGCGACCTCCTGTGCAGGGTTGGGAGAGCAGGGACTGAGAGGCTACGCTCAAGGAGTCAAAACCCCCCACCCTGCTGAGTGGGAGCAGGGGCCGGAGGCTTGGGGGTCCTCTGCCTATGGGGCCTATTACCCTGCCCCTTGGCTCGCTGACCCTGGGGGGCAGCTTGGGCAACCTGATACTGAGGGTACTGTTTGTAGGCCGTGCCCTTCCTCGGGTAAAAGGGCTTCTTACCCGAGGCCTTCTTCTTATGAGAAGGGGCAGAGGTCTTTCTAGACAGCCTTGTCCGTGTAAGGTGCTCAGTCTTGAGCTGTGCGGCCTTCTCGGCCATGGGCTTGCCAAAAAGGTTCTCACCTCGGCAAGGGACATCGACCAACTTGTCCTGAACCCATGGCTTGAGGTCCGATGACTGCAGCCATGCCTGGCGTCGAGCCGCGATGCTAGCTGCCGCAACTCGGGCTGAAGCCTCGAAGCCATCGTAGGCGGCGTGGGACATGAACTTCGAGCAGTCCCGAATCCCCGAGGACAAGGACTTGAATCTCTGCAAGGGCTCCCGGAGAGACCAGCGGAGAACCCGGCAGGCTCCTTGGCCAGGTCTCGCAAGTACATGCCCATGTACAGCTGGTAAGACTGGACACGGCAAGCAAGCATCAAGCCCTGGAAGCATTTTCTACCAACACCATCGAGGTTCCGGGCCTCCCTGCCGGGTGGCACCGCGGAGTGCATCTTCTGACGTTTCAGGCGATGCATGGCCGATTCTACCACCATGGAATGGTGTGGTAGCTGCGCCTTTTGAAAGCCAGCGAAGGGCAAAAATCGAAAAAGAAGAATCGGGCTCGATACCGGTGTACCGAACCCGGCGGGAGGGGAACCGGCGTCGAACCGGGATGAAAAAATAGCGAGAATCGCCGAAAAAAATCAAACTTTTATCCGGGATGACAGGACACACGTCGGGTGGGCTTCTCGGAAAAAGAGAGACTGAGGTAAGATGGCACCTTTAGGCGGGAAGGGAACCGCGCATGCGTGCCTGCATTCCCAAAGGCTTTCATAGAAAGCTGGGGAAATGCTCCGCTGGGGCTTCATCGGCGTCGATGACACCCATATGTGAGGACTGACTTCCTGCTTGGTCCTGGAGAACCTGTAACTAGGACTGTCCTCCAGGTGATATAAAACCCTCTCACGCCGAGGAAGTTTCTCCAGGGCCATTACCTCTCTCTGTTATTCTCTCACTCACCTAATCATCTCATCCAAAGCAATCCTCTGCTCTTCAGCATCCAGTTACCTCTCTCTGTTATTCTCTCACCCACCTAATCATCTCTCCCAATGCAATCCTCTGCTCTTCAGCATCCAGTTGCCTCTCTCTGTTAGTCTCTCGCCCACATAATCATCTCTCCCAATGCAATCCTCTGCTCTTCAGCATCCAGTTACCTCTCTCTGTTATTCTCTCACCCCCCTAATCATCTCTCCCAATGCAATCCGCTGCTCTTCAGCATCCAGTTACCTCTGTGTAATTCTACACCCCACCTAATCATCTCTCCCAATGTAATCCCCTGTTCTTCAGCATCCAGTTACCTCTCTATGTTATTCTCTCACCCACCTAATCATCTCTCCCAATGCAATCCTTTGCTCTTCAGCATCCAGTTACCTCTCACTTATTCTCTCACCCACCTAATCATCTCTCCCAATGCAATCCTCTGCTCTTCAGCATCCAGTTACCTCTCTCTGTTATTCTCTCATCCACCTAATCATCTCTCCCAATGCAATCCTCTGCTCTTCAGTATCCAATTACCTCTCTCTTTTATTCTCTCACTTACCTAATCATCTCACCGAATGCAACCCTCTGCAATTCGGCATCCAGTTACCTCTCTCAGTTATTCTATACCCCACCTAATCATCTCACTCAATGCAATCCTCTGCTCGTCAGCATCCAGTTACATCTCTCTTTTATTCTCTCACCCACCTAATCATCTCACACAATGCAATCCACTGCTCTTCAGCATCCAGTTACCTCTCTCTGTTATTCTATACCCCACCTAATGATTTATTTATTTTATTTATTTATTTACATTCTTTTATATACCGTGCTATTCTACATCAGTGCGGTTTACATTGAACAAACTGAAATTACAGTGAACAGGGCATTATAACTTGGAGATAACTATTTTACAGGGAACATGGGCTATGGAGGGTTAAGTGGCTTGCCCAAGACCACAAGGAGCACCTGTGGGACTAAAAAGCCCAGTCCTTCCGGCCCAAGGTTGCTGTCCTCTAGTGGGATTTGAACCCCCGACCTTCCGGCCTAAAGTACCTTGCCCCAACCACTAGGCCACTCCTCCACTCCAATGATCTCACTCAATGTAATCCTCTGCTCTTCAGCATACAGTTAGCTCTCTCTGTTATTCTTTACCCCACAGGATCCTCTCTGACCCACCTAATCATCTGTCCAGTATCAGACAGCCTATTCTCAGTCAATGCAATCCTCTCTGTTGACTCACACCCAAGGAAATGGCTCTGTCTTCTTCAGTGTTACAATAATTCATACAATACTGCACATTCAAATTGCTGTCTTTCCATTGTACCTGTCTCATTTATTGTGGAGGAACTCCTTGGCACATATTTGAACTCTGATCCTTCTTTGTCTTCTGTTGTTTCATTACTTTCTTTTCCATTGCCAGAATGTACAAGCTATAAGTAAGAAAGAAGTGTTATAGTATCTGCTACACAATTTAGGTGAGGATCTATATGTGATGTGAAACAAAATTACATCACTGGTTGATAGTTGAAAGAAGACCAGAGGTTGATTAACTCCAATCTTCTGATTGCCTCTTTTTAAATACTAATGGGCAAGGTATATAAATAATCTGAGGTTGTTATTCAAAAAAAGCTGAGTTCCTAAATTTATATATCTACGTTAGGTGCTTTACTTTTTCCCCTGTTTTCATCCAAACTTAGGAACCTTAGTTTTGATTTGAAAAATCAGCTAAATTTTGGAACTTAACAAATATGCTCCTAAAGGTAGGCCTAGCACTTATTTCCCTAAATATTTTTTTTTTGTGCCATTGAGTCAGTGTTGACTCATAGCGATCCAGCTACCTCTGGGTTTTCTTGGCAATGTATCACCGGTAGTAGATTGCCAGCCTTTTCTTCCGAGGCAATGGAGGGTAAAGTGACTTGCCCAATGTCACAAGGAGTGCCAGTGGGAATCAAACCCTTGATCTTCTGGGTACTAGACAGTTGCTCTAACCACTAGGCTACTCTTCCACTCCAAATATAGGCGCATATTTTAGGTATGTAGTTCTGATAATCAGTACTAAGCTCTGAACATCTTTCCCTGCCCATTCGCTTTGAAGACTCCTGTTTAGGAATATAGTTGCATTTTGAGCATAAATTTAGGAACTCAGCCCTCGTAAATTTTCAGAGATCAATAGGACTCACTCACCCTTAAAGTAAGGAGCCAAACCCCTGGAAACTGACCCTCTCCTTCTGGAGCCAATTTTGTGGCAGTAAAACAATCTGAAAAGTTCATAAAACATTCTTAAACATGTAGACTTGGCTCCAGTGCCCTGCCCTGTCCTGTTTAGGCTTTCCTAACAGGGGCTCTACAGATCAACCAACACTAAGGATTTGAGGGTTTATTTTATTAAATTGCTAGCTCTCTGACTGGAAGCTCTTAAAAGGGTTTTTGTATATTTTTAAAGGAAGGTTACTTTCTTTTTGGTGCTTTAGTGGAACTTTCCTTGAGAAAGAGTAGGCTGTTGAACTCTAGTAACCTCCTCCGCTTTGGGAACTGCTAACACCTAATCAGGTGTTAGTTCCCTCCCTACTCACCCCGACTCCCACCCACCTCTAGTGAGCAGTCTTGCTTTATAGGGCACCTCCCTATTTAACAAAGCACAGAGAATTGGACCAGCACATTTTGAATATAATTAAAGAGATTTAACGGCTTTTTCTATGAAAGGACAGCTGGGAAACCGGCTGGTACTTGGTAGATCTCTCTCTTTTTCTTTAACACTGGGGTCTCAAACACGCGGCCCAAGGGCCGCACGGAGGGAAACAAAAAAAACTCCCTGGCTTCTCCTGCTGCCGCCGTGGCAGCGGCAGAATCAACTGTCAATTAAAAAAAAAAAACTGGCTTCTGCTGCTGTAGCCATGACAGCGGCAGAATCAGCTGTCCCGCGGCCCCTTCCCCTCTGTCCGGAAGAGCCCTGAGTCTGCTCCATCAGCGGCGGGCTTTTCAAGCCGCGAAGAGAGTATTTCCCTCTCGCGCGGCTTGAAAAGTTAATACGCTTAAGCCGCGCGAAAGGGAAATACTGTACTCTCTTCGCGGCTTGAAAATCCCGTCCGCTGATGGAGCAGACTCAGGGCTCTTCTGGACAGAGGGGAGAGAGCCGCGGGACAGCTTATTCTGCCGCTGCCATTGCTGCAGCAGCAGAAGCCAGGTTTTTTTAAATTGACAGTTGATTCTGCCGCTGCCACGGTGGCAGCGGCAGCAGCAGAAGCCAGGGTTTTTTTATTTTATTTTATTTACTTGGGCTGATTGGGGGGGGGGGTAGGACTGGAAATGGGCTGATGGGGGTTAGGAAGGACTGGAGGTGGGCTGTTGGGGGGGGGTTAGGACTGGAAATGGGCTGATGGGGGTTAGGAAGGACGAGGTGGGCTGATGGGGGGGGGAGTTAGGACTGGTAATGAGCTATGGAGTGGCTAAGACTGAAATGGGGTAATGGGGGGTTAGGACTGGAAGTGGGCTAATGGCAGCGGGGGGGCTAGGACTGGAAATGGGCATATGGGGGTTAGGGCTGGAAGTGGGCTGATTGGTGGGTTAGGACTGGTAATGGGCTATGGGGGGCTAAGAATGAAAATGGGGTGATGGGAGGGTTAGGACTGGAAGTGGGCTGTTGGGGGACTTAGGACTGGTAATGGGCTATGGGGGGCTAGAAATGGTAATGGACTGGGGGGGTTGCTCGGACTGGAAATGGGCTTAGTGGGGGGGGAACTAGGACAGGAAATGGGCTGATGCGGGGACTAGAAGGGAGCGGATGCTAGGTGGGGCTGGAACTAGAAGGGAGCTGATGTTGGGGGAGGATTAGAATGGGATGGGGCTGGGAGAGTGAAATGGAAAGGGGAAAAATATTTTGTGTGGGAGGGAAGAAAAATCTACAATTGGCCGGGTATTAGGAGAGTAAGTGGTGATTGAGGTTAGAGGGGAAAAATTTGAGTGGATGAAATAGGAATGAGGAAGGAGCAAAATGAGAAAGATTGGTATGATAAAGCAGTTGTAGAGAGAGAATGGAAAAAAAAACTAGAAGAGAGAAGAAAGGACAAATGGACAGCAGACGATGGAGAGTTAGCAGAAGACACGAAGAAACCAGAAGAAAGTGGCTGGAACAATTGCAACTGAAAAAAATGCACAAAAGGTAGAAAAATATCTATTTTGAATTTATTAACTGGAATATGTCAGCTCTGGGAAATGTGCGTCATTAACGTCTGCGCTTTGTATGGTAACATTATGCAAATATTTATGCAAATGAGGCCCGCATCTTATGCGGCCCGCGGGTTACTTTACAAGTCCTCATTTGGCCCTCAAAGCAATTTGAGTTTGAGACCCCTGCTTTAACAGATACCTAAGCTCCACGAACAGAACAATGGCTGGGAAAACGTAGTTACTCACCAGTAACAGGTGATCTCCAGGAACAGTAGGAATTTAGTCCTCACATATGGGTATCGTCGGTACCGACGGAGCCTGCGCGGGAACGCTCCCCAGCGTCCAATAGGAATGCTTTTGGGAGCATCCCTCAGCACATGAGCGCTGCCTTCCCGACTTTCCAACTGTCCCTCTTCAGTTAAGTTTGTAGCTGAGTGAAAGGATAGAGGGAGAGAGGAAAGAGACAAAGAGAGAGAGAGACAACTCCTAGGGGAGGTGGGTGGGTTGTGTAAGGCTAAATTCCTGCTCTTCCCGGAGATTATTTATTGTATTTATTTATTTATTGTACAATTCAATTTTTATTATTTATTATTTCAATTTATTTATTTATTGTACAATTCAACCCTGTACAGGAACTTTAGCTCATGTATATAGCCTATTTCTTGTAAATAGTTCATGTATATAGCCTATTTCTTGTAAATAGTTCATGTATATAGTTCAACCCCTGTTATCCAAGTTTATACCCCTGTTCGATGTAAAACCAAACAGAATGTGTGTTTTGGTCACTTTGTTATACTGTAAACCGCGCTGATGCCGAATAGTGCGGTATATAAGCAACTGTAATAAATAAATAAATAAATAAAGATTACCTGTTACAGGTGAGTAACTACGCTATCTCCACGAACAAGCAGGAATGTAGCCCTCACATATTCGGACTCCCTAGCTAAAGATGCCAGGGAGATATCCCCAGGAAGATGCCACTGTCGAAGGTAAGCATCCTTCCTCCCATGGATCTCTAGCATCCCACCAGGGTTGGTGGGTAGGAGTTGGTTTAGGGTTGGAAGAGATTTTGAAGAACAGCTTGGCCAAAGAAGGCATCCCGATGGGAGGCTTTATCTAGGCAGTAGTGGGCTGTGAAGGTGTGTACCGAAGCCCAGGTGGCTGCTCGACAAATGTCATCGATAGACACAGAGTGGAGATTAGTCATAGAAGCTGCCATGGCTCTCACATTGTCCTGAAGAGGAAGACCCTTACTCTCATAAGTAAAGGATATGCATTGGGCAATCCATTTAGATAAAGTTCTTTTGGAGACTGTAAGACCCAAATGACTAGGGTCAAAAGCTACAAAAAGGTGGGAGGACTTTCTGTGTTGCTGTGTTCTTTGAATGTAAAAGGCTAAGGCCCTCTTACAATCCAAAGTATGAAGGTTTCTTTCTGCATTAGAGGTGTGAGGCCTCGGAAAAAATACAGAAAGATAAATTGATTGGTTTAAATGAAAAGGCGAAACCACCTTTGGCATAAAGTGTGGGTGAGTTTGAAGAACAACCTTATGATGAAATCGAGTATAAGGAGGATCAGCCACTAAAGCTTGCAATTCACTAATGCGACGGGCAGAGGTGATTGTAATTAGAAAGATGACCTTCCAAGTCAAAAACTTAAGGGCTGTTGTGGCTAAAGGTTCAAAAGGCGGCTTCATGAGCTGCCCGAGAACTAGATTTAGATCCCATGCTACCGGTGGTGGCTTGATGGGAGGTTTAGTTAATAAAAGGCCTCTCATAAATCTTGATAGGAGTGGATGAGAGGAAATTGGCTGTCCATTTAGGGGCTTATAAGAAGCTGCAACTGCACTAAGATGGACTCTTACCGAATTGGTTTTTAACCCAGAATTCGATAAATGAAGGAGATACTCTAGAATCGATTCTAAGGGTATGACTAGGGGGTTTAATCCCTTCTTGGAGCACCATATAGTAAAACGTTTCCACTTGAAGGCATAAGATCTTCTTGTGGAAAGTTTCCTAGAAGCCTGAAGGATATCTTTTACCTGCTGGGATAGGTTGAAATCCTGGAGGTCTAAACCTTCAACAACCAGGCCGTGAGGTGCAGGGACTGGGGATTCGGGTGCCATAGCATCCCGTTCTCCTGGGAAAGGAGATCTGGAGCATGCCCTAACTCCAGAGGTGCTGCTTGAGAGAGATGCAGAAGCAGGGAATACCACGTTTGGCGTGGCCATCGTGGTGCTATGAGAATCATGTGACCCCTGTCTCTCTGAAGCTTGAAGAGTGTCTTGGGGATGAGGGGAATGGGTGGGAAGGCATAAAGGAAGTCCTGATCCCAGTGAAGGAGGAAGGCATCCCTTGCCTGACAGTTGTGGGCCGGAATCCTGGAACAGAACCGGGGAAGTTTGGCATTCAGTGGACTTGCAAAGAGTTCTATGTCTGGAGTGCCCCAGAGATGAAATATCTTTGCCACCTGGTCTAGGTGGAGTGACCACTCGTGAGGTAGCAGCACTCGACTGAGTTTGTCTGCCCAAAGGTTTTGAATGCCTGGAAGATATACCACTAGAAGGTGAATTTGATGCTCTCTGGCGAGGACCCATAGTCGTAAAGCTTTGTTGCATAATGACAGAGAGCCTGTCCCACCCTGCTTGTTCACATAGAACATGGCTACATGATTGTCCATCTGGAGCAGAACTGTTTTGTAGCTCAGCTGGGCGTGGAACACTCGAAGAGCTAAATAAATTGCTCTTAACTCCAGGAGGTTTATGTGTAAACCAACCTCCTGTGGAGTCCAGGTGCCCTGGGTAGAGAGATGATTTAGGTGTGCTCCCCAACCCACCTGTGATGCATCTCTTGTTAGGGTGGCCTGAAAGAGGGGTTGATGGAAAGGAGACCCTACTGTCAGATTTTCTAATGATTGCCACCATTGGAGGGAGAAAATTAGTCGTTGAGAGATTGTTATTTTGTCCGACAAATGACCTGTGGCCTGTGTCCACTGTGTGGAGAGGGTCCACTGAGCCGCTCGCATGTGGAGGCGAGCATATGGGACTACAGAGTGGAGGAGTGGCCTAGTGGTTGGGGCAAGGTACTTCAGGCCGGAAGGTCGGGGGTTCAAATCCCACTAGAGGACAGCAACCTTGGGCCGGAAGGACTGGGGTTTCTAGTCCCACAGGTGCTCCTTGTGGTCTTGGGCAAGCCACTTAACCCTCCATAGCCCATGTTCCCTGTAAAATAGTTATCTCCAAGTTATAATGCCCTGTTCAATGTAATTTCAGTTTGTTCAATGTAAACTGCACTGATGCAGAATAGCGCGGTATATAACAGAATATAAATAAATACATACATACATGAACTGTGGATGCCATGTGTCCCAGTAACTGCAGTAGTTCCCGAGCAGTGAGGGAGGATTTGCCTGCTGCTTGGGAAGCTAGCTGCATTATGTGAAGACACCGGGCTCGTGGAAGGAAAGCCCTTGCCTGTCTGGTATCCATACAGGCTCCTATGAATTCTAGGCATTGGGAAGGAACTAGTTGAGATTTCGGGAAGTTTATTACCAATCCCAAGTATTGGAGGATTCGCATTGTACGAGACAGTGCAGTGCTGGTCTCTGTCACTGTGGAGGCTCGGATGAGCCAGTCATCTAAGTAAGGGAAGACAAAAATCCCCAGGGTTCGTAGAAATGCAGCTACTACTGCCATGCATTTCGTGAATACCCTTGGTGCTGAAGCCAGACCAAAAGGAAGAACCCTATACTGGAAATGTCTTCCCCTGAAAAGGAAACGTAAAAATTTCCTGTGATCTGGATGGATAAGAATGTGTGTATGCATCCTTTAAGTCTAGAGAGCAAAGCCAGTCCTGGCTTTGAAGGTATGGCAGAAGAGTTCCCAGAGAAATCATTTTGAATTTCTCTTGAAACAGATATTTGTTCAATTTTCTGAGGTCTAGAATGGGCCTGTGTCCTCCTGTTTTCTTTGGAATAAGAAAATAGGGGGAGTAGAACCCTGCACCCTGTTGAAAAATGGGTACTTCCTCTATTGCCCCTTGGGCAAGAAGAATGGAGACCTTGTGATCTAGCAGATTGTCTGCAGAGGTTTGTGAATTGAACTGCTTTAGAATTGTAGGAGGGGGTAAGCTGTGAGTACTGTGATGAGGAAGTTCCATTTCCTACCTTAAAAACACAGGATTCACTGAATTCTAGTCTTGAAGCTGACAGGCAGGCAGGACATGTGAGCAGCAGTTGTCAGAGGCGACATAAACAAACCCAGCCACGGGGTTTGCAAACACGCCCAGCTGAAAAAACATTCCCCAGTTTCTAATAGCTGGCACCTGGATAGGGGAAGAGCTAATAGCCATTATAAGAGTCACGCAGGAAATACAGAGTCGGAACTGGCTGGTCTAGGGGAACTGTTAGAACTAGCTGAACCAGCTGATCTAGAGGAAGAAGGAGGAGTTTCAGACTCTGATCCAGGACGTGAGTCAGAACCAGAACTAGGAAGAGTTCACCACAGAAACTACCCAGAGTACTGCAGGAGAAAGCAGCCAGTGAGGTCAGAGAACAGCTGTAAGTGTTCTGCTGATAGCAAGCCGTTTGGAGCTCAGAGGCAACGTTCCAACTGGAGGGATTGGAAGCCTAAAGACAAACAGTATGTATTTGAGAGCTGTAGCCTGGAGAATGATTCTGGTAGAAAGCTAAAGTTTACTGATAAAAGAAATACCTGCAGGGTTAACGCTGAGAAGCCTCGTGTGGGAAATCCTAGGTGGAGGCAGGGCTGTAACACCCAGCCGAGGGATTTGTGCACAGAGCTGAAGAGAGAGCAGTTAACACCTCCAGAGAGAGAAAGGTATTTCCCTGAAGATGTGTGCATGTCTGAGGAAGATATATTAGAAGTTCCTAAGCCTCAGAGAAAACCCCGAAGGTTTAAACTTGGTGCTAATAGGGGAGAAGAATATTGTTTATCAAAGCCTGAAGCTAGAGCCAATAAGCATTCCAAGGGTAGAACCTCCTACAAGAAGGTGGACTCTAAAAACCCTGAATGGTGGCTTCCCTCTCTCCCAGACACCGAGGAATACGGTAGCTGTTATTCTAGCCCTAAAGGGAGTTGGGCAGAGAGACACTGTGACGGCACGTTACAGGGGAACTTGCAGAGATATTGTGACAAGGAGAACCCAGATAATACTGAATGCATGCAGGAGCCTATGGTCATTGATACACTCAGTGAATGTTCCTTTGATGGTGACCCAATGGACTGCACATTGATTTTCTCTGATAGAGTGACATCTTTTTGCTAGTCAAAGGCTGTATAGTGTGTAAAGCAAACACTATAAGTGAAGAGCGCTGTTTGCACATAGAGAAACTATGTGCTGAGTTTTGCATGTTTAACTTTGACCATTTACTTTAAGAAGCAAGAAGAAGCTGTTCTAATTTCCTTTGTGTTTTGCCAGAAAGTATGGCTTATTTGTTTTGAGTATTGTGTTATATTACCTGAAGAATCTGACCCCGGGAGGGGAAATAAATCCTTTTACCTTAAACCACTCGTGTTCACAACTACTTAATCGCCATCAGACACAGATCTGCTACCCTAGGCGGCAGCCTGCCCACCTGGTGGTGACAGTACCCAAAAGAGAACATGTAACACCCCTTCTAAAACAACTACATTGGCTTCCTATTCAAGCGAGAATCACTTTCAAGACTCTGCTCCTGGCCTTTAAAGCTTACAAAGGTCTCGCCCCCACCTCATTATCTGAGATGATCCAACTAATCACACCTAACAGACTAAGAAGAACCACGGAACTAAATATGCTAATAGTACTAAAGGAAACTTTAAGATACAACTCTACAACAGTAAGCCAAGCCTTCAGTTTATGTGCTCCAAAACTTTGGAATACCCTTCCAGCACACATTAGGGCCATATATGATCTCATCCAGTTCAAGAAGGCCCTGAAACATCACCTTTTCCTCAAATTTTTCCCAGAGGACAAAGAATTACAGTTACACCCAAATAGCAATAATTACCTTCTGACTACATAATCTTCCCTGACTCAACAATACATTTCACTTGTTTACCAGATTAACAATACACTTTTCAGACAATATGACACTTGTATATAAATAGTTGCTCTTATTGTTGTTTTGTTGTAAATAATTGACCCGGTTATCCAAGTTAATGTTCCTGTTATATGTAATAACCCAGATAAATGTAACTTGTCTGAAGTTTTCTTGTTCCATGTAAACCGCGCTGATAATGAATAGTGCGGTATATAAAAAATGTTAATAAATAAATAAATAAAATGAAGTCTGTACCCCTCCCCTACAATGGACAAAGTCCAATCTTCTGCTGTTATCTGATGCCATCTGTTGACAAAGTGGCATAACTTGCCGGGAATATTGGGGGGTTGAGGACCCCTCAGAGGCAGGAAGGCAAAGCTCTCTAGGAAGGAGTCAAAGCCCTTGAGGGGGATGAACCTGGAGAGCTGGTAGGGCTCTCGGGCCTTTTGGTTTCTTTTGATTTCTTTTGTTGTCTAGTTTGTCCCTTTTGGGCAACCTGACCTGGAGTCTGAGTCTGGTGGGTATAGGAAGAATAAAACTTCCTCTTTTTGCTAAAAGAGGGTTTTTTATAAGGCTTCCTTTTGGCAGGAGTGGCTGTAGACTTTGACAATCTATCTAAGGTAGAATTGTCAGCATCTAACTCGTTAGCCTTCTCCTGCCAGTTCTTGCCGAAGAGATTCTCTCCCATGCAAGGAATGTTGCCTAACTTGTCCTGTACCCAAGTCTCCAAGTCTGATGCCTGTAGCCAGGCAATCCGTCGTGCGCCAATGGCAATAGCAGAAGTTCTGCTGATGCATTCGAAGCAGTCAAAGGCTGCACGATTGACAAACTTGGAGACATCCTGAGCATGCTTAACCAGAGTAAGAAAGTCTTGTCTTTTATCATCTGGGAGAAATGGGCTCATAAGTTCCAAGTCTCCTGTGATTTCTTTGAGGAATATTCCCATGTTTATGTTTATGTTTATTTCACATTTGATATACCGCTCAGGCCAGAGGCATTAGAGCGGTTTACAATACTATATCATTTGAGGAAAAACAGAAAAGAACGCCATTTATATGATAGGACAGAGAAGAGGACAGAGACAGTCAAACAGATAGGAGAAGAAGAGGAACCAGGAACAGCAAGTTACCACAAAATAGCAGCACATCAGTCTAGTCCACAATATGTCATCAATGCCACCCATAGCAACGGACGCCACGGACCAACGCCTAAGGGCCACGCCAAAGGACCCTCTGGCAAGGCCCTCAGGCGCGGGCCCGCAAGACGCGGGCGCGCTCCGAAGCGGCAGGTTTTATGCCGTTGGTGAGGCAGGCAGGGGAGAGGAGGAGGAGCTCCCGCTCACTCCCTCGATGATGGCCGCTGCTCCCGATTCTGGCGGGCGCGCTCCGAAGCGGCAGGTTTTATGCCGTTGGTGAGGCAAGCAGGGGAGAGGAGGAGGAGCTCCCGCTCACTCCCTCGATGATGGCCGCTGCTCCCGATTCTGGCGGACGTGCTCCGAAGCGGCAGGTTTTATGCCGTTGGTGAGGCAGGCAGGGGAGAGGAGGAGGAGCTCCCGCTCACTCCCTTGATGATGGCCGCTGCTCCCGATTCTGGCGGGCACGCTCCGAAGTGGCAGGTTTTATGCCGTTGGTGAGGCAGGCAGGGGAGAGGAGGAGGAGCTGATATATGAGGATATATGAGCTGATCCTAGCTGAAAGCATGGAAGCTTGAAAAGTTCTGCGTCCAAAAGCATCCAGAGTCCTGCATTCACGACCTGGAGGATTGGATGCATGTCTTTTTGCACTTTTCATTCTACGTATGGCTGACTCCACTACCATCGAATGATGTGGCAGCTGAGTTTTCTGAAATCCAGGACATGGTGGGACTCGATACATAGTATCACGTCTCCTAGAGTGAGGAGAAGTAGTCAGAGGTGTCTCCCACATTCTGAGCATCATGCTATGCAGAATTTCATGGATAGGCAGAGTAGCTGCCTCCTTAGGAGCTTTAGGATATTGGAGGATTTCCAATTCCTTTGCTCTGGATTCCTCTTCAGGAGCTACTGTGATTGAAAGACCTTTAGCCATATCACGGATGAAATCCTGAAATGACATGTCCTCTGGAGGTGACATTCTGCGTTGGAGAGAAGAGGGATCTTCTAAGAGAAACCCTCTAGTGCCAGCAGAATTGTCAGAGTCTTCGGAATCGGAGGAATCGAAGCATTCCTGACCCCGATGCTCCTGCAAAGCACAATCCCGGTACCGACTGAAGTCAGTACCGAGGTGACCCGGTACCACTTTATCCACTCAAGCCGAAGGTGGAATGGGAAGAGTTACCATCGGGGCCGGTACCATCAGTACCGGCATCGTCGGTGTCAGTACCGGTGTCGGTACCGGCATCGATGTCGGCACCAGAGCCCTTGGGACCACCGGTACCGCAACTGACAGTAGAGCTGCGATACTGCGTTCGATAGCGAGGACCTTTCTGTTCCTTGAGAAGAGGAGTGCTCTCCAGAGCTCTCCCAAAATGTGATTTTTGCTAAATTTGCTGCTTAACTGTGAGTTCTATCTGTCTGTCTGTTTGTCTCCACATATTTATCTATTTTCCCTTATTGGTGGGTTCCCTTACCTACTCCATTGTGTGTGCCCACAGTTCAGGAACAGCCTACTGGCCAGAGACACTTAGGTAACAGATGTTCCTTCTCTGAGCGGGTTTCCCTATTTGAGCCTACCGGGAAACCCGCTCAGAGAAGGAACATCTGTTACTGTTAAGTGCTTTCAAAATTAACCCCTGAAGAAACCGCATTGGGTGAAACGCACAGGAAAAGCGCATTGGATTGCGTTGGGGCTCATCTTGAAAGCTACGCACTGCTTCACTTTACTCAAATTTGAAATTTTTATACCGCTAGTATGGTTGCTTAAAATAAGGTCATTGACATAAATAAGGGCAAATTTCAGTTGAAGTCGCCCGTGGAATCTTAAACCTTGCAGCCATATATATATGGAAATCGAATTTGAAGTTGTTTTCTGAATGAGAATTCCTAGTCAACCTATAAGATACTAATTACTTTCAAGTTGAAATACAGAGTGAGATTTATTGATTTGACAAAGCTGAAGCTCTGAAGAAATAGACCGATATTAGATTTGTGATGTTGTACCTCTACACAAAAGTGGTGACAGGGAAGAAGTGTCAAACTACAGGCCGTGAGCTTTACCTCGGTGGCGGGAAAAGTAATGGAGACGGTCCTAAAAGAGCGAATAGTGAACTTTCTCAGAACCAACAGGTTGCAAGATCCGAGGCAGCATGGTTTTACCGAAGGACGGTCTTGCCAAACAAATCTGAATGAGTTCTTTGACTGGGTGACCAAGGAACTAGATCAGGGGCATGCAATGGATGTCATCTACCTGGATTTCAGCAAAGCCTTTGATACTGTTCCTCATAGGAGGCTTGTCAATAAACTCAGTAACTTGGGGATGGGTCCCAAGATGGTAAACTGGATTAGAAATTGGTTGACTGACAGACAACAGAAGGTGATGGTACATGGAGCTCACGCGGATGAGAGGAAGGTGATTAGCGGGGTGCCCCAGGGTTCGGTCCTGGGCCCGGCACTGTTCAATATATTTGTGAGTGATATTGCTGAAGGACTGAATGGAAAGGTCTGTCTTTTTGCAGATGACACAAAAATTTGCAACAGAGTGGACTCCCCCGAGGGAGTGGTTAACATGAGGAAAGATCTACAAAAGCTGGAAGAATGGTCTAATGCTTGGCAACTACGATTTAATGCGAAAAAGTGCAGTGTCATGCACTTGGGTAGCAGAAATCCAAGGGAAATGTACACGACAGGGGGCAAGAGGTTGGTATGCACGGTTCAGGAGAAAGACCTTGGTGTGATTATCTCTGATGATCTCAAGGTGGCAAAACAGTGTGACAAGGCGGTTGCAAAAGCCAGGAGGATGTTGGGCTGCATACAAAGAGGGATTACCAGCAGAAAGGAAGAGGTACTTATGCCACTGTACAAGTCACTGGTGAGACCTCACTTGGAATACTGTGTTCAGTTTTGGAGACCATATCTTGCAAAAGATGTAAAAAGACTGGAAACTGTTTAGAGAAAGGCGAACAGAATGATTTGGAGTCTGCATCAGAAGCCTTATGAGAAGAGACTTGAAGACCAAATATGTACACTTTGGAGGAGAGGAGGGACAGGGGAGATATGATTCAGACCTTTAAATACTTGAAGAGAAATGATGAACAAACAAACCTCTTCCAAAGACGGGGAAGCTGTAAAACTAGAGGGCATAACATGAAGCTGCAAGGTGGTAAATTGAAAGGCAATGTCAGGAAATATTTCTTCACTGAAAGGATGGTGAATGCTTAGAATGCCCTCCCGATGGAAGTGGTGGGGGCAAACACAGTAACAGAATTCAAAACGGCAAGGACAAACACAGTGGATCCCTTTACAGCAACAGGATAAAACAAAATAAATGGTACCATATAACTTCTGAACCATCTAACGTCTCAACAAACAGGGGTGTCCTACATGGAGTGGTGGGTTCACCCCTAAACAAAGACATGGGGAGGGGTGGCCTGCACAGAGCGAGAGGTGCCTCTACTCTTGCCATCTTGCTGGGCAGACTAGATGGACCATGCTGGTCTTTATCTGCCGTCGCTTACTATGTTACTATGGTCTATCGACGCTGCCGATGCCTGGGTGTCGGTACTGGTAAGGACGGCCGGAACCCCTGAGCAAGGCACAGGTAGTTTTTGTGAGGTTGAAGCCTCGAGAACATCCTGAAGCCCCATCGATGCTTTGGAAGCCGAAGCCTCCCGCCGGGGCTGTTTTGCTGGTGTGGTTCCCTCAAGGGCAATGCCAACGGCCTCTCCATGCTTAGCAGGAGAGCTACCCTTTGAGGACCGGCTCTTATGTTTAGTTACCTGAGAGCCATGGGAGGAAGAAGAGGCCTTCGACGATGTCAATGCAATGGATCTTCATAAAAAACAAAAAACTCCTCCACTAATTAACCAATTGTAGCATTAGTAACTTTGCACTAAAAAGCTTTCAGTACCGTAACGACAGGGGAGCACAGACCTCAGAAAAATCCCCAGATATTCATTGAAAACTTCAAAACCGGAGAACCGGATTTCAGTAATTCATAGGGGAAATTTTACATCAACGGTCTGTTACCAGCCCCCACCGTCCGTCAATCAGCACCGAAAAGCTTATCTCACAACATAATGATGGGAATAACTAAGAGCTGCTTTAACAAATACCACTCTAAACCTTCACACACATGATATTATTGTATACAGCAAAACAGCTTATCTAGGAACCCTCAACAAGGAACATATTATATACTATGTATCCATATTTAACAATTTAACTAGTTCTCAAAGCCTTAAAAAGTGAACAGATGATGAACTATATATCCACATTTAACTGCTGCTCAGAACAAGAGAGGGCTCATAGAAAACAAAAACCCATAAGAGAAAACAGCAATCCTCAGCTTCAGGACGGTCAGTGTAATATCAACCCCGACGCCACAGTCAGACGTCCCTCTTAGCGTTTCGCAGACGCTGCTTCAGGGGGGTGAACTATAAAATAGATAAAACAATAAAAAAGTGCTAAATATACCTGCTACAAATCTATACATACTCCTACATCAGAACAGAGCAAAGCCTGGGGTTCTCACCTGACCCAAACGAACACCACACACTCTTTGCACGGCTCAACTGACATTCCTCCCTACAAACTAACTCCGAGCTAAATACCCAAAATCTGGCGTCTGACGTCACATGTCTTTAGCTCGGAGTTAGTTTGTAGGGAGGAATGTCAGTTGAGCCGTGCAAAGAGTGTGTGGTGTTCGTTTGGGTCAGGTGAGAACCCCAGGCTTTGCTCTGTTCTGATGTAGGAGTATGTATAGATTTGTAGCAGGTATATTTAGCACTTTTTTATTGTTTTATCTATTTTATAGTTCACCCCCCTGAAGCAGCGTCTGCGAAACGCTAAGAGGGACGTCTGACTGTGGCGTCAGGGTTGATATTACACTGACCGTCCTGAAGCTGAGGATTGCTGTTTTCTCTGATGGGTTTTTGTTTTCTATGAGCCCTCTCTTGTTCTGAGCAGCAGTTAAATGTGGATATATAGTTCATCATCTGTTCACTTTTTAAGGCTTTGAGAACTAGTTAAATTGTTAAATATGGATACACAGTATATAATATGTTCCTTGTTGAGGGTTCCTAGATAAGCTGTTTTGCTGTATACAATAATATTATGTGTGTGAAGGTTTAGAGTGGTATTTGTTAAAACAGCTCTTAGTTATTCCCATCAGTATGTTGTGAGATAAGCTTTTCGGTGCTGATTGATGGACGGTGGGGTCTGGTAACAGACCGTTGATGTAAAATTTCTCCTATGAATTACTGAAATCCGGTTCTCCGGTTTTGAAGTTTTCAATGAATATCTGGGGATTTTTCTGAGGTCTCTGCTCCCCTGTCGCTACGGTACTGAAAGCTTTTTTAGTGCAAAGTTACTAAAGCTACAATTGGTTAATTAGTGGAGTTGTTTTTGGTTTTTTATGAAGTATCATAGTTAAACTCCGGTTAGGCCTAGTATTGTTTGTATGAATGCAATGGATCTGGCATCTGAAGAAAAAAGGGTACCGAGCTTTGCGGCCCGGTTCTGTCTTCCTCTTTTGGTCATCCCCATGCAGGAGAGACATTCAGTTGGAGAATGATCAGGTCCTAAACATTTTAGACACCAATCATGGGTGTCAGTGACAGAAATGGTACCGCCACACTTAGTACATTTCTTAAAACCACTAGTTGGTTTTTCCATGATTTAGGAAAAAAAGGGACCTATTGCCCAAAATGGCGCCTAGCACCAAAAAGGAAAGTTTCTGAAAGAAACACTGAAAGTTTTTTGGGTTTTTTTTAAAGAAGGAAAAGAAAAGAACCGGCGGTACTGGTAGGCGTCGTGCGGTAGGCAAACGCGACCACAGAAAGAAGTTTAAAGATGTAATTTTCTGCGGTGACAGGGAATAGGTCCTGTCGGCTACGTGGAAAACGAAGAACTGAAGAGGGACAGTTGGAAAGGCGGGAAGGCAGTGCGCATGTGCTGACGGATGTTCCCAAAAGCGTCCCTATTGGACGCTGGGGAGCGTTCCCGCGCAGGCTCCGTCGGTACCGACGATACCCATATGTGAGGACTACATTCCTGCTTGTTCCTGGAGATAAATCATATCGCTAAATCTGTTGCCCCCATTACAGCTTCTGCCTCGGTCCAGACAGAGGTCCTAATGCCAGTTGAAGGACTGGTTCCATGTGCAGTGTGCCTGCATGCTGAAGCTCTGAGGAAACAAGTGGAGGAACGCAGAGAGGAGGTGGCAAGGCTGAGGAGCATTCACGACAGTGAGAAGTACATTGATGAGATGCTTCTTGCAGCAACCAAGCTCTCCAGCAAAGGAGAAGATGGGTGCCAACAGAATGATGAAGGTTGGACACAAATCACCAGGGCCTGCAAAATCACAATCCAACTTCTCCAGTCCTTGAATTGAAGAACCATTATGCAACCCTGGAAGTGGAGGAGGTGAAAGCATCCCTGGAAAGGGAAGAACCAGAGCTTAAGTACCCCAAAGTTGCAGAATCAGTGACCACAAGGAAACGAAGGGTAGTGGTGGTTGGAGACTCTCTTCTGAGGGGTACTGAGGCGTCCATCTGCCGACCAGACTTGATGTCCAGAGAGGTATGCTGTCTGCCTGGTGCCGAAATCCAAGATGTTACGGAGAGTTTGCTGAGACTCATCAAGCCCACTGACTATTACCCAATGTTGCTAATCCACGTTGGAACAAATGATACTGCCAGGTGTACCTCAGAACGTATCAAAAGTGACTTCATGGCTCTGGGACAGAGGGTGAAGCAGTTAGGTGCACAGGTGGTGTACTCTTCAATCTTCCCTGTTGAGGGTAAAGGCCAAGGCAGAGACGCTCGCATCCTGGAGATGAATGCATGGCTGCGTGGATGGTGTCATCGAGAGCATTTTGGTTTCCTAGACCATGGGATGCTTTTCCAAGGGTTGCAGAGCAGAGATGGCATCCATCTGTCCAAGAAAGGTCAACGCATCTTCGGTAGTAGACTGGCCAATCTACTGAAGAGGGCTTTAAACTAGATTCATTGGGGATGGGTGAGGAAAGCCCCTAGGTAGGTGATACATTAAATACCTTTATGGAAATGGGTAACAGGGGTAACATATGGAAAGCAGTGTGTATAAATGCCCATTGCATGGGAAATAAGATCCCTGATGTTGCAGCTTTAGTGGGAGTGGCTGACTTGGATTTAGTGGCAGTTAAAGAAACATGGTTCACAGAAAACCATGACTAGGATGTAACTATACCTGGCTATACTTTATTCAGAAAGGACAGGGTAGGAAGAAGGGGAGGAGGAGTGGCACTATATGTAAAAACTACTATTAAAGCTTTGGAATTACAGAGCTTAAAAGGGAGAGAGGAGGCATTGTGGGTTAAACTAGAAAGAGGGAAAGAGAAATCTATTTGCACTGGTGTGATATACAGACCTCCATCAAGAGGAAGAGGTGGACAGAGAGTTAATGAAGACATACGCAGCATTGCTAGGAAAGCGGAAGTGCTACTGATAGGAGATTTCAATATGCCAGATGTTGATTGGCACAGTCCTGCTGCAGTATCATCTAGAAGTAAGGAGATCCTGGATTCTCTACAGGGAGAACTATTCAGGCAATTGGTAACAGACCCCACATGTGAAGGGGCCATACTGGACTTGGGGCTTACGAGTGGTGAAAGTGTTTCTGATGTTGTAGTGGGAGATCATTTTGCATCCAGTGATCACCAGATGGTGTGGGTTCAGTATTAGGACTAGAGCTGTTAGAATCCATTCAAAGGTGAGGATCTTAGACTTCAGGAAGATTAATTTTGCCAAGATGGGCCAATACCTCAGGGAGTTGTTAGTGGGATGGGAACAGTTGGGGGATGTAGAAAAACAGTGGGCAAAACTGAAAGGAGATATTTTAAGGGCAACCAACCTTTTTGTTAAAATGGTAAATAAAGGTAAAAGGAAAAGGAGACCGCTATGGTTTTCGAAAGAAGTAGCTGAAAAAGTGAAGAAAAAGAGGGAGGCCTTCATGAAATACAAGAGATCACAGAGAGAGGAAGACAGGCATCTGTATTTGGAAAAACTTAGAGAAGCTAGCAAAGTAGTCAGGAAGGAAAGATTCAAACGGAGGAGGAAATAGCCAATGCAATAAAATAGGGGGATAAGACATTTTTCAGATATATTAGTGAGAAGAGGAAGGGCAAAAGTGGTATTGTCAGACTCAAGGGTGCAGGGGAGGAATATGTAGAAGCTGATGAAGATAAAGTGGAATTGCTTAACAAATATTTCTCTTCTGTGTTCACAGATGAAGAACCAAGAGCACGACCTCAGAAAACACCCACAAACAGGAACAGAAGCGAGGGACATCTTGAACAATTTTCAGAAGACTGTATTCGTGAGAAACTAGCTCAACTTAAAGTAGACAAAGCAATGGGATCGGATGGGATACACCCTAGAATACTGAGGGAACTTGGGGACATTCTAGCAGCTCCACTGACTGACCTTTTCAATGCCTCGTTGGAGTCGGGAATGGTGCCGAAGGACTGGAGAGAGGCTCATGTGGTGCCTTTATACAAAAGCAGAAGTAATGATGTGATTGAAAACTACAGGCCAGTTAGTTTAACTTCAGTGGTGAGTAAATTATTGGGAAACACTGCTGAAAGAGAAAATAGTGAGGTTTCTGGAGTCCAGTGGATTACAGGATCCGAGGCAGCATGGATTCACCAGAGTCAGGTCTTGTCAGACAAATCTGATTGATTTCTTTGACTGGGTGACCAGAGAGTTGGACTGAGGGAGAGCCCTAGATGTGGTGTATTTAGATTTCAGTGAAGCCTTTGACACTGTTCCTCACAGGCGACTTATAAACAAATTGAGCATGCTAGGGATGGACCCTAAAGTTACTGCTTGGGTTAGAAATTGGTTGGGTGGGAGGCGATAAAGAGTACAAGTAAATGGAGCTCACTCTGAGGAAAAGGATGTTACCAGTGGTGTACCCCAGGTATCTGTCCTTGATCCGATTCTTTTTAACATCTTTGCTAGTGATATAGCGGAAGGGCTGTCGGGTAAGGTTTGCCTCTTTGCAGATGATACCAAAATCTGCAATAGAGTAGACACCCAGGAAGGTGTAGATAACATGAGGAGGGATCTAGCTAAGCTTGAAGAATGGTCTAGAATTTGGCAGCTGGGATTTAATGTTAAAAAATGTAAGGTCATGCATTTGGGCTGCAGCAATCCAAGGGAGCAATATAGAATAGGGGGTGAAGTACTTTTGTCCACTAAAGAAGAGCGGGACCTAGGCGTGGTTGTGTCTGATGATCTTAAAGTAGCTAAACAGGTAGAAAAGGCGACGGCAAAAGCAAGAAGGATGCTAGGGTACATACGGAGAGGAATGGCTAGCAGAAAAAAGTAGGTGATAGTGCCTCTGTATAAGTCTTTGGTGCGACCTCATTTGGAGTATAGTGTGCAATTCTGGAGACTGCACCTTCAAAAGGATGTGAACAGGATGGATTCGGTGCAGAGGGTGGCTACTAAAATGATTAGTGGTCTTCATTATAAAGCATATGAGGACAGACTGAAAGATCTTAATATGTACACCTTAGAGGAAAGGCGGGATAGAGGTGATATGATTGAGATGTTTAAATACCTCCATGGCATAAATGTTCAGGGAGAGAGCCTCTTTCAATTGAAAGCAAGTTCTGCTACAAGGGGACATGGGATGAGGGTGAAGGGAGATAGATTCAGGAGTGATATGCGGAAATATTTCTTTCAGAAAGAATTAGTGGATCCATGGAATAGTTTCCCAGTGGAGGTGGTAGAGATGAGGACAGTAACTGAATTCAAAAAAGCATGGGACAAACACAGAGGATCTCTAAAGGTAAAAAGGGGACTGTTGTAGTTGTTGATATGGAAGGACAGACTAGACAGGCCATGTGGTCTTTTTCTGTCATCATATTTCTATGTTTCTATCTAAATCCATTGCTTACCCCTGGGAGTAGGGAGCATGGAATCTGTCTATTGTTTGGCATTCTGCCAAGTGCTTGTGACCTAGGTTGGCCACTGCTGGAAATGGGATAATGGCTTGATGGACCTTTGGATCCAGTATGGCAAATCTTATGCTGTATTATGCTCTTATGTAAAATCAGTGTGAATCTCAAGAGTTTCAATGCTATTTTGTGTTATCTTAGCAAAGAATTCAATAATGCCTTTGGATCAAACTAAGTACTTACTGATACCGTTGGCTGGGGCAGAGTGTAAGGTGGGAGGGCAGTTGTATTTATGTTCTCCAATAGCCTATCTCATTTTGGTTGAGAAGTAGGATGTAGTTTCTGGGTTCTCTGCCGAGTGGTACGAAAGCAAGAGCCCTGCTGTGTTTGGTTGGAATGAGGAGGAGCAGGAGCCTGATGTCAGTACCGGGAAAATGGTAGAAACCATTATAAAAAACAAAATTCTCAGCAGGTAGATAGTCATGGCATAATGGGAGACAGCCAACATGGCTTTAGACAAGGAAGATCTTGTCTTACTAATCTGTTATGTTTTTTTGAAGGTGTGAATAAACAGGTGGACAAAGGTGAGTAGGTTGATATAGGGTATCTGGACATTAAGAAAGCCTTTGACAAGGTCCCTCATCAGAGACTTTTGGCAAAACTAAAGAGTCATGGGATTGGAGGCAGTGTACTATTGTGGATCAGGAACTGGTTAAAAGATAGAAAGCAGAGGGAAGGGCTAAATGGCCAATTTTCCCAATGGAGAAAGGTGAATAGTGGTGTACCCCATGGATCTGTACTGGGTCCGCTGCTTTTTCACATTCATAAATAACCTGGAAAAGGGAATAACGAGTGAGGTTATCAAATTTGCAGATGACACAAAACTATCTGTTGTTGTTGTTAAGCGCCGTCGAGTCGGAGTTGACTCATGGCGACCCTCTGGATAGCTATCCTAAATTGTGTTTGGTCTTGAGTCAGGCGGCTCATTGTTGACAGACTGGTACCCGTAGCTGCTGTTATTGTATCGATCCATCTCAATGCTGGCCTTCCTCTTTTGCGTTGACCTTCTATCTTTCCAAGCATGATATCTTTCTCTAATGATCTCTCTCTTTGCATGATGTGTCCAAAGTATGAAAGTCGAAGTCTTGTCATCTGAGCTTCTAAAGAAAGCTTAGGTTTGATCTCCTCTAGTACCGACTGGTTTGTTCTTCGGGTAGTCCATGGTATATACAGTATTCGCCGCCAGCACCATAATTCAAAGGCATCAATTATCTTCCTGTCTATCTTTTTCACTGTCCAGCTTTCACATCCATATGATGTTATTGAAAATACCATGGCTTGAACAAGTCAAATCTTTGTATGGAGAGAGACATCTCTGCTCTTGAGAATCTTATCTAGGTCTTTCATAGCCATTCTACCAAGAGCAATGCGTCGTCTGATTTCTTGACTGTTGTTGCTTCTTTATTGATAGTTGATCCAAGTAGGTTAAAGTTGTTCACGATTTCAATTTCTTCTCCTTCAAT
Organism: Ichthyophis bannanicus; assembly: GCA_033557465.1. Lineage (NCBI taxonomy): Eukaryota > Metazoa > Chordata > Amphibia > Gymnophiona > Ichthyophiidae > Ichthyophis > Ichthyophis bannanicus. The sequence goes on from CM066035.1 coordinate 23,293,374, forward strand.
GATGAACCTGTTGATTATGCCAGTTGTCATGATCTTTGTCTTCTTTACATTAAGGTGCAGGCCCATTTTGAGACTATGTTCTTTGATTGTGAGAAGCAAATGTTTCAGATCATCTTCACTTTCAGCCAGTAATGTGCTATCATCAGCATAGCGAAGGTTGTTGATGAGTCTTCCACCAATCTTCACACCTCTGTTGTCTTCATACAATCCTGCTTCTCTGATGATTTGTTCTGCATATAAACTAAACAGGTAGGTGGAAAGTATGCAGCCTTGTCTTACACCTTTGCTTATTTTAAACCATTCTGTTTCTCCTTGTTCCGTTCGAACTGTTCCTTCTTGATCAATGTACAGATTGTGCAAGAGTACGATTAGATGTTCTGGTATACCCATGCTTCTTAATGTGGCCCAGAGTTTCTCATGGTTTACACAGTCAAAAGCCTTGCTATAGTCGATAAAGCACAAATAGATATCCTTTTGGTATTCTTTAGTCTTTTCAAGGATCCATCGCACATCTGCAATTATGTCTCTCGTTCCTCGCCCTTTACTGAACCCTGCTTGCACTTCAGGTAGTTCTTGTTCCAGGTATGGTTGTAGTCTCTTTTGAATAATCTTCAGTAGAATCTTGCTGGCATGTTGGATCAGAACGATTGTGCGATAATTTCCACAGTCAGTTGGATCACCTTTCTTTAGTATTGGTATAAACACAGATCTTTTCCAGTCAGTTGGCCATGATGTTTTCTTCCATATTTCTTGGCAGAGCCTTGTAAGTATGGTAACAGCTGCATCAGATTGCTGTAATACTTCTATGGGAATGCTATCAATGCCTGGTGCTTTGTTCTTTGATAAGGCTTTCAATGCTGCTTCAACTTCTTCTTTCATCACCAATGGTTCCCGATCATAAGGTACAGGTTGAAATGGCTGTTGGTCCACGATCTTTATCATATAAAAACTCTGTATATTCCTTCCACCTTTTCTTGATCTTCTCAGCATTATTCAACATAGAACCTTGAGCATCTTGTAACATTCCAATTCGAGGCTGGAACTTTTTCTTTAATTCTCGTAGCTTTAGGAAAGCCGATCTTGTTCTTCCTCTAATAGTTTCTGCTTCTATTTCCTTGCATGCGTCGTTGTAGTACTTTTCCTTGTCCTGTCTTGCTGCACGTTGGAAATCTCTGTTGAGTTCTGTTATTGTCTTTCTTTCTCCTCTGGCTTTAGCTTCTCTGCGTTTCTGGGCAATTTTCAGAGTTTCTTCAGTCATCCATTTTGGCCGTTTTTGCTTTTTCACCTTTTGTAGAAACTTCTCGCTTTCTTCCAACACAACCTTATTGATGTCATTCCATAACTCTTCTGGAGCTCTGTCATTTGTATCTAAAGCAGCAAATCGATTTTGCAGGCAGTCTTTAAATTTCAGTGGTATATTCTCAAGGTCATATTTTGCTGCATTCATGAGTGGTATGTGATCTGCACCACAGTCAGCTCCAGGTTTTGTCATTGTTGATGTTATAGAACTTTTCCATCGTTGACTTCCACAGATGTAGTCAATTTGATTTTTATACAGTCCATTGGGTGAAGTCCATGTGTACAGTCGCCACTTGTGTTGATGGAAGAAGGTGTTTGAGATGAATAGATCGTTGGTCTTGCAGGCTCAACATGCACCATGAGGCTCTCGAAGACAGCGGTTCCAGGCTCAGCATTGAGGGCTGGGTCGCCTTGGGCTTTGAGATGCCTGATTTCAGGCCCGGTATTGAGACCTGGGCTCCTGAAGACCTTGAGGCCACCGGCACTGATTCTGCCAGGAGCGCAGCCAACCGTCTCTCGATGGTCAGCATGTGCTGCTCGAGGGAGATGGAAAAGGTCTGGGTGGACTCCAGAGAATGGAACTGGAGGCTCTCTTGTGTTAAAGCCTGAGTAACACTGTGAAGCCCCTCTTGTGCTGGATTCCTCCTGCCAGGGCTGCTTAGCTGGTCACTCTCGGCTCTCTTAATTGGAATCCCACTGGGAGACCCGATGCCCATATACAAGGGAACGATCCCAAGAATCGGTATCATTCCTCGATGTTGAAGGCTGAGATGCCATTGCGGCTTCAGTGGCTGTCTGTTTCTTACCATGGCCTTTTGATTCCGAGAGAATGTGGGAACCGTGCACAGGACAGGAACCACGAGAAGGCGTCGGTGTCGAAGGCAAGGACAGGGTTAAAAAACTGGGAAAAGCAACACGAGAGTCTTTTTGGATCTGACTCAACAGCCTCTGCTTTTCCTAGTTGTTTAACCCTTTCCTTGTCATTTGCTGACACACATTACAAAGGTCCGGGTTATGTTTGGGCCCCAAGCACTGTAAGCACCAATTGTGCTTGTCCTTGTCGGTGGCCGAAATAGAGAAATTAGACTTACGTGCTAATTGTTGTTCCTTGAGGAACTCCAATCCAGTCCCGCACCTCTAGGTAGTGCACCTCCTCTCGCAGCTTGGAGACTGAGCATGTCAGATTCTGAAGTCACCCGTACTACTACTGGTGGCACCTCCCACCAGCTCCCAGTGACCTAATGATGAAGTAAACTCAAAGGAGCAACAAATAAGTAGCCTGAATAACCAACAAACAAACAAACCACTTAAACTGTAACTTCCCCCCCAAACAATAGGGGAACTCCCCCCTCCCCGAGATAGAGAGAGAAATGAAGAGAGAAACAAAGAGAGAGCAAGGCAGAAACAAAGGCCAGAACCAAGTATTAAAGACCCCAGGCTTGGGCAACTCCCTTGATCCGGCCCTGCCGGCCGCCGAAAAACTCGACCTGCATGAGCTGACCTAAGCCCGGGTGGGATCCGGGACTGGACTGGAGTTCCTCAAGGAACAACAATTTCAGGTAAGTCTAATTTCTCTTTCCTTATCGTCCCTCCAGTCCAGTCCCACATCTCTGGGATGTAACAGAGCAGTAACTTAATGGGAGGGACCTGCCAAACTGGCCCGTAAAACCACCGATCCAAAACAGGCATCACATGCTGCCTGGACATCCAGACGACAATGTTTACTGAAAGTATGCAGAGAAGACCAAATGGACGCCCTACAAATCTCTACCGGTGGCACCAAACTATACTCGGCCCATGAAGCTGCCTGAGCTCTGGTAGATTGAGCTTGCAAACTTAGAGTTACCTGATGCCCCTGTAAGATATAAGCTGATGCAATCGCTTCCTGGACCCATCTGGAAATGGAAGCCTTGGCCGCTGCTTCACCCCTTCACGGCCCCCCAAAGAGGATGAACAAACAATCAGACTTGCGAAAATTCTCCAATACCTTCAAGTAACGCCAAAAAGCTCTCTTCACGTCCAGCAAGCGCAGACTGCACTCTGAACTACTCTCTGCCAAGCTCCCCAATACTGGCAAGGACACCGGCTGATTCACATGAAACAGCGATACCACCTTCGGCAGGAAAGACGGAACGGGACGCAAAAACCAACTTTTCCCAAGAGAAGGACAGAAATGACTCCCGGCAATACAAGGCCTGCAATTCTGAGAACCAACACGTCAAGCAGATCGCCACCAAGAAGACTCTTTTTAGTTAAATCCTTTACCAAGGCCCGGCTTAATGGCTCGAAGGGCTCCCTCGTCAATGCTGTCAGGACTAAATTTAGATCCCAAGAGGGAACCACCACCCTACGTGGAGGGTGCAATTGGGATACCGCCTTAAAGAAACGTAACACATTTGGGTGCGAGCCCAAAGTCATTTATTTATTTAGACAGTTTTTGTATACCGCCTTATCCTTCAATCAAAGCGGTCACAACACAATTGGGGTATACATTTAACACACGGGGGGGATATGAGACACATACACTAATACTTACAGGGAACATGGGCAATGGAGGGTTAAGTGGCTTGCCCAAGACCACAAGGAGCATCTGTGGGACTAGAAACCCCAGTCCTTCCGGCCCAAGGTTGCTGTCCTCTAGTGGGATTTGAACCCCCGACCTTCCAGCCTGAAGTACCTTGCCCCAACCACTAGGCTACTCCTCCCTCATGCCCTGGACATTCCCACGATAACAAGAAATAGCCGCCAGCTGCATCCTCAACGAGCTGGCTGCCAGGCCCTTATCAAAACCATCCTGCAAAAAAATCAAGACCTCTGGAACCGAAACCGATGTTGCCACACACCAAGCCTCAAAAATACACCAGAGCTGATCAAATTGGTGGAGGGGTTGCGCTCTATGTTAGAGAGAGCATTGAGTCAGAAAGGATTAAAGTTTTGCAGGAAACAAAATCTGCTGTAGAATCTATATGGATTGAAATTCCATGTAAAAGGGGGAAGGCAATGGCAGTGGAGGTGTACTATCGAGCGCCTGGCCAGAATGACCAAATGGATGATGAAATGCTCAAAGAAATCAAGGAAGCTAACAAATGTTACAGCGCAGTAATAATAATGGGCGATTTCAACTTCCCCGGTATCGAATGGGTCAGTGTTCACGTCAGGACATGCTAGGGAGATAAAGTTCCTAGATGAAATAAATGACTGCTTCTTGGAGCAGCTGGTTCATGAACCGACCAGAGGGGAAGCCATATTAGACCTAGTCCTTAGTGGAACACCAGATCTAGTGCAAGAGATAAGGTTGTTGGGGCCACTTGGCAATAGTGATCATAGCATGATTGCCTTTGATTTAATTAGTGGCAGAGGGATAGTAAGGAAATCCACAGTACTACCCTTTAACTTTCAAAAGGGAGACTATGATAAAATGAGGAAAACAGTTAAGAAAAAACTAAAAGGAGCAGTTGCAAAGGTTGAAGACGTACATCAGGCTTGGCTGTTGTTGAAAAATACTATCTTGGAAGCCCAGACCAGCTGTATTCCACGCTTTAAGAAAAGTGGAAGGAAGTCCAAAAAACTGCCAGCATGGTTTAAAGGTGAGGTCAGAGAGGCTGTTGTTGCCAAAAAAGCATCTTTCAGGAAATGGAAAAAAGAGCCAAACGATGAAACCTGGAAACAGCACAAGCACTGGCAAGTCAAATGCAAGGCATTGATAAGGCAGGCAAAGGGAGAATTTGAGAAGAAGTTTGCTGCGGAAGCAAAAACGCGAAGTAAAGACCTTTTCAAGTACATTCGTAGCAAAAAACCTGTGAGAGAGTCAGTTGGTCCATTAGATGATAAAGGGGTTAAAGGAGCACTAAGAAGCGACAAGGCGATAGCAGAGAGACTGAATGAATTCTTTGCTTCGGTCTTTACTGAGGAAGATGTAGGGATGTTACCCATGACTGAAGTGGTATTTAAAGGTGCGGAAGAATTGAAGGAAATATCGATACATCGGGAAGATGTATTACAACTATTAGATAAACTGAAGAGTACCAAATCACCTGGGCCGGATGGTATACATCCAAGGGTGTTGAAAGAACTGAAATATGAGATTGCAGACCTGCTATTAGTAATCTGTGAACTATCATTAAAATCATCTTTAATACCTGAAGATTGGAGGATCGCCAATGTAACACCAATTTTTAAAAAGGGTTCCAGGGGTGATCCGGGAAATTACAGACCAGTGAGCCTGACATCAGTACCGTGAAAAATGGTACAAACCATCATAAAGAATAAAATTACTCAGCATGTAGATAGTCATGTCCTAATGGGAGACAGCCAACATGGCTTTAGACAAGGGAGATCTTGTCTTACTAATCTGTTATGTTTTTTTGAAGGAGTGAATAATCAGGTGGACAAAGCTGAGTCAGTTGATATTGTGTATCTGGACTTTCAGAAAGCCTTTGACAAGGTCCCTCATCAGAGACTTTTGGTAAAACTAGAGTCATGGGATAGGAGGCAGTGTACTATTGTGGATCAGGAACTGGTTAAAAGATAGAAAGCAGAGGATAGGGCTAAATGGCCAATTTTCCCAATGGAGAAAGGTGAATTGTGGTGTACCCCAGGGATCTGTGCTGGGTCCGCTGCTTTTTGACATATTCATAAATGACCTGGAAAGTGGAATAACCAGTGAGGTTATCAAATTTGCAGATGACACAAAACTATTTAAAGTTGTTAAAACCCAAGAGGATTGTGGAAACGTGCAAGAGGATCTTGATAAATTGGAAGACTAGGCATCAAAATGGCAGATGAAATTTAATGTGGAGAAGTGCAAGGTTATGCAACTAGGGAAGAACAACCCAAACTATGGAGTGGAGGAGTAGCCTAGTGGTTGGGGCAAGGTACTTCAGACCGGAAGGTCGGGGGTTCAAATCCCACTAGAGGACAGCAACCTTGGGCCGGAAGGACTGGGGTTTCTAGTCCCACAGGTGCTCCTTGTGGTCTTGGGCAAGCCACTTAACCCTCCATAGCCCATGTTCCCTGTAAAATAGTTATCTCCAAGTTATAATGCCCTGTTCAATGTAATTTCAGTTTGTTCAATGTAAACCGCACTGATGCAGAATAGCGCGGTATATAAGAGAATGTAAATAAATAAATAATAAATAATACACGATGCAAGGTTCCACATTAGGAACCACCACCCAGGAAAAAGATTTAGGCGTCATTGTGGATACCATGTTAAAACCCTCGGCCCAGTGTGCAGCAGCGGCCAAGAGAGCAAATAGAATGCTAGGTATGATAAGGAAAGGAATGGAAAATAAAACAAAAGATATTATAATGCCTCTATATAAATTTTGGATTTAATTACAGCTGTACACTATATTCTCTGCTCTGTTAGTTGTTTTATACAAACAGTCAATCATTATTGTATTGTAGATAGTTACCCTTGTTGACCAAGATTTCTGCCCTGTTATCTGTAACTCATACGTATTTCAAATGTACTGAGATTGTTCTGTTCTATGTAAACCGCGCTGATGATAAATAGCGCGGTATATAAGAGACTTTAAATAAATAAATAAATAAATAAATAAATAAATATATCATTCCATGGTGAGACCGTACCTTGAATATTGTGTGCAATTCTGGTCGCCGTATCTTAAAAAGGATATAGCGATTTTAGAAAAGGTTCAGAGAAGAGCCACCAAAATGGTAAAGGGGATGGAAGGATACTCCTATGAAGAAAGGCTAAAAAGGTTAGGGCTCTTTAACCTGGAAAAGGGACGGCTGAGGGGAGATATGATAGAAGTCTATAAATTAATGAACGGAGTGGAACGGGTAAACGTAGATCGATTGTTTACCTTATCAGAATATAGAAAGACTAGGGGACATGCAATGAAGCTACAGGGTAAACTATTTAAGACTAATAAAAGAAAATATTTTTTCACTCAACGTGTAATCAAACTCTGGAATTTGTTACCGGAGGATGTAGTAAAGGCTGTTAGTGTAGCTGGGTTTAAAAAAGGTTTGGACAAGTTCCTGGAGGAAAGGTCCATAAACCATTATTAAGAAGGGACCCAGGATATCAATGCTTGAACCAATACAAGCATTGTGGAACCTGTGTCCCTTGGGGAAACTGCTAGGTACATATGACCTAGATTGGCCACTGTTGGAAACAGAATACTGGGCTTGATGGACCTTGGTCTGACCCAGTATGGCATATCTTATGTTCTTATGTACACCAGATGTGGACGTAAGCTAGTGAGGTGAACCTTTTCCTAGCCAAGAGCAAGGTAGAGATTACAGGCCCCAAATAACCCTTCCTTCTCAGCCTCGCCCTTTCAATGGCTAGGCCATAAGCGAGAACTGAACCACCTGAGGCATCCGGAGCATTCCCTGCCTTAGCAGATCCTCCCAGGCCGGAAGAAGCCATGGACGCCTGTCGAGAAGCCAAATCAAGTCGGCGTACCATGGGCGATGTGGCCATTCTGGAGCGATTAATATCACTCTCCCCTAATGCGCCTTGATTCACTGCACCACACGGCCTATGAGAGCCCAAGGAGGAAATACATAGAGGAGGCCCTCCACGGGCCACTGTTGCAGCAATGCATTTAGTCTTTCGGACATCCTTTCCCGTCTCCTGCTGAAGAACTATAAATTCTAACTGTTGATTTTGGGGGAATTACTATTATAGCTTTTAACTGTGGTTTTAGATTAAACTTGGGGGCATTTAGACTGCTTTCCTTGTATAGACTTACATCAGATATCTGTGTGTGTGGCAGATAGAGAGTTATAATAAACAAACTAGGTTTTTTACTCCTGCTGCACTGGTTGGTGAAACCGTATTCCCAGGGAGGAGCTGATTTCGAGCATTGTGCACCTGGCCTGACACTGGTCTGAGCCAGTTTTTCAGAAGCTGAGAAGCATCCATTAAGCTAAGAACAAACCTTTCTATCTTCTCTGCTGGCTTAAAACTATGAATTTTAACTGTTGATTTTTGGGGGAATAACTATTATAGCTTTTAACTGTGGTTTGAGACTAAACTTGGGGGCATTTAGACTGCTTTCCTTGTATAGACTTAAATCAGATATCAGTGTGTGCCCAAGGTTCAGGAACAGCCTACTCGCCAGAGACACGTAGGTTCCCACCCACCCTACCCCTCACCCCACCCACCCCAGGGGCTACATTGCTTTTATAGTGGTCACATACGTGCCATCTATCCTTTCTTACTTGGGTTAAAGTCCACATCTTCTTCATCCTTTCTTCTTCTTCTTCCTCTTCTGGAACTGCTTAACCAACATGTTGTGTATTGTGCTGAGGAGAGCTCCCAGGAAGAGATGGAAGTGGAGGAAAACCCTGTTTTTCTCTTTAAAACAAGTGACAGTTCACTTGTGCACAGTGCTTGCAAGAAAAAAATTCAGCTCTCTGCTAAGGCCAGGCCACGCCCTAGTTCAGACCAGGAGCCAACCTTGCTCAGTGATTGGTTACACCTGTGCGAAGGCAAGGGATTGCCCGGCAGCAAACGGCTTTTAAAAACACATTCAGAGCAGAGAGGGCAGTACGGTGGAGGAGAAGCACATGGACATGAGAGAAGGGAGACACACACACAGGAGACGCAGCAGAGAGAGCCAGAAGGAGAAACTCTGAGAGATCCTGGAAAGGGAGAAAGGTTCCAAGGAAACTTTCAAGAGAGTGACTATCTGGGAAGCAGTGGAGAAAGACACCAGAAGGCTGAGTTCCATAGCCTGAAAGATATCAGGAGGAAAGGAATCAGTAGTTGTCTGAGAGACCCGTCCCAAGGTAAAGCCAGCACGTGCAGAGCTAAACAGCTTGCAGGAAAACAGTTTGCTACAGCTAGTGTCCAGGAGCCTGACCTAACGTCTTCATCTACTAAGAGGTGGGTGGATAGTTTTATGCATGGAGAAAACAGAAACCCAGATAAGAGCAGAGAGACTGAGCTTTTACCACTAGAAGCATTAAGAAAACTGTTTGCAGAAAGGAAGCTTTACCCTCCCAATAGCAGTGTGCCTTCTCAGGGTGATTTGCTGTTGAAACAGTTCCAAGAGTTTTTAGAAGACAGGAAGTCTGGGAAAGTTTATAAAACTGGTGAAAGAGAGAAATACCCGGTATCTATAGAAGATATGCAGGTGGATTCTTGTATGCCAGAGTCTGACTCAGAAGTATCACCAATGGATTGCTCTTTTTGTCTGAAGGAGAATTAAGCTTTGTGGAACAGGGTTGAAAGACTGTGAAACAATATAGCTTCTAATTCTTATGATTGCAAAGAGTTGAGAAAAGCCAAGAATGTGTTTTACTAAATATGGGAGCTTCTGAAGCCCAGGAGCTGTCCTTAGTAAAAGTTTGGTTGGGAAAAGAAAAACAGCAGCTGTGAAACATTTACCTTGTTATGTTGAATGACCACCAGGAGCTGTGCTCAGTGCAAGTTTATTGTGAAAGCTGCTGCCCAGTGAAAGAAGATTTTTTTGTTGCATTTTTCTCTGTTATCCTGATTTACTCTTGTGTTGGAGAAGCATCCTTTTTGCATTTGTGTTTTGAGCTTTAATGCCTTGGGAATCCTACAAAAAAATAAATTTCTTGCTGCCTTAAACCACCGGACTCACAACTACATTTGTCCTTATATAAGTAAGCCAACTACAAGTCCCAGAATCCCTGGGGACAAACAAGGGACGCTTTATTTAAAAAGGACATTATAAGGCTGTTCTATGCTTGTAAGCTCTCGGGCCCAAGCTAGGGCATCGCAAGTGGCGTAGTATTAAGGATTTCATGCATGCGCAAAGGAGCAACTTCAGGATACACGCTGGAAAAGCAACTTCACTGTGGAGCTCTACAGAGGAACGTCCAGGAAGTGAAGCAGCCGTACAGAGAGGACTACAAAGACCTTCACTGGTGATAAGCTCGAAGCTTCACCTGAGCCAGGTAACGGTACCTAACAGGGCTAGTTAGGCTACCAAGGCAAAGGTGTAGGCTTAGCTGAGTGGAAAACAAAAAAAAAGTAGTGAAGAGGTTGGTTTGTTTTTTGTTTTGGTATCGCACTTGGGTCTCTGTGTTCTTGTTGTTGCAGTGTTTCAAGATGACCCTCGAGTGTCAAGAGATGTTGAAATGGATGGCAACACAATTCGAGCAGCAGCGGGACTTGGCATTGCAGGCCCAGGAGAGAAGTGCTGCGCAGATGCAAGCCCAGCAGAGACCGCTACTCGAGATGTTGGAGGGATGGCTGAAAGCCCAGAAAGAGAAATCCGGACCAGCAGTAACACCTCCAGGTTTCACTACACCAGCTTCTGTGCATACGCTGGGTCTTGAAGTTGGTGGGACATTTATTTTTGGACAGCTCACAAATAGGGACGACACTGATGATTTTCTTGAAGCCTTTGAACAGGTGGCTCACCTCAGCGGCTGGCCTAAAGACCAATGGTATCCCTTACAGGGGAGGCCATAGCTGCATATCGAGCCATGCCGCCCGCGCTCGCTAGTAACTATGACGAGCTCAAAAAAGCTGTTAGAGAGAGACTAGGGCTAACACCTTTAGTCTATCATCGCCTACTAAGGGCTGTAAAGTTAAGGCCAGGCGAGACTCCTAAAGCCCTATGCCAGCGAGTCCGTTAGTCTAGTGAATAAATGGCTGACTCCTGAAGGAAAATCAGTTGAGTCCATACTGGATAGTCTTGTATTAGAGCAGTACATGGCTGCGCTCCCTAGAGACATCCATACTTTCCTTATATTAGAAAACTGTCAAAGCCCTCAAGAAGCCGTCATGCTCTGAGCGTTTTATGGAGACAGAGGTAACTGCACGAGAAGGTGGCAGTGCTTCCAGGGTGGCAATGACTGGCGTATCAGGAAAGGGGATTGTGTTAAAAGATGAATCTCTGAAAACTTGTATGCCAATGTTAAAAGGCCATGTTACAAAAAGGAAATGCTTTAAATGCGGTGAGGAAGGTCATTTTCAGAGAGAATGTTATGTGAAGACAGCACTAATAGCTGAGAAGCATCAGAAAATCAGAGAAGGATTTTTACTGGCAGTGGAAGTACAGGGAATTGTTATCAAGGCACTGTTAGACTCAGGAGCCGAACAGTCCTTGATGTCTAAAGCGCTCTGGCAACAAATTGAGGCCAAGACTGAGGAGGTATCAATTCAGCCTGTAAGCTCTGTGAAGATCAGATGTATTCATGGAGTGGCATCCCTGTATCCTGTATATAAGGTTTGGGTGAAAGGATTAGGTGTAAAGAGGGAGATCCCCATAGCTGTGGTACCCCGGTTGCCCCATAATTTAGTTTTGGGGAGGGTTCTGGCCACAATTTCATAGGGGCATAGAACAGGGCTTGCATTCAGAAGAGGCCACTGTCTCCAAGAAAACTCAACCCAAGGCTTTAGCACAAACAATGGTTAAGGCAGCTGTTGTTCCCAGCCCGCTGTTTGTGCAGCCATCGAAGCAAGAACAAAAAGCCTGTCCACCGAGAGGAGAGATTAGGGAGAAACCCAAGCTTGTGCTCAAATATTGCAAGATTAGTCCCAGCGCTCAAACTCCTAAGAGAGCTTCTGCCAATGCTGCCGGGTTTGACCTCTGCAGTGCTGAGGACCTAATAGTCCCGAAGCAAGGGAAGGCTCTCGTCAACACTGCTCTCCAGATAGAATTACCGATAGGGTGCTATGGCCGCATAGCCCCTCGCTCAGGTCTTGCCCTGAAACATTTCATCGACATAGGAGCCGGTGTTATCGATCCGGATTTCAGGGGCACTGTGAAGGTGCTTATCTTTAATTTTGGAAAGGAGGATTTCAAGATACAAACAGGTGACCGTATAGCGCAGTTGATCTGTGAGAGGATCGGTTTTCCCCCTCTCGAAGAGGTCCCGATGCTGTCTACGACAACCCAGGGAACTGGAGGCTTTGGGTCCACGGGAGGTACCAGCCTTCAGGGATTGTCAGCCACATTGGAAGAGAAGACGGAAGAGGACCTAGGGCCACAATTGGCTGACTGTAAAGGAGACCCCGAGCCAAGGGTCGGGGAGGGGCTTTCATGGGCACAGAAGCAAGACTTGGCACACCTGCTGGCCAAATTTAAGGATGTTTTGACCCCAATGCCGGGTGAAACCAATCTGGTTGCCCATGAAATTGTGACACCGCAAGGAGAAGTAATAAGATAACGGCCTTATAGGTTACCCGAGGTGAAAAGGCAGGAAGTAATCTGCCAGGTCCATGAGATGGTGAGCATGGGGATTATAGAGGAGTCACGGAGCCCATGGAATAGTCCTATCGTCCTGGTCCTGAAGCCGGACGTGTCCATGAGGTTTTGTATTGATTTCCGACGGGTCAACTCGATATCAAAGTTTGATGCTTACCCAATACCTCGCATCGAGGAATTGTTAGACAGGCTGGGACGAGCCAATTACCTCACGACCCTCGATATGACGAAAGGGTATTGGCAAATACCATTGACCCGCGAAGCTCGTCAGAAAACTGCCTTCAGCACACCAGTGGGATTGTTCCACTTTAAAAGAATTCCTTTCGGGCTACATGGGGCTGCGGCCACGTGTCAAAGACTGATGGACCTAGTGTTGCGCCTGCACCAGGCCTAAGCGGTCGCATATATGGATGATGTCGTAATACACAGCGACACCTGGGAACAGCACTTGCCAAGAGTTGAGGCTGTCCTCCAAGCGATGAGGAACGCAGGGCTCACTCTAAATCCTGCCAAGTGTTTGTTTGGAGGTCAAGAAGTCAAGTATTTGGGCCACCTAGTGGGCCGAGGCATAGTGAAGCCTCTGACAAGCAAAATCGAGAGCGTGAAAGCATTTCCCAGACCTACTAATAAGAAGCAACTGCGTAGTTTCCTGGGGTTGATCGGCTATTATCGACGCTTCATCCCATGTTTTGCAGAGAAGAGCACTTCTTTAACAGATATGCTAAGAAAAAATGCGCCCAACCAGCTGAAGTGGACCGAGGAAGCTGACGGGGCATTTTGCCTCTTGAAGGAGAAGTTGTGCGCTGAACCGGTATTGCGGGGCGTGGATTTCACCCAACCATTCATAGTCCAGACGGATGCATCTGAAACCGGCCTGGGTGCAGTTTTGTCTCAGCGGCATGAGGGCGCGGAACACCCGGAGATCTTCCTCAGCCGGAAGCTGTCACCAACCGAAAAGAAGTACTCAACTATAGAGCGTGAATGCTTGGCAATTAAATGGGCCATTGAAGCCCTTAAGTTCTATCTCATGGGCAGGAAATTCTTATTGGTCACCGACCAAGCCCCATTAAAATGACTCAACCAGATGAGGGATCATAACTCACGTCTGACATGGTGGTATATGGCCCTCCAGGCGTTTGAATTTCACATTGAGCATAGGGCAGGGAGACTGCACCAGAATGCAGACGCCTTAAGTCGTATCACGAGCTGTGCAAATAAAATTATGCCAGCCCGTGATATCTTAAGGGGGGGGATGTATGGTGAGGAGAGCTCCCAGGAAGAGATGGAAGTGGAGGAAAACCCTGTTTTTCCCTTTAAAACAAGTGACAGTTCACTTGTGCACAATGCTTGCAAGAAAAAAACTCAGCTCTCTGCTAAGGCCAGGCCACGCCCTAGTTCAGACCAGGAGCCAACCTTGCTCAGTGATTGGTCACACCTGTGCAAAGGCAAGGGAGTGCCCGGCAGCAAACGGCTTTTAAAAACACATTCAGAGCAGAGAGAGCGGTACGGTGGAGGAGAAGCACATGGACATGAGAGAAGGGAGACACACACACAGGAGACGCAGCAGAGAGAGCCAGAAGAAGAAACTCTGAGAGATCCTGGAAAGGGAGAAAGGTTCCAAGAAAACTTTCAAGAGAGTGACTATCTGGGAAGCAGTGGAGAAAGACACCAGAAGGCTGAGTTCCATAGCCTGAAAGATATCAGGAGGAAAGGAATCAGTAGTTGTCTGAGAGACCCGTCCCAAGCTAAAGCCAGCACATGCAGAGCTAAACAGCTTGCAGGAAAACAGTTTGCTACAGCTAGTGTCCAGGAGCCTGACCTAACGTCTTCCTCTGCTAAGAGGTGGGTGGATAGTTTTATGCATGGAGAAAACAGAAACCCAGATAAGAGCAGAGAGACTGAGCTTTTACCACTTGAAGCATTAAGAAAACTGTTTGCAGAAAGGAAGCTTTACCCTCCCAATACCAGTGTGCCTTCTCAGGGTGATTTGCTGTGGAAACAGTTCCAAGAGTTTTTAGAAGACAGGAAGTCTGGGAAAGTTTATAAAACTGGTGAAAGAGAGAAATACCCGGTATCTATAGAAGATATGCAGGTGGATTCTTGTATGCCAGAGTCTGACTCAGAAGTATCACCAATGGACTGCTCTTTTTGTCTCAAGGAGAATTAAGCTTTGTGGAACAGGGTTGAAAGACTGTGAAAAAATATAGCTTCTAATTCTTATGACTGCAAAGAGTTGAGAAAAGCCAAGAATGTGTTTTACTAAATATGGGAGCTTCTGAAGCCCAGGAGCTGTCCTTAGTAAAAGTTTGGTTGGGAAAAGAAAAACAGCAGCTGTGAAACATTTACCTTGTTATGTTGAATGACCACCAGGAGCTGTGCTCAGTGCAAGTTTATTGTGAAACTGCTGCCCAGTGAAAGAAGGTTTTTTTGTTGCATTTTTCTCTGTTATCCTGATTTACTCTTGTGTTGGAGAAGCATCCTTTTTGCATTTGTGTTTTGAACTTTAATGCCTTGGGAATCCTACAAAAAAATAAATTTCTTGCTGCCTTAAACCACCGGACTCACAACTACATTTGTCCTTATATAAATAAGCCAACTACAAGTCCCAGAATCCCTGGGGACAAACAAGGAAAGCTTTATTTAAAAAGGACATTATAAGGCTGTTCTATGCTTGTAAGCTCTCGGGCCCAAGCTAGGGCATCGCAGTATTTAGTGCAATAACTGCGGTATTTTCATTCCAAGATGAATCATTTGGAGCCTAAGAGCTTGTCCTACGTGCCGCCTCAGGTCAGCTACCACGCATGACGAACTGACTCTACTAAGGAAAGACCTATCTGCCATGCATAAAAAAGTGACTTTACTGAGGGGGGAAATGGCTGCAATGAAACACACCTCTTCTAGGATACAAACTGAACAAAGTCCACCACCGCTCCCACAAAGAATCAAACACCCCAGGAACAAATGGATCATAGTGTGTTCTGGAAGATTGCGACCTGTAATGTAGAGACATCCTATACATCAAGAGATATCCCTGAATAATGCCTTCTCTGCCTTGGCTAATAAGGATGCTCAATCCAAGAAAACTGAAGGGCCCTTAAATGAGTCAGACAATGCCCAATCTCCTGCTAAAGGCAGAGAGGCTCGCATGGCTGCGTGGATGGTGTCATCAAGAGCGTTTTGGTTTCCTAGACCATGGGATGCTGTTCCAAGGGTTGCAGAGCAGAAATGGCATCCATCTGTCCAAGAAAGGTCAACGCGTCTTCAGTAGTAGACTGGCTAATCTACTGAAGAGGGCTTTAAACTAGATTCGTTGGGGATGGGTGAAGAAAGCCCCCAGGTAAGTGAAAGCCCCCAGGTAGGTGATACATTAAATAATTTTATGGAAATAGATAACAGGGGTATCATATGGAAAGCAGTGTGTATAAATGCCCGTAGCACGGGAAATAAGATCCCTGATGTTGAAGCTTTGGTGGGAGTGGCTGACTTGGATTTAGTGGCAGTTACAGAAACATGGTTCACAGAAAAACATGATTGGGATGTAACTCTACCTGGCTATACTTTATTCAGAAAGGACAGGGTAGGAAGTAGGGAAGGAGGAGTGGCACTATATGTAAAAACTACTATTAAAACTTTGGAATTACAGAGCTTAAAAGGGAGAGGGGAGGCATTGTGGGTTAAACTAGAAAGAGGGAAAGAGAAATCTATTTACATTGGTGTGATATACAGACCTCCCTCACAAGAGGAAGAGGTGGACAGAGAGTTAATTGAAGACATGCGCAGCATTGTTAGGAAAGGGGAAGTGCTACTGATAGGAGATTTCAATATGCCAGATGTTGATTGGCAAATTCCTGCTGCAGTATCATCTAGAAGTAAGGAGATCCTGGATTCTCTACAGGGAGAACTATTCAGGCAATTGGTAACAGACCCCACACGTGAAGGGGCCATACTGGACTTGGTGCTTACCAATGGTGAAAGTGTTTCTGATGTTGTAGTGGGAGATCATTTTGCATCCAGTGATCACCAGATGGTGTGGTTCAGTATTAGGACTAGGGCTGTTAGAATCTATTCAAAGGCGAGGATCTTAGACTTTAGGAAGACTAACTTTGCGAAGATGGGCCAATACCTCAGGGAGTCGTTAGTTGGATGGGAACAGCTGAGGGATGTAGAAAAACAGTGGGAAAAACTGAAAGGGGATATTTTAAGGGCAACCAACAATTTTGTTAAAATGGTAAATAAAGGTAAAAGGAAAAGGAGACCGCTATGGTTTTCGAAAGAAGTAGCTGAAAAAGTGAAGAAAAAGAGGAAGGCCTTCATGAAATACAAGAGATCACAGAGAGAGGAAGACAGGCATCTGTATTTGGAAAAACTTAGAGAAGCTAGCAAAGTAGTCAAGAAGGCAAAGATTCAAAAGGAGGAGGAAATAGCCAATGCAATAAAATGGGGGGATAAGACATTTTTCAGATATATTAGTGAGAAGAGGAAGGGCAAGAGTGGTATTGTCAGACTCAAGGGTGCAGGGGAGGAATATGTAGAAGCTGATAAGGATAAAGCGGAATTGCTTAACAAATATTTTTGTTCTGTGTTCACAGATGAAGAAACAGGAGCAGGACCTCAGAAAACACCCACAAATAGGAACAGAAGCAATGGACATCTTGAACAATTTTCAAAAGACTGTGTTTGTGAGAAACTATCTCAACTTAAAATAGACAAAGCGATAGGACCGGATGGGATACACCCGAGAATACTGAGGGAACTTGGGGATGTTCTAGCAGCTCCACTGACTGACCTTTTCAATACCTCGTTGGAGTCAGAAGTGGTGCCAAAGGACTGGAGAGAGGCTCATGTGGTGCCTTTACACAAAAGCGGAAATAAGGATGTGGTTGACAACTACAGGCCGGTTAGTTTAACTTTGGTGGTGAGTAAATTATTGGAAACGCTGCTGAAAGGGAAAATAGTGAGGTTTCTGGAGTCCAGCGGATTACAGGATCTGAGGCAGCATGGATTCACCAGAGGCAGGTCTTGTCAGACAAATCTGATTGATTTCTTTGACTGGGTGACCAGGGAGTTGGACCGAGGGAGAGCCCTAGATGTGGTCTATTTAGATTTCAGTAAAGCCTTTGACACTGTTCCTCACAGGCGACTTATAAACAAACTGAGCACCCTAGGGATGGACCCTAAAGTTACTGCTTGGGTTAAAAATTGGTTGGGTGGGAGGCGACAAAGAGTACAAGTAAATGGCGCTCACTCTGAGGAGAAGGATGTTATCAGTGGTGTGCCCCAGGGATCTGTCCTTGGTCCGATTCTTTTTAACATCTTTGTTAGTGATATAGTGGAAGGGCTTTGTGGTATAGCTCCCAGCTACAAAGGCCGGGGCTTCTGGGAGTTGTAGTTGATGACCAAAGAGTTGTAGTTGTGAACAAATGAATGATTGAGCCGAAGGTTTTTGAAGGCAACACAGGAATTTTATTTTCTTCCTTTGCTCAAAGGAACCTCCGTAGAAGCTCAGCAGAATGCATAAAACTGGGATACTTCTCCCCTGAAAGAAAAAAAACTTCTATACAAAAACTTTCACAGTGCCACTAGTTACACTTGCTTCCTTCAGCAATGCAATTTCTTTCTTCAGCAGAAAAAAACACCACTTAACAGTCCTTTGCTGATTTTAGGTATAAACAACGGCTTTTTAACTGCACAACATGCACATTAAAGCTTCCTTTTTACTTCGGTTATTTTATGTTTCAGATAGTTGCTCCAGACACATTCAAGTCAAACCTTTGAACGTTTCATGCCCTTTAAAAAGACACCAGCAACTTCATTTTAAAACATTCTTAGCATTCTTAACTGCAGACATTCAGGTATAATAACTTCTGGGTTTTCTTCAGGCTTAAAATCTATAGCTTTTTATTCTACCCTCATAGAGAGAGAACAATCCATTTCACATTCTATGGAATCATTTTCAGTATCATAATTATCTACGTGCATGCTTTCAGAGTCAGGCTCTGCAGTCTCCTTACTGACAACAGCTTGGGATAGCGTGGGCTTGATTTCTTCCAATAACTTAAAAACACTTTCCCAGCGAGACCTCCCTCTTGACTCAGGGGTGTTAGCAGGGCTTTAGAACATAAGAACATAAGATATGCCATACTGGGTCAGACCAAGGTCCATCAAGCCCAGTATTCTGTTTCCATCAGTGGCCAATCTAGGTCATATGTACCTAGCAGTTTCCCCAAGGGACTCAGGTTCCACAATGCTTGTATTGGTTCAAGCATTGATATCCTGGGTCCCTTCTTAATAATGGCTTATGGACCTTTCCTCCAGGAACTTGTCCAAACCTTTTTTAAACCCAGCTACACTAACAGCCTTTACTACATCCTCCGGTAACAAATTCCAGAGTTTGATTACACGTTGAGTGAAAAAATATTTTCTTTTATTAGTCTTAAATAGTTTACCCTGTAGCTTCATTGCATGTCCCCTAGTCTTTCTATATTCTGATAAGGTAAACAATCGATCTACGTTTACCCGTTCCACTCCGCTCATTAATTTATAGACTTCTATCATATCTCCCCTCAGCCGTCTCTTTTCCAGGTTAAAGAGCCCTAACCTTTTTAGCCTTTCTTCATAGGAGTATCCTTCCATCCCCTTTACCATTTTGGTGGCTCTTCTCTGAACCTTTTCTAATAACTCTATATCCTTTTTAAGATACGGCGACCAGAATTGCACACAATATTCAAGGTGCGGTCTCACCATGGAACGATATAGAGGCATTATAATATCCTTTGTTTTATTTTCCATTCCTTTCCTTATCATACCTAGCATTCTATTTGCTCTCTTGGCCGCCGCTGCACACTGGGCCTAGGGTTATAACATGGTATCCACAATGACGCCTAAATCTTTTTCCTGGGTGCTGGTTCCTAATGTGGAACCTTGCATCGTGTAACCATAGTTTGGGTTGTTCTTCCCTAGGTGCATAACCTTGCACTTGTCCACATTAAATTTCATCTGCCATTTTGATGCCCAGTCTTCCAATTTATCAAGATCCTCTTGCAATTTTCCACAATCCTCTAGGGTTTAAACAACTTTAAATAGTTTTGTGTCATCTGCAAATTTGATAACCTCACTCACTATTCCATTTTCCAGGTCATTTATGAATATGTCAAAAAGCAGCGGACCCAGCACAGATCCCTGGGGTACACCACTATTCACCTTTCTCCATTGGGAAAATTGGCCATTTAGCCCTACCCTCTGCTTTCTATCTTTTAACCAGTTCCTGATCCACAATCCTCCTATCCCATGACTCTTTAGTTTTGCCAAAAGTCTCTCATGAGGGACCTTGTCAAAGGCTTTCTGAAAGTCCAGATACACAATATCAACCGACTCACCTTTGTCCACCTGATTATTCACTCCTTCAAAAAACATAACAGATTAGTAAGACAAGATCTTCCTTGTCTAAAGCCATGTTGGCTGTCTCTCATTAGTTCATGACTATCTACATGCTGAGTAATTTTATTCTTTATGATGGTTTCTATCATTTTTCCCGGTATTGACGTCAGGCTCACCGGTCTCTAGTTTTCCGGATCACCCCTGGAACCCTTTTTAAAAATTGGTGTTACATTGGCGATCCTCCAATCTTCAGGTATTAGAGATGATTTTAATGATAGTTCACAGATTACTAATAGCAGGTCTGCAATCTCATATTTCAGTTCTTTCAATACCCTTGGATGTATACCATCCGGCCCAGGTGATTTGCTACTCTTCAGCTTATCTAATAGTTTTAATACATCTTCTCGATGTATCAATATTTCCTTCAATTCTTCTGCACCATTAAATACCACTTCAGTCATGGGTAACATCCCTACATCTTCCTCAGTAAAGACTGAAGCAAAGAATTTGTTCAGTCTCTCTGCTATCGCCTTGTCGCCTCCTAGTGCTCCTTTAACCCCTTTATCATCTAATGGACCAACTGACTCTCTCACAGGTTTTTTGCTACGAATGTACTTGAAAAGGTCTTTACTTCGCGTTTTTGCTTCTGCAGCAAGCTTCTTCTCAAATTCTCCCTTTGCCTGCCTTATCAATGCCTTGCATTTGACTTGCCAGTGCTTGTGCTGTTTCCAGGTTTCGTCGTTTGGCTCTTTTTTCCATTTCCTGAAAGATGCTTTTTTGGCAACAGCCTCTCTGACCTCAACTTTAAACCATGCTGGCAGTTTTTTGGACTTCTTTCCACTTTTCTTAAAGCGTGGAATACAGCTGGTCTGGGCTTCCAAGATAGTATTTTTCAACAACAGCCAAGCCTGATGTACGTCTTTAACCTTTGCAACTGCTCCTTTTAGTATTTTCTTGACTGTTTTCCTCATTTTATCATAGTCTCCCTTTCGAAAGTTAAAAGGTAGTACTGTGGATTTCCTTACTATCCCTCCTCCACTAATTAAATCAAAGGCAATCATGCTATGATCACTATTGCCACGTGGCCCCAACAACCTTACCTCTTGCACTAGATCTGGTGTTCCACTAAGGATTAGGTCTAATATGGCTTCCCCTCTGGTCGGTTCATGAACCAGCTGCTCCAAGAAGCAGTCATTTATTTCATCTAGGAACTTTATCTCCCTAGCATGTCCTGACGTGACACTGACCCAGTCGATACCGGGGTAGTTGAAATCACCCATTATTATTACTGTGCTGTAACTTTTGTTAGCTTCCTTGATTTCTTTGAGCATTTCATCATCCATTTGGTCATTCTGGCCAGGCGCTCGATAGTACACCCCCACTGCCATTGCCTTCCCCCTTTTACATGGAATTTCAATCCATATAGATTCTACAGCAGATTTTGTTTCCTGCAAAACTTTAATCCTTTCTGACTCAATGCCCTCTCTAACACAGAGCGCAACCCCTCCACCAATTTGATCAGCTCTATCATTACGATATAGTTTGTACCCAGGTATCACAGTGTCCCACTGGTTGTCGTCCTTCCACCATGTCTCTGATATTCCAATCATATCTAACCTTTCATTTAGTGCTATATATTCTAACTCTCCCATCTTATTTTTTAGACTTCTAGTATTTGCATACAAGCATTTTAGAGAATGTATTTTATCCATATTAATTTGTCTGTTAGACATGAGTAATTTGGGATCTTTAAGCTCTGTCTGCTCCATACTTGAGGGCATTTGGGCTACTTTACTCTTTTGTGGAACCTCTCTGCTTTTGGTAGTATCCTTCAAAGATACATTCTTCCGAACCATCTGCTCTTGGGCGACTGTTGGCTTTCCCCTAATATCTAGTTTAAAAGCTGCTCTATCTCCTTTTTAAAGGTTAATGCCAGCAGCCTGGTTCCATCCCGGTTAAGGTGAAGACCATCCCTTCGGAAGAGCCCCTCCTTTCCCCAGAATGTTTCCCAGTTCCTAACAAATCCAAACCCCTCATCTCTGCACCATTGTCTCATCCACGCATTGAGACTCCGGAGCTCTGTCTGCCTTTTGGGTCCTGCGCGTGGAAGAGGAAGCATTTCGGAGAATGCTACCCTGGAAGTTCTGGATTTCAACTTCCTACCTAAAAGCCTAAATTTAGCCTCCAGAACCTCCCTACCACATTTTCCTATGTCATTGGTACCAACATGTACCAAGACAGCAGACTCCTCCCCAGCACTATCTAAGACCTTATCTAGGTGGCGCGTGAGGTCCGCTACCTTCGCACCAGGCAGGCATGTTACCAGGCGATCCTCACGTCCACCAGCCACCCAGCTATCTACATGCCTAATGATCGAATCACCAACTATAACGGCTGTCCTAACCCTTCCCTCATGGGCACATGGCTCTGGAGAAACTTCCTCGGTGCGAGAGGGTTTTACATCACCTGGAGGACAGGTCCTAGTTACAGGATCACTTCCTGCCACACCAGGGTGATGCTCTCCTGTCACGTGACCTCTCTCCTCCATGGCAACAGGGATGCTGCCAGACTGGAGGTGGGACTTCAGGACTATATCCCTGTAGGTCTCGTCTATGTACCTCTGTCTGTCTTATGCTTTCCAAGTCTGCTACTTTAGCCTCTAGAGAACGGACTCGTTCCCTGAGAGCAAAGAGCTCCTTGTACCTAATGCACACGTAAGACCTCTCACCAACTGGGAGAAAATCATACATGTGACACTCAATGCAAAAGACTGGAAAGCCCCCATCCCGCTGCTGGACTGCTGTCTGCATCTTAGTTTTAAGTTTGTGTTTAGATCTAAGTTCTTTACTTACTAAGGGTTACTATGGATATTTATACTAATAAAACGGAACCTAATACGTGTAATATACCTTGTTCACCTGAAGCTTAACTAATCTCAGGTCCTTAGTGTATGACTGATTTGGGTAATGAGCTTCACCTGAGAGCACCTCCTGTCTTTTAAGATGTGTAAGTACCTATAAAGCTACGATTATCCCAGGGGTGGGTGGGTGTGGGGAGGGTGGTAGGGAATTAACACTTATTAAAAGAGGGCTGCTACACAGTACCCTGTCTTGTGCTGCTGAGGTAAGCTATATTCTGATTTGATTTAAATTATAGCTCTTAGCTGCTGCTAGGCTCTAACTTCTTATGAAATTTAAAGTACAAGCTCTCTGCTGGGTTCTAAATTTAACCAGAAAGCTCTTTTCTGTGTTGTAAATTTAAGCTAAAAGAACTTTGCTGATGCTAGGCCCTGAGTGACTATTAAATGTAAACTACAAGCTCTCTGCTGGGTTCCAAATGTAACCAGAAAGCTCTCTTCTGTGTTTTAAATTTAAAAAGTACTTTGCTGTTACTAGGCCCTGAGTGACTATTAAATTTAAAGTACAAGCTCTCTGCTGGGTATGAAATGTAAACAGAGAGTTCTCCTCTGTGTTTTAAATGTAAACTTAAACTGCTGCTACTAGGCCCTGACTGATTTAACAAAAATAGTGGATCACAGATTAATTAGCTTTAATACAAAGAATTCCTTTTAGAAAATTACAAGAAGTAAATACTCACAGTTGCAGATCTCCCTCCAGAAGCAACAGTCCCCCTTACCAGTCTTTGGAGATCCTTATCTTGCAGTAGACTGTTTAAAACTTCTAAAGGGTTCACCTCCCTTCTATTAACAGTTCTTCTTACCGGCCTTCCCTGAGGTAAAGCTCTTCGACACGGCGCTTCCTGGACTGTCCCCATACCTGGCTTATAGGCAGCAGCCTCCTTAGGATAAAACCTCCTGTTTCCAGGGCCAGCTGTAGTCTCTCTACAGCACTGGCTTTGTTCAGGACTGTGGTGCTGGCTATGAGAGGAATCCTTCCTTAGGCTGTCTCTGGAGCACCTCTCTCTCCCGGTCTCTCTGAAAGAATCCCTTCTTTCTGTATCTCTCGGGATCTCCTCGGCTTCTGTTTCCCTGCTGGTCCCCCTACTTCCTGTTCTCTGGGGCTTAAATGAGTAGGGCTGCCCTACAACTTTCCACTCCTCTCCCAGCTGTCTCTCGTCACCTGCCCTAATTGCTATGGAGCTTGGGCGTGGCCTGAAGACAGCAGCTTTGGGTATGTCTTTTTTTTCTTTAGCTGAAGTTTTAAAGTCACGGCTCCCTGCACTTCCCTTCTGCTTGGAGGTAAATGTTTGTGTTTTCTCTATGTCCATGGGCTCTAGAGCAGTTTCGTCACCACAGCTTTCAGGTAAGGTTTGCCTCTTTGCGGATGATACCAAAATCTGCAATAGAGTAGACACCCAGGAAGGGGTAGATAACATGAGGAGGGATCTAGCTAAGCTTGAAGAATGGTCTAGAATTTGGCAGCTGGGATTTAACACAGAGGACCAACACAGATTATCTCTAAAGGTAAAAAGTGGACTGTTGTAGTTGTTGATATGGAAGGACAGACTAGATAGGCCATGTGGTCTTTTTCTGTCATCATGTTTCTATGTTAATGTTAAAAAATGTAAGGTGATGCATTTCGGCTGCAGCAATCCAAGGGAGCAATATAGTATAGGGGGTGAAGTACTTTTGTCCACTAAAGAAGAGCGGGACCTAGGCGTGGTTGTGCCTGATGATCTTAAAGTAGGAACGGCAAAAGCTAAAAGGATGCTTGGGTGCATAAGGAGAGGAATGGCTAGCAGAAAAAAGGAGGTGATAATGCCTCTATATAAGTCTTTGGTGCGACCTCATTTGGAGTATAGTGTGCAATTCTGGAGACCGCACCTTCAAAAGGATGTGAACAGGATGGAGTCGGTGCAGAGGGTGGCTACTAAAATGATTAGTGGTCTTCATTATAAAGCATATGAGGACAGACTGAAGGATCTTAATATGTACACCTTAGAGGAAAGGCAGGATAG
This sequence comes from Ichthyophis bannanicus, assembly GCA_033557465.1. Lineage (NCBI taxonomy): Eukaryota > Metazoa > Chordata > Amphibia > Gymnophiona > Ichthyophiidae > Ichthyophis > Ichthyophis bannanicus. Next base: position 23,318,135 of record CM066035.1, read on the forward strand.
AGGTGATATGATTGAGATGTTTAAATACCTCCGTGGCATAAATGTTCAGGGAGAGAGCCTCTTTCAATTGAAAGCAAGTTCTGCTACGAGGAGACATGCGATGAGGGTGAAGGGAGATAGATTCAGGAGTGATATGCGGAAATATTTCTTTACGGAAAGAGTAGTGGATCCGTGGAATAGTCTCCCAGTGGAGGTGGTAGAGATGAGGACAGTAACTAAATTCAAAAAAGCATGGGACAAACACAGAGGATCTCTAAAGGTAAAAAGGGGACTGTTGTAGTTGTTATGGAAGGACAGACTAGATAGGCCATGTGGTCTTTTTCTGTCGTCATATTTCTATGTTTCTATGTAAAGCATCAAATATGAAAAAAACCTTACCAAACAGAAAACTAGCACTACTTGGAGAATCCATCATCAGAGGCACCAACTTGGGAACACAGTTCAAAGGAGAGAAGATAGTCATGTGCCTACCAGGCTCGACAGCCAGTAGGAATACAAACCAAGTTGTTGAAGTACTTCGTGCAAAAAGTGAACACTCCAAACTTGATGTTGTTAGCCACTTGGGCACAAATGACCTGGCTAGAAACAGTGCCTCTACAGTCCAAAAGGACTTCCAATCTCTGGGAGAGAAACTCAAGCCCATTGTTAACACTGTTGCATTCTCAGAGGTTCTGCCTGTTCTTGGTAAGGGGACAAAAAGGCTGCATCGCATTAACAGCCACTTGTTCAATGTAAACCGCACTGATGCAGAATAGCGCGGTATATAAGAGAATGTAAATAAATAAATAACAGCTTTAATACATGGCTCCAGACCTGGTGCAAACAAGAAGGATTTGGATTTATTGGCGACTGGGGAAACAGATGGACCAACAAGAGACTATACTGTGCTGATGGACTACATCTCTTTGTCGCAGGGAAAAGAATCTTAAATTTAATTAATTTAATTAACAGTCGCTTATATACCGCACCTTCCAAAGATCAAGTGCGGTTTACATTTAACAACAAAATAACAGTCAGTTGTCTGTTTTACAATGAACATCTAAGAACAGTGGAAATTATACAATTACAAAAAACAGAATGAGAACTATATACAATATTAGGATATGTGTGCCTTATATGATGCATGTAAGGACCTTGTTTAATGATGAACTTATGTACATAATGTGTGAGTCTATTCGATAAGCTGGCCTAGGTCATATCAATTTTGCATCTTTGCTATCAGGTAATGTTATTATCCATTCTCTTGTTGTGAGGGGGAGTTTGTTAGTAGACCATAGTGTGCCATAAACAAATGTGTTTTTAGGTTCTTACGGAGCTCTTTAATCTCAATTATTGATCTAATTTCCTCTGGAAGGTCATTCCAAATAATGGGGGCCACATGGGAGAATGCTTTTTTGTTTGTTGTCTTTTTGGTTTTTATATATTCTTTTGGGGTCCTTAATTTGTTTGTTTGGTTTCTCCTGTGTTGGTTATTAGTTGGTTTTTTAGATATGAGATTGTTTAGGGTAGGTGGGCCATGTTGTTTAGAGCCTTGAAGGTTGTTATTAGTGTTTTATATATTATTCTGCTTTGTATTGGTAGCCAATGAAGATTTGCTAGTATAGGTGTTATGTGATGAGATGGAGGGACCTTCATGATAGTTCTGGCTGCTGCATTCTGTGCTAGTTGGAGAGTTTTTATGTTTTGTTTAGTTACCCCTAGTAGAGTTAGGTTGGCAAAGTCAAAGTGAGGAGTTATTATTGCATGTATTATTCTCTTGAAGTCTTGTATGTGAATTAGAGGGCGTAGCTGCTTTAAGATTTTGAGCTTGAAGTATATTTTCTTTGTTGTGTTTCTAATGTGCGTATTCATGCTGAGATGTGTGTCCAGTATAATGCCTAAATATCGTACTTCATTTTTTAGTTTGATTTCATGGTCCTGAAGTATGATGTTTGATGGGGAGAGTATGATTGATTTTTGGTTACAATTAGGGCTTCAGTTTTGGAGTGACTGATGAAGAGGTTATTGTTATTTAGCCAGTTGTTTATTTCATTGAAGCATTCTGTAAGTAATTGGAGTGGTAGATTAGGGATCGTGAAAGGGATATACATCATTATGTCGTCTGCATACAAGTGATAGTATACATTGAATTTTTTAAATATGTTACAGACCTGTTTTATATAGATGTTAAATAGGAGGGCTGATAGAGCAGAACCTTGAGGTAGGCCAATTTCTTGTTTGTATGTGTTAGATGTATTGTTGCCTATTCTTACTGTTTGGGTTCTATTGCTTAAATATGAGGTGAACCATTTTAGCACTGTTGATTTTATTTCTATTTGTTTAAGGTTATTGAGCATTGTAGTATGGTGTACACTATCGAATGCCGCAGAGATGTCAATGAATAGGAGTATAAAGCACAGTTACTTACCTGTAACAGGTGATCTCTGGGAACAGCAGGAATTAGTCCTCACATATGGGTACGTCGGAACCGACGGAGCTTGCGCGGGAAAGCTCCCCAGCTTCCCAGAAAGGAAGCTTTTGGGGCCTCCCACTGCACATGCGCGCTGCCTTCCCGCCTTCCTGACCAGCTCTCCTCAGTTCGAGTTTATAGCTGAGACAATAGAGAGAGGAAAGGAAGATAGATAGAAGGTACAACTCCTAGGGGAGGTGGGTGGGTTGTGAGGACTAATTCCTGCTGTTCCCAGAGATCACCTGTTACAGGTAAGTAACTGTGCTATCTCCAGGAACAAGCAGGAATAAGTCCTCACATATGGGGACTCCCTAGCTAAGATGTCTGGGAGATCCCCTTCCAAGGGTTCGCCATCTTCGTATGGATCTCAGGCATCCATCCTGGGAAGGTGGGCAGGAGTTGTTCAAGTATGGAACAGGTGTTTGAGGACAGCCTGACCAAACAAGGCATCCCGGCGGGAGTCCTTGTCCAAACAGTAATGGGCTGTGAAGGTATGAACTGAGGCCCAGGTGGCGGCTCGACAGATCTGATCTATGGATACAGAGTGAAGATGAGACATAGAAGTGGCCATGGCTCTCACATTGTGAGCTGTGACATGGCCTTCCAGAGAAATGTTTTTACTCTGGTAAGCAAAGGAAATACACTGAGCAATCCAATTGGAAAGTGTACGTTTGGAGACTGGAAGTCCCAAATGAGAAGGATCAAAAGCCACAAAAAGTTGGGAAGACTTTCGATGTGGCTGAGTCCTGTTGAGGTAAAAGGCAAGAGCTCTTTTACAATCTAGAGTATGAAGGTTCCTCTCTGCACTGGATGCATGAGGAACCGGGAAAAGACAGGTAGATATACCTCTTGATTAAGATGAAAAGGCGAGACCACTTTGGGCATAAAGTGGGGATTCGTCCTAAGGACCACCTTATCATGATGAAACCTAGTATAAGGTGGATGAGCCACTAAGGCCTGTAGTTCACTGATGCGGCGAGCCGAAGTGACTGCAATAAGGAAAAGGACCTTCCAGGAAAGAAATTTCAAGGAGGTAGAAACCAACGGTTCAAAAGGTGGCTTCATAAGCTGACCTAGAACTAGGTTCAAATCCCATGCTACCGGAGGAGGTCGGATGGGAGGCTTAGTTAGAGTCAGGCCTCTCATGAATCTTGCAATAAGAGGATGAGAGGAGACAGGTTGTCCATTTAGAGGTTTTAAGGATGCTGCAATAGCGCTCAAATGGACTCTTACTGAATTCGTCTTAAGGCCTGCATTAGAAAGATGCAGGAGATAGTCTAGTAGAGAATTCAAAGGAAGTGCTAGAGGGTCAAGACCCTGTTGAGCACACCAAATGGAAAAGCGTTTCCATTTGAAAGCATAGGAACGCCTCGTGGAGGGTTTCCTAGAGGCATGAAGGATATCTTTCACTGGTTGAGAAAGATTGAAGTCATGAAGGCTTAGGCCTTCAGTAACCAAGCTCTGAGGTGTAGGGACTTGGGGTTTGGGTGCCACAAAGTCCCCTCCTCCTGAGACAGAAGGTCTGGCGCAGTTCCCAGGTCCAGGGAGGGTACCTGGGAGAGATGCAGAAGTAGAGGGAACCACACTTGGCGTGGCCAGCGTGGAGCTATGAGGATCATCGACCCGTGATCCCTCTGGAGTTTGAACAGAGTCTTGGGAATCAAAGGAATGGGTGGAAAGGCATATAGGAATTCCTGACCCCAATGCAGGAGAAAGGCGTCGCTGGCCTGAGCTCCCTGACACGGAGTCCTGGAACAGAACCGGGGAAGTTTGGCATTCCACGGACTTGCAAAGAGGTCTATGTCCGGGGTTCCCCATTCCTGAAAGATTTTGCGTATCTGGTCCAGATGTAGGGACCATTCGTGTGGAAGCAGAACTCGACTGAGTCTGTCTGCCCGAGAGTTTTGAACCCCTGGAAGATACACTGCTAGAAGATGAATTTGATGCTCTCTGGCGAAGGCCCATAATCTGAGAGCTTCGTTGCAAAGCGACAGAGAGCCTGTCCCTCCTTGTTTGTTTACGTAGAACATGGCCACCTGATTGTCTGTATGAACTAGGACGGTCAGGTTGACAAGGAGGGTATGGAAGACTTTGAGGGCAAGGAAGATTGCTCGCAGTTCCAGGAGGTTGATGTGAAGGGTGGTCTCCTGTGGAGACCAAGTACCCTGAGTGGAGAGGTGTTGAAGATGGGCTCCCCACCCTGTTTGGGAGGCATCTGTTGTGAGGGTTGCTTGGGGCAACAAAGGTTGGAAGGGGGCCCCCAACGACAGATTCTTGGTGGATATCCACCATTGGAGGGACCAAAACAGACGTTTTGAGGTGAGCATTTGGTCGGAGAGCGCTCCTGATGCTTGAGTCCACTGGGTGGCCAAGGTCCATTGAGCTGCTCTCATATGAAGACGAGCATAGGGCACCACGTGTACCGTGGAGGCCATGTGGCCCAGAAGTCGCAGCATTTCCCTGGCTGTCAAGTGAGTGCTGGACTGAGCTTGGGAGGCCAAGCACACCAGACGTTGGCCCCGGACCTGAGGAAGGTAGGCCCTTGCAGTGGTGGTGTCCAACTGGGCCCCTATGAATTCCAGAGACTGAGTAGGGATGAGTTGAGACTTGGGAAGGTTTACCACCAGTCCCAGATACTGCAGAATGTGTCTCGTGCGGTCCAGGGAAATCTGGGCCTCTGACTGAGATGGAGCTCGGATGAGCCAGTCGTCCAGATATGGGAATACAAAAATTCCCAGACCTCTTAGAAATGCGGCTACAACTGCCATGCATTTGGTGAACACTCTTGGAGCAGAGGCTAGACCGAAGGGAAGTACTCTGTACTGGAAATGTTTTCCCTGGAACAGAAATCGTAGATATTTTCTGTGGGATGGGTGGATGAGTATATGTGTGTACGCATCCTTGAGATCTAGAGAACAAAGCCAATCCTGACTCTGAAGGTATGGAAGGAGAATGCCCAGAAAAAGCATTTTGAATTTCTCCTTGTATAGAAATTTGTTCAATTCTCTCAGATCTAGGATAGGTCTGAATCCCCCTGTCTTCTTTGGTATGAGAAAATAAGGGGAGTAGAAACCTGTCCCTTGTTGAAGAAGAGGAACCTCTTCTATTGCCCTTTGGGCAAGGAGGGAAGAGACTTCCTGACCCAACAGGGCCAGGAGAGATGGGGGAGAATTGAAGTGCCTCACCATGGTATGTGGAGGAAGGTTGGAAAAATGAAGTTTGTAGCCCTCTCTGATGATAGAGAGGGTCCAGTGCTCTGATGTAATTTGCTCCCATCTGGGAGCAAAGTGAGCTAACCTTCCGGGAATGGTGAAGGGCTCTGGTTGTTCTAGAGCCAGAAAGGTTAAGTTCTCTAGGGGCAAGTCAAAACCCCTGAGGAGGTTGAGCCTGCTGAGGAGTGGTAGACGCTGCAGGCTTTGACCTTGCCTGTTTAGGTTGCTGACGCTTAGCAGCAAAGCGAGGCTGAGAAGATTGTTGGCCAGTATTTGTGGAAAATCTGGCCTTCTTGTAGTAAGGCCTCTTGAAAGACTTTTTCTTGGCAGGAGTAGAGGTAGACTTAGAAAGTCTATCTAAGGTAGCATTTTCTGCGTCCATTTGAGTGGCTTTAATTTGCCAGTCTTTACCAAATAAGTTCTCACCTGTACAGGGCAGATTCCGTAAGCCATCCAGGACCCAGGGTTCTAGGTCAGAGGCCTGGAGCCAAGCAAGTCGTCGGGCTGCAATAGCAATGCCCGAAGCTCTACCGGCACCCTCAAAGGAATCAAAGGCTGCTCTGTTGGAGAACTTAGAAACATCTAGAAGCTGTTTCACCAGAGAAATGAACTCCTCCTTTCTATCCTCAGGGATAAAGAGGGCAAAATGCCGTACCTTTAGGGCAAGTTCCCTTAGAAACATGCCCATATACAGACTGTATGAATTAATCCTGGCTATAAGCATACTAGCCTGGAAGATTTTCCTACCAAAAGAGTCTAGGGTCTTACATTCTCGCCCTGGAGGGGTAGAAGAGTGCCTTTTGGTACTCTTAATCTTTTTCAGCGCAGACTTCACCACAATGGAATGGTGAGGCAGCTGAGTTTTTTGAAAACCAGGAGGAGGGACCCGGTACATGGTGCCCAACCTACGGGAATGAGGAGACAACGTTAGAGGAGCCTCCCATAAGTCCATCAAGTGTTCTTGAAGGATTTCATGGATAGGCAGGGTGACTGCCTCTTTAGGAACCTTAGGGTATCCTAAAATATCCAATTTCTTTGATCTAGGTTCTTTTTCAGAGGATGTAGTAATAGAAAGTCCTTTAGCTACTTCTATAATGAAGTCTTGAAAGGACAAATCCTCTGGTGGAGACATTCTCCTCTTTGGGGAAGAAGGCTCTTCAGGAAGAACAAGAGACAGTTCATCAGAGTCATCAGAGGAGTCAAAATCCTCAGAAGAATCAGAGTATCCTCTATTTGCTTCCAACGCACGATACGCATACCGCTCGGTATCGACATCAGGTGTACCGGGTATGGGATCGGTATCGGGCGAAAACCCGGATCCGGCATGCGGAACCGATCTGCGTTTGGAAGACGATGGTCTCGGTTCCGGTATGGGGGACGGTACCGGAACCGGAACCGGACCCGGAACCGCTGAATGCGGTACCGAGGGCGTCACAGCTTTAATAAAAGCCAGAATGGCCTGCTGCATGGTCTGAACAGTATTGTCCATAGACGCCACTGCTGCCTGGATGTCGGTATCGGCATGGGCCGGTACCCCAGAGCAGTCTAACAGGTGATCGGTCGAGGCCGTGCCATCGATGTCAACCTGTGACCCCATAGATGGAGCTTTGGAAGCCAGAGCTTCCCGCCGGGGTTGTTTGGCTGGGGCAGGGTCCTCCGACTCAAGATTGAGGGCCTCTCGATACTTTGAAGGAGATTTGCCTTTTGAGGACCTGCCCGAAGAAGGTTTGGTTACCTGAGATCCATCCGGAGAGGAAGACCTGGATGACTGTGATGCTGGATTATCTGAAGCAAACAGTACATGGAATTTGTTGGCCCGGTTCTGCAAACCACGTTTAGACATCTGGGAGCAGGACGGGCAGTCCGGAATGGAGTGGTCAGGCCCCAAACATTTAAGACACCAGTCATGGGTGTCTAACAGAAATAACAGCACTACACTTGGTACACCTTTTGAAACCAGGGGCTGGTTTCTCCATGAGGAGAATTTGTGTAGGCCTGAGGCCTAACCGAAGTCACCAAGTTGTGCTAAAATAAAAGTTTTTTGTTTTTTTTTTGAAAGAAAAGAAAAGAGAGACCGGTGGTACCGGTTTCGGTATGGGGAAGGCAGGTACGCGGTCTAAAGAAACAAACTAAAATAAGAATTTCTTCAGCGGTGACAGGAACACGACCTGCTGGCTCCGCGGAAAAAGAGAAACTGAGGAGAGCTGGTCAGGAAGGCGGGAAGGCAGCGCGCATGTGCAGTGGGAGGCCCCAAAAGCTTCCTTTCTGGGAAGCTGGGGAGCTTTCCCGCGCAGGCTCCGTCGGTTCCGACGTACCCATATGTGAGGACTTATTCCTGCTTGTTCCTGGAGATACGCTTGCTTGGGGTTATCAATCCCTCTTATGAGTGTGTCTATTAGGATAGTTAGAAGTGTCTCTACTCCATGGCGAGGGCGAAAACCGTATTGTTGATCATCCAGGGGGGCTGAGTTGTCTATATATTCCTGCGTTTGAATTTGTACAGCCTTTTCAATTAGTTTTGCCATGAATGGTATGCTTGAAATAGGTCTGTAGGAGCTAGATGATGTTTTGGTTTTTCAAGAGTGCTGTTTTTAAGAATTGGGCGAATCTGTACATGTTTTAGTGATGGTGATAGATACCCGTTTGTTAAGGATAGGTTGATTATTGGAAGAATGAATGGGGATAGAATTGGGAGGGAATTCTTTATCCAGGTTACTGGACAAGAATCAAGGTAAGACGTAGTGGTATTCAAGTTTAGTATTATGTTCTTGAGTATGTCTGTGGTTATAGGGTAGAAGTTAGACCAGTTATTTAAGTGATTGTGTTGGGTTGAGTTTGTAGTTTTTGGCAACATTGGATGGTGCTTTGTTTTATTTATGTAGTGATTTGCCAAGGTCTGGGGGGAAATTTCCGTGATATCCTTGCAAGAGTTATGTTTGTTGTTCGTTAGATTTTGCACAATAGAGAATAATTCCCTGGGTCTGTTTAGCGAATTAGCTAGGATTGTTGCATGGTAATTTTTCTTAGAACTGTCTATTGCATCCTTGTACTTTTTAAGTTGGTTGTGATAGGACTCATAGGATGTGGTATCTTTGAGTTTCCGCCACTTAAGTTCCGTTTTCCTTAATTCTTTTTTCATTTGTTTTAATGTGTTATTAAACCATGACGCATTTCCGGTTCTGGGTGAAAGTTCTTTTTGTTAGTTTGTTTGTTAGTTGCGGCATTATGGATTGTTTTATGCCAGTTTGTGATCGCTTCATCCAGATCCGAAGGCGATGATGATAGGTGTGGAATTATTAAGTCTAGAAATTCTTCTTCATTATATTTTTTAAATCTATGGTTTAGATCTTTTAATGGGCCACTGGTTTCTTTTGTATCATTGATGATGAGTTTAAATTTAATAAGATGGTGGTCTGACCATGGGATTGGGATGCTTTCAAGTGAATCAGGGTTGAACGGCTTGTGTAGTACTTCAGGAAGAAAGATCATGTCAAGAATGCCTCCTTTGATGTGTGTTTTTGTGGATATTATTTGTTGGAATTCCATATCCGTTATTGATTATAGAAAGAGGGTTGACTGTGATGTTGGTAGGGAAGGGAGATTAAAGTCACCAAGCAATATTATAGGTTGTTGGTCAGTAGATCAGCTTAGCAGCTCAATTAGGGTGTCCATGTTTTTGGATTGGTGGTCAGGTGGTCTATAAATTAAACAAATTCTAAGATTACCAATTTCAATAATAAGAATGTTGATATTAGAGGATAGGTTTGTGGGCTGTGGTTTTGCATTTAAGACTTTTTTGTCATTATGAGTACACCTCCTCCCTTTTTGTTGTTTCTATGAGTATATGATATATCATAATCGTTGTTATTTAGCTGGTTTATGTAAACTGTATCAGTGTCAGCTAGCCATGTCTCGGTGACACATAGTATGTCAGGTTTTAGTTCGTTTAGCATGTCTGTAAAAATGGGAAGTTTGTTTTTCATAGATCTGGCATTTATTAATATGCATGATAAAGTTTTTGGATTTTTAGTGATGTGCTGGTTACTTGGTTGAGGTAGTTTGGTATAGTTTATGTGAACTAGTTTGTGATGGTTTATTTTGGGGTGGAAAAATGAAAAATTCAGTGAAATTAAGTGAAAAATTCAGGCAGTATAATGGATATACCTTTAAACTAGGAAAAGGGGGTGATGGATGTGGAAGGTCAAGACCTGCACGCCACCCCCTACAAAAGCAGAACAACATCAGAAACAGCCACACTTTTAAACCACACATCAAAAACAAGTGGGAAGATGTGGGCAGAACAAAATCAATGCAAAATACACACAAGCCAGGTTAATGCTGGAAAGCAATGAGCACAAATGCTCGAAGCTTAGCCAACAAAGTTCCGGACCTGGAAGCCCTAATGGTGGAAATGGATTTGGACATTGTGGCAATTACAGAAACATGGTTTAATGAATCGCATGATTGGGATATAGCCATAACTGGCTATAATCTATTCAGAAGAGATAGAGAAAATGGAAAAGGAGGAGGAGCAGCCTTGTATGTCAAAAGCAATATTAAAGCTACTGAAATGCAGGGGACATGGGGAAAAGAAGAAGCGCTCTAGATTGCGTTGGAAAGAGGAGATGGCACTGTCATCCATACTGCTGTAGTCTACAGACCTCCGACTCAAATTGAAGAGATAGATAACGAATTGATTATAGATATTGCCAAGATAGCCACAAAGGGGGAAGCGATCATTTTGGGTGACTTTAATATACCTGATGTGGATTGAATTACTCCTACTGCACATCTGGAAAGAAGCAAAAAAATTTTAGATGCTCTCCAAGATGCATCGATTAGACAAATGGTCATGGAACCAACCAGGGAAAGATCAACGCTGGATTTAGTGCTCACCAACGGTGATAGCGTGTCGAATGTCTGCGTGAGTGCCCCTGTGAGCAACAGCGACCATCACACGGTGTGGTTTGAGATAAAAGCCAAGGTACAGGCCAAACATAGCAAGCTCAAAGTCCTAAACCTCAAAAACACCGACTTCAATAAAATGGCCGAGTACTTAAAAGGAGGAGATGACGGGGTGGAAGGAGATAAGGGAAGTGGAATTGCAATGGGCTAAACTAAAGGTGGCAATAAAAGGGGCAACAGATAAATATGTAAAAAAAGTAAGTAAAAGCAAGAGGAAAAGAAAACCTATTTGGTTTTCCAAAGAAGTGGCTGCTCAAATAAAGGCAAAAAACACAGCTTTCACAAAATTCAAAAGCTTGCAAACAGAAGAACACAGAAATGAATACAGGATCAAACTCAAAGAGTCTAGAAAATAAATAAGGAAAGCAAAATCAAAGACAGAGGAAAAGATGGCTAAAGATGTTAAGGGTAGCGACAAAACTTTCTTCAGGTATATTCGGAAAAGGAAGATCAGAGTTGGAATTGCAGGACTCAGAAGTGCTGGGAAAGGACTCAGGCAAAGTGACATAGAAAAAGCAAAATTGCTAAACAAATATTTCTGCTCTGTTTTTACTAAAGAAGATCCTGGAGATGGACCAGCTGTGACTCTCAAATATAAAAATGGGAATGAAGTAGATACCACACCATTCACAGAAGATGAGGTGTTAGAAAAACTTGCTAAACTGAAAGTGGACAAAGCCATGGGACCGGATGGGATACATCCCAGGATACTGAAAGAGCTCAGAGAGGTTCTTCCTGGGCCGTTAAAGGATGTATTCAACAGATCCTTGGAAACAGAAGAGGTTCCTCAGGACTGGAGAATGGCTGATGTTGTACCTCTACACAAAAGTGGTGACAGGGAAGAAGTATCAAACTACAGACCCGTAAGCCTTACCTCGGTGGCAGGAAAAGTAATGGAGGTGCTCCTGAAAGAGCAAATAGTGAATTTTCTCAAAACCAATAGGTTGCAAGATCCGAGGCAACATGGTTTTACTGAAGGACGGTCTTGCCAAACAAATCTGATTGAGTTCTTTGACTGGGTGACCAAGGAACTAGATCAGGGGCATGCGATGGATGTCATCTACCTGGATTTCAGCAAAGCCTTTGATACTGTTCCTCATAGGAGGCTTGTCAACAAACTCACTAGCTTGGGGATGGGTCCCAAGATGGTAAACTGGATTAGAAATTGGTTGACTGACAGACAACAGAAGGTGATGGTACATGGAGCTCACTTGGATAAAAGGAAGGTAATTAGCGGGGTGCCCCAGGGTTCAGCCCTGGGCCTGACACAGTTCAACGAATTTGTGAGTGATATTGCTGAAGGACTGAATGGAAAAGTCTGTCTTTTTGCAGATGACACAAAAATTTGCAACAGAGTGGACTCTCGTGAGGGAGTGGATAACATGAGGAAAGATCTACAAAAGCTGGAAGAATGGTCTAATGCTTGGCAATTACGATTTAATGCGAAAAAGTGCAGTGTCATGCACTTAGGTAGCAGAAATCCAAGGGAAATGTACGCAATAGGGGGCGAGAGGTTGGTGTGCATGGTTCAGGAGAAAGACCTTGGTGTGATTATCTCTGATGATCTCAAGGTGGGAAAACAGTGCGACAAGGCAGTGGCAAAAGCCAGGAGGATGTTGGGCTGCATACAAAAAGAGATTACCAGCAGAAAGGAAGAGGTACTTATGCACTGTACAGGTTGCTGGTGAGGCCTCACTTGGAATACTGTGTTCAGTTTTGGAGACCATATTTTGCAAAAGATGTAAAAAGACTGGAAACTGTTCAGAGGAAGGCGACCAAAATGATTTGGAGCCTGCGTAAGAAACCCTATGAGAAGAGACTTGAAGACCTAAATATGTACACTTTGGAGGAGAGGAGGGATAGAGGAGATATAATTCAGACCTTTAAATACTTAAAGAGGAACGATGAACAAACAAACCTCTTCCAAAGACGGGGAAACTGCAAAACTAGAGGGAATAACATGAAGCTGCAAGGTGGAAAATTGAAAGGCAATGTCAGGAAATATTTTTTCACTGAAAGGGTGATGGATGCTTGGAATGCTCTCCCGATGGAAGTGGTGGGGGCAAACACGGTGACGGAATTCAAAACAGCATGGGACAAGCACAGCGGATCCCTTTATAGCAAGAGGATAAAACCAAAATAAACTGAACCATCTAACTTCTCAACAAATAGGGGTGTCCTACATGGAGTAGTGGGTCCACCCCTAAACAAAGACATGGGGAGTGGTGGCCTGCACAGAGCGAAAGGTGCACCTACTCTTGCCGTATTGCTGGGCAGACTGGATGGACTATGCTGGTCTTTATCTGCCGTCATTTACTATGTTACTATGTATGCTTTGGCGGACCCGAACATAGCCATCAAATCCATAATGGGAGTTCCCCACCTGCGGACTTCTGAGCGAAGACCTCCAAGTGAAGCTCCCATTCTCCTGGATACACGCAAATCCGAATGAGAAAATCCGCTGTCACATTGTCTAACCCCGCAATGTGTGCAATTGACAGTGCTTGAAGCCGAGACTCTGCCCAGTGGAACAAAGCCTCCACCTCCTCCTCTAAGGCAGCACTGCCCATGCCCCCTTGATGATTGAGGTAGGCCACCACCGAAGAATTGTCCGACAGGACCCTGACCGCTCGTCCTTGTAGATTGGACTCGAAGGCACGGAGCACCTGAGATACCGCTCGCAGTTCTAGTCAGTTGATCGACCACCCAACCTCTTGTCCGCTCCAGCTCCCTTGGGCAAAGAGTTCCCCACAATGAACCCCCCAACCCGCCAGACTGGCATCTGTCAGCACAGGGACCCATTGTGGCTGCTTGAGAGGCATGCCCGCTGCCAAATTTTCTAGACAAAGCCACCAATGAAGAGCCTTCCTGAATGCCAGCCGACAAGGCAGCCGCTTGGCCAGAGAATCTCGCTGGTGCAACCAGCGACGGAGCAAGGACCTCTGCAACAGACGCATGTGGGCCCTCACCCATGGCATTACCTCCAGAGTAGCTGCCATTGCTCCCAGCACTCGAAGATATTGTCAGGCCATTGGCGCCGACCACCGCAAAAAACTGCACACCAGGAGCGCAACCCCTGGGCCCAGTGCTCCAGCAGAAAAACTGCACCCACGAGTGTCAAATCGGACCCCCAAGTATTCCAGGACCTGAGAGGGAGCCAAGCTGCTCTTGGCCACACTGACCACCCAGCCGAGACTTTCTAGAAGCTGTACCACCCTGGCTGTAGCCTGTACACTCTCAGTTATGGATTTCACCCGAATTAGCCAGTCATCGAGATAAGGGTGAACCAAGACCCTCTCTTTTTGAAGAGCCGCCGCCACTACCACCATCACCTTGGTGAAGGTGCGTGGCGCCGTCGCCAAGCCGAATGGTAAAGCCTGAAACTTGAAATGCCCCCGAGGCACTGCAAACCTTAGAAACCGTTGATGTTCCGGTTGGATAGGAATGTGAAGATACGCTTCTGTGAGACTTATCTCCCTCCCTCCCTCCCCAGCAAATAGGACTTATCTCCCTCCCTCCCTCCCCAGCACCCACTCACCCCTGGGGTAATTGTAGTTTTATAGGTACTTGCACATTCAATCATTAGGAATGTAGATAGCTGGGTGGCTGGTGGACGTGAGGATCGCCTGGTAACATGCCTGCCTGGTGCGAAGGTAGCGAACCTCATGCACCGCCTAGATAGGATCATAGATAGTGCTGGGGAGGAGTCTGCTGTCTTGGTACATGTTGGTACCAATGACATAGCAAAATGTGGTAGGGAGGTTCTGGAGGCTAAATTTAAGCTTTTAGGTAGGAAGTTGAAATCCAGAACTTCCAGGATAGCGTTCTCCGAAATGCTTCCTGTTCCACGTGCAGGACCCAAAAGACAGGCAGAGCTCCGGAGTCTCAATGCGTGGATGAGACAATGGTGCAAGGATGAGGGTTTTGGATTTGTTAGGAACTGGGGAACATTCTGGGGAAAGGGGGGCTCTTCCGAAGGGATGGGCTTCACCTTAATCAGGATGGGACCAGACTGCTGGCATTAACCTTTAAAAAAGAGATAGAGAAGCTTTTAAACTAGAAATTAGGGGAAAGCCGACAGTCACCCAGGAGTGCATGGTTCGGACAAAGGTATCCTTGAGTGAGGTTCCAAAAGGGAGTATAGTAGCCCAAAGGCCCTTGAGTAAGGAGCAGACAGAGCATAAAGATTCCAAATTACCCCTGCCTACCAATAGCCAGATTAATATGAATAAAATACAGTCTCTAAAATGCTTGTATGCCAATGCTAGAAGTCTAAACAATAAGATGGGAGAGTTAGAATATATAGCACTAAATGAGAGGTTAGATATGATTGCACTCTCAGAGACATGGTGGAAGAAGGATAACCAGTGGGACACTGTGATACCTGGATACACACTATATCATAATGATAGAGCTGATCAAATTGGTGGAGGGGTTGCGCTCTATGTTAGAGAGGGCATTGAGTCAGAAAGGATTAAAGTTTTGCAGGGAACAAAATTTGCTGTAGAATCTCTATGGATTGAAATTCCATTTATGAAGGGGAAGGTGATGGCAGTTGGAGTATACTATCGACCGCCTGGCCAGAATGAACAAATGGATGATGAAATGCTCAAAGAAATCAAGGAAGCTAACAAAAGTCACAACAGAGTAGTAATAATGGGTGATTTCAATTACCCCGGTATCGACTGGGTCAGTGTCACAGCAGGACAAGCTAAAGAGATAAAGTTTCTAGATGGAATAAATGACTGCTTCTTGGAGCAGCTGGTTCATGAACCGACCAGAGGGGAAGCCATACTGGACCTAGTCTTTAGTGGAACGCCAGATTTGGTGCAAGAAATAAGGGTGTTGGGACCACTTGGTGATCATAGTGATCATAGTATGATCATGTTTGATTTAATTAGTGGAGGACAGATAGTAAAGGCATCCACAGTACTACCTTTTAACTTTCAAAAGGGAGACTATGATAGAATGAGGAATATAGTTAGGAAAAAACTAAAAGGAGCGGTTCCAAAGGTTAAAGACTTACAGCAAGCTTGGGTGTTATTTAAAAATACTATCCTCGAAGCCCAGACCAGCTGTATTCCACGCATTAGGAAAAGTGGAAGAAAGTCCAAAAAACTGCCAGCATGGTTTAAAGGTGAGGTCAGAGAGGCTGTTGCTGCCAAAAAAGCAACCTTCAGGAAATGGAAAAAAGAGCCAAATGATGAAAACTGGAAACAGCACAAGCACTGGCAAGTTAAATGCAAAGCATTGATAAGGCAGGCAAAGCGGGAATTTGAGAAGAAACTTGCTACAGAAGCAAAAACACGAAATAAAGACTTTTTCAAGTACATTTGTAGCAAAAGGCCTGTGAGAGAGTCAATTGGACCATTAGATGATAGAGGGGTAAAAGGGGCAGTAAGAGGAAACAAGGCTATAGCAGAGAGACTGAATGAATTCTTTGCTTCGGTCTTTACTGAGGAAGATGTAGGGATGTTACCCAAGACTGAAGTGGTATTTAAAGGTGATACTGCAGAGGAATTGAGAGAAATATCGCTACACCGGGAAGATATATTACAACTATTTGATAAACTGAATAGTAGCAAATCACCTGGACCAGATGGTATACATCCTAGAGTGTTGAAAGAACTGAAATATGAGATTGCAGACCTGCTATTGGTAATCTGTGAACTTTCATTAAAATCATCTGTAATACCTGAAGATTGGAGGGTCCCCAACGTAACACCAATTTTTAAAAAGGGTTCCAGGGGTGACCCAGGAAATTACAGACCTGTGAGCCTGACGTCAGTACCAGGGAAAATGGTAGAAACCATCATAAAGAATAAAATTACGCAGCATGTAGATAGTCATGGCCTAATGGGAGACAGCCAACATGCCTTTAGACAAGGAAGATCTTGTCTTACTAATCTGATATGTTTTTTTGAAGGTGTGCATAAACAGGTAGACAAAGGTGAGTCGGTTGATATAGTGTATCTGGACTTTCAGAAAGCTTTTGACAAAGTCCCCCATCAGAGACCTTTGGCGAAGCTAAAAAGTCATGGGATAGGAGGCAGTGTACTATTGTGGATCGGGAACTGGTTAAGAGATAGAAGGCAGAGGGTAGGGCTAAATGGCCAATATTCCCAATGGAAAAAGGTGAATAGTGGAGTACCCCAGGGATCTGTACTGGGTCCGCTGCTTTTTGACATATTCATAAATGACCTGGAAAAGGGAATAACTAGTGAGGTTATCAAATTTGCAGATGACACAAAACTGTTTAAAGTTGTTAAAACCCAAGAGGATTGTGGAAAACTGCAGGAGGATCTAGATAAATTGGCAGAGTGGGCATCCAAATGGCAGATGAAATTTAATGTGGATAAGTGCAAAGTTATGCACCTAGGAAAGAACAACCCACACTATAGTTACACGATGCAAGGCTCCACATTAGAAACCACCACCCAGGAAAAAGATTTAGGAGTCATCGTGGATAACATGTTAAAACCCTCCGCCCAGTGTGCAACGGTGGCCAAGAAAGCAAATAGAATGCTAGGTCTCATAAGGAAAGGGATGGAGAATAAAACAAAGGATGTTATAATGCCTCTGTATCGCTCCATGGTACGACCGCACCTTGAATATTGTGTGCAATTCTGGTCACCGTATCTTATAAAGGACATAGCGTTATTAGAAAAAGTACAGAGAAGAGCCACCAAATTGGTGAAGGGGATGGAAGGCTACTCCTATGAAGAGAGGCTAAGAAGGTTAGGGCTCTTTAGCCTGGAGAAGAGATGGCTGAGGGGAGATATGATAGAGGTCTATAAATTAATGAATGGAGTGGAACGGATAAACGTGGATCAATTGTTTACGCTATCAGAGTATAGAAAGACTAGGGGACGTGTAATGAAGCTACAGGGTAAACTATTTAAGACAAATAAGAGAAAATATTTTTTCACTCAACGTGTAATCAAACTCTGGAATCTGTTACCGGAGGATGTAGTAAGGGCTGTTAGTATAGCTGGGTTTAAAACAGGTTTGGACAAGTTCCTGGAGGAAAGGTCCATAAACCACTATTAAAAAGGGACCCAGGATATCAATGCTTGACCCAGTACAAGCATTGTGGAACCTGTGTCTTTTGGGGATATTGCTAGGTACGTATGACCTAGATTGGCCACTGTTGGAAACAGGATACTGGGCTTGATGGACCTCGGTCTGACCCAGTATGGCATGTCTTATGTTCTTATGTTCTTATGAGATCGAGAGATGTCAAGAATTCCCCTTTTTGCACTGCTACAATCACCGATCGCAAAGTTTCCATGCGAATATGGGGAACACGAAGGCAACGGTTTACTCACTTGAGGTCCAGAATTGGACGAAATGCCCCGCCCTTCTTGGGAACTACAAAACAAATGAAGTACCGACCGTAGCCGCACTGCTCTGGGAGGACCGGAACCACTGCCTTTAGCTGAAGCAGCCGAGACAGAGTCTCCTCTACCACCTGTGCCTTGGCTCATGCCCTGCAGGGAGACAGGACAAAGGAGTCAGCCACTAGCCGAGCGAATTCAAGGGCAAAACCATCGCGAATGACCTCCAGCACCCATCGGTCGGACGTGATCTGGACCCAAGCCGAGAGAAATTCCCACAGCCGACCTCCCACGGGCTGCTCCACAACCTGGGCCCCCATCATTTCATTGGGTCTTCTGAAACCCCGAGGATATGGGACCCAAGAAACCTCTGCCCGCCCCTTGGAATCCCTGAAAACCCTGACCGCGCAAGGGAAACCTCCTCCTCTGGAAACCCCTCAGGCGAGAGGTATGAAACCGCCAAAAATCCCGCGACTGACCACGAGCAGCTGTCGCAGTCTGACTCGGCTTCGGCCTATCCTCCGGCAAGCGTCCTCCCTTTGAGTCGCCCAAGTCCTTGACCAGCTTGTCGAGGTCCTCCCCGAACAACAGCTTCCCCTTAAAGGGGAATTTGCTAAGCCGCGACTTGGAGGAACTGTCTGCTGCCTAGTTCCGCAGCCAAAGGTAGCGCCACGCCGCCACTATTGATGCCATGCTGTTCGCCAACCCTCAAATGAGGTCATAGTGGACATCGGCCAGGTAAGCAGCCCCTGACTCCAATCTAGCTACGTCAGCCAAATGATCCTGCGCAGCCTCACCCGGCTGCTGCAACCTCTGCGACCAGCGAAGGCAGGCCCTCGCCACCCAAGCCCCGCAAATAGAAGCCTGTAGGGAAAGCGCATTAACCTCAAAGGCCTGATTTAACAACGTGTCCAACTTTCGGTCCTGCCCATCCTTTACTGGAATGGTTGTCTTCTTTGTGACCGCCAAAACGGCTGCATCCACTCAGGGGGAACAAAACATTTCCCGATCCAATAATGGGTAGAGGCAAGTCATTGACCTCACCCCCTTAAGCCCTGCCTCCGGCAGGTCCCACTCATCCTGGATCATCTGTTTGACCACACGGTGTACTGCAAAAACTTACTGTGTCTTCCACACCGCCTGAATGAGAGGGTCTTCCAACACCTCGTCCTCCGCCGGCTGAGGAACCGACAAGTTGAGGGCTTGAAGCAACTCCGCAATCAAGGCCAGCAGTTCTTCTCTGTGAAAGACTCGTACAACCCTAGCCTGGTTTTCAGTCTCCAGAATCTCACCTTCTTCGAGCTCTTCCCTGTCTGCCTAATGCTGTAGCTCGAAGTTGTCCACCTCCTGCCACTCTGACAACGAGGGTTGATCCTCCCCTGACCGAGCCCTCTTAGCTGGCCCTGCCCCCGCCTGCTCAAACCTTTCTGCGGAGACTTTGCCTGCCGCGGCCCCAAGGGCCAAAAAATCTGTAGTAGTCCCCTGCTGGCGCAAGCAAAAGGCCTAATGAAGCAACAGAACAAACTCTGGGGAAAAAACAGCCAGTGCTCCCCCTCCCAAACCTGGAGGGTTAGAGGAACCTGGGACCACCAGCGTCACCCCCCCCCCCCCCGCAGGGATGATGGGGACTCCAACAGAGGGCTAACATCCATAGGCGCTTGAGACCCTTGTATGGACCCTGATGCCACCTCTTTAGATTTCTCCTGGAGTTACTGCTCCATGCTGGCTGCTTCCATTGCGCAACAGTGACACACCCCGGCATCGGAAACCATCCCCCGATGGGTACTGCAGACCAAGCACTGCGAGCACTTAGACATTAGCCCTGGATCTTGTGCCCCTAATATACTGCAGGAAAGAAGAAATGCTTAGCCTGCCTCTCCTCAGAACCTGTAAGCAGCCTCACCAAAGCCAAACCCTGTATACGAACGAAGGATGTCTGTCTTTTTTTTTTTTTGAGAACTGCAGAGCCCCGGGAGACCTGCAAGGCCCGAGACTGCCCCTCACACAACCCCGGAAGGCTGCTGGCACCACCAAAAATGAACAATCCCGCTGAGCTGAAAACGTGGGGAAATCGGCCACCAAAACACACTGCAGAATCCAGCCTAAAACACACACCATGAGGTGCTATTCCATGCGCCTCTGGCCGTCGGAGATCGCCCATAGCAGAAGCCTCACCCCCCCTGAAATCCGCCTGCCATGAGCTACCCTAACGGCCCAGATGCTGACCACACACACAAACCTGTTCGCGAGCAGCCAAACACTGGCAAATGTCATCGGCGAATGCAGGAAGTGAAGAGCCCCGCCGACGGCTCCTCACTCGCTGATGAAATCGTGAGCCGTCTGGGCCAACGGGAGTCAGGCAGCAGTCTCAGATCCCCTCCGTACAGACAAGGAGGGGAGAGAAGAAAACAAAGAAGCAGACAAACCAGCAGACAGGAGAGAGCTCCCCTGCTCACTGCCTTTTTACCCGCCTGTACTCCGCAGACCTTTTGCTCTTACAAATTTTTTTTTTTTAAACCCCAAAACTTTAACCCAAAAGAAATAAAACACAGCAAGGGGAAATCAACAAAAAACTTCACTACTCCTATCTAATTGTTCCTTATTTATTTATTTATTTATTTGAACAGTTTTTATATACCGCTGTTTCCAAGGATCAGCAGCGGTTTACATTACAACAAAAGTTATACAGTTAAACAGTTACATAGAACTTTAAGAACAATTTGAACAATATTACATTATAACGTGAGTTGAAAAGAACAATATTGATTAATATAATTACAATATAAAACAATAATTGATTATTGATTATGTTACAGTAAGACTGTATATAATATATTATGATATAACAGGGATAACAACAATGTCAATAATTGAACTATAATACATTTAAACTATATAACAGGTAACGTGTGTTACTTTGATTATATATATATGTGTAAGGAATCATTTTATAATGTGTATCGTTTGCAGTAGAGGATGTCTAATTATAGATATGCATTTGGGTAATGTAATAGATTCAGTTATGGTGGTTGGGAAACTATAATTGTTTCTCCATTGTTGTAGTGTTGACAAAATAGATGTGTTTTTAAATCTTTTCTAAATGTTAGTAGGTCTTTAGATTCTCTTAGTAGATCTGGAAGATTGTTCCAAAGTATTGGTGCAACAAACGAAAAGGCACTATTACTAGTTGATTGCTTTGATTTTCTTATTAGATCTGGAACTGCTAGTGTGTTAAGGTTTTTTCTCCGTCTTTTCCTAGTTTCTAGGGGACTGTGAAGAAGAGTAGTTAAGTATGATGGGGCTAAGTTATTAATTAATTTAAAAGTGGTTAATAGTATTTTGTATTGAATCCTACTGAATATGGGTAGCCAATGTAGTGTGTATAATATGGGGGTAATGTGGTCGGATAGTTTGGCTTTGAATATAACTCTTGCTGTTACATTTTGGGCCATTTGCAATATTTTGATGTTCTTTTTAGTTATGCCATGTAGTATACTATTACAGAAATCAAAATGTGGGATGACTAAGGCTTGTGTAACGGTTCTAAAGTCTTATCTGTTCCTGCAGTGACCCCAGCACCTAGGCTCACTATCACCTCCAGCTGCTTGGAGACTGAGCATACTGGGAGCTGGTGGGAGGTGCCACTGGTAGTAGTACGGGTGACTTCAGAATCTGACATGCTCAGTCTCCAAGCTGCGAGAGGAGGTGCACTACCCAGAGGTGCGGGACTGGACTGGAGGAACGATAAGGAAAATGTGGTTACATTTGGTACATTTTTTTGAAACTACTGACTGGCTTCTCCATGTCAGGAAACAAAGCCTCTGACAGGTAAAAAAACTCAATGGCGCCCTAGACAGATAAACTCTGCAGGAATCATGAGGAGAAAGAGAAAATAAAAGTTAAGGGAAGTGCCTAAAAAGGACAACGGTGTCAACGAGCAACAGTACCGAAGAGACAGGAAGTAAAAAAAAGGAAAAGCAGCACCCTGAAGAGCACGGTAGAAAAAGCTTTAACTGCCGTGACAGGACAAGAGTCCGAAGGGCTCTGCAGAAAAACTAAGACTGAGGAGATTCACTGGGAAGGCAAGAAGGCATGTGCGCATGTGCAGAGGGATGCTTCCAGGATGCTGGGGAATGTTCTGTGCGGGCTCTGTCAGGGACATCATCCATATGTGAAGACTGCATTCTTACTTGTTCCTGGAGATAGACCATACAGCCTTATCTAGTTTGCCCTTCAGTTAAAGGTGACCATATTAACATTTTCATCATTTTCCATTATGTATACTGATATCTGTATAACGGCTGAGGAGTGCTTGGATAATATTAAGAAATGAGAGTACTGTGCAAAGAAATGTCCTTTTTTGAAAAGCTTTTAGTGACATGACATTCTGCTCTTTAGTTTTGAAGCTGTTATTGATGAAAAGCTTTTATTGTTTTGAGACTTTACTCTTAGATTTTTTATTGGTGTGTTTTGAAAGTTTTGTGGCCAAGGCAGATGATTAAGCCCTGTGAATAGTCAAAAGCGACCTGTCTAAAGAGGTTTCAGGCTTTAGTGGGCCTGTGGGCAAAGCTTTTCCCATATACAGTAGGAAACAAGTTTGCTGATATGAGTTAGAAAATAATATATTCGTGTTTTCATACTCTAGCTGCATATTTGATTTACCAAAGTTTAGAAAAACACTGAAAGCTCATTTTTAAGTTAAGCATTCCCACTGAGGTATAAAGTGGTTTTACTGTAAATATTTGTAACCTTTTGTGTGTTTTATCTTATTTCATTTATTGTATTAAGTTTACATATGTTTTATATATTTATTGTACTGTTGAAAACTGATTAGATTGTCAGATAATGCATGATAGAAATCCTTTTAAATAAATTAAACAAATAAATTATTCACCTGAACAACTGAATGCAGCACAGAATCCAGAGCATTGTACAGGCAGTTTTGTACGAGATGACCAGAGGGGACAAAGTCCAATTGTTTGTTCGAATCAAACACAAGCTTCACTTTCAAGAAAGCTTCTCGTTCAGAGTCTACTGCCTGTACAAAAACAGTGGAAGAAAAAATAAAGAGAACACTGCAGTCAGAATTTTGGAAAAAGAGTAACTCTCTAGTGAGATGAGATAATGTAGGACAAACAATATTTTGTTGTTTTGTTACGAAAAGCAGCTAAGAAAATATTGCAATTAGGGAAAGATATTATATCACAGTCTCCTCTAACGTAAATTAACTTCTTCCGTCACCTGGATGTCTTTGTAGACAAAGGTAGTAATCTCCTCTTGTACAATTGTAACCAAGTTCTGGCAGATCATGTGATTTATGAGGCGAGCTAGATTTCCAAGTCTATTCTGGCAGGACTGGGCTTTGTGAAGTTTCTTCTCCATTGCATCTTGCGTCACTCTCTGTAGATGAAGTGAATTCTTTACTCCAAATGGCCTTGGATTTTGCATCTGTCTCTGTAGGATATCTACGATCTTGTAGCTGTCATCTCGGACCTGTGACGAGAGATAAGAAGCATAATTAAACCCACAGGGCCCAATATTCAAAGGCATTTACATGGTTTACAGACCTAAGTGGGATACCCAGCAGCACTTACATGGGTACCATCACTATATGCTCCGGGGTGTGTAGGGGCGTTCTGGGGTGTAGCGAAGTTGGAACCAATCACAAACCAGTCAGCGGGGTTATGCAGTAAAAGCCAGGTGCAGGAACCCTGGCCTAACTTCTGCCACATATTGCTAAGTGGGCAACGGCTCGATATCACCACTGACCGATTTACGATAGACAAGAGCAGCTGACCTGGATATTCAATGTCAGTGGCCGGCGATGGCCCCGGGTTTAGTGTTCAGCGGCGATGACTAGCTGCTATAATGGTGCTAGCCGCTGCCGCCACTGAATATCAGGCCTACAGTTTATAAATGGAAGAGACGTGAGCTTCTTGGCTCTATGACTAGATTAGAACAAAAAGGACAAAGGTACCAATAGGATGCATTTCCTTTATGACACCCAGCCTAATCCTGTGAATTGACCCCTTCCTGTAAGAGATCCAATAGCCTGTCTCAGAGTTTTCTACCTTCCTCCACGAGGTCAGCCTGACCATATGAGCAGGTCTCTTAGCTTGTTCTCATGGGGCAATTTCTCGAAATGGGTTAGTTTTGCGCATACCATGACAGTCATGAACCTCACTTGTAAGCCAGGATATGTGGAGTATGATTTCAGTCTCTCACCAGTGTGACTATTGAGGTGCTGAAGATGAGGAATCTCTTCAACAGGAGTCTTGCTTGATCACGCTGGGTAGCCAATGCCTGCTGAAGTTCTAAGAAAGTGAAGCAGTGGGAGTGGCCGTGAGGGAACCAGTGAACAGACCTTAGCTCTTGCAGGAGTCTGTGGATGTAGGAAACAAGAAGAGGATAAGTGAAAAGGAAATTCAATCAGTCGGGGAGGGTGCAGGAAAAGTCATTGCTCAGTCAATCTATTACTTTCATTCTAATACGATCCTTCCCATATCAAATGATTTAGTGCAAAAGGCAAGTCACAAGTCAAAAATCTTCAGCTCACTCCACAGGAATATCAGTATGCAATGCGTAAGATGAACTGTATGACAAAAGTATATAGTTGTGCAGTGTGTGCAGTTATAGAGCTTGATATGTGTGACTACATACATGGAGAAACATGGGATAACTGTTGGATTTTAGCCCAGCGCTACCTAGTAAGCATGGCAGGAGGCGCCGATCTCTGGGGGAGACTTCATTTCTAGATGCCCCATCCACTAAAATGGAAGACAAGAGAAGCAGAACCTGCATGCGGCACCAGCATGTCCCTTGGGCAGAAGGCTGTACAAGGCTGTAATTGCTGCACTTAAAAAGCCTCTGCCTGTGAGAAATGCTACTTTCGCAGGCAGGCTCGTCCCTCTCTCTGCCATGATCACAGCCCTCAGCAGCCTTAAACACAGAGGGCAGCGATCAAGGCCGATAGGGCTGAGCCTACCCGCAGAAGTAGCATATCCTGCAGGCAGAGGCCCTTTAAGGCAGCAATCGCGATGGAGAGAGGGTCGAGCCTGCCAGTGGGAGTAGCGTATCCCGAGGGCAGAGGCTCTTTAAGTGCAGCGATTGCAGCCTTGCATAGCGTTCTGCCCATGGGGCATGCTGGCTCTTTAAGTGCAGCTCTCTCTCAGCAGGGGGGGGGGCATTAAGAGATGAAGGAGATATGCTAGGCACTGGGAGAGAGTTGGGAGATATTGAATGCATGGTGGGAATAGGGAGGCAAAGGGGACAAACTAGAGATGCGGGGCTAGGGAAATGAAGGGAGATAGTGGACATGAGAAGGGAGCATAGGGATAAGCAAGAAGGGGAGTTGGAGTGGTGATGCTGAATATGGGTTATAGGGAGACTATAGAAAGATCCTAGGCATGGGGAGTCGGGAGCAGAGGGAGACAGAGGAGAGATGCTAGACACAGGGGTAATAAGGGGAGGGGAAATGCAAAACATGGAGGTAATAGGGAGAGAGAGGGAAAAGCATGAAAAGAGATGGCAAAATGCTTGACATGGGAGTAATAGTCAGGGGATGGTATGGTATGGTATGGAGATGGGGGAGAAGCTGGGCGAAGGGATAGAGAGAGAGCAGAGATGCTGGATGGAGGGAAGGTGAAAGAGAGAGAGAGACACACACACACACTAGATGGGGGGGGGGGGGGGAGGGAGAGAGAGTGAGTGAGAATGAGGAATAATGGACCAGGAAAAATGATGTGGGAAATGGGAGGACTGGATTAAGGGTTAAAAAGTGATAGGTAGATGAAGTAAAAAAGAGGATCCAGAACTTCCAGGGTAGCATTCTCCAAAATGCTTCCCGTTCCACGCGCAGGACCCAAAAGGCAGGCAGAGCTCCGGAGTCTCAATGTGTGGATGAGACGATGGTGCAAGGATGAGGGTTTTGGATTTGTTAGGAACTGGGGAACATTCTGGGCAAAGGAGAGGCTCTTCCAAAGGGATGGGCTTCACCTTAATCGGGATGGAAACAGGCTGCTGGCATTAACCTTTAAAAAGTAGATAGGGCAGCATTTAAACTAGATAATAGGGGAGAGCCGACAGTTGCGGAAGAGCGGATGGTTCGGAAGAATGTACTACCAAAAGCAGAGAGGTTCTAAAAAAGAGTAAAGTAGCCCAAATGCCCTCGAGTATGGAGCAGACAGAGCTTAAAGATTATTTATTTATTTATTTATCCATTCTTATATACCGCGCTATTCAAGGTCAGTGCGGTTTACATATAACAATAACATTTGCATTACATCAGAACAATGATATCAATGCTTACATTGTAACAGGAAAATAAACTTGGACTGAACGGGGAAGAGGAAACTAATAGGCTAATAACAGAGTTAAATTGTGAACTATTTACAGATTTACAGGTTAGAAATTAAAAGTGAATCATGTATAAGAATGTGGGGACTGTGAAATGTACCTGATGTGGTGGTCAGGTATATTCTTAGTTATGGATCAGGTTGTGGGGAGTAAAGGTTTGGATGAAGGAATATTAGTGTGGTGGGGGGTTATTAAGGTGCGAAAAATGGAGGAGGAATAGATGGTGCTTTAGAGCTTTTCTGAATTGAAGAAGGTCACTAATTGCTCGGAGGTGTGGGGGGAGGCTGTTCCAGATTCTTGGGGCGTAAAATGCAAAGGACCTGTTCCTGGTTAGTTGATTACATTTTATGGATTCGCGGGGAATAGTGAGAGTGTTGGCGGTTGCTGATCTTCTCAGTCTGCTGTTTGGGGTGATTGTAAGGAGTGCTGAGATAGATGAAGGAGACAGTCGGTTAATGGCCTTGAAGGTTATGAGTAGAGCTCAAATTACCCATGCCTACCAATAGCCAGATTAATATGAATAAAATACAGTCTCTAAAATGATTGTATGCAAATGCTAGAAGTCTAAAAAATAAGATGGGAGAGATAGAATATATAGCACTAAATGAGAGGTTAGATATGATTGGAATCTCAGAGACATGATGGAAGGAGGACAAACAGTGGGACACTGTGATACCTGGGTACAAACTATATCCGGTATATATACGGCTGATCAAAATGGTGGAGGGGTTGCGTTCTATGTTAGAGAGGGCATTGAGTCAGAAAGGATTAAAGTTTTGCAGGAAACAAAATTTGCTGTAGAATCTCTATGGATTGAAATTCCATGTAAAAAGGGGAAGGGATGGCAGCGGGGGTGTACTATCGACCGCCTGGCCAGAATGAACAAATGGATGATGAAATGCTCAAAGAAATCAAGGAAGTTAATAAAAGTTACAGCACAGTAATAATAATGGGTGATTTCAATTACCCCAGTATCGACTGGGTCAGTGTCATGGCAGGAAATGCTAGGGAGATAAAGTTCCTAGATGAAATAAATGACTGCTTCTTGGAGCATGAACCGACCAGAGGGGAAGCCATATTGGACCTAGTCCTTAGTGGAACAACAGATCTGGTGCAAGAGATAAGGGTGTTGGGGCCACTTGGCAACAGTGATCATAGCATGATCACATTTGATTTAATTAGTGAAGGAGGGATAGTAAGGAGATCCACAGTACTACTTTTTAACTTTCAAAAAGGAGACTATGATAAAATAGGAAAAATAGTTAAGAAAAAAATAAGGGGAGTAATTGCAAAAGTTAAAGATTTACATAAAGCATGGGTGTTGTTGAAAAATACTATCTTGGAAGCCCAGACCAGCTGTATTCCATGCTTTAAGAAAAGTGGAAGGAAGTCCAAAAAACTGCCAGCATGGTTTAAAGGTGAGGTCAGAGAGGCTGTTGTTGCCAAAAAGCATCTTTCAGGAAATGGAAAAAGAGCCAAACGACAAAACCTGGAAACAGCACAAGCACTGGCAAGTTAAATGCAAGGCATTGATAAGGTAGGCTAAGGGAGAATTTGAGCAGAAGCTTGCTGCGGACGCAAAAACGGGTAATAAAGACTTTCTCTAGTACACAAGTAGCAAAAAACCTGTGAGAGAGTCAGTTGGTCCATTAGATGATAAAGGGGTTAAAGGTGCAGTAAGAGGCGACAAGGCTATAGCGGAGAGACTGAATGAATTCTTTGCTTCGGTCTTCTCCTTTCTCCTTTTTCTTTCTTATCTTTTGATTGGTTTAGTAGCTGGATGACATCAGACGCCATGTTTAAAAGTGCTTCTCTGAAAGTTTTTTCTCATTCTTTGGGAACTGACGGCTGTTTGATTGGTGATGACAGTTTGACCTGAAGCAGGGTGGATTGAAGTGTGAGCCCGAAACGCAGGACTGTGTCGTGTCTCCCACCTTGATGATCTGGCCGTGGCAGTTAAGTTTATTTTGTATTTCTCACTGCTAGTTTGATTAAAACGGACTATTACTTACCAAAGTCTGGGAGTCTGTTTTCATGACCCCGGTACAGGGTATTATGTGGTCCAACAAAAAATAATGAAGGAACTGTTCTTCTCACTTTCTTTTGTGTGAATATTTCCTGAGCCAGGTGAGGGGTTTGGCTCCTGGGTTTGGCAATTTTTGCCTCAGTGTTTGGATATATAAGGTCTTTACTGAGGCAGACGTAGGGATGTTACCCATGACTGAAGTGGTATTTAAAGGTGCAAAAGAATTGAAGGAAATATCGATACATCGAGAAGATGTATTACAACTATTAGATAAATGGAAGAGTAGCAAATCACTTGGGCCGGATGATATACATCCAAGGGTGTTGAAAGAACTGAAATATGAGATTGCAGACCTGTTATTAGTAATCTGTGAACTGTCATTAAAATCATCTGTAATACCTGAAGATTGGAGGATGGCCAACGTAACGCCAATTTTTAAAAAGGGTTCCAGGGGTGATCCGGGAAACTACAGATCAGTGAGCCTGATGTCAGTACCGGGAAAAATAGTAGAAACCATCATAAAGAACAAAATTGCTGAATGTCATGGCTTAATGGGAGACAGCCAACATGGCTTTAGACAAGGAAGATCTTGTCTTACTAATCTGTTATGTTTTTTGAAGGTGTGAATAAACAGGTAAACAAAGTTGAGTTGGTTGATATAGTGTATTTGGACTTTCAGAAAGCCTTTGACAAGGTCCCTCATCAGAGACTTTTGGCAAAACTAAAGAGTCATGGGATAGGAGGCAGTGTACTATTGTGGATCAGAAACTGGTTAAAAGATAGAAAGCAGAGGGAAGGGCTAAATGGCCAATTTTCCCAATGGAGAAAGGTGAATAGTGGTGTACCTCAGGGATCTGTGCTGGGGCTGCTGCTTTTTGACATATTCATAAATGACCTGGAAAAGGGAATAACGAGTGAGGTTATCAAATTTGAAGATGACCCAAAACTATTTAAAGTTGCTAAAACCCAAGACGATTGTGGAAAATTGCAAGAGGATATTGATAAATTGGAAGACTGGGCATCAAAATGGAAGATGAAATTTAATGTGGACAAGTGCAAAGTTATGCACCTTGGGAAGAACAACCCAAACTATGGTTACACGATGAAAGGTTCCACATTAGGAACCACCACCCAGGAAAAAGATTTAGGCGTCATTGTGGATAACATGTTAAAACCCTCAGCCCAGTGTGCAGCGGCGGCCAAGAGAGCAAATAGAATGCTAGGTATCATAAGGAAAGGAATGGAAAATAAAACAAAGGATATTATAATGCCTCTATATCGTTCCATGGTGAGATCACACCTTGAATATTGTGTGCAATTCTGGTCACCGTATCTTAAAAAGGATATAGCATTATTAGAAAAGGTTCAGAGAAGAGCCACCAAAATGGTAAAGGGGATGGAAGGATACCCTTATGAAGAAAGGCTAAAAAGGTTAGGGCTCTTTGACCTGGAAAAGAGACGGCTGAGGGGAGATATGATAGACATCTATAAATTAATGAATGGAGTGGAACGGGTAAACGTAGATCGATTGTTGATGTTATCAAAATATAGAAAGACTAGGGGACATGCCATGAAGCTATAGGGTAAACTATTTAAGACTAATAAAAGAAAATATTTTTTCACTCAAAGTGTAATCAAACTCTGGAATTTGTTACCGGAGGATGTAGTAAAGGCTGTTAGTGTAGCTGGGTTTAAAAAAGGTTTGGACAAGTTCCTGGAGGAAAGGTCCATAAACCATTATGAAGAAGGGACCCAGGATATGCTTGACCCAATACAAGCATTGTGGAACCTGTGTCTTTTGGGGAAACTGCTAGGTACGTATGACCTAGATTGGCCACTGTTTGAAACAGGATACTGGGCTTGATGGACCTTGGTCTGACCCGGTATGGTATATCTTATGTTCTTATGTTTGAGGACTCGATATGTTTGAGGATCGAGCTACCAGCGGCGGGAGGGGCCAGCAGACCTCCGAGGCCCAATCGGGGCTCAGCAGCCACCGTTTGAAACTCACGCCAGCAGGCGCCGACATCCGGGAGCCCCCGCCACCACCAGCAGCTCTCCCCTTCCCGGGGATCGAGCTACCAGCGGCGGGAGGGGCCAGCAGACCTCCGAGGCCCAATCGGGGCTCAGCAGCCACCGTTTGAAACTCGCGCCAGCAGGCGCCGACATCCGGGAGCCCCCGCCACCACCAGCAGCTCTCCCCTTCCCGGGGATCGAGCTACCAGCGGCGGGAGGGGCCAGCAGACCTCCGAGGCCCAATCGGGGCTCAGCAGCCACCGTTTGAAACTCACGCCAGCAGGCGCCGACATCCGGCAGCCCCCGCCACCACCAGCAGCTCTCCCCTTCCCGGGGATCGAGCTACCAGCGGCGGGAGGGGCCAGCAGACCTCCGAGGCCCAATCGGGGCTCAGCAGCCAACGTTTGAAACTCGCGCCAGCAGGCGCCGACATCCGGGAGCCCCCGCCACCACCAGCAGCTCTCCCCTTCCCGGGGATCGAGCTACCAGCGGCGGGAGGGGCCAGCAGACCTCCGAGGCCCAATCGGGGCTCAGCAGCCACCGTTTGAAACTCGCGCCAGCAGGCGCCGACATCCGGGAGCCCCTGCCACCACCAGCAGCTCTCCCCTTCCCGGGGATCGAGCTACCAGCGGCGGGAGGGGCCAGCAGACCTCCGAGGCCCAATCGGGGCTCAGCAGCCACCGTTTGAAACTCGCGCCAGCAGGCGCCGACATCCGGGAGCCCCCGCCACCACCAGCAGCTCTCCCCTTCCCGGGGATCGAGCTACCAGCGGCGGGAGGGGCCAGCAGACCTCCGAGGCCCAATCGGGGCTCAGCAGCCACCGTTTGAAACTCGCGCCAGCAGGCGCCGACATCCGGGAGCCCCCGCCACCACCAGCAGCTCTCCCCTTCCCGGGGATCGAGCTACCAGCGGCGGGAGGGGCCAGCAGACCTCCGAGGCCCAATCGGGGCTCAGCAGCCACCGTTTGAAACTCGCGCCAGCAGGCGCGACCGCGACTGGGTGGCCCGCGCCTGAGGGCCTCGCCAGAGGGCCCTTTGGCGTGGCCCTTAGGCGGAGCACGAGAGGCGGCACAACAGATACCTCACCAGTGACCTAACTGCCGGACGCCTGACCAAGATTCCAGCGTTCTACCAACATCTGAACTGTGAGAATGTGTTTTTGCTCAATATCTCCATCTATTGTAAGCCACATTATCTTACAAAGTAACCCGATAGCATCAGCATCATAACGTATTAGATACTATCTTAGCAATACAATTTTGCCAGTTGGAAGTCAATTTAAACTGCCAGCTTTGCACTTCTTACGGTGTTCACCACATTACTGCAATACTGCACTCTCTCTGTAAAGTTAATCAATATCTTGCATGTAAACTGTACCTGCTCGATTGTGCGCTCTCATATAATTACTCCTCTGTACATAAGATTCTCACCACTGTACTATACCACATAACTGCGGGGTATTACCATACTTTTGCACTGCCCCACCTCCTAATTACAGTGTCTCACACACAATCCAAACCCTCAGAATGGCCCTCCAGGTCGCTGTCATTCTTAGCCTCTACCTCCTCACCCACTGGCTTGGAACCTCCCAATCTCTCTACATACCACATGGCAGGATTCCAATCCTGAATAGCCATGGCAAAAGATGGAATAGTCCCCCTTACGTCAACCCAGGAAGTAACACCTACCCACGCCACTCCCACCTGATACATGTAGCACTCCAACTATCCAATACACCCAACCAAGAAAAACCTTTGAGATGCCGACCCCTAAAATGTGCCATCATCAACGCACGTTCCATCCGCAAAAAATGGCCTGTTGTCCTTGACACAATCTCCTTCTATGACCTTGAGATCCTCATGATCACAGAAACATGGCTATCACCAGAAGACAACGTCCTCCTCAATCAACTACTTCCCCCCAATTTTTCCATACACACGAGACATAGGGAAAACAAAAAAGGAGGAGGGGTGCTCATAATCTCCAAATCAGACCTCAACTTCCAGATTGTGGACTCTTCTAGCACAAACAGCCTGGACACCCTCTCTGTTGCTAACCAACAATGCTCCCTTACCCTGTTATATAGAACACCATCTACTTCTCCAGTTGACCTTCCAACCATCATTGACCTTGCAGCTAACACCCGCACTCCCAACAAACCAAATTGGATAATGGGTGATTTCAATCTCCCATCGCTACACCAAAACCACGCAAATGCGTTCCTTGATGCAATGGAAAACCTGGGTCTCAAACAAATCATAAATGAACCCACACATACAAAAGGGAACATTCTGGACATGGTTTTTGTGCCACATCCAGTCAAGGACAAAAGCCACAATCTGCCAACATCAGTCGTGGATGTACCCTGGTCCGACCACAAATTGATCATTATCCAGATTCCCAGCAACAATGACCAGCTGAACAGAAGCCAACCCACGAACATCACCTCTCGAACTTCCACTAGATGCTTCCGCCCCTTCAATAGAGAACTCATCCTTTTGGAGACCCCATCACTCATCAACAAAACAACACCTGACCTTGATGAACTAATCTCTTGCTGGAATTCCAGCCTGCTTGCCATCTCACAACACCCAAACCCTAAAAATACAGCAAGAGCGAAAAGAAGATCCTCCCCCTGGTTCTCTCCTGAGCTACGCGCTTCCCTCATGCAACTACGTAGACTCGAACGCCGATGGCGCCGATCACGCTCACCGGAAGATCAGACTGCATACCTAACCCACCTTGCAATACATCGAGAAACAATCTCTACCAGAATGAGACAATATCACACTGACACCCTAAAGAGATCATTGAATAAACCTCGTGACCTCTTCAATTTGGTCAAATCCCTCTCAAAGGAACCATCACCCGAGCAACACATCAACATACACCCACAAGAATTCGCTGATTATCTGCAATCCAAGATTGTACAAACTAACAAGGTCTCAGCAGTCCAATATCAAGAACCGGCGGACCTCTCTCCACTTAACTTTTTTTCCACACCATCCAATAAATGTATTGAGAACACCATAGAATCACTCAACACCTCCACTGCACAGACCGACCCATGTCCAGCTTTTTGGATCAAGGAGCTACGTGATGTGCTCAGTCCTGTCATCGCAAATATAATGAAACTCTCCTTTACAACAGGCTATTTTCCCACTTCACTCAAGCAGACTTCCATTAGGCCATTACTGAAAAACCCCAAACTGGACCCCCAAAGGGTTGACTCCTATCGACCAATAGCTAGCATCCCCATCTTAGCCAAAATAATTGAGAAAGAAGCACAACGGCAAATTCAAGATCACATAGACTCTGTTGCTCCCTTAGATAACTGCCAACATGGGTTCAGAGAACATCATGGGGTTGAGACACTACTTACTGGTCTATTCAACAATATCATCACAGGAATTGACAACATCCATCAAGGTTTTGTCCTCATTTTCCTAGACATCGCCGCGGCATTTGACTCCGTGAGTCACGAAATCCTCCTTGGAAGACTAAAAGAAAAGGGTGTCTGCAACAATGCACTAAAATGGTGTAAGTCTTATCTGGACGATAGATGGCAATATGTGAAGTCTGGATCAGAAGAGTCTAGCCACTTCCATCAAAAGCAAGGGGTACCTCAAGGATCCTCACTATCCTCCTTACTCTTCAATATCTACATGCAGCCCATATGCAATATCATAAGGTCATTCAACGTAAACTGCATGATATATGCAGATGACATTCTGTTATACATGCCTTTCTCCACAACCCACATGGACCTGACCCCACTCACAGATTGTTTCAATGCAGTTTCAACATGGCTCCAGACACAGAACCTACGTATCCAGCATAAAAAAACAGAGGTCCTTTTCATCTCCAGAGACTCCAACTTTACGCCCCCGTCCCACGTCAGTGTCAAGGAAGCCGATTTGCAAACTAAAGATGCAATAAAATATTTGGGAGTTACCCTGGACCAACATCTAGACATGAAACGCCACATAAGCAGCGTAGTCAAAGCCATCTACTTCAAAATCCGCTCCCTCAAACACCTACGCTCCCTGCTGGACCCAGACGATTTCCGTACCATATATCAAGCGCTGATCCTGCCGCATTTTGACTTTGCAAATGCTATCTTACAAGGTCTCCCCCAATCCACACTAACCCCCTTACAGTTGGCCATGAATGCCGCAGCTAGGGTCCTCTACGGTGCATCCAGAAACGACCACGTGACTCCTATTCTCAAACAACTGCACTGGCTACCAATTCACGGGAGAATCACCTTCAAATCCCTTTTATTAGCATTTAAGGCAATCAAAGGCACCTCATCCCTCTCACTCACGAATCTAATCCACATGGTCCCCCCCAACAGATCAAGAAGAACATCAGCTGTAAACTTGCTAGCTATACCAAAGGCTTCGACAAAGTCCAACACGAACACCACAAACAGGGCATTCCGTTTTTATGTCCCAAAATGCTGGAACACCCTACCCCCCAACATTAGAACCATTACCAATCTATATCAGTTCAGGAAGGCTCTCAAAACATACCTTTTCTGCCAATACTTCCCAGACAGCAACTGAACTAGATATCCCCTCCAAGAAATGACCCAATCTAGAAATGCCCTCACACTGCAGTGTAGATAGATTATGTATATAGTTAACCCAGTTATCCAAGTTTGTACTCCTGTTCAATGTAAAACCTGACAGTTTGTCGTTATGGTCGTTGTTGTTATGATGTAAACCGCGCTGATTCTAAATAGCGCGGTATATAAGAAACTGTAATAAATAAAAAATAAATAAATAAAATAGTGAAGTCTGAGTGGACAGAAAGAGAGAAAAATAAATGGAAGAAAGCTGGAGGGAAAAGATCAATATCCAAGATGGAACGAAGTCAAGAAAACAAAAGAGGAGACAAGAAATCGCAGATGGACTAGAGACTTTAGAAAGAGAACTGAGAAGAAAAGGAAAATAGAAACCTCAGATTGGGACCAGCATGATCAGAGTATAAATTGGTCAGACAAAAGAAGTAGAAAAAATAATTTTATTTTCAATCTTTATATTTTATACAGTAAAGGGAAATGCATCTATTTCTAATTTATCTGGTGTCGCATTGTATGCAGAATCTGGCTTCTTGGGGCTGCAGTTTAATTTTTATTTTTAGGTTGTGGTCACTTATTCTGTACTTTCTGAGATCTGTGTTCTGAGTGTGTGACCAAGGTCAGGTGCTCTGTTAACATGGTGTTTGTATATAGAGATCTGTCCTGTAGTAATATGAATTGTTCAGCTTTTCAAATAGGTGTTTGGATGTTCCAGGGTTGCTGCAGTATTTACAGTGCTGTTTTGGATAGGCTCCTTATGTGAGTTTTCGAAGTTGGTGCTGGTATGATCTACAAGATTTGCTCTATAGAATCTCAGTGACTTTTGTAGGGTTTTGCATTAGTTCACAATATGCCTGGTACTGGTGAATGTTTATGTTAGTGAGATGACCAGAATCAGATTTTTTTTCCTTTTTAGATATCGAGGTCTGCGGGTGAATGTCCTAGTTCTGCTCTGCACCCACTGTCAAGAGAGGGGTTTCTGTGG
The DNA here is from genome assembly GCA_033557465.1 of Ichthyophis bannanicus. Taxonomy (NCBI): domain Eukaryota; kingdom Metazoa; phylum Chordata; class Amphibia; order Gymnophiona; family Ichthyophiidae; genus Ichthyophis; species Ichthyophis bannanicus. The sequence continues at coordinate 23,354,064 of CM066035.1, forward strand.
ATGCAGAATATACGATATTCAAAAAGAAAAAGCAAGAACCATAAAGCGTAGTTACTCACCTGTAACAGGTGTTCTCCAGGAGCAGCAGGATCCGGTCCTCACATATGGGTGACGTCGGCGCCGATGGAGCCCTCGTGTGGAGCATTTCCCCAGCTTTCAAAGAAAGCCTTTGGGAATGCAGCGCGCATGCGCGGTCCCCTTCCCGCCCAAGGGTGCCATCTTGCTCAGTCTGATGACATAGCTAAAAGACAGCAAAAATCAAAATGAAGGATAGGACTGCAACTCCAAGGGAGGAGGGAGGGTCGTGAGGACTGATTCCTGCTGCTCCTGGAGAACACCTGTTACAGGTGAGTAAATACGCTTTCTCTGGGACCAAGCAGGAAGTCAGTCCTCACATATGGGACTCCCCAGTTCTAGGCTACAGTGAACCCAGAGCTGAAAAAATGGCTCCCTCTCAAGAGCATCCATGATAAGAATTTTCTCTGAGAAAACACCCCGTACGGTAGCACAACACAAAGGGCCGGAGGATAGGAGTTGCCTAAACCTCAAAGAGATTATGGAGTACCGCCTGGCCGAAAACACTGTCCCGCCGGGACTCTCTCTCCAGGCAGTAATGGGCTGAAAAAGTCTGGCTTGAAGACCAAGTTGCAGCCTGGCAGATGTCTGCCAATGGAACAGAGTGGAGATGAGCTACTGACGCGGCCTTCGCCCTGACACGGTGGGCCGTGACCCGACCCTGCAAGGGGAGGTCGGCTGCCCTGTACGCCCAGGTGATGCAATCTGCTACCCAAGTTGACAACGTACGCTTGAAGACAGGTAACCCCACCCTATTAGGGTCAAACGAGACAACGCCCTTTTACAGTCCAGGGTATGCAAGCAAGACTGTTTCAACCTGGCTGGCATGCGGCCTGGGAAAAAAGGTCAGAAGAACCACCTCCTGATTGAGGTGGAAAGAGGAGACCACTTTTGGGAGGAACTTGGGATGGGTCCGTAGAACCACCCTATTTCTATAGAATCACGTGTACGGTCTATCAGAAACCAGAGCTTGTAGTTCACTCACACGTCTGGCCGAGGTAAGAGCCACCAGGAAGAGCGCTTTCCAAGAGATGAAGCACAAATGGCAAATAGCCCTCGGCTCAAACGGTGGGTGAGTAAGTTGCTGCAAGACCACATTCAAATCCCACTCAGTCGCCGGTGGACGAACCGGAGGCTTGAGTAGAAGAAGACCTCTGAGAAATCTGGACACCAAGGGGTGAACCGACAGAGACTATTCTTCCACCGGTGAGTGGTGCGCTGACAAAGCACTGAGGTGGACCCGAACAGAGTTAGACTTAAGGCCTAGGTCTGAAAGGTGAAGTAGATACTGCAGTACTACTGGCACAAGGCAAGAGAAAGGGTCTTCATTGCGCTGAGCACACCATACCATAAACCTATACCACTTGAGGGCATAGGACTTTCTGGTGGACTGCCTCCTAGAGGACAATACCACCTCCTCAACCTCCTTAGGTAGAAGTAAGGGAGCTAGCACATCCTTTCAGCCACCAGGCCACCAGATTGAGGAACCTGAGATTGGGGTGCAGAAGGGAACCCTGCTCTTGAGACAGGAGATCGTGTTGCAGCCCCAGAGGGAACAGAGCTTCCACTGCCAACTGTAGAAGAAGTGGAAACCACGGCTGCCTCGGCCATCTGGGGGCTACCAGAATCACCGAGGCCTTGTCCCGGAGGGTCTTGAACAGAGTTCGGGCCACCAGGGGCATGGGAGGAAAAGCATACAGGAGGCCCGTAGACCAAGAGATCAGAAAAGCATCTGCTGCCATCCTCAGGGGATGCGGCTATCGGGAGCAAAACCTGGGCAGCTGATGGTTTAGTGGACTTGCAAAGAGATCGATGGATGGAAGTCCCCAGCAGAGGAAGATCTGCTGGACCACCAATGGATTCAACTGCCATTCGTGAGGCTGGAGAATCCTGCTTAGCTTGTCTGCTAGGAAGTTTTCCTGACCAGGTAGATAAACTGCTTTGAGAAACATGCCTTGTCTGACCACAAAGGAGCAAAGGGCCAGTGTCTCCTGACATAGGAGCCTGGACCCTGTGCCCCCTTGTTTGTTCACGTAGAACACTGCCACCTGATTGTCCGTCTGAACTAGGACAGACTAACAGATGTTGAGAGAGAGCATGGCGGAAGGTTTGCAGAGCTAAGCGGATTGCTCGCAGCTCTAAAAGGTTGATCTGCTGTGTGGCCTCCTGTGGGGACCACAGGCCTTGAGTGCACGTGCCCTGGCAATGTGCACTCCAGCCCTTTAAGGACGCATCTGTCGTCAGCACCCTTGTGTGTGCTGGAGCCTGAAAAGGTACACCCCTGAGAAGATTTGGCAGATGTAGCCACCATTGTAAGGAGTTCAGAAGTGGTCTGGACACATATACTCTGTCTCGGAGGTCGCCGGTGGCTTGTGTCCACTGATCTCTGAGGCACCATTGAGCAGGCCGCATGTGCAGACGGGCATTCGGGGTCACATATACCGTGGATGCTATGTGGCCCAGGAGTGCCTGGCGGAAACACGAGAATTGCTTTGGAACTAGTTGGCCAAGTCCATAAGTCTGTGGGCCCTGTCCTCGGGCAAGTAAGCTCTTGCCTGAAGGGTGTCCAACCTGGCCCCTATAAACTCTAGGTTCTGAGAGGGGAGCAAAGTGGAATTTGCATAGTTTATGACAAAGCCCAGATGCTGAAGAAGAGAGACAGTGCGAAGAGTGGCCTGTCGGGCCTCCTGGGGTGACTGGCCCCTGATCAGCCAGTCGTCCAGGTACGGGAAGACAAAAATCCCCTGATTTCTGAGAAAAGCCGCCACCGCCGCCAGGCATTTGGTGAAACCCTGGGGGCAGAGATTAGGCCAAAAGGAAGCACTCTGTACTGAAAGTGGTTTCCTCCCACCACAAATCTGAGATATTGTCTGTGGTGTGGATGGATGAGGATGTGAGTATAAGCATCCTTTAGGTCTAAGGAGCATAGCCAGTCTCCCTGCTAGAGGTAGGGCAGTAGTATCCTAAGGGTAAGCATCTTGAACTTTTCCCTCTCCAGAAACTTGTTCAGATTTCACAAGTCTAGGATAGGTCTGAGGCCTCCTGTTCTCTTTGGTACAAGGAAGTACCTGGAGTAGAAGCCTTGCCCTTCCAGGTGGTGTGGCACCGGTTCCACCGCCTGTTCCTTTAAAAGACTTGCCAACTCCTGAAGGAGGAGGTCCCTGTGTAGAGGGAGTCTTGGAGGCTCCCCTGGATAGTAGGAGGGGGGTAGCTGGTGGAAATGGAGTATATAGCCCTTCTGGACTACGCTCAGTACCCAGGTATCCCCTGTGATGGCTGGCCACCTGTAGGCGTACAGAGTCAGCCAACCCCCTGTTCTGAGTGAAGCCACCGGCGGAGGAGAGGCTATGCTGTGGGAGTCAAAAACCCCCTCCCTGCTGTGCAGGAGCCGGAGCTGGCGGCTTGGGGGTTTTCTGCCTAAGGGGCCCATGCCCCTGCCCCTTGGCCTGCTGGCCCTGGGGAAGCTGGAGAGGCCTGATACTGAGGGTAGGTTTTGTAGGCAGCACCCTTCCTCTGGAAAAAGGGCTTCTTTCCCGAGCCCTTCTTTTTGTGAGAAGGGGCAGAAGTCTTTCTGGACAGTCTTGTCCTGGTGAGAGTCTTGGTCTCAATTTCTGCAGCCTTCTCAGTCATGGGCTTGCTGAACAGGTTGTCACCTCGGCACGGGACATCGACCAACTTGTCCTGTACCCATGACTCCAGGTCCAATGACTGTAGCCAGGCCTGACGGTGTGCACTGATGCCGGCCACGGCTACCCGGGCTGAAGCCTCGAAGCCGTCATAGGCTGCTCGAGATATAAACTTTGAGCACTCTTGGATCCCTGAAGACAAGGCTTTGAATCTCTGTAAGGGCTCCTCGGAAAGGCCAGATGAGAACCCGGCAATCTCCTTTGCCAGGTCCCATAAGTACATGCCAATGTACAGCTGGTAAGTCTGGACACGGCAAGACAGCATAGAGCCCTGGAAGCATTTTCTACCGAGGGCATCCAGGTTTTGGGCCTCCCGTCCGGGAGGCACCAAGGAGTGCATCTTTTGACTTTTCAGCCTGTGCATGGCCGATTCCACAACCATGGAGTTGTGCGGTAGCTGCGCCTTCTGGAACCCAGGGCTCTTACGGACTTGATATATGGAATCGACCCACTTGCTCAGAACCGGCGCTGAGGCCGGTGCTTTCCACATACGGAAGAGCAGCCGTTCCAGCATTGGAGGAACCGGAACAGTAAAGGCTTCCTTCGGAGGAAAATCATACTGGAAGGCATCGAGCTCTTCGGCTCGAGGCTCCTCGTCGGCGTCTGCCGGGAATGCCAAAGCCTTGGCCATGTCCCTGACGAAATCTGAGATCCGGGTATCCTCCGGGGGTGACCTACTCCAGGGAGTCTGATGGGACGCACCGGGTCCGGAAGGTGTCAGGAGACTCCTCGTCCTCCGTCTACCAGGCCGACTCCTCCGAGGAGTCGTCGAGTGGCTCCGTCCGTGTGGGCCTCGATGCCACCCGCCCTGACGCCGAGGGCACTGGCATCAACGACCTGGGCCCCACACGGGAAGTCGAGGGAGACCTTGGCTGAGGATCAACTCGAGACTTAATGGACTCGAGGATCATCTCGGCCTCCGGGGTCGACTTAGACGTTGAGGTCCCGGTGGTCGGGGCAGATGCATCGGTCAGACCGGCGATCAGTACCCGCTGCTGCTCCATGAAGGCAGTCAGGCTGCTGTCCAGGGCCGTCAACCTGAGACCGAGCTTAGGAGACTCTGCAGCCCCTGACTCGGGCCCCGACGGTGTCGGGCCCGACATCGGTTCTCCTGGAGGAGAGTCCACGAGGACAACAGAAGTTACCTGACTCGGGGACTCCGGCTCCAGCGAGGTAGTTTGGTCGGCCACTCCGACTCCGAGAGCCCGGGACGGCGGTCAGGGCTGCACGACATGGCCCTCGAGGATCCAGGTGCCTCCACTCATGCTGCCCTCACGAGCTTCTTCTTCATTTTGTGCTCCCGGGTGGGAGACCCCCCTCTCAGAGGACCCACGACGGCACTCCTGAAGGTGTGCCGAATTGTCGAGGCCCCTGACAAAGTTCGGGCCCAACCGGACGCGGCCTCCGAAAATTTTTTTTCACGTTGATGCTGATGGCTCCGGAGCGCCTTCGACATCTTGCCACACGGGCCACAGACCAGCGGGTCATGGTCAGGCCCGAGGCATCGGAGGCAGCAGTCGTGTGTGTCGGTGAGAGACATAAGTTTCTTACACCGATCACATTTTTTGAACCCGCTGGCAGCCATCGTGGGAAAAAGGGTCCCTGCAAGGTCAAAAGACAGGGCTGCCAGTGAAAATAACAGAAAAGGCGAGAACGCTAGGCACAAAAGAAAAAAACTGAAAAAAGAAATTCCAGACTCGATACCGGTGTACCGAGCCGAGGTGGGATGGGGAACCAGCGTCGAACCGGATAAAGAGACGTGAAAAATCGCAGAAAACAACAACTTTTCCCGGATGACACGAACTACGTCCGTTGGGCTCCGCGGAAAAAGAAGACAGAGCAAGATGGCACCCTTGGGCGGGAAGGGGACCATGCATGTGCGCTGCATTCCCAAAGGCTTTCTTTGAAAGCTGGGGAAATGCTCCACCGAAGTGTTGTGTTGGGGGTCACAAAGCCCCTCTTGTTTTTCTAAGGATGGGAAGTGCTGTGTAGGGGCCACTGAGACTCTTGTTTTTATGAAGGTGGAAAATATTGCTTTGGGGGCGGCCAAGTCGCTCTTCTTGTTTTTGTTATGGATGTGGGAGCTGTTGCTTTGGTACTGTTCAGCCCCTCCTGTTGTTTGGCACATTTAGCAGAATGTTTCCTAAGTTCTGTACTGGTAACACATGTATGGATCGCCTTACCGGCATGGGGCCATAGGCTAACTTCAGGGACATAGTTACATCCCCCTGCAATTACCATTTTTCAGCATGGCAAAATGGCTGCAGGAGCAACTAAGGCCATCCACTGAGATGGCATTAGTTGCACCCACACAGTCATGTTGAGCCAATAGAGACCCAGGTGGTCTCTAATTGCATGCTGTACATAGTTGATACTATTATTACAATGTAATTTGCATTTTGTTCCTTGTAAACTACCTTGACCCAGAGAAAGGCAGTATATAAATACAGCTAAATAAATAAAATAAATAAATGTTAATCTCCAGGAACAAGCAGGAATAAGTCCTCACATATGGGTACGTCGGTACCGACGGAGCCCGTGCGGGAAAGCTCCCCAGCTTCTTAGAATAGAAGCTTTTGGGACCTCCCACTGCACATGCGCACTGCCTTCCCGCCTTCCTGAACAGCTCTCCTCAGTTTCTCTTTTTCCGCGGAGCCAGCAGGTCGTGTTCCTGTCACCGCTGAAGAAATTGTTATTTTATTTGTTTCTTTAGACCGCGTACCTGCCTTCCCCATACCGATACCGGTATCGCCGGTCTTTTCTTTCTTTCTTTAAAAAATTATAATTCTTTTTTCTTATTTTTTAGCTTTTTGGTCACTTCAGAGAGGCCTCTCGGCCTACTCAATTTCTCCTCATGGAGAAGCCAGCCCCTGGATTTAAGAAGTGTACCAAATGTAATGCTGTTATTTCAGTCACAGACACCCATGAATGGTGTCTGAAATGTTTGGGGCCTGACCATTCCATACCGGACTGCCCATCTTGCTCCCACATGTCTAAACGTGGGCTGCAGAACCGGGCCAACAAATTCCATGTGCTGTTTGCTTCAGAGAATACAGCATCACAGTCATCCAGGTCTTCTTCTCCGGATGGATCTCAGGTAACCAAACCTTCTGTGGGCAAGTCCTCAAAGAGCAAATCTCCTTCAAAGCATCGAGAGGCTCTTAGCTTAGAACTTGAGGACCCTGCCCCAGCCAAACAACCCCGGCGGGAAGTCCAACTTCCAAAAACGCCAATTCAGGGGTCTCAGGTTGATATCGATGCTACGGCCTCGACAGATCACCTGTTAGCCTGCTCTGGGGTACCGGGTCACTCCGGTACCGACATCCAGGCAGCTATGGCGTCCATGGGCGATACTGTACAGTCCATGCAGCAGGCCGTCATGGCTTTCATTAAAGCTGCAACGCCATCGGTTCCGCTTTCAGCGGTTCCGGGCCCGATACCGGTATCGTCCGCCATGCCGGTATCGAGGCCGTCCACCTCTAAACGCAAGTCGGTACCGTATGGGCTTTCGCTCCATACCGGTTCCATACCCGATACGCCCGATATCGATACCGATCGGTACGCGTATCGTGCGTTAGAGGAAAGCACCGATTCCTCTGAGGATTTTCACTCCTCTGATGATTCTGCTGAGTTTTCACTCAACTTACCTGAGGAGCCCTCTTCTCCTAAAAGGAGAATGTCCCCTCCAGAGGATTTGTCCTTCCAGGACTTTGTTTTAGATATGGCTACAGCCCTTTCTATTACCACATCCTCTGAAAAGGAACCCAGATCCAAAAAACTGGATATTTTGGGATACTCAAAGGCCCCTAAGGAGGCAGTTACCCTGCCTATCCATGAAATCCTTCAAGAACAACTGATGGATTTCTGGGAAAATCCTTTGACTTTGTCTCCTTATTCCCGTAGGTTGGACACCATGTATAGGGTCCCTCCTTCTCCTGGTTTCCAAAAGACTCAATTGCCCCACCACTCTATTGTGGTGAAGTCTGCAATGAAGAAGATTAGGAGTACCAAAAGGCACTCTTCCACCCCTCCAGGACGGGAATGTAAGACTTTGGACTCTTTTGGTAGGAAAATTTTCCAGGCTAGTATGCTTATAGCCAGGATTAATTCCTACAGTCTCTATATGGGCATGTTCCTGGAGGAACTTGCCAAAAAGGTGCGGCATTTTGCCCCCTTTATCCCTGAGGATAAAAAGCAGGGATTCCTTTCCCTAGTGAAACAACTCTTAGAGGTTTCTAAGTTCTCTAATAGGGCAGCATATGATTCCTTTGAGGGAGCCAGTAGGGCTTCGGGCATTGCTATTGCAGCCCGACGTCTTGCTTGGCTCCAGGCCTCTGATCTGGAACCTTGGGTTCTAGATGGCTTACGGAATCTGCCCTGTACAGGTGAGAACTTATTTGGGGAAGAGTGGCAAATCAAAGCCACCCAGATGGATGCTGAAAATGCCACCTTGGAAAGACTTTCAAAGTCCACTTCAATTCCTACTAAGAAAAAGTCTTTTAAAAGGCCTTACTATAAGAAGGCCAGAGTTGCTTCAAATACTGGCCAGCAGTCTTCTCAACCTCGCTATACTGCTAAGCGTCAGCAATCCAAACAAGCACGAGCTAAGCCTGCAGCAGCTACTGTAGCTCAGCAGGCTCCAACCCCTCAGGGGTTTTGACTTGCTCCTAGGGAACTTGCCACTTCTGGTTCTAACACAACCAGAACCTCTCACCATACCCGGAAGGTTGGTTCACTTTGCTCCCAGATGGGAACAAATCACAACAGAACAATGGACCCTCTCTATCATTCGAGAGGGTTACAAACTTCATTTCTCCAGCCTTCCTCCCCATCATATGGTGAGACCATTCAATTCTCCCCCATCTCTCCTAACCCTGTTGGGTCAAGAGGTTTCCTCTCTTCTTGCCCAAGGGGCCATAGAAGAGGTTCCTCTTCCTCAACAAGGGTCCGGTTTCTACTCCCCTTATTTTCTCATTCCAAAGAAGACAGGGGGATTCAGACCAATCCTAGATCTGAGAGAATTGAACAAATTTCTCTTCAAGGAGAAATTCAAAATGCTGTCTCTCGGCATTCTCCTTCCTTACCTCCAGGGTCAGGACTGGCTTTGTTCTCTAGACCTACAGGATGCGTATACACATATACTCATCCATCCATCCCACAGAAAGTATCTTCGCTTTCTGTTTCAGGGAAAACATTTCCAATACAGAGTACTCCCCTTCGGTCTAGCCTCTGCTCCAAGAGTATTCACAAAATGCATGGCAGTCGTAGCCGCATTTCTAAGAGGCATGGGAATCTTTGTCTTCCCATATCTGGACGACTGGCTCATCCGAGCTCCAACTCAGTCACAGGCCCAGATTTCCCTGGACCACACAAGGAGCCTTTTGCAGTATCTGGGACTGGTAGTAAACCTTCCCAAGTCCCAACTCATCCCTACTCAATCTCTAGAATTCATAGGGGCCCAGTTGGACACCATCACTGCAAGGGCCTACCTTCCACATGTTTGAGGCCAGCGCCTCCTGAGTTTGGCCTCCCAAGCTCAGTCCAGCACTCACTTGACAGCCAGGGAAATGCTACGCCTACTGGGTCATATGGCCTCCACAGTGCATGTGGTGCCCTATGCTCGTCTTCATATGAGAGCAGCTCAATGGACCCTGGCCACTCAGTGGACTCAGGCGTCAGGAGCGCTCTCAGACCAAATACAAACCTCCGATCGTCTGTTTTGGTCCCTCCACTGGTGGACTTCCACCAAGAATCTGTTGTTGGGGGCTCCATTTCAACCATTGCTACCCCAAGCAACCCTCACAACAGATGCCTCCCAAACAGGGTGGGGAGCCCATCTGCAAACTCTCTCCACTCAGGGCACTTGGTCTCTACAGGAGACCACCCTTCATATCAATCTTCTGGAACTGCGAGCAATTTACCTTGCCCTCAAGGTCTTCCACTCCCTCCTAGCCAACCTCACTGTCCTAGTTCAGACGGACAATCAGGTGGCCATGTTTTACATAAACAAACAAGGAGGGACGGGCTCTCTGTCGCTTTGCAACGAAGCTCTAAGACTATGGGCCTTCGCCAGAGAGCATCAGATTCACCTGCTAGCAGTGTATCTCCCAGGAGTTCAAAACTCTCGGGCAGACAGGCTCAGTCGAGTTCTGCTGCCACACGAATGGTCCCTACATTTGGACCAAATAAACCGAATCTTTCAGGAATGGGGGACCCCGGACATAGACCTCTTTGCAAGTCCGTGGAATGCCAAACTTCCCCGGTTCTGTTCCAGAACTCCGTGTCAGGGAGCTCAGGCTACGGACGCCTTTCTCCTGAATTGGAGTCAGGCATTCCTATATGCCTTTCCACCCATTCCTTTGATTCCCAAGACTCTGTTCAAACTCCAGAGGGATCATGGAACTATGATCCTCATAGCTCCACGCTGGCCACGCCAAGTGTGGTTCCCTCTACTTCTACAGCTCTCCCAGGGATCCTACTTGGATCTGGGAGCTGCGCCAGACCTCCTGTCTCAGGAGGAGGGGACTTTGTGGCACCCAAACCCCAAATCCCTTCACCTCAGTGCTTGGTTACTGAAGGCTTAAGCCTTCAAGACTTTCATCTTTCCCAACCAGTGAAAGATATCCTTTCTGCCTCTAGGAAACCCTCTACCAGGCGTTCCTATGCTTTCAAATGGAAACGTTTTTCCATTTGGTGTGCTCAGCAGGGTCTTGACCCTCTGGCACTTCCTTTGAATTCTCTTCTTGATTATCTCCTGCATCTATCCAATGCAGGCCTCAAGACGAATTCGGTAAGAGTCCATTTAAGTGCTATTGCAGCATCCTTGCAACATATAAATGGACAACCTATCTCCTCTCATCCTCTTGTTGCAAGATTCATGAGAGGCCTGACTCTCACTAAACCTCCCATCAGACCACCCCCGGTCGCATGGGATTTGAATCTAGTGCTCGGTCAACTTATGAAGCCACCTTTTGAGCCAATGTTTTCCACCTCCTTGAAATTTCTTTCCTGGAAGGTCATCTTCCTCATTGCAGTCACTTCGGCTCGCCGCATCAGTGAGCTGCAGGCTTTAGTGGCTAATCCACCTTACACAAGATTTCATCATGATAAGGTGGTCCTTAGGACGAATCCCCACTTTATGCCTAAAGTGGTCTCGCCTTTTCATCTTAATCAAGAGGTATATCTACCTGTCTTTTTTCCAGCTCCTCATGCATCCAATGCAGAGAGGAACCTTCATACTCTGGATTGTAAAAGAGCTCTCGCTTTTTACCTTAATAGGACTCAGCCACATCGAAAGTCTTCTCAACTTTTTGTGGCCTTTGATCCTTCCCATTTGGGACTTCCAGTCTCCAAGCGTACACTTTCCAATTGGATTGCTCAGTGTATTTCTTTTGCTTACCAGAGCAAAAACATTTCTCTGGAAGGCCATGTCACTGCTCACAATGTGAGGGCCATGGCAACTTCTATGGCTCATCTGCACTCTGTTTCCATAGATCAGATCTGTCGAGCCGCTACCTGGGCCTCGGTTCATACCTTCACAGCCCATTACTGTTTGGACAAGGACTCCCGCCGGGATGCCTTGTTTGGCCAGGCTGTCCTCAAGCACCTGTTCCATTCCTAAACAACTCCTGCCCACCTTCCCAGAATGGATGCCTGAGATCCATACGAAGATGGCGAACCTTTACAGGGGATCCCATGCATCTAAGCTAGGGAGTCCCCATATGTGAGGACTTATTCCTGCTTGTTCCTGGAGATAGCACAGTTACTTACCTGTAACAGGTGATCTCTGGGAACAGCAGGAATTAGTCCTCACAACCCACCCACCTCCCCTAGGAGTTGTATCTTTTATCTATCTATCTTCCTGTCCTCTCTCTGTTGACTCAGCTATAAACTCGAAACTGAGGAGAGCTGTTCAGGAAGGCGGGAAGGCAGTGCGCATGTGCAGTGGGAGGTCCCAAAAGCTTCTATTCTAAGAAGCTGGGGAGCTTTCCCGCACGGGCTCCGTCGGTACCGACGTACCCATATGTGAGGACTAATTCCTGCTGTTCCCAGAGATCACCTGTTACAGGTAAGTAACTGTGCTGTTTCTGCTGACAATGCCTGCATGTGAGAGTTCTTTATCTCACCTCACTCCAGAGGAAAGTATAATTTTGGGAAATAAATTCTGAAAACCTAAGCATAATGGAAAAAGCATGGAACTTGTTCCCTGGTCCGGCCAGAAAGTGGTCATACTATTTTTGCTTTTCTGTCACTCCAGTTTCATTTCCTATTGTCAGTACATTGTCTGCAGGACAGCCAGTAGGAAGTGAAGCTAGAGAGAGAGAAAGCTAGAATAGCACATGCATGATCAAGAAATGAAAACACATCCTGTTATTCCACAAGGGGAAAGCATGGATTTATTGGTTTGTCATTGAAACTTGCTTAAGACATGTGGTAAATCAGCAATATAGTAATATTTTCACTGTCTTCCTATATTATGATTATTCTTTGCATCAACATTATACCAATTTTGCTTATACTTTCTAGATATAAACTGTATAGTTATCATAGAAACATGATGCCAGAAAAAGACCACCTGGCCTATGTAGTCTGCCCTACCATGATGCTGTTGTTAAGTGCCGTCAAGTCGGTGTCGACTCATGGTGACCCTCTGGATAGTTGTCCTAAATTGTGTTCAGTTTTCAGTCAGGCAGCTCATTGTTGACAGACTGGCACTTGTAGCTGCTGTTATTGTATCGATCCATCTCATTGCTGGCCCTACCATATCAACTACAATAGTTCCCTTTCTGCCTTTAGAGATCCTCTGTGTTTGTGCCATGTTTTTTGAATTCAGATACTTCCCTCATCTACACAACCTCCATTGGGAGATTATTCCACGCAACTACCACTCTTTCAGTGAAAAAATATTTCCGCATAAAACTCCTGAGTCCATCCCCTTTCACTCTCATTCTATGTCCCCTGTGATAAAGAAGCTTATCATAGCTCAGGAAGGAGCTATAGTAAAGGTGAAATGACTCTGAACAAGCAACCTGTCAGTTCTGGTAGAAATAAGAAAACTGAATTTTTCTATAAAAGACTACCAGTCCCAGAATGCACCAGGTTTCCAACAGCCATTAGAGGAGCTGAAGTGGAGAAACGTGTGTTCAATAAGGAGGGCTATGAGGTAATCCCCAAGCACTCATCTCAAAGGGCAGGGCCTGATTCAGCACAGCTGCGCTGTGCTAGGGTGGAGCACTCATCAAAGCAGAATAAAGGTAGAGTTTATTCTACAGAGAATTATCCTCAGTTTCATCTGGGAGATCCTCATCCTCAGGATCAGCTTGGATATCCTCATCCTCTGGATCAGCTTGGAGATCCTCATCTTGGACATCTTCATCATCGGGAGGATCATCAGAAGCAGAAGCCAAACCGGACGGACAGAGAGGGCAAGAAACCCTTTGGAAGAAAGAAGAGAAAAGCCTTTGGGAGGTCTAAAGGAGTACAGAGCAGTACGTATACTGGAAGGCATTCCAAGGGCCAGCATATACCATTGGACTGGGGAAAGCCAGAGGAATGGTGCTGCAGGGCTAGGAATCTCCAGACGGTACCTGTGAGGGAGACGGCTGCACGTGGAAGGGACCCTAAGACCCGTGCCAGAAGGTATGTGAAGAGAGATCCAGTGTCCAGGGATCTGGATTGGAAGGCTGGACATAAGAACTGGACTACATACTGGCCAGGCTATTTAGAGAGGAACTCTAACAGCAATGGAAGCTCAGGTATGAACACTGATCTATGCCCTAGCTATAACCTTGAAAGACAGCAGGGAAACAAGTATTCTCCTGAAAGTGCTCCATTGAGAAATTCCTCTGTGCCAATCCCTGATATTGAACCCATGATTGTTGAAGAAGGGGAAGGAGCGGTTATAGATACAGGCTGTGAATACATGGATTGCTCTCTGTCTAAACTCCTTTGGTAATTTACTGTTACAAAGTACAACAACCATCACAAAGAAATACAAACTTATTCTTTAATCTACTCAGAAAAGCGCCTGAATAGGATTTGAGCCAAGCAGTAGAAAGTAAGCCAGCTAAGGGCTTTCAGCTGGGTAACTGCTAGCAATTAAGCCTTACCTAATTGCTTGTGAGCTCTGAGGGAATCACTTCTGAGTCTATGTGTGAAGATATAAGAAGTTAACCTGAAAAGAACAGTTTTTCCCTTCTTTGTGGGTTTTGCTTGTTGTTTGAAACACTGCTAAGAAAATATTAGCTAAAGCCTACAGAAAAGACCAGTTTGTTGCCAACCAGGTCTTTATTCTTTTGCTTTGATTGCCTGACAAGTTCAAATGTTGTTTTCCTGATTTTGTTTTTCCAAGTTTAACACTGAAAGCAAGTATCCTGTATTATGTGCTACCAAGCATATCTGTGTTGGGAGAAATAACCCCATAAATAAATATCTTATTGGCTTTACACTCAAGCACAACTAATTATTGTGAGCAGCTGTGTCTGGTGTGAATGGACTGCATTTCCCACAATCCCTTGCAAATCATATTGATATATGCACTTGCCAAGACTGTGAACATTCTCACCCAGGCAGCCGTCTGACACCCCTCATAGCAGAACTTGCCTTCAATTGAAAGAGACCTTCCTGTACATTTATGCCCGCCTTTTCTCTAAAGTATACATATTAAAATCTTTGTCTGTCCTCATATGCTTCATAACGAAGACCATTAACCATCTTAGTAGCGACCCTCTGCACTGACTCCAACCAGCTTATATCCTTCTGAAGGTGCAGTCTCCAGAATTGCACACAATATTCCAAATGAGGTTGCACCAGAGACATATACAGAGGCATTAGCACCTCCTTTTTATTGCTGGTATTTCCCTCCCTATAGACCCAAGCATCCTTCTGGTTTTCACAGTCATCTTTTCTGCCCGTTTAGCTGCTTTAAGATCGTCAGACATAATTACGCCCAGGTTCTGCTCTTCTTTAGTGGACAGAAGTACCTCACCCCCTATACTGTACAGCTCTTTTGGAATTTTGCAGCCTAAATGCATGACCCTGCATTTTTTAGCATTAAATTTCAGCTGCCATATTCTCGACCATTCTTCAAGTTTAACTAGATCCCTTCTATGTTGTCGACTCATTCCTGTATGTCTATTCTATTGAAGATTTTGGTATCATCTGTAAACAAGCAAACCTTACCCTTTTGCAATATCACTAACAAAGATGTTAAACACAATTGGACAAAGGACAGATCCCTGTGGCATACCACTGGTAACCTCCTTCTCCTCAGAGTGAGCTCCATTTACCTGTACCCTTTGTCATCTCCCCCTCAACTAATTTCTAACCCAATCTGTAACTTTAGGATCCATCCCTAGGGTGCTTAGTTTGTTTATAAGTTGCCTGTGCGGAACGGTGTCAAAGGCTTTACTGAAATCTAGGACTCTCTCCCAGTACAACTCCCTGGTCGCCCAGTCAAAGAAATCTATCAGCTTTGTCTGACAAGACCTGCTTCTGGTGAATCCATGCTGCCTCGGATCCTGCAATCCACTGGACTTCAAAAACCTTACTATTGACTCCTTTAGTAGTCTTTCTAATAATTTACTAACCACAGAGGTTAGACTAACTGGCTTGTAGTTCTCAATGTCATCCTCACGCCAGCTTTTGTGTAAAGGGACCACATGTGCCTCTCTCCAGTCCTCTGGCACCACTCCTGACTCGAAAGAGTCATTGAAAAGGTCAGACAGTTTGCATTTGGACCCACGGCTTTATCTACTTTTAGTTTAGCTAGTTCCTCTCAAACACAGTCTTTTGAAAGTTGATTGAGATTCCTGTCGCTTCTGTTGCTATTTGGGGTGTTTTCTGAGGTCCTGCTCCAGGCACTTCATCTCTGAAACACAGAACAGAGATATTTGTTACACAATTTCACTTTATCCTCATTAGTTTCTGCATATTCCTCCCCTGCACCCTTGAGTCTAGCAATACCACTTTTGCCCTTCCTCCTCTCACTAACATATCTGAAAAATGTCTTATCCCCGCATTTTATTGTGTGGGCTATTTCTTCTTCTTTTTGAACTTTTGCTTTCCTGACTACTTGGCTAGCTTCTCTAAGGAGTATGTTTACTAAAGGGCGTTAAGGGAACCAGTATGCCATTAATGCATGTTAGTGGCACACTTGCACCCTTCACGCGTCTAAAATGCTGCTTTAATGTGTGTTAAAGGCTCCAGCGGCGTAAAGGCACTGTGGGCAGAGAGTGGGCGTTAACAGGATACTGGGCTTGATGGACCTTGGTCTGACCCAGTATGTCATATCTTATGTTCTTATGTTCTTAACAGGGTGGAGAGGTGGTGTTAACAAGAGGTGTTCCCTTAATGCGTATTGCGCAAAAGTGACCTAAGTCGCCTTAACGCTGGCAACCCTAATGCAAAGTAAAACCATGTGGAAAGGGTGTATTTTGAGGAGAGCCTATTTTAACGTCTGCAATGTGATGCACAGACAGGGGGGCCCAAGATAGTAATAGTAGTGCTCCATTAGCAGCAACAGCACAGTGCACAAGTATGAAAGGGCACTATGTTAACGCTGCAAATGGGGCAAAGGAGGTGACACATGGGTCATGCAGTGGGGACTGATGGTCCACAGGGTGGACCAGGCAGCTGCCCAGGTGGCACATAAGAACATAAGATTACAAAATATACTAGACTGTGTCAGACCAAGGTTCATCATGCCCAGTATTCTGCAATAGTGGCCAATCTAAGTCGAGGAGTACCTAACAGTTTCCCCAAAAGACACAGAGGATCCACAATGCCTGTAGTGAGTCAAGCAGTGGAGCACTCAGCTGTGGAGGAAGAGGCCAATAGCACCAGCAGCTTTAGCCCTCCAGGTAGCTGCAACATGCAGGCACCCAGGGGACTACCACAGCAGTGGCTGTCATCCTCCCCCTGAGACCTATTTTTGGCAGGCAGTGATGGAGTATCTGCCAAGGCAGATGGTTGGAGGGGGGCTGTCCAAGTATGCCTCTGCACCCCCAAATCCGGACCTTGCACACTAGGCACCTGCCAACCCGCATGTTGGATGGGGCTGGGACTGCGCACCACCAACACAGACAGTACACGAGCATGTCAGCATAGTGTGGGAGTACTGATGGATGGGGCAGCGGCTCCCGCTTTCAGCAGACCAAAGTCATGTCCTAGTCCTGTGCGCTTTGCAGCATGTGCCATAATCTGTCTGATGGGAAGCATATCAGTCCCAGGGACTGCTGCAGCACTGTGGCTCAATACACACATTTGATGTGTATATGAGCGGAAGGTCACAGGATCAGATCCCAGCGGTGGCTCATTCATTGCATGTCCCTGTGGCTAAACTTTAGCTTATCTTGCAGGTACAACACCAGCATGTGCAACCCCCAATGAATTGGCCAGCAAGGGTACAAACGTCCATCAGCCATGCAGAAAGGTTCCACTATCCACAGCTGAATGGAGAGTTAGGCTGATAGCACCGGCACACTGAACGGGCAACATCAAAGTATGCTACTAGCTCTTGCACAACGAGCATACATTAACAATGCATGAGCTGCTATGGAGACCAAAGAGGCGGGCAGGAATGGCAACCATCCCCATTTTTGCACAGTGCGTCGATATGAGTAAATAGTTTTGTGTCATCTGCAAATTTGATAACCTCACTCATTATTCCCTTTTCCAGGACATTTATCAATATGTCAAAAAGCAACGGACCCAGCACTGATCCCTGGGGTACACCACTATTCACCTTTCTCCATTGGGAAAACTGGCCATTTAGCCCTACCCTCTGCTTTCTATCTTTTAACCAGTTCTTGATCCACAATAGTACACTGCCTCCTATCCCATGACTCTTTAGTTTTGCCAAAAGTCTCTGATGAGGGGCCTTGTCAAAGGCTTTCTGAAAGTCCAGATACACTATATCAACCAACTCACTTTTGTCCACCTGTTTATTCACACCTTCAAAAAAACATAACAGATTAGTAAAACAAGATCTTCCTTGTCTAAAGCCATGTTGGCTGTCTCCCATTAGGCCATGACTATCTACATGCTCAGTAATTTTATTCTTTATGATGGTTTCTACCATTTTTCCCGGTACTGATGTCAGGCTCACCCCTGGAACCCTTTTTAAAAATTGGCGATCCTCCAATCTTCAGGTATTAGAGATTATTTTAATGATAGTTCACAGATTACTAATAGCAGGTCTGCAATCTCATATTTGAGTTCTTTCAACACCCTTGGATGTATACCATCCGGCCGAGGTGATTTGCTACTCTTCAGTTTATCTAATAGTTGTAAAACATCTTCCCGATGTATTGATATTTCCTTCAATTCTTCTGCACCTTTAAATACCACTTCAGTCATGGGTAACATCGCTACAACTTCCTCAGTAAAGACCGAAGCAAAGAATTCATTCAGTCTCTCCGCTATCGCCTTGTCGCCTATTAGTGCCCCTTTAACCCCTTTATCATCTAATGGACCAACTGACTCTCTCACAGGTTTTTTGCTACGAATGTACTTCAAAAAGTCTTTATTTCCCCGTAGCAAGCTTCTTCTCAAATTCTCCCTTTGCCTGCCTTATCAATGCTTTGCATTTGACTTGCCAGTGCTTGTGCTGTTTCCAGGTTTCGTAGTTTGGCTCTTTTTTCCATTTCCTAAAAGATGCTTTTTTGGCAACAGCTGCCTCTCTGATCTCATCTTTAAACCATGCTGGCAGTTTTTTGGACTTCCTTCCACTTTTCTTAAAGCGTGGAATACAGCTGATCTGGGCTTCCAAGATAGTAGTTTTCAACAACACCCAAGCTTGATGTAAGTCTTTAACTTTTGCAACTGCTCCTTTTAGTTTCTTCTTAACTATTAACCCCATTTTATCGTAATCTCCCTGTCCAAATTAAAAGTTAGTATTGTTGATTTCCTTACTATCCCTCCTCCACTAATTAAATCAAATGTGATCATGCTATGATCACTATTGCCAAGTGGCCCCAACACCCTTATCTCTTGCACAAGATAGCATAGTTACTCACCTGTAACAGGTGATCTCCGGGAATTTAGTCTTCACATATGGGCATCGTAGGTACTGACGGAGCCTGCGCGGGAATGCTCCCCAGCGTCCAATTAGAAAGCTTTTGGGAGCATCCCACAGCGCCTGCGTGCTGCCTTCCCGCCTTTCCCAACTGCCTCTCTCCAGTTGAGTTTAAAGCTGAGACAAAGAGAGAGAGAGGGAAAGAGAAAGAGACAGATAGAGAGATACAACTCCTAGGGGAGGTGGGTGGGTTGTGAAGACTAAATTCCTGCTGTTCCCGGAGATCACCTGTTACAGGTGAGTAACTATGCTATCTCCAGGAACAAGCAGGAATGTAGACTTCACATATGGGGACTCCCTAGCTTTAGATGCCAGGGAGAGACCCCAGAAGGTGTGTGTCCCTGTGAAAGGGCTCCACCTCCCCCCATGGATCTCTGGCATCCAGCCAGGGATGGTGGGTAGGAGTTCATTAGGTATGGAACAGGTGTTGGAGAACAGCCTGACCAAACAAGGCATCCCGGCGGGAGTCCTTGTCCAAGCAGTAATGGGCTATGAAGGTATGAACCGAGGCCCAAGTGGCTGCTCGACAGCTGTCGTCAATAGACACAGAGTGCAGATGAGCCATTGAAGCTGCCATGGCTCTCACATTGTGAGCTGTGACATGGCCCTCCAGAGGAAGATTCTTACTCTGATAGGTGAAGGAAATACACTGTGCAATCCAACTGGACAGTGTTCTCTTGGAGACTGGAAGTCTCAAATGAGAAGGATCAAAAGCAACAAAGAGTTGAGAGGACTTTCTATGTTGCTGTGTTCTTTGCAAGTAAAAGGCTAAAGCTCTTTTACAGTCCAAAGTATGAAGATTCCTTTCTGCATGTGATGCATGAGGTCTTGGAAAAAACAAAGGCAGGTAGACCACTTGGTTAAGATTAAAGGGGGAGACCACCTTTGGCATAAAGTGTGGATGAGTCCTAAGGACTACCTTGTAATGATGGAACCTTGTATAAGGAGGATTAGCCACTAGTGCCTGCAACTCACTAATGCGATGTGCTGATGTGATTGCAATGAGAAAGATAACTTTCCAAGAAAGGAATTTCAACGAGGTAGTAGCCAAGGGTTCGAAAGGTGGCTTCATAGGCTGGCCAAGAAACAGGTTTAAGTCCCATGCCACCGGTGGTGGCCTAATGGGAGGCTTAGTTAGTAAAGGCTTCTCATAAATCTTGCTATAAGAGGCAATAGGTTGTCCATTTAAAGGCTTGAAAGAAGCCGCAATACCACTTAAATGGACTCTTACTGAGTTAGTTTTAAGTCCTGCATTGGATAAATGAAGGAGATACTCCAGTAATGATTCCAGGGGTATCGCAAGGGGGTTAAGACCCTTCTGCGAGCACCATATGGTAAACCTTTTCCACTTGAAAACATAAGAGCGTCTTGTGGAAGGTTTTCTAGAAGCATAAAGGATATCCTTTACTTGCTGAGGAAGGTTAAGATCTTGAAGATCTAGGCCTTCAGCAACCAAGCCCTGAGATGCAGAGACTGGGGATTGGGATGCCATAACATTCCGTCCTCCTGAGGACAGGAGATCTGGGGCAGAATCTAATTCCAAAGAAGGAGCTTGAGAGAGATGTAGAAGCAGAGGGTACCACATTTGCCGTGGCCAATGTGGAGCTATGAGAATCATACGGCCTCTGTCTCTCTTAAGCTTCAACAGGGTTTTGGGAATGGGTGGAAAGGCATAAAAGAAGTCTTGCCCCCAATGAAGGAGGAAAGCATCCCTGGCCTGAGCCCTGAGCCGGAATTCTGGAACAGAACCGGGGAAGTTTGGCATTCAACGGACTTGCAAAGAGGTCTATGTCCGGGGTTCCCCAAATTTGAAAAATCTTGGCCACCTGGTCTGCATGTAGAGACCATTCGTGTGGAAGCAGAACTCGACTGAGTCTGTCTGCCCAAGAGTTTTGGATACCTGGAAGATATACTGCCAGGAGATGAATCTGATGCTCTCTGGCGAGGGCCCATAGTCGCAAAGCTTCGTTGCAAAGCGACA
This sequence comes from Ichthyophis bannanicus, assembly GCA_033557465.1. Lineage (NCBI taxonomy): Eukaryota > Metazoa > Chordata > Amphibia > Gymnophiona > Ichthyophiidae > Ichthyophis > Ichthyophis bannanicus. The sequence continues at coordinate 23,374,882 of CM066035.1, forward strand.
GAGAGCCTGTTCCTCCCTACTTGTTCACATAGAACATGGCTACTTGATTGTCCGTGTGAATGAGGACTGTCTTGCAGGTGAGCAGAGTGTGGAACACTCGAAGAGCAAGGAAGATTGCTCTGAGCTCCAGAAGATTGATGTGTAGATGAGTGTCTTGTGGAGTCCAGGTGCCTTGGGTGGAGAGGTTTTGCAGATGAGCTCCCCAACCCACTGGTGAAGCATCTGCTGTGAGAGTTGCTTGGGGTGAAGGTTGTTGAAATGGGAACCCCAGCAACAGGTTTTGAGTGGACTGCCACCATTGGAGGGACAAAATAAGGTGATTTGTGTTTGCAATTTTGTCTGACAGGCACCCTGATGCCTGGGTCCACTTAGTGGATAAAGTCCACTGGACTGCTCTCATATGGAGGTGAGCATAAGGGACCACATGCACGGTAGAAGCCATGTGGCCTAGTAGCTGTAACATTTCTCGAGCAGTGAGATGAGGCTTTAGCACTGCTTGAGAAGCTAATTGCACAATGTGAAGGCAACGGGTCTGGGGGAGATATGCCCTTCCTTTCCTGGTATCCAACAACGCTCCTATGAACTCTAGCGATTGAGTGGGAGTTAGGCTGGATTTTGGGATGTTTATGACCAGACCCAAATACTGCAGGATATGCATTGTGCAAGATAGAGAAATCCTGGACTCTGACTCTGACAGGGCTCGAATGAAGCCCCATCAGTAGGGGAAGACGAATATTCCCAGAGTGCGAAGAAATGCTGCTACCACAGCCATGCATTTCGTAAACACCCTTGGTGCTGAGGCCAGGCCAAAAGGAAGCACCCTGTATTGGTAGTGCTTTCCTTGAAAAAGGAACCGAAGGAACTTTCTGTGAGTTGGATTGATGAGAACATGAGTGTACGCATCCTTGAGATCTAGAGAACAAAGCCAATCCTGACTCTGAAAGTACGGCATCAAGGTTCCCAGAGAAATCATCTTGAATTTCTCCTTGAACAGGAATTTGTTCAATTCTCTGAGATCTAAAATGGGTCTGTGTCCTCCTGTTTTCTTTGGGATAAGGAAATAGGGGGAGTAAAACCCTGTACCCTGTTGAGGAATGGGTACCTCTTCTATTGCCCCTTGGGCAAGAAGCATGGTGACCTCTTGATCTAACAGGTTGATGAGAGAGGTCTGACAATTGAACTGTCTTACCATTGTGGGAGGGGGCATGTGGAGGAAGTGAAGCTTGTACCCCTCTCTTATAATGAAAAGAGTCCAATGTTCTGCTGTTATTTGCCCCCATCTGGGGGCAAAGTGGCACAACCTTCCTGGAATACTGGAAAGTTCTGGTCCACTGAGGGCCAGGAAGGCTAAGTTCTCTAGATGGAAGTCAAAGGCCTTGTGGAGGCTGAGACTGCTGAGACAGTTGAGGCTTAGCAGTCTTTGTTTTCCTTTGTTTAGGTGGTTGCTGACTCTTCCGGACAGGCTGACCTGCAGAACGTCCCTGCTGATAAGAGGGATAAAACCTTTTCTTTTTGGAAAAGAATGGTTTCTTGAAAGATTTCTTCCTTGCAGGATCAGCTGTGGCTTTTGATAACCTATCCAAAGTGGAGTTATCAGCATCCAACTCATTGGCCTTTTCTTGCCAATTTTTGCCGAATAGATTCACACCTGTACAAGGAATATTGCCCAGTTTGTCCTGCACCCAGAGCTCCAAATCGGATGCCTGGAGCCAGGGAATTCTATGTGCACCTATAGCAATGGCAGAGGTTCTGCTTATGCACTCAAAATAGTTAAAAGCTGCATGATTGACAAATTTAGAAACATCCTGGGCATGTTTAACCAGTGTGAGAAAATCCTGCCTCTTATCTTCAGGAAGAAGAGGGCTCAAAATCTCTAAATCCCCTGTGACTTCCTTAAGGAACATTCCCATATATAAAATATAGGAACTGATCTTGGCAGAAAGCATGGAAGCCTGGAAAGTACAACGTCCAAAGGCATCCAAAGTTCTACACTCACGTCCTGGAGGATTAGAGGCATGCCTCTTTGCACTCCTGATCCTTCTCATAGCTGACTCCACTACAATAGAGTGGTGAGGCAGCTGAGTCTTCTGGAAACCAGGACATGGAGGAACTCGATACATGGTAGCCAGTCGACGGGAGTGAGGTGAGGTGGTAAGGGGGGTTTCCCACATTCTTAACATGAAATCATGTAAGATCTCATGGATAGGCAAGGTAGCTGCCTCCTTAGGAGCTTTGGGATATTGTAGAATCTCCAACTCCTTTGCCCTGGGCTCTGTCTCAGGAGCCACAGTAATGGACAAACCTCAAGCCACCTCCCTGATAAAATCCTGAAAGGAGATATCTTCTGGAGGAGACATCCTACGTTTGGGAGAGAAAGGCTCCTCGGGGAGAAGTATTCCAGTACCGACAGAACTTTCAGAATCCTCAGAATACTCCGAGGATTCAAAGTACCTTCTTTCCGGATGCTCTTGTAGAGCACGATACCCTTACCGACCAAAGTCGGTGCCGGGGGGGAATTGGTACCGGTGTATTGGTACCAGAGGGCATGGCTTGACTGGGTGCCGGCAATGCCGGAGCCGGTTGAACTGACGTGGTTCCGAGGGTGTCGATGCTGCAAGGAGAGCCGCCAGACTGCGTTCAATAGCCAGGAACCTCTGGTCTATCGACGCTGCCGATGCCTGGAAATCTGTACTGGAGAAAACAGCCGGTACCCCAGAGCATGGCACCAGTAGTTCTGCCGAGGTTGAGGCCTCGAGAACATCCTGGAGCCCCGGATAATGCTTTGGAAGCCGAAGCCTCCCACCGGGGCAATTTTGCCGGTATAGAACCCTCAAGGGCAACGCCAGAGGCATCTGGATGCTTAGAAGGAGATCTACCCTTTGAGGACCGGCTGGACTTATGTTTAGTTACCTGAGATCCATGGGAGGAAGACGAAGCCCTGGAAGACGTCGATGCCACAGAGGCTGCATCGGAGGGAAAAAGGATACTAAGCTTAGCAGCCCAGTTTTGTCGACCCCTCTTGGACATCATGGCACAAGCCATACACTCCGAAATGGAGTGGTCAGGACCTAAACATTTAAGACACCACTCATGGGTGTCGGTGACGGATATGGTACCGCCACACTTGGTGCACTTCTTAAAACCCGAAGCGGGTTTTTCCATAATGGAGGAAATTTTGGGCCTAAGGCCCTAAATGGCGTGTGCATCTGAGGAAGAAAAAATTGGAAAAAAAGAACTAAATATATATATATTTTTTTTTTTTTTAAAGAAAGAAAGAAGAACCGGCGGTACCGGAATAGCGTCGAGGAAGGCAGACGCGACCACAAAAAGAAGAAGAAGGAGGAAAAAATTTCTGCGGTGACAGGAACAACAACCTGCTGGCTCCGCGGAAAATGAAGAACTGGAGAGAGGCAGTTGGGAAAGGCAGGAAGGCAGCACACAGGCACTGTGGGATGCTCCCAAAAGCTTTCTAATTGCATGCTGGGGAGCGTTCCTGCGCAGGCTCCATCGGTACCGACGATACCGATATGTGAAGACTATATTCCTGCTTGTTCCTGGAGATCTGGCGTTCCACTAAGGACTAGGTCTAATATGGCTTCCCCTCTGGTTGGTTCATGAACCAGCTGCTCCAAGAAGCAGTCATTTATTTCATCTAGGAACTTTATCTCCCTAGCATGTCCTACCTTGACACTGACCCAGTCGATACCGGGGTAATTGAAATCACCCTTCATTATTACTGCGCTGTAACTTTTGTTAGATTCCTTGATTTCTTTGAGCATTTCATCATCCATTTGTTCATTCTGGCCAGGCGGTCGATAGTACACCCCCACTGCCATTGCCTTCCCCTTTTTACATGAAATTTCAATCCATAGAGATTCTACAGCAAATTATGTTTCCTGCAAAAGTTTAATCCTTTCTGACTCAATGCCCTCTCTAACATAGAGCGCAGCCCCTCCACCAATTTGATCAGCTCTACCATTACGATATAGTTTGTACCCAGGTATCACAGTGTCCCACTGATAGTCCTCCTTCCACCATGTCTCTGATATTCCAATCATATCTAACCTCTCATTTATTGCTATATATTCTCCCATCTTATTTTTTAGCCTTCTAGCATTTGCATACAAGCATTTTAGAGACGGTACTTTATTCATATTAATTTGGCTATTGGTAGACATGGGTAATTTGTGATCTTTAAGCTCTGTCTGCTCCATACTCGAGGGCATTTGGGCTACTTTACTCTTTTTTGGAACCTCTCTGCTTTTGGTAGTATCCTTCAAGGATACATTATTCTGAACCATCCGCTCTTGGGCGACTGTCGGCTTTCCCCTATTATCTAGTTTAAAAGCTGCTCTATCTCCTTTTTAAAGGTTAATGCCAGCAGCCTGGTTCCATCCCGGTTAAGGTGAAGCCCATCCCTTCGGAAGAGCCCCTCCTTTCCCCAGAATGTTCCCCAGTTCCTAACAAATCCAAAACCCTCATCTCTGCAACATTGTCTCATCCACGAATTGAGACTCCGTAGCTCTGTCTGCCTTTTGGGTCCTGAGCGTGGAACGGGAAGCATTTCGGAGAACGCTACCCTGGAAGTTCTGGATTTCAACTTCCTACCTAAAAGCCTAAATTTAGCCTCCAGAACCTCCCTACCACATTTTCCTATGTCACTGGTACCGACATGTACCAAGACAACAGACTCCTCCCCAGCACTATCTACGACCTTATCTAGGTGGCGCGTGAGGTCCGCTACCTTCGCACCAGGCAGGCATGTTACCAGGCGATCCTCACGTCCACCAGCCACCCAGCTATCTACATGCCTAATGATCGAATCACCAACTATAACGGCTGTCCTAACCCTTCCCTCATGGGCACATGGCCCTGGAGAAACTTCCTCGGTGCGAGAGGGTTTTACATCACCTGGAGGACAGGTCCTAGTTACAGGATCACTTCCTGCCACACCAGGGTGATGCTCTCCTGTCACGTGACCTTTCTCCTCCATGGCAACAGGGATGCTGCCAGACTGGAGGTGGGACTTCAGGACTATATCCCTGTAGGTCTCGTCTATGTACCTCTCTGTCTTTCTTATGTTTTCCAAGTCTGCTACTCTAGCCTCTAGAGAACGGACTCCTTCCCTGAGAGCAAAGAGCTCCTTGCACCTAGTGCACACATAAGTCCTCTCACCAACTGGGAGAAAATCATACATATGACACTCAATGCAAAAGACTGGAAATCCCCCATCTCGCTGCTGGACTGCTGTCTGCATCTTAGTTTTAAGCTTGTGTTTAGCTTGTGTTTAGATCTTTAAGTTCTTTACTTACTAAGGGTTGCTATGGATATGTATACTAATAAAACTGTACCTAATACGTTTAATATACCTTGTTCACCTGAAGCTTAATTAATTTCAGGCCCTTAGTGTATGACTGATTTGGATAACGAGCTTCACCTGAGAGTACCTGCTTTCCTTTAAGTTGTGTATGTACCTATAAAGCTATGATTATCCCAGGGGTGGATGGGTGTTGGGGAGGGAGGGAGGGAAATAACACTTATTAAAAGAGGGCTGCTACACAGTACCCTGCTGCTGAGGTAAGCTGTGACCAACTTCCTGGGTGATTAACGGTCCTTGCTTGGATAGGAGTCTTTCAAAATGGCCTTTTGACCTGTCACCTGGTATTAACACTTATTGAAAAAGTTACACAGGTCTCTTGCCCCCTAGGTAGAAGGCCTCTTTGTAAAGGTCTCTAGAAGACTTTATTTGTTGCTGAAAGAGTACTGACCCTGTTTTGCCTTTTATGCTAAGTTATACTCTGATTTGATTTAAATTACAGCTCTTTGCTGCTGCTAGGCTCTGACATATTATGAAATTTAAACTACAAGCTCTCTGCTGGGTTCCAAATTTAACCAGAAAGCTCTCTTCTGTGTTTTAAATTTAAACTAAAAGTACTTTGCTGATACTAGGCCCTGAGTGACTATTAAATTTAAACTGCAAGCTCTCTGCTGGGTATGAAATGTAACCAGAAAGTTCTCTTCTGTGTTTTAAATTTAAACTTAAACTGCTGCTACTAGGCCCTGACTTATTTAACAAAAAACACTGGGTTCACAGATTAATTAGCTTTAATACAAAGAAGTTCTTTCAGAAAATTCCCAGAAGTATATACCGTATTTTCGCGCATATACCGCGCGCGTTATACACTTTTTTACTTACCGCGCAACCCTCCCGCGCGGTATTTGAGGGCGCACTATACCAAAACTTTATTGCAAGTAGCTGATCCCAAAAAAGAGGCACCACAAGAATATCTTGGTACAAAAATATATTTAGAAAAGAAACCTCCAGGCCTGTCCCGATAACATTTATCAATCCATATTTTCATGACCTCAGAGTCCATCCACCCCTTTTTGTTACAGTGGACAACAATACCTTGTGGAAATTTTTCGCGGGGCATGGTTTCTCGCTTGAAAATAACCATCGGCTTCAATTTATGCCCATTAGCTGTGCAACCCAGGACTACAGTGAAGCAAGCCCTCTCGTGTCCAGTTGTTGTTATTGCGACAGTTTTTGAACTCGAAGCAGCTACAGTCCCGGTTGGTGGAATGTCAAAAGACACAGGAACCTCATCCATGTTAATAACATCCGTTGCCAAAATGCCGAACTCAGAAATTTCTTTGCTGACAAATGTGCTGAAATCCGCCATCTTTTGTTCCCAGTCATCCGGAATCCTCTGGCCTACAGTTGTTCTTATTTGCATGGAAAGACCATTCCTCTTCATAAATTTGCAAATCCAGTTGAAACTAGCATGGAAACTTGAAATTCCTCTTTCATTGGCCAGCAGTTTTGCTTTGAATTTAATTGCGATAGTTGAGACAGCTTGATTTTGCTCCCTTCTAGACAGAATCCACTTGTTTAAGTCACTCTCTAGCTCTGGCCACTTTTCTTTTGGACCTCGACGCGCACGTTTTCGCGGGTTCATCTCCTCTAGCGCCGTTCTCTCCTCCTTTCTCCAGTCGCGAACAGATGACTCACCAACATCAAATTCTCTTGCTGCTGCTCTGTTACTTGTTTCTTCTGCTCTTGCCACAACTTTCAGCTTGAAGTCCACAGTATAAGACTTGCGCTTAATTCCTGGCATGATGACTGGATTATAATAGAAGAGATTGCAAAGTTTTTATACACCTCAGTGCAATCGACACATGCGCGTTATACACGCGTGCGCATTATGTGAGAAAATCAATGCGGGACAGGCAGAAAATTGCGCTTTATATGCGGATGCGTGTTATATGCGGGTGTGCATTATATGCGCGAAAATACGGTACTCACAATTGCAGATCTCTCTCCAGAAGTAGCAGTCCCTTTTTCTAGTCCTTGGGAACCTGACAGGCAACTGTGATCTGGATTGGCTACTGTTGAAAACAGGATAACGGGCAAGATGGACCCTTGGTCTGACTCAGTATGGCATATCTTATCTTCTTATGTTCTCCCTGTAGAGAATCCAGGATCTCCTTACTTCTAGATGACACCGCAGCAGGGATATGCCAATCCACATCTGGCATATTGAAATCACCTATCAGTAGCACTTCTCCTTTCACGGCAATACTGTGTATGTCTTGTATTAAATCTTTGTCCACTTCTACCCCCTGTGATGGGGATCTATATACAATGCAAATGGATTTCTCTTTCCTTCTATCTAGTTTAACCCACAGGTACCTTAGAGGGTCGCTCCTGCCCTGACTCCTCCAACTCACGCCTGGGGCTGCGGTACCTAGGGTGGGATTTTACCACCTTCTCAGATCCGTCCTCCAAGGCGGTCTTCGAGGATTGCTGCTTCTTATGTTCCACCTCTGGGGACTTCCACTCGGAGGAACCATGGCCACTTGCCTACAAGGATGCCCTGGCTTCGTGGGGCACCAAGGTATCGGAGATGGCCCTGGAGCATGGTGATACCAGAGACTCCGGGATAGATTCAGATCTATGAAAGAAGTTTTCCTGCCACTGATGATGATTCTTTAGGGCCTTTGGGGTCACTATTCTGCAACGATTGCAGTCAGAGTCATTGTGCTCTGCGCCAAGGCATTGGAGGCAGTAGTCATGTGGATCAGTAAGCAACATGACTTTGCCACACCAGTCACACTTTTTGAAGCCACGAGGCCATCGGAAAAAGGGGGGTCCCCCGCCTCCTGGCAAGGGTCCAAGGCCTTCGATTGAAAAAGGGCGCAAATGCCGGTCAAGGTGAACCTCAATGAAAAAAGCAAAAATGGGATAGACGAACCCAAGGAGCGATGCAGAGGCAAGCTGGCTCGGGGGCGGAAAGGAACTGGTACGCAAACCGGACGAAATTTAACTATCAAAAATCAGACTTTTTCCAGGGAAAAAAGGACAACATCCAAAGGGCTCCACGGAAACAAGGAGACTGAGGCAAGATGGAACCCTTGGGCAGGAAGTGGACCACGCATGCCAGTGCATTTCCCAAAGGCTTTATTTGAAAGCTGGGGAGATGATTCCACAAGGGCTCCGTCGGCGCTGCCATCACCACGTATGTGAGGATTGACTTCCTGCTTGTTCCCGGAGAAGGTTTGGTTCAGTATTAGGACATGGAAGGAGACGTTCATTCAAAAATGAAGCTCCTACACTTAAGGAAAACTAACTCTTTGAAGATGGAATACCTCACGGAGACAAAGCAGAACAGTGAGCAAAACCAAAAGGACATATTTAAAGTGCAACAAATCTTTTTGTTAGGAAAATAAATAAAGGGAAGAAGAAAAGGAAGCCACTATAGTTTTCAAAACAAGTAGCTGAAAAGGTCAGGAAAATCAAGTAAGTCTATAAACTATAAAAGACTGCAGATAAAGGAAGACAACAGTATTTGGAGAAGACAGTTTATAGTTTATTCACATGAAATACCGCAAATAAAATAAATACAATATTTATGTGGTTTACAATAATTAATAAAACATACCAAAACACTACAAAACAAAGACAAGAAATGCTCCTGTTTAACCTCTACTTAATGACCTATGCTAGCAGCAAAGAACACAGCTGAGGGAGAAAAAAGAAATTGCTCCAGCAGGTCTTTACTCCCACAGCTATGCAAAAGCGAATCAGGGAGCCAGACTTCGGTCCTCACCGACTCCCCCTCAAGCCAGCCAGGCCAGCAAAGGGCCCCCTGAAGTGCCAGGCCATACGCAGGCAACTTTCCTGCACATGCCTCAGGCTGGCCCTGAATGGAGTGCCCTCTTAGGATAAGGATGTTACCAGTAGTATGCTGGAGGGCTCAATCCTTGATCTGGTTCTTTTAAACATTTTTGTAATAGTTTGCAAAAAATCTGCAAAAGTAGAAACACCCTGAAAGCTTGAAGAATGGTTGGAAATTAAGATTTAATGTTAAAAAAAAATGCAGGGTCATACATTTAGGATTCAAAAACCCAAGCCAGCAGGAAAAAGGAGGTGAAAGTGCCTTTGTATAAAAGTCTCTAGTGAGACCTCATTTGGAGTACTGTGTACAATTCTGGAAACCACACCTTCAAATGGGTAAGAACAGGACAGTCGTACAGAAGGCAGATACTAAAATGGTCAGTGATCTTCATCATATGGAATATGGGGATAAATTAAAGATCTCAATATGTATACTTTGGAGAAAAGGTGGCAGAAGGGTGATATGATAGAGATGTTTAAATATCTCTATTTATTTAACAGTTTTTAAATACCGTCTTTCTTCGATTCAAGACGGTTTACAATGAACATAACGTAACAGTATGTCACAGTTGTTTTACATGGAACGGAACTTTTGAACAAAAGTATATATGGTTCAAACAAGAAACTTTTGAACATATGGTTCAAACAAGAAACTTTTGAACATATGGTTCAAACAAGAAACTGTTTACATATTTATAAGTTATTAGGGAGGTGTCATCAGTGTAATGAGATAAGCATAGGCATTAAGGGGTGGGTGGAGCAGGGGAGCAAGGGACATTGAGGGAGAGAGTTAAGGTGGCAGAGAAAAGTATTCTTGGAAGAGGTGGGTTTTGAGTCTCTTCCGGAATTCAGCATGGTCAGAGCAGTTTCATAATTGTAATGTACAGTGCAGGTTTCCACCGCACTGTACAGATTATTGTTTGCCTGTAAACCACACTGATTTTAAAGAGCGCAATATAGAAAAGATATTAAATAAAAATAAAAAATAAAATAAATTAATTTGCCTGGAAGTGCATTCCATAATGAGGGGGCATAAAGTGAGAAGGTATAAATGTAGAGGAGATGGCCCTCTGTCAGTTGAAAGGAAGCTCTGGAGTGAGGAGTCATAAGAAGAAGGTGAAAGGGAATAAACCCAGGAGTAATCTAAGGAAATATTTCTTTACAGAAAGGGTGGTGGATGCATAAACAGTCTCCCATTGGCAGTGGTGGAGGTGAGAGCTGCATCTGAATACAAGAAAGCACAGGACAAACACAGTGGATCTTTGAGGGAGAAGAAGAGATGGTGACATTTTACTTACCAGTTAATGTTCTTTCCTTGAGTCCTGCTAGACCAGTTCAAACAAGTGGATTGTTTCCCTATTAGCAGCCTGGTGGAGACAAAGAACCGATGAAAAGCCCAGGTTTCAATGACATCACTCCCGTGCCTCTATTTGCCTCAGCCACCAGAGGTCCCTCAGTATTCATCCCACAACATATGGGAGAAAACATGGCAAGTCTCACACAACCTCAATCATGGGCAACAAGGAGTAATCAACAATTGAGAACTATGTACAGGAAAGCATAAACCAAAGGCTGTCCTTAGAAGATGAACCTGCAGCGTCAAGAATAAAAAATCATAGCGGACTCAAGGGTACCATAGCAGAAGAGTAGAGCAAATACAGTTTCAGCAGCGGGCCCTTGACTGGTCTATCAGGACTCAAGGAAAAGACATTAACTGGTACATAAAATGTCACCTTCAATATCATCCTGCTAGACCAGTCCAGACAAGTGGAATGTACCAAAGCTACAATACCACTGGGCAGGAAGAAGACACAGTAGCTCGCAAAATTCTTGAGCCAAAGTCTGTTTCCACTCATGCGTGGATATCCAAGCGGTAATGCTTGACAATCCAAGGGAGCAATACAGTATAGGAGATGAAGTACTTTTGTCCATTAAAGAAGAGCGGGACCTAGGCGTGGTTGTGTCTGATGATCTTAAAGTAGCTAAACAGGTAGAAAAGGCGACGGCAAAAGCTAGAAGGATGCTTGGGTGCATACGGAGAGGAATGGCTAGCAGAAAAAAGGAGGTGATAATGCCTCTGTATAAGTCTTTGGTGCGACCTCATTTGGAGTATGGTGTGCAATTCTGGAGACCGCACCTTCAAAAGGATGTGAACAGGATGGAGTCGGTGCAGAGGGTGGCTACTAAAATGATTAGTGGGCTTCATTATAAAGCATATGAGTACAGACTTAAGGATCTTAATATGTACACCTTAGAGGAAAGGCGGGATAGAGGTGATATGATTGAGATGTTTAAATACCTCCGTGGCATAAATGTTCAGGGAGAGAGCCTCTTTCAATTGAAAGCAAGTTCTGCTACGAGGGGACATGGGATGAGGGTGAAGGGAGATAGATTTAGGAGTGATATGCGGAAATATTTCTTTACAGAAAGAGTAGTGGATCCATGGAATAGTCTCCCAGTGGAGGTGGTAGAGATGAGGACAGTAACTGAATTCAAAAAAGCATGGGACCAACACAAAGGATCTCTAAAGGTAAAAAGTGGACTGTTGTAGTTGTTGTTATGGAAGGACAGACTAGATAGGCCATATGGTCTTTTTCTGTCATCATGTTTCTATGTTTCTATGAGAAGTGATGCCCACGTTGCTGTCCGACAAATGTCTGCAGGAACTATCCAACTCTGCTCCGCCACGAGAATGCTTGTGCTCGGGTAGAATGTGTGCACAAACCATCTGGAACCAGCTGGCTCCACACAGATATGCCAAGGCAATAGCTTCTCTTAATTTAGCAACAAAAAGTCGAACTGGCCACCGTTTCACCCTTGCATGGAGCAGCAAACAGCACAAAAAAGATGGTCCGACTTACGAAAGGAATTCTTAATCTCTATGAACCAGATAAACACCCTCCAGACCCCCACAAGATGAAGATCCTTCCCCTTCCCCGACATTGCTCCTTAGAGGAGGGGGGCAGGCAGACCACCCTGTTCACATGAAGAAAGACAGCAACTTAGGCAAAAAAGAAGGCACAGGCTGAATGGAAATGGCCTCCTCTGAATAGGACAGATAAGGATCTCGGCAAGACAGAGTCTGAAGCTCACAGATTAGCTTGCAGAACAAATTGAGACTAAGAACACAGTCTTGGGCATCAAATCCTTTAAGGCAGTGTCCTTCCACTGCTCAAAGGGGGCAGCCATCAGGGCCCCAAGCACCAGACAAAGATCCCTGGAAGGGATCACAGACTAAAGGGGAGGATGCACACTCCAAACCCCATGGAGAAAACGTGAGAAGTCCGGGTGCAAGGCCAAAGAGTTGTTCGCCACCAGACCACAGAAACAGGTTAGAGTTGCCACCTGAACTTTCAGGGAGCTAAGTGAAAGGCCGTTCCTTAGGGCATCCTGCAGAAAGGCCAAAAGGAAGGACACCATGGCTGCCTCAGGAGCCAACTGCCGTGCACCGCACCAGCACTCAATGAGGCACCATATCCGTATGTATGCTAGCTTGGTAGACCTCCTCTGGGCACCAAGCAGAGTACTGATCACTGCTGAAGAGTAGCTATTATGCCCTAGTAATCTCCTTTCAAGAGCCATGCCACTAGCAAGAAGGAAGCTGGTTCCTCCAGGACAATTGGTCTCTGCCGCAATAGCCCTCGAAATGGAGGTAGCCAAAGAGGAGGCACCTGCAGGAGCTACGTCAGGTCTCTGAACCACGCGTCCCGCAGCCAATCCAGCACTACCAGAACAATCGTGCCTGGATGGTGCTTTATACGCCAAATCACACACCCCACCAGGGACCATGGAGGAAACATGTACAGCAGCTGCTGACTTGTCCAAGGCTGGGTCAGGACACAGCCCTCACCACCATGACCTTAGAGAATGTCCTTGGGGTGGTGGATAGCCTGAAAAGGAGGGCAGTGAAATGATAGTGAGAGCCAGGCACGGCAAAAATGCAGACACTTCTGCTGATCCACCTAAATCAGGATATGAAAATATGCCTCAGCCAGATCCAGAGATGCCAAGAATTCCCCTCGGCACACTGCTTGAATCATGGAGTGCAAGGTTTGCATCTGGAAGCGCAGGACGTGCAAATATTCATTGAACCCCTTGAGGTCAAGATTGAGCCAGAAAGTACTGCCCTTCTTGGCACCACAAAATAGATTAAGTATCTGCCCTTGCCCCACTTGCCTGGAGGGACAGGCACTAGTTCCTTCAGGCGTAGCAATTTGTCCAAGGTGGTCCGTACAGCGACATCTTTGATCACAGACCCGCACGGGAAATGATGAAGACATCAAGAATCAGCTCTTTGCATTCCAGGACTTAGCCGAACTTGGTGACCTGGGACCATTCCTAAAAGAAGAGGCAAAGCCTGCCGTCCACTGGAGCAACCAGGGAATGGGCCCCCAAACCTTCATTGCACAGCCCAGAAGGGTTTACCTCTGGAAGGAACCAAATTCCTGTGCTCACTCACTCCACAAAAGACCTGGGAACAAGCCCAAAGCTGAAAGCAAAAGAGAAGAAAGGCTTTCTGGGTTGGTAATGGTGATAGTCCCATGACCACTGGGAATCTGTCCAGAGCACTCTTGGTGGATGAGCGGAGGCTGATGAAGAAGGGGAACCAGCCCCTCTTCACAGGCCCCTTGGACCTGTCTTCCAGGAGGCGGTAAGATTTTGTCTTGCCTAGAGTCCTTCACCAGCTTCTCCAAATAAGTTCCAAACAGAAGCTACCCCTTAAAAGCCAGTTAGAGGGATCTCTCTGCCAGCCACCTTCCACACAGTGGAGAACAGCTGAGCCCTACTACTACTACTAATATTGGATAAGCGTCTTAGTAGTGTGTTCAGAGAGGAATGGGCGGATTTTGTTGATGTTATAGGGAAAATGGTAGGTCTTAGCAATCAAATGGATGTGTGTGGAGAAGGAGAGAGAGGAGTCAAAGATGACCCAAAGGTTGCGAGCCGAGGAAATTAGGACTGAGGAAGGAGGAAGAGGAGAAGAGGTTTTAGGGGGCTTGGAGGCATCTATTGTTAGGGTGCATAGAGGCGCAGGCATCTGAAAGGATCACCCGACGAGCAGGTTCTGTGGAGAATACTGAAGTGACTTGATTAATTGAGGGGTGATTTAGATCTTGTCCACGACATGCCCATTCACTTGCATCCACTGAAAAGACAGTCCATTGTGCTTGTCGCATGTGTAATCGAGTGTAGGGGATGACATGGACTGTGGAGGCCGTAGCAACTTCGAACTGTTACTCGGCTTTCCTTTTGCACCCATTTGCCAGCTTGATGAGGTGGGCACAGCGTTCTTGTGGAAGGAAAGTTCAGGCCTTTTTTTTTTTTTTATTAGGTTTTAACAAAATACATTATACAACATAATGCAAAGAAATAGATACGCCATCTTACAACAAAATTAGGAAAACATCAAAGGAAAAAAGAATATAAGAAGCAAACATTAATAAAGCCCACATTAAGAGAGCGCCAACTGTAACATTAAACTAGGAAACAAACATCCATCTAGGATGAAAGCAATCAAGTCCCAAAGGACCACAGTACAGGAGGTAAATTATACATCACCAACCCCCCCAGCCTTTTGAGTGTCTAAGAGCGCTCCGATGAACTCCAGTTGTTGGGTTTATGGTTTATGGATCTTTCCTCCAGGAACCTGCCCAAACATTTTTTAAATTCGGCTACTCTTAACAGCTTTTACTTCATCCTCCGGGAATGAATTCCAGAGTTTGAATACATGCTGAGAGAAAAAATATTTTATCTTATTAGTCTTAAATAGGTTACCCTGTAGCTTCATTGCCTGTCCCTGTCTTTCTATATTTTGATGGTGTAAACAATCGATCTATGTTTACCTGTTGCACTCCATTCATTAATTTATAGACTTCTATCATATCTCCCCTCAGCTGTCTCTTTTCCAGGTTGAAGAGCCCTAAGTTTTTTAGCCTCTCTTCATAGGTGTATCCTTCCAACCCCTTTACCATTTTGGTGGCTCTTCTCTGTACCTTTTCTAATGACGCTATATACTTTTTAAGATACGGTGACCAGAATTACACACAATATTCAAGGTGTGGTCGCACCATGGAACGATACAGAGGCATTATAATAACCTTTATTTTATTCTCCATTCCTTTCTTTGACATCTAGCATTCCATTTGCTCTCTTGGCCACTGCTGCACACTGGGTGGAGGGTTTCAACATGTTATCTACGATGATGCCTAACTCTTTTTCCTGGGTGGTGGTTCCTAATGTGGAAGCTTCCATCATGTAACCATAGTTTGGGTTGTTCTTTCCTAGGTGCATGACTTTGCACTTGTCCACAATAAATTTCATCTGCAATTTGGATGCCCAGACTTCCAATTTATCAAGGTCCTCTTGCAATTTTTCACAATCCTCACAGGTTTTGACAACTTTGAATAATTTTGTGTCATCTGTAAATTTGATTCCTCACTCATTATTCCCATTTCCAGGTCATTTATGAATATATTAAAAAGCAGCGGACCCAGCACAGATCCCTGAGGTACTCCACTATTCACCTTTCTCCATTGGGAAAATTGGCCATTTAGCCTTACCATCTGCTTTCTATCAGAGAGGTTCTTGCAGGGCCGTTAAAGGATGTTTTCAGCAGATCCTTGGAAACAGGAGAGGTTCCTCAAGACTGGAGAATGGCTGATGTCGTACCTCAACACAAAAGTGGTGGACAGGGAAGAAGTGTCAAACTACAGGCCTGTGAGTCTTACCTCAGTGGCGAGAAAAGTAATGGAGGCGCTCCTGAAAGAGCGAATTGTGAACTTTCTCAAAGCCAACAGGTTGCAAGATCCGAAGCAACATGGTTTTACCGAAGGACGATCTTGCCAAACAAATCTGATTGAGTTCTTTGACTGGGTGACCAGGGAACTAGATCAGGGGCATGCGATGGATGTCATATACCTGGATTTCAGCAAAGCCCTTTGATATTGTTCCTCAATAGAGGCTTATCAATAAACTCAGTAGTTTGGGGATAGATCCCAAGATAGTAAATTGGATCAGAAATTGGTTGACTGACAGACAACAGAAGGTGATGGTACAAGGAGCTCACTCGGATGAAAGGAAGGTGATTAGCGGGGTGCCCCAAGGGTCGGTCCTGCACCTTGCACTGTTCAATGTATTTGTGAGTGATATTGCTTAAGGACTGCATGGAAATGTCTATTTGAAGATGACACAAAAATTTGCAACAGAGAGGACTCCCCCGAGGGAATGGTTAACATGAGGAATGATCTACAAAAGCTGGAAGAATGGTCTAATGCTTGACAATTAAGGTTTAATGCGAAGAATTGCAGAGTCATGCACTTGCGAAGCAGAAAGCCAAGAGAAATGTAAGCAATAGGGGGCAAGAGATGGTGTGTACGAATCAGGAGAAAAACCTTGGAGTGATTATTTCTGAAGATCTCAAGGTGGCAAAACAGTGCGACAAGGTGGTGGCAAAAGCCAGGAGGATGTTGGGCTGCATACGAAGTGGAATTACCAGCAGAAAGGAAGAGGTACTTATGCCACTATACAAGTCACTGGTGAGGCCTCACTTGGAACACTGTGTTCAGTTTTGGAGACCATATCTTGCAAAGGATGTAAAAAGACTGGAAACTGTTCAGAGGAAGGCAACCAAAATGATTTGGAGCCTGCGTCAGAAGCCTTATGAGAAGAGACTTTAAGACCTAAACATGTACACTTTGGAGGAGAGGAGGGACAGGAGAGATATGATTCAGACCTTTAAATACTTAAAGAGAAATAATGAACAAACAAACCTCTTCCAAAGACGGAGAAGCTGCAAAACTAGAGGGCATAACATGAAGCTACAAGGTGGTAAATTGAAAGGCAATATCAGGAAATACTTTTTCACTGAAAGGGTGGTGGATGCTTGGAATGCGCTCCCGATGGAAGTGGTGGGGGCAAATACGGTGACGGAGTTCAAAAGGGCATGGGACAGACACAGTGGATCCCTTTACAGCAACAAGAAAATATCAAAATAATCTGAACCATCTAATTCCTTAACAAATAGGGGTGTACTACAAGGAGTGGTGGGATCACCCCTAAACAAAGACATGGGGAAGAGGGGCCTGCACAGAGCTGCAGGTGTACCTACTCTTGACATCATACTGGGCAGACTAGATGGACCATACTGGTCTTTATCTGCCATCATTTACTATGTTACTATGTTTTAACCAGTTCCTGAGACTTCCGGTGGCATGGTGAGCTGAGTGGACGTGTCTGTCTCGGCTCCGGAGCCCGCGCCCTCCCCCATACCGAATAATCGCGCTAATATTCTTAATTTTAAGCCAGCATGGGGGAGCAACTTTGCGGGGACGCGGAGGAAGTGTTAATTCTTCCCACACACAGAAATCTGGTGCATGGCCACGAGAATCCCCCGCAGA
The DNA here is from genome assembly GCA_033557465.1 of Ichthyophis bannanicus. Lineage (NCBI taxonomy): Eukaryota > Metazoa > Chordata > Amphibia > Gymnophiona > Ichthyophiidae > Ichthyophis > Ichthyophis bannanicus. Next base: position 23,392,456 of record CM066035.1, read on the forward strand.
ACCAGAGCACGCGACAGAGAGGATAAGATGGCGGAGAGCAGACACGAGCTCCCGGGACCCCCAGAAAATACGGCGCTGGTGGCAGAGGTGTCGAGGGCAGTGGTGGGGGCCCTGGAAGGACGATTGGGAGGCTTATCCACCCAGATGAAGGAGGTGGTTCAGGCGGTGGCGGATTTCACAAAGCGGGTTGAGCATGCTGAAAATCGGATCGGCACCCTAGAAGACCAGCATGAGCAAGACATCGCCCGGATTCGGAGCCTGGAGGAGACCGTAGTCCAACACCAGGAAAAATTAGAAGATTTGGAAAACCGCAGCCGCCGCAACAATTTGCGGTTCATCGGAATTGAAGAAGCTATTGCAGAACGAGATCTGCGGCAATATTTGGAGCGATGGATCGCCACCTCTCTGAATTTACCTGAGGACGTCGGGCGAGTTGTGCTGGAGCGTGCCCATCGCCTGGGGCCCTCTAGGGCGGGAGACCGTCGCCCGCGGGCGGTGATTGCCAGATTTCTCAATTCCGCGCAGAAAGACGAGGTACTGAGGGCCTCCCGGCAGTTGCGGCGGAGGGAAGCTTCCAACAACCCGGTTCTGATCTTCCAGGACTATTCTACAGGCGTCTCCCTCAAACGTAAGGCTTACAAAGACCTCCTGTAGCAAGCTCATAGAACGCGGGATTCGCTTCACTCTTGCCTACCCAGCAATTTTGCGAATCCATGGTGAAAGTGGGAACCGCGTGTTCAACTCCCCCGAAGAGGCCCGGGACTTCTGTAACAGTTTGGGCTAACCGGCATGTGAGAGTATCACGCTTCCGTTAAAGTATACAGAAATATTTCCTGCCTGAAGAGAGTATGGGCTGTAATTTTATAACAGTTCTTAAGCGGAGAGGGTGAGGGCATACTAGCGTCGCGAACTTCCCCTATACCCCACGATGCTACCATAAGTATCACATGGCCTCTCATAACCGAGTAGACTGCGGAGTGAGGTTATTGCCTTGCTGATCTGGCTGGAGGGAAGCGAGCATTGGACTGCGGCTGAGCAGCCGCCCTGACCCTATGGGACATTCACCAACTCCACTTCCGTCTCTACTATCAACGCAGCCATCACTTCGTGAGGCCCGAGGAGAATGAGGGATGTTAGACTGGCCTTACAGGAATACCCAACTCAATCTGTTATTTTGTACTTAGTTCCTGTTACAGTAACAGCAGTATGTACCCTGGTTGGTTACAATTGTTTCTGTTCAAAGTTTTACTTTGTTGCTTGTTTTAGATTGCTAGCAACGATTGCAATTTGTCTCTTGGGTGAGCCGGAAATCTGGGGCCCCAGGGCAGTTGGGTACAGTTAAATGTTTGGGGGAGGGAAGGGATCTGCAGCCGACCTCCCAGTGGCGGTGTGGGGCCTACCCGGGGGAGGGCTCCTGGGCGGTGGGGCGGGGGAGGGGCGGCACCATCGTGCATCAGTGCAGATGCCGGTGGGCCGCTGCTCCTCTGCAAGGGATACCACCTTTCCACCGTTCTCCCTACATATGGTCTGCTCCCTGCTCCCTGTTTTAATAATGATACGGAAGACACGGCATGAGAGAGATTTGTTAGATGCCCTGTTGTTCTGTGCTGTGCTCATGTTAAGGGTACCCAGAGCCCTACTGCCAGGTTATAGCCTGTGGAGGCAGGTAGCCCGGGGAGCGGATCAGCCCACCCTACTATTCCTACCCCGATGGGAGGCTTTGGACACCGTGAGGGCTGCTGCCGGCCCTCCCGGTCTTCAATGGGGGTTCACCTCCAGTAATAGCCGAATTGTGGTACGGGGGCTGGAAAGAGGCGCCCTCTACATGGAAGTGTTTATGTATTGAACCGTGCCACATATTTCAGAGCGGTGCAGGGGGGCTGGGAGGCTGTCGGGTAATTGACAGTAGTAGGGTTTATTAGGAAATAGTACTGGGGATGTCACCGAGCAGCTGGGGAGGGGCGGGGGGCCTACATGCCACAGAAGTTCAGGAGGGACTAGCCTAGGCTAGTGTGAAAGTGATGGAGGTGATTGTGAGGGGAGGGAGGGGGGATGGGGGGACGCTAAGGGAAGGGGGGGGAGGGGGGGTGCGGGGAAGGGGGGAGAAGCGATGACATAGAACTCGGAAGTGAGTGTGGAGATAAGGGAAAAACTGGTCTGATGGATGGGGGAGAGAGCAAGTGTGGGAATTATAGTTGGGTGCGCTGGAGGAGGGGGTGTGGACTGACACGGCGGGGGGCCCTTGGCTGGGGGGGCTCTCCTTCGCTAAATTACTGGGTGAGTAACTACTGGTTTTCTGTCTTCTTTAACTGTTATGGTTGATTTCACTCGGGTTATTTCCTGGAATGTCTGTGGGCTGGGCTCTCCGGTGAAGCGCTCCAAAGTTCTACAACATTTAAAACGCCACCGTGCGGACATTATTCTATTACAGGAGACCCATCAAACAGGGTGGGAGCACCAGAAACTAGGATCTGGCTTTAAAGCCCATGTCTATGGGGCCCCGGCTGTGGGGAAAAAGAGGGGGGTGGTGGTTCTAGTGGCCAAATCCATTCCCTGGGAAGAAGAAAAGGTGGTTGTAGACCCACATGGCCGCTATGTTGGTGTGTGGGGAAGCGTGGCTGGGAGGAAGGTGTTTCTCTGTTCAGTATATGGTCCCAATGTCTATGAGGCTACCTTCTTTCGGGATCTGTCTCAATTGTTGGCAGACTCTAGTGGATATGAGGCCATCATAGGAGGCGACTTCAATGTCACCATGGATAGCAGTCTCGATAGGTCGAGCCCCTCGGAGAGTGGGAGTCCTCGGGCGCGCCGTAGGCTCAGGGGTCTCTGTGACGCGTATGGTCTTATGGACATTTGGAGGGTGTTGCACCCCGGCGACAGGGATTACACACATCTATCTCGGGCACATGGTACGTGGTCACGTATCGACTTTTTCTTGGTGGCGGACTCCCTTTTCGACCGGGTCTCCAAGGCCAATATTGGCCCCCTTGTTATCTCCGACCATGCTATGGTGATACTGGATCTGCGGAGGAGCCGCCCTAGTGCAGGTAGAATATGGAGATACCCACTGGAGCTCTGTGGCGATGTCCATTTTGAATCCTTTCTGAAGGAACGCTGGAAGGAATACGAACTTCTCAATGCCTCACCGGATATCTCCCCCGCTCTTTTTTGGGAGGCTGGCAAGGCGGTACTCAGGGGGGATATTATCAGTTACCAGAGCCGCCGACGACGGCAACTTAACCAACAGATCATTAGGCTGGAAAAGGAATTGGGCCGAGTGCGCCGGGAGGTCGCGAGCTCACGCAGGGGAGTCCATACACGCAGACTCCGGGAAGTACAAACAGAATTAGAGTCATTACTTCATCAACGAGCGTGTAAATCGCTGTTGTATTACCGTTATAAACTCTACCGGTTTGGGAACAAGGCCGGTAAACTGATGTCTTCCCTATTGAAACCCCCTGGTGGCTCTCGGCAAATAGGGGCCATACGACAACCTGATGGCAAGGTTACCCGCGACTCTGCTAAAATTGAAAAGGTCTTCACTGAATTTTATCAGCAATTATACGCTCAGGAGGAGACCGGGACCTCGGCGGGGCGATCCTTCCTTGAGGGCTGTGGATTACCTAAGTTGACGGCGGAGCAATTGAATGCCCTCAATGTGCCCTTGTCCGGCCAGGAGGTTCAAGTAGCCATTCGACACCTCAGGAATGGACGAGCCCCGGGGGCGGATGGGTTCCGAAGTGAATTTTATAAGGCCCTGAGCGATATGGTGGTTGTCCCCCTTATTGGATACTTTGAGGATCTCGTGAGACGCGGGAAATTTCCGTTTGAGCCCAACAAGGCGTTGATTACCATCCTGCCTAAACCAGGACGAGACCCGCTCCTGCCCGGATCTTACCGCCCCATCTCCCTACTGAATGTAGACACCAAACTTTTGGCCAAGATTATGGCGGATCGGCTGTCGCACATTCTGCCCTCCTTGGTACACCGAGACCAGGCAGGGTTTGTTCGGGGCGACAGGTCGCATACAATCTGCAGCGGATTCTGCTCTCCATTAGTGCAGGGCAACTTGCTGGGGAGACATCTTTGCTTGTTAGTTTTGACGCAGAGAAGGCGTTTGACCGGGTTAGTTGGGTTTTTATGCACCAGACCCTAGAAACGATGGGGTTTGAGGGCCTATTTGTTGACGTGGTTAAACTGTTATACGCTGATCCTCTCGGGGCTCTAATGGTCAATGGCGTCATGTCCCCGGCATTCGCCATTCAAAAAGGGACTCGGCAGGGTTGCCCGCTGTCGCCCTTGCTCTTTGTATTGTCGCTGGAGCCCCTGCTCCGTCGTATACGAGATGACCCCCAATTTAGGGGCATTCGGGTGGGGAACGACGAATTTCGGGTGGCTGCCTTCGCCGACGATCTGCTGGTGCATTTGGGGGACCCACAGGAGGGTCTGCCACACTTGTTGCAGCTTATACAGGAATATGGTGTCCCCTCCGGTTTCCGCCTTAATTTAGACAAATCCGAGGCCCTATACTTAAACCCTGCGGGGCGTCTAGGATGGCAGGGACCGTTTCCTCTGCGGTGGGCGACAGGCCATTTTAAATATCTTGGGGTATATTTGCCGGCGCGAGGTGAGGACCTTTACCAGTTAAATGTCACCAAGATCCTGGAGGAGATCTCCAAGTGTGTTGATCGTTGGAAGGATCTCCCCCTATCGTTGGGGGAAGGGTGGCTCTGTGTAAAATGACCCTGCTCCCTAAGATTCTCTACCCCCTCCAGACTCTCCCGCTGCTCCTACGGCGGGCGGACCTACGCCAGTTAGAACGTCACTTCAATAGATTCTTGTGGCGGGGCCGTAAACCCCGGGTTCGCCTGGCCGTTTTACAACAACCAAGATCCTTGGGAGGGATGGGTTTTCCCGACGTCCGACGGTATAATATGGCCTGCCTATTACGTCACGTTCGGGACTGGCTGTGGGATCTGTCTGACTGGACCCCGACGGAACAGTTCGTGGCCCTGTTGGCGCCCCTACATCCTCGGTATGTCTTACACGCCCGGACCTTGCGCGGGGTGGCACCGATTCTCAGGGATCTCTTTTTGGTTCCGTTTCGAAGGGCGTGGCAATTTTTCTGTGCAGGTCGTCAGATTTCTGCTTACTACACCCCATACCTTCCCATACGGGGTAATGCAGATTTTGAAGCGGGCATGGGACAGAGCCATTTCCGAGTCTGGGATGACCTAGGCCTGGTGAACCTCGAGCATGTACTATCTCCAGAGGGTACGTTGGTGACCTTCGCGGAGCTGCGACGTCGGTGCCCATTGGGGGTCTGGGATGTGTTCCAGTATACACAGCTCCGGAGCTACATTCGTACGATCCCGGCAGAAGCACTGCGAGGATCAATATGCTCGGACCTTGAGCTCACCCTTATGGGGGGTACCCAGCATACTCGCGTGTCGTTACTCTATCAGATGTTGTGGGATGGGCTGCCACCGAGTGCTATTGATGCTCTGGCGGCGACCTGGACGACGGATTTAGGTGAACACATTGGGGAGGAATCCTTGTTGAGTGGGCTGGCGGCCATTTCCACTGTGAGCACTCAGGTCCTGCATCGGGACACCCAATATCGCCTGGTACGTCGCCTTTACTTTGCCCCCGTTCGGGCATGGAGGGCGGGTCTTGTGGCAAGTCCTGACTGCCCCAGGTGTGGGGCCGCTAAAGCGACGTTGGGACATATGTACTGGCATTGCCACAGGGCCCAGCTGTTTTGGGGGCGGGTGGTATCTCACATCCGTAAATGTGTGCCACAACTGGAACCGCTTACCGCACGCCACTTGGTCTTGGATATATGGGAAGCTAACTGGGGGAGTTTGCTGGGAAGTTGGGTGCTGCGTTGGCTGCGATTGGTGCTGATGTCCGCCCGAATGACTATCATGCAGCGCTGGCTAGATGTCCGGGGACCGGTATATGGGATATGGCGGGTCAGACTCCACAAGCTCCTCCTCGTAGAGCGACTAGCAGCGGCTGGTAACGAGCAGCGCTGGGCTCGCTTCCTCCGGGGCTGGGGACCCCACCTACAATTGCTACCAGCGGGGGCCCGCCACCGAGTTTTGGGGGGGCATTGAACTGAACCAAGCCATCATCTCTCTAGGGGAAGTCCTGCCACCACAACCCTGCAGCGAATGCGGTCTTGGAGTGTTGGGGGCCCAGGAGCGTTTCTGCCGGGGGGCCCGCCTTTGTGTTGTTCTCTATCCTTCCCGTTGTTCCTGTTCGTACTTTCTGTTTGCTTCCTTTGCCTTTTCCCCACTTCTCAAAGTTAGCCAGACTACTAGGCTGATGGCTAGTTGGCGGTTCTGGGAAATCAAGAACCCTAAGCCCCTTCTGCTCTCTAGTTCTCTCTGTCATCTCCAGTTACCCACACACTTCCACACGTTAGACGAAGACTGTATAGGGATGGGGGGGGGGGGGGTTGGGGGGGGGAGTCATAGCTGGGATGCTTCGTAAGGATACAGGTCTGGGAGAAGAGTACACCCTGGATCTGTACCCCAAAGTCAGTGGCAGCCATGAGGGGGGTGGGGGGGGGGGGGATGAGGCCCGTAAGGCTTACGATTGGCGATTATATTATTTACTATTCCTCTTGCATCCACGGCACCCCCTATGGTTTAATAATTATCCCCGCAGTGTGGATTTGAGATGCCCCCCCTCCCTGGTAGGGAGGGGAGGATTTATTGTTTTCTATTGTTTTCTCATTCTTATTATCCATGGTTGCTCGAAGTGGGCGCCGCCTGTACTATTTGTTTTACTGTTTCAGTTGTTACCGAGGTTTATCATTACTTTGCCTGTTGTAATGTTTTTCATGCTGTAAATAATAAAACATATTTGAACATAACCAGTTCCTGATCCACAATAGTACACTGCCTCCTACCCCATGACTTTTTAATTTCTCCAAAAGTCTCTAATGAGTGACCTTGTCAAAGGCTTTCTGAAAATCCAGATACATTATATCAACCGACTCACCTTTGTCCACCTGTGTATTCACACCTTCAAAAAAATATAACAGATTAGTAAGACAAGACCTTCCTGGGCTAAAGCCATGTTGGCTGTCTCCCATTAAGCCATGACTATCTGCATGTTCAGTAATTTTGTTTATAATGGTTTCTATCATTTTTCCCGGTACTAACATCAGACTCACTAGTCTGTAGTTTCCTTGATCACCCCTGGAACCCTTTTTAAAAATTAGTGTTACATTGGCCATTCTCCAATCTTCAGGTATTACAGATGATTTTAATGATAGTTCACAGATTATTAATAGCATGTCTGCAATCTCATATTACAGTTCTTTCGACACCCTTGTATGTATACCATCCGGTCCAGGTGATTTGCTACTCTTCAGTTTATCAAATAGTTGTAATACATCTTCCTGGTTTATCAATATTTCTTTCAATTCTTCTGCAGTATCACCATTAAATACCACTTTAGTCATGGGTAACATCCCTACATCTTCCTCCATAAAGGCCGAAGCAAAGAATTCATTCAATTTCTCCACTATGGCCTTGTCCCCTCTTAGTGCCCTTTTTACCCGTCTATCATCTAATGGTCCACCTGATTCTCTCACAGGTGTTTTGCTATGAATGTACCTGAAAAAGTTTTTATTATGAGTTTTTGCTTCAACAGCAAGCTTCTTCTCAAATTCTCTCTTTGCCTGCCTTATCAATGCCTCGCATCTAACTTGCCAGTGCTTGTGCTCTTTCCATTTTTCATCATTTGGCTCTTTTTTCATTTACCTGAAAGATGCTTTTTTGGTAACAGCCTCTCTGACCTCACCTTTAAACCATGCTGGCAGTTTTTTTTAACTTCCTTCCACTTTTCTTATAGCATGGAATATAGCTGGTCTGGGCTTCCAAGATAGTATTTTTAAACAATACCCAAGCTTGATGTAAGTCTTTAACCTTTGCAACTGCTCCTTTTAGTTTTTTCTTACATATTTACCTCATTTTATCATAGTCTCCCTTTTGAAAGTAAAAAAGGTAGTACTGGGGATTTCCTTACCATTCCTCCTCCATTAATTAAATCAAATGCGATCATGCTATGATCACTATTGCTAAGTGCCCCCAACACCCTTATCTCTTGCACCAAATATGGTGTTCCACTAAGGACTAGATCCAAAATGGTTTCCTCTCTGATCAGTTTATGAACCAGCTGCTCTAAGAAGCAGTCATTTATTTCATCTAGAAACTTTATCTCCCTAGCATTTCCTGCCATGACACTGACCCAGTCAATACCAAGGTAATTGAAATCGCCCATTATTACTATGCTATGTTTCTTAGCTTTCCTGATTTCTTTGAGCATTTCATCATTCATTCGTTCATTTTGACCAGGCCATCGATACTATACCCTCACTGCCATCGCCTTCCCCTTTTTACATGTAATTTAAATCCATAGAGATTCTACAGCAAATTTGTTTCCTGCAAAACCTTAATCCTTTGTGTCTCAATGCCCTCTCTAACATAGAGTTCAACCCTTCCACCAATTTGATCTGTTCTATCATTACAATATATTTTGTACGCAGGTATCAGTGTCCCAATGGTTGTCCTCCTTCCACCATGTCCCTGAGATAACAATAATATCTGATCTCTCATTTAGTGCTATATATTCTAACCGTAACATTTTATTTTTTAGATTTCTAGCATTTGCATACAAGCATTTTAGAGGCTGTATTTTATTCATATTAATCTGGCTATCGATAGGCAGGGTTAATTTGGAATCTCTAAGCTCTGTCTGCTCTGTACTCAAGGGCATTTGAGCTACTTTTGTCTTTATTGGAAGCTCTCTGCTGATATGCCCTGGCTTCATTTTTTTGGTAGTATCCTTCAAGGATACATTGTTCCGAACCATACGCTCATGGGCGACTATCTGCTGTTCCCTGTTATCTAGTTTAAAAGCTTCTCTATCTCCATTTTAAAGGTTAATACCACCAGCCTGGTTCCATCCCAGTTAAGGTGAAGCCCATCCCTTCGGAAGAGCCCCTCCTTTTCCCAGAATATTCTCCAGTTACTAATAAATCGAAAACCCTCATCCTTCCATCATCGTCTCATCCACTCTTTGAGACTCTGGAGCTCTGCCTGTCTTTTTGGTCCTGTGCGTGAAACGGGAAGCATTTCAGAGTATGCTACCCTGGAAGCTCTGGATTTCAACTTCCAACCTAAAAGCCTAAATTTAGCTTCCAGAACCTCCCTACCACATTTTCCTATGTCATTGGTTCCGACATGTACCAAGACAGCAGATTCCTCCCCAGCACTATCTAAGACCTTGTGTAAGTGGCGTGTGAGGTCCGCTACCTTCGCACCAGGCAGACATGTTACCAGGCGATCCTCACGCCCACCAGGCCACCCAGCTATCTACATGCCTAATGATCGAATCACCAACTATAATGGCCGTCCTAACCCTTCCATCATGGGCACATGGCCCTGGAGAAAAGTCCTCAGTGCGAGAAGCTTTTACATCATCTGGAGGACAGGTCCCAGCTACAAGATCACATCCTGCCACACCATGGTGATGCTCTCCTGTCACATGAGCTCTCTCCTCAATAGCAACAGGGATGCTGCAAGACTGAAGGTGGGACCTCAGTACTATATCCCAGGCATAGGTCTCATCTTTGTACCTCTCTGTCTTCCTTATGTCCTCCAAGTCTGCTTTTCTAGCATCCAGAGATCGGCTTTGTTCCCTGAGAGCAAAGAGCGCCTTGCACCTAGTGCACACTTAAGACCCCTCACCAACCGGAAGAAAATCATACATGTGACACTCAATGCAAAGGCTGGAAAAACCTCATCTTGCTGCTGGACTGCTGTCTGCATCTTAGTTTTAAGGTTGTGTTTAGGTATTTAAATTCTTTACCTACTAAGGATTGCTAGGGATACTTATACTAATAAAATTAAACCTAATATATTTAAAGTACGTTGTTCACCTGAAGCTTAATTAATCTTAGGTTCTTTATAAGAACATAAGATTTGCCATACTGGGTCAGACCAAGGTCCATCAAGCCCAGTATCCTATTTCCAACCGTGGCCAATCTAGGTCATACGTGCCTAGCAGCTTCCCAAAAAACCACAGGTTTCACAATGCTTGTACTGGGTCAAGCATTGATATCCTGGGTCCCTTCTAAATAATAGTTTATGGACCTTTCCTCCAGAAACTTGTCCAAACCTTTTTTAAACCCAGCTACACTAACAGCCTTTACTACATCCTCCGGTAACAAATTCCAGAGTTTGATTACACGTTGAGTGAAGAAATATTTTCTTTTATTAGTTTTAAATAGTTTACCCTGTAGCTTCATTGCATGTCCCCTAGTCTTTCTATATTCTGATAACGTAAACAATCGATCTACGTTTACCCGTTCCACTCCGTTCATTAATTTATAGACTTCTATCATATCTCCCCTCAGCCGTCTCTTTTCCAGGTTAAAGAGCCCTAATCTTTTAGCCTTTCTTCATAGGAGTATCCTTCCATCCCCTTTACCATTTTGGTGGCTCTTCTCTGAACTTTTTCTAATAACGCTATATCCTTTTTAAGATACGGCGACCAGAATTGCACACAATATTCAAGGTGCGGTCTCACCATGGAACGATATAGAGGCATTATAATATCTTTTGTTTTATTTTCCATTCCTTTCCTTATGATACCTAGCATTCTATTTGCTCTCTTGGCTGCCGCAGCACACTGGGCCGAGGGTTTTAACATGCTATCCACAATGACGCCTAAGGGACTTGTTTACAAAGCCGCGGTAGCGGTTCCCGGTCGTTATTGGAGCCGCTGCCCCATTGAAATCAATGGGGTCGCAGCTCCGATAACGATCGCAAACCGCTACCGCAGCTTTATAAACAAGCCCCTTAAATCTTTTTCCTGGGTGGTGGTTCCTAATGTGGAACCTTGCATCGTGTAACCATAGTTTGGGTTGTTCTTCCCTAGGTGCATAACTTTGCACCTAGGGAAGGAACAGGATCTTGGGCATGAGGATCTTGATAAATTGGAAGACTGGGCATCAAAATGGCAGATGAAATTTAATGTGGACAAGTGCAAGGTTATGCACCTAGGGAAGAACAACCCAAACTATGGTTACACGATGCAAGGTTCCACATTAGGAACTACCACCCAGGAAAAAGATTTAGGCGTCATTGTGGATACCATGTTAAAACCCTCGGCCCAGTGTGCAGCAGCGGCCAAGAGAGCAAATAGAATGCTAGGTATGATAAGGAAAGGAATGGAAAATAAAACAAAAGATATTATAATGCCTCTATATTGTTCCATGGTGAGACCGCACCTTGAATATTGTGTGCAATTCTGGTTGTCGTATCTTAAAAAGGATATAGCGATTTTAGAAAAGGTTCAGAGAAGAGCCACCAAAATGGTAAAGGGGATGGAAGGATACTCCTATGAAGAAAGGCTAAAAAGGTTAGGGCTCTTTAACCTGGAAAAGAGACGGCTGAGGGGAGATATGATAGAAGTCTATAAATTAATGAATGGAGTGGAACAGGTAAACGTAGATCGATTGTTTACCTTATCAGAATATAGAAAGACTAGGGGACATGGAATGAAGCTACAGGGTAAACTATTTAAGACTAATAAAAGAAAATATTTTTTCACACAACGTGTAATCAAACTCTGGAATTTGTTACCGGAGGAAGTAGTAAAGGCTGTTAGTGTAGCTGGGTTTAAAAAAGGTTTGGACAAGTTCCTGGAGGAAAGGTCCATAAACCATTATTAAGAAGGGACCCAGGATATCAATGCTTGAACCAATACAAGCATTGTGGAACCAGTGTCCCTTGGGGAAACTGCTAGGTACATATGACCTAGATTGGCCACTGTTGGAAACAGAATACTGGGCTTCATGGACCTTGGTCTGACCCAGTATGGCATATCTTATGTTCTTATGGGGAGGGAGGAGTGGTCTAGTGGTTAGGACAAGGTACTTCAGGCCGGAGGGACGGGGGTTCAAGTCCCACCTGGGGACAGCAATCTCAGGCCGGAGGGTCTGGGATTTCTAGTCCTATAGGCACTCCTTGTGGTCTTGGGCAAACCACTTAACTCTCCATTGCCCATGTTCCCTGTAAGTATTAGCGTATGTGTCTCATATCCCCTCGTGTTAAATGTATCCCCCAATTGACCGCTTTGACCCGGTGAAAAGCGGGATATAAATACAGCTAAACAAAAAAATAAATAAAAAAAATGTACTTGTCCACATTAAATTTCATCTGCCATTTTGATGCCCAGTCTTCCAATTTATCAAGATCCTCTTGCAATTTTCCACAATCCTCTTGGGTTTTAACAACTTTAAATAGTTTTGTGTCATCTGCAAATTTGATAACCTCACTCATTATTCCACTTTCCAGGTCATTTATGAATATGTCAAAAAGCAGCGGACCCAGCACAGATCCCTGGGGTACACCACTATTCACTTTTCTCCATTTGACAAGGTCCTTCATCAGAGACTTTTGGCAAAACTAAAGAGTCATGGGATAGGAGGCAGTGTACTACTGTGGATCAGGAACTGGTTAAAAGATAGAAAGCAGAGGGTAGGGCTAAATGGCCAATTTTCCCAATGGAGAAAGGTGAATAGTGGTGTAATCAAACTCTGGAATTTGTTATCGGAGGATGTAGTAAAGGCTGTTAGTGTAGCTGGGTTTAAAAAAGGTTTGGACAAGTTCCTGGAGGAAAGGTCCATAAATCATTAAGAAGGGACCCAGGATATCTGTGCTTGACCCAGTACAAGCACTGCGGAACCTGTGTCTTTGGGGAAACTGCTAGGTAAGTATGACCTAGATTGGCCACTGTTGGAGACAGGATACTGGGCTTGATGGACCTTGGTCTGACCCAGTATGGCATATCTTATGTTCTTATGTTCTTAAGCCTTTCTGAAAGTCCAGATACACTATATCAACCGACTCACCTTTGTCCACCTGTTTATTCACACCTTCAAAAAAACATAACAGATTAGTAAGACAAGATCTTCCTTGTCTAAAGCCATGTTGGCTGTCTCCCATTAGGCCATGAATATCTACATGCTGAGTAATTTTATTCTTTATGATGGTTTCTACCATTTTTCCCGGTACTAACATCAGGCTCACCGGTCTGTGGTTTCCCGGATCACCCCTAGAACCCTTTTTTTTTTTTATACTTTATTTGATAACCACCAACAAATTCAATATACAATGTACAAATATCCTCAGAGGGGTGTACTCTGATCCCCTCACAGAGGATAAGCAAAACAGAGATAACAGGTGGAAGTGTTTTTTCCCAGCATAATCCCCCATTCCCCCACCGCCCACTACCCTCCCCCCTCTATCCCCTCACCCAAAGCACACCACCCTATACCCTCTGTAAACCTCCAACAATGCTACATACACTCCACATCGCTCACCAGCCACTCTCCCCCTCAATTACCAACATGTAAGATCTCATTGCGACATCTAGTACTCAACTGTTGTATATAAGGCTCCCAGACACGCATAAAAGCTGTCCAGCGTTTGACACTGCCCCGTGCCCCCCATCTCTCTATGAGCATCATTTGATGGAAGCAATTGCGCCACTCACCAAAAGAAGGTGGACCACTTTCCCTCCAGAGACGCAGAATGGGCCCCTTCCCAACCAAGCAGGCCTTACGCACCAACAGCCGTTCACCCTCCGCCACAGGGCAAGGGGGGGTTGAGCCGATCGAGCACCACAAGGGCCCCAGTCCATCTCACATGCCGCTGTAATAAGCGATTTAGAAAAGCACCTATCCTAACCCAATAAGAGCGCACTAATCTACAACCCCACCACATATGGAATAGAGTTGCCATAGGCTCTGAACATTTCGGGCAAGACCCGTCCATGGTTAGCCGACTGCGGAACGCCCTCCATGGGGAAAAATACACCCTGGTTACACATTTAAATTGTGTCTCCCTCCAACGGGCCTCCAGTGACAACTTCACTATCCCTCTTAAGGCCTGAAGGACTGCCCCGGGGGGCACTTCTTCTCCTGATTCCCTTTCCCAAGCTGCCTCGACTCCCCGATAGTCAGGGGCAATACGAAGGCCAGCCAAGCGTTTCTTAAAATCCGAGATCGATGAGGGATTCTCCTCCCCTAATCCAAAAAACTCCAAAATCTGCGCAGAGCGGTCAACATGTAACGCTTCGCAGGGAAGGGAAGACACATAGTGCGCAAGTTGTATATAAGCGAAGCAATGTCTAGAGGATAGATCGTACTCCCTACTTAAAGTCAAAAAAGATTTGCATTGCCCGGAAGGTTCGACCACGTGCCCGACATTCTGAATACCTCGGGCGGCCCACTTCCGGAAAACCTTCGTCTCCGAGCCTGGGAGAAAGGTAGCATTGCCCTGTAGTGGGAGCCAGCTGGAGATCCTCCACGAGGTGTTCCAACGAAGGTTAAGGTGCTTCCAGGTTCGCTGAGCAGAACCAATCAGCTCACTACGCACGACATGGCGAGGAAGGGTATGGTGAGTCCCATGTAGAACCCCCAGTAACGTCAAGGGTGCCGCAAAACACTCCTCCAGAACTCAAGGTGTATACACTTCTGTCCCTCCCAACCAGTCACCAAGGTGACGAGCCTGACAGGCCATAGCATATCCCGTAAGATCTGGGAGACCCATCCCCCCCTCACGCCAAGGCCCCACCATTCGTGCCCACAAGATGCGCGCCTTCCCTCCTTTCCATAAGAACCGTCGAAGAGCTACCTCAAACCGACGAATGTCACGTCTTAACAGCCAAACCAGCAGTGTTTGGAACCAGTACAACAACCGTGGCAAAATCACCGTTTGAATCGCTGCTATCTTCCCTGAAAGGGATAGCGGGAGTAATTCCCATGTTTTCAACTGTTGCTGAAGCCGCTTTAGGGACCTTTCCAAATTACGCGAATACAGCATTTGAGGGTTGCGAGTCAACACTATGCCTAAGTAGATAAATTCATCTACTGCCCACCTAAGGGGGAAATTCCCCGCCCAATTCCCACACAGCTGCGTGGATACATCCAATGCCTCTGATTTGTCCCTATTGATGCGCAGCCCAGCGAGGCTACCAAATCTCGCAAACTCCTCCAATAATTGTGGTAGTGATTGTTCCGGAGAGAGCAGATGAACCAAAATATCATCAGCAAAGGCCGAGAGTTTAAACTCCTGTGAGCCCATACGGATTCCCTGTATCCCTTTGGAAGCCTCTATAGTCCGGATCAAGGGGTCCAGTGACAAAACAAATAATAGGGGAGAAAGGGGACAGCCCTGTCTTGTGCCCCGTTCCAGAAGAAAATCCTCAGATAAGATACCGTTGCACAGTACCCCTGCCGTAGGCCGAACATATAAACTCCCTACCATCCTACAAAATTTATCTCCCAACCCATAACGCGGAAGAAGATTACGAAGAAAATGCCAATCCATGCTGTCAAAGGCTTTTTCTGCATCAAAACTTATAAGCAGTGAGGGCAACCGATGAGCATGAACCCATTCTAGAGACGCTAGAATCTTACGCAAGTTACGAACCGCGTGTCTCCCCTTAACAAACCCCACCTGGGAGTCGTGAACTAAATGGCCTATAACCATTGCCAGCCGTGTAGCCAAAACCTTCGCATTTAATTTAATATCAAAATTAAGCAGGGAAATAGGACGATAGGACCCTACCAGCAAAGGGTCCTTACCCGGCTTAGGGATCAGCGTAAGATGGGCGTGATTATTTCCCCAGCGGAAGGCACCTCTTTCCGCCCTCCCATTAAAGACCTCCGCAAGTAAGGGGCTCACTGGTTCATCAAGAAGTTTATAGAACTCGGCCCCCAAACCATCCGGCCCCGGTGATTTATTACAACTAGCTGTGAAAATCGCGGAGGATATCTCCTGCGCGGTGATAGGTTGCTCTAAGAGCTCTCTCTGTTCCGCAGTAAGCCGTGGCAGGTGCAACGGTTTCAAATACTCATCGAGCTCTACCATAGACGGGGGTTGCGCCTTGCATAAATCTTGAAAAAAATTCCGGAAGGCCCGGGCAATTTCAACGGAATCTTTCAATAGCCGTCCCTGCCCATCTCTGATGGCCGTCACTAAGGAGGACCCCCGTTGACCCTTCAAACAGCGCGCCAGTAACTTCCCCGGCTTATTCCCATAGCAATGTAGACGATATTTATAATAAAGGACGGACTTCTTGGCTCTTTGATGTAATAACTCATTAAGATCCACCTGAGCTTCCCAAAGCCTTTTCTTATTCGCAGATGTCGGGTGGCGAGCACACAACCTTCGCAAACGAGTAACCAGACGCTCCAAGCCAATCACTCGCTCCGCTATCAGCCGACGCTTCCGGGCAGCAAACCCAATAATGTCACCCCATAACACCACTTTTGCTGTTTCCCACACTAATTTAGGGTCCTCACTATGGCACTGGTGGTCACACACAAACTCCCGCCAGCGCTGCTTCAAAAAATGTTGAAATTTAACATCTTGGCACAGCCCCAAAGGAAGTCTCCAGAGTCTCGTCCGGGCAGAGGCGTAGCGTGGGGGGTGCAGGGGGGGGCCGGCCGCACCGGGCGCAACATGGGGGGGGGGCGCTCGCACTCGCAGCTCTCTGTTGCCGATGAGGGGGAAAGGCAGGTCCCTATGATACATGTTGGCGCGTACGCCATCTGGTGGTGGCACTGCAAAGAGGTTTGCGCTATAGCCCTCGAGCCCGCAGTCCTGGGAGTCGCATTGTTCTTGGCAAACCCTTGGCAACAAAGCGCAGGCGATGCGATTGACCCCCTCTAGGTAGCTATTTCACATAAGCTGCCGGGGCGGGGTGGGAGGGGGACTGTTTATCGCGTTGTCGCCCCTCGATCTCAATGTAAAGCTGGGGTTGGGGTCGGATCGCCCTGTGCGCTCGAGAAGGCGGAGCTGCAGGGCAGCATCGCGAGTTTCTGGTTCCGGATCTCCTCCTCTTCCCTGCTGTTTGGCGTTTAACCATGCTTGTCGGGCTCTTGCTGCTGTGCTGTTCGTTTCCCTGGACTCCGGCTCAGCGAGGTCAGTGCTGACGATCGCTCCCTCCCGGGGTAGGATCACGGTCGGCTCCCCCGCGCAAAGAAGCTCCCCGGCGGCTAAAATCCACGGGTTAGGGGGCGCAAATTACTTGCCTTGCCCCGGGTGCTGACAACTCACGCTACGCCACTGCGTCCGAGTCTGTACTACCCCCCAATGCAACTCCATCCCGACCAACGCGTGGTCCAAGATTTCCAATGGGCCGATCTGCACCTCCCCCACATTAGTAAACAAGGCCTCTGACACTAGGAAATAGTCAATTCGAGCACTAGACCCGTGAGCCCGGGACTGGTGGGTAAAATCCCTCTCGGAAGGATGTAACAAACGCCATGGGTCAACCAGGCCGAGTCTGCCGCGAAAGCGCTGTAACACCCGCGCCATCAGAATCCTCTCTCTCGCCTCCCCCCCTCTAGAGGTGTCGAGGTCGACATCTAGAACCCCGTTAAAATCTCCCCCCAAAAGTAGCGGGAATTCCGGAAGTTGTTCAGTTTTAGAGGCAAGACCATTATAAAAGCCAGGCTCCATCACATTAGGACCATATAGGTTCCCAATAATCACCGGCTTCCCTTCCAGTCTACCAGCCAGCAGAAGAAAGCGCCCATCCTCCGATGCCACTACCTTTTCCATGGCAAAGCGCACCCGCTTATGGATCAAAATTGCTACACCCACCTTTTTTCCTCGTGCCGGGGATCCCCAGACCTGCCCCACCCAGCCCCGACAAAGTTTATTATGTTCTGCCTCTGACTGATGGGTTTCCTGTAGCAGGGCCACATCACACTGCTGTCTGGTAATGGCCTGCAAGATTTTATACCTCTTAATTGGAGTCCCCAATCCACAAACATTCCAAGTAATAACCTTCAGGGGCATGGGGCAGTGTCAAAATTTATCCAGGAAGCGAAACTTAGTCCCAACAAGGGAGCTCCCCCAGCATGGAACTCCCCCTCAACAATCATCTGAACAGTACAGAGCTGCATACCATGAAACAATGGAGTGTGTGCTTTCCCCTCCCTGCGCCTCCCCCCCCCTCCCAACTATCCCCCCCCTGTCTTCCCACTATTTGACCATCAAGTCCACCCATAGTTGGACAACTTCCCTATGGCAATCGGGATTGCCCCACATATCCCCAAACTGTACAGTGAGCCTAACTCATTGATAACAGATATCTTTCTTCCTAAGTCCTATTTGGTGGGTCAAGGATATGCCCTAAGCACCCCTTCCTCTCCCCCCGCAAAATTAACTCTGTGCTAACACTTTAATTTGTCCGGATTGACCAAAACTAAGAAAACACCCCCCTCTATCTATTAAACCCAAATGAACTTTCTTCCCAAGATCCATTAGCTGTCCGCCCCCACCCATATTAGAATCCCCGCAACGCGGCAATCCCCCAAGGAACCCCAGATTATCTACAATCCATTCTTTATGACCACAAGGTCCACTACTTCAGATGTCCCGACCCAGTTATCCCTTTAGGGGACCCACCCAGCGCCCTCCTACGGTCACAGGGAGACAGATTCCTGGGCGAACACTGCGGAGTTCCAGCGTTAGACCCGGCACCGCCGGAGTTGCCTGCACGAGGATTTTCCAATCCCAGGATTGTAGTCAGTGTGATACTTCTCTCTGCATAGTCGAGAGATCAATCTACAATCCTGCCCCCACCATCTCGCTATCCGGGTCTTAATTAAAATTAAAATAAACTTAAAAGCGGGGACAGGGCCAGCACTCAGCTCGATTAGCCCTTCACTGCTCCCAACAATAGAGGGAGGAGAAGGAGAAAAAAAGAACAACGAACTATATTAAAAAAAATAAATAAATAAAATAAAATAACCCCTCCTCACAAAATCAACCATCAACCCCACCCAACTACACATTCACTCGCCCCAGACATCACCCACAAATATCAAGGAAACTACCCCCACATTACAACCCGTAGGGTAAAGCAGAGGTGGCAACAATGAAACAGTA
This sequence comes from Ichthyophis bannanicus, assembly GCA_033557465.1. Lineage (NCBI taxonomy): Eukaryota > Metazoa > Chordata > Amphibia > Gymnophiona > Ichthyophiidae > Ichthyophis > Ichthyophis bannanicus. The sequence goes on from CM066035.1 coordinate 23,411,451, forward strand.
GAAGCATTAAACTTTCACACAAAAGATCAGCTCAACACTGTATCCAAATGTAGCAGACCACAGCTTAGACAGAACAGAAAGTGTAACAGTATAACCACTGAAGCCAGGATTAGAACAACCGCTACAGTTCAGGCCCCAAGCAGGCCCTTGAGCCTCTCTCTTTCAGCAAAACAGCAATTCTCCATCCATATGCATGGCACAGGTTTCACGGGGGAGAAGCAGTTTGAGAAGGTACAGTTCCCAGTAGAGATGCAGCCGCCGCCGGCGTTGTCAAGTAGCGTGTCTGCCCATTGGTCTCCACTCTCAAACGAGCCGGGTAAAGCAGTGAGAATCGCACGCCTTGGTTTCATAGCTGTGTGCAGACCCTGGAGAAGGCCCGCCGCTGCTGGCTCACTAACGCTGAATAGTCCTGGAAAGCGTAGTTACTCACCTGTAACAGGTGTTCTCCAGGAGCAGCAGGAATCAGTCCTCACTTATGGGTGACGTCGGCGCCGACGGAGCCCTCGCGGAGCAATTTTCCCCAGCTTTCAAAGAAAGCCTTTGGGAATTGCAGCGCGCATGCGCGGTCGTCTTCCCGCCCGAAGGTGCCATCTTAGCCAGTCAGATGACATAGCTAAAAAAGACAGCATAAAAATTTGCAAAAAGAACATAAGCAGACGATTGCAACTCCAAGGGGAGGAGGAGGGAGGGTAGTGAGGACTGATTCCTGCTGCTCCTGGAGAACACCTGTTACAGGTGAGTAACTACGCTTTCTCCAGGACCAAGCAGGAAGTCAGTCCTCACTTATGGGACTCCCAAGCTCAAGGCTACCGGAGACCCTAAGCACAAAAATGAGCTCCCTCTAGCTCAGCAGCACAGAAGGATAGAATCTTCGCTGAATTATCACCCACCGGTAGCCCACATCCGGGATGGAGGGTAGGAGTTGCTCAGACCTCAAAGAGATTACGGAGGACTGCCTGTCCGAAAGCACTGTCCCTACGGGACTCCCTCTCGAGACAGTAATGGACCGCAAAAGTCTGGCTCGAAGACCAAGTAGCGGCCCGGCAGATGTCTGCCAGCGGAACAGAGCGGAGGTAAGCCACTGACGTGGCCTTTGCCCGAACGCAATGAGCCGTGACTCGACTTTCTAAGGCGAGTCCGGCTGCCCCATAAGCCCAAGAGATACAGTCCGCAACCCAGATGGACAGAGTACGCTTGGAGACCGGGAGTCCCAATTTATTGGGGTCAAAAGACACAAAAAGCTGAGCAGCTTTACGGTGCCCCCGCGTACGGTCAAGGTAGAAGTTCAATGCCCTTCTACAGTCCAGGGTATGGAGGACCGTCTCAGCTCGTCTGGAGTGTGGTCTGGGAAAGAAGGTTGGAAGTACCACCTCCTGATTCATGTGAAAAGGGGAGACCACTTTAGGCAGAAACTTTGGGTGAGTCCGTAGGACTACCCTATTCTTGTAGAACCGAGTGTAGGGGGGTTCAGACACGAGGGCCTGCAATTCACTTACGCGCCTAGCGGAAGTGAGGGCTATCAAGAACAGCGTTTTCCAAGACAGAAAACGGAGAGAACATGTAGCCATAGGTTCAAAAGGCGGACAGGTGATCCGCTGCAAAAACCACATTCAGGTCCCAGTCTGGCGCTGGCGGGCGCAGAGGTGGTTTAAGTAGAAGGAGACCTCGGAGAAACCTCGCTACGAGAGGGTCGTTGGAGAGAGGTCTGCCGTCCACCGGCACATGATGTGCTGAAAGAGCACTGAGGTGAACTTTGACGGAGTTGGACTTAAGTCCCAGATTAGAGAGGTGTAGCAAGTACTGTAAGATCACCGACACCGGGCAGGAGAAGGGATCCTGAGACTGTTGGGAACACCAGATTGTAAAGCGACGCCATTTAAGGGCGTAGCATTTGCGGGTAGAAGGCCGTCGCGAAGCCAAGACGACCTCCTCCACCTCCGCCGGCAAGAGAAGAGGAGCAAGGACTACCCTTTCAGCAGCCAGGCCATGAGGTTGAGAGACCTGAGGTTGGGGTGCAGTAGGGACCCCTGATCCTGAGTGAGGAGATCCGGTTGTGCCCCCAGAGGGATTGGATCCTCCACCGCCAGTTGCAGCAGGAGCGGAAACCACGGCTGCCTGGGCCAGCGAGGGGCCACCAGGATCATGAAGGCCTTGTCTCGGAGAACCTTGAAAAGAGTCCGAGAGACTAACGGGATGGGAGGGAAAGCGTACAGAAGGCTCCCCGACCAGGAGATCAGAAAGGCGTCCGCCGCAACCCGAAGGGGGTGTGGCTGACGAGAGCAGAAGCGAGGAAGCTGCCGGTTGTGAGGACTGGCAAAGAGATCCACCGTGGGGAGGCCCCACCTGAGGAAGAGCTTCTGAACGATCAAGGGATCCAGACGCCACTCGTGCGGCTGGAGGACCCTGCTGAGTTTGTCCGCCAGGCAATTTTCTTGGCCCGGGAGATAAACTGCCTTGAGGAGAATGCCGTGACTGACGGCCCAAGAGCAGAGCTTCTGTGCCTCCCGGCAGAGGAGGAAGGAGCCCGTGCCCCCCTGCTTGTTCACGTAGAACATGGCAACTTGATTGTCCGTCTGGACAAGGACGGACTGTTGGGAGGTCAGGTGGGAGAAGGCCTTGAGAGCTAGGCGGATCGCCCTGAGCTCCAGGAAGTTGATCTGCTGAGCAGACTCCCACTTGGTCCAGAGGCCCTGAGTACGTGCCTCTTGGCAATGTGCTCCCCAGCCCAGGAGGGATGCATCGGTGGTCAGCACCCGGGTCGGCTGAGGTGACTGGAAAGGCATTCCCAATAGCAGGTTCGGCTGCCGGAGCCACCACCGGATAGACGAGACCAGCGGCTCGGAGACGCGCACTAGGTCTGCTAGGCCGCCTGTGGCTTGTCGCCACTGCCGGCGGAGACACCATTGAGCAGACCGCATATTCAGGCGGGCATTGGGGGTCACATGGATGGTGGAAGCCATATGGCCGAGCAGTCTCAGGAAGCGCCTGGCGGAGACCAGGGGCTGGCTGCGAAAGCGGTCGGCTAGGTCCATGAGCCGCTGAGCCCTGTCGAGCGGTAGGTACGCTCGTGCCTGAGGAGTGTGCAGCCTTGCGCCGATGAACTCGAGATCCTGTGAGGGGAGCAAAGTGGACTTTGCGAAGTTTATGACAAAACCCAAGTGCTGCAGCAGAGTCACCGTGCGGCCCGTGGCGTTGGTGACCTCCTGAGCGGACGCTGCTCTGATGAGCCAGTCGTCGAAGTACGGAAAGACATAGAGGCCGTGAAGCCGGAGATGGGCCGCCACGACCGCGAGACATTTTGTGAAGACTCGCGGTGCGGAGGACAGGCCAAAGGGCAGTACTCTGTACTGGTAATGATTTCCTGCCACCACAAACCTTAGGTATTGTCGGTGGCTTGGGTGGATGAGGATGTGTGTGTAGGCATCCTTTAGATCCAAGGAGCATAGCCAATCTCCCTGCTGGAGGTAGGGCAGAAGGATTCCAAGGGTAAGCATTTTGAACTTCTCCCGCACAAGGAACTTGTTGAGGTTGCGCAAGTCCAGGATGGGTCTGAGGCCTCCTGTTCTCTTTGGTATCAGAAAATACCTTGAATAGAAGCCCTGACCTCTCAGGTGGTGTGGCACCGGTTCCACCGCCTGTTCCTGCAGAAGACCCGCTAACTCCTGAAGGAGCAACTCCCTGTGCAGAGGGGGGCGCGGAGGCTCTCCCGGAAAATAGGAGGGAGGGACCTGATGGAAGTGGAGAAGGTAGCCCTCTCGCACGACCTGAAGCACCCAGGCATCTGCGGTGATGCTGGACCACCTGTGGGCGAAGTGAACCAGCCGGCCTCCGGTGCTGGGGGGAACCAGCGGGGGGGGAGAGGCTATGCTGAGCGAGTCAAAAGCCCCCACCCTGCTGAGCAGGGGCTGGTGGTGCAGGCTTGGGGGCTTGCTGCCTACGGGACCCGTTACCCCGTCCCTTGGCCTGCTGGCCCTGTTGGGGAGCTGCAGGGGCCTGATAATGGGGGTATTGTTTGTAGGCAGCTGCCTTCCTCGGGTAAAAGGACTTCTTTCCCGAGCCCTTCTTTTTCTGGGAAGGGGCGGAGGTCTTCCTAGAAAGCCTGGTCCTGGTGAGAGTCTCAGTCTCAATTTGTGCAGCCTTTTCCGCCATGGGCTTGCCAAAGAGGTTTTCGCCTCGGCAGGGGACATCGACCAACTTGTCCTGTACCCAGGGCTCAAGGTCGGACGACTGAAGCCAAGCCTGTCGGCGGGCACCGATGCCGGCTGCGGCCACTCGAGCCGAGGCTTCAAAGCCATCATAGGCTGCTCGGGACATGAACTTTGAGCATTCCCGAATACCCGTGGACAAGGCTCGGAACCTCCGCAAGGGCTCCTCGGAGAGACCAGCGGAGAATCCGGCTAGCTCTTTAGCTAGATCCCTGAGATACATGCCCATGTATAGCTGGTAAGTCTGGACACGACAGGCGAGCATAGAGCCCTGGAAGCACTTCTTGCCAAGGCCATCCAGGTTACGGGCCTCCCTTCCAGGAGGCACCGAGGAGTGCATCTTCTGGCTCTTAAGACGATGCATGGCCGATTCCACTACCATGGAATGGTGTGGCAACTGTGCCTTTTGAAAGCCAGGGCTCTTGCGGACCCGATAGATAGAATCGACCCGCTTGCTCAGGACCGGCGAGGAGGCCGGACTCTCCCACATGCGGAAGAGTAGTCGTTCCAGCATAGGAGGAACCGGCACAGTAAAGTGTTCCCTCGCGGGAGAGTCATACTGGAGGGCGTCGAGCTCTTCGGCTCGAGGCTCCTCCTCGGGATCCGCAGGGAAGGCCAAAGCCTTGGCCATATCCCTAACGAAGTCCGAGAACCGGGCATCCTCCGGGGGGGACTGCTTCCGAGGCTCGGACTCCGGAGAGTCCGATGGGACACACCGAGTCCGGAAAGAATCAGGTGACTCTTCCTCCTCAGACTCCCAGACCGACTCCGACGAGGACTCGGTGGGGTCGGCCCGGGCAGGGTGCGGCGCCAGCCGCCCCGACGCCGAGGGAGTCGGCGTCGGCGACCTCGGTCCCGAACGGGAGGCCGAGGGCGACCTCGACCGAGGATCGAATCGAGTTCTCATCGACTCGAGGATCGGCTCGGTCTCCGGGGTCGACTTGGACGTCGACGTCCCGGCGGTCGGGGCAGCGACGCCAGCGAAGCCAGCGAGCAGTGCCCGCTGCTGGTCCATGAAGGCAGACAGTCTGCTCTCCAAGGCCGTCAACCTGAGTCCGAGCTCAGGTGACCCAGCAGCCCCCGACTCGGGCCCCGACGGCGTCGGGCCCGACGTCGGCTGTCGCGGAGGCGAGTCCAGAAGGACTACAGGACTTACCCGGGCAGGCATCTCCGACTCCAGGCGAGGTCGCTTCGGGAGGTGTTCCTTCTCCAAGGACCCGGGGCGGCTGTCGGGGCTATGCGACCTGGCCCTCGCGGAGCCAGGAGCGTCCACCGACGCCGCCCTCGCGGGTTTTTCCTTCCGACGATGGTCCCCGGAGGGAGAACCCCGGTCGGAGGAGCTCCGGCGACGGTCCGAGCTGGAGCCCTTTGACACGGAGGCCTCCGACGAGGTCCGGGTACGGCTGGGGTCAGCGAAGATTCTCTCGCGCTGATGCCGCCGACTTCTCAACGCCTTCGAGGACAGTTTGCTGCAGGGCCCACAGATCAGTTCCTCATGATCCGGGCCCAAGCAGCGGAGGCAAAAGTCGTGTGTGTCGGTTAGTGACATATTTCGGTCACACCGACCACACCGCTTAAAGCCACTGGCAGCCATCGGGGGGGAAAAAAGGGCCCCTGCGAGGTCAAAGGACCGGGCTGCCAGGGAAAACGAAAACGAAAGCTGACTAAGTCAGAAAAAACCGAAAAACGTTAGAGGACTCGAGACCGGCGTCGCGAGTCCGGGCGGGAAAACGATCGGCGTCGAACCGAAAGAAAAAAGTATAAAATAAAGAGGAAAATCAACTTTTTCGCGGGGACAAGACGGGGACGTCTGCAGGGCTCCGCGGAAAAAAGAAGACTGGCTAAGATGGCACCTTCGGGCGGGAAGACGACCGCGCATGCGCGCTGCAATTCCCAAAGGCTTTCTTTGAAAGCTGGGGAAAATTGCTCCGCGAGGGCTCCGTCGGCGCCGACGTCACCCATAAGTGAGGACTGACTTCCTGCTTGGTCCTGGAGAACACAAGGATTTGTGGTGAGTCCTGTTGCTGCATATTTCGGCCCCGAGCCGTCCTCAGTACCATTTCTTTTTGCCGGTAGTCCAGGAATCGGGCTATAACTGCTCTCGGACGCCTCAGTTGTTCCCACCGCTGGCCCAACCGGTGGACGCGTTCCAATTTTACAGGATCCTCGTTTTTGCCTTGTAGCAGTTTCGCTATCCAGGACTGCAGGTATTCAAACAGCGCGCCATCTGCCACGCTCTCCGGGATTCCAATAAACCGTAGGTTCTTTCGTCGCCCCCGGTTTTCGAGTTCATCCAGTTTGTCGCCCTGTTTTACTATATTCTCCAGGGCCCCAACTTTAGTTTCCAGGGAATGCCGGGCGTCTTCGATGTCCGAGACCCGGGCCTCGACCTGGTCCATCCGCCCTGTGAAATCAGTGAGATTTTGGCTGACATTCTGGATCCGATCCACCAACTCCTGGAAGCGAGTATCCAAAGCCTGGACCACTGCAGCGCTCACTTCTTTTACCAGATCCGTGGAACCACTAGATTTCGGGCTGGCTGGTGCTCCCTCCACCATTTTGCCCTCCGTGGCCCTCAACTTCTCCTTTCTTGGCGGTTTCGCTGCCATCGGGTTCTCCGTGCCGTTAAGAGACTGCTCCCAGCGCCAAATATCCCCCGTATCTTAAGAGAGATAAATATGGGATTGGTGCCCACTTTTATAGATATTAATAGCCATTTTGCGGGGCAAATTACCCGGAGCTGATCGTAGGCGATCCGATCAGCTCATTGCCAAACCGGAAGTCTTTCAGTACTTCCCTAGAACCCTTTTTAAAAATTGGTGTTACATTGACGATCCTCCAATCTTCAGGTATTAGAGATGATTTTAATGATAGTTCACAGATTACTAACAGCAAGTCTGCAATCTCATATTTCAGTTCTTTCAACACCCTTGGATGTATACCATCCGGCCCAGGTGATTTACTACTCTTCAGTTTATCTAATAGTTGTAATACATCTTTCTGATGTATCGATATTTCCTTCAATTCTTCCGCACCTTTAAATACCACTTCAGTCATGGGTAACATCTCTACATCTTCCTCAGTAAAGACCGAACCAAAGAATACATTCAGTCTCTCTGCTATCGCCTTGTCGCCTCTTAGTGCCCCTTTAACCTATCATCTACTGGACCAACTGACTCTCTCACAGGTTTTTTGCTACGAATGTACTTGAAAAAGTCTTTATTTCGTGTTTTTGCTTCCGCAGCAAGCTTCTTCTCAAATTCTCCCTTTGCCTGCCTTATCAATGCCTTGCATTTGACTTGCCAGTGCTTGAGCTGTTTCCAGGTTTTGTCGTTTGGCTCTTTTTTCCATTTCCTGAAAGATGCTTTTATGGCAACAACAGCCTCTCTGACCTCACCTTTAAACCATGCTGGCAGGTTTTTGGACTTCCTTCCACTTTTCTTAAAGCATGGAATACAGATGGTCTGTGCTTCCAAGATAGTATTTTTCAACAACACCCAAGCTTGATGTAAGTCTTTATCCTTTGCAACTGCTCCTTTTAGTTTTTTCTTAACTATTTTCCTCATTTTATCATAGTCTCCATTTCGAAAGTTAAAAGGTAGTACTGTGGATTTCCTTACTATCCCTCCTCCACCAATTAAAGCAAGCGCGATCATGCTATGATCACTATTGCCAAGTGGCCCCAACACCCTTATCTCTTGCACTAGATCTGGTGTTCCACTAAGGACTAGGTCTAATATGGCTTCCCCTCTGGTCGGTTCAGGAACCAGCGGCTCCCTAAGCAGCCATTTATTTCATCTAGGAACTTTATCTCCCTAGCATGTCCTGACGTGACACTGACCCAGTCGATACCGGGGTAATTGAAATCACCCATTATTATTACTGCGCTGTAACGTTTGTTAGCTTCCTTGATTTCTTTGAGCATTTTATCATCCATTTTTTCATTCTGGCCAGGCGGTCGATAGTACACCCCACTGCCATCGCCTTCCCCTTTTTACATGGAATTTCAATCCATAGAGATTCTACAGCAAAGTTTGTTTCCTGCAAAACTTTAATCCTTTCTCACTCAATGCCCTCTCTAACATAGAGTGCAACCCCTCCACCAATTTGATCAGCTCTATCATTACGATATAGTTTGTACCCAGGTATCACAGTGTCCCATTGGTTGTCCTCCTTCCACCATGCCTCTGATATTCCAATCATATCTAACCTCTCATTTAGTGCTATATATTCTAACTTTCCCATCTTATTTTTTAGACTTCTAGCATTTCCATACAAGCATTTTAGAGACTGTATTTTATTCATATTAATTTGGCTATTGGTAGACATGGGTAATTTGGGATCTTTAAGCTCTGTCTGCTCCATACTTGAGGGCATTTGGGCTACTTTACTCCTTTTTGGAACCTCTCTGCTGTTGGTAATATCCTTCAGGGATACATTCTTCTGAACCATCCCCTCTTGGGCGACTAACGGCTTTCCCCTATTATCTAGTTTAAAAGCTGCTCTATCTCCTTTTTAAAGGTTAATGCCAGCAGCCTGGTTCCATCCCGGTTAAGGTGAAGCCCATCCCTTCGGAAGAGCCCCTCCTTTCCCCAGAAAGTTCCCCAGGTCCTAACAAATCCAAAACCCTCATCTCTGCACCATTGTCTCATCCACGCATTGAGACTCCAGAGCTCTGCCTGCCTTTTGGGTCCTGTGCGTGGAACGGGAAGCATTTCGGAGAACGCTACCCTGGAAGTTCTGGATTTCAACTTCCTACCTTAAAAGCCTAAATTTAGCCTCCAGAACCTCCCTACCACATTTTCCTATGTCATTGGTACCGACATGTACCAAGACAGCAGACTCCTCCCCACCACTATCTAAGACCTTATCTAGGTGGCGCGTGAGGTCCGCTACCTTCGCACCAGGCAGGCATGTTACCAGGCGATCCTCACGTCCACCAGCCACCCAGCTATCTACATGCCTAATGATCGAATCACCAACTATAATGGCTGTCCTAACCTTTCCCTCATGGGCACATGGCCCTGGAGAAACGTCCTCGGTGTGAGAGGGTTTTACATCACCTGGAGGACAGGTCCTAGTTACAGGATCACTTACTGCCACAGCAGGGTGATGCTCTCCTGTCACGTGACCTCTCTCCTCCAAGGCAACAGGGATGCTGCCAGACTGGAGGTGGGACTTCAGGACTGTATCTCTGTAGGTCTCGTCTATGTACCTCTTTGTCTTTCTTATGGTTTCCAAGTCTGTTACTCTAGCCTCTAGAGAACAGACTCGTTCCCTGAGAGCAAAGAGCTCCTTGCACCTAGTGCACACGTAAGACCTCTCACCAACTGGGAGAAAATCATACATGTGACATTCAATGCAAAAGACTGGAAAACTCTCATCTCTCTGCTGGACTGCTGTCTGCATCTTAGTTTTACGTTTGTGTTTAGATCTTTAAGTTCTTTACTTCCTAAGGGTTGCTATGGATATTTATTCTAATAAAACTGTCCCTGATACATTTAATATACCTTGTTCACCTGAAGCTTAATTAATCTCAGGTTCTTAGTGTATGACTGATTTGGGTAACGAGCTTCACCTGAGAGCACCTCCTGTCTTAAGATGTGTAGGTACCTATAAAGCTACGATTAACCCAGGGTGGGTGGGTGTTGGGGAGGGAGGGAGGGATATAACACTTATTAAAAGAGGGCTGCTACAAGGTACCCTGTCTTGTGCTGCTGAGGTAAGCTATATTATTATTTGATTTAAATTATAGCTCTTTGCTACTGCTAGGCTTTAACTTATTATGAAATTTAAACTACATGCTCTCTGCTGGGTTCTAAATTTAACCAGAAAGCTCTCTTCTGTGTTTTAAATTTAAACTTAAACTGCTGCTACTAGGCACTGACTGATTTAACAAAAAATAGTGGGTTCACAGATTAATTAGCTTTAATAGAAAGAATTCCTTTCAGAAAATTCCCATAAGTATATACTCACAATTGCAGATCTCTCTCCAGAAGTAACAGTCCCCTTTTCTAGTCCATCAAGACTGAGGATCACAGAGCTCTGGTTGAGCTATTTATGCCTGTGCTGCTGAGGTAAGCTATGACCAATTTCCTGGGTGATTAACAGTCCTTGCTTGGATAGGAGTCTTTCAAAATGGCCTTTTGACCTGCCACCTGGTGTTAACACCTATTGAAAAGGTTTCACAGATCTCTTGCCCCCTAGGTAGAAGGCCTCTTTGTAAAGATCTCTAGAAGACTTTATTTGTTGCTCAAAGAGTATTGACCCTGTTTTGCCTTTTGTGCTAAGCTATATTCTGATTTGATTTAAATTATAGCTCTTTGCTGCTGCTAGGCTCTAACTTATGATGAAATTTAAACTACAAGCTCTCTGCTGGGTTCTAAATTTAACCACTAAAGCAAGATTCTGATCCTACGAGGCACAATTCTAATATAAACACACTCTTTTTGTCGGAGATACCAGCCTAGTGATAGGAACTCAATCCCAACACCACCATGGTCACTCCCTTTTAATAAAGTTTTACTTAAAGAACAGCTTATCACTATGTATTTAGCGGAAGACTAAGTTTTGTCAGACTGTTTAGCACACCACCAAAAACGATGACGTGGCACGTTTCGGGCTCCAAAAATCTTTTTGCCCTGCTTCAGGTCTGTCATACTTCGGTCGGTCTTCAGCTTTCAGAAATAGTTGTGAATCGACGCCTTAAATATATCAGCATAACGGTCGATCACTGAGATATTTAAGGCGTCGATTCACAACTATTTCTGAAGGCTGAAGACCGACCGAAGTATGACAGACCTGAAGATTTTTGGAGTACATAGTGATAAGCTGTTTTTTAAGTAAAACTTTATTAAAAGGGAGTGACCACGGTGGTGTTGGGATTGAGTTCCTATCACTGGGCTGGTATCTCCGACAAAAAGAGTGTGTTTATATTAGAATTGTGCCTCGTAGGGTCAGAATCTTGCTTTAGTGGGTGTTGATACATTTGATTCTGACAGGGTTAAGTGCCTCGTAGGGTCAGAATCTTGCTTTAGTGGGTGTTGATACATTTGATTCTGACAGGGTTCTAAATTTAACCAGAAAGTTCTCTCCTGTGTTTTAAATTTAAACTAAAAGTACTTTGCTGATGCTAGGCCCTGAGTGACTATTAAATTTAAACTACAAGCTCTCTGCTGGGTTCCAAATTTAACCAGAAAGCTCTCTTCTGTGTTTTAAATTTAAACTAAAAGTACTTTGCTGATACTAGGCCCTGAGTGACTATTAAATTTAAACTACAAGCTCTCTGCTGTGTATGAAATGTAACCAGAAAGTTCTCTTCTGTGTTTTAAATTTAAACTTAAACTGCTGCTACTAGGCCCTGACTGATTTAACAAAAAATAGTGGGTTCACAGATTAATTAGCTTTAATAGAAAGACTTCCTTTCAGAAAATTCCCAGAAGTATATACTCACAATTGCAGATCTCTCTCCAGAAGTAACAGCCCCCTTTTCTAGTCCTGCCTGATGAGGACAGCTGCACCTGACAGGGAATATGGCACCTCCTTTCCCTTTGAGAGGTTTATGCACCTATAAAGCTATAATTATCCCAGGGGTGGATTGGTGTTGGGGAGGAAGGGAGGGAGGGAAAAAGACTTATTAAAAGCTGGCTGCTACATAGTACCCTGTCCTGTGCTTCTAAGGTAATCTGTGACCAATTTCCATGGGGAGTCCCACAGCCCTTTCTTGAACAGAGGGAGTCTTGGGTTCTAAATTTAACCAGAAAGCTCTTTTCTGTGTTTTAAATTTAAACTGAAAGCTCTTTGCTGCTACTAGGCCCTGACTGATTTAACAAATACACTGGGGTCACAGATTAATCAGTTTTAATCTAAAGAATTCCTTTATCCCTAAGATTTAGAAAAATTCCCATTAGTAAATACTTACAATTGCAGATCTCTTTTCAGAAGTAGCAGTCCCCTTTTGTAGTCCTTCAAGAATCGGGTTGATGTTCAGGCCTCAAAACATTTTAGACACCAGTCATATTTATGAGTGACTGATATGGTATCAGCACACTTCTTACATTTTTAATAACCACTAGTTGGCTTTTCCATGCCTCAATAAAGTTGTCTTCGACTGAAGATAAGTCTATAGCCTAAAATCCTAGTTTAGCGATGAAAACTGCGTTTAAAAAAAGGAAATAGAAAAAAGAATTATTGGGATCCGTGTCAGATTTTACAGACTGGTGTCGATGCAAAGGTAGAAATACGATGTTCCACACCAAAAAGATACGTTTTTCGGCAGTGACAGGATGACGCATCTTGCTGGCTACCCAGAAAATGAAGAACTGAGGCATTGTGAAGGCAGGCACGCAGGCGTAGTGGAGTGCTCCCAAAGGCTTTCCCGTTGGATGCTGGAGAGCATTCCCACGTGGGCTCCGTCGGTGCCGACATCACCCATATATGAAGACTGCATTCCTGCTTGTTCCTAGAGATCTCAGATTAACTGGCCTGTAGTTCTCAACCTCATCCTTACTTCCGCTTGTGTATAGAGATCACATGCGTCCTTCTCCAATCCTTTGGGACCACACTCATCTCTAAAAAAGCAGTGAGACGGTCAGACAGTGGAGCTGCTAGAACTTCCCCAAGGTCTTTCAATACTCTCAGATGTATCCCTCTGGCACCATCACTTGTCTACTTTTTAGTTTAGATAGCTCCTCATGAACACAGTCTTCTGAAATTTGTTCAAGATTTTCCTTACTTCTGTTGCTATTTCTGGGTGTTTTCTGAGGTCCTGCTCCTGGCCCTTAATCTGTCAACACAGAACTGAAATATCTGTTAAGCAATCCCGCTTTTATATATTCCCCCTGTTCACCCTTGAGTCTGACAATACCACTTTTGCATTTCCTGCTCTCACTAACATATCTGAAAACATCTTGTCTTTACATTTTACTGCATTGGATATTTTTTCTTCCATTTATATTTTTGCTTTCCTGACTGCTTTTCTAGCTTCTCATACTTTTTCCAAATATATTGATGCTTGTATTCCTCTCTCTCTAATGTCTTGTATTTTATGAAGGCCAACCTCTTTTTCTTCACCTTTTCAGCTACATCTTTCAAGAACTATAGTGGTCTCCTTTTCCTTTTACATTTACTTTCCTAACAAATGTTTTGTTACCCTTAAATACCCACTGCTTTTCCACATATGCCAGCTATTCCCATTTGCTAATGACTCTTTGAAGTATTGTCCCATTTTGATAAAGTTAGTTTTCTGTCCTAATACTGAACCACACCATCTGGTGATCACTGAATATGAGATGATAACCCACTATAACATCAGAAACAGTCTCTCCATAAGCACAAAGTCCAGTATGGGTTCCTCATGTGTCCAGCCTTTTTATATCCTTTGCGAGATACGGTCTCCAAAACTGAAAGAGTAATTAGAACTTACCTGCTAATTAGCGTTCCTGAAGGAACTCCAGTCCAGTTCCTTCACCTCTGGGTTGTGCTCCTCTTCTAGCAGCTTTGGAGACTGAGCTCGTCATCATTCTGATGATCCTCCAGTATAAATATCACTGGCTCCTCCCGCTATTGACAAAACAGACTTAACGGAGAGACATTAAACAACCACAACCCAAACTGACTAACTTTGGACTAACCTTAAACTATCATAAAACAATTCTTCCTAATAGCTTAGGAACATCTTAAGAAAAATCTCCTCCCACCCCCTTGGAGAGAAAGACCTTTCCACCCCTCTCGCAAAGGGAGAAAGTTTACCTGGAATGAAATGCCTGTAAGCACCCCTCTTCCATACCTACGGTACATTTCCACTGCCACCGGAAACACCCCCCCCCCCCCCCCCCCGATGAAACACCCACAGTAGCTTCCTGTTTCTTGACTTACCTGAAGCTTTGGGTTGACTGCTACCTGAAAACCGAGCGGGATCAGGGACTGGACTGGAGTTCCTTCAGGAACGCTAATTAGCAGGTAAGGTCTAATTACTCTTTCCTAGGCATCCCTCCAGTCCAATCCCTTCACCTCTGGGATGTAACAGGGCAGTTCAATTCTGGACGGGACCTGACAGAGCAGCCCGAAGCACCACTGACCCAAACTCAGCATCCTCCATAGCCTGAACATCCAACCGATAAAACTTAGCAAAGGTATGCAGAGAAGACCAAGTCGCCGCTTTACAAATCTCCAAGGGTGGAACCAAACTAAACTCTGCCCACAAGGTTGCTAAACTTCAGGTAGAATGGGCCCAGAGACCTACCGGAATCGGTCTACCCCTCTGGATGTAAGCCACTGCAATAGCCTTTCTGATCCATCTGGACATGGAACCCTTCAGGTTTGTGGAGACGTAGCTCCTCCGGCCCTTTCCCCACCCCTATAAAGGAGGGACGGGAAACAGATTGATTCACATGAAATGGCGAAGCAACCTTGGGTAAGAAGGAAGGAACCGTCCGCAAGACCACCTTCCCCTTGAAGAACGAGAGCAAGAGCGGACGGCACGACAGCGCTTGAAGTTCTGAAACATGCCGGGCCGAACAGATCGCTACCAGAAACACTGTTTTAAGTGTCAAGTCCTTCAAGGAGGCTCGTTCCATAGGCTCATACAGTTGACCCGCCAGAACATTCAAAACCATATTAAGATCCCAGGGAGAAACCGACAACACGCGCTGAGGCCGTACGTACCTCACCGCCCTCAGGAACCTACCTACATCCAGCTGTTGACCTAGCGCCTTGCCCCTAATCTTGCCCCTGTAACAAGAAATGGCTGCTACCTGCACCTGAAGAGAGCTGGCTGCAAGACTCTTCTCCAAACCTGCCTGTAAAAACTCCAACACTTCTGGAACAGAAACTGCCATAGGTTGTTTTTTCTGGTCCACGTACCAGCCCATAAAAAATGCGCCAGACTCTAACATAAGAGAGGCAAGTTGAACACTTGTGGGCTTTCAACAAGGTGGAAATCACTGCTCCGGAATATCCCCGCTTCAGCCGTGCCCTTTCAATAGCCAGGCCGTAAGCGAGAACTGATCCACCTGCGGCATCCGCAAGGGTCGTTGAAATAGGAGATCGTCTCTCACCGGCAGATGTCACGGCTTGTCGGCCAACAGCCTTACTAGATCGGCATACCAAGGACGATGTGGCCAATCCGGAGCTATGAGGACCACCCACCTCCAGTGGGTCTCCACCTTTCCTATCAGCGCCCACGGAGGGAACACATAAAGCAGCCTCTGTACCAGAGCATCTAGGCCCTCTGACATCCTTTCCTTTCTTCTGCTGAAGAAGCGGCTGGTTTTGGCCGATTCGAACCTTGCCATAAGATCCATGATGGGTGGCCACCACCCACCGATGAACCACCTGCTCGTACATTTGATGGCAGAGCTCCCATTCTCCGAGATCCACCCTGCGCCTGCTCAAGAAGTCCGCCGCAACATTTTCTACTCCAGCCACATGCTGCACCGATAGCGCCAACAGATGGGCTTCGGCCCAAATCAGCAGCCCCTCTTCCTCCTCCTCCAAGAGAGGACTGCTTGTGACGCCCTGCCGGTTGATGTAGGCTACCATGGTCACATTGTCAGAAAACACCTGGACTGCCTTCTGGTGGACCCACTGCTCGAAGGCCCTGAGCGCTAGAGCCACTGCTTGCATTTTCAACCTGTTGATGGACCACTGGGCTTCCACCGCCATCCATGTCCCCTGAGCGAAGCGCCCCTCGCAGTGAGACCCCAGCCCGACAAACTGGCATCTGTCGTCAACCGCAACCACCTTGGGGACTCTAGGGTCATGCCTCTCTCCAGAATGCCCGACTGGAGCCACCAAAGCAGAGCTTCCCTGGTCTCCAGAGGACACGGAAGCTGAACCAATAGGGACTGATGTTGATGAGATCAACGACAGAGAAGAGCACGCTGAAGTGGTCTCATGTGGGACCTGGCCCAGGGAACCAGCACAATCGTCGCCGCCATCGTCCCCAGTACCTGCAGGTAATGCCATGCCGTGGGTGACTTCATGGCCAGAAACTGATGAATCAGAAGCCGCAGCACAGCGGCCTGCTGAACCGGCAGGAACACCCTTCCTTTATCTGTGTCGAACCTTGCTCTGAGATATTCTATCACCTGGGAAGGAGCCAGTCTGCTTTTTGCCAGATTGATCACCCACTCCAGACTCCGAAGGGGGTCTACGACCCTGTCTGTAACCTTCCGACTCTCCTCCTCGGACTTGGCCCGAATCAACCAGTCAGGTACGGGTGGACCAGGATACCTTCCTTGCGTAACGCTGCCACCACCACTACCATTACTTTGGTGAAGGTGATTGGAGCTGTTGCCAGGCCGAAAGGCAAGGCCTGAAATTGAAAGTGTCCCCTTGGTACCGCAAATCGCAGGAACTGCTGGTGGGACTGGAATATGCAAATACACTTCCGTCAGATCGAGTGAGGTCAAAAACTCTCCCTGCCGTACCACCACTATCACTGATCTCAGAGTTTCCATGCAGAAATGAGGAACTCGGAGACAACGATTGACGCGCTTCAGGTTGAGGATTGGACGAAAGGTGCCCTCTTTCTTTGGCACCACGAAATAGATGGAGTATCGACCGCAGCTGCACTGGTCGTTGGGCACTGGCACTACTGCTTCTAATTCCAGCAGCCGATCCAGAGTCTCTTCTACCACTGCTCTCTTTGCTGGAGATCTGCAAGGAGACTGCACGAACGATGGGAATATTGGACTTGCCAGTTCAAGAGCATAGCCGTCTCGAATTACCTCCAGAACCCACTGATCGGACATGACCCGGGTCCAGGCAGGAAGGAACCGCCGTAACTGCCCTCCTACTGGCAGCACCACCGCCTGGACTCCCCTGACTTCATTACGTCTTCCTTGGTCTCATGGCTGAGGAAGAGGCCCCAAAACCTCTCCCTGTTCCTTGAAACCCCCGGAAAGCCTGTCCTCTAGAGGAAAAATGTCCTCTGAAACAGAGCATACTGCATCGACCGAAACCTCTGGGCCTCCTGCAGCTGCGCCCTCGCAGGAGTGGGAGTGGGAGTGCGATTTTGCTTCTGCCAATCCTCAGGGAGCCTGCCTCCCTTGGACTCTCCCAATTCCTTCACCAACTTGTCCAAATCCTCCCCAAACAGAAGCTTTCCCTTGAAGGGGAGTTTACTAAGATGAGTCTTAGAAGAACCATCCGCCATCCAGTTCCGCAGCCAGAGGTACCGTCGGGCAGCGACCACTGAAGCCATGTTCTTTAACAAGCTTCTGACCAGGTAGGCTGCCCCTGACTCAATTCTTTCCGCTTCCCCCTGCGAACTGCTGGGGGGGGGGGGGGTCGCTGGACAGCTGCAGCTGTTGCGACCAGTGCAGACATGCGCGTGCTACTCACGCGCCACACACTGAGGCCTGAAGAGCCAGGGCATTGATGTCAAACGCTTTCTTCAACAATGTATCCAGTTTCCGGTCCTGTGAATCCCGCAGAGCCGCACTGCCTTCCACAAGAATAGTCATCTTCTTGGTGACCGCCGACACTGCGGCGTCCACCCTAAGTAAACGCAATAGCTCCCTATCGAGCTCCGGCAAAGGGTACAAACGGGCCATGGATTGGACCCCCTTAGGCCAGAGTCCGGCTGATCCCATTCTTCCTGAATCATCTGTCTCACCACACGGTGCACCGGGAAAACTTTATGCAATTTCCTTACCGCCTGAATAAGTGGGTCCTCCAATGCCTCGTCATCCCCTGGCACGCCCGGGACAATATTGAAGACCTTCAAGGATTCTGCAATCAAAGCCGGTAACTCCTCCCGGCGGAAGACCCCTACAAATCCTGGGTCTCTGTTCCTCCTGAATCTCTCCCTCTTCGAGATCCTCCTGGTCTTCACCCAGCTCTGGATCAGAAAACTCCTCTTCCCGATCCCCCAACGGCAGAGGAGATGAAAAGTCCTTCGTTAGCCTCTGCCACTTATGCGGTATAGTTGGCTCCACTTCACTGGGCTCCGCGCTTCTCTTGGGTGGGCTGTCATGCCCTGCACCCTGCTTCTGCTCCTGCTTACGCAGACAAAACGCCTTATGCAGAAGCAATACAAACTGGAGAGAAGTCGCCCAAGCCTCCCCCTTCCTGACCAGCCGACGATGTGGATGGTCCGGGAAGAGGCTGGGTAGGGACCGGCTGCTCCGAAGCCGAGGTAGAACCCTCCGAACTGAGCATCGCCCCTATTGCCTCCCCCAAATCCTGAGAGGTGCCAGCTAATGGATCCATTGCCATACTGGCCTGGATTTCCTGCTCCACAGAGGCGGCTTCCGTCACACACACCCTGCAGACCTGCCTCCGACACTGCTCCGCGCTGCCACCCACCCACTCCCTGGACCTTGAGGGTTAAGGGAGGGGCTGGCCTTGGTTGCCCTTGAGGGTAAGGTTGTAGTTGTGTTGGTGCTCAAGTAGTAAGGCAAGGCAAAGAAAATTTCTTTTGTGAGGTTTATTTCCCGCTTTCGCAGTTCAAATGCAGCAGATGTAAAGGAAACAATGTAGCATAAAACAAGGCTGAGAAACTTAACTAAACAAGGCTTTTTACTGCTTGGCTAAATGTCCATTCTGGATCACATTCAATTGTCATGTGACCTCCTTTCAGTAACGTAACAGAAAACTGGTAACAGCAATGCTCCTGAATTGCACACAATATGCTTTCACTTATTCTCTTCACATAAGCTTCTTTAGCATAGCAATCAGTGAGGTAACTTTGCTATATTCTTTCATAAAACATTGGCAAGCATATCATTTAAATGTCCTTTTGAATCACACAAGTAGAGCAGTCCATCGGGACTTCCTGCTCTGTAGACGGCAGAGAAATTAAAGGCATTTCTTCCTCACAGCTGCTCATAGGCTTTGCTACGTTATTGGGAATGGGTAACATCCCTACATCTTCCTCAGTAAAGACCGAAGCAAAGAATTCATTCAGTCTCTCTGCTATCGCCTTGTCGCCTCTTAGTGCTCCTTTAACCCCTTTATCATCTAATGGACCAACTGACTCTCTCACATCTTCTTCCTTTCCCGAATATACCTGAAGAAAGTTTTGTCGCCACCCTTAACATCTTTAGCCATCTTTTCCTCTGCCTTTGATTTTGCTATCCTTATTTCTTTTCTAGACTCTTTGAGCTTGATCCTATATTCATTTCTGTGTTCTTCTGTTTGCAAGCTTTTGAATTTTGCGAAAGCTGTGTTTTTTGCCTTTATTTGAGCAGCCACCTCTTTGGAAAACCAAATAGGTTTCCTTCTCCTCTTGTTTTTATTTACTTTTCTTACATATTTATCTGTTGTCCCTTTTATTGCCGCCTTTAGTTTAGCCCATTGCAATTCCACTTCCCTTATCTCCTTCCACCCCGTCATCTCCTCCTTTAAATACTCGGCCATTTTATTGAAGTCAGTGTTTTTGAAGTTTAGGACTTTGAGCTTGCTATGATTGGCCTGTACCATGGCTTTTATCTCAAACCACACCGTGTGATAGTCGCTGTTGCTCACAGGGGCACTCACACAGACATTCGACACGCTATCACCGTTGGTGAGCACTACATCCAGCGTTGAGCTTTCCCTGGTTGGTTCCATCACCATTTGTCTAAGTAATGCATCTTGGAGAGCATCCACAATTTGTTTGCTTCTTTCCAGATGTGCAGAAGGAGTAATCCAATCCACATCAGGTAGATTAAAGTCACCCAATATGATTGCTTCCCCCTTTGTTGCTATCTTGGCAATATCTATAATCAATTCGTTATCTCTCTCTTCAATTTGAGTCGGAGGTCTGTAGACTACAGCAATATGGATGACAGTGCCATCTTCTCTTTCCAACGCAATCCAGAGCGCTTCTTCTTTTGCCCATGTCCCCTGCATTTCAGTAGCTTTAATACTGCTTTTGACATACAAGGCTACTCCTCCTCCTTTTCCATTTTCTCTGTCTCTTCTGAATAGATTATAGCCAGCTATGGCTATATCCCAATCATGCGATTCATTAAACCATGTTTCTGTAATGGCCACGATGTCCAAATCCGTTTCCACCATTAGGGCTTCCAGGTCTGGAATTTTATTGGCTAAGCTTCAAGCATTTGTGCTCATTGCTTTCCAGCATTTACCTGACTTGTGTGTATTTTGCATTGATTTTATTCTGCCCACTTCTTCCCACTTGTTTTTGATGTGTGGTTTAAAAGTGTGGCTGTTTCTGATGTTATTCTGCTTTTGCAGGGGGTGGCATGCAGATGTTGACCTTCCACATCCGTCACCCCCTTTTCCTAGTTTAAATGCATATCCACATACTGCCTGAAATTTTCTCTTAGGTTTCTTTTCCCTGCGACAGAGAGATGTAGTCCATCAGCACAGTATAGTCTCTTGTTGGTCCATCTGTTGCCCCAGTTGCCAATAAATCTGAATCCTTCTTGTTTATTTATTTATTTAACACTTATTTATATACCGCATCTTCCAGCGATCAGTTGCGGTGTACAATTAACAACAGTTAACAATGCAGAGCTTGTTTTACATGGAACAAAATAACTTTTTACATAGAACATCTTAACATGCACACATAGGTTTAAAAACTAAGCAGAATAATTCAACTAACACAGATTGTGTAACAATTTAAACAAAGTACTGACTCTACCGCATAGGCAGATCATATCAGTTGCAACTATATACAAGTAGGGTATCAGTACATAGGAGTGGAGTGTTCATTCGATTATGTTTTGTGTGTTATCCCTTGAAGAAGGGAGTATACGCTTGATGTGGGGAGGTTCATGTTTAGCCTTTATCTAAGTTGAGTGGAATGTTTTCTATGGAATTATAGTGTTTAGTGAATAGATATGTTTTCAATTTTTTTCTGAATTCTGTTATCTCTGTTAGTGATCGTAAGTCCTCTGGTAACGAGTTCCAAGTTGTTGGAGCTATGTGGGAAAAGGCTCTATTATTTGTAATTTTGTGAGATCTTATATATTCTTTTGGAATCTTTAGTTTATTTGATTGTCCTTTTCTATGAGTGGACTTAGGTAGTTCTTTGCTTATTAAATTACATAGTGTCTTCGGGGCCATGTCGTTTAGGGCTTTGAATGTAGTTATTATTGTTTTGTAGGTTATCCTGCTTTGTATTGGTAACCAGTGCAGGGAAGCTAGTATTGGTGTAATGTGTTGGAGTGAATTTATCTTTAATATAATTCTAGCTGTTGCATTTTGTGCGAGTTGGATTCTTTTGATATTTTGTTTTGGAATGCCTATAAGTATTAAGTTAGCGAAATCGAAGTGGGGAGTAATGGTAGCCTGTGTTATATTGATAAAATCTTGCATAAATACCAGGGGGCGCAATTGTTTGAGGATTTTAAGTTTGAAGTAGATTTTCTTTAAGGTATTTCTAATGTGGGTTTCCATAGTAAGGTGTGTATCTAAAATGACTCCTAGATATCTTATTTCATTTTTTATTTTAATTTCTTGGTTTTGTAGTGTTATGTGGGTTGGGGGAATAAATGATTGGTTTTTTGTTACGATCAAGACTTCGGTTTTAGCATGGTTTATATGGAGGTTTTGGGTTTTTAGCCAGTATGTAATTTCATTGTAGCAGTCTGATAGAAGTTGAGTCGGTAGGTTAGGAATCGTAAAAGGTATGTACATCATAATATCATCCGCATAAAGGTGATATTGTATTCCGAATTTTTTAAAGATGTTGAAGACCGGTTTTATATAGATATTGAAGAGTAGGGCTGAAAGCGCTGAACCCTGTGGTAAACCTATTTCTTGTTTGTATGTGTTGGATGTTTGATTACCTGTTCTTACATTTTGTGTTCTGTTATTTAAATATGAGGTGAACCATTTATGTACGGTAGAGTTTATGCCTATCTGTCGTAGGTTGTTGAGCAAAATTGAGTGATGCACGCTATCAAAAGCTGCTGATATGTCAATGAAAAGTAAGATGAACGCCTGTTTATGATTGTCAATTCCTTTTAGGAGTGTATCTTAATACTGTTAGAAGTGTTTCTACTCCATGGCGGGGCCGGAATCCATATTGTTGATCATCTAGTGGATAAGTTAAGTCTATAAATTCCTGTGTCTGTAGTTGCACTACCTTTTCAATTATTTTGGCCAAGAATGGTATGCTAGAGATGGGCCTATATGATGTAGGGGATGTTTTATCAAGTTTGCAGTTCTTTAAAATTGGACGTATTTGTGCATGTTTGAGCGGGGATGGAAGGTATCCTTGGGTAAGTGAAAGATTTACTATTGGGAGAATAAAGGATAGTAGAGTTGGTAGTGTGTTTTTTATCCATGATACAGGGCATGGATCTAAATATGAAGTTGTGGTATTTAGGCCGGAGATGATTGTTTTTAATGACACTTTTGAAATGGGGTAAAATTCTAACCATTTATCTACAGGTTGATAAGAGATGTTGATATTTTCTAAGGGCATGGCGGGTTTCTTTGTTTTGTTTTGATAGTGCACCAGGTCTGGAGCCATGTATTAAAGCTGTTAATGCGATGCAGCCTTTTTGTCCCCTTACCAAGAACAGGTAGAACTTCTGAGAATGCAACAGTGTTAACAATGGGCTTGAGTTTCTTTCCCAGAGATTGGAAGTCCTTTTGGACTGTAGAGGCACTGTTTCTAGCCAGGTCATTTGTGCACAAGTGGATAATAACATCAGGTTTGGAGTGTTCACTTTTTGCGCTAAGTATTTCAACAACTTGGTTTGTATGCCTGCTGGCTGAAGAGCCTGGTAGGCACATGACTATCTTCTCTCCTTTGAACTGTGTTCCCAAGTTGGTGCCTCTGATGGAATCTCCAAGTAATAGTAGTTTTCTGTTTGGTGAGGTTTTCTTCATATTTGGTACTTTAGCAGGAGATTGGGCATTGTCTGACTCATTTAAGGGCCCTTCAGTTTCTTTGGATTGGGCATCCTCATTAGCCAAGGCAGAGAAGGCATTGTGCAGGGATATCTCTTTATGTGTAGGATGTCTCTGCGTTACAGGTCGCAATCTTCCGGAACCCACTGTGATCCATTTGTTCCTGGGGCGTTTGATTCTTTGTGGGAGCGGTGGTGAACTTTGTTCAGTTTGTATCCTAGAAGAGGTGCACTTCATTGCAGCCAGTTCCTCCCTCAGTAGAGACACTTCTTTATGCATGGCAGCTAGGTCTTTCCTTAGTAGAGTCAGTTCTTCATGCATGGCAGCTGACTTTAGACATATAGGCAGCTGACTTTAGGCATATAGGCATAATGGACAAACAAACCTCTTCCAAAGACAGGGAAGCTGTAAAACTAGAGGGTATAACATGAAGCTGCAAGGGGGTAAACTGAAAGCAATGTCAGGAAATACTTTTTCACTGAAAGGGTGGTGGATGCTTGGAATGCCCTCCTGATGGAAGTGGTGGGGGCAAAAACAGTGACAGAATGCAAAATGGCATGGGACAGACATAGTGGATTCCTTTATAGCAACAGGATAAAATCAAAATAAGCATAACTATCTCTTATATCTGAACAAATAGGGGTGATCTACACGGAGCGGTAGGTACACCCCTAAACAAAGGCATGGGGAAGACGTGACTTGCACGAAGTGGCAAGTGCACCTACTCTTGCGAGTTGCTGGGCAGACTAGATGGACCATGCTGGTCTTTATCTGCCGTCATATACTATGTCACTATGTTACCAGTTGCCAGATTAGTGCTATACAGAATGCAGGATCTGAGTCCTTATTTCTAGATGGCACTGTAGCAGGGATGTTACAATCAATATCCAGCATACTGAAAACACCTAGGCTTCAACAAAATGACAGCAATTGGGAGGGGGGGGGGGGGGTGTCAATGGAGATACAATATATCAGTAAACCTAAGCCTTTGAAGCACAGGTCCCCCAAATATGAGGAAAACCTTTTCTGTTGAAACTTCAATAGGCTTTAAGTAGTACTCTAAAAACAATGAGAAAGAACACATAAGCTACAAGACAAATGTAGGCTGCACAGTTACGCACCTTCAGATCCATGAGAAATACACACCTGGAGATATGCTGCAGGATGGTTCCAAAGTGTGGAACTGCAGCCAGGAGATGGTTTTCAAGAACTTGCACTTTTCTCAGCATCTTAAGATGTCTCACTGTTCTAAGCCATCTGAGGAGAAAGCAGAAGGAAGGAAGAGTCCGACAGGCAGACAGCTGATTAGTGACTGAGTTGTTCATATGCCTTCACTACTGGATTGCTCAGAGTGTGGGGTCACTTTCATTTTCAAATCACGGGAATGAGCTTTATTAGTTCAAGATCAATATCAATCCCACTCAATCTTTAGGAGGAAAAAAAAGGGTTTTTGTCAGACAGTTTTCAAAACCACTTGGCAACAAGCAATACTTTAAGGTCTATCAAGTGAACCAATCGGGTCAATTTTAATATATAAATATCTTCAAAATATCCTTTATTAATCTTCAGTACCACAATTATCTTCTCAAATATCCAATTTCAATAATACTTCTTCTTTACTACTTCCACAAAACACAAACTACACAGTACAGCAGACACAGCGCTTTCAACACTCCATACTGTCTTGCTTCAGGGCAGCTCTTTTATTCATTAGTAACATAATATATGACGGCAGATAAAGATCAGCATGTCCATCTAATCTGCCCAGCCAGGCAGTAAGAGTAGGTGCATCTGCTGCTCCGTGTAGGTCACCCCTAAATCTTTCTTACCTTTCACTATATAATTGCTCAGTCTTCTTTACTTCCTCCTGAGTCTATGTGTCATTTCCACTCAAAATCCCATTAGGGGATAATATTGGTACGTAAAAACTGTGTGGGTTCAATTGAGTTTTGAGATGACCACAATTTATACTACTTTTACTTTATGTTATGAGAGTTTGCAATTTCTTATTTTTTATTTAACCTGAAAGTCTGTTCAAAAAGCATGTAAAATTCTACTACTGGTACAGAGCATTTGTATAGTGCTATAAGATGTACGTAGCACTGCACAGACACATGTAAGAGACAGTCCCTGCTCATCAGAAATTACAATCTAGTCAAGACTGACAATATAGTAGAGCTGTAGACATAGGATACGTCTAAGGGGAATGGTAAGGAAACACAGAAGAGATCAGCAATGACCTTCTAGACTTCAGAAAGAAACTCAAAACGCACATTTTCCAATCACATTTCAACCTGAACTAAACCCACAGATGGAGCAGCCCCTGACCACTGTGTCCAAGAAGATTATCCTGTATATATGTATTTATGTATATATGTAAATGAACTCCCCCATAGCTAAGAAGTGTTAACTCTGTATGATGTGCTTTTCTGACAATCTGTATGTAAACAAAATTTGTACCTGCCTTGATTCGGCAGTTTCACAATAGTAATCCTACCCGCTTCTGATCGCTGGAAGGAGCGGGCTACAAATGCTTGCTAAATAAATAAATAAATAAATCAGGTGAGTCAAAATCCGAAAGCGGCAGCAAAGAGATGAGTTTTCAACATGAATTTGAAAAGGGCCAGAGAAGACGCCTTTACATACAGACTCACATAGTTTGTTCCAGGCATAAGGAGCAGTAAGATGAAAGAAGCAAAGTCTGGAGTTAGCAATAGAAGAGAAGGGCACAGATAGAAGCCATTTACCAGAAGAGCAGTGTTCCCGAGAAAGAATGTAGGAAGAGATAAGAGAGGAAAGGAGCTGCAGAGTTAATGCACTTATAGGTCAACATGAGAAGTTTGAAATGGAAGCAGAAAAGGATAGGGAGCTATAATATGAGCATGACAAGACTGGCAGAAGATTAGCTGTACATCAAAATGTTGAACATATTGAAGGGGAGAGAAATGATTTAGAGGGAGACCAGTAAGGAGTAGGTTTCAATAGCCTAGACGGGAGGGGACTAAAGAGTGGATAAGAGTCTTAGCAGTATGTTCAGAAAGGAATGTGCGGATTTTGTTGATGTTATAGAGAAAGAAACAGCAGGTTTTCAGTATCAGTTGGATATGTGTGGAGAGGAGTCAAAGACGACTCCAAAGTTGCAAGCTAAGGAAACAGGAAGGAATAGAGAGTTATCCACAGAGACTGAGAAAGGAGGAAGGGGAGAGGGGGGTTTTGGCCATGTTCAATTTCAAGCGGCAGTGAGACATTCAAGCAGCAATGTCAGAAAGGCAGGCAGAGATCCAGGCCTGGATTCCCAGATTTCAGGTATAGAAAGGTAGGTCTGGGAGTCATCAGCATAAAGATAGTACTGAAAGCCATGGGAAGAGATGAGTTCACCAAGGGACTGGGTATAGAGAGAGAAAAGGAGTGGATCCAAGACAGATCCTTGGGGTATACCAACTGAGAGCGGGATAGCCGCAGTGAAAGATCTACCAGAACAAACACTAAAGGGGCGATGGGAGAGATAAGAAGAGAAACAGGATAGCACAGTGCCCTTAAAAACAAGTGAGGACAAGGTATCAAGGAGAAGGTTGTGGTCAACAGTGTCAAAAGCAGCAGAAAGGTCAAGAAGAATGAGGATTGAGTAAAGACCCTTGGATTTTGCCAGAAATAAGTCACTGGAGACTTTGGCAAGAGCCGTTTTTGTAGAATGTAAAGGAAGAAAGCCAGATTGTAAAGGATCTAGGAGGACTTAAATGGAGAGAAAGTCGAGACAATGGCGGTGAACCGCATATTCAAGTAGCTAAGAAATGAAGGGGAGGAGGGAGATGGGTCTAGAAAAACAAGTAGGGTCTAGTGAGAGTTTCTTGAGGAGAGGTGTAACCACAGCATTCGTGAAAGCTGGAGGGACAATTGCAGTGGAGAATGATAGGTTGAGAATATGAGAGATGGAAGGGACAACAGTGGAGGAGATGCGGCTTAGGAGATGGGTGGGAATAGGATCAGAGGAGTAGGTAGTGAGTTTGGAGGAGGAAAGGTGGTGTGTGGTTTCCTCCTCAGAGGTCATAGAAAAGGAAGAAAGGGTAGCAGAGGTAGGGGCAGGGGAGTTGGGAGGAGGGGAAGTAGCTGACCTCGTGGGGAACTGGAGTCTGATCTTGTGGACTTTGTCATGGAAATAGTCAGCCAGGGTTTGGGCAGAAAGGGAAGGAGGGCTCGGAGGTGGAGGTACCCTGAGGAGAGAGTTGTAAAAAGATGGTGAGGGTCAGAGACAAGACAGTTAGTCAGATGGACATAATAGTCTTGGTTGGCGAGTGCTATGGCTGACTGGAAAGAGACAAGCATGAATTTGAAGTGTAGAAAGTCTACCAGTGTGTGGGATTTGAGCCAAGCGCACTCAGCTGTACAGGCACAGGAACATAGATAGTGGAAGACAGCCAAGGCCGGAGTATAGTTTGCCTTATAGGATGCAGCATGGGTGGAGCAAGAGCAGAGGAGAGTGCAGTGTTATAGGAAACTACTACCTCAACAGACTCAGATGACATAGTGGAGGAAAGAGGTGATGAGAGAGTGGAGAAGAGAGTCAAAGGGTCAATAGTACGAAGACTTCTAAAGAGACTGGAGGAGACAGGGTAAGGTTGAGGCGGCGGGTGATGAAGGGTGAAGCTTAGCAGGTGATGGTCTGATAAGGGACGAACTGAGATACAGAAGTTTGAGGGTAAGCAATTAGAGAAGAATACAAGGTCAAGGCAGTGGCCATGGTGGTGAATGGGGGCAGTAGAACAAAGCTGGAGGTTGAATGAGATGGTAGGGGAAATGAGCTTTAAAGCATAAGGATCAGAGGGGTTATCAACATTAATGTTAAAATCCTCGAGAATAAGAGAGGGGGAAGAAGACTCTAGAAAAAAAGAAAGTCATGACTCAAAGTCAGTAAGAAAGGTAGAGGTGGACTTGTCAAGAGGTCGATAAATAACAGCTAACCAGAAAGGGAGTGGAGTAAAAAGGTGGATGGCATGGACTTCAAAGGTGGGAAAGGAGTGAGACTGAGGCAGCAGGAGGGGTTGAAATTGGCAGGAAGGAGAAGTAGAAGCCCAACACATCACCACAGCCAGTGGGACAAGACATGTTGGAGAACTGTATCCTTGTCCTAAAAACACTCAGCAAATAAACACTACAAGCCCCCAGCTAGTCTATCCAGTTTCCACTCTTGTTGCAATATTGCAGAATAAACTCATCATAGGCTTTCCCTTCGCATCCTCACATCTAGAACATAAGAACTGCCATGCAAAATCAGACCAAAAGATCCATCAAGCCTAGATCCTGTTTCAGATAGTGACCAATTTATGTCACAAGCACCTAACAGAAATCCAAAAAAGTACTACTACTACTGATCATTTGTATAGCGCTACAAGACAAATGCAGCACTGTGCAGAAGACATATAAGAGATGGCCCCTGCTCATCAGAGCTTAGAATCTAGTCAAGACTGACAGCACAACAGATGGAAACTGGAATATGTCTAGGGGAATAACAACAAAACACATAGAGAGCAGGAGACTACGCAGATCAGGCTTTTAGGTAGGAAGTTGAAATCCAGAACTTCCAGGGTAGTTTTCTCCGAAATGCTTCCTGTTCCACATGCAGGACCCAAAAGGCAGGCAGAGCTCCGGAGTCTCAATGCATGGATGAGACGATGGTGCAACGATGAGGGTTTGGGATTTGTTAGGAACTGGGGAACATTCTGGGGAAAGGAGGGGCTCTTCCAAAGGGTTGGGCTCCAGGCTACTGGAATTAACCTTTAAAAAGGATATAGAACAGCTTTTAAACTAGATAATAGGGATTAGTCAACAATCGCCCAAGAGCACATGTTTCGGAACAATGTACCCTTGAAGGATACTACCAAAAGACTGAAGTTAGGGCATATCAGCAGAAAGAGTCCAATAAAGACAAAAGTAGCCCAAATGCCCTTGAGTACGGAGCAGACAGAGCTTAAAGATTCCAAATCACCCCTGCCTACTGATAACTAAATTAATATGAATAAAATACAGCCTCTAAAATGCTTGTATGCAAATGCTAGAAATCTAAAAAATAAAATGGTACAGTTAGAATATATAGCACTAAATGAGAGGTCAGATATTATTGGTATCTCAGAGACATGGTGGAAGGAGGACAACCATTGGGACACTGATACCTGCGTACAAAATATATTGTAATGATAGAACAGATCAAATTGGTGGAAGGGTTGAACTCTATGTTAGAGAGGACATTGAGACACAAAGGATTAAAGTTTTGCAGGAAACATAATTCACTATAGAATCTCTATGGATTGAAATTCTATGTAAAAAGAGAAAGGGGAAGGCAATGGCGATGGCAGTGGGGGTGTACTATTGATCGCCTGGCCAGAATGAACAAATGGATGATGAAATACTCAAAGAAATCAGAGAAGCTAACAAAAGTTACAACACAGTAATAATAATGGGCGATTTCAATAAACCCAATATCGACTGGGTCAGTGTCACGGCAGGACATGCTAGGGAGATAAAGTTTCTAGATGAAATAAATGACTGCTTCTTGGAGCAGCTGGAACATAAACTGACCAGAGGGGAAGCCATTTTGGACCTAGTCCTTAGTGGAACACAAGATCATTTGAAAGAGATAAGGGTGTTGGGGCCACATGGCATTAGTGATCATAGCATGCTCGTGTTTGATTTAATAAATGGAGGAGGAACAGTAAGTAAATCCACAGTACTACCTTTTAACTTTCAAAAGGGAGACTATGATAAAATAGGAAAAATAGTTAAGAAAAAAATAAGGGGAGAAGTTGCAAAAGTTAAAGATTTACATAAAGCATGGGTGTTGTTTAAAAATACTATCTTGGAAGCCCAGACCAGCTGTATTCCACGCTTTAAGAAAAGTGGAAGGAAGTCCAAAAAACTGCCAGGATGGTCTAAACGTGATGTTAGAGAGGCTGTTTTTGCCAAAAAAGCATCTTTCAAGAAATGAAAAAAGGAATCAAATGATAAAAATTGGAAACACCACAAGCATTGGCAAGTTAGATAAGACAGGCAAAAAGAGAATTTGAGAAGAAGCTTGCTGTGGAAGCAAAGATGCGTAATAAAGAGTAGTTACTCACCTGTAACAGGTGTTCTCCAGGAGCAGCAGGAATCAGTCCTCACATATGGGTGACATTGACGTCGATGGAGCCCTTGCGGAGCATTTCCCCAGCTTTCTATGAAAGCCTTTGGGAATACTGCACGCATGCACGGTCCTCTTCCCGCCTAAAGGTGCCATCTTGCTCAGTCTGATGACATAGCTAAAAAACAGCACACAAAATGTAAAAACAAACTATGTACAACTGCAACTCCCACGGGAGGAGGGAGGGTTGTGAGGACTGAATCCTGCTGCTCCTGGAGAACACCTGTTACAGGTGAGTAACTACTCTTTCTCTAGGACAAAGCAGGAAGTCAGTCCTCACCTATGGGTGACTCCCTAGCTCTGGGCTACCAAGGAACCCAGGCTGAACAAGAGAACTCCCTCTAGTCCCAGCATCAAAGAAAGGCTTTTCACTGAAAGAACCTCCACCGGTAGCCCAACAGAGGGCTGGAGGGCAGGAGTTGCCTAAACCTTGAATAGATTCCGGAGTACTGCCTGGCCAAAAGCACTGTCCCTACGGGACTCCCTCTCCAGGCAGTAATGGGCCGCAAAAGTCTGGCTTGAGGACCAAGTTGCAGCCCTGCAGATGTCTGCCAACGGTACAGAGCGGAGATGAGCTACTGAGGCAGCCATAGCCCTTACAGGGTGGGCCGTGACCCGACCCTGCAAGGGAAGTTCAGCCGCCCTGTAAGCCCAGGTGATACAGTCAGCCACCCAAATGGACAAGGTACGCTTGGACACAGCTAACCTCAAATTATTAGGGTCAAAAGAGATGAAGAGCTGAGTAGCCCTTCTATGTCCCTGCGTACGGTCAAGGTAGAGGGATAAGGCCCTCCTACAGTCCAGGGTATGCAGGACCGCTTCAGCCTGGCTTGCATGAGGCCTAGGGAAGAATGTCGGAAGAACCACCTCCTGGTTGAGGTGGAAAGAGGAGACAACTTTAGGGAGGAACTTTGGATGAGTCCTAAGCACTACCCTGTTCCTATAGAATCGTGTGTAAGGCCTATCACAGACCAGGGCCTGAAGCTCACTCACTCGTCTGGCCGAGGTTAAGGCTACCAGGAAGAGTGTCTTCCAGGAAAGGAAACGGAGAGGACAAGTAGCCATCGGCTCAAAAGGTGGGCGAGTCAGTTGTTGCAAGACCACATTCAACTCTCACTCAGGGGCTGGAGGACGGACAGGAGGCTTGAGCAAGAGCAAACCTCTGAGAAACCGGGACACCAAGGGGTGAACCGACAGAGAGTGTCCTTCCACCAGTGAGTGGTGAGCTGCTAGAGCTGAGGTGGACCCGAACAGAATTGGACTTAAGGCCCTGATCGGATAAGTGCAGCAGGTACTGAAGCACCACTGGTACAGCACAGGAGAAAGGATCCTCTGTATGCAGCTGACACCACACAGAAAACCTTTTCCATTTCAGGGCATAGGTTTTTCTAGTGGACTACTTCTTAGAGGCCAGGACGACCTCTTCAACCTCTGGAGGTAGGCCCCAAGGAGCCAAAACTACCCTTGCAGCTTCCAGGCCATCAAATTGAGAGATTTGAGATTGGGGTGCAGAAGAGACCCTTGGTCCTGAGAGAGAAGGTCGGGCTGCAACCCCAGAGGTAGTGGAGTGTCCACTGTTAATTGAAGCAGAAGTGGGAACCAAGGTTGCTTCGGTCACCTGGGGGCTACCGGAAGGACCGAGGCCTTGTCCTGGAGATACTTGAACAGGGTTCGGGCCACCAAAGGCGTGGGAGGAAACGCATACAGGAGGCCCTGGGACCAGGAAATTAGAAAAGCATACGCTGCTAGCCTCAGAGGATGCGGTTGCCTGGAGCAGAACCTGGGCAGCTGTCTGTTCAGGGGACTGGCAAATAGATCTATGGATGGAAGTCCCCATTCTCAGGAAAATCTTCTGAACCACCAAGGGATGGAGTTGCCATTCGTGGGGCTGCAGAATCCTGCTCAACCTGTCTGCCAGGTAATTTTCCTGGCCAGGAAGATAAACCGCCCTGAGCAACATGTTGCGCCTGAGCGCAAACAAGCAAAGGTCCTGCGCCTCCTGACCTAGTGCCGCCCTGTTTGTTCACATAAAACATTGCTACCTGATTGTCTGTTTGTACTAAGACAGTATGGTGGGCCAGGGTTTGAGAGAAAGTCTTGAGGGCTAAGCGAATAGCCCGCAGTTCCAGTAGATTGATTTGTTGCTTGGCCTCCCAGGGAGACCACAGGCCCTGGGTGCACTTGCCCAGATAGTGTGCTCCCCAGCCCTGCAGAGAGGCATTGGTGGTCAATACCACTGTGAACCCAGGTGGCTGACAAGGCATCCTTTTCAGTAAGTTGGGGGGATGCAGCCACCAACGTAGGGAGTACAGGAATGGTCTGGGCACCCTTACTCTGTCTCTGAGGCTCTCTGTGGCCTGCGACCACTGAGTTCTGAGGCACCATTGCGCAGGCCTCATATAAAGCCTGGCATGGGAAGTCACATGTACTGTCGAAGCCATGTGGCCAAGAAGCCTCAGGCAGAGCCTGGCGGAGACCAGTGACATGCTGAGAAACTGGTTTGCCAAGGATATCAGTCTTTGGGCTCTGTCCTCTGGCAAGAAAGCTTTTGCCTGCACAGAGTTTAGCCCTGCTCCTATGAACTCCAAGTTTTGGGAGGGGAGCAAAGTGGACTTTGTGAAGTTTATGAGAAATCCCAGGTGTTGGAATAGAGAAATTGTTCAGAGGGTGGCTTGCCTGGCCTCCTGGCATGTCTGACCCCTGGTGAGCCAGTCGTCCAGATAGGGGAAGACAAAGATACCCTGATTCCTTAAGTAGGCCGCCACCACTGCCAGGCATTTGATAAAGACCCTGGGGGTGGAGGTGAGGCCAAATGGCAGCACTCTGTACTGATAATGGTTTCCTCCCACAATGAACCTGAGGAACTTTCTGTGGTCTGGATGAATGAGGATGTGAGTGTACACATCCTTTAGATCTAAAGAGCATAGCCAATCTCCCTGCTGGAGGTAGGGCAGAAGTGTTCCAAGAGTAAGCATCTTGAACTTCTCCTTCTCTAAGAACTTGTTGAGATTTCTGAGGTCGAGAATAGGCCTGAGGTCCCCTGTTCTCTTTGGTACTAGGAAGTACCTGGAGTAGAAACCGTGACCTTGTAGGTGGAGAGGCACAGGCTCCACCGCCTTGTCTCGCAACAGACCCTGGAGCTCCTGCAGGAGGGCGGCTGTATGGAGAGGAGGCCTTGGAGGCTCTCCTGGAAAGTAGGGAGGAGGCAACTGATGAAAATGAAGCATGTAGCCCTTGTGGATGATGCTTAGGACCCAATTGTCTCCTGTAATGTGTGGCCACCGGTGGGCAAACAGGGCTAGTCGACCTCCTGTAGAGGGATGGGACAGCAGAGACAGAGGCTATGCCTTGGGAGTCAAAAACCCCCATCCTGCTGAGTGGGAGCAGGAGCCGGAGCCTTGGGGGTCTTCTGCCTACGGGGCCCATGTCTCTGCCCCTTGGCCTGCTGACCCTGTGGGGGAGCGGGTGAGGCCTGGTAAGGTGGGAATTGTTTGTAGGCAGTTGCCTTCCTCGGGTAAAAGGACTTCTTACCCGAGCCCTTCTTCTTATGTGAAGGGGCAGAAGTCTTTCTAGACAGCCTTGTCCTCGTGAGGTGCTCGGTTTTGAGCTCAGCAGCCTTCTCGGCCATAGGCTTGCCAAAAAGGTTCTCACCTCGGCAAGGGACATCAACCAATTTGTCCTGAACCCATGGCTCGAGGTCCGATGACTGCAGCCATGCCTGGCATCAAGCCGCGATGCCGGCTGCCGCAACACGGGCCGAGGTCTCGAAGCCATCGTAGGCGGCTCGGGACATGAACTTCGAGCATTCCCGAATCCCCGAAGACAAGGACTTGAACCTCTGCAAAGGTTCCCCGGAGAGTCCAGCAGAGAACCCGGCAAGCTCCTTTGCCAGGTCCCGCAGGTACATGCCCATGTACAGCTGGTAAGACTGGACATGGCAAGCAAGCATCAAGCCCTGGAAGCACTTTCTACCAAACGCATCCAGGTTGCGGGCCTCCCGGCCGGGGGGTACCGCAGAGTGCATCTTCTGGCTTTTCAGACGATGCATGGCCGATTCAACCACCATGGAATGGTGAGGTAGCTGCGCCTTCTGAAAACCAGGGCTCTTACGGAGTCAATAAATGGAATCGACCTGCTTGCTTAGAACCGGCGCCGAGGCCGGTGCCTCCCACATCCGGAAGAGGAGCCGTTCCAGCATCGGAGGAACCGGCACAGTAAAGGCCTCCTTCGGAGGAGAGTCATACTGGAGGGCCTCGAACTCCTCGGCTCGAGGCTCCTCCTTGGGGTCCGCCGGGATCGCCAAAGCAGCGGCCATATCCCTAATGAACTCCGAGAACTGGGTGTCCTCCGGAGGGGATCTACTCCAGGGCTCAGACTGCGGTGAGTCCGAGGGGACGCACCGAGTCTTGAAGGTATCGGGGGACTCCTCGTCCTCCGTCTCCCAGACGGACACGTCCGAAGAGGAGTCGGGCTCCGACTGCGCGGGGCCCGGCAGCACCCGCCCCGACGCCGGAGGCACCGGCGTCGACGCCCTCAGTCCCAACCGGGAGGTCGAGGGTGACCGCGACCGAGGACGACCTCGAGCCTTCATGGTCTCAAGTATCGGCTCGGTCTCCGGGGTCGACTTCGACGTCGAGGTCCTGGTGGTCGGGGCAGATGCACCAGCGAGGCTGGCCATCAGCACCCACTGCTGATTCATGAAGGCAGACAGTCTGCACTCCAAGGCTGTCAGCCTGAGACCCAGCTCAGGAGACTCAGCAGCTACCGACTCGGGCCCCGGCAGCACCGGGCCTGACGTCGGCTCCCTGGGAGGAGAGTCCTCGAGGACAACAGGACTTACGTGTCCAGCAGACTCCGGCTCCACCCGAGGTACTTTTGACAGCTTCTCCTGTTCCACGGGCCCGGGACGGCAGTCGGGGGTCTGAGACCTAGCCCTCGAGGAGCCAGGGACCTCCTCTGACGCCGCCCTCGTGAGCCGCTTCTTCCTCTTTCGCTCCCGCTCGGGGGACCGCCTCTCCGAGGAACCCCGACGATGCTCGGGGTCAGATTCCCAAGACGTCGAGGCCTCAGACGAGGTTCGGGCCCGGCCAGAGGCCGAATCCGAGAAAAGCCTTTCCTTTTGGTGCTGACGACTTCGCAGTGCCTTAGTGGACATTTTCCCCACACAGTCCACAGATCTTAGAATTATGGTCAGGACCGAGGCACCGAAGGAAGCAGTCGTGTGTGTCGGTGAGAGACATTAGTTTCTTGCACCGATCACACTTCTTAAAACCACTGGAAGCCATCGGGGAAAAAAGAGTCCCCGCGAGGTCAAAGGACCGGCCTTCCAGAGAAAAAGAAAAAAAGGGCACGAACGCCAGTCACGAAGGGCAAAAACCGAAAAATAAGATCAGGCTCGATACCGGTGTACCGAACCCGGCGAGAAGGGGAACCGGCGTCGAACCGGAGAAAAAACCGCGAAGAAATCACAGGGATCCGAAGAAAAAAATCTAACTTTTCCGGGTGAACTAGGACAAATGTCCGACGGGCTCCACGGAAAAAGAGAGACTGAGCAAGATGGCACCTTTAGGCGGGAAGGGGACCGCACATGCGTGCAGTATTCCCAAAGGCTTTCAGAGAAAGCTGGGGAAATGCTCCGCAAGGGCTCCATCGATGTCGATGTCGATGTCACCCATATGTGAGGACTGACTTCCTGCTTGGTCCTGGAGAAAGACTTTTTCGTAGCGAAAAACCTGTGACGGATTCAGTTGGACCATTAGATGATAGAGGGGTACAAGGGGCACTAAGAGGGTACAAGGCCACAGCGGAGAGACTGAATGAATTCTTTGCTTTGGTCTTTACTGAGGAAGATGTAGGGATGTTACCCATGACTGAAATGGTATTTAAAGATGATGCCGTAGAAGAATTAAAAGAAATATTGATACACCGGAAAGATTTATTACAACTATTTGATAAAGTGAAGGTGGCAAATCACCTGGACCGGATGGGTATACATCTGAGGGTGTAGAAAGAAATGAAATATGAGATTGCAGATCTACTATTACTAAACTGTAAACTATCATTAAAATCATCTGTAATTTCTGAAGACTGGAGGATGGCCAATGTAACGCCAATTTTTGAAAAGGGTTCCAGGGTGATCTGGGAAACTAGACCGTTGAGCCGGACGTCAGTACTGGGAAAAATGGTAGAAACCATTATAAAGAACAAAATTATTGAACACCCTGATCCCCATGCAACCTGCAACCAGAAGCAGGAGAACCATGAACTCTGACACACTAAGAGTTCCAAACAGCTTTAGACACGTAAAGGTCAGTACTAGTCGCAGAGCGTTCTCCTTATCTGCCCCCACGTTATGGAACCAGCTCCCACACGAGCTGAGAGAAATTAAAGACATAAGCAATTTCAGAAAACAACTGAAGACGCACCTGTTCAATTGTCATTATACCAGATGAAAATCCAAAAGGACAAAAGAAATTGAATTGCAGTATGTACAAATGTAAATATATGGTGGTTAGTGCCTGTGTAAATGTATGATAATAGCTAAGGTCTTTATATGGACCCGCATATGTGTGCTGTGTATCCCCCCCCTGCTCTCTCTATCTAATCCCCAAATAATTCTGTCTGTAATTTATGACAAATCCCGTAATTGTAATCAAACCGCTTCTGATCGCTGGAAGGAGCGGTATATAAGTCCTTACTAAATAAATAAAATAAATAAATAGGGGAGGGGAGGAGTGGCTCAGTGGTTGGGACAGGTTACCTCAGGCCGGGGGTTCAATTCCCATATGGGGACAAGCAACCTCAGGCCGGAGGCAGGTCCGGCCCATCCATTGAGCAAGAATGTTGTTTGCACAGGGCCCTGCACAAACAACATTCTGCCCATCAGTCACTTTAAAAGAAAAAAGAAACTTGCCGCTGCCACCGTGGCAGCGGCAGAATGAAGTGTCTCCCGTGGGGCCCCCCGCCCATCAGCCCCGGTGAGCTTAACAGAGCCGCAAGGAGAGGGAAACTCTCTTTGTGGCTCTGAAAGCCGCGCTGAGGAGAGTGATTGAGGAGGCAGGCTCTGCTGGGCAGCCGGGGGGGGGGGGGCGGGGCCCACGGGAGACACTTCATTCTGCCACGGCAGCAGCGGCAAGTTTCTTTTTTATTTTAAGGTTTCCCTGGCCTGATGGGGGGAGGGGGGTTAGGACTGGAAATGGGCGGGGGGGGGGGGTTAGTACTGGTAATGGGCTATGCGGGGGGGCTAGGACTATAAATAGGGTGATGGGGTTAGGACTGGTAATGGGCTATGAGGGGGGCTGGGACTGGAAATAGGGTGATGGGGGTTAGGGCTGGTAATGGGCTATGGGGGGGCTAAGACTGGTAATGGGCTAATGGGGGGATAGGACTGGTAATGGGCTATGGGGGGGCTAAGACTGAAAATGGGGTGATGGGGGGCTTAGGACTGGTAATGGACTATGGGGAGCTAGGACTAGTAATGGGCTGGGGGGGTTGCTAGTACTGGCAATGGGCTGAGTGGAAGGGGGCTTGGAATGGAAATGGGCTGAGTGGAAGGGGGGCTTGAACTGCAAATAGCTGATGGGGAGGGGGGCTTCAAATGCTAATGGGCTGTGAGGGGAGGGAGCTAGGACTGGAAATGGACTGAGTGGTGGGGGAGAGCTAGGACAGGAAATGGGCTGATGGAGGGGCTAGGATAGGACTGGAAATGGGCTGTTGGGGTGCTAAGATTGGAAATGGGCTGTGGTGGGGGCTTGGATTGAAATGGACTCATGGAGGGGCTAGAACTGGAAGTAGGCTCATAGGGGGCTTGGACTGAAATGGGCTGAGTGGAGGGGACCTAGGATTTGACATGGGCTGATGGTGGGGCTAGGAAAGGACTAGAAATGGGCTGATGGTGGGGCTAGGAAAGGACTAGAAATGGGTTGATGGGGGGCTAGGACTGGAAATGGGCTGATGCGGGGACTAGAAGGGAGTGGATGCTGGGTGGGGCTAGAACTAGAAGGGAGCTGATGTTGGGGGAGGATTAGAATGGGATGGAGCTTGGAGAGTGAAATGGAGAGGGGAAAAATATTTTGTGTGGGAGGGAAGAAAAATCTACAATTGGCCGGGTATTGGGAGAATAAGTGGGGATTGAGGATGGAGGGGTAAAATTTGAGTGGATGAAATAGGAATGAGGAAAGAGCAAAAGGAGAAAGATTAGTATGTTAAAGCAGATGTAGAGAGAGAATGGAAAAAAACTAGAAGAGAGAAGAAAGGGCAAATGGACAGCAGACGATGGAGAGTTAGCAGAAGACACGAAGAAACCAGAAGAAAGTGGCTGGAGCAATTGCAGCTGAAAAAGAAATGCACAAAAGGTAGAAAAATATCTCTTTATTTTGAATTTATTTACTGGAATATGTCAGCTCTGGGAAATGTGCATCATTGACGTCTGCGCTTTGTTTAGTACAAGAGGAAATTAATTTATAGTTTTATTTCTACAGTGTTGTTGTACATTCCAAGTTTGGTTTTTGGGGTTCCCAGTTTAATTATTGTCTTCCTGTTTCTAAATTGTGATTCCTTGTTTGGTGATGGTCTATGTTCTGCATGTGTAACTGAGCTGAGGTATTCTGTTTATGTAATTCCTATTTGACATTGCCACTTGTTCTCTTTCCCTAGTAGGTCATGTATGGTTATTCTCTGAAATGTATTGGTTTAATATTTGCAGTGTTATCTTTTGATAGGTAGAGTATGGTGCTTTGTGAGTCCTGGTAGTGCTGTTATGATACGGTGGGTTTGCTATGGGTTTAAATGGGCAGTGTTTGTAGTAGTTTCTAATGTGCCTGGGGATTGGCACTAGATTATAGTAATGTAGAAATCTTTTAGTCTTTCTTTATCCATACACTCATTAAGAGGCATGTTTACTAAAAGTTAGTGTATGGTAACATTATGCAAAGATTTATGCAAATGAGGCCCCCTTATGCAAAAGGGGCCCCGCACCGAGTCTCCGCACCCCCCTTGGGCCGCCACTGGCTGGAGGGACTGGGGTCTCTAGTCCCATGGCTACTCCTTGTGGCCTTGGGCAAGCCACTAACCCTCCATTGCCTCAGGAACACTTAGATTGTGAGCCCTTCGGGGACAAGGGAATAAAAAGTACCTGTTAGTATACATGTAAACCACACTGATTCTAAAGAGCGCGGTATAAAAAATAAATAAATAAATAAATGTAGATTGTGGTGGCTTAATGGGAGACATCCAATGGCTTTAGCCAAGGAAGGTCGTGTCTTACTAATCAGTTATGGGGTTTTTTCAGGTGTGAATAAATAGGTAGACAAAGGTGAAGTCAGTTGATATAGTGTACCTGGATTTTCAGAAAGCCTTTGACAATGTCCCTCATGAGAAGCTTTTGGCAAAATTAAAGAGCCATGGGATAGGAGGCAGTGTACTATTGTGGATCAGGAACTGGTTAAAAGATAGAAAGCAGTTGTTAAGTGCCATCAAGTCAGTGTCGACCCATGGTGACCCTCTGGATAGTTGTCCTAAATTGTGTTCAATATTCAGTCAGGCGGCTCATTGTTGAAAGACTGGCACCCATAGCTGCTGTTATTGTATCGATCCATCTCATTGCTAGCCTTCCTCTTTTGCATTGACCTTCTACCTTGCCAAGCATGATGTCTTTCTCTAATGATCTCTCCCTTCGCATGATGTGTCCAAAGTATTAAAGTCGAAGTCTTGTCATCTGAGCTTCTAAAGAAAGCTTAGGTTTGATCTCCTCTAGTACTGACTGGTTTGTTCTTCAAGCAGTCCATGGTATACCTAGTATTCGTCGCCAGCACCATAATTCAAAGACATCAATTTTCTTCCTATCTATCTTTTTCACTGTCCAACTTTCACATTCATATGTTATTGAAAATGCCATAGCTTGAACAAGTTGAATCTTTGTTTGGAGAGAGACATCTCTGCTCTTGAGAATCTTGTCTAGGTTCTTCATAGCCATTCTGCCAAGAGCAATCTGTCGTCGGATTTCTTGACTGCTTGTTGCTTCTTTATTGATAGTTAATCCAAGTAGGTTAAAGTTGTCAACTATTTCAATTTCTTCTCCATCAACGATGAACTTATCATTTTGCTAGTTGTCAGGATCTTTGTCTTCTTAACATTAAGGTG
This sequence comes from Ichthyophis bannanicus, assembly GCA_033557465.1. Taxonomy (NCBI): domain Eukaryota; kingdom Metazoa; phylum Chordata; class Amphibia; order Gymnophiona; family Ichthyophiidae; genus Ichthyophis; species Ichthyophis bannanicus. Next base: position 23,451,789 of record CM066035.1, read on the forward strand.
CAGACCCATTTTAAGACTATATTTCTTGATCTTGAGAAACAAATGTTTCAAATCTTCTTCACTTTTTCATAAAAATGTCTCTTGGACATGATTGAACTGGCTTAATCATGGTGTCGGTATATGCTAGGATGTGTGAGCAGTGAGTGCTCGCCAGAATGGTCATACTCTGACTTTCTTTTATGTTTGAATCATGTGAGCTTCTGTATGGTTAAGATTTTTGTTTGATAAAAACGGGTTATTGATCAGCGACTGATTGGATGGTGAGTGGTTGTGGATGGAGTGTATGAATGGTGGATGTTTTGGATAGAAGTATAGGTATAAGTGGACCTGGTTGGCGGGGTAATTGAGCAAGCGGTCTGTATAGGCCTGCCTGGGGCCACTTCCTTGGTTAGAGTGAGTCTGGAGGAGGGGGATCCATTCTAGCTATTGCAAAGTGTTGGAGGGGTCTCTTACAAAAGGAATATTCCAGTGAAGTTTGAGAGATCTGTATTGACATAGCTTGATGGAGGACAAGGGCTTTGGTTACTGATGGACTGGTATGTATATTTAATTATCTGACTGCTTGATATACTACCAAAAGCCACAAGTTGTTATCAAAGCAGGGTTGAATAAAAAATGGGGTTACTGGGAGGGGGAAAAAAAAAAGAGGAGAAATGAGAAAAGGCAATTAGGGAGAGGGAACTGCAATTCAATGAGGGGGAGGGACGAAACCAAGAAAAGAGCAGTGATTCATCGCACCAGAGTATCTTCTATCAGCATCGTGACCACTCTCGAGACAGCAGGTCGCCTCTAGTTTCTCAAGTTCCTCCGGTGGCCATCGCTCGCTATAATTTTGCCAGCTCCAATCTACCTCAGCATTGTGACATTCTCTCTGTCCATGGCCAGGTTTTTCTGCTTCTTACCCTGTTCCTGCCCTTGTTTTTTCCCTGTGTAATGGCTGCTACTCCTGTTTCCTGGGGGTTGAGGCCCCTCCCCTCTCCTCTTCATCCTGCTTTGCCAGCTGTTCTCGTGCGACCCTCTCCTAATCTCATCCCGTGTCTTCCCCCTCTTCGGCCCCCTCCCCCTTCTTTCCCTCCCTCCCCCTCCCCCACACAGCTCCTTCTACTCCAGATGGCTCTCGTAAACTGTCATTCTTTGCGTACTAAATCTGCGCTTATCCATGACCTTATGTTACAGCATTCCTTGGATGTCCTGTTCCTAACAGAAACCTGGCTCAAGGAGGGGGAGGAGCCTCTTTTGAATCGTTGTCTTCCCCCAGGCTTCTCCTCCCTATCGGTATCCCGTCAGGGCAAGAGTGGTGGCGGGGTTGCGGTGATTTTCCGCTCCTCTCTCCCTCTGCTTGAGATTCTTCCTTTCCCCTTCTCTTACCCAGAGACTCTCTTGCTTCGCTTGGGGACCTCGACCCCAGTTCATATCCTTTTCTTTTATGCCCCCCTGCCCTACCTTCCCCTCTATGGGACTCTGTTCTTTCTACTCTGTCCGAGGCCTCTCTTACGTACCAGCATCTCTTAATCCTTGGTGATCTTAATGTTCATTACGACTCTCCCTCCTCTCAGCATGACCTCTCTCTTCTTTCCCTGCTCTCTGATCTTTCCCTACAGCAATTTGTTCAGGTCCCTACCCATTCCATTGGCCATATATTAGATTTAGTTATCTCTCGGCAGTCCTCGTCCCTTGTTCCTTCCTCTTTCTCTGTTCTGCCCCTTCCCTGGTCCGATCACTCCTGCATATTCTTTTCTCTTCCTTTCTTTTCCCCTTCCTCCTCCTCCTCATCAGCTTCGCTTCCCCCAGCTTGCCCAGTCCGTCGCATTACTCCTGACTCACTTCTTCAGTTCAGCTTTTTTCCGCTGACTTTTATTCACTCCCAGTGGACCTCCAGGCATGCTGGGATACCACACTTTCTTCCGCATTGGATCAGGCTGCCCCTCTGCGTCTTTCCTCTACCACTCGGCGTCACCCTAGCGCTCCCTGGTTTTATCCGGGTCTTCTGATTCACGTTCCTACCTCCGTCGGGCCATTCGTCATTGGCGCAAGTGCCCCTCCCCAGCCACGCTACTGCATTTCCGCCACTGTCACTCACACTACCACACCCTTCTCAATTCCGCCAAACAGGAATATTTCTCTAAGCTTATATCCTCTTCAGCAAACTCCACACGGCAACTGTACCACATTCTTCATTCTCTTTCCGCCCTGTATGTTCCCTCTACCTCTGGGTCCACAACCCTTGCTCTTTCCTCTTCCGAAAACCCTGCACCTTCTGTATTGGCCTCTCACTTTGCCTCCAAAGTTCACTCTATTCGCCAACTTTTCCCTGCCTGCCCTCCACTTCTTCCCCCCCTCCTGCCCCTTCTCCGTCCCCTCATTCGTCCCCAACCTCAGGCGTCCCACCCCTTTCCCATCGCTGGTCCTCCTTTCAACTCGATACTTTTTCAGAATTAACAAAGGTCCTCACCACTACTCGGAAAACTACGTGTCCTTCTGATCCTATCCCTTCCCAGTGGCTCCCTGAGCCCTCGCTGGCCCTGTCCCCTCTGATTCTCTATATCTTTAACTCTAGTTTATCATCTGGTATTTTCCCCTCACATTGAAAGCACGCCCTTATCCATCCCCTTTTGAAGAAAGCCTCTCTAGATCCCTCTGTACCTTCGAACTGGTGTCCTATTTCTAATCTTCCTTTTCTTTCTAAGCTTCTTGAGAGAATGGTCTTTTCTCAGCTTTCTGCTCACCTCGAGGCTTCCCTGGTTCTCCACCCCCGCCAATCTGGTTTTCGTCCTGGACACAGCACTGACTCAATCCTTATTTCTTTTCTTAATGAATTACACGTTGCTCATGATCGTGGTTCTATTTCTTTAGCTGTTTCACTTGATCTCTCTGCTGCTTTTGATGTCATCGACGACCGTACTCTTCTATCACATCTCAGTGCTATTGATCTGTCTGGTTCAGTTCTTCACTGGTTTCATTCCTTCCTCTTTAATCGGTCCTTCTCGGTTCTCTCTGGTACTGACTCTTCTTCTCCGATGCCCCTCCACTGTGGTGTCCCCCAGGGTTCAGTACTGGCACCTCTCCTGTTCAACATCTTCTTAGCTCCCCTCTCTCTGCTTATTCAGCAACACAGTATCTCTGCGTATTATTATGCAGATGATATTATTCTTCTTTATCACACCGATTCAGCCACCCCCGATATTGCTCCTCTCAATGTCTGTCTCTGCTGTTTCCTCCTGGCTTTCGGATAATTTCTTACATGTTAACCTATCTAAAACCTTGGCTATTTGGTTCACTGCCGGCGCGCTCCTGTCCCCTCTCTTGCTCCGCTTTTTTCAGCTAATCCTATCCCTCTTGTTACCTCACTACGCTATCTTGGTGTTACTCTTGATTCCGCTCTGACCTTTAAAGATCACGTCTCCTCTGTCGTTCAACGTTCATTTTATACCCTTAGGCAACTCCGTGCAGTTCGTCCTTTCCTTTCTTCTTTAACCACCTTGCTCCTCTCTCTTGTTATTTCTCGCTTGGACTACTGTAATGCATTCCTGGCTGGTCTTCCCCTTACCCAACTCCATAGACTCAAGTTAGTTCACAACACTGCTGCTTGTCTCCTGACTCACACTTCCCAGTCTGCCCATATCACCCCTCTTTTCATCTGGTTGCACTGGCTACCTATTTCGCTCCGAATTCAGTATAAGATCCTCATTTTTGTACACAGATCACTCCATACCGGTACTCCACTCTACCTCTCCGATCTAGTCCACTTTCACTGCCCTCCAAGAATCCTCAGATCAATTCATGCCAACCGGTTATTTCTACCTCCCCCATCCCAGGCTCACCTTGAATCCATGCGCTCTTCCACCGCCTTCTTTCTTGGTCCTCGTCTTTGGCATTCCCTGCCATCTGCCCTTTGTTTGGAACTTTCCTTTCCCACCTTTAAAGCGAAACTCAAAACTCATCTTTTCTGCACAGCCTTTGACCTTCCTCTCCCCTCACCTTCCCTCTCTCCTCCCCCTCGCTGATAACCAAGAGTACTATATTCTTTGTTACTATTCTTGCCCACTGTCTCTTCCCCCTAATGCTGTCTCTTTCCTGTCAATGAATGGCGTTCCTTTCCATTTCTTCTTTTCTCAGCAGTATCTCTTTGTTGTATTGTAAACCGCCGTATGCCTTGGCTCTGGCGGTATATTAAGTTTTAAATAAAGATAAAGATAAAGGCACCTTAAAAATTCCAGAGTTCAATTATGCCTTGAGTGAAAAAATATTTGCTCTTTAGTCTTAAATGGGTTACATTGTATTTTCATTGCGTGTCTTTCTACTTTTTGATGGAGTAAACAAGTCATCTATGTATATCCATTTTATCTAAAAAAAATAAATAAATATATATATATATATATATATATATATACAGGGTGGCCCAAAAAATGTGAGAAAATCTCGTAAAGTAAAAGCTTAAATAGTTTACTTATTTAACTTTTTTAGCTATATAACGTCTTTATTTCGACAATTTTCGGTTGCCATCTCTTTTTTTTAATTTGTCAGTCGCCCAAGAGCGGATGGTTCGGAAGAATGTATCTTTGAAGGATACTACCAAAAGCAGAGAGGTTCCACAAAAGAGTAAAGTAGCCCAAATGCCCTCAAGTATGGAGCAGACAGAGCTTAAAGATCCCAAATTACCCATGTCTAACAATAGCCAAATTAATATGAATAAAATACATTCTCTAAAATACTTGTATGCAAATGCTAGAAGTCTAAAAAATAAGATGGGAGAGTTAGAATATATAGCACTAAATGAAAGGTTAGATATGATTGGAATATCAGAGACATGGTGGAAGGAGGACAACCAGTGGGACACTGTGATACCTGGGTACAAACTATATCGAAATGATAGAGCTGATCAAACTGGTGGAGGGGTTGCTCTCTATGTTAGAGGGGGCATTGAGTCAGAAAGGATTAAAGTTTTGCAGGAAGCAAAATCTGCTGTAGAATCTATATGGATTGAAATTCCATGTAAAAGGGGGAAGGCAATGGCAGTGGGGGTGTACTATCGAGCACCTGGCCAGAATCACCAAATGGATGTTGAAATGCTCAAAGAAATCAAGGAAGCTAATAAAAGTCACAGCACAGTAATAATAATGGGTGATTTCAACTACCCCGGTATCGACTGGGCCAGTGTCACATCAGGACATGCTAGGGAGATAAAGTTCCTAGATTAAATAAATGACTGCTTCTTGGAGCAGCTGGTTCATGAACCGACCAGAGGGGAAGCCATATTAGACCTAGTCCTTACTGGAACACCAGATCTAGTGCAAGAGATAAGGTTGTTGGGGCCACTTGGCAATACTGATCATAGCATGATCGCCTTTGATTTAATTAGTGGAGGAGGGATAGTAAGGAAATCCACAGTACTACCTTTTAACTTTCGAAAGGGAGACTATGATAAAATGAGGAAAACACTTAAGAAAAAACTAAAAGGAGCAGTTGCAAAGGTTAAAGACGTACATCAGGCTTGGCTGTTGTTGAAAAATACTATCTTGGAAGACCAGACCAGCTGTATTCCACGCTTTAAGAAATTGTGGAAGGAAGTCCAAAAAACTGCCAGCATGGTTTAAAGGTGAGGTCAGAGAGGCTGTTGTTGCCAGAAAAGCATCTTTCAGGAAATGGAAAAAAGAGCCAAACGACGAAACCTCGAAACAACACAAGCACTGGCAAGTCAAATGCAAGGCATTGATAAGGCAGGCAAAGGGAGAATTTGAGAAGAAGCTTGCTGCGGAAGCAAAAACGCGAAGTAAAGACCTTTTCAAGTACATTCGTAGCAAAAAACCTGTGAGAGAGTCAGTTGGTCCATTAGATGATAAAGGGGTTAAAGGAGCACTAAGAGGCGACAAGGCGATAGCGGAGAGACTGAATGAATTCTTTGCTTCAGTCTTTACTGAGGAAGATGTAGGGATGTTACCCATGACTGAAGTGGTATTTAAAGGTGCGGAAGAATTGAAGGAAATATCGATACATCGGGAAGATGTATTACAACTATTAGATAAACTGAAGAGTAGCAAATCACCTGGGCCGGATGGTATACATCCAAGGGTGTTGAAAGAACTGAAATATGAGATTGCAGACCTGCTATTAGTAATCTGTGAACTATCATTAAAATCATCTCTAATACCTGAAGATTGGAGGATCGCCAATGTAACACCAATTTTTAAAAAGGGTTCCAGGGGTGATCCGGGAAACTACAGACCGGTGAGCCTGACATCAGTACCGGGAAAAATGGTAGAAACCATCATAAAGAATAAAATTACTCAGCATGTAGATAGTCATGACCTAATGGAAGACAGCCAACATGGCTTTAGACAAGGAAGATCTTGTCTTACTAATCTGTTATGTTTTTTTGAAGGAGTGAATAATCAGGTGGACAAAGGTGAGTCGGTTGATATTGTGTATCTGGACTTTCAGAAAGCCTTTGACAAGGTCCCTCATCAGAGACTTTTGGCAAAACTAAAGAGTCATGGGATAGGAGGCAGTGTACTATTGTGGATCAGGAACTGGTTAAAAGATAGAAAGCAGAGGGTAGGGCTAAATGGCCAATTTTCCCAATGGAGAAAGGTGAATAGTGGTGTACCCCAGGGATCTGTGCTGGGTCCGCTGCTTTTTGACATATTCATAAATGACCTGGAAAGTGGAATAACGAATGAGGTTATCAAATTTGCAGATGACACAAAACTATTTAAAGTTGTTAAAACCCAAGAGGATTGTGGAAAACTGCAAGAGGATCTTGATAAATTGGAAGACTGGGCATCAAAATGGCTGATGAAATTTAATGTGGACAAATGCAAGGTTATGCACCTAGGGAAGAACAACCCAAACTATGGTTACACGATGCAAGGTTCCACATTAGGAACCACCACCCAGGAAAAAGATTTAGGCGTCATTGTGGATACCATGTTAAAACCCTCGGCCCAGTGTGCAGCGGCGGCCAAGAGAGCAAATAGAATGCTAGGTATGATAAGGAAAGGAATGGAAAATAAAACAAAAGATATTATAATGCCTCTGTATCGTTCCATGGTGAGACCTGTGATAAGGAAGCTTATCATAGCTCAGGAAGGAGCTATAGAAAAGGTGATGTGACTCTGAATAAGCAACCTGTCAGTTCTGGTAGAAATAAGAAAACAGAATTTTCCCATAAAAGACTACCAGTCCCAGAATGCACCAGGTTTCCAACAGCCCTTAGAGGAGCTGAAGTGGGGAAACGTGTGTTCAATCAGGAGAGCTGTGAGGTAATCCCTAAGCACTCATCTCAAAGGGCAGGGCCTGATTCAGCACAGCTACGCTGTGTTAGGGAGGAGCACTCATCTAAGCAGAAAAAAAGGTAGAGTTTATTCTACAGAGAAGCAGCTTGAGCTTGATCATCTTCATCATCAGGAGGATCATCAGAAGCAGAAGCCAAACCTGACGAACAGAGAGGGAAAGAAACCTTTGGAAGAAAGAGGAGAAAAGCCTTTGAGAGGTCTAGAAGAGTCCAGAGCAGTACGTATACTGGGAGGCATTCCAAGGGCCAGCATACACCATTGGACTGGGGAAAGCCAGAGGAATGGTGCTGCAGAGCTAAGAATCACCAGACGGTACCTGTGAGGGAGACAGCTGCACGTGGAAGGGACCCTAAGACCCGTGCCAGAAGGTATGTGAAGAGAGATCCAGTGTCCAGGGATCTGGATTGGAAGGCTGGACATAAGAACTGGACTACATACTGGCCAGGCTATATAGAGAGGAACTCTAACAGCAATGGAAGCTCAGGTATGAACACTGATCTATGCCCTAGCTTTAACCTTGAAAGACAGCAGGGAAACAAGTATTCTCCTGAAAGTGCTCCATTGGGAGATTCATCTGTGCCAATCCATGATATTGAACCCATGCTTGTTGAAGAAGAGGGGGTGATAGCAGATGAAGAATCTGTTTACATGGACTGCTCTCTGTCTAAACTCCTTTGGTGATTTTCTGTTATAAAGTACAGCAACCATCACAAAGAAATACAAACTTGTTCTTTAATCTACTCAGAAAAGCTCCTGTGTAGGATTTCTAGCCACGCAGTAGAAAGCAAGCCAGCTAAGGGGTTTCAGCTGGATAACTGCTAGCAATTGAGCCTTACCTAATTGCTTGTGAGCTCTGTGAGAATCACTTCTGAATCTATGTGGGAAGATATAAGAAGTTTACCTGAAAAGAACAGTTTTTTTTTTCTTTCTTTGTGGCTTTTGGTTTCTTGTTTGATACTTTGCTAAGAGAATATTAGCTAAAGCCTACAGAAAAGACCAGTTTGTTACCAACCAGGTCTTATTTCTTTTGCTTTGATTGCCTAACAAGTTAAAATGTTGTTTTCCTGATTTTGTTTTCCAAGTTTAACACTGAAAGCAAGTAACCTGATTTATGTGCTATCAAGCATATCTGTGTTGGGAGAAATAACCCCATAAATAAATATCTTATTGGCTTTACCCAAAAGCACAACTAATTATTGTGAGCAGCTGTGTCTGGTGTGAATGAACTGCATTGCCCACAATCCCTTACAAATCATATAGATATATGCACTTGCCAAGACTGTGAAGATTCTCACCCAAGCAGCCGTCTGACAGATCGCACCTTGAATATTGTGTGCAATTCTGGTCGCCGTATCTTAAAAAGGATATAGCGATTTTAGAAAAGGTTCAGAGAAGAGCCACCAAAATGGTAAAGGGGATGGAAGGATACTCCTATGAAGAAAGGCTTAAAAGGTTAGGGCTCTTTAACCTGGAAAAGAGACGGCTGAGGGGAGATATGATAGAAGTCTATATATTAATGAACGGAGTGGAACGGGTAAACGTAGATCGATTGTTTACATTATCAGAATATAGAAAGACTAGGGGACATGCAGTGAAGCTACAGGGTAAACTATTTAAGACTAATAAAAGAAAATATTTTTTCACTCAACGTGTAATCAAACTCTGGAATTTGTTACCGGAGGATGTAGTAAAGGCTGTTAGTGTAGCTGGGTTTTAAAAAAGGTTTGGACAAGTTCCTGGAGGAAAGTTCCATAAACCATATTAAGAAGGGACCCAGGATATCAATGCTTGAACCAATACAAGCATTGTGGAACCTGTGTCCCTTGGGGAAACTGCTAGGTACATATGACCTAGATTGGCCACTGTTGGAAACAGAATACTGGGCTTGATGGACCTTGGTCTGACCCAGTATGGCATATCTTATGTTCTTATGTCTTTTTGAATTTTTAAATAACTTATATGCTATGAGATGTTCTCGCTTTTTTTGGGCCACCCTGTATGTATATATAAGGATATAGTGGAATTAGAAAATGTACAGCTAAGGGTGACCAAAGTGATAAAGGGATGGAAGGATAGCCCTATGAGTAAAGGCTTAAAAGGTTAGTGTTCTTCAGCTTGGAGAAGAGATGGCTGAGGGGCGATATCATACAAATCTATGAAATAATAAGTGGAATAGAATGAGTATATGTGAATAGGTAGTTTACTCCTTCAAAAATTCAGTGGTACCAAGAAAATATTGAAGAGAAGAGGTGCTAAGACGGATCCTAGAGTCTGTCCTCATATGCTTTATAATGAAGACCACTAACTATTTTAGCAGCCACCCTCTGTACTGACTCCATCCTGTTTATATCCTTTTGAAGGTGCAGTCTCTAGAATTGCACACTATATTCCAAATGAGGTCGAACCAAAGACTTATACAGAGGCACTATCACCTCCTTTTTTCTGCTAGCCATTCCTCTCCGTATGCACCCAAGCATCCTTTCTAGCTTTTGCCATCGCCTTTTCTACCTGGTTAGCTACTTTAAGATCATCAGACACAACCACGTCTAGGTCCCGTTCTTCTTTAGTGGACAAAAGTGCTTCACCCCCTATACTATATAGCTCCCTTGGATTGCTGCAGCCCAAATGCATAACCTTACATTTTTTAACATTAAATCCCATCTGCCAAATTCTAGACCATTCTTAAGCTTAGTTAGATCCCTCCTCATTATCTACACCTTCCTGGGTGTCTACCCTATGGCACATTTTGGTATCATCCGCAGAGGCAAACCTTACCCGACAGCCCTTCCGCTATATCACTAACAAAGATGTTAAAAAGAATTGGACCAAGGACAGATCCCTGGGGCACACCACTGCTAACCTCCTTCTCCTCAGAGTGAGCTCCATTTACCTGTACCCTTTGTTGTTCCCCCTCCCCTCCACTTAGCCATTTTCTAACTCAACCAGTAACTTTAGGGTCCATCCCTAGGGTACTCAGTTTGTTTATAAGTCACCTATGCAGAATGGTGTCAAAGGCTTTACTGAAATCTAAATACTCCACATCAAGGGCTCTCCCTCGGTCCAACTCCCTGGTCGCCCAGTCAAAGAAATCAATCAGATTTTTCTGACAAGACCTGTCTCTGGTGAATCCATGCTGCCTCACATCCTGCAATCCATTGGACTCCAGAAACATCACTATTCTCTCTCTCCTTTACTAGCCTTTTCAATAATTTATTTATTTAACAAATTTGATATACCATTTTTCTACAAGTCAATTTACTAACCACAGAGGTTAGACTAATCGGCCTGTAGTTCTCATGTCAGGTTTAAGTGGCTGATTCTAATTATTCAGAGTTGTCAGAGTTGTTAAATTGAATGTGAATTGTGAGAAACAGCATGAGGACCCTGTGAGACTGGGAGATTAGGCATACAAACGTAAGATGAAATGTAATGTGGACAGGTGCAAGGGGATGCATGTGGGGAAGAATAATCCAAACGTTAGGTACACAGCGCTACTTTAGGAGTCGCCACCCAAGAAAAGATCTAGGTGTGATCCAAGAGAAAACACTGAGTCTTCTGTTCAGTGTGCGGTGGCAGCCATAAAAGCAAACAGAATGTTAGGAATTATTCAAAAAGGAATGGAAAATAAAACAAAGGACATCATAATATCTCTAAGAACATAATAAATGCCATACTACGTCACACCAAGGGCCCATCAAGCTCGATATACTGTTTCCAACAGCTGGCAATCTAGGACAGAAGTACCTGGCAGGTTCTCAAAAAGATACACAAGTTCCACAATGCTTGTTTTGGGGTAAACAGTGGATTTCCCAGTCCTCTTTAATAATGGTTTATGGACCTTTCCTCCAGGAATTTGTCCAAACCTTTTTTAAACCCAACTATACTAACAGCTTTTACTGTGCTTTGGGGGCTGCTGTCCCTTTCGGGCGGACTGACCTGCAGAATGCACCTGCTGGGTATAGGAGGGATAAAACCTCTTCTTTTTAGAGAAGAATGGTTTCTTGTAGGATTTTCTCCTTGCAGGATCAGCTGTAGCCTTGGATAGTCTATCCAAAGCGGTGTTATCAGCATCCAGCTCATTAGTTTTCTCTTGCCAATTCTTGCCAAAGAGATTTTCGCCTGTACAAGGGATATTCCCCAGTTTGTCCTGTACCCAGAGTTCTAAGTCAGATGCCTGAAGCCAGGGAATCCTACGAGCACCTATGGCAATGGCAGAGGTTCTGCTTATGCACTCAAAGCAGTCAAAAGCTGCACGATTAACAAACTTGGAAACATCCTGGGCAGGTTTGAGAAGTGTAAGATAATCCTGCCTCTTATCATCAGGAAGGAGAGGGCTCATAAGCTCGAGATCTCCTTAAGGGACATTCCCATGTATAAGATGTAGGAACTAATCCTGGCAGAAAGCATAGAGGCTTGGAATGTTCTACGCCCAAAGGCATCAAGAGTCCTACATTCACGTCCTGGAGGATTAGATGCATGTCTCTTTGCACTCTTGATCCTTCTCATAGCTGACTCCACCACTATGGAGTGGTGTGGCAAAGTTGTTTTTGAGTTTCAGTTCTGAGTTTTTTGAAATCCAGGACAAGAAGGTACTCGATACATGGAATCCAGCCTACGGGAATGGGGAGAGGTGGTAAGAGGTGTTTCCCACATTCTTAACATGAGATCATGCAAGATCTCATGAATAGGCAAAATAGCCGCTTCCTTGGGAGCTTTAGGATATTGTAAAATCTCCAACTCCTTTGCTCTGGGCTCTGTTTCAGGAGCCACTGTGATGGAAAGACCCCTAACCACCTCTCTGATGAAATCCTGAAAGGATATATCCTCTGGAGGAGACATCCTACGCTTAGGAGAAGAAGGCTCCTCAGAGAGAAGTACTCCGGCATCGACAGAGCTGTCAGAGTCCTCAGAGTCATCGGAGGATTCAAATTTTTTTATTTATTTATTTATTTAACTGTATTTATATCCCGCTTTTCACCGGGTCAAAGCTCTGTCCGGGTGCTCTTGTAAAGCACGATACCGGTACCGATCGAAGTCGGTACCGGAGGGGTCCAGTACCAGCCTGTCGATACCGGAGGAGATAGCATGACTCGGTGTTGGTAGCATACTCACCGATGTCGATGCTGTCGGTACCGGTACCGATATCAGTGCCAGAGCCGGTGTTGATACCGGTTGAAATTTCTGAAGCGGTCCCGAATGCACCGATGCCGCAAGCAGAGCCGCCAGACTGCGCTCAATAGCCAGGAATCTCTGGTCAATTGATGCTGCCGATGCCTGGGTGTTGGTACCGGACGAAGCGGCCGGTACCCCAGAGCATGGCACCAGTAGGTCTGCCGAGGTTGAGGCCTCAAGAACATCCTGGAGCCCCAATAATGCTTTGGAAGCCGAAGCCTCCCGCCGGGGCAATTTTGCCGGTACAAGTACATGGACGAGAAAAGTACATGGACGAGACCTACAGGGATATAGACCTGAAGTCCCACCTCCAGTCTGGCAGCATCCCTGTTGCCATGGAGGAGAGAGGTCACGTGACAGGAGAGCATCACCCTGGTGTGGCAGGAAGTGATCCTGTAACTAGGACCTGTCCTCCAGATGATGTAAAACCCTCTCACACCGAGGACGTTTCTCCAGGGCCATGTCTCCATGAGAGGATATTCAGGACAGCTGTCATAGTTGGTGATTCAATCATTAGGAATGTAGATAGCTGGGTGGCTGGTGGACGTGAGGATCGCCTGGTAACATGCCTGCCTGGTGCGAAGGTAGCGGACCTCACGCACCGCCTAGATAGGATCATAGATAGTGCTGGGGAGGAGTCTGCTGTCTTGGTACATGTTGGTACCAATGACATAGGAAAATGTGGTAGGGATGTTCTGGAGGCTAAATTTAAGCTTTTAGGTAGGAAGTTGAAATCCAGAACTTCCAGGATAGCTTTCTCCGAAATGCTTCCTGTTCCACGTGCAGGACCCAAAAGACAGGCAGAGCTCCGGAGTCTCAATGTGTGGATGAGACAATGGTGCAAGGATGAGGGTTTTGGATTTGTTAGGAACTGGGGAACATTCCGGGGAAAGGAGGGGCTCTTCCGAAGGGATGGGCTTCACCTTAATCAGGATGGAACCAGACTGCTGGCATTAACCTTTAAAAAGGAGATAGAGAAGCTTTTAAACTAGAAAATGGGGGAAAGCCGACAGTCACCCAGGAGCGCATGGTTCGGACGAAAGTATCCTTGAAGGATACTACCAAAAGCAGTGAGGTTCCAAAAAAGAGTATAGTAGCCCAAATGCCCTTGAGTAAGGTGCAGACAGAGCGTAAAGATTCAAAATTACCCATGCCTACCAATAGCCAGATTAATATGAATAAAATACAGTCTCTAAAATGCTTGTATGCAAATGCTAGAAGTCTAAACAATAAGATGGGAGAGTTAGAATATATAGCACTAAATGAGAGGTTAGATATGATTGCAATCTCAGAGACATGGTGGAAGGAGGATAACCAGTGGGACACTGTGATACCTGGATACAAAACATATCGTAATGATAGAACTGATCAAATTGGTGGAGGAGTTGCACTCTATGTTAGAGAGGGCATTGAGTCAGAAAGGATTAAAGTTTTGCAGGAAACAAAATTTGCTGTAGAACCTCTATGGATTGAAATTCCATGTAAAAAGGGGAAGGCGATGGCAGTGGGAGTGTACTATCGACCGCCTGGCCAGAATGAACAAATGGATGATGAAATGCTCAAAGAAATCAAGGAAGCTAACAAAAGTCACAGCAGAGTAGTAATAATGGGTGATTTCAATTACCCTGGTATCGACTGGGTCAGTGTTACGGCAGGACAAGCTAGGGAGATAAAGTTTCTAGATGAAATAAATGACTGCTTCTTGGAGCAGCTGGTTCATGAACCGACCAGAGGGGAAGCCATACTGGACCTAGTCCTTAGTGGAACGCCAGATCTGGTGCAAGAAATAAGGGTGTTGGGACCACTTGGCAATAGTGATCATAGTATGATCATGTTTGATTTAATTAGTGGAGGACAGATAGTAAAGGCATCCACAGTGCTACCTTTTAACTTTCAAAAGGGAGACTATGATAAAATGAGTAATATAGTTAAGAAAAAACTAAAAGGAGTATTTGCAAAGGTTAAAGACTTACAGCAAGCTTGGGTGTTATTTAAAAATACTATCCTCGAAGCCCAGACCAGCTGTATTCCACGCATTAAGAAAAATGGAAGAAAGTCCAAAAAACTGCCAGCATGGTTTAAAGGTGAGATCAGAGAGGCTGTTGCTGCCAAAATAGCATCCTTAGCTGGGTTTAAAAAAGGTTTGGACAAGTTTCTGGAGGAAAGGTCCATAAACCATTATTAAGAAGTGACCGAAGATATCAATGCTTGACCCAGTACAAGCATTGTGGAACTTGTGTCTCTTGGGGAAACTGCTAGGTACATATGACCTAGATTGGCCACTGTTGGAAACAGAATACTGGGCTTGATGGACCTTGGTCTGACCCAGTATGGCATATCTTATGTTCTTATGTTATGTTCCTTCAGGAAATGGAAAAAAGAGTCAAACGAAGAAAACTGGAAACAGCACAAGCACTGGCAAGTTAAATGCAAAGCATTGATAAGGCTCGCAAAGCGAGAATTTGAGAAGGAACTTGCTACAGAAGCAAAAACACGAAATAAAGACTTTTTCAAGTACATTCGTAGCAAAAGGCCGTTGGGCCATTAGATGATAGAGGGGTAAAAGGGGCAGTAAGAGGAGACAAGGCTATAGCAGAGAGACTGAATGAATTCTTTGCTTCAGTCTTTACTGAGGAAGATGTAGGGATGTTACCCAAGACTGAAGTGGTATTTAAAGGTGATACTGCAGAGGAATTGAGAGAAATATCGCTACACCGGGAAGATATATTACAATTATTTGATAAACTGAATAGTAGCAAATCACCTGGACCGGATGGTATACATCCAAGAGTGTTGAAAGAACTGAAATATGAGATTGCGGACCTGCTATTGGTAATCTGTGAACTTTCATTAAAATCATCTGAAATACCTGAAGATTGGAGGGTCGCCAATGTAACACCAATCTTTAAAAAGGGTTCCAGGGGTGACCCGGGAAATTACAGACCGGTGAGTCTGACATCAGTACCGGGGAAAATGGTAGAAACCATCATAAAGAACAAAATTACACAGCATGTAGATAGTCATGGCCTAATGGGAGACAACCAACATGGCTTTAGACAAGGAAGATCTTGTCTTACTAATCTGATATGTTTTTTTGAAGGTGTACATAAACAGGTAGACAAAGGTGAGTCGGATGATATAGTGTATCTGGACTTTCAGAAAGCTTTTGATAAGGTCCCTCATCAGAGACTTTTGGCGAAACTAAAAAGTCATGGGATAGGAGGTAGTGTACTATTGTGGATCGGGAACTGGTTAAAAGATAGAAAGCAGAGGGTAGGGCTAAATGGCCAATATTCCCAATGGAAAAAGGTGAATAGTGGAGTACCCCAGGGATCTGTACTGGGTCCGCTACTTTTTGACATATTCATAAATGACCTGGAAAAGGGAATAACGAGTGAGGTTATCAAATTTGCAGATGATACAAAACTGTTTAAAGTTGTTAAAACCCAAGAGGATTGTGGAAAGCTGCAGGAGGATCTGGATAAATTGGAAGACTGGGCATCCAAATGGCAGATGAAATTTAATGTGGACAAGTGCAAAGTTATGCACCTAGGAAAGAACAACCCACACTATAGTTACACAATGCAAGGTTCCACGTTGGGAACCACCACCCAGGAAAAAGATTTAGGAGTCATCGTGGATAACATGTTAAAACCCTCTGCCCAGTGTGCAGCGGCGGCCAAGAAAGCAAATAGAATGCTAGGTATCATAAAGAAAGGGATGGAAAATAAAACAAAGGATATTATAATGCCTCTGTATCGTTCCATGGTACGACCGCACCTTGAATATTGTGTGCAGTTCTGGTCACCATATCTTAAAAAGGACACAGCATTATTAGAAAAAGTACAGAGAAGAGCCACCAAAATGGTGAAGGGGATGGAAGGCTACTCCTATGAAGAGAGGCTACAAAGGTTGGGGCTCTTCAACCTGGAAAAGAGATGGCTGAGGGGAGATATGATAGAGGTCTATAAATTAATGAATGGAGTGGAGCAGGTAAACGTGGATCAATTGTTTACGCTATCAGAATATAGAAAGACTAGGGGACATGCAATGAAGCTACAGGGTAAACTATTTAAGACAAATAAGAGAAAATATTTTTTCACTCAACGTGTAATCAAACTCTGGAATTTGTTGCCACAGGATGTGGTAAGGGCTGTTAGTGTAGCTGGGTTTAAAAAAGGTTTGGACAAGTTCCTGGAGGAAAGGTCCATAAACCACTATTAAAAAGGGACCCAGGATAATCAATGCTTGACCCAGTACAAGCATTGTGGAACCTGTGTCTTTTGGGGATACTGCCAGGTACGTATGACCTAGATTGGCCACTGTTGGAAACAGGATACTGGGCTTGATGGACCTCGGTCTGACCCAGTATGGCATATCTTATGTTCTTATGTTCTTACAAGTCCCTCAAGGGCAACGCCAGAGGCATCTCGATGCTTGGAAGGAGATCTACCCTTTGAGGACCGGCCAGATTTATGTTTGGTTACCTGAGATCCATGGGAGGAAGACGAAGCCCTGGAAGACATCGATGCCACAGATGCTGCATCGGAGGGAAAAAGGGTGCTAAGCTTAGCAGCTCGGTTCTGCCGACCCCTCTTCGACATCAACCCACAGGCAACACACTCCGAGATGGAGTGGTCAGGATATAACATTTGAGGCACCACTCGTGAGTGTCGGTGACGGAGATGGTACCGCCACACTTGGAACACTTTTTAAAACCTGAAGCGGGTTTTTCCATATTGAGGAAAAATTGGGCCTAGTGCCCAAAATGGTGCGTGGCACCCGAGAGAAAAAAGGTTGGAAAATCCAGGTAAGATTAGAATTTTTTTTTTTTTTAGAAAGAAAGAAAGAACCAGCGGTACCGGTATAGCGTCGAGGAAGGCAGACACTACCACAAAAAAGAATGAAAAATATGGGATAATTTCTGCGGTGACAGGAAAATGACCTGCTGGCTCTGCGGAAAACGAAGAACTGGAGAGAGGCAGTTGGGAAAGGCGGGAAGGCAGCACGCAGGCGCTGTGGGATGCTCCCAAAAGCTTTCTATTTGGACGCTGGGGAGCGTTCCCGCATAGGCTCCGTCGGTACCGACGATACCCATATGTGAAGACTACATTCCTGCTTGTTCCTGGAGATAAATATTTTCTCTTATTAGTCTTAAGTATACTACATAGTAACATTGCATGTCCCCTAGCCTTTGTAATTTTTGAAAGAGTAAACTACCTATTCACCTATACTCATTCTATTCCACTTATTATTTCATAGATTTGTATGATATCGCCCCTCAGCCATCTCTTCTCCAAGCTGAAGAACACTAACCTTTTAAGCCTTTACTCACAGGGCTATCCTTCCATCCCTTTATCACTTTGGTCACCCTTAGCTGTACATTTTCTAATTCTGCTATATCCTTTGATATATATATATAAACGACTGACAAATTTTAAAAAAAAAGATGGCGACCGGAAATTGTCAAAATAAAGACGTTATATAGCAAAAAAAGGTAAATAAGTAAACTATTTAAGCTTTTAATTTACAAGATGTTCTCACTTTTTTTGGGCCACCCTGTGTATACATATATATATATTTTTTTTTTTTTTTTTTTTTTAGATAATATGGATATATGTAGATCAGGTGTTTACTCCATCAAAAAGTAGAAAGACACGCAATGAAAATACAATGTAACCCATTTAAGACTAAAGAGCAAATATTTTTTCACTCAAGGTATAATTGAACTCTGGAATTTATAAGGTGCCTGCTCTTTTCTTGGTTTCCTCCCTCCCCCTCATTGAATTGCAGCTCCCTCTCCCTAATTGCCTTTTCTCGTTTCTCCTCTTTTTTTTTCACCTCCCAGTAACCCCATTTTTTATTCAACCCTGCTTTGATAGCAACTTGTGGCTTTTGGCAGTATATCAAGCAGTCAAATAATTAAATATACGAGGGTTATTTTTAAAGTAAGGTCCGATTGGCTGTAGCTTTGTACATTTTTCCCCCTGTAGAAACAAGCATGCATGCCGGCTCCCGGCATGCCTTGTGCAAAAGTAGATGCCGTTTGCAGTCATAGCGTCACTTTGTATGGTTTATACTGAGACATTAAAATGTTTAAGACAATTGAGCGGCCCTCCGACTGTGAAATACAGTCTGTGATTCGTTTTTTGAAAGCAAGGACAGTGTCATCAGCGACATTCATCGCCAGATATGTGAGGTGCATGGCCCCAATGCGATGAGTGACAGCAAAGTGCGTAAATGGGTGAGATTGTTCAAGGACGGGCAGGACAATGTCCATGATGAACCGTGATCAGGTCGACCTTCAGTAATCACAGAAGATTTGGTGCTCACCGTTGACGCAAAACGTCATGAAGAATGGCGATTCACGATTTCCACTTTGTCACTGAAATTTCCACAAGTTTCAAGGTCAATGCTATACAAAATCGTTTCTGAAAATTTGCAGTTCAGAAAACTGTGCTCACGATGGGTTCCCAGGCTGCTTTCCGAGGAACACAGTTGCCATAATCTTGCGTGTTGAGATTGTCTGTTCGGCTTTCACTTTGACTGGAGATGATGCGTGTCTCCATTCCATCGACTGCCGCTTTTATTCTGGAGTGATGTGAGAAACCCATGCCTCATCCCCTGTGACAATGTGGTCCAAAGGTTCATCTCCTTCCTCATTGTATCGGATCAAAAATGTCAAAGCACTAGCCATTCTCATTTTTTGGTGTTCCTTGGAAAGCAGCCTGGGAACCCATCGTGAGCAGTTTGTCCCACCCGTCCTTGAACAATCTCACCCATTTACGCACTTTATTTATTTAAACATATTTCTATACCGCCTTATCCTGCAATCAAGGCGGTCTGAACAGCAATCAATAAGATACAGTGTATAGTGTGCACATGCAGTGAGTAGTGTATGCGTGTGAGTGTCTCTGGACGTTGATTCTTGTGGTGCTATTTGCAGTGTGAGCTATTTACAATGACTGTCACTCGTCGCATTGGGGCCATACACCTCACATATCTGGTGATGAATGTCCGCTGATGACACGGTCCTTGCTGTCAAAAACCGAATCACAGACCGGATTTCACAGTCGGAGGGCCGCTCAAATGTCTTACACATTTTAACGTCTAAGTATAAACCGTACAAAGTGACACTACGACTGCAAATGGCATCTGCTTTTGCACAAGGCATGCCGGGAGCCGGCACACATGTTTGTTTCTACAGGGGGAGAAAATTTACAAAGCTAAGCCAATCGGACCTTACTTTAAAAATAATCCTTGTACATACCAGTCCATCAGTAACCAAAACCCTTGTCCTCCATCAAGCTGTCAATACAGATCTCTCAGACTTCACTGGAATATTCCCTTTGTAAGAGACCCCATTAATCCCCCTCCAACACTTTGCAATAGCTAGAATGGATCCCCCTCCTCCAGACCCACTCTAACCAAGGAAGTGGCCCCAGGCAGGCCTATACAGACCGCTTGCTCAATTACCCCGCCAACCAGGTCCACTTATACCTATACTCCTATCCAAAACATCCACCATTCATACACTCCATCCACAGCCACTCACCATCCAATCAGTCGCTGATCAATAGCCTGTTTTTATCAAACAAAAATCTTAACCATACAGAAGCTCACCTGATTCAAACATAAAAGAAAGTAAGAGTATGACCATTCTGGCGAGCGCTCACTGCTCACACATCCTAGCATATACCGACACCATGGTTAAGCCAGTTCAATCATGTCCAAGAGACATTTTTATGAAAATGCCAACAAGGTCTCTCTAGAATGGCAACTTGAGTATGTGATATTCAAAAAAAAGCTGCACTTTTAAAATTATGCTTTTAAGATAAGCACCCTAAATTTGTGCCCTATTTTCGGCCAAATTTATGAGCCTAATTTTTTGGGTGACAACTCATCTTAATTTAGGAGCTTAAAAATTATGGGCCCAATATTCAGCAGCGATGTTTATGCACTTCTACAGCGCATAGCTGTCGCCGCTGACCCTAACCCCAGATATTCAATGCCAGGACCATATCCGGCCACCAGCATTGAATATTCAGGTCTGCAGCAGAGCACCACATGGTGATTGCATTTGATTTAAAAAGTTGCTATGTTCAGCCGCAGTAGTGTAAATAGTTAATATCTCAACCATGTTCAACTGTTCTTGTAATGTTTTAATGTTCAGAAGTTTAATGTATGGTTACTGTTGTTCATTGTAAACCGCCCCTGATCTCTGGAAGGGACGGTATATAAAAGTTTTCAAATAAATAAATAAATAAAATGTAATAAATGGAGGGAAGACACTGATAAAATGAGGAAAATAGTTAGGAAAAAACTAAAAGGAGCAGCTGCAAAGTTTAAAAATTTGCATAAAGCATGGGCGTTGTATAAAAATACTATCTTCGAAGCCCAGACCAGATGTATTCCACATTTTAAGAAAAGTGGAAGGAAGGCAGGCCAAAAAGCTGCCAGCATGAGGCTATTGTACCAAAAAAAAAATCTTTCAGGAAATGGAAAAAGGAGCCAAATGACAAAAATGGGAAACATAAGCACTGGCAAGTTAGATGTAAGGCATTGAGATAAGGCAGGCCAAGAGAGAATTTGAAAAAAAACTTGCTGAGGAAGCAAATATGCACAATAAAAACTTTTCAAGTACATTCGTAGCAAAAACCCAGATCACCAGGTCATATCCTGGAACTCTATTTTGACCACAGCCCTTGACACTCTTGCCCCCCCACCCTTCATGTTCCATATCCGCCCCCTCCCTCACCCGCAGTCACCCTTGGTATCACCCGGGCCTCTTTTTTCACTGATCTTACCTTCGCTGTGCCGAGCGTGACTGGCACAAAAGCCCTTCTGCCATGTCCTTTGCCCATTTTTGCTAATCCCATTCCCACTATCGTTCCCTTATTCACTCCGCCAAGATCTCCTATTACTCAACCTCATCTCATCGCCCAACTCTTCCCACCACTTATATTCTATCCTCCAATCCTTGTCCTTCCCCCTGTCCTCCCTGCCTTTCCTAACCCCTCTCTCTTAGCTGCCCATTTTGCTGACAAGATCCTCACCATTCACAGCTCCTTCCCTGCCTGTCCCCTCTCCTTTCCCCTCCTCTCCCCTCTTCTCCTACACCACCCCTCCACATCTATCCCACCCCCTCTCACTCCTGGGCCTCCTTTTGCCCCCATCCCCTCACCAGAACCCCTCCGGGCCCTCTCTCCGTAAGACCACCTGCCCATCTGATCCCATCCCCTCCTCCTGACTCACTATTCTCCTTTAGCCCTCCTCCCACTTATCCTCAATATTTTTAACTCAAGTCTCTCCTCCAGCTCCTTCCCTCATCGCTGAAAGCATGCTATTATCCGTCCAGTCCTCAAGAAACCTTCCTTTTATCCTGCCATTCCCACCCATTGGCATCCCATTTCTATTCTTCCCTTTCTCTCCAAGGTCCTTGAGAAACTTGTTTTTACTCAACTTTCCTCCCACCTCGATGCCACCTTGACCCTCCATCCCCATCAATCCAGTTTCCAACACAGTCACAGCACAGAAACTATCATCCTTTCTCTTTTTTTGCGTGTTTTATTGAATATTTTTTCAAACTCAACAATTCAAAACTTTTCAAAACTCAAAAACCTATACAATTTTCCTAACTTCTTTTGCATACAACTCTGAAAGCGGATTCCTCACATCCACTCCTATACCTAAACTTAAATGCCCAATGCTTCCTGGTTACCCTTTCCAATATTCTCTTCCCCGGTCTCCATTAAAATAGTACCTGAAGGGAACCCTGCATACCTGTATAGACTCCTACCCTCCCTTCCCCCTTCCCAGTTCTTCTTCCCTCCCTTCTCCCTTTTCCCTCACCCCTATTCACCCCCCACCTCCATACCTCCACCCTCCCCTCCCCCTCCCTACCCCCCAATCTTTACCCCCTCCCCCATTATCAAGTTCAGATCCTCCCTCCCGCCACTTCTCATACCAGCTCCAAATCTTGAAATTGTTTTGTCGTGTTATTTCTACATGCCCCCACTGCACACATGCCCCAAACATAATCAATCTTCCATACTACCTCCTTCAATGTCGGAACGTCTTTCCTCTTACATCATGCCAACAAGGTTATTCTTTCTGATATTATGTAGTACCTTATGAACACCTCTAAAGCTTTATGCCTTCCCCCTCTACCCCCCCCCCCCCCACTTCATTCAACATCACGATTTCCACTGTCAAATGCATCTGGATGTTCATGATTACCCTAAATAGCTCCTCCATTCCCTCCCATAGCCTCCACATTAAATGAATCAGATCCCCCTGTTCCCCACATCCTTTCCAACACTCCCCCCTCCTTCCCCATACACCACCTGCATCTTAAGTGGGAGCCAACTTATATGCATACTTATATATTGCCGCCCACCTCCCTTCATTCCAAGGCTCCCGAAATTCCTCCTCCCAACACTGCTGGCTAACCAAGTCTCCCCTTTCCCCCTCCCTCAGGGATGTGTACAGCTTAGATATGAGTTCCTTCCTGTTCTTTTGCTTTTCCATTAGCTTCTCGAATGCAATGGATACTGCCCTAAGTGCCCTCCTAAGCTCTTCTTGCTGCAAATAATACCACAATTGGGTATATGCATAATAATCCCTTGCATCCAAATGGAATTTTCCTTGTAACTTGTCAAAAGCTTTAATCCACCCCTCCTCTCCTACCAGCTGTCCCACTCAGGTCAGCTCTTTCTTTTCCCATTCACTAAATGTAGGGTTCTCTTACCCTGCCAGAAAGTCGCCCAATCCTTTAATCAATGTTCTCCTAGACCACCGATGTCCCCCTAATAGCTCAAGCTTCTGTTTTCTCCAAACCTGCAGTGTTACTCTCTTAAAGGGATTTCCCCCTCTATCCACTTTGGCTCCCCCAGTCGGGTCCCATATCTGTGCTTTTAATTCCATCCCCCCATCCTGCTCCAGCTGCACCCATTGAGGGGTTTCCCCCCTGCGCCTCCATTCAAACAACGAACGCAACTGCGCAGCCTCATAATAAGTAGCCAAACATGGGACTCCCAGTCCTCCCTCTTCTTTCCTCCTATACAGCAGTCTCCAAGCTATCTTAGGGGATCTCCCCCCCCCCCCCTCCACCATATAAAGGACAGTAACAAATTTTGAAGACTTCCCGAGGGCTTTGATCCAACCACATCATAAATGCTGGCTTTACTCTGAAAAGTCTTCAGCTCTTCCCCAGTAGCTAGTTGAGTGCCTTCCGACCTGGGGGTCTCATCTTCCAGCACCAAAGCACAATTTGTTTTGTTGTAACTATCCATTGGGTTTTCCTGGCAAAATACAGAAGTAGATTGCCGGGCCTTTCTTCTGCGCAGTTTAAGTTTGGTGTTGTTGCCGTTGTCACAAAATGTGATCCTCCGCCGTCAACACTATCCCATTCTGCTGCTGCCCAGATGGGTGGTTTGTCTTGGTCGGGCACCTCAGCTGAGACCTGTCCATCTGAGACCCTGCCAGTAGTTAAACTACCGATAGTTTAGCTCTCAGCATCACTGATGCATGCAAGCCCTCACAGCACGACAAGCTGCAAACCAAGTGAGAGTCTGCCACTGTATGTAACACTTATACTTTGTAAACCACCTAGATGCTTCAGTATAGATGGTATATCAAATGTACCAATAAACAAACACCAGAGGGGTAAAAGGGGCGGTAAGGGAGGGCAAGGCCATAGCAGAGAAACTGAATGAATTCTTTGCTTTTGTCTTTACTGCAGAAAATGTAGGGCGGTTACCCATGCCAGAAATGGTATTTATTTATTTTATTTAACAATTATTTTATTTATTTTTATTTAGCTGTTTTTTATACCGCCTTATCTGGGAATCAAGGGAGTTTACAAGGAACAAGAACTGAACAGTTTTATATAGAACCTCTAAATCATTAACATTACGAATACAAATGGTAACCGTAGTCTCTAGTTTACAACTTATTTACAATTGGGAAATGTACAGGATGGGCCGGGGGGGAAGGGGCACACACAAGTGTGGGGTGGTTGTAGGGGAGTGGTGGTTGGGGCGTATGTGTCCATAGTTTTGGCATTGCCCGGAGTCATCTGATTTATTTGCTGAAATGCTCTTTGAATAGTAAAGTCTTCAGATCCTTGTGAACTTTTGTTATTTTGTGGGTTTCTCTGAGGTTGCTGGGGAGTGCGGTCCAAAGATCTGGTAGAGAAGGGAGGAGTGGCCTAGTGGTTAGGGCAAGTTACCTCAGGCCGGAAGGTTGTGGGTTCAAATCCCACTAGAGGACAGCAACCTTGGGCCGGAAGGACTGGGGTTTCTAGTCCCACAGGTGCTCCTGGTGGTCTTGGGCAAGCCACTTAACCCTCCATTGCCCATGTTCCCTGTAAAATAGTTATCTCCAATTTATAGTTTTTTTGAAGGTGTGCATAAACAGGTAGACAAAGGTGAGTCGGTTGATATAGTGTATCTGGACTTTCAGAAAGCTTTTGACAAGGTCCCCCATCAGAGACTTTTGGCGAAGCTAAAAAGTCATGGGATAGAAGGCAGTGTACTATTGTGGATCGGGAACTGGTTAAAAGATAGAAAGCAGAGGGCAGGGCTAAATGGCCAATATTCCCAATGGAAAAAGGTGAATAGTGGAGTACCCCAGGGATCTGTACTGGGTCCGCTACTTTTTGACATATTCATAAATGACCTGGAAAAGGGAATAACTAGTGAGGTAATCAAATTTGCAGATGACACAAAACTGTTTAAAGTTGTTAAAACCCAAGAGGATTGTGGAAAACTGCAGGAGGATCTGGATAAATTGGAAGACTGGGCATCCAAATGGCAGATGAAATTTAATGTGGACAAGTGCAAAGTTATGCACCTAGGAAAGAACAACCCACACTATAGTTACAAGATGCAAGGCTCCACATTAGAAACCACCACCCAGGAAAAAGATTTAGGAGTCATCGTGGATAACATGTTAAAACCCTCCGCCCAGTGTGCAGCGGCGGCCAAGAAAGCAAATAGAATGCTAGGTATCATAAGGAAAGGGATGGAGAATAAAACAAAGGATATTATAATGCCTCTGTATCGCTCCATGGTACGACCGCACCTTGAATATTGTGTGCAATTCTGGTCACCGTATCTTAAAAAGGACATAGAGTTATTAGAAAAAGTACAGAGAAGAGCCACCAAATTGGTGAAGGGGATGGAAGGCTACTCCTATGAAGAGAGGCTAAAAAGGTTAGGGCTCTTTAACCTAGAAAAGAGGCGGCTGAGGGGAGATATGATAGAGGTGTATAAATTAATGAATGGAGTGGAACGGATAAACGTGGATAAATTGTTTACGCTATCAGAATATAGAAGGACTAGGGGGCATGTAATGAAGCTACAGGGTAAACTATTTAAGACAAATAGGAGAAAATATTTCTTCTCTCAACGTGTAATCAAACTCTGGAATCTGTTACCGGAGGATGTGGTAAGGGCTGTTAGTATAGCTGGGTTTAAAAGAGGTTTGGACAAGTTCCTGGAGGAAAGGTCCATAAACCACTATTAAAAAGGGACCCAGGATATCAATGCTTGGCCTAGTACAAGCACTGCAGAACCTGTGTCTTTTGGGGAAACTGCTAGGTACGTATGACCTAGATTGGCCACTGTTGGAAACAGGATACTGGGCTTGATGGACCTCGGTCTGACCCAGTATGGCATTTCTTATGTTCTTATGTTCTTATGTTCTTATAATGCCCTGTTCAATGTAATTTCAGTTTGTTCAATGTAAACCGCCTTGATATCATGAAAGGCGGTATATAAGAATATACAAATGACAGAGCTCCAGAAGAGTTATGGAATGACATCAAGAAGGCTGTGTTGGAAGAAAGCGAGAAGTTTCTACAAAAGGTGAAAAAGCAAAAACGGCCAAAATGGATGACGGAAGAAACTCTGAAAATTGCCCAGAAACGCAGAGAAGCTAAAGCCAGAGGAGAAAGAAAGACAATCACAGAACTCAACAGAGATTTCCAACATGCAGCAAGACAGGACAAGGAAAAGTACTGCAATGACACTTGCAAGGAAATAGAAGCAGAAACTATTAGAGGAAGAACAAGATCGGCTTTTCTAAAGCTATGAGAGTTAAAGAAAAAGTTCCAGCCTCGAATTGGAATGTTACAAGATGCTCAAGGTTCTATGTTGAAGGATGCTGATTAGATTAAGAAAAGGTGGAAGGAATATACAGAGTTTTTATATGATAAAGATCAAGTGGACAAAAAGCCGTTTCAAACAAAGCACCAGGCACTGATAGCATTCCCATAGAAGTATTGCAGCAATCTGATGCAGCTGTTACCTTACTTACAAGGCTCTGCCAAGAAGTATGGAAGACAACATCATGGCCAACTGACTGGAAAAGATCTGTGTTTATACCAATACTAAAGAAAGGTGATCCAACTGACTGTGGAAATTATCGAACAATCGCTCTGATCCCACATGCCAGCAAGATTCTACTGAAGATTATTCAAAAGAGACTACAACCATACCTGGAACAAGAACTACCTGAAGTGCAAGCAGGGTTCAGGAAAGGGCGAGGAACGAGAGACATCATTGCGGATGTGAGATGGATCCTTGAAAAGACTAAAGAATAACAAAAGGATATCTATTTGTACTTTATCGACTATATCAAGGATTTTGACTGTGTAAACCATGAGAAACTTTGGGCCACATTAAGAAGCATGGGTATACCAGAACACCTGATCATTCTCTTGCGCAATCTGTACATTGATCAAGAAGCAACAGTTCAAACGGAACAAGGAGAAACAGAATGGTTTAAAATAAGCAAAGGTGTAAGACAAGGCTGCATACTTTCCCCCTACCTGTTTAATTTATATGCAGAACAATTCATCAGAGAAACAGGATTGTATGAAGACAACAGAGGTGTGAAGATTGGTGGAAGACTCATCAACAACCTTCGCTATGCTGATGATACCCCATTACTGGCTGAAAGGGAAGATGATCTGAAACATTTGCTTCTCAAAATCAAAGAACATAGTCTCAAAATGGGCCTGCACCTTAATGTAAAGAAGAAAAAGATCATGGATCAACTATCAATAAAGAAGCAACAAGCAGTCAAGAAATCAGACGACGCATTAGAAACATAGAAACATGATGACAGAAAAAGACCACATGACCTATCTAGTCTGTTCTTCCATAAAAACAACTACAACAGTCCACTTTTTACCTTTAGAGATCCTCTGTATTGGTCCCATGCTTTTTTGAATTCAGTTACAGTCCTCATCTCTACCACCTCCACTGGGAGACTATTCCATGGATCCACTACTCTTTCTGTAAAGAAATATTTCCGCATATCACTCCTGAATCTATCTCCCTTCACCCTTCACCCTCATCCCATGTCCCCTTGTAGCAGAACTTGCTTTGCTTTCAATTGAAAGAGGCTCTCTCCCTGAACATTTATGTCATGGAGGTATTTAAACATCTCAACCATATCCCCTCTATCCCGCCTTTCCTCTAAGGTGTACATATTAAGATCCTTAAGTCTGTCCTCATATGCTTTATAATGAAGCCCATTAATCATTTTAGTAGCAACCCTCTGCACCGACTCCATCCTGTTCACATCCTTTTGAAGGTGTGGTCTCCAGAATTGCACACCATACTCCAAATGAGGTCGCACCAAAGACTTATACAGAGGCATTATCACCTCCTTTTTTCTGCTAGCCATTCCTCTCCGTATGCACCCAAGCATCCTTCTAGCTTTTGCCGTCGCCTTTTCTACCTGTTTAGCTACTTTAACATCATCAGACACAACCACGCCTAGGTCCCGCTCTTCTTTAGTGGACAAAAGTACTTCACCTCCTATACTGTATTGCTCCTTTGGATTGCTGCAGCCCAAATGCATGACCTTACATTTTTTAACATTAAATCCCAGCTGTCAAATTCTAGACCATTCTTCAAGCTTAGCTAGATCCCTCCTCATGTTATCTACACCTTCCTGGGTGTCTACTCTATTGCAGATTTTGGTATCATCTGCAAAGAGCGAAACCTTACCCGACAGCCCTTCCGCTATATCACTAACAAAGATGTTAAAAACAATCGGACCAAGGACAGATCCCTGGGGCACACCACTGGTAACATCCTTCTCCTCAGAGTGAGCTCCATTTACTTGTACTCTTTGTCGCCTCCCACCCAACCAATTTCTAACCCAAGCAGTAACTTTAGGGTCCATCCCTAGAGTGCTCAGTTTGTTTATAAGTCGCCTGTGAGGAACAGTGTCAAAGGCTTTACTGAAATCTAAATACACCACATCTAGAGCTCTCCCTCGGTCCAACTCCCTGGTCACCCAGTCAAAGAAATCAATCAGATTTGTCTGACAAGACCTGCCTCTGGTGAATCCATGCTGCCTCGGATCCTGTAATCCGCTGGACTCCAGAAACCTCACTATTTTCTCTTTCAGCAGCGTTTCCAATAATTTACTCACCACCGAAGTTAAACTAACCGGCCTGTAATTTTCAACCACATCCTTACTTCCGCTTTTGTGTAAAGGCACCACATGAGCCTCTCTCCCGTCCTTTGGCACCACTCCCGACTCCAACGAGGCATTGAAAAGGTCAGTCAGTGGAGTTGCTAGAACGTCCCCAAGTTCCCTCAGTATTCTAGGGTGTATCCCATCCGGTCCCATCGCTTTGTCTACTTTAAGTTGAGCTAGTTTCTCATGAACACAGTCTTCTGAAAATTGTTCAAGATGTCCCTCGCTTCTGTTCTTATTTGTGGGTGTTTTCTGAGGTCCTGCTCCTGGTTCTTCATCTGTGAACACAGAACAAAAATATTTGTTAAGCAATTCCGCTTTATCCTTATCAGCTTCTACATATTCCCCCCCCCTGCACCCTTGAGTCTGACAATACCACATTTGCCCTTCCTCTTCTCACTAATATATCTGAAAAATGTCTTATCCCCCCATTTTATTGCATTGGCTATTTCCTCCTCCTTTTGAATCTTTGCCTTCTTGACTACTTTGCTAGCTTCTCTAAGTTTTTCCAAATACAGATGCCTGTCTTCCTCTCTCTGTGATCTCTTGTATTTCATGAAGGCCTCCCTCTTTTTCTTCACTTTTTCAGCTACTTCCTTCGAAAACCATAGCGGTCTCCTGTTCCTTTTGCCTTTATTTACCATTTTAACAAAAAGGTTGGTTGCCCTTAAAATACCCCCTTTCAGTTTTGCCTACTGTTTTTCTACATCCCCCAGCTGTTCCCATCCCACTAACGACTCCCCATTGCTCTTGGCAGAATGGCTATGAAAGACCTAGATAAGATTCTCAAGAGCAGAGATGTCTTTCTCCATACAAAGATTCGACTTGTTCAAGCCATGGTATTTTCAATAACATCATATGGATGTGGAAGCTTGACAGTGAAAAAGACAGACAGGAAGAAAATTGATGCCTTTGAATTATGGTGCTGGCGGCGAATGCTGTGTATACCATGGACTGCCCGAAGAACAAACCAGTCGGTACTAGAGGAGATCAAACCTAAGCTTTCTTTAGAAGCTCAGATGACAAGACTTCGACTTTCATACTTTGGACACATCATGCGAAGAGAGAGATCATTAGAGAAAGACATCATGCTTGGCAAGATAGAAGGTCAACGCAAAAGAGGAAGGCCAGCAATGAGATGGATCGATACAATAACATCAGCTACGGGTACCAGTCTGTCGTCAATGAGCCGCCTGACAGAAGACCGAACACAATTTAGGATAGCTATCCAGAGGGTCGCCATGAGTCGACTCCGACTCGACGGCACTTAACAACAACAAGAATTGATAAATAAAAAAAGAAGGCTCTGAGGCGGGTATTTTGTTGCATCTTTGTTATTTGCGCTGGTAGTTCGTTGGTTGAGTGTTGGTGTGTGAATGAGAGACTAAGTACGTTGCAGATTGATTATGCAAAGTTTTGAATATGTTCATAGTTGTTTTGTACTTGATTCTGGTGGGTACAAGTAGCCAGTGTAGATCTTTTAATATTGGGGTAATGTGATCACTCGTGTTTGCTTTTTCTAGGATGCGTGCTGCAGTGTTTTGCGCCATTTGTATTTGGTAGAGTGAATGTTTAGGGAGGCCTTGGTATATATTATTGCAGAAGTCCAGTAGGGGGAAGATAAGTGCCTGAAGAACGGAGCGCAAGTCAGAGGTTGCTAGAAGAGGTTGGAGGTTGTGGAGTATTTTTATCTTGTGGTATATCACTCTTGAGGTTCTGGTGATATGGGAGGAGAAGTTAAGCTGTTGGTCTAGTGTAATTCCCAGGTATTTCAATTCTTGCTTGGTTTCGCTTAAATGTGTATTTTGATTGTTTTGTGGGGTGAGAGTATTTTGTTCCTGGCAACATGAAGCATGACTGTTTTTCTGTTATTGATTGTATGTCATGTTTGTGGAATATGGTGGATATAGGTTGCATGAAGATATTGAAAAATAGTGAGGATAATGCAGAGCCTTGTGGAACTCCTTTATGCTGTGCGCAGAAAGCTGATTTGTTTGTTACCATTCATACTTGCTGTTGGCAGTCTGATAGGTATGATTGGATCTATTTGATTTGGGTGCCACTGATTCCAATTCTTATAGTCTGGCAATTAAGAGGGTGTGTGGAATGGAGTCAAATGCTGCAGTTATGTCTAGGAAGATTAAGATGTAGGCCTGGGTAATCGCCTCGATTCCTTGTATTATAGTATCTATTAGTGATGTGAGAAGAAATTTGACTCCATGGTATGGGGTCTGAACCCATGTTGGTGTTGGTCTAGCGGAGTGTGTGTGTCAACATAGTTTTGGAGTTGTGGTAGTACTATATGTTTGAGTATTTTGGAGAGGAAGTGAAGGCTGTTGATGGGCCTGTAAGAGGCGGGGTCACTTTTGTCAGCTGTGTTCTTTTTTAGAATTGGTCATACTGAGGCCATTTTTAGTTCCTTGGGGATAAACCTTTGCTCTAGTGAGGCCCGTGCCATTTGGTGTATGAATGGAGATAGTTCAATTTCGGCTATCATTATCCAGCTGACAGGGCATGGATCCAGTGGTGAGATAGTGGTGTTGAGGCTGCCGATGTGTTCCATGTTTTCTATAGATATTGGTTGGATTATTGCTTAGCCAGTTGATATAAAAGGGTCATTCAGAAGCACGAATAGCGGGGATGGACGTTCCGTTGAGACGTCCATCCCCTCTGTTCGTGCCTTTTCCCGGTCCTATCTACCTTCCCCGCGTCTTGTATGGGGAAAGTAGATGGGGCGGGAAAGGGGCGGATCGGGGGCAGCATTAGGGCAGGCAGTGGGCGGTCGTCAGTTCCAGACGTACAGGGCTGATTCTAATGTCGGCCCTATACGTCTGGGGCCAGAGACTTGCACAAGAAGCTTATTCCATCCTCGGAGGTGGAATAAGTTCCCCTTGTTGCCAGGGACTGGCGGGCCCAGAGCATGGACGGGGGGGGGGGGGAGGCCAAGGATATTCCCCGTAGCCTGACCCTGGCCATATGAGGCCAGATCAGGGGTCAGGCTGCGGGGAAATCACTGCTGGAGCTGGCGGCTGGGGATTGCGGCTCTTCAATTGTGCCATGGCAACCGGATGCCATGGTGCCGTGGCTCCACTGAAGAGTCCTAACTGAGTTAGCCAGGGAAGGCCTGTACGTGCAACCTTCCCTGCAGCCTTCAAACATGCTGTGATCACTCCTATCCTCAAAAACCCTTCTCTTGACCCTTCAACTCCTTCCAGTTTTCGTCCTATTTCACTTCTTCCTTTCATTTCTAAACTTCTTGAATGAGCTGTCCTCCATCGTTGCCTTGAATTTCTCACCTGTCATGCACTCCTGGATCCACTCCATTCTGGCTTTCGTCCTTTTCATTCCACCGAAATGGCTCTTACGAAAGTCTCTAATGATCTATTTTTAGCAAAGTCCAAAGGTGTCTCTTCTGTCCTTATTCTTCTTATTCTGTCCTCCAAAGCCATCGAGGGGTTCCAGGATGCTCCCAAGGCCTCCACCTCAGGAGAGCTCCTAGTGCCATGTTCTGGGATGGTAGCACAAGTCTCCGATACCGATACCCAAGCATCAAGATGTGCAAAGGTGTCTCAGCCCTGTTGGCGTGAGGCTTGGGAAAAAAGGTGGGCAGCACCACCGATTGGCAGAGATGAAAAGCAGAAACTACCTTAGGTAGGAATTTAGGGTGAGTCCGGAGGATAACCCTGGTCTTATGAAATCTGGTGTAAGGTGGATGTGTCACCAATGCTTGCAGTTCACTAACCCTGCGTACAGAAATGAGTGCTATAAGGAAAATGACCTTCCAAGTAACGAATTTGAGTGGGCAAGAGCTCAGCGGTCAAATGGGGGAGTGAGAAGCTGGCCCAGTATCACACTAAGGTCCCACGCCACCAGCAGTGATTTAATAGGGAGACAGGAAAGAAGTAATCCCTTCATGAAATCACTCACCAACAGGTGAGCAGAGAGGGGCTTATCAACCATCGAATGATAACTGCACTAAGGTGTACCCTGACTGAGTTGGATTTTAGTCCAGAGTCTGAAAGATATAAGAAGTATTACAAAACTGAATCGATCAGACAAGAGAATGAGTCCAAGGCCCTGCTCATACACCATATGGAGAATCTGTGCCACTTGAAAGTGTAGGCTCGTCGTGTGGAATCCTTGTGCGAAGCAAGAAGAACGCTCTTTATCTCCAGCAACAGTTGGTGGGCAGTAAGTGCTACCCGTTCAGCATCCACGCCATGAGAACCATGGTTTGAAGGTTGGGATATAGCAACGTACCTCCACCCTGAGAGATGAGATCCGGGGTCAAGCCCAACTGGAGAGGTGCTCTCTGCATTTGCTGTAGTATGAGGGGAAGCCAGAGTTGTCTGTGCCAATACAGCACAATGAGAATCTTGGAGGCGCTGTCTGCCCGAACTCAGAAAAGGATCTTGGCCACTAGAGGAGTCAATGGGTACATACAGAGAAGATTCTTGCTCCAGTCGAAGAGGAAGGCATTGGGAGCCACCTGATGTTGTCAGGGCACCCGAGAGCAAAACCACAGCAGCTGGGCATTTTGAGGAGTGATGAAGAGGTCTAGTGAAGGTGTAACCCATGCCCGGAAGATCCATTTGGCTACCTGACTGTTCACAGTCCACTCATGTGGTTGAAAGACTCTGCTGAGGCGGGAGGCAAGAACATGGAGGTCCTCCGGGAGATATACTACTCAGAGGGTCATGTTGTGGGAGATAGCAAATTTCCAGAGGCGCACCACTTCCCAACAGAAAAGGTAAAACCCCGTGCCACCCTGGTGTTGATGTAGAACATAGAGACTTGGTTGTCCATCTGATGAGGACTTCCTGATGGATCAGTTGGTGCCGGAAAACTCGCAGTCCATTGGTAATGGCTCAGAGTTCAAGAAAGTTGATCTGGTGGAGGCTCTCTCAGGACATCTAAAGTCCTTGCATGTGCAGATAGTCCAGGTGAGATCCCCAGCCCAACTTGGAGACATCCGTCATCAGAATGCACTGGTGTGGTGGGGCTTGCAAGGGAATGTCTGCTAGGAGGTTCATGGATTGTTGCCACCAGGATCGAGCCTTCTTGAGTGGAGAGGCAATGTGGACTCTGTCTTTGAGCTGGCCCGTCACCGGGCACCACTGAGTAGAAGGTGTCTACTGCACCTGGCACATGTAAAGGCATGCCGTTGCGGTGACATGGACTGTGGAAGTCATGTGGTCAAAGAGGCAGAGCATATGATGAGCAATGACGAGAGGATCAGCTTGGACTGCCTTTGCCAAAACCATCAAGCACTGGGCACTGTCCATCGGCAGGTACGCTGGGTGTTAGGGGGTATTAAAAAAGCCCCAATGAACTCTAGCTTTTGAGGGGTTCTAGGTGAGATTTGGGATAATTGAAGAGAAAGCGTAGTTACTCACCTGTAACTGGTGATCTCCGGGAACAGCAGGAATTGTCTTCACATATGTCTTGAAGGACTAGAAAGGGGGGCTGTTACTTCTGGAGAGAAATCTGAAATTGTGAGTATATACTTCTGGGAATTTTTCTGAAAGGAATTTTTTTTCTTTTAAAGCTAATTAATCTGTGAACCCACTATTTTTTTGTTAAATCAGTCAGGGCCTAGTAGCAACAGTTTAAGATTCAATTTAAAACACAGAAGAGAACTTTCGGGTTACCTTTCATACCCAGTAGACAGCTGTAGTTTAAATTTCATAGTCACTTAGGGCCTAGCATCAGCAAAGTACTTTTAGTTTCAAATTAAAACACAGAAGAAAGCTTTCTGGTTAAATTTAGAATCCAGCAGAGAGCTTGTAGTTTAAATTTCTTAATAGGTTAGAGCCTAGTAGCAGCAAAGAGCTATAATTTAAATCAAATCAGAATATAGCTTACCTCAGCGGCACAGGACAAGGTACTGTGTAGCAGCCCTTTTTTAATAAGTGTTATATCCCTCCCTCCCTCCCCACACCCACCCTCCCCTGGGATAATCACAGCTTTATAGGTACTTGCACAACTTAAAAGACAGGAGGTGCTCTCAGGTGAAGCTCATTACCCAAATCAGTCATACACTAAGGACCTGAGATTAATTAAGCTTCAGGTGAACAAGGTATATTAAACTTCTTAGGTACAGTTTTAGTGGTATAAATATCCATAGCACCCTTTAGTACATAAAGAACTTAAAGATCTAGACACAAACTTAAAACTAAGATGCAGACAGCAGTCCAGCAGCGGGATGTGGGCTTTCCAGTCTTTTGCATTGAGTGTCACATGTATGATTTTCTCCCAGCTGGTGAGAGGTCTTACGTGTGCACTAGGTGCAAGGACCTCTCTGCTCTCAGGGAACGAGTCCGTTCTCTAGAGGCTAGAGTAGCAGACTTGGAAAACATAAGACAGACAGAGAGGTACATAGACGAGACCTACAGGGATATAGTCCTGAAGTCCCACCTCCAGTCTGGCAGCATCCCTGTTGCCATGGAGGAGAGAGGTCACGTGACAGGAGAGCATCACCCTGGTGTGGCAGGAAGTGATCCTGTAACTAGGACCTGTCCTCCAGGTGATGTAAACCCCTCTTGCACCGAGGAGGTTTCTCCAGGGCCAAGTGCCCATGAGGGAAGGGTTAGGACAGCAGTTATAGTTGGTGATTCGATCATTAGGCATGTAGATAGCTGGGTGGCTGGTGGACGTGAGGATCGCCTGGTAACATGCCTGCCTGGTGCGAAGGTAGCGGACCTCACACGCCACCTAGATAAGGTCTTAGATAGTGCTGGGGAGGAGTCTGCTGTCTTGGTACATGTCGGTACCAATGACATAGGAAAATGTGGTAGGGAGGTTCTGGAAGCTAAATTTAGGCTTTTAGGTAGGAAGTTGAAATCCAGAACTTCCAGGGTAGCGTTCTCCGAAATGCTTCCCGTTCCACGCACAGGACCCAAAAGGCAGGCAGAGCTCCGGAGTCTCAATGCGTGGATGAGACAATGGTGCAGAGATGAGGGGTTCGGATTTGTTAGGAACTGGGGAACATTCTGGGGAAAGGAGGGGCTCTTCCGAAGGGATGGGCTTCACCTTAACCGGGATGGAACCAGGCTGCTGGCATTAACCTTTAAAAAGGAGATAGAGCAGCTTTTAAACTAGATAATAGGGGAAAGCCGACAGTCGCCCAAGAGCGCATGGTTCGGAAGAATGTATCCTTGAAGGATACTACAAAAAGCAGAGAGGTTCCAAAAAAGAGTAAAGTAGCCCAAATGCCCTCGAGTATGGAGCAGACAGAACTTAAAGATCCCAAATTACCCATGTCTACCAATAGCCAAATTAATATGAATAAAATACAGTCTCTAAAATGCTTGTATGCAAATGCTAGAAGTCTACAAAACAAGATGGGAGAGTTAGAATATATAGCACTAAACGAGAGGTTAGATATGATTGGAATATCAGACACATGGTGGAAGGAGGACAACCAGTGGGACACTGTGATACCTGGGTACAAACTAAATCGTAATGATAGAGCTGACCAAATTGGTGGAGGGGTTGCGCTCTATGTTAGAGAGGGCATTGAGTCAGAAAGGATTAAAGTTTTGGAGACGCTTGCCTGCCTGCTTGTTTCCTGGATCCGGTTGCTGGTAGAGGAGGAGCCTGTGATCCCGCCCACTCTTGCCGCTATTTCAACGCTGGCCTACCGCGGTAACGCGACCCGCGGTTGCGTACCCGTGGGTGCGTGCCCGAAGGGGCGTGACCAAAGGGGCAGGCCACGCCCCTTTGGAGCCCCTTCGGAGCTTTGAGGAGCTTCTCACCCGGTCTCATGGGTCGACGGAGAAAAAAGACCTTCCCTGCTACCCCTGCTAAAGTTGGTAAACTTGTGGGGCCAATGGATCGTCACCTTCTGGGTCCTGAAGTTACAACCTTGGATAAAGATCAGTCGGGGACATCCGTGAGTACTGTGTTTGATTTGTCCTCTAGTACGCTGGGGGTTGCCCACCCCGAGGAGGAAGTAAAATTGGAGGTTTGTCTGGTCCGGGAGAATGCTCCCGAGTCAGATTCCCTTGATAAAGCTGATCAGGAACTTTCAGTTATGCCGATGTCTAGAGAACAGAGAGTTAAATTGCCTTCCCCTGTTATTTTTTCTTCTGCTTCTCCGCAGGTGGTTGCACCTGCGGATGTTTCCTTAAAAGATATCTGGGAACCTCTAGTGCGTATGGAAGGTTCCGTTCGTACTTCTTTTTCCCAGGTTGAATCCTTCTCAGGGGAGGTGGTGCAGAAGCTCTCTGAGCATGATGAATTATTGTTAAAGAATAAGAAATCCTTAACTAAAATGGAAGGTCGTTTTGATGTGTTAGAGGCATCTGCCTCTTCTTTTATTAGAGATAGTGCTTCCATTCACCATCAATTGGAAGCTCTTGAAAATACTAATCGTTCTAGGAATTTACGTTTTCTTAATTTTCCTCGTACACATTATCTTTCTCCCTTGATTTTGTTGTATAAGTATTTCAAAGAGAACTTGTTAATTGATGATGTAGATGTTATAAAATTTGCCTCAATTTATTATGTTCCGTTGAACCTTAATAACAAAACTTCTTCTCCTGGGGTTGATCAGGAAGGAGGTCCCCAAGGTGCAGAGTCCTTAGATCTTTCCCAGTTTTTAGAATCATCTTTGGATGTGATCCCGCAGCGTACCACCTTAATAGTTTCCTTTCTTTCTATGCAGGATAAAAATTTGATTTTGAGTTTGTATTTTAAAAAGAAAGGTCAGAACTTTTGTGGTGAGCCCATACAAATATTCCCGGATGTGAGTCGGATTACTCAAGTCCGGAGGAAAGCTTTCTTGGCTTTAAAGGAGCGGACCCTGGCCATTGGGGCTACCGTCTTTCTGAAATACCCGTGTAAATGCATTTTGGTGTTAGATGGTGTTAAATATGTTTATCTGGATGTTGGACAACTTGAGGCTTTTCTGATCGCTAAAGAATCTAGTACAAGTTGATTATTTTCTTGCTTTTTCTTCATGTATATTGGGCTATTTTTGTGTGGATCTTTGTGCTTAAATTTGTTCTGGTATAGGCGAGTGTCTTCTTGACGTGGACTTATTTTGTATTCTTGCTTTATTTGTAATAAAGTTGTTTTAAAAATTAAAAAAAAAAGAAAGAAAGGATTAAAGTTTTGCAAGAAACAAAATTTGCTGTAGAATCTCTATGGATTGAAATTCCATGTAAAAAGGGGAAGGCGATGGCAGTGGGGGTGTACTATCGTCCGCCTGGCCAGAATGAACAAATGGATGATGAAATGCTCAAAGAAATCAAGGAAGCTAGCAAAAGTTACAGTGCAGTAATAATAATGGGTGATTTCAATTACCCCGGCATCCACTGGGTCAGTGTCACAACAGGACATGCTAGGGAGATAAAGTTCCTAGATGAAATAAATGACTGCTTCTTGGAGCAGCTGGTTCATGAACCAACCAGAGGGGAAGCAATATTAGACCTAGTCCTTAGTGGAACACCAGATGTAGTGCAAGAGATAAGGGTGTTGGGGCCACTTGGCAATAGTGATCATAGCATGATCACCTTTGATTTAATTAGTGGAGGAGGGATAGTAAGGAAATCCACAGTACTACCCTTTAACTTTCGAAAGGGAGACTATGATAAAATGAGGAAAACAGTTAAGAAAAAACTAAAAGGAGCAGTTGCAAAGGTTAAAGACGTACATCAAGCTTGGGTGTTGTTGAAAAATACTATCTTGGAAGCCCAGACCAGCTGTATTCCACGCTTTAAGAAAAGTGGAAGGAAGTCCAAAAAACTGCCAGCATGGTTTAAAGGTGAGGTCAGAGAGGCTGTTGTTGCCAAAAAAGCATCTTTCAGGAAATGGAAAAAAGAGCCAAACGATGAAACCTGGAAACAGCACAAGCACTGGCAAGTCAAATGCAAGGCATTGATAAGGCAGGCAAAGAGAGAATGTGAGAAGAAGCTTGCTGCGGAAGCAAAAACGCGAAATAAAGACCTTTTCAAGTACATTCGTAGCAAAAATCCTGTGAGAGAGTCAGTTGGTCCATTAGATGATAAAGGGGTTAAAGGAGCACTAAGAGGCGACAAGGCGATAGCGGAGAGACTGAATGAATTCTTTGCTTCGGTCTTTACTGAGGAAGATGTTGGGATGTTACCCATGACTGAAGTGGTATTTAAAGGTGTAGAAGAATTGAAGGAAATATCGATACATCGGGAAGATGTCTTACAACTATTAGATAAACTGAAGAGTAGCAATTCACCTGGGCCGGATGGTATACATCCAAGGGTGTTGAAAGAACTGAAATTTGAGATTGCAGACCTGCTATCAGTAATCTGTGAACTATCATTAAAATCATCTCTAATACTTGAGGATTGGAGGATCGCCAATGTAACACCAATTTTTAAAAAGGGTTCGAGGGGTGATCCAGGAAACTACAGACCAGTGAGCCTGACATCAGTACCGGGAAAAATGGTAGAAACCATCATAAAGAATAAAATTACTCAGCATGTAGATAGTCACGACCTAATGGGAGACAGCCAACATGGCTTTAGACAAGGAAGATCTTGTCTTACTAATCTGTTATGTTTTTTTGAAGGAGTGAATAAACAGGTGGACAAAGGTGAGTCGGTTGATATTGTGTATCTGGACTTTCAGAAAGCCTTTGACAAGGTCCCTCATGAGAGACTTTTGGCAAAACTAAAGAGTCATGGGATAGGAGGCAGTGTACTACTGTGGATCAGGAACTGGTTAAAAGATAGAAAGCAGAGGGTAGGGCTAAATGGCCAATTTTCCCAATGGAGAAAGGTGAATAGTGGTGTACCCCAGGGATCTGTGCTGGGTCTGCTGCTTTTTGACATATTCATAAATGACCTGGAAAG
Source organism: Ichthyophis bannanicus (assembly GCA_033557465.1). Taxonomy (NCBI): domain Eukaryota; kingdom Metazoa; phylum Chordata; class Amphibia; order Gymnophiona; family Ichthyophiidae; genus Ichthyophis; species Ichthyophis bannanicus. Next base: position 23,491,591 of record CM066035.1, read on the forward strand.
TGGAACAACAAGTGAGGTTATCAAATTTGCAGATGACACAAAACTATTTAAAGTTGTTAAAACCCAGGAGGATTGTGGAAAATTGCAAGAGGATCTTGATAAATTGGAAGACTGGGCATCAAAATGGCAGATGAAATTTAATGTGGAGAAGTGCAAGGTTATGCACCTAGGGAAGAACAACCCAAACTATGGTTACACGATGCAAGGTTCCACATTAGGAACCACCACCCAGGAAAAAGATTTAGGCGTCATTGTGGATACCGTGTTAAAACCCTCGGCCCAGTGTGCAGCGGCGGCCAAGAGAGCAAATAGAATGCTAGGTATGATAAGGAAAGGAATGGAAAATAAAACAAAAGATATTATAATGCCTCTATATCGTTCCATGGTGAGACCGCACCTTGAATATTGTGTGCAATTCTGGTCGCCGTATCTTAAAAAGGATATAGCGATTTTAGAAAAGGTTCAGAGAAGAGCCACCAAAATGGTAAAGGGGATGGAAGGCTACTCCTATGAAGAAAGGCTAAAAAGGTTGGGGCTCTTTAGCCTGGAGAAGAGACGGCTGAGGGGAGATATGATATAAGTCTATAAATTAATGAACGGAGTGGAACGGGTAAACGTAGATCGATTGTTTACCTTATCAGAATATGGAAAGACTAGGGGACATGCAATGAAGCTACAGGGTAACCTATTTAAGACTAATAAAAGAAAATATTTTTTCACTCAACGTGTAATCAAACTCTGGAATTTGTTGCCGGAGGATGTAGTAAAGGCTGTTAGTGTAGCTGGGTTTAAAAAAGGTTTGGACAAGTTCCTGGAGGAAAGGTCCATAAACCATTATTAAGAAGTGACCGAAGATATTTATTTATTTAGCATACATTTGTATACCGCTACTTCCAGCGATCAGTAGCGGTTTGATTAATGAAAAACGGGTTTGTACAATCATGTCAAAATTTAGAAATATACACACATTGATTTGGAGGAGAAAGCACAGCACACGTGGGGAGGACATATGGGGATGATTCAGACATTACATATTGATTCAGACATTACATATTTACATATTTACTTATTTACATAAACTGCCACCATGTTTCATGCTTGACCCTGTTTCATGCTTGCCATGCTTGACCATGTTTCATGCTTGCCACCATGTTTCATGCTTGACCCAGTACAAGCATTGCAGAACCTGCGTCTTTTGGGGAAACTGCTAGGTACATGAGACCTAGATTGGCCACTGTTGGAAACAGAATACTGGACTTGATGGACCTTGGTCTGACCCAGTATGGCATATCTTATGTTCTTATGTTCTTAAGCAGGAATGGAGTCTTCACATATGGGACTCCCTAACTTGGAAATGCCAGGGAGATGACCACAGAATGAGCTGTGAAACACAGGCCTAAGTAGGTCATGTATCCTCCAAGGATATCTGGTATCGAAACCCGGGATGGGGGGGTAGAAGTTGATTTAAGTCTGAAAGAGATGATGGAGAACAGCCTGGCCAAACGAGGCATCCCGGCGGGAGTCCTTCTCTAAGCAATAATGGGCCACAAATGTGTGGACAGGGGACCAGGTTGCTGGCTTTGCATATTTCATCAATCGCCACTGAGCGCAGATTTTCCATGGAGGCAGCCATTGCTCGCACATTGTGCGCTGTGACATGACCTTCAAGGGAAAGTTCTGCACCCTCATATGCAAAAGATATACAGTCTGCAATCCATTTGGAGAGTGTTCTTTTGGATAATGGTAGACGAAGATGACTGGAATCAAAAGGAACAGAAAGCTGTGAAGTGTTCCTGTGCTGCATAGTTCTCTGACGATAAAAAGCCAAGGCACGTTTGCAATCCAGAGTATGAAGGCTTTTTTCTGCGCTAGAGGAATGAGGTCTAGGGAAGAAAACAGGAAGGAAAACCGACAGGTTTAAATGAAAAGGTGAAACCACCTTTGGTATAAAGTGAGGATGATTGAAGGATAAGGTGGTATATAAAACTGTCTAAATAAATAAATAAAATAAATACTTTATCATGGTGAAACTGTTTATAAGGAGGGTCAGCCACTAAAGCCTGGAGCTCACTGGAGCTCGTCTTGCAAAAGTGAGGGCAATTGGGAAGGTGACTTTCCAAGAGAGAAACTTCAGAGACGTAGTGTACTAGGGGTTCGAAGGGTGGCTTCATAAGCTGTCCGAGGACAACACTGAGGTCCCATGCCACTGGTGGTGGCATAAAGGGAGGCTTAGTTAAGAGTAGGCCCCTCATGAAGCGCACTACAAGAGGAGACAGGTTGTCCATCTAGGGGTATGTGAGATGCTGCAATGGCACTTAGGTGGATCCTTACCGAATTGGTTTTTAGTCCAGAGGACGAGAGGTGGAGGAGATATTCAAGTAACGCTTCCACCAGAACAGAAAAAGGATTAAGATTCCCTCTTTGCGCACCAGATTGAAAACCTTCGCCACTTGAAGGCGTAAGAACGCCTTGTGGAAGGTTTCCTTGAAGCCAAAAGGATATCTCTAACCTGTTAAGAGAGGTTTATGTCCTGGAGTGCTATGCTCTCAGCAGCCATGCTGTCAGATGTAAGGACTGCGGATTTGGATGCAGCAGTGTCCCGTTCTCCTGTGATAGGAGACCCACAGCACATCCCAACTCTAGAGGTCTGGCTTGAGAGAGACGTAGAAGCAGAGGATACCATGCTTGTCGTGGCCAATGTGGGACTATGAAGATCATGTAGCCCCTGTCTCTCTGGAGTTTGAAAAGAGTCTTGGGGATAAGGGGAATAGGAGGGTAGGCATATAGGAAGTCCTGACCCCAGTGGAGGTGAAAAGCATCCATCGCCTGACTGTTCTGCGCAGGGGTTCTGGAACAGAAGCGGGAAAGTTTGGCATTCTGAGGACTTGCAAACAAATCTGGGGTTACCCAGATTTGAAAAATTCTAGCAATCTGGTCCACATGGAGAGACCACTCGTAAGGCAGTAGTACTCGACTGAGTTTGTCTGCCAGGAGATTTTGTTTGCCGGGAAGATATACCACTAGTAGGTGAATCTGATGGTGTATGGCGAAAGACCACAGATGTAGGGCTTCGTTGCACAACGCCTGAGAACCTGTTCTGCCTTGCTTGTTCACACAGAACATGGCTACCTGATTGTCCGTCTGGACTAGACCTGTGTGGGAGCGAAGGTGGTCTTGGAACACCCTAAGAGCATTGTGGATGGCTCCAATAGATTTATGTGAAGTTGTGCCTCTTGATGAGTCCAAACAACCTGAGTGGAGAAATTTTCCAGGTGAGCTCCCCAACCCAATTTAGATGCATCCGTCGTCAGGGTAGATTGGTGTGGTGGCATCTGAAAAGGTGACCCTATGAGATGGTTTTCTGGTGATTGCCACCATCAGAGAGACGAAATGAGACGTGCAGAGATCATTTATTTATTTATTTACATTCTCTTATATACCGCGCTATTCTGCATCAGTGCGGTTTACATTGAACAAACTGAAATTACATTGAACAGGGCATTATAACTTGGAGATAACTTTTTTACAGGGAATATGGGCTATGGAGGGTTAAGTGGCTTGCCCAAGACCACAAGGAGCACCTGTGGGACTAGAAACCCCACATTACATTACAGCTGCTTGTTTAGTCACTAATCCCTGAGAGCCCATGAGGTGGCTCTGTGGGTATTTCTTCCCCGACTTATAGAGAATGATCAATTTGATTCTGTCCCCCAGAAGACCAGATGCTTGAGTCCACTGTGAAGCCAGGGTCCATTGAGCTGCACGCATATGCAGACAAGCATAGGGAACCACATGTACAATGGAAGCCATATGGCCCAGCAGTTGAAGCATTTCTCGAGCAGTTAAGAAAGATTTCATGCATGCCTGAGAAGCTAGCTGAACGATTCGAGGACAGCGGGCCTATGGTAGAAAAGCCCTTGACTGCTGCATGTCTAGGAGAGCCCCTATGAACTCTAAGGTTTGAGAAGGGGTAAGTTGGGATTTTGGAAGATTTATTACAAATCAAGTGTTGAAGAACCTGCATTGTGCGGGAGAGAGAATAGCTGGCCTCTACAGCTGTTGTTGCTTGGATGAGCCAGTTATCTAAGTAACAGAAGACAAATATCCCTAGAGATCTTAGGAATGCAGCCACTACTGCCATGCATATTGTAAAGACACTTGGGGCAGAGGCCAGGCCGAAGGCTAGAACCCTGTATTGGTAATGTGTTCCCTGAAAGAAGAATCATAGAAACCTCCTGTGTTCTGCGTGAATAAGGATTTGGGTATATGCATCCTTTAGATGTAGAGAACAAAGCAAGTCCTGACTCTGGAGATAAGGGAGAAGAGTTCCGAGAGAAATCATTTTGAATTTCTCTCGGAGCAGATACTTGTTCAATTCTCTGAGGTCTAGGATGGGCCTGTATCCTCCTGTCTTCTTTGGGATAAGGAAGTAAAGGGAGTAGAAGCCCAGGCCTTGTTGAGAGAGTGGCACTTCCTCTATCGCACCCTGTGCAAGAAGGGTGGTAATCTCTTGAAACAAGAGAGTGGTGAGAGGAGGCCGAGAGCTGAACTCTCTTGGAGTAGATTGAGGGGGCATACTTTCGAAGTGAAGTTTGTACCCCTCTGCTACTATGGAGAGAGTCCAATGTTCTGATGTTATCTGGTGCCACCTTTGGCCAAAGTGACGAAGTCTGCCTGGAATGTTATTTATTTTATTTATTTATTTACATTCTCTTATATACTGCGCTATTCTGTATCAGTGCGGTTTACATTGAACAAACTGAAATTACATTGAACAGGGCATTATAACTTGGAGATAACTATCTTACAGGGAACATGGGCTATGGAGGGTTAAGTGGCTTGCCCAAGACCACAAGGAGCACCTGTGGGACTAGAAACCCCAGTCCTTCCGGCCCAAGGTTGCTGTCCTCTAGTGGGATTTGAACTCCCGACCTTCCGGCCTGAAGTACCTTACCCCAACCACTAGGCCACTCCTCCACTCCTGTTGACTGGATCTGGAATCTCCAGAGGAAGGGCAGCTAAGTTCTCTAGAAAGAAGTCAAAGACTTTGAGGAGGCTGGGTCTGTGAGTTGGCTGAGCCCTGGGGGTCTGAGCCTTCCTTTGTTGCTTCGGTTGCTGCTGTCCCTTCTGGGACAGTGCACAGTGCACAGTGTGGGTATAAGAAGGGTAAAACTTATTTTTCTTGTTGAAAAAAGGCTTCTTTATAGCCTCTTTCTTAGCTGGATTGGCAGTGGTTCTAGAAACCTTTTGAGAGTGGTATTCTCAGATTCTAGCTGAGAAGCCTTGTCCTGCCAATCCTTGTCAAAAAGATTTCCCCCTGTGCAAGGAATGTTCCCCAGCTTATCTTGCACCCACTGTTCAAGATCAGACGCTTGTAACCAAGCAATCAGACGTGTACCGATGCAAATAGCCAAAGTTCTGCTAATATACTCAAAGCAGTCAAAAGTTGCCCTGTTCATAAATTTGGAAATATTCTGGGCAGGTTTTAAAATAGTGTCAGGTAATCAGCCCTCTTGTCATCAGGGAGAAGAGGAGCCATTAGTTCTAAATCCTTAGCAACCTCTCGAAGGAACATACCCATGTACAGTATGTAAGAACTTATTCTGGCCGATAACATGAAGGCCTAAAACATCGACGACTGAAGGCATCGAGAGTTCTCGCCTCCTGGCCCGGAGGATTTGAGGAATGTGTCTTGGCACTTTTGATTCGACGCACTGCCGATTCCACCACCATAGAGTAGCGTGGTAACTGCGTCTTCTGGAAACCGGGACACTGTGGTACCTGGTACATGGTATTGAGCCTCCAAAAATGTGGAGAGATAATTAAGAGTGTCTCACACATTCTAAGCATGAGGTCATGCAGTATTCGGTGAATAGGGAGGGTAGCATCCTCCTTTGGGGCTGCTGGATACTGAAGAATTTCAAGCTCTTCAGCTCTTCATTCCTTCTCCGAGGTCACTGTAATGAAAAGGCCTCTAGCCACGTCCCATATAAAGTCTTGAAAAGACGTGTCCTCTGGAGGAGACATATGGCATTGCAGGGAAGGAGAAGGATCTCCCGGAAGAGCTCTCATCTCCCAGGTACCGGTCGATTCATCAGACGAGTCTGAATCAGAGGACTCAAAGTATCGGCGGGCCGGGTGCTTCCGCTCAGCACATCTACGGTACCGATCAAAATCGGCATCGGAATGCCTTGGTACCGGACCCTCGATGCCGGACACTGATTCTAGGGCCGGCATGGGTGGTAGCATGGAAAGCAGCGCAAAGGTTGATGCAGACACATTCGGTACCGGTGTCATTACCGATGGCTGCGGAACCGATTGCAGAGGATTTAGCAGTACCGAAACTGCTAGCAAGGCCGCTAAATGCCACTCAATCGCCAGGATACGTTGATCCATGGAGCCAGCCAATGCCTGGGTATCGGTACCCGAACAGCGGACCATGACCCCTGAGCATGGCACCAAGAGCTCTCCGGAGGTGGAGGCCTCGGGAGCATCCTGGGACCCCGTTAAAGCTGTCGAGCAAAGACCTCCCGCCAGGGTTGTTTGGCCAGTGTATTCCCTTCCAGGGCAATGCCTAAGGCATCTCGATGCTTAGAAGGAGATCTACCATTGGAAGACTGGTCAGTCTTCATGGAAGACTTGGGTTTCGATACCTGAGAACCATGGGCGGAAGATGAAGCTCTCAACGACGTCAACGCAACCGACATTGCATCAGTGGCAAAGAGGGTGCCGAGTTTCACAGCTCTATTCTGAAGGCCCCACTTTGTCATCTTCCTGTAGAGAAGGCAATCCGACAGCTGATGGTCTGGTCCCAAACATTTGAGACACCAGTCATGGGTGTCAGTAGCAGAAATGGTACTGCTACATTTGGAAAACGTTTTGAAACCACTAGCTGGTTTATCCTTCTTAAAAGGAAAAAGGGGGCCTCAGCCCAAAATAGTGCCTAAGCACCTGGACGGTAACAATACCCTCAGAGAAAAACCCCCAGAAGTTTTCTTATTTTTTTTTTTAAAGAAAGAAATTAGAAACAGAAGAAACACTGATGGTGCCAGTGCTAGCGTTGACGGGAAGGCAGACGCGACCACAAAAGAAGTAAATTTTCTGCGGTGACAGGAATTGCTCCCTGTCAGCTCTGCGGAAAACTAAAAGGAGGGAGAGTTGGAAAAGCGGGAAGGCAGCTACACAGGTGCAGTGGGATGCTCCCAAAGGCTTTCCTATAGGACGCTGGGGAGCGTTTCCGCACGGGCTCCGTCGGTGCCGACATCACCCCATATGTGAAGACTACATTCCTGCTTGTTCCTGGAGATATCCCAGGTTTTCCAGAATCCAAATGGTTAAACTGGTCGAACTTCGGACATCTTTTGGAGTCATGCCCCTGGATCAACCGGTCGTCCAGATAAGGAAAGACATATATTCCTCTGGTTCGAAGAAAAGCAGCTACTACTGCCAGAAACTATGTGAAGACTCTGGGAGTGGAGGCAAGACCAAAGGGTAGCACTCTGTATTAGTAGTGCAGGCCGCTGAGCATGAAGCAGAGGTATTACTGATGAAGAGAGCGAATTAGAATGTGTTTTAGACATCTTTCAAATCCAAGGAACATATCCTACCTCCAGCAGGACGACTGGCTAAGAGGGTACTCAGTGACACCAATTTGAATTTTTCTCTCATGAGGTACAGGTTGAGGTTCTGGAGGTTCTGGAGGTCCAGGATGGGACAAAAAAACCCCTGTTTTTTTGGAGACTTGGAAGTACCAGTAGAAGAACCCTTGCTCCGTCTGAGACAATGGGACCAACTCCACCATCTGGTCCAATAAGAGATTTTGGATCTTGAGCTGGAGGAAAAAGCGGTGGTGAGAGTCAAGGGGGTATTCCCTCGGGCAGAAAGTGGAAGGAAGTTGATTGAAGTGGAGCCCTGTTGGACTATCCTGAGAGCCCAGGAGTCCAATGTGATGGTGAGCCATTGATGGGCAAAGTGGATCAGCTGTCCTCCCACTTGCTTAGGAATGGCATCCAGAAGAGGAAGAAGGGCCATATCCTTGAAGAAAAAGTCAAAATCCCCCACCAGGCTGTGGTTGTGGGGCTGGTTGGGATTTTTCTTGCACTGGCTTTGACCCTTTTGTTGTGAAGCCTGCTAAGGGGACTGATATAAATGGTACAGGGTATATGTACCATAGAATTTCTTCTTTTGGAAGAAAGACTTCTTCCCAGGAGATTTCCTTTTAGAGGGATCAGAAGTCTTCTGAAAGGTGATTCATGGTGAACTGGTTTTGCTCCAGTTCACCTGCCATCTCCCTCTTTTTTTTCTTTTTGGTGTTGTCAAGTCAGTGTTTACTCCTGGTGACCCAGTTGCCTCTGGGCTTTCTTGGCAATGTATCACCAAAAGTAGATTGCCAAGCCTTTTCTCCCTCATGTTGTTGTTGTTAAGTGCCGTCGAGTCAGAGTCGACTCATGGCGACCCCCTGGATAGCTATCCTAAATTGTGTTCGGTCTTGAGTCAGGTGGCTCATTGTTGACAGACTGGTACCCGTGGTTATCACCCTTGCAGGGAACATCTACGTACTTATCCTGGACCCATTGTTCTAGGTCCATTGCCTGAAGCCAGGCAAGGCAGTGTGCCCCGATGCCCATCACAGAGATTCGAGCTACGGACTCAAAGCCATGATAGGCAGCTCTGGTGACATGCTTTGAGTGCTCCTTGACCTTAAGAGACAAGGGAGCGATACTTCTGCCATTGTTCCTCCAACATCTCTGAGGAGAACCCAGCGAGGTCTCCACCCAGATCCCGCAGGAACATGCCCATGTAAAGTTGGTATGTCTGAATATGTGCAAGCAACATGGAGTAGTGACAACATTTGCTAACGAAGGCATCCATAGTAAGGGCCTCCCAACCTGGAAGCACCGAGGAAAGATTCTTCTGACTCTTGATACGATACACAGCCGACTGGACCACCACAGAATTATGTGGGAGTTGTAGTTTCTCAAAACCGGGGCTCTTGGTAACCCAATACTTCAAGTGTAGGCACCGGCTCATGATGGACACAGAGAGGGGGCCACCCAGATGTAGAAACATAGAAACATAGAAATATAACGACAGAAAAAGACCACATGGCCTATCTAGTCTGTCCTTCCATAACAACTACAACAGTCCCCTTTTTACCTTTAGAGATCCTCTGTGTTTGTCCCATGCTTTTTTGAATTCAGTTACTGTCCTCATCTCTACCACCTCCACGGGGAGACTATTCCACGGATCCACTACTCTTTCCGTAAAGAAATATTTCCGCATATCACTCCTGAATCTATCTCCCTTCACCCTCATCCCATGTCCCCTCGTAGCAGAACTTGCTTTCAATTGAAAGAGGCTCTCTCCCTGAAGATTTATGCCCTGGAGGTATTTAAACATCTCAATCATATCACCTCTATTCCGCCTTTCCTCTAAGGTGTACATATTAAGATCCTTCAGTCTGTCCTCATATGCTTTATAATGAAGACCACTAATCATTTTAGTAGCCACCCTCTGCACCGACTCCATCCTGTTCACATCCTTTTGAAGGTGCGGTCTCCAGAATTGCACACTATACTCCAAATGAGGTCGCACCAAAGACTTATACAGAGGCATTATCACCTCCTTTTTTCTGCTAGCCATTCCTCTCCGTATGCACCCAAGCATCCTTTTAGCTTTTGCCGTCGCCTTTTCTACCTGTTTAGCTACTTTAAGATCATCGGACACAACCACGCCTAGGTCCCGCTCTTCTTTAGTGGACAAAAGTACTTCACCCCCTATACTATATTGCTCCCTTTGATTGCTGCAGCCCAAATGCATGACCTTACGTTTTTTAACATTAAATCCCAGCTGCCAAATTCTAGACCATTCTTCAAGCTTAGCTAGATCCCTCCTCATGTTATCTACCCCTTCCTGGGTGTCTACTCTATTGCAGACTTTGGTATCATCCGCAAAGAGGCAAACCTTACCTGAAAGCCCTTCCACTATATCACTATCAAAGATGTTAAAAAGAATCGGACCAAGGACAGATCCCTGGGCCACACCACTGATAACATCCTTCTCCTCAGAGTGAGCTCCATTTACTTGTACTCTTTGTCGCCTCCCACCCAACCAATTTCTAACCCAAGCAGTAACTTTAGGGTCCATCCCTAGGGTGCTCAGTTTGTTTATAAGTCGCCTGTGAGGAACAGTGTCAAAGGCTTTACTGAAATCTAAATACACTACATCTAGAGCTCTCTCTCGGTCCAACTCCCTGGTCACACAGTCAAAGAAATCAATCAGATTTGTCTGACAAGACCTGCCTCTGATGAATCCATGCTGCCTTGGATCCTGTAATCCGCTGGACTCCAGAAACCTCACTATTTTCTCTTTCAGCAGCGTTTCCAATAGTTTACTCACCACCGAAGTTAAACTAACCGACTTGTAGTTTTCAACCACATCCTTACTTCCGCTTTTGTGTAAAGACACCACATGAGCCTCTCTCTAGTCCTTTGGCACCACTCCAGACTCCAACGAGGCATTGAAAAGGTCAGTCAGTGGAGCTGCTAGAACGTCCAAGTTCCCTCAGTATTCTAGGGTGTATCCCATCCGGTCCCATCGCTTTGTCTACTTTAAGTTGAGATAGTTTCTCACGAACACAGTCTTTTGAAAAATGTTCAAGATGTCCTTTGCTTCTGTTCCTATTTGTGGGTGTTTTCTGAGGTCCTGCTCCTGGTTCTTCATCTGTGAACACAGAACAAAAATATTTGTTAAGCAATTCCACTTTATCCTTATCAGCTTCTACATATTCCTCCCCTGCACCCTTGAGTCTGACAATACCACTCTTGCCCTTCCTCTTCTCACTAATATATCTGAAAAATGTCTTATCCCCCCATTTTATTGCATTGGCTATTTCCTCCTCCTTTTGAATCTTTGCCTTCTTGACTACTTTGCTAGCTTCTCTAAGTTTTTCCCAATACAGATGCCTGTCTTCCTCTCTCTGTGATCTCTTGTAGTTCATGAAGGCCTCCCTCTTTTTCTTCACTTTTTCAGCTACTTCTTTCGAAAACCATAGCGGTCTCCTTTTCCTTTTACCTTTATTTACCATTTTAAGAAAAAGGTTGGTTGCCCTTAAAATATCCCCTTTCAGTTTTTCCCACTGTTTTTCTACATCCCTCAGCTGTTCCCATCCAACTAACGACTCCCTGAGGTATTGGCCCATCTTCGCAAAGTTAGTCTTCCTAAAGTCTAAGATCCTCGCCTTTGAATGAATTCTAACAGCCCTAGTCCTAATACTGAACCACACCATCTGGTGATCACTGGATGCAAAATGATCTCCCACTACAACATCAGAAACACTTTCACCATTGGTAAGCACCAAGTCCAGTATGGCCCCTTCACGTGTGGGGTCTGTTACCAATTGCCTGAATAGTTCTCCCTGTAGAGAATCCAGGATCTCCTTACTTCTAGATGATACTACAGCAGAAATGTGCCAATCAACATCTGGCATATTGAAATCTCCTATCAGTAGCACTTCCCCTTTCCTAGCAATGCTGCGCATGTCTTCAATTAACTCTCTGTCCACCTCTTCCTCTTGTGAGGGAGGTTTGTATATCACACCAATGTAAATAGATTTCTCTTTCCCTCTTTCTAGTTTAACCCACAATGCCTCCCCTCTCCCTTTTAAGCTCTGTAATTCCAAAGCTTTAATAGTAGTTTTTACATATAGTGCCACTCCTCCTCCCCTACTTCCTACCCTGTCCTTTCTGAATAAAGTATAGCCAGGTATAGTTACATCCCAATGATGGTTTTCTGTGAACCATGTTTCTGTAACTGCCACTAAATCCAAGTCAGCCACTCTCACAAAGTTTCAACATCAGGGATCTTATTTCCCATGCTATGGGCATTTATACACACTGCTTTCCATATGTTACCCCTGTTTCCCATTTCCATAAAGTTATTTAATGTATCACCTACCTGGGGGCTTTCATTTACCTGGGGGCTTTCTTCACCCATCCCCAACGAATCTAGTTTAAAGCCCTCTTCAGTAGATTAGCCAGTTTACTACTGAAGACGCGTTGACCTTTCTTGGAAAGATGGATGCCATCTCTGCTCTGCAACCCTTGGAACAGCATCTCCCATGGTCTAGGAAACCAAAACGCTCTCGATGACACCATCCACGCAGCCATGCATTCATCTCCAGGATGCGAGCCTCTCTGCCTTGGTCTTTACCCTCAACAGGGAGGATTGAAGAGAACACCACTTGTGCACCTAACTGCTTCACCCTCTGTCCCAGAGCCATGAAGTTACTTTTGATACGTTCCGAGGTATACCTGGCAGTATCATTTGTTCCAACATGGATTAGCAACATTGGGTAATAGTCAGTGGGTTTGATGAGTCTCGGCAAACTCCCCGTAACATCTTGGATCATCTCTGGACATCAAGTCTGGTCGGCAGATGGATGCCTCAGTACCCCTCAGAAGAGAGTCTCCAACCACCACTACCCTTTGTTTCCTTGTGGTCACTGATTCTGCAACTTTGGGGTACTTGAGCTCTGGCTCTTCCCTTTCCAGGGATGCTTTCACCTCCTCCACTTCCAAGGCTGCATAATGGTTCTTCAATTCAAGGGCTGGAGAAGTTGGATTGGTGATTTTGCAGGCCCTGGTGACTTGTGTCCAACCATCGACATTCTGTTGGCACCCATCTTCTCCTCTGCTGGAGAGCTTGGTTGCTGCAAGAAGCATCTCATCAATGTACTTCTCACTGTCTTGAATGCTCCTCAGCCTTGCCACCTCCTCTCTGAGTTCCTCCACTTGTTTCCTCAGAGCTTCAGCATACAGGCACCCTGCACATGGAACCGGTCCTTCAACTGGCATTAGGACCTCTGTCTGGACCGAGGCAGAAGCTGTAACGGGGGCAACAGCTTTAGCGATACGATGTTTCCCAGCCATTGTTCTGTTCGTGGAGCTTAGGTATCTGTTAAAGCAAAAGAGAGAGATCTACCAAGTACCAGCCAGTTTTCCAGTTGTCCTTTCAGAGAAAAGGCAGTTAAATCTCCTTAATTATATTCAAAATGTGCTGGTCCAATTCTCTGTGCTTTGTCAAATGGGGAGGTGCCCTATAAAGCAAGACTACTCGCTAGGGGTGAGTGGGAGTCGGGGTGGGTAGGGAGGGAACTAACACCTGATTAGGTTTTAGCAGTTCCCAAAGCTGAGGAGGTTACTGGAGTTCAACCACCTACTGTGCTCAAGGAAAGTCCCACTAAAGCACCAAAAAGAAAGTAACCTTGCTTTAAAAATGTACAAAAAAACCTTTTAAGAGCTCCCAGTCAGAGAGCTAACAATTTAATATAATAAAACAAACCCTTAAATCCTTACTGTTGGTTGATCTGGAGAGCTCCTGTAGGAAAGCCTCTCTAGGATGCAGTGCACCAGTACTGTTATGGCTTCTTTCAGAGGTGAAGGGTACTGGAGGATTTCCAGTTCTTCTGCTCAAAGGTCCTCTTCAGTCTTGATAATAAAAGGGAGAGCTTCCCCCATCTTCTTCACAAAGTCGAGGAAGGGCAAGCCCTCTGGAGGGTACTTTTGACGTTCGTGCGATGGTGAAAGATCCTAAGGAATGTCCCGATGCCACACGCTTTCAGGGGATTCCTCCTCCGTTTCCCAATCATTGGACAGGCTCCAAGAGGAACTCAAAGTACTGTGTGAGTCCTCTCACTGCCGCTGGCAGTCCAATGGAGTGGAGGGAGCCTGAGGGTATTGATGATCCAATTCCAAGGCACTCTGAGGTGAAAGCCAGTAGGCTGAGAGAGATATCAAGCACCTCTCGGAGGCACTGTCCACCTGAGGGCATGTGTCTCGAGGACAGCTGCACCTCCTCTGGTGAGGCCACCGCCATGGATGGGGCCATCACTGCGTCTTTGGACAACTGCTGGGCGAAGAACGCCAAGAGACTTTGCTCAAGCATCTCCAACTGTTTTTATTCTTTCAAGATGTATACCCCCTAAAGAAGGCATCTGCCAAAACGTGTAGGGGTCTTTTTAATAATAAAGCACTTGTGACCTCCACACGCTACTCGCCCTTTGTGGTTTGGTGGTTGAGATGAGGACAGTGTCTGAATTTAAAAAGGCATGGGACAAACACAGAGGATCTCTAAAGGAAAAAAGGGGACTGTTGTAGTGGTTGATATGGAAGGGCAGACTAGATAGGCCATGTGGTCTTTTTCTGCCATCATATTTCTATATTTCCAAAGGCTTCCTTTGGAAGCTGGGAAGTGTTCCCAAGCGGGCTCCGTCAGTGATGTCACCCATAATTGAGGACTGACTTTCTGCTTGGCCCCAGAGAATGAATAAAACCTTGAGATCTGGAAGAATATTTTTGCTTTGTTTTCTAATGAAACATAAAGGAATATTTTATTGTGTTTTTCATTTTGTAAGAAAACAAATGCACATTCCTAGAAAAAATAAAATGGATGAATTCAGTAAATCATAACAAAGCAGCAACAAATTACAGCTAAAAAAAAACCAAAACCTCTCTTAGACTTCAGCTAGGAAATGGCTGGTCTTAAATGCAATTCAGCATACTTCTAAATGAAAGCTTCAGGCTCTCTCCAGAAGGTCCTATGTCACAGAAAGTCTCTTCCTTTCTTATTTCCCATCTGTTCATTACCTGGAGAATACTCTCCTGATCAGGAACTGCTTGAAAAGGGGAATATCCTGCAGTAGTTCCCAAAGCACAGCTTCTCGATGCCAGTCTCCTAGGGTCATGGCCTCAGCCCCCTCCTCTGGGTGCACATGCAGAATTCCAAATGGAGAGAAAATGTAGTGTTCTGGATCCAGCAGGTTTTTAGGGACAACCACTAAATCATAGGGCCTGGAAAGAAATGAATTTAATGACAATTAGAGCCTCCAAACCATACTAAATGTAGTATAAACTTTCCCTCTCTCTCTCTCTACCATTACCTTTCATTACCTTCTACACATAAACCACCTCAGCTGCAGGTAGAAATTCCCTTCACTCCCACACAGCAAGCACAGAGACAAGCCCCTTGCCCAATGTTTTCTCCCAACAATGCCCACCACAAGTCCCTGCAAAAGGTGAAAAAGTGGATGACCAAAGAAATTCTGAAAATTGCTCAGAAATGTAGAGAACCTAAAGCCAGAGAAGAAAGCGTAGTTACTCACCTGCAACAGGTGATCTCCAGGAACAGTAGGAATTTAGTCTTCATATATGGGTGATGTCGGCACCGACTGAGCCCATGTGGGAATGCTCCCCAGTGTCCAAAAGGAAAGCTTTTGGGAGCACCCCCCTGTGCTTACATGACCACCTTCCCATTCTTCCAACTACTTCTCTTCAGTTGGGCTTGTAACTGAAAAGAGTGAAAAACAATTCTACAACTCCAAGGGGAGGAGGGCAGGTTGTGAAGACTAAATTCCTGCTGTTCCCGGAAATCAACTGTCACAGATGAATAACTATGCTATCTCAAGAAATAAGCAAGAATGTAGTCTTCACATATGGGACGCCCCAGTTCCCAGATCGCAGGAGACTTAGAGACCAGGCCAGAACGGAGGATTTGGAAAGGGTCCACGGACTCACGGACATCCCCGCCATGATGATCTGGTAACATGAAATTTGGGCGGGGGGGGGGGGGGCAGGAGCTGTAGCTATGTGCCAAATAGATGTTGGAGGATTGCCTTACCAAAGGCTGCATTCTGGCATGAGTCCTTGTCCAAGCAATAGTGGGCGGCAAAGGAATAGATGGAGGACCAGGTTGCTGCCCTACAGATGTAATCAATGGCTACTGATCATAGGTTGGCTACAGAGGTTGCCATGGCCTGGACATTGGGTGCAGTGATGTGCCCTATAAGGGTGAAGCCTGCTCGTTCGTAAGCAAAGGAGATACAGTCTGCAATCCTTCTCAAAAGCTGCTTTTCAACACAGGAAGCCCCAAGTGATTGGGGTCAAAGTAAACAAACAATTGTGAGGATTTATGGAGATCCTGATTTCTTTGTAGACAGAAGGCTAGGATCCATTTACAGTCAAGAGTGTGCAGTGTTGCTTCTGCATGGGAAGAGTGTGGTCTTGGAAAAAAGACTGGAAGGATAGCATAGTTACTCACCTGTAACAGGTGTACTCCAGGGACAGCAGAAATCAGTCTACACATACAGGTGACGTCAGTGCCGACGGAGCCCATGTGGAAGCATTGCTTCATATTTTAAAGAAAGCCTTTGGGAGATGCACCACGCATGCATGGTCCCCTTCCCGCCCAAGGATGCCATCTTGCCTCAGTCTAATGACATAGCTAAGACAGCAAAAATTAAAATATAGTAAAGAAGCAACTCCAAGGGGAGGAGGGAGGGTTGTGAGGACTGATTCCTGTTGTACCTGGAGAACTCCTTTTACCGGTGAGTAACTACAATTTCTGAGGGAACAAACAGGAAGTCAGTCCTCACATATGGGACTCTCCAGCTACAGGCTACAGAGAACCTGTACAAAACGCCACAGCAACCAGAGAAGGTGAGCCATGAGCTGCAGCAGTTGAGTCCCATCTTAGAAACTCTCATAAGACCCAAGCGTCCAGCAGAAAAACAACACTCCAGTAACCTGAACACAGAAGGGTCAGAGGACAGGACTTGCCTACATCCCGAAGAAATTACTGAGTATGGACTGGCTGAAGGCACAATCCCATCGTGACTCCCTTCCCAGGCAGTAGTGAACTGCAAAGGTATGTACTGAAAACCAGGTGGCAGCCCGGCAGATTTCTGTGACAGATCCAGAACTCAGACTTGCTACAGAGGTAGCCATGACTGACACGGTGCACCATGAGCTGGTTGTCCAGTGAGATTCCAGCTTGCTCATAGGCGAGGGCAATGCAGTCTGCCACCCAAGTGGACAGAGTTCACTTAGTTACAGGAAGCACCAGTCAACTGGGGTCATAGGAGACAAAGAGATGAGGCACTTTGCGGTGGCCCTGAGCCCATTGCAGATAAAAGGACAGGCCTCTTTTACAATCCAGGGTTTAGAGAATGGTCTCCGCTTTGCCAGCGTAAGGCCTCGGGAAGAAATTGGGGAGCACCACCTCCTGATTGAGATGGAAGGGGGACAGCACCTTTAGCATAAACTTGGGGTGTGTGAGGAGCACCACTCTGTTCTTGTAGAATCTTGCGTAGGGTGACTCTGCCATCAGAGCCTGTAGCTCGCTGACCCTGCAAGCAGATGTAAGAACCATGAGAAAGATAACCTTCCATAAGAGGTACCGCATGTGGCAGGTAGCCAGGGGCTGAAAAGTCAGTTTAGTGAGCTACATTGAGATCCCACTCCACTGTTGGTGGGTGGATGGGGGGCTTGGACAACATAAGGCCCACAGGAAATGAGAGATAAGGGTTTGAGCCGAGAGGAGCTTGGCCTCAATAGAGTGGTAGTGTGCCGCAATAGCGCTCAGGTGCACGCTGACCGAGTTAGACTTCAGTCTCACCTGTGCCAGGTGGAGTAGGTACTGGAGCACTAGCTGCACTGAGCATGAGAAAAGGTTTGCCTGCCTCTCGGGGCACCACACCAGAAATTGACACCATTTGAAGGTGTTCACCTTTCTCATGGAGGCTTTACAGGAGGCCAAAAGGACTTTCTCCATGTCATGTGGGAGGTTGAAGGGAGCTAGCGCTATTCTTTCAGCAGCCAAGCCATGAGCAACAGGGACCCCAGATTGGAGTGCAGGAGAGAGCCCCCCTCCTGTGAGAGTAGTCCTGGGGTGCAGCCCAGGGGAATCAGAAGCGCCACCGACAGAGAAGCAGGGGGAACCAGGGTTGCCTGGGCCACTGGGGGGCTACCAGATTCAGTGATTCCCCATCATGCTGGACCTTGAAGAGGGTCTTGGCATCCAGTAGTGTCGGCGGGAAGGCGTAAAGGAGGCTTTCCATCAATGGGATGAGGAATGCATCACCCGGGAGCAGAAATGGGGCAACTGCAAGTCGGAAAAGCCGGGAGGCCACTCTGGGGTCCGGATGCCACTCATGCAGCTGGAGGACTCTACTCAGCCTGCCCGCCAAGGCATTGTCCAGGCCCAAGAGGTAGACCGCCTGCAGGAGCATCCCATTGCATGTCGGATATGAGGAGAGGGCTACCACCACTTGGCAGAGAGAGTATGACCACTTGCCTCCTTGTTTGCTGACTTAGAACATTGCGACCTGATTGTCTATCTGGACCAGCACCAACTGGTGCTGCAACGGTAGCAAAAGGCTCGGAGGACCATAAATATCGCCTGGAACTCCAGGAGGTTGATCTGCAGCTGGCACTCCATCTTGGACCATGTGCCTTGGGTGCAGAGGTCCTCGCAATAAGCTCCCCATCCTCGCAGGGAGGCATCCATATTGAAGACCCAGAAGGGCATCTCAACCTGAAGATAGCGGGGGATCTGCCACCAGTGGAGGGAGTCCGCCAGTTGGCAGGTCACTTTTACCCTATCCCGAAGTCTGCCTGTGGCTTGTGTTCACTGGGAGTGGAGGCACCACTGAGCTGCCCTCATATGCCGGTGGGCATACAGGGTTATGTGGACTGTGGAGGCCATGTGGCCCAGAAGGCGGAGAAGGCGAGCAGGTAGAGACTGGCAGTGTTGCACTTCCACAGCTAGCATCCTGAAGCACTCTGTCCTCTCTGGAGGGAGGAAGACCTTGGCCTAGAGGGTGTCCAGCTGAGCCCTTATGAACTCCAGGCATTGTGCAGGAAAGAGGTGGAACTTGAAGTAGTTGATGATGAACCCCAGATGCTGCAGGGGCATGGATGGTGCGCTTGTTGGCGTGGTACACTTCTGCAGCTGTGCATCCCCCTAAGAGCCAGTCATCCAGATAGGGAAAGACAAAGACCCGTTGGTGAAGACCCTTGGCGATGACACCAGCCCGAAGGGTGGCACCCTGTACTGGTAGTGACCTCTTCCACCAAGAACTGAAGGTATCGTCAGTGGATGAGGTGGATGTGGATCGGGGGATGTGTGTATAAGCATCTTTGAGGTCTAAGGAGCATAGCCAGTCTCCTTGCTGGAGGTAAGGCAGCAGTGCTCCAAGGGAGAGCATATTGAACTTCTCCCTCACCAGAAAACTATTCAAGTCCTGTAGATCCAGGATTGGCCTGAGGCTGCCTGTTCGCTTGGGAATGAGGAAATATCTGTAATAGAAGCCTTTACCCCACAGATGTTTGGGCACTTGTGCCACTGCCATGTCCATGAGAAGCCCTGTGAGTTTGGTGAGAAGCAAAGTCTGGTGAAGGACAGGCCTTACAGGCTCTCCTGGGAAGAACGAGGATAATGTCTGTTGTAGGTGGAGGAGGTATCCCTTCCTTGGTTGGTAGTGATGGAGGACCACCTGTGACCAAACAGGGCCAGACTCCCCCTGTGGACTGTTGAGGACCTCCTGAGGGAGAGGAGGCCATACCCAAGGAATCAAAAACTCCCTCCAGACAGGGCCGGGGCCGGGGATGATGCCTGGGTCTTAGACTTGTCGGGGCCGTACCCTTACCCCTAGGACTGTGCCCCCTGCTATGGGGCAGAGAAGGCCTGGTACTGTGGCACACTACCGAACACCCCTTCCTTCCTCGGGAAAAAAGGCCTCTTCCCCAGGGCCTTTTTACAAGGGTGTAGCGAGATCTTTATTCAAGAGTCTGGTTCTGATCAGGAGCTCAGTCTCTATCTCAGTAGCCTTGTCTGACATGGCTTTTCAGAGAGATTATCTCCGGTGCAAGGGACATTGATGAGTATTTCCTGGACCCACTGGCTCAAGGTCAGATGATTGCAGCCATGCCTGGCATCCGGCTCCAATGCCTGTGGCGGCCACTTTAGCTGAGGATTCAAAGTCATCAAATGCTGCTCAAGACAGGAACTTCGAGCATTCTTGAATGCCGAGATCAGTGTCTTGAACCTCTGAAGAGGTTCCCCATCGAGGCCTGCAGAGAAACCAGCGAGCTCCCTTGCCAGTTCCTTTAGGTACATGCCACTGTACAACTGGTAGGACTGGACTTGGCAAATCAGCACTGAGCCCTGGTAGCATTTTTGGCTGAGAGTATCCATGGTATGAGCTTCCCTACCCGAGAGCACCAATGAATGAATCTTTTGGTTCCTGAGTCACTGCATGGCCGACTCGACAACCATAGAATTGTGAGGGAGCTGGGTTTTCTGGAACCCTGTGCTTTGGCAGACTCGATTCATGGTGTCAAGCCATTTGTTCCCAATGGACACATACGGGGGAGGCGGCACTCGAAGATCAGAGGGACGAGCACTGTGAGGGTCTCCTTCGGAGGGGCCTTGTACTGGAGGATCTCAGGCTCCTCCCTTGCAGGGTCCTCCTCTGCCTTGGTCTCAAATGCGAGCACCTTTGCCATATCCTACATAAAGTTGAAAAAGGCAATGTCTTCGGGCAGGGATAGGCGCTGGGACACCGGTGGAGACGGGTCAGAGGGCATGTCTCAGTGTCGCTGGGTGTCCGGGGACTCCTTGTCTTCGGTATCCCAGTCTGAATCAAAGTCAGAGGAAGAATCCAAGGCTCCATAGTTCCCGTGGTCGGGCCCGAAGCCCAAAGGTCTGCGACCCCCAGGGGACCTGTGATCCAAGCCGCGTGCACTCACTGGAGAGGACCAGTATCCCGAGGAACAGGACCAGGATCTCGTCCGATGCCAAAGGGTCTCTCAAGGAAGTGTCGCTCGAGGATCGGCGTGATGACTGGGGAAGCCCTCGAGGTCGAGGGTCTGGTCATCAGGGCAGATGAACCGGAAGGAAATGGACATCAGCGCCTGCTGCTGTGCCAGGAGGGCAGTGATACTGCAAGGCCACCATTCTGGTCTCCATGCCAGATGGCTCTGCACCTTCAACATGGACACTGATGGCTTTGGGCCCAACGTCGGTTCCGTCAAAGGGGAGTCCTTGACCAGGATGGACTTTGTGGTCTGAAGCCGGTCACCCAACACTCATGACTCCTCCTGTGGCAGCTTGTGAGGCCACTCCTGCTCTGACGACTCTGACTCACTGGGGACTGAGGGGCCAGATGTGGGATTTACCTACTTTTCCCGATCCATCTTCTGAGGTGGTCTTCAAGGGCTTCGAGCTCTGCTTACATTCCACCTCTGGGGAGTTCCTTTCTGAGAAGCCGTAGGCCACGGGATTCTGAGGCAGGCCAGACATCGCGGGGCACCAAAGTACCAGAGGGGGCCCTGGAGCATGGTGTCGTGGTCTGGCCTGAGGCACCAGAAGCAGCAGTCATGTGGATCGGTGACTGACACCATCTTACTGCATCAATCACACTCCTTGAAGCTACTGGAATCCATGGGGAAAAACGGGTCCTTGAACCCGGGTTAGGATCCGAGGCCTACTGGCCAAAAAGGGTGCTTAGCACCAATCAAATGACACCTCAAAAAAAAAAAAAAGAAGAAGGAAAATGAACCCAAGGAGTGACGCAGAGGCGAGCTGGCTCTGGGGCGGGAAGAGGAACCTGTATGCGTACCGGAAAGGAAAATTTTAAGACAAAAAAAGAGACACAATTTTTCCGGGAAAAAGGGACAGACGTCCAGTGGGCTCCATGGAAAAAAAGGAGACTGAGGCAAGATGGCACCCTTGGGTGGGACGGGGACCACACATGCGTGGTGCATCTCCCAAAGGCTTTCTTTGAAAACTGAGATGTTTTCCCGTGCAGGCTCCATTGGCGCAAACATCACCTGTATGTGAGGAATGACTTCCTGCTTGTTCTCAGAGAACACGGAATGATTGATATGGAAAAGTGATACTACTTTTGGTAGAAAGTGGGGTGTGTCCGAAGGACAACCTTGTCATGATGAAATCTGGTATATGGTGGATGCGTCACCAATGCCTGAAGTTCATTGATGCGCCTGGCTGAAGTTAGAGCAATGAGGAAGGTGACTTTCCAAAATAAGTACCGAAAGTGAGTGGTGGCCAGAAGCTCAAACAGTGGTTTGCGCTGTGCCAAGACCACATTAAAGGTCCAAGCCACCAGAGGAGGCTTGAGGGGTGGCTTAGAGAATAGGAGACCTCTCATGAAGCGTGCAACTAGTGGATGCAAGGAAATAAGTTGACTGGCGACTGGCTTATGAAAAGCTGCGATGGCACAGAGATGAACTCGCACTGAATTGGTTTTGAGTCCTGAGGACAGGTAAAGTAGATAGTGTAGATTTGAAGCTATCGGTGTGGCAAACTGATTAAGGTCCTTTTCCAAGCACCATGAAGCAAATCTGTGCTATTTGAAGGAGTATGCTTGCCTGGTGGAAGGTTTTCTGAAAGCCAGTAGGTTAAATATGGAACCCAGCAGAGAGCTTGTACTTTAAATTTAATAGTCACTCAGGGCCTAGCATCAGCAAAGTACTTTTAGTTTAAATTTAAAACACAGAAGAGAGCTTTCTAGTTAAATTTAGAACTCAGCAAAAAGCTTGTAGTTTAAATTTCATAATAAGTTAGAGCCTTGCAGCAACAAAGAGCTATAATTTAAATCAAATCAGAATATAGCTTACCTCAGCAGCACAGGACAGGGTACTGTATAGCAGCCCTCTTTTAATAAGTGTTATTTCCCTCCCTCCCTCCCCAACATCCACCTACCCCTGGGATAATCGTAGCTTTATAGGTACTTACACATCTTAAAAGACAGGAGGTGGAGACTTCCGGTGACGTCAGCGACCTGCATGGCGGCGTGAAAGCGAGCTCCGCCACAGCCTGCAGCAACGTGGTGGAAATTCCCTGCTGGGGAGAGTGCAGAACGGGGCAAAGTGGAGAGTTAGTGGTAAAGGAAGAGTAGAGGCAGTGAGCGGTGGCGAGAGACGAGCCGCGCTGACGTTCGGGCCCACTGAAGCAGTGCCGGTGAGGCGTAGAAGCACGTGGAGCTGGAGACGGGGAGCAGTGCCGGAGCGGCGAAGGCCTGACATGCACTGAGGACCTCTGGAAGGAGAAGCGAGCCAAAGCTACTGTGCGGGAAGAGAAGTGCCCTGGGGGAGAGTTTCATCACCCGTGGGCCTGAAGAGGAGGCGGAGAGCACTGCGGTCCGACGAGAAGGCTGGTCGGCACGGAGGCCTATAGATACCTGACATCAGGCAAGGTGAGCCGGGCCGGGCCGGGCCGAGAAGGCTGCAAGTAGGGGAGAAGGAGGAGGGAGCCCGGTGCTCTAGGGCAAGATCAGTGAAGCCCAGTTTGTCCCGAAAAGTGAGGAGAGTAACAGCGCACAAAGAACTGGGGGACAATAATGTGAAGGAAAACCTACTGTATATGGGGTGTGTCAAGAGCAGCAATAGCCCCCCGCTGTAGCCGGGCTTGGGCAGAGCGGCAGAATAATCCCCATAGTCCACGGCCCCAGCAGTGAGGAGAAAAGAAGAACAGGGAAGCTCGGGGGCCTACTGATCGACACTAGTGCTGGTGCGGCACAGTGAGTGGGCTGAGTGTCGGAGAGGGTGCGCAGCAGTGGGCCTCCAGCCACGGACTAGGGGAGGTCAGGTGGAAGTCCTGTACACCGACTGAAGCAGATAAGGAGCACTGCAGGAACAGAGTTGCAAGCAGTCATAGAACCTGCACAAGGAAGTGTTCTGAAATCAAGGCGCAGAACTGTGAATCAGTGGAGGAAGAAGCAGTGCAGCGTCAAGAAGATCTAGCACGCTAGCCATTACCTGGGATAGGCATTACACCCCCCCACAAGCCAGGAATTGGGCGGAGGGAAGTCATGGAGAAGAACAAAAGCGGTCCCTCCGTCAAGAAGAAGCTAGCGGAATTCCGCTCTCCCTACGCTACGCCGAGAGGAGGTAGGGAGGGGGACAAAGAGGGCAAATCTCTCCCCACTACATCTACAGTGACGGAGCTAGGGGTGGAGAAAGAAAGCAGTCCAGAGCTGGCCATCATGATCAAAGACTGGCTCACTGAGTTGAAAGATGAGCTTAAGGCAGAACTGGGGGGCTAAAGAATGAACTAAAAGAATCAATCCAAGGACTGAGACAAGAATTGATTGACCTAGGGGGCCGCGTGGAGGAAACTGAAACACAGTTGGAGCAGCAGGGCGAGGCCTTGGAGGAGCTCCACAAAGAGCTGGAAGATCGCTGTGGAATACAGAGAGAAATGCAATTGAAATTAGAGGACCTAGAAGATCGATCGAGGAGGTGCAATATTCGAGTCCGGGGCCTCCCAGAAGACAAACAATACAACAGGTCCAAAGAAGTGGTTTCTCAAATCTTCAAGGCGCTGATGGCTGCGGGTTCAGTTGAGGGGGAGGCCACGGAAGACCTGCTCCTTATCGAGAGAGCACACAGAAGCCTAGGCCCCGTGAGGGATAATAAGCCTCGAGATATAGTAGTTTGTCTCAGTTCCTTCAAAAGCAAAGAGAAATTGCTGGGGGCAGCAAGGAAACTGAAACAGTTCACCTGGGAAGAACATAAGCTAGAGTTCTTCCAAAACTTATCGCCAGGAACTTTACAACGCAGACGAAATCTCCGAGAGGTGACAGCATTTATGCGGAGGGAGGAGCTGCGATATAAATGGCTGTTCCCTTTTGGACTTCTAATCACTGTGAAGGGGAAATCAAGAAGGGTGGAGTCGAGCGAGGCAGCGTGGAAAGCGTTGCGAGATCTGGGAGCGGACCATCTACCGGAAGGAGCGGAGGTGATCCGAGGAAGTGAGAAGTTTGTAGGGGCGCACAGTCCTAAATGGAGGAACCAACGCTGGCATCACGTCCCAGTCCGAGGGAGGAGAGTGGCGAGACTGCATCGTGGAAGCGGGGACGCACATGAAGAGGACAATTGAGAGAGCTCCTACTTAAAGACACTAAAAGGATCTGCCTGTTGAGTGGGTGGGGGCGGGAGGCGGGGGTAGGTGGAGGAGCTAGGGGGGGGAGTGGGGAGGGGGAAGGTGGGGGTTTAGGGGGGAGAAGAGGCAGGGGTGAGCAGTAGGGGAGTCAGGGCGTGGGCAGGTGTAGGTCCCGGAAGATGTCACAATTCTGGAAGTCGGATCTCCCACTAGGGGGGGTGTGCAAAAGGGAGGGAAGGGGAGGATGGGGGGGGTTGAAAGGGGAGGGGGTAGAGGGTGGAGGGGGGGAGTGGGGGGTGGGGGCGGGGGGGGGCAGGTCGAGGAGAGGCAAGAGGTGAGGGGAGACACTCATGGGTGACTTGAAAATCTTCACCTTAAATGTGAAAGGCCTTAATTCACCTTTTAAAAGGCAACGGCTGTATAGAGAGATAGCCAGGCAAAAGGCCTCGATGGTCTTACTACAAGAGACACATCTCCTGCGGGGTCATGAACAGCTAGTGAGACCTAAAGGGTACACGGAGTGCTTTGCGCCTCCAACCAACAGGAACGGAAGAAGGGAGGGGTGGCGCTGCTGATTAGTGGGGTTCTTCAAGCGGAGGTGCACACGGTATTCAGGGACAGGGGGGGCAGGTACTTGATGGCAAGACTGAAGGTAGGGGATGAATGGTACTGCGTGATTAATGTGTATGCACCCACAGGGCCACAAAGGTCCTTTTGGAGAGAAGTGGATGAGAAAATGAACTTGCTGGGCGAAGGAGTGAGAATATGTGGCGGGGATTTCAATATGACTTGGGAGGTGGGGCGTGTTTCCACGGGGAGGGGGGAGGGGAGAAGTGCGGATAGAAAACGTTACCAGCAATTTGTGCGAGATAATGACCTAGTTGATGCGTGGCGGCTTCTTAACCCTAGTCGCCGCCAGTATTCATTCTTCTCAGCAGTACATGGCATGTACTCTAGGATAGACGCTATCTGGGTGGAGAAAGAAATAGCGGGTAGGCTCCTCGACAGCGTGATAGAACCCATTACCTGGTCGGATCATGCCCCGGTGGTGGTAAAGCTCCGAGGTCGGCAAGAAGATCGAGGGGTGCAGTTTTGGAAACTGAACGAAGCTCTGCTAAAGGATGATAGAGTAGTGCAGGAATTAAAGGACCTAATCCCTGAATATTTTACACCGGTGAAATCTCTAAGGGGGTGGTTTGGGATGCGTTCAAGGCGGTGGTGCGAGGAACCTTGATTAAATGGGGATCCAGAATTAAGAGGGAAAGAGAAGAGAAGGAGCTTAGTCTGAGACAGAAACTTGTGAGATTGGAAGGGGTGGACGCCGGGGGAGGGGGCGGCGCGGTACGAGGGTAAGTGTTAGAAACTAGGGCTAAGCTAAACGCGCTGGAAGCAGACAAAATTCAGTATCGGCTGCAACTGCTCCGCCAAGAGTTTTTTGAGGGAGGGAATAGGGCAGGTAAGTTTCTAGCGCAGAGGTTGAAGCAGAGACGGAATAGGACATTAATAACACAAATTAGGAGCAGAGAAGGGGTGGTAAGGGAGGAGAAGGAAATTAGAGACGAATTTGTAGATTATTATCGGAGGCTCTATACCGCTCTGCCCGATAGATCTGAGGAGGAGTTGGACGCGTATATGAGGGAGGCCAGCCTTCCGCGCTTGGAGGAGGGCGAGAGGGAGGCGCTGGACTCAGAAATAAAAACTTCAGAAGTGGCGGCAGCTATTAAGGGTTTGAAATTAGGGAAGGCCCCGGGTCTAGACGGGTTGTCAGCCAGTTTCTATAGGATGTTTAGGGATCTACTGGTGCAGCCGCTGACGGATCTGTTTAATACCTCAAGGGAGGGGGGAGGACTGGCGGCCACGATGGGGTGGGCGGGGATCACGCTCATACATAAAGTGGGCAAGGACCCCCAGGAGTGTGCCTCATATCAGCCTATCTCCCTGTTAAATCTTGACACCAAGTTGATGGCTAAAGTCTTGGCAGGGAGGCTCAATAACCTACTGGGGAAATTGGTGCACGAAGATCAAGCAGGGTTTATTCCTGGGAGGCAGGTGGCGGACAACATCCGGAAAGCATTAAACGGTATATGGGCGGCGAAGTCCCGGCAGGAACCCGCTTTGCTGCTTTCGTTAGATGCTGAGAAAGCCTTTGACCAGGTGTCGTGGCGCTTTCTGTTTTCTGTATTAGAGCACATGGGGTTTGGGAAGGGCTTTCTAGGTTGGGTGAAGGCATTGTATGCGGGGCCCAAGGCATGTGTGAGGGTGAATGGGGGGTATTCGGGATTTTTCCCGTTAGGGAGGGGGACGAGGCAGGGATGCCCACTATCCCCACTACTATTTGCCCTATCGTTGGAACCGTTGGCAGGGAGGATTAGGGCAGACCCACGCATAGTGGGTATAACTATAGGACAGCGGGAGTATAAAATGGCTATGTTTGCTGATGACATATTGTTGTTGGTGGGGCAGCCGGAGGGGTCGTTGCCGCAAATAATGCAGGAAGTGCATGCGTATGGTGACTTGGCGGGGTTCAAGATTAACTGGAACAAGTCGGAAATTCTGAATCTGACAGTGGGGGAGGAGCTACGGAGGGGCTTACAACAAACATTCCAGTTTAGGTGGGCCAATAGGTCTACCCGATACTTGGGAGTATATCTTGGGCGGGAGCTGGGAGACTTATACGAGCTGAATTATGTGACACTGTTTCGGGAAGTCGAAGCTCAATTGGGAGCATGGAATAGGGGATTTATATCGGAGGTGGGGAGAATGGCAGTGGTCAAAATGATGCTACTACCCCAGTTCCTGTACTTTTTCCAGGTGTTGCCAGTGGTTGTTCCGGTAAAAGAGTTAGTCCGGTTGCAAAAGTTGGTGGATAGGTTTATATGGGGAAAGAAACGTCTTAGAGTAGCGGTCAGAACGTTGCAAGTGGCAAGGTTGGAGGGCGGAATGGGGGTCCCAAATTTTAAAAAGTACTATGCGGCGGCTCAGTTAAGGGCAGTATACTCGTGGCTAAGAGAGCAGCATAAGCATTGGGTGCAGATGGAGGCAGAGAGTCTGCGACCAGGGGTTTTGGAGAGATGGGTGTGGGGCGGAAGAGGGGGTAAGTATGAGAATCCGATAGTGAATCATACGCTTGCGGTGTGGCAGGAATATAGGAAGAGGTTGGTGGGGGAGAGGAGGTGGACGAGGGTGATGTCAGTGCTGGCCTGCTGTGAGGAAGGGCAGGGCCCAGAGGTGGTGGTGGCGCAATGGTGGGCCCGGCAGGAGCTGGCACAAATATCCCAGGTACTTGATGGACGAGGAGTGAGGGATTTTGAGGGAATACGGGACTTGTATCAGCTGCGGGAATCTGATAGATTCCCATACTTGCAGTTGAGCTCATATATCAAGCAGAGAAGACATTGGCAGGACTTCATGAAAGATTTGGAGTGGTTTGAAGGGAGCTGCCTCGGTTCGCTGGGGAGAAAGGGAATTATTTCTCGGATTTACAAAGGGCTCATGGCGCGAGGGCCGGAAAAATTAAGTTACATGAAGGCCTGGGAGAAGGATCTGGGCACATCGTGGGAGGTAGAGGAGTGGGAGCAAATAGCTCAAGGGATAGCGAGGGCCTCCATAGCAACATCATTGCGAGAGAATGGATGGAAGGTGCTATCTAGATGGTACTTAACACCAGAGCGACTGTTTAAAGCGAAGGTATGTGAGACGGATGAATGTTGGCGGAAGTGTGGTAAGAAAGGGACTTGGCTACATATGTGGTGGTCCTGTCCAGTAGTGCAGGCGTATTGGGAGGCTATAGGGGGAATCATAGAGAATATCATACGGGAAAAGATTGATCTGTCCCCGGAACTTTGTCTCCTTCTAAAGAACCATGGTACGAGAGAGGGGAATTGGAGCGTTGTGTGACAGTGCATTATGGCGGCCAGATGCGAGATTGCTAAGCACTGGAAGAGTGGCCATATGCCCTCCCTAGCTCAATATGCACAACGGTTGGCAGAGCTGTATCAAATGCATCGGTTAACAGGGTGGAGAAAGGGGAAAGAGGAGCGCGTAAGGAGACAGTGGGAAGGGGTGTGGAGATGGTTAAATGGGGGGGGTAGGGCGGCCATAGGGGGGGG
Source organism: Ichthyophis bannanicus (assembly GCA_033557465.1). NCBI lineage: Eukaryota > Metazoa > Chordata > Amphibia > Gymnophiona > Ichthyophiidae > Ichthyophis > Ichthyophis bannanicus. Next base: position 23,520,441 of record CM066035.1, read on the forward strand.
GGGTAGGTCCCTAGGCTTGGGGGCGCAGGGAGAGTGGAGGGTCACCCATAAATCTGTTACATGTAGAGCTGGTAGATGGGGGGGGAGGGGAGGCAGGGGAGGGAGGGAGGGAGGGGGAAAAATAAAAATAAGCAAGAACGAACAGGTTCAGAGTTGAAGCGTTCTTAGGGGATGGTTGGTGGGATACTGTACATGGTTCCAAGAGGAGATGAACGTTTAGCTTCTCTGTTAGTGCTCTAGTGCATTTTTCTGATTATGCCAATGTGTGATGTTTGGTTGAAGTTCTTGCCGAATAAAACTTTAAGATACAAAAAAAAAAAAGACAGGAGGTGCTCTCAGGTGAAGCTCATTACCCAAATCAGTCATACACTAAGGACCTGAGATTAATTAAGCTTCAGGTGAACAAGGTATATTAAACATATTAGGTACAGTTTTATTAGTATAAATATCCATAGCAAACCTTAGTAAGTAAAGAACTTAAAAATCTAAACACAAGCTTAAAACTAAGATGCAGACAGCAGTCCAGCAGCGAGATGGGGGCTTTCCAGTCTTTTGCATTGAGTGTCACATGTACGATTTTCTCCCAGTTGGTGAGAGGTCTTACATGTGCACTAGGTGCAAAGAGCTCTTTGCTCTCAGGGAACGAGTCCATTCTCTAAAGGCCAGAGTAGCAGACTTGGAAAACATAAGAAAGACAGAGAGGTATATAGACGAGACCTACAGGGAAATATTCCTGAAGTCCCACCTCCAGTCTGGCAGCATCCCTGTTGCCATGGAGGAGAGAGGTCATGTGACAGGAGAGCATCACCCTGGTGTGGCAGGAAATGATCCTATAACTAGGACCTGTCCTCCAGGTGATGTAAAACCCTCTCGCACTGAGGAAGTTTCTACAGGGCCATGTGCCCATAAAGAAAGGGTTAGGACAGCCGTCATAGTTGGTGATTCGATCATTAGGCATATAGATAGCTGGGTGGCTGGTGGACGTGAGGATCGCCTGGTAACATGCCTGCCTGGTGCGAAGGTAGCAGACCTCACGAGGCATCTAGATAAGGTCTTAGATAGTGCTGGGGAGGAGTCTGTTGTCTTGGTACATGTCAGTACCAACGACATAGGAAAATGTGGTAGGGAGGTTCTGGAGGCTAAATTTAGGCTTTTAGGTAGGAAGTTGAAATCCAGAACTTCCAGGGTAGCGTCCTCTGAAATGCTTCCCGTTCCACGCACAGGACCCAAAAGGCAGGCAGAGCTCCGGAGTCTCAATGCGTGGATGAGACAATGGTGCAGAGATGAGGGTTTTGGATTTGTTAGGAACTGGGGAACATTCTGGGGAAAGGAGGGGCTCTTCCAAAGGGATGGGCTTCACCTTAACCGGGATGGAACCAGGCTGCTGGCATTAACCACCAGGCCACTCCTGGAGTGGAGGAGTGGCCTAGTGGTTGGGGCAAGGTACTTCAGGCCGGAAGGTCAGGGTTCAAATCCTACTAGAGGACAGTAACCTTGGGCTGGAAGGACTGGGGTTTCTAGTCCCACAGGTGCTCCTTGTGGTCTTGGGCAAGCCACTTAACCCTCCATAGCCCATATTCCCTGTAAAATAGTTATCTCCAAGCTATAATGCCCTGTTCAATGTAATTTCAGTTTGTTCAATGTAAACCGCACTGATGCAGAATAGATATAGAGAATGTAAATAAATAAAATAAAAATTAACCTTTAAAAAGAGATAGAGCAGCTTTTAAACTAGATAATAGGGGAAAGCCGACAGTCGCCCAAGAGCAGATGGTTCAGAAGAATGAATCCTTGAAGGATACTACCAAAAGCAGAGAGGTTCCAAAAAAGTGTAAAGTAGCCCAAATGCCCTCGAGTATGGAGCAGACAGAGCTTAAAGATCCCAAATTACCCATGTTTACTAATAGCCAAATTAATATGAATAAAATACAGTGTCTAAAATGCTTGTATGCAAATGCTAGAAGTCTAAAAAATAAGATGGGAGAGTTAGAATATATAGCACTAAATGAGAGGTTAGATATGATTGGACTATCAGAGACATGGTAGAAGGAGGACAACCAGTGGGACACTGACACCTGGGTACAAACTATATCATAATGATAGAGCTGGTCAAATAGGTGGAGGGGTTGCGTTCTATGTTAGAGAGGGCATTGAGTCAGAAAGGAGTAAAGTTTTGCAGGAAACAAAATGTGCTGTAGAATCTCTATGGATTGAAATTCCATGTAAAAAGGGGAAGGCGATGGCAGTGGGGGTGTACTATCGACCGCCTGGCCAGAATGAACAAATGGATGATGAAATGCTCAACGAAATCAAGGAAGTTAACAAACGTTACAGCGCAGTAATAATAATGGGTGATTTCAATTACCCCGGTATTGACTGGGTCAGTGTCACGGCAGGACATGCTAGGGAGATAAAGTTCCTAGATCAAATATATGACTGCTTCTTGGAGCAGCTGGTTCATGAACCGACCAGAGAGGAAGCCATATTAGACCTAGTCCTTAGTGGAACACCAGATCTAGTGCAAGAGATAAGGGTGTTGGGGCCACTTGGCAATAGTGATCATAGCATGATCACATTTGATTTAATTATTTATTTATTTATTTTTATTTATTTAACATTTCTTATATACCGCGCTATTTGTCATCAGCGCGGTTTACATCAAAACAATAGAACACTTGACCAGATACATTGGCCGTCGTTTACATAAAACGGGGAGTTAACATGGAGGAGAACTTGGGGAACTATTTACATTCAAGTTTATAGCAAACTTAGGAAACTATGTACAAATCGGTTGTATTACATATTAGGTATGATTACAGTGTTTTACGTCATGTAGCGGCTGTATGATATAGTGGGGGTGTGTGGGAGGTAATGGGGTATCGGGATGGGTATAATGTAAGAGAAAAAGGTGGTGTTTGAGGGCTTTTCTAAATTGAATAAGGTCTCTAATAGCTCTAATGTGTGGGGGGAGTTTGTTCCAGCATACGGGGGCGTAGTTCCTGAAAGCCCTATTGGTGGTGATCTGGTTGAGTTTTGCGGATTCAATTGGTATAAGTAGCATGTTGGCAGCCTGGGATCTCCTGGATCTGTTGTCTGGAGAACGCGTTATGAGGTCGGAAATGGATGGGGGAGCTATCATGTTGAAGGCCTTGAAGGTAATGAGGAGGGTTTTGTACAGGATTCTACTGCTTATGGGAAGCCAGTGTAGTTCCTTTAGAATGGGGGAGATGTGGTCGACCCTTGAGGTTCCGTAGAGCACACGGGCTGCCGCATTCATGGCTAGCTGTAATGGTTTGAGGGAGCTCTTTGGAAGGCCATGTAGAACTATGTTGGCATAGTCGAAGTGCGGTGTGACTAGTGCCTGGAAGATGGTGCAGAAATCCGCGGATTCCATCATGGGCCTAAGATGCCGTAGGGTTTTTATCTTGAAATAGATGGTCTTGACAGTGCGTTTGATATGTTCCTTGAAGTTGAGTTGTTGATCAAGAATTACCCCGAGATATCGTATGTTGGATTTGATTGGAAGTTCCGCGTCTCTGACTTTGAGTGTTGGTGGCGGAGAGAAGGCTTTATTCCTTGTGATCATTAGTACTTCCGTTTTCTTGAAGTTTATCCGGAGGTTCTGAGTGAGTAGCCAGTCAGTTATTGTGTTGAAGCAGTCAACTAGCACTGTATAATCGGGACAGTTGATGGCAATGGGTGTGAATAGCAGGACATCATCGGCATACATAAGACACGATATGCCAAATGAACGGGCGATGTCACAGATTGGTTGCATATAGATGTTAAAGAGCAACGCGGAGAGGGAGGATCCTTGGGGTACACCTTGGTGCTGTTGGAAAGGTTCGGAGGTGGTGCTTTGAATCCGGACTTGTTGACATCTGCCTTCGAGGTAGGATTTACACCACTCCCACGCTTGATCTCGGATTCCCTTCTCATGTAGCCGGGTGAGAAGCTGCAGGTGGTCTACGGAGTCAAACGCTGCTGATATATCAAGGAAGATTAGTGCGAAGCCATTCTTTATACTGTCAATTCCATTGATCAGTGAACTGGTTAATGTTGTCAGTAGGGTTTCGATACCGTGTGCTTCTCTGAATCCATGTTGAGAGGGATCCAGTGGTGAGGAGGAGTCAACATGCTGCTGGATCTGTCTAAGGGTTATTTTCTCTAGGATCTTAGCCATAAAAGGGATACTGGAGATTGGTCTGTAAGATTCCTCTTTCTTTGGGTCAAGTTGAGTGTTTGTTAGTAGTGGGCGGATGGATGTGTGCTTGAGCGCATCTGGGAAGACTCCTGTTTCGAATGACAACTTGGTGATGTTGGCTATGATAGGGCTGAACTCCGTGCGCATTGTCTTGATCCAGTGCGCTGGGCAGGGGTCGGTTGGTGCAGTCGTGGCGTTGATTGATGCAATTACTTCTTCAATGGTCTTTGTTGATGGCGGTGAGAGTTTGGTGAGTGTGGACTGGGAAAGAGTGGTTTTGGGATTTGTGGTATGGTTAAGATGAGGTGATGATGCCATTGTAGTTACCTTTATTGATTTTGATTGGATGTAATTCGCATATGCTTGTGGCTGAATACCTTCTTGTTGAGGAGGGGAAGGTTGGTTGGTAAGGGATTTCACCAGCTGGAAAAGGTCTCGGCTTATTTAGTGAGCGGCTGAGAATTTCTGCATGGAATTGTTTCCTTTTGGCCCACGTTGATTCGCGATGGGTCTTCAGATATTGTTGATAGATGGCTTGGTCTGAGGTATTTCTAGTAGCTCTCCATTTCCTTTCGAGTTTTCTGAGTTGGAGTAGGGACGCTCGTAGTTCCGGGGAAAACCATGGGGCGGCGTGTTTCTTGGTGTCTCTTCTGTCCGATGCGGTTTTTTTGTTGTTGGCAGGCTGTTGAGCGTAATGGGAGAGGGTCTCGTTCCAGTTGGACATCATGTCATTCAGGTTGGTTGCTGGTTGATCAAGTTTTGGGAGAACGTCACTAACGATTGTTTCCCTGTTGAGTTGCTTGAAGCGTGTGGTTCCTGATGTTTCCGTTGCACTTGGGCGGTGGCACGTAGAGTGTTGCGTTGGTAACTGGAATGTTATTAGATTGTGATCTGACCAGGGGACTGGTGAGATAGTAAGGTCAAATTGGTTTGATGTACTCATGGCTGTATGTGGGATGAATATTAGGTCAAGGGGGTTTCCTCCTTGGTGGGTGGGATCAGTTATAGCCTGCTTGTAGTTGAGGTCAGCCATTGCTTCGAGGAAGGCTTTGGCTAGGGTGGGTTGAGTGGAAGCGAGATTAAGGTCTCCTAGTAGCCAGTTAGGTTTGGAGGGGTCTTCTGGATTACATGCTAGGTCAATGATGTCTGAGAGCTCATCTGATCCAATTCCTGGGGTTCTGTAAATGAGGTTAATAGTATTGTATTTGCTGGTGATGGTTAGTGTATTCAGGAGTTGCGTGCTCTTGGTAAGGCTAGTCCGGTATTGTAACAATGTTTTTGCAAGGATCAGTACACCTCCTCCTCTTTTGTTTTCCCTATTACAGGTATAGATCGAAAAGTTAGGTGGTGTAAAGTGATTCAATATGACATTGTCTGATTCAGAGATCCATGTTTCTGTGACCATTAGCATGTCTAGATTGTGCATAGTGATTAGGTCAGTGATTACCGGCCATTTATTACGGACCGAACGTGCGTTAAGGGCGCACCTTAGTTCTTGTTGATGCTTTGTGTTTTTATGTTTTGTGGAGTTTGAGGTCTCTATGGCTATATATATTAAGTGTGACAGTCTTCTGTGTGAAGGGTTTGAGTGCCGGTGGTATTGGTTGTTGTATGTTTTACCGTTTGCACTCTTTAGTAGTTGGATGGGGTTGCATCTATCTGCCAATACAACTGATTCATAGAGTGTGCTGACCAGTGTATAGAGTAGGGCAAAAGTAAGTAATGGGTAAGCCATTTATGTTTCCGGAATGAGGCGTTTCTAGGTTAATGGGTGTTTTGTGATGTTGTATGTGTTTTTCTAGTGATGTGTTGTGTTAGTGGAGGTGTTTAGCACTTCAGTGTAGTGATTCAGTAGAGCAGTACAGTGTAGCAATATAGTATAGCAATATAGTGTGGCAATGAGCAGTACAGTGTAGCAATATAGTATAGCAATATAGTGTGGTAATGAGGTATATCAATTCGGTATAGCAATACAGTGCAGCAATATAATGTATCAATACAGTGTAGCAATGAGGTATAGCAGTTTAGTAGTGCAGCAATATAGTGTGGCAATGCAGTATAGCAATTCGGTATAGCAATACAGTGCAGCAATATAATGTATCAATACAGTGTAGCAATGAGGTATAGCAGTTTAGTAGTGCAGCAATATAGTGTGGCAATGCAGTATAGCAATTAAGGTGTAACGATGAGGGGTAGCAATATAGTGCAGCAATACAGTGTAGCAATGACGTGTAGCAATTCAGGTATAGCAATGAGGTATAGTAATTCAGTTAGGTAGGCACCATGTGTCGGCTAGTTTGTACCTTAGGTCCTCTGAGTTATTCGTCTTGCATCCAGTTCTTACGCTCTGTTGCTCTGGTGGTGAGGAAGGCTGTGCTGGCTGTAGAACGTTTGAGGAGAGACAGGGCTGTTGAGAGGGGGCGAGCTCGACCGTGGGGGAGCTCAAGCTGCTGATCTGCTGAAGTGATGCCGATGTGTCAATGTGGTCTTGGTGCTCACGTGTGTGCCACTGCCTAAGTGTTTTACGTCATACGTCATTTATTTATTACAGTTGCTTATATACCGCACTATTCGGCATCAGCGCGGTTCACAGTATAACAAAATGACCAAAACACACTTCTGTTTGGTTTTACATTGAACAGAGGTATAAACTTGGATAACAGGGGGGGTTGAACTATATGCATGAACTATATACATGAAATATAAACATGAAAAATAAACATGAAATAGGTCAAAAGCATGACGTAAAAGACCTGTAACATGATTGAATTGAACAGTATAAAATAAGTCGTGAATTGATTTGAACAGTATAAAATAAGTCCTTTTCAAATACAAAAGACATTGTGAGGATGGGCTGTAAGAAAGGCAGTGTTTCTTGGTGGTGTTATCTAGAAACAACGCTGGCTGTGTTTCTTAGTTGGTGTTATCTGGAATCATCACTGGCTGGGTAGTATTGGAGGAAGAGGTGATATTTGATAGCCTTCCTGAATTGGGTCAGGTCAGCAATGGCTCGAATGTTTGGTGGGAGTGTATTCCAAATTTTGGGGACGTAAAGGCTGAAAGCCCTATTTGCTGTCATGTTATTGCATTTAGTCAAGGTTTTCGGGGTAGTTAATAGATTTAAGGCGGTTGACCTCCTGGCTCTGTTGGGGGGCACTGTTTGAATGAGATCAGTAAGTGCTGTGGAGGACAGGCGCTTGATGGCCTTGAATGAGAGGATTAATGTTTTGAAGATAATCCTTCCGTGTATAGGTAGCCAATGAAGCTGTTTTAGAATCGGAGTCACATGGTCGCTTCTAGTGGCTCCATGGAGAATCCTTGCTGCAGCATTCATGGCCAGTTGCAGCGGGTTCAGTGTGGTCTGCGGGAGCCCTTGCAGGATGGAGTTAGCAAAGTCAAAGTGCGGTAGTATCAGAGCTTGGAATATAGTCCGGAAATCATCTGGTTCCAGTAGGGAGCGCAGATGCTTGAGTGAACGGATCTTAAAATAGACCGCTTTCACGACGTTGCCTACATGGCATTTCATGTCCAAGTGTTTGTCTAAGGCAATGGTTCTCAACCCAGTCCTCTGGGACCCCTAGTCCAGTTGGGTTTTCAGGGTATCCACAATGAATATGTATGAGATAGATTTGCATACAATGGAAGCAGTGCATGCAGATCTATCTCATGTGTATTCACTGTGGATATCCTGAAAACCTGACTGGCCTGAGGGTCGCAGAGGATTGGGTTGAGAACCACTGGTCTAAGGTGACTCCCAGGTATTTTATTGAGTCTCTGGTTTGTAATTCCGCCTCCTTGACCTTTATATGTGTTGGTGGGGTGAAGTTTGTGTCTCTAGCGATGAACAGTACCTCCGTTTTCTTGTGCTGGATGCGGAGGTTTTGTGCTTGTAGCCAGTCTGATATGGTATTGAAACATTCTATAATAGGAGTAAGGTCCATTTGAACGGTTGAGAAAGGCATATATAGGAGGATGTCATCAGCATATATCAGACAGCTCATGTTAAATGCTCTAATGATGTTGCAAATGGGCTGCATGTATATGTTGAAAAGTAGAGATGACAATGAGGATCCTTGCGGCACACCCTGTGTTTGATGGAATTGTTTGGACTCTTCTGTTCCGGATTTCACATATTGACATCGTCCACTTAGATAAGAGCTGCACCAATCAAGTGCAGTATTGCAAATTCCCTTTTCTTTCAGTCTCCCGAGGAGAATCTCATGATGAACCGAGTCAAAGGCTGCAGCGATGTCTAAAAAGATTAACACAAAGCCTTGTCGGATGTTGTCCATGCCTGTGATTATGTTATTGAATAGGAATGTGAGAAGTGTCTCTACTCCATGGAACTCTCTAAACCCGTGTTGGCAATAATCTAATGGGGCAATGGAGTCTATATGATCCTGAATTTGCCTTTGAACCTCTTTCTCCAGTATCTTTGCTAATATGGGAATACTAGCTATTGGTCTGTACGACTTGGCTTGTTTTGGATCAAGTTTAGGGTTCTTCAATAAAGGCCTGATTGATGTTTGCTTGAGGGTTGTAGGGAAGGAACCAGTAGTAAAGGAAAGTTCTGTCAGTTTTGCGATGAATGGACTGAATTCCTTGCGTAGCTCCTTGATCCAAAAGGCCGGGCAAGGGTCTGTTTGTGCTGTGGAGGTATTGAGGGAAGCTATTGTGTCCTCAATGCTTTTTCTAGATGGTGTGGAGAATTTGCATAATGGGGTTATGCCGGTAGGGTCTTGGAAAGAAGGTGTTGCTATTTTGTCAGTCTGTATGATCTTTGACTGGAGGTAGTCAGCGAATTTTTGTGGTTGGATATCCACTTGTTGTTCAGGAGTTGGTTCTTTAGAAAGCGCTTGCACCAAGTTGAACAGATCCCGTGGTTTGTTCAGAGATCTTTTCAGAGTGTCAGTGTGGTGTTGTTTCATCTTTAATGAGATTGCTTCCCTGTGCCTTGTTAGGTGAAGTTGGTAGGCTGCCAAATCTTGTGTGGAGAGTGATCGGCGCCATTTTTCTCTAGTTTGCGTAGTTGTGTTAGAGAAGCTCTCAAGTCTTGGGAGAACCATGGGGCTGTATTTCTTATTCTCTTGGCTGCTTTGTTGCCTTGTGGACGTTGTGCGATAGCCGTGAGGTTGCGATTCCATGCAGCGACTAGCTCTTCTGGATTAGATGTGTTTATGTTGAGGAGGGGGTTGGTTTGCGAGAGTATTAACTCTCTGTCAAATGCGCGGAAGTTTCTTGTTGAAGTTCGAGCTGTGTTGTTACATTCTCAGGTAATATACTGCTGGCTGTCCCTGGTGAGTATTTGAAAAGTGATGAGTTTATGGTCAGACCAGGGGACGTCAATGATAGACAGCATCGTGTTGTTGTTTTGTTCGAGGGCCGCATGTGGTGCGAACACCATGTCCAGGATATTGCCCTTTTCGTGTGTGGGTTTATCAATGATTTGTGTAAAGCCCAAATTCTCAATGGCTTCGAGGAATGCAGTTGCATGGCTTAGATGAAGTGAAGGGAGGTTGAAGTCTCCCATGATCCAATTAGGTGAGTTGCGGTTGTGAGCATTGGCAGCAAGGTTAAGAATTGTGGGGAGGTCCTCAGGTGATGAAGAAGGAGACCTGTATATTAGATTGATGGAGCATTGCTTGTTTTTGATGGAGAGAGAGTCCAGATTACATGTACTGGATGCGTCAGTGATATGGAAATGAAGATCTGATTTGGTGAGGATAAGTACTCCCCCTCCTTTTTTATTTTCTCTGTGTTTTATATGAATGGAGAAGTTAGGAGGTAGGAGTTGGTTGAGGATGACGTTATCCTCTGATGATAGCCAGGTTTCCGTGATTAAAAGTACGTCCAGGTTATAGAGGGAAATCATATCTAAGACCACGGGCCATTTCTTGCGTATGGAACGTGCATTTATCATGGCACACTTTAGGTTGTGGTGATACTTTAGTTTCTTGTGATCAGGTGACGTGGAAGGTTGGAGTGTAATGTGTATGAGGTGTGTGCGACGTGTGTCGCCACCTGGGTGGGGTCCAGACCATCTTTTCCCATAGCTGCTGAAGATGGGGATCTGGTTTTGGGATTGAGATAGTGCATGGGATGTTCCTAGCCAATTAGTGAGGAGGTACAGGCTAGCAAGGGCCAGGAAGTGTGAGGCCATATTGTGTAGATAGGAGTGAGTGATTGCGATATGGGAAGGGCACAGAGGTTTTTTTACTGCAGCTTACACAGCAATAGTGGGGAGAGTAAAGTATCAATAATGAGTATAATGTAATGGCTACTGAAAACAGTGAGAATCTGTGTGGCACTAATGACAGCAGCTATTATTTGCTAGATACTGACAACAGTAGGTAGCTCTGTGGTAAATGGTAACAGTAGTTGTTAGAGGTAACGCTTCCTAGAAACTAACAACAGTAGCTGAGTATAATGCAGAAATTGCTGGATACTGACTACAGTAACATAAACAGTGACCGTAGTTGTTAGATGCAACACTTCATAGAAACTAACAGTATAATGTAAAAATTGCTGGATACTGACTAGTGGAGGAGGGATAGTAAGGAAATCCTCTGTACTACCTTTTAACTTTTGAAAGGGAGACTATGATAAAATGAGGAAAATAGTTAAGAAAAAACTAAAAGGAGCAGTTGCAAAGGTTAAAGACTTACATCAAGCTTGGGTGTTGTTGAAAAATACTAATCTTGGAAGCACAGACCAGCTGTATTCCACGCTTTAAGAAAAGTGGAAGGAAGTCCAAAAAACTGCCAGCATGGTTTAAAGGTGAGGTCAGAGAGGCTGTTGTTGCCAAAAAAGCATCTTTCAAAAAATGGAAAAAAGAGCCAAACAACGAAACCTGGAAACAGCACAAGCTCTGGCAAGTCAAATGCAAGGCATTGATAAGGCAGGCAAAGGGAGAATTTGAGAAGAAGCTTGCTGCGGAAGCAAAAACGCGAAATAAATACTTTTTCAAGTACATTCATAGCAAAAAACCTCTGAGAGAGTCAGTTGGTACTGTGATAAGGAAGCTTATCAGGATCTAGAAGAGAGGGGTAAAAAGAAGGAATTTAACATAATAAAGGGACTCATTTTAAAAGGTCCAGGACTTAAAACTCCATTTGCTCCTAGAAAGCAGGTTATTCCTGGCTACAATGAGGAACAGAGTGCCCCTAGTGGTGGAAAGGAGAGGGAATACAGGCCCAGAGTAAGGAACCCTTACGTCACTGCTTCTCCTAATCACTCAACTGCCACGAGGGAGTTTGATCTCTCTCACCTGAGAGCGGAGAGGGTGGAGCAGGAGCCTGAGGTGTTTATGTTTAGCTCATTGAGACCAGAGAGCAGTCGAGGACCAAGACGACAAGGAGGGACAAGCAGAACACGTGAAGAGGAACTGGAAGGACTCCTGAGACCTGAGAGTGCTGCAACTGCTGACCAGAGAGAGAGAGAGAGAGCAGAAGTTTTGCCTACTCAAGAAGGAATGGAGCAGTAAGAGCCAGAAGCACTAATTGGAGAACAGGACGTGCTAGATGGTGGCCAGAGCATGTAAGAAGTGAAGCTACTACAGGCTTTGATCAAGGTATGAGCCCCAGATGCTTAGCTAATAAGGCGCACTACGTACTGGCCAGAGACAGCTTTAACCATAACAGAAGGCAGTCAAGTAAGCAATCTGAACCTGAGCCAGAGAGTGAACCAATGGAATTGGGGGAGCCAGATTTACCTTGTGATGAAGAGGTCTCATACCTGGAAACAGCACAAGCACTGGCAAGTCAAATGCAAGGCATCGATAAGGCAGGCAAAGGGAGAATTTGAAAAGAAGCTGGCTGCGGAAGCAAAAACGCGAAATAAAGACTTTTTCAAGTACATTCATAGCAAAAAACCTGTGAGAGCGTCAGTTGGCCCATTAGATGATAGAGGGGTTACAGGAGCACTAAGAGGCGACAAGGCGATAGCGGAGAGACTGAATGAATTCTTTGCTTCGGTCTTTACTGAGGAAGATCTAGGGATGCTACCCATGGTTGAAGTGGTATTTAAAGGTGCGGAAGAATTGAAGGAAATATCGATACATCGGGAAGATGTATTACAACTATTAGATAAACTGAAGAGTAGCAAATCACCTGGGCCGGATGGTATACATCCAAGGGTGTTGAAAGAACTGAAATATGAGATTGCAGACCTGCTATTATTTATCTGTGAACTATCATTAAAATCATCTCTAATACCTGAAGATTGGAGAATCGCCAATGTAACACCAATTTTTAAAAAGGGTTCCAGGGGTGATCCGGGAAACTATAGACTGGTGAGCCTGACGTCTGTACCGGGAAAAATGGTGGAAACCATCATAAAGAATAAAATTACTCAGCATGTAGATAGTCATGGCCTAATGGGAGACAGCCAACATGGCTTTAGACAAGGAAGATCTTGTCTTACTAATCTGTTATGGTTTTTTGAAGGTGTGAATAAACAGGTGGACAAAGGTGAGTCGGTTGATATTGTGTATCTGGACTTTCAGAAAGCCTTTGACAAGGTCCCTCATCAGAGACTTTTGGCAAAACTAAAGAGTCATGGAATAGGAGGCAGTGTACTATTGTGGATCAGGAACTGGTTAAAAGACAGAAAGCAGTGGGTAGGGCTAAATGGCCAATTTTCCCAATGGAGAAAGGTGAATAGTGGTCTACCCCAGGGATCTGTGCTGGGTCCGCTGCTTTTTGACATATTAATAAATGACCTGGAAAGTGGAATAACGAGTGAGGTTATCAAATTTGCAGATGACATAAAACTATTTAAAGTTGTTAAAACCCAAGAGGATTGTGGAAAATGGCAAGAGGATCTTGATAAATTGGAAGACTGGGCATCAAAATGGCAGATGAAATTTAACGTGGACAAGTGTAAAGTTATGCACCTAGCGAAGAACAACCCAAACTATGGTTACACGATGCAAGGTACCGCATTAGGAACCACCACCCAGGAAAAAGATTTAGGTATCATTGTGGATAACATGTTAAAACCCTCGTCCCAGTGTGCAGCGGCAGCCAAGAGAGCAAATAGAATGCTAGGTATCATAAGGAAAGGAATGGAAAATAAAACAAAGGATATTATAATGCCTCTATATCGTTCCATGGTGAGACCGCACATTGAATATTGTGTGCAATTCTGGTCGCCATATCTTAAAAAGGATATAGCGTTATTAGAAAAGGTTCAGAGAAGAGCCACCAAAATGGTAAAGGGGATGGAAGGATACTCCTATGAAGAAAGGCTAAAAAGGTTAGGGCTCTTTAACCTGGAAAAGAGACGGCTGAGGGGAGATATGATAGAAGTCTATAAATTAATGAACGGAGTGGAACGGGTAAATGTAGATCAATTGTTTACGTTATCAGAATATAGAAAGACTAGGTGACATGCAATGAAGCTACAGGGTAAACTATTTAAGACTAATAAAAGAAAATATTTTTTCACTCAACGTGTAATCAAACTCTGGAATTTGTTACCGGAGGATGTAGTTAGTGTAGCTGGGTTTAAAAAAGGTTTGGACAAGTTCCTGGAGAAATGGTCCATAAACCATTATTAAGAAGGGACCCAGGATATCAATGCTTGACACAGTACAAACATTGTGGAACCTGTGTCTTTTGGGGAAACTACTAGGTACATATGACCTAGATTGGCCACTGTTGGAAACAGGATACTGGGCTTGATGGACCTTGGTCTGACCCTGTATGGCATATTTTATGTTCTTATGTTATATCTGTCACTGCTTGTGGAAGGTTGAGATGCTGCAGCCATGCCATCAGATGGAGCGAGCGCAGATTGGGATGTAGGACTGTTCTGTTGTCCTGGGACAGAAGGCTGGGATCGCATCCCAATCATATTGGTTGAGCTTGTGCTAGGTGAAGTATCAGGGAAAACCACAGCTGATGAGGCCAGAAAGGGGCTATTAGAATCATCCTACCTCTTTTCATCTGGAGTTTGAAGAGGGTCCTGAGGATCGGGGGTTGAGAGGGAAGGCATAAAGCAGTCCCTGACCTCAGTGAATGATGAAGGCATCGGGTGCCTGGCTAAGTCTGGAGGGTACTCGGGAGCAGAACAACGGCAGCTGCTTGGTTTGGGGAGGGGCAAAAAGATCGATGGTTGGGATTCCCCATTTCCAGAAGATCCCTGACATGGTGTGTGGAGCGAGGGTCCACTCTGTTGAGTGGAGGATCCACCTCAGCTGATCTGCTAGGTGATTGAGTTCACCTGGGATATAGACTGCTTGGAGGTGGATCTACTGGGAGATTTCAAAGGTCCAAAGGTAAATGCCTAGTGGCAGAGGGGACATGAACCTGTCCTGCCTTGTTTGTTCACAAAGAACATGCCACCTGGTTGTCTGTCCTGATCAGAACCTGTGTGCCCCTGAGGTGGTGTTTAAAGACATGGAGGGCATTTGTGATTGCCTGAAGCTCTAAGAGGTTAATCTGCAGAGCTGATTCTTGAGCCATCCAGAGTCCCTGGGTAGAGATAGAATACAGATGGGCTCCCACCTGAGCTTGGATGCATCTGCGGTGAGGGTGAGTTGAGGTTGAGGCATCTGAAAAGGTGACCCTACAAGAAGATTTTCTGGGGTACACCATCATAGGAGGAACTGGACTAGGGGCTGGGTTATTTGGATCAGATCCCATAAATCCCCCATGGCCTGTGTCCACTGGGAAGCTAAGGTCTACTGTGCAAGGCACATATGTAGCCATGCATGGGGTACCAGGTGTACCATGGATGCCATGTGGCCCATGAGACGCAGTATGCCTCAAGTTGTGGAGCTCATCTGTTGACATGTGGGTGGCTATGTTCACAATGTGGTTCATGTAGTCTTCTGGAAGGAAGACATTGGTCTGCTGAGTGTCTAGCACTGATCCTGTGAACTCCGAGTTGGGACAAGATGGGATTTTGGGAAATTTACAACGAATCCCAGGTGTTGTAATACTGCAAGGGCTCACTGAAGTGAATTGCAGAGTTATCCTGGAGAGTCTGCCTTGATCAGCCAATCGTCTAAGTAGGGAAGATAAAGATTCCCTTTTTGCAAAGGTATGCGGCTACTATGACCATACACTTTGTGAAAACCCTGGGTGCAGATGCAAGGTCAAATGGAAGGACCCTGTACTGGTAATGGGTCCCTTGAAATATGAAATGGAGGTATTGCTTGTACTCTGGATGTATGAGGCTATGAGTACAGACGTCCTTCAGATCTAGAGAACCAAGCCAGTCTTGTTCCTACAAATAGGGTAAGAGAATTCCAAATGAAATAATTTTGAACTTCTCTTTTACAGCAACTTGTTCAGGTCCCTGAGGTCAAAAGTATGGGCCTGTATCCTCCTGACTTCTTTAGGATGAGGAAGTAAGGAAAGTAGAACCCTTTGAGACGTTGATCTTGTGGAACTCTCTCTGTGGCCCCATGGGAAAGTAGTGTGGTCACCTCTTCCTTAAGTAGAGCCCTTAGGAGAGGCTGAGTACGGCAATCCTCTCTTGAAATGAGGAGGGGGAGAATGTTGTAAGTTTAAATGGAGTGGAGGAGTGGCCTAGTGGTTGGGGCAAGGTACTTCAGGCCGGAAGGTTGGGGGTTCAAATCCCACTAGAGGACAGCAACCTTGGGCCGGAAGGACTGGGGTTTCTAGTCCCACAGGTGTACCTTATGGTCTTTATTTCGCGTTTTTGCTTCCGTAGCCAGCTTCTTTTCAAATTCTCCCTTTGCCTGCCTTATCGATGCCTTGCATTTGACTTGCCAGTGCTTGCAACAACAAATAAAACATATGACGACACTAGCAAGGGAAGCCTCCACTATTTCATGGAAAGAATGGAGATTTCTGAATGAACCAACACCGACCATTGCTAGATTTTATTTGGTGCCAAAGATCCATAAGGATGCTACAAACCCGCCGGGTCGACCAATTGTCTCCACTAAGGGGTCAGTTTTGGAGCCCCTATCTATTTATATAGATTCTTTTTTAAGACCCTTGATGCCAATAATTCCGTCATACATAAAAGATACAGCTCATTTTTTAACCATTTTGGAGCAATACTCTGAATGGGCATCTCAAACCCATGTAATTTTGGTGACACTGGATGTGGCAGCCTTATATACGAGCATACCTCAGAAAGAAGCACATAAGGCAATAATGACCTCTTTAACTGATTATGGGAGTTTATCTTCTAGTTTGTTATCATTCATAGCAGAGTTGGCAAATCTTACTATCTTCCATAAGTTTTTTGAATTTGAAGGACAAATTTACCAACAGATGTCTGGAGTGGCTATGGGCGCGACTTGCGCCCCTTCAGTGGCCAATTTGTATATGCAGAATTTCGAACGTCAATGGCTGACTAATGCTCAATATCAACAGCATTTAATTTTATGGCGAAGATTCATAGACGACATTTTTATGTTGTGGGGCGGTTCGATAGAAGAGTTGCATCGATTTATTGAATGGTTAAACCTTAGAGATCCTAACATACAGTTTACATCTACACACCATACCCACAAGATAGCATTTTTGGATGTAATGGTACAGAAGAGTCCAAGCGGCTGGCAGACAACCATCTATAAGAAACCGACAGACAGAAATACAATTTTACATTACACCAGTCATCACCCCAAACAGTTACGTGATAGCTTGCCCATATCACAGTTCATCAGATATAGGAGGAACTGTTCTTCAATAATGGAATACAAATTGCAAGCGAAGACTCTAATAAAAGATTTTCAGGATCCCTCCACAATTATACAAAAAGCTTACAAGAGGACACTATATTGCAACAGAGCGTTATTGCTGCAGTCTAAACCACGTAATACAATGGATGATGAAGACACCATAAATTTTGTGACCAAATTCTCCCCATTAAGTGGAGCTATTAAAAAGATTTTACATAAACATCATAATGTCCTCACCACGGTGCCAGCGTTAAAGAACAAATCCATCAGATGTGTTTGGAAGAGAAATCCTAATTTAAAAGATAAATTATGCCCTAGCCGATTAAGACCACAATCAGAGTCATCTTTAACAGTACCAACAGGACATAAAGCATGTGGTAATTGCACAGTGTGTGCAGTGACAGAAGAATGTACTAGCTTCACACATGCGGGGAAGACATATGTTTTTAAACACAGCACTACTTGTCTTTCCGACCATGTTGTGTATGCCATCAGATGTCCTTGTGCTTTATTATACATAGGGAAGACGGAGCGCCAATTTAAGATCAGAATGGCAGAACATCGCAGTAAACTCAAATGTAAAACACTAGAAGCCCCAATGGTTACACATTGTGTCACTAAAAATCATTGTTTTGAAGAGCTACGTTGTTTTGTCATTGATAGGATTCTGATAGGAAGAAATGGAAAATCGCGAGCACAATCTTTATTAATGCAGGAACAAAAATGGATTTTCCGATTAGCCACTACTGGTACAAAGGGTCTCAATAACTCAATTGAATGGAGAGCTTGCATATAATGCTGGTCAAGTTTTCCATTTATATTCATTTGGTCCGTTCAATGGTAAACAGCAAATCAACATAAGAGCAGTCTCATCGGTTGAACAGGCTGACATCACTATCTAAACCGGTTAATTTGAGGAAACTCGCATGCGCGGCGTTTTGAGACAGCGCTGGTTAAGTTTTCTCTAGGCATTAGTTCGGACCGGTGAATGATAAATAGTAAAAGAATGTAGGTACCTGCTCATTGGTCAAATAATATGACATCATTATTTAAACTAGTTACTTAGAGGTAACTCGCATGCGCGGCGTTCTGTGACATGCTGGTGAATAAGTTTCAGGAAGATACGTTTGAGAAGCCACAGAAAATGAATACTCACGCTCCATTTTAAGGTATTAAGTCTGTATAATGGAAAATTTATATCTGCCAGGGTGAATTGAGTATTAATGCATCCACTTTTAGGTCGAAGTTAAGTTTCTACAATGGGAAATGTATATCAGCAAGTGTGAATAGTGTACTGGTGTATCTATTACCCTTTTCGTTGTTTTTTAGATCGTGCTATGAAGTAAAATATCCCCCCTGAGGAAGAGATACGAAACGCATTTTTGCCGTACCCTTTTGGTGGTGTCTTCTGTGACATGCTGGTGAATAAGTTTCAGGAAGATACGTTTGAGAAGCCACAGAAAATGGGGTGATTTAACATCTTCATATTCTAAAGATAAGCACAATCTTATATTATAAACAACATGAATAAATAGATGCTAAAAATGATTGAAGAAAGCATCTAACAGGAAGTGTTGGAAAAGCTGCTAATCCCTGTTGATTTTTTCTGCCAATAGATAAGTGCTGAGAAGGTCGTTGATGCGTGAAGGCATGCTGCTTTTTGATTTATGCAAATAAGCGCTGCCGGTGTTAGTCTGAGACCTGCACTTTCTATTTTTAAGAATTGTGATGTATATTTATTAATATTTAAGGTTTGGGAAAAAAAAGGAAAAACATAAGAAAAAAGAAAGAAAAAAGAAAAAAAAGAAGAAAAAACAATTAGCTTATTAAAAAGAATTGTGGATTGTATTTTGGATTGCAGGCAACGACAGAATATGAGAGATCCTATTTAGTTAAGCTTTCTTGTCAATTTTTGAGGGCACTAGTTATATTATATAGATTCATTAACCCTCTGAAAATCAGACCCAGAATAGTCGTGTGAACTGGAAGTAGATTGCCAGGCCTTTCTTCCGAGGCAATGGAGGGTTAAGTGACTTGCCCAAGGCCACAAGGAGTGCTAGTGGGAATCAAACCCTGGTTGCTTGGTTACCAAGCCAGTGTTCTAACCACTAGGCTACTCCTCCACTCATGTTGAATAAAGCTCAAGAAAAGGTGGAAAGACTACACAGAGTTATAATACCATCTGAAGGACTACTGAGGCAAGTTGCTCTTGCTGGGAAGAAATCTGTACTTGTAAGTATTGTAGTGATGAAAGCTCCCAGGAAGACATGGAAGTGGAAGAAAATCCTAGTTTCCCCTTTGAAATGAATGACAGTTCACTTGTGCATAAGACTTGCAAGCCAGATCAGAAAAAACCCCAGCTCCCTGCTAAGGTCAGGCCACGCCCTAGCTCAGGGGTGGAGACAAGCTTGCCTGATGATTGGTCACATAGGTGCAGAGAACAGAGAGTGCCTAGCAGCCAACGGTTCTTAAAACCACGAGCAGAGCAGAACAGGGAGAGAAAGGGAAGGAGGAAGGCAAAGGACAACAGAGAGAGCAAGGCTGAGCATAGCTGAAGGAGAAAGAAAGAAGAAAACTCCCAGGAAAATAGCTACCTAAGAGGGCCTGGAAAAGAACATAAGGAGGCTGAATTTCAGAGCCTGGAGGATCCCAGGAAGAAAGAAATTAGCGCTTGTCTGAGGAACCATCCCCAAGGTAAAGCCAGCAGTTTCAGAGCTGAGAAATCAACAGAGAAACAGTTTGCTATTGCTAAGGTCCAGGAAGCAGAGCCCTCACCGTCTACTGCTAAGAGGTGGGTGGAAAGTTTTACGTATGGGAAAAGTCATAGCCCTGATAAAAGCAGAAAAGCTGAGTCTTTAAAGCTAGAAGCACTGAGAGAGTTGTTTGCTAAGGGAAAAGTTCACTCCCCTAATACAACTGTGCCTTTACAAGCTGAATTGCTGTGGAAACAGTTCCAGGAATTTCTAAAAGGAGAGAAAGTCTGGGAGAGTTTGTAACTTTGATAGAGATACCATATATCCTGATGCCATAGAAGGAATGCAAATAGATTCCTGTTTGCCAAGCTCTGAGTGTGAATCTGTACCGATGGATTGCTCATTGTGTTTAAAAGAAGAGTCTGCATTATTGAACTGAGCTGAGAGACTGTGAAACAATATAGAGAATAAGTGCAATACCTGCTTAGAATTAAGGAAAGCTAATACTGTGTTTAACTAAACTTAATTGCCTTCTGAAGCTAAGAAGCAGTGCTTAGAAGTTTGCTTTGAGAAAAGAAAATCACAGCTGTTGCAAGTTTATCTGTATTTCTGTTGAATGACCACACGAGGCAGTCCTCGGTGTCAGCTTGTGGGAATAAGAACAGCTGAATAGTGAAAAGAGGGTTTTGTTACATCATTCTCTGTTACCTGATTT
This sequence comes from Ichthyophis bannanicus, assembly GCA_033557465.1. Lineage (NCBI taxonomy): Eukaryota > Metazoa > Chordata > Amphibia > Gymnophiona > Ichthyophiidae > Ichthyophis > Ichthyophis bannanicus. The sequence goes on from CM066035.1 coordinate 23,540,717, forward strand.
ATCCTTTATGTTGGAGAAGCATCCTTTTTGCCTTGTTTGTGTATTGAGCTTAAATGCCCTGGAAATCCCCACAAAATAAATTTTCTTGCTGCCTTGAACCACCGACTCACAACTACAATTTGTTCTTAAAGAATAAACTAACTACAAGTCCCAGAATACCTCTGGTGACAACAAGGGAAGCTTTATTCAAAAAGTGGACAACATAAGGCTGTTTCCTGCTTGTAAGCTCTTGGGCCCAAGCGGAAGCATCGCAGTATTTACCTGCTGGAAATTTCTCAGACTCTTAGATTAAAGGGAATTCTTTGGGTTTAAACTGATAAAGTGGAGTGGAGTGGAGGAGTGGCCTAGTGGTTGGGGCAAGGTACTTCAGGCCGGAAGGTCGTGGGTTCAAATTCCACTAGAGGACAGCAACCTTGGGCCAGAAGGACTGGGGTTTCTAGTCCCACAGGTGCTCCTTGTGGTCTTGGGCAAGCCACTTAACCCTCCATAGCCCATGTTCCCTGTAAAATAGTTATCTCCAAGTTATAATGCCCTGTTCAGTGTAATTTCAGTTTGTTCAATGTAAACCGCACTGATGCAGAATAGCGCGGTATATAAGAGAATATAAATAAATAAAATAAAATCTGTGTCTTTTAACATTCTGTTTTATGGTTTATTAAAATTTGTTATACTGCCCTTGGTTCAGCAGAGCAGTGTACATAGTAAAATTAAAAATGAGAAAGGAACTCCAATAAAAATAGGAGAAGAAAATAAGGAGATAACTACAGCCCACCCATCTCATCATAAACGAAGACCGCACCACAGCAAGGTAAACAGCAGAAGTTTATATAGTACCTGCTTCTGACTCAGTCTACATCCTCTCATACCCCACACCAAAAACCAATCACAACATTCAGCAAGACTCAAGTTTCAAGCGCAATCATGTTCAATCGTCATTCATGTGCAATCCTCCTACTGGGAATCATTCTACTGGCTAAATCCTCTACTGCCCAATACATTCCAATTATTGCCAGAACCCAGCGTCAACAACCCTACAACACCCACCACAACCCTTGGTACAGAAGCTCCAACAGCCTTATACAAATATACCCCCTTATTACACACTCCTAGCAACCCAGGAACCACTCCCAACACAAAGCATCACCTAAAATGCACCCTCATCAATGCACGCTCAGTATGCAACAAAATCCCAATCATCACCGACATCCTCAATATAGATGAACCAGATCTAGTCTGCATAACAGAAACCTCGCTATCAACAACAGACACTGTACTCCTCAACTAATTGAAAACAAGCGACTACACAATTCTGAACTGCCCAAGAGTGAACAAAAGAGGAGGAAGAGTTCTAATCCTTGCTAAATCCAACCTAAAATACCACATCACATCATCCACATCCATGGATGAATTAGATGATATCTTGTCAGTAACATACAACTGCCTCTCAATATGTTTATTATACAGAGCCCCATCACCTAACACCAACGTCTTGCCAAAATACTGGTGAAGGCATGCAAGAACAGCACACAAAGCAGACCTCTTATACTACTAGGTGATTTCAATCTCAACACACTCCCTAGAAATCAAGCAAACATATTCCTAGAGGCGATGAATTCTCTGGACTACCAACAAATAGTAAACAACCCCACTCATATGAAAGGAAATATACTAGACCTCATCTTCACACCTAAGAACATGCTAACAGACAACAGTGTCTCTGTGACACAAATCTTCCCAGTCCCATGGTCAGACCACACCATGATAACTTCTCCACCCCACACTACTCTTACACCTACAGCAAAAACACTATACAAATCATGAAAGAGTAGTTACTCACCTGTAACAGGTGTTCTCCAGGAGCAGCAGGAATCAGTCCTCACATATGGGTGACGTCGGCGCCGACGGAGCCCTCGCGGAGCAATTTCCCCAGCTTTCAAAGAAAGCCTTTGGGAATTGCAGCGCGCATGCGCGGTCCCCTTCCCACCCAAGGGTGCCATCTTGCTCAGTCTGATGACATAGCTAAAAGACAGCAAAACAATTAGCAAAAACGAAATGATAGGACTGCAACTCCAAGGGGAGGAGGGAGGGTTGTGAGGACTGATTCCTGCTGCTCCTGGAGAACACCTGTTACAGGTGAGTAACTACTCTTTCTCCAGGACCAAGCAGGAAGTCAGTCCTCACATATGGGACTCCCAAGCTTAAGGCTACCGGAGACCTCAAGCACAAAAATGAGCTCCCTCTAGCTAAGCAAGAACAGAAGGAAGGAATCTTCTCTGAAAACGCCCCCGACCGGTAGCCCAACACCAGGGCCGGAGGGTAGGAGTTGCCTAAACCTCAAAGAGATTATGGAGGACTGCCTGACCGAAAGCACTGTCCCTGCGGGACTCCCTCTCCAGGCAGTAATGTGCCGCAAAAGTCTGGCTTGAAGACCAAGTAGCGGCCCGGCAGATGTCTGCCAACGGAACAGAGCGGAGGTGTGCCACTGACGCAGCCTTCGCCCTAACACGATGAGCCGTGACTCGACCCTCCAACGAGAGGCCGGCTGCCCCATAAGCCCAGGCGATACAGTCAGCTACCCAGATGGACAAGGTACGCTTGGAGACAGGGAGCCCCAAGTTATTGGGGTCAAAAGAAACGAAGAGCTGAACAGCCCTCCTATGCTCCCGCGTACGGTCAAGGTAGAAGGATAAGGCCCTTCTACAGTCCAGGGTATGCAGGACCATTTCAGCCCGGCTGGAGTGCGGCCTGGGAAAGAAGGTCGGAAGAACCACCTCCTGGTTGAGATGAAAAGGAGAAACCACTTTTGGAAGAAACTTAGGGTGAGTCCATAAGACCACCCTATTCCTGTAGAACCTAGTGTAAGGAGGATAAGACACTAGGGCCTGCAGTTCACTAACACGCCTAGCAGAGGTAAGGGCTACCAAGAACAAGGTTTTCCAAGAAAGAAAACGAAGAGGGCAGGTAGCCATAGGTTCAAAGGGCGGACAGGTAATCCGCTGCAAGACCACATTCAGATCCCATTCAGGGGCTGGTGGACGCAAAGGAGGCTTAAGCAGAAGGAGGCCTCGGAGAAAACGAGCCACCAAAGGGTGGTTGGACAGAGGCCTGCCATCTACCGGTGCGTGATGTGCAGAGAGAGCACTGAGGTGGACTCTGACAGAGTTGGACTTAAGGCCCAGATTGGAGAGGTAAAGCAAATATTGCAAGACCACCGACACCAAGCAGGAGAAGGGATTCTCAGACTGCTGAGCACACCACATGGAGAAGCGACGCCACTTAAGAGCGTAGGACTTCCGGGTGGAGGGCCGCCTGGAGGCCAAGACGACCTCTTCCACCTCCCGAGGCAGTAGGAGGGGAGCAAGGACTACCCTTTCAGCAGCCAGGCCATCAGATGAAGGGACCGGAGGTTGGGGTGTAGGAGAGACCCGTGGTCTTGTGTCAGAAGATCGGGTTAAAACCCCAGAGGAAGAGGAGTGTCCACCGCCAGCTGCATTAGAAGCGGGAACCAAGGTTGCCTCGGCCACCGGGGAGCCACTAGGATCATCGAGGCTTTGTCTCTGAGAACCTTGAAGAGCGTTCGAGACACCAGCGGCATGGGAGGAAAGGCATACAAGAGGCCTGTGGACCATGGAATCAGAAAAGCATCCGGCGCTACTCTGAGAGGATGCGGTTGTCGAGAGCAGAATCTGGGTAGTTGCCGGTTCAGAGGACTGGCAAACAGATCCAAGGTGGGGAGTCCCCACTTGAGAAAGATCTGCTGAACCACTAATGGATCCAATCTCCACTCGTGTGGTTGGAGGATCCTGCTTAGTTTGTCTGCCAGGTAATTTTCTTGACCTGGGAGATAGACCGCTTTGAGGAGTATGCCGTGGCCGACTGCCCAAGAGCACAGCCGGCATGCCTCCTGACAGAGAAGGAAGGAGCCTGTGCCTCCCTGTTTGTTCACGTAGAACATTGCTACTTGATTGTCTGTCTGGACCAGTACAGACTGGTGAGAAGTGAGGTGGGAGAAGGCTCTCAGAGCTAGGCGGATGGCTCTGAGCTCCAGGAAGTTTATCTGCTGCGCAGACTCCCAAGGAGTCCAGAGGCCTTGAGTACATGTCCCTTGGCAATGTGCTCCCCATCCCAGGAGAGAAGCATCGGTTGTTAGTACCTGAGAAGGAGTAGGAGATTGAAAATCCACTCCCAGTACTAGGTTTGGCAGATGAAGCCACCACCGCAGAGAAGAGACCAGCAGGTCCGAGACTTGTACTGAGTCCGTCAGGCTCCCCGTGGCCTGATGCCATTGAGTGCGAAGGCACCACTGGGCAGGTCGCATGTTCAGGCGGGCATTGGGGGTCACATGGACCGTGGAAGCCATATGGCCGAGCAGTCTCAGAAATTGCCTGGCAGAGACCAGGGAATTGCTTTGAAAGTGGCTGGCGAGATTCATGAGCCTGTGGGCCCTGTCCAGAGGCAGGAAGGCCCGCGCCTGAAGTGTGCTTAACCTTGCACCGATGAATTCGAGATCTTGAGAGGGGAGCAAAGTGGACTTTGCGAAGTTTATGACAAAGCCCAAGTGCTGGAGCAGAGACACAGTGCGATGAGTGGCTTGAGTGGCCTCTTGGGAAGACTGGGCCCGGATGAGCCAGTCGTCCAGGTATGGAAACACAAAAAGGCCTTGAAGTCTTCCTTTTATGTTAATAACCCTCACATTGTTTTCCATTGTTTTCCATTTAACCTAGTTATTATGCAACCTAGTTTATGTTCACCTAATATTTAATGTAATTCAATATTGCACTGTTCTGCTATATTGTTGTTTAAGTTCCTTGTTTTTGCTCAACTAATGTTTAATGTAATTCAATATTGCAATGTTCTGCTATATTGTTGTTTAAGTTCTTTGTAAACCGCCCCTGATCTCTGGAAGGGGCGGTATAAAAAAGCACTGAAATAAATAAATAAATAAGTCTGAGATAGGCCGCCACCACTGCCAGGCATTTGGCGAAAACCCGTGGGGCGGAGGATAGGCCAAAGGGCAGGACCCTGTACTGGTAATGATTTCCTCCCACAACAAATCTGAGATATTGTCTGTGGTCTGGATGAATAAGGATGTGAGTATAGGCATCCTTTAGATCTAAGGAGCATAGCCAGTCTCCCCGCTGGAGGTAGGGCAGCAGGATTCCAAGAGAAAGCATCTTGAACTTTTCCCTTGCCAGGAACTTGTTGAGGTTTCACAAGTCCAGGATGGGTCTGAGGCCTCCTGTTCTTTTTGGTATCAGAAAGTACCTGGAATAAAAGCCGTGACCTCTCAGGTGGTGGGGCACCGGTTCCACAGCCTGTTCCTGAAGAAGACTTGCCAACTCCTGAAGGAGTAAGTCCCTGTGCAGAGGGAGTCTTGGAGGCTCCCCTGGAAAGTAGGAGGGAGGTACCTGGTGAAAGTGTAGAAGATAGCCCTTCTGAACTATATGAAGTACCCAGGTATCTGATGTGATGGCTGACCACCTGTGGGCAAAGTGGACCAGCCGGCCTCCTGTGCTTAGGGAAACCAGCTGAGGGGAAGAGGCTATGCTGATGGAGTCAAAAACCCCCACCCTGCTGAGCAGGGGCCGGTGTAGTGGGCTTGGGGGCTTGCTGCCTACGGGACCCATTACCCTGTCCCTTGGCCTGCTGACCCTTTTGGGGAGCTGCTGAGGCCTGATACTGAGGGTAGTATTTATAGGCAGCCGCCTTCCTCGGGTAAAAGGGCTTTTTCCCCGAGCCCTTCTTCTTTTCAGAAGGGGCAGAGGTTTTTCTGGACAGCCTAGTTCTGGTCAGAGTCTCGGTCTCGATTTGTGCAGCCTTTTCAGCCATGGGTTTGCCAAAGAGGTTTTCACCTCTGCAGGGGACATCGACCAACTTGTCCTGGACCCATGGCTCGAGGTCGGATGACTGAAGCCAAGCCTGTCGGCGGGCACCGATGCCGGCTCCGGCTACTCGAGCCAATGCTTCAAAGCCATTGTAGGCTGCCCGAGAGATAAACTTCGAGCACTCTCGAATCCCAGTGGACAAGGCTTGGAACCTCTGCAAAGGTTCCTCGGAGAGACCAGCCGAGAACCCGGCAATTTCCTTTGCCAGATCTCGGAGATACATGCCCATATAGAGCTGGTAGGTCTGGACTCGACAAGCAAGCATAGATCCCTGGAAACACTTTCTACCGAGGGCATCCAGGCTCCGGGCCTCCCTGCCGGGAGGCACCGAGGAGTGCATTTTTTGACTCTTGAGTCTATGCATGGCCGATTCCACCACCATGGAATGGTGCGGTAGTTGTGCCTTTTGGAAGCCGGGGCTCTTGCGGACTCGATAAATGGAATCGACCCGCTTGCTTAACACCGGCGCCGACACCGGGTTCTCCCACATGCGGAAGAGAAGTTGTTCCAGCATCGGAGGAACCAGTACAGTAAAGGCCTCCTTCGGGGGAGAATCATACTGGAGGGCATCGAGCTCCTCGGCTCGAGGCTCCTCCTCGGGATCCGCGGGGAATGCCAAGGCCTTGGCCATATCCCGCACGAAATCCGAGAACCGGGTGTCCTCCGGGGGGGACCGTCTCCGAGGTTCGGACTCGGGCGAGTCCGAGGGGACACACCGAGTCCGAAAACTACCAGGGGACTCTTCGTCCTCCGATTCCCAGTCGGACTCCGCGGATGAGGATTCGAGTGGCTCCGGTCGGGCGGGCACCGATGCCCTCTGCTCCGACGCCGAAGGTGTCGGCGTCGACGACCTTGGTCCCGAACAGGAGGCCGAGGGAGACCGCGACCGAGGATCGACTCGAGCTCGGATGAACTCGAGGATCGGCTCGGTCTCCAGGGTCGACTTGGACGTCGACGTCCCGGTGGCCGGGGCAGACGCATTGGCAAGGCCAGCGATTAATGCCCGCTGCAGGTCCATGAAGGCAGCTAAACTGCTCTCCAAGGCCGTCAACCTGAGTCCAAGCTCAGGAGACCCAGCAGCCCCTGACTCGGGCCCCGACGGCGTCGGGCCCGATGTCAGCTCCTTCGGAGACGAGTCCACGAGGACCACAGCACTCACGTGTCCAGGCGACTCCATCTCGAGACGAGGATGTTTCGAAGGCCTCTCCGACTCCGAGGACCCGGGACGGCTGTTGGGGCTATGCGACCTGGCCCTCGAGGAACCAGGAGCGTCCGCCGACGCCGCCCTCACGGGTTTTTTCTTCCTATGATGTTCCCGGGTAGGAGACCCCCGCTCAGAGGAACTCCGACGATGCTCAGGACCGGAGTCCCGGGACGTCGAAGCCTCTGACGAGGTCCGGGCCCGGCCGGACGCGGAGTCAGAGAAGATTCGTTCTCGCTGATGCTGCCGACTCCTCAACGCTTTTGAGGACATTTTGCCACACGGACCACAGATCATCGGGTCATGATCGGGTCCGAGGCAGCGGAGGCAGCAGTCGTGTGTGTCGGTAAGAGACATGAGTTTCTTACAGCGATCACACTTTTTAAACCCGCTGGCAGCCATCGAGGGAAAAAGGGCCCCTGCGAGGTCAAAAGACAGGGCTGCCAGTGAAAAGGAAAAAAATGGCGCGAACGCTTGTCACGAAGGACAAAAAAACGAAAAATAAAGAAACGGACCCGCTACCGGCGTAGCGGGTCCGGGCGGGAAAAAGAATCCGGCGTCGAACCGAAAAAGAATAAATAATAAGAGAGAAAATCAACTTTTTCAGCGGTGAATACAAACAGCGTCTGTAGGGCTCCGCGGAAAAAAGAAGACTGAGCAAGATGGCACCCTTGGGCGGGAAGGGGACCGCGCATGCGCGCTGCAATTCCCAAAGGCTTTCTTTGAAAGCTGGGGAAATTGCTCCGCGAGGGCTCCGTCGGCGCCGACGTCACCCATATGTGAGGACTGACTTCCTGCTTGGTCCTGGAGAAACGCAGGTTACATAAGTTTGACAAAGAAGCATTTTTTGGAGAAAATCATACCCCACCTCCAACCCAACACACCTACATAGATATACTGGTCACAAACTGGAATCGGACCATAAGCGATGCATCATCCACGCCACTGACAAGATTCACAGCAAAACACAAACCAAATGCAACCTGAACACAAGAGAACTCAAACTTAAAACAAAAACTGAGAAGAAATAAATGAAAATGGAGGACATCTAAGCAACCAGAATTAACCTGGAAAAGAGACCGCTGAGGGGAGATATGATAGAAGTCTATAAATTAATGAAAGGAGTGGAACGGGTAAACGTAGATCGATTGTTTACCTTATCAGAATATAGAAAGACTAGGGGACATGCAATGAAGCTACAGGGTAAACTATTTAAGACTAATAAAAGAAAATATTTTTTCACTCAACGTGTAATCAAACTCTGGAATTTGTTACCGGAGGATGTAGTAAAGGCTGTTAGTGTAGCTGGGTTTAAAAAAGGTTTGGACAAGTTCCTGGAGGAAAGGTCCATAAACCATTATTAAGAAGGGACCCAGGATATCAATGCTTGAACCAATACAAGCATTGTGGAACCTGTGTCCCTTGGGGAAACTGCTAGGTACATATGACCTAGATTGGCCACTGTTGGAAACAGAATACTGGGCTTGATGGACCTTGGTCTGACCCAGTATGGCATATCTTATGTTCTTATGATGGTTATTAATGTTCTATGTAAAACAGTTACTGCTTTGTTCCCTGTAAACCGCTTTGATTCCTAGTAAGGTAGTATAAAAAAACCTGAAAAATAAATAAAATAGTCACAATTTCATACAATAGCGGAACATCAGAAAAGGGGAATAAGATAGGGTTACAGAAATGGTAAGTAGGGGGCATCGCAAGTGGGAGAGGAAGCAGGATCCTGCATTATTCAGGGATTAAAAACTAGATGGAATAGATGAGTCTTGCGAAATGATTTCAGTTTAGTGCAAGAAAGTTCTAGACGGAGGTCAGATGGCAGTGTGTTCCATAAGTTAGGTCTGAGAAAATAAACAGCTGAATGGTGGGTGGATTCACATCATGCACAGGATGGAAGGGGGAAGTAAAGACAGTTAGCATGAATGGAATGTAAGAGAGACAAGGCAGTATGAATAGCAATGCAAGACGAGAGATACAGAATCTTATGAACCAATGTGAGGATCTTATATTGAATATGTGACATGATCAAACCTAGAAGCGTGGGCTAGTAATCTTATGCACTGTATCTTGGACAGTTTGTTGATGCCTGAGTTGGTAATTAGGGAAACCAGCATAGGTGACGTTACAGTAGAACAGAAGGAACAAGACTAGGGATATAAGCAACATGTTTTATTAAGTCAATTAGAGTACTGTGTAGTAAGCCAGGTATCAGTGTTTCTTTCCTACCCTGACTCCCACCCACCCCAGGCATATTCTTAGATTTATAGGCTCTTAATCCCATTAAAGGGAACGAGTTGGCCAAATTCACTTTCAGGTTTAACTGGTTATCCTCATCAGGAATAGATTAATTAATTAAGGCCCTGAAATTCATCTTGAGGTGAAAAAAAGTCCCTTACACTTATTAGGTATAGTTGTATTGGTACAAGTATCCCTAGCAACCTTTTCCAGGCCGAGCCCAAAACTCTTGGGATCCAAAATTCTGACTAAATATTCCTATCAAATGGAAAATCACTATTAGAACATATTGAATAAGACGGGTACAATTTTCCTGAAATATGAAAAAATTAACCAGGCTGCAGAATGTGGATTAAAAATTTAAAGTAAGCCTAGAAAGGGTTAACCTATTTAAGCTAACTTAAATAGCTGCATTTTAAAACTAAAATGCAGACAACAGTTCCACAGTGAGATGGGGGCTTATCCATTCTTTTGCATTGTCACATGAATAATTTTCTTCCATTTGGTGAGGGGTCTTATGTGTACACTAGGTGCAAGGAACTCTTTGTTCTCAAAGAATGAGTCCAATCTCTGGAAGCTAGAGTAGCAGACCTGGAGGAGCTAAGGCAGACAAAGAGGTATATAGACAAGCCCTACAAGGCATAGTAATGAAGTCCCATCTACATTCTGGTAGCCTTTTTGTTTCCATGGAGGAGAGAAATCATGTGAAAGGAGAATATCACCTTGGTTTGGCAGGAAATGATCTTGTAGCTAGGAACTGTCCTCCAAGTGATGTAAAACCCTCTCACACCAAGGAGGTTTCTACAGGGCCATGTGCCCACGAGGGAAGGATTAGGACAGCTGTTATAAATGGCGATTAGATCATTAGGCATGTAGATAGCTGGGCGGCTGGTGGATGCAATGATTGCCTGCTAACATGCTTGCTTGGTACTAGGACAGCAGATCTTATGTGCCACCTAGACAAGGTTTTAGACAGCGCTGGGGAGGAGCCTGCTATCTTGGTACATGTTGGTACTATGATAAGGAAGCTTATCATAGCTCAGGAAGGAGCTATAGAAAAGGTGAAGTGACTCTGAACAAGCAACCTGTCAGTTCTGGTAGAAATAAGAAAACAGAATTTTTCTATAAAAGACTACCAGTCCCAGAATGCACCAGGTTTCCTACAGCCATTAGAGGAGCTGAAGTGGGGAAACGTGTGTTCAATCAAGAGGGCTATGAGGTAATCCCCAAGCACTCATCTCAAAGGGCAGGGCCTGATTCAGCACTGCTGCGCTGTGCTAGGGTGGAGCACTCATCTAAGCAGAATAAAGGTAGAGTTTATTCTACAGAGAATTATCCTCATCCTCAGGATCTTGATCATCTTGGACAGCTTCATCATCTGGAGGATCATCAGAAGCAGAAGCCAAACTGGACGGACAGAGAGGGCAAGAAACCCTTTGGAAGAAAGAAGAGAAAAGCCTTTGGGAGGTCTAAAGGAGTCCAGAGCAGTACGTATACTGGGAGACATTCAAAAGGCCAGCATACACCATTGGACTGGGGAAAGCCAGAGGAATGGTGCTGCAGAGCTAGGAATCTCCAGACGGTACCTGTGAGGGAGACGGCTGCACGTGGAAGGGACCCTAGGACCCATGCCAGAAGGTATGTGAAGAGAGATCCAGTGTCCAGGGATTTGGATTGAAAGGCTGGACATAAGAACTGGACTACATACTGGCCAGGCTATTTAGAGAGGAACTCTAACAGCAATGGAAGCTCAGGTATGAACACTGATCTATGCCCTAGCTATAACCTTGAAAGACAGCAGGGAAACAAGTATTCTCCTGAGAGTGCTACATTGAGAAATTCCTCTGTGCCAATCCATGATATTGAACCCATGATTGTTGAAGAAGGGGGAGCGGTCTTAGACACAGGCTGTGAATATATGGATTGCTCTCTGTCTAAACTCCTTTGGTAATTTTCTGTTACAAAGTACAACAACCATCACAAAGAAATACAAACTTGTTCTTTAATCTACTCAGAAAAGCTCCTGAAGTAGGATTTGAGCCACGCAGTAGAAAGCAAGCCAGCTAAGGGGTTTCAGCTGGGTAACTGCTAGCAATTGAGCCTTACCTAATTGCTTGTGAGCTCTGAGGAAATCATTTCTGAGTCTATGTGTGAAGATATAAGAAGTTAACCTGAAAAGAACAGTTTTTCCCTTCTTTGTGGGTTTTGCTTGTTGTTTGATACACTGCTAAGAAAATATTAGCTAAAGCCTACAGAAAAGACCAGTTTGTTACCAACCAGGTCTTTATTCTTTTCATTTGATTGCCTGACAAGTTCAGATGTTGTTTTCCTGATTTTGTTTTTCTAAGTTTAACACTGAAAGCAAGTATCCTGTTTTATGTGCTACCAAGCATATCGGTGTTGAGAGAAATAACCCCATAAATAAATATCTTATTGTCTTTACACTCAAGCACAACTAATTATTGTGAGCAGCTGTGTCTGGTGTGAATGGACTGCATTTCCCACAATCCCTTGCAAATCATATTGATATATGCACTTGCCAAGACTGTGAACATTCTCACCCAGGCAGCCGTCTGACAGTACCAATGACATAGGAAAGTATGGAAGGGAGGTTTTGGAAGTCATATTTTGGTTTTTAGGTAGGAAGTTAAAATCTGGAACTTCCAGGGTAGCATTCTCAGAAATGCCTTCCATTCCATGTATGGGGCCCAAAAGACAGGCAGAGCTCCAGAGTCTCAATGCATGGATGAGATGATTGCGCAAGAAAGAGGGTTTTGGATTTGCATTTACAGTAGTTAAATGCAATCATGGTAATTAAATGCAATCACTGGGAAGCAGCCTAGTGGTTAGAGCACTGGTTTGGTAACCAAGAGACTAGGATTAGATTCTCACTAGCACTGCTTGTGGCCTTGGGGAAGTCACTTAACCCTCTATTGCCTTGGAAGAAAGGCCTGGCAAGCTATTTGTTTGATCCAGTAACTTCCAGTACACGAGAACCTACACAGCTAAGCTCTTTTTAACATTTGAATGGTTTTTGATATAGATTTTCCTTGTCTATTCATTAACTGTTTTATACTCATAATACTACTTAGCCACTATGGTGCGTTAGGGTAGCTATACAAAAAAAACCCAACAACCCCCCTTTGCTTTTCCACTTAGTTCCTTTTGCAAAGGAAAAGGTTTTGTTCTTATTTCTTGCAAATTTCTATCTTTTCACAGCTGCTTTGATCTACAGCAGTGGTTCTCAACCCAGTCCTCTGGGACCCCCAGGCCAGTCAGGTTTACAGGGTATTCACAATGAATATGCATGAGATAGATCTACATGCACTGCTTCCATTGTATGTAGAGCTATCTCATGCATATTCATTGTGGATAACCTGAAAATCTGACTGGCCTGGGGGTCCCAGAGGACTGGATTGAGAACCACTGATGTTCAGTCTAGTGGCAAACCTAAATTTTGGATATAAGCTTAGGAAGATTTAGCTTGCCTGAATTCATAGTAACATAATAAATGACGGCAGATAAAGACCAGTATGGTCCATCTAGTCTGCCCAGTAAGATGGCAAGAGTAGGTGCACCTCCACTCCGTGCAGGCCACCCCACCCCATGTCTTTGTTTTAGGGGTGAACCCTCCCCATGTCTGTTTTAGGGGTGAAATTAGTTAGTTAAGTTTATTTTGATTTTATCCTGTTGCTGTAAAGGGATCCACTGTGTCTGTCCCATGCCATTTTGAATTCTGTCACTGTATTTGCCCCACCACTTCCATCGGGAGGGCACTCCAAGCATCCACCACCCTTTCAGTGAAAAAGTATTTCCTGACATTGCCTTTTAGTTTACCCCCTTGCAGCTTCATGTTATGCCCTCTAGTTTTACAGCTTCCCTGTCTTTGGAAGAGGTTTGTTTGTTCATTATTTCTCCTTAAGTATTTAAAGGTCTGAATCATATCGCCCCTGTCCCTCCTCTCCTCCAGAGTGTACATATTTCGGTCTTCAAGTCTCTTCTCATAAGGCTTCTGACACAGTCTCCAAATCATTTTGGTCGCCTTCCTCTGAACAGTTTCCAGTCTTTTTATATCCTTTGCAAGATATGGTCTCCAGAACTGAACACAGTATTCCAAGTGAGGCCTCACCAGTGACTTATACAGTGGCATTAGTTCCTCTTCCTTTCTGCTGGTAATTCCTCTTTGTATGCAACCCAACATCCTCCTGGCCTTTGCCACCGCCTTGTCACACTGTTTTGCCACCTTGAGATCCGCAGAAATAATCACACCAAGGTCCTTCTCCTGGTCCGTGCACACCAATCTCTCTCCCGCTATCGCGTACATTTCACCTGGATTTCAGCTTCCCAAGTGCATGACACTGCACTTCTTTGCATTAAATGTTAACTGCCAAGCATTAGACCATTCTTCCAGCTTTTGTAGATCTTTCCTCATGTTATCCACTCCCTCAGGGGAGTCCACTCTGTTGCAAATTTTTGTGTCATCTGCAAAAAGACTTTTCCATGCAGTCCTTCAGCAATATCACTCACAAATACATTGAACAGTGCCAGGCCCTGGACAGAAACCTGGGGCACCCCGCTATTCACCCTCCTTTCATCCGAGTGAGCTCCATTTACCATCACCTTCTATCGTCTGTCAGTCAACCAATTTCTGATCCAGTTCACCACCTTGGGACCCATCCCCAAACTACTGAGTTTATTGATAAGTCTCCTTTGCTGAAATCCAGGTAGATGACATCCATCGCATGCCCCTGATCTAGTTCTCTGGTCACCCAGTCAAAGACCTCAATCAGATTTGTTTGGCAAGATCATCCTTTGGTAAAACCATGTTGCCTCGGATCATGCAACCTGTTGGTTTTGAGAAAGTCCACTATTCGCTCTTTCAGAAGCGCCTCCATTACTTTTCCCGCCACCGAGGTAAGGCTCACGGGCCTGTAGTTTGTCACTTCTTCCCTGTCACCACTTACAAGCACCCTAAGACCCGTGCCAGAAGGTATGTGAAGAGAGATCCAGTGTCCAGGGATCTGGATTGGAAGGCTGGACATAAGAACTGGACTACATACTGGCCAGGCTATATAGAGAGGAACTCTAACAGCAATGGAAGCTCAGGTATGAACACTGATCTATGCCCTAGCTATAACCTTGAAAGACAGAAGGGAAACAAGTATTCTCCTGAAAGTGCTCCATTGAGAGATTCATCTGTGCCAATCCATGATATTGAACCCATGCTTGTTGAAGAAGGGGAAATGATAGCAGATGAAGATTCTGTTTACATGGACTGCTCTCTGTCTAAACTCCTTTGGTAACTTTCTGTTATAAAATACAGCAACCATCACAAAGAAATACAAACTTGTTCTTTAATCTACTCAGAAAAGCTCCTGAAGCAGGATTTGACCCACACAGTAGAAAGCAAGCCAGCTAAGGGGTTTCAGCTGGATAACTGCTAGCAATTGAGCCTTACCTAATTGCTTGTGAGCTAGGAGAGAATCACTTCTGAATCTATGTGGGAAGTTATCAGAAGTTAACCTGAAAAGAACAGTTTTTTTCTTTCTTTGTGGCTTTTCGTTTGTTGTTTGATATATGCTAAGAAAACATTAGCTAATGCCTGATAAGTTAAAAATGTTGTTTTCCTTATTTTGTTTTTCCAAGTTTAACACTGAAAGCAAGTAACCTGATTTATGTGCTACCAAGCATATCTGTGTTGGGAGAAATAACCCCATAAATAAATATCTTATTGGCTTTAACACTTGAGCACAACTAAATTATTGTCAGCAGCTGTGTCTGGTGTGAATGAACTACATTGCCCACAATCCCTTGCAAATCATATAGATATATGCACTTGCCAAGACTGTGAAGATTCTCACCCAGGCAGCCGTCTGACAAATTGCACGGATGGTGGATGGTAGGGCGTTCCAGCATCTGGGCGCACAGAACTTGAAGGCCCTGTTTGTTGTTGATTTGGTGCATTGGGTGATCGCTTTTGGGACTTCCAGTGTATTAATTGCTGCAGACCTTCTGGACCTGTTGGGGGGTATGGTGTGGATCAGTTCCACGAGGGAAGAAGATGAGAGCCCATTGATGGCTTTGAATGTCAGTAGGAGGGTCTTGAAGGTGATTCTGCCGTGAATCTGGAGCCAGTGCAGCTGTTTCAGGATGGGTGTCACGTGCTCGCTTCCGGGTGCGCCGTGTAGAACTCTCGCTGCGGCGTTCATCGCAAGCTGAAGTGGGATCAAGGTGGATTGTGGGAGCCCCTGGAGAATTGCGTTTGCGTAGTCGAAGTGTGGTATGATCAGTGCTTGGTAAATTGTCCTGAAGTCCTCTGGCTCTAGCAGAGCACAAATGTGCCTGAGGGTTGGGATCTTGTGGTATACTGACTTCACTTTGTTACTTATGTGCGTTGTCATGTCAAGGTGTTGATCTAGGGTGATGCCCAGGTATCGGATTGTGGTTTTGGTTTGTAGTTCTGCATCCTTAACCTTTAGATGGGGGGAGGGGGGGCAGATTGAAATTACGGTTCCTTGTAATGAAAAGGACCTCTGTTTTCTTGTGTTGTATTCGAAGGTTCTGAGTCTGGAGCCAGTCGGACACTGCATTAAAGCAATCGGTCAGTGGGGAGAGGTCCAGATGTTCTGTTGTGAAAGGCGTGTAAAGTAGTACATCGTCTGCATAAATCAGGCATTCAACGTTGAATGATTTGATGAGATTACAGATAGGCTGCATGTAAATATTGAACATCAGGGCAGATAGGGAGGAGCCTTGTGGAACGCCCTGTTTCTGGTGGAAAGGCTTTGATGCGGAGGCTCCCGAACGTACATGTTGCCATCTGTCGGATAAGTATGATCTGCACCATTCTAAAGCCTTATCATGAATATCATTTTTCCTGAGACGCCACAGGAGAATTTCGTGGTTTACCGAGTCAAAGGCAGCAGCTATGTCTAAGAAGATGAGGGCGTACCCTTGGTGTATGTTGTTGATTCCAGTGATTATGTTGATATAAAGGGTAGTAAGGAGTGTTTCACCTCCATGGGACTCCCGGAAACCATGTTGGCAGGGGTCCAGCGGTGAGGCGGATTCAATGTGGTCTTGTATCTGTCCTTGAACTTCTTTCTCGATGATCTTGGCTAGAAGTGGTATGCTAGCTATTGGTCTGTAGGCGTCTACCTTCTTGGAGTCGAGCTGATAAAGTTCATTCAAAGGTGAGGGTCTTAGACTTTAGGAAAATTAACTTTGCCAAGATGGGACAATACCTCAAGGAGTCATTAGCAGGATTAATGGGGGAATAAGATACTTTTCAGATAGGTTAGTGAGAGGAGAAAGGGAAAATGTGGTACTGTCAGACTCAAAGATGAAGGGGAGGAATATGTAGAAGCTGTTGTGGATTAAGGGGAATCACTTAACAAATATTTCTATTCTGTGTTCATAGATGAAGAGCCAGGAGCAGGACCTCAGAAAATACCCACAAATAGGAACAGAAGTGATGGGGTTCTTGAATGATTTTCAGAAGCCTGTGTTCATGAGGAACTAGCTAAACTAAAAGTAGACAAAGCGATTAGACCGGATGGGATACATCCGAGAAAACTGAAGTAACTTGGGGGCATTATAGTGACTCCACTGACTATCCTTTTCAATGCTTCTTTGGAGTTGGAAGTGGTCCCAGAGAACTGGAGAAAGGCACATGTGGTCCCTTCACAGAAAAGCGGAAGTAAGGATGAGGTTGGAAACTACAGGCCGGTTAGTCTAACTTCTGTGATGAGTAAGTTATTGGAAACGCCACTAAAAGACAGACTAGTGAGGTTTTCTGGAGTTTAATGGATTGCAGGATCCGAGGCAGCATGGATTTACCAAAGACAGATCTTGTCAGACAAATCTGAATGATTTCTTTGACTAGGTGACGAGGGAGTTGGACCGAGGGAGATCCCTAGATGTGGGGGGCTTAGATTTCAGTAAAGGCTTTGATACAGTTCTGCACAGGCAACTTATAAACAAACTGAGCAACCTAGGGATGGACCCTAAAGTGATTGGTTAAAAATTGGTTAAGTGAGAGGCGACAAAGCATACAGGTAAATAGAGCCCACTCTGATGAGAAAGAAGTCACCAATGGTGTGTCACAGGGATCTGTCATTGGTCCGATTCTTTTTAACATCTTTGGTAGTGATATTGCGGAAGGGCAGTCGGGTAAGGTTTGCCTATTCTTGGATGACACCAAAATCTGCAATACAGTAGACACTCTGAAAGAAGTAGATAATATATACATAAGTAGATAAATAACCTGTTAATTAATATAAGGAGGGATCTAGCTAAGCATGAAAAATAGGATTAAGAATTTGACAGCTGAGATTTAACACAAGGTCATGCGTTTGGCCTGCAAAAATCCAAATGAATGGTACAGTATTGGAAGTGAAGAACTTCTGTCCATGAAAGAAGAGCGGGACCTGGGCGTAATTGTGTCTGATGATCTTAAAGTGGCTAAACAGGTAGAAAAGGCAACGGTGAAAGGTAGAAGAATGCTTGGGTGCATAGGGAGAGGAATGGCCAGCAGAAAAAAGGAGGTGATAGTGCCTCTGTATAAGTCTCTGATGTGACCTCATTTGGAGGGTTGTGTGCAGTTCTGGGGACAACACCTTCAAAAGCATATAAACAGGATGGAGTCGGTGCAGAGGGTGCCTACTAGAATGGTCTTTGTTATAAAGCATATTAGGACAGATTTAAAGATCTCAATATGCATGCTTTAGAGGAAAGGCGGGATAGAGGAGATATGATAGAGATGTTTAAATACCTCCATGGCATAAATGCACAGGAAGAGAGCCTCTTTCGAATGAAAGCAAGCTCTGCTACAAGGGAACATAGGATGAGTGTGAAAGAGGATAGACTGAAGAATAATATGTGGAAATAGCGTAGTTACTCACCTGTAACAGATGTTCTCCAGGAGCAGCAGGAATCAGTCCTCACATATGGGTGACGTCGGCGCCGACAGAGCCCTCGCGGAGCAATTTTCCCCAGCTTTCAAAGAAAGCCTTTGGGAATTGCAGCGCGCATGCGCGGTCCTCTTCCCGCCCAAGGGTGCCATCTTGCTCAGTCAGATGACATAGCTAAAAGACAGCAAAAATTAGCAAAAAAAACGAAAGCATAGAACTGCAACTCCAAGGGGAGGAGGGAGGGTTGTGAGGACTGATTCCTGCTGCTCCTGGAGAACACCTGTTACAGGTGAGTAACTACGCTTTCTCCAGGACCAAGCAGGAAGTCAGTCCTCACATATGGGACTCCCGAGCTTAAGGCTACCGGAGACCCTAAGCACAAAAATGAGCTCCCTCTAGCTCAGCAGCACAGAAGGAAGGAATCTTCTCTGAATACGTCTCCAACCGGTAGCCCAACATCCGGGATGGAGGGTAGGAGTTGCCTATACCTCGAAGAGATTACGGAGGACTGCCTGTCCGAAAGCACTGTCCCTGCGGGACTCCCTCTCCAGGCAGTAATGGGCTACAAAAGTCTGGCTCGAAGACCAAGTAGCGGCCCGGCAGATGTCTGCCAACGGAACAGAGCGGAGGTAAGCCACTGACGTAGTCTTCGCCCGAACACGATGAGCGGTGACTCTACCTTCCAGCACGAGGCCCGCAGCCTCGTAAGCCCAAGCGATGCAGTCCGCAATCCAGATGGACAGAGTACGCTTGGAGACAGGGAGCCCCAACTTGTTGGGGTCATAAGACACGAAGAGCTGAACAGCCCTTCGGTGCTCCCGCGTACGGTCAAGGTAGAAGTTCAGCGCCCTTCTACAGTCCAGGGTATGCAGGACCATTTCAGCTCGGCTGGAGTGTGGCCTGGGAAAGTAGGTCGGAAGTACCACCTCCTGGTTGATGTGAAAAGGGGAAACCACTTTAGGAAAAAACTTAGGGTGAGTCCGTAGGACTACCCGGTTCTTGTAGAACCTAGTGTAAGGTGGATCAGATACCAGGGCCTGCAGCTCACTAACGCGTCTAGCAGAAGTGAGGGCCACCAAGAACAAGGTTTTCCAGGAAAGAAAACGAAGAGGACAGGTAGCCATAGGCTCAAAAGGCGGACAGGTAAGCCGCTGTAAAACCACATTGAGATCCCAGTTTGGGGCTGGCGGGCGCAAAGGTGGTTTAAGGAGTAGGAGGCCCCGGAGAAAACGAGCCACCAGAGGGTGGCTGGAAAGCGTAGTTACTCACCTGTAACAGGTGTTCTCCAGGAGCAGCAGGAATCAGTCCTCACTTATGGGTGACGTCGGTGCCGACGGAGCCCTCGCGGAGCAATTTTCCCCAGCTTTCAAAGAAAGCCTTTGGGAATTGCAGCGCACATGCGCGGTCCTCTTCCCGCCCAAGGGTGCCATCTTAGCCAGTCAGATGACATAGCTAAAAAAGACAGCATAAAAATTTGCAAAAAAACTAAAGCAGACGATTGCAACTCCAAGGGGAGGAGGGAGGGTAGTGAGGACTGATTCCTGCTGCTCCTGGAGAACACCTGTTACAGGTGAGTAACTACGCTTTCTCCAGGACCAAGCAGGAAGTCAGTCCTCACTTATGGGACTCCCAAGCTCAAGGCTACCGGAGACCCTAAGCACAAAAATGAGCTCCCTCTAGCTCAGCAGCACAGAAGGAAAGAATCTTCGCTGAATTATCACCCACCGGTAGCCCACATCCGGGATGGAGGGTAGGAGTTGCTCAGACCTCAAAGAGATTACGGAGGACTGCCTGTCCGAAAGCACTGTCCCTGCGGGACTCCCTCTCGAGACAGTAATGGACCGCAAAAGTCTGGCTCGAAGACCAAGTAGCGGCCCGGCAGATGTCTGCCAGCGGAACAGAGCGGAGGTAAGCCACTGACGTAGCCTTTGCCCGAATGCAATGAGCCGTGACTCGACTTTCTAAGGAGAGTCCGGCTGCCCCATAAGCCCAAGAGATACAGTCCGCAACCCAGATGGACAGAGTACGCTTGGAGACCGGGAGCCCCAATTTATTGGGGTCAAAAGACACAAAAAGCTGGGCAGCTTTACGGTGCTCCCGCGTACGGTCAAGGTAGAAGTTCAAAGCCCTTCTACAGTCCAGGGTATGGAGGACCGTTTCAGCTCGGCTGGAGTGTGGTCTGGGAAAGAAGGTTGGAAGTACCACCTCCTGATTGATGTGAAAAGGGGAGACCACTTTAGGAAGAAATTTTGGGTGAGTCCGTAGGACCACCCTATTTTTGTAGAACCGAGTGTAAGGGGGATCAGACACGAGGGCCTGCAATTCACTTACGCGTCTAGCGGAAGTGAGGGCTATCAAGAACAGTGTTTTCCAAGACAGAAAACGGAGAGAACAGGTAGCCATAGGTTCAAAAGGCGGACAGGTGATCCGCTGCAAAACCACATTCAGGTCCCAGTCAGGCGCTGGCGGGCGCAGAGGTGGTTTAAGTAGAAGGAGACCTCGGAGAAACCTCGCCACGAGAGGGTCGCTGGAGAGAGGTCTACCGTCCACCGGCACATGATGTGCCGAAAGAGCACTGAGGTGAACTCTGACGGAGTTGGACTTAAGTCCCAGATTAGAGAGGTGTAGTAAGTACTGCAAGATCACCGACACCGGGCAGGAGAAGGGATCCTGAGACTGTTGGGTACACCAGACTGCAAAGCGACGCCATTTAAGGGCGTAGCATTTGCGGGTAGAAGACCGTCGCGAAGCCAAGACGACCTCTTCCACCTCTGCCGGCAGGAGAAGGGGAGCAAGGACTACCCTCTCAGCAGCCAGGCCATGAGGTTGAGAGACCTGAGGTTGGGGTGTAGTAAAGACCCCTGATCCTGAGTGAGGAGATCCGGTTGTACCCCCAGAGGGAATGGATCCTCCACCGCTAATTGCAGTAGGAGCGGAAACCATGGCTGTCTGGGCCAGCGAGGGGCCACCAGGATCATGAAGGCTTTGTCTCGGAGAACCTTGAAAAGAGTCCGAGAGACTAGCGGGACGGGAGGGAAAGCGTACAGAAGGCTCCCCGACCATGAAATCAGAAAAGCGTCCGCCGCAACCCGAAGGGGGTGTGGCTGACGAGAGCAGAAGCGAGGAAGCTGCCGGTTGTGAGGACTGGCAAAGAGATCCACCGTGGGGAGGCCCCACTTTAGGAAGAGCTTCTGAACTACCAAGGGATCCAGACGCCACTCGTGCGGCTGGAGGACCCTGCTGAGTTTGTCCGCCAGGCAATTTTCTTGGCCCGGGAGATAAACTGCCTTGAGGAGAATGCCGTGACTGATGGCCCAAGAGCAGAGCTTCTGTGCCTCCCGGCAGAGGAGGAAGGAGCCCGTGCCCCCCTGCTTGTTCACGTAGAACATGGCAACTTGATTGTCCGTCTGGACAAGGACAGACTGGTGAGAAGTCAGGTGGGAGAAGGCCTTGAGAGCCAGGCGGATCGCCCTGAGCTCCAGGAAGTTGATCTGCTGAGCAGACTCCCACGTGGTCCAGAGGCCCTGAGTACGTGCCCCTTGGCAATGTGCTCCCCAGCCCAGGAGGGATGCATCCGTGGTCAGCACCCGGGTCGGCTGAGGTGACTGGAAAGGCATTCCGAATATCAGGTTCGGCTGCCGAAGCCACCACCGGAGAGACGAGATCAGCGGCTCGGAGACGCGCACTAGGTCTGCTAGGCTGCCTGTGGCTTGTCGCCACTGCTGGCGGAGACACCATTGAGCAGGCCGCATATTCAGGCGGGCGTTGGGGGTCACATGGACGGTGGAAGCCATATGGCCGAGTAGTCTCAGGAAGCGCCTGGCGGAGACCAGGGGCTGGCTGCGAAAACGGTCGGCTAGGTCCATGAGCCGTTGAGCCCTGTCGAGCGGTAGGTATGCTCGTGCCGGAGGAGTGTGCAGCCTTGCACCGATGAACTCGAGATCCTGTGAGGGGAGCAAAGTGGACTTTGCGAAGTTTATAACAAAGCCCAAGTGCTGCAGAAGAGTCACCGTGCGGCGCGTGGCGTTGGTGACCTCCAGAGCGGACGCTGCTCTGATGAGCCAGTCGTCGAGGTACAGAAAGACATAGAGGCCGTGAAGCCGGAGATGGGCCGCCACCACCGCGAGACATTTTGTGAAGACTCGCGGCGCGGAGGACAGGCCAAAGGGCAGTACTCTGTACTGGTAGTGATTTCCGGCCACCACAAACCTTAGGTATTGACGGTGGCTTGGGTGGATGAGGATGTGCGTGTAGGCATCCTTTAGATCCAAGGAGCATAGCCAATCTCCCTGCTGGAGGTAGGGCAGAAGGATTCCAAGGGTAAGCATTTTGAACTTCTCCCGCACAAGGAACTTGTTGAGGTTGCGCAAGTCCAGGATGGGTCTGAGGCCCCCTGTTCTCTTTGGTATTAGAAAATACCTGGAATAAAAGCCTTGACCTCTCAGGTGGTGTGGCACCGGCTCCACCGCCTGTTCCTGCAGAAGACCTGCTAACTCCTGAAGGAGTAATTCCCTGTGCAGAGGGGGTCGTGGAGGTTCTCCCGGAAAATAGGAGGGAGGGACCTGGTGGAAGTGGAGAAGATAGCCTTCTCGCACGACTTGAAGCACCCAGGCATCTGCGGTGATGCTGGACCACCTGTGGGCGAAGTGAACCAGCCGGCCTCCGGTGATGGGAGGAACCAGCGGAGGGGGAGAGGCTATGCTTAGTGAGTCAAAAACCCCCACCCTGCTGAGCAGGGGCTGGTGGTGCAGGCTTGGGGGCTTGCTGCCTATGGGACCCGTTACCCCGTCCCTTGGCCTGCTGGCCCTGTTGGGGAGCTGCAGGGGCCTGATAAAGGGGGTATTGTTTGTAGGCAGCCGCCTTCCTCGGGTAAAAGGACTTTTTCCCCGAGCCCTTCTTTTTCTGGGAAGGGGCGGAGGTCTTCCTAGAAAGCCTGGTCCTGGTGAGAGTCTCAGTCTCAATTTGTGCAGCCTTTTCCGCCATGGGCTTGCCAAAGAGGTTTTCGCCTCGGCAGGGGACATCGACCAACTTGTCCTGCACCCAGGGCTCAAGGTCTGACGACTGAAGCCAAGCCTGTCGGCGGGCACCGATGCCGGCTGCGGCCACTCGAGCCGATGCTTCAAAGCCATCATAGGCTGCTCGGGACATGAACTTTGAGCATTCCCGAATGCCAGTGGACAAGGCCAGGAACCTCCGCAAGGGTTCCTCGGACAAACCAGCGGAGAATCCGGCTAGCTCTTTAGCCAGATCTCGGAGATACAAGCCCATGTATAGCTGGTAAGTCTGGACACGACATGCGAGCATAGAGCCCTGGAAACACTTCTTACCAAGGCCATCCAGGTTACGGGCCTCCCTGCCAGGAGGCACCGAGGAGTGCATCTTCTGGCTCTTAAGACGATGCATGGCCGATTCCACTACCATGGAATGGTGTGGTAGCTGTGCCTTTGAAAGCCAGGGCTCTTGCGGACTCGATAGATAGAATCGACCCGCTTGCTCAGGACCGGCGAGGAGGCCGGACTCTCCCACATGCGGAAGAGTAGTCGTTCCAGCATAGGAGGAACCGGTACAGTAAAGTGTTCCCTTGCGGGAGAGTCATACTGGAGGGCATCGAGCTCTTCGGCTCGAGGCTCCTCCTCGGGGTCCACAGGGAAGGCCAAAGCCTTGGCCATATCCCTGACGAAGTCCGAGAACCGGGCATCCTCCGGGGGGGACTGCTTCCGAGGCTCGGACTCCGGTGAGTCCGAAGGGACACACCGAGTCCGGAAAGAATCAGGCGACTCTTCCTCTTCAGACTCCCAGACCGACTCCGACGAGGACTCGGTGGGGTCGGCTCGGGCAGGGCGCGGCGCCTGCCGCCCCGACGCCGAGGGAGTCGGCGTCGGCGACCTCGGTCCCGAACGGGAGGCCGAGGGTGACCTCGACCGAGGATCGACTCGAGTTCGCATCGACTCGAGGATCGGCTCGGTCTCCGGGGTCGACTTGGACGTCGACGTCCCGGCGGTCGGGGCAGCGGCGCCAGCGAGGCCAGCGAGCAGTGCCCGCTGCTGGTCCATGAAGGCAGACAGTCTGCTCTCCAAGGCCGTCAACCTGAGTCCGAGCTCAGGTGACCCAGCAGCCCCCGACTCGGGCCCCGACGGCGTCGGGCCCGACGTCGGCTGTCGCGGAGGCGAGTCCAGAAGGACCACAGGACTTACCCGAGCAGGCATCTCCGACTCCAGGCGAGGTCGCTTCGTGAGGTGTTCCTTCTCCACGGACCCGGGGCGGCTGTCGGGGCTATGCGACCTGGCCCTCGCGGAACCAGGAGCGTCCACCGACGCCGCCCTCGCGGGTTTCACCTTCCGACGATGGTCCCCGGAGGGAGAACCCCGGTCGGAGGAACTCCGACGACGGTCCGAGCTGGAGCCTTTGGACGCGGAGGCCTCCGACGAGGTCCGGGTACGGCTGGGGTCAGCGAAGATTCTATCACGCTGATGCCGCCGACTTCTCAACGCTTTTGAGGACATTTTGCCGCAGGGCCCACAGATCAGTTCCTCATGATCCGGGCCCAGGCAGCGGAGGCAAAAGTCGTGTGTGTCAGTTAGTGACATATTTCGGTCACACTGACCACACCGCTTAAAACCACTGGCAGCCATCGGGGGAAAAAGGGCCCCTGCGAGGTCAAAGGACCGGGCTGCCAGGGAAAAACGAAAACGAAAGCTGACTAAGTCAGAAACCGAAAAAAAGGAAGAGGACTCGTGACCGGCGTCGCGAGTCCGGGCGGGAAAAAGACCGGCGTCGAACCGAAGGAAAAAGAATAAAATACTGAAGAAATATCGACTTTTTCGCGGGGACAAGACGGGGACGTCTGTAGGGCTCCGCGGAAAAAAGAAGACTGGCTAAGATGGCACCCTTGGGCGGGAAGAGGACCGCGCATGCGCGCTGCAATTCCCAAAGGCTTTCTTTGAAAGCTGGGGAAAATTGCTCCGCGAGGGCTCCGTCGGCGCCGACGTCACCCATAAGTGAGGACTGACTTCCTGCTTGGTCCTGGAGAAAGAGGCCTACCCTCCACCGGTAGGTGGTGCGCAGAAATAGCACTGAGGTGGACCTTGACTGAGTTGGACTTAAGTCCAAGATTGGAAAGGGAAAGCAAGTACTGCAAGACCACTGATGCTGAACAGGAGAAGGGGTCTTGCGACTGCCGAGTACACCAGACGGAGAACCGACGCCACTTGAGAGCGTAGGACCTCCGGGTGGAAGGCCTCCTGGAGGCCAAGATGACCTCTTCCACATCTGGAGGTAGTTGGAGAGGAGCAAGGACTACCCTTTCAGCAGCCAGGCCATCAGATGAAGGGATCGAAGGTTGGGGTGCAGGAGCGTCCCCTGATCCTGCGAGAGGAGGTCGGGCTGAAACCCCAGAGGAAGAGGTGTGTCCACCGCCAGCTGCAGCAGAAGCGGGAACCAAGGTTGTCTCGGCCACCGGGGAGCCACTAGGATCACCGACGCCTTGTCTCTGAGAACCTTGAAGAGCGTCCGAGACACCAGAGGCATGGGTGGAAAGGCATACAAGAGGCCTGTGGACCATGGAATCAGAAAAGCATCCACCGTTACCCGGAGAGGATGCGGCTGTCAAGAGCAGAATCTGGGAAGCTGCCGGTTCACAGGACTGGCGAACAGATCCATGGTGGGGAGGCCCCACCGGAGAAAGATCCGCTGAACCACGAGTGGATCCAATCTCCACTCGTGCGGTTGGAGGATCCTGCTCAGTTTGTCTGCCAGGTACTTTTCTTGACCTGGGAGACAGACAGCTTTGAGGACGATGTTGCGATGAACGGCCCAAGAGCAGAGCTTTTGTGCTTCCTGACAGAGAAGGAAGGAGCCGGTTCCGCCCTGTTTGTTCACGTAGAACATGGCAACCTGATTGTCTGTCTGGATAAGAACCGACTGGTGAGAAATCAGGTGAGAGAAGGCTTTGAGCGCTAGGCAGATGGCTCTGAGCTCCAGGAAGTTGATCTGTTGAGCTGACTCCCAAGGAGTCCAGAGACCCTGAGTACAAGTCCCCTGGCAATGTGCTCCCCAACCCTGGAGAGAAGCATCGGTCGTCAGGACCCGAGAATGTGTAGGGGGCTGAAAAGACACCCCCAGCACTAGGTTTGGCAGATGAAGTCACCATCGCAGAGAGGAGACCAGCTGGTCGGAGATCTGTACGGAGTCCGCTAGGCTCCCAGTGGCCTGATGCCATTGTTTGCGAAGGCACCATTGAGCAGGTCGCATGTTCAGGCGGGCATGGGGGGTTACATGGACCGTGGAAGCCATATTGCCGAGCAGTCTCAGAAATTGCCTGGCCGAGACCAGGGAATTGCTGTGAAAGCGGCTGGCGAGATCCATGAACCTTTGGGCTCTGTCCAGAGGCAGGAAGGCCCGCGCCTGAAGAGTGTCCAACCTGGCGCCGATGATTTATAGATCTTGAGAGGGGAGCAAAGTGGACTTTGCGAAGTTTATGACAAATCCCAAGTGCTGGAGCAGAGCCACCGTGCGATGAGTAGCCTGAGTGGCTTCTTGGGCAGACTGGGCCCTGATGAGCCAGTCGTTCAGGTATGGGAACACAAAGAGACCCTGAAGCCTCAGATAGGCCGCCACCACTGATGGGCATTTGGTGAACACTCTGGGGGCGGAGGATAGGCTGAAAGGCAGTACTCTGTACTGGTAATGGTGTCCGCCCACAACAAACCTGAGGTATTGTCTGTGGTCTGGATGAATATCTGGAAGGCTCCCCTGGAAAGTAGGAGGGAGGTACCTGGTGAAAATGAAGAAGATAGCCCTTTTGAACTATCTGAAGCACCCAGGTATCTGTGGTGATGTTGGACCACCTGTGGGCAAAGTGGACCAGCCGGCCTCCTGTGCTGAGAGAAACCAGCTGAGGGGGAGAGGCTATGCTGAGAAAGTCAAAAACCCCCACCCTGCTGAGTAGGGGCCGGTGGTGCAGGCTTGGGGGCTTGCTGCCTACGGGACCCATTACCCCGTCCCTTGGCCTGCTTTCCCTGTGGGGGAGCTGGTGAGGCCTGATACTGAGGGTAGTATTTATAGGCAGCACCCTTCCTCGGGTAAAAGGGCTTTTTCCCCGAGGCCTTCTTCTTTTGAGAAGGTGCAGAGGTCTTCCTGGAGAGACGGGTTCTGGTGAGAGTCTCCGTCTCGATTTGTGCAGCCTTCTCATCCATGGGCTTGCCAAAGAGGTTATCACCTCGGCAGGGGACATCGACCAACTTGTCCTGTACCCAGGGCTCAACGTTGGACGTCTGAAGCCAAGCCTGGCGGCGTCCACCGATGCCGGCCGCGGCTACTCGAGCCGAAGCCTCAAAACCATCATAGGCTGCTCGAGAGATAAACTTGGAGCACTCCCGAATACCAGTAGACAAGGATTGGAACCTCTGCAAAGGTTCGTCGGAGAGACCAGCAGAGAACCCGGCTATTTCCTTAGCCAGGTCTCGGAGATACATGCCCATGTAGAGCTGGTATGTCTGGACTCGACAAGCAAGCATAGAGCCCTGGAAGCACTTCCTACCGAGGGCATCCAGGCTTCGGGCTTCCCTACCAGGGGGCACCGAGGAGTGCATTTTTTGACTCTTCAGTCTATGCATGGCCGATTCCACCACCATGGAATGGTGCGGTAGTTGTGCCTTTTGGAACCCGGGGCTCTTGCGGACTCGATAAATGGAATCGACCCGCTTGCTTAACACCGGCGACGATGCCGGGCTCTCCCACATGCGGAAGAGAAGCCGTTCCAGCATGGGAGGAACCGGTACAATAAAGGCCTCCTTCGGGGGAGAGTCATATTGGAGGGCATCGAGTTCTTCGACTCGAGGCTCCTCCTCGGGATCCGCAGGGAAGGCCAAGGCTTTGGCCATATCCCTCACGAAGTCCGAGAACCGGGTATCCTCCGGGGGGGACCGTCTCCGAGGTTCGGACTCGGGGGAGTCCGAAGGGACACACCGAGTCCAAAAGGAACCAGGTGACTCTTCGTCCTCAGATTCCCAGGCCGACTCCTCGGAGGAGGAGTCGACCGGCTCCGGTCGGGCGGGCACTGATGCCATCCGCCCCGACGCCGAGGGAGTTGGCGTCGACGACCTCGGTCCCGAACTGGAGGCCGAAGGAGACCTCGACTGAGGATCGACTCGAGCCCTCATGGACTCAAGGACCCAATCTAGAAATGCCCTCACACTGCAGTGTAGATAGTTTATGTATATAGTTAACCCAGTTATCCAAGTTTGTACTCCTGTTCAATGTAAAACCTGACAGTTTGTCGTTATGGTCGTTTTGTTATGATGTAAACCGCGCTGATTCTAAATAGCGCGGTATATAAGAAACTGTAATAAATAAATAAATAAAATAAGGATCGGCTCGGTCTCCGGGGTCGGAGGTCGACGTCCCGGCGGTCAGGGCAGAAGCGCCAGCGAGGCCAGCGATCAATGCCCGCTGCTGGTCCAAGAAGGCAGACAAACTGCACTCCAAGGCCGTCAACCTGAGTCCGAGCTCAGGAGACCCAGCAGCCCCCGACTCGGGCCCCGACGGCGTCGGGCCCGACGTCGGGTCCTTCGGAGGCGAGTCCACGAGGACAACAGTACTTACGTGAGCGGGCAAGTCCACCTCGAGTCGAGGATGTTTTGACGGCCTCTCTGACTCCAAGGACCCGGGACGGGAATCGGGGCTATGCGACCTGGCCCTCGAGGAACCAGGAGCGTCCACCGATCCCGCCCTCGCGGGTTTCTTCTTCCGATGATGCTCCCGGGTAGGAGACCCCCTTTCAGAGGAACTCCGACGATGCTCAGGACCAGAGTCCCGAGACGTCGAAGCCTCTGACGAGGTCCGAGCCCGGCCGGAGTCAGAGAAGATATGCTCCCGCTGGTGCTGCCGACTCCTCAATGCTTTCGAGGACATTTTGCCGCATGGCCCGCAGATCATGGGGTCATGATCTGGGCCGAGGCAGCGGAGGCAGAAGTCATGAGTGTCTGTAAGAGACATAAGTTTCTTACAGAGGTCACACTTTTTGAAACCACTGGCCGCCATCGGGGGAAAAAGGGCCCCTGCGAGGTCGAACGACCGGGCAGCCAGGGAAAAAGGAAAAAAAGTGCGAAATCTGTCACGAAGTACAAAAAAACGAAAAATAAAGGACAGACTCGCAACCGGCGTCGCGAGTCCGGGCGGGAAAAGAACCGGCGTCGAACCGAAGGAAAAACAGAGAAAAATAGAGAAAAATCAACTTTTCTGCGGGGATTCACAGGCAACGTCTGTAGGGCTCCGCGGAAAAAAGAAGACTGAGCAAGATGGCACCCTTGGGCGGGAAAAGGACCGCGCATGCGCGCTGCAATTCCCAAAGGCTTTCTTTGAAAGCTGGGGAAAATTGCTCCGCGAGGGCTCCGTCGGCGCCGACGTCACCCATATGTGAGGACTGACTTCCTGCTTGGTCCTGGAGAAATTTCTTTATGGAAAGAGTGGTAGATGCGTGGAATAGTCTCGCAGTGCAGGTAGTAGGGACAAGGACAGTATCTGAATTCAAAAAAGCATGGGACAACCACAGAAGATCTGTAAAGGGAAAAAGGGAAGCTGGAAGAATGGTCTAATGCTTGTCAGTTAAGATTTAATGTGAAGAAGTGCAGTGTCATGCACTTGGGAAGCAGAAATCCAAGGGAATTGTATGCGATAGGGGGCGAGAGATTGATCTGTACGGACCAGGAGAAAGATCTCGGTGTATTTGTTTCTGATGTTCTCAAGGTGGCAAAACAATGTGACAAGGCGGTGGCAAAAGCCAGAAGGATGCTGGGTTGCATACAGAGAGGAATTACCAGCAGAAAGGAAGAGGTACTAATGCCACTGTAGAAGCCACTGGTGAGGCCTCACTTGGAATATTGTGTTCAGTTTTGGAGACCGTATCTCGCAAAGGATATAAAACGGCTAGAAGCGGTTCAGAGGAAGGCAACCAAAATGATTTGGAGCCGACGTCGTAAAACTTATGAGAAGAGACTTGGAGAACTTAATATGTACACTCTGGAGGAGAGAAGGGACAGGGGAGATATGATTCAGACCTTTAAATACTTAAAGAGTATTAATGGACAAACAAACTTCTTCCAAAGACAGGGAAGCTGTAAAACTAGAGGGTATAACATGAAGCTGCAAGGGGGTAAACTGAAAGGCAATGTCAGTAAATACTTTTTCACTGAAAGGGTGGTGGATGCTTGGAATACCCTCCTGATGGAAGTGGTGGGGGCAAACACAGTGACAGAAATCAAAATGGCATGGGACAGACATAGTGGATCCCTTTATAGCAACAGGATAAAATCAAAATAAGCATAACTATCTCTTATATCTAAATAGGGGTGACCTACACGGAGCGTTGGGTACATCCCTAAACAAAGGCATGGGGAAGACGTGACCTGCAAGGAGTGGCAAATGCACCTATTCTTGCCGCCTTGCTGGGCAGACTAGATGGACCATGCTGGTCTTTATCTGCCATCATATACTATGTTACTATGTGTTTATGTTTATGTTTATTTGCTTAATATACCGCTAAATGGTAACATCAATGTATTGTAGTGATATGGAAGGGCAGACTAGATAGGCCATGTGGTCTTTTTCTGCCGTCATGTTTCTATGACTTCCATAGATGCAATCAATTTGATGTTTGTGCAATACATCGGTGAAGTCCATGTGTACAGTCATCGCTTGTATTGCTGAAAGCAGATATTTGAGATTCATAGACTATTGGTCTTACAGAATTCTATCAGTCTTTTCCCAGCTTCATTTTTGTTGCCAAGTCCATATTTTCCAATCAATTTGTCTTCTTTTTCGCCAACTATTGTGTTCCAGTCACCTATGATTATCAGGATATTCTATTTGCACGTTCTGCCAATTTCAGCTTGTACTTGCACATAGAACTGATCAAACTCATCCTCTTCTGCAAGCTGTTGTTGGGGCACATAATTGAATAATAGTTGTGTTGATGGGCAATCCTCAAAGATGAGTAGAAATTAAGTGTTCCTTGATTGCTCTATTTCATTACAGTTCTTGCAAGTTTCTTCTTATAAATGCAACACCATTTCTACTTTGTCTTTCATTTCCAGCATAGTATACCATGTAATCATCAGATGCAAAGTCCCCGGATGCCAGTCCATTTTAGTTCGCTGACTCCCAACAGATTGAGTTGTGTTGTTGTTGTTAAGTACCATCGAGTCTGAGTCAACTCATGGCGATCCTCTGGATAGCTATCCTAAATTGTGTTCAGTCTTCAGTCAGGCGGCTCATTGTTGACAAACTGGTACCCGTAGCTGCTGTTATTGTATCGATCAATCTCATTGCTGGCCTTCCTCTTTTGCGTTGACCTTCTATCTTACCAAGCATTATGTCTTTCTCTAATGATCTCTCTCTTCGCATGATGTGTCCAAAGTATGAAAGTCGAAGTCTTGTCATCTGAGCTTCTAAAGAAAGCTTAGGTTTGATCGCCTCTAGTACCGACTGGTTTGTTCTTCGGGCAGTCCATGATATACACAGTATTCGCCGCCAGCACCATAATTCAAAGGCATCAATTTTCTTCCTGTCTATCTTTTTCACTGTCCAGCTTTCACATCCATATGATGTTATTGAAAATACCATGGCTTGAACAAGTCGAATCTTTATATTGTGGTGAAGAGCATCCTCCTGAGGAAATGGAGACTGAAGGAAATCCTGAAAAGCAGCAGGATTTACACAGGATTTTCAATCCTAGAAGGAAAAAACCCTCTTCTGTTGAGCTGAGAATGGAGACCAGCCCAGGGGAGGAGTTGAGCAATGCTGATTGGGTACACCCAGGGGTTGGACGGGGTGTGGCTGGAAAAGAATCCCTTTTTGAAGTGGTGAATGACGCTGCTAAAGGAAAACAGAAAAAGAAAAGCCATGAGCAGATGACCTGTGAGCAGAGGGCCTGTGAACAGACGAGCTGTGAGAGGACGTTTGGGACGTCAGATGAGACCGAGTCAAGCAGTGAGTGCAAGTCCAGGAAGCAGTTTGGATGCACGTCTGAGCCTGGTAGCAACAGAGGACCTGCAAGGATTTTTACAGGTGCTGTGAAAGGAAGTCCTGTGAGAAGTGGATGGAGCCCTGGTTTAGAGTCCTGGGAAAAGGTAGAGCCCTCAAATAGAAGGCCTCCAAGGCAGACACCTGCAAAAGGTAACTCATTTTATGGGATACAATTTGGACCGGAGAGACCCAGAAGCACTCACAGCTGGAAAGCTTTTGAGCTACCTAAGAGGAGAGGAGCCTGGCAGAGTCTCTTATGTTTGGGGCGTTGTAAAAGGATCCCAATTGTTACCCTGACTTATTTAAGCCAAGAGCTGAAGGGGGAAGCATTACTGACCGGGACAGAAACCCAGTATTTGCTGACAACTGCTTGTCAGGAAATGAACAGGCTGAATTGCTCCTCCAGGAGTTTAAACAGTTCTTAGAGTTGAAAGCAGGTAGACAGCCAAAGCTGAATGAGGACACTAGTTCTGTGCAGTCAGAAGATTTAATGCAGATAGATTATGCCTTACCTTCTACAAACCCTGACAATTGTAGCATGGACTGTTCAATATGCTGTAAGGAAATAACAGTATAAAGTATACTTGTAAATACAGTATAAAGTATACTTGTATAAAGTATAAAGTATACTTGTAAATACTCTTGTAAATACTCTTGTAAATAGTTGCAGTAATGACGTCCCATGTTTTATTCCAAGTTCTCTGACCTTGTTCTCTGTAAAACCTAACAGTTTGTTGTTATGGTATGTTGTTATATTGTGAACCGCGCTGATTCTGAATAGAGCGGTATATAAGAGCCTGTAATAAATAAATAAATAAATAAAGAAGCTTGCTATACCTTGTATGGAAAGAATACAACGTCGTAGTTTCTGCTGCCGTGCTTGGAAACTTGACTGTTTGCACCTGAGTTTGAGCTCACACTGTGAAAGAACAGTGACTGTTATGAGGCTGCAATGTATGTGAGTCACCTCTTGAGGCAGAGCTGAGTTAAGCTCCATAAGAAGGAAAGCTGATCCTATATTTGGTTGTCTTATATTCCTGAGTTTCTTCTGTTCCTATTTAAAAGCACCATTTATGTTCATGTATTTGAATTTTGATGCGCTGGAGGAATTTCCCCAACACGAATAAATATTCTTGCAAAAGCCTTACCGTCTCTGGCACAACTACATTTATTCCTGAGAGAAGGGAGAACAAACTACATTACCCATCATTCCAAGGGAACAGTTTACCTCCATTCCTCACGGGACAATAGGCCACTCCTGTCCGTTAGCCCTAGGGCGGGGGCAGGAGCGTCGCAATATGGAGAGAGACATCTCTGCTCTTGAGAATCTTATCTAGGTCTTTCATAGCCATTCTGCCAAGAGCAATGCATCGTCCGATTTCTTGACTGCTTGTTGCTTCTTTATTGATAGTTGATCCAAGTAGGTTAAAGTTGTTCACAATTTCAATTTCTTCTCCTTCAACGAGGAACCTGTTGATTATGTCAGTTGTCATGATCTTTGTCTTCTTTACATTAAGGTGCAGGCCCATTTTGAGACTATGTTCTTTGATTGTGAGAAGCAAATGTTTCAGATCATCTTCACTTTCAGCCAGTAATATGATATCATCAGCATAGCAAAGGTTGTTGATGAGTCTTCCACCAATCTTCACACCTCTGTTGTCTTCATACAATCCTGCTTCTCTGATAATTTGTTCTGCATATAAATTAAACAGGTAGGGGGAAAGTATTGCCACAAGGTGTCGTGACACAAAGATTGCGCGCCACTATGTAGCGCTATAAAGAACAATAAGACCTGAGTGAAGGGTAATAAAAGGCTTTATTCCCCGTTATAATGCATGGGTTCAAATTAGAGATACGTTGCTTAACAAAATAGTCCTTTGTTTCAAAAGGTGCCAAGGCTCTCTGGCTTGAGAACTGTTACTTCACAGTTTATAGCAGGTTTTTCTTAAAGGTAATATTCTTCACAATAAACAACCAAAAGTATATTTACATTCATTCTTTGTTACAGCAGGCACACTTGGGAGCGTAGGCCGTGCACCAATCGCACTCCATGTCCTCCGGCAAAGATGAGGGAATAGTATGGGGGAAATCCACCTCCATCATATCCTCTTCCTCATATTGGGTCAAAGGGGTTTCACTATCCCTGTCTATGTTAGCCTGACAATCTTCAGCATGGGAGTTTTCCTTTAGGTAAGCAGGAACTCTTATGGCTGGTGGTAAATTAGAATACCAATCTTTATTCAGGTTGTTTTTAGAGAGAAGCTTTCTTTGCGGATGGCTTCCAGCAGTGCAGTGCTTAGGGTTAAACCTTACTGTTTCAAACCTTGGCTCATGGAGTAAAAACCTCTGTTGTTTATACAACTGTTTTTCCTTCTGACTGGGTAAAACTGAGCAGTGCTTTTCTGGAGATAAACTCCTTACAGAACCTTCCCCTCTGGTTCTTAGCTTCCTTCTCCTTGTATCATAAACAGGCAGAGTAAAAGAACTAGGCGTGGCACCGCCTCTTACCTTGGAGAACCTTCTACCAAACTCTCCTTGCCCAATAGGCTTAGTTTGGATTCTATGGCTTCCCACCTCGTGTGGTCTGTTTCTGTTCCAACTTCCAGCTTGGCCTCTTTCACAGCAAACAGGTTTGTACCTCTGATAGCTTCTAGGCTTTACTGTTGGTTCAGCTTCTAGTTCAGCTCCGGTTCCAGTTCCTTCCTTTCTCAGCTCCTGCTGTTGTTCCCACTGCTTATTTGTCCATGGCTTTCTTTGCAACTGCTGCCATCTCCATTGCTCTGTCTTTCGGTTCTGCTTCTGCTGCTCCTTCTTCTCCTGCATCTCACCAAGAGCGTTCTGCTCTGGTTTATAAAGAGAACCTTTGTTACTGACTTCCTGGTTCTCTGTCAGCTGCAGGTCATTACTGTGATTAGATTCACTAGGATCAGTATGTCTGCTCCCGCTCCCTCTATGTGTGCCAAGAGGTAACTGCACCTCTAGTTCCTCAAAATCAGGATTTCTTTTCATAAAATCAGCTTTATTAGTGCCCGCATCATGACAGTATGCAGCCTTGTCTTCAATGTTCCCTCTAATTTTCTGTAGGCTGTGTGCGCATAAAATATCAGCTGTGCAGCTTTTGAAGGAAGGTTAAATTTTTGTGCGCCACATACCAACATTCGGAGTTATATACTTTAAAATTTGACTACACGTCAGAATACAGTATGTACACCACATTGATTTTATCAAATTAAATGAAAATAGATGATTACTAAATGGAGCAGAAAATTTCTAGCAATTACAATCACAACTTTTAAGACATCTGTGTTGTTTTCTATCAGAATCAGAACCGTAATTTTTGTGCGCTCTGTTGTAAAGCATGTGCGCTCGCTCGGCGAGGTGTGTGCGCGCTGTCACACAGTGTCGCGGACACAAAGAAGGTGCGCCACTAGGTAGCGCTATGAATGAATGAAAAGTCCGAGTGCAGGGTAATAAAGGCTTTTATTCCCCGTTCAAAAACAAGGTTCAAAATAAGAGACAGTTTGATAATAGAAACAGTCCTTTGTTTCAAAAGGTACCAAAGTTCATTGGCTAATCAACTGTTACTTCACAGTTCAAAGCAGGCTTCTTCAAAGTAATATTCAGAATAGTTAAACAATCAAAAATATATTGCATTTATTCTTCTTTGTAACATGCACAGTTTTGAGCACAGGCAGTGCACCAATTACACTCCATGTCTTCAGGTAAAGGTAAGGGAATAGTGCTTGGAAAATCCACTTCCATTAAATCATCTGCCCCATACAGATCCAATGTGCTTTCACTATCCCTGTCTATTCCAGTATGGCCATCTTCAGCTAGGGAGTTTTGCTCCACATAAGCAGGGGCTCTCAAAGCTGACGGTAAACTGGTGAACCAGTCTTTACTCTGGCTTCTTTTAAAAGGAACGTTTCTTTTAGGATGGCTTCTAGCAGTGCAATCATTACAGTTAAACTTTACTGTCTCATACCTTGGCTCCCTGGGTAAAACTTCAGTTGTTTGTACAACTGCTTCTCCCTCCGAGTAGGTAAAACTGGGTAGTGATCTTCTAGAGATAAGCCTCTCTCAGAACCTCCCTCTCTGGTTCTTTGCTTTCTTCTCTCTATATCACAAACAGGTAGAGTATAGGAACTAGGCGTGGCAGGGCCTCTTACCTTGGAGTAACTTCCACCAAACTCCCCTTGCACAACAGGTTTAGTTTGGGTTTTATGGCTTCCCACCTTGTAAGGTCTATTTCTGTTCCAGCTTCCAGCTTGGCTTCTTCTACAGCAATCAGGTTTGTGTCCTTGATAGCTTCCAGGCTTTACTGCTGTTTCACCTCTAACTCCAGTTCCTTTTTCCTCTTTCTCTTCCTTCCTCAGCTCCTACTGTTGTTTCCACTGCTTATTCCTCCATTGCTCTCCTTGTAACTGCTGCCATCTCCTCTTCTCCTGCCATTTCTGACCAGAAGCTTTCTGCTCTGGTTTATAAAGAGATCCGTGGCTGCTGACTTCCTGGTTCTCTGTCAGCTGCAGGTCATCAGTGAGATTAGGTTCTTTAGGATCAGTGTGTCTGTTCCTGCTCCCTCTAGCTGTGCCAGGAGGTAACTGCACATCTAGTTCTTCTGAAACAGGATTTCTTTTCTTAAAACCAACTTTATTAGTGTCCGCATCATGACAGCGCGCACACGCGCACAGCTTAGAGGGAACAGTGCTTGTCTTACACCTTTGCTTATTTTAAACCATTCTGTTTCTCCTTGTTCCGTTCGAACTGTTGCTTCTTGATCAATGTACAGACTTTGCAAGAGTACGATCAGGTGTTCTGGTATACCCATGCTTCTTAATGTGGCCCAGAGTTTCTCATGGTTCACACAGTCAAAAGCTTTGCTATAGTCGATAAAGCACAAATAGATATCCTTTTGGTATTCTTTAGTCTTTTCAAGGATCCATCTCACATCCGCAATGATGTCTCTCGTTCCTCGCCCTTTCCTGAACCCTGCTTGCACTTCAGGTAGTTCTTGTTCCAGTTATGGTTGTAGTCTCTTTTGAATAATCTTCAGTAGAATCTTGCTGGCATGTGGGATCAGAGCGATTGTGTGATAATTTCTACAGTCAGTTGGATCACCTTTCTTTAGTATTGGTATAAAAACAGATCTTTTCCAGTCGGATGGCCATGATGTTGTCTTCCATATTTCTTGGCAGAGCCTTGTAAGTACGGTAACAGCTGCATGAAATTGCTGTAATACTTCTATGGGAATGCTATCAATGCCTGGTGCTTTGTTCTTTGATAAGGCTTTCTATGCTGCTTCAACTTCTTCTTTCATCACCAATGGTTCCTGATCATAAGGTATAGGTTGAAACGGCTGTTGGTCCATTTGATCTTTATCATATAAAAACTCAGTATATTCCTTTCATCTTTTCTTGATCTTCTCAGCATCATTCAACATAGAACCTTGAGCATCTTGTAACATTCCAATTCGAGGCTGGAACTTTTTCTGTAACTCTCGTAGCTTTAGGAAAGCCGATCTTGTTCTTCCTCTTTTTTTTTTTTTTTTTTAACATTTTTATTTAAGAGTTTTCAATTACAACAAGAAAATAGCTGATAACATTATTAAACAAGAAAAGTAAATTACAATCAAGAAACTATTCCCCCCACATAAAATGAAACACATCAAGGAGAGAATTGTCAAAAATTATTATAAGATCAATCAAAATACAAGAAAAAGGGGGAGATTAAACACCCCACAAAAAGGAGCTGAAAAACAATTAAATCATTCCCCCTGAACACTTATATCTCCCTCTGCTTTTAAATCCAAAAAAGATTTCAAGGCATTAACATCATTATACACATAAGTACGCCCAGCCAAGGTAATCACACAGCGACAAGGAAATTTAAGGAAAAAGGTCGCCCCCAATGCCAACACCTGAGATTTCAACAGCAGAAACTGCTTACGCCTTAACTGCGTGTGACGACAGACATCTGGGAAGACTTGAATGGACTGACCACAAAATAAATTAGCACGATACTTAAAGTATGCTCTCAAAACCCGCAGTTTGGCAGATTCAGAAATAAACTGAACTACCAAAGTGTTACGTTTTGAGATATTGTCCATTGAGTCTTCCAAGAAGGCTGTTAAATTTTGATCCACTGAAGAGGGTGAAGGGGTCAAAGCCCCTACAACCCGAGGAGTGGACGAAGAACCCTGAGGCAAATAATACATATGAACTGTATGGACCGTATGAAAATCCCCATCCAAATGCAAAATCTCCAAAAAGTATTTACCCAACAATATGTCAGAGGACATTAGGTGTGTCATAGGAAAATTAAGAAAACGTAGATTGCTTGCTCTAGCACGATTCTCAAGAGCCTCTAGCCGGAAGGAGATAGCTGAGGAATCACGAATAAAGGCCAAATCAGAAGTACGGCTAGATTGGACCTGAGAATTAGTGCTATCAGCAAGTTTTACTACAGAACCTAACTGGTTATCCATAAACTGTAATTTATCCACAACATCTTGGGAAAATTTACACAAAGAGGACACAGTAGAGGTTAAACGTGTATCTATCTTTTGAATAGCAGACCATATATCATGCAAGGTTATCTCCCCCTTAGGAGAAACTAAACTTTCAGGTTCTACAACAGGTGGAAAAACAGGACATGGAAAAGGGGGGAAACCGCTCAAGGGGACTACCTGAGAGGGTAGAAGAAAGAGCAGGAAGAGGAAAGGGAGGAGGAGACCGGAGAACAGGACTCAAAGAGGCCTCCTCCGGAGAACGATTACCAGGCAGCAAAACAGTCACGTGTTTGTCCATAGGGCCCGCCGCTTTCCTCTCTGTAGCACCAGCCCCCGATTTTTCATCCAACTTCGCTTTCCTTTTGCCCATGATGCTGTAATCGGCTCCAAGATGGACACACCACACGACACCTCACGTGCGCCGAAGGGGCGCCAAAGGGGCGTAACCTGCCCCTTGAGCCACGCCCCTTTAGGCCACGCCACGCAGGCCGCGACACGCGGCCGCGTGTAAACACCGGAGGGCTTTATGGGGCACAGCAGGGTCCTCCGGGCCAAGGCACGTCCTCCTCCCGCCTGTCCCGATCACACACCAGCCGCCTCCTGGTCTCGCTGCGCTGAACCGTGCAGGTGGAAAGCACAGCAGCTCCCTCACAGCGACGCTTCTCTCCGTTCTTCCTCTAATAGTTTCTGCTTCTATTTCCTTACATGCGTCATTGTAGTACTTTTCCTTGTCCTGTCTTGCTGCACGTTGGAAATCTCTGAGTTCTGTGATTGTCTGTCTTTCTCCTAGGGCTTTAGCTTCTCTGCGTTTCTGGGCAATTTTCAGAGTGTCTTCCGTCATCCATTTTGGCCGTTTTTTCTTTTTCACCTTTTGTAGAGACTTCTCGCTTTCTTCCAACACAACCTTCTTGATGTCATTCCATAACTCTTCTGGAGCTCTGTCATTTGTATCTAAAGCAGCAAATCAATTTTGCAGGCAGTCTTTAAATTCCAGTGGTATATTCTCAAGGTCATATTTTGCTGCATTCATGAGTGGTTTGCTCTTTTTCAACTTTAGCTTGAGCTTGCATACTAGTAGTTGATGATCTGTACCACAGTCAGCTCCAGGTTTTGTCTTTGTTGATGTTATAGAGCTTTTGCATCGTTGAGTTCCACAGATGTAGTCAATTTGATTTTTATACAATCCATTGGGTGAAGTCCATGTGTACAGTTGCGGCTTATGTTGCTGGAAGAAGGTGTTTGAGATGAATAGATCGTTGGTCTTGCAGAATTCTATCAGTCTTTTTCCAGCTTCATTTCTGTTGCCAAGTCCATATTTTCCAACTACTTTGCCTTCTTCTTTGTTGCCAACTTTTGCATTCCAGTCACCCATGACTATCAGGATATCCTGTTTGCATGTTCTGTCAATTTCAGCTTGTACTTGTTCATAGAACTCTTCAATTTCATTCTCTTCTGCAGCTGTTGTTGGGGCATATACTTGAATTATAGTTGTGTTGATAGGCATTCCTTGTAGACGAATACAGATTAAGCGTTCGCTGACTGCATTGTATTTCATTAACAGTTCTTGCAAGTTTCTTCTTTATTATAAATGCAACATTTCTTCTTTGTCTTTCATTTCCAGCATAGTAGATCATGTGATCATCTGATGCAAAGTGCCCGATGCCAGTCCATTTCAGTTCGCTGACACCCAACAGATCAAGTTGTACACGTTCCATTTCATTCTTGACCACCTCCAACTTCCCTTGGTTCATGCTTCATACGTTCCATGTTCCAATGTGTAAGACATCTTTACAGCTTCTGACTCTCATTTCATGCGCAGCTACATCAGCAGTCAGACGTTCCAAGGGCTTTGATCCAACCACATCATAAATGCTGGCTTTTCAAAGCCTTCAGCTCTTCCCCAGTAGCTAGTTGAGTGCTTTCCGACCTGGGGGTCTCATCTTCCAGCAGTATAGCACAATTTGTTTTGTTGTAACTATCCATTGGGTTTTCATGGCAAGATACAGAAGTAGATTGCCGGGCCTTTCTTCCGCGCAGTTTAAGTTTGGTGTTGTTGCCGATGTCACAGAAATGTGATCCTCCACCGTCAACACTATCCCATTCTGCTGCTGCCCAGATGGGTGGTTTGTCTTGGTCTGGCACCTCAGCTGAGACCTGTCCATCTTGGGAGACCCTGCCAGTAGTTAAACTACCGATAGTTTAGCTTACAGCATCACTGATGCACACAAGCCCTCACAGCAGGACAAGCTGCAAACCAAGTGAGGGGATTGAGTTGTACACGTTCCATTTCATTTTTTACCACCCCCTTGGTCCATGCTTTGCACGTTGCATGTTCCAATATGTAAAACATCTTTGCAGCTTCTGACTTTCATTTCAAGTACAACTACATCAGCTCTCCTTCAATCTGTCAACACTTTGCTGCACGGCTAATCTTCTGCCAGTCTTATCATGCTCATATTAACCCTCTTCTCAAGTCACTTCATTGGCTCTCTATCCATTTCTGCATCCAGTTCAAACTTCTCCTGCTAACATGTAAGTGCATGCTGCAGCTCCTCACTACCTTTTTTCTCTTATCTTTCCCTACACTCTTCAGGAACTCCGCTCTTCTGGCAAATCACTTCTATCTGTGCCCTTCTCTTCTATTGCTAACTCCAGACTTTGCTCCTTTAACCTGGCTGCTCTTTATTCCTGGAACAACCTACCTGAATCTGTATGACAGGCACCTTCTCTGGCCCTTTTCAAATCCAGGCTGAAAACTGACCTCTTCGCTGCCACCTTTGGATCTTGACTTACCTGGTCTCCTTTGTGTTTCCTTACCATTTCCCCTAGATGCATCCGTGTCTACAGCTACTGCCTCCGTCTTGCCTAGATTGTAAACTCTGATGAGCAGGAACCGTCTTTAACATGCGTCTGTGCAGCGCTGATTACATCTTGTAGCATTATATACATGCTGGCTTTACTCTGAAAAGTCTTTAGCTCATCCCTAGTAGCCAGTTGAGTGCCTTCTGACCTGGGGATCTCATCTTCCAGCACTATAATGCACTTTGTTTTGTTCTGACTATCCATTGGGTTTCATGACAAGATACGGAAGTAGATTGTCAGGCCTTTTTTCCGTGCAGGTAATGCTAGTGGTGTTGTCATTGTCGCAGAAATGTGATCCTCCACCACCAACACTGTCCCATTCTGCTGGTGCCCAGATGGGTAGTTTGTCTTAGTCTGGCACCTCAATTGAGACCTGTCCATCTTGGGAGACCCTGCCAGTAGTTAAGCTACCGATAGCTTAGCTCTGAGCATCACTGAGGCACACAAATTCTCACAAAATGACAAGCTGCAAACCATATGCTCCCCTCTTATTACCTTTATACTCTATTGCCATGATTTTAATGGAATCAATATGATCATATCTTCTATCTGAACCTATTGCAATGAATGACATATAAACAGTAGGTAGACAAGTTATCGATCTGTAATTTTTGTGAATGTTACTTTTTTCCCACTTTGGAACGAAAAGTGTTCTTCCTATTATAAGCTAATGTGGTGTTAAATCTGTTGCTTGCTCAATTGATTTTTGCAGTTTACCGGGTCTTGGTAGACTGATGTTAACTGTTTGAGTCATAAGTTGGTCACTCTATTGGGGCCAGTACCCTTCATGTTTTGGGCTCTTTTTAACCTGCTTTCCAGCTCTTTTGTTGTTACTTCAGGCCATTCCATAGGTTTGATGTTTGACTTTTCTAAATTAGCCCTTATGGAAGGTAATCATTCTGTTTCTCAATTGTGCTCTACAAAGTCCTCACATAGTTTTCTCTAGAAGGTTTCTGTTTCAGATTTGGTTGTTGACGTTTTTACCGTACTAATGCTGTTTTCCAGTTCCCTGTAAAACTGTTTTGAGTCGTCTCTAAATAGTTTATTTAGATTTTTCTATTCTCTTCATAACTTTGCGGTTTTTGTGATTCTGCTGCTACTTTCATTTTATTGTTGGAGCATATAAAGTTAAGGTTTTCTTCTGTTAATGCAGTATGTTTTAGTTTGATGTTTTGGATCTTCCTTAATAACTTTGGATGATCTTGTTGACTGCTATGAGTTTTTATTTATTTATTTATTTATTTTTATTTAGACAGATTTTGTATATCACCTTAACCTTCAATCAAAGTGGTCACAACACAATTTGGAGATACATTTAACACGATGGGATATGAGAGACATACACTAATACTTACAGGGAACATGGGCAATGGAGGGTTAAGTGGCTTGCCCAAGACCACAAGGAGCACCTGTGGGACTAGACACCCCAGTCCTTCTGGACCAAGGTTGCTGTCCTCTTGTGGGATTTGAACCCCGGGCCTTCCAGCCTGAAGTACCTTGCCCCTACTACTAGGCCACTCCTCCACTGCAATTTAGAGTAGTTACTCACCTGTAACAGGTATTCTCCAGTAACAGCAGGAATCAGTCCTCACATATGGGTGACATCGACGTCGATGGAGCCTTTGCGGAGCATTTCCCCAGCTTTCCATGAAAGCCTTTGGGAATGCAGGCACGCATGTGCGGTTCCCTTCCCGCCTAAAGGTGCCATCTTGCTCAGTCAAATGACATAGCTAAAAACAGCACACAAAAATGTAAAAATAAACTATATACAACTGCAACTCCCAGGGGAGGAGGGAGGGTTGTGAGGAATGATTCCTGCTGCTCCTTGAGAACATCTGTTACAGGTGAGTAACTACTCTTTCTCCAGGACCAAGCAGGAAGTCAGTCCTCACGTATGGGTGACTCCCTAGCTCTGGGCTACCAAGGAACCCAGGCTGAACAAGAGAACTCCCTCTAGTCCCAGCATCAAAGAAAGGCTTTTCACTGACAGAACCTCCACCGGTAGCCCAACGGAGGGCTGGAGGGCAGGAGTTGCCTAAACTTCAAAGAGATTCCGGAGTACTGCTTGGCCAAAAGCACTGTCCCTACGGGACTCCTTCTCCAGACAGTAATGGGCCGCAAAAGTCTGGCTTGAGGACCAAGTTGCAGCCCTGTAGATGTCCACCAACGGTACAGAGCGGAGATGAGCCACTAAGGCAGCCATTGCCCTGACACGATGGGCCGTGACCCGACCCTGCAAAGGAAGGTCAGCCGCCCTGTAAGCCCAGGTGATACAGTCAGCTACCCAGGTGGACAAGGTACGCTTGGACACAGCTAACCCCAAATTATTAGGGTCAAAAGATATGAAGAGCTGAGTAGCCCTTCTATGCCCCTGCGTACGGTCAAGGTAGAA
This sequence comes from Ichthyophis bannanicus, assembly GCA_033557465.1. Lineage (NCBI taxonomy): Eukaryota > Metazoa > Chordata > Amphibia > Gymnophiona > Ichthyophiidae > Ichthyophis > Ichthyophis bannanicus. The sequence continues at coordinate 23,584,749 of CM066035.1, forward strand.
GGATAAGGCCCTCCTACAGTCCAGGGTATGCAAAACTGCTTCAGCCTGGCTTGCATGAGGCCTAGGGAAGAATGTTGGAAGAACCACCTCTTGGTTAAGGTGGAAGGAGGAGACAACTTTAGGGAGGAACTTTGGATGAGTCCTAAGGACTACCCTGTTCCTATAGAAGCGGGTGTAAGGCCTGTCACAGACCAGGGCCTGAAGCTCACTCACTCGCCTGGCCGAGGTTAGGGCTATCAAGAAGAGTGTCTTCCAGGACAGGAAGCGTAAAGGGCAAGTAGCCATCGGCTCAAAGGGTGGGCGAGTCAGTTGCTGCAAGACCACATTCAACTCCCACTCAGGAGCAGGAGGACGGATTGGAGGCTTGAGCAAAAGCAAGCCTCTGAGAAAGCGGGACACCAAGGGGTGAACCGACAGAGAATGTCCTTCCACCAGTGAGTGGTGAGCTGCCAGAGCTGAGAGGTGGACCCGAACAGAATTGGACTTAAGTCCCTGACTTGATAAGTGGAGTAAGTACTGAAGCACTACTGGTACAGTACAGGAGAAGGGATCCTCTGTACGTAGCTGACACCACACAGAAAACCTTTTCCATTTGAGAGCATAGGTTTTCCTAGTGGACTGTTTCCTAGAGGCTAGAACCACCTCCTCAACTTCCTGAGGTAGGCCCCAGGGAGCTAAAACTACCCTTGCAGCCTCCAGGCCATCAAATTGAGAGCTTTGAGATTGGGGTGCAGAAGGGAACCCTGATCCTGAGAGAGAAGGTCGGGTTGCAACCCCAGAGTCAGTGGGGGATCCACTGCCAGCTGAAGCAGAAGTGGAAACCAAGGCTGTCTTGGCCACCTGGGAGCTACCAGCAGGACCGAGGCCTTGTCCTGAAGAATCTTGAACAGGGTTCGGGCCACCAAGGGCGTGGGAGGAAACGCATACAGGAGGCCCTGAGACCATGGGATCAGAAAAGCATCTGCCGCCATCCGCAGAGGATGCGGTTGTCTGGAGCAGAACTTTGGCAGCTGTTTGTTCAGTGGACTGGCAAACAGATCTATGGATGGAAGTCCCCATTTCAGGAAAATCTTCTGAACCATCAAAGGATGGAGCTGCCACTCATGGGGCTGCAGAATCCTGCTCAACCTGTCGGCCAGGTAGTTTTCCTGGCCAGGGAGGTACACAGCCTTGAGGAGCATGTTGTGCTTGAGGGCAAACAAGCAAAGGTCCTGTGCTTCCTGACAAAGGAACCTGGACCCAGTACCACCCTGCTTGTTACATAGTAACATAGTAAGTGACAGCAGATAAAGACCAGCATGGTCCATCTAGTCTGCCCAGTAAGATGGCAGGAGTAGGTTCACCCCTCCCCTTGTCTTTGTCCAAGGGTGCACCTGCCACTCTGTGTAGGCCACCCCTCCCCATGTCTTTGTTTAGGGGTGAACCCACTGCTCCATGTAGGATACCCTTATTTGTTGAGAAATTAGATGGTTCAGTTTATTTTGATTTTATCCTGTTGCTGTAAAGGGATCCACTGTGTCTGTCCCATGCCATTTTGAATTCCATTACTGTGTTTGCCCCCACCACTTCCAACAGGAGGGCATTCCAAGCATCCACCACCCTTTCAGTGAAAAAGTGTTTCCTGACATTGCCTCTCAATTTACCCCCTTGCAGCTTCACGTTATGCCCCCTAGTTCTACAGCTTCCCCGTCTCTGGAAGAGGTTTGTTTGTTCATTATTTCTCTTTAAGTATTTAAAGGTCTGAATCATATCTCCCCTATTCCTCCTTTCCGCCAAAGTGTACATATTTAGGTCTTCAAGTCTCTTCTTATAAAGCTTCTGACGCAGGCTCCAAATCATTTTGGTCGCCTTCCTCTGAACAGTTTCCATTCTTTTTACATCCTTGCAAGATATGGTCTCCAAAACTGAACACAGTATTCCAAGTGAGGCCTCTCTAGTGACTCATACAGTGGCATTAGTACCTCTTCCTTTCTGCTGGTAATTCCTCTTTGTATGCAGCCCAACGTCCTCCTGACTTTTGCCACCGCCTTGTCGCACTGTTTAGCCACCTTGAGATCTACAGAAATAATCACACCAAGGTCTTTCTCCTGATCCGTGCACACCAACCTTTCGCTCCCTATCGCGTACATTTCTCTTGGATTTCTGCTACCCAAATGCATGACACTGCACTTCTTTGCATTAAATCTTAATTGCCAAGCATTAGACCATTCTTCCAGCTTTTGCAGATCTTCCCTCAGGGGGGTCCACTCCCTCGGGGTCCACTCCATTGCAAATTTTCATGTCATCTGCAAAAAGACAGACCTTTCCATTCAGTCTTTCAGCAATATCACTCACAAATACATTGAACAGTGTCGGGCCCAGGACCGAACCCTGGGGCACCCCACTAATCACCTTCCCTTCATCCGAGTGAGCACCATTTACCATCACCTTCTGTCGTCTGTCAGTCAACCAATTTCTGATCCAGTTTACCACCTTGGGACCCATCCCCAAACTGCTGAGTTTATTGATAAGCCTCCTGGACAGTACCAAAGACTTTGCTGAAATCCAGGTAGATGACATCCATCGCATGCCCCTAATCTAGTTCTCTGGTCGCCCAGTCAAAGAACTCAATAAGATTTGTCTGGTAAGATCATCCTTCAGTAAAACCATGTTGCCTCGGATCTTGCAACCTGTTGGTTTTGCAAAAGTTCACTATTCGCTCTTTCAGGAGCGCCTCCATTACTTTTCCTGCCACTGACCACTGAGGTAAGGCTCACGGGCCTGTAGTTTGTCACTTCTACTTGAAGAACCACCCCCTCACCAGAGAAGAGAGATTCCTCCCCCCCACCTCCTGCCCAGAATGAGGCAGTTTAACTGAGGCCCAACTGGGCGACAATATCCAGTACCGAGCGTGAGAAAGACAGACAATCCTTTTGTCTGCCCTCCCCTGAGTTTGTGGACTCCACGGACCATTTCCTTAGCCATGGAAACCTGCTACAGGCCCCATCACAGTCAATCGGCACTCTGGATGGGATTTGGGACTGGAGTTTCTCAAGAACAATTAGCAGCTAAGTAATTTCATCTTCATTATCGTCCCTCTAGTTCAGTCCTGCACATCTGGGATGTAACAGCAGTTAATATTAATGGGAGGGACCTGCCAAACCAGCCTGAAGCACCGCCAATCCAAACAGGCATCTCCTGCCACCTGGACATCCAGGCAATAATGCTTAGCAAAAGGTATGAAATGAAGACGAGGTTGCCACCCTGCAGATTTCGACTGGCGGCACCAAACTATATGCCACCCATGAGGCCGCCCAAGCCCTTGTGGAATGTGCCTGCAACCCCGCTGGCACTTGCTTACCCTTCAGTATGTATGCCGACATGATCACCTCTCTGATCCATCTAGAAATAGAGGCTTTGGCTGCTGCCTCTCCTCTGCACAGCCCTCCAAAAAGTACATAGGCAACCTGATTTGTGGAAGGACGCAGTCCTCTTCAAATGTCATCTCAGGACGCGACAAACATCCAGATGGCGCAACTGCGGGTTGGTGGAGACAGTCTCCAAATCCACCAGGACTGGTAGCGAAACAGACTGGTTCAAATGAAAGACTGAAACCACCTTGGGCAAAAAGGAAGGCACTGGTCACAGAACCACTTCCTCCCTTGAAAAGGAAAGGAAAGGAAAGGAAAGGAAAGGCTCCTGGCAAGACAAGGCTTGAAGGTATGAAATCAAGCGCGCTCAGCATATCGCTACCAGGAATACTGCCTTGAGGGTTAAATCCTTCAGTGAAGCCCAGTTCAACGACTCAAAGGGCTCTCCACATAGCACTGCTAACACCAAACTGAGATCCCACGGCAGTACCATCTATATCCAGAGAGTGCAGGTGGACCACCGCCCTCAGAATCATACAACGTCCAGGTACGTCCCCAACGCTACCCCCTAGACCTTTCTGAGACAGCATGAAATAGTCGCCAATTGTACCCTCAAGGAACTCACCACCAGGCCCTTATCAAACCCGGCTTGCAAGAATGCCAAGATGTCAGGCATGGAAGCTGTTCACATAAAACATGGCTACCTGGTTGTCTGTTTGAACTAGGACAGACTGATGAGCCAGGGTTGGAGAGAAAGTCTTGAGGGCTAACCGAATAGCCCTGAGTTCCAGTAGATTGATTTGCTGTGCGGCTTCCCAGGGAGACCACAGGCCCTGGGTGCACTTGCCTAGACAATGAGCTCCCCAGCCCTGCAGGGAGGCATCCGTGGTCAACACCACTGTGAACCCAGGCATCTGAAAAGGTACCCCTTGCAGCAGATTGGGTGGGTGCAGCCACCAGCTGAGGGAGTTCAGAAATTGTCTGGACACCCTTATCCTGTCTCTGAGGCTGCCTGTGGCCTGTGACCACTGAGTCCGAAGGCACCACTGTGCAGGCCTCATATGGAGCCTGGCATTGGGGGTCACATGTACTGTCGAAGCCATGTGGCCTAGAAGCCTCAGGCAGAGTCTGGCGGAGACCAGTGACCTGCTGAGAAACTGGTTTGCTAAGTTTATCAGTCTTTGGGCTCTGTCTTCTGGCAAGAATGCCTTTGCCAGCAGAGAATCCAACCTCGCCCCTATGAACTCCAAGTTCTGGGAGGGGAGCAAAGTGGACTTTGCGAAGTTTATTACAAACCCCAATCGTTGAAGAAGAGTAATAGTTCCGAGGGTGACCTGTCGGGCCTCCTGGCACGTCTGACCTCTTATGAGCCAGTCGTCCAGATAGGGGAAGACAAAGACTCCCTGATTTCTTAGGTAGGCCGCCACCACTGCCAGGCATTTGGTAAAGACCCTGGGAACGGAGGTGAGGCCAAAAGGCAGTACTCTGTACTGATAATGGTTTCCTCCCACAATGAACCTGAGGTACTTTCTGTGGTCTGGATGAATGAGGATGTGAGTGTACGCATCCTTTAGATCTAATGAGCATAGCCAATCTCCCTGCTGGAGGTAGGGCAGAAGTGTTCCAAGAGTAAGTATCTTGAACTTTTCCTTCTCTAGGAACTTGTTGAGGTTTCTGAGGTCTAGAATATGTCGAAGGCCACCGGTTCTTTTGGGTACCAGGATATACCTGGAGTAGAACCCTTGACCTTGCAAGTGGGGAGGCACAGGCTCCACCGCCCTGTCCACCAACAGACCTTGGAGCTCCTGAAGGAGGAGATCTGTTTGCAGAGGAGGCCTTGGAGGCTCCCCTGGAAAGTATGGCGGAGGCAGTTGTTGGAAGTGTAATAGATAGACCTTGTGGACTATGCTTAACACCCAACTGTCTCCAGTAATGAGTGGCCACTGGTGGGAAAACAGGGCGAGGCGACCTCCTGTGCAGGGTGGGGAGAGCAGGGACGGAGAGACTATGCCTAAGGAGTCAAAACCCCCCCACCCTGCTGAGTGGGAGCAGGGGCCGGAGGCTTGGGGGTCCTCTGCCTATGGGGCCCATTACCCTGCCCCTTGGCTTGCTGACCCTGAGGGGCATCCTGGGCAGCCTGGTACTGTGGGTACTGTTTGAAGGCAGTGCCCTTCCTCGGGTAAAAGGGCTTTTTACCCGAGCCCTTCTTTTTGTGAGAAGGGGCAGAAGTCTTCCTAGACAACCTTGTCCTCGTGAAGTGCTCGGTTTCGAGCTGTGCGGCCTTCTCGGTCATGGGCTTGCCAAAAAGGTTCTCACCTCGGCAAGGGACATTGACCAACTTGTCCTGAACTCATGGCTCGAGGTCCGATGACTGCAGCCATGCCTGGCATTGAGCCGCGATTCCGGCTGCCGCAACACGGGCCAAAGCCTTGAAGCCATCATAGGCAGCGCGGGACATAAACTTGGAGCATTCCCAGATCCCCAAGGACAAGGACTTGAACCTCTGCAAGGGTTCCCCGGAGAGACCAGCAGAGAACCCGACCAGCTCCTTGGCCAGGTCTCGCAAGTACATGCCCATGTACAGCTGGTAAGACTGGACACGGCAAGCAAACATCGAGCCCTGGAAGCAGTTTCTACCAAAACCATCGAGGTTCCAGGCCTCCCTGCCAGGGGGCACCGCGGAGTGCATCTTCTGACTTTTCAGGCGATGCATGGTCGATTCCACCACCATGGAATGGTGTGGTAGCTACGCCTTTTGAAAGCCAGGACTCTTCCGGAGTCGATAGATCGAATCGACCCGCTTGCTCAGAATCGGCGCCGAGGCCGGTGCCTCCCACATCCGGAAGAGGAGCCGTTCCAGCATCGGAGGAACCAGAACAGTAAAGGCCTCCTTCGGAGGAGAGTCATACTGTAGGGCCTCGAGCTCCTCGGCTCGAGGCTCCTCCTCGGGGTCCGCAGGGATAGCCAACGTGGTGGCCATATCCTGGATGAACTCCGAGAACCGGGTATCCTCCAGGGGGATCTACTCCGGGGCTCAGACTGCGGTGAGTCCGATGGGACGCACCGAGTCCGGAAGGTGTCGGGGGACTCCTCGTTCTCCGTCTCCCAGGCGGACTCGTCCGACCGCGCGGGGCCTGTGAGCACCCGCCCCGATGCTGAAGGCACCGGCGTCGACGCCCTCGTGCCAAACGGGAGGTCGAGGGAGACCGTGACCGAGGTCAATCTCGAGCCTTTATGGCCTCGCATATCGGCTTGGTCTCCGGGGTCGACTTCGATGTTGATGTCCCAGTGGTCAGGGCAGATGCGCCAGACAGGCTGGCCATCAGTGCCCGCTGCTGTTCCATGAAAGCAGACAGTGTGCTCTCCAAGGCTGTCAGCTTGAGACTCAGCTCAGGAGACTCAGCAGCCCTCAACTCGGGCCCCGGGGTGCCGGGCCCGACGTCGGCTCTCTGGGAGGAGAGTCCACGAGGACTACAGGACTTACGTGTCCAGCAGACTCTGGCTCCACTCAAGGTACTTTGGGGGGCTTTTCCTGCTCCACGAACCCGGGGCGACGGTCGGGGGTCTGCGACCCAGCTCTCGAGGAGCCAGGGACCTCCTCCAACGACGCCCTCACGAGCCGCTTCTTCCTCTTTCATTCCCGGTCGGGGGACCCCCTGTCCGAGGAGCCCCAATGGTGCTCAGGATCCGATTCCCGAGATGTTGAGGCCTCAGACGAGGTCCGGGCCCTGCCAGAGGCCGAGTCATAAAAAAGCCTTTCCTTTTGGTGCTGACGACTTCGCAGTGCCTTGGAAGACATTTTCCCACATGGTCCACACGTCTTAGGATCGTGGTCAGGACCGAGGCACAGAAGGCAGCAGTCGGGTATGTTGGTGAGAGACATTAGCTTCTTGCACCGATCACACTTTTTAAACCCACTGGAAGCCATCGGGGAAAAAAGAGTCCCCACGAGGTCAAAGGACCGGCCTTCCAGGGAAAAAGACAAAAAAGGGCGCGAATGCCAGCCACGAAGGGCAAAAACCGAAAAAAGAAGATCGGGCTCGATACCGGTGTACCGAACCCGGCGGGAGGGGAACCGGCGTCGAAACGGAGAAAAAAATAGCTTAGGATCGCCATAAAATCTAACAATTTTCCGGGAGGACTAGGACACATGTCCGGTGGGCTTCACGGAAAAAGAGAGACTGAGCAAGATGGCACCTTTAGGCGGGAAGGGAACCGCGCATGCGTGCCTGCATTCCCAAAGGCTTTCATGGAAAGCTGGGGAAATGCTCCGCAAGGGCTCCATCGACGTCGATGTCACCCATATGTGAGGACTGACTTCGTGCTTGGTCCTGGAGAAAGAAATAGATGTAGATAAATAAAACAAAGTTACTCACCTATAGTAGATGTTCCTCGTGGACAGCAGGATAAATCCTCACTTATGGGTGATGTCATCTGACGGATTCCAATGAGGAATTATCCTGCTGTTCACAGACATCACCTAGTACAGATGAGTTACTGTTTTCTCTGTGGACAAGCTGGATAAATGCTCACTTAAGCAAATTCCTAGCTGCAGGTTGGCTCAAACAACTGTATGCGAGCATGCTGCAAAAAGCAGGCATGAATAGTATTCTAGTTCTAATTGAGACTTCTATACCACTAATCTCCCATGCTAAGTAAACATTGTTGTTGTTTACCCTTGTTATCCAAGTTTCAATCCCTGTTCAAATGTGAATACATTGCAGTTAGCCTGCAATGTATATGTTTGTTGGATGTACACCGCACTGATGTTAATAGCGCGATATAAAAAAAATGTTAAATAAATAAATAAGTGGTTCAGTGTGGTTTAACAGAAGATTAATAAATCACATAAAATTAGATTAAAAGAAAAACAGAATTTAAAATCAAATTTAAGAATCAAACAACCATGTTTTCAAAATTTTCCTATAGAGTAAAACAGAGTAGAGACCTTTTATCTTCACAGATACAGTAACTTAGCCCATAATTCAGCTGCTTTGTAAGTTAGTGGTACTGGAAATCTTGTCTTACAACTTATTCCTTTACTAGAAATGAAAAGAAAGAATCCAGATACCTGCAATCGCATAGACTTTGTCATTAACATCGTTAATAAAAGAGAAGAAAACCGAAATGGAACAAAATCATTAAAAAAATGCATGCAGCAACACATAAAACTTAAAAAAATCCTTTGAGGGATCCTAAGCCAATGTAATTTATAAAATAATAGAGTAACTGAAGTGTACCTTGAAACTCCAAAAATCAATTGAGTTGCTGTGTTCTGGCATAATTGTATTCTCCAGGACCAAGCAGGAAGTCAGTCCTCACATATGGGTGACGTCGGCGCCGACGGAGTCCCCATGCAGAGCATTTCCTCAGCTTTCAAAGAAAGCCTTTGGGACTGCAGCAGGCATGCGCAGTCCCCTTCCTGCCCAAGGGTGCCATCTTGCTCAGTCTTCTTTTTTCCGCGGAGCCTGACGGACGTGCTCCGTGTTCACCCGAGAAAGAAGTTGATTTTGGTAGTGGAACTGTTTTTTCTTTGGTTCGACGCCGGTTTCCCTTTCCCGCCTGGGCCCGGTACACCGGTATCGAGCCCGGACTTCTTTTTTCGTTTTTTGTCCTTCGTGACTAGCGTTCACGCCATTTTTCTATTTTTCACTGGCAGCCCTGTCTTTTGACCTCGCAGGGGCCCTTTTTCCCCTGATGGCTGCCAGCGGGTTCAAAAAGTGTGATCAGTGTAAAACTTATGTCTCTCACCGACACACATGACTGCTGCCTCTGCTGCCTCGGGCCCGATCATGACCCGAATATCTATGGCCTGTGTGGGAAAATGTCCTCGAAGGTGTTGAGGAGTTGGCAGCACCAGAAGGAAAGAATCTTCTCTGACTCCGCGTCCGGCCGGGCCCGGACTTCGTCAGAGGCCTCGACGTCTCGGGATTCCGATCTGGAGCATCGCCGGGGTTCCTCTGAGAGAGGGTCTCCTTCGCGGGAGCATCGCAGGAAGAAGAAACCCGCGAGGGCGGCGTCGGTGGACGCACTTCGCTCCTCGAGGGCCAGGTCGCATAGCCCCGACCGCTGTCCCGGGTCTTCAGAGTCGGAAAGGCCTGCTAAACAACCTCGTGTGGAGCCGGAGTCCCCTGGTCACGTGAGTACTGTAGTCCTCATGGACTCTCCTCCGGGGGAGCCGATGTTGGGGCCCGAGTTGGGGGCTGCTGAGTCTCCTGAGCTCGGACTCAGGTTGACAGCCTTGGAGAGCAGCTTGGCTGCCTATATGAAACAGCAGCGGGCACTGATCGCCGGTCTCATCAGTGCATCTGCCCCAAACACCGGGACATCGACGTCCAAGTCGACCCCGGAGGCTGAGCCGATCCTCGAGTCCATGCGCTCTCGAGTCGATCCTCGGCCGAAGTCTCCCTCGGCCTCCCGTTCGGGACCGAGGTCGTTGACACCGGTACCCTCGGCGTCGGGGCGGATGGCATCGGTGCCTGCCCGACCGGAGCCGCTCGATTCCTCCTCCGAGGGGTCGGGCTGGGAAAGGGAGGACGAGGAGTCCCCGGACACCTTTCGGACCCAGTTTGTCCCTTTGGACTCACCGGAGTCCGAACCTCAGACGGTCCCCCCCGGAGGACACCCGGTTCTCGGACTTCGTGCGGGACATGGCCAAGGCTTTGGCCTTCCCCGCGGACCCCGAGGAGGAGCATCGAGACGAGGAGCTCGAGGCCCTGCAGTATGACTCTCCTCCCAAGGAGGCCTTTACTATACCGGTTCCTCCAATGCTGGAACGGTTGTTCTTCCGCATGTGGGAGGCGCCGGCCTCGACGCTGGTTCTGAGCAAGCGGGTCGATTCCATCTATCGAGTCCGCAAGAGCCCCGGGTTCCAAAAGGCACAGCTACCGCACAATTCCATGGTTGTGGAATCGGCCATGCATCTTCTGAAGAGTCAGAAGATGCACCCCTTGGTGCCTCCTCGCCGGGAGGCCCGGGACCTGGATGCCCTCGGTAGAAAGTGCTTCCAGGGCTCTATGCTTGCTTGCCGTGTCCAGACCTACCAGCTGTACATGGGCATGTACCTTTGAGACCTAGCAAAGGAGATTGCCGGGTTCTCTGCTGGTCTCTCCAAGGAACCTTTGCAGAGGTTCAAGGCCCTGTCATCGGGGATCCGAGAGTGCTCAAAGTTTATTTCTCGAGCAGCCTATGATGGTTTTGAGGCTTCGGCCAGAGTAGCCGCGGCCAGCATCGGTGCATGCCATCAGGCCTGGCTACAGTCATTGGACCTTGAGCCATGGGTGAAGGACAAGTTGGTCGATGTCCCCTGCCAAGGTGAAAACCTCTTTGGCAAACCTATGGCTGAAAAGGCTGCAGAACCCGAGTCCGAGACTCTCACCCGGGCAAGGCTGTCCAGTAAAACCTCTGCCCCTTCTCAGAAGAAGAAGGGCTCGGGAAAAAAGACCTTTTACCCGAGGAAGTCATCTGCCTACAAATCATACCCTCACTTTCAGGCCTCCATAGCTCCCCAGCAGGGTCAGCAGGCCAAAGGGCAGGGACATGGGCCCCGTAGGCAGAAAACCCCCAAGCCACCAGCTCCGGCTCCTGCACAGCAGGAAGCAGGGTTTTGACTCCAGTGGCATAGCCTCTCCTCCTCAGCTGGCCCCCCTAAGCACAGGAGGCCGGCTGACCCTGTATGCCCACAGGTGATCAGCTGTAACAAGGGATACCTGTGTGCTCAGCATAGTCCAGAGGGGCTATCTTCTCCACTTCCACCAGGTACCTCCCTCCTACTTTCCAGGGGAGCCTCCAAGACTCCCTCTGCACAGGGACTTACTCCTGCAGGAGTTAGCAAGTCTTCTAAAGGAACAGGCGGTGGAACCGGTGCCCCACCACCTGAGAGGTCAAGGCTTCTATTCCAGGTACTTTCTAATACCAAAAAGGATAGGAGGCCTAAGGTCCATCCTAGACTTGTGGAATCTCAACAAGTTCCTGGAGAGGGAAAAGTTCAAGATTCTTACCCTTGGAATCCTGCTGCCCTACCTCCAGCAGGGAGATTGGCTATGCTCCTTAGCCCTAAAGGATGCTTATACTCACATCCTTATTCATCCAGACCACAGACAATATCTCTGATTTCTCGTGGTAGGAAACCATTACCAGTACAGGGTACTCCCTTTTGGCCTAACCTCCGCCCCCAGGGTTTTCACCAAGTGCCTGACGGTGGTGGCGGCCTATCTCAGGGTTCAAGGACTCTTTGTGTTTCCCTACCTGGACGACTGGCTCATCAGAGGTCAGTCTCCACAGGAGACCAATCAAGCCACCCTCCACACTGTCTCTCTTCTCCAGCATCTTGGGTTTGTCATAAACTTCGCAAAGTCCGCTTTGCGCCCCTCACAGAACATGGAGTTCATAGGAGCAAGACTAGACACCCTTCAGGCAAAGGCCTTTTTACCTGTGGACAGGGCCCACAGACTGATGGATCTGGCCAGACAATTCCACAGCAATTCTCTGGTCTCCGACAGACAATTCCTGAGGCTCTTAGGCCACATGGCATCCACGGTCCATGTAACTTCAAATGCCCGTCTGCACATGAGGCCAGCCCAGTGGGGCCTCAGAACTCAGTGGCTGCAGGCCACAGGAAACCTGACGGACAAGGTCAGGGCGTCCAAGCTACTAGCCTCTTCTCTGCAGTGGTGGCTTCATCTTCCGAATCTGCTGCAAGGGGTGCCTTTTCAAGCACCTCCACACTCTCAAGTGCTGACAACCGATGCTTCTCTTCAAGGTTGGGGTGCACATTGCGAAGGAGCATGCACTCAGGGCCTGTGGTCTCCTTGGGAGGCCACACAGCAGATTAATTTCCTAGAGCTGAGAGCAATCCGCTTAGCCCTGCGGACTTTCTCTCATGTCCTTTCTCACCAGTCCTTCTTAGTTCAGACGGACAATCAAGTTGCTATGTTCTATGTGAACAAGCAGGGGGGCACAGGGTCTCGACCTCTCTGTCAGGAAGCAAAGGACCTGTGCTCCTGGGCAGTCAATCATGGCATACTTCTCAGGGCAGTCTCCCTGGACAAGAGAATTACCTGGCAGACATATTGAGCAGGCTTCTACAGCCACACGAATGGAGGGAGGAGTGGCCTAGTGGTTAGGACAGGGTACCTCAGGCCGGAGGGCCAGGGGTTCAATTCCCACCTGGGGACAGCAATCTCAGGCCGGAGGGACTGGGGTTTCTAGTCCTATAGGCACTCCTTGTGGCCTTGGGCAAGCCACTTAACCCTCCATTGCCTCAGGTACACATAGATTGTGAGCTCTTTGGGGACGAGGGAATGTATTCAGTACCTGCTTATATAGTGATTGTAAACCGCTCTGATGCCCTTCAGCCTGGGCGGTATATCAAAAAATTGCATAAACATAAACATAAACGAATGGCAGTTGAATCCTCTTGTGGTTCAACAGATCTTCCTAAGATGGGGTCTTCCCACCATAGATCTCTTTGCCAGTCCACTGAATCATCAACTGCCCAGGTTCTGCTCCAGACAACCGCATCCTCTCAGAGTAGCAGCGGATGCGTTTCTCATTCCATGGTCTACAGGCCTCCTATATGCGTTTCCTCCTACGCCTCTAGTGCCAAAGACACTGTTCAAAGTGATCCGGGAGAAGGCCTCGGTGATCCTGGTGGCCCCCTGGTGGCCAAGGCAACCCTGGTTCCCACTTCTTTTGCAACTGGCGGTGGACACTCCTCTTCCTCTAGGGATGCAACCCGATCTCCTGTCTCAGGAGCAGGGATCTCTCTTACACCCCAACCTCCAGTCCCTCAATCTGATGGCCTGGCTGCTGAAAGGGTAGTTCTAGCACCCTTACTGCTGCCTAGGGAAGTGGAGGACGTGGTCTTGGCCTCTAGGAGGCAGTCCACCCGGAGTTCTTATGCCCTCAAGTGGTGTAGGTTCTCCACCTGGTGTGCTCAACACAAGCAGGATCCTTTCTCATGCCTGGTACCAGTGGTGCTGCAATATTTGCTTCACCTGTCCAATCTAGGCCTTAAATCCAACTCTATTAGGGTCCATCTCAGTGCTCTCTCTGCGCACCATTCACCGGTGGAGGGTCAATCTCTCTCAAGCCACCCTTTGGTGGCTCGCTTCCTCAGAGGCCTACTTTTGACTAAGCCTCCAGTTCGTCCACCTGCCCCTGAGTGGGATTTGAATGTGGTCTTGCAGCGGCTTACTTGCCCACCATTTGAGCCTATGGCTACTTGTCCCTTGCGCTTTCTCTCCTGAAAAGCATTGTTTTTAGTAGCTCTTACCTCAGCAAGGCGAGTGAGCGAACTTCAAGCCCTGGTGTCAGAGGCACCATACACTAGGTTCTATAGGAACAGGGTAGTCTTACGAACTCACCCTAAGTTCCTTCCCAAGGTTGTCTCCTCCCTTCCACCTCAATCAGGAGGTGGTTCTTCCGACTTTCTTTCCCAGGCCACATGCCAGCAGGACTGAAATGGTTTTGCATACCCTGGACTGTAGGAGGGCGCTGTCCTTCTACCTTGACCGTACGCAGGAGCATCTAAGGGCTGTCCAGCTCTTCGTATCTTTTGACCCTAATAAGTTGGGGTTACCTGTCTCCAAGCATACCCTGTGCATCTGGGTAGCAGACTGTATCGCCTGGGCATACAGGGCAGCCGGCCTCTCCTTGCAGGGTCGAGTCATGGCTCACCGTGTCAGGGCAAAGGCTGGGTCAGTGGCTCATCTCCGCTCTGTTCCGTTGGCAGACATCTGCCGGGCCACTACTTGGTCTTCAAGCCAGACTTTTGCGGCCCACTACTGCCTCGAGAGGGAGTCCCACAGGGACAGTGCTTTCGGGCAGGCAGTACTCCGTAATCTCTTTGAGGTATAGGCAACTCCTACCCTCCGGCCCTGGTGTTGGGCTACCGTACGGGGGCGTTCTCAGAGAAGATTCTTTTCGTACATGCTGAGGTTCTAGAGGGAGCTCAATTTTTCAGCTTTGGGTCCCTGGTAACCTTAAGCTGGGGAGTCCCATATGTGAGGACTGACTTCCTGCTTGATCCTGGAGAAAGAGTATTTACTCACCTGTAACAGGTGTTCTCCAGGAGCAGCAGGAATCAGTCCTCACAACCCTCCCTCCTCCCCTTGGAGTTGTAGTCATATGATTTATTTTTGTTTTTTGCTGTCTTTTAGTTATGTCATCTGACTGAGCAAGATGGCACCCTTGGGCGGGAAGGGGACCGCGCATGCGTGCTGCAGTCCCAAAGGTTTTCTTTGAAAGCTGGGGAAATGCTCTGCATGGGGGCTCCGTTGGTGCCGACGTCACCCATATGTGAGGACTGATTCCTGCTGCTCCTGGAGAACACCTGTTACAGGTGAGTAACTACTCTGTCTCTGTAGCTGATGTTTAGAGCAATTAATTAATACTAAGTGCCTAGTGGTTGGGGCAATGTACTTCAGGCCGGAAGGTCAGGGGTTCAAATCCCACTAGAGGACAGCAACCTTGGGCCGGAAGGATTGGGGTTTCTAGTCCCACAGATGCTCCTTGTGGTCTTGGGCAAGCCACTTAACCCTCCATTGCCCATGTTCCCTGTAAGTATTAGTGTATGTGTCTCATATCCCCATGTGTTAAATGTATCCCCCAATTGTGTTGTGACCGTTTTGATTGAAGGATAAGGCGGTATACAAAACTATCTAAATAAATAAATAAAATAAATACTATAATCTAAAAATATTAAACCAGTGCTCTGTACTCAAACTTGAAAATGTTTCCAACAGGCTTTATGTTTTTTTGAGGCAACCTGAACAGAACAAAAGGACTAAGATAGAATGGAGTTGAATTATAACCATCAAAAAGATTTGGAAGGACTGATTGACCACATTTGCTGTCACATCAAGGGTCCTTTTCCAAGCAATAGTGAGATTGAATGTATGGACAAATGTCCAAGTTACAACTTTGCAAATCTCTTCTATGGAGACAGACTTCAAGTGAGCCACCAACGCAGCTATGGCTCGGACATTATGAACCGTGACATGACTTCAAGTGTCAGACCTGCTTGGACATATGTGAAGGAGATGCAATCAGCAAGTCAAATTGACAAAATATACTTCAATAATGCAAACCCTGCTCTGTTGGGGGTCAAAAGAAACAAAAAGCTGGGTGGACTTTATAAGGTCTTTAGTCCGTTCAAGACAGAAGGTCAAGGCTCTCTTACCATCTAACATGTGCAGCACTTTTTCCCCTTTGTGGTACCTTTCCCTCCGTTTGGAAGCATGCTTCCATCCGCCGTATTTTGAAGAGAGATTCCCTTGACCCCTCATCCCCAGCTAACTGGCGCCCCATCTCAAACCTCCCATTCCTGTCTAAGCTCCTAGAGAAACTGGTGTTTTCACAACTTCCCTCACATCTCGAAGCCTCTCTTGCTCTCCACCCCGGAAATCTGGTTTCCGCCCTGGTCACAGCACCGAGTCTATCCTCCTCTCCCTTCTCAACGAATTGCACGTCATGCATGATCATGGTTCCCTTTCTATTGCTGTCTGACTGGACCTTTCCGCTGCCTTCGATCTTGTGGACCACCGTACACTCCTCACATGTACACGCCTCACACAAATCTTTTTCTGTACTCTCAGGGCCTTCTTCCTCCTCTCCCACCCCCCTTCTCTGTGGTGTCACCCAGGGTTCTGTCCTTATTCCTCTCCTGTTTAAAATTTTTCTAGCACCTCTTGATTTCCTAGTTCAACAGCACAGCATCTCAGCTTACTTCTACGCGGATGATATCCTCCTCCTTCACCACACTGATGCTATTTCCCCCGACATTTCTCCTCTCTATTCTTGCTTAGCTTCTATCGCCTCCTAGCTTTCTTCTAATTTTCTGCATATTAACCTTTCCAAACCCTTTGCCATCTGGTTCACCTATGGGAATCCGGCTCCTCCTCTTGTTCCCCTCCTCTCCTCTTCTCCAATCTCTCTTGTTTCTTCCCTGCATTATCTTGGGGTTACTCTGGATTCTTCTCTGTCCTTTAAAGAGCACATTTCCTCGGTGGTACAATGGTCCCTCCACACCTTGCGACAACTTTGTGCAGTTCGCCCTTTTTGGTCCGTCCCCTCCATGACCACTCTACTCTTATCCTTGGTTGTTTCACGCCTGGATTACTGCAACGTTTCCCTAGCCGGTCTTCCCCAATCCCAACTAAGAAGATTACAGCTTGTTCACCACACCGCCGCTCGTATTTTGACCCATGCTTCACGTTATGACTATATTACCCCTATTCTGATTCACTTGCATTGGCTCCTGAAAGTAAGCTAGTCTGTACAGGGCTGTGTATATGGCCAGGGTACTCAACAATATAGTACTAGCCCTAAGAAAGAGTTAATACCATTCAGAGCTTATTACTCAGTAACATTCTTGAAAGACTCTGCTAGGATAATTAGGCGAAAGGTTCCTAATAATATAAACACTAGTCTATGTTTATTGAAGATAAGTAAAGGGCAAGTTGTCTCCCAGTCTCTCAGTCTCGGGTCAGAGATATCAAACTGTCAGTATTAGAATTAATTAGAATTAATGCCTACATAGTTATGTCTGGGAATATGTGTATGTCTCCTCATGATGACCTATGCTAATGAGAACTGAACTATGATGGTATGGATATGTGATGTTTGATGTAGAACAATAAAGTGAGAATTATGCTGTATAATCAAATATTTACCTATAAATAAAGTGGCAAAAGCTAAGATGACAGAGTAAACAAAGGTGGTAACTTGGTTTGCTCTCCCAAAGCTTTGGTTGTTTTTATTATACAAGTGTATTGTGTATTATTTACTGATTTTTACAGATTCCCTTCTCATTGCTTTGTGTGTGGATTTCCGTTACCCAAGAGCCCTGGTGTGTTACCGGTGAGGGGAGGTGCACAGTACACTTTCAGTTTGTGCCGTGACTCGGATACGGATCTCTGCATTCAGGGCAAAGGGCAGAAGGTGCAAGCTGATTTGTGAATATTACCAGTGATGGGTAATCTGTTAGGTAGACAGGCTCTGTCTCAGATGCAGGAATGGCATGACAGAGCTAAGGTTTTCCCTAAACCAAAAACAAACAATTCCCCCAACTTTAATCTTTTTTTGTTGGAACCGGCTGGAGGCAGCTGAGAGTAATAACACAGCCGCTCCAAGCAGCCAGTTCCTTTTTACTCAAACCAAACCAAATTTTGGTACTTATCCTTCTATGTTCCAATGAACTTCCATAAGTTATCTTTGCAACTTCATTTGATCTCCTCACATAAACGCAGTAACTTGCAGCTTAATCATCCCACGACGCGCACGTTTCAAGCTGGCAAGCTCTGTATCAAGTGTTTGCAATTGCGCCGGAATACCGCTTACAACTCATTAACCCCCATTCACCAGATATGGAGGACAAACCATTTCAATAGGCTAAAAAAGTTGACAGTCAAACAGGAGCACCAATCACCAAATGGGAAACCCCATTGCAACGGGGAATCCCTTGGTGAGAAGAGGTGATGTCACATCAAACTGGGCCAATCGATTTCTTTATTCATACCGGTAGGGTGGATCGAAGCCATTTCATAGATCAATCGTTGTTCCCGATATTGCAACCTAGCCAATCGATTTCCCCCTCGAGGATTAGCTGGAATATGATCTAATACTGTCCAAAATACTTCCACTCCAAATTGGTGATCCTTTTCTATACAATGTTCCACTATCGGAGCAGATAATACTTTTTGACGTAATCTCGATACATGCTCACTAATTCGAATTCTTATTTTTCGTGACGTTCTTCCAATATAAATCAAAGGGCATGTACATTGTATAACATATACCACATATTCTGAATCGCAAGTGGTCGCCCATCGACGTTTAAATATCCTGCCTGTATTAGGGTGAATCCAATCTTCCCCCGTAAGCGCAGATGCACAAGATGTACACGCAGAACATACCGTATGTCCCCGTACCTCAGAGTTTGGAACTGAAGGGCGATCTAACATTGTAACAGTATGCATAAGCTTGTCTTGTAAATTTGGTCCCCTAGAATATGCAATGCGAAGTGGTTTTTGAAAGCACTGATGTAACCCCAACATTGGCCAATGTTTTCGAAGAATGTTAGAAATAGCTGGGCTTAAAGTAGCATATGGTAGTACCCCCACTAGGGGGGCAACCTCACTTGAGGACGATCGTTGTGGACGATACGATTCATCTAACAACCATTCACGATGAGTGAAGAGAGCCCGACGATATGCTGTCTTAATTACTTCATTTGGATAGCCCCTTTGTATTAATCGAGAAGATAAATCAAATGCATGATGTTTAAAATCAGCTAATGTAGAACAAATTCTTCGAAGTCGAAGAAACTGGCCATAGGGTAGATTACGTCTCAAAGGGACAGGATGACAGCTATGATACATCAATAAACTGTTGCGTTGTACATTCTTGCGATATAACGTGGTACGAAACATGCCTTGATCCTTAATAATCAACATGTCAAGAAATTCTATTTGATGAGAGTGAATATGTGCGGTAAAATGAAGATTTGGTTTTAAATTATTTATCCATGTAATAAATTGTTGTAAACGAGGCGAAGTATCAAACCATAGGAAAAAAACATCATCTAAAAACCGCCTCCAAAATCGTACCGGAGTAAAATTTGGGGAGGGATAAAGAGCAGTTTCTTCAAATGACGCCATATATAAAGTGGCAACAGAAGGGGCCACCGTCGCCCCCATGGCAATACCAAACATTTGGTGATAAAATTGCCCCTCAGAAAGGAAGTAATTCTCCCGTAATACAAATCTCATTAATTCACACAAAAAAGATCGAGGAAGCCGATGTGGAGCAAAACTGAATAGTGTAGACATTAAAGACATCACCTCCATTTGATCGATGTTAGTATAAAGGGCTTCGACGTCAAGTGTCACCAAAAGAAAATCCCAAGAGGGGAGGTTCTGACTATTTAACTGTTGCAAAAAATGTGAAGAATCCTTCACAAAAGATTTAACCAATGCTGCTTCTCGTTGCAAAAAAACATCGCAAAATTGCAACAACGGTTCCAGCAATGAACCCCTACAGGAAACAATTGGTCGACCGGGAGGGGACACCAAAGACTTATGGACCTTAGGTACCATATACATAATGGGGACCAATGGGGTTACCGACTTTAAAAACTGATGTTCACGAGTGGTCAACCACATTTTTTCCAAACCATCATCTAATATAAGACCAATCTGTTGTTGAAGGCGTGAAGTAGGATCATCAGACAATAATCGGTAAGTATGGCGATCAGCCAAATGGTCTCTAAGTGTATGCAGGTAATTTTCCATCGATTGTAAGACCACCGCCCCTCCCTTATCAGCCTTCCTTATGATAATATTGGGATCATGCTGGAGTTGAATTAAAGCCTGGTGCTCTTCTTTACTTAAATTATATCTATGGTAATGATCTCGACATTCCAATATTTGTAAGTCCCTAAGGACAAGATTCTGATATGTTAGGATCGCAGGATCATTCATGTTAGGCGGCATCCAAGTGGAAGTAGGGGCCTTTATTGAATCATCCCGTATAGTCGGTCGATCTGCAAAAAATCTGGTAATATGTAATTTTTGAAAGAAGCGTTGTAAACCAAGTCGTGTAGCAAAGGGATCATGGCGTACCGTCGGAACAAATGAGAGCCCAAAATTCAACAAATTGGTTTGTGCAGGAGGTATTGAATCAGATAAGAGACTGATCACAATTGAGTCCGAGCTTTTTGTCGGGTCACCGGAGGATCCCAATCGGGGGTCTGCTGTCCCCGCCGTGGAGGACGTCCCCGGCCCTGACCTCGGCGAAAATTTTGATCACGTGCACTGGTAGTAGACGACCCTTCTGATCCACTACTAATATCTTCTGATTCATCGGATGTATCAAAAGTTACTCGTTTTTTTCGAAGTTCTTCTTTAGTTTTGTACATCCAATAGTACACTTTATTGCTATCATAGTCAGTCTTGTCCCTCTGAAATTTGCCCAATTTGTAAGATTTTAAATAATCAAAAAAGCTCTTTGTTTGACGATCAATATCGTCCATTTTAGTTTGAAAAGCCACTTCATCAAAAGACGCCTTTAAAACCGTCTTGGTCTCCTCAATTTGTTTCAGGAGGGTTTCCTCCTCTTGTATAGTGCGCTCAAGGATTAGAGCTACAAGATTGAAACTACATTTATTGCAGATTAAGTTCCACTTGGTTCCAATTGTTTCCTGTAGGGGTTCATTGCTGGAACCGTTGTCGCAATTTTGCGCTGTTTTTTTGCAACGAGAAGCAGCATTGGTTAAATCTTTTGTGAAGGATTCTTCACATTTTTTGCAACAGTTAAATAGTCAGAACCTCCCCTCTTGGGATTTTCTTTTGGTGACACTTGACGTCGAAGCCCTTTATACTAACATCGATCAAATGGAGGTGATGTCTTTAATGTCTACACTATTCAGTTTTGCTCCACATCGGCTTCCTCGATCTTTTTTGTGTGAATTAATGAGATTTGTATTACGGGAGAATTACTTCCTTTCTGAGGGGCAATTTTATCACCAAATTTTTGGTATTGCCATGGGGGCGACGGTGGCCCCTTCTGTTGCCACTTTATATATGGCGTCATTTGAAGAAACTGCTCTTTATCCCTCCCCAAATTTTACTCCGGTACGATTTTGGAGGCGGTTTTTAGATGATGTTTTTTTCCTATGGTTTGATACTTCGCCTCGTTTACAACAATTTATTACATGGATAAATAATTTAAAACCAAATCTTCATTTTACCGCACATATTCACTCTCATCAAATAGAATTTCTTGACATGTTGATTATTAAGGATCAAGGCATGTTTCGTACCACGTTATATCGCAAGAATGTACAACGCAACAGTTTATTGATGTATCATAGCTGTCATCCTGTCCCTTTGAGACGTAATCTACCCTATGGCCAGTTTCTTCGACTTCGAAGAATTTGTTCTACATTAGCTGATTTTAAACATCATGCATTTGATTTATCTTCTCGATTAATACAAAGGGGCTATCCAAATGAAGTAATTAAGACAGCATATCGTCGGGCTCTCTTCACTCATCGTGAATGGTTGTTAGATGAATCGTATCGTCCACAACGATCGTCCTCAAGTGAGGTTGCCCCCCTAGTGGGGGTACTACCATATGCTACTTTAAGCCCAGCTATTTCTAACATTCTTCGAAAACATTGGCCAATGTTGGAGTTACATCAATGCTTTCAAAAACCACTTCGCATTGCATATTCTAGGGGACCAAATTTACAAGACAAGCTTATGCATACTGTTAAAATGTTAGATCGCCCTTCAGTTCCAAACTCTGAGGTACGGGGAGATACGGTATGTTCTGCGTGTACATCTTGTGCATCTGCGCTTACGGGGGAAGATTGGATTCACCCTAATACAGGCAGGATATTTAAATGTCGATGGGCGACCACTTGCGATTCAGAATATGTGGTATATGATATACAATGTACATGCCCTTTGATTTATATTGGAAGAACGTCACGAAAAATAAGAATTCGAATTAGTGAGCATGTATCGAGATTACGTCAAAAAGTATTATCTGCTCCGATAGTGGAACATTGTATAGAAAAGGATCACCAATTTGGAGTTGAAGTATTTTGGACAGTATTAGATCATATTTCAGCTAATCCTCGAGGGGGAAATCGATTGGCTAGGTTGCAATATCGGGAACAACGATTGATCTATGAAATGGCTTCGATCCACCCTACCAGTATGAATAAAGAAATCGATTGGCCCAGTTTGATGTGACATCACCTCTTCTCACCAAGGGATTCCCCGTTGCAATGGGGTTTCCCATTTGGTGATTGGTGCTCCTGTTTGACTGTCAACTTTTTTAGCCTATTGAAATGGTTTGTCCTCCATATCTGGTGAATGGGGGTTAATGAGTTGTAAGCGGTATTCCGGCGCAATTGCAAACACTTGATACAGAGCTTGCCAGCTCGAAACGTGCACGTCGTGGGATGATTAAGCTGCAAGTTACCGCGTTTATGTGAGGAGATCAAATGAAGTTGCAAAGATAACTTATGGAAGTTCACTGGAACATAGAAGGATAAGTACCAAAATTTGGTTTGGTTTGAGTAAAAAGGAACTGGCTGCTTGGAGCGGCTGTGTTATTACTCTCAGCTGCCTCCAGCTGGTTCCAACAAAAAAAGATTAAAGTTGGGGGAATTGTTTGTTTTTGGTTTAGGGTTAACCTTTATTACTATTGTTGTTACTAAACCACGGGAATTTTTTGATTTGCTTAGAGCTAAGGTTTTAGCATTTAAGAAAGGTAGCCCTTCTTATTGTATGCGTGAGAAATATGGGGATGTGGCTACCAATTTCATTGTACATTGGCATACAGTGACTAAAGGTAATGAGATTATGCAGTTCCCCTTAGAGGGAACTTTCTGTGTAGATATGATTCATTACCTGCGATGTGCATTGGCGGTTAAGAGTAAGCCATGCAATACCCCCGAGTGGATTGTATTTACATGGTGGGAACGAATGGCATATGAGGAGAAACATAGGAACAATGTTCAGAATTTAAAAAACGATTTGTTTGTGTTAGAGAACTCTAAAACCATTAAGTTGTGTGATACAAAGGGGGATGGTGCAGGTGAGGGGAAATTCCCAGCTGTTGTTTCTCCAGCATATGAAGCAGATGTAGCTGCACTGGCAGTAACAGCTGGAGCGGTCCCAATTATATCCCCTTCTCCTCCCTCTTCCCCTCCTGGATTACTGGGCCAGGAAATAGCTGAACGAGGGCGGGTCACTCGTGCAGCAGATCTGAGAGAAGAAATACTTCATAAGAAAAAGAAGTTAGGGGGAGGAGGATTGAGTAATTTGGATATTTGTAATATCTCTCAGCTCAAAGAATTGAGAGCACTTTTGGACCATGAAACAGAAAGTATTGTACTTATAATAAGAACCTTAAGGGTGGCAATAGGTGATAGTGTTTCTGTTGCGAAGGAATTGAGAGTTCCTAGTGACAATATGGATAAGATTGAGAGAGATTTGGATAGACATTATGAAACCTATAAAGAGGAGTGTGATCAATTATATTATGATCTAGGCTCTATTCAGGAAGCTCTATATTAGCATACTAACTTATGTTTTGGCACTGTTAAATCTGAAGCAGCAGTGGGAAATGATATTGTGCCTACTTATCCTTTTCGTTTGTATCCAACAGGCTCTACGGGTTCTATGACTGTGCCTGCAAATTGGAGTCCTAAAGAAGTGTTTGATTTGGCTAAAACTTTTCCTAACTACAGGGATATAATCCTGGTAGATTTGTGTCTTTATGGTCTCAAATAATTAACAGTTATAATCCTACTTGGGCAGATCTAGATAATTTGCTCAGATCTGTTTTTTTTAATCCAGCTGATTTTCATAGGGTTACTCATCCAATTAGGGATGATAACTGGCAATGGCCACTGACAGACCCTGTGACAGATTTTCAAGAAAAGGCACAAAGAGATAATTTTGTTTTATGTAGAGAAAAATTGTTAGAATCCCTTAAAGTAGTATGCAAACCTCCTCTACAAACTTCTGGGTTCTTCTTTTAACAGTTTCAGAGTCAGTCACAGCCCTTTGGTATCATATATTTAAATCTTTGATTTGTTCTTCCAGTTTCATAGCCCTTCTTTCCAGAGCTCGAACAGTGTCCAAGTGTTTTTGGTCAGCCTGAGTATCATCTACATTACAGTCATCCCCAGAATTCCTCTGATGAGCAGCTGTGCTGAAGACACTGGCACACTCCCCGCCCCGCCGCGAACCGCTCAGCAGCAGTAAACCGTTG
The DNA here is from genome assembly GCA_033557465.1 of Ichthyophis bannanicus. Taxonomy (NCBI): domain Eukaryota; kingdom Metazoa; phylum Chordata; class Amphibia; order Gymnophiona; family Ichthyophiidae; genus Ichthyophis; species Ichthyophis bannanicus. The sequence goes on from CM066035.1 coordinate 23,608,895, forward strand.
ATCTGGGCGCGAGCCGTCCGCAGACACCGCACAGCCATGACCCGTCCACCCTCTCCCCCCGCCTCACCAGCGCGTGCCTGCGCACTCTACACTCCCGAGGGCTGCCTGGGACAAGACAGGACCACAGATTCCTAGGCGCGCTCACAGAGGGGATGAGGACGTGTGCGCAGGCGCCTTCACGCTGACTTGGGAGGCTCAGGCTCTGTGCAGGAGGCTCAGGCTCTATGCACCGCCTAGATAGGATCGTAGATAGTGCTGGGGAGGAGTCTGCTGTCTTGGTACATGTTGGTACCAATGACATAGGAAAATGTGGTAGGGAAGTTCTGGAGGCTAAATTTAAGCTTTTAGGTAGGAAGTTGAAATCCAGAACTTCCAGGATAGCGTTCTCCGAAATGCTTCCTGTTCCACGTGCAGGACCCAAAAGACAGGCAGAGCTCCGGAGTCTCAATGCGTGGATGAGACAATGGTGCAAGGATGAGGGTTTTGGATTTGTTAGGAACTGGGGAACATTCTGGGGAAAGGGGGGGCTCTTCCGAAGGGATGGGCTTCACCTTAATCAGGATGGGACCAGACTGCCGGCATTAACCTGTAAAAAGGAGATAGAGAAGCTTTTAAACTAGAAAATAGGGGAAAGCCGACAGTCACCCAGGAGCGCATGGTTCGGACGAAGGTATCCTTGAAGGATACTACCAAAAGCAGTGAGGTTACAAAAGGGAATATAGTATCCGAAATGCCCTTGAGTAAGGAGCAGACAGAGCATAAAGATTCCAAATTACCCATGCCTACCAATAGCCAGATTAATATGAATAAAATACAGTCTCTAAAATGCTTGTATGCCAATGCTAGAAGTCTAAACAATAAGATGGGAGAGTTAGAATATATGGCACTAAATGAGAGGTTAGATATGATTGCACTCTCAGAGACATGGTGGAAGGAGGATAACCAGTGGGACACTGTGATACCTGGATACAAACTATATCGTAATGATAGAGCTGATCAAATTGGTGGAGGGGTTGCGCTCTATGTTAGAGAGGGCATTGAGTCAGAAAGGATTAAAGTTTTGCAGGGAACAAAAGTTGCTGTAGAATCTCTATGGATTGAAATTCCACTTATGAAGGGGAAGGTGATGGCAGTGGGAGTATACTATCGACCGCCTGGCCAGAATGAACAAATGGATGATGAAATGCTCAAAGAAATCACGGAAGCTAACAAAAGTCACAACAGAGTAGTAATAATGGGTGATTTCAATTACCCCGGTATCGACTGGGTCAGTGTCACGGCAGGACAAGCTAAAGAGATAAAGTTTCTAGATGGAATAAATGACTGCTTCTTGGAGCAGCTGGTTCATGAACCGACCAGAGGGGAAGCCATACTGGACCTAGTCCTTAGTGGAACGCCAGATCTGGTGCAAGAAATAAGGGTGTTGGGACCACTTGGCAATAGTGATCATAGTATGATCATGTTTGATTTAATTATTGGAGGACAAATAGTAAAGGAATCCACAGTACTACCTTTTAACTTTCAAAAGGGAGACTATGATAGAATGAGGAATATAGTTAGGAAAAAACTAAAAGGAGCGGTTCCAAAGGTTAAAGACTTACAGCAAGCTTGGGCGTTATTTAAAACTACTATCCTCGAAGCCCAGACCAGCTGTATTCCACGCATTAGGAAAAGTGGAAGAAAGTCCAAAAAACTGCCAGCATGGTTTAAAGGTGAGGTCAGAGAGGCTGTTGCTGCCAAAAAAGCAACCTTCAGGAAATGGAAAAAAGAGCCAAATGATGAAAACTGGAAACAGCACAAGCACTGGCAAGTTAAATGCAAAGCATTGATAAGGCAGGCAAAGCGGGAATTTGAGAAGAAACTTGCTACGGAAGCAAAAACACGAAATAAAGACTTTTTCAAGTACATTCATAGCAAAAGGCCTGTGAGAGAGTCAATTGGACCGTTAGATCAGCGTTTTTCAACCACTGTGCCGCGGCACACTTGTGTGCCGTGAGATATTGTCTGGTGTGCCGTGGGAAAAATTCCAATTTCATCCGTAACATGTGGCCTCGGCTCACAAATTAGGGTTGCCAACCGGCCGGTTTTCAGCCGGCCTGGCTGGTTTTTCCATGGCCAGGCCGGCTGCCGGCACAGTTGTAAAACCAGCCATTGAAAAGCCGGTTTTTTGCTCTGGCCGCAAGATCGGGAGCGGCCAGAGCAAAAAACCGGCTTTTGTGCCGAAGTCCGCGGCGCGCGAACGCGATCGCGATCCCCAAGAGCAGTGCAGCCACTGGTTCTGCTTTGTACAGAGCAGCGGCTGCACTACACTTACATTGAAAAGTAAAGAGAAACTGTGTCAGGAGCCCTCCGATCATGCAGAGCCCGAGGAAGTGATGTCATGGGGGCGGGCTCCTCACAGGCTGTCTTTCCTTTTCAAATTAACTTTAGCTGCAATAAAGTTAATTTGAAAAGGAAAGACAGCCTGTGAGGAGCCCGCCCCCATGACATCACTTCCTCGGGCTCTGCGATGACCGGAGGGCTCCTGACACAGTTTCTCTTTACTTTTCAATGTAAGTGTAGTGCAGCCGCTGCTCTGTACAAAGCAGAAGCAGCGGCTTGGGCAGAGGGGGGGTGTGTGTGTGTGTGAGTGAACCAGCAAGGGGGGGGGAGGAGTGTGAGTGAACCAGCAAGGGGGGGGGGGGAGTGTGAGTGAACCAGCAGTGGAGGGGGGGTGGTGTGAGTGAACCAGCAAGGGGGGGGGGGCGATGGTGTGATTGAACCAGCAGGGGAGGGGGGGTAAGTGAGTGAGTGACCCAGCAGGAGGGGTGAGTAAGTGACAGGGGGGTGGGTGAGTGAACCAGCAGTGGAGGGGGGGGGGTGGTGTGAGTGAACCAGCAGGGGAGGGGGGTTGGTGTGAGTGTTTGATTCCTATTCAAGAGAATTACTTTATATATAGTCAATATAGGCACAGAGGTAAATTTTTTTAACATTTTCTAATGGTGTTGTGCCTCGTGATTTTTTTCATGAAAAAAGTGTGCCTTTGCACAAAAAAGGTTGAAAAACACTGCGTTAGATGATAGAGGGGTAAAAGGGGCAGTAAGAGGAGACAAGGCTATAGCGGAGAGACTGAATGAATTCTTTGCTTCGGTCTTTACTGAGGAAGATGTAGGGATGTTACCCAAGACTGAAGTGGTATTTAAAGGTGATACTGCGGAGGAATTGAGAGAAATATTGCTACACCGGGAAGATATATTACAACTATTTGATAAACTGAATAGTAGCAAATCACCTGGACCGGATGGTATACATCCCAGAGTGTTGAAAGAACTGAAATATGAGATTGCAGACCTGCTATTGGTAATCTGTGAACTTTCATTAAAATCATCTGTAATACCTGAAGATTGGAGGGTCGCCAACGTAACACCAATTTTTAAAAAGGGTTCCAGGGGTGACCCGGGAAATTACAGACCGGTGAGCCTGACGTCAGTACCAGGGAAAATGGTAGAAACCATCATAAAGAACAAAATTACACAGCATGTAGATAGTCATGGCCTAATGGGAGACAGCCAACATGGCTTTAGACAAGGAAGATCTTGTCTTACTAATCTGATATGTTTTTTTGAAGGTGTGCATAAACAGGTAGACAAAGGTGAGTCGGTTGATATAGTGTATCTGGACTTTCAGAAAGCTCTTGACAAGGTCCCCCATCAGAGACTTTTGGCGAAGCTAAAAAGTCATGGGATAGGAGGCAGTGTACTATTGTGGATCGGGAACTGGTTAAAAGATAGAAAGCAGAGGGTAGGGCTAAATGACCAATATTCTCAATGGAAAAAGGTGAATAGTGGAGTACCCCAGGGATCTGTACTGGTCCGCTACTTTTTGACATATTCATAAATGACCTGGAAAAGGGAATAACTAGTGAGGTTATCAAATTTGCAGATGACACAAAACTGTTTAAAGCTGTTAAAACCCAAGAGGATTGTGGAAAACTGCAGGAGGATCTGGATAAATTGGAAGACTGGGCATCCAAATGGCAGATGAAATTTAATGTGGACAAGTGCAAAGTTATGCACCTAGGAAAGAACAACCCACACTATAGTTACACGATGCAAGGCTCCACATTAGAAACCACCACCCAGGAAAAAGATTTAGGAGTCATCGTGGATAACATGTTAAAACCCTCCGCCCAGTGTGCAGCGGCGGCCAAGAAAGCAAATAGAATGCTAGGTATCATAAGGACAGGGATGGAGAATAAAACAAAGGATATTATAATGCCTCTGTATCGCTCCATGGTACGACCGCACCTTGAATATTGTGTGCAATTCTGGTCACCGTATCTTAAAAAGGACATAGCGTTATTAGAAAAAGTACAGAGAAGAGCCACCAAATTGGTGAAGGGGATGGAAGGCTACTCCTATGAAGAGAGGCTAAAAAGGTTAGGGCTCTTTAGCCTGGAAAAGAAGACGGCTGAGGGGAGATATGATAGAGGTCTATAAATTAATGAATGGAGTGGAACGGATAAACGTGGATCAATTGTTTACGCTATCAGAATATAGAAAGACTAGGGGACATGTAATGAAGCTAAAGGGTAAACTATTTAAGACAAATAGGAGAAAATATTTTTTCACTCAACGTGTAATCAAACTCTGGAATTTGTTACCGGAGAATGTGGTAAGGGCTGTTAGTATAGCTGGGTTTAAAAAAGGTTTGGACAAGTTCCTGGAGGAAACGTCCATAAACCACTATTAAAAAGGGACCCAGGATATCAATGCTTGACCCAGTACAAGCATTGAGGAACCTGTGTCTTTTGGGGATATTGCTAGGTACGTATGACCTAGATTGGCCACTGTTGGAAACAAGATACTGGGCTTGATGGACCTCGGTCTGTCCCAGTATGGCATGTCTTAGGTTCTTATGTTCTTAACCTGTAAAGGATTGGTCGAGATTAACATCTCTAAGGTAGGATAGGGGTGAAAAGGTTACAGATTTTCACACTAGGTGTATGCTAGCTTTTAAAGACTTTTCTGGTGAGGCAGAAGACACACCTTCAGGATTCACTAATATTTTTGTAAATGGTTTAATTCCGAGAATAAAAGAAATTTTGGAAACTTCAATAATAGATTGGCCAGCTAGAACAGCTGATGCAATTCTGGAAGGAGCTCGATACAGTGAGTTGAAATTTCTCAAGGAACAGCAGGAGCAACAAACCAGAATAGATGTGAAAAAGACTAAATTGCTCAACTTGCAGATTGCTTCTATGCAACCACCCATGGGCAGGGGGAGAGGTAGAAACAGAGCCAGAGGAGGTCATGGGAATCCTCAGCGAGGGCGTGGACAGTCCAGAGAAATGCGTACTTGTGGTGAGATTGGGCATTTGCAGCGAGACTGTCCCCGGAATCGGAATCTTGATGGCCAGAGAGCTGATTTCCCTCCTCCCCCTCCAGTGACAGCTGAATTCACTCCCGTATATCAGTGCTTCTCTAACCCAGAAGATTGTGGAGATGGTACATGGGATGCATGACTATTGTTAAATTTCAATGTAACTCCTCAGGGTGAGTTAGAAGCTAAGCTGGGAGGATCTACTTTGAAGTTTGTTATTGATACTGGAGCTACAACATCAGCACTGCGTTTACAGGATTTGCCTGCCATTTATCACACTCAACTAGCACAAGCTCCCATAGTACATTGTGAAGGCACTGAGGGTAAGATAATTCCTCATCGTAAACTTGAATTTTTACCTTTGCAGATTGGAGAGACTGTATATCCTACTACCTTTCTTGTAGGAGACACTTTACCAGTGAATCTTTTAGGTCGGGATTTTTTGGCTTTACATCATGCTACTCTATCCTGAATGAGTGGCAAGTTATATTTCCATCTGTATTCTCTCTCTGAAATGCCATCCCCTGCAGATGCCAGTACCATTTACTTTATGGGCAGTGCCGAGATCTAATGTCGGATGCCTTTCCATCCCTCCTGTGAAAATCACCGTGAAACCTGGAGTTCAGCTTCCTAGACTCAAGCAGTATCCACTGCCAGCAGCTGCCATTGAAAGAATTTGTCCTGTGTTTGAGGATCTTCAGAAACAAGGTGTCATTTATTCTACGACTTCACCATGTAATACTCCAATTCTTCCTGTGCTAAAGGCTGACGGTAAGACATAGATTTGTGCAAGACCTGCGAGCAGTAAATAATGTGATTTTGCCAATTTTTCCCTTGGTACCTAATCCACATGATATCTGGACACAGATACCTTCAGGGACTACCTGGTTTTCTGTTGTAGATTTGAGTTCTGCTTATTTTTCAGTAAGAATTAGCAAAGAAAAACAATTTTTATTTGCTTTGCATTTTGACAATAAGCAGTATACTTGGACCACTTTGTGTCAAGGGTACACTGACAGTCCTGCATATTTTTCGCAGGCCCTAAGAACTCCATTATTGGATGTAAAGCTCGACCATTCCTCTTTAGTTCAATATGTGGATGACTTGCTTTTATGTTCACCAAGTTATGAGTGTTGTTTGTCAGATTCCTTGTCTCTATTAGCTCATATTGCTAATTTAGGTTTGAAGGTTAATTTGTCTAAGCTGCAATTTGTATCTCAAAATGTTACTTTCCTTGGTGTTGTTCTAACACCATCTGGTCGTGCAATTACCTCTGCTAAATTGAAACCTATTCTGTCATTGCCTTTTCCAGCGACACCAGTGTTACTGCGTAGATTAATGGGTTTATTAATCTTCTGTAAACAATGGCTAGAAAATTTCTCAGACCTTACTGCTCTGCTTTATGCTCTTATTGGGAAAGGAGGACCTGAAGGTCTCATTGTACCCACATTAGCACAGTGGGAAGCTTTTGTAAATATAAAGACTGCACTGGGAAATGTGCCATGTTTATCTTTGCCCAATTACTCTTTACCATTCAAACTGTATGTTGCTATTTCTATTTCCTCTGCCACCTGTGTACTTTTGTGATAAGGAAGCTTATCATAGCTCAGGAAGGAGCTATAGTAAAGGTGAAGTGACTCTGAACAAGCAACCTGTCAGTTCTGGTAGAAATAAGAAAACAGAATTTTTCCATAAAAGACTATCAGTCCCAGAATGCACCAGGTTTCCAACAGCCATTAGAGGAGCTGAAGTGGGGAAACGTGTGTTCAATCAGGAGGGCTATGAGGTAATCCCCAAGCACTCATCTCAAAGGGCAGGGCCTGATTCAGCACAGCTGCGCTGTGCTAGGGTGGAGCACTCATCTAAGCAGAATAAAGGTAGAGTTTATTCTACAGAGAATCATCCTCAGTTTCATCAGCTTGGAGATCCTCGTCTTGGAGATCCTCAGTATCTTGGACAGCTTCATCATCTGGAGGATCATCAGAAGCAGAAGCCAGAGCGGACGGACAGAGAGGGCAAGAAACCCTTTGGAAGAAAGAAGAGAAAAGCATTTGGGAGGTCTAGAGGAGTCCAGAGCAGTACGTATACTGGGAGACATTCAAAAGGCCAGCATACACCATTGGACTGGGGAAAACCAGAGGAGTGGTGCTGCAGAGCTAGGAATCTCCAGATGGTACCTGTGAGGGAGACGGCTGCACTTGGAAGGGACCCTAGGACCCGTGCCAGAAGGTATATGAAGAGAGATCCAGTGTCCAGGGATCTGGATTGGAAGGCTGGACATAAGAATTGGACTACATACTGGCCAGGCTATTTAGAGAGGAACTCTAACAGCAATGGAAGCTCAGGTATGAACACTGATCTATGCCCTAGCTATATCCTTGAAAGACAGCAAGGAAACAAGTATTCTCCTGAGAGTGCTCCATTGAGAAATTCCTCTGTGCCAATCCATGATATTGAACCCATGGTTGTTGAAAAAGGGGGAGAGGTTATAGATCCAGGCTGTGAATACATGGATTGCTCTCGGTCTAAACTCCTTTGGTAATTTACTGTTACAAAGTACAACAACCATCACAAAGAAATACAAACTTGTTCTTTAATCTACTCAGAAAAGCTCCTAAGTAGGATTTGAGCCACGCAGTAGGAAGTAAGCCAGCTAAGGGGTTTCAGCTGGGTAACTGCTAGCAATTGAGCCTTACCTAATTGCTTGTGAGCTCTGAGGAAATCACTTCTGAGTCTATGTGTGAAGATATAAGAAGTTAACCTGAAAAGAACAGTTTTTCCCTTCTTTGTGGGTTTGCTTGTTGTTTGATGCACTGCTAAGAAAATATTAGCTAGAGCCTACAGAAAAGACCAGTTTGTTACCAACCAGGTCTTTATTCTTTTGATTTGATTGCCTGACAAGTTCAGCTGTTGTTTTCCTGATTTTGTTTTTCTAAGTTTAACACTGAAAGCAAGTATCCTGTTTTTTGTGCTACCAAGCATATCTGTGTTGGGAGAAATAACCCCATAAATAAATATCTTAATGGCTTTACACTCAAGCACAACTAATTATTGTGAGCGGCTGTGTCTGGTGTGAATGGACTGCATTTCCCACAATCCCTTGCAAACCATATTGATATATGCCTTTGCCAAGACTGTGAACATTCTCACCCAGGCACCTGTCTGACAACTTTTACAAGCTTTCCCAACCGGTCGCAAGCCAGTAGGCTATTTCTCAAAGCGATTTGATTCAGTGACTTTGGAACTCCCACCATGTTTATGCAGTTTGGTAGCAGTGGCTTTTGCAATTGAAATTACTGATTTTCTGGTTTTACAGCACCCTCTTGAAGTATATGTGGCACATTCAGTTTCTAGGTTGCTCCATTTAACAAAGACTCAGCCTTTATCCTCCACACATTTGTTAACATTGGAATTAATAATTTCTCAGCCTCATGTTAAAGTATGTACTACGTCAATATGCAACCCTTCAACACTTCTAGCTCCATTGACGGATCTTGTGGAAGAGGATGGGTCTCATGATTGTTTCCAAAGTATTTTAACATTTTCCTGGGCTAGACCTGATCTTTCCCCTATACCTTTGCCAGCCCTGGATGTGACTTTATTTGTGGATGGTTCTGCTTTCAGAGATGAACAGGAAAACTTTGTGTGGGCTATGCAGTCACAACGGTTAATGATGTAGTGGAATCAGCTTCTTTGCCATTTACTAGTGCACATCTAGCAGAAGTGTTTGCATTGACACGTGCACTTGAACTTTCCAGGTATCTTTTGGCAAATGTCTATACAGATAGTTCCTATGCAATGGGCATTTTATGGGATTTCGGCAATATTTGGGCGCAATGAGAGTTTTTGACTTCTGCTAATAAACCAATTAAGCATGCTGAATACATTCACCGTTTGCTACAGGCTGTTCTCTTGCCAGCACAAGTTGCAGTTTTAAAATGTAAAGGACATTCCTCTGCTGGAGATTTAGTGTCAAAGGGCAACCGTTTTGCAGACCAAGAAGCGCGGCAAGCTGCTCTTCGGGCATCAGTGTCACCAACATTGCTGTATTTAACACCGACTGTTCTCTGTCCTCATCTCTTTTCTGTCTGATTTTATGGCGTTCTCTCTCTATTTCTCCTTTCGCAGCTCTCTTTTAATTTGATTTTATGTATTGTGAACCGCCCAGATGCTAACCGTATTGGGCGGTATATAAAGTTTTAATAAACATAAACATCTAATATGACTTTATTTTCCCTTTCATCTCTTTTACAGCAATATCAAGATACGTCCCTTGGGACCCAAACTCTATGGACTTCGTGGGGTGCATCCCGTGATACGCAGGGCTACTGTAAAAAGGACAATCTGCTCATCTGCCCTGACACTCTATTGTTCCCACTTGCTTTGTTCTTGCATCATAAACTTCACTTGTCAGCTGCAGCTATGCATCACGCCTTTTCAGTCCTGTGGTATCACCCGAAGTTTATTACTGTGGTACAGGCTGTTTATGCTGCTTGCTTGGATTGTTTGAAGGCTGGCAGGGTGGGATCCCTCCTGAAGATTGCTGCTGCCCTTCCCAGGCCTTCTGGACCCTTTTTGGTTTTGCAGCTTGATTTTACTGATCTGCCCTGTGCCAGAGGAGGGAGGCGGTATTTGTTGGTGGTCACTTGTCTTTTCTCTGGATGGGTAGAAGCTTATCCCACTACCAGTATGACTGCTGGGGTTGCCATCAAATTATTGCTCACTCAGTTTATTCCTGTTTGGGGTGTTCCTTTTGTTCTGTCCTCTGATCAGGGTCCGGCCTTCATTGCGAGTGTCTGGGAGGGTATTGAAAATTGGTTTGGTAAAAAGAGACAACTGCATACTCCATATCATCCGCAAAGCTCTGGCCAAGTGGAACGGATGAATAGGACACTCAAAGGTCACTTGCACACTATGACACAGGATTGGGCTACAGATTGGACAGAAGCCCTTCCTTTTGCCCTTATGGCAGTGCGTAATTCCCCCCAGCGTACTCGGGGAGGCCTGACGCCATATGAAATAGTTACTGGACGTCCAGCTACTTCTCCACATGAATTGGCAGTTATCCCAAATCCTCAATTGTTGCGCCGCGATATTTTGACTTATTGCTCACGGTTGCACTCAGTCCTGTCTGTCTCCCCTTTATTGCAGGTGAATCCTCAACGAGATGCTCCTTCAGAATCATCACATCCAGAAGTGAAGCCAGGGGACTGGGTCCTGATTAAGAATTTGCATCCAAAGACACTTCTGGCTCCCAAGTTCCTAGGCCCATTCCGTGTGCTCCTGGTGGGATACTCAGCTTGTAAAGTGGAAGGACATTCTCGTTGGATACACCTTACACAGTGTAAAAAGGCTCCTTCACAGGATCCAGAAGATGGTTCCCTGCATCACTGAATCAAGAGAATACACCGCAGAGACTCATTGGACAACAGTGATATTACAGAAAAGACTATCAGGATTTAAGTGTTTTTAAATGACCTAATTATGCAAAACACCTTTGTCCAGCATTTTACTGCTCCTTAGGTGGATAAAGTTAGTTTGAATTAGAGTTTTACTGATATATAAGCAATGACCTTTGGGCACTTAACCTCTACTTCATGAAGAGATTGAGAATTAGGGGGTAATTATAGCTAAAGTATGTATCTTCATCATATTAAGAAAAGTAGGTGTATTTTCATTTTGTTTTAGAACATTTATTTTTGGAGTAATTATAGTTACAGTTATTTCAAGGTTTGCTAAGCATGTTTCCCTATCTGGTCTTAGTTGTGCTGTGGCATATTATTGTTAATGAAGCAGTACTGCATTTAGAATCTTGGGAATGTTATGGGGAATATCCAAATATTTTTGAGTCACATTTACACTCAGTTAGGAAACATTTTAATTTATCAAATTGTGCGGTTTGCCTTCCAACTGTGACAGCGCCTCAACATGGGTTTCTACCACGAGCTAGGCCTAAAGCCTTTAAAGAGTTTCGTGATATAGCTTTTAATCTAACTACCATACAATGGTCTCATACAAACACAGAACCTACAGTAGTTAGCTCCATGCCTTTAAGGTCCCCTCCAATATGTTTTATGGCTCAAGGTACGGGGAAAAAGGTAGGGGACACTCCATGGAACATCTGTAGAATAGTAATGCTACATAATTCTTCCATCTGGTATAAGAAATCCCACGTACGGAAACCCTATATTTCCGTAGTACAATTAATGCAAGTTCAAGGGAACCAAGTGCATGATTATGATTTGTTACAGTATAATAGTTCTGGCTACCCTTTGAATGACTCTAGTTCAGACCTAAACATACCTAACTGAAGTTTCCCTTTGTTAGGGTACTACCATCCCTGGGAACGTAATTTATCTGCTGGAATTAAAGAAATGAACATTACTCAGTGGGCTTTGAATAATTGTATATCTTGTCCCCACAACTTGACAATTTGGGAAAATGGATTAGTGGCTTTAGAAGGGGATTATTTTGTGTGTGGTAATCTTGCATATACAGAACTTCCTAGAGGTTGGTCAGGTACTTGCTATGTTGCCCAGTTAGACACCCCGTGGCGTTTTTTAGCTTACCAAAATATTACTTTATTATCAACCCTGAATACTTCTATAAGAAGAAAAAGGGATGTTTCCCCTCAGGATGAAGCCATAGCGGCTGCGCAGCAGCTGGTAGACTCTACAAGTCCTTTAACTAAATCTCATAGATGTATTTACAGGTACTGTTTGGCTCTCAACCTTTGGAGCCATAGCATCCACCAGAGAGTATGGTACCCAGATTATGCGATTACAGGCAGTTGTTGAACTTACAGCCCTGGATCTCACAGAGGCAATTAGTGTGTTACAAGGAGCAGTGGACAAGGTGTCTGCTTATGCAGCCCAGAATCTCATGGCTTTAGATTACCTCCTAGTGAAGGAAAATGGCGTGTGTGGCCTAATTTTTGATCATTGTTGTAGTATGCTTGATGATAAAGGAAAAATAATGAAAGGCCTAATAGATAAGATTAGAAATCGTACTTTTGTATCAAGTAGTAGTTATGTAAGTTCTTTTTCTGATTTTTTTGATTCTGTTTCTTACATAAGAACATAAGATATGCCATACTGGGTCAGACCAAGGTCCATCAAGCCCAGTATTCTGTTTCCAACAGAGGCCAATCTAGGTCACATGTACCTAGCAGTTTCCCCAAGAGACACAAGTTCCACAATGCTTGTACTGGGTCAAGCATTGATATCTTCGGTCACATCTTAATAATGGTTTATGGACCTTTCCTCCAGGAACTTGTCCAAACCTTTTTTAAACCCAGCTACACTAACAGCCTTTACTACATCCTCCGGTAACAAATTCCAGAGTTTGATTATACGTTGAGTGAAAAAATATTTTCTTTTGTTGTTGTTGTTAAGTGCCGTCGAGTCGGAGTCGACTCATGGCGACCCTCTGGATAGCTAACCTAAATTGTGTTCGGTCTCCAGTCAGGTGGCTCATTGTTGACAGACTGGTACCCGTAGCTGCTGTTATTGTATCGATCCATCTCATTGCTGGCCTTCCTCTTTTGCATTGACTTTCTATCTTGCCAAGCATAATGTCTTTCTCTAATGATCTCTCTCTTCGCATGATGTGTCCAAAGTATGAAAGTCGAAGTCTTGTCATCTGAGCTTCTAAAAAAAGCTTAGGTTTGATCTCCTCTAGTACCGACTGGTTTGTTCTTCGGGCAGTCCATGGTATACACAGTATTCGCCGCCAGAACCATAATTCAAAGGCATCAATTTTCTTCCTGTCTGTCTTTTTCACTGTCCAGCTTTCACATCCATATGATGTTATTGAAAATACCATGGCTTGAACAAGTCGAATCTTTGTATGGAGAGAGACATCTCTGCTCTTGAGAATCTTATCTAGGTCTTTCATAGCCATTCTGCCAAGAGCAATGCGTCGTCTGATTTCTTGACTGCTTGTTGCTTCTTTATTGATAGTTGATCCAAGTAGGTTAAAGTTGTTCACAATTTCAATTTCTTCTCCTTCAACGATGAACCTGTTGATTATGCCAGTTGTCATGATCTTTGTCTTCTTTACATTAAGGTGCAGGCCCATTTTGAGACTATGTTCTTTGATTGTGAGAAGCAAATGTTTCAGATCATCTTCACTTTCAGCCAGTAATGTGGTATCATCAGCATAGCGAAGGTTGTTGATGACTCTTCCACCAATCTTCACACCTCTGTTGTCTTCATACAATCCTGCTTCTCTGATGATTTGTTCTGCATACAAATTAAACAGGTAGGGGGAAAGTATGCAGCCTTGTCTTACACCTTTGTTTATTTTAAACCATTCTGTTTCTCCTTGTTCCGTTCGAACTGTTGCTTCTTGATCAATGTACAGATTGCGCAAGAGAACGATCAGGTGTTCTGGTATACCCATGCTTCTTAATGTGGCCCAGAGTTTCTCATGGTTTACACAGTCAAAAGCCCTGCTATAGTCGATAAAGCACAAATAGATATCCTTTTGGTATAATGTAGTCTTTTCAAGGATCCATCTCACATCCGCAATGATGTCTCTCGTTCCTCGCCCTTTCCTGAACCCTGCTTGCACTTCAGGTAGTTCTTGTTCCAGGTATGGTTGTAATCTCTTTTGAATAATCTTCAGTAGAATCTTGCTGGCATGTGGGATCAGAGCGATTGTGCGATAATTTCCACAGTCAGTTGGATCACCTTTCTTTAGTATTGGTATAAACACAGATCTTTTCCAGTCAGTTGGCCATGATGTTGTCTTCCATATTTCTTGGCAGAGTCTTGTGAGTACGGTAACAGCTGCATCAGATTGCTGCAATACCTCTATGGGAATGCTATCAATGCCTGGTGCTTTGTTCTTTGATAAGGCTTTCAATGCTGCTTCAACTTCTTCTTTCATCACCAATGGTTCCCGATCATAAGGTACAGGTTGAAAGGGCTGTTGGTCCACTTGATCTTTATCATATAAAAACTCTGTATATTCCTTCCACCTTTTCTTGATCTTCTCAGCATCATTCAACATAGAACCTTGAGCATCTTGTAACATTCCAATTCGAGGCTGGAACTTTTTCTTTAACTCTCGTAGCTTTAGGAAAGCCAATCTTGTTCTTCCTTTAATAGTTTCTGCTTCTATTTCCTTGCAAGTGTCATTGTAGTACTTTTCCTTGTCCTGTCTTGCTGCACGTTGGAAATCTCTGTTGAGTTCTGTGATTGTCTTTCTTTCTCCTCTGGCTTTAGCTTCTCTGCGTTTCTGGGCAATTTTCAGAGTTTCTTCCGTCATCCATTTAGGCCGTTTTTGCTTTTTCACCTTTTGTAGAGACTTCTCGCTTTCTTCCAACACAACCTTCTTGATGTCATTCCATAACTCTTCCGGAGCTCTGTCATTTGTATCTAAAGCAGCAAATCGATTTTGCAGGCAGTCTTTAAATTCCAGTGGTATATTCTCAAGGTCATATTTTGCTGCATTCATGAGTGGTTTGCTCTTTTTCAACTTTAGCTTGAGTTTGCATACTAGTAGTTGATGATCTGTACCACAGTCAGCTCCAGGTTTTGTCTTTGTTGATGTTACAGAGCTTTTCCATCGTTGACTTCCACATATGTAGTCAATTTGATTTTTATATAATCCATTCGGTGAAGTCCATGTGTACAGTCGCCGCTTGTGTTGCTGGAAGAAGGTGTTTGAGATGAATAGATAATTGGTCTTGCAGAATTCTATCAGTTTTTCTCCAGCTTCATTTCTGTTGCCAAGTCCATATTTTCCAACTACTTTGCCTTCTTCTTTGTTGCCAACGTTTGCGTTCCAGTCACCCATGACTATCAGGATATCCTGTTTGCATGTTCTGTCAATTTCAGCTTGTACTTGTTCATAGAACTCTTCAATTTCATTCTCTTCTGCAGCTGTTGTTGGGGCATATACTTGAATTATAGTTGTGTTGATAGGCGTTCGCTGACTGCATTGTATTTCATTACAGTTCTTGCAAGTTTCTTCTTTATTATAAATGCAACACCATTTCTTCTTTGTCTTTCATTTCCAGCATAGTAGACCATGTGATCATCTGATGCAAAGTGCCCCATGCCAGTCCATTTCAGTTCGCTGACACCCAACAGATCAAATTGTACACGTTCCATTTCATTCTTGACCACCTCCAACTTCCCTTGGTTCATGCTTCGTACGTTCCATGTTCCAATGTGTAAGACATCTTTACAGCTTCTGACTCTCATTTCATGCGCAGCTACATCAGCAGTCAGACTTCCCGAGGGCTTTGATCCAACCACATCATAAATGCTGGCTTTACTCTGAAAAGTCTTCAGCTCTTCCCCAGTAGCTAGTTGAGTGCCTTCTGACCTGGGGGTCTCATCTTCCAGCACCATAGCACAATTTGTTTTGTTGTAACTATCCATTGGGTTTTCATGGCAAGATACAGAAGTAGATTGCCGGGCCTTTCTTCCGCGCAGTTTAAGTTTGGTGTTGTTGCCGTTGTCACAAAAATGTGATCCTCCGCTGTCAACACTGTCCCATTCTGCTGCTGCCCAGATGGGTGGTTTGTCTTGGTCTGGCACCTCAGCTGAGACCTGACCATCTTGGGAGACCCTGCCAGTAGTTAAACTACCGATAGTTTAGCTCTCAGCATCACTGATTCACGCAAGCCCTCACAGCACGACAAGCTGCAAACCAATTTAGTCTTAAATAGTTTACCCTGTAGCTTCATTGCATGTCCCCTAGTCTTTCTATATTCTGATAAGGTAAACAATCGATCTACGTTTACCCGTTCCACTCCATTCATTAATTTATAGACTTCTATCATATCTCCCCTCAGCCGTCTCTTTTCCAGGTTAAAGAGCCCTAACATTTTTAGCCTTTCTTCATAGGAGTATCCTTCCATCCCCTTTACCATTTTGGTGGCTCTTCTCTGTACCTTTTCTAAAATCGCTATATCCTTTTTAAGATACGGTGACCAGAATTGCACACAATATTCAAGGTGCGGTCTCACCATGGAACGATATAGAGGCATTATAATATCTTTTGTTTTAATTTCCATTCCTTTCCTTATCATATCTAGCATTCTATTTGCTCTCTTGGCCGCCGCTGCACACTGGGCCGAGGGTTTTAACATGGTATCCACAATGACGCCTAAATCTTTTTCCTGGGTGGTGGTTCCTAATGTGGAACCTTGCATCGTGTAACCATAGTTTGGGTTGTTCTTCCCTAGGTGCATAACCTTGCACTTGTCCACATTAAATTTCATCTGCCATTTTGATGCCCAGTCTTCCAATTTATCAAGATCCTCTTGCAATTTTTCACAATCCTCTTGGGTTTTAACAACTTTAAATAGTTTTGTGTCATCTGCAAATTTGATAACCTCACTCGTTATTCCACTTTCCAGGTCATTTATGAATATGTCAAAAAGCAGCGGACCCAGCACAGATCCCTGGGGTACACCACTATTCACCTTTCTCCATTGGGAAAATTGGCCATTTAGCCCTACCCTCTGCTTTCTATCTTTTAACTAGTTCCTGATCCACAATAGTACACTGCCTCCTATCCCATGACTCTTTAGTTTTGCCAAAAGTCTCTGATGAGGGACCTTGTCAAAGGCTTTCTGAAAGTCCAGATACACAATATCAACCGACTCACCTTGTCCACCTGTTTATTCACTCCTTCAAAAAAACATAACAGATTAGTAAGACAAGATCTTCCTTGTCTAAAGCCATGTTGGCTGTCTCCCATTAGGTTGTGACTATCTACATGCTGAGAAATTTTATTCTTTATGATGGTTTCTACCATTTTTCCCAGTACTGACGTCAGGCTCACCGGTCTGTAGTTTCCCGGATCACCCCTGGAACCCTTTTTAAAAATTGGTGTTACATTGGCGATCCTCCAATCTTCAGGTATTAGAGATGATTTTAATGATAGTTCACAGATTACTGATAGCAGGTCTGCAGTCTCAAATTTCAGTTCTTTCAACACCCTTGGATGTATACCATCCGGCACAGGTGATTTGCTACTCTTCAGTTTATCTAATAGTTGTAAGACATCTTCCCGATGTATCGATATTTCCTTCAATTCTTCCGCACCTTTAAATACCACTTCAGTCATGGGTAACATCCCTACATCTTCCTCAGTAAAGACCGAAGCAAAGAATTCATTCAGTCTCTCCGCTATCGCCTTGTCGCCTCTTAGTGCTCCTTTAACCCCTTTATCATCTAATGGACCAACTGACTCTCTCACAGGGTTTTTGCTACGAATGTACTTGAAAAGGTCTTTATTTCGCGTTTTTGCTTTCGCAGCAAGCTTCTTCTCAAATTCTCTTTTTGCCTGCCTTATCAATGCCTTGCATTTGACTTGCCAGTGCTTGTGCTGTTTCCAGGTTTCGTCGTTTGGCTCTTTTTCCATTTCCTGAAAGATGCTTTTTTGGCAACAACAGCCTCTCTGACCTCACCTTTAAACCATGCTGGCAGTTTTTTGGACTTCCTTCCACTTTTCTTAAAGCGTGGAATACAGCTGGTCTGGGCTTCCAAGATAGTATTTTTCAACAACACCCAAGCTTGATGTACGTCTTTAACCTTCGCAACTGCTCCTTTTAGTTTTTTCTTAACTGTTTTCCTCATTTTATCATAGTCTCCCTTTCGAAAGTTAAAAGGTAGTACTGTGGATTTCCTTACTATCCCTCCTCCACTAATTAAATCAAAGGCGATCATGCTATGATCACTATTGCCAAGTGGCCCCAACACCCTTATCTCTTGCACTAGATCTTCTTTTTGGCGTTCATTATCTAGGCCGTTGCAAGGCATGTTAGCATCACTATTTGGCTTTTTAGGGATTATCATTTTAGGAGCATTAATTCTCTGTGTAATATCTGCTTGCTGTAAGAAATCAGTGGAGGCACTGACCCCTAAAATGATGTTACAGATAGACCCAGAATCTAGTTATGATCCTTCTTTAATATCAATGTCTGAGTTTCCTTACCTTTGAAATGATTCTTTACAGAATCAGAGGAGGGACTGAAAGTAAGCTAGTCTGTACAGGGCTGTGTATATGGCCAGGGTACTCAACAATATAGTACTAGCCCTAAGAAAGAGTTAATACCATTCAGAGCTTATTACTCAGTAACATTCTTGAAAGACTCTGCTAGGATAATTAGGTGAAAGGTTCCTAATAATATAAACACTAGTCTATGTTTATTGAAGATAAGTAAAGGGCAAGTTGTCTCCCAGTCTCTCAGTCTCGGGTCAGAGATATCAAACTGTCAGTATTAGAATTAATTAGAATTAATGCCTACATAGTTATGTCTGGGAATATGTGTATGTCTTCTCATGATGATCTATGCTAATGAGAACTGAACTATGATGGTATGAATACGTGATGTTTGACGTAGAACAATAAAGTGAGAATTATGCTGTATAATCAAATATTTACCTATAAATAAAGTGGCCGAAAGCTAAGATGACAGAGTAAACAAAGGTGGTAACTTGGTTTGCTCTCCCAAAGCTTTGGTTGTTTTTATAATACAAGTGTGTTGTGTATTATTCACTGAGTTTTACAGATTCCCTTCTCATTGCTTTGTGTGTGGATTTCCGTTACCCAAGAGCCCTGGTGTGTTACCGGTGAGGGGAGGTGCAGAGTACACTTTCAGCTCCCAGTTCCATACACGATACATTATAAAGTGCTTCTCTTCATCAACAAGTCCATATATTCCGGCACGCCACTATATCTCGCAGATTTGATTCACCTTCATTCACCTCATCGTTCCCTTAGGTCAATCCATGTTAATTGTCTTTTTCTCCTCTCCCCATCCCAGGCCCATTTTGAGTCCACACGCTCCTCAGCTTTTTTCTTCTTGGGTCCCCGGCTCTGGAGCCTGCTCCCCACTGCCCTCTGCTTAGAAACCTCATATAAAACATTTAAATAAAGGTTAAAAACTCACCTATTTTGGAGTGCATATGACCTCCCTTTTCCTTCCACTCCAATATCACCGCCCCCTCGCTGATACTCCCTGCCTCATCTCCCACCCCCATCCCTACCTGTTCTTATCTATGTCTATCTCTTCTTTCCTGTCTACCATGAATTGGCGTTCCTTTCTGTTTCTCAGCAGTCTTAAAATTTGTTTGTAAATCGCTCAAATGCTCTTAGTTGTTGTTGTTAAGTGCCGTCGAGTCGGAGTCGACTCATGGCGACCCTCTGGATAGCTATCCTAAATTGTGTTCGGTCTTCACTCAGGCGGCTCATTGTTGACAGACTGGTACCCGTAGCTGCTGTTATTGTATCGATCCATCTCATTGCTAGCCTTCCTCTTTTGCGTTGACCTTCTATCTTGCCAAGCATGATGTCTTTCTCTAATGATCTCTCTCTCCGCATGATGTGTCCAAAATATGAAAGTCAAAGTCTTGTCATCTGAGCTTCTAAAGAAAGCTTAGGTTTGATCTCCTCTAGTACAGACTGGTTTGTTCTTCGGGCAGTCCATGGTATACACAGTATTCGCCGCCAGCACCATAATTCAAAGGCATCAATTTTCTTTCTGTCTATCTTTTTCACTGTCCAGCTTTCACATCCATATGATGTTATTGAAAATACCATGGCTTGAACAAGTCGAATCTTTGTATGGAGAGAGACATCTCTGCTCTTGAGAATCTTATCTAGGTCTTTCATAGCCATTCTGCCAAGAGCAATGCGTCGTCTGATTTCTTGACTGCTTGTTGCTTCTTTATTGATAGTTGATCCAAGTAGGTTAAAGTTATTCACAATTTCAATTTCTTCTCCTTCGACGATGAACCTGTTGATTATGCCAGTTGTCATGATCTTTGTCTTCTTTACATTAAGGTGCAGGCCCATTTTGAGACTATGTTCTTTGATTGTGAGAAGCAAATGTTTCAGATCATCTTCACTTTCACCAGTAATGTGGTATCATCAGCATAGCGAAGGTTGTTGATGAGTCTTCCACCAATCTTCACACCTCTGTTGTCTTCATACAATCCTGCTTCTCTGATTTGTTCTGCATATAAATTAAACAGGTAGGGGGAAAGTATGCAGCCTTGTCTTACACCTTTGCTTATTTTAAACCATTCTGTTTCTCCTTGTTCCGTTTGAACTGTTGCTTCTTGATCAATGTACAGATTGTGCAAGAGAACTATCAGGTGTTCTGGTATACCCATGCTTCTTAATGTGGCCCAGAGTTTCTCATGGTTTACACAGTCAAAAGCTTTGCTATAGTCGATAAAGCACAAATAGATATCCTTTTGGTATTCTTTAGTCTTTTCAAGGATCCATCTCACATCCGCAATGATGTCTCTCTTTCCTCGCCCTTTTCTGAACCCTGCTTGCACTTCAGGTAGTTCTTGTTCCAGGTATGATTGTAGTCTCTTTTGAATAATCTTCAGTAGAATCTTGCTGGCATGTGGGATCAGAGCGATTGTGCGATAATTTCCACAGTCAGTTGGATCACCTTTCTTTAGTATTGGTATAAACACAGATCTTTTCCAGTCAGTTGGCCATGATGCTGTCTTCCATATTTCTTGGCAGAGCCTTGTAAGTACGGTAACAGCTGCATCAGATTGCTGTAATACTTCTATGGGAATGCAATCATTGCCTGGTGCTTTGTTCTTTGATAAGGCTTTTAATGCTGCTTCAACTTCTTCTTTCATCACCAATGGTTACAGATCATAAGGTACAGGTTGAAACGGCTGTTGGTCCACTTGATCTTTATCATATAAAAACTCTGTATATTCCTTCCATCTTTTCTTGATCTTCTCAGGATCATTCAACATAGAACCTTGAGCATCTTGTAACATTCCAATTCGAGGCTGGAACTTTTTCTTTAACTCTCATAGCTTTAGGAAAGCTGATCTTGTTCTTCCTCTAATAGTTTCTGCTTCTATTTCCTTGCATGCGTCATTGTAGTACTTTTCCTTGTCCTGTCTTGCTGCACGTTGGAAATCTCTGTTGAGTTCTGTGATTGTCTTTCTTTCTCCTCTGGCTTTAGCTTCTCTGCGTTTCTGGGCAATTTTCAGAGTTTCTTCCGTCATCCATTTTGGCCGTTTTTTCTTTTTTACTTTTTGTAGAGACTTCTCGCTTTCTTCCAACACAACCTTCTTGATGTCATTCCATAATTTATTTTATTTATTTATTTAAAGTCTCTTTTATACCGCGCTATTCAGCATCAGTGCGGTTTACAATAAACAACGAACATACACATTTCCAATAGTACTTTGTGTTTACATATGAACAGGAGAATCAACTTGGCTAACAGGGTAACTATATACAATAACAATATATACAATTTACAGGCTGGTCATGTGTTCTTATGGTTTCAGACAGAGGAGATTTGTGAGGTTTCGGTAATTGGTGCCATAACTCTTCAGGAACTCTATCATTTGTATCTAAAGCAGCAAATCGATTTTGCAGGCAGTCTTTAAATTCCAGTGGTATATTCTCAAGGTCATATTTTGCTACATTCATGAGTGGTTTGCTCTTTTTCAGCTTTAGCTTGAGTTTGCATACTAGTAGTTGATGATCTGTACCACAGTCAGCTTCAGGTTTTGTCTTTGTTGATGTTATAGAGCTTTTCCATCGTTGACTTCCACAGATGTAGTCAATTTGATTTTTATACAATCCATTGGGTGAAGTCCATGTGTACAGTCGCCGCTTGTGTTGCTGGAAGAAGGTGTTCGAGATGAATAGATCGTTGGTCTTGCAGAATTCTATCAGTCTTTCTCCAGCTTCATTTCTGTTGCCAAGTCCATATTTTCCAACTACTTTGTCGTCTTCTCTGTTGCCAACCTTTGCGTTCCAATCACCCATGACTATCAGGATATCCTGTTTGCATGTTCTGTCAATTTCAGCTTGTACTTGTTCATAGAACTCTTCAATTTCATTCTCTTCTGCAGATGTTGATGGGGCATATACTTGAATTATAGTTGTGTTGATAGGCATTCCTCGTAGACGAATAGAGATTAAGCGTTCGCTGACTGCATTGTATTTCATTACAGTTCTTGCAAGTTTCTTCTTTATTATAAATGCAACACCATTTCTTCTTTGTCTTTCATTTCCAGCATAGTAGACCATGTGATCATCTGATGCAAAGTGCCCGATGCCAGTCCATTTCAGTTCGCTGACACCCAACAGATCAAGTTGTACACGTTCCATTTCATTCTTGACCACCTCCAACTTCCCTTGGTTCATGCTTCGTACGTTCCATGTTCCAATGTGTAAGACATCTTTACAGCTTCTGACTCTCATTTCATGCGCAACTACATCAGCAGTCAGACGTCCCGAGGGCTTTGATCCAACCACATCATAAATGCTGGCTTTACTCTGAAAAGTCTTCAGCTCTTCCCCAGTAGCTAGTCGAGTGCCTTCCAACCTGGGGGTCTCATCTTCCAGCACTACAGCACAATTTGTTTTGTTGTAACTATCCATTGGGTTTTCATGGCAAGATACAGAAGTAGATTGCCGGGCCTTTCTTCCGCGCAGTTTAAGTTTGGTGTTGTTGCCATTGTCACAGAAATGTGATCCTCCGCCTTCAACACTATCCCATTCTGCTGCTGCCCAGATGGGTGGTTTGTCTTGGTCTGGCATCTCAGCTGAGACCTGTCCATCTTGGGAGACCCTGCCAGTAGTTAAACTACGGATAGTTTAGCTCTCAGCATCACTGATGCACACAAGCCCTCACAGCACGACAAGCTGCAAACCAAGTGCTCTTAGTACAAGCGGTATATTACATTTCTTAATAAAGATAAAGATAAATGAAGTATAGGGAAAACATTTGGCGGGATTTATTGACTGGTTAAGGTGGAAGTCTGACACCACCTTAGGAAGAAATTTTGTACGACTACGCAACATCAGACTATTGTGAAAAAACTAAGTATAGGGGGGTTTCTGGTTCCGGAATCGATGTGAGTGACGGTAGATAAGCAGAGCTCTGGGCCACTGAATTATAAACCCTTGTTTCTTTTGCTATGGGGTGCTTTTTTTTAGCATTGAGAGCTGACTCTATGATGCCAAAAGTACTCAGGGTGCGGCAGGACAAATGCATCAAGGATATGTATGCCGAGAAGGCAAAAAAGACCTCGCTGGCAGGAAAGCACCCTAAGACTGTTTCTCCACAGAAGATATCTCCGTCGTGCGGAACGCCTTTGGTGCAAGCACCCCTCCTCCTCTAATTTTATTAATTTCCGCCAATGTTTCCGTCATTATTGTTCCCTTCTGCACTCAGCTAAACAATCATATTATTCTAATCTCATCTCTAATTCTGCTAATTCCTCTCATCAACTTTACTCTGTTCTTCGTACCCTCTCCACCCCCCATTACCCTCCCATCCCCTCTTCCCCTCCAAATCTTCCCGACCCCGACCCCGCCTCCCTTGCTACCTTTTTCATCTCTAAGGTCCTTTCCCTTCGGTCTTACCTTCCCCTCATGTCCCCCTCCTCTTTCCCCATCACTACTTCTCTATTCTCTTTGCCTTCCTTTCCCTCCCCTCCCTCTTCTCCTTCCCCCCCTCTCTCATCTCTGGTCCTCATTCAAGCCTATTTCTCTTTCAATTCTGTCCAAATGTTTTCTTTCTACGCGGAAAACCACATGTCTTTCTGATCCTATCCCCTCCCGTTGGCTTATGGAACCCTCCTTAGCTCTCTCTTCTTTCATTCTTTCTATTTTCAATGCTAGCTTATTCACTGGGATATTCGCCTCACTCTGGAAACACACCTCTGTTCATCCTCTTCTGAAGAACAGTTCTCTTGACCCTTCCTCTCTCTCTAGCTGGCGTCCTATCTCTAACCTCCCCTTCCTTTCTAAACTTTTAGAAAAGCTAGTTTTCTCTCAACTCTCTTCTCACCTCAAGGTCTCTCTTTCTCTTCACCCTCGCCAATCTGGTTTCCACCCCGGTCACAGCACGGAATCTGTCCTCCTTTCTCTTCTTAATGAACTGCATGCTGCACATGACCATGGGTCTATTTCTCTCGCTGTTTCTCTTGATCTATCTGCTGCTTTTAATTTGGTTGATCACCACACTCTTTAGGTTTGTCTTAGGGATGCCGGTCTTACCGGTTCAGTTCTCCTATGGTTTCGTTCTTTTCTTTCCTGTCGTTCCTTTTCGGTTTTCTCAGGGTCTTCTTCTTCTCCCCCTACCCCCTCTCTTTTGGTGTTCCCCAGGGTCTGTCCTTGCACCTCTTCTTTTTAATATTTTCCTTGCCCCTCTTGCTTTATTGGTTCAGCAAAATGGTATCTCAGCTCACTATTATGCAGATGACATCTTCCTCTTGTATCACACAGATTCTTCTTCTCCCGACATCACTTCCTTCAACACGTGTCTTTCTTCTGTGGCCTCCTGGCTTTCCTTAAATTTTCTTCACATTAATCTTGCAAAAACCTCTGCTATTTGGTTCACTCTTGGTCATTCTTTTCCCTCTCCCCTCACTCCCCTTTTTGCTTCTTCACCTATCCCTATGGTTTCTTCCCTTCGGTATCTTGGTGTCACTCTTGATTCATCCCTCTCTTTTAAAAGTCACATCTCTTCAGTTCAGCGTTCTTTCCTCACCCTAAAGCAACTCCGCGCTATACTCCCCTTTCTTCCTTTTTCCTCCCAGACTACCCTGTTTCTCTCTCTCGTGGTCTCTCGTCTTGATTACTGTAATGTTGTTTTAGCTGGTCTCCCTCAGTCACAATTGTCTCGTCTTCAACGTATACAGAACACTGCCGCCCAAATTCTCACCCATGCTTCCCGCTTTGATCACGTCACTCCCCTTCTTTTTCGTCTCCACTGGCTTCCTGTCTCTTTCCGGATTCAATTCAAATTTCTTATTTTCGTCCTTAAGTCAATTCATACAGGTATTCCCCTCTATCTCGCTTACCAGGTTCACCTCTACACTCCTCTTCGTACCCTTCGTTCCATTCACGCTAACTGTATGTCACTCCCTTCCCCCTCCCATGCCCACCTGGAGTCCACTCGTTCCTCAGCTTTTTACTTCCTTGGCCCGAAGCTCTGGAACTTGCTCCCCCTTGCCCTCCATTTGGAACAGTCTTAAACTGCTTTCAAAGCCAAATTAAAAACTCACCTTTTCTGTCTTGCGTATGACCTCCCCCCTTCCCTTTCTTCCTTTTCCCTACTTCCTCAATGATACAACATTTCACTGTCTTTTCCTACTAGAGTTCTTTTGTTACTTTGCCTTTCCTTGCCTTTCTCTATTCTGTTCCTATCTTTTCTGTCCTGTTTCTTTGATTTTATAGCGTTCCTTTTCCTTTTTTCTGCAGCATTTTTAATTTTGTTTTTATGGTTTTATTGTAAACCGCCCAGATACTGATGTTATTGGGCAGTATATCAAGTATGTAAATAAACATAAAGAAGAAATTAGACCTTACCTGCTAATTGTCTTTCCTTGAATTCTCTCCAGGCCAGTCCAGGCACATGAGGGTTGTCAACCTTCTCCAGCAGCTGAGGACTGAATACTGAATTTTTTTCAAAGTAGCAGCATCTGGCTCCCCCTGCTGGCTAACCTCAGTCCAACCCTTAACAAGCAGCGAAATGCCAAACTGAAAAACCAACATAACCAGCGAAATCCGCCAAAAACAGTGACTAGACCGAGCCCGCCTAAACCAGCAAGCGCTATCATTTTCTTTTATAAAGAAAAACAACTCCCGACCTAGGTACGTGGGAGCCCCCCAAATCATGTCGACCAAGCTCCTTGAGCGGAAAATCTGCTAAAAACTCTCCTAACTCTCCGCTCAGCCAGACCTACAGTCTGTATCATGGAAGTCTACCTCATGGACCTCCGCGCAAAGCCCTAACAAAACACTGATATGTCGCAAAAGACACGGGTGGGTCCTAGACTGGCCCGGAGAGAACTCAAGGAAAGACAATTAGCAGGTAAGGTCTAATTTCTTCTTCCTCTTCGTCTCTCTGGGCCAGTCCAGGCACATGAGGGAAGTACCAAAGCAGTATCTACCCCTGGGAGGGACCCGCCAGGCCCGCAATGATGGCTGACGCCCCCACCTTTGCATCCTGTCTGGCTTGAACATCCAATCTAAAGTGCTACCCGACAAAGTGCAGCAAAGACCAAGTAGCCACCCGACAACTATCCACAGGTGGAATCAAAGCAAACTCGGCCTAGGACGCTGCCTGGCTACGAGTTGAATGAGCAGGGAACTCTTCCGGGGCGATTTCCCGCTAGCTCGATACGCCGCAGCTACGGCGTGTTTCACCCATCTAGCAATGGAAGCCTTGGAGGCCACTTCCCCCTTTCGAGGACCCCCAAAAAGCACAAATAACCTGTCCATCTTGCGAAAGGACTCTGTCCGTTGTAGGTATCTTTTCAGCACTCTACCTAA
The DNA here is from genome assembly GCA_033557465.1 of Ichthyophis bannanicus. NCBI lineage: Eukaryota > Metazoa > Chordata > Amphibia > Gymnophiona > Ichthyophiidae > Ichthyophis > Ichthyophis bannanicus. The sequence continues at coordinate 23,635,565 of CM066035.1, forward strand.
ATCCAATTTACGGAGCACCACATCGATGGGCTTTCCTTCCGGGACTTGAAAAGTCGGAAGCGAAATAGGTTGATTGACATGAAAACTTGACACCACTTTGGGGAGAAAAGAGGGAACAGGTCGTAATGTTACCTTCTCTTGAGAAAACTGCAGAAATGGCTCTCTACATGAAAGCACTTGGAGATCCGAAACTCTTCTCGCCGAACATAAGGCTACCAAGAAAGTGGTTTTCCAGAAGAGTTCTCTGAGTGACACCTCCCTAGACGGCTCAAAAGGAGGCTTCACCAACGCCTCGAGGACCAAATTGAGATCCCAGGCTGGAACCACTGACCGTACCAGAGGGCGCATGTTCTTCACAGCTCTTAAGAATCGTAGAATATCCGGATGTCCCGAGATGAGAACTCCCCTCACCTTACCTCGAAAACATGCTAGCGCTGCCAACTGAACCTTGAGAGTAGCGAGAGATAAGCCCTTATCCAGACCATCTTGAAGGAACGACAAAACCTCCAGAACCAGCGCTTTGCCAGGCCGGATTCCCCGCTCCTCACACCAGTGCTCAAAGATACGCCAAATGCGAACATACGCTAGGGAAGTAGATCGTCTCCTGGCCTTCAAGAGAGTAGCTACCACCGACGCCGAATAACCTCTATATCTCAACCTGTCCCCATTCAAGAGCCAAGCCGTAAGCGAGAAGCGATCCACGTCCGGCATTAGAAGTGGACCCTGACTCAAGAGGTCCGACCGCGCAGGTAACCTCCAGGGCTTGTCTATCAGGAGCCATACTAGATCCGCGTACCACGGTCTCCTGGGCCAATCCGGGGCTATGAGTATAAGACGACCGGCGTGACTCTTTACCCGACGAATGACCCTTCCTATCATAGGCCATGGAGGAAACACATAAAGCAACACTCCCGACGGCCACTGTTGCGCTAGACCGTCTAGACCTTCCGACATATGATCCCTGCATCTACTGAAGTACCGCGTCGCTTTGGCATTGTTGAACGTGGCCATCAAATCGAATACTGGTTACCCCCATCGATGGGTAAGGTCACAAAATACCACCGCATTCAACTCCCATTCCCCCGGATCTACCACATGCCGACTGAGGTAGTCGGCCTGTACATTGTCTCAGTCTGCAACTTGCGCCGCCGAAAGAGCTAACAAGTGGGACTCCGCCCAGCTCATCAACTGCTGACTCTCTTCCAAAAGGGATGCACTGCCCGTCCCCCCTTGACGATTGATGTAGGACAAAGTCACCGCGTTGTCGGAGAAAACGCGCACCGTTTTCCCTTCGATGAGAAGGCAAAACTCGAGAAGAGTCAGACGCACCGCCCTGAGCTCCAGGAGATTGATGGAAAAATTGGCCTCCTCTGGAGATCCAGACCCCTGAGCTATTTGGGATTGACAATGAGCTCCCCAACCCACGAGGCTGGCATCCGTCATGAGGAGAAGCCAATCCAGCTGTCGCAATGGCATGCCGACCCAAAGATGAACTGGATCCAACCACCACAGCAGACTGACGCTCATGTCCTGCGTGCGAGGCAACTTTCGATCCAGGGGATGCTCCTGCGGCGACCACCTTGTCAGTAAGGCCTGTTGTAAGGGCCGCATATGCGCTCAAGCCCAGGGAACCAGTTCCAAGGTCACTGCCATGGACCCTAATAGTTGCAAGTAGCGCCACGCTGATGGGGCTTTCAAGCACAAGAACGCTTTTACTTGTCCCACAATCTTTTGTATTCTGACTTCCGGTAGATACACTGCCCCTATCTTCGTGTCGAATATTGCCCCAAATAAAGGAGACGCTGAACCGGCACTAACTGACTCTTGGCCTGGTTTATTACCCAGCTGAGCTTTTCTAGGAGCGAGACCACCCTCGCCGTTGCCACTAGGGACTCCGCAACAGATGGAGCTCGAATCAGCCAATCGTCGAGATACGGGTGTACCATCACTCCCTCTCTTCTCAATACTGCCGCGACCACTACCATCACCTTCGTGAACGTTCGCGGCGCCGTAGCCAAGCCAAACGGCAATGTTTGGAACTGAAAATGACCCATGGGAACCGCAAAACGCAAAAACCTTTGATGCTCTGGCCGGACGGGAATATGTAGATAGGCCTCTGTCAGATCTATTTGTGTAAGAACCTCTGTTGGCTGCACCGAACAAATTACGGATCGTAGAGTCTCCATACGGAAGTGTGGCACTCTCAAGCAGCGATTCATGTGTTTGAGGTCCAGAATAGGATGAAAGGATCCCTCCTTTTTGGAAACCACGAAATAAATCGAGTATCGACCTAACCCGAACTGATCTGAAGGCACCGGGATCACCGCCCGCAGACGCAACAATCGGCGAAGCGTCTCGGACACCGCCTTTGCCTTTTCCACCGAACCACACGGAGACACCACGAAAGCTTCCGCTAACGGTCGGGCAAATTCGAGAGCATAACCGTCGCGTATAATTTCCAGAACCCAGAGGTCTGTGGTTATGGTGGCCCAGACGGAAAGGAACTGTTGTAGCCGACCTCCTACCGGAATTTCCGCCTGGGCCAACCTCCCTTCATTGTGGCTTTTTGCCGGAGGTCTGCTGGGTTGCGAAATAACCCCTGTCGAACCTCCGAGCGCTACGAAAGGACTGACCACGCGCCACAAAACGCCCTCTCTGATATGGGGCAAAACGAGAACCCCTAAATTTTCAAATGTCTCGCGACGGAGCTCTGTGTCCTCCGCTAGTCCTCTGGCCTCTTGGGCGATCTTCCGGGAGGCGACCGCCCTTGGAGTCTCCAAGATCTTTCACAATCTTCTCTAAGGCGGCTCCAAAAAGCAGTGTGCCCTTGTATGGCAGCTTACTAAGACGTGCTTTGGAAGATGCGTCCACCACCCAATTTCGTAGCCACAAGAATCTTCTGGCTGCGATGGCCGCTGCCATTGACTTCGCGTAAATCCTTACTAGATCATAGAAAGTATCTGCTAAGTAAGCCGCGGCTGACTCCAGCTTCGCGCCTTCTTCCACATCCTCTTTGGCATGCGACGCGTCTTGAATCCATCGAATGGAGGCTCTGGAAACATATGCCCCACAGATCGTCGCTCTGAGTGCTAGGGCGCAAGTCTCAAAAGTCTGTTTTAGGAGATTTTCCAGCCTCCTATCCTGTAAATCCTTGAGGGCCGCTCTGCCCTCCACAGGAATAGTGGTTTTCTTGGTTACTGCGGAGACCAAGGCATCGACCTTAGGCATTTTCAGCAAGTCCTGTTCCTCCTGTGGTAACGGATACAAACGGCCAATAGCCTTAGCCCCACGCAAGGTGGCCTCCGGACATTCCCATTCTGATTCCACCATTTACTTCATTACCCTATGTACCGGAAAACACCTTTGATCCGTTTTAAAACCTTGGAGCAGAGGAAGGTAGGGATGCAGGATCCTTTAACTGAGCATGTTGCCATTTTAAACAGTAAGCCTGATGCAGCGCCAAAATAAAGTCTGCAGAAAAAACAGACTCCAAACTCCCCTGTGCTACTGGCAACAATAGTGAAGGAGCTTCCCCCACTTTCACAGGCTTTTTAGACTTTGACTTTTTCTTCGCAGTTCCTGACTGACTAGAATCTAAAACCACCGGCTTACCAGAAATGGCCGCCGTTCCCGCCATTTCGGAAGCGCTTTGAAGGTCCCTGAAGAGATCAGCAGCATCGGGCCTGCTCTCCATGCCGGGACTTTTGACGAAACCAAAAGTAATCGCAAAAACTAACCCCGCCGAACCTAACCGCCGGCTTAACACACCTTCTTTGAAGTAAAAATGTGCCGAAACAAAACGCTACCACAGCACTCTAGCAGCTGACTAACCTGTTTGCCAATGTCCCGGTATAGCGCTGATTTTGCCGCTCAAAAGCACTCGTTCCCACTGCTAGCGGTAAAGTGCTTTGTGGTGCCGGAGGCGATCCGATGGTTTCCCTGCACCGTCTGATCGCTTTTGTACCGCCGGGCTAAGAGCTATTGGTTGAGGCAGGCTCTGCCTTCAATATTCAGCGCCACCGCCGACTTACTAAACTCAGCCGAAGCCATGTGCTGTGCTGGGACAGAAAAGCCCTGCTAGAGCCTTTCTGCTGAATCCAAATGATTAAAAACCAAATTAGACAAAATAAAAGAAAAATAAGCAATAATTCCTTTCGTTCTCCGGGAGCCAGACGGTTGAACATCCCTTCCAGCTGCTGAGGACTGAAAGACTGAGGTTAGCCAGCAGGGGGAGCCAGATGCTACTTCTTTGAAATAAATTCAGTATTCAGTCCTCAGCTGCTGGAGAAGGTTGACAACCCTCATGTGCCTGGACTGGCCCGGAGAGACGAAGAGGAACATAAGACTGTCATGGCAGCTGTGGAGTAACCCGGCAGTGCCTCAGAGGCTGGTGTTACAGAGAGCAGTATGGCAGAGATACTCCGGGAGATTCGAGCCTTCAAAGTGGAGATAATTGACACAGTGTCTGCCCGCTATAATGATCACTTTGACTCCTTTGTCGGCTAGCTGATCTCAGTCGAGGAACAAGTGGGGCATTTAGAGGACCGAGAAACAAGCTGTCAAAGAGGTGGTTAAGTGGTTGCAACAGAAAGTGGAAGACCTCGAAAACCACGATCGCCAGCAGAATCTACAGATTTTCGGAGTGCCCAAGAGTGATGAACTTCCTCCTGATGCCTGGGTTTTTGTGCATGGCTTTATGAATACATGCTTTCGCTCCCAGCTGGTGGTGCCTTCATATGAAATAGGGAAACGTGCCCTAGGCCAGAACCGGGGAAAAGACCATGACCCCTCACAGTATGCTTGTTGAAGTACCGGGAAAAGGAACACATCATATCAGAGGCCCGCAAGTCCAAGACTGTGGTATTTAACAACTGGCAGGTCTTGGTCTTTTCTGATGTAAGTGCTGATACCATATGAAAGTGCAAAACTTTGATGCTATATTGTGATACTCTTAATAAGGTTGGACTTTGGGCAAGTTTTTGGTTCCCTGCCCAACTGACAACAGTTTACACAGGAAAGAGTGTCTTCCTTCGATCACCAGATGACGTAGAAAGGCTTTTAAGGCATGTGAGGGGGACTCCTGAAAATGGAGGGCGGCCTGAAAGCGGGAACTCCAGTTTGGAAGAGAGGAGAAGCCTGGCTGTGGCTGCTGTGATACAGGCCGGGTCTACTGATCCATCAAACCCCCGCAAGCAGTGCTTTCCTGACCATCAAAAGGCCTTGCCGCTGAAGGTGACAAGCTCAGAAGACAGCGGAGCGGTGAAAGCTGGCTTGATTTGCAGTTTGGCGCTGGAAACAGAGATGCCCTTGGGAGAGTGAGAGGGGTTTCTCTGCTGCCTTGCTTTTGATGGTAGCCCTTTGTGAGAGCCAGAGGAGAAAGGGTTAACACAGTAACACACAAAAAAATCAAAATGTCTGAATGCTGGAATTGTTGTACTGAGATGTGTATGTGAAGCTTTCAGAGGTATGTGACATCATATGGAAAATATGTTAAAACACACTTATCAGTAAGTGGTGGACAGAGAGAGATTACAGAGGCACTCATGAAATATAAACATGCCAGCTTAGCATGAACAACAACAAATGGCCCCCAGTATAGTTGTCAGAACACAGGGAGTTAAAGAGATATATTTCTTCGGAACTGTGGGGTGGGAGAGAACCAAGCAAGAGAGCCAGGTAAAGAACTGAGTAAGGAGGGGGCAGAGGTCAGATAACAATATAAATCTGACAAGACCCAAGCTGATGATTGCAGATATGGGCCTGAGAGAAACGGTCAATGGAGAGGGGTAAGGGGTACAGACATGAGTATATCTGTAAATAGACTGTAAATAGTTTCCCCTGTTATCCAAGTTCCTTCCCTTGTTATCTGTAAACTCATGCATGTTATTGTACTGAGACTTTTTGTTCTATGTGAACCGCGCTGATGCCGAATAGTGCGGTATATAAGAGAATGTAAATAAATAAAATAAATAAATAAATAGAATAACATGGCAAATCACACAAGTGGGGGGCCCTAGACAGCTGGAAAAATAATTAGCTAATTAGAGAAGTGTCTCCGAATAGTAAATATAGTGCTGAGCAAGGGTATCTAATGTGACAGGACCAGATAGGCAATGAGTTCATCTCCTGCGCAGTGAAGGCTGTGTGGGGTATAGATTCCCTGGGTTCCCTATGGCCCCAGTATCCCTATTGTCATGTCTGAGAGTTTTGTGTGTCTGCTAGTTAGTTGTGTAAATTGTTCTAGTGTCATGTATGTCTGTTACATTGATTTCATTTCTCCAGGATGCCTGTCATACATTCTCTCACTCACTGTTAAAAATACATCCCTCTGTCCTCTCTGTGTTTGTTATTTCTGAGTCAAGAAGTAAGACAGAATCATGCAGGCAGGGCCAGACATTCTGGCTTGTAGCTGTTTAGAGATCTGCATCCAAGATAAGTACAGAATGATCCTGTTTGTTTGCTGTGAGAAGTGGCACGATCTGTATAGACTGCTTTATCCTGCTGTAACTTAGGTCTTTTTGTTTCTGTAAGATAAGGAATAATAAAAGGATCCTTTTGGAAGAAAAATCTGTGAGATAGTAATTACCATGTACGAGCGTGTTGTCCTGCATAAAGTGAGGTGCTTTCCTGCATAAGGCGAGATTTTATTGGGAAGTATAAGCCCTCTCTGTGTGTTTCTTTTATTGGAAAGTGGTATGTCCTCTCTGGGTGTTTGTTCCCCTTTTGCACAGAGGAAGGTGTCTGCTTGGGAGCTGTTTGGCCCACAGTCCAGCTGAGCCTTCGCCCTGTACACCTTCCTGCCAACCACGGCAGGTATCCCCAGCCTAAGACTGTGGATGTTGATGCACTGTAAAGGGACCTTCATTGGGGGTAGTTTGTGTTGGCTGGGATGAGTCTGGGAAGGACCCCTTGTGAGATAATGTATGGCTATGCTGACCCCATAAGTGCTGTTGCTGAGAGAGCCTCTCTTTTGGAGTGGGCCCACTCTTTCCTCTCTGCAGGGTTCTCCTTGGAGGGCTTTACAGGTTGTGGAAGTGTGAGATGAGTCAGAGAAGGTGGGGAGGGGGCATGTCCTTATACTACTATTGAACATTTGTATAGCCCTTCAAGACATATGGAGCACTGCATAGACATGTAAAAGATGGTCCCTGCTCCTCAGAGCTTACAATCTAGTCAAGACTGACCTTTTCAATGCCTCGGAGTTGGGAGTGGTGCCAAAGGACTGGAGAGTGGCTCATGTGGTGCCTTTACACAAAAGCGGAAGTAAGGATGTGGTTGAAAACTACAGGCTGATTAGTTTAACTTCGGTGCTGAGTAAATTATTGGAAACGCTGCTGAAAGAGACAACAATGAGGTGTCTGGAGTCCAGCGGATTACAGGATCCGAGGCAGCATGGATTCACCAGAGGCAGGTCTTGTCAGACAAATCTGATTGATTTCTTTGACTGGGTGACCAGGGAATTGGACCGAGGGAGAGCCCTAGATGTGGCGTATTTAGATTTCAGTAAAGCCTTTGACACTGTTCCTCACACGCGACTTATAAACAAACTGAGCACCCTAGGGATGGACCCTAAAGTTACTGCTTGGGTTAGAAATTGGTTGGGTGGAAGACGACAAAGAGTACAAGTAAATGGAGCTCACTCTGAGGAGAAGGATGTAACCAGTGGTGTGCCCCAGGGATCTGTCCTTGGTCCGATTCTTTTTAACATATTTGTTAGTGATATAGCGGAAGGGCTGTTGGGTAAGGTTTGCCTCTTTGCGGATGATACCAAAATCTGCAATAGAGTGGACACCCAGGAAGGTGCAGATAACTTGAGGAGGGATCTAGCTAAGCTTGAAGAATGGTCTAGAATCTGGCAGCTGGGATTTAATGTTAAAAAATGTAAGGTCATGCATTTGGGCTGCAGCAATCCAAGGGAGCAATATAGTATAGGGGGTGAAGTACTTTTGTCGACTAAAGAAGAGCGGGATCTAGGCGTGGTTGTGTCTGATGATCTTAAAGTAGCTAAACAGGTAGAAAAGGCGACGGCAAAAGCTAGAAGGATGCTTGGGTGCATACAGAGAGGAATGGCTAGCAGAAAAAAGGAGGTGATAATGCCTCTGTATAAGTCTTTGGTGCAACCTCATTTGGAGTATACTGTGCAATTCTGGAGACCGCACCTTCAAAAGGATGTGAGCAGGATGGAGTCGGTGCAGAGGGTGGCTACTAAATGATCAGTGGTATTCATTATAAAGCATATGAGGACAGACTGAAGGATCTTAATATGTACACCTTAAGAGGAAAGGCGGGATAGAGGTGATATGGTTTAGATATTTAAATACCTCCGTGGCATAAATGTTCAGGGAGAGAGCCTTTTTCAATTGAAAGCAAGTTCTGCTACGAGGGGACATGGGATGTGGGTGAAGGGAGATAGATTCAGGAGTGATATGCGTAAATATTTCTTTACGGAAAGAGTAGTAGATCTGTGGAATAGTCTCCCAGTGGAGGTGGTAGAGATGAGGACAGTAACTGAATTCAAAAAAGCATGGGACAAACACAGAGGATCTCTAAAGGTAAAAAGGGGACTGTTTTAGTTGTTGATATGGAAGGACAGACTAGATAGGCCATGTGGTCTTTTTCTTATTTATTTATTTAATTCGTTTATATACCGCGCTCTTCAACATCAGTGCGGTTTACATGGAACATGAGGTATTTACGGCGGGGGTTAACACCGTGATACATATAACACCGTGATACATATAACAGGTAGCTTAACTTGGATAACAGTATTAACTATTTACATTTGTAATGATAACAGAATGATATCATACTTATATACAATACATGAGGGAGGTTGCATGTGGTCGGGGTTACCATTGTGAGCGGTGGAGTTGGTGTGCGTTCATCAGGGTAGCATTTGAGGAAGAGATAGTGTTTCAATGCTCTCCTGAATTTAGTTAGTTCCGGGATTGCTCGGATGTCGGGAGGAAGAGTGTTCCAGCTTCTGGGAGCATAGAGACTGAAAGCCCTGTTTATGGTTGTCTGAGTACAGTGGGTCATTGCTTTGGGGATTACTAGGGTGTTTATAGCAGTAGAGCATCTGGTTCTATTCGGGGGGGTAATGTGGGTGAGGTCAGCGAGAGAGGAGGGGGCGAGTCCATTGATGGTTTTGAATGCTAGTAGTAGGGTCTTGAAGGTGATCCTGCAGTGGATTGGGAGCCAGTGGAGACTTTTGAGGATGGGTGTTATATGGTCCCTCCTGGAGGCGCCATGTAGGACTCTGGCTGCAGCGTTCATAGCGAGTTGGAGCGGGCTCAGAGTGGATTGTGGGAGTCCTTGGAGAATTGCGTTGGCGTAGTCGAGATGTGGGATGGTTAGTGCTTGGAAGATTGTTCTGAAGTCGGCTGGTTGAAGGAGGGGGCGTAGATGTTTGAGTGTCCTGATCTTATGGTACATTGATTTTACTATGTTGCCCACGTGTGTCTTCATATCCAGTCTTTGATCCAGTGTGATACCCAGATAGCGGATTGAGGGTTTGGTTTGCAGTTCTATATTTCCAATTTTTAGGCAGGTTGGAGGGGAAAAGTTGGGGTTTCTGAAGATGAACAGCACTTCAGTCTTTTTGTGCTTGTATTACCTGGTAGTGTTCTAACTGTTCACTCACTAGCTTACAAACTAGGCTCAGACTTCAGATAATACAAAAGCTTTTATTTTAAGAATAATTATGAGATAATAAAACATCCATACATCACCGAATATCGTAGCCTCACTCTGTGTCGGGGGACTCAGCACGACGTCCAGAGGAATCCGGGAAACACACCGAAGTACGTCTACTTCTCCCAGGTGTAGGTCCCGGATTCCTGTGGAGAGTCCCCTTCTTTTATACATCATTTCTGGTCAGTTTTTGGTCATAATTTCCGTTTTTCTACATTGTTGATACATTCGTATTGGGTCTTTGATACATTATTGACACAATATCCCCTTTCTCCTCCCCATTCCCAGACTCAGTGAGCATGAGTCATTGTTCCAGCTAAAACTGGTTTTTACTAGCCAAATTCTTAAAACTGATCAACAAGTATGATCTTTAGTAACCTCATGCTGAATGTACAAGTCATCATAATTACTTCAAACTCACTCTCTCATATCCCACTTGTATCACAGTGCTGTATTCGAAGATTCTGGTTTAGAAGCCATTTTTCTACTGCTAAAACAGTTAGTGGGGTGAGGTCAGTTTGGTCGGTCTGGAATGGCATGTACATGAGAACGTCATCAGCATAAATCATGCATTCTACGTTGAATGATCGTATGAGGTCGCAAATTGGCTGCATATAGATGTCTGTCGTCATATTTCTATGTTTCTATGTTTCTAACTCAGTAGCTGTAGACATGGGATACAACTAGGGGGAATGCTAAGGTATAGAACTGTTATTTCGGGTTTGGGCTCAGATGTGTAGGCAGGAGGGGGATAGTGGGTTCTTTATCACCTCAGGCCCAGCTATTGGCTTACTCATCCTTTGGTGGCACCTCCTGTGCGGGGTTGCGTAGAGTCTGGGAATCTATTGTCATTTTGTGTTTTAAGGATCTGATTGAGGATGGGTCATGTATGAGCTTAGCACAGTTGAATAGGAAGGGGGGCATTCCAGTCCCCTTTCTTTCAATACTTCCAGTTGCATTACTTTATTGTGAGGGCGGAGCATTGGTCGCAATGGACTCAGAAGCCCATCAGAGTGGAGTGGGTCTTATTTCAGCAAGTGATGCAATGTGGGAACTGCTCTCCCATATTTATCAAGCACTTCTTGAGCTCCACTTTGCAAAAGTGGACCCCCACACTCGCTGCTGGCACTGCCTTTTGGGTCAGACCTTTACACCTTTGGAATAGTGGACCATTTGTAGGAGTGGCTGCCGCTGTGTCCATAATCTGAGTTGTCATCAGATTCACTATCCAATCCTGATGCAGGCACATCTGACCCCCATATGACTGCGACATCTTGGGCTACGAGAGGGGAGTGACTGTTGGCGGGAGTGTTGATGAGAGGGTACCTTTTTCTATTTATGGTGGGAGTGCCCTAAGTTTCAGATCTACTGGCAGGTAGTGATTGCCTCTGTGAATACCATTTTTGAGGTGGGGTGCTGGTTGCTGATCCAGCAATGTGCCTGTTGGGTTATCTAGACCTGGCTAAGAGTGTTCCAGTTGGGCAACAGAGGCTGGTTGAGCTGTTATTCATGGGGGCCTGTATGGTGGGGGCCCAGAAGTGGAAGGATAGGGGGGGCCCTACTTTAGTTGAATGGTGGGCCTGTGTGAACGACATGATGAATATGGATCAGCTCACTTACATGTTGAAGGACCATTTAGAGGCAAGTATCTCTCTGTGGGCACCCTATTGTAGGTGGGTCTCTTCTACTCTGTAGTGGACTTCCTTATGTAGGGGGGGGGGGGTGGTTTCGGCTTGGACTCCCTTTGGTAATTCCCCTTCAATGTAGACACCTCATTTCTATTTGCCCTGGTGGAGGTTCTCTTTGCATTTTCCCTAGCCTGTCCAGGTTAGGAGGGTGGATCCCTAAATGAGAGGAGATCTGTTTAATAAGCATCTCCTGCTGTTAGTTTTCCCTCTACCCTTGGCATCTCCAGTCCCTTGCCCTGCTTTTCCTTTTCCTCTCATTTCTTTCTTTCTTTCTTCTCCTCTTTTGTGGAGTGACTTGTTTTCCCTTTTGCCTATCCATCGTAGGCACTGCTCACATTGGGGGAGGGGGGAAGGGGGCTTGTTGGGGGGAATTAAAGTTATGTCATGGTATCCTATTGTGTACTGAGTTGTTTAGTCATTTTTCTTCTGGATATTCTTGTCAATTTATTTGTCTTGTGATGGTTCTTGATGTTATCCTCACCTTTATAAATAAAGGATGTTTAAAAAAGAAAAACGAAGTATAGGGTGGATGCATTACTAGAGCCTGGAACATCTTACTCTGTGTGCTGAGGTAACCGCCACCAAAAACAATACCTTCCAGGTGAGAAATCTCAATCCATAGGTACTCAATGGCTCGAAGGGGGCTTTCATCAGCTTAGTCAAAACCATGCTGAGATCTCAGACCACCACAGGTGGTTTGAGGGGAGACCTTAATAGAAGCAAACCACGCATAAGCAGACAACTAAAGGCTGTAAAGAATGGGCTTACCCTTCTACATGGCAATAAGCTCCAACTGCATTGAGGTGGACCCTTACAGAGTTGATCTTTAGACCAGACTCAGAGATGTAGAAGATATTCAAACTGTTTTTGTATGGAACTGGAGAAAGGATCTATGGCCTGACCGTCACACCAGATGGTAAACGTCCACCATTTGAAAGCATATGATCTTCTAGTAGAAACCCTTGTGGAAGCCAAGATGAGAATTGGCTAACCCCAACTGGCAGGCACAGGGAGATGATTTCTAATCTCTCAACATCCAAACTCTGAGGGATAGGGGACTTGATATTAGGATGCAGAAGCATGCCCTTATCCTGCAAAATCAAATTTTGGGCGTTTCCCAGATGGAGGGGGCCCTTACAGATAGATCCTGAAGAAGGGGAAACCAAGGTTGTCTTGGTGAAAAAGGGGCAAGGAGAATCATCTTGCCTCTGTCTTGTTGAAGTTTCAGAAGAGTTTTGGCTATCAAAGGAATGGGAGGATACACGTACAGGGGGAGGAAGGCATCCGAGGGCTAGTTTGCTGCCCGTCCTTGTTTTGGAACAGAACTGTGTGTTGCAGCAAGTTGCAAAGAGGTCTATCGAGGGGGTTTCCCACTCTCGAAAGATGTTCAACGCTATCTCCTGGTCCAGAGTCAATTTGTAAGGACGAAGGACTGGACTCAGATTATCTGCCAGAACATTATTCTCTCTCTCCAAAAGAGTGGAATGACGTGAAATCCAGTAAGAGATGGCAAAGTTCCATAGTCTGACAGTCTCCCAACATGTTACTGATCATGTTAAATGGTGCATGGGCAAGGCTATCCCCCTATTTTACTACACTGCTGTATGATTATTAGAAAACAGACATAATTTTTAACTGCGGGTCAAGCACAGTTACTTACCTGTAACAGGTGATCTCTGGGAACAGCAAGAATAAGTCTTCACATATGGGTACGTCGGTACCGACGGAGCCTGCGCGGGAACGCTCCCCAGCGTCCAATCAGAAAGCTTTTGGGAGCATCCCTCAGCGCCTGCGTGCTGCCTTCCCGCCTTTCCAACTGTCTCTCCTCAGTTGAGTTTCATAGCTGAGACAAAGAGAGGAAAGGAGAGATAGATATAAAAATACAACTCCTAGGGGAGGTGGGCGGGTTGTGAAGACTTATTCCTGCTGTTCCCAGAGATCACCTGTTACAGGTAAGTAACTGTGCTATCTCCAGGAACAAGCAGGAATGAGTCTTCACATATGGGGACTCCCAAGCTAAGATGCCTGGAGCCCTAACATGTTGAAGATTGAAAACATGCTACACTTCATATGGCCAGGCATCCTGAGGATGGAGGGCAGGAGTTGCATAGAGAGGAGCTGCAGAAAAAACAGCTAAACTAAGAAAGGACTACACTCAAGGAGTCCATGTATGTATGAGCATTATCAAAAGATATATTGAAATGAACAATCACCATAATATTGAAATGAACAATCACCATATGACGCTCACTTACTGGATTGCAGGAAGTAGAGAGGCTGATGGAGTCTACTGGGGATCCAGTAGAATAATGTTCAAGGTGACCTCACTGGAGTGAAGGTGGAGGTCAACATCTGGAAGTGAGAGGTGACCCCAGGATTCAATTGGGGTAGCACAAACACGGCAGGTCTTCAGTGGGAAGCTTCATGGAAAGCTGAAAACTCTTTTAGCTACAGAAGTATTCAGAGGTAGGAGCAAAAGAGGAAGACTGACCGATCTGGACAAACAGACCTAGTCCTTGAGGGAGGAAAGGGTATGAGAAGAACCCCATACTCCCAAGAAAGGACAGATGTTTGAGGAATTGAATCTGAAATCCACTGAAGATCCACCATGTCTTTCCTAACTGGTGAGAGGTAGGAAGACATTGGGGCATGGAGCTTCAGGGATATGTAAACCTAGGATACGGTAGGGCTGTCAGTTCCACAGCAGTGGTTGTGTGCAAAATATCTGAAACATACTGTGGAACAGTATGAAGCTGTGCAAGCCCACTGTCAGAAACATACAGGAAGGTAAAAACCTTTATGAGCATAGACAGTCAGAGAGATAAGTATGGAAATACATATCTACCTATAATAAGTATCTGGACAGATACACACATATATGTAGAGATATGTGTATATATATCTATATCTATCTATCTATCTATATCTATATCTATATATATATATATATATATATATATATATATATATATATATATATATACGGGTATATAGATATATATATATCTATAATAAGATCTAAAGGGCATAGCATATGCACACTTAGCTGACAGACAGATACATCTACAGAGATGTATATAGGTATATATATAGATATATATACCTGAATATATAGGTCTAAAGATAGATGCCTGCAATAAGCAGACAGAGCTATGCATATCAGGACATTCACATGGAGATGTGAAGGGAAAAGATTCATTTAAGAACAAGGAGGTGAAACCTACTTGAGAAGATATATAGAGAATCTATTCCCCCAGAGATGATGGTAAAGGAATGCTATCCAGTGAATTACCAGGATGGTTATGTGAAAAAACAGAGGATAATATCAGTCTGTAAATAGCAAGTCCGGAGTCCTGTGGAACTCCAGCATGGTAAAAGGACAGAAACGCATAGAATGAGATACCAGGTTGACCTACGTGAGGGACAAAGGAGGTATCAGGCGTTTTTCAGATTAATATGTGCTGTCCTTGAAGTATTAGGATACCATGAGGACAAGCTGCAAGAAAAAAAGAGTATATTCCCTAAGGAATGGGATAACTCTTAGACTTTCACGTGGAGAAGGCTTATGTCCTTTTCCCTCTTTTTTTTTTTTTTTTAAAAAGAAGATAGCAGGGTATGAAGAACCCTCACAGTCATAGGGGATGACTGAGGAAGCATTTTTCAACCATGATGGATAGCCATTAGAGAAACTCTATGCTGTCTAGCAAGGGCCCATAGTGGAAAGCTTCTCAGTAGGATTGCAGAGGCAATTATGCAGGAGAACTGGGATGGAGAACTGGCTGATGGAGAAAACTGACAGCCACGTCCACTACGTTGCCAAACCCAGAGATTGGAGATGGCAAGGGTAGAAGATAGTGTAAGAAGCCTGTAGTGAAAAAGATTATCCAAGAAAGATGTAGAAAACTGTCTTGGAATCACTACTAAGGCCAGACAGGAGTGGTGGAAGACAAGACTGGGACTTGTAGAAAAGTACCAGTAGTCAAGCACTGGAACTCCTGCATGGGCAGCTACCGAAGAGGACAACAGAGAAAGTCGGTCTGTGTCAAACAGAGAGAACAGACTGAACAAAGAGAGCAAGCTGTCTCTGTCTGCAGAGCTGCCTAGATAAGGGAGTTTACTCAGGAGAAGAAACTCTACAATGAAAAGAAAGACAAGAAAAGTCTTTCAATGGTATGGTACCACTCTTACAGGGGAAACCCTGGCGAAGAGGGTAGAGATAGAAGCTGAAGAAGGACTTACCACATGGTAAGTCCCTGGAAGGAAAAAATTCATGCTGGTACAGAGAAACTATCATGTGATAGTTGCTAAACCTCTCTTCTAGTCAGGAAGAGGTGGAAAACTCTGTAACGTATAGACATGAATAGCCTGACAGTTCAGCATAGTGAAGAGTAAATGGATTTCCTGAGAATAGGAATCCCTGAGCAGAGTTTTGAATGGAAAAACAGTGAAAAACTTCTGCTGAAAAGAAATTAACTGTAGTTATAAAAAGATTAATCAGAAACCTATGGTTACTGTGTTTATTCAGCCTGGCTAGAGTTTGGATTCTTCAGACCAGGGCGAGACTTCCCCTGCTTGGGAACATCCGAATGATGGGCAGGAGAAGAGGAAAACCTCTTTCTTTTAGGGAAAGAAGGTTTGGTAGGGCATTTCCTACCTGCTGAGGAAGGAGAGGGCTTAGGATGGCCCTCAGAAACAGGAAAGTCAGTGGAGCAATGAGCAACCTGACGTAAGGAGTCCTTATTGAAGAGATTTTCTCCAGTATTACTCAGTCTCTGTTGTGCCCATCTACTCAAGTCTGAGGCTTGGAGCCAGGCTTTACGACGTGCTCCTATGGCTATAGCAGAAGTTCTGCTAACAGACTCAAAAGAGTCTAGGGAAGCACGAGAAAGAAACCAAAAGATATTTTGGCTATGACTAAGGAGTAAGGAATAGTCAGCAGCCTTGGGCTCTGATAGAAAAGGAGTCAAAAGAGATAATTTCTTTGTGATCTCCTGAAGGGATAGACTCATATAGAAAATATATGAGAGAATCCTTGTTGCCAGCATAGATGTTTGGAAGGTTTGACGTCCAAAGGCATCCAGTGTTCTAGATGCACGCCCTGGCGGGAAAGAAGAACTATCCTGTTCCAGGAATACCTTAACATGACCCCCACCAAAAAAGCGCACTAACCTTTGATCTCACCCATCATGACCCCCCAACGCAAACCTGTACTAACCTGTCCATGTCCAAACTCTGTCCTATGTCCAAAGTCTATCCTATGTTGAAATCATCAATGTTGTCTCCCCGGTGATGGCCCCGCCCTAAACTTAAATTCCCCCCACCCTTTTATATGTAACGCCGCTTTGACCCGGTGAAAAGCGGGATATAAATACAGCTAAATAAATAAATGTTTTTTCTTGCTTTTTACCTTCCTCATTGCTGATTCCACTACAATGGAATGATGGGGAAGTTGAGGCTTTTGAAATCCTGGAGAGGGGGCACCTGATACAGAAGATCAGTTGCTGCAGGAGGTGAAGAAACCCTTAAAAGTTTTTCCCATACCCTCAGAAGAAGATTCTGCAAAGAGTGATGTAAAGGAAGCATTATATTTTCCTTTTCTGCAGAAAAATCCTGAGAAGACTCATAGCCAGGGATAGGAATATTAAGGAAGGTTGCCATGTCAAAGAGAAATTTCTGAAAAGAAGGATCCCCGATGGGAACCATCCCTGGACAGGTTAAACCTGAAAAGGCAGCCTGGGCACCGGAGGATGTACCTGTCCGGTGCAGAACAGGATTTGTAATGGATGGACACTGGAACTGGCAGTTATGAGTTGAGACAGTCAGTAGTGCATCATCCATGCCAGGTATCGACTCCAAACTAGGTATAGAAAGGAGCGATCCAGGTGAAAAAAGCATGGAAGGAGCTGGTCCCGATGATACTGCCGGTACCGACATTGATACCGATACCGGTAGCTGTGCCGGAATCACCGAAGCAGTCAGCGGAGGCTGCTCAAACGGTACCGAGGAAACTCGAAAGTCTCGGTGAATATCCTCGGTACCGCGCATCCGGAATCGGTGCGTGTCGGTTCCGAGACGCGTCGGTACCCAGTCTTCCAGACTAGATATCGATTCTAGACTTGGCATCGAAGGAAGCGAATCTATCGATGCATGTCTAGATGGTACCGGCGTCAGGGTTCGTATCGACGGAGCTGCCGATACTGGAAAGTCAATCTGGGTATCGATCGGTCCCGAAGGCACCGAGTACACCAGATGACGATCCCTGGTGAGGAGTGAATCGCTCAACACCAGTGCCGATGCCGGGTTATCGGTACCGCTCGAAGCGGATGCCACCCCCGAGCATGGCTCAGGTATGTTCTGTGAGGGGTGAGCCCCAGGAACAACCTGAAAACCCCTGAAATGCTTTGGAGCCCGAAGACTCCAGCGGGGTTTTAATGCCAATGGGTTCTTGAGGGCAAGGCTGGGGCCGTCAGCATGCTTAGCATGAGACATACCACTCAAGGAATGGCTAGTCTTAACAGACTGTTTGTGGGTTACCTGATCCTGTAGAGAAGAAATGGCCGGTGCCCTGACACAGGGAGGGAAAACGGTATCGAGAGAAACTCGAAATAGAGAATCTCTTCTCACAGCATTGTAGCCTGACGGTTCAGGGGAAAAAGGGTCAGGGCCCAAACAGGTTAGACACCAGTTATTGGAGTCTAAAAAGAAAACTGTATTTCCACAGTGAAGGCACTTCTTAGGAGAAGAAGGCTCCATGATGGAGAGGCCTTATAGGCCCAAATATTTTAAGACAAAAACTGAGGGAACTCTCCCTCAGTTTGAGAAAAAGAAAAGAAAAAACCCCACCGGCGGTACCGGTGGCGGCGGGAAAACAGCCGCGACCACAAGAAAACAAGAATTAAAAAAATTAAAGAAAAAAGTTTCTGCGGTGACAGGAGGACGTCCTGCCGGCTCCGCGGAAAAACGAAAACTGAGGAGAGACAGTTGGAAAGGCGGGAAGGCAGCACGCAGGCGCTGAGGAATGCTCCCAAAAGCTTTCTGATTGGACGCTGGGGAGCGTTCCCACGCAGGCTCCGTCGGTACCGACGTACCCATATGTGAAGACTCATTCCTGCTTGTTCCTGGAGATTATTTTGTACTCAAGGGCTATCAAATGAATTTGCAAAGGAAAACTCCCTGCAGTACTTCCCCTTTGAAAAGTCAGGGGACCATGGATACTTGTGTAATGCAATTGCAAAGTATGCAGGGTAACATACTCAAGAGCATTTAAAAATTAAATTCATAAGCATAACACTTGCATTTGCCCATCCAAACACCAGCTCCCAGCCTGCCTTTTTCCCGCTGTTATATACTGCACATTAGCCACATTCATGAGAGGCAAGAGGCAAGTTTCAAATACCATTTTTGCTTATTTAGCCACATAAAATCTTTTAAAAATTATATTTTTAAAGTTCCCATCTATAGAGTGTGGTGATACTCTCAGAATTTGTTCCGAAACACTTCCTCATTCTCTCTAGCATGCTATGACAAATTATTTTGGAATCTAGGAGCCAGCTTAAACATTTAAGAGCTGGTCGCTGAGACTTTGCTCATAAAGACCCCCTTTCGCTCAAAAGATGTATCGCGGCTCCTTTTTTAAGGGCTTGATTTACTGTTTTCCCATTTTCTACAGGAAAAGAAAGCTTAATAAATCAGATCCTTAACATGCCATTAGACAGTGCCAAAAGAAGGCAGCGAACCTTTTACCTTTCCCCCTCCAACCAACCCCAATGAGAACGTTGTAAGTGGCATATTGGTAATCTTTCATAGCTGTAACCAAGGCAACTAACACGCCAGCAGCCTGCAGTGCTGAGCAGCTCCCCCGATCGGGGTAGAGCGCCTGAGCGGGACGTCCTCCCGCTCAGAAGCTCCTGCCCAATTGGGGCAGTGGGAGCAACTCAGCCTCGAACGCCAGGACAGCATTAAAGCGGCGCCCCAACACAAAGGGAGCCGCTTTAACACGCCAGCAGCCCGCAGTGCTCAGCAGCTCCCCCGATCGGGGTAGAGCGCCTGAGCGGGACGTCCTCCCGCTCAGAAGCTCCTGCCCAATCGGGGCAGTGGGAGCAACTCAGCCTCAAACACCAGGACAGCATTAAAGCGGCACCCCAGCAAGGCGCGCCCGCGCCTGAGGGCCTCGCCAGAGGGCCCTTTGGCGTGGCCCTTTGGCACAGCACAGAGGCGCACACAAGCAGAAACAAAAGAAAAAAAAAGAACAGACCCCCCCGACAGAACCCACCGGAACCACATAACTCCAGAAGCAACGAAAAACAACAGAAACCCAAAAAAACATGGAAATCACCTCAGCAAACAACAGAAAAAACCATGACAAGACACAATCGTGGGTCTACAGCTACAACCACCTGAACACAAATCAACACAGAAAAAAGCCCTCAACACATCGAGAAATTAGGCACGCCTACAAACATCAAGGTACGCCTACAAACCATGCCACCATTTCTAGCTCCTATATATCTCCTATCACCCCTCCTGACCACCTACCCCCCCCCCCCTGCAGTCACACTCACCAACCTACCCGGACCAAACACCACAACCATCCAAACCACCAACATCTACAACCCCCCCTCACACGGAATAACACCCAAACAACACACACACCAACCTACATCCCCAACCCCCCGAACAGCAACCCCCTATCCATTTCACTAATAAATGCTCGATCGGTCAGAAACAAATACTACATGCTACAAGACCTGATCGAAACCCAAAAGATTGACATACTATGCATAACAGAGACTTGGCTAACAGACACAGACACAGTGATCATGAACCAACTAATACCGACAGGATACAGCCTTCAACATTGCTCCCGAACACACACCAGAGGAGGAGGCATAGCTATCATAGCAAAAACCAACCTCCACCTCAGGAACCACACATCAGAAATGACCAATGAAGCGGACATACTCACCCTCACCAATAAGCACCTCTCACTCTGCCTAGTCTACCGAGCACCCACCCCAAGCACCGATCTAACAAGGATACTTCAACACATATCTGAGAGCACCATCTCCACAAATGAGCAAATAATCCTAGGAGACTTTAATCTTCCATCTCTCCAAGACAAGCAAGCAGAAACCTTCATCAATGCTATGGAAGCAATGAACCTATCACAGATCATACATGAACCAACGCACGAAAAAGGAAACATATTGGACCTCATATTCCTAAATTCCCAAACCGCCATCTCATACAAGAACCCAGAAATCACACATGTACCATGGTCTGACCACTACCTCATCAACATATCCCACACCTACCACCACATGAACAGCAAGGAGAACAAACAACACACAAGAAGATTCAAAACGTTCATCAAAGAAGATTTCCTGGCACAAACCCTACCTGAACTCCAAACAAGCTCCAACAATATCGACGACCTGGTCCGCAACTGGAACACCACAATCTCCTCTGCGTCCAGCAAAACAATAAACAAGACTAAAACCAGACACACCTACGCAAAAGCCCGATGGTTCATCCCCAACCTCCGGAAGCTAAAGACCAAACTCAGAAGAGCAGAAAGAAAATGGAGAAAAACCAAAAAAGAGGACGACAAAATGAACTACATGTACGAATTGGACGCATACCACACAGAAACAGACAAAGCAAAAAAGGCCTTCCATACAAAGATCATAAACACGTCAATAAACAAACCACGAGAACTCTTCAATATTGTCAAAAAACTGACAAAAGCGCCCAACCACTCCGACCAACTACCAAACATCCCACCTGAACTACTAGCATGACAATACAAGCAGCTTCAACAACCACAAAATCCACAACTGAACGCAGAGACAACAACAGCAAACCACCCCATCACCACAGACAGAGACTGGAACACATTCGAAACAGTCACAAAAGAGGAAGTATCATCCACCATCTCTCAACTAAATACCACCACCTCTCCGCTTGACCCTTGTCCTACAGAATGGATAAAGAAAACCAAAGATGACCTGAGCACACCATTAACCCGCATTGTCAATGAATCCCTCAGCCAAGGACACATGCCTGATCTCCTTAAAACCTCAGTCATCCGACCAACCCTAAAAAAACACAACCTGGATCCCCTTGAACCCACCTCCTACAGACCTATAGCAAGCCTCCCGTTTACCACCAAACTCATTGAGAAGGTAGTCCAGAGACAGCTCCAAGAACATTTAGATGCCAACAACATATTGGACCCACAACAACATGGCTTTCGTCCACTCCACGGAGTCAAGACCCTCATGACGTCACTAATGAACACCCTTGTCATAGGAACTCAAGCCAAACACTCTGGATATGCCATGATCTTCCTAGACATATCAGCAGCCTTCGACACCATCTCCCACAACATCCTCATACACAGACTACAAGCAATCGGCATCAGATAACGTAATCCAATGGTTCCTTTCATACCTGACCAATAGACAACAAATGATCCGCACAAACATATCAACCTCCCCCCCCCCCCTTCCAGCAACACCAAAGAGTACCCCAAGGATCCACATTATCTGCCATGCTCTTCAACATCTACCTGCAACCACTCTGCTCAATCATACGCACACACAACATTAACTACCATATCTATGCGGACGACATAATGCTCTATGCTCCAATCACAACATCCAACCCAACCAATAAACACTTATCAGAATGCTTCACCGAAGTATCCAGCTGACTACAAAAGAACAACCTATCCATCAACATAAAGAAAACTGAAGCCCTCATAGTAACAAAAGACCCAGACTTCACACCACCTTCACACCTCGACATTGGGACCACAAAAATACAAATACAACCACAAATAAGATACCTAGGTTTCATCATTGACCAAGCACTCACACTCAATCAACAGATCAAAAAAGCCACCACAACAATCTTCCACAAGGCTAAAACAGTACAACACCTCAGACCTCTCCTCGAAACACAGGACTTCAGAACAGTGATGCAAGCCTTGACACTCCCCCACCTGGACTACTGCAATATAATATACCATGGACTTCCAGCCACTCATACCAACCCACTTCGAACTGCCTTAAACACCACAGCAAGAATTATCAAGAATGCAAAAAAACAAAACAGGACCACATCACCCCAGTCCTGAGGGAGCTACACATACTCCCTCAAGAAGCAAGAATAAAATACAAATCCGCCCTACTCACCCACAAAGCTCTCTACCAAACTCAAACTTCCCAGCTCCGCACACTACTGCCTCAACCAGACCACAACAGAACAACCAGACAAACCACCACCAACTCCCTCACCATCCCACATAAAAGAACGAAATACAATCAACAGACCTGCAACAGAGCCTTCGAACTATATGCACCATCCCTCTGGAACTCTCTACCAAATCACATCAGAAGCAACAAAGACCCCTTATCTTTCAGGAAACAACTAAAAACTGCACTATTCCAGGAATTCCTCGGACCAGAAACAAGCACCCACCACTGACTCCCTCCCAACCACCCTATTTCATCCCCCCCGAACATATGTCCTATGTAACTAGGGAGGAGTAGCCTAGTGGTTGGGGCAAGGTACTTCAGGCCGGAAGGTCGGGGGTTCAAATCCCACTAGTGGACAGCAACCTTGGGCCGGAAGGACTGGGGTTTCTAGTCCCACAGATGCTCCCTGTGGTCTTGGGCAAGCCACTTAACCCTCCATTGCCCATGTTCCCTGTAAGTATTAGTGTATGTGTCTCATATCCCCGTGTGTTAAATGTATCCCCCAATTGTGTTGTGACCGCTTTGATTGAAGGATAAGGCGGTATACAAGAAAAGGACAATTAAATAAACTAAAAACTCCTAAAGACTTCATAAAAACAAATAAACTAACAAACAACAGAGCATTTTCACATGCAGCTCCAACAATCTGGAATTCCCTCCCAGATGATCTAAGAATGTTAACCGAGATCATTGAATTTCGTAAAAAATTGAAAACCTATCTATTTACTACGCATTACAACAATACAGATCATCCCTCAATAGATTTAGATAAAGGCTAACCAGTTTTTGTCTGAGATGTCCCGATGACCTAAACTAACAATCCTACATAGCTCAAATTGTACTTTGCATAATGCTTAAGCCCTACATAATGTGTATCTGTATATAATGTACATAGTTTGCACTGTTCTGTGCTGTTCAGTTTTAACGTTTGCTGTTTACTTATTTTATTGCCTTTGGTTATATGATGTTACATGTAAAACAAACTCTGCTTTGTTGATTGTTGTTTATTGTGAACCGCAACTGATCTATGGAAGATGCGGTATATAAATGATTGTTAAATAAATACAAAACTGTCTAAATAAATAAATAAAACTATAACACAATGTCTATGTCTATGTCCCAATTATTTGCTAAAATCATTATTGTTGGCCACCTGGTGACGGCCCCAAACCCTTGTAATTGATTATTGTACCCCCCCCCCCCCTCTTTAATGTTCCACCGCTTTGACCCAGTGAAAAGCGGGATATAAATACAGCTAAATAAATAAATAAACTTCCTTTTTTGTTTCACATATCACTATGGCCTGGTAATATGTAAAACAAAAAAATCTCTCATAGCCCTTCACACCCTGACTTCACACATTCTCTCTCTCTCTCTCTCTCTCATAGCCCCTCCTCCCAGCCAACCAGTGTCTTAAATAGCCCCCCCCCCCCCCTCCAGCCATCACCTCAGACTGTCTCTCTCTCACAGCCCCTTACCATCACTCCAATCTCTCTCACAGCTCTGCCCTCACCACCACCACCACCCTGTCTGTATCTCTCACCGCTCCACCACAACCCCAGTCTCTCTCTCTCTATATTTCTCCTTGTCCTTCCCCCAGCCATCACCTGATGTGTTTCTCTCTACTTGCTCCCATCCCCCAGCCATCACCCACTATATCTTACCATTCTTGACACGCTGTTCACTGATCGGCTCTACATGAAATTCGAGCCGCGAGGTGCAGGAACTTTGCTAATCTCATAAGTTTATCAAACTTCCTCCACCACACGGCTCAAGCTTCAGGCAGAACTGATCACAGTGGAGCAGCAAACAGCATGGCTGAAATTCTAAGGCATACTGGATGATGATTGGGGGAAGGGACAATGAAATCTAAGGCACCAGGGTTTAATTTATAGTCTTCACAAAACCTTAAGCTTTGGATCCAACAATATCAAGGAGAAATAAAGGAGCTCAGTGTCTGCAAAATTATGAACACATTTTGTAATTCAATTTGGCAATTCCAGATGCCCAGGATTTGTCAAGCCAAATTCTCTAGATTATCAATTAAAAAGTGTATTTTACCTGTAGTGCCTTTTATGAGCAATATTGAGGTATAAGAAAATGATCTTCTGGAGATGTCTGTATTTAATACACAGTTCAACGGCTGCCCTGCCAGTCATGGATTCAAATTCTGAATGCTCAGATTTTCCATCTTTCTCTGAAGATAAAAGCTGTTGGTCTCTCTCTTTATCCTCCAGAGGCCTAGAGGAAAAGAACAAAGAAGGATGAGTGGCTTGTTTCCCAACCCAACTCTTTCTTCTCTAGAATGACTTTTTTCTGTAACCCATCCAATCCTGATACTATTAAACTTTCTGTAGTGCATAGAAACATAACGGCAGAAAAAGTCCACATGGCCTATCTAGTCTACCCTTCCATACCAACTACAACAGTCCCCTTTTTTCCTTTAAAGATCCTCTGTGTTTGTCCCATGCTTTTTTGAATTCAGATACTGAACTCATCTCTATCACCTCCATTGGGAGACTATTCCACGCATCTACCACTCTTTCTGCAAAGAAATATTTCCACATATTATTCCTGAGCCTATCCCCTTTCACCCTCATCCTATGTCCCATTGAAGCAGAGCTTGCTTTCAAATGAAAGAGGCTCTCTTCCTGTGCATTTATGCCACTGAGGTATTTAAACGTCTCAATCATATTTCCTCTATCCCATCTTTCCTCTAAAATATACATTTATTTTATTTATGCTTTTCTTCTATACCACTTTTTCCCAAGATCAAAGGCGGTTTACAATTAACATAATGAACATGGTTTTACATGGAACATCGTATTTTTTCAAACTATGTACAATTAACTTTTCATGAACAATAACATGGAACATATAATTATACAAATGCTGTAACTATTTACATCAGTCAAATATTTACATTAGTCAATTATTAATCGTGGTGTTTAAGGGTTGTTTTTTCCTAAGTGTGTTGAGGTTTGTGGCTTTTTGATCTGTGGTTAAGGAGGATTTTTATGGAGGTGTGGTGAGGGGGATGGGGGGGTTCATTAAGATTTATAAAGTGTTCTTTAAACAGATATGTTTTTAGTTCTTTCCGGAATGTCTGGAGATCCTTTATTTTGCGGAGGCTTAGTGGGAGTTTATTCCATAGGGTGGGGGCTGCATATGTGAATGCTCTTGAGCTTGTGGTTTTTTTTGTTTTTCGTATGGATTTTTTTATGTCTAGTGAGTGGGTTGCGTTTTGTCTGCGGGTTCTATGTTCTTTTGGAGCATGTATTAGAGTGGTTAGATGTGAGGGTGATATGCCGTTGATAAGTTTAAATGTGGTTAAGAGTATTTTGTATGATATTCTACTATTTATGGGAAGCCAGTGTAGTTCGGCGAGGATGGGAGTTATGTGGTCAGTGAGGCGGGCTTTTGCTGTTACTCGAGCACAGATGTTTTGAGCTCGTTGGAGTAAGTTGGTATTTGTGAGAGGGAGGCCGATAAGTAGACTATTACAATAGTCGAAGTGTGGAGTGATGAGTATGCTGATAACAGATCTGAAGTCACGTGTGTCTAGTATTGGTCGTAGGTGTTGAATGGTCTTAAGTTTATAGAATATGGTTTTCACGGTTTGTTTTATGTGAGGGAGCATACTAAGTGCGTGATCTATTATGATGCCTAGGTATTTTACTTCCTTTTTGATTGGGATTATTGTGTCGTTAATTGTTATTGTTTCAGGGAGAGTAGTATCTGGTTTTCTTGTTACGAACATTGCTTCAGTTTTTTTTAGGTTGATGCTGAGGTTATTATTTTCTAGCCAGGTATTTGCTTCGCTGATGCAGTCTAGTAAGTTCTGGTAGGTGGGATTATTTGTGTTTATTGGTTGAGTGAGCATAATATCATCTGCGTATATGTAGTGGTTGACTTTATGTTTTTTAAATATATTTGTGATGGGTTGAAGATACAAGTTGAAAAGGAGGGCCGATAGGGCCGAGCCCTGTGGAATACCTTGTCCTTGTACGAATGGCTCAGAGGTGTCTTGGCCTAATTTAACGCGTATCGATCGGTTTGTGATGTATGATATAAACCATTGTAGAATTGTTCCTCCTATTCCTAGGCTTAGGAGTCTGTTAATGAGTGTGTTGTGGTGGACATTGTCAAAGGCACCAGCTATATCAATGAATATGAGGATGTAACCTTGGTTGCATGTGTCAGTGCCTTTTATGAGGTCATCCATGAGTGTTATTAGCAAAGTTTCGACTCCGTGTGATGGGCGGAAGCCGAATTGGTGTGAGTCAAGTGGTGCATGTGTATCGATAAAATCTTGTAGTTGGAGCTGTATGATTTTTTCTATTACTTTGGCAATAAACGGTATGCTGGCTATGGGCCTGTAAGAGTTTGGGTCTGTAGGATTGAGTTTATTATTTTTTATTATAGGGCGTAAGGATGTGAGTTTTAGGGCATCTGGCATGATGCCCTGGGATAGTGATTGGTTTACTATATTTTGTATATGGATAGCTAATTCAGTTTTGGTGTTTTTTATCCATGATACTGGACATGGATCTAGGGGGGAGGTAGTGGTGTTGATCATTGATATGATATTGAGGAGGTGTTTTTGCTCAATGTCTTGAAAGGTTATCCATTTATTGGTTGGTTTTAAGTCCGTGGGTATAGTTATGATTGTGCTAGATGATTTGTTTTTTAATTTGTTAGCAAAATGAGTTGCAAGAGTTTGTGCGCTTATCGTTGATTGTTCAGACTCTGGAGTTTGGGTTTTTGTTAGTGTTTTTATAATTGCAAATAATTCTCTCGGTCGATTGAGTGCCATATTTATGACTTTTGTGTGGTATTCTCTTTTCGATCTGTTAATAGTGTCTTTGTATTTGTTGAGAAGACTCAGGTATTGCGCTTTATTATCGCTTGTTTTAGATTTCCTCCACCGTTTTTCTTGTTTTCTTAGTTGCTTTTTTATATTAGAGAGGTCTCTATTGAACCATTTTTCTGACTTTCTTTTTGTGAATTGTTTTTGGGGACCTTGAGTGGGAGTTGCTGCTTCTTTTATTGTTGAGTTCCATTGGTCTATTATGGTGTTGACTTCTGTTGTGTTATTTATAAGGTTAGGTAATACGGTGTCTAGGAAGGTGTCTTTGTTGAAGTGTGTAAAGCGGGATTTATAAGGTGTTGGAGTAGTTTCAGTGTTGGTATGTGATAGTGAGAGTAAATTGAAGGTTATTAGGTGGTGATCTGACCATGGTACTTCCGTAATAAGAGGTGAGGATTGTAGTTGGTGTTTATTAAATGGGGTGGGAATGAATACAAGGTCTAGAGCGTTACCTTTTGTATGTGTAGATGTCTGTATGATTTGGTTGTAACCCATTTCTTTCATGGAATCCATAAAGTTGATTGCGTGTTGTGGGTTGAGTGATGGAAGGTTCAGATCACCTAATATAATAAGTGGTTTTCTCTGTGTAGCTGTACATGCAAGTTCTAGGATGGGGGTGAGATTTTTGTGGTCAGCTGAGGGGGGCCTGTAGATGAGGGACAGTGCAAGGGTTTTGTTTTCTATATTTATGATGTCCATGCCGTCTATGTTGTTCACATTTTTTAGTGAGTATTTGAGCTCTTTTTTGGTGATGATAAGGGCTCTGCCTCCCCTTTTTGCTTCTCGGTGGCAGTTGAAAAGGTCATATTGATGTGTGTTGAGTTGGTTTAGGAGGATTGTGTCTGTGGGTGCGAGCCAAGTCTCTGTAATGAGAAGGATATCAGGTTTTTCATCAGTGATTATGTCATTAATTATTGGTATTTTATTTCGTATGGATCTTGCATTTATGAGGATGAATTTTCTGATGGTGTTTGTTTCAGGAGATCTGTTTATAGGTTTGACTTGTACAAGATTTATTTGTATTAGTCTTGAGTGTCTGGGAGAGTTGGGACGGTGTGTCTGGTTAAGTGTGTGTGAGTATGGTTGTGGTGTGGTTTTGTATGGATTGTGAATGATGGGGATGGTGTTGTATGCTGTAGGATTTGGTTTGAGAGCGTAGATGTTTTGAGTTAGGTGAATGGTTAGTATGGTGATAATAAGGTAGGATTGGTACTTTGTGAGATCCATGTTTGTTTGAAATGTGTTGTATTAAATGATAATAGTAAAGGATCATACAATGACTATGGATGAAATTACTGTCAGCAGCGAGATAGCACTTCGACCAACATGTAAGGCTACTAACAACAGTAATTATAGTGCAATAGTTGCTAGATACTGAAAACAGTTGCTAATGATGTAGAGATTGCTAGAGACTGGCTACAGTAATAAGTTGGGAGGTAACTAGAACAGTAGTATTTGGGAGATTGGTACTAGGTACAGAATAGAACGTGTTAAAACTGTTGATAATAACAACTAAATATGTATTGCAGCAGTGAGGCAGTTCAAGGGCAATGCAAAGATGCCTATATGAATGAAATTACTGACAACAGTATATCAGACAGTGAATGAAATTACAGTATATCAGACAGGTGAATGAAATTACTGACAACAGTATATCAGACAGTATCTGTATATCAGATAGTAGCTGTAAATGAAATGAAATCAACAGTCATTAAGGTTGGATGAAATTACTGACAACAGTATATCAGACAGGAGCTGTAAATGAGATCAACAGTCATTAAGGTTGGATGAAATTACTGGCGACAGTAAATCAGACATTAGCTAGTTGTAGAGGGTGTGAGGGGGGTGCTGGCTACAGTAGATTTCATGTAGTGGTTATAAATGGTTGCAAATACTGGCTACAGTAAAATAGGCAATAGTCAACAGTGACAGTCAGATAGAAAATACTTGCTGTGATCTGGTGGCTGTAGGATCGCTTGAAGGTATGCAAGCTCAACCCTAGGGGAGCTCGAGCGATATTGGCGGGTGAGGGTTGTAGTTGGATATGCTGAGCACATCAAGCCCTTTCACGGATAGCCGTGAATGGAGTACCTTCTTCTTCTTCTTACATATTAAGATCTTTAAGTCTGTTCTCATATACTTTATAATGAAGACCACTAATCATTTTAGTAGCCACCCTCTTTATCGACTCCAACACGTTTATATCCTTTTGAAGGTGTGGTCTCCAGAATTGCACACAATACTCCAAATGTGGTCGCATCAAAGACTTATACAGAGGTACTATCACCTCCCTTTTTCGGCTGGCCATTCCTCGTCCTATGCATCCAAGCATCTTTCTAACTTTTACTGTTACCTTTTCTATCTGTTTAGCTACTTTAAGAACATCAGAAACAATCTGCCCCCCCTCCATTATTCCCAGCCGAGCTCCCCAGGACTCCCCTCCACTAGACCTTGCTACTGCAGGAACTCGCAGGCCTTCTCAAGGACAAGGCAGTGGAACTTGTGCCCCAACATCTCAGGGGCAAAGGGTTCTACACCCGGTATTTCCTCATACCCAAGAGGACCGAAGGCTTCCTGCTCATTCTGGACCTGCGGGACCTGAACAGGTCCTGGTGAGGAAGAAGTTCAGCATGCTCTCCCCCTTGGAACACTGCTGCCATACTTCCAGAGCAAATAGAATGCTAGGTATGATAAGGAAAGCAATGGAAAATAAAACAAAAAAGATATTATAATGCCTCTATATCGTTCCATGATGAGACCGCACATTGAATATTGTGTGCAATTCTGGTCGCCGTATCTTAAAAAGGATATAGCGATTTTAGAAAAGATTCAGAGAAGAGCCACCAAAATGGTAAAGGGGATGGAAGGATACTCCTATGAAAGGCTAAAAAGGTTAGGGCTCTTTAACCTGGAAAAGAGACGGCTGAGGGGAGATATGATAGAAGTCTATAAATTAATGAATGGAGTGGAACGGGTAAACGTAGATCGATTGTTTACCTTATCGGAATATAGAAAGACTAGGGGACATGCAATGAAGCTACAGGGTAAACTCTTTAAGACTAATAAAAGAAAATATTTTTTCACTCAACGTGTAATCAGACTCTGGAATTTGTTACCGGAGGATGTAGTAAAGGCTGTTAGTGTAGCTGGGTTTAAAAAAGGTTTGGACAAGTTCCTGGAGGAAAGGTCCATAAACCATTATTAAGAAGGGACCCAGGATATCAATGCTTGAACCAATACAAGCATTGTGGAACCTGTGTCCCTTGGGGAAACTGCTAGGTACATATGACCTAGATTGGCCACTGTTGGAAACAGAATACTGGGCTTGATGGACCTTGGTCTGACCCAGTATGGCATATCTTATGTTCTTATGTTCTTAATCATGCCCAGGTCCAGCTCTTCTTTTGTGGACAGAAATACGTCACTCTATACAATGTAACGCTCCCTTGGATTTTTGCAACCCAAATGCATGACCCTACATTAGAACATAAGAACATAAGATATGCTATACTGGGTCAGACCAAGGTCCATCAAGCCCAGTATTCTGTTTCCAACAGTGGCCAATCTAGGTCATTTTTTTGCATTAAATCTCAGCTGCCAAATTCTAGACCATTCTTCAAGCTTAGCTAGATCCCTCTTCATGTTATCTACTCCTTCCTGCATATTTACTCTATTGCAGATTTTGGTATCATCTGCAAAGAGGCAAATCTTACCCGACCTAGTGGCCTAGTGGTTGGGGCAAGTTACCTCAGGCCAGAAGGTCAGGGGTTCAAATCCCACTAGAGGACAGCAACCTTGGGCCAGAAGGATTGGGGTTTCTAGTGCCACAGGTGCTCCTTGTGGTCTTGGGCAAGCCACTTAATCCTACATTGTCCATGTTCCCTGTAAGTATTAGTGTATGTGTCTCATATCCCCTCGTGTTAAATGTATCCCCCAATTATGTTGTGACCACTTTGATTGAAGGATAAGGTGGGATACAAAACTGTCTAAATAAAATCACTAACAAGGATGTTAAAAAGAATTGGACCACGGAACGATCACTAAGGCACACCACTGGAATCCACCTCCTACTCAGAGTGAGCTCTATTTACCTGTATCCTTTGTTGCCTCCCACTCAACCAATTTCTAAGCCATTCAGTAACTTTAGGTTCATTCCTAGGATGCTCAGTTTGTTTATAAGTCGCCTGTGCGGAACAGTGTCAAAGGCTTTACTGAAATCTACATTTCACATCTAGAGCTCTCACTCGGTCCAACTCCCTGGTCATCCAGTCAAAGAAATCAATCAGATCTGTCTGACCAGACCTGCTCTGGTGAATCCATGCTGCCTCTGATCCTGTAATCCATTGGACTCCAGAAATCTCACTATTTTCTCTTTCAGCAGCGTTTCCAATAATTTACTCACTATAGAGATTAGACTAACCGGCCTGTAGTTTACGATCACATCCTTACTCCCGCTTTTGTGTAAAGGGATCACATGTGCCTTTCTCCAGTTCTCTGACACCACTCCAGACTCCAAAGATGCATTGAAAAGGTCAGTCAGTGGAACTGCTAGAATGTCCCCAAGTTCCTTCAGTGTTCTCCGATATATACCATCCAGTCTACTCTCTGTCTACTTTTAGTTTAGCTAGTTCCTCATGAACACAATCTTCTGAAAATCGTTTGAGATCCCTGTCACATCTGTTCCTGTTTGTGGGTGTTTTCTGAGATCCTGCTCCTGGCCCTTCTTCTGTGAACACAGAACAGAAATATTTGTAAGCAATTCTGCTTTATCCTCATCAGCTTCTACATATTCCTTCCCTTTACACTTGAGTCTGACAATACCACTTTTGCCCTGCCTCCTCTCACTAACATATCCAAAAAATGTCTTATCCCCCCATTTTATTACTTTGGCTATTTCTTCTTCATTTTGTATCTCTGCTTTCCTGACTACTTTGCTAGTTTTTCTCTGTTTTTCCAAATACAGATGCCTGTCTTCCTCTCTCTGTGATCACTTGTATGTCATGAACGCCTCCCTCTTTTTCTTCACCTTTTCAGCTACTTCTTTTGAGAACCATAGTGGCCTCCTTTTTCTTTTACCTATATTTACCTTTATAATAAAAATGTTGGTTGCCCTTAAAATATCCCCTTTCAGTTTTGCCACTGTTTTTATACATCCCCCAGCTATCCCCATCCCGCTGACTCATCCTTGAGCTATTGGCCCGTCTTGGCAAAGTTAGTTTTCCTAAAATCTAAGACCCTTACTTTTGAATGGATTTTATCAGCCCTAGTCCAAATACTAAACCACTCCATCCAGTGATCACTGGATGCGAGATGATCTCCTACTATAACATCAGAAACACTTTCACCATTGGTAAGCAGCAAGTCCAGTATGGCCCTGTCACATGTGGGTTCTGTTCCCTGAATAGTTCTCCCCGTAGAAAATCCAGGATCTCCTTACTTCTAGATGGCACCACAACAGGGATGTGGCAATCAACATCCATCATATTGAAATCACCTATCAATAGCTCTTCCCCGTTCCTGGTAATGCTGCGTATGTCTTCTATTAAATCTCCATCCACTTCTCCCTGTGAGGGAGGTCTGTATATCATGCCAATACAAATGGATTTCTTTTTCCCTATTTCTAGTTTAACTCACAGTGCCTCCTCTCTCCCTTTTAAGCTCTGTAATTCTACAGCTTTAATATTATTTTTTAAATATAGTGCCACTCCTCCTCCCCTTCTTCCTACCCTATCCTTCCTAAATAAGGCATAGCTTGGTATAATTACATCTCAGTCAGGGTTGTCCATGAACCATGTCTCTGTAACTGCAACTAAATCCAAGTCGGCCTCTTCCATTAAAGCCTCAACATCTGGGATCTTATTTCCCATGCTATGGACATTTATACACACTGCTTTCCAGATGTTGCCCCTTTTACCCATTTCTATAGAGGTATTTAATGTTTCACTTACTTGGGGGCTTTGTTCACCCATCCCCAGTCCCTACTCAAATTAGCACACATTCACAAATCTTTTTCTTCTCTGTAACTCATGCCAAGTCTTGGCTTCACTACAATCCTGCTCTCCATTATAGACAATCTAACTTCTAATGGAGTGGAGGAGTGGCCTAGTGGTTGGGGCAAGGTACTTCAGGCCAGAAGGTCAGGGGTTCAAATCCCACTAGAGGACAGCAACCTTGGGCTGGAAGGACTAGGGTTTCTAGTCCCACAGGTGCTCCTTGTGGTCTTGGGCAAGCCACTTAACCCTCCACAGCCCATGTTCCCTGTAAAATAGTTATCTCCAAGTTATAATGCCCTGTTCAATGTAATTTCAGTTTGTTCAATGTAAACTGCACTGATGGAAAATAGCGCGGTATATAAGAGAAATAAAATAAATAAATAAAAATAAATTAAAAATAAATAAATAAATAATCACCCATCAACTTTCCAGCTAACATCCCCACCACCAGTTTCTCCCCTTCAGACTACCATTGCAGTGCTTTCTAATGTGATATTTATTCTTTCTTGTTAATTTCCTTTCCTTGATTCCTGCCTGACCAGTCCAGACTGACAGGTTATGCAACCCTACCAGCAGATGGTGGCAGAGAACCTCACCAATATAAGGAGTGCTGCAAACTGACACTTGTCACTATACTGATAACAAAGCCATTATGTAAAAGTCATCACTCAACAAAAAGAAACAGTAACATCAGTCCCCAAAAGGGAACTATCTTTGCAAGAACAAACGGGATGATAACAAACAACTTAGCGAAGCATTTTTCTGGCACTTTTCCCATGCTAGGCTTGCAGAAAACAAGCTAGCGCTGGAAAAATGCCAAAAAACAACCGTGCTAAATTGCAGCGCACTTGGCATGCAAATTGCATGCAAATTATTGCATAATTAATTGCACCTGATGTAAAAAAAACTGTGTTGAAACTTAGCGCAGTTTTTTACACAGTTTTTTAATGCTGGATCTTCACGCCAGCTTCGGGAGGTGTAAAGCTCCAGCCAGCGGCAAAAACATCATCTTAGGTGAAATTTGACCTCACACTTGCCCAATCAAAAATTTCCCAGTGGCCCAGCAGCCCCGAAACCACTCAACCAAACAAAAAAGATCTCCAGTGGCCTAGTGGCCCTTGAATCCCCCGTCCACCCAAATAAAAATATACCTGGAAGCCCAGTGGCCCTGAACCCCCCAAACAAAAAATCCCTGTGGTCCAGTGGCCCCTAAAACCCTCCACCCCCCTACCAATACCTTTAATTACACTGTTCTACAGACAAAATGCTTCCAAAATATATTCAGTCACACTTAACTAAGCCTGAGTCGCTGAGAACAAAAATGATGCTTAAAATTGTTTATTGGCTCTAGTTTTCAATTTATAATACTGGGTCAATACATATGACCTCAACTTCGGAAGTGCTAAGGATATGCGAGTTATAATGGGAAGGGATCTCAATTTAAACCATAAATGTCTAAAATACATGCATATCTTCGACTGGATTTGTGATAAATGTATATTCTTGTTTGGACAGTACTTGCTTTTTAGGCAAAACAATGAAAGTACTATTGCGTCATAGATGATATGCATCATACATGATTTGAATTGCATTACTGCCTCTCTTAAAAAGACCACCTCTCCACTTGACCCATGCCTAGTCAGCTGGGTCAAAACAACCAAACAAGAGCTTAGCCCCATACTTACCAACCTCATACAATCCTCTCTACAATTAGGACTGATGCCCGACTGTCTCAAAATATCCTCCATCCGCCCCACTCTTAAGAAATTTATGACAAACACCCACTGCCTAGAATTAAATGCCACTAATCAGCACAACCATGCCACATGGTCTACATTCCACCATACTGACATAAAGCAACTTAAGAATACATTAACAAACCTTAACACTACTACCTTTCCAGCTGACCCATGCCCAGTCAGCTGGATTAAAACCACAAAGGACGATTACTCCCCAATTATATTTGATATAGTAAACCTTTCCCTAAAGTCTGGACATACGCCCTCGGCACTATAGCAGGCAGTCATACGCCCCATACTTAAATCTAATGTTACAGACAAATCACTCCCTAACTCTTACCGTGCCATCTCCATTCTTCCATTTCTAACAAAAGTCATTGAAAAACAGTTCAGATTCAACTGCAAGACTTCGTTGACTTGAATGCCCCACTAGATGACCAACAGCATGATTTTAGACAGCATCATAGTGTCAAGACCCTTATGTTATCGCTTATGAACACACTCCTCTGCAGTATCAAAAATTGCAAACAAGTTTTTATGCTTGTTTTTCTTGATATTACTGCTGCATTTAGAAACATAGAAATATGATGACAGAAAAAGACCACATGGCCTATCTTGTCTGTCCTTCCATATCAACAACTACAACAGTCCCCTTTTTTTCTTTAGAGATCCTCTGTGTTTGTCCCATGCTTTTTTGAATTCAGTTACTGTCCTCATCTCTACCACCTCCACTGGGAGACTATTCCATGCATCCACCACTCTTTCTGTAAAGAAATATTTCAGCATATCACTCCTGAATCTATCCCCCTTCACCCTCATCCCATGTCCCCTCGTAGCAGAACTTGCTTTCAACTGAAAGAGGCTCTCCCCCTGAACATTTATGCCACGGAGGTATTTAAACATCTCAATCATATCGCCTCTATCCCGCCTTTCCTCTAAGGTGTACATATTAAGATCCTTAAGTCTGTCCTCATATGCTTTACAATGAAGACCACTAATCATTTTAGTAGCCACCCTCTGCACCGACTCCATCCTGTTCACATCCTTTTGAAGGTGCGGTCTCCAGAATTGCACAAAATGCAATGTGTGCCTTCGAGTCAGTCCTGACTCCTGGTGACCCAGAAGCTCCTGGGTTTTCTTGGCAGTGTCACCGGAAGTAGATTGCCAGGCCTTTCTTCCGAGGCAGTGGAGGGGTAAGTGACTTGCCCAAGGCCAAAAGGAGTGCTAGTGGGAATCGAACCCTGGCTGCTTGGTTACCAAGCCAGTGTTCTAACCACTAGGCTATTCCTCCACCTGTAGCTACTTTAAGGTCATCAGACACAACCATGCCTAGGTCCCGCTCTTCTTTAGTGGACAAAAGTACTTCACCCCCTATACTATATTGCTCCCTTGGATTGCTGCAGCTCAAATGCATGACCTTACATTTTTTAACATTAAATCCCAGCTGCCAAATTCTAGACCATTCTTCAAGCTTAGCTAGATCCCTCCTCATGTTATCTACACCTTCCTGGGTGTCTACTCTATTGCAGATTTTGGTATCATCCGCAAAGAGGCAAACCTTACCCGACAGCCCTTCTGCTATATCACTAACAAAGATGTTAAAAACAATCGGACCAAGGACAGATCCCTGGGGCACACCACTGGTAACATCCTTCTCCTCAGAGTGAGCTCCATTTACCTGTACTCTTTGTCGCCTCCCACCTAACCAATTTCTAACCCAAGCAGTAACTTTAGGATCCATCCCTAGGGTGCTCAGTGTGTTTATAAGTCACCTGTAAGGAACAGTGTCAAAGGCTTTACTGAAATCTAAATTCACCACATCTAGGACTCTCCCTCGGTCCAACTCCCTGGTCACCCAGTCAAAGAAATCAATCAGATTTGTCTGACAAGACCTGCCTCTGGTGAATCCATACTGCCTCGGATCCTGTAATCCGCTGGACTCCAGAAACCTCACTATTTTCTCTTTCAGCAGTGTTTCCAATAATTTACTCACCACCGAAGTTAAACTAACCGGCCTGTAGTTTTCAACCACATCCTTACTTCCTCTTTTGTGTAAAGGCACCACATGAGCCTCTCTCTCCAGTCCTTTGGCACCACTCCAGACTCCAACGAGGCATTGAAAAGGTCAGTCAGTGGAGCTGCTAGAATGTCCCCAAGTTCCCTCAGTATTCTAGGGTGTATCCCATCCGGTCCCATCGCTTTGTCTACTTTAAGTTGAGCTAGTTTCTCACGAACACAGTCTTCTGAAAATTGTTCAAGATGTCCCTCACTTCTGTTACTGTTTGTGGGTGTTTTCTGAGGTCCTGCCCCTGGTTCTTTATCTGTGAACACAGAACAGAAATATTTGTTAAGCAATTCCGCTTTATCTTCATCAGCTTCTACATATTCCTCCCCTTCACCCTTGAGTCTGACAATACCACTTTTGCTCTTCCTCTTCTCACTAACATATCTGAAAAATGTTTGGCTATTTCCTCCTCTTTTTGAATTTTTGCTTTCCTGACTACTTTGCTAGCTTCCCTAAGTTTTTCCAAATATAGATGCCTGTCTTCCTCTCTCTGTGATCTCTTGTATTTCATGAAGGCCTCCGTCTTTTTCTTCACTTTTTCAGCTACTTCTTTCGAAAGCCATAGCGGTCTCCTTTTCCTTTTATTTACCATTTTAACAAAAGGTTGGTTGCCCTTAAAATATCCCCTTTCAGTTTTGCCCACTGTTTTTCTACATCCCCCAGCTGTTCCCATCCTGCTAACGACTCCCTGAGGTATTGGCCCATCTTGGCAAAGTTAGTCTTCCTAAAGTCTAAGACCCTCAACCTTTGAATGGATTCTAACAGCCCTAGTCCTCATACTGAACCACACCATCTGGTGATCACTGGATACAAAATGATCTCCCACTATAACATCAGAAACACTTTCACCATTGGTAAGCACCAAGTCCAGTATGGCCCCTTCACGTGTGGGGTCTGTTACCAATTGCTTCAATAGTTCTCCCTGTAGAGAATCCAGGATCTCTTTACTTCTAGATGATACTGCAGCAGGAATGTGCCAATCAACATCCCCTATCAGTGGCACTTCCCCTTTCCTAGCAATGCTGCGTATTGTGGCACCGCAGACCAGCTGCAAGCAGATGGAAAAGTTTTAAACACGGAAAAAAGAGATAAAGAACAGCTGCAGCGACAGGAGGAACCACATAGAGGGAGCCAGAGAGACCTCTGGACGTCTGAAGAACCACGCCTTAAAGCCCATGACGTAATTCCAGCCAACACCCAAGGCAGAAGGGGAGGAACTCCTTTTAAATGCTCAGTTGACTGGAGGAGAGAGCAGGCAGTCAGGAAGGCAGTCGGCAGAGCAGGCGAGAGAGCAGCCGACAGAGCAGTCGGGAGAGCAGTCGAGGAGAGACAAGGAGACTGGCAAGGATACGTGCCAGAACACAGTCAAGGAGACTGGCAAAGAGACAAGCCAGAACACAGTCAAGGAGACTGGCAAGGAGACCTGTACAGCCAAAGAGGTTGGAGAAAAAGAGAAAGACAAAGAGGTTGGCAGACAGCTTCAGACAGACAAGGAGACTGTCAGGAAATTGTGCAGGAAGTTTCAACTACCGAGCTACATGGATATCTGGAGAATCCAGGGAGAGGACTCCTGACCAAGGGAACCAGCCTAACCGTGCCAGCCAAACCAGGTACAGGAATCTACTGTAAACATTTTAAAGAAGGGAGAGATAAATTCTCCAGGAGAGAAAGCTTTTATAAAGCTGCTGACCCTGAAGGAAACTGGACTATAAGAGAGAGTCCCAGGCCTAAGTTTGATAGGAGCCTGAGGCCTACCTGTGTAGCCGATAATCTGGGACCTGCCAGGCCCAAACAGCAGCCTACACCTTTCAGAGAGCAACATGGAAGCAAAGGTAAATGCTATTTTTATAATGGTAATAGTTTGAATACTGTGACACAGAAAGGGGCAGACACTAGAGCCTGTTGTCCTCACAGAGGCCTGCCTGAAACAAGGTTCAAACCTGCACTTAATAAAAAGCTTAACAGAGAAAGTACTGTATGCAAGCGAGACTATCCTCAGCAGAGAAGTTTACAAATACAGGACTTACCTTGCAATGCTGACTACTGGCGTTTAATCCAAGCACTAAGCAGAGAGCCTGAAGGAAACCTCCCAAACGCTCTAAGCAGTGAACCGATGCAGGTGGAATACCAAGAGGATCCTTTAGACATTCCAATGGAAGTGAATTACTGCCTGTCAGAAAGAATTGAGCCCTAAGAGAGGCATAGCTGGGGTGAGCTAAGAATTGAATGTTATATTTCATGTGCCTGTACTGTGAAGAGAACAGTGTTTTCAAGGCTTATGTTTTCCTTTACCTGAAGCAAGGACATTTTCTTTTTATGTGTTGTTTTGTACTCTGGGCTAAAGAACCTGTTTTGCAAAAGAGGGAAATAAAAGCTTTACCATTTCCCTAACTCGGACTATATTTTCTTTGGAGAGTTAGTAGTTCAGAAGGCTACCAGGCCTACAGAAGCCTGGGCCCTGCATAAGAACCAACCTCCTCCCTAAACAAACTTTTCCCCTCTCTGTCCACGCCCTTCTGTCGTGCCACGCCATCACCACTAGGGGGGCAGTGTGACATGGGGAAAATGGTGTAGTTGTTGGATTTTGCCTGGAGATTCACTACAGCACTAAAGAGGATAAGGATTGAAAGTCCTGAAGAAAAGGGAAAAATTCTTGGCTGTGCTGCTGGAAAAAAAAAAAAAAACCCCGGAAAAAACCCGGAGTGGATCAGCTCAAGAAACTGAACCGGAAGCTGAAAACCCGGAGCGGAGTAGCTGAGGATCCGGAGCGGATTGGAAAGAAATCCTGAATAGTGAAAATCCTGTTGCCAAATTCTCGGATGGAGAGCGGTGGCGAGCAACAGCAACTTCCCTCCCAATGCGGATTACACACCAGAATCAGGTAACATGTAAATAAGCCTGTCTAGTGCGGGATAACGGAGGAAGTTTGAAAAAAAAAGAGAGAGAGAAATAGAAAAAAAAAAAAAAAAAAAAAGTTGGAGAGCCGCACTTGGTTGTGTCTTTTTCTTTCCTTGCAGGTACACCATGGAGCCAAGAGAGTTATGCGCGTGGATGGCCCACCAATTTGACAAACAGGCAGAGGTGGCGCTCAAGAATCAGGCTCAAGCGCTGCAGGCCATGCAGGCACAGCAGTCGCCGGTACTGCAAACGATGGAGAGCT
Organism: Ichthyophis bannanicus; assembly: GCA_033557465.1. NCBI lineage: Eukaryota > Metazoa > Chordata > Amphibia > Gymnophiona > Ichthyophiidae > Ichthyophis > Ichthyophis bannanicus. The sequence continues at coordinate 23,676,034 of CM066035.1, forward strand.
GGTTGGCGCAACAAAGAGAAGAAATGGCCAAGCTCAATGAAGAGAAGGCGAGGGCGACTGCTGTGAACAAGCAAGCAGTGGGACAATGGACTTGCCATGATTTGGTGGTAGGGAAATTGAGTCCTGAGGACAATGTGGACGATTTCCTAGATTCCTTCACCAGAATAGCTAGTTCAGCAAATTGGCCCCCAGAACAATGGTCAATACGTCTAGCAGCGTCCCTTACGGGCGAGGCACTGGCTGCCTACCGGGCCATGCCGCCTGCCTTAGCGAACACCTACGAAGAGGTAGTATCAGCGATTAGGGATCGCCTAGGACTTACCCCATTGTCATACAATAAACTGTTTAGGGCTACTACCCTTAGAACGGGGGAGACGCCAAAAGCCCTGGGACACCGAATTAGGAGCTTAGCATACAAGTGGCTACAGCCCGAGAGGAAAACGGTAGACACACTAATGGACGCCCTGGTTTTGGAACAATATATGACAGCGGTGCCCAGTAGGGTACAGAATTACCTTATGTTGCAGAATTGCTGTACCACTACTGAGGCTATTACCCTTACAGAAAGGTACCTTGAGGCTGAGAAAGTCACCCAACATAGGATGGGTAGCCCCAAGACAGCCTTAGGTATGGAAGCCCGGAAAGTAGGGAACACTTCCCGTCCAGTGTATGGAAGTATGAAAAGCAATTACCCTCCAGATAAGCAAGAAGGTAGGCGTTGTTTTACTTGTGGTAAGAAAGGCCATTTAAAAAATGATTGTTACACTCGCACTGCCCTTGTGGGGGAAACCCCAAAGACAGTCCGAGAAGGATTTGTATTGTCTGTACAAATACATGGAGTGGATGTAAGTGCGCTTCTGGACTCAGGCGCTGATCAAACGATGATGTCCCAGAAGTTATGGTCTGTGATCAGAGACCAGGGAGGATCAGTACCTGAATGTCCAGAAGGCAGTGTAAAAATAAAATGTATTCACGGGCCTGCCACAAGCTATCCTCTCTACAGGCTGTCGGTTAAAGGTTTGGGAATAAGGAAGGAGATGCTGATAGCAGTCGTACCAAAATTGCCCCAAGAACTAGTGTTGGGCCGCGACTGGCCGCAGTTCCGAAGGAGCCTCAAAGAGGGCTTGTCTCCAACAGAAAAACAAATCCCTGGTTCCACCTGTAGTTGGCATGAGGCTGTGGACAACCCGGAGGCACGGGCTACGTCGGCCGATCACTCCAATGTACAGCCAAACAGTGCAAAGAAGAGTGAGCCTTTCAAAAAGGCTCTAGTTTCCACGAGGTCCCATACACAGGATGACGAACAACCCTCCTGCTCTAGAGATAATTCTTTGGGAACCCTCCCGTCGCATGAGGACCTAATGGGAGATCCCTTGAGGAAAGAGCGAAAGCCGAAGGCTGAACGGAGGCGTGAACGAAGATGTCGCTCTCAGGGAAGAGCAGGATTGGAAGCTGGAGAAGGGATGCCCTGGGTTCCAGCTGAATTGATGGAGAAGTTTCCCTCCTTCAAGAGAGAGCAAAAAGCAGACCCAGTACTAGCTCATGCCTTTGAGCAAGCCCGAGATAAAAAGGATTCTTACCCCCGATTCTGTATGGAGGATGACCTGTTATATCGGGAGAGTAAAGATCCACGAACAGGGGAGCTGCGGAAACAGCTGGTGATACCAAGCACGTTCAAGTTATTGATTCTACGACTGGCCCATGACCACCCTGTAGGGGGTCATAAGGGAGCACAAGGTACGCTGGACCAGATTCTGGCCAGATTCTACTGGCCAGGGATATTTCGGGAAACAACTCGATTCTGCGAATCCTGCGCAACCTGCCAAAGAGTGACCGCTCAAAAACCTCCTGCCGTACCATTGGTGCCTATGCCGGTGATTACAGACCCGGTGAGAAGATTAGCCATGGATATTGTAGGACCCTTGGTTAAAACACCCAGGGGGTACCAGTACATCCTGGTAATCATCGATCAGGCCACCCGGTTCCCTTGGGCCATTCCCCTAAGAAGTATTTCGGCGAAGCCTATTGCCAGTGAACTGGTTAAATTATTTTGTGAAATTGGATTCCCGCAGGAAATACTGACAGACAGGGGCAGCAATTTTTTGTCGAAGTACCTCGCACAGGTGTGGGACGCCTTTGGCATACACCATAAAAAGACCGCTGCATACCATCCTCAGTGTAACGGTCTGGTAGAACGCCTTAACCAGAGCATTAAGCAAATGCTCCGAAGAGCGCTAGGTGGACAAATGGCAGAATGGGACACCATGTTACCATTCGTTCTGTATGCTTGTAGGGAACAGAGACAAACTTCCCTAGGCACGTCCCTGTATGAACTCCTGTATGGACGGTCCCCGAGAGGTTTACTGGATGTCCTAAAGGAGCAGTGGATCGAGCCCGTGGAGGCCGAAATAGGGGTACCCCTATTCCTGCAGAGCCTCCGAACTCGCCTAGAGCGAACTTCCCAGGTTGCAGAAGAAAATTTGAAGAAAAGCCAACAGAAGCAAAAACATTACTATGACCAGCGAGTAAAGCACAGGCAGCTACAAGCGGGAGAAAAAGTTATGATCCTGGTAGCAGGTGCAACTCCGAAGTTTGAGGCCCGATGGCGAGGGCCACATACAATAGTCAAGTCGTTGGGACCGACTTCCTATGAGGTCAAAGATGACAAAGGGCACACACAAATTTATCATGCCAACACTCTTCGGCCATGGCATGACCGATCGGCGCTGCTAGCATCAGCGACCAAAATACCCTACCCTGTAGAGACATTGACGGAGCTCAAATGGAAGAAGTATAACACCCAGCAGCTACACTTTAAGGCGAGCACAAGGTCGCGTATTCCGTGCTGTGTGGAAGAGGCTTCACCAGCCCGTCATATTTTAAGAGGGGGGATATGTGGCACCGCAGACCAGCTGCAAGCAGATGGAAAAGTTTTAAACACGGAAAAAAGAGATAAAGAACAGCTGCAGCGACAGGAGGAACCACATAGAGGGAGCCAGAGAGACCTCTGGACATCTGAAGAACCACGCCTTAAAGCCCATGACGTAATTCCAGCCAACACCCAAGGCAGAAGGGGAGGAACTCCTTTTAAATGCTCAGTTGACTGGAGGAGAGAGCAGGCAGTCAGGAAGGCAGTCGGCAGAGCAGGCGAGAGAACAGGCGAGAGAGCAGCCGACAGAGCAGTCGGGAGAGCAGTCGAGGAGAGACAAGGAGACTGGCAAGGATACGTGCCAGAACACAGTCAAGGAGACTGGCAAGGAGACCTGTACAGCCAAAGAGGTTGGAGAAAAAGAGAAAGACAAAGAGGTTGGCAGACAGCTTCAGACAGACAAGGAGACTGTCAGGAAATTGTGCAGGAAGTTTCAACTCCCGAGCTACATGGATATCTGGAGAATCCAGGGAGAGGACTCCTGACCAAGGGAACCAGCCTAACCGTGCCAGCCAAACCAGGTACAGGAATCTACTGTAAACATTTTAAAGAAGGGAGAGATAAATTCTCCAGGAGAGAAAGCTTTTATAAAGCTGCTGACCCTGAAGGAAACTGGACTATAAGAGAGAGTCCCAGGCCTAAGTTTGATAGGAGCCTGAGGCCTACCTGTGTAGCCGATAATCTGGGACCTGCCAGGCCCAAACAGCAGCCTACACCTTTCAGAGAGCAACATGGAAGCAAAGGTAAATGCTATTTTTATAATGGTAATAGTTTGAATACTGTGACACAGAAAGGGGCAGACACTAGAGCCTGTTGTCCTCACAGAGGCCTGCCTGAAACAAGGTTCAAACCTGCACTTAATAAAAAGCTTAACAGAGAAAGTACTGTATGCAAGCGAGACTATCCTCAGCAGAGAAGTTTACAAATACAGGACTTACCTTGCAATGCTGACTACTGGCGTTTAATCCAAGCACTAAGCAGAGAACCTGAAGGAAACCTCCCAAACGCTCTAAGCAGTGAACCGATGCAGGTGGAATACCAAGAGGATCCTTTAGACATTCCAATGGAAGTGAATTACTGCCTGTCAGAAAGAATTGAGCCCTAAGAGAGGCATAGCTGGGGTGAGCTAAGAATTGAATGTTATATTTCATGTGCCTGTACTGTGAAGAGAACAGTGTTTTCAAGGCTTATGTTTTCCTTTACCTGAAGCAAGGACATTTTCTTTTTATGTGTTGTTTTTGTACTCTGGGCTAAAGAACCTGTTTTGCAAAAGAGGGAAATAAAAGCTTTACCATTTCCCTAACTCGGACTATATTTTCTTTGGAGAGTTAGTAGTACAGAAGGCTACCAGGCCTACAGAAGCCTGGGCCCTGCATAAGAACCAACCTCCTCCCTAAACAAACTTTTCCCCTCTCTGTCCACGCCCTTCTGTCGTGCCACGCCATCACCACTAGGGGGGCAGTGTGACAGTATGTCGTCAATTAACTCTGTCCACCTCTTCCTCTTGTGAGTGAGGTCTGTATATCACGCCAATGCAAATAGATTTCTCTTTCCCTCTTTCTAGTTTAATCTGCAATGCCTCCTTCTCCCTTTTAAGCTCTGTAATTCTAAAGCTTTAATAGTATTTTTTTACATATAGTGCCACTCCTCCTCCCCTTCTTCCTACCCTGTCCTTTCTGAATAAAGTATAGCCAGGTATAGTTACGTTCCAGTCATGGTTTTCTGTGAACCATGTTTCCGTAACTGCCACTAAATCCAAGTCGGCCAGTCCCACCAAAGCTTCAACATCAGGGATCTTATTTCCCATGCTACGGGCATTTATACACACTGCTTTCCATATGTTACCCCTGTTACCCATTTCTATAAAGGTATTTAATGTATCACTTACCTGGGGGCTTTCTTAACCCATCCCCAACAAATCTAGTTTAAAGTCCTCTTCAGTAGATTAGCAGGTCTACTACTGAAGACATGTTGACCTTTCTTGGACAGATGGATGCCATCTCTGCTCTGTGGAAGGAAGTGGAAGAAGTTCAAAAAACCGCCAGCATGGTTTAAAGGTGAGGTCAGAGAGGCTGATTTTGTCAAAAAAGCATCTTTCAGAAAATGGAAAAAAGAGCCAAGTGACGAAAACTGGAAACAGAACCAGCACTGGCAAGTTCAATGTAAGGCATTGATAAGACAGGCAAAGCGAGAATTTGAGAAGAAACTTGCTACGGAAGCAAAAACGCATAATAAAGACTTTTTCAAGTACATTCATAGCAGAAAATCTGTGAGAGAGTCAATTGGACCATTAGATGATAGAGGAGTAAAAGGGGCAGTAAGAGGGGACAAGGCTATAGCGGAGAGACTGAATGAATTCTTTGCTTCGGTCTTTACTGAGAAAGATGCAGGGATGTTACCCATGACTGAAGTGGTATTTAAAGGTGATACTGCAGAGGAATTTAAAGAAATATTGCTACACTGGGATGATGTATTACAACTATTTGATAAACTGAAGAGTAGCAAATCACCTGGACCGGATGGTATACATCCAAGGGTGTTGAAAAACTGAAATATGAGACTGCAAACATGCTATTAGTAATCTGTGAACTTTCATTAAAATCATCTGTAATACCTGAAGATTGGAGGATCGCCAATGTAACGCCAAATTTTTAAAAAGGGTTCCAGGGGTGATCCGGGAAACTACAGACCGGTAAGCTTGAAGTCAGTACCGGGAAAAATGGTAGAAACCATCATAAAGAACAAAATTACTCAGCATGTAGATAGTCATGGCCTAATGGGAGACAGCCAACATGGCTTTTAAACAAGGAAGATCTCCAGGATGCGAGCCTCTCTGCCTTGGCCTTTACCCTCAACAGGGAGGATTGGAGAGAACAGCACCTGTGCACCTAACTGATTCACCCTCTCCCAGAGCCATGAAGTCACTTTTGATATGCTCAGAGGGATACCTGGCAGTATCATTTGTTCCGACATGGATTAGCAACATTGGGCTTGATGAGTCTCGCCAAACTCTCCATAACATCTTGGATTTTGGCACCAGGCAGGCAGCATACCTCTCTGGACATCAAGTCTGGTTGGCAGATGGACGCCTCAGTACCCCTCAGAAGAGAGTCACCAACCACCACTACCCTTCACTTCCTTGTGGTCACTGATTCTGAAACTTTGGGGTACTTGAGCTCTGGTTCTTCCCTTTCCAGGGATGCTTTCACTTCCTCCCCTTCCAAGGCTGCATAATGGTTCTCCAATTCAAGGGCTGGAGAAGTTGGATTGGTGATTCTGTAGGGCCTATTGACTTGTGTCCAACCTTCGTCATTCTGTTCGTACCCATCTTCTCCTCTGCTGGAGAGCTTGGTTGCTGCAAGAAGCATCTCATCAATGTACTTCTCATTGTCTTGAATGCTCCTCAGCCTCGCCACCTCCTCTCTGAGTTCCTCCACTTGTTTCCTCAGAGCTTCAGCATGCAGGTACCCTGCACATGGAACCGGTCCTTCAACTGGCATTAGGACCTCTGTCTGGACATAGGCAGAAGCTGTAATGGCGGCAACAGCTTTAGTGATACGATTTTTCCCAGCCATTGTTCTGTTTGTGGAGCTTAGGTATCTGTTAAAGCAAAAGAGAGAGAGCTACCAAAGTACCTGCCAGTTTCCCAGCTGTCCTTTCAGAGAAAAAGCTGTTAAATCTCTTTAATTATATTCAAAATGTGCTGTTCCAAGTCCCTGTACTTTGTTAAATGGGGAGGTTCCCTATAAAGCAAGACTGCTCACTAGGGGTGGGTGGGAGTTGGCATGGGTAGGGAGGGAACTAACACCTGATTAGGATGTCAGCAGTTCCCAAAAGCTGAGAAGGTTACCGTATAATCCATAAGGCGCACCACTATGATCACATCACTCCACTATTACATGACCTCCACTGGTTACTTATCAAAGCTAGAAGCAAATACAAATATATAATGACAATTTTCAAACTTTTACAACAAAATTGCCCCCTCCTATCTTTCCTCCCTCCTCGCCCCTCCTGACATTACTAGAACAAGAAGAACATGCTCCCAGAACACCCTCACAATTCCTGCCTACATCCGTAACACCAGTAAAACCACCAGCTCAAGAGCATTCATTTACGTTGCCCCTACCCTCTGGAACACGCTCCCAGATAACTTAAAGCTTATAAAAGATCTTCAGTCTTTTCGAAAGGAACTCAAAACATTCCTCTTCATTCAATACTACAACCATAATACCTTTATCCAGCCACAGCAAACACCATAGTCTCCCCTATCTCTTTTGACCACCCTTCTTGTTGTTGTTGTTAAGTGCCGTCGAGTCGGAGTCGACTCATGGTGACCCTCTGGATAGCTATCCTAAATTGTGTTCGGTCGTCAGTCAGGCGGCTCATTGTTGACAGACTGGTACCCGTAGCTGCTGTTATTGTTATTGAAAACCCAATGGATAGTTACCCTTCTTACCTCCATACATAAAGAGTTTATGTACCAGAGACCTATATATAGCCCTGAAATAGTTTCTCCATTATATCCTTCTGATTGTAAATAAGGTATACATTATTATAATGTAAAAGTAATTGTTATGTTTACTGTTCTCTGTAAATAAGTTTCTCTGACGTTATACTGTAATGGGATTTCTTTTTTTGTTTGGGGATGGTTGAGGAAGGGCAAGTTCCGAGGAAACAGGATATCGGGCTTGATGGACCTTGGTCTCACCCAGTATGGCTGTTCGCTGTTAAAACACACAACTCCAATCTGCTTCACTTACTGACAAAGTTGTGCACATGACAACTACATGTGAATGCTGTTGTTACAGTGGCGCTGCAGCATAGCAGACCATATATACACCTCTACTGCATGCCCAAAAACACAGCTGAAAGACCTTACAAAAGCAAGTAGAAAGTGACATGGTTATCCTGATACATCTTGCAGCACAACATGCATGGCAGTAAGGGAACTCCTCATTTCTCCTTGCACTGGTCATCTCTGACAGCAGTCTGTACAATGCAATGCATGGACCAGAGGTAATCTGAGGAGGATCAACATAAGATACGCCCATACTGGGTCAGACCAAGGTGCATCAAGCCCAGTATCCTGTTTCCAACAGTGGCCAATCTAGGTCATACGTACCTAGCAGTTTCCCCAAAAGACACAGGTTCCTCAATGCTTGTATTGGGTCAAGCAGTGATATCCCAGGTCCCTTTTAATAATCATTTATGGACCTTTCTTCCAGGAACTTGTACAAAGCTTTGTTAAACCCAGCTACACTAGCAGCTTTTACTGTATCCTCCGGTAACAAATTCCAGAGTTTGATTACATGTTGAGTGAAAAAATATTTTCTCTTATTAGTCTTAAATAGGTTACCCTGTAGCTTCATTGCATGTCCCCTAGTCATTCTATATTCTGATGACGTAAAAAATCCATCTACGTTTACCCGTTCCACTCTATTCATTAATTTATAGACCTCTATCATATCTCCCCTCAGCCATTTCTTTTCCAGGTTGAAGAGCACTAACCTTTTTAGCCTCTCTTCATAGGGGTATCCTTCCATCTCCTTTACCATTTTGGTTGCTCTTCTCTGTACCTTTTCTAGTAATGCTATATCCGTTTTAAGATACGGCGACCAGAAATGCACATAATATTCAAGGTTTGGTAGCACCATGGAACGATGCAGAGTCATTAGTATAATACCCTTTGTTTTATTTTCCATTCCTTTTCCTATGATACCTAGCATTCTATTTCCTCTCTTGGCCGCCGCTGCACACTGGACGGAGGGTTTTAACATGTTATCCATGATGACGCCTAAATCTTTTTCTTGGGTGGTGGCTCCTAATGTGGCACCTTGCACTGTGTAACCTTAGTTTGTTCTTTCCTAGTTGCATAACTTTGCACTTGTCCACATTAAATTTCATCTGCCATTTGGATGACCAGTCTTCCAATTTATCAAGATCCTCTTGCAATTTTCCACAATCCTCGTGGGTTTTAACAACTTTAAATACTACTACTACTGAGCATTTGTATAGCACAAGTCATATAGCGTGGTATATAAAAGATGTTAAATAAATATTCTTAAATAGTTTTTTGCCATCTTCCTGATCCACAATAGTACACTGTCTCCTATCCCGTGACTTTTTAGTTTTTATGTCGCTCCCAGTGAAGCTGGACTCTCTTTCGCTGTCCCTCAGCATCCTTCAGTCAACAACGTTTCTATTTGGATAAGTATCTTTTCAGTCCAGTGTGTTTTGGTTCACTATTACTATTACTTTCAATTTAATTATTCATTTTAATTTTTAGCCAATTTTTAGCCGCTTTCTTTCATGGTTTGCTGCTGAAACGTTTGCCCACACTCGAAGTCTCCTATCAACACTAGGGCTGTTTTACACCGACGCATACAATTACAACTTTTCTATATTGCTCACCATTATACTCTCCAGCAGTAACAAATACAATTAGCGACTATTTTCTCATTTTAGCTCCTTAGAGTTGACTTCTCCAGCATTTTTTGAAGTAATAGTTTTTGCGGAACTATCTTTCACAATACGTTTTATTTATGTTATGCTGCAACGTTTTAGAGTGTTTTTGCAAATATACATGTGTTTTTATTTGTATGATTTTTTTTTTTAATTTATACACTGCCATTGTTACTTGACTGTTTGCTTTTCTGTTTTTTAGATCCATTGTTCATTATCATTTATTTGTATAGGTAATTCTTCAATAATTTTTTTTAAAAACATTTTCATAGACTGCAAGCATGTTTATAATTGTTGGTTGCATTTTTATTTATTGGTTGTTTTATTTGCTACCCATTTTATCCTGTAACCATCAATACTGGTATGTATTTTCCCTCCCCCTCCCCTACTGTACATGCATTCAAAATATATATAAATATTGTTTTATATACATTTTTTATTTGTTTGTTCATCATCTCAGATTGGGAAGAGTGGTATTGTTCCGCCCCTCTGGACAGATACTACGTTTAGCAGAAATCCATTTAAATAAATAAATAAAATAAATAAATTCTGTACCCCTTGGTAATGTATTTTATTTTTAAACACAATTTTCTATTATTTTATTTTGTCTTTGGTTATAAGAGTATCATATTTTATATATTTTAACCGTATGTTCATGTGTCTGTTTTTTAGACCCCTGATGAAGGCCTAAGGCCAAAACTTGTAAAGTTGGGTCTCCAATAAAGTTATTTTGTTTCAACATAGTGTTTGGCCTTGGTCCCTGCCCTCCGCTGTTTTTTCAGTCTACTTTCCTGATGAAGGCTTTCCTTCTCCTGTTTCTGGTTTACCTGTTTATTCACATCTTCAAAAAAACATAACAGATTAGTAAGACAAGATCTTCCTTGTCTAAAGCCATGTTGGCTGTCTCCCATTAAGTCATGACTATCTGCATGTTCAGTAATTTTGTTACTTATCATGGCTTCTACCATATTTCCCGGTACTGACATCAGACTTACCGGTCTGTAGTTTCCTGGATCACCCCTGGAACCCTTTTTAAAAATTGGTGTTACATTGGCCATCCTCCAATCTTCAGGTATTAAAGATGATTTTAATGATAGTTCACAGATTAATAGCAGGTCTACAATCTCATATTTCAATTCTTTCAACACCCTTGTATGTATACCATCCAGTCCAGGTGATTTGCTACTCTTCAGTTTATCAAATAATTGTAATACATCTTCCCGGTGTATCGATAGTTCTTTCAATTCTTTCGCAGTATCACCTTTAAATACCATTTCAGTCATGGGTAACAACCCTACATCCTTCGCAGTAAAGACCAAAGCAAAGAATTCATTCAGTCTCTCCGCTATGGCCTTGTCCCCTCTTAGTGCCCTTTTTACCACTCTATCATCTAATAGTCCAACTGACTCACAGGTTTTTTGCTATGAATGTACTTGAAAAAGTCTTTATTATGTGTTTTTGCTTCCACAGCAAGCTTCTTCTCAAATTCTCTCTTTGCCTGCCTTATCAATGCCTTGCATCTAACTTGCCAGTGCTGTGTTGTTTCCAGTTTTCGTCATTTGACTCTTTTTTCCATTTCCTGAAAGATGCTTTTTTGGCAACAGCAGCCTTTCTGACCTCACCTTTAAACATGCTGGCAGTTTTTTGGACTTCCTTCCACTTTTCTTAAAACATGAAATACAGCTGGTCTGGGCTTCCAAGATAGTATTTTTAAACACCACCCAAGCTTGATGTAAGTCTTTAACCTTTGCAACTGCTCCTTTTAGTTTTGTCTTAACTACTTTCCTCATTTTAAAAGACGTATTAAAAGCTGGCTGCTACACAGTACCCTGTCATGTGTTTCTAAAGTAATCTGTGACCAATTTCCAGGGGGAGTCCCACAGCCCTTGCTTGGATAGAATGAGTCTTGGGTTCTAAATTTAACCAGAAAGCTCTCTTCTGTGTTTTAAATTTAAACTGAAAGCTTTTTGCTGCTACTAGGCCCTGACTGATTTAACATATGCACTGGGTTCACAGATTTATCAGCTTTAATCTAAAGAATTCCTTTTTCCCCAAGATTTAGAAAAATTCCCAGAAGTAAATAGTTACAATTGCAGATCTCTCTCCACAGGTAGCAGTCCCCTGTCACAAAAATGGGACCCTCAGAATGATAGCATGCCACAGTGCACACAGCACTAATAAATGCCCAAGAACACTAAACAGCTGTCTCTACAAAAGTGCCAGACCATTTGCAGACTATTCCTGCCCATTTACAATGGCAGCTGGCAATGTTGTGATCATCCCTACTGTCCAGGTATTAGCCAAGCTGTCATGTCCCACCAGAAATGTGGCTGAGCACAACAGAGCCTCCCGTGCCACCCTCAAACCACACAAACAGATGCCCAGCACCTACAAACAGCTGATATATCATCATGGCATAGCGTCCCAGGACTACAAATCTGATCAGTTTCTCAGCAAAACATGACTCACTCCTATACTCACCCACATACTATCCAAACATCAGCAGAACGTAATGTCCGAACAGAGGAATTGTCAGCATAGCTAGAAAGCATAGTTACTCACCTGTAACAGGTGATCTCCAGGAACAGCAGGAATTTAGTCTTCACATATTGGTATCATCGGTACCGACAGACCTGCGTGGGAACACTCCCCAGTGTCCAATAGGAAAGTTTTTGGGAGCATCCCACAGTGCCTGCGTGCTGCCTTCCCGTCACTCCAACTCTCCCTCTTCAGTTGAGCTTATAGCTGAGACAAAGGAGAGAAAGAGAGAGAGATAGACAGAGAGACAACTCCTAGGGGAGGTGGATGGGTTATGAAGACTAAATTCCTGCTGTTCCCTGAGATCACCTGTTACACTATCTCCAGGAACAAGCAGGAATGTGGTCTTCACATATGGGGACTCCCCAGCTAAAAGATGCCAGGGAGATGGCCCCAGGAAGCTGCAAACCCATGGAGAGATGGGTCATGCTTCCTCCCATGGATCTCGGACATCTAACCTAGGACGGTGGGTAGGAGTTGCATTAAGTCTGAAAGAGATGCTGAAGAACAGCCTGGCCAAACAAGGCATCCCGACGGGAGGTCCTTGTCTAAACAGTAGTGGGCTGTAAAAGTGTGTACTGAAGCCCAAGTAGCTGCTCTGCCGATGTCATCGATAGACACAGAATGAAGGTTTGCCATAGAGGCTGCCATGGCTCTCACATTGTGAGCTGTGACATGGCCCTCGAGAGGAAGTCCCTTACTCTCATAAGCAAAGGATATGCACTGTGCAATCCAGTTAGAGAGTTCTTTTGGAGACTGGAAGTCCCAAATGACTAGAATCAAAAGCAACAAAAAGTTGAGAAGATTTTCTATGTTGCTGTGTTCTTTGTAGGTAAAAGGCTAAGGCTCTTTTACAGTCTAAGGTATGAAGGTTCCTTTCTGCACTGGAGGCATGAGGCCTCGGAAAGAATACAGGAAGGTAAACCGCTTGGTTTAAATGGAAAGGCGAGACCACCTTTGGCATAAAGTGAGGATGAGTCCTAAGAACAACCTTATCATGGTGAAATCTTATAAGGAGGATCAACCACTAAGGCTTGTAACTCACTAATGTGTCGTGCAGATGTGATTGCAATCAGGAAGATGACCTTCCATGAAAGGAATTTTAGAGTTTTAATGGCTAAAGGCTCAAAGGGCGGTTTCATGAGCTGCCCGAGAACAAGGTTTATTTATTTATTTATTTATTTTTATTTATTTATTTATTTTATTTATTTATTGGTTTTCTATACCGCACTATTCGGCATCAGCACGGTTCTCTTTTTAACATCTTTGTTAGCGATATAGCGGAAGGGCTTTCAGGTAAGGTTTGCCTCTTTGCGGATGATACCAAAATCTGCAATAGAGTAGACACCCAGGAAGGGGTAGATAACATGAGGAGGGATCTAGCTAAGCTTGAAGAATGGTCTAGAATTTGGCATCTGGGATTTAATGTTAAAAAATGTAAGGTCATGCATTTGGCCTGCAGCAATCCAAGGGAGCAATATAGTATAGGGGGTGAAGTACTTTTGTCCACTAAAGAAGAACGGGACCTAGGCGTGGTTGTGTCTGATGATTTTAAAGTAGCTAAACAGGTAGAAAAGGCGACGGCAAAAGCTAGAAGGATGCTTGGGTGCATACGGAGAGGAATGGCTAGCAGAAAAAAGGAGGTGATAATGCCTCTCTATAAGTCTTTGGTGCGACCTCATTTGGAGTATAGTGTGCAATTCTGGAGACCGTACCTTCAAAAGGATGTGAACAGGATGGAGTCGGTGCAGAGGGTGGCTACTAAAATGATTAGTGGTCTTCATTGTAAAGCATATGAGGACAGACTGAAGGATCTTAATATGTACACCTTAGAGGAAAGGCGGGATAGAGGTGATATGATTGAGATGTTTAAATACCTCCGTGGCATAAATGTTCAGGGAGAGAGCCTCTTTCAATTGAAAGCAAGTTCTGCTACGAGGGGACATGGGATGAGGGTGAAGGGAGATAGATTCAGGAGTGATATGCGGAAATATTTCTTTACGGAAAGAGTAGTGGATCCGTGGAATAGTCTCCCAGTGGAGGTGGTACAGATGAGAACAGTAACTGAATTCAAAAAAGCATGTGACAAACACAGAGGATCTCTAAAGGTAAAAAGGGGACTGTTGTAGTTGTTATGGAAGGACAGACTAGATAAGCCATGTGGTCTTTTTCTGTCGTCATATTTCTATGTTTCTAAGGTTCAAATCCCATGCCACCGGTGGTGGTCTAATGGGAGGTTTTGTTAATAGAAGACCTCTCATAAATCTTGCTATGAGTGAATGAGAGGAAATAGGTTGTCCATTTAGAGGCTTGTAAGAAGCTGCAATAGCACTAAGATGGATTCTTACTGAATTGGTTTTAAGACCAGAATTTGATAAATGGAGGAGATACTCCAGTAACGATTCCAAAGGTATCACAAGAGGGTTAAGTCGCTTTTGAGAACACCATATAGTGAACCGTTTCCACTTGAAAGCGTATGATCGCCTTGTGGAGGGTTTCTGGAAGCCTGAAGGATATCCTTTACCTTTTGAGAGAGATTGAGATCCTGAAGTTCTAGGCTTTCAGCAACCAGGCCCTGAGATGCAGGGACTGGGGATTCGGGTGCCATAGCGTCCCGTTCTCCTGGGAGAAAAGATCTGGAGCACACCCCAGCTCCACAGGTGTAGCCCAAGAGAGACGTAGAAGCAGAGGATACCACGTTTGCCGTGGCCAACATGGAGCTATGAGTATCATACGACCTCTGTCTCTCTGAAGGTTGAACAGTGTTTTGGGAATGAGGGGATTGGGTGGGAAGGCATAGAGGAAGTCTTGACCCCAGTGAAGAAGGAAAGCATCCCTTGCCTGACAATTTTGAACCGGAATTCTGGAAGAGAACCGGGGACGTTTGGCATTCTGTGGATTTGCAAAGAGGTCTATGTTTGGGGTTCCCCAGATTTGGAATACTCGGGCAATCTGGTCCGGGTGGAGAGACCATTCGTGTGGCACAGTACTCGACTGAGTTTGTCTGCCCAAAGGTTTTGAATGCCTGGAAGATATACCACGTGGAGGTGAATTTGATGTTCTCTGGCGAGGGCCCATAGTTGTAAAGCTTCGTTGCATAACGACAGAGAGCCTGTTCCACCCTGCTTGTTCACGTAGAACATGGCTACTTGATTGTCGGTCTGGACCAGGACTGTCTTGTAGCTGAGCTGGGCTTGGAATACTCGAAGAGCAAGTTAGACTGCTCTGAGTTCTAGAAGGTTTATGTGAAGACAAGCCTCCTGTGGGGTCCAGAGACCCTGGGTGGAGAGATCGTGCAGGTGGGTCCTCCATCCCAACTTGGACGCGTCTGTTGTTAGAGTGGCCCGGACTAGAGGCTGCTAAAAAGGAGAGCCTATGAGTAGGTTTTCCAGTGATTGCCACCATTGGAGAGACAAAATAAGACGTTTTGAGTTTCTTATTTTGTCCGCCAGGTGACCTGAGGCCTGTGTCCACTGAGAGGATAGTGTCCACTGGGCTGCTCGCATGTGAAGACGAGCATAGGGAACCACATGTACAGTGGATGCCATATGTCCCAGTAGCTGAAGCATTTCCCAAGCAGTTAGGGAGTCTTTTACCGCTGCTTGGGAAGCTAGCTGCACTATACAAAGACAGCGGGACTGTGGAAGGAAAGCCCTTGACTGTCTGGTATCTAGGCAAGCTCCTATGAATTCCAGGAACTGAGAAGGAGCGAGATGGGAAGATTTATTACCAATCCCAAGTAATGAAGGACTTGCATTTTGCGAGAAAGAGCGGAGCTGGCTTCTGGAGCTGTGGGTGCTCGAATGAGCCAGTCTTCCAAGTAAGGGAAGACAAATATCCCCAGAGTTCATAGGAATGCAGCTACTACTGCCATGCATTTCGTGAAAACTCTTGGGGCAGAAGCCAGACCGAAGGGAAGAACCCTGTATTGGTAGTGTCTTCCCTGGAAAAGGAATTGAAGAATTTTCTGTGATCTGGATGGATGAGTATATGAGTATATGCATCCTTTAGATCTAGAGAACATAGCCAATCCTGACTCTGAAGGTATGGAAGAAGTGTTCTGAGAGAAATCATCTTAAATTTTTCTTGGAACAGATATTTGTTCAATTCTCTGAGGTCCAAAATGGATCTGTGTCCTCCTGTTTTCTTTTAGATAAGAAAATAGGGGGAAGGAGGGTCACGTGATGTGGTGAGCTTGGGTGGACGTGTTCATCTTGAGCTCCGGGCTCCCCTCGCTCTAAAACTGGCTCAATAGTGCCTATTTAGGCACACTCACCGGCACAAAACCCCCCCAGGATACCTCACACACCGGAGCCCTGTGGAGAACTCTTGGAGGCGCATGGCGACAGCGGCGGCTCAAGCCGGGAGGAGAGAGAAGGACCGGGCGGTGGGGGCACCCAAGATGGCGGAATCACCCCCTAAGCTGGGAGAATCACCGGCGCTGGCGGTTGGGGCCTCGGTCGCAGAAATCTCTGCTGCGGTTTCCAGTGCCCTCTCCCTCCAATTCGACTCCCTGCGCAGCAAGCTGGACACCGTACAGCAGTCGGTCGAGGCCATAGGGGCCCGCATGCAACAGGCAGAGGCCCGCATATCGCAGGCCGAAGACGAGGTACAGAAACTGGGCCGGGAATTAGAGCAGATGCGGTCTACCTTAAAGGCCCAAGAAGAGAAGCTGGACGATCTTGAGAACCGCTCTCGATGGGGCAATCTGCGGTTCTTGGGCATACCCGCCTCAGTGGGGGATGCCGATCTCCGTGTGTATATTGCTACGCTGTCGGTGTCCCTGCTGGGGGAAGAGGGGGGTAATGTGCCTCTAGTGATTGAGAGAGCGCACAGAGTGGGCCCTCGAAATACCGGAGACCTGCGCCCACGGGTGGTCCTGGCCAAGTATTTACAATTCCCGCAAAAAGAAGAAGTGCTGCGGGTGGCCAGGAAGCAGGGGACAGCACAGTTACTTACCTGTAACAGGTGATCTCTGGGAACAGCAGGAATTAGTCCTCACATATGGTACGTCGGTACCGACGGAGCCTGCGCGGGAAAGCTCCCCAGCCTTTCAGATGAAAGGCTTTTGGGGCCTCCCACTGCACATGCGCGCTGCCTTCCCGCCTTCCTGACCAGCTCTCTTCAGTTCGAGTTTAAAGCTGAGACAATAGAGAGAGGAAAGGAAGATAGATAGATAGAGATACAACTCCTAGGGGAGGTGGGTGGGTTGTGAGGACTAATTCCTGCTGTTCCCAGAGATCACCTGTTACAGGTAAGTAACTGTGCTATCTCCAGGAACAAGCAGGAATAAGTCCTCACATATGGGGACTCCCTAGCTAAGATGCCTGGGAGATCCCCCTCCAAGGGTAAACCATCTTCGTATGGATCTCAGGCATCCATCCAGGGAAGGTGGGCAGGAGTTGTTTAAGTATGGAACAGGTGTTTGAGGACAGCCTGACCAAACAAGGCATCCCGGCGGGAGTCCTTGTCCAAGCAGTAATGGGCTGTGAAGGTATGAACCGAGGCCCAAGTGGCTGTTCGACAGATCTGATCTATGGACACAGAGTGAAGATGAGCCATAGAAGTAGCCATGGCTCTCACATTGTGAGCTGTGACATGGCCTTCCAGAGAAATGTTCTTACTCTGGTAAGCAAAAGAAATACACTGAGCAATCCAATTGGAAAGTGTACGTTTGGTGACTGGAAGTCCCAAATGAGAAGGATCAAAAGCCACAAAAAGTTGGGAAGACTTTCGATGTGGCTGAGTCCTGTTGAGGTAAAAGGCGAGAGCTCTTTTACAGTCAAGAGTATGAAGGTTCCTCTCTGCACTGGATGCATGAGGAGCCGGGAAAAAAACAGGTAGATATACCTCTTGATTAAGATGAAAAGGCGAGACCACTTTAGGCATAAAGTGGGGATTCGTCCTAAGGACCACCTTATCATGATGAAATCTGGTATAAGGTGGATTAGCCACCAAAGCCTGCAGTTCACTGATGCGGCGAGCCGAAGTGACTGCAATAAGGAAAAGAACCTTCCAGGAAAGAAATTTCAGGGAGGTAGATACCAACGGTTCAAAAGGTGGCTTCATAAGTTGACCCAGAACTAGATTCAAGTCCCATGCTACCGGAGGAGGTCGGATGGGAGGCTTAGTGAGGGTCAGGCCTCTCATGAACCTTGCAATAAGAGGATGAGAGGAGACAGGTTGTCCATTTATAGATTTTAAGGATGCTGCAATAGCACTTAAATGGACTCGTACTGAATTCGTCTTGAGGCCGGCATTGGAAAGATGCAGGAGATAGTCCAGTAGAGAATTCAAAGGAAGTGCTAGAGGGTCAAGACCCTGTTGCGCACACCAAATGGAAAAACGTTTCCATTTGAAAGCATAGGAACGCCTAGTAGAGGGTTTCCTAGAGGCATGAAGGATATCTTTCACTGGTTGGGAAAGATTAAACTCATGAAGGCTTAAGCCTTCAGTAACCAAGCTCGGAGATGTAGGGACTTGGGGTTTGGATGCCACAAAGTCCCCTGCTCCTGAGACAGAAGGTCTGGTGCAGCTCCCAGGTCCAGGGAGGAGCCCTGGGAGAGCTGTAGAAGGAGAGGGAACCACACTTGGCGTGGCCAGCGTGGAGCAATGAGGATCATGGATCCGTGATCCCTCTGAAGTTTGAACAGAGTCTTGGGAATCAAAGGAATGGGTGGAAAAGCGTACAGGAATTCCTGACCCCAATGTAGGAGAAAGGCATCGTTGGCCTGAGCTCCCTCACACGGAGTCCTGGAACAGAACCGGGGAAGTTTGGCATTCCACGGACTTGCAAAGAGGTCTATGTCCGGGGTCCCCCATTCCTGAAAGATTCTGCGTATCTGGTCCATATGTAGGGACCATTCGTGTGGGAGCAGAACTCGACTGAGTCTGTCTGCCCGAGAGTTTTGAACTCCTGGAAGATATACTGCCAGAAGATGAATTTGGTGCTCTCTGGCGAAGGCCCATAATCTGAGAGCTTCGTTGCAAAGCGACAGAGAGCCCGTCCCTCCTTGTTTGTTGACATAGAACATGGCTACCTGATTGTCTGTTTGGACTAGGACAGTCAGGTTGACAAGGAGGGTGTGGAAGACTGTGAGGGCAAGGAAGATTGCTCGCAGTTCCAGAAGGTTGATGTGAAGGGTGGTCTCCTGAGGAGACCAGGTGCCCTGAGTGGAGAGGTGCTGGAGATGAGCTCCCCACCCTGCTTGGGAGGCATCTGTTGTGAGGGTTGCTTGGGGCAACGAAGGTTGGAAGGGGATCCCCAACAACAGATTTTTGGAGGATGTCCACCACTGGAGAGACCAAAACAGTCGTTTTGAGGTGATTATTTGATCTGAGAGCAGTCCTGATGCTTGAGACCACTGGGTGGCCAAGGTCCATTGAGCTGCTCTCATATGAAGACGAGCATAGGGCACCACGTGTACCGTGGAGGCCATGTGGCCCAGAAGCTGCAGCATTTCTCTGGCTGACAAGTGACTTCTGGACTGAGCCTGGGAGGCCAAGCCTATTAGTCTTTGGCCTCGGACCAGAGGGAGGTAGGCCCTTGCAGTGGTGGAGTCCAATTGGGCCCCTATGAATTCCAGAGACTGAGTAGGGATGAGTTGGGATTTGGGAATGTTTACCACAAGTCCCAGATATTGAAGAATACGCCTTGTGCGGTCCAGAGACATCTGGGCTTCTGACTGAGATGGAGCTCGGATGAGCCAGTCGTCCAGATATGGGAAGACAAAGATTCCCATGCCTCTGAGAAATGCAGCTACGACTGCCATGCATTTTGTGAAAACTCTTGGAGCAGAGGCCAGACCGAAGGGTAGTACTCTGTACTGGAAATGTTTTCCCTGGAACAGAAATCTTAGATATTTTCTGTGGGATGGATGGATGAGTATATGAGTGTACGCATCCTTGAGATCTAGAGAACAAAGCCAATCCTGACTCTGAAGGTATGGAAGGAGAAGGCCCAAAGAGAGCATTTTGAATTTCTCCTTGAATAGAAACCTGTTCAATTCTCTCAGATCTAGGATAGGTCTGAAGCCCCCTGTCTTCTTTGTTATGAGAAAGTAAGGGGAGTAGAAACCTAACCCCTGTTGTGGAGGAGGAACCTCCTCTATTGCCCCTTGGGCAAGAAGAGAAGAGACTTCCTGACCCAACAGGGTCAGAAGAGATGGGGGAGAACTGAATTGCCTCACCATGGTATGGGGAGGAAGGCTGGAGAAATGAAGTTTGTAGCCCTCCCGGATAATAGAGAGGGTCCATTGCTCTGATGTGATTTGTTCCCATCGGGGAGCAAAATGAGCTAGCCTTCCAGGAATGGTGAGGGGCTCTGGTTGTTCTAGAGCCAGAAACGGCAAGTTCTCTAGAGGCAAGTCAAAACCCCTGAGGGGGTTGAGCCTGCTGGGGTGTAGCAGACACTGCAGGCTTTGACTTTACCTGCTTAGATTGTTGACGCTTAGCCGCAAAGCGAGGCTGAGCAGATTGCTGGCCAGTATTTGTGGGAAATCTGGTCTTTTTATAGTAAGGCCTTTTAAAAGACTTCTTTTTGGCAGGGGTAGAAGTAGACTTGGAAAGTCTATCTAGAGTGGCATTTTCTGCATCCATTTGAGCAGCTTTAATCTGCCAGTCTTCCCCAAAAAAGTTCTCACCGGTACAGGGCAGATTCCTGAGGCCATCTACAACCCAGGGTTCTAGGTCAGAAGCCTGGAGCCAAGCGAGACGTCGGGCTGCAATAGCAATTCCCGAAGCTCTGCCTGCAACTTCAAAGGAATCAAAGGCTGCCCTGTTGGAGAACTTGGAGACCTCTGAAAGTTGTGTCACCATAGAAAAGAAGTCCGCCCTTTGATCATCAGGGATAAAGGGGGCAAAATTCTGTATTTTTAGGGCAAGTTGCCCAAGAAACATGCCCTTATAAAGGCTATAAGAATTGATCCTGGCTATAAGCATACTAGCCTGGAACATCTTTCTTCCAAAAGAGTCTAGGGTCTTACATTCTCGCCCTGGAGGGGTAGAAGAATGCCTTTTAGGACTCTTTATTTTCTTCATGGCAGACTTCACCACAATAGAGTGGTGAGGCAGCTGAGTTTTCTGGAACCCAGGCGAAGGAGGGACCCGATACATGGTGTCCAACCTACGGGAATGGGGAGACAGTGTTAAAGGAGTCTCCCACAAATCCATCAAGTGTTCTTGAAGGATTTCATGGACAGGCAGAGTGACTGCCTCTTTAGGAGCTTTTGAGTATCCTAAAATGTCCAATTTTTTTGATCTGGGTTCTTTTTCAGAAGATGTAGCAATAGAAAGTGCTTTAGCTACATCAACAATGAAATCCTGAAAGGATAAATCCTCTGGAGGAGACATCCTCCTCTTTGGAGAAGAGGGCTCCTCAGGAAGAGTAAGCTCAGCAGAGTCATCAGAGGAATTGAATTCATCAGAATAATCTGAGTCTTCCCTCTGTACTGCCAATGTACGATACGCATACCGATCGGTATCGACATCGGGCGTATCGGGCATGGGATCGGTACCAGGCGAAAGCCGGAATCCGGCATGCGGAACCGATCGACGTTTGGAAGTCGATGGTCTCGGTTCCGGTGTGGATACCGGAACCGGGGTCGGTACCGATGAAATCGGTACCGAGGGCGTCGCAGCCTTTATGAATGCCAGAACGGCCTGCTGCATGGTCTGGACAGTACTGCCCATAGACGCCACTACTGCCTGGATGTCGGTACCGGTATGGGCCGGTACCCCAGAGCAGTCCAACAGGTGATCGGTCGAGGCCATGCCATTGATGTCAACCTGTGACCCCATGATTGCTTTGGAGGCCGGAACCTCCCGCCGGGGTTTTTTGGCCTGGGCAGAATCCTCGAACTCAAAATTGAGAGCCTCTCGATCTTTAGAAAGAGATTTGCTTTTAGAGGATTTGCCCACAGAAGTTTTGGTTACCTGAGATCCATCCGGAGAGGAAGACCTGGATGACTGTGATGCTTCTGAAGGAAACAGCACATGGAGTTTGTTGGCCCGGTTCTGCAAACCACGTTTAGACATCTGGGTGCAGGATGGGCAGTCCGATATGGAGTGTTCAGGTCCCAAACATTTGAGACACCATTCATGGGTGTCTGTGACAGAAATGACAGCACTGCATTTGGTACATTTTTTAAAACCAGGGACTGGCTTCTCCATGAGGAGAATTTGTGTAGGCCTTAAGGCCTAACAACAAGTACCAAGCTGTGCTGAAGAAAATAAAAAAGTCTTTTTTTTTTTTTATAAAGAAAGAAAGAGAGACCGGCGGTACCGGTTTCGGTATGGGGAAGGCAGGTACGCGGTCTAAAGAAAAATAACAAATTTAACAATTTCTTCAGCGGTGACAGGAACACGACCTGCTGGCTCCGCGGAAAAAGAGAAACTGAAGAGAGCTGGTCAGGAAGGCAGGAAGGCAGCGCGCATGTGCAGTGGGAGGCCCCAAAAGCCTTTCATCTGAAAGGCTGGGGAGCTTTCCCGCGCAGGCTCCGTCGGTACCGACGTACCATATGTGAGGACTTATTCCTGCTTGTTCCTGGAGATTGTAGAATATGATAATGCCCGCATACGTATCACGCAGGATTATTCTGCGGCCGTGAGCAAACAGCGGCGAGCGTATGCCCCAGTCTGCAAGCACCTTATAGAGGCCAACGTTCGCTTCGTGGTCCAGTATCCTGCACGTCTGGTGGTGTTCCATGGCGGGAAACAGAAGCTGTTTAGTTCAGCAGAGGAAGCAGCGGCCTACGTGGAGCGTTCAGTGCGGCCGGGCCTGCCGTCGGGCAGCGGGACTGCGAGCACACCATGACTGTTTAGTTATTGTTCATATGTTCAGCTGTTGTAAAAATATGAGTGACCTGGGGCTCCTGTGACACTTCCTGGGGCTTAGCACCCGGGGGAGTGAGAGGGGGAGGGCTTCTAAGTGCATCTGGGCTAAGTTTGTTAATTGGGGGCCTAGATTGTGGTTGGTGCTTCTCCAGGTTGGGTGGTTGGGTGGGGTGCTTTGAGCTGGGTCAGGGGCCACGGTTGACCCCAGGCGGGCCCTAGTTGATCTGACCCATGTCCTCCCCTGCCGGGTGCGAGGGGTGAAGCCCTATGGGTTGTGGACCATTCTGAGACGGGTGTTGGCGGAGAGGGAGGGGGGACGTGGATTGGAGATAGGGGATATTGGCTAGGGCAGAGGGAGAAACACCTGTGGGTTAGCTAGTCCCCTAGTTAAAGGTCTGATGAGATGGGGGAAGGATGGCGGTTATGTTACTAGGAAAAAGAGGGAGACCGCCTCGGGACTTGTTCGGGGGTGTTTATTACAGTTGGCTGTTAATGTATTGTATGAGGGGTCCTCGAGGGGGGGTGAATTTGAGGGGGGTGCACGACTGTGTCATGGAGGGGGGAGCCCGAGCACATCCGGGTGAGAGGGTAGGTGAGGAAGGATGATTGAGGATGGGGAATTATTGGGGGAGGGAGGGATGGAGGGGGGGATGGGTGGGGGGTTAAAGGGAGGGGGAGGGAGAAGGGGAAGGGGCGAAGGGGGGAGCGGGGCAGAGGGGGGGGGACATTGTACAGCTTTAGGAGGAGGGAGGGGGCAGATCTTGGATCAAAAGGGTGTAGGTGGCATATCCGGTTGAGGAACAGTGCTGGTTGTCCGGGGGGTGCCCTAGGCTGGGGGGGCTCCCTCGTAGCATTGCGATACAGTGTAATTACACTCAGAATGAATAATGCATGCCAATTAAGATAATATCTTGGAATGTATGTGGTTTGGGTAACCTGATCAAGCGCTCCAAAATCCTGCAGGCCTTGGCGAGACATAAGGTGGATATAGCCATGCTCCAGGAAACCCACCAGACAGCCGAAGAGCACCGTAAGCTATGCAGGGACTGGGTGGGGCAAGTGTGGGGAGTCCCAGCCCTGGGGAAGAAAGGTGGGGTGGCCCTTCTGATTCATAAACGGATCCGGTTGGAGGTTGTACGGGAAGTGGCCGATCAGTCAGGCAGATTTGTCCTCTTGCAGGGGGTCCTGGAGGGGAGGTCTGTTATCCTGGGTAATCTCTACTGTCCCAATGTTCTGGATTTGACCCTGTACTCTCGCCTCGCCTCTAAGATAGAGTCTTTGCCTGATTTCCCAGTGATACTCGGAGGAGACTTTAATGCTGTTATGGATGCGACATTGGATACGTCTAGGGGGGGGGAGCCACGGGAACGGCTACAGTCTGCCCGAGCGTTGCGTCGATTGTGCTCCAGGTTGGGGCTGGTGGACCCTTGGCGGCTATTGCACCCGACTGAACGGGACTATACACACCAATCGAGGGCGCATGGTTCTGGTGCGCGTATCGACTACCTGTTAATTTCAGCTGGGGAGTTTGCCACGGTAGAAGAAGCGATGATTGGCCCCACAGAGATCTCGGATCATGCGTTCACTGGGTTAGCCGTACAATGGAGTGGGACGGTCCCCCGGAACTCCCTATGGCGATTTCCCCTGGAATTATATCGGGACGCTCAGTTTCGATCATTCATACGGCAGAGATGGCGGGACTTTGAGACAAACCACGCGGCCCACCAGGACGAGCCCAAGCTGGTGTGGGAAACAGCGAAGGTTGTGCTTCGGGGCGACATTATCGGGTTCTATGCTAGGAAATGGAAGCTGCTGGCGGCGCGAATTCTCGGTCTCGAGGGGCTGATTGTTCGGCTGCGTCGGCGGTGGGCTCAGAGCCCCTCGGCCGGGCTTAAGAGGCGGATGTGGGAGAGGCAAACGGAGCTTAATGAACTTCTCCATCAATGGGCCAAGAAGTCCGTGCAGTACTATCGATATCAATTGTACCGCTACGGGGACAAACCTGGGAAACTACTGGCTAGATGTCTGAGGGGCCCTAGGGGCTCGGGTCTGGTGCCGGCGCTGCGGGATGATCGGGGGGTACTGCATCGGGAGCGGGCGGCGATTGCGGGGGTCTTTCAATCTTTCTTTAAGCGACTATACGCAGTGGAGTCCCCCTCCCTGACGCGGATGGCAGACTATGTAGAGGGGTTGAATTTACCCCGGCTCTCTCGGGAACAGAGGGCGCAGTTAGATCAACCGATTTCAGTTGAAGAGTTGCAGGCTGCTATTTCCAAAGCCCATTGCTGTAAATCTCTGAGGTCAGACGGGCTAGGTGCGGAGTTTTATAAGATCTTGAATGAGCTCATTTCCCCAACCTTAGCTGCCGTTCACAATGTGAGAGCTCAGCAGGGATATTTCCGATGGGGGGATAACCGAGCCCATATTGTACTTATTCCAAAGCCGGCTAAGGACCCACTTGCTGCAGCATCCTATCGCCCTATTTCTTTGCTTAACTTTGACCTTAAACTTATGGCAAAAATACTGGCCGATCGCCTGTCGGAATTCTTGGGGCAGCTGGTTCATGAGTCCCAAGTGGGTTTTGTCAGGGACCGTTATGCAGCACGGAACTTACGTAAAATAATAACTTCCCTCGAGTGGGTACGGCGCCGCGAGATGCCCTCCCTATTAATTAGCTTTGACGCAGAGAAGGCCTTTGATAGAGTAGATTGTCAGTATTTGATGTACCTTCTCCCGCGCTATGGTATAGGGCCCGCCTTTTGTAATATGGTGGCGAGCCTCTACTCTAATCCGACAGCTGCGATTCTTTGTAATGGGGTCCTGTCCGAGACCTTCCCTTTGAGGCGGGGGACTCGACAGGGGTGTCCCCTCTCTCCCCTTCTTTTTGTCTTGTCTCTTGACCCTCTTTTGCGTCGCTTGGAGCAACTGCGGGAGATCCGGGGAGTATGTATTGGCACCCAGGAGTTTAAACTGTCCGCTTTTGCTGATGACTTGTTAGTTCACTTGCTTTCGCCAGCTGACTCCCTACCTCTCCTGCTGCGAGAATTTCAAACTTTTGGGATGTTTGCGGGGTTCACTATCAACCGAGACAAGTCAGAGGCCCTGGATGTTTCGGGGCAGCTACGGAATGGCTGGCTAGGGGAGTTCCCTCTCAAATGGGCGGACGATCGTTTTACCTATCTGGGGATAGTGTTGCCCAGTCAGGTATCCCACTTATATAGGAGTAATCTCTCCCGGGTGTTGGACAAGGTGAAAACCCAGTTGCAGGTTTGGCGGACCCGTCCCCTTTCTCTATCAGGGAGGATTGCAGCGATTAAATTGGTGATCCTTCCCAGGATTCTATATTGGTTACAGACGCTGCCGGTTTGGCTCTTAAGAAGGGATATTCAGCGTTTCGAGTCGGAGTTTAAAAGTTTTCTGTGGGGAGGTGCGCGGGCTCGGATCCCCTATAATTGGTTGGTGGGGAGGGTGCGTAACGGGGGCTGGGGCTGCCTGACCTAGGAGCCTATGCCTTGGCCTGTCAGGTGCGACACTTGGGAGACTGGCTGGGCTCTACAGAGGTATATACCCCCTTGGCGCTGGAGGCAGCTTTTGTAGCCCCCCATTCCCTGCAGGCTCTGTTACATACGAACACCAACCGGCTGCCTTCCCACCTGGCTGGCAGTGTGGTATTGAACCCGGTGTTGCGGACGTGGAGACAGCTGAATCTTTACTGGGGCCGGAGCTGGCAGGTGTCGTGCTGGTTGCCCATTCGGGGTAATGTCAGTTTTACTCCGGGAACGGAGACTACTGTATTTCGAGCCTGGGGGGATAGAGGTTTGCGGAATCTCGGACATTTAGTGGACCCTGCCGGGAAAATTAAACCTTCCCTATTCTATCTCGGGAATATGGTCTGGGGCTAAGCCATACGTTCGCATACGTGCAGGTTGCTCATTATGTGGCCTCGCTCCCGGGTGAAGAGCTGCATGGAGAGCGATCAGCTCAGATTATTGAGTTCTTTAGCTTGATCAGGGCGGAGAAACCCTCTATACGGCTGTTTAATTCGCGGCTGGCTCCCCTTCGGCCTTGTTCGGACTATCGGGGGGTGGAGCGGGCCTGGGAGGGGGAGATGGGACAGGCTATTCCTCCTGATACCGTTCCTGCTGCCCTCCAGCGAATTGCCCACCTGGTAGAAGGTGTGCGATGGAGGGAGATACAATTCAAATGTATTACCAGGGTTCATTTTTCCCCGCGTTGGGCTTTTCGTAGTCACTTGACCCCGGACGGTAGTTGCCCGCGGTGTGCTGAGCCCCTGGCGACTCTGCTGCACATGTGGTGGGGATGCTGGCGGATTCAGCCGTATTGGCGGAGAATAAGTGTTTTTGTGTCTACCCTCCTAGGACAGGCCATAACTTGGGACGCAGGCTTGGTTACCTTGGACCTTCTAAGACTCAACTCCCCGAAAGGGAAATGGGGTCGCTGGCTGGTGCGGAAGGCTTGTCTGGTGGGTAAGGGCCCACTTTTACATCAATGGCGGGAACGGTCCCCTCCCTCCTACTGGGAATGGCGGAACTCCTTTCATCAATTGATGCTCTTGGAGAGTAGAGGGGCCAGAGGTCATGCTAAACGCTGGGCTGCCTTTTTGCTAATATGGGACCCTTATCTCCAAACCCTGAGTTCCCGGGTACGCAATGAGGTTCTGCAGACAGGATGTTAAATGGAGGCTTGACTGGGAGTAGTCCCGGACAGTACTTGGTCTAGACTGTTCTCTGATCCAATGTTGCTGCCTTTATTTGGATGTTTGGGGAGGGGGGGAAGGGAGGGTGGGGGGAGGTATGGGAGAGGGATTATCTATGAAAAATTGTGTCCATCATAGTTCCACCCGGGGATCAGAGTACACCCCGGGACGGTTACAATTGTATGTTAAATGTTTGTTTTGATGGATTATAAATAAACTTTGGAAAAAAAAAAAAAGAAAATAGGGGGAATAGAACCCTGTACCCTGTTGAGGTATGGGTACCTCTTTTATTGCTTCTTGAGCAAGAAGTGTTGTGACCTCCTGACTCAGAAGAATTGTAACAGGGGTCTGAGAATTGAACTGTCTTATGATTGTAGGAGGGGACATGCTGTGAAAATGAAGTCTGTACCCCTCTCATACAATGGACAGAGTCCAATTTTCTAATGATATTTGATGCCATCTGGTGGGGAAATGATATAACCTGCCGGGGATGGTAGAGGGTTCTGGACCCTGCAGGGGCAGGAAGGCTAAGTTTTCTAGAAAAAGAGTCAAAGCCCCTGAGGAGGCTGAGCTTGTTGAGCTGGCTGAGCTCTTGGGACTTTTGGTTTCTTCTGTTGTCTAGTCTGTTGTTGTTGCCCCTTTTGGGCAACATGAACTGGACAGTGACCCTGCTGGGTATAAGAAGGATAAAACTTCATTTTCTTGTTGAAAAATGTTTTTTTATTAGATCTTTTCTTTGTTGGGTTGGCTGTAGACTTTGACAACCTGTCCAAGGTGATATTGTCAGAGTCAACCTCATTAGCTTTTTCTTGACAATTCTTGCCAAAGAGATTTTCTCCTGTGCAAGAAATGTTTCCCAGTTTATCTTGTACCCAAATTTCCAAGTCTGATGCCTGAAGCCAGGCAATACAACGTGCACCAAGGGATATAGCAGATGTTCACCTGAAGCATTCAAAGCAATCAAAAGCTGCACGATTTACAAACTTGGAAACATCTTGGGCATGTCTGACTAGAGCAAGAAAATCCTGTCTTTTATCATCAGGAAGAAGGGGGCTCATAAGCTCCAAGTCTCCTGTAACCTCTTTGAGGAACATCCCCATGTATAGGGTGTATGAGCTGATTCTAGCTGAGAGCATGGAAGTCTGGAAACATCGACGCCCAAAGGCATCGAGATTCCTGGACTTGCAGCCTGGAAGACTGGAAGAATGTCTTTTTGCACTCTTTATCCTACACATGGCCGATTCCACTACCATTGAATGGTGTGGTAACTGAGTCTTCTGAAAGCCAGGACAAGGTGGAACTCTGTACATGGTATCGAGTCTCCGAGAGTGTGGAGATGTGGTAAAAGGAGTTTCCCACATTCTCAGCTTGAGATCATGATGGATCTTATGAATGGGCACAGTAGCTGCCTCTTTAGGAGCCTTAGGGTATTGAAGAATTTCTAACTCTTTTGCTCTAGGCTCCTTTTCAGGAGTCACCGTAATTGCAAGGCCTCGAGCCACATCACGTATGAAATCTTGGAAGGACATGTCCTCTGGAGGAGACATTCTACGCTGAGGAGGAGGAGATGGATCCTCCGGAAGAACTGCTCTGGTATCGACAGAGTCATCGGAATCGGAGGATTCAAAATATCTCTTATCCCGATGTTCGTGCAAGGCACGGTACTGGTATCGATCAAAGCCGGTATCGAGGTGTCTCGGTACCGATGTTTCGATACCGGAGATTGACTCTAGACTCGGCATGGGGAGTATACCTGCCGAGGCCAGTGCAGTCCATACTGGTACCAATGTCGGTACCTGTGCCTGTTGAACGGTTTGAAGCGGTTTCAGCGGTACTCAAGCCATTAGAAGAGCCGCTAGACTGCGTTCGATAGCGAGAAATATTTGATCTATTGCTCCTGCCGATGCTTGGGTGTCGGTACCAGTAGAAATGGCCGGGATCCCAGAGCATGGCACCAGTAGTTCTGCAGAGGTGGAAGCCTCGAGAACATTCTGGAGCCCTGTTAGTGCTTTGGAAGCCGAAGCCTCCTGTCGGGGCTGTTTTGCCAGTGAACTTTCCTCAAGGGCAATGCCGATGGCATCTCGATACTTGGAAGGAGATCTACCCTTTGAGGACCGGCTAGTCTTTGAGAAGACTTATGTTTAGCTACCTGAGATCCATGGGAGGAAGATGAAGCCCTGGAAGAAGTCGATGCAACGGACATCACATCTGCGGCAAAAAGGGTACCAGGTTTTGCAGCTCTATTCTGCAGGCCTCTCTTGGTCATCTTTCTACAATGGAGAATGGTCAGGTCCTAAACATTTGAGACACCAGTCATGGGTGTCAGTGACGGATATAGTACCGCCACACTTAGAACATTTTTTAAAACCACTAGCTGTTTTTTCCATTTTAAAAGAAAAATGGGCCTAGTGCCCAAAATGGCGCCTAGCACCGAGAGGGGAAAGGCCTCTGAAGAAAAGTACTTCAGAAAGATATATATATATATATATATTTTTTTTTTTTTTTTTTTTTTTTAGAAAAGTAGAAAAGAGAACCGGCGGTACCGGTAGGCATCGAATGAAGGCAGACGCGACCACAAAAAATAAAGAAGTAACAAACAATTTTCTGCGGTGACAGGGTATGCAACCTGTCGGCTCCACGGAAAATGAAGAAATGAAGAGGGAGAGTTGGAATGGCGGGAAGGCAGCATGCAGGCGCTATGGGATGCTCCCAAAAGCTTTCCTATTGGACGCTGGGGAGCGTTCCTGTGCAGGCTCCGTCGGTACCGACGATACCCATATGTGAAGACTACATTCCTGCTTGTTCCTGGAAATTAAACACTATTGCTCATCAAACTATTTCTGTTGGGGTGTTTATTTCTGTGATATTACCTTCCCTCACCTCCACACTCTGTTAAGACAATATATTGTGCTCCTCCAAAGTGCAGGCACACTGGTTCGCTACATATTTGTCACAGCCATTCATCCTTATGGGACACATTGAAGTGCAGAGCTAAAAAGGATTCTACGTCCTGCCCTTATTCCACGTTTCCACAGATATAAATTAAACGTCCACGAGTAACACTGAGAATGTACATGAGCCATTCCTAAATACACTTTGTATGTCTCTGCGTCTGATCACGCCCCTGTTCTGCCTCCTCCCATCCACGTTCCAAGACCCCGCACAGATGCTATGTATGCGCAGGGCCGCGATGGTTTCAGAATACGGTCGTAGATGTTTTTGCTAGTAAAACGTCTACGCTGTATGTCCAGGTGGCTTATTCACATTTCAGAATGACCCCCATAGTTTATAACAGGAAGGTTAACAGCAGTAGAACAGTAGTGGCCCTTTTCAAACAAGGCTAAAAACTCACCTCTTCGAGGTCGCTTTTGGATCCTGATCTGCTTAGTCTCCTATGTGTTTCCTTACCATTCCCCTAGATAGATCCTTGTCCTCAGCTGTTGCAATGTTTGTCTTGACTAAACTGTAAGCTCTGATGAGCAGGGACTGTCTTTTACATGTGTCTGTACAGTGCTGTGTTCACCTTGTAACGCTATACAAATAATAATTAGTAGTGGTAACAATAGTGTAACTTAAAACAATGGGAATGCTACAAGTTACAGGCAGTGAACAATGGGTCAACTTGCGGATAGGATGAGCTATTGATTGCTTACATAACACTGGTCAACATTGAAATCGTTACTGACTTTAAAAGGCCCTAATCTGTAGTATCTTGGTGAGCTGAACACGAATATAACATTAAAACATTTTTATTGGCTCTCGTTTTGAAGATATTGCATGTAGTTCATTTTTGACGTTTCACCGTGTAAATTTATCCAGTAGGACATCAACAACATCCCAAATAAGCCTTGAATGATGTAATATTGCATCACATTGCATAATACCAGCATGCACACATCATCCAGAGTTGATTGCATCATTTTCTTTTTTTTCTTTTTTTTTTTTATTGAATTTTATTTAATGCGATCCAAACACAAATATCACATAATTAGGCAATCCAAATAAGATATTACATAAGAAATAAAAATACAAAATTATAAACCATATCAAATTGCCATATTAATCCACATCATGAAGAGCACAGCATAACATTGAACCTGAACAAAATTTTAAAGGCTACAACCCCTTACCCAGATGAAGGAAATATATAATTAAGCAAAATCATAAACAAACAAACCACCCCACTCAACCTGCTAAGGAGTCTAAGAGAGCCTCTAGCTGCGAACTATCAGTGAAGACATAACTATTTCCCTGCATAGTAATCAGGCATTTACAAGGAAAACGGAGGAAAAAGGTACCTCCCCCAGCCAAAACTCTAGGCTTCAGCTGGAGGAAGGACCGTCTCCGAACCTGTGTATGTCGGGAGACATCCGGGAAAATGGAAACCTTGTGCCCATAAAAAGGAAGATCCTTTTTCTTGAAAAAGGCCTTCATAATCAAGGCCTTATCAGCAATATTGACCAAGGTTACCACTAAAGTGGCACGGGTGGAAACAGGAATTTGCGAATTTTCCAAAAAGTCAGTCAGGTTAAGGGAATCCTGAACCTCTTCCACCACAGTGCCACTGTCCCCGGAGGCCCCCCGAGCTGCTACATAAAAAGAATGAGCCACCAAAATAGAATCAACATCAAACAATTGCAATACATCAATACAATACTGTTTAAACAAGGAAATCGACGACATTAAACGAATTCTAGGAAAATTCAAAATACGAATATTTTTGGCTCGAAAACTATTCTCCAAAGACTCTACTTGCTGAAATAGCGTTAAGTTATCTCTAACCATGGATTCACTCGTAGTCTGAAGCGGACCAACGAGCGTCTCCACTTGAGTCAAACGCGAGGACAAATTTTTAACAGTACCATCCACTACATGTACCCGGTCAATTACCTGACGAGAAAAAAGAGCAGTTTGATCCATAAACCGGGACAGCAGTGAATGCGTAGCTGAAACTAATTTCCACACATCAGACAAAGAAACATTAGCAACATTAGCAACCACAGGTAAAGATGCTAAACCTTGGGGGCTAACTGCCAAAATAGAGTCAGTCAAGGGTACCTCACTAGATGATAAATGCAAAACAGCCAGTGGCGACTCTTCTTCCTCTCCAGTGCCTGACGACTCTGAAGAGGAGGATCCATCCGAAGCAGTACTTTGAGAGGGTCCGGGATTAGGAGGAGGAGTCCTATCAATCGAACTTAAGGAAGCTCCAGAGGTAGAAAGCGAGACGTCCTGTGCAGAAAGGGAAGCCGAAGGCAAAACAATCACATGCTGATCCATAGGACCCCGGATTGCAGAAGAAGAAGAATTAGCTGTAGTGGCTTTCTCAGGCAGCACATCCGACTTAGATGACTTATTCTTCCGCTTCGCATGACCCCTGGGCATTCTTCCAGCGACTAGGGCCGAGGCCCCAAAGTGGCACCGAAGGGGCACCAAAGGGGCGTTCCCCCTTTGGTCACGCCCCCTTCGGGCATGCAACCGCGGGCCGCGACCGCGGCCGCGAAGGCTGCCGGCGTCTAAATACTGCAGGAGCGCTGTTAGGAGGGAGGAGCTCCAACTGCAGCCAATCGCCGATGGTACGGGCAGCACACCGGGTCCAGGTAGCAAAATAACGCTGGCTCTCACCGAGTCTCCCCTGCCGGCGTCTAAATACTGCAGGAGCGCTGTTAGGAGGGAGGAGCTCCAACTGCAGCCAATCGCCGATGGTACGGGCAGCACACCGGGTCCAGGTAGCAAAATAACGCTGGCTCTCACCGAGTCTCCCCTGCCGGCGTCTAAATACTGCAGGAGCGCTGTTAGGAGGGAGGAGCTCCAACTGCAGCCAATCGCCGATGGTACGGGCAGCACACCGGGTCCAGGTAGCAAAATAATGCTGGCTCTCACCGAGTCTCCCCTGCCGGCGTCTAAATACTGCAGGAGCGCTGTTAGGAGGGAGGAGCTCCAACTGCAGCCAATCGCCGATGGTACGGGCAGCACACCGGGTCCAGGTAGCAAAATAACGCTGGCTCTCACCGAGTCTCCCCTGCCGGCGTCTAAATACTGCAGGAGCGCTGTTAGGAGGGAGGAGCTCCAACTGCAGCCAATCGCCGATGGTACGGGCAGCACACCAGGTCCAGGTAGCAAAATAACGCTGGCTCTCCGATTGCATCATTTTCTGATGCAATGCAATACTACTGCCAGATGGCTGCTGAAGTCATCTGACGAAAGCAGTGTACTATACGCAGTCGGAAAGGAAAGTAATCTGATATTTTGTTCCAATATTGAAAGCCTCATGAATGCCTTAAAAATCACTCATGACCCACAAGACTGGAGACTATTTATAGACTCTTTGAAACTGAGTCTGAAGGCTGTGCTTTTGAACAATGGAAACCGTCTTGCATCTATTCCAGTAGCGCATGCCGTCCACATGAAAGAGACATACAATAACTTAAAGCATCTACTGACTTCCATTAACTATAACAAGTACAGCTGGCATCTCTGTGGTGACTTGAAGGTAGTTGCCCTTTTAATGGGACTGCAGCAGGGATATATAAAATACATGTTTCTTATGTGAGTAGGATAGCCGAGCAAGGGATTGGCACTACTTGCAGAAGGAATGGAATCGCAGACAAAATGTAACATTTGGAGAGAAGAATATCCAGCACCCAGCTCTGGTTGAGGCTCACACAATCCTGCTACCACCTCTTCACATCAAACTAGGTTTGATGAAAAACTTTGTGAAAGCCATGGACCGCACTTCGCCTGCTTTCCGATACCTGCATGAAAACTTCCCTCGACTCAGCGAAGCAAAGATTAAAGAGGGAGTTTTTGTGGGTCCTCAGATTCGAGAGCTCGTCAAAGATGACCGGTTCAACAACCTGCTGAAGGGTGATGCGAAACAAGCATGGAAACTACAAGGAACTAGTAGAAGAAATGCTGATGCAGTATCAGAAACTTGGCTGCAATATGTCTCTAAAGATCCATTTCCTCGATTCTCAACTCGATTTCTTTCCTGACAACTGTGGTATGGTTAGTGATGAACAGGGTGAACGTTTTCACCAGGATATCACAATGATGGAGCAAAGATACCAGGGAAAATGGTCCACTACAATGCTGGCTGACTACTGCTGGACACTCCCCAGAGAAGCTCCCGAACAGCTGTACAAGAAACAGGCGAAAAAATCTAAGTAGTCTATGACTTGGTTTTTTACAGGTATTAACCTAAGGCCTATTATATTTACTATTGACATGCATTTTGTGATGTAAACATTAATTCTTGTAGATTACAAAAAAACTAGAGCCAACTTTGCAATTTCACTGTCATATTCGTGTTCAGCATATAAAAATTGATAAGAAATGACTATTCAGTAACATGACTTTTGTAAAAATTTGTTGACCAGTGATCTTATTTGAATCATGAAACACGAGGTTGATTAGTAAGTAAAGATGTTTCCATAGGGGGTGTGCAGTCAGGTATCAGGGCCAACATTTTCAAGGAAAAGGTAAGTTTATAGCCTGCTATGGAATTCATTTATTGTAGTTGATCATATGTCCAGTGGGAGGGAATTCTATATAGAGGGCACGTAATGGGAGAAGGCTGTTTGAAGCAGTGTGATTGGATTTAGAGTTTGAGAATGGGACAGATAATAAGTTTTGGTTAGCTTTCCTCCTTGTCCTGTTGCCTGGGAGTGTTAGAATGAGTGTCCGAAGGATGTCTGCTGAGAGGTCATGAAGAATTTTAAATATGTTTAGAGAGGATTTATATTTGATCCTCATGTGGCTGGAAAGCCAGTGAATCTGCTTCAATACAGGGGTGATGTAAGATTGTCAAGAGGTGCCTGTGATGATTCTGGCCACTGTATTCTGTGTGAGTTGTAAGTGGAGCAAAGTAGGCTTTGGGAGATCTTGATAGATGACATTTCCGTAGTCAAATACTGTGTGCTGCCTGCGGGAAAAGCACAGTTACTTACCTGTAACAGGTGATCTCTGGGAACAGCAGGAATAAGTCTTCACATATGGGTATCGTTGGTACCGACGGAGCCTGCGCGGGAATGCTGCCCAGCGTCCAAAAGGAAAGCTTTTGGGAGCATCCCACAGCACCTGCGCGCTGCCTTCCCGCCTTTCCTAACCGCCTCTCTCCAGTTCGAGTTTTAAAGCTGAGACAAAGAGAGAGTGAGGAAAGGAAAGATAGAAAGAGAGATACAACTCCTAGGGGAGGTGGGTGGGTTGTGAAGACTTATTCCTGCTGTTTCCAGAGATCACCTGTTACAGGTAAGTAACTGTGCTATCTCCAGGAACAAGCAGGAATGAGTCTTCACATATGGGAACTCCCCAGCTAGAGATGCCTGGGAGATCACCCAGGTTGTGAGTCCCTGGGAAGGGCTCTACCTCCACCCATGAATCTCAGGCATCCAGCCAGGGATGGAGGGTAGGAGTTGATTAGGTATGGAACAGGTGTTTGAGAACAGCCTGACCAAACAAGGCATCCCGGCGGGAGTCCTTGTCCAAGCAGTAATGGGCTGTGAAGGTATGAACCGAGGCCCAGGTGGCCGCTCGACAGATTTGGTCGATGGACACAGAATTTAGATGAGCCATAGAGGCTGCCATGGCCCTCACATTGTGAGCTGTGACATGGCCCTCCAGAGAAAGGTTCTTACTCTGGTAGGCGAAAGAAATACACTGAGCAATCCAATTGGACAGAGTTCTCTTAGAGACTGGAAGTCCTAAATGAGAGGGATCAAAAGCAACAAAGAGTTGAGAGGACTTTCTATGTTGCTGTGTCCTTTGTAAGTAAAAAGCAAGAGCTCTTTTACAATCCAGGGTATGAAGATTCCTCTCCGCACTTGATGCATGAGGTCCTGGAAAAAAGACAGGTAAATAAACCTCCTGGTTCAGATGAAAAGGTGAGACCACTTTAGGCATAAAGTGTGGATTAGTCCTGAGGACTACCTTGTCATGATGGAACCTTGTATAAGGAGGATTAGCCACCAAGGCTTGCAGCTCACTGATGCGGCGAGCTGAAGTGACTGCAATGAGAAAAATAACCTTCCAGGAAAGGAGTTTCAAGGAGGTAGTGGCTAAGGGTTCAAAGGGTGGCTGCATAAGCTGGCCAAGAACCAGATTCAAGTCCCATGCCACTGGAGGTGGTCTAATGGGAGGTTTAGTTAAAAGAAGGCCTCTCATGAATCTTGCTATAAGAGGATGAGAGGAAACAGGCTGTCCATTGAGAGGTTTAAGGGATGCTGCAATAGCACTCAAATGGACTCTTACTGAATTCGTTTTAAGGCCTGCATGGGATAAATGCAGCAAATACTCTAGTAAAGAATTCAGAGGTATTGCAAGAGGGTTAAGACCCTTCCCTGCACACCAAATGGTAAACCTTTTCCATTTAAAAGCATAGGAACGTCTAGTGGAAGGCTTTCTGGAAGCATGAAGGATATCCTTTACTTGCTGAGAAAGATGCAAATCTTGAAGGTCTAGGCCTTCAGCAACCAGGCTCTGAGGTGAAGAGACTAGGGATTTGGGTGCCACAACGTTCCCTCCTCCTGGGACAGGAGGTCTGGAGCAGATCCCAAGTCCAGGGAGGGAGCTTGAGAGAGATGCAGAAGTAGAGGATACCACACTTGGCGTGGCCAATGTGGTGCTATGAGGATCATAGATCCCTTGTCTCTCTGAAGTTTGAACAGTGTTTTGGGAAGTAGGGGAATGGGTGGAAAGGCATAGAGGGAGTCTTGCCCCCAATAGAGGAGGAAGGCATCCCTGGCCTGAACTCCCTGACACGGAATTCTGGAACAGAACCGGGGACGTTTGGCATTCCACGGACTTGCAAACAGATCATGTTTCTATGTTTCTATAAGTGGACTGTTGTAGTTGTTGTTATGGAAGGACAGACTAGATAGGCCATGTGGTCTTTTTCTGTCATCATGTTTCTATGTTTCGATGTCCGGGGTTCCCCAAATTCGAAAGATCCTGGCTATCTGGTCCCCATGGAGGGACCATTCGTGTGGAAGCAGAACTCGACTGAGTCTGTCTGCCCAAGAGTTTTGAACCCCTGGAAGATACACTGCCATGAGATGGATTTGATGCTCTCTGGCGAAGGCCCACAATCTCAGAGCTTCGTTGCAAAGCGACAGAGAGCCAGTCCCCCCCCTGCTTGTTCACGTAGAACATGGCTACTTGGTTGTCCGTGTGGATGAGGACTGTCTTGTAGCTGAGCAGGGTGTGGAAGACTCTGAGAGCCAGAAAGATTGCTCTGAGCTCTAAGAGGTTGATATGTAGAGATGTCGCCTGTGGAGACCAGATGCCTTGAGTGGAGAGATCTTGTAGATGAGCTCCCCAACCTCTTGGAGAGGCATCTGTTGTAAGGGTTGCTTGGGGTAACACCTGTTGAAAGGGGGACCCCAGCAACAGATTTTGAGTGGACTTCCACCACTGGAGAGAGCAAAAAAGGCGACTGGAGGTTGCTATTTTGTCTGACAGGCACCCTGATGCCTGGGTCCATTGGGTGGACAGAGTCCATTGAGCTGCTCTCATGTGAAGGCGAGCATAAGGAACCACATGCACAGTGGATGCCATGTGGCCTAACAGTTGTAACATCTCTCGAGCAGTTAAATGGGATTTTAACTGAATCTGTGAGGCTAACTGCACCAAGCATAGGCAACGGGCCTGGGGAAGATAGGCCCTTGCAGTTGTGGTATCCAGCAAGGCCCC
Organism: Ichthyophis bannanicus; assembly: GCA_033557465.1. Taxonomy (NCBI): domain Eukaryota; kingdom Metazoa; phylum Chordata; class Amphibia; order Gymnophiona; family Ichthyophiidae; genus Ichthyophis; species Ichthyophis bannanicus. The sequence continues at coordinate 23,714,205 of CM066035.1, forward strand.
TATGAACTCTAGAGACTGAGTAGGGGTGAGATGGGATTTTGGAATGTTTATTACAAGTCCCAGATACTGAAGAACACGCCTTGTGCAGGCTAGGGAAGTCTGGGCCTCTGACTGGGATGGAGCTCAGATGAGCCAGTCGTCCAGATATGGGAATACGAATATCCCTAGAGTGCGTAGAAATGCAGCTACTACTGCCATACATTTTGTGAACACTCTTGGTGCAGAGGCCAGACCGAAAGGAAGCACTTTGTATTGGTAGTGCTTTCCTCGGTAAAGGAACCGAAAGAACCTTCTGTGTGTTGGCTGGATGAGGACATGGGTGTACGCATCCTTGAGATCTAGAGAACAAAGCCAATCCTGACTCTGAAGGTATGGAATGAGAGCACCGAGAGAAATCATCTTGAACTTCTCCTTGTATAGAAACTTGTTCAATTCTCTGAGATCTAGTATGGGTCTGTAGCCCCCTGTTTTCTTTGGGATAAGAAAGTAGGGGGAGTAGAACCCTGAGCCCTGCTGAAGAAGGGGTACTTCTTCTATTGCCCCTTGGGCAAGAAGGGTAGTAATCTCCTGACCCAGAAGGTCGAGGAGAGATGTTGGAGAATTGAACTGTCTCACCATGGTGTGAGGAGGAAGGTTTAAGAAATGAAGCTTGTACCCCTCTCTTATGATGGAGAGGGTCCATTGCTGTGCTGTGATTTGTTCCCACCTGGGAGCAAAGTGAGCTAACCTTCCTGGAATGGTGAGAGGCTCTGGTTCTTTTAGAGCTAGAAAGGCTAAGTTCTCTAGTTGAAAGTCAAAGGCCCTGAGGAGGCTGAGGCTGTTGGGCCGTAGCAGTCCTAGCAGCCTTAGGCTTGGCCTGTTTTGGTTGTTGCTGTCTCTTTGTAGCAAAACGACCTGCAGAAGATGCCTGCTGACCATAGGCAGAATAATATCTCCCTTTTTTGGGAAAAAAACCCTTTTTGAACAACCTTTTCTTAAAAGGAGCAGAGGTAGACTTTGAGAGTCTATCTAAAGCAGAATTTTCAGCATCCATTTGGGTGGCCTTTGCTTGCCAATCTTTGCCAAAAAGGTTTCCACCTGTACAAGGAAGGTTTCCTAGTCCATCCTGAACCCAGGGTTCCAAATCAGAAGCTTGTAACCAAGCAACTCTGCGTGCACCTATGGCAATAGCCGAGGCTCTGCTGGCACACTCAAAAGAGTCAAAGGCTGCACGGTTGAAAAATTTGGAAACATCCTGGGCATGTTTAAGCCAGGTGAGAAACTCTTCCCTTTTATCTTCTGAAATAAAAGGAGATAAAGTTTGCAGATGATCTGTAACTTCTTTTAGAAACATCCCCATATAGAGACTATAGGAGTTGATTCTGGCAACAAGCATATTGGCCTGGAAAATTCTCCTGCCAAAGGCATCTAAGGTTCTGCATTCTCTTCCTGGAGGATTAGAAGAGTGCCTTTTTGTACTCTTTATCTTCTTCATAGCAGACTCCACCACAATGGAGTGGTGAAGAAGCTGAGTTTTATGAAAGCCAGGACAAGGAGGAACACGATACATGGTGTCCAACCTACGAGAATGAGGGGAGATGGTGAGAGGGGTCTCCCATATGCCCAACATGTGATCATAAAGAATCTCATGAATTGGTAAAGTGGCTGCCTCTTTAGGAGCCTTAGGATATTGTAAAATATCTAATTTTTTGGCTCTAGGCTCTGCTTCAGGGGCCACTGAAATGGAAAGGCCCCTGGCCACTTCCCTAATGAAGTCTTGAAAAGACAAGTCTTCTGGAGGAGACATTCTTCTTTTTGGAGAAGAGGGCTCCTGAGGAAGGATCACCGATGCTTCGACAGAGGCCTCTGATTCATCAGAGTCTTCAGAGGAATCGAAGTATCGCCTGTCTGGATGCTCCTGCAGAGCCCGATACGCCTACCGGGTGGTATCGACATCGGGAGTGATCGGTACCGAAGGGCATCACAGAACAGTGTACCGCTGCAGTCGACACCGAAGCTGATGTCAATGCAATCGGTACCGGCACCGGAACCGATATCGGTACCGGTGCCGGAGTCGGTACCGACAACGGAGTTTGTTGCGGTACCGAAGGCGTCGCAGCTTGTATGAATGCCGTGATGGCACGCTGCATGGTCAGGATATTCTGATCCATCGACGCCACCAATATCTGGATATCGGTACCAGTGGGAACCACCGGTACCCCAGAACATGGCAACAGGTGATCAGTCAAGGCCGAGCCATCGATGTCAACCTGTGACCCCATATATAAAGCTTTGGAAGCCGGAGCCTCCCGCTGGGGTAATTTTGCCGGTACAGATTCCTCGAGAGCAAGCCCGGAGGCATCTCAATACTTAGAGGGAGATCTACCCTTCGAGGACTGGCTGGACTTAAGTTTGGTTACCTGAGATCCATGGGAGGAAGAGGAAGCCCTGGAAGACGTCGATGCTATCGAAGCTGCATCAGAGGGAAACAGGGTACTGAGCTTGGCTGCTCAATTCTGTAGACCTCTTTTAGACATCATGGAACAGGACTCACAATCCGTAATGGAGTGGTCAGGACCTAAACATTTTAGACACCATTCATGGGTGTCGGTGACCGAAATGGTGCCGCTGCACTTCGTGCACTTTTTAAACCCGGAGGCGGGCTTTTCCATGAGGAAAAATTTTCCTAGGCCTAAGGCCGAAGAAAGAAAAAATGCACTGAAGTGAGAATAACAGTAGTTTTTTTTTTTTTTTTTAAGAATAAAGAAAGAAAGACCGGCGGTACCGGTCCGGTGTCGAAGAAGGCAGACACGCGACCAAAGAAATAAAAGAAAATAAAGAAATTCTTCAGCGGTGACAGGAACACGACCTGCTGGCTCCGCGGAAAAGAAGAACTGGAGAGAGGCGGTTAGGAAAGGCGGGAAGGCAGCGCGCAGGCGCTGTGGGATGCTCCCAAAAACTTTCCTTTTGGACGCTGGGGAGCGTTCCCGTGCAGGCTCCGTCGGTACCGACGATACCCATATGTGAAGACTCATTCCTGCTTGTTCCTGGAGATAGTCTTGTACAATCTGAGGAGCAAAAGATACTCATCTTTTAAGATTACTCTGCCCTCCTCAGCCAAAAACGCCAGGCCTTTGTGGAGGTGTGCCGAGCCTTGGAGGCAACTAAGCACCAGTTCATACTCCAGTACCCTGCATGCCTGCGGATTACAGTAAATGGTACAACATGTATTTTTGATACCCCAGAAGCAGCAGCAGGATATGTTCAGGGATTGGGGACTACAGCATCACTGGAACTTGAAGGAGCAGGAGGATGGACTGGGGATGCAGCTAGCAGGGCACACATCGAGCATGGAACCCCCTTCCCTGCTGGAGGAGCTGTTTGGAACGTCTCACATGGGGGGGGGGTGTTTTGGCCTCCCGATGCTGGTGTGATTTGCGGTCTCCTGTTGCGGTTCGGCCATTTGACCCCAGGTTAGATATTAAAACTCTAAGGTGGAGCAACATTCACCGGGAAGCGGGGGACTGGGCTTGGAAGGGGGGGCAGCGAACTGCATTTGGCCTTATGGCTGATGTCGTGAGCCAGGACACTGCCACCATATGAACTGGCGCAGGTTTGCCTCTTCCAGAGCGCATTGCAGTTGTGCTGAGGTGTTCCCCCTTTTCCAAGCCGATGAACATGTCAAACCTGTACCATTGAATGTTTAGTCCAGATTAATCTTGTTTGATGCTTATTACTGATGTTAGCAGCTGAGGCATACTTAACAATATCTATCACCATGGGATAAATGCCCCCTCCCGGGATATGTAATTGCAACCATAATATGCTGCAAATCTGTCACTTTTTACCACTGTAACACCAAACAGTCATAATACCACAGCATTGTAAGATAACAGTCATGTATGGAGGGGATAGAGGGCTATGGGGGTGATTGGCCCCGGGGCTGGGGGACAGAGAATCCGAGGGGCATGAGACAGTGAGAGGACAGAAGGAAGGAAAGGGAAGGCGACAATCCTGGAAGGGAGAATTGGTTTAACCATGAGCCGGAGGAAGCATGGCTGCACTGGGAAAGGAATACAGGTAGAGAAGATGACGGCAGCAGATTAGGAAGTCGAAGGATGGAGGAAGGGAGGAGAGATCACTGAAAGGACAACACAAGCCACTGAAACCGTAGTGAGCAAAATACAGGGACGAGGGGGCACATGGTAAGGATCGGGGGAGGGTTGGGGTGGGGACCCTAACATGTCAAGAGTGATCATGGAGCAGAAGAGGTGGGTGGATAAGACTGAGGGGAAAGGGGAGGGGAGAGGGCCAGGTGGACTGGAAAGAACAGAGAAGACAAAGGAGGAGGGAGGGAGGAAATACCATAGAACAATACAAAAGAAGAGGAATGGGTGGGGGGAGGGGGGAGTTACCCATGGTATCAGTGAATATGATGGGGGTGATGGTATAGATGGTGGGAACTGGTCATGGGAAGCGGTGCATGCGGGAAGGGCACTTGCGGCAGGAGGTGTGGGCCCCAGGCTGGGGGGGGTGCACACCTGCAATACGCAATTTGACATTTTAGACAAAACATGTACGATGTGGGACAATGGGTAAAGACATAAAGCTGGCCTCCTGGAACATATGTGGGATGGGGTCCCCCATCAAATGATTCAAGGTGGTGCAACAGTTACAAGCTCGTCATGTTGACGTTGCTGTGCTCCAGGAAACTCACCAATCTGCTGATGAACACATTAAGCTCTGTTGGGGGTGGGCTGGAGATGTTTATGATGCACCAATGGTTCGGAAAAAGAGGGATGTAACAATATTGACAGCAAAGGGTGCTGGGTGGGAGAAGACAGCAATGGAATCCGATCCCAAGGAACGATATGTATTTGTATAGGGTGGACTGTGTGGGCGACGGGTAGTGTTTGGAGCAATATATGCTCCCGTCTAACCTGTTGCATCACAGGATTCGCAGATTGCCCAATGATTCTGGGGGGTGATTATAATTATGTCTTTGACGTCACAATGGACAAATCTCAGGGGGGTGGCATGCAGGACTACCGTAGCTTGCGGAGGCTGGCGGGAATATGCGAAGGATACGGACTCCTGGATGTGTAGAGGATGCTGCACCCTGGAGATCGGGACTACATATGCTTATCGCGGGCGCACGGTATATGGTCAAGAATCGATTATTTCCTAGTATCAGTAGGGCTGTTTGAACAAGTGGTCAGGGCAGATATTGGTCCCATTGTAATGTCCGGTCATGCTGCGGTCATTCTGGAATTAAGCTGGAAGGAACAAGAGGGACATAGTCATAATCCCATCCAGGCTTTAGTTAAACCTTTGTAAGTAGTCACTTCCTTGAGCTCATATAACACTATAAGAAATTAATTATTTTTAAGCCCAACTATAAACTTGGAGTTCTGTATACAATTCCTTAATGCTAAACTAATATTGAAATAATTATTTTTATTTTGTATCTTTTGTATCTTTTTTTTGGTTATTGATTTCTTTCTAGAAAGAAATCAATAACCAAAAAAAAGATAAAAAGAAGAAAAAGAGAAAATATTCCTATGGATACATAAATAATTAAGGTCGTTGATGCAAAAGAAAGGCTATTTTCAACCCAGCAAGTCTGGCTGATTCAAGCCTTAAAAAAAGTCTGAGACCTTGTGGCATCCTAGTGTGAATGATAAAAGATACAAAATAAAAATAATTATTTCAATATTAGTTTAGCATTAAGGAATTGTATACAGAACTCCAAGTTTATAGTTGGGCTTAAAAATAATTAATTTCTTATAGTTTAGTTAAACCTTGACAAGTCAGAGGCCCTTCCGCTAGACCCGGCTGTCCCACGGGCTTGGTGGGATGAGTTCCCACTACGATGAGTGGAGGGCTAATTTAAATATCTGGGGATCCAACTCCCAAGCTCACCTTTCTCAGCTATATAGAACAAATATATCTGTTTTTTTGGGCGGATCTCGGGTGGCAAGTGCAGAAATGGCAGGACCTTTCGTTAGGGTTGGGAGGGCGAATAGCACTCTTTAAAATGATTCTCTTTCTGAAGTGGTTGTACCTCCTGCAGACACTGCCATTGGCACTTAAGAAGTGAGACATTTGTATCTTTGAAAAGCACACCAACACCTTGCCATGGAGAGAACGTCAACCCCGGGTGCGGCTGCCAGATTTTACAATGCCAGAGGGACCAAGGGGGAATGGGCTTCTCTGATATCGGACTGTACAACATGGCGTGCATGCTGAGACTTGTGCACAACTGGCTATGGGACATGGAGGACTATACACCAATGGGGTGGGAGAAGGCCCTAGCAGGACCTCCAGCACCTGCGCTATCTTCTTCACGTGGAATCAGTGAGGGAGATGCCTTCCATAGACTGAACAGTTCTCTTCGTCCTGGTCTGTTGGGCATGGCGCTATCTCTGCAAGCTGTTGGGTTGGACCGCATTCAGCTCCCCATTCCTTCCGTTGAGAGGCAATAACCGATTTCCCCCTGGACTCGTGGAGGGAGAGGGATTTGTGCAGTGGGAAATAATGGAGATTATGAATCTGGAGCATGTAGTCTCTGCGTCAGGGAAGCCAGTGGAGTTCCGTGTGAACAATATGGGTTGACAGGCCTAGATCTATTTCGGTACTGGTAAGTCCGGAGCTATGTTAATAGTTTGCCTCGAGAGTCCCGGGGGGGGGGGGGGGAATGTGCTCCACATTGGAGGAACCTCTATTAGGGGGAGAGAGTTGGATTAGGATAACTCATTTGCACAAAGCCTGGTGGATGTGAGCCCAAGTACACAGGAGGAAGACCTACAGCGTGGACATGGATGATGTAATGATGGCATTTGCACAGATTTCACCTCTGAGTGTTTCCATGGAGCATCGTGACCTGCAGTATAAGTTACTTCACAGCCTGTACTTCATTCCATGGCAAGTGTGGAGAGCGGGAATAGCATCTTCAGATCAATGCCCTAGGTGTGGGGCGAGCACAGCTACTCAAGGCCATATGTTTTGGCACTGTCAGTGGGCACAGGACAACTGGGCAGAGTACAGCGATATCTAGAAATGTGTATGGGAGGAAACCAACTTTGATTTTAGATATATGGCAACGAGAGAACGGGGTCAACTAGGGGCAAATATCACGTGGGTGGCTGCGCCTAGTCCTTGTGGTGGCGTGGATGGTCATTCTACACAATTGGCTACAGCTGGGGAAACCCACCCATGGCCAGTGGCGAACTGCTCTGAACGACTTGCTCCTAATAGAGAGGCAGAGAGTGGGTGGGCATGCCCAATGATGGGAAGCGTTTCTAGAGGGGTGGGGACCATACCTTCAGTCTCTGATGCCACGCGCATGAAGCAGGATTTTGAACTCGTGGGTGTGAATGGTGAGTCTGTAAAATGGAAGAGTGGATGGAGAGAGATCTCTATGGGTCTTGGGAGGGGGTAAGGAGGAGCAGGGAGAGGGACATGGGGAGGGTAGCAAGAAGGGAGTGGGGGAGAAGAGGGTGAAGCTTAGAAAAGCTCTAGTGGGGTGAAGGAACAACTCCCACAGAACTCAGCAGCCAACACATAAATGGGGAATGAGGGGTAGGGGGGATAGATAGGGTGATAAGGTGGGATATAAGGCACAAAATAAAAAGAAAAAAAATATTCTTTCAGATAAATTGAAGTTGCGGATCATGGCACACATGGGGCTTGATAGCAGCCTGGTATTACTGAACCTCCTGTGTTAAATGACGTCTCTTCCCTATATGGCATATTTATTTTATGTTTTACATTGAAAGTTAACTCCGAGTTGTTACTGATGCCAGTGATTTCATAAGTTGTGTAATGAAGAGATTTCAACCTAAAGGCCTAAAAGACACGTGCTTGAGATTCTTAGGCATATAGCTTAGTGATAGGGATATCTGTACTATGCCCAGTAGGACTGGGGTGAGTTTGTGTTTAGAAAATGTAATCCATGAATGGGGAGATGACTTTGGGCAGGAAGGACAGAACTATGCATAAAGACACAGACTCTGAAGAAGAAAAGGACAAATAAGGGTTCCTACACAAGAGAACCTGCAACTCCAAAATATGTCTGGATCATACCAGAAAGTCCACCTTCAAAGGTCAGATTAACAGTTGTCCATTTTAATGGCTCTATGGGAGAACCTATCAGGGGATTCAGAACAAAATTAAGGCACCACTGGACAAATGGACTGGGGATCAAATATGCCATGGTGCAGAAAAGATGCAATGCTCACAGATGGGCAAGAAAAAAAACACAAAAGGAGCAGAGCACACTTGCAAAGGATAGAAACATAGAAAAACGACGACAGAAAAAGACCACATGGCCTATCTAGTCTGTCCTTCCATATCAACAACTACAACAGTCTCCTTTTTTCCTTTAGAAATCCTCTGTTTGTCCCATGCTTTTTTGAAGTCAGATACTGCCCTCATCTCTATCACCTCCACTGGGAGACTATTCCACGGATCCACCACTTTTTCCGTAAAGAAATATTTCCACATATCACTCCTGAATCTATCTCCTTTCACCCTCATCCCATGTCCCCTCGTAGCAGAACTTGCTTTCAATCGAAAGAGGCTCTCCCCCTGTGCATTTATGCCAAAGAGGTATTTAAACATCTCAGTCATATCACCTCTATCCCGCCTTTCCTCTAAGGTGTACATATTAAGATCCTTAAGTCTGTCCTCATATGCTTTATAATGAAGACCACAAGCTATTTTAGTAGCCACCCTCTGTACTGACCCCATCCTGTTTATATCCTTTTGAAGGTGCAGTCCCCAGAATTGCACACTATACTCCAAATGAGGTCACTTCAAAGACTTATACAGAGGCACTATCACCTCCTTTTTTCTGCTAGCCATTCCTCTCCGTATGCACCCAAGCATCCTTCTAGCTTTTGCTGTCCCCTTTTCTACCTGTTTAGCTAGTTTAAGATCATCAGACACAACCACGCCTAGGTCCCGCTCTTCTTTAGTGAACAAAAGTACTTCACCCCCTATACTATATTGCTCCCTTGGATTGCTGCAGCCCAAATGCATGACCTTACATTTTTTAACATTAAATCCCAACTGCCAAATTCTAGACCATTCTTCAAGCTTAGCTAGATCCCTCCTCATGTTATCTACACCTTCCTGGGTGTCTACTCTATTGCAGATTTTGATATCATCCGCAAAGAGGCAAACCTTACCTGACAGCCCTTACACTATATCACTAACAAAGATGTTAAAAAGAATCGGACCAAGGACAGATCCCTGGGGCACACCACTGGTAACTTCCTTCTCCTCAGAGTGAGCTCCATTTACCTGTACTCTTTGTCGCCTCCCACTCAACCAATTTCTAACCCAAGCAGTAACTTTAGGGTCCATCCTTAGGGTGCTCAGTTTGTTTATAAGTCGCCTGTGAGGAACGGTGTCAAAGGCTTTACTGAAATCTAAATACACCACATCTAGGGCTCTCGCTCGGTCCACCTCCCTGATCACCCAGTCAAAGAAATCAGATTTGTCTGACAAGACCTGCCTCTGGTGAATCCATGCTGCCTCAGATCCTGTAATCCGCTGGACTCCAGAAACCTCTTTCAGCACCGTTTCCAATAATTTACTCACCACCGAAGTTAAACTAACTGGCCTGTAGTTTTCAACCACATCCTTACTTATACTTTTGTGTAAGTGTAAGGATAGCAGGACACAGCAAATCAAATAGCATATGGAGGTCACAGATGCTTTATTGGCTGAACAGTCCTCTACACGTTTCGGCAAAAGCCTTCTTCAGGGGGTAAACATACTCAAAAACTAAAAACAGTACAAACTAGCAATAAATAAATAAACAATAAAAAATAAATGACAATAGTATAAAGTGTAAAACATAGGGTGGAGTACATACAAAGATACCCACTCTTATCACAAGCAGAAAGCATATACAGGGTGGCCCAAAAAAGTGAGAAGATCTCGTAGCATATAAGTTATTTAAGAATTCAAAAAGAAAGATGAAAACGATTGACGAATTTAAAAAAAAAAAAAAGATGGCGACCGGAAATTGTCAAAATAAAGACGTTGCATAGCTAAAAAAGGTAAATAAGTAAACTATTTAAGCTTTTAATTCACGAGATGTTCTCACTTTTTTTGGGCCACCCTGTATAGTCCTTATCTTGGGGCAGTAAAGAGAGATGAGGAGGAACTGAATGTTTTAGCCATTCTGGATATGTTATGATTTGTACTAACAAAGGCATTCTGTGTAAGATACGAAGAAACAAAATCACTCCAATTCTGAATTAATACCACATCTGTGAAATAAAATCAGAAGGAGCAACATGAAGTTATAAAGTACCATCGTGCATTCTAAAAGAGGGAGCGCCATATTTAGCCTCAACCACATGGTACAAACAATGGTAAAAGAAGAGGAGATAAACTTTCAATGGACCAAATAAACTAAGGGAACTCTGTCCGTGTTAACCACATCTTTGAAAAGAAAGAGCAACTCCTGGCTATATAGTCATAATATTGCCATCTTCTAGTGTCCAAAATGGGATTGTCAGAGCCAGAGAATGCTAAAAATTAACAATCAGGGGATATAAACTATAAAAAGTAGAGCTTTACCAGCAACATATGATAAGGATGTAGCAGTGAAGAACCTAAGAAAAAGAGAGCTTTAAAACCATTTCCCTTAGCCAGCTGAGAAGGAATGTACTCCATCCTGTAAAATGGCACATTAATTTTCCAAAGGATTTAAAAATGGTAAGAAATATGGCACTTTTAAATACGCTCCCATTTGTGCCAGAGAGGGGTCAAAGGTATCTCATTTGCATGTGTTATACAATTGTCCCTTTTTTTTAAAAAAGATTTTCTAGGTGTATATTAAAACAAAGGGTGTGCACTGTGAATGAAAACTTCGGCCGGAGGGGCAACAAACCACAGTCAAAGCAAACCGGCATTGCCTGTTGAGAAAGCGTGTGTGCTTTTGGCCATCACAGAGCCCTGCATTGGGTCACTTGTGCCGGAGGCTAAGCAGACTGCAGGCAAGGTCAAATACGGCACTGAAGATTTCCCCACAGAAAACTGCTGCTTTTCAGTTTGCGATATTCTGCTAAACCAACACAAAATCTTATACTGAATTGTCCAAAAGGAGGAAAGCCGCCTCCGCATAATAAAGAAATCATATTGGGGTGCAAAACATGAATGTCTATCATTGAAAAAAAGAAACTGCCAAGGCGCCCATACGGAATAAAATGTGTACTACTCATTGTGTCACACAAACATTACTTCAATAAGGGATGCCCAGATAAGTAGTAAACCCTGAGAAAAAGTAAAAGGCAAACAAATCTAGTGCAGGCTGTTTCACCACACAATTGACCACTCATAAAAACTGCAAGAGGATGGGGGGAGGGGGAAAGAGGAAGAGGGGGAGAAAGAAAAGGGAAGGGAAGGGAATGGGGCCCCACAGGACCTAAAATGGAATATACCTCTGTGGTAGGCTATGGCCTAGCATGGCCTGCTACTATGAAAGGCCTGTAAGTTAGGCCTGGATCCTAACTCCCATTATAGCTAGAAAAGAATCAAAAATCTGTGGAAAATGAGAAAACTGTTTTAAAGTGCTTAATAAGAAGTTTTTATGAATTCATAAGTCTTTCATTATTCTCTTGTGTGTGAAAGAAAAGAAATTTTATTTATTTATTTATTTACATTCTCTTATATACCGTGCTATTCTGCATCAGTGCGGTTTACATTGAACAAACTGAAATTACATTGAACAGGGCATTATAACTTGGAGATAACTATTTTACAGGGAGCATGTTTCAATACATGCATTCCTGAAGCTAGGGATAACCTTGCAGTAGAGAAGTATCAAAATTTATTTATTTATTTAACAGCTTTTATATACCGCACTCTTCGTCATCAGCGCGGTTTACATTTTAACAAATTGTACTTAAGCATGAAAGTTAAATTAGACTTACCTGCTAATTGTAGTTCCTGGAGTCGCTCCAGTCTAGTCCCGGAATCTGTGGGTTGTCAACCTCCTCCAGCAGCTTTGGAGACTGAGAAACTTCACACTTGTGATGTCACTGGTATATAAGCACTGGAATCGCCTCCTCACACCAGTTAACCTATTGACAAAGCAGACTCACCAGAGCAACAAGTAAGTAGAATGGCAGAGAAAAAACAAATAACCAGGTAACTTTACAGGACCTGAGGTCCAACTAAGTACACTAGGTGCAGCTACTGCCTATACCCTGAGGTCCCCATTTCCTCTAGGCGCAAAAATCAAATATGACATGCACAGCAAATCCCCCGAATCACCCCAGCCCTACCATGACCCAAAAGGAAACACCCAAAACAAATGGCTTACCTGGAAAAGAAGGCGTGCTTCAGGCCATCCAGCATCAGCAACTAGGGCGGGGCACGGGACTAGACTGGAGCGACTCCAGGAACTACAATTAGCAGGTAAGTCTAATTTAACCTTCCTGATCATCCCTCCAGTCTAGTCCCGGGATCTGTGGGATGTAACAGAGCAGTGAAATACCTAACGGGAGAGACCTGCCAAGCCAGCCTGAAGCACAGCCGCTCCAAAACAGGAATCCCGTTCAGCTTGCACATCCAAACGGTAATGCTTCATGAAAGAATGCATTGAAGACCATGTTGCTGCTTTACATATCTCGGCCGGCGGTACCAAACCACACTCCGCCCAAGACGCCGCCTGCGCTCTAGTGGAATGAGCTGTTATCCCATCCGGAACCACTCGACCCCGTAAAATATACGCCGACGCTATCGCTTCCCGCAACCACCGGGCAATCGACCCTTTAGAGGCCGCCTCACCTTGCCTCGTGCCCGCAAACAGAACAAACAGTCTGTCAGGCTTACGAAAACTAGCCGTTCGAGCCACATACTTCTTCAAAGCTCGCCGAATATCTAAACAATGGAGCCGTTCCGCGACTTGTCCCTTACCGCTCGACGCGAAAACCGGCAAGGACACCACTTGATTCAGATGAAAAGCCGAGACAACTTTCGGCAAGAAGGACGGGACCGTCCGTAAAACCACCTTCGAATCCGAGAAAGAGAGAAACGGCTTCCTACAAGACAGAGCCTGCAACTCAGAAACCCTTCTCGCGGAAGCGATCGCCACTAAAAATACCACTTTAAGAGTCAGATCCTTTAACGAAGAGTGCGCCAATGGCTCAAACGGCGCCTTAGTCAACGCCTCTAAGACTAACGGAAGATCCCAGGCCGGAACGACACGTTTACGCGGTGGCCGCAGTAGAGTCACCGCTCTCAAAAAACGCTTCACATCCGCGTGACTCCCCAGTGAGGTGCCCTGCACCTTACCCCTATAACAGGACAACGCTGCCAAATGAACTCTCAACGACGCTGCCGCCAGGCCCTTTTGAAAACCATCCTGTAAAAATGCTAGCACTTGCAGCACAGACGCCTTCAAGGGCACGACCTCCTGACCCGTACACCATGCTTCAAAAATACGCCACACTCTCACATACGCCAGCGACGTAGTCCTCCTTCTCGCTTTCAGCAAGGTAGAAATCACCACCCTCGAATAACCCCTCGCCGTTAATCTAGCCCGCTCAATAGCCAGACCGTAAGCGAGAATCGATCCACCTGAGGCATGCAAAGAGGTCCCTGCGTTAGAAGGTCCTTGCGAAGAGGAAGCTTCCAGGGTTCCCCTACCAAAAGTCTTACTAAGTCCGCGTACCATGGTCTTCTCGGCCAATCCGGAGCAATGAGAATCACGCGACCCTTGTGATGCTCTATGCGCTGCAACATCCGACCGATTAACACCCACGGAGGGAACACATACAGGAGATGCCCTTCCGGCCAAGCCTGTACCAGAGCGTCCAGACCTTCCGCCATTCTCTCCCTGCGTCTGCTGAAGAAGCGACCGGCTTTTGCCGACTGAAAGGTCGCCATGAGGTCCATCACCGGCTCCCCCCAGCGCTGAACCAACATTGCGAACACCTCTGGATGCAGGACCCACTCTCCGGGGTCCACCTTCACTCGACTCAAGAAATCGGCCTCCACATTGTCCACCCCCGCGACATGCGCTGCCGACAAAGCCACTAGATTCTTCTCTGCCCAGTCGAACAATCCTTCTGCCTCGGCTTCGAGCGCCACACTGCTGGTGCCTCCCTGTCGGTTTATGTAAGCCACCGCAGTCGCATTGTCGGAGAACACTCGCATGGCCGTCCCCCGAAGATACGGGCAAAACTCTTGCAGAGCCAATGTTACCGCTCTCAACTCCAACCGGTTGATCGACCAGGTCTGTTCTAGGGCGGACCACTGTCCCTGGGCCAGGTGACCCTGACAATGAGCTCCCCAGCCCTGCAGACAGGCATCAGTTGTCAAGGATATCCACGCTGGAATCTCTAATGGCATTCCTTTCTCCAGGCTGCCCGGAGCCAACCACCACTGAAGAGCTTGGCAAGTCTGTGGCGGGCACGGCAACCGCTGAGACAGAGAATCTCGTTGATGCGACCACCTCCGCAACAGCGCTCTCTGCAAAGGCCGCATGTGAGCGCGCGCCCACGGCACCAATTCCAGTGTTGCCGCCATGGCTCCCAATACTTGTAGGTAGTCCCAGGAAGTGGGACACTGCTTGCGGAGAAACTGACAAACAAAAGCCGGAGGCCGAGCACCCGCTGTGTGGGTAGAAATACACGACCGTCCTTCGTGTCGAAACGTGCTCCCAGATACTCCAGGTTTTGAGACGGGTCCAACTTGCTCTTGGACATGTTGACCACCCAACCGAGACTCTGCAGCAGAGCCACCACCCTGGACGTAGCCGTAACACTCTCTTCCGGAGACTTCCCCCGGATCAACCAATCGTCCAGATACGGGTGCACCAACACTCCTTCCTTCCGTAAAGCCGCCGCCGCCACCACCACCATCACCTTGGTGAAGGTGCGCAGAGCGGTAGCCAGGCCAAAAGGTAGAGCCTGAAACTGAAAATGGCCCATAGGTACCGCAAAGCGGAGGAATTTTTGATGTTCCGGCCGTATCGGAATGTGCAGATATGCCTCCGACAGGTCCAAGGACGTCAGAAATTCCCCTTTCCTCACCGCCACGATGACGGACTTGAGAGTCTCCATCCGAAAGTGAGAAACGCGTAGACAGCGATTCACTCGTTTGAGATCCAGAATAGGTCGCCACGTGCCTTCCTTCTTTGGCACCACAAAATAGATGGAGTACCGACCGCAACCGAACTGGTCGGCGGGAACCGGCACAATTGCCTTGAGAGATAAGAGCCTTTGAACCGTCTCCCGCACTACCTTGCACTTTGCGCTTGCCTTGCACGGCGACCGAACGAATGAATCGGCCACCGGCCGTTGCAACTCCAAAGCGTAACCCTCTCGAATGACCTCTAACACCCACTGATCGGACGTGAGGTGGGCCCAGGCAGGGTAGAACTCCCGCAGATGCCCTCCCATGGGAACTAGTCCTGCCTGAACCCCCCTGGCATCATTGTGATTTTCTAAAAGAGGAGGCGGCGGATGCAGCCGCAAATCCCCTGCTCGCTCCTCGAAAACCTTGAAACCCTTGGCTTCGTCCAGGGAAACGCCCCCGCTGCCCCTGACCAAACCTTGAAGGGCGAAAACGGCGGAACTCCCGTTGCTGCCCCTTAGCCCCGGGACCGGGACGACCCTGCCGTTGTTTGTCCTCAGGTAACCTACCCCCCTTGGATTCGCCCAAATCCTTTACTAACTTATCCAACTCTTCACCAAAAAGTAACTTACCGCGGAAAGGAAGCCTACTCAACCGCGTCTTGGATGAACCATCCGCTGCCCAATTCCACAGCCAAAGACATCTCCGACCCGCGACCACCGAAGCCATACTCTTCGCCAACCCGCGGATAAGATCATAATGAATATCCGCCAAATACGCTGCGCTGGATTCCAACCTGGACGCGTCCTCGGCTTCTTCTCCCGAGCGGTCCCCTTGAATCCTCTGCGCCCACCGTAAGCAGGCTCTGGCCACCCAGGCCCCGCAAATAGACGCCTGTAAGGAAAGTGCATTTGCTTCAAAGACCTGCTTTAGCAAAGTCTCTAATTTACGATCCTGCGCATTCTTGAGCGCCGCTGAGCCTTCCACGGGAATGGTAGTCTTTTTGGTCATTGCCGCCACTGCGGCATCCACTCTCGGAGCCTTGAACAACTCCCTATCTTGATCCACCAGAGGGTAAAGCCTCGCCATAACTCTAGACCCCTTAAGCGCGGCTTCCGGCATATCCCACTCTTCTTGAATCCTTTCCTTAAACACTCTATGCACTGGGAAAGCCCTCTGAGTTTTCCGAACGGCTTGCAACAAGGGATCTTCCAAGGCCGAATTCTCCACCGGCCCTCCGGTAGGCATATTAAGGGTCTTGAGGGACTCCGCTATGAGCGCCGGTAACTCCTCCCTACGGAACACCCGCACCACTCTTGCCTGGTCTTCCTGGTCCTTTATCTCACCTTCCTCCAAATCCTCCTCCAGACCCTCTTCCAAATCTGCGTCATCCAAGCGGATGTCCTCTGACAGGACTGACAGCGCTACCTGATCCGTATCCCCTCTGGCTCTTTTAGCGCTGACACCAGACACGGCTGCTGTCAACGGAGAAGACGGCTGCTTTTCCCGGAGTGCCACCCCTGCAGCACCTGCGACAGGTGCCCCCGGGGGGCTGCCCAAGGCCTTATGAAGTAGAGCCATGAAATCTGAGGAAAAAATCGCCACCAAAGTCTCCGCGCCAAGCGGCTGTGAAACCGGGGCATCCAGCGCTGCAGAGGTACTGGGCCCCGGCTCAGGAGCAGGCAGAGAAGCAACGTTGGGCTCTACCACCTCCCTCAAAAGCTCTTGCCCCTCTGCCTCTGGCTCGGGGGCTAGGCCCCCAGCCCCAGACTGCAACCCCTGCAGACTCCTTCCTGCGTTAGGGAACTCCTCCTGGCCCCACACATGAGACAGAGCTGCTTGGCAGGCATGATACTCTATTCCCCTTGCCTCAGACGAACCCCGTTGCACAGAAATTTTCTTTTTTTTTTTTTTTTTACTAGCTGTAACGGCAGGCACAGCCCCCCAGCTAGAATCTGAAGAGCTGGACTAAAAACGAAGCTTCTGAAAGGAAATATGCCCCGTTGAAGCCCCGAGATCGCAACGGCGATTTCCCGCGCGGCTACCACGCGGTTCGGCCTGCCAGACGCAAGAACTCGCTGTTCCCGCCTAAGCACGGCTCCCTACCTTCTGCGGCTCAGGCGGACTGCCGGTAACTGCCAGGCTCGTGCTTCTCCCACCAGGCAGCCGGCTGAAGGCTGAATATCGCCGGGGTGGACAAACTCCCCCGAAGCAGCTCCCAACTGCTTAGGACGGCTCTAGGCGCTGGCAGGCAAGCCGTCTGCACACGCCGAGCACAGCCCCACAGTGACACCTGAGCTTTTATTTCTTTCAGCTCGGTAATCATCTGCCGGTCCTCCCCTCCACTCGCTGCCCCCCGACTGCACCCAGGGAGGTAAAATAAGCAAAACAAAGAAAGGAGGACCTCTGGACACCGGAGGGCAGAACAGCCGCACCAAGCCAAATGGAGCCCTCTCTCAAAGAGCTGTTCACAGCCTTCTCTTATTATTATTTGCCAATCAGGATTGAAAGTAAGGCTAAATCAATTTAAAAGCAATTTTAAGTCTGCTCAATCGTTCCTCTAGTGAGCCCCGAAACCCCTGGGCTCACCACCTCCTTCAGCTGCTTTGGAGACTGATAACTGGTGTGAGGAGGCAGTTCCAGTGCTTATATACCAGTGACATCACAAGTGTGAAGTTTCTCAGTCTCCAAAGCTGCTGGAGGAGGTTGACAACCCACAGATTCCGGGACTAGACTGGAGGAACGATCAGGAACATATGTTAAGAACTGCACCATTGTTAGAACAATCCTAAGGGAAGGGGCTGGTTGCTAGGCCCCGGAGGGATTTCTAATTGGACAGGTGCAGGGAGCGTAGAACCAATGAGAAGTTTGTATGTATCGAGTTAGAACCAAGTTCTCATGTATCAAACTGAAAAAGAGGTATAAATGGTTATGTTTTTTTAAAACCTTTGCTCAGTTCCTTTTGAAGCTTTGACTGACTGGGCCTGTGCACAATAAACTGGCTTGGACCCTGTCAATTGACTCCTGGATTTATTCATTGATTGCACTTTGCTACAGCATATTCTTGGTGCATTGGCCGGGAAGTGCGAGTGGTAAATGGTATTCAAGTGAATAATCCACGCAATTCGCCTTGAGGTTTGGCCCGGTTGGAACCGTGTCTGTCCGACCGCGGGGGAAACCTCAGGCGCCGCCGGCCCCTTTGTGCCAGAGAGGGTTCCGCCTGCCTCGGCGGGCCATCGGGTCCAGCTGGCCAACACCTCCGACCCGGGGGAGTCCAGGTTCCAACTCAGAAGCTGGTGTGGTATCGGGGACCGGATCCGGTGAGTAGACATTTTTGTGATTCGATAGAAAGAACAGCCTGGGACAACGTCTTGCGTGCGCAGGACTGATTTGGTATATTTGGTATAGACTAACTGGGAAATCTCGCATGAGTGTGTGCGAGACAAGGGAGCCTGATCACCTCCCATAAGGGCGGTCCTAGTAAGCTCCGCGTAAGAGAAAGCGGAAGCCGAAGCCATCGACCCTTCTTGTTTGAACTAGTCAGTTAGTCAGAAAACCTGGGCACTTGAAATATGATTTCCTGTTGAAATATTCTTGCTTGTGTGAGTGAGAGGTCTTAAAATACAGACCGAGCGAGAGCGGACTCCTAAGTAGCGCAGTTCCTGGCCGGGCGACCGCGCCCAGGTCGCGAAAAGGAGGAAGCGAGTGGTGTTTGTCCCCCCCCCAGTGTTCTGTGGGCTGTACGGACCCCTTACCTACAGCCATACTACCTATCCTTATTGTTCGTTGTCTTGTACGTCATTACGTGTACGTAGAGTACGTAGCGTACGTAGTTAGTAGAGTACGTAGGTAGTATACGTAGTTACGTTTAGATTATGGGAGGGGCGGAGTCCACGCAAACTCCGCTGGAATGTATGATCAAGAATTTCCGTAAAGGATTTTCGGGTGATTATGGTATGAAAATGACTCCATCCAGATTAAAAATGTTATGTGAAAGGAAGTGGCCCACGCTAGCTGCTTCATGGCCCCGTGGGGGCACCTTTGATTTCGAAACTGTTTTTCGAATTCATCAGCTTATACAAAGAGTGTATCCTGACCAGTTCCCCTATATAGATTCCTGGTTGAGTGTTTGTGAACAACAGCCCTCATGGATGAAGCGCTGCTATGAGGAGCGCTGTAAAATATTTGTAGCTACTACTAGGGGAACCCGAAAAGTTAAGGAAGAGAAGCCACCTGTGTATTCTGCCCCAGAGTCCCCAGATATCCTGGCTAGGTTACCCCAGTACCCACAGAAGTTAGTTCCCCCAGCACCACGGCCAGAGGTGGAGCCAGATGAGGAGCCCCAGAAAATACCGCTGCAGCAGCCTAAGAAGCACCCTACTCCGAGTGATAGTCCCGAGTCAGGCCCAAGCACGTTGCGGGGACTCGAGTCCTCTGACGAGATAGGAAGCGGAGGCTCTCCTGCCAGTTCAGGGTCACCCACCAAGGAGACTTGTGCCCGGGAGCCTTAAGATTTAAGAAGCGTAACTCCCAAGAAGAAGAAGGAGAAAGCAGGGCACCTAATGCCATTACGCCAAGTGCCTGGAATACCTGTTTTAAATGATCAGGGCCAGATGGCGCCAGGACCAACCAGCTTAGTTTATGTACCCTTTTCCACCACAGATTTATTAAACTGGAAAATGCATTATGCATCCTATACAGCCAAGCCTCGGGAATTAACAGAATTAATGTCTAGCATTATGCAAACTCATCAGCCTACCTGGGCCGATTGTCGCCAGCTCCTGTCCACCCTCTTTACTACTGAGGAGCGAGGGCGAATCGGGCAAGCAGCCCTCCGTTGGTTAGAAGAAAACCCTGTAGAAGGGGGAGGAATAAACCCCCCGCAAGCAGCTGTTGCAGAATATCCCAATGAAGATCCCGGGTGGGACCCGAATGATGAAAGGGGGGCGGCGGCCCTAACCAGATTTCGCCAGGCCTTATTGCAGGGCCTGAAGAAGGGAGGCCAGAGGGCCATGAATATCGGGAAAGTATCGGAAGTTCTCCAGGGTCCAGATGAGAGCCCAGCGGCCTTTTATGAGCGGTTGTCTGAAGCTTATAGATTGTATACCCCATATGATCCCGCCGCTCAGGAAAATTTACGCATGGTAAATGCGGCCTTTGTTAGTCAGTCCCAGAGAGACATAAAACGAAAATTGCAGAAATTGGATGGATTTGCGGGCATGAATACAGCACAGTTAATGGAAGTCACTCAGAAAGTATTTGTGAATCGTGAAAATGAATGAGACAGAGAAAGTGAACGAAAGATGAAGAAGAAGGCAGATCTTCTTGCTGCTGCCATAACCGAACGACATGGAGGAGGTTTTCCTAATCAAAGGACCAGAGGACGTGGAAGAGGCCGCGGAAGCGAAAGGCCTCAATTAGGTGCAAATCAGTGCGCCTACTGCAAGGAAGAAGGACATTGGAGAAATGAATGCCCGCATCTGGACTCCGCCCCTGTGAGGGGAGGAGGGAGTCCCTGGAGGCCAGGAGGACGATTTTGAAGGAGGGGAGGAATGAACCGAACACAGTTCCAGCAAGAGAGGGAGGAAGCCATTGAGGGAGTGGCAGTAGCAACGGGCTATGACCTGGATGACATAGATGAAGACTAGGCCAGACCGGGCTCCAAGTTCACCCTGGGTCCCAGGAGCCTATGGTCAGTTTAAAGATAGGGGACCTATACATGGAATTTATGGTAGATACAGGAGCAGAACATTCAGTAGTAGCCAAGCCAGTAGCTCCTCTTTCCTCACGATCTGTCACTATTGTTGGAGCCACTGGAAATAAAGCCACAAAGTCATTCTTACAGAACCGCATGTGTGAACTAGGGGGACAGAAAATAACGCACCAGTTCTTGTATATGCCTGAGTGCCCTATTCCACTACTGGGCCGAGACATGCTTGCTAAGCTCCAGGCACAAATATCTTTTGCTGAAGGGGGAGAAATGAAAATGACTGTGAACCCAAAGCCTGCTGGACTGGTGGTGCTCACTGTTCCCCGAGAAGAAGAGTGGCGGTTCTATAGTGCACCTCCAATAAAGTCAACTAGTTCCTGTATACCTACCAACCTCATAGCCCCACCTGAAGTATGGGCAGAAGATAATCCACCTGGCCTAGCGAAGAACATAGCCCGTCATTGTCACCCTCAAGCCAGGAGTGGAACCAGTGCATGTGAAGCAGTATCCTCTCCCTCGACCAGCCATTGAAGGAATCCACTGCCATTTGATGAAACTGCTGAAGTATGGACTTCTCAAGGAATGCCAGTCACCTTGGAACACCCCCCTTCTCCCAGTAAAGAAACCCGGGACAGGGGACTACCGCCCAGTACAAGACCTAAGGCGAGTGAGTGATGCAGTTGAAACTATACACCCTGTAGTACCAAACCCTTATACTCTTTTGGGACTGATCCTCGCTGAGGCTACTCATTTCACCGTCCTGGACCTGAAAGATGCCTTTTTCTGTGTACGCCTAGCCCCCACCAGTCAACTTTTGTTTGCTTTTGAATGGCAAGACCCCACAAAAGGAAGGCGGGGCCAGCTCACTTGGACCAGATTACCCCAAGGATTCAAGAATTCATCTACTCTCTTCAGTGCTGCCCTGAATCAAGATCTCTAAAGTTACCCAGCGGACCCAGGAAAGAGGGTTCTTCTTCAGTATGTAGATGACTTGCTCATAGCCACCAACTCAGAAAGTGAATGCCTACAAGCTACTAGTGAACTCTTGTACCTTCTCAAAGAGGCTGGATACAAAGTCTCAAGAGCCAAAGCACAACTATGCCAAACTGAAGTCAAGTATCTAGGATTCCAGTTGTCCAGTGGGATCCGACGTCTGGGACCAGAACGCATAGAAGCTGTATGCAGTATCCCCATTACAACCACTAGGAGGCAAGTAAGAGCCTTCCTGGGGGCCGCGGGATACTGTCACATATGGATCCCCAACTTCGCGCTGATTGCAAAACCACTGTACCAAGTCACCAAAGGAATGGAAAAATCCCCACTAGAATGGGGACATGAGCAAGATGCAGCATTCCAGTCCCTGAAAAATGCTCTGATGTCGTCCCCAGCTCTGGGTCTTCCAGATGTTCAGAAGCCTTTCCATCTTTTTGTCCATGAGTCACAAGGAAACGCATTGGGGGTATTGACTCAATCTCTTGGATCTTGGCAACAACCAGTAGCCTATCTGTCAAAACAATTGGATGTAGTTGCAAAAGGATGGCCCCCTTGTTTGAGAGCTGTTGCAGCAACAGCCCTCCTAGTGGGCGAAGCAGATAAACTCACACTGGGACAAACTCTTCAAGTCACCGTGCCACACTCTGTTCTGACTCTCATGGAACACAAAGGAAACTTCTGGCTAACCAATGCACGAATGTTGAAATATCAGAGCATGCTGTGCAAAAACCCCCAGATACAGTTGAAAGTCAGTCAAGCTTTGAATCCTGCTACGTTGTTCCCAATTGGTCCTGGGCCTCCTGATCATAACTGCTTAGAAATCATGGACACTGTATTCTCAAGTCGCCCTGATTTGACCGATGTCCCTCTAGAGGACGACCCTGAACGGACTTTCTTTGTGGATGGAAGCAGTTTGGTCAACAATGGACATCGTTGTGCTGGATATGCAGTGGTGACCCTTGATCTGGTAGTTGAATCCTCAGCCCTGACTCCAGGAACTTCTGCACAGAAAGCTGAATTGATAGCCCTCACCAGAGCCTTGACATTAGGAGAAGGACTCCGCTTAAATGTGTACACAGATTCCAAATATGCTTTCACCACTTTGCATGCACATGGAGCCTTGTATAAAGAGCGAGGGTTGATCACTTCAGGGGGTAAGGCCATTAGGTATGGGCCCGAGATATTGATGTTATTAGATGCTGTGTGGGCCCCCAAACAAGTGGCAGTCATGCACTGCCGAGGTCATCAGGCAGGAGCAGGAGAAGTCATCCGAGGGAATAGATTTGCAGATGCCACAGCCCGGAAGGCAGCCACCACAGGACAAGTTAGGGCCCAAGATACTGTAATGCAAGCAGCTCTATTCCCTGTGCCCCTCAGTTCCTGGGCACCCCGATACACTACAAGAGAGTTAGACTATTATTGTGAAAAAGAGGGAGGAGTCTTGACAGAACAAGGTTGGATAGTGTTGCCACCCCCAGAAGGTAGCCCACCTCCAGGTCCTACAGTCATCCCTGAAGCATTAGGGCCAGCCTTTGTTCAAGCTTTTCACCAAGCCACACATTATGGAAAAACAATTATGGAAAAAGCCCTGAGACCCCATTTCTGTATTTCACTGTTAGGATCCCTGACCACCTCGGTGGCCCAGCAATGTCTGATATGTGCCAAAAATAATGCCAAGCAAGGTCCCATTCCACCCCCAAGAGTTCAGTCAGTAGGGGTGACCCCAATGAGTGATATACAGGTAGACTTTGCTGAAATGCCCCGTGCAAATGGATATCACTATATGTTAGTGTTAGTCTGTACATTTTCGGGATGGGTGGAAGCCTACCCCACTCGAACTGAGAAAGCCCGAGAAGTCACTAGGGTATTGCTTCATGAGATCATTCCCCAATTCGGAATACCATCAACTATAGGGTCAGATAATAGTCCATCATTTGTATCCCAAGTGACCCAACAGTTAGCTCGAGCTCTGCAAATACAATGGAAGTTACACACTGCTTACAGACCCCAGAGCTCAGGAAAAGTGGAACTTATGAATAGAACCTTGAAAACTCAGTTATCTAAGCTTTGCCAAGAAACACACCTGAAGTGGCTCCAAGTTCTCTCTATAGCCCTTCTTAGGATACATTCAGCTCCCACCAGATCCCTAGGAGTCTCCCATTTTGAAATTTTGTATGGGCGACCTCCACCCATAGTGCAGGGAATAAAGGGAGACATGAGACAGATAGGATCTGAAATAACTAGACAAGAACTATTAGCTTTAGGTTCTGTCTTGCAGAATCTCCAAACGTGGGTGCAAGATCGACTACCCATCAACCTGACCGAGCCTCTGCATCCCTTCAAGCTAGGAATGTCTGTGTGGGTGAAAGAGTGAAGAAAGACCCCGCTGGCGCCGCATTGGAAGGGACCATATGTCGTCATCCTGTCAACCCCCACGGCAGTGAAAGTTGCAGAATTCGAACCCTGGATCCACCACAGTCGAGTGAAGCCGGCAGCTACTCCTGATCCTGACCAATGGACGTCAGTAAATGATCCCGAGACTCCATTGCGACTCACATTGAGAAGAATCTTCAGAATCTACCTTCGTCACGCGAGAGTGACCATCACAGCAGAAACAGAAGAAAACTCAACAAGTTCATCATACCCAACTTTCCAGTTAACCTCCAAAATCTGAAATCACAATGTTCTTCCACTGTTGCCTTGTGGGAGTGGTGATTCTGGGAATCTTGGAAAAGACCTTTGCCCTGCCCCCTTGTGCAGCCTGCATAACCACTACCCGAACAGGACAAAAGATTACTCAGACTTTACTCTATCATTCCTACTATACTTGCACTGGTACAGTCAGCCGGTGTATATATAATGGCACCGAACTGAAAATTTGCACAAAGGGGAAAAGTAAGACTTGTTATAACCCCCGACAAAACCCCTCATATTACACATTTGAGATACGTTGGAATGATGAAGATGGAGCCATCCTGAATGCGACAAAACCCCTTCCAAACCCCACAAAACCTATTATCTTGAACTTTGATGCTTGTGATGCAATTAACAGAAATGCTTACCACAAATGTGGGTCATGGGAGCGAGCATACTACCATGATGATAAATATATGTGTCCAGAAGGAACCTACGGATGGGGACGGTGTACAGGAAAGAGTTCTGCAGCCACCATTTACACTACTACATCTAAACATGATTACTTTTGCCCAAAATGGGACTGCGTATATTTTGCTACATGGAAGAATGCACCTATGGGACGAGATGGTGATCACCGCAAAGGCAGCCTGACAAAGATCAGATTACCAGAGCCCAAGAAATGCCAGAAAGGTGCCTGTAATCCCCTGCAACTCCTCATAGTCAACCCCAGCCAATGGAAGCAAGGATACAAATTTGGGTTGCGTATAGCAGGAGGAGGTATAGATCCTGGGACTATCTTATATCTGCAATTAAACACCAAGACCCATGTATCCTCACCCTATCGTATACATCACTCCTTCTACGAGGCCATGAAAGCAGAGTTTGAAATTCCTCCTGCCTCCCAGAACTTGTTTCTTGAGCTAGCAGGAGCAGTTGCATCTAGTCTCCACGTTTCAGACTGTTTATTTTGTGGAGGAACTACGATGGGAGACCAATGGCCTTGGGA
The DNA here is from genome assembly GCA_033557465.1 of Ichthyophis bannanicus. Classification (NCBI taxonomy): domain Eukaryota; kingdom Metazoa; phylum Chordata; class Amphibia; order Gymnophiona; family Ichthyophiidae; genus Ichthyophis; species Ichthyophis bannanicus. The sequence goes on from CM066035.1 coordinate 23,739,632, forward strand.
GGCACAAGAACTGAACTATTCTGTTCCATATAATCAGACTAATATACACAATACCACGAGTGAATGGGTACTGGCCCACTCTATTGTGGGTAACTTATGTTTTTCTCGCTATGGACCATTGTTTAATATGGAAGTGGGGCAGCTGGTCTGTCTCAATCAGAAGTTCTACAACAGTACCACTAAGAAGACGTCTTGGTGGTCAGGAGTCAACGGTACTGAACCTTCCAATCCTCTAGTTCAGTTTCCCAAACTTGCCAGTATCTGGACTAACTTAGCAGCATATAATTCCTGGCAAGCACCACCTGGACTGTACTGGATTTGCAGAACCCGAGCATATGCTAGGCTCCCTCACCACTGGGGAGGCGCATGTGTATTGGGAACCATACGACCTTCCTTTTTCCTTTTGCCTACATCCCAGGGGGAACAACTGGGATATCCTGTGTACAGAAGTCGACAGCTGAAGGAGGCCTTGAAGATAGGCCAATGGGACAAATGGGATGCGACATCTGAAGAATGGCCACCTGAGAGAATTATCTCATACTATGGACCTGCTACTTGGGAGCAGGATGGGACATGGGGATATCGTACCCCTGTTTATATGATTAATCGAATAATACGTTTGCAAGCTGTTGTTGAAATAATAACTAATGAAACTAGTAAAGCATTAACCCTTTTGGCAAAGCAAAGTACACAAATGCGCACAGCCATTTATCAAAATCGATTAGCTTTAGATTATTTGTTAGCAGCTGAAGGGGTATGTGAAAAATTGAATTTAAGTAATTGTTGTTTACAGATTGATAATAATGGGCATGTAGTTGAAGATCTAGCCACCCAGATAAGAGAGCAGACATTTGTGCCTGTCCAGACCTGGCACAGTTTGAAAATGGATGGGTGGTTTGGGTCGTTATTTTCATGGATTGGTGGTCTAAAAGCCCTTATGTTTATTGTACTATTCATATTAGCTAAGTGCTTATTGCTCCCTTGTCTCCTACCCCTTTGCTTACGCATGATAACTTCAGCAATTGATAACACTATGGAGCGGAAGGCAGCTGCGAAGGTATTAGCTATGTGGCAATATTACCCTATACCCCACGATGATGCTATTACACCTGTATAATGTGTTAAATGACTAATGAGTGATTTAATTCTCACCCTTTCTCACTTGCAGGTGAGAATAATCAAAGGGGGGAATGTGGTAGGCTATGGCCTAGCATGGCCTGCTACTATGAAAGGCCTGTAAGTTAGGCCTGGATCCTAACTCCCATTATAGCTAGAAAAGAACCAAAAATCTGTGGAAAATGAGAAAACTGCTTTAAAGTGCTTAATAAGAAGTTTTTATGAATTCATAAGTCTTTCATTATTCTCTTGTGTGTGAAAGAAAAGAAATGTTTCAATACATGCATTCCTGAAGCTAGGGATAACCTTGCAGTAGAGAAGTATCAAAATCAAGAACTGCACCATTGTTAGAACAATCCTAAGGGAGGGGGCTGGTTGCTAGGCCCCGGAGGGATTTCTAATTGGACAGGTGCAGGGAGCGTAGAACCAATGAGAAGTTTGTATGTATCGAGTTAGAACCAATAGAAAGTTCTCATGTATCAAACTGAAAAAGAGGTATAAATGGTTATGTCTCTGTAAAAACCTTTGCTCAGTTCCTTTTGAAGCTTTGACTGACTGGGCCTGTGCACAATAAACTGGCTTGGACCCTGTCAATTGACTCCTGGATTTATTCATTAATTGCACTTTGCTACAGCACCTCGATTGTATCCATCTATACAGAAGTCTAACCAAATCAAAAAGTGATGTGGATATTTAAACAAAAGTCAAAAAGGGGGGAAAGGGGAGATGAGCCCATAAAAAAGACCATAAATATATAGACTCGTAAAACCATAACTACTGGCCAAATAATAAAAGAAAAAAAAAATCCAATAAAAACCAAAGTAAAGAGTAACCCAACTAATAAAGGATGGGTGGGGGGAGGGGGAGGGAGAGGGGATGGGGGTGGAGGGAAGGGGGAGGGGGGATAAAACTATAATATTTGATATATAAAAATGTAAATACTAGCCAAATGAATAAAGTGTAGTTACTCACCTGTAAAGCGTAGTTACTCACCTGTAACAGGTGATCTATGGGAACAGCAGGAATTGAGTCTTTACATATGGGTATCGTCGGCAAAGTTCTGACCCCAGTGGAGGTGGAAAGCATCCATTGCCTGACTGTTCCGAGCAGGAATTCTGGAACAGAAACGGGGAAATTTGGCATTCTGAGGACTTGCAAATAGGTCTATATCTGGGGTTCCCCAGATTCTAAAGATTCAAGCAACTTGCTCTGACTGAAGAGACCACTCGTGTGGCAGCAGCACTTGACTGAGTTTGTCTACTAGGAGATTCTGTTTGCCTGGGAGATACACTGCTAGTAGGTGAATCTGAAGACCTCTTGCAAAGGACCATAGGTGTAGAGCTTCGTTGCACAATGCCTAAGAACATGTTCCACCCTGCTTGTTCACACAGAACATGGCTACCTGATTGTCCATCTGGACAAGAACTGTCTTGTAGTACAGATGGTCCTGAAATACTCGAAGAGCATAGAAGATGCTATTAAGTTCCCAATAAACATAAACATAAGATGGCTCTGAGTTCCAGAAGGTTTATGTGAAGACAAGTCTCCTGCTGGGTCCAGAAACCTTGAGTGGTTAGATTTTCCAGATGAGCTCCCCAACCCAACTTGAACGCATCCTTCTCCCCCCCAACAGCAAGGGAGATCCAAGATACCATCACATGCATAAACACCACCACGGCTCCAAGTGACCCGTGCCCGGCACAATGGGTAAAAGCGCTAAAATCAGACCTCAGCCCTTTCCTCGCCAAACTAATAGGAGCATCCTTCATGTCAGGGATATTCCCACAGAACCTGAAACAATCCTCAATAAGACCCTTACTGAAGAACAAAAAGCTCGACCCCTCAAAGATGGATTCCTACAGGCCTATATCGAGCATCCCGCTCCTAGCTAAAATCATGGAAAAAACAGTCCAACAGCAACTGACCCATCACATCGAAAACAACGCTCCTCTTGACTACTGCCAGCATGGATTCAGAGAGTCCCATGGAGTGGATACCCTTCTGACTACATTATTCAACGCCCTCACAATTGGGCTCGATAACATTAGAAAGGGTTTCGCCCTCATCTTTCTCGACATCGCAGCCGCCTTCGACTCTGTGGACCACAAGATACTCCTCTCCCGCCTTGCTGAGAAGGGCATCCATGGCAACGCTCTAGCATGGTGCGCCTCTTACCTGAGTAACAGATGGCAGCATGTCCGCTCCGGATCCTCATTATCAGACCCTTTCCCACTGGAAAAAGGCGTCCCGCAAGGCTCATCCCTATCAGCCCTGCTATTCAATATCTACATGCAGCCCATCTGCAGCCTTATCCGGTCCTTTAACATCAATTGCCTAGTATATGCTGACGATGTCTTTTTTTTTTTTTTAACTTTATTTATTAACCATCAGAAACATAACATCAAATACATTAAACAGCAGTAAGCCACCGAGGAGTGGGATCTTATCTCCTCTGAGGCCAAGACAATAGACAGTTATGTCATTATAGCAAAGCTCAATTCAGGGTGGAATGCAATCATGGTTAAATATTTTTCCCCCTTTTGTATTGGTGGTATCCCCCCCTCCCCCCCTTACCCCCCCCCCTTATGCCCCCCTCCCCAGCTCCCCGTCCTCGCACCCCGAACTCCACGCCATTGCGTCAGTACCCTCTCTGCATTCTCCTGTGCCCCCTCCTCACCCAGTAGTCCAGGCCTTAAAGTCCCACATTAACTATTTTGCTCCAGCATCGGGGGCCCAAATTCTGAATATAGGGTTCCCAAGTCAGCATAAAAGTAGACCACCTCTTCACTGAACCCCTAGCCCTCCAGCGCTCCGCCAGCATCAGCTGATGAAAACTATTGCGCCACTCCGTAAACGTGGAGGGGTCACGATCTCTCCACCTGTGTAGAATCGGACCCTTCCCCACCAAACATGCTTTACGTACCAATAACCGCTCCCATCTCCCGGTGGGTAAGGTATGATGCAATTGATCAAGGGTGACTAAAGCTCCAGTCCAAGGAAACCTCTGTTGTAATAATCGCATAATGTATCGACGAATATGGGACCAGTAAGGGAGGATGTGCCTGCACTGCCACCACATATGGGTTAAAGTGGCCAACGGCGTAGAACACCTGGGGCAAGACCCATCCTGCGTAATACGACTCCGTAACGCTCGTCGCGGCGAAAAATACACACGAGTTAAGGCTTTGTATTGTATTTCCCTCCAACGTGCTCCCTCCGCCAGCTCCACTATCCGCCCCACTGCCGTACAAATCGTGCCTGGCGGTATTTCGTCCCAATTCTCCTCCCCAAGCCGCCTCAGCCCTCCCATAGTCCGGCTCAACCCCAAAGCACTCCAGCTTAACCTTCAGCCCAGCTATCATCAGGGGTGTATCCCCCCCAAGTTCAAGTAAATCAATAATTTGCATCGACCGGCCCTCTCCCAGTTCCTCTCGGGGTAGCGTAGCCACATAATGAGAGAGCTGAAGATACGCAAAATATTGGGTGCGGGGCAGCTGGAACACCTCGCGTAATTCTAAAGACGGCTTACACTTACCCGTTAAGTCTACTACATGCCCTAAATATCGTAGTCCCTGTTGATGCCATAACTGAAACGCTTTCGAATCCGAGCCTGGCAGAAAATGCACATTGCCTCGTATGGGCAACCAACTAGATACCTGCCAATTACGATGCCAAAAGCTATTTAATTGTCTCCACGTACGCCTCATCGCATTTAACAGAGTATTCCGCGTAAGTCGCGTTGGCAATTGTGTACTTTCCACATGCAAAGCCCCCACTAGGGAAAAAGGAGCCACTAGCGCCGCTTCCAAGTCTCTTGGTGTATAAACGTCTGTTCCCTCTAGGCAATCTCCAATATGCCGCGCTTGGCAAGCCAAGGCGTATAGTCTTAAATCCGGAAGCCCAAGGCCACCTCTGCGCCACTTACCAATCATACAGGATATCGGGATCCGCGCTCGGGCCCCCCTCCACAAAAACCCTTGTATCTCCCTTTCCATTTTACGCAAATCCCTTCGGAGTAACCAGACGGGTAGAGTTTGTAGCCAATATAGTATACGTGGCAAGATCACCATTTTAACTGCTGCAATTCTCCCCAGTAGTGCCAAAGGGAGTGGGTTCCAGGCTCTCAATTGACACCGCATCCCAGACAGGACTTTCTCAAAATTCGTGTAATATAGATCCTGTGGTAATCTTGTTAAAATAATACCCAGATATTTAAACCCATGGTCGGACCATTTCAAAGGAAATTCCTCTCCCCATCCGTCCCGCAGCCGCCCCGAAACGTCAAGGGCCTCTGATTTATCTGCATTTATCCTAAGGCCAGCAAAGCTACCAAACCTCTGAAACTCAGCCATTAGTCTCGGCAGCGATTCTCGCGGCGCCAGCAAGTGTACTAACATATCGTCGGCAAAGGCCGACACCTTAAATCCTTGTTTGCCCACCTCAATCCCGCAGATCTGTCGGTCCAGTTCTATACTTCGTATTAGAGGATCTAAAGACAATACAAACAATAAGGGGGATAGTGGACAGCCCTGAATAGTACCCCTATACAATGGAAATGGAGCTGACAGGACCCCGTTACACAGCACTCTAGCTGTCGGAGTATCATATAAACTCTTCACCATAGCACAGAAAGCCTGTCCGAAACCGTACATCGGTAACAAGTGGTCCAGATAAGTCCAATCAACCCTATTAAACACTTTTTCAGCGTCGAAACTCACCAAAAGTGACTGCAACTGATGGCTGTGCACCCACTCCAAAGATGTTAATATTCGGCGGATGTTACGAACGGCATAACGACCGCGCACAAAGCCCACCTGGGATTCATGCACTATGTCACCTAATACTCCCGCTAACCGCTCAGCCAAGATTTTTGCCAACAGCTTCATGTCAAAATTCAGCAAAGAGATCGGTCTATAAGAGGCCGCCTGCAACGGGTCTTTAGCTGGCTTAGGTATCAACGTGATATAGGCCTGATTATCTCCCCAGCACCTACCACCCCCCTCTATTCGCTGCCGGTAAGTATCCACTAACAGAGGTCCCACCCAGTTCAACAGGAGTTTGTAAAACTCAGCCCCATAGCCATCTGGGCAGGGAGCCTTACAACAGCTGGCTTGTGCGATTACAGACTGGACCTCCGTTAAAGTTATCGGTTGTCCCAATTGAACCCGTTGCGCCTCCGTCACCCTTGGGAGCTTCAACCCTTGTAGGTAGGCCTCCATAGTAGAAGGGTTGTTCTCTTCGGCCGTATAACGTTTTTGGAAGAAGTTTCTAAAGAGTGCACTTATCGCCTCTCGATTTTGTTGGAGTTTCCCATGCTCATCCCGAAGAGCCGCTACCCCCTTCCCTCCTCTCGGACCCTTCAAGCATCGTCCTAAGAGCTTTCCCGGTTTGTCGCCAAAGCAATATAACCGATATTTGTAATATAGCAAAGATTTCTTAGCTCGCTGGTGCAGCAGTTCATTCAAGGCAACCTGAAGCTCCCACAACCATTTCCTATTTGACACTGTAGGTGAATGACCACTAAGCATTCGTGCTTGAGAGACTTGTCGCTCCATCCGAACAATCTGCTCCGACAGCAGTCTGCGTTTCCGAGCAGCAAACCCGATAATATCACCCCTCAGTACCACCTTGGCGGTCTCCCAAACCAACTCTGGATAATCCCTGTGTGCCTGATGGTTTAGCTCAAAGTCACGCCAGCATTGACCCAGAAATTGCCGAAATTGATTATCTTTGTATAACTCAATGGGGAACCGCCATATACGAGATGCGCCGGTTCCTCCCCCCCATTGCACCTCAACCCAAACCATTGCATGGTCAGATATCTCCAGAGGACCTATCTGTGCCTCCTCCACCTGTGCAAAGGTGTTTGTAGAAAGCAAGGCGTAGTCTATTCTCGCACTAGTCCCATGCGCCCTCGAGATATGGGTGAATTCCTTCTCAGATGGATGCAAGACTCTCCACGGATCTATCAAGCCCAATCGTTTCCGAAATCATTGCAGCACTTGAGAGCCCAGTGTTCTGTCTCTCGTCCCTCTTCCACTAGATGTGTCCAAACTCACTTCGAACACCCCATTGAAATCTCCCCCCACTAGTAAAGGTACATCTGGCAATTGTTCCACTTTGGCCGCAATACGATCGAAAAACTCCCGATCCAACAAATTAGGACCATATACATCCCCCAGCATTATCTCACGATCTTCCAATAAGCCCCACAGTAACAGGAATCTCCCATCGGGATCAGCCACCTGTCATTTCAGCGAGAAGCGCACCCTCTTATGGATTAGGATGGCCACACCCCCCTTCTTCCCCCGTGCCGGCGCACCCCAGACCTGACCCACCCAATCCCGACCTAATTTAGCATGCTCTTCAGCTGTTTGGTGGGTTTCCTGAAGTAGCGCAATATCACAGCGTTGTCTAGCCAGCGCCTTCAGTACTTTATATCGCTTTATCGGGCTACCCAAGCCACATACATTCCAGGTTATGACCCTCAAAGGATCACCGTATGTTTATGGCCCAGCTGCCAGCAAAGCGTGTTTGGGGAGACCCTCCCAGCCTGGAGCCTCCCACCATTCTTACCCAAGAAGTTGACACTATGCCTCTGCATAGAGTTCAGAGTGCGACGACCCCTCCCCCAGCCTCCCCCCCTCCCCTGAGTCCCCCAACCACCCCAATCACTAACCCCTCTCCTAACTCTCCCTACCTCTATCTTAAATCCTCCCCTGGCCCTTTCCTCCAATACCCCCGCACTCCCCTTTAACCTACTCCACCTATCTGCTTTTCTCTGATCAGAGAAGAGCAGTGCTTTTTACAGTGCTCTGCTAAAGAAGTGGATATCGCCTCCTGTGACACCTTGCTGTGAGTTATAGCTGTTTATTAATTATTGATTGTTTGTCTAACTGTTTATTTAATTATTTATTGTTTGTCTTAGTGGTGTGCTAGTTCAGCCTTCTCAGTTATAACTTACCTTGCCTCTCTCAACTAACTGGGCTTTGTGTGGTAGCCAGGTTAACTGTTCATTTTACATTAAATCTCTCTCCCCAGAGCCTGCTCTGTGTTAAACTTTTTTTCCTGTCCTAGCCTGCCTGAGTGAATCCTCCCCCTCCCTCCCCCCTGCTGAGGTATTGTGTAGCCTTCTTCCTGTTTCCTCCACGTGTGCATAGTCTGTTTTAGTCTGCTTTTCTCTGATCAGAGAAGAGCAGTGCTTTTTACAGTGCTCTGCTAAAGAAGTGGATATCGCCTCCTGTGACACCTTGCTGTGAGTTCTAGCTGTTATTAATTATTGATTGTTTGTCTAACTGTTTATTTAATTATTTATTGTTTGTCTTAGTGGTGTGCTAGTTCAGCCTTCTCAGTTATAACTTACCTTGCCTCTCTCAACTAACTGGGCTTTGTGTGGTACCCCCTCCCCCCTGCTGAGGGTTCAGGACAGGGTACCTTGTAACTGCCCTCTTTAATAGGACTTATCTCCCTCCCTCCCTCCCCAGCACCCACCCACCCCTGGGGTAATTGTAGTTTTATAGGTACTTGCACATCATTGAGGAAAGGGGCTGCTCTCAGGTGCAGCTCGTTATCCAAATCAGTCATACACAGAGGACCTGAGATTAATTACTTAAGCTTCAGGTACACAAGGTGTATTAGGGGTATTAGATACACTTTTATTGGTATAAGCATCCACACCAATCCTTATTATATACAGAATTTAAAAGACCTAAACACAAGCTTTAAACTAAGATGCAGACAGAAGTCCAGCAACGAGATGGGGGTTCTCCGGTCTTTTGCATTGAGTGTCACATGTATGATTTTCTCCCAGTTGGTGAGAGGTCTTACGTATGCACTAAGTGCAAAGAACTCTTAGCTCTCAGGGAACGAGTCCGTTCTCTAGAGGCTAGAGTAGCGGACCTGGAAGACGTAAGAAAGACAGAGAAGTACATGGACGAGACCTACAGGGATACAGTCCTGAAGTCCCACCTCCAGTCTGGCAGCATCCCTGTTGCCATGGAGGAGAGAGGTCACGTGACAGGAGAGCATCAGCCTGGTGAGGCAGAAAGTGATCCTGTAACTAGGACCTGTCCTCCAGGTGATGTAAAACCCTCTCGCACCGAGGACGTATCTCCAGGGCCATGTCCCCATGAGGGGAGGGTCAGGACAGCTGTTATAGTTGGTGATTCAATCATTAGGAATGTAGATAGTTGGGTGGCTGGTGGACGTGAGGATCGCCTGGTAACATGCCTGCCTGGTGCGAAGGTAGCGGACCTCACGCACCGCCTAGATAGGATCATAGATAGTGCTGGGGAGGAGTCTGCTGTCTTGGTACATGTTGGTACCAATGACATAGGAAAATGTGGTAGGGAAGTTCTGGAGGCTAAATTTAAGCTTTTAGGTAGGAAGTTGAAATCCAGAACTTCCAGGATAGCATTCTCCGAAATGCTTCCTGTTCCACGTGCAGGACCCAAAAGACAGGCAGAGCTCCGGAGTCTCAATGCGTGGATGAGACAATGGTGCAAGGATGAGGGTTTTGGATTTGTTAGGAACTGGGGAACATTCTGGGGAAAGGGGGGGCTCTTCCGAAGGGATGGGCTTCAACTTAATCAGGATGGGACCAGACTGCTGGCATTAACCTTTAAAAAAGAGATAGAGAAGCTTTTAAACTAGAAAATAGGGGAAAGCCGACAGTCACCCAGGAGTGCATGGTTCGGACGAAGGTATCCTTGAAGGATACTACCAAAAGCAGTGAGGTTCCAATAGGGAGTATAGTAGCCCAAATGCCCTTGAGTAAGGAGCAGACAGAGCATAAAGATTCCAAATTACCCCTGCCTACCAATAGCCAGATTAATATGAATAAAATACAGTCTCTAAAATGCTTGTATGCCAATACTAGAAGTCTAAACAATAAGATGGGAGAGTTAGAATATAAATTGCACTAAATGAGAGGTTAGATATGATTGCACTCTCAGAGACATGGTGGAAGGAGGATAACCAGTGGGACACTGTGATACCTGGATACAAACTATATCGTAATGATAGAGCTGATCAAATTGGTGGAGGGGTTGCGCTCTATGTTAGAGAGGGCATTGAGTCAGAAAGGATTAAAGTTTTGCAGGGAACAAAATTTGCTGTAGAATCTCTATGGATTGAAATTCCATTTATGAACGGGAAGGTGATGGCAGTGGGAGTATACTATCGACCACCTGGCCAGAATGAACAAATGGATAATGAAATGCTCAAAGAAATCAAGGAAGCTAACAAAAGTCACAACAGAGTAGTAATAATGGGTGATTTCAATTACCCCGGTATCAACTGGGTCAGTGTCACAGCAGGACAAGCTAAAGAGATAAAGTTTCTAGATGGAATAAATGACTGCTTCTTGGAGCAGCTGGTTCATGAACCGACCAGAGGGGAAGCCATACTGGACCTAGTCCTTAGTGGAACGCCAGATCTGGTGCAAGAAATAAGGGTGTTGGGACCACTTGGCAATAGTGATCATAGTATGATCATGTTTGATTTAATTAGTGGAGGACAGATAGTATAGGCATCCACAGTATTTATTTATTTATTTATTTATTTATTTATCTATTTCTTCTATACCGCCCCTTCCAGAGATCAGTGGCGGTTTACATGGAACAAGTAAACAAATTTGTATACTAATGTATACATTACATGGAACAGAGATTTTTAACTTTATACAGATAATAGTTATTAACAGAGATTTATAACATTGTAACTACCTTTTAACTTTATAACATTGTACTACCTTTTAACTTTCAAAAGGGAGACTATGATAGAATGAGGAATATAGTTAGGAAAAAACTAAAAGGAGCGGTTCCAAAGGTTAAAGACTTATAGCAAGCTTGGGTGTTATTTAAAAATACTATCCTCGAAGCCCAGACCAGCTATATTCCACGCATTAAAAAAAGTGGAAGAAAGTCCAAAAAACTGCCCGCATGGTTTAAAGGTGAGGTCAGAGAGGCTGTTGCTGCCAAAAAAGCAACCTTCAGGAAATGGAAAAAAGAGCCAAATGATGAAAACTGGAAACAGCACAAGCACTGGCAAGTTAAATGCAAAGCATTGATAAGGCAGGCAAAACGTGAATTTGAGAAGAAACTTGCTACGGAAGCAAAAACACGAAATAAAGACTTTTTCAAGTACATTCGTAGCAAAAGGCCTGTGAGAGAGTCAATTGGACCATTAGATGATAGAGGGGTAAAAGGGGCAGTAAGAGGAAACAAGGCTATAGCAGAGAGACTGAATGAATTCTTTGCTTCGGTCTTTACTGAGGAAGATGTAGGGATGTTACCCAAGACTGAAGTGGTATTTAAAGGTGATACTGCAGAGGAATTGAGAGAAATATTGCTACACCGGGAAGATATATTACAACTATTTGATAAACTGAATAGTAGCAAATCACCTAGACCGGATGGTATACATCCCAGAGTGTTGAAAGAACTGAAATATGAGATTGCAGACCTGCTATTGGTAATCTGTGAACTTTCATTAAAATCATCTGTAATACCTGAAGATTGGAGGGTCGCCAACGTAACACCAATTTTTAAAAAGGGTTCCAGGGGTGACCCAGGAAATTACAGCCCGGTGAGCCTGACGTCAGTACCAGGGAAAATGGTAGAAACCATCATAAAGAACAAAATTACGCAGCATGTAAATAGTCATGGCCTAATGGGAGACAGCCAACATGGCTTTAGACAAGGAAGATCTTGTCTTACTAATCTGATATGTTTTTTTGAAGGTGTGCATAAACAGGTAGACAAAGGTGAGTCGGTTGATATAGTGTATCTGGACTTTCAGAAAGCTTTTGACAAAGTCCCCCATCAGAGACTTTTTTTTTTTTTTAATTCTTTATTTTCGTTTTACAACAACAAAGGAAAGGAAGACATACAACTAAAAGACAAATACATACATGGAATGTGATACATACACCAAAGTAAACCCCTGCCACCCCCCTCCCCCCTGCTTCTTCTCTAGAAACTGAAACATTCTCGAAGCGGGCGTGTACTGACATTATTGTGTTACACAACCTAACGGCGATCTGAAACATGATGAGTGTACATTAAACAGACATGTCGAAGCAATGAGCAGATTGTACATGATCATTGAGCATCTGCCATTTAGACAAGCGAGAATGAATTTGGGTATGGAAAATAGCTCTCCGAGATATCTGCTCATATTTACTATATAAGCAGACAAGGTTCCACTATTCATTGACAGTAAGTCGAGAGCTATCCTTCCAAGTCCTCGTGATTAAACATATGGCTATACCCAGCATGAAATCAGGAGAGAGCGACCCTTCTTAGGAAGAGAGGGGACCGTCGCCACTGAGCGGAGTCCCACAGTCTTCCAAGAAAGAGGCTCGTGAAGATCAATCGATAACAGACATTTTAGGTAAGAGCGCTTGAAAACTTACAACATAATCAGAATCTGTACAATAATGACATAAGCACCAAGTATGCTGGCCAATACACCCATATTGAAAAGTATGTACCAAAGTAACTTAGAGAAGAAGCAAAACCCCCAATGAATATGGCGACCAGATGTCTGCGGGAGGAGGCCCTAGAGAGGAAAATAGAGACATAATAAAAGAAAAGAAACACCAGAGTCCATAAGTAACACTGTCTCTGATACTCGTCGAGGCTACTATGGGCAGAGGGAGTCGGGTCCCAGATATCTTCAAAATAAGGCAACAAACCGCCCTCGACAGACTCTTCGCTGAGCCGCGGTAAATCCAATATGGCAGGTACAGCGGATATGAGAGTACTGGCAGGAATATTCTGGAAGTCAGCGCATCAAGTCGGCTTCTTTAGAGTCCAAAAACTCCGCTAGTAGATCAGGGTCCTCAAATGTTCTTGTCTGATTGTGAAGCGTGACTCGGAGCTTGGCCGGGTACATCAGGCCATAGCGTGCTTGTAGTTGTTGAAGCCTCGGCCGAAATTCCAAAAAGCGCTTTCGGCGGTCGACCGTGGGTTTAGCCAAGTCAGGATAGAAGGAGACCTTATGGCTCTCAAACTCCATATGGCCCTTTGCCCGGGAGGCACTGAGAATTTGTTCCACATGTTGATATCTCAAAAGTCGAAAGATGATAGGCCGCGGGGTCTTCCTGTTGAGCGTTATGTTTTTGGGTACACGATGAGCGCGATCGATCTCCAATTCTTTGGTAAAGGTGATTTGGAGCAGGGAAGGGAGGATTTTACTTAAAAACTCCTTCATGTCTCCCAATTCCGCTCCCTCCGGTATGCCCACGAGTCGTAGATTGTTGCGGCGCGCTCTATTATTGCAATCTTCCACTTCTTTCTGCAAGGCCCGCACCTGACGTTCAACCCTGTCGAGTTTGGACAGCCGGACCGCATGGGAGTCTAATATACTCTCCATTTTGTCCTGACGCGAAGAGAGCCCCTCTAGCCTGCCTTGCAGTACAGCAAGATCTTCCCTCAGCGCTCGAATTGCTTCACCGTTTGACTGCACGAGGTCCTTAACCCCTCTAATTTCTGCGAGGATTTCCTGCTGCATTTCGGGGCCCTCGCGCAAAGCCAGCCCCTTCTGCGGGGACGGGGGTTCAGTTTTGGAGCGTTTACCATGAGAAGCCGCTGGAGATCCAAATTCCAGGCGCGTGGGTTTGGTCCCCGCCATCTCACCAATGTGCCCCGGCAAGAGCAGAGCAGAAATTCAAGTATGTCCGGTGTTAATTCAGGATTCTGAGTAGGCCTCTCGGGAGCCTCAGCGTTATGCGACCATCCCGCTGGACATCGGGCTCCGCCCCCCCCCCCACAGAGACTTTTGGCGAAGCTAAAAAGTCATGGGATAGGAGGCAGTGTACTATTGTGGATCGGGAACTGGTTAAAAGATAGAAAGCAGAGGGTAGGGCTAAATGGCCAATATTCCTAATGGAAAAAGGTGAATAGTGGAGTACCCCAGGGATCTGTACTGGGTCCGCTGCTTTTTGACATATTCATAAATGACCTGGAAAAGGGAATAACTAGTGAGGTTATCAAATTTGCAGATGACACAAAACTGTTTAAAGTTGTTAAAACCCAAGAGGATTGTGGAAAACTGCAGGAGGATCTGGATAAATTGGAAGACTGGGCATCCAAATGGCAGATGAAATTTAATGTGGACAAGTGCAAAGTTATGCACCTAGGAAAGAACAACCCACACTATAGTTACACGATGCAAGGCTCCACATTAGAAACCACCACCCAGGAAAAAGATTTAGGAGTCATTGTGGATAACATGTTAAAACCCTCCGCCCAGTGTGCAGCGGCGGCCAAGAAAGCAAATAGAATGCTAGGTATCATAAGGAAAGGGATGGAGAATAAAACAAAGGATATTATAATGCCTCTTTATCGCTCCATGGTACAACCGCACCTTGAATATTGTGTGCAATTCTGGTCACCGTATCTTAAAAAGGACATAGCGTTATTAGAAAAAGTACAGAGAAGAGCCACTAAATTGGTGAAGGGGATGGAAGGCTACTCCTATGAAGAGAGGCTAAGAAGGTTAGGGCTCTTTAGCCTGGAGAAGAGACGGCTGAGGGGAGATATGATAGAGGTCTATAAATTAATGAATGGAGTGGAACGGATAAACGTGGATCAATTGTTTACGCTATCAGAGTATAGAAAGACTAGGGGACATGTAATGAAGCTACAGGGTAAACTATTTTAGACAAATAAGAGAAAATATTTTTTCACTCAACGTGTAATCAAACTCTGGAATCTGTTACCGGAGGATGTAGTAAGGGCTGTTAGTATAGCTGGGTTTAAAAAAGGTTTGGACAAGTTCCTGGAGGAAAGGTCCATAAACCACTATTAAAAAGGGACCCAGGATATCAATGCTTGACCCAGTACAAGCATTGTGGAACCTGTGTCTTTTGGGGATATTGCTAGGTACGTATAACCTAGATTGGCCACTGTTGGAAACAGGATACTGGGCTTGATGGACCTCGGTCTGACCCAGTATGGCATGTCTTATGCTCTTATGTTCTTATCTACAGGACTCCCAGCTCCTACCCCTACCCAAGAAGCCCTCCCGAGACCCCTCTGAATGTGTCCCCCATCCCAAGCCCTTAGAACACGTCATAATACCACAATCTAAACTTTCTTCATCCTTTTACCGTGAAGGATCTAAACTCTCCCCCTACTGCCTGGCAACCATCAGACCTAGAAGCAGGCCTAGGTTTTAACGCCCCCCCCCCTATAATAAAGCCTGCCATAACCCCCCCCCCTCCTAGCCCACCCCCCAGCATTTCACATCATCAATTGTCGTCCCCCCCCCGCCTCCCACCAAGGCAAACTTCCTTAATCTACTCAAACCTAAATCCAATAGGGGGTCGTACAGTAGGGGGGGAAGGAGGAAGAAGGAAAAGAACCACCACCCATACTGTTAGTGTCCAAGCTCAGCCGGCCCCACTATACGGGCCCCGCTTATCGCACTTCAACAACTACCAAGACACGAGGCCTCTCTAGATCCGGCCCCCTCAACCTCCATATTATTGCTAGGCCCCTCCCACCATGGGTGCTCCCCTTCTCAGCCACTGCCGCCCGGAAATGGCAGCCGCGGCTTCCTCCAAGAAATCTTGCCATCTCCCCCAGAAAGAGTGCTGGCAAGATTTTACAGAAAGGGAAAAGGCCGGAGGAGCACCGACATCTATAAATGGTAGCCAGATCGTCAGGAGAAGGCCCCCTCCCTCCCCCCTCAGTGGTCCACATCATGCATAACAATTGTGATAGAGAACCTTCCAAGATCCCCCTACACATTTAAACAAAGTAACTCTGTAAAAGGTATATCAGCCCCGTCAGGGAGAGAAACACAGAGAATAAACAGGCTCAGGTTTTAACATCGTAAAATGAGAGAGGGAGAAACAATAAAACTAGAAACTTTGTTACATTATCCTAAGTAGGGCCTGCAGCGTCCCAGGGGGGGGAACAAAGAGACACAAAGTTACTTGAGGTTTATAGCACAGAAAGTATCCAGCTGTTATGTCCGTCGCTACATTGAATTTCCCCAATCTTCACACACCGATACAGGGTTTCCATATCTGCTCAGTTCAATCAGCCTCTGGAAATTTCATTTAGAGGGCGACGACGTTGCCTTCTTTTGAGTATAAAGCTGCTGAACATAATCCTCTGCCGCAGCGGCCGACTCAAAGATACGATGAGCGCCATCGCATAATACATGAAGCCTGGCGGGATACTGTACCGAGAACCGGATTCCAGCCTCTATAAGTTTTCCGCATAGGGGTGCATATTCTCGTCGTTTTCTGCTAAGCGCCATTGAGTAGTCCTGTGCCACACGAATTTTGGTATTATTATAAGACACTTCCCCCTTCTGCCGTGCTGCCTTGAGAATCAATTCCTTTTGTGGGAAATGTAGGAACTTGGCTAAAACAATTCTAGGGCGAGGGTCGCGTGTCTGTTTGACGCCTACCCGATGCACCCGTTCCATATGCAAATTGTCTCCAAGCTCATCTTCACCCACGATGTGTTTGACCAGTACCTCCAAATATCCTCTTAGGTCTTTGTCTAAGACGGTCTCCGGAATCCCCAGGAAGCGTAAGTTATTTCTTCGCGACCTGTTTTCCAGGTCGTCGATCTTTGCTTCCTGTAGTGTTATCCGAGACTTTAAGCCCGCCACCTCCGCGGTCAGTGTCTCTGTCCTCTCCTCCACCAGACCCACACGTTCTTCAGCCTCTCGCAGCCGATTGCCCACCTGGTCCACAGAGGAACACAATCCATCCATTTTGCTATGGAGGGCATCAAACTGAGGCAGTAAGGCCGTCGCTACCGCCGATGACATCTCGTCTAACGTGGCAGGGGATCTGGGTGAAGCCGGCATCGAGGCCAAGTCCGCCATCTTGCTCGAGCCGGCTGCTCGTTCCCGATCCCTTCTCAACATTTTTACTGCCGTCGCCATGCAATTCGATCGCCCAAACCGCACCAGGACAGTCTCCAGGCACTCCGAATCAATATAACCACCTTCTTGACTGATAATTGCGGGATTTCACGGTACTAAATCACCGGCTTTAGGCTAAAGGCAGTGGGACACGTTCAAGATGCGACCTCTACCCTGTCCGCATCACGTGGTCTCTCATGCTGACGATGTCTTAATGTTCACCCCAATAGACCTAGACCATCCAAACCTTGACCAGCTCTCCTCCTGCTTCAATGCCGTCACAGACTGGCTACACAACCAAATGCTCAGAATAAATCTAAAAAAGACTGACGTCTTATTCATTGGAAGAGACCAGTCATTTACTCCCCCCTCTTCAATCAAGGTGAACAACGCAGAGCTCATCTCCAAGACAACGATCAAATACTTAGGTGTAACACTCGATCAGCACCTTGACATGCATGCGCATGTAGACAATACCATCAGAACAATCTACCATAAAATACGGACACTACGCCTCATAAAGAATACTCTGGAACCAAATGACTTCAGAACAGTCTTCCAGGCCATAATAATGCCCCACTTCGACTACGCCAACTCCATCCTACTTGGCCTCCCAAAGAACTCGATAAACCCCTTGCAGCTTGCGATGAACACCGCAGCTAGAACCCTCTATGGAGCGTCTCGTAGGGACCATATCACCCCTATTCTGAAGAGCCTTCACTGGCTCCCCGTCCAATACAGGATCACATTTAAGATCCTAACCATGACATTTAAAGCGGTTAACGGTATCACCGCAACTACCCTGTCTGATCTGATCCAACCTACCCCAGACAACAGACTAAGAAGAACCACATCCTGCAATACCATCCTCCTCCCAAAAGCCATCAAAAAATGCAACAACTCCACCAGAAACCGTGCCTTTGCCTTGTTTGCCCCCTCATGTTGGAACTCCCTCCCAACAGAAATCCGAACCATAAACAACCTCCCCCAATTCAGAAAAGCCCTCAAGCACCACCTATTTCTACAACACTTCTGTAACTCCGACAACATCACCTAGACAATATCACATGACCCTAAAGTCTCTCAACCCAACGCCGCCTAACCAATCCCCTATGATAACTTTCCTCCGCACTTAATCAGCCCTTTTAGAGCTTGTATCATAAATTCAACTATGATGCAATCCCCTTTTGTATATAGTGTATAAAGTTCACCTGTTATCCATGTTTAAATTCCTTGTTTGATGTAAGTTCAATGTATGGCTGTTCCACATTGTACAAACCTGTTCCTTGTAAACCGCGCTGAAGACAAATAGTGCGGTATAGAAAAACATTAAATAAATAAATAAATAAATCCGTCGTCAAGGTAGCTTGGTGTGGTCGCTGCTGAAAAGGTGACCTTACGAGTAGGTTTTTTAGCGACTGCCACCACTGGAGGGATGAAATGAGGCATGCAGAGTTTCTGATTTTGTCCCCAAGATGACCTGACACCTGAGTCCACTGAGAGGCTAGGGTCAACTGAGCTGCTCGCATATGTAGGCAAGCATAGGGGACCACATATACAGTGGAAGCCATATGACCGAGCAACTGAAGCATTTCTCGAGCAGTCAGGAAAGTTTTCATAGCTGCTTGAGAAGCCAGTTGAACTATTCGAGCATAGCAGAGCTTTGGCAGGAAAGCTCTTGACTGCCACGTGTCTAGAAGAGTCCCTATGAATTCTAGGGATTGATAAGGGACTTTGGGAGATTTATGACCAATCCCAGATATTGAAGAACTTGCATTGTGCAGGAAAGAGCAGAGGTGGCCTCTGGATCTGTTGATGCTCGGATCAGCCAGTCCTTACTACTGCCATGCATTTTGTGAAGATTCTTGGGGAGGAAGCCAGGCCGAAGGGTAGAACCCTCTACTGGTAATGTCTTCCCTGAAAGAGGAATCAAAGAAACCTCCTGTATTCTGCATTAATAAGAATTTGTGTGTATGCGTCCTTTAGGTCTAGAGAACATAGCCAATCCTGACTCTGGATGTAAGGGAGCAGCATTCCGAGAGAGATCATTTTTAATTTCTCTCAGAACAGATACTTGTTTAACTCCCTGAGATACAGTATGGGCCTGTACCCTCCTATTTTCTTTGGTACAAGGAAGTAGGGGGAGTAAAAGCCCAGGCCTTGTTGAGAAAGAGGTACCTCCGCTATCACACCCTGAGCAAGGAGTGAGGTAAGGAGTGGAGGAGTGGCCTAGTGGTTGGGGCAAGGTACTTCAGGCCGGAAGGTCATGGGTTCAAATCCCACAAGAGGACAGCAACCTTGAGCTGGAAGGACTGGGGTTTCTAGTCCCACAGGTGGTCTTGGGCAAGCCACTTAACCCTCCATAGCCCATGTTCCCTGTAAAATAGTTATCTCCAAGTTATAATGGCCTGTTCAATGTAATTTCAGTTTGTTCAATGTAAACCGCACTGATGCAGAATAGCACGGTATATAAACTTCCTGAAACAAGAGAGTGGTGAGGAGGGGGCTGAGAACTGAACTCTCTTGGAGTGGAGGGAGGGGGCATACTGTGGAAATGAAATTTGTACCCCTCTGTCACTATGGAGAGAGTCCAATGCTCTGATGTTATCTGCTGCCACTTCTTGGCAAAGTAACACAGTCTGCCTGGAATGTTGAGTGGCATTGGAATTTTTAGAGGTAGGATGACTAGGTTCTCTAGGAAGGAGTCAAAGACCTTGTGGAGGCTGTCTGCTGAGCTGGTGGAGCTCTGGGGACTTGAGCCTTTCTCTGTTGTTTCAGCTGCTGTTGTCCCTTTTGGGAAGCATGTACTGGGCAGTGGACAGTATGGGTGTAAGAAGGATAGAATTTATTTTTCTTGTTGAAAAAGGGTTTCTTAACTGTCTTTTTCTTAGCTGTGTTGGCAATGGTCCTTGAGAGCCTATTTAAGGTAGTGTTCTCAGACTCTTGGGAAGCTTTGTCGTGCCGATCCTTGACAAAGAGGTTTTCTTCCAGCTTATCTTGCACCCACAGCTCTAAATCAGATGCTTGTAACCAAGAAATTCGACGTGCACTGAAGGAAATAGCAGAAGTCCTGCTAATACATTTGAAACAATCAAAGGTTGCTCTGTTCATGAACTTAGAAATATTTTGGGCATCTTTAAGAAGTGTAAGGAAATCGGCCCTTTTGTCATCAGGGAGAAGAGGAGCCATTAGTTCTAAATCTTTAGTAACCTCCCGAAGAAACATACCCATGTAGAGTATGTATGAAATTATTATGACCGATAACATAGAGGCCTGAAAACATCGACATCCAAAGGCATCAGGAGTTCTCGCCTCACGGCCTGGAGGGTTAGATGAATGTGTCTTGGCACTTTTGATTCGGCGCATTGCCAATTCCACAACCATGGAATGGTGTGGTAACTGAGTTTTTTGGAACCTGGGACACTGCGGTACCCGGTACATTGTATCGAGTCTTCGAGAATGTGGCGACACCATTAAAGGTGTTTCCCAGATCCTAAGCATGAGTCATGCAAACTCCAGTGTATGGTAAGGTTGCGCCTTCCTTAGGGGCTGCCGGATACTGAAGAATTTCAAGTTCTTCAGTTCTCGGTTCTCTCTCGGGTGTCATGGTATTGGTACCGATGACTGCAGCTTTAGTGGTACGGAGGCTGCTAGCAAGGCCGCAAGACTCCGCTCAATGGATAGAATACGTTGATCCATGGAGTCTGCCGATGTCTGGGTGTCAGTACTATGACCCTAGAACACGGCACCATGAGCTCTCCAGAGGTGGATGCGTCGGGAACATCTTGGGACACCGATGCTTTGGAGGCAAGGACCTCCCGCCAGGGCTGTTTCGCCGGCGTATTTGAGGGCAACGCTAGAAGCATCTCAGTGCTTAGAAGGCGATCTACCCTTTGAGGACCAACCAGTCTTTGAGGAAGACCTGGGTTTGGTTACCTGAGATCCATGGGAGGAAGATGAAGCCCTGGACGACGTCGATGCAACGGACATTGCATCCGAGGCAAAAAGGGTGCCGGGTTTCGCAGCTCTATTCTGAAGGCCCCTCTTAGTCATCTTTCTGCAGAGGAGATACTCTGATGGTGAATGGTCTGCGCCCAAACATTTAAGACACCAGTCATGAGTTTCGGTAGCAGAAATAGTACTGCTACATTTTGAACATTTTTTGAAACCACTAGTTGGTTTCTTCATTTTAAAGAAAAATAGGGCCTACAGCAGAAAATGGCACCGAGGCACCAAGAGGAGAAAGACCCCCAAGAAAAAAAGGTGTTTTTTTTAAAGAAGAAAGAAAGAAAGCCGACACCGATGGTACCGGTGTCAGTGTCGACGGGAAGGCAGACGCGACCACAAAAAATAAAATTTTCTGCAGTGACAGGAACTGCTGCCCGCTGGCTCCGCAGAAAACGAAAAACTGAAGAGGGAGAGTTGGAAAGGCAGGAAGGCAGCAGCGCAGGTGCAGTGGGATGCTCCCAAATGCTTTTCTATAGGATGCTGGGGAGCATTCCCATGCAAGCTCCGTCGATGCGGAAGATACCCATATGTGAAGACTTTTTTTTTTTTTTTTTTTTTAGTGCCATCAAGTCAGTGTTGACTCATAGCAACCCAGCTACCTCTGGGTTTTCTTGGCAATGTATCACTGGAAGTAGATTGCCAGCCTTTTCTTCCAAGGCAATGAAGGGTAAAGTGACTTGCCCAAAGTCACAAGGAGTGCCAGTGGGAATTGAACCCTTGATCTTCTGGGTATTAGGCAGTTGCTCTAACCACTAGGCTACTAAGAACATAAGAACATAAGACATGCCATACTGGGTCAGACCGAGGTCCATCAAGCCCAGTATCCTGTTTCCAACAGTGGCCAATCTAGGTCATACGTACCTAGCAATATCCCCAAAAGACACAGGTTCCACAATGCTTGTACTGGGTCAAGCATTGATATCCTGGGTCCCTTTTTAATAGTGGTTTATGGACCTTTCCTCCAGGAACTTGTCCAAACCTTTTTTAAACCCAGCTATACTAACAGCCCTTACACTACATCCTCCGGTAACAGATTCCAGAGTTTGATTACACGTTGAGTGAAAAAATATTTTCTCTTATTTGTCTAAAATAGTTTACCCTGTAGCTTCATTACATGTCCCCTAGTCTTTCTATACTCTGATAGCGTAAACAATTGATCCACGTTTATCCGTTCCACTCCATTCATTAATTTATAGACCTCTATCATATCTCCCCTCAGCCGTCTCTTCTCCAGGCTAAAGAGCCCTAACCTTATTAGCCTCTCTTCATAGGAGTAGCCTTCCATCCCCTTCACCAATTTGGTGGCTCTTCTCTGTACTTTTTCTAATAACGCTATGTCCTTTTTAAGATACGGTGACCAGAATTGCACACAATATTCAAGGTGCGGTCGTACCATGGAGCGATACAGAGGCATCCTTTGTTTTATTCTCCATCCCTTTCCTTATGATACCTAGCATTCTATTTGCTTTTTTGGCCGCCGCTGCACACTGGGCGGAGGGTTTTAACATGTTATCCACGATGACTCCTAAATCTTTTTCCTGGGTGGTGGTTTCTAATGTGGAGCCTTGCATCGTGTAACTATAGTGTGGGTTGTTCTTTCCTAGGTGCATAACTTTGCACTTGTCCACATTAAATTTCATCTGCCATCTGGATGCCCAGTCTTCCAATTTATCCAGATCCTCCTGCAGTTTTCCACAATCCTCTTGGGTTTTAACAACTTTAAACAGTTTTGTGTCATCTGCAAATTTGATAACCTCACTAGTCATTCCCTTTTCCAGGTCATTTATGAATATGTCAAAAAGCAGCGGACCCAGTACAGATCCCTGGGGTACTCCACTATTCACCTTTTTCCATTGGGAATATTGGCCATTTAGCCCTACCCTCTGCTTTCTATCTTTTAACCAGTTCCCGATCCACAATAGTACACTGCCTCCTATCCCATGACTTTTAAGCTTCGCCAAAAGTCTCTGATGGGGGACTTTGTCAAAAGCTTTCTGAAAGTCCAGATACACTATATCAACCGACTCACCTTTGTCTACCTGTTTATGCACACCTTCAAAAAAACATATCAGATTAGTAAGACAAGATCTTCCTTGTCTAAAGCCATGTTGGCTGTCTCCCATTAGGCCATGTAAATAATACAAAAAAATCCGTTTAAAACCTAACCTCAACAACTTTGGACTTATTATTGTATTTCTCAGTATGGAATACAGGTCTCAGAAGAATCTTAGTGCACTACTGCAAGGGTGTTATCCCATTATCAGTGCATATCCTTACATCAAGGACCTGATTCAATACTTGTTAACCATTAAAAAGATCACCACAAATTTCAGCTACAGATTATATTCATGAAAATTCTCACATCAGCTAAAAATTACTACACACTTTCAGACATTAATAGCCAAACATGACTTAAAAATGATCAATCTCTCAATCTTCTTACTCAGCTAAGCTAAAAATCTTTATCTATTCAATAGTTTAGCCAAAGCTGAAACTCTCTCCATTCCATGAAAAATGAACTGGTCGGATGTTTGACTTATAAACTATGTTGAATTCAAAATTAACTGAATAGCATATAGTGTATAATTTATTGTAGTATCATATAATTTCTCAGTCAATTCTTATGCTGTTTGAAATTTTTTTGCTAAGGATTGAATTATCGAAAACCTTCTCTCAAAAACTGAACACCTGATGGTCTTACCTACATATTGTGGTGATCTTTTTAATGGTTAACAAGTATTGAATCAGGTCCTTGATGTAAGGATATGCACTGATAATGGGATAACACCCTTGCAGTAGTGCACTAAGATTCTTCTGAGACCTGTATTCCATACTGAGAAATACAATAATAAGTCCAAAGTTGTTGAGGTTAGGTTTTAAACGATTTTTTTGTATTATTTACTTAGTTAAACCGTTTAGTAAACAATAGGCTACTTTCTCTGGTGTTTAATACTGAAAATGGATAGCCTTAATATTTGGAAAGACACTTTGAGTTTTTCCCAGGACTTCATCAAAGATCTAACAAAGGAAAAGACCCCGTTTTCGTTGCAGGCCACGGATTCAACTTTAGTAGATGACACTCACTCGTGGGAAGCATTGTTAAAATTACAACAGAAACGAGTACGGATAGAACTACATCGTTTATCCATGATTGAGTACATCAATCGGCAACAAATTCCGCGTGGTCTCCGTATTTATAAAGAGCCTCGCATGCCTAATTTAGAAGTGGATTTCATAACACAATGGAATAGCGTACTTAATAAATGCTCTCTTGATTTAATGGTGCTTATTGTTCAACACACCAAAAAGGAAGTTGATAAACTCTCGGCGGAGATCGAGGAGAGTCTGAAAAATTTGAAAACTTTGGAAACGGAAGATCATTTCCAGAAATTAACAGAGGAACAGTCTAAGAAAATCGAGTCAGTCCGGCGTGAAGTTATGGCTAAGAAGACTACTAAGCTGAAGAGGGATAATACGGACTATACGACAGGATACTTGTACCCTTGGCAAAATCCTAAGCGAAAACAATTGACAAAAAAACGAGTGATGTTTGAGGACACGTCTGAGGGAAGTGGAGCCTCTAGTAGATCTTCGAGTGAGGATTTTTTATCAGGGGATGCCGACGAAAAGAGAAAGAAAAAGAAAGGGGACGAAAAGGAACCTCAATTCGAGCGCCGCAATCAACGGTGAAAATAATTAGTAGGACTCAGTCGGTGATTAATATCTCTGATTTTTCTCTTACTTCGGATGAATTCTCTTTATTAAATAAAGGACTGTCCTTTGTTCCTGTGTTACAACATGATTCTTTCCAATTTCGAGTAGACTTCGAGGAGTTCATGCGCAAATTGATCCTTAAAGATTTTTTTGCATCCCAGGAGCCTTCAGAGATTGAGCCTAGTTCCCAAGTGATAGAAAAATTGTCCGGTGCGTCTATTCCGGCGGAGCCTGCTATAGCAATTACTGACCGAGTGAAGTTACCTTTACGTTCTAAATGGATGCCTCCAGGTCCGGTTCCAGCAGCACTGGTATTATTTAAGAAGCTTGTGATACACGATATTCAAAATTTAGAAACTACGAGGGCTTCGCGCCAAGTTCGGTTATCGCAGGGAGAACGACAAGCTTTGGATACTTTAAGACATCGTGCTGAGATCGTGATCCGGCGGGCGGACAAAGGAGGAGCTATAGTGGTTATGAATAGGAGTGATTATATAGCTGAAGCAAATCGTCATCTTAGTGATCAGTCCACATATCATGAATTGGAGTTCGATCCCACTGAAGTATTACAGTTTGAAATTAAGAAGCTTACGTCAGTAGCTTTGAAAGATCAGTTCTTAACGACTAAAGAATATCATTACTTGAACCCCTTGGCTCCTTCTGTGGCGGTATTTTATTTGGTCCCTAAAATACATAAGGACCCGTTACATCCACCAGGGTGTCCTATAGTTTCAACCAGGGGGTCAGTGCTCGAACCTCTCTCAACATACGTGGATTC
The DNA here is from genome assembly GCA_033557465.1 of Ichthyophis bannanicus. Classification (NCBI taxonomy): domain Eukaryota; kingdom Metazoa; phylum Chordata; class Amphibia; order Gymnophiona; family Ichthyophiidae; genus Ichthyophis; species Ichthyophis bannanicus. The sequence goes on from CM066035.1 coordinate 23,765,142, forward strand.
ATACCTGCGTCCTCTGGTGAAGTTGATTCCCTCGTATGTCCGAGATTCCGCTCACTTTTTGATGATTTTAAGGGGCTTATCCGATTGGGTTCACTATTCGGACGTTTTGCTAGTGACATTTGATGTCGTTTCATTATACACCAGCATACCCCAATTGGAAGCTCTTACTATAGTGGAACGGTCCCTCCTAAGGCGAGGTGATGTTAGTAGTGCTCAGTTACAGTTTTTAGTGCAGCTGGCTAAATTAGCGATTTGCAAAAATTTTTTCACTTTCAATGGGCTGCTGTTTCAACAATTGTCAGGGGTCGCAATGGGGGCCTCATGTGCTCCTTCAATTGCCAATTTATATATGGCACAATTTGAGGACAAGTGGCTCAAAGGGTCTCCTTTCCAGTCCCATATAAAATCTTGGAATAGATACATAGACGATATTTTTTTATTGTGGCAAGGTACAACTCTTGAGCTACAAAGTTTTCATCAATGGGTTAACACTTGCGATCCTTGTATCCAATTTACCTGTTCCAGCCATTCTAATACGATCACCTATTTAGATTTATTAATTACTAGAGGGTCTTCTACGTGGGAAACCTCTATTTATAAAAAAGAGACGGATCGAAATACATACTTATATTACACCAGTGCGCATCCCCGGAATCTGAAGGAGAGTTTACCAATTTCGCAATTTTTAAGGTACCGGAGGAATTGTTCCACGACAGCAGACTTTAAGAAGAAATCTCAACAATTAATTGAGAATTTTGAGGAATGCGGTTATCCCCCTCGAGTAGTGAGGTCGGCCTACAAGAGGGCTTTATATAATGATCGGAGTTGGCTATTAAGATCTCGACCTGCCAATATAGGTGGGGAAGAAAATCAGGAGGACAGTAAGATTAATTTTGTCACTCATTTTTCACCATTTAGTAAAGATATTAGTAGAATACTTAAACGCCACAGCAATGTATTGCAGACTGTTCCGGGATTGCGCCATCGCAAAATACGCTGTGTTTGGCGAAGGAATAGAAATCTGAAGGAGTGTCTCTGTCCTTCTGTTTTACCTACTGCAGCCTCCATTACTACTCCGGTAACACTTGCGGGTCATTATAAATGTAACAACTGCATAGTTTGCGACATAACGCTGGAACTTCAGGAGTTTGTTCATCAAGGGAAGACTTATAAATTTCGATGTCACACTACCTGTGCTTCTTTTAATGTAGTTTACATAATCATCTGTCCATGTGGCTTACTGTATGTAGGCAAGACCATCAGGTCTTTTAAGATACGGATGAGGGAGCACTACAGTCGTTTAAAATGTAAAACCCTTGAGGCACCAATAGTTCAACATTGTTTGCAATACAATCACAGTTTTGAGCAGCTCCGCTGTTTTTGCATAGAACAAGTTACTCGGGGCATGCGTGGGCGGACCATAGATAACACCTTACTGTGGAAAGAACAAAGGTGGATTTTTATCCTCAATACAGTACAACCAAGTGGCCTTAATGTTAGTTTAAATTTAGGTCTGTGCCTTTGAATTTGGTTATGTAAGAAATATGGATCATTTAAAAATAAAGGGATTCTCTGACCAGTTTTATCCAATCAGCTGATGGTTAGTCCTTTTAAATATGGCGCCTGTTAGGCTTCTCGCATGCGCGGCATTTTTGAGAAGATTCAGAAGTAACATTTGGAGTGTGAGATATACCAATAGAACAAAACGTGGGCAGCACGATCTTAGAAGGTGAAGTTTCCTGAATTAGGTTTATTAATAGTGTGTAAGCTATAGTTTTAGCTACAACTAGGAATGTACATCGACTATTATATTGTTCGTTTTTCTTTAGTTACATCATACAATTCCCTGATGAAACGTGTGGAGTGAAACGCTGGGGGTACCAGCTGAAGGCGTTGAAATTGCTTGTGAAATCATAAACCGGAACTGACTGAGGAAACATAAGTTATTTAGTGATATGTTTTTCGGCTCGCCACCATTTATAAGATAAGTGGCCTTACAGTCCACTCACTGGAGAAAGCAGAAGTCTATATCTTTAACAACGAGTTGAACAGTTAAAGACTTTTTAGCTTGGGGAGCGAGAACAAAGAGGAACTGTTTCATTTCCAGTCATTTATTCGGCTATTGAAGTTTAAGAATCACCAGTATTTGTTCAGCTTTTGAGAGAAGGTTTTCGATAATTCAATCCTTAGCAAAAAATTTTCAAACAGCATAAGAATTGACTGAGAAATTATATGATACTACAAGAAATTATACACTATATGCTATTCAGTTAATTTTGAATTCAACATAGTTTATAAGTCAAACATCCGACCAGTTCATTTTTCATGGAATGGAGAGAGTTTCAGCTTTGGCTAAACTATTGAATAGATAAAGATTTTTAGCTTAGCTGAGTAAGAAGATTGAGAGATTGATCATTTTTAAGTCATGTTTGGCTATTAATGTCTGAAAGTGTGTAGTAATTTTTAGCTGATGTGAGAATTTTCATGAATATAATCTGTAGCTGAAATTTGTGGTGATCTTTTTAATGGTTAACAAGTATTGAATCAGGTCCTTGATGTAAGGATATGCACTTATAATGGGATAACACCCTTGCAGTAGTGCACTAAGATTCTTCTGAGACCTGTATTCCATACTGAGAAATACAATAATAAGTCCAAAGTTGTTGAGGTTAGGTTTTAAACAGATTTTTTTGTATTATTTACTTAGTTAAACCGTTTAGTAAACAATAGGCTACTTTCTCTGGTGTCCCATTAGGCCATGACTATCTACATGCTGTGTAATTTTGTTCTTTATGATGGTTTCTACCATTTTCCCTGGTACTGACGTCAGGCTCACCGGTCTGTAATTTCCTGGGTCACCCCTGGAACCCTTTTTAAAAATTGGTGTTACGTTGGCGACCCTCCAATCTTCAGGTATTACAGATGATTTTAATGAAAGTTCACAGATTACCAATAGCAGGTCTGCAATCTCATATTTCAGTTCTTTCAACACTCTGGGATGTATACCATCCGGTCTAGGTGATTTGCTACTATTCAGTTTATCAAATAGTTGTAATATATCTTCCCGGTGTAGCGATATTTCTCTCAATTCCTCTGCAGTATCACCTTTAAATACCACTTCAGTCTTGGGTAACATCCCTACATCTTCCTCGGTAAAGACCGAAGCAAAGAATTCATTCAGTCTCTCTGCTATAGCCTTGTTTCCTCTTACTGCCCCTTTTACCCCTCTATCATCTAATGGTCCAATTGACTCTCTCACAGGCCTTTTGCTACGAATGTACTTGAAAAAGTCTTTATTTCGTGTTTTTGCTTCCGTAGCAAGTTTCTTCTCAAATTCCCGCTTTGCCTGCCTTATCAATGCTTTGCATTTAACTTGCCAGTGCTTGTGCTGTTTCCAGTTTTCATCATTTGGCTCTTTTTTCCATTTCCTGAAGGTTGCTTTTTTGGCAGCAACAGCCTCTCTGACCTCACCTTTAAACCATGCTGGCAGTTTTTTGGACTTTCTTCCACTTTTCCTAATGCGTGGAATACAGCTGGTCTGGGCTTCGAGGATAGTATTTTTAAATAACACCCAAGCTTGCTGTAAGTCTTTAACCTTTGGAACCGCTCCTTTTAGTTTTTTCCTAACTATATTCCTCATTCTATCATAGTCGCCCTTTTGAAAGTTAAAAGGTAGTACTGTGGATGCCTTTACTATCTGTCCTCCACTAATTAAATCAAACATGATCATACTATGATCACTATTGCCAAGTGGTCCCAACACCCTTACTTCTTGCACCAGATCTGGCGTTTCACTAAGGACTAGGTCCAGTATGGCTTCCCCTCTGGTCGGTTCATGAACCAGCTGCTCCAAGAAGTAGTCATTTATTCCATCTAGAAACTTTATCTCTTTAGCTTGTCCTGCTGTGACACTGACCCAGTAGATACCGGGGTAATTGAAATCACCCATTATTACTACTCTGTTGTGACTTTTGTTAGCTTCCTTGATTTCTTTGAGCATTTCTTTGAGCTTCCTTGATTTCTTTGAGCATTTCTTTGAGCATGACCCACTCATGAACACACCATGCCGTTCTTTATATTATTAAGACTCTATTCTGTTCTATGTAATTATCTCATGTATATAGTTTACCCCGGTTCTCCAAGTTTGTACTCCTGTTCGATGTAAACCAAACAGCTTGTTGTTATGGTCTTTATGTTATAATGTAAACCGCGCTGATGCCGAATAGTGCGGTATATAAGAACTTGTAATAAATAAATAAATAAATAAATTTGTTCATTCTGGCCAGGCGGTCGATAGTATACTCCAACTGCCATCACCTTCCCCTTCATAAATGGAATTTCAATCCATAGAGATTCTACAGCAAATTTTGTTCCCTGCAAAACTTTAATCATAAGAACATAAGAACATAAGAACATAAGAAATGCCATACTGGGTCAGACCGAGGTCCATCAAGCCCAGTATCCTGTTTCCAACAGTGGCCAATCTAGGTCATACGTACCTAGCAGTTTCCCCAAAAGACACAGGTTCTGCAGTGCTTGTACTAGGCCAAGCATTGATATCCTGGGTCCCTTTTTAATAGTGGTTTATGGACCTTTCCTCCAGGAACTTGTACAAACCTTTTTTAAACCCAGCTATACTAACAGCCCTTACTACATCCTCCGGTAACAGATTCCAGAGTTTGATTACACGTTGAGAGAAGAAATATTTTCTCCTATTTGTCTTAAATAGTTTACCCTGTAGCTTCATTACATGCCCCCTAGTCCTTCTATATTCTGATAGCGTAAACAATTTATCCACGTTTATCCGTTCCACTCCATTCATTAATTTATACACCTCTATCATATCTCCCCTCAGCCGCCTCTTTTCTAGGTTAAAGAGCCCTAACCTTTTTAGCCTCTCTTCATAGGAGTAGCCTTCCATCCCCTTCACCAATTTGGTGGCTCTTCTCTGTACTTTTTCTAATAACTCTATGTCCTTTTTAAGATACGGTGACCAGAATTGCACACAATATTCAAGGTGCGGTCGTACCATGGAGCGATACAGAGGCATTATAATATCCTTTGTTTTATTTTCCATTCCTTTCCTTATGATACCTAGCATTCTATTTGCTTTCTTGGCCGCCGCTGCACACTGGGCGGAGGGTTTTAACATGTTATCCACGATGACTCCTAAATCTTTTTCCTGGGTGGTGGTTTCTAATGTGGAGCCTTGCATCTTGTAACTATAGTGTGGGTTGTTCTTTCCTAGGTGCATAACTTTGCACTTGTCCACATTAAATTTCATCTGCCATTTGGATGCCCAGTCTTCCAATTTATCCAGATCCTCCTGCAGTTTTCCACAATCCTCTTGGGTTTTAACAACTTTAAACAGTTTTGTGTCATCTGCAAATTTGATTACCTCACTAGTTATTCCCTTTTCCAGGTCATTTATGAATATGTCAAAAAGTAGCGGACCCAGTACAGATCCCTGGGGTACTCCACTATTCACCTTTTTCCATTGGGAATATTGGCCATTTAGCCCTACCCTCTGCTTTCTATCTTTTAACCAGTTCCCGATCCACAATAGTACACTGCCTCCTATCCCATGACTTTTTAGCTTCGCCAAAAGTCTCTGATGGGGGACCTTGTCAAAAGCTTTCTGAAAGTCCAGATACACTATATCAACCGACTCACCTTTGTCTACCTGTTTATGCACACCTTCAAAAAAACAGATCAGATTAGTAAGACAATCATTTCTGACTCAATGCCCTCTCTAACAGAGCGCAACCCCTCCACCAATTTGATCAGCTCTATCATTACGATATAGTGTGTATCCAGGTATCACAGTGTCCCACTGGTTATCCTCCTTCCACCATGTCTCTGAGAGTGCAATCATATCTAACCTCTCATTTAGTGCTATATATTCTAACTCTCCCATCTTATTGTTTAGACTTCTAGCATTGGCATACAAGCATTTTAGAGACTGTATTTTATTCATATTAATCTGGCTCTTGGTAGGCAGGGGTAATTTGGAATCTTTATGCTCTGTCTGCTCCTTACTCAAGGGCCTTTGGGCTACTATACTCCCTTTTGGAACCTCACTGCTTTTGGTAGTATCCTTCAAGGATACCTTTGTCCGAACCATGCACTCCTGGGTGACTGTCGGCTTTCCCCTAATTTCTAGTTTAAAAGCTTCTCTATCTCTTTTTTAAAGGTTAATGCCAGCAGTCTAGTCCCATCCTGATTAAGGTGAAGCCCATCCCTACGGAAGAGCCCCCCCTTTCCCCAGAATGTTCCCCAGTTCCTAACAAATCCAAAACCCTCATCCTTGCACCATTGTCTCATCCACGCATTGAGACTCCGGAGCTCTGCCTGTCTTTTGGGTCCTGCACGTGGAACAGGAAGCATTTCGGAGAACGCTATCCTGGAAGTTCTGGATTTCAACTTCCTACCTAAAAGCTTAAATTTAGCCTCCAGAACTTCCCTACCACATTTTCCTATGTCATTGGTACCAACATGTACCAAGACAGCAGACTCCTCCCCAGCACTATCTATGATCCTATCTAGGCGGTGCGTGAGGTCCGCTACCTTTGCACCAGGCAGGCATGTTACCAGGCGATCCTCACGTCCACCAGCCACCCAGCTATCTACATTCCTAATGATTGAATCACCAACTATAACAGCTGTCCTGACCCTCCCCTCATGGGGACATGGCTATGGAGAAACGTCCTCGGTGCGAGAGGGTTTTACATCACCTGGAGGACAGGTCCTAGTTACAGGATCACTTCCTGCCACACCAGGGTGATGCTCTCCTGTCACGTGACCTCTCTCCTCCATGGCAACAGGGATGCTGCCAGACTGGAGGTGGGACTTCAGGACTATATCCCTGTAGGTCTCGTCCATGTACTTCTCTGTCTTTCTTATGTCTTCCAGGTCTACTACTCTAGCCTCTAGAGAACGGACTCGTTCCCTGAGAGCAAAGAGTTCTTTGCACTTAGTGCATACGTAAGACCTCTCACCAACTGGGAGAAAATCATACATGTGACACTCAATGCAAAAGACCGGAGAACCCCCATCTCATTGCTGGACTTCTGTCTGCATCTTAGTTTAAAGCTTGTGTTTAGGTCTTTTAAATTCTGTATATAATAAGGATTGGTGTGGATGCTTATACCAATAAAAGTGTATCTAATACCCCTAATATACCTTGTGTACCTGAAGCTTAAGTAATTAATCTCAGGTCCTCTGTGTATGACTGATTTGGATAACGAGCTGCACCTGAGAGCAGCCCCTTTCCTCTAAGATGTGCAAGTACCTATAAAACTACAATTACCCCAGGGGTGGGTGGGTGCTGGGGAGGGAGGGAGGGAGATAAGTCCTATTAAAGAGGGCAGTTACAAGGTACCCTGTCCTGAACCCTCAGCAGGGGGGAAGGGGGTACCACACAAAGCCCAGTTAGTTGAGAGAGGCAAGGTAAGTTATAGCTGAGAAGGCTGAACTAGCACACCACTAAGACAAACAATAAATAATTAAATAAACAGTTAGACAAACAATAAATAATTAATAAACAGCTAGAACTCACAGCAAGGTGTCACAGGAGACAAATATCCTCTTCTCTAGCAGAGCACTGTAAAAAGCACTGCTCTTCTCTGATCAGAGAAAAGCAGACTAAAACAGACTATGCACACGTGGAGGAAACAGGAAGAAGGCTACACAATACCTCAGCAGGGGGGGGGGAGGGGGAGGATTCACTCAGGCAGGCTAGGACAGGAAAAAAAGTTTAACACACAGCAGGTTCTGGGGAGAGAGATTTAATTTAAAATGAACAGTTAACCTGGCTACCACACAAAGCCCAGTTAGTTGAGAGAGGCAAGGTAAGTTATAGCTGAGAAGGCTGAACTAGCACACCACTAAGACAAACAATAAATAATTAAATAAACAGTTAGACAAACAATAAATAATTAATAAACAGCTAGAACTCACAGCAAGGTGTCACAGGAGACAAATATCCACTTCTCTAGCAGAGCACTGTAAAAAGCACTGCTCTTCTCTGATCAGAGAAAAGCAGACTAAAACAGACTATGCACACGTGGAGGAAACTACTTTACTCCATGTGAAGACTACATTCCTGCTTGTTCCTGGAGATCAGATTTTCTCCGGGACAGCAGGAATCAGTCCTCATATATGGGTGACGTCAATGCCAACGGAGCTCTCGCGGAATCATCTCCCCAGCTTTCATAAAAAGCCTTTGGGAGGTGCCACCATGCATAAATGGTATCTTTCCTGCCCAAGGATGCCATCTTGCTCAATCAGATAACATAGCTTAAGACGGCAAAACCAAAAGATAGTAAGGAGTAACTCGCAGGGGCAGAGGGAAAGTTGTGAGGACTGATTCCAGCTGTACCTGGAGAACACCTGTTACAGGTGAATAACTACACTTTCTCCTAGAACAAGCAGGAAGTCAGTCCTCACATATGGGACTCCCTACCTACAGGCTACCGAAAGTCCATTGAAAAAGGCCACGGTCGCTCTCAGTGGGAGCCGTAAGCAGCAGCAATTGAGTCCGCAGGTATAGACTACAGTGGAACCCATGTGTCTGATGGGAACCAATGCTCCGGTAGCCTGAACACAGAAGGGTCAGAAAGTAGGAGTTGTCTAAATCCCAAAAAGATTACAGAGCATGGCCTGGTCGAAGGCGCTGTCCCGCTGGGACTCTCTTTCCAGGCAGTAATGAGCTGCAAAGGTATGGACTGAAGACCAGGTGGCGGCCCGGCAGATGTCCAGCAAAGGGATGGAGCACAGGTTTGCCACAGAGGCTGCCATGGCCCTGATGCTGTGAGCCGTGACTCGGCCATCCAGCATGAGCCCAGCCTGTTCATAAGCTAGAGCGATGCAGTCTGCTACCCAGATGCACAGTGTCCGTTTGGTCACCGCTTCCTGCAGCCGACTGGAATCATAAGAAACAAAAAGCTGAGCAGCTCTCTGGTGGCTCTGGAGCCACTGAATGTAGAAAGACAGGGCCCTCTTACAATCCAAGGTGTGAAGGCAGTGTCTGCCCTGCTGGAGTGAGACCTTGGGAAGAAGGTAGATAACACCACCTTCTGGTTGAGGTGGAAAGGAGATACCACCTTCGGAAGGAACTTGGGGTGTGTACATAGCAAAACCTCTCTCTTATAGAATCTGGTAGAAGGTGCCTCTTCCACCAGAGCTTGAAGCTCACTGACCCTGCTAGTGGAGGTGAGCGCTATCAGGAACATGACCTTCCATGAGAGGTACCTCAGATGGCAGGTATCTAGAAGCTCAAATGGTGGGCAAGTGAGCTGTGCCAATACTACTTCGAGGTCCCATTCTGTTGCTGGGGGGTGGACAGGGGATTTGGACAACAGCAGTCCTCTCAAGAAGCAGGTCACCAATGGCTGAACCGAAAGGGGCTTGCCCTCAACAGGATGGTGATGCAGTGCCAGGGCACCGAGGTGCACTCTCACAGAATTTGATTTGAGCCTGGATTGCGAGAAATGAAGAAGGTACTGCAGCACCAGCTGCACCGAGCAGGAGAACAGGTTTACCCACAACTTCATGCATCAGACCGAGAACCTGCACCATTTGAAGGCATAAGCTCTCCTGGTAGAGGTCTTATGGGAGGCCAGTAGGATCTCTTCCACTTCTCCCGAGAGACTGAAAGGGGCTAAGGTCACCCTTTCAGCAGCCATGCTGTCAAAGATAGGGACCCCAAGTTGGGGTGCAGGAGAGAGCCCTCCTCCTGAGACAAGAGCACCAGGGAGTTCCTCAAGGGGATCGGAGTCTCCACTGACAACTGGAGGAATAGCAGGATCACAGCTTCCTAGGCCACCGTGGAGCCACCAGAATCAGTGACACCTTGTCACGAAGAGCCTTGAAGAGTGTTTTGGCAATCAGCGGCGTGGGTAGGAAGGTATACATGAGGCCATCCGACCACAGGATGAGGAATGCATCTGCCACTACCCAGGACAGATGGGGCTGCTAGAAACAGAAGTGAGGCAACTGGTAGTTGTCCAGGCTGGCAAAGACGTCCACTCATGGGGTCCCCCAGAGGTGAAAGAGCTGGTTGGCTACTCTGAGGTCCAGCTGCCACTCGTGCAGCTGGAGGACCCTGCTCAGTCTGTTCGCCATAGCATTGTCGTGGCCTGGTAGGTATACTGCCCACAGGAGTATTCCCTGTTGAATTGCGTAGGAGCAAAACGTCATGCTTCGTGGCAGAGGGCACGAGACCCTGTGTCCCTGTCCTTGTTCACATAGAACATTGCCACTTGATTGTCTGTTTGGATCAGCACTGGCTGGTGTCTCAGACGGTGACAGAATGCTCAGAGTACCAGATATATTGCCCAAAGCTCCAGGAAGTTGATCTGCTGGTTGCCCTTGGCTTGAGACCAGCTGCCCTGGGTGTGGAGTTCTTCGCAATGGGCTCCCTATCCGAGCTGGATGGCATCCCTAGTGAAGACCCTTCGAGGGCTTGGAGTTTGGAAGGGCATCCCCGCCTGCAGGTGTTGGGAATTTTGCCACCATGTCAGAGATTCCACCAGCTGGTGGGTCTTGTAGACAGCCCGAGGCCTGTGTCCACTGATCCCAAAGGCACCACTGAGCAGCCCTCATGTACAGACGAGCTTCCAGGGTGACATGGACCGATGAGGCCATGTGCCCGAGTAAGTGCAGTAGAAGCCGAGTTGACACCGAGGGACATGTTGCACATCTCTGGCCAGAGCTCTGAGATGGACTGCCCAGTCCAGGGGAAGGAAGGCCTTTGCCTGAAGAGTATCCAGCCTTGCTCCTATAAACTCCAGACATTGCATCAGGAAGAGGTGGGATTTGGGGTTCTTTATCATGAATCCCAGATGTTGCAGGGCCTGGATAACACGTTCTGTGGCCGGCTGCACCTCTGTGGCCATGCCTCCTTTTATGAGCCAGTCATCGAGGAAGAGGAAGACAAATACCTCCTGGAGACGGAGAAAGGCAGCTACTACTGCCAGGCATTTGGTGAAGATCCTGGGGGTGAAGGCCAGGCCAAAGGATAGTGCCCTGTACTGATAGTGACTGCCCCCCACAAAGAAGTGAAGGTACTGTCTGTGGCTGGGGTGAATGAGGATGTGGGTATAGGCATCCTTCAGATCCAAGGAGCATAGCCAGTCTCCCTGCTGGAGGTAAGGCAGCAATGTTCCAAGGGAGAGCATCCTGAACGTCTCCCTCACCAGAAGGTTGCACAGGTCCAGGATGGGCCTTAGGCCCCCTGTTCTTTTTGGCATGAGGAAATACCTGGAGTAGAACCCCTTGCCCCTGAGATGGTAGGGTACTGGTTCTACTGATTTGTCCTCGAGAAGGCCTTCAAGTTCCTTCAATAGAAGGTCCCGGTGAAGGGAAAACCTGGGGGGCTCTCCCGGGAAGAAAGGAGGTGGTGTCTGAGACAGGTGGAGGAGGTAGCCCTCCCTGACTTCCTGGAGGATCCAGGAATCGGTGGTGATGACTGGCCACCGGTGGGCATACATGATTAGATGTCCTCCTGTGGGCTGCTGTCCTCCTTGAGGTAGAAAGGCTATGCTCAAGGAGTCAAAAGCTCCCCCCTGGATGGGCCAGAGCCAGGGCCTGGGGAGCCTTCTGCTTACGACGGCCTTGCCCATGTCCCTTAGCCAGCAAACCCTGCTGGGAAGGCCTTAAAATTTGGGTAGCTTGTGTAAACACCCCTTTCCTTGGGTAAAAGGGCTTTTTACCCAAGCCCTTCCATTGGGGAAGGGCAGCGGTCTTCTCGAGAGAACCTGGTCCTCATCATGAATTCGGATTCCAACTCTCTGGCCTTTTTCATCATGTATTTGCCAAAGAGGTTCTCCCTTTGGCATGGGACATTGACCAATTTGTCCTGAACCCATTGCTCAAAGTCAGAAGAATGTAGCCAGCCCTGGCATCAGGACCAATGCCCACCACGGCTACTTTAGCTGCCGACTCGAAGCAGTCATAGGCTGCTTGAGTCATGAATTTGGAGCACTCATGGACAGTTCCTGAACTGCTACAGGGAGTTCCTCGGAGAGCCCAGATGAGAACCTGGCGAGTTCCTTTGCCAGGTTTCTCAGGTACATGCCCATGTACAGCTGGTAGGCCTGGATCCAGCCATTGAACATCGAACCCTGGTAGCACTTTCTGCTGAGAGCATCCAAGGTACGAGCCTCCTTACCCAGGGACACCGAGGAGTGTGTCTTCTGGCTCTTGAGCCGACGCATGGCCGACTCTACCACCATGGAATTGTACGGCAGCTGTGTCTTATGGAAGCCCGGACTCCGGCGGACCCGATAAATCAAGTCAAGCCGCTTGCTCACCACTGGCACCGATGCCAATGTCTCCAACATATGGAGCATTAGTCGTTCCGGGATGGGTGGGATGGGTACTGTGAGTGATTTCCTCAAAGGGGCCTCGTACTGGAGGATTTCTAATTCTTCTGTCCAAGGGTCCTCCTTTGATTCTGTAGGGAATGCAAGGGCTTTTCACATATCCCACTTGAAGTCAAGGAATGCCATGTCCTCGGTCGGGGACTGACATCGGGGCTCTGAGGGTGGCGAGTCCGAGGGGACATCACGGTAGCATTGGGGGTCCAGGGACTCCTCATCCTCTGTCTCCCACTCAGAGTAGTCGGTGGAAGACTCGAGAGAAGAGCGGTTCACAGGCTCAAGGCAGATCCCTGCCCACATCTCACAGAGGCCCCGCAGATGGTGCCATAAGCGCCAGCTGGGGAAGACCTCGGTCCCGTTGAATGGGATCTGGAGCGAGACCTAGGCCGAGGATCAACTCAGGGCTGTATGGTCTCGAGGATCGGCTCAGCCTCCATGAAAGTCCTCGACATCGAAGGCTCATGGTCTGGGAGGAGGAACCGGTAGTACTGGACAACAATGCCCACTGCTGGTTCATGAAGGCAGTCAGACTGTGCTCCAGGGCTACCATCCTGAATTTGAGTCCAGAAGGCTCCACAGCCATTGGCACGGGCACCGAGAAACCCAGGCCCAAAGCCGATTCCCCTGAAGGGGCATCCTCAACGAGAATAGGCTCTGGCGACTGAGACCAATCTGTAGTTGACTCCTTTCGGGTGATCTTGGTAGGCCACTCCTGCTCCGATCCTTCCAACAGCCATCGAGGACTGCAGGACCTGGTCCGAGGCTTACCAGATCCGTCAGAGCCGTCCAGAGACGCTGCCTTCAAGGGTTTCTTCTTCTTTGTGTGTTCTCTTGAGGGAGACCCCCTTTCTGAAGGGCCACGGAATTGACCGGGGTCCATGGGGGCATCATGGGATTCCACGGCTTCAGAGTGCCTTAGTAAGTACAAATCATAGCATACACAGGATGGCTAAAACGTTCAGCTCTTCTTCTCTCTTTACTGCCCCAAGATAGGAACTATAATATGTTCTCTGCTTGTTTATTGTGATAAGAGTTAGGTACCTTTATATGTACCCCCCTCTTATGTTTTACCCTATATATGAGTTTTAACTATTGTCATTATTTATTTTTAATTGTTTATTGCTGTTTATGTATATATTTATTTATTGCCAGTTCACATTATGTTTGACCTCCATACACTACTCGCTTTGCTGTGTCCCACAGATGGGCAAGACAAAAAAACACCAGCGCCAAACCAACAGATTCTCCGAGCAGCCCAAACCCAACTTAGCACCCCAGCAATAGACAAAGTCTGATGCTCCAACAGACAAGATAAACAGACAGATTTAGCCTTTGGAACTCACCCCCAGAAAGGCCTGGGCAGGTAAAACCATGCCAGTCTCAGTGCTTCGCCCCTGTCACTAGACATGCAGTCATATACCTCTGAAGAGCCTTCTTCACAACTTCGGGGCAGAGCAGGGGAAGGAGGAGGGAGACGGCACTGAGGTTGTGTGAGACTTGAGGAATCCTTCCAAAACTCCTTTTGCAATCTTTGGGCTGCTCAACACATTCTTAAGCTCAATAAAAGAACCCACAAAAATACGCACTGAAGGAAAAAACTAAATATCATGAATAAACCTCCAAGGACTATGTTGTTGTTGTTGTTGTTGTTAAGTGCCATCGAGTCTGCGTCGACTCATGGCGAATCTCTGAAATAGCTGTTCTAAACTGTTTGGTCTTCAGTCAGATGGCTGATAGTGGCATCCATAGTTGCTGTTATAGTATCGATCCAACTCAATGCTGGCCTTCCTCTTCTGCGTTGACCTTCATCCTTACCAAGCAAGATGTTTCTCTAATGATCTCTCTCTTCGCATGATGTGTCCAAAGTATGAAAGTCAAAGTCTTGTCATCGGAGCTTCTAAAGAAAGCTTAGGTTTGATCTTGAGTTGCTGGAAGAAGGTGTTTGAGCTGAATAGATAGTTGGTCTTGCAGAACAGGGGCGGCTCAATACAATCTGCTGCCTGAGGAGAAGTCTGAAATGGCGCCCCCCCCCACCCCCACACCTTAGAGGGGGCGGTGCTTTTTCAGAAATCCAATCAGAGAATGAACCAAACCAAAAAGCCGATTAGATTATATTGAGGAAATGCAAGATGTTTGCACACAGGGCCATATTGAGCTGCAATCGCACCCTGTGCAACTTGCAGCTTGGGCGCATGCCCCCCTCCCCCCATACCTCCATCCAGCATAGAAACATAGAAATATGATGACAGAAAAAGACCACATGGCCTAGTCTGTCCTTCCATAAAAACAACTACAACAGTCCCCTTTTTACCTTTAGAGATCCTCTGTGTTTGTCCCATGCTTTTTTGAATTCAGTTACTTTCCTCATCTCTACCACCTCCACTGGGAGACTATTCCACATATCCACTACTCTTTCCGTAAAGAAATATTTCCGCATATCACTCCTGAATCTATCTCCCTTCACCCTCATCCCATGTCCCCTCGTAGCAGAACTTGCTTTCAATTGAAAGAGGCTCTCTCCCTGAACATTTATGCCACGGAGGTATTTAAACATCTCAATCATATCACCTCTCTCCCGCCTTTCCTCTAAGGTGTACATATTAAGATCCTTCAGTCTGTCCTCATATGCTTTATAATGAAGACCACTAATCATTTTAGTAGCCATCCTCTGCACCGACTCCATCCTGTTCACATTCTTTTGAAGGTGCAGTCTCCAAAATTGCACACTATACTCCAAATGAGGTCGCACCAAAGACTTATAGAGAGGCATTATCACCTCCTTTTTTCTGCTAGCCATTCCTCTCCGTATGCACCCAAGCATCCTTCTAGCTTTTGCCGTCGCCTTTTCTGCCTGTTTAGCTACTTTAAGATCATCAGACACAACCACGCCTAGGTCCCGCTCTTCTTTAGTGGACAAAAGTACTTCACCCCCTATACTATATTGCTCCCTTGGATTGCTGCAGCCCAAATGCATGACCTTACATTTTTTAACATTAAATCTCAGCTGCCAAATTCTAGACCATTCTTCAAGTTTAGCTAGATCTCTCCTCATGTTATCTACACCTTCCTGGGTGTCTACTCTATTGCAGATTTTGGAATCATCCGCAAAGAGGCAAACCTTACCTGAAAGCCCTTCCGCTATATCACTAACAAAGATGTTTATTTTATTTTATTTATTTTACATTTCTTATATACCGCACTATTCGACATCAGCGCGGTTTATTTATTATTTATTTATTTATTTTATTTACATTCTCTTATATACCGCGCTATTCTGCATCAGTGCGGTTTACATTGAACAAACTGAAATTACATTGAACAGGGCATTATAACTTGGAGATAACTATTTTACAGGGAACATGGGCTATGGAGGGTTAAGTGGCTTGCCCAAGACCACAAGGAGCACCTGTGGGACTAGAAACCCCAGTCCTTCCGGCCCAAGGTTGCTGTCCTCTAGTGGGATTTGAACCCCCGACCTTCCGGCCTGAAGTACCTTGCCCCAACCACTAGGCTACTCCTCCACATCGAACACAAAACTTCAGTACAAAAACAATGTCTGAGTTACATTAAACAGGGTCAATAACTTGGCTAACAAGGTAATTATGAATCTCAGGAAAGTAAACTTTGATTGCAATGTAAACTATTTACATCTTTAAATTAGAGCACGGCTGAGACGTAATGATCAGCGGAACCTTAAAAAGAATCGGACCAAAGACAGATCCCTAGGGCACACCACTGATAACATCCTTCTCCTCAGAGTGAGCTCCATTTACTTGTACTCTTTGTCGCCTCCCACCCAACCAATTTCTAAACCAAGCAGTAATTTTAGGGTCCATCCCTAGTGTGCTCAGTTTGTTTATAAGTCGCCTGTGAGGAACAGTGTCAAAGGCTTTACTGAAATCTAAATACACCACATCTAGGGCTTTCCCTCGGTCCAACTCCCTGGTCACCCAGTCAAAGAACTCAATCAGATTTGTCTGACAAGACCTGCCTCTGGTGAATCCATGCTGCCTCGGATCCTGTAATCCGCTGGACTCCAGAAATCTCACTATTTTCTCTTTCAGCAGCGTTTCCAATAATTTACACACCACTGAAGTTAAACTAACCGGCCTGTAGTTTTCAACCACATCCTTACTTCCACTTTTGTGTAAAGGCATCACATGAGCCTCTCTCCAGTCCTTTGGCACCACTTCCGACTCCAACGAGGCATTGAAAAGGTCAGTCAGTGGAGCTGCTAGAACGTCCCCAATTTCCCTCAGTATTCTCGGGTGTATCCCATCCGGTCCCATCGCTTTGTCTACTTTAAGTTGAGGCTTCTGAGCACTGCCTGCTCTTTCCCTGCTACTGCCGCCCTCTGTTTTTTTCATGGTGGCGCCGGCAGCAGGGAAAGAGCAGGCAGTGCTGGACGGAGGTTTGGGGAAGAGGAGGGGGGCATGCGCTCGATCTGAAAGGCAACGGCACTTTAAGCAGATGTGTCCCTCTCTACTCTGACATCGCATCGAAGGAGGGAGGGGCCAGACCTGTTTAAAGTGCTGCGAAAAGGCTTGGGGAGTGCATTTCGGCTGCCTGCTATTGTCTTGCCAGCAGCGGCAGGGCAACAGCAGACAGCCGAAATGTGCCCCCCAAGCTTTTCCGCCCTGTGCGGCTGGACCGCTTCGACAGGTCTAGGTACGGTCACATTTGCACATCAAGGAACTAAAAGACAGCAAGAACCAACAGCACAATTTATAAAACTAAATTATAACTAATTTTTATTTTGTTGTTATAAACTGCGTTATGGTTCCTGCTTTTTCTTTTTCAACATATATTTTGCATTCACAGTAGGTGCAGAGCAGAACCAGGACATTCACCCACAGAACCCATTATTTAAAAAAAAAATCTGATTCTGATCAACTCACTAACAACAACAACCACCACCACCACTATTCTCCAGTACCAGGCATATTGTGAACTAATACAAAACCCTACAACAAGAGCAAACCTACCATACCATACCATATCAGCACAAACTTCCAAAACTCACATAAGGAGTCCATCCAAAAAAAGCGTCACTGTAAATACTGCAGTGGGCCCTGGAACATCCATAAACCTATTTGAAAAGCTGAATAAGTCAAATTACTACAGTACAGTATAGATCTTTATGTACAAACTCTATGTTAACAGAACACCTGACCTCAGTCACACTCTCACAACATCGACCCTCACCAAGTACAGAATGAGTAACCACAATCTAAAGTAAAACTAAAAATATGCAGACAAAATTTAAAATGAAACCCCAAGAAGCCAGAATCCATATGCAGTCCAACATCAGATACATAAGAGATGCAGTTCCCCAATATTGTGTAAAATATAAAAATATCACAAAGTCCAATCACTAAAATTAAATAAAATTATTTTTTCTACCTTTGTTGTCTGACCATTTTATTCTCTGATCATGCTGGTCCCGATCTGAGGCTTCCTGTCTTCTCTTAGCTCTCTTTCTGTGGTCTATAGTCCATGGTCCATCTGCCATTTCTTATCTCTTCTTTTGTTTTCTTCACTTCCATCCATCAGCCCATTTCCAGTTCCAGTAACCCTCCCCAGTATCAGCCCCTTTCAAGTCCTCCCCTCCCAGTATCTTCGAATGTCAACTGCCTTGCATTCCCACGACTGCCACTGGTGTCCATTCCCTTCCAGTCCCCCTCCTTCCCCACTTTCCAGCCCCTTCTAGTCCAAATACCATCCCAGATATCAGCTTACGTCCACTCTCAATGCCACCCCCCCAGTCAGCTCCCTTCCAATCACCCTACCCTCTGTTCATCCCCCTTCCAGTGCCATTTGCATGTCAGCTCCCTTCCAGCCTCCTCCCCATTACCCAACCACCTACCACTCCCATCCCCAAGTGTCAGCTCCCTTCCAGTCCCCCTTTAGTACATCCCAGGTGTCAGCTCCTTACCAGCCCCCTACTTCCCCCATGTCAGCTCCCTTCCTGCCCCCTCCTTCCCCTGGCAGACCCTCTCATTATCCGCTCCCTTCCATTCCTATTCTACCATCCTCCCGCATCAGCCCATTTATAGCCCTAGCCCCTAGTTCTCTTCCAGGGCCAGCAGCGTTCTCCTCCCCTCCCCCATTAGCCCATTTCCAGTCCCAGCCCCAGTCCATTTCCAGTCATATCCCCCTTATCAGCCCACTCTAGTCCTAGCCCCCCAATCAGCCCATTTCAGCCTCCCTAATCAACCCATTTCTAGGCCTAACCCCACCAATCAGTCCATTACTAGACCTAGCCCACCCTCCCGATCAGCCCATTTCCAGTCCTAGCCCCCTCCTGATCAGCCCATTTCCAGTTCTAAACCCCCATCAGCCCATTTCCAGTCTTAGCCACTCCCGATAGCCCATTACCAACTCTAGCCCCCCTCCCGATCAGCCCATTTCCAGTTCTAACCCCCCATAGCCCACTTCCAGTCCTAATCCCCCACATCAGCCCATTTCCAGTCCTAGCCACCCCCAATAGCCCATTACCAGCCCTAGCCACCCCCGATAGCCCATTACCAGACATAGCCCCCTCCCGATCAGCCCATTTCCAGTCCCAGCCCCCCATAGCCCATTACCAGTCCTAACCCCCCATCAGCCCACTTCCAGTCCTAACCCCCTCCATAGCCCATTACCAGTCCTAAACCCCCCCTCAGCCCACTTCCAGTCCTAACCCCCTCCATAACCCATTACCAGTCCTAACTCTCCCCATCAGCCCATTTCCAGTCCCAGCCCCCCATAGCCCATTACCAGTCCTAACCCCCACCATCAGCCCACTTCCAGTCCTAACCCCCCCATCAGCCCATTTCCAGTCCTAGCTCCCCCCCATAGCCCATTACCAATCCTAACCCCCCATCAGCCCACTTCTAGTCCTAACCCCCCCTCATCATAGAAACATAGAAATATGACGTCAGAAAAAGACCACATGGCCTATCTAGTCTGTCCTTCCATATCAACAACTACAACAGTCCCCTTTTTTCTTTTAGAGACCCTCTGTGTTTGTCCCATGCTTTTTTGAATTCAGATACTGTCCTCATCTCTACCACCTCAACTGGGAGACCATTCCACGGATCCACCACTCTTTCAGAAAAGAAATATTTCCGCATATCACTCCTAAATCTATCCCACTTCACCCTCATCCCATGTCCCCTCGTAGCAGAACTTGCTTTCAATTGAAAGAGGATCTCTCCCTGAACATTTATGCCACGGAGGTATTTAAACATCTCAATCATATCACCTCTATCCCGCCTTTCCTCTAAGGTGTACACATTAAGATCCTTAAGTCTGTCCTCATATGCTTTATAATGAAGACCACTAGCCATTTTAGTACTCTGTACTGACTCCAACCTGTTTATATCCTTTTGAAGGTGCAGTCTCCAGAATTGCACACTATACTCCAAATGAGGTCACACCAAAGACTTATACAGAGGCACTATCACCTCCTTTTTTCTGCTAGCCATTCCTCTCCGTATGCACCCAAGTATCCTTCTAGCTTTTGCCGTCGCCTTTTCTACCTGTTTACGCCCTACTTTAGTGGACAAAAGTACTTCACCCCCTATACTATACTGCTCCCTTGGACTGCTGCAGCCCAAATGCATGACCTTACATTTTTTAACATTAAATCCCAGCTGCCAAATTCTAGACCATTCTTCAAGCTTAGCTAGATCCCTCCTCATGTTATCTACACTTTTCTGGGTGTCTACTCTATTGCAGATTTTGGTATCATCCGCAAAGAGGCAAACCTTACCCGACAGCCCTTCCGCTATATCACTAACAAAGATGTTAAAAAGAATCAGACCAAGGACTAATCCCTGGGGCACACCACTGGTAACATTCTTCTCCTCAGAGTGAGCTCCATTTACCTGTACCCTTTGTCGCCTCCCACCCAACTAATTTCTAACCCAAGCAGTAAATTTAGGGTCCATCCCTAGGGTGCTCAGTTTGTTTATGTCGCCTGTGAGGAACAGTGTCAAAGGCTTTACTGAAATCTAAATACTCCCTCGGTCCAACTTCCTGGTCATCCAGTCAAAGAAATCAATCAGATTTGTCTGACAAGACCTGCCTCTGGTGAATCCATGCTGCCTTGGATCCTGTAATCTGCTGGACTCCAGAAACCTCACTATTTTCTCTTTCAGCATTGTTTCCAATAATTTACTCACTAACGAAGTTAAACTAACCGGCCTGTAGTTTTCAACCACATCCTTACTTCTGCTTTTGTGTAAAGGCACCACATGAGCCTCTCTCTAGTCCTTTGGCACCACTCCCGACTCCAACGAGGTATTGAAAAGGTCAGTCAATGGAGCTAGAACGTCCCCAAGTTCCCTCAGTATTCTAGGGTGTATCCCAGGGGTGGGGAACCGGCGGCCTTAAGGCCCCATGCGGCCTTTTGGAGCATGATGTGTGGCCTTCTGCAACAAGCATATTGTTATATATATCTGACATTGATTAACATATGTGAACTAATTTTGGCAATATGGCGATTCCGCTAAGAGATGATTCTCGGTAAAAACCATTATCTGGCCGTGATAAGGTGGTATCGCTTATCTAATTGTAGTTCTTGGAGGCGATAAAGAGGTCGCCTGAAATGTCCATTGCCAGCGACGTCGGTACGGGGAACTGGCGATAGACACTACATCCGATAACAGACGCTGACAGACGTGGAACTGGCGTGGCATAACATCACACCTTTGGATAAATATATCACGATGAGACTCAGAGAAGAATGCGGAGGAAGAGTAAGGGTTGGATTTTGAACGAGAGAACGCATTAGCGGATCAGTTTGGAGTTGGCGGTGAAGCGTAGCGATCGCGCGTGTGAGTCGAAGTGTGTCACGTAGAGGAGAGTGTGCCTCAGCCTTGGCGCGTGTAGGACGTAAAACCACTGTATGAGGAAGTGCCCAGTGTGTGACGCTGAATAAATTCTCAACATTTTCGTTCAAATTTATATGTGAAGAAACAAATTCATGATTGCAACAAAAAAGAATTAGCGCTAGTTTTGAAACCAAAATTTCTTCTCCACCTTCTGGCAACCCTGTGGTGACAGTTACTAACTGGCTGGCATATTGAGTGCAGCGTTTGTGGTTCCTTCCTTCAGAGTGTGTCTGTCACTTAATTACATTTTTTTTTGCTTTCCATCATGTTGAAAAAACCGAAAAGGTCGCTGAAAGAAGAACACAGAGTGTTTAACGATGAGTGAGAATTGTAATAGTATGTTGTTTCTGAGAAGGATAAAATAAGTTGCTTGCTCTGTGATTCTCTGATTTCAACGGTAAAAAAATACAACGCACATCAACAGTACTCTGCTCATAAGGACAATAAATACATTAAGCTAGAAGGTGAATCCCGAAAGATTGCTTTACAAAAATTGAAAGAAAGGAAGCAAAAGCAGAGGCAGTTATTCCAATCAGTGCAGAGTATCGGAAACGCAACTACAGAAGCTACTTATATATACATGGGAAAAAAGGTTAGCCATTTAGTGATGTGGAAATTATAAAAGCTTGCATCGTAGAGGTTGTAGGATGCTTAGATCCTGATAAGGTTAACAAATACAAACAACTGCCTTTTTCAAGAAGAACTAATGCTGATCGGCAGCATGAATTAGCACGCAATGTAGTAGATCAACTGAAAGAAATAATCCAAAAAGAAAATGTGTACTATTCAATAGCGCTGGATGAATCAACTGATTGCACTGACTCAGCACAGGTATTGTATTTTGTTTCCGCCATAACTAAGGATTTTTGTGTTTACGAAGAGTTGCTTACTCTGAGCACTCTAAAGAGCAGAACACGAGGAATCAATGTGTTTAACGATTTTAAAGACAAATGTCGTGAATTCGGACTGAATCTGGCTAATTTAGTAAGTGTATGCACAGATGGTGCACCTTCTATGACAGGGAAGAACGAAGGCTTTATCGCACAACTTAAGAAAGAGGTTTCAAGCCAAAATGATCTTATCTCTTTTCATTACATTTTGCATCAACAAAGTCTCTGTGTTTTCAAATCCACTGTTTTAAATGACACTTTGCAGAAAGTTGTAGGAATTGTGAATTATATTCGAGCAAATGCAACAAGACATCGACAATTTCGTGAGATGCTAATGATGAATAATGAGGTAATTAGTGCTGAATTGCCCTACCATTCGAAAGTACGCTGGTTATCACAAGGACAGGTTTTAGTCAGTTTTGTATTTGCGTGAACAAATAATCCAGTGTTTTGAGGAATGGAATGAACACTGTGAATTACACAGGTACACTACCAAAAAACTGCCTCCAGTTTTGCAACTAATTCCTATAGATTTTGGGGTGCTGAATCCAGGAAAAATAGCCAAAATGTTCCATCACGTCACGTTTTCTTGCAAAATTAGATTTCTTACCCATATAAGGAATGTTCACATAATTTCTTTTTAGCCGACTGCAGTTTATTTTCTTGGCCCAAAATAGAGGTTGTAATGGTTAACTAACTAGAAACACTCCCTCATGATATTTTAGAGTGTTTTGTATTCATTTTATACATTAACAGGACAATTGGGAGGCGGGGGGCTAAATCCAGTACTCGCGCTGGTGCATGTTCTTTCCTGTTCGCCTCGCCTCGTTCGCATCGCTCGCTCAAACACGGTGGTTGCGACATGAACGTTCCTGTCAAATTTCAGTTTCTTGCAAGTTCATTATTACCTTTTGTTTGCTCAGTCGTAATCCAGCTTTATTCCGAAGTGGTTCACTACAGTTGTAGTTTGCAGTGCTGTGTATTTGTGATGGCTCACAGAGCCAGAGGTTGCGTCAACTCTCCGGACAGTTTTTGTTTTATTTGTGGGGAATATAACGTGAAAAAGCGGCAGAGGAACATTTCTGCATTTATTAAAAAAGTATATTTCGCCTATTTCGGTTTGAAGTTAGGCGATCAAGACAAACCGTGGGCTCCTCACAAAGTGTGCAAGACATGTGAGGAAGATCTATGATTATGGATGAAAGGTAAAAAACAAGCATTTCGTTTTGGAATACCTATGATGTGGCGTGAACAAAGAGACCACAGCAGTGACTGCTATTTTTCCTCTTGCATTGTGAAGGGATACAACTTAAAAAATAAGAACGTAATAAGTTACCCCAACCTTCCCTCAGCAATTAGGCCTATGCCTCATAGCAACGAAGTACCTGTGCCTGAACCACCAAAATCTTTGGATCATATTTGTGTGGACGGTTCTGATCATGATGAGACTCATCAGATGGCTTTTCCCGATGAGTCCAGTACTTCCGAGTTTGAAACTGAACCAGATCTGAAACCTGAACTTTTCTCTCAAGCTGAATTGAATGATTTAGTCCGGGATTTAGGACTCCCAAAAGATGCTGCCCAACTGCTAGGTTCTCGGCTTAAACAGAAAAATCTATTGTCACCAGGAACAACTTTTTATTGGTACCGCAACCGCGAGACACAATTTTTGAAGTATTTCAGCAAAGAGGAAGATTTGGTATTTTGCAACGATATATACGGAGTGATGGAAAAGTTTAAACTCAAGTATGATCCTGCTGAATGGCGGCTGTTCATTGATTCGTCAAAAGACAGCATAAAATGTGTTCTTCTTCATAATGGCAACACATTCGCTTCAGTTCCTATTGCTCACTCTGTTATTCTCCAAGAAAAATATGAGAATTTGGCCCTGATTCTTCAGAAAATTCGTTATGATGAGCATAAGTGGATGATTTGTGGAGACTTTAAAATTCTATCCATGCTATTAGGGCAGCAATCCGGTTTCACCAAATATCCCTGCTTCCTTTGCTTGTGGGATAGCCGGGCCCGCGACCTACACTGGGGGAAAAAAGACTGGCCAATTCGGGAGTATTTGAGACCCGGTGAGAAAAATGTTCTTCATGAGAGCTTGGTACCTCGTGATAAAATTCTATTACCACCTCTCCACATTAAGTTGGGTCTCATTAAGCAATTCATCAAGTCCCTTCCAAAAGATGGTGAGTGCTTTCGGTACCTTTGCTCAAAGTTCCCCCGACTTTCTGAAGCAAAGCTAAAGGAAGGAGTGTTTGTTGGCCCTGATATAAGGAAACTCATTTCAGATGGAGCATTCGCTGAAACGATGTCTGAGAAGGAAAAAGAAGCCTGGGATTCCTTCAAGGATGTTGTTCTCAAATTCTTGGGGAACAGGCGGGATGAGAACTATAAGGATATTGTTGCCAGGATGCTCAATGCCTTCAAAGAACAAGGCTGTAACATGAGCCTGAAAGTCCATTTCTTGCACTCCCATGTGAACTACTTTCCCGAAAACTTGGGGGCGTACAGTGAAGAACAAGGTGAAAGGTTTCACCAGGACATCAAGGACGCAGAGAGAAGGTACCAAGGAAGATGGAACATCACTATGATGGCTGATTTCTGCTGGTTGCTGCTGTGGGAAACCCCAGATGAAAAATACGCCAAGCAGCACACCAAGAGAAGCATTCGGGGGAAGAAGAAACGGGCCCACCAGGAGATTGATTGACCCAAGAATGACTTTAAAATCTAAACTGTGTTGACAAATATCGTGTTTTTACTAAACTTTGAAATAAAAATTTGCTAGTTATTACCACAGTGTCGGATCTCATTTATTAGAATTTTATTTTCACACCATCGGGTGTTTGTCTTCATGTATTGCAATGGTGCGGTTTGCGTTTTCTATTCTTACATACATACCTGTACAACATTTTTTGCACATTTCTTTGCTTTGCTTTGTGTCTAATCTCGCTCTTATATGCTCAATGTTTGTGCACATGTATGTGGCTGTTTTAAGTGCAGACAATTTTGCTACCATCACAGTGTGTTTTGTTGACATTACTCTATTCTTATGTGCTGCCTTGTTACAATTTTCTTTATTCTTATTTGAATAACTACTAAACAATTAGTATAAAGAATTCATCCAAGAAACTTTTATCTCGATCGCACTCAATCTGAAACGTTCACCTCAAACTGCTAACCCAATGTAGCAAAAAATCTGTACGTGATGGAGCAAATTGGTTACCAGATTTGGATTCAGCGCACCAAAAAACATAAAAATCAATCGAAACATTAGAGCAGGGGTCTCAAACTCAAATTGCTTTGAGGGCCAAATGAGGACTTGTAGAGTAACCCGGGGGCCGCACAAGACGCAGGCCTCATTTGCATAATGGCATCATTTGCATAAGGGCATCATTTGCATAAATATTTGCATATACACTAACTTTTAGTAAACATGCAGAACATACACCATCACCAAACAAGGAATCACAATTTAGAAACAGGAAGACAATTAAACTGGGAACCCCAAAAGCCAAACTTAGAATGTACAACACTGTAGAAATAAAACTATAAATTGATTTCCTCTTGTATGTAAGGGAACAATCATGGAGAATGGGCCCCTGGGCCTGTGTCCACTCCCATATCTTTTCTGGTCACATGGAGGGGGATGCTCTCACCTTTGTGGCTCGAATCTCTGGCCCTGTGTTCATTCTCTGCTTGAAAACCCTAAGGAGGGGATTTCCTAGCTCTCTGTTCTCTCTGTTCCTGATGTCTGGAGAGAGAAATCTTTTGGTTCTGTGCAGTTTCTCTCCTTCAAGGTCCTGGGGGGAGGATTCTTCTGCCCCATGTTCCTTCTCTGCTTATGTTGATCCTATACTCACGATCTTCCTTTTATGATGTTCAAAGGGTGGCATCCAGCTTTATGCTCGCTTTATTCTTCTGTGAGGAGAGGATCTCTGGTTCCTTCATTCATCCTGTCTCTTTTTGGGTCCCAGGGAAGGGATCCCTGGCCCTGTGTTACTACATTCTCTGTTTCTGGGATTTGGGAATGACATCTCTGGCTAGTTGCTTGCTTTTTCTCTACTTCAGGAGCAATGGGAGAGGATCCCCAAGTCTTGCACTGATGATATGACCAAAGAGCTCATGTGCACTCTGGCCATTTTTACACCAGCTGTTGCACAAGCCTTTTATTTTGATGTTTATAGACTCTCCTACCTTTTTTCTTAAAACTGTGTTTTTCTTTTATTTTCCAAAATGATGAGCTTTAGTTGCATGAACAGACAGATGGGTCTATGAACCAATGGCAAACTCACACAGACAACATAGTCAGCCACAGAGAAATTTGAGTAGTGTCAGTTTTTCACCCGGGACTATTATTTTTTTAAAACATAGCCACTATTGGCAGCAGTCAGTCCCTGATCCCAATGCCAACAGTATTAAGCGTCCCGCGGCCCCTCTGCCTGCTCTGAGTCCTCTCCTCCCTGCAGCATCAGCTCAAAAAGTGGCGGCTTTCAGAGCCGCGAAGAGAGAGAGTTTCTCTCGCGCGGTTCTGAAGAGCAGCGAGTCTTCAGAACCGCGCGAGAGAAACTCTCTCTCTTCGCGGCTCTGAAAGCCGCCACTTTTTGAGCTGATGCTGCAGGGAGGAGAGGACTCAGAGCAGGCAGAGGGGCCGCGGGACGCCTAATACTGCGGCGGCAAGTTTGGATTTATTTTTTTTTTTTAGACACCGGTAAGTGCTTCGCGGGCCGCACAAGATGCTCTCGCGGGCCGCATGCGGCCCGCGGGCCGCGTGTTTGAGACCCCTGCATTAGAGGCAGTTTAAAAAAATTTTTTTTAGTGTACCTGTGTTATCATTCAAGGAGTTTCATAGCAATGTTGCTTTTCTGTGTGATATAATGACAAAGCAAAATAACTTGAACGTTTTATTGCAAGGTAACACCAAGTCTATAAATGATATGTGGCGAGAAATAAAAATATTCAGAAAAAAATGAACATTTCTTAAATCACTTCTTGGCCGAAATGAGCTTCCTGAAGAGCACTTCCCTCACCTAGTAAAAATGATTAATGAAGAAAAATATTCTTTTGAACGTTTCAAACAATATGAATCGGTTATAGACTCGCTAATCAAGGAATACAATGAAAGGTTCAGCAATTTTGAGAAGCATGACATGACCACTGTTCCCTCTAAGCTGTGCGCGCGCACACACCTCGCCGAGCGAGCGCACGTACTTTACAACAGAGCGCACAAAAATTACAGCTCTGATTCTGATAGAAAACAACACAGATGTCTTAAAATTTAAAAGTTATAATTGTAATTACTAGAAATTTCCCGCTTCATTTAGTAATCGTCTATTTTCATTTAATTTGATTAAAATCAATGTGGTGTACATACTGTATTCTGATGTGTAGTCAAATTTTATATATAGCTCTGAGTGTCGTTATGTGGCGCACAAATATTTAACCTTCCTTCAAAAGTTGCACACAGCTGATATTTTATGCGCACACAGCCTACAGAAAATTAGAGGGAACATTGGACATGACCCTCAAATTGGCTTTTCAACCTCACTTAGTTGATGTATCTGAGGCCCCAGAGAAGCTGCAGATGGAGTTAATTGAGCTCTCGGAAGATTATATTCTGAAGTCGCTGTTTGACAGCAAAAAAGATCCCATTCAAATATGGAAAAATGCCATCGAATATCCTCACCTCAGGGAACACGCACGACGCTTGCTCTCCTGCTTCTCAACAACATATCGCTGTGAATCTACATTCTCCTACTTAACACAAATTAAGACATCCTTAAGATCACAAATTACAGATGAACACCTAGAAGGCCAGTTAAGACTATGTACATCCACGTTGCAGCCTGATATATCACTGCTTTCTCGCAAAAACAATCTCAGAAGAGTCACTGAAAGGTAAGCAGCTAGCTTAGTTGTTTAAAATAAGATATACAGGGTGGCCCAAAAAAATCTGAGAACATCTCGTAGCATATAAGTTATTTAAAAATTCAAAAAGACAGATGTAAACGATTGACAAATTAAAAAAAAAAAGATGGTAACCAGAAATTGTCGAAATAAAGACGTTACATAGCTAAAAAAGGTAAATAAGTAAACTATTTAAGCTTTTAATTTATGAGATGTTCTCACTTTTTTTGGGCCACCCTGTATATATATTTGTATTGAAACATTGTTAGTATGCACTCTGCCATATGGCAGTATAAGACACTTGAAAGGGTTAATTCTGTATAAAAGCTAAATTAGTATTAAATTATTTGCATTTTGCAGTAAATTTGTTTTGTTTGTTTGGGGGGGGGGGGGGGGGTTTCGAATGTGGCCTTCTTGGAAGGATGTTAGCTCTCATGCGGCCTTCAAATGAGAAAAGGTTCCCCACCCCTACTCTAACTCTATGTCTAACTCGTCACTTTCCAACCAATCCGACCCCTGCAGATGTTCATCCAGCGGCCGTGTCCTCTTAGCCGGTCTCATCTCCGTGCTTACTGAAGTCTCCCCAGCTGCGTGGACCCCCCCAAACCCAAACCTGCGAGATCAGAAACCGCCCCCCGCTGTCGCAGGCAGTAAACCTGATGCATAAGCAGTACAAAGTCCAGGGAAAAATCACCCATAGGTGACGAGCTTACGGCTGCCGGGATCACTGGACTCGGATGCAATAAACAGTGGCCGACGGCGAAGCCGGAGGCTCTAGAGGCAAAGCACCCTCCGCCGCTAGCCCAGCCTCCTGAGGTGCGGCGAAGGGCACTTCCTTAAGTTTGTCCTGCAACCCCTGTTCTATTCCGAGCACCTCTGTTGCACACCCGCGACAGATCCCCGCATCGGAAACCGTCCCCCACCGGGTACCACACACAAGGCACTGCGGACGCCCAGGCATCAGACCCTGCGACACCCTCCCCCCCCAAAAAAGGGCACAGAGCTCCTTCCAAAAACACTACCAAAAATCAAGGAACCCAGCAGCAGCGTCTCCCCCTGCCTTTTCACTACTAATTAATTAATTTTTTTTTAACTCCTATTAAATATATGACTAAAGGGGACACAAAAGATACCCAAACAGCCTTTCTTGCTCCAAAACCGCTGCAAAGGGAACTCCCAGCAAAGAGAAAAGCTCTACAAAACAAAACGCGGGGAAAAAACGGCCCCGGTGACCACGACGCGCCAAAATCCGCAGCGGCAGGCTTACCACGAGGGAACAGGCCTTCAGCAACCCCTACACCCGATTGGGCACTCAACTGAAGGAAAAACTGCTGTCCTTTGCGATTTTGAGGCAGCTGAAGACCAACAGACTTCACCGCTGAGCTCAACTCTCCTGCACACAGCACCAGCAGGGAGAGAAGCAGCAGACTCCGTGCCGACGGCCCCCCCCCCCCCCGATCCGATCAGCCGGCAGAAGCTATACACAGGCACAGCTCCTCTCTGTACAGCCAAGGAGGGGAGTGTAGCGAGGTAGATGAGAAAAGAGATGTAAAGTGAAGGCAGAGCAGGAATTCTCTTCCACTGCCCCTTCACTAGCCCCGACTAAACCTGTTCCCCTTTTTTTTTTTTGACCAAACGAGTATAATTGAATATCCCCAAAGGAAAGAAAGTTATATATAGATCAAAGAAATTTAAAAACTCCACTAATTCTACTACAGCTACTTATATGTACCTACTGTGAGCCCAGAACCTAGGCTCACTACCTCCTGCTGCATGGAGACTGAGCACACTGGAAGCTGGTGGAAGGTGCCACCAGTGTAGGTGCCAGATTTCTGACATGCCCAGTCTCCATGCTGCAGGAGGAGGTGCACTACCCAGCGGTGAGGGACTGGACTGGAGGGACGATAAGGAACTTTGGATTTTACTTGCAGTTGTGTTCCAGCAATGATTATAGCGGCAGGTGGGGTGAAGTTGGCATCTTTGTTGATGTATAAAACATCTGTCTTTTTGTAGTTTATGGTCGTATTGTGTTCTGAAAGCCATTGTGTGATGGAACTGAAGCATTTCTTTATGGATGAGATTGTTGGATTGGTTATGGTGAACGGGGCGTAGAGCATTTCTTCGTCTGCGTAGATGTCGTAGAATATATTATGTGCCTGCATAATTGTGCAGATTGGTTGGAGGAAGATACTGAATAGCAGAGAGGATAAGGCAGATCCTTGAGGGACTCCCTGGTGTTGCATTTAAGGGGCTGATTTTTTGGACCCTATTTTCACTTGGAGCCAACCTTCTGTTAGATAAGATTTGAACCACTTTAGAGTGGTGCCTCTCATCCCTATTGATTACAGTCGTTGGAGTATCAAGTTATGGGAAACAGAGATGAAGGCTGCTCTGAAGTCAAGGAAGATCAGAATGAATCCTTGATGGGGTTTGTCTATGCCTTTTACTAGATTGTCTGTGATGGCAGTCAAGAGGGTTTCAATGCCATGGTGCGATCTGAACTCACATTGCTGAGGATCAAGCGGGAAATGAGAGTCGATGTGGTCTTGGAGTTGTATCTGGATGATTTTTTCTATTGCTTTTGCAAGGAAAGGTAAGCTAGCAATAGGTCTGTACAAGCTCGGTTGGTTTGCATCTGTCCTGTCCCTTTATTTATTGGGTGGATGGAGGCATTTTTGAGTTCCGCATGCATATAATCTTGATGGAGTGATAGTTGAGCAGTTTTGAGAATTGTGGGGATCAATTCTGTTCGGACAATCTTGATCCAGCTCACTGTGCAAGGATCAAGCAGTGACGTGGTAGTGTTGATGTCTATGATAATTCTTCCAAGGTGTTTGGGTGAGATAGTTGTGAATGAGTTCCAGATAACTTTGACTTCTATGCAGTTGTCGCTATTATATTTTGATGTTGTGCTTGTTCTATAGCCTTGAAAGCGAGTCTGGCATTGAAAATAGTCTGCCATAATTTGAGGGGATAGATTCATTTTTCCTTCTCTTGGGTAGGGCCTCTTACTAGAGATTTAACTATATGGAAGAGCTCCCTGGGCTAGTTTGGGGAGCTTCGGATTAGTTTGGAATGATATTCTTTTTTTGCTTTGTTTGTGGACATCTGGTATTCATGTAATTTGGCCATGTATTTATCAAGGTTGTCAGCAGCTTTACAGCATCTCCATTTTCTTTCCAGAAGCCTGAGATTCCGTTTCATGTCTTTTAGCTGGGTGGTGTACCATGTGGCTGTATTATGCCCCTTGCAGAATGGGGGGGGGGGCAGTTATAGATATTTTACTTATTGCTGAGTCTAGCTCTGGATAACTGTATCAATGTCTTCTGAAGTGTGCTCAAGCTGTGGTAGGTTCTTGTCCAGGAACTCTTTCTTTTCCAAGTGGTGGAATCTGCAAGTTGAGGTTTGTATTTCAGAGGCTTGGGGAAACTGCTAGGTACATATGACCTAGATTGGCCACTGTTGGAAACAGAATACTGGGCTTGATGGACCTTGGTCTGACCCAGTATGGCATATCTTATGTTCTTATGTTCTTATGTTCTTATGGCTTTTTGTGTGTGTGATCCCTGTGGGAGGAGGAAGGAAATTATTTTGTGGTCAGACCAAGGTACCATGGATAGTGTGAGAGACGGATATTGTTGTTTCTGAGCATTTGCTGAGGGGCAAATACAAGGTCAAGCATGTTCCCTCTGTTGTGAGTTGGTTCGCTGATAAACCAGTTTATTCCATAAGAACATAAGATATGCCATACTGGGTCAGACCAAGGTCCATCAAGCCCAGTATTCTGTTTACAACAGTGGCCAATATAGTAACATAGTAACATCGTAAGTGACGGCAGATAAAGACCAGCATGGTCCATCTAGTCTGCCCAGCAAGATGGCAAGAGTAGGTGCACCTGTCGCTCTGTGCAGGCCACCCCTCCCCATGTTTTTGTTTCTGTTTAGGGGTGAACCCACCACTCCATGTAGGACACCCTTATTTGTTCAGACGCTAGATAGTTCAGAAGTTAGATAGTACCGTTTATTTTGCTTTTATCCTGTTGCTGTAAAGGGATCCACTATGTTTGTCCCATGACGTTTTGAATTCCATCACCGTGTTTGCCCTCACCACTTCCATCGGGAGGGCATTCCAAGCATCCACCACCCTTTCAGTGAAGAAATATTTCCTGACATTGCCTTTCAATTTACCACCTTGCAGCTTCATATTATGCCCTCTAGTTTTACAGCTTCCCCGTCTTTGGAAGAGGTTTGTTTGTTCATCATTTCTCTTTAAGTATTTAAAGGTCTGAATCATATTTCCCCTGTCCCTCCTCTCCTCCAAAGTGTACATATTTAGGTCTTCAAGTCTCTTCTCATAAGGCTTCTGACGCAGGCTCCAAATCATTTTGGTCGCCTTTCTCTGAACAGTTTCCAGTCTTTTTACATCTTTTGCAAGATATGGTCTCCAAAACTGAACACAGTATTCCAAGTGAGGCCTCACCAGTGACTTGTACAGTGGCATAAGTACCTCTTCCTTTCTGCTGGTAATCCCTCTTTGTATGCAGCCCAACATCCTCCTGGCTTTTGCCACCGCCTTGTCGCACTGTTTTGCCACCTTGAGATCATCAGAGATAATCACACCAAGGTCTTTCTCCTGAACCGTGCATACCAACCTCTCATCCCCTATTGTGTACTTTTCCCTTGGATTTCTGCTACCCAAGTGCATGACACTGCACTTTTTCACATTAAATCGTAGTTGCCAAGCATTAGACCAGTCTTCCAGCTTTTGTAGATCTTTCCTCATGTTATCCACTCCCTCGGGGGAGTCCACTCTGTTGCAAATTTTTGTGTCATCTGCAAAAAGACAGACTTTTCCATTCAGTCCTTCAGCAATATCACTTACAAATATATTAAACAGTGCCGGGCCCAGGACCGAACCCTGAGGCACCCCGCTAATCACCTTCCTCTCATCCGAGTGAGCTCCATGTACCATCACCCTCTGTTGTCTGTCAGTCAACCCATTTCTAATCCAGTTTACTATCTTGTGACCCATCCCCAAGCTACTGAGTTTATTGACAAGCCTCCTATGAGGAACAGTATCAAAGGCTTTGCTGAAATCCAGATAGATGACATCCATTGCATGCCCCAGATCTAGTTCCTTGGTCACCCAATCAAAGAACTCAATCAGATTTGTTTGGCAAGACCATCCTTCGGTAAAACCATGTTGCCTTGGATCTTGCAACCTGTTGGTTTTGAGAAAGTTCACTATTCGCTCTTTCAGGAGCGCCTCCATTACTTTTCCTGCCACCGAGGTAAGGCTCACGGGCCTGTAATTTGACACTTCTTCCCTGTCACCACTTTTGTGTAGAGGTACAACATTAGCCATTCTCCAGTCCTGAGGAACCACTCCTGTTTCCAAGGATCTGTTGAAGACATCCTTTAATGGTCCTGCAAGAACCTCTCTGAGCTCTTTCAGTATTTATTTTATTTATTTATTTATTTAAAGTCTCTTTTATACCGCGCTATTCAGCATCAGTGCGGTTTACAATAAACAACGAACATACACATTTCCAATAGTACTTTGTGTTTACATATGAATAGGAGAATCAACTTGGCTAACAGGGTAACTATATACAATAACAATATATACAATTTACAGGCTGGTCATGTGTTCTTATGGTTTCAGACAGAGGAGATTTGTATCCCATCTGGTCCCATGGCTTTGTCCACTTTCAGTTTAGCAAGTTGTTCTAAACAAGTCCTGCAATTCCAACTCTGATCTTCTTCCTTTCCTGAATATACCTGAAGAAAGTTTTGTTGCCACCCTTAACATCTTTAGCCATCTTTTCTTCTGCCTTTGATTTTGCTATCCTTATTACTCTTTTAGACTCTTTGAGTTGGATCCTGAATTCATTTCTGTGTTCTTCTGTTTGCAAGCTTTTGACTTTTGCGAAAGCTGTGTTTTTTGCCTTTATTTGAGCAGCCACCTCTTTGGAAAACCAAATAGGTTTCTTTCTCCTCTTGTTTTTATTTATTTTTCTTACATATTTGTCTGTTGCCCCTTTTATTGCCGCCTTTAGTTTAGTCCATTGCAATTCCACTTCCCTTATCTCCTTCCACCCCGTCATCTCCTCCTTTAAGTACTCGGCCATTTTATTGAAGTCAGTGTTTTTGAAGTTTAGGACTTTGAGCTTGCTATGATTGGCCTGTACCATGGCTTTTATCTCAAACCACACCGTGTGATGGTCGCTGTTGCTCACAGGGGCACTCACGCAGACATTCGACACGTTATCACTGTTGGTGAGCACTACATCCAGCGTTGAGCTTTCCCTGATTAGAAGTTGACCTATGATGTGATAAATACGTAATGCCTGACGTGTAATAATAAAGTGAAATTATGCTGCATCATCCAAAAGAGCCTTATAAATAAAGTGAACCATGGCTAACAGTTAGAGTAAACAAAGAGAACTTTGGTTCTATTTGTTTCTCTCCACAAAGCTTTGGTGTATTGATATATATATAAGTGTGTGGTATTTTATTGCTGTCTTTTAGATTACCTTCTCATTGCTTTGAATGTAGTTTTCTGTCTCCAAGAGCCCTGCAGGTTGCTGGTGAGGGGGTGCTAAGAAAGCCCACAGTTTGTGCCATGACTCGGATTACAGATTTCTCCATTCCTCCATCTTTAGTTTGTTTTAGAATACTTTTTAAATGTGTTGCTATGAATGTTTCCTAATCTGGTCCTAGGTGTGCTGTGGCATATTATTAATGAAGCAGGATTGCATTCAGAATCATGGGGATGTTAGAGGGAATCTCCAAATATTTTTGAGTCACATTCACACTTGATGACATTTTAATTTATCAAAGTGCGCTGTTTGCCTTCCAACTGTGACAGCTACTCAGCATGGATTTCTACCAAGAGTTAGGCCTAAGACCTTTGTTTTTGACATATGGTCTTATACAAACACAGAACCTAGAATAATTAAAGATATAGGTGTAAAGATCCCATGTACAGGTTCCTATATTTCAGTAATTTACAATTAATGCCAGTTCAGGGGAGCCAGGCTACCCTTTGAATGACTCTAGTTCAGACCTAGGCATACCTAACTGGAGTTAACGTGAAATGACTTAATGAAATGGTCATGACTCAGAGGGCTTTGAATAATTGTATACAGAATATATCTTGTCCTCAGAATTTGACAATCTGGGAAGAGGGCTTAGTGGCTTTAGAAGGAGATTATTTTGTGTGTGTGTGTGGTACTTTTGTATATACAGAGCTTCCCAGAGGTTGGTCAGGTACTTGCTATATAGCCCTGATGGATACCCCATAGTGAATTGAACCTTACTATATTACTTTGTTATCAATCCTGAACAATTCTTTAAGAAGAAAAATGGATGTTTCCCCTCAGGATAAAGTCATAGTGGCTGCTCTGCTTCTTACTGAGGCAATTAGTGTGTATTGCAAGGTCCAGTAAACAAAACGTCAGCTTATGCAGCCCAGAACCGAATGGCTTTAGACTATCTCCTAGCAAAGGAAAATGGTGTAGTATGATAATAATGGAGAAGTAGTAAAAAGCTTATTAGATAAAGTTAGCAACCGTACTTTTATTTCAAGCGAGAGTTATGTAAGTTCTTTTTCAGCTCTATTTGATTCTGTTTCTTCATTTTGGAATTCATTATCCAGGCCTTTGCAAGGCATGTTAGCATCATTGCTTGGTTTGTTGGGAATTCTCATTCTAGGAGTATTACTATCAGCTTGCTGTAAGAAATCAGTGGAATCACTGACCCCTACATTGATGTTACAGATTGACCCAGAATCTAGTTTTAATTCTACTTTAATGGCAATGTCTGAGTTTCCTTACTTTAGAAATGATTCTTTACAGAATCAGAGGAGGGACTGAAAGTATGTTTGTTTGTACAGGGTGGTGTACACAATTGGACTGTCTAAGTACACCTGAGAAAGAGTTAAAGTTGTTCAGAACTTTGCTTAGAAATAAACTTCATATATTTGCTTACTAAGTAGGTGAAGAGGTACATGTCCTGTACATAAAGAAAAAGGGCAGGCTGTACTCTAGCCTTTCTGTCTCAGGGTTATTAGATATCAAGCAGTCAGCAGTAAACAGTTATGTCTTGGAATACATGTATGTCTCCTCATACTGACCTACACTGATTAGAAGTTGACCTATGATGTGATAAATACGTAATGCCTGACGTGTAATAATAAAGTGAAATTATGCTGTATCATCCAAAAGAGCCTTATAAATAAAGTGAACCATGGCTAACAGTTAGAGTAAACAAAGAGAACTTTGGTTTTATATGTTTCTCTCCACAAAGCTAAGTGTGTGGTATTTTATTGCTGTCTTTTAGATTACCTTCTCATTGCTTTGAATGTAGTTTTCTGTGTCTCCAAGAGCCCTGCAGGTTGCTGGTGAGGGGGTGCTAAGAAAGCCCACAGTTGGTTCCATCACCATTTGTCTAAGTAATGCATCTTGGAGAGCATCCACAATTTTTTTGCTTCTTTCCAGATGTGCAGAAGGAGTAATCCAATCCACATCAGGTAGATTAAAGTCACCCAATATGATCGCTTCCCCCTTTGTTGCTATCTTGGCAATATCTATAATCAATTTGTTATCTCTCTCTTCAATTTGAGTCGGAGGTCTGTAGACTACAGCAATATGGATGACAGTGCCATCTCCTCTTTCCAACGCAATCCAGAGCGCTTCTTCTTTTCCCCATGTTCCCTGCATTTCAGTAGCTTTAATACTGCTTTTGACATACAAGGCTACTCCTCCTCCTTTTCCATTTTCTCTGTCTCTTCTGAATAGATTATAGCCAGCTATGGCTATATCCCAATCATGCGATTCATTAAACTATGTTTCCGTAACGGCCACGATGTCCAAATCCGTTTCCACCATTAGGGCTTCCAGATCTGGAATTTTTTTGGCTAGGCTTCGAGCATTTGTGCTCATTGCTTTCCAGCATTTACCTGGCTTGTGTGTATTTTGCATTGATTTTATTTTGCCCACTTCTTCCCGATGTGTGGTTTAAGAGTGTGGCTGTTTCTGATGTTGTTCTGCTTTTGCAGGGGGTGGCATGCAGATGTTGACCTTCAACATCCGTCACCCCCTTTTCCTAGGTCATATGTACCTAGCAGTTTCCCCAAGGGACACAGGTTCCACAATGCTTGTATTGGTTCAAGCATTGATATCCTGGGTCCCTTCTTAATAATGGTTTATGGACCTTTCCTACAGGAACTTGTCCAAACCTTTTTTAAACCCAGCTACACTAACAGCCTTTACTACATCCTCCGGTAACAAATTCCAGAGTTTGATTACACGTTGAGTGAAAAAATATTTTCTTTTATTAGTCTTAAATAGTTTACCCTGTAGCTTCATTGCATGTCCCCTAGTCTTTCTATATTCTGATAAGGTAAACAATCGATCTATGTTTACCCGTTCCACTCCATTCATTAATTTATAGACTTCTATCATATCTCCCCTCAGCCGTCTCTTTTCCAGGTTAAAGAGCCCCAACCTTTTTAGCCTTTCTTCATAGGAGTATCCTTCCATCCCCTTTACCATTTTGGTGGCTCTTCTCAGAACCTTTTCTAAAATCGCTATATCCTTTTTAAGATACGGCGACCAGAATTGCACACAATATTCAAGGTGCGGTCTCACCATGGAACGATATAGAGGCATTATAATATCTTTTGTTTTATTTTCCATTCCTTTCCTTATCATACCTAGCATTCTATTTGCTCTCTTGGCCGCCGCTGCACACTGGGCCAAGGGTTTTAACATGGTATCCACAATGACGCCTAAATCTTTTTCCTGGGTGGTGGTTCCTAATGTGGAACCTTGCATCGTGTAACCATAGTTTGGGTTGTTCTTCCCTAGGTGCATAACCTTGCACTTGTCCACATTAAATTTCATCTGCCATTTTGATGCCCAGTCTTCCAATTTATCAAGATCCTCTTGCAATTTTCCACAATCCTCTTGGGTTTTAACAACTTTAAATAGTTTTGTGTCATCCGCAAATTTGATAACCTCACTCGTTATTCCACTTTCCAGGTCATTTATGAATATGTCAAAAAGCAGCGGACCCAGCACAGATCCCTGGGGTACACCACTATTCACCTTTCTCCATTGGGAAAATTGGCCATTTAGCCCTACCCTCTGCTTTCTATCTTTTAACCAGTTCTTGATCCACAATAGTACACTGCCTCCTATCCCATGACTCTTTAGTTTTGCCAAACGTCTCTCATGAAGGACCTTGTCAAAGGCTTTCTGAAAGTCCAGATACACAATATCAACCGACTCACCTTTGTCCACCTGATTATTCACTCCTTCAAAAAAACATAACAGATTAGTAAGACAAGATCTTCCTTGTCTAAAGCCATGTTGGCTGTCTCCCATTAGGTCATGACTATCTACTGTCATGAGGTGGATCAAATAGTACCTATAGAAATAGGAAAATCTGAGCAGAGCAGTTCTAATAGTGACAGGTTAGAACAGCACATGGACCAGGGTTGCTATGGGCAACGAACACAAACTGAAGTACCAGGTGTAAGAGCACGCCCAAGCAGTAGATTACCTCATAGCCCATTAGGTAATGAGGGACAGCTGAGGGGAGGCAAGGCTCAGAGAAACACCAAGAGTGACGCAGTTAAAAATCACTCACCAGAGGTCAGAGAGGGAGCAGAGGAAGGAGCTGGTTGGAGAGCTTATGAGAGAGCTTCACACGGAGACTCACACAGAATCCTACAGGAAGAAGCCCAGGAGAGAATACCAGGGATTTGTTTCAGGGAGCATTGCAGGACTGAACAAAAGCCCAGTGGTCTGAGCCACGGAGGTATTTCTGAAGGCAAGCTGAGGAAAGCTGTGGGAAAGAATCTTCCTAAGAACAGGTACCAGGAAGGCAAAATTTTTTATCTGGAGGATACTTTTGTGCCCAAAGAGAAATGGAAAGAGAAAGGCAGTGAGAGGCTTTCATTTGAGAAAAGCTCCGTTAAGTTTCCTGTGCCCAGAAGCTCCGTGAAAACCAAGCCAGAAGGTAGGCTTATTCCTCATAATAGAAGGGAAGCTGAAAGTCAGAGTTTTTCCTACACTTACCCAAGAGTGTGTGGCTCTCAGGAAGGAAACTCTGCAGTGTGTGGTAACCTCCCATTTTACTCCGGTAGAGAGGAGGAGGGGAGCCCTTTTAACAGAGAAGAGGGATTGTTTAAAAGTAGCCTGAGTTACAATCCTATAGAAGATAGCTCCGGGGAAGCATGTGAGAATATGCAATGTGATTTTTGTGATGAAACACCTGCTGAATCCTACATGGATTGTACACTAATAATTTCAGATGATATTTCTTCACTGTGCTGAACTGGCCAGAGAGAGAATCTGTTTAAGGAAACAGAAGTGAAGAAACGTGCTTGTTTTAAGAATAAGGACTGTTTTGCACTACCTTTGTTTTGTCAGGCTGAAGATACAAGCATTCATTTTTGTTATAGTACTTTGCCTTTACTTCATACCAGAAGTATGGTTTTTGTCCTTTGTTCATATGGGCTGAAATTCACCCGGGACGGGTAAATAAAAAGACCTCTTTTGAAGCCTTGCTACTCAACTGCAACTACACTCTTAGATTAGCTTGTGGGATTACAAATCCCAGTGGGCATTTCAACACCTGCTTGAGACACCCTCGCTGTTTAAGAAGAGGCCCCACTATAGCTCCTATGCTTTATGCCTCTGGGAACCTAGAGGTGGGTGACACTACATGCTGAGTAATTTTATTCTTTATAATGGTTTCTACCATTTTTCCCGGTACTGATGTCAGGCTCACCGGTCTGTAGTTTCCCGGATCACCCCTGGAACCCTTTTTAAAAATTGGTGTTACATTGGCGATCCTCCAATCTTCAGGTATTAGAGATGATTTTAATGATAGTTCACAGATTACTAATAGCAGGTCTGCAATCTCATATTTCAGTTCTTTCAACACCCTTGGATGTATACCATCCGGCCCAGGTGATTTGCTACTCTTCAGCTTATCTAATAGTTGTAAGACATCTTCCCGATGTATCGATATTTCCTTCAATTCTTCCGCACCTTTAAATACCACTTCAGTCATGGGTAACATCCCTACATCTTCCTCAGTAAAGACTGAAGCAAATAATTCATTCAGTCTCTCCGCTATCGCCTTGTCGCCTCTTAGTGTTCCTTTAACCCCTTTATCATCTAATGGACCAACTGACTCTCTCACATGTTTTTTGCTACGAATGTACTTGAAAAGGTCTTTACTTCACGTTTTTGCTTCCGCAGCAAGCTTCTTCTCAAATTCTCCCTTTGCCTGCCTTATCAATGCCTTGCATTTGACTTGCCAGTGCTTCTGCTGTTTCCAGGTTTCGTCATTTGGC
The DNA here is from genome assembly GCA_033557465.1 of Ichthyophis bannanicus. Lineage (NCBI taxonomy): Eukaryota > Metazoa > Chordata > Amphibia > Gymnophiona > Ichthyophiidae > Ichthyophis > Ichthyophis bannanicus. The sequence continues at coordinate 23,805,579 of CM066035.1, forward strand.
TCTTTTTTCCATTTCCTGAAAGATGCTTTTTTGGCAACAACAGCCTCTCTGACCTCACCTTTAAACCATGCTGGCAGTTTTTTGGACTTCCTTCCACTTTTCTTAAAGCGTGGAATACAGCTGGTCTTGGCTTCCAAGATAGTATTTTTCAACAACAGCCAAGCCTGATGTACGTCTTTAACCTTTAACCATCCAGGGCTTCTAGGAAGGCTTTTGAGGTTCTGGGGGTGGCAGATGCGAGGTTTAGATAACCTAGGAACAGAAGGTGGTTGGACTGCGGTTTGTGGTTGCATACAGTTTCTAGTAGGGCTGCAATTTCTTCTGCATAGGCACTTGGGGATCTGTATGCCAGGCGCAGTGTTATGAACTTGTTTGCGACAGATATTGTATCTAAATCTCCACCTGTACTGTTAGTGAGAATGTGAAAGTGAAGGTGTTTTTTGGATATGATGAAAACTCTTCCGCCTCTACGCTTGGTTCTTGGACAATTGAATATGGTGTAGCTGGGTGTTAATAGCTGGTTAATCAGAAACATTGTCAGATTCAGTAAACCAGGATCAGTGACACACATAACGTCTATTTGTTTGTCAGTGAGATAGTCAAAAGGGAGCTGGATTTTGTTTCGTACTGGAAGTGCGTTGAGAAGTATGCACCTAAGATGATGAGAGTTGTTTGCTGATTCATGCTGATGTGTTGTTGCTGTAAGTGGTTGCGGTTTAATTCAGATGAGATGATGGTATGCTCTGAGTCTTGGTCTAGCAAAAGAGAAGGGTCTTCTACATTGAAGATATGAGTGTATGATTGGTATGTGACTGGAGGGGAGGAGCCTGTGAGGTAGAGGGCGAGAGGAATGAGGCAAGGCATAGCAGGCTGAGTAGGATGGCCACTGGCACCATGCTTGAGTTCAGGTGTTCATTTATAGGGCAGTTTTTGTGTTGTGGTAGCTGATGGGTAGCCCGTGTAGAATGCTCTGTGTTACATAGTAATGCTTATCCACTCCTTAATCACCTCCCATCTTGACTACTGTAACCTACTCCTTGCTGGTCTCCCTTTGAATCACCTCTCTCCCCTTCAATCTGTTCAACACTCTGCTGAGAGACTAATCTTCTGCCAGCCTCGTCATGCCCATATTATTTATTTATTTTATTTAACTATATTTATATCCCACTTTTCACCGGGTCAAAGCAGCTAAACATTAAAGGGCGGGGGACAGTGATCAATTCTAGGGTGGGGGGGTCTGTCACCAGGGGGCCAACATTAATGATCTGAACAAACATTAAGGACAAACAGTGGACATGAGACTCTTAGTAGATAGATCTGAGGGTATGTTATGAGGTCTGGAGGAGTATTTAGTGATGGATGTTTGCTTCTGGTCCGAGGTATTCCTGGAACAGGATGGTTTTTAGTTGGTTCCTGAATGTTGAGGGATCTCCGTTGTTTCTGATTTGACTTGGTAGAGAGTTCCAGAGGGATGGTGCGTACAGTTCGAAGTCTCTGTTGCAGGTCCGTTGATTGTATTTAGTTCATTTGTGGGGAATGGTGAGGGTGTTGGTGGTGGTTTGTCTGGTTGTTCTGTTGTGGGTGGGTTGGGGCAATAGAGTGCGGAGCTGGAAAGTCTGAGTTTGGTAGAGAGCTTTGTGGATAAGTAGGGCAGATTTGTATTTGATTCTTGCTTCAAGAGGGAGTATGTGCAGTTCTCTCAGGACTGGGGTGATGTGATTTTGTTTTTTTGTTTTCTGGATAATTCTTGCTGTGGTATTTAAGGCTGTTCGTAGTGGGTTGGTATGGGTGGCGGGCAATCCATGGTAAATTATATTGCAGTAGTCCAGGTGGAGGAGCATCATAGCTTGCATAACTGTCCTGAAGTCATGTGGGTCAATAAGGGATCTTAGGTTTTGTACTGTTTTAGCCTTGTGGAATATTATTCTGATAGCTTTTTTGATCTGTTGTTTGAGTGTGAGCGCTTGGTCTATGATGACTCCTAGGTATTTTATGTGTGGTTGAATTTGTATTTGTGTGGCTCCTAAGTTGAGGTGCGCAGGTGGGGTGAAGTTTGGGTCTTTGGTTACTATGAGGGCTTCTGTTTTTTATGTTGATGGATAGGTTGTTCCTTTGTAGCCAGCTGGAGACTTCTATGAAGCAGTCTTATAGGTCGTTGTTCATCGAGTTGGTGGTTGTGATTGGTCCATAGAGCATTATGTCATCTGCATAGATGTGGAAGTTGATGTTATGAGCACGTATGATTGAGCAGAGTGGTTGTAGGTAGATGTTGAAGAGCACGGCAGATAGTGTGGATCCTTGGGGTACTCCTTGGTGTTGCTGGAAGGGGGGGGGGAGGTTGCTAAGTTTGTGCGGATTAGTTTTGTTTATTGTTCAGGTAGGAGTGGAACCATTGAAGTACAACACTTTTGATGCCAATTTCTTGGAGTCTGTGCAGGAGGATTTTGTGGGAGATGGTGTCAAAGGCTGCAGATATGTCCAGGAAGATCATAGCGTATCCAGAGTGCTTGGACTGTGTGCCCTTGATGAGGGTGTTCATTAACGATGTCATGAGGGTCTCGACTCCGTGGAATGGACAGAAACCATGTTGTTGTGGGTCCAGTATGTTGTTGTTATCCAAGTGGTCCTGATGTTGTTGTTGAACTATCTTCTCGATGATTTTGTTGGTGAATGGAAGACTTGCTATGGGTCTGAAGGAGGCGGGGTCAAGGGGGTCTAGGTTTTGTATTTTTAGGGTTGGGCGGATGATGGAGGTTTTGAGGATGTCTGGCATGCGTCCTTGTTTGAGGGACTCATTAACAATGTGGGTTAGGGGTGTGCTTAAGTCCTCTTTGGATTTCTTTATCCATTCTGCAGGGCAGGGATCCAGTGGAGAGGTGGTGGTATTTAGGGAGGAGATGGCGGATTCTATTTTTTGTTTTGTGATTGTTTCAAATGTGCTCCAGTTTGTATTTATGGTGGGTTGTTGCTTCTGCGTTCAGTTGTGGATTTTGTGGTTGTTGAAGCTGCTTGTATTGGCATGCTAGTAGTTCTGGTGGGATGTTTGGTAGCTGGTCGGAGTGGTTGGGTGCTTTTGTTAGCTTCTTGACAATCCTGAAGAGCTCATGTGGTTTGTTTATTGAGATGTTTATGATCTTTGAGTGGTAAGTCCTTTTTGCTTTATCAATTTCTGTGTGGTAAGCGTCCAGTTCATTCATGTATTTTGTTTTATCCTCTTCTTTTTTGGTTTTTCTCCATTTTCTCTCCGCTCTCCTGAGTTTGGTTTTTAGTCTCCGTAGGGTGGGGGTGAACCATCAGGTTTTTGTTGAGGTACATTTGGTTTTGGTGCTGTTTGCTGTTGCACGGGATGCAGAGGAGATTGTAGTATTCCAGTTTAAGATTAGATCATCGATATCGGTGGAACTTGTTTGGAGTTTAGGTAGTATTTGTGTCAGGAAGTCCTCTTTGATGAATGGTTTAAATCTTCTTGTATGTTGTTTGTTCTCTTTATTTATTTATTTATTTATTTGCAACATTTTTATATACCGCCATTTCCTAAGATCAGTGGCGGTTTACATTGAACATAAGTCAAAATACAGAGAACAATGTGAAATATAGAGTAACAATAAGTAACTATCAACAAATACATGTAACTTTAAGCAACTTTGTATAGTTATGAGGATAAGAACTATTTACAGCTTCAACATAATTTACATATTTACAGGTTTTAGATATCAGTTTAGGTAGGAATGTGGGTAGTAGTAAATTGAATAGGAGTAATAGATACAGACTGTATTATGGAGGATAAGAAGTTGTATCTATATAACAATCCATATTGGAATAGTGTAGTGTGAAGAGGTGAGTTTTTAGTTCTCTCTTAAACATTTGTAGGTCTTTTATTTCTCTAAGCTGAGCCGGGAGGTTATTCCACAAGGTTGGTGCAATATATGAGAAGGCGCTGCTGCTTGTTGTTTGTTTAGTCTTTCTTATTGAGTCAGGCACTAGGATGGTATTGAGATTCGTTCTTCTTCTAGTTCTGTTATCAGATGGGTTATGAATCAATGTGGATAGGTATGATGGGGCAATCTTATAAATTAATTTGAATGTGGTCAATATAATTTTATATTGGATCCTACTTGATATGCGTAACCAGTGATGTGCATATAATATTGGAGTAATGTGATCGGTAAGTTTTGCTTTGGATATTACTCGTGCTGTAACATTCTGGGCCATTTGGAGGATTTTTAAATTTTTCTTTGTTACTCCTTGCAATATACCATTACAGTAATCAAGGTGAGGGGTTATTAAGGCTTGAGTAATTGATCTAAAATCATTGTTTTCTAGTAGTGGTCTTAGTTGTTGGATCGATCTGAGCTTATAATAAACTGTTTTGGATATTTTCTTAATGTGAGATGTAAAGCTAAGGGTTTTGTCAAGGGTGACTCCAAGATATTTGATTTCGTCTTTAACTGGAAGGGTAAAATTGAGGATGTCTTTAACGTTGGTGTGCTGGTAGGCGTGGGAGATGTTGATGAGATAGTGGTCTGACCATGGTACGCACTTTATCTCTGTTTTTTTGTATGAGGTGGCATTTTGGGAGTTCAGGAATATGAGGTCAAGTGTATTCCCTTTTTCGTGTGTTGGCTTGTGTATGATCTGTGTTAGGTTCATTGCTTCCATGGCGCTGATGAAGGCTTCGGCATAGGTGTCTTGGAGTGATGGGAGGTTGAAGTCTCCGAGGATTATTTGCTCTTTTGTGGAGATGGCACTCTCAGATATGTGTTGTAGTATGCCTGATAGGTCGGTGCTCGAGGTGGGTGCTCGGTAGATTAGGCATATGGAGAGGTGCTTGTTGGTGAGGGTGAGCATGACCGCTTCATTGGTTGTTTCCGCGGCGTGGTTTCTGAGATGGAAGTTGGCCTCTTCTCAAGTCACTTCATTGGCTCCCTATCCGTTTCCGCATCCAGTTCAAACTTCTCCTGCTGACCTATAAATGCATTCACTCTGTGGCTCCTCAGTACCTTTCTTCTCTTATTTCTCCTTACAACCCTCCCTCAGGAACTCAGCTCTTCTGGCAAACTACTTCTATCTGTGCCCTTCTCTTCTACTGCTAACTCCAGGTTTCGCTCATTTCACCTTGCTGCACCTTACGCCTGGAACAAACTACCTGTGTCGGTACGCCAGGCACCCTCTCTAACCCTCTTCAAATCCAAGTTGAAAGCTCACCTCTTTGTTGCTGCTTTTGGATCTTGACTCACCTGATCTCCTTTTCTCTCCCCTTTTCTTTCCGCTAGTTTATCCCTGCTTACACCTTCTGTGTTTTGGCTTGTGTTTTTGTCTTGACTAGATTGTAAGCTCTAATGGGCAGGGACTGCCTCTTACATGTCTGTGCAGCGCTGCGTACGACTGGTAGCGCTTTACAAATGCGCAGTAGTAGTAGTAGTAGTAACATAGCATAGATAGATAGTAGTAGTAACATAGCATAGCATAGAACCGCAATGCTGAATGCTTTAGAAGTCCCTAAGATAAAGACGAAATGCACGAAGGCAACCGCCAGTAGGGCCTTTTCGATTTATGCACCCATAGCCTGGAATGCCCTTCCCACTGGAATCCGAGCCATCACGAGCCTTACCTTATTCAGAAAAGCGCTAAAATACCATCTGTTCCAAAAACACTATCCAGAAACTAGCTCTGGAAAACACAGGATGTGCCCCCTGACCCCCCTTCCTAACTGTCCCAACACTCTAACTCAACGGGAGAATGGTTAATTAGCTCACCCCCTGTACAAATTTCCTGGTGCCATCAAACCTGTTTCAACTATAAATACTTTGTAGTTCTGTAAAATGTCCTGTAAATAGTTTTCCCCGGTTCTCCCCTAAGCTATTACCCTGTTTTCTGTAAGCGCACTGTGTCGTTGATGCTTTGTAGCATTGTTCTGTTCATTGTGAACCGCACTGATTTTTAATAGCGCGGTATATAAGAAATGTAAATAAATAAATAAATAAGCATATGACAGCAGATAAAGATCAATATGGTCCATCTAGTCTGCTCATGAAGGTGGCTAGAGTGCTTGTAACTGCAGCTCTGTGCAGATCACCCTCCCCTCTATACCTGTGTTTAGGGTTGTACCTACTGCTATGTGGAGGTCAGCCCACCTCTATTAAAAAATATTTAAGTTTGCTTTGATGTTATCCTCTTGCTATAAAGGGATCCACTGTGTCTGTCTCATGCCATTTTGAATTCTGTCACTGTATTTTCCCCCACCACACCTCCATCAGAAGGACATTCTATGCATCCATTACCCTTTCAGTGAAAAAGTATTTCCTGATGTTGATTTTAAGTTTACCACCTTGGAGCTTCAAACTATGCCCTCTAGTCTTACAGCTTCCACTTCTTTGAAAAAGGTTTTTTGTTCATTGATACCCTTTAAGTATTTAAAAGTCTGTATCATATCTCTCCTGTCCCTCCTCTCATATAGGGTATACATATTTAGGTCTTCAAGTCTCTTCTCATACGTCTTCTGGCGCAGGCTCTGAATCATTTTTGTCACCTTCGTCTGAACCATTTCAAGTCTTTTTATTTATTTTATTTATTTAACCAGTTTTCTATACCACCTTATCCTTCAATCAAAGTGGTTTGCATTATGTAATCACTACAAACAGGTACTGGATACATTCCTTTGTCCCCAAAGGGCTCACAATCTATGTGTACCTGAGGCAATAGAGGGTTAAGTGGCTTGCCCAAGGCTACAAGGAGTGCCTATAGGACTAGAAACCCCAGTCCCTCTGGCCTGAGATTGCAGTCCCCAGGTGAGTCTCGAACCCCCGGCCCTCCAGCCTGAGGTACAGTGTCCTAACCACTGGCCTTTGTAAGATATGGTCTCCAAAACTGAACACAGTACTCCAAGTGGGGCCTCACCAAAACTTGTACAGGGGCATAAATACCTCCTCCTTTCTGCTAGTTATTCTTCTTTGTATTCAGCCCAGTATCCTTCTGGCTTTGGCTACCGCCTTATTTTACTTAACAGTTTTTAATATACCGCTTTTGGTCCAAGGCGGTTTACATTTAACAACAATATACAATCTCAAAAGTTTTGTTTACATAGAACAAGGGGAGGTAAACTTGGCATTAAATATGGCATTAAATCTTGTGGCATTGTTTTGCCACCTTGAGATCCTCAGACTCTAGCACTCCAAGGTCCCTCTCCTGGTCCATGCACACCACCCTCTCTCCCCTTTTTGCATATATTTTCTTTGAATTTCTGCATCCAAAGTACATGATTATGCACTTCTTTGCATTAAATCATAACTGCCAAGCATTAGACCATTCTATATCTTTCATCATGTTCTTCATTCCCTCAGAAGTGCCCACTCTGTTGCAAATTTTTGTATCATCTGCAAAAAAGCAGATTTTTTTTCATTTAGTCATTCCTCAATGTCACTCACAAATACATTGAACAGTATCAGTCCCAGGACCAATCCCTGAGGAACACCACTACACACTTTCTTTTCTTCTGAGTAAGTTCCATTTATCTCTACCTTCGGTCGTCTGTCAGTCAACCAATTTCTGATCCAGTTCACCACCCTAGAACCTATCCCCAGGCTGCTCAGTTTATTGATAAGTCTCCTAAGAGAAACAATATCAAAGACTTTGCTAAAATCTAGGAATATTTCATCCATTGCATGCCCTTGATCTAGTTCTCTAGCCACCCAGTCAAAAAACTCAATCAAATTTGTTTGGCATAATCTCCCCCTGGTAAAACCATGTTGCCTCAGATGATGCAATCCATTGGTTCCAGAAAGTTCACTATTCTTTCCTTCAAGAGCGCCTCCATTACTTTTTCCACCACAGAGGTAAGGCTTACCAGCCCATAGTTCGTCACCTCTTCCCTATTACCGCTTTTGTAAAGAGGTACCATATCAGCCCTTCTCCAGTCCTGTGGAGCCTCTCCCGTCTCCAAGATCTATTAAAAACATCATTTAAAGGCCCTGCCAGAACCTCTCTGAGCTCTTTCAGTAACCTGGGATGTATTCCATCTGGTCCCATGGCCTTGTCCACTTTCAGTTTTGCAAACTGTTCAAACACATCTTCTGTGAATGGTGTGGTATTTACTCCATTCCCATTTGTATATCTGTCACTCATACGTGGTCTTTCTCCAGGATTTTCTTTTGTGAAAACTCAACAGAATTATTTTTTGTTTGCATTTTCTCTTCTTCAATGTCACTTTCTGCAAAAATGAAAAAGTGTTAAGCTTGGGCTTGTTAAGACTGTGAGAGATGTTTGAATTGGAGGTTGTAAATATAGCTTGTTCCTTTGAGAGAGAGGCTGTGTAAGCTAAGGGTGACATAAACCTTAATGTGAGTCGCCTTTGAGAGGGGTTGCCAGTGGACGGTCATGGCATGTGAACAGGTGGATGGAGGAATTGCTTGTGCTTGGACAGTCTTGTTGTTCAGGTTGTAAGGTTGGCTAGATTGCATGGTGCAGTTGGCAGGCATTCTGAGGATGATCCTGTAGTGTAGATCGCTGGGGAAGTGAGGAGGTATTCTTGGACCACTCAAGGTGTGTTCTTAGGTAAGTGGTTACATGGCTGCAGAACCTTACCTGCTTTACAGTATTATTTGGGGAGCTTTTCCTTTTTTTTCTTTTTTAAGTGCTGTCAAGTCAATGCTGACTCCTAGCGACCCAGCAGCCCCTAGGTTTTCTTGACAAGGTACAACTGGAAGTAGATCACCAGGCGTTTTCTTCTGGGGCAATGGAGATTAAAGTGAATTGCCCAAGGTCACAAGGCATACCAGTGGAAATCAAACCCAGATATCCTGGGTGCGAGGTTGTTGCTCTAACCACTAGGCCACTCCTACACTAGGTTGGAGAGCTATTGTCAGCTAGTTCCTGTATTGAGGGAGAGCTGCATGTTGGATACTGGTGTGTCCTTTTATGTGTGGGATTTCTGTTGTCGATTAGAGGTTCCACTTATGGGTCCACTCTAAAAGACATGCCTAAGGGCCCTTTGATGTGGCCCATAGACACAAGCATGTCTGCAGATCGGTCGTTTTAAATATTCTGTAGCAGCGCTGGCTTATGATGCTGCCTGATGGGAGGAGGTATGGGCTGCGTGGATTCGGTCCTAGCTTCTCCCCTACAGTGCTTCCCTGCTGCAATCGGGTGCCGGATACTAGTGAGTGCTGCTGCTAATGTAAGGGAAGTTAATTAATTATATATAAATTACTCCAAACGAAACTGACTACTGCAGCAAAAATCCGGAGGGTATACTTTCAATTCAGTTTAAATGCCTGGAATTTGTCTCAGACTAGTCGGCTGCCTATGTAGGATATTAAATGCTCTGAAATATCCAACGGCGCCTAGTGGCATCAATGACTCATTCCGGCATATTTTAACTTTTCTTAACACCCTCTCTCCATTGCTTATTCTTAACTTAATGTTTGGTGATAATAAAGCAAACACTTAACTTTCGTGCAATTTTCTGTGTATTTTAAAGTTTCATCTTTTGATGATCTTATCTTCTATTCCTCAATGATATTTGTTTCTTTCTCCCAACGCCTCATTAACAACGTTGTAATTGCGTTTCTCCCAACATTTTGAGGTTCTTCAGGGGATGTGGTTCCAACCAGCCAAGTGCTTAACTGGAAAGGAAATCGATGTTAGAACTAATAATTCTCTGTTACTCTATTACTGCTCGAAGTCTATAGAAATCAAGATAAAATTACGACTTCAACTATTGTTAATACTAAAGTCATACCCAGTATTAGCCGATGCTGCGTACTGTTGTCTTAACCAGACATTTTAACCTTTTACATCTTTTATGTTCTTTGGTCTTGTTCTTCGCTGAAAAGACGCCGTGCATGTGCACTCTGCGCCTCTCTGTTCTTATTTATAGAGAGATGGCCCTCCCCCTGTATTTTTGTGTCCAATCAACTTAACAACAACTTCCCCATTCAATCTCTAGATTCAGTCCATTTGGTAATAAGGTCTGTAACTGAAAGATCCAACGTTGTTCCCGAATTATCAAGGTTTGCATTAAAGACTTCCCGCGCATCGGAGTAGTTACTTGCTCCACACAAAAACATTGCAACATCTCAAAACTATGTTGCAAGTCTTGACGATGGGAAACTAACGGCGCTTGCAGCACTTTATGTTTTAAACGGCTCTTATGTTCAATAATTCGGGTCTTTAAAGCCCTATTAGTTTTTCCTATATAAAAAAGACCACAAGGGCATTCAATCGCATATATCACATTTTGAGAACTACAAGTGGTCCGATTATGTAAAACATATTCTTTCTGATGATAAGTGAATTTTTGTAATTCTTTGGTAACAATGCATATGGAACAGTGACCACATTTATAGTGGCCCCGAGATTCAGCCTCAATAAGAGGCTGGAGTTCTGGTCGCAGAGCCGCCGGGCTTAGTCGCTCTTTCAAATTTCTGTTTCTTCGCCAGACGCATCGAATCACTTTGTCGTTTAAACTAGATGTGGTAGTCAAAATATTAGTATGGCGGGAAACAATCTTTTTAATCTTAAAACTGAAGGGGGAATATTGAGTGATAAAATTTATCGTATCAGGATCAGAATTCCCTCGGGCTTTTGTGGCATTCAATAGAGTTGATCTGTCATTAAAAAGTGCTCGATCGTATGCTCGTGCTACTACCTTAGGAGCATACCATCGAGCACTTTTTAATGACAGATCAATCCTATTGAATGCCACAAAAGCCCGAGGGAATTCTGAACCTGATACAATAAATTTTATCACTCAATATTCCCCCTTCAGTTTTAAGATTAAAAAGATTGTTTCCCGCCATACTAATATTTTGACTACAGCATCTAGTTTAAACGACAAAGTGATTCGATGCGTCTGGCGACCAAATGGACTGAATCTAGAGATTGAATGGGGAAGTTGTTGTTAAGTTGATTGGACACAAAAATAGAGGGGGAGGGCCATCTCTCTATAAATAAGAACAGAGAGACGCAGAGTGCACATGCACGGCGTCTTTTCAGCGAAGAACAAGACCAAAGAACATAAAAGATGTAAAAGGTTAAAATGTCTGGTTAAGACAACAGTACGCAGCATCGGCTAATACTGGGTATGACTTTAGTATTAACAATAGTTGAAATCGTAATTTTATCTTGATTTCTATAGACTTCGAGCAGTAATAGAGTAACAGAGAATTATTAGTTCTAACATCAATTTCCTTTCCAGTTAAGCACTTGGCTGGTTGTAACCACATCCCCTGAAGAACCTCAAAATGTTGGGAGAAACGCAATTACAACGTTGTTAATGAGGCGTTGGGAGAAAGAAACAAATATCATTGAGGAATAGAAGATAAGATCATCAAAAGATGAAACTTTAAAATACACAGAAAGTTGCACGAAAGTTAAGTGTTTGCTTTATTATCACCAAACATTAAGTTAAGAATAAGCAATGGAGAGAGGGTGTTAAGAAAAGTTAAAATATGCCGGAATGAGTCATTGATGCCACTAGGCGCCGTTGGATATTTCAGAGCATTTAATATCCTACATAGGCAGCCGACTAGTCTGAGACAAATTCCAGGCATTTAAACTGAATTGAAAGTATACCCTCCGGATTTTTGCTGCAGTAGTCAGTTTCGTTTGGAGTAATTTATATATAATTAATTAGCATTATATTACTCTAAAAAAAACAGACCCAAACTCTAATGTAAGGGAAGTGGCATGATAACTTTGATTCGCCTGCAGGTCCATAGTTTTAAATATTCTGTAGTAGCACATGTTGATGATGCTGCCTGATGGGCGGAGGTATGGGTCATGTGGAGACGTCCCTTGCTTTTCCCCTACGGTGCTTCCCTGATACAATCGGGTGCCAAGTGCTGCTGCTGTTGTAAGGGAACGCATTCTTGACCACCTCCCCGTAGTTCATGCTTCGTATGTTCCATGTCCCAATATGTAATACATCTTTGCATCTTATGACTCATTTCATGCGCAATTACATCAGCAGTCAGACGTTCTGAGGGCTTTGATCCAACCACATCATAAATACTGGCTTTACTCTGAAAACCTTTCAGCTCATCCCCCAGTAGCCAGTTGAGTGCCTTCTGACCTGGGGGGTCTCAACTTCCAGCACTATAATGCAATTTGTTTTGTTGTGACTCTACATTGGTCACTGTTGGAAACAGGATACTTAGGTTTGATGGACCTTAATCTGACCCAGTATGGCAGTACTTAAGTTCATTGTGTTTCTGTGGAATGATACAGAAGTAGATTGCCAGGCCTGCGCAGGTAGAGCTAGTGCTGTTACAGTTGTCACAGTAATATGATCCTTCGCCACTGTCCCGTTCTGCTGAGACCTGTCCATCTTGGAGGACCCTGCAAGTAGTTAAGCAACCAATAGCTTAGATCTCAGCATCACTGATGCACACAAGCCCTCACAGCACTATTTTTATGTAAACAATATATGATAAAAAAAACTGAAAAAATTTATGAATAAATAGAACTTGATTAAGGACTTTGATGGACTTGGTGAGGTCGATGAGACTGATGACTGATAAGGTGAGCCTATGATCTTTTGTACATTTGTAATTAACCAAGTGTGGCTCAAGCTGACAGTCTCTCCTTCACCTCTATAATATTTTAAGTGGATTAAAAAACACAGGTGTTTCCACTATAGAATCTGAGGAGTGGGATTGTACTTAACAAGACAAGGGCAGGGAGCTGAACCAATTTCCTTCCTCCTATGGCATTTGAAAATAGCACCTGTTTTAAGGGTGACCCTAGCCTCCCATGTCGTTCTTCAGTAAGAAAGCTACCCATAATGATGATTGCAAACAAACAAAATCAATCTTTCCTCTCAATTCTTCCTTGTATTCTCTCGGATTTTTAGAGAGCTAAAAACTTGCATTCCCCATCTGCTGGAGATAGAGAATTACTGAAGGCTCTCTCTAGAGATTCTGGCTGATATAGCACGATGATATCATAAGGAAGCCTATGGAAGAGTCCTCTTATCTTCACAACTGCTTTGAAGCTTTGTTGCATGTCCCATAGACTTTATACCTTCAGAAGAAATAACTAACCAATTCACGTTTCATTTTGACTACTGTAACTCTCCCCATTCAGGACATTTTCCCCATATCCCTTTCCACTGCTTCCCACAAGAGCTCATAATTTAAATCATACATTTCTTTCCACTCTGCACTCACTTGTACTTCTAAATGCCAAAATGCTTTTTTCACACACTTAAAAGGGAAGGTGTCCTTCAGTCACTCCTCCAACCCCTAATCTGCACCCATATCCATAATTTCCATTTTCCCTACATTTATTTTTTACCCAGATATCCTACTATTCACCGCAATTTCCTTCATCAAGACCAGGAACAACAACATACACTTCCCCAAAGAAAATATATCATCACCTGCAAACAGCTATATTTTTACCAGTTGCCCCCCAATATTGACCCCTTCTATATCCATATTCTTCTTCACCCTCACTGCTATCAGTTCTATTTACAAGGTGAAAAGAAGTGGAGAAAGCAGACACCCCTGCCTTCTCAACCCAAACTCTTCTGAATATCCCACTGACCCTAATCTTCTCCAAAAGGGCCACATACAGCACCTTGATCCATACTGTATGTGGCATGTAGATAGCTGGGTGGCTGGTGAACGTGAGTATCACCTGGTAACATGCCTGCCTGGTGCGAAGGAAGCAGATCTCACGTGCCACCTAGACAAGGTCTTAGATAGTGCTGGGGAGGAGTCTGCTATCTTGGTACATGTCGGTACCAATGACATAGGAAAATGTGGTAGGGAAGTTCTGGAGGCTAAATTTAGGCTTTTAGGTATGAAGTTGAAATCCAGAACTTCCAGGGTAGCGTTCTCCGAAATGCTTCCCGTTCCACGCGCAGGACCCAAAAGGCAGGCAGAGCTCTGGTGTCTCAATGCGTGGATGAGACAATGGTGCAAGGATGAGGGTTTTGGATTTGTTAGAAACTGGGGAACATTCCGGGGAAAGGAGGGGCTCTTCCGAAGGGATGGGCGTCACCTTAACCGGGATGGAACCAGACTGCTGACATTAGCCTTTAAAAAGGAGATAGAACATGCCTGTGTTTGATATTTTGTATAACCTTAATAAAAATTAAATTGCAAAAAAAAAAAAAAGGAGATAGAACAGCTTTTAAACTAGATAACAGGGGAGAGCTGACAGTCGCCCAAGAGCGCATGGTTCGAAACAATGTATCCTTGAAGGATACTACCAAAAGAATGAAGTTAGAGCACATCAGCAGAGAGATTCCAATAAAGACAAAAGTAGCCCAAATGCCCTTGAGCACAGAGCATTTAAAGATTCCAAATTACCCCTGCCTACTGATAACCAGATTAATATTAATAAATGATAATTACACTTATCTGGTAATTGTAGTTCCTTGAGTGACGACAGTTCAGTCCTCTACCTCTGGGTAATCAACCTCCTCCTGCAGCTTGGAGACTGGCATGTCAGAATCATGACATCACTGGATATAGCCCGTCATCCACTCCCATCAGCCCCCAGTGTGAACTATTTAACAAAGCAGACTCAAAGGAGCAACAAATAAGTAGCCATAACAATAACACGTGAACATAACTATCCTTAACTATTAAAATCTTTCTTACACCCTTCCCCGCCAGGCCGTGAGACAGAGCAAGGAATAGTGCAAAGGAAACCATGTGTAAATGAACTTACCAGTAAATCCTGTCATTACGCCACCGACCTGCTACTATGCAATACACCCGGGTGGGAATGAGGACTGAACTGTCGTCACTCAAGGAACTACAATTACCAGGTAAGTGTAAAGCACAGTTACTTACCTGTAACAGGTGATCTCTGGGAACAGCAGGAATAAGTCTTCACATATGGGTACGTCGGTACCGACGGAGCCTGCGTGGGAACGCTCCCCAGCGTCCCAAAAAAGGAAAGCTTTTGGGAGCATCCCAAAGCACCTGTGCGCTGCCTTCCCGCCTTTCCTAACCGCCTCTCTCCAGTTCGAGTTTTAAAGCTGAGACAAAGAGAGAGAGAGGAAAGGAAAGATAGATAGAGAGATACAACTCCTAGGGGAGGTGGGTGGGTTGTGAAGACTTATTCCTGCTGTTACCAGAGATCACCTGTTACAGGTAAGTAACTGTGCTAACTCCAGGAACAAGTAGGAATGAGTCTTCACATATGGGGACTCCCCAGCTAGAGATGCCCGGGAGATCCCCAAGATTGTGAGACCCTGAGAAGGGCTCTACCTCCTCCCATGGATCTCAGGCATCAAACCATGGATGGAGGGTAGGAGTTGATTAAGCATGGAACAGGTGTTTGAGAACAGCCTGACCAAACAAGGCATCCCGGCGGGAGTCCTTGTCCAAGCAGTAATGGGCTGTGAAGGTATGAACCGAGGCCCAGGTGGCCGCTCGACAGATCTGGTCGATGGACACAGAATTTAGATGAGCCATAGAGGCTGCCATGGCCCTCACATTGTGAGCTGTGACATGGCCCTCTAGAGAAAGATTCTTACTCTGGTAGGCGAAAGAAATACACTGAGCAATCCAATTTGACAGTGTCCTCTTAGAGACTGGAAGTCCCAAATGAGAGGGATCAAAGGCAACAAAGAATTGAGAAGACTTTAAGAACATAAGAACATAAGATATGCCATACTGGGTCAGACCAAGGTCCATCAAGCCCAGTATTCTGTTTCCAACAGTGGCCAATCTAGGTCATACGTATGTTGCTGTGTCCTTTGCAAGTAAAAACAAGAGCCCTCTTACAATCCAGGGTATGAAGATTCCTCTCTGCACTTGATGCATGAGGACCTGGAAAAAAGACAGGTAAATATACCTCTTGGTTAAAATGAAAAGGCGAGACCACTTTAGGCATAAAGTGTGGATTGGTCCTAAGGACTACCTTATCATGATGGAACCTTGTATAAGGTGGATTAGCCACTAGGGCTTGCAGTTCACTGATGCAGCGAGCTGACGTGACTGCAATAAGAAAGATAACCTTCCAGGAAAGAAATTTCAAGGAGGTAGTGGCTAAGGGTTCAAAGGGTGGCTTCATGAGCTGACCAAGAACCAGATTCAAGTCCCATGCCACTGGAGGTGGTCTAATGGGAGGTTTAGTTAAAAGAAGGCCTCTCATGAATCTTGCAATAAGAGGATGAGAGGAAACAGGTTAGTTAAAAGAAGGCCTCTCATGAATCTTGCAATAAGAGGATGAGAGGAAACAGGTTGTCCATTGAGAGGCTTGAGAGATGCTGCAATAGCACTCAAATGGACCCTTACTGAATTCGTCTTGAGGCCTGCATGGGAAAGATGCAGGAGATACTCCAGTAAGGAATTCAAAGGTATTGCTACAGGGTTAATACCCTTCTCAGCACACCAAATGGTAAACCTTTTCCATTTAAAAGCATAGGAACGTCTAGTAGAAGGCTTTCTGGAAGCATGAAGGATATTCCTTACTTGCTGAGAAAGAGGCCAATCTTGAAGGTCTAAGCCTTCAGCAACCAAGCCCTGAGATGGAGAGATTGGGGGTTTGGGTGCCACAACGTTCCCCCCTCCTGAGACAGGAGATCTGGAGCAGACCCTAAGTCCAGGGAGGGAGCTTGGGAAAGATGCAGAAGTAGAGGGTACCATACTTGGCATGGCCAACGTGGAGCTATGAGGATCATAGTCCCTCGATCTCTCTGAAGCTTGAACAGGGTCTTGGGAATTAGGGGAATGGGTGGAAAGGCATACAGGAAGTCTTGACCCCAATGAAGGAGGAAGGCATCCCTGGCCTGAACTCCCTGACACGGAATTCTGGAACAGAATCGGGGAAGTTTGGCATTCCACGGACTTGCAAGAGGTCTATGTCCGGGGTTCCCCAAATTCGAAAGATTCTGACTATCTGGTCCATATGAAGGGACCATTCGTGTGGAAGCAGAACTCGACTGAGTCTGTCTACCCAAGAGTTTTGAACTCTTGGAAGGTATACTGCCAGAAGATGAATTTGATGCTCTCTGGCGAAGGCCCACAATCTCAGAGCTTCGTTGCAAAGCGACAGAGAGCCAGTCCCTCCCTGCTTGTTCACATAGAACATGGCTACTTGGTTGTCCGTGTGAATGAGGACTGTCTTGCAGCTGAGCAGGGTATGGAAGACTCTGAGCCAAGAAGATTGCTCTGAGCTCTAAGAAGTTGATATGTAGGGAGGTCTCCTGTGGGGACCAAATGCCCTGGGTGGAGAGGTCTTGAAGATGAGCTCCCCAACCCTTTGGAGAGGCATCTGTTGTAAGGATTGCTTGGGGTAACAACTGTTGGAAGGGGGACCCCAGCAACAGATTTTGAGTGGACTTCCACCACTGGAGAGACCAAAAGAGGCGCCTGGAGGTTGCTATTTTGTCTGACAGACTTCCAGATGCCTGGGTCCACTGGGTGGACAAAGTCCATTGAGCTGCCCTCATGTGAAGGCGAGCATAAGGGACCACATGCACAGTGGATGCCATGTGGCCTAGCAGTTGTAACATCTCTCGAGCAGTTAGATGGGTTTTTAACTGAATCTGAGAGGCTAACTGCACTAAGCGTAGGCAACGGGCCTGGGGAAGATAGGCCCTTGCAGTTGTGGTATCCAGCAAGGCCCCTATGAACTCTAGAGACTGAGTAGGGATGAGTTGGGACTTTGGAATGTTTATAACCAGTCCCAGATACTGCAGGACACGCATTGTGCAGGCTAGGGAAGTCTGGGCCTCTGACTGGGATGGAGCTCAGATGAGCCAGTCGTCCAGATATGGGAATACGAATATTCCTAGAGTGCATAGAAATGCAGCTATTACTGCCATGCATTTTGTGAACACTCTTGGAGCAGAGGCCAGACCAAAGGGAAGCACCCTGTATTGATAGTGCTTTCCCTGATAAAGGAACCGAAGCAACCTTCTGTGTGCTGGATGGATGAGTATATGGGTATACGCATCCTTGAGATCTAGAGAACAAAGCCAATCCTGACACTGAAGGAATGGAAGGAGAGTACCTAGAGAAATCATCTTGAATTTCTCCTTGCATAGGAATTTGTTCAATTCTCTGAGATCTAATATGGGTCTGTAACCCCCTGTTTTCTTTGGAATCAGAAAGTAGGGGGAGTAGAACCCTGAGCCCTGTTGAAGAAGAGGTACTTCTTCTATTGCCCCTTGGGCAAGAAGGGTAGAAATCTCTTGACCCAGAAGGTCGAGGAGAGATGTTGGAGAATTGAACTGTCTCACCATGGTGTGAGGAGGAAGGTTTAAGAAATGAAGTTTGTACCCTTCCCTTATGATGGAAAGGGTCCACTGCTCTGCTGTGATTTGCTCCCATCTGGGAGCAAAGTGAGCTAACCTTCCTGGAATCGTGAGAGGCTCTGGTTCTTTTAGAGCCAGAAAGGCTAAGTTCTCTAGCTGCAAGTCAAAGGCCCTGAGGAGGCTGAGGCTGTTGGGCTACAGTAGGCCTTACAGCCTTAGACTTGGCCTGTTTAGGTTGTTGACGCTTTGCAGCAAAACGACCTGCAGAAGATGTCTGCTGACCATAAACAGGATAATATCTTCCCTTCTTGGGAAAATATGTCTTTTTGAACAACCTCTTCTGGACGGGATTAGAGGTAGACTTTGAAAGCCTATCCAAAGCAGAATTTTCTGCATCCATCTGAGTGGCCTTTGCTTGCCAATCTTTGCCAAACAGGTTTTCAACTGTACAAGGAAGATTTCCTAATCCATCTTGGACCCAGGGTTCCAAATCAGAAGCTTGTAACCAAGCAATTCTGCGTGCACCTATGGCAATGGCCGAGGCTCTGCTGGCACCCTCAAAAGAGTCAAAGGCTGCACGGTTAGAGAATTTGGAAACATCCTGGGCATGCTTAAGCCAGGTAAGAAAGTCTTCCCTTTTATCTTCTGGAAGAAAAGGGAGGAAAGTTTGCAGATGATCTGTAACTTCCTTCAGAAACATCCCCATATAGAGACTATAGGAGTTGATTCTGGCAACAAGCATACTGGCCTGGAAGATTTTCCTGCCAAAAGCATCTAAGGTTCTACATTCTCTTCCTGGAGGAGCAGATGAGTGCCTCTTTGCACTCTTTAACTTTTTCATAGCAGACTCCACCACAATAGAATGGTGAGGAAGCTGAGTTTTATGAAATCCAGGACAAGGAGGGACACGATACATGGTATCCAACCTACGAGAAAGAGAAGAGATGGTGAGAGGAGTCTCCCATATGCCTATCATGTGGTCATAAAGGATCTCATGAATTGGCAAAGTGGCTGCTTCTTTAGGAGCCTTGGGATATTGCAAAATATCCAATTTTTTGGCTCTAGGCTCTGTTTCAGGGGCTACTGAGATAGAAAGCCCCTTGGCCACTTCCCTTATGAAGTCTTGAAAAGACAAGTCTTCTGGAGGGGACATTCTTCGTTTTGGAGAAGAAGGCTCCTGAGGAAGGAGTACTGACGCTTCGACAGAGGCCTCCGATGCATCAGAGTCTTCGGAGGAATCGAAGAATCACCTGTCTGGATGCTCCTGTAAAGCCCGATACGCATATCTGGTGGTATTGACATCGGGAGTCATCAGTACCGAATCGGTACCGATAGGCATCATCGGACAGGGTACCGCTGCAATCGACACCGCAGCCGATGTCGATGCAACCGGTACCGGCACTGGAACCGATATTGGAGCCGGTGTCGGAGCCGGCACCGACAACGAAGCTTGTTGCGGTACCAGCGGTGTCACAGCTTGTATGAATGCCGTAATGGCACGCTGCATGGTCAGAACATTCTGATCCATCGACGCCATGAATGTCTGGAGGTCGGTAGCGGCAGATTCTACCGGTACCCCAGAACAATGCAACAGGTGATCGGTCGAGGCCGTGCCATCAATGTCAACCTGAGACCCCATAGGAGGAGCGTTGGAAGCCGGAGCTTCCCGCCGGGGAACTTTTGCCGGTGCAGGATCCTCGAGGGCAAGCCCGGAGGCATCTCGATGCTTAGAGGGAGATCTACCCTTTGAGGACCGGCTGGACTTATGTTTGGTTACCTGATATCCATAGGAGGAAGAAGAAGCCCTGGACGATGTCGATGCCACCGAAGCTGCATCAGAGGGAAACAGTGTACTGAGCTTGGCTGCTCGGTTCTGTAAACCTCTTTTAGACATCATGTAGCAGGACGCACAATCCGTGATGGAATGGTCAGGACCAAAACACTTAAGACACCAGTCATGGGTGTCGGTAACAGAGATGGTACCGCTGCACTTAGTGCATTTTTTAAACCCGGAGGCGGGCTTTTCCATGAGGAATTTTTCTGTTAGGCCCAAGGCCCAAAGAAGAAAAAATACACTGAAGTGGAACGGAAGTATTCTTTTTTTTTTTTTTTAGAGAAAAGAAAGAAAAGACCGGCGGTACCGGTCCGACGTCGAAGAAGGCAGATGCGTGACCAAAGAAATAAAATAAAATAAAGAACTTCTTCAGCGGTGACAGGAACATGACCTGCTGGCTCCGCGGAAAAGAAGAACTGGAGAGAGGCGGTTAGGAAAGGCGGGAAGGCAGCGCGCAGGCGCTGTGGGATGCTCCCAAAAGCTTTCCTTTTTTGGGACGCTGGGGAGCGTTCCCGCGCAGGCTCCGTCGGTACCAACGTACTCATATGTGAAGACTCATTCCTGCTTGTTCCTGGAGATTTATCATTTCCTTATCGTTCCTCCAGTTCAGTCCTCTACCTCTGGGATGTACCAGAGCAGTAATCAGTGGGAGGGACCTTTCCAGCCAGCGCGTAACACCGCAGAACCAAACCTGGCATCTTCCGCCGCCGCAACGTCCAGCTGGTAATGCTTACTGAATGTATGTAATGACGACCACGTCGCTGCCCTACAAATGTCTCCTGGCGGAACCAAACCATACTCTGCCCAGGAAGATGCCTGCGCTCTAGTGAAATGAGCTCGCAACCTCATAGGAATCACCCGACGCTGAATAAGATAGGTAGAAGCAATCGCCTCTCGAATCCACCTCGCAATGGAAGCCTTCGCCTTTGAAGGACTAGAAAAAGGGACTGTTACTTCTGAAGAGAGATCTGCAACTGTGAGTATATACTTCTGGTAATTTTCTAAAAGGAATTCTTTGTATTAAAGCTAATTAATCTGTGAACCCACTATTTTTTGTTAAATCAGTCAGGGCCTAGTAGCAGCAGTTTAAGTTTAAATATAAAACACAGAGGAGAACTTTCTGGTTACATTTCATACCCAGCAGAGAGCTTGTAGTTTAAATTTAATAGTCACTCAGGGCCTAGTAACAGCAAAGTACTTTTAGTTTAAATTTAAAACACAGAAGAGAGCTTTCTGGTTACATTTGGAACCCAGCAGAGAGCTTGTAGTCTAAATTTAACAGTCACTCAGGGCTTGGCATCAGCAAAGTACTTTTAGCTTAAATTTAAAACACAGAAGAGAGCTTTCTGGTTAAATTTAGAACCCAGCAGAGAGCTTGTAGTTTAAATTTCATAAGAAGTTAGAGCCTAGCAGCAGCTAAGAGCTATAATTTAAATCAAATCAGAATTTAGCTTACCTCAGCAGCACAAGACAGGGTACTGTGTAGCAGCCCTCTTTTAATAAGTGTTAATTCCCTCCCTCCCTCCCCAACACCCACCCACCCCTGGGATAATCATAGCTTTATAGGTACTTACACATCTTAAAAGACAGGAGGTGCTCTCAGGTGAAGCTCATTACCCAAATCAGTCATACACTAAGGACCTGAGATTAGTTAAGCTTCAGGTGAACAAGGTATATTACACGTATTAGGTACAGTTTTATTAGTATAAATATCCATAGCAACCCTTAGTAAGTAAAGAACTTAGATCTAAACACAAACTTAAAACTAAGATGCAGGCAGCAGTCCAGCAGCGGGATGGGGGCTTTCCAGTCTTTTGCATTGAGTGTCACATGTATGATTTTCTCCCAGTTGGTGAGAGGTCCTACGTGTGCACTAGGTGCAAGGAGCTCTTTGCTCTCAGGGAACGAATCCGTTCTCTAGAGGCTAAAGTAGCAGACTTGGAAAGCATAAGACAGACAAAGAGGTACATAGACGAAACCTACAGGGATATAGTCCTGAAGTCCCACCTCCAGTCTGGCAGCATCCCTGTTGCCATGGAGGAGAGGTCACGTGACATGACAGCATCACCCTGGTGTGGCAGGAAGTGATCCTGTAACTAGGACCTGTCCTCCAGGTGATGTAAAACCCTCTCGCACCGAGGACGTTTCTCCAGGGCCATGTGCCCATGAGGGAAGGGTTAGGACAGCCGTTATAGTTGGTGATTCGATCATTAGGCATGTAGATAGCTGGGTGGCTGGTGGACGTGAGGATCGCCTGGTAACATGCCTGCCTGGTGCGAAGGTAGCAAACATCATGCGCCACCTAGATAAGGTCTTAGATAGTGATGGGGAGGAGTCTGCTGTCTTGGTACATGTCGGTACCAATGACATAGGAAAATGTGGTAGGGAGGTTCTGGAGGCTAAATTTAGGCTTTTAGGTAGGAAGTTGAAATCCAGAACTTCCAGGGTAGCATTCTCCGAAATGCTTCCTGTTCCACGCTCAGGACCCAAAAGGCAGGCAGAGCTCCGGAGTCTCAATGCGTGGATAAGACAATGGTGCAGAGATGAGGGTTTTGGATTTGTTAGGAACTGGGGAACGTTCTGGGGAAAGGAGGGGCTCTTCCGAAGGGATGGGCTTCACCTTAACCAGGATGGAACCAGGCTGCTGGCATTAACCTTTAAAAAGGAGATAGAGCAGCTTTTAAACTAGATATTAGGGGAAAGCCGACAGTCGCCCAAGAGCTGATGTTTCGGAAGAATGTATCTTTGAAGGATACTACCAAAAGCAGAGAGGTTCCACAAAAGAGTAAAGTAGCCCAAATGCCCTCAAGTATGGAGCAGACTGAGCTTAAAGATCCCAAATTACCCATGTCTAACAATAGCCAAATTAATATGAGTAAAATACATTCTCTAAAATGCTTGTATGCAAATGCTAGAAGTCTAAAAAATAAGATGGGAGAGTTAGAATATATAGCACTAAATGAAAGGTTAGATATGATTGGAATATCAGAGACATGGTGGAAGGAAGACAACCAGTGGGACACTGTGATACCTGGGTACAAACTATATCGTAATGATAGAGATGATCAAATTGGTGGAGGGGTTGCTCTCTATGTTAGAGAGGGCATTGAGTCAGAAAGGATTAACATTTTGCAGGAAACAAAATCTGCTGTAGAATCTATATGGATTGAAATTCCATGTAAAAGGGGGAAGGCAATGGCAGTGGGGGTGTACTATCGAGCGCCTTGCCAGAATGACCAAACGGATGATGAAATGCTCAAAGAAATCAAGGAAGCTAACAAACGTTACAGTGCAGTAATAATAATGGGTGATTTCAACTACCCCAGTATCGACTGGGTCAGTGTCACGTCAGGACATGCTAGGGAGATAAAGTTCCTAGATGAAATAAATGACTGCTTCTTGGAGCAGCTGGTTCATGAACCGACCAGAGGGGAAGCCATATTAGACCTAGTCCTTAGTGGAACACCAGATCTAGTGCAAGAGATAAGGGTGTTGGAGCCACTTGGCAATAGTGATCATAGCATGATAGCCTTTGATTTAATTAGTGGAGGAGGGATAGTAAGGAAATCCACAGTACTACCTTTTAACTTTCAAAAGGGAAGCTATGATAAAATGAGGAAAACAGTTAAGAAAAAACTAAAAGGAGCAGTTGCGAAGGTTAAAGACGTACATCAGGCTTGGCTGTTGTTGAAAAATACTATCTTGGAAGCCCAGACCAGCTGTATTCCACGCTTTAAGAAAAGTGGAAGGCAGTCCAAAAAACTGCCAGCATGGTTTAAAGGTGAGGTCAGAGAGGCTGTTGTTGCCAAAAAAGAATCTTTCAGGAAATGGAAAAAAGAGCCAAACGACGAAACCTGGAAACAGCACAAGCACTGGCAAGTCAAATGCAAGGCATTGATAAGGCAGGCAAAGGGAGAATTTGAGAAGAAGCTTGCTGCGGAAGCAAAAGCGCGAAGTAAAGACCTTTTCAAGTACATTCGTAGCAAAAAACCTGTGAGAGAGTCAGTTGGTCCATTAGATGATAAAGGGGTTAAAGGAGCACTAAGAGGCGACAAGGCGATAGCGGAGAGATTGAATGAATTCTTTGCTTCAGTCTTTACTGAGGAAGATGTTACCCATGACTGGTGGTATTTAAAGGTGTGGAAGAATTGAAGGAAATATCGATACATCGGGAAGATGTATTACAACTATTAGATAAACTGAAGAGTAGCAAATCACCTGGGCCAGATGGTATACATCCAAGGGTGTTGAAAGAACTGAAATACGAGATTGCAGACCTGCTATTAGTAATCTGTGAACTATCATTAAAATCATCTCTAATACCTGAAGATTAGAGGATCGCCAATGTAACACCAATTTTTAAAAAGGGTTCCAGGGGTGATCCGGGAAACTACAGATCGGTGAGCCTGACATCAGTACTGGGAAAAATGGTAGAAACCATCATAAAGAATAAAATTACTTAGCATGTAGATAGTCATGACCTAATGGGAGACAGCCAACATGGCTTTAGACAAGGAAGATCTTGTCTTACTAATCTGTTATGTTTTTTTTAAGGAGTGAATAATCAGGTTGGCAAAGGTGAGTCGGTTGATATTGTGTATCTGGACTTTCAGAAAGCCTTTGACAAGGTCCCTCATCGGAGACTTTTGGCAAAACTAAAGAGTCATGGGATAGGAGGCAGTGTACTATTGTGGATCAGGAACTGGTTAAAAGATAGAAAGCAGAGGGTAGGGCTAAATGGCCAATTTTCCCAATGGAGAAAGGTGAATAGTGGTGTACCCCTGGGATCTGTGCTGGGTCCGCTGCTTTTTGAAATATTCATAAATGACCTGGAAAGTGGAATAACGAGTGAAGTTATCAAATTTGCAGATGACACAAAACTATTTAAAGTTGTTAAAACCCAAGAGGATTGTGGAAAATTGCAAGAGGATCTTGATAAATTGGAAGACTGGGCATCAAAATGGCAGATAAAATTTAATGTGGACAAGTGCAAGGTTATGCACCTAGGGAAGAACAACCCAAACTATGGTTACACGATGCAAGGTTCCACATTAGGAACCACCACCCAGGAAAAAGATTTAGGCGTCATTGTGGATACCATGTTAAAACCCTCGGCCCAGTGTGCAGCTTCGGCCAAGAGAGCAAACAGAATGCTAGGTATGATAAGGAAAGGAATGGAAAATAAAACAAAAGATATTATAATGCCTCTATATCATTCCATGGTGAGACCGCACCTTGAATATTGTGTGCAATTCTGGTCGCCGTATCTTAAAAAGGATATAGCGATTTTAGAAAAGGTTCAGAGAAGAGCCACCAAAATGCTAAAGGGGATGGAAGGATACTCCTATGCAGAAAGGCTAAAAAGGTTGGGGCTCTTTAACCTGGAAAAGAGACGGCTGAGGGGAGATATGATAGAAGTCTATAAATTATTGAACGGAGTGGAACGGGTAAACGTAGATCGATTGTTTACCTTATCAGAATATAGAAAGACTAGGGGACATGCAATGAAGCTACAGGTTAAACTATTTAAGACTAATAAAAGAAAATATTTTTTCACTCAACGTGTAATCAAACTCTGGAATTTGTTACCGGAGGATGTAGTAAAGACTGTTAGTGTAGCTGGGTTTAAAAAAGGTTTGGACAAGTTCCTGGAGGAAAGGTCCATAAACCATTATTAAGAAGGGACCCAGGATATCAATGCTTGAGCCAATACAAGCATTGTGGAACCTGTGTCCCTTGGGGAAATTGCTAGGTACGTATGACCTAGATTGGCCACTGTTGGAAACTGAATACTGGGCTTGATGGACTTGGTCTGACCCAGTATGGCATATCTTATGTTCTTACGTTCTTATGTTCGCCGCCGCTTCGCCTTTGCGCACTCCTCCAAACAACATGAACAATCAATCCGACTTCCTAAACTCCTCAGTCACCTTCAAGTACTGAAGCAATACCCTCTTCACATCCAGACGGCACAAACTGCGGTCGGACACGCTCCCGTCCAACGCGCCCAACACCGGTAAGGACACCGTTTGATTTACATGAAAGGGTGAAATCACCTTTGGTAAGAATTATGGCATTGGACGCAACACCACCTTTTCTCTAGAAAAAGACAAAAACGGCTCCCTGCACGACAACGTCTGCAACTCCGAAATTCGCCGAGCCGAACAGATGGCTACCAAAAACATGGTCTTCAACGTTAAGTCTTTCACGGAAGCCCGATGTAACGGCTCAAAAGGCGGCTTGGCCAGAGCTGCCAACACCAAATTAAGATCCCAAGATGGAACCGTTACTTTACGCGACGGTCGCAACCGAGCAACCACTTTGAGAAAACGCAACACATCACCATGAGCACAGAGCCCAACTCCTTGGATCTTACCATGGTAACAAGAGCAGCCAACTGCACACGCAAGGAACTGGCCGCAAGCCCTTTATCAAAACCATCCTGTAGAAAACTCAAGATCGATGGAATGGATACCGTAGACGCCCGAATCTGTCGTCGTGAGCACCAATCCTCAAATATACGCCAGATTCTAACATACGCTAGGGAAGTGGAGCGCTTCCTAGCCTTGAGCAACGTAGCCACAACAGCCGGGGCATAACCTTTCTTTCTCAGCTGAGCCCTTTCAATGGTCATACCGTAAGTGAGAATCGATCCACTTGAGGCATGAACAGAGGATCCTGAATCAACAGATCCACCCTGGCCGGTAACCGCCAGGGTTCCCCGTCCAGGCGATGCACCAGATCCGCATACTACGGCCGTCTTGGCCAATCTGGTGCCACCAGAAGCACTCTTCCCGGATGTGCCTTGATCCGCTGGATCACCCGATCGATCAGCACCTATAGCGGAAACACATACAGAAGGCCCGATACCGGCCACAGCTGCAGAAGCGCGTCTAGGCCCTCCGACATCCTTTCTCGCCTCCTGCTGAAGAAATGACTGGCCTCTGCCGACTGGAAGGTCGCCATTAGATCCATTATGGGACTCCCCCAACGGCAAACTATTTGGGCATAGACTTCCGGATGCAGCTCCCACTCTCCTGCATCCAATCTGACTCTGCTGAGAAAATCGGCCATCACGTTGTCCTTTCCGGCGATGTGCGCCACCGAAATCGCTGATAGCCGACTCTCTACCCAGGCGAACAACAAGTATGCCTCCTCCTCCATGGCCGCACTTCCCGTGCCGCCCTGGCGATTGATGTAGGCGACCGCTGCCGAGTTGTTGGACAGAACTCGAACTGCTTGACCCGTTATCAACTTCTCGAATGCTTGCAGAGCTCTGCAAATTGCCTGAAGCTCCAGACGATTGATCGACCAAGAGCTCTCCAGGGGCGACCACCACCCTTGCGTGAATCTGCTCTCGCAGTGTGCTCCCCAACCTCCAAGGCTGGCATCCGTCAACAAGGGAAGCCAGTCCGGCTGTTCCAGCGGCATACCCGCCGCTAGCGATGACGGGAGCAACCACCACCAAAGCGACTGCCTGACCTTGACCGGACACGGAAGCTGCTTGCTCAACGAATCCGACTGGTGCGACCACCGCCGAAGAAGAGACCTTTGCAGAGGTCGCATATGCACCTTGGCCCACGGAACCGCCTCCAGCATCGCCGCCATGGTCCCCAGCACAGGCAGATAAGTCCAAGCCGAGAGAGACGGAGCGGCCCTGAAGGTTCGAAGCAACTGTCTGAGCCCGTGAGCTCGCCCTTACGGCAAAAAGACTCTGCCATTCCTCGTGTCGAAATGGACCCCAAGTATTCCAGCTTTTGAGACAGTTCTAAGCGGCTTTTGGCTGGGTTGACCACCCAACCCAGGCTCTGAAGAAACTGCACCACTTTGTTCGTCACCTGCACACTCTCTGCCTCGGACTTTGCCTGAATTAACCAATCGTTGAGATAGGGATGTACCAGAATTCCCTCTCTGCGCAACACCGCCGCCACTACCACCATTATCTTGGTGAAAGTTTGCGGCGCCGTCGCCAATCCGAAGGGCAGCGCTTGAAACTGGTAGTGTCCCCAAGGAAAGGCGAACCTCAGGAATTTTTGATGCTCTGCCCGAATGGGAATGTGCAAGTACGCTTTGGTCAGATCGAGCGACGTCAAGAATTCCCCCTGATGAACTGCCACAATGACGGACCGCAGCATCTCCATCCGAAAGTGTGGTACCTGTAAACAACGATTTACGCCCTTCAGTTCCAAGATGGGATACCACGCACCTCCTTTCTTTGGCACCACGAAATAAATAGAATACCGACCCACGCCATACTCGGCCTCCGACACCTCTACAACCGCTCCTAGTTGTATGAGTCGCCGCAGAGTAGCTCGAATCGTGAACGTCTTTTTCGAGCCTCTGCAAGGAGACATGACAAATGAATCCTGCACAGGTCGCGCCAGCTCCAGAGCATAACCCTGACTATCTCCAGCACCCACTGGTCGGTCGTGATTTGGGTCCAAGCAGGAAGAAACTCCCGAAGCCTTCCTCCAATCGGAGTTTCGCCCACCGGGACCCACCTCACTTCATTGCGGCTTTCATGATGCAGCAGCAGAGCTTGCGGAGAAACCTCTATTCGCTCCCCGAAAGCCCTGTCCTCGCGACGGAGCTCATCCTCTCTGAAATCCCCCGTAACGCGACGTGCGAAATCTGTGAAAGTCTCGAAACTGCCCCCGAAAACCCAGTCCGGACTTCCCCTGTTTCGGCTTATCCTCCAGCAGGCGACCACTCTTGGTCTCCCCGAGGTCCTTGACTAATTTATCCAGATCCTCATCAAACAATAAACGCCCTTTAAATGGTAATTTCCCCAACCGGGACTTAGACAAACTATCCGCAGCCCAATTGTGCAACCACGGACGCTGTACTATTCGCTAGAGCTCTTATCAAGTCGTAATAGATGTCCGCTAAATACGCTGTTCCGGACTCCAACCGACCGAGTTCTACGAGTTCCCTCTGGTCCAAGTGAGGAGAAAGGCGCAGCCGCTGCACCCAGCGCAGTCACGCCCGTGCTACCCAAGCTCTACAAATGGACGCCTGTAATGAACACGCATCCGCCTCAAACACCTGCTTCAGTAAACTGTCAAGCTTTAGGTCCTGCGCATCCTTTAATGCCGCAGCACCCTCCACCGGGATAGTGGTCTTCTTTGTAATCGCCGCCACCGCTGCATTGAGATGTGGCGACCGAAACCTTTCCTTATCTTTTTCGGAGAGAGGATAAAGCCTATTCATGGTCCGCATCCCGCGGAGCCCCGCTTCCGGATGGTCCCATTCGTCCTGTATCATTTTGTTGACCACTCTGTGTATGGGAAACACCTGTGTCTGCCACACTGCCTGAATAACAGGATCTTCAACCTCCTCCTCACCTACTGCCTGAGTCACTAGATTCAACATTTGAAGAACCTCAGTGATTAACGCGGGCAGCTTTTCCTTTCGAAAGATCCTAATGATCTTAGCCTGGTCCTCAGGCTCCGGAATCTCCCCTTCCTCGAGATCCACTGACTCTTCCTCTTGCTCCCAGTCGGCCCATCAACCTCCATCCAATCATTCTCCGTAACCGATAACACTCGAGCCCGCGGTTTCTTAGACGCTGGAGGACCCACCCCTCCCCCCTCAGCTACGTCAATATGCTGAGTAAGGGAGGACAGAGGCCCCGGCCCAGGCAATTTGCCTTGCCGCCGCAAGCAAAATGCCTGGTGCATTAGTAAAACGAAATCCGGGCAGAATTCCCCGAGATCCGCAGACCCCGAGGCTGAGGGCACACCTGACGACCCTGCCGCCTCTCCAGACGGCGACTCCTGCTCGGTCACTTGTGCCAAGTCAGACATCAGATCCCCCGATGCCCCTTGTGTCCCGGGAAGATCTTTGCAGTCCATCTGCTGTTCCACTGTAGAGGAAAGAACTGCATAGCCACAGCAAACTCCGGACTCGGCCACAGTGCCCCTCCGGGTTCCACACACAACACATTGCAGACGTGCCGCCATGAAGTTACACCAGATATAACCCCCTTGAGACTTGATCTTCCTTCTATCCTCTTATTCCTTTAACTTATTTAATTATTCCCTTATTATTTTTCTTTTTTCAAGTTCTGATCATGAAAGTGCTATACACTGCAAACCTAAATTGTAAATCTAAAATCCACCTACCTCAAATAAGTAAATATTTGTTATCGCAGGAAAAATCCCTCCTCCCCCCCTGGATTTACTCTTCAGCGAAAAGGGGAGGAAACCACAGGAATTAAAACCCCAAATCAAAGAAATAACGGCAATAAAGATCAAAAAATAAAAACCGCTGAAAGGGAGAACCAAAATAAAGCTGCTGCACGCGCGCACTTCTGCCGTCCGGCAGCCACGCGGTTCTGTCCTTCCCTACTCTAAAACGGCCGCCGGAGCAGGACAGCTAGAAAAAAGGGCGCCAAAACACCGCACTGCCCAGAACTCTGGTACTCGATGGATCTGCCGCAGCCGAACAGCCCAGACCCTGGCTGCCGTCCGATCATACAATTTGCCCCCTTCTCAGCTGCCTCTCTGCACCGCGCGGCACCCTGACAAGTCCTAGAGTGCCGCCGGTATGTACTTACAGTTTCTCACTCCTGCACTTTCACTCCGTTCTGCAGCCGGAACCCAACAGCTGTGATCTTTTCTCGCTTCGCGGTGCCGGGGGCACTCAGAGGCCGGCCAGGGAGCTCTCCCCCGAGCAGTCTGGGAGGAAAGAATGCCCCAAGAAAGAATAGCAAAAGCCTGCTTAAAACTAATGTTGCCAGGCAGAGAGCAGCTAAGAAAGATCTAGGCTGACTTCAAACCGCTCTTTTTTTTTTTTTTTTAAAGGCATAAAGCCTCAAAGATAAAATTTCAAGAAATTAAACTGAATAGTCTAACTACTCTCCCTACTCTACGCTCCTTATCCGTTCCTCTAGTGAGCCCTGCTGGGCTCACGACATCCTCCTGCTGCATGGAGACTGGTCACACTGGGGGCTGATGGGAGTGGACGATGGGCTATATCCAGTGATGTCATGATTCTGACATGCCAGTCTCCAAGCTGCAGGAGGAGGTTGACTACCCAGAGGTAGAGGACTGAAATGGAGGAACGATGAGGAAAATACAGTCTCTAAAATGCTTGTATGCAAATGCTAGAAGTCTAAAAAATAAGATGGGACAGTTAGACTATATAGCACTAAATGAGAAGTTAGATATGATTGGTATCTCAGAGACATGGTGGAAGGAGGACCAGTGGGACACTGTGATATCTGGGTACAAATTATATCGTAATGATAGAGCTGATCAAATTGGTGGAGCGGTTACACTCTATGTTAGAGAGGACATTGAGTCACAAAGGATTAAAGTTGTGCAGGAAACAAAATTCGCTGTAGAATCTCTATGGATTGAAATTCCATATAAAAAGGGGAAGGCAATGGCAGTGGGGTTGTACTATCGATCATCTGGCCAGAATGAACAAATGGATGATGACATGCTCAAAGAAATCAGGGAAGCTAACAAAAGTTACAGAACAGTAATAATAATGTGTGATTTCAATTACCCCAGTATTGATTGGGTCAGAGTCATGGCAGGACATGCTAGGGAGATAAAGTTTCTAGATGAAATAAATGACTGCTTCTTGGAGCAGCTGGTTCATGACCTGACCAGAGGGGAAGCAATTTTGGACTAAGTCCTTAGTGGAACACCAGATCTGGTGCAAGAGATAAGAGTGTTGGGGCCACTTGACAATAGTGATCATAGCATGAAGCAATCATCATCACAAGGGACCCCACATTTACCCCTCCTACCACCATCAACATTTCAAATACACCAATCACTGTAAAAGAGGAAGTTCGGTACCTCGGAGTGATACTAGACAAACAATTCACTCTACAGGCACACATTAACAAGACATCCAAAACAGCCTTCTTCAAACTAGCGATGCTCCGAAGACTAAAACCTCTACTCAGCAAGGAACACTTCCGTACAGTATGCCAGGCAATTATCACACCTGTGTTGGACTATTGCAACCTCCTCTTCCAAGGCTTAATCAATCCGTCCCCTTCAAATAGTCCAAAACGCCGCTGCCTGCATCATTGTTGGTGCGTCACCACAAGACCATACAACTCCCATACTACAAGATCTGCATTGGCTACCAGTCTCCTCAAAAGCAAAATATAAATCAGCACTAACAATATTCAAGATCAGAAACAACATGTCAGCAGATATACTTCAAGAACTCATCGGAACCAAAACAAATGAGAGACTGGACAGAAACAGCACTAAAAATACAATACCAACTCCCAGATTATTTACAAATACCAATAAAGCCTGTGATAAGGAAGCTTATCATAGCTCAGGAAGGAGCTATAGGAAAGGTGAAGTGACTCTGAACAAGCAACCTGTCAGTTCTGGTAGAAATAAGAAAACAGAATTTTCCCATAAAAGACTACCAGTCCTAGAATGCACCAGGTTTCCAACAGCCATTAGAGGAGCTGAAGTGGGGAAACGTGTGTTCAATCAGGAGGGCTATGAGGTAATCCCTAAGCACTCATCTCAAAGGGCAGGGCCTGATTCAGCACAGCTGCGCTGTGTTAGGGAGGAGCACTCATCTAAGCAGAATAAAGCTAGAGTTTATTCTACAGAGAATTATCCTTATCCTGAGAATCAGCTTGAGCTTGATCATCAGTTTCATCTGAAAGATCATCAGAAGCAGAAGCCAAACCGGACGGACAGAGAGGGAAAGAAACCCTTTGGAAGAAAGAGGAGAAAAGCCTTTGAGAGGTCTAGAAGAGTCCAGAGCAGTACGTATACTGGGAGGCATTCCAAGGGCCAGCATATACCATTGGACTGGGGAAAGCCAGAGGAATGGTGCTGCAGAGCTAGGAATCTCCAGACGGTACCTGTGAGAGAGACGGCTGCACGTGGAAGGGACCCTAAGACCCGTGCCAGAAGGTATGTGAAGAGAGATCCAGTATCCAGGGATCTGGATTGGAAGGCTGGACATAAGAACTGGACTACATACTGGCCAGGCTATATAGAGAGGAACTCTAACAGCAATGGAAGCTCAGGTATGAACACTGATCTATGCCCTAGCTATAACCTTGAAAGACAGCAGGGAAACAAGTATTCTCCTGAAAGTGCTCCATTGAGAGATTCATCTGTGCCAATCCATGATATTGAACCCATGCTTGTTGAAGAAGGGGGAATGATAGCAGATGAAGAAAGTGTTTACATGGACTGCTCTCTGTCTAAACTCCTTTGGTGATTTTCTGTTATAAAGTACAGCAACCATCACAAAGAAATACAAACTTGTTCTTTAATCTACTCAGAAAAGCTCCTGAAGCAGGATTTGACTCACACAGTAGAAAGCAAGCCAGCTAAGGGGTTTCAGCTGGATAACTGCTAGCAATTGAGCCTTACCTAATTGCTTGTGAGCTAGGAGAGAATCACTTCTGAATCTATGTGGGAAGTTATCAGAAGTTAACCTGAAAAGAACAGTTTTTTTCTTTCTTTGTGGCTTTTCGTTTGCTGTTTGATATATGCTAAGAAAGCATTAGCTAATGCCTGACAAGTTTGAATGTTGTTTTCCTGATTTTGACTTTGTTTTTCCAAGTTAAACACTGAAAGCAAGTAACCTGATTTATGTGCTACCAAGCATATCTGTGTTGGGAGAAATAACCCCATAAATAAATATCTTATTGGCTTTACCCAAGAGCACAACTAAATTATTGTCAGCAGCTGTGTCTGGTGTGAATGAACTACATTGTCCACAATCCCTTGCAAATCATATAGATATATGCACTTGCCAAGACTGTGAAGATTCTCACCCAGGCAGCCGTCTGACAAATGGCGTAGTTTTTCTGATTGCTTTTGCAAAAGGGATTTACTTGCTGAGGATTACAACTAAAGTTCAAGTTTAAAGCTGGAAAAAAAGATTTTCCCTCAACTGCACTTTGGAGGAGAAGTGGATGTTCCAGGAAGCTGTCCCAGGAGGAAAAGACCCTGTGCAGAGCTGGATTCATCACTGACACAAGGTAATAAGTACCTGGGCATGTCTAGTGGTGGATGGGAGTAAGGCACAGGGGTAATTGAAGAAAAAAAAAAGTAGAAAAAAAAAACACACCTGTTTGGAAGGTGGTGCACTTTTTTTTTTTTTCTTTGTTTCTTGCAGGGATCAAGATGGATCCAAGGGAACTAGCTGATTGGATGGCTGCCCAGTTTAGCAGGCAACAGGAGCTAGCACAGCAGGCTCAGGACACTGCTATGAAAGCCTTAATGGACCAGCAGAAGCCAGTGCTTGATCTGGTGCAAGCCCTAGTTAAGCTGCAGAACCAAAGTGGAACAGATGCAAGACCAGCAGTAAATACTGGTACACTGCATGTGGACAGTGTGGGACTCAATCAAGGAATTGGGGCATTTAGTTTTGGGAAGCTAACTCCAGATGATAATGTTGATGATTTTCTAGAGTCTTTTGAAAGAGTGGCACAAGCATTAGCATGGCCAGAGACCCAGTGGGCAGTAAGGCTGGCAGCCTCATTAACTGGAGAGGCGCTTGCAGCTTATAGAGCAATGCCAGCAGCCCAGGCTTTGAATTATAAGGATGTAAAGGCTGCTATTAGAGATCGCCTAGGGTTGTCTATTTCAGAGTATAGGCGAATGTTTAGAGCTACTACATTGAGAGTGGGTGAAACACCCAGGGCTCTGAGTCAGAGAATCAGAGGTTTAGCTGTAAAATGGTTGGAGCCTGAGCAAAAGACGGTAGAAATGTTATTAGACATTATAATGCTTGAACAATTTATGTCTGCGGTCCCTAAAGATTTGCACACTTTCCTTATACAGCAAAATTGCCAAAATCTTGGAGAGGCAACCATGCTAGCAGAGAGATTCTTGGAAGCCACGCAGGTTTGCCATAGAATGGGTGGCCCTCTGAAGATTGGTGCTGAGGCAAGATGTGCTGTATCAGAAAAGAAAATAATTAAAAATGTTTCTGAAAATGAATGTACTGTATCAAACCAGATGACACAGTGGAATAGAAAGAAATGTTTCAAGTGTGGAAAATGGGGACATTTAAAAAAGGGATGCCAAACACACATTAGCTTAATGGGGGTGGATTTAAAACAGCCCAAAGAAGGATTTCTTTTGATGGTTGATGTGCAAGGAATTACCACAAATGCTTTGTTAGACTCTGGGGCAGACCAGAGTATGATGTCAAAAAGGCTTTGGAAGAGGATAGAGGCCCAAGAAGGACTTGTGCCTAGAACCCCTGAAAGCCAAGTTCACATCAGATGCATTCATGGTGCTGCAACATCATATCCCACCTATAGGCTAAAGGTTAAGTGCCTGGGGAAACAAGAGGAAGTCCTGTTAGCAGTAGTGCCTAGGCTACCCTTTGATTTGGTTCTGGGAAAGGACTGGCCAAGATTTAAGCAGGGGCTAGTGAAAGGGCTAGGAAAGAAGGAGGGAGAAGGAATAATAGAAATAGCTCCCGGGCCTTTCTTTGGAAGTCCTCAGTCCCTAGCTAAAAAGATGGTTAAGCTTCCAGAAGGCCAAACTATGGGTAATAAGAGGGGCCTTGTATCCACCCGCTCGCAGGCTAAGGTAGAGAGCCAGCAGAAGGAGGAGGGGGAGCAGGCAGAGTTATTAGGAGACTTACCCTCTCATGATGATTTAATAACCCCATCATCTGGTAAAGTAAGAAAGTTGAAGGCACAAAAGCGGCATGAGAGACTTTGCAGAGCACAGGGTAGGGCTGAGATGTTAGCTGGTCAAAGTTTACCCTGGGTGCCAGCTGAGTTAGTGGCAAAGTTTCCTAACTTTCCACAAGAGCAGCGAGCTGATCAAGCTCTCACCCGAGCTTTTAAGTATGCTCAGGAGGTCAGGGAGGAATTGCCCAGATTCAGACTAGATAATGACATATTATATAGAGAGAGTCAGGACCCCAGGAATGGGACCATACGTAAACAATTGGTGGTACCCACAACTTTCAAAGGGCTAGTACTTAGACTAGCACATGATCATCCAGTGGGAGGTCATAAAGGGATGCAAGGAACGCTGGATCAAATACTTATGCGTTTTTACTGACCAGGTATTTTCAAAGAAACTGCCCAGTTTTGTGCTGCATGTCCAGCGTGTCAGCGAGTTACAGCGGCTCACCCACCGGTGGTGCCATTGATTCCCATGCCAATTATCACAGACCCAATTGGTCGCATTGCCATGGATATTGTAGGCCCATTAGTCAAAACGCCCCGAGGTTTCCAATACATCCTAGTTATGGTAGATCAGGCAACAAGGTTTCCCTGGGCCATACCATTGAGGAATGTTTCTGCAAAAACAATAGCTTTAGAGCTAGTAAAATTGTTTTGTGAAGTGGGATTCCCAAGAGAGGTGTTGACTGACCGAGGGTCCAATTTTGTATCCAAATATTTGGCCCAGGTCTGCGATGCCTTTGGCATTCATCACGTGAAAACCTCAGCCTACCATCCACAATCAAACGGTTTGGTGGAGAGATTCAACCAAACTCTCAAACAAATGTTGAGAAGGGGGTTAGCAGGAGAGGTAAAAGAATGGGATATGTTATTGCCCTTTGCCTTATATGCCTGCAGGGAAAGAATTCAGGTGTCCCTAGGTGTAACTCCCTATGAATTGATGTATGGTAGGGCTCCACGGGGTTTGTTAGATATTTTGAGGGAACAATGGATTGATCCTGAACCAGGAAGTCAGGAGGTGCCACAGTTTCTACGTGACTTGAGAGCACGTTTGAAAAGGACCTCGCAGGTTGCTGAGAGGAACCTGCAGGACAGTCAAGTGCGCCAGAAAGGGTGGTATGATAGGAAGGCCAAAAGCCGCCAATTAAGCATTGGTGAAAAGGTTTTGGTTCAAGTAGCAGGTACAGCCCCAAAATTTGAAGTAGAGTGGAAAGGGCCATGGAAGGTTGTTAAACAAGTGAGCCCAGTGTCTTATATGGTAGAAAATGCAAGAGGGCGTAGGCAAACCTACCATATTAATGTACTTAAGTCTTGGAAGGAGAGGCCTGTAAATAATAATGACTCTGAAGCGAGTCAGGAAGTAAGGGAGCTTCAAAAAGATAACACTCTCGTAGGTATTACGGACTGTAGGAAAGAAGTTTCACCAGTTACACCAGTCCGTAATAACTTAAGCAGGGGGGTATGTGATAAGGAAGCTTATCATAGCTCAGGAAGGAGCTATAGGAAAGGTGAAGTGACTCTGAACAAGCAACCTGTCAGTTCTGGTAGAAATAAGAAAACAGAATTTTCCCATAAAAGACTACCAGTCCTAGAATGCACCAGGTTTCCAACAGCCATTAGAGGAGCTGAAGTGGGGAAACATGTGTTCAATCAGGAGGGCTATGAGGTAATCCCTAAGCACTCATCTCAAAGGGCAGGGCCTGATTCAGCACAGCTGCGCTGTGTTAGGGAGGAGCTCTCATCTAAGCAGAATAAAGCTAGAGTTTATTCTACAGAGAATTATCCTTATCCTGAGAATCAGCTTGAGCTTGATCATCAGTTTCATCTGAAAGATCATCAGAAGCAGAAGCCAAACCGGATGGACAGAGAGGGAAAGAAACCCTTTGGAAGAAAGAGGAGAAAAGCCTTTGAGAGGTCTAGAAGAGTCCAGAGCAGTACATATACTGGGAGGCATTCCAAGGGCCAGCATATACCATTGGACTGGGGAAAGCCAGAGGAATGGTGCTGCAGAGCTAGGAATCTCCAGACGGTACCTGTGAGAGAGATGGCTGCACGTGGAAGGGACCCTAAGACCCGTGCCAGAAGGTATGTGAAGAGAGATCCAGTGTCCAGGGATCTGGATTGGAAGGCTGGACATAAGAACTGGACTACATACTGGCCAGGCTATATAGAGAGGAACTCTAACAGCAATGGAAGCTCAGGTATGAACACTGATCTATGCCCTAGCTATAACCTTGAAAGACAGCAGGGAAACAAGTATTCTCCTGAAAGTGCTCCATTGAGAGATTCATCTGTGCCAATCCATGATATTGAACCCATGCTTGTTGAAGAAGGGGGAATGATAGCAGATGAAGAAAGTGTTTACATGGACTGCTCTCTGTCTAAACTCCTTTGGTGATTTTCTGTTATAAAGTACAGCAACCATCACAAAGAAATACAAACTTGTTCTTTAATCTACTCAGAAAAGCTCCTGAAGCAGGATTTGACCCACACAGTAGAAAGCAAGCCAGCTAAGGGGTTTCAGCTGGATAACATTCGACGGACCCTATGATAGCCAAACCTCGCAAGTACAAAGCATCTGGAGTTCTCCGTGGATTGAGCTCGCTATCAATAAGTACAGCAAAGCAGCGACAGTAATTCTAAAGTATACAGCAGCCCTAGCTCTTCGAGCAAGGAGAATACACGCTGCAGCAACACAACAAAAAGACCCAGAGCACAGCAAGTATACATGTTCTGTTGACAATTCTGCTCTCCTATAATTTACTGCTAATAACCAAACACACTGCAAAAACTATACTGTCGATAGTAACCAATCATTACAAAGAACTTTTTACCATTTAATACAATACTGTTGTCAGTAAAATTAACCTCTTACACGCTATTATATTGTTACCTGCATTATTCTACTGTTGTCAGTACTATTTAACCTATTACACACTATCATACTGTCATCTGTATTATTCTACTGTTATCAGTACTATTTAACCTATTACACACTATCATACTGTCATTTGCATTATTCTACTGTTGTCAGTACTATTTAACCTATCACACACTATTATATTGTTACCTGCATTATTCTACTGTTGTCAGTACTATTAACCTATTACACACTATTATACTGCTATCTGAAAATCAATAAGCTCTATACAGCAAGTCATAACACTGTTACCCATTTAAACTCAACATGTATAAGGTCCTGTTATCGTTAACTACCCTCATTACAATCGAGCTCCCCTGCGTAACAAACGCACTCAACCTCAATCATGACATTAGCTACATACCTATTTTACATTCGTTTGGAAGGAGATGGTACGAATTCCCTCATAACACTTCAGCAAAACACAACCACACATCTTACTCACACCTAATCAGCATTCCCCTTCAAATCATCAATAAAACACAAGCTGAGAAGTCTCATCGCCAACGCCTCCTAAAATGTGCATTAATAAATGCCAGATCCATACGATCAAAGTGGCCTGCAACGATGGACTTGATTCCTCAATACAATCTCGACATCCTAATGGTCACGGAATCATGGTTATCAGATTGTGACAACATCCTCCTGAATCAGATGCTGCCTACAGGATTCGACCTTTACACATGCCACAGGTCTACTCAAAAAGGAGGCGGAACATTAATCCTCGCCAAAACTGACCTCAATTTCAAGCTATGCAATTCCTCCAGCTCAACTCATTTTGACTCCCTCTCTATATCTAATGAACTATGCTCAATCAACCTGCTTTATAGAGCACCATCCCCATCACCTGACGATCTTCCAACAATAATTGAACTCGCATGTTCAACTTCCTCTTCACGATCTCCAAATTGGCTAGTTGGAGACTTTAACCTCCCATCTCTCCATGATAGCCAATCAGAAGCATTCCTAGAAGCACTAAAGGATCTAGGTTACAACCAATACGTTGACTCTCCTACCCACATTAAAGGAGGTAAACTAGACCTAATATTCGCACCTTATCTCGACACCTTATCACAACAAGCTCTGGATCTGTCAGTTATACCAGTGCCATGGTCCGATCACAACCTTATTCAATTTAATATACCCACCTATACCTCGCATATGAGCCAAAGACCATCTAAATCACCTGAAACTCACTCAGCCCGTTATCAACCCCTCAACCGTGAAAAGGTCCTAGAGAACCTTCGACCTCTCATGACTAACACCTCCCTTAACTTAGATGACCTAATAGCCAAATGGAACGAGAACCTCAGAGCCGCCTCATGTCCTCTGCATAAAGATAAGAAAAGAAGAAAACGAGAACATGCACCATGGTTCTCAACTGACTTGCGTTCATCTCTCATTCATCTACGCAAACTTGAAAGACAGTGGCGTCGAACCCACTCTCCAGAGGCACTTGAAACATATAACTCACACTTAACTACACACCGTGAGAAAATAACATTGAGTAAGAAGATCTACCACACAAACCTGTTGAAACGTGCCATCAATAAACCTCATGCATTATTCAAGTTAGTAAAATCCATAACAAGAGAACCAGTCTCAGATCAACCTGCAATGCCGCAGCCTCAGGACTACGCAAATTACCTGCAATCAAAAATGATTACAGCTAACACAAGCATAAATACCAACAACCCTTCTGCATCACCTAAGAAATCCCATATAACACCTTTTTGCAACTTCAACACTATATCTACTAGTGAAATTGTAAAAATTATCGCCTCCATCAATCCTAGCACAGCTCCCAATGACCCATGCCCAGCCAGCTGGATCAAAGAGTTACGTCATGAGCTAAGTCAAATTCTGTGCCTGTTACTGAACCAGTCCTTCCTAACAGGCTCATTCCCAAAAAGTCTGAAACACACCTCCATCAAGCCTTTACTAAAAAACAGTAAGCTTGACTCATCCAAAGTTGAATCGTTTAGGCCAATCTCGAGCATTCCACAACTTGCAAAAATTATCGAGAAAGCTGCCCAACAACAGCTCCAGCAGCATATTGACATTGAAGCGCCTCTAGACAAATCACAACATGGTTTCAGAGAAGCACATGGAGTTGACACAATCCTTACAACCTTATTCAATGATCTTATCACGGGAATAAACGACATTAAACAGGGATTTGTGCTCATATTTTTGGACATCTCCGCTGCCTTTGATTCTGTAAACCACAACATACTGCTGCAACGTCTGAGTGAGAAGGGAATTCAAAACACAGCACTTGAATGGTGTAGATCCTACCTTTCCAATAGGTGGCAACAAGTTAAAACAGGTCAGGAATCATCAGAGCCATTCCTACAGTCTCAAGGTGTACCTCAAGGATCTTCATTATCAGCATTAATGTTCAACATTTATATGCAGCCGATATGTGAGTTGATCCGATCCTTCAACGTGCAATGCCTGGCATACGCAGATGACATCCTCATTTACATGCCGTTTAATACTGACCAACCAGTGTTCACACCAATAATTAATTGTTTTGGTGCAATAGCCGAATGGCTGTTGACACAAAACTTAAGAATAAATCACAACAAAACTGATGTATTATTTGTCACAAGAAATCGCAAGTTCATACCCCCTCCGTCACTGCTAATCAATAACATAGAACTGACGTCAAAACCCACTATCCGATACCTCGGCATCACATTGGATCAACACCTAGATATGACAACGCATGTGAAGAATGTGACAAAGAGGATATATCATAAGATCAGAACGCTACGCCACCTCCGACCACTACTTGACTATACTGATTATCGCTCAATATTCCAGGCTCTAGTCATCCCTCACCTAGATTTTGCGAATATCATCCTCCATGGCCTCTCTCAATCAACCTTAAATCCACTTCGTCTGGCTATGAACGCAGCTGCAAGAGTCCTCTCTGGGTCACCAAGAGCTGCTCACATAACGCCGATCATGAAGGACCTACACTGGTTACCATTACAAGCCAGACTTACATATAAGTCTCTAGTTCTGACCTTCAAGGCCAGGAATAACTACCCTCCGACACCAATTAGCAAACTAATACATAACACCCTCGAAAATAGAAACAGAAGGACCACTGCTATGAATACCTTAATAGTTCCCAAGATGATGACATCTTGTACTAAAGCTACATCGAACAGAGCTTTCTCTTTATTTGCACCCCTGAACTGGAATTTACTTCCTCATGAAATTCGTTGTATCAAAAACCTTTTACAATTCAGGAAAGCCGTGAAGCATCACTTATTCACAAAATTCTCACCAGAAGTGACCCCGCATGTTCACTCAAACAACAGACCTCCAACGTGCACTAAACACCATATTACCTTAATTCAACCAGAAAATGGTTAAGCTCCACGATAGCTCCACATCCTCTGTTGATTCCCGCCTCCTACATAAATTACGCAGATAATATCCACTTGAGCTAACATATTTATTTAGTAAAAACATATACATATATGATGTT
This sequence comes from Ichthyophis bannanicus, assembly GCA_033557465.1. Taxonomy (NCBI): domain Eukaryota; kingdom Metazoa; phylum Chordata; class Amphibia; order Gymnophiona; family Ichthyophiidae; genus Ichthyophis; species Ichthyophis bannanicus. The sequence continues at coordinate 23,847,719 of CM066035.1, forward strand.
GAATGTACATAGTTTTCCCTGTTAATCCATGTTATATATTCCCATGTTCTATGTAAACTCAATGTTACTTGCATACATTGTTGTATATTTTGTTCAATGTACACCGCACTGATCTTAATAGCGCGGTATATAAGAAATGTTAAATAAATAAATAAATAAATAAAATAAATAACTGCTAGCAATTGAGCCTTACCTAATTGCTTGTGAGCTAGGAGAGAATCACTTCTGAATCTATGTGGGAAGTTATCAGAAGTTAACCTGAAAAGAACCGTTTTTTTCTTTCTTTGTGGCTTTTCGTTTGTTGTTTGATATATGCTAAGGAAGCATTAGCTAATGCCTGACAAGTTTGAATGTTGTTTTCCTGATTTTGACTTTGTTTTTCCAAGTTAAACACTGAAAGCAAGTAACCTGATTTATGTGCTACCAAGCATATCTGTGTTGGGAGAAATAACCCCATAAATAAATATCTTATTGGCTTTACCCAAGAGCACAACTAAATTATTGTCAGCTGCTGTGTCTGGTGTGAATGAACTACATTGCCCACAATCCCTTGCAAATCATATAGATATATGCACTTGCCAAGACTATGAAGATTCTCACCCAGGCAGCCGTCTGACAAACCACAACCATGTGAGCTTTCTCCCTAGCGGCTCCTGCCATTTGGAATGCGTTCCCAGAGAAGCTAAGATCCACAAATGATTTTAAAGACTTCCGCAAATTACTCAAGACTACCTTATTTATTTTATTTCTTTATTTACATTTTCTTCTATACCGCGCTATTCAACATCAGTGCGGTTTACATGAAACATAAAACGTACACGTTGCCTTGGCGGATCTGTGCTTACAAGGAACAGGTACTATAACTGGGGTAACTATTTACATCTAGGCATCATGGGAAGTCGTATCTCGCTAATCGTAGTTCTGGGTGTCTTGTAGGGTTGGATTCAATTGTACGGCCCCGAATAGATCGTGGATGGGGCTATTGTTGCACTGTCTACCGGGTAGTACATGAGGAAGAGGTAGTGCTTCAATGCCTTCCTAAACTGGGCTAGGTCAGGGATTGCGCGGATGCTGGGTGGTAGGGTGTTCCAGCATCTGGGTGCACAGAGTTTGAAGGCTCTGTTTGCTGTTGCCTGGGTGCATTGGGTTATTTCTTTCGGGACTACCAAAGTGTTGATCGCTATAGATCTTTTGGACCTGTTAGGGGGAGCGATCTGGATAAGCTCTGCTAGTGATGCAGGGGAGAGCCCACTGATGGCTTTGAAAGTAAGCAGCAAGGTTTTGAATGTGAGTCTGCCCTGTATAGGAAGCCAGTGGAGGTGTTTCAGTATGGGTGTGATGTGGTCTTTCTTGGACGCTCCAAGTAGAACTCTCGCTGTGGAGTTCATTGCGAGCTGAAGCGGGTTTAATGTGGATTGAGGAAGGCCATGCAGGATTGAATTGGCGTAATCAAAGTGCGGTATGATCAGCGCTTGATAGATTGTCCGGAAGTCATCCGGTTCCAGCAGGAAGCGTAGGTGCCTGAGGGTACGGATCTTATGGTAAACTGCTCTCACTACGTTGCTTATGTGCATCTTCATGTCCAGGCTCTGGTCTAAGGTGACTCCGAGGTACCGGATCGCGGGTTTGGTCTGTAGTTCAGCATCCTTGACCTTTAGATAGGGCGGTGTGTTGAAGTTTTGATTCCTCGTGATGAACAGGACCTCTGTTTTCTTGTGCTGAATTCTGAGGTTCTGGGTTTGGAGCCAGTTGGATACTGCATTAAAGCAATCTATCGGGAGAGGTCTGGGTCCTCTGAAGAGAAGGACATGTAAAGTAGTACATCATCTGCATATAGCAAGCAGTTAACACTGTAAGACCGGATGAGGTTACAGATGGGCTGCATGTATATGTTGAACAACATGGCGGAGAGGGAGGATACTTGTGGGCAATGTTCCCTCTAATTTTCTGTAGGCTGTGTGCGCATAAAATATCAGCCGTGCGGCTTTTGAAGGAAGTTAAATTTTTTGTGCGCTACATAACGACACTTGGAATTATATACTTTAAAATTTGACTACACATTAGAATACAGTATGTACACCACATTGATGTTAATCAAATTAAATGAAAATAGACGATTACTAAATGAAGCGGAAAATTTCTAGTAATTACAATCACAAATGTGGTATTTCAGTTAATTTTTATTGAAAGTCATTGTTATTCCATGTAAATAATATATGTATGGAAGAAGAGTTCGGTGTCCTACATGGAGTGGTGGGTTCACCCCTAAACAAAGACATGGGGAGAGGTGGCCTGCACAGAGCAACAGGTGCACCTACTCTTGCCATCTTGCTGGGCAGACTAGATGGACCATGCTGGTCTTTATCTGCCGTCACTTACTATGTTCTCAAAATTTCTCTCTTCGATCTTTCAAATGTACCCAGTCTGAATAAATTTTATCAAGGTCTACTGATCCGCCATCTTGAAGATGACTCTTAACACGCATCAGCATTTCCAAATGTTCTAAATGTAAGCGATTCCTTATTTTGGTTTTCAAACTGTTCATCAAGCTGAAACCACGCTCACAATCTGCACTAGAAGCCAAAAATGTTCCACCAATATCGATCAGTTTTGCTAAATCTGCAAACTGAGCATTCTGAAATGCCAAAGTCACCATATCTGGAAAACTGTTTATCAGTTTGCTTTTGATTTTTTCTGCGACTAAAAACTTGAAGTCATTGTACTGCTGAACAACAATATGTTCCTCCATTAGAAATTGTTTGTACTTTAAACAGAGTGATCGGACGTTTTCAATTCCAATTCATAATCACACTGTGCTATTGCTGTCAAGTCAAAAGCAGACCATTCTTCAATTTCATTTTCAGGAAATCTTTCCCCTAAATGCAGACACAGCATATTAATGAAAGTAAGTGTGGAACCAGTATCCACTGAAACGTCTCCAGGTATCTTGTCGAGAAGATTTTTAACATTATCAGTCCATTTTACTGTGTCACCCAAGTACTGCATTCGGATTTTGTTCAGCTTACCCTGTGCAAGATGATATGCTTCCAGTGGTGTTAGCCCACGTTTCTGAAATGCCATTGTTAATGAAGCTAGTTCAGATAAAACATCATTCAAAATTTGCAGTGTTATATGGAATTGATGGCTGTTTAGCTTTTTATAACAGTACTTTGCAATGGGATCATCATCCTTCTCTTCTTCAAAGTATTTTAATAATGGATCATAATTTCGAATAATTGCTTGAAGAGCAAAATGTCTAGATAACCACCGCACTTCGTTCAGAGGTCTAAAAGCAATTGACTCGCATTCAGAAGCATCTGCTAATTCTTTAAATTGTGACCTTTTAGTAGAAGATCGACAAAAGGTTGTGTAAACAGTTCTCATGAAAGTTTCAACTTCTTTCATCAACTTTACTTCCTTCCATGATTCAGAGATCCCCAAATCTTCACGATGGGCAACACAATGCTGCTGCACTAAATGCGAAATATTTTGTTTGAGCTGCGCAGCAACACCATTTATTCTGCCTGACATGACAGAGGCACCATCCGAAGTAAACATGACCATTTTGTTAAGGTCAAGCTTGTATTTCCCATAGAATTCCCGGAGTGCACTGACTATTGATGCAGCATCGCATGCTTCCAACTGTAGCATCCCACCAAATGAAGTTTTATACAGACATGAATTTACTGGCCGATATTTGAAGTACAGTATTAAGTATTTGTTGACAGAAATGTCTGTGCTTTCATCAATAGTTAATGTATGATACGCTGCTGATGCAACATCTGCCATGCGCTTATCTTGGACATTCATGTTTATAATTTCAAGAAATTCAAACGAATAGTTTTTGCTTCTCCAGCTTTCAGGTATGGTTATGTACTTGGACATGTGTTCATTAATATCTTGAACAGAGAGCATGGAAATATTCATCCGAACAGCCAGCAAAACACTATCAATTAGAATTTTAATTTCTTCTGGTGTAGAACGCTTCCGTTCATTACTAATTTGCCTTTTCTCTTTTTCAGCGGTGCTCTCAAGCAACAAGTTAAATAATCCTCCTCTTAAATTTGGATTTTTAGCTCTAAGTTTCTTAACACTTTCAGTATGAGTCTTACTAGACAGATGTCGTTTCAAAAAGTCCAATTTCCACACATCATCCCAAATTTTGCCATTCGAAAACTCTCCGATGGTTTTTGCATCTCGGCAGTATAAACAGACTACTCCGCCATCCTCGTAAGTGAATATTTCATGCAGTTGAACGCACGTTTTATCCCGAGAATTCGGTGTCTCCGTTTCAATAATTTCTTCAAGCCATTCAGGCTTAAAAGCTTTGGCTGTTCTCTTACGTTTTGCACCTCTCATTGCTATTGGTTTTGACATTTTAAAAGTGGTGTGGTGGTCACAGCAGGTGCTTTATTATTCAAAAGAAATGCCCCAATGCATTTCATCCAAAGCCTGATGGGCTTGGGAGTTGGAACAGCAATCAGATTAATACCAAGTGTGCATTAGAAACATACATAGATCACTAAATTGAGCCAAGTGATACCCTTATGTCTATGCTAAAATGTATAAATAAATGTAATACTATATACATACATATTAGACACTGTATATCAGTTATGGGGATCACATAGATATATAATAAGACTACATAGGTGAAATAAAAGAACGCAGGACATGAGGGATTAAAACCATATTAACAGGCAAACATCCTACTAAATTGATGAATTTATACTACCGACTCAAAGAATGTATAAAAGGGATGAGGCTGGTAATCATAAAATTGCGTAGATAAACTTGTAAATAGTGATGCATTATGATGGTGATGTACTTCACCTTTGTCGAATGTAGTTAGAATTAGAATTAGGATTGACATCTCAATTGAATGTTATTGAAAAATCAAAATAAAAATCAAAATACATAAAAATGAAAATAATAATTATAAAAAATATATAAAAAATATATTTAATATTAAAATAATGATGAAAAATATATAGAAAAAACTCGAGTATTTGTAAAATATATAGTTGATTCTGTATAATGTAAGTGAAATGAAATATGATAGATATTAAGAATATCGACAGGACCACTAACCTGAGTTGATCTACTTAGTTGTATGCATTTCACTCATGAAAGGTCCATTGAACGGTTAGGCTGACCAAAACTAAACCCAAGACAATCAGGGGAAAAAGAGGGATTTAATAGTTAAACGGTCATAATAATATATTTAAAAGTATGATGTACTTGTGAAGTTATTTAATTCATGTGTATACTGGATAAGGCCAGTATGTAGATTTTAAATAAATTAAATTAAAAACATATAGTTATTTGTGTATTCTTGTATTCTTGTAAAGTATGAGACTGTTGACATTCTGGTCTTGTGAAATAAATTATGCTGGAGTACTGTTTCAAACAGGTGCGGCACAGTGTCTATTAATTATCTGCTAAACCTTATGTTTATCGCCTACTATCTGAAAATCAGTTAAATTACAGTGGATAAAATTGTGCCTTGTACTGTAAATGTTAAAAGAGTCAATAAAGGGAATACAAACAGAGGCCACTCGCTTTACTGATATAGTAATGTCAGTCTTTATCCTAATAGTCATGCTATAGTATCAATTTAAAGCGGTGGCCGTTTATAAAAGCATATTGAAATATTTATAAATAAAATGTAATGGTGGTAATCGTAAATTGTACAATAGCTTTTTATATATTTGTACCCATCTATACAATTGCTGATCCGTGCCAGCAGCACTAAATAAAACAAATTTATTCAAGGATTCTAATGATTAAACCATTAAACCACTATGGAACATAAAAACTTGTGGTGTTTGTGAAGCTAACTGGCACATAATATTTAATGTTTGAAAAGTGGCTCTGCCGTAAATTCAGTCTCAGTGAGCGGTGCGTTATAAAAATCGCCAATGAGGACAATATTTTAAAGCAATAAAAATAACCTTATAAAGCATTTGGAAAACTTTGGATACTGAGGAGTGATCATCTGTACCGGACATATGGTATAAAAATGAAAAGTGATTGTGCATTAGAACTAACCCAGTCTTGAACTCCGTGTAGATTGTAACGTCTTGCGATGGGACGAGAAGAACCACGGTTCTGAACATAAAGAGAAATACTATGCAGTATGTAAAGGTGAACTATTTACACAAAACATAACCATGTATGACAAAAGGGGAGTAAAAAGGAAGAAAAAAGAGAAGACTAAGTAATCTTTAATACATAATGGTATCGTTGTTATTTAAAGTCATTCGAAAGACGACGTAAAGTGAAAATTCTCTTTGAAACTTAGGCAACATGAGCCCCATATAATTGTAATGTTGAGAATTGCGCCGCGGTTCTGTGGTAAGCAGTGCAAACCAAAGGGAAATTTTAATTTTAACTAAATTACTAACATTTGGTGAAGGTAGTCATCACATTTTCGATAAACTGTGAACATGTCTAACTGCATACCTGTGAAGATGAAAGTTCTGCCCGCAGCAGTCTGTAGAGAATTTTTAAAAAACCGCTCGTAAAAGTCGAGCTTTAAAGCCGTCAATGCCCGTCCCCAGGCAGCAGTCCCGGAGCACCAGTCTCCTCTTCTTCGCTGGTGCGTGTGTTGCTCTCAGCCAAGGCAGCACGTGGCACTGAAGGCTGGCTGAGGGAAGGATCCAAGGAGGTGCGTGGCTGGCAGGCAGGCAGGCACAAGAGCAGAAAGAGGCTGGCTTGCTGGCTGCCCCTCCCTTTTATTTCCCTCTAGCCTGCCATGATTCGTCAATCGTCGGTCACGTGAGAGGAGTGAGGGGCAGGGGACTCGGTGCAGACAGATTCGGAAGTGACGAAATTTACAGAATGGCAGTGGTGACCGCGGCCTTAAACCCAAGGTTTGAAAACTCATGAAAAAGGTAATTTTTGTGCGCTCCTTTAAAAGTTGTGTGCGCTCGCTCGGCGAGGTGTGTGCGCGCGCACACGCGCACAGCTTAGAGGGAACAGTGCTTGTGGGATGCCTTGCTTCTGGTGGAATGGTTCCGATGTTGAAGCCCCTGATCGTACGTGCTGCCATCTGTCCGAGAGGTATGACTTGCACCAATCTAGCGCTGTCTCACAGATACCCTTCTACTTGAGATGCTCCAGGAGTAGCATGTGGCTTACTGAGTCGAAAGCAGCTGCTATGTCCAAGAAAATGAGGACAAACCCTTGATGGATGTTATCAATTCCAGCAGTTATATTACTGAGGAGGGTAGTGAGGATGTTTCCACACCGTGAGACTCTCTAAAACCGTGTTGGCAGGGATCCAGAGGTGAAGCTGTTTCAATGTGTTCTTGAATTTGTCTTTGAACTACTTTTTCCATTATTTTGGCCAGAAGTGGTATGCTTGATATCGGTCTGTATGAGTTCACCTTCTGGGGGTCAAGCTTGCTGTTTTTTAGCAGAGGTCTTATGGAAGTGTGTTTGAGGGATTGGGGGAACGCACCTGTAGCGAAGGATCGGTCCATGAGCCTGGCTATAAAAGGGCTAAAGTCGGACCGTAGCTCATTTATCCAGAAAGCAGGGCAGGGGAAAGTCTGTGCAGTGGTAGAGTTGATTGTAGCAATAGTGTCTTCGATGTGTTTCTTGGATGGCGTGGAGAAAATGGTCAGGGGTGTTAGATCAATTCGTTCGAGTGTAACGGCGGGTGCTGGAGATTTGCTGGTCTGGCATAGCTTTGATTGCAGGTAATCCGCAAATTCCTGAGGGTAGATCTCATTTGGTTGTTCAGGGGTTGGTTCCTTAGTTAGGTTCTTGACGAGACTGAACAGGTCGTGAGGTTTTGTTCAATGATTGTTTTAGGGTGTTTGCGTGGAATCGTCTCATATTCTCAGTTACTGCCTTGCGGTGCCGTGCAAGGTGAGAGTTGTATGCCCCTTGGTCTTCTGCGGAGTGCTTTCGACGCCAGCATCTTTCCAACTTCTTTAGGAGGGTGAGTGAGGACCGTAGCTCAGTTGAATACCAGGATGCGGTGACCCGTTTCCATGGAGGCTTGTTAGACGGTGGACGTAGAGCAATAGTACTGAGGCTTTTATTCCAATCGGAAACTAGATCCTCAGGATTGACAGCTGAAGAGGCGAGGAGTGGGCGGGTTTTACTTAGAATCCAGTCTTTGTCAAAGGCCTGAAATCTTCGTGGTGGAGCCTTGGCGGTGCTGCTCAGCCTTCCGGCTTCCTTCTGGTTGTTTCTGGGAAGGGGTATTTGGAATACAATCAGCTTGTGGTCAGACCAGGGGACTTCGGTGATGGACAACCTAGGGGCGATGGTTGAATTGAGAGATGTCTGTGGAGCGAATATCAGGTCCAATATGCCTCCTTTCGCATGGGTGGGTTCTTTTACCAGTTGGCTATATCCTAATTCCTTGAGAGCTTCAATGAAGGCTAATCTCTGACCCTCTTGCAGGGAAGGCAGGTTGAAATCTCCCAGAACCCAGCTTGGTGTGCAAGGGCTCTGTGTATTGGAGGCAAGGTCAATTATTGATGAGATGAGGCAAGGTCGATTATTCATTAAAGATTATAACGAAGACCAACAATCACACCAATCTCAACATTAATATGGAAAGTTACAAGACTGTCTACGTTTGAAATGCAAGATCACAATTTACAATTGAACACTCCTAGTGAAAGGAGCATGAAGCCACAAGCATGTTTAAACTGTTAACATATGATCTTAAGGTGTACAACTGAAAGTTCTCTGTAGAAGCTATTGTTATTGTGTAAAATTGATGTCCTTGTACAGGTTAATATTAAGTTATTGTCTGAAAGACCCCCAATGTACAAGTTAATATTAAGGATCTCCTATGTATAAGTTAATATTACGAGTTAATATTAAGTCATTGTTTGAAAAACACCAATGTAACCCCTACCCTCCCTGTATATAACCACTTGTACATAGCTCAACCTGTAAACAGCACACCAAGAAATAATCACCTCCACTCAATGTTAACACAGCATGCCTACCACTACTGACACTGATTTTTGATTGTTTGAAGTGTAAACCGCTTTGATTTCAGGACAAAGCGGTATATAAATCCTTTTAAATAAATAAAATGATCGCGTTTGATTTAATTAATGGAGGAGGGATGGTAAGGAAATCCACAGTACTACCTTTTAACTTTCAAAAGGGAGAAATGGTAGAAACCATCATAAAGAACAAAATTAGTGAACATGTAGATTTTTTTTTTGTGCCACCAAGTCAGAGTTGACTCATAGCAACCCAGCTACCTCTGGGTTTTCTTGGCAATGTATCACTGGAAGAAGATTGCCAGCCTTTTCTTCTGAGGCAATGGAGGATAAAGTGACTTGCCCAAAGTCACAAGGAGTGCCAGTGGGAATTGAACCCTGATCTTTTGGGTACTAGGCAGTTGCTCTAACCACTAGACTACTCCTCCTCCACCAACATCTAGATAGTCATGGCTTAATGGGAGAAAGCCAACATGGCTTTAGACAAGAAAGATCTTGTCTTACTAATCTGTTATGTTTTTTTGAAGGTGTGAATAAACAGGTAGACAAAGGTGAGTCAGTTGATATAGTGTATCTGGACATTCAGAAAGCCTTTGACAGGGTCCCTTATCAGAGACCTTTGGAAAAACTAAAAAGTCATTGGGTAGGAGGCAGTGTACTATTGTGGATCAGGAACTGGTTAAAAGATAGAAAGCAGAGGATAGGACTAAATGGCCAACTTTCCCAATGGAAAAAGGTGAATAGTGGAGTACCCCAGGGATCTGAGCTGGGTCCGCTGCTTTTTGACATATTCATAAATGACCTGGAAAAGGGAATAACGAGTGAGGTTATAAAATTTGTAGATGACACAAAACTATTTAAAGTTGTTAAAACCCAAGAGATTGTGGAAAATTGCAAGAGGATCTTGATAAATTGGAAGACTGGGCATCCAAATGGCAGATGAAATTTAATGTGGACAAGTGCAATGTTATGCACCTAGGAAAGAACAACCCAAACTATGGCTACATGATGCAGGGTTCCACATTGGAAACCACCATCCAGGAAAAGGATTTAGGTGTCATCGTGGATAACATGTTAAAACCCTCCACCCTATGTGCAGCGGCGGCCATGAGAGCAAATAGAATGCTAGGTATCATAAGGAAAGGAATGGAAAATAAAACAAAGGATATTATAATGCCTCTGTATCGTTCCATGGTGCGACCGCACCTTGAGTATTGTGTGCAATGCTGGTCACTGTATCTCAAAAAGGATATAGCATTATTAGAAAAGGTACAGAGAAGAGCTGCCAAAATGGTAAAGGGGATGGAAGGATACTCCTATGAAGAGAGGCTAAAAAGGTTAGGGCTCTTCAACCTGGAAAAGAGATGACTGAGGGGAGATATGATAGAGGTCCATAAATTAATGAATGGAATGGAACAGGTAAACGTAGATCGATTCTTTACATCATCAGAATATAAAAAGTTTAGGGGACATTTAAGAAGCTATAGGGTAATCTATTTAAGACTAATATGAGAAAATATTTTTTCACTCAACGTGCAATCAAACTCTGGAATTTGTTACCAGAGGATGTAGAAAAGCTGTTAGTGTAGCTGGGTTTAAAAAAGGCTTGGACAAGTTCCTGGAGGAAAGGTCCATAAACCATTATTAAAAGGGACCCAGGATATCACTGCTTGACCCAATACAAGCAATGAGGAATCCTTGCCTTTTGGAAAGACTGCTAGATACTTATGACCTAGATTGGTCACTGTTGGAAACAGGATAGTGGGCTTGATGGACCTTGGTCTGACCCAGTATTGCATATCTTATGTTCTTATGTTCTCTCCTACCCCACTCTAGACAGTACCTGGAACATGAATTGCCATTCCACCCTGTCAAATGTTTTTTCAGCATCCACTGCTATTAATACGAATGGCTTCTGGTGCAACCTGGTCTCCCCAAATCACATTCAGTACCTTTTGGATATTATCCGTAGCTTGTCTTCCAGGAACAAATCCCATTTGATCAAGGTTTATTAGGAATGGTAAATGAGCCTGCAACCTTGTGGCCAATACCTTCGCCATTATCTTGACATCCAGGTTTATAAGCAAAAGGGACATATATGACCTACAGACAGTCACATCCCTGCTATGTCCATTGTCCCTGGCAATTTTTCTCCTTCCATGGATCTCAATGAACATGTCCACCATAAAATCTACTAAGTCTTCTTTGAATTTTTTTTACAAAAATTAGAGGTAAACCCGTCTAATCCCGGGGCCTTCCCTTCCTTAAGGTCCTTAATAGCCATTAGTACCTCCTCCCGGGTGATGACCCTGTCCAATCTTTCACTTTTCTTCACCGTTAGCTTTTTCATCTCACACCAGCTGAGATACAAACACAGAAACATGACAGCTGAAAGAGACCACATGGCCTATCCAGTCTGCCCTTCCATACCAACTACTATAGTCCTTTTTTTTCCTTTGGAGAATTTCCATGTTGGTCCCATGCTTTCTTGAATTCAGATACTGTCCTGGTTTCTACTACCTCCAATGGGAGACTATTTCAAGCATCTACCACTCTTTCCATAAAGAAACATGTCTGCATATTACTCCTGAGCATGTCCTCTTTCACCTTCATCCTATGCCCCCTCACTATAGGGCTTTCTTTCAATTGAAAAAGGCTCTCCTCCTGTGCATTTATGCCTTGGAGATATATAAGTGTCTGTATCATATATACTCTTCCCCTGCCTTCCCTCCAAAGTATACATTGAGATCTTAAGTCTGTCTCCATATACGTTATAATGAAGCCCACTGACCATTCTGGTAGACACCCTCTGCACCAACTCCATCCCGTTTATATCCTTTTCAAGGTGTGGTCTCCAGAAATGCACACAATACTGTTCTCCAGGAAGTTGCAGACGCTGCGACCATCGTAGACATGCTCTAGCTACCCAAGCTCCACAAATAGACGCTTGGAGGGATAACGCATTGACTTCGAAGGCCTGCTTTAACAAGGAATCTAATTTCCAGTCCTGCCCATCCTTCAGGGCAGCACCGCCTTCTACTGGAATGGTCGTCTTCTTGGTGACTGCCGACACGGCGGCATCCACACGAGGAGAACGAAACAACTCACGCTCTTGATCCGACAAGGGATAGAGACGAGTCATGGACCGAACTCCCCTTAGAACTCATTTCCATAGAGGCCTAAACCCCCTATTCAGCCGCAGATGCTCCTTCCTTCGCCTTATCTTGAAGCTCCTGCTCCATGTTTAGTGCTTGAGCTGCACAGCCGCAGCACACTCCAGCATCCGATACCGTCCCACGCCGTTTACCGCAGACAAGACACTGCAGATGTGGTGGCATTAGCACCAAAACCCCCCTGTATTTAAAAACAAATAGCAAAGGACTAAAGTAAAAACAACAAAACACCTAGAGTCCTCTTTTTTTTTTTTTTTTGTTTAACCCAAAATTGCTATAGCTCGGTGAAAAAACAGAAAAGAATAGTCAAATTTCACTTATAATGCAAGATACAGGGCACTGATAATGAGAAAACAAAAAATCGAGGGAAAAAGCACATCGAGAAAAACGCAGTATCACGACGAACTGTGCATGAGGCAGGAGACCGCGACTGAAAGGCCTTCAAATCTCCCGCAACTTCCAGGACTCACCTCCGAACCGCCGGGCCAGAAAAATTGCCACAAACTGAATCTAAGCAGCACAGAAGAGGCCTTTGGAACTCCCCCGTCGTCAGCGGCAGCGCAGCAAGAAACCCGCTGACGGCTCCGGCTTCACTGACACAATCGGGAGCCGTCCGAGTAAAAGAAATGCCAGTCAATACCTCAGCTCCCCTCCGTCCAGACAAGGAGGGGAGTGAAGGAAGAAAAGACGCCCGCAGACACAGCAGACGAGGGAGAGAGTCTCCTCCCAATGCTCCCCCCCATCTAACCTTAGAATATATATATATATATTTTTTTTTTTAAACGTTAAGAATAAACACACTACCTCCCAAAGAAACAAAGCCAAAGGAGATATAAATAAAATACAAAACTCCCTAGCTACCCTAACAAAAAGCTCCTTATTCGTCACTCCAGTGAGCCCAGCACCTAGGCTCACTACCACCTCCAGCTGCTTGGAGACTGAGCACACTGGGAGCTGGTGGGAGGTGCCAGCAGTATATGTGAGGTGGCTTCAAGAATCTGACATGCCCAGTATCCAAGCTGCGAGAGGAGGTACACTACCCAGGGCAGATGGTCCTCCTGGTGAGACAATCAACGAAGTAAGGACCTCTGCAGCAGTCACATGTGTGCCTATGCCCAAGGTACCACCTCTAGAGTGGCTGCCATTGTCCCCAGAACCTGAAGATACTGCCATGCCATTGGCGCCTCGCATTTCAAAAACTTGCAACAAAGTTTTTGGGCCCGGGGCTCCGACAAAAACACTGATTCTACATGAGTGTCGAACCGAACTCCCAAAGATTCCAGAACCTGAGAGGACATCAATTGGCTCAGCTACATTGACTACCCAACCGAGACTTTCTAGAAGCTGTTCCACCCTGGCAGTAGCCTGTACACTGTCTGCCCTGGACTTTGCTCGGATGAGCCAATCGTCGAGGTAAGGGTGTACCAACACCCCCTCCTTGTGCAACACTGCAGCCACTACCACCATTACCTTGGTGAAAGATTGAGGCGCTGTAGCGAGACCGAATGGTAAAGCCTGAAATTGAACATGTCCCTGAGGCACAACAAAGCGAAGAAAGCACTCATGACCCGCTCTGATTGGAATGTGAAGATACGCTTCGGTAAGATCGAGAGATGTCAGGAATTCTCCCTTTCGCACTGCCACGATGACCGATTGCAATGTTTCCATGCGAAAATGAGGCACCCAAAGACAATGGTTCACCCCTTTGCGATCCAGAATAGGACAAAAAGACCCGTCTTTTTTGGGAACCACGAAATAAATGGAGTAACAACCGCAGCCAAGCTGGTCTTGAGGCACCGGAACCACCGCCCTTAGCTGCAGTAACCGAGCGAGCGTTTCCACCACCGCCACCGCTTTGTTCTGCCCCCTGCATGGAGACAGAACAAAGGAATCGGCTAAAGGTCAGGCGAATTCAAGAGCATACCCTTTGCGAATGATTTCCAATACCCAACTGTCTGATGTTATCTGGACCCAGGCTGGAAGAAAATTCCGCAACCGTCCTCCTATGGGCTGAACTGCCGCCTGGGCCCACCTCGCTTCATTGGGAGTTCTTGAAACCTAAGGTCGAGGGATTAGCGAAGCCTCTGCCCGCTCCTCGAAAGCCTCTAAACACTTGCCTCCGAGAGGGAAACCTCCCCCTTTGGAAACTTCCCAGATGGGAGGTTCGAAAACGGTGAAAATCGCATGACTGACCTCGAGACGGAGACGGAGCCCGACTGGGCCTTGGCTTATCCTCTAGCAAAGGAGCGTCTTTCGATTCCCCCAAGTCCTTGACCAACTTGTCTAAGTCCTCTCCAAACAAGAGTTTTCCCTTGAATGGAAGCTTGCTAAGCCGTGACTTGGAGGAACTATCAGCCGCCCAATTTTGTAACCAAAGATAACGGCAAGCAGCGACAAGCAATGCCATGCTATTGGACAGTCCTCTAATGAGGTCATAATGAAGGTCTGCCAGGTAAGCCGCTCCCGATTCCAGCCTTGTTACATCCGCTATGTGCTCCTGTGACTGCTCTGCAGGACTCTGCAGGCGTTGTGACCACCGTAGACACGCTCTCGCTACCCAAGCCCCACAAACTGAAGGGATAAGGGATTGACTTTGAAGGCCTGCTTTAACAAGGAGTCCAGTATGTGGTCCTAACCATCCTTCAGAGCTGCACTGCCCTCTACTGGAATGGTCGTTATCTTGGTGACTGCCGATACAGCGGCATCTACACGAGGAGAACAAAAGGATTCCCGCACCCGATCAGACAAGGGATAAAGCCGAGTCATGGACTGAACTCCCCTCAAACCTGCCTCTGGAAGGTCCCACTCATCCTGAATCACCTGCCTGACCACCCGATGGACTGGAAAAACCGCCTGTGTCTTACGTACTGCTTGGATGATAGGCTCCTCCACTGACTCCTCCGCCGTCGGTTGATCAACCGCTAGATTATTTATTTATTTATTTATTACATGCACTTATAGACCGCGCTATTTTCCATCAGTGCGGTTTACATAGAACCAGTTAAATACACATCTCAAAACTTTCGATTTGTGTTTACAATTAACAGGCAACAGAACTTGGATAGATAACAAGGGGGTAACTATTTACAACTGTACAGAAAGAGCGGGCTGAACATCTGTTTGAAGTGGTTAGTTTACTGATGAGGCATTTGAGGTGCTGTCATCCGGGTAATGCTCGAGGAAAAGGTGGTATTTCAGAGCTTTCCTAAACTGCGTTAAATTAGTGATTGCCCGTATACTAGGAGGGAGGCTGTTCCAGCATTTTGGTGCCGAGAATTTGAAAGCCCTGTTCACTGTTGTCTGGCAGCACTTGGTTGTTTCTCTTAGTTTATTGTCCTCAGGGGATCTTCTAGGTCTGTTCAGGGGGCTAATCTGAATGAGGTCTGCTAGGGCTGGTGGGGCGAGCTTATTTATGATCTTGAAGGTCAGAATTATGGTTTTGAACGTAATTCTGCCTTTTATGGGGAGCTAGTGGATTAAGAGCCTGAAGGGACTCCGTAATAAAAGCCGGCAGCTCTTCTTTACAAAACACTCAAATGATCCGAGCCTCGTCCTCTGGCTCTGGAATCTCACCTTCCTCCAGATCCTCTCCTGCTCCTTCTGGATCCTCCAATTCATCGCCGTCAAGCCAGTCAGATAGGGCTGGTTGTTCTTCTATGGATCAAGCTCTCTTTGCTGGTCTTCCTACCGTAACCTCAACCTTTTCAGCCGAGGGACAACCCCCTCCAGCTCCGAGCCCTGAGAGATCCGCAGCGGCCCCTTGTTGTCGCAAACAACAGGCTTGATGTAATAAGAGAACAAAGTTTGGAGAAAAGCCTGGCAGAGTCCCTCCCCCTACCATAGAAGGCATAGAAGGAACTGGGACTGAAAGAGCTGCTGCTGCTTGCAGAGAGACTGGGGTCTCCAACAGAGCACTCACCTCCATAGAGACATGAGTCCCCTGCGGTGCCGAAAATGCTCCTTCCTCGCACTTATCCTGAAACTCATGCTCCATGTTAAGCGCTTCAGCAGCACAGCCGTGACACACTCCGGCCTCCGATACAGCCCCTCGCCGGGTACCGCAGACAAGACACTGCGGACATGGAGTCATAAACTTCAAAGCCCCTCTGTATCCAAAACAAAAATAAATTAGTCAGAATCCTCTTTTCCTTTTATCCTTTTTTTTTCCACCTCACCTCAAAACAGTGAGCAATTTATGTAAAATAAAGACAGGAATAGCCCAAAGCTCACAAAAGGGCAAAGATACAGGGTACTAAGAGCAAGAACACAGCAAGAAATAAAGAATACAAAGAAAACAAAGAAAACCGAAACAGCCTCAGAAACGCTCACAAAAACGCAGGAACCAGGCTGCGCCGTGGCTGCAGGACAAAAAATGAACTCGGGCCGTGCACGCAGCAGCAGGCCGTGCCTGAGAGCTCCCTCACACATGTGCGCCTGTCAGCACTCATTTCCGGACTGCGGAACCGAAGAAAAACGAAGCAAAAAGGAATCGGGCTGCCGGCGACGCTGAGAGAAAATTGAAGGAACATTAGCGGCAGCTCCCGCATCGCAGACATGGACGTGAGCCGTCCGGGCAAAACAAACCTCTTTGCACAGCTCAGCTCCCCTCCGTCCAGCCTAGGAGGGGAGTGAAGCATGAAATGCAGTACGGAGAAAGGGCAGAGGTGAGAGGTCTCCTCCCGATGCTCCCCCCTCTGACTACAATTGACAAACTTTTTTTTTTTTTTTTAACAATCTTAAACGCAACTAAATGCCACTAAATACAACTAAATCCCAAAGAAACAAAATCCAAAGGGGAGTAACAAAATATAATCCCCACTGATCTACCCTAACAGCAAAGCTACTTATTAGTCACTCCAGTGAGCCCAGCACCCAGGCTCACTACCACCTCCCCTTGCTTGGAGACTGAGCACACTGGGGGCTGTGGGAGGTGCCAGCAGTATATGAGAGGTGGCCTCAAGTTTCTGACATGCCCAGTCTACAAGCTGCGAGAGAAGGTACACTACCCCAGAGGTGTGGGACTGGACTGGAGGGACGATAAGGAATCTCTATTCTTGCTTCTTTTGTAATGGCTACATTTTGTCTGGACTATGATTTGCTCAGACAAAACTTTGCTGCAGAGCAAGGAAAGCATAGTTACTCACCTGTAACAGGTGATCTCTGGGAACAGCATGAATTTAGTCTTCACATATGGGTATCATCGGTACCGACGGAGCCTGCGCGGGAACGCTCCCCAGCGTCTAATAGGAAACCTTTTGGGAGCATCCCACAGCGCCTTCGTGCTGCCTTCCCGCCTTTCCCAACTGTCCCTCTCCAGTTGACTTAATAGCTGAGACAAAAGAGAGAGGGAAAGAGAGAAAGAGAGAGAGATAGAGAGATACAACTCCTAGGGGAGGTGGGCGGGTTGTGAAGACTAAATTCCTGCTGTTCCTGGAGATCACCTGTTACAGGTGAGTAACTATGCTATCTCCAGGAACAAGCAAGAATGTAGTCTTCACATATGGGGACTTCCTAGCTGCAGAAGCCAGGGAAATGGCCCCAGAAAGTTGTGTGCCCTTGTGAAAGGGCTCCACTTCCCCCCATGGATCTCTGGCATCCTACCAGGGATGATGGGTAGGAGATGATTAAGTCATAGAAACATAGAAATATGACGACAGAAAAAGACCACATGGCCTATCTAGTCTGTCCTTCCATAACAACTACAACAGTCCCCTTTTTACCTTTAGAGATCCTCTGTGTTTGTCCCATGCTTTTTTGAATTCAGTTACTGTCCTCATCTCTGGAACAGATGTTGAAGAACAGCCTGACCAAACAAGGCATCCCGACGGGAGTCCTTGTCTAAGCAGTAATGGGCTGTGAAGGTATGAACCGAAGCCCAAGTAGCTGCTCGACAGATGTCATCGATAGACAGAGTGAAGATGAGCCATTGAGGATGCCTTGGCTCTCATATTGTGAGCTGTGACATGGCCTTCAAGAAGAAGGTTCTTACTCTCATAGGCAAAAGATATACACTGTGCAATCCAGTTGGACAGTGTCCTTTTGGAGACTGTAAGTCCCAAATGACTAGGATCAAAAGCAACAAAGAGAGGATTTCCTATGTTGCTGTGTCCTTTGCAAGTAAAAGGCCAAAGCTCTTTTACAGTCCAAAGTATGAAGGTTCCTTTCTGCATTTGAGGCGTGAGGCCTTGGAAAGAATACAGGAAGGTAAACCGCTTGGTTCAAATGAAAGGGAAAAACCACCTTTGGCATAAAGTGTGGATAAGTCCTAAGGACTACCTTATCATGATGGAACCCTGTATAAGGAGGATCAGCCACCAATGCTTGCAATTCACTGATGCGACGTGCTGATGTGAATGCAATGAGAAAGATAACTTTCCAAGAAAGGAATTTCAAAGAGGTAGTGGCTAATGGTTCAAAGGGCGGTTTCATGAGCTGCCCAAGTACCAGATTCAAGTCCCATGCCACCGGTGGTGGCTTAATTGAGGCTTCGTTAAAAGAAGGCCTCTCATAAATCTCGCTGTGAGAGGATGAGAGGAAATAGGTTGTCCATTGAGAGGCTTGAGAGAAGCTGCAATAGCACTCAAATGGACTCTCACTGAATTGGTCATAAGCGATGCATTTGATAAATGAAGAAGGTACTCCACTAATGATTCCAGAGGTATTGCAAGAGGGTTAAGACCCTTCTGTGAGCACCATATGGTAAACCTTTTCCACTTAAATGCATAAGAGCATCTTGTGGAAGGTTTCCTGGAAACATGAAGGATATCCTTTACCTGCTGGGAAAGGTTAAGACCGTGAAGTTCTAGGCTTTCAGCAACCAGGCCCTGAGATGCAGAGACTTGGGATTGGGATGCCACAGCATCCCGTCCTCTTGAGAAAGAAGATCTGGAGCAGATCCTAACTCCAGAGGCAGAGCTTGAGAGAGATGTAGGAGCAGAGGGTACCACATTTGACGTGGCCAACGTGGAGCTATGAGGATCATATGACCTCTGTCTCTCTGAAGCTTGAACAGGGTTTTGGGAATTAGGGGAATGGGTGGAAAGGCATACAGAAGTCCTGACCCCAATGAAGGAGGAAAGCATCCCTGGCCTGACAACTTCGAGCCGGAATTCTGGAACAGAACCGGGGAAGTTTGGCATTCAGTGGTCTTGCAAAGAGGTCTATGTCCGAGGTTCCCCAAATTTGAAAACTTTTGGCCACCTGGTGTGCATGGAGAGACCATTCGTGTGGAAGCAGAACTCGACTGAGTCTGTCTGCCCAAGAGTTTTGAATGCCTGGAAGATACACCGCAAGGAGATGACTCTGATGCTCTCTGGCGAGGGCCCATAGTTGCAAAGCTTCATTGCACAGCGACAGAGAGCCTATTCCGCCTGCTTGTTCACATAGAACATGGCTACCTGATTGTCTGTTTGAACTAGGACTGTCTTGTAGCTGAGCTGGGTGTGAAATACTCAAAGAGCAAGGAAGATTGCTCTGAGCTCCAGGAGGTTGATATGAAGATAGGCCTCCTGTGGCATCCAGGTACCCTGGGCAGAGAGGACGTGCAGGTGGGCTCCCCAACCCACCTGTGAAGCATCTGTTGTTAGAATGGCTTGGGGTGGGGGTTGCTGAAAAGGAGACCTGACCAAAAGGTTTTTGGGTGACTGCCACCATTGGAGGGACAAAATAAGGTGATCTGAGTTTGCTATTTTGTCTGACAGGAAACCTGAGACGCCTGAGTCCACTGAGTGGATAAGGTCCACTGGGCTGCCCTCATATGGAGGTGAGCATAAGGAACCACATGCACGTTGGATGCCATGTGGCCTAGCAACTGTAACATTTCCCGAACAGTGAGGTGAGGTTTTAGCACTGCTTGGGAAGCTAACTGTACAATGCGAAGGCAGCGGGGCTGTGGAAGGAAGGCCCTTGTCTGTCTGGTATCCAGAAGAGCTCCTATAAACTCTAGGGATTGAGTGGGAGCAAGGTTGGACTTTGGGAAATTTATGACAAGTCCTAAATACTGAAGGATGCGCATAATGCGAGAGAGAGCAACCCTGGCCTCTAGCTCTGAAGGGGCTCGAATGAGCCAGTCGTCTAAGTAGGAGAAGACGAATATTCCCAGGGTGCGGAGAAATGCTGCTACCACAGCCATGCATTTTGTGAACACCCTTGGTGCAGAGGCCAGGCCAAAAGGAAGAACCTTGTATTGGTAGTGCTTTCCTTGAAATAGGAATCAAAGGAACTTTCAGTGAGTTGGATGGATGAGAACATGAGTGTACACATCCTTGAGATCTAGAGAACAAAGCCAATCCGGACTTCGAAGGTATGGCAGCAGAGTTCCTAGAGAAATCATTTTGAACTTCTCTCTGAACAGGAATTTGTTCAACTCTCTGAGGTCTAGAATGGGTCTGTTTCCTCCTGTTTTCTTTGGAATAAGGAAATAGGGGGAGTAAAACCCTGTACCCCGTTGGGGAATGGGTACCTCTTCTATTGCTCCTTGAGCAAGGAGTATAGTGACCTCTTGACCTAACCAGTCGGTGAGAGAGAGGTCTGAGAATTGAACTGTCTTACCATTGTAGGAGGGGGCATGCTGAGGAAATGAAGCTTGTTCCCCTCTCATATAATAGACAGAGTCCAATTTTCTGCTGTTATCTGACACCATCTGGCGGCAAAATGACATAACCTTCCTGGGATGGTGGAGGGTTCTGGGCCGTTCAGGGCCAGGAAGGCAAAGTTCTCTAGACAGGATTCAAAGCCCCTGTTGAGGCTTAGCTGCTTTTGGTTTCCTTTGTTGCCTAGGTTGTTGCTGCTGTCCCTTTTTGGCAGACTGACCTAAACGAAGTCCCTGCTGGGTATAGGAGGGATAAAACGTTTTCTTCTTGCTGAAGAATGGTTTCTTAGAGGATCTTTTCCTCGCAGGATCAGCTGTAGATTTAGACAATCTATCCAAAGTGATATTGTCAGCATCTATCTCATTAGCTTTTTCCTGCCAATTCTTGCCAAAGAGATTCTCTCCTGTGCAAGGTATATTCCCCAGTTTGTCCTGTACCCAGATTTCCAAGTCAGATGCCTGGAGCCAGGCAATTCTACGTGCACCTATGGCAATAGCAGAGGTTCTGCTTATGCATTCAAAGCAGTCAAAGACTGCACGATTCACAAACTTGGAAACATCCTGAGCACGTTTAACAAGAGCAAGATAATCTTGCCTTTTATCATCAGGAAGGAGAGGGCTCATAAGCTCCAAGTCTCCTGTGACTTCCTTAAGGAACATTCCCATATACAAGATATAGGAACTGATCCTAGCAGAAAGCATAGAAGCCTGGAAGGATCGACATCCAAAGGCGTCAAGAGTCCTACACTCACGTCCTGGAGGATTAGATGCATGCCTTTTTGCACTCTTTATCCGTCTCATGGCTGATTCCACCACCATGGAATGGTGTGGTAATTGAGTCTTCTGAAACCCAGGAGAAGGAGGAACTCGATACATGGTGTTGAGTCTTCGAGAATGAGGAGATGTGGTCAGAGGCGTTTCCTACATGCTTAACATAAGATCATGCAAGATCTCATGAATAGGTAAGGTAGCTGCCTCCTTGGGAGCTTTAGGGTATTGTAGGATTTCTAATTCCTTTGCCCTAGGCTCTTTTTCAGGAGCCACTGTGATGGAAAGACCTCGGGCCACATCTCGGATAAAATCCTGAAAGGATATATCCTCTGGTGGAGACATCCTATGCTGAGGAGAAGAGGAATCCTTGGGAAGAAGTACTCTGGTATCGGCAGAGCTTTCAGAGTCTTCAGACTCATCCGAGGATTCGAAGTATCTCCGATCCGGGTGATCGTGCAAGGCACGGTACCGGTACTGGTACCGATCGAAGTCAGCATTGGAGTGGTCCGGTACCGACTTGTCGATGCCAGATAGAGACGCATGACTCTGTCCCGGTAGAATACCTGCTGATGTCGACGCAGTTGGTGCCGGTACCGGAGTCAGTGCCGGTGCCGGTTGAATTGTCTGAAGCGGTTTCAGGGGCATCGAGGCCATGAGAAGAGCCACCAGACTGCGTTCAATAGCCAAGAATCTCTGGTCTATCGACACTGACGATGCTTGGGCATCAGTGCTGGATGAAGCGGCCGGAACCCCAGAGCATGGCACCAGTAGTTCTGCCAAGGTTGAAGCCTCAAGAACATCCTGGAGCCCCATTAGTGCTTTGGAAGCCGAAGCCTCCCGCCAGGGAAATTTTGCCGGTGAAAGTCCCTCAAGGGCAACGCCAGAGGCATCTCAATGTTTAGAAGGAGATCTACCCTTTGATGACCGGCTAGATTTATGTTTAGTTATCTGAGATCCATGGGAGGAAGATGAAGCCCTGGAAGACGTCGATGCCACGGAGGCTGCATCGGAGGGAAAAAGGGTGCTAAGCTTAGCAGCTTGGTTTTGCCGGCCCCTTTTCGACATCATCCCACAGGCAACACACTCCGAAATAGAGTGGTGAGGACCTAAACATTTGAGGCACCACTCATGGGTGTCGGTGATGGAGATGGTACCGCCACACTTAGAACACTTTTTAAAACCCGAAGCAGGTTTTGCCATTTTGAGGGAAAAAATTGGGCTTAGTGCCCAAAATGGTGCGTGACACCCGAGAAGAAAATTACTGGAGAAAGACTCCAGAAACAAAGGTTTGTTGTTGTTTTTTTTTGAAAAAAGAAAAGAAGAACTGACGGTACCGGTATAGCATCGAGGGAAGGCAGACGTGACCACAAAAAAGAAGTATAAGAAGGAAATTTTCTGCGGTGATAGGATGTGCGACCTGTTGGCTCCGCGGAAAACGAAGAACTGGAGAGGGACAGTTGGGAAAGGCGGGAAAGCAGCACGCAGGCGCTGTGGGATGCTCCCAAAAGTTTTCCTATTGGACGCTGGGGAGCGTTCCCGCGCAGGCTCCGTCAGTACCGATGATACCTATATGTGAAAACTACATTCCTGCTTGTTCCTGGAGATAGATTTTTACAGTTCAACAGTTGTCCAGCTAACTCCAAAAGTCAGCTAATAAAATCTAACATTGGTCTCAATGAGTCAGATATATAATTAAGTTTCTTAGTGCATATAAATATGTAATGTTTTTGTTTTTGCAATATGCAGATTCCATGTAGCAGAAGACTACTGGCCACTATGAGGATATGACTCAATTTATTGGGAAGTAAGGTTTCTAATGGTGATTCAAAAACTCCTTTAGCAGAATTGCTTATTAGCCAAGGAACATCCAAAGTAGGTCCAGTGGGGATTATGATGTAGCACAAGTGCAGGGCCTAAAGACAAGATATTCTTTTCTGAAAGACTGGTAAATCTGTATATAGATTACTTTAAAGAAAAAAACTGCACAGAGGTAATTACCCATCTCCTTCTGAAACCTGAAGCAGCTTGGAATCCACACTCAGAAAATCTATGGGCAGATCAGTACCAAGTGCTAAAGATGTGAAACCAAGGTTGGACTTCCAGAAAGCTTCAAGCTGTGCCATCTCTACTCCTACCGCTGCTACGCTCTTCTGCAAATCCTGCACCATTATGGGAGCTGGCTTAAAGGCATCCTCTGGATTTTCTTTGGCTCGTTCCAAGATAAATGGGTTAGGCTGTCCAGAGAAGGCTGGGCTAGGGCTAACGTGGATGGCCTCTGTCAGAGACTTTAGCTGAAGGGGGCGATTTCCCAAGCACTGCTGAAAGGAGGGGTGGGCACTGCCATACAGTATGGATAAGTCTTTTGGGAAGGCCTTGCCCATGGCCCCCAGTATGTCTAGATCTGAGAGTAGAGCTTGGTTACTCTGATACTGGGAATAAATCTTCTCCAGGTAGGGCAAGAGATCCTCTTTGCCATGCAGGTGGTCTTTGTAATCCTCAAGGAGATGAAAGACCTCCTGTAGGTAGAGCCATGAGTTTCTGTTATTTTTCTGCAATACTGTCACAAAGACATTGATGAGTTCTGCTACCAGAAGGTCCATGTCCTGATGTTTGACCTTCCCTGTCTCTTTCAGTTGAGTGTTGATTCTTCGGCGAATGCTGCAAGCCCAGCTGCCAGCTCTCAGTTTGCCCTCCTTTGTACCTGGAAAAGATTCCGATGTAATCAGTAGAATGCACCTGACAGCTCACATATGTATTACACATTTCCAGACTGTTTACTTTGGGATAACATCTATAAGAACTTTTCACCCAGAGACAATGCACCAAGTTTCAAAGACAAAGTCCATACAGGCTTTCTATTTCAAATATGCTGTAGGTACAGAGTACTTGAAAACCTTTATGGCTGACTTTATGTGGATAAATTTTCAACAAAAAATACCATTGGGTTTTCAAGTTTATCTGCACATGTTATTTTCCTATCCCCCCCCCCCCAAAAAAAAAACAAGCCACTGAAATTTAACCCCCTTATGTTGCTAAAAGTATGTATGTATGTACAATATGGGAAGGCTGCTTTAATTTTGGCCATATTTAGGGAAAGAAATTTTCAGACAGACAACTTAAATGGGTAAATCGTTATTTACCTGCAGAAACAGCATTGAAAATTGCTTTTATACCCGCATATTACAGCAGATAAACACTACAGAATGCAATACAAAGCAGAGGAGTATGGAACCAGCCAATGAAAGAACAACAACAGTCAGTGCAACAGGTGCAAACTGGGCAGACTACAGTAGATGGACCATACTGGTCTTTACCTGCCATCATTTACTATGTTACTATGTTTATTCATACAGTTCTAAAAACAACCAGCAATCCCTGCAAACAACCAGCAATCCCTATCTGAAACTGGTCAATCACAGTACCAGTGTTGTTAAATCATTTAGCAGAGTTCAACATGTTTCGGCGGAAAAAGCCTGCATCAGGAGCTGATGTACAGCTCTTCTGGGCACCAGACTGATCAAAAGATGACCTACAAGCCAAAAAAACAAAAATGGAAATAAAAAAAGAAAACAGATAACAGAGCAAAAAACAAAAAGGGAAGGAAAATAGGATGCCCAGCAGCAAAGAAACAAGGAAAGCAGGAAAAAGAACCACTTTGTGAACACAGACATCTTACTCCCTCACTTAGACCATATGTGGCAATGCAAATGTTTAAAAACAAAGAAAGATAAAGCTAAAAAAAAACCCTTTACCTCAAAATGCTGAGAACACGCTTAACCAGCACTCAAAACCTGACAGAGCACACACAAAAACAGGACCGCTGACCACAAAGGTAGATTAAAGCTAGGGAGAAACCAAATATATCAATCGAGCTGGAAAAAATATATATCCATACATAAAAAACATATAATAGCCAAAACAAGGATTTGCAGACAGGCTACAACTTTAAACATTCCTAGGGCCATATAGTACTAGCCTTCTTACTGAAAAAGCTGTGCTTACCACTTTAAAAACAACCGAGCATTAGTCAGAGGTGCTAGGGAGTAAAACCTAACAACAAATCACCTTAACCTTCATCCAAAATGCCAGAAATTACAAAAGCTTGAATGTTTATAGATGTAGCATATCTGCACATCCTTGTTTTGGCCACAATATGGTTGTTTAATATATTTTTTCTCTAGTAACCCAAAATCCAAAATGGTCAAGCACATTGATTCTTGAATTCCTTCCTGATTAGTGCTCTTGACCAGCCAGTCATCCAAGTAGGGAAACCTTTGTACTGCCAGTCTGTGTAGACATGCTGTGACAACTGCGAGGCACTTGGTAGATATGTGAAAAGTGGGTGCAAGGTCAAATGGCAGTACGCAATACTAGAAGTCATCTGCATCCTCCCTGTCAGCAATGGTTCAAAAAAACTCCAGACAACAGAATGCGAAGAGCTAACATGGTAAACATCCTGGTCACTCCTTCAATCATAAGGACCTGCACTAAAGCTGTCAAGAACGCACCTTTTCCTTATACGCACCAACTCTCTGGAATGCCCTTCCTCAATCCGAGTCATCATGGATCTTTCTACATTCAGGTAGGCTTTAAAGACTCACCTTTTCCAGCTAGCTTATGACCACATAACATAATAAGAGCTCTCATAATGCTGACTCTCACAAGGCTGACCTCTCCACCCACACAGACTGGACCTTGACTACACAATATGTACTTAATTCTCCACCCTCACCCTATTTCTTTCCTCAACCTTCTTGTCCCTTCCCCTACCCCTTTCTCTTCCTCCCCCCATCCCTTTCTTTGAGGCATCTGCTGTTTATGCCTGTTCTATGTATAGTTGCTTGACTGTTCCTGTTTCTTGTAAACCATGCTGATACTAAATAGTGCGGTATATAAAAGCTAGTAAATAATAAAATAAAATAAATAAATAAATAATATGAGTGGTGTTTCCATACAACAAATCACAGATACTTCCTGTGATTGGATGTTAGGTCCAGAAAATATAGCTAATCCCCTTTTTGAAGAAAGGGAAGCAGGGTGCCAAGGGAAACCATTCTGAACTTCTCACAAATAAAGGTACTTGTTCAGATAACTCAGATCAAGGATAAGATGGAATCTCCCTGTTTTCTTTGTTACTAGGAAGTACCTCAAGTAAAATCTCTGCCCTTCCTTCCTTGGTCAAATTGGCTCAATTGAATTGGCCTACTGAAAGACAGAAAGCGCCTGAAAAAGAACTCTTGGCGTTGAAAGGCTAGCGACAGGCTTATCGGTGGACAATTTAGTGGTAGCTCCAACAGATGTAATACAAACCCTTCTAGACTATTTTAAGACCCCAAGAGTTGGAGGTTACAAGAGACCAATTATCTGCAAAGAAAGTGAGCCTCCCTGTGACAGGAAGATTGTCTGGGATTAGGACGGAGGTATTAGCTATGTTCTGAAGGAGCAGTCAAATTTCATCCTCTGTTTTGGCTGGGACTTCTGGGCTCTCTGTTGCGGAGGGCAGGATCAAGGTCCTTCCTTGGTTTAGTCAAGTGGAAGGAAGGAGGATACCTATGCCTCTGAAAGTACCAGAATCTACTTTGTGCTCCGCTCTGGAACCTCCTAGATAATGAGAAGGCCAGGTTGGAAGTGGGCCTGGAAAGGGTCTTAAGAACATAACTGTGTTACTTGATGAGAATAGTAGCCTCCTGTACCTTATCTCCAAAGAGATTCTCTCTATGGCATGGTACTCCAACAAGCTTCTTCTGAATGCTAGATTTTGAGTCTGAGGTCCAAAGCCATGAGAGTCTCCAGGCACCAATACTCATCATGGAGGCTCACAATGCTGTATCAAAAATATCATGTCACCTGGACAATGTATTTTCCGCACTCCTTCCCTTGGCCCACTAGGGATCAGAACTGAGAGGTTTTCTCTTGGGGGAAAGAGTCTGCAAACATCCACAATGCACATTATGTTCCTGAAGTGCATGCCCATGAAGAGCCGATAGGCCATTGCTCAGGACATTAGCATAGCGTACTGAAAGAATTTCCTTCCAAAAGGATCCAGGGCCCAATATCTAGGCCCTGCCATTAAATATCCAGGTTGCCTAGATAGCCAATCGGGCAGCAGTGATATTCAGCCACTGCTCGGTTAACTTCAGCAGCTAAAGTTAGACCGGCCTTTACTGTGCCTAATGTTTGCCACTTAGCAATAACTGAGCATTGGCTCAATATCACTGCTACCAGGCTATTGCTAGATGCTGCCCCCAGACCGTTCCAATGCAAACCAGTTTGCATCTGGGCGTGCAGCGGCGGCACCCATAGATATTCAGCAGCACCGTGTCAGTGCCACTGAATATCCCTTTGAATATCAAGCACCCAACAACCTAGCCTCCCTTAGTGGGAGCACCAAAGAGTGAGACTTGGTACTCTTGGCTCTTTTGAGAGTTGATTTGATGACCATTGAATGGGGAAGCAGCTGGAGCTTCTCAAATCTGGGAGTCTTCTAAAGTCTATACATAAAGTCAGCCTTCTTGCTGACTGGAAGCACAGAGAGGGAGGTCTCCCACATACTCATCTGCAGCCTTTGAAGGATGCAGTGAAAGGGCACTTTCGCCACTCCTTAGGGGATCACAAAACTGGAGGATTTCCAATTCTTCCGCCCTGGATTCTTTCTCCAATTTCAATTGAAATGGTATGGACTTGGTCCCTTACAAAAATCATGGAATGAAAGCTCCTGAGGTAGATACTTACATTTTTCGTGACAAGGTGAGAATCTGGAAGCAACTCAGAAGAGTTACGAGAAATACTCAAAGTTGTACTTGAGTCCCAGGAGCGGTCAGAACAGGAGTCTTTTGTAAAGCAAAGAACATCATCCTCCGTTCCTACTCAAGTCCTTTCATGAGACACTCTTTGAGGGCCGCCATTGACAAAAAAGTGGGACTCAACGGGATCAGATGATGTGTGCAGAATATTCTGTGGAATATCGGCAGCTTGGTCTCGGCCTCTTGTAGATTGGTGTGGCCCTTCTGGTACCAAGGAGGATGATCAGCCTCATATTAGGGCAGTTTTGAGGGCCAAATCTCTGTTCTGCAATGAACTTCAGCACTGATGCATTTCAGCCTCCACTTGATGCTCAATGCCTTCAGTCCCCGATGTATAGGGAAAATCGGGTGAAAATTGGTGGATAACTGCTCCCTGAACATCCTACCAATGCTTGACTGAGTGGGTTCAATGACTTCTCGATGTCGATGCACCTCCAGCATCTGTTGCAGCTCCTGAGGCCATGTGGACAGATGCTGATGCAGGTGGATCGGACTTGTTGTTACTGTTAAGTGCCATCGAGTCAGTGTCAATTCATGGCAACCCTCTGGATAGTTGTCCTAAACTGTGTTCAGTCTTCAGTCAGGCAGCTCATTGTTGACAGACTGGCATCCATAGCTGCTGTTATTGTATTGATCCATCTCGTTGCTGGCCTTCCTCTTTTGCGTTGACCTTCTACCTAGCATGATGTCTTTCTCTAATGATCTCTCTCTTTGCATGATGTGCCCAAAGTATGAAAATCGAAATCTTGTCATCTGAGTTTCTAAAGAAAGCTTAGGCTTGATCTCCTCTAGTATTGACTGGTTTGTTTTTCGGTATGCGCAGTATTCGTCGCCAGCACCATAATTCAAAGGCATCAATTTTCTTCCCGTCTATCTTTTTCACTGTCCAACTTTCGCATCCATATGACGTTATTGCAAATACCAAGGCTTGAACAAGTCGAATCTTTGAATGGAGAGAGACATATCTGCTCGAGAATCTTGTCTAGGTCTTTCATAGCCAATGCATTGTCTGGTTTCTTGACTGCTTGTTGCTTCATTATTGATAGCTGATCCAAGTAGGTTAAATTTGTCAACTATTTCAATGTCTTCTCCATTAACGATGAACTTATTAATTTTGCCAGTTATCAGGATCTTTGTCTTCTTTCTATTAAGGTGCAGGCTCATTTTAAGACTATGTTCCTTGATCTTGAGAAGCAAACGTTTCAGATCATCTTCACTTTCAGCCAGTTATGTGGTATCATCAGCAAAGCGAAGGTTGTTGATTGTTTCCCACCAATCTTCACACCTCTGTTGTCTTCATACAGTCCTGATTCTTTCATGATCTGATCTGGATATAAATTAAACTGGTAGGGGGGAAGGTATGCAGCCTTGTTGTACATCTTTGTTGATTTTAAACTCTTCTGTTTCTCCCTGTTCTGTTCAAACTGTTGCTTCTCGATCAATGTAAAGGCTGTGCAAGAGAATGATCAGGTGTTCTGGTTGAAAGGAGACTTGTCTGTACATGGCTGTGTACTGTGACAAGGAAGCCTGTTTTGAACCTATGAGTATAGAAAAGGCCAGTGATTTTAAATTAGAGAAAGGAGAAATCCCTGCAGGGCATGGATTTCAGGCCCCTCATAGAGAAAGAAACCTGAGGGAGAGAAAGTTCAGGCAGCCACACCCTAACTCCTATGATGTAACTGCAGACTTGAGAGGTGATTACAATCACCTGGGAGGAGTGGAGGAAGGGCCGGAGCCCTGGAGAGGGAAATATAAACCCCTGCAAAAGCAGAGGAAAGAGGAAGCTCAGAGGAAAGGAAAAGCTCAGAGGAAAGGAGAATCTCAGAGGAAAGGAGAAACTCAGAGGAAGGAAGCAGCTCTGGGGAGGCAGAGGTCTCAGGAGGTTCGGAAGACTCAGAGGATTCAGGGGAATCAGGAGTGGAACCAGGAGCACCTGCAGATCTCCAGGAGAGAACCCAGAGAGGAATACAGACAGCTGTTCCAGAGAGGCTGGAAGGAGGCAAGGAACCGTAGTGAGCACAACCAGGGAGAACTGCCCAGTGCTTCAGGTACTGACTGTCTTTATCGGGGAGAGTTGAGCTCAGGAGAGACATTAGAACCCCCAGGGAGGCTGTATTCTGAGCACTGTGTCCAGAGCTCAGAACAGGACACTGCCCTACCACCACCAGAGGATATGCAGATTGAGCTGGCAGGGGAGGAATTGCAAGATCTAGATATCCCCATGGACTGTACCCTGTGTCAAGCTACAAGTATGGAATCATTATGCTAAAGGCTAGCATTGAATGAGAAAGTCTCCTAGAAGCAGGTAACTGGAATTGAGCCAGGAATTGGGTTTGAAGAAAACTCCA
The DNA here is from genome assembly GCA_033557465.1 of Ichthyophis bannanicus. Classification (NCBI taxonomy): domain Eukaryota; kingdom Metazoa; phylum Chordata; class Amphibia; order Gymnophiona; family Ichthyophiidae; genus Ichthyophis; species Ichthyophis bannanicus. The sequence continues at coordinate 23,878,385 of CM066035.1, forward strand.
CGTGTTTGCATTTCTCAGGCAAAGTGCTGAGTCACGCTGAAGAGAAAGCTTGTAAATGTTTGTTACTTGTTTTCTTATTTTTGAGTTTAAAAACCTATCCTGAAAGGAAGTAGGGAAAGAAGAGGCTGTTCCAGAGGAACTGAGTTATTCTTTTGTTGTTAAGTGCTTCACAAACACAAGGTTATAAAGAAGTATTTTTACCATGCTGAGCAGAGCTGTTTTCTCTAAGACTGAGCAACGTTGTTAACCAGCTGCATGTGTTTAAAAGACTGTGAAGCAGTTATACTGATCTAAATGCTTTGTTGCAAACAATCCTGAATGGACAAAATTCCTCTGTACAGTTGACTTGAACCTTTGTTTTAAAATAAATTCTGTCATTTGCCTTAACATCGGACCATGATTACACTTCTTCTTAAGAGCCAAACTACATGTCCCAGAATCCACCTGAGGAAAAACTAGTTTACTTGAGCTCACCAAGAGAAGTTCTCCGTTACCTCACCCCTCTAAGCCAGAGGCCAGGGGCAAGGGCGTGACAGTACACTGTGAGGATACTCAACAATAGTATATCACTGAAAGCCTTCAGAAAGTGTTAACACCACAGATTTAGTAGCTCAGACATTTCAAAGCCTATTACTAAGCTGATAACCTTAAAAAGACTCTACTAAAGAAACTTTGTTGGGAGTTTAGATAACACAGAAACTAGGCCAGTTTGCTGTACAGAAAGTGCAGGGAAGAACTTTCTGTTCAGTCTTGAAAGATACACTGTGAAAACTGCTTTGTTAGAATTATTGTTTAAGAAGTTATGTCTGGGAATACATGTATGTCTCCTTCTGCCAACCAGACTTGATGTCCAGAGAGGTATGCTGTCTGCCAGGTGCCAAAATCCAAGACGTTAAGGAGAGTTTGCAGAGACTCATCAAGCCCACTGACTATCACCCAATGTTACTAATCCATGTCGGAACAAATGACATTGCCAGGTATCCCTCTGAGCATATCAAAAGTGACTTCATCGCTCTGGGGCATGAAGCAGATAAGAGCACAGGTGGTGTTCTCTTCAATTCTCCATGTTGAGGGTAAAGGCCAAAGCAGAGAGGCTCACATCCTGGAGATGAATGCACAGCTGCGTGGATGATGTCATTGAGAGCGTTTTGGTTTTCTGGACCACGGGATGCTGTTCCAAGGGTTGCAGAGCAGAGATGGTGTCCATCTGTCCAAGAAAGGTCGACACATCTTCAGTAGTAAACTGGCTAATCTACCAAAGAGGGCTTTAAACTAGATTCGTTGGGGATGGGTGAAGACAGCCCCAGGTAAGTGAAGTATTAAATACTTTTATGGAAATGGGTAAAAGGGGTAACATATGAAAAGCAGTGTGTATAAATGCCTGTAGCATGGGAAATGCCTGTAGCATGGGAAATAAGATCCCTCATGTTGAAGCTTTGATGGGAGTGACTGACTTGGATTTAGTGGTGGTTACAAAAACATGGTTCACAGAAAACCATGACTGGGATGTAACTATACCAGGCTATACTTTATTCAGAAAGGACAGGGTAGGAAGAAGGGAAGGAGGACTGGCACTATATTTAAAAAATAATATTAAAGCTTTGGAATTACAGAGCTTAAAAGGGAGAGAGGAGGCGCTGTGGGTTAAACTAGAAAGAGGGAAAGAGAAATCTATTTACATTGGCGTGATATGCAGACCTCCCTCACAAGAGGAAGAAGTGGACAGAGAATTAATTGAAGACATATGCAGTATTGCTAGGAAAAGGTAAGTGCTACTGATAGGGGATTTCAAATATGCCAGATGTTGATTGGCACATTCCTGCTGCAGTATCATCTAGAAGTAAGGAGATCCTGGATTCTCTACAGGGAGAACTATTCGGGCAATTGGTAACAGATCCCACACGTGAAGGGGCCATATTGTACTTGGTGCTTATCAATGGTGAAAGTGTTTCTGATGTTATAGTGGGAGATCATTTTGCATCCAGTGATCACCAGATGGTGTGGTTCAGTATTAGGACTAGGGCTGTTAGAATCCATTCAAAAGCAAGGGTCTTAGACTTTAAGAAAACTAACTTTGCTAAGATGGGCCAATACCTCTGGGAGTCGTTAGCGGGCTGGGAACAGCTAGGGATGTAGAAAAACAGTGGGCAAAACTGAAAGGGGATATTTTAAGGGCAACCAACCTTTTTGTTAAAATGGTAAATAAAAGGTAAAAGGAAAAGGAGACCACTATGGATTTTGAAAGAAGTAGCTGAAAAGGTGAAGAAAAAAAAAGAGGGAAGCCTTCATGAATTACAAGAGATCACAGAGAGAAGAAGACAGGCAACAAAGTTTAATAGTGAAAAGTTCAATTGTTAATGCACATAGTTCATGATATTGTTTAATGTAAAAACAGAAATGCCTTCTGTCTCCTTAACTGTTATATGTAAACCGCTCCTGATCATCGGAGTACAAGCATTGTGGAACTTGTGTCTCTTGGGGAAACTGCTAGGTACATATGACCTAGATTGGCCACTGTTGGAAACAGAATACTGGGCTTGATGGACCTTGGTCTGACCCAGTATGGCATTTCTTATGTTCTTAAGGTTGCGGTATATAAAAGTTTGTTAAATTGTTTAAAAAAAGCTATATTTGGAAAAACTCAGAGAAGCTAGCAAAGTAGTCAGGAAAGCAAACATTCAAAAAGAGGAGGAAATAGCCAATGCAATAAAATGGGGGGGGGGGGGGGGGATAAGACATTTTAAGATATGTTAGTGAGAAGAGGAAGGGCAAAAGTGGTATTGTCAGACTCAAGGGTCCAGGGGAGGAATATGTAGAAGCTGATGACGATAAAGTGGAATGGCCTAACAAATATTTCTGTTCAGTGTTCACAGATCAAGAACCAGGAACAGGACCTCAGAAAACGCCCACAAACAGGAACAGAAGCGAGGGACGTCTTGAACAATTTTCAGAAGACTGTGTTCGTGAGAAACTAGCTAAACTTAAAGTAGACAAAGCGATGGGACCGGATGGGATACACCCTAGAATACTGAGGGAACTTGGGGACGTTCTAGCAGCTCCACTGACTGACCTTTTCAATGCCTCATTGGAGTCGGGAGTGGTGCCAAAGGACTGGAGAGAGGCTCATGTGGTGTCTTTACACAAAAGCGGAAGTAAGGATGTGGTTGAAAACTACAGGCCAGTTAGTTTAACTTCGGTGGTGAGTAAATTATTGGAAATGCTGCTGAAAGAGAAAATAGTGAGGTTTCTGGAGTCCAACGGATTACAGGATCCGAGGCAGCATGGATTCACCAGAGGCAGGTCTTGTCAGACAAATCTGATTGATTTCTTTGACTGGGTGACCAGGGACCTGGACCAAAGGAGAGCCCTAGATGTGGTGTATTTAGAATTCAGTAAAGCCTTTGACACTATTCCTCACAGGCAACTTATAAACAAACTGAGCACCCTAGGTATGGACTCTAAAGTTACTGTTTGGGTTAGAAATTGGTTGAGTGGGAAGCGACAAATGGTACAGGTAAATGGAGCTCACTCTGAGAAGAAGGAAGTTAGCAGTGGTGTGCCCCAGGGATCTGTCCTTGGTCCGATTCTCTTTAACATCTTTGTTAGTGATATAGCAGAAGGGCTGTCGGGTAAGGTTTGCCTCTTTGCGGATGATACCAAAATCTGCAATAGAGTAGACACCCAGGAAGGTGTAGATAACATGAGGAGGGATCTAGCTAAGCTTGAAGAATGGTCTAGATTTTGGCAGCTATGATTTAATGTTAAAAAATGTAAGGTCATGAATTCCCAGGGCTCTGTTGGGGGGGAATGAGCAAGTACTCTTGTAGTTGTAGTTAAATTGGCTGTTTAGTTGCTCTCTTTTCCTTCTTTGGTGTGATGTGTATTTCCCTGTTCATCTTGGGTTTAAATCAATGTGCGTTTATTGTGGGCTAGTGGAGGGGTTTGCTTCTGATTTTTATTGCCTGTGATTATTCTGTTTTTCTTTATTTTTCTTGAATGCGTCCCCTGTTTCCATTGCAAGTTGTATGCTTGTAAATAGTATTAAAATTAATAAAACATAAATAAAAAAAAAAGTAAGGTCATGCATTTGGGCTGCAGCAATCCAAGGGAGCAATATAGTATAGGAAGTGAAGTACTTTTGTCCACTAAAGAACAGCGGGACCTAGGCATGGTTGTGTCTGATGATCTTAAAGTGGCTAAACAGGTAGAAAAGGCGACAGCAAAAGCTAGAAGGATGCTTGGGTGCATACGGAGAGGAATAGCTAGCAGAAAAAAGGAGGCGATAATGCCTCTGTATAAGTCTTTGGTGCGTCCTCATTTGGAGAATTGTGTGCAATTCTGGAGACCATACCTTCAAAAGGATATAAACAGGATGGAGTCAGTACAGAAGGTGGCTACTAAAATGGTTAGTGGTCTTCATTATAAAGCATATGTGGACAGACTTAAGGATCTTAATATGTACACATTAGAGGAAAAGCGGGATAGAGATGATATGATTGAGATGTTTAAATACCTCCGTGGCATAAATACACAGTGGGAGAGCCTCTTTCGATTGAAATCAAGTACTGCTACAAGGGGACATGGGATTAGGGTGAAAGGGGATAGATTCAGGAGTTATACGCAGAAATATTTCTTTACGGAAAGAGTAGTGGATCCATGGAATAGTCTCCCAGTGGAGGTGGTAGAGATGAGGACAGTATCTGAATTCAAAAAAGCATGGGACAAACATAGAGGATCTCTAAAGGAAAGAAGTGGACTGTTGTAGTTGTTGATATGGAAGGACAGACTAGATAGGCCATGTGGTCTTTTTCTGTCATCATTTTTCAATGTTTCTCTGTTTCCTGATGACCAATAAGATCTGATCTATGACAGAGATGCATATTATGAATATGGATTAGTAAAGGATGTAACGTCATATTTGACGTTGTCACAAGCACAACGCCAAAACCACTAGTCTAGTTGTTGAGGGCGTGGTGGTTGAGAACCTTCTTCTATCAGCTGTTATATTTATGCTTTAAGTAGAAGGATTGTAGTCGTGTTAAACCAAGGGTAAGGCTTATGACAGAAAAATAATTTATTTTGAACACAATAGATTAGATCAGGTTCCTGGAACCGTTTACAAAATTTTAAATTATAGGATTTTTGCTTAAGGTTCAGCAAGTTGGTGGCAAAACAAACAGAACTCAGCATTGGCTTTTAAAATCCTCTTCACTGCAGGAGCTTAGCCTTTTCACATATAACAAGATGCCACTTTTCTTATTGTCCTTTGTCAATCAGAGCAATAGAAAAACAAACTTTACTTCTTCTATGGCAAATTTGTCTTCACTCAACCATACTTTTCTCTAGGCTGCACTTCCAGGTGAAGAACCAAACAGGTTATGAAATAAGCGTTCACAGTGTCCTCAAGACTCTTATAGCAGGCTTTTTCATATAAGACAGGAGCAAAGCACAAACACTTCTAGCAGCCAATTAACTTTCTCTCGGTTGTAGAGTTTCAACACAGCTGACACAGAAGCATGAATCACAGCCTTACTTCAACTAGCATATGCTGCAGTAAATTCCTCCTTTCAAAACACACACAGGAATTTACTTTCTCATTGCTTAGCTCTGAGGTTACTTCAGCAAGAGGAACAGTTCTTTCAAGGCTGGCTCTTTTCTTTTTTTTTTTTTTTTTTTTTTTTTTTAAAATTTTATTTTCATTTTGCAACAAACAAAAGAAACAACACACCAAAAGAGACAAAACAAGTATACAATAAGGAAAAGTAAACCCATTACCCCCCACCCCGGTGCTTCTTCTCTACCCGTTTGTATCAGCATGTGAGCGCTGCCAATTAACAGTGATTATACATCAAACGATCAAAAAAGTATCCACAATACAGCATGATCATGAGACAGAGATATATACAAAGTTAGACAGTCAGATGAGAGCATTTAGCAAAATGTACATATTCATTGAGCATCTTCCATTGAGACCAATGAGAAGGAGTCTGAACGGAGGAAGCGAACAGACGAGGTATTTGTTCATATTTACTGTAGAGACAGGCATGATTCCACCATACATTGAGGCTCAGATGGGAACTAATTTCCCAGTAGTACTTAATTAGGGAAATAGCAATGCCAAGCATAAAGTTCAAAAGGAGATAAGCCATTTTTGGGAGAGAGGGGATCCCCGCTACTGGGCGAAGTCCCACTATCCTCCAAGAAAGGGACTCCTGAGAGTGCGATATAGACTAAATACGACCCCAGACCCGACGCCAGTAATACTGTAGTGCGGGATATTCATGCATAACATGAAGTAATAAACCAATGGCCGCAGGACGTGTCCAGCAACCATTACCCTGAGTAGTGTTCCATTTGTCTAATCTGTGAGGAGTGTAAAAACACCGGTGGGCTAGAAAGAAGAGGGTCTGAGTGAGTGAGGCGGGGCGGGAACCCGTGTCCCTCTGCTCCAGATAAGGCTCCATTGCTCCGAGGTTGAAGTCACATGCAATTCTCTCTCCCATACTTTCTGCGCTATAGAGGTATCTCTAGTGATAGCATTACATAAGGTTTAGTGAAATTGGATGCTACACACCCGGTGAACTACCGAGAGATCGGAAGTCTCCAATCAACCTTATGCAGAGAGTGCCGATGGCGGGAGTACTCTAGTGCTCCGAATACAATGCTGAAGTTGCACTGACCAGAGTCGGGAGTCAAAAGGTTGCATAAGAGTATTAAAGGCACCTAAAGTGTCGAAAAGCATTGGGGGATAGTGGGAGTCTAATGGGAGAGTCATACCAGGGAGTAAGGTAAGAGGAATCGGTGAGCAAAGGCCCGCTACTATATCTAGCCACACAGGTCTGCTCGGTACTGGATCTTCCAACCAACGAGCACCTTGTATGAGAAGAAAAGATTGAGGGAACACTTGAGTAAAATCGCCACCAAGTATAAATGGAGCATTGGCGGAGGCCGAGGCCAACTGCGCAAAACTTGCATAGTAAGCAGGGTTGTCCACATTCGGGGCATAGTGCAAATACACGTGAATTCACTATCTCCAACCTCAAGGTGTACACGGGCCCATCTACCCTCCATGTCAGCGCTAATATCAGGTACAGTAGCGTGCAAAGACTTCTTAACCAGAATGGTTATCCCGTACCATTTGGAAACGGTGGGAGAATAGGCAGCTACGATGTGAGGCCTAGCATTGAGTTTCAGTGTTTCAGCAGAGTGTAATGCGTTTCCTGAAGAAACACCAAATCAACATGCTCGTGGCTAAGATAGCTAAGGATTTTCTTTCCTTTGAGTGGACCAGTAATGCCTTTGACGATGTATAATAAGATTTTACATAAGGCCATTCAGAAAAGTTAAAATTCTGAGCATGATAGCACACATAATTTCACTGTGTCCCTCAAACTGACTGTATCTGGCTGTACACATGACATAGGAAAAATAAGCTAATATAATACAATGAAGCGCCCCACATTAACAAAGAAAACCGCAGTACGGTAGAGGAGAAGCAAAACCCCAAAATTACTGGCGACCATGTGTCTGCGGGGAGAAACCCCAGAGAAGGCCGAAATTGAAAAAACATAGAACCTGTAGGACTGTGCGTGCTCCGAATCCGACCGAGGCACACATCATGAAGGGATAGGAGACCAAAGACAAAAGTCATACAGAGAAAGATAGAAAGTCCAGGCTATTTCTGTGCTGGGCTATGACCGCCGCATCGGGCCCTTCAAAATGGCGGACAGAGCCGGCAGATAAGAGTCCAAGATTTGGGATTAGCGCATCTGCTCTGCTTCTTTGGAGTCCAAAAATGTTGATAGTAGATCAGGATCCTCGAACGTCCTGGTCTGGTTGTGGAGAGTCACTCGGAGCTTCGCTGGATACAACAGGCCAAAGCGAGCCTGTAGCTGTTGAAGTCGAGGGCGAAGAGCTAGGAGTTTCTTCCGACGGTCAACGGTAGGCTTTGCCAAATCAGGAAAGAAGGAGACCTTACGACCTTCAAATTCCAAATGATGATTCGCTCGGGCAGCATGTAAAATTTGTTCCACTTGTTGATATCGTAGCAAGCTAAAGATAATAGGCCGGGGGGTCGTGCGGTTGAGCGCCATGCGGGCAGGAACACGGTGTGCTCGATCGATTTCCAGTTCTCTGTGAAAAGTGATCTTCAGCAAGGAGGGAAGAGTTTTGAGCAAGAATTCTCTTATATCTCCTGCTTCCACCCCCTCCGGCATTCCGAGGAGCCTCACATTGTTGCGACGGGCTCGATTATTGCTATCTTCCAACTCCTTTTGAAGATTCTGTATCTGGCGCTCAGCCTTGTCCAGTTTGCCCAAGCGCACCTCGTGCGAGTCGAGGACCCCCGCCATATTGTCCTGCCGTAATGAAAGACCTTCAAGTCGGTCCTGGAGCACTCCAAAGTCTTCTCGCATGGCTCGGAGCGCTTCTCCATTGGACTGCACCAATTCCTTCACGCCGCGTATTTCCTCCAAAATCTCCAGGTGCATTGCGGGGTTTTCACGAAATGGAACCATCTTCTGTGGGGAGGACACCTCTGTTTTGGAGCGTTTTCCGTGAGAAGAAGAAGGAGACCCGAAGTCCAAGCGCGCTGGTTTATGGGCCGCCATCCCCCCCGAGGTGCCCCGGTCAGCTCGGAGCGAAATAGTAAATTTATATAGGTATTAAGTCAGGATTCTGAGTAGGCCTCTCGGGAGCTTCAACGCAAAGCGTCCTACCCGCTGGACATCAGGCTCCGCCCCCCAAGGCTGGCTCTTTTCAACCCTTCAAGTCTAGAGCTTGGCATAAAGAACAATCCATCAACATATCTTCTTCTGGCCCTAGCTCTGACACTGGTTCTCCCAATTGCATAGGTTCTGACTCACCCACTTGATCAGAGTGCCTTGCTGACAACCTCTCTGGTGGCCTGAAAGCTTCTCTCCTTCCTGGCTCCCACCTTTGTTGCAAACGTGATTCAGGGAAATCACCTCTCTCAGCAATGGGTAGCTCAGCCTGTCTCTAGAAGTTAGCACCTGCTCTGGCTTCTCCAGCATTCCATCGTCCTTGCTGCTCTGAAGTCTGTCCTCTGCTGCTTCCTCTGCTCCTTCTCCAATCACTCCTCCCACTCCTGCTACTCCAGCTCCAATCACTTCTCCTTCCGCTCCTACTACTCTCCCCATAATTTAACCAAGGTTTATACTCACTGGGATCCAACCCCACCTCTTTCTGTCCCAGGTGTTTGTAATCCCCCTGCCTTCTGACATCAGAATAATCAGTGCAGTTACTAGAGTGAGGGTTTTTGTCCTCGTGTTTGCAATCTATCCCTCTTACACTGTCAAGCATTTCCTGGAACTTGTTCCAGCTGGGTTTTTTCTGCCTTTGAACTGTGGCTCTGGCCTTTTGACCCTGCACACCTAACAGAGGCCCTTTGATTAAGATGAATTCCTTATGCAGTTCACCTCCCCCATGCTCAAAATGGTTGACTTTGCCACAACGTAGAATAATAAGGGTGGAAATTATGCTGTGAGATGGGATCTTAAGCCAATAAAAAAGGCACCGAAGTAGACGAGGTTAGAGAGAGAAGCGCAAGCCTTGCTTTCTCTCTCCCAAAGTTTTGGTCCTGTGTGTATACCACAATTGTGAGTGTAAATTGCATTATTAATTGTTATTGCTTCCTTCTCATTGCTCTGAGTGTGGAGATCCATTCCCAAGAACCCAGGTATTGTTACCAGTGAAGGGAGAAGCAGTATACCCATGCTTCTTAATGTGGCCCAGAGTTTCTCAGGGTTTACACAGTCGAAAGCCTTGCTGTAGTCAATAAAACACATATATAGATATCCCTTTGGTATTCTTTATTCTTTTCAAGGATCCGTCTCACATCCGCGATGATGTCTCTCATTCCTCGCCCTTTCCTGAACTCTGCTTGCACTTCAGGTAATTCTCATTCCAGGTATGGTTGTAGTCTTTGCTGAATAATCTTCAGTAGAATCTTGCTGGCATGTGGAATCACAGCGATTGTGCGATAATTTCCACATTCAGTTGGGTCACCTTTCTTTATTATTGGTATAAACACAGATCTTTTCTAGTCAGTTGACCATGATGTTGTCTTCCAAATTTCCTGGCAAAGCTTTGTAAGTATGGTAATAGCTGCATCAGACTGCTGTAATACTTCAATGGGAATGCCATCAATGCCCGGTGCTTTGTTCTTTGTTAAGGCTTTTGATGCTGCTTCAACACACACTTTCATCACAAATGGTTCCGGATCAAAAGGTACAGGTTGAAACGGCTGTTGGTCCACTTGATCTTTATCATATAATAACTCTGTATATTCTTTCCACTTTTTCTTTATCTTCTCAGCATCATTCAACATGGATCTTTGAGCATCTTAACATTCTAATTTGAGGCTGGAATTTTTTCTTTAACTCTTGTAGTTTTAGGAAAGTTATCTTGTTCTTCCTCTAAATAGTTTCTGCTTCTATTTCCTTGCATGCATCATTATATTACTTCTCCTTGTCTCTTCTTGCTGCATGTTGGAAATCTCTGTTGAGTTCTGCAGTTGTCTCTCTCCTCTGGCTTTAGCTTCTCTGCTTTTCTAGGCAATTTTCAGAGTTTCTTTGGTCATCCATTTTGGCCATTTTTGCTTTTTCACCTTTTGTAGAGATTTCTCATTTTCCTCCAACACAACCTTTTTGATGTCATCCCACAACTCTTCTGGAGCTCTGTCATTTTTATCTAAAGCAGCAAATTGATTTTTCAGAAAGTTTTTAAATTCAAGTGCTATATTCTCAGGGTCATATTTTGCTACTTTCAGAAATGGCTTGCTCTTTTTCAACTTTAGATTGAGTTTGCATACTAGTAGTTGGTGATCTCTACCACAGTCAGCTCCAGGTTTTGCCTTTGTTGATGCTACAGAGCAGGCACGTTCAACTTAGAACAGGTCGTGATCTACTTTTTCCGGCCAAAAGTGCCGGTGATCTTCCACCATGAAAATTACATTTCAAATTTGTTTCAAATTAAATTTTAACCAAATAAAGTTGGAGGATTCCACCCCCCCCCCCATTTTTAATGAACCTTCTGTCATTTACTTGGATGTGATCAGCTGTTAAGCAAATTAAGCAAAAACAAAACAGAGAGACGAAGATCCAGTAAGAACTGCGAGGGGAAATGGAAAGTGCATTTTTTCTTAAAGTTTTATTGAGTAATAACTTTCTTTAACTTTTACTGAGTAATTTGTGTTAAATTTAGGTCGAGTATTGATCCAGACTGATCTTGCACAATCTTTAATATTTCGCTCTTGCTCATTAGTGAGACGTCTGAAGTTGGGTGAATATTTCATCCACCAGCTTTTTGAAGTTGGGTGAATATTGCATGAGGGCCAGTCTCAGGGAATCCTGGAGATGTTCATCTGTCATGTTGGAACGTTGTGTACTCGTTGTCATTTTCAGATGGGAAAACGCAGATTCACACAAATAAGTTGAACCGAAACTGGAATGTACAGCTTCACTGCATTTTCTCAAGTTGGGAAATTTGTCTATAGGCACTAGCTTCCAAAATGATTCTTGCTCAGCACGGGTCTTGAGAAAAATTTAATTTTTAAGGGTTAATATTTTGTTTTCAAGAGATGGCTTGTTCAATGAGTAATTTTTACTGATAGCAGCTGCAGTTTCTTTAATGTCCACATCTACTTTGAATGGGTATGACAAGTACTCCACAACTCTTCCAATTTTTTGGAAGTCACAGAATCTATTTTTGAATTCCTGGATAACAGAACAGATTTCTGGCACATACTTCTCGTTCTGAAAAACAAAATTTGGATATTGTCCCAGATGGTCCTGCGTATTAGGAAAATGATCAAAAGTGTTGTTTGCAAGGTCAGTCATCATTAGCTCAAATTTGCTCTTGTAGGATGAAACTGTACTCATCATCTCGCCAATGCATTTGTTGTTACCTTGTAGTTCAAGGTTCATATCACTTAGTTTGCCTGTAAAGTCAGCGAGAAATGCCAGATCACATAACCACTCCTCATCTTCCAACTCTGCTTGGTCATCTCCCCTCTCCTTCAAAAAACTTCTTATTTCATTCAGCAAATCACGAAATCTTTGCAGAAATTTGTGCCTACTTAGCCACCTTACATCTGTGTGCAAAATGATTTCCGCTGCCCCTTCATCAAGAGTAAGATTGAAAAGCAGTCTTTGAAGTGATCTTCCACGAACTGAATTTACAATTTTGAAAGTGATGTCCATGACAGTCTTTGTATTGAGTCTTTTGCTTGCCAAAACTTGCTGGTGAATGATGCAGTGGTAAGAAAGGAAATCTGGGAAGTTGTCATGCTGTCTACAGAGGGCTATGAAACCATTAACCTCACCTGTCATTGCTCTTGCTCCATCAGTAGTGATGGAAACAAGTCTATGCAATGGAAGATTACACTTTGTCACAAAAGAATGGAAAGAAATGAATATTTCCTGACCGGTAATTCTCCCTTTAAAGAAATCATTCCAAGTAGTTCTTCTTTAACACTGAAGTCTTCAAAAACCATCCGGATAAAGGCTAGTAACTGGGCTATGTCTCTTATGTCTGTAGATTCATCCAGTTGGAGTGAGAAAGCAACATAATTTGAAACATTCTCCAACAATTGTTCAATTGTATCTCCACACATCTTTTCTATTCGCCGAACGACGGTGTTTCTTGACAAATGTACATCTTGAATAGCAGCTATGATCTCTTTCTTTTAAATCCTTCAAAAAGATTGTCAGCTGCTTCAAGAAAACAATCTTTTACAAATTCCCCTTCAGTGAAAGGTTTGCATCTCTTTGCGATCAGGTTGCTGACCTTGAAGGATGCTATGGTTGCATTGACCGAATGTGACCTTGGCTTCGCTATCAACTGTTGCTGAGTAGCCAATTTCGATTTAAGTTCTTTGAGCTTCAGTTTACGAATTTCACTTTTGGGTGGAAAATCAGCATCAAACTTATTGCTATGCAGAGTCTTATAATGACGTTCCAGATTACATTTTTGGGCAAGGATACTGGGGCGTTACAAGTTAGACAACAACACTTGTCTTTCGCCATGATGAAGAAGTAGTCCATTTCCCATTTATCATGAAAGTGGTAGGTTTTGCTCTTCTTTGGAACACTCATCTTCATTATACTGGGGTGGCTGCATGTAAGAAGGCCAAATCTGCTAAGTTAGCATAAACGCTGGCTGAATCAGGTCCAAAACTGTCACTGTTGCAAAGTATTAAAGATCAACAGGAACTGAAGACCTCTGGATGATGTGCAATACAAGGACTGGAGATGTCAAAACCACACATGTGGTTCTAAAAGTAAAAATAAGAATTCATCATACTGGCACCAATCAAATACCACCAAACAGTCATCAAAAAAACTCAAACACCCTGTCCAGCAAACCAGATAAAATCAAATACCGTCAAACAAGTTCAAATACCACCACACGTGATTTAATCAATTCTGCACACAGTGTAGAATCAACGCAAAGGCAAGGCGAAATAAAATTGCAGAGGCAAGCAAAAGTCACAGTGGTTTGAATCAATTCGAAGGCAAGGCATAGGCAAGGTAGAACAAAATTGGAAAAGCCTGCCAAAATCACCAAATTCTTGACACTTTGTTGTATTTGCCCGAAAACGTTTAATGAAAGCAAACTATAAAGCGACCAATGACCAGCACATGACACAACTAATACGGTAAGTGTATTCAGGTAAAGCCCGGGCAAATGGATATCGCCTGGTATATAACACACTTCTAAGGGGTGTTGGGGCTGGGGCAGGAATGAGTGATTCTGAGAGGCAGGAGACCAGGTATGACGCCAGGCCTGTGGCATCTCGTCGCGGGGTGCGGGCGGCGGCCCCCTGGGGTACCCATAAACTACTGGCACGAAAACAACAAATGCCCCCAATACACCCGCAGGCAAGATTCCCGCAGGCAGGGAAAAAAGACAGGCAAAGGATCAGCAGCAGCAGCAGCGGCGGCAAGCCCTCGGCAGACGACCTGCCGGCCAGAGCTCTCTCCTAGCGACGGGGTGAGCTGCTGGAGAGATGGAGCCAAGTGGGGCTGGTGATCTACCTCTGACCCCTCCACGATCTACAGGTAGATCTACCTGTTGGACATGCCTGCTATAGAGCTTTTCCATCGTTGACTTCCACAGATGTAGTCAATTTGATTTTTTAAAATCTATTGGGTGCAGTCCATGTGTACAGTTGCCACTTGTGTTGCTGGAAAAAGGTATTTGAGATGAATAGATCGTTGGTCTTGCAGAATTCTATCAGTCTTTCTCCAGCTTCATTTCTGTTGCCAAGTCCTTATTTTCCAACCATTTTGCCTTCCTCTTTGTTGCCAACTTTTGTTTTCCATTCACCCATGACTATTTGCATGTTCTGTCAATTTCAGCTTGTACTTGTTCATAGAACTCATCAACTTCATCCTCTTCTGAAGCTATTGTTGGGGTATATACCTGAATTAGTTGTGTTGATAGGCATTCCTCATAGACTAACAGAAATTAATTGTTAACTGACTGCATTGCATTTCATTACAGTTGCAAGTTTCTTCTTAATTATAAATTCAACACCTTTCTTCTTTGTCTTTCATTTCCAGCATAGTAGACCATGTGATCATCAGATGCAAATTGCCCGATGCCAGTCCATTTCAGTTCGCTGACACCCAACAGAACAAATTGTACACGTTCCATTTCATTCTTGATCACCTCCAACTTTCCTTGGTTCATGCTTCACATGTTCCATGTCCCAATATGTAAGACATCTTTGGACTGTATGTATCTGCACTAAAAATCCTTTTGCACTTCTCTTGATGGCCCCTTAATGCTCTTTTTGTCATCTGTAAATGTAAGTGACAAGAAGATGATTCATGGTCTGGCCCCAAGCACTGCAGGCACAAATGTAGTACTGCCGCACAAAGAGCGCTTTTTAAACCTACTGGATAATTTACTCTGAGACATCTCATCCAGAAAAATGACTGTAGCAAAATCAAATGACTATTTTGACAAAAATAAAACTCATCTGGGATACCTGATGACTAAATACGGCCTATAACAGCAATATGGTAAAATAAAGGAAACCTAAAAAAGGTTGAAAAGCCTAACTAAAGGAACACACTGCAATGACAGTGGCAAGTAGAAGAAGTGGGAGGGAGGAGTGGTCTAGTGGTTAGGACAAGGTACTTCAGGCCGGAGGGCCGGGGGTTCAAGTCCCACCTGGGGACAGCAATCTCAGGCTGGAGGGACTGGGATTTCTAGTCCTATAGGCACTCCTTGTGGTCTTGGGCAAGCCACTTAACCCTCCATTGCCCATGTTCCATGTAAGTATTAGCGTATGTGTCTCATATCCGCTCGTGTTAAATGTATCCCCCAATTGACCACTTTGACCTGGTGAAAAGCAGGATATAAATACAGCTAAATAAATAAAATAAATAAGTGGAAAAACTCCCAAATCTCCAGAGACAGCAGGAATCAGTCCTCACATATGGGTTATGTCAGCACCGACGGAGCCCATGCGTAGTATTTCCCCAGCTTTCAAAGAAAGCCTTTGGGAATGCCACCACGCATGCGTGGTCCCCTTCCCGCCCAAAGGTGCCATTTTACTCAGTCAGGTGCCATAGCTATAGCCCCTTCAAGAAGATGGCAAAAATATACAGCAACTCCAAGGGGAGGAGGGAGGGTTGTGAGGACTGATTCCTGCTGTCCCTGGAAAACACCTGCTACAGGTGAGTAACTACGCTTTCTCCAGGAACAAGCAAGAAGTCAGTCCTCACATATGGGACTCCCTAGCTACAGGCTACGGACAACCTGTAGGAAAAAGCATGGCAGCACCGTGAACAGTCACCAGTGAAAACCGAAGGTAGCCTGAGGACCCCAGGTCCATAGATGGCCATGCTCCCGGTAGCCGGAAGAAGAAGGGTCGGAGGGCAGGAGCTGCTCCAGACAGTAATGCACCGTGAAGGTGTGAGTGGAGGACCAGGTGTTGGCCCAGCAGATGTCTGCCAGTGGCACAAAACACAGACTAGCAACAAACATTGCCATCGCTCGGACATTGTGAGTCGTGACTCGGCAATCCAGGGGAAACCTGGCCTGGGCAAAGGCGATGCAGTCCGCCACCCAGATGGAGAAGGTACGCTTGGTGACTGCTAGCCCCAAAAGTCTGGGAACGAAGGAGACAAAGAGCTGCCTGGATCTGCAGTGGTCCAGAGTCTGCTGCAGGTAGAAAGAAAGAGCCCTCTTACAATCCAGGGTGTGGAGAATCGCCGATGCCCGGTCAGCATGGGGCTTCGGGAAGAAGATGGGCAGCACTATCTCTTGATTAAGATGAAAATCTGAGACAACCTTAGGGAGGAACTTGGAGTGGGTCCACAGGACCACCCTGTTCCTATAAAACCTCATGTACGGTGCCTTGGCTATCAGCGCCTGGAGTTCGCTGACCCTCTGGGTGGAGGTGAGAGCCACCAGGAAGGCCACCTTCCATGACAGATGTCTCAGTGGGCAGGTAACCATGGGCTCAAAGGGCGGCTTGGTCAGCTGCGTGAGGACCACACTGAGGTCCCATTCCACCGGAGGAGGGCAGGTAGAGGGCCTGGAAAGGAGCAGGCCTCGCATGAAACAAGAGAGAAGCGGTTGCCCCAAAAGAGGTTTGCCCTTGATGGGGTGGTGGTTCGCTGAGATGGCACTCAGGTGAACCCTGACCGAGTTGGACTTCAGCCTAGACTGCGAGAGGTGGAGTAGGTACTGCAAGACCAAACTGGTAGGGCATGAAAATGGGTTCACTCAGAGCTCCGAGCACCACAAGGCGTAAGCCCATCTGGTTAAGTCCTTTTGTGAGGCCAAAAGAATGTCCTCGATCTCCATGGGAAGATGGTACGAGGCTAGAGCTACCCGCTCAGCCGCCAAGCTGTGAGGGATAGGGACCTCAGATTGCAGTAGAGAAGCAGACCCTCCTCCTGCGTCAGCAGCTCCAGTGAGAACCTGAGCGGGACAGGGGGCTCCGTCAAGAGACAGAGCAGCAGGGGAAATCACCAAGGCCCTGTCCCACTAGACCTTGAGAAGGGTCCGGGCAATGAGGGGCGTGGGGAGGGAAGGCATATAGCAGGCCCATTTCCCACGAGATAAGGAAGGCATTCAGGACCATCATGCCCGGGTGTGGGAGGCGACCACAGAACCAGAGGAGCTGAGAATTTGCAGGACTGGCAAAGAGATCCAGGTCTGGAGTCCCCCAATGCTGGAAGAGCCGCTGCACTGTCCGGGGATACAGACGTCACTCGTGCGGATGGGGGACTTTGCTAAGCCGGTCCGCCAATGTATTGTCCTGACCCGGGAGGTAAGTGGCCCGGGTGGTCATGCTCTGGGCTTACCGCAAAGAGCATAGGGTCATCGCCTCCAAACAGAGGCTGTAGGAGCCGGTACCTCCCTGTTTGTTCACATAGAACATTGTGGTCTGGTTGTCTGTCTGGACCAGCATCGTTCGGTGCTGCGGACAGTGCCTGAAAACCTTGAGTGAGGCGAATGGCCCAGAGCTCCAGCAGGTTGATCTGCTGTTGGGATTCCTCAAGAGACCAGGTCCCTTGAGTGCGCCGCCCTACGCAGTGGGCTCCCCAGCCTGGCAGGGAGGCATCTGTCATTAAAACCACCTGATGCGCCGAAACTTGGAAGGGCATATCTCGAAGCAGGTTCTGAGACTACTGCCACCATGCGAGAGATTCCACTGTGCTGGGAGAGACCGAGATGGGGCTCGGAGGCAGCCAGTTGATTGCACCCATTACGCTCGGAGGCACCACTGCATTGCCCGCATGTTGAGACGGGCATTGGGCACGACATGGATTGTGGAGGCCATGTGGCCAAGAAGACGAAGCATCATCCTTGCTGAGATGGAATTGCGGCACTGCACTTCGGATGCCAGGGACACGAGGTGGTCCACCCTATCCTGAGGAAGAAAAGCCATGGCCCTAAGGGTGTCCAAGCGAGCCCCAATGAACTTCAGGGACTGAACGGAAGAGAGATGGGACTTTGGGTAATTTATTTATTTATTTAACATCTCTTATATACCGCACTATTATCATCAGCGCGGTTTACATGGAACAAACATATACATACAGAAAAACTGTAGTTCATTTTTTACAAGTAACAGGAATTTGAACTTGGTAAATAAAGGGAAAACTATGTACACTATATAACTATATACAATAGTTATATAGTTATTGATCACGAACCCCAGATGCTCCAGGAGGCGAACGGTGCAGTCCATGGCCTGCCTGGCCATGCCCCCTGTTATGAGCAAGTCGTCTAGATATGTATAGACGAAGGTGCCCTACAGCCAGGCACTTCGTGAAGATCCGCGGGGTGGACGCAAGGCTGAAGAGAAGTACCCTGTACTGGTAATGGTTTCCCTGAACCATGAAGCAGAAGTACGTTCTGTGTTTGGGATGGATGAGGATGTGAGCGTAAGCATCCTTTAAGTCCAAAGAGCATAGCCAATTGCCCTGCTGGAGGTAGGGCAGTAACGTTCCAAGGGAGAGCATCTTGAACTTCTCCCACACCAGGAACTTGTTGAGGTTCCGCAGGTTGAGGATGGGCCAAAGACCACCTGTCTGCTTCGGGGCAAGGAAGTATCGGAAGTAAGACCCCGTCCTAGGAAGTGCAGTGGGACTGGCTCTACTACGCCATCTCAAGGAAGCCTGAGAGCTCCTGACTCAGGAGGGCCTAGTGCTGGGTAAGCCGACCTGGCTCCCCAGGGCAGTACGGAGAAGGGGGTCTGGTCCAGATGGAGAAGGCGGCTCTCCCGAATGACCTGGAGAACTCAGGCATCGATGGAAATGGACTCCCACCTGTGGGAGAAATGGAGCAGATGCCCCCCGATGGACAGCTGCCCTGCCAGACGAGAGGCTATGCCGATGGCGTCAAAACCCCAAGGTGGCTTGTGATAAGGAAGCTTATCATAGCTCAGGAAGGAGCTATAGAAAAGGTGAAGTGACTCTGAACAAGCAACCTGTCAGTTCTGGTAGAAATAAGAAAACAGAATTTTCCCATAAAAGACTACCAGTCCCAGAATGCACCAGGTTTCCAACAGCCATTAGAGGAGCTGAAGTGGGGAAACGTGTGTTCAATCAAGAGGGCTATGAGGTAATCCCTAAGCACTCATCTCAAAGGGCAGGGCCTGATTCAGCACAGCTGCGCTGTGCTAGGGTGGAGCACTCATCTAAGCAGAATAAAGGGAGAGTTTATTCTACAGAGAATTATCCTCAGTTTCATCTGGGAGATCCTCAGAATTATCCTCAGTTTCATCTGGAGGATCATCAGAAGCAGAAGCCAGTGCGGACGGACAGAGAGGGCAAGAAACCCTTTGGAAGAAAGAAGAGAAAAGCATTTGGGAGGTCTAAAGGAGTCCAGAGCAGTACGTATACTGGGAGACATTCAAAAGGCCAGCGTACACCATTGGACTGGGGAAAACCAGAGGAGTGGTGCTGCAGAGCTAGGCATCTCCAGAGGGTACCTGTGAGGGAGACGGCTGCACTTGGAAAGGACCCTAGGACCCGTGCCAGAAGGTATGTGAAGAGAGATCCAGTGTCCAGGGATCTGGATTGGAAGGCTGGACATAAGAACTGGACTACATACTGGCCAGGCTATTTAGAGAGGAACTCTAACAGCAATGGAAGCTCAGGTATGAACACTGATCTATGTCCTAGCTATAACCTTGAAAGACAGCAGGGAAACAAGTATTCTCCTGAGAGTGCTACATTGAGAAATTCCTCTGTGCCAATCCATGAATATTGAACCCATGATTGTTGAAGAAGGGGGAGCGGTCTTAGATACAGGCTGTGAATATATGGATTGCTCTCTGTCTAAACTCCTTTGGTAATTTTCTGTTACAAAGTACAACAACCATCACAAAGAAATACAAACTTGTTCTTTAATCTACTCAGAAAAGCTCCTGAAGTAGGATTTGAGCCACGCAGTAGAAAGCAAGCCAGCTAAGGGGTTTCAGCTGGGTAACTGCTAG
Source organism: Ichthyophis bannanicus (assembly GCA_033557465.1). Taxonomy (NCBI): domain Eukaryota; kingdom Metazoa; phylum Chordata; class Amphibia; order Gymnophiona; family Ichthyophiidae; genus Ichthyophis; species Ichthyophis bannanicus. Next base: position 23,898,375 of record CM066035.1, read on the forward strand.
CAATTGAGCCTTACCTAATTGCTTGTGAGCTCTGAGGGAATCACTTCTGAGTCTATGTGTGAAGATATAAGAAGTTAACCTGAAAAGAACAGTTTTTCCCTTCTTTGTGGGTTTTGCTTGTTGTTTGAAACACTGCTAAGAAAATATTAGCTAAAGCCTACAGAAAAGACCAGTTTGTTACCAACCAGGTCTTTATTCTTTTCATTTGATTGCCTGACAAGTTCATCTGTTGTTTTCCTGATTTTGTTTTTCTAAGTTTAACACTGAAAGCAAGTATCCTGTTTTATGTGCTACCAAGCATATCTGTGTTGGGAGAAATAACCCCATAAATAAATATCTTATTGGCTTTACACTCAAGCACAACTAATTATTGTGAGCAGCTGTGTCTGGTGTGAATGGACTGCATTTCCCACAATCCCTTGCAAATCATATTGATATATGCACTTGCCAAGACTGTGAACATTCTCACCCAGGCAGCCGTCTGACAGGCTGAGCCTGCGCCGGGGGTCGGGTCTTGGGACCTTTCGGTTTACGAAGGCCGTGGACTGTAGTCTTGCCCTGACCACCCTGAAAAGGGAGTCAACGGCAGTGGATGGGCTAGGTAGCCCCCGTACGGGAGCCCCTTCTGATGGAAGAAAGGCTTCTTGCTCTGCTGCTTCTTTCTGAGGAGGGAGGACGTTTTCCGAGAGAGGCAAGTATGAGTTACGTACTCCATTTCAATCTCCACTACCTTATCCTCCTTTGGCTTGACGAATAGTTGCTCCCCGAGAAAAGGGACATCCAGCAGCTTCTCCTGGACCCACTGTTCCAGGACCAAGGGCTGGAACCAAGCCTGCCAGCGGGCTCCAATGCCAGCTGCCACCACCCGGGCGGAAGACTCGAAGCCATCATACGCTGCTCGCGAGAGGTACTTCGAGTATTCTCCAACAGACTTTGAGAGGACCTGAAAACGCCAGAGATGGTCTCTGTCAAGGCCCACCGCAAAGCCTCCAAGCTCACTAATAAGGTCACGGAGGAACATCCCAATATACAATTGGTAAACCTGGATGCAGCATGACAGCATGGAGCCCTGATAAGCCTTTTGCCCGAGGGTGTCGAGGACTCTCTGCCCAGTGAGACCGATGAATGAGTCTTCGGGCTCTTTAGCTTCCGCATGGCTGATTCAACCACCATCGAGGTGTGGGGAAGCTGGGCTTTCCAAAACTCTGGGCCCCGCTGAACCATACCTATAGCATCCAGGTGCTTGCTCACGATCGGGACAGAGGCCAGGGTCTCCCACATGCGGAGGAGGAGTCGGTTCAGAATGGGAGGAAATGACAACAAGAGAGCCTCTTTCTGAGGGGTTTCGTATTGCAGAATATCAAGCTCCTCAGCGCAGGGCTCCTCTTCCAACTCGGTGGCGAGCACCAGGGCCTGTGCCATGTCCCGGATGAACTCCAGAAAGGAGGTGTCCTCGGGAGGTGACCGCCGCCTCTGGGGCGGTGGAGAGGGGTCGGAGGGGAGGTCTCAGTGGGACCGAGTCTCCGGGGAGGTCTCCCCGTTGGACTCCCACTCTGAGTAGTCTGTGGAGGACTCGAGGTCGGGTGGCTCGAGATGGGTCGGTGACCTGCACCGGATCTCAGAGGCCAAAACTTGCCCGGACCAAAACACGTGGTTAAAACAGGAAGGATTCTTTTATTAAGAATTGATTTTTTATTTATTTATTTAACAGTATTTCTAGACCGCCTTATCTTAATAATCAAGGTGGTATCACAGCAAACAATCGAGTAAAGTGAGTGTGTTATACATGCAGTGAGGGTGAAGTTGAGTGTGTGTTGTATTGTGTGCTGGATTGGTATGAGCTATGTACAGAGTGGGCTATATACAGTGGTGCAAAAAACATATTCCATACATACATTGTTTAGGCGGTATCATGTGCTGTTATACATTTTCTGAGGTTATGTGATGTGTCCATAGTGTTCTATGAACAGCATGGTTTTCAGCTGTTTTCTAAAGTCCTTGAGGTCTGTAGTAGCCCTCAGATCGTCCGGTAGTTTGTTCCATATTGTTGGAGCGGCCATGGAGAGTGCTCTGTCTGTTGTGTCCTTGCGTGTGTGTTTGTATTCACTTGGGGTGCTGACTCGGTTGTGTGTATGTTTTCTTCTGGGACGTGTGCTGGTGTCTGGTTGTATGAGGGTGTGCAGGCTGTTGGCTGATGTGTGCTGTTTTATCTTAAATAGGTTTATGATTGTTTTGTATCTGATGCGTGCACGGATTGGAAGCCAGTGTAAGTCCTTTAAGGTGGGTGTGATGTGCTCCTGTCCTGATATGATTCTTGCTGCAGTGTTTTGTGCCAGTTGGAGTGGTTTGAGGGCTTGTTTCGGTAGTCCAAGGTATATCGGATTGCAGAAGTCCAGTAGTGGGGTTATCAGTGCTTGACAGACGGTACGGAAGTGTTCTGGGGCGAGGAGCGGTTTCAGTCTCCTGATGATTCGCATCTTGTAGTAGGCTTTTTGGATTGTTTTGTTTATGTGTGGCTTGAGATTGAGTTTATTGTCCAGAGAAACTCCGAGGTATCTCACTTCTGATCTTATTGGTATAGTAGTGCTTTGTATCTTTATATTTGGTGGGTGTATGAAGTTTTGGTTCCGAGTGATGATTAAAGCTTCGGTCTTGTTGTAGTTTATTGCGAGGTTGTTGTTTTGACACCAACTCGCCATTTGGGTGAGGCAGTCTGTTATCTTGGAGAAGTCCGGGTTGTCGATTGATATCGGGGTGTATATCATGATGTCGTCTGCATATATTGTGTATTGAATGTTGTTCTCTTTCATGATGTTGCATATTGGTTGGATGTAGATGTTAAATAGGAGTGCTGAGAGTGGATCCTTGAGGTACTCCTTGTTGGACGTTTATGGGTCGGGAGGTGTTGTGTCCCAACTTGACCTGTAGTTGTCTTTCGGTTAGGTATGAGTGGAACCATTTCAATGTGATACCGTGTATACCAGTGTTCTTTAGTCTTTCCAGGAGCGTGTTGTGGTCTACTGTGTCGAAGGCTGAGGAGATGTCAATGAAGATCATTATGATTCCATTCCTGGTGTTGTCAATTATTCTTAGGATGCTGTCGAAGAGGTAGATCAGTAGCGTTGCGACTCCATGGTTGGGCTGAAATCCATGTTGGTTGTCATCGAGTGTTTCGTGTTTGTCGATGTGTTCCTGAAGTTGTAGTTGAACCGTTTTTTCGATGATTTTTGCGAGGAAGGGTATGCTGGAGATTGGTCGGTATGCTGCTGGATCTTTTTTGTCGAGAGTTGTTTTCTTTGCGATTGGTCTTACTGAGGCAAGCTTTAGTTGCTTTGGCATGATTCCTTGAGTGAGCGAGTTGTGTACCATTTTATGTATGGTGGGGATGAGGCTGGATTTGGTGGCTTTGACCCATGACACTGGGCACGGGTCTGTAGGAGCAGTGCTTGTATTGATTGTAGAAATGATGTGGGATATCTGTTCTGTTGAGGGTGAGTAGAATGTGCCCCAGGTTCTGGGGTGTACGTCCGTCCTGGTGGTCCCACTAGGTGTTGTTCGCTTTGTGGAGTGAAATTTGTTTTTGATGTGGTCGGCGAATTCCTGTGGATCAACTTGTACTTCCCCTTCTGTTGTTTGCTCTTTTGTGAGGATCTTTACTATTTCGAAAAGCTCTCTGGGTTTGTTGATGGAAGTATTTATCATGTTTGTGTGGAATTCCCTCTTTGATTGGTTGATTTGTTTGTTGTATTGTTTTTGCTTTGTTAGGTAAAGATGTTGGTCGGCAGTTGCTTTGTTTTTTCTCCATCTCCGTTCAATCTTCCTGAGCTCCCTCTTTTCCTGTCGTATTTTTGCTGAGTACCATGGTTTGTTTTGTCTCTTGTTGTGGTGTTGTTTCTCGGTCCCGCCGCCAGATGGTTTGGCGGCGTTAGCTAAAATGCTGTTCCAGCTGGAAACTTGTTCCTCCAGGTCGTCTGTAGTAATGTTCAAGTGTTGTATTGTGTCTTGTATGAATTCGTCCCTGTCGAAATGCTTGAATCATCTTTGTGTGTGTGAGATGCTAGCTCTTTCGTTTGTCTGGTCCTCTTGAGATTGCAGCTTTGTCTCGATTAAGTAATGGTCAGACCATGGCACTGGGGTAATGGTGGGTGGCGAAATTAGGTCTCTTGATGTTAGGTAATTGGATGCGAAGATGAGGTCTGGGGATGATCCATGTCTGTGCGTTGGAGCATTGACTATCTGTGTGAATTGAAGTGAGTTCATTGCTTGCAGGAAGGCCTCTGCGTCTTTGGCATTGGTGGACTTGAGGTTGAAATCTCCAATCAGTAGCGCTGGTTTGTTGTTTGTTGTTATGGCACAGGCTTCTTCGAGTGTGAGGACTAGTTCGTCGGGTGGAGCTCTGGGTGCTCTGTAGGTTAGGCAGATTGCAATGTTCTTGTTCTTGATGCTAATTGTGTTACATTGCTGTGTATCGGTGAAGCTCAGTGTCTTGAACTTTAGTTTTGTTTTCGCTATTATCAGGACTCCTCCTTCACGCTTGTGGGTGCGTGGGCAGTTGTACGCTGAGTAGTTGTCCGGTACTAGTTGGTTGAGTAGTACGTTGTCGGTAGGGTTGAGCCATGTCTCTGTGATGCATATTATGTCGGGCTGGCGCTCTTCTATGTGGTCTACAATAGTGTGTATCTTGTTGCAGATGGATCTGGCATTTATGAGCTCAATCGTTGTTGTCCTTGTTGATGAGGTTGCTGTTACATGTGCTTCCTTTGTGCAGGTGTGGGGGTTTGGCTTGTGTCTGTTTGGTCGCTTTGCCTGGTGAGTTCTGAGTGTCTCTTTGTGTGTGTGCTGTGGTTCTAGATATGGCAATGCAGTTGGAGGGTGCCATGTTGTGTTTGCTTGTGGGTAGTGGAGGTGTGTGGTTGGTGGGAGGAGTTGTGTGACGAGTAGGTAGAGTGGTAGGAAGTATGTGGCGTGCATGTTGTTTTTTTGTGATGTTCTGTTAGGGTGATGTCTGTTTTCTTGAGTCTTCGGCTGTTGTCCGCCTGGGGAGAGCTGAACTTGGTGCGTGAGTCTGTCCCGTGGAGGGAGCCTGTCCCTTGGAGTGAGAGCCGGATCTGCGTAGGGTGTCTTGGTGCGGGAGCCTGTCCCGTGGAGGGAGCCTGTCCCGTGGAGGGAGATCCGGATCTGCGTAGGGTGCCTTGGTGCGGGAGCCTGTCCCATGGAGGGAGCCTGTCCCGTGGAGGGAGAGCCGGATCTGCGTAGGGTGCCTTGGTGCGGGAGCCTGTCCCGTGGAGGGAGCCTGTCCCGTGGAGGGAGATCCGGATCTGCGTAGGGTGCCTTGGTGCGGGAGCCTGTCCCGTGGAGGGAGCCTGTCCCGTGGGGTGCCTTGGTGCGGGAGCCTGTCCCGTGGAGGGAGCCTGTCCCGTGGAGGGAGAGCTGGAGCTATTAGGGTGTGGGTAGTGGAAGTGAGAGTTTGGTGGTGGGAAATGTATGATGTTCTGTGAGAATTTTACTTGCGGTTCTGACGTCCTTCGCCTCGGTCTGCTCCTTGTTGGGTTCTGCGGTGATGCTGTCGGCGTTGCTGTTTCTTTTGTTGTTTCCTTCTGCTCGCCTTCGTGCTGCGCCTAAGGGCCACGCCAAAGGGCCCTCTGGCGAGGCCCTCAGGCGCGGGCCCGCTAGGCGCAGGCGCGCCCTGCAGGGGTGCCGCTTTTATCCTCCTCTGCCGGCGGCTGGAACGGGCTCCCACTGCCCCGATAGGGCAGGAGCTGGAACGTGCTCCCACTGCCCCTATAGGGCAGGAGCAGGGGAGGGGAGGTGTTGATGGCCCGGCAGAATTTATGTATGTTGCACTTTTAAAAGCCCGGCAGAATTGATGTATGTTGCACTTTTAAAAGCCCAAAGAGCCCGACACAGGCCGTGTTTCGAGAATGTTTTATGCATTATTTATCATTATTTATTAGTTTTTTAATTATGTTTTAATGTTGTATTTTTAAGTTTTGATGTTTTTGATGTTTTTAATGATATTTGTGTCTTACGATGTTTGTGTATTTATGGATGTAGCACGCCTAAATCCCCTGATGAAGTAAAATCAAAACACGGCCTGTGTCGGGCTCTTTGGGCTTTTAAAAGTGCAACATACATCAATTCTTAATAAAAGAATCCTTCCTGTTTTAACCACGTGTTTTAAGAACATAAGATATGCCATACTGGGTCAGACCAAGGTCCATCAAGCCCAGTATTCTGTTTCCAACAGTGGCCAATCTAGGTCATATGTACCTAGCAGTTTCCCCAAGGGACACAGGTTCCACAATGCTTGTATTGGTTCAAGCATTGATATCCTGGGTCCCTTCTTAATAATGGTTTATGGACCTTTCCTCCAGGAACTTGTCCAAACCTTTTTTAAACCCAGCTACACTAACAGCCTTTACTACATCCTCCGGTAACTAATTCCAGAGTTTGATTACACGTTGAGTGAAAAAATATTTTCTTTTATTAGTCTTAAACAGTTTACCCTGTAGCTTCATTGCATGTCCCCTAGTCTTTCTATATTCTGATAAGGTAAACAATCGATCTACGTTTACCCGTTCCACTCCGTTCATTAATTTATAGACTTCTATCATATCTCCCCTCAGCCGTCTCTTTTCCAGGTTAAAGAGCCCTAACCTTTTTAGCCTTTCTTCATAGGAGTATCCTTCTATCCCCTTTACCATTTTGGTGGCTCTTCTCTGAACCTTTTCTAAAATCGCTATATCCTTTTTAAGATACGGCAACCAGAATTGCACACAATATTCAAGGTGCCTTTGGACTGGGTGCCTTCTACTGACGTGGTGTAGTGCTCCTTTGGTGGACCAAAACTTGCCCGGAGCCAGAGGCGCTCGCCCGAGAAGATCTCATGCTCAAGGACCAGGATGGAGATCAAGACCCGCAGCAAGAATCCTCATGAGGCTTCTGGTTCTCGGGGGTCACTGTGGCGGCCAGGGAGTCCTCGAGGTTGAGGTCCCTGCGGTCTCGAGGCATGTACCGGAGGGGCCGGGCACCAGCGCCTGCTGTGCAGAGAGGAATGCAGAAACGCTGTGCTCCAGGGCCAACATCCAGGCCTCCCACTCGGGAGTGGGGCTCTGCGACACCGACGCAGGGGTGACCGGGTCGGGTGTCGAGGAGGAGATGGGGTCCTCGCCGGGACGACCCTCGGGAGACCTGAGCCTTCGCTGGAGGCCTCCAGTATTGGTTTGAGGTGCCTTACTGGGCCGCTCCCTCTCCAACTCCAGAGACTGCCAAGGGATGCTGAGAGACTGGGTGCGTGACCTCTCATGCTTGTCTGGAGCTCCTGACAGAGTCCTCGCAGCCTCCTTCTTCAGCTTGCGTTCGGGCGACCCCTGGTCAGAGTGCCACCAAGCTCGGAGAGGAACCTTGGGAGACTCCAGAGGTTGCGGGGCCGAAGAGTGGGAGGCTACCGGGGATACCAGGGCTGCCTTATGGAAGAGATCATCCAGCTTCTGCTTACAACTCTGGATGGCCTTAGAGGACATCTTCTTACAGAGGGAGTATAACTTCGGGTCATGGTTGGCTCCTAGACACCTGAGACAACAGTCATGGGTGTCCATGAGTGACATGGTTTTTTTTAACACCAATCACATTTCTTAAAACTGGAGGCCATTGGGGAAAAACGGACCCCTGCGAGATTGAAGATCATTGATGCGGCCAGCGATTAAAAAGGGCACAAAAGCACGGTAAAAAACAAAAAGGGCACAAAAGCACGGTAAAAAACAAAAAGGGCAAAGAGAAAAAAAACCCAAGAGGCAGGAAGAGGACTGGTGAGGCCGGAGAGCAAAAACCAGTTGGAAACAGAGAAACTTTTCCAGGGACAAGATGCACAAGACTGAGTAAGATGGCACCTTTGGGCGGGAAGGGGACCACGCATGCATGGTGGCATTCCCAAAGGCTTTCTTTGAAAGCTGGGGAAAAGCTCTGTGCGGGTTCCATCGGTGCTGACGTCACCCATATGTGAGGGCTGACTTCTTGCTTGTTCCTGGAGAGTAGCACCTAGTAGGCATTCACTTATAAAATTACCCTCTAAAAGCAAGTTTTATCAGAGCTTCGATTCATTATGCAGCATGTGAAAATAAAGGGGTCCTATAGTCCTATATTTTATACTATTTAGTCTTCAGCTAAGATAACAGACAAGATCATATCTCATAAAAACTGCTCCCTCATATGTTACTTAAAGAATGAATTGCATTAGTGACTCTAAAATACCAGCCCAAAATATAGCGACATTAGAATTACCTACTAATTGCTGTTCCTTGAGGAACACCAGTCCAGTCCCGCACCTCCAGGGTTGTGCATCCCCTCTCGCAGCTTGCAGACTGAGCATGTCAGATTCTGAAGTCACCCGTACTAATACTGCTGGCACCTCCCACCAGATCCCAGTGACCTAATGACAAAGCAAACTCAGAGGAGCAACAAATAAGTAGCCAAAGTAACAACAAACAACCACCCACTTAACATCTACCCCCCCCCCCAACTCAGGGCTCAGGGGGAATCCCCCCGCCCTGAGAGGGAGAGAGCAAGAGAGCGCCAGAGAGCGCGAAAGACAGAAAGGCAGAGAAAGGGTAAGAACCCCCGGGAAAACTATCTGGTTATCAGCACGTCACCTAAGAGAGGCAGAAAAGTCATGAACAGCCTCTAAAGTATGAAAATCTTGCGATTCCCTGTCGCCCGGAACCCCCATCTGCAGCAACCGAGTCAAACACTAGCGGAAAAAACCTGGGTGAGATCCGGGACTGGACTGAAGTTCCTCAAGGAACAACAATTAGCAGGTAAGTCTAATTTTGCTTTCCTTATTGTCCCTCCAGTCCAGTTCTGCACCTCTGGGATGTAACAGAGCAATAACTTAATGGGAGGGACCTGCCAGAGCAGCACGCAAAACCGCCGCCTGGACATCCAGATGATAATGCTTACTGAAGGTATGTAGAGCGGACCAGGTAGCCGCCATACAAATCTCTACTGGAGGCACAAAACTATATTCAGCCCACGCCGCCGCCTGAGCTCTGGTAGAATGGGTCGGCAAACCTAATACCACTTGCCGCCCTTGCAAAATATAGGCTGACACGATCGTTTACCGAATCCACCTGGAAATGGAGGCCTTGGCCGCTGCTTTGTCCCTGTGCGGCCCTCCAAAGAGGATGAACAAATGATCCAACTTGCAAAAACTCTCCGACACCCTCAAATAGCATCTAAGAGCTCTCCACACATCCAGCAAGCGCAGGCTGCGGCAGGAGGCACTCTCCCCCGAGCCCCCCAGCACTGGCAATGACACTGGCTGATTCACATGAAACAATGAAACCATTTTTGGCAGGAAAGATGGAACTGGACACAACACCACCTTTTCCCGGGAAAAGGATAGGAATGGCTCCCTGCAAGACAAGGCTTGTAACTCTGAGATTCGACACACAGAACAGATTGCTACTAAGAAGACTGCTTTTTTAAGTCCTTTAAAAAGGCCCGGCTTAAGGGCTCGAAGGGTTCCCTAGTCAACGCCATCAGGACTAAATTGAGATCCCATGGTGGAATCCCTGCCCTTCGTGGCGGGCGTAAATGGGTCACCGCCCTGAGAAAACGCAACATGTCTGGGTGAGAGTCCAAGGACACGCCCTGGACTTTCCTGCAATAACAAGCAATTGCCGCCAGATGCACCGTCAATGAGCTGGCAGCCAGACCCTTATCAAATCCATCTTGCAAAAAACTCAAGATCTCCGGGATAGTGGCCGAGGCCAGCCGCGCCTGCTTTGCTGCACACCAAGCCTCAAAAATACGCCATACGCAAATGTAGGCTAGGGAGGTCGACGTTTTCCTGGCCAAAAGCAAGGTTGAGATCACGGACCCCAAATACCCCTTCTGCCTCAGCCTCGCCCATTCAAGGGCCAGGCCGTAAGCGAGAACCGATCCACCTGAGGCATTCGCAGCGGCCCTTGCCGGAGCAGGTCCTCCCGCACTGGAAGGAGCCATGGTTGACCGTCAAGGAGACGCACCAAGTCGGCGTACCACGGGTGCCGCGGCCAATCTGGGGAGATAAATATGACCCGCTCACGATGCTCCTCGATTCGCTGCATCACTCGGCCTATGAAAGCCCAAGGGGGGAAGACATACAGAAGACTCTCCATGGGCCAAAGTTGCAACAATGCATCCAGTCCCTTGGACATCCTTTCCCGTCTCCTGCTGAAGAATCGGCTCGCTTTGGCGGACTTGAACATAGCCATCAGATCCATAAATGGGCATCCCCACCTGCGCACTATCTGCGTGAAGACATCCGAGTGAAGCTCCCATTCCCTGGGATCCATGCAGACCCGGCTGAGAAAGTCCACCGTCACATTGTCTACTCCCGCAATGTGTGCCACTGACAACGCTCGGAGCAGACACTCTGCCCAGTTGAACAACGTTTCCGCCTCCTCCTCGAGGGCTGCGCTGCCTGTGCCCCCTTGATGGTTGAGGTAAGCCACCACCAAAGCATTGTCCAACAGGACTCGGACTGTCCTTCCTAGCAAGCTGTGTTCAAAGGTGCGAAGCATCTGAGAGACTGCTCACAGTTCTAGCCGGTTGATCGACCACACAACCTCCTGCTCGTTCCAGCTCCCTTGGGCAAAGAGCTCCCTGCAATGAGCCCCCCCCCCAACCTGCCAAAATGGCTTCGGTCAGCACCGGGACCCACTGTGGCAGCTCGAGGGGCATGCCCGCCACCATATTCTCTGGACAGAGCCACCAGTGGAGAGCCTTCCTGACTCCCAGTGGACAAGGAAGCCGCTGGGCCAGAGAATCCCTCTGGTGCGATCAGCGACGGAGCAAGGCCCTCTGCAAACGGACGCATGTGGGCTCTCGCCCATGGCACTACCTCCAATGTGGCTGCCAAAGTTCCCAGCACCCGAAGATACTGCCAGGCAGTCAGTTCCGACCGCCTCAAAAAACTGCGCACTAAGTGACACAGCCCCTGAGCCTGCTGCTATGGTAGGAAGACTGCGTCCACTCACTCGTCGAAACGTGCCCCCAAGTATTCCAGGACCTGAGAGGTTCAAGCGGCTTTATGTCAAAATTGACCACCCAACCGAGACTTTCTAGGAGCTGTACCATCCTGGCTGTAGCCCGCCACTCTTGGTTCTGGACTTTGCCTGAATCAACCAGTCGTTGAGATAAGGGTGTACCAACACCCCCTCCTTGCGGAGAGCCGCCACCACCACGACCATCATCTTGGTGAATGTGCGAGGTGCCGTTGCCAGACCAAACAGTAATGCCTGGAATTGGAAATGCCCTATAGGCACTGCAAACCTTAGCAATCGTTGATGGCCCAGCCTCATAGGAATGTGGAGATACGCTTCTGTGAGATCGAGGGACGTCAAAAACTCCCCCCCTTTCTTATCACCACAATCACTGACCGCAATGTTTTCATGCAAAAATGCGGCACTCAAAGACAATGGTTTACCCACTTGAGGTCCAGAATTGGGCGAAAGGACCCGTCCTTTTTGAGAATGATGAAATAAATGGAGTACTGACCATAGCTGCACTGCTCCTGAGGGGCTGGAACCATTGCTCTCAGCTGGAGTAGCTGAGACAGGGTCTCCTTTACCGCCTGTGCCTTGCCTCGCGCCCTGCAGGGAGACAGGACAAAGGACTCAGCCACAGGCCAAGCAAATTTGAGGGCATAACCCTCACAAATGATCTCTAGAACCCATTGGTCAGATGTGATCTGGACCCAGGCCGAGAAAAACTCCTGAAGCCGACCTCCCATGGGCTGCTCCACAGTCTGGGCCCCCCTTGCTTCATTGGGTCTTTTTAAACCCCAAGGCGGAGGGACCAGCGAAACCTCTGCCGGCTCCTCGGAATCCTCTAAAACTTTGACCGCAGGAGGGAAACCTCCCCCTCTGGAAACCACCCAGGCGGGTGGTACGAAAATGCCGGAAATCTCGTGTCTGGCCCCAAGGAGCTGCCACCGACCAACCCGGCTTTGGCTTATCCTCCGGCAGGCGTCCCCCTTTGCAATCCCCCAAGTCTTTGACCAACTTGTCCAAGGCCTCCCCGAACAAAAGCTTCCCCTTAAAGGGGAGCTTACTAAGACGGGACTTGGAGGAATTGTCCGCTGCCCAATTCCACAGCCAAAGGTAGCGACGAGCTGCCACTACCAACGCCATGCTCTTAGCCAGCTCGCGTATGAGGTCATAGTGGATATCAGCCAGGTAAGCCACCCCCGATTCTAGTCTAGCTACATCTCCCAGCTGTTGCAGTCACTGCGACCAGCGAAGGCAGGCTCTCGCTACCCAAGCCCCACAAATAGAAGCCTGCAGGGATAGTGCATTGACCTCAAAGGCCTGTTTCAACAAAGTGTCCAACTTCCTGTCCTGCCCATCCTTCAGGGCTGCGCCATCTTCCACTGGGATGGTTGTGTTCTTCGTGACTGCCGAAACCGCTGCATCTACTCATGGAGAACAAAACATTTCGTACTCCTGATCCGAAAGCAGGTAGAGTCGAGTCATCGTCCTCACCCCCGGCAGATCCCACTCGTCTTGGATCATCTGCTTGACCACCCGGTGCACTGGAAAAACCTTCTGCATCTTCCGCACGGCCTGAATGACAGGGTCTTCCAGGACTTCTTCCTCCGCTGGTTGGGTGGCAGACAAAGTGAGGGCTTGAAGAGATTCCGCAATCAAAACCGGCAGCTCTTCTTGCCGAAAAACTCGGACAATCCTAGCCTGGTCTTCAGGCTCTGGAATCTCTCCTTCTTCAAGCTCTTCACTGCCCTCCTCCGGCTCCATCTTGAAGTCGTCCGCTTCCTGCCACTCGGACAAGGAAGGTCGTTCCTCCACGGACCGGGCCCTTTTGGCCGGTCCCACCCCAGAATTCTCTACCTTCTCCATGGAAGCCCGGCCTGCACCGGCCTCCAATGCTAAGGGAAACATCCTGGATCCCTGCTGGCGCAAGCAAAAAGTCTGATGCAGCAACAGCACAAACTCCGGGGAAAAACCAGCCAGCGCGCCCCCCCGCCCCTGCCAAACCTTGGGGGTTAGATGGACCTGGGACTGCCAGAGCAACCCCCCGCAGCAAGGGAGGAACCTCCAGTAGTGGGAGGCTCCAGCAGTGGGAGGCTCTATAGGAGCCTGCACCCCCTGCCTGGACGATGGTGCGGCCCCCCCAGACCTCTTCAGGAGCTCCTGTTCCAAGCTGGTGGCCTACGCCGCACAGCCATGGCACACCCCAGCGTCAGAGACCGTCCCCCGACGAGTACTACAGACAAGGCACTGCGGACACGCAGGCATTAGTACCGGATACTTGCGTCCCGAATTCAATAAGGCCGAAGTCAAAGAGTTACTAGTCCACCCTATCTCCCCTCTCAAAATGGTAGTGGTCTCTCAAATTTCCATCTATCTTATTAAAATGAAACCTGTTTCTTCTTTTTTTTTTATACCATCACAGCCCCGAATGGGAAGAAAGGCCACCAACTGTCCCCCAGAGGCCAAGGAGAACTGTCAGCCCTGCAAATACCAGGCCCTCCGACAGAGATGTGCAAAAGCGCGGGAAACTGAGCTGCTCACCAGCCTAGCTGAAAATATACTGACGCATTCGCCACGAGGTGCTAGGCCACACACCCCCGCCTGACTGCTCCACTGCGCAAAAAAGACTCACCCCATGATACCTGCTCATTGTAAGCTTGCCTGCTAGACAGAGCTCCGGAGTCTCCGCTGCCTCAAATTCGTCGTTTCTTTCTGTAAAGCACATGCACTAGCAGTTAGGCTAGAAACGGCAAAAGCAGGAAGAGAGAGAGGACCCGACAGCGACTCCCATCTGCTGACAGGATCGGTAGCCACCAAACTTGCCGAACTCCGGCCGATGCCCCAGACCCCCTCCGTACAAACAAGAAGGAGGGGGAGGAAGTAAGAAAACAGGGGTGGGGAAGCCTCCTCAGCTCTGCAACCACAGAAGTTTCACTCCTTTTTTTTCTAAACCCCAACTTTAAGACCAAATAAAAATAAGGCACAGGGAATGTAAAAACAACACAAAAACCCAACTACACCTAGCTAAATTTGCTCCTTATCTGTTCCTTCAGTGAGCCTAGCACCTAGGCTCATTATCACCTCCAGTTGCTTGGAGACTGAGCACACTGGGAGCTGGTGGGAAGTGCCAGCGGTATTAGTACGGGTGACTTCAGAATCTGACATGCTCAGTCTCCAAGCTGTGAGACGAGATGCACTACACTAGAGGTGTGGAACTGGACTGTAGGGACGATAAGGAACTCTTGAATCCCAGAAAGTAGAATGCATATCCGAGCTGGAATACAGAGACATGCACAGTATACATCCAATGTGGTCTGTTTGTGGGCAAGTCAGTGGGATCTTACCTAGGGCAGCACCTGTATCTCCTACAGTCACAAGAGTTGGAAGTTTCGGCTGGGAAGGAGCTGTGGAATTCTGGAATGAGGCCATGCTTAATTATTAAGAACTTGCCTTCTAGACTTCAGGATGAGCTGAAAAGAATGAACCAAGTACATATGAAGAGCAGTCTGTATTTGTGTAAAATAAATACACTATATTCATGTGTAAAATATAACACACACAATCATATATAGACAGACAGATATTTCTTTTTTTTTTCTAATAAGAAAGGTGCCAGTGGGACAAACACCTAATGCCCTACACCCTCACCTGCAATCAGCTGCAGAGCTCCACCACAGTAAAAGTCTCCCACTTTCCATCATGTCTCCTTCCAAGGGGACAAACCCCGGGGCAGGGGGGAGGAGGTTGAGAGAGAGAAAGAGATACACTGCTAGTGCATACCCCACCCCCCAATCCTTTCACCACTTGTGCTGTTCTCTCTCTCACCTACTGGCACAAACGCAACTCGTACATTATGGAGATAATTTAATAAATATCTGCCCATAGTATAGGGGTGCATAAGTATGCACTTGTACATGCTGCGTGTAGCCATTTCCGGGGCATCGTTGGGGTGGAGCAGTGGTAGATTTGTGAGTATACGCTTAGAATCCATGCACATGTATACCTGCTCCAAGGTAAGTGTAAATGTGCACGCTACATGGGCTGCTTCTAGAAGCAGATTTTGTTAAGTGTCATGTTACCTTTATAAAATAGGCTTACAAACAAACTTGTTACGAAGATGTCCAATTATAAATGTTACCCTCTATGTGGTTAAAGGGAGAAAAAAAGCCACAATTGTGCTATTAGCAGTAATTAACATGACAGAGAATGGTTTATAATATGGCAATTACCAGATCCTAGTGCTGTTCTCGGTGGCATACCGAGGGAGGAACATGGCTGGAGACCACAGGGGCCTTGGAAAAGGATGGGCCACATGATCCCACTAGCTCACCCAAAAGCTACCCCCACAACTTCTTCAACACCCCTATACTACTTTCATGCAACTGACCCATCCCAAGCTGCTCCATCCCCTAAACAATCCACCAAATCTAACTCATCCCCCAACTTGCCCCATGCAGCACATGCACAACCGATTTCACACCTCAGATTCCAACTGTTGCAGCTAGGGGGTGCTATCAACCACCTGCTGGCTAATAGGGTAACTCTAATGCCCTGGGACCTTTAACTTCCATGGATGAGAGCTATTCCCTGTACTATACAAAAATACACTCCCCGACAATATATAGTTATAGAACTTTACTTTCCAGCCTTTCCTAAGGCCAACAAATATTTAAACATCAGGATGGCTTATAACAAAAGATTCATATGCAAATATAAACTTGGAACAAGGCATATCATGCTGCCATAACTGACTGCAATCACTTTAAATCAACGGTATTGTGGCAGGTGCAGGCCTGTGACCCACAGTGTCCGAACATGAGCAGGCCAGCATGGCTAGCTTGACCTGTAAATGAGGCCTGTGGAGAGGCATATAGGATTGCACATCCCCCAATATGCTGCTATTGTAAGATAGAACTCAGTAGAAGTATTGAATTAGCTTAGGTAAGCAGAACTGTAGTATTGAAAGATGGAAAAATACAGAAAAACATGTTTAAAAGTTACTGATAAGAAAAAGTACATCTGCAAAGAAATAATTAGGAGTGCTGACAGATGAGTTGCAGAGCCCAGCTCCTCTGCACGTACAAATTGGTTCTTTAACCTTGAGAGTGTGAAAGTAACAAGTTGATGAACTGACCATTGTAATTGGGACTAGAAGGGGGGTATGCAGGTGTCATGCCCACTGGAGGGACATAACTGGATAAACTTATCAGTACCGGGACCAATAGAAGAGGTACGGGAGGTACGGGAGATTACCGGGACCAATGAAATGTTTTTCTATACCTAGAATGGAACAGAAGTCTATAAAAGTTGTTGTAATGCTTGAAAACTTTGCTCAGCCATTTTGAAATTGATTGGTTCGAGACTTGTGCACAAATAAATGATTTGGACCTTCTGAACAGACTCCTGGTATCATTGGTTTGTCTGCGCTTTGCTGCTACATATTCCTTGGTGCATTGGCCGGGAAGTTGTGGAATCAAAGTGTATATAGGGCAATATACCACGACTTTCCGCCTCTATAGGCTTGGTCCTGCCGGGATCGCGCCCTTCCGACGAGGGCTGCTCCCTGGCGCCACCGGTCCCTTGTATCGGAGGGAGCTGGTCGGACCTCGGCGGGTGACGAGCCCGGCTGGAGTCAACGCCTCGAACCCGAGTGAGGGGAGTCCGAGGTCCAACTCATGCGCCTGCTTGGGAAGTTTGAGGACCGGATCCGGTGAGTATAGTTTTGATTTTGGGTCTAGACAGAAATAGAAAGCGCAGTACTGCCATTGGAACTTGGAACTTTGGAATTTGTAATCTCGAGATATTGGGAATTGGTAAGAGAGCATGATCACCTCTCAAGGAAGAGCCGAGTAGCCTGGCATGGGAATTCGCTGGGTGAAACCCTCATCCTTTTTGTAATTGGGAAATTGGAAAAGACTAGTCAGAATAGATAGAAACGAATGCATTCTGGGATACGTTGCTAGCATGATTGTGTGAACGAAGTGTGAATGAGAGGTCTGGCAGCACGGACCAAGTGAAGGCGGACCCCTGAGTAGCGCATTTCCTGACCGGGCGACCGCGTTCAGGTCGCGAAAAGGGGGAAGCGATTGTCGTCTTGTCTTGTTATTTGTACTCCTTATACGTTTCCAGGGCCGTGTGGACCCCTTACCCACGGTCCGCCCTCCTTTTCCCTTCTGTCTGTTGTTGCGCGCACACATCGAAATGGGAGGGGCGGGGTCTACTAGAAACACTCCACTAGAATGTATGATCGCACATTTTAAAGAGGGATATTCAGGAGATTATGGTATTAAAATGACAGCAGCCCGTTTGCAAATTTTGTGTACTAGGGAGTGGCCCGATCTAGACCCCATCTGGCCCCGAGAGGGAACGTTCAAAGTAGAGATTATTCAGTCAATACACCGTAGAGTGCGGGTAGCGCACCCTGATCAGTACCCTTATATAGATTCTTGGTTAAGTATTTGTGAAGATCCGCCCCCCTGGGCGCAGCGCTGTTATGAGGAACAGTGCAGAATAATGTTGGCTAAAGCAGATTCTAGACAGAAAACGGAACAGCCTAGAATGAAAGAGCAGGATACGAAAGCCAGAAAGAAGCCCATCCTGGCAGATCCTGATTCCCCAGAAATAACTCTCAGGCAGCCCCGAACCCCAGGTCCAGTAAGAGTAGCCCGGCGTCCTGCCCCAGAACCCCAGAGACGGCCAGAGCCGAGGCGGGACCCAACCCCTGATCCCCCTCCTGGAGAAGAGAAAAAGGAAGAATTAGCGAGAAAAGAAGAGGAGGACCTAGAAAGCGAGTCAGAAGTGGAGACAGAGGAAGGAGAAAGAGAGAATCCCCCAGATGAGGAGGAAAGTGTACAAATACTTGAGAAAGCCAGCGTTAGCACTAGCACGCCAGAGAGAGCGAAACCCAAAGCAAAACCTGTTGAGAAAAAGAAAGTGACTCCTGCAAAGGCAACGACAATAACCCTTAGATCCCAAAAGACACCCATAGCAGCTAAACTGTTTCCCTTACGGCAAGTCCCGGGAGTGCCCGTAAAGAATGATAATGATGAAGTGGTAGCGGGACCCCTAACTTATGTGTATCTCCCTTTCTCTACAACTGATTTATTAAATTGGAGGTCGCATTACGCCTCCTATACTAGTAAGCCCCAGGAGCTGACAGAATTAGTAACTAGTATTATGGAAACTCACCAACCCACTTGGCCAGATTGCCGTCAGCTCCTGACCACCCTATTCACTACAGAAGAACGAGCAAGAATTAGAAAAGCAGCTATTGAATGGATGGCAGAAAACCCTGCAGCTCCGGCACAGGGGCAGAATATAATAGACCGTCGAGAAGCAGCTCAGAGAGAATTCCCGAATGAAGACCCCCAATGGGATCCAAATACAGATGAAGGATCCACAGCCCTAGCCCGTTTTCGCCAAGGCTTTTTACAAGGCCTGAAAAGGGGGGGCCAGAAAGCTATGAACCTTTCCAAAGTTGCAGGAGTAATTCAAGGAATAGATGAGAGCCCAGCAGATTTCTATGAGAGATTAACTGAAGCATACAGAATGTATACCCCCTATGATCCCGAGGCACCAGGAAGTTTATGTATGGTGAATTCTGCTTTTGTAAACCAGTCTCAACCAGACATTAGACGCAAATTACAGAAGTTAGAAGGGTTTGCGGGCATGAATGCAACACAGTTATTGGAAGTCGCTCATAAAGTGTATGTGAATCGTGATACTGAAAGACAGAGAGAATGTGATAGAAAGATGAAGAAGAAAGCTGATTTTTTGGCTGCGGCCATAGTGGAACAGAAAAGGGGAGGTGTCCCTAGTCGAAGGAGCAGAGGAAGAGGGCGGGGTCAAGGCGGATGCCGGACCCCGAGACTAGGCGTGAACCAATGCGCCTATTGCAGAGAGGAAGGACATTGGAGAGATATGTGCCCGCAACTCGAAGACGCCCAGCATGATGACGACAGCAGCCATCAGTGGCGAGAAGAAAGACGAAGCTATCCCCGAAGCCGAGGAGGAGCCAACCGAGAACAATTCCAGCGAGAGAGAGGAGGAACCATTCAAGCATTGGCCACACCAGCCCATGATGAGAATGACGTGGATTAGGACAGACCGGGCTCCAAGTTTGCTTTAGGTCTCCAGGAGCCTATGGTCGGAATACAAATAGGAGACCAAATTATGGACTTTATGGTTGATACTGGAGCACAACATTCAGTAATAGACAAAAAGATAGCCCCATTCACTACAAAAGCAGTCACCATCATAGGAGCAACTGGTGCCAAAGCCACAAAGTCTTTTCTTCAAAACCGAATATGCAGTCTGGGAGGACAGCAAGTAACTCATCAATTCCTTTACATGCCCGAATGTCCAGTGCCACTACTGGGACGAGATATGTTAGCCAAGCTTCAAGCACAAATATCTTTCTCTGAACAAGGAGAAATGCAAATGACAGTAAATTCCCAAACCAAACCAGCAGGAGTGATGCTGCTGACAGTTCCCCGAGAAGAAGAATGGAGATACTACATTGATGATTCGATACAAGATACCTATTTTGAACAAACTTTAAAAAGTATTGATGCACCACCTGGAGTATGGGCAGAAGGCAGCCCCCCAGGCCTAGCCAAACATATAGCTCCAGTGATTGTAACCCTCAAGCCTAGTGCTACACCAGTGCACTTCAAACAGTACCCTCTCCCAAGAGCCGCAATTGAAGGCATCCATCGCCACCTACAAAGATTGCTCGAGTATGGCCTACTGAAAGTATGCCAATCCCCATGGAACACTCCACTTTTGCCAGTAAAGAAGCCTGGGACAGATGATTATCGCCCAGTGCAAGATTTGAGAAGAGTAAATGATGCAGCTGAGACCATACATCCAGTCGTACCCAATCCTTACACCCTCCTAGGACTGATACCTGCTGAAGCTACCCATTTCACTGTACTGGATTTAAAAGACGCATTCTTTTGCATAAGATTAGCCCCTGTAAGCCAAATATTGTTTGCATTCGAATGGCAGGACCCCATCTCTGGAAGAGGGGGCCAACTTACCTGGACAAGATTACCCCAAGGATTCAAGAATTCGCCTACCATCTTTAGTGCCGCACTGAATCAAGACCTTTCAAGCTATCCAGTAGCCCCGGGGAAGAGAGTGCTTCTCCAATATGTGGATGATCTGTTGATAGCTGCCGTATCAGAAAGTGAATGTATACTAGCCACCAAAGATCTCTTGCAGTTACTAGAGGAAGCTGGATACAAAGTTTCCAGAGCCAAAGCACAGCTATGCCAAAAAGAAGTGAAATACTTGGGTTTTCGTATTACCCAAGGAAGCAGAAGATTAGGCAGAGAAAGAAAAGAAGCAGTATGTAGAATTCCAACTCCAACAACCAGAAAGCAAGTCAGAGCCTTTCTGGGAGCGGCAGGATATTGCCGAATTTGGATACCCAACTTTGCCCAAATTGCCAAACCACTGTATGAAGCCACAAAAGGAGAAGAGAAGTCGCCATTGGAGTGGGGACTTGAGCAGGATACAGCCTTCAAGACGTTAAAGGAAGAATTGATGTCATCACCAGCACTTGGACTACCAGATGTCCACAAACCTTTCCACTTGTTTGTACATGAAGCACAGGGAAATGCCTTAGGCATGTTGACTCAGAAATTGGGAAATTGGGAGCGACCTGTAGCCTACCTATCGAAACAATTGGACCCTGTGGCCAAAGGATGGCCACCTTGCTTGAGAGCAGTTGCAGCTACAGCGCTACTAGTGAGTGAAGCAGACAAACTCACACTAGGACAGAACATACGAGTCACTGTGCCACATGCAGTCCTTGCCCTTATGGAACAGAAAGCAAATTATTGGCTCACCAATTCCCGAATGTTGAAGTACCAGAGCATGTTATGTGAAAACCCACAGATACAACTTGAAGTGAGCCATGCCCTGAATCCAGCCACCTTGATACCCATCAGTGAAGAACTCCCAGAACATGACTGTATCGAAGTCATGGAGACTGTGTTCTCCAGCCGACCCGACTTGACAGATGTGCCCATAGACAATCCTGACCAAACCTATTATGTTGATGGGAGCAGTCTCATCCTTGATGGACGACGCTGTGCCGGATATGCAGTCGTCACTCAACACGAAGTAGTTGAATCATCAGCCCTAGCCTCAGGTACATCAGCCCAGAAAGCCGAATTGATAGCACTCACCAGAGCATTGTTGTTAGGAGAAAAACTTATACTGAATGTATATACAGATTCCAAATATGCCTTCACTACCCTGCATGCCCATGGAGCTCTCTATAAAGAAAGAGGACTCATCACATCCGGAGGAAAATCAGTCAAATATGGTCCCGAAATATTGATGTTGCTTGATGCAGTCTGGGCCCCAACACGTGTAGCTGTTATGCATTGCAGAGGACATCAAGCAGGAAAAGGAGAAGTTGCTCGAGGAAATAGATTTGCAGATGCCTCAGCACGACAAGCAGCTATGACAGGACAAATTGCCCCACAAGCTATGCCAATGCAAGCAGCATTGTTTCCAGTACCTTTGAATCTATGGACCCCACGATATACCACCAAAGAATTGGACTACTATTGTGACAAAGAAAATGGAGTATTGAAAGACGGATGGATTGAGCTGCCACCAGAAGAGGGCAGTCAACCCCCAGGACGAATAGTAATTCCTGAACTGTTAGGACCATCCTTTGTCAAAGCTTTCCACGAAGCCACCCACTATGGGAAGAGTGCTATGGAAAAAGCACTCAGACCACATTTCTACATCCCTCTGATGACAACCATATCAGCTTCAGTAGCACGACAATGTCAAACTTGTGCCAAGAATAATGCCAAGCAAGGCCTTATTACAGCACCCCGAGTTCAGTCAAGAGGTGTGACCCCCATGCACAACCTCCAAGTTGATTTCACCGAAATGCCAAAAGCCAATGGGTACCATTACCTATTAGTATTAGTTTGTACTTTCTCTGGGTGGGTAGAAGCATTCCCAACCAGAACTGAGAAAGCCCGAGAAGTTACCAAAGTCTTAATGAGAGAGATTGTCCCCAGATTCGGAATTCCAGCAGTAATAGGGTCAGACAATGGACCCTCATTTGTCTCCCAAGTTACTCAGCAGTTAGCAAAAGCTTTGCAGATACAGTGGAAGCTCCACACTGCATACAGACCCCAGAGTTCAGGGAAAGTTGAGCGAATGAATCGTACCTTGAAAGCCCAAATGTCTAAGCTTTGTCAGGAGACACAATTGAAGTGGCCCCAAGTGCTCCCCATAGCTTTATTCAGAATACGCTCAGCTCCTGTAAAGTCAACAGGATTTTCCCCTTTTGAAGTTTTGTATGGTAAACCCCCACCAATAGTGCAGGGAATCAAAGGAAGTCTAGCCCAAATTGGTTCAGAAATAACCAGACAAGAACTTCTAGCTCTTAGTTTTGTTCTGCAGACTCTCCATACGTGGATCCAAGACCAGTTGCCTATCAACTTGACGGAACCCTTGCATCCCTATCAGCCTGGTACTTCGGTGTGGATCAAAGATTGGAAGAAGACACCGTTGGAACCCCATTGGAAGGGACCGTACACCGTCATCCTGTCTACCCCAACTGCAGTAAAGGTAGCCGAGATCGACGCCTGGATCCACCACAGCAGAGTCAAGCCCGCCGCCAATCCTGAACCTGAGCAGTGGACAGCAGAACAGCATCTTGATGCACCCTTGCGAGTTACTTTGAGACGGCAACCAGCAGCTTAGACACTTCATCACAAGTGCTTTGCAGCAGCCAAGTCTTTCGAAGAGGATTGCTGTTTTCCATGCAGCAACAGCTTTGTTTCAACGAACCCAATTTGTGTGTGATTTGACACACTACTTAGAGACTACATTGACTAAGCCAGACTTCACAAGCCAACTGAAATTGCTAAAGAGTTGGTCAATGTGTACTGGCCAACCTGAGGATCTTCAATCAACACTCAGCACCCGTTAAATTGCTTCATTAGCAAACGGGACGAAGAATAAAAGACCGTCGTGATCAAGATCAGCAAGCTGAGGATTCAGAAGAACTCCAATCAACATCGACATGCATCTTTACTTTTGCTTTGCTTTGGTTGCCTTCTTTGGAGGTTTTGAACAGACTTATGCTTTACCTCCATGCACTGCCTGCATTACTTCTACTAGAATTGGACTGAAAGTAACTCAGACTTTGCTTTATCATTCTTACTATACCTGCGAGGGGACAGTAACTCGGTGTATCTATAACACCACTGAACTAAATGTTTGCACTCATGGAAAAATTAAAACATGTTATAATCCGCATCAGAATCCATCCTATTACACGATGGAAATAAGATGGAAGGATGCAGATGGACCTATATTAGCTGCAACGCCACCACTTAAGGACATTTCTAAACCTGCTGTTTTGAATTTTGATGCATGCAATGCTATTAATAGAGATAGTTATTCCACCTGTGGTACATGGGAGAAAGCGTATCGAAATGACCATAAGTATATGTGTCCAGAAGGTGCCACAGGATGGAGAAAGTGTACAGGTAAAAAGGAACCAGGCTATAGTACTGCCCCAGCAGCAGACTACTATTGCCCGTATTGGGGATGTGTTTTTTATGCTACCTGGAATACTGGTATAACTGATGAGAAAATAGATAAACGAATGGCTACTTTAACCAAGCCAACCACAAATGATAAATGTCAGAAAGATGCTTGTAACCCCTTACATTTACGTATACACAATCCCCATGCATGGAAACAAGGATATAAGTTTGGTTTACGTATTGCTGGAGGAGCAATAGATCCAGGGACCATTGTGTATATCAGATTGAATACTCAAGCCCACCAGTCATCTAAATATCATATTCATAATACTTTTTATGAAGCCATGCATGTAAATAAGTTTGAGATCCCTCACCCCTCACAGAATTTATTTCTAGAATTAGCCGGAGCAGTAGTATCTAGTCTTAAGATCACAGATTGTTATTTCTGTGGCGGAACCCAAATGGGAGATCAGTGGCCATGGGAAGCCCAAGAATTGAATTATTCCATGATTTACAATCAGACTGAATTACACAAGACTACCAGTGAATGGGTGTTAGCGCACTCAATCGTTGGACGTCTTTGCTATGCCAGAACTGGACCCCAGTTCACCCAAAAGGTAGGACAGCTGGTCTGTCTTAGCCAAAAGTACTATAATGCCACAACCAAGAAGATAGCATGGTGGTCAGGAATTGGACATCCTGAACCTCCTAACCCATTAGCCAGATTTCCTGAACTTGCAGGTCTATGGACTAACCTTGCTGAAATCCAAGCCTGGCAGGCCCCACCTGGCCTATATTGGATCTGTGGAAACCGAGCGTATGCACAACTCCCACCACACTGGGGAGGAGCATGTGTCTTAGGAACCATCAGACCTTCTTTCTTCCTGTTAAACACTGAGCATGGAGAACAATTAGGATACCCAGTATACACTACCCACCGACACAAAAGAGCACTAAGACAAAAGAGAGAGGCCTTACAGATAGGCAAGTGGGAGAAATGGCAAGGTGATGATTGGCCACCAGAAAGAATCATTGAATATTATGGACCCGCCACTTGGAATGATGATGGTATGTATGGTTATCGTACCCCAATTTATATGATTAATCGTATCATTCGCTTACAAGCAGTAGTTGAAATAATAACCAATGAAACTAGTCATGCTCTCACGCTTTTAGCTAGACAAAGTACTCAGATGCGCACTGCGATATATCAGAACCGCTTAGCACTTGATTATTTGTTAGCAGCTGAAGGAGGAGTATGTGGTAAGCTGAACTTAACCAATTGCTGTTTGAAAATAGATGATAAAGGTCAAGTAGTTGAAGAAATTGCTAAAGATATGCAAAGACATGCTTATGTGCCAGTACAGACGTGGCACTCATTGAAATTTCCTAATTGGTTTGCTAACCTCTTTTCATGGGTGGGAGGATTTAAGACTTTCATCGTATTGGTACTAATCCTTGTTGCTGTTATCTTCTTATTACCATGTTTAATCCCATGTTGTATGCGTTCCATTCATAACACTATTGATAGTACAGTAGAGCGGAAGACCGCAACAAAAATCATGGCTTTATATACAGCCAGTCCTGGTAGAAATCCTTTAGCCAGGATGTGATTCTTCAGAAAGTGATTTAATTCTCACACCTTATTAAGTAATAGGGTGAGATTAATCAAAGGGGGGAATGTGGCAGGTGCAGGCCTGTGACCCACAGTGTCCGAACATGAGCAGGCCAGCATGGCTAGCTTGACCTGTAAATGAGGCCTGTGGAGAGGCATATAGGATTGCACATCCCCCAATATGCTGCTATTGTAAGATAGAACTCAGTAGAAGTATTGAATTAGCTTAGGTAAGCAGAACTGTAGTATTGAAAGATGGAAAAATACAGAAAAACATGTTTAAAAGTTACTGATAAGAAAAAGTACATCTGCAAAGAAATAATTAGGAGTGCTGACAGATGAGTTGCAGAGCCCAGCTCCTCTGCACGTACAAATTGGTTCTTTAACCTTGAGAGTGTGAAAGTAACAAGTTGATGAACTGACCATTGTAATTGGGACTAGAAGGGGGGTATGCAGGTGTCATGCCCACTGGAGGGACATAACTGGATAAACTTATCAGTACCGGGACCAATAGAAGAGGTACGGGAGGTACGGGAGATTACCGGGACCAATGAAATGTTTTTCTATACCTAGAATGGAACAGAAGTCTATAAAAGTTGTTGTAATGCTTGAAAACTTTGCTCAGCCATTTTGAAATTGATTGGTTCGAGACTTGTGCACAAATAAATGATTTGGACCTTCTGAACAGACTCCTGGTATCATTGGTTTGTCTGCGCTTTGCTGCTACAGTATTAAAACCCTGGAAGCTCCCCATCTTCTCAGTCTTTGCTTCAGACAAGCAGCCTGATCCACTGCAGTTGGCTGGCAGTGGCTATGGCTAAGCCACTCCAGAACATCTATCCAGCTTTTGGTCCTTTAAAAAGGCAAACAAGTAAAATTCCCACCAATGTCTTTCTGCTTTAAATTCATCTTAGAAATACAGCATGCACAACTACAGTTGTTCTCCCTCTTTTCAAGTGTTCATTAAAAAGTTATTAAACCCACTTGCTTCTTAACAGAATATCAGCACACACTTCTTGTTGTGCAGCAACTCTTAGGAATCCAGACCCGGATTTCCACTGATCCCAAGCCAGGGAGCAAGAGCTTTATTCAGCCCTCTCCTCTACTTCTCTGTAACAAAGTACCTATGCTTAACCTTTCTCAGAGATAGTAACAATTCCACAGGTGTTCTGGTATACCCATGCTTCTTAATGTGGCCTAGAGTTTCTCATGGTTTACAAAAGCCTTGCTGTAGTCAATAAAAGACACATAGATATCCTTTTGCCTTTTCAAGGATCCATCTCAGATCCGCGATGATGTCTCTCATTCCTCGCCCTTTCCTGAACTCTGCTTGCACTTGGCGTGTAGAATAGAAATGTTTCTGGTGTGATTGATCGATTGGTGGCTTTGCAGTAGGGTCCATTCCTTACTGTGACTACAAAACGTATAGGTGCTCTCCACAAACCATTGTTTTGGGTACTAAAGTTAAGGGCACAACCTTCCCACCGCCATGTGGGTGACCAATTGTTACTCCATGCAGAAAATTATTATTTGTGCATATGCTTTCTGCGCATGCACCTGGCATCTCCAATAAAGCACATACAGCTTCTGTGCATGCGTCTGGCATTTCCATTGGCGCATACTCTTTCTGCACATGTGCTTAGCACCTCCACTGCCCATATGCTTTCTGCGCATGCGCCTGGCACCTCCACTAGCATATATGCTTTTTGCGCATGCATTTTGTGCCCACCACACGTATCTCATTTGCATACATAAGAACATAAGATATGCCATACTGGGTCAGACCAAGGTCCATCAAGTCCAGTATCCTGTTTCCAACAGTGGCCAATCAAGGTCACAAGTATCTGACAGGTTCCCAAAATGGCACCCAGGTTCCACAATACATACCAGCGCACAACCTTTGCAATGCTCTCACGCAAGAAAAACATATGCATGGCTTTTATTTTATTTTATTTAACATCTTTTTCATACTGTCTTTCTACCAATCAAGACTGTTTACAGTGAAGTTAGTGCATTTGAATGAGATTGAATACAATGAGAGATGTGAGTTACAAATAATGTTAATGTAGGCTAGGATAACTAGATTTCAACAAACATAAGGTATAGGAACAGATTAGTATGGCTTAAGAATTTAACTTATGTACAACAGTTTGGTATTGTGGATCAAATGGATCTGAGTTGTTACGAATTATATAATACAGTAGTTCTTGTCCTAGGGTCCAGAGACAAGGTGCATCAAGGCAAGATATGTTTAGTCCTGGCAGGGGTCAGTCTCATGGTATTCTCTGAATAATTGTTTTTTTTGTTTCTTTCTTAAGTCTTCCACTGAGTCGATGGTCCTTAGATGAGGAGGTAGAGCGTTCCACATAATTGGGGCATAGAGGGAGAATGCCCTGTTACACGATCTTTGCTTGCTCTTGATTTGTTGAGGCAGTATGTCCAGCAGCTTGAGTGAGTTGTGTCTTCTAGGCTAGTATTGGTGGGTTTTTTCAGTAGAGTCTGTAGACATTCTGCAGACTGGTTGCTAATAACTTTGTAGGTACTGAGAATGACTCTGTACTTTAATCAGAAAGCGATGGGTAGCCAATATAGTTGTTTGAGGATCAGGGTAATGTGGGTCTGTCAGGATGTTCGTTGAATGATTCTTGCTGCTATGTTTTGGGCTAGCTGCAATGGATAGAGTATATGCTTGGGCAAACCCTGGTAAACTGAATTACTGTATTCTAACAGGGGGGTTATAGCCTGACAAAGGTGCGGAAGTCTTCTGGGTTAAGGAGGGGGTGTAGATTCTTCAGAACTTTGATCATGTGGTAGATAGCTTTAGTGGTGTGTTTGTGCTTGTAGGTTCAAACCCTGGTCAAATATGACTCTTAAGTATTTGACATCTGTTTTAACTTTAAGTTCCTTGTTACCCATCTTAATTGTTGCTGGTGGCTTAAAATTGGGGGCTTTTGTTATGTGCAGGACTTTGGTTTTGTTATAGTTGATGCTGAGGTTGTGATTTTGTAGCCATTGAGTTACTGCCATGAAGCATTTGGTTATTCTGGAGTAATCTGGAGACAATATAAAGAAAGGCGAGTAAATCCTAATGTCATCTGCATATATTTGGTAGCTGATGTTAAAGCAATGAATGATGGTGCACAGGGGCTGGATGTAAATATTGAATAGGAGAGTGAGGAACATTGGGGTACTCCTTGATGTAGAGAGTAGGGGAGGGATTTCTGGGTTCCTACTCTTACATGTTGTTTGCGATCTGAAAGGTAAGAAAGGAACCATTTGGTAGTTGTGCCTTGAAGTCTCTGGAGGAGTAATTGGTGGGATACAGAGTCGAATGCTGCTGAAATGTCTAGAAACAGGAGTATGAATCCTTGAGAGAGGTGTTGTGTGTCAATTATGAGAGTGTCAAGCAAGGACGAGAAGAGGATTTCTATGCCATGATGAGAACAAAACCCATGTTGATGCTGGTCTAGTGAAGCATGAATGTTTATGTGATCTTGGAGTTGCGTTTGTACTGCTTTTACAATGATCTTTGCAATGAATGGGATGCTGGATATTGGTCTGTATAAGGCTGAGGAGCATGGGTCTTAGGTTAATCTTCTTTAGAATTGGTCTGATAGATGATGGTTTGAGTAATGGTTGGTAGGAATGCATGTGTTAGGAAGACATTTTAGCAATAAATGGTATTATGTGGGATTTTGAGACCTTAATCCGTGGGATAGTGTGGATGCTCATTTCCTGCTCAGCAGCTGTTTCTGCACTTATTATTGGCTCCCATACCTGTGTGAGAAGGCACGTTGGTGCTCATGTTCCTGGAGAAGGGCTTTAAGATCAAGCCCCGCTGTGGGATAGTGTGAACACCCATTTCCTGCTCAGCTGCTGTTTCTGCACTTACTATTGGCTTCCATACCCATGTGAGAAGGCATGTTGGTGCTCACATTGCTGGAGAAGGGCTTTAAGATAAAGTCCCACCACATTGCCCCTTTGAAGCCCAGAACTGTGAGGAGGCCCCAGTGCACCTATGAGGAAGCAGATTTTCCCTAATCTGACTGGTAAAGATGGCAAGGTAGTTGGCCCGATGGACTCTTGTATTAAAATTGTTCTTCCAGTGTCTGAGGCTCAGTCCTTGCCACATGATGCCACATCCTTATCAGTGAGTGCTGTATCCTCTTCTCCTCCTTTTGAACAGGACGTTTTAACCCTGCCCAGTCAGGGGGGTCAAGTAGAAGGAGGAGAATGTCTTTCCGGATGGGAGTGAATGTTCTCCCTTGGTTTTGCAGACATCGTCAAACCCTAGTTGGAGTATGACCCGACCTTTACCAACCCCGTTTGAGCCAATTATATCTATTCCAGATAAACCTGTTCCTCCTAAGAAAAAATTGTTACAGGACATATGGGAAGTTGTAACACGGAGTGAACTTTCTCTTCAGTCCTCTTTCCTTAAAGTGCCTGATTTCTCAAAAGAGGTGGTTGTGAAGCTTGTGGAACATGACACTAAATTAGGTTTGGCGGACCAATGTTTTCAACAACTTGAGTCTTTGGTGTCTGCCCCGGGGGCTTCACTAGCTGCCCCAATTTTGATTTTTCTTTGTTACAGCGTCAGATAAAAGTCCTGGAAAATGTATCAGGCTGTAAGAATTTAGATTTTTTGAATTTCCCACGCACACATTTCTTCTCTCCGTCCATTCTTTTTGTGAAATACTTGAAGGAGATATTGTGTTAACCTGACGCTGAGGCTGTACAGTATTCTGAATTGTGTTATGTCCCTTCTGGATTTCAGGCTTTGGCTGAGTGAAGATGTGTCTGCAGTTGCCATGGATAACGTAGCTCCAGATAGTCTTGACCTTTCAAGTTTTCTTGAGTCGTCTATAGGCGAGATCACGGGGTGTACTACTTTAGTGGTATAGTTTATGACTGAAGCTGATAAAGATTCTATATTGCGTTTATATTTTAGCAAGAGACAGGAAAGGTTTTGTGGTCAGGTTCTTCAGGTTTTTATGGATATTTCTAGATTAACACAAAAGCGGAAAAAAACATTTTTAAGGCTAAGACCTCGAGGCTTGGCCCTTCGTGCTTCCTCCACATTAAAATTTCCTTGCAAATGTCTTATCTCTTATTAAAGTAAAGAGTAGTTACTCACCTGTAACCCTGTAACAGGTGTTCTCCAGGAGCAGCAGGAATCAGTCCTCACATATGGGTGACGTCGGCATCGATGGAGCCCCCATGCGGAGCATTTCCCCAGCTTTCAAAGAAAGCCTTTGGGAATGCAGGCACGCATGCGCGGTCCCCTTCCCGCCCAAAGGTGCCATCTTGCTCAGTCTAATGACATAGCTAAAAGACAGCACAAAAAGAAAATGAACTATATACCACTGCAACTCCAAGGGGAGGAGGGAGGGTCGTGAGGACTGATCCTGCTGCTCCTGGAGAACACCTGTTACAGGTGAGTAACTACTCTTTCTCCAGGACCAAGCAGGAAGTCAGTCCTCACATATGGGTGACTCCCTAGCTCTGGGCTACCAGGAACCCAGGCTGAAAAATAGAGCTCCCTCTAGAGCCTCAGCAACAGTGAGAGAATCTTCTCCGAGACCACACCTGAATGGTAGCCCAACACCAGGGCCGGAGGGTAGGAGTTGCCTAAACCTCAAAGAGATTATGTTGTACCGCTTGCCCGAAAGCACTGTCCCTACGGGACTCCCTCTCAAGGCAGTAGTGGTCCGCACAAGTCTGGTTTGAAGATCAAGTAGCGGCCCGGCAGATGTCTGCCAACGGAACAGAACGGAAGGGCTACTGATGCGGCCTTCACCCGGACCCGGTGGGCCGTGACTCGACCCTCCAGGGAGAGGCCGGCTGCCCTGTACACCCAAGCGATACAGTCCGCCACCCAAATGGACAACGTATGCTTAGTGACGGGCAACCCCAATTTATTAGGGTCAAAGGAAATGAAGAGCTGAGAAGCCCTTCTATGCCCCTGCGTACATTCTAAGTAAAAGGACAGCGCCCTTCTACAATCCAGGGTATGCAAGACAGTTTCGTCCCTACTGGCGTGCGGCCTGGGAAAGAACGTCGGAAGGACCACCTCCTGGTTGAGGTGGAAGGAGGACACTACCTTTGGAAGGAACTAAGGATGAGTCCTGTGGTGAAGAATGCCCTCCAGAGGAGATGGAGATTGAAGAAAATCCTGAAAAGCGAAAGGATTTACACAGGATTTTCAATCCTAGAAGGAAAAAAACATACTGCTCTGCTGAGCTGAGAACAGACACCAGCCCAGGGGAGGAGTTAGGCAATGCTGATTGGGCACACCCAGGGGTTGGACAAGGTGTGCCGGGAAAAGAAACCCTTTTTAAAGCTTTGAACAAGGCTGCTAAGCAGATTACGTGTGGGACCAGGTGGAAGAGTGGCTCCAAGACGAGGTCGTCGGAGAGTGGATCCGAGACCAGGAAGCAGTTTGGCTGTACGAGTGAGTCTG
The DNA here is from genome assembly GCA_033557465.1 of Ichthyophis bannanicus. Lineage (NCBI taxonomy): Eukaryota > Metazoa > Chordata > Amphibia > Gymnophiona > Ichthyophiidae > Ichthyophis > Ichthyophis bannanicus. The sequence goes on from CM066035.1 coordinate 23,930,016, forward strand.
GAAGATTTGAGAGTGTTTGGAAAGGTTCTGCAAGGAGTTCTAAATGTGCTATTAAAAGGAGTCCTGTGAGGAATGGACGGAGCCATGTTTTAGAATCCTGGGAGAAGACAGAACCCTGGAATAGAAAGCCTCAAAGGCAGGCACACGCTGAAGAAAACTCATTCTACAGGATAGAGCCTGGACCTGGAAAGCCCAGAAAAACCCACACCTGGAAAGCTCTTGAGCTACTAAAGAGGAGAGGAGCCTGGCAGAAAGAAGGCAGTTCTGATACAAGCCAAGATAGAGAAGGTAAAGCACAACTTCCTATTTTTAGGGCTTTCTTGAAGGAACCTGATCATTGCCCTGAACTGTTTAAGCCGAGTGCTGCAGTGGGAACAGTTAGTGACAGGGAGAAGGGCATAGTATTTGCTGACAACTGCCAATCTGATAATAAGCAGGCTGAATTGCTCTTCCAAGAATTTAAGCAGTTTCTAGAACTGAAAACAGGAAAACAGCAAAAGCTTAATGAAGATAGTAGTTCTGTTAAGTCAGAGGATTTGATGCAGGTAGAAAATGATTTACCTACCGTAAGCACTGACCCTTGTAGCATGGACTGCTCTATATGCTGTAAAGAATAGCAGTATAAAAGAAGCTTTGCACATTGTATGAAAGGAATACAAAACGTTGCTGTTTCTGCTGCCTGTGCCGTGAAGAGTTAATTATTTGCACCTGTGTTCTGAACCCACGCTGTGAGAAGAACAGCTGATACTATGAGGCTGCAATGTTCATAAGCTACCACTCGAGGCAGAGCTGAGTTAAGCTCCTCCATAGATGAAAAGCTGAAGTTAAAAGCTAATTTTATTTTCAGTTGACCTAAGTTCCTGATTACTTCTGTTTGTGTTAAAAGTGCACCCTTTACGTTTATGTATTTGAATTTTGATGCGCTGGAGAAACATCCCCAATACAAATAAATATTTCTTGCAAGCCTTACCATCTTTGTCGCAACTACACTTTATTCCTGAGAGAAAAGAGAGTGAACTACAATACCCAACATCCATAGGGAACAAGTTTGCCTCTACTCCCAAGGGACTTAAGGCCACTCCTGCCTGTTAGCTCCAGGGCGCAGGCAGGAGCGTCGCAGTCCGCAAGACTACCCTGTTCCTATAGAACCTGGTATATGGCCTATCCGAGACCAGGGCCTGAAGCTCACTCACCCGCCTAGCCGAGGTGAGTGCTACAAGGAACAACACCTTCCAGGAGAGGAAGCGTAAATGGCAGGTTGCCATCGGCTCAAAAGATGGGCGAGTCAGTTGCTGCAAGACCACACTGAGATCCCACTCAGTGGCCGGTGGACGAATAGGAGGCTTAAGCAGAAGCAGACCTCTGAGAAAGCGAGACACCAGAGGGTGGCCTGAGAGAGATTGTCCATCCACCGGCGAGTGGTGAGCTGAGAGGGCACTGAGGTAAACCCGGACAGAGTTGGACTGAAGTCCTAGGTTGGAAAGGTGGAGCAGGTATTGTAGCACCACCTGAACCGAGCAGGAGAAGGGTCCTCTTGCTATTGAGAACACCAAGTAGAGAACCTACGCCACTTCAGGGCATAGGCCTTCCTAGTGGAATGCTTCCTGGAGGCCAACACCACCTCTTATTTTATTTATTTTATTTATTTATAGTTTTTCTATACCGCGCTATTTTCCATCAGCGCGGTTCACAGGCAACAAACTCGCACAGCAGGAAAAGCCATACTGCGTTTTACATTGAACAGGGAATTGCACACATTTTACATTGAACAGGTATTGAACATGGAACACAGGCTAACAATATACATCATGGAACTATATACAATATGGGATTATATACAGGTTGATAACAGTAGTAAGATATCAACCTGATAAGATATCAACTCTTCAACCTCCCTTGATAGGAGCAAGAGAGCAAGGACTAGCATTTCAGCAGCCAGGCCATCAAATTGAGGGATTTGAGGTTGGGATGCAAGAGGGACCCCCGATCCTGAGTCAGAAGGTCGGGTTGCAACCCCAGAGGAAGTGGAATATCCACTGCCAACTGCAGAAGAAGAGGGAACCACGGCTGCCTGGGCCACCTGGGGGCTATCAGGATCACCGTGGCTCGGTCCTGCTGGATTTTGAATAGAGTCCGGGCCACCAGAGGTGTGGGAGGAAAGGCATACAGCAGGCTCTCTGAACAGGGGATCAGGAATGCGCTGTTCTCAAGGGATGCAGTTGCCTGGAACAGAATCTGGGTAGTTGCCTGTTCAGCGGACTGGCAAAAAGATCCATGGTCGGAAGACCCCACTTCAGAAAGATCTGTTGAACTACCAGAGGATCCAACTGCCACTCGTGAGGCTGCAGGAGTCTTCTTAGCCTGTCCGCCAGGTAGTTTTCCTGGCCTGGGAGGTAGACTGCCCTGAGGGTCATGCCCTGAGTGACAGCCCAGGAGCAGAGAGCCTGTGCTTCCAGGCACAGAAGTCTGGATCCTGTGCCTCCCTGCTTGTTGATGTAGAACATAGCCACCTGGTTGCCCGTCTGAACTAGGACAGACTGGTGTGACAGGATCTGAGAGAAAGTCCGTAAGGCTAGTCGAATGGCCCTCAATTCCAACAGGCTGATCTGCTGGGCGGCCTCCCATGGAGACCACAGGCCTTGGGTGCAGGCTCCCTGGCAGTGTGCCCCCCAGCCCTGCAGGGAAGCATTGGTTGTCAGTACCTGAGTGTGTGGGGAGGTCTGAAAAGGAACACCCCTGACCAGATTTGGGAGATATCTCCACCAGCGTAAGGAGTCCACCAAGAGTTTGGACACCTTTATTCCATCTGACAATTTCCCTGTGGCCTGCAGCCACTGCGCCCTGATGTGCCACTGAGCCGGCCTCATGTGCAGCCGGGCATGTGGGGTGACATGCACTGTGGAAGCCATGTGACCTAAGAGCCAGAGGAAGTGTCTGGCTGAGACCAGAGAGTTCGCCCGAAACTGTCCGGTCAACTTTATCAGCCTGTGAGCTCTGTCCACAGGCAAATAGGCCTTTGCATGGATGGTATCCAACCTTGCCCCTATGAACTCCACGTCCTGTGAGGGGACAAAAGTGGACTTTGGGAAGTTTATAACGAACCCCAGGTGCTGAAGCAGGGATATGGTCCTGCAGGTGGCCTGCCTGGCCTCTTGTGGAGACTGGCCCCTGATTAGCCAGTCGTCCAGGTAAGGGAACACAAAGATCCCCTGGTTCCTGAGGTAGGTCGCAAACACTGCCAGGCACTTTGTAAAAACCCTGGGGGCGGAGGTGAGGCCAAAAGGAAGCACTCTGTACTGGAAGTGCTTTCCTCCCACCACAAACCTGAGGAATTGTCTGTGACTTGGATGGATGAGGATGTGAGTATAAGCATCCTTCAGGTCTAAGGAGCATAGCCAATCTCCCTGTTGTAGGTAGGGCAGTAAGATCCCAAGGGTAAGCATCTTGAACTTTTCCCTCTCCAGAAACTTGTTCAGGTTTCTCAGGTCGAGGATGGGTCTGAGGCCTCCTGTTCTTTTTGGTACTGTAATGGGGAAGATCTGTCCCTTGCTATGCAGTCAGAGGAAACTGAGGAAAGTACGTCAGATTCTGACAGCCAAGCAAAGCACATGGCTGCAGGTTGCCAGGGGAGATATAAACAAACCCAGCCATGAGTGCAGCAGCCCCGCCCAAGTTGCAAACAATCCCCGTGCCCTGAGTGTAATAGGAATCACCTGGGTGAGGGAGGAACGAAGCTAAGCCCTAAGGAAGATAAAAAGCACTCATTAGAAAGCAGTGAGAGTTCTGGAAGGAGAACGAGTTCTGGAAGGAGAACGAGCTCTGGAAGGAGAACGAGCTCTGGAAGGAGAACTGGATCTGGATTTGGATCTGAGAGGAGTTCTGGTGGAGCAGCTGTGAGCTCCAGCAGCAGAGCTAGAACGGGAACAAACTTTGGAACAGACAGAGGAACAAGGAGAGCAGTTAGAAGGACTGATAGCAGAGAGACCAAGAGTGATTTAAGCAGTCCTGAGAACCGGCCAGGGAAAGCTTCAGCTGAAAAGGTACAGAGAACTCAAACCCAAAGACTACAGGAAAGCTACTCTCAGTTACAGCCTTGTGTTGAAGGAAACTGGAGAGAAAAGCCACGCAGAAAGTCAGTTTGGGAGTGCCCAGAAGCTTTGGTGAGAGGAAGGTACAAATCTCTGGACTCTGCTGATATTGAAGAAGCACTGCCGAGTAAACCTTACAAGCAAAAGCTAGACAGCGGTCTCTGTAAAAGGAACAGGGAGAAAACAAAGAATACCAGTTTTCTCTGGGATAGTAAAGCTCTCCGGGACTCTCTTAAAGGTAAAGAGAATTGTTTTAAATCCCTGTGTGAATGTGTTCCCTTGTATCCAGTGGGGGAAGGGCTGGAGGATATGCAAGTTGAATCCATAGAGAAATGTATACATAATGAGCCTATGGATTGTACACTGACTATAGCAGATAATGTAGAATCACTTTGCTGAGTTGGATGTATAAAGCTGTAGGAACAGCGTTGAGAAGCAAAGTGAGCATTGCTGCCTTTGAAAAGAAATGTTTATTGACTCCTGTGTTAAAGGACTGTATAGTGAAAGCTGGAAGAAAAAGGAGTTATTTTCTGCAGTTCCTGATTTACTTTTCTTTGTACCAGAAGCATGGTTATTTTGTCCTAAGTTCTTTGTGCTTACCAAACCCCGGGACGGGGAAATAAAACCTCATTTTGACCTTACTACTTTTGGTTACCTCTATTCCTCTGCTTGGGGAGTGTTTGGGACTTCATTGCCCAGAGGGTGTGTACTACTATGCCTGCACAACCCCCACTTCCTGGCTCAGGATATTCACCAGCCTGACCCTCTCTGCATGCCCTAGGACCCAGGGTAGGCCACTGGTGACAAGATTGGCATAGTTGCTGCGGATTTTTGCACAAGATAAGGACATTTAAAAGAAAGGAAAACCTCAGGAGATACCAGCTTTGAAAGAGGAAGAAGTTCTGCTATCCTGAAAAGAAGGAAAAGACGGACTGGATTCGTCAGCAGACTGACCTGGAGGACAAAGAAACCTTTCTCAGTGCTGGAATCTACACTGTGCTCAGGTAATAGTAGGTGGGCACGGGAGTAGAAGGATTCAGTGAGAAAGGGGGAACATCTGTACTGCAGATAGGAGGCAGAAAAAAGGTTTTGTGTGCCGCACTTGGTGGGCCTGGTTTTTTTTTTTCTCTGTCCCTGCAGGAAAACCCGAGATGGATCCACGAGACGTCATGAGCTGGATGAACACCCAGTGGGAAAAACAAAGCGAGCTGGCGAGGCTGACCCAAGAGCGGACTGCTGCAGCAATGGCGGCGCAACAGCAGCCACTCCTGGAACTATTAGAGGCTTTGGTAAAAATGTCTAAGGATCCAGAGGAGACTATTCCCTCAATGCGGAAGGGGGTAGGACTACCTGAATGTAGTGCGCTTGCACTAGGACAGCTGACTGACCACGATAATTTTGATGACTTTGCGGATGCGTTTGAACGCATTGCTGAGGCAGCTAAATGGCCGGTAGATCAGTGGGCCATAAGGTTTGCCATATCCCTGACAGGGGAGGCTTTGGCAGCCTATAAAACGATGCCCGCTGTTCTAGCGTCAAATTATCTGGAGGTGAAAAATGCTGTAAGAGATAGGTTGGGGTTAACACCCACATATTACAGGCGTATGTTCAGGGAAGCTAGGCTAATGCCTAGAGAGACTCCTAAAGCTCTGTTTCAGAGGTTGAAAGGACTGGCTATGAAGTGGCTTGCTCCGGAGAGGAGGACGGTTGATTCCATAATGGACACCATCATCCTGGAGCAATACCTAGAAGCCGTGCCTCCTGAAGCAAAGGCTTTTCTGATGCTCCAAAAATGCCATTCCACCGAGGAAGCGGCCGACCTCACTGAGCGCTACTTTGAGGCGGAGTTGGCCGGGACCTCAAGAGGAAGTGTTTTGAAGGTGGCTGGTATTAACAACCTTTGGAGATTAGAAAAGACCCCGAAGGTTAAAGTATCTGATGGATATACTGTAAAGTCTTTTTCTAAAGGCAAATGTTATAATTGTGGCCAGGATGGACATTTCCGTAGAGATTGCAAGGTACGAACTGCCCTAGTGTCAGGAGGTGAGAATCACATTGGGGAAGGCTTCCTACTGAAAGTCCAAGTACAGGGCATAGAGGCTGTGGCGCTGCTGGACTCGGGGGCAGACCAGAGCATGGTCTCGCAAAAGCTGTGGCAGACCATTAATGCCCATACCCGGTCTACCCTGAGTCAAGCAGAAGGATGGGTGAAAGTGAGGTGTGTGCATGGGGCTCTTATTATCCTTTATACAAAGTATCCATGAAAGGGTTAGGCACTGATGAGGAGGTGCAGGTGGCTGTAATCCCACGGCTCCCGCGTGACATTGTCCTTGGGAGGGATTGGCCTCCCTTTCACAAGGGGTTAAAAAGGGGCTTGAGTGAGAAAACAGGCCTGGTTTCTACCCGATCTCAGGTCAAGGCTTCGGGAACAGGGATTAGTTCAGTAGGCGAGGCAGAGGAAGCACCTGAAGATAGGGATGAGCCCCTGGAGTGTGAAAGTGGAATAGAAGAGGAAGTACCTAATATACTTCCCTCTCATGAAGATTTGATTAATGTTCCCTCTAAAGACAGAAAAGGAAAGGCCAAGAGGCGCCAGGAGAGGCGACGTAGGTCCCAAGGGAGGGCGGAGTTAGAAGCCGGAGAAGGGTTACCCTGGGTTCCTGCAGAGCTCATCCAGAAATTCCCTTCCTTCCCAAAGGAACAAAGAAGTGATCCTGCTTTAAAATGAGCATTCGAATATGCTCAGGAAGATAGGACTATCCTTCCCAGGTTCTTCTTAGAGGGAGAGTTATTATACAGGGAGAGCACTGACCCACGTACAGGAGCTGTAAGGAAACAGTTGGTGGTGCCAACTACTTTTAAAGCAGTAGTTATGCGGTTGGCCCACGACCACCCTGTAGGCAGTCACAAGGGTATTCAAGGGACGTTGGACCAGATCCTGACCCGTTTTTACTGGCCAGGGGTGTTTAAAGAAACGGCCCGTTATTGTGAGTCCTGTCCCGCTTGTCAAAGGGTCACTGCCACGAAGCCCAAACCTGTGCCAATGATACCCACGCCCACTATTTCTACACCAGTGCGTCGCCTGGCCATGGACATAGTAGGCCCCCTGGTTAGGACGCCGAGGGGCTTCCAGTACATTTTAGTAATCATAGACCAGGCTACTCGATTTCCTTGGGCCATCCCATTGCGTAATATTTCAGCACGGACGATAGCCCTTGAACTTATCAAGTTATTTTGCGAGATTGGGTTTCCCCAGGAAATTCTTATGGATCAGGGGAGCAATTTCACATCTAAGCATTTAGCTATGGTATGGGACGCTTTTGGAATACGTCATATCCGGACCTCTGCTTATCATCCTCAGTCCAATGGACTGGTAGAGAGGATGAACCAGTCTATCAAGCAAATGTTGAGACATGGCCTAGAGGGAAAAATGTCTGAATGGGATAATCTACTTCCATTCGTCCTGTATGCGTGCCGAGAATGCGTGCAAGCGTCCTTGGGGGCATCTCCCTATGAACTCTTATTTGGCCGGGGCCCGAGGGGTATTTTAGACATCCTACGTGAGCAATGGGTTGAGCCAGAAACAGAGGAGGTAGGGGTACCCCAGTTTCTGAGGGATCTTAGGAACCGCCTAGAGAGGACATCCCAGGTCTCTATGGAGAATTTGCAGGCCAGCCAGCGCCGGCAAAAACACTACTATGACCGAGGGACAAAAACACGGCAATTAGCTGTAGGAGATAAAGTGATAATCTTAGTTGCAGATGCCGGGCCAAAATTCAAATCTAGGTGGAAAGGACCCTGTACAGTGGTGGAACAGGTAGGTCCCGTTTCCTAGGGTGGAGAATGAGAAGGGACTTCACCAAGTATACCACCTAAACGTAATGAAACCTTGGCAAGACAGATTAGCAACGGCAAGGCTAGTTAAGGTAGAAGAACGTCTGGACAACCAGTCTAGGATTACGTGCTGTCAGACTAAAATGTCAGCAGCCCGTAATATCTTAAGGGGGGGGGGGATATGTAATGGGGAAGATCTGTCCCTTGCTATGCAGTCAGAGGAAACTGAGGAAAGTACGTCAGATTCTGACAGCCAAGCAAAACACATGGCTGCAGGTTGCCAGGGGAGATATAAACAAACCCAGCCACGAGTGCAGCAGCCCCGCCCAAGTTGCAAACAATCCCCATGCCCTGAGTGTAATAGGAATCACCTGGGTGGGGGAGGAACGAAGCTAAGCCCTAAGGAAGATAAAAAGCACTCATTAGAAAGCAGTGAGAGTTCTGGAAGGAGAACGAGCTCTGGAAGGAGGACGAGTTCTGGAAGGAGAACTGGATCTGGATTTGGATCTGAGAGGAGTTCTGGTGGAGCAGCTGTGAGCTCCAGCAGCAGAGCTAGAACAGGAACAAACTTTGGAACAGACAGAGGAACAAGGAGAGCAGTTAGAAGGACTGATAGCAGAGAGACCAAGAGTGATTTAAGCAGTCCTGAGAACCGGCCAGGGAAAGCTTCAGCTGAAAAGGTACAGAGAACTCAAACCCAAAGACTACAGGAAATCTACTCTCAGTTACAGCCTTATGTTGAAGGTAACTGGAGAGAAAAGCCACGCAGAAGCTTTGGTGAGAGGAAGGTACAAATCTCTGGACTCTGCTGATATTGAAGAAGCACTGCTGAGTAAACCTTACAGGCAAAAGCTAGACAGCAGTCTCTGTAAAAGGAACAGGGAGAAAACAAAGAATACCAGTTTTCTCTGGGATAGTAAAGCTCTCCGGGACTCTCTTAAAGGTAAAGAGAATTGTTTTAAATCCCTGTGTGAATGTGTTCCCATGTATCCAGCGGGGGAAAGGCTGGAGGATATGCAAGTTGAATCCATAGAGGAATGTATAAATAATGAGCCTATGGATTGTACACTGACTATAGCAGATAATGTAAAATCACTTTGCTGAGTTGGATGTATAAAGCTGTAGGAACAGCGTTGAGAAGCAAAGTGAGCACTGCTGCCTTTGAAAAGAAACGTTTATTGACTCCTGTGTTAAAGGACTGTATAGTGAAAGCTGGAAGAAAAAGGAGTTATTTTTCTGCAGTTCCTGATTTACTTTTCTTTGTACCAGAAGCATGGTTATTTTGTCCTAAGTTCTTTGTGCTTACCAAACCCTGCGACGGGGAAATAAAACCTCATTTTGACCGTACTACTTTTGGTTACCTCTATTCCTCTGCTTGGGGAGTGTTTGGGACTTTATTGCCCAGAGGGTGTGTACTACTATGCCTGCACAACCCCCACTTCCTGGCTCAGGATATTCACCAGCCTGACCCTCTCTGCATGCCCTAGGACCCAGGGTAGGCCACTGGTGACAGTACCAGGAAGTATCTCGAATAGAAGCCTTGCCCTTCCAGGTGGTGAGGCACCGGTTCCACCGCATGGTCCCTTAGTAGACCTTCTAACTCCTGAAGGAGTAAGTTTCTGTGCAGAGGGGGTCTTGGAGGCTCCCCTGGAAAGTAGGAGGGGGGTATCTGGGTGAAGTGGAGCAGATAGCCCCTTTCGATGATGCTTAACACCCAAGTATCCCCTGTGATGGCTGGCCACCTGTCTGCGTACAGGGTCAGCCGACATCCTGTGCCCTGGAGAGGAGGAGAGGCTATGCTGGCATAGTCAAAACCTCCCTCCCGGCTGAGCAGGAGCTGGAGTAGGAGGCTTGGGGGCCTTTTGCCTACAGGGTCCATGACCCTGCCCCTTGGCCTGCTGGCCCTGTTGGGGAGCTGCAGAGGCCTGGTAGTGAGAGTAGGTTTTGTAGGCAGCGGTCTTCCTCGGGTAAAAGGTTTTTTTCCCCGAGCCCTTCTTCTTCTGAGAAGGGGCAGAGGTTTTCCTTGACAGCCTTGTCCGGGTAAGAGTCTCGGTCTCGAGATCTGCAGCCTTTTCGGCCATGGGCTTGCCAAAGAGGTTTTCATCTCGGCAAGGGACATCGACCAACATGTCCTGTACCCACGGCTCGAGGTCCGAGGATTGTAGCCAGGCCTGGCGGCGTGCACCGATGCTGGCCCCTGCTACCCGGGCCGAAGCCTCAAATCCATCGTAGGCTGCTCAAGATATAAACTTCGAGCACTCACGAATACCAGAAGACAAGGCCTTGAACCTCTGCAAAGGTTCTTCGGACAGACCAGCAGAGAACCCGGCAATCTCCTTTGCCAGGTCTCGAAGGTACATGTCCATGTACAGCTGGTAGGTCTGGACACGGCAAGCAAGCATAGAGCCCTGGAAGCACTTTCTACTGAGGGCATCCAGGTTCTGGGCTTCCCTGCCGGGAGGCACCAAGGAGTGCATCTTCTGACTCTTCAGGCGATGCAAGGCCGATTCCACAACCATGGAATGGTGCGGTAGCTGTGCCTTTTGAAACCCGGGGCTCTTGCGGACTTGATAGACGGAATCGACCAGCTTGCTTAGAACCGGCATCGAGGCCGACGCCTCCCACATGCGGAAGAGCAACCACTCCAGCATCGGAGGAACCGGGACAGTAAAGGCCTCCTTGGGAGGAGAGTCATACTGCAGAGCCTCGAGCTCCTCGGCTCGAGGCTCCTCCTCGGGGTCCGCAGGGAATGCCAGTGCCTTGGCCATGTCCCTTACGAAATCCGAGAACCTGGTATCCTCCGGAGTAGACCTTGTCCGAGGCTCGGAACCTGGTGAGTCCGAAGGGACACACCGAGTCTGGAAGGTGTCAGGGGACTCCTCCTCTTCCGTTTCCCATGCCCATTCCTCCGATGAGGAATCGAGCGGCTCCGAGTGGGCGGGCACCGACGCCATCCGCCTCGTCGCCGAGGGAACCGGCATCGACGACCTCGGTCCCGAACGGGAGGCCGAGGGTGACCTCGGATGAGGATCAACTCGAGATCGCATGGTCTTGAGGATCAGCTCGGCCTCCAGGGTCGACTTGGACGTCGATGTCCCGGTGGTCGGGGCAGATGCGCCACTGCTGCTCCATGAAGGCAGACAATCTGCTCTCCAAGGCCGTTAACCTGAGTCCGAGCTCAGGAGACCCAGCAGCCTCTGACTTGGGCCCCGATGGTGTCGGGCCCGACGTCGGCTCCCCCGGAGGAGAGTCCACGAGGACTACAGTACTCACGTGACTCGGGGCCTCCGACTCTACACGAGGATGCTTTGCAGGCCTCTCTGACTCCGAAGACCCGTGACGGCGATCGGGGCTATGCGACCTGGCCCTCGAGGAGCCAAGAGCGTCCACCGATGCCGCCCTCATGGGTTTCTTCTTCCTTCGGTGCTCCCTCGAGGGGGACTCCCTTTCAGAGGAGCCCCGACGATGCTCGGGGTCAGACTCCCGAGACGTCGAGGCCTCTGACGAAGTCCGGACCCGTCCAGAGACAGATTCGGAGAAGATCCTCTCACGCTGGTGCTGACGGCCCCGTAATGCCTTGGAAGACATTTTGCCACAGGGACTACAGACCGTAGAATCATGGTCTGGCCCCAGGCACCGGAGACAGCAGTCGTGTGTGTCGGTGAGAGACATCAGTTTCTTGCACCGATCACACTTCTTAAAGCCACTGGCAGCCATCGGGGGAAAAAGGGCCCCTGCAAGATCAAAAAATTGGGCTGCCAGGGAAAAGAAAAAAGGCGCGAACACAGTCTCTAAGGACAAAAACCGAAAAAAGAGATCTGGGCTCGGCACCGGTGTACCGAGTCCAGGCGGGAAAGGAACAGACGTCGAACCAAAGAAAAAACTTGACCCAACGCAGAAAAATCAACTTTTTTCACGCGTGACAAGGACAGGCGTCCGTAGGGCTCCGCGGAAAAAAGAAGACTGAGCAAGATGTCACCTTTGGGCGGGAAGGGGACCGCGCATGTGTGCCTGCATTCCCAAAAGCTTTCTTTGAAAGCTGGGGAAATGCTCCGCATGGGGGCTCCGTCGACGCCGACGTCACCCATATGTGAGGACCGACTTCCTGCTTGGTCCTGGAGAATCATTATGTTTTTCTTTAATTGGCTCAACTTGAGACTTTTCTGCAGGGTAAGGGGTGATTTTTCTTTTATATTTTTTTTCTGACACCTTGACTTAGTATTTAGGGTTTGTTATGTAATGTTGTTGTTGTTGTTGCTGTTGCGTGCCGTCGAGTCGGAGTCAACTCATGACGACCCTCTGGATAGCTATCTTAAATTGTGTTCGGTCTTCAGTCAGGCGGCTCATTGTTGACAGACTGGTACCCGTAGCTGCTGTTATTGTATCGATCCATCTCATTGCTGGCCTTCCTCTTTTCCGTTGACTTTCTATCTTACCAAGCATGATGTCTTTCTCTAATGATCTCTCTCTTCGCATGATGTGTCCAAAGTATGAAAGTCAAAGTCTTGTCATCTGAGCTTCTAAAGAAAGCTTAGGTTTGATCTCCTCTAGTACCGACTGGTTTGTTCTTCGGGCAGTCCATGGTATACATAGTATTCGCCGCCAGCAGGGTCAATTTTTCTTTTGTATTAGCGTCCCCATCCCCCTTTTCTTAAGGGGTATTTTCTTTGTGAAATGTTATTGTATATCTTTTTTGTATGCTTTATTGTGAAATGCAAATAAAAATAAAATACAACCCCTCCCCCCTAAATCCATGAAAATGGACACGGATCAAGTGGAGAGGTTGTTATATTTAAGTTGGAGATTATGTTATCAAGCTGTTCATAGCTAATGTTATCAAAGGTAGTCCAGTGGGAAGAAGAGGTGCTCTACTAGTTATGGCATGGAAGTGTGGGTTTGCTGTAGGTTTTTTTTGCATTGTATATTGATTGCAGGTGGAGTGCCATGTGGTGTGGGTTGAGGAGGTTTCTTTGACAAGCGGGGGTGGGGTCCCTTGAAAGTGATTTGGCTATATCAAATAGTTCCTTAGGTTTGTTGATGGAACTCATGATCAGATTGACGTGATATTCCTGTTTGGTTCTTTTGGTGATTGCACAGTACTGATTTAGTTCCTCCAGGTATGTGGCTTGAAGTTGCAGGTTCTTTGTTCTTCTCCATTTACATTCAAGACGACATAGTTTACATTTCTGTTCTTTCAGTGTTGCTGAGTACCATGGGGTGAGATGCTGTCATTTGCATTTAGTAACTTTAGCACATGATTTTACTACCAGCTTTCTGCATCAGCCCTATATTTCCATCTACAGCATGATTCAGCTGCTTTGCTCACTTCCAGCTTCCATTCATTCATCTGAACTCCTGTCCTCAGCAATCCTGAGTACCAGCTCAGTTTCACACATTCATTTCATAGGAGTTTGTAAAACAAATTCCCCTTATTTAAGAACATAAGAAAGGCCATACTGAGTCAGACCAAGGTCCATCAAGCCCAGTATCCTGTTTCCAACAGTGGCCAATCCAGGTCATAAGTACTGTGGCAAGGACATCTATCCCGAGTATGGGGGAGGTGAGAAACGTAAAGAATTCACCCTAGTAAAGGGTCCCCATTTAGGAGTGCAGGGTGAGAATGCCACAGCCACACCTAAGAACCAGAAAAACCCCAGCTGGAACAGGTTTCATGCAGTGTCTAATAGAGTAAGAGAGAGAGATTACGGGCACGAGGTCCAAAACCCTTACTTCAACAAGTTCCCTGATTACTCAAATACCAGAAGGCAGGAGGATTGCCAACACCTGGGAAGGAAGGAGGTGGGGCTAGAACCCTGGAGGTATAAGCCTATGCTAAAGTATACAGAGAAAGGAGGAGAGGGAGGAGAAGGCAGAGACCGGAAAAGAGAAGGAGGTAGAGAAGGTGCTGACTCATGCAGAAGAGCCGAGCTACCAGGAGCTGAGAGGGCTGAATTCCCTGCAACAGGTTGGCAGCAGAGCTTGGAGCCAGGAAGTGGAGAAGCTCTAAAAGCACCGGAGAGGTTGTCAGCTGAGCACTGACTGGGTGGGTGAGCCAGAACCCATGCAGCTGGGAGAGCCAGTGGCAGAGTTGGGGGAAGAAGACATCCTTATGGCTTGCTCTCTGTGCCAAGCTTTAGACATGAAGTCTTGAGGAAAAGCGAGCCCTGAAAGAATTATCCTCCTTGAAAAGGTAACCATAAGAAATAGGCAGTGTGGTGGTAAATTCCCATATGTTTTTAAAAGGGAAGTTCACTGAAATTTAAGGATAAGCAGGAAGCTGTGATTCATGCTGGTTATCCACCTGTGGTTTGAACTGTGAAACGGCAAGAAGCCAATTTACCTGCTAGAAGAGTTTTTCTTTGCTCCTCTGTTATGTGAAAAGCCTGTTGAGAGTTTTTGATGGCAGTCTGAATGTTTACTTCTTGTTTTGAGTTCAGTTGTACCTGTAATGCAGCCTAGAAGGAATTGAGGCTGATAGAAGCCAAACTGCCACAGAAGATTAAGCTTGTTTGGACTTTATGCTGTAATTAGCAAGGACTAAAAGGAAGGTGACAGCTTTGCTATCAAAGGCTGTGCTTCTGAAAGTAAGAAGACTTTAAACAGCCATTTTTGGGTTCTTTTGTTTACTTTGCCAACCATCTGCTGAACCTTGAGCAAATCCTACAGAAATAATCCTGTATTTGGTACTTTGAATCTTTTTGTGCAAAATAAATTTTCTGTTATATGCCTTACTTCGGTGGCCTTAACTACAACTTTCTACCTGAAGCACAAACACATCTTAGCAGTACTACATTTCCCAGAAGACACCACAAGGAAATAGGCTGCTAAGGCTGATAGGAGAAGGTTCCTCCAATAACCACGCCCCTCTAAAACTAGAGGCGAGTGGTGAGGGCATTGACATTATCTAGCAGTTTTCCAAAAATACACACAAGTTCCATAATGGTTGTATTGGGGCAAGCAGTGGATTACCTAGGTCCTCTTTAATAACGGTTTATAGATCTTTCCTCCAGGAACTTGTCCAAACATTTTTATAAACCCAGCTACACTAACAGCTTTTACTACATCCTCCGGTAATTAATTCCAGAGTTTGATTACACTTTGAATGAAAAAATATTTTTTATTAGTCTTAAATGGGTTATACTGTAGCTTCATTTCATGCCCCCTATTAATCTCCAAAGGTTTGCACTGTTCCTGGGACTTAAAACCAGCTCCTTCCTGAAGTTTTCTGTGCAACTTAGGGCTTTTAGCCACAACCCAAACTTCACACACTTGTTTCACAATGGTTTATACCCCAGTTTCCACATACTTTGTTCTCAAGGGTCTAGACCATTTTTTTAAGTGCTGTCAAGTCAATGCTGACTCCTGGCGACCCAGCAGCCTCTGGTTTTCTTGGCAATGTATTGGAAGTAGATTGCCAGGTCTTTTCTTCCAAGGCAATGGAGGGTAAAGTGACTTGCCCAAGGTCACAAGGAGTGCCAGTGGGAATGAACCCTTAATCTTCTGGGTAATTAGGCAGTTGCTCTAACCACTAGGCTAGTCCTCCAATTTCTGCATACTTTGTTCCCAAGAGTCTAGACCATTGCTGGGACTTAAACTAGCTCTTTTCTGGATATTTCTGAGCAAGACAGCTTTTCTGAGCCACAAAAGCCCAACCTCAGGCTAACCTCAGCCTGACTTTCTTCCTTCCGCTCTCTCTCTTTCCAGGAGTACTGAGCCTTTCTCCTCCCCCTTCTTTTCCAGAGATTGTGAACTTTTTCCTCCTGCTGCACTCTCTCTTCCAAGGGCTCTGAACCTTCCTGCTCCCCCTTTTTGCCTTGAGATTGCGAGCTTCCCACAGCAAGTATTCCCCTTGCATGTGCTGAAGGGGCTTCCTGCCACAAGAGACAGCAATGTCTTAGAGATTCTCCCTACTTATGTCAAGCAATGAAATGAGAGTCAGAAGCTGTAAAGATGTCTTACACATTGGAACATGGAACGTACGAAGCATGAACCAAGGGAAGTTGGAGGTGGTCAAGAATGAAATGGAACGTGTACAACTTGATCTGTTGGGTGTCAGCGAACTGAAATGGACTGGCATGGGGCACTTTGCATCAGATGATCACATGGTCTACTATGCTGGAAATGAAAGACAAAGAAGAAATGGTGTTGCATTTATAATAAAGAAGAAACTTGCAAGAACTGTAATGAAATACAATGCAGTCAGCGAACGCTTAATCTCTATTCGTCTACGAGGATTGCCTATCAACACAACTATAATTCAAGTATATGCCCCAACAACAGCTGCTGAAGAGAATGAAATTGAAGAGTTCTATGAACAAGCACAAGCTGAAATTGACAGAACATGCAAACAGGATATCCTGATAGTCATGGGTGACTGGAACGCAAAAGTTGGCAACAAAGAAGAAGGCAAAGTAGTTGGAAAATATGGACTTGGCAACAGAAATGAAGCTGGAGAAAGACTGATAGAATTCTGCAAGACCAATGATCTATTCATCTCAAACACCTTCTTCCAGCAACACAAGCGGCGACTGTACACATGGACTTCACCGAATGGATTATATAATAATCAAATTGACTACATATGTGGAAGTCAACGATGGAAAAGCTCTGTAACATCAACAAAGACAAAACCTGGAGCTGACTGTGGTACAGATCATCAACTACTAGTATGCAAACTCAAGCTAAAGTTGAAAAAGAGCAAACCACTCATGAATGCAGCAAAATATGACCTTGAGAATATACCACTGGAATTTAAAGACTGCCTGCAAAATCGATTTGCTGCTTTAGATACAAATGACAGAGCTCTGGAAGAGTTATGGAATGACATCAAGAAGGTTGTGTTGGAAGAAAGCGAGAAGTCTCTACAAAAGGTGAAAAAGCAAAAACGGCCAAAATGGATGACGGAAGAAACTCTGAAAATTGCCCAGAAACACAGAGAAGCTAAAGCCAGAGGAGAAAGAAAGACAATCGCAGAACTCAAGAGAGATTTCCAACGTGCAGCAAGACAGGACAAGGAAAAGTACTACAATGACACTTGCAAGGAAATAGAAGCAGAAACTATTAGAGGAAGAACAAGATCGGCTTTCCTAAAGCTACGAGAGTTAAAGAAAAAGTTCCAGCCTCGAATTGGAATGTTACAAGATGCTCAAGGTTCTATGTTGAATGATGCTGAGAAGATCAAGAAAAGGTGGAAGGAATATACAGAGTTTTTATATGATAAAGATCAAGTGGACCAACAGCCGTTTCAACCTGTACCTTATGATCGGGAACCATTGGTGATGAAAGAAGAAGTTGAAGCAGCATTGAAAGCCTTATCAAAGAACAAAGCACCAGGCATTGATAGCATTCCCATAGAAGTATTGCAGCAATCTGATCTTTATCTTTATTAAAACACTTGATATACCGCCCAGGCCGAAGCATCAGGGCGGTGTACAATCATAAAATCAACGACTGCTAAAAGGAAAGGAACGCCATAAAATGATAGGACAGAGGTAGAGACAGTAAGACAAAGAAATAAATCAGGTAAATAAAACAGATGGCAGGGAGCCTGGGAGCCTGGGTGCAGGAGGGCAACAATCGGGAAAGGAGGGGTGGGGGGGGGAAGATAAAGGAAAAAGGGGAAAAGGGGAAGGGGGAGGTACGGCTAGGGAGTGGAAACACCATCAGCAGAGGGGGGGAGATCAAAAGCCTGACAAAAAAGATGTGTCTTAAGGAGGGTCTTGAAACGGGTGTAGGATGATTCAGTGCGGAGTGGGAAGGGAAGGGAGTTCCAGAGGGCAGGGGCTAAGAAAAAGAAGGCAGAGTGACGGGTAGATTCAAGATGGGCCTGAGTAGGTGATGGGAGAAAGAGACGATTACCGTGAGACGAACGTAGGAAATGGGGAGAGGGCTGGAGACGAATGATGTCAGCTAGGTACCGGGGGGAATCAGAGTGAAGAGCTTTGTGAGCAAGAATAAGCACCTTGAACATAAACCGGAATTTAACAGGAAGCCAGTGTAAAGAAAGGAGACATGGTGAGACATGGGCATGAATGGAAGAAGCAGTAATGAGACGGGCAGCGGCATTTTGGATAAGTTGAAGACGGCGAAGTTGATAGGAAGGAAGACCAGCAAAGACAACATTACAATAGTCAAGACGAGAAATAACCAGAGACAGAACGAGAGTGACTAGGGAGGAGGAGGGGAGAATGGAACGAACAGCCTTGATACGACGTAAATGAAAAAAGGAGGAACGTACAACGGAGGAAATGTGATCGTGAAAAGAAAGAGACAAGTCTAGGATAATACCCAGGTAGCGAAGGGTTGGGGCGGAAGGAATGGGGTGAGAGCCCATGACAGGTTGAAGGGAGGGGGGGGGAAGACCAAAAGTAACCCAAAGCGCAGATGATTTTGCAGGGTTAGCATGCATAAAGTTCGTGTCAAACCAGGAAGCGATAGAGGACAGACAGAAGTTCAAGGGGCCCAGATCCGGAGAGGAAGGGGAGGTATGGTGGACCAAGAGAATGTCATATACTCACAAGGCTCTGCCAAGAAATATGGAAGACAACATCATGGCCAACTGACTGGAAAGGTTAAATTAGACTTACCTAATTGTTGTTCCTGGAGTAGATACAGTCTAGTCCCGGACCTCTGGGTTGTCAATCTTAATCAGCAGCTTGGAGACTGAGGAACCTCCTTCTTTTGTGATGTCACCAGGATATCCTCCCGGTAGCCAATTCCACCTGCCAGTACCCTATTGACAAAGCAGACTCACCGGAGCAACAAGTAAGCATGAAAAACATGAACAACTGAATCCTACACTCAACTTAACTACTGAAAACCGTGACGGGAAACTCCACCCCCGCCAAGAACGCTATGCTGAACCTTTAAACCCAGCTGAGGCCCTCCGCTCACCTGTTTGGAGGACCTCCCGAAAAGGCACCGACCTGCCCACCCGGGACTAGTAGACCCCCACAAACAACTCCGCTTACCTGTAAGGGTCCCAGAGCTGTCGCAGGCAAACCTCAGGTTGTAACCTGCATCGAACTACACCGGGAAGGGCACCAGGACTAGACTGTATCTACTCCAGGAACAACAATTAGCAGGTAAGTCTAATTTAACCTTCCTGGTTGTATCTCCAGTCTAGTCCCGGACCTCTGGGTATGTACCAGAGCAGTAATCAACGGGGGGGTATGTCCTTACCAGCCTGAAGAACAGCCGCCCCAAAACAAGCATCCTGTTGTGCCTGGACGTCCAGCCTGTAATGCTTGACAAAAGAATGCAAGGTCGACCAGGTCGCCGCTTTGAAGATTTCTAGCGGCGGCACCAACCTAGTTTCAGCCCAGGACGCCGCCTGCGCCCTAGTAGAGTGAGTCCGAAGCCCCTCAGGTACCGGTTTCCCCTTTAACACGTACGCCGACGCTATAGCCTCTTTGATCCAATGGGCAACAGAAGCCTTAGATGCTGATTCCCCTTTCCTTGCCCCCGCAAAGAGAACAAAAAGTCTGTCAGACCTGCGAAACTCCGACGTCCGGCGCAGGTACTTCTTCAATGCCCGCCGAACATCCAGGGTGTGCAACCTATGCGGGTCCGAGCCTCCCGGACCTTTTCTGAACACCGGTAACGAAATCTCCTGATTCAGATGAAACACCGACGCGACCTTGGGCAAAAACGCTGGCACCGGTCGAAGGACCACCCTGGACTCAAAGAACGATAGATAGGGCTCCTTACAGGACAAGGCCTGTAACTCCGACACTCGCCGTGCAGAACAGATCACCACCAAGAATACGACTTTTAATGTGAGATCCTTCAACGACGCCTGAGACAACGGTTCAAAAGGTCTCCGCTTTAAAGCATCCAGTATGAACGGCAGGTGCCACTTAGGAATGGTCTGTCTAACCGGGGGCCGCAACAGCGCCACCGCCCTCAGGAAGCGTTTGATGTCCAAGTGCTCCCCAAGCGACCGGCCCCCCAATTTACCCCTGTAACACGCCAGAGCCGCGACTTGCACCCTGAGCGACGCGGCCGCCAAACCTTTGACGAACCTATCCTGCAGAAATTCCAAAATCTGTGAGACAGTCGCCCTTAGGGCCTCAACCGCCCTGCCACTACACCAGCCTTCGAACACTCTCCAGACCCGAACATACGCCAAGGACGTCGATCTCCGAGCCCTCAACAAGGTCGAGATTACCGACGAGGAATAGCCTCTAGCCGCTAGCCTAGCCCTTTCAATAGCCAAGCCGTAAGCGAAAAGCGATCCACGTGCGGCATTGATAGGGGCCCTTGAGACAACAGGTCCGCCCTGGCCGGAAGACGCCAGGGCGTTGCCATAAGGAGCCTCATCAAGTCCGCGTACCAAGGCCACCGCGGCCAGTCCGGTGCTATCAGAATGACTTGTCCTCTGTACCTTTCTATCCGCTGCACCACCCTGCCTATCAGGGCCCACGGCGGAAAAATGTACAGTAGCTGACCTTCCGACCAATGTTGAATGAGAGCATCCAGACCCTCAGACATTCTTTCCCTTCTCCGGCTGTAAAACCGACTGACTTTTGCCGACTGGAACGTCGCCATGAGGTCCAAAACCGGAGTGCCCCAGCAACGTACAATCATGTGAAAGATCTCCGGGTTTAGGACCCACTCTCCGGGATCGACCTTCACCCGACTGAGGAAATCCGCCTCCACGTTGTCCACTCCTGCGACATGCGCTGCCGACAGAGCAAGGAGATTCTCCTCGGCCCAACCACACAAGTCGTCGGCCTCGGCCTCCAGGGCTACGCTGTTGGTTCCTCCTTGTCGGTTGACGTAAGCCACCGCCGTCGCATTGTCGGAGAATACCCGAACCGCTCGTCCGGCGAGAGAGACCTGAAAATTCCGCAGGGCCAAGGACACTGCCCGCAGTTCCAACCTGTTGATCGACCAGGAGCTCTCTATCGAACTCCACTGTCCCTGGGCAAACTGGCCTTGAAAGTGGGCTCCCCAACCCCAGAGGCTCGCGTCCGTCATCACTGTAACCCAATCTGGAGCTTCTAGCGGCGACCCCTTCCGCAAGGACTCGGGGAGCAGCCACCAACGCAGGGCCTCTCGCGTTTCCAGAGTATAAGGGAGCCTCCGAGACAACGGGTCCCGCTGATGCGACCACCGCCGGAGCAACGCCCTCTGCAATGGCCTCATGTGCGCTCTCGCCCAGGGCACCAACTCTATCGTCGATGCCATGGTTCCCAACAACTGAAGGTATTGCCATGCTGTGGGGGCCGTCATACGCAAGAAGCGGCGGACCAGAGTGCGCAATCCCTGCGCCCGTAGGCGAGGGAGAAATACTCGACCCTTCTTGGTGTCGAACCTGGCCCCCAGGTACTCCAGGCATTGAGAAGGATTCAAGTGGCTCTTGGACATATTGACTATCCAACCTAGGCTCTCCAAAAAGGCGACCACTCTCGCCGTCGCCTGCACGCTCTCCTCTCTCGACTTCGCCCGAATCAGCCAACCATCTAGATAGGGGTGCACTAGAACTCCTTCCTTCCGCAGCGCCACTGCGACCACAACCATGATCTTGGTGAACGTGCGAGGAGCCGTTGCAAGCCCAAACGGTAACGCCCGGAACTGAAACTGGCCGAAAAGAACCGCAAACCGGAGGTACTTTTGATGGTCCGGCCGAATGGGAATGTGTAGATAGGCCTCCGATAAGTCTAGGGAGGTAAGAAACTCCCCCGCCCGAACCACCACTATGACCGAGCGGAGGGTCTCCATGTGGAAATGTGAAATCCGAATACAGCGATTCACCCCCTTGAGATCTAAAATCGGCCGAACCCCTCCGTCCTTTTTGGGAACCACGAAATAAATGGAGAACCAACCGCAGCCGAGTTGGTCTGCCGGCACCGGCACTATCGCCTCGAGGTCCAGGAGCCTTTGTACGGTCCCCCGCACCGCCACGCACTTCTTTGGTGACTTGCAGGGGAACTGCACGAAGGACTCCCGCACCAGAGCCCGCAGCTCCAACGCGTACCCTTCTCGAATGACCTCCAGGACCCACTGATCTGAGGTTACCCGGACCCAGGCGTCGAAAAACTTCTGCAGGCACCCTCCTACGGGAACTAGAGACGCCTGGGCCCCCAACACTTCATTGCGTTTTCCTAGTATTGGCAAGGGAGGATGCGGAGGAGGCCCCGATACCTCTTCCTGCACCTCGAAACCCTTGAAATGTCTGAGTCCTGCTGAAAAACCTGCCTCTCTGGGTAGGACTAAATCTTTGCGAACAAAAGCGACGAAACTCCCTCTGCTGCCCTCTGCCCACGGGAGCCGCCCTGCCAAGCTTGGGCTTGTCCTCCGGCAATCTACCACCTTTCGATTCCCCTAGGTCCTTGACCAGTTTCTCTAAATCCTTGCCAAACAAAAGCCTTCCTTTAAAGGGGAGCTTGCCCAACCTGGACGTAGACGAACTATCGGCCGCCCAATTGCGAAGCCACAAGTACCGCCTCGCTGCAACCGCAGAAGCCATGCTCTTCGACAGCGCTTGCATCAGATCATAATGAATATCTGCCAGGTAGGCCGCCCCAGACTCCAGCCGAGATGCCTCTTCGGCACTGTCACTCTCCTGCCCTCCTGGTACTTTTTGCGCCCAGCGAAGGCAGGCCCTGGCCACCCAGGCGCCACAGATAGCCGCCTGAAGCGACACAGCATTCACATCAAAAATCTGTCTTAGCAAGACGTCCAGCTTTCTGTCCTGGGGATCCTTGAGGGCCACGCTACCTTCTACTGGGATTGTGGTCTTCTTGGTAACTGCCGCTACCGCAGCATCAACTTCGGGAGCTTTAAACACCTCTCTATCCTGCTCCATGAGCGGATAGAGGCAGCTCATAACTCTAGAACCTCTAAGGGGTGCCTCTGGCACATTCCACTCTTCCTGAATCAATTCCTGAAAAACCCTATGCACCGGGAACGCCCTCTGATTCTTCCGAAACATCTGCAATAATGGATCTTCCAAGGTCTCATCCGCCCCCGATCCCAGGACAGGCATGTTCAAAGCTTTCAGCGTCTCCCCAATGAGAGCGGGCAACTCCTCCCTACGAAAGACTCGAACTACCCTGGCTTGGTCCTCCTTTTCCGTGAGCTCGCCTTCCTCTAACTCCTCATCCATATCGAGGCTACGGCCTTCCTCATCAGACAGTTGCGCCTCTGAAGCAACAGAAGAGATCATAAGATCCTCCTCTAAACGCGGCCTCTTAGCCTCAAGCTGGAAATTTTCCGCCACCTGAGATATGGCGGACCACTTACCCCCGAGAACCGTGTGCTCATCCTGAGATTGTCCACGGGATAAGCCCCCCATAGCCTGCTGTAGAAGCACGACAAAATTCTGAGAAAAAATGGACAAGACCCTTTTGCCATGGCACCAGGGGAGGGGAAAAATCCGGTGCAGAGGAGGGACCTGGCACCGGTTCCCCCAGGGCCGAAGTGCCTGCTTGTTCTGTAGAAGGCCCTGCTTCTGCCTCCAGGCGCTCCTCCGCGGCTCGAGGAACACTGTTCATAGTAGCAGCTTCCTTAGAACAGCTCCTACAGACCCCCGATTCAGCTGCCGACCCTATTTTAGCTCCACACACGAAGCACTGGGGCCTAGCAGGAATTTCAATGAAAAGTAACCGTTTCCCGCCAAAACTGGACCCCGGGGTTCAAAACCACCGCGATGACACCCCGGCACTGAAAAAACAAGAAAAGAGAATCCCGAGACTGCAAGCAAGCAGAAATCCCCTAAAAAGAAACGAGGAAGCAACCAAACGAGTGACTCCGAGTCCTAAGAGCTAGGCCGGGACTGCCGAGAAAGCGCCCACGTCGGCAACACGCGGCTAGGCCCACTGAGGCCTTCGCGCCCAAAATAGGCCGAGCAGAGGAAAGCAAGTACTGAACCACTTACCTCCTGACGAAACCTCCTGCCCCCGCACAGCCCCGCAATCACCACTTGCTGAGGCTCCGAGAGTCTACACCATCTCCTGCCAGCATCCCCACGGAGGAGGGGGGGGGGGTTAACGGGGAGTTCTCAGCCACGGCGCGTTGACAGGCAGCACCTCTGTGTCACGCCGGCTGGAGTCGGATGTAGCAGCCCAGCTAGCAACGGGCTAACAGCTACCTGCACTGCCATGCACCTCTGCTCCAGTAAGTGAGAAAACTCCAACCACCGTGAGCAGGCAGGACTCCACAGGCGGGGGGAGAGCCTTGAGCCCCGCTTAAAGGTATAGCTTCTTAAATTATCTGCTATCTAAACCAGCTTAATTCCTAAACTTTGCTTCCTTTTCTTTTTTTTCTTTTTTTTTTAACAACCAAATCTCTCCAAAACTAAATCTGTCTTAATTGTTCCTCCTGTGAGCCCGGACCTCCCAGGCTCACTGTCTCTTCAGCTGCTTGGAGACTGAGGTAACTGGCAGGTGGAATTGACTACCGGGAGGATATACTGGTGACATCACAAAAGAAGGAGGTTCCTCAGTCTCCAAGCTGCTGATTAAGATTGACAACCCAGAGGTCCGGGACTAGACTGGAGATACGATCAGGAAAGATCTGTGTTTATACCAATACTAAAGAAAGGTGATCCAACTGACTGTGGAAATTATTGCACAATCGCTCTGATCCCAGCAAGATTCTACTGAAGATTATTCAAAAGAAACTACAACCATACCAGGAACAAGAACTACCTGAAGTGTAAGCAGGGTTCAGGAAAGGGCGAGGAACGAGAGACATCATTGCGGATGTGAGATGGATCCTTGAAAAGACTAAAGAATACCAAAAGGATATCTATTTGTGCTTTATCGACTATAGCAAAGCTTTTGACTGTGTAAACTATGAGAAACTCTGGGCCACATTAAGAAGCATGGGTATACCAGAACACCTAATCGTTCTCTTGCACAATCTGTACATTGATCAAGAAGCAACAGTTCGAACGGAACAAGGAGAAACAGAATGGTTTAAAATAAGCAAAGGTGTAAGACAAGGCTTCATACTTTACCCCTACCTGTTTAATTTATATGCAGAACAAATCATCAGAGAAGCAGGATTGTATGAAGACAACAGAGGTGTGAAGATTGGTGGAAGACTCATCAACAACCTTCGCTATGCTGATGATACCACATTACTGGCTGAAAGTGAAGATGATCTGAAACATTTGCTTCTCACAATCAAAGAACATAGTCTCAAAATGGGCCTGCACCTTTATGTAAATAAGACAAAGATCATGACAACTGGCATAATCAACAGGTTCATCGTTGAAGGAGAAGAAATTGAAATTGTGACCAACTTTAACCTACTTGGATCAACTATCAATAAAGAAGCAACAAGCAGTCAAGAAATCAGACGACACATTGCTCTTGGCAGAATGGCTATGAAAGACCTAGATAAGATTCTCAAGAGCAGAGATGTCTCTCTCCATACAAAGATTCGACTTCTTCAAGCCATGGTATTTTCAATAACATCATAAGAATGTGAAAGCTGGACAGTGAAAAAGATAGACAGGAAGAAAATTGATGCCTTTGAATTATTGTGCTGGCGGCGAATACTGTGTATACCATGGACTGCCCGAAGAACAAACCAGTCGTTACTAGAGGAGATCAAACCTAAGCTTTCTTTACAAGCTCAGATGACAAGACTTCAACTTTCATACTTTGGACACATCATGTGAAGAGAGAGATCATTAGAGAAAGACATTATGCTTGGCAAGATAGAAGGTCAACGCAAAAGAGGAAGGCCAGCAATGAGATGGATCGATACAATAACAGCAGCTACGGGTACCAGTCTGTCAACAATGAGCCGCCTGACTGAAGACCGAACACAATTTAGGATAGCTATCCAGAGGGTTGCCATGAGTCGACTCCGACTCGACGGCACTTAACAACAACAACATGTCAAGCAATAAGTCTGCTGTCCATACAGGACAGGCCTCTCAGAGCTTTTGCAACACTCTAGCTTTATGCAAAGTCAGCCTAACCCTTGCTGGCTGAGCTGGCTGTACCTGTTTTAAAGTTGCTCCTGACATAGGAGGCTTAAGGGCAACATGCACAACTGTTTGCTAGGACTCTCAGCCTTGCACTGGCACACCCCCTAGTGCCCAAAGGTTCACAGCGCTTTGGTGTGAACACATGCACACATAGGTATTATAAATAATTTCCTAGCTATGATCTGCTTATTTTCAACTTCTTTGGATATATATTACTACTACTACTACTGAACATTTGTATAGCGCTACAAGACATACGCAGCATAGCAGAGACACACGTGCAAGACGGTCCCTGCTCATCAGAGTTTATAATCTAGTCATCATTTTCTTTCTTCTTAATTCTACTGTGAAAACCAGTATGCGAATTATGTACGTTTCTTATTGATTGCTATGTGAATCACAGCTAATTCTGTTGCCATGAGCAGAGCTAGACTAAAGCATTGCCCTAAGCACATACCTAGGGTTCAAAGTTTAGGAGTGCCATGTCAGGAGTTCAGGGATGACAATTGTCTGGCTTTTTTTAAGATTGTACTAACTTTTAAATCACTGCCCAGATGTTCAAAGCATAGTTAACGTGTCTGGACATATTCCATTGTTTAAAACAGACTGTGGATATGATCCAGACAATGGGAAGGCTGTGGGAGCGGAGCACTGGAAGGCTGCTCTATTCACAGACTGTGGATAGGAACAAGCCAATGGGAAGGCAGTGGGAGCAGAGCATTAGAAGGCTGCTGTAGTCACAGTCAGTAGGATCCAGCAAATGGGAAGGCAGTGGGGGCTGAGCATTAAAAGGCTGCTGTAGTCACAGACTGTGGATAGGATCCAGACAATGGGAAGGCAGTGGGGGCGGAGCATTAGAAGGCTACTGTAGTCACAGACGGTGGATAGGATCCAGACAATGGGAAGCCTGTGGGAGCGGAGCACTGGAAGGCTGCTCTAGTCACAGATGGTCAGTAGGATCCAGCAATTGGGAAGGCAGTGGGAGCGGAGCATTAGAAGGCTGATCTAGTCACGGTCAGTAAGATCCAGCAAATAGGAAGGCAGTGTGGGCTGAGCATTAGAAGGCTTCTGTAGTCACAGACTGTGGATAGGATCCAGCCAATGGGAAGGCAATGGGGGGCGGAGCATTAGAAGGCTGATGTAGTCACAGACTGTGGATAGGATCCAGTCAATGGAAAAGCTGTGGGAGCAGAGCATCAGAAGGCTGCTGTAGTCACAGACTGTGGACAGGATCCAGCCAATGGGAAGGCAGTGAGGGCTGAGCATTAGAAGGCTGCTGTAGTCACAGACTGTGGATAGGATCCAGCCAATGGGAAGGCAATGGGAGGCAAAGCATTAGAAGGCTGCTGTAGTCACAGTCAGTAGGATCCAGCAAATGTGAAGGCAGTGGGGGCTGAGCATTAGAAGGCTGCTGTAGTTACAGACTGTGGATAGGATCCAGCCAATGGGAAGGCAGTGGGGGCGGAGCATTAGAAGGCTGATGTAGTCACAGACTGTGGATAGGATCCAGACAATCGGAAGGCAATGGGATGGAAAACTGGAAGGCTGCTCTAGTCACAGACTGTGGGTAGGACCCAGACAATGGGACGGCTGTGGGGATGGAGTACTGGAATGCTGCTCTACTCAGAGACTGTGGGTAGGATCCAGCCAATTGGAATTCTGTGGGGTGGAGTACTGGAATGCTAATCTAGTCACAGACTGTGGATGGGATCCAGCCAATGGGAAGGCAGTGGGAGCGGAGCATTAGAAGGCCGCTCTAGTTACAGACTATGGACAGGATACAGCCAATGGGAAGGCAGTGGGGGCTGAACATTAGAAGACTGCTGTAGTCACAGACTGTGGATAGGATCCAGACAATTGGAAGGCAGTGGGGGCAGAGCACTGGAAGGCTGCTGTTGTACCAGAGACTGGGTAGAACTTGTCCAATGGGAAGGCTGTGTGGGTGGCGCACTGGAATACAGTTCTAGTCACAGTAAGAGAGTAGGGGATTTGGGGGAGGTTCCTGTGCTGTATGACTGAACTGTCTGCATATATAGAAGGAGATGGAAAACAAATTAAGTCAGCCCCCCCCCAAAACAAAAAAAAATGAACCAATGCATTTCTATTGGAAATACAGTTCCAAAAACTGCAGCATAAAAGGAGACATTTTACTTACTGGATAATAGCCTTTCTTTGAGTCCTGCTAAACCAGTCCAGACAAGTTGTTGTGTTCCCCTACCAGCAGAGGTGGAGACAGAAAAATTCAGACATTTCTGTTCACCTCATCCTGTACTATACCTAGAGCAACTAGAGGGCATACTACCTCGGTATTCATACCCAAGTCATGGAAAAGAATCCCTGGACACCCAAGCCCCAATGTTGTTAACAAGTACTACTAGTCCAAAGAACAGAAATATATATTTATTTGTATTTAGCTCATGCCTTTCAAGTAGACATTCAAGGCGAGTTACATTCAGGTAAAGTAGTTATTTCCCTGTCTCCAGAGGGCTTACAATCTAAGTTTGTACTTGAAGCAATGGAGAGTTAAGTGGATGCTGCCCTAACCACTAGACTACTCCTCCATTCCATATACAGAACAGCCTGCGAGCAAAAGGCCAACCAAGAAGAATATAGCCTGCAGGGCAAAACTGCAAGAAATAAATGGAAATTACACTTACCTGGTAATTGTAGTTCCTGAAGGGTCTAGTTTAGTCCTCCACATCTGGGGTAGTGCACCTCCTCCTGCAGCACGGAGACTGGACCAATCAAAATCTTGTTCTCATTCAGTATCCTGCTGGAGCTCCCATCAGCCCCCCAGTGACCTATTAACAAAGCAGACTCAAAGAAGCAACACCTGAAGAAAGTATAAACGGGAACTATGTACCAATAACATCCCTGCGCTGTGAAAATGACCCCCTCCCCAAACGAGGAAGCCTAGACTCTGCACCGCGCCTCTGACGCCCGTGAAAGCCCGCAGACAGTCAGCGAGACAAAA
The DNA here is from genome assembly GCA_033557465.1 of Ichthyophis bannanicus. NCBI lineage: Eukaryota > Metazoa > Chordata > Amphibia > Gymnophiona > Ichthyophiidae > Ichthyophis > Ichthyophis bannanicus. Next base: position 23,958,862 of record CM066035.1, read on the forward strand.
AACCGAAAGAGCATGTCTGAAGGAAAGAACCCGAGAAATCGTCAATCGAAGAGAGTCCTCCGACAAAACCTGAAAGAGCGCACCGTCGCCGAGTTGCTAGCGCGCCGACCGGAACCATAAAAAGAGAAAAGGGGAGGGAAGGAGGACTAAACTAGACCCTTCAGGAACTACAATTACCAGGTAAGTGTAATTTCCATTTCCTGAGCGGTAGTCTAGTTTAGTCCTCCACATCTGGGATGTAACAGAGCAGTTAGGAACGGGCGGGACCCTGCAACCCGGTGCGCAAAACCGCCGACCCAAAGCAAGAATCCCGAGCGGCCGAAACGTCCAAGCGGTAGTGCTTACTGAAAGCATGCATGGACGACCAAGTAGCCGCTTTGCAAATCTCCACCGGCGGAACCAAGGCATGTTCGGCCCACGACGCCGCTTGCGCCCTAGTAGAGTGTGCCCGCAACCCCACTGGGACCTCTCGCCCTTGCAGAAGATAAGCGGAAGCAATCGCCTCCTTAATCCACCGGGAAATAGACGACTTGGCTGCCGCTTCGCCTCTGCGCAGCCCGCCAAAAAGAACAAATAAGCGATCTGACTTACGGAAGGTTTCTGAAACTTTCAAATAACGGCGGAGAACCCGTCGAACATCCAAGGAATGCAGACCGCCCCCAGATGCACTCGCTGCATCAGAGGGAAAAACTGGAAGAAAGACAGCCTGATTCAGATGAAAAGGAGAGACCACCTTAGGCAGAAAAGACGGCACTGGTCTCAAAACCACGCAATCACTAGAAAAGGACAGAAACGGCTCCCGGCACGAAAGTGCCTGCAACTCCGAAATGCACCGCGCTGAACAAATGGCCACGAGAAAAACAGTTTTCAGAGTGAGATCCTTGACCGACGCTTGCCGTAACGGCTCAAAAGGTTGAGCAGCCAAAGCCTTCAAGACCAAATTCAAATCCCAAGGAGGAACGACAATCCTGCGGGAAGGCCGAAGTCGGCCGACTGCTTTCAAGAAACGCTGGACGTCCGCGTGCATCCCCAGCGAGACCCCCAGCACCTTGCCCCTGTAGCAGGCGAGAGCCGCCAGCTGGACCTTTAAAGAACTGGCGGCCAGCCCCTTATCAAAACCGTCCTGCAAAAAATTGAGAATGATGGAAACAGAAGACGGTCGCCGCACGGACGCCTCGACGCGAACACCAGTCCTCAAAAATGCGCCACACGTGCACATAAGCGAGGGAAGTGGATGACTTGCGAGCTCGCAGCAGTGTAGAAATCACTGCAGAAGAATAGCCCTTCTTCCTCAAGCGAGCCCTTTCAATGGCCAAACCGTAAGCGAGAATCGATCCACCTGAGGCATCTGAAGCGGACCCTGCAACAGCAGATCCGTCCGTACCGGCAGCTTTCAGGGATGCCCGTCGACTAGGCGTACCAAATCGGCGTACCAGGGACGCCTGGGCCAATCCGGAGCCACGAGCAATACCCGACCGCCATGCGCCTCGATGCGCTGGATGACTCTGCCGATCAACACCCACGGCGGGAAGATATAGAGAAGGCCGCTCCTTGGCCACGGCTGAATGAGGGCGTCTATGCCCTCGGACATGGGTTCCCTTCGCCTGCTGAAGAAGCGGCCCGTCTTGGCCGATTGAAACGTTGCCATGAGGTCCATCAGCGGAGGGCCCCACCGGCGAACTATCTGCGCGTAGACCTGAGGGTGTAACTCCCACTCTCCGGGATCCACCTGCACCCTGCTGAGAAAATCCGCCATGACATTGTCTTTCCCCGCGATATGCACTGCCGACAGCGCCGACAGACGAAGCTCGACCCAGTGGAATAACGCTTCCGCCTCTTCTTCCAAGGCTACACTTCCCGTGCCTCCCTGCCGGTTGATGTAGGCTACCGCCGCCGAATTGTCCGAGAGAACCCGGACAGCTCCGCCCAGCAGAGTTGTTTCGAAGGCCTCCAGGGCTCTCCTGACCGTGCGGAGCTCTAGCCGGTTGATCGACCAGGAGACCTCCTGAGTCGACCAAGTCCCCTGCGCGAAGCAACCCTCGCAGTGGGCACCCCAGCCGAGGAGACTGGCATCCGTAATCACCGGGATCCACTGAGGCTGTTCCAGGGGCATGCCCGCATGCAACGTTCGGGAGCACCTCCACCACGGTAGAGCCTGACGAACCCGGAGCGGACAAGGCAACCGCTTGTTGAGCGAGTCCGACTGGTTCGACCAGCGCCGCAACAGCGCCCTCTGGAGAGGTTGCATGTGAAACCGGGCCCAGGGAACCACCTCCAGAGTAGCCGCCATCGTACCCAGTACGCGCAGGTACCACCAAGCCGAGGGGGCGGACATCTTGAGAAAAGCTCTCACCAGAGTTTGCAAGGCCTGAACACGCCGTAGCGGTAAGCAAACCAACCCTCTCGCAGTGTCGAACTGAACCCCGAGATATTCGAGACTCTGATTCGGCACCAACTGGCTCTTCTGCACATTCACCACCCAGCCTAGAGATTGCAGAAGAGACACCACTCTTTCTGTAGCCCATACGCTCTCCTCTTTGGACTTTGCACGAATCAACCAGTCGTCCAGGTAAGGATGGACCAGGAGCCCGTCCCGCCTTAATGCCGCGGCCACTACCACCATGATCTTTGTGAACGTACGCGGAGCGGTTGCCAAGCCAAAAGGCAGAGCTTGAAACTGAAAGTGTCCCCAGGGGAACGCAAACCGCAGAAAACGCTGGTGGACCGACCGGATGGGAATGTGCAAATAAGCCTCGGACAAATCCAGAGAAGTGAGGAACTCCCCCTGCCGAACCGCCACAATGACGGAGCGGAGAGTTTCCATGCGGAAATGAGGGACGCGAAGACAACGGTTGACCCCTTTGAGATCCAGAATGGGACGGAAAGTACCGTCCTTCTTTGGCACCACGAAATAAATAGAGTAACGACCCAACCCGCGCTCGGCAGCCGGGACGGGAACCACCGCACCCAAGGCGAGAAGCCGATCCAACGTCAAGCGAAGTGCAGGTTCCTTGTGCGGGCCTCTGCTGGGAGACAGAGCGAAGGAATCTCGAAGTGGACTGGCAAATTTGAGGGCATAGCCCTCTCGGATGACCTCCAACACCCATTAATCGGACGTGATCCGGGCCCAAGCTGGCAAGAAATTCCGAAGACGGCCCCCGATAACCGGACACCTCTCCGGAAGGCGCCTGGCGTCATTGCGGCTTGCGAGAGAAAGAGGAGGAAGCCGAAGAGGCCGCAGGGGTAAATCCCCTGCCGGCCCCCCGGAAGCCGCGAAATCCCTGAGAACGGTACCCAACTCAGCCCCTTTGGGAACTCCACAAACGGGATGAGCGAAATCTGCGAAAGTCATGAGAAGAACCTCGCGGGAGGGACGCAGTTCTGCCGAGCTTAGGCTTATCCTCAGGCAGCCTACCTCCTTTGGAGTCCCCTAAATCCTTCACTAACTTATCCAAATCCTCACCAAACAATAGCTTCCCTTTAAAAGGAAGTTTGCTGAGTCGCGACTTAGAGGAACCGTCCGCAGACCAATTCCTCAACCAAACAGACCTGCGCGCCGCCACCAAGGACGCCATGCTGTTAGCCAAAGTGCGAATCAAATCATAATGAACATCTGCCAAGTAAGCTGAACCAGACTCCAAACGGGTTACTTCGAACATCTTCTGTTGGTCAAAGTTGGCATCCTGACGTAAACGCTGAGCCCATCGTAAACAGGCTCGAGCCACCCAGGCCCCACAAATAGAGGCCTGCAGAGACAAGGCATTAGTTTCAAAGGCCTGCTTCAACAGACCATCCACCTTTTTGTCCTGCGTATCCTTCAAAGCCGCACTGCCTTCGACTGGAATCGTAGTCTTTTTAGTGACTGCCGAAACCAGAGCATCAACCCGCGGAGACTGAAACTTGTCCTTGTCAGCTAGAGGATACAACCGGTTCATTGTACGAATGCCTTTCAGACCGGCCTCAGGCTGATCCCATTCAGTCTGAATCATCTGAGCTACCACGCGATGGACGGGAAAAACCATCTGAGAGTCCCGCACGGCTTGAATGAGGGGATCTTCCAGACCCTCTTCCTCCGTCGAAGGAACGGAGGCCAGATTAAGGGCCTGAAGGGACTCCGTAATCAAAGGAGCCAACTCCTCTTTCCGAAATACCCGAATGATACGCGCTTGATCCTCGGGATCCGGAATCTCTCCCTCTTCCAACGCATCAGAAATGTCGTCGGACTCCAGCGCCAGGTCAGACTCCAGCCAGTCAGCTTCAGCACTCTCAAAGGATAAGCGAGAGCGCTTAGCTGGCTGAGAGACAGAACGCTGACTCTCCTCCCCCAAACGGGAAGGAAAAGGTGAGGAAGAAACCCCGGCCTCTGGGATCTTGCCCAGCCGGCCTAGTTGGAAGGCCTGATGCATCAAGAGAATAAAATCAGGCGAAAAACCCAGCGAAGAAGAGCCCGACGGAGCTTCGGGCAAGGAAATTCCCTGTCCTTTCGACGCCCCAGGAGAGACTGGCAATGGAGAACCTGGAGAGGGCATCAGGACAGGCTGCTTGGCCGGGCTATCCGGATCCAAAACCACTTTGTCAGCCATCTGGAGTTCGAGGGCCGAAGAAACTGAAGAACAGCCCTTGCAAACCCCGGAATCTGATATAGCCCCTCTGCGAGAGCCGCAGACCAAACATTGAGGCCTGGACGCCATCAAAACTAGCAGGCTATAGGTGAAACAGCTGAGAAGACCTACAGGACAAGGCCTTGACGTGACTGTCTTTACCTTTTTTTTTTTTTTTTTTTGAGAAAGAGAAAGGAATCCGATGAAACAGAGGGCTTCCGACTTGACAACAAAGCCAGAAACTGAAAAGGGCAGCAGCAGCAGCCCCCAACACAACGGAAAAAAACGCGGGAAAGCTAAAGGATGTCGGCGCGATAAAATGGCCGCTGGCACCCACGGCTGAGGAAAAAAAACGGCGGGAAAAATAAAATAATGAAGAGAACTGCGCGATCCGCAGCCCGACACCGAAAACAACCCCAAAATAAAGAAAAAAAGAAAAGCGCCGCTAAAAGCACTGCTGGTGCTTTGAGACTCACCGCTGTCTGTAAGAACGCCGCCTCCGAAGAAACGCTGAGGAGACGCGGCACCGCGGGACAGCCCCAAGTAAGCAGACAAATCTCAGCTACAGTGGAATGCAGCCCACGCCGTGACAATCCTACGGCCGGCTGACCAGTAGCAATGGGGCTGTCTAGACTAGATCTCACCTCCGTACTGTCCAGGAGGGAGATCAATAGTCAGCTGCTGCCTGCAGTTCCCCCACAGACCCTGAGAGCAGAAGCGGGCAGAGTAGGTGCCTCAACCAGCCCCCCCTTCAGAAAGTTGAGTACTAAAGTTAAAGGGACAGCCACCAAAATAAAAGAAAAGGTATAGCAGAGAAATAAACAATAACCCCAAGGAAAAACTAACAAGTGTTGCCTCAAAGTCCCTAAGTGAGCCCAGCTACAGGCTCACAAGTCCTCCTGCTGCACGGAGACTGGACACACTGGGGGGCTGATGGGAGCTCCAGCAGGATACTGAATGAGAACAAGATTTTGATTGGTCCAGTCTCCGTGCTGCAGGAGGAGGTGCACTACCCCAGATGTGGAGGACTAAACTAGACTACCGCTCAGGAACTGATCACAGATCATAGCAAATCACATTAGATCATATCAGATCAAAACAGATCTCAGGGGTGGGTCCTGGACTGGCCTAGCACAACTCATAGAAAGGAAATTTATCCAGTAAGTGAAATTTATTTATTTTATTTATTACAATTTCTTATATACCGCACTATTCGGCACCAGCGCGGTTTACATTATAACACAATGACCATAACAACAAGCTGTTTGGTTTTACATCGAACAGGGGTCCAAACTTGGATAACAGGGGTCACTATATACATGAGATATGTCACTATATACATGAGATATTTACATGGTAAAGAGTAACTTGGATAACAGGGGTCAATTATATACATGAGATATTTACATGGCAATGAGTAAAAATATCATAATGCAAGTGAGGGTTGTTTCCAAAGTGGGTCATTTCTTCAGGGGGGATGTCTAGGTGCCATTGGTAATGTCACCTTCTATATTGTCACCTTCTATATTGTCCTGCTAGGCAAGTCCAGTTAAGAGGGATATACCAAAGCTATGCCTCCACTATTTATTTTTATTTATTTATTTAACAGTTTTTATATACCGACTTTCTACAAATCAAGACGGTTTACAGGGAACACAACAACAGTATTTTCAACTGAATACATTGTAACATTAGAACACAGCGTAACTGATAACAAGGAACTTACTCAATAAGGGGGGTTAAGAACTATTTACATGGCTGCTGTCATGAGGTGCAGAGATCAGAGCCCGCGGAGACAGGAGATTTTGATCAGAATAAAGCTAACTTTGACAGCTCAGATATAAACATGGAGGAGGGTTGGCATAGAAACTGTACACAAACCAATTCACGTAGTGCTAGGGAACGCCCAAACCAAAAGCTACCTCGTGGCTCATCAAGAGATAGGGGACAGCTGATAGGGGGCGGAGCCCAAACAAATACCAAATGCAACACATTTAAAAATCCCTTACCGGAGAGAAGGGGCAGGGCAGCAAACACAGAGAGGGCAGCAAACACAGAGAGAGCAGCAAACACAGAGAGGGCAGCAAACACAGAGAAGGCAGCAAACACAGAGAGAGCAGCAAGCACAGGAGGTCCCAGTCGTAGGAGAAGCCTTGAGAGAGAAAGCTTCAACGAGGAAGGAAGCTTTGAGAGACATGCTGACCAGAGGAGACTGGTAGGACGGTGCTGCGCTGTGAAGCCCAAGGGAGACTGCCTGGAAGAGCAGTACATGGCTGACCATTGCACCAGAGAGCTCTGCTGTCGTGGAAGCAGAGATAATTGCTCTGAAGCCCACTTAAGGCAATTCCAGCCTTACAGCTCAAGGTACCCAGCAAGAGAGGATTATTTTCCTGAGGCTAATTTGTTGCCCAAAAGAAAAGCTAAGCAAACACGAAGGGAGGAGTTTTTCCCCCGTGCAAAGCTGTGTTCAAGGGAGAAAGCTTGGAAGAAACTTGTTGGAAGGTAGGAGTATTCTTCCTAATAGCAGGAAAGAAGAGTATAGCCAAATTCCCTGCACTTACCAGGAACTCTGTGACTCAGTTGAGAGAAACAGCAGCAATTACGGTAAATACCCATACTCCTCTAAGCTGTTGGGGGAAGGAAATACCTTAGGCTATAGAGAGGAACCCGGCAGGCAAGGTAAAGGTTTCAGCCCACGGGAAACCAGTCAAGACATTGAACACATGCAGTGTGATTTTTATGAGGACCCAGACACTGAGGTATTTATGGATTGTACATATACTCTTTCTGACAGCATACAATCTTTGTGTTAAAGTGCTACAAGGGCTGTTTCACAGGAGAAAACAGACAAAAGGAGTTTTGGGAAAGAAACTGTTTTCTTTGCATTTTTCATTTCTTTTTGGCTGAAGATAAGCATTGCCTGAGTTCAAGTTAATTCTTTGTTTGTAGTTCCAGACGCATGGTCTTTGTGTTACCTTGTTTTCATGGTTTAAGAATCCAACCCTGGGAAGGGAAATAAATCCTATTTGACCTTATCACTCTGACTGCAACTACTTATTTCTACTGGCTGTGGAACTACATTACCCAGAAGGCTCTGCTAAGCCTCATTATAATATTCCACAGTTATCAAGGAACTTTACCTCGCTCACTTTTCTTCATGCCCATGGCCTCTGGGAGGGTGAGCGGGCGACACTGCTTAGGGACTATTTACATGGGTAATTATAGAGGAGGTTAGGGGGAGCTTATGTAAGTAGGAAGAAGTGTTCCTGGAAGAGATGAGTTTTCAATTTCTTCCGGAATTCAGAGTGATTGGGACAGTTCCTTAGTTCATGTGGTAAGGTATTACAGATAGATGGGGCATAAAGGGAGAATGCCCGATTGCATGTAGTTTGGCTGTATTTTCTCTTAGATGATGGGATGGATAGAAGGTTCTTGGTAGAGGTGCGGCGTGCTCTGTTGTTGTTGGAATTGGATAGGAGCGAGGATAGGCAGGGAGCAGATTCATTTGAAATGATTTTGTGAATGAGGGTGATTGCTTTGAATTTAGTTCTGGACTGAATGAGGAGCCAGTGTAAATCAAGGAGGATTGGGGTTATGTGTGAGTGCCTGGGATTATTCGTAATGAGCCGGGCTACTGTGTTCTGTGCCATTTGGATAGGGTGTAGGGTGCTTTTAGGAAGGCCATGATAGATGAAATTGCAGTAATCAAGGGTTGGGATGGTAAGGGCCTGGCAGACAGTGCGGAAGGAGCCTGGGTTTAGAAGCGGTTGGAGGTTCCGAAGAGTACGTAGTTTCATGTATATTGTGTTAGTAGTTTTTTTAATCTGTTCGTGGAATGTAAGGTTCTGATCAAGGATAAGGCCAAGATATTTCACTTGTTTTTTTATGGTGAGGGTGATATCTCCAAGTGTAAGGGTAGGGGGTGGGGGATAAGAAACGTTGGTGTATACTTGAAGTGCCTCAAGTTTTTGATTGATTGATTATGAGGTTGTGATTTGAAAGCCAAGTCTTCAGGTTTGTGATGCATTCAGTTAGGTTTGAAAAGTTAGGGTTTATTAAGTTGAAAGGGGTATAACACATAATGTCGTCTGTATATAATTGGTAATAGATTCCATGGTTTTGGAAAATTTTACAGACTGGTTGGAGGAATATGCTAAATAAAAGCGCAGATAAGCTGGAAACTTGGGGAATTCCCTGTTTTAGGGTGAATGGGAGGGATATGTCATTGCCTATACGGACCTGTTGAGTTCTATTTTCTAGATAGGAGTGGAACCATTTTAGTGTTGTATCCCTCAATCCTATTTCATAGAGTCTATCTAGGAGTTGGTGGTGAGGAAGGGACTCAAAAGCTGAGGATGGGTCTAGAAATGGAAATTACACTTACCTGGTAATTGTAGTTCCTGGAGGGTCCAGTTTAGTCCTCCACATCTGGGTAGTGCACCTCTTCCTGCAGCACGGAGACTGGACCAATCAGAATCTTGCTCTCATGATGTATCCTGCTGGAGCTCCCATCAGACCCCCAGTGAGCTAGTAACAAAGCAGACTTAAAGAAGCAACACATGAAAGAAGTAAAAATAGCAAACCTTATCATAACTAAACCCCCTTACAGTTACAATGACCCCCTCCCCAAACGAGGAAGCCAAGACTCTGCACAGCGCTTCTGCCGGCCATCTGACAGAGCAGTAAGCAACCGACCAAAAAGAAGGGACTGACGTTCCATAGGAATACGGAGAAGCCCTAGAAACCCCCAACAGAAGGGTTTCCTCAAAAATGTCTCATAGGACTCACCGTCGCCCTGAAGTGAGCGCGCCGGATGAAAAGGAAGTAATAAAGAGAAAAGGGAGGGAAGGAGGACTAAACTGGACCCTCCAGGAACTACAAAATTACCAGGTAAGTGTAATTTCCATTTCCTGAGCGGTCCTCCAGTTTAGTCCTCCACATCCGGGATGTAACAGAGCAGTTAGGAATGGGCGGGACCTTGCAAACCGGCGCGCAAAACCGCCGACCCAAAACAAGAATCCCGAGCGGCCAACACGTCCAAGCGGTAGTGCTTGCTGAAAGCATGGAGAGATGACCAAGTAGCAGCCTTGCAAATCTCCACCGGCGGAACCAGACTATGTTCTGCCCACGACGTCGCCTGCACTCTGGTAGAGTGAGCCCGCAAACCCAAATGGAACCTGTCAGACGGCTGCCTAGGGTGAGAACTTACACAATCTTGACGATGCATATATTCATATGATTCTTGCAAGGTATTGTGGGTAATGTAGTTCTTTCACTCCCAAACACAGCTGAAGACAATAATTGAGTTGTGATACCAGTGGTAAGGCCAATAAAATACTTCTTTTATTGATGGGGTTTAATTCACCCAGCACAAATATGCTTGGTAGCAATATAAATGAGGTTACTTGCTTGCAGTGTTTAAATGGATAACATAAAGTCACAAAGCAAATCAGAAAACAACCTTCAGCTTGCCAGGCAATTAGCTAATGTTTTCTTAGCAAATAATTACCAAATAAAAAGGCACAAAGAAATAAATAAACTTTGCTGGTTAGGTTAACTTCTGCTTAATTTCTACACAGATCCTGCAGTGATTCTCTCTTGCTCACACACACAATCAGGTGCAGCTTTAATTACTATCAATTGACCAGCTGAAACCCTTTAGCTGGGTGGCTGCTACTGTGTGAACCCAAATCCTGCTTTAAGAGCTGTTTGCAGTGGAAATAAAGAACAAAGTTAGGTTTCTTTGTGATGGCTGAGGTGTTTGCTCACAGAAAGCTAGCAATAGCATTTAGATAGAGAACAGTCCATGTAATGAATAGTTTCATCTGCTGTATCTCCCCCTTCATCAATCAGCATAGGGTCACTATCATACATTGGCACAGACGAGTCTTTCATTAAGGCACTATCATGAGAATGCTGATTCCCTTGCTGCCATTCACTATTATGGATAGGGTCTGGATCAGTGTTCATACCTGAGCCTCTCCTGCTATCATAATTCCTCTCTGTATAGCCTGGCCAGTATGTAATCCAATTCTGATGTCCAGCCTTCCAATCTTGATCCCTGGACACTGGATCTTTCCTCACATACCTTCTGGCATAGGTCTGAAAGTCCCTTCCACGTGCAGTCTTCTCTCTCCTAGGTAGCCACTGGTGATTCCTATCTCTGCCATTCCATTCCTCTGGCTGACTCCAGTCCAATGGACTCTGCTGGCACTTGGAATACCTCCCAGTATGGGTACTGCCTTGGACTCTCCCAAACCTGCCAATGGCCTTTCTTCTCTTCCTTCCAGAGAGTTTCCTTCTCTCTCTATCCGCTTGGCTTGGCTTCTGCTTCTCCAGGTGATGCTGGTGCTTGTAGCCGTTGCTGTAGCTGTCTCCCCTGAAGCTGGGCTGGAGCTTGTAGCCGTTGCTGTCGCTCCCCCTGAAGCTCTTTCTGTAGCTTTTCCTGAAGCTGTTATCTGAAGAATAAGTTCTATTCTTATTCTGTTCTAATGTGTGCTCCTCCCTAACACAGCGCAGCTGTGTTGAATCAGGCCCTGCCCTTTGAGATGAGTGCTTAGGGATTACCTCATAGCTCTCTTGATTGCACACACATTTTCTCACTTCAGCCCCTCTCATGGCTGCTGGAAACCTGGTGCATTCTGGGACTGGTAGTCTTTTATGTGAAAACTCTGTTTTCTTACATCTACCAGAACTGACAGGTTGCTTGTTCAGAGTCACATCATCTTTTCTATAGCTCCTACCTGAGCTATGATAAGCTTCCTTATCACAAACCGCACGCTCTTGCACAACATAAGCAGAGGAAATCGCCTCCTTAATCCACCGAGAAATAGATGACTCTGCCGCTGCTTCGCCTTTCCGGACCCCGCCAAAGAGGACAAACAAGCGATCCGACTTGCGGAAGGTTTCCAAAACCTTTAAATAATGACGCAGTACCCGTCGAACATCTAAGCGATGCAATCCCGCCTCCGAATCACCTGCTGAGACAGAGTGAAACACCGGAAGAAAGACGGACTGATTCAGATGAAAAGGAGATACCATCTTCGGAAGAAAGGACGGAACTGGCCTCAACACTACGCGATTTCTAGAAAAAGATAAGAACGGTTCCCTAAAGGAAAGCGCCTGCAGCTCCGAAATGCGCCATGCCGAACAAATGGCCACTAGAAAAACAGTCTTTAGGGTCAGATCTTTAACCGACAGTTGCCGCAGCAGTTCAAAAGGCGGACGAGCTAAAGCCTGCAGGACCAGATTCAAATCTCAAGGCGGAATAACAACCCTGCGCGAAGGCCGCAGCCGGAAAACTGCCTTCAGATACCGTCGGACGTCCGCGTGCATCTCCAGAGAAACCCCTAGTACCTTGCCTCTGTAGCACGCGAGAGCCGCCAGCTGAACCTTTAAGGAACTGGTGGCCAGCCCTTTATCAAAGCCGCCCTGCAAGAAACTGAGAATCATGGAAATAGAAGCCGTCGCCGCCCGAATCCTACGGCGCGAACACGTCCTCAAAAATGCGCCACACGCGCACGTATGCGAGGGAAGTGGACGATTTGCGAGCCCGCAGCAGAGTAGAGATAACCGCTGAAGAATAGCCCTTCTTCCCCAAACGAGCCCTCTCAATGGCCAAACCGTAAGCGAGAACCGAGCCATGTGAGGCATCCGCAGAGGTCCCTGAATCAGCAGATCCGGCAGAACTGGAAGCCTCCAGGGAAGCCCGTCGACCAAGCGAACCAGATCCGCATACCAGGGATGCCTGGGCCAATCCGGAGCCACAAGGAGCACCTGTCCGCGATGCGCCTCGATGCGCTGGATCACCCTGCCGATCAACGCCCATGGCAGGAAGATATAGAGCAGCCCGTCTGCCGGCCACGGCTGAATGAGGGCGTCTATCCCCTCGGACATGTCTTCTCTCCGCCTGCTGTAGAACCGTCCTGTCTTGGCCATCTGAAACGTTGCCATGAGGTCCATCAGCGGAGGACCCCACCGGCGAACTATCTGCGCGTAGATCTGTGGGTGCAGCTCCCACTCTCCGGGATCCACTTGCACCCTGCTGAGAAAATCTGCCATGATATTGTCTTTTCCCGCGATATGCGCCGCCGAAATCGCCGACAGACGAAGCGCGACCCATTGGAACAACGCTTCCGCCTCGTCCTCCAAGGCCACGCTTCCTGTGCTGCCCTGCCGGTTGATGTACGCCACCATCGCTGAATTGTCCGAGAGCACTCAGACCGCTCGTCCCTGCAGAGCCGACTCGAAGGCCTCCAGCGCTCTCCGCACTGCCCGAAGCTCGAGTCGATTGATCGACCAGGAGGCTTCCTGGGCTGACCATGTCCCCTGCGCAAAACAACCCTCGCAGTGGGCACCCCAGCCGAGCAGACTGGCATCCATTATCACCGGAACCCACTGAGGCTGTTCCAGGGGCAGACCCGCTTGCAATGTTCGGGAGCACCTCCACCACCGCAGCGCCCGACGAACACGGGTCGGACAAGGCAACCGCTTGTTGAGCGACTCCGTCTGGTTCGACCAACGACGAAAATAGGGCTCTCTGGAGCGGACGCATGTGAAACCTGGCCCAGGGAACTACCTCTAGAGTAGCCGCCATTGTCCCCAACAAGCGCAGATACCACCAAGCAGAAGGAGCGGGCATCCTGAGGAAATTCCGCACGAGACTTAGCAAGGCCTGAACACGCTGGGGCGGTAAGCAAACCAACCCTCTCGCCGTGTCAAACTGAATCCCGAGATATTCGAGACACTGCGTCGGCACTAACTGACTTTTCTTCGCATTGACCACCCAGCCGAGAGATTGCAGAAGAGACACCACTTTCCTTGTAACCTGCAAGCTCTCCTCTTTGGACTTCGCTTGAATCAACCAATCGTCTAGGTAAGGGTGGACCAGGACGCCGTCCTGCCGCAAAGCAGCGGCCACTTCTACCATGATCTTGGTGAAAGTACGCGGAGCCGTCGCTAAACCGAAGGGTAGAGCTTGAAATTGAAAGTGCCCCCATGGGAACGCGAACCGTAGGAAACGCTGATGCACCGATCAGATAGGAATGTGCAAATAAGCCTCGGACAGATCCAGAGAAGTTAGGAACTCCCCTTGACGTACCGCCACGATGACGGACCGCAGGGTTTCCATGCGGAAATGAGGAATGCGGAGACAACGATTGACGCCCTTGAGATTGAGAATAGGACGGAGGGACCCGTCTTTCTTTGGCACCACAAAATAAATGGAGTAGCGCCTCTGCCTGTGCTCGGCTGCCGGAACGGGAACTACCGCCCCCAAGGCGATAATACGATCTAAAGTTAACCGAATCGCCTGCTCCTTGAGCTGGCCTTTGCTGGGAGACAGAACGAAGGAATCTCGAAGGGGGCAGGCAAACTCCAGGGCATAGCCTTCCCGGACGACCTCCAACACCCACTGATCTGAAGTTATCAGAGCCCAGGCAGGTAAGTAATGCCAAAGTCAACCCCCGATAACTGGACAGTCCTCCGGAATCCGCCTGGCGTCATTGTGGCTTGCGGGAAAAAGAGGATGAAGACGAAGAGGCGGCAGAGGCATACCCCCTGCCCGCTCCCCGGAAGCCGCGAAACCCCTGAGAGCGGTACCCAAACCTACCACGCTGGGAACTCCACAAACGGGACGACCGAAACCTCCGAAAGTCCCGAAACGGACCTCGCGGGACCGACGAAGTTCTACCAAGTTTAAGCTTATCTTCCGGAAGACGACCACCTTTCGAGTCCCCTAGATCTTTCACCAACTTATCAGGATCCTCGCCAAACAACAACTTCCCTTTAAAGGGTAATTTACTGAGGCGGGAATTAGAGGAAGCGTCAGCAGCCCAATTTCTCAACCAAATAGACCTGCGTGCCGCAACCAAGGAAGCCATACTATTAGCCAATGTCCTAATCAAATCATAATGAACATCTGCCAAGTAAGCCGACCCAGATTCCAAGCGGGTCACTTCTAACAACTTTTGCTGGTCTAAGCTGGATTCATGACCTAAACGCTGAGCCCATCTTAAACACGCTCTAGCCACCCAGGCTCCACAAATAGAGGCCTGCAGAGACAAGGCATTAGTCTCAAAGGCCTGCTTTAACAAACCATCTACTTTCCTATCCTGCGTATCCTTCAAAGTCGCACTGCCTTCGACTGGAATCGTAGTCTTCTTGGTGACCGCTGATACTAGGGCGTCAACGCGCGGCGATTTAAACCGGTCCCTATCCTTGTCCGCTAGAGGATACAACCGGTTCATCGTACAAATGCCCTTCAGCCCGGATTCGGGCTGATCCCATTCAGTCTGAATCATCTGAGCCACCACACGATGCACAGGAAAAACTACCTGAGAATCTCGGACGGCTTGTATGAGGGGATCTTCTAGGCCTTCCTCCTCCACCGAAGGAACTGAGGCAAGATTGAGCGTCTGAAGAGACTCTGTAATCAACGGAACTAACTCCTCTCTCCGGAAAACGCGAATGATCCGGGCCTGATCTTCGGGATCGGGGATTTCCCCCTCCTCCAATTCCTCACCGATGTCCTCGGCCTCCACCGCCAGCTCAGGCTCTTGCCAGTCGACGTCCTCACTCTCAAAGGAGAGGCGAGAGCGTTTAGTTGGCTTCGGGACAGTCCGCTGACCCTCCTCACCTAAACGGGAGGGGAGGGACAACGGAGAAGGCCCGGCCTCTGGCAGCTTGCCCAGACGGCACAAGCGGAACGCCTGATGCATCAAAAGAACAAAATCTGGTGAAAAATCCAGCGAGGAAGGAGCTGACATACCCTCGGACAAGGGAACCCCCTGCCCCTTGGACGCCACAGGGGAAAGGGGAGCATGAAGGCCTGGGGACGACTCTCTGTCAGTCCGCCGCGCAGGACTAACAGGTTCCAAGAGAGCCTTGCTGTCCATTTGGAGTTCAAGGTCAGGGGAGACTGACGCGCAGCCTTTACAAACCCCTGAGTCCGACAGAGCCCCTCTGCGGGACCCGCAGACTAAACATTGCGGCCTTGTAGACATGGAGGCAAGGAGTCACGAGGCCAAATAGGAAGAAAGAGCCAAACACGAAAAAATGGGGCCAAGACCTGTGTAAAGGTGTTTTTTTGTTTTTTGTTTTTTGTTTTTTGTATTAGTAGCCTTATAAACAAACCCTATGGGGACAAGGCCCGCAGGTCAGAAAAAAATTAACCCAGTCGGTACAGAGTAGTTACTCACCTGTAACAGGTGTTCTCCAGGAGCAGCAGGAATCAGTCCTCACATATGGGTGACGTCGGCGCCGAAGGAGCCCTCGCGGAGCAATTTTCCCCAGCTTTCAAAGAAAGCCTTTGGGAATTGCAGCGCGCATGCACGGTCCCCTTCCCGCCCAAGGGTGCCATCTTGCTCAGTCTGATGACATAGCTAAAAGACAGCAAAAAATTAGCAAAAACGAAATCATAGGATTGCAACTCCAAGGGGAGGAGGGAGGGTTGTGAGGACTAATTCCTGCTGCTCCTGGAGAACACCTGTTACAGGTGAGTAACTACTCTTTCTCCAGGACCAAGCAGGAAGTCAGTCCTCACATATGGGACTCCCAAGCTTAAGGCTACCGGAGACCCTAAGCCCAAAAAGGAGCTCCCTCAAGCTCAGTAGCACAGAAGGAAGGAATCCTTCTCTGAATACGCCTCCAACCGGTAGCCCAACATCCGGGACGGAGGGTAGGAGTTGCCTATACCTCAAAGAGATTACGGAGGACTGCCTGTCCGAAAGCACTGTCCCTGCGGGACTCCCTCTCTCCAGGCAGTAATGGGCCGCAAAAGTCTGGCTTGAAGACCAAGTAGCGGCCCGGCAGATGTCTGCCAATGGAACAGAGCGGAGGTGAGCCACTGACGCAGCCTTTGCCCTAACACGATGAGCCGTGACTCGACTTTCCAATGAGATGCCGGCTGCCCCATAAGTCCAAGCGATACAGTCAGCAACCCAGATGGACAGAGTACGCTTGGAGACAGGGAGCCCCAACTTATTGGGGTCATAAGACACGAAGAGCTGAACAGCTCGTCGGTGCTCCCGCGTACGGTCAAGGTAGAAGGTTAACGCCCTCCTACAGTCCAGGGTATGGAGGACCATCTCAGCTCGGCTGGAGTGTGGCCTGGGAAAGAAGGTTGGAAGTACCACCTCCTGGTTGATG
Source organism: Ichthyophis bannanicus (assembly GCA_033557465.1). Classification (NCBI taxonomy): domain Eukaryota; kingdom Metazoa; phylum Chordata; class Amphibia; order Gymnophiona; family Ichthyophiidae; genus Ichthyophis; species Ichthyophis bannanicus. The sequence goes on from CM066035.1 coordinate 23,975,610, forward strand.
TGAAAAGGGGAAACCACTTTAGGAAGAAACTTAGGGTGAGTCCGTAGGACTACCCTATTCCTGTAGAACCTAGTGTAAGGGGGATCAGACACTAGGGCCTGCAGTTCACTAACGCGTCTAGCAGAAGTGAGGGCTACCAAGAATAAGGTTTTCCAAGAAAGAAAACGAAGAGGACAGGTAGCCATAGGTTCAAAAGGCGGACAGGTAATCTGCTGTAAAACCACGTTCAGATGCCAGTCCGGGGCTGGCGGTCGCAAAGGTGGCTTAAGGAGAAGGAGGCCTCTGAGAAAACGAGCCACGAGAGGGTGGCTGGAAAGAGGCCTGCCATTCACCGGCATGTGATGCGCAGAGAGAGCACTGAGGTGGACTCTGACAGAGTTGGACTTAAGTCCAAGATTGGAGAGGTAAAGCAAGTATTGCAGGACCACCGTCACCAAGCAGGAGAAGGGATCCTGAGACTGCTGAGCACACCAGACGGAGAACCGACGCCACTTAAGAGCATAGGACTTCCGGGTGGAGGGTCGCCTGGAGGCCAAAACGACTTCTTCCACATCTCGAGGCAGCAGGAGGGGAGCAAGGACTACCCTTTCAGCAGCCAGGCGATCAGATGAAGGGACTGGAGGTTGGGGTGTAGGAGAGTCCCCTGATCCTGTGTCAGGAGATCGGGCTGAAACCCCAGAGGAAGAGGAGTGTCCACTGCCAGCTGCAGCAGAAGCGGGAACCAGGGCTGTCTCGGCCACCGGGGAGCCACGAGGATTAGCGAGGCTTTGTCCCGGAGAACCTTGAAGAGCGTCCGAGACACCAGTGGCATGGGGGGAAAGGCATACAATAGGCCTGTGGACCATGAGAGTAGGAAAGCATCCGCCGCTACTCAGAGAGGATGCGGTTCTCGGGAGCAGAATCGGGGAAGTTGTCGGTTTAGAGGACTGGCAAAAAGATCCAGGGTGGGTAGGCCCCACTTGAGAAAAATCCGTTGAACCACTAACGGATCCAAGCGCCACTCGTGTGGCTGGAGGATTCTGCTCAGTTTGTCTGCTAGGCAGTTTTCTTGACCCGGGAGATAAACAGCCTTGAGGAGGATGCCGCGGCTGACGGCCCAAGAGCACAGTCTTTGTGCTTCCCGACAGAGAAGGAAGGAGCCTGTGCCCCCTTGTTTGTTTTCGTAGAACATTGCAACTTGATTGTCCGTCTGGACGAGCACAGACTGGTGCGAAGTGAGGTGGGAGAAGGCCCTCAGAGCCAGGCGGATTGCTCTGAGCTCCAGGAAGTTGATCTGTTGGGCAGACTCCCAAGGAGTCCAGAGGCCTTGAGTACATGTCCCTTGGCAATGTGCTCCCCAACCCAGGAGAGAAGCATCGGTCGTCAGGACCAGAGAAGGCGGAGGAGACTGAAAAGGCATTCCGAGCACCAGGTTCGGCAGATGAAGCCACCATTGCAGAGAGGAGACCAGTGGGTCGAATATCTATACTGAGTCCGCTAGGCTTCCCGTGGCTTGATGCCATTGTGTGCGAAGGCTCCACTGAGCAGGCCGCATGTGCAGGCGGGCATTGGGGGTCACATGGACTGTGGAAGCCATATGGCCGAGCAGCCTGAGAAATTGCCTGGCAGAGACCAGGGAGTTGCTGCGAAAGAGGTTGGCAAGCTGCATAAGTCTGGTTGCCCTGTCGAGAGGCAGAAAGGCTCTTGCCTGAAGTGTGTTTAACCTCGCGCCGATGAACTCGAGGTCCTGAGAGGGGAGCAAAGTGGACTTTGCGAAGTTTATGACAAAGCCCAAGTGCTGGAGCAGAGTCACAGTGCGGTGGGTAGCGTGAGTGGCCTCCTGGGAAGATTGTGCTCTGATCAGCCAGTCGTCCAGGTACGGAAACACAAAGAGGCCTTGAAGTCTTAGATAGGCCGCTACCACTGCTAGGCATTTGGTGAACACCCTTGGGGCGAAGGATAGGCCAAAGGGTAGTACTCTGTACTGGTAATGATTTCCTCCCACAACAAACCTTAGATATTGTCTGTGGCTTGGGTGGATGAGGATGTGAGTGTAGGCATCCTTTAGATCCAAGGAGCATAGCCAGTCTCCCTGCTGGAGGTAGGGCAGCAGGATTCCAAGGGTAAGCATCTTGAACTTTTCCCTTGCGAGGAACTTGTTGAGGTTCCGCAAGTCCAGGATGGGTCTGAGGCCTCCTGTTCTTTTTGGTATCAGAAAATACCTGGAATAAAAGCCTTGACCTTTCAGGTGGTGGGGCACCGGTTCCACAGCCTGTTCCTGAAGAAGACTTGCTAACTCCTGAAGGAGTAAGTCCCTGTGCAGAGGGAGTCTGAGAGGCTCCCCTGGAAAGTAGGAGGGAGGTACCTGGTGGAAGTGCAGAAGATAGCCTTCTTGGACTATGTGAAGCACCCAGGTATCTGATGTGATGGCTGGCCACCTGTGGGCAAAGTGGACCAGCCGACCTCCTGTGCCGAGAGAAACTAGCTGAGGGGGAGAGGCTATGCTGAGAAAGTCAAAAAACCCCACCCTGCTGAGCAGGGGCCGGTGGTGCAGGCCTGGTGGTTTGCTGCCTACGGGACCCATGACCCCGTCCCTTGGCCTGCTGACCCAGTTGGGGAGCTGCTGAGGCCTGAAAATGAGGGTATTGTTTATAGGCAGCCGCCTTCCTCGGGTAAAAGGGCTTTTTACCCGAGCCCTTCTTTTTCTGAGAAGGGGCAGAGGTCTTCCTGGAGAGTCGAGTCCTGGTGAGAGTCTCGGTCTCGATCTGTGCAGCCTTTTCAGCCATGGGTTTGCCGAAGAGGTTTTCACCTCTGCAGGGGACATTGACCAACTTGTCCTGGACCCATGGCTCGAGGTCGGATGACTGAAGCCAAGCCTGTCGGCGGGCACCGATGCCGGCTCCGGCTACTCGAGCCGATGCTTCGAAGCCATCGTAGGCTGCTCGAGAGATAAACTTCGAGCACTCACGAATACCAGTAGACAAGGCCTGGAACTTCTGCAAAGGTTCCTCGGAGAGACCAGCAGAGAACCCGGCTATTTCTTTAGCCAGGTCTCGGAGATACATGCCCATATAGAGCTGGTAAGTCTGGACTTGACAAGCAAGCATAGAGCCCTGGAAACACTTTTTACCGAGGGCATCCAGGTTCCGAGCCTCCCGACCGGGAGGCACCGAGGAGTGCATCTTCTGACTCTTGAGTCTATGCATGGCCGATTCCACCACCATGGAATGGTGCGGTAGTTGTGCTTTTTGGAACCCGGGGCTCTTGCGGACTCTATAAATGGAATCGACCCGCTTGCTTAACACCGGCGATGATGCCGGGCTCTCCCACATGCGGAAGAGAAGTCGCTCCAGCATCGGAGGAACCGGTACAGTAAAGGCCTCCTTTGGGGGAGAGTCATACTGGAGGGCATCGAGCTCTTCGGCTCGAGGCTCCTCCTCGGGATCCGCGGGGAAGGCCAAGGCCTTGGCCATATCCCGCACGAAGTCCGAGAACCGGGTGTCCTCCGGGGGGGACCGTCTCCGAGGTTCGGACTCGGGCGAGTCCGACGGGACACACTGAGTCCGAAAAGAACCAGGTGACTCTTCGTCCTCGGTTTCCCAGGCTGACTCCTCGGAGGAGGAGTCGAGCGGCTCCGGTCGGGCGGGCATCGATGCCGTCCGCCCCGACGACCTCGGCCCCGAACGGGGGGCCGAAGGTGACCGCGACCGAGGATTGACTCGAGCCCTCATGGACTCGAGGATCGGCTCGGTCTCCGGGGTCGACTTGGACGTCGATGTCCCGGTGGTCAGGGCAGAAGCACCGGCGAGGCCAGCGATCAGTGCCCGCTGCTGGTCCATGAAGGCAGTCAGACTGCTCTCCAAGGCCGTCAACCTGAGTCCGAGCTCAGGAGACCCAGCAGCCTCCGACTCGGGCCCTGACGGCGTCGGGCCCGACGTTGGCTCCTTCGGAGGCGAGTCCAGGAGGACTGCAGCACTTACGTGAGCAGGGGACTCCAACTCGAGACGAGGATGTTTTGAAGGCCTCTCCATCTCCGAGGACCCGGGACGGCTATCGGGGCTATGCGACCTGGCCCTCGAGGAACCAGGAGCGTCCACCGACGACGCCCTCGCGGGTATCTTCTTCCGAGGATGTTCCCGGGTAGGAGACCCCCGCTCATAGGAACTCCGACGATGCTCAGGACCAGAGTCCCGAGACGTTGAAGCCTCCGACGAGGTTCGGGCTCGGCCGGAGTCAGAGAAGATACGTTCCCTCTGATGCTGCCGACTCCTCAACGCTTTTGAGGACATTTTGCCACACGGACCACAGATCATCGGGTCATGATCGGGTCCGAGGCAGCGGAGGCAGCAATCGTGTGTGTCGGTAAGAGACATGAGTTTCTTACACCGATCACACTTCTTAAACCCGCTGGCAGCCATCGGGGGAAAAAGGGCCCCTGCGAGGTCAAAAGACAGGGCTGCCAGTGAAAAAGAAAAAAAGGCGCGAAATCTGTCACGAAGGACAAAAAAACGAAAAATAAAGAACGGACTCGCAACCGGCGTCGTGGGTCCGGGCGGGAAAAGGAACCGGCGTCGAACCGAGAAAAACAACAAAGAAAATCAACTTTTCCGGCGGTGAATACAAACAACGTCTGTAGGGCTCCGCGGAAAAAAAAAGACTGAGCAAGATGGCACCCTTGGGCGGGAAGGGGACCGCGCATGCGCGCTGCAATTCCCAAAGGCTTTCTTTGAAAGCTGGGGAAAATTGCTCTGCGAGGGCTCCGTCGGCGCCGACGTCACCCATATGTGAGGACTGACTTCCTGCTTGGTCCTGGAGAACTACTTAAACCCCTAACCGCAGCATCCTAGAACCACGAGAAAAAAGCGGGAAAAAGAAAAAAACGCCGGCGCGATAAAAAATGGCCGCCGGCACCGACGGGTGAAGAAAGAAAACGGCGGGAAAAACAACAAAGATTATCTCGCGATCAGCAGCCCGTCGAAAAATAACGAAGAAAAAAATAAATATGCTGAAAAGCACTGTCGGTGCTCTAAGAGACTCACCCCTTCATGCCGGAGGGCCGAATGCCGAAAGACCGCTGAGTGAATGGAGCACTGCGGGACAGCCCCGATTAGCGTGAGGGAAGCCAACCCGAAGCGGCAGCACGCTAGAGCCGTGAACAGTCTACAGCCAGCGTGACAAACCAGAAATGGGGCTGCCAAGACAAGATCTCACCTACGTACTGTCTAGGAGGGACAGCTAGATTAACTCGCTGCCTTCAGCCCCCGTACAGACGGCTGGGAGAAGGAGCGTGCAGGCTCGGCTCCTCAAGCGGCCCCCCCTTCGGCACTGAAAGTGAAAATTTAAAGGGACAGCTAACCAAATAAAAGAAATACAGCAGTGAAAATAAAATAGAAACCACAAAGAAAGCTAGCTAGTGTTGCCTCAAAGTCACTAAGTGAGCCCAGTACTAGGCTCACAAGTCCTCCTGCTGCACGGAGATTGGACACACTGGGGGTCTGATGGGAGCTCCAGCAGGATACATCATGAGAGCAAGATTCTGATTGGTCCAGTCTCAGTGCTGCAGGAGGAGGTGCACTACCCGGATGTGGAGGACTATACTGGAGGCATCCTTGGGTGGGATTCTGGGTAAGTCGGTACAGTGAGTCTAAGAGAGAGGCAAAGAGAGTTTCCACTCCATGGTTCTTTTTGAAACCATGTTGGAGTAAGTTGAGAGGAGAGTGCTCGTCTATAAAGTTTTGAAGCTGATTTTGTACTAGCTTTTCTGCTATTTTAGCAAGGAAGGGGATACTGGAGATAGGTCTGTAGGAGGTAGGGGAGATAGAGTCAAGTTTTGATCCTTTTAGGATGGGACAGATAGAGGCACGTTTTAGGGGTGCAGGTACAGAGCCAGTCTGGAGGGAAGATTGTACAATTTGGAGTATGTAGGGGCTAATAGAGGTATTAGTGGTCTTAAGCCAGGATACAGGGCAAGGGTCGAGGGCAGAGGTTGAGGCATTTAGATCTTTGATGGTGTTGGATATGTCTTTGACAGTGAGGGGTTCAAAGTCATTCCAGGTAATTGAGGAGGTGGGAGTGGGAGGTCGGGCACTATGGTCATGTCCCGAGACCATATTCTGTGTGCTGTGATTTACCTCTGAACTATTGTATATATGCCCCCAACTTCTCTGTCTTGATTTTTGACAAATCCCAAAGATGTAATCAAACCGCTTCTGATCGCTGGAAGTAGCGGTATATAAGTGTTACTAAATAAATAAAATAAATAAATAAATGTATTGGTTGGGGGATAGTTGTGGAAGAGGGTGGGGGGAATTTTGAGATAAGATGGTTGGCTATAGTTTGAGAGGTTATCTTAGGAGTCGAGTCCTGGGGTTGGGGTTCCATTATTACGGAATTGGCGATAGAAAAGAGCTCTCTCGGTTTATTGAGAGAACGTAGGATCAAGTTTTCGTTGTATTTCCTTTTATGTTTTAGGGTTTCGGAGCAGTAAATTTGGAGTTTGCTTTTGAAGAGCTCTTGTGTGTTTGGGTTAGGGGAGTGTCTCCACTGATGTTCTAGGCATCTGAGTTCCCTTTTTAGGTCTCTTAGCTTTGAAGAGTACCAGGGGGTTTTTCTGCATTGGTTTTGGGAAGGTTGTTTGGGTGGTAATAGGGCAGCAGTGGAGAGAATGCCATTCTATTCCTCAATGTGAGGGTCTAGGTTCTGGTGTTTTCTATTGAGTAGATCTAAGGGTGGTATTATTTGCTCAAGGAAGGTTGCAGCATTGAATTGTTTGAATTTGCGGGTATGTTGGTGTGGAGTTATTTGAGGTTTTTTATGTGGGGAGTGTGGGATTGAGAAGAGAATGAGGGCATGATCCACTAGGCCTGGAAGAAGACACAGCAGCCATCAAAACTTCTGCTCTGAAGGCTGTACCTGCCTGAGTGTGGACATCCAAGTGGAAATACTTGGAAAGGTGGAAAGCGACTGAGCAGCACTCTGCCCTGGAGGAAGCCCAAGCCCATGTGGAATGCACACAGAAACCCTAAGAGACCAGCTGGTTCTGCAACAGATAAGCTGAGGTTATTGTTCCCTTTATCCAGCGACCCAAGAAATACTTCATGGCCACTTCAACCTTATAAGGGCTTACAAATAGGACAAACATCTGACCGACTTTCAGAAAGAATTGATGACCATCGGGTGTCTAAAACACCCATTTAACATCCACCAGGAGTATCCTCTGGCATTGTTCCTTTGGAAACAAAGGCAACAAGACTACCTGGCTGACATAGAAAACTGACACCACTTTAGGCAAAAGAAGGAACAGGTCATAAGTACAATGCCTTTTCCAAAAAGGTCAGATAGCAATCTCGGCATGACAAGGCCTGCAATTCCGAAATACATTATTGGGCAGACTGCAACCAAAAAGAGCAGGTTTAAGGGAGAAAACCTTGAGCGTAGTGCTCTGCAAGGGCTCAAACGGCTCAGCCACCAAGGCCCTGAAGAACCAGAGTCCACGAAGGAATCACTGAGCACAGGGGAGAGTGTAGGTGCTTAACTCCTCACAGGAAGCAAGCCACATCTGGGTGCAAGGTCAGGGAATACCCCATTACTGGCCCTCTGGAGGAGTGGCCAAGTGGTTAGGGAAGAAGCCTAGAGATAGAAAGACCAGGGTTCAAATCCTACTGACACTCCTTGTGGCCTTGGGCCTCCATTGCCTCAGATACAAGCTTAGATTGTAAGCTCTTTGTGGAAAGGGAAATACAGTTGTGATCAACATTATTGGCACCCTTGCATTTTAGGTATGTTGTATATAATATCTTGAGAAATAATTGGAAATATTCCAACTGTATGTCATAATATTTTAATAGTATGTTCAAAGGTATACAACAAAAGAAAAAGATGCCTCTGCAACTTAGATGTAGTAATTTCTGAGAAAAAACACAAAATGTGACTGGACAGGATTCTGTTCTATTTAGGCATTCATATACCGCCTGTCTGCGAACGCATTCTAGGTGGTTAACAATCAGGTATTGTATATATTCTCTTGTCCCCGAAGGGCTCACAATCTTCATGTGTACTTGAGGCAACAATGTGGCCAAGAAGTTCAATTCCTTACTCAATAACAATGTTTTTCCCCCCCTGGCATGGCAGTCAGTGTCTTTGTCCACTGGGAGCAGCAGGGTTTACGCTTCATACAGCAAATATTAGACAAGCAAGGGATGATCCGACTGTTCACGGCAGTGAGCGCCAAATATGATGTCAAACCTAAACACTACTTTGCCTACTGCTAACTCCACCACTACATTACTTTGCTTCTCAAGGAAACTTTGCTCACAGATGGGATGGATAGAATGGTGGACTTTTTTAATCTGGAGCAAGATGACAGTGGGGCCTTATCCATATCATAATTCAATCAGAAAATGATGCGCTGGGCGGAACTGTGGAATTTCTCAGAGATGGAATCTGGGTGGCCGGGGATATTGGGGTCCCAGACCCTGCTGGAACACTTTTGCGAGACATCAAACGGATTCCTTCTCTCTTTCAATTGAGTCAATGACGGGAGCTCCTGTTTATGGCCCTCAACAGGGCCCAATTCTTGCCATTGCAGGCACTTCGTAATGGGCTTTCTGAGCGGGGTGAGTGCCCGCAGTGTGAACAGAGCCAGGTCAATCTGGTTCATATGTGGTGGTGATGCCCCATGATAATATGCTATTGGCTGCGAATCCAAAGTTACTTGGAGGAAATCTTAGACCAAAGCATAGAGCTGCAGATAGAAATTATTCTGTTTGACTCCCTACCCAACCTAAGGGACACTCAGTGAGATTGCTTGTTTGAAAAATATGTGTGATGGGGAAGCAACCTATTCTCAGATACTGGAGAGATGAAAATCCCCCCCACATTCTGAGTGTCGTAATAGCCTATATTAGTTGATGCTCATGGACCGTTTGATTGCGAAAGGGAGCACCCAGAAACAGGAGGCCTTCTATTCAGTATGGGGATGTTACCCAGATACGTTGACATCGCGAGCTCGGAATGAGATTTTAAGTATGGGCTAACAGGAAGTGGTGAGAAAGGGGAACCCAAAGCTGAGCAGTGTGAGACCCTGACCACGAACACTTAGAAAGTGGACCACGGGAGACAGCTTGGAAGGCTCGAACCTTGTAGTATATACGATTATTATGTGATTATTTTGAGTATAATGAATATAGCAGCCATGGTTAACCAATTAACCAAAATATCCATGTATATAGTTACCATGTATATAGTTATTTATATATAATTACCATGTTTTACCAAGTTTATTTACCTTGTTCATTGTAAAAACCAATGCTGTTTGTACAATTGTGTTTATATTTGTTCATGTGTAAACCGCACTGATTTAAGAGCGCGGTATATAAGAAAAATAAATAAATAAATAAATAAATGGTATTAAGACAAAATAAAGGTTATTGGAATCCCAGCTGTGGGGTGGGAGGGGGAGGAGAGGGAGGGAATAAAGGCTTGTTTTGGGAATACAAAAAAAACACTGGATGTTTTAACCTAGTAACATAGTAAATTGATGGCAGATAAAGACCAGTATGGTCCATCTAATCTGCCCAGTAAGATGGCAAGAGTAGGTGCACCTGCAGCTCTGTGCAGGTCACCCCTCCCCATGTCTTTGTGTAGGGGTGAACCCACTGCTCCATGCAGGACACCCCTGTTTGTTGAGAAATTAGATAGTGTGGTGAGGAGGAGGCAGCCCAGCATGAAAATAAAGGAGAAAGAAGAACTTTTTCTTCTGCTCGGGGGAGGGGTTCACTAGAACACATACATCACAGCAGAATAGGGTTGCCAACTTTTTCACCGAGAAAAACCCGACACCTGTGGCTCGCCATGCTCCACCCATTCTCCGCCCCTAGTCCCACCCCTGCCCCGCCCCCAGCCCCACCCACAAAAATTACCGAGGATACGTGTAGGCTAACTTCCTTGGTCAGATAATAATTAAACTGGGAACCCCAAAATCCAAACATGAAATGTACAACACTGGAGAAATAAAACTATAAAGTAATTTCCTCTTGCACTAAACAAAAACGCAAAGATGTTAGCAATACACACTTCCCAGACCAGACATATTCCAGTTAATAAATTAAAAATAAACAGTATTTTTCTACCTTCTGTTTGGGCGTTTTATTTTTCAGTTGCAATTGCTCCAGTCACTTTCTTCTGGTTTCTTCGTGTCTTCTGCGAGCTATCCATTTGTCCTTTCTTCTCTTTTAGATGTTTTCCATTCTCTCTCTATTTCTGCTTTAACATACTGATTGTTTCCCTTTTGCTCTTTCCCCCAATTCTTTCCTTATTCCTTTATCATCCGTTTAAATTTCACCCTTCCATTCTCAAGCCCCTCTTACTCTCCCAATACCGGCCCATCATAGACTTTTCTTCCACACAAAATATTTTTTCCCCTCTCCATTCTCATTCCCCATCCATTCTAGTCCTCCCCCCAAATCAATTCCCTTATAGTTCTAGGCCCACCCAGCATCCACTCCCTTCTAGTCCCATTCTCCCATGCCCCACATCAGCCCATTTCCAGTCCTATTCCAGCTCTTCATCAGCCCATTTCCAGTGCTAGCCCTCACATCACAGGCCATTTCCAGTCCTAGCTCCCCCCCCCAATCACAGCCCATTTCCAGTCCAAGTCCCCCATCACAGCCTATTTCCAGTCCTAGGCCCCCCCCCCACCATCACAGCCCATTTGCAGTCCGAGTCCCCCCGCACCATCACAGCCCATTTGCAGTCCGAGTCCCCCCGCACCATCACAGCCCATTTGCAGTCCTAGCCCCCCTAATCACAGCCTATTTCCAGTCCAAGTTCCCCCTTCCTCCACCATAGCCCATTTCCAGTCCAAGTTCCCCCCCCCCCATAGCCCTTTTCCAGTCCAGGTCCCCTCCACCCCATCACAACCCATTTCCAGTCCATGTCCCCCCCCCCCATAACCCTTTTACAGTCCAGGTCCCCCCCCCCTCACAGCCTATTTCCAGTCCAAGTTTCCCCCCCCCCCCATAGCCCTTTTCTGGTCCAGGTCCCCTCCACCCCATCACAACCCTTTTCCAGTCCAAGTCCCCCCCCACCATACCCAATTTACAGTCCTGGTCCCCCCCCCCCATCACAGCCTATTTCCAGTCCAAGTCCCCCCCTTAGCCCTTTTCCAGTCCAAGTCCCCCCCTTTAGCCCTTTTCCAGTCCAAGTCCCCCCCCCCTTAGCCCTTTTCCAGTCCAAGTCCCCCCCCCCTTAGCCCTTTTCCAGTCCAAGTCCCCCCTTAGCCCTTTTCCAGTCCAAGTCGTCCCCCCCTTAGCCCTTTTCCAGTCCAGGTCCCCCCCCCATCACAGCCAATGCAGTCCTTGCCCCCCCCCCCCGACCAGCATCGCGGCTGTCTGAGGCTTCAGAGGGAGCCGGGGAAGCCCGCGCGAGGCCCCGGCTCCTTCTGAACAGCCACCAGCGTGAAGAGCCTTTACCTTCACGCTGGCGGCTGTTCCTGTGAAGCCGCGAATGCTGGGAAAGGTTAAAGGTTGCCCTTTAACCTTTCCCAGCATTCGCGGCTTCACAGGAACAGCCGCCAGCGTGAAGGTAAAGGCTCTTCACGCTGGTGGCTGTTCAGAAGGAGCCGGGCCCTCGCGCGGGCTTCCCCGGCTCCCTCTGAAGCGGAGAAAAGCCGGTTTTTTTGCTCTGGCCGCTCCCGATCTTGCGGCCAGAGCAAAAAAAACGGCTTTTAAAGGGCCGGTTTTGCCTCTGCGCCGGCAGCCGGCCTGGCCGTGGAAAAACCGGCCAGGCCGGCTGAAAACCGGCCAGTTGGCAACCCTACAGCAGAATCCCTGAGAGAAGCCAAGAGGGTAGTGCTAGGTTTAAGCCACTCCCAGACCTCATGACAACCTCAGGCAAGAGTAGGAGGTACAAGTGGGTGGAGTCAGAAAGGGAGTTGCCCTGCTCAGCGTTTAAGTTTGAGAGAACAAACAAAGTGAGCAGAGGGGCCAAGGAAGCCAGAAAGGCCAGGAACTCCAGAGAGGCCAGGAACTGCAGAGATGCAGGAGAAAGCAAACACAGCAAAACCAGCAACCATGAAAGAAACAGATACAAAATGAGTAGCAGCAGAGACAAGAGCAGCCAGCACTGCAGCCCAGGAAGCTACAGGGAAGGTTCCAGGCAAAGGACCAAACAGACTGGCTACAGGGAGAAAGAGAGAAGGTTGGCTTTAAGGAAGCTAAGGCAAGAGTGCTTAGACTCACCGGAGGAAGGGTCTATCTGCAGGCAGCAGAAGCCCCAGGAAGGGAAGTGGAGAGCTTACCCTGAGTCACTGTCTAGCTCAGAGACAGAGGGAGTGCCAAGCCGGAGAAGCCTCAGCCAGGAAGGTGATGCAACCAGACTCCAAGGTAAAATACAGGATTATTCTTCTCCTCTTAAGGTAACACTTGTAACCAGTGTTGCAATAAAGATATTTACACAAGCTTCACTTCTTTCCTTTTTCAGGCTTCCATTACTCAGCCTTCATGCACACATTACAGTCCATCTCAGAACAAACTGAAGTAAGGTCACTTTCTTGGCCTGCTACTTCCATGCTTTCAACTGAGCTGTAACTTGGCAATGCTTGTAATTGTTCAGGCAGTTTATCCTTAATATTCTTTAGCAGTTGCATTAGTAGCCGAGTATGAGCATGTAAAGAAGGCAGTAAGAGATCGGATGGGGTTAAGTCCCTCGGTCTATAGGAGACTTCTGAGAGCATGTGTACTGAAAGAAGGTGAAACACCTCAAGCTTTATACCATAGAATTAAAAGCTTAGTGTATAAATGGCTTGTACCTGAGAATGGCAATATAGATTCTGTTATTGATACTGTGATATTGGAACAGTTTACAGAAGCTGTACCCAAGGAGTTACAGAGTTTTCTGGTAATGCAGAGCTGTAAAAATACCCAGGAAGCCATTGTGTTGGCTGAGTGTTTTCTAGAGGCCAAGAAGTTAAGCCTCAAGAAAGAGGGCGTTTTTCAGAGGGCAGGTACAGAATTGCAGGAAAGGAAGGCAACCTTTACTAGCCATAAGATGGAAAGGAATAAATCCATAGAAGGCAGATATAACCTGCAGAGAAAATGTTTTTCCTGTGGTGAGCCAGGTCACCTTAAGAGAAAATGTCCAGTAAGGAAAGCGTTTGTAATCACACGTCCCAAAGAGGTAGGTGAGGGATTTCTCTTATCTGTAGAAGTAGAAGGAATACCCATAGAAGCTCTACTAGATTCAGGGGCCAGCCAGTCTATGATTTCCAGCAGGTTGTGGAAAAAGATAGAGGCCCAGAGACAGTGCTTACAAGAATCCTCAAGGGGGCAGGTTAAGATTAAATGTGTCCATGGAGCAGCTTCCACCTATCCTCTCCAGAGTGTTAGGATCAAGGGGTTAGGTAGTGGAAGGCAGGTGGCAGTGGCAGTGATACCTAGACTCCCACACGATATGATATTGGGCCGTGACTGGTCCCAGTTCAGAAAGGGGGTGGAGAAACAGTTGCAGGAAGAAACAGGCATGATAACCACACGCACAGACACTAACCTTTCAGGGGAGAATAAGAAGGAAAGGGTTGTGCGCCCCAGGGTTGATACAGGGGGAATAATACCCGCTCCGTTGTTCGGTAAGAAAATAAACCCAGGGAAGTCAGTAGATACTCAGAGGGAAAAGCAAGTGCCAAAACAGAAATTTGTGATAAAGTTCTGTAGGACTACCCCTGAGGCAAGAATTCCCAAGCGGGCTACCGAACAAGCTGCTGGTATGGATCTCTGTAGCGCAGTAGCGGTGGTCATTCCAAAGCAAGGGAGGGCCATAGTAAACACGGGACTTAGAGTAGAAATACCGCCCGGTTGTTACGGACGGATTGCGCCCAGATCTGGCCTCGCCTTTAAAAAGTTTATAGATGTAGGCGCGCGCGTTGTAGATCCGGATTATAGGGAAGAATTGAAAGTCCTCTTGTTTAATTTTTCGCAAGAAAACTTTAGAGTGGATGTAGGTGATAAGGTGGCACAATTAATTTGTGAAAGAGTTGGTTTTCCGCCCATAGAGGAGGTGGATGAACTATCCTCTACCACCAGGGACTCTAGAGGATTTGGTTCCACAGGCATAGCCGAAATAGAGGGGCTAACAGCCTGTTGTATAGAAAAAGAAGAAGACAATCTGGGACCCCAAATTGCAAAAGGTAGTGTAGATCCTGTTTATAGGATTAGGAAAAATTTGAAAAGAAGGCAGAGTAAACAGAATTCTTATCATGACCAGCGTGCAAGGTCACGTTTCTTAAAGGTCGGGGATAAGGTTATGGTAATGGTAGCTGTAGGAAACTCTAGGTTTGAGAATTCCTGGAAAGGCCCTTACAAAATAGCAAAACGGCTCGGACCAGTGTCTTATGCTGTGGATACTGGATGGGGAAAGCAACAGGTATACCATGTTAATCTGTTGAGGCTATGGAAGGAGCGTATAGGGAATGCACAGCTAGCCTTAAGAGTTAATGACACTTCGCAACCCACACCTTGTATTACGTGCTGTTCGCGGGTTATGGCGCCAGCCCGTAATAGTCTAAGGAGGGGGATATGTGGTGAGGAGGAGGCAGCCCAGCATGAAAATAAAGGAGAAAGAAGAACTTTTTCTTCTGCTCGGGGGAGGGGTTCACTAGAACACATACATCACAGCAGAATCCCTGAGAGAAGCCAAGAGGGTAGTGCTAGGTTTAAGCCACTCCCAGACCTCATGACAACCTCAGGCAAGAGTAGGAGGTACAAGTGGGTGGAGTCAGGAAGGGAGTTGCCCTGCTCAGCGTTTAAGTTTGAGAGAACAAACAAAGTGAGCAGAGGGGCCAAGGAAGCCAGAAAGGCCAGGAACTCCAGAGAGGCCAGGAACTGCAGAGATGCAGGAGAAAGCAAACACAGCAAAACCAGCAACCATGAAAGAAACAGATACAAAGTGAGTAGCAGCAGAGACAAGAGCAGCCAGCACTGCAGCCCAGGAAGCTACAGGGAAGGTTCCAGGCAAAGGACCAAACAGACTGGCTACAGGGAGAAAGAGAGAAGGTTGGCTTTAAGGAAGCTAAGGCAAGAGTGCTTAGACTCACCGGAGGAAGGGTCTATCTGCAGGCAGCAGAAGCCCCAGGAAGGGAAGTGGAGAGCTTACCCTGAGTCACTGTCTAGCTCAGAGACAGAGGGAGTGCCAAGCCGGAGAAGCCTCAGCCAGGAAGGTGATGCAACCAGACTCCAAGGTAGGAGAGATAAAGCCATAAAGCCTAAACCCTGTGTTACATGCTCTGATTCAGAAGAGAGGTTAAAGCCTAGGAAAACCCGGAATAGGAGTAAGGGTTTTGCCAGGGACACTGAACAGGAAGAGCCCAGTGAAATCCTACCAAAAGGAGAAAGGGTTATTCAGTGGCATAGACTATTTAATCTGCTAAAGAATATTAAGGATAAACTACCTGAACGATTACAAGCATTGCCAAGTTACAGCTCAGTTGAAAGCATGGAAGTAGCAGGCCAAGAAAGTGACCTTACTTCAGTTTGTTCTGAGATGGACTGTAATGTGTGCATGAAGGCTGAGTAATGGAAGCCTGAAAAAGGAAAGAAGTGAAGCTTGTGTAAATATCTTTATTGCAACACTGGTTACAAGTGTTACCTTAAGAGGAGAAGAATAATCCTGTATTTTGCTTTGACCTGAATGTGTACATTTGCTTTGAAGATTTTGTCAACCATTTTGACACGGATGCTAATAAAATTCCTGTGTGCTTTAAAACAACCACTCGGTTCATAATCTCCTTGGCACAACTACAATCCTTGGGAAAGAGGAATTGAGATGGCTTCCCGTCCCTACTAGGCAACCGCCTGGTAGGGGCGCGACCGCCACAATAGTTAAGTTTTTTTTTATTTTGTCCTGTTGCTGTAAAGGGATCTACTGTGTCTGTCCCATGCCATTTTGAATTCTGTCACTGTATTTGCCCCACCACTTCCATCGAGAGAGCATTCCAAGCATCCACCACCCTTTCAGTGAAAAAGTATTTCCTGACATTGCCTTTCAATTTACCCCCTTGCAGTCTCATGTTATGCCCTCTAGTTTTAGTTTCCCCCGTCTTTGGAAGAGGTTTGTTTGTTCATTAATTCTCTTTAAGTATTTAAAGGTCTGAATCATATCGCCCCTATCCCTCCTCTTCTCTAGAGTGTACATATTTAGGCCTTCAAGTCTCTTTTCATAAGGCTTCTGACGCAGGCTCCAAATCATTTGGTCGCCTTCCTCTGAACAGTTTCCAGTCTTTTTACATCCTTTGTGAGATATGGTCTCCAAAACTGAACACAGTATTCCAAGTGAGGCCTCACCAGTGACTTATAAAGTGGCATTAGTACCTCTTCCTTTCTGCTGGTAATTCCTCTTTGTATGCAACCCAACATCCTACTGGCTTTTGCCACTGCCTTGTCGCACTGTTTTGCCACCTTGAGATCCTCAGAAATAAATCACACCAAGGTCCTTCTCCTGGTCCGTGCACACCAACCTCTCGCCCCCTATCGCGTACATTTCCCTTGGATTTCTGCTTCCCAAGTGCATGACACTGCACTTTTGTTATCTTTGCTGTTATATTAGTGTATCTGGGGTCCATGTAAGTGTACCCATGGCCCCAGAGATTTCTGTAGATCTAAAGGTTCAATAACACAGAAGTTAAAAACAAACAAACAAAAAAACAATGTTTTGTTTGGCAAAAAAATAAACAATGACTTCTGAAGTAAGAACCCTATCCCAACCATCAAGCATTCTAGGAGTACAGACGTCAATAAAACAACAATCAAGCACAAAATTAAAATTTAAAACATCCCATTCAACCTCATATCCCATGCAGCTGCCTCATATCTGCCTCACTGTCACTGCATCCTTATGCGCCTAAGGAGAGAAAAAACTAAGAAAAGAGAAAAAGTTTTCAGACATTTACAAAAGGTCAAAAGATTTAATTCAGAATGTAATGCCAGAAGTGGAGAATTCCAAAAAACTGGAGCAGCAACAGAAAATAAACGTTTGCGCCATTGTTGTAATTGGATCTGACTAAACTCTGGAAATGCAATATTCGGGCTTCTACAGAACATAAAGCCCAACCAGACATATACAATTGCAGTAAATCCTTTAAATACCAATTCCCCAGGCCCTGAAGAGCCTTAAATGCTAACACCATAAGCTTGAAGAAACATCTCTGCTTAATTGGAAGCCAATGTAATTGTGTTAACAACTCTGCAGCCGAATCTCTATGGCTAAGGCCAAAAATAACCCATGCCACTGAATTCTGGACTACCTGTAATTTCCTAATGGAATACACCAGCAGTCCCACATACAAGCATTACAATAATCAAGCCAAGAGAGAACTAATGCTAGAACAACCTGGCAAAGTGCATTCTGATCAAAATAAGGATGCAGTTGACAAACCAGGTATAAATGACCATATGATTAGATTAATAGCACCCTACTACTACTACTATTCAGCACTTATAAAGCGCCACGCACGCAGCGCTGCACAGATAACCTATAGGAGGTAGCCAACATACAAGAGACAGTCCCTGCCCGTCAGAGCCATGCTCATCAGAGCTTACAATCTAATTAATTAGAACAGTACAGAGCATTAGTCGGTTTGGTCATAAACGTTGACGGGGGTTAGGGTAAGATGAGGAAGGAGTCAGGATCTGAATGCGATGGTGAAGAGGTGGGTCTTCAACTTGGATTTGAAGAGGGCCAGGGAGGATGCTTGGTGCACAGACGCAGTTAGGCTGTTCCAGGTGTAAGGTGCAGCAAGGTGAAAGGAGCGCAGTCGGGAGTTTGCGGTGCGGGTGAAAGACATTGATAGAAGTAGTTTGTTATCGGAGCACAAATTTCAAGAGGGGACGTAGGGAGAGATAAGAGATAAGAGCTATTGAGGGGCCATAGAGTGAATGCATTTATAGGTCAGCAAGAGGAGCTTGAATTGGATGCAGAGTTGGACAGGGAGCCAGTGAAGCGACTTGAGAAGAGGAGTAATGTGGGCATGGCAAGGCTGGAAGAAGATTAGTCGAGCAGCGTGATTTTGTATAGATTGGAGGGGAAGGAGGTGGCTCACGGGAAGACCAGCGAGAAGTAGGTTGCAGTAATCAAGGCAAGAGGAGATTAATGAGTGGATAAGCATTTTGGTAGTGTGTTCAGAGAGGAGGGGGCGGATTTTGCTGATGTTTTAGAGAAAGAAGTGGCATGTCTTAGCTACAAGCTGGATATGAGTAGAGAAGGAGAGAGAGGTGTCAAAGATAACCCCTAGAATGCGTGCTGAGGGAACAGGAAGGATAGTAGATCCATCGACATGGATTGAGAGAGGGGGAAGTGGGGGGGGGGGAGTTAAGTGGGAAGACAAGGAGTTCAGTCTTGGCCATGTTCAGTTTCAATCGGCGATGAGGCATCCAGGCAGCGATGTCCGAAAGACAGGCAGAGATCTTGGACTGGGTTGCCGGAGAGATATTAGGTGTGGAGAGGTAGATTTGGGAGTCGTCGGCATAAAGATGGTACTGAAAGCCATGGGAGGAGATAAGCGCGTCAAGGCCTTGGGTATAGAGAGAGAAGAGGAGGGTGCCCCAAGACGGATCCCTGGGGTACACCTACATGGAGCGGGGTAGGGGAGGAGGAACCGCCACCAGAGCATACACTGAATGAGCGATGGGAGAGGTAGGATGAGAACCAGGATAGTACGGAGTCCTTGAAGCCAAGCGAGGAGAGGGTAATGAGGAGGAGGTCGTGGTCAATGGTGTCAAAGGCAGCAGAAAGGTCAAGAAGGATGAGGACAGAATAGAGGCCCTTGGATTTAGCCAGGAACAGGTCGTTTGTGACTTTTGTGAGTGCCGTTTCAGTGTAGTGTAGGGGATGGAAGCCAGATTGAAGTGGGTCCAGGAGGGTTTGGGAGGTGAGGAAGTCGAGGCAGCGATGGTGGACTGCTCGTTCTAATAGTTTGGATATGAAGGGAAGGGGGGAGATCGATCGATAGTTACTGTAGAAGGGCATGTGGGATCAAGTGAGGGTTTCTTGAGGAGGGGTGTGACAACAACATGTTTGAAGTCAACGGGGACAGTTGCAGTGGAGAGTGAAAGGTTGAGGATATGAGTGATGGAGGGGACAATGGTGAGGGGGATGGAATGTAGGAGATGGGTGGGGATAGGGCCAGATGAACAGGTGGTGGGTTTGGAGGAGGACAGAAGGAATGTGGTTCCTTCCTCAGAGATCGGAGGGAAGGAGGAGGTAGATGGGGGGTAGGGAATTGGAGGGTAATCTTGTAGATTTTGTTGTGGAAGTAGTCGGCTAGGGTTTGGGCAGAAAGGGAGGGAAGGATCGGGGGCAGGGGGACTTCGAGGAGAGAATTGAGGGTATTAAAGAGACGGCGAGGATCAGAGGCCAAGGAGTTGGTCAGATGGATGTAGTAATCTTGTTTGGCAAGTGCTAAGGCTGACTGAAAGGAACCAAGCATGAATTTGAAGTGTAGAAGGTCTTCCAGGGAGCGGGATTTGGACCAAACTCGTTCGGCAGAACGGGCGCAGATGCGTAGGTGACGGATTGTGGGAGAAAGCCAAGGTTGGGGAGCAGATCGTTTGACAGGACATGGGGTGGGAGGGGCAAGAGTGTCAAGGGCTGAGGATAATGTTGCATTGTATGAAGATAATGCTTCGTCGACGGACTTGGAGGATAAAATGGAGGAAAGAGATGGAGAGATGGTGGAGGAGAGAGTCAGGGGATCAATATTATGAAGGTTTCTAAATAGGTCGAAGGAGACAGGACGAGGTTGGGACGGCGGAAGCTGAAGAGTAATGTTAAGAGGTGATGGTCAGATGAGGGAAGGATTGATTTGTGGAAGTTTGAAGGAGAGGAGTTGGAGAAGAGTATTAGGTCAAGGCAGTGACCATGTAGATGTGTGGGGGCAGTGGAGCAATGTTGGAGGTCGAATGAGGAGGTAAGAGCGAGAAACATTGAGGCATGTGGGTCAGAGGGGTTGTCGATGTGAATGTTGAAATCGGCAAGAATAAGAGTGGGGGAGGAGGGATCCATAAAGGCAGAGAGCCAGGAGTCGAAGTCGGTGAGGAAGGCTGATTTGGAGCAGTCGGGTGGGCAATAAATAACCGCTACTTGGAGGGGAAGTGGTGTGAGGAGGCGAATGGAGTGGACTTCGAAGGAGAGGGGGGGGAGTGTGATTGGAGTGGCAGGAGGGGTTGGAATTGGCAAGGAGAGTAGGAGGCCAACGCCACCACCGCGACCAGTAGATCAAGGTGTATGGGAGAACTCGTAGCCCCCATAGCAGAGAGAGGCAATGGAAGCGGTGTCATCTGGGGGGAGCCAGGTCTCGGTCAAGGCAAGAAGGTGTAGGGCATTGGAGATAAAAAGGTCATGAATGAAAGTGTTTTTTTAATGACTGAGCATGCGTTCCATAGGGTGCATGAATATGGGAGAGCGGAGGGGGGGGGGAGGAGAGGGATATGGATAAGGTTGGTTAAGTTACGTGTAGATTTTTTATCAGAGTGGCGTGAGGGGTCTATTTCTAGGGTAATGCCGAGATTTAGATTTAGAGGGCGCAGGGTGTGGGTGGGTGTGACTGGGTGAGTGTGTTCTCCAACAGGGACATGAAGGAGGGGAAATGAGGGGAAAAACGATGGTATTGGGTAGGTTATGTGATGGATAATCTTTGGGGGTATGGAGTTGATATCTATGGATGAGT
The DNA here is from genome assembly GCA_033557465.1 of Ichthyophis bannanicus. Taxonomy (NCBI): domain Eukaryota; kingdom Metazoa; phylum Chordata; class Amphibia; order Gymnophiona; family Ichthyophiidae; genus Ichthyophis; species Ichthyophis bannanicus. Next base: position 23,996,302 of record CM066035.1, read on the forward strand.
GAAAGAGGGATGAATGAGGGAGGGCGGAAGGAGGGAGGAGCGGGATGTGGATGAGATTAGATGGGGTACGTGAGGAACTTTCTTTAGTGTGAGAAGGAAATCGGGGGGGGGGCAGGGTTGGGGTTGATATTACCTGATGAAAGAAGGAGCAGGAGTATTAGAGAGCGAGGTAGATTGGAGATAGTACGGCGGAAGCGAGGGTGGGGTTGCATTAAAGAGAGGGGGGTTGGTTGAATGCGGGGGATGGTGTGAAGAAGCTCAAGAGCAGGTGCTAGGCTAGGGGGCAGAGTGGAGGGAGAAGTGAGGAAGGTAGGGGGAGAGTAGGGGGACAAGGAGGGAGGGTGTTGGTAGGAGGGGAGACAGTTGGGGAAGATAATAAAGAGGAGGACAATGAGATGTGGGGCCATGGTAGTGGGCAGCAAGGTCTGAGCAAGCAATGGGTAGCAGGTTCTAAGCAAAACAATGGGTAGCAAGTGATAGGCAAACAAGCAGGCAGTAGTTAGCAGTTCAATGCAAGCAATGGGTAGCAGGCAGAGGATAAGCAGTGGGTAACAGTTCTATGCAACAATGGGGGCAACAGTATGCAAACAGTGGGTAGCAGTACTATGCAACAATGGGGGCAACAGTATGCAAACAGTGGGAAGCAGTTCTATGCGACAATGGGTGGCAGTATTATGCAAACAGTGGATAAGCGATGGGTAGCAGTTCTATGCAGGCGATGGGTAGCAGTTCTATGCAGGCGATGGGTAGCAGTTCTATGCAGGCGATGGGTAGCAGTTCTATGCAGGCGATGGATAACAGTTCTATGCAGGCAATGGGAAGCAGTTCTATGCAGGCAATGGATAGCAGTTCTAAGCAGGCAATGGGAAGCAGTTCTATGCAGACAATTGGTGGAGGAGCGATCGTGCTTACTCGGTTCCAGGGAGCTATGGTGATTTGGAGGAGCAGGGTAGATGTATTACGCCAGAGTGCCTCCGGGCCCGTGCCTAAGGGCCATGCCAAAGGGCCCTCTGGCGAGGCCCTCAGGCGCGAGCCCGCCCGCTGGAGCATGCCGCTTTAAGGGCCGATCGCCCTTTGATGTTGGCTGGCGGCGTGAGTGAGGGCTCCCGCTGGAGCACGCCGCCTCAAGGGCCGATCGCCCTTTGATGTTGGCAGGCGGCGTGAGTGAGGGCTCCCGCTGGAGCACACTGCTTTAAGGGCCGATCGCCTTTTGATGTTGGCTGCACTAATATTTGGTTGCACAACCCTTGGCAGTGATGACAGCCTCCAAACATTTCTTGTAGCCATCTATAAGTTCCGTACATTGTTTGCTGGTAGTTTCTTCAACTACGATTTGATTCAGCTCATGTTTGTTTCCAGGATAACTTTTACCAATGGCAGATTTCAGCTGTTTCCAAAGGTTCTCGATTGGACTGATTTCAGGACTCATTGTTGACCAGTTTAAAATAGTCCATTTTTTTTTATTTTTAACCATTCTTTTGTACTTTTGGATGTATGTTTTGGGTCACTGTCCTGCTGGAGGACCCATGATCTTCGACCCACACCTAGCTTTGTGAGACTAGGTAGCACATTTCACTCCAAAATACCTCAATAGTCCTCTGATTTAACTGTAGGAAGGATGTTTTTTTTCCTTATAAGCTTCATTTCTTTGCCCGCAAATGTATTGCTGGTCTGCATTGCCAAAGAGCTCAAGTTTGGCTTCATCTGTCCACAGAACATTTTCCCAAAAGGATTGTGGTTTCTCAAGATGGGTTTGGGCAAAGATCAGGTGTGTCTTTTAATGTGTGTCTTTGAGCAGTAGGGTCCTCCTTGGCCTTTGCCCATGAAGTCCTTCTTTGTTTAGTGAATGGCATATGGTGCAGGTTGAAACAACCACTCCAGATTGCTCCGGGTCAGCCTTAAGCTCTTTGAATGTTGCATATGGTATTTTTCCAACAGTTCACACTAACCTTCGAAGACTTCTTGGATTAATTTTCCTCTTTCCACAATATCCTGGGAGATTCTTGACCGTTCCATGAGCAGAAAACTTTTAAATAACATTGCAAACTGCAGAGACAGGAATCCCAAGGTCTTTGAAGATGGCCTTGTACCCCTTTGAAGTTTGATGTTTGAAGATGGCTTTTCTGACAGTCTCAGGCAGCTCTCTTGTCTTCACCACTGTGAAAATGGAACAGGGAGTGAATGTGGCCATTTTAAACATTAGAGTCGTCATTCATTGGTTGATTCAAGTCATGGGAGTACTGACAATTGATCACAGGTGTGTCTAATTTTACTGCAATGGAAACGTGGTTCTTCTATTCAAACCAATTTGAATTGTTTATAAGGGTGCCAATAATCATGTCCTAATTAACTAATTGCCAAAAACCCAACTATGTTGCCACAATATTAATCAAAAAACTAAGGCACATAGACAGACCTCAAATAGAGCCACCAATTCTATCTCCCCATTGACAAACCGGGCAGAGATATTTTAATGAATTTTTGTCGGATCGCCTGTCATGAGGGTGAAGAATCATTCTCTTGCAACAGGCCCTCCATTTTAATCAATATTCAAAAACCATCCAAACGATCAAAACGCGTGAGGTTATGTGTTCCCCAGAACCAACCACCGCAAAGTCTTGGGATGTTTTCAATAAAACTGACTGTATGTCATTCATAATTTAACTTAATGTGCCTAAATTCATAGTGCACTTGTATCGTCAACACTGCATAGCACTCAAATAATCATCTGGAAGGATGAGTGGAAAGACGGCAGCACTTAACAGCATAGTAATGCCATCGGGAGAGCAGCGGTTGATTGAGTGGAAGCGGTATTCTTGAGTTAAAGACTGTATCTCCAGGAAGTAACAGAATGATACATTGTTCCCACAAACGTGCCCCAACCATATGCAAGATATTACAGCTCTCCTTCATGCAAGGCTATATACCAACTAAACTAAAGACTGCCTCCATATGCCCACTCCTAAAAAAACCAAAGCTAGACCCAACCGACCCAAATTCATACAGACCTATTTCAAAGTTTACCTTTCCTCACAAAAATAGAGTGGTACAACTTCAACTACAAAATTATATCATCCTAAATGCCCCACATCAGCATGGCTTCCGTCCCAACCATGGAGTGTTAACACTGTTAATATCACTCATCGACCATCTAAATCAAGGGAATAGAGAAACCAAAATAAGCATTCATCCTCATTTTCCTTTATATATCTGCGGCATCTGACACTGTATGTCATGAAATTCTTCTACAGAACATATGTTGGATTGGCATCACTGACAACGCAATTAGCTGGATCCTATCTTATTTAACTGACCGCCTACAAATCGTAAAAACCAATAATAAAAGCTTAGACCCTTTCCCGCAAAACCGCAGTAGCAAATATGTGTGTATATATAGTGCAAAGCCATTTCACTAGCCACTTTTTTGAACTGCAAGGGTGCCAATAATGTTGACCACAACTATACATACTGTATCTGAATGTAACTAGCCTTGATCTTTTCCTGTAAAGATGTGAGCTAAATGCTATTAATAAATAAAACAAGCCAAGGTCATCCTTGTCATCATTATTATTCAACATTTACATCCAGCCAATCTGCCAGATCCTCCAGTCACATAATATGTTATTCCACCTATATGCAGATTAACAATGTTTTACACACCATTCTCACTACAAATCCGGAATTCATTCCTATTGTACAGTGCTTTAATGCAATTGCTCTATGGCTCTCCCAACAAGGTCTTTCCATTAATTATAACAAAACAGAAGTACTATTCATATTAAAAGATCAATCATTCACCCCGCCAAAGTCACTTAAGGTTAATCAAAAAGAACTAACAGTCAAATCAGAGGCACGTTATCTTGGAGTAACTATCAACCAGCATCTTACCCTGAAGACCCACATCAACATCATGACAAAATTTATCTACAATAAAATAAGAACCTTACAATGGCTTCACCCACTTCTCGAACCACAAGACTACAGGACTGTTTTCCAAGCAATAACACTTCCACACATTGACTTCTGCAACACAATTCTCCAAGGGCTGCCGAAATACCATCTGCTCCCGTTACAACTAGCCCAGCACACTGTGGCTAGGGTCCTCACCAGAACATCAAGGGGCTCACACATCACCTCCATCATGAAAGAGCTCCACTGGCTACCTCTATCAGACAGAATCAAATACAAAAGCATCATTCCTATATTTAAATATTCCATGACCAATCCTCTGAATACCTACAAACCATTATAAGAAAACTCCCCAATAACAGACAAAGAAGAAGCACCACAGAACACCTTCTTGCTTCTCACACAGACTTCATGAAGTACAACCAATCAACATGTGAAAGAGCTTTCTCACTCTATGCTCCAACAATATGGAACTCCCTCCCTGTGAAAATCCAAACTACAAACCTTAAGGATTTCAGGAAACTCCTCAAAACGCACCTATGCCCGCTTTCAGGGCATAAAACATAAAAACAACACAACTAAATTACACACAGACACCTCTGTCCCATAATCCCACTTTTGCTCCTCAACAAGAACAATGCAATTACAAAATACCCAATATACCTATACGAAAATGCTAGATAGGATGCCGAATGTTATCAATGTTCTGGATTATTTAATAGTTACATGTTAGTAATGTCAATGTTTTGGGTTATTTACTAGTTCCCTGCAAAGTTATATGGGTTTCTTATATTTTGGTTCACTGTTCCTTGTTATGTTAACACATTCCATGTAAAGTTATGTTCTGTTCGATATAAACCGTATTGAACATTCAGCTTTCTTTTTCCTAGGCCCCTCACTTTGGAACGCTCTACCACCCTCCCTCCGGCTGGAACCCTCATATCCCAAGTTTAAAGAGTTGCTGAAAACCTATCTGTTCCAACAAGCCTTTGTCTGGCCTGCATCTCGTGCTGTTACTATGTTTGGCTTTTGTATTGTCATCCCCTTTTTTGTTGTTATGGTTTCTCCACCCTATCTTCGTTGTCCTTCTTGAGTTTCTGTCTGGTCTGTGTCTTGCGCTCTTATTGTATTTGTTTTATGCTGTCCTTTCTCCCTCTTTCCTATTATAATATGGCGTTCCTTTTTCTATAGCTTAGTGGCGTGGACCTTTTATTGTACACCGCTCTAATGTTTCGACATGAGCGGTCTATCAAATGGCGAAATAAAGATAAAGATAAATGCAGTATAAAAACTTGTCAAATAAATAAGTACTTGCCCCTGAGAGGCCACGGAGGAAACAAGCACATCAGAATGTGCCTTGACCAAAGATGAACTAGGGGAAGCCCGCCTCTTTGCAGCGGCTGAAGAACCTGTGCACTTGCACTATGGCATTGGCCTAGGTCACCATCACATCCATCCGAGGTGACCCTAGTTGACCAGGATCCTATAGAATGCCAATCAGCTCAATTCCCATTCCATGAGATCAGGGGAGTGACAAATGACATAGTCCACTACCACACTGTCCACGTTGCAATATGCTGTGCTGAGAGGACCAAGAGATTCCATTCCATCCAAGGGAGCAAAAGGGTCATTTTCCAAGGAGACCCCAGAACTCTTTCAGTCAACATGGCGTGGCTCAAGACCACTCACATTGCCTTTTCGTGAACTATGTACCAGAGACGTAGGAGAGCCAAATGAATGACCATCACCTCCATCAATCGATGGGCCAAGCCACTTCTCACTTGCACCGGTGACACTGGGCAGTCTGCCCTTGGCAATGAGCTCCCCAGCCAAACAGGCTGGCATCCGTTGTTGCAGAAGCCACTGGATATCATTCAGGGGAAGGTCTTCCAGGAGATGAGCAGGCTGCTCCCACCAATTCAGGCTGGCCGCCACCAATGGGGAAAGAGGAAGCCTGATGTTAAAGTCACGTGAAAGAGGAGACCAGCGGGGCAGCAGGGATCTTACAACAGATGCCAGTGTGCTTGTGCCCAGGGGACCATCTTGATCGTCACTGCTATCAACCCCAGGAGCTGGAGGTAGTCACAGGTCTTGGAAAGCTGCCGCCTCCAAAACACCCTCAGCTGAGGCACAGCTTTTCTGTCCTCTTCTTGGGAAGGAAAACCTTTCCTGAGCTGGTGAAGAACCATGCTTCAAGGTATTCTAACGACTGAATGGGCTCCAGGAAGCTCTTGGAATATTTCAGCACCCAGCCCAAACTCTCCAGAAGCTGCATCACTCGAGTCAACACCCAAAGAGCTCCACTCGTGACTGGCCCGAATAAGCCAGCCGTCCAGGCAGGGAGGCATACAAATCCCGTTGCACTGAAGGGCAGTGACAGCCAGCACCATAACATTGGTGAATGTCCTCTGTGCAGGCGAGAGCCTGAAGGGTAGAACAGCAAACTGGAAGTGCAAGCCAAAAACAGAAAAGCACAGGAACCTTGTGGATGGGAATGTGGAAATACGCCTCGGCCAAGTCCAGCGATACAGGACTTGCCCTCCGTGGATCATTCTGTGTCTCTATGCGAAGTGAAAGGTCCCTGGGTAAACATGATACCCTTGAGGTCCAAGACTGGGAAGAGGAGCCCAAATTTCTTTGGCACCACAAAGTAAATGAAATATCAGCCCTTGTCCAATTTGGCAGGTGGCACCAGAACTATAGTCTGGAGCCAAAGTAGTCTGAATGGCAGCCTTCTTGGCCACAGATCCACATGGAGATATTGGGAAGGCATTTGGGGTTCTTGCATTCCAGTACATAGCCAAACTGAATGATGTCGATCTCTCACTGGTCCAAGGTCACAAAGGCCAATCTCGTCATAGTGTCTGACAGGAGAACCCAAATTTGAAGGAAGAGAGCGCCTTGCGAGCCCACGAAAGGACTGGGCCCAGAAACAGGAGCTGGAGGAAGGAAAGATGGCCTCCCCAAGCAATCCTGAGCTTATATGTGAACCCCTGAGACGCCTGGTGTCAGGAGGACAACTTGATGCAGAGAAGAAGGGGCTATGCCTCACAGGCCCTTTAGGGATATCTTCTAGATGACGATGTGATTTGATGTTCTCAGCTCCTTGACCACCTTAGAAACATAGAAATATGACAGCAGAAAAAGACTACATGGTCTATCTAGTCTGCCCTTCCATATCAACCACTACAACAGTCCTATTTTTCCTTTTAGAAATCCTGTGTTGATCCCATGCTTTTTGAATTCAGATACAGTCGTCATCTCTACCACCTCCACTGAGAGACCATTCCACCATCTACCACTCTTTCCATAAAGAAATATTTCCGCATATTACTCCTTACTCTATCCCCTTTCACCCTCATCCTCAGCCTTGTAACAGAGCTTGCATTCAATCAAAAGAGATTCTCCTCCTGTGCATTTATGCCATGGAGGTATTTAAACATCTCAATCATATCACCTCTGTTGTCCCGCCTTTCCTCTAAAGTATACATATTAAGATCCTTAAGTCTGTCTTCATATGCTTTATAACAAAGACCACTAACCATTTTAGTAGCCACTCTCTGTATTGACTCCAAACTGTTGTATCTTTTTTGAAGGTGCGGTCTCAAGAATTGCACAAAATATTCCAAATGAGGTCCCACCAAAGATCTACACAGAGGCACTAACACCTCCTTTCTTCTGCTGGCCATTCCTCTCCCTATGCACCTAAACATCCTTCTAGCTTTCGCTGTCGCCTTTTCTACCAGTTTAGCTACTTTAAGATCATCAGACACAATCATGCCTAAGTCCTGTTTTTCTTTTGTGGACAAAAGTACTTCACCCCCTATACTATATAGCTCCCTTGAATTGCTGCAGCCCAAATGCATGACCTTGCATTTTTTAACATTAAATCTCAGCTGCCAAATTCTAGACCATTCTTCAAGCTTAGTTAGATCCCTCCTCATGCTATCTACACCTTCCTGGATGTCTACTCTATTTGCAGATTTTAGTATCATCAGCAAAGAGGCAAACATTACCTGATAGCCCTTCCGCAATATCACTAACAAAGATGTTAAAAAGAATTGGACCAAGTACAGGTCCCTGGGGCACACCCACTAGTAAACTCCTTCTCCTCAGAGTGAGCTCCATTTATCTGTACTCTTTGTTGCCTCCCACTAAACTAGTTTCTGACCCAAGCAGTAACTTCAGGGTCTATCCCTAGGTTGCTCAGTTTATTTATAAGTCGCCTGTGCGGAACGGTGTCAAAGGCTTTACTAAAATCTAAATAAACCACATCTAGGGCTCTCCCTCGGTCCTACTCCCTGGTCACCCAATCAAAGAAATCAATCAGATTTGTCTGACAAGACCTGCCTCTGGTGAATCCATGCTGCCTCGGATCCAGTAATACGTTGGACTCCAGAAACCTCACTATTTTCTTTTTCAGCAGCGCTTCCAATAATTTACTTGCCACCAAGGTTAAACTAACCAGCCTGTAGTTTTCAACTACATCCTTACTTCCACTTTTGTGCAAAGGGACTACATGTGCCTCTCTCCAGTCCTCTGGCACTATTCCAGACTCCAACGAGGCATTGAAAAGGTCAGTCAGTGGAGCTGCTAGAACGTCCCCAAGTTCCCTCAGTATTCTCGGGTGTATCCCATCTGGTCCCATCGCTTTGTCTACTTTAAGATTAGCTAGCTTTTCACGAACAGTGTCTTCTGAAAATTGTTCAAGATGCCCCTTGCTTCTGTTTCTGTTTGTTGGTGTATTCTGAGGTCCTGCTCCTGGTTCTTCATCTGTGACCACAGAACAGAAATATTTGTTAAATAAATCAGTTTTATTCTCATCAGCTTCTACATATTCCTCCCCTTCACCCTTGAGACTGACAATACCACGTTTGCCCTTCCTCTTCTCACTAACATATCTGAAAAATGTCTTATCCCCCCATTTTATTGCATTGGCTATTTCCTCCTCTTCCTGAATCTTTGCTTTCCTGACTACTTTGCTAGCTTCTCTAAGTTTTTCCGAAATACAGTTGCCTGTCTTCCTCTCTCTGTGATCTCTTGTATTTCATGAAGGCCTCCCTCTTTTTCTTCACCTTTTCAGCTACTCCTTTTGAAAATCATAGCGGTTTCCTTTTCCTTTATTTACCATTTTAGCAAAAAGATTAGTTGCCCTTAAAAAAATCCCTGTTCAATTTTGCCCACTGTTTTTCTACATCTCCCAGCTGTTCCCATCCCACTAATGACTCCCTGAGGGATTGGTCCATCTTGGCAAAGTTAGTTTTCCTAAAGTCTAATAAAATCCATTCAAAAGCGAGGTTATCAGCCCTAGTCCTAATACTGAACCACACCATCTGGTGATCACCGGATGCAAAATGATCTGCCACTATAATATCAGAAACACTTTCACCATTGGTAAGCACCAAGTCCAGTATGGCCCTTTCACTACTGGGTTCTGCAACCAGTTGCCCGAATATTTTTCCCTGTAGAGAATCCAGGATCTCCTTACTTCTAGATGATACTGCAGCAGGGATGTGCCAATCAACATCTGGCATATTAAAATCCCCTATCAGTAGCACTTCCCCTTTCCTGGCAATGCTGCGTATGTCTTCAATTAACTCTCCATCCATCTCTTCAACCTGTGAGGGAGGTCTGTATATCAAGCCAATGCAAATGGATTTCTCCTTTCCCTCATTCTAGTTTAACCCATAGTGCCTCCTCTCTCCTGTTTAAGCCCTGTATTTCCATAGCTTTAATGTTTTTTACATATATTGCCACTCCCCCTCCCCTTCTTCCTACCCTGTCCTTTCTGAATAAAGTAAAGCCTGGTATAAATTACATCCCAATCATGGATGTCCGTGAACCATGTCTCTGTTACTGCCACTAAATCCAACTCAGCCTCTTCCATTAAAGCCTCAACATCTGGGATCTTATTTTTCATGCTATGAGCTTTTATAAACACTGCCTTCCAGATGTTACCCCTTTTACCTATTTCTATAAAGGTATTTAATGTTTCACTTACATGGGGGCTTTCAGTTACCTGGGGGCTTTCTTCACCCATACCCAAAGAATCTAATTTAAAGCCCTCTTCAGTAGGTTAGCCAGTCTGCTATGAAGACATATCGATCCTTCTTGGACAGATGAATGCCATCTCTGCTCTGCAACCCTTGGAACAGCATCCCATGGTCCAGGAAACCAAAACGCTCTCAATGACACCATCCATGCAGCCATGCATTCATCTCCAGGATGCAAGCTTCTCTGCCTTGACCTTTACCCTCAATGAGGAGAATTGAAGAGAACATCACCTGTGCCCCTATCTGCTTCACCCTCTGTCTCAGAGTGATGAAGTCACTTTTGATATGCTCAGAGGAATACCTGGCAGTATCATTTGTGCAGACATGGATGAGCAACATCGGGTAATAGTCAGTGGGCTTGATGAGTCTCGACAAACTCTCCATAACGTCTTGGATTTTGGCACCTGGCAAACAGCATACCTCTCTGGACATCAAGTCTGGTCTGCAGATGGACACCTCAGTGCACCTCAGAAGAGAGTCACCAATCACCACTACCCTTCGCTTCCTTGTGGTCACTGATTCTGCAACTTTGGGGTGCTTGAGCTCTGCTTCTTCCCTTTCCAGGGATGCTTTCACCTCCTCCACTTCCAGGGCTGCATAATGGTTCTTCAGTTCAAGGGCTGAAGAAGTTGGATTGGTAATTCTGCAAGCCCTGGTGACTTGTGTCCAACCTTCATCATTCTGTAAGCTCCTATCTTCTCCTCTTCTAGAGAGCTTGGATGTTATAAGAAGCATCTCATCAATGTACTTCTCACTGTCTTGAATGCTCCTCAGCCTCGCCACCTCTTCTCTAAGCTCCTCCACTTGTTTCCTGAGAGCTTCAGTGTGCAGGCATCCTGCACATGGAACCAGTCCTTCAACCGGCACTGGGATCTCTGTATGGACAGAAGCAGAAGCTGTAACGGGGGCAACAGCTTTGGTGATATGATTTTTCCCAGCCATTGTTCAGTTGGTGGAGCTTAGGTGCCTGTTGAAGCAAACGAGAGACCTACCAAAATACCAGCCTGTTTCACAGCTGTCCTTTCAGAGAAAAAGCAGTTAACCTCTTTTAAGTGTGTTCTAAATGTGCTGATTCCAAGTCCCTGGTGTGTGGCTAATTGGGGAAGGCCTTTTCCCCAAACACAAGCATTCCCTTGAAGTCCATGTAAACAGGATGTAGATGCCGCATCTGCTGCCCAGTCACAAAGCCAGGCTAGTAATGTGCCACTATGGAACAGGCAATATCTTTGGCCACCAAGCAGAGTGAATTATAAATGGCATCCGCCAGGAAAGCCGCTGCTGATTCCAGAAGAATCAAAGTGTCATCTTGTAGGACCAACTGGATCCATTGGAATAGGGTATGAGCCATAAGTCCTCTACAAACTACTGTCCAGAAAATAACGGAGGCAGCCAAAACTGGCTCTTTAGGAAAGCTTCAATCTTGCAATCCACTTGGTCCTTGAAGGCTGCACCACTCTCCACAGGGGCAATTATATCCATGCAACAGGGATTTCCTAAAGAGGACATAGAGCAATATTTTTTCATCTTGATTAGATTATAAGCTCTGATGAGCAGGGACTGTGTCTTACATCTATATGTACAGTGCTGTGTATGCCTTGTAGCACTATATAGGAGTGGAGGAGTAGCCTAGTGGTTAGAGCACTGGCTTGGGAACCAAGAGACCAGGGTTCAATTGCCACTAGCACTCCTTGTGGCCTTGAGCAAGTCACTTAACCCTCCATTGCTCAGAAAAATCCAAGTTGTCAATGTCCCTGTTTAATGTACGTTTATCAAGTTTAAGTTACAATGTAAATCGCTTTGATTGAAATGATAAAGCAGTATAGAAAAACTGTTAACAGGAGAGCTGCGGAAAGCACCCCAAAACTATTCTCTTCTGGGGGCATTTCTGTAGGGAGAGCGCTTCAGGGGGTCTGCCTGCCCGAGGCCAATGGGTCCAAATTACCATGCCAGAAGAGCCATGCTTGTGGAAGAAAATAGAAGAAAGGAGAAGAATTCTGGAAAAGATAGGCCAGAGGCTGGCAATTGTCCAGCCAATGTAGCTGTTCCCACAACAGTAGGTAGGCCAGTTTCACTCTCTCTCCATCTGACCACATGGCTACTTGCAGAGCTAAAGAGGAAACAGAGAAGTCTATCAGCTGAAAAGATGATGCCTCCAAGAGACGAGCAGGCCTCCTCGTCAAGTCGCAGAGAGAAGGCAAAAAGGCAGCATCTCCTCCCAGAAGACAAGCTCCTATATCAAGCACACTCACACCCTGGATCTTGTTTTGACTCCTAGAGCTTCCCTCATGTTTCCTTTGAGATTTTATCAGACAGTTCTCCCATGGACTGACCTTTTTCTATCTGACTTTATTTGTGCGCTTTTTTTTTTTTAGTTTGAGTCACTATGCCTAGATCATCAGGAAGCCCTATGGCACACTAGTCTTCTTCAGGCCTTGGATTTAGTAGCCTCAAGGGTGACCTCCCTGCCACACCAACGCCCTAATCATCCTTGGTTCCATCAGGGTCTGGTTTTGGCCAGGCATCAGATGAGGAGGGCTGAGAGACTCTGGTAAAAAAAAGTCCACAACCCTCCTCGCTGGCAATCTTTCTATATTTACACTCCTATTACCGGTTTCAGACAATTGAAGCCAAGAAAGCTTACTACATTGCTGAGTGTGCTCTTCTCAACAGTCTCAAGGCTGTCTGCATTTGAAAGTATCCCTCCTTATCGCCGTCCATGGTTAGGTCCCCCGGCAGATAGTTTAACTTTTTACTTACTACAGAAAATTGAACATTTCTATGCACATCTACCAATGCCAACACCTTTCTCTCCTTCCCTTGACAGGTCATCCATCATTCCAGTCCAAACCTGGTCCACTTTTACACTGGTGACTGATTTGCATTAAAAATAACTTTTTCCACCATTCATAAAACAACCTGTACCTTGGACCCTATTCCATCTGCATGGGTAGGAGAAGCCTCTCTGTTTACTATCCATTGCCCAAATCATCATCAACCACAGTTTTTCATCGCCCAAATCCCTCCTGCCTGGAAACAAGCTGCAATCCATCCACAACTGAAAACATTGAATCTTGACCCACTTGATCAGCCTATGTATCGTCCAGTTTTTAACTTAGCATTTCTGTATAAACTTGCAGAACGCCTGGTCTTACCTAACTCTCCGATAACATCGAACATAACTATACCTTACATCCCCAGCAATCTAGCTTTTGGCCCAGACACAATACCAGACCATTCTCACGTCTCTTCTAAGTGAACTTCACAGTTCTTTGGACTCAGGAAAGTTCACCATAGCCATATTATTGCATCAGTCTTGTAAATCATGATCTTCTGCTGTCTTGCCTCCACTCAATCGGTATCCATGGTCACACAGTTTTTCACTATAATTTATTTATTTATATTCTCTTATATACCGCACTATTCAGCATCAGCACGGTTCACATAGAACAAAAATCTCAGTATAGTCAACATGCATGAGTTTACAGATAACAAGGGAAGGAACTTGGATAACAAGGGTAATTATTTACAATCTATTTACAAGGATAACACTACTGCATAGGTACCTGTTACTAGGAGCGGTTACTAAGAATATATTCTTTACTTATAGAGAATTAGCCTTGGCGTGTTATTGAGACACCAAGGAATTGTATTACTGGGTGGAATCACTGAGGTCTATGGGTGTCGTTGGCTCTATAAGGTAGTTGTTGAAGAGATGGAATTTGAGGGCTTTCCTAAATTGTGTTAAGCTGTTGACAGCCCGGATGCCAGGGGGTAGTGCATTCCAGCACCTTGGGGCACAGAGGATAAAGGCTCTGTTGGCTGTAGACGAAGAGCAGCTTGTTAGGGCCTTTGGGAGCTTTAGGGAGTTGATGGTCGTGGATCTTCTTGCTCTGTTTGGTGTAGTAGTATGAATAAGGGCAGATAAGGATGCGGCGGAGAGTTTATTGAGAGCTTTGAACGTGAGAAGTAGAGTTTTGAAGATAATTCTGGCCTGAATGGGTAGCCAATGTAATTGAATCAGCAAAGGTGTAACGTGGTCAGTCCTGGTGGCTCCATGAAGGACCCTTGCTGCGGCATTCATTGCCAGCTGTAACGGGTTCAAGGTGGATTGAGGCAGACCTTGAAGAATGACATTGGCATAATCGAAGTGGGGTATGATCAGTGCTTGGTAGATTGTCCTGAAATCTTTTGGCTCCAATAAGGAGCGTAGGTGTCTCAGTGAACGGATCTTATAGTATATTGTTCTGACTATGTTTCCTATGTGGGACTTCATATCCAGGCGTTGATCCAGAGTGACTCCCAGGTAACGTATTGAGGGTTTGGATTGCAATTCAGCTTCCTTTGTTTTGAGATATTGTGGTGGGATGAAGTTGGGGTTCCTCGTGATGAAGAGGACTTCCGTTTTCTTATGTTGTATACGGAGGTTTTGGGAGAGAAGCCAGTCAGATACTGCATTGAAACAGTTTATTAGAGGGGAGAGATCTAAATGGTCAGTGGAGAAGGGGGTGTAAAGTAGAACATCATCGGCATAAAGCATGCAGTCGACATTAAATGACCGGATGATCTTACAGATTGGTTGCATGTAGATGTTAAACAGAAGGGCAGAAAGTGAGGAACCTTGTGGGACTCCCTGATCTAGGTGGAAGGGTTCTGAAGTTCTGCCTCCTGAGCGGACATGCTGCCATCTTCCGGATAGGTAGGACCTGCACCATTCAAGCGCTGTTCCACTGATGCCCTTCTCAATTAGTCTCGCTAAAAGGAGTTTGTGATTCACTGAATCAAACGCTGCGGCGATATCCAGAAAGATGAGGGCAAATCCTTGGCGGATGTTATCTATGCCAGTGATTATCTTGCTGAAGAGTGTGGTGAGGAGAGTTTTGACTCCATGGTATTCCCTGAAGCCGTGTTGGCAGGGGTCTAGCGGTGCAGCGGTGTCAATATGGTCCTGTAACTGTTGTTGGAGCTCCTTTTTGATGATCTTAGCGAGTAGAGGTATGCTAGAAATGGGTTTGTAGGAATCTACCCTTAGGGGGTCGAGCTTGCAGTTTTTCAACAGGGGTCTAATTGAAGTATGCTTAAGGGCTGAAGGGAATGATCGTGTTGAAAAGGAGAGGTTCAGTTGAAGTTGCTCTACTAATTGTTGGTTGCTGGAACTATAGAGCTTCAGATCATCTATAAATAGTAGATGGGAAGTTGCTTCTGGGTTGTTACCTTCTACTCCCTGTGAGGGGGATGTGTATATCACTCCAATGCAAACAGATTTCCCTTTCCCTCGTTCTAGTTTAAACCACAGTGCCTCCTCTCTTCCTTTTAAGCCGTGCAATTCTATAGCTTTAATATTATTTTTTACATATATAGTGCCACTCCATCTCCCCTCTTCTCTAACCACTAGGCTACTCCTCCACTCCAGTTGCCCCCCAGTAGCATACAAATACTCTTGCACAAATTTACCCTAGAAACATAAGAAATGCCATTCTGGGCCATACCAAGATCCATCAAGCCCAGTATGCTATTTCCAACAGTGGCCAGTCCAGGTCACAAGTACCTGGCAGGAGTCCAAAAAAGTACAGAGGTTCCACAATGCTTGTCCTAGGGTGAGCAGTGGATTTCCTGGCTCTTCCTTAATAATGCTTTTAGGAGACACCAGGAAACACGCCGCCCCATGGTTTTCCCCGGAACTACGAGCGTCCCTACTCCGACTCAGAAAACTCGAAAGGAAATGGAGAGCTACTAGAAATACCTCAGACCAAGCCATCTATCAACAATATCTGAAGACCCATCGCGAATCAACGTGGGCCAAAAGGAAACAATTCCATGCAGAAATTCTCAGCCGCTCACTAAATAAGCCAAGAGACCTTTTCCAGCTGGTGAAATCCCTTACCAACCAACCTTCCCCTCCTCAACAAGAAGGTATTCAGCCACAAGCATATGCGAATTACATCCAATCAAAATCAATAAAGGTAACTACAATGGCATCATCACCTCATCTTAACCATACCACAAATCCCAAAACCACTCTTTCCCAGTCCACACTCACCAAACTCTCACCGCCATCAACGAAGACCATTGAAGAAGTAATTGCATCAATCAACGCCACGACCGCACCAACCGACCCCTGCCCAGCGCACTGGATCAAGACAATGCGCACGGAGTTCAGCCCTATCATAGCCAACATCACCAAGTTGTCATTTGAAACAGGAGTCTTCCCAGATGCGCTCAAGCACACATCCATCCGCCCACTACTAAAAAACAATCAACTCGACCCAAAGAAAGAGGAATCTTACAGACCAATCTCCAGTATCCCTTTTCTGGCTAAGATCCTAGAGAAAATAACCCTTAGACAGATCCAGCAGCATGTTGACTCCTCCTCACCACTGGATCCCTCTCAACATGGATTCAGAGAAGCACACGGTATCGAAACCCTACTGACAACATTAACCAGTTCACTGATCAATGGAACTGACAGTATAAAGAATGGCTTCGCACTAATCTTCCTTGATATATCAGCAGCGTTTGACTCCGTAGACCACCTGCAGCTTCTCACCCGGCTACATGAGAAGGGAATCCGAGATCAAGCGTGGGACTGGTGTAAATCCTACCTCGAAGGCAGATGTCAACAAGTCCGGATTCAAAGCACCACCTCCGAACCTTTCCAACAGCACCAAGGTGTACCCCAAGGATCCTCCCTCTCCGCGTTGCTCTTTAACATCTATATGCAACCAATCTGTGACACTGCCCGTTCATTTGGCATATCGTGTCTTATGTATGCCGATGATGTCCTGCTATTCACACCCATTGTCATCAATTGTCCCGACTATACAGTGCTAGTTGACTGCTTCAACACAATAACTGACTGGCTACTCACTCAGAACCTCCGGATAAACTTCAAGAAAACGGAAGTACTAATGATCACAAGGAATAAAGCCTTCTCTCCGCCACCAACACTCAAAGTCAGAGACGCGGAACTTCCAATCAAATCCAACATACGATATCTCGGGGTAATTCTTGATCAACAACTCAACTTCAAGGAACATATCAAACGCACTGTCAAGACCATCTATTTCAAGATAAAAACCCTACGGCATCTTAGGCCCATGATGGAATCCGCGGATTTCCGCACCATCTTCCAGGCACTAGTCACACCGCACTTCGACTATGCCAACATAGTTCTACATGGCCTTCCAAAGAGCTCCCTCAAACCATTACAGCTAGCCATGAATGCGGCAGCCCGTGTGCTCTACGGAACCTCAAGGGTCGACCACATCTCCCCCATTCTAAAGGAACTACACTGGCTTCCCATAAGCAGTAGAATCCTGTACAAAACCCTCCTCATTACCTTCAAGGCCTTCAACATGATAACTCCCCCATCCATTTCCGACCTCATAACGCGTTCTCCAGACAACAGATCCAGGAGATCCCAGGCTACCAACATGCTACTTATACCAATTGAATCCGCAAAACTCAACCAGATCACCACCAATAGGGCTTTCAGGAACTATGCCCCCGTATGCTGGAACAAACTCCCCCCACACATTAGAGCTATTAGAGACCTTATTCAATTTAGAAAAGCCCTCAAACACCACCTTTTTCTCTTACATTATAGCCATCCCGATACCCCATTACCTCCCACACACCCTCACTATATCATACAGCCGCTACATGATGTAAAACACTGTAATCATACCTAATATGTAATACAATCGATTTGTACATAGTTTCCTAAGTTTGCTATAAACCTGAATGTAAATAGTTCCCCAAGTTCTCATCCATGTTAACTCCCCGTTTTATGTAAACGACGGCCAATGTATCTGGTCAAGTGTTCTATTGTTTTGATGTAAACCGCGCTGATGACAAATAGCGCGGTATATAAGAAATGTTAAATAAATAAATAAATAAAATAAATTTATGGATCTTTCACCATGAACTTTCCAAACCTTTTCTAAACCCAGCTACACTAATAGCTTTTACTATATTGGTAACAAAATTTCAGAGTTTGATTACAGGTTGAGTGAAAAAATATTTTCTCTTACTACTCTTAAAATGGGTTACATTGTAGATTCATTGCATATCCCCTAGTCTTTCTACTTTTTGATGGTGTAAACAATTGATCTACATATCTCCAGGAACAAGCAGGAATGCAGTCTTCACATGTGAGTGACATTGGCCCCAACGGAGTCCACATGGAAATGCTCCTCAGTGTCCAATAGGAAGCCTTTGGGAGCACTCCACTGCACCTGTGTGCCTGCCTTCCCAACTCCTCTCCTCAGCTCTTCATTTTCTATGGGACCTGTAGGACGTGCTGTCCTGTCACTGCTGGAAAACCTCATCTTTTTTGTGTGGAACATTGTGCTTCTGTCTTCCTGTCAATGCCAGTCCGTCGAATTTGACACTGGTTCCGATAACTCTTTATTTTACTTTTTCTTTTTTTCTTAACATGGTTTACACCACTAAACTAAGCCTTTAGGCATCCATAGCCTTATTTTCAATCTGAAGACATGGAAAAACCAACTAGTGGTTTTAAAAAATATACCAAGTATGCTGGTACCATATCAGTCACTGATAAACATGACTGATGTCTAAAATGTTTGAGGTCTGATCATCAAGCCAATTCTTGTCCTTTGTGCCAACAAATGACAAAGAGAGGCCTAAAGAACTGAGCCAAACAATATGGATCGCTGTTCGCCTCAGACTCTTTGCATCCTGCGGTCCAGATACCACTCGTGTGGGGGAAGGATCCTGCTGAGCCTGTCTGCCAGGAGGTTGTCCTGACCCGGCACATACACCGCCCTCAGGAGCGTGCTGTTGTGCACTACAAAGGAGTGGAGGGCTACCGCCTCCTGACAGAGGGAGTAGGAGCCCGTGCCTCCCTGCTTGTTCACAGAGAATATGGCAACCTGATTGTCCATCTGTATGGGGACCGAAAGGTTCACAGGAGGTAGCGGAAGGCCTGTAGGGCCAGGAAGATGGCCCTGAGCTCGAGGAGGTTGATTTGTAACTGAGATTCATCTGGGGACCAGTTGCCCTGAGTGCAATGGCCCTCGCAATGTGCATCCCAGCCCACTGGGGAGGCATCTTATTGTCAAGACCTTTTGTGGCACTGGTGCTTGGAATGGCATCCCTGCCCTGAGATGTTGTGGGGACTGCCACTAGTTGAGGGAGGCCGCCAGTCGGTGGGTGACCCATACTCTGTCCCTCAGCTTGCCTGTGGCCTGTGTCCTTTGGGATCTGAGGCACCACTGGGCTGTTAGCATGTGCAAGCGAGAGAGTGGCATGACATCAACCGTTGAGGCGATGTGGCCTATCAAGCGGAGGAGCAGGTGGGCTGGTACCAATTTGCAGCTTTGAACCTCTTCCGCTAACTGCATCAGGCGATGGGCCCTCTCTATCAGGAGGAAGGCCTTGACCTGCAGAGTGTCCAGCTGGATTCCTATGAACTCCAGGTCATAAACTGTGAAGAGGCTGGACTTGGGGTAGTTGTGACGAATCCCAACTTCTGCGGGGTGTGACTTGTAAGCCTTGTGGCTTGGCTGTCTTCGAGGGCCATGCTGCCTCTGATGAGCCAGTCATCCAGGTAGGGGAAGATGTGGGCTCCCTGGAGGCATGCATGGGCAGCCACGACCACCAGGCACTTTGTGAAGACCCTTGGAAAGGAGGCAAGGCCGAATGGCAGTACCCTGTACTGGTAGTGCTGCCCCCCCCCCCCCACCACGAATCTCAGGTACTGTCTGTGGGAGGGGTGGACCAGGATGTAAGTGTACGTATCCTTGAGGTCCAAGGAGCAAAGCCAGTCTCCCTGGCAGAAGTAGGACAGCAGTGTCCCAAGGGAGAGCATCTTGAACTTCTACCTCACCAGGAACTTGTTCAAGTTGCGCAGGTCCAGGATGGGCCTGAGGCCCCCTATTCTTTTTGGGACAAGGAAATACCTTGAGTAGAACCCCTTTCCCCAGAGGTGTTGGGGTACCTGGAAAGTGGAATAACGAGTGAGGTTATCAAATTTGCAGATGACACAAAACTATTTAAAGTTGTTAAAACCCAAGAGGATTGTGGAAAATTGCAAGAGGATCTTGATAAATTGGAAGACTGGGCATCAAAATGGCAGATGAAATTTAATGTGGACAAGTGCAAGGTTATGCACCTAGGGAAGAACAACCCAAACTATGGTTACACGATGCAAGGTTCCACATTAGGAACCACCACCCAGGAAAAAGATTTAGGTGTCATTGTGGATACCATGTTAAAACCCTCGGCCCAGTGTGCAGCGGCGGCCAAGAGAGCAAATAGAATGCTAGGTATGATAAGGAAAGGAATGGAAAATAAAACAAAAGATATTCTAATGCCTCTAGATCGTTCCATGGTGAGACCGCACCTTGAATATTGTGTGCAATTCTGGTCGCCGTATCTTAAAAAGGAAATAGCAATTTTAGAAAAGGTTCAGAGAAGAGCCACTGAAATGGTAAAGGGGATGGAAGGATACTCCTATGAAGAAAGGCTAAAAAGGTTAGGGCTCTTTAACCTGGAAAAGAGACGGCTGAGGGGAGATATGATAGAAGTCTATAAATTAATGAACGGAGTGGAACAGGTAAACGTAGATCGATTGTTTACCTTATCAGAATATAGAAAGACTAGGGGACATGCAATGAAGCTACAGGGTAAACTATTTAAGACTAATAAAAGAAAATATTTTTTACTCAACGTGTAATCAAACTCTGGAATTTGTTACCGGAGGATGTAGTAAAGGCTGTTAGTGTAGCTGGGTTTAAAAAAGGTTTGGACAAGTTCCTGGAGGAAAGGTCCATAAACCATTATTAAGAAGGGACCCAGGATATCAATGCTTGACCCAGTACAAGCATTGTGGAACCTGTGTCTCTTGGGGAAACTGCTAGGTACATATGACCTAGATTGGCCACTGTTGGAAACAGAATACTGGGCTTGATGGACCTTGGTCTGACCCAGTACGGCATATCTTATGTTCTTATGTACAGGCTCCACTGCCCTGGCCCTGAGCAAGGCTGTGAGTTCTGCAAAGAGCAAGGCCTGATTGAGAAGAGGCCGTGAAGATCCTCTTGGGAAGAAGTCTGGAGGATCTTGCTGTAGATGGAGGTGGTAACCCTCCCTCACCACCTGCAGGACCCAGGTGATGATGGACCAGTTGTGGGCAAATGAGGCCAGCTGACACCCTGTGGGTTGGGGCGAGACATGGGGGAGGGGAAGCCCTGCCCAGGGAATCAAAAGCTTCCCCCCGGTTGAGTGGGGGCTGATGCTTGAGATGTTTATTTATTTATTTTATTTATTTATTTGTGCGCTTTTCTATACCGCCCCTTCCAGAGATCAGGGGCGGTTTACATAGAATGTGTTAGAAACATTCAACATGAAATATTGAATTACATGAAACATTTTGAGCACTTGTGTAACTATCATACAAAGAACGTGTTAACTATTTATATATGTTAAGAAAAATTATTCATTATTTACAGATGATAGTATAGTATAGTATGCAATAATAGGCAGAGTAGCTATTTACAATAACCATTATAGAAAATACTAAAGTATAGATTCTATGATGGGCATAAAGACTAATTACAACAGACGTTAAGAACTAACTATCATTCAGTATGGACAATGTGTCAGAGTTGTAAGTGAGAACATGTAATGGGAAGCGAGTCTTGAGCTAGGTAGGGTAAACTTGTGATAGCTGAGTTGTGTATTCTTGTGCAAGTTGCTCGAGTGTGGGCTGTAAGTTGTGATAGTGTTGGGTGAAAAGGTATGTTTTAAGCTCTTTTCTGAAGGAAATAAGGTCTTTAATCTCTCTCAGGTTGCATGATAGTTTATTCCATTGACTGGGAGCATAATAAGAGAAGGCAGAATTGGTTGTTGCCTTCTTCAATTTTCTTACAGCGTCGGGAATTAGGAGCATGTTAAGGTTTGCTCTTCTTCTTATTCTAGTTTCTGAGGGGGTCTGGATTAGTGTTGATAGATGTGAGGGGGCAAGTTCATTAATGAGTTTAAAAATAGTGACTAGTGTTTTATATTGAATCCTACTGGCAACAGGTAGCCAGTGGAGAGCGTATAGTATTGGGGAGATGTGGTCGGAAAGTTTGGCTTTAAAAATAATCTGAGCAGTAACGTTTTGGGCCCTTTGTAGGATGTGTAGATTCTTCTTGGATGTGCCTTGTAGTAATCCATTACAGAAATCTAAATGTGGCATTATAAGAGCCTGGACAACTGATCTGAAATCACCAATGTCAATGAGGGGTCTGAGTTGTTGAATAGTTCTGAGTTTAAAGAATATAGTTTTAGTGGTCTTTTTTATGTGATGTGTCATGCTTAGGGTTTTGTCTAGGGTAACTCCTAGGTATTTTACTTTGGATTTGACTGGCAAGGTGATGTCAAACAGGTTGACAACAGCCGGGGGGGGGGGGGGGGGGTGAAATTTGGGCTTCTGGATACAAATAATGCTTCAGTCTTTTTGAAATTAATATCCATATGAATTGAGCGGAGCCACTGTTCAGCTGCATAGAGACAAGTTGCGATTACGTCATAATTAGGGTTAACTATGTCACAGGGGGTGAACAACATGTCGTCGTCTGTGTAGATGAAATAATTTAGGTTGTGGTGCTTAAAAATTGTGCATAGGTTGGAGATAAAGGTTAAAAAGTAATGCAGAGAGAGAAGATCCTTGTGGGATATCTTGCTCTTGTGGGAAAGGTAGGGAGGGGGAGTGATCTATCTGAACGTATTGAAAACGGTTAGATATGTAGGATTTAAACCAGTCAAGTGTTTTCTCTTTTAAACCTAATTGCGATAATCTGGATAAGAGGATGTTGTGATTCACACTGTCGAAAGCTGAGGAAATGTCAAGGAAAATTAGCAGGAACGCTTGCTTGGCATTATCCATGCCTTGGATTAGTGAGTCAAAAAGGGATATAAGTAAAGTTTCTACCCCATGATAAGGGCGGAAACCGTACTGGTGCTCATCTAAAGGGGAGTTGGTATCAATATGATCTTGCAATTGTATCTGAATTACCTTCTCAATGATTTTAGCTAGGAACGGTATACTGGCAATGGGGCGATATGAGGAAGGGTCATTGCTATTAAGAGTTTTATTTTTTAGTGGAGGGCGAATTGCTGTATATTTAAGGTCATCTGGCATGAAGCCTTGGAGTAGAAATTGGTTTACTACTTTCAATATGTATGGGGCGAGTTCAGTTTTTGTTGCCTTAATCCATGACACTGGGCAAGGATCAAGTAGAGAGGTGGTAGTATTAAGGTTTGATATTGTCTCTATAAGTTGTTTGTTTGAGATTATGTGAAATGAGCTCCATTCAGTGATGTTATTTGCTGTGGTAGGTGTCAGGGTAGTACTTGGACGAGTACTCTGTTTAAGCTTGGTGGCAAAATGGTTTGCCAGAAGTTGGGGATCTATTAGTGTTTTGTTCGAGGTTTGTTCAGGAAATTTAGATGGGGATTTAATAATCTCGAAAAGCTCCCTTGGTCGGTTGAAGGCTTTTGATAATGTTTTTGTGTGATGTAGCCTTTTTGTAGTGTTTATGGCTTCCTTATAAGTTTTGAGGTTGGCAAAGTATTGTACCCTAAGATCTGAGGTTTTTGCCTTACGCCATTTAGCTTCCAATTTCCTGAGGTTTTTCTTTAAAGTAGCAAGTTCTGAAGTTTATCATTTCTCAGATGGGTTTCTTCTTGGTCTTTTATTTGAAGGCAAATATTTAGCTTCTAACCCTATGACCGAGTTCCAATTTGATATAAGTTTATTGAGATTGTTTGAGTCAGTGTCTAGCTTTGTAGAGGTTGATTCTAGGACGTTTTCCTTGTTAAAGTGGCAGAATCTTTGCTCTATGTGTTTGGTATTGATATGTGCTGTGTTAGTGAGTTGGAAAGGGAGAGAGAAATGTATCATGAAGTGATCAGACCATGGGACCTGCGTTGTGGTGGGTGGGTTAAAATGGGGTAGTTGTGTGTAGTGTAATGGGAGGAATATTAAATCAAGGTTGTTACCTGGCTTTTAGGCTGTGAGGACTGGTGCTGCTGCTTCGAGTAAGGTTGGAAGGGCCCAGCCTGTTGATAGCCCTTTTTCCTTGGGAAAAGGGCTTTTCCCGCCCCAAGGACTTTTTCTTGGGTAGGGTCAAGGTCTTCCTGGACAGCCTTTGCTGGGTCACTAACTCGGCCTCGATTTCAGATGCCTTGTCAGACATTGGCTTCTCAAACAAGTTTCCGTCATTGCAAGGGACATCCAGCAGCTTTTCCTGTACCCACTGCTCAAGGTTTGAGGTGTGTAACCATGCCTGGTGCCGGGCGCTGGCGGCTGCCACCCTGGCCAATGACACTGCAGCTGCCACCCTGGCAACAGACTCGAACACATCAGAGGCGGCCCTAAAGAGGAATTTGGAACAGTCCCAGAGGACTCAACCACCATGGAGTTGTGGGGAAGTTGCTGTTTATGGAACCCGGAGCCCTGCCGGACGCAGTAGATAACATTCAGGTGCCAACTGACCACCTGCACCGAGGCTGGGGTCTCCCACATCCTATCGGGAGGTCTCCGGAGAGACCTACCTAATCCTCGGTCTCCCATTCGGATGCTGATGGTGTTGAGGAACCAGGCCTCGGGGGTAGCCCCGAGGAACTGGTGTCCCCCGCAGGATCTGGGGTCGGACTGCCGAAAACTTGCTGGAGAGGACCAAATCCCAGAGAAGCGTGACCGAGACCTCGATAGACGTCAAGGACTTACCCGAGGCCAATGGTTCTTGGTGTTTGGGGGGCCCAGTGTCGGGGCTGATGATGCTGGAAAACCAGCATCCCTCCATCAGCTCATTTCCAATATCAGCCCATTTCTAGTCCTTTCCTAGCCCCACCATCAGCCCATGTCAAATCCTAGCTCCCCTCCACTCAGCCCATTTCCAATCCAAGCCCCCCCATGATCCTACTTCCAGTTCTAGCCCCTCCATGAGTCAATTTCAATCCAAGCCCCCACCACAGCCCATTTCCAATCTTAGCACCCCCAACAGCCCATTTCCAGTCCTATCCTAGCCCCTCCATCAGCCCATTTCCTGTCCTAGCACCCCCCCCCCCCCACTCAGCCCATTTACAGTCCTAGCTCCCTCCCTTCAATGCCTGCTGCAAGGCCAGTATAGAGGAGATGTTCTGCTCCATGGCTGCCATTTGGGACTTCAGGCCCGATTGCTGTGCAGCTTTCGGCGTGAACACCGAGAGCCTCAGGTTCGACGCCAGCACTCCGGACAGTGTGTCTTCAAGGAGGATTATGGGTTCACATGTCCTGGTGTGGTCTCGGCCAGCCGAAGACTCCTGTCTCGAGACTTTCTGAGGGTGCTGCTTGGAGTCGCCCGAGTCCCATTGCAGGACTTTGCCAGGTTTCATCGGAGGCACCTCGGGAAAAAATGGAAAGGAGAGCCAAGGATGGCACCGAGGGTGCCGGCTTGAGGCAGGAAGGGAACCGGTATGCAAACCGGAGATATAGAAGGATTTTATGAACTTATTCCAGGGGAGTAAAAGACTATATCCGTTATACTCCGCGGAAAAAAGGAGACTGAACAAGATGACATGCTTGGGCAGGAAGGGGACCATGCATGTGTGGTAGCATTCCCAAAGGCTTTCTTTGAAAACTAGGGATTTGCTCCACACGGGACTGACTTACTTCTTGTTCCTGGAGAGGTATTACAACTATCTGTAAAACTGAAGAGTAGCAATCACCTGGACCGGATAGTATACATCCAAGGGCGTTGAAAGAACTGAAATATGAGATTGCAGACCTACTATTAGTAATGTGTGAACTATCATTAAAATCATCTGTAATACTTGAAGATTGGAGGATAGCCAATGTTATTTATTTATTTACATTCTCTTATATACAGCGCTATTCTGCATCAGTGCGGTTTACATTGAACAAACTGAAATTACATTGAACAGGGCATTATAACTTGGAGATAACTATTTTTACAGGGAACATGGGCCAATGTAACAATGTAACGTTAATTTTTAAAAAGGGTTCCAGGGGTGATCCGGGAAACTACAGACCAGTGAGCCTGACATCAGTACTGGGAAAAATGGTAGAAACCATTATAAAGAACAAAATTACTAAACATATAGAAACATAGAAACATGATGACAGAAAAAGACCACATGGCCTATCTAGTCTGTCCTTCCATATCAACAACTACAACAGTCCACTTTTTACCTTTAGAGATCCTCTGTGTTGGTCCCATGCTTTTTTGAATTCAGTTATTGTCCTCATCTCTACCACCTCCACTGGGAGACTATTCCATGGATCCACTACTCTTTCTTTAAAGAAATATTTCCGCATATCACTCCTGAATCTATCTCCCTTCACCCTCATCCCATGTCCCCTCGTAGCAGAACTTGCTTTCAATTGAAAGAGGCTCTCTCCCTGAACATTTATGCCATGGAAGTATTTAAACATCTCAATCATATCACCTCTATCCCGCCTTTCCTCTAAGGTGTACATATTAAGATCCTTAAGTCTGTCGTCATATGCTTTATAATGAAGCCCACTAATCATTTTAGTAGCCACCCTCTGCACCGACTCCATCCTGTTCACATCCTTTTGAAGGTGCGGTCTCCAGAATTGTACACCATACTCCAAATGAGGTCGCACCAAAGACTTATACAGAGGCATTATCACCTCCTTTTTTCTGCTAGCCATTCCTCTCCGTATGCACCCAAGCATCCTTCTAGCTTTTGCCGTCGTCTTTTCTATCTGTTTAGCTACTTTAAGATCATCAGACACAACCACGCCTAGGTTCCGCTCTTCTTTAATGGACAAAAGTACTTCACCTCCTATACTGTATTGCTCCCTTGGATTGCTGCAGCCCAAATGCATGACCTTACATTTTTTAACATTAAATCCCAGCTGCCAAATTCTAGACCATTCTTCAAGCTTAGCTAGATCCCTCCTCATGTTATCTACACCTTCCTGGGTGTCTACTCTATTGCAGATTTTGGTATCATCTGCAAAGAGGCAAACCTTACCCGACAGCCCTTTTGCTATATCACTAACAAAGATGTTAAAAAGAATCGGACCAAGGACAGATCCCTGGGGCACACCACTGGTAACATCCTTCTCCTCAGAGTGAGCTCCATTTACTTGTACTCTTTGTCGCCTCCCACCCAACCAATTTCTAACCCAAGCAGTAACTTTAGGGTCCATCCGTAGGGTGCTCAGTTTGTTTATAAGTCGCCTGTGAGGAACAGTGTCAAAGACTTTACTGAAATCTAAATACACCACATCTAGAGCTCTCCCTCGGTCCAACTCCCTGGTCACCAAGTCAAAGAAATCAATCAGATTTGTCTGACAAGACCTGCCTCTGGTGAATCCATGCTGCCTCAGATCCTGTAATCCGCTGGACTCCAGAAACCTCACTATTTTCTCTTTCAGCGCCGTTTCCAATAATTTACTCACCACCGAAGTTAAACTAACCGGCCTATAGTTTTCAACCATATCCTTACTTCCGCTTTTGTGTAAAGGCACCACATGAGCCTCTCTCCAGTCCTTTTGCACCATTCCCGACTCCAACGAGGCATTGAAAAGGTCAGTCAGTGGAGTTGCTAGAACGTCCCCAAGTTCCCTCAGTATTCTAGGGTGTATCCCATCCGGTCCCATCGCTTTGTCTACTTTAAGTTGAGCTAGTTTCTCACGAACACAGTCTTCTGAAAATTGTTCAAGATGTCCCTCGCTTCTGTTCCTATTTGTGGGTGTTTTCTGAGGTCCTGCTCCTGGTTCTTCATCTGTGAACACAGAACAAAAATATTTGTTAAGCAATTCCGCTTTATCCTTATCAGCTTCTACATATTCCCCCCCTGCACCCTTGAGTCTGACAATACCACTTTTGCCCTTCCTCTTCTCACTAATATATCTGAAAAATGTCTTATCCCCCCATTTTATTGCATTGGCTATTTCCTCCTCCTTTTGAATCTTTGCCTTCTTGACTACTTTGCTAGCTTCTCTAAGTTTTTATAAATACAGATGCCTGTCTTCCTCTCTCTGTGATCTCTTGTATTTCATGAAGGCCTCCCTATTTTTCTTCACTTTTTCAGCTACTTCTTTCGAAAACCATAGCAGTCTCCTTTTCCTTTTACTTACCATTTTAACAAAAAGGTTGGTTGCCCTTAAAATACCCCCTTTCAGTTTTGCCCACAGTTTTTCTACATCCCCCAGCTGTTCCCATCCCACTAACGACTCCCTGAGGTATTGGCCCATCTTCGCAAAGTTAGTCTTCCTAAAGTCTAAGATCCTCACCTTGGAATGGATTCTAACAGCCCTAGTCCTAATACTGAACCACACCATCTGGTGATCACTGGATGCAAAATGATCTCCCACTACAACATCAGAAACACTTTCACCATTGGTAAGCACCAAGTCCAGTATGGCCCCTTCACGTGTGGGGTCTGTTACCAATTGCCTGAATAGTTCTCCCTGTAGAGAATCCAGGATCTCCTTACTTCTAGATGATACTGCAGCAGGAATTTGCCAATCAACATCTGGAATATTGAAATCTCCTATCAGTAGCACTTCCCCTTTCCTAGCAATGCTGCGTATGTCTTCAATTAACTCTCTGTCCACCTCTTCCTCTTGTGAGGGAGGTCTGTATATCACACCAATGCAAATAGATTTCTCTTTCCCTCTTTCTAGTTTAACCCACAATGCCTCCTCTCTCCCTTTTAAGCTCTGTAATTCCAACGCTTTAATAGTAGTTTTTACATATAGTGCCACTCGTCCTCCCCTTCTTCCTACCCTGTCCTTTCTGAATAAAGTATAGTCAGGTATAGTTACATCCCAGTCATGGTTTTCTGTGAACCATGTTTCTGTAACTGCCACTAAATCCAAGTCAGCCACTCCCACCAAAGCTTCAACATCAGGGATCTTATTTCCCATGCTACGGGCATATATACACACTGCTTTCCATATGTTACCCGTTACCCATTTCCATAAAGGTATTTAATGTATCACCTACCTGGGGGCTTTCAGTTACCTGGGGGCTTTCTTCACCTATCCCCAACGAATCTAGTTTAAAGCCCTCTTCAGTAGATTAACCAGTCTACTACCGAAGATAAGTTGACTTTTCTTGGACAGATGGATGCCATCTCTGCTCTGCAACCCTTGGAACAGCCATGACTTAATGGGACCAAGTCTTCTTTTTATCGGGCATAAACCACAAGAGTGAGAGGGAAAACCCTTCAAACTCCCACGCAGTACATGCACCTTTTAATCGTTTTTATTCAAAACCTCATAGAATTTTCATAACCAATTAAAAATGCCACACTTATCTGATCAAACACGACGTGCACGTTTCGAAGCACCAGCTTCTGTCTCAAGTGTCCACGATGAAACAAAGTGTGTCCGTCCTTTCAACTACCGACCAAAAAACGCCATATCAGTGGCTAGTGACATCAGGGAAATCCATTCAGAAAGAGGCCATTAATAGGAACGCCCAAATGCCGAAGAACCAATCATGCACAGGGATCATCCCACATGCCGGGATCACCTGCGACTTAAAAACCTGGAAATTTATCATGAACATGTCAAAGGTCCAACCAAACAATATCACGATTCAGACCATCAGGAGAGCAAGTGTGCAAGTTAATAATCCACCAATGTTCCAACCGACGAAGTTTATATGTACGGTCTCCTCCTCGAGGGTCTACCGGCACATGATCGATCACAGTCCATCTAAATTGTGAGAATGTATGATGGAAATCTAAGCAGTGTTGTACCACCGGAGCTGTCAGAATCTGCTGACGGACACGTGAAGCATGTTCCCCCAATCGAACCCGTATCTTACGAGTAGTGCTCCCTACATACCACTTAGAGCAGGGGCATTCCAAAAGATAGATCATATAACTCGACGAACAGGTGGTCTGCCACCTACGATGGAACACTCGACCGGAAAAATCTGTCCATGAAGGACCAGAAATCGTAGTTGTGCAATAATTGCACTTAGTACAAGCCATATGAGATCCAGAGTGACGTTTTGGTAATAATGGACGGTCTCGCAAAGTCGCGGACTTGACCAACTGGTCCCGCAAATTTCGGCCCCATGAATAAGCCACCCGCAAAGGCTTGTTCAAACTAGGGCTTAAAGAAAGAATCAACCAATGCCGCCTCAAAATAGATCTAACCGTCCCCGAATAACTCATATACCCCGAATAACTCATATACTCATAATTCATACCCTATATGAGTTATTCGGGGGCGGTTAGATCTATTTTGAGGCGGCATTGGTCGATTCTTTCTTTAAGCCCTAGTTTGAACAAGCCTTTGCGGGTGGCTTATTCACGGGGCCGAAATTTGCGGGACCAGTTGGTCAAGTCCGCGACTTTGCGAGACCGTCCATTATTACCAAAACGTCACTCTGGATCTCATATGGCTTGTACTAAGTGCAATTATTGCACAACTACGATTTCTGGTCCTTCGTGGACAGATTTTTCCGGTCGAGTGTTCCATCGTAGGTGGCAGACCACCTGTTCGTCGAGTTATATGATCTATCTTTTGGAATGCCCCTGCTCTAAGTGGTATGTGGGGAGCACTACTCGTAAGATACGGGTTCGATTGGGGGAACATGCTTCACGTGTCCGTCAGCAGATTCTGACAGCTCCGGTGGTACAACACTGCTTAGATTTCCATCATACATTCTCACAATTTAGATGGACTGTGATCGATCATGTGCCGGTAGACCCTCGAGGAGGAGACCGTACATATAAACTTCGTCGGTTGGAACATCGGTGGATTTTTAACTTGCACACTTGCTCTCCTGATGGTCTGAATCATGATATTGTTTGGTTGGACCTTTGACATGTTCATGATAAATTTCCAGGTTTTTTAGTCGCAGGTGATCCCGGCATGTGGGATGATCCCTGTGCATGATAGGAACGCCCAAATGCCGAAGAACCAATTAATGGCCTCTTTCTGAATGGATTTCCCTGACGTCACTAGCCACTGATATGGCGTTTTTTGGTCGGTAGTTGAAAGGACGGACACACTTTGTTTCATCGTGGACACTTGAGACAGAAGCTGGTACTTCGAAACGTGCACGTCGTGTTTGATCAGATAAGTGTGGCATTTTTAATTGGTTATGAAAATTCTATGAGGTTTTGAATAAAAACGATTAAAAGGGGCATGTACTGCGTGGGAGTTTGAAGGGTTTTCCCTCTCACTCTTGCGGTTTATGCCCGACAAAAAGAAGACTTAGTTTCAGTTTGGGATTACCGGTATTCATTATTTGTTGGACTGTTTGTTGTGTGAATACTTGTTCACCGGGTTTATTATTTTTTGATGACTTAATGGGAGGCAGCCAACATGGCTTTAGACAAGGAAGACCTTGTCTTACTAATCCGTTATGTTTTTTGAAGGTGTGAATAAATAGGTAGACAAAGATGAGTCAGTTGATATAGTGTATCTGGACTTTCAGAAAGCCTTTGACAAGGTCCCTCATCAGAGACTTTTGGCAAAACTAAAAAGTCATGGGATGTAGATCAGGAACTGGTTAAAAGATAGAAAGTAGAGGGTAGGGCTAAATAGCCAATTTTCCCAATGGAGAAAGTTGAATAGGGGAGTACCCCAGGGATCTGTGGTGGGTACACTGCTTTTTAACGTATTTGTAAATGACCTGGAAATGGGAATAATGAGCGAGGTAATCAAATTTGCAGATGACACAAAATTATTCAAAGTTGTTAAAACCCATGAGGATTGTGAAAAACTGCAAGTGGAGCTTGATAAACTGGAAGACTGGGCATCCAAATAGAAGATCAGATTTAATGTGGACAAGTGCAAAGTTATGCACCTAGGAAAGAACAATCCAAACTATGGTTATACAATGCAAGGTTCCACATTAGGAACCTTCATCCAGGAAGAAGATTTAGGTGTCATCATGAATAGCACGTTGAAACCCTCCATCTAATGTGCAGCAGCAGCAAAGAAAGCAAATAGAATCCTAGGAATCATAAGAAAAGGAATGGAGAATAAAACTAAGGATATTATAATTTATTTATTTATTTATTTAACAAACGCTTATATACTGCACTTTCCCATGGATCAGGTGCAGTTTACAAAGAACAATGGTATGAACAGGTGAAACAGTTATAGATACCTATTCATCTTACATGGAACATCTGTGAACTTTATACAATGAATTTAGACCTTATTACATAGAACTAGAACTTATTACCAAGGGCCTAACAACCATGTGCATTACAACTTTTGCAGAAAGCTTAGTAATGTCACTGTATAGATCCACTGGGCCTGCCACATGGAGAGGTGCGCCTCAGGAGTGACATGCACTGTGGCAGCCATGTGTCCAAGGGCTCTCAATAGTCCATGGACAGTGGCGTGGTGCTGGCACTGCAACGTGCCCACCACCTCGATGAGATGCTGCAGGCAGTCCACCGGCAGAAAGGCCCACGCCCAAGTGGTATTGAGGAGGGCCCTAATGAACTCCAGCTGCTGTATCAGATGGATGTGGAACTTTAGTAGTTGACCACGAAGCCGAGGCCCTCGAACACCTGAATTCTGAATGCGGTGGACTGCTGAATCGCTGGCTGGAGTGGGACCTTTGATAAGCCAGTCATCCAGATATGGGAAGACAGACCCCCCTGGGTCTGATGGAAAGAGGCCACAACTGCCAGACACTTTGTGAAGACTCTGAGGGCCATGGCCAACTCAAAGGGAAGCACTCGATACTGATAGTGCCAACCATCCAACATGAACCGAAGGTATTGCCTGTTATGCAGGTGAATCAGAATATACGTATACGCATCTTTCAGATCCAAGGAGCATAGCCAATCGTCCTGTATAAGGTATAGGAGCAGCGTCCCCAAAGAGACCATTTTGAACTTTTTGTGCACCAGAAACCGGTTGAGGTTTCATAAATCCAGAATGGGATGGAATCCTCTGGTCTTTTTGGGGACCAGGAAGTACCTGGAGCAGAAGCCCCGCCTGATCTGAGCCAAGGGACCAGCTCGATGATGAGATCAGACAGCAGCGCCTCGACCTTGGTCTGCAACAGGATTCAATGCATAGGGTACATGGGGTACTCCCTGGGGTCGTATGGAAGCGGCAGTTGGGTGAAGTGGAGCAGATATCCACTTTGGGCAATCTGCAGCACCCAGGTGTCCGAGGTGATGAAGGGCCACCGGTGGGTAAAGTGGACACGCCATCCCCCAACCTGTGGGGGGACATCAACGGACAACAGTCAGCTGGCTATGCTCCTGAGGAACCTGTCAAAATCCCTCATCCAGCTTGGGCTGGGGGACAGGTTGCGCCTTCAGAGTCTTCTCCATCCGCTGTGGGCGGGGAGTCTGTGCCTTGGGCTGAGCCTGCTGTTGGGCCTTCCTGGCCTGATGCTTCTTCTGCAAGGGATTCATGGTCTTTCTGGAGAGCCTGGTGAGGGTCACCTGTTCCTTTTCCAGCTCCATGGTTTTCTCCTCCACGGGCTTGCCGAAGAGATTTTCACTCCAGCAGGGGACGTTAGCAATCTTGTCCTGGACCCACTGCTCCGGGTCTGAAGACTTCTGCCACACCATCCGGCACAGCAATGCCCACAGCCACCACTCTGCCTACAGATTCAAAAGCGTCGTCATAGGTACCCTGCACCATGAACTTTGCGCAGTCCTTCCAGAGCACGGTGAGAAAAACAACTCTCACACGCAGGCATCTGCATTGCTGGCAGAAATTAACATAATGGCTCAGTGCAAGTAGTGTGGGTGTAACTAAGGCCATCTCAATGGGTAACCTTAGTTGCTCCTGCAGCTGTTTTGCCATGCTGAAATGTAGTAATTGCAGGAGGATATAACTATCTCCCTGAAGATAGCCTATGGCCCCGCACCGGTAAGGCAACCCACACATGTGTTACCAGTACAGAACTTAGGAAACATTCTGCTAAATGTGCCAAACAATAAGAGGTGCTCAATAGCACCAAAAGCAGCAGCTCCCACTTCCACAAAAACAAGAAGAGCGACTTGGCAGCCCCAACACAGCATTTTCCACCTTCACAAAAACAAGAGAGTCTCTGTAGCCATACATAGCACTTCCCATCCTTAGAAAAATAATAGAAGCTTTGTGACCCCAACACAACACTTCCCACTCCAACATAAACACCAAGAGGGGCTTGGCATCTCCAACATAACTGAAAACTACGCACCGAATGTAAATATATATTCCACAAAAAAACTAAGGAAATGCAAGATTTTCACACACCAAGAAACTAAAAGAGAAAGGAGAGTACCAGAGCACAGTTTATAACTCCAAATTATAAAATTATAATTCATTTTATTTTGTTGTTATAAACTACGTTATGGTTCTTGCTTTTTCTTTTTGAACATATATTCTGCATCCACAGAACTCCCTCCCTTGACAATGGGTGCAGAACAGAACTAGGATGTAAAGAGCCTACCTGAAAAAAGCAGCACTGTAAATACTGCAGCGGGCCCTGGACCTCTATCATATCTCCCCTCAGCCGTCTCTTTTCAAGGTTGAAGAGCCCTAACCTTTTTAGCCTCTCTTCATAGGGGTATCCTTCCATCCCCTTTACCATTTTGGTGGCTCTTCTCTGTACCTTTTCTAATAACGCTATCCTTTTTAAGATACAGCAACCAGAATTGCACACAATATTCAAGGTGCGGTCGCACTATGGAACGTTACAGAAACATTATTATATCCTTTGTTTTATTCTCCATTCCTTTCCTTACGATACCTAGCATTCTATTTGCTCCGTTGGCCGCCACTGCACACTGGGCAGAGGGTTTTAGCATGTTATCCACGATGACGCTTAAATCTTTTTCCTGGCTGGTAGCTCTGAATGTGGAACCTTGTATCATGTAACCATAATTTGGGTTTTTCTTTCCTAGGTGCATAACTTTGCACTTGCCAACATTAAAGTTCATCTGCCATTTGGATGCCCAGTCTTCCAATTTATCAAGAATCTTTTGCAATTTTCCACAATCCTCATGGGTTTTAACAACTTTAAATAGTTTTGTGTCATCTGCAAATTTCATAACCTCACTCATTATTCCCATTTCCAGGTCATTTATGAATATGTCAAAAAGCAGCGGACTCAGCACAGATCCCTGGGGTACACCACTATCCACCTTTCTCCATTGGGAAAATTGGCCATTTAGCCCAACCTCTACTTCCTATCTTTTAACCAGTTCCTGATCCACAATAGTACACTGCCTCCTATCCCATGACTTTTTAGTTTTGCCAAAAGTCTCTGATGAGGGACCTTGTCAAAGGCTTTCTGAAATTCTAGATACACTATATCAAATGACTCACCTTTGTCTACCTGCTTATTCACACCTTCAAACATACATAACAGATTAGTAAGACAAGATCTTCCATGTCTAAAGCCAAGTTGGCTGTCTCCCATTAAGCCATGACTATCTACATGTTCAGTAATTTTGTTCTTTCTGATGGTTTCTACCAGTTTTTCCAGTACTGACGTCAGGCTCAACGGTCTGTAGTTTCCCGGATCACCACTGGAACCCTTTTTAAAAATTGGCATTACCAACTACCGGTGACGTCATCGGGCCGCATGGCGGTGTGATTTTAGATCTCCGCAGCCTAAGCCCTTATTAAAGGTGGAAAACACACCAGAAAGTGAACGGGGCAGCCCAATGGTGTGAGAAGATGGAGCAGTAGTGAGCAGGATCACCGGATAATCGCTGGAGCCAGTAGCAGCGAAAGCCGGGGAGCCCGAAAGATCGGCTAGCAGCGGGAGTGACGGAGAGGCCGTAATCGAGGAGCATATGGCAGGGGAGAGAGGCAGTCTGAACGCTGTGGTGCCAGAGGAGGAAGCAATAGAGCAAAGGGAGCAGAACAGCGCCAGAGAGAAGACAGTCAGGTGTTGTTGAGAAATACTATCTTGGAAGCCCAGACCAGCTGTATTCCACGCTTTAAGAAAAGTGGAAGGAAGTCCAAAAAACTGCCAGCATGGTTTAAAGGTGAGGACAGAGAGGCTGTTGTTGCCAAAAAAGCATCTTTCAGGAAATGGAAAAAAGAGCCAAACGACGAAACCTGGAAACAGCACAAGCACTGGCAAGTCAAATGCAAGGCATTGATAAAGCAGGCAAAGGGAGAATTTGAGAAGAAGCTTGCTGCGGAAGCAAAAACACGAAATAAAGATTTTTTCAAGAACATTCGTAGCAAAAAACCTGTGAGAGAGTAAGTTGGTCCATTAGATGATAGAGGAGTTAAAGGGGCACTAAGAGGCGACAAGGCGATAGCGGAGAAACTGAATGAATTCTTTGCTTCGGTCTTTACTGAGGAAGATGTAGGGATATTATCCATGACTGAAGTGGTATTTAAAGGTGCAGAGGAATTGAAGGAAATATCAATACATCAGGAAGATGTATTACAACTATTAGATAAACTGAAGAGTAGCAAATCACCTGGGCCGGATGGTATACATCCAAGGGTGTTGAAAGAACTGAAATATGAGATTGCAGACCTGCTATTAGTAATCTGTGAACTATCATTAAAATCATCTCTAATACCTGAAGATTGGAGGATCGCCAATGTAACACCAATTTTTAAAAAGGGTTCCATGGTTGATCCAGGAAACTACAGACCGGTGAGTCTCACGTCAGTACCGGGAAAAATGGTAGAAACCATCATAAAGAATAAAATTACTCAATATGTAGATAGTCATGGCCTAATGGTAGACAGCCAACATGGCTTTAGACAAGGAAGATCTTGTCTTACTAATCTGTTATGTTTATTTGAAGTGTGAATAAACAGGTGGACAAAGGTGAGTCGGTTGATATAGTGTATCTGGACTTTCAGAAAGCCTTTGACAAGGTCCCTCATCAGAGACTTTTGGCAAAACTAAAAAGTCATGGGAAAGGAGGCAGTGTACTATTGTGGATCAAGAACTGGTTAAAAGATAGAAAGCAGAGGGTTGGGCTAAATGGCCAATTTTCCCAATGGAGAAAGGTGAATAGTGGTGTACCCCAGGGATCTGTGCTGGGTCCACTGCTTTTTGACATATTCATAAATGACCTGGAAAGTGGAATAACGAGTAAGGTTATCAAATTTGCAGATGACACAAAACTATTTAAAGTTGTTAAAACCCAAGAGGATTGTGGAAAATTGCAAGAAGATCTTGATAAACTGGAAGAATGGGCATCAAAATGGCAGATGAAATTTAATGTGGACAAGTGCAAAGTTATGCACCTAGGGAAGAACAACCCAAACTATGGTTACACAATGCAAGGTTCCACATTAGGAACCACCACCCAGGAAAAAGATTTAAGCGTCATTGTGGATAACATGTTAAAACCCTCGGCCCAGTGTGCAGCGGCAGCCAAGACAGCAAATAGAATGCTAGGTATCATAAGGAAAGGAATGGAAGATAAAACAAAAGATATTATAATGCCTCTATATCGTTCCATGGTGAGACCGCACCTTGAATATTGTGTGCAATTCTGGTCGCCATATCTTAAAAAGGATATAGTGTTATTAGAAAAGGTTCAGAGAAGAGCCACCAAAATGGTAAAGGGGATGGAAGGACACTCCTATGAAGAAAGGCTAAAAAGGATAGGGCTCTTTAACCTGGAAAAGAGACAGCTGAGGGGAGATATGATAGAAGTCTATAAATTAATGAACGGAGTGGAACAGGTAAACCTAGATCGATTGTTTACGTTATCAGAATATAGAAAGACTAGGGGACATGCAATGAAGCTACAGGGTAAACTATTTCAGACTAATAAAAGAAAATATTTTATCACTCAACGTGTAATCAAACTCTGGAATTTGTTACCGGAGGATGTAGTAAAGGCTGTTAGTGTAGCTGGGTTTAAAAAAGGTTTGGACAAGTTCCTGGAGGAAAGGTCCATAAACCATAATTAAGAAGGGACCCAGGATATCAATGCTTGACCCAGTACAAGCATTGCGGAACCTGTGTCTTTTGGGGAAACTGCTAGGTACGTATGACCTAGATTGGCCACTGTTGGAAACAGGATACTGGGCTTGATGGACCTTGGTCTGACCCAGTATGGCATATCTTATGTTTTTATGTTCTCATGATCGGGAACGGACTACAGTGCCGATCGGCAGCAGACAGCACCACAGGCGAGCGGCAGCAGTGAGAGGGTCCGTGCTTGCAGAGGCGGAGGGCTGCTGGGAACGCTGAAAGGGCAGAAGGGAGAGCACGCGGTGCATGAGAGAAGCGGCTGGGCCTCGGGTGCTAAGGAGATCCCGACAGATACCAGAGTGGATTGAAGAGCAGGAGGGGAGAGTCAGCAGTGTGAAAGCAACAGCATCGGGAAGGAGGTGAGAGGTGCTCAGACAGCTGGAACAGGCTTCTATAAGCCTGGGAGGGGGAAGGAGTGGATGGAAAAGTCCAAAGGGGGGATAGCAGCTAAGAAAAAATTGGCGGAGTACAGATCCTCATACTCTTCCCCGAGAGGAGGAAAGGAAGGAGACAGGGAGGGCAAAACGGTGGCAGAGCCTGAGGCAGAAGCTGGAGAAGAGCTGGAAAGCACACGGGGCCCGGGAATTCCTTCTCTCTATGTAGCTCTCTTCTTCCGCTAATGTCACTCTGCTGCTTCTCCTTACTTTTCCTCTCTCCTCTCTCCCTATACCCTTCCCCGTGATCTCCATTCCTTTTCTATGTTGCTCTCTTTTTCCACTAACTTCACTCTGCTGCTCCTCCTTACCTTTCCTCTCTTCCTATACCCCTCCCCGTGATCTCCGATCCTCTTCTGCCTTCCTTCTCTCTATGCCGCTCTCTTCTTCCGCTAACTTCACTCTGCTGCTCCTACTTACCTTTCCTCTCTCCCTATTCCCCTCTCCGTGACCTCCGTTCCTCTTCTTTTCTCTCTATGCTGCTATCTTCTTCCGCTAACTTCACTCTGCTGCTCCTCCTTACCTTTCCTCTCTCCCTATACCCCTCCCCGTGATCCCCGTTCCTCTTCTGCCTTCCTTCACTCTATGCTGCTATCTTCTTCCGCTAACTTCACTCTGCTGCTCCTCCGTACCTTTCCTCTCTCCCTATACCCCTCCCCGTGATCTCCGTTCCTCTTCTGCCTTCCTTCTTTCTATGCCGCTTCTTTTAATCTTGGTGCTCCATGTGCCTGGAATAACCTTCCCCAGTCCCTCCGTCAAATCTCTTCCTTCACCCTCTCACAAGTCCAAGCTCAAGACTCACCTCTTTGAAGCCACCTTTGATTCTTAGTCCCCTCTCTTGTGCTTCGGCTCCTTATTCCTGTCATATTATTTTGTCCTGTATGTTTGTGTTCCCTCATTTGGTTTGCAGCTTGTCGTGCTGTGAGGGCTTGTGTGCATCAGTGATGCTGAGAGCTAAACTATCGGTAGTTTAACTACTGGAAGGGTCTCCCAAGATGGACAGGTCTCAGCTGAGGTGCCAGACCAAGACAAACCACCCATCTGGGCAGCAGCAGAATGGGATAGTGTTGACGGCGGAGGATCACATTTCTGTGACAACGGCAACACCACCAAACTTAAACTGCGCGGAAAAAAGGCCTGGCAATCTACTTCTGAATCTTCCCATGAAAACCCAATGGATATTTGCAACAAAACAAATTGTGCTATAGTGCTGGAAGAAGAGACCCCCAGGTCGGAAAGCACTCAACTAGCTACTGGGGAAGAGCTGCAGACCTTTCAGAGTAAAGCCAGCATTTATGATGTGGTTGGATCAAAGCCCTCAGGACGTCTGACTGCTGATGTAGCTGCGCATGAAATGAGAGTCAGAAGCTGTAAAGATGTCTTACGCATTGGAACATGGAACGTACAAAGCATGAACCAAGGAAAGTTAAAGGTGGTCAAGAATCAAATGGAACGTGTACAACTTGATCTGTTGGGTGTCAGCGAACTGAAATGGACTGGCATCGGGCACTTTGCATCAGATGATCACATGGTCTACTATGCTGGAAATGAAAGACAAAGAAGAAATGGTGTTGCATTTATAATAAAGAAGAAACTTGCAAGAAATGTAATGAAATACAATGCAGTCAGCGAACGCTTAATCTCTATTCGTCTATGAGGAATGCCTATCAACACAACTATAATTCAAGTATATGCCCCAACAACAGCTGCAGAAGAGAATGAAATTGAAGAGTTCTATGAACAAGTACAAGCTGAAATTTACAGAACATGCAAATCGGATATCCTGATAGTCATGGGTGACTGGAACGCAAATGTTGGCAACAAAGAAGGCAAAGTAGTTGGAAAATATGGACTTGGCAACAGAAATGAAGGAAAGACTGATAGAATTCTGCAAGACCAACGATCTATTCATCTCAAACACCTTCTTCCATCAACACAAGTGATGATTGTACACATGGACTTCACCCAAAGGATTGTATAAAAATCAAATTGACTACATCTGTGGAAGTCAACGATGGAAAAGTTCTATAACATCAACAAAGACAAAACCTGTGGCTGACTATGGTACAGATCATCAACTACTAGTATGCAAACTCAAGCTAAAGTTGAAAAAGAGCAAATCATTCATGAATGTAGCAAAATATGACCTTGAGAATATACCACTGGAATTTAAAGACTGCCTGCAAAATCGATTTGCTGCTTTAGATACAAATGACAGAGCTCCAGAAGAGTTATGGAATGACATCAAGAAGGTTATGTTGGAAGAAAGCGAGAAGTCTCTACAAAAGGTGAAAAGGCAAAAACGTCCAAAATGGATGACGGAAGAAACTCTGAAAATTGCCCAGAAACGCAGAGAAGCTAAAGCCAGAGGAAAAAGAAAGACAGTCACAGAATACTGAGGGAACTTGGGGACGTTCTAGCAACTCCACTGACTGACCTTTTCAATGCCTCGTTGGAGTCGGGAGTGGTGCCAAAGGACTGGAGAGAGGCTCATGTGGTGCCTTTACACAAAAGCAGAAGTAAGGATGTGGTTGAAAACTACAGGCTGGTTAGTTTAACTTCGGTGGTGAGTAAATTATTGGAAACGCTGCTGAAAGAGAAAATAGTGAGGTTTCTGGAGTCCAGCGGACTACAGGATCCGAGGCAGCATGGATTCACCAGAGGCAGGCCTTGTCAGACAAATCTGATTGATTTCTTTGACTGGGTGACCAGGGAGTTAGACCGAGGGAGAGCTCTAGATGTGGTGTATTTAGATTTCAGTAAAGCCTTTTCCTCACAGGCGACTTATAAACAAACTGAGCACCCTAGGGATGGACCCTAAAGTTACTGCTTGGGTTAGAAATTGGTTGGATGGGAGGCGACAAAGAGTACAGGTAAATGGAGCTCACTCTGAGGAGAAGGATGTTACCAGTGGTGTGCCCCAGGGATCTGTCCTTGGTCCGATTCTTTTTAACATCTTTGTTAGTGATATAGCGGAAGGGCTGTCGGGTAAGGTTTGCCTCTTTGCAGATGATACCAAAATCTGCAATAGAGTAGACACCCAGGAAGGTGTAGATAACATGAGGAGGGATCTAGCTAAGCTTGAAGAATGGTCTAGAATTTGGCAGCTGGGATTTAATGTTAAAAAATGTAAGGTCATGCATTTCGGCTGCAGCAATCCAAGGGAGCAATACAGTATAGGAGGTGAAGTACTTTTGTCCACTAAAGAAGAGCGGGACCTAGGCGTGGTTGTGTCTGATGATCTTAAAGTAGCTAAACAGATAGAAAAGGCGACGGCAAAAGCTAGAAGGATGCTTGGGTGCATACGGAGAGGAATGGCTAGCAGAAAAAAGGAGGTGATAATGCCTCTGTATAAGTCTTTGGTGCGACCTCATTTGGAGTATGGTGTGCAATTCTGGAGACCGCACCTTCAAAAGGATGTGAACAGGATGGAGTCGGTGCAGAGGGTTGCTACTAAAATGATTAATGGGCTTCATTATAAAGCATATGAGGTCAGACTTAAGGATCTTAATATGTACACCTTAGAGGAAAGGTGGGATAGAGGTGATATGATTGAGATGTTTAAATACCTCCGTGGCATAAATGTTCAGGAAGAGAGCCTCTTTCAATTGAAAGTAAGTTTTGCTACGAGGGGACATGGGATGAGGGTGAAGGGAGATAGATTCAGGAGTGATATGCGGAAATATTTCTTTACAGAAAGAGTAGTGGATCCATGGAATAGTCTCCCAGTGGAGGTGGTAGGGATGAGGACAGTAACTGAATTAAAAAAAGCATGGGACCAACACAGAGGATCTCTAAAGGTAAAAAGTGGACTGTTGTAGTTGTTGTTATGGAAGGACAGACTAGATAGGCCATGTGGTCTTTTTCTGTCATCTTGTTTCTATGTTTCTATGAACTCAACAGAGATTTCCAAAGTGCAGCAAGACAGGACAAGGAAAAGTACTACAACGACGCATGCTTCTCACATTCAAAGAACATAGTCTCAAAATGGCCTGCACCTTAATGTAAAGAAGACAAAGATCATGACAACTGGCATAATCAACAGGTTCATCATTGAAGGAGAAGAAATTGAAATCGTGAACAAATTTAACCTACTTGGATCAACTATCAAAGAAGCAACAAGCAGTCATGAAATCAAACGACGCATTGCTCTTGGCAGAATGGCTATGGAAGACCTAGATAAGATTCTCACGAGTAGAGATGTCTCTCTCCATACAAAGATTCGACTTGTTCAAGCCATGGTATTTTCTATCACATCATATGGATGTGAAAGCTGGACAGTGAAAAAGATAGACAGGAAGAAAATTGATGCCTTTGAATTATGGTGCTGGCGGCGAATACTGTGTATACCATGGACTGCCCGAAGAACAAACCAGTCCGTACTAGAGGAGATCAAACCTAAGCTTTCTTTAGAAGCTCAGATGACAAGACTTCGACTTTCATACTTTGGACACATCATGCGAAGAGAGAGATCATTAGAGAAAGACATCATGCTTGGCAAGATAGAAGGTCAACGCAAAAGAGGAAGGCCAGCAATTTAGGATAGCTATCCAGAGGGTCGCCATGAGTCAACGTCACTTAACAACAACAACAATGTTTGTGTTGTAGATTGTAAGCTCTTGAGCAGGGGCTGTCCTCTTTTGTGCCGGTACAGCGCTGTGTGCGCTTGGTAGCGCTTTATAAACGCATAATAGTAATGAAGACTCCCCCCTCCCCCCTCATCATCATGTCGTTGCACTGAACACTGAACGCGTAATCACAGTCTGGAATTGGCCGCCGGAGGAGGTAGCAGAAGCTGTCGCTGTAGCCGTGTTTAAGACGCTGGAGGAAAGGTCCATAGAGCATCATTAAAGGGAAATCCTCTGCTTGCCCTGGGGTGAGCACTGTGGGGCCCGTGTGTCTCTTCCGTGACACCCCCAGAGGCCGTTCTGGGCTGGCTGGACCTCGGTCTGACCCCTCTGGGCTCCGGGGGGGGGAGGTTTGGGGGTGTCCGGCGTGGGATAGAGGCGGCGCTCTTACCTATCTCTCGCGCTCCCTCACTGTCTGATATGCGCGTGCCGGTCGTTCTCGCTCTCCTGCAACTGTTAGCGCCGTTGCCAGGGACTCGGACTCGGCTCTTGTTGCCAAGGGACGGCGAGCGGCCGCGGCCAAACTCGTTCAAGGGCACGAGGAGAGGGTGTGGCAAGAGGGAAGCAGACGCTGCAGCGGGAGGGAACAGCTCCCGAGACCCTATGTAGCGCTTGAGTCGTCTAACGATGACAGGGGTTAGGAAAGTCTGGGACGCTGCTGTGCAAGGCAGGGAGGGGAGAAAGATGTCTGCGACCTCGAAGCACAGAGCAGCCCCCTGCCCCCGCTTATTCCTCCTTCCTTGCCGCGAGCAGCCCACAGCAACCTTTCAGCAACAGCGGTGAAGTGCCCTGCAGTTTCCTGTGCTGCGCAGGAGTTGCATAAGCCTGATCCCCTGTGAGTGATCATAAGATATGCCATACTGGGTCAGATCAAGCCCAGTATTCTGTCTCCAACAGTGGCCAATCTAGGTCATACGTACCTAGCAGTTTCCCCAAGGGACACAGGTTCCAAAATGCTTGTATTGGTTCAAGCATTGATATCCTGGGTCCCTTCTTAATGGTTTATGGACCTTTCCTCCAGGAACTTGTCCAAACCTTCTTTAAACCCAGCTACACTAACAGCCTTTACCACATCCTCCGGTAACAAATTCCAGAGTTTGATTACAGGTTGAGTGAAAAAATATTTTCTTTTATTAGTCTTAAATAGTTTACCCTGTAGCTTCATTGCATGTCCCTTAGTCTTGCTATATTCTGATAAGGTAAACAATCGATCTACGTTTACCCATTCCACTCCGTTCATTAATTTATAGACTTTTATCATATCTCCCCTCAGCCGTCTCTTTTCCAGGTTAAAGAGCCCTAACCTTTTTAGCCTTTCTTCATAGGAGTATCCTTCCATCCCCTTTACCATTTTGGTGGCTCTTCTCTGAACCTTTTCTAAAATCGCTATATCCTTTTTAAGATAAGGCGACCAGAATTGCACACAATATTCAAGGTGCGGTCTGTCAGACGGCTGCCTGGGTGAGAATGTTCACAGTCTTGGCAAGTGCATATATCAATATGATTTGCAAGGGATTGTGGGAAATGCAGTCCATTCACACCAGACACAGCCGCTCACAATAATTAGTTGTGCTTGAGTGTAAAGCCAATAAGATATTTATTTATGGGGTTATTTCTCCCAACACAGATATGCTTGGTAGCACATAAAACAGGATACTTGCTTTCAGTGTTAAACTTAGAAAAACAAA
Organism: Ichthyophis bannanicus; assembly: GCA_033557465.1. Classification (NCBI taxonomy): domain Eukaryota; kingdom Metazoa; phylum Chordata; class Amphibia; order Gymnophiona; family Ichthyophiidae; genus Ichthyophis; species Ichthyophis bannanicus. The sequence goes on from CM066035.1 coordinate 24,040,961, forward strand.
ATCAGGAAAACAACAGTTGAACTTGTCAGGCAATCAAATGAAAAGAATAAAGACCTGGTTGGTAACAAACTGGTCTTTTCTGTAGGCTTTAGCTAATATTTTCTTAGCAGTGTTTCAAACAACAAGCAAAACCCACAAAGAAGGGAAAAACTGTTCTTTTCAGGTTAACTTCTTATATCTTCACACATAGATTCAGAAGTGATTCCCTCAGAGCTCACAAGCAATTAGGTAAGGCTCAAGTGCTAGCAGTTATCCAGCTGAAACCCCTTAGCTGGCTTGCTTTCTACTGCTGGCTCAAAAATCCTACTCAGGAGCTTTTCTGAGTAGATTAAAGAAGAAGTTTGTATTTCTTTGTGATGGTAGTTGTACTTTGTAACAGAAAATTACCAAAGGAGTTTAGACAGAGAGCAATCCATGTATTCACGGCCTGTATCTAAGACTCCTCCCCCTTCTTCCACAATCATGGGTTCAATATCATGGATTGGCACAGAGGAATTTCTCAATGGAGCACTTTCAGGAGAATACTTGTTTCCCTGCTGTCTTTCAAGGTTATAGCTAGGGCATAGATCACTGTTCATACCTGAGCTTCCATTGCTGTTAGAGTTCCTCTCTAAATAGCCTGGCCAGTATGTAGTCCAGTTCTTATGTCCAGCCTTCCAATCCAGATCCCTGGACACTGGATCTCTCTTCACATACCTTCTGGCACGGGTCCTAGGGTCCCTTCCAAGTGCAGCCGTCTCCCTCACAGGTACCCTCTGGAGATTCCTAGCTCTGCAGCACCATTTCTCTGGCTTTCCCCAGTCCAATGGTGTATGCTGGCCTTTTGAATGTCTCCCAGTATACGTACTGCTCTGGACTCCTTTAGACCTCCCAAATGCTTTTCTCTTCTTTCTTCCAAAGGGTTTCTTGCCCTCTCTGTCCGTCCGCTCTGGCTTCTGCTTCTGATGATCCTCCAGATGATGAAGCTGTCCAAGATGAATCTGAGGATGATGATCTCCCAGATGAAACTGAGGATGAGGATCTCCCAGATGAAACTGAGAATGAGGATAATCCTCTGTAGAATAAACTCTAGCTTTATTCTGCTTTGATGAGTGCTCCACCCTAGCACAGCGCAGCTGTGCTGAATCAGGCCCTGCCCTTTGAGATGAGTGCTTGGGGATTACCTCATAGGCCTCTTGATTGAACACACGTTTCCCTACTTCAGCTCCTCTAATGGCTGTTGGAAACCTGGTGCATTCTGGGACTGGTAGTCTTTTATGGGAAAATTCTGTTTTCTTATTTCTATCAGAACTGACAGGTTGCTTGTTCAGAGTCACTTCACCTTTACTATAGCTCCTTCCTGAGCTATGATAAGCTTCCTTATCACAGATCTCACCATGGAACGATATAGAGGCATTATAATATCTTTTGTTTTATTTTCCATTCCTTTCCTTATCATACCTAGCATTCTATTTGTTCTCTTGGCCGCTGCTGCACACTGGGCCGAGGGTTTTAACATGGTATCCACAATGACGCCTAAATCTTTTTTCTGGGTGGTGGTTCCTAATGTGGAACCTTGCATCGTGTAACCATAGTTTGGGTTATTCTTCCCTAGGTGCATAACCTTGCACTTGTCCATATTAAATTTCATCTGCCATTTTGATGCCCAGTCTTCCAGTTTATCAAGATCCTCTTGCAATTTTCCACAATCCTCTTGGGTTTTAACAACTTTAAATAGTTTTGTGTCATCTGCAAATTTGATAACCTCACTCGTTATTCCACTTTCCAGGTCATTTATGAATATGTCAAAAAGCAGCGGACCCAGCACAGATCCCTGGTTTACACCCCTATTCACCTTTCTCCATTGGGAAAATTGGCCATTTAGCCCTACCCTCTGTTTTCTATCTTTTAACCAGTTCCTGATCCACAATAGTACACTGCCTCCTATCCCATGACTCTTTAGTTTTGCTAAAAGTCTCTCATGAGGGACCTTGTCAAAGGCTTTCTGAAAGTCCAGATACACAATATCAACCGACTCACCTTTGTCCACCTGATTATTCACTCCTTCAAAAAAACATAACAGATTAGTAAGACAAGATCTTCCTTGTCTAAAGCCATGTTGGCTGTCTCCCATTAGGTCATGACTATCTACATGCTGAGTAATTTTATTCTTTATGATAGTTTCTACCATTTTTCCCGGTACTGATGTCAGGCTCACCGGTCTGTAGTTTCCCGGATCACCCCTGGAACCCTTTTTAAAAACTGGTGTTACATTCGCAATCCTCCAATCTTCAGGTATTAGAGATGATTTTAATGATAGTTCACAGATTACTAATAGCAGGTCTGCAATCTCGTATTTCAGTTCTTTCAACACCCTTGGATGTATACCATCTGGCCCAGGTGATTTGCTACTCTTCAGCTTATCTAATAGTTGTAATACATCTTCCCGATGTATCGATATTTCCTTCAATTCTTCCGCACCTTTAAATACCACTTCAGTCATGGGCAACAGCCCTACATCTTCCTCAGTAAAGACTGAAGCAAAGAATTCATTCAGTCTCTCCGCTATCGCCTTGTCGCCTCTTAGTGCTCCTTTAACCTCGTTATCATCTAATGGACCAACGGACTCTCTCACAGGTTTTTTTGCTACGAATGTACTTGAAAAGGTCTTTACTTCGCGTTTTTGCTTCCGCAGCAAGCTTCTTCTCAATTCTCCCTTTGCCTGCCTTATCAATGCCTTGCATTTGACTTGCCAGTGCTTGTGCTGTTTCCAGGTTTCGTCATTTGGCTCTTTTTTCCATTTCATGAAATATGCTTTTTTGGCAACAACAGCCTCTCTGACCTCACCTTTAAACCATGCTGGCAGTTTTTTGGACTTCCTTCCACTTTTCTTAAAGCGTGGAATACAGCTGGTCTGGGCTTCCAAGATAGTATTTTTCAACAACACCCAAGCCTGATGTACGTCTTTAACCTTTGCGACTGCTCCTTTTAGTTTTTTCTTAACTGTTTTCCTCATTTTATCATAGTCTCCCTGTCGAAAGTTAAAAGGTAGTACTGTGGATTTCCTTACTATCCCTCCTCCACTCATGAATGCAGCAAAATATGACCTTGAGAATATACCACTGGAATTTAAAGACTGCCTGCAAAATCGATTTTCTGCTTTAGATACAAATGGCAGAGCTCTGAAAGAGTTATGGAATGACATCAAGAAGGTTGTGTTGGAAGAAAGCGAGAAGTCTCTACGAAAGGTGAAAAAGCAAAAACGGCCAAAATGGATGACGGAAGAAACTCTGAAAATTGCCCAGAAACGCAGAGAAGCTAAAGCCAGAGGAGAAAGAAAGACAATCACAGAACTCAACAGAGATTTCCAATGTGCAGCAAGACAGGACAAGGAAAAGTACTACAACGACGCATGCAAGGAAATAGAAGCAGAAACTATTAGAGGAAGAACAAGATCGGCTTTCCTAAAGCTACGAGAGTTAAAGAAAAAGTTCCAGCCTCGGATTGGAATGTTACAAGATGCTCAAGGTTCTATGTTGAATGATGCTGAGAAGATCAAGAAAAGGTGGAAGGAATATACAGAGTTTTTATATGATAAAGACCAAGTGGACCAACAGCTGTTTCAACCTGAACCTTATGATCGGGAACCATTGGTGATGAAAGAAGAAGTTGAAGCAGCATTGAAAGCCTTATCAAAGAACAAAGCACCAGGCACTGATGGCATTCCTATAGAAGTATTGCAGCAATCTGATGCAGCTGTTACCATACTTACAAGGCTCTGCCAAGAAATATGGAAGACAACATCATGGCCAACTGACTGGAAAAGATCTGTGTTTATACCAATACTAAAGAAAGGTGATCCAACTGACTGTGGAAATTATCGAACAATCGCTCTGATCCCACATGCCAGCAAGATTCTACTGAAGATTATTCAAAAGAGACTACAACCATACCTGGAACAAGAACTACCTGAAGTGCAAGCAGGGTTCAGGAAAGGGCGAAGAACGAGAGACATCATTGCGGATGTGAGATGGATCCTTGAAAAGACTAAGAATACCAAAAGGATATCTATTTGTGCTTTATCGACTATAGCAAGGCTTTTGACTGTGTAAACCATGAGAAACTCTGGGCCACATTAAGAAGCATGGGTATACCAGAACACCTGATCGTTCTCTTGCGCAATTTGTACATTGATCAAGAAGCAACAGTTCGAACGGAACAAGGAGAAACAGAATGGTTTAAAATAAGCAAAAGTGTAAGACAAGGCTGCATACCTTCCCCCTACCTGTTTAATTTATATGCAGAACAAATCATCAGAGAAGCAGGATTGTATGAAAACAACAGAGGTGTGAAGATTTGTGGAAGACTCATCAACAACCTTCGCTATGCTGATGATACTACATTACTGGCTGAAAGTGAAGATGATCTGAAACATTTGCTTCTCACAATCAAAGAACATAGTCTCAAAATGGGCCTGCACCTTAATGTAAAGAAGACAAAGATCATGACAACTGGCATAATCAACAGGTTCATCGTTGAAGGAGAAGAAATTGAAATTGTGAACAACTTTAACCTACTTGGATCAACTATCAATAAAGAAGCAACAAGCAGTCAAGAAATCAAACGACGCATTGCTCTTGGCAGAATGGCTATGAAGGACCTAGATAAGATTCTCAAGAGCAGAGATGTCTCTCTCCATACAAAGATTCGACTTGTTCAAGCCATGGTATTTTCAATAACATCATATGGATGTGAAAGCTGGACAGTGAAAAAGACAGACAGGAAGAAAATTGATGCCTTTGAATTATGGTGCTGGCGGCGAATACTGTGTATAGCATGGACTGCCCGAAGAACAAACCAGTTGGTACTAGAGGAGATCAAACCTAAGCTTTCTTTAGAAGCTCAGATGACAAGACTTCGACTTTCATACTTTGGACACATCATGTGAAGAGAGAGATCATTAGAGAAAGACATCATGCTTGGCAAGATAGAAGGTCAACGCAAAAGAGGAAGGCCAGCAATGAGATGGATCGATACAATAACAGCAGCTATGGGTACCAGTCTGTCAACAATGAGCCGCCTGACTGAAGACCGAACACAATTTAGGATAGCTATCCAGAGGGTCGCCATGAGTCGACTCCGACTCGACGGCACTTAACAACAACTGTGGATTTCCTTACTATCCCTCCTCCACTAATTAAATCAAAGGCAATCATGCTATGATCACTATTGCCAAGTGGCCCCAACAACCTTATCTCTTGCGCTAGATCTGGTGTTCCACTAAGGATTAGGTCTAATATGGCTTACCCTCTGGTTGGTTCATGAACCAGCTGCTCCAAGAAGCAGTCATTTATTTCATCTAGGAACTTTATCTCCCTAGCATGTCCTGACGTGACACTGACCCAGTCGATACCGGGGTAGTTGAAATCACCCATTATTATTACTGTGCTGTAACGTTTGTTAGCTTCCTTGATTTCTTTGAGCATTTCATCATCCATTTGGTCATTCTGGCCAGGCGCTCGATAGTACACCCCCACTGCCATTGCCTTCCCCCTTTTACATGGAATTTCAATCCATATAGATTCTACAGCAGATTTTGTTTCCTGCAAAACTTTAATCCTTTCTGACTCAATGCCCTCTCTAACATAAAGAGCAACCCCTCCACCAATTTGATCAGCTCTATCATTACGATATAGTTTGTACCCAGGTATCAGTTTCCCACTGGTTGTCCTCCTTCCACCATGTCTCTGATATTCCAATCATATCTAACCTCTCATTTAGTGCTATATATTCTAACTCTCCCATCCTATTTTTTAGACTTCTAGCATTTGCATACAAGCATTTTAGAGAATGTATTTTATTCATATTCATTTGGCAATTGTTAGACATGGGTAATTTGGGATCTTTAAGCTCTGTCTGCTCCATACTTGAGGGCATTTGGGCTACTTTACTCTTTTGTGGAACCTCTCTGCTTTTGGTAGTATCCTTCAAAGATACATGTAGCAATCTTTGTAAAAAGTTTAGCACTGTTATCCAAGTTTATGTAGTAAGTTTTGTAAATAGTTACCCCTGTTATCCAAGTTATTTGCCCTGTTATCTGTAAACTCATACGTGTTAACTGTACTGAGCATTTCTGTTCCATGTAAACCGCGCTGATGCTGAATAGTGCGGTATATAAGAGACTGTAAATAAATAAATAAATAAATAAATTCTTCCGAACCATCCGCTCTTGGGCGACTGTCGGCTTTCCCCTAATATCTAGTTTAAAAGATGCTCTATCTCCTTTTTAAAGGTTAATGCCAGCAGCCTGGTTCCATCCCGGTTAAGGTGAAGCCCATCCCTTCGGAAGAGCCCCTCCTTTCCCCAGAATGTTCCCCAGTTCCTAACAAATCCAAAACCCTCATCTCTGCACCATTGTCTCATCCACGCATTGAGACTCCAGAGCTCTGCCTGCCTTTTGGGTCCTGTGCGTGGAACAGGAAGCATTTCGGAGAATGCTACCCTGGAAGTTCTGGATTTCAACTTCCTACCTAAAAGCCTTAATTTAGCCTCCAGAACCTCCCTACCACATTTTCCTATGTCATTGGTACTGACATGTACCAAGACAGCAGACTCCTCCCCAGCACTATCTAAGACCTTATCTAGGTGGCGCGTGAGGTCCGCTACCTTCGCACCAGGCAGGCATGTTACCAGGCGATCCTCACGTCCACCAGCCACCGAGCTATCTACATGCCTATCTACAGTGGTTGCAGCACTGGCTTGCATGATAAAAGACCAGGGTTTGATTCCCACTGGCACTCCTTGTGGCCTTTCAGCAGCAGCGGTGAAGTGCCCTGCAGTTTCCTGTGCTGCGCAGGAGTTGCATAAGCCTGATCCCCTGTGCACAGGAAGCTGAGTTGTTACAGCACTGGCTTGCATGATAAAAGACCAGGGTTTGATTCCCACTGGCACTCCTTGTGGCCTTTCAGCAGCAGTGGTGAAGTGCCCTGCAGTTTCCTGTGCTGCGCAGGAGTTGCATAAGCCTGATCCCCTGTGCACAGGAAGCTGATGAGTGGTTACAGCACTGGCTTGCATGATAAAAGACCAGGGCTTGATTTCCACTGGCACTCCTTGTGGCCTTTCAGCAGCAGTGGTGAAGTGCCCTGCAGTTTCCTGTGCTGCGCAGGAGTTGCATAAGCCTGATCCCCTGTGCACAGGAAGCTGATGAGTGGTTACAGCACTGGCTTGCATGATAAAAGACCAGGGTTTGATTCCCACTGGCATTCCTTGTGGCCTTTCAGCAGCAGCGGTGAAGTGCCCTGCAGTTTCCTGTGCTGCGCAGGAGTTGCATAAGCCTGATCCCGTGGCACAGGAAGCTGAGTGGTTACAGCACTGGCTTGCATGATAAAAGACCAGGGTTTGATTCCCACTGGCATTCCTTGTGGCCTTTCAGCAGCAGCGGTGAAGTGCCCTGCAGTTTCCTGTGCTGCGCAGGAGTTGCATAAGCCTGATCCCCTGTGCACAGGAAGCTGAGTGGTTACAGCACTGGCTTGCATGATAAAAGACCAGGGTTTGATTCCCACTGGCATTCCTTGTGGCCTTTCAGCAGCAGCGGTGAAGTGCCCAGCAGTTTCCTGTGCTGCGCAGGAGTTGCATAAGCCTGATCCCCTGTGCACAGGAAGCTGAGTGGTTACAGCACTGGCTTGCATGATAAAAGACCAGGGTTTGATTCCCACTGGCATTCCTTGTGGCCTTTCAGCAGCAGCGGTGAAGTGCCCAGCAGTTTCCTGTGCTGCGCAGGAGTTGCATAAGCCTGATCCCCTGTGCACAGGAAGCTGATGAGTGGTTACAGCACTGGCTTGCATGATAAAAGACCAGGGTTTGATTCCCACTAGCACTCCTTGTGGCCTTGGGCAAGTCACTTAACCCTCCATTTCTTCAAATTATCGACGCCACTGTTTAATGTAGGCAAACCACTTTGACTGAAATGATAAAGTGTTATAAAAAAACTGTTAAATAACATTAAGCACTAATTTTGCCACCAGCATACAAGGAGGAGTAGATTCTTTGCACCAAGATCAAGAAGGGCAGCATCCTTCTGGAAAAAAGGCGAGCTTGGTCACATCTGAAATCCCCATGCTGAGGCTCCAGCTCTCCCTTCCCAGCCAGCATCCAACCTGGTTCAGCAGCCACCGTGGCCTCTACCTTCGTCATTGGCTCCAGATCCATGCCACTGTCCCCAGGCTGCTCCTGAGCACTTTCCTAAGAGCCACTTCCAGATTAGGATCAACCCTCCATGCAGACTAGCCAGCAGGACCAAAGGTGCACAGATCAAGCAGCATCTCCTCTTCCATGACAGATGCCTGCCTCAAGAAGCACGACCTCCATGGTCCAGCAATTCCTTTTCCTAAGTGGATAGCTCAGACCGCACATGCCAGAAGCACTGGAGTTTATGCGCCGTGTGGCTTAAAGCTAATGAGCCACGATAGGTGCCTGAGAGGAGGATGTACAGTTAGGGGCCAAGGGGATGTTTATGTTTATTAAAACTTTCTATACTGTCCTACACAGCATCAGGGAGGTTTACATAATCTAAAATCACAAAACCAGAAAGGAACACCAGGGATGGCTGAAGGGTGACTGACTTGTTAGGAGTAAGGAGCTGAGCCTATGGAGGAGGGTTGGGTGGTAAATGAAGTGTTAATAAAGATAAAGGTCAGGGTGCAGGTGTCATCAACATGCTGCTGACAACTGCAGCGGTAGGCAGAGGCCATTAGCTTCTACTGGCACTGTGCACTATCAAATTAAGCTTTCTTTTCCCTTAGACATAGTAAATCAGGCCTTAATCTCCACTCTTCAACTTCAGGTCGGCAGGGATGTGGAGATTGCAATAGCTGGCTCCTAAATACTAAACAAATTTGTCAAGGCTTGAAGGAAGACTGGCATCAAAAGAGGATGAGCTTCCTGAAATCTGCATTTCTCCTCCGTACCTAACCTAAGGAGGATACCATTTACTGCTCGTCTTTTTATTAATCATCAAAATAGTAAAAGCAACAACAAAAAAAACAGTTCACACACACACATAATAATTCCTTAACTAGCAATATATGCAGAAGACACAACAGCCTTATCACCAATCAGCCTCCCAACTGGAGTAGAAGAACAGTAAACCTCAATACCCTCTGTGTCCCGAAGTGCTGGAGAACTGTTAAAGCGTTTACTAGCAACAGAGCATTCTCACTTACAGCTCCACAACTATGGAACCGGTTGCCATGTGAGTTGCGGGCAAACAGTGACTTAAAGGACTTCAGAAAAAAGCTTAAGACTCACCTCTTCCAAACGCATTACAATGTAACCTAGGCATTGTATCCCACTACCAACTGTCCACCATGTTACGGAAAGTCACCCTGCCCTTGTAAGCCCGCTTTGAGAAACGCATTCAGTAAATATTTAAATTTTGTATCCTGTGTAAAGTATTACCAGCAATTCTGTATCTTGTGTAGAGTATTTTCCAGCAATCAAGTGTAATCTGTAAGCAAGTGTAATCTGTAACCCAAAGTTTGCTGTGTTCCTAACTTTCCCTCCCAATCACAATGTATATTTTGCTAATTCCTGGCCTGTACAGCCACCCTTGATCATGTATAGCAACCGCTGCTGATCGCTGGAAGCAGCGGGATACAAATGTACAATAAATAAATAAATAAAATAAATAAATAAACATGCAGCCCTGGTGAAAAATGTCACACATCTGAAGTATGACTACAGCTAAGATCTTCATCAGAACCCAAGGCAGGCATCACACTATTACAGGTTAAGCATGAAGACCACAGAGCTGAAGATGAAACTTGCAAAAGGATTTTAAAAGAGAGAGAGATCATAAAGGGTGCACACTTATTTTAATGAGGAGACAGAAATAAAATGGTAGAACAAAAAGCTGATGCAGGCTGGCTAGTGCGCTGCAAACTAATCTCTTCTCTAGCAGCACAGCTGACGGCTTCTCACACTGTTACAACACAGAAGGCAGGAGTATTGATTATTCACACAGGCCACATACAATCATAAAAAAATAGTACATGAACCAGCCCATGTACACCTTCATCAGAGTAATGGAGGGGGGAGGGGTGCTGGAATCAGATTAGCAGCAACACAGGTTGTCAGATTGCAGGCTGGGCTCTACGATTCCTCAACACCAGAGAAGGGTGGCCTATGACACGTTCTCACAGAAGGGGAAGGAGGGTAATGACTGATTTTTTTAAAATTTTGACCATAATTAGAAACCATGGACCTTTTAATACTCTTTAATCTTATGTAAATAGAGTTTCCTGCTATATGCAGGTCACCCTATACAAGCTGGACTGTCAGTGGCAATGGGAAGGAGTTCTCGATTCTCCATTGCTTAGGCCAGGTTGCAGATGTCAGGCTGTTGAGTTGTACTGATTAGCTTTCAACACAGGTTATTCTGTACATAATGTCACTGGGGGCTATACAGCAATGGTCCATCACTAGTGGCCCCTTTGAATTCAACAGTGGAGCTACTGGCTGAGCTGAAAAGTGGTTTCGCTGTAGGAAGAGGTTGGTGCAGGGGTGTACCTCCCACCAATGACACTGCTCTAGAGCCATGGGTCTGAAGAGCTTCACCGACTATGGTCTGGGCAGGTTCCACCTATTTAGTCTCATAGTCCATGGCCCTGCGCTGTACAATGGTTGGCATCAGTTCTACATAAGCAGCCATCAAGCGGTGATTGGAGCGGATAAGCTTTGCTGCACAGCTGTCCAGGCACTGCTCCTGCAATACAATGACAATCCAGTGACTAGACATGAAACAGACCTGCCGGAATTAAGACATTGGCAACAAGGGACCAAAAGCCAAGTTGGCAATGGCTAGATGCAACTATGCTCATTCATTTATTAAAACTCAGCTTATATACTGTTTTTCTACCAGTCAAAATGGTGTACATTCAGGTACTGTATATATTTTTTTTCCCTTGTCCTCATATGGCTCACAATCTATTTTTTTGTACGTGAGGCAATGGAGTGTTAAAGTAGCTTGCCCAGGGCCACAAGGAGCACCTATGGGACTAGAAACCTACTTATGACAAGTGTCTATCCAGTGGTACCAAGCTATGTGGAAGGTGAAAGCAGCAGTACATCCAGATGAAAGACAGCCACAGTTAAAAAATGTGAAAAGGAGTTGCTTTGCTCTGTACTCTTGTCTATTTGTCTGATCTTTAGTTCTCCATTTACGTTCCAGTCTTCGTAATGTGAGTTTTGCTCGTCTTATATCGGAGGAGTACCACCAAGGGGCTTTATTGTCTCTATGAGATGTGGTGTTAGGTGAGGCAAGGGCAGCTGGTGAGATACTGTCATTCTAGTTAGATATAAGTGCTGGGAGATCAGTAGATTTGTTGTCTAGAATTGGAAGGATTTGTTTGAGGGTGTCTTTATTGAATTCTTTAGAGCGTCGTGGGTTATTTGAGCAGTTGTGTCTTGGCTGAGTCAGGTTGATAGGTAAACTGAAGGCGATCATATGATGGTTGGACCAGGATACTGGGAATACATTGTTGTTGATGTGAGAAGGGAGGTTGGAAGGGAGGGTGTTTCTGTTATCATGTATTTGGGTATCAATGATTTGTGTGAAGTCCATGGAGTTTAAGACGTTGAGGAAAGATGTAGCTTGTGCAGAGGCTAGGGAGTTCAAGTTGAAATCTCCTAGTATTATTGGTTGTTTAGACTTGTTAGAGTATCTTGTATCAAGCTCAGTTATATGAGAGAGGTCATCAGGATCAGAGATTGGGGCTCTATATATTAGGTTAGCTATAGTACAAGTGGTGAGTAGAGTGGTAAAAAGTGTCTCGTCTTTGGGTTGTTTTATTTTTTTTAACCTGTGGAGACTAATAGCGAGTTGGGGAGAGAGAAAGAGAGCTACTGGCACCCTGTGGATGTGCAGGGACATGAACTGAATTAAGAGACTTGCTATATGCTCTCATTTATTTATTTTTATTTAAACAGGTTTTCTATACTGCCTTCTCTTTCAAAGCGGTTTACATATCAACAACAGAGGAATTACATAGCAAACAAAAAAAGGGGGGGGGGGGTATGCAGGATTCGGTCACTAAAACTGCCTTCGACGCCGTGTCACATGCCAGACTACTGCAACGCCTGCAGCAAATAGGATTATGCAAAAATACGCTTAAATGGTTTACTTCATACTTGGAAAATAGAACGCAACAAGTCAAATGCGCACAAAAGAAATCGTCACATTTCCCCGTTATGCAGGGAATAAATACCACAAGGCTCAGCCCTATCATCAATGCTCTTTAATATTTACATCCAGCCCATATGTAACATCATCAAAAGTCACAAGCTCCATTATCACATTTATGCCGACGACATCATGGTGTATGCACCAGTCAACCTACTAGCACTCAACATCACAACTATAACCAAATGCCTTGAAGATATGAACACCTGGTTTGCAGCCAATAATATGACGGTCAACTACGATAAAACTGAGGCTATGTTCATCACCAGGAACACTACCTTCACTCCACCACAAACCATCAGCATTTTAGATAAGCTTATAGTAGTTAAAGATGAGGTTAAATACCTGGGCATCACAATGGACAGAGCACTAAACCTGAAATCCCACATCACAAAAACTGCAAACAAGGCCTATCAATACTTAAGGATCATCAGAAAACTCAAGCCATTACTTCGCCATGATCACTTCCGCACAGTATGCCAAGCACTCATTACACCTCTGCTTGACTACGGAAACTCGTTATATCAAGGCCTCCCTCAACAAACCCTACACCCACTCCAAATGGTGCAAAACACTGCGGCACGCATCATTACAGACACTCCAAGATCTGAGCACATCACCCCAGTCTTACAGCAACTACACTGGCTACCCATGATGGCCAGAGCAAAATACAAAATAATCCTAATCATCTTTAAAATCATCCACCAGCTCTCAGCAGAGGCACTCCAATACATCACAACGAAAGATACCTGTAACAGACCGAGAAGAACCAATAAAGACAATATAATCGGCACACCTGCAGGATTCCACAAGACTAAACAAACAACTTCAAAAAGAGCTCCCTCCTTACTAGCGCCCACACTCTGGAATTCCCTCCCAACAAGCCTGAGAGCATTAGATGACCTAATGGAATTCCGAAAGGACCTCAAAACCTCTCTTTTTATTGAAACTTATCAGCAGACGGAAAACACTCCTCACCCAAACAGTAATACATCTACTGCCAATATATTCACTCATCCCGAATAGGCATATGTTAAAGCCATAATATCAACTCAGTACCCACTAACCCCAAATACTCAGCCTAAACAAACACAATATAACGTTGTTAATTACCTAGTACTGTCTATATGTCACCCCTATGATAAAATCATTTTGTTGGAACAGGCTGGAGGCGACTGAAAGAACAACACAGTCGCTCCAGACAGCCAGTTCCTTTTTAATTAAACCAAACAAATTTGGTACTTATCAAACTGTCCCAGTGAGGTTTCATAATATTCTTGAAAAGCAGATTAATATTCTAATGTAGAAGCGGTCACAAGCAGCTTATTCATTCCACGACGCGCATGTTTCGAGCCAACAAGCCCTGTGTCGAGTGTTCAGAAACGCGCAGAAATCCCGCTTACAGCTCACCAAACCACAATCACCGGATATGGAGGAGAAATTACACAGAATGACTAAAAAAAGTAGCCATCAAGCGGGAGCACCAATCACCAAATGGGAGACCTCATTGCACATCGGGGAATCCCTTGGTGAGTAGAGGTGACATCACAACAATCTTGGCCAATCAATTTCTTTATTCAAGCCGGTGGGATGGATCGCAGCCATATCAAAAATCAATTGTTGCTCACGACGTTGCAGCAATGCCAATCGATTGCCCCCCCGGGGATTAGATGGGACATGATCCAACACAGTCCAGAAAATATCTATTCCAAATTGATGATGTTTTTCAATACAATGTTCCACAATCGGAGCTGATAACACTTGCTGACGTAATCTCGATGCATGTTCACTTAATCTGGTTTTTATCTTTCTTGACGTTCTGCCAATATGAATAAAGGGGCAGGCACATTGTAATACATACACCACGTAAGTAGAATCGCAAGTAGTCGCCCATCGTCTTGCAAATGACTGACCAGTATTGGGGTGAATCCAATCCACCCCCGTAAGTGAAGATGCACAAAATGTGCAAGTAGTGCAAACAGAGTGACCCCGTACATTGGGGCTTCAGGGGCTTGAGACCTCAATACAAAATATAAAAGACATTAAATAATAATACAATATAAAGATAACAAAGAAGAGTATGCATGTGTAAAAGACTAAATGCATATAAACTTGACTGTTAGATCCAAAACATATAAACAGAATATTAAAATAAGGGGTAAAAATAATAAATAAAAAAGTTAAATAAGACATTATGTAATGAATCATAAATATTGCTCTACTATCAACCAGCTCACCTTTATCTACTTTTCTAATCACACCTTCAAAAAAAAATAGCAGATTAGCAAGACAAGACTTTTCTTAGCTGAATCCAAGTTGGCTTTGTCCCATTAATCCATTGCTATCTTTCTATATGTTCAGAAATTGTCTTTATAATAGTTTCTACCATTTTGCCTGGTGCAGATGTCAGGTTCACCGGTCTATAAATTTCCTAGATCACCCCGGAACCCTTTGTAAAAATGGGCATTACATGCGTTATTCTTCAATCTTTAGGCATTACAGACCATTTTAATGATAACTCACAGCTTACTAATTGTAGGTCTGTGATCTCATATTTTATTTTTATTTTTTAGCACCCTGGGATGTATACCATCTGGTCCAGGTGATCTGCTACTCTTTAGCTTATCCACAGAATGGCAATATCTATAGTCCCAAGAGCCCTATAGCCAAAACATCCAAAAAAAGAAAAATCATCTTCAAGGTGAACCGGCCAGTCTTTCCTCCAGTTTTCTCCAGATCTATCGGGCTGCAATGGCCTTTGCTCCTTGAACAGTTTTTTTTGGATTCCGATCTCAGACACTGGCTCTGGCATGCGACATGTCAGTTCTAACAGTGAAGCAGTGTTTGAATCTACTTTCTCCCCTTGTAACATATCAGATTTTGATGAGGATATTAGAGCAATCAGCTTTGGTATACACACCACTTTGCTGCAGAGATGCAGGGAAAAGCCTCCTAAAAATATATTTCACTGGCAGAGTGATTTCCTGGCTGGGAACCAGGTCCAAGACAAAGGCCAGAGCCGATTGCCTATGCCACAGTTCCAACCAACAAACATCCCTTTTAATTAAAAGAGAGAAGACTGGATATCTCCCACAGAAGAATGTATCTACTTGTCCAGAAATACTCACCAGGGAGGGCAGACATACTGTCCCCAGCAAGGGACTTCAGCTTGCATGCATGCCATCCTAGCACATCCATATTTGAAGCTCTCTCTGGTTGATGTGTACCAGTTACTCACCCTGCGGCATGTACCGCTCTATTAGTTTTCTGCATCATAAGTGCAGGACACAGTACTTTCTTTGAGTTGAATCGCTACTGTCATACATTAAACCACTTTGGAGATTTCTCAAGTCTTACTCCCTAAATGACAAACACTCTGCACAAAAACCTTTCCCCTTCTAATCCCCCCCTCCCTCACAGTAAGATGTTGATCCATGGAGTGCCACAAATCAGTCGTGGAGTGGGGACTCCTCAATTTTCTTTCCTCAAAGTGAAGCAAAATTTACCATCACTCTCTGTTCAGTATTAATTTGGCTCATTTTGGGCTGGATTATGTTTGTGTATACATTTTATGCTCATGTGTCATTTGATAGTTTTTATTATTTTTCATGGTCATCCCAAGTGGGTTTTCACAGGTAGTTTATAAGGAAATAAAATTACGAGTTAAATCTTGGATCCTCCTCTCCCTTTGTCCCCTCTCTCCTCCCTTCCAAGGTGTCTCCTTACCTCCTCCATGGTGAGATTCCTATAGTTGAGGTTGCTAACACACCTGCTGAAGCAGATTTCTGTCATTTTGTTATAAACCAGCAGGAAATCTCGCAGCTGAAAAGAGAAAGAGACAAGAGAAGTGGTATAAAGAAACTACTACAGCATGAATCCCAGAACTGCATCCTCTATGGTCACTGAGAGGAATATTCTCTAGTCTCTGTGCCGCAATATGAAGCAATGGAGGCTGGACTTGCCCTTCAGTCACAGAGTAGGAGACCACTCTCCAAATTGGAGGGACCATAAAAGGGACTTGCATTCAGCAGCCAGAGTCCTAGATTTCAAAAATGCTAACTTCAGCAAAATGGGAAAGTACATGAAGGAGGAGCTGGCAGGGTGGGAGAAGGTAAGGGAAGTGGAAAGAGAGTGAGCTAAACTGAAAGAGGCTATAAAAAGGGCAACAGATCTATAAAACATCTTTGTGGCAATTTCTCCAAATGGGTTAGTTTTGCACAGGGTGTTGTGTATCACACAATTAATTAGTTTTGCACATACCATGACAATCATGAACCTCACTTCTAAGCCAGGGTATGTGAAGTATGATCTCAGTCTCTCAAATTTACTGCTAATGTCTTGCGTAGTACTAGCATTGTACCAAAGAGAGCCTCCTTCTGGAGTTCATAAGATGTTATGTGTATGGTAATCTATCAAGTTGTACTTGGAAATTCTTCTTAATCAAGCCTGTGGCATCCAACACAATGGGAAATAACTCGGTATCTTTCTGCTACATTTTCTTGGTCTCAGACTGCGTTTCTTGGTACTTGCAGATCTTCTTCCTCTCAACACAATTTACAGAATAGTCACTAGAGACTGACACCTCTATAATCAATGCTGTTCTGATGTTTTTCTCCTGTACCACTATGTCCAGCTTCCTTGTATGCAGCTGTTTATTGGTTGGAATGGGAGTATCCCAGGTGATCATAACCTCTTTTTCCTCTGAAGTTCTCTTGGCGTCATGATTCCTGTGCATTTCAGGCATGCTACTCGTAATGGATGAGGTGTGCAACTTTCTTGTGCCTTTCTGTATAGAAATGTTCTACCATCAGAACCTCACAGTCAATTATGAGGCGAGTCACTGTTTCCAGCTCTGCCTGACAGAATCAACATGTGTCTGTTTTGCAGTTGTTTCAATGCTCACTGTAAACAGTCTTGTCTGTAATCCACTGTCCTGGGCAGCAACTATCAATCTCTCATCTTTTAGTTTCAGTTCACCTCTCAACCAATCATGTGATTGTTCTTAATTCAGTGTGGGTCCCGGATTGGTCTAGCAGGATTCAAGGAAAGAAAATTTTCAGGTAAAATGTCTCCTTCCCCACCATCCTGCTAGATCAGTCCAGATGAGTAGGATGTACCGAAGAAGTCAGGACCCAGGGTGGTGCTGCTCTGGACAGAACTGCTCTGCCAAAGATTCCATCTGCTCCTGTTCCTGCGTGCAATTTCTTAGAGCTTCACAGAATGTGCTCCAAGACAACCAGGTAACTACCCTGTAAATATCCTCAGAAGACACCATGGTGGTCTCTGCCCAAGAGCAGACTTGTGCCCCAGTCAAGCAAGCTTTGACTCCCTCCAATACCTGCTTCCCAGACAGATGGTATGCTGACCCAATGGCCTCCTTAATGCAACAGGGGAACAGCAGAGAACAAAAAATGACTGGCGGAAAGAATTGGTACTTTCCAGGTACCTAATCAGTATCTCCCCCCCCAACACACACACACACACATCTACTAGCTGTGAGAAGGCAGGCAAAACTACAGTCTGGTTAAGATGCAAGGAGGACAATAACTTTGGAAGGAAAGATGGCACAGTCTATAATGAAACTCATCATAAACAAAGAAAAATCAAAGTAATTGCTCACACTCAGTCACATTACCTGGAGTATAATGTAGTAGAAAAATCTAAAACCAGGGAAGATAAAAGGAAAAAGACCTCAGTGTTGCTCGAGCCCTAAAATTTCAGGTTTGTCACTTAAATCATGCCAGTAATGCAGCTCATCTCATTTCACATCACAGGTAAAAGAAAAATCCTAATAATGTAAACTGATGTCTTTCAAACATTAATTACTAAATTACATATCTTCCTTTATGATGTTATCCTGTTATTAGCTTATCATGCACTTCAGCCACTACAACGCTACCAGCAACATGATTAGCGTTTCGCCCAAGGCTCATCAGGGAGTCACGTCCAATTTTGCATCCAACTGCTAATAAAAATATCAGAGACATGTGAGAATGTTTCCCAATAATTTTAGATTGACTTCTTCAGCACTCTTTGTACTAGCTAGAATCAAAGGCTAAATTTACACCCTGCTCACAAATGCACTGCCTTATTTAAATATATAACACAAACCACAATCAGGTAAAACAGCTGAAAATACCAATGGTAAAAGATAAAGCTGTGCTCATACGTGCAAGATCAAAAAAGGTTCCCACCCTCATATCCACTCTAGCCTTCAGAGCTCCACCCACTATCTATGAAATATCTGAATACCCGAGTCCTAATTCTTACCAGCAGAGATTCCAATCTATACTATATGATCATTTAGACCTCAAGGTTCTACCATCTGAAGTCTAAAAAGCTACTGTTCATGTTGCAACAGACACCTGACACGATCACCTCCTCTAGCATCGGAGGGCATGTGATTCAGACAAAAACATTCCAAATCCTCAAAATTGTGCTGTTCCTCAACACAATTTTTAACCATTGGTGCCCCCTTTATGTTTTAGTTTACTTTTGGTTTCTGTCATTCTAATTTTAAATGGTCTTTTCATTTTACTGAGATACCATAAGCCACAAGAACGCTGTATTTCACAGAGCACATACTTTCAAACACAAGTGATGTCCCAATTTAATGTATAACAATGAATTGGATAAACAAAATCTTTAATAAAACAGAGTAATTGGACAGATATGGCATCTGCCACATGCACGATGCCCCAAAGAAATCCTAAAAAGGTGCCTTTGGTTTCAGTAACCTAGCTGGACTAATAATGATCTTAAGGTCTGCTATTCTCTAATTCTAATTAATTCTAATGTACTTTCAGTTTGTTCAATGTAAACCGCACTGATGCAGAATAGCGCAGTATATAAGAGAAAGTAAATAAATAAATAAATAATAAATTCTGCTATAATGTTCATTGTAACATAGTAAATGACGGCAGACGAAGACCAGTATGGTCCATCTAGTCTGCCCATTAGATAGTTAAGTTTATTTTGATTTTATCCTGTTGCTGTAAAGGGATCCACTGTGTCTGTCCCATGACATTTTGAATTCTGTCACTGTATTTGCCCCCACCACTTACATCAGGAGGGAGTTCGAAGCATCCACCACCCTTTCAGTGAAAAAATATTTCCTGACATTGCCTTTCAGTTTACCCCCTTGCAGCTTCATGTTATGCCCTCTAGTTTTACAGTTGCCCCGTCTTTGGAAGAGGTTTGTTCATTCATTACACAGGTACACTACCAAAAAACTGCCTCCAGTTTTGCAACTGATTCCTATAGATTTTGGGGTGCTGAATCCAGGAAAAATAGCCAAAATGTTCCATCACGTCACGTTTTCTTGCAAAATTAGATTTCTTACCCATATAAGGAATGTTCACATAATTTATTTTTAGCCGACTGCAGTTTATTTTCTTGGCCCAAAATAGAGGTTGTAATGGTTAACTAACTAGAAACACTCCCTCATGATATTTTAGAGTGTTTTGTATTCATTTTATACATTAACAGGACAATTGGGAGGCGGGGGGCTAAATCCAGTACTCGTGCTGGCGCATGTTCTTTCCTGTTCGCCTCGCCTCGTTCGCTCGCTCAAACACGGTGGTTTCGACATGAACGTTCCTGTCAAATTTCAGTTTCTTGCAAGTTCATTATTACCTTTTGTTTGCTCAGTCGTAATCCAGCTTTATTCCGAAGTGGTTCACTACAGTTGTAGTTTGCAGTGCTGTGTATTTGTGATGGCTCACAGAGCCAGAGGTTGCGTCAACTCTCCGGACAGTTTTTGTTTTATTTGTGGGGAATATACCGTGAAAAAGCGGCAGAGGAACATTTCTGCATTTATTAAAAAAGTATATTTCGCCTATTTCGGTTTGAAGTTAGACGATCAAGACAAACCGTGGGCTCCTCACAAAGTGTGCAAGACATGTGAGGAAGATCTATGCTTATGGATGAAAGGTAAAAAACAAGCATTTCGTTTTGGAATACCTATGATGTGGCGTGAACAAAGAGACCACAGCAGTGACTGCTATTTTTTCTCTTGTATTGTGAAGGGATACAACTTAAAAAATAAGAACGTAATAAGTTACCCCAACCGTCCCTCAGCAATTAGGCCTATGCCTCATAGCAACGAAGTACCTGTGCCTGAACCACCAAAATCTTTGGATCATATTTGTGTGGACGGTTCTGATCATGATGAGACTCATCAGATGGCTTTTCCCGATGAGTCCAGTACTTCCGAGTTTGAAACTGAACCAGATCCGAAACCTGAACTTTTCTCTCAAGCTGAATTGAATGATTTAGTCCGGGATTTAGGACTCCCAAAAGATGCTGCCCAACTGCTAGGTTCTCGGCTTAAACAGAAAAATCTATTGTCACCAGGAACAACTTTTTATTGGTACCGCAACCGCGAGACACAATTTTTGAAGTATTTCAGCAAAGAGGAAGATTTGGTATTTTGCAACGATATATACGGAGTGATGGAAAAGTTTAAACTCAAGTATGATCCTGCTGAATGGCGGCTGTTCATTGATTCGTCAAAAGACAGCATAAAATGTGTTCTTCTTCATAATGGCAACACATTTGCTTCAGTTCCTATTGCTCACTCTGTTATTCTCCAAGAAAAATACGAGAATTTGGCCCTGATTCTTCAGAAGATTCGTTATGATGAGCATAAGTGGATGATTTGTGGAGACTTTAAAATTCTATCCATGCTATTAGGGCAGCAATCCGGTTTCACCAAATATCCCTGCTTCCTTTGCTTGTGGGATAGCCGGGCCCGCGACCTACACTGGGGGAAAAAAGACTGGCCAATTTGGGAGTATTTGAGACCCGGTGAGAAACATGTTCTTCATGAGAGCTTGGTACCTCGTGATAAAATTCTATTACCACCTCTCCACATTAAGTTGGGTCTCATTAAGCAATTCATCAAGTCCCTTCCAAAAGATGGTGAGTGCTTTCGGTACCTTTGCTCAAAGTTCCCCCGACTTTCTGAAGCAAAGCTAAAGGAAGGAGTGTTTGTTGGCCCTGATATAAGGAAACTCATTTCAGATGGAGCATTCGCTGAAACGATGTCTGAGAAGGAAAAAGAAGCCTGGGATTCCTTCAAGGATGTTGTTCTCAAATTCTTGGGGAACAGGCGGGATGAGAACTATAAGGATATTGTTGCCAGGATGCTCAATGCCTTCAAAGAACAAGGCTGTAACATGAGCCTGAAAGTCCATTTCTTGCACTCCCATGTGAACTACTTTCCCGAAAACTTGGGGGTCTACAGTGAAGAACAAGGTGAAAGGTTTCACCAGGACATCAAGGACGCAGAGAGAAGGTACCAAGGAAGATGGAACACCACTATGATGGCTGATTTCTGCTTGTTGCTGCTGCGGGAAACCCCAGATGAAAAATACGCCAAGCAGCGCACCAAGAGAAGCATTCGGGGGAAGAAGAAACGGGCCCACCAGGAGATTGATTGACCCAAGAATGACTTTAAAATCTAAACTGTGTTGACAAATATCGTGTTTTTACTAAACTTTGAAATAAAAATTTGCTAGTTATTACCACAGTGTCGGATCTCATTTATTAGAATTTTATTTTCACACCATCGGGTGTTTGTCTTCATGTATTGCAATGGTGCGGTTTGCGTTTTCTATTCTTACATACATACCTGTACAACATTTTTTGCACATTTCTTTGCTTTGCTTTGTGTCTAATCTCGCTCTTATATGCTCAATGTTTGTGCACATGTATGTGGCTGTTTTAAGTGCAGACAATTTTGCTACCATCACAGTGTGTTTTGTTGACATTACTCTATTCTTATGTGCTGCCTTGTTACAATTTTCTTTATTCTTATTTGAATAACTACTAAACAATTAGTATAAAGAATTCATCCAAGAAACTTTTATCTCGATCGCACTCAATCTGAAATGTTCACCTCAAACTGCTAACCCAATGTAGCAAAAAATCTGTACGTGATGGAGCAAATTGGTTACCAGATTTGGATTCAGCGCACCAAAAAACGTAAAAATCAATCGAAACATTAGAGGCAGTTTAAAAAAAATTTTTTTTAGTGTACCTGTGTTATTTCTCTTTAAGTATTTAAAGGTCTGAATCATATCTCCCCTGTCCCTCCTCTCCTCCAGAGTGTACATATTTAGGTCTTCAAGTCTCTTCTCATAAGGCTTCTGATGCAGGCTCCAAATCATTTTTGTCGCCTTCCTCTGAACAGTTTACAGTCTTTTTACATCCTTTGCAAGATATGGTCTCCAAAACTGAACATAGTATTCCAAGTGAGGCCTCACCAGTGACTTATACAGTGGCATTAGTACCTCTTCCTTTCTGCTGATAATTCCTCTTTGTATGCAACCCAACATCCTCCTGACTTTTGCCACTGCCTTATCGCACTGTTCTGCCACCTTGAGATCCTCAGAAATAATCACACCAAGGTCCTTCTCCTGGTCCGTGCACACCAACCTCTCGCCCTCTATCACATACATTTCCCTTGGATTTCTGCTTTCCAAGTGCATGACACTGCACTTCTTCACATTAAATCGTAACTGCCAAACATTAGACCATTCTTCCAGCTTTTATAGATCTTTCCTCTTGTTACCCACTCCCTCAGGGGAGTCCACTCTGTTGCAAATTTTCGTGTCATCTGCAAAAAGACAGACTTTTTCATTCAGTCCTTCAGCAATATCACTCACCAATACATTGAACAGTGATGGTCCCAGGACTGAACCCTGGGGTACCCCGCTAATCATCCTCCTTTCATCCAAGTGAGCTCCATTTACCATCACCTTCTGTCATCTGTCAGTCAACCAATTTCTGATCCAGTTCACCACCTTGGGACCCATCCCCAAACTACTGAGTTTATTGATAAGCCTCCTATGAGAAACAGTATCAAAGGCTTTGCTAAAATCCAGGTAGATCATATCCATCGCATGCCCCTGATCTAGTTCTCTGGTCACCCAGTCAAAGAACTCAATCAGATTTGTTTGGCAAGATCGTCCCTCGGTAAAACCATGTTGCCTCGGATCATGCAACCTGTTGGTTTTGAGAAAGTCCACTATTCGCTCTTTCAGGAGCGCCTCCATTACTTTTCCCGCCACTGAGGTAAGGCTCACGGGCCTGTAGTTTATCACTTCTTCCCTATTATCATTTTTGTGAAGAGGTACCACATCAGTCCTTCTCCAGTCCTGTGGAACCCCTCCTGTCTCCAAGGATCTATTAAAAACATCCTTTAAAGGTCCTGCCAAACATTAAATCATCAGAGAAGCAGGATTGTATGAAGACAACAGATGTGTGAAGATTGGTGGAAGACTCATCAACAACCTTCGCTATGCTGATGATACTACATTACTGGCTGAAAGTGAAGATGATCTGAAACATTTGCTTCTCACAATCAAAGAACATAGTCTCAAAATGGGCCTGCACCTTAATGTAAAGAAGACAAAGATCAAGCATTGCGGAACCAGACCCAGTACAAGCATTGCAGAACCTGTGTCTTTTGGGGAAACTGCTAGGTACTGTGATAAGGAAGCTTATCATAGCTCAGGAAGGAGCTATAGAAAAGGTGAAGTGACTCTGAACAAGCAACCTGTCAGTTCTGGTAGAAATAAGAAAACAGAATTTTGCCATAAAAGACTACCAGTCCCAGAATGCACCAGGTTTCCAACAGGCATTAGAGGAGCTGAAGTGGGGAAACGTGTGTTCAATCAGGAGGGCTATGAGGTAATCCCTAAGCACTCATCTCAAAGGGCAGGGCCTGATTCAGCACAGCTGCGCTGTGTTAGGGAGGAGCACTCATCTAAGCAGAATAAGAGTAGAGTTTATTCTACAGATGACCATCTTCATGATCACCTTGGATATACAGAGAAGGATCATCAGTTTCATCTGAAGGTTCATCAGAAGCAGAAGCCAAACAGGACAGACAGAGAGGCAAGGAAACCCTCTGGAAGAAAGAGAAGAAAAGCCTTTGAGAGGTCTAGAAGAGTCCAAAGCAGTACGTATACTGGGAGGTATTCCAAGGGCCAGCATACACCATTGGACTGGGGAAAGCCAGAGGAATGGTGCTGCAGAGCTAGGAATCACCAGAGGCTACCTGTGAGGGAGACGGCTGCACGTGGAAGGGACCCTAAGACCTGTGCCAGAAGGTATGTGAAGAGAGATCCAGTGTCCAGGGATCTGGATTGGAAGGCTGGACATAAGAACTGGACTACATACTGGCCAGGCTATATAGAGAGGAACTCTAGCAGCAATGGAAGCTCAGGTATGAACACTGATCTATGCCCTAGCTATAACCTTGAAAGACAGCAGGGAAACAAGTATTCTCCTGAAAATGCTCCATTTAGAGATTCATCTGTGCCAATCCATGATATTGAA
The DNA here is from genome assembly GCA_033557465.1 of Ichthyophis bannanicus. Lineage (NCBI taxonomy): Eukaryota > Metazoa > Chordata > Amphibia > Gymnophiona > Ichthyophiidae > Ichthyophis > Ichthyophis bannanicus. The sequence goes on from CM066035.1 coordinate 24,065,526, forward strand.
CCCATGCTTGTTGAACAAGGGGGAATAATAGCAGATGAGGATCCTGTTTATATGGACTGCTCTCTATCTAAACTCCGTTGGTAACTTTCTGTTATAAAGTACAGCAACCATCACAAAGAAATACAAATTTGTTCTTTAATCTACCCAGAAAAGCTCCTGAAGCAGGATTTGACCCACACAGTAGAAAGCAAGCCAGCTAAGGGGTTTCAGCTGGTGACTGCTAGCAATTAAGCCTTACCTAATTGCTTGTGAGCTAGGAGAGAATCACTTCTGTATCTATGTGGGAAGTAATCAGAAGTTAACCTGAAAAGAACAGTTTGTTTCTTGCTTTGTGGCTTTTCATTTGTTGTTTTCCTGATTTTGACTTTGTTTTTCCAAGTTAACACTGAAAGCAAGTAACCTAATTTATGTGCTACCAAGCATATCTGTGTTGGGAGAAATAACCCCATAAAGAAATATCTTATTTAGCTTTACCCAAGAGCACAACTAAATTATTGTCAGCAGCTGTGTCTGGTGTGAATGAACTACATTGCCCACAATACCTTGCAAATCATATAGAAATATGCACTTGCCAAGAGTGTGAAGATTCTCACCCAGGCAGCTGTCTGACAGTACGTATGACCTAGATTGGCCCCTGTTGGAAACAGGATACTGGGCTTGATGGACCTTGGTCTGACCCAGTATGGCATATCTTATGTTCTTATCATGACAACTGGCATAATCAACAGGTTCATCGTTGAAGGAGAAGAAATTGAAATCGTGAACAACTTTAACCTACTTGGATCAACTATCAATAAAGAAGCAACAAGCAGTCAAGAAATCAAACGACGCATTGCTCTTGGCAGAATGGCTATGAAAGACCTAGATAAGATTCTCAAGAGCAGAGATGTCTCTCTCCATACAAAGATTCGACTTGTTCAAGCCATGGTATTTTCAATAACATCATATGGATGTGAAAGCTGGACAGTGAAAAAGACAGACAGGAAGAAAATTGATGCCTTTGAATTATGGTGCTGGCGGCGAATACTGTGTATACCATGGACTGCCCGAAGAACAAACCAGTCGATACTAGAGGAGATCAAACCTAAGCTTTCTTTAGAAGCTCAGATGACAAGACTTCGACTTTCATACTTTGGACACATCATGCGAAGAGAGAGATCATTAGAGAAAGACATCATGCTTGGCAAGATAGAAGGTCAACGCAAAAGAGGAAGGCCAGCAATGAGATGGATCGATACAATTTATTTATTTATTTATTTAACAGTATTTCTAAACCGTCTTATCATAAAAATCAAGGCGGTGTCACAGCAAAACAATCAGAGGATGTGGGGGGGGGGGGGGTTCATGCAGGGTTGGGGGAGTAAAGTGAGGGGGGGAGTTCATGCAGGGAATGCAGGGGGGGTGGTGTGCGTGTGGGGGGGAGTTCTAGATTAGGGGTCTATGTACAGAGTGCGCTATGATACAGCATGTTCTATAATACTAGGTACTGTCCAGATAGGTCATGAGATAAATCCTGTGCCGATATACAATCTCTCGTCAGGGTGGGGGGTCTTTGAAGATAAGACCTTGTTGATTAAGTGACGTGTCCATAATGTTCTATGAACAGAGCTGTCTTCAGTTGTTTGCGGAAGTCCTTGAGGTCCGTTGTTGCTCTCAGCTCGTCTGGGAGGGAGTTCCAAATGGTTGGGGCTGCCAGGGAGAGGGCTCTTTCTGTGGTGTCCTTTCGTGTTTTTCTGAAGTCCCTCGGTGTGTTGACTCTGTTGGAGGTTCCTTGTCTTCTCGGGCGGGTGCTGGTGTCTGGATGAATGAGGGTGTGCAGGCTGTTGGCTGAAATGTGTTGTTTGATTTTGAATATGTTTATTATTGTTTTGTATTTAATGCGTGAGCTGATTGGGAGCCAGTGTAGGTCTTTGAGAACCGGGGTAATGTGTTCATGTCTTGTTGAGCCAGAAATGATGCGTGCTGCGGTATTTTGGGCTAGTTGGAGCGGTATTTTGGGCTAGTTGGAGTGGACAGGTACCAGTCTGTCAACAATGAGCCGCCTGACTGAAGACTGAACACAATTTAGGATAGCTATCCAGAGGGTCGCCATGAGTCGACTCCGACTCGACGGCACTTAACAACAACAACAAATGTCCTGCAAGAACCACTCTAAGCACTTTCAGTATCCTGGGATGTATCCCATCCGATCCCATGGCCTTATCCACTTTCAGTTTTGCAAGTTGTTCTAACAGATCATCTTCTGTGAATGGTGTGGTATCTACTTCATTCCCATTTTTATATTTGGGAGTCACAGGTAGTCCTTCTCCAGAAGTATTTGTTTAGCAATTTCACTTTTTCAATGTCACTTTCCAGGAGTCCGTTCCCAGCACTTCGAAGTCCTGCAATTCCACCTCTGATTTTCCTCCTTTCCTGAATATACCTGAAGAAAGCTTTGTCACCATACTTCACATCTTTAGCCATCTTTTCCTCTGTCTTTGATTTTTCTTTCCTTATTTCTCTATTTGTCTCTTTTAGTTTGATCCTGTATTCCTTTCTGTGCTCCTCTGTTTGCAAGCTTTTGAATTTTGTTAAAAGCTGTGTTTTTTGCCTTTATTTGTGCAGCCACCTCTTTGGAGAACCAAATAGGTTTCCTTCTCCTCTTGTTTTTATTTACTTTTCTTACATATTTATCTGTTGCCCCTTTTATTGCCACCTTTAGTTTAGCCCATAGCAATTCCACTTCCCTAATCCCCTCCCACCCTGCCAACTCCTCCTTCAGGTACTTGGCCATTTTACTGAAGTCAGTGTTTTTGAAGTTTAGAACTTTCAGCTTGCTATGATTGGACTGCACCTTGGCTTTTATCTCAAACCACACCGTGTGATGATCACTGCTGCTCACAGGGGCCCCCACCTGGACATTCGACACGCTATCACCGTTGGTGAGCACTAAATCCAGCATTGAGCTTTCCTTGTTTGGTTCCATCACCATTTGTCTAAGTAACACATTTTGGAAAGCATCCACAATTTTTTTGTTTCTTTCCAGATTTGCAGAAGGAGTAATCCAATCCACATTGGGTAGATTAAAGTCACCCAATACGATCACTTCCCCCATTGTGGCTATCTTGGCAATATCTATGATCAATTCTTATCATAAGAACATAAGATATGCTTCTTTCTTTGATCATCACCAGGCTAGATTTCTGTAATGTTGCTTTTGCCGGACTCCCCCAATATCAGAAACGCCGCCTCCAACTAATTCAGAATACAGCCGCTCGTATGATTTTTCACGCTTCACCATGGGACCATATTACTCCTTTGCTCCATCACCTCCATTGGCTGCCCATTGACTTTCGGATATCCTTTAAGATTCTTATCTTAATTCACAAAGCCATTTATCTCTCTACACCTGCCTATCTCTCAGATCTGCTCTCTTACCATACTCCTACACGCAGTATCCGGTCCATTCACATCAACCGCCTCCATCTTCCAGCACCCTCCAGAGCTCATCTACAATCCACCAGAAAATCAGCATTCTACTATTTAGGGCCTTCTCTCTGGAACTCCCTTCCCACCAACCTCCGTACAGAAGAATCCTATCCAAGGTTCCGCTCTCTCCTAAAAACTCATCTATTTTCTCTAGCTTTCCCCCCTTGATTTTTCCTCTCCTTGTCCTCTCTCTGTTGCTTTGCATGCTTTTTCTGCTTTTGTCTCTTTTTTCTCCCTCTCTACCAGTTATTGTAATTTCCTTTCCTTTTCAACAAATTATTTTAATTTTTGTAAACCGCTTCGATGTTATGGGGAGCGGTATATCAAATGTGATAAACAATAAGATATGCCATATTGGGTCAGACCAAGGTCCATCAAGCCCAGTATTCTGTTTCCAACAGTGGCAAATCTAAGTCATACGTACCTAGCAGTTTCCCCAAAAGACACAGGTTCCACAATGCTTGTACCGAGTCAAGCATTGATATCCTGGGTCCCATCTTAATAATGGTTTATGGACCTTTCCTCCAGGAACTTGTCCAAACCTTTTTCAAACCCAGTTACACTAACAGCCTTTACTACATCCTCCGGTAACAAATTTCAGAGTTTGATTACACGTTGAGTGAAGAATATTTTCTTTGATTAGTCTTAAGTAGTTTACCCTGTAGCTTCATTACATGTCCCCTAGTCTTTCTATATTCTGATAACGTAAACAATCGATCTACGTTTAGCCGTTCCACTCCGTTCATTAATTTATAGACTTCTATCATATCTCCCCTCAGCCGTCTCTTTTCCAGGTTAAAGAGCCCTAAGCGTTTTAGTCTTTCTTCATAGGAGTATCCTTCCATCCCCTTTACCATTTTGGTGGCTCTTCTCTGAACATTTTCTAATAACGCTATATCCTTTTTAAGATACGGCGACCAGAATTGCACACAATATTCAAGGGCGGTCTCACCATGGAACGATATAGAGGCATTATAATATCTTTTGTTTTATTTTCCATTTCTTTCCTTATGATACCTAGCATTCTATTTGCTCTCTTGGACTCCGCTGCACACTGGGTCGAGGGTTTTAACATGTTATCCACAATGAGGCCTAAATCTTTATCCTGGGTGGTGGTTCCTAATGTGGAACCTTGCATCGTGTAACCATAGCTTGGGTTGTTCTTCCCTAGGTGTATAACTTTGCACTTGTCCATATTAAATTTCATCTGCCATTTTGATGCCCAGTCTTCCAATTTATCAAGACCTTCTTGCAATTTTCCACAATCCTCTTGGGTTTTAACAACTTTAAATAGTTTTGTTTCATCTGCAAATTTGATAACCTCACTCGTTATTCCCCTTTCCAAGTCATTTATGAATATGTCAAAAAGCAGCGGACCCAGCACAGATCCCTGGGGTACACCACTATTCACCTTTCTCCATTGGGAAAATTGGCCATTTAGCCCTACCCTCTGCTTTCTATCTTTTAACCAGTTCCTGATCCACAATAGTACACTGCCTCCTATTCTATGACTCTTTAGTTTTGCCAAAAGTCTCTGATGAGGGACCTTGTCAAAGGCTTTCTGAAAGTCCAGATACACTATATCAACTGACTCACCTTTGTCCACCTGTTTATTCACACCTTCAAAAAAACATAACAGATTAGTAAGACAAGATCTTCCTTGTCTAAAGCCAATATTGCTTTTGACATACAAGGCTACTCCTCCACCTTTTCCACTTTCACTGTCTCTTCTTTATAGATTATAGCCAGCTATGGCTATATCCCAATCATGCGATTCATTAAACCATGTTTCTGTTATGGCCACAATGTCCAAGTCCATTTCCACCATTAGGGCTTCCAGGTTCACAATTTTGTTGGCTAAGCTTCGAACATCTGTGCTCACTGCTTTCCAGCATTTAACTGGCTTGCATGTATTTTGAATTGATTTTGTTCTGCCCACTTCTTCCCACTTGTCGTTGATGTGTGCTTTAAAAGTGTGTCTGTTTCTGATGTTATTCTGCTTTTGCTGGGAGTGACGTCCTGAACGTGTCCTTCCCCATCCGTCACCCCCTTTTTCTAATTTAAATGCATATCCACATACTGCTTGAATTTTTCACTTAGGATTCTTTTACCTGCGAAAATGTTTAACCACTATTCATTGTAATTTGTAACCTAAGATGTACACATTCCTGTTCTGCCTTTATCTGATGTGATCTGTCCTGTCCCAGTAACCAGGTCCTATCATTATGTGCTGCTCTCTTGTGGACTTTTTTCATAATATATGGAGGATATCATCTTTGCTCAAAATTTTCCGCTAATCTCTGTGATTGTTGGTTGTATTCATTCAAGGCTACCAGATGGGCATTTTAATAATGCAATACCATGTTCCTATCGGTGGTTTTCTTGTGCACTGAAGTGACTTAACTGTTGGCCCTCAGTTGTTATATGGACATCCAGAAAAAGAATTGTATTCCTACTAAATAAAATGGAAAACTGAATGTGCATATCACAATCATTAAGCCATTGGAAGAATTCTAATAAGGCCTCCACCTCTCCTCGCCATAATAAGAACACATCGTCAATATATCGTGACTAAACTACGATGTGTTCGTGAAAAGGAGAGTTGTCTAGCTCTCTTTTTTCGAAGACAGCCATGTATAAATGGGCAACAGAGGGAGCTATGGTTACCCTTATTGCCACCCCAGCTATTTGCTGATGTAAGAAATCTTGAAATAAAATAAAAGTTTTTGTTAATTCTATCTCTGCTAATTGTAGCATGAACCCTATCTGTTCTTGACTTAGATCACCATGCATCCCAAGGGTATGACATTTTACTGTCAATGCTCCTTCCTGGGGGAGAGAGAGGAGACATCATTCAATTTAACCATAAAACAATCGTCGTTGTGTTGTTAAGTGTCGTCGAGTCGGAGTCGACTCATGGCGACCCTCTGGATAGCTATCCTAAATTGTGTTCGGTCTTCAGTCAGGCCTCTCATTGTTGACAGACTGGTACCCGTAGCTGCTTTTATTGTATTGATCCATCTCATTGCTGGCCTTCCTCTTTTGCATTGACCTTCTTTCTATCTTGCCAAGCATGATGTCTTTCTCTAATGATCTCTCTCTTCGCATGATGTGTCCATATGAAAGTCAAAGTCTTGTCATCTGAGCTTCTAAATAAAACTTAGGTTTGATCTCCACTAGTACCGACTGGTTTGTTCTTCGGGTAGTCCATGGTATACACAGTATTCGCCGGCAGCATCATAATTCAAAGGCATCAATTTTCCTCCTGTTTATCTTTTTCACTGTCCAGCTTTCACATCCATATGATATTATTGAAAATACCATGGCTTGAACAAGTCAAATCTTTGTATGGAGAGAGACATCTCTGCTCTTGAGAATCTTATCTAGGTCTTTCATAGCCATTCTGCCAAGAGCAATGCGTCGTCTGATTTCTTGACTGCTTGTTGCTTCTTTATTGATAGTTGATCCAAGTAGGTTAAAGTTGTTCACGATTTCAATTTCTTCTCCTTCAACGATGAACCTGTTGATTATGCCAGTTGTCATGATCTTTGTCTTCTTTACATTACGGTGCAGGCCCATTTTGAGACTATGTTCTTTGATTGTGAGAAGCAAATGTTTCAGATCATCTTCACTTTCAGCCAGTTATGTGGTATCACAGCATAGCAAAGGTTGTTGATGAACCTTCCACCAATCTTCACACCTCTGTTGTCTTCATACAATCCTGCTTTTCTGATGATTTGTTCTGCATATAAATTAAACAGGTAGGGGGAAAGTATGCAGCCTTGTCTTACACCTTTGCTTATTTTAAACCATTCTGTTTCTCCTTGTTCCGTTCGAACTGTTGCTTCTTAATCAATGTACAGATTGTGCAAGAGTACGATCCGTTGTTCTGGTATACCCATGCTTCTTAATGTGGCCCACAGATTCTCATGGTTTACATAGTCAAAAGCCTTGCTATAGTCGATAAAGCACAAATAGATATCCTTTTGGTATTCTTTAGTCTTTTCAAGGATCCATCTCACATCCGCAATGATGTCTCTCGTTCCTCGCCCTTTCCTGAACCCTGCTTGCACTTCAGGTACTTCTTGTTCCAGGTATGGTTGTAGTCTCTTTTGAATAATCTTCAGTAGAATCTTGCTGGCATGTGCTCCGGTGAGTCTGCTTTGTCAATAGGGTACTGGCAGGTGGAATTGGCTACCGGGAGGATATACTGGTGACATCACAAAAGAAGGAGGTTCCTCAGTCTCCAAGCTGCTGATTAAGATTGACAACCCAGAGGTCCGGGACTAGACTGTATCTACTCCAGGAACAACAATTAGCAGGTAAGTCTAATTTAACCTTTCCAGTCAGTTGGCCATGATGTTGTCTTCCATATTTCTTGGCAGAGCCTTGCAAGTACGGTAACAGCTGCATCAGATTGCTGTAATACTTCTATGGGAATGCTACCAATGCCTGGTGCTTTGTTCTTTGATAAGGCTTTCAATGCTGCTTCAACTTCTTCTTTCATCACAAATGGTTCCCGATCATAAGGTACAGGTTGAAACGGCTGTTGGTCCACTTGATCTTTATCATATAAAAACTCTGTATATTCCTTCCACCTTTTCTTGATCTTCTCAGCATCATTCAACATAGAACCTTGAGCATCTTGTAACATTCCAGTTCGAGGCTGGAACTTTGTCTTTAACACTCGTAGCTTTAGAAAAGCCCATCTTATTCTTCCTCTAATAGTTTCTGCTTCTATTTCCTTGCATGCGTCGTTGTAGTACTTTTCCTTGTCCTGTCTTGCTGCACTTTGGAAATCTCTGTTGAGTTCTGTGATTGTCTTTTGTTCTCCTCTGGCTTTAGCTTCTCTGCATTTCTGGGCAATTTTCAGAGTTTCTTCCATCATCCATTTTGGCCGTTTGTTCTTTTTCACCTTTTTATTTATTTTATTTATTTATTTAGAAGCTTTTCTATATAGCGCTCTTTATTATCAGTGCGGTTTACAGATAACAATTTGGCTCTAGGGCAAGAACAGAGCTGCCCTGAGTTTACATTTAACAGGGAAGATAACAGGGAAGATAACATGGAGTTGAACTGGGGGAACTGTGTACATTTAAGCAGTGAAAGATGAGGATAGGTGGCTATTTATAATAATGCACATCTGTAAGCTGGATTTAGTCCAATTGATTGTTTATAATGCCTTCGGATATATATTCTCATATTTCTGTAAATGCATATTCTAGAGCTACGAGAGTTCATAGTATTACTGACGTGGCTTAATATCTAGAGCTCTACTAGAATAATATTGTGTACAGAGATTAGTTTGCGGTTAGGACCAGCCTAGTTTGTCTGTGATGAGTGTGATGTTAAAGGATTGCGTTGTGGGGTGGGAGGAAGGAAGGTGCTGTTGGGCTGTGAGAAGTGTAGAAGGAACAGATGATGCTTGAGGGCTTTCCTGAATTGCTTGAGGTCACTGATCGATCTGATGCTGGGAGGGAGGTTGTTCCAGCATCTGGGGGCATAGAAAGCTAAGGCTCTATTACTAGTTGATTGTGCAAATTTTGTGGTTTCCCTCGGGATGATAAGTGTATTGGAGGCAAATGTTCTCCTTGGTCTATTGTTGGGGGTGTGAGTGATGAGGGCTGAGATTGAGGAGGGGGATATTTTATTAATGGATTTAAAGGTAATGAGAAGGGCTTTGTATGCGATCCTGCAGTTTATCGGAAGCCAGTGTAGGTCCCTTGGGATGGGGGGTTATGTGGTCTCTCCTGGATGCTCCGCAGAGGACACGAGCAGCAGCATTCATTGCTAATTGTAGCAGGTTTAGGGTGCTCTTGGGGAGGCTGTGGAGTATAATGTTTGCGTAGTCAAAAGGGGTGTTACTAGCGCTTGGAATATTGTGCGGAAATTCATTAGGTCCAACATGGGTCTCAGGTGACGTAATGTCTTGATCTTGTAGTATGTGGTCTTGACAGTGCTACTTATGTGCGCTGTGAAGTCTAGCTGTTGATCCAAAGTAACACCCAGGTAGCGTATGGTGGGCTTGCTTGGAAGCTCTGCATCTCTTACTTTTAGGGCCGAGGGGGGTGAAAAGCTTTTGTTCGTTGTGATGAATAGGACCTCGTTTTTTTTTTAAGTTTATTCGAAGGTTCTGATTGTGAAGCCAGTCTGTGATTGCGTTGAAGCAGTCCACTAATGCTGTATAGTCAGGAAGCATAACACTGATAGGTGTAAACAACAGCACGTCATCTACATAGATCAGGCATGAAATTCCGAAGGAGCGGATGATTTCACATATCGGCTGCATGTATATATTAAAGGACAGCGCGGATAAGGAGGAGCCTTGGGGTACCCTTTGTTTTGTAGAGACTTCTCGCTTTCTTCCAACACAACCTTCTTGATGTCATTCCATAACTCTTCTGGAGCTCTGTCATTTGTATCTAAATCTTGATGGTTCTTATAGTTGACACTACTAAGACCACTCTGAATGCATTGAAGACGGAAGGTGATAGTTTGATTAATAATTTAAAAGATGTAGAGACCGGTGATTGCTTTTGTAAACAAATGGAAGATTTAAAAAAACAAATAGAATTGTCAAAAGTGGAAGTCAAAAAGATTAAATTGAAAAAATTAGCAAGGGACTATGCAGACTATACTACAGGTTATGTGTATCCTTGGATGAATCCCAGAAGGAAGGAAGAGAAAAAACAACATAAACATGTGGATTTTGAAGATACTTCAGATGACTCCTATGCTTCTGACTCGAGTAAGCATTCAAAGGGGGATTTTTTAGACGACGTGGAAGTAAAAGAGAAAAAGAAAGGAAAAGGGAGAGGCAAAACACAAAATTATGGAGATCGCCGACACAAAACCTGACAGACACTATGAACGTAACGGAAGCTCCGCTTGTGATCAATGTCTCGGGACATAATTTAACTCAAGATCAAATCCAATTTTTAAATAAGGGTCTGTCTTATGTACCCGAGACTTTTTTTGATGGCTTTCAGTTTCGTATTGATTTGGAGCATCTCATTAGGAAATTAAATTTAAAAGTATATTTTGCGTCCAAACCAACAAAAATTGAAACCCCACAAGTCAGCACATTCAGACACATAGCGTTACCACTTAAATCTTCTTGGAACCCTCCGGGTCCCATACATCTATCTTTAATTTTATTTAGAGAGTTAGTTTTAAGGGATGTTGAAAAGTTAGAAAAGGAAAAGAAACGTACATTCAGCACCCTTTCCAAGAGTGAAAAGCTCACATTACAGACTCTCCAAACACGTACAGAGTTAGTAATTAGAAGGGCTGATAAAGGAGGGGGGATTGTAATCCTGGATCGAGAGCAGTATTTGAGGAAAGCCCATCGGCAATTATCTGACAATAATACTTATACTACTCTCACTGAAGATCCGACTGTTCAGTTACAGGAGCGCATTAAAGTAGTTACATCTCAAGCTCTAAACAATAAATTAATTTCAAAAAAAGAGTGGAATTATTTAAACATAAATAGCCCCTCTATTGCCAAATTATATTTAGTCCCAAAAATACTGTCACGCCCTCACCACTCGCCTCCAGCTTAGAGGGGCATGGTTGTATAAGGAACTTTCCCCTTTCAGCCTTAACTGACTAATTCCCCGCAATGTTTTCTGGGAAATGTAGTTTAATTGCGCTATATATGGACTTCAGGTATAAAACTGTAGTCGGGCTCCTTGGGGTAAGGCAATGACAGAAATTTATTGAGCACAAAAAAGGTTCATAAATACCACATTCAGGCATACTTCTCCAGGCTTCTTCAAAGTACAACAGGTTATAAGCAAAACAAAAAAACCCAAAACCAAAGTGGCAGCTTAAAGTATTCTTCAGCTCAGAAAAACATAGCCTTTTAACAGCAAGGCTACCAGCGTCTTTTAGCCTTGCTGGTTAAAGCACAAAACAGGCTTTCTTCTGTGGCAGTTTGCCTTCTTTTCCAGTCTCCAACCTTTCCAGGCTGTTTTCCAATTAACAAGCAAAACAAAAACTCCAAACAGGAACAAATTTTCAACGTGCAAGCAAAGTTCTATTCAGGTTTCTCAGGAAAATTCAAGAGTAAAAAGAAAGCTTTTTCCTCACAGTTAATTTGGCTTCTTGCCGTCTCACTTCACAGGTGGTTAACAAGCACAATTCACAACTCCAGCTTGTTCTTACGTCTTAGTGAAACTTCCCCTCTTTACCACGTGGGAATTTACAATCTATCTATCTACCTGCTTCTTATGGTTACCTTTCTCTAGAGGGCTTCCTCTCAGGGCTGGCTTTCCCTTCAACCCTTCTTTGGCTAAGGCTTGACACAAAGAGCAATCCATGAGGGTGTCTTCCTCATTCAGCTCAGCATCAGGCTCTCCTAGTTGCATAGACTGACTCTCCTTCTGGCTCACCGGGCTCGGTTAACAGCCTCTCATTAGAGCTGAGAGCGTCTCCTGCTCCTCTGCATTGCCCAGCATAAGTCAGGCTTCTCCTGCTCTGCTCAGCATTAATCAAGCTTCTTAGGCTTGTACCTGTGCCTCGGCTTGTATCAGCTTCTCTCTCTCTCTTTCTCCTCTTCTTGCCTTTGCCTCTGCCCTTGCTTCTGGCGTTCCTTCCACCCTCTCTCTTTCTCCTTTACTATAATAGCATAGGCTTATATCTCCAGGGTTCTAGCCCCACCTCCTCTCTTCCCAGGTGACGGAGATCACTCTGCCTTCTGGCACCTGAGTAATCAGGGAGCTTACTGACGTAAGGGTCTTGGACCTTAGGTCTGTATTCACTCTCCCTTATTTCACTAGGGGAAACCTAAAACCTGTTCCAGCTGGGGGTTTTCTGGTTCCTAGGTGAGGTTGTGGTTTTGTTACCCTGACCTTGCAAAAGGGGCCCTTTTACTAGGGTGAACTCTTTGCCTTTTTCCCTTTCCCCTAAGTCAGGATAGGCTTCCTTACCACAATACATAAAAGGTTGATAGATCCTCCTGGACGTCCCATAGTATCCACCAGTGGGACGGTTCTAGAGCCTTTGTCCACATATATTGATTCTTATTTAAGACCCCTATTAACAACAATTCCATCCTACATCAGGGACACTACCCATTTTTTACAATTATTAACAGAGCATTCTCAATGGGCAAGTGTAGCCAATGTCATTCTGGTCACTCTGGATGTGACTTCATTATACACTAGCATTCCACAATCGATAGCCTATGAAAATGTATTGCTAGCGTTAGAAAGCAGGGGGGACTTGTCAGATTTACATTTATCCTTTTTAGCAGAGTTGGCTAGTTTAACTTTGTTTCAAAATTTTGTCTTTGATGAAATCTTATATCAACAAATATTAGGAGTGGCCATTGGAGAAACGTGTGCTCCCTCGGTGGCTAACCTATTTATGGCAACATTTGAAAAGCGATGGATAAGACAGTCATCACACCAGCACCATATTAAGTTTTGGTGTCAATATATTGATGACATTTTTATGCTCTGGCGAGGGCAGAAACATTAATTAGATGAATTTTTTGTATGGCTCAATCAGAGATAAAAATATACAATTTACATATGCCTGTAATAGTCAGGAGATTACCTATTTAGATATAGATATCAAAAGAGGGGATCATGCTTGGATTACTTCAATACATAGAAAGCCTACCGATAAAAATACTTTACTTCACTATAACAGTGCTCATCCTGTTCAATTAAAGAATAGTTTACCATTCTCACAGTTTTTACGATATCGAAGAAACTCTTCTGAAGAAGTAAACTTCAAAACACAATCTAAGGTTTTGAAAAGTCATCTCCGGAAAAGAGGATATCCCTCTCATGTGATACGTTGTGCATATACTAGAGCATTATTTAATAACAGAGATTTGTTGTTACAATCCCATAGGAGAAATCAAGAAGAAATTTATAATATAAATTTAATAACGAAATATTCACCATATAGTTCTCAAATTAAATGTATTTTAAAGAAACATACTAATTGTGGTTAGCAATATTCCTGGGTTAGAAGATAAAATCATTCGGTGCATATGGCAGCGCCATAAAAACCTAAAGGAATTTTTAAGCCCGGCAATGTTAAGACCTTTGCAATCTCATCACAGTGAGGATTATATTTATTTTATTTATTTTAACAGTTGCTTATATACCGCGACCTTCCAAAGATCAGGTGCGGTTTACAATGAACAATTTAGGAAACGGTGAACAGAGCTGTTTTTACATGGAACTTCTGTGAGCTATATACAATAGACTGTTAATTACATTAAACATTTGGTTATATATATTGGTCATAAAAAATGCGGAGATTGTAAAATTTGTGAAATTACTCTAGAATTGACAGAATTTAGTTATCATGACAGGATTTATCATTTAAAGAAACAAACGTCTTGTGGGTCTCCACTTATGTTGTTTAATGTATCCAATGCCCGTGTAATTTATTATACATCGGGAAAACCATTCGTCCTTTTAGATTACGAATGGGAGAACATTGCAGTAGATTAAATTGCAAAAGAAGGGAGGCACCAATCGTAGATCACTGCATGATTTTTAACCATACATTTGAGGAATTATGGTGTTTTTGTATCCATCAGATAGACACTGGTTTTAATGGCAAGACACATGATCAAAGTTTGATAATTCGAGAATAACGCTGGATCTATATTCTACAATCAATTTATCCGAATGGTCTGAATGCAAAAATTGATTGGACTGCCTGTGCTTAACCTTACTGAAATAAGGGGACCACTTAAATTTTTACCCTTTAAACAGTTTATCTACGTGGCTGGATTTTGAATATTTAATAAGTGCAGTCAGTAGCCAATCATGCACGTTAAATTGTGTTAAGGATCTCTATAAAATCTTTCGGGAACCTTTAGTTCGCATGCGCGGCGTTTTTTGGAGCACAGAACCTGCATTCCAAGCGACTAGATTTAGATGCCAGAGGTGTGCATTCTGAAGATAAAACCTTTGCATATGGATTCTGATATAATCTTTAAATGTATTGAGAGACTGCGATGAATTATATAAGTCCTCATTTACTTCTCTCTGTCTAAGCAGCGGGTTAGAGAATAGAAGCCGACATCGCATGTTTGGGAGTGCTTATATAAACCCCCTGAAGAAACGTAATGCTTGGTGAAACGCATAGGCGCTGAAGATTGGCGTTGGGGCTTTTTCTGTTAAGATAAGCACATATCATCATACTTTAAAAATTTTTTATTTATATCTAAAAGGAAAAAGAAGCTAAAAAGGAAAAGAAAGTATTAGTTTTGAAGCAACAAAAAAAGGTTGGTGATGCAAAAGGGCATACGGAGATTAGGTATGATATATCCTACTCCATAGTCCCAATTTAGTCTGAGACCTTGTTACTTATATACATCGTATTCTCACAGTTGAATGTTGGAGCAATTTTTATAGATTGTTTGCAATTTGTATCTAAAGCAGCAAATTGATTTTGCAGGCAGTCTTTAAATTCCAGTGGTATATTCTCAAGGTCATATTTTGCTGCATTCATGAGTGGTTTGCTCTTTTTCAACTTTAGCTTGAGTTTGCATACTAGTAGTTGATGATCTGTACCACAGTCAGCTCCAGGTTTTGTCTTTGTTGATGTTATAGAGCTTTTCCATCGTTGACTTCCACAGATGTAGTCAATTTGATTTTTATACAATCCATTGGGTGACGTCCATGTGTACAGTCGCTGCTTGTGTTGCTGGAAGAAGGTGTTCGAGATGAATAGATCGTTGGTCTTGCAGAATTCTATCAGTCTTTCTCCAGCTTCATTTCTGTTGCCAAGTCCATATTTTCCAACTACTTTGCCTTCTTCTTTGTTGCCAACATTTGCGTTCCAATCACCCATGACTATCAGGATATTCTGTTTGCATGTTCTATCAATTTCAGCTTGTGCTTGTTCCTAGAACTCTTCAATTTCATTCTCCTCTGCAGCTTTTATTGGGGCATATACTTGAATTATAGTTGTGTTGATAGGCATTCCTACAGACGAATAGAGATTAAGCGTTCGCTGACTGCATTGTATTTAATTACAGTTCTTGCAAGTTTCTTCTTTATTATAAATGCAACACCATTTCTTCTTTGTCTTTCATTTCCAGCATAGTAGACCATGTGATCATCTGATGCAAAGTGCCCGATGCCAGTCCATTTCAGTTCGCTGATACCCAACAGGTCAAGTTGTACACGTTCCATTTCATTCTTGACCACCTCCAACTTCCCTTGGTTCATGCTTCGTATGTTCCATGTTCCAATGTGTAAGACATCTTTACAGCTTCTGACTCATTTCATGCGCAGATACATCAGCAGTCAGACATCCCGAGGGCTTTGATCCAACCACATCATAAATGCTGGCTTTACTCTGAAAAGTCTTCAGCTCTTCCTCAGTAGCTAGTTGAGTGCCTTCCGACCTGGGGGGTCTCATCTTCCAGCACTATAGCAAAATGGGTTTTCATGGCAAGATACAGAAGTAGATTGCCGGGTCTTTCTTCCGTGCAGTTTAAGTTTGGTGTTGTCGTTGTCACAGAAATGTGATCCTCCACCGTCAACACTATCCCATTCTGCTGCTGCCCAGATGGGTGGTTTGTCTTGGTCTGTATTCTACACAAATATTCTCAAATTGAGCCTTAAAAGGAAGCTTTCTCAACCACAGCTTGGTATACATCCAAGGGTGTTGAAAGAACTGAAATATGAGATTGTAGACCTGCTATCAGTAATCTGTGAACTATCATTAAAATCATCTCTAATACCTGAAGATTGGAGGATCGCCAATGTAACACCAATTTTTAAAAAGGGTTCCAGGGGTGATCCGGGAAACTACAGACCGGTGAGCCTGACGTCAGTACCAGGAAAAATGGTAGAAACCATCATAAAGAATAAAATTACTCAGCATGTAGATAGTCACAACCTAATGCGAGACAGCCAACATGGCTTTAGACAAGGAAGATCTTGTCTTACTAATCTGTTATGTTTTTTTGAAGGAGTGAATAAACAGGTGGACAAAGGTGAGTCGGTTGATATTGTGTATCTGGACTTTCAGAAAGCCTTTGACAAGGTCCCTCATCAGAGACTTTTGGCAAAACTAAAGAGTCATGGGATAGGAGGCAATGTACTATTGTGGATCAGGAACTGGTTAAAAGATAGAAAGCAGAGGGTAGGGCTAAATGGACAATTTTCCCAATGGAGAAAGGTGAATAGTGGTGTATCCCAGGGATCTGTGCTGGGTCCGCTGCTTTTTGACATATTCATAAATGACCTGGAAAGTGGAATAACGAGTGAGGTTATCAAATTTGCAGATGACACAAAACTATTTAAAGTTGTTAAAACCCAAGAGGATTGTGAAAAATTGCAAGAGGATCTTGATAAATTGGAAGACTGGGCATCAAAATGGCAGATGAAATTTAATGTGGACGAGTGCAAGGTTATGCACCTAGGGAAGAACAACCCAAACTATGGTTACACGATGCAAGGTTCCACATTAGGAACCACCACCCAGGAAAAAGATTTAGGCGTCATTGTGGATACCATGTTAAAACCCTCGGCCCAGGGTGCAGCGGCGGCCAAGAGAGCAAATAGAATGCTAGGTATCATAAGGAAAGGAATGGAAAATAAAACAAAAGATATTATAATGCCTCTATATCGTTCCATGGTGAGACCGCATCTTGAATATTGTGTGCAATTCTGGTCGCCGTATCTTAAAAAGGATATAGCGATTTTAGAAAAGGTACAGAGAAGAGCCACCAAAATGGTAAAGGGGATGGAAGGATACTCCTATGAAGAAAGGCTAAAAAGTTTAGGGCTCTTTAACCTGGAAAAGAGACGGCTGAGGGGAGATATGATAGAAGTCATAAATTAATGAACGGAGTGGAACGAGTAAACGTAGATCGATTGTTTACGTTATCAGAATATAGAAAGACTAGGGGACGTGCAATGAAGCTACAGGGTAAACTATTTAAGACTAATAAAAGAAAATATTTTTTCACTCAATGTGTGATCAAACTCTGGAATTTGTTACCGGAGGATGTAGTAAAGGCTGTTAGTGTAGCTGGATTTAAAAAAGGTTTGGACAAGTTCCTGGAGGAAAGGTCCATAAACCATTATTAAGAAGTGACCGAAGATATCAATGCTTGACCCAGTACAAGCATTGTGGAACTTGTGCCTCTTGGGGAAACTGCTAGGTACTGTCACCCACCTACTTACCCTGGAGGCAAAAGGCCTGGGGCCTCAGTGAGGCTCCTCTTACGTAGCAAGGACTAGTAGTGCCCCCTGGGAGTTGAAGTCCCAATAGCTATTCAATAAGAGTGTAGTCGTGGACGAGTAGCTATGCTTATAAAGAGGTATTTATTTCCCTTCCCGGGAGAACTTTTGCAAACAGGAGTCATAAAGGAAAGTAAACCATGCTTCTGGCACAACACAAAAGGGTATTACAAAATACAAAGGAAATGCTTCTTCTCAGCTTTAAGGAAACCAAAAGTGCAAAACAGGCTTTTTCTGTTACAACGGCTGTAGAGTGAAATCTGTGCCCTTACACAGATTTCTCTTTTGCGGGCTTTTCTTATGCTTCAACAGAAAGAGGTCACACTATCTGAAAACACCAGTGTACAGTCCATCTGGAAATCCTCTGAGTTTTCTCCACAGAAATCACAGTCCATGGCCTCATGAGCTTCCTTGCTATTATCTTTTGTGGGGCTGTAACTTGTATCAGTGTTTAGCAATCCCTCCTCTTCCTGGCAAGGGCTTCTCTCCCCTCTATTAACGTGGAAAGGCAGGTTACCATGCAATGTGGATTTTCCCTTTAGAGGGCCATACACCTCAGGACTAGTGCAGGTAAAATCCAGTGCCCCTCTATTCCAGGGAATTGGCCTTTCTTCAGGCTGAGCTTTGCCTGAACGTTTGCAGCCGGGAAGCTGGAAACTTTTCTCCCTTTCACTTCCCCTCACAGGACATCTTTCTTTCAGCCGGGAAATCTCTTTTGGATAAGAGCTTCTACTCCCCAGGCAGCTGCTCTCGTGGGAATTCCCTCTCACAGCTCCTCGTTGTTTGCTGACTGGAATCCCTCTCGGTCCCCAACAGGACTCTGGTTTAGTGCAGCCCAACTCTCTGGCACTGACCTCGGGTAATTCCTCCTGGGCAAACTCCTCCGAGGTGCTGCTGGAATCTCCGTCAGAAGCTCTCAGGTATGTATCCTGGTTCTCATATGTTCTGCTCTTTCCTTTCCCATGTATCCTGGTTCTCTCCTCTCCAGGGGTCCTGTTCCTCCTTGTTCCTGTCTTTTCTCTTTCTCCTTCTCTTTCTGCTTTGCTCAAGACTGACCCTATTTTAAGTGCATCATTCTTTGAGTCCCTCATCAGCTTAAGTCCCTGCAGCTGTTCCTGCTCCTCTAATGAGCTATGATGTAATGCTTCTCCTGGGCGTTTACCTACACCCGGTGCTCGTGTTTTGGTTGGTTGCCTATAGCAACCCCTAGCCATGTGCTTTGAGCTCCCGGTTTTAAAACTGCCCTGCACATTTTCCTCTGTTTTTATAGGCACTATTTGCCTTGCGCCATGACAGTACATATGACCTAGATTGGCCACTGTTGGAAACAGAATACTGGGCTTGATGGACCTTGGTCTGACCCAGTATGGCATATCTTATGTTCTTATGTTCTAACTGCATTAACAAACCATTTCTGCAGCCAGGCCACCATCTTGCCACAACCACTGATGCCAATGGACTTGGAGAAGATCCTGATCAAATCATAGAGGGCATATGCCATAAACACAGCACCAGACTCCAATTTGGCCGTCTCTGGGCTATCCAGGATCTGCTGAACCCAGCGCAGGAACTCAAGGTCAAGGCCATAAAGGTATTCTTAAGGAGGGTCTCCACTTTCTTATTGTTAGATTCTTTGAGTGCAGTTCCACCTTCCACTGGAATAGTCCAGCACTTGGTCATGGCTGTGACAAGGGTATCCACCAGAAGGCACCCGAACAACTGATCCAGCTCACCCTGAGACAAGGGATACAACTGAGAGGGGACCTTAGGAACCTTACCCATCTCTTGACAGACCAGGAACTGCTTCATGGGCTCAGGCAAAAGGAAATAAAATTCCCCCCAAAAAATCCAGAGGGATGTCTGATAGCATCACAGGTGGATCCTATTTTTGAGGGTAACACAGGGGCAGGCTCTACAATGCTGAAGGCCACCAAAGCATCCTGAATGAGCACAAACAGGTTATCAATGAAAAAGATGAAGCACCAAAGGATCCTCATCCGCTGCCAAGGGAAACTCTCCTTCCTCCTTAGACGCACCTTCTGGAGAGAGTCCTCTTCAACATCTCAACCACCCTCCACAAAGGATAAGGAACAGCTTTCAGAGGAATGCACAAGCGGAAAAGCAAAGTGGGGACACTTAACCCCTTTGCCAGCTGTGGCTGAGCTATCCTAAGTATCGGGGTCCTACGTAGGGGAGCCTTAGACTCCTGCAGAAGTTGCCAAGCAGCAAGAAAATAGCCCGTGAGCTGATTCAGTAACTGCTTCTTGAAGCCAGCAGAAAAACACAGAAACATGATGGCAGATAGGAAGAATGGATAAGCCTTATGATCTTTAAGCTGTACAGTCTCTTTTTATCTTTACAGATCTTCTGTTTGTCCCATACTTTCTTGAATTCAGATAGTCTTTGTCTCTATTACCTCCACTGGGAGATTATTTCATTCCTTTACCACTCTTTCCCAGAAAAATAAATATTTCAGCAAATTACTCCTGAGTCTTTCCCCTTTCACAGTCAGCCTATGCCCCCTTGTTGCAGAGGTTTATTTCAATTGAAAGAGGCTCTCCTCCTGTGCATTTATGCCATGGAAGTATTTAAACATCTCTATCATACCTCCCTTCTCTCGCCTTTCCTCCAGAGTATACATATTGAGATCTTTAAGTCTGTTTACACATGCCTTACAATGAAGCCCACTGCCATTTTGGTAGCCACCCTCTGCACAGACTCCATTCTGTTTATCTCTTTTTGAAGGTGTGATCTCCAGAATTGCAGACAATACTCCACATGATGTTACATCAGAGACTTATACAGAGGCACTATCACCTCCTTTCTTCTGCTGGCCATTCTTCTCCTTATGCACCCAAGCATCCTTCTGTTTTTTTCAGTCGCCTTTTCTACCTGTTTAGCCACCTTAAGATCATCAGAAACAATCATGCTCAGGTCCTGCTCTTTTTTCTTGGACAGAATACCTCACCCCCTACACTGTAGCACTCCTTTGGATTCTTGCAGCCCAAATACATGACCCTGCATTTTTTAGCATTAAATCTCAGCTGAAAAATTCTCGACCATTCTTAAAGCTTTGCTAGATCCCTTCTCATGTTATCTACTCCTTCCTGGGTGTCTACGCTATTGCAGATTTGGTATTATCCTCAAAGTGGCAAATCTTACCTGAAAGCCCTTCCACAAATCACTTCCAAAAATGTTAAAACAAATTAGACCAATGACAGATCCCTGCAGCACACCACTGGTAAACTCCTCCTCAGGGTGAGTTCCATTTATCTGTACACTTTGTTGCCTCTCACTCAAGCAATTTCTCTCCTTTTTTAAAAATTAGTTTATTAACCAAACTTCAATAGATCCCAACCATAAACACCAGTTAAGAATATTGACTTTTTCCCCTTTTCCACCCCTCCCCCTCCCTTTGTGCCCTTTACATACATTTCAATTCATCCAGTGTTGAGATATTCACTTGTTCCTTCTCGTGTGCTACCAGGATTCACACACATCGCAGCTAGCATGAAATTGTTCCGCTCGGGAACCTTGTCCTACAGTTGTGGCAGTCATACAATATATCCACTCCAAGCACTGCATTACCTCAATGATATCTGGCAATAATCAAAGCCGTTTGAGCAGCCACAGAGCCCTCCAATGCCTCAGAAAAATCCAAGTTATCCATGTCCCTGTTTAATGGACATTACCAAGTTTAAGTTACAATGTAAACTGTTTTGATTGAAATGATAAAGCGGTATAAAAAAACCTGTTAAATAAAATACATAAAATAATTGGTAACCGAGCCTCTTTGCCCACCCCCTGCAATGATCCATTCAAGACATGTAATTGGGTCCAGTTCCAGCTCACTTCCACCCATGCTCCTCACCAGGTCCTACACTCCCTTCCAATAGTTTACCACCTCTGGGCAGCTCCACCACATATAGAGGAAGTCACCCACCTGTTCACAACCCCTCCAACATTGCCTGCCCCCAACCCCATCCTATATAACCTTGCTGTATCCCAGTACATCTTACAGAGAATTTTGTAACCATGCTCCAGTATGGAGGCTAATATGGATAGCTTCCCCAAGGCTTCATATATGCTCCTCCATTCCGAGTCACCCAACTGTAGCCCCAGCTTTTCCTCCCACTTCTTACAAAACACCAGGGTTCCTGGGTCATGTTGGATAAGTAGTACATACAGGTCAGAGACTAATCCCCGTGCCCCTTCATATGTTTCAAAAGTCACTTCAAACAGATTTCTGGGCCCTCCTTTACATTCCCGCCTGTGGCCAGACTGTACATAATGGCGAACCTACGTGTAATAGAACTCCTGATCTGCATTCAACTGCTATTGATCCCGCAGGGTATCAAAGCTCACCATGGAACCCTTCTTTGTCCAGGAACTGACCCACCTTTTCCAATCCTAACCTACCTCAATCCTTGTAGACAATGTACATTTGTCTGGGCGGAAAATGTTCATTGAATTGCAAAGGAGTATTCCAATACCAGGAGTGCTGCCCACACAGTCAGGCACAATTGCCTTCCCACACCCCCAAGGTGCTCCGCACATAAGGTGATCTAACTGCTAGACTCTGACAATGCCCCGGGAGCCAGAGTGCCCAACCTAGAGGCACCATACCCTTCAAGGCCTATTCAAGCCACACCCACTGCTTACCTTCCTGTCCCCTTCCCACTCCGCTCAACATGGGAATCCTGGCTTTGAGGGTGTACTAACCCCCCTCCCTCCTTCTAGCCTGCATAAGCACTTGTCCTGCCACCCTAAGAGGCTGTTTCTGCCAAATTAACCCAAAAATACGTTGTTGCCATACCCTCAAGAACGCCAATAGGGAGATAAGGAGTGTCATAAACAAGAATAAGAGCCTGGGGAGCATATTCATCTTTATGGTGGCTATCTGTCCCAGCCACAATAACATTACCTAATCCCATCTTTCCAGATCTCCCCTAATGGATAGCCATAATTTCTCATGATTAAGTTTGAACAGACCCTCCCAATGGGCTCCCCACATGAACACTTAAATATATAATAGTGTGTTTTGCCCTTTTAAAGGGGAAAGCCGTTTTTAAACAACTCTCCAATCTGTCTGATAGATGGGATCTTCAAAATTTTCTGTTTTGGTCATATTCATTTTATAACCCAATAATTTTATGTAACAAGTTTGGCAACTAGATCAAAGGAGCAGTCAGGGTGTTGATGACAGAATTAGCAAAGAGACCAAGTTTTATAGTCCACCCGAATCCCCACTATGCTCAATTGACATCGGCTGGACCCAGGCAAATGGGAGCGGAATGTGGTTTCATTCCATCAGGGGCTCAATTACAAGGGTAAGCAAAAGTGGGGACAGCAGTAGTTCTGAGGAATAGGTACCGTTCACTCTAATCCAAAGCCCATATCCACCCCACAAACTGCCTCCCTATACCCATTCTTTCTAGAACTTGCAACACGAACTCCCACTCCACCCTATCAATCGCTTTCTCAGCATCTACTGCTACCAAAACAGACTCCTCCCTCTGGGTCCGCACCTTCCATATCAAATTCAACAGCTTTTGAATGTTGCCCCTCACTTATCAGCTGGGGATAAATCCCGACTGGTCCTCCCTCACCACCTTCACAATCAACCCCCCTGTAAGCGGTTAGCCAAGACCTTCATAGAAACATGACGACAGAAAAAGACCACATGGTTATCTAGTCTGCCCTTCCATATCAACCACTACAACAGTCCCCTTTTTTCCTTTAGAGATCCTCTGTGTTTGTCCCATGCTTCTTTGAATTCAGATACTGTCCTCATGTCTACCACCTCCACTGAGAGACTATTCCACGGATCCACCATTCTTTCTGTAAAGAAATATTTCCGCATATCACTCCTGAATCTATCCCCTTTCACGCTCATCCCATGTCCCCTTGTAGCAAAGCTTGCTTTCAATCGAAAGAGACTCTCCTCCTGTGCATTTATGCCACAGAGGTATTTAAACGTCTCAATCATATCACCTCTATCCTGGCTTTCCTCTAAGGTGTACATATTAAGATCCTTAAGTCTGTCCTCATATGCTTTATAATGAAGATAACTAACCATTTTAGTAGCCACCCTCTGTACTGACTCCAGCCTGTTTATATCTTTTTGAAGGTGCAGTCTCCAGAATTGCACACAATACTCCAAATGAGGTCGCACCAAAGATTTATACAGAGGCATTATCACCTCCTTTCTTTTGCTGACCATTCCTCTCCCTATGCACCCAAGCCAGCTTGAAGAGCCGATACCCCAAACAGAGCATCATCAGCTGCCTGAACATCCAGATGATAATGCCTGGAAGAAGTATGAAGCGCCGACCACATCACCACTTTGCAAAAATTTCTATTGCCGGTGGCACCAAACCATATTCCACCCAGGATGCCACTTGAGCTCTCATGACATGCTCAGTCTCCAAGCTGCTGGAAGAGGTCCACTACCCAGAGGTCAGGATTGGACTGGAGGGACTATAAGGAACAGGATAAAATCAAAATAAATTTAACTGTCTCTGCTATCTCAACAAGTAGAGGTGACCTGCACGGAGTGGTGGGTATACCCCTAAACAAAGGCATGGGGAGGGGTGACCTGTACAGAGCGGCAGGTGCACCTATTCTTGACACCTAGCTGGGCAGACCAGTATAGGATGGCAGATAAAGACCATGTTACTATGTAGGATTGAAAAGCAGTCTAAGTGAGTTTTAAGCCTGGATTTGAATAGGGCTAGAGAAGGAGCTTGTTGCACCTATTCAGGTAGTTTGTTCCAGGCATATGGAGTAGTGAGATGGAATGGATGAAGTCTGGAGTTGGCAGTGGCAGAAAAGGACACAAATAAAAGGGATCTGCCAAAGGAGCGGAGTTCCTGAGGAGTGGGGTAGAGGCAGTTAAGAGAGGAAAGGTAGTGAGGCGCTGCAGAATGAGTCCACTTGTAGGCAGTGGTGGGATCTGAATGGATTAGGAAGCGGTTTGGTCCCGGCTCTCCCACATGCGTGAAGGACAGGATGCTACACCTTGTGCGGAGGCTGTACACTTGGGCCACTGCCCTCCACAGAGGTGCAGCATCCCGGCCAATGCTCTGTGCTGCCATCCCCCACCTGTTAATGTTTTGACGGCATCGGGGCTTCTCCAGATGCCGCGATCCCCTGATGTCATCAAACACTGTCCACCACTGCTTGTCGGTCAGCAGGAGAAGGTGGAACTGGATGCGGAAAGGGACAGGGAGCCAGTGAAGTGACTTGAGAAGAGGGGTAACATGGGCATGGCGAGGCTGGCGGAAGATTAGCCGGGCGACAAAGTGTTGGACAGACTGAAAGGGAGCGAGATGACTCAGAGGGACACCAGCAAGGAGCAGGTTACAGTAGTCTAGACGGCAGGTGACTAAGGAGTGGATAAGCATCTCAGTAGTCTTCAGATAGGGAGGGAGTTCCTTAAATCGCTGCTTTCCCCGGACACTCGTCTCTCCCGCTCTCTCCTTTCCTTCTGAACCTCATTAACCACGTCACAGGCCCTGGGACCCGACTCACGTTCCGCAGCTGCAGCACTTCTCCGTCCATCTCTGCCAAACGAGGGCAAACGCGTAACCGTGAGGGCCTTCGCGGCTTCCGTCTCCACCACTACACGTCACTGCTAAGACCGAAGCTGTTAAGCACCATCTTTAATTAGGGAAGGGCAAGACGTGTAAGCAAATGAACGATAGTACATAAACTGGCAATGTATTATATTACCTCTCGTTTATAACAACTTAAGCGTCTGATGCAATGTTAACTGTCTCTGTTTTAAGTAGGAAGCGGTTAATATTCGGTGCATCTCGCCACATTCTTAAAGTTGTTTCCGGCTGGTTTACATACGGTTGTCTTAGGGGGCCTTTGCCCCTATCAAACATGGTGGCTTCAGCTTTGTCTGCTACTGAGTACGCATGTACGTTGCTCAGCCTATCCGTCACGAGAGATTTGGCGTACGCTTCTGCGGTCGTGCTAATAGCGCCACACACAAGATGGCGGTCACGGCGTTTCCCTGCCGGCCTTCTTGATGAGCTGTTAAGAGGTCATTTCCGGTGGTTCAGAGCTTCCGTGGCCGTGTCACACTCACACATAGAGCCTGCGAAAGACAGACAGGGAGAGTGCGGGAGGAGGGACGGCGGTGGCTGCTGCAGGTACGTACCGTGCCCTATATGTTTATCCCACTATCATCATGCACGGTTCTATCCTTCCCATATCTCTATACATACACACACACACGGTTATATGCTCCATCCTGATGCACATATCTCTATACACCTCCCGCTTGTATGCACACATACACATGTTATATCCTCCATCCTGATGCACACATCTGTATACACCTCCCGCTTGTATGCACACATACACACTGTTATATCCTCCATCCTGATGCACATATCTGTATACACCTCCCGCTTATATGCACACATACACATGTTATATCCTCCATCCAATATATCTGGGTTTATCTAAGCAAGCACTTAAGCCTTTACAACTGGCGCAGAATACTGCTGCACGTATAATTTTTGGTCTATCAAGCAGAGAACATATAACTCCCATCTTGAAAGAGCTTCACTGGTTACCTATAGCTTCACGTGTAAAATATAAAACTATAATTTATATTTTCAAGATAAAACAACAATATTCTGCAGATAGCCTGACATATCTCATACAGTCAGATATTAGCAACAGACCTAGAAGAAGAGGATCTGACAACAGAATCAGCTTATCAAATGATGTCAGAAAAACACGTAAAGACACCTCTGAAAGGGCTTTCTCTTTTGCTGCACCTTCCATCTGGAACTCTCTACCTAATGAGCTGAGAGCAGCTCAGGACATCAATGACTTTAGAAAGCAACTGAAAACATCTTTGTTTATAGAACACTACGGTCATGCAATTAACTAACTTAATTTGTCTGGAATGTAAATCATATACATATTGTATAATAGCTCACATTATAGTATAGCTCATTATGTAGATAATGCAACTCACTCTAACACATTATACCATAACTTTAACTTTTATTTCTTTACATTTTCTCACTAATACTCTTAATATCTTTGTTTGTAAGACCGCTTTGATTGTATGATAAGGCGGTATAGAAATCCAATTAAATAAATAAATAAAATAATCCTGATGCACATATCTGTATACACCTCCCGCTTGTATGCACACATACACACTGTTATATCCTCCGCATATACACACACACTGTTATATCCTCCATCCTGATGCACGTATCTCTATACACCTCCCGCTTGTATGCACACACACTGTAACATCCTCCATCCTTATGCACATATCTCTATACACTTCCTGCTTGTATGCACACACACACACGCTGTTATATCCTCCGCATAAACACACACACAGTTATATCCTCCGCATAAACACACACACACACACACGGTTATATCCTCCATTCTGATCCACATATCTCTATACACCTCCCGCTTATATGCACATATACACACACTATTATATCCTCTGCATATACACACACACACTGTTATATCCTCTGCATTCGCACACACGCACACACACACTGTTATATCCTCCGCATGCACACACACACACTGTTATATCCTCCGCATGCGCGCACACGCACATGCACACACACACTTATATCCTCCGCATGCGCGTGCGCACACACACACACGGAGTTATATCCTCCGCATGCGCGTGCGCACACACACACACTGTTATATCCTCCGCATGCGCATGCACACTGTTATATCCTCCGCATGCACACACACACTGTTATATCCTCCGCATGCGCATGCACACTCACACACACACTGTTATATCCTCCGCATGCACACTCACACACACACTGTTATATCCTCCGCATGCGCATGCACACTGTTATATCCTCCGCATGCACACGCACACTGTTATATCCTCCGCATGCACACACACACACACACACACACTGTTATATCCTCCGCATGCGCACACACACACACACTGTTATATCCTCCACATGCGCATGCACACTCACACACACACACACACACACACACTCACACTGTTATATCCTCCGCATGCGCACGCACACACACACACTCACACACATGGAGTTATATCCTCCGCATGCACACACTCACACACACACACTGTTATATCCTCCGCATGCACACGCGCGTGCACACACTCACACACACACTGTTATATCCTCTGCATGCACACACACGCACACACTCACACACACACTGTTATATCCTCTGCATGCACACACACACACACACTCACCCACACACTGTTATATCCTCCGCATGCGCACACTCACACACACACTGTTATATCCTCTGCATGCACACACACGCACACACTCACACACACACTGTTATATCCTCTGCATGCACACACACACACACACTCACCCACACACTGTTATATCCTCCGCATGCGCACACTCACACACACACTGTTATATCCTCCGCATGCGCATGCACACACACACACACTGTTATATCTGCATGCACACACGCGCGCGCCCACACTGTTATATCTGCATGTGCACCCCCACACGCGCGCACCCACACGCACGCACCCGCACGCACGCACGCACCCGCACGCACGCACGCACGCACCCACACGCACGCACCCACACGCACGCACCCACACACACACACGCACGCACCCACACACAGTTATATCCTCTGCACGCGCGCGCACACACACACACAGTTATATCCTCTGCACGCATGCGCGCACGCTGTGATAAGGAAGCTTATCATAGCTCAGGAAGGAGCTATAGAAAAGGTGAAGTGACTCTGAACAAGCAACCTGTCAGTTCTGGTAGAAATAAGAAAACAGAATTTTCCCATAAAAGACTACCAGTCCCAGAATGCACCAGGTTTCCAACAGCCATTAGAGGAGCTGAAGTGGGGAAACGTGTGTTCAATCAGGAGGGCTATGAGGTAATCCCTAAGCACTCATCTCAAAGGGCAGGGCCTGATTCAGCACAGCTGCGCTGTGTTAGGGAGGAGCATTCATCTAAGCAGAATAAGAGTAGAGTTTATTCTACAGATGACCATCTTCATGATCACCTTGGATATCCAGAGAATTGACCTCAGTATCCTGAGAATCAGCTTGAGTTTGATCATCAGTTTCATCTGAAGGATCATCAGAAGCAGAAGCCAAACCGGACGGACAGAGAGGGAAAGAGACCCTTTGGAAGAAGGAAGAGAAAAGCCTTTGAGAGGTCTAGAAGAGTCCAAAGCAGTACGTATACTGGGAGGTATTCCAAGGGCCAGCATACACCATTGGACTGGGGAAAGCCAGAGGAATGGTGCTGCAGAGCTAGGAATCACCAGAGGCTACCTGTGAGGGAGACGGCTGCACGTGGAAGGGACCCTAAGACCTGTGCCAGAAGGTATGTGAAGAGAGATCCAGTGTCCAGGGATCTGGATTGGAAGGCTGGACATAAGAACTGGACTACATATTGGCCAGGCTATATAGAGAGGAACTCTAGCAGCAATGGAAGCTCAGGTATGAACACTGATCTATGCCCTAGCTATAACCTTGAAAGACAGCAGGGAAACAAGTATTCTCCTGAAAGTGCTCCATTGAGAGATTCATCTGTGCCAATCCATGATATTGAACCCATGCTTGTTGAACAAGGGGGAATAATAGCAGATGAGGATCCTGTTTATATGGACTGCTCTCTATCTAAACTCCGTTGGTAACTTTCTGTTATAAAGTACAGCAACCATCACAAAGAAATACAAATTTGTTCTTTAATCTACTCAGAAAAGCTCCTGAAGCAGGATTTGACCCACACAGTGGAAGGCAAGCCAGCTAAGGGGTTTCAGCTGGTGACTGCTAGCAATTAAGCCTTACCTAATTGCTTGTGAGCTAGGAGAGAATCATTTCTGTATCTATGTGGGAAGTAATCAGAAATTAACCTGAAAAGAACAGTTTGTTTCTTGCTTTGTGGCTTTTCATTTGTTGTTTTCCTGATTTTGACTTTGTTTTTCCAAGTTAACACTGAAAGCAAGTAACCTAATTTATGTGCTACCAAGCATATCTGTGTTGGGAGAAATAACCCCATAAATAAATATCTTATTGGCTTTACCCAAGAGCACAACTAAATTATTGTCAGCAGCTGTGTCTGGTGTGAATGAACTACATTGCCCACAATACCTTGCAAATCATATAGAAATATGCACTTGCCAAGAGTGTGAAGATTCTCACCCAGGCAGCCGTCTGACAACGCACACACACACAGTTATATCCTCTGCACGCGTGCGCACACACACATTTATTTATTTATTTAAACGGATTCTGTCCCACCTTTTCATTGAATCAAAGCGGTTTTCACAGCAAACAATCACAATAGTGTTTTTTAGGGAGGTCATGCAGTGTTCCAGAGTGTGTCAGGGTATATTCGATTAATGATGCGCTATTTACATTATGCGCTATTATACATGTAGTGTCAAGATATATGAATGTTGTGTCTATCATGTGACATCCCCATAGTGTTCAATGAAAAGGGTTGTCTTTAGTTGCTTCCGGAAGTCTTTGATGTCTGTAGTTAGTCGAAGTTCGTCTGGTAGCATGTTCCAAATTGTTGGTGCAGCCAAGGAAAGGGCTCGTTCTGAGGTATCCTTCCGGACCTTGGTGATCTCCTTTGGTGTGCTGACGCGGTTGGAAGTGCCCCTTCTCCTTGGTCGTGTACTGTTGTCAGTTTGTATGAGGGTCTGTAAGCTAAGGGCTGATGATTGTTGTTTAATTTTGAATATGTTTATGATTGTCTTATATTTGATGCGTGAGGTGATTGGAAGCCAGTGTAGGTTTTTCAGGATTGGTGTGATGTGGTCCTGTCTTGACGTGCCGGCTATTATGCGTGCTGCCGTGTTCTGTGCCAGTTGCAGTGGTCTGAGGGTTTGTTTTGGGAGGCCAAGATAAATCAGGTTGCAGAAGTCTAGGAGTGGGGTTATTAGGGCCTGGCAGACTGTGCGGAAGTGATCCGGGGCGAGGAGGGGTTTATTTATTTTTATTTATTTAGTATACATTTGTATACCGCTACTTCCAGCGATCAGCAGCGGTTTGATTACAGATTGGAAATTGTCAAATCATGAAAGGAAAGTTTTGAGGTATAAACACATTGATTAGACAGGAAAGCACAGCACACAGAGAACTATTTTACAGGGAACATGGGCTATGGAGGGTTAAGTGGCTTGCCCAAGACCACAAGGAGCACCTGTGGGACTAGAAACCCCAGTCCTTCCGGCCCAAGGTTGCTGTCCTCTAGTGGGATTTGAACCCCCGACCTTCCGGCCCGAAGTACCTTGCCCCAACCACTAGGCCACTCCTCCACTCCGGGTTTGAGACGTCGGATTAGGCTCATCCTGTGGTATGCATTCCTGGTGGTTTTGCTTATATGGACTTGTAGATTCAGTTCGTTGTCCAGAGTTACTCCAAGGTATTTAACTTCTGTTTTTATGGGTACGCTTGTGTTCTTTATCTTGATGTTGGGTGGGGAGATGAAGTTGGTGTTTCGGGTGATGATTAGTGCCTCGGTCTTGCTGTAGTTTATGGTTAGGTTATTTTTCTGGAACCAGTCGTTCATTTGTATGAGACAGTTTGTTATTTTGGAGTAGTCCGGGTTGTCGATTGAGATGGGTGTGTAAATCATTATGTCATCGGCATAGATGTTATATCCTCTATGCGCGCACGCGCACACACACATACAGTTATATCCTCTATGCGCGCACGCGCACACACACACTGTTATATCCTCCGCATGTGTGCACACACACACACACACACTGTTATATCCTCCGCATGTGTGCACACACACACACACACACACACACACACACACACACACTTATATCCTCTATGTGCGCACGTGCACACACACACAGTTATATCCTCTATGCGCGCATGCGCACACACACACAGTTATATCCTCTGCGCGCGCGCGCACACACACACGCACACACACTGTTATATCCTCCGCATGTGTGCACGCACACACACTGTTATATCCTCCGCATGTGTGCACACACACACACTGTTATATCCTCCGCATGTGTGCACACACACACACTGTTATATCCTCCGCATGTGTGCACACACACACACACACTGTTATATCCTCTGCATGTGTGCACACACACACAGTTATATCCTCCGCATGTGTGCACACACACACTGTTATATCCTCTGCGTGCGCGCACACACACACACACACACAGTTATATCCTCCGCATGCGTGCACACACACACACTGTTATATCCTCCGCATGCGTGCACACACACACACACACTGTTATATCCTCTGCATGTGTGCACACACACACACACTGTTATATCCTCTGCATGTGTGCACACACACACTGTTATATCCTCTGCATGTGTGCACACACACACTGTTATATCCTCTGCATGTGTGCACACACACACACACACACACAGTTATATCCTCCGCATGCGTGCACACACACACACAGTTATATCCTCCGCATGCGTGCACACACACACACACAGTTATATCCTCCGCATGCGTGCACACACACACACACACAGTTATATCCTCCGCATGCGTGCACACACACACACACACACAGTTATATCCTCCGCATGCGTGCACACAGACACACACACACACACAGTTATATCCTCCGCATGCGTGCACACACACACACACACACAGAGTTATATCCTCCGCATGCGCGCACACACACACACACACACACACACACACACACACACGCACTGTTATATCCTCCGCAGGCGCGCACACACTCGCACAGTTATATCCTCCGCATGCGCGCGCACCCACACACACACACACACACACACACGCACTGTTATATCCTCCGCATGCGCGCGCTCACACACACACACACACACACACACCCTCTCTGTTATATCCTCCGCTTGCTCGCACACACACACACACACACACACACGCACTGTTATATCCTCCGCATGCGCACACACACACACACACAGTTATATCCTCCGCATGCGCGCGCACACACACACACACACACACACACACACACACACACACACACACACACACACACTTATATCCTCCGCATGCGTGCACACACACACACTGTTATATCCTCTGCATGTGTGCACACACACACACACTGTTATATCCTCCGCATGCGTGCACACACACACACACAGTTATATCCTCCGCATGCGTGCACACACACACACACACTGTTATATCCTCTGCATGTGTGCACACACACACACACTGTTATATCCTCCGCATGCGCACACACACACACACACACTGTTATATCCTCTGCATGTGTGCACACACACACACACTGTTATATCCTCCGCATGCGCGCACACACACACACACACTGTTATATCCTCTGCATGTGTGCACACACACACACACTGTTATATCCTCCGCATGCGCACACACACACACACACACACTGTTATATCCTCCGCATGCGCATGCACATATCTCTATACACCTCCCGCTTATATTTTATTTATTTATTTAATATACATTTATATACCGTGTTTTCCCAAGTATCAAACATGGTTTCCATGGAACAGTTATATTAATTGTACAACAGGTACTCGATTCACTCACATTATAACAGCTGGAACTGTTTACATTAAATTGTTGGGTTTACAATAAACGTACGAACAAATACTTGATTCCATTGTATAAAACTATTTACATTGAGCTGTTGGGTATACAATTACATGGCATCAGTTGAACTATTTACAATATGCTTTTCGGACAGCAGTGAGGGTAGTTTTTACGTGGAGCTCATCACATGGGATTGTAAGGCGGTCAGCCTGAATGGTGGGTTAGCTGATCAGGCTGACTGTTGTGGGAGTGAGAAGTGTTAAATTCGGTACGCTTGTGAGGGATTGTTAGGGGGCTAAAGTGTAGCATGAAAAGATACGTTTTAAGGTTTTTACGAAACGTTTGTAGATCATTAATTTCTCTGAGTTCAGTGGGTAACTCATTCCAGAGTGTCGGTGCAATGTGCGAGAATGCTTTGCAGTTTGTCGTTTTCTTGCTCTTTCTGAAGTCCTTGGGTACAGTTAGTTTGTTATAATTTTTACTTCTTTGGCTTCTGGTGGTGTTTTCCATATTGATGATTGTGTGTAAGAATGAAGGTGCTAGATTGTAGATTAGTTTTAAAATAGTTACCAGTATTTTATAATTTATCTGGCTTTGGATAGGTAGCCAGTGAAGATTGTAGATTGTGGGTGTGATGTATTCAATGGTGCTGATGTTCTTAATAATTCTGGCAGCAATGTTTTGGGCAATTTGGAGCCTCCTGAATGAGTGTTTAAGTGTTCCTTGGAGAATTGCATTGGCAAAGTCAAAGTGTGGCGTGATAAGTGCCTGTATTACAGATATGAAGTCCTGCAAGTGAATTAGTGGTTGGAGCTGCCTTAAAAGTTTGAGTTTATAATGAATTTTGGATACTGTGTTCTTGATGTGCGTTTGCATGCTTAGTCTGGTCAATTATGACTCCTAGGTATTTCACCTCCTTCTTTACCAAGATGTCGGAGTCCTGTAGGCGGATTGTTGATGGAGCTATGAAGTTTTGATTTCTGGTAACAAATAAGATTTCAGTTTTTGAATGGTTGATAAGTAGATGGTGTGATGTTAGCCATAGTGAAATTTCATTAAAACAGTCTGAGAGGCGTTGAGTAGGCAGGTTTGGTATTTTGAATGGAATGTAAAGCATAATGTCATCCACGTAAATGTGGTAATTTATGTGGTGTTTGGTGAAAATTGAGCATATAGGCTGAGGATATAGGGTAAAGAGGAGGGCGGAGAGTGCCGAACCCTGAGGGAGCCCTTGCATCTGCCTGAAGGTATCTGAAGTGTTCTGGTTGATACTTACCTCTTGAGTTCTATCACTTAGGTATGATGTGAACCACTTAAAAACAGTAGTTGTTAATCCTATCTGTTGGAGTCTTGCTAACATTAAAGCATGGTTAACACTATCAAAGGCTGCCGTGATGTCTAGAAATAGGAGGATGAATGCCTGTTTGGTGTCATCAGTGCCTCGTATCAAAGTGTCCATTAGTACCATGAGCAGCATCTCCACACCGTGGTATGGTCGGAAACCGTATTGCTGGTCATCCGTGGGGGGGCTGAGGTTTCGATGTGGTCCTGGAGTTGCAATTGGACCACTTTTTCTGTGAGTTTTGCCAGGAATGGGATACTGGAGATAGGCCTGTAAGATTTAGGGGAGGTTTTGTCTGGACAGTTATTTTTTAGTATTGGATGGATTTGTGCATGTTTGAGGGATGGTGGCAAGAAACCCTGCTTGAGTGAGAGGTTGATTATCTGGAGAATAAATGATGAGAGTTCAGGTAAGGTATTTTTCAGCCAGTTAACTGGGCAAGGATTGAGATATGATGTTGTCGTGTTTAGTTTGGGGATTGTATTCTTCAGGTTTTCTTTTGATATTGTGTGAAAATTAGACCAGGAGGTGAGTGTGTCAGGTTTGCTAATATGGTTGTAGGGGAGGTTTGTGTAATAGGTTTGACTTTATTCATGTAATGGATAGCTAGTGTTTGGGGAGATTATGTCACATTCAGTGGTAGAAGAATTGTATATACTATATACACACATACTCACCGTTTATATCCGCTATCCTAATGCACATATCTCTATACACCTCCCTTTTTTATATATATATATAGTGGATGTGGATGGGTAAATCTTGATTTGGGGTGCAATATATACAGGTTGAACTTGGGGCGGCAGGAAGTTGACTCTGTGAAGCTGCATTGCTGTTTTGCTCTGTGCCCCTGAGCCGGCGACCAACCTCTCCTCGCTTTGCGATGGGGTGGAGAAAAAGGAAGCAAGCAGGCTTACCAAGTGCTCCCTCACGGGCTTCTGAGGCTGGCCAGAGGACGTTGGAGCATTGCGGGTTCGCAGCTACAGGGTCTCGATCAGCGTCTTCGCCAGCACGATGGGAAGAGCAGGCGTCTGTGCTGGGCGCCTCCGGAGTGAGTCTCTCTCCGGACAAGCGGGCTCCCCCTTTACAGCCAGGAAGTGTTCCTACTCCCGATGGTGTCTGTTTTTCGTCTTCTCCGGGCATTCGGGTGAGCACCCTTCTGCCTGGTATTGAGGAACAGAGATTACAATGGTTTGTCCCTCCTTCCAGAGGTGAGAAGCAGCTTGGGGGAGACGGCAATTTTGAACCGTCCCCTTGTGCGGTGGATCTGCAGCTGTTGGAACCTGGAGTGAGGTTGCTTCCTGTGATTGGAGAGGTTGAGAAGCTGGCTGTAATTACCTTAGATGCGCTGTGGGACGCTATCTCTACACTGACTACAACCCTTTCTTCTGTGGTGGGAGCAGTAACTACTGAGATATCTGGTTTGAAATTGGAGTCTTCAAAGAATCAGGAGTTGCAAGAGGCTTCCTTGTTAATGGTAAAGGAGGATGTCAGCCATCTTCAGGAGGAGCATGTTGCTCTAATGAAAGAGAGAGATGTTCTGGCACAGAAGATCGAGCATCTTGAAAGTCTTGCTCGCCGGAATAATCTTCGTCTCTTGAACTTTCCAAGGTCTCCTCTCTTGTCCCCACTGGAAATGGTGCGGAAGTATTTTGGAGAAGTGTTAAAAATTCCAGCTGAGCACTTCCCTCCAGTAACCAGGGCACAGTATTTGGCGGTTAACATCTCTGTACCTCGGGGGGACAACCCGGAGGTACTAGTAAGTGGAATTGGTGACTTGACAGGATTCCTGGAGAGTTCTATGGACGTGATTACTGAAAGATCTACTATGCTAGGGACTCGGGCTTTGGAGGCCGATAAGGTTTTGATTCTTCGGGCTTTTTTCAAAAATATAAATGAGAAGTTTTTTGGTTCAAATTTACGTATATTTCCTGATTTGTCACGTATTACCCAATTAAGGAGGAAGAGTTTCCTGGTCTATCGAGCTAGGACCACCTCCTTAGGGGCTACTTTTTTGTTAAAATTCCGTCTAAATGTTATATTTCTTATCAAGGCAAGAATTTCCTGTTTTTTTGAACCTAAACAACTCTCAGATTTTTTGTGTGCACGGGAAGTAGTTAGACTGGAAGTTAGTCCCATTTCGGCTGACGTGTAAGTCTTACCCTGCCATTGACGGGTGTTTTCTTTCTTTTTCTCTTTCCTTTGGGCATTGTCCTATGTTTAGGACAGGTTTGTAAGGTGGGGATTATATTTCCTAGTGCCATCCTCATTATTGTGGTCTAATATTTGGGGAATGAGTATTTCTTTATTTTATTTCCATTCTAGATATGAATTAATATCTAGTTTGAATTTCTTTGTAATCCCTTATTTTTCTGTTTCATTCATGTGAATACCTGAGTGATTCGATAAATGCCAATAAAGGATAAAAAAAAGAACTTTATACATTGTGCTATATACATTTTCATGAGGGTAGTATATACAGGTTGAGCTATCTACGTTGGGCTATATACATTTTAATGAGAGTGGTAGGGTGTTAGGATGTTTTTATGTTGTGGATGTCATGTCTTGTGTTTGTTCTTGTAAATAGAGTAGGTGTTGGTATATTGTTTTAGGTGCTGTTTCTGTCTGGTCTTTTGCTTGTTTTGGTTCCGCTGAGATGTTTTTAATTTTGAAGATGGTAAGCTCTGATTTATATTTTGCCCGTGAGGGGATTGGTAGCCAGTGTAGATCTTGTAGTATTGGAGTTGTATGGTCTTGTGTTGAAGCGCTAGTAATAATGCGGGCAGCAGTGTTCTGGACTATTTGTAGGGAATGGATGGTTTGTTTGGGGAGACCTTGGAATAGTATATTACAGTAGTCAAGCAGAGGTGTAATGATGGCCTGGCATACTGTACGGAAATGCTCTTTGAGAAGGGGTTTTAGTCTCCAGAGTGTTGCAAGTTTGAAGAAGGCTGTTGTGGATATCTTGTTGATATGCAGTTGTAGGGTGAGTTGCTTGTCTAGAATCACTCCAAGGTATCTGACTTCGTCTTTTATTGCAATCGGTGTATTGAATATGTTGATAGTAGTAGGAGGAATGAATGTGGAGTCTCTCATGATAATTGCTTCAGTTTTTTTATGTTGATGTTTAAGTTGTTGTTGGTTAGCCAGGTTGTTATTTCTTGAATGCAGGTTGATATAGTGGTATAGTCTGGGGAGTCCAGTTGAATAGGGGTATATGCCATGATGTCGTCAGCATATATGGCGTATTGTATCTTGTGCTTGTTAAATATTTTGCATATCGGCTGAATATAGATGTTGAAGAGGAGAGCTGATAATGCTGAGCCTTGGGGAACTCCTTGAGTAGTCTTAAAGGGTTCTGAGGTGAGGTTCCCAGATTTTACTCTCTGCTGTCTGTCTTCAAGGTATGATTGGAACCATTTAATTGTGGTTTCTTGTAGTCCAGTCTCTGTTAGGCGCTTCAGTAGGATGTGATGGGAAACTATGTCGAATGCTGATGATATATCGATAAATATTAGTAGGAAGCCCTGCTTTATCTTGTCTATTCCTTTGATTATGTTATTGAATAGATGTATGAATAGTGTCTCAACGCCATGCTTTGGGTGGAATCCGTGCTGGTAGGGATCTAGTGGGGCAAATACGTCAATGTGATCTTGGAGCTGTCTCTGTATAATTTTTTCAGTTATTTTAGCCAGGAATGGGAGGCTGGATATTGGGCAGTAGGTTGAAGGGTTGTTACTGTTGGATGAAGTAAATTTAGGAATGGGGCGGATTGTAGACTGCTTTAGTGCTTTTGGCATGTAGCCCTGGGTGAGAGAGGTGCTCACTATCTTTTTGGATGAATTTGTTGAGTTCTTCTTTGGTGGATTTAATCCAAGTTAGCGGGTAGGGGTCCGATGGAGAGGTGGTGGTGTTTAGAGCAGTGATGGTTTGTTCTATTTGTTTTGTTGATGGAATGCTGAAGCTTTTCCATTGATTGGTAGTTGTAGAGTCATCTGTTGCTAGTGTGTCCATAAGGGGGATGTTCTTATGGTGTGCGTTGGTGGTGTTCTTGGTTGTTAGGTAATCAGCAAAGGTTTGCGGGTGCATTTTGCTCTCACCTTTCATTGTTGAGTCATTTGTTAGGGTACAAACAATGTTGAAGAGTTCTTTAGGTTTATTACAGGCTTTTAGTGCAAGGTTTGTGTGGTTTTGTTTGTTTATTAGGTTATTGTAATCTTTTTGCATCTCCTGGTATTGGTTCAGTGTAGTTTCTGATTTGTTGCGTCTCCAGCGACGTTCCATTTACCTTAGTTTTCTTTTGGATTGTCTTAGAGTACCATGGTGTAGATCTGGTCCTGTTTTTGTTGTGGTGTAAATTCATACAAGTTGTTGAGATGCAACAAATATGGTGGTATTCCATGATGGCTTCGTCCAGGTCGGTGAAATCTTGGGGTAGGGATTGCACAGTATCTTTGAGGAATTGCTCTTTGTTAAAAGCTTTAAAGTGTCTTGTTGGCTGTTCGGTTTTCTGAGCTGCCTGTTCGGTATTGAGGTGGAGTTGAAATGATATGGCATGGTGATTTGACTATGGTATTGGTGTAGTTTTAGGTGGTGTTATGAGACCTTTATCTAGGGTGTTCGTTGGAGCGAATATGTGGTCTGGTGTAGAGCCAGAGCGATGGGACGGGCCCGATAAGATTTGCTTGAGTTGAATGGATTCCATTGCTTTTTGAAATGCAAATTCAGTTGTTGTTAAGGCAGATGTGAGGTTTAGGTCTCCTAGCACAACGAGAGTCTTGTGTGGTGAGTTAGCTGCATATATCATGTCCATTATGTTGGATGTGTCCTCTGTTGGGGCATTGGGGGGATCGGTATATTAGGCAGATGGATAGATGTTTGTTTTCTTTTTTTTTTTTAATTCTTTATTTTCGTTTTACAACAACAAAGGAAAGGAAGACATACAGCTAAAAGACAAATACATACATGGAATGTGATACATACACCAAAGTAAACCCCTGCCACCCCCCTCCCCCCAGCTTCTTCTCTAGAAACTGAAACATTCTCGAAGCGGGCGTGTACTGACATTATTGTGTTACACAACCTAACGGCGATCTGAAACATGATGAGTGTACATTAAACAGACATGTCGAAGCAATGAGCAGATTGTACATGATCATTGAGCATCTGCCATTTAGACAAGCGAGAATGAATTTGGGTATGGAAAATGGCTCTCCGAGATATCTGTTCATATTTACTATATAAGCAGACAAGGTTCCACTATTCATTGACAGTAAGTCGAGAGCTATCCTTCCAAGTCCTCGTGATTAAACATATGGCTATACCCAGCATGAAATCAGAAGAGAGCGACCCTTCTTAGGAAGAGAGGGGACCTCCGCCACTGAGCGGAGTCCCACAGTCTTCCAAGAAAGAGGCTCGTGAAGATGTAAGATAAATGAAATACGACCCCAGACCCGCCCCCAGTAAACCTGTAGTTAAGGACATTCATAAAGAACATGAGCGAGGGTCCCACATCAGTATGGCAAGACCTACACTGATCCCTGGCAGTTGTATTCCATTTGGCTATTTTCCTGGAGTATAAGAACATCTATGTGCAAAAGGAAGAGAGTTTGGGTAACTGAGGCAGATCGGGAAACCCGCACTATTTTGCTCAAAAAACGCTCTAATGCACAGGGGTTAAAGTGGTTTGCGGTTAGCGATCCCAGGCTTGTTGGACTCTACAAGTGGCAGTATCTGTACCCTGACATAATAGTTATAAAAGTTAGAGGCTACCCCATGTGTACTACTAATAGAGTGAATTAGTTCTAATAGCCCGTCCTTAGTAGGGACAGAGGGCGGCATGATTGGAGCACCTTTGAGGCAGCATGGAAGCTGCATCAATTGAAAGTAATGTTTCGCTGATAACGCAGATTCCCTGTATAAATCAGAAAAGGTTTTCCAACGAGCTGCAGAGAAGAGCTGTTGGGGTGTCCAGATCCCCCTGGAGTACCAGGGTCTGGAAGTGATCATACATGGCTGCTCGAATTTCTAACCGGAACTCTGGCTGAGTTAATAGGGCTCTATCAAAGAACCAGGCCCCCGGATTCCCTTGGAGTGCAGTAGCATGTTATTGAAAAGAAATAGCAGCATGATCTGACATATGCTGAGAGTGAATCTTTGCAGCGTCCACCTGAGGAACTAACAGTTTTGATATTAGAAAGAAATCTATGCGAAACTGGGATTTGTGAGGGGAAGTGAAG
This sequence comes from Ichthyophis bannanicus, assembly GCA_033557465.1. Classification (NCBI taxonomy): domain Eukaryota; kingdom Metazoa; phylum Chordata; class Amphibia; order Gymnophiona; family Ichthyophiidae; genus Ichthyophis; species Ichthyophis bannanicus. The sequence goes on from CM066035.1 coordinate 24,106,405, forward strand.
AAGGTAAAGTCAAGCTCATTGGGGTGTAGTAACCTCCATAGATCGACTATAACAGTAGCTTTGTTCGCAGAGATTAGCGCGATGTGACTCTTGGGGGACCACTTGTCCTAGGCGGCTATTTGTCAATCAGGGGATCAAAAACTAAATTGAAATCCCCCCCAATATCAATAAAGTATTAGCAGAGGCCTGCGCAACCTGAGCAATAGTTGCAAAAGGGCAGGGTTATCCACATTAGGAGCATAAAGGCATATACATGTAACTTTAAAGTTACCTATCTTGAGGTGTACTCGGGACCATCTACCCGCTGTATCTGAGCAAGTCGCAATAAGAATAGCATGCAGAGAGTTCCTATCCAATATGGCAACCCCACATTCCCTAGAAACGGCTGGGGAATAGGCGGCCACCATGTAAGGTTTAATATTGAGTTTGAGAGTTTCCTTCGAATTGAAAAGTGTTTCTTGGAGGAAAATCAGGTCCGCAGCGTCATGACTTAAATAGCTTAGGATGTTCCTCCATTTTATCGGATTATTGATTCCTTGTACGTTCAATGAGAAAATCTTACATGGTGCCATCAATCGATAACAGACATTTTAGGTAAGAGCGCTTGAAAACTTACAACATAATCAGAATCTGTACAATAATGACATAAGCACCAAGTATGCTGGCCAATACACCCATATTGAAAAGTATGTACCAAAGTTACTTAGAGAAGAAGCAAAACCCCCAATGAATATGGCGACCAGATGTCTGCGGGAGGAGGCCCTAGAGAGGAAAATAGAGACATAATAAAAGAAAAGAAACACCAGAGTCCATAAGTAACACTGTCTCTGATACTCGTCGAGGCTACTATGGGTAGATGGAGTCGGGTCCCAGATATCTTCAAAATAAGGCAACAAACCGCCCTCGACAGACTCTTCGCTGAGCCGCGGTAAATCCAATATGGCAGGAACAGCGGATATGAGAGTACTGGCAGGAATATTCTGGAAGTCAGCGCATCAAGTCGGCTTCTTTAGAGTCCAAAAACTCCGCTAGTAGATCAGGGTCCTCAAATGTTCTTGTCTGATTGTGAAGCGTGACTCGGAGCTTGGCCGGGTACATCAGGCCATAGCGTGCTTGTAGTTGTTGAAGCCTCGGCCGAAATTCCAAAAAGCGCTTTCGGCGGTCGACCGTGGGTTTAGCCAAGTCAGGATAGAAGGAGACCTTGTGGCTCTCAAACTCCATATGGCCCTTTGCCCGGGAGGCACTGAGAATTTGTTCCACATGTTGATATCTCAAAAGTCGAAAGATGATAGGCCGCGGGGTCTTCCTGTTGAGCGTTATGTTTGTGGGTACACGATGAGCGCGATCGATCTCCAATTCTTTGGTAAAGGTGATTTGGAGCAGGGAAGGGAGGATTTACTTAAAAACTCCTTCATGTCTCCCAATTCCGCTCCCTCCGGTATGCCCACGAGTCGTAGATTGTTGCGGCGCGCTCTATTATTGCCATCTTCCACTTCTTTCTGCAAGGCCCGCACCTGACGTTCAACTTTGTCGAGTTTGGACAGCCGGACCGCATGGGAGTCTAATATACTCTCCATTTTGTCCTGACGCGAAGAGAGCCCCTCTAGCCTGCCTTGCAGTACACCAAGATCTTCCCTCAGCGCTCGAAGTGCTTCACCGTTTGACTGCACGAGGTCCTTAACCCTCTAATTTCTGCGAGGATTTCCTGCTGCATTTCGGGGCCCTCGCGCAAAGCCAGCCCCTTCTGCGGGGACGGGGGTTCAGTTTTGGAGCGTTTACCGTGAGAAGCCGCTGGAGATCCAAATTCCAGGCGCGTGGGTTTGGTCCCCGCCATCTCACCAATGTGCCCCGGCAAGATCAGAGCAGAAATTCAAGTATGTCCGGTGTTAATTCAGGATTCTGAGTAGGCCTCTCGGGAGCCTCAGCGTTATGCGACCATCCCGCTGGACATCGGGCTCCGCCCCCCGATAGATGTTTGTTTTCAGTGTTGATGAATTCACAGTGTTCGGAGCTTTTGGAGGTTGATGTCTTGAGCCTTAATTCTGATCGGGCCAGGATTAATACTCCGCCTCCTCGTTTGTGGGTTCTGGGGCAGTTGTAAGCTGTGAATGCTGGTGGTGGTATTTGGTTCAGTATTACCTGGTCTGTACTTTTGAGCCATGATTCAGTAATGCATAGGATGTCAAAGTTGTTTTCATAGATGTAATCGGTAATGGTGTTTTGTTGCATATTGATCTTGCATTTATCAGGCCTATAGTTAAGCGGGTGGTATGTGGTGAGTGCGATTGAGGTACGTATGTTTGTGACGATGGTTCTGTTTGAATATGTTTGATAAGTCTCTTGATGTGGGGTTTGTAGTGTGCAGATGTGTATGCAGGTCTGCATATGGTAGGGAAGTATATACACACACACAAGGGGGAGCTTGTATGGCTGTAAAGTAGGTGATGTAGTAAAATGCATCTGTTTGGTAAGAGCATACGGTAAGAATTAGTATGCAAGCATATATTTTTAGGATGAGTGTTCTTTTGTGCTTTTGTGCGCTTGTGCGCTGCCCTTTAACTGCTGCAGGTCAGGCCCTGATTGGCCTACCAATGGAGAATGGGGAGGGGTTGCAGCCTCTATGCTTATATATCACTTTTCACTGGGTCAAAGCGGTTTACAAAAAAGGGGGCGATACAGTACAACATGCCCTTGATCTCTGTAAGGGGCGGTATAGAAGAATCTAATAAATAAAATTTTATATGTATCTATATTGTAGCAGATAAACGAGTCAAGAAAGAAACACCCAAGGAGTCTTAGAAGGAAACAACGGTTTAATGTGCACAGACCCAGAGAAAATAGCTTTTCCAAATTCTGGACCCCACTAGAGGGCTCAGAGAGATTATATAGACTTCTTATCAGATTATTACAGCATTTCTTCATGATTGGTCACTTTATGACAGTATAGTCCCAATTGGAGAAAGTCTACTGTACTCTTATCTCTAGCGAAGCAGAGAAAGAGTAGTTATCTCTAGCAAGCAGAGAGAGCAGCAGGACAAAGGAATAGGGGAGGGACAAGCATGTACCAGGGTATGACTTCATCAAGAGGGGTGTATCCTTTTCACTTAACCCTTCCAGCTCTCGGCCCTGCCTGGATTTCTACCTCATTCCCCACTTTTTAAGGGAAAAATTTGCCTTGTAGTGAAGGAGGCCAATTTTCCCTCATAGCAGTTGATCTGACTGTGGAAGGGATTTGTATTTGCATACTGCCATCACATGGGCAGCAGTTTTCAGCTCCACCATGGTCTCAATGGTGGAGGTAATCAGATAAGGATAGGGATACAGCATGGCAGGATAATACATAGCAGGAGAATAAGGAGAACCCCTACCACTAGGGTTTTAAGTCCACCTAATCAATTGAACAATTCCGCAAACCACCCAGCACCTATAGAAGGGGCGGTGATATGATTAGCTAGGTCACATAGGTCTTGAATAGAGCGTTCAATGGAAACACTCTCATCAGTGAGATTAAACCAACACATACCCTCAAACTCCTTGCAGCCATGATTTAACCGTAGGAGCAGAAAATCAGTGGTCATCCTATTCTGAAGAATCGCCGTCCGCAGACCCGACATCTCGTGATTCATAGTGGCTAGGATGGTTGAGGTAAGATTAATGGATTTGACCAAGGAACAAGCAATACGGCTTACTTCCATAGCATTGTGTAAAGCTAACGCAGGTGTTCCTACAATGGATATTGCCAGTCCCAGCGCTGTCTGATCACTATAAGGTTCCACATTAGAGTTACAGGTAGGGGGCATAGGTTTTGATCGAGGATAGTGCGAGTGGGAACTAACCTTACTAGGGGTATGAGAGAAAGTAGCAGTAGTAAGTCTGCCAATAGTGCAAGGACCTCCAGTAGCGTTTATGGGAACATAAGGGTAAGCAGTTTTACCACATAACAAAAACCATCCTAAGGGAAGATACATTTCTGAGTAAGCATAAGATACCTTCGTAATAGACTTGCATGATAATACAGTGTTAGACACATTAAAAAAAAACCCTTCAGTTGCATTTACAAAAATAAAACAATCTGTAGCTTTAAGCGTGGAGACAACCTGCAAGGAGAAAGGGGCCTTGTTAAAATAGGCTGAGGTAGGACGAGTAACACCAATGAAGTAGAAAAATCTAGAAAAGGTTAGCTTTGGCTCTTTGCAGTTCAGATTATGCATTACAGTAAACGTTTGCATTTCACACAAAGTAGTGGGTACAACGATAAGGCATGTTGATCAAAAACTCCAGGCTGCGATGAGCTGCATACACAAAAGTCTGAAGTATTCAAAGCAGTCCCGGCAAGTAATGTTATTACATTTATAGTTCCTGAGGCCAACAAGGGAAGGCCCCACATGAATGCCAGAACAAAAGTCAGCATGAGCAGGTGCATACCGACCATGGAGCTTATGTCCCACTAACAGTATCTGAAGATGACTCCTCAAGCTTCCGCCATGTGTAGACTAGCCAGCTTCCGGTATGCAGCTAGCGCAGGGCTCCATCGTCTGCCGGTTCCCTGGTTCTCCGCAGTGTGAGGCGTAAGGGGTCCTGAGAATGTTCGTGCGCTGTCCACTTATCATCCAAATCAGGAGCAGCTTTCTTAAGACGAGTATGATGAATCCACGGGGTAACCTCTGCGACCTTGACTGCAGTTGGTGTGGCTAGGAGAACTGTTTAAGGACCTCTCCAGGTAGGGCACAGTGGTTCACATTTCCATTCCTTAATCCACACACGATCTCTCAGCTGGTGGGGATGGAGCGGCTCTGACAAAGATAGGCAGTCGCTCTTGTATCCACCTGTTCAAAGACTGAAAAACAGATCCTAATGCCAGTAGGTGTTGTCTCGTAAGTTCATTACCTATCTGCTCTAGGTCTCTCTTAAGGCCCTTGAACAATGGTTGGTGGTCGACCATACAGTACTTCATAAGGGGATATTCCCAAGGTCCGAGTTGGGGAGGACCAGACCCGGAGAAGGGCTATCCCACTTAAGATGAGCTTTTTGATAGAGTTTAGACAACTGGAGCCTCAGAGTTCGGTTCATCCTTTCCACTCTTCCCGAACTCTGTGGGCAGTAAGCAGTGTGAAGTTTCCAGGTGATCTGGAGGGCCTTAGAAAGGTCGTGAAGGCACTTAGCAACAAATGCAAGGCCATTATCTGACCCTATAGTAAGGGGAAGGCCAAACCTAGGAATGATCTCTTTCAACAGGGCCCTTGTAACTTCTCGGGCTATCTCTGTTCTACAGGGGTAGGCCTCAACCCATCCTGAAAATGTACACACTATCACCAGCAGATATCGATAACCCCTTACTCGGGGTAACTCAGTGAAATCAACTACAATATTCTCCATAGGGGCAGCACCAACTGCCTGTATGGAAATTGGGGGTAGAGGCCCTTGGCGGGGGTTATTCCTGGCACATTGGAGACAGCGACGTGCTGCAGCTGCCATTAAGGCAGACAGATGTGGGACATAGAAATAAGACTGTAGAATGGTGTGCATGAAGGTCTTGCCTAAGTGGGTGGTCTCATGAAATCGTCAGATAAAAGCAGGTGCTAGACTCTCGGGGATAACATATTGGGGTGGATCTCCCAGTAACCGCAACCACCCAGCAGTATTGAGAGTAGCCCCTTCCTGAGTAAAGAAATCCGTCTCTTTCCTGGTATAACGTGGGTCCCACTCTGACATAGGAATTGGAAAGAGGGGGGCTTGAACACTTACTGGGACTGTTCCTTGCTGGGCTGCTAACTTGGCCTCCCTATCTGCCCTGGCATTACCCTGGATGACCAGAGTGTCTCCTTGTTGGTGTGCCTTGCAGTGAACAACAGCCACCGCTTCTGGTGCCCACACAGCCTCTAGTAACTCCAAAATCTCCCTCCCATACTTTATAGATTTCCCGCTTGAATTTATGAGTCCCTTCTCTCTATAGAGGGCCCCATGGGCATGGAGTGTAGTGAATGCATACTTAGCTTCAGGTCTGAAGGCAAACATTTTCACTGATTCTAACTGGAGGGCTTGAGTAAGGGCAATGAGTTCAGCTTTCTGGGCAGACGTTCCCAGGGGTAAGGGCTCAGCCTCCACAACAACCCCCGGAGTGACCACAGCATATCTGGCCTTCCGCTGTCCATCTTCCACGACTGCTGCCATCGGTAAAGTATTGAACATTAGGAGAGGCCAGCGGTACATCCTTCAAATCCAGACGGCGGGAGTACACTTCATCCATAACCTGGATACAATCATGTTCAGGTAGCCCAGGTGCTACAGGGAGTAGAGTAGCAGGATTGAGTGTTTTCACTATCTCCAAGTGAACCCAAGGATTTGCACACAGCATGCTCTGGTACTTTGTCATCCGCTCATTGGTAAACCAATAATTGCCTTTGTACTCCATCAGTGTCAGTACTGCATGCGGCACTTTAGCATACAGTTCTTGCCCAAGGGACAATTTATCAGCCTCTGTTGCCAAGAGAGCTGTTGCTGCTACTGCGCGGAGACAAGAAGGCCACCCTCTTGCTACTGGATCCAGCTGTTTGGACAGATAAGCCACCAGTCATTGCCAGGAACCTAGGCTCTGAGGGGAGGACACCAACTGCCATCCCCCTTTCTTCATGGACGTACAGATGGAATGGTTTTTCCACGTCGGGCAGCCCTAGACTGGGGGCTGATAGCAAAACCTTCTTCATATTCTGAAAGGCCTCCTTTTGGTCCGGGCCCCAGTCGAAAGGATCTCGTCCCCCCCCCCGTTGTAGCTGCATACAAGGGCTTGGCCAACACTGCATAGTTGGGTATCCAGATTCGACAAAAACCGGCAGCCCCTAAGAAGCCTCTTAATTGCCTGCGATTTTCTGGCTCAGGAATAGAACAAACAGCCTCCCTCCGCTCAGAGCCCAATCTTCGAAGGCCTTGGGCAACATGGAATCCCAAGTATCTGACTTCAGTCTGGCACAATTGGGCCTTATTTCGGGACACCCGATAGCCAAACATCCAAAGTAGGTGTAGAAGTTCTGAAGTAGCAGTTATACATTCTTCCCGGGAAACAGCAGCAATGAGTAAATCATCCACGTATTGTAGCAACACGCGTTGAGAAGGGCAAGACTGGAACTGACACAAATCTTGACTAAGTGCATCCCCGAACAGCGTGGGGGAATTTTTGAATCCTTGGGGTAACCGTGTCCATGTCAACTGACCCTTACTGCCAGTAATAGGGTCTTCCCATTCAAATGCAACAGTGGCTGGCTAGGAGTGGCCAATCTCAAGCAGAAAAAGGCATCCTTTAAGTCCAGAACAGTGAAGCAGGTTGCTTGGGCAGGAATCAAACTCAGTAAATTGTAGGGGTTTGGCACAACAGGGTGAATGGTAACAACAGCTTCATTGACCTTCCGTAGGTCCTGCACAAGTCAGTAATCATAAGTACCTGGTTTTTGAACTGGCAGCAAAGTTGTATTCCAGGGTGATTGGCATGGTTTTCAGGAGTCCAGACTTAAGTAGTTGCTGGAGATGTTTATGAATGCCCTCAACCTCTCTTCGGGGCAGGGAATATTGTCTGACACAATTGGGACATTCGTTTTTTCTTCTCTTTTTCAGTGGCCCATTTCTCTGCAATAGGCACATTGATCTCGTTCCAATAGTCCTTGCTCCAATGATCCTCGCCTGGTTCCTCTACCCCGACCTCGGCTTCTCGGTTCCCACTTCAACTTTCCTTGTCCTTTCTCAACTAGCGCTGCTGCTAACATATCAGCTTTCTATCATTTCTCCCAGTAATGATGTGAGGCTCACTGTTCTGTAGTTTTCCTGGATCACCCCTGGAACCCTTTTTAAAAATCCTCCAATCTTCAGGTATTACAGATGATTTTAATGATAGTTCACAGATTACTAATAGTAGATCTGCAATCTCATATTTCAGTTCTTTCAACACCCTTGGATGTATACCATCCAGTCCAGATGATTTCCTACTGTTCAGTTTATCAAATAGTTGTAATCCGGGGGCGGAGCCTGATGTCCAGCGGGTAGGACGCTTTGCGTTGAAGCTCCCGAGAGGCCTACTCAGAATCCTGACTTAATACCTATATAAATTTACTATTTCGCTCCGAGCTGACCGGGGCACCTCGGGGGGGATGGCGGCCCACAAACCAGCGCGCTTGGACTTCGGGTCTCCTTCTTCTTCTCACGGAAAACGCTCCAAAACGGAGGTCTCCTCCCCGCAGAAGATGGTTCCATTTCGTGAAAACCCCGCAATGCACCTGGAGATTCTGGAGGAAATACGTGGCGTGAAGGAATTGGTGCAGTCTAATGGAGAAGCGCTTCGAGCCATGCGAGAAGACTTTGGAGTGCTCCAAGACCGACTTGAAGGTCTTTCATTACGGCAGGACAATATGGCGGGGGTCCTCGACTCGCACGAGGTGCGCTTGGGCAAACTGGACGAGGCTGAGCGCCAGATACAGAATCTTCAAAAGGAGTTGGAAGATAGCAATAATCGCGCCCGTCGCAACAATGTGAGGCTCCTCGGAATGCCGGAGGGGGTGGAAGCAGGAGATATAAGAGAATTCTTGCTCAAAACTCTTCCCTCCTTGCTGAAGATCACTTTTCACAGAGAACTGGAAATCGATCGAGCACACCGTGTTCCTGCCCGCATGGCGCTCAACCGCACGACCCCCCGGCCTATTATCTTTAGCTTGCTACGATATCAACAAGTGGAACAAATTTTACATGCTGCCCGAGCGAATCATCATTTGGAATATGAAGGTCGTAAGGTCTCCTTCTTTCCTGATTTGGCAAAGCCTACCGTTGACCGTCGGAAGAAACTCCTTGCTCTTCGCCCTCGACTTCAACAGCTACAGGCTCGCTTTGGCCTGTTGTATCCAGCGAAGCTCCGAGTGACTCTCCACAACCAGACCAGGACGTTCGAGGATCCTGATCTATTATCAACATTTTTGGACTCCAAAGAAGCAGAACAGATGCGCTAATCCCAAATCTTGGACTCTTATCTGCCGGCTCTGTCCGCCATTTTGAAGGGCCCGATGCGGCGGTCATAGCCCAGCACAGAAATAGCCTGGACTTTCTTTCTTTCTCTGTATGACTTTTGTCTTTGGTCTCCTATCCCTTCATGATGTGTGCCTCGGTCGGATTCGGAGCACGCACAGTCCTACAGGTTATATGTTTTTTTCAATTTCGGCCTTCTCTGGGGTTTCTCCCCGCAGACACATGGTCGCCAGTAATTTTGGGGTTTTGCTTCTCCTCTACCGTACTGCGGTTTTCTTTGTTAATGTGGGGCGCTTCATTGTATTATATTAGCTTATTTTTCCTATGTCATGTGTACAGCCAGATACAGTCAGTTTGAGGGACACAGTGAAATTATGTGTGCTATCATGCTCAGAATTTTAACTTTTCTGAATGGCCTCATGTAAAATCTTATTATTCATCATACAAGGCATTGCTGGTCCACTCAGCAGAAAGAAAATCCTTAGCTATCTTAGCCACGAGCACGTTGATTAGGTGTTTCTTTAGGAAACGCATTACACTCTGCTGAAACACTGAAACTCAATGCTAGGCCTCACATGGTAGCTGCCTATTCTCCCACCGTTTCCAAATGGTACGGGATAGTCATTCTGGTTAAGAAGTCTTTGCACGCTACTGTACCTGATATTAGTGCTGACATGGAGGGTAGATGGGCCCGTGTACACCTTGAGGTTGGAGATAGTGAATTCACGTGTATTTGCACTATGTCCAGAATGTGGACAACCCTGCTCACTATGCAAGTCTTGCGCAGTTGGCCTCGGCCTCCGCCAATGCTCCATTAATACTTGGTGGCGATTTTACTCAAGTGTTCCCCCAATCTTTTCTTTTCAAACAAGGTGCTTGTTGGTTGGAGGCTCCAGTACCGAGCAGACCTGTGTGGCTAGATATAGTAGCGGGCCTTTGCTCACCGATTCCTCTTACCTTACTCCCTGGTATGACTCTCCCATTAGACTCCCACTATCCACCAATGTTTTTCGACACTTTAGGTGCCTTTAATACTCCTATGCAACCTTTCGACTCCCGACTCTGGTCAGTGTAACTTCAGCATTGCATTCGGTGCGCTAGAGTACTCCCGCCATCGGCACTCTCTGCATAAGGTTGATTGGAAACTTCCGATCTCTCGGTAGTTTACCGGGTGTAGCATCCAATTTTACTAAACCTTATGTAATGCTATCACTAGAGATACCTCTATAGCGCAGAAAGTATGGGAGAGAGAATTGCATGTGACTTTAACCTCGGAGCAATGGAGCCTTATCTGGAGCAGAGGGACACGGGTTTCCGACCCGCCTCACTCACTCAGACCCTCTTCTTTCTAGCCCACCGGTGTTTTTACACTCCTCACAGTTTAGACAAATGGAACACTACTCAGGGTAATGGTTGCTGGACACGTCCTGTGGCCATTGGTTTATTACTTCATTTCATGTTATGCATGAATATCCCGCACTACAGTATAACTGGCGTCGGGTCTGGGGTCGTATTTAGTCTATATTGCACTCTCAGGAGTCCCTTTCTTGGAAGATAGTGGGACTTCGCCCAGTTGCGGGGATCCCCCCTCTCCCAAGAAATGGCTTATCTCCTTTTGAACTTTATGCTTGGCATTGCTGTTTCCCTCATTGAGTAATACTGGGAAGTTAGTTCCCATCTGAGCCTCAATGAATGGTGGAATCATGCCTGTCTCTACAGTAAATATGAACAAATACTTCGTCTGTGCGCTTCCTCCGTTCAGACTCCTTCTTATTGGTCTTAATGGAGGATGTTCAATGAGTATGTACATTTTGCTAAATGCTCTCATCTGACTGTCTAACTTTGTATACATCTCTGTCTCATGATCATGCTGTATTGTGGATACTTTTTTGATCGTTTGATGTATAATCACTGTTAATTGGAAGCGCTCACATGCTGATACAAACGGGTAGAGAAGAAGCACCGGGGTGGGGGGTAATGGGTTTACTTTTCCTTATTGTATACTTGTTTTGTCTCTTTTGGTGTGTTGTTTTCTTTTGTTTGTTGCAAAATGAAAATAAAAGTTTCAAAAAAAAAGAGATTCAACATCCAAAAAAAAAAAAAAAAAAAAAAAAAAAAATAGTTGTAATCCATTTTCCAGCTGTATCGATTATTTCTTTCATTTCTACTGTGGCATCACCTTTAAATACCGTTTCAGTCATGAGTAACATCCCTGCATTTTCCTCAGTAAAGACCGAAGCAAAGAATTCATTCAGTCTCTCCACTATGGCTTTGTCCCCTCTTACCTCTCTATCATCTAATGGTCCAACTGACACTCTTACAGGTTTTTTGCCTCAAATGTACTTGAAAAAGTCTTTATTCTGTGTTTTTGCTTTCACAGCACGCTTCTTCTCAAATTCTCTTTGCCTGCCTTATCAATGCCTTGCATCTAACTTGCCAGTGCTTATGATGTTTCCAGTTTTCGTCATTTGGCTCCTTTTTTCCATTTCCTGAAAGATGCTTTTTTGTCAACAACAGCCTCTCTGACCTTACCTTTAAACCATGCTGGCAGTTTTTTGGACTTCCTTCCATTTTTCTTAAAGCGTGGAATACAGCTGGTCTGGGCTTCCAAGATAGTATTTTTAAACTTACATTGAGCATGGATGTTATCTTTAACCTTTGCCACTGCTCCTTTTAGTTTTTTTCTTAACTATTTTCCTCATTTTATCATAGTCTCCCTTTTGAAAGATAAAAGGTAGTACTGTGGCTTTCTTTACCATCCTTCCTTCATTTATTAAATCAAATGTGATCATGCTATGGTCACTATTGCCAAGTGGCTCCAACACCCTTATCTCTTGCACTAGATCTGGTGTTCCACTAAGGACTAGGTCCAGTATGGCTTCCCCTCTGGTCGGTTCATGAACCAGCTGCTCCAAGAAACAGTCATTTATTTCACCTAGAAACTTTATCTCCCTAGCATGTCCTGCTGTGACACTGACCCAGTCGATACTGGAGTAATTGAAATTACCCATTATTATTACTGTAATTAACTTTTGTTAGTTTCCCTGATTTCTTTGACCATTTCATCATTCATTTGTTCACTCTGGCCAGGCGGTCGATAGCACACCCCCACTGCCATCACCTTCCCCATCCCCTTTTTTTCATGGAATTTCAGTCCATAGAGATAATAGTGTTTTTTGTTTTGCCAAACGTTAATCCTTTGTAACTCAATGCTCTCTTTAACAGAGTGCAACCCCACCACCAATTTGATCTGCTCTATCATTGCGATAGAGTTTGTACCCAGGTAACAGAGCATCCAACTGGTTGTCCTTCCACCATGTCTCTGAGATACCAGTCATATCCAACCTCTCATTTAGTGCTATATATTCTAACTCACCCATCTTATTTTTTTTGACTTCTAGCATTTGCATACAAGCATTTTAGAGACTGTATTTTATTCATATTAATCTGGCTATCGGTAGGCAGGAGTAATTTGGAATCTTTAAGCTCTGTCTACTACTACTACTATTCATCACTTATAAAGCGCCACGCACGCAGCGCTGCACAGCTGACCTAACAAGAGGTAGCCAACATACAAGAGACAGTCCCTGCCTATCGGAGTCAAGCTCATTGGAGCTTACAATCTAGTTAGAACAAACATAAGTTAGAACAGTATAGGGCATTAGTCAGTTCTGCGCAAGGTAGAGCATTAGTCATTTCTGCGCAAGGTACGGTTTGGTCAGTAGTTTGGTCATAAATGATGACGGGGGTTAGGGTTATATGAGGAAGGAGTCAGGATCTGAATGCAACAGTGAAGAGGTGGGTCTTCAATCTGGATTTGAAGAGGGCCAAGGAGGATGCCAGGTGCACAGACGCAGGTAGGCTGTTCCAGGCGTAAGGTGCAGCAAGGTGAAAGGAGCATAGTCGGGAGTTCGCAGTGCGTGTGAAAGGCATTGATAGAAGTAATTTGTTAGCGGAGCGCAGATTTCGAGAGGGGATGTAGGGAGAGATAAGAGGTAGTTATGGGCCATAGAGTTGGATGCACTTATAGGTTAACAAGAGAAGCTTGAATTTGATGCGGGATTGGACAGGGAGCCAGTGAAGCGACCTGAGAAGAGGAGTAACGTGGGCATGGCGAGGTTGGCAGAAGATAAGTCGAGCGGCATGATATTGTATAGATTGGAGGGGAAGGAGGTGGCTAGCGGGAAGACCAGCGAGGAGTAGATTGCAGTAATCAAGGCCAACGAGGAGTAGGTTGCAGTAATCAAGGCGAGAGGAGATTAAGGAGTGGATAAGCGATTTGGTAGTGTGTTCAGAGAGGAAGGGGCGGATTTTGCTGATGATGTAGAGAAAGAAGCGGCAGGTCTTAGCTACAAGCTGGATGTGAGCAGAAAAGGAGAGGGAGGTGTCAAAGATAGCCCCCAGATTGTGGGCTGAGGGAACAGGAAGGATAGTAGATCCATCCACATGGATTGAGAGAGGGCGAAGTGGGGGGGAGGAGTTTGGTGGAAAGACAAGGAGTTCAGTCTTGGCCATGTTCAGTTTTAATCGGCGATGAGACATCCAGGCAGCGATGTCCAAGAGACAGGCAGAGATCTTGGACTGGGTTGCCGGGGAAATATCAGGTGTAGAGAGGTAGATTTGGGAGTCATCGGCATAGAGATGGTATTGAAAGCCATGGGAGGAGATGAGCGCGCCAAGGCCTTGGGTATAGAGAGAGAAGAGGAGGGGGCCCAAGACAGATCCCTGGGGTACTCCTACATGGAGTGGGATAGGGGAGGAGGAGGAGGAGCCACCAGAGCATACACTGAACGAGCGATGGGAGAGGTAGGAGGAGAACCAGGATAGTACGGAATCCTTGAAGCCAAGCGAAGAGAGGGTGATGAGGAGAAGGTCGTGGTCGACGGTGTCAAAGGCAGCAGAAAGGTCAAGAAGGATGAGGATAGAGTAGAGGCCCTTGGATTTAGCTAGGAACAGGTCGTATGTGACTTTAGTGAGTGCCGTTTCAGTGGAATGTAGGGGACCGAAGCTGGATTGAAGTGGGTCCAGGAGCGCCTGGGAGGTGAGGAAGTCAAGGCAACGACGGTGGACTGCTCGTTCTAATAGTTTGGATATGAAGGGAAGGAGGGAGATGGGTCTATAGTTAGAAGGGCATGTGGGATCAAGTGAGGGTTTCTTGAGGAGGGGTGTGACAACAGCGTGTTTGAAGTCAGCGGGGACAGTTGCAGTGGAGAGTGAAAGAGGACAGCAACCTTGGGCTGGAAGGACTGGGGTTTCTAGTCCCACAGGCGCTCCTTGTGGTCTTGGGCAAGCCACTTAACCCTCCATAGCCCATGTTCCCTGTAAAATAGTTATCTCCAAGTTATAATGCCCTGTTCATTGTAATTTCAGTTTGTTCAATGTAAACCGCACTGATGCAGAATAGCGCGGTATATAAGAGAATGTAAATAAAAAGGTTGAGGATATGAGTGAGAGAGATGGAATGTAGGAGATGGGTGGGGATAGGGTCTGAAGAACAGGTGGTGGGTTTGGAGGAGGAAAGGAGGAGTGTGGTTTCATCGTCAGAGATCGAAGGGAAGGAGGAGAGGATGGCGGGGGGAGTATGGATGGGGAGGAGAAATGGGAAGGAGGGGAGGTAGATGAGGGGGTAGGTAATTGGAGGGTAATTTTGAGGATTTTGTTGTGGAAGTAGTCAGCTAGGGTTTGGGCAGAGAGGGCGGGATTGGGGACGGGGGGACCTTGAGGAGATAATTGAGGGTGTTAAAGAGATGGCGAGGATCAGAGACAAGGGAATTAGTCAGATGAATGTAGTAGTCTTGTTTGGCAAGTGCTAAGGCTGACTGGAAGGAGCCAAGCATTAATTTGAAATGTAGAAGGTTTGCTGGGGAGCGGGATTTGGACTAGGCTCGTTCGGCAGAACGGGCGCAGATGCATAAGTAATGGATTGTGGGTGAAAGCCAGGGATGGGGAATAGATTGTTTAACAGGACATGGGGTGGAAGGGGCAAGAGTGTCAAGGGCTGAGGATAGTGTAGCATTGTAAGAGGATAATGCCTCATCGACAGACTCGGATGATAAAATGGAGGAAAGAGATGGTGGAGGAGAGAGTCAGGGGATCAATATTATGCAGATTTCTAAATAGGTCGGAAGAAACAGGACGAGGTTGGGATGGCGGGAGCTGTAGAGTAAAAGTTAAGAGGTGATGGTCAGATAAGGGAAGGATTGATTCGCGGAAGTTTGAGGGAGAGGAATTGGAGAAGAGTATTAGGTCAAGGCAGTGGCCGTGTAGGTATGTGGGGGCAGTGGAGCAAAGTTGGAGGTCAAACGAGGCGATAAGAGTGAGGAACTTTGAGGCATGGGGGGTCAGAGGGGTTGTCGACGTGACTGTTGAAGTCGCTGAAAATAAGAGTGGGGGAGGAGGGATCCATAAAGGCAGAGAGCCAGGAGTCGAAGTCGGTGAGGAAGGTTGACTTGGAATAGTCGGGTGGGTGATAAATAACCACTACTCGGAAGGGAAGTGGTGTGAGGAGACGAATGGAGTGGACTTCGAAGGAGAGGGGGGAGTGTGATTGGCGTGGCAGGAGGGGTTGGAATTGGCAAGAGGGCGAGAGTAGGAGGCCAATGCCACCACCACAACCAGTAGATCGAGGTGTATGGGAGAATTGGTAGCCCCCATAGCAGAGAGAGGCAATGGATGCATTGTCGTCTGGGGGGAGCCAGATCTCGGTCAGGGCGAGGAGGGTGTAGGGCATTAGAGATGAAAAGATCATGAGTAAAAGAGGTTTTTTAAATAACTGAGCATGCGTTCCATAGGGCGCAAGTAAATGGGAGAGCGGAGGGGGGGAGGAGAGGGATATGTATAAGGTTGGATAAGTTACGTTCGTATTTCTTATTAGAATAGCGTGGGGGTCTATTTTTAGGGTAGTAGCGAGCTTTAGATGGAGAAGGGTGAGGGTGGGTATGTTTGGGTGTATGTGCTCCCCGAGAGGGATATGAGGGGGGGGAAATGAGGGATAATTTGATGGTGCTGGGTAGGTTATGTGAGGGATTATTTTTGGTGGTAGGGTTGGAGTTGATAATTATGGGTGAGTGATTGCGGGATGACTGGGAAGGGGTGGAAGGAGGGAGGAGTAGGATGTGGATGAGATTAGATAGGGTACGTGAGGAACTATCTTTAGAGTGGGAGAGAAATCGGGGGGGGGGGAGACCAGGTTTAGGGTTGATATTACCTGATGAGAGAAGGAGAATGAGTAATAGAGAGCGAGGTAAAGTGGAGATACTATGGAGGAAGCGAGGGTGGGGTTGCTTTAAAGAGAGGGGGCAGGTTGAATGCGGGGGATGATGTGGGGAAGCTCAAGAGCAGGTGCTAGGGTAGGGGGGAGAGTGGAGGGAGAAGTGAGGAAGGTGGAGAGGGGGGCTGGGTGAGTGCGGAGGATAGTGTGGAGAGTGGAGGGAGAAATGAGAGTAGAGGGAGAGGAGGGAGGGTGTTGATAGGAGGGGAGGCAGTTGGGGAGGATGAGGGAGAGGAGGACAATGAGATATGGGGCCATGGGGGTGGGCAGCAAGGTCTGAGCAAACAAGGGTAGCAGTACTACGCAACAGTAGGTAGCAGTTCTAAGCAACAATAGGTAGCAGTCCTGAGCAAACAATGGGTAGCAGTACTAAGCAAAAATAGGTAGCAGTTCTAAGCAACAATAGGCAGCAGTCCTAAGCAACACTGGGTAGCAGTTCTAGGCAATAATGGGTAGCAGTTCTAAGCAACAATAGGTAGCAGTTCTGTGCAACACTGGGAGCAGTTCTACGTAATAATGGATAGCAGTTTTAAGCAACAATAGGTAGCAGTTGTAAGCAACACTGGGTAGCAGTTCTAGGCAATAATGGGTAGCAGTTCTACGCAACACTGGGAAGCAGTTCTACGCAACACTGGGTAGCAGGTCAGAGTAGTACTGGGTAGCAGTTCTGCTGGGGTGCAGGCAGTGAGCAGCAGTTCTGTGCAAGTACTGGGTAGCAGTTCAGTGCAGGCAGTGGGCAACAGGTCTAGGCAATCAGCGGGAAGCGGTTCAGTGCAAACAATGGTTAGCAGCTCTAGGTAGGCAGTAGGTAACAGTACTAAGCAGACAATGGGTAGCAAGTACAAGGCGGGTAATGGAATGAAGGTCAATGTCAGCAGTGGGCAGCAAGTCAAGGAAAGTTACTTGAAAGAAGGTGGTGTTGGCGAGATGGTTGAGGTCTGGAGGAGAAGTGTGGAGGAGCGATCATGCCTACCCGGATCCAGGGCCGGCTCCAGGCAGCTATGATGATTAGGAGGAGCAGGGTTCAGGCTCAGACCAGGGCGCTCCCGGGCCCGCGCCTAAGGGCCACACCAAAGGGCCCTCTGGCGAGGCTCTCAGGCGCGGGCCCGCCAGGCACGGGCATGCCCGATGGAGCACGCTGCTTTTAAAGGGCCGCTGCCCTTTGATCCTTCCCGCGGTGGCAGCGTGCTCTGCTCCAGAGATGGAGCACGCTGCTTTTAAAGGGCCGCTGCCCTTTGATCCTCCCGGTGGTGGCGGCGGCGTTATGCTCTGCTCCTGTGATTGAGCACGCCCTTTGATCCTTTGGTCCTACCCGAGGACATTTGGGCTGCTTTTGTCTTTATTGAAATCTCTCTGCTGTTTGTTTATTTATTTATTTAACCAGATTTGTATACCACTTTATGCTTTAATCAAAGTGGTTAACGATACAATTGTGGATTTACATAGAACAGAAGGGAAGTGGTGACAAGACATACATATAGACATAGATTAATTAGTTCCTTGCGTTATCTCATACGTCAGTGGAGCATGAGTTCTTTATGTCCCCAAATCATAGACTTCTGTGAATAATAGGGTCTTGAGGGATTTGCAGAAATCCTTGATGTCGTTTATGGCTCTTAATTCATCCAGAAGAGAATTCCAGAGTGCAGGCACTGAGAATGAAAGGCTCTGTTGGAGGTAGCTTGTTTAGTTTTCTGGTGCCATGAAGGTAGATGAAGTTTGTTCATACTCTTAGATCGTCTTGGCCTGATAGTTGAGTCCTTGGACAATAATCCATAAAGGACATCCACTGACCATAGCTTAATAATCTTGAATATGTTCATGGTTGTCTTAAATCTCACCCATACAGTTATTGGTAGCCAGTGCAGTTGTTGGAGTATAGGTGTAATATGTTCATGCTTGGCTATGCCCATAATGATGCGTGCTGTGGTGTTCTGTACTAATTGAAGTGGGTGTATAGATTTTTTGGGCAGACCCTGATATAGTGAGTTTCCATAGTCTAAAATCGGGATAATGACCACTTGACATACGGTTCGAAAATGATTATGGCTGAGGATCGGTTGAAGTCTCCTGACGAACGTCAATCGCTGATACGCCTTAGCAGCGGTTTTATTTATATGTGATTTGCAGGTTTAGATTTTTATCCAAGGTAACGCCCAGTTATTTCACTTCGTCTTTTAGCGATATTGTTCTATCCAGAATACTAATGGCTGAAGGCGGGTTGCAGTTAGAGTACTGTCTGTACTCGAGTGCTTCCAGTGCTTTAACAAACGCTTTAGTATCTTTGCCCGGTGCAGAGGTAAGGTTGTAGTCTCCCAGGGCTATTAGCCGTTTATGCTTGTAGCTGAAAGCGCAAATTGATTGAAGTATCGCCGATAGGTGTTTAGTATTAGTATTAGGGGGCCTGTATGTGAGGCAAGGAGTGGAGGAGTAGCCTAGTGGTTAGAGCAACTGCCTAGTACTCAGAAGATCAAGAGTTCGATTCCCACTGGCACTCCTTGTGACTTTGGGCAAGTCACTTTATCCTCCATTGCCTTGGAAGAAAAGGCTGGCAATCTACTTCCAGTGATACATTGCCAAGAAAACCCAGAGGTAGCTGGGTCGCTATGAGTCAACACTGACTTGATGGCACTAAAAAAAAAATGTGAGGCAAAAGCTGACATAATGGTTTGAAATAATCAAGGTGCTTGATTTAGCTGAGTTGCTCTTGGAAATAACATTAAATTTGTAGTGTGTTCTGGTCAATATTAGTACCCCTCCACCTCTCTTGCATGTTCTGTGGCAACTAAAAGCTGTGAAATCTGATGGAGTAATTTGATTTAGGATGACTTGATCTGTATCTGTAAGCCATATCTCTGTAATGCATATAATATCAAGCTTTTGGTCTGGGATGTAGTCATGGATGGTATATGGCTTATTTTTAATTGATCTGGCATTTATTAATGCACAGTTAATTGCAGAGGTAAGGATGGGGTTACTGGACGCTTTCCGAATTGGTAGTGTCTTAACAGCCCTGTTTTTATTATGTGGTGTTTGTTGCCTGGTTCGTGGGTGGAGCTGTGGGGCAGTAATCCAGGGTGTATAAAATAGATATGAATGCAGGAACGTGTGAGTTGGTAAGTGAAAGTTTTATGTCAAGTTTGATGCATCAGTAGTAGTAAAGTGATGTATGTTATGAAATATTGGTAAGTGAGAGACAGTTCTGCTTTCTAGAAGGATTTAACTATGTAAGTAACTTTGTCTGTGTTTAGTTTGTAATATGGTTGGATTGGGTATGTTGCCTGCTTGCGGTTAAATCTCGGTGAGCTCACCTGGTGTGTAGAAGAGCCGGGTTAGGTGGGCTGAATAACAGGTAGTATGTTGGAAGGATCGCGGCTTGGTCTACGATTGAGTCACTTCTGCATGAGAATTCGGATTGGGTTTGCGTTCTTGACTGAAGTCTTTGCCCAAGATTTTAATGTTTGATGCTATCCACTTCGAGGTTTTTGAAAGAGCCATGCCAAAGGGCCCTCTGGCGAGGCCCGCAAGGTGCGGGTGCGCCTGCTGGCTCCTTTTAATTTATGTTGCCTGGGTTGAACTGTAGATTCCGATCAGCTGAAGAATCGGAGTGGGGGAGATGCTGGCTCTGACTGCGTCTCAACCCTGATCGGGCTTTGCAGCCGTTGGTAGTGTTGTATTCTAAGCGGCTCCCTAACTTATGCCCTAACTTCATTTTTTTGCTAGTATCCTTCAAGGATACATTTTTCTGAGCCATGCACGCCTGGGTGACTGTTGGCTTTCCCCTATTATCTAGTTTAAAAGCGGCTCTATCTCCTTTTTAAAGGTTAAGGCCAGCAGCCTGGTTCCATTCTGGTTAAGGTGGAGCCCATCACTTCGGAAAAGCCCCCTTTTCCCCAGAATGTTCCGAATTTCCTAACAAATCCAAACCCTCTTCTTCGCACCATCGTCTCATCCATGCATTGAGACTCCAGAACTCTGCCTGCCTTTTGGGTCCTGCACATGGAACGGGAAGCATTTCGGAGAATACTGCCCTGGAAGTTTTGGATTTCAACTTCCTACCTTTAAAGCCTAAATTCAGCCTCCAGAACCTCCCTACCACATTTTCCTATGTTATTGGTATCAACATGTACCAAGACAGCAGACTCCTCCCCAGCACTATCTAAGACCTTGTCTAGGTGGCGCGTGACGTCCACTACCTTTACACCATGTAGGCATGTTACCAGGCGATTCTCACATCCACCAGCCACCCATTTATCTATATGCCTAATGATCGAATCACCAACTATAACAGCTGTCCTAACCCTTCCCTCATGGGCACATGGCCCTGGAGAATCTTCCTCGGTGCGAGAGGGTTTTACATCACCTGGAGGACAGGTTCTAGATACAGGATTACTTCCTGCCACGCCAGGGTGATACTCTCCTGTCACGTGACCTCTCTCCTCCATGGCAACAGGGATGCTGCCAGACTGGAGGTGGGACTTCAGTAGTACATCCCTGTAGGTCTTGTCTATGTACTTCTCTGTCTTCCTTATGTCCTATACTCTAGCCTCCAGAGATCAGACTCATTCCCTGAGAGCAAAGAGCTCCTTGCACATAGTGCACACGTATGACCCCTCACCAACTAGGAGAAAATCATACATGTGATATTCAATGCAAAAGACCGGATAGCCCCCATCTCATTGTTGGACTATGGTCTGCATCTTAGTTTTAGGGTTGTATTTAGGTATTTAAGTTGTTTACTTACTAAGGTTTGCTGGGGATACTTCTGCTAATAAAACTATACCTAATATGTTTAATGGACTTTGTTCACCTCAAGCTTAATTAATCTCAGGTCCTTAATGTATGGCTGATGAGGATAAATAGCTGTACCTGAGAGTGAATATGGCACCTCCTTTCCTTTTGAGAGGTTTAAGCACCTATAAAGCTACGATTATGCCATGGGTGGGAGTGACGGATGGAAAGATGACTTATCAAAAGTTGGCTGCTACACAGTACCCTGTTCTGTACTTCTAAGGTAATCTGTGACCAATTACCTGGGTGATTTACACAGCCCTTGCTTTGATAGAGAGAGTCTTTCAAAATGCTCCTTTGATCTGTCCCTTGGCTTTGACACCTATTTAATACAATTTCATAGGTCTCTTGCCCCCTGTCTAGAAGGCCTCTTTGTATAAGTCTCTAGAAACAATTTATTGCTCAAAGAATACAGACCCTGTTTTTCCTTTTATGCTAAGTTATACTCTGATTAAATTTAAATTAAAGTTCTTTGCTGGTACTAGGCCCTGACTGAGTATTACATTTAAACTAGAGGCTCTCTGCTAGGTTTTAAATTTAACCAGAAAGCGCTCTGCTGTGTTCAGATTTTAAACTGAGAGCCCTCTGCTGGGTTTTATACTGAAAGCTACCTGTTGAGTTTTCAGTTTAACTGAAAGCTCTTTGCTGGTACTAGGCCCTGACTGATTTAGCAAAAACACTGGATTCTAATTTACACAGATTAATCGGCTTTAATCTAGTGAATTCCCTTTTCTCCAAGATTTTGAAAAAATTCCCAGAAGTAAATACTTATAATTGCAAATCTCTCTCCAGAAGTAGCAATCCCTTTTTGTAGTCCTTCAAGTCCTTTTGTCGTCCTTTTGCACCAGATCATGTGTTCCACGAAGGACTAGGTCCAAAGTAGCTTTCCCTCTTGTCTGTTCATGAGTCAGCTTCTCCAAGAAGCAGTCTTTTTATTTCATCTAGAAACGTTTTGTCTTTAGCATGTCCTGCTGTGACATTTACCCAGTGAATACCGGGGTAATTTGCCCATTATTACTGTGTTGTAACTTTGGTTAGCTTCCCTGATTTAGCATTTCATCATCCATCTGTTCATTCTGGCCAGACAGACAGTAGTACATCCCCACTGCCATTGCCTTCCCCTTTTTACATGAGATCTCTAACCCTAGAGATTCTACAGTGTGTTTTGTTTCCAGCAAAACGTTTATCCCGTGTCACTCGGTTTAAAAGCTGCTCTATCTCCTTTTTAAAAGTTAATTTCCATTTCATCCTGCTAGACTAGTCCAGATAAGTGGGTTTAGCTCCCCCACCAGCAGATTTTGGAGACGAGAAAAAAATACCAGAAGCTTGATTGGTTGAGCCCTGTTAGGTATATAGCTGCCCCCCTAGAGGTCGCCTTCAGTATTTTCTCAGTCTCCAGGCAGATGTGGGGTCTGCCTGCGATGGACCTCATGGGGTCGGCGACAAATGCCAAGGCACCACTCTATTTCAGTCGAAGGAGGGAGTGTGGGTTGCAGGGTCTAGATGTGTTGGCCCAGCCATGGCCGGCTTCAGCTCTGCTGTATGTCTTCCCCCCCTTGGGTGCTGATCGGGAGAGTTCTCCAGTGCATTGAGGCGCACCCAGGCGCAGTGATCTTGATGGCACCCAACTGACCTTGGAGGCCATGGTATGCCAACCTCGTCCTTAAGGTCCTTATGGGAGTGCCCTTCGAGCCGCTCAAGGTATATCACTCCGGGATTTGTCCCTCAAGTCAGCTAGAAGGGTCTCAGAGTTGCAGGCTCTTTCGTGCCAAGATCCCTTTCTCTTTTACTTGGCGGAGGGCAATGGCCCTTCTACCGAACCAGCCTATTTCACTCCCGACCTTCTCTAAGGACCAATCTGCAGGCTGCAATAGAGGACTTAAGGCTGTGGATCTCAGCAGAGTGCTCCGTCTCTATCTGAAGGTGGCATAGCCCTTTCGCAGATCCGATCACCTTTTTGTACTGTTTGCTGGCCCTCGCAAAGGCCTCACAGCCTTCAAGACCACTATCTCTCGCTGGCTTCGCCAGACCATTGAATCAGCCTACATAATACAGCAGCAGCCTCACACAACCTTAGTGCCCCCTCCCTCTTCCTCCACTCTCTCCCGAAGATGTCAAAAAAGCTCTCGGAAGGATTTGCCTGCCAGCCACCTTTCACACAGTGCTGTTAAAATAAACCCAGCTATTGAAGCAGTTTCAGGGGAGTAGAGCTGAGCCCAGCATGGATCCTATGCCTGGGGTTCTCAGGGGGTGAGTACCAAGGCTTGACCTTGTCATTGTCCTCATTGGAGGCTCCCGGTTCCGTCTCTGAGGGATATAATTCGTGGTGGACTGCTGGCGCTGTGTAGGGATTTTCTACCATTTTCTGCACGTGTTAGTAACGTTTTTGCCTATTGTGTGTCAAGCGACTCAAACGCATGCTGTCTCCCTAGTGCCTTTAATGCACCATATGTAAAAGTGCAGTTTATGCATGCTTGCGGGCTGATGCATCCTTAGCACGTGCTCTTGTGATACTTATCCTAACTCTGTCTTCTTCCAGGAAACATTGTTTGTTTGACCTGTGGCAGGCAAAGAGCCTCATCCTTGGATTCTGGACTCTACCTTTCCTTTATGGCAGCTGGAGAGCATGCTTTCCCCCTCTGTCAGGGGATACAGTTAATCCGTTCTTACCTGCCTCAGGGCACGAGGTGCGGGATGGTGCTAAGGATGCTCAGCCAGTTGGTGGGTCCAGCGATTGTGCCGTGAGCTGCTCTTCATCCTATAGGGGATTTATGGCGGCTATGCCCTCTGGTGTTGGAGCCTTTTCTGAGAGACGAGCTTCCAGAGTCCGGATTGTCCTCCCCGGAATTCTTTTCCTTTTTGTAATAGGCCTGGTACTTCTGGCATGGACATTCAGATCCTGCGGCCTCTAGGTGCCCGCTATGCAGTCTCGTGCTCGGCAGGCTGAAAGTAGAAGCCCTGTTCAATTACCTTTAACTAAGCATCCCTGACGCAGGAGACTCCCTGAAGATGAGAAACAGTTGGGAGTTATCCAAGATACAGATTCATCTGGATCTGAGGCATAATCAGTATTGGGCTCTGATGTAGATGAGTACCTATTCTCACCTTCAGAAAACTATGCTGAGGCTGATGTTATCCGCCTGTTTCAGAAGGAGGTGTTGGTGGCATTGATTTCCAAGGTCTGATCCGCCTTGAACTTGACATATGCTTCCGGTCGGGAGCAGGAGCTGAAAGTACACCCACTTCTTCAAGGTATGTGGAAATCCACTGTTGTCTTTCTGTTCCTGGAGGTGATTAAAGATATGATCTGGTCTGAGTGGGACTTGCTGGACTCCCTGCCCAAAGGGTTAAGGATCTATAAGAAGATTTATGCTCTCCTGGAGGAGGAGTGCAGCAAGTGGTTTGACATTCCCAAGGTGGATGCAGAGGTCACGGCAGTTACCAGATAGAAGACCATTCCTTTGGAAGGCCGATCGACCTAAAGGGATGTTCTGGATGGCAAGGTTGACTTCTTGCTGAAGAACCAGTTTGCCATGGCAGCAGAAGATTCTACAGCTGGGGTGGGGGTATGTACTAGCTTGATGTCTAGAGCCGTACTCCAGTGGATTCAGTCTCTTCCGCCTAATGATACTATTTCTCTCTTGGAGTTGGCTATGGCCTTCCTTTCTGAATGCCATGTAGGACCTGGTATGCTTTGTGGCCAGGGATGGTGCCCTGACGATGGTGTCACAGCAATGGATCTGGCTTCTGTTTGGAGAAACTGGTGAAGGACCTAGATGAGACAAAATCTTCCTGCTTCCTGGAAGACGAGGCCAGTGCCTCTTTCTCATCAGCCTCTGCCTGACCACCAAGAGCACGCTGACTGGATTCCTGGGGTTCTCGGGACTATTGTCACTACTGCCATGGAAAACGTTTCTTCCCATCTGCATCAGGGTCTCTTGCTTATTCTCCATCCTTTTGTGGAACACATAGATCCAGGGACTCCGCCCCATCCAGAAGAGGACCCTCACAGGCTATATAGTGAAGATTTGGGTGTTCATTCCCTGGTACCTTTGATGGATGGTAGGCTTTGCCTCTTCTTTCAGGAATGGACCCAGGTTACCAAGGATCACTGGGTGCTTGACACCATTCAATTCTGCTACGTCCTTGAATGCTAGGAGCTGATTCTCGATGCCTTCATCATTTTACCCTTGTGGGTCTGCAATCGAAGGTGCCGCAGAGCAAACTGCCTTGGACAAGTTACTTTGCCTGAAGATGATAGTGCCCATCCTCCCAGACGAGTGGAGAAAGGGTAGATACTCTCTACCTCGTGGTGCCAAAGAAGGGTGGTCCCTTCATCCCATTCTGGGCCTCAAAGGCGTCCATACGCACTTATGCGTCCTGCACTTTCAAATAGAAGCCTTACGCTCCGTGATTCAAGCAGTACATCGAGGGGAATTCTTGGCTTCTTTGGATCTGGCCATGGTGTATTTTCATATCCCAATCCAGGCAGATCAGCTGAAGTATTGCCATTTTGCCATGCTTGGCTCTCACTCTGTTTGCCGCCCTTTCTTTTGGGCTGTCCATCGCCCCGTGGAGGTTCTCAAAGGTCATGGTGGTGACAGCTCCGGCACCAAGGGATCTGTGTTCGTCCCTGTCTAGGCAACTGGCTCATCTGAGCTCGTTCCCTGTTAGAAGCGTCTTGGGTGATGTCCTGAGTGGTGGTCTTTTTTTAAAATTTTTGGCTGGGTGATCAATCAGCAAAAGAGACAGCTTTTAGCTTCCCAGTCCTTGGAGTTTCTGGGAACACGTTTTGACACTCAAGTGGGCAGAGTTTTCCTGCCAGTGGAGAAAGTCAGAAGACTGTTGAATTACCTTGTGATGTTCTGTGTGCAGCAGGCTCTCAGAGTCTTGGATTATCTTCAGCTCCTCGGATTGATGGTAGCGACCATAAAGATAGGTGTATGCTCACATGCAGCTACTCCAGCGGTCCTTGTTGACTTGATGGTCCCCAAATTCTCGGGAGTTCATGCACAGGCTTCTGCTCATGTTGAACGTGAAGTCTGTTAAAAAAAAAAAAAAAGGTACCATAACCTGCTTCACCCCTCACCAGCAACAGAACCTGAAAGATCCGTGGACGGTACCAACTGGATGGATCTCTTAGCCTATAGCCTACTTCTGACCAGATAGCAAGCTCAACCTCGATCCTTGGAATTCAGTTCTCTAAATTCAACTGCAAATAAAGAAAGCACACAGACACAGAGAGTTATATAAAACAGTACAACTTCAGCTTAAGTGAGGAATTCATAGCTGTACAGACTTGTGCAGGTTCCCATGATCCCTCCCCCCCCGCCCCCTTAGCTAGGCCTAGTGGTTGGGGCAAGGTACTTCAGGCCGGAAGGTCGGGGGTTCAAATCCCACTAGAGGACAGCAACCTTGGGCCGGAAGGACTGGGGTTTCTAGTCCCACAGGTGCTCCTTGTGGTCTTGGGCAAGCCACTTAACCCTCCATAGCCCATGTTCCCTGTAAATAGTTATCTCCAAGTTATAATGCCCTGTTTAATGTAATTTCAGTTTGTTCAATGTAAACCGCACTGATGCAGAATAGCGCGGTATATAAGAGAATGTAAATAAATAAATAAAATAAATCTCACCTCCTTTTATTAGGGAGCAACTCTTACATTGTACAAATTCAGCTCTACGTCAAGCTTTGTTTATCTAGATCAGTGGTTCTTAACCAGTCCTCCTTGAACCCCTAGGCCAGTCGGGTGTTCACGATAGCCCTAATGAATATGCATGAGATATATATGCATTAGAGATATCCTGCCAATCTGACTGGTTTGTGGCCCTCTACGGCTGGATTTGGAGACCCCTGCCTTACACCTCTGTCATTTAAGATTGTGAGTGGGCAAGGTGCAGATGTCCTAGACATCAAAAGGGTAGACAGAATGTGTCACATGCCTCCTCAATTCTCACCACCACCAAAAAGTTGTCTAATAGACAATATTTTGGTGGTGGTGAGAAGCAAAGAGGCATGTGACAAATTCTATCTAACCTTTTCGATGTCTTGGAGATCTGCACCTTGCCCACTCACATTCTTAAATGACAGAGATGTAAGGCAGGGGTCTCTGAATCCAGCCCTAGAGGGCCACAAACCAGTCAGGTTGGATCTCTAATGCATATATATCTCATGCATATTCATTAGGGCTATCCTGAACACCCGACTGGCCTAGGGGTTCAAGGAGGACTGGTTAAGAACCACTGATCTAGATGTTCTAGGTCAGAACAGAGACATTTCTGCTTCAGCATTCTAAAAACAAAAGCAATCTGTCTGTCTCGTTCTCACAAACAATGTCATCTCAAAGTAAAACCTTGGCTTTTATAGCATCTCTCTCTTCAGACTGTCAGACCTCAGACTGTCAGACCTCAGACTGTCAGCACATTCCAAGCCATTCTCCATATTATCCCTTTTCAGAGGGCCCTGGGACCCCACTTCAAGTTACTTCCAACAGTCCCCCCTCTGATTCTGGACCGAATCACTACAAATGAATGATAGCTCAAACATATCCAAGTCCAAAATAAATCTTCTGCCATAGAGAACATCGTTCTCTTCACGTGCTTCAGAGTCCTAAGCACAACATCTGGTTCACAGGCGAAGTTCATCTTGCTGGTTGGAAGAAGTCTTTATACATATGCTCCATTTGACAATATAGAAAAAGGATTACAAGCATTATGTGACACTGTTTGCCCTTGCTAGGTCTCAGTAAGAATGTGTATAGAGAGTAAGGTTCTACCAATTATTCTCACAAGCAACATATCTGACAGTAGCCAACTGCTCTTCATAGATCTTCCAGTAGTTCAGAGGTTTACGCTCACATTCACATCACGAGACTGGTCACAACTGTAAGTTCTCCAGCAGCTTTCTCTTTTTCAGTCTGGACTGTGCTATGCACATCTTGGACAGTTTCAGTGACTGTCTCCCCAGCTTCATGGCTGCATGTACATCTTTCTGTAGTAGTGCTAGAATCGCTGATCCTTGCTTCTATTTGGCTTTCAGCAGCATTGCAGACTTCCTTTCATTCGCAGTAGTCGTCATCTTCGGCCCATAGGATTCAGTGCATGTAATATATAATTTGAGGAACATCTAATGTAGCCGCCTCTTATTACTTGTTACTTACTGTTACTTGTTTCTAGTTCAATGTAAACTGTTCTGTACAAACTGTTCTATGTAAACTGTTTTACTGTTTTTGTTATATGTAAACCACACTGATTTCAAAGAGCGCGGTATATAAAAGCAAGCAAGCAAATACATAAATAAATAAATAATTAAACCAAAACTCACTACAACATTCCTCTGATTCTTCACAATTGCAAATAAGCACCACTGCTAATGGCAATATAGAAGTGAACAGAATTATCTTATCTAATCTAATGTTAACTAATTACAATACATCTACTGCTAGCACTAAATTATTGCAACTTTTTTAACTATAGGTATACCAAGTTAACTTGCAACATACTTCTATTTTACATCTACATTCTTCAATTTTTTTCTTTTTCACATTAAAGTTAGTGTATGATCTAATAGACACACCTCTTTTATCAAGTGCACAACTTACAAGGTATATCACTAATCATGTTTGTAATTTATTCTTCAACCATGACAATATACAAAGTATTACTTAATCTTATTACTTAAGGGGTAACAAACATCAAAACATAAACTGACAGTTTATGGCAAATAAATTTCAATTGTTTACCAAAAATTCTTAGGAAAGCTCTTTTATCTGTGGTAATGGTTTGACTCTTTACCCTGAACATTGTCTGATTGACATAGACAT
Organism: Ichthyophis bannanicus; assembly: GCA_033557465.1. Taxonomy (NCBI): domain Eukaryota; kingdom Metazoa; phylum Chordata; class Amphibia; order Gymnophiona; family Ichthyophiidae; genus Ichthyophis; species Ichthyophis bannanicus. The sequence continues at coordinate 24,135,285 of CM066035.1, forward strand.
CACAGCTCACAAAGGACGGACATCGGGACACAAAACAAAAGGAAGCAGATACATCATGGGTCATTACATAGAATTCCAAGAATCGTTCATAACCACAAAACTTTCACAACATTTATTTATTTATTTAAACGGATTTCTATACCGCCTTATCCTACAATCAAGACAGTCTGAACAGCAAACAATCAACAAAATACTGTGTCTAGTGTGCACATGCAGTGAGCGGTGTATGCGTGTGAGTGTGTCTGGTCGTTGATTTTTGGTGCGCTATTTACAGCGTGTGCTATTTACAATGCTATGTATATCAGGTCCTTGGTTCATTACTATTATCGAGTCACGAGGGTGGGGTATAGAGTTGTCTGTTGCATGGTTTAAGTGACGTTACCGTAGTGCTCTATGAAGAGGGTCGTCTTCAGCAGTTTCCTGAAGTCCTTAATGTTTGTTGTTGAATGAAGTTCGTCAGGGAGGGTGTTCCAGATTGTTGGTGCCGCCTTTGATAAGGCTCGTTTTTCGGTGTCCTTGCATACCTTGTTGATGTCTTTAGGTGTGTTGACACGGTTGGATGTGCCTCTTCTCCTCGGTCTTGTGCTGCTGTCGGGTTGTATGAGTGGATGTAGGCTGAAAGCTGATGACTGATGTTTGATTTTGAAAATGTTTATGACTGTCTTGTATCTAATGTGGGCGCTAATGGGCAGCCAGTGGAGCTCTTTTAGGGTGGGTGTGATGTGTTCTTGTCTTGTGGTCCCGGCTATTATGCGTGCTGCTGTATTTTGCGCCATTTGCAATGGTCTTAGTGTCTGTTTTGTTAGGCCAAGATAGATTGGGTTGCAGAAGTCTAGGATTGGGGTTATTAGTGCCTGACAAACTGTGCGGAAGTGTTCCTGAGCGAGGAGGGGCTTGAGGCGTCATACTAGTCTCATCCTGTGGTATGCATTTTTGGTGGTTCTGCTGATGTGGGACTGAAGGTTAAGTTCTTTGTCCAGGGTCACTCCGAGGTATTTCACTTCTGGTTGTATGGGTATGGTTATGGTGCCTATCTTGATGTTGCGAGGAGGGGTGAAGTCGGAGTTTCGTGTGATGATTAGCGCCTCGGTCTTGCTGTAGTTTATGGTCAGGTTGTTGTCTTGAAACCAGCTGTTCATGTGTGTGAGACAATCTGTTATCTTGGTGTAGTCTGGGTTGTTGAGGGTGATTGGTGTGTAAATCATTATATCGTCCGCATAGATTGTGTATTTTATCCTGTGTTCTTTTATGATGCTGCATATTGGCTGGATGTAGAGGTTAAATAATAGTGCTGATAGGGCGGATCCTTGGGGTGCGCCTTGCATGACTTTTATGGGTCGGGATGTGTTGGGCCCATTCTTGACCTGTATCTGTCTGTCCGTTAGGTAAGAGTGGAACCACCTCATTGTGGCTCCTTGTAGACCGATGTTCTTTAGTCTTGCTAGTAGCGTTCCGTGGTCCACTGTGTCAAATGCTGATGATATGTCAATGAAGATCATGAGTATTCCGTTCTTGCTGTTGTCTATGAGGTGTAGTATGTCGTTAAACAGGTATAGCAGGAGTGTTTCAATTCCATGGTTGGGGCGGAAGCCGTGTTGGTTGAGGTCCAGTTGTGCGTGGTTGTCGATGTGGTCTTGTAGCTGTTGTTGTACCGCTTTCTCAATAATCTTGGCCAGTAGAGGGATGCTTGAGATAGGTCTGTAGGCTGCTGGGTTGTTTTTGTCGAGTGCTGATTTCTTTGGGATTGGTCTTATTGTGGCGAGTTTTAGCTGGTCTGGCATGATTCCTTGGAATTTAAACCAGTTTGAAATTCAGTTGTCATTGTTTACAACTTCTCTTTAACATTTTATTCAAGACCAATTAATTTCTTGCACAGGGAAATTTATTTACACCTTGAATGTACCTCGGTCAGTGATACTAATTCAACACCTATTCCACTAGCAACAAAACATCAGTTCTGCAGGGGTCATTTCATAATAACAAAACTGAAATACACAACATAAGAATTTAAGATCCAATAGACTCTTGTAGGTGGCTTATAATAGTCCGGGACATTGCTACTCTAATCTCTTGACACACAGAAATCAGTAGACAAATTTTCTTAACCAGAATACACTCGGATCCCTAACCTGGAAAATAAAACGTATACATTGTGGATTAAACTTATTTACTGCACACAAATAAAGCAGTGGTTTAATGTTCTTTCTTCCTCCTCTTTCACACTTATCAAATCCAGATAATGCTGTGTCTTCTTCCCGCCCAGTGCTGTTGTAGCTTTGGTACATCTCACTTGTCTGGACTGGTCTAGCAGGATCATATAGAAGGTGATATTTTACTTACCAGATAATGTTCTTTCCTTGAATCCTGCTAGAGCAGTTCGGGGCCCCTGCCTGAAACTGTATTTACTCTGTTCTACTGCTGCGATATCCTTGAGTCCACCCTGATTCTGTATTTGGCTCTGCAGGCTCATCTTCTATTGACAGCCTTCTATTTCTACCTTCTTGTACAAAGTTCTCTACCTTTTACCTATAGTCCCCTACATTGAGGTTGTGTGAGGCTTGCTCTGTATCTCCCATTTGCTTTGGGACGTATACTGAAGGGACCTCTGGTAGCTGAGGCCGATAGAGGCACAGGAGTGATGTCATTAAAACCTGGACTTTTCATTGGTCCTTTGTTTCCACCAATCTGCTGGTAGGGGAACACAATACACTTGTATGGACTGATCTAGCAGGACTCAAGGAAAGGATATCTGTTAAGTAAAATGTTACCTTATCTGCTATAACCTGTTATGTTAATATCAAACCCAGATGCAGCAAGACCATGGGGAACTCAGAGGTTGAGTGTTTGCGCAATAGCTTTGTTGATTATGGAAAGACATAGGAGGAGAGGGATGGCAGGTTGTTAGATTAGATAAAGTATGGGATCTTATGTTCATCTACTCAGGTGATGGAGAGCTAAGATCCTGTAGATCACAAACTGGTTAAAAGATAGAAACCAGAGAGTAGGTTAAATGGCCAATTTTCTCAGTGGAGAATGGTTAATAGTGGAGTACCCCAGGGATCTGTGTTGGGTCTGCTGTGATTTTACCAATCTTCATAAATGACCTGGACAGGAGAATAACGAGTGAGGTGATCAGATTTGCAGATGAGACAAAATTATTCAAAGTTGTTAAAACCCAAGAGGAATGTGGAAAATTGCAAGAGGACCTTGATAAATTGGAGACTGAATGTTCAAATGGCAGATGAAATTTAATGTGGACAAGTGCAAAGTTATGCGCTTAGGAAAGAACAGCCCAAACTACCGTTACACGATGCAAGGTTACACATTAGGAACCACCACCCAGGAAAAGGATTTAGGCGTCATTGTGGATAATACGTTGGAAACCTCTGCCCAGTGTTCATCGGCAGCCAAGAAAGCAAATCGAATGCTAGGAATCATAAGGAAAGGAATGGAGAACAAATCCAAGGATATTACACAACGGCCCAGGATTTAACTCAAGCCCTATCTGGACTGTACCTTGTAATATAGAACATGCTGTATCATAGCGCACACTGTACATAGCCCACCCTAATCTATACCCCTCACACCCACGCACATTTTAAACAATACAGCCACCTCAAAATCTTCCCCCCACACGCACATTATACCCCCCTTCACTGCATGAAATTCCCCCACATACTTTGATTGTATTGTTGTGATACCGCCTTGATTTTATGATAAGACGGTTTAGAAATACTTTTAAATAAATAAATTATAATGCCTCTTTATTGTTCCATGGTGCGATCACACCTCAAATATTGTGCGCAATTCTGGTTGCTATATCTTAAAAAGGATATAGCAGAATTAGAAAAGGTACAGAGAACGGCCACCAAAGTGGTAAAGGGGATGGAAGGATACCCCTATGAGGAAAGGCCTAAAAGATCTTGGAAAAGAGACGGCTGAGGGGAGATATGATAGAGGTCTATAAATTAATGAATGGAGTAGAACGGGTAAACGTAGATCAGTTGTTTACACCATAAAAAAAGTAGAAAAACTAGAACATGCAATGAAGCTACAATGTAACCCACTAAAGACAAATAAGAGAAAATATTTTTTCACTCAACACATAAACTCTGGAATTCATTGCCAGAGGATGTAGTAAAAGCCGTGTAACTGGGTTTAAAAAAGGTTTGGACAAGTTCCTGGAAGAGAAGAGGCCTTAAACCATTATTAAAGAGGACCTGGGAAATCCACAGTTCTCTGTCTTTTTGGGAACCTGTTAGGTACTTGTGACCTACATTGGCCACTGTTGGAAACAGGATACTGGGCTTGATGGACCTTGGTCTGACCCAGTATGACATTTCTTGTGTTCTTATGTTCTAAATAAGAAACAGATATCGATGAGGCGCGATAAACTATTAGTCATCCATCTTTTATGGCTGACAGCTGGCAGATATCCTTAGCAGGGTGGTACAACTGGTCTTTTCTGCCATCTACTTTATTTTGCAAGCAAGATTGCCCTGGAAGCCCTGCTTACCTGTTGATAAATAGGAGACTGTGATTTGCCTATGACCCAGCATTACTGTGACCCCCACCCACTTACTGATCTGATGCATGCTCTGTGCTACCTTTTGTGATTGTCATGTTCTCCATGTGAGAAGAGAGGCTCTTTGTTAGGCTTGTAAATTGCAGGTGAGAGTTGGAAGCTGAGCTGCCTTGTGTTTAGGGCAGAGAGGGATAAGTGTCAACAGAATTCAGGAGCTTAAGGAAACTGTTTCTTTGGTATTATAGAGATATGCCAGCGCTTCAAGGAACTGATCTCACTTAAGGTGGAAAAGTTCAGGTTGCTTGATTAACAGGGCAACTAAACCTTTATTGTTGGTGCCTGCACGGGTGGCAAGAGATGCAGCTGCAGCCCAGCAGAGATTAGGAATGAGTCATGGAAATTGAAGCAATGATTTAGACTGGAGGATGTGGGCACTACAGTTAAGAGAACACCCAGAAGGAGGTTGGGAGAGGAACAGAAAGATGAAGAATGACTGACAGAAATCAGCTAAAATTCAATCCCTGTAAGCACTGCCCTGTCTCCTATCCCATCCCCTCCCCAAAATAACTGAAAGAGCAACATATGTGACCCTCTCCGTCCTCCCAAAAGCAATGGAGCAAACTAAATGGGAGGGAAAACTGAAGCAGATAAGGAAAAAGAGTTTAATAATATTTCTCCTAGCTCCTAAATAGTTTGGTTGCTGCCTGAGTTTTATATTTTGAGTGACAGACTTTATCAAAACACAGACCTTGACCACCGAAAAAAAAACATGGCCTATGCAGTCTGCCATACACATAATCCCTTCCTTTCCCTCTCAGATCCTATGTGCTCTTCCCAGGATTTCAGATAGTCCACCACCCTTTATGTAAAGAAATATTTCTTTAGATTATTGTATTCCTGAGACTGCCCCCTATCTCCAGGAACAAGCAGGAATGCAATCTTCACATATATGGGTATCATATGTGCGGATGGAGCCCGCACAGGAACGCACCCCAGCGTCCAATTGGAAAGCCTTTGGGAGCACTCCACTGCACCTGCGCATATGCCTTCACGTCTTCCCGACCACTCAGTTCTTCATTTTCTGTGGAGCCAGCAGGAAGCCCTTTCCTGTCACTGCCAAAAAACTTCTCTTTTTTGGTTCAGACTCTGTGCTGTGCCTTCCCGTCGACGCTGGTACACCTCCTCTGATACTAGCCATGGTTTTTTCTACTTTTTCTTTATTTTCTAACTTTTCTTACTTTTTGAGCAATTCTACCACCATTTTAGGCTTTGACCTAATCTTTTCAGTTTGTCACCATGGACAAACATATCAGTGGCTTTGATAAACTGAAGAGTAGTAAATCACCTGGACCGGATGGCATACATCCAAGGGTGTTGAAAGAACTGAAATATCAGATTGCAGACATTCTATTAGTAATCTGAACTATCATTAAAATCATCTGTAATACCTGAAGATTGGAGGATGGCCAATGTAACACCAATTTTTGAAAAGGGTTCCAGGGGTGATCCTGGAAACTACAGACCGGTGAGCCTGACATCAGTACCGGGAAAAATGGTAGAAACCATCATAAAGAAAATTACTGAACATGTAGACAGTCATGGCTTAATGGGAGACAGCCAACATGGCTTTAGGCAAGGAAGATCTTGTCTTACTAATCTGTTATGTTTTTTTGAAGGTGTGAATAAACAGGTAGACAAAGGTGAGTCGGTTGATGTAGTGTATCTGGACTTTCAGAAAACCTTTGACAAGGTCCCTCATGAGAGACTTTTGGCAAAACTAAAAAGTCATGGGATGTGGATCAGGAACTGTTTAAAAGATAGAAAGCAGAGGGTAGGGCTAAATGGCCAATTTTCCCAATGGAGAAAGGTGATTAGTGGGGTACCCCAGGGATCTGTGCTGGATCCGCTGCTTTTTAACATATTCATAAATGATCTGGAAATGGGAATAATGAGTGAGGTTATCAAATTTGCAGATGAGACAAAACTATTTAAAGTTTTTTAAAACCCATGAGGATTGTGGAAAATTGCAAGAGGATCTTGATAAATTGGAAGACTGGGTATCCAAATGACAGATGAAATTTAATGTGGACAAGTGCAAAGTTATGCAGCTTGGAAAGAACAACCCAAACTATGGTTACATGATGCAAGGTTCCACATTAGGAACCACCACCCAGGAAAAAGCATCTGGTTACATTGGACTACATTGGAATTCTTAGATGTCCTGGTGGAAAAGGAGCCTCAAGGGTTTGCAACAAGCATCTTTTGTAAGAGTGTTGATAAGAACTTTCTTCAGTTTAACAGCTTTCAACCTTATTCTTTAAAATTGAATCTGCCTATAAGTCAGTTTCTTAGAGCAAGACGAGTTTGTTCATATGATGCTCCCTGTAGGGCTGAATCTCGACTTTTAACATGACACTTTACAGATAAAGTCTATCCTCCTTCATCTATAGCACGTGCCTATAGGCAAGCTAAATATGCCCAAAGGGCTCTGCTACTGCAATATAATCAAACTATTGCAGAAGAATCTCTGGTCTGTGTCCTCCCCCTATTCAAGTGGGTCTCGTCGGATCGTGCAGACAATGAAGACGCATTGGCCCATATTGGGTCTTCATTCAGCTTTTCTTGAATTCCCGACAATTGCCTATAGTTGGAGCTGTAATATTGGGGAGTTGCTTACCTGATTTACAGTGCCTGAAGAGAATTTCAATTTACCTTCTGGACATTTTGCTTGTGGTGCAGCTCAGCCATCATTGGTGACTCCTGATGTGATACGGATGGATCATGTTACCGTAGCCAGTATCATTCGGATTGTAACTGTTCTTGGGCCATTTACATGATTTTGTGTCCATGTCGGATGGTTTATGTGGGTTGCACCAAACGATGAATGCACATATGGCTGAAGGAGCATAAGAGCCTTGTGACCGGAGTGGACTCTGCACCGTTAGTAGCTCATTGGACTCAAATGAAATATACCATGGTGGACATCCATTGGTGGATACTTGATCGTGTCTTCCTTAGTTGGAAAGGGGGTAACCTGGAGCGAATACTCAATGAATTAGAATATCTGTGGATGTTTAAGTTACACTCTGTTCAACCCAAGAATCTGAATCTTAACATCGATTAGTTGACACTGAATTAACCGGTTCAGGCCAATGCTATTGTCCATCCATACATTTATTCAACTGATTGGTTGATAGCCCTGATAGTAGATAGTAGACATATTCCACATCTACATCATTCAAGCGAATGGCTCTTTGGCTTATTGAATTGATTGGTAGATGCTTAGCTTTGTACAGCTTTGATTGGTTGAGTCTTGGGTAACTGGTCTTTTTTTATTGTTTTTTGTCTTGTACGTGATCTTCAATACTAGCTCTTTAACTTGGCAGGTGGTAGAACTTTTTTCAGTTTGTCTACCTACAGTTAACTCCTGTCTATGTGTAGACTTGGACCTCTTTGAAAAATTGGAGAGCACATTATGATGTTTTGAAACAATCTGTCCCTGTTGCAGATAAGTTGAAATTGCGTCAGATATTTGTCCACTTTGTTCCACACAGGTAAATTATAACCAAACAATGTTAAAGGCTTTATTGAAATCTAAGTACACCATACCTAGGACTCTGTTGGTCCAGCTCCTGGTCACCCAGTCAAAGAAATCAATCAGATTTGTCTGACAAGATCTGCCTCTTGTAAAACCATGCTGTCCTGCAATCCACTGGACTCCAGAAACCTCATGATTCTGTTTTTTAGCAGTGCTTCCATTAATTTACTTGCCACAAAAGTCAGACTAGCCAGCCTGTAGTTCTGAACCTCATCCTTACTTCTGCTTTTGTGTAAATAGATCATATGTGCCTTTCTTCAGTCCTCCGCAACCATCTTGACTCCAAAGAAGCATTGAAAAGGTCAGACAGTGGAGCTGCTAGAACTTCCTCAAGTTTGTTCAGTACACTCAGATGTATTCCATCCAGCCCCATCGTTTTGCCTACTTTTAGTTTAGTTAATTCCTCCTGAAAATCATTTAAAATTTGCCTAATTTCTGTTCCTATATGTGGGTGTTTTCTGAGGTCCTGCTCCAGGCCCTCCATCTGGTACAAGATAATTGCTGCTGCAGCTCAAGTACATCCTAAGGAAATTGCACACAAATGTACCAAAAGAGCCCCCTGGTTCTCAACCTGCCTCTTGTGATTAAAACAAGAACTAAGACTACTTGAATGCAACTGGAGATGCTCGAGAGACCAACTCTCCCACACTGCCTTCATGGAAAAATTACAAGGAACTTTAAGACGGAAGACCCAACGAATCTAGTTTAAAGCTCTCTTCAGTAGGTTAGCCAGTCTGCTGCAGGAAACATTTTGATGCCAAACACCGACAGCCTCTCTCTTCCTGGATTCTAGCAGCTCTGTCTAGCTGCCTCCTATTTAAGAATATGAGAAATGCCAGTCTGGGCATACAAAGGGTTTATCAAACCCAGTATCTTATTTCCAACAGCAATGAATCCAGGTCTGAAGTACCTATCATATTTCCAAAAGGTACACAGATTCCATGCTGCTGGTCCCACGAGTAAGCAATGGATTTCCCTGGTTCTCTTCACAGGTCTGCGACTAAAAAGCTGTTTGATTATTTTCATCTAATTTCCATGTATTTTGGTGTGCTGAAAACAAATAAAATATTGAAAAAACTCCTAGACGTCATAATTTGCCACAATATGCAAATTTGTCTTCAAATTTATCAAATTTTTTCAAATTACTATTAATTAGTTCAAATTACTATTAATTAATTCACATAAGTGCATTTAAGATATAAAATGCCAAAAAAATCTTAAAGGGGTTGTCTGAGTTATGTAAAAAAAAATATAGCACTGTTGATCTGATGGTCAGCAATATATACATAAGCTAAGCAAGTTTTAAGTCCGTGCTTCTAACGGTAGAAGGGGTTAATCTTTCCTGAAGAATCCAGTGGGAGGGAGACACAGGGCAGATAGCAGCAGCTCCGGTCAGTGCAGGGGGGCGTGGCCAGCACTGTGACGTCTCGTGTACAGACACAGAGCTGCTCTCTCCTGCATGCCACACTTGTGCACGAATCATCACCAGGTTCTTGGTTCTAGGCTGTTCACACTTTTTCATCGCAATTCGTGTTAGCTCATCATTCTTCAACCGTTATGTTATGGCTCCGTGAAAGTGTATTAATTCGCCAGACAGTTTCTGTTTCATCTGTGGTGAATATACAGTGTTGAAGCAACAGCAGAATATTAGACTTTGTGAAAAAAGTATACTTTGCATACTTTGGACTAAAAATTGGAGATCAAGATAGTCTGGGCGCCTCATAAAGTGTGCAAACGGTGTGTTGAGGACCTTCGAAACTGGTTCAAGGGTAAGAAAAAATCTTTCCGTTATGGGATTCCTGTGGTATGGCGAGAGCAAAAGAACCATAGTGACGACTGTTACTTTTGTTCATGCGATGTGAAAGGGTTTAATTCCAAATGGAAGCATTCCATTTCATACCCCAATCTTCACTCGGCAATTCGTCCCATCCCCATGGCACAGATATATACCAGTATGGATCCTCAAAAAGAAGGGTGGATTGCATTTAAAGAAGTCGTACAGAAATTTTTAGGCAATAACAAAGATCCTCACTACAAAAAGATCGACGGACAAATGCTGAAAGCATTTCAAGCTTTAGGTTGCCTGATGAGTTTGAAAGTGCATTTCCTCCAGTCCCACCTTGACTACTTTCCTGAAAATTTGGGAGCTGTGAGTGAGGAACAAGGTGAATGATTCCACCAAGACATTAAAGAGATGGAAAGGAGATACCAGGGAAAATGGAGCATTACAATGATGGCAGACTACTGTTGGATGCTTCAGAGAGACATTCCAGATGCTACTCACAAGCGTAAATGCACCAAGAGGCGCCTCACAAGGAAGAAGAATCGAGTTTAGTGTGTGTAGGTGAGCTCATTTCAGTTCAGAAAAGGATTTTCATGAAAATATTGTAATAAAACTTTAATTTTATAAGTCTATTTCCATTTATTTTGAGGTATTGCCTTATTTAACATAGTTACCTAAATTGTTAGGAAACGTGATGTCCTATGACAAAATGGAGGTCATTTTCGGATTCAGCGCAACAAAAAACATAAAGATTACGTGGAAGAACCAAAACAGCTCTCGAAAAAATTTTTTTGCAGACCTGTGGAATGATTTATGGACTTTTCTTCCAGAAACTCATTCAAAGCTCTTTTAAACCCAGTTATACTAACAACTTCTACTACATCCTTTGGTAGCATATTCCAGGGTTTGATTACTTGAAAAGAGTGGCCGAATGGTTTAGAGCCCTGGCTTGGAAACCCAGAGACCAGCGTTCGATTCCCACTAGCACTCCTTGTGGCTGTGGGCAAGTCACTTAACAAACCTCCATTGCCTCAGAAAAAATCCAAGTCATCAATGTCCCTGTTTAATGTACATTACCAAGTTTAAGTTTCAATGTAAACTGCTTTGATTGAAATGATAAAGCGGTATATAAAACGTAATAAATAAATAAATAAAAATGTCTCCATCACAGGGCTCAACAAATTCCTGGTGTCAGGTTGCCATAGTCCCTAGAAATTACACCTTTGAACCTGGAACCCCATGCCTCTGAATGTTTTTGCTTTTGTGGTACTGCCTGTCCTACTTTCCCACTGCAATTCAGCTATTGGCATAAAAACTACCATACTGTTAGACTAACATCCATCAATGCCAGTATGTTGTTTCCAGCAGCGACCAATCCAGGTGACACGTACCTGGCAGGTTCCCAAAAAGGTGCAGGAATTTCACAATGTTTTTATTTGGGCAAGCAGTGGATTTCCTGGGTTCTCTTTAATAATGGTTTCTGGACCTTTCTTCCAGGAACTTGTCCAAATCTTTTTTAAACCCAGCTACAGTAACTGCTTTTACAACATCCTCTGGTAACTAATTCCAGAGTTTGAGCTTGAGCTGATGGTGCACAAAGTCCAGGAAGTCTTACGGTTTCAAGCCTTGCAAGATTAGAAATTGCGAGACCAGCTGAGAAGTCCTGTATTGCACGGCCCAAGCTAACAGAGAGGTGACTCTTGGTGGGGAAAGTAGGAAAAGCAGTTTATTTGATAGCTGCAAACAGCAAGGCAAGCAGAATGAATGGCAGGCTCCCAAGTCCATTAGTTGCCTCTGAGTGACAGCTGTGTGAATAAGAAATCGAGAAGAATGGGGCGGATGTGTGGGGGAAAACATATATGTAAGAGAGAAACTAGGTGAAGGCTGGGGGGTGGTATCTGAGAAGGAGACTGGATGATTTATTTATTTATTTAATTTATTTATTTACAGTCTCTTATATACCGCACTATTCAGCATCAGCGCGGTTCACATGGAACAAATGCTCATTACAGTTAACATGTATGAGTTTACATATAACAGGGGACAGAAACTTGGCTAACAGGGGTAACTATTTACAGACTTATTACATACGTGAAGTACAAAAGGCAGTCTCCTCAGATGCAGTATTAAAGGGTCACCAATATGCTGCTGACAGTGTGCTTGTTGGAGGTGATGGGGGTGGAGGCAGGAGGAGATGGACCACTTCCTTCGGTTGACACTGTGCAGTGGTACTTGAAGGGTTTGATTTATTAAGTTTTCTCTTCCCCATAGAAAATTGGAAAAACAGTCTTAGTAAATTAGGCCCTAAAAAGGAGCTGCATTACAGTTTTTGGAGGGAGGTGGGCACTGTGACCTGGATCTCCATGGTTGGCTCCTAGATTAAAAAAAAAAAAAAAGAAAAAGTGTCAATGTCTGCTTTATCGTATCTCCCTTCTCTCCGCCTTTATCCAAAGCATGCATTTTTAGATCTTTAAGTCTGTACCTATATGCTTTATCGCAAAGACTATTGACCATTTTGGTAGCCACTCATCTGATTGTTGTTTTGAAGGTGTGGTCTCCAGAATGTCACATGGTACGCCACATGGGAGCTCCCTTAACAAACTTATGCAGAGCCACAATCCATCTCTCTCCCTGTGTATCCAAACTTCCTTCCGTCTGTCTTTCCCTTCTCCTTGGCGACCTGAAGATGCATGCTGCTCCTTAGATCCTCCTCCTGCCTAGTCACGTAAGTTCTCCTGACATACTGGGATTGGCCCATAGCCCAGTAGAAAGGAGATGGTGATAATGGTCCTGTACAATTCATTGGTGAGACCCTACTTGGAGTAGTATGTTCCATTTTTGGAGACCATCCTGCCAGGAGCCAGTGATCATTCAGAGAGCGTCTACCAAAATGATTCAAGATGTACATTAAAAGCCTTAGGAGATTTCAGGACCTGAGGGTCCTGTTTAACAGATTGTGTTAATACACATAGCACATTTTCTTCAGTAGCAGCTCAAGGTGCGTTATATTCAGGCCAAAGGAAAGAGTGGAGAGAGACTACAGCCAGATGAGATGGTCTTCTAGTCAATCACTTTATTGAATTCCAGAGTGTAACACACCTGGAGTTGCTACTGAAAAAAAATGAGCTGACTATGTGTATTCATACTACCTGTTAAATAGTCCCCTCAGGTCTTTAAATCTACCTTCAATAAAGTGTTTTAATGGAAGACATCTCGTGTGACTGTGGTCTCTGTGCTCCTTCCTTCGGTGGTGGTGTTTGCGAAGGTTGCTTTCCTCTTGTTTTCTTGAGACACATTCAGGTACAGTAGTTAGTTTCCTTTCTCCAGAGAGCTTACAGTCTGAGTTTGTACCTGAGGCGATGAAGGCTTGAGTGATTTGCCAAAGATCACAGGGAGCTGCAGCAGGATTTAAATCCTGGTTTCCCTGGTTCTCAACCTGTTGCTCTAACCATTAGGTTACTCCTCCACTGCTAATCATTAGGCTCTTCTGAGATTAATGTGCATTAGCATCGTTTGATAAATTCCGCTTTAAATAAGTATACTGGAAAAGAGTGAAGGGAGGGCGGAGGAGAGGATATTCATTCAAAGGTACAAGGAGCAAGTATTTTTCAGTGGATGGGAATATGAGCATAAGAGGTCACAGAGGGCATCCCTTGCTCACCTCCATTTAAACCCTCACATGGCACATGCATGTGTACAGCGCAGCCACTGCATATGCTTAGTAGCGCTAGAGAAATTACTAGTAGTAGTCAGAAATCCTCTATGCTTATTCTGGGTTTTCTGTTTTTATTTCTAGCAACGCTCCCTCTGGGAATCTGCTACGTGCATCCGCCACTAATTCCATGAAGAAATATTCTTTATGATCACTCGGCATCAGATCACTGGTACCATGGGATACAGTCAGTTTTACCAGAGGGAAGACTGCTCCTTGCATTGCTGCCTAACCTGCAAAACCAGTCTTGTGTGGCTTAGGGGCAGACTCTTGGCTCAGACACAATCTTTCTACTCCTTCCAACTATTCTTTCCCTCTGCTCCTTGTTTTTTTTTTTTTTTTTAATTTGAATACTTTCTATCCACAGAGCAGAAAACTTTTTAATTTCCATTTCTCGGCCTCCCTTTGTTTCCAGTTTCTTTGGTAGTGCCTCCTCTTGGGTTTCAGGAGTGGGATCCGGAAGAGAACCTCTAACTCCTGCAGGGGGTCTGTGCACTTCACGATGGCAGTGGAGCTGTAGGGGGGACTCTCACCCCAGGCTGCTTCATGTGCACTCTGTACACAGTTCTTGATGTCTTTGACTGCTTTGTCTTTTAAATGCTTAAATTCCTGTTTTTCCACCTGGGAAACCACCAAACAAAGATTACAAACAGAACGAAACCTGTGTAGTGGGAAAATCAAACAAAATAAGCCCACAAAGGCAGGGCTGAGTCAGGATCATTCAAGGGAGAGGTCACTGGAAAAACAACTAATTCAGCCAAAGAAGGGAAGAAGTGTTCAGACAGGGAAGAAAAGGCAGTCTCTGTTTTCCTCCAGGGAGGAGGGGGGGGGGGGGGGAGGGGGCAATGAAGCGGCTCCAGGCAAGATTACCACCTGTGGTGGGCACATTAATTAATTTGATCAGTAAGAGCAGCTTTAGCAGTAACAGAAGAGAAATGGGTCTGGAGGCAAATAAGGGATTTTCAAATGGTCCAAGTTGGCAAAATGGGGATACTGTACTAGACCTGAGCCTTCTGATCATGCAACGTTTTTTAGAAACAGGGTTTTGATGGATGAACGCATGACAGCACATCTAGTCTGCCACTATCTGGACCCTAGCCATCTTTGGCTCCTCCCTCACTTCTTTGCCATCAGGATCCTCTGTGCTCACTCCATATATTTTTTTAATCAGTTGTGTTTTGGATCCAGCTTCTGTACATCCACCATCCTTTCTGTAAAGAAATGGTTATTGATGCTGCGCCTGAGTTTAACACCCCCTCCTCCACTGCCTCATACTATGAGTTTTTGATCTGTGGAGACCTGCTTAGACTCAGTTTCCCAGTGTGTTTTATAAGTAGCTTTTCATGTTTTAACTGCTGCATCTGCCAGATAATATTTAATGTTGTAACATCCTGAGAAAAATGAGATGATAATCTTGCCAGTGTGGTAAGGTCTGAGGTCTTACGAGTAGACTCCACCTTTACAGGTGGGTCAGGGAACACACTCTGAATAGAAGGTATTAGCTTGCTTTCTTATCGTCCCTCCAGTCTAGTCCCGAACCTTAGAGTTGTGCTCCTCCTCCAGCAGCTTGGAGACTGAGAAACATCATTTTCGTGATGTCACTGGTACATAAACTCCGGAATCGCCTCCTCTCACCAGTTATCTCAGTCTCCAAGCAGCTGGAGGTCTGGTGAGCCTGTAGGTCAGGCTCGCTAGAGGAGCAATTAAGAAGAGTTAGTGTAGTATTTTTAGTTGGAGTAGAATTAGTTAATTTAATCTAAGTTAATTGCTTTGGTTAATTTGATTGAAAAAAAAAAAGAGATTAGAAAGCAAGAAGGGGAGTTGGAGGCTTGGAGTTTTGCCTGTAGTGGAGCGAGGTGATCAGAGTGCTGAGGCCTTCTCTCCTCCCCTCCCCTCCCCCCCCCCCCACGTGCAGCATCTCGTCCAGGCTGCCTTCTGTTACCTTGATGTGGAGTGCCAAGAGGAAGGGCGGCCTGTGGAACAAGCCCTAGTGCCTGGGGAGTGCAGGAGCTCAGCCCACAGTGCCGCAGAAGGGGTGCCTGCAAGCGCTAGCGGGCGGGAGCCAGTGCAGGGTTTCAAGCTGTTTGCGGCTGCCGCTCATCTTTCGGCTCCCGTGGCAGTGGCTCCCGCTTGCGGTTGAGCCAGGGAGCATAAGAGGAAGAGAAGTACTCCAGTTCGGGGTAAGTGGGGTATTCTTTTTCGGCGGGGGATCCGCGCGTGGGTGAGACTAGTCGGGGCTGGTGACTTGCAGCATGCTACGACGCGGCTGAGGGCGTGACAGGCCCAACCGCGTGTCAGCGGTGCGGGAAGCAGATTCGCAACGTTTTGTTTTGTTTTGTTTTTGGTGGAGTGTTTGAGAGGCTGGAGGAGCGGCCGGGGAGCCTCGTTTGGCGACGGTGTGGCCATCTTTAGCCTTGCTGGAGAGGTAGGAGCCTGATAGGGGTTTTGATATTTAAAAAACAAAACAAAAAAAACCCGCGAAACGGGGCACGGTCCTTTTGGTGCAGGGCTGTGGCTGGCAGACCATCAGGGCAGCTTTCAGGCAGTGCAGAGGGGGATGCCAGCAAAGCCTCATTGTCTGCTCTGTGGGGCAAAGAGGAGCTCTGTGACAGTGAAGGGAGTGTGTAGGGACTGCTCCCCTGAAGCTGAAGATATGGATCAGCTGTCTGAGGTGTTGGAGGCTGATCTCAAAGGGGCTCCGGGTGCGGGCTCGGACTCCGTGGCTGCATTGCTACCGGCAGTGGAGCCGATGCCAAGCACTTCTGCGTCGTCGGATCTCCCTTGCTCGCAACTGGCCTTGCCTGAAGGCCTGGCGGCCATTCATTCTCCAGGGTTTGTTGCCCTCATGCCGGTGAAAAGCGGGATATAAATACAGCTAAATAAATAAATAAATCATGCAGCAAGCTTTTGCAGCATCTAAAGGAGGGCCAGTCCCGGGAGTCCCAGACCCGGACCTGGGATTGAAGAGGCCAAGTACTCCTTTGGGGGCTGTGGTCACTGGGGTACCAGGGAAGAGGTTCCGGCACGAGAGGGACCGGGCAGAGAACTCAGTGCTGTCCAGAAGGGTTTGGTTCCGAGGATCCGGATCTGGACCTGGATTTGGACGATGAACTGGAAGAAAGCGAGATTGCAGAGCAGGAGGATCAGGCCAGGGTGGTGCGTGTGTTTCAGAGAGAGGAGTTACCGGCCCTCATTTCGGAGACGCTGAAGGCGCTGAATATGCCATCAGGAGCTCCGACGGAGGAGGCTACTCTGGAAGATCCTTTGCTGCAAGCATTTCGAAAGACACAGAGAGCTTTTCCCGTGCATAGGGTATTTCGGGAAATGATTCAAGAGGAATGGGATTTGCCTGAGTCGGCCCTGAAGGGGTCCCTGGTAATGGCTCGCCTGTATCCCCTGATGGATCAGGATAGGGAGTTGTTTAAGGCTCCTAGAGTGGATGCCGCCGTGTCGGCAGTTACCAAAAAGACTACCATTCCCATGGAAGGCAGTGCTGCCCTGAAGGACGTCCAGGATTGCAGGCTAGAAGCCTTGTTGAAACAAGTTTTTGAGGTAAATGCGCTTTCGTTGCAAGCGTCTATTTGTGGAGTGTGGTTAGCGAGGGCCTGTCTTCGTTGGGTGCAGCGTCTCCAGGGAGAGCAAGCAGAAGGAGCGACGGCAGAGGCATCCAGGTTGGAGTCAGGCGCAGCCTATCTGGCGGATGTTCATTATGACCTTATCAGAGGTCTCTCGAAAAGTATGGCTTTGGCTGTGGCGGCAAGGAGACACCTTTGGCTATGGAATTGGGCCGCAGACGGGTCATCCAAGTCAAGATTGAGTAAACTTCCCTTTCGGGGTAAACTGCTCTTTGGAGAGGAGTTGGACAAGTTGGTTAAGGACTTGGGCGAATCCAAAGGGGGTAGGCTGCCAGAGGATAGGCAGAAACAAGGATGTGTAACCCCGTTGCCTAAGAACCAACAGCTGGAGTTTAGGCGTTTCCGGTCTCCTCGGTTTGGGCAAACTCAGTGGGGCCGTTTTCCCTATAGAAGCCAGGGGTTTCGAGGAGCAGGCAGGGGGTTTGCAGCTGCCGCCTCCTCTACCTCGAACCTTAAAAGACCACAATGATGCCAGGGGGACCCAGGTGGAACGGGTTCCCATGGGGGGTTGCTTACGGGATTTTTACCTGGCCTGGGTCCAAATCACTTCTGATTAGTGGGTGTTGGAGGTGATCAGAGAGGGCTATGCCTTGGAGTTACAGAGGCCGGTTTCCAATTCTTTCATCAGGTCTCCGTGCAACGCATCGGTAAAGCGCAGGGCGGTGCGGGACACGGTACGGTGGTTGTTGTTTCTCAAGGCCATTGTACCGGTTCCTCCCGATCAGTGCGGCATCGGTCGATACTCAATATATTTTGTGGTTCCAAAAAAGGACGGAACGTTTCGGCCAATTTTAGATCTCAAGAGAGTGAATCAGTGTCTCCGCGTGTCTCACTTTCGGATGGAGACTGGTCGGTAATCATAGCAGTAAGAAAGGGAAAATTTCTTACATTGTTGGACATGACAGAGGCTTATCTGCACATTCCTATACGGCAGGAACGTAAAATGTTTCTCAGATTCGCGGTGCCGATGGGACATTTTCAGTTCCAGGCGCTCCCATTTGGGCTAGCTACAGCGCCACGAGCATTCACCAAGGTCATGGTAGTGGTAGCAGCAGCGCTGCGAATGGAAGGAGTGTTGGTTCACCCGTATCTGGACGATTGGTTAATAAGAGCGAAGTCCAAAGCGGAAAGCGAGTTGGCAACGGCCAGGGTGGTGGCCTTCTTGCAAAGCCTTGGCTGGGTAATCAACTTCTCCAAGAGCACGTTACGCCCTTCTCAGCGGCTGGACTGTCTCGGCGCTCGCTTCGATACGGAGCTTGGGAGAGTCTTCCTTCCTCAACAGCGGGTGCTGGGGCTGCGGAGCTTGGTGCGAAGGTTTCTCAGGACAACAGCTCCCACGGCGTGGTCTTATCTACAGGTGCTCGGGATCATGGTGGCGACTCTCGAGGTAGTGCCCTGGGCAAGAGCTCACATGAGACCACTTCAAAGGGCATTGTTGAGGAGGTGGTCGCATCAGATGGATCAGCTGTCGCAGCGGCTGCCCTGTCCATCGGGGGCACGCACGGCTCTACAGTGGTGGTTACGGCCAGGAAACCTCGACAGGGGAATGCCCTTGGAGGCCCCGGAGTGGGCATCGCTTACGACAGATGCCAATCTGGTGGGCTGGGGAGCGCATTGCCAGGGACCGTTCTTGCAGGGACTGTAGAGGAAAGCAGCTGGGCCATCAACAGGTTGGAGTTGAGAGCAGTGACGCGGGCTCTTCAGGGGTTTCAACCTTATCTTCATGGAAAGGCCATTCGCGTATTCTCCGACAACGCGACCGCAGTGGCGTACATCAATCACCAAGGGGGGACGAGCAGTGTGGCCCTCGAGACAGAGGCCGGGGGTCTGCTCAAGTGGGCCGAGGAGAATCTGTTGGGCCTGTCGGCGGCACACATGGCAGGAGTGGACGATGTGGAGGCCTATTTCTTGAGTCGGGTGAGAGTGGACCCCGGGGAGTGGGTGCTCCACCTGGAGGTGTTCGCTCGGCTGGAGCAGCACTGGAGTTCCCCAGTGATGGATTTCATGGCGATCTTTCAGTCGGCACAGGTCAGGCGCTTCTACAGCAGAAGAAGAGAGAGAATGTCAGAGGGCCTGGATGCCATGATTCAGGTCTGGCCGGAAGATCAACTCCTATACATGTTTCTGCCTTGGGTTTTGATAGGTCGAGTGTTGCAGCGCATAGAATGGCACAGAGGTCAGGTGATTCTCATCGTGCCAGATTGGCCAAGGAGGCCGTGGTATGCCGACATGATGAGGCTGTTAGTGGACAGACCGTGGCAGCTCCCGCTCCGGAGAGATCTTCTTTCCCAGGGTCCGCTGTTCATGCCCCAAGTGGGTCGATTCTCGCTTACGGCTTGGCTATTGAAAGGGTGAGGCTGAGAGCGAAGGGATATTCGGAGGGAGTTATCTCCATTTTGTTGAGGGCCTTGTGTAGGTCGACCTCGTTGGCGTATATCAGAGTATGGCGAGTGTTTGAAGCATGGTGTGGGGACAGACAGTTTGTGGCATTAAAGGCGTCGCTTCCGCTGCTGCTGTCCTTCTTGCAAGAGGGGTTTCAGAAAGCCTAGCAGTGTCTTCATTGAGGGTGCAGGTGGCAAGGCTGTCCTGTTTCAGGGGGAAGGTTCGAGGCATGTCGCTCGGAGTCCATCCAGATGTTAAGTGATTTTTACGCGCAGCGGCCTTATTGCGACCTCCGTGTAGGCCAGTCGTGCCGTCATGGGATCTGCCTCTGGTCCTGCAGGTGTTGGTACAAGAGCCTTTTGAACCTCTGTCGAGGGCCTCTTTAAAAGATCTTACCCTGAAGGTTGTGTTCTTGGTAGCTATTTCTTCTGCGCGAAGGATTTCGGAGTTGCAGGCGCTTTCCTGTAATAAGCCATTCCTTTCGTTTATGGCCGCAAAGGTGGTTTTGAGGCCGGTGCCATCCTTTTTGCCTAAGGTGGTGTTGGCATTTCATGTGAATCAGGTGGTTTCGTTGCCAGTATTCGGAGAAGGCGAGGCTGGTCCTTCTTCAAGCAACCTGAGGTGTTTGGATGTTCGTCGGGCATTAAAAAGGTATCTTCGCAGGACGGCCAGCTTCCGTAAGTCGGATAGGCTGTTTGTTCTGTTTAACGGGCCAAAGAAGGGCCAGGCAGCGTCTAAAGCTTCCATTGCTTGATGGATAAAGGAGCCGATTGCGTCGGCATATATTCTGAGAGGTAAGCCGGTACCGGAGGGGCTGCGAGCTCATTCCACTAGGGCACAGGCGGCGTCCTGGGCGGAGTGCAGTTTAGTACCGCCGGTCGAGATTTGCAAGGCTGCGACTTGTTCTTCTCTGCATTCCTTTGTCAAGCACTAACTTCTAGACATTCAGTTGGAAAGGGATGCCTGTTTTTGCTCAGTGGTGCTTCAGGCTGGTCTGCAGGGTCCCGCCCATTAGATGGTTCACTGCTCTGTTACATCCTCTAAGGTTCGGGACTAGACTGGAGGGACGATAAGGAAGGTGAAATTAGACTTACCTGCTAATTGTTGTTCGTTGAGGAACTCCAGTCTAGTCCCGTATTCCGCCCGGGAGGATCCTGTGGATTAGTGCCTGAAGCAGAGCGGTATAGCAGGTAAGCAGGGTGTGGGCATGCGCGAAGGCCTGATTAGTCGGGCATGGTGTGCGTGTGGGAAGTGTCTGGAGGCCTACGGGTACATATCAGGGGACGGAGGCCGAGGCACTTCTATGTCGCTTCATCGGTATGTACATAGTTGTGAGGTACAGCACAGTTTAGTTAGTTTGGTCAAGTTAATTGGTACAGTATGCTGCTTAATTGTTGCTCCGATGAGTCTGCTTTGTCAATAGGTTACTGGTGAGAGGAGGCGGTTCCGGAGCTTATGTACCAGTGACATCACGAAAATGATGTTTCTCAGTCTCCAAGCTGCTGGAGGAGGAGCACAACTCTAAGGTTCTGGACTAGACTGGAGTTCATCAAGGAACAACAATTAGCAGGTAAGTCTAATTTCACCTTTCTGTTGAATTCTCCACGCGTTCAAGTGGCTGATGAGCTCCACAATACACAGATGATCCGTGGATGCTGCCGTTGTCTCTTCTGCAGCTCATTGAGATCCAGCATTAGCTCTTCAGGTGTCTCCTCCCCTCTTGAGGATCCTTGTCTAGCATCAGGGCTCAATGAGATTGTGGTGTCCAGTTGGATGACTTATCCATTGCTGATCTTGGCAGTGGATCCTTCTGATGTTGCAACAGTAGTGCTATAGCACACAAAATAATCTTGGGGTTAAGGCATATGTTGGTATCTTTCCTCATAAGAACTTAAGAATTGGACTTTTCCTCTGGGAACTGGTCCAAACCTTTTGTAAACCCAGCTATACTAGCTGTTTTTACCACATCCTCTGATAACACATTCCAGAATTTAATTTTATGTTGAGCAAAGAGATGTTTTCTCCGCTTTGTTTTAAATGCACTAGTTAGTAACTTCATGGTGCGCCCCCTTGTCTTTCTACTTTTGATTTTGCATTATCTCCAGGAACAAGCAGGAATGTGGTCTTCACATATGGGTGACTTGGATACTGCCGGAATCCATGCGGAAACACTCCGCAGCATCCAATAGGAAAGCTTTTTGGAGCACTCCACTGTGCCTGCGCAACTGCCTTCCTGCCTTCCCGCCTTCCCAACTCCGTCCCTTCAGTTCTTTGTTTTCCATGGAGCCAGCAGGAAGCAAATCCTGTCACCGCAGAAAAACTTTATTTTTGTGGATAATTCCTCTGCCTTCCCGTCGACACCGGCACTGTTGAAGACATTGCGGGTACCCCCTTTTCTTTCTTTTACTACTTAGTTTCTTTTAAAACAAAAAACACTTGGGTGTCGACGCCCTTGTTAGGCCTTAATGCCTACCATAGCTTCACATCTTGAAGGCATGGAGAAAACAACTATTGGTTTCAAAAAATGTTCTAATTGTGCCAGTACCATTTCGGCGACTGACACACATGACTGGTGCTTAAAATGCCTCGGCACAGACTACCAGCTAAAAGACTGTTCCCTATGTCAAAAAATGACAAGGAGAGGCCTACAGAACCGGACTTCTGAATTTGGAGCACTCTTTGCATTGGATGCTATATTAATGGCGTCCACTTCATTGAGGGCCTCATCATCCTCCCATGGATCTCGGATAGCCTCGAAGTCCAAACATAAGACCGCATCGAAGTCTGATGGTACCTCCAGGAGAAGATCTTGCTCAAAGCATCGAGACCCTCGGGTGTTGCCTCGGAGATAGATCAGTCTGCTAAACATTCCTGGTGGGAGGCCCTGTCCTCCAAAGCCATAGAGGAGGCCTTGACCTCTGGAGACCTTCTGGTGCCATGCTCTGGAACAGTAGCGCAAATGCCCATTACCGATACCCAAGCATCGGCAACCTTGATAAACTAGCGCATAATGGCCATCGAGTGGAACTTGCCAGTTCTCCTGGCAGCCTCAGTACCTATAGAAACCTTGGCTACAGGCACCATCCCATTGATACCAGTCACAGTACCGACATTGACACTGGTTTCCAGCACGACATCAGGGCTGCTGCAAATGGCATTGATGTCGCTTCCGCCCATACCCTCCCTTGAAACCTTAACCGATACCAGTGCAAAGCCCAAATATCTCACTGAGGTCGATACCTCGGAACACCGGTACCGGCACCTAGCTTCAGGTGAATGCCGTACCCTTTGATACTTCGAGTCCTCCAATTCCGATTCTCCTGCTTTGGATCTGGAGTCACTCGATTCCTTGTTGGGGCCCCAGGCCCTTCCTTTGGAACCTCCCTCCCCAACACCAATGGATGTCTCCTCCAGGGGACATGTCCTTCCAGGAATTCATTAGAGACCTGGCAAAGGTCTCTCTATTACGGTATCATCGGAGAAGGAGCCAAGGGCGGAGGAATTAGAGATCCTCCAATACCCAACAGCACCCAAGGAGGCAGCCATCTTGCTGGTGCACTGCATCCTTCATGACCTTATGCTCCATATATGGGAAACTCCTCTCTCAGTGTCGCCTCAAAGTTGATGTCTCAATACCATGTATTGTGTACCAGAGTATCCTGCTTTCAAAAACCACAGCTTCCCCACTGCTCAATAGTGGTTGATTTGGTGATGCGCCGAATCAAAAGCTGAAAGACCCACTCCTCTAATCCTCCAGGAGGGGGAATGAGAACTCTCGACAGCTTTGGGCATCGATGCTTTCAAGCATCCATGCTCTTGGCAAGGATCAACTCCTATATCCTTTACATGGGAATGTTCCTCAAAGAAGCCTCAAGGAATCTTGAGGCCTTTGCCCTTCTCCTCCCTGATGACAAGAGGGAAGATTATCTTGCCCTAGTTAAGAATAGCCAAAATGTTTCAAAGTATGTCAATAGGGCTCCTTCGATGCTTTTGAATGCACAAGCAGGGCATCAGCAATATGCATCAGTGCATGCAGAGATGCATGACTTCAATCCTCAGGCTTTGAACAGTGGGTTCAAGATAAGCTGGGGAACATACCTTGCACAGGAGAACATCTTTTTGGCAAAGACTGGCAAGATAAGGCATCTCAGTTGAGTCAAAAAACACTACTCTAAAGAGACTGTCTAGAGTGACAGCTGACCCTGCTAGTAAAAGACTCCTGCAAAGAAGTATTTCTACAATAATAATAAGAAATTCTATTCTTCTTAAGCTTCTGCTTCTCAATACCAGAGCCAGGCCCCACAAAAGAGACAGCAGCCTCCTAAGC
Organism: Ichthyophis bannanicus; assembly: GCA_033557465.1. NCBI lineage: Eukaryota > Metazoa > Chordata > Amphibia > Gymnophiona > Ichthyophiidae > Ichthyophis > Ichthyophis bannanicus. The sequence continues at coordinate 24,159,247 of CM066035.1, forward strand.
AGTAGAAGCCACGGTTGGCTAAACTTCAGCCACTCCACAGACACAATCTGTGTCTGGTTTTGGACTCTTTCCTAGAGAATATTGCCACTCTGCCTCTGGAGGACCCCCACCCTCTCCACAAAGCAGGCAGACTGTGTCACTACGCCCACAGATGGCACCTTATCACCTCAGAGCAGTGGACACTCACCATAGTCCAGGAGGGGTACAGGCTTCATCTACAAACTCCTCCCCCTCCAATTTCATGGGGGAATATCAAATGCTGCTCTCCTGTAGGACAAGGTGTCCTCTCTTCTGTCTCAGGGCACTGTAGAAGATGTCCCCATATCCCAACTGTGAATGGGCTTCTACTCTCCATACTTTCTCATTCCAAAGAAAATCGGGGGGGGGGGGGGGGTACAGGCTCATTCTGTACCTCAGAAACTTCAACAAGTTTTTAGTCATTATGGCCTCACGATTTACTGGATGGACAGCCTAACTCCACGCAACCACTAGTAGCATGTTTCATGAGAGGTCTCCTACTGTCCAAACCACCCATTAAGTCACCTCTGGTGGCTTGGGACCTCAGTGTCATTCTAGCACAGCTTCTCAAGCCACCCTTTGAACCATTAGTCACGACCTCACTTTCCTCTCTTGGAAGGTAATGTTGCTAATTGCCCTCCCTTCAGCTAGATGCATTAGTGAGTTTCAGGCTTTGGTGGTGGATCCTCCCTATACCCGCTTCCAACATGACAAAGTAGTCCTTCAGACTCACCTATACTTTATGCCAAAGGTGTTGTCTCCTTTCTATTTAAACCAGTCAATATACCTGCCAATTTTCTTTTTCAAATCGCATGTGTCTAGAGCGGAAGCAACTCCTGCACACTCTTGATTGCAAATGTGCCTTGGCTTTCTACTCCAAAGGACTCTATCACCATAAAATCTCACAATTGTTATCTCATTTGACCCCAGTCACCTGGGATTAACGATTTCTAAGCTTACACTCTTCAGAGCCGCGAGAGTTTCCCTTTGTCGCGGCTCTGTTAATCCCGCTGGGGCTCATGGGATTTCCCATCCGCCCCGGGGGGCTGTCAGACGGCTGCCTGGGTGAGAATCTTCACAGTCTTGGCAAGTGCATATATCTATATGATTTGCAAGGGATTGTGGGCAATGCAGTTCATTCACACCAGACACAGCTGCTCACAATAATTAGTTGTGCTTTTGGGTAAAGCCAATAAGATATTTATTTATGGGGTTATTTCTCCCAACACAGATATGCTTGGTAGCACATAAATCAGGTTACTTGCTTCCAGTGTTTAACTTGGAAAAACAAAATCAAAATCAGGAAAACAACATTCAAACTTGTCAGGCATTAGCTAATGTTTTTCTTAGCATATATCAACCAACAAACGAAAAGCCACAAAGAAAGAAAAAAACTGTTCTTTTCAGGTTAACTTCTGATAACTTCCCACATAGATTCAGAAGTGATTCTCTCCTAGCTCACAAGCAATTAGGTAAGGCTCAATTGCTAGCAGTTATCCAGCTGAAACCCCTTAGCTGGCTTGCTTTCTACTGTGTGGTTCAAATCCTGCTTCAGGAGCTTTTCTGAGTAGATTAAAGAACAAGTTTGTATTTCTTTGTGATGGTTGCTGTACTTTATAACAGAAAATCACCAAAGGAGTTTGGACATAGAGCAGTCCATATAAACACATTCTTCATCTGCAATCATTCCCCCTTCATCAACAAGCATGGGTTCAATATCATGGATTGGCACAGATGAATCTCTCAATGGAGCACTTTCAGGAGAATACTTGTTTCCCTGCTGTCTTTCAAGGTTATAGCTAGGGCATAGATCAGTGTTCATACCTGAGCTTCCCATTGCTGTTAGAGTTCCTCTCTATATAGCCTGGCCAGTATGTAGTCCAGTTCTTATGTCCAGCCTTCCAATCCAGATCCCTGGACACTGGATCTCTCTTCACATACCTTCTGGCACAGGTCTTAGGGTCCCCTTCCACGTGCAGCCGTCTCCCTCACAGGTAGCGTCTGGAGTTTCCTAGCTCTGCAGCACCATTCCTCTGGCTTTCCCCAGTCCAATGGTGTATGCTGGTCCTTGAAATGCCTCCCAGTATACGTACTGCTCTGGACTCTTTCTAGACCTCTCAAAGGCTTTTCTCTTCCTTCTTCCAAAGGGTTTCTTTCCTTCTCTGTCCGTCCGGTTTGGCTTCTGCTTCTGATGATCCTTCAGATGAAAACTGATGATCAAGCTCAAGCTGATTCTCAGGATAATGAGGATAATTCTCTGTAGAATAAACTCTACCTTTATTCTGCCTAGATGAGTGCTCCCCCCTAATACAGCGCAGCTGTGCTGAATCAGGCCCTGCCCTTTGAGATGAGTGCTTAGGGATTACCTCATAGCCCTCCTGATTGAACACACGTTTCCCCACTTCAGCTCCTCTAATGGCTGTTGGAAACCTGGTGCATTCTGGGACTGGTAGTCTTTTATGGGAAAATTCTGTTTTCTTATTTCTACCAGAACTGACAGGTTGCTTGTTCAGAGTCACTTCACCTTTTCTATAGCTCCTTCCTGAGCTATGATAAGCTTCCTTATCACAGGGCTTAACAGAGCCGCAATAGGTCAGAGAAGCTCTCCTTTCGCGGCTCTGAAAGCCCGCACTTTGGGACTCGGGAGCTGATCCTGCAGGGAGGCTCTGCCGGGCAGGGGGGCCCCACAGGACGCTTGATTCTGCCGCTGCCACAGCAGCAGTAGCAGCCGGTTTTTTTTTTTTAATCTACTTGGGCTGATGCAGAATGTTTTTTGCACGGGGCCCCCTAAAACGCGGGGCCCTGTGCAAAAAACATTCTTGCTCAATGGACGGGCCGGCCCTGGTGGGGAGGAGGGCAGGTTTCTGCTTGGTAGACCCAGAGCGGTCAGATTGCAAGAGACCATCTAAATTAACTCCTAAGTTAAAAGTAGTTTCAAAATAAAAGGGCTTCAGACCTATATTTTTTTTTTCTCTTTTGAGTTTTTATTAATTTTTTTCAACAAGCCAGTTACATCAAGCAAGATACACCATGTTACATTTAACAATGATCATCAACCCTCAATTAAACTATAACCTTTACCACCAAACTTGTCATGGCAACCTCCCTTTCCTCCCCTTACCTATTCCCTCCACTCTTCACCTCACATCTAGACTCTTCCCCCCCCCTCCCTTCCTTCCCCCCTCCCCCTACCCCCTCCTTCCCTGCTCACCCCTACTATTACTTCCACTCCTTCCACTAGCGTAATTCTAACCCCCCTTCCCTACCTCCGCTCCTCCCCTTCCCCCTTCCCCACTTCAACTGCTCCTTCCTTCCACATATTCTCTCTCAGCCACCTCCATACCCCCTCCCACCGTTTCTCCATTTGTCCCCCCTACACTTTTTCTCCCCCGTAATTTTATACATAAGATAAATATCCAACATTCTTTTAGCATAACTGTCCATAGATTGTAGAATCGCTCTATTCCAGTGCCAGGCTATTTCACATCTGGCCACAGTGACCCAGAACCAGACGATGTTCCACTCCCCTTCCCATTGCCCGTCCTTCTTCTGCAGGGGACACACTTCAGGAGTCAGCTCTATTCTTGCTCCCACAATTCTATTAATATTATCCCCAACTTTCCCCCAGTACCTTTGAACCACTGGGCAAGACCACCACATATGTATCCATGTGCCCTCTTTACCACACTGTCTCCAACATTCATTCGTCTTCAAAACCCCCGCTTTATGCAGCCTCTCTGGCGTGAGATACCACCTACTCAGCACCTTGAACCCATTCTCGCGTAGTGCCGTGGCAATTGTGAATTTGGCTATACCCCTCGCCACCTCCTCCCACTCCTCTACCCCCCCATTCCACCCCCAGGTCCCTTTCCCACGCCTCCATATAGCTCAGTTTCCCGACTCCCCTCGCTGTTAACCCTTTATAGATTTTGGAAATCATGCCCTTATGCCCCATGGACCCCAGACATGCCCCTTCAAACTATTCCACTCCCTCCCCACTACCCTGCCCCCCTCTGCCTTTTTCGAATCAGCGACCCCATTTGTGCATATGCATACCTATCCTTTCCTGCAACTGATAAATATCACGAATACCCTCAAACATCCTCATCTCCTTCCCCATTAATATCTGTGACACCTGACTCAACCCCTGCGCCTCCCACCTCTTCAGCACTGCTCTACTCGGTCCCACCCCCTGTTCACAACACGCTTGGAGGGACATGGTATGCAACCACTTCTTATCCCCCACCATCCTCTGCCTATTCTGTTGCCAAACATTTAATGTGTACACCACCATAGGGTTAGCCCCCCTCTCCCCCTTCCCCCCCCCCGACTATCCGCTCTAGCTCTCCGGGGCAAAGTTCTGCTGCCTCCATCATCACCCATTGCTTACTTGGCTCCCTTATCCATGCATACACTGCCCTGAGCTGTGCTGCCTTGTAGTACAAAGCAAAGTTAGGCACCCCATCCCCCCCCTCCATCCCATGCACTTCTAATGTCTGTGCCGCCACCCTTGGCCTTTTACCCCCCCCCCAAATGAATCCCTCCACTTGCTTTTGTACCTTCCTTAATACTCCTCTCGGTATTGCTATGGGTAATACCTGAAAATAGAACAAAAATTGGGGGAGCAGCATCATCTTGACAATCGCCATCCGCCCAAACCAAGAGTAGTACCCCCTAATCCAAACCCCCAACTGTGACTCCACTTGCCCTAAGAGCTTTTTGTAATTGAGTTAAAATAATTCTTCTAGGGTCCTCCTCCCCACCTGCACCCCCAGATACCTGATCGCCCTCTTTGCCCACCGAAACGGAAAGCGCTGCTGTAGCTCCCTCTGCTGATCCTCTTCCCTCACCACATTTAATATTTCTGACTTCCCCCAATTGATTCGGAACCCCGCCACACTCCCATATTTCTGTATCTCACCCATTGACGCTGGCAGTGTCAGCCCTGACTGTGTGATTGTTAGCAAAATGTCATCTGCAAAGAGCGACATGCGATACTCTAATTGTCCTATCCTCACTCCCCTAATCTCTGGGCTCGCCCGTATCCGCGCTGCCAAGGGCTCCAAGGAGAGTGCAAAAAGCAAGGGTGAGAGCGGGCAACCCTGCCTCGTTCCCCTCCCCAGAGGAAAAAAACGTGAGTATCCTCCATTAACTCTCACACACGCTTTGGGACTTTCATATAAAGCCTTTATCCACGTCACAAATTCTACCCCAAACCCCATAGCCCCTAATACCGAGAAAAGAAATTTCCATGACACGTGGTCAAATGCTTTTTCAGCATCCAGCGAGACCAGCAGCGTAGGTTCTCCTGCACGTCTTGCTGCCCAAATCACATTGAGAACCTTTCGGATATTATCCGCCACATGCCTCCCCGGTATAAAACCTGCTTGGTCCTCATGAACTAGCTTCCCTAGGATTTTATTAAGTCTTGTCGCTAGAATTTTTGCCAGCAATTTCGCATCATGATTTAACAGCGAAATTGGCCTATAGGATGCACAGTCTTGCGGATCTTTCCCTTCCTTGTGTATCAGGGTAATGCCTGCCCAGCCCATCGTATCTGCCAACCTCTCCCCCCATCGCGTTGAATTGAAAACTGATGTTAAAGGCTGGATTAGCAGACTTCCAAATTTCTTATAGAAGCTCGCTGTCAACCCATCTAAGCCCAGGACTTTCCCTAGCTTCATACCCTTAATCGCCCCTCGCACTTCCTCTGCTCCAATCTCCCTATTAAGATCTTTCTGCTCCCCTTCTTCCAACCGTGGCAGCCCCACCTCTCCCAAATACTTATTGATCTCCCCCTCGTTCCCTCTGCCTGGGCTGCATATAACTTCTGATAGAACGCTACAAATTCCTCTCTAATCTGGTGATCCTCCTGCACTACCCCTCCCCTACTTCTGATCTGTAGGATTCAATTCCATTCCTTTCTCTTTTTTAACTGCCGAGCCAGATACTTCCCCACTTTATTACCCCCTTCGAAAAAGTTCTGCCTCAGTAACTGCCTTATTTGCCCTGCCTCCAAAGCATTTAATTTAGCTCTCGTTTCCAAAACCGCTCCCCTAAATATCCCCCTACCCCCTGTGCATCTTTTTCTTCCAATTCCATTAGTTGACGCCTTAGTTGCACTTCCTGCTCCTCCTGCTCCCTCTTGATTCGCGCTCCCCACTTTATCAACACCCCCCTCACCACTGCCTTAAAGGCATCCCAGACCACTCCCTCTTTTACCTCTCCCTTCCCATTCCATTCAAAATATTCCGGTATTAACTGTTCCACCTCTCTCACCACCCTATTATCCTCCAACAAGCCTTCATTGAGCTTCCAGTATTGCCCCCCCTTGCTTTCCCCCCTCACCTGAACCACCACTGGCGCATGATCCGACCATGTAATGGGCTCAATTTCTCCTCCCTTTATCCTACCCGCCAACTCCTTCCCTACCCAGATGACATCTAATCGTGAATATGTCCCATGCACTGCTGAGAAGGAGAACTGCCGCCTGCCCGGGTTCATCAATCTCCATGCATCTATCAAATCATTCTCTCTCACAAACTTATGACATCTCTGTCTATCCGCCCTCTGCCCTTCCCCCTTGTCCATCGTGTCCCTCCCCACCTCCCAAGGAATGTTAAAATCCCCTCCACAAACCAGTACTCCATCCCCCATTATCTCCACCTGCTTCCCTAACTCCTCCCAAAACTCTTTTTGGGAACCCGTGGGCACATACACATTCACCACGCACAACCACTCCTCCCCAACTCTCACACGCAGCAACAGGTACCTCCCTCCCTTATCTCTCATCACCGTCTGCACTTCCATTTTATGCTCCCCTGTAATGAACACCGCCACCCCTCCTTTCTTCCTCTCCCGTAAGTTTGATGCATAAATGCACTCTCTATATCCCTTCGGGTGCGCTAACGCTTCATGCTTTTTTGCAAGTGTGTCTCCTGCAACATTACAATCGCTGCCTTGTGTCTTTCCAATTCTTTTATACAGTTTCTGTCTCTTCCATGGTGAATTCAACCCCTTCACATTCAACGTTACAATTTTCAAAGCTTCCCCCAACCGTGCTCCCCCCCTTCCCTCCAGCTTTCCACCCTCCCCTCCCTTCCCCCCTCACCCCCACCCCCTCTCCTCCCTTCCCCCTGGGCCGCTCCTCGTCTAACTCCCCTCCCTCCCCCTGACCTTCTTCTCCAACCCGGAGATCTGACTTCCATAACAGTGACCTCGGATCAGACCATCACCTGCCCCTATCCCTCTTCCCCCTCTCCCCCATCTACCCTCCCCCCCCTTCTTCATTACTCAGTACTGTTCCCCAAAACCTTTTCCACACTGTAAGTCATCCAGTTCAAGTCCATGTGATGTCTGCTGTTCATCCTGCATCTTCTTCGATCTCCTGCTCTCGCTGCCGCTCCTTGACCAGTCTCGCCAGTCTCCGACCTCCTTCTGCTACTCTGTGCCACTTCGAACTCTCCGCCTTGCTGCTATTGGCGGTGTCGTCCGTTGGCTTAGCCGGACTGCTAGCCTCCTCCGGCAAATTTTCAGCTCCCAAGTCTCTCAACGCTTTCCAAGGTTCTGCACTTGTCTTTACTTTCCTCGACCGTCCTTGTACCGTGATCAACAGTCCAAATGGGTACAGCCACTTATATCTCAGGTCAGTCCTTCTCAAATAGGCCGTGACCTCTTTTATCTCTCGTCTACGCTGCAGCGTCCCCTGAGACAAGTCCTGAAACAGTTCCAGTTTGTTTCCTTCCCACTGGACGTGTCTTAGCTTTCTCGCTGCTCCCAGTATTCGTTCTTTCATTTTGTAGGAAGCCAGGCAAACTACAGTGTCTCTCGGGAGATGGTCCCTTATAGGCCCAGCCCTCTATGGGCCCTTTCTATTTTCATCTGATTGTTGTCGTCCTCCTCTGTGTGCTCCACCTCTTTTTTTTAAGATTTCTCCAAACATTTTCTGTACCACCACTTCGCTGTTCTTATATCTGGGAACCTCTGGGACTCCCCGCACTCGAATGTTACACCTTCTCGATCAGTCCTCTAGATCTTCCGTTTTTGCCTTCAGCTCCTCTTGTGCATCCCGCAGCGCTTTCCATCCTTTCCGGATTTGCTTCATGGCTACCCCATGTTGATCCAATTGATTCTCTGCATCCTCTACACGCTCTCCCAGCTCCGTGATGTCTTGCTTGATTTTTTTGCAGAGTCTCTTTCAGCTCGTTTTTAACACCTCCAATTTCTTCCTTTAAATCCTCCTTCAATTTTATAAGCCACTGCTTAATTTTCTCTGCCATTCCCAAGCACTCCTTTCCTTCTGTCTCCTCCTCATGCCCCGGCGAGATGTCCCCCCTCATCTTGCCCATCTTCTCGCCCTCCTTTCCTCCTCTTGATAGCGCATACGAGGAGCGGAATTCCGCCAATTTCTTCTTCACTGCCCCTTCTCTCTTTGCTTTCTCCATGCGATATTGAAGTGGTTCCCCTCTGCGGGAGGCAGCCCCTTTGACACTTCTTCTCTTCCCCTCCCCGCGGGGTGCTATTCCAGCAATAGAGAGAGCCTCAGCCTCTTCCCTCTGGTTCCGGCGCTGCTGATCCTCCTATAAGATTCTATCTCACTGTTAGTCCGTTGCGTTCTCCCACAGTCTCAGCTCTCACTTGCTGGTCCTCCCTAAACTCGGCCTACTTCTGGACTTCTTGGGCTGTCCCGCTCTACCGCTGTTCCGGTGCTTCTTCAGCCCTGGCCTTGGAACTCACTTCCCCCCCCCTTCGTGCAGAGCAATCATACCAAGCTTTCAAACAACAACTAAAAACCCATTTGTTTTGCCTGGCGTTTGAACTCCCTCCCCCGTCTTTGTCTCCTTCTCCCTCTTCTTGTTGATGTTTTATACTTTTGCTGTGTTTTCTATCCTCTGCTTCTTTTCTGTCCCTTTTAAGATTTTAATTGGCGTTCTTTTTAACCTTTCTGACAGCCTGTATTGTATTTTATTTTATTCTTTTAATTTGTAAACCGCCCAGACGCCATTGGTATGGGGCGGTATAGAAAGTATTTTAATAAACATAAACATAAACACTAGGCGATCTGGTCACTCTATCTCCCCTCCTTCTCTTCCGGCTCCTGACTTGGCTGTACAACTTGCTCTCAAACGTACCCTCAGCTCGAGTGGTCCTTTGCTGTTTTCTTTCAGGCCCAGCTACACTCTTCGTCCACAGCCCACCACCTGAGCTACGCAGCTTTCCGGGCTCAGCTGCTGCCCTATCCCCGGCTCACCTCCGAATTTCACCTCCTCCTCTCTCTGCCGCTCCGGTTCACCGCGCTTTGTCATGGGCCCCCGTCTAGCCCTACTTCCTTGCTGTCGGGGCTTAGCGGACTTCTCCGCTCTCCCCAGACTGCTCACTCTGGTGGCAGCGGCTCACAGCCGCTTCTCGTCCTGGTACTCGATCCTCGCGCACTTGCCCCGGCTCTCCTCTCAGTCTGCTCTTTGCGACCTTCCTATCGCTGTCACTGTCCCCTCTGCCTCCACGTTCGCTAGTCTTCTTTGCCACGTGGCCCAGCAGCCCGTCTCCTCTCTCCGCCGCGACTTCTGGTGCTGGGAGAGTATGCTTTCCGTTCTCGCTTCCGTGTGACTTGGGGGGTTCCTACCTCACTGCCCCCTGCTTTCACTCCTGCCTTGCTGCACTTTTACGCTCTTTTTTGCCCTTTTGGCAGGCTATGGCAGCAGAGCTCCTCTAGCTCGCCACCATCCGATCCGCTGATGTCACCGGAACTCCTCAGACCTATATTTAAACTTTTTTGTGTGGAGGATTCTTCACAATTAGCGGCTGAATTGTGAGTAGTTTCCCATTGGACTTGGAACTTGATAGGGCTATGAGGAGGTTTGCATTTTAAGATCACAGTGTTGTGGTAGGGAACATATAGGATAAGGGGAGGGGCTAGGCAGTGAGGCAGACTGGTATAGAATTTTTGTGCATTAGAAATAATTAGGAGCCAGTGCTTATCCATGAGGAGTAGGATTACATGGTCCTGTTTAAGCATTACAGAGGAATTTAATGGCTGTGTTTTCTGTGGATTGAAGTCTGATAATGGTTGTAGAGCTAATGTAGTTGAACATTGTGTTACAGTAATTAATCCTGGTGAGAATTAAGGTGAGAGTCAAACTGTGAAGAACTGTAGATTCAAGATATTTTTTATGGCTCTTAATATGCAGAGGATGAGAATAGAGGGTTTTATGATTGCAGAGCCTGGGAAGAAAAGCTTAGTTGGTGTCTGTTAGCTTCATGAAGTGCCCCCTAGATCTAGTACACTTTGAAAGGATAAACAGCCATTCCCTGGTTACCCATTCTGTCCCACTCATGACTAGATAAACCTCTACCATGTCTCCTCCTGGCCATCTCTTGTCCAAGATGGAACCCTGACTTATTTAGTCTTTCCTCATTAGAGAGGTCTTTCATCCCCTTTAATACTTTCCCTCTCTGAACCTTTTTTAGTTCCTCTAGCTCTCAGAGATGGGGCAACACGAACTGCACCATGGCTCTGTAGGGATAACTCAATTAAGAGTAATGGATAACTGCAAAGAAGATAGTGGCACTATTCAGTGATGTGGCAGTCTACCATATCTTCAAGCGCATAGTAGGAGCAGTAGGTCCAGAACGTATAATGCGATGTATTGTAGGAATCTGTCCAATTCCTTGTTTCCTTGTATCAGAGACAACTGAAAGAAGTACAAAAACAGGCACAATGACATGAGAAAGAAAATCAATCTGTAAAATGTCCATATCATGTGAATCAAAGTTGTAATCAGCAATTTCAAGGCTCTCTTGGTCAGACAGTTCAACTGTGTGAGAATCCTTATAGTCCACTTGATAGTTTAAGGCTTCATGAAGTTAATCTCATGACCTCGAAACACATCCAGCATCTGGATCTCTGTAGACACAGGTTCTGAATCTAGATAATACGGGGAAACTACACCAATATTAACAGTGGAGTTCTTGGGAACATCAGTCAAGCAAATATTGCAGGGTAGCGGAACTCTGTTATTAATGTCATGTTTATTAATGGTAACCATGAGCTCACTCAGAGGGATACTAACTAGCCAAATATTATTTACAACAGCAACCATTGTTTCAGAAAACTCATTGCACTTAAACATGGTAACTTTTCATTTCTCTTTCACATTTTCAGTAGACAACCCACAAAACTACAGAAGTGTCCTTCAGGAAAGGTTTACATGGGCACAACCAATGAAGGTCCTCATGAGAGACTCTTGGTGAAATTAAAACGTCATGGGAGAGGAGGCAGTGTACTATTGTGGATCAGCAACTGGTTAAAAGACAGAAAGCAGAGGGTAGGGCTAAATGGCCAATTTTCCCAATGGTGAAAGGTGAATAGTGGAGTACTCTATGGATCTGTGCTGGGTCTGCTGCTTTTTAACATATTTGTAAATGACCTGGAAATGGGAATAACGAGTGAGATAATCATATTTGCAGATGACACAGAATTATTCAAAGTTGTTAAAACCCATGAGGATTGTGAAAAATTGCAAGAGGACCTTGTTAAACTGGAAAACTGGGCATCCAAATGGCAGATGAAATTTAATTTAAATTTAACTTATCTGAAGTTTCTTGTTCCATGTAAACCGCGCTGATGGTGAATAGTGCGGTATAGAAAAACTGTTAAATAAATAAAAAATAATGTGGACAAGTGCAAAGTTATGCACCTAGGAAAGAACAACCCAAACAATGCAAGGTTCCACAATGCAAGGTTCCACATTAGGAACCACCACCCAGGAAAAAGACTTAGGCTTCATCGTGGATAACATGTTGAAACCCTTCACCCAGTGTGCAGCGGTGGCCAAGAGAGCAAATAGAATGCTAGGTATCATAAGGAAAGGAATGGAGAATAAAACAAAGGATATAATCATGCCTCTGCATCATTCCATAGTGCGACCGCACCCTGAATATTGTGTGCAATTCTGGTCGCTGTATCTTAAAAAGGATATAGCGTTCTTAGAAAAGATACAGAGAAGAGCCACCAAAATAGTAAAAGGGATGGAAGGATACCCCTATGAAGAGAGGCTAAAAAGGTTAGGGCTCTTCAACCTGGAAAAGAGATGGCTGAGGGGAGATATGATAGAGGTCTATAAATTAATGAATGCAGTGGAACGTGTAAATGTAGATCGATTGTTTACGCCATCAGAATATAGAAAGACTAGGGTACATGCAATGAAACTACAGGGTAACCTATTTAAGACTAATAAGAGAAAATATTTTTTCACTCAACATGTAATCAAACTCTGGAATTCGTTACCGGAGGATGTAGTAAAAGCTGTTAGTGTAGCTGGCTTTAAAAAAATGGTTTGGACAAATTCCTGGAGGAATGGTCTATAAACCATTATTAAAGGGGATCTGAGATATCCACTGTTTGCCCCAGTACAAGCATTGTGGAACCTGTTTCTTTTGGGGAAACTGCTAAGTATTTGTGACCTAGATTGGCCACTGTTGGAAACAGGATACTGGGCTTAATGGACTTTGGACTGACCTAGTATGGCATATCTTATGTTCTTAGTACGTTGGCACATGCCTAAATTAGGTGCAAGATATTGTTGTGGATCATCATGGTGGTAGGCGAGATACTGAGGAGTGTCGACATGCAGACAAAGGTCTTCAGACCAGGTGCCAACATTAATTACATGTTTTGTAATGGATCATGGAGGAGAGGTCCATAAACCATTATTAAAGAGGACCCAGGAAATCTACTGCTTACCCCAGGACGAGCATTGTGGAAGCTATGGAATGTGGGTACCTGTCAGGTACTTGTGACCTGAATTGGCCACTGTTGGAAACAGAATACTGGTCTTGATGGACCTTGGTCTTACTCAGTATGGCATTTCTTAGGTAGCAGAAACCCAAGGGAAATGTACGCGATAGGGGGCGAGAGGTTGGAGTGCACGGATCAGGAGAAAGACCTTGGTGTGATTATTTCTGTAAATCTCAAGGTGGCAAAACAGTGTGACAAGGTAGTCTCAAAAGCCAGGAGGATGCTGCGCTTCATACAAAGAGGAATTAACAGCAGAAAGGAAGAGGTACTAATGCCACTGTATAAGTCACTGGTGAGGCCTCACGTGGAATACTGTGTTCAGTTTTGGAGACTGTATCTTGCAAAGGATGTAAAAAGAATGGAAACTGTTCAGAGGAAGGAAATGATTTGGAGCCTGCGTCAGAAGCCTTATGAGAAGAGACTGGAAGACCTAAATATTTATTTATATTTATTTATTACATGCACTTATATACCGCGCTATTTTCCATCAGTGCGGTTTATATAGAACCAGTTAAATACACATCTCAAAACATTTGATTTGTGTTTACAATTAACAGGCAACAGAACTTGGATAGACAACAAGGGGGTAACTATTTACAACTGTACAGAAAGAGCAGGCTGAGCGTCTGTTTGACGTGATTAGTTTACTGATGCGGCATTTGAGGTGCTGTCCTCCGGGTAATGCTCGAGGAAAAGGTGATATTTCAGAGCTTTCCTAAACTGCGTTAAATTAGTGATTGCCCGTATACTAGGAGGGAGGCTGTTCCAGCATTTTGGTGCCGAGAATTTGAAAGCCCTGTTCACTGTTGTCTGGCAGCACTTGGTTGTTTCTCTTGGGACTATTAGTTTATTGTCCTCAGGGGATCTTCTAGGTCTGTTCAGGGGGGTTATCTGAATGAGGTCTGCTAGGGCTGGTGGGGCGAGCTTATTTATGATCTTGAAGGTCAGAATTATGGTTTTGAACGTAATTCTGCCTTTTATGGGGAGACAGTGGAGTTGTTTAAGGATGGGTGCAATGTGTTCCCACTTGGAAGCGCCCGGAGCACTCAAGTGTATTCAAATATGTACACTTTGGAGGAGAGGAGGGATAGGGGAGATATGATTCAGACCTTTAAATACTTAAAGAGAAATGATGAACAAATAAACCTCTTCCAAAGACAGGGAAGCTGTAAAACTAGAGGGCATAACATGAAGCTGCAAGGTGGTAAATTGAAAGGAAATGTCAGGAAATACTTTTTCACTGAAAGGGTGGTGGATGCTTGGAATGCCCTCCCGATGGAAGTGGTGGGAGCAAACACAGTGACGGAATTCAAAATGGCATGGGACAGACACAGTGGATCCCTTTACAACAACAGGATAAAAACAAAATAATCTGGGCAGACTAGATGGACCATACTGGTCTTTATCTGCCGTCATTTACTATGTTACTATGTTATGTTCTTATGTTTAATTGGTACACATTATCAGGCACAATGAACGGCAAATTCAACAGATAAGCAATTTCCATATTCTGTACATCTACATACAAGGGAATAGCATTTCCCATGTGGAAGGCAATCTGGATCTGGAAATCAATTTGATTTCTGGTTATTCTAGCAAAGGCTTTAATATTAAGGTCTGTGGGTACCAGACATGGAGGAATCTGTCCTTGCATCAGGTTACTGATGCTGTTGTCTAGTTCCCTAAAGAAGTCATTAGTAAGTTCACGTATTGGTTGCATGAAAGTATGCTCATCATTTAAGAGATGTTTAACCATAGTTAATTCTGCTGTGATCAGGGCAATCTGCTTATAATGAAGATTAACCATAGTGACAGTATCGCGTATGTTCTTGCCATGGGCCATTAATTGGTTTTGTTTGAATGGATCTGAGTTCTGATATCTTTCATATCAACTTTTAACTCTTGGATATTGCCCTGGCATTTACTGAGAGATACAGCATTAGCAATAGACAGAGGAAGCAAATAAGGAGCCCAGAACGATGAATAGTGCGCTGACAGCAAGTCCGATAAATCTTTTCTGTCTAGTGTTTTCCGGTCGTATGGGTTGGATTGTAATCTTTTCCAACTGACTTAAAATATTTTGCACATTAGCAGTGGTGTAATCCATGTGTGCTTTCAACCACTGTTGTGTGGTAGTTGTGCGTGGGTCTGATATATTAAAATATTTCTGTAAGACATGTCGGGGATCCAGTGACACAAAGACTGTGTGACAGTCTGGGACTGTGTGATCAGTAAACCAGGGGTATCCTGCAGCATGACACCAGAAGGCGGGGTAGGTTCATCAGTCTGTCAACTTCGGATCCTGCTGTCAGCAAAATCAGGAACAGGACCTTCAAGATTTGGTTCTCAGTCTGAAAAATAAAACAAACAGGCTATCCTGTTCTAGGTTAGTATTTATTTCAAACAGTAAAAGATGGAATTATTTAATAAATCCAGATCTTTGTGCAATTTCTGCATCTGTGAAGGTTCAAGAATGTCTGTCTCTCTTTTTCTTCTATAAGTGTCTTTTACTTATAGGCTACAATCACAAGTTTGATTAACAGAAGAGAGGCTTGGGCCAAGAGGCTGTCCTCTCTGTGGCTTCAAAATTCCGTAGTTTTAACTTAAGATCTCTTGCAGAGAACAATTAGAAACGGAAGTTAAAGTTTCTTACTTCATTTCAAACCTGGTACAAAATGAAGTTGCCACTTCTGGAGGTTTGCCAGTTCTAGGAATTGACAAGTGAATTCAGATGTAAATGAGTACTTACATACTCCAAAAACTCTGCACCTTTTTTTTCAGGTATAGGCAGGAAGCTGTATAGGAAATATTCACAAATAGCAAATAAGTTAGACTAAACCCGTGTCAGTGTAACTACCCCTGTCTCTGTAATGCGTTTCTCTGAGGCTGAGAGACAAGTAACTAAACCCAGACGTTCCATGCAGTATAAAGTTCCTCAGTCCATGGAATGAGAACCACACTTAAACTCCATCTTAAGAGTACTTATAAATTCACTTTGGTCCAAATTTAGCCATGAATGGAATCCTTAATGTCAGTTTCCTATAGGAAATAAACAAAACCTTTTATTTTTATGTGGTCAAGTGACTTCAGAAATGTACATTCTCTCTCTAGAATTGTTACATAAGAATTCCCTTGGGAATGTCTTTAAAACAATTAAGATAAAAACATTGTTTGTTTTAGCAAAGAAATTTATTCTCGGGAACCTAGAACAAAGAAGAAAAAGACATGATTAGTTAATCATGAACATTTTTACATAATTGGCAGTGGTGGAACATGAAAGGAGCTGAAACCACATTCAGACCGTTGCATTCTTGACTGCAAGATTTCTCAGCAGAAAGTAATAACTGCACTAAAACAACCTGGACAGCACACTTAAACCTTGCATGCACAGGACTTTTCCTAGGCTTTTTGAAAGCATGTTTTAATTTCTTTTGGGTATGGACAGGCAATTTATTAACCCTGTCGGTAAGGAAAAGCGCCTTTGTTGGCAGTGGGCCGAAAAGTCAAAGTTTTTAAAATGTTTCTTTCGACGGCAGTCAGGAACCGTCCGTGCTACACATTACAGGTTTTCCTGATGTGTAGCAGACAATGGCTCTATATCTTTTACAGAAAAGTTAGTCTGGGAGCTTTGTATGTGAGAAACGTTTTCACAACAGTGAATGGGTTTGAAATTTCTTTACTTCTGTTCTTGTTAACAGGTAGTGAAACGCTGTGCCTCAACTCAAATCAGAATTTAACAGAACCTTTGTGGCTTCGGGAACTAAGCAAGGAGGTGTTATCCACCCCCCCCCCCCCTTGCATGGGTTCAATTCCCAGTTCTTCTCCACTAAACAGAGCAAGGCTAGAAGAATTTTGCATTCTTTTTCCCTGACAATCCTGAACCAAGGTCAGTGGAGAACATTTATGGCTCTCTCCTTCAAAGTTTGTAGAAGCAAGAGGTGTCTTTCCCGGAGCTAACCTGCTCCACAAGTCTGTGTAGAGATGTCTCATTATCTGCAGTTTCTGAAGGCTTTAAAAACTTAAAATCAGGCTCTGGCTGATTTATGGTATTTAAAGAAACTGTTTCAGAATTAACACGCTGTTTCATTTGGTCAACTGAGGCATGTTTCCTTGCAGTGGCATCTTGCAAGGACAGCAGCTTCTCGGACACGGTTTGAGTGGCAGAATATCGGCTTTTGCACGGTTTGCTACCATATGCTGCCAGGACACAGAGGTTTGTCATGTCTGCCTGAGTTGTACAAGCCATAATAATGTCAGACAGTTAACAAGGGCAAGCAACCCAGATTCCAATTCCGTCCCAGCAGACAATAGTATTCTAACTACAAACCTCAGCATAAGCAGCTGCTTCAGCCATAATAAAGCAATTCAGAATTACTATGCAAATTCTGTGAGACGCAGCTCATCCAGACTTACTCATTGTGGGCAAGCGCCTCTTCTGTGAGGACATGGCTCATTCAGAAATACTCATCCCGGACGAGTCTCCATTATGTAGGGATTATTAGTAGCTCTCAGGGGAAATTAGCTACTAATACCCGACCCAAAGTTCTGTGAGAATGCTGGCAATGAGCCACGAAAAGAGCCTCATCTGTGTGTGTGTGTGTGTGTGTGTATATATATATATATATATATATACAGGGTGGCCCAAGAAAAGTGAAAACATCTCGTAGCATTTAAGTTATTTAAAAATTCAAAAAGACAGATGGAAACAATTGACAAATTAAAACAAAAAGATGGTGACCGGAAATTGTCAAAATAAAGACGTTATATAGCTAAAAAAGATAAATAAGTAAACTATTTAAGCTTTTAATTTACAAGATGTTCTCACTTTTTTTGGGCCACCCTGTATGTATATGTGTATATACCGTGTTTCCCCGAAAATAAGACCGGGTCTTATATTTATTTTTGCTCCAAAAGATGCACTAGGGCTTATTTTCAAGGTAGGGCTTATTTTTTTTTCATATACAGCATGACAGCACAGAATGAGTGGCGTTGCAGCTCCCGCCCGCACAGATGATGGAAGTGGCCTGCAGCACATCACCGGCACCCGATCAGCGTCGGGGAGTGGAGCAGGAGGAAAGCTCCTCCCTGGTCCACCCGCCGAAGCCAATCAGGCCACAAGAGCACCATCTTCAAAAGAGCAGAGCACCCTTAGCGCGAAGGAAGAGGCCGCAGCTCAGCACTGGCACCCGATCAGTGTCGGGGAGTGGAGCAGGAGGAAAGCTCCTCCCTGGTCCACCTGCCGAAGCCAATCAGGCCACAACAGCACCCTCTTCAAAAGAGCAGAGCACCCTTAGCGCGAAGGAAGAGGCCGCAGCTCAACACCGGCACCCGATCGGCGTCGGGGAGTGGAGCAGGAGGGAAAGCTCCTCCCCGGTCCACCTGCTGAAGCCAATCAGGACACAACAGCATCAACTGTATTTAAAAGAGAGCGCCCTTGGCGTGAAGGAAGTGGCCCGCAGCACAGCACCGGCACCCGATCGGCATCGGGGAGTGGGGCAGGAGGAAAACTCCTCCCCGGTGACCCCCCACCCCAGGTACCAAATATGTCAGACATGATCTGCACTAGCTCTTATTTTCAGGGTAGGGCTTATATTATGGGACTCTCAGAAAAACGTGCTAGGTCTTATTTTCGGGGAAACACGGTATATATGTGTATATATATATATATATATGTATGTGTATATATATATATATATATATATATATATATATATATATATACACACATACACAGGGTGGCCCAAAAAGTGAGAACATCTTGTGTATTTAAGCTTTTAATTTACATATACATATATATATGTGTGTGTGTATGTATGTATGAATATGTGTATATGGAGTGGAGGAGTGGCCTAGTGGTTGGGGCAAGGTACTTCAGGCCGGAAGGTCGGGGGTTCAAATCCCACTAGAGGACAGCAACCTTGGGCCGGAAGGACTGGGGTTTCTAGTCCCACAGGTGCTCCTTGTGGTCTTGGGCAAGCCACTTAACCCTCCATAGCCCATGTTCCCTGTAAGATAGTTATCTCCAAGTTATAATGCCCTGTTCAATGTAATTTCAGTTTGTTCAATGTAAACTGCACTGATGCAGAATAGCGCTGTATATAAGAGAATATAAATAAATGTATGTATGTGTGTGTGTATGTATATTGTGATAAAGCTGACACTACTGAAGCTATGGAGTTAGGAGAAAACTCTGTTTCTTTTAAAGAAACTGATTTACAGAGAATGCAGTTACCAAGAAGTGCAGCTAGAGGGCGTAGGCATGAGGCTGCAGAAGGTAGGCTGACACACCCAGATTGTAATGATGCAATAGCTAATCAAACACACCTGAGTAGAGGGCCAGAAAGCTCACTAGAGAAACGACTTTATAAGCAGTGCTCGGTCAGGAGAATACAGAGAGGACCACGAATAGAGAGACGACCACAGTAGCAGAGAGGACCACAAATACAGAGAGCAACAGAAACCCCTGCTACTAAGGAGAGAGAAAGGGGAAAGCTCCAACTACGGAAGGAAAGGCAGTTAAGCTTGCAGTCCTTACAAGGAAGGGACAACTTCCAGGAAGGACAAGCCCATGCTGAAAAGCTCCAGAAAGAAGTCTCCAGGGAAGACAGTGTAAGCAGGAGAGTGCCTGGTAGAGGGAATACCAGCAACGCACGTCTCAGAGAACAAAGGTACATTCACACCTCCTTTCCTGAATGTGTGCCAGGTCCTAGAAAGGCTTGTAAACCAGAGAGCCATAGATATGAGAAACAAAGCTGGGGAAAGCTTTGGAAACCTGTGCAGAAGGTCCTAGATAAAAGCCATATTAATTGTTTGCCAGACCAGGTCCAGCCAGGCTGGAAAGTCTTGGAGAGAACTTCTGAAGTACATCCAGTTTTGCCTAGGGAAAGCTCAGGCTTAGCAGACACCATATCTGAGCAAGAGGATATGCAAACAGACCTTGTAGAACCAGAACCATTGCTACCTGAATATCCTATGGACTGTACTCTCTGTGTAGCTGAGAGTATAGAATCTCTCACAGAGTCATAGCATAAGACATGCTTTAAAAATGTCATTGCTTTGTTGAGCTGAAAAGAAGAAGCTTTTTGTGTTTATTTAACCTGTTGATATTGAAAAATCCTGCTTGAATGGAAAAGACTGTGAAGCTCTTATAACAGTTTTGGACTTTGTAAATACTTTGGTAGAAACCCTGAATCAAGGTGAATTCTGTTGTCTTCTTAGAGAACCTTAGCGCATCAAGGGAATAAAACCTTATATTTAACCCAGCACAAAGCTCACACAACTATTCTTTATAAAGAAGGGAACTACAAGGACCATAATGCACCTGGTCTAAGTTAGAGTTTCTGGCTTCAACAAACAATAAATGTCCACCCTGACCCTTCAGCACGCTGCCACCGGGAGGGGCTGTGACAATATGTATATATATATATATAAATATAAATGTATATGTATGTGTGTGTGTGTGTGTGTATGTATGTGTGTGTGTGTGTATAAGAACATAAGATATGCCATACTGGGTCAGACCAAGGTCCATCAAGCCCAGTATCCTGTTTCCAACAGTGGCCAATCTAGGTCATACATACCTAGCAGTTTCCCCAAAAGACACAGGTTCCACAATGCTTGTACTGGGACAAGCATTGATATCCTGGGTCCCTTCTTAATAATGGTTTATGGACTTTTCCTCCAGGAACTTGTCCAAACCTCTTTTAAACCCAGCTACACTAACAGCCTTTACTGTTATATATGTATATGTGTGTGTGTATGTATATGTGTGTGTGTGTGTGTGTGTATGTATGTGTATGTGTGTGTGTGTATGTATATATACACACACACACACACACACACGTTTATTATGAGTAACAAAGTAGAAATATATACAGGCATATAGTTATAGATATATTATTAGAAATATGAGGTAGCAAGTTATAGCAGTGCAACAATCATAGTTATACAAAGTAATAAATCACTGATTAGTAACCAAAGGTCACCAGTTCACTCTGCACTCAGAAGAATTATGGAAACTAGTTTCTAACTAACAATCACCTTTCTGGAGGAAGAGAGAAATAAGACTGTACCTTTGCTTGGCCAGGTGGACAAGCTGGGATTCAAGAGTCTCTGGAGCAGCATGGGGGTCCAAAGACGCAGCTAGGCAAACTAACGCAGGCTACAGCCCTTTTGGTGGTGAGCCACATGAGGATACAGAACCGGAGGTATCTGTGAAAGTCTCATCTCTGTCCTTAGGAGAAAGGCCTTGCACACATGTAATGTGTATCTGTCTTGCAGACAGGCAAGGTAGTAAGCACAAGGCACACAGAGCACAAAAGGTGTGAAAGTTCTCTTGCATACTGTAATTATTCTTTATGTAGAGTCATAGGTCTGGTTATTGGTTGCTGCAAGATGCTCCAAATTGTTCTCAGTGAATCAGAAGGTAATGAACAGGTTTCATTCTGCATACACAGAAGCCAAAATGAGAGAAGATAACCGTATGCAGTTTTGGACATCCCAAGGCCAGTAGCATCGGACAGAAACCAACTGGACAGAAACAATAGTCTTCTGTATTCACAGGTATAATCACGTGCTTGAAGATCAGGTCTGAAACTGGAAGCACAGCAAAAGTTCATTGCAGCAGGAAACCATCTTGTTTGGTCGGCTTTGGTTCAGGTTTCAGCATCTGAGCAGACTGGAGATCTACAGGGGAACCAGCCCCACAGATTTACACAAAGGCATTGTAATATTCTGTTTTCATTCTCCATTCCTGTGCAAATCATTCCTAACATTCACTTTTGCTTTTTTGACCACTTCCACATATTGAGCTAAGGATCTGTTTTTTAAATTTAGTTTTTAGCTCATGCCTTTCCTGTAGTAGTTCAAGGTGAGTTAGTCCGGTACTGTAGGCATTTCCCTGTCCCCAGAAGGCTTACAATCTAAGTTTGTACCTGAGGCAATGGAGGGTTAAGTGGCTTGCCCAAGGCCACAAGGAGTATCAGAGGGATTTGAACCCTGGTCTTTCTCTTCCCAAGGTGTTGCTCTAACCACTAGGCTCCTCCTCCACTCCACAGTGTATTGTCTGCATAGACTTGAGGATCATTTTCCTGGGTGGTGACTCCTATTATGGAGCCCAGTATTGTGACTTAACAGTTTTTGGATTTTTCCCTGTATGCCTTGCTGTGCACTTGTCTACACTGAATTTCATCTGCTGTTTACATTCCAAGTCCCGTACTCTTACAAGGTCTTCCTGCAACTCCTCCCCATTCCACTCCTGGCTTAACTACTTTGAATTTAAATGATTTTTGTTAACCCGTTTTGGACAGCTCGTAATTCTTTCTCTGTTCTGGATGATTTATTAGATTTGTTACACTCAAACAACTGAAATACCAGCAATAATAAAAAATATTAAAACTTTGCAGAAAATAGAAGTTTCACATGGTATATGTTTTTCATACACTGGTCCAATATAGTATATTGTCCGTCTTCAGAAAAGATAGGATTCAGTTCCAATATTCATTGACATAAACATACTGTATGATACTATTGAAACTGCATTTTTCATTTAAAACACTTTATTATGATATAATATAGTTTGTCAACAGTCCATTCTGACGGCGGAATATGGTACATGTGAAAACACTTCTGATGCAGTGCGTCGATATTGCACCATTGAAACACCCAGAACAGAATACTTGACAGCAATTAGTTTCGACAACATATTAGCCCAGCTTATGAAAAACATACAAGGCCGATATATGCACCAATAACTCTGAAACTAAGTAACTTACAGTTATCTAAACCTATTTTTTAAAGTCTACAAATACTTTTATTTGCAAATTAGTAGCTATTACAGCATTATAAGCTACTTACTATTTTTTGTGATCTTTTTATGTTGAGCCGCCAGTACCATCAAAATCAGCAAACTTCGAATACCTATTCTAGTTAGTTTAATCTGTATATAACGCTAGTTAAAAATCTGTATATAACGCTTTTTGACATAATTATAATAGCTAAACATAGTTCCATTGAATTTATAACCATTAAACAGTTGAGTAGTAAGTATAGAAACCTTATGTATGTAAAACATACGCTGGTCCAAAACGGGTTAACTGGAATCACCTCACTTGTTTGTTCCGGTACAGATCTCTGGAGCACGCTACTTTCTTAATTGGGAATGCTAATCTGTTAGTCCTGTTGTCTTATTTCCTGTCTTTTAACCAGTTCCCAATCCACAGTACAGTACAACTCTCTTGTTCGTTTTTTGGTGCCTCTTGGCCCCCATTTTGAATTACGGTTGGGGATGTTTTGCTTCTAGTGCATATGGAGGTGTGCATCTTGGGTCCTGTTCGACACTAGACAGTCCATCGAAACGCATGTGGTGATTGGGCTCACACTCTTTTCATAATCTCAAGTTCTTCAGGTGCTTAACTTGTTTTGTTTCTCTTGAGGGCTGTAGTGCAGTCCCTGGTGTTAATCATAGAGAAGTGCTTGGGTTGTGAAACTTGTGGTAGAACCCAGGTGCACGAGGTATAATGAATAGCCCAGGTGCTGGGTCACCAGGAGTCTGAATTGACTTGACGGTACACACACAGTTGTACTTACTTTGTATTGATAGGCAGTTTGCTGATATGTGACATTTAAGGTGCTTTCATTGATCATCGGTGATATTCAATGGGAGGGTCGGCATCCCAGTATTTGCTTTCTAGGGGGTCTTTGATCGATGGGAAACATTTTCTCTCTGCTCTTTCAGCTAGAAATTATCTAGCTGAAAAACCTACTCATAATCCTTAAGTAGTAAGATCAGTGCTTGGGAACTCCTTCTGAGAACCTCCATCGAAAAACAGAATTAGCTGTCCTTCATGAAAGATTTTAAGGCTTTTGTTTCAGGAAGCTTTTCTTTGATAACTATTATGAGCTTGGTAGGTTAAAGTTACCTGCTTGTTAAGAAGAGTGTTTCTATTTTTTTAAATTTTACTATCTTAGTTTGTATGGGATATTGTACGTCATGTTTCATTTTGGGGGCTATTTGGTAAAACGAATAAACATATAGACTGCACATCCAGCCAGTTTACGCATTTACAGAAATACAATACAAATGCAAAATACTTAAAAACAAGCAAACAGAAACTTACCATGATTTTTTTAAATTTCTCGGGCACCTCTGTTATATTCTGATAACTTAAACAATCGATCTACATTTACCCGTTCCACTCCATTCATTAATTTATAGACTTCTATCATATCTCCCCTCAGCCGTCTCTTTTCCAGGTTAAAGAGCCCTAACCTGGAACGGGTAAACATAGATCGATTGTTTACGTTATCAGAATATAGAAAGACTAGGGGACATGCAATGAAGCTACAGGGTAAACTATTTAAGACTAATAAAAGAAAATATTTTTTCACTCAACGTGTAATCAAACTCTGGAATTTGTTACCGGAGGATGTAGTAAAGGCTGTTAGTGTAGCTGGGTTTAAAAAAGGTTTGGATAAGTTCCTGGAGGAAAGGTCCATAAACCATTATTAAGAAGGGACCCAGGATATCAATGCTTGACCCAGTACAAGCATTGTGGAACCTGTGTCTTTAGGGGAAACTGCTAGGTACGTATGACCTAGATTGGCCACTGTTGGAAACAGGATACTGGGCTTGATGGACCTTGGTCTGACCCAGTATGGCATATCTTATGTTCTTATGTTCTTAACCTTTTTAGCCTTTCTTCATAGGAGTATCCTTCCATCCCCTTTACCATTTTGGTGGCTCTTCTCAACCTTTTCTAATAACGCTATAACCTTTTTAAGATACGGCGACCAGAATTGCACACAATATTCAAGGTGCGGTCTCACCATAATATCTTTTGTTTTATTTTCCATTCCTTTCCTTATGATACCTAGCATTCTATTTGCTCTCTTGGCCACCACTGCACACAGGGCCGAGGGTTATAACATGTTATCCACAATGACACCTAAATCTTTTTCCTGGGTGGTGGTTCCTAATGTGGAAACTTGCATCGTGTAACCATAGTTTGGGTTGTTCTTCCCTAGGTGCATAACTTTGCACTTGTCCACATTAAATTTCATCTGCCATTTTGATGCCCAGTCTTCCAATTTATCCTCTTGCAATTTTCCACAATCCTCTTGGGTTTTAACAACTTTAAATAGTTTTGTGTCATCTGCAAATTTGATAACCTCACTCGTTATTCCACTTTCCAGGTCATTTATGAATATGTCAAAAAGCAGCGGACCCAGCACAGATCCCTGGGGTACACCACTATTCACCTTTCTCCATTGGGAAAATTGGCCATTTAGCCCAACCCTCTGCTTTCTATCTTTTAACCAGTTTCTGATCCACAGTAGTACACTGCCTCCTATCCCATGACTCTTTAGTTTTGCCAAAAGTCTCTGATGAGGGACCTTGTCAAAGGCTTTCTGAACGTCCAGATACACTATATCAACCGACTCACCTTTGTCCACCTGTTTATTCACACTTTCAAAAAAACATAATAGATTAGTAAGACAAGATCTTCCTTGTCTAAAGCCATGTTGGCTGTCTCCCATTAGGCCATGACTATCTACATGCTGAGTAATTTTATTCTTTATGATGGTTTCTACCATTTTTCCCGGTACGTGAGGCTCACCGGTTCTGTAGTTTCCCGGATCACCCCTGGAACCATTTTTAAAAATTGGTGTTACATTGGCGATCCTCCAATCTTCAGGTATTAGAGATGATTTTAATGATAGATCACAGATTACTAATAGCTGGTCTGCAATCTCATATTTCAGTTCTTTCAACACCCTTGGATGTATACCATCCGGCCCAGGTGATTTGCTACTCTTCAGTTTATCTAATAGTTGTAATACATCTTCCCGATGTATCGATATTTCATTCAATTCTTCCGCACCTTTAAATACCACTTCAGTCATGGGTAACATCCCTACATCTTCCTCAGTAAAGACCGAAGCAAAGAATTCATTCAGTCTCTCCGCTATCGCCTTGTCGCCTCTTAGTGCCCCTTTAACTCCTCTATCATCTAATGGACCAACTGACTCTCTCACAGGTTTTTTGCTACGAATGTACTTGAAAAAAATCTTTATTTTGCGTTTTTGCTTCCGCAGCAAGCTTCTTCTCAAATTCTCCCTTTGCCTGCTTTATCAATGCCTTGCATTTGACTTGCCAGTGCTTCTGCTGTTTCCAGATTTCGTCGTTTGGCTCTTTTTTCCATTTCCTGAAAGATGCTTTTTTGGCAACAGCCTCTCTGACCTCACCTTTAAACCATGCTGGCAGTTTTTTGGACTTCCTTCCACTTTTCTTAAAGTGTGGAATACAGCTGGTCTGGGCTTCCAAGATAGTATTTTTCAACAACACCCAAGCTTGATGTAAGTCTTTAACCTTTGCAACTGCTCCTTTTAGTTTTTTCTTAACTATTTTCCTCATTTTATCATAGTCTCCCTTTCGAAAGTTAAAAGGTAGTACTGTGGATTTCCTTACTATCCCTCCTCCACTAATTAAATCAAAGGCGATCATGCTATGATCACTATTGCCAAGTGGCCCCAACACCCTTATCTCTTGCACTAGATCTGGTGTTCCACTAAGGACTAGGTCTAATATGGCTTCCCCTCTGGTTGGTTCATGAACCAGCTGCTCCAAGAAGCAGTCATTTATGTCATCTAAGAACTTTATCTCCCTAGCATGTCCTGCCGTGACACTGACCCAGTCGATACCGGGGTAATTGAAATCACCCATTATTATTACTGCGCTGTAACGTTTGTTAGCTTCCTTGATTTCTTTGAGCATTTTATCATCCATTTGTTCATTCTGGCCAGGCGGTCCATAGTACACCCCCACTATTATCGCCTTCCCCTTTTTACATGGAATTTCAATCCATAGAGATTCTACTGCAAATTTTGTTTCCTTTGTGACTCAATGCCCTCTCTAACATAGAGCGCAACCCCTCCACCAATTTGATCAGCTCTATCATTACGATATAGTTTGTACCCAGGTATCACAGTGTCCCACTGGTTGTCCTCCTTCCACCATGTCTCTGATATTCCAATCATATCTAACCTCTCATTTAGTGCTTTATATTCTAACTCTCCCATCTTATTTTTTTTAGACTTCTAGCATTTGCATACAAGCATTTTAGAGACTGTATTTTATTCATATTAATTTGGCTATTAGTAGACATGGGTAATTTGGGATTTTTAAGCTCTGTCTGCTCCATACTCTAGGGCATTTGGGCTACTTTACTCTTTTTTGGAACCTCTCTGTTTTTGGTAGTATCCTTCAAGGATACATTCTTCCGAACCATCCGCTCTTGGGCGACTGTCGGCTTTCCCCTATTATCTAGTTTTAAAGCTGCTCTATCTCCTTTTTAAAGGTTAATGCCAGTAGCCTGGTTCCATCCCGGTTAAGGTGAAGCCCATCCCTTCGGAAGAGCCCCTCCTTTCCCCAGAATGTTCCCCAGTTCCTAACAAATCCAAAACCCTCATCTCTGTACCATTGTCTCATCTACGCATTGAGACTCCGGAGCTCTGCCTGCCTTTTGGGTCCTGCACGTGGAACGGGAAGCATTTCGGAGAATGCTACCCTGGAAGTTCTGGATTTCAACTTCCTACCTAAAAGCCTAAATTTAGCCTCCAGAACCTCCCTAAAAGTACATGTGGTAGAAGCAGCTGCGCACAGGACTGGACTTGCAGTTTACACGTGTTTTATAAAATACTCATGTAAAGTCCGCACTAACATGTCTGTGTCCGCAACAAAACACAATCTCAGCAAGACTTATGCTAGTACTTTATTTAAAAAAAAAAGAAAAGAAAAGTCTGATGCCTCCCAGCCCTCTTAGCCTAGGGTGACCTGTTTTAAAATTATCCTCATAACCACTAATTTTCTTTTTCAGAATAGCTTGTACCATTTTGCTCAGTGCTGTCGACAGGCTTGCCGGTCTGTAGTTTCCTGGATCGTAACTGGAGCCCTTATAAAGATTGATGTTCCACTGGCCACCCTCCAGTCCTCAGGTACTTTAGCTGATTTACTTCAGTTTTTCTGGATGTTCATCATCGAATAATGTTTCCAGCATTTGTATCTCCTTTACGTCCTTCTCAATAAAAGCCAAACCAAAGTGTTTGTTTATGGGCATGTTTATTAAGGACTAATGCACGTTCCTAGGCGTTCCTCCAGTCCAGTCCCTTTACTTCTGTGTTGTGTACCCCTTCTAGCAGCTTTGGAGACTGAGCTCTTCATTATTCTCATGATCCTCCAGCATAAATACCACTGGCTCCTACCACCAGATTCAGTTTAGCTCAGTCTCCAAAGCAGCTAGAAGGAGCACTAAGCCAGGGAGAAGTAGACTTAGAGAGATTGTGGGGGTTCTTGGTTTTATTTTATTTTATTACATTATTTGTCTGTCTTTCTTTTTATTGTAACTCCTGGTGTTTAGGAGCGTGGTTAGTTAGAGCTGTGCCTGGGTGGAGAGCTTTCCCCCCCCCCTCCTCTCTCTTCTCTCCTTTAGGTGCGGGGCCTAGCAAGGAGCTCCACTGAAGAGAGGAGAGGCGCCTCCCGAGCCCTTCGGAGGTGAGGAGCCGCCTGGAAGGAAAGCCTTAGGGCTGTTGGGGCAGCAGTAGAGGATTTCTGCTGCCTGCCGCGCCGCTCCCAACTCGTGGCCGAAGCCCTCGTGGAGGCTGAGCACGAGGGCGGGATTCGGCAATCAGCGGTGCAGATAAAGAAACAGCGGTTTTGGCGGCGAGCCGCATGGAACAGCACCGCAAAAGCACCTTCCGCCCGGCGGTGTTTAGCGTCTCTCATCAGAGGTAGGTGGGGGGGGGGGGGAGAGTGGAGTTTTGCTGCCTTGTTCCTTCGCGCGTTTTTTGGAGCTTCCTGGACTAGCAGGTCTGGGGTGTGCGGTTAGGGTTGCTCCCGGCACAGGAATCAGAGCCCGGTTTAAAAAAAAAAAGAAGTATCACGGGTTTTTTTTTTTTCTTTTGATATTTTGTTTTGGCTTAGGCTGGGCCTTAGTACCGGGTGCCATTGGGGCAGAAACTCCATTATGCCGGCTAGGCCTCGTTGCCTAGTGTGTGTCACAAGGTGAGGTACAGTCTCAGAGGCAGGCATCTGCAGGGGGTGTGTGTCAGAAACCGCCTCTGTGGAACAGGATCTCCAGACCAGCGTGGGACTGGACCCGATGGCTGGCACCACTCAGGAGTTGGGGGAGGAGGTAGGGCCAAGGCTAGGGTCAGAGAGTCTTGTGGCTGCGGTCTCCGAGCAGCAAACCCAGGCCCAACCCCTTCCCGGTACTACTTCTTCTGCGGCGGCTCAGGAAGGCTTGGGAGACTTCTCCCCAGAGTTTATGCTGCTTCTCCATAAGGCATTCTGTCTGCGTCAGCAGAAGCAGGGAGGACAGGACGGTCCACCCAAGAGAGGTAGCGGGCTTAGTGAAGCTGAGTCTGCTATACCACCTAAGCGGCATAAGCTTAGCAAGAGACGGTTCGCCCCCTCGGCAGTTGACCAGGGGACCGTGAAGAGGAGTTTTTGGAGCTGGAACTTGGGGAAGAAGAGGAGGAACTCGAAGAGGGCGAGATCCAAGACGAACAGGGAGCTAGGATTTTGCGGATCTTTCGCCGGGAGGAGTTGCCGGCTTTGATCGCAGAGTCCTTGAAGGTACTCAATATGGTCCCGGGGGTGCCAGGGGAGGACGAAGCATTGGAGGACCCTCTTAATCAGGTGGTAAGGAAATCAAAGAAAGTCTTCCCGGTCCACTGGGTGGTTAGGAAGATGATTCAAGAAGAATGGGACCAGCTGGATTCGGTGTTAAGGGGAGTCCGGTCCATGGCCCACTTGTATCCTTTGCCGGAGTCCGATACGGAGCTGTTGCATTCGCCTAGGGTGGACGCAGCGGTTTTGGCTGTGACCAAGAAGACAACTATTCCGGTGGAAGGCAGCGCGGCTCTGCGGAATCCCCAGGACCGGAAGCTGGACACTTTACTGAAGCAAGCGTTTGATATTAGCACTCTGGCTCTTCAGGCCTCGATTTGTGGGGCGTGGGTTGCACGGGCTTGTCTGCGCTGGTCGCAACAGCTCCAGCTGCCTGGCGACCCTCCTGGCGATTCACAAGGGGAAGCGGAAAGAATCGAGTCAGGGGCAGCCTATCTGGCGGATAGCCAGTATAACCTGGTCAGAAGCTTGTCAAAGAACATGGCTTCGGTGGTTGCAGCCCGTCGGTACCTTTGGCTACGGAACTGGGCGGCGGATGGTTCTTCTAAGACTCGCCTTAGTAAGCTCCCCTTCAAGGGAAAGCTCCTGTTTGGGGAGGACCTGGATAAGCTGATGAAGGATTTGAGAGAATCCAAGGGTGGTAGACTGCCCAAGGATCGGCAGAAGCAATCTCGTCCTTCCACTTCTACTAGGGCGCAGCCGCGGGAGGCCCGGAAATTTCAGGCATCGCGGTTCTCTCCTTTTCAAAGGGGATGTTTTCCATTGCGAGGACAGGCCTTCCGGGGATTTTGGGGGGCAGGAAGAGGGTTTGGATCCTCTCCCTCTACCTCAGCCCTCAGGAAGTCACAATGAAGTGAGGGGAGTCCAGGTCGGGGTGATGCCGGTAGGGGGGCGTTTGCGGCAGTTTTTCCCCACCTGGACCCAGGTCACGTCCGATCAATGGGTTCTGGAGGTAATTCGAGACAGCTGCGCTCTCGAATTGGCATCTCCAGTGGTCCCATCATTCATTCAGTCTCCCTGCAGATCCCAGGTGAAGAGAGCAGCGGTAGAAGAAACTCTGGACCGATTGCTGGAATTAGAGGCGGTCGTGCCAGTGCCCAGCGACCAGTTCGGCTGCGGCCAATACTCCATCTACTTCGTGGTACCAAAGAAGGAGGAGGGCACCTTTCGGCCAATTCTTGACTTGAAGCGGGTCAATCGGTGTCTCCGAGTGCCTCATTTCTGCATGGAAACCTTGAGATCGGTAATAGTAGCGGTGCGGCAGGGAGAGTTTTTGTCTTCTCTCGATCTGACGGAGGCGTACTTGCATATTCTGATTCGTGAGTCTCACCAGCAGTTCCTGCATTTCTCAGTTCCTCGGGGACATTTTCAGTTTCAGGCCTTGCCCTTCAGTCTAGCAACAACTCCCCGCACCTTCACCAAGGTAATGGTGGCGGCGGCGCTGCGCAAGGAAGGTATTTTGGTTCACCCGTACCTCGACGACTGGTTGATTCGGGCCAAGTCCGAGGAGGAGAGTCGGAAGATGACAGACAGGGTAGTAGAACTCCTTCGGAGTCTGGGGTGGGTTATCAATCTGACAAAAAGCAGACTGGAACCATCCCAGGTGATAGAGTATTTAGGTGCAAGGTTCGACACAGACAAAGGAAGGGTGTTTTTGCCGGTTCAGCGGGCCGCGGGGCTGCGGATTCTGATTCAGCAGTTTCTAGCCATGAAGTCTCCCTCGGTGTGGCATTATCTACGGGTGCTGTGGACGATGGCAGCGGCGATCGAGTTAGTTCCTTGGGCCAGAGCGCACATGAGACCTCTTCAGCACGCTCTGCTCCGTCGTTGGTCTCAACGTCAGTCCCTGTCGGTGTGTCTCCCGTGTCCTCCGGAGTCCAGGGAAGGTCTTCAGTGGTGGCTCCGGGTGAGAAATTTGGAAAGAGGCATGCCTCTCGAGTCCCCAAGATGGTTGTAGTTGACGACAGATGCTAGTTTGTCAGGCTGGGGGGCTCACTGCGAGGGACGATTAGCGTAAGGGACATGGACGATGGCCGAAGCCCAGTGGTCCATCAACAGATTGGAGATGCGAGCGTTGTTGCTAGCACTCCGGGCCTTCGAGCAGTGGCTCCACCAGAAGGCAGTCCGGGTATTTTCAGACAATGTGACCTGGTAGCCTATATCAACCGGCAGGGCGGCACAAGCAGCCTGTTTCTGGAGGAAGAGGCAGAGGCACTGCTGACATGGGCCGAAGCTCATCTGGAGGCGCTATCGGCACAGCATGTGACCGGAGTGGAAAATGTTGAAGCGGATTTCCTGAGCAGGCGCAAAGTGGAACCCAGAGAATGGGAGCTCTGCCATCAGGTGTACGAACAGGTGATGCGGTGCTGAGGACCGCCCATCATGGATCTCATGGCAAGGTTCGAATCAGCCAAGTCCAGCCACTTCTTCAGCAGAAGAAGGGAAAGGATGTCAGAAGGGCTGGATGCTCTGGTACAGCAGTGGCCCGCGGAGGGGCTGCTTTATGTGTTTCCTCCGTGGGCGCTAATAGGAAAGGTCCTTCAGAGGGTGGAAACCCACCAGGGTTGGGTGATCCTGATAGCTCCAGATTGGCCACGTCGCCTGTGGTACACCTATCTAGTAAGGCTGGTGGCCGACAAGCCGTGGCGGCTGCCGGTAAGGGACGATCTCTTGTTCCAGGGTCCCTTACGGATGCCGCAAGTGGATCGGTTCTCGCTTACGGCCTGGCTATTGAAAGGGCACGGTTGAGTAGGCGAAGATATTCTGGTGCAGTAATTTCCACTTTGTTGAAGGCTTGCAAGCGTTCTACTTGTCTCTCCTATGTGAGGGTCTGGCGCGTTTTTGAGGGCTGGTGTGTGGACCGGAATAAATGTCCTCTGTCAGTTGCTGTTCCTGAAGTGTTGGAATTTTTTCAGGCAGGCTTGTAAAAAGGGCTTGCTGCCAGTTCTATTCGGGTGCAGATAGGGGCCATTTCTTGTTACAGGGGCAAGATTAAGGGCAAGGTTCTAGGACAGCACCCAGATGTAGGTAGGTTCCTTAGGGCGGTGAGGCGGGTTCGTCCTCAGCGAGCATTGGCGGTCCCTCCCTGGGATCTTAATCTGGTTTTGAATATTCTGGCTGGTCATCCGTTTGAGCCTCTGGAGCGAGCCTCTTTGAAGGACTTGACACTTAAGATGGTGTTTTTGGTAGCGATCTGTTCGGCTAGGCGCGTTTCCGAACTTCAAGCGCTGTCGTGCCATCTGCCTTTTCTTTTCGTTTTTCAAAGAGAAGGTGGTTTTGCGGACAGTCCCTTCCTTCTTACCCAAGGTGGTTTCGCCGTTTCATGTGAATCAGTCAGTTTCCCTTCCTGCCTTCTCCAGGGGCAGGGAACAGGTCGGAGGATGTTCGTCTGCACAAACTTGATGTGAGAAGAGCTTTGAGGCATTACTTGAAGCGCACTTCACCATTCCGTAAGTCGGAACGGTTGTTTGTGTTTGGAGGATCGCGTAAGGGGGAGGCGGCGTCCAAGGGGACCATTTCCAGATGGATCAAAGAGGCCATTGCAGCGGCGTACATTCAGAGGGGTAGACCGGTTCCTGGAAGTTTCTGGACCATTTTACCCAGGGTTTGGTGACGACGTGGGCCGAGTTTAGTTTGGTCCCGCCTTTGGAGATTTGCAAGGCGACGACTTGGTCTTCTCTGCATACCTTTGCTAAATTTTATTGGTTGGATGTTCACGCTAAGGAAGATGCGGAGTTTGGGTCAGCGGTGCTTCGGGCCGCACTGTCTGGTCCCACCCGGCGCTGAACTGCTCTGTTACATCCCAGAATTAAAGGGACTGGACTGGAGGAACGCCTAGGAAAGAGTAATTAGACAGTACCTGCTAATTAGCGTTCCTATAGGGACTCCAGTTCCCACCCAGTTCCTATAGGGACTCCAGTTCCCACCCAGTTCCTATAGGGACTCCAGTTCCCACCCAGCGTTCCTATAGGGACTCCCTTGTTCCCACCCAGTTTTCAGGTAACAGGCGACCCAAAGGGCACATGTAAGTCAAGAAGCGGGAATCCGCTCTGCCATTTTCTTTGGAGGATTATGGTGTCCGTGCAAAGGTAAGAGAGAGATTGCTTACATTCAATTCTTAGTTCAGGTACTCCTTCACCTCTTGGGGGAGGGGCGAAAAGGTCTTCTCTCCAGGAGGATGGGAGGAGAATTGTTTTCTCAAGTTAAGTGCTGGGTGGGGGTTCAAGTAAATTTAAAGTAAAGTTAAAGTTGTTTTGTTGTTTTACTGTCTCTCTGTTGAGTCTGCTTTGTCAATAGAATACTGAATCTGGTGGGAGGAGCCAATGGTATTTATATTGGAGGATCATCAGAATAATGAAGAGCTCAGTCTCCAAAGCTGCTAAAAGGGGTACACAACCCAGAAGTAAAGGAACTGGACTGGAGTCCCTATAGGAACGCTAATTAGCAGATAAGGCCTAATTACTCTTTAGTGGAGTGGATTGAGTGGAGGAGTAGCCTAGTGGTTAGAGCACTGGCTTTGTAACCAAGAGATCAGGGTTCAATTCCTACTAGTATTCCTTGTGGCCTTAGGCAAGTCGCTTAACCCTCCATTGCTGGAAGAAAATCCTGGCAATTTACTTCCAGTCACACTGCCAGGAACACTCAAGAGCTGCTGGGTCACAAGGAGTTCAACACTGACTTGACGGCAAATAAATATGCATGTTAATAAATGCTAGGGTGTACACACATTAGTAAATATGCCCCTTTGTCTTTCTGCTATGGCCTTTTTCTCCGAGTGCCTCTCTTATCTCTTAGTTATCTAGTGAACTACTTGACATCCTTCACAGACTTATTTATTTGAATGTAATTGAAAATGTTTTATTATGAGTTTTTGCCTCTTTTTTGAGCTTCCTGTCAAAGTCTCTATTTTTACCTGCCTTTGCATATCATTTGTCATTGAACTTAAGATATGCCATACTGGGTCAGACCAAGGTCCATCAAGCCCAGTATCCTGTTTCCAACAGGGGCCAATCTAGGTCACACACATTACCCGTTCCATTCCACTCCATACATTAATTTATAGACCTCTATCATATCTCCCCTCAGCCGTCTCTTTTCCAGGTTGAAGAGCCCTAACCTTTTAGCCTCTCCTCATAGGGGTATCCTTCCATCCCCTTTAGCATTTTGGTGGCTCGTCTCTGTACCTTTTCTAATAACGCTATATCCTTTTTAAGATACAGCGACCAGAATTGCACACAATATTCAAAGTGCTGTCGCACCATGGAATGATACAGAGGCATTATAATATCCTTTATTTTATTCTCCATTCCTTTCCTTATGATTCCTAGCGTTCTAGTTGCTCTCTTGGCCGCCGCTGCACACTGAGCGGAGGGTTTTAACGTGCTATCCACGTTGACACCTAAATCTTTTTCCTGGCTGGTGGTTCCTAATATGGAACCTTGCACCGTGTAACCATAGTTTGGGTTGTTCTTTCCCAGGTGCATAACTTTGCACTTCTCCACATTAAATTTCATCGGCCATTTGAACATCCAGTCTTCAAATTTATCAAGGTCTTCTTGCAATGTTTCACAATCCTCTTGGGTTTTAACAATGTTGAATAATTTTATGTCATCTGCAAATTTGATTGGTGTTAAGTGCCGTCGATATCAGTGTTGACTCATGGCGACCCTCTGGACAGTTCTCCTAAATTGTTTTCGGGCTTCAGTCAGGCGACTCATCGTTGCCTGCTTTTGTGAGTGTGAACAAGGTCCCTTGGAAAGAAACAACTTTAATAGGTCTGCCCTACACATGTTTTGGCAATCTTGCCTTCCTCAGGGGACTATGACCACAAAAGCTGAAAATCAATTAATGTCTAATAAGAAGGGGTAAGCAAATCACAAAGGAAATAAACTTCATCTAACAATGCTACAGTCTGGCACCCGTAGCTGCTGCTATTGTATCGATCCATCTCATTGCTGTCTTTCCTTGTTTGTGTTGACCTTCTACCTTGACAAGCATGAAGTCCTTCTCTAATGATCTCTCTCTCTTTGCATGATGTGTCCAAAGTATGAAAGTCAAAGTCTTGTCATCTGAGCTTCTAAAGAAAGCTTAGATTTGATCTCCTCTAGTACTGACTGGTTTGTTCTTTGGGCAGTCCATGGTATACACAATATTCGTTGCCAACATCATAATTCAATTTTCTTCCTGTTCATCTTTTTCACTGTCCATCTTTCACATCCATATGACATTATTGAAAATACCATGGCTTGAACAAGTCAAATCTTTCTATGAAAAGAGACATCTCTGCTCTTGAGAATCTTGACTAGGTCCTTCATAGCCATTCTACCAACAGCAATGCATCGTTGGATTTCTTGACTGCTTGCTGCCTCTTTATTGATAGTTGATCCAAGTAGGTTAAAGTTGTCCACTATTTCAATTTCCTCTCCATCAACGATTAACTTATTGATTTTGCCCGTTGTCATGATCTTTGTCTTCTTTACATTAAGGTGCAGGCCTGTTTTAAGACTGTTCCTTGATCCTGAGAAGCACATGTTGCAGATCGTCTTCATTTTCAGCCAGTAATGTAGTATCATCAGCATAGCAAAGGTCTTCCACCAATCTTCACACCTCTATTGCCTTCATATATTCCTGCTTCTCTGATGATTTGTTCTGCATATAAATTAAACAGGTAGGGGGAGAAAGTATGCAGCCTTGTTGTGCACCTTTGCTGATTTTAAACCATTCTGTTCCTCCTTGTTCCGTTTGAACTGTTGCTTCTTGATCAATGTAAAGGTTGTGTAATAGAACAATCAGGTGTTTTGGTGTACCCATGCTTATTAATGTGGCCCAGAGTTTCTCATGGTTTACACAGTCAAAAGCCTTGCTGTAGTCAATAAAGCACAAATGGATATCCTTTTGGTATTATTTTAGTCTTTTCAAGGATCCATCTCATATCTGGGATGATGTCTCTCATTCCTCACCCTTTCCTGAACCCTGCTTGCACTTCAGGTAGTTCTTGTTCCAGGTATGATTGTAGTCTCTGTTGAATAATCTTCAGTAGAATCTTGCTGGCATGTGGGATCAGAGCGATTGTGCGATAATTTCCACAGTCAGTTGGATCACCTTTCTTTAGTATTGGTATAAACACATATCTTTTCCAGTCAGTTGGCCATGATGTTGTCTTCCAAATTTCCTGGTAGAGCCTTGTATGTATGGTAACAGCTGCATCAGATTGCTGTAATGCATCTGTGGGAATGCCATCAATACCTGGTGCTTTGTTCTTTGTTAAGGCTTTAAATGCTGCTTCAACTTCTTTCATCACCAGTGGTTCCAGATCATAAGGTACAGGTTGAAATGGCTGTTGGTCCAATTAATCTTTATCATATAAAAACTCGGTATATTCTTTCCACCTTTTCTTGATCTTCTCAGCACAATTCAGCATAAATCCTTGAGCATCTTGTAATGTTCCAATACAAGGCTGGAATTTTTTCTTTAACTCTCATGGCTTTAGGAAAGCCAATCTTGTTCTTCCTTTAATGGTTTCTGCTTCTATTTCCTTGCATGTGTCATTGTAGTACTTCTCCTTGTCTTGTCTTGCTCCAGGTTGGAATTCTCTGAGTGCTGCAGTTGTCTCTCTGTCCTCTGATTTTAGCTTCTCTGCATTTCTGGGCAATTTTCAGAGTTTCTTCGGTCATTCATTTTGGCTGTTTTTGCTTTTTCATCGTTGGTAGAGACTTCTCGCTTTCTTCCAACACAACCTTTTTGATGTCATCCCATAACTCTTTTGGAGCTCTGTCATTTGTATCTAAAGCAGCAAATCAATTTTGCAGGCAGTCTTTAAATCCCAGTGGTTTATTCTCAAGGTCATATTTTGCTACATTCATGAGTGGCTTGCTCTTTTTCAACTTTAGCTTGAATTTGTATACTAGTAGTTGGTGATCTGTACCATAGTCAGCTCCAGATTTTGTCTTTGTTGATGTTATAGAGCTTTGGTTTTGCAGAATTCTATCAGTCTTTCTCCAGCTTCATTTCTGTTACCAATTCCATATTTTTCAACCATTTTGCCGTCTTCTTTGTTGCCGACTTTTGCGTTCCAGTCACCCATGACAATCAGGATATCCTATTTGCATGTTCTGTCAATTTCAGCTTCTACTTGTTCATAGAACTCTTCAATTTCATCCTCTCTTGCAGCTGTTGTTGGGGGTATATACTTGAATTATAGTTGTGTTGATAGGCATTCCTCGTAGACGAACAGAAATTAAGCAATCACTGACTGCATTGTAGTTCATTACAGTTCTTGTAAGTTTCTTCTTAGAAGAAATGGTGTTGCATTTATAATTTTCTTTCATTTCCAGCATAGTAGACCATTTGATCATCTGATGCCAAGTGCCTGATGCCAGTCCATTTCAGTTTGTTGACACCCAACAGATCAAGTTGTACATGTTCCAGTTCATTCTTGACCACCTCCAACTTCCCTTGGTTCATTCTTCGTACGTTCCATGTTCCAATATGTAAGACATATTTGCAGCTTCTAACTCTTTTTTCATGCGCAGCTGCATCAGCAGTCAGATGTCCTGAGGGCTTTGATCCAACCACATCATAAATGCTGGCTTTACTCTGAAAAGTCTAAAGCTCCTCCCCAGTAACTAGTTGAGTGCCTTCTGACCTGGGGGTCTCATCTTCCCACACTATAGTGCAATTTCTTTTGTTGTGACTATCCACTGGGTTTTCATGACAAGATACAGAAGTAGATTGCTAGGCTTTTCTTCCGTGCAGTGTAAGTTTAGTCACAGAAATGTGATCCTCCTCTGCCAACACTGTCCCATTCTGCTGCTGCCCAGATGTGTGGATTGTCTTGGTCTGGCACCTCAGCTGAGACCTGTCCATATTGGGAGACCCTGCCAGTAGTTAAACTACCGATAGCTTAGCCCTCAGCATCACTAATGCACACAAGCCTTCACAACACGACAAACTGAAAACCAGGTGAAGGGCAAATTTTGAGTACCTCACTCATTATTCCCATTTCCAGGTCATTTACAAATATGTTAAAAAAGCAGCGGACCCAGCACAGATCCCTGGGGTACACCACTATTCACCTTTCTCCATTGGGAAAATTGGCCATTTAGCCCTACCCTCTGCTTTCCATCTTTTAACCAGTTCCTGATCCACAATAGTATATTGCCTCCTATCACATGACTTTTTAGTTTTGCCAAAAGTCTCTCATGAGGGAACTTGTCAAAGGCTTTCTGAAAATCCAGATACACTATATCAATCCACTCACCTTTGTCTACATGTTTGTTCACACCTTCAAAAAAACATAACAGATTAGTAAGACAAGACCTTCTTTTGCTAAAACCATATTGTCTTCCAATAAACCATGCCCATCTACATGTCCAGTAATTTTGTTCTTTATAATGGTTTCTACCATTTTTCCCGGTACTGACATCAGGCTCATCGGTCTGTAGTTTCCCGGATCACCCTTGGAACCCTTTTTAAAAATTGGCGTTACATTAGCCATCCTTCAATCTTCAGGTATTACAGATGATTTTATTGATAGTTCCCAGATTACTAATAGTAGGTCTGCAATCTCATATTTCAGTTCTTTCAACACCCTTGGATGTATACTATCTCTCCTATTTTTTTTTTCACCTCTGTTTTATCACTGTGATGGTTATTGGTCTTTCTCTGACCTTTTATATTATGTGGAATGCATTGGTCTGCGCTTCCAAGATGATATATTCTTAAAAAGCATTAATACTATCAGCAAGTTGAACTTTGGCAACTGCTCCCTTTTAGGTGCATTTCACATAAAGCAATGATGCTTAGTGAGGTGGCTTGGAAATGTTGTGTGTCTGTCTTTATGTATGTTTGTGCACGCATAAGTATGCACAAACAGATGTTCATGCCCTTCCCCACTAAAGCAGCAGGTTTACGAACCAGGGAGAGACCGGTCCAGCCAGCGAGAAGAGTGAGGCTGGGGCTAGAAATCACTAGCAGGCGTTCCTGGATCCTGCAAACCAGAGTGGATGCTGGCAAGTGGTGGGTAAAGGGATGGAGCATGGAGAGAAGGAGTGGGATTAGAAAAGGCAAGGAAAGCTTAACTTAATTGGTGGGGCTAGAAAGGGGGGAAAGAGAAGAGGGATGGAGGATTGGGGAAGGACATAAATGACCTGGAAAAGGGAATAAAGCGTGAGGTTATCAAATTTACAGATGAGACAAAACTATCTAAAGTTGTTATAACCCAAGAAGATTATGGAAAATTGCAAGAGTATATTGATAAATTGGAAGACTGGGCATTCAAATTGCACTTGCTCACATTAAATTTCATCTGCTAAGTTATGCATCTAGGAAAGAACAACCCAAACTATGGTTCATGATGCAAGGTTTCACATTAGGAACCACCACCCAGGAAAAAGATTTAGGCGTCATTGTGGATACCATGTTAAAACCCTCGGCCCAGTGTGCAGCGGCGGCCAAGAGAGCAAATAGAATGCTATGAATCATAAGGAAAGGAATGGAGAATAAAACAAAGGATATTATAATGCCTCTATATCGTTCCATGGTGAGACCGCACCTTGAATATTGTGTGCAGTTCTGGTAGCTGTTTCTTAAAAAGGATATAGCGTTATTAGAAAAGGTACAGAGAAGAGCCATCAAAATGGTAAAGGGGATGGAAGGATACTCCTATGAAGAAAGGCTAAAAAGGTTAGGGCTCTTTAACCTGGAAAAGAGACGGCTGAGAGGAGATATGATAGAAGTCTATAAATTAATGAACGGAGTGGAATGGGTAAACGTAGATCGATTGTTCACCTTATCAGAATATAGAAAGACTAGGGGACATGCAATGAAGCTACAGGGTAAACTATTTAAGACTAATAAAAGAAAATATTTTTTCACTCAACGTGTAATCAAACTCTGGAATTTGTTACCGGAGGATGTAGTAAAGGCTGTTAGTGTAGCTGGGTTTAAAAAAGGTTTGGACAAGTTCCTGGAGGAAAGGTCCATAAACCATTATTAAGAAGTGACCTAAGATATCAATGCTTGACCCAGTACAAGCATTGTGGAACTTGTGTCTCTTGGGGAAACTGCTAGGTACATATGACCTAGATTGGCCACTGTTGGAAACAGAATACTGGGCTTGATGGACCTTGGTCTGACCCAGTATGGCATATCTTATGTTCTTAGGAGGGTGCTTCTGGGAGTCGAGGGAGGTTCTCTGGTTAAGGCTGGCTTTTGAGATTATTGCTTATTTCTTCTGTTTCTAATTCTTTCCATAAGGGGTAACAATGACAGACGGGATAATGAGCAAAGCAGCCACGATGGAAATTCCCATCAATGGTAGCGGAGACAGGGGGACCCTCACTGAGGATGAAAGTCTGGAGCAGGTAATACTCATTGGGAGTGGGATGAGGACAAAAAGTAGAAATGAGATCGACCTGAAGTCGAGCCTGCCCGCCTGCCGCCATATCTGCTCGTTCTTTAACTCCACCTTCCCTCCCCTTCTCTAAGTCTGTTCTCTGTAATGTTTAGTTTCTAAATTCTTTCAAGTAAACCACATTGACCTTTGGAAACGCGGCATATATAAAATGCCAAATAAATAAATATTAAATAAATCATGGCTTTCTATAGATCCCACAACCAGATGAATATATTGGAGAAACAGTTTATGTAAATTTATCTTATTACTTGATTGTATTTGTTCCCTAATTTAATATGGATACTTGATAATAGCCTCTTTGACAATAAAAATTGACATTATAGTAGCTTACAGTATAGAAACATTTCCAAGCCTAGAAACAAACATAGTACAGCAATTTTATAATAGTGCATAACCCTTATGCATGTTCTGAAAACTTGGCTGGCTAAGTGGGATACCCTGGATGGATTTGTAAAGCCCAGCTTTGACTCTTTTCTTGCCATATATGTTGCAATCTTCAACTGGTCTATTCTTTCGAAGACCTTTTGATATGTCGGCCGAAAGACCCAGAGCTGTCTGGAGTTCAGCCTTCTGACTGTTTAGTAATCGAGAAGGAGGCAAATAAGGAGATGTCATCTATAGATCCATAGCCAGTGCTCTAAGAGTGAAACATCTTCCTCCTAACTCTAAGTATGATGATAGGATGTAGTTACAAGCTAGAAAAGTACAGTCCACTGAGCCTTAGCCTATTGACAACCAATATCACTGCCCTATAAAAATGTGTACACTTCATTTTTGTATTTATTTCATTTGAATTGTACATATTGCTATTTTTGCTGGAAAAAAAATGGTCTATAATTAACCGCTAATGAGAAAAATAAATCCACCCTTTGAAGGGTGAAATAAGAATCCATAGAATGAATTCTGATTTTGGAGGCTATTTCTGCTACAAAGATCATGAAATGGACTGGGTTTGCGCACGCCTTGACGGAAACAAATTTCACTTGTGGGGAAAGCCTGCAGAGCATGGCTCATGGCAGGCCTTCACAAGGTTTTTTCGAAACTAAGAGGCAGCCTAAACGTTTAGGATCCAGCTGCCAAGACTTTGGTCATAGTGTCCTCACCTATCCCCCCCACCCCCCCAAAAAAGTATATCGCAGCTCCGTTTTTAAGGTCCTGATTTACTATTTTCCCCATTTTCTATGGGACAACAGATTAATAAATCAGGCCCTTAACATGCCATTACACAGTGCCAGTGGTAAACAGCAACCCTTCTCCACCTCTCCCCCCGAACACCACCGACTCCCCCCCCCCCACCACCGACTCCAACCCTTCCCCACCTCCTCCCCCCCACCTCTCCACCTCCTCCAACCCTTCTCCACCTCTCCCCCCCAACACCACCGACTCCCCCCCCCCCACCGACTCCCCCCCCACCACCACCGACTCCCCCCCCCACCACCGACTCCAACCCTTCCCCACCTCCTCCCCCACACCTCTCCCCCTCCTCCAACCCTTCTCCACCTCCTCCCCCTCCTCCCCCACCTCTCCACCTCCTCCCCCCATCTCTCCACCTCCTCCCCCCACCTCTCCACCTCCTCCAACCTTCCCACCTCCTCCCCCCACTACCTCCCCCCACCACCACCACCACTCCAACCCTTCCCACCTCCTCCCCCACCACACCTCCACCCCCCCACCACCACCACTCCAACCCTTCTCCACCTCCTCCTCCCCCCACCTCTCCACCCCCTCCCCCCCACCTCTCCACCTCCTCCAACCCTTCCCACCTCCTCCCCCCCCCACCTCCTCCAACCCTTCTCCACCCTCTCCCCCCAACACCACCGACTCCCCCCCCACCACCGACTCCAAACCTTCCCCACCTCCTCCCCCCCACCTCTCCACCTCCTCCAACCCTTCTCCACCTCCTCCCCCCCACACCTCCCCCCCACCACCACCAACTCCAACCCTTCTCCACCTCCTCCCACCACCTCTCCACCTCCTCCCCCCCATCTCTCCACCTCCTCCCCCCCAACCTCTCCACCTCCTCCAACCCTTCCCACCTCCTCCCCCCCACCACCACCAACTCCAACCCTTCCCACCTCCTCCCCCACCACACCTCCTCCCCCCCCCACCACCACCAACTCCAACCCTTCTCCACCTCCTCCCCCCACCTCTCCACCTCCTCCCCCCCACCTCTCCACCTCCTCCAACCCTTCCCACCTCCTCCCCCCCACCACCACCACTCTAACCCTTCTCCACCTCCTCCCCCCACCTCTCCACCTCCTCCCCCCACCTCCCCACCTCCTCCAACCCTTCCCACCTCCTCCCCCCACACCAACTCCAACCCTTCTCCACCTCTCCCCCCCAACACCACCGACTCCCCCCCCACCAACGACTCCAACCCTTCCCCACCTCCTCCCCTCACCTCTCCCCCCACCTCCTCCAACCCTTCTCCACCTCCTCCCCCCCACACCTCCCCCCCACCATCACCACCACCAACTCCAACCCTTCTCCACCTCCTCCCCCCCAACACCACCGACTCCCCCCCACCACCGTCTCCAACCCTTCCCCACCTCCTCCCCCCCACCTCCTCCCCCCCCTCCAACTCTTCTCCACCTCCTCCCCCCACACCTCCCCCCACCACCACCAACTCCAATCCTTCTCCACCTCCTCCCCCCCTCCCCCCCAACACCACCGACTCCAACCCTTCTCCACTTCCTCCCCCCCCACCTCTCCACCTCCTCCAACCCTTCTCCACCTCCTCCCCCCACCTCTCCACCTCCTCCAACTCTTCTCCACCTCCTCCCCCCCACCTCTCCACCAACTCCACCCTTCTCTACTCCTCCTCCCCCCACACCACCCCCCCCCCCACCACCACCAACTCCAACCCTTCCCCACCTCCTCCCCCTCACCTCTCCCCCCCACCTCTCCACCTCCTCCTCCAACCCTTCTTCACCTCCTCCCCCCACA
Source organism: Ichthyophis bannanicus (assembly GCA_033557465.1). NCBI lineage: Eukaryota > Metazoa > Chordata > Amphibia > Gymnophiona > Ichthyophiidae > Ichthyophis > Ichthyophis bannanicus. Next base: position 24,203,110 of record CM066035.1, read on the forward strand.
CCTTCTCCCCACCACCACCACTCCAACCCTTCTCCACCTCTCCCCCCACCACCACCGACTCCCCCCACCGCCGACTCCAACCCTTCCCCACCTCCTCCTCCCCCACCTCTCCCCCCACCTCCCCACCCCCTCCAACCCTTCTCCACCTCCTCCCCCCACCACCACCAACTCCAACCCTTCTCCACCTCCTCCCCCCCACACCTCCCCCCACCACCACCTCCTCCAACCCTTCTCCACCTCCTCCCCCCCACATCTCTCCCCCCACCACCAACTCCAAACCTTCTTCACCTCCTCCCCCCACCACCACCGACTCCAACCCTTCTCCACCTCCTCCCCCCCACACCTATCCCCCCCCACCACCGACTCCAACCCTTCTCCACCTCCACCCCCCAACACCACCGACTCCAACCCTTCTCCACCTCCTCCCCCCACCTCCTCCAACCCTTCTCAACCTCCTCCCCCCCCCACCTCCTCCAACCCTTCTCAACCTCCTCCCCCACATCTCTCCCCCACCACCAACTCCAACCCTTCTTTACCTCCTCCCCCCCCCCACCACAGACTCCAAACCTTCACCTCTCCCCCCACCTCTCCACCTCCTCCAACCCTACTCCACCTCTCCCCACCAACACCACCGCTGCCAACCCGTCACCACCCTCCCCCCCACCTCTCCACCTCCTCCAACCCTCCTCCACCTCCCCCCCCCCACACCTCTCCCCCCCCCCCACCACCGACTCCAACCCTTCTCCACCTCTCCCCCCCACCTCTCCACCTCCTCCAACCCTTCTTCAACCTCCTCCCCCCCCACATCTCCTCCCCCCCCACACCTCCTCCCAACCACCAACTCCAACCCTTCTCCACCTCTCCCCCCAACACCACCGACTCCCCCCACCACCGACTCCAACCCTTCCCCACCTCCTCCCCCCGTACCTCCCCCCACCACCACCTCCTCCAACCCTTCTCCACCTCCTCCCCCCCACATCTCTCCCCCCCACCACCAACTCCAAACCTTCTCCACCTCCTCCCCCCCACCACCACTGACTCCAACCCTTCTCCACCTCCTCCCCCCCACACTTATCCCCCCCACCACCGACTCCAACCGTTCTCCACCTCCTCCCCCCCCACCACCACCGACTCCAACCCTTCTCCACCTCCTTCCCCCTCCCCCCCACACCACCTACTCCAACCCTTCTACACCTCCTCCCCCCACACCACCTACTCCAATCCTTCTACACCTCCTCCCCCCCACACCACCGACTCAACCCTTCTTCACCTCCTCCCCCCCACCTCTCCCCCACCTCTCCCCCACCTCTCCCCCCCTCCACCACCACATACTCCAACCCTTCTCCACCTCCACCCCCCACCTCTCCCTCCCCCTCCCCCTCCCCCCACCACCACCGACTCCAACCTTTCTCCACATCCACCCCCCCACTTCTTTCCGCCACCACACTTCTCCACCTCTCCCCCCCAACACCACCGACTCCAACCCTTCTCCACCTCCTCCCCACCACTTACTCCAACCCTTCTCCACCTCCTCTCCCCCCCCTCTACAACTCCTCCCCACCTTCTCCACCTCTCCCCTCTCCCCGCCCACACCACCGACTCCACCCTTCTCCACCTCCACCCCCCCACCCCGCCCACACCACCGACGCCAACCCCCCACCCCCCCGCCCACACCACTGACTCCAACCCTTCTCCACCTCCACCCCCACCTCTCCACCTCCACCTCCACCCTCCCCACCACTTGCTCCAACCCTTCTCCACCTCCACCCCCCACACCACCAACTCCAACCCTTCTCCACCTCCCCCCCACCTCCAACCCTTCTCCACCTCCACTCCCCCCACCTCTCCACCTCTCCCCCCCAACACTACCGACTCCCCCTCCACCACCGACTCCAACCCTTCTCCACCTCCACTCCCCCACCTTTCCCCCCCACCTCTCCACTTCCACCAACCCTTTTCAAACCTCCACTCCCCCACCTCTCCACCTGCTCCGCCCCACCTCTCCACCTCCCCCCCACCGACTCCCCCCCCCACCGACTCCAACCCTTCTCCACCTCCAACCCCCACCTCTCCACCTCCACCCCCCACACCACCTACTCCAAACCTTCTCCACCTCCACCCCCCCCACCACCACCTCCAACCCTTCTCCACCTCCACCCCCCACACCACCAACTCCAACCCTTCTCCACCTCCCCCCCTCCCCCCCCCACACCACCAACTCCAACCCTTCTCTACCTCCCCCCCCCACACCACCACTCCAACCCTTCTCCACCTCCCCCCCACACCACCAACTCCAACCCTTCTCCACCTCCACTCCCCCACCTCTCCACCTCTCCCCCCCAACACCACCGACTCCCCCTCCACCACCGACTCCCACCCCTTCTCCACCTCCACCCCGTCCTCTCCCCCCATCACCACCGACTCCAACCCTTCTCCACCTCCAACCCCCCATCTCACCTTCCCCCCCCACCACCAACTCCAACCCTTCTCCACCTTCACCTCCACCCCCACTTCTCCCCCCCCCACTTCTCCCCCCACCACCACCGAATCCAACCTTTCTCCACCTCCACCCGCCCACCTCTCCCTCCCCCCACCACCGCCGACTCCAACCCTTCTCCAGCTCCACTCCCCACCTCTCCCTCCCCCCACCACCACCGACTCCAACACTTCGCCACCTCCACCCCCCACCTCTCCCTCCCCCCCCCACCACCACCCGACTCCAACCCTTCTCCACCTCCACCCCCACCTCTCCCTCCCCCACCACCACCGACTCCAACCCTTCTCCACCTCCACCCCCCTCCTCTCCCCCCACCACCGCCGACTCCAACCCTTCTCCAGCTCCACTCCCCACCTCTCCCTCCACCACCCCTTCTCCACCCCCCATCTCGCCTTCCCCCCACCACCACCAACTCCAACCCTTCTCCACCTCCACCCCCCACCTCTCCTCCCCCCCCCCCCACCGACTCCAACCCTTCTCCACCTCCACCCCCCACCTCTCACTCCCCCCACCACCACCGCTTACGCCAACCCTTCTCCACCTCCACCCCCCACCTCTCTCCCCCCCCACCACCGCCGAATCCAACCTTTCTCCACCTCCACCCCGCCCACGTCTCCCTCCCCCCACCACCGCCGACTCCAACCCTTCTCCACCTCCACCCCTTACCTCTCTCCCCCCCACCACCGCCGACTCCAACCCTTCTCCACCTCTCCCCCTCTCTCCCCTCCCCCCCCCCCCCCACTGCTGACTCCAACCAATAAGCTGTTGGCAGCATACTGCTGACCCTTTATAGCTGCACCTAAGGCAATGTCTTTTATTTTTTCCACTTCACATACGATCATGGTCTGGTAACATATGAAGTAAAAAAAGAAATCTCCCACAGCCTCCCTACATAGTGTCTGTCTTTCTCTACCCACAGCCATCATCCAGTGTCTCTCTCTCTCTCTACCCATAGCCACCATCTCTCTCTCTTCCCACAGCCATCACCCAGTGTCTCTCTCTCTCCACCATCACCCAATGTCTCTCTCTCTCCACCAACAGCCATCACCCAGTGTCTCTCTCTCTCTCTCTACCCACAGCCATCACCCAGTGTCTCTCTCTCTCTCTACCCACAGTGGTAAACAGCAACCCTAATCCACCTCTCTCTCCCCCCCACCTCTCTCCCACCCACCGTCAGACATTACCTAGAGTTCTCTCATTCTCTCTCTCTCTCTCTCTCATTGCCCCCCCACCGTCAGACAATGCCTATAGTTCTCTCTCTCTCATTGCCCCCCCCACCATCAGACATTACCTAGAGTTCTCTCTCTCTCTCTCTCTCTCATTGCCCCCCCCCGTCAGACATTACCTAGAGTTCTCTCTCATCTCTCTCTGTCTCTCATTGCCCCCCCCCCCCGTCAGACATTACCTAGAGTTCTCTCTCATCTCTCTCTCTCTCTCATTGCCCCCCCCACCGTAAGACATTACCTAGAGTTCTCTCTCTCATTGCCCCCCCTCCACTGTCAGCCATTGCCTATAGTTCTCTCTCTCTTTCTCTCCTTGCCCCCCCGTCAGACATTACCTAGAGTTCTCTCTCATCTCTCTCTTTCTCTCATTGCCCCCCCACCGTCATACATTACCTAGAGTTCTCTCTCTCATCTCTCTCTCTCTCTCTCATTGCCCCCCACCATCAGACATTACCTAGAGTTCTCTCTCTTTCTCTCATTGCCCCCCCGTCAGACATTACCTAGAGTTCTCTCTCTTTCTCTCATTGCCCCCTCGTCAGACATTACCTAGAGTTCTCTCTCATCTCTCTCTCTCTCTCTCTCTCTCTCTCATTGCCCCCCCTCGTCAGACATTACCTAGAGTTCTCTCTCATCTCTCTCTCTCTCTCATTGCCCCCCCTCGTCAGACATTATGTTTATGTTTATGTTTATGTTTATTAAAATTTGATATACCGCCCATCCAGAAAGATCAGAACGGTTTACAATATAAAATCACATAAAACACTCAAAAATAAAAACAATTAAAAACAGGTTTAAAAACATAGACAGAAAAATAGACGCGAAATCAAATCTTAATAGGAAAGAGGGAAGTAAACAACTCGACTTATACTGCATGAAAGAGCTTATACAAATTGGGAGGGAAGTTCAAAGGCATGGGAGAAGAGGTGAGTTTTAAGGTTACATTTAAGGTAAGATGGTGAGGTTCAAGTCGAAGGGAGGGAGGTAGGGAATTCCAGAGGGCAGGAGCTGTGAAATAGAAGGCTGAGGAACGGGTATATTGGAGATGCGCCAGAGAAGGGGAAGGAAGAGTGAGGCGGTTGAGGTGGAATGATCGAGTGTACGTCTAGGAGTGTGGTAAGTGAGGAGATCGGCCAGATATTGCGGGGTGCTAGCATGAAAAGCTCGATGGACCAAAGTTAACAATTTGTAATGGGAGCGGAACGGTAAGGGCAACCAGTGGAGACGGAAAAGAAGGGGTGAAACATGGTCACGAGAGGAAGAATGGGTAACGATGCGGGCAGCAGTATACTGAATACGTTGGAGACGGTGCCATTGGGACTTAGGGAGACCAAGAAAAAGAGAATTAGCGAAATCAACACGGGACATAACCAAAGAAAGAAGTAAGGTAGCAAGTGCAGGAGGAGTGAGAAAAGGACGAACAGCACGAATTTGACGTAAGAAGAAGAAAGATGTTTTGGCAACATGGGAAATGTGATCATGGAAAGAGAGGTGAGAGTCGAAATAACCCCGAGGTAACGGAAAGAAGAAACCAGTGGAACAGGGGAACCCGAAAAAGAATGTGCTAGGGAGGGAAGAGAACCATTACGAGAGAACAAGATAGATGAGGTTTTTGCAAGATTAAGATGTAGACAGTTTTGTGATAACCAGTTAGCGACCATGGTGAGACAGGAATTGAGTGGAGAAAGATCAGGATGAGATTGGGAAGTGTGGTGAAGAAGGACAATATCGTCAGCATAGTAGAAAGCACTAATCCCGGTTTGTTGGATCTGAAGGGTGAGAGGGGCAAGAAAAAGATTAAAAAGGAGAGGGGCAAGTACAGAACCCTGTGGAACACCACATAACAGAGGGAAAGGATCAGAGGGAGGGGCGGAGGAGGAAGAGGAAAGAACTGAACAGGAACGCGAAGAGAGAAAAGAATGAAACCAGTGAAGAACCGTGTTACAGAGGCCTGCCTCTTGGAGACGGAGGAGAAGGAGGGAGTGATCAACAAGGTCAAAAGCAGCCGATAAATCAAGTGCGACCGCCACCGAGATATCACCACGATCGTGTGCTACGTGAAGAGCGTTAGTGAAAGCGAGAAGAATAGTTTCCACACTGTGACCCTGACGAAATCCAGATTGACGCGGGTGAAGGAAATTGATATTGTCCAGGTGGTGAGAAAGCTGAGCGAAGACAAATTTTTCCAAGAGCTTAGAGACGAAAGGAAGATTTGAAACCGGGCGATAGTGTGAAGGAATCATAGGGTCAAGAGAGGGTTTTTTGAGGATGGGGCGAATTAGTGCGTGTTTCCAGGAGCGGGGGAAGATTCCTGAAGTGAGACTAGAGTTGAGCATAGAGAGGAGAGGAGGAAGAAGCCCCAAAGATGGATCCAATAACCAAGTGGAAGGAATCGGGTCCAGGGAGCAAAAAGTCTTATTAGAGGAGGAGATTAGTTGATGGAGTTCAGCTGAGGTTATTAAAGAGAAAGAAAACCAGGTGTGAGAGTGAGTAAGAGACAGCGGGGGGGAAACAATGGGGGGTGGGGAGAGAATAGGTGGGGGACAGGATGGAAGGGAGGCTCTAAGATTGATGATCTTATCACTAAAAAAGGTAGCAAGGAGTGAGGGGGAGGGAGATGGATGGAGAGGAGGGGTAGAAGTGGAAGGGAGAAGGGAGGTAAGTGAGCGGAGCGTATTATAAAGGTGTCGAGTCTGATTTGGGGCATTGGAGATGGCAGTAGAGAAAAAATCCTTTTTGGCCGAATGTACCTGAGAATGATAGTACGAGCAGAGAGCCTTAAACGAAGAGAGAGTAGACGGGGAAGGAACCTTACGCCACTGTCGTTCGGCTCTATAAAGCTGGGAGCGGAGCAATCTGAGACCAGGGTGGTACCAGGGTTGGGAGGGACGGCGTGTTGGGGAGCAAGGTCGAAGAGGGGCCAAAGCATCGAGAGCTTCAGATAAAGCAGAGGACCAGTGGGTGGCCTGGGAATTAGGAGAAAGGGAAGGAAAATCAGGAGGGAAAAGGCGGGGTGCAGAGGGAAACAGTTGGATGGTAGAAGGAGTAATACGACGAGAGAAACGTTGGGGGGGAGGGGACCCCGGAATGGATGACTGAAGTTCAGAAAAGGAACATGAGAAGAATAAACAATAGTGATCCGACCAGGGGAGAGTGAGAGAGGATATGGTAGAGAGAACAAAGGCAGGGGAGGGGGGAGTGAGGATGAGATCAAGAGTGTGGCCTGCTATGTGAGTAGGACAGGAGACATGTTGGGTGAGAGAGAGGTCACGTATGAGAGAGACAAAGATGTGATCCCTGGAGGAGGCAGGGGAATCGAGGTGGAGGTTAAAATCCCCGGCAATAAGAGCTGGGGAAAAGCAAGGGTTAAATCGGAGATGGTGAGGATTAAAGAATCCCAGAGATCAGAACATATGGTCGGAGGGGAGTAGACGAGGAGGAGGTGCAGTGGGGAGGGAAGATGAAAATGGAGAAGTAGTGCTTCAGGGTAATGAAGCAGAGGGGAAAAAACTCTCTCATCTCTCTCTCTGTCTCTCTCTCATTGCCCCCCTCGTCAGACATTACCTAGAGTTCTCTCTCATCTCTCTCTCTCTCATTGCCCCCCCCGTCAGACATTACCTAGAGTTCTCTCTCATCTCTCTCTCTCTCTCTCTCTCTCATTGCCCCCCCTCGTCAGACATTACCTAGAGTTCTCTCTCATCTCTCTCTCTCTCTCATTTCCTCCCCTCGTCAGGCATTACCTAGAGTTCTCTCTCATCTCTCTCTCTCTCTCTCTCATTGCCCCCCCACCGTCAGACATTACGTAGAGTTCTCTCTCTCTCTCATTGCCCCCCCTCGTCCGACATTACCTCGATATCTCTCTCATCTCTCTGTCTATCCTTGCCCCCCCTCGTCAGACATTACCTAGAGATCTCTCTCATCTCTCTCTCTCTCATTGCCCCCCCCCGTCAGACATTACCTAGAGTTCTCTCTCATCTCTCTCTCTCTCTCGTTGCCCCCCCGTTAGACATTACCTAGTGTTCTCTCTCTCATCTCTCTCTCTCTCTCTCATTACCCCCCCCCCGTCAGACATTACCTAGAGTTCTCTCTCATCTCTCTCTCTCTCTCTCTCATTACCCCCCCGTCAGACATTACCTAGAGTTCTCTCTCATCTCTCTCTCTATCTCTCTCTCTCTCATCTCTCTCTCTCTCATTACCCCCCCGTCAGACATTACCTAGAGTTCTCTCTCATCTCTCTCTCTCTCTCATCTCTCTCTCTCTCTCTCATTACCCCCCGTCAGACATTACCTAGTGTTCTCTCTCATCTCTCTCTCTCTCTCATTGCCCCCCCCCCCCGTCAGACATTACCTAGAGTTCTCTCTCATCTCTCTCTGTCTCTCTCTCTCTCTCATTGCCCCCCCCGTCAGACATTACCTAGAGTTCTCTCTCATCTCTCTCTCTCTCTCTCATTGCCCCCCCCCCGTCAGACATTACCTAGAGTTCTCTCTCATCTCTCTCTCTCTCTCTCATTGCCCTCCCCGTCAGACATTACCTAGAGTTCTCTGTCATCTCTCATCTCTCTCTCTCATTGCCCCCCCCGTCAGACATTACCTAGAGTTCTCTCTCTTCTCTCTCTCTCTCTCTCTCTCATTGCCCCCCCCGTCAGACATTACCTAGAGTTCTCTCTCATCTCTCTCTCTCTCTCATCTCTCTCTCTCATTGCCCCCCCCCGTCAGACATTACCCTAGAGTTCTCTCTCATCTCTCTCTCTCTCTCTCATTGCCCCCCCGCGTCAGACATTACCTAGAGTTCTCTCTCATCTCTCTCTCTCTCTTCTCTCTCCTCTCCTCTCTCTCTCATTGCCCCCGCCTTCAGACATTACCTAGAGTTCTCTCTCTCTCTCTCTCTCTCATTTCCCCCCGTCAGACATTACCTAGAGTTCTCTCTCATCTCTCTCTCTCTCTCTCTCTCTCTCTCATTGCTCCCCCCCGTCAGACATTACCTAGAGTTCTCTCTCATCTCTCATTGCCCTCCCCATCAGACATTACATAGAGTTCTCTCTCATCTCTCTCTCTCTCTCATTGCCCCCCCTCGTCAGACATTACCTAGAGTTCTCTCTATCATCTCTCCTTCTCTCCTTGCCCCCCCTTCAGTCATTACCTAGAGTTCTCTCTCATCTCTCTCTCTCTCATTACCCCCCTGTCAGACATTACCTAGAGTTCTCTCTCTCATCTCTCTCTCTCTCATTACCCCCCCCGTCAGACATCACCTAGAGTTCTCTCTCATCTCTCTCTCTCTCATTGCCCCCCCTCGTCAGACATTACCTAGAGTTCTCTCTCTCTCTCTCTCTCTCATGCCCCCCATCAACATTACCTAGTTCTCTCTCTCTCTCTCATTGCCCCCCCTCATTCAGACATTTACCCAGAGTTCTCTCTCCATCTCTCTCTCTCTCATTGCCCCCCCCATCAGACATTACCTAGAGTTCTCTATCATCTCTATCTCTCTCACATTGCCCCCCCCGTCAGACATTAACCTAGAGTTCTCTCTCATCTCTCTCTCTCTCTCATTGCCCCCCCCCCTCAGACATTACCTAGAGTTCTCTCTCATCTCTCTCTCTCTCATTGCCCCCCCTCGTCAGACATTACCTAGAGTTCTCTCTCATCTCTCTCTCTCTCTCATTACCCCCGTCAGACATTACCTAGAGTTCTCTCTCATCTCTCATTGCCCCCCCCTTCAGACATTACCTAGAGTTCTCTCTCATCTCTCTCTCTCTCATTGCCCCCCCCCGGCAGCCATGACCGAGAGTTCTCTCTCTCATCTCTCTCTCTCTCATTACCCCCCGGTCTGACATTACCTATTGTTCTTTCTCATCTCTCTCTTTCAGTGCCCCCCCCATCAGAAATTACATCTATTTCTCTCTCTCTCTCTCTCTCTCATTGCCCCCCCCGTCAGACATTACTTAGAGTTCTATCTCTCTCTCTCTCATTGCCCCCCCACCGTCAGACATTACGTAGAGTTCTCTCTCATCTCTCTCTCTCTCTCTTTGCCCCCCCCGTCAGACATTACCTAGAGTTCTCTCTCATCTCTCTCTCTCTCTCTCTCATTGCCCCCCTGTCAGACATTACCTAGAGTTCTCTCTCATCTCTCTCTCTCTCATTGCCCCCTCGTCAGACATTACCTAGAGTTCTCTCTCATCTCTCTCTCTCTCATTGCCCCCCCCCGTCAGACATTACCTAGAGTTCTCTCTCATCTCTCTCTCTCTCTCTCATTGCCCCCCCGTCGACATTACCTAGAGTTCTCTCTCATCTCTCTCTCTCTCTCAGTGCCCCCCCTCAGCAGTCCATTACCTAGAGTTCTCTCTCATCTCTCTCTCTCTCATTGCCCCCCTCGTCAGACATTACCTAGAGTTCTCTCTCATCTCTCTCTCTCTCTCTCATTGCCCCCCCCCGTCAGACATTACCTAGAGTTCTCTCTCATCTCTCTCTCTCTCTCATTGCCCCCCCCCCATCAGACATTACCTAGAGTTTCTCTATCTCTCTCTCTCTCCTCTCATTGCCCCCCCCGTCAGACATTACCTAGCGTTCTCTCTCATCTCTCTCTCTCTCATTGCCCCCCCCCCACAGACATTACCTAGAGTTCTTCATCTCTCTCTCTCTCTTCATTGCCTCTCCTCCCAGTTCACCCCCCGTCAGACATTACCTAGAGTTCTCTCTCATCTCTCTCTCTCCTCTCATTGCCCCCCCTGTCAGAAATTACCTAGAGTTCTCTCTCATCTCTCTCTCTCATTGCCCCCCCTCGTCAGACATTACCTAGAGTTCTCTCTCATCTCTCTCTCTCTCTCTCTCATTGCCCCCTCGTCAGACATTACCTAGAGTTCTCACTCATCTCTCTCTCTCTCTCATTGCCCCCCGTCCGTCAGACATTACCTAGAGTTCTCTCTCATCTCTCTCTCTGTCATTGTCCCCCCCCATCAGACATTGCCTAGAGTTCTCTCTCATCTCTCATCTCTCCTCTCTCTCTCCTCTCTCTCTCATTGCCCCCCCCGTCAGACATTACCTAGAGTTCTCTCTCATCTCTCTCTCTCTCTCTCTCTCTCTCATTGCCCCTCGTCAGACATTACCTAGAGTTCTCCATCTCTCTCTCTCTCATTGCCCCCCCTCGTCAGACATTACCTAGAGTTCTCTCTCATCTCTCTCTCTCTCTCTCTCTCATTGCCCCCCCCTCAGACAGAACATAGAGGTTCTCTCTCATTCTCTCTCTCTCTCTCTCTCTCTCATGGCCCCCCCTCGTCAGACATTACCTAGAGTTCTCTCTCATCTCTCTCTCTCTCTCTCTCTTTGCCCCCGTCAGACATTGCCTAGAGTTCTCTCTCATCTCTCTCTCTCTCTCATGCCCCCCCCATCAGGACATTACCTAGAGTTTTCTCTCTCATCTCTCTCTCTCTCTCATTGCCCCCCCCGTAATAATTTACCTAGTGTTCTATCTCATCTCTCTCTCTCTCACATGGCCCCCCCCGTCAGACATTACCTAGAGTTCTCTCTCATCTCTCTCTCTCTCTCATTGCCCCCCCCATCAGACATTACCTAGAGTTCTCTCTCATCTCTCTCTCTCTGTCTTTGCCCCCCCTCAGACATTACCTAGAGTTCTCTCTCATCTCTCCTCTCTCTCTGTGCCCCCCCGTCAGACATTACCTAGAGTTCTCTCTCATCTCTCTCTCTCTCTCATTGCCCCCCCCATCAGACATTACCTAGAGTTCTCTCTCATCTCTCTCTCTCTCTCATTGCCCCCCCCATCAGACATTACCTAGAGTTCTCTCTCATCTCTCTCTCTCTCTCTCATTGCCCCCCCATCAGACATTACCTAGAGTTCTCTCTCATCGCTCTCTCTCTCTCTCATTGCCCCCCCCATCAGACATTACCTAGAGTTCTCTCTCATCTCTCTCTATCTCTCATTGCCCCCCCCCATCAGACATTACCTAGAGTTCTCTCTCATCTCTCTCTCTCTCTCATTGCCCCCCCGTCAGACATTACCTAGAGTTCTCTCTCTCTCTCTCTCTCTCATTGCCCCCCCTCGTCAGACATTACCTAGAGTTCTCTCTCATCTCTCTCTCTCTCATTGCCCCCCCCATCAGACATTACCTAGAGTTCTCTCTCATCTCTCTCTCTCTCTCATTGCCCCCCGTCAGACATTACCTAGAGTTCTCTCTCATCTCTCTCTCTCTCATTGCCCCCCCGTCAGACATTACCTAGAGTTCTCTCTCTCATCTCTCTCTCTCTCATTGCCCCCCCCATCAGACATTACCTAGAGTTCTCTCTCATATCTCTCTCTCTCTCATTGCCCCCGTCAGACATTACCTAGAGTTCTCTCTCATCTCTCTCTCTCATCTCTCTCTCTCTCATTGCCCCCCCCCTCAGACATTACCTAGAGTTCTCTCTCATCTCTCTCTCTCTCTCATTGCCCCCGTCAGACCTGACCTAGTGTTCTCTCTCATCTCTCTCTCAAATATCTATCTCTTTCATTGCCCCCCGTCAGACATTACCTAGAGTTCTCTCTCATCTCTCTCTCTCATCTCTCTCTCTCTCATTGCCCCCCATCAGACATTACCTAGAGTTCTCTCTCATCTCTCTCTCTCTCTCTGTCATTGCCCCCGTCAGACATTACCTAGAGTTCTCTCTCATCTCTCTCTCTCATCTCTCTCTCTCTCATTGCCCCCCCCGTCAGACATACCTAGAGTTCTCTCTCATCTCTCTCTCTCTCTCTCATTGCCCCCCCCGTCAGACATTACCTAGAGTTTCTCTCATCTCTCATCTCTCTCTCTCTCATTGCCCCCCCCATCAGACATTACCTAGAGTTCTCTCTCATCTCTCTCTCTCTCTCATTGCCCCCCCCGTCAGACATTACCTAGAGTTCTCTCTCATCTCTCTCTCTCTCTCATTGCCCCCCTCATCAGACATTACTTAGAGTTCTCTCTCTCTCTCTCTCTCTCTCATGCCCCCCCTCGTCAGACATTACCTAGAGATCTCTCTCATCTCTCTCTCTCTCTCATTGCCCCCCCCTCGTCAGACATTACCTAGCGTTCTCTCTAATCTCTCTCTCTGTCATTGCCCCCCCCCCATCATACATTACCTAGAGTTCTCTCTCTCTCTCTCTCATTGCCCCCCCCCGTCAGACATTACCTAGAGTTCTCTCTCTCTCTCTCTCATTGCCCCCCCCCCTTCAGACATTACCTAGAGTTCTCTCTCTCTCTCTCTCATTGCCCCCCCCCGTCAGACATTACCTAGAGTTCTCTCTCTCTCTCTCTCATTGCCCCCCCTCGTCAGACATTACCTAGAGTTCTCTCTCATCTCTCTCTCTCTCATTGCCCCCGTCAGACATTACCTAGAGTTCTCTCTCATCTCTCTCTCTCTCATTGCCCCCCGTCAGACATTACCTAGAGTTCTCTCTCATCTCTCTCTCTCTCTCTCATTGCCCCCCTGTCAGACATTACCTAGAGTTCTCTCTCATCTCTCTCTCTCTCTCATTGCCCCCCCCGTCAGACATTACCTAGAGTTCTCTCTCATCTCTCTCTCTCTCTCTCATTACCCCCCGTCAGACATTACCTAGAGTTCTCTCTCATCTCTCTCTCTCTCATTGCCCCCCCCGTCAGACATTACCTAGAGTTCTCTCTCATCTCTCTCTCTCTCATTGCCTCCCCCCGTCAGACATTACCTAGAGTTCTCTCTCATCTCTCTCTCTCTCATTGCCCCCCGTCAGACATTACCTAGCGTTCTCTCTCATCTCTCTCTCTCTCATTGCCACCCCCTATCAGACATTGCCTAGAGTTCTCTCATCTCTGTCTCTCTCTCATTGGCCCCCATCGGCCATCACCCAGATCTTACCATTCCTGCTGCCGTGCTGCATGCATACACTGTGGTTCTCCCTCTACCGTGATTGGATCTGTGCAAAGAACTCAAGCCACATGGGGGAGCAAGTTCCTGCAGATTGCTCTGTTTCAAGTCTCATAGCCAAACGATGGCCAGCATGGCTTAAAGGTGGTGAGGTCAGAGAAGCTGTTATAGTGAGGAGAGAATCTTTCTGAAAATGGAAAAAACAGCCAAATTATGAAAATAGTACTGACAAGTTAAATGCAAGGCATTGATATAGCAGGCAAAGACAGAATGTGAAAGGAACCTTGCTGTGGAAGCCTAATACTTTTTTTATGTACGTTCATAGCAAAACACCTGCAAGAGAGTCATTTGGAGCCTTAGGTGATATAGGGGTAAAGGGGGCACTAAGAGAGGAAAAGGCCATAGTGAAGAGACTGAATGGATTTTTTGCTTCAGTCTTTACTGAAGAAGATGCAGGAAACTTACTCATGCCAGAAATTATATTTAAAGGTGATGTATCAAAGGAATTTAAACAAATCTCAGTAAATTGAGATGATGTAATACAGCTATTTGATAAACTAAAAACTAGGAAATTACTTTGACTGGGTAGCATAAATCCCAGGGTGCTGAAGGAACTGAAATATGAGATTGCAGACCTACTTTTAGTAACCTGTGAACTATCATTAAAATCATTTGTAGTACCTGAAGATTGGCGTGTGACCAATATAACGCCAATTTTTAAAAAGAGCTCCAGGGGTGATCTGGAAAACTACAGGCCGGTAAGCCTGAGCTCCGTACCTGGGCAAAATGGTATAAACCATTGTAAAGAACAAAATTTCTAAACATGTAGATAATCATGGTTTAATGGGAGAAAGCCAACATGGATTTAGACAAGGAAAGTCTTGTCTCATTAATTTGTTATATTTTTTTGAAAGTATGACTAAACAGGTAGATAAAGGTGAGCCGGTTGGCAGGGTCCCTTATGAGGAAAGTAAGGGGATGGAGACAATGTACTGTTGTAGACTGAGAATTGGTTAAAAGTTAGAAAGCAGAGAGTAGGCCTAAATGGCCAATTTTCCCCATGGAGAAAGGTGAATAGTGGAGTACCCTATGGGATATGCCAGGCCTGCTGCTTTTTAACATATTTATAAATGACCTGGAAATGGGAATAATGAGTGAAGTGATCAGATTTGCAGATGACACAAAATTAATCAAAGTTGTTAAAACACAAGAGGTTTGTGAAAAATTGCAAGAGGACCTTGATAAATTGGAAAACACGGTGTCCAAAAGGCAGATGAAATTTTAATGTGGACGAGTGCAAAGTAATGCACTTAGGGAAGAACAACCCAAACTGTGGTTACACGATCGAAGGTTCCACATTAGGAAATACTTCGTAGAAAAAGGAGCTGGGCGTCTTCGTGGATAATACATTGAAACCCTTTGTCCAATGTGCAGCCTCAGCCAAGAAAGTAAATAGAATGCTAGAAATCATAAGAAAAGGAATGGAGAATAAAACAGAAGATATTACAGTTGTGGTCAACATTATTGGCACCCCTGCATTTTAGGTATATTGTATACAATATCTTGAGAAATAATTGGAACATTCCACCTGTATGTCGTCATAAGATTCTAATAATATGTTCAAAGGTATACAACAACAAAAATATGTCTGTGTAACTTAGACGTAGTAATTTCTGAGAAAAAAACAAAATATGACCTGGACAGGATTAATGGCAGCCTTCGCTAATATTTGGTTACACACCCCTTGGCAGTGATGAGAGCCTCCAAACATTTCTTGTAGCCATCTATAAGTTTTGTACATCTGTTTGCTGGTAGTTTCTCTCACTCTCAAATTTGCAATTTGTTCCATCTCATGAATGTTTCCTGGATTCCTTTTACCAGTGGCAGATTTCAGCTCTCGGACTGAGAACAAGACTTATTGCTGGCCAGTTTAAAATGGTCCATTTGTTCCTTTTTAACCCTTCTTTTGTACTTTGGGAGGTATGTTTTTGGTCATTGTCCTGCTGGAAGACCCATGACCTTCAGCCCAGACTTAGCTTTCTGACACTAGGTGGCACATTTTGCTCCAAAATACCTTGGTAGTCCTCTGACTTCATGATTTCTCTAATGTATTCCAGGCCTTCAGCCCCACAACACTATGGAACCTCCACCATATTTAACTATAGGAAGGGTGTTTTTTACTTATAAGCTTCATTTCTTCGCCTGTAATTGTATCGCTGGTCTGCATTGCCATAGAGGTCAAATTTGGTTTCATCTGTACACAGAACATTTTCCGAGAAGGACTGTGATTTCTCAAGGCGGATTTGGGCAAATAGAAGGTATGCCCTTTTATATCTGTCTTTGAGCAGTGGGGGTCCTCCTTGATCAGTGCCCATGAACTTCTTCGTTGTTTAGTGTGCAGCATATGATGCGGGTTGAAACCACCATTCCAGATTGCTTCAGATCAGCCTTAAGCTCTTTGGATGTTGTACGTGGTGTTTTTCCAACAGTTCGCACTAACCTTCAAAGGCTTTTTGGATTAATTTTCCTCTTCCTACTACATCCTGGGAGGTTCTTGACAGTTCCATAAGCAGAAAATTTCTTAACATTGCAAACTGTAGACACAGGAATCCCAAGGTTTTGGAAGATGGCCTTGTACCCCTTTGAAGTTTGATATTCTCCGGAAACAATCAGGAAGTCAGTCCTCACATATGGGTGACGTCGGCACTGACGGATACTTCGCGGAGCAAATCCCCAGTTTTCAAGAAAGCCTTTGGGATTGCTACCACGCATGCGTGGTCCCCTTCCCGCCCAAGTGTGCCATCTTGCTTAGTCTCCTTTTTTCCGCAGAGCCCACCAAACATCGTCTGTTTTTCCCACGGAAAAAGTTGATTTTGAGTGTCTTACTCGTCTCTGGTCTTGCACCGGTACCTTTCCCACCCCGACCTCGGTGCCTCGGTATCGGGGATGATTCTTTATACTTTAAGTTTTTTCTCTGCTGGCAGCCCGAAGTGTCTTCGACATTGCTGGGGTTCTTTTTCCCCCAGTGGCTACCAGCGGCTTTAAAAAGTGTGATCGGTGTGGTATGATTATGTCCCTCACTGACACACATGACTACTGCCTCCGGTGCCTCAGCCCGCCCCGGACCATGACCCGGCGGTCTGTAACCTTTGTAAGAAAATGTTTTCCAATGCCTTGAGGAGCCGCCAGCATCAGCATGACAAACTTTTTCACGACTCTCCGATGCCTCCGAGAGCCAGGACCTCATCTGAGGCCTCGACACCTCGGGAGGAACATTCCGAACCCGAGCGTCATCATGGGTCCTCGGAGAGGGGGTCTCCCTCGAGGGAATCGAAGAGGAAGAAGAAGTTCTTGAAGGCGGCATTCTTGGATGGCTCCGATCAGCCAGGATCCTCCAGGACTCAGTCACGGAGCCCTGGACGTCCGCTCAAGGCGTTGGAGAGGGAGAGGCTGGCCAAGATTTCCCGGAAGGATCCGGTTGCAGACCGACCTCGGCAGGTAGACACAGTCCTTGTTGAGGATTCCCCTCCTGGGCAGCCGACGTCGGTCCAGAGTCCCTCGGTGCCCGTGCCAAAGACTGCGGAGCCACCTGGACTGGCGTCCAGGATAGCGGCCTTGGAACGCAGTGTAACTGCCTTCTTGGACCAGCAGTGGGTGTTGATGTCCAGCATGTCTGGTTCCTCCGCCCTGACCACTGGGCGTTCGACGTCGAAGACGTCTCAGGAGGCCTTGCTGATCCTCAAGGCTATGTGGGCCCGAGTAGATCCTCAGCCGAGGTCGCGCTCGGTCTCCCGCTTGTCGGGGCCGAGGTCATCACCGATGAGTCTTCCAGGCTCAGGGCATACGGTTCTGGGGCCCTTGAGGCCCGAGGAACGCCACAAGTCGTCCTCTGAATATTCCGATTTGGAGACCGAGGACGAGGAGCCCCGGACACCCATCAGCACCAAGATGTTCCTTCCGATTCCCTGGTCTCTGAACCTCGGAGAAGGTCCCCACTGGAGGATATGGGCTTCTTGAACTTTGTCAAGGCCTTAGCTTTTCCTACAGAGTCCCAGGAGGATCCTTGGGCCGACGAGCTTGAGATCCTCCAATACAAGGCTCCTCCCTGGGAATCACTCATGGTGCCCATTCCTCCCTTCCTGGAGCGGCTTATGTTCTGCATGTGGGAGACACCTGTGTCGGTGCTGGTGGTCAGCAAGCGGCTCGACACAATGTACTGAGTCCGCCGGAGCCCTGGGTTTCAGAAATCACAGCTGCCGCACAACTCCATGGTTGTGGAATCGGCCATGCGTCGACTAAAGAGCCAGAAGACACACTTCTCTGTGCCCCCTGGCAGGGTGGCCCGCACCTTGGATGCCCTCTGCAGAAAGTGCTACCAGGGCTCGATGCTGAATTGCCGGATCCAGACCTACTAGCTGTACATGGGCATGTACCTGAGGGACCTCGTGAAGGAACTCGCCGGGTACTCAGCTGGTCTCTCCAAGGAACTTTTCCATTGCTTCAAGAGCCTGTCCAAAGCCGTCTATAAGTGCTCCAGATTTATGTCTTGGGTGGCCTATGATGGTTTTGAGTCGGCGGACATCGGTGCACGCCACCAAGCTTGGCTCCAGTTGTCCGACCTCGAGCAATGGGTTCAGGACAAGTTGGTCGATGTCCCGTGTCAGGGGGAGAACCTCTTTGGCATGTCCATGACCAACAAGGCCGCAGAGCTGGAGACCGAGTTCATGATGAGGACTAGACTCTGCAAGAATACCACTGCCCGTCCCCGACGAAAGGGCTCAGGTAAAAAGTCCTTTTACCCGAGGAAGTCCACTGCTTACCGAAACTACCCACCTTACCAGGCCTCCCTGGCTCCCCAGCAAGGGCAGCAGGCCAAGGGACAAGGGCATGTCCCGCGTAAACAGAAGGCTCCCAAGCCCCAGCCCCAGGCTCCGGCTCCGGCCCAGCCAGGAGGGAGTTTTTGACTCCAACAGCATAGCCCCTCTCCCACACGGAGATCAGCAGCCTACAGGGGGTCGCCTCACGCTTTATGCCCACCGACTCCTGAGCATTAAAGGTGGTCAGGGAGGGTTACCTCCTCCATCTGAGCCCAGTCCCTCCACACTACTTTCTCGGAGAGCCCCTCAGGTCTCCCCTTCACCAGGAACGTCTTCTAAAGGAGTTGGCAGGTCTTCTTGAGGACCAAGTGGTGGAACCAGTGCCCCACCACCTCAAGGGCAAGGGGTTCTACTCCAGGTACTTCCTTGTGCCAAAGAGGACAGAGGGGCCAAAGGCCCAACCTCAACCTGTGCAAACTCAACAAATTCCTGGTGAGGGAGAAATTCAAGATGCTCTCCCCTGGAACATTGCTGCTTTACCTCCGCCAGGGAAGCTGGCTATGCTCCTTAGACCTAAAGGATGCCTATACTCTCATTCTAATCCGCCCAAGCTACTGACAATACCTACGCTTTGTGGTGGGAGGCGATCATTTCCAATACAGGATGCTTCCCTTCGGCCTAGCCTCAGCCCCCAGGGTATTCACAAAGTGTCTGGCAGTGGTCACCGTCTTTCTCAGGCTCCAGGGGATATTTGTCTTCCCCTATCTCGATGACTGGCTCATCAAGGGCACCACAGCCCTCAAGGTGCAGCGGGCCATGACACGCACCACCCAGGTCCTGCAACACTTGGGCTTCGTTATAAACTACCCCAAGTCGAAGCAATGGTCCCAGGCCACGGGCCACCTCCAGGATAGAGTCTGAGTGACCCACCAGTTGGTAAAGTCCAGTTGGTGGTGGTCGCCCCTGCACTTGGAGGCGGGCATGCCCTTCCAGACCCCCAACCACTCAAGAGTCCTCACCACGGATGCCTCCTTGCTGGGCTGTGGAGCCCATTGCGAGGGCTACCACACCCAGGGCACTTGGTCCCTGGACAAGAGTGCACAGCAGATCAACCTTCTGGAGCTGCAAGCCATTCATCTCGCACTGAAGGCTTTTCTTTTTTTTTGAAACTTTTATTTTCATTTTACAACAAGCAAACGAAACAACAAACCAAAGGAGACAATTACAAATATACACATAAGGAAAGCAACCCCAATTACCCCCCACCCCTAAGCTTCTTCTCTGGAACTGAGGAGTATCATCAAAGAGGCGTATACATATAGTAGTGATTGTACATCCAAACAAACAAAAGAGTATCAGCAATATAGACTGATCATGTGAAATAGAATTAAACAGTCAAATGGGAGCATTTAGCATTTTAGCATTTTAAACATAATCGTGGAGTATCCTCCATTCAGACAAAGAGTCTGAACGGAAGAAAGCCAACAGATGAGGTATTTGTTCATATTTACTGTATAGACTGACAGGATGCCACCATGCATTGAAATTAAGAGGGGACCTATTTTCCCCCCAGTATTTTCCAGTAAGATTGTAGTACCGGGCATTCAAACATAATATAAGTTAGTATGTGAATGGCCGTGTGGCATATCCAAAATCTGTTGCTCTGGGTAGCGGTCATTGGACTAACCTATCAGGAGTATAGAAACTTCGGTGGATTTAAAGAAAAAAAAAAAAAAAAAAAAAGTGTCTGAGTAAGTGAGGGAGATCGAGAGATCTATGTCGACCTGCTCCAGGCTAGGCTCCCATGCTCCGGAGTCAAAGCTACATGCAACTCCCGCTCCCAGAATTTCTGTGCTGTCTGAGCGCATTGGTGGACAATGGGAGTGAAGAGAGAAGCAGCCTCCCTATATCTTCTAGCGCAAAATCTGTTATCAAAGCAGTAAAAGAATCAAGACTCTTGGGTGGACCACTCGCTCTGGGCGGCAGCCAAGCTGTCAAAGGCTCAAGTACTTGGTTGAAATCGCCGCCAAGCATTAATGGAGGGCTGGCAAATGCCTGTGCTAGCTGCACAATACTTGCAGAATAAACAGGATTATCCACATTCGGAGCATAAATACCAATACACGTAAATTACAGTCTCAACCTGAAGGTGTGCACGGGCCCATCTACCCTCCTTATCAAAGCTAACATCACTACAATAGCTTGCAGAGACTTCTTAACCAAGATGGCTACCCCACACCGCTTGGAAACAGCGGAAGGAAAGGCAGTCGCCATATTAGGCGTGGTATTAAGTTTCAATGCCGCAGCGGAATTTAAATGCATTTCCTGAAGAGAAGAAACATTAAATTAACATGCTCATGATTAAGATAGCTAAGGATTTTCTTTCTTTTAATTGGACTATTAATGCCTTTTACGTTTTATGAGAAGATCTGACACAAGGCCATCTAGAAAGATTATAAATTCTGAGAAAGAACACAATAATGCACACAGTTTCCCAATGTCCCTCATCTTAACTATATATGACTGTGCACATAACATAATAATCAATGAGTTAATGAAAATCATGGAAGCGCCCCATATAAAAAATAAGCACCGAGGTGCACCAGAGAAGAAGCAAAACCCCAAAAAATTACTGGCGACCTAATGTCTGCGGGGAGAAACTCCAGAGAGGGCCCAAGCTAAAACATATAACCTGTAAAACTATGCATATTTCGAATCCCACCGAGGTGCACATCATGGAGGGATAGAAGGCCAAGGAAATTATAGATAGAAAGAAAAGTCCAGGCAGTCTCTATTCCAGGCTGGGATCACCGCGTCGGGCCGTTCAAGATGGCGGGCAAATCCGGCGAATTACAGATCCAAATTATTGAATCATAGTTGTTGGATTAGCGCATCTGATCTGCGTGATTTGGAGTCCAGAAACATTGCTAGTAGATCGGGATCTTCGAATGTTATGGCTGGGCTATGGAGAGTCACTCTGAGCTTCACTGGATATATTAGGCCAAAGTGAGCCTGTAGTTATTGAAGTCCAGGGCGAAAAGCAAGGAGTCTCCTCCGTCGGTCAACTGTGGACTTTGCCACGTCAGGGGAAAAGAAACTTTATGACTTTCAAATTCAAGATGATAGTTCGCCCGGGCAGCAGTGCGAATTTACTCTACTCACTGGTATCGCAATAATCGAAAAATGAGAGCCCGAGGGTCGTCCGATTGAGCGCCATATTAGCAGGAACACGATGCGCTCGGTCAGTCTCCAGATCTCTGTAAATAATAATCTTTAGCAAGGGGGGGAGAGTTTTGACCAAGAATTCTCGCATGTCTCCTGCTCTCCCATCCTCCGGTACTCCAATGAGCCCCATATGGTCGCAGCCAGCTCGATCATTGCTATCCTCCAGCTCCTTTTGAAAATTCTGTATCATACGCTCAGCCTTGCCCAATTTCACCAAGCGCACCGCGTGCGAGTCAAGGACCTCCGCCATGTTGTCCCGTCGTAGTGGGAGACTTTCAAGCCGGTTCTGAAGTGTGCCAAAGTCTTCACGCATGGTTCGGAGCGCCGCTCCGTTGGATTGTACCAGCTCCTTCACACCGCGTATCTCCTCCAAGATCTCCTGTGGCGTTGCAGGGTTTTCCCAAAGTGGGGCCATCTTTTGTGGGGAAGATCTCTATTTTGGAGCGTTTTCCGTGTGAAGAAGAGGGAGACTCGAGGTCAAGTCGCACTGGTTTGTGGCCCGCCGTTCCCCCCGAGGTACCCCGGTAAGTTCAGAGCAAAAAATGAAATTTATGCAGGTATTAATTCAGGATTCTGAGTAGGCCTCTCGGGAGCTTCAATGCAAAGCGTCTATCCCGCTGGACATCAGGCTCCGCCCCCCGCACTGAAGGCTTTTCATCATCGCCTAGGCCACCGGTCAGTCATAGTCCAGATGGACAACCAGGTGGCCATGTTTTATGTGAACAGGCAGGGAGGCACGGGGTCCTGTTCCCTCTGCCAGGAAGCCCTAGATCTGTGCTCTTATGCATTCCAACGGGGCATCCTCCTCAAAGCGGTATACCTGCTGGGCCAAGACAACTTGCTGGCCGACAGACTCAGCAGGATTCTCCAGCTGCACGAATGGCAGATGGACCCAGGGGTAGCCAGCAGGCTTTTCCAGACCTGGGGGGAACCAGTGATGGACCTATTTGCAAGCCTGGACAATCGCCAGTTGCCCCGCTTATGTTCCCAGCAGCCTCACCCCACCAGGGTGGCCGCCAATGTCTTCCTCATCTCATAGTAAGAGGGACTTCTGTACGCCTTCCCTCCGACGCCACTGATCGCCAGGACCCTGTTCAAGACACTCCACGACAGGGCCTTAGTCATCTTGGTAGCTCCAAGGTGGCCCAGACAGCCGTGGTTTCCACTGCTCCTGCAACTGGCGGTGGAGGACCCCATACCCCTGGGGTCCGCCCCCCCCAACTCCCGTCCTAGGAGGGGAGCTCTCTCCTACATCCGAACCTCGACTCTTTCGCTGTTGGCGTGGCTGCTGAGAGGGTGACTTTAGCCCCACTCCACCTTCCTAGAGAGGTGGAAGATGTTCTGCTGGCCTCATGCAAGGTGTCTACCAGATGGGCCTACACATTTAAGTGGCGCAGATTCGCACTTTGGTACATTTGAGAGGGGGGCCGACCCCCTTCTCTTGCCTGGTGGTCTTGGTGTTGCAATACTTGCTCCACCTTTCTCAGGTGGAGCTCAAGTCTATCTCTGTTAGGGTACACCTCAGTGCCCTAGCGGCAAACCACCATTAGGTGGCCGGAAAGCCTCTCTTGGCCCATCTGGTGATGTCCCGCTTCCTACGGGGCCTACTTCTGTCTAGGCCCCTGGTTCGCCCCCCGGCAACCGAATGGGATCTCAATGTGGTGTTGGGGCAGCTCACCCTGCCACCATTCGAGCCTCTGGCTACATGCCACCTTCACTATCTCTCCTTTAAGGTGTTTTCCTGGTCGCGCTCACTTCTGCCCATAGGGTAAGTGAGCTCCAGGCACTTGTGACTGAGGCGCCTTACACCAGGTTTTACAAGAATAGGGTGGTGCTCCGCATGCATCCTAAATTCCTTCCGAAGGTGGTGTCCTCCTTCAACCTCAACCAGGAGGTGGTCCTTCCTACCTTCTTTCCCAGACCGCATGCCAGTAGGGCAGAGATGGTCCTCCATACCTTGGACTGTAAGAGGGCATTGTCCTTCTATATACAACGCACTCAAGACCACCGGAAAATCTCTCAGCTTTTCGTTTCCTATGATCCCAGTTAGCTGGGGGAGGCGGTGTCCAAGTGTACGCTCTCCACATGGGTGGTGGACTTATTCCCTGGGCCTATGAGGAGGCGAGGCTTCTGTTGGAAGGCCAGGTCACGGCTATGGCGATCTCAGTAGCTAACCTACGCTCGGTCCCTCTAGCAGACATTTATTTATTTATTTAAAGTTTCTTATATACCGCGCTCTTTAGCATCAGCGTGGTTTACATGGAACAAAACATTCTCAGTACATTTGAAAACACGTATGAGTTACATATAACGGGGCAATAAACTTGGGAAAACAAGGGTAACTATCTACAATAACGATTGAACTATTTACATAAATTCAACTAGCAGAGAGATTTTAGTGAGCAGCGGAATTACAACAAAATTTTAGTTCTAGAAGGTATGTCTTATGGAGTAGTTATGCGTATGAATTTGTCTTATGACATCTTATATTAGGATTACGGTGGCTGGAAGTACTCAGTGAATAGATAATGCTTGATAGCCTTCCTGAACTGCTTCATGTCTCGTATTGCTCTGATATCTGGAGGAAGTTTATTCCAGCATCTAGGCGCATAAGATTTAAATGCTCTGTTGATTGTTGATTGGGACCAATTTGTGGATTCACTGGGAATGACTAGGGTATTTTCAGCGAGTGGTCTCCTGGTTCTTGTCTCGGGAGGTAGACTGATGAGGTCTGAATTCGTTGCTGGTGATAGATTATTTAAGGCCTTGAATGTGATGAGAGGAGCTTTGTACCTAATTCTACATTCTATAGGGAGCCAGTGAAGGTCCCTAAGGATTGGCGTGATATGGTCTCTCTTAAATGCTCCAACTAGGATACGGGCCGCAGCATTCTGCCGGGCCGCCACCTGGTCTTCATCCATACCTTCGCATCTCATTACTGCCTGGATAGGAGTCCCGATGGGACAGTGTTTTCGGCCAGGCTGTGCTCCGTAACCTTTTCGGGGTCTAGGCAACTCCTTACCTTTCGACCCTTCTGTGTTCAGGCTACTGGAGTGCTAGTTCCATTGGACACAGGGGTCCTGCTTGGTCCATTATACGGACTTCATTGCTGCTGCTTGTGGCTCTCCACGAGAGAGTCCTTTATTGGCTATAGGTTGGTAGCCTGTAGCTGGGGAGTCCCATATGTGAGGACTGACTTCCTGCTTGTTCCCGGAGAAAGCGTAGTTACTCACCTGTAACAGGTGTTGTCCGGGGACAGCAGGAATCGGTCCTCACAGCCCTCCCTCCTCCCCTTGGAGTTGCAGTTATACCATGTTATTTGTTTTTGCCTGTGCAAGATGGCACCCTTAGGCGGGAAGGGGACCACGCATGCGTGGTAGCAATCCCAAAGGCTTTCTTTGAAAGCTGGGGATTTGCTCTGCATGGGCTCCGTTGGCGCCGACGTCACCCATATGTGAGCACTGATTCCTGCTGTCCCAGGAGAACACCTGTTACAGGTGAGTAACTATGCTTCTGGTGATGATGGCTTTTCTGATGGTCTCAGGCAGCTCTCTTGTCTTCACCATTGTGAAAATGGAACAGGGAGTGAGTGTGGCCATTTTAAACTTTAGAGCCATCTTTCATTGGCTGATTCAAGTCATGTGTACTGACAATTGATCACAGGTGCATCTAATTTTACTGCAATGGGAATGCACCTCAACTTGGGGTCTCTGATGCTAACGGCCTGGCTGCTGAAAGGCTAACCTTGGCCCTTTTCAGCCTTTCAGGGGAGGTGGAGGAGGTCCTCTTGGACTCCCGTAGGACCTCCGCAAGACAGGCCTATGCTTTCAAATGGCACAGATTCTCTCTGTGTTTCGCGGAGTGACGGGTTGACCCGTTCTCGTGCTCTGTGCAGCTTGTGCTGCAATATTTGCTTCACCTGTCTCAGGCAGGACTGAAGTCTAACTCTGTTAGGGTCCACTTGAGTGCACGCACAGCACACCACCATCTTATCGAGGGCAAGTCCCTCTCCATCCAGCTCTTGTGACCCGCTTTTTGTGGGGTCTCGTTGTCCAAGCTTCTTGTCTGCCTGCCTGTGGCAGAGTTGGGACCTCAACATGGTGCTGTTGCAACTCACCCTGCCCACTCTTTGAGCCCCTGGCTACCTGCCACATACGGTACCTTTCCTAGAAGATCATGTTCTTGGTGGCATTCACATTGGCTGACAGAGTCAGCGAGCTCCAGGTGTTGGTGGCTGATCCACCCTACATGAGGTTCTCTAAGAACAGGGTCGTGCTCCACACGCACCCCAAGTTCATTCCCAATGTGGTGTCCCCCTTCCAACTTAACCAGTGGGTGGTGCTACCCATCTTTTTTCCGCAGTCTCACACCAGCAGGGCAGAGACCGTCCTTCATACTCTAAACTGTAAGAGGCCCCTGTACTTTTACCTCCAACGTACCTAGGGCCAACGCAAAGCCTCATAGCTTTTTGTCTCCTATGACGCCAGTCGGCTGGGGACAGTGGTGTCCAAGCGGACTCTGTCTACCTGGTTGTGGATTGCATTGCCCTTGCCTACAAGCAGGCTGGGCTTGCACTGGGTCATGGTGCACAGCGTCGGGGCCATGGTGGCATCTGTGGTAAACCTGCATTCCATTTCCTTCTCGGAAATCTGGTCTTCAGTTCATACTTTCGCGGCTCATTATTGCCTGCAGAGGGAGTCCCATAGAGACAGTGCCTTTGGCTGGGCGGTACTCCATCATCTATTCGGGGTGTAGGCCCGCCATCCCTCCAGCTGTCCCCTGTCGAGCTCCTGCCCAATCGGGGTAGTGGGAGCCTCACAGCCACACACTCCTGCCCAATCGGGGTAGTGGGAGCCTCACAGCCACACACTCCTGCCCAATCGGGGCAGTGGGAGCCTCACAGCCACACACTCCTGCCCAATCGGGGCAGTGGGAGCCTCACAGCCACACACTCAGCACCGCATAAAAGCGGCGTCCCTACTCCGAGGGAGCCGCTGATCACCGCCATCCCTCCAGCTGTCCCCTGTCGAGCTCCTGCCCAATCGGGGCAGTGGGAGCCTCACAGCCACACACTCCTGCCCAATCGGGGCAGTGGGAGCCTCACAGCCACACTCCTGCCCAATCGGGGCAGTGGGAGCCTCACAGCCACACACTCAGCACCGCATAAAAGCGACGTCCCTACTCCGAGGGAGCCGCTGATCACCGCCATCCCTCCAGCTGTCCCCTGTCGAGCTCCTGCCCAATCGGGGTAGTGGGAGCCTCACAGCCACACACTCCTGCCCAATCGGGGCAGTGGGAGCATCACAGCCACACACTCCTGCCCAATCGGGGCAGTGGGAGCATCACAGCCACACACTCCTGCCCAATCGGGGTAGTGGGAGCCTCACAGCCACACACTCCTGCCCAATCGGGGCAGTGGGAGCATCACAGCCACACACTCCTGCCCAATCGGGGCAGTGGGAGCCTCACAGCCACACTCTCCTGCCCAATCGGGGCAGTGGGAGCCTCACAGCCACACACTCAGCACCGCATAAAAGCGGCGTCCCTACAGGGCGCGCCCACGCCTGGTGGGCCCGCGGCCCTTAGGCGGTGGAGATTAGGCGCGGAGGAAAGATCTCCCCCTCGACCGCGCCAAAACCTCAGATGTCTCCGAGCCCAGACCAAAAGCCCCCGCCGCATTGAACATCAGCCAAACTACCACGTCAGAGACCCACGAGAGGAACCTACCAGCAGTGAGCAGAAGGAAGCCCCGAGGAACCGAAGCTCGAGACCCACAGCCCCTCCCATCATTCTAGATAACCATCCGGAGGTACGAATTAGAAAGACACCTCAGTCACACCTGGCTTGAGCTCCCCTGGCTGGGTTGAGCTCGCCAACACCAGATACGAACATCAACGCAACCACCAAGGTAAACACTTTCCTACAAGTTTCCTACAAACTGACATTAATCCGACAAAGCCTATTAACTGACACGCTACTCAAATCCCTCTTTGGGGTACATTGTCTACCATAACCAGCACAGTAACTGCTACCGTTTAAATAGAACTGTAAGAGACACTGTGTCCCAATGTCTTTTACACTGCCAACAATTTGCTATGATGTATCCTAGCCCACTGTACTAGCCATTGGACACACAGTTTCTTAAGTCGTTGTGCTACGCTAACCAAGTAACAATAACTAAGGAACTGTTATACTGTATCCTGCTTCACTGCTCTAACCAATTTGTTACACTGTATCTTACTGTTCAAACCAATTTGTTACACTGTATCTCATTGTTCAAATCAATTTGTTACACTGTATCCCACTGTAACGTACTGTTCTAACCACTTTGTTACACCACAACCTACGAAATGGAGCTCCTTTACACATTCCTAACATTGTACATGTGCGTATTGGTTTCCCCACTCAGACTCAACCTGAACCCGCACTACTTTTTACCACACATCTACTACTACCTCTCCCCCCCAATACCTTTAGTGCTCCAACACAACCTAATCCCCGTCACTGTTGACCAACCAACACTCATATTACCACAGAGACTCATCCCCACCAAGCAAAACAAGCCACAGAAGCATCCTAAACCCATCTCAAAGAATAACCGAAGAATCAAACCCTTGCCAACACAAGACAACCTCACACGGGCGACCCACCCAGCATATGACACATGTAACATCATCCTTATCAATGCTAGGTCAATAAGGAACAAAACGCACATCATCCACAACATCCTCACTGATGAACAACCAGACATCCTCTGTATAACAGAAACATGGCTCACAGACTCAGATTCCGCAACAATAAACCAAATAAGTAAACCCGGTTACAACCTACACAACTGCCCACGCTCCAATAAAAATGGAGGCGGAGTCCTCATAGCAGCCAAAACCAGTCTGAAGCTAACAAACACTTCCACGATCACAAACACGGACCTTGACTTACTCAAAGTAGAAAGTACGGCCACATCCATCTGCCTAATCTACAGACCACCATCATCGCACCACGAAGCTCTAGCTACAGCACTGGAAAACATCACTACCACCCAAAACAAAAAATACTAAATCATTTTGGGAGATTTAAACTTAGCATCCATTCCCCCAACCCATACAAACACCTTCATTGAAGCCATGGACCAACTTGGCTACCAGCAAATAGTAAGTGGCGCCACCCACGATAGGGGAAATACCCTAGATATGGTGTTCGTACCCACCATACACCAACCAAGCGAAGAACCACCGACGACAAGGATAACTCAAGTCCCATGGTCTGACCACCACCAAATCAACATCAAATTAAAATTACCATCCACTCCCAAAAAAGCGAAAGACGCAAGAATACTACACACACTCAGGAAGTTCAGCAAATTCAACAAGGAACACCTCATAACCACCATTTCATCCAATATTAATCTGGATTACACAGACCTCAATGAACTAACAAGCAGATGGAACACAGGCGTACAAAGTGCATCGAACCCAACATTTAAATCCTCAGAAAAGGCAAGCAAGCCCAGCTCAGAACCCTGGTACACAGAAACACTAACAAAAGCGAAGAGAGAACTCCGTAGAATAGAGAAAAAATGGAGGCAAACCAAATCCACCGAACTCAAAACCAAATACATGACGCTTCTTGCAAAATACAAAGATGACGTCAACGCCGCAAAGAGAAAACATCACACCAACCTATTGAACAAAGCCATCAATAGACCACGTGAGTTATTTGAGCTCATCAAATCGCTAACTAAAACATCACAGACCGACAACCTAAACAACGCAATCAAGGCGCAAACTCTAGCAAACCACTACGCGAGCAAACTGACGGCCACAATGCCCCGCCTAGACACAACACTGCCAACACCCCCACTCAACATTGTGACAAACACCTCCCAAGACCAGGTATGGAACAACTTCCACAAAATCGGAGACCAACAAATTGTAACCATAATCACAAGCATAAACAGCACCACATCCCCTCTCGATCCCTGCCCAGCAGCCTGGGTCAAGGCAGTAAAACAAGACATAGCCCAATACGTCTCCCACATAGTAAACCTCTCATTGCGACAAGGAATCATGCCTACTGAACTAAAAAAATCTATTATAAGACCGATTCTGAAAAACAGTACACTCAGCAGAGAAGACCCATCATCGTATCGCCCAATATCGAGCATATCATTCCTAGCAAAGATTATAGAAAAGGCGGTCCTACTACAACTCCAGGATCACTTGAATGACAATGCTCCCCTTGATGCCCAGCAATACGGATTTAGACAACATCACGGGGTTGAAACCCTATTGCTAGTCCTGCTTAACAACTTACTCAAAGGCATAGAAAACAAAAAGAAAATGTACATACTCCTATTCATCGACATCTCAGCTGCCTTCGATACAGTTAACCATGGAACCCTCATAAACAGGATCAAGTCAATAGGAATTGCAGGAACTCCCCTAAAATGGTTCACATCATACATCTCGAACAGAATGCAACAAGTACAGTTCAATGGCGAGAAAGCGGAAGCTTTCCCCCAAACACAAGGTATACCGCAAGGATCTGCGCTCTCAGCACTCCTCTTTAACATATATATGCAACCATTATGCAAAATTTTCACGCGGCATAAAATCAACTACCACATATATGCCGATTGATATTATGTTGTACACACAACTTGACACTAACAACCCGGACTACAGCCCACTCGAATCATGCCTTAGCGAGATGCAACACTGGCTTAAACAAAGCAGCATGGCAATCAACCATAAGAAAACTGAGGTGATGTATATCTCCAGGAAAGCAAATTTTGACCCCCCAACAATAACCTTATGCAACAATACCTACCAAACAAAGACAGAAATAAAATACCTTGGAGTAACATTCGACTGCGACCTAAAAATGGAAAAACACCTCCGCAAAACAAACAGAGCAGTTTTCCACAAACTGAGAGTGCTACAACCTATACGGAACATCATTGACCCCCACGACTTCAGATCCGTCGCCCAAGCACTCATCATGCCACATTTCGACTACTGCAACGCCATCCTTCATGGTCTACCTAAAAAAAACCTCAACATCCTGCAAATGGCACAGAATGTAGCAGCCAGGATCATTATGAGGAAAAATCTCACTGACCACATCACACCAGTACTAATTGAGTTGCACTGGCTCCCCATTACAGCCTGCTCAAAGTACAAAATACTGACAACCACATTCAAGCTCATCCACGGCATCGCTCCATCCTTCCTCTCCACCCTAATTGCCATACAACCCCCCAACAGAAACAGAAGAACCTTCAACTCTAATACCATCCTCACCCCTACAGATATAAGATCTGTCAAAGTCAACACTAGTAATAGGGCATTCGCCTACACAGCTCCTACACTATGGAACCAACTACCACCCACACTAAGAGCCAGCAAAAATCTGGCAGATTTTAGAAAAAAACTCAAGACGCACCTATTTCAAAGTCATTACAACCTGCCATAATTCCACACGAAGGGAATCTATCTACCCAAAGTCCCAGAGGACCTCTATGTAAAAATGTACATATGTAATCTTTTCCCCCATAGACTAGAAGTAGACAATTTGCTGTGTACCGTCCCCCCCTCCCGAATCAATTAGGTATATACCATAAATTTTACTGTTTTGATTTGACAGCTCCCTCTATGTAATCGGACCGCTTCTGATCACTGGAAGGAGCGGTATACAAATGATTGCTAAATAAATAAATAAATAAAATAAATAGGCAACTCCTGCCCTCTGGCCCTTTGTGTGTTTAGGCTGCTGCAGTGCTGGTTTCTCACTGGACACTTGGACCGCTCGGAAGTCTGTCTTTTCAAGGACTCATTGCTGCTGCTCACAGCTCACCTTTTTCTGGTCACCCATGGCTTGTTACAGATTTTCGGTAGCCTGTAGCTAGAGAGTCCAAAATGTGAGGATTGACTTCCTGCTTGTTCCGGAGAAAGCATAGTTACTGACCTGTAATAGGTGTTCTCCAGGGTCAGCAGGAATCAGTCCTCACAACCCTCACTCCTCCC
The DNA here is from genome assembly GCA_033557465.1 of Ichthyophis bannanicus. Classification (NCBI taxonomy): domain Eukaryota; kingdom Metazoa; phylum Chordata; class Amphibia; order Gymnophiona; family Ichthyophiidae; genus Ichthyophis; species Ichthyophis bannanicus. The sequence goes on from CM066035.1 coordinate 24,234,760, forward strand.
CGTGGAGTTGCTTTTTTTGTTATTTTTTACCTTTGAGCTGGAGAGAAGCTACCATGTGGGCTCCTTTGGTGCTGATGTCGCCCATATGTGAGGACTGATTCCTGCTGTCCCTGGAGAACACCTGATACAGGTAAGTAAGTACGCTTTATCTGTTTTCACCTCTTGCCTTGAGTTGTTTGTAATAATATAACTCCCTCTCCTTTTCCTACCACTGTCAGACTACAGTACCTTGCAAAAGTATTCACCCCCTTAGGTATTGTCCTGTTTTATCGTATTACTTACAACCTGGGATGAAAATGGAGGTTCATTTGGATGTTAAGTAACGGACTTAACATCCTAAGCATCATTCAAGCCATTGTCACACCACATTTTGACTTTGCCAACCTCTCTCTACTAGGCACCACTAACCAAAACATCAAAAGGCTCCAATTAGCCCAAAACGCTGCAGCCAGAACTATAATGAAGGTACACCCTTTTGAACACATATCACCTTACCTAGCCAAACTACACTGGCTCCCGATTCAATGTAGAATAGACTATAAATTAATAATTACCACATTCAAGGCATTAAATAACACTGCTCTAGCCACCCTTAATAAGCTACTCACTAAAGACACCGTCCACTCTGCACATAGAAGAGGCAACGCTAATAAATTAAAGATCCCAAAAGAATTCACTAAGACCAAAAAAACGACCAATAAAAAAGCATTCTCCCACGCTGCTCCTATGCTCTGGAACTCGCTACCAGAAGAAATCAGAGCCTCAATTGACCTTACGTAACACTTTAAAAACCCACCTCTTTATCTCTCACTACGGCCCACTGGCAAACTCCCAATACCAAAATGAAAAGGGGTAACCTATATACACATTGAAACCAACTTCGTAACTACCTTATGATATTATGACCTTTGACACTGTCTTTGATATAACTACCCACACTGTTGACCTTGTCTCTGCTATCTGTATATAGTTAAATGTACATAATTCTACAAAGTTAAAAGTTTTAAGTTTCAATTGTTAATGTATATAGTTCACGCTATGTTCATTGTAAAAACAGAACTGTCATTCTGTTCCCCTATTCTGTTATATGTAAACCGCACCTGATCACTGGAAGGTCGTGGTATATAAAAGTTTGTTAAATAATAATAATAATAATATAGTCCAAATTGGTGAATTGGAATGACAATAAAATACCTTGTATATATAAAAAAAACAGGTAAAAACTGAAAAGTTGTGTGTGTATAGGTATTCATCCCTTTTGTTATGAAATCCCTAAATAAGATCTGGTCCAAACATTTAACCTCAAAAGTCACATAATTAATTGATTAGGGTCCATCTGTGTGCAATCAGTGTCACATGATCAGTCACATGATGCCTGTATAAATATACCTGATCTGAAAGGTCTCTGACTCTGCAACACCACTAAGCAAGCAACAAGAAGACCAAGGAGCACTCCAGACAGGTCAGAGACAAAGTTGTGGAGAAGTGTAGATCAGGATTGGTTTATACAGAACTATCCCAAATTCTGAATATTCCAGAGAGCACCATTAAATACAAAATGTAAAGAATATGGCACCACTACAAACCTGACAAGAGAAGGCTGCCCACCAAAACTCACAGACCGGGCAAGAGGGGCATTAATCAGAGATGCCACAAAGACACCAATGATAATACTAAAGGAGCTGCAAAGATCCACAGCGGAGATGGGAGTATCTGTCTACAGGACCATTTTAAGCCGTACACTCCACAGAGCGGGGCTTTATGGAAGAGTGGTCAGGAAAAAGCCATTGCTTAAAGAAAGAAATAAGAAAACACGTTTGGAGTTTGCACAACAGCATGTGGCGGACCTTCCCCCCCCCCCCCCCCCCAACACATGGAAGAAGGTTCTCTGGTCAGATGTGACAAAAATTGAACTTTTTGTCCATCATGGGAAACGCCATGTGTGGCACAAACCCAACACTTCCCATCAACCCGAGAACACCATTTCCCGCAGTGAAACATGTGGATGGCAGCATCATGCTGTGGGGATGTTTTTCATCGGCAGGGACAGGAAAACTGGTCAGGATTGAAGGAACGATGGATGGCACTAATACAGGGCAATTTTTGAGAAAAACCTGTTCCAGTCTGCCAGAAATGTGAGACTGGGACAAAGGTTCATCTACTGCTAAAGCTGACTTAAAGGGAAACATTTAAATGTCTTGGAATGGCCTAGCCAAAGCCCAGATCTCAATCCATTTGAGAATCTGTGGCATGATTTGAAGATTGCTGTACACCAACGCAACCCATCTAACCTGAAGGAGTTGGAGCAGTTTTGCCTTGAGGAATGGGTGAAAATCCGAGTGGCTAGATGTGCTAAGCTAATAGAGACGTACCCCAAGAGACTTGCAGCTGTAATTGCACCAAAAGGTGGCTCTACAAAGTATTGACTTGGGGGAGAGGGATACTTATGCACAGTCATGATTTCAGTTTTTCTTTTGTCAGATTTATTGTTTGTGTCACAATAAAGGAGATTTTGTGCCTTCACAGTCGTAGGTATGTTGTGTAACTCAAATGGTGCTAACCGCCCAAACTCCATTTTAATTCCAGGTTGTGATGCGACAAGAGGACAAACACTGAAGGGATGAATAACAGCAGATGAGAAATGTTCCCTTGATGCTTTATTCCAAGATGTTTTGCATTTTGTGGCCATTTTTGTCTGCAGTGAGAGTTCATTGCATGTATGCACACCCCCTTCTGTGACAAAATATTTGTGATGTTGCTCCTGTGCTAGTGCGCTCCTTCCTCCGAGAGTGTCACAGCCTCCCCGTCTCAATGGTCACTTCCTCCTCCTTTTTCTCACTCTTGCTTATTGCTGTGTTTTGTCTTCTAGGATCTGCAGCAAGTGATGGTGTCGGGGCCAAACCTGAATGAAACCAGCATTGTTTCCGGTGGCTATGGCGGCACAGCAGAGGGAATCATACCTACCAGCACGATTAAAGGTGACTGACAACATCTAATACAATTCACACCTTGAGGCAAAGACAGACTTATTCTTCTGCGCCTCTGTACTGGAGCTAATGTTGCTGTTTGTGTAGTACTGAGGGGCTAATGCTGCGCCAGATACAGAACAAACACTGCAGTATCGCGCCCCTTTCATATTTCTTCTCTGCTGGCACCCACTTGGCATCCCCTTCTGTATGCCACTCTCCTCCCCACATCCCTAGTCATGCCAGTATCCCCTTCTGTATGCCACTCTCCTCCCCACATCCCTAGTCATGCCAGTATCCCCTTCTGTATGCCCTGCTGGTTCTCCCCACCATCCTCCCCGCGCCCCAGTCATGCCAGTATCCCCTTCTGTATGCCCTGCTGGTTCTCCCCATCCCCCTCCCCGCACCCCTTAGTCATGCCAGTATCCCCTTCTGTATGCCCTGCTGGTTCTCCCCACCCCCCTCCCCGCGCCCCTCAGTCATGCCAGTATCCCCTTCTGTATGCCCTGCTGGTTCTCCCCACCATCCTCCCTGCGCCCCTCAGTCATGCCAGTATCCCCTTCTGTATGCCCTGCTGGTTCTCCCCACCCTCCTCCCCACATCCCTCAGTCATGCCAGTATCCCCTTCTCTATGCCCTGCTGGTTCTCCCCACCATCCTCCCTGCGCCCCTCAGTCATGCCAGTATCCCCTTCTGTATGCCCTGCTGGTTCTCCCCACCCTCCTCCCCACATCCCTCAGTCATGCCAGTATCCCCTTCTCTATGCCCTGCTGGTTCTCCCCACCATCCTCCCTGCGCCCCTCAGTCATGCCAGTATCCCCTTCTGTATGCCCTGCTGGTTCTCCCCACCCTCCTCCCCACATCCCTCAGTCATGCCAGTATCCCCTTCTCTATGCCCTGCTGGTTCTCCCCACCATCCTCCCTGCGCCCCTCAGTCATGCCAGTATCCCCTTCTGTATGCCCTGCTGGTTCTCCCCACCCCCCTCCCCGCGCCCCTCAGTCATGCCAGTATCCCCTTCTGTATGCCCTGCTGGTTCTCCCCACCATCCTCCCTGCGCCCCTCAGTCATGCCAGTATCCCCTTCTGCATGCCCTGCTGGTTCTCCCCACCCTCCTCCCCACATCCCTCAGTCATGCCAGTATCCCCTTCTGTATGCCCTGCTGGTTCTCCCCACCATCCTCCCTGCGCCCCTCAGTCATGCCAGTATCCCCTTCTGTATGCCCTGCTGGTTCTCCCCACCCCCCTCCCCGCGCCCCTCAGTCATGCCAGTATCCCCTTCTGTATGCCACTCTCCTCCCCACATCCCTCAATCATGCAAGTATCCCCTTCTGTATGCCACTCTCCTCCCCACATCCCTCAGTCATGCCAGTATCCCCTTCTGTATGCCACTCTCCTCCCCACATCCCTCAGTCGTGCCAGTATCCCCTTCTGTATGCCCTGCTGGTTCTCCCCACCCTCCTCCCTATGCCCCTCAGTCGTGCCAGCATCCCCTTCTGTATGCCCTGCTGGTTCTCCCCACCCCCCTCCCCGCGCCCCTCAGTCATGCCAGTATCCCCTTCTGTATGCCTTGCTGGTTCTCCCCATCCCCCTCCCCGCACCCCTTAGTCATGCCAGTATCCTCTTCTGTATGCCCTGCTGGTTCTCCACACCCTCCTCCCCTCAGTCGTGCCAGTATCCCCTTCTGTATGCCCTGCTGGTTCTCCCCACCATCCTCCCTGCGCCCCTCAGTCATGCCAGTATCCCCTTCTGTATGCCCTGCTGGTTCTCCCCACCCTCCTCCCCACATCCCTCAGTCGTGCCAGTATCCCCTTCTGTATGCCCTGCTGGTTCTCCCCACCCCCCTCCCTATGCCCCTCAGTCATGCCAGTATCCTCTTCTGTATGCCCTGCTGGTTCTCCACACCCTCCTCCCCGCACCCCTCAGTCGTGCCAGTATCCCCTTCTGCATGCCCTGCTGGTTCTCCCCACCCTCCTCCCTCCGCCCCTCAGTCATGCCAGTATCCCCTTCTGTATGCCCTGCTGGTTCTCCCCACCCCCCTCCCTATGCCCCTCAGTCATGCCAGTATCCCATTCTGTATGCGATGCTGGTTCTCCCCACCATCCTCCCCTCAGTCGTGCCAGTATCCCCTTCTGTATGCCATGCTGGTTCTCCCCTCCCTCCTCCCCTCAGTCGTTCCAGTATCCCCTTCTGTATGCCCTGCTGGTTCTCCCCACCCCCCTCCCTATGCCCCTCAGTCGTGCCAGTATCCCCTTCTGTATGCCCTGCTGGTTCTCCCCACCCTCCTCCCCGCACCCCTCAGTCGTGCCAGTATCCCCTTCTGTATGCCCTGCTGGTTCTCCCCACCCCCCTCCCTATGCCCTTCAGTCATGCCAGTATCCCCTTCTGTGTGCCCTGCTGGTTCTCCCCACCCCCCTCCCTATGCCCCTCAGTCGTGCCAGTATCCCCTTCTGTATGCCCTGCTGGTTCTCCCCACCCTCCTCCCCTCTGTCGTGCCAATATCCCCTTCTGTATGCCATGCTGGTTCTCCCCACCCTCCTCCCCTCAGTCGTGCCAGTATCCCCTTCTGTATGCCCTGCTGGTTCTCCCCACCCCCCTCCCTATGCCCCTCAGTCGTGCCAGTATCCCCTTCTGTATGCCCTGCTGGTTCTCCCCACCCCCCTCCCTATGCCCCTCAGTCGTGCCAGTATCCCCTTCTGTATGCCCTGCTGGTTCTCCCCACCCTCCTCCCTATGCCCTTCAGTCGTGCCAGCATCCCTTTGTCCTATTGTTCTTTCCCCTCCCCTCCTTTTTTGCTGTAACTGTGTAGTGCTACGCCTCCTTCAATATCTGTGCTTGGTTTCCCCTTCCTTGTAACTCCATCGCCATGCCAGGTTTTCTCACCAGGTCTCCCACCTTATTAACTTGCTGTGCCAGACGATCCCCCTCTGTAATTCCATGCAGTGCCCAGGGCACATGCCCTCTCTTTATAACCCCGTACAGCACCAAATTCCACTCCACATACTTGCACCATCCCACATTGTGGTACAAGTTGTGATACAGAATGAAACTGGGATCACTCTACCGCTTATGGGGTAGATGTAGGAACCGATAGCCGGCATCTATCTTTTCTCTCAGTGGTTTTCTAGGACAGGCCCAGTCATAATGCTTGGAATCTTTCTCTTAAGAAACTGAGTATCTTGATGAAGTAACTCAATTGTATAACATCTATGTCAAATCTCAGCAATAGGAGAAACAATGTGAAAATATAAATGCATATTAGCCACCTAAACAATAAGGTTTAGCAGTTGCCACCCTCAGCCTTTGCACCAGCTGCTATGTGAATAGTGGGAATAGTGCAGACCCTGAAGTGAAGATAATACCCCTGCTGCCCCTCGGCTGCAGTGAATCTGTTCAGGGATCCACTGCAGGAGGAAGGAATTTAATGGAGGCAAATTGGGGAAGGATACAGCCATGTGCTTTACTTAGGCTATAAAGAGAGTGGTTTTTGATCATGCCCAGCATTCACAAACTTAAAGAAAGATTCATTCTTCTAGATGTATGCAGAATAACCCCATTTGGAGACTAAGCAGACCCACCCAGAGAGAAGGATGACATGGATAAAGTGGGCAAGCAATGGAAACTGGCGCTTTGTTTTTCCGGGATCCCTGGAGTTTCTCTTACATTTGGTGGTTTGTAGGAATAGTTGTCCTGAATTGTGTTTGGCCTTTAGTCAGGCGACTACTTATTGATAGAGTGGCATCCATAGCTGCTGATATTGTATCGATCCGATACATTGCTGGCCTTCCTCTTTTGCATTGACTTCAACCTGGCCAGGCATCATGTCTTTCTCTAATGATCTTTCTCTTTGTATGATGTGTTCAAAATATGAAAGTCACGGTCTTGTCTTAGGTTTGATCTCCTCTTGTACCAATTAATTTGTTCTTCGGGCAATCCATGGTGTACGCAGTATTCTTCATCAGTACCATAATTTGAAAGAATTAATTTTCTTCCTGACTTTCTGACTACTGCTATTACTAATCATTTGTATAGCGCAGCAAGACGTATGCAGTGCCGTATATAAATACGTACAAGACACTCCCTGCTCCACAGAACTCAGTCTAATCAAGACAGACAGACACAACAAACAGGGGGCTAGGGTAGTTCAAGAGGGATATGATTAATGCATACATTTATGTAAAACAGGAGAAAAAGGGATCAGGAACCAAAAGTAGCCTCAAAAAGGTGATTTTTAGCCTGGATTTGAATAGAACCAGAAATGGAGCCTGATGTACTGACTCAGGAAGTCTATTCCAGGCATATGGTGCAGCAAGGTGGAACAAGCCAAGTCTTGAGTTGGCAATAGCAGAAAAAGGCACAGCTTTTCAGGACACCTAAATACATATTACAGTAATTTGAAGAAGGCGTAAATGAGCACTACCTACCTCAGATGTACTTCAGAGAACAGGTTTTGAATCTGTTGAACTATTCTGAAATGCAGAAAGGTATTATGCTATGGTGTAGTCACCATTGAGCAAGGCTGGCAAAGCATCAGGTCTGCCTGCCGCTGAGAGAAAGTTGTGTGCTGTCGTGTACTGGCAGGTCAGCGTGGCAGACACTATACTTTGGGGATTGTTGATCCACAGCCTCAGAATCTCTCATCTCCACCGATAGAGCTGTCTATCTCCAGGAACAAGCAGGAATGAGTCTTCACATATGGGTACGTCGGTACCGACGGAGCCTGCGCGGGAACGCTCCCCAGCTTCCCAAAAAGGAAAGCTTTTGGGAGCATCCCACTGCGCCTGCGCGCTGCCTTCCCGCCTTTCCTGACCAGCTCTCCTCAGTTCTTCTTTGCCGCGGAGCCAGCAGGTCGAGCCCTGTCACCGCTGAAGAAGTTCTTTATTTTATTTTATTTCTTTGGTCGCGTGTCTGCCTCCCCCGACTCCGGACCGGTACCGCCGGTCTTTTCTTTCTTCTTTAAAAAAAAAAATAAAAAAATCTATACTTTTCTCCACTTAGTGTAATTTTTTCTTCTAGGCCTCAAGGCCCAAGAGAAAATTTCCCTCATGGAAAAACCAGCCTCCGGGTTCAAGAAATGCACTAAGTATAGCGGTACTATTTCTGTTACAGATACCCATGAATGGTGCCTTAAATGTTTGGGTCCTGAACACTCCATTCCGGATTGTCCGTCCTGCTCTCAAATGTCTAAACGGGGTTCCTGATCGTGTAACCGGTCTAGTCCCGGACCTATGGGTTCCCTTTCTCATCCAGCAGTTTGGAGACTGAGAAACTCCTCCTTTTTATGATGTCACAGGTATATCTTCCCGGGATCCGCCTCTTGCCATCAGTTACCTCAGTCTCCAAGCAGCTGGATAGATAGGAGCCCGGACAGCCGGGCTCACTGGAGAAACAATTTTGCTTATTTTCTTTATCTCTTCCATTTACCTCCTTAATTTTGCTGGGGATTTAATTCCTTTGGAGAGAACTTGTCATTAACTGGACTGTGCCTTTATGTTGCAGCAGGCTGTTCTCTCTTTCTTTCTGTCTCCCTCTATATTCCCCCCCCCCTCCCCTCCTCTCTTTCGGGGACTCAGTGGGCCTTAACATATCCTCACTCTCTGGGGTCCCCCTGGCTCAGACAGCTGCCTTACTGGGAGAGACCCGGAGGTTTGCCTAGCCAGCGCCACACAGAGGATTGCCTGTCAGTGCGCTGGCAGGCCCTCCCGTTTGCCGACGCATTTGAAAAGTGTGAGAGTGTGCAGCCTCCGTTTTAAAAAGCACTCGGGGAGCAGAGCGGTGCGGTCCCGCTGAGTGTGAGGCAGTTCTGGCTGCCCGAAGGTAAGAGGCCTCTTTTTCTTCTGGGCGCGGGAGTGCTAGCAGGTAGTTTTGGCGCCAAACCGAGACAAGCGGGCCTGATCGCGTGGCGGCTCAGTGTAGAAGCGCCGTTTCTGCATGCGGCAGACATTTTGCGGGCCCGATTGTCTGCGACGCTTTAGAGTGGCCTGCTCCTGCCCTGCCCTGCCCTTTTAGGACCCCTCTTTCTTTTCCTGGCTGGTCTTTTCCATTAGTTTGGTGACATATAAAAAAAAAACAAAAAAAAACGGGACCTGTTTTCTGCTCCCCCTGGTAAAGGGTGCAGTGCTCCTGGGGGAGGGCTTTTTGTCCCGGAACTGTGTACCTTCCCTTGGCCGTGCCGTCTAAGCCTCTGTGCTTGGTATGTGGCATGAAGAGGGGCTCTTCTTCGGGTGTGTGCAAGTCCTGTGCAAAAGACTCGGACGCCCTGGATTCTCCCGGTGATACCTCAGGGGACGGTCCGGGAGGGGCGTCTGAGGCCCCTAGCGCGCAACCTCAGGAGTTGGCCTTGGGGGACCCGGTGGCAGGCCCCTCGTCAGCGCCAGTCATGTCTCCTCCTCCTTCGGCGTTCCCCGCAGACTTGTCGGCAATCTTTTCGAAGTCCTTTGTGGCACTCCTTCAGCAGTCTTTCCTAGCCACCCCTCCGCAGGGCAGGGGTCCGGAGGCCTCGGCAGGAGTTAAGAGGTCCGTGCCGCTAGCTCCGGTGGCGCCAAGAGACCGCGCTTGGAGGGGCTACTGATGGAGTCATCGGTGACTTCAGAGGGACCGATGTCCGATGGCGAGGTGCCCGATTTGGACGCTGAGGAGGAGCTGGAAGAAGGTGAGCTGGATGAGCGAGAGGACCAGGCGCGTGTAGTGCGCGTCTTTCGCAGGGAGGAGCTTCCTGCGTTGATTTTAGAGGCCCTCAAGGTGTTAAATATGCCGGTTCCCGGTGCAGGAGAGGATGACTCTTTAGAGGATCCCTTGCTTCAAGTTTTTAGGAAAACTCAGAGAGTGTTTCCCGTTCATAGGGTCTTCCGAGAGATGATTCAGGAGGAGTGGAACCTGCCGGAATCACCTTTGAAGGGTGCCAGGGTCATGAACCGCCTTTATCCTTTGTCAGACCAGGATAAGGAGGTGTTTAAGTCACCCAAGGTGGATGCGGCAGTCTCGGCGGTCACCAAGAAGACTACCATTCTGGTGGAAGGTAGTACGGCTCTTAAAGATGCCCAGGATAGGAAGTTAGATGTGCTGCTAAGACAGGTGTTTGATGTCAATGCGCTGTCGCTTCAAGCGGCTATTTGCGGTGCGTGGGTCGCTAGAGCTTGTCTTCGCTGGTCGCAGAGGGTTCAGGGGAGCCCTGAGGAAGCCAAATCGGGCGAAGCGGCCTGGTTGGAGTCTGGCGCGGCCTACCTTGCAGACATTCAGTATGATCTTATGCGGGGTTTGGCCAAGAGCATGGCGTCAGCAGTGGCGGCTCGGCGGTACCTGTGGCTTCGTAACTGGGCAGCGGATAGTGCCTCAAAGGCCAGGTTAAGTAAGCTCCCGTTTAAGGGTCGCCTCTTATTTGGGGAAGACTTGGAGAAGCTGGTTAAGGACTTAGGTGAATCTAAAGGGGGCAAGTTGCCGGAAGACAAGCCGCGGACTTCCTGGCAGTTCTCGTCTAGCAGGGGGCAGCAGCGCGATTTTCGTCGTTTTCGCTCCCCAAGATTCAGTGCTGCTCAGAGAGGACGTTTCTTTAATAGGAGCCAGCCCTTTCGGGGGTTTCGCGGTGCGGGACGAGGTTTTGGTCCATCAGCCGTCTCCTCCTCCTTCGCTGCCAAAAAGCAACAATGAGATAAGGGGGGCCCGAGTGCCCTTACTCCCGGTAGGGGGGCGGTTGCAGGAGTTTTACGCTGCCTGGGCCCGAGTAACTTCGGATCAATGGGTGCTGGAGGTGGTACGAGACGGCTACGCTCTCGAATTCTTGCAGCCAGTACGGGAATCCTTCGTGATGTCCCCTGGAAAGTCTCCCACCAAGCGCGAGGCGTTGCGGGAGACAGTCCGGAGGCTTCTCGATCTCAAGGCGATAGTGCCCGTTCCGCCCGACCAATGCGGCGCCGGTCGCTACTCGATTTACTTCATCGTCCCCAAGAAGGGCGGAGGCGTCCGTCCGATTTTGGATCTCAAAGGAGTGAATCGTTGCCTCCGCGTTTCCCATTTCCACATGGAGACCCTTCGGTCGGTCATTGTAGCAGTGCAGAGCGGGGAGTTTCTCACCTCGCTGGACTTATCGGAGGCTTATTTTCACATCTCCGTGCGACAGGATCATCACCAATTTCTCCGGTTCGCTGTCCCCTTCGGTCACTTTCAGTTTCGAGTGTTGCCCTTTGGCCTGGCGACTGCTCCTCGGACCTTCACCAAGGTTATGGTAGTGGTGGCGGCGGCTCTCCGAAAGGAGGGGATCTTGGTGCATCCGTACCTGGACGATTGGTTGATCCGTGCGAAGTCCAGGTCGGAGAGTCTCTCTGCCACGGCTCGCGTAGTGGCTTTTCTGGAGGAGCTTGGTTGGGTTGTCAACCTGACGAAGAGTCACTTGGTTCCCTCTCAGATTCTAGAGTATCTCGGAGCTCGCTTCGACACCAAGGTGGGAAAGGTGTTTCTGACGGAGGAAAGGGCAATGGGTCTTCGGAGGCTAGTAGCCCGTTTTCTTCAGTTCAAGGCGCCTTTGGCGTGGCATTATCTTCAATTGCTGGGCACGATGGCTGCGACAATAGAGACAGTCCCCTGGGCGAGAGCTCACATGAGGCCTCTGCAGAGAGCGTTACTTCACCGATGGTCGCACCAGCAGGATCCCCTGTCCAGGACGTTGCCCTGTCCGGAGGATGCTCGTCAATCCCTGCAGTGGTGGTTGCTTCCCGAGTCCTTGGCGAGGGGAAGGGAGCTGACTACACCGGCCTGGGTGCCCATGATGACCGACGCCAGTCTCTTGGGCTGGGGCGCTCACTGCCTCGGTATGTTTCTGCAGGGCCAATGGACGGTTCAGGAGACAGCGTGGTTCATCAACAGGCTGGAGTTGCGGGCGGTTGCCCTAGCGCTGAGGGAGTTTCAACAGCTGGTGCAGGGCAAGGCGGTCCGCGTGTTTTCCGACAATGCCACGGCGGTGTCTTATGTCAACCGACAGGGAGGCACCAACAGTATGTCGCTGGAAGTCGAGGCAGGAGTCCTGTGCGACTGGGCCGAGGCGCACCTTCTGGACCTGTCAGCGGCGCATGTCGCCGGAGTGGACAACGTGCAGGCGGATTTTCTCAGTCGGGTTCGGGTGGATCCGGGGGAGTGGGTTCTCCATCCCGAAGTCTTCGACATGATAGTGCGCCGCTGGGGAGCGCCGGTCATGGACCTCATGGCGACTTTTGCCTCGGCGAAGGCCAGCCGTTTTTACAGCAGGCGCAGAGAAAGGATGTCGGAAGGCTTGGATGCGCTCGTTCAGCGGTGGCCCGTAGGGCAGTTGCTGTATGTGTTTTCTCCGTGGGTTCTCATTCGCAGAGTTCTGCAGCGGATCGAAAGGTTCCGGGGTCAGGTCATTCTGATCGCTCCGGACTGGCCTCGACGGCCGTGGTACGGGGATCTGATTCGGTTGGTGGTGGCAAAACCTTGGCGGCTTCCGTCTCGTCCGGATCTTCTAACGCAGGGTCCTCTGTTCATGCCGCACGTGGATCGATTCTCGCTTACGGCCTGGCTCTTGAAAGGGCAAGGATGAAGGCAAGGGGCTATTCATCGGCGGTTATCTCTACCCTTTTGAGGGCTCGGCAAACCTCCACCTCGCTAGCCTATGTCCGTGTCTGGAGGGTTTTCGAAGCCTGGTGCCTGGACAGGAAATTCGAGGCCTTGCGTTCCTCCGTTCCGCAGATCTTGGATTTTTTGCAGGATGGCTTTGCTAAGGGTCTCGCAGCGGCGTCGTTGCGAGCTCAGGTTGTGGCCTTGTCATGTTACCGAGGTAAGAAAGGGGGTCAAACGCTCGGCTGCCATGCGGATGTTAAGCGTTTCTTGCGGGCGGAGTCCTTACTGCGCCCGCCGGTGCGACCGTTCGTTCCGAAGTGGCATCTCCCGTCCGTTCTAGACGCGCTGGAGCGCGAGCCTTTTGAACCTCTGTTCCGAGCGTCGCTCAAGGACCTCACTTTGAAGGTTGCGTTCCTGGTGGCCATCTGCTCGGCGCGGAGGATCTCGGAGTTGCAGGCACTTTCCTGTCAGGAGCCTTATCTCTTATTTTATCCGTCGAAGGTGGTGTTGAGGATGGTGCCGGCCTTCCTTCCTAAGGTGGTCTCGCCTTTCCATGTGAAGCAGGAAATTTCTTTGCCGGTGTTTTCGCGGTCTGCAGATTCTTCGGGTCCGCGACGGTTGCACTTACTGGATGCTCGGAGAGCGCTTAAGAGGTATCTTCGGTGCACGGCCGATTTTCGCAAATCCGACAGGCTTTTTGTCCTCTTCGCGGGGGCCAGGAAAGGGGAGGCGGCGTCCAAGGGGTCCATTGCTAGGTGGGTCAAGGAGGCTATTGCCTCGGCCTATATCTTGAAAGGTTGCCCAGTTCCGGAAGGGCTGCGAGCCCATTCTACTAGAGCGCAAGCGTCTTCCTGGGCCGAGGTGCGTCTCGTGTCTCCGGTGGAGATTTGTAGAGCGGCTACTTGGTCGTCGCTGAATTCTTTTGCAAAGCATTACCGTCTTGATGTGCAGAGGGCGGAGGAGACCGCTTTTGGATCAGCAGTGCTTCAGGCTGGTCTTCCGAGGCCCTCCCGGATTTTAATTTCTCACTGCTCTGGTACTTACCCAGAGGTCCGGGACTAGACCGGTTACACGATCAGGAAGATGAAATTTGACTTACCTGCTAATTGTAGTTCCTGGAGTGTAGCCGGTCTAGTCCCGTATCCCTCCCCGATTCTTACTGAGCTTGCAGTGCTCCGGATATTTACAGGTAAGGGGCTCTCTTCCTGTTTTTCTGTAGCAGGTTGTTTCTATTCATGGGGGAAAGGACCAGCCTGCGTAAGTTTAAGTCACAGTTCGTTCACAGGTGGTGTTCCCCTAGCACTAGTGCGGGGGGTTGTCTTTTGGTTAACTTTAGTTGCATTTTTGCTTGTGTCTCCGGTGAGTCTGCTTTGTCAATAGGGTACTGATGGCAAGAGGCGGATCCCGGGAAGATATACCTGTGACATCATAAAAAGGAGGAGTTTCTCAGTCTCCAAAGCTGCTGGATGAGATAGGGAACCCAGAGGTCCGGGACTAGACCGGCTACACTCCAGGAACTACAATTAGCAGGTAAGTCTAATTTCATCTTTACAGAACCGAGCAGCTAAGCTCCATGTCCTGTTTCCCGCTGATGCAGCGTCGGTAGCATCGACCTCTTCCCGGTCTTCTTCTCCTGATGGATCTCAGGTAACCAAACATAAGTCTAGCAGGTCCTCGAAGGGTAGATCTCCCTCTAAGCATCGAGATGCCTCCGGGCTTGCCCTCGAGGACCCTGCACCAGCCAAACAACCCCGGCGGGAAGCTCCGGCTTTCAAAGCTCCTCCTATGGGGTTACAGGTTGACATCGATGGCACGGCCTCGACCGATCACCTGTTAGAATGCTCTGGGGTACTGGCACAATCTCCCAGTACCCACCTCCAGGCATTCATGGCGTCGATGGATCAGAATGTTCTGTCCATGCAGCAGGCTATTTCAGCCTTCATTCAAGCTGCGACGCCGACGGTACCGCAACGAGCTCCGTTGTCGGTATTGGCTCCGGTACCGGCACCGGCGCCGATACCGGTACCGACCGCATCGACAGCAGTTCCTTGTCCAGGGCTATTTCTCGGTACCGATCCGGTTCCGAAAACGCCCGATGTTGATACCGCTCGATATGTGTATCGAGCGCTGGAAGAGCACCCTGACAGGCGGTACTTCGATTCCTCTGGTGATTCTGATTCAACAGATGAATCACCCGAAGTATCCATAGCCCTTCCTGAAGAGCCTTCTTCTCCAAAAAGAAGAATGTCTCCTCCAGAGGACTTGTCCTTTCAAGACTTCATAAGAGAAGTAGCTAAAGGACTATCTATCTCAGTAGCTTCTGAATCAGAGCCTAGAGCAAAAAAATTGGATATTTTAGGATACCCTAAGGCTCTTAGAGAGGCAGTCACCTTACCAATTCATGAGATTCTTTATGGACACATGATTGATTTATGGGAGACTCCTCTCACTCTCTCTCCTCATTCTCGCAGGTCGGACACTGTGCACCGTGTCCCTCCCTGTCCTGGATTTCAAAAAACTCAGCTTCCTCACCATTCCATTGTGGTGCAGTCAGCTATGAAGAGGATAAAGAGTACAAAGAGACACTCTTCTGCTCCTCCAGGAAGAGAATGCAGAACCCTGGATGCTTTTGGTAGGAAAATCTTCCAGGCCAGTATGCTCATTGCCAGAATCAACTCATATAGCCTCTACATGGGTATGTTTCTAAAGGAAGTGGCACACTTTCTTCCCTTTTATTCCAGAAGATAGAAGGGAAGAATTTCTCCTTTGGCTTAAGCATACTCAAGACATTTCAAAGTTTTCCAACAGGGCAGCCTTTGACTCCTTTGAAGGTGCCAGCAGGGCCTCAGGCATTGCCATAGCTGCTCGTAGAATTGCTTGGCTCCAGGCTTCTGATTTAGAACCCTGGGTTCAAGATGGCTTAGGAAATCTTCCCTGTACAGGTGAAAACCTATTTGGCAAGGAGTGGCAAATAAAAGCCACTCAAATGGATGCAGAGAACTCTGCTCTGGATAGACTTTCAAAGTCAACCTCCATTCCTGCCAAGCAAAAGACTTTTAAAAAGTCTTTTTTTCAAAAAGGGCAGATTCCCTTCCACTTCTGGCCAACAATCTTCTACAAGTCGCTTTACCACTAAGCGTCAGCAACCTAAGCAAGCCAGGACTAAGTCTACAGCTGCTGCTGCAACTCAGCAGTCCCAACCCCCTCAGGGTTTTTGACTTGATGCTAGAGAACTTAACCTTTCTGGCTTTGAAACAGCCAGAACCTCTCACCATTCCAGGAAGGTTAGCTCATTTTGCTCCCAGATGGGAGCAAATCACATCAGAGCAGTGGACCCTCTCCATCATCAAAGAGGGCTACAAACTTCATTTCTTAGACCTTCCTCACATCATGGTGAGACACTTCAATTCTCCCACATCTCTTCTCGACCTTCTGGGTCAGGAGATAACTACCCTGCTTGTCCAAGGGGCAATAGAAGAAGTTCCTCTTCTTCAACAAGGGTCAGGGTTCTACTCCCCCTATTTTCTCATTCCAAAGAAGACAGGGGGATACAGACCCATTCTAGATCTCAGAGAATTGAACAAATTTCTATGCAAGGAGAAGTTCAAGATGCTTTCTCTAGGCACTCTCCTTCCATACCTTCAAAGTCAGGATTGGCTTTGTTCTCTAGATCTCAAGGATGCGTACACCCATGTTCTCATCCATCCATCTCACAGAAGGTTTCTACGTTTTCTTTTTCAAGGAAAACATTACCAATACAGAGTGCTTCCCTTTGGTCTGGCCTCTGCTCCAAGAGTGTTCACCAAATGCATGGCAGTAGTAGCTGCCTTTCTACGCACTCTGGGAATATTTGTATTCCCTTACCTGGACGACTGGCTCATCCGAGCTCCATCTCAGTCAGAGGCCCAGATTTCCCTCGACCGCACAAGACGCATTCTGCAGTATCTGGGACTTGTGGTAAATCTCCCAAAGTCTCAGCTTACCCCTACTCAGTCCCTAGAATTCATAGGAGCCTGGTTGGATACCACCACTGCAAGGGCCTACCTTCCTTCAACCACTTGGAGCTTCGAGCAGTTTTTCTAGCTCTCAAGGTCTTTCATACCCTCCTCTGCTACCAGACAGTCCTCATTCATACGGACAATCAAGTAGCCATGTTTTACATAAACAAGCAAGGAGGAACTGGCTCTCTGTCGCTTTGCAACGAAGCTTTAAGATTGTGGGCCTTCGCCAGAGAGCATCAAATCCATCTCCTGGCAGTTTACCTCCCAGGAGTCCAAAGCTCTTGGGCAGACAGACTCAGTCGAGTTCTGCTTCCACACGAATGGTCCCTGCACATGGATCAGGTACTCAGAATCTTCCAAGAATGGGGAACCCCGGACATAGACCTCTTTGCAAGTCCGTGGAATGCCAAACTTCCCCGGTTCTGTTCCAGAATTCCGTGTCAGGGAGTTCAGGCCAAGGATGCCTTCCTCCTTCATTGTGGTCAGGGCTTCCTGTATGCCTTTCCACCCATTCCCTTGATTCCCAAGACTCTGTTCAAACTCCAGAGGGACCAAGGATCTATGATCCTCATAGCTCCACGCTGGCCACGCCAAGTGTGGTACCCTCTACTTCTACATCTCTCTCAAGCCCCCTCCTTGGACTTGGGAGCTGCTCCAGACCTCCTATCCCAGGAGGAAGGGACTTTGTGGCACCCAAACCCCAAGTCCCTTCACCTCAGAGCTTGGTTACTGAAGGCCTAGACCTTCAGGGCTTGAATCTTTCTCAGCAAGTGAAAGATATCTTACATGCTTCTAGAAAGCCTTCCACCAGGCGTTCCTATGCTTTTAAATGGAAAAGATTTTCCATTTGGTGTGCTGAAAAGGGTCTTGACCCTCTAGCACTACCTTTGAATTCTCTCTTAGACTATCTCTTGCATCTCTCCAATGCAGGCCTTAAGACGAATTCAGTAAGAGTCCATTTGAGTGCTACTGCAGCACCCCTTAAGCCCATTAATGGACAACCTATTTCCTCTCATCCTCTCATTGCAAGATTCATGAGAGGCCTAACTTTAACTAAACCTCCCATCAGGCCTCCTCTGGTGGCATGGGACTTAAATTTGGTACTTGGTCAGCTTATGAAGCCTTAGCTACTACCTCCTTGAAATTTCTTTCCTGGAAGGTTATTTTCCTCATTGCAGTCACTTCAGCTCGCCGCATCAGTGAACTGCAGGCCTTATTGGCTAATCCACCTTATACAAGGTTCCATCATGACAAGGTGGTCCTTAGGACAAATCCACACTTTATGCCTAAAGTGGTCTCACCTTTCCATCTTAATCAGGAGGTATATTTACCTGTCTTTTTTCCAGCTCCTCATGCATCCAGTGCAGAGAAGAGCCTTCATACTCTGGATTGTAAAAGAGCTCTTGCTTTTTACTTGCAAAGGACACAGCAACATAGAAAGTCTTCCCAGCTTTTTGTTGCTTTTGATCCTTCTCATTTAGGACTTCCAGTCTCTAAAAGAACACTGTCTAACTGGATTGCTCAGTGTATTTCTTTCGCCTACCAGAGTAAGAACCTTTCTCTGGAGAGCCATGTCACAGCTCATAATGTGAGGGCCATGGCCACCTCTATGGCTCATCTAAACTCTGTGTCCATCGACCAGATCTGTCGAGCAGCCACCTGGGCCTCGGTTCATACCTTCACAGCCCATTACTGCTTGGACAAGGACTCCCGCCGGGATGCCTTGTTTGGTCAGGCTGTCCTCAAACACCTGTTCCATTCTTAAACAACTCCTACCCTCCTTCCCTGGATGGATGCCTGAGATCCATAGGAGGACCTAGGACCCTTCTCAGGGTCTCATATCCTTGGGGATCTCCCAGGCATCTTTAGCTAGGGAGTCCCCATATGTGAAGACTCATTCCTGCTTGTTCCTGGAGATAGCACAGTTACTTACCTGTAACAGGTGATCTCTGGGAACAGCAGGAATAAGTCTTCACAACCCTCCCACCTCCCCTAGGAGTTGTACCTCTTTTCTGTCTTTCCTTTCCTCTCTCTCTCTATTGTCTCAGCTTTAAACTCGAACTGAGGAGAGCTGGTCAGGAAAGGCAGGAAGGCAGCGCGCAGGCGCAGTGGGATGCTCCCAAAAGCTTTCCTTTTTGGGAAGCTGGGGAGCGTTCCCGCGCAGGCTCCGTCGGTACCGACGTACCCATATGTGAAGACTTATTCCTGCTGTTCCCAGAGATCACCTGTTACAGGTTAGTAACTGCTTTCTCTGCAGACAAGCAGAGGGATGCAGCCACACTTGATAGGTGATGTCTCTGACTTTGCCTGCGTGCCAGCTCTTCCTAGCTCAGACAAGTCTTTTGACTTGTCTGAGCATGCGTGCTTCACTTCCCACCCTGCCGTCTCCTTCCCTAATCAGTTTTTTCTCTGATTGCGTGAAGTTTGCCATAGCTCTCCCTCCCTGCACAGCCTTGTGCTGTTTGTTTTAACTGCTCATGCACCCGACTGGCGATTCAGCAGCTCCCAACTACTCGATTCTTTGGTGCTCCACTGGCAGCTTTTTAAAAAAAGGAACTCCACAGCGCGATTGTGCGCGTTCCCCCCTGGAAAGGACTTGATCCATTCAAGCACCTCCAGAACAAAGAAAAATAACAATAACTACAAAAAAAAAACAGAAAGAGGAAACAAAAAGCAAACAAGAAAGCTAGCAGCATATCACTGGCACTGGCTTTTGGCAATGGCTGCGAATCAGTCCTGATTACCCTCATCTCCTACCCCCCTCCCATCAGGCCCAGACTAGGCACAATCGGGAGTCCCTGGGGCAGCAGCGTGGCCGGAGGCAGACCTCCTACTGGCTCCGGCTTGATGATCACATGCTCAGAGCCTCCACCCTCTGGCTTGTGATGCCAACCCTGCAGTTCTCCCTCAAGTAGCTGCAGCCCTGGGGAGTCACTGGAGGGAAGGTTAAGCAGAAAGCCAAGCATAAATAACATCAGAACTACCAGAGACTGCCCCCCACCCTGATAAGGGTCCCAATAGCAGGGCCACAAAGATCGGGGTCTTCCTGGGGAGCTGGTGCCTAAGATAGCCTGATAGAGCAGGCATACTGTGCTCCCCTTTTCTCTCATGACACACCCTCCCAAATTCAGTGGGGATCCTGTCTGAACTCATTACTGATCTCCCTCCTATGGTCTTTTGTGGAGGACAGTGCGGCCATCCTCCAAGCCTCTATGATGGCAGAGCCTCCAACCTCTCAGAGCATCTTCCTGGAGGTTCCAGCAGACCCCTGCCTTCTAACATGACCAGAGGCTTCTGCTCACGCTTTTTCCTTATCCCAAAGAAATCTGGTGTCCTCCAACCCATCCTCGACCTCATCCTCTTCATCAAGCATGAAAAGTCTCAACACTATTTATTTAATGCTTTTATATACCGTGCTCTTTAAAATCAGTGCGGTTTGCAGATAACATTTTGTACAGAGTAGGAAGAGCCTGCTCTGCACGTACATCGGACGGGTAATACAACTTGGATTTAGAACTGTGGAACCTATATACAGACTATATACAATCTAGGCAGGAAGTTGCTATGCAGTTGTAGCGACATGGCTTGCCCTGAGAGCTATGTAAAGGGATGTAATTTATTTACTGGGTTGTCTGTTTTTTATGGTTAGGTTGTAGGGTTGTGTCAGGTGAGGATGTGCTGTTGGCCTGGGCGTAGTGTAGGAGAAAAAGGTGGTGCTTTAGTGCCTTTCTGAATTGGGCAAGGTCAGTGATGGTATGGTCACTGTGAGCTCGTTCCAGCAGGTAGGTGCATAGAACATGAAGGCTCTGTTCTTTGTTGCCTGAATGCATTTTGTTACTTCGCTGGGGGTTATTAGTGTGTTGGTGGTGAAGGACCTTCTTCCTCTGGTTGCAGGTGTGGGGTGGATAAGGTTCGTCAAGGAGCTGGAGGTTGTTTTGTTGATGGCCTTGAATGTTAACAGTACTACTTTGTAGGTGAACCGGCAGTAGATTGGTAGTCGGTGCAGGTCTTTTAGGATTGGAGTGATGTGGTCACTTCTAGAGGCCCCGTGTAGGAAGTGGGCAGCAGTGTTCATTGCTAACTGTAGTGGCTTTAGTGTGTTCTTAGGGAGTCCATGAAGGATCACATTGGCGTAGTCAAAGTGGGGGGGTTACTAGTGCCTGGAAAATGGTTCGGAAGTCGTCTGGTTGCAGCAAGGGTTGAAGGTGTCGAATTGTCTTCATCTTATGGTAGACTTTCTTGACGGTGTTGCCTATGTGCGCTTTCAAGTCGAGGTGCTGGTCCAGCATGACTCCTAGGTAGCGGATGGTGTATCGACTCAGGAGCTCAGCGTCTCTCGTCTTTAATGTTGCTGGTGGGGAGAAGGTTTGATTTCTCGTGATGAACAGCACTTCTGTCTTGCTAAGGTTTATCTTGAGACTCTTTGAGTGGAGCCAGTCAGTGACGGCATGAAAGCATTTTACTAGTGAAGAGAAGTCTGGTTGGTCGATAGTGAATGGGGTGAAGAGTAGAATGTCATCTGCATAAATCAGGCAGGAGATGTTGAAGGAGTGGATGATTGCACATACGGGCTGCATATATATATTGAATAATAGGGCAGATAGTGAGGAACCCTGGGGAACTCCATGTTTTTGTTGAAAAGGCTCGGAGGTTGTAGAGCCTGTTCGTACCTGCTGCCATCTATCTGTTAGGTACTATTTGCACCAGCTCCAGGCTGAGCCCTGGATTCCCTTTCCTGGAGACGTATCAGGAGCTGCTCGTGGTTGACGGGGTCAAAAGCCACGGAGATGTCCAAGAAGATCAGGGCATATCCTCGTCTGTTGTTAATTCCTGTGATTAATGTGTTGAGAAGCGTGGCAAGAAGCATTTCGATGCCATGTGATTCCCTGAAGCCATGTTGGCATGGATCGAGGGGGCAGTGGAGTCTGTGTTCTTGGATTTGCCATTGGACAACCTTCTCGATAATCTTGGCTAGAAGCAGGATGCTTGAGATTGATCGATAGGATTCTACCTTCTGGGGTTTCAGCTTGTTCTTCAGAAGGGGCCGGATTGATGTCTGTTTGAGGCATGCTGGGAATGTTCCTGTGGAGAAGGACCGCTCCATGATCTTGGCTAGAGTTGGACTGAGTTCATTGCACAAAGATCTTATCTAGTATGCTGGACAGGGGTCGTTTGGAGCAGTGGTGGAGTTGATGGTTGCAATGATGTCCTCGATGCCTCTGGCTGATGGTGTTGTAAGCGAGTAGAGCGGCAGTAGTTGGTATGAGTTGTGACTCGGAGTGGATTTTGTGGCTACGCTGATGTTGCTGGATTTGGCTAGTATGTAGTCTGCGTTTTCCTGCAGGTGTAACATTGTAGTTTGGGTGGGCGAAGGTTCTTTCGTCAGGGTCTTTACTAAGTTGAAGAGGTTGTGAGGTTTGTTTAGTGAGCAGCGCAGGAGTTCGGAGTGGCATTCTTTCATTTTCACTGATATAGAGTCTCGGTGTGCGTTCAGGTGGGCGGTGTAGGCTGTCTGGTCAGTTAGGGACCGGGAGCACCGCCATCTTCTTTCGAGTTTCCTAAGGAGAAGTAGTGAGGACCGTAGCTCTGCGGAGTACCATCGTGCAGATTTCCTACATCTTGGTGTCTTGTCTGGGGCAGGTAGGCATGCAAAGGATTTCAGGCTGTTATTCCATGTGGCCATCATTTCGTCCAGGTTAGGTGAATCTAGCTTGAGGTTTGGAAGGACTTCGTTGAGGATCGCCTCTTTGTCGAATGTTCTGAAACGTCCTGTGAGTGCTGATGAGCTTTCGGCTGCTTTCCTAGGCAGGTTGCTGTCCTGATGCATAGGTATCTGGAATTTTTTTTATATTAGTTTTAATCAAATTACATTGCTCAAATATAAATTCAAGACAATCTAGAAATCATCATAAAAGAAATGGAAAAAACAACAAGAGAAAATAACTTTACATGATATAGCCCACATCACGAGAGAGTGAAATTGGATCTATAAAGAAAAAAAAGAATACACAACATCATACAGTAACCTGGGCCCAAAGGCCCACACCTAAAGAGGTGAAATATCATCAAAGAGTACCATCCCCTACCGAGCCCTGTCTATCCTTCAGAAATTTTTCCAGGTGTGTGACGTCTACAAAAACATAGGAAGCGCCATCAAAATTGATAGCAAATTTACACGGGAATCTTAAAAAGAAAGTAGCGCCCAATGCTAATACTTGAGGCTTTAAAACTAAAAATTGCCTCCAGCGCAATTGAGTAGCACGTGACACATCTGGAAACACATTTACAACCTGTCCACAAAACTTAATTGCCTTAACCTAGGTTAGGTTGTGGTCAGACCATGTGACTGGTGTGAAATCTAGGTCAAAGTTGTAGTTCGGACTTATGTCTGGTCGTGGGATGAATACGAGGTCTAGTGTATTTCCTTTCTGGTGGGTGGGTGTCTCAACTATCTGTTCGTAGCCAAGTTCATTGAATGCCAAGTTCGTTCGTAGCCAAGTTCGTCCCTCTACTCCGTCCCAATGACTGGCTAGCCTCCCTGGACCTGCAGCACACCTACACTCACATCCCCATCTACCCTCTCCAATGGCGTTAACTCCGCTTGATGTTCCAAGAAAAGTATTATCAGTACCAAGTCCTTCCTTATGGCCTGTTCACTGTTCCACAGATCTTCATCTAGTGCCTAGCCAGAATCGCAGCACATCTGCGCCATCAGGGCCACTATGTCTATCCCTGCCTCGATGATTGGTTTATATTGACCTCACACAGGGCTGCAGCTCATTATATCCTGCAGGCCACCATCAACGCACTACAGGCAACAGCTTCCTTGTCAGTACCAAAAAGTCCCAACTGGAGCCACGGCAAAGCCTGGCCTTCATAGGGGCCTTTATCTCCCTGGCAACAGGGCCATAGCTCTGCAAAGACTGCACCAATCTACAGCACAGTTGCATCACTTCTGCTTTGAAACATCCTACAGTTACTTAGCCACATGGTGGCATCCATGCAGGCTGACCCTTTTGCAAGGCTCTACATGTGCCCCCTGTAGTGGCATCTCTGACTAAACTGGAATCAGCATCCAGACTTTATGCACAAAGATTCCCCCGTTAAGCGACAGATACCACAGCCTGCACTGGAGCCTCTGATGGTGATCCAACCCAGCCAACCTGAAGGCAGGCTGCCCCTTGCAACTGCTGCCATATCTGCTCATCCTTACAACCAGGGCCTCCACACTTGGTTGGGGTGTGTACTTCATCTGGCTACTTAGGGACAGTGGTCACTAGAGGAGTTTTCTCTTCATGTCAACATTTTGGAACTCAGTGCAGTTTTCTATGCCCTAATGGTCTTTCAGTCCTGGGTCTCCCATTGGACTCTCTTGGTGTAAACTGACAACCAAGTCATGGTGTTCTATATCAACAAGCAAGGAGGGACCAGGTCCCTCACACTCTGCTGAGAAGTGACATGTCTATGGCTCTTAGCCTGTTCCATGAACACCATCCTCAGGGTGACATACCCAGGAGCCAACAACCAACTAGCAGTCTGTCTCAATTGATGGTTGAATCCGCACAAGTGGTCTGTGGACTTCAAAGTTACTCACAGGATCTTTGCCAAACGGGGCACCCTGGAAGTAGACCTCTTTGCTACTGCCAGGAATGCCAAGTTTCCTCTCTCCTGCTTGCTACACCCCAGTCTGCACCAGTGGGCCCATGACATATTTATCATCAGCTGGAGACACATAGAAACAGAGAAAAATGACGACAGAAAAAGACCACATGGCCTATCTAGTCTGGCCTTCCATATCAACAACTACAACAGTCCCCTTTTTTCCTATAGAGATCCTCTGTGTTTGTCCCATGCTTTTTTGAATTCAGATACTGTCCTCATTTCTACCGCCTCCACTGGGAGACTATTCCACGGATCCACCACTCTTTCCATAAAGAAATATTTCTGCATATCACGTCTGAATCTATCCCCTTTCACCCTCATCCCAGAAATCTTCTGGTGGGGTCTTTTTTCCAACAACCCCTATCCCAAGCCACCCTAACAACAGATGCATCACAGGTGGAATGGGGAGCCCACCTGCACGATCTCTCTACCCATGGTACCTGGACTCCACAGAAGGCCTGTCTTCACATCAACCTCCTGGAGCTCAGAGCAATCTTCCTTGCTCTTCGAGTATTTCACACCCAGCTCAGCTACAAGACAGTCCTAGTTCAAACGGACAATCAGGTAGCCATGTTCTATGTGAACAAGCAGGGCAGAACAGGCTCTCTGTCGCTATGCAACGAAGCTTTGCGACTATGGGCCCTCGCCAAAGAGCATCAGATTCATCTCCTTGCGGTGTATCTTCCAGGCATTCAAAACTCTTGGGCAGACAAACTCAGATGAGTTCTGCTTCCACACGAATGGTCTCTCCATGCAGACCAGGTTGCCCAAATATTTCAAATTTGGGGAACCCTGGACATAGACCTCTTTGCAAGTTCGCTGAATGCCAAACTTCCCTGGTTCTGTTCCAGAATTCTGGCTCGAGGTTGTCAGGCAAGGGATGCCTTCCTCCTTCACTGGGGTCAGGACTTCCTATATGCCTTCCCACTCATGCCCCTCCTCCCCAAGACCCTATTTAAGCTTCAGAGAGACAGAGGTCATATGATCCTCATAGTTCCACGTTGGCCACCGCAAACGTGGTACCCTCTGCTCCTACATCTCTCTCAAGCTCCGCCTCTGGAGTTCGGATCCGCTCCAGATCTTCTCTCCCAAGGGGACGGGATGCTGTGGCATCCCAATACCCAGTCTCTGCACCTCAGGGCCTGGTTGCTAAAAGCCTAGAACTTCAGGATCTTAACCTTTCCCAACAGTTAAGGATATCGTTCATGCTTCTAGGAAACCCTCCACAAGACGCTCGTATGCCTTTAAGTGGAAAACGTTTACCATATGGTACTCGCAGAAAGGTCTTAACCCTCTTGCGATACCTCTGGAGTATCTCCTTCATTTGTCAAATGCAATTCTCAAGACAAATTCGTAAGAGTCCATCTTAGTGCTATTGCAGCTTCTTACATGCCTCTAAGTGGACAACCTATTTCCACTCATCCTCTCATAGCGAGATTTATGAGAGGCCTTCTTTTAACAAAGCCTCCCATTAAGCCATCACTGGTGTCATGGGACTTAAATCTTGTGCTCGGGCAGGTCATGAAACTGCCCTTTGAACCATTAGCCACTACATCTTTGAAATTCCTTCAGATTAGTGTCCTAGGTTATCTGTGTGTTTGCTGTGCTGAGTGGGAGAGTGGTGTTTCCGGTGGCTGTGGCTGGTGCCTATTTTTTTTGTGGATCCTTGTTTTTTTTTTCTGTTTTCTTTAAAAATTTCTGGATGTTTTTTTGCTGAAGATTTGCATCTTGACTGTGCTGTTAATCTTTCTCCCTTCTCAGCAGTTTAAACAATTTGTCTGCCAAAAATACCTCTGGAGCACCATCTTGTGGCCAGAAGTGGGATTGACTCTCTATAAAATGTATTTTTTGTCAATATTTTTGGGTGTCTGGAACGGATTAATTGAATTTACATTATTTCTTATGGGAAATCTTGCTTCGGTTTTAGTCCGTTTCGGTTTTAGTCAGACTTTTTTGAACGGATTAATCATGAAAACCGAGGTTTGACTGTACTAAAAACCACCCTAATAACCAATAACAGTTATGAAGGATTAGACACCCTCATAATTGAAACTAAAGAGGCAACATTTTACCTGATTTACAGAGCACCGTCACAGGACACCAATCCTGTAAGTTCAGCACTTGAAGCAGTATGCACCCATACCCACCCTAACCTTGCTTCACTACACACTACCCAAGCCCACTCATTCATTAACAAGGAGTTAATAGTACTAGGAGACTTTAACCTTGCTTCACTACACACTACCCAAGCCCACTCATTCATTAACAAGGAGTTAATAGTACTAGGAGACTTTAACCTTGCTTCAGTACACACTACCCAAGCCCACTCATTCATTAACAAGGAGTTAATAGTACTAGGAGACTTTAACCTTGCTTCAGTACACACTACCCAAGTCCACTCATTCATTAAAGCTATGAATGAAATGGACTACACACAAATTATAAATTCCTTATCGTTCCTCCAGTTTAGTCCTCCACCTTTGGGTTGTGTACCTCCTCCTGCAGCTTGGAGACTGGGCATGTCAAACTTGTGACATCACTGGATATAGCCTGCCGGGATATCCCATCATCCCCAGTGTGTCCAGTCTCCATGCAGCAGGAGGATGCAGTGAGCCTAGGTGCTGGGCTCACTATAGAAACTAATAAGGAGCAAGCTAGTTAGGGTTTGCATCTCTTTAAATTTTTGGATTTTAATTTTCATTTAATTTGGTTCTGTCCCTTAAAATTTCTTTACTTTCTAGTGGGGGGCTATTTCTTTAAAAAACAAAGCAAAATCGTCAACTGAGAGAAACGATTGCCTTTCCCTGCCAAGCCAAAACGTTTCCTCTCTGGCCAGATCTCTCTCTCTTGAAGGCACGGGGGAGAGCTCCCGAGCCAACCCAATTGCAGGCTGACTTCCATTGAGCGACAGATTGCAGCTTTCAGGGCCGCATCGTTCAACGTGCTCGTTGGCAGCTGAGATCTTCACAGCGGACGTTGCTCCGATTAGCACTGAGTGACGCCGTGGCTTGCAGGGTTTTCGGTGCCAGCTCACAGCGGTCTGGTCTCTCTCTGGCTGCCGTCAAGACTCGCCCCGGTGAGTTCTTCTGCTGGGGGTGAGTTCCTTTATGCGCGCCAAAATTTCTCTTCACAAACCGCGGCCCTTTTGAACATGTGGATTTCACTGCGTGTCAGCCGGCGGCGTCAGCGGCCCGGTGGGCAGCAGGGTTTTACTAACGGCGTTAGATTTAAGCTTTTTAGTGAAGTTGCCTTAATTCAGTTTATTGTTGATTTCTTTAATTTGATTTTCTTTAGTTTACTTTTTCTGTTTAAGGCTGCTTCTCCTCGGGGATCTAGCCTGGGGGGGGGGGGGGGGGTTAGCTCGCACGTGTCGGGGGCCCGGTGACAACAGTGGTCAGTTATTAGGTCTTATTTTTAAAAAAAAAAGAAAATATAGATGATTACAAGCATAAAAAGTACAGTGTACTTTCTTCACTTTAATCTAGGGGGGCTGCAAGAAGGCCGCCTAGCTCATGTCAGCGCGCCTGCAGTGCGTCGTCTGTGGCACCCATAGAGGCACGGTCGCAGACACCGGCATCTGTCGGGGCTGTGTGGCCGTTTCGGCCAGCGTGGAGCAGCAGATGGAAAGCTCAGTTGTCTCCGCTTCCTAGGGGTCTGCAGCGGAGGGGGAGGCGTGGTTGGCAATTCCATCCACGTCTGGCCCAGAGGCTGCATCAGGGGGCCCTAGCGCGCTTTCGGAACTCAGCTCCAATCTGCAGCTGGGGGACATTTGTCCTGACTTTGTCTTGATAATGCATCAAGCGTTCTGTCGCAGGCGCCAAGGTAAGTTGGCGGGGACATTGCCTCTCCCCTCAACTGTTCTGCAATCCAGGATGACGGATTGAGAAAGACTTGCACTTAAACCCCTCAGGAGGCCTCGTCTGTCGGGTCACTCTCCTTCAGAGTTGGGGTGGCAGGAGGTGGAGGAGGTAGAGTTCTAAATAGAGGCAGATATCGATGACTTGGAGGAAGGGGAGATCCCGGAGCCGGAGAATCAGACGAGGATCATCCGAGTGTTCCGGAAAGATGAGTTGACGGCCCTTATTATGGAGTCACTGCAGACGCTCAAACTGGCTACGGAGCAGCCGACCGAGGAAGAGCATGGGGAAGATCCTATTATTCAGGCGGTGCGTCAGATGCAGGTGGTTTTCCCTGTCCACAAGGTGGTGGATTGGATGATCCAGGATGAGTGGGATCAACCCGAAGCAGGGCTTAGGGGGTTAAGGGCTATGAACAGGCTATATCCCCTGGCGGATAAGGACAAAGAGAAATTCCGCTGTCCGAGAATTGACGCAGTGGTCTCAGCGGTGACTAAGAAGACCACTATTCCGGTGGTCCTTTATGCCAAATACCTAATTGTCCATCTACTCTCCCCACCACTCCAGTCCCATTTTCCACACACTCACACTCATCCTGAGCCCTACTGACACTCTTCTTGAGCACCACTTACTCTCATTCTGTGCCCCATTCATCTCTGCTAAACAGTACATGAACGCTCCAAGATGGTTCTACTCCTATCACTAGTGGCCATCTTCCTCACTGCAGTGCTCCCCAGCACATCGCATGCTCTCAATCCTCGCACTAACTACATCCCGATACTCCACAGCAATGGAAGGAGATGGTCAGAGAACCTCTACCACACTACATCAAAAACCTATAATATATTTCATCCGCACTTACTCCACATCCCCCTACAGAACATAAAGAAGAGTCAGTCTGAGAAGCGCCAACCCCAACAGTTCATGAAATGCGCACTCATAAACGCCAGGTCAACTCGCTCAAAATGGCCAGCAATCACCGACCTGTTAACATCCTATGACCTTGATATCTTAATGATCACTGATACATGGCTGTCCGACTGCGACAACGTAATTATCAATCAGATGATGCCAGATGGTTTTGCACTTTTTGCCTGCCACAGAGCCAACCAGAAGGGAGGAGGAATACTCATCCTTGCCAAGGCAAAACTACAATTTAAACTAAATGATTCCACCACCTCAACCCACCTGGACACGATTACCATATCAAACAGTCATTGTACCATCAACCTACTCTATCGAGCCCCTACATCATCACCTGAAGACCTACCAACAATCATTAATCTTGCTTGCAATTCAAACAACCCACGTTCTGCAAATTGGATGTTGGGAAACTTCAACCTCCCTTCCTTACAAAACTCACAAGCAAAAACCTTCCTTGAAGCACTGGATGAGCTGGGCTATAAACAGCTCATTGACTCTCCCACACACTCAAAGGGGAGTATCCTAGACCTGATTTTTGCCCCTCAGTCCGAGGTTATCACTATCCAACACCTACCAATATCTATAACCCCAGTACCCTGGTCTGACCACAACCTGCTCAGATTTTACATACCTGCCTCCTGCGGCCGCACTAACAGCAACAAAAGTCATGCCCCTTCCGCTAGAACTCCAACAACACGTTTTCACCCCTTTGTCAAAGATGAAATCCTGGAGATGGTACTCCCCCTCCTCGCTGATACAACCCTTGACCCAGATGAGATGGTGGCCAATTGGAACAGCAGCTTCAATGCCATAGCTCACCTCCCCCCTGTCAACAAAGAGTCAAGGAAACGTGAACATGCACCATGGTACTCCAAAGACCTACGAGCTTCACTCCTTCACCTACGCAAACTTGAAAGAAAGTGGCGCAGAACTCGATCTGATGAGCACATTCCGCATACAACCTCCATCTGTCAATACATAGAGAGAAAACAATGGAAAAAAGGAAGCAGCACCACACAGATATTCTAAAATGATCTCTAAATAAATCACACGACCTATTCAATACTGTAAAATCATTAACAGGAGACCCAGCTCTAGCCCATCCACACATGCCCCAACCACAGGATTACTCCGACTATTTACAATCAAAGATGATCCAGACCAGCATTAACTCAACCTCCTCCAACATCACCAAAATGTACACTGTACCACAGCCAACACCATTCCTCAAATTTTGTGAAATATCCACCAAGGAAATCGAGGATACCATCGCTGCGATCAACCTCACCACTGCACCTAATGATCCCTGTCCAGCCAGTTGGATAAAGGAGCTACGATGCGACCTAAGTCATACTCTATGCAAAATATTAAACCAATCTCTATCAACTGGATCCTTCCCTCGGAGTCTCAAACATACATCAATTAGGCCTTTGCTAAAAAACAGTAAACTTGATCCATCCAAGGTCGAATCCTACAGACCAATCTCAAGTATCCCCCTACTTGCCAAGATCATCGAAAAGACTGTTCAGCGTCAGATCCAACAGCATGTCGACACTGAAGCACCCCTCGACCCATCCCAACATGGTTTCAGGGAAGCTCATGGCACTGACACCATCCTAATGACCCTCTTCAACGACTTAATCACAGGTCTTGACAATATACACCAGGGCTTCGTTCTCATCTTCATGGACATTGCAGCCGCTTTTGACTCAGTGAACCATGAGATATTGTTACAACGGCTCCAAGATAAAGGGATACAAGGCACAGCTCTACAATGGTGCAAATCTTACCTGATTAACAGATGGCAACAAGTTAAGACAGGTACATCGACTTAGAGCCTTTCCTTCAGAAACAGGGAGTACCCCAAGGATCATCCTTATCAGCACTGTTATTTAACATTTACATGCAGACAATCTGCACCCTGATCCGCTCCTTATACGTGCACTGCCTTGCCTAAGCAGATGACATTCTGCTATACATCCCATTCAGGACTGAACAACCAGACTTTTCACCTATTTCAAGATGCTTCGAAGTAGTTGCAGACTGGCATCTCACCCAAAACCTACGAATTAATCACAGTAAAACTGATGTTCTCTTCATCACGAGAAATCAGTTTATTCCACCTCCAGCACTACAAGTCAAAAATGCCGAGCTCAAAACCAAAACCACAATTCGCTATCTAGGCATCACACTAGATCAGCAACTTGACATGACAGCACATGTGAAAAATGTCGCAAAAGCAATATACCATAAGATTGGAACATTACGCCTTCTTCGACCGCTCCTGGACGTCACTGACTACCGGACTGTATTCCAAGCCCTAGTTAGCCCACACCTGGACTTCGCTAACATCATCCTCCACAGACTTCCACAGTCAACTCTAAATCCACTCCGTCTTGCCATGAACTCGGCTGCTAGAGTACTTGTAGGAGTGTCTAGGTCAGAACACATTACGCCTGTTATGAAGGAGCTCCACTGGCTGCCCTTACAGGCTTGAATCCACTACAAATCACTTGTCATGACATTTAAAGCACTGAGGAACCAGCCCCCTCACCCATCAGTAAATTAATCAACAGCATGCCTGACAACAGGAACAGAAGATCCGTAATGCGGAATGCATTAGAAATTCCTAAGATAATGACAAAATGCCTAAAAGTAACAGCCAACAGGGCCTTTTCGGTTTATGCACCCACAGCCTGGAATGCCCTCCCCTCTGAAATTCGCTCTATCACAAGCCTTACATCATTCAGAAAAGCGATAAAATTTATTTATTTAGCTGCATTTATATCCCGCTTTTCACCGGGTCAAAGGGGTTGGGGGATACATTTAACACGAGGGGATATGAGACACATAGACTAATACTTACAGGGAACATGGGCAATGGAGGGTTAAGTGGCTTGCCCAAGACCACAAGGAGCACCTGTGGGACTAGAAACCCCAGTCCTTCCGGCCCAAGGTTGCTGTCCTCTAGTGGGATTTGAACCACCGACCTTCCGGCCTGTAGTACCTTGCCCCAACCACTAGGCCACTCCTCCCTCCAAAAACCTATTCCAAAAACACTACCCAGAAGACAACCCAGGGAAACACGTGATAGGCCCCCCGACCCCCATCCATATCCACCCCAATACTTTAACCCAACGGGAGAATGGTTAATCAACGCTTCCCTTGGCCTAAACCTTTTCAGTGCCACCTATCCTACTCAAGATTAATATTCTGGAACTTCGTAAATTGATCTGTAAATAGTTCTCACCCAAGTTCTTACCCATGTTATTACCCTATTCATTGTTCATTGTAAGCACCCAAGTTCTTACCCATGTTATTACCCTATTCATTGTTCATTGTAAGCACAATGTGTTTTGTTACATTGTACTATTATCCTGTTCTATGTAAAATGCACTGATCTTAATAGCGCGGTATATAAGAAACGTAAATAAATAAATAGAATAAATAAGGTAGCGCGGCATTGAAGGATGCGCAAGATAGAAAAGTGGATGGCTTGTTAAAACAATCCTTCGAAGCGGATGCAGTGTCCTTGCAGGCCTCCATCTGTGGGGTCTGGGTGGCAAGGGCCTGCCTCCGCTGGACTCAGCGCTTACGGCAGTCGGCTTCGTTGGAGCAGGACAGTGTAAGAGAGCTAGAGCGTTTGGAACCTGGGTCGGCATATTTGGCAGATGTGCACTATGACCTGATCAGGGCTTTAGCAAATAGTATGGCTTTGTTAGTGGCCACCCGGCGTTCCCTGTGGCTAAGGAATTGGGCGGCCGACTGTTCATCTAAGTCGCGGCACAGTAAGCTCCCATTTAAGGGAAAGCTATTGTTTGGAGAAGACCTTGACAAGCTGATTAAGGATTTGGGAGAGTCCAGGGTGGAAGACTTCCGGAGGACAAGCCCAAGCAAGGAAAATTCTCGATGGCTTTTCGCAGTCAATTTAGAGATTTTCATAGATTTCAAACTTCTCGTTTGGGGGGTTCCCAAAGCGGAAGATTTGCTCCTCGGGGCCAAGGGTTTCGTGGAGCAAGTAGAGGATTCATAGCGGCGTCCGCAGGAACCGCTCGAAAGCCACAATGAAATGAGGCGGGTCCTGGCAGCAAGTCAACCGATCGGAGGTCGACTTTGCAGTTTCCTTTCTGCCTGGACCCAAATAACGTCCGATCAGTGGGTACTGGAGATCATTCGCGAAGGTTATGCGCTGGATCTGGCAAAGCCGGTACTGGACTCTTTCGTGATGTCGCCCTGCAGAGGGCAGATAAAAACCCTGGCGGTACGACATACCCTGAATCGGCTCTTGCAACTCAGGGCCATTGTACCAGTACCGGTGACGGATTACGGCGTGGGAAGGTACTCCATTTATTTCGTGGTGCCAAAGAAAGACGGGCCCCTTCATCCAATACTGGATCTCAAAGGGGTAAATTGTTGTCTCCGGCTGCCACATTTCTGAATGGAAACCCTGCGGTCTGTCATTGTAGCAGTACATCAGGAAGAATATCTGACGTCTCTCGATCTCACAGAGGCGTATCTACATGTCCCGATCAGAGCCTCTCATCAAATGTTCCTACGGTTCGCGCTCCCTTGGGGACATTACCAGTTTCAGGCGTTGCCCTTCGGTCTCGTGACGGCCCTGCGAATTTTCACCAAGATCATGGGTAGTAGTGGAGGCGGCCCTACAAAAAGAAGGGGTTTTGGTTCATCCATACCGTGACGATTGGTTGATTTGAGCAAAGTCCAAGGCCGAGAGCGAATGAGCCACAGAAAAGGTAGTGACCTTCCTGCAGGGGCTTGGCTGGGTAGTCAATCCGGTCAAAAGCCACTTATCTCCGTCTCAGGTCCTCGAGTATTTGGGAGTACAGTTTGACACTCAGAAGGGGTCGGTTTTCTGACAGAGCAGAGAGTCCAAGCACTTTGAAACCTCGTGCATAGCTTCAGGGCGGCTCCAGCGCCCTCGGCGTGGAGTTATCTTCAGATGCTGGGAACCATGGCGGCGACTTGGGAGGTTGTTCCATGGGCCAGGTTCCACATGAGACCCTTACAGCGGTCGTTGCTTCGCCGCTGGCCGCACCAGTCTGATTCATTGAGCAAACATCTCCCTTGCCCACTGCGTGTCAGGCAGTCCCTTCGGTGGTGGATGCTACCCATGTCCTTGCGAGCAGGAATGCCTCTGGAGCAGCCAGACTGGATACCGTTACTAACGGATGCAAGTCTCGCAGGCTGGGGGGGCGCATTGCAGAGAGGACTTTGCGCAAGGCGTTTGGTCGGTGGAAGAGAGCAGATGGTCTATAAACTGGCTGGAGCTGAGAGCGGTGTTTTTGGCCCTGTGAAGCTTCAAAGCCACGGTGATGGGGCGAGCGGTACGAGTACTCTCCGACAATGCCGTGACGGTGGCCTACATAAATCGGCAAGGCGGAACCGGAAGTGTGGCCATGGAGGAAGAGGCAGAACTTCTGTTCATTTGGATAGAGACTTGTTTACAAGCAATATCGGCGGCCCACATTGTGGGAAAGGACAACGTGATAGTGGACTTTCTTAGCAGAGTCCGGGTAGATGCAGGGGAATGGGAGCTGCATCTGGACGTATTCGCGCAAATAGTCCACCGGTGGGGAGCGCCAATCATGGATCTCATGGCAACCTTCCAGTCAGCAAAATCGAGTCGGTTCTTCAGCAGACGATGGGAGACCATGTCAGAAGGGATCGACGCCTTGATTCAGCCTTGGCCATCGACGGGTCTCCCTATGTCTTCCCACCGTGGACACTCATCGGTCGCGTGATTCAGTGTATCGAAGCGCATCGGGGGTGTGTGCTACTAGTGGCTCCGGACTGGCCCAGGCACCCGTGGTACACCGACCTAGTGCGGCTACTCGACGGGGTTTTGTGGAAACTTCCAGTTTCACAGGAGCTGCTGTTGCAGGGTCCACTTCGAATGCCTCAGGTGGATCGGTTCTCACTTACGGTTTGGCCATTGAAAGGGCAAGGCTGAAGAAGAAAGGTTACTCAGGATCGGTTATAGCAACATCGCTTCTGGCACGGAAACAGTCCACATCATTGGCTTATGTGCGGATCTGGCAGGTCTTTGAGGACTGGTGCTCGAGACATCAGGTCCACGCTGCTACGGCATCCGTACCTGTGGTATTAAGTTTTCTGCAGGACAGCTTCGAGAAAGGGCTGGTCGCCAGTTCCTTGAAGGTTCAATTAGCGGCCCTAGCATGTTATAGAGGTAAAGTCCAAGGTAGGTCCCTAGGGACTCACGCCGATGTGATACGTTACCTTAAAGCAGTTACCAGAATGCGTTCTGTGCGTAGAATTTCGGTTCCTCCGTGGGACCTTAACTTGGTTTTAGGGGCGCTCGTAAGGAATCCTTTCGAGCCCTTGAGCCAAGCATCCGTCAAGGATTTAACTTTAAAAACGGTGGTTTTGGTAGCCATTTGTTCGGCGCGGCGCATTTCTGAGTTGCAGGCCCTATCATGTAGGGAGTCTTTCTTGTGCTTTTCCAGAGAAAAGGTGGTTCTGCGGACAGTTCCATCCTTTTTGCCAAAGGTGTCCTCTCCGTTTCATGTGAATCAAGCTGTTGCTCTACCAGATTTGCAGTTGGAGGTAGGACACGCTTCCGATCGAGGTTTGCGCCGCTTAGACATAAAGAGGGTGTTGTGTCGATATTTGGCAGTATCCAAATCTTTCTGCAAATCGTATCACCTGTTCGTGTTGTTTGGAGGACCAAGGAAAGGGGAAGCGGCCGCGAAGGCTTCCATTTCCAGATGGATTAAGGAGGCAATTGTCTCATCCTATATTTTGCAGGATCATCCGGCGCCAGTGGGCCTGAGAGCTCACTCCACTAGAGCGCAAGCGGCTTCCTGGGCAAAACACAGCCTAGTTCCGCCGGTAGATATCTGTAGAGCGGCCGCCTGGTCCTCTCTTCATACCTTCAGTAAGGATTATCGCCTTGATGTGCTAGCGGCGAATGATGCCTGTTTCGGGTCGGCGGTGTTGCGTGCCGGCTGGAAAAGTCCCTCCCATTAATACTGCTCTGTTACATCCCAGAGGAGGAGGACTAAGTTGGAGGAACGATAAGGAAATTGAAATTACACTTATCTGGTAATTGTAGTTCCTTGAGTGACGACAGTTTAGTCCACAATCCCACCCAGGGACTGTTTTATTAGCAGGTCAATATTTATGGAGCGAAATCCAGGTATACAGGTGAGTGTCGCCTTAAGATGATTTGCTGTCATTCTCATTCTGACTTTCTTGACCTCTCTCTTCTTCCTCTTTCTGGTTTCTGGCGGCAGGGAAGAAAGCGGTTAAACGGAAGGTTCAGGGTAGATAAGTTTGCAGTTATATCTTTCATTCAAATTCAGATTATCGTTAAAATGTTAGCTACTTGTTTGTTGCTCTTTTGAGTCTGCTTTGTCAGTAGTTCACTGGGGATGATGGGATATCCCAGCAGGCTATATCCAGTGATGTCACAAGTTTGACATGCCCAGTCTCCAAGCTGCAGGAGGAGGTACACAACCCAGAGGTGGAGGACTAAACTGTCGTCACTCAAGGAACTACAATTACCAGGTAAGTGTAATTTCAATTTCTTCAACACACAATAAAGGAAACACCTTAGATGTTATTTTCCTCCCAACAAAACTATGATAAGGACATACACCGTCCTATCAAACCCAGCCAGTCCCAGTGTCTGATCATTATAGCATCACATTTGATGTCCCATATAACGATTCATAGTAACATAGTAAATGACGGCAGATAAAGACCAGTATGGTCCATCAAGATGGCAAGAGTAGGTGCACCTGCTGCTCCGTGCAGGCCACCCCTCCCCATGTCTTTGTTTTAGAGGTGAACCCTCCCCATGTCTTTGTTTTAGGGGTGAACCCTCCCTATGTCTTTGTTTTAGGGGTGAACCCACCGCTCCGTGTAGGACACCCCCATTTGTTGAGAAATTAGATGGTTCAGTTTATTTTGATTTTATCCTGTTGCTGTAAAGGGATCCACTGTGCCTGTCCCATTGCCATTTTGAATTCTGTCACTGTATTTGCCCCCACCACCTCCATCGGGAGGGCATTCCAAGCATCCACCACCCTTTCAGTGAAAAAGTATTTCCTGACATTGCCTTTCAATTTACCACCTTGCAGCTTCATGTTATGCCCTCTAGTTTTACAGCTTCCCTGTCTTTGGAAGAGGTTTGTTTGCTCATTATTTCTCTTTAAGTATTTAAAGGTCTGAATCATATCTCCCCTGTCCCTCCTCTCCTCCAGAGTGTACATATTTAGGTCTTCAAGTCTCTTCTCATAAGGCTTCTGACGCAGGCTCCAAATCATTTTGGTCGCCTTCCTCTGAACAGTTTCCAGT
The DNA here is from genome assembly GCA_033557465.1 of Ichthyophis bannanicus. Taxonomy (NCBI): domain Eukaryota; kingdom Metazoa; phylum Chordata; class Amphibia; order Gymnophiona; family Ichthyophiidae; genus Ichthyophis; species Ichthyophis bannanicus. The sequence goes on from CM066035.1 coordinate 24,272,076, forward strand.
CTTTTTACATCCTTTGCAAGATATGGTCTCCAAAACTGAACACAGTATTCCAAGTGAGGCCTCACCAGTGACTTATACAGTGGCATTAGTACCTTTTCCTTTCTGCTGGTAATTCCTCTTTGTATGCAACCCAACATCCTCCTGGCTTTTGCCACTGCCTTGTCGCACTGTTTTGCCACCTTGAGATGCTCAGAAATAATCACACCAAGGTCCTTCTCCTGGTCCGTGCACACCAACCTCTCACCCCCTATCACGTACATTTCACCTGGATTTCTGCTTCCTAAGTGCATGTCACTGCACTTCTTCGCATTAAATCTTAACTGCCAAGCATTAGACCATTCTTCCAGCTTTTGAAGATCTTTCCTCATGTTGTTCACTCCCTCAGGGGAGTCCACTCTGTTGCAAATTTTCGTGTCATCTGCAAAAAGACAGACTTTTCCATGCAGTCCTTCAGCAATATCACTCACAAATACATTGAACGGTGCCAGGCCCAGGACCAAACCCTGGGGCACCCCACTAATCACCCTCCTTTTATCCGAGTGATCTCCATTTACCATCACCTTCTGTCGTCTGTCAGTCAACCAATTTCTGATCCAGTTCACCACCTTGGGACCCATCTAGGGATTCAATCCCTAGACAAAAACCCGGGCTTCCTCCTAAAACATGCTTTAAGTTATACAGCAGAGACTCATTCCTTCAAGGTTTACTCCCACAACTAAGCCATGACACCTCCAGTATAGATGCCCTAGTGGACAATTGGAACTGTACCATATCAGAGGCTGCTACTTCCCCAACAAACACAAACAAACAAACCTCTAAAAGATCAAACATATGGTATAATAGTGAGTTAAGATCCCTAAAGAGACTTCTGTGTAAACTAGAAAGAAAATGGAGGAGAATGAAATGCACACCTTAGAGGAAAGGCGGGATAGAGGTGATATGATTGAGATGTTTAAATACCTCCGTGGCATAAATGTTCAGGGAGAGAGCCTCTTTCAATTGAAAGCAAGTTCTGCTACGAGGGGACATGGGATGAGGGTGAAGGGAGATAGATTCAGGAGTGATATGCGGAAATATTTCTTTACGGAAAGAGTAGTGGATCCGTGGAATAGTCTCCCAGTGGAGGTGGTAGAGATGAGGACAGTAACTGAATTCAAGAAAGCATGGGACCAACACAGAGGATCTCTAAAGGCAAAGAGTGGACTGTTGTAGTTGTTATGGAAGGACAGACTAGATAGGCCATGTGGTCTTTTTCTGTCGTCATATTTCTATGTTTCTATGTTTCTATGTTTCTTAGAAGACAAAGACCAATATATGAACACACTATATTTTATTTATTTAATTATTTATTTACTTATTTAGCTACATTTATATACATTGATCAAGAAGCAACAGTTCGAACGGAACAAGGAGAAACAGAATGGTTTAAAATAAGCAAAGGTGTAAGACAAGGCTGCATACTTTCCCCCTACCTGTTTAATTTATATGCAGAACAAATCATCAGAGAAGCAGGATTGTATGAAGACAACAGAGGTGTGAAGATTGGTGGAAGACTCATCAACAACCTTCGCTATGCTGATGATACCACATTACTGGCTGAAAGTGAAGATGATCTGAAACATTTGCTTCTCACAATCAAAGAACATAGTCTCAAAATGGGCCTGCACCTTAATGTAAAGAAGACAAAGATCATGACAACTGGCATAATCAACAGGTTCATCGTTGAAGGAGAAGAAATTGAAATTGTGAACAACTTTAACCTACTTGGATCAACTATCAATAAAGAAGCAACAAGCAGTCAAGAAATCAGACGACGCATTGCTCTTGGCAGAATGGCTATGAAAGACCTAGATAAGATTCTCAAGAGCAGAGATGTCTCTCGCCATACAAAGATTCGACTTGTTCAAGCCATGGTATTTTCAATAACATCATATGGATGTGAAAGCTGGACAGTGAAAAAGATAGACAGGAAGAAAATTGATGCCTTTGAATTATGGTGCTGGCGGCGAATACTGTGTATACCATGGACTGCCCGAAGAACAAACCAGTCTGTACTAGAGGAGATCAAACCTAAGCTTTCTTTAGAAGCTCAGATGACAAGACTTCGACTTTCATACTTTGGACACATCATACGAAGAGAGAGATCATTAGAGAAAGACATTATGCTTGGCAAGATAGAAGGTCAACGCAAAAGAGGAAGGCCAGCAATGAGATGGATCGATACAGTAACAGCAGCTATGGGTACCAGTCTGTCAACAATGAGCCGCCTGACTTGAAGACCGAACACAATTTAGGATAGCTATCCAGAGGGTTGCCATGAGTCGACTCCAACTCGACGGCACTTAACAACAACATATACCGCCTTTCACTGGGTCAAAGTGGTTTACAATAAAACAATATCAAACGGGGGAGTTTACAATCCATAAAAGGGAGGGGGCAGTAATATTCTGAAGGTGGCGAACTGATCACCTGGGGAGAGGGGATAATTTGCATAATTACGTGTGTACGATTTTGCTGTCTTAGTATTCATATATGTTTTGTGATTGCTTTGTTGGGGAATTGGTGTTCATCTTGGGATGATTATCAAAGGTGGTAGTTCTGTTCTACGTCGAGGTACTCTTTGAAAAGGTGGGTCTTGAGCTGCTTTATGAAAGTAGACAGTTCTTTGTTGCATCGTAGTTTAGCTGGCAGTGGGTTCCATAATGTAGGCACATAGAGTTCAAAGCTGCGGTTGCAGGTTTGTTGATTAAATTTGGTCCTGCTATGTGGTACAATAAGCATGTTGTTTGTAACCTGTCGTGTTGGTCTTCTCGAGTTCGATTTTTCCAGTAATGCGTGGAGGTGTGATTGCTGGATATAGAATGTCTGGTGGATCAGTACTAGACTTTTATATTTGATCCATGCCTCTACTGGAAGAATGTGAAAGTTCTTCAGAACTGGAGTGATATGATCAAATTTTTTAACTTTTTGGATGGACATGTCTGTGATGTTTAGTGCTGTTCAGAGTGGGTAGAGCGTGGTAGTTGAGAGTCCATGGTTTATTGAGTTACAATAATTGAGGTGGGGAAGTGTCATCGCCCGCATTACTGATCTGAAGTCCTTGTTGTCCAGGAGTGGTCTGAGTCGCTGAACCAATCTGGATTTGAAAAATATTGTCTTTGAGGTCTTTGCTATTTGTCAGGGAGTCATTAGTTGGATGGGAACAGCTGAGGGATGTAGAAAAACAGTGGGAAAAACTGAAAGGGGATATTTTAAGGGCAACCAAACTTTTTGTTAAAATGGTAAATAAAGGTAAAAGGAAAAGGAGACCGCTATGGTTTTCGAAAGAAGTCGCTGAAAAAGTGAAGAAAAAGAGGGAGGCCTTCATGAAATACAAGAGATCACAGAGAGAGGAAGACAGGCATCTGTATTTGGAAAAACTTAGAGAAGCTAGCAAAGTAGTCAAGAAGGCAAAGATTCAAAAGGAGGAGGAAATAGCCAATGCAATAAAATGGGGGGATAAGACATTTTTCAGATATATTAGTGAGAAGAGGAAGGGCAAGAGTGGTATTGTCAGACTCAAGGGTGCAGGGGAGGAATATGTAGAAGCTGATAAGGATAAAGCGGAATTGCTTAACAAATATTTTTGTTCTGTGTTCACAGATGAAGAACCAGGAGCAGGACCTCAGAAAACACCCACAAATAGGAACAGAAGCAAAGGACATCTTGAACAATTTTCAAAAGACCGTGTTCGTGAGAAACTATGTCAACTTAAAGTAGACAAAGCGATGGGACTGGATGGGATATACCCAAGAATACTGAGGGAACTTGGGGACGTTCTAGCAGCTCCACTGACTGACCTTTTCAATGCCTCGTTGGAGTCGGGAGTGGTGCCAAAGGACTGGAGAGAGGCTCATGTGGTGCCTTTACACAAAAGCGGAAGTAAGGATGTGGTTGAAAACTACAGGCCGGTTAGTTTAACTTCGGTGGTGAGTAAATTATTGGAAAGGCTGCTGAAAGAGAAAATAGTGAGGTTTCTGGAGTCCTGCGGATTACAGGATCCGAGGCAGCATGGATTCACCAGAGGCAGGTCTTGTCAGACAAATCTGATTGATTTCTTTGACTGGGTGACCAGGGAGTTGGACCGAGGGAGAGCCCTAGATGTGGTGTATTTAGATTTCAGTAAAGCCTTTGACACTTTTCCTCACAGGCGACTTATAAACAAACTGAGCACCCTAGGGATGGACCCTAAAGTTACTGCTTGGGTTAGAAATTGGTTAGGTGGGAGGCGACAAAGAGTACAAGTAAATGGAGCTCACTCTGAGGAGAAGGATGTTATCAGTGGTGTGCCCCAGGGATCTGTCCTTGGTCCGATTCTTTTTAACATTTTTGTTAGTGATATAGCGGAAGGGCTTTCAGGTAAGGTTTGCCTCTTTGCGATGATACCAAAATCTGCAATAGAGTAGACACCCAGGAAGGGGTAGATAACATGAAGAGGGATCTAGCTAAGCTTGAAGAATGGTCTAGAATTTGGCAGCTGGGATTTAATGTTAAAAAATGTAAGGTCATGCATTTGGGGGTGAAGTACTTTTGTCCACTAAAGAAGAGCGGGACCTAGGCGTGGTTGTGTCTGATGATCTTAAAGTAGCTAAACAGGTAGAAAAAGCAACGGCAAAAGCTAGAAGGATGCTTGGGTGCATACAGAGAAGAATGGCTAGCAGAAAAAAGGAGGTGATAATGCCTCTGTATAAGTCTTTGGTGCAACCTCATTTGGAGTATAGTGTGCAATTCTGGAGACCGCACCTTCAAAAGGATGTGAACAGGATGGAGTCGGTTCAGAGGGTGGCTACTAAAATGATTAGTGGTCTTCATTATAAAGCATATGAGGGCAGACTGAAGGATCTTAATATGTACACCTTAGAGGAAAGGCGGGTTAGAGGTGATATGATTGAGATGTTTAAATACCTCCGTGGCATAAATGTTCAGGGAGAGAGCCTCTTTCATTTGAAAGCAAGTTCTGCTACGAGGGGACATGGGATGAGGGTGAAGGGAGATAGATTCAGGAGTGATATGCAGAAATATTTCTTTATGGAAAGAGTAGTGGATCCGTGGAATAGTCTCCCAGTGGAGGTGGTAGAGATGAGGACAGTAACTGAATTCAAAAAAGCATGGGACAAACACAGAGGATCTCTAAAGGTTAAAAGGGGACTGTTGTAGTTGGTATGGAAGGACAGACTAGATAGGCCATGTGGTCTTTTTCTGTCGTCATATTTCTTTGTTTCTATGTTTGAATGACAAGAGCTGATCTAGGATGATTCCAGATATTTTATTTGCGGCTGAACCCTTATTTGAATCGATCTGAGGGTTAGATGCTTTGGTGGGGTGAATGTTTGGTCTTTTGTGACAAATAAGGCTTCTGTTTTCTTTAGGTTTATTGCAAGGTTGTTCGATTGGAGCCATCTGGATACATCATCAAAGCAGTTTATCAGTTGGTGGTTTGCCGGGTCTGAGGTGGTTATGGGTCCATAAAGGATAATATCGGCATATATGTGAAAATTGACTCTGTGTGACCTAATTATGGAGCACAGTGGTTGCAGGTAGATGTTGAATAACATGGCCAAGAGTGCCGAACCCTGTGATGATATGAGGGTTTCGACGCCATGAGCTGGGCGAAAGCCATGTTGTTGAGGGTCGAGAGTGGTGTTTTCATCCAAGTGCTTCTGAAGCTGCTGTTGTACTATTTTCTCGATGATCTTTGCTGTGAATGGAAGGCTTGATACTGGTCTGAATGAGATTGGGTCCAGCGGGTCAAGTTCCGGTTTTTTAAGGGTTGGACGTTTGATGGATATTTTGAGGCTGGCTGGCATCTGACCCTGTTTGAGTGATTCATTCACAACATTAGCAAGTGTTGGGCTTAGTTCTTGACCTGTTTTTTTTATCCATTCAACCGGGCATTAGTCCAGTGGGGAGGTGATAGTATTGAGCCCTGAGATTGTGGTTTCAATTCACTCCGTAGATACAACTTCGAAGGTGTCTTATGTGGGTATTGGATCTGCGTTGTAGACTGTTTTGGTTTCTGTGGGCTGAGCTATGGTCGTCTGTTGTAGCTGTTTGTATTGTGCTGTAATCTGATGTGGTGATATATTGGGAAGTTGGTTCACGTGATTGGGTGCCTTTGTCAGTTGCTTGACAATGTTGAATAGCTCCCTTGGTCAGTTTAGAGCTGTATTGATAACTTTGGAGTGGTAGTCTTTCCGAGAGTTGTCAATTTTGGTTTGATATTTGTTGAGAGCATCCAAGTATGATATTCTGTCAGCTTCATCTTTTGTCTTTCTCCATTTCCTTTCAGTTTTTCTCAATTGTGTTTTAATTGTCCGTAAGTCCTGTGTGTACCAGTGGGTCTTAGTGGGTCTTACAGTGTTTCTTTTGTGAGTTGTTTTCATCTGTGCTGCTGCTGCTGCAAGGGTGTCATTCCAGTTTTTGATTGATGTTACAAGGTTCTTGTGTCCTGGTTGTATGCTTGGTAGAATTTGATTGAGGAAGGTCTCTTTATTAAATGGTTTAAATCTTCGTGCCAGGCATGATCCGTCCTTACTGGTGGTCTCTTGATGGGTGTTGGTGAGGGTAATGAGGGAGTGGTCAGACCATGGAACAGCTGTAATCCTGGGTATTCTGTTTGCATTAGTTGAGTTGGTATTGAGGAATATGAGGTCCAGTATATTGCCTTTTTCATGAGTTGGGGTAGTGACAATTTGTGTCATTTCCATTGCTTCCATTACATAAATATAAAGAGGCCATAAACAATGCTAAGAAGGAAAAATCATACTAGGATACTAATGAAATCACTCAACAGACCAAGAGAGCTCTTTGAGATAGTAAAATCTCTAACCAAATCGCCACATGGTGATGACCCCTCCTACATACATCAGTCCTCAGGTACTAGCTAACTACTACAGTACCAAACTATATACTCCAATCCCCCCCAGTATGCAAATCAGAACCCTCCACTATCACTCCAACATTGCACTCTCTCACATCAGTCACCCTAGAACACCTGAATAAAATAATCACAACGATAAACACAACCACAGCCCCAGGAGACCCTGTTAGCTGGGTAAAGATAGTAAGTGGTGCATTGGCTCCAGCAATGCAAAAAATAGTAAACCTTTCCCTAACTGCAACAGGCATCTTTACGTCCAATTCTAAAATCAAACACATTAGACAAACTCCAACCGAGCTCCTACCGACCATTATCGAGCCTACCATACTTAGCAAAGATAATAGAAAAAATAGTTTAAAACCAGCTACAAGACCACTTAGACTGAACACCCCACTCGATCCACAACAGTATGGTTTCAGAAATACACCACGGGATTGAAACCCTCATCATAGCCCTATTTGATACCCTCATTAAAGGTACAGAAAAACCCAGGAATGCATTCATAATGATATTCCTTGATATTGCATCAGCATTTGATTCAATTAACCATAATATACTCTTAACAAGATTACAACAAATTGGAATTTGTGGAATGGCCCTAAGCTGGTTCATTTCGTACCCGAAAGACCACACTCAACAGATAAAAATTGGCCAAAACACATCAAAACCCTTTAGTGAAAACTAAGGAATCCCTCAGGGCTCTGTACTGTCTTCCCTATTATTTAACGTCTACCTCCAACCAATCTGCAAAATCTTTCAAAAGTATAAAGTTTTCTACCACATTTATGCTGATGATATCATGATGTACCTTCTAATCAACACCACAAAAGTTAACAGAGCGAATTACAGCATGTTATCATGAAGCAGCTCAATGGCTCTTATCAAACAACCTGAAGATAAACCTCAATAAAACAGAAGCCATCTTCATAACCAGAGACAAAGAATTCAGCCCCCCAGCACATATATAACTTGGAGAAGTAGTAATTGCAGTGAAGGAGGAGGTAAAAAATACCTAGGCATTATCCTGGATAAATCCCTGAATCTTGCTGCACATATAAATAAATCCACCCAAACCATCTATAGAAAGATTAAGATGCTCCAACGACTAAGGTCCCTGTTAGAACCATCACACTTCAGAACAGTCATACAGGCAATGATCAGTCCACATATAGACTATTGTAACAGCATATTACAAGGTCTACCAAAGCAAACACTAGCACACCTTCAGCTGACACAAAACACAGTAGCACGTGTAATAATGCAAGCATCTGGATCAGAACACATCGCACCAATCTTACACAATCTGCAATGGCTCCCTATTGCCAGTAGAAGTAAATACAAGAACCTCGTCATCATATTTAAACTGATCCATATCATATCACCATCTTACCTTACCACTCTAATATGCAAAGCCCCAGACAGAGAAGGGGATGTACACACAACTCCCTATCCACACCAATTGACTTCCGCAAAATAAACAAAATGAGCAATAGAGCATTTTCATATTACTCCCCAATTCTATGGAATTCCCTCCCCCCAAGAATAAGAGAGATAAAAGACCTCATGGAATTCAGAAAAAGAATAAAAGCACTACTATTTGCAGAACACTATGGTCAGTACCTCTCAGAATCACTTACGCCCTAACAAAGGCTACGTTAAATAACCGAATTGTAAATATTCTGTGATCATGACTCAAATTCCCTCCATTGCAACTGCCCATGTACCCTGTAATCAGTCAGTCACTGATGTACACCATTTATAATCCATCAAAATTACCACCTAACTCCTATGCCTTCGTGCCAGTTACACTGTAAATAGTTAATTTCTGTTGCTCAATATTCACTATTATATGTACATATGCACTGTTTTATTGTACAAAGTTAACCATGTTAGATATAATGTTCAAATTCTTTTCATTGTAAACGGCCTTGATTGCTGGATAAGGTGGTATATAAGACTCTGAAATAAATAAATAAATACCATGTTAGGAGTTTTCAATTTGGAGAAAAAGACAACTGCGAGATAGAGGTTTATGAAATCATGAGTGCTGTGAAATAAGTTAGTAGAGAACAGTCATTTACCTTTTCAAGTAGTACTAAGACTAGGGAACACACCATGAAACTAACTGTTAGCAATTTTAAAGCACATTTTTAAGAAAGCTTCTTTCAGTCAGCCGACAGTTAAGCTGCAGCATTTGCTGCTAGAAGATGTGGTGAAGATGAACAGCTTTATTGGGTTTATTAAGGTTTGGATCAACCCATTAATTGTTAGCCAGATAGACGTCTGAGGTGGGAGGTCCTAAAGTCTGAGAGCCAGCAACATGGAATGGACTTTCTCCATTAGGATCCATTGGGTACTTTGTGTGACCCGTAGAAGACAGAATTCTGGGATTGATAGATTGTCAATATAAAATGGCGTGCTGTTTCTGATGCTCATTGTTTCGAGGGACCCAGATTAATTGTTATCAACTTGAGTCTTGTAATTTAGCACATTTGGATCAGTCATTCCATAGTTCATGAGTCATGATAAGACTTTTGCAGATCTCTGAGAAGTATTGTGTTTACCTGGATAACCTGTGTATTACAGGTTCAATTTCAAATTTTGGCACCCATAGAAAACATAGAGGAAATTACTGGAGGGTTGGTGGAGCCTCATTTCAAGATCATCCCTACCCGTATCTTCTCCTAGAGTAGACCCTCATCTTACCCCCTACCTGTTGTGCCGCTCTCCTCTTCAAAACCCTTGCAACAAGACCAGTATTAGCCTGTGAACCCACTTCCTCTAGCTGCAGAGACGGCTTGTTATCATGGACATCCTGCCATGGGTGAGGCCCTGAAGAGTTTTTTGCTGAAGCTCATGAGTTCCACACTGAGTTTAAGCGTCAAGTGTTTTTAAGAGGAAGTTGGCTATGGGCCTTATCGTGCATGACAGTGGCACCATTCTGCCTATGAAAATTTGGTACCAAAGGTGCGGTTTCCTAAATTCAGGGGTAGTGTATTGAGGGGAGACATTGGAAGGTGCTCTGATGGGTGAGATGGGACATGATGTGTAATAAATATTTGGCTTTGTTTTCATTGTAACAAAGCTCTTCCTTATGGGATTTGCTTTGATGATGTTCTGTGATTCTGTTTAGGGCCAGCGGTGCAGTATAACCCGTCCTTCCTTGGGCTACGATTCCTCTGCGCACAGGGACAAGGTGGCAAGACCTTACAGTTTATATCTCCTTATTCTTCCTTTTTATTAATTAACAATGAACTCTTGGAGCTTTACTAACAATAATTAAGCATGTGACATTTTCTCTCCTGATTTCTCTGCTGGGACACTCCTGCTCTCTGTGGTACAGCACCCTCTCACTTTTACTCTCCCTTCTCTTAAAAAATGGCATCATATTTTCCAATGGGATTGTCTTGTCCTTTTAAAACGGTACTGTAAAGACCTGCTCAGTCTCTGTGTTGTATATGTTGAGATAAAGCGATACATCTACATAACTATCCACAGATACATAGAAAATGAATGAGGAGAGGTGAAAGAGTTTGGTTAACGTTGGACAAAATTAAGCTGGACAGAGTAACAGTCGGGTGTTCTTAGACATGCTTCAACTTTGGCCAGTCAACTCTGATTCAGAAAAGGCCAGTCAGAGTTAGCCAGGTAACTCTGATGGCCTGGAATTAACTAGACAACTTTGGATAACTTTCAATCAGATACTCAGTCTGAACCTCTATGTGCTGACTATCCAATTAGTTATCTGTTTCTGAATATGAGCCCCGTGCATATATATGCATGTGTCTTTTTATTTATGCACGCATAGTATGTATTTCAGTGTGTGCAAAGCATATGCTAATGAAGTAGAGCTTGAGTGTGTCCATTTCAGAAGGATGAGGCAGGATGCTTGTCAAAGGATCTATAAAGCTTGAGAATGATGTAGAATTTGACAGCTAAGACTTAATGCTAAAAAATGCAAGATCATAGATTTGGGCTGCCTGAACTCACAGGATGAGTACAGTATGGAGGTGAAATTCTGTGCATAAAAGAACAGTATGATCAGGGGTGATCATATCTGATGATCTGAAGGCAGCCAAACAGGTAGATAGGGTGGCTGCAAAAATCAGAAGGATGCTTGGGTGCATAGGGAGAGGAATGGCCTGCAAGAAAAAGGTGTATAAGTCTCTAGTGAGACCTTATTTTGGAATACTGTGTACAATTTTGGAAATTACACCTTCAAAAGGACATAAATTGGATAGTCGGGGGGGTGGGGGGCTGCTACTAAAATGGTCAGCAGTCTTTATCAAAGCATCTGGGGGTAAACTTTAAAATCTAAACATATATACCCCAGAAGAAAGGAAGGGATAAGAAGATATGTGATAGAGAATAAATGCACAGGAGGCAGGCCTCTTTCAGTAGAAAGGAGGCTCTGGAATGAAGGATCATAAGATGACGGTGACTCGGGAGTAAGCTAAGGAAAGATTTCTGTAAAGAAAATATGGTGGAAGTATGAAACACCGGAGGTGGTGGGGACCAGAACAGTATAAACACAGAGCTATCTTGGAGGAAGGGATTATAGAGGTGAGCAGTTAGTGTGGGTGGATATGCTGAATAGACCAACAGGCCATATGGTTTTATCTGCCATTGTATTCTGTTTTAAAACTATCCAACTTCCTATATGCCACAGGTCATACAATAGACACCCTAAACTCTCACTAAAATTGTCAGTCTGTCCAAGCCAGGCAGATAAATTTGTCCTCACTCTTCTCCTTCCCCACCAAGTCCACATAGATGATACAGTTCTGTAGCAGCCTTGAAACCTATTTCTGCTGTCTCCAATTCTAGACATATTTTACACCAACCAGTGTGCAGACATAAACCACTCCCACATAACACAACATGGAAGCATGTACTCACGTACAACATAACTTGTCAAACTACAAGAAGAGAAGCTCAGTGTGAACACCTCAGATGAACACAAGGTTAACTTAATTTTACCGTAGCATGTTTTCACTACCCCACCCATGCTGACATAATGAACAAGTAACACTGCTCATCCCATGACCTAAGCCATACAGAGTGAGACACCACCACAACCTCTAAAACAATTCTGACATCATCCAAGAAGCTGACAAAAGGGAGTCTAGTTGTCCTGAATAGATCCAACTACTTATAGGAAGCAGAGAGGCAGTGCTCCAACCCTGCAATCTCCAAACTCAATTCCTCAGGCTGTACTGGAGAGCACCTGAAGGAGTTGCCAAACCTCCTGAAACACAGAAACAAATTATTTTGGTTATATATCCCAGGATGTGGCCCAAAAAAAAGTGAGAACATCTCATAGCATATAAGTTATTTAAAAATTCAAAAAGACAGATGTAAACGATTGACAAATTAAAAAACCAAAGATGGCGACCGGAAATTGTCGAAATAAAGACGTTATATAGCTAAAAAAGGTAAATAAGTAAACTATTATAGCTTTTAATTTACGAGATGTTCTCACTTTTTTTTGGGCCACCCTGTATATATCTCCCAGGGTCCTTAAAGAAGTGTCTTCCATTTATTTATTTTATTTAAAAGATTTTTCTCATGCCTATCCCAAATTCTGGATGTTACAAAAATACATTCATAATTACATCATACCATAATATATCAAACAGCATAAAAATACATAAAACATAATAGCATCATTAAAAAACCTGCTAGAAAAAATGCCTTAAATTACTTCTGAAAATCAGTAATGGAGAACCATTAATCAAACTGACATAGAAAGCTTGTTCCATTCTGTTGGAAGAGCTATTGAAAACGATCTATTCCTGTATCTTTCTAATCTTTCAAATCATGGTGAGCCAGAAAGGTGCCATAGAATAAACTGATAAACTAAAGAGTGACCATTTACTGTGATCATATATATATATATATATATATATATATATATATATATATATATATATATATATATATACCCTAGATGTAGAAAAGAAAAAATGAGTCTGAAGATTTTTTACTAGTAATATGTAACTTCTGATTACATTGGCTACAGTCTTTTGATGAGTGGAGAGTGACCAACATAACACTCATATTTAGAAAGAGCTTCAGGAGTGATCAAAGAAATTCTTTGGGAACAAACAGGAAGTCAGTCCTCACATATGGGTGACGTCGGCACCGACAGACCTTGTGCAGATTCACTCCCCAGCTTTCAAAGAAAGCCTTTGGGAGTTAGACCAGGCATGTGCAGTCACCTTCCCGCACAAGGGTGCCATCTTACTCGGTCTTCCTTTTTTGGCGGAGCCCTGCAGACATCCTGTCTGTGTCCCCAGTAAAAGTACATTTTTGGAGCAGATGCAGGAGGCGTTCCAAAATGGCGGCAGTAGTCTTTCTCATGTGAGCACGCTTGCTATGGGGAAGAAGCATAAGGGGAAACCAGGGCCATTGCCCTCACAGCCCTCTAATACATCTACTCCAGTTTCCAATTTGATGATTGGTCCTTTGGATCCGTTCTTGCTTTGTGCAGCCCGAGGTTTGGATGGTTCTGGTGGAGTAAGCCGGCTAACAGTATCGCCGGAGTCAGAGCGCTCGGCGGCTGTTTCGGTGTCATCTCTCTCCCCAGCATTGAGCCCGGTGCCGAAAGTACCCCACAGCCAACCTTTGCCAGAAGACTTCCTGGAGTTGGCTTCTCCCTCGTTGTGGGTTGTGGCAAGCTTCTCGAGAGGGCCAGAAAAGGAGGAGCTGGAGGAACCAGAGAGTGCTGTCTATGGAGAGCCCTACTAGATTTCATCTATGGTGTCGGTTGGAGAGGTGTGTGCAGGGAAGGAGATCCCTACTACAAGTGGAAGAGAGCTGTCGGCAGCAATGGAGGCAGTGTCATCAGCTGCTGAATCGGAAGTGGCCTTTTCTATACAGCATCCTGTGAATTTCACCTTGGAGGCTATTTGGAATGCTATTGGGAGAAGTTTTTTCCTCGGGTATCTTCTTTAGCCACAAAGGTGAATTCTTTCAGGAAAGTTTCAGGCATGCAAGTGGAGGTGGAAGAAATGCGAAACAAGCTTGCTTATCTTGAGGAACACTCTAATATTTATAAAAAGAACTTTCTGTCACTTCAAGTTAAATTGGAACATCTGGATAACTTGTCTAGAGTTAATAACCTGAGAATTATTAACTTTCCAAGGTTGCTTTCAGTCTCGGCTAGAGATATGTTTAAACAATACTTGGTGGAGGTCTTAGGAGTTTCTCCTAAACTGATGCCACCTTTGGTTAAAATCTATTATTTACCCAAGGCGAAGCTTGCTCCGACTTTGGGTGATTTGGGTAGGGATCAAGTTCAGGGGAACACCTTGAATGTTACAGATTTGTTAGAAAATTCAGGGTATGAGTCTCAGGTTCCTTCTACATTGCTTATAACGTTTGCTTTGTTGTCTGATAAAGAATGGTTGTTAAAACTTTTCTTTCAAAAAAGGAAACTTCTATTTCGTGGTTTATCCATACGTATATATCCTGATTAGTAAGAGATACCCAGAAGCGGCGCAGGGAGTTTCTTCTGCTCCGCCCTGGGGTTATGCAGTTGGGAGGGCTCTTTTTCCTTAAACATCCGTGTAAATGTTTAGTGAAATATCACTCTGTTTCTTATATATTTTATGAGCCCTCCCAGCTGTTAGCCTTCATTAATGCCAGGCGACTGGAGTCCTCTATTGTTCCCTCCTAGTGTTCTTTTAGTTATAGATCTGGATGTTGACTATCTGCTTTTGTTTCTTAACATATATCGATTAAAGTTTGTATAGGATACCCCCCCCCCTTTTTTGTGGGCTAGGGAGGGTCGACATTTTTATTTTCTGTTTGGAAATACTTCATGAATTTTGCTTTATGATGTATTCTGTTAATAGAGTACTTTTCAAGTGTCTTCTCTGTCTCTGCAAGAATTGTTTGTATAAACTTTCTTCATTTATTAGTAAAATTTCATAAATACAAAATTTTAAAAAAGTCCATTTTTCTTCCCTTCTTTCCTATGCATTTTTGTGCTCTTTTTTTGCTGGATCGGTTCTATGATCACCTTCTTGCCACCCTCGCCTCGGTGTCTCATTTTTGTCGGGTATATTTTTTATTTTTCCTTTTTGTGGGTGCAGGAGATCCCTCATGCCCTCCCTGACCGAAACATGTGAGTTTGATCTCACAGGTACGGTGTTCCTTGCTATGTCTACAGTCGGATTCAAGAAATGTGGCAAATGCCCCCGCACCATGTCCATTACGGATTGCCACAGTTGCTACATACAGTGTCTAGGGGCTGACCATGATGATGACTTCTGCCCACTCTGCCTGCAGATGTCATCAAAGAGCCAGAAAAATCATGAGCAGCAGCGTAAGGAGCTGATTGGCTCAAAGGACTCTTCCGCGGGACTGGCCTCAAGCATGGAGTCGCTGCCCTCGGGGGCCGTGTCCGACGACTTGGTGTTGCATGAGCATGCTCGATCCAAGCTGCAAAGCCTCAGACTGGGGATCATCCTCCAAGGACCTCCACCATGAGCTCAAGACATCGTCCAAGTCAAGATCGAAGATGAAGGCTGACCCCAGCGCTGGAGTTAAGTCCTCGGGTAACCAGACTCTGAGTCCTCAACCTGACGCTGAGGGTGATGACCGGTAGCGGTCCTCGAAGTTATTGCGGCGGGAGGAGGCTCACTCCATGTCGGAGAATTGGGCTCAGTCCCCTGGCGCGATCACCATGGTGATTCCCCTCTGAGGGACCTGGCTCTAAGCTCAATGCTGTCGAGACCTGAGCCAGCTGCTGCAGAACCTACTGTCATCGAGGCCAGGATGGCAGCCCTGGAACGTAGCCTAGTTGCCTTACGTGAGGCGCAGCAAGGCCCGACACCTGGTGTCTCCGGGTCGTTGGTGCCATCCACAACACCCTCCACTGCCAGGACCTCTCCAGAGGAAATCCAGCCTGTCCTGGAGTGGTTCTCTGGTTCAGAGCCGAGACAGTTGGCCTCCCACTTGAGACGCGACTCACCCCCGAGTACCTTGGAGTCAGCATGTGGGTCATCTGCTCAATGACCACCTGGGACTCAAGGTCTCCTCCAGCTCCAAGTTGCAATGGGTGACTGATGACGAGTCGCACAATACAGCCTGGCTAAGGTCCTCTGACTTGGAACAGTGGTTACAGGACAAACTGGTTGATGTCCCATGCCGAGGAAAGAACCTCTTCAGCAAACCCATGACTAACAAGGCGGCTGAGCTGAAGACAGAGTTCCTGAACCGGACTAGGCTGTCCAGGAAGATGGCTGATCCATCCTGTCGGAAGGCTTCAGGGGAAAAAGACCTTCCACCTGAAGGGGAAAAAGGCATACGGGAAAGACGCCCAGTTTCCAGCCTACCAGGTTTCCCAACAGGGTCAGCAGGCCAAGGGCCATGGGCACAGCCCCTGTAAGCAAAAAGCCCCCAAGCAGTGCCGCAGCCACAACCTGGAAGGGTGCGGCTTTTGACTTCTTGGGCATAGTCTATCTTCTCCCGGAAGGACAGGGCCCAAAGCATATGGGAGGACATCTGGTCCACTTCGCCCACCTCTGGCCAGGTAGTACCACCGTTGCCTGGGTACTGCAGGTGGTGCGAGAGAGCTACCTTCTGCATGTCAACCAGATGCCTCCCTTCTTTCCAGGGGAGCTTCCCATGACCTCCTACAGAAGGAACTAGAGTCCCTACTCTGGGACCAGGCCTTGGAGCCAGTACCTCAGCCCCTCTGGGAAAAAGGATTCTACTCCCAGTATTTCCTTGTCCCAAAGAAGACAGGCGACTATAAGCCCATCCTGGATCTGCGGGACCTAAACCACTTTCTGGATAAGGAGAAGTTAAAGTTGCTATTCCTTGGAACATTGCTGCCTTACCTCCTCTTGGAAGACTGATGATGCTCCTTGGATCTCAAAGGCTCCATCACTGGCACCATCATTACCTCTGCTTTGTCATCGGAGGTTACCACTATCAATACAGGGTGCTCTCCTTCGGCCTCCCCTCAGCCACCAAGGGTGTTCATCAAGTGCCTGGCGGACGTCGCCACTCACCTCCGCTTACAGTAAGCGGGTCTTCCCCTATCTGGATTGACTGGCTTATAAAGGCAAGCTCACCAGAGGTGGCATGCAATGTGGCCCGCCATACCATTAGGGTGCTGCAGACTCTGGGGTTTGTCATCAACTTCCCAAAGTCGCATCTGCACCTGATTCAGCACCTGAGTTCATTGGAGCCCTCCTGAACTCGACACAGGCCAGAAACTTCCTCCCTCTGGACCAGACGCAGCACCTCGTGTCACTAGCAGGGGAGGTGCAGAGCCACTCAACGGCATCTGCCTGGCTTTTGCTGCACCTCTTGGGGCACATAGCCTCAACCGTGCATGTGACCCCGTAGGCACGTCTCCGAATGCGACAGGCTCAGTGGACATCTGGAGGATCGGGTCTGGATTACCTGGCCTCTAGTAGCCTCTCTCGCCTGGTGGCAGAGCCAACCGAATCTCATGGCTGGCCTAGCCTTCCAGGCCCATCCGGCACACTGCATCCTCACTATGGATGCCTCCAAGCTCTGTTGAGCCCACTGCGACGGTCTGCAGTCTCAGGGTGCCTGGATTCAGGAGGAGAGTACCCTCCAGATCAACCTCCTGGAACTCCAGGGTGTGACAAACGCCCTCAGAGTGTTCCGCACCCACCTGATGGGCCAGGTGGTGCTCATCCAGACGGATAACCAAATAGTTATGTTCTATATCAACAAACGGGAGGAATGGGCTACTGCTTCCTCTGCCTGGAGGCAATTCACCTGTGGAATTTCACCATGGAGAAGGCGTGACCCTCCGGGCGGTCCACCTGCCATGCCAGGACAATCTTCTTGCGGATTGGCTCAGCAGAGTGCTTCATCCTCACGAGTGGTGACTCAACCCAGAGGTAGCCAACTCCATCTTTCAACATTGGGGGACCCTGACGTTGGACCTCTTCGCCAGCTCTGAGAATGTGCAGCTGCTGCATTACTGCTCATGTAGGCTGGCCCCAGGCCGAGTGGTGGCAAGCCTTCCTCCTGCACTGGTCCGGGAGCCTCCTGTATGCATACCCGCCTACACCCCTGGTCCCCAAAGCCTTGCTCAAGGTTCAGTTGGACAGGGCCTCAGTAATCCTCATTGCTCCTCAGTGGTCCCAACAGCAGTAGTTCCCCCATCTCTTGCAGCTGTCCCAAGCTGCCCCAATACCTCTGGGTGAGGACACAGACCTGCTGTCACAGAAGAACAGGACCTTTCTCCATCCCAATCTCTGAGCCCTCACCCTGATGGTGTGGATGCTGAAAGGCTAACCATAGCACACCTCTGCCTCTCCAGGGAGGTGGAGGATGTTCTACTGGCATTGCGCAAGGACTACATGCCACGCATATGACTTCAAGTGACATTGATTCTCTGTCTGGAGCTCAGACAAGAATTTCAACCCCTTCTCTTGCTTGGTGCAGGACATACTGCAATATGTCCTGCACCTCTCTTGGACTGGTCTGAAGTCGAATTCTATCAGGGTGCTCTTCAGCGCCATAGTGACACATTGTCACTCTGTCGACGGCCAGTTCATCTCTGTGCACCTGCTAATGGGCCGCTTCATAAGGGGGCTTCTCCTCTCACCTTCCCCCCCCCCCCCCCCGTATGTCCACCGCCTGTGTCGTGGGACCTGAAAGTCATTCTTGGGAAGCTGATGGCTCCCCCTTTTGAGCCTCTGGCTACCTGCCATTTCAAGTGCTTGTCATGGGAATTTAGTGTTCTTGGTAGTGCTCACTTCAGCCAGATGACTCAATAAGCTGCAGGCATTGGTGGTTAACGCCCCCTACACCAGGTTCTACAGAAACAGGGTCGTTCTCTGGACACACCCAAAATTTGTGCCTAAAGTGGTGTCCGCTTTTCATATGAACCAGAATGTGGTCCTACCCACCTTTTTTCCCATGCCTTATGCCTCCTTTGCAGAAGCGAAGTTACATACCTTGGATTGCAAGAGGGCTCTGCCCTTCTATCTTCAGAGGACACAGCCCCATCACTGCTTGTTGCAGCTGTTTGTCTCCTATGATGCTAACAGACATTTGCCGGGTCACCACCTGTTCTTCAGTCCATACCTTTGCCGTGCTTGGAAGAGAGCTCACAACACAACAGCGCATTCGGCCAGGCAGTACTTCATAACCTGTTTGGGGAATAGTGCAACTCCTTCCCTCCGGCCCATTGTATTCAGGCTACCAGTGAGGTGATTCCATGCTTAATGCTGCAGCTGCATCTCTGGACTTCAGGCCATTCAGCTCTCCTTGCTGCCCTGCATGATTCACTTTTTTGCATCATTGGGGACACCTACAGGTCTTTTCAGTAGCCTGTAGATTGGGAGTCCCATATGTGAGGACTGACTTCCTGCTGTCCCCGGAGAACACCTGTTACAGGTGAGTAATTACACTTTAGAGTCTGTCATTGCTGACAGTTAGTGTAGCTGGAAAACTTTGGAGATTCCTGGAGGAAAAATTCATAAATTGTTAAGGTAGACTTGTGGGAAAGCCACTGCTTATCCCCAGGAGTAAGCAGCATGGAGCCTTTTGTGTTCTGGTGTAGCCACGGAAACAGGATACTGGCCTTGATGAGCATTTGGTCTGAGCCATTATGGCATGTTCTTATTAGCTATTCTTTTTTTTTTCCATTTGAACTTTTTAATAAGAATTTCAGAGAATTACAGATATTACAAATTCAACTTAACATTTATATATATTAATATTTATATAGTCTATTTATTTATTCATATAGAATTTCTCTAGAATCTTTTATTTCATCCTCTTACCCACCCTCCCTCTCACCCATCCCTCCCACTCTCATTCATTCTTCACTCATCCATTACTGAATTAATCTCCTCTCCCCTTTCAGCTAGTCACCATTGAGCCCTTTTTCGATAAATATCGCTCTCCCTCTTTCTTCCTTCCATTTTTCCATCCATTTACACACACTCTTCCATTGTTCCTCAGCTTTCCCCCCGACCCTCGCCGCATCTCCGTCAATCTATGCATCAAACACACCTCGGCCACTCTTCTCACAAATCCTGCCGTTTGTGGCACGGTCTCCCCCTGCCAGTGCTGCAATATCTCACTTCTGGCAGCTACTAAACAATGATGTATCACGCCACTAACTCTTTTAGGAATATCTTCCTCTAATTTGTGTATTAAGCAAATCTCTGTTTTTTATGTATTCGATATCCTGTCATATTGTATATCAACTCCAAAATCTCTATCCAATATGCTTGTATCCATTTACACTTCCACCACATATGCAACCAATCCCCTCTCTCATGACATCCCCTCCAACATAGATCATTTAGCCCCCATCCAGCTCTTTTTTACATACTGGAGTCCAATACCATCTGAACAACATTTTATATGCATTCTCTTTTACCCTTGTGCCAATGGATATACTTTCCACTGTCCTTATTATTTTATCCCATTCCTCCTCAGACCAATTCATCCCCAAATCTTTTTCCCACTTTATCATATATTCCAATTTGTTGTTCCCTCCTTCCAGTAAACCTTTATAAATTTTGGACAAAATTCCTTTCTGCCCCAAATTTCCTATACACAACGCTTCAAATCATCCCCTATTTTCCCAGAGATCATGCCACCCCCTTTGATTGCTTTAAAAAGTGACAGACTTGTAGATATGCATAATAATCTCTATCTTCTAATTTATATAGATCCTTAATATTTTCAAATTCAAAAATACCCTCGTTACTCACTATTTATGAGATATATTTTAGTCCCACCTGTTCCCATCTATGCAAAATGCATATATCTGCACCTTGTCCACTTTCAATACAGTCTTTCAGGGGCATACCCTGTATATACCTTTTGTTTTGTATTAAACGTTTTCTGTTTTGTTTCCAAACTTGTAAACTATGTACTGTTAGAGGATTGTGATTTTTAGTTTTTAAAGTAAAACTTCCTCTCCAAACTACTTTGGTTAAACTTTCTCCCATTAAAAAAAACTTCCTCCATTTAAACCCAATGTTTCTGTGTTCCTCTATGTCACTCATAAATCGTTTTTAATTGTGCTGCCTCATAATATTTCCTAAAATTAGGCATTCCTAAACCTCCCTCTGCTTTGGCTCTTTACATTATAGTCATGGCTACTCTCCCCCATCCATTTTGCCAAACAAAATGGTTAACGATTCTTTGTAACCTTTTTAACTGATTAAGTGGTATTTTAATTGGTAACGTCTGGAAGAGAAATAGCAATCTTGGTAAGAGCATCATCTTTATGGTAGCAATCCATCCAAACCATGACAAATATCCCCTCCCCCATCCATCTAACCAGCTCTCTACTTGTCTAAATAATTTCTGATAATTCAGTTTATATAATGCTTCTATCTTGTTACTAATATAAATGCCAAGACAATTCATAGCTATAATGTACATAGTTGTAGATACTGTAAATAGTTTCCCCAGATTGAAATCCAAGTTGTACTCCCGTTCACTGTAAGTGCATAACAGACATAGTTGTAGATACTGTACATAGTTCCCCCAGATTGAAATCCAAGTTGTATCTCCCGTTCACTGTAAGTGCATAACAGACATCCTGAGATGCATAGATGTTACCTGTAAACCGCACTGATTTTAAAGAGCGCAGTATATAAAAGCAATAAATAAATAAATAAAATAAAAATAAATAAAAAAGATATCTAATACTCTGTTTTGCCCATTTAAACTGGTATTTCTTTTGTAACTTGCCCTGTGTGTCTCTGTGCGTAGTTAAGTTTAAAATTTCTGATTTAGTCCAGTTAATAGTAAAACCCGATAATTTGCCAAATTCTTCTATTTCCCACATTAAGTACTTAATTGAAGTTTGAGGCTTACATACACTTAAAATTATATCGTCTGCAAATAACAAAATTTTATATTCACTCCGTCCTATATTTATTCCCTTAATATCCTCCCTTTCTCTCACTCTTGCCGGCTCTAATGAAATAGCAAAAAGTAGTGGGGATAATGGAAAACCTTGTCCTATTCCTCTTTCTTGGCCAAAAAGTTCTGAATAAGCACCATTCACTCTTACACATGTTTTGGGGTTGCGATATAACGCCTTTATCCAACTTATAAAATCTTCCCCTAAACTCATTTTTTCCATTACCTCAAATAGAAATGGCCAAGATACTTGATCAAAAGCTTTTTCTGCATCAAGAGATAATAATGCTTCTTTCCCGTTTTGTTCTATAGACCAAATCCTATTTAAAATTTTTCTATTATCAGCTACTTGTCTACCTGGAATAAATCCTGTTTGATCACAATGAATCAACTTACCAGTGAATTTATTTAAACGTGTAATTAAAATTTTAGCTAATAATTTGGCATCAAGATTAATCAGAGAGATTGGTCGATATGAAGAGCATTCTTGTGGATCTTTCCCTTCTTTATGTATTATAGTTATACCTGTCCATCCCATAGTATCCACTAATTCCTTTCTCTGTCTTGGTAAATTGAATGATCTCACTAACAGTTCTAATAGTATTTCTTCAAATCTGTGATAGAAACGTGCTGTCAGCCCATCTAGTCCCAGGGCTTTATCTGCTTCCTGATCGACTCTCCGGGCCAGTCCAGGAACAAGAGGGTTGTCAATCCTCTCTAGCAACTGAGGACTGAAAAACTGAAGTTTTGCATAGCTGGTGTCTGGCTCCCCCTGCTGGCCAACCTTCAGTCATTCAGTCCTCAGCAACTGGAACGGACGGTTTTCCTGGCTGGCTCCCGTGAAAGTCATTTTATAGAGATTTTCTACTTTATTTTTTTCTCTTTCTTTTTATCTTACAAACAGTGGTAGTGGAGTGAGCCCTAGCGGGGTTCGTTTTCCTTAGTTTATTTTATTGTTATTGGATTCTCAAACGGAGCTGCTTAGGCAGAGCCTGCCTTAATCAGCAGCTTCGTTTAGAGTCACAGAGCCCCAGAAACCATCCTGCTGTCATCCGGTTTTAGTTTCTCGACCACTGGCAGTGTATGAGAGTTACTAAGCTGGAATATAATTTTTCAAGGTATGTGGGGCATTTTTTTATTCTGTCGGGAAACGGCGATGTTTAGCGGGTTTTCTGCTTTGTCGGCGTTTTCTTGCTGTTTTGCGTTGATTTCGGCGGTTTAAAGCATTCAGTTTATTTTTGATGTGCTTTTACTTTTTAAAGTTATTTTTGCTTAAGCTTGTGAGAGTATTTTATTTTTCTTCCGTTAATCACAATGGAATCAGTTTCAGGGGGCGGTTTAGAATCGGCGGGAACGGCCGCCATTACAGCTTCTGCTCAGGTTCCTTTAGTTCACGATAAGCCGGTTAAGAGAAGAGCAAAGTCTAAAAGACAGGAGAAAGTGGTAGAAAATCCTTCTCCTCCCTTAGTTGAGGCTCAAAAAAGTTTGGAATCTGTTTTTTCACCTGACTTTATTTTAGCTCTTCATCAAGCCTATTGTTTAAAGTGGCAGCATGCCCAGGACAAGGGTTCTGTCACTGAAACTGCACAAGTTTTTGAAAATATGTCTCCTGTTTTAGATTCAGGTGAAGGTCCCTCTACCTTGATTTTTGGTCCACAGATAAGTGGTGATAAGGCTGCTCAGCAAGACTCTGGCCTCCCGGGACTGGAGGAGGGTGAACTCCTTTCTGATCCCGGGGTGGACTGGGCAGCTGAGTTAGATGAAGCTGATTTAGCTTCCAGTGAGGATCCCAATTTGTTTAGAGTTTTTAGAAAGGAAGAATTGGGTCCTCTTATTGCTCAGACTTTATCTGTTTTGAATATTCCGGTGCCAGTTTCTCAGGAAGTGCCTCTTGAGGATCCTCTTCTACAAGGTTTTAAGATGGAGCAAAAATGCTTTCCTGTGCACCGGGTTATGAGACAGATGGTGGATTCTGAGTGGGAATGTCCAGAGGCTTCCTTGCGGGGAGCACGGGCTATTGGCCGGTTATATCCTTTGCCGCAAGAGGACCAGGAGTTGCTTAAGATGCCTAAGGTAGATGCTCTGGTTTCTGCGGTAACCAGAAAAACGACTATCCCAGTTGAGGGCGGAGCGGCTCTCAAGGATTTGCAGGATAGAAAGTTAGAAACCTTGTTAAAACAGGCTTTTGATTCTTCAGCTCTATCTTTGCGGGCGGCTATCTGTGGGGCTTTGGTTTCCAGAGCTTCTATTCGTTGGATCCAGAGTGACTCTCTCTCTCCTTCCGGACAGGGTGAGGGTGCTAAGCTTGAGGGTGCGAGGCTCGAGTCAGCGGCTTCTTATCTCGCAGATGCCTTCTATGATTTGGTGCGGATTTCGGCGAAGTCCATAGCAACTGTTGTAGCAGCTCGGAGATTTCTTTGGTTAAGAAATTGGGCGGCGGACACTTCTTCTAAGGCAAGACTTAGTAAACTTCCATATAAGGGTTCGCTGCTGTTTGGTGCGGCCTTGGATAAGATTGTCAAGGATCTGGGTGATTCTAAGGGTGGCAGACTTCCAGAGGACCGCCCATAATCTCAAAAGCCGAGCAATTTACAGAGGGGTGCTTCTCGGGATTTTCGCCGTTTTCGTGGTGCCCGTTTTGCCCTGTATCAACGAGGTCGTTTTATTTCCAGAAGTCAGTCCTTTCGTGGGACACGAGGCTTTGGAAGAGGTTATTTCGGAGCCCAACAAAATTCAGCAAAAAAACCTCAATGAAGTGAGGTTGGTTCAGGCGGAAATCCCGGTAGGGGGTCGACTTCAAGCCTTTCTTTCCGTCTGGACCACCATTACTTCCGACAAGTGGGTTCTGGAGATAATTCACGACGGATATTTTCTCGAGTTCGCTACTCCTCTAAAAAATGCTTTCGTGGTGTCTCCTTGTGGTTCACAGATAAAACAAGCAGCGGTGGAGGATACCCTTCGCCGATTAATACGTCTGCGGGCAGTTGTTCCGGTGCCGTTAAGCCAGTTAGGCTTAGGTCGATACTCCATTTATTTTGTAGTCCCCAAAAAGGAGGACTCTTTTTGTCCTATTCTAGATCTAAAGGGCATAAACCGCTGTTTGAGAGTTCCACATTTCCGCATGGAGTCGCTTCGCTCGGTTATTCAGTCAGTGCAACCGAACGAAGTCTTAACCTCCATAGATCTCACGGAGGCTTATTTACATATCCCTATAAGACCAGAGCACCACAAATTTCTTCGTTTTGCGGTGCATATGGGACATTTCCAGTTTCGAGCTCTACCTTTTGGACTGGCCACAGCACCGCGCACATTCACAAAGGTGATGGTGGTGGTAGCTGCGGCTTTACGCAAAGAGGGTGTTCTCGTTCATCCCTATCTCGACAATTGGCTGATTCGAGCATCTTCAGTGTCAGACTCCCTAACGGCTACGGCGAGAGTCGTGAGTCTTCTAGAGCAGCTCGGTTGGGTAATCAACCAAGCCAAAAGTCAGTTGCACCCGGTCACGCGCCTTCTTTACTTGGGGGCAATTTTCGATACCGCTTTAGGGGCGGTCTTTCTGCCAGAGAACAGGGTGCAAAAGATTTTGTCGCAAGTGCGCAACTTCTTGCGTCTCAAAGCTCCAACAGCGTGGCGTTATCTTCAGCTCCTGGGGTCAATGGCGGCAACGCTGGATCTTGTTCCGTGGGCAAGAGCTCACATGCGGCCATTGCAACAGGCTTTGCTTTCCAGGTGGTCCCCTCAGCAGCATCCTCTAGACCACAAGTTGCCCAATTTGCCCAGGGTAATCTCAAGTCTTCAGTGGTGGTTGGATCCCACTCATTTACATGCGGGAATGCCCTTATGTCAACCGGACTGGGTGCTAGTTACTACAGATGCCAGCCTCATCGGTTGGGGTGCTCATTGTCAGGAGATTTTTGCTCAAGGGGTTTGGCCGGCAGAGTTGAAGGATTGCTCCATCAACCTCTTGGAGCTCAAAGCGGTTTCATTGGCTCTTCGAGAATTTCTTCCTCTTCTCAGGCAGAAATCGGTTCGCGTGTTTTCAGACAATGCGGTCACAGTTTCTTATATCAACAGGCAAGGCGGCACAAGGAGTGCTGTATTGCTAGAGGAAAGTCAGCAGTTGATGTTCTGGGCGGAACAGCATCTGGTGGCTTTGTCGGCAGCTCATGTAGCAGGTCGAGACAATATCACGGCGGACTTTCTCAGCCGCACGGTGGTAGATCCTGGAGAATGGGAATTGAATCCTGCGGTATTTCACGAGCTGACCCTCAGGTGGGGTCAGCCGGTGATGGACCTCATGGCCACTTTCGACAATGCCAAAGCCTTTCGGTTTTTCAACAGACGCAGGGAAAGCATGTCGGAGGGTCTCGATGGCCTAGTGCAACCGTGGCCATACAAGAGTCTTCTTTACGTGTTCCCTTCTTGGCCAATGATAGGCAGAGTGATTCGCAGAATTGCTCGTCACAGGGGTCGAGTAATTCTCATTGCGCCCGACTGGCCCAGGAGAGCGTGGTATGCAGATTTAGTTCGCCTTCTCATAGCCAGTCCCTGGAGGCTGCCCTCCCGGGCAAACCTGCTCTTTCAAGGGCCTCTGCTCATGCCGGAGGTGGATCGCTTCTCTCTTACGGCTTGGCTCTTGAAAGGTGTCGGTTAATACGTCGAGGGTATTCGACCTCCGTTGTGGCCACGATGTTGCAGGCCAGAAGACGTTCTACGTCGCTTGCATATGTTAGAGTTTGGCGAGTTTTTGAAGCTTGGTGTGCTAGCCAGAGCCTTCGTCCATTTCTCGCCTCAATACCTCACGTCTTGGCTTTCTTGCAAGATGGGCTAGATAAAGGTTTGGCGCTTAGTACCCTCCGGGTTCATTTAGCAGCCCTTTCGTGTTTTAGGGGTAAGGTAAAGGGGATTAGCTTATCTGCACATCCCGATGTTCTTCGCTTTTTTAGGGCAATACGAAATATTCGTCCACCTCTTCGGGCGGTGGTTCCACCTTGGGATTTGAACCTTGTTCTTGAGGCTTTAGCGCGTCCTCCTTTTCATCCGGCTAAGGAAATTTCACTCAGGGAGCTCACTTGGAAGATTGCCTTCCTAGTAGCCTTATGTTCTGCTAGACGCATTTCAGATCTTCAAGCACTTTCTTGTAGAGCTCCATATTTGCAATTTTCGGAAGAAAGGGTACTTTTGCGAACGGTTCCTTCGTTTCTTCCAAAGATAATTTCGACTTTTCATGTCAATCAGTCTATTTCGCTTCCGACCTTTAGGAATGTGGAAGGTCTCCCTATGGATGCTGTTCTTGTAAATTTGGATTTGGGTAGATTGCTCAAGCGATATCTTAAAAGGACTAAACCTTTCCGTAAGACGGAAAGATTGTTTGTTCTATTTGGGGGGCCTCGGAAAGGGGAAGCAGCTTCCAAAGCTTCTATTGCTAGATGGGTAAAACAGGCGATATTGGGGGCATATAAGGCAGTTGGTAAGCCGCCTCCAGTGGGGCTTCGAGCGCATTCGACTCAAAGCCAAGCGACTTCTTGGGCCGAATATGCTTTGGTTCCGCCTATTGATATATGTCGTGCGGCTACGTGGTCGTCTCTCCATCCATTCGCAAAGCATTACAGATTGGATGTTGCAGCCAGGTCAGACGCTAACGTTGGAGCTTCGGCTGTTATAGCGGGTCTGGCAGGTCCCTCCCGTGGTTAGTAACTGCTCTGGTACTTCCCTCTTGTTCCTGGACTGGCCCGGAGAGTCGATCAGGAAGCAGAAATTAGACCTTACCTGCTAATTGTCTTTCCTGGAGATCTCTCCGGGCCAGTCCAGGACCCACCCGTATGGTTTGTCTTTAGTTTAGATTTGTTTAAATTGTCCTCGGTAGTCGGGGTTTTCTTTGTTTTTTTCCCTCAGGTTGGTTTCTGGGGTTTTCACGAGTTCTTTTTTTTTTCTGGGTGTTGTTTTTTGACTCGAGGTGTTTTTCTTCGTTTAAAAAAAAAAAAATAGATTATATAAAAAGAAAAAAAAAAAAAGAGAATATTACTTATATTCATATTTGTTATTCCCTGCTTGTAAGTATTTAGATTCACCATATGATTTTTCTTTACTGTTGTGCTTCTGTTCTTCGACTGCTTTGTTATGAATAGACTGAAGGTTGGCCAGCAGGGGGAGCCAGACACCAGCTATGCAAAACTTCCGTTTTTCAGTCCTCAGTTGCTAGAGAGGATTGACAACCCTCTTGTTCCTGGACTGGCCCGGAGAGATCTCCAGGAAAGACAATTAGCAGGTAAGGTCTAATTTCTGCTTTTAACTGTTTTATCGTTTTCTGTACTTCGTCTACCTGTATAGCCTTATTTAATTCTTGTTGTTCTCCCTCAGATAATTTCGACAATTTCATTGAGTTACGATAATTTTGTAACTTCTCTTTGTGTTAAATTTTTTGCTTTATATAATCCCAAATAATATCTCCTAAAGGCTTCCCTAATCTCTCCATCTTTATATACAATCCCTGCTCCCTGAGTTCGAATTTTAATTATATGGGAATGCAATTTCCTCTGTTTCAGTTTCTGAGCCATATATCTTCACGCTTTATTTCCTCCCTCAAAGAATTCCTGTCTCAAAAGTTGCATTTGATATCTTATCTTGGCAGCTTGCATTACATTTAGCTGTGATCTAACTGCTAATACTTGCCCTCTAAAAGCGCCTGGTTGCTGTATATCCAAATCGTCTAGTTTCAGCAATTTGACTCTGTTCTTTCTCTTTCTCTTCCCTTTCCCTCTTTTTCCTTGCCCCCCATTTAAGTAAAATTCCCCTCACTACTGCCTTATAACTATCCCATACTCCACCCCATGATACCTCCCCATTATCATTCCATTTAAAATAGGCTCTAGTTTCTCTCACTATTTCCTCCCTGATCTTTCCATCCTCTAATTTAAAGTGTTCATTAAGTCTCCAAAATTGTTTCCCCTTCTCCTCCCCCTCTATAGCCAATAGAATCTGTACTGGTGCATGATCAGACCATGTAATGGATTCCATTTCCGCCCCTATTATCCGTCCCCCTATCACCTTTGAAACCCAGATAGCATCTATTCTGGAATATGTTCCATGTACCGGGGGAAAAGAAAGAGAATTGTCTCTTCCCTGAATGAATGAATCTCCAGGCATCTATCAAACAGTGTTGTGTGACAAAGTTACGATATCGCATCCTATCCGCTTTTTTCTTTTCTCCCTTCCCTGCGGTATCTATTGCGGGGTTCCACGTTAGATTAAAATTCCCTCTACAAATTAGATTCCCCTCCCCCAATCTCTCCACCTCATCATTCAATTTTGTCCAAAATTAGTTTTGTATTCCTGTTGGAGTATGTAGATTTACAATGCAATACCATTCATGTCCCACCTTTAATCGCATTAACACGTATCTACCCTCTTTATCCCTTACCACAGTATGTATTAGTATCTTTAATTTTGTATCTATTAAAATAGCCATCCCACCTTTTTTCTTTTCTACAATATTAGAGGCAAATACACAAAGTCCATATCCCCTGGGTTTAACCAGGAACTCTGTTCGCTTGTTAAATGTGTTTCTTGTAAAAGTACTACTGTTGCTCTTTGACGTATTATTTCTTTATACAATTTTTGTCTTTTAAATGCTGAATTCAAACCTTTAACATTTAATGATATTAATTTCAATACATCTTTATACTTACTTCCCCTCCAGTGCTCTGAATCTTTTCCTCCCCCCCTTTTTACCTCCCTCATTCCCTCCCCCCCCTTAAATCTTACCCCTATCTCCCTCTTTATTTTTAACCCTCCCCCTCCTTGCCTCTGATCCTCCCCTTTATTCCCCCCCCGTCCACCCCATCTCCCATCCCCTTCCCTCCTCTCTTAAAAAGAGTCAGTACCCCTCATTCCACTTCACCCCTTTATCTCATGAACTTCTGCTAAATTGTCTTTATAATCCCTATCTAATCTTAACAATACCTCCTTCTCCTTTACTCTTTCCACTTCACTCATCCCTATCACCCTTAACAAATCCCAGTCTTATACAATACATTTATCCCTTCCCTTTCTCCCCTTTATCCTTAATATATCAAGATCTAACCACTATCCTCAATTAAACTTCTATTTCATAGACAATAAAATACAATGTACACAATTTCAGTCCTTTTTTCCGTCGTTTGTACTTTTTGGCTCTCGCTATTTAGTCTAGCCATTTTTCTACCTATCACAGGGATTCTGTGCTCTGTTTAGTGTAGAGACTGATGCTGTGTTTGTTATCTCTGTCGACGCTTTCTCCCTCTCCGGAATGTTGGTTAGTCACAGCTCTCCAAGTGCTTTCCAGGCTTCCTCATAGGTTTGCTCTCGTCTAGACCTACCTTTTACTGTTATCAGCAAACCAAAAGGAAACAATCATTTATATCATATGTCTTCCCTTCTCACTTCTTTAAGATTTCTTCTGCATTGTAACGTACCCAAAAAAGGTCTTGATAAAGCTTTAATATATGTTCGTCCCATGTGAAATGTTTTGTTTTCCTTGCAGTGTTCAACAACCTTTCTTTGGTTTTAAATGAACTCAAACATACAATTATATCTCTTGGTTTGTTATCTCTTATAGGGCCCAGGCCTCTGTGCTCTCTCTATTTGAATAGGTGATATCTCACTAACATTTTCTGCGCCTGTATTTGCTAATAATAACTTAAAAATTTTAACACTCACTTCTTCACAATTCTTATATTTAGTTTCTTCAGGGAGTCCTCGTAATCTTATATTACATCTCCTAGATCGATCTTCCAAATCTTCCACTTTTACTTGGTACTCATTTTGAATTTGTTTTAATTCCTCCCATCCTTTTTGTAATTCCTCTGTTTCTTCCTCTTGGTGTTCCAGCTGAATCTCTATTTCTTCAACACGGTTCCCCATTTCCACAATATCTTCTCTCAGAGATTGTGTTGTCTCTCTTAGTTCATTTTTCATTCCATTCATTTCCTTAGAAACATAGAAACATGATGACAGAAAAAGACCACATGGCCTATCTAGTCTGTCCTTCCATAACAACAACTACAACAGTCCACTTTTTACCTTTAGAGATCCTCTGTGTTGGTCCCATGCTTTTTTGAATTCTGTTACTGTCCTCATCTCTACCACCTCCACTGGGAGACTATTCCATGGATCCACTACTCTTTCCGTAAAGAAATATTTCCGCATATCACTCCTGAATCTATCTCCCTTCACCCTCATCCCATGTCCCCTCGTAGCAGAACTTGCTTTCAATTGAAAGAGGCTCTCTCCCTGAACATTTATGCCACGGAGGTATTTAAACATCTCAATCATATCACCTCTATCCCGCCTTTCCTCTAAGGTGTACATATTAAGATCCTTAAGTCTGTCCTCATATGCTTTATAATGAAGCCCACTAATTATTTTAGTAGCCACCCTCTGCACCGACTCCATCCTGTTCACATCCTTTTGAAGGTGTGGTCTCCAGAATTGCACACCATACTCCAAATGAGGTCGCACCAAAGACTTATACAGAGGCATTATCACCTCCTTTTTTCTGCTAGCCATTCCTCTCGGTATGCACCCAAGCATCCTTCTAGCTTTTGCCGTCGCCTTTTCTACCTGTTTAGCTACTTTAAGATCATCAGACACAGCCACGCCTAGGTCCCACTCTTCTTTAGTGGACAAAAGTACTTCACCTCCTATACTGTATTGCTCCCTTGGATTACTGCAGCCCAAATGCATGACCTTACATTTTTTAACATTAAATCCCAGCTGCCAAATTCTAGACCATTCTTCAAGCTTAGCTAGATCCCTCCTCATGTTATCAACACCTTCCTGGGTGTCTACTCTATTGCAGATTTTGGTATCATCCGCAAAGAGGCAAACCTTACCCGACAGCCATTCCGCTATATCACTAACAAAGATGTTAAAAAGAATCGGACCAAGGACAGATCCCTGGGGCACACCACTGGTAACATCCTTCTCCTCAGAGTGAGCTCCATTTACTTATACTCTTTGTTGCCTCCCACCCAACCAATTTCTAACCCAAGCAGTAACTTTAGGGTCCATCCCTAGGGTGCTCAGTTTGTTTATAAGTCGCCTGTGAGGAACAGTGTCAAAGGCTTTACTGAAATCTAAATACACCACATCTAGAGCTCTCCCTCGGTCCAACTCCCTGGTCACCCAGTCAAAGAAATCAATCAGATTTGTCTGACAAGACCTGCCTCTGGTGAATCCATGCTGCCTCGGATCCTGAAATCCGCTGGACTCCAGAAACCTCACTATTTTCTCTTTCAGCAGCGTTTCCAATAATTTACTCACCACCGAAGTTAAACTAACCGGCCTGTAGTTTTCAACCACATCCTTACTTCCGCTTTTGTGTAAAGGCACCACATGAGCCTCTCTCCAGTCCTTTGGAACCACTCCCGACTCCAATGAGGCATTGAAAAGGTCAGTCAGTGGAGTTGCTAGAACGTCCCCAAGTTCCCTCTGTATTCTAGAGTGTATCCCATCCGGTCCCATCGCTTTGTCTACTTTAAGTTGAGCTAGGTTCTCACGAACGTTGTCTTCTGACAATTGTTCAAGATGTCCTTCGCTTCTGTTCTTATTTGTGGGTGTTTTCTGAGGTCCTAAGAACATAAGAACAGAAGATATGCCATACTGGGTCAGACCGAGGTCCATCAAGCCCAGTATCCTGTTTCCAACAGTGGCCAATCTAGGTCATACGTACCTAGCAGTATCCCCAAAAGACACAGGTTCCACAATGCTTGTACTGGGTCAAGCATTGATTATCCTGGGTCCCTTTTTAATAGTGGTTTATGGACCTTTCCTCCAGGAACTTGTCCAAACCTTTTTTAAACCCAGCTACACTAACAGCCCTTACCACATCCTGCGGTAACAAATTCCAGAGTTTGATTACACGTTGAGTGGAAAAATATTTTCTCTTATTTGTCTTAAATAGTTTCCCCTGTAGTTTCATTGCATGTCCCCTAGTCTTTCTATATTCTGATAGCGTAAACAATTGATCCATGTTTACCTGCTCCACTCCATTCATTAATTTATAGACCTCTGTCATATCTCCCCTCAGCCGTCTCTTTTCCAGGTTGAAGAGCCCCAACCTTTGTAGCCTCTCTTCATAGGAGTAGCCTTCCATCCCCTTTATTTATTTATTTAATTTTATTTATTTATTTTATTTAACATTCATTTATATACCGCATCTTCCAGAGATCAGATGCGGTTTACAGTAAACAACAATCAACAAAGCAGAGTTTGTTTTACATGGAACGTCTTATATCAATGAACATAGTATAAGCCAAACGGTGAATGCAAAATACAGAACAGAATAAACTATGTACAGGTACAAGTATGTGGGCATAATCCAAACAGTGTATGCCAATACAGAACAGAGTAACCCATAAACATTTATTTACAAGTATGCGGACATTAGAGATTGAATCATCATGTATTTTCATCTATGTATGTTATCTAATTAAGTGAGTGGGCTTTTTGTTTGACTCGATCACTTAACTAGTTAGCCTTTATCTAGATCGAGTGAGGGGTTATCTATGATGTTGTAGTGCTTAGTAAATAGGTTTTCAATTTTTTACGGAATTCCATTATCTCGGATAGAGTACGTAGATCCTCTGGGAGGGAATTCCACATGGTTGGGGCTGCATGTGAAAAGGCTCTATTATTTGTTAATTTATTTGCTTTTATGAAATCTTTTGGAGTCTTTAGTTTGTTTAATTGTCCTTTTCTGTGAGTGGGCTTTGAAGATTCTTTACAGAGTAGTTTACATAATGTGCCAGGAGCCATGTCATTTAAAGCTTTGAATGTGGTTATCATTGTTTTATATATTAGCCTACTTTGTATTGGTAACCAGTGAAGTGAAGCCAGTATTGGAGTTATATGTTGGAGAGCATGTGCTTTCATTATGATTCTAGCAGCTGCATTTTGTGCTAGCTGGATTCTTTTAATGTTTTGCTTTGATATGCCTATTAGTATTAGGTTGGCAAAATCGAGGTGAGGAGTTATGGTGGCCTGGATTATAAACAATCCCCTTCACCATTTTGGTGGCTCTTCTCTGTACTTTTTCTAATAATGCTATGTCCTTTTTAAGATACGGTGACCAGAATTGCACACAATATTCAAGGTGCGGTCGTACCATGGAACGATACAGAGGCATTATAATATCCTTTGTTTTATTTTCCATCCCTTTCTTTATGACACCTAGCATTCTATTTGCTTTCTTGGCCGCCGCTGCACACTGGGCAGAGGGTTTTAACATGTTATCCACGATGACTCCTAAATCTTTTTCCTGGGTGGTGGTTCCCAACGTGGAACCTTGCATTGTGTAACTATAGTGTGGGTTGTTCTTTCCTAGGTGCATAACTTTGCACTTGTCCACATTAAATTTCATCTGCCATTTTGATGCCCAGTCTTCCAATTTATCCAGATCCTCCTGCAGTTTTCCACAATCCTCCTGCAGTTTTCCACAATCCTCTTTAACAACTTTAAACAGTTTTGTATCATCTGCAAGTTTGATAACCTCACTTGTTATTCCCTTTTCCAGGTCATTTATGAATATGTCAAAAAGTAGCGGACCCAGTACAGATCCCTGGGGTACTCCACTATTCACCTTTTTCCATTGGGAATATTGGCCATTTAGCCCTACCCTCTGCTTTCTATCTTTTAACCAGTTCCCGATCCACAATAGTGCACTGCCTCCTATCCCATGACTTTTTAGTTTCGCCAAAAGTCTCTGATGAGGACCTTATCAGAAGCTTTCTGAAAGTCCAGATACACTATATCAACCGACTCACCTTTGTCTACCTGTTTATGCACACCTTCAAAAAAACATATCAGATTAGTAAGACAAGATCTTCCTTGTCTAAAGCCATGTTGGCTGTCTCCCATTAGGCCATGACTATCTACTTGCTGTGTAATTTTGTTCTTTATGATGGTTTCTACCATTTTCCCCGGTACTGACGTCAGACTCACCGGTCTGTAATTTCCCGGGTCACCCCTGGA
The DNA here is from genome assembly GCA_033557465.1 of Ichthyophis bannanicus. Lineage (NCBI taxonomy): Eukaryota > Metazoa > Chordata > Amphibia > Gymnophiona > Ichthyophiidae > Ichthyophis > Ichthyophis bannanicus. Next base: position 24,306,901 of record CM066035.1, read on the forward strand.
ACCCTTTTTAAGGATTGGTGTTACGTTGGCGACCCTCCAATCTTCAGGTATTACAGATGATTTTAATGAAAGTTCACAGATTACCAATAGCAGGTCCGCAATCTCATATTTCAGTTCTTTCAACACTCTTGGATGTATACCATCCGGTTCAGGTGATTTGCTACTATTCAGTTTATCAAATAGTTGTAATATATCTTCCCGGTGTAGCGATATATCTCCAGGAACAAGCAGGAATAAGTCCTCACATATGGGTACGTCGGAACCGACGGAGCCTGCGCGGGAAAGCTCCCCAGCTTCCTAGAATGGAAGCTTTTGGGACCTCCCACTGCACATGCGCGCTGCCTTCCCGCCTTCCTGAACAGCTCTCCTCAGTTTCTCTTTTTCCGCGGAGCCAGCAGGTCGTGTATCCTGTCACCGCTAAAGAAATTGTAGTTTTTTGTTTTGTTTCTTTAGACCGCGTACCTGCCTTCCCATACCGATACCGGTATCGCCGGTCTTCCTTTTTCTTTCTTGAAAAATTAGTGTCTTTTTCTTTATTATTTTTCAGCACTTGGTCACTTCAGTTAGGCCTTCTGGCCTACTTGAATTCTCCACATGGAGAAGCCAGCCCCTGGATTTAAGAAGTGTACCAAGTGTACTGCTGTAATATCAGTCACAGACACCCATGAATGGTGTCTTAAATGTTTGGGGCCTGACCACTCCATTCCGGACTGCCCTTCCTGCTCCCAAATGTCTAAGCGTGGGCTGCAGAACCGGGCCAACAAATTCCATGTGCTGTTTGCTTCAGAGAATCCAACATCACAGTCATCCAGGTCATCATCTCCGGATGGATCTCAGGTAACCAAACCTTCTGTGGGCAAGTCCTCAAAGGGCAAATCTCCTTCAAAGCATCGAGAGGCTCTTAGTTTTGAGGACCCTGCCCCAGCCAAACAGCCCCGGCGGGAAGCTCTGCCTTCCAAAACGCCAATTCAGGGGCTACAGGTTGACATCGATGGCACGGCCTCGACAGATCACCTGTTGGACTGCTCTGGGGTACCGGCCCATACCGGTACCGACATCCAGGCAGCCGTGGCGTCTATGGGCAATACTGTCCAATCCATGCAGCAGGCCGTCATGGCTTTCATTAAAGCTGCAACGCCATCGGTACCGCCTCCAGCGGTTCCGGGCCCGGTTCCGGTATCGTCCGCCATGCCGGAACCCAGGCCTTCCTCTTCTAAACGCAAATCGGTACCGTATGGGCTTTCGCTCCATACCGCTTCCATACCCGGTACGCCCGATGTCGATACCGATCGGTATGCGTATCGTGCGTTGGAGGAAACTAGAGAATACACCGATTCCTCTGAGGATTTTGGCTCCTCTGAGTCTGCAGAGCTCTCCCTTGACCTTCCTGAGGAACCTTCTTCTCCAAAAAGGAGAATGTCTCCTCCAGAGGATTTGTCCTTTCAGGATTTTATTTTAGAAATGGCTAAAGGCCTTTCTATCACTACCTCCTCTGAAAGGGAACCAAGGTCAAAAAGATTGGATATTTTAGGATACTCTAAGTCTCCTAAAGAAGCAGTTACCCTGCCTATCCATGAAATCCTTCAGGAACAATTGATGGATTTCTGGGAGAACCCTTTAACTCTGTCTCCTTATTCCCGTAGGTTGGACACCATGTATCGGGTCCCTCCTTCTCCTGGTTTTCAGAAAACTCAATTGCCTCACCACTCCATTGTGGTAAAGTCTGCAATGAAAAAGATCAAGAGTACTAAAAGGCACTCTTCTACACCTCCAGGAAGGGAATGTAAGACACTGGACTCTTTTGGTAGGAAAATCTTCCAGGCTAGTATGCTTATAGCCAGGATTAATTCCTACAGCCTCTATATGGGCATGTTCCTAGGGGAACTTGCCAAGAAAGTGCGGCATTTTGCCCCCTTTATCCCTGAGGATAAACAGGAGGACTTCCTTTCTGTAGTGAAACAACTTTCAGATGTTTCTAAGTTCTCCAACAGAGCTGCCTTTGATTCCTTCGAGGGAGCCAGCAGAGCTTCTGGCATTGCTATTGCAGCCAGACGTCTGGCTTGGCTCCAGGCTTCTGATCTGGAACCCTGGGTTCTAGATGGCTTACGGAATCTGCCCTGTACAGGTGAGAACTTATTCGGTGCAGAGTGGCAAGTTAAAGCCACTCAAATGGACGCTGAAAATGCCACCTTAGAGAGACTTTCTAAGTCCACTTCTACTCCCACTAAGAAGAAGTCTTTCAAGAGGCCTTATTATAAGAAGGCCAGATATGCTTCCAATACTGGCCAGCAATCTTCTCAACCTCGTTTTGCGGCTAAACGTCAGCAAACGAAACAAGCAAGAGCAAAGCCTGCAGCAGCTACTACAGCTCAACAGGCTCCACCCCCTCAGGGGTTTTGACTTGCCCCTAGAGAACTTGCCATTCCTGGTTCTGGACCAACCAGAACCTCTCACCATACCTGGAAGGTTAGCTCACTTTGCTCCCAGATGGGAACAAATCACAACAGAGCAATGGACCCTCTCTATCATCCGAGAGGGTTACAAACTTCATTTCTCCAACCTTCCTCCTCATCACATGGTGAGACCCTTCAATTCTCCATCTCCTCTCCTAGCCCTGTTGGGTCGGGAGATCTCTTCTCTGCTTGCCCAAGGGGCCATAGAAGAGGTTCCTCTTCATCAACAAGGGTCAGGTTTCTACTCCCCCTATTTTCTCATTCCAAAGAAGACAGGGGGATTCAGACCAATCCTAGATCTGAGAGAATTGAACAAATTTCTGTACAAGGAGAAATTCAAAATGCTCTCTTTGGGCATTCTCCTTCCATACCTTCAGAGTCAGGACTGGCTTTGTTCTCTAGACCTGCAGGATGCGTATACACATCTACTCATCCATCCATCCCACAGAAAATATCTTCGCTTTCTGTTCAGGGGAAGTCATTACCAATACAGAGTACTTCCCTTCGGTCTCGCCTCTGCCCCAAGAGTCTTTACCAAATGCATGGCAGTCGTAGCCGCATTTCTCAGAAGCATGGGGATTTTCGTATTCCCATATCTGGACGACTGGCTCATTCGAGCTCCAACTCAGTCGCAGGCCCAGATTTCCCTAGACCGCACAAGGAGCCTTCTGCAGTATCTGGGACTGGTGGTAAACCTTCCCAAGTCTCAACTCAGCCCTACTCAGTCTCTAGAATTCATAGGGGCCCAGTTGGACACCACCACTGCAAGAGCCTACCTTCCACTGGTTCGGGGTCAGCGTCTGCTGAGCTTGGCCTCCCAAGCCCAGTCCAGTACTCACTTGACAGCCAGGGAAATGCTACGCCTCCTGGGCCATATGGCCTCCACAGTACATGTGGTGCCCTATGCTCGTCTTCATATGAGAGCAGCTCAATGGACCCTGGCCACCCAGTGGACTCAGGCGTCGGGAGCACTCTCAGACCAAATACAAACCTCAAACCGTCTGTCTTGGTCCCTCCATTGGTGGATATCCACCAAGAATCTGTTGTTGGGGGCTCCCTTTCAGCCCTTGCTACCCCAAGCAACCCTCACAACAGATGCCTCCCAATTGGGGTGGGGAGCCCATCTGCTAACTCTCTCCACTCAGGGCACTTGGTCTCCACAGGAGGCCACCCTTCATATCAACCTCCTGGAACTGCGAGCAATTTACCTTGCCCTCAAGGTCTTCTATACCCTCCTTGCCAACCTGACTGTCCTGGTTCAGACAGACAATCAGGTGGCCATGTTTTACATAAACAAACAAGGAGGGACGGGCTCTCTGTCGCTTTGCAACGAAGCTCTCAGATTATGGGCCTTCGCCAGAGAGCACCAAATTCATCTGCTAGCAGTGTATCTTCCAGGAGTTCAAAACTCTCGAGCAGACAGGCTCAGTCGAGTTCTGCTGCCACACGAGTGGTCCCTACACGTGGACCAGATAAGCAGAATCTTTCAGGAATGGGGGACCCCGGACATAGACCTCTTTGCAAGTCCGTGGAATGCCAAACTTCCCCGGTTCTGTTCCAGGACTCCGTGTCAGGAAGCTCAGGCCACGGACGCCTTTCTCCTCCATTGGGGTCAGGCGTTCCTATATGCCTTTCCACCCATTCCGCTGATTCCCAAGACTCTGTTCAAACTCCAGAGAGATCACGGCTCTATGATCCTCATAGCTCCACGCTGGCCACGCCAAGTGTGGTTCCCTCTGCTTCTACAGCTCTCCCAGGGATCCTCCCTGGACTTAGGAGCTGCACCAGACCTTCTGTCTCAGGAGGAGGGGACTTTGTGGCACCCAAACCCCAAATCCCTACATCTCCGAGCTTGGTTACTGAAGGCTTAAGTCTTCAAGACTTTAATCTTTCTCAACCTGTGAAAGATATCCTTCATGCCTCTAGGAAACCTTCCACGAGGCGGTCTTATGCTTTCAAATGGAAACGTTTTTCCATTTGGTGTGCTCAGCAGGGCCTTGACCCTCTGGCACTTCCTTTGAATTCCCTCTTAGACTATCTCCTGCATCTTTCCAATGCAGGCCTTAAGACGAATTCTGTAAGAGTCCATTTAAGTGCTATTTCAGCATCCCTGAAACCTATAAATGGACAACCTATCTCCTCTCATCCTCTTGTTGCAAGATTCATGAGAGGCCTGACTCTCACTAAACCTCCCATCAGACCCCCCCCCGGTCGCATGGGATTTGAATCTAGTGCTTGGTCAGCTTATGAAGCCACCTTTTGAGCCGTTATTTTCTACCTCCTTGAAATTTCTTTCCTGGAAGGTACTATTCCTAATTGCAGTCACTTCCGCTCGCCGCATCAGCGAACTGCAGGCTCTAGTGGCTAATCCACCTTATACAAGATTTCATCATGACAAGGTGGTCCTTAGGACGAATCCCCACTTTATGCCCAAAGTGGTCTCGCCTTTTCATCTTAATCAAGAGGTATATCTACCGGTTTTTTTTCCGGCTCCTCATGCATCCAGTGCAGAGAGGAACCTTCATACTCTGGATTGTAAAAGAGCTCTAGCCTTTTACCTTAATAGGACTCAGCCACATCGAAAGTCTTCTCAACTTTTCGTGGCTTTTGATCCTTCACATTTGGGACTTCCAGTCTCCAAGCGTACACTTTCCAATTGGATTGCTCAGTGTATTTCCTTTGCTTACCAGAGTAAAAACATTTCTCTGGAAGGCCATGTCACAGCTCACAATGTGAGAGCCATGGCAACTTCTATGGCTCATCTGCACTCTGTTTCCATTGATCAGATCTGTCGAGCCGCTACCTGGGCCTCGGTTCATACCTTTACAGCCCATTACTGTTTGGACAAGGACTCCCGCCGGGATGCCTTGTTTGGCCAGGCTGTCCTCAAACACCTGTTCCATTCTTAGACAACTCCTGCCCACCTTCCCAGGATGGATGCCTGAGATCCATACGAAGATGGCGAACCCTTGGAGGGGGATCTCCCAGGCATCTCAGCTAGGGAGTCCCCATATGTGAGGACTTATTCCTGCTTGTTCCTGGAGATAGCACAGTTACTTACCTGTAACAGGTGATCTCTGGGAACAGCAGGAATTAGTCCTCACAACCCACCCACCTCCCCTAGGAGTTGTATCTTCTATCTATCTGTCTTCCTGTCCTCTCTCTATTGTCTCAGCTATAAACTCGAAACTGAGGAGAGCTGTTCAGGAAGGCGGGAAGGCAGCGCGCATGTGCAGTGGGAGGTCCCAAAAGCTTCCATTCTACGTACCCATATGTGAGGACTAATTCCTGCTGTTCCCAGAGATTACCTGTTACAGGTAAGTAACTGTGCTTTCTCTCAATTCCTCTGCAGTATCACCTTTAAATACCACTTCAGTCTTGGGTAACATCCCTACATCTTCCGTAGTAAAGACCGAAGCAAAGAATTCATTCAGTCTCTCTGCTATAGCCTTGTCTCTTCTTACTGCCCCTTTTACCCCTCTATCATCTAATGGCCCAACGGACTCTCTCACAGGCCTTTTGCTACGAATGTACTTGAAAAAGTCTTTATTTCGTGTTTTTGCTTCCGTAGCAAGTTCCTTCTCAAATTCTCGCTTTGCGAGCCTTATCAGTGAGGAAGGCCAGCAATGAGATGGCTCGATACAAGAACAGCAGCTACGGGTACCAGTCTATCAACAATGAGCCGCCTGACTGAAGACCGAACACAATTTAGGATAGCTATCCAGAGGGTCACTATGAGTCGACTTCGACTCGACGGCACTTAACAACAACAACATCAATGCTTTGCATTTAACTTGCCAGTGCTTGTGCTGTTTCCAGTTTTCTTCGTTTGACTCTTTTTTTCCTTTTCCTTAAGGATGCTTTTTTGGCAGCAACAGCCTCTCTGACCTCACCTTTAAACCATGCTGGCAGTTTTTTGGACTTTCTTCCACTTTTCTTAATGCGTGGAATACAGCTGGTCTGGGCTTCGAGGATAGTATTTTTAAATAACACCCAAGCTTGCTGTAAGTCTTTAACCTTTGCAACCGCTCCTTTTAGTTTTTTCTTAACTATATTCCTCATTTTATCATAGTCTCCCTTTTGAAAGTTAAAAGGTAATACTGTGGAATTCTTTACTATCCTTCCTCCACTAATTAAATCAAACATGATCATGCCATGATCACTATTGCCAAGTGGTCCCAACACCCTTATTTCTTGCACCAGATCTGGCGTTCCACTAAGGACTAGGTCCAGTATGGCTTCCCCTCTTGTCGGTTCATGAACCAGCTGCTCCAAGAAGCAGTCATTTATTTCATCTAGAAACTTTATCTCCCTAGCTTGTCCTGCCGTAACACTGACCCAGCCGATACCAGGGTAATTGAAATCATCCATTATTACTACTCTGCTGTGACTTTTGTTAGCTTCCTTGATTTCTTTGAGCATTTCATCATCCATTTGTTCATTCTGGCCAGGCGGTCGATAGTACACTCCCACTGCCATCGCCTTCCCCTTTTACATGGAATTTCAATCCATAGAGATTCTGCAGCAAATTTTGTTTCCTGCAAAACTTTAATCCTTTCTGACTCAATGCCCTCTCTAACATAGAGCGCAACTCCTCCACCAATTTGATCAGTTCTATCATTACGATATAGTTTGTATCCAGGTATCAAGGTGTCCCACTGGTTATTCTCCTTCCACCATGTCTCTGAGATTGCAATCATATCTAACCTCTCATTTAGTGCTATATATTCTAACTCTCCCATCTTATTGTTTAGACTTCTAGCATTTGCATACAAGCATTTTAGAGACTGTATTTTATTAATATTAATCTGGCTATTGGTAGGCATGGGTAATTTGGAATCTTTACGCTCTGTCTGCACCTTACTCAAGGACATTTAGGCTACTATACTCTTTTTTGTAACCTCTCTGCTTTTGGTAGTATCCTTCAGGGATACCTTCGTCCGAACCATGCGCTCTTGGGCGACTGTCGGCTTTCCTCTATTTTCTAGTTTAAAAGCTTCTCTATCTCCTTTTTAAAGGTTAATGCCAGCAGTCTGGTTCCATCCTGATTAAGGTGAAGCCCATCCCTTCGGAAGAGCCCCTCCTTTCCCCAGAATGTTCCCCAGTTCCTAACAAATCCAAAACCCTCATCCTTGCACCATTGTCTCATCCACGCATTGAGACTCCGGAGCTCTGCCTGTCTTTTGGGTCCTGCACGTGGAACAGGAAGCATTTCGGAGAACGCTATCCTGGAAGTTCTGGATTTCAACTTCCTACCTAAAAGCTTAAATTTAGCCTCCAGAACTTCCCTACCACAGTTTCCTATGTCATTGGTACCAACATGTACCAAGACAGCAGACTCCTCCCCAGCACTATCTATGATCCTATCTAGGCGGTGCGTGAGGTCCGCTACTTTCGCACCAGGCAGGCATGTTACCAGGCGATCCTCACGTCCACCAGCCACCCAGCGATCTACATTCCTAATGATTGAATCACCAACTGTGACAGCTGTCCTGAATATCCTCTCATGGGGACATGGCCCTGGAGAAACGTCCTCGGTGCGAGAGGGTTTTACATCACCTGGAGGACAGGTCCTAGTTACAGGATCACTTCCTGCCACACCAGGGTGATGCTCTCCTGTCACGTGACCTCTCTCCTCCATGGCAACAGGGATGCTGCCAGACTGGAGGTGGGACTTCAGGTCTATATCCCTGTAGGTCTCGTCCATGTACTTCTCTGTCTTTCTTGTGTCTTCCAGGTCTGCTACTCTAGCCTCTAGAGAACGGACTTGTTCCCTGAGAGCAAAGAGCTCCTTGCACTTAGTGCATACGTAAGACCTCTCACCAACTGGGAGAAAATCATACATGTGACACTCAATGCAAAAGACCGGAAAGCCCCCATCTCGCTGCTGGACGTTTGTCTGCATCTTAGTTTAAAGCTTGTGTTTAGGTCTTTTAAATTCTGTATATAATAAGGACTGGTGTAAATGCTTATACTAATAAAAGTGTATCTAACACCCCCAATACACCTTGTTCACCTGAAGCTTAATTAATCTCAGGTCCTCAGTGTATGACTGATTTGGATAAAGAGCTGCACCTGAGAGCAGCCCCTTTCCTTCAAGATGGGTAGGTACCTATAAAGCTACAATTACCTCAGGGGTGGGTGGGTGCTGGGGAGGGAGGGAGGGAAATAAGACCTATTAAAGAGGGCAGTAAAGAGGGGGGTACCACACAAAGCCCAGTTAGTTGAGAGAGGCAAGGTAAGTTATACAGCTGAGAAAGCTGAAGCAGCACACCAATAAACAATAAATAATTAAATAAACAGCTAGAACTCACTGCAAGTTGTCACAGGAGGTAATATCCACCTCTCTAGCAGAGCACTGTTAGAGCACTGCTCTTCCTGCTACTGGTTCTTCATCTGTGAACACAGAACAAAAATATTTATTAAGCAATTCCGCTTTATCCTTATCAGCTTCTACATATTCCCCCCCTGCACCCTTGAGTCTGACAATACCACTTTTGCCCTTCCTCTTCTCACTAATATATCTGAAAAATGTCTTATCCCCCCTTTTTGTTGCATTGGCTATTTCCTCCTCCTTTTGAATCTTTGCCTTCTTGACTACTTTGCTAGCTTCTGTAAGTTTTTCCAAATACAGATGCCTGTCTTCCTCTCTCTGTGATCTCTTGTATTTCATGAAGGCCTCCCTCTTTTTCTTCACTTTTTCTTCACTTTTTCAGCTACTTCTTTCGAAAACCATAGCGGTCTCCTTTTCCTTTTGCCTTTATTTACCATTTTAACAAAAAGGTTGGTTGTCCTTAAAATACTCCCTTTCAGTTTTGCCCACTGTTTTTCTACATCCCCCAGCTGTTCCCATCCCACTAACGACTCCCTGAGGTATTGGCCCATCTTCGCAAAGTTAGTCTTCCTAAAGTGTAAGATCCTCACCTTGGAATGGATTCTAACAGCCCTAGTCCTAATACTGAACCACACCATCTGATGATCACTGGATGCAAAATGATCTCCCACTACAACATCAGAAACACTTTCACCATTGGTAAGCACCAAGTCCAGTATGGCCCCTTCACATGTGGGGTCTGTTACATATTGCCTGAATTGTTCTCCCTGTAGAGAATCCAGGATCTCCTTACTTCTAGATGATACTGCAGCAGGAATGTGCCAATCAACATCTGGCATATTGAAATCTCCTATCAGTAGCACTTCCCCTTTCCTAGCAATGCTGCGTATGTCTTCAATTAACTCTCTGTCCACCTCTTCCTCTTGTGAGGGAGGTCTGTATATCACACCAATGCAAATAGATTTCTCTTTCCCTCTTTCTAGTTTAACCCACAATGCCTCCTCTCCCCCTTTTAAGCTCTGTAATTCCAAAGCTTTAATAGTAGTTTTTACATATAGTGCCACTCCTCCTCCCCTTCTTCCTACCCTGTCCTTTCTGAATAAAGTATAGCCAGGTATAGTTACATCCCAGTCATGGTTTTCTGTGAACCATGTTTCTGTAACTGCCACTAAATCCAAGTCTTGATCTCCGCTTTCAGTTCTATTAGCCATTCTTTTAATATCTCTGCCGCCACTTCTTGGTTACAGCTTTGCTCTGTTTCTTTCACCTGATCATTTGGAACTACGGATTGTGGACTACAATCCTCCTCTCTCTCTCTTTTTCTTCTCTAGACACTACATAAGAAGATCTAAATTGAGCCATTTTTTTCCTTGCTGGTTGATCGCTTTTATTTTTTTCCATAATTTTTCTATTAATACTTTGGCTATTTAACTGGATTCTCCTATGTTAATATATTCTTTTCACGTATTGCCACACTATTTTCCTCTTATCCACTCTCTTCCTCTTGTATTTTATTCATAAGAGAATATACTAACAAACCAAAGGTACAATTCCACTTAGATGTTATATCTTAATTTTCTGTCAAATGCAGCTCTCTCACCAAGTTGGATTGTTATTTAATTGCTGTTTTCCTTTTATTTTCATAAGGCTAAAATGAATTATCACTTTATAATTGTATTCCTTTTCTGGATATTTCACTTTTGCTATCTCTCTTTTTCTTAACTGTCACAGGGCATTAGCAGTTTCATCTATATTGACATTTGCTCCGTCTGAATGCTCGATTGCATTCAGGTTTTACTTTACTGCCTCTTGACAAACAATCACGTCCAGGTTAAGTTGTCACCTTATTCATTCACTTTTTACTCCTCGGATGCACGATTACAATGAGGCCACGGTTGGAAACAGGATACTGGGCTCGATGGACCTTGGTCTGACCCAGTATGGCATTTTCATATGTTCTTATGACTCTATATGCACACATATTTGACACACAAAAGAATCAAATATAACAAGACAAATTTAAATAGTATAAAAACTGGGAAATTGATAGCACCTTTATATACAATTCAAATCAGTTTGAACAGAAAAAAACACATTCCTATTACAATAAAATTAGATGCACCTGTGATCATTGTCAGTACTCACATGACTTGAATCAACCAATGAATGATAACTCTAATTTTTAAAATGGGCACATTCACTCCCTGTTCCATTTTCACAATGGTGAGGACAAAAGAGCTGCCTGAAACCATCAGAAAAACCATTATCACCAAACATCAAACTTCAGAGGGATACAAGGCCATCTCTAAAGACCGTGGGATTCCTGTGTCTACAGTTCGCAATGTTATTAAGAAGTTTTCTGCTCATAGAATGGAGGACATGGTGGGAAGAGGTAAATTAATTCAAGTCGTCGAAGGTTAGTGTTGGAAAAAACATCACGTACAACATCCAAAGAGCTTAAGGCTAACCTGGAGCAATCTGGAGTGGTGGTTTCAACCTGCATCATATGCCACACACTAAGCAGAGAAGGATTTCATGAGCGAAGGCCAAGGAGGACCCCCACTGCTCAAAGACAGACATAAAAAGGCATGCCTGATCTTTGCCCCAACCCACCTCAAGAAACCGCAGTCCTTCTGGGAAAAGGTTCTATGGACAGATGAAACCAAACTTGAGCTTTTTGGCAATGCAGACCAGTAATACATTTACAGGCAAAGAAATGAAGCTTATAAAGAAAAAAGAACAGTTACATATGGTGGAGTTCCATAATGTTGGTGTTTTGCTGCCTCAGGAATTGGAGGGCTGGAACTTATTAAAGGAATCATGAAGTCAGAGGGCTAGCAAGGTATTTTGGAGTGAAATGTGTTACCTAGTGTGAGAAAGCTAGGTCTAGGTCGAAGATCATGGGTCCCCCAGCAGGACAGTGACCCAAAACATACATCCAAAAGTACAAAAGAATGGTTAAAAAGGAATAAATGTGCTGTTTTAAACCGGCCAGTAATGAGTCTTGATCTCAGTCCAATTGAGAACCTTTGAAAAGAGCTGAAATCTGCCATTGGTAAAAGGAATCCTGGAAACATTCATGAGCTAGAACAAATCACAGTGGAAGAGTGGGAGAAACTACAAACAGGTGGATGTACGAAACTTATAGATGGCTACAAGAAACGTTTGGAGGCTGTCATCACTGCCAAGGGTTGTACAACCAAATATTAGTGAAGGGTGCCATTAATCCTGTCCATGTCCTATTTTGTTTTTTTTCTCAGAAATTACTACGTCTGTTTACTATGTTATGTTGCACAGACATCATTTTTTGTTGTTGTTGTATACCTTTGAACATACTATTAAAATCTTATGATGACATACAGTTGGAATATTTTCAATTATTTCTCAAGGTATTGTACACAACATACCTAAACTACCTAATACACGCATTGCGCCAAAGAGCGCAGTTAACGTGTGCCTTCGGGCTGCCACAGCCTTAGTGCCTTAACCCTCTATCTTCTGCCAGGAAACATTGTTTGACCTGTGGCAAGCAAGGTGCTTCTACCAGCCCTGATCGACATCAGTAGTGCGGAGCGGGAACGTTGGATTCTCCTGCCGCCTTCCGCCGAGGCCAATCAAAGCCTCTGGACTGAACACAGAGGACATATAAACTACATCGTGCTTAGGTGCGCCCACATCTGAGGGCCTCACCAGAGAGCCCTTTGGCAAGGTCCTTAGGTGCGGGCCCTACCGAGAAACAATCCCTGGACTCACTAAACACTCTCTACTCCTGCTACTATTAACACTAATCACAAACTCTGCGAATCTAGAACATAATGCACAGATTCCCGTATTCACACCTAGCATTCACCATCTAACTTATTCGCACATCTATCACCACAAACGGAAATGCTCATTAGCGAAGATTAATTTGATCATCACATCAAGCCAGATCCCTTACTCATACAACATTAACCTACCTCTCAAATGTACACTTATCAATACACAACTGGCCAGAAACAAGATCCCACTATTAGCTGACTTCATTCCGGACCATGTGCTAGACATATACTCTGCATTACTGAAACCTGGTTTAGCAAAACAGACACTGTTCTCAGCAATCAGCTGTGCCCACCTTCATACATCATCCACATGTGCAACAGATTGACCAGAAGAGGATACCCTTGCAATTTCCAACAGAAATTCCTTGCTTTGCCTATCTTATAGAGCCCCTCACGGTGAAGCTGCAGACTTACCTGCATTATTAGAGGTTACTTTTTCCCCATGTAATATCCATCTCCCCCTTATCCTACTAGGCGTTCTGAATTTGTCCTCTCCACAAGCAATCTTCTGCTTTCCTAGAAGCTATGGAAGCCCTTCAATTCACCCCAATGATTACCGCCCCAACTCAACTCAACTCAGGAGTGGAGGAGTGGCCTAGTGTTTGGGGCAAGGTACTTCAGGCCGGAAGGTCGGGGGTTCAAATCCCACTAGAGGACAGCAACCTTGGGCCGGAAGGACTGGGGTTTCTAGTCCTACAGGTGCTCCTTGTGGTCTTGGGCAAGCCACTTAACCCTCCATAGCCCATGTTCCCTGTAAAATAGTTATTTCCAAGTTATAATGCCCTGTTCAATGTAATTTGTTTGTTCAATGTAAACCGCACTGATGCAGAATAGCGCGGTATATAAGAGAATGTAAATAAATAAATAAATAACTCAAAGGAAATATCCTAGACTTGATCTTCATGCCTCAAACCCTCAAAGCAGTTTTGGGGAAACTGCTAGATACGCATGGCCTAGATTGGCAACTGTTGGAAACAGGATACTGGGCTTGATGGACCTTGGTCTGACCCAGTATGGCATATCTTATGTTCTTATATGTTCAGATGTTAACCAAACGCACCACTTAGTACACCCCTTGATCTGGTCGGACCACACAGCCATCCTATTCACCTCCCCATGCACAAATCACTGCGTCAACACTCCAATAACTCCTCCTGTTCAAGAAGATTCTGACAGTTCGATAATGATTCTTTCCTCAAATATGTCACCCCCCCACACCAGCTAGAGCTCCTCAAACAAGAAAATGCTGACCTAGACTCCCAAATAGAAGGATGGAACAAGATTATTGCAACTGCAGCTACAGCACATACTAAGAAAACTTAACAGAAACGTATCAAAAAGGATCCCTGGTTCTCAACTCCCCTTCTGCGCCTAAAACAGGAACTAAGTTGGCTCAAATGCAGCTGGAGATGCTCTAGAGACTCCATCACCCACGCCACCTTCATTGAAAAACAACGCATATACTGCCAAGAAACTCTAAGACAGAAGACATTGTCTCATGCTCATTAAACAAACCCTAAGAACTCTTCACAATCGCAAAATCCCTCCTGAATGAATCAACTAAACTCCTACCCCAAGATGGAATTTCCCCACAGGACATAGACCACCTCAGCTCCAAATACCAAGCGACTTACCTTGATACAAATCAATCAGCTAGCCTTCGTTCAGTCAATTCAATCCAGGCCACATGGTCTGACTTCATTCTCCCATCGTTGGAGGATATTGAGACTACTATAAGAACCTCAATTCAACCACCTCTGCTTTGTATCCTTGCCTTGTAACCTGGATCAGCCCCTTCCTACAATCCATGGTTCACGCATCCCTGATCATGGTTGAAATGCCTACTACTTCAATTCGGCCTATCCTAAAAGGAAACAAGTTAGACTACAAATCACCAAAGTCCTACAGGCCAGTATCAAGTATCCCTCTCATATCTAAAATAATAGAAAAGCTAGTACAAACCTGACTCCAGGACTTCTACAATCATGCCCCTCTCGACCTTTTCCAACACAGATTTAAATCAAACCATGGAGTTGAAATCCTCCTCACATCTCTTTTAGACTCAGTTCTAACCTATGCACAAAATGCCATCCAGGGTTGCCTTTTCATATTCCTTGATATCTCTTCAGCTTTTGACTCCTTACTACACCACCAGCTTCTACAGAGACTCCACAACATTGGCCTTCACACACTTGGATGGTTCCACTCCTATCTAGAACACAGGACACAACAAATAAGAATCGGCCCCAGAACCTCACGTCCATTTATCCAACAAGGAGTATTTCAAGGCTCCAGCCTATCAGCCCTCTTATTTAACCTCTTCCCTTCAACCCATATGCCAGATTTTCAAGGAACACAAGAGTACCAGATCTGTGCAGACAACATAATGTTTTACACGCCATTCATCATTTCTGCTCCTGACTTCAGCAACATCTATAAGTGCTTCTCTACTGTGAGACAATGGCTACAACACCACAACCTCTTCATTAATCAAGAAAAAACAGAGGCCATACACATATTCTACGATACATCATATTCTCCCCCACCTCCCCCACAATCTCTATAACTTGGTGATATCACTATCAAAGTAAAAAGTGAAGTCAAGTTCCTGTGCATAATCCTCGACCACAACCTTGGAGCACCTCCGTCCGTTTCTAAGTCCCGATCTTTTCCATACCATCTGTCAAGCTGTAACTTTACCTTCCCTTGAATACTGCAACATTATCTACCATAGTCTACCTAAACAATAATTACAACCTGTAAACGGGGGTGCTGGTCGTGAATGTCCACAGTCTTGGCAAAGGCAAAATATTATTATGACTTGCAAAGGAGTGTGGGAGTTGTAGTTCATTCATAACAGAATCAGCCGTTCACAAAATAATGAGTTGTGATGCTCGAGTGTAAGCAAAGAAAAACAGATTATATTCATGGGGTTAATTCTCCCACACAGATTTACTTGGTAACACAAAAGGACACTTGCTTCAAGTATTGTACTCAGGAAAAACAAAACATGTTATAAGGTAACTGAACTTCTTAAGCCATAAATCAATAAAGACCTTGATGGGAAACAGAAAAGGTCTTTTTGATGGCTCCTGCTAATGACATTCTTAGCAGTGCTTCAAAAGGCAAAAAAAACAACCCCAAAAGTAGAAAAAAAACCTGTTCTTTATCAAGGATAACTTTCTTCTATTCACACACACAAGGAAGAAGTTTCCTTCTAGAGCTCACATGCACTTGTGCCTGGCTCAATTACAAATAATTAGCCAGCTGCAAACCCCTTTGCTGATTCACTCTCTCTACGTGGCTCAATCCTACCCTAAAGCTTTCTTTCAGAGACTTTTCTGGGTAGATAAAAGAACAAGTTACAGTTCCTTTTGGTGGTTGTTGTATTAGTGAGAAACTACTTTAAAACAGCAGCCTAGACAGTGAGCAGTCCATGTATTCCAACTGATCATTTGATATATCTCCTTCTTCCTCAAATATCATGGAATCAATATCATGGTCTGGCTCAGAGGAATTCTTTAATTGATCACTCTCAGGATAATACTTGTTTCCCTGCTGTCTTCCAGATGAAGAGCTAGGGCATAGATCAAAGTTCATACCTGAGCTTCCCTTGCTGTTAGGTTTCCTCTCCTGGTATCCTGGCCAGTAAGTAGTCCAGCTTTTATGTCCAGCCTTCCAATCAAGATCCCTGGACACTGGGTCTCTCTTCACATACCTTCTTGCACCGGTCTCAGGGCCCCTTCCAAATGCAGCCGTCTCCCTCAAAGGTGCCGTTTGGGAGTTCCTGGCTCTATAACCCCAATCCTCTGGCTTCCTCCAGTCCAATGGAGTATGCTTGCCTCTGGAATCACTCCTAACACACGTACTGCTGTGGGCTCCTTCCTTAGACCTCCAAGATGTCTTTCTAGTCTTCCTTCTGCGTTGCTTCTGCTGTTGTAGTCCTCTCTCTTCTTTCTGTTCCTCCCTGTTCTCCCTATTCTGTCTCTGTGTAGAATATCTTTTACTTTTAAAGTGCTTAGAGGGACACTCCACCCTAGCACAGCCCAGGTGTGCTGAATCAAGCCCTGCCCTTGGAGATGAGTGATTGGGGATTACCTCATAGCTCTCCTGATTGAACACACGTTTCCCCACTTCAGCTCTTCTAGAGGCTGTTTGAAACCTGGTGCATTCTGGGACTGGTAGTCTTTTATGAAAACATTCTGTTTTAGTATTTCTACCAGCAAAGACAGGTTGCTTGTTCAAAGCCAATTCACCTCTTTTATAGTTCCCTCCTGAACTATGATAAGCTTCCTTATCACAAACCTCTTCAAATGGCACAAAACACCACAGCAAGAATAATCCACAAAATATCTAGACAAGCCCACATTACCCCTGTTCTACAACAGGATGCTTGGAATGCCCTCTTGATGGAAGTGGTGGGGGAAAATACAGTGACAGAATTCAAAATGGCATGGGACAGATACAATGCATCCCTGTATAGAAAGAAGATAAAATTAAAATAAAACTTAACTGTCTCTGATATCTTAACAAGTCGGGGTGACCTGCACAGAGCAGTGGGTACACCCCTAAACAGAGGCATGGGAAGGGGTGACCTGCACGGAGCAGCAGGTGCACTTGCCACCTTGCTGGTCAGACTAGATGGACCATGCTGGTTTTTATCTGCTGTTCTATACTATGTTACTATCCCAGGATACTGACAGAGCTCAGAGTGGTTCTTGTAGGGCCGTTAAAGCATGTTTTTAATTGATCCTCGGAGACAGCAGAAGTTCCACAGGACCGGAGAAAGGCTGATGTGGTACCTCTTCACAAAACTGTTAATAGGCAAGAAGTGATAAACTACAGGCCAGTAAACCTTACCTCCAGTGGCGGGAAAAATAATGGAGGCACTCCTGAAAGAGCAAATAGTGGACTTTCTTGAAACCAATAGGTTGCATGATCCGAAGCAACATGGTTTTACCAAAAGACAATCATGTCAAACAAATCTGATTGAGTTCTTTGACTGAGTGACCAGAGAACTACATCAAGGGCATGTGATGGATGTGATCTACCTAGATTTCAGCAAAGCTTTTGATATTGTTCCTCATAGGAGGCTTATCAATAAATTGAACAGCCTGTGAATGGGTCCCAAGGTGGTGAACTGGATCAGAAATTGGTTGATTGACAGACGACAGAAGGTTATGGTAAACGGAACTCACTCGGATGAAAGGAAGGTGATTAGTGGCATGCCTCAGGGATTGGTCCTGGAACTGATACTGTTTAATGTATTTGTGAGTGATATTGCTGAAGGACTGAATAGAAAAGTCTGTCTTTTTGCAGATGATACGAAAATTTGCAACAGAGTGGACCACCTAAGGGACTGGATAACACGAGATTTACAAAAGCTGGAAGAATGGTCTGATGCTTGGCAGTTAAGGTTTAATGTGAAGAAATGCAGTGTCATGCACTTGGGATGCAGAAATCCAAGGAAATTGGATGCGATAGGGGGGTGAGAGTTTGGTGTGCATGGACCAGGAGAAGGACCTCAGAGTGATTGTTTTCTGAGGTTCTCAAGGTGGCAAAACAGTGTGACAAGGCATTGGCCAAAGCCAGAAGGATGCTGGGTTGCATATAGAGACGAATTACCAGCAGAAAGGAGGAGGTACTAATGCCACTGTACAAGTTGCTAGTGAGGCCTCAGTTGGAATATTGGGTTCAGTTTTGGAGACCATATCTTGCAAAGGATATAAAAAGAATGGAAACTATTCAGCGGAGTCGACTAAAATGATTTGGGGGCCTGCGCCGGAAGACATATGAGAAGAAACTTGAAGACCCAAATATGTACACTCTGGAGGAGAAGAGGGACAGGGAAGATATGATACAGACGTTTAAATACTTAGAGTATTAATGAACAAACAAACCTTTTTCAAAGACAGGGAAACTGCAAAACTAGACGACATAACATGAAGCTTCAAGGGGGTAAACTGAAAGGCAACATCAGGAAATACTTTTTTACTGAAAGAGTGGTGGATGCTTGGAAGCCCTCCCGATGGAAGTGGTGGGGGCAAATACAGTGTCAGAATTCAAAATGGCATGAGGCAGACACAGTGGATTCCTTTGTAGCAACAGGATAAAATCAAAATAACCTTAACTGTCTCTGCTATGTGACCTGCATGGAGCAGTGGGTATCTTTAATCTCCCCCGAGAGGGGTCGAGCACTCGAACCGACATCCAGCCCGGTCACTCCAGCCCAATCAGGGCTGTGGAAGGCGTGCAGCAGCACTACTAATTCAAGCCGCTGAGGCGGGAAAGCACCATCTTTAATCTCCCCCGAGAGGGGTCGAGCACCCGAACCGACATCCAGCCCGGTCACTCCAGCCCAATCGGGGCTGTGGGAGGCGTGCAGCAGCACTACTAATTCAAGCCGCTGAGGCGGGAAAGCACCATCTTTAATCTCCCCCGAGAGGGGTCGAGCACCCGAACCGACATCCAGCCCGGTCACTCCAGCCCAATCGGGGCTGTGGGAGGAGTCCAGCAGCACTACTAATTCCAGCAGCTGTGTGGCAGGCCCACGCCTGTCGGGCCCGCGCCTGAGTGCCCTTGGGCGTGGCCCTTAGGCAGTGGCCCATATAGAATCGACCAGGACGTCTCACAGAAAATTCTGACATCTAAGCTACCCGGAAAGGTACTCTACAGTTACCAAACCAATACCCCTCTGGCACACACACGCCAACAGAACAAAATGAGTCAACGCTATTACATGAACAATCCCTCACCACTTATCATTGCTATTCATTCACAATACTATGACCAGTAGCACTGTCACTGCTAGTTTCTATCATACTGTCGCCAGTAAATGACTTTGCGATCTGTTTCAATGTACTGTAGCCAGTATTCTGATCACTGCTAGTTACCATTTTACTGTTCATGCAAATGACCATTGCTATCTGATTCATGTACTGTAGCCAGTATTCTGATCACTGCTACTTACCATTTTACTGTTCATGCAATGACCATTGCTACCTGATTCAAGTACTGTAGCCAGTATTCTGATCACTGCTAGTTGCCATTTTCTATTCCTGCAAATGACCATTGTTATCTGATTCAAGTACTGTAGCCAGTAGTCTGATCATTGCCAGTTACTATTTTACTGTTCCTGCAAATGACCATCGCTATCTGAATTTTACACCTGACTGCTGTCACTGTACCCTCAATCTCACTCTTGTTACGCATCTAATTCAACCCAGAGTCAATGGTTACAGTCCACCCTTTCTCCAGCGCAATAGCCTGATTCAGAGCATCCCTCCAGCTACCCTCCCTTACTCACGAAAATCATCCCTACCACAAAATGGCTCGCACCTTCCCAGCAATAATTTGTGGATACCTCCTCTTAGAGCTGTTTAGTAGCACCCTGGCTCTGACGAATACTCACAAACACATACCTATCCTACGAAGTGGTGGGAGGAGATGGTCAAGATGCCCTCCACTCAATGCACCAGATGAAATGCTACCATCCTATCAACACCTGCTTCACGTTGCAATCAAACATGGCACAATAGCAAAAACAGGCTCCCCACAGCCCACAAATTTAAAGGCTGCCCTCATAAACGCACGTTCAATACGCAAGAAATGGCCCATTGTCAGGGACCTGATAACTAGACACAACCTAGACATGCTTCTGGTCACAGAGACATGGCTAACAAATGAAGACACTGTACTCATCAACCACCTTTTACCTCCCAACTTTACAATCCATAGCTGCCATAGAAGCAACAAAAGAGGAGGAGGAGTACTCATAATCTCCAAAACAGACCACAAGTTCCAGCTGCACAACAGCACCAACACAACGAATCTTGACTTAGTAGTGATAACCAATAATCTCTGCTCCATCAATCTAATATACAGAGCCCCAACA
This sequence comes from Ichthyophis bannanicus, assembly GCA_033557465.1. Lineage (NCBI taxonomy): Eukaryota > Metazoa > Chordata > Amphibia > Gymnophiona > Ichthyophiidae > Ichthyophis > Ichthyophis bannanicus. The sequence continues at coordinate 24,327,403 of CM066035.1, forward strand.
TCATCCCCAGACGACCTAGCCACAATAATAGAGCTAGCCTGCAATACACCACACCTGCGCATCCCAAATTGGATACTAGGAGACCTCAACCTAGCAACGCTACAAGACTCCCAAGCCTCTGCATTCCTAGAAGCACTCAAAGACCTAGGTTATCAGCAATTAATCGATGAACCTACCCACACAAAAGGAAACATATTAGATTTGATCTTTGCCCCACTATCTACCTGCGACACTGCCAACTTCTCATCACCAATCTACACTGATGTACCGTGGTCTGACCACAAACTAATCCTTTTCCAAATTCCCATTGATAACAAGCCAGTAAAGTCACCTGAGAGTAAGACAGCCCCCATGAGACCACCAGCACGATGTTTCCAACCATTTAACAAGAAATTCATCATAAACCAAACGCAACCCATTCTTACCTTGACAACAACAGACCCCGACAGTCTGGTCTCTAACTGGAACAACTGTCTCAGTACAATAGCACAACGTGCAGTACATAACAAAAACACAAGGAAAAGACCCACGGCACCCTGGTTCTCCAATGACCTTCGGACCTCGCTTCTCAAACTTAGGAAACTCGAAAGACGATGGAGATGCTCACGCTCAACCGAAGATCTGGAGGCCTATAACCGACACCTCGCAACTCACAGATCTGCGATATCCGAGAAAATGAAACAAGCTCACACCAGCATGGTAATGCGATCGTTAAACAAGCCACACGACCTCTTTGCCCTCGTCAAGAATCTAACGAAGGAACCAGGACCAGAGCAAACAACAGAGATTCTCGCTCAGGACTATGCAGACTTCCTCCAATCAAAATTACACCAAACCACCAAGACTGATATTACCGACTCTAAGAATCCAGCATACATACCGACGCTAACAACTTTCGACATCCCCTCCCCTAAGCAAATCGCTGACTTAATCTCTACAATCAACACGACCACCGCCCACACCGACCCCTGCCCAGCTTTTTGGATTAAAGAATTAAGGACAGAGTTTAGCCCCTTCATCGCCAAACTCTTTAACGCATCATTCTCTTCAGGCTTATTCCCCCTAAGTCTCAAACGCACATCCATTAGACCACTGCTAAAAAACCCAAAACTAGACTCCCAGAAAGTAGAATCTTACAGACCAATTGCCAGCATCCCACTGCTGGCCAAGATAATCGAAAAGGAGGTCCAAATTCAGCTCCAGCAGCACATAGACAACGCTGTACCTCTTGACCACAGCCAACATGGCTTTAGAGAGGCTCATGGTGTGGAGACTCTACTTACCACCCTCTTTAACAACATCCTCACCACAATTGATAACATCCATCGTGGAGTGGCCCTTATATTCCTAGACATAGCTGCAGCATTTGACTCAGTCTGTCACCAAACCCTCCTGTAACAACTCGAAGAGAAAGGCATCTGCGGCTTAGCACTAAATTGGTGTAAGTCATACCTCACCGATAGATGGCAGCATGTGCGAACCGAATCCTCTACATCCAAACCATTTCATCAGAAACAAGGTGTCCCACAAGGATCCTCCCTTTCAGCTCTTATGTTTAATATCTACATGCAGCCCGTCTGTGACATCATTCGCTCATACAACACTGAATGCATGATATACGCAGACGATGTCCTGCTATACTTGCCATTCAACACTGATCAAATTGACCTCTCACCCCTCACAGAATGCTTCAGCGCAGTGGAAAGATGGCTCCAGAATCAGAATCTTCGCATACAACATAAAAAGACTGAAGTGTTGTTTATCACCAGAAACTCTAACCTCTCTCCACCAACCCACCTGAAAGTCGGCGAAGTAGAGCTCCAATCCAAGCCCTCAATCTGTTACCTGGGAGTTACCCTAGACCAGAGCCTCAACATGAAGACACACATTGGAAACATGGTCAAATCAACATACCACAAAATTAGGACTCTCAAACATCTACGTCCCCTCTTACAACCAGACGACTTCAGAACCATTTTCCAGGCCCTAACCATCCCACATCTGGACTATGCCAACGCAATCCTCCATGGACTTCCAAAATCTACGATGATCCCTCTCCAGCTTGCCATGAACTCCGCTGCCAGAGTTCTAAACGGGGCTTTGAGGCGAGACCATATAACACCCATCCTCAAAAGTCTCCACTGGCTCCCTATCCACTGTAGGATCGTCTTCAAAACGATCCTACTAACATTCAAGGCCATTAATGGGCTCTCCCCCATGGCCCTCGCTGGTCTCGTACACAAACCCCCCCCCCAACAGAGCCAGAAGAACTACAGCAGTAAACACTTTAGCAATCCCCAAAACACTGACCCAATGCACTCAGGCTACAGCAAGCAGAGCCTTTAGTATCAATGCTCCCAGACTCTGGAATGCACTGCCCCCCAACATACGTGCAATCCCAAATCTAATCATCTTTAGAAGGGCATTGAAACACCACCTTTTTTGCCAATATTACCCAAATGAAGATGCACCATCCCGACCTTCCCAAAATTAGCCCTGCGTCCAATATAATGCTATGTTCTCTCATATAATGTATATCATGTAAATAATACTATGTTTAAATATGTGTAAATAGTTAAATTAATTTTTGACCATCCAAGTTGAGTTACCTGTTTATCTGTAGTTTTACGGTTAACCCACCGTAAAACATAATTGTTCCATGTAAACCACACTGATAGTGCAGAGCGCGGTATATAAGAGAAATAAATAAATAAATACCCCTAAACAAAGGCATGGGGAGGGGTGACCTGCCCAGAGCGGCAGATGTACCTACTCTTGCCACCTTGCTGGGCAGACTAGATGGACTATGATGATCTTTATCTGCCGTCATTTACTGTATTACTATGTTCAATGTAAAACCTGACAGTTTTTCGTTATGGTCGTTTTGTTATGATGTAAACCGCGCTGATTCTAAATAGCGCGGTATATAAGAAACTGTAATAAATAAATAAATAAAATGTAATATCTTTACTGGTTCTCCATCCATGCAAGAATAAGGTATAAGGAACTCATCGTGACACATAGTCATACACAATGAATCTGCAAACTACCTCTACTCTCTTCTCTCCAGACCCAAGAATGATAGACTCTGCTGACGCAACTCCTACAATCTCCTTACTTTCCCAGCTTGAAAAACTAAAAGCAAGCAATCCACATGCAACCGTTTATTCTCCCTATTTGCACCTACTGCTTGGAACGCCCCCTCAATTGATTTGCAAGAATGCTCAGACCTCTCCACCTTCAGGAAGAAGCTCAAGACATTCCTATTCCAAGAACACTTCACCGCAGTATTAACCCAGGATCCACAACCCAACGTGACCTAGCTTTATATCCTAACTAATCTCCTGCCCAGTTGAGTCCTGCTTCCCCTTCAATACTTCTTTATACGCCCCACAACCCTCTGTCTTTACCCCCGCCTATTCCCACTTGTTGTACATAGCTTTGATCATTGAATATAAACTATGTGACATTGCATGTTTTATGTTATTATCTGTTCCTGTTCCTTGTAAATCAGTCACTCATATACTGCTCTTGTTGTGTTCTATGTGCATCGCCTTAGATTGTGGAAAGGCTGTGTATAAATAAGTTTAAATAAAAATTCCATATTCTGGACTTTGCTCTTCTTGCATGGCAGCTTTTGAGTCGTCCCTGGAGGACCTGCTCCCTCTTTCAGCCAGGGGATGGGATTAGTCCGGCCTCGCCTGCCTCAGGGTGGGAGGTGACGGACGGCGCTATGGATAAGGATATTCAGCCAGCTGGAGGATCTGGCAACTGTGCTGTGAGCTGCTCATCATCCTCTAGGGGGTTTGTGGCGGCTGTGCCCCCTGGTGTTGAGGGGTCATTTCTGAGAGGAGAGCTTCCGGACTCCGGAATGTCCTCCCCAAAATTATTTGTTATTTGCAGCAGGCCTGGTCCTTCTGGCATGGAAGTTGGGACCCTGCAACCTCTAGGTGCCCCTTAGACTACCAAAATGGACTGCTTCTGCTGGAAAGAAATCTGCATTTGTAAGTATTTACTTATGCAAAATTTTCTAAATCTTGAGGAAAAGGGAATTCTTTGGTTAAAACTGATACACTAGATTCTAAAATACACAGATATATTTTTTAACTCACTCAGGGCCTAGTATCGGCAGATAGCTTTTAATTTAAATTTAAAACCCAGCAGAGAGCTTTTAGTTTAAATTTAAATCTGTCAGAGCCTAGTATCAGCAGAGAGTGGTCAAAGTCACTGTCAGGTACAGCTGATTATCATCACCAGGAATACATGTAGATTAAACTTTTAAACTAGATAGTAGGGGAAAGCCAACAGTCGAAGAGGAGCATATGGTTTGGAAAGATATATCATTGAAGGATACTAACAAAACAGGGAAGTTAGGGCACCCTGATAGAGAGGTTCCAACAAAGATAAAAGTAACCCAGATGTCCTTCAGTACAGAGCCGAAAGATTCCAAATTACACCCAACAACTGATAACCAGATTAATATGAATAAACTACAACCTCTAAAATGCTGTATGTAAATGCTGGAAGTCTAAACAATAAGATGGAAGAGCTAGAATATATAGCACTAAATAAAAGGTTAGATATGATTGGCATCTCAGAGACCTGGTGGAAGGAGGACAGCCAATGGGACACTGTGATACCCAAGTGCAATATATCGCAATGATAGAGTAGATCAAATTGGTGGAGGAGTTCCACTATGATAGAGAGGGCATTGAGTCACATAGGGTTAAAGTTGTGCAGGAAAAAAATACACTGTAGAATATTTATGGATAGAAGTTCCATGTAAGAAGTGGAAGATGACGGCAGTAGGGGGGTGTACTACCGACTGCATGGCCATAATATACAGATGGATGATGAAATGTTCAAAGAAATCAAGGAAGCTAACAAGTTACAACACAATAATAATAAGCTGCTTCCTCCACCTCCAGCAGCGGCATCCCAGCCACGTGAGCTCAAATCGGGGCTGCCCTCACCTCTCCAACCTTAAAAGGAGCATCGACCCGGACCAAAGCCTCTTCCAGCACATCGATCTCCCAGAAGGGAGAAAAGCTGCTTCCTCCACCTCCAGCAGCGGCGTCCCAGCCACGTGAGCTCAAATCGGGGCTGCCCTCACCTCTCCAACCTTAAAAGGAGCATCGACCTGGACCAAAGCCTCTTCCAGCGCATCGATCTCCCAGGAGGGAGAAAAGCTGCTTCCTCCACCTCCAGCAGCGGCGTCCCAGCCACGTGTTGCCCTCTCTTACTTAAAAGGCCAGCGTCAACGGCGCACCCGCGCCTTGCCGGCCCACGCCTGAGGGCCTCGCCAGAGGGCCCTTTGACACGGCCCTTAGGCAGCGGCCCTCACAGTATCTACCAAGAATCTCGAGGATCCACCTTCATCACCTTACTTGAGCCCTCTTCATTTTAAACCCGCTCCTTCTGACACTGCAGCCGCTTGACAAGCCGCAACAAGGACTAATTGACCGATAAGAGGTAACCTGAACACATATTTGCATCTCATGCCTTTCGGTTCCCTATATTGCTATTAAATACAGATATTGTTGCTTGCTTGCTGATAAATATAATATTTTCCTTGTTATCAATTGGTAACATTATCTAACATTTTTGCTGACCTTGCCTGATAATACAGATATTTCATAGTTCTTGTACTACTGCTATATATTATATATCTTAATATAATATTCAATTGTTACTCCATAATATTCAATTGTTACTCCACATTACACTATCTCCCTAGCCTTAAATTTACGCCTGTTTAACTAACAATGGATCTAGGAAGATTTCTAACACTCACTTTAAACATCCTAATGCTCACGCTAGGGTTTCTACTTTCTCACACTCCTCCCATTCACTCTCTAACCCCAACTACAAACATTTTAAAGCCAGCCCACATTCACATCATTCCATACAGGCCCAGACATAACACACAAAAATATGATAACAGAAATTCCTCCATGGGCAGACCACGCAATCACCAACAATAAGAGAGAAAGGCATTAGTGGAATAGCTCTCGAGTGGTGCAGATCCTACCTGTCTGGCAGATGGCAATACGTCCGAGCAAACGGGTCCACATCCGAGCCATTCCTACAAAGCCAAGGAGTTCCTCAAGGATCTTCCCTATCATCACTTATATTTAACATCTATATCCAACCTATCTGTAACATCATTAGATCGTTCAATGTGAGTTGCATGATATACGCAGATGATGTCTTACTGTACCTGCCAATATCCCTGGACTGCCCAGACCTTACCCCCTTGACTAAGTGTTTCAACGCAATATTCGAATGGCTCCTCTCTCAAAATCTGCGCATCCAACACAAGAAAACGGAGGTCCTGTTCATCTCCAGAAATCCCGAGTTTACACCACCCAGCTACTTAGAAGTGGACAACACCGAATTGCAAGTAAAATCAGCTATACGTTATCTCGGAGTCACATTGGATCAGAACCTCAACATGAAGCAACACATAGCCAACACTGTAAGAGCGATCTACTTCAAGATTAGATCCCTTAGACACCTACGCCCTTTACTCGAACCAGGCGACTTCCGCACCATTTATCAAGCCCTCATCATTCCTCATTTTGATTATTCAAACGCCATCCTACAAGGACTCCCTCAGGCCACTTTACATCCCCTGCAACTTGCCATGAACAGTGCCGCGCGGATTCTCCTCGGAACGCCAAGAAGAGAGCATATCACACCCCTCCTGAAACAGCTTCACTGGCTCCCCATTCAAGCCAAGATCAGTTTCAAAACCCTAGTGATGACATTCAAGGCCATCAAGGGGCTCTCCTCCTCTTCACTATGTGACCTCATCCAACCACCCACACCCAACAGGCTAAGAAGAACCGCAGTAGCCAACATGCTAGTGATACCAAGAGACACGACAAAATGCTCCAAAGCAACATCGAACAGAGCCTTTAGACTATGCGCCCCAAGTCTCTGGAACTCCCTACCACCACACATCAGAGCAATCCCCAACTTGAGCCAGTTCAGGAAGGCCTTGAAACACTTCCTCTTTATCAAATACCTCACTGACTGCCCCGAACCCCAGCCACCAAGTATGATTAATACCCAATAACTCCATCTGACATGTATATAGTTACCCTATTCAATGCTCCGCATATGTATATAGTTTACCCTGTTCTCCAAGTTACTTGTTCCTGTTCAATGTAATGACCTGACTTTTGTTTATTGTCGGATACCATTTGTTTTATGTAAACCGCGCTGATCGCAAATAGTGCGGTATATAAGAAATGCAAATAAATAAATAAAATAAATAAATAAATATCCATGTTCAAAGGTTAATCCAATTGAACTCAACACTAATGAATAACCCCAAGCAAAACACTACCCATTCAACACAACTAAATTGCATCCTTATCAATGCCAGGTCAATCAGGAATAAAATCCCAATTATGACTGACCTCATTTCAGACGAAAAACCTCATTTGCTTTGTATAACGGAAAGCTGGCTAAATGAGTTTGATTCAGTTCTCCTTAACCAACTGAGAGTATATGGCTATACCATGCTCAGCAGTAATAGAGACAAAAAAAGAGGCGGTGGAGTACTCGTAATAGCGAAAGCTAATCTTAATCTTTCACCTACCTTACTAGATAAGCATGAGGGTATAGATATACTCAGAATAGAAAGTCACTCCATGGCCATCTGCCATATCTATAGACCCCCCACACCTGACATACAAAGCTTAGACTTAATCCTTGAAATTGCTTGTAACTCCTCACTGAGAAAACCTTCTGTTATCTTAGGAGAACTTAACCTTGCCTCTTTACCAAATAGCCATGAACTATCCTTCCTTGAAGCAATGGATGAAATGGGATTCAGGCAAATAATTACTCACCCTACTCACTGCAAAGGTAACACCCTTGATGTAATATTCCTACCATCACACTTCACACTCTCACCTCATTTTATTCCACCCACCACAACTCAAGTACCATGGTCTGATCATTTCATGATACATTTCTCTCTCCCATCACAACTCCCTAACTCACCTCACAGCAATGCCAAACACATAGAACAAAGATTCCGCCAGTTTAACAAGGAAAGATTTCTGGAATCAATCTCTACTAAATTAGACAATACCTCAAACAATCTCAATGAACTTGTATCAATCTGGAACTCTGTTGTAGAGGCAGAAGCTAAATATCTACCTCCAAATAAAAGAAAACCTAGAAGAAACTCATCTGAGAAATGGTACACTTCCGAGCTTGCTGCACTAAAGAAAAACCTCCGGAAATTAGAAACTAAATGGCGTAAGAAAAAAAAACCTGAACTCAAGGTACAATACTTCACAAACCTAAAAACCTATAAGGAAGCCATTAACAACACAAAAAGACTATACCACACTAAAACATTATCAAAAGCCATCAACCGACCCAGGGAACTCTTCGAGATTATTAAATCTTTAACTAAAGTTCCCAAACACACCCCAAATAAAACACTAATGGACCCCCAACTCCTGGCAAACCACTTTGCCAACAAGCTTAAACTAAGTACCCATCCAGTCATTATCCTGGCCCCTACCATATCAAACGCCATCACTGAATGGAGCTAATTTCACACTATCTCCAACAAACAACTTCTGGAGACTATATCAAACCTCAATACTACCACTTCATTACTTGATCCCTGCCCAGTGTCTTGGGTTAAAGCAGCAAAATCTGAACTCGCTCCATACATATTGAAAGTTGTAAACCAATCTCTACTTCAAGGTTTCATGCCGGATGACCTCAAGTATTCAGCAATTCGCCCTCTACTAAAAAATAAAACCCTTAACAGTAATGACCCCTCCTCATACCTCCCCATTGCCAGCATACCTTTTCTAGCCAAAATCATTGAAAAGGTAGTCCAGATACAACTACAAAATCATATTGATACCAACTTCCCATTAGATGAGCACCAGTACGGTTTCCGCCCATATCACGGAGTAGAAACCTTACTCATATCCCTTTTTGACTCACTAATCCGAGGTATGGATAATATGAAGCAGGCCTTCTTACTTATATTCCTTGATATTTCCTCAGCCTTTGACAGTGTGAATCACAATACCCTCTTATCCAGACTATCACAACTAGGTTTAAAAGATATCACTCTTAGCTGGTTTAAGTCTTACATATCTAATCGTTTCCAATATGTTCAGATAGATCATTCCCCATCACTACCATTCCCTCAAGAATGAGGTATCCCACAAGGATCCTCGCTATCTGCCTTACTTTTTAACCTTTATATACAACCTATTTGCACAATCTTTCAACGCCATAATCTAAGCTATTTTATATATGCAGACGATATCATGTTGTTCGCCCCTTGTGACATCACTAACCTTGATTTCAACAGAATCGCCACGTGCCTCTCTGAAGCTGAACAGCGCTCAATCCATATGGATATCAACTTCAAAAAAACTGAAGCACTCTTCGTGACCAGAAACACCAATTTCACCCCTCCATCTGTCATCAATCTGATGAACATCACTCTCCCAGTCAAATCCGAAATTAAATATCTTGGAGTTACTCTGGACAAAACACTGAACATGACACACCACATAAAACAGACCGCCAAAACTATATTTTTTAAGCTCAGAACTATCCAACAACTCAGACCCCTCATTGACATTAACGATTTCAGAACAGTCGTCCAGGCTCTTATTATGCCACATTTAGACTTCTGTAACGGCATACTCCAAGGTACCTCTAAAAAGAATCTACACATCCTTCAAAGAGCCCAGAATGTCACTGCCCGGATCATTTCTAAAGCCAAACTATACGACCATATCTCCCCCATCTTATACACTCTCCACTGGCTTCTAATCACTAGTAGGATTCAATATAAAACCCTCGTCACCATCTTTAAACTCATTAACACTGAGGCAGATTCAACAACACATTGATTCCGAAGCACCACTAGACCCAAACCAGCATGGGTTCAGAGAAGCACACGGAGTTGAAACTCTTCTGGCTTCTTTAATGAACACGCTCATTAATACAACAGACAATATTAGAAATGGAGTTGCAATGGTCTTCCTAGATATAGTGGCAGCTTTTGACTCCGTTGACCATGATCAACTGCTAGCCCGGCTCCACGAAAAAGGGATACAAGGAACGGCCTGGAACTGGTGCAATTCTTATTTGGAGGATCGCTGGCAACAGGTCCGGATCGGTAACATTACGTCCCAGCCTTTTCGACAGAAGCAAGGAGTACCGCAGGGTTCCTCCCTCTCGGCCTTGCTATTCAATATCTACATGCAGCCAATCTGCAACATCACCCGTTCATTCAGAATTTCATGCCTTATCTATGCTGACGATGTGCTCCTATTCACACAAGTTAATGTGACAAAACCCGACTACACACCTTTAACCACCTGCTTCAATGCAATCTCAGATTGGCTGCTCACACAAAATCTCCAAATCAATTTAAAAAAAACAGAGGTCTTGATTATCACAAGGAATAAAGACTTCTCTCCTCCACCAACGTTAAGAACAAGAGATGCCGATTTACCAGTCAAAACCACGATACGTTACCTAGGTGTCATACTGGACCAGCGGCTGGAATTCAAAGAACACATAAAAAATACAGTAAAAGCCATCTATCACAAGATCAGGACCCTACGACTTCTCAGACCCATGCTCGAACCAAATGACTTCCGCACAACCTTCCAAGCATTAGTCACCCCGCACTTCGACTATGCAAACATTGTGCTGCATGGCCTTCCCAAGAGCACGCTGAACCCACTACAGTTGGCCATGAATACAGCAGCCAGAGTTCTATATGGGGCTTCAAGGAATCAACATATTACTCCCATCCTGTTTGAACTTCATTGGCTCCCAATAACATGTAGGATCTTATACAAAACCCTTCTCTTGACCTTCAAAGCGTTCCACCAAATCTCACCATCCTCGCTTTCTGACATCCTTCACCACTCTCAGAACACCAGATCTAGAAGATCTGTAACAGAAAACACACTAATGGTCCCAAAAGACCTAGCAAAACTCACGCAGACGACTACCATGAGAGCATTCTCATCCTTCGCCCTCAGATGCTGGAACATGCTGCCACCTAACATCAGATCACAAAAAGACCTGTCCCAATTCAGAAAATCTCTAAAAACACACCTCTTCCTTCAACACTTCTCCCAAGGCATTAGCTCCCCACCTCCTCCCCTTCCAACCCAAACCAGTGACTATGGTTAGTCAAGTAAGTCCCCTAAACTCCTTTGCTCGCCCCAGATTAAAATCTCGTGCATCCCTAATCTATGAAGCTCAAAACTTATGCTAATTTGCTGTAAATAGTTGTGAATATTTGTTATTATCTTATCTTATCTTTAACCCCATTTATCCCTGTTTTCACTCCCTGTTATCTGTAAACTTGACATATGTTTTATGCTTAAGTACAAGGTTGTTAAAATGTAAACCACGCTGATGATGAATAGCGCGGTATGTAAAAACTGTTAAATAAAAATAAATAAATTAATTAATTAATGACTTAGCCCCATCACATCTAGCAACTTTACTTCAGACCCCACCAGAAAACAGACTTAGAAGAAGAACAAATCTCAACATGCTATTAATTCCCAATGACATGAGAAAATTGAAGCCAATAACCACCAACGCTGCCTTTTCATATTATGCACCCAGCCAATGGAACAAACTACCACTAAACCTAAGAGAGTTTAAGGACCTTACCTCTTTCCGGAAGGAACTTAAAACTTACCTGTTTAGTCAACACTACTGCAACCTACAACCCACAGTCAGATATACTACACAAGAATGCACAACTAACCAAACACAAGTCTACCCTACATAACTCAAGACTCACTCCCGTTAGCATTTGCCTACAGACATCCGTGATACATTGTACTTACTGAATCCCAATCATTCCTCAAATGACTATTCTAAATAGTCCCTCTCCCAACATTGCGCACCTAGTTCTTACTATAATATGTTTGCAAATAATTATTGTAAATAGTTGTTTTTGCCTCGGTCTCGTTTAATTTTAAATACCATACTTTCATCTGTAAATAAGCAGCACGTTTACTCAACCATGTAAATAGTTAGAAACTATGTTACAGAGAAACAATATTTTTATGTGCCCGTAATATTCTATGTAATGCAATATTTCACTGTTTGTTATATTGTTTAAAAGTTCTTTGTAAACCGCCCCTGATCTCTGGAAGGGGCGGTATAGAAAAGCACACAAATAAAATAAATAAATAGGTGATTTCAATTATTCCAGTATCTACTGGGTCAATGTCACAGCAGGACATGCTAGAGAGAGAAAGTTTCTAGATGAAATAAAAGACTGCTTCTTGGAGCAGCTGGTTCATGAACCCACAAGAGGGGAAGCTATTCTGGACCTAGACTTTATCTTTATTGGATCTCTTGATTTACCGCACCTTTGGAGCTATCAGGGCAACTTACAATGGGGCAAAATGCAGCAGCAGCAAAAAGCCGGAAACGGAAAAGAACTACAATTCCTGACATGAAAGCAACAGTCGCACCAGAGATAGAGAGAAGAAGAAAAAGAAGAGGAGAGGTCAGAGCGAGCAAAGGGAGAGTTAGGAGGGGTTGGGAGGGGGAAAATCATAGGCGACACAAAAAAAGATGAGTCTTAAGAAGAGACTTGAATTTTGGAGTATGATTGTTCTTGACGGAGGAAAGGAGAAGGGAGTTCCAGAGGGACGATCCTAGAAAGAAAAAAGCCGAGTGACTGGTCTATTCTAGGTGGGCATGAGCTGGGGAAGGGAGTTCCAAGCAGTTGACATGTATGGATCGAAGGCTGCGGGTCACTGGATGGAACTATAAGGAGTCAGCCAGGTACTGTGGGGTGTGCGTAAAGAGGACCTTATGAGTTAGGATCAGGATTTTGAAGGTGATATGGTGGGAGACTGGTAACGTTAGTGAAACCTGGTCCTTAATGGAACACAGAATCTGATGCAAGAGATAAGGGTTTTAGGGCTACTTGGCAATAGTGATCATAGCATGATTGCATTTAATGTAATAAATGGAAGAAAGTCTGCAAGGAAATCCACAGTGCTACCTTTTAACTTTCAAAAAGAAGACTATAATAAAATGATGAAAATTAGTTAAGAAAAAACGCAAAGAAGCAGCTGCAAAGGTTAAAGATTTATTTATTTAGACAGATTTGTATGCCACCTTTTCCTTCAATCAAGGTGGTCACATCGCATAACAATTGGAGGGTTACATTTAACATTAGGGTACGTGTAAACATTTAGACAGTACAGTTACTTAACTGCTTTTAGACAGTACCATTGTGGTAACATTTAACATGAAGGTATTTAATAATGTGCTATGATAGACTTGTGTGTGTGGATAGGATGGGTGTGTGTTTAGTTGGCCGAGGTAGTAACATTTCTGTTTGGGTAGGGGATGTTGCCTGAATGCTCATAGGTTTCTATAAATAACAATGTTTTGAGGTCTTTGCGGAAGTCTGTGAGGTCATCTAACACCCTCAGGCTCGTTGGGAGGGAGTTCCATAGTGTGGATGCCAGTAGTAATGGTGCTCTTTTTGATATTTGTTTGGTTTTGGGATAGTCTGCAGGTGTGCCGATCATGTTGTCGTTATTGGTTCTTCTTGGTCTATTGCTGATGTCCCTTGTTATAACATTTTGGAGTACGTCTGCTGAGAGATGGTGAATGATTTTGAAGATGATCATGACTGTTTTGTATTTCGCTCTTGCCACCATTGGGAGCCAGTGTAGTTGTTGTAGGACGGGAGTGATGTGCTCGGTCCTTGGAGTGTCTGTGATGATGCGTGCTGTGGTGTTTTGTACCATCTGTAGTGGGTGGAGTGTCTGCTGAGGAAGGCCTTGATATAGTGAGTTTCCATAATCAAGCAGTGGTGTAATGAGTGCTTGGCACACCGTGCGGAAGTGGTCTTGACGGAGCATTGGTTTGATTTGTCTGATTGTTTTCAATCGGTGATATGCCTTGTTTGCGGTTTTGGTGAAGTGGGATTTTAGGTTCAGAGCTCTGGCTAGTGTTATGCCCAGATACTTAACTTCTTCTTTGACTACTATGTGTTTGTCTAGGATGCTGATAGTTTGTGGAGGTATGAAGGTGGGGTTCCTGGTGACGAACTTTGCCTCAGTTTTGTCGTAGTTGACTGTTAAGTTGTTGGCTATGAGCCAGTCATTCATGTCTTCGAGGCATTTTGTTATTGTTGTAGTGTTTAGTGCTAGTAGGTTGATTGGAGCTTACACCATGATGTCGTCAGCATAAATGTGATAGTGTAGTTTGTGGTGCTTGATGATGTTGCATTTGGGCTGTATGTAGACTAGAAGGACTAGAAAAGGGACTGCTACTTCTGGAGAGAGATCTGCAATTGTGAGTATACACTTCTGGGAATTTTCTGAAAGGACTTCTTTCTATTAAAGCTAATTATCTGTGAACCCAGTGTTTTTGTTAAATCAGTCAGGGCCTAGTAGCAGCAGTTTAAGTTTAAATTTAAACACAGAAGAGAACTTTCTGTTTATATTTCATACCCAGCAGAGAGCTTGTAGTTAAAATTTAAGACTCACTCAGGGCCTAGTATCAGCAAAGTACTTTTAGTTTATATTTAAAACATAGAAGAGAGCTTTCTGGTTAAATTTAGAACCCAGCAGAGAGCTTTCATAATTTCATAATAAGTCAGAGCCTAACAGCAGCAAAGAGCTGTAATTGAAATCAAATCAGAATATAACTTAGCATAAAAGGCAAAACAGGGTCAGTACACTTTGAGCAACAAATAAAGTCTTCTAGAGACCTTTACAAAGAGGCCTTCTACCTAGGGGGCAAGAGACCTGTGAAACTTCTTCAATAGGTGTTAACACCAGGTGGCAGATCAAGAGGCCATTTTGAAAGACTCCTTCTATCCAAGCAAGGACTGTTAATCACCCAGGAAGTTGGTCACAGCTTACCTCAGCAGCACAGGACAGGGTACTGTGTAGCAGCCCTCTTTTAATAAGTATTATTTCCCTCCCTCCCTCCCCAACACCTACCCACCCCTGGGATAATTGTAGCTTTATAGCTACTTACACATCTTAAAGGAAAGGAGGTGCTCTCAGTTGAAGTTCGTTATCCAAATCATTCATACACTAAGGACCTGAGATTATTTAAGCTTCAGGTGAACAAGGTATATTAAACGTATTAGGCACAGTTTTATTAGTATAAATATCCATGGCAACCCTTAGTAAGTAAAGAACTTAAAGATCTAAACACAAGCTTAAAACTAAGATGCAGACAGCAGTCCAGCAGCGAGATGAGGGCTTTCCAGTCTTTTGCATTGAGTGTCACATGTATGATTTTCTCCCAGTTGGTGAGAGGTCTTACGTGTGCACTAGGTGCAAGGAGCTCTTTGCTCTCAGGGAGCGAGTCCGTTCTCTAGAGGCTAGAGTAGCAGACTTGGAAAATATGAAAAGACAGAGAGGTACATAGACGAGACCTACAGTCCCACCTCCAGTCTGGCAGCATCCCTGTTGCCATGGAGGAGAGAGGTCACGTGATAGGAGAGAATCACCCTGGTGTGGCAGGAAGTGATCCTGTAACTAGGACCTGTCCTTCAGGCGATGTAAAACCCTCTCGCACCGAGGAAGTTTCTCCAAGGCCATGTGCCCATGAGGGAAGGGTTAGGACAGCCGTTATAGTTGGTGATTCGATCGTTAGGCATGTAGATAGCTGGGTGGCTGGTGGACGTGAGGATTGCCTGGTAACATGCCTGCCTGGTGCAAAGGTAGCGGACCTCACGCGCCACCTAGATAAGGTCTTAGATAGTGCTGGGGAGGAGTCTGCTGTCTTAGTACATGTCGGTACCAGTGACATAGGAAAATGTGGTAGGGAGGTTCTGGAGGCTAAATTTAAGCTTTTAGGTAGGAAGTTGAAATCCAGAACTTCCAGGATAGCGTTCTCCGAAATGCTTCCCGTTCCATACACAGGACCCAAAAGGCAGGCAGAGCTCCAGAGTCTCAATGCGTAGATGAGACAGTGGTGCAGAGATGAGGGTTTGGGATTTGTTAGGAACTGGGGAACATTCTGGAGAAAGGAGGGGCTCTTCCGAAGGGATGGGCTTCACCTTAACCGGGATCTTTATCTTTATTCATTGCTTGATATACCGCCCAAGCGTGTGCTTCAGGGCGGTGTACAATATAATCGATAAAAGCAAGAAAAGGAAAAGAACGCCATCATTTAGACAGGACAGAAAGAGGCAGAGAAAGGTATTTGAGCAGGAGAGAGAGAGGTCTAGTAAGGGTACTGGTGGAGAAAGCTAGTCTTAAGGTGTGGGAGGTTGAAAGCCTGCTGAAAAAGGTGAGTTTTGAGTGAGCACTTAAATTGTTGAAAGGAGAAAAAATGACGGCGCGGCAGAAGGGGGGGGGGGCAAGAGTTGGGATGCGTTCATGGCACTGTGGTCACCTATGATCTTCCATTTGTCCCATAAAGAGCGGGCTCTGGTCTTGAATGTCTGACTCTGTTGATCATACCCTGTTTCACTCTGTGACCCCTGACCCTGTGTTGTCTGGAACTCGTGCCACTCTGGGTGACCTGAGGTCCTGGTGGTGGATGGTTGGGAGTGGATCTGTGTGTGCTTGTACCTAACTAACTAATCGCTGCAATGCCTGTGCTATGGGGTTGGGTGGGGGGAGGGGAGGGGATGTGTTAGTGCGTGTTGAGGATTAGTACGTTAACACTGCGTGTACTACTTTGCTTTACCGTTTTGTATTGGCATATCTTATAATACCAATAAAAATGATTTGAAATAAATTGTTGAAAGGACAGCTCGGTAAAGAGGGCAGACGGGAGGGAGTTCCAGAGGGCTGGGGCCAGAAAGAAAAAGGCGGAGTGACATGTTGATTCTAGGTGAGCTGAGGATGGGGCAGGGAGGTAGAAACGGTAACCATGTGCTGAGCAAAGAAGACGGGGGGAGGGTTGTAGACGGATGGAATCGGCTAGATATTGAGGGGAGCCGGACTGCAGTGCTTTATGAGTGAGTATGAGAATTTTGTAATGGAAGCTGTCAGACGGCTGCCTAGGGTGAGAACTTACACAATCTTGACGATGCATATATTCATATGATTCTTGCAAGGTATTGTGGGTATTGTAGTTCATTCACTCCCAAACACAGCTGATGACAATAATTTGAGTTGTGAAACCAAGTGGTAAGATCAATAAAATACTTCTTTTATTGATGGGGTTTAATTCACCCAGCACATGTATGCTTGATAGCACTATAAATGAGGTTACTTGCTTGCAGTGTTTAAATATGGATAACAAAAAGTCACAAAGTAAACCAGAAACAACCTTCAGCTTGTCAGGCAATTAGCTAATGTTTTCTTAGCAAATAATTACCAAATACAAAGGCACAAAGAAAAGAATAAACTTTGCTGGTTAGGTTAACTTCTGCTTATTTTCCACGCAGATCTCAGCAGTGATTCTCCCTTGCTCACCCACACAATCAGGTGCAGCCCTAATTACTATCAATGGACCAGCTGAAAGCCTTTAGCTGGCTGGCTGCTACTGTGTGAGCCCAAATCCTGCTTTAAGAGCTGTTTGCAGTGGAAATAAAGAACAAAGTTAGGTTTCTTTGTGATGGCTGATGTGTTTGCTCATAGAAAACTAGCAATAGCATTTAGATAAAGAACAGTCCATGTAAATAGTTTCATCTGCTGTATTTCCCCCTGCATCAACAATCATAGGGTCAATATCATACATTGGCACAGATGAGTCTTTCATTAAGGCACTATCATGAGAATGCTTATTCCCTTGCTGCCATTCTCTATTATAGATAGGGTCTGGATCAGTGTTCATACCTGAGCCTCTCCTGCTATCATTATTCCTCTCTGTATAGCCTGGCCAATATGTAATCCAATTCTGATGTCCAGCCTTCCAATCTTGATCCCTGGACGCTGGATCTTCTCTCACATACCTTCTGGCCTTGGTCTGAAAGTCCCTTCCACATGCAGTCTTCTCTCTTCCAGGTAGCCACTGGTGATTCCTATCTCTGCCACTCCATTCCTCTGGCTGAATCCAGTCCAATGGACTCTGCTGGCTTTTGGAATACCTCCCAGTATGAGTACTGCCTTGGAATCTCCCAGACCTTCCAATGGCCTTTCTTCTCTTCCTTCCAGAGAGTTTCATTCTCTCTATCTGCTTGGCTTGGCTTCTGTTTCTCCAGGTGATACTGGTGCTTGTAGCCGTTGCTGTCTCTGTATCTCTTCCTCCCTCTGTAGCTGTTATCTGAAGAATAAGCTCTATTCTTATCCTGTTCTAATGTGTGCTGCTCCCTAACACAGCGCAGCTGTGTTGAATCAGGCCCTGCCCTTTGAGATGAGTGCTTAGGGATTACCTCATAGCTCTCTTGATTGCACACACATTCTCTCACTTCAGCCCCTCTCATGGCTGCTGGAAACCTGGTGCATTCTGGGACTGGTAGTCTTTTATGTGAAAACTCTGTTTTCTTGCTTCTACCAGAACTGACAGGTTGCTTGTTCAGAGTCACATCATCTTTTCTATTGCTCCTACCTGAGCTATGATAAGCTTCCTTATCACAAAGCGGAAATTAAGTGGGAGCCAGTGTAAACGAAAAAGGAGGGGAGTGATGTGATCACGGGGGGGAGGAATAGGTAAACAAAAGTGCAGCCGTGTTCTGAACCAGTTGGAGACGCCGAAGCTGATACTGTGGGAGACCTGCTAAAACTGTATTGCAATAATCCAGCCTTGAGAGAAATGACTAAAGAGGTGAGAGAGGAGGAAGGGAGAAAAGGGCGAACAGCTCAGATCTGATGTAGAAAGAAGAAGGAACGACGAATGACTGAGGAAATGTGATGGTGAAATGAGAGACAGGAATCAAGGGTGACCCCAAGGTAGCGGAGGGAAGAGACTAAAGGAAGAGGAGTAGAAAGAAAAAGACGAGAACAGGTAGGTGGAGATTCGTTGAAGGAGAATCAAAGTGCAGCGGATTTAGAAGGGTTAACATGGAGAAAGTTATCACTGATCCATGAAGCGACACGGGTGAGACAGAGGTTAAGAGCAGAAAGGTCTGGTGAAAGGGAACTGGTGTGGTGAACAAGAAGAATGTCGTCAGCATAGAAGTAACTGAAAATCCCTGACTAATGAACAATAGGTGCTAATGGGGCGAGAAAAATGTTAAAAAGAAGAGGAGCGAGAACTGAACCCTGAGGAACCCCACATAGGAGAGGTAGAGAAGAGGAGGTGGTTGAGCTAGTCTTTACTGAAAAAGTAAGGGAGGAGAGAAAAGAGCGAAACCAAGCAAGGACAGACCCACGGATTCCAAGATGGAACCAGGCTGCTGGCATTAACCTTTAAAAAGGAGATAGAGCAGCTTTTAAACTAAATAATAGGGGAAAGCCGACAGTAGCCCAAGAGTGCATGGTTCGGAAGAATGTATCCTTGAAGGATACTACCAAAAGCATAAAGGTTCCAAAAAAGAGTAAAGTAGCCCAAATGCCCTCGAGTATGGAGCAGACAGAGCTTAAAGATCCCAAATTACCCATGCCTACCAATAGCCAGATTAATATGAATAAAATACAGGCTCTAAAATGCTTGTATGCAAATGCTAGAAGTCTAAAAAATAAGATGGGAGAGTTAGAATATATAGCACTAAATGAGAGGTTAGATATGATTGGAATATCAGAGACATGGTGGAAGGAGGACAACCAGTGGGACACTGATACCTGAGTACAAACTATATCGTAATGATAGAGCTGATCAAATTGGTGGAGGGTTGTGCTCTGTTAGCGAGGGCATCGAGTCAGAAAGGATTAAAGTTTTGCCGGAAACAAAATTTGCTGTAGAATCTCTATGGATTGAAATTCCATGTAAAAAGGGGAAGGCGATGGCGGTGGGGGTGTAGTTTCGACCGCTGGCCAGAATGAACAAATGGATGAGGAAATGCTCAAAGAAATCAAGGAAGCTAACAAAAGTTACAGCGCAGTAGTAATAATGGGTGATTTCAATTACTCCGGTATCAACTGGGTCAGTGTCACAGCAGGACATGCTAGGGAGATAAAGTTCCTAGATGAAATAAATGACTGCTTCTTGGAGCAGCTGGTTCACGAACCGACCGGAGGGGAAGCCATATTAGACCTAGTCCTTAGTGGAACAACAGATCTAGTGCAAGAGATAAGGGTGTTGGTCACATGGCAATAATGATGATAGCATAATCGCGTTTGATTTAATTAGTGGAGGAGGGATAGTAAGGAAATTCACAGTACTACCTTTTAACTTTCGAAAGGGAGACTATGATAAAATGAGGAAAATAGTTAAGAAAAAACTAAAAGGAGCAGTTGCAAAGGTTAAGGACTTACTTCAAGCTTGGGTGTTGTTGAAAAATACTATCTTAGAAGCTCAGACCAGCTGTATTCCACGCTTTAAGAAAAATGGAAGGAAGTCCAAAAAACTGCCAGCATAGTTTAAAGGTGAGGTCAGAGAGGCTGTTGCCAAAAAAGCATCTTTCAGGAAATGGAAAAAAGAGCCAAATGACGAAACCTGGAAACAGCACTAGCACTTGCAAGACAAATGCAAGGCATTGATAAGGCAGGCAAAGGGAGAATTTGAGAAGAAGCTTGCTGCGGAAGCAAAAACGTGAAATAAAGGCTTTTTCAAGTACATTCGTAGCAAAAACCCTGTGAGAGAGTCAGTTCGTCCATTAGATGATAGAGGGGTTAAAGGGGCACTAAAAGGCGATAAGGCGATACAGAGAGACTGAATGAATTCTTTGCTTCGGCCTTTACTGAGGAAGATGTAGGGATGTTACACATGACTTAAGTGCTAGTTAAAGGTGCAGAAGAATTGAAAGAAATATCGGGAAGATGTATTACAATTATTAGATAAACTGAAGAGTAGCAAATCACCTGGACTGGATGGTATACATCCAAGAGTGTTGAAAGAACTGAAATATGAGACCTACAGACATGCTATTAGTAATCTGTGAATTTTCATTAAAATCATCTGTAATACCTGAAGATTGGAGGATCGCCAATGTAACGCCTATTTTTAAAAAGGGTTCCAGGGGTGATCCGGGAAACTACAGACCGGTGAGCCTGACATCAGTACCGGGAAAAATGGTAGAAACCATCATAAAGAACAAAATTACTCAGCATGTAGATAGTCATGGCCTAATGGGAGACAGCCAACATGGCTTTAGACAAGGAAGATCTTGTCTTACTAATCTGTTATGTTTTTTTGAAGGTGTGAATAAACAGATGGACAAAGGTGAGTCAGTTGATATAGTGTATCTGGACTTTCAGAAAGCCTTTGACAAGGTCCCTCATCGGAGACTTTTGGCAAAACTAAAGAGTCATGGGATAGAAGGCAGTGCACTATTGTGGATCAGGAACTGGTTAAAAGATAGAAAGCAGAGGGTAGGGCTAAATGGCCAATTTTCCCAAAGGAGAAAGGTGAATAGTGGTGCACCCCAGGGATCTGTGCTGGGTCTGCTGCTTTTTGACATATTCATAAATGACCTGGAAAAGGGAATAACGAGTGAGGTTATCAAATTTGCAGATGACACAAAACTATTTCATGTTGTTAAAACCCAAGAGGATTGTGGAAAATTGCAAGAGGATCTTGATAAATTGGAAGACTGGGCATCAAAATGGCAGATGAAATTTAATGTGGACAAGTGCAAAGTTATGCACCTAGGGAAGAACAACCCAAACTATGGTTATACAATGCAAGGTTCCACATTAGGAACCAACACCCAGGAAAAAGATTTAGGCATCATTGTGGATAACATGTTAAAACCCTCAGCCCAGTGTGCAGCGGCGGCCAAGAGAGCAAATAGAATGCTAGGTATCATAAGGAAAGGAATGTAAAATAAAACAAAAGATATTATAATGCCTCTATATCATTCCATGGTGAGACCGCACCTTGAATATTGTGTGCAATTCTGGTCGCCATATCTTAAAAAGGATATAGCGTTATTAGAAAAGGTTCAAAGAAGAGCCTCCAAAATGGTAAAGGGGATGGAAGGATACTCCTATGAAGAAAGGCTAAAAAGGTTAGGGCTCTTTAACCTGGAAAAGAGACGGCTAAAGGGAGATATGATAGAAGTCTATGAATTAATGAACTGAGTGTAATGGGTAAACGTAGATCGATTGTTTACGTTATCAGAATATAGAAAGACTAGGGGACATGGAATGAAGCTACAGTGTAAACTATTTAAGACTAATAAAAGAAAATATTTTTTCAATCAACGTGTAATCAAACTCTGGAATTTGTTACCGGAGGATGTAGTAAAGGCTGTTAGTGTAACTGGGTTTAAAAAAGGTTTGGACAAGTTCCTGGAGGAAAGGTCCATAAACCATTATTAAGAAGGGACCCAGGATATCAGTGCTTGACCCAGTACAAGCATTGTGGAACCTGTGCCTTTTGGGGAAACTGCTAGGTACGTATGACCTAGTTTGGCCACTGTTGGAAACAGGATACTGGGCTTGATGGACCTTGGTCTGACCCAGTATGGCATATCTTATGTTATGATGTTAGATGTTGAAGAGCATTGATGATAGGGCTGAGCCTTGAGGTATTCCCTGCATGACGGGGAATTGTAGTGATTTCTTTTGGTCGCATTCGACATGCTGCGTTCGCCCTTCCAAGTATGATGTAAACCACGTCAGGGTATTTTTGCGTAGTCCTATCTGTTGTAAGCGTTGCAATAGCTTAGTGTGTGACACAGTGTTGAAGGCCGCCGAGATGTCCATGAACACTAGCAGGTATCCGTTTTTATGTTGTCCATGCCTCTTAGGAGATTGTCAGAGAGGGAGGTGAGTAGTGTTTCCACGCTGTGTTGGGGCTTAAATCCATGCTGGTGCATGTACAATGGGGCGTTGATATCTTTATGGTCCTTAAGTTGCCTTTGCACTGCCTTTTCCACGATTTTAACAAGGAATGGCAGGCTGGAGATGGGACGGTATGATTTTGGTTCAGATGGGCTGAGATGGCTGCTTTTAAGTATTGGTCGTATCATTGCGTGCTTTAGGGGTTGGGGCATGTATCCTTGTTGGAGTGAATCTTTGACGATTTTTTGAATGTGATGAGAGAGCTGGCTTTTTGTAGCTTTGATGCAAGTCACCGGGCATGGGTCTGACGGTGAAGTTGTTGTGTTTAGTCCAGATATAATGTCTTCTACTTGCTGCTTTGTTGGTATATTGAAGCTCTCCCATGTTTGATGTTGCTTTTTTATCGTGAGATCGTTTATTTGTGGTGAAGTATAGCTTGTTTGGTTGGTATATTTTGACTTCATGTAGTCTGCATATTTTTGTGAGTCAAGATGGTGGGTGCTTTGTTGTGTTTCGTCCTTGATGAGCTTTTGGACAATGCTAAAGAGTTCTCTTGGTCTATTAGTAGATTGCATGATTAGGTTGTGTCAGACGGCTGCCTGGGTGAGAATCTTCACAGTCTTGGCACGTGCATATATCTATATGATTTGCAAGGTATTGTGGGCAATGTAGTTCATTCACACCAGACACAGCTGCTGACAATAATTTAGTTGTGCTCTTGGGTAAAGCCAATAAGATATTTATTTATGGGGTTATTTCTCCCAACACAGATATGCTTGGTAGCACATAAATCAGGTAACTTGCTTTCAGTGTTAACTTGGAAAAACAAAGTCAAAATCAGGAAATCAACAAATGAAAAGCCACAAAGCAAGAAACAAACTGTTCTTTTCAGGTTAACTTCCGATTACTTCCCACATAGATTCAGAAGTGATTCTCTCCTAGCTCACAAGCAATTAGGTAAGGCTTAATTGCTAGCAGTCACCAGCTGAAACCCCTTAGCTGGCTTGCCTTCCACTGTGTGGGTCAAATCCTGCTTCAGGAGCTTTTCTGAGTAGATTAAAGAACAAATTTGTATTTCTTTGTGATGGTTGCTGTACTTTATAACAGAAAGTTACCAACGGAGTTTAGATAGAGAGCAGTCCATATAAACACATTCTTCATCTGCAATCATACCCCCATCTTCAATAAACATAGGTTCAGTATCATGGATTGGCACAGATGAATCTCTCAATGGAGCACTTTCAGGAGAATACTTGTTTCCCTGCTGTCTTTCAAGGTTATAGCTAGGGCATAGATCAGTGTTCATACCTGAGCTTCCATTGCTGCTAGAGTTCCTCTCTATATAGCCTGGCCAGTATGTAGTCCAGTTCTTATGTCCAGCCTTCCAATCCAGATCCCTGGACACTGGATCTCTCTTCACATACCTTCTGGCACGGGTCTTAGGGTCCCTTCCACGTGCAGCCGTCTCCCTCACAGGTAGCGTCTGGAGATTCCTAGCTCTGCAGCACCATTCCTCTGGCTTTCCCCAGTCCAATGGTGTATGCTGGCCCTTGAAATGCCTCCCAGTATACGTACTGCTTTGGACTCTTCTAGACCTCTCAAAGGCTTTTCTCTTCCTTCTTCCAAAGGGTCTCTTTCCCTCTCTGTCCGTCCGGTTTGGCTTCTGCTTCTGATGATCCTTCAGATGAAACTGATGATCCTTCTCTGGATATCCAAGGTGATCATGAAGATGGTCATCTGTAGAATAAACTCTACTCTTATTCTGCTTGGATGAGTGCTCCTCCCTAACACAGCGCAGCTGTGCTGAATCAGGCCCTGCCCTTTGAGATGAATGCTTAGGGATTACCTCATAGCTCTCCTGATTGAACACATGTTTCCCCACTTCAGCTCCTCTAATGGCTGTTGGAGACCTGGTGCATTCTGGGACTGGTAGTCTTTTATGAGAAAATTCAGTTTTCTTATTTCTACCAGAACTGACAGGTTGCTTGTTCAGAGACACTTCACCTTTTCTATAGCTCCTTCCTGAGCTATGATAAGCTTCCTTATCACAGTTGGTATGGTGTTGCTGTCTACGCTCATTTATTAGATTGTTATATTCCATTTGTTTGTCTCTGTATTGGGTTAGGAGGTTGTGTGATTTGTCCCGTCTCCATTTTCTTTCCAGTCTTCTGAGTGAGCGCTTTTCAACTCTGATTTCATGTGTTTGTGGTTCTTTGATGGCTGGGGCAGATGCTTCGTTGGATATTATTGTGTTCCATTCTTCTATGTTTAGGTTCAGGGGAGTCATGTTCCTGTTGAAGTTGTGGGGTGATTTTGTTTATTAATGAGTCTCTGTTAAATGTTTTGAAACGTCTAGTTATTCTTTCATCTTCTTTGCGTTGGGCGGGGTTATTCAGGGTCATGGTGAATTCAATTACATGGTGGTCTGTTGGTTTTGTGGTCTTGTTCTGTTCCACTAGTTGCATTGGGATGAATACCATGTCTGGAGTTGTACCATGTTGGTGCGTTGGGGTGTTAATTGTCTGGCAGTATTTTAATGACTCCATGGCTTTTAAGAACGTTGCGGTTTCTCTGGTGGGTGCGGATGTTAGGTTGTAGTCTCCTAGTGCAACGAGGGGTTTGTCTCTTCTGTTGTGTGCGCATATTGTTTCGATTACTGTGGATAGGTGTTCAGTTGTGGTTCCGGGTGGTCTGTATGTGAGGGAGATGGTTAGGTACTTGTTGGCTATAGTGAGTGTGTTAGATTCGATTGTGTTGGTGGTGGCGATTGTTTTGAATCTGTATTCCTTTCTGGTAAGTATTAGTACTCCTCCTCTCTTTTGTGCTCTGATGCAGTTAAATGCCGAGTATCCTGTTGGGTTTATTTGATTTAATATGACCTGGTCTGAGTCGTCTAACCAGGTCTAGGTGATGCATATTATATCAAGCTTCTTGTCGTGGATTAGGTCAAGGATAGTATTTGATTTGTTCCTGATAGATCTGGCATTTAGTAGAGCACACCTGATGTTTGTTGTTATGATTGGGTTTGTATGTTTATTATTTGTGTGGTGAGAGGGTGTATTATGTGTGGCATTGTATGGTTTGTGGGCTGTATTGTTTGATTGTTGGCGTTCTTTAGATATATGTGATGCTGGTGTGCATCTGGGTTGGGTAGTATGTGGGTTGAATAAGGGAATTTGTTCGTTGAGTCTGATGCTATGTGTGCAGAGGGCAAACGTGGAGGAGTGTGAGGTAGGCCATGAAGTAGTGGGTAATGGAATGCATTTTATAACTTGTATTTTACTGACCTGGGATAGGGTTTGTGGTTTATTGATCTGGGCCCAACTTGAGTTGTGTCCTATAGGTGTAGTTTTGCATTAGTAGTGGTGTCTTTACTCTGTGTGTTGTGTTACTTGTGGTTAGTTCGCAGAATATCCATGAGGTGGTAGTTGAGTTAATATAGTTAATAGGCTTATGCAGCGTGAGTTATTTTATAAAGCAAACAATGCAAACAATGGATAGCAAGTTCTATGCAGTTAATCTACAAGCGATGGATTGTCCAGGCAAGGTAACAACATTAACTTATACAAGTAATGGATACATAGAAACATAGAAACATGATGACAGAAAAAGACCACATGGCCTATCTAGTCTGTCCTTCCATAACAACAACTACAACAGTCCACTTTTTACCTTTAGAGATCCTCTGTGTTGGTCCCATGCTTTTTTGAATTCAGTTACTGTCCTCATCTCTACCACCTCCACTGGGAGACTATTCCACGGATCCACTACTCTTTCTGTAAAGAAATATTTCCGCATATTACTCCTGAATCTATCTCCCTTCACCCTCATCCCATGTCCCCTCGTAGCAGAACTTGCTTTCAATTGAAAGAGGCTCTCTCCCTGAACAGTCCAGGCAAGACAAGGCAGCAGAGTTAACTTACAAGCAGTGGATTGCCCAGGCAGGGCAAGGCAGCAGATGTAACTTAGATGAGGGCTTGGTGTGCGGATCTTTGGCTGCTACTTGGTCCGTGCCTAAGGGCCACACCAAAGGGCCCTCAGGCGTGGGCCCATCTGCCAGCGGTGTCCCTTTCAAGTTGTTGCTCCACCTCCCACAGCCCCGATTGGGCTGGAGCCTCTGAGCGGGAGGGTTTGCCGGCCCAGTTCAGGCGCTCGACCCCGATCGGGGGAGTGTTGAGATGGGCATGTGTGGTTCCTTCCCGCTGGTGGCATCCTTTCAAGTTGTTGCTCCACCTCCCACAGCCCCGATTAGGTTGGAGCCTCTAAGCAGGAGGATTTGCCGGCCCCGCTCAGGCACTCGACCCCGATCGGGGGAGTGTTGAGATGGCCGCGTGTGTGGTCCCTTCCCGCTGGCGGCATCCCTTTCAAGTTGTTGCTCCACCTCCCACAGCCCCGATTGGGCTGGAGCCTCTGAGCGGGCG
The DNA here is from genome assembly GCA_033557465.1 of Ichthyophis bannanicus. NCBI lineage: Eukaryota > Metazoa > Chordata > Amphibia > Gymnophiona > Ichthyophiidae > Ichthyophis > Ichthyophis bannanicus. The sequence goes on from CM066035.1 coordinate 24,354,632, forward strand.
GGTTTGCCGGCCCCACTCAGGCGCTCGACCCCGATCGGGGGAGCGTTGAGATTACATCAAGCATGGGCATTGTTTAAAGGTACTATCTTGGAAGCCCAGACCAGATGTATTCCATGCTTTAAGAAAAGTGGAAGGAAGTCTGAAAAACTGCCAGCATGGTTTAAAGGAGAGGTCAGAGAGGCTGTTGCCAAAAAAGCATCCTTCAGGAAATTGAAAAAGGAGCCAAATGACAAATACTGGAAACAGCGTAAGCATTGGCAGGTTTCATGCAAGTCATTGATAAGGCAGGCAAAGAGAGAATTTGAAAAGAAGCTTGCCATGGAAGCAAAAATGCATAGTGAAAATCTTCAAGTACATTCATAGCAAAAACCTGTGAGAGAGTCAGACAACAAAGACAATATTTTTCAAAGCCAAGATGTTACAGTGCATCAGACCTCTTCGAGACCCACAAGATTTCAGAACAGTCTTGCAGGCTATTACGTTCCCCCATCTGGACTACTGTAACGCGATATACCAAGGACTCCCGGCCATCAGTCTCAACCCGCTCGTACAGCCTTCAATACGACAGCGAGGATCATCCAAAAAGGGAAGAAATATGACCACATCAGAGCCATACTCAGATATCTATGACCACATAAAGCCATACTCAGATACCCTGTGAAAAGCGGGATATAAATACAGTTAAATAAATAAATATCTTCACAGTCTCCCTCTAGAAGCACGGATCAAATATAAAACACTAGTCCAGATTCATAAAGTATTTCACCAGCAACAAGCCACACATATGAGCACCCTGTTACAACGTCCAAGCTCCAGGAGATCATCACGACAGGCCACATGTGGCTTACTGTCCATGCCATATGAGAAGGCCAAATTTAACCAGCAAACTTGTAACTGCGCATTTGACTTATTTGTCCCCACACTCTGGAATGCAATCCCACCCAATATCCGAAGCAATACAGACCTCTCCTCATTCTGGAAACAACTAAAGACCCATTTATTCAGCATCCACCAGAGACATGAACAGAGAAGCACACAGTGAACCCAACCTGAGACTCAGAAGCAGACCGAAAGTAGACTGTAAATAAGATGATTGTGCAACTGAAATGTATATATGTTCGAACCTCCTGGTGATGGTAACTCTCCCCCACCCCCCCCCCCATAAATATGAGATACCATGTTTCACTGTAACCCCTTTCCCTTGTAAATATGAGATATGTTTTACCGTAACCCCCCCCTTTATTTTGTAAACCACTGAAAAGCAGTATATAAGAACAGTTAAATAAATAAATTGGATGCTAGAGGGGTAAAAGGGGCGCTAAGAGAGGACAAGGCCATATCAGAGAGACTGAATGAACTCTTTGCTTCGGCCTTTACTGAAGAAGATGTAGGTAAGTTATCCATGCCTGAAATGTTATATAAAGGTGATGGTTTAGAGTCTGTCTTAGTGGGGGATGTTTACTACTGATCATTTATATAGTGCTACAAGATGTACACAGTGCTGTAGAAGATGATCCCTGCACATCAGAGATTACAATCTAGTCAAGACAGACAACGCAACAGCTGAGGAAACACATAGGGGTGACTAAGTGGATCAGGATCCAAAAACAGCCTCGAAGAGGTGAGTTTTCAGGCTGGATTTGAAAAGGGCCAGAGATGAAACCTGACGCACAGACTCAGGTAGTTTGTTCCAGGCATAAGAAGCAGCAAGTTGAAAGGATCGAATTCTAGAGTTGGCAGTAGGGCACAGATAGAAGTGATCTGCCAGAAAAGTGACATTCCCAAGGAGGGGTGTAGGGAGAGATAAGAGAAGAAAGTTAGTGAGGAGCAGCAGAATGAGTGCACTTATAGGTCAGTAAGAGAAGTTTGAACTGGATATGGAAATGGATAGGGAGCCAGTGAAGCGACTTGAGAAGAGGGGTTGTATGAGCATAACGAAACTGATGGAAGATTAGCTGCGTAGCCGAGTGTTGAACAGATTGAATGGGAAAGAGATGATTCAGAGGGAGACCAGCAAGGAGGGGGTTGCAATAGGCTAAACAGGAGGTGACTAAAGAGTGGATGAGTGTCTTAGTAGTGTGTTCAGAAAGGAAGGGTACATTTTGCTGATGTTATAGAGAAAGAAACGACAGGTTTTAGCTATCAGTTAGTTGTGTGTGAAGGAGGAGACGGAGGATTCGGAGACAACCCCAAGGTTGTGAGCCAAGGAAACAGGGAATAGTAGACTGTTATCCACAGAGATTGAGAAAGGAGGAAGGGGGCTTAGGGGGAAAAATAAGAGCTCGGTTTTGTCCATGTTCAGTTTCAAACGGCAATGAGACATTCAGGCAGCAAAGGCAGATAGGCAGGCAGAGATCCAGGCCTGGATTGCCAGAGAGATTTCAGGTGACAGAGGTAGATCTGAGAGTCATCAGCGTAAAGATGATACTGAAAATCATGGGAAGAGATGAGCATACCAAGGGACTAGGTATATAGAGAGAAAAGGAGTGGGCCCTAGACAGATCCTTGGGGCACATCAACTAAGAACAGGATAGCAGTAAAGGAGGAATCCACCAGAACAAACACTGAAAGTGCGATGGGAGAGAGAAGAAGAGAACCAGGATAGCACAGAGCCCTTGAAGCCAAGCGAGGACAAGGTTTCAAGGAGAACGTGGTGGTCAACAGTGTCAAAAGCAGCAGAAAGGTCAAGAAGGATGAGGATCAAGTAAAGGCCCTTGGAGTTTGCCAGGAACAGGTCACTGGAGACTTTGGCAAGAGCCGTTTCAGTAGAATGTAAAGGCAAAGGATCTAGAAGGGCTTGAGAGGAGAGAAAGTCAAGGTAGCGGCGGTGAACGACATGTTCAAATAGTTTAGAAATGAAGGGGAGTAGGGAGATGGGTCATTAATTAGAAGGACAGTTAGAGTCTAGTGAGGGTTTCTTGAGAGAGTTGTGACCACAGCATGCTTGAAGTCTGCAGGAGCAGTTGCAGTGGAGAGCGATAGGTTGAGAATATGAGAGATGGAAGGGATGACAGTGGAGGAAATGGAGCTTAGGAGATGGATGGGAATAGGATCAGAGGATCGGTGGTGAGTATGGAGGAGGAAAGAAGTGTGGTTTCCTCCTCAGAGATCTTAGAAAAAAAAAGAAAAGGTGGCAGAGGTTGAGGGGAAGAGTTGGGAGGGATTTTTAAGAGTGCGGTATATAAGAACAATAAAATAAATAAATAGGGAAGAGGATAAGGAGCTGATTTGAAGGGGAATTGGAGTGTAATCTTGTGGATTTTGTCTGGAAATAGTTGGCTAAGGTTTGGGCAGAAAGAGAAGGAGGAGCCTGAAGCAGAGTACTTTAAGGAGAGATTTGAGAGTTGTAAAGAGATGGTGAGGGTCAGAGGCAAGAAAGTCAGGTGGACATAATAATTTTGTTTATCAATGGCTATGGCTGACTGGAAAGAGGCAAGCATAAATTTAAAGTGTAGAAAGTCCACAAGGGTGTGTGATTTGAGACAAATGCACTCTGCTGAGCAGGCACAGGAACGCAGATAGTAAGTAGTCGAAGATAGCCAGGACTGAGGTACAGTATGCCTCGCAGGATGTGGCATGGACGGAGCAAGAGCATCCAGAGCAGAGGAAAGTACACTGCTTCATCAACAGACTCGGATGACGTAGTGGAGGAAAGAAGTGATGAGACAGTAGTGAAGAGAGCCCATTGGTCAATAGCATAAAGATTTCTAAAGAGGTTGGAGGAGACTGGGCGAGATTGAGGCGGGGGTGAAGGTTAGGAGGTGATAGTCAGATAAGGGAAAAACTGAGGTCCAGAAATTTGAAGGTAAGCAATTAGTGAAGAAAACCAGGTTGAGGCAGTGGCTGTGCTGGTGGGCGAAAGCAGTAGAAAAAAGCTGGAGATTGAATGAGGAGCTAAAGGAAAGGAGCTTGAAAGCATAAGGGTCAGATGGGTTATCAGCATGGATGTTAAAATCTCCAAGAATAAGGGAGGGGGATGATGAATCCAGATAGAAGGAAAGTCACGAGTCAAAGTCAGTGAGAAAGATAGAGGTAGACTTTTTGGGGGGATCGATGAATAACAGCTATCCAGAGAGGTGGTGGAGAAAAAGGCAGATGGAGTGGACTTTGGAGGAGGGAAAGGAGTAAGGCTGGGGCAGAAGGAGGGGCTGAAATTGGCTGGAATGAGAGAGTAGAAACTCAATACCACCACCACAGCCAGTGGGAGTCAGTGAGAAAGGTGTAGAGGTTGACATATTTGGGAGCCAGGGTGGTATTCTCGTGGAGATGACCAATAGAATGAAGTTTCTTCAGGAAGGCAGTGGTGGGTGAAGAGATTTTATTTTTCATTTATTTATTTATTTTTTTTAATACCACTGTTCACCGGATCAGAGCTGTTGAAAAGTAACAAAACCTTTGAGATACAGTGGAATATGAACATATATATATATATATAACTCCTGTACACAGAACGTTTGGAATATAGTGGCATAAGTACTTGTTTAGATAGAACTTTAACTATTTATTTATTTGGTAGGCTTATATACCGCATTTCCAATGATCAAGACGGTTTACAGAAAACATATAAAAACATGTTCCCTATAATGTTATGTTAAGTATATATCAACTTAACATAGGTATTTAACAACTTAGAAATTACATTCAACATTAATATTCAACCAAGTAACTTAGTTAGGATGATAGGGAGAGGTGGATTTGAGAGATAAAGTTATATAGGAATCTAAGTGTAAGTGAAACTAATGTACAAAGGGGCTGCAACCATAGTTTGATCTTAACTTATTTACCATGATTCGCTTCCCTTCAGTGTATAATTCTAGAGATTATTAATTATAATGGTCCAAAACAGTGAGGGGGTGGGTGGACATAGTTTAGGGTGGAGGTGCCAGTGATTCAGATGATCCAAAGTGTTCTTTGAACATGTAGGTCTTAAATTGTTTCCTAAATAGCTGGGAGTGTTGGTAACATGGGGTCTGAAGATGAAGTCCATCAGACACTCCTATTGTGATGGTGGTGTTGCTGGAAACTGGGATGCCTAGGGTTTGGGTATCTTGGGTGATAGATTTTCCTAAAGACACATTTTTTACCTATTTGTGCACTTAAATGAGGAAACCCTCCAGGAGATTATGTAGTTCTTTCTGGTATTCTCCAGTGGGCTCTGAAGACAGAGGCTAGTAAAAGGATCTCCAGGAATAAGCAGGAATGTAGTCTTCACATATGGGTGTCGTCGGTACCGATGGAGCCTGTGTGGGAACGCTCCCCAGCATCCAATAGGAAAGCTTTTGGGAGCATCCCACAGCACCTGCGAGCTGCCTTCCCGCCTTTCCCAACTGTCCCTCTCCAGTTCATCATTTTCCGCAGAGCCGACAGGTCGCACATCCTGTCACCGCAGAAAATTTCCCTTCTTATTCTTCTTTTTTGTGGTCGTGTCTGCCTTCCCTCGACGCGATACAGATACCGCCGGTTCTTCTTTTCTTTTTTCTAAAAAAAAAAACAACTTTGTTTCTGGAGTCTTTCTCCAGTAATTTTCTTTTCGGGTGTCACGCACCATTTTGGGCACTAGGCCCAATTTTTTCCCCTCAAAATGTGAAACCCGCTTCGGGTTTTAAAAAGTGTTCTAAGTGTGGCGGTACCATCTCCGTCACCGACACCCATGAGTGGTGCCTCAAATGTTTAGGTCCTGACCACTCTATTTCAGAGTGTGTTGCCTGTGGGATGATGTCGAAAAGGGACCGGCAAAACCGAGCTGCTAAACTTAGCACCTTTTTTCCCTCAGATGCAGCCTCCGTGGCATCAATGTCTTCCAAGGCTTCATCGTCCTCCCATGGATCTCTAAAGGTAAAAAGGGGAGAGGATCTCTAAAGGTAAAAAGGGGACTGTTGTAGTTGTTGATATCGAAGGACAGACTAGATAGGCCATGTGGTCTTTTTCTGTCTTCATATTTTTAGGTAACTAAACATAAATCTGGCCAGTCCTCAAAGGGTAGATGTCCTTCTAAGCATCGAGATGCCTCTGGCGTTGCCCTTGAGGGACTTCCACCGGCAAAATTGCTCCGGCCGGAGGCTTCGGCTTCCAAAGCACTAACGGGGCTCCAGGATGTTCTCGAGGCCTCAACCTCGACAGAACTACTGGTGCCATGCTCTGGGGTTCCGGCCGCTTCATCCTGCACCAATACCCAAGCATCGGCAGCATCGATAGACCAGAGATTCTTGGCTATTGAACGCAGTCTGGCGGCTCTTCTCACGGCCTCGATGGCCCTGAAACCGCTTCAGACAATTCAACCGGTACCGGCACCGACTGCATCGACATCGGCAAGTATTCTACCGGGACCGAGTCATGCGTCTCTATCAAGCATCGACAAGTCGGTACCGGACCACTCTGATGCCGACTTCGATCGGTACCGGTACCGGTACCGTGCCTTGCACGATCACCCGAATCGGAGATACTCCGAATCCTCGGATGAGTCTGAAGACTCTGAAAGCTCTGCCGATACCAGAGTACTTCTTCCTGAGGATTCCTCTTCTCCTCAGCGTAGGATGTCTCCACCAGAGGACATGTCCTTTCAGGATTTTATCCGAGATGTGGCCCGAGGTCTTTCCATCACAGTGGCTCCTGAAAAAGAGCCTAGGGCAAAGGAATTAGAAATCCTACAATACTCTAAAGCTCCCAAGGAGTCAGCTACCTTACCTATGTTTATGTTTATTTTATTTGCTTGACCGCCCTTCAATGATAGTCAGAGCGGTTTACAATATAAAGTAACAAAGTAGGGCACAAGGCCGGAAAATTGTAAAGAAATACAATTCTTGATAGGATAGAGGAAAGAGAGCTAGTAAAGAACAATAAGCACAGGGGAGAGGCTAGGGAGAGGGTGTGGGAAGGTTGAAGGCTAGGGAGAAGAGGTGGGTCTTTAGGTCATGTCTAAAAGTGGGGTGATGGGGTTCTAAACGGAGGGAAGTGGGAAAAGAGTTCCAAAGGGCAGGGCCTATGAAAAAGAAAGCTGAGGAACGAGTAGACTGGAGATGGGCAAGAGAGGGAGGGGGAAGAGTGAGGCGGTTGAGATGAAAAGATCGAGGGGTATGTCTAGGGGTGTGGAAGTGGATAAGGTCTGCCAGGTACTGTGGGGTGGTAGTGTGAAGTGTTTTGTGGACGAGAGTGAGTAGTTTAAACTGGATGCGAAAAGAAACGGGTAGCCAGTGGAGATGGAGAAGAAGGGGGGTTATGTGGTCTCGAGGGGAGGAGTGAGTGACAAGTCGAGCAGCAGTGTTTTGAATTCTCTGAAGTCGGGAGAGCTGAGATTTAGGCAGGCCAGTGAAAAGAGAGTTGGAAAAGTCGACGCGGGACATGACAAGTGATGATAATAGGGTTGTGAGGACAGATGGAGAGAGAAAAGTGCGGATCGCACGAATTTGACGAAGGAAAAAGAAAGAAGTCTTGGTGATATGGGAAATATGAGCGTGAAAGGAGAGGTCAGAGTCAAAAAGCACACCGAGGTAGCGGAAGGTGGAAACCAGAGATATGGGAGAACCAGAGAAAGATGGGGCTAGTGAGGGGGAGGGATGACCGTGAGGAAACCAAATTGCGGTAGTTTTCGTGAGGTTGAGGTGAAGACAATTCTGAGTCAGCCATTTGGTGATGATAGATAGGCAAGAATTCAGTGGAGTGAGATCAGGACAAGAGGGGGAGGTGTGATGGAGAAGAACAATGTCATCTGCATAATAGAAGGCCAGAATCCCGGATAGCTGTATTAGCAGAGTGAGGGGGACTAGGAAAAGATTAAAAAGAAGTGGGGCCAGGACAGAACCTTGGGGAACCCCGCAAGAGAGAGGGAATGGGTCTGAGGAAGGAACAGAAGGAGAGGAAGAAAAAACTGCACCAGAACCTATTCATGAGATCTTACATGATCTTATGTTAAGGATGTGGGAAACACCTCTGACCAAATCTCCTCACTCTCGAAGACTCAACACCATGTATCGAGTTCCTCCTTGTCCTGGGTTTCAGAAGACTCAATTACCACACCATTCCATGGTGGTGGAATCAGTCATGAGACGGATAAAGAGTGCAGAAAGGCATGCATCTAATCCTCCAGTGCGTGAGTGTAGGACTCTTGACGCCTTTGGACGTCGATCCTTCCAGGCTGCCATGCTTTCTGCTAGGATCAGTTCCTATATCTTGTATATGGGAATGTTCCTTAAGGAGGTCACAGGAGACTTAGCGCTTATGAGCCCTCTCCTTCCTGATAATAAAAGGCAAGATTATCTTGCTCTTGTTAAACATGCTCAGGATGATTCCAAGTTTGTGAATCGTGCAGCCTTTGACTGTTTTGAATGCATAAGCAGAACCTCTGCTATTGCCATAGGTGCACGTAGAATTGCCTGGCTCCAGGCATCTCACTTAGAAATCTGGGTACAGGACAAACTGCGGAATATACCTTGCACAGGAGAGAATCTCTTTGGCAAGAATTGGCAGGAAAAAGCTAATGAGATAGATGCTGACAATATCACTTTGGATAGATTGTCTAAATCTACAGCTGATCCTGCGAGGAAAAGATCCTCTAAGAAACCATTCTTCAGTAAGAAGAAAAGGTTTTACCCCTCCTATACCCAGCAGGGATATCGTTTAGGTCAGTCTGCCCAAAAGGGACAGCACCAACAACCTAGGCAACAAAGGAAACCAAAAGCAGCTAAGCCTCAACCGGCACAGCAGACTCAGCCTCCACAGGGGCTTTGACTCCTGTCTAGAGAACTTTGCCTTCCTGGCCCTGAATGGCCCAGAACCCTCCACCATCCCAGGAAGGTAATGTCATTTTGCCCCCAGATGGGGTCAGATAACAGCAGAAAATTGGACTTCATTTCCTCAGCATGCCCCCTCCTACAATAGTAAGACAGTTCAATTCTCAGACCTCTCTCAACTACCGGTTAGGTCAAGAAGTCACTATGCTCCTTGCTCAAGGGGCAATAGAAGAGGTACTCATTCCCCAACGGGGTACAGGGTTTTACTCCCCCTATTTCCTTATTCCAAAGAAAACAGGAGGACACAGACCCATTCTAGACCTCAGAGAATTGAACAAATTCCTGTTCAGAGAGAAGTTCAAAATGATTTCTCTAGGAACTCTGCTGCTATACCTTCAGTGTCAGGATTGGCTTTGTTCTCTAGATCCCAAGGATGCGTACACTCATGTTCTCATCCATCTAACTCACCGAAAGTTCCTTCGATTCCTGTTTCAAGGGAAGCACTACCAATACAGGGTTGTTCCTTTTGGCCTGGCCTCTGCATCAAGGGTGTTCACAAAATGCATGGCTGTGGTAGCAGCATTTCTCCGCACCCTAGGAATATTCGTCTTCCCTTACTTGGACGACTGGCTCATTCGAGCCCCTTCAGAGCCAGAGGCCAGGGTTGCTCTGTCACGCACAATGCGCATCCTTCAGTATTTGGGACTTGTCATAAACTTCCCAAAGTCCAACCTTGCTCCCACTCAATCCCTAGAGTTTATAGGAGCTCTTCTGGATACCAGACAAACAAGGGCCTACCTTCCACAGCTCGGTTGCCTTCGCATTGTGCAGTTAGCATCCCAAGCAGTGCTAAAACCTCACCTCAGTGCTCGGGAAATGTTACAGTTGCTAGGCCACATGGCATCCACCATGCATGTGGTTCCTTATGCTCGCCTCCATATGAGGGCAGCACAGTGGACTTTATCCACTCAGTGGACTCAGGCGTCAGGTTGCCTGTCAGACAAAATAGCAAACTCGGATCACCTTATTTTGTCCCTCCAATGGTGGCAGTCACCCAAAAATCTTTTGGTGGGGTATCCTTTTCAGTAACCCCTAACCCAAGCCACTCTTAACAACCGATGCTTCACAGGTGGGTTGGGGAGCCCACTAGCAAGGCCTCTCTACCCAGGGTACCTGGACCCCACAGGAGGCCTATCTCCATATCAATCTCCTGGAGCTCAGAGTAATCGTCCTTGCTCTTCGAGTATTTCACACCCAGCTCAGCTACAAGATAGTCCTAGTTTAAACGGACAGTAAAATAGCCATGTTCTATGTGAACAAGCAGAGTGGAACAGGCTCTCTGTTGCTCTGCAACGAAGCTTTGCGACTATGGGCCCTCACCAGAGAGCATCAGAGTCATCTCCTTGCGGTGTATCTTCCAGGCATTCAAAACTCTTGGGCAGACAGACTCAGTCGAGTTCTGCTTCCACACGAATGGTCTCTCCATGCAGACCAGGTGGCCAACATTTTTCAAATTTGGGGAACCCCGGACATAGACCTCTTTGCAAGTCCGCTGAATGCCAAACCTCCCCGGTTCTGTTCCAGAATTCCGGCTCGAGGTTGTCAGGCCAGGGATGCTTTCCTCCTCCACTGGGGTCAGGACTTCCTGTATGCCTTTCCACCCATTCCCCTAATTCCCAAAACCCTGTTCAAGCTTCAGAGAGACAGAGGTCATATGATCCTCAAAGCTCCACATTGGCCACGGCAAATGTGGTACCCTCTGCTCCTACATCTCTCTCAAGCTCCGCCTCTGGAGTTAGGATCTGCTCCAGATCTCCTTTCTCAAGAGGACGGGATGCTGTGGCATCCCAATCCCCAGTCTCTGCATCTCAGGGCCTGGTTGCTGAAAGCCTAGAACTTCACGGTCTTAACCTTTCCCATCAGGTAAAGGATATCCTTTATGCTTCCAGGAAACCTTCCACAAGACGCTTTTATGCATTTAAGTGGAAAGTGTTTACCATATGGTGCTCGCAGAAGGGTCTTAACCCTCTTGCGATACCTCTGGAATCATTACTGGAGTACCTCCTTCATTTATCAAATGCAGGGCTTAAGACTAATTCAGTGGGAGTCCATTTGAGTGCTATTGCAGCTTCTTTCAAGCCTCTAAATGGACAACCTATTTCCTCTCATCCTCTCATAGCGAGATTTATGAGAGGCCTTCTTTTAACGAAGCCTCCCATTAAGCCACCACCGGTGGCATGGGACTTGAATCTGGTACTTGGACAGCTCATTAAACTGCCCTTTGAACCATTAGCCACTACCTCTTTGAAATTCCTTTCCTGGAAAGTTATCTTTCTCATTGCAATCACATCAGCATGTCGCATCAGTGAATTGCAAGCCTTGGTGGCTAATCTTCCTTATACAAGGTTCCATCATGATAAGGTAGTCCTTAGGACTCATCCATACTTTATGCCAAAGGTGGTTTCGCCCTTTCATTTAAACCAAGCGGTTTACCTTCTTGTATTTTTTCCAAGGCCTCACGCCTGAAATGCAGAAAGGAACCTTCATACTTTGGACTGTAAAAGAGCTTTGGCCTTTTACTTGCAAAGGACACAGCAACATAGAAAATTCTGTCAACTCTTTGTTGCTTTTTATCCTAGTCATTTGGGACTTTCAGTCTCCAAAAGGACACTGTCCAAATGGATTGCACAGTGTATATCTTTTGCCTTTGAGAGTAAGAACCTTCCTCTTGAAGGCCATGTCACAGCTCACAATGTGAGAGCCATGGCAGCCTCAATGACTCATCTTCACTCTGTGTCTATCGACGACATCTGTCGAGCAGCTACTTGGGCTTCGGTTCATACCTTCACAGCCCATTACTGCTTAGATGAGGACTCCCGCCGGGATACCTTGTTTGGTCAGGCTGTTCTTCAACACCTGTTCCATACTTAATCAACTCCTACCCACCATCCCTGGTAGGATGCCAGAGATCCATGGGGGGAAATGGAGCCCTTTCATAAGGGCACACAACTTTCTGAGGCCATTTCCCTGGCATCTGCAGCTAGAGAGAAGGCCCCATATGTGAAGACTACATTCCTGCTTGTTCCTGGAGATAGCATAGTTACTCATCTCCGGGAACAGCAGGAATTGAGTCTTCACAACCCACCCACCTCCCCTAGGAGTTGTATCTCTATCTCTCTCTCTTTCCCTCTCTCTTTTCTCTCAGCTTTAAACTCAACTGGAGAGGGACAGTTGGGAAAGGCAGGAAGGCAGCACACAGGCGCTGTGGGATGCTCCCAAAAGCTTTCCTGTTGGATGCTGGGGAGCATTCCCGCGCAGGCTCCATCGGTACTGACGATACCCATATGTGAAGACTAAATTCCTGCTGTTCCCGGAGATCACCTGTTATAGGTGAGTAACTATGCTTTGTGTTGGAGTGTTGTCTCTTTGCTTCTTTCTCATCTATAGTCCAATCTGTTTATGGCACCCATGACTTCTTTGTCAGCAAATAGAATGCTAGGAATTATAAGGAAAGTACTGCACTTTGAATATTGTGTGCAATTCTGGTCGCCTCGTCTTTAAAAACAATATAATGTTATTAGAAAAGGTACAGAGAAGAGCCACCAAAATGGTAAAGGGGATGGAAGGATAACCCTATGAAGAGAGGCTAAAAGGTTAGTGCTCTTCAACCTGGAAAAGAGACGGCTGAGGGGAGATATGATAGAGGTCTATAAATTAATGAATGGAATGGAACGGGTAAATGCAGATGGATTGTTTATGCCATCAGAATATAAAAAGAGTAGGGGACATGCAATGAAGCTAAAGGGTAACCTATTTAAGACTAATAAGAGAAAATATTTTTTCTCTCAACTTGTTATCGAACTCTGTAATTCGTTACTGGAGGATGTAGTAAAAGCTTTTAGTGTAGTTGGGTTTTAAAAAGGTTTGGACAAGTTCCTGGAGGAAAGGTCCATAATCCATTATTAAAGGGAACCCGGGAAATCCACTGCTTGCCCCAATAGAAGCATTGTGGAACGTGTTTTTTGGGGAATCTGCTAGGTGCATGTGACCTAGATTGGCCGCTTTTGGAACACGATACTGGGCTTGATGGACCTTCGTCTGACCCAGTATGGCATATCTTATGTTCTTATGTTCTTAGCTTCTTTGAGGTCAGGATTGTTTCTGAGCCTGTGGACAGCTTCCTGTTCCATGTTATTGAGTTTATGGGGCAAGCAGTACTGTTGGTTAATAATCTCAGATTAGGCATGGCATTGAAAACATTCTGTATAAAAATCAAGTCAGTGTTACAAAAGATACCCCCAGATGGTTGTGAGTTTCTGTTTTTTGTGGTTCTTAGTAGGTGGAGATTGTGTGAAAGTCTTACATATGTGGTAGAGTGGGTAGTGTTTGTGTGTTGGAGTGCTGGTTGATGTAGAAGTTGTGTCGGAAGCAGCAAAACTAGTCATCTAGGTCACCACAGAATTGTATCATCTGTGTAGATTTGGAGGGGGCGGAAGGAGAGTCCCCATGCAAGGATACACAACCATCACCCTTTCAGCCATGCATGGAATATGCTTAACTACTGACAGGTCTCAGCTGAGGTGCTAGACTAAGACGAACCACCTATCTAGGCAGCAGCAATGTGGGATGGTGTTGGTGGCAGAGGATTGCATTTCTGTGACAATAGCAACAGCACTGGCATTACCTGCATGGAAGAGAGACCCGGCAATCTACTTCCATATCTTCAGACCCGGCAATCTACTTCCATATCTTCAGACCCAATGGAGATGGTCTACAATTACATAATATGCTTCTTGAGCATATGGATAGACATGACTTATTGGTAAAAATGGCATCTTAATAAGGAATGGGATCAAAGCAATTTCCATTTGTGGATTAGGAACTGGTGATATGTAGGAAGCAGAGTAGGATTAAAAGATCATTCTTTGCTAATGGAGAGAATGAGGCATGCACCAGAGATGTGTAGTGGGAGAAGTGCTTAACATTATTTGCACATCTGAAAAAGGGAGCAGTGGGCAGTGCTGATTGCATTCTATTATTTTGCAGTAGTAACAATTATTCAAACTTGTTATATCATGAGCAGAATGTGAGCAATTGTTTGCAGATATTGTGAGACTGGTGACTGGGTATTCAAATGGCAGATGAAATTTTAATCTGGACAAGTGAGAAGTAATGCATATAGGGAAAACCAGTCCATACACACCCCTGTGGCTCAGGGAAGTGACTCTGAACCCCTCTATATGCCAGGACCACAGGTTAAGACCTCATGTTCCAGAAATGAGAAGAATATTAATCGGGCCTCTGTGGGAGTAGCAGTCTAATAGAGGAGCAGGTAAGAACTAGGAAAACCAGAGCGAACATGGGATGAGGGTGAAAGGGGATTGATTCGGGAGTGATATGCGGAAATAGTTTTTTATGGAAAGAGTGGTGGATCCATGGAATAGTCTCCCAGTGGAGGTGGTAGAGATGATGACAGTATCTGAATTAAAAGAAGCATGGGACCAACACAGAGGATCTCTAAAGAAAAAAAAGGGGACTGTTGTAGTTGTTGTTATGGAAGGACAGACTAGATAGGCCATGTGGTCTTTTTCTGTTATCATGTTTCTATGTTCAAATCCCGCCAACATGCCCTTTCTTACCTTGGGTGCAAACTTAGATTGTAAGCCCTCTGGTGACAGGGAAATAACTTCTGTACTTGAATATAACGTGCTCTGAACCACCATTTAAAATGCTTGAGCTAAACATCAAATGTGTGGAGGAGTAGCCTAGTGGTTAGATCAGCTGTCTAGTACCCAGAAGGTCAAGGGTTCAATTCCCACTGGCACTCCTTAGCTCAGTGTGCAGAGGTGATCAAAGGGCAAACAAAATGGCACAACCACATCCTGATTATTGTGTTCAATTTTGACCACCCATCAACAATGATATAGAGGAGCTAGAAAAGAAACAGAGAAGGGCAAGAAAAATATGCTAGAGGATGGAGTGGGTCTCTTATGAAGAGAGGCTGAAGAGGTTGGTGCCCTTCAGCATGAGAGAAGTGTGTAATTGTTATCCATGCTTAAATTCCCCTTTTGTATTGTCACACCGCCCCCCTGGTGGCAATGGCGGGTCACAGCAGAAAGGGGGTGGACATGCAAAGTTTGTTTGTGGAGGAGTTTAGTTCAATTGCAGGGCCCAGGTTTTTATGGTCCTGGTAGCCTTCTGTGTACTAAAAGCTCCCAGAATATCACAGTCCGAGAGTAGGGAAAAATAAAGGCTTTTATTTCCCATGTTGCAAATAGGTTCAAATAGCTCAGATTACATCAACACAAAAAGAATGTCCTTGCTCCAGGTTAAAAGAAAAAGAATCATGAACTGAAGAAAACCTGTTAACTTCACAGCAATGTCAAACGAAATACAGCATCAAACTTTACCCCAGACCACAGCTATTCCTCCGCTAGGGCTCAATTCTTTCGGTCAGGCAATAGCTACAATCCATCGGGAGGTCTGAGGGATCCTCCGGGAATTCCACCTGCATGGGCTCGCAGTCCGGAATGTCTAGGGGCTCTCCTTCAGGCTTTCTGTGTAATGCTTGTATGATGCCCCAATGTTCAGCATCTAAAGGTAAGTCTTTGCTTTGTATACTTTTATAATGTGGACAGTCTCTCCTGCACACTGTTCCTTCTCTAGGAAGTTTCCTGTTTAGTACAGGTTTGTATTTTATAGCATGAATGCCTATAGAAGGACAGCATTCTCCAGTGCCCTGCTCCTTCTGCGTCACAGCATTCATAAAATCATAGTTAGTAAAATGGTAATTACCTTTTCTTCTAAGGTTATCACAATGAGGTGAGGGCTGAGGCCTGTTCCTGCTGGGTCTTGGCTCCCCCGGCGCCAAGGTAGGCCTCCGGTTCTCAGGTCGGCTTTCTGCTGGGGTTAGGCCGCATTTGCACCACAGCTTCTTTCTCCCAGGGCCTTGAAAGTTACCCTTCAAAATTCCTCTTCACCTCTTTCTTTGCTGCTCCCTGTTGTGCCTTTCAACAGCTGCTGGCCCTTGCCAAACTCAGGCCTTGGACTCTCTGGTACAGTCCTCCTCCTTTCAGGGTTAGCTTCCTTACGGTATCTTTCCCTCCTGGAAAGTGTATCTTTTCCCCTTTTGAAATATTTAAAGCAAGTTTCTTCGCCTGGCTCTGCTGAGTCTGCTAGGCCGGTTCCCTCTGTCAGGACTCCTATTCCTGGATACTCCGGATCTCCATGCAAATCTGGAACTGGAACTCCTTGCACAACTCCCTGCCAGTCCCCTTGGCAGTCTCCTTGCGACTCTGCTTGCAAATCTCTTTGCCACTCTTCCTCTTCCCCTTCTCCTCCTTCTCCTGACTTCCTCCAGTCATCTGGGTTTTTAAAAGGAATCCTTCCCTTTCTGGATTGGGTGTAGGCCGGTATTGCATCATTGGCTCTAGGGCGTGGTTCCTCAGTCCTCCAGAGGTCTCTCTTGCTCCCCCTATATGGCTCCTCGTGATGCTGCAGCCGGTGTCTGCTTCTTTTTTCTGGGTTTAAAACATTTTCTTCTGCCTGCAGCTGGTCTGCAGTGCCACAATATATTATGTATAAAGTTCACCCGTTATCCATGTTTAAATTCCCTGTTTTATGTAAGTTCAATGTACGGTTACTCCACATTGTACCAATCCAAGCTGACTGTACACAAGGAAATATACAACAACTATCTAACAAAATATAAGGAAACAATTGACAGCACAAAAAAAACTATTATGCAGCAATCTTAACAAAATCATACAATAGACCTAGAGAGTTATTTTCTATAGTCAGAAAATTAACTAATAACGAGCAAACTTCTAGCAACGAAATCACAGACATCTCAGTCCAAACCCTAGCTGATCATTATCAAAACAAATCTAAGAAACCTACCATGCACACAGATAATATCAACATCACTTATCAACCTGTAGATGAATGGTCAGAATTTTACCCCATTTCAAAAGCATCATTAAAAACAATCATCTCCAATCTAAATACCACAACCTCGTACTTAGATCCATGCCCAGTATCATGGATAAAAAAACACACTACAAACTCTAATATCCTATATTCTCCCAATAGTAAACCTCTCACTCACCCAAGGATACCTTCCATCCCCGCTCAAACATGCACAAATACGTCCAATTTTAAAGAACTGCAAACTAGATAAAACATTGCCTACATCATATAGGCCCATATCTAGCATACCATTCTTGGCCAAAGTAATTGAAAAGGTAGTGCAACTACAGACACAGGAATTTATAGACTTATCTTACCCACTCGATGAACAACAATACGGTTTCCGGCCCCGCCATGGAGTAGAAACACTTCTAACAGTATTAATAGACACACTCCTAAAAGGACTTGACAATCACAAACAGGCGTACATTCTCCTTTTCATCGACATATCAGCAGCGTTTGATAGCGTGCATCACTCAATATTGCTCAACAACCTAAGACAGTTAGGCATAAACTCCACCGTACATAAATGGTTCACCTCATATTTACATAACAGAACACAAAATGTAAGAACAGGTACCCAAACATCCAACACGTACAAACAAGAAATAGGTTTACCACAAGGTTCAGCACTTTCAGCCCTACTTTTCAATATCTATATAAAACCGGTCTGCAATATCTTTAAAAAATTTGGAGTACAATATCACCTTTATGCGGATGATAATCATGATGTACATACCTTTTACGATTCCTAACCTACCGATTCAACTTCTATCAGACTGCTACAATGAAATCACACACTGGCTAAAAACCCAAAACCTCCATATAAACCATGCGAAAACTGAGGTCTTAATCGTAACAAAAAACCAAACATTCACTCCGCCAACCCACATAACACTACAAAACCAAGAAATTAAAATAAAAAATGAAATAAGATATCTAGGTGTCATTTTAGATACACACCTTACTATGGAAACGCACATCAGAAATACCTTAAAGAAAATCTACTTCAAACTTAAAATCCTCAAACAATTACGCCCCCTTGTATTTATACAAGATTTTATCAATATAACACAGGCTACCATAACTCCACACTTCAATTTCGCCAACTTAATACTTATAGGCATTTCAAAACAAAACATCAAAAGGATCCAACTTGCGCAAAATGCAACAGCTAGAATTATATTAAAGATAAATTCACTCCAACACATTACTCCGATACTAGCATCCCTTCACTGGTTACCAATACAAAGCAGGATAACTTACAAAACAATAATAACTACATTCAAAGCCCTAAATGACATGGCCCCGAAGACGCTCTGTAATCTAATAAGCAAAGAACCATCTAAGCCCACACATAGAAAAGGTCAATCAAATAAACTTAAGATGCCAAAAGAATATATAAGAACTCACAAATTAACAAATAATAGAGCCTTTTCCCACATAGCCCCAACAGTCTGGAACTCTTTACCAGAGGACTTACGATCACTAACAGAGATAACAGAATTCAGAAAAAAATTGAAAACCTATCTATTCACTAAACACTTTAATACTATAGAAAACCCTCCACTCAACTTAGATAAAGGCTAAACATGAACCTGCCTAAAATCAAGATTATACCCCCTACTACAATCAATACGTACAAACTCAAATGAATAATCATTCCTTTCCTATGCATTGATATCCCCACTTGTATATAGTTACAACTGTCTTAGAGACAGTACTCCTGTTTAAATTGTTACTTAATCTGTGTTAGTTGATTTATTGAATTAATCCGCACAGTTTATATATACACTTTGTTGATCAAGTTAAGATGTTAAGATGTTCTATGTAAAAAGTTATAATTGTTCTATGTAAAACAAGCTCTGCATTGTTAATTGTTGTTAATTGTACACCGCAACTGATCGCTGGAAGATGCGGTATATAAATAAGTGTTAAATAAATAAATAAAATAAAAATAAAAAATAAATAAAATAAAACTTGTTACTTGTAAACCGTGCTGATGCCGAATAGTGCGGTATAGAAAAACGTTAAATAAATAAATGTTATCCATAGATGCAAAAAGGGGAAAAGGCTTATCTCCAGGAACAAGCAGGAATGAGTCTTCACATATGGGTATCGTCGGTAGCGACGGAGCCTGCGCGGGAACGCTCCCCAGCGTCCAAAAAGAAAGCTTTTAGGAGCATCCCACAGCACCTGCGCGCTGCCCTCCCGCCTTTCCCAACCGCCTCTCTCCAGTTCTTCTTTTCCGCGGAGCCAGCAGGTCGTGTTCCTGTCACCGCTGAAGAAGTTCTTTATTTTATTTTATTTCTTTGGTCACGCGTCTGCCTTCTTCGACGTTGGACCGGTACCGCCGGTCTTTCTTTCTTTCTTCTTTAAAAAAAAAAAAAAAAAAGACTACTATTTTCACTTCTGTGCATTTTTCTTTTGGCCTTAGGCCTACGAAAAATTCTCCTCATGGAAAAGCCCGCTTCCGGGTTTAAAAAGTGCACGAAGTGCAGCGGCACTATTTCTGTCACTGACACCTATGACTGGTGTCTAAAATGTTTGGGTCCTGACCACTCCATCACGGATTGTGAGTCGTGTTCCATGATGTCTAAAAGAGGTCTACAGAATCAAGCAGCCAAGCTTAGTACCCTGTTTCCCTCTGATGCAGCTTCGGTAGCATCGACGTCTTCCAGGGCTTCTTCTTCCTCCCATGGATCTCAGGTAACCAAACTCAAGTCCAGCCGGTCCTCGAAGGGTAGATCTCCCTCTAAATATCGAGATGCCTCCGGGCTTGCTCTCGAGGAATCCGTACCGGCAAAATTAACCCGGCGGGAGGCTCCGGCTTCCAAAGCTTTATCTATGGGGTCACAGATTGACATCGATGGCTCGGCCTCGACCGATCACCTGTTGCCATGTTCTGGGGTACCGGTGGTTCCCACTGGTACCGACATCCAGACATTGGTGGCGTCAATAGATCAGAATATTCTGACCATGCAGCGTGCCATTATGGCATTCATACAAGCTGCGACGCCTCCGGTACCGCAACAAACTCCGTTGTCGGTACCGGCACCGGCACCGATATCGGTTCTGGTGCCGGTACCGATTGCATCAACATCGGCTTCGGTGTCGACTGCAGCGGTACCCTGTTCTGTGATGCCCATCGGTACCGAATCGGTACCGATCACTCCCGATGTCGATACCACTCGGTATGCGTATCGGGCTCTGCAGGATACTTCGATTCCTCTGAAGACTCTGATGAATCAGAGGTTTCTGTCGAAGCATCAGTACTCCTTCCTCAGGAGCCCTCTTCTCCAAAAAGAAGAATGTCTCCTCCAGAAGATTTGTCTTTTCAAGACTTCATTAGGGAAGTGGCCAAGGGCCTCTCCATTTCAGTGGCCCCTGAGGCAGAGCCTAGAGCCAAAAAATTGGATATCTTACAATATCCTAAGGCTCCTAAAGAGGCAGCTACTTTACCAGTTCATGAGGTCCTTTATGATCACATGTTGGGCATATGGGAGACACCTCTCACCACCTCCCCTTATTCTCGTAGGTTGGACACCATGTACCGTGTTCCTCCTTGTCCTGGCTTTCATAAGACTCAGCTTCCTCACCACTCTATTGTGGTGGAG
Organism: Ichthyophis bannanicus; assembly: GCA_033557465.1. Classification (NCBI taxonomy): domain Eukaryota; kingdom Metazoa; phylum Chordata; class Amphibia; order Gymnophiona; family Ichthyophiidae; genus Ichthyophis; species Ichthyophis bannanicus. Next base: position 24,374,943 of record CM066035.1, read on the forward strand.
TCTGCTATGAAGAGGATAAAGAGTGCAAAAAGGCACTCATCTAATCCTCCAGGAAGAGAATGCAGAACCTTAGATGCTTTTGGCAGGAGAATTTTCCAGGCCAATATGCTTGTTGCTAGAGTCAACTCCTATAGTCTCTATATGGGGATGTTTCTAAAAGAAGTTACAGATCACCTGCAAACTTTATCTCCTTTTGTTTCAGAAGATAAAAGAGAGGAGTTTCTCACCTGGCTTAAACATGCCCAGGATGTTTCCAAGTTTTCCAACCGTGCAGCCTTTGACTCTTTTGAGTGTGCTAGCAGAGCCTCGGCTATTGCCATAGGTGCACGCAGAGTTGCTTGGCTACAAGCTTCTGATTTGGAACCCTGGGTTCAGGATGGACTAGGAAATCTTCCTTGTACAGGTGAAAACCTTTTTGGCAAAGATTGGCAAGCAAAGGCCACTCAGATGGATGCTGAAAATTCTGCTTTAAATAGACTTTCAAAGTCTACTTCTGCTCCTGTTAAAAAAAGGTTGTTCAAAAAGGGATTTTTTCCCAAAAAGGGGAGATATTATCCTGTTTATGGTCAACAGGCATCTTCTGCAGGTCGTTTTGCTGCAAAGCGGCAGCAACAACCTAAACAGGCCCAGCCTAAGGCTGCAAGGGCTGCTACGGCCCAACAGCCTCAGCCTCCTCAGGGCCTTTGACTTTCAACTAGAGAACTTAGCCTTTCTGGCTCTAAATGAACCAGAGCCTCTCACCATTCCAGGAAGGTTAGCTCACTTTGCTCCCAAGTGGGAACAAATCACAGCAGAGCAATGGACCCTCTCCATCATAAGGGAGGGGTACAAGCTTCATTTCTTAAACCTTCCTCCTCACACCATGGTGAGACAGTTCAATTCTCCAACATCTCTCCTCGACCTTCTGGGTCAGGAGATTGCTAACTTCTTGCCCAAGGGGCAATAGAAGAAGTACCCCTTCTTCAACAGGGCTCAGGGTTCTACTCCCCCTACTTTCTTATCCAAAAGAAAACAGGGGGCTACAGACCCATATTAGATCTCAGAGAATTGAACAAGTTTCTATGCAAGGAGAAATTCAAGATGATTTCTCTCGGTGCTCTCCTTCCATACCTTCAGAGTCAGGATTGGCTTTGTTCTCTAGACCTCAAGGATGCGTACACCCATGTCCTCATCCATCCAACACATAGAAGGTTCCTTCGGTTCCTTTATCGAGGAAAGCACTACCAATACAGAGTGCTTCCTTTCGGTCTGGCCTCTGCACCAAGAGTGTTCACAAAATGCATGGCAGTAGTAGCTGCATTTCTACGCACTCTAGGGATATTCATATTCCCATATCTGGACGACTGGCTCATTTGAGCTCCATCCCAGTCAGAGGCCCAGACTTCCCTAGCCTGCATAAGGCGTGTTCTTCAGTATCTGGGACTTGTAATAAACATCCAAAAATCCCATCTTACCCCTACTCAGTCTCTAGAGTTCATAGGGGCCTTGCTGGATACCACAACTGCAAGGGCCTATCTTCCCCAGGCCCGTTGCCTACGCTTGGTGCAGTTAGCCTCACAAATTCAGTTAAAATCCCATTTAACTGCTCGAGAGATGTTACAACTGTTAGGCCACATGGTATCCACTGTGCATGTGGTTCCTTACGCTCGCCTTCACATGAGGGCAGCTCAATGGACTCTGTTCACCCAATGGACCCAGGCATCAGGGTGCCTGTCAGACAAAATAGCAACCTCCAGTCGCCTCTTTTGCTCTCTCCAGTGGTGGAAGTCCACTCAAAATCTGTTGCTGGGGTCCCCCTTTCAACAGGTGTTACTCCAAGCAACCCTTACAACAGATGGCTATCTAAAGGGGTTGGGGAGCTCATCTACAAGATCTCTCCACTCAAGGCATCTGGTCTCCACAGGAGACATCTCTACATATCAACCTCTTAGAGCTCAGAGCAATTTTTCTAGCTCTCAGAGTCTTCCACACCCTGCTCAGCTACAAGACAGTCTTCATCCAACGGACAACCAAGTAGCCATGTTCTACGTGAACAAGCAGGGCGGGACTGGCTCTCTGTCGCTTTGCAACGAAGCTTTGAGATTGTGGGCCTTCGCCAGAGAGCATCAAATTCATCTCATGGCAGTGTATCTTCCAGGGGTTCAAAACTCTTGGGCAGACAGACTCAGTCGAGTTCTGCTTCCACATGAATGGTCCCTCCATGGGGACCAGATAGCCACGATCTTCCGAATTTGGGGAACCCCGGACATAGACCTCTTTGCAAGTCCGTGGAATGCCAAACTTCCCCGGATTCTGTGGATTCCGTGTCAGGGAGTTCAGGCCAGGGATGCCTTCCGGCAGTCCAAAAGATGAGGCAAGGAATCACGTAGTACCAAGCACACAGTCCAAAACGTGATGTGGGTGGAAAAACACTTTATTTAATGGTAATAACAAAACCTATGTAACAACCCGACACAGGCCGTGTTTCGAAAACCTTCATCAGGGGTTGTTCGAGTAGGTACTAAAAACATGAAAACATACAAAATAAGTTAAATAAAAATCAAAACAGTTGGGAAAGAACAAATTGCTGAGTAAAAACATAAATATGTGCATTAAAACCAATCATATAAATAAATAAATAAATCAACTATATATGAATTATATAAAACAGAATAAAAACTAAAAAGTGTGGATACGCAAATATCAATAAATAGTTAAGAGCAAATAATAAAAAGCAAATAATAAAACAACATAACTGAGATTAAAACCAATAGGGGGTATAACAAGCAATGTTATTTTACCTAGAATACCTTAGTTGTAGAATATAATGGACATGTAGCCCTCGATTGAGGTAACAGGACTAAAATGAAGAGAACAAGTTTTAGGCATATGCATACATTGGAGATAATATCTTAACTAATACATCTAAAAAATTATTATAAAGAAATACATCTCAAACAATAAAACATTAAATGAATAGACTAAAAAAACAGCTAAGAGAAATGAAGGACTAAAGGACCTTAAAAAATAAAATTTAAATTTAATTTTAAACTAATGGAGGCAGCAGGTACAGAGTACATGTACCAGAGGTAGGAAGGGAGGAGGTCGACCCGAACTCAGCGGTACCAGCAGAGGAACAACTTATATGACTGCGATCAACTGTTGATCTTTAGATTCATATTAGAGAGATGGAGGAGAATGGTAAACAAACTTGTCTTCCTCATTAAATTTTCGTAACGGAACTATCTCTATGAAAGGATTAAATTGGTATAGCTGTAGCTAAATCAAATAGAAAGACTAAACATTTATATTCCATACTCGTCAAACTTTAAAATTATAAAATTGTAAGAACAGAAGAATGGCGAGGCAGGATAAGAAAAAACTAGACTGACCGCCTAAAGATATTAACAAACAGAAAAACTAAACAGTGTGAACTATCGATTTTCCGTGGGTAGAATCAAGATATACAAACAACTATGGCGGTATAATTGATGAGATATAGCTTACCAATATATACAACTATTGTATATTTCTGCCGTCCAAAACTAGCAGCTCGTTATCAATACGCCAAAAATATCTGACTGAAAAACGCCGACACTTGCGCAAACCTTTTAATCTTTGTATAGAGCGGGAACCAAAAGGGGCGTGACGAAGGAGGAGACCATCTACATAAATTGTATCGGTGAACTGCTAAAAACTCATGGCTGACATAAAAGTAACTAATAAAATAAAACTTGAAAGAAAACTTTAGAGAAATATACTATCGAAAGAAGCAATCTCTTAACTTATGTCGACACTCGGCATGAAATAGAGTCACATAAAAAACTAAAATAAAAGCTAACAAACCGACGTGATCTAATGAAGCCTAGAGATATATTGATACAGCTCAACTGAACCATATTATGTACCTTCTTAAAAAGGATAAATGTATAGAGGTGCATAGGAAGTTTTATATCAACGACTTTGCCAATTGCGATACACGTAATGCGATTTATGTGATACAGTGCCCTTGCAAATTGTTATATGTAGGGAAAACTACTCGAAAGATTAAGGTCAGGGTTATGGAGCACAAGAGCTGTATCAGGAGGAATGTAGATGACAAACCCCTAGTCTCTCACTGGCAAGCGCTTCAGCATAAAGTCACCGATTTAAAATTTTTTGTTATAAAGCAAGTGAAACCCAATTGGCGAGGGGGGGATATTAATAAAACCATCCTAAGGTTAGAACAGAGGTATATATTTTTATTAGATACTCTGGCTCCGAATGGCCTCAATTTAGACCAAGATTTTTCTGTTTTTTTGTAATTGTTGGCCCTTATACTTCTCTTTCCATTTTATTGTCTTAGTCTACTTTTAGCTGTGTTATGGCAAATTTGGAATACAATTATTAAAATTGAATTATAATTATTATGATTTTTTACATAATAGAGTGTGATTATCGTTTGCACTTCCATATATTTGCCTGTTTTAAAGAGTTTTAATTATGGCTTATCTAGCCGTTTTTTAATTCATCAGCTGTTTAACTATCTTTTAATTAGGGTTGATACTTTTTTATTGCTACTACCGACTGCACCTCTATACATTTATCCCTTTTAAGAAGGTACATAATATGGTTCAGTTGAGCTGTATCAATATATCTCTAGGCTTCATTAGATCACGTCGGTCTGTTAGCTTTTATTTTAGTTTTTTATGTGACTCTATTTCATGCCGAGTGTCGACATAAGCTAAGAGATTGCTTCTTTCGATAGTATATTTCTCTAAAGTTTTCTTTCAAATTTTATTTTATTAGTTACTTTTATGTCAGCCATGAGTTTTTAGCAGTTCACCGATACAATTTATGTAGATGGACTCCTCCTTCGTCACGCCCCTTTTGGTTCCCGCTCTATACAAAGATTAAAAGGTTTGCGCATGTGTCGGCGTTTTTCAGTCAGATATTTTTGGCGTATTGACAACGAGCTGCTAGTTTTGGAAGGCAGAAATATACAATAGTTGTATATATTGGTAAGCTATATCTCATCAATTATACCGCCATAGTTGTTTGTATATCTTGATTCTACCCACGGAAAATCGATAGTTCACACTGTCTAGTTTTTCTGTTTGTTAATATCTTTAGGCGGTCAGTCTAGTTTTTTCTTATCCTGCCTCGCCATTCTTCTGTTCTTACAATTTTATAATTTTAAAGTTTGACGAGTATGAAATATAAATGTTTAGTCTTTCTATTTGATTTAGCTACAGCTATACCAATTTAATCCTTTCATAGAGATAGTTCCGTTACGAAAATTTAATGAGGAAGACAGGTTTGTTTACCATTCTCCTCCATCTCTCTAATATGAATCTAAAGATCAACAGTTGATCGCAGTCATATAAGTTGTTCCTCTGCTGGTACTGCTGAGTTCGGGTCGACCTCCTCCCTTCCTACCTCTGGTACATGTACTCTGTACCTGCTGCCTCCATTAGTTTAAAATTAAATTTAAATTTTATTTTTTAAGGTCCTTTAGTCCTTCATTTCTCTTAGCTGTTTTTTTAGTCTATTCATTTAATGTTTTATTGTTTGAGATGTATTTCTTTATAATAATTTTTTAGATGTATTAGTTAAGATATTATCTCCAATGTATGCATATGCCTAAAACTTGTTCTCTTCATTTTAGTCCTGTTACCTCAATCGAGGGCTACATGTCCATTATATTCTACAACTAAGGTATTCTAGGTAAAATAACATTGCTTGTTATACCCCCAATTGGTTTTAATCTCAGTTATGTTGTTTTATTATTTGCTTTTTATTATTTGCTCTTAACTATTTATTGATATTTGCGTATCCACACTTTTTAGTTTTTATTCTCTTTTATATAATTCATATATGGTTTATTTATTTATTTATTTATTTATATGATTGGTTTTAATGCATATATTTATGTTTTTACTCAGTAATTTGTTCTTTCCCAACTGTTTTGATTTTTATTTAACTTATTTTGTATGTTTTCATGTTTTTAGTACCTACTCGAACAACCCCTGATGAAGGTTTTCGAAACACGGCCTGTGTCGGGTTGTTACATAGGTTTTGTTATTACCATTAAATAAAATGTTTTTCCACCCACATCACGTTTTGGACTGTGTGCAGGGATGCCTTCCTCCTTCATTGGGGGCAAGACTTCCTCTATGCCTTTCCACCCATTCCCCTAATTCCCAAGACAATGTTCAAACTTCAGAGAGACAAGGGGTCTATGATCCTCATAGCACCACATTGGCCACGCCAAGTGTGGTACCCTCTACTTCTGCATCTCTCTCAAGCTCCCTCCCTGGACTTGGGATCTGCTCCAGACCTCCTGTCCCAGGAGGAGGGAACGTTGTGGCACCCAAATCCCCAGTCTCTTCACCTCAGAACCTGGTTGCTGAAGGCCTAGACCTTCAAGAATTGCATCTTTCTCAGCAAGTGAAGGATATCCTTCATGCTTCCAGAAAGCCTTCCACTAGACGTTCCTATGCTTTTAAATGGAAAAGGTTTACCATTTGGTGTGCAGAGAAGGGTCTTAACCCTCTTGCAATACCTCTGAATTCTTTACTAGAGTATTTGCTGCATTTATCCCATGCAGGCCTTAAAACGAATTCAGTAAGAGTCCATTTGAGTGCTATTGCAGCATCCCTTAAACCTCTCAATGGACAGCCTATTTCCTCTCATCCTCTTATAGCAAGATTCATGAGAGGCCTTCTTTTAACTAAACCTCCCATTAGACCACTTCCAGTGGCATGGGACTTGAATCTGGTTCTTGGCCAGCTTATGCAGCCACCCTTTGAACCCTTAGCCACTACCTCCTTGAGATTCCTTTCCTGGGAGGTTATTTTTCTCATTGCAGTCACTTCAACTCGCCGCATCAGTGAGCTGCAAGCCTTGGTGGCTAATCCTCCTTATACAAGGTTCCATCATGACAAGGTAGTCCTCAGGACCAATCCGCACTTTATGCCTAAAGTGGTCTCAACTTTTCATCTGAACCAGGAGGTGTATTTACCTGTCTTTTTTCCAGGATCTCATGCATCAAGTGCAGAGAGGAATCTCCATACCCTGGATTGTAAGAGAGCGCTTGCTTTTTACTTACAAAGGACACAGCAACATAGAAAGTCCTCTCAACTCTTTGTTGCTTTCGATCCCTCTCATTTAGGACTTCAAGTCTCTAAGAGAACTCTGTCCAATTGGATTGCTCAGTGTATTTCTTTCGCCTACCAGAGTAAGAACCTTTCTCTGGAGGGCCATGTCACAGCTCACAATATGAGGGCCATGGCAGCCTCTATGGCTCATCTAAATTCTGTGTCCATTCACCAAATCTGTCGAGCGGCCACCTGGGCCTCGGTTCATACCTTTACAGCCCATTATTGCTTGGACAAGGACTCCCGCCGGGATGCCTTGTTTGGTCAGGCTGTTCTCAAACACCTGTTCCATACCTAATCAACTCCTACCCCCCATCCCTGGTTGGATGCCCGAGATCCATGGGGAGAGGTAGAGCCCTTCTCAGGGACTCACAACCTTGGGGATCTCCCTGGCATCTCTAGCTGGGGAATCCCCATATGTGAAGACTCATTCCTGCTTGTTCCTGGAGATAGCACAGTTACTTACCTGTAACAGGTGATCTCTGGGAACAGCAGGAATAAGTCTTCACAACCCACCCACCTCCCCTAGGAGTTGTATCTCTCTATCTATCTTTCCTTTCCTTTCTCTCTCTCTTTGTCTCAGCTTAAAACTCGAACTGGAGAGAGGTGGTTGGGAAAGGCGGGAAGGCAGCGCGCAGGCGCTGTGGGATGCTCCCAAAAGCTTTCCTTTTGGACGTTGGGGAGCGTTCCCGCGCAGGCTCCGTCGGTACCGACGATACCCATATGTGAAGACTTATTCCTGCTGTTCCCAGAGATCACCTGTTACAGGTAAGTAACTGTGCTTTGTTTGATATGGAACAGGGATCGGTTAATTTCCTCTGCATACAATGAAACTAAAATAGTAGATTTAAAACAAAGTTAAGGACATATTTTTTTCTGTCGATGAATGATTAAGCTATAAAAATGTTTGCCAGTTGATGTCATCAAAGTTTGGATAAGTTTCTCTTGAACAGGCCCATAACTTTCTGTGAGCCTGATAGACCTGAGCATCTCCACCTCTTACTTCTGGGAGTGAGCTGTGTGGAGTGAATTTTTCTATTTGCTGATCTGCGACGTACTTATAAGGAACCCAGACTTGGCTCTGATGGAGACGAGCTGCTGGGCTCAATGGATAATTGATCAAACCTAGTATTGTACTTACTATAATCTTCTGAGAAATTTCTGTAGGCATCTTTTGTCTGTTCATTATGATTTGTGGTTTTTAATGTTTCATCTATATTTTTTCTTTTTTCCATTTCCTTTCCTTCATGTGGTGTTGACATATCTGACCCTTAATATCCTCCTCTTGCTCCTTACATTTCCTGACTCCTGTTTTCCCCTCTTCTTGTCTTGTCATATCTTCTACTGCTCCTCCTTCCGCTCCTCTGTTGGCACCCTCTCTGATCACCGTCTCCTTTTTTTTTCACTTCTTCTTTCTGACTCCTGGTTCCTCTTCCTCACTTTCTCTTCTTCCCCATCTCCTAATTTTCTAACCCTCTTTCGACTTTCACCCACTTATCTCCTCCTCCCTTTACTTTTTAACATGTCTCCTCCTCCTCCTTGCTGTCCTTCCTGTCTCGTACTGCCCTTGGTCTTCTCCTTTCATTTTGATTCTTTAATCTTTATATCTTCCTAATAAACAATTTCTCACTGCCTCCCCTGTGTTTGGGATGGATTACATTCCTTCTCTTTTTCCTTTCCTCATGTCTCTGTGTGTTTTATCCTCTCCTTTGTCCATTGTGTTCATCCTGTCAGATCTCACTCATCTCGAAGACCATTTATCTCACCCAGCAAATCAGCTGCAAGCAGAATTGCAGGCCAGGTGGACGTGTCGCCAGGTATCACGCACAGTCTAAGGAGTCAGAAAATATGCCTCGTTATCTCAATTCCGTTGCCTCCCTCCTCATGTTATTTAGTCAAAACTCACTCCACTAGAAAATAGTATAGGGCACTCCAAATCATAGGGATCTATTCCTGAGGAGAAAAAGATCTCAGAACCATTTGAGCCGGTAGTACGGGCATTACAGCATAGCATATAAACCTTAGTTGTTCACGCTCTACTTGTATTTTTGAATCGTGATATAATTTGAATTACAATCAACAGTCCTCTGGCTGCTCAATACATAATTGAACTCTTCACTACTGGGATAATGAACATTATATAGTTTGTGACTTAGAGATCTCAGACTTTTAAAGACGCCAACTTTCAGACTTTTGATATGTCTAACAACTGTGCGTCATTTTTGTATCAATGCTCTCAATACTTATGTCACTAATTTGATTTTCTTTCTTAGCCCAGTATTATTTTCTTATACTAATGTTTTTAAACGTGAAACAGTGCTTTATGAAACAGTGCTTAGCTTTCAGATGGTTTCCCCCCCAACGCCATGTCTTAGCGCCTTCTCTGCGTTTCACTGCATCAAGTTTCTTCAGGGGGTTCTTCCCACTTTAAAGCACTCCGTTATATAGAAGCTCTGTTATCAATGTGCTGCGGTCCTGCCTTTCTCTGAGCCAAACTGCTTCCCGGATATGCCGCGCGCCAACTAAGGTTTATATAGTATTTTCGCTCTGGTAATTGATCATACGAGAAGTTTTGGTAGGATACAATTACAGCATAGCAAGCTAAGACAATGATTCTCCAAAAACCACTATAAACTATTAGTCCTTCCTCAGTGTCTGCTAGCCAGACGGGAAATTCCACTGGCTAACCGACAGTGAGAAAGGACTAACAGTTTATAGTGGTTTTTGGAGAACCTTAGCTTGCTAGGCTGAAGGAACGTGATTTATTTATTTATTTTTTTATTTATTTGGAACTTTTTTTATACTGCTCCTTCCAGAGATCAGGGGCAGTTTACATTTCAACAAAACCTTTACATAGAACATTATACAAGAATTAAAGCATTTATATGGAACATGATTGAGTTGCAAAATTTAGCTATTTACATTAACTATATACATTTGTATTGCAATCTGGATGATGTTTCTTGCTTGGGGAGATTGTAATATACATTCATCCGTATTACTTAGGTTATTTGGCTTGGTTTTAATTGGTGGGGGCAGATAGGAGTGGGGGAGGGGGAAAGGGGTAGTGAGTGTGGTAGGGGTGTATTTGGGGTTATGAGTATTGTAGTGTTCAATGAAAAGGTATGAACTCTTTTCGGAAAGATTGGAGGTCCTTAATTCTTCTTAAGGATTCTGGGAGTGAGTTCCATAGTGTGGGGGCTATATATGAGAAGATCCTATTACTAGTAATTTGTTTGGTTTTCCGGATTGAGGGGGAGACTGCGAGGGTATTCTGGTTGATTCTTCTCCTGGATCTGTTGTCTAATTGGTGGTGAATTAGTGATGAGAAGTGAGATGGTGATATGTTGTTGTTTAACTTAAAGATAGTCATTAAGACTTTATATTTTATCCTGCTGGCAATTGGGAGCCAATGTAGTTCGTAAAGGATGGGCATAATGTGGTCTGCCAGTCTTGCTTTGAATATGATTTTGGCTGTGACATTTTGTGCCATTTGGAGGATACTTAGATTCTTTTTAGTTAATCCGTGTAGTAGTACTACTACTACTATTCAGCACTTGTAAAGCGCCACGCACGCAGCACTGCACAGCTGACCTACAAGAGGTAGCCAACATACAAGAGACAATCCCTGCCCATCAGAGTCTTGCTCATCACAGCTTACAATCTAGTTAGAACAGTACATTAGTTAAAAATAGTACATTAGTTAAAAAAGTAGAGAGCATTTGTCAGTTCTACGCAAGGTACGGTGTGGTACAGTTTGGTCTGTAGTTTGATCATAAACGTTGATGGGGGTTAGGGGGAGATGAGGAAGGAGTCAGGACCTGAATGCGACGGTGAAGAGGTGGGTCTTCAACCTGGATTTAAAGAGGGCCAGGGAGGATGCCTGGTGCACAGATGCAGGTAGGCTGTTCCAGGCGTAAAGTGCAGCAAGGTGAAAGGAGCGCAGTCGGGAGTTTGCGGTGCAGATGAAAGGCATTGATAGAAGTAATTTGTTAGCGGAGCGCAAATTTCTAGAGGGGACGTAGGGAGAGATAAGAGATAAGAGTTATTGAGGGGCCATAGAGTGAATGCATTTATAGGTCAGCAGGAGAAGCTTGAATTGGATGCGGAACTGGACAGGGAGCCAGTGAAGTGACTTGAGAAGAGGAGTAATATGGGCATGGCGAGGCTGGCAGAAGATTAGTTGAGCAGCGTGATTTTGTATAGATTGAAGGGGAAGGAGGTGGCTCACGGGAAGACCAGCGAGGAGTAGGTTGCAGTAATCAAGGCGAGAGGAGATTAAGGAGTGGATAAGCGTTTTGGTAGTATGTTCAGAGAGGAAGAGGCAGATTTTGCTGATGTTGTAGAGAAAGAAGCGGCAGGTCTTAACTACAAGCTGGATATGAGCGGAGAAGGAGAGAGAAGTGTCAAAGATAACCCCTAGATTGCGGGCCGAGGGAATAGGAAGGATAGTAGACCCATCCACATGGATTGAGAGAGGGGGAAGTGGGCGGGAGGAGTTAGGTAGAAAGACAAGGAGTTCAGTCTTGGCCATGTTCATTTTCAATCATCGATGAGACATCCAGGCAGCAATGTCCGAAAGACAGGCAGAGATCTTGGACTGGGTTGCCGGAGAATTATTAGGTGTAGAGAGGTAGATTTGTGAGTCATCGGCATAGAGATGGTACTGAAAGCCATGGGAGGAGATAAGCGCACCAAGGCCTTGGGTATAGAGAGAGAAGAGGAGGGGGCCCAAGACAGATCCCTGGGGTACACCTACATGGAGCGGGGTAGGGGAGGAGGAGGAGCCACCAGAGCATACGCTGAATGAGCGATGGGAGAGGTAGGAGGAGAATCAGGCTAGTACAGAGTCCTTGAAGCCAAGTGAGGAGAGGGTGATGAGGAGAAGGTCGTGGTCAACAGTGTCAAAGGCAGCAGATAGGTCAAGAAGGATGAGGATAGAATAGAGGCCCTTGGATTTAGCCAGGAACAGGTCGTTTGTGACTTTTGTGAATGCCGTTTCAGTGGATTGTAGGGGACGGAAGCCGGATTGAAGTGGGTCAAGGAGGACCTGGGAGGTGAGGAAGTCAAGGCAGCGACAGTGGACTGCTCGTTCTAGACTTTGGATATGAAGGAAAGGGTCGATAGTTAGAAGGGCATGTGGTATCAAGTGAGGGTTTCTTGAGGAGGGGTGTGACAACAGCGTGTTTGAAGTCAGCGGGGACAGTTGCAGTAGAGAGTGAAAGGTTGAGGATATGAGTGACGGAGGGGACAATAGTGAGGGAGATGGAACGTAGCAGATGAGTGGGGATAGGGTCTGAACAGGTGGTGGGTTTGGAGGAGGACAGAAGGCGTGCAGTTTCTTCCTCAGAGATCGGAGGGAAGGAGGAGAGGGTGGCAGAGGGAGTATGGATGGGGGAAGGGAATTGGGGAGGAGGGGAGGTAGAGGGGGGCTAGGGAATTGGAGGGTAATCTTGTGGATTTTGTCGTGGAAGTAGTCGGCTAGGGTTTGGGCAGAAAGGGAGGGTGGGATCGGGGGGACCTTGAGGAGAGAATTGAGGGTATTAAAGAGATGGCAAGGATCAGAGGCAAGGGAGTTGGTCAGATGGATGTAGTAATCTTGTTTGGCAAGTGCTAAGGCTGATTGGAAGGAGCCAAGCATGAATTTGAAGTGTAGAAGGTCTTCCGGGGAGCTGGATTTGGACCAAGCTTGTTCGGCAGAACAGGCACAGATGCATAGGTAACGAATTGTGGGTGAAAGCCAGGGTTGGGGAGTAGATTGTTTGACAGGACGTGGGGTGGGAGGGGCAAGTGTGTCAAGGGCTGAGGATAATGTAGCATTGTATGAAGATAATGCCTCGTTGACGGATTTGGAGGATAAAATGGTGGAAAGAGATGGAGAGATGGTGGAGGAGAGAGTCAGGGGATCAATATTATGAAGATTTCTAAATAGGTTGGAGGAGACAGGACGAGGTTGGGACGGCGGAAGTTGAAGAGTAAATGTTAAGAGGTGATGGTCAGATGAGGGAAGGATTGATTTGTGAAAGTTTGAAGGAGAGGGGTTGGAGAATAGTATTAGGTCAAGGCAGTGGCCGTGTAGATGTGTGGGGGTAGTGAAGCAAAGTTGGAGGTTGAACGAGGAGGTAAGAGCGAGGAACTTCGAGGCATGGGGGTCGGAGGGGTTGTCTATGTGAATGTTGAAAAAGCCAAGAATAAGAGTGGGGGAGGAGGGATCCATAAAGGCAGAAAGCCAGGAGTCAAAGTCTGTGAGGAAGGTTGATTTGGATTTGTCTGGTGGGCGATGGATAACAGCTATTCGGAGGGGAAGTGGTGAGAGGAGGCGAATGGAGTGAACTTCGAAGGAGAAGGGGGTGTGTGATTGGGGTGGCAGAAGAGGTTGGAATTGGCAGGAGGGAGAGAGTAGGAGGCCAACACCACCACTGCGACCAGTAGATCGAGGTGTATGGGAGAACTGGTAGCCCCCATAGCAGAGAGAGGCAGTGGATGCGATGTCGTCTGGGGGGAGTCAGGTCTCAGTCAAGGCAAGAAGGTGTAGGGCATTGGAGATGAAAAGGTCATGAATAGAAGGGGTTTTTTTGATGACTGAGCATGCGTTCCATAGGGCACATGAAAACGGGAGAGCGGAGGGGGGGGAGGAGAGGGATATGGATAAGGTTGGATAAGTTAAGTGTAGATTTCTTATCAGAGTAGGTGGGGGGTCTATTTCTAGGGTAATGCCGAGATTTAGAGGGAGCAGGGTGTGGGTGGGTGTGTCTGGGTGAGTGTGCTCTCGAAGAGGGATATGAGGGAAGGAAAGTGAGGGGTAAATTGATGGTATCGGGTAGGTTATGTGAGGGGATTATTTTTGGGGGTAGGGTTGGAGTTGATATTTATGAATAAGTGATTGTGGGGTGAATGGGGAAGGGTGGAAGGAGGGAGGAGCGGGATGTGGATGAGATTAGATGGGGTACGTGAGGAACTTTTTTTAGTGTGAGAAAGAAATCGGGGGGGCGGGGGGGCAGGGTTGGGATTGATGTTACCAGATGAGAGAAGGAGAAGGAGTATTAGAGAGCGAGGTATAGGGAGATAGTACGGCGGAAGCGAGGGTGGGGTTGCCTTAAAGAGAGGGGGGCTGGTTGAATGCGGGGGATGGTGTGAAGATGCTCAAGAGCCGGTGCAAGGCTAGGGGGCAGGATGGAGGGAGAAGTGAGGAAGGTGGGGGAAGGGTAGGGGGAAGAGGAGGGAGGGTGTTGGAAGGCAGGGAGGCAGTTGGGGAGGATAATGAGGAGGAGGACAATGAGATGTGGGGCCTTGATAGTGGGCAGCAAGGTCTGAACAAGCAGTGGGCAGCAAGGTCTGAGTAAGCAATGGGTAGCAAGTTCTAGGCAGACAACAGGTAGCAATTGATAGGCAGACAAGCAGGCAGTGGGTAGTAGTTTCAATGCAAGCAATGGGTAGCAAGCAGAGGATAAGCAGTGGATAATAGTTCTAAACAACAATGGGTGACGGTACTATGCAACAATAGGTGGCAGTACTATGCAACAATGGATAAGTAATGTATAACAGTTCAATGCAACAGTGGGTAGCAATATTTTATTTTATTTATCTTTCTTATATACCGCCTTTCATGATATCAAGGAAGTTTACATTGAACAAACTGAAATTACATTGAACAGGGCATTATAACTTGGAGATAACTATTTTACAGGGAACATGGGCTATGGAGGGTTAAATGGCTTGCCCAAGACCACAACGAGCACCTGTGGGACTAGAAACCCCAGTCCTTCCGGCCCAAGGTTGCTGTCCTCTAGTGGGATTTGAACCCCCGACCTTCCGGCCTGAAGTACCTTGCCCCAACCACTAGGCCACTCCACTCCTCCAATGCTATGCAAACAATGGGTGGTAACAGTATGCAAAATAGTGGGTGGCGACAGTATGCAAAATAGTGGGTGGCGACAGTATGCAAAACAGTGGGTGGTGACAGTATGCAAAACAGTGGGTAGAAGTACTATGTAAGCAATGGATAGCGGTTCTATGCAGCAATGGGTAGCAGTTCTATGCCTAGCAGTGGGTAGCAGTACGATGTAGGCAATGGGAGCAATGCTAAGCAAGCAGAGGATAGTGGTGCTGTGCAGGTAGTGGGTAGTAGTTAAATGCCAACAATGGGTAGCAGTATAGTGCAGGCAGTGGGTAGCAAGTTCTAGGCGGGTAGTGGGAGGAAGAACAATGCCAGCAGTGGGAAGCAAGCCGGAAGAGAGTTACTTGAAGGTACCATGGTGGAGCTTGTGAGATGGTTTGGTCTGGAGGCGATGTATGGAGGAGCGATCAAGCCTGCTTGACCCCAGCAGCTACGGAGCACCGGAGCTTGCGCCCCGGGCCCGCATCTAAGGGCCACGCCAAAGGGCCCTCTGGCAAAGCTCTCAGTCGCAGGCCCGCCAGTCGCGGGCACGCCTAGAGGCGCTGAGGATTTTTAAAGCTGGTCTCTTAGGCCTGATTGGCCTTGCGGTGAGGAGCATGGAGGAGCTCACCTGCCTGCTCCCTTCCCCAACGCTGATCGGGTTACTGCGGGGCGCCTAGAGGCGCTGAAGATTTTTAAAGCTGGTCTCTTCGGCCTGATAGGCCTCACGGTGGGGAGCAGGGAGGAGCTCACCTGCCTGCTCCCTTCCCTGACGCCGATCGGGTTGCTGCAGGGCGCCTAGAGACTGTTGAAATAATCAAAATGAAGTGTGATGAGAGCTTGGACTACTGTTCTAAAGTCGTTTATGTCGATTAGGGATCTAAGGTGTTGCATTATCCTTAATTTGAAGAATGTGGTTCTAGATGTTTGTTTTAGGTGGGGTACCACACTGAGTGATTTGTCTAGGATAACACCCAGGTATTTTACTTCCTCTTTTATAACAATGGGGGTGTTTTGTAAATAGATTGCTTGTGGTGGGGTGAAGTTTGGGTTGAAGTGATTAAGGCTTCCGTGTTCTTGTAGTTGATGCTCATGTTAATTGATTTGAGCCAGTTTTCTGCTTCGATTAAGCAAGATGTTAGATTGTCATAAGAGGGGTTGTGTATGTCCAATCGGGAGTAAGCCATAATATCGTCTGCATATATATGGTAGTTTAATTTGTATTTTTTAAATATGGAGCAAATCGGCTGTATGTATAGGTTGAACAGTAGGGCGGAAAGGGCAGAGCCTTGTGGTCTTCCCTGTTTTTGAGGGAAAATTGCGGAGGATATGTGTTCAGTTTGAACATATCGGACTCTGTTGGTGATATATGATTTGAACCATTTGAGGGTTTGCCCTTTTATGCCTATGTGCTTAAGTCTAGCGAGGAGGGTATTGTGATTCACATTGTCGAATGCTGACGTGATGTCCAAGAATAAAAGAAAGCCCCTGAAGAAGCAGTGGCAAAATGCTTCACGGCGCAACGTGTGGTGTTGGGGAAACCAGGAAAATCATCAATAGAAACATAGAAATATGACAGAAAAAGACCACATGGCCTATCTAGTCTGTCCTTCCATATCAACAACTGCAACAGTCCCCTTTTTACCTTTAGAGATCCTCTGTGTTTGTTCCATGCTTTTTTGAATTCAGTTACTGTCCTCATCTCTACCACCTCCACTGCGAGACTATTCCACGGATCCATTACTCTTTCCATAAAGAAATATTTCCGCATATCACTCCTGAATCTATCTTCCTTCACCCTCATCCCATGTCCCCTCGTAGCAGAACTTGTTTTCAATTGAAAGAGGCTCTCTCCCTGAACATTTATGCCACAGAGGTATTTAAGCATCTCAGTCATATCACCTCTATCCCACCTTTCCTCTAAGGTGTACATATTAAGATCCTTAAGTCTGTCCTCGTATGCTTTATAATGAAGACCACTAATCATTTTAGTAGCCACCCTCTCCACTGACTCCATCCTGTTCACATCCTTTTGAAGGTGCAGTTTCCAGAATTGCACACTATACTCCAAATGAGGTCGCACCAAAGACTTATACAGAGGCATTATCACCTCCTTTTTTCTGCTAGCCATTCCTCTCTGTATGCACCCAAGCATTCTTCTAACTTTTGCTGTCGTCTTTTCTACCTGTTTAGCTACTTTAAGATCATCAGACACAACCACGCCTAGGTCCTGTTCTTCTTTAGTGGACAAAAGTACCTCACCCCCTATACTATATTGCTCCCTTGGATTGCTGCAGCCGAAATGCATGACCTTACATTTTTTAACATTAAATCCCAGCTGCCAAATTCTAGACCATTCTTCAAGCTTAGCTAGATCCCTCCTCATGTTATCTACACCTTCCTGGGTGTCTACTCTATTGCAGATTTTGGTATCATCCGCAAAGAGGCAAACCTTACCCGACAGCCCTTCCGCTATATCACTAACAAAGATGTTAAAAAGAATCGGACCAAGGTCAGATCCCTGGGGCACACTACTGGTAACATCCTTCTCCTCAGAGTGAGCTCTATTTACCTGTACTCTTTGTCGCCTCCCACCCAACCAATTTCTAACCCAAGCAGGAACTTTAGGGTCCCATCCCTAGGGTGCTCAGTTTATTTATAAGTCGCCTGTGAGGAACAGTGTCAGAGGCTTTACTGAAATCTAAATACACCACATCTAGGGCTCTCCCTCGGTCCAACTCCCTGGTCACCCTGTCAAAGAAATCAATCAGATTAGTCTGACAAGACCTGCCTCTGATGAATCCATGCTGTCTCGAATCCTGTAATCCGCTGGACTCCAAAAACCTCACTATTTTCTCTTTCAGCAGTGTTTCCAATAATTTACTCACCATCGAAGTTAAACTAATCGGCCTGTAGTTTTCAACCACATCCTTACTTCCGCTTTTGTGTAAAGGCACCACATGAGCCTCTCTCCAGTCCTTTGGCACCACTCCCGACTCCAACGAGGCATTGAAAAGGTCAGTCAGTGGAGCTGCTAGAACGAATCCAAATTCCCTCAATATTCTAGGGTGTATCCCATCTGGTCCCATCGCTTTGTCTACTTTAAGTTGAGCTAGTTTCTCACGAACAGTCTTCTGAAAATTGTTCAAGATGTCCCTCGCTTCTGTTCCTGTTTGTGGATGTTTTCTGAGGTCCTGCTCCTGGTTCTTCATCTGTGAACACAGACCAGAAATATTTGTTAAGCAATTCCGCTTTATCTTTATCAGCTTCTACATATTCCTCCCCTGCACCCTTAAGTCTGACAATACCACTTTTGCCCTTCCTCTCACTAACATATCTGAAAAATGTCTTATCCCCCCATTTTATTGCATTGGCTATTTCCTCCTCCTTTTGAATCTTTGCCTTCCTGACTACTTTGCTAGCTTCTCTAAGTTTTTCCAAATATAGATGCCTGTCTTCCTCTCTCTGTGTTCTCTTGTATTTCATGAAGGCCTCCCTCTTTTTCTTCACTTTTTCAGCTACTTCTTTCGAAAGCCATAGTGGTCTCCTTTTCCTTTTACCTTTATTTACCATTTTAACAAAAAGTTTGGTTGCCCTTAAAATATCCCCTTTCAGTTTTGCCCACTGTTTTTCTACATCCCCCAGCTGTTCCCATCCCACTAATGACTCCCTAAGGTATTGGCCCATCTTGGCAAAGTTAGTCTTCCTAAAGTCTAAGACCCTCACCTTTGAATGGATTCTAACAGCCCTAGTCCTAATACTGAACCACAACATCTGGTGATCACTGGATGCAAAATGATCTCCCACTACAATATCAGAAACACTTTCACCATTGGTAAGCACCAAGTCCAGTATGGCTTCTTCATGTGTGGGGTCTGTTAACAATTGCCTGAATAGTTCTCCCTGTTCACCTAGGGAAGAACAACCCAAACTATGGTTACACAATGCAAGGTTCCACATTAGGAACCACAACCCATGAAAAAGATTTAGGCATCATTGTGGATAACATGTTAAAACCCTCGGCCCAGTGTGCAGCGGTGGCCAAGAGAGCAAATAGAATGCTAGGTATCATAAGGAAAGGAATGGAAAATAAAACAAAGGATATTATAATGCCTCTGTATCGTTCCATGGTGAGACCGCACCTTGAATATTGTGTGCAATTCTGGTCGCCGTATCTTAAAAAGGATATAGCGTTATTAGAAAAGGTTCAGAGAAGAGCCACCAAAATGGTAAAGGGGATGGAAGGATACTCCTATGAAGAAAGGCTACTTGCCAGGTTGTGGAGTATGTAGCATGATGCAAATATCTCACATACCCTCTCCGGAAAGGTCCATAAACCATTATTAAGAATGGACCCAGGATATCAATGCTTGACCCAGTACAAGCATTGTGGAACCTGTGTCTTTTGGGTAAACTGCTAGGTACGTATGACCTAGAGACGCCACTGTTGGAAACAGGATACTGTGCTTGATGGACCTTGGTCTGACCTAGTTTGGCATATCTTATATCTGATCTGCTAAGAGAGGAAGAATCTCTCTTGGACTTCTAATTGGATAAAAGATTGAGTGGTCTGTGTGAAAAGCAAACCTTAAATTAGACCTTCCCTCCCACCTCCTTCCTCATGCCTTCTCTGTCACCAGCATTTACCTCATTATCAGCAAGACCCTACAAATAGGAATTTCGGTATCATTTCTGGCATGCAAGAGTAAGAACATAAGATATGGCATACTGGATCAGACTAAGGTCCATCAAGCCAAGTATCCTGTTTCCAACAGTGGCCAATCTAGGTCACAAGTACCTGGCAGTTTCCCCAAAAGACCTAGATTCTACAATGCTTGTATTGGGGCAAGCAGTGGATTTCTTGGGTCCACTTTAATAATGGTTTATAGACCTTTCCTCCAGGAACATGTCCAAACCTTTTTTAAACCCGGCTACACTAACAGCTTTTACTATATCCTCCAGTAATGAATTCCAGAATTTGATTACACTTTGAATGAAAATGTATTTTATCGTATTAGTCTTAAATAGATTACACAGTAGCTTCATTGCATGTCCCCTAAACTTTCTGTATTTTGATGGTGTAAACAATCAATCTACGCTTGATGAAGTACTTTTGTCCACTAAACAGCGGGACCTAGGCGTGGTTGTGTCTGATGATCTTAAAGTAGCTAAACAGGTAGAAAAGACGACGGCAGAAGCTAGAAGGATGCTTGGGTGCATACGGAGAGGAATGGCTAGCAGTAAAAAGGAGGTGATAATGCCTCTCTATAAGTCTTTGGTGCGAACTCATTTGGAGTATAGTGTGCAGTTCTATAGACCGCACCTTCAAAAGGATGTGAACAGGATGGAGTCGGTGCAGAGGGTGACTACTAAAATGTTTAGTGGTCTTCATTATAAAGCATATGAGGACAGACTTAAGGATCTTAATATGTACACCTTAGAGGAAAGGCGGGATAGAGGTGATATGATTGAGATGTTTAAATACCTTCGTGGCATAAATGTTCAGGGAGAGAGCCTCTTTCAATTGAAAGCAAGTTCTGCTACAAGGGGACATGGGACTAGGGTGAAGGGAGATAGATTCAGGAATGATATGCGGAAATATTTCTTTATGGAAAGAGTAGTGGATCCATGGAATAGTCTCCCAGTGGAGGTGGTAGAGATGAGGACAGTAACTGAATTAAAAAAAGCATGGAACAAACACAGAGGATCTGTAAAGGTAAAAAGGGGACTGTTGTAGTTGTTGATATGGAAGGACAGACTAGATAGGCCATGTCATCATATTTCTATGTTTCTATGTTTATCCGTTCCACTTTATTCTTTAGACCTCTATCATATCTCCCCTCAGCCATCTCTTTTCCAGTTTTAAGAGCCCTAACCTTTATCTTCCCTTTATAGGGGTATCATTCATCCCCTTTGCCTTTTTGGTGGCTCTTCTCTTTACCTTTTTCTGATAATGCTATATCCTTTTTAAGATACTGCGACCAGAATTGCACGCAATATTCAATGTGCGGTCACACCATGGAACGATACAGAGGCATTATAATATCCCTTGTTTTATTCTCCATTCCTTTCCTTATGATTTCTAGCATTCTATTTGCTTTCTTGGCCGCTGTTGCACACTGGGCTGAGGGTTTCAACATGTTATCCACGATGACGCTTAAATCTTTTTCTTGGGTGGTGGTTCCTAATGTGAAACCTTGCATCGTGTAATCATAGTTTGGGTTGTTCTTTCCTAGATACATAACTTTGCACTTGCCCACATTTAAATTTCATCTACCACTTGGATTCCCAGTCTTCCAATTTATCAAGGTCCTCTTGCTATTTTTCACAATCCTCATAGATTTTAACAACTTTGAATAACTTTGTGTCATCTGCATATTTGATTACCTTACTCATTATTCCCATTTCCAGGTCATTTATGAATATGCTAAAAAAACAGCAGACCCAGCACAGATCCCTGAGGTACTGCATTATTCACCTTTCTCCATTGGGAAAATTGGCCATTTAGCTCTACTTTCTGCTTTCCATCTTTTAACCAGTCCCTGATCCACAATAGTACACTGTCTCCTATCCCATGACTTCAGCTTTGATTTAAAAAGGTGAATACATCTGAAATCAAAATACCAACGTTACAGTTTTGTAGCACTAAGCTAGGCACAGCAGATTGCAATTAGAAATGCAGGACTATTACAATGCCTGAAAGAATGACGCAATGCGATTAGTCATAAAACTAAATTTAGAAACCAATAAATATAATTTTAAGGAAATATCCACTCCCAACACAAACAAACAGCTATAAACGCATCAAATTAGAACTAACACACACTACAAAAATAACAGTGTTACAGTCCCTAAATCTTGTGCTGGTCCTTCCATTCCCCCAAAATAGAACTCCTGCATTAAAGGTTTTAAAAAAATGTGAAATTGGATACGAAAACTAATCCAAAAAGGGCTAATATTCAAATTATGCCAATGTGGAAAAAAAGGTCCCAAATCCAAACAACCCACATCCACACTCCACTAATACATTAAGAAAATTCCTTACATCCCTAATTAGCAACTACCCAAATTCCTTCTCAGCTTTGACATTCCTAGCCTTAAGGTAAAATAGACCACACACTAGATGGGTGTATTCACTTTCATCAGCCTCAGTCCCCCTATAATGCTTACATAAGAGCAAGAAGAACCAGGTTTTTCAGAAGTTTCCTTAACCTTGAAAAATCAGAAAAATTTCATCTCATCTCTGAGGGCATCAAATTCCAAACTTGAGGGGCTGCTTTGGAATAAGCCATGACTGTTGATCTAGTCAGATGCAGCTCATGTACTGCACAAATACTTGGGATAAATTCCAGAAGTGGAGATGATTTTCCAATGACCTGCATTAAATATTGAGACGTTTCTTATTGTTTACTGTGGTATAAGAAACATTGTAAAGGGTTGAAGAAAGCAGGGTTAGCTAGGGGTATCCAATTAGCTTGACTAAAGGTAAAAGAGGTCCTAGCTTGCTCTCTTGGGTAGAGAGAGGACCAGATTTTGAGTCTGGCAGAAATAGGGGAAGTGGAGATATAGGAAAGGTGAAGGGCATTCTCAGTTTTGTCTCTCGAAAAATGAAAAGCTTCTGCCTTGGCCAATGGCAGAAGGATAAAGAAGGAAATTCTGCTTAATCTTTTGACTCTGTCTGGAAATGTTATTTATATCCTTGGTCTTTGTTGGTCTTAGGCTCCAGTATGCACCCCTCAATGACATCGGAAGAGCTGTCACGTGGCCTCGCCATAGAGAAGTTCGACATTGTAAAGAAGTGGGGGATAAATACATACAAGGTGAATCCCCATGGCTGCTCTCCTCTCAGATGTTTAGGTGTACTCCCTCCCCCCTATCCTCTTTCCATAACTGCCTTCCTCACGGTGGCTTCATGGTTTTCTTGCCTCTCCTCTCCTCTCTCCACCCATTGACTGCTCTTCTTCAGACCTTCATCTGTCACATTCCTCCTGACTGTGTGTATGTGTGGTGGTGTATGTTATCAGTGTGATATGCATCAGGGCCTTATATAGTGGGGTGTTCTCCTTTTTTCCCCCTGACAGGCAGGATTGAGTCAGACACACAAGTGGGTGATGTCAATACATGTTGCTAGGACAGATCATCTCTCCCAGAGCTCAGGCTCTCATGCAGCAGATGCCTCTGCTTCTCATTTTGGGGTTTTTTCCCTGTGGAATGGATGTTAAAACTCTGATCATGAAGAGGTTTTAACTTTGTGGTTATTGATACTGTTTATTTATTTAAAAAGAAAAATACATCACTTTATTTTGCTATTGCTTTGTTTTCTTTCTGAGCACCATGTCACCAAAGTCGGGATTCTGACCCTGCCTGCACTGTTGCTGAAATACCTGGATTTTTGATCCACATTCCAAGTGTTTGAAATGCCGAGTCTATAGCTGTAATAAAGCTGAAAATAAGCATCGTGCTTGCAGGTCTCTATAAACGAGAAAAGATTGTCTCAGCTATCTGCATAACCAACTGTGCTGTGGACCTGGAAATCTCCATGATAAAGCTGAGCATAAGCATCGTGCTTGCAGGTCTCTGTAAATGAGAAAAGATTGTCTCAACTCTCTGCGCAACCTACTGTGCTGTGGACCTGGACATCTCCATGATAAAGCTGAGCATAAGCATCGTGCTTGCAGGTCTCTATAAATGAGAAAAGATTGTCTCAGCTATCTGCATAACCAACTGTGCTGTGGACCTGGACATCTCCATGATAAAGCTGAGCATAAGCATCGTGCTTGCAGGTCTCTGTAAATGAGAAAAGATTGTCTCAACTCTCTGCGCAACCTACTGTGCTGTGGACCTGGACATCTCCATGATAAAGCTGAGCATAAGCATCGTGCTTGCAGGTCTCTATAAATGAGAAAAGATTGTCTCAACTCTCTGCATAACCAACTGTGCTGTGGACCTGGAAATCTCCATGATAAAGCTGAGCATAAGCATCGTGCTTGCAGGTCTCTGTAAACGAGAAAAGATTGTCTCAACTCTCTGCGCAACCAACTGTGCTGTGGACCTGGACATCTCCATGATAAAGCTGAGCATAAGCATCGTGCTTGCAGGTCTCTAAACGAGAAAAGATTGTCTCAACTCTCTGCGCAACCTACTGTGCTGTGGACCTGGACATCTCCATGATAAAGCTGAGCATAAGCATCGTGCTTGCAGGTCTCTATAAACGAGAAAAGATTGTCTCAACTCTCTGCGCAACCTACTGTGCTGTGGACCTGGACATCTCCATGATAAAGCTGAGCATAAGCATCGTGCTTGCAGGTCTCTGTAAACGAGAAAAGATTGTCTCAACTCTCTGCGCAACCAACTGTGCTGTGGACCTGGACATCTCCATGATAAAGCTGAGCATAAGCATCGTGCTTGCAGGTCTCTGTAAACGAGAAAAGATTGTCTCAGCTATCTGCATAACCAACTGTGCTGTGGACCTGGACATCTCCATGATAAAGCTGAGCATAAGCATCGTGCTTGCAGGTCTCTGTAAACGAGAAAAGATTGTCTCAACTCTCTGCATAACCAACTGTGCTGTGGACCTGGAAATCTCCATGATAAAACTGAACATAAGCATCGTGCTTGCAGATCTCTATGAGTTGCGATCAAAAAATATCAAGATTTGTACAGTAACCCATGAAGTATAATACTGACAGTTATTACACTCAATCTCTTTCAAAGTTAGAGTTTTTTTAAACATCTTGTTACAATTTAAATGGTTGAGTTCAGTGATGGAGTTTAATGCAAACATCCTTGTTTCACAAGGTGAAAATTGAGTTTAATATAAACCACCTTGATTTAAGGAAAAGGTGGTATATAGATACTCTTGGATAGATAAATAATAATAAAGAAGTCCCCTTCCAATAGAATGCACTTCTTCCAGCGTTCCTGCCACTGCTGGAAGCAATTTTGAAATGTATTTATTTATTTATTTATCAGGTTTTATATACCGCTCTATACTTCAATCAGAGCGGTTTACAAAATAAAATAAGTGGTCTTATATCTACACAAAAGTATAACTAACACTTAATTTCAGTGAACATTGGACTATAAGGAGATATGACGGTGTACTAGGAGGGAGGAAAGAGCAGTCACTGGAGAGGGATGCATCAAGGGTGGGGGTAAGGGAGATCTCCAGGAACAAGCAGGAATGTAGTCTTCACATATGGGTATTGTCGGTTCCGACGGAGCCTGCGCGGGAACGCTCCCCAGCGTCCAATAGGAAAGCTTTTGGGAGCATCCCCCAGCGCCTGCGTGCTGCCTTCCCGCCTTACCCAACTGTCCCTCTCCAGTTCTTCGTTTTCCGCGGAGCCGACAGGTCGCACATCCTGTCACCGCAGAAAATAATTCCCTTCTGTTCTTTTTTGTGGTCGCGTCTGCCTTCCCTCGACGCTACACCGGTACCGCCGGTTCTTCTTTCTTTTTTTCCAGAAAAAAACCCAAAACTTTTCTTCTGGAGTCTTTTCCAGGTTTTTTTCTCCTCAGGTGCCATGCACCATTTTGGGCACTAGGCCCAACTTTTCCTTTAAAATGGAAAAACCCGCTTTGGGTTTTAAAAAGTGTTCCAAGTGTGGCGGTACCATTTCCGTCACCGACACCCATGAGTGGTTCCTCAAATGTTTAGGTCCTGACCACTCTATTTCGGAGTGTGTTGCCTGTGGGATGATGTCGAAGAGGGACCGGCAGAACCGAGCTGCTAAACTTAGCACCCTTTTTCCCTCTGATGCAGCCTCTGTGGCATTGACATCTTCCTGGGCTTTGTCTTCCTCCCATGGATCTCGGGTAACTAAACATAAATCTAGCCGGTCCTCAAAGGGTAGATCTCCCTCTAAGCATCGAGATGCCTCTGGCATTGCCCTTGAGGGACTTTCACCTGCAAAATTGCCCCGGCGGGAGGCTTCAGCTTCCAAAGCATAAACGGGGCTCCAGGATGTTCTCGAGGCCTCAACCTCGGCAGAACTACTGGTGCCATGCTCTGGGGTACCGGCTGCGTCATCCGGTACCGATACCCAAGCATCGGCAGCATCGATAGACCGGAGATTCTTGGCTATTGAACGCAGTCTGGCAGCTCTTCTCACGGCCTCAATGCCCTTGAAACCGCTTCAGACAATTCAACCGGTACCGGCACTGACTCCGGTACCGGTATCGACTGCATCAACATCGGCAGGTATTCTACTGGGACCGAGTCATGCTTATCCATCCGGTATCGACAAGTCGGTACCGGACCCCTCCGATGCCGAGTTCAATCGGTACCGGTACCGTGCCTTGCACAATCACCCGGATCAGAGGTACTTTGAATCCTCGGATGAGTCTGAAGACTCTGAAAGCTCTGCCGATACCAGAGTACTTCTTCCTGAAGATTATTCTTCTCCTCAGCATAGGATGTCTCCACCAGAGGATATGTCCTTTCAGGATTTTATCTGAGATGTGGCTCGAGGTCTTTCCATCACAGTGGCTCCTGAAAAAGAGCCTAGGGCAAAGGAATTAGAAATCCTACAATACCCTAAAGCTCCCAAGGAGGCAGCTAACTTACCTATTCATGAGATCTTGCATGATCTCATGTTAAGGATGTGGGAAACACCTCTAACCACATCTCCTCACTCTCGAAGACTCGACACCATGTATCGAGTTCCTCCCTGTTCTGGGTTTCAGAAGACTCAGCTACCACACCATTCCATGGTGGTGGAATCAGCTATGAGAAGGATCAAGAGTGCAAAAAGGCATGCATCTAATCCTCCAGGACGTGCGTGTAGGACTCTTGACGCCTTTGGACGTCGAACCTTCCAGGCTTCCATGCTTTCTGCTAGGTTCAGTTCCTATATTTTATATATGGGAATATTTCTTAAGGAGGTCACAGGAGATTTAGAGCTTATGAGCCCTCTCCTTCCTGATAAGAGACAGGATTACCTCGCCCTTGTCAAACATGCTCAGGATGTTTCCAAGTTTGTCAATCATGCAGCCTTTGACTGCTTTGAGTGCATAAGCAGAACCTCTGCTATTGTCATAGGTGCACATAGGATTGCCTAGCTCCAGGCATCTGACTTGGAACTTTAGGTACAGGATAAACTAGGAAATATTCCTTTCACAGGAGAGAATCTCTTTGGCAAGAATTGGCAGGAAAAAGCTAATGAGATAGATGCTGACAATATCACCTTGGATAGATTGTCTAAATCTACAGCTGATCCTGCAAGGAAAAACATCCTACAAGAAACCATTCTTCAGTAAGAAGTATTATCCCTCCTATACCCAACAGGGACATCGTTTGGGTCAGTCTGCCCAAGAGGGACAGCAGCAACAACCTAGGCAAAGAAAAACAAAAGCTGCTAAGCCTCAACTGGCTCAGCAGACTCAACCTCCACAGGGGCTTTGACTCCTATCTAGAGAACTTTGCCTTCCTGGCCCTGAACGGTCCAGAACCCTCCAACATTCCAGGAAGGTTATGTCATTTTGCCCCCAGACGGGGTCAGATAACAGCAGAAAATTGGACTCTGTCTATTGTAAGAGAGGGGTACAAGCTTCATTTCCTCAGCATGCCCCTCCTACAATGATAAGACAGTTCATTTCTCAGACCTCTCTCAACAATCAGTTAGGTCAAGAGGTCACTATGCTTCTTGCCCAAGGGGCAATAGAAGAGGTACCCATTCTACAACAGGGTACAGGGTTTTACTCCCCCTATTTCCTTATTCCAAAGAAAACAGGAAGACACAGACCCATTCTAGACCTCAGAGAATTGAACAAATTCCTGTTCAGAGAGAAGTTCAAAATGATTTCTCTAGGAACTCTGCTGCCATACCTTAAGAGAAAGGATTGACTTTGTTCTCTAGATCTCAAGGATGCGTACACTCATGTTCTCATCCATCCAACTCATCGAAAGTTCCTTCACTTCCTATTTCAAAGGAAGCACTACCAATACAGGGTTCTTCCTTTTGGCCTGGTCTCGGCACCAAGGGTGTTCACAAAATACATGGCTGTGGTGGCAGCATTTCTTCGCTCCCTAGGGATATTCATCTTCCCTTACTTAGACGATTGGCTCATTAGAACATAAGAACATAAGATATGCCATACTGGGTCAGACCAAGGTCCATCAAGCCCAGTATTCTGTTTCCAACAGTGGCCAATCTAGGTCATATGTACCTAGCAGTTTCCCCAAGGGACACAGGTTCCACAATGCTTGTATTGGTTCAAGCATTGATATCCTGGGTCCCTTCTTAATAATGGCTTATGGACCTTTCCTCCAGGAACTTGTCCAAACCTTTTTTAAACCCAGCTACACTAACAGCCTTTACTACATCCTCCGGTAACAAATTCCAGAGTTTGATTACACGTTGTGTGAAAAAATATTTTCTCTTATTAGTCTTAAATAGTTTACCCTGTAGCTTCTTTGCATGTCCCCTAGTCTTTCTATATTCTGATAAGGTAAACAATCGATCTACGTTTACCCGTTCCACTCCGCTCATTAATTTATAGACTTCTATCATATCTCCCCTCAGCCGTCTCTTTTCCAGGTTAAAGAGCCCTAACCTTTTTAGCCTTTCTTCATAGGAGTATCCTTCCATCCCCTTTACCATTTTGGTGGCTCTTCTCTGAACCTTTTCTAATAACTCTATATCCTTTTTAAGATACGGCGACCAGAATTGCACACAATATTCAAGGTGCGGTCTCACCATGGAACGATATAGAGGCATTATAATATCCTTTGTTTTATTTTCCATTCCTTTCCTTATCATACCTAGCATTCTATTTGCTCTCTTGGCCGTCGCTGCACACTGGGCCGAGGGTGTTAACATGGTATCCACAATGACGCCTAAATCTTTTTCCTGGGTGGTGGTTCCTAATGTGGAACCTTGCATCGTGTAACCATAGTTTGGGTTGTTCTTCCCTAGGTGCATAACCTTGCACTTGTTCACATTAAATTTCATCTGCCATTTTGAGGCCCAGTCTTCCAATTTATCAAGATCCTCTTGCAATTTTCCACAATCCTCTTGGGTTTTAACAACTTTAAATAGTTTTGTGTCATCTGCAAATTTGATAACCTCACTCGTTATTCCACTTTCCAGGTCATTTATGAATATGTCAAAAAGCAGCGGACCCAGCACAGATCCCTGGGGTACACCACTATTCACCTTTCTCCATTAGGATAATTGGTCATTTAGCCCTACCCTCTGCTTTCTATCTTTTAACCAGTTCCTGATCCACAATAGTACACTGCCTCCTATCCCATGACTCTTTAGTTTTGCCAAAAGTCTCTCATGAGGGGCCTTGTCAAAGGCTTTCTGGAAGTCCAGATGCACAATATCAACCGACTCACCTTTGTCCACCTGATTATTCACTCCTTCAAAAAAACATAACAGATTAGTAAGACAAGATCTTCCTTGTCTAAAGCCATGTTGGCTGTCTCTCATTAGTTCATGACTATCTACATGCTGAGTAATATTATTCTCTATGATGGTTTCTATCATTTTTCCCGGTATTGACGTCAGGCTCACCGGTCTGTAGTTTCCCGGATCACCCCTGGAACCCTTTTTAAAAATTGGTGTTACATTGGCAATCCTCCATTCTTCAGGTATTAGAGATGATTTTAATGATAGTTCACAGATTACTAATAGCAGGTCTGAAATCTCATATTTCAGTTCTTTCAATACCCTTGGATGTATACCATCCGGCCCAGGTGATTTGCTACTCTTCAGCTTATCTAATAGTTGTAATACATCTTCTCGATGTATCGATATTTCCTTCAATTCTTCTGCACCTTTAAATACCACTTCAGTCATGGGTAACATCCCTACATCTTCCTCAGTAAAGACCGAAGCAAAGAATTCGTTCAGTCTCTCTGCTATCGCCTTGTCGCCTCTTAGTGCTCCTTTAACCCCTTTATCATCTAATGGACCAACTGACTCTCTCACAGGTTTTTTGCTACGAATGTACTTGAAAAGGTCTTTACTTCGCGTTTTTGCTTCTGCAGCAAGCTTCTTCTCAAATTCTCCCTTTGCCTGCCTTATCAATGCCTTGCATTTGACTTGCCAGTGCTTGTGCTGTTTCCAGGTTTCGTCGTTTGGCTCTTTTTTCCATTTCCTGAAAGATGCTTTTTTGGCAACAACAGCCTCTCTGACCTCAACTTTAAACCATGCTGGCAGTTTTTTGGACTTCTTTCCACTTTTCTTAAAGCGTGGAATACAGCTGGTCTGGGCTTCCAAGATAGTATTTTTCAACAACAGCCAAGCCTGATGTACGTCTTTAACCTTTGCAACTGCTCCTTTTAGTTTTTTCTTGACTGTTTTCCTCATTTTATCATAGTCTCCCTTTCGAAAGTTAAAAGATAGTACTGTGGATTTCCTTACTATCCCTCCTCCACTAATTAAATCAAAGGCGATCATGCTATGATCACTATTGCCAAGTGGCCCCAACAACCTTATCTCTTGCACTAGATCTGGTGTTCCACTAAGGATTAGGTCTAATATGGCTTCCCCTCTGGTCGGTTCATGAACCAGCTGCTCCAAGAAGCAGTCATTTATTTCATCTAGGAACTTTATCTCCCTAGCATGTCCTGACGTGACACTGACCCAGTCGATACTGGGATAGTTGAAATCACCCATTATTATTACTGTGCTGTAACTTTTGTTAGCTTCCTTGATTTCTTTGAGCATTTCATCATCCATTTGGTCATTCTGGCCAGGTGCTCGATAGTACACCCCCACTGCCATTGCCTTCCCCCTTTTACATGGAATTCCAATCCATATAGATTCTACAGCAGATTTTGTTTCCTGCAAAACTTTAATCCTTTCTGACTCAATGCCCTCTCTAACATAGAGAGCAACCCCTCCACCAATTTGATCAGCTCTATCATTACGATATAGTTTGTACCCAGGTATCACAGTGTCCCACTGGTTGTCGTCCTTCCACCATGTCTCTGATATTCCAATCATATCTAACCTTTCATTTAGTGCTATATATTCTAACTCTCCCATCTTATTTTTTAGACTTCTAGCATTTGCATACAAGCATTTTAGAGAATGTATTTTATCCATATTAATTTGTCTGTTAGACATGAGTAATTTGGGATCTTTAAGCTCTGTCTGCTCCATACTTGAGGGCATTTGGGCTACTTTACTCTTTTGTGGAACCTCTCTGCTTTTGGTAGTATCCTTCAAAGATACATTCTTCCGAACCATCTGCTCTTGGGCGACTGTCGGCTTTCCCCTAATATCTAGTTTAAAAGCTGCTCGATCTCCTTTTTAAAGGTTAATGCCAGCAGCCTGGTTCCATCCCGGTTAAGGTGAAGCCCATCCCTTCGGAAGAGTCCCTCCTTTCCCCAGAATGTTCCCCAGTTCCTAACAAATCCAAACCCCTCATCTCTGCACCATTGTCTCATCCACGCATTGAGACTCCGGAGCTCTCTCTGCCTTTTGGGTCCTGCACGTGGAACAGGAAGCATTTCGGAGAATGCTACCCTGGAAGTTCTGGATTTCAACTTCCTACCTAAAAGCCTAAATTTAGCCTCCAGAACCTCCCTACCACATTTTCCTATGTCATTGGTACCAACATGTACCAAGACAGCAGACTCCTCCCCAGCACTATCTAAGACCTTATCTAGGTGGCGCGTGAGGTCCGCTACCTTCGCACCAGGCAGGCATGTTACCAGGCAATCCTCACGTCCACCAGCCACCCAGCTATCTACATGCCTAATGATCGAATCACCAACTATAACGGCTGTCCTAACCCTTCCCTCATGGGCACATGGCCCTGGAGAAACTTCCTCGGTGCGAGAGGGTTTTACATCACCTGGAGGACAGGTCCTAGTTACAGGATCACTTCCTGCCACACCAGGGTGATGCTCTCCGGTCATTCAAGCCCCTTCAGAGCCAGAGGCCAGGGTTGCTCTCTCTCGCACAATGCGCATCCTTCAGTATTTGGGACTTGTCATAAACTTCCCAAAATTGCAACCTTGCTCCCACTCAGTCTCTAGAGTTTATAGGAGCTCTGCTGGATACCAGACAGACAAGGGCCTACCTTCCACAGGCCTGCTGCCTTCGCATTGTGCAGTCGGCTTCCCAAGCAGTGTTAAAATCTCACCTCACTGCTCGAGAAATGTTGCAGTTGCTAGGCCACATGGCATCACCGTACATGTGGTTCCTTATGCTCGCCTCCATATGAGGGCAGCCCAATGGACTTTATCCACTCAGTGGGCTCAAGCGTCAGGTTGCCTGTCAGACAAAATAGCAAACTCAGATCGCCTTATTTTGTCCCTCCAGTGGTGGCAGTCACCCCAGAACCTTTTGATGGGGTCTCCTTTTCAGCAACCCCTCCCCAAGCCACTCTAACAACAGATACTTCACAGGTGGGTTGGGGAGCCCACCCAAGGCCTCTCTACCCAGTGTACCTGGACTCCACAGGAGTCCTATCTACACATCAATCTCCTGGAACTTAGAGCAATCTTCCTTGCTTTTTGAGTATTCCACACCCAGCCCAGCTACAAGACAGTCCCAGTTCAAACGGACAATCAAGTAGCCATGTTCTATGTGAACAAGCAGGGCGGAACAGGCTCTCTGTCGCTATGCAACGAAGCTTTGTGACTATGGGCCCTCACCAGAGAGCATCAGATTCATTTCCTTGCGGTGTATCTTCCAGGCATTCAAAACTCTTGGGCAGATAGACTCAGTCGAGTTCTGCTTCCACACAAATGGTCTCTCCATGTGGACCAGGTGGCCAAAAGTTTCCAAATTTGGGGAACCTCAGACGTAGACCTCTTCGGAAGAATGCCAAACTTCCCCGGTTCTGTTCCAGAATTCCGGCTCAAGGTTGTCAGGCCAGGGATGCTTTCCTCCTCCATTGGGGCCAGGACTTCCTGTATGCTTTTCCACCCATTCCACTAATTCCCAAAACTCTGTTCAAGCTTCAGAGAGACAGAGGTCATATGATTCTCATAGCTCCACATTGGCCACGGCAAATGTGGTACCCTCTGCTCCTACATCTCTCTCAAGCTCCGCCTCTGGAGTTAGGATCTGCTCCAAATCTCCTTTCTCGGGAGGACGGGATGCTGCATCTCTGGGCCTGGTTGCTGAAAGCCTAGAACTTCACGGTTTTAACCTTTCTCAACAGGTAAAGGATATCCTTTATGCATCCAGGAAGCCTTCCACACGACGCTCTTATGCTTTCAAGTGAAAATGTTTACCATATGGTGCTCGCAGAAGGGTCTTAACCCTCTTGCGATACCTCTGGAATCATTACTGGAGTATCTCCTTCATTTGTCTAATGCAGGGCTTAAGACCAATTCAGTGAGAGTTCATTTGAGTGCTATTGCAGCTTCTTTCAAGCCTCTAAATGGGCAACCTATTTCCTCTCATCCTCTCACAGCAAGATTTATGAGAGGCCTTCTTTTAATTAAGCCACCACCGGTGGCATGGGACTTAAATTTGGTTCTTGGGCAGCTTATGAAACCGCCTTTTGAACCATTAGCCACTACCTCATTGAAATTCCTTTCCTGGAACATCATCTTTCTTATTGCAATCACATCAGCACGTCGCCTCAGTGAATTGCAAGCATTGGTGGCTGATCCTCCTTATACAAGGTTCCATCACGATAAGGTAGTCCTTAGGACTCATCCACATTTTATGCCAAAGGTGGTGTCACCTTTTCATTTAAACCAAGTGGTTTACCTTCCTGTATTCCTCCCAATGCCTCACCTTCCTGTATTCCTCCCAAGGCTCATGCCTCAAATGCAGAAAGGAATCTCTTCATACTTTGGATTTGTAAAAGGGCTCTGGCCTTTAACTTACAAAGGACACAGCAACATAGGAAGTCCTCTCAACTCTTTGTTGCTTTTGATCCTAGTCATTTGGGACTTCCAGTCTCCAAAAGAACACTGTCCAACTGGATTGCCCAGTGTATATCTTTTGCCTGTGAGAGTAAAAACCTTCCTCTGGAAGGCCATGTCACAGCTCACAATGTGAGAACCATGGCAGCCTCTATGGCTCATCTTCACTCTGTGTCTATCGATGACATCTGCCGAGAAGCTACTTGGGCTTCGGTTCATCGCTGCTCTTAACACTACCACCGCACAAACTGACCCTTGCCCAGCCCACTGGAT
The DNA here is from genome assembly GCA_033557465.1 of Ichthyophis bannanicus. NCBI lineage: Eukaryota > Metazoa > Chordata > Amphibia > Gymnophiona > Ichthyophiidae > Ichthyophis > Ichthyophis bannanicus. The sequence continues at coordinate 24,409,054 of CM066035.1, forward strand.
AAAGGAACTACGCCAAGATCTCAGCCCCATCATCACTAAAATGATGAATTTATCCTTTACAACTGGTTCCTTCCCATCAGTCCTCAAGAGAACATCCATCAGACCCCTCTTGAAAAACCACAAACTCGACCCACAAAAGGTTGAATCTTATAGACCCATAGCTAGCATTCCCCTGCTAGCTAAAATAATTGAAAAGGAAGCTCAAAGACAAATACAGGATCACATCGACACTGCCTCCCCTCTTGACCAATGCCAACATGGCTTCAGAGAGTTCCACGGTGTTGAAACCCTCCTAACCACTCTATGCAACAACATCATCACAGGCATTGATAACATCCGCCAAGGCTTTGCTCTTATCTTCTTAGACATTGCCGTGGCTTTTGACTCTGTTCATCATGATCTTTTAATAGGGCGACTAAAAGAAAAAGGCATCAATAACACTGCCCTGGAGTGGTGTAAATCATACCTTGATCAGAGATGGCAGTACGTTACCTCAGGAACCGCAACATCCGCACCTTACCACCAAAAACAAGGCGTACCACAAGGATCATCCCTATCTTCACTCTTCTTCAATATATACATACAGCCTGTTTGCAATATCATTAGGTCCTTCAATGTTGAATGCTTGATATACGCTGACGACATCCTTCTATACATGCCTTTCTCCACAGCCCATATGGACCTCTCCCCGCTAGCCAAATGTTTTGATGCAGTATCTGAATGGCTTCAATCCCAGAACCTCCGAATTCAACCCAAAAAGACCGAGGTTCTTTTCATCACTAGAGACCCACTTTTCACCCCCCCATCCCATATAAAGGTCAAAGAAGCTGAGCTCCAATCCAAACCTTCCATTCGTTACCTTGGAGTCACTTTGGACCAGCGCATGGATTTGAAACTACATATAACCAACGTAGTCAGAGCCATCTACCTCAAGATCCGGACACTCCGCCATCTTCGCCCCCTGCTTGATCCTGATGACTTCCGGACGATATTTCAAGCCTTAACCCTACCACACCTTGACTATGCTAATGCCATTCTCCAAGGCCTCCCACACTCCACATTAAACCCATTGCAACTCGCCATGAATACCGCTGCTAGAGTCCTCTACGGAGCATCAAGAAGGGACCATATAACACCCATCCTAGAGCAACTCCACTGGCTCCCCATACATGGCAGAATATTGTTCAAAACATTACTACTAACGTTCAAGGCCACTAAAATCATCACCTCTTCCTCCCTAGTAGACCTCGTTCAGACTGTTCCACCCAATAGATCCAGGAGAACGATATCAACAAATGCACTAGTTATCCCTAAAGCAGCGACAAAATGCCTATCAACGACATCTAACAGGGCCTTCAGATTCTATGCCCCTAAGTGCTGGAACGCCCTACCTCCAGAGATTCGTGCTATCACTGATCTATCCCTTTTTAGAAAGGCTCTCAAATCCCACCTTTTCCCCCAATATTACTTGACCAGCTAACCAATCTCGATCCTTACCCTATAACTAATAACAAATCCTGTTGTGTATACTTGTAAATACTCATGTAAATAGTTGCAGAAATGACGTCCCATGTTTTATCCAAGTTCTCTGACCTTGTTCTCTGTAAAACCAAACAGTTTGTTGTTCTGGTCTGTTATATTGTGAACCGCGCTGATGCTGAATAGAGCGGTATATAAGAGCCTGTAATAAAATAAAATAAATAAATAAATACCTTCACAGCCCATTACTGCTTAGACAAAGACTCCTGCTGGGATGCCTTCCATACTTAATCAACTCCTACCCACCATCCCTGGTAGGATGCCAGAGATCCTTGGGGGGAAGTGGAGCCCTTTCACAAGGGCACACAACTTCTGGGGTCTTCTCCCTGGCATCTGCAGCTAGGGAGTCCCCCTATGCGAAGACTACATTCCTGCTTGTTCCTTGAGATAGCATAGTTACTCACCTGTAGCAGGTGATCTCCGGGAGCAGCAGGAATTTAGTCTTCACAACCCACCCACCTCCCCTAGGAGTTGTATCTCTCTATCTCTTTCTCTTTCCCTCTCTCTTTTGTCTCAGCTATAAACTCAACTGGAAAGGGACAGTTGGGAAAGGCGGAAAGGCAGCACGCAGGCGCTGTGGGATGCTCCCAAAAGCTTTCCTATTGGACCCTGGGGAGCGTTCCCACGCATTCTCCATCGGTACCGACGATGCCCATATGTGAAGACTAAATTCCTGCTGTTCCCGGATATCACCTGTTACAGGTGAATAACTATGCTCTATTTGCAGCCTCTTTCATTATACTGTGAAGCTGCTGTGTCAGATTTTGCTTAATGGTCTCTAAATGGTTGAATCTCCTTCCTTTCAGTGGTAATTTCAGAGCTGGAAACCTTGAAAAAGTCATAGGGTGCGAGGTCAAGTGAATAAAGAGGCTGACGAACTTGATTGATTTGGTATTTGGCCAAGAACTGCTGGACAGGATACTATGCATGAGCTGGGGCGTTATCATGATGAAGCAACCATTCATCATTCCTGTGCAACTCTGTCCTCTTATGACGAACTGAATCTCTCAAATGAGTCAGAATTTGGAAGTAGTACTCCTTATTGATGATTTGGCCTTTTGGAACCTACTCATGATGAACAATACCCTGGTAATCAAAAAAAACTGTGAGCATGACCTTGATATTGCTCCTCACCTGACGGGCTTTCTTGGGTCTGGGAGAGTTTGGAGTCTTCGATTGTGCCTTAGTTTCCAGGTCATAACCATAAACCCATGATTCATCACCAGTAATAATGTTTTTGTTGAAATCTGAGATATTTTCAGTGCATTCCAGCAACTGCCTGACTGCAGACAGTCTATCTTCATTTTGGTCAGAGAACAGGAGTTTTGGCACGAATTTTGCAGAGACATGTCTCATCCCAAATCAACAGTAAAAATAGATTGTACCGACCCGAAATTGATGTCCATGTTCTCAGCAAGCTCCCTGATGGTCAATCGAAGATTTGAGCATATTGTGGCATGCACTACTTCAACTTTGTCTTCATTCCTGCTTGTGGATGGCCTTCCAGAACATTCGTCACTGTCAACACTTTGGTGGACCTATTGGAAACATTTGTACCAGTCATAAAGTCGAGCACGACTCATGCATTCATCCCCATAGACTTGCTGTAACTTCTCATAAGTCTCTTTGCACGAATCTTCAAGTTTCTAGCCGAATTTAATAGAACTTCGCTTTTCAGCTTTTTCACTAATCGTAAATATGACAAATAGCTTTTACACGATACCAAATATCACATGATTAAAAAAAGTGCAGGTGTACTTCAGTCACCCTACACTCTACACATCAGAGCATATAACTAGGTCACTGCATGTTTATTAGCATCGTGATGCAATGTAATTTTATATAGCTACACAGCAAGTCTATACTTTTTGATCACACCTTGTATAAAGGAGAAAAGATAGCCTCAACTAGCTGCGCAACCAACTGTGCTTTGGATCTGGAAATCTCCATAATAAAGCTGAACATAGGCATCATGCTTACAGGTCTCTTTAAACGAGAAAAAATTGCCTCAACTACCTGCACAACCAACTGTGCATTGGACCTCAAAATCTCCAAGGAAAGTTTTGCAGCTGGACTCAAAATAACTATGCAGGTAAATGAAAGGAACTTCTGCCAAGCAGAATCTGCAAGAATGTGCAGTGATGGATGACCTCTGTGCTAAAGATGACCTTTTCTTCTCTTTCTGGGAGTGCACCTTTCTCCATTGAAAAAATTGGCCATTTAGCCCTACCCTCTGCTTTCTATCTTTTAACCAGTTCCTGATCCACAGTAATACACTGTCTCCTATCCCATGACTTTTTAATTTCACCAAGAGTCTCTTAAGAGGGACTTTGTCAAAGGCTTTCTGAAATTGCAGGTACACTGTATCAACTGGCTTACCTTTATCTACCTATTTGTTCACAGCTTCAAAACAATATAAGAGATTGGTGAGACAAGACTTTCCTTGGCTAAACCCATGTTGGCTTGGTCCCATTAAACCTGAGCTTTGGGAATCATCCACTTGTGTGCCTGACTCAGAAAAAGTATAATTCATCTGTGACAGGTGTTTTCTGTGGACAGCAGGATTGATCAGGCACATAATGCTCCCCACCTCCTCGAGAGTTGTATTGCTACTTGGGCTAGCTGAGGAGACTGCTGAATGGGAGGAAGGTTGTGCATGCTGAGAACTTTATTACGTTCGGAGCTGTTCCAACCAAGCAAGGTGCAATGACATCATCCATTTGTGTGCTTGGTCAGTCCTGCTATTTGTGGAAACATCTTGTTTCACCTACACCTTCTGTCTCTCACTCATTCTTTCTCATCACCTGTTCAGTTGTTTCACATTTCCCCCCTCCGCCTTTCACTTTCCTTCTCCCACTTATCCTTCACTCAGCCCTGTTGCATCTCCTCCCTCCAACTTCCCTCCCTTTCTTTTCAGATGTCTTTCTCTTCAAGATTCTACCTGCATCACCTTCCTTTTGGCTACCTCTTGTCTTATTTATGCCTTTCAGGATCCTCTCATTTTCTGCCATCTCCATGGTCCTTTCCTTTTTCCCTAGCTCGCCATATTCCTGTTTCATGTTCCTGCCTAGCCTTCCAAATGTCTCTTCCTTGTTAGTCCTCAAGGTCCATTTTCCTCTCACTCTCCTTGCCCTTCAGTTTCATTCCTTACTCTCACCACTTTCCAGGATCCTATTTTTCCTGATCTTCCCTATCCCTCTAGGTTCCTTCCTTTCCTCCTCTCTCCCTTTCCCCTTTCTCCTAGTCCTCCAATATCTGCTTTACCCTTTTCTTTCTCACCCTCCAGGGTCTTCTGCTGTTTTGTACCAGGCACCACAGCAGCCACAGCAACAGGTGGCCAGCAGAGGATACAATGAGTGTTGGCTGCTGGTCCCCATGGCTCTCCTTTCCATGATGCAGTGCCTGGAGGAACAACCTTGCGGACCAGGAGTGCCGACTTACTATGCATCTGCACTACTTCCACTGCAGGGCTGTACCGCGGGAGTGAGGGGAGGGGGGACGAGCAGAGCTGTGGCTGGATGGGGGGGGGGGGGGGTGGAAACACAGATTTGTCTTTGTTCAGCAATGAGATGTTTCTGCCATCTGCAGACTTTCTTCTCTCCCCTCTCCTTGGCCAGTTTGCCACCTGCCTATTACCCTATGTGCATTTTATATGTGATAAGATAGGTGTGCATCTCTGTCCGGAACTGTGTATCCCGTGTGCCATGTATGTTAAGTTTGTGTCTCTTTAGTGCACTGTGTGTGAGGAATATATTATGAAATGATGCTGATTAGTTCATGTTGTTTGCAAAGTAGTTAATTACTTTTGATGTGAACTTATATATGTTCTATGCATTTGAGCGTTACATTATGCAGCTGTGAAAAGTGTGCTCATATTTTCAGTTGAAAAATTGCCTCATGAAAATCCCCACGTGCACTGATACCTGCTAGTTTGTGCAAGCACTTTTTCTGAGGAAAAGTTCATGCTTCTGAAAATAAAAAGCCTGCATGCAAATGCGTATTCCTCCCAACCCTCACTTTGGGGAGAGTTCCTCAAACAGCAGGTAAAGTTAGGCAGATAAAGCTGAGCATTAAGCATCTGTAGAAAAGACTCTCTGCAGCACAGTGTGAGTATGTCGCATTGCTACAAAGTCGGCAGGGACATTTTATCTCTGCATTTCACATCAGTCGCATGTAACCCGTAAGAAAAGTTACCTGCAGAAAGTCAAAAGACGTTCCCACAGTAAAACAATGTGCATAGCTTTGAAAGTACAGAACTCCATGTGGTAGTTTAATCCTTGCTGAAACTGTACCCCTCAGACACCCCGCCCCCAGTCAGTGCAGGTAAAAGTGTGTGTGTTCTGCAGCAATGTGTCTACATGTGATGGGCGCTTCTATGGGTAGACCACTAATTTATGCAGAAAGTGACTGCAATAGTGTGTAAGTGTTACATTCTGTGTAGGAAGGACACTATTGAAAGTCCTCTCTGTGGCCAAATAACATTTTACCTATAGAAATTTGAGCTTTAAAAATTGCCTATCCTGTCTGCGGGGATTGAACAACTTCTAGTTGGATTATTTTTCCATCAACAAGCAGGATTGAGTCGGGCACACAAGGGGTTAATGGTCATTGTGCATTGCGGAGATGGAATTGCCCTCGCAGAGCTCAGAACTGAGTATAAAGTTCTGACTAGGTACAGTCCGTCATGCATATAACATCTTCCTCAGTTGTGTTTTCCGCTTTGTTGAACAGATGCATAACAAAGCTTGTCCATATTCAGGTGGTTTCTAAACCTCTGTATGTTAGTAAAACATTGGATTTCATCATCTCCTTCCTTTAAAAAAAAAAAAAAAAGTTTGTGTGAGATCTTTTTTGTTTGTTCATCAAAAATGTTACACACAAAGTCAGATTTCCATCCCAGCCCACAGTGTGGGAGAAGGATACAGAACTTTGACACCCACTCCAGATGATTTATTGATTTAACTGGTTTTATATGCCACCTTATCAAAGGTGTCAAGGCAGTTTACATGGAACAGTTAGATGATTAATTTGTCTGGACTTTAATGGGACCAAGCCAACATGGATTTAGCCAAGAAAAGTCATGTCTCACTAATCTGCTACATTTTTTTGAAGGTGTGAATAAATACGTGGATGAAGGTGGGTCAGCTGATATATAATGTATTTGGATTTTCAGGAAGTCTTTGACAAGGTCCTTCATGAAAGACTCTTGAGGAATTTCAAAAGTCATGAGATAAGCGGCAGTGTACTACTGTGGATTAGGAACTGGTTGAAAGATAGAAAGCAGAGAATAGGGCTAAATGGCCAATTTTCCCAATAGAATAAAGTACACTCCGAGAAATAGGAGAAAAGGTCATCATTGGTACAGAGACCATCCATCCCTGCACATTCTAGCAGGTCCTCCTTGGTAGAAGTTCCTTTCATCTCCGTGCATAATGATTTTGAGTTCAGCTGCAAAGGAGCAACACTCATTATTGTAAAATTCTTTGGAGATTTCCAGATTCAAAGCACAGTTGTTTTTTGAACACTGACACGGGCCTCTGGGGAAAACATCTTTGGTCCCTTCCAAAGTTCTGCTAAAGCGTAAACATTTCAGTGCTGGCATCTTTCAAGAGATATCTCCTAAACAAAGGCCTGAGCATTTGGCTCCAACACAATCTAGCCCATCAAAGAATTTGCGCCAAGATATTACTGCTGATGAGTCCTATCCTCTGTCAAGCACAGCTGCTACCATGACTGTACAGCATAGTTCATGAGCAGACTAATTTAGGCAGAGATCTGTTTCATACCAATAGTACAGATACAATGCAGGATTCCACTTTATGGAGCCACAGTCTTCCCCTGCACAATGTTTAAGGGTTGGGCCTTAGATGGCTTCATCTCTGGTCCTGGTCATGGTAGCTATTAAATCATCTCCATCTCTGTCTGTCTCTTCTGGAACAATCTCATTCATTTATTTATTTATTTAGTATACATTTGTATACCGCTACTTCCAGCGATCAGCAGCGGTTTTATTCTTGCAAAGGTTTTTTATTCTTGCAAAGGTTTTCAATGAATTAATCAAAGGTTACTGTAAGGATCTACCAGATATTCAATATCTGCAACCCAGTGCAATTCATCTTAGTCCACAGGCATTACTCCTTTGCAGAGACACAAACATTCTCATCAAGCTCCAATAGCCCCTCTCCTCTCTAAGTCAGACTCCAGTCCTAAAGGAGATTCTGCTACCTTCCTCAGAAATCTCTCAAAATGTATTAGGGAGCTACCCACATCAGGATTTTACTCCCTGGATTTCTTTTTAAAAGCAGGGGAGTACTCTCTCTCCTCCCCCTGTATGGAACAAATCCTTATGAAGAAAGTCTTTACCTAAGATTCCTACAGTGCATGTAAAAGAGGCTCCCTTCCATCTCCAGCAATGAACAGAATCATTTTTTGATGCCTATGTTCTCCTAAAGTTCATAGAGTTCCCAAAAGCTACTTACAACTGTGTCGTTCATGGCCTTCTGCTAGAAAAGCAGCTTTACATGGGGCATCCCCCACTCATTATTCAGCTTATCTCCAAAAAGCTTGACATTAAGTATGTCTATCCAGCACCAGTTTTCAATAAAGACCAGCTTTTGCCTTCTTCAGTGGAGTTTGAATCAGCCATGGAAAATAAGCAAGAAAATATAGAGAATATTTCAACACATCTCCTGGTAAAGACCCTAGGTTGTTGGCACCTTCGGACAATTTAGTGTTCTGGGGGCAATGCTTTGTGCCTGCATTTTAGTCCGTCAACTCTATATTGTACAATATATGCATAACATCTTAGAAAAAGTACAAGGTTTCTCATCCAGCCTGCCCCTACAAGCACATTCTGAGATAGCATCTATTCTAGCAGAAAAAGATGAACGTGGAACTCATCTTATATATAGAACCTATGACATTTTCAACACATTTTCCAGAATCTTCACTTCCATCTACTGTTCCATTTTACAATCCCTCTGTGCTTTACCATCACCATTCTCTAGATGAACAAGCACATGCCCAGTACAGTATAAGGCACTACTGTCATAGAAGAGCTTTCCTTCACAAGGCAGGAAAGTCTGGGAGGGAGGTTCTGGAAGCCAAATTTAGGTTTTTAGGTGGAAAGTTGAAATCCAGAACTTCCAGGGTAGCATTCTCAAAAATGCTTTTCGCGTGCAAGATCCAAGAGGCAGGCAGAGATCCAGAGTCTTAATGCCATGGATGAGATGATGGAGCAGGGAAGAGAGTTATAGATTTGTTAGGAACTGAGTAACATTCTGGGGAAGGGGGGGGGGGACTTTTCTGAAACAATGGGCTCCACCTTAACAGGGGTGGAACCAGGCTATTGGCATTAACCTTTTTTTTTTATTATTGTTTATTTTCAACCACAGAACAATTTAGGAACAAAACACAGTTGAAAAACATCATTCCACCGCCAATTTCCACAGATTACCAGAAAATTCAACATACAAAATATTTCAGGTTCTGTTTTTACCTCAATAATATCCCCCCAACCCCATCCCCCCTCCCCCCCCCGAGTTCCCTTCACCACTGCCTCCTTACACGCTAACTCCCCCACCCTCAATTGTTTTCCAACAACGCTGTCCACTGAATGTATTTCCCCCATATCATTAAAAAGTTTTTCTGACTGGCCCGCTTGAGCGACGTCAGTTTACTCATCAGATAGATCTGTGACAACATACCCTTAAACTCATTCATTGTGGGGACCGCTGCAGTTTTCCACTTCTGAGCCAGTAGGATCCGCAAGGCCGCATACCCCAGATCCAGAAAAACTCCCTCAGCCCTGGTCAAGAGAGGAGATTGCACACCTAATAAAGCTGTCTCCGGTCTTATGTCCACCTCCCTCCCCAGGATCTCCCCCAAGAGGCCCAGCACAAGAGCCCACATTTTTTGTATCTCCCCACACTGCCACCAAATATGTAAGTATGAACCCTGTCCCCCACAATTCCTCCAGCATTGATCTGATATACAATCGTATATTTTATGCAATTTAACTGGCGTCAAGTGCCATCTATATAGCACTTTATAATTGTTTTCAATTAAATTTGTAGCAAGAAGGCCTTTATATCTACTCACACAAATATGCTCCCAGGTCTGGACATCCCACTGGACCCCCAAATCTACCTCCCAAGCCTTCTGGTACCCTTCTTTTATCGGCGCCCGCCCCATCATGCGATAAAAATTTGTCAGCACTCTCCTCTGCGATCCCATCAGGAAAAACCTCTCTACTTCAGTAGGATCTCTCTGCATATTTGGGAGGACATTTTGAGATAGGTAGTGGCGTATTTGAAAATAGCCCAAAACGTCTTTCTCCTCCAGCCTATACTCCCTCCTCAACTCATCAAACGCCCGTATATTCGTCCCCTCCAGCAATTGGCCCACCCTCTGGAGACCATTAACGGCCCACCTACTAAACAAAGACTTTCCCATAGCGGGCAGGAATTCCGGATTTCCCTGAATGGGCAGTAACCTGGACATACCTCTAGCCCCCAACCATATACCTCTCCATTTATTCCACACCCGTAAGGAGCTCAACACATAGGGATTTCTACCCGGGAACTTCTGATTTATCCCCCGCGGCAACCACACCCAATCCCCCAGCCTACCCTCCTGGATCCCCTCAGCCTCCATATGGACCCATTCCTTAGGGGCCTCGGCATCCCAATCCACCGTAACGCACATTTGCGCCGCCTCCCAATACTGCAACAGGTTCGTTACCGCCATCCCCCCCGCTGCTCGCCGGGCCATCATGATGCGAGCAGCCACCCTGTTTTTCTTCCCCCCTCCCACAAATTTCATAACCATTCTCTGTAATCTAGCAATATAAGCCTTAGAGACCCAAATAGGAAGATTCATAAATAGATACAGCCACTTGGGCAGGACCATCATTTTTACCGCTGCTACCCGCCCCATCCAAGATAGTTTTTGGTGTCGCCACTCATCCAACTTCCGCTGAATAAGCTTTTCAACCCTCCCATAATTTTCTTTAAGTAAGTCGTCCTCTCTAGCCGTTAGGAAAATTCCCAGGTATCTGATACTATGTTTGGCCCACCGAAAAGGAAATAAGGCCTTTAGTTTGAGTTGTTCCGCCCCCCACCCCCCCCCCCACCCCCACTGATATATTCAAAATTTCCAATTTAGTCTCATTCACTTTGAAACCCGAGTGTGCCCCAAATTCCCTTAATATTCGAGTTGGCTCTTGGAGGGATTCACTTGGTTTAGTCAACAGAAACAGCAGATCATCCGCAAAAAGGGATACTTTGCATTCCAAAGGTCTCCAATGCACCCCATGAATCCCCATGCACTCCCGGACCCATTGGGCTAGGGGCTCCATAGACAGGACAAACAACAGTGGGGATAAAGGGCACCCCTGTCGTGTGCCTCGAGACAAGGCAAACGGCCTGGAATAGTCCCCATTAATGCGAATCCGGGCCAGTGGCTGCTCATAAATAGCTTTAACCCATCTTAAATAACCCCCCGTGATCCCCATCCGTTCTAACACTTTAAATAAGAAGGGCCAGGAGACACCATCAAATGCCTTTTCGGCGTCAATAGCCAAGAGTAACATCGGCTCCTCCCCCCTCCTCCCCTTCCAAAGGGCATTTAACACTTTCCGCATATTGTCAACCATATGGCGCCCCGGGACAAAACCCGATTGATTTTCATGAACCAATCTCGGTAGAAACCGAAGCAACCTATTAGCTAAAATCTTGGTAAATATCTTAAAATCCGTACCCAGGAGGGAAATGGGTCTATAAGATCCACATAGAGTCAAATCTTTCCCTGCCTTAGGCAACACCGTAATCCCTGCGGTCCTCATCGTCTCGGGAATAGATTCATTCTCCCTAAAAGCATTGAATAACCTCACCAAAAGTCTTGTAAAACTTATTGGTAAAACCGTCCATCCCCGGAGCCTTATTGGCCGGGAGTCCCTGGATCACCTCCGCCACTTCCCTTTCCTCTATAGGCTTAGAAAGCTGTGCTGATTCTTCCCCTGTTAAACACGGTAGAGACACCCGTAAATAGCGCTCCAGCTGATCCTCTGTTAGATGAGTCTCCTCCGTATATAATTGCTGATAAAAATCCACAAAGCACTGCTGAATTTGCTCCACCTGTCGCACTTCCGTCCCCGTACCATCCCGTATTTTAGTTATAAAATTCCTACTCTTATGCTGTTTCAGCCGCTGCGCCAACAGCCGGCTCGGCTTATTGCCGAGTTCAAAAAATTGTTGCTTTAGGATATCCTGCGCATGCTTGATCTCAGCTAGTTCGAGGTCATTGAGTTCCTTCCTCGCCCGATTTAGTTCTTGGCCTCTCACATCCCCCACCTTTCCCTGCATCAGTGACCCTTCGAGTTCCCGAATCTGCCCTCTTAATTCCTCTTTTTTGCGTTCCCGCTGCTTTTTCATATGGGCCCCTATAGAGATCAAATCCCCTCGAATAACAGCTTTCAGACATTCCCACAGGATCCCAATCTGGCATCCTTCAATATCATTGGTCGCCAGGTATTGCTTAAGCCGCCCCTGAATCTGCCCCCGGACATCCCCATTCTCCAATAATGACTCATTTAGCAACCACAGCCGAGTCCTACTCTTCTCCTCCCCCAACCTCACTTCAGCCCACAAGGGCGCATGGTCAGACCACGTCCGTTCCCCAGTCTCACAATTCACCACTTTCTTCAGGAACAATTTGGATACCCAGATCATATCTATCCTAGAAAAAGATTGGTGCACTGGGGAGTAGAACGTATATACTTTCTCCCTCCCCCTCAATTCCCGCCATACGTCCACCAACCCCAAATTACTACACAGCTCCCTCAGGCTTCTCCTCCCTGAAACATTCCCCCCCCCTTTCCCCGTAGAGTTATCCAAGGTCGAATTAGTTGTTATGTTGAAGTCCCCCCCCCCCATGACTATTTGGCCCTCTGCTGTTTGTTCCACCACACCATGCAAACCCTCGTAAAAACTCCTGTGGCCCACATTAGGCCCATACACATTTATCAGGGTGTATTGTTGTTCCTTTATCCACAATTTCACAATAAGGTATCGTCCTTCTTTATCCCTATGTACCACACAATCTGAAAAATCAATGCTCCCATTCATCAGAATTCCCCCCCCCCCTTCAATTCCACCCGATTCGAGGCAAACCATTGCACTGGGAATTGCTTATGCCCCACCCTCCATTCATCGCATTTTTTCAGGTGCGTCTCCTGTATAAATATTATATCAGCTTTCACTCTACTGATCTCTTTGAAAAAGCGCTGCCTCTTCACAGGACCATTTAACCCTCTTACATTCATGGACATTATTTTGAGACGTTCCATTTAATCAGACCCCCTCCTTCCCTTCTTCTGACCAGGAACCCAACCCCCCCCCCCCCACCCCACCCACCCTTCCCCTCCCCCCTCCCCCTTACCCTGACACTACCCTCCAGCTCCCTCTGCATCCAACTTTCTTGAGGTACGAATCGTCACCGCTCCAGGAAGCCTTGCCATCATTATACTTCCCCCATGCCCCACATAAGAAATGTTAAATAAAATAAATAAATAAATAAAACAGCCTTTGTAAGAGGAGAGAGAAATGAAAGCCCTCTACTCCGCCCTACACCTCGTAGCCCATATCACCCCGCCTCCCCCCCACCAATAACACATAAACCTCGCCACCCCCCAAAACAGCTCTTAATAAACCTCAACAATTCTGAGCAAAATACACATCACACATCAACAGAGATACAACAAGACAAGATAAAACTTTTTCCTTCTTTTCTTCCTTTGTTCCTTTTCCCTTGTTTTCCTTTTCCATATTTTGAAACCACAATAGGTCCAGTCCTGCTCTCAGCCGTCTCCTCCACCACCGGACCCATTCTGCCTCTGCCGGCGCAGCCTGCGGTCTCCTTGCGGCGCTCTCCGCCATTCGCTGCCTTTCAGCTGTCGTCTCGAGTCTTTATCACTCCTGTGCTGGGGCGCCTCTGGCAGGTCAGTCCAGCCCGCTTCCTTGAGTGCCACGACAGCCTCCGTGGTGGATTTGACATAGGACGTTTTCCCCGCAATGCAAAACTGTAATCCAAATGGGAAGAGCCATTTATATCTGATGGATTTCTCCCGCAGCATTTTTGTAACTCCCGCCATTTCCCTGCGCTTTTTCATCGTGATGGCAGACAAATCCGTATAGATGTCAATACGTTGATTCTCCCATCGGAAATCAGTAAGCTTCCTCGCAGCCTCCACCACGGCGTTTTTTGTAGCAAACTCATGAAAACGGGCGATGATGTCTCGGGAGTATCCATCTCGCTTGGGGCCTAGTGCTCTATGTGCTCGATCAACAGTCCAACACATGTGAGAGCTCTCCATGCCAGCTTCCTCTAATATGCGTTTGCAAATGCGCACCACCAAGCTGCCGCAATCAGCAGACTCCCTGGACTCCGAGACCCCTCTCAGCCGGATGTTTGCCCTGCGCGATCTGTTTTCCAGATCTTCCACTCGAGACCACAGCTCCTCTGCTTCCACGTCCATATTATCCATCCTCTCCTGCAACTTAAGTAAGGCAGTGTCCTGGAGTTCCACCTTTCCCTCCAACTCTTCCACTCTCTGGCCCACCTCTCGGACATCCGCCTTCAGCTCATCCACCCACGATTGAGCCTCTGACTTAAAGTGGGCTAAATCCTGTCGGAGGGTACCAAACCAATTTTTTATCTCCCCTCTCAGGACCTCCACCTCGCCTCTCTGCAGGGTCTCTCCCTCCATTGCTTTTGGCCCTTCCTCCACGTTGCCAGCACTCACCACCGCCATCTTGGTCTTCCCACCGGTGCTCCCGGCCGCGTTCTTGTACGCGTACCCTTTCATGTCTGCCACACTTTTCCGCATCTCCGTTCACTCCTGCACAGTTGCCACCGTCTCTAGGCTGTCTGCCACTGCCCTTTCGCTACTTTTTGGGGCGTTTTGAGGCCGCAAAACTCCTCACTTCCCCGGAGCTCCGCTTTCACGCGGCTTCCCTGCTCGGTGACGTCATTTCCTCCTACTGGCATTAACCTTTAAAAAGGAGATAGAGTAGCTTTTAAACTAGATAATGTGGGAAAGCAGACATTCAGCCAAGCGTGCGTTGTTCAGAAAGTGTACTTACTCACCTGTAGTAGTTGTTCTCCGGGAACACAGGAATAAGTCCTCATATATGGTTGACGTCATTGATGGAGCCCTCACAGGAATGCTCCCCAGCTTCCATAGGAAACTTCTAGGAGGACTGTCATGCATGAATGCTCGTCTTCCCACCCAAAAGAAGACATCTTTTGGATGGGAGGAGGGAGGAGTGGCCTAGTGGTTGGGGCAAGGTACCTCAGGCCGGAAGGTCGGGGGTTCAAATCCCACTAGAGGACAGCAACCTTGGGCCAGAAGGACTGGGGTTTCTAGTCCCACAGGTGCTCCTTGTGGTCTTGGGCAAGCCACTTAACCCTCCATTGCCCATGTTCCCTGTAAAATAGTTATCTCCAAGTTATAATGCCCTCTTCAATGTAATTTCAGTTTGTCCAATGTAAACCACCTTGATATCATGAAAGGCAGTATATAAGAAATATTAAATAAATCTTACCTCAGTATGATGGTATAGCTTAATCAAGCAAAAAAGAATCAACTCCATGGAGAAGTGGGAGGGTAGTGAGGACTTATTCCTGCTTTTCCTGGAGAACACCTGCTACAAGTGAGTAACTGCACTTTTTCCGGGACCAAGCTGAAAGTAAGTTCTCACATATGAGACGCCCAAGCTACAGACTACAGAAAGAACCTGTAAAAAGCCCAACGGAGCAACAAGAAAAACAAACTGAGAAAAACAACATAAGAAATTGCTGAGAGGTTCCGAGAGTCGGGGTCCAGCAGGACATCAACAGCAGATTAACTCTACAGCAGCCTGGATGGACAGAAAGGCTGATGGGAAGGAGTTGCTTTAATTCCCAAAGAGGTGCTGGAGTATGACTTGGCCAAAGTTGCTGCCACACTGGGAATCTCCATCCAGACAGTAGTGGGCTGCAAAGGTGTGGACGGAGGACCACGTGGCTGCCCTACAAATCTCCACTGTGAAGACAGAGCTCAGGGCGACCACCAAAGCAGCCATAGCGCAAACATTGTGTCGTGACATGCCATTCCAGCCTGAGCATAAGTGAAGGAGATGCAGTCCGCCACCCAAATGGAATGGGTGCGTTTTGGTACCACCACACCCAGACAGTTGTGGTCAAATGAGACAAACAGCTGGGAGGAACAGCAGTGGGCTTTCGTCCTCTCCAGGTAGAAAGCGAGCCCCTCCTACAGTCCAAGATCTGTAGCGAAACCCTTGCTCTGTTAACATGAGGCTTTGGAAAAAAAGGTGGGCAAGACCACTGACTGATTTATGTGGAAAGCAGAAACTACCTTAGGTAGTGTGACGCAGCGGACCCTCTTCTAGAGAGAAAAAAAGTTTTAAATTCTGAGAAAAAAAGAAATGACCTGCAATTTCCAAAGGATCCATCTAGGGGGAGCAGGAGAGGCAGAACAGAGACTCCAGAACCACGCCTCAGGGGCAAGGAGTCATACTCCAACTCCACACATTTAAGGAGAGGCAGGCAAGAGTCAGCAGTCTCGCAAGGGAGCTCAGAAGGTTCACCAGGAAGTGTGCCACCTGGAAGAGAACAAGTTAGAAGCAGCTCCAGAGAAGGACCAAGAATAGGCTATGCAGAGGAGAGACCAAAGCCAAGGTCTAGGCCCAAGCCAAGCCTGAGCAGAAAGACAGGCTGGGGAAGGAGAACCAGTCCTATAGCCCAGAGGATAGGCCGAGAAGGCCGAAGCCTGACTAGATTAGGCTCTGAAGCCGGAAAGAAAACCAGCCATAAAAGCCAAAGGAGAAAAGAGTGGGAGAGCCGAAGGAACACACCAGAGAGCACTGACACGGAGGGCAGTAGCCAAGGTAGGCCTCCAGCTTTGTTCCAAAGAACCAGGAGAAAAGCAAGAGGTAAAGCTTTTAAAATTTGTTATAGTTTGCCTAGAGAAGAATCCTGGGAAGGTGACTCTCCTTATCATAAACAAGGACAGAAATATAAGTTAAAAGACAGCTGTTATAAGCAAAGAACTGGCAGAGGAAAACATTACCAAGAAAATGTTTTTAAACATTTAGAAAAAGAACTGCCACTGTGGTATTCCACCTTGCAGAAGCCTAGGCCCAAACATTTGGCTAAGCCCTGGGAAACACCAGAACATACTCCAGGGAAGGACACTTATTCGGTTTCCCCAGAGCAGTCAGAGGAGGAGGCCATGCAAGTGGAATCTATATCCGAGGATTTGGATAGCCCAATGGAATGTACCTACTGTGTTGTGGATGAGATTGAATCATTCCATAGATCTGGCAGTGAATGAAGCATTACTGTTTGAACAATTTTTATACTGTGAAGTTAACAGCCCTTTTTGGTTAATTCATACCCTGTTTGGAAAATCCGTTGCAAAGACTTTTTCTGTTACGTTTACCAGTGTGTTGTGCATATGATTTGAACCCTTAGTGCAAAAAGGGGAATAAAAGCCTTTTTCATTTTTCCTCCACTTTGTGCAAGAGTATAATTTTTTCTCTTTGGGAGTTTGGTAACGAGGCCGGCACATGGCTGGTACCCTTGACCCTCGCACCTGGCCAACCCCAATCTAACCTTCTTGGTGACAGCGGACCAGCAAGCGGCGGCGCCCCGTGGAACCCACCCTTCGGTGGAACTACTACGCCGCCACCAGGGGGTGCTGGCACACGCGCGCACACACTCCGCCCGGCCCCCGCGTCACAGTAGGAACTTGGGGTAAGTTTGAAGAGCTACTCTGTTCTTATGAAATCTGGTATAGGACGGGTACGCCACTAACACTTGGAGTTCACTGACCCTGCATGTAGAAGTTAGCGCCACCAAAAAGTTCACGTTCCAGGTGAGATACTTGAGCAGACAGGAGCTGAGGGGCTCAAATGAGGAATAGAGAAGCTGTCCCAGTACGATGTTAAGATCCCATGCCACCGATCTAATGGGTGGACAAGATAGCAGGAGGCCCCTTATAAAATGACCACTCAATATATAAGCAGAGATGGGTTTATCAGCCACATTGTGCTGGTAAGCAACCACAGCACTAAGATGCACTTGGACCAAATTGGACTTCAGGTTGGAGGATTGTTGCCACCAGGTGAGGAACTCCTGGAGTAGGTGAATCACTCAGAACTTGTCCTGGAAGCAGCCAGTCACCTTGCGTCACTGCATGCAGAGAGTTCACTGCGCCGGATGAATGCGGAGCTGTGTCACTGGTGTGACATGGACCATGTGGCCAAAAAGGGGTAGCATCTGTCGAACTGTCATGAGGTGGCAGCACTGAACGCCGTGAGCCAGGGCAACCAGATATTGGGCCCTGTCTTTGGGCAGGTATGCTCATGCTAGAGTAGTAGCCCCAATGAGCCTTTGAGGGGGCTGAAGATGAAGCTTGGGGTAATTGATGACAAAGCCCAGGCACTCCAGGATTGTGTGGTCGGCTGCACCAAATGTTTAACATCTTCCGGCAACCCTGCCTTGATCAACCAGTCATCCAGGTAAGGAAAGACTAAGATTCACTAGACATTTTGTGAAGACCCTGTGGGTGGAGGCAAGCCCAAAGGGTAGCACCCAGTAGTGACAGTGCTGTCCAGTGAGGACGAAGAGGAGATTCTGCCAGTGAAAGGGATGAATGAGAATATGTGTATAAGCATCTGAGATCCAAGGAGCATAGCCAGTCTTCCCAGTGAAGGTAAGGCACTAAGGTTCCCAGGGGTACCATCTTGAACTTCTTCCTCACTAGGAGCCTGTTGAAGTTCTGCAGGTCCAGAATGGGCCGAAAGCCTCTGGTCATCTTTGGAACCAGGAAGTAATGGGAGTAGAATCCCTGCCCCCTTTGAAACTGAGTAGAAACAACAACTCGGCCTGGTTGGACAGAAGGAACTGGACCTCCTGTTGGAGCAAGAGGCAGTGGTGAGGGGAGAGGGAGCACTCCCCTGTGAAGAAGGTGGGAAGAAGCTGATCAAAGTGCAACTGGTACCCCTCCCTAATGATTTGGAGGGCCCAGGTGTCTGTTATGCTGGGCTACCTGTGGGCAAAATGAACCAGTCAGCCTCCCATCTGTGGTGGAACTGTCTGAAATGGGAAGAAGGGCCATGTTCCAGATGAAGGAGTCAAAACCCCCCACCAAGCTGTGGTCCTGGTTGAGGTTTCTGAAACTTCGGCAGGCGCTGCTGGAGTTGGCCCTGGCCCTGACCCTTTTGTTGCTGCTGGCCCTGCTGGGGCGCCTAGTAGGAATAGTACAGTGTGTAAGTACCATAGTACTACTGCTACTTTTTCCCCGATGACTTTTGTCTGGAGAGGTCAGAAGTCTTTCAAGAGAGTCGGTTCATCTCTCCAGCTTTCTCCTCCATTGGTTTCCCAAAGATGTTTTCACTCCTGCAAGGGACATTGGCTAACTTGTCCTGGACCTATTTTTCCAAGTCTGATGACTGCAGCCAGGCAAGACAGTGGGCTCCGATGTCCATGACAGCCACCTGGGCAACTGACTCAAATCTATCATATGCAGCTCAAGTAATATACTTAAAGCACTCCTGTGTTTTGGAGGCAAGAGCTTGATAGTGCTGCAGCTGCTCCCCCGACATGTTAGCAGAGAATCCGCTGAGATCCCCCACAAGATCCTGGAGTACCATCCCCATATACAGTTGGTAGGTCTGGATATGGGCCACCAGCATCGAGCCTTGGTAGCACTTCCTGCCAAAGTCATCCATGGTCCATGCCTCCCGGCCCGGGGGCACCGAGAAGTGTGTCTTTGAACTCTTGATGCGGTGCATGGCTGACTCCATGACCATGGAATTATGGGGAAAGCCCGGTACTGGGAATCGAAACGGCAGTTTACCAGTGGCACCATGAGTGCAGTCTCCCACATTCGATAAAGAAGGCGCTTGAGGATCTGATGCACCGGCATCATAATGGCCTCCTTCAGGGGAGAGGATATTGGAAGTTATACAACTCCCCTGCCTTGGGTTCCTCCTAAGCCTCGATGTTGAATAGCAAAGCCTTCCCCTTGCCCTGCACAAACTCATGGAAAAACAAGTCCTCCGGAAGCAACTTTCTGCATTCATATGGGGGGAGAGGGATCGGAGGGAGCATCTTGATATGACATGGACTCTGGCAATTCCTCTTCGGTTTCCCAATCATCAGAATCTGATTCTGAGAGGAAATCTAAGTACTGACACGATTCCTTATAGCGTCACTGCATGTGATTCCAGTATGGGCTGCACCTCCAGTAGTGAGGCTGCTGCTGTTGATTGCACTGAGGAACCTGAGATGAGCGGGTCTCGGGCAGCCTGCTGGGTCAGGAATGCAGACCGGCTGCGCTCGAGGGTTTTCATGTGCTGCACAAGAAGCGTGGTCTCTGATGCCTTCAGAACCCTCCAGCAGACATTGACACTGGTTCCCTCGGCAGTTACTCCATGATGGTGACAGCCTCAATAGTCTCCTGCTGGCCCTCCGGTGCCTTGGGAGGTGGCTCCTCCTGCCACGGTAGCTTGGGGGGGGCCGCTCGTCAGAGTCTGAGTCGGCAAGGGCTACAATGCCAGTGCCCATGTGTTTTCACCTGGGGCTCGGCTTAGCCCTTGGTTGTCGACAGGACTGTAGTCCAGTCCTTCTAGGAGTGCTCCTTTTTCAAATGAGAGCCACCTGTCTGATGCTCTGTGACTTCTTGGCTCCAAATGTGCTCGGCTCCTGCATGAAGCCAAAGCCTCGACGGAGACCTTCAAGGGTGTTGATGCCAATATCGATAGCGGGGCTGATGCCAAAGACTCGGAGGAACTGGGAGCGAGCAGAGAGACGCTGGAGGATTTGGAGCAGGATATCAGCTCCTGGACTGCCGCTGATCCAACAGCACCCCCATACCCGGCGGGGACTTTTCTCCCTTTAAACATCTTGCCTCTGCAGCTGTGTTTTGGAGCTGGCAGAGAGACGCCGGAGGATTTGGAGCAGGATATCAGCTCCTGGACTGCTGTTGATCCAGCAGTGTGCTCAGCATCACCTGTGTGCCTTGGAAGATCGGGCAGGCGCGCCCGGGGCACCCCCATACTCGATAGGGTCTTTTTTTTGGATATTTATTTGAAGTATTTTCTTGACCGCAGAGCGTGTCCATGGGGCATGGCTCGAAGGGGCGTGGTCAAAGGGGCAGATATGCCCCTTTGGCGCTCCTTCGGTGTCACAGCGGCGTCTGTGGGGTTTCGCTGTATTTCCCCATCTGTTTTGAGCAGTAATGGGGAAATGGAAGGCGAAAGGCGCGAATAAAGGTCCTGAAACCGTTTCCGGGGATAAACCGGTCGGTCCTTTGGACAAACATTTTGCGCCTATACCACTCACGCAGTCCTCCCCAGATGGAGCCCCTCTAAGTTCTGGTGGGAGGTCTCCTCCTCCTCTATCTGTGCCTTTACATTTATCCTCGACATCCGTAGAGTCTCCAGAATTCGCAAGTACATCTAAAATTTCTGTTGCGTTTCCTTTGCCAGTACAATCTGTTGCTGTCAACAGTATAACTGAATTATCACCCGGGCCTTCAGAAGCTGAGATTACATTGAAAGATATTTGGTCTGCTTTGCTTACTATTGACAAAAAAAATGTCTTCTACTTTAAATGCATTATGTACCTTCTCTCAAGAAGCTGTCGTATCTTTTCGACAGCTTGATGAGAAGGTTAGTCTGGTTGATAGGGCTATAGTTAAAATGAGTTCTTAGGTGCTTCCGCTCGTTGCTGCTCATGTTGCAGGGGTTAATAATTCCCTGATATTATATTCTAGAGTGGAGGCTCTGGAGAACTCCTTTCGTTCCTGTAATCTTTGATTTTTGAATTTTCCACACTCCTCATTGTTAACATCAAGAATTCTTTTGTATAAGTACTTTAAAGAAATATTGCATATTCAGGAACCTATTGTTATTTTACAAGCATATTATTTCCTATCTAGTACAAAAAATGTTAATCCCACTGAGGGTGGCTTGGATGAAATTGTTCCTGCCATTTCTAATTTGACTGTCTTTCTGGAAGACTCTACGGATAATATTATCTCTCGTTCTACATTACTGGTTACGTTAGCGTCTGTTGAAGTGAAGCAGCGTATTTTACGTGCATTTTTTAAAGTAAAGTCTGCCAAATTTTGTGATCAGGCTATAAATATTTTTCCTGATGTTTCTCGTGAGACTCAGCTTCGACGACGGCAATTTTTACTGTTGAAGCCTAAGGTAAAAGCTGTTAGTGTTGTTGTTAAGTGCCGTCGAGTCGGAGTCGACTCATGGCAACCCTCTGGATAACTATCCTAAATTGTGTTCGGTCTTCAGTCAGGCGGCTCATTGTTGATAGACTGGTACCCATAGCTGCTGTTATTGTATCGATCCATTTCATTGCTGGCCTTCCTCTTTTTGCGTTGACCTTCTATCTTGCCAAGCATGATGTCTTTCTCTAATGATCTCTCTCTTCGCATGATGTGTCCAAAGTATGAAAGTCGAAGTCTTGTCATCTGAGCTTCTAAAGAAAGCTTAGGTTTGATCTCCTCTAGTACCGACTGGTTTGTTCTTTGGGCAGTCCATGGTATACACAGTATTCGCCGCCAGCACCATAATTCAAAGGCATCAATTTTCTTCCTGTCTGTCTTTTTCACTGTCCAGCTTTCACATCCATATGATGTTATTGAAAATACCATGGCTTGAACAAGTCAAATCTTTGTATGGAGAGAGACATCTCTGCTCTTGAGAATCTTATCTAGGTCTTTCATAGCCATTCTGCCAAGAACAATGCGTCGTTGGATTTCTTGACTGCTTGTTGCTTCTTTATTGATAGTTGATCCAAGTAGGTTAAAGTTGTTCACAATTTCAATTTCTTCTCCTTCAATGATGAACCTGTTGATTATGCCAGTTGTCATGATCTTTGGCCACTGTTGGAAAGAGGATATTGGGCCACTGTTGGAAAGAGGCCACTGTTGGAAAGAGGATAGTGGATTGGCCACTGTTGGAAAGAGGATATTGGGCCACTGTTGGAAAGAGGATACTGATGGACCTTGGTCTTACCCAGTAGGGCATATCTTATGTTCTTAAATTTGGTTTAATAAATGGAGGGAGGAGAGCAAGAATATTCATGGTACTAGAATTTAACTTTCAAAAGGGAGACTATGATAAACTAAAAGGAGCAGTTGCAAAGGTTAAAGGTTTTCATCAAGCAAGCACATTGTTTACAAATAGTTTCTTGGAAGCCCAGACCAGATGTATTCCACACATTAAGCAAGGTGGGAGGAAGGCCAGATGATTGCTAGCATGATTTAAAGGTGAGGTCAGAGAGGCTGTTGTTGTTGCTGTCGAGTTGGTGTCGACTCATGTTGACCCTCTGGATAGTTGTCTTAAACTGTGTTCGGTCTTTATTCAGGCGGCTCATTATTGACAGAGTGGCATCCATAGCTGCTGTTATTGTATCGTCCATCTCATTGCTGGCCTTCCTCTTTTGGTTTACCTTCTACCTTGCCAAGCATGATGTCTTTCTCTAATAATCTCTCTCTTCACATGATGTGTCGAAAGTGTGAAAGTCGAAATCTTGTCATTTGAACTTCGAAAGAAAGCTTAGGTTTGATCTCCTATAGTATTGACTGGTTTGTTCTTTGGGCAGTCCATGGTATACACAGTATTCGTCGCCAGCTCAGTAATTCAAAGGCATAAGTTTTCTTCCTGTCTTTATTTTTCACTGTCCAACTTTCGCATCCATGACGTTATTGAAAATACCATGGCTTGAACAAGTCAAATCTTTAATGGAGAGAGAAATCTCTGCTTTTGAGAATCTTGTTTAGGTCCTTCATAGCCATTCTGCCAACAACAATGCATCATTGGATTTCTTGACTGCTTGTTGTTTCTTTATTGATAGTTGATCCAAGTTGGTTAAAGTTGTCCACTATTTCAATTTCTTCTCCATAAATGATGAACTTATTGATTTTTGACAGTTGTCAGGATCTTTGCCTTCTTCACATTAAGGTGCCAGGCCCATTTTAAGACTTATGTTCCTTGATCTTGAGAAACAAATATTTCAGATCTTCTTCACTTTTAGGCAGTAATGTGGTATCATCAGCATAGCGAAGATTGTTGATGAGTCTTTCACTAATCTTCACACCTCAGTTCTTTTCATACAATCCTGCTTCTCTGATGATTTGTTCTGCATATAAATTGAACAGGTAGGGGGAAAGAATACAGTCGTCTTGTACACCTTTGCTGTTTTTAAACCACTCTGTTTCTCCTTGTTCCATTCAAACTGTTGCTTCTTGATCAACGTAAAGGTTGTCCAAGAGAATGATCAGTGTTCTGGTATAGAAACATGATGGCAGAAAAAGACCACATGACCAATCTAGTTTGCCCTTCCATATCAACTACAATAGTCCTCTTTGTATCTTTAGATATCCTCAGTGTTTCTCCCATGCTTTTTTAAATTCAGAAACTGTCCTCATGTCCGCCACCTCCACTGGGAGACTCTTCCACTCATCTACCACTCTTTCTGTAAAGAAATAGTTCTGCATATTACTCCTGAGTCTATCCCCTTTCACTCTCGTGCTATGTCCCCTCGTAGCAGAGCTGACCTTCAATTGCGAGAGACCCTTCTGTGCATTTATGCCACAGAGGTATTTAAATGTATTTATCATATCACCCTATCCCTCCTTTCCTTTAAAGTATGTATATTAAGAAGCTTTAAGTCTGTCCTCATATGCTTTATAATGAAGACCATTAACCAGTTTAGTAGCCACCCTCTGCGCTGACTCCAATTTGCTTATATCCTTTTGAAAGTGTGGTCTCCAGAATTGCACCCAATACTCCAAATGAGATCGCACCAGAGACTTATACAAAGGCATTATCGCCTCCTTTTTTCGGCTGGCCATTCCTCTTTCTATACACCAAAACATCCTTCTAGCTTTTGCAGTTGCCTTTTCTACCTGTTTAGCTATTTTAAGATCATCAGATACAAGTACGCACAGGTACCGCTCCTCTTTTGTAGACAGATGTACCTCACCCCCTACACTGTACCGCTCCTTTCGATTTTTGCAGTCCAAATTCATGACCCTGAATTTTTTAGCATTAAATTTCAGCTACCAAATTCTAGACCATTCTTCAAGCTTAGATCCCTCCTCCTGTTATCTACTCCTTCCTGGGTATCTACTTTATTTCAGATTTTGGTATCATCCGCAAACAAGTAAACCGTACCCAACAGCCCTTCCGCAGTATTACTAATAAAGATGTTAAAAATAATCAGACCATGGACAGATCCCTGCGGCACACCACTGTTGTTGTTGTTGATATGGAAGAACAGACTAGATAGGCCATGTGGTCTTTTTCTGTCGTCATATTTCTATGTTTCTCCTCAGAGTGAGCTCCATTTACCTGTACCCTTTGTCGCCACCTTCTTAATGTGGCCCAGAGTTTTTCATGGTTTACACAGTCTATAGTCATAGTCTATAAAGCACATATGGATATCCTTTTGGTATTCTTTTGTCTTTTCAAGGATCCATCTCGCATCTGCGATGTCTCTCGTTCCTCGTCCTTTCCTGAATCCTGCTTGCACTTCAGGCAGTTCTCATTCCAGATATGGTTGTAGTTTCTGCTGAATAATCTTGAGTAGAATCTTGCTGGCATGTGGGGTCAGAGTGATTGTGAAATATTTTCCACAGTCACTTGGCTCACCTTTCTTTAGTATTGGTATAAACCCTGATCTTTTCTAGTCAGTTGGCCATGATGTTGTACAAATTACTGTAATACGTCAGTGGGAATGCCATCAATGCCCAGTGCTTGGTTCTTTGATAAGGTTTTCAATGCTGCTTCTACTTCTTCTTTCATCACCAGTGGTTCCTGATCATAAGGTACAGGTTAAGAACATAAGATATGCCATACTGGGTCAGACCAAGGTCCATCAAGCCCAGTATCCTGTTTCCAACAGTGGCCAATCTAGGTCATA
Source organism: Ichthyophis bannanicus (assembly GCA_033557465.1). Lineage (NCBI taxonomy): Eukaryota > Metazoa > Chordata > Amphibia > Gymnophiona > Ichthyophiidae > Ichthyophis > Ichthyophis bannanicus. Next base: position 24,434,608 of record CM066035.1, read on the forward strand.
AGTACCTAGCAGTCTCCCCAAAAATACACAGGTTCCTCAATGCTTGTATTGGGTCAAGCAGTGATATCCTGGGTCCCATTTAATAATGGTTTATGGACCTTTCCTCCAGGATCTTGTCCAAACCTTTTTTAAACGGCTGTTGGTCCACTTGATCTGTATCATATAATGACTCTGTATATTCTTTCCACTTGTTATTGATATTCTCAGCATCATTCAACAGGAGAGGCTGTTATACGTACAAAAATAAATTATTTCATAAAATTGAAAAAGGAGCCAAATAACAAAAACAGGAAACATAAGCACTAGCAGGTTAGATGCATGGCACTGATAAGACAAGCAAAGAGAATTTGAAAAGAAGATTACTATGGAAGGAAAAACTCAAAATTAATTTTTTTTCAAGTACATTCGTAGCAAAACTTTGTGAGAGAGTCAGTTAGACCATTAGATGATAGAGGGATAAAAGGAGCAGTAAGGCAGGATAAGGCCATAACGGAAAGATTGAATGAATTCTTTGCTTTACTGAAGAAGCCATGGGGAAGTTACCCATGCCAGAAATGATATTGAAAGGTGATGTATTGGAGGAATTGAAACAAATCTTTATAAACTTGGAAGATGTCAGACAGTAATTTTAATAAACTAAAGAGTAGCATATCACCTGTATCAGAGGGTATGCATCCCAGGGTGCTGAAAGAACTAAAAAATGAGAATGCAGACTTACTATTAGTAATCTGTAACCTATCATTAAAATCATCTGTAATACCCCAAGACTGGAGAGTGGCCAACGTAATACCAGTTTTTAAAAAGGTTTCCATGTGTTACCTATGAAACTGCAGACCAGTAAGCCTATGGTCAGTGCCAGGCAAAATGGTGGAAGCCATTATAAAAGAACAAAATTACTGAACATATAGATAGTCAAGGTTTAATGGATCAAAGCCGACATGGATTTAGTCAAAGAAAGTCTTATCTCATTAACCTGCTATTTTTTTGAAGGTGTGAATAAACAGGTAGATAAATGTGAGCTGGTTGATTACAGTATATCTGGATTTTCAGAAATCCTTTATTTTATTTTATTTAACATTTCTTATAATACCGCCTTTCATAATATCAAGGCGGTTTACATTGAACAAACTGAAATTACATTGAACAGGGCATTATAACTTGGAGATAACTATTTTACAGGGAACAAGGTCCTCATGAGAGACTCGAGGAAATTAAAAACTACTACTAAGATATAGTCCCTGCTCATCAGAGCTTACAATCTATTCAAGATGAAAAAACCTCAGAACTGAGGACTAGAGTATGGCAAGTCATGGAATAGGAGGCGGTGTACTATTGAGGACTGGGAACTGGTTAAAAAATAGACAACAGAGAATAGGACTAAATGGCCAATTTTCTCAGTGGAAAAACGTGAATAATGGAGTGGCCCAGGGATCTATGCTGGACCTACTGCTTTTTAATATCGTCATAAATGAACTGGAAATGGGAACAATGAGTGAGGTAATCAACTTTGCAGATAACACAAAATTATTCAAAGTTGTTAAAACACAAGAGGATTATGAAAAATTGCAAGAGGTCCTTGAGAAATTGGGAGACTAAATGGCAAATGAAATTTAATGTAGACAAGTACAAAGTTATTCACTTAAGGAAGAACAACTCAAACTGTGGTTACATGATGCAAGGTTCCACATTGAGTCACCACCCAGGAAAAGAATCTAGGTGGCATAATGGATAATACATTGAAACCCTCTGCCCAGTGTGCAGAGGCAGCCAAGAAGGCAAATAGAATGCTAGGAATCATAAGTAAAGGAATGGAAAATGAAACCAAGGATGATATAATGCCTCTGTTTTACTCCATGGTGTGCCTACACCTTGAATATTATGTGCAGTTCTGGTCGCCATATCTAAAAAAGGATACAGCAAAATTAGAAAAGCTACAGAGAAGAGTGACCAAAATGATAAAGGAAATGGAAGAATACCCCTACGAGGAAACGCTTAAAAGGTTAGGGTGCTTCACCTTGTAAAATAGATGGCTGATCGGATATATCATAGAGGTCTAAAAAATAATGAGCAGAATGGAACAGATAAACGTAATTAATTGTTTACGCCTTCAAGAAGTATAAACAGTAGGGGAGTCACAATGAAGCTACAATGTAGCACATTTAAAACTACTCAGAGAAAATATTTTTTCGCTCAATGCGTAATTAACTCTGGAATGTATTACCCAAGGATATATTTATTTATTTATTTATACGGATTTCTATACCGCCTTATCCTACAATCAAGGCGTTCTACACAGCAAACAATCAACAAGATACAGTGTCTAGTGTGTGCATGCATTGAGCAGTGAGTGTGTGTGGATAGACATTGATTCTTAGTGAGCTATTTAGAGCGTGGGCTATTTACAATACTATGTACATCAGGACTACTGTAGTACTAAATCATGTCGCTAGGGTGGGGGGTTGAGTTGGGGTATTGTCTGTTGCACCGTTTAAGTGACGTCACCGTAGTGCTCTATGAAGAGGGTCGTCTTTAACAGTTTCCTAAAGTCCTTCTTGTCTGTTGTTGACCGTAGTTCATCAGGGAGGGCGTTCCAGATTGTTGCTGCTGCCTTTGATAAGGCTCGTTTTTTGGTGACCTTGCGTACCTTGTTGATGTCTTTAGGTGTGTTGACACGGTTGGATGTGCCTCTCCTCCTCAGTCTTGTGCTGTTTTCGGGTTGTATGAGTGGGTGTAGGCTGAAAGCTGACGACTGTTGCTTGATTTTAATTGTCTTGTATCTGATGCGGGAGCTGATTGGTAGCCAGTGGAGGTCTTTTAGGGTAGGTGTGATGTGTTCTTGTTTTGTGGTGCCAGTTATTATGCGAGCTGCTGTGTTTTGGGCCAGTTGTAGTGGCCTGAGTGTCTGTTTTGTTAGGCCAAGATAGATTGGTTTGCAGAAGTCTAGGATTGGGGTTATTAGTGCCTGACAGACTGTGCGGAAGTGTTCCTGGGAGAGGAGGGGTTTGAGGCGTCAGACTAGTCTCATCCTGTGGTATGCATTTTTGGTGGTTCTGCTGATGTGGGACTGAAGGTTCAGTTCTTTATCCAGGGTCACTCCAAGGTATTTCACTTCTGGTTGTATGGGTATGGTTGTGTTGTCTATTTTGATGTTGCACGGAGGGATGAAGTCTGAGTTTCGTGTGATGATTAGAGCCTCGGTCTTGCTGTAGTTTATGTTCAAGTTGTTGTGTTGAAACCAGCTATTCATGTGCATGAGACATTCTGTTATCTTGGTGTAGTCTGGGTTGTTGAGGGTGATTGGTGTGTATATCATTATGTCCGCATAGATTGTGTATTTTATCCCGTGTTCTCTTATGATGCTGCATATTGGCTGGATGTAAAGGTTAAATAATAGTGCTGATAGGGTGGATCCTTGAGGTACGCCTTGCATTACCTTTATGGGTCGGGATGTGTTGGGACCGATCTTGACCTGTATCGGAGCTGCAGCCTCATTGAATTCAATGGGGCTGCGGCTCCGATAACGCACGGCAGCCACTACCACTGCTTAGTAAACATATCCCTTAATTTTGTAGTTCAAAAATAACTTTCGTACAGATAGATCAAAACAAAAAGTGTCAACCGACACAATGCTGTGTGTCGAACCAAGCGTGACATATCACAGTCCTACTTCAGGGATAACACCATTCAGAAATTGACAGATTTTCATAAAAGCAATTCAAGTACTCATCTGTTAACAGCAGTCTGCCTGGCCATAAATTTTCAGAGGATCTGTTCAGCTGTTATGAAGATCTGTCCATTTTTGAAAGGTGTTATTGTTGAAGCAGGACTGTGATGTCACGCTTGGTTTGAAACACAATGATGTGTTAGTTGACGCTTGGTTTTGATCTATCTGTACAAAAGTTATTTTTGAACTACAAAATTAAGGGGCTTGTTTACAAAGCCGCGGTAGTGGTTCGCGATCGCGATCGCAGCCGCGGCCCCATTGAAATCAATGGGGCCGCGGCTCCGATTACGATCGCAAACCGCTACCGCGGCTTTGTAAACAAGCCCCAAAGTGTTTTTTAAAAAAGGTTTCTCACTGATTAAGATGGATCTCGATTGAACTGACTATATTTAAGCTAGTTTCTATGCTGTATGCTATATTTTATTTATTTATTTATTTATCTTTCTTATATACCGCGCTCTTCTGTATCAGTGCGGTTTACATCAAAACATAACTGTCCAGCACAGGTGGTCTGCACTGGATTTACAATATAACGTGGGTATATGTGTACAGGTAATAACAGGGTAACTATATACAGCTATATACAGGTAACTTACAGCATACGTTTGGAAATGATTCAATTGTGTCCTATCAGCTCAGCTGCGTATTGGCTGATAGTAGGGTGATAAGAGATACTATTTGTCAGGAGGATCCGTGTCCAGCATGCTTGGTTTCAATCTTAACGTGGATGTTACTCACGGGTTGTTTATGTGGGTCACTGGGCGTGGCTTGCTGTGGGGAGTGGCCCTGGTCAGTATAGTACTGTAGGAAGAGATGATGTTTAAGTGCCTTTCTAAACTGGGAGGTGACCTTGATAGCCCTGATAGCGGGGGGAAGGGCATTCCAGCAGGTAGGTGCATATAGTGAAAAAGCCCTGGATCTTGCTGCTTGTGAGCATTTTGTTATCTGCCTTGGTAGGATCAAAGTATTTATAGCGGCTGATCTTCTCGTTCTATTAGGGGGTGTCATCTGGATAAGATCTATGATTGATGTAGAGGAGCAGTTGTTAATGGCTTTGAATGTAAGTGTAAGCACCTTAAATGTTATCCTGCTTTGGACCGGAAGCCAGTGCAGTTGTTTTAATATTGGTGTTATATGTTCCTTCCTTGGTGCCCCTTGCAGAATTCTGGCGGCTGCATTCATGGCTAGTTGCAGCGGGGTTATGGTGGCTTTTGGAAGGCCGTGTAATATGGTATTCGTGTAATCAAGATGTGGGGTTACAAGAGCTTGGTAGACAGATCGAAAATCTTCAGGTTCAAGGAGCGGTCTCAGGTGGCGAAGTGTTCTAATCTTGTTGTAAACTGCTTTTACCATATTGCTTATCTGGTCCTTCATATTGAGCTGTTGGTCAATGATAACTCCAAGGTACCGGATAGATGATTTGCTTGTGAGTTCAGCATCTCAGACCTTCAGGGAGCTAGGTGGAATGAATGATGAATTCCTTGTGAGGAAAAGGACCTCTGTTTTTTTAAAGTTTATTTTTAGCTTCTGTGAATGTAGCCAATCCGTGACCGCATCGAAACAGGCAGAGAGGGGTGCAAGGTCTGGTTTGTCCAATAGGAAAGGCATGTAGAGGAGGACATCATCGGCGTAGATCATGCAGTTAATGTTGAAGGAGTGGATGATATTACATAAGGGCTGCATGTAAATGTTGAATAGTAGTGCTGACAGTGATGATCCTTGGGGAACGCCTTTTTCTTGGAGAAAAGGTGCGGATGTGGAGGGGCCGGAGCGTACATGTTGCCATCGATCTGTTAAATATGATGCACACCATGATAATGCGTTTCCCTGGATGCCCTTCTCGCTAAGGCGGGAGAGGAGTATTTCATGACATACCGTGTCAAAGGCTGCCGCAATATCCAGGAAGATCAGTGCAAACCCTTGTTTGATGTTGTCCAATCCAATGATAAGCGTGTTGAATAACGTGGTCAAGAGTGTTTCAACCCCATGCGCTTCCCGAAAGCCATGTTGGCAAGGGTTGAGGGGTGCACTTATTTCAATATGATGGTGAAGTTGTTGTTCTACAACCTTTTCAATAATTTTTGCCAGAAGCGGGATACTTGATATCGGCCTGAAGGAGTCCATTCTTGCTGGGTCCAGTTTGCTATTCTTTAGTAGCGGTCTTATCGCTGTCTGTTTTAGGCTATTGGGGAATGTACCCGTTGAGAAAGATAACACGATGAGTTTGGAGAGGAAGGGGCTGAGTTCGGTCCTCAGAGTTTTTATCCAAAATGCCGGATATGGGTCATTCGGTGCAATGGTGGTGTTTATGGAGGAGACGATGTCCTGTATGTTTCTTGCCGATGGGGCAGAGAACTCGGTGATGGTGTGTTTGGTGAGAGTTGTTGCAGTATGAGGATTGGTCATTAGGGAGGAATTATTTGCGGTACAAGTGTTGGACTGGTTTGCCTTGGTATGCAGGAAGTCGGCATATTCTTGAGGGTCAGGGAGGACTGGTTGTGTGGACGAGGGCTCTTTTGCTAAGGTCTTAACTATGCTAAAGAGCTCATGAGGCTTGTTTATAGAGTGTTGTAGTAACTCTGCATGGAATTGTTTCATTCTTGCTGTTACGTCTGCTCGGTGGCTTTTCAGATGTTCATTGTACAGTTCAAGTTTTTCTGTTGAACGGGATCGTTGCCATGATCTTTCGAGTCTTCTGAGTTTGAGAAGTGATGTTCGGAGTTCGGGGGAGAACCACGGTGCATTTTTCCTTGTTCTCACTACCTTATTGGTAATAGATATTCTCCAGGACCAAGCAGGAAGTCAGTCCTCACTTATGGGTGACGTCGGCGCCGACGGAGCCCTCGCGGAGCAATTTTCCCCAGCTTTCAAAGAAAGCCTTTGGGAATTGCAGCGCGCATGCGCGGTCGTCTTCCCGCCCGAGGGTGCCATCTTAGCCAGTCTTCTTTTTTCCGCGGAGCCCTGCAGACGTCCCCGTCTTGTCCCCGCGAAAAAGTTGATTTTCCTCTTTATTTTATACTTTTTTCTTTCGGTTCGACGCCGATCGTTTTCCCGCCCGGACTCGCGACGCCGGTCTCGAGTCCTCTAGCGTTTTTTTCGGTTTTTCTGACTTAGTCAGCTTTCATTTTCGTTTTCCCTGGCAGCCCGGTCCTTTGACCTCGCAGGGGCCCTTTTTCCCCCGATGGCTGCCAGTGGCTTTAAGCGGTGTGGTCGGTGTGACCGAAATATGTCACTAACCGACACACACGACTTTTGCCTCCGCTGCTTGGGCCCCGATCATGAGGAACTGATCTGTGGGCCCTGCAGCAAACTGTCCTCGAAGGCGTTGAGAAGTCGGCGGCATCAGCGCGAGAGAATCTTCGCTGACCCCAGCCGTACCCGGACCTCGTCGGAGGCCTCCGTGTCAAAGGGCTCCAGCTCGGACCGTCGCCGGAGCTCCTCCGACCGGGGTTCTCCCTCCGGGGACCATCGTCGGAAGGAAAAACCCGCGAGGGCGGCGTCGGTGGACGCTCCTGGCTCCGCGAGGGCCAGGTCGCTTAGCCCCGACAGCCGCCCCGGGTCCTTGGAGAAGGAACATCTCCCGAAGCGACCTCGCCTGGAGTCGGAGATGCCTGCCCGGGTAAGTCCTGTAGTCCTTCTGGACTCGCCTCCGCGACAGCCGACGTCGGGCCCGACGCCGTCGGGGCCCGAGTCGGGGGCTGCTGGGTCACCTGAGCTCGGACTCAGGTTGACGGCCTTGGAGAGCAGACTGTCTGCCTTCATGGACCAGCAGCGGGCACTGCTCGCTGGCCTCGCTGGCGCCGCTGCCCCGACCGCCGGGACGTCGACGTCCAAGTCGACCCCGGAGACCGAGCCGATCCTCGAGTCAATGAGAACTCGAGTCGATCCTCGGTCGAGGTCACCCTCGGCCTCCCGTTCGGGACCGAGGTCGCCGACGCCGACTCCCTCGACGTCGGGGCGGCTGGCGCCGCATCCTGCCCGGGCCGACCCCACCGAGTCCTCGTCGGAGTCGGTCTGGGAGTCTGAGGAGGAAGAGTCACCTGATTCTTTCCGGACTCGGTGTGTCCCATCGGACTCACCGGGGTCCGAGCCTCGGAAGCAGTCCCCCCCGGAGGATGCCCGGTTCTCGGACTTCGTTAGGGATATGGCCAAGGCTTTGGCCTTCCCTGCGGATCCCGAGGAGGAGCCTCGAGCCGAAGAGCTCGACGCCCTCCAGTATGACTCTCCCGCGAGGGAGCACTTTACTGTGCCGGTTCCTCCTATGCTGGAACGACTACTCTTCCGCATGTGGGAGAGTCCGGCCTCCTCGCCGGTCCTGAGCAAGCGGGTCGATTCTATCTATCGGGTCCGCAAGAGCCCTGGCTTTCAGAAGGCACAGCTGCCACACCATTCCATGGTAGTGGAATCGGCCATGCATCGTCTTAAGAGCCAGAAGATGCACTCCTCGGTGCCTCCTGGAAGGGAGGCCCGTAACCTGGATGGCCTTGGCAAGAAGTGCTTCCAGGGCTCTATGCTCGCATGTCGTGTCCAGACTTACCAGCTCTACATGGGCATGTATCTCCGGGATCTGGCTAAAGAGCTAGCCGGATTCTCCGCTGGTCTCTCCGAGGAGCCCTTGCGGAGGTTCCTAGCCTTGTCCACGGGCATTCGGGAATGCTCAAAGTTCATGTCCTGAGCAGCCTATGATGGCTTTGAGGCCTCGGCTAGAGTGGCCGCAGCCGGCATCGGTGCCCGCCGACAGGCTTGGCTTCAGTCGTCGGATCTTGAGCCCTGGGTACAGGACAAGTTGGTCGATGTCCCCTGCCGAGGCGAAAACCTCTTTGGCAAGCCCATGGCGGAAAAGGCTGCACAAATTGAGACTGAGACTCTCACCAGGACCAGGCTTTCTAGGAAGACCTCCGCCCCTTCCCAGAAAAAGAAGGGCTCGGGAAAAAAGTCCTTTTACCCGAGGAAGGCGGCTGCCTACAAACAGTACCCCCATTATCAGGCCCCTGCAGCTCCCCAACAGGGCCAGCAGGCCAAGGGACGGGGTAACGGGTCCCGTAGGCAGCAAGCCCCCAAGCCTGCACCACCAGCCCCTGCTCAGCAGGGTGGGGGTTTTTGACTCGCTCAGCATAGCCTCTCCCCCCCCGCTGGTTCCTCCCAGCACCGGCGGCCGGCTGGTTCACTTCGGCCACAGGTGGTCCAGCATCACCGCAGATGCCTGGGTACTTCAGGTCGTGCGAGAAGGCTACCTTCTCCACTTCCATCAGGTCCCTCCCTCCTATTTTCCGGGAGAACCTTCGCGCCCCCCTCTGCACAGGGAGTTGCTCCTTCAGGAGTTAGCAGGTCTTCTGCAGGAACAGGCGGTGGAACCGGTGCCCCACCACCTGAGAGGTCAAGGCTTTTACTCAAGGTATTTTCTGATACCAAAGAGAACAGGGGCCTCAGACCCATCCTGGACTTGCGCAACCTCAACAAGTTCCTTGTGCGGGAGAAGTTCAAAATGCTTACCCTTGGAATCCTTCTGCCCTACCTCCAGCAGGGAGATTGGCTATGCTCCTTGGATCTGAAGGATGCCTACACGCACATCCTCATCCACCCAAGCCACCGCCAATACCTAAGGTTTGTGGTGGCAGGAAATCATTACCAGTACAGAGTACTGCCCTTTGGCCTATCCTCCGCACCGCGAGTCTTCACAAAATGTCTCGCGGTCGTGGCGGCCCATCTCCGGCTTCACGGCCTCTGTCTTTCCGTACCTCGACGACTGGCTCATCAGAGCAGCGTCCGCTCAGGAGGTCACCAACGCCACGTGCCGCACGGTGACTCTGCTGCAGCACTTGGGCTTTGTCATAAACTTCGCAAAGTCCACTTTGCTCCCCTCACAGGATCTCGAGTTCATCGGCGCAAGGCTGCACACTCCTCGGGCACGAGCGTACCTACCGCTCGACAGGGCTCAACGGCTCATGGACCTAGCCGACCGCTTTCGCAGCCAGCCCCTGGTCTCCGCCAGGCGCTTCCTGAGACTGCTCGGCCATATGGCTTCCACTGTCCATGTGACCCCCAATGCCCGCCTGAACATGCGGTCTGCTCAATGGTGTCTCCGCCAGCAGTGGCGACAAGCCACAGGCGGCCTGGCAGACCTAGTGCGCGTCTCCGAGCCGCTGCTCTCGTCTCTCCGGTGGTGGCTCCGGCAGCCGAACCTGATATTCGGAATGCCTTTCCAGTCACCTCAGCCGACCCGGGTGCTGACCACCGATGCATCCCTCCTGGGCTGGGGAGCACATTGCCAAGAGGCACGTACTCAGGGCCTCTGGACCACGTGGGAGTCTGCTCAGCAGATCAACTTCCTGGAGCTCAGGGCGATCCGCCTCGCTCTCAAGGCCTTCTCCCACCTGACTTCCCAACAGTCCGTCCTTGTCCAGACGGACAATCAGGTTGCCATGTTCTACGTGAACAAGCAGGGGGGCACGGGCTCCTTCCTCCTCTGCCGGGAGGCACAGAAGCTCTGCTCTTGGGCCGTCAGTCACGGCATTCTCCTCAAGGCAGTTTATCTCCCGGGCCAAGAAAATTGCCTTGCAGACAAACTCAGCAGGGTCCTCCAGCCGCACGAGTGGCGTCTGGATCCCTTGGTAGTTCAGAAGCTCTTCCTCAAGTGGGGTCTCCCCACGGTGGATCTCTTTGCCAGTCCTCACAACCGGCAACTTCCTCGCTTCTGCTCTCGTCAGCCACACCCCCTTCGGGTTGCGGCGGACGCCTTTCTGATCTCGTGGTCGGGGAGCCTTCTGTACGCTTTCCCTCCCATCCCGCTGGTCTCTCGGACTCTTTTCAAGGTTCTCCGAGACAAAGCCTTCATGATCCTGGTGGCCCCTCGCTGGCCCAGGCAGCCGTGGTTTCCACTCCTGCTGCAACTGGCGGTGGAGGGCCCAATCCCTCTGGGGATACAACCGGATCTCCTCACTCAGGATCAGGGGTCCCTTCTGCACCCCAACCTCAGGTCTCTCAACCTTATGGCCTGGCTGCTGAGAGGGTAGTCCTTGCTCCCCTTCTCCTGCCGGCGGAGGTGGAGGAGGTCGTCTTAGCTTCGCGACGGCCTTCTACCCGCAAATGCTACGCCCTTAAATGGCGTCGCTTTGCAGTCTGGTGTACCCAGCAGTCTCAGGATCCCTTCTCCTGCCCGGTGTCGGTGATCTTGCAGTACTTGCTGCACCTCTCTAATCTGGGACTTAAGTCCAACTCCGTCAAAGTTCACCTCAGTGCTCTTTCAGCACATCATGTGCCAGTGGACGGCAGACCTCTCTCCAATGACCCTCTCGTAGCGAGGTTTCTCCGAGGTCTCCTTCTACTTAAACCACCTCTGCGCCCGCCAGCGCCTGACTGGGACCTGAATGTGGTTTTGCAGCGGATCACCTGTCCGCCTTTTGAACCTATGGCTACCTGTTCTCTACGTTTTCTGTCTTGGAAAACACTGTTCTTGATAGCCCTCACTTCCGCTAGGCGCGTAAGTGAATTGCAGGCCCTCGTGTCTGATCCCCCTTACACTAGGTTCTACAAGAATAGGGTAGTCCTACGGACTCACCCAAAATTTCTGCCTAAAGTGGTCTCCCCTTTTCACATCAATCAGGAGGTGGTACTTCCAACCTTCTTTCCCAGACCACACTCCAGCCGAGCTGAAACGGTCCTGCATACCCTGGACTGTAGAAGGGCATTGAACTTCTACCTTGACCGTACGCGGGAGCACCGTAAAGCTGCTCAGCTTTTTGTGTCTTTTGACCCCAATAAATTGGGGCTCCCGGTCTCCAAGCGTACTCTGTCCATCTGGGTTGCGGACTGTATCTCTTGGGCTTATGGGGCAGCCGGACTCTCCTTAGAAAGTCGAGTCACGGCTCATTGCGTTCGGGCAAAGGCCACGTCAGTGGCTTACCTCCGCTCTGTTCCGCTGGCAGACATCTGCCGGGCCGCTACTTGGTCTTCGAGCCAGACTTTTGCGGTCCATTACTGTCTCGAGAGGGAGTCCCGTAGGGACAGTGCTTTCGGACAGGCAGTCCTCCGTAATCTCTTTGAGGTCTGAGCAACTCCTACCCTCCATCCCGGATGTGGGCTACCGGTGGGTGATAATTCAGCGAAGATTCTATCCTTCTGTGCTGCTGAGCTAGAGGGAGCTCATTTTTGTGCTTAGGGTCTCCGGTAGCCTTGAGCTTGGGAGTCCCATAAGTGAGGACTGACTTCCTGCTTGGTCCTGGAGAAAGCGTAGTTACTCACCTGTAACAGGTGTTCTCCAGGAGCAGCAGGAATCAGTCCTCACTACCCTCCCTCCTCCCCTTGGAGTTGCAATCGTCTGCTTATGTTCTTTTTGCAAATTTTTATGCTGTCTTTTTTAGCTATGTCATCTGACTGGCTAAGATGGCACCCTCGGGCAGGAAGACGACCGCGCATGCGCGCTGCAATTCCCAAAGGCTTTCTTTGAAAGCTGGGGAAAATTGCTCCGCGAGGGCTCCGTCGGCGCCGACGTCACCCATAAGTGAGGACTGATTCCTGCTGCTCCTGGAGAACACCTGTTACAGGTGAGTAACTACGCTTTTTGGATTCGGCATCCAGGCATGTATTCCATGAGGTGATCATGTCATCAAGGCATTGAGAGGGAGGGTTTTGGAGCAGCTGAATTCTCGTCATGGTTTCATCCAAATTGAAATGTCTGAATCGTTTTGTGAGAGATACTGTAGGTTCACTTGTGATCTGGTTCACAAGTTATACCGCCTTTCAGGAATATATGGTCCAACAAAAATAATATTGTGTCTTTTGGGGGTTATTGTGATTTGGAAAAATCTATAAACCATTATTAAATTGGACTGAGGAAATCCACCTCTTACCCCTGGGATAAACAGCATCGAATGTATCTGCCTTTTGGTAGATTGGCTACTGTTGGAAACAGGAAATTGGGCTCAATAGACCTTTGGTCTGACCCACTATGGCATATCTTATGTTCTTTTTTTTTTTTTTAAATTGTTTATTTAACAGTTCATAACATATCAAACAACAGTAAAATAACAATACAGTCCAAAGGGGTATTATACAGTATCGTGGTTACCACAGACAGGTGTATACCAGTTAGCTGCTAGTGCAAAATCATCTGTTCCCCTGGGGAGGAGGGGGAAGGAATTAGACGGGAAATAGGGGAATGAAAAGTAATGAAGAGTAAGGGGGGGGGGGGGAAGCTGACCACGACGACCACTCCTCCATATTAGATTTGCTAATTTCACATATCAACTAGACCACGAGGGTGTCCCATTTGTAAAGCAATCGACGGAAATGGGGGTTCTGTTGGACGTAGGCAAATTCACATGATCGATGATAGTCTACTAGATTCCACCAATACGCTACGTTCAAGGTGCTGAAGGACTTCCAGTGGCTCATGATAGCCTTAAGTGCTAAACTCAGAAGCAGATCGAACAAGGCATGGTGTTGCTTTTGGAGGCCCATCACATCCGCCAAGGACTTATACACCACGATCTGGAAGGTTAGAGGCGTGGTAATCCCAACCAGCCTCTGTGTCCGTTGCCATACCCCGTACCAATATTCTGTGAGTTGGGGGCAATAGTATAGCATGTGCGAGAGGGTACCTGGTTCCATACCACACGACCAACAGTGATTATCTGCACACTCTTGCCATTTCGAGATCCGTACCGGGGTCAAATAGGCACGATGTGCTAGAAAGAATAGCGTCTGCGTCAGCGATGCAGACCTCGATATCCTGATTTGGGAATTCCAGAAGGTGGCCCAACTTTCCGGGGTGAGATGGGGTCCCGCTTCGTGCTCCCATATCAGTTGAGTACCCTTAGGGTATCGTTCAGACGCCGATCTTAGGAGCATTACCAGCTTCGATATCTGTCCTGAGCACTGCCGCAGGAATGTGTGCAAAAGTGGACGCCGTTGCATCTGACATGGTGGGGCCGCCTTGAAACCATTAAAATGGTTGTTGCCCCCAAGATTACCTACATCCTGGGTATGCTCCCGGTGCTTTTCGACAAAAAATGTTATGGAGCCCTGGAGAAGAAAATGCTCACTTTCCTTTGGGCAAAGAAAACCCCGCGTATTGCTGCCTGGAAACTCAAACTCCCCAAGAAGCAAGGTGGGGTCCATTTTCCAGACCTATATTGGTACCACGTAGCGGCAGTAATCAAACAAGGCTCTTGGTGGGCGGAGGATGCAGATACTCTTGGAGCCCCTTGCTGGCTCATGGTAGAAGCCGCAGAGAGTGACCCTCTTCCCTTGCATTGTCGCATTGGAGCTACTGTACCGCAATCAACGGTGAAAGAGGGCAAGGAGATATTGCATGCCACTCAGCAGGCTTTCAATATGGTATTGCCACTGGTGGAGGATGAACAAGTCTTTACAGAAAGCACGCCCTTATGGCTCAATAAACAACTCAGAATTGCTGGCGCCTGCTTTGCATGGGTCACTTGGATACGACATGATATCCTCTGCCTGGGACATCTTTGTGAAGGACGGCGTTATAAAACCTTTGCCGAACTGCAGCGAGATTACCATCTTCCAAGCAAATGCTTCTTCCAATGGGGTCAGCTACGGCACTGCTTAAGTAAGGCAGGAGCAGTACCTCTACTAATGTCTAGGGGACGCCCACCACATTTGTGGTTTCAAGATATCTTATGTTCTTATGAAAGAGGAAAAGCAAACCAGGCCAAGCTTGCACAAATGAAACAACCTTCTACTTTTTGAGTGTCCCCTGCACCACCAGATTGTTCATGATGCCCTACCTGTAGGAGGTCAGGTGTACTTCTTTCTTCAGCTGTGGGATCAGATCTTCTTAGATTCCTGCATTCTCAGCTTCTCGGGTTCCACACTCTGCTACCAGATCTACCTCTTTTGTTGTGTCATTTACCTTAACCCTATACCTGCCTGCTTCCGGAAGAAATCAATCTTCTCCTACATTCCAACACAATAGAGCCAGTTTTGCTGCAGGAAAGGAGCTAAGGCTTCCATTCCAGATACATCCTATGTCCCACAGAGATGGGAGCTTATATCCTACATTAGATCTGGGAAATCTCAACCTCAACACACTTCCCTCTGTTCTATGTTTGAAGAAAAGTAAATAGCTCTGCACACCGCTTCTTAACACGTTGCATGCTGCAGCTAGAATAGTTCTGCCTGGATGGGTTCCATTGTTCTAAGGTGGGGGACTCTAGACTGATAGCCTTGCTAGTCCATGGTGGGCTGGGGACTTACTCAAATGCAATATGTACCACTCCCCTCCCCAGAAAGCAAAGGCATAGGGAAAGTAACCTGCATTGCGCCATAGATTCTGTCGCAACAACCCTACTGGGCAGACTGGATGGACCATGTCAGTCTTTATCTGCTAGCGTCCATTATGTTATATGTTCCGAGCCATTCATATTCCATGTATGTGTTCCATTTCCTTCTGCATGTAACATAGAAACATGACGGCAGAAAAAGACCACATGACCTATCTAGTTTGTCCTTCCATATCAACAACTGCAACAGTCCCCTTTTTACCTTTAGAGATCCTCTGTGATTGTCCCATGCTTTTTTGAATTCAGATACTGTCCTCATCTCCCCCACCTCCACCGGGAGACTATTCCATGGATCCACCACTCTTTCCGTAAAGAAATATTTCTGCATATCATTCCTGAGCTCACTGTGAACTAATTCAAGCATTAGTGTGAAGTAAAAGTATGAAGGGCAGACCCAGCCACCTCTTTACACACAATATCCAACTTTGAGAAGCCGCAATTTCCCCATAATTCCATGGTCATGGAGTCAGCCATGCACCGCATCAAGAGTTCAAAGACACACTTCTTGGTGCCCCCGGGCCGGGAGGCATGGACCATGGATGACTTTGGCAGGAAGTGCTACCAAGGCTCGATGCTGGTGGCCCGTATCCAGACCTACCAACTGTATATGGGGATGTTACTCCAGGATATTGTGTGTAAAGAGGTGGCTGGGTGAGACTGTATTTCGTTGATATGCACCAGCCTGCCACTGCTCTTTCCCACACTGACTCCTCTGAGACAATGGACAATGAACAGTCCTGAGCTTGAGAACCACCCACTTGTGTGCCTGACTCAGTCCTGCTCTTGACAGAAGAGGATTTTTTCACCCATAGCAGGTGGTTTTACAGATAGCAGTATTGATGAAATAACACAATCCCTTCCACCTCCCCAAGAGTTGCATTCCTTCTTGAACTTGGAATTGACTGAGGGACTAAGGAGGGATGCACATGTGCAGAGTTGAGCTTTGGGAGAGCTGTTCTGTCTAAGGGACATGCAGTGATGTCACTCACTTGTGTGCCTGGTCAGTTGTGCTGTCCACGGAAAGCACCTGTTATAGGTGAGAAGCAATGCTTTCCAATCTACGCACATTCTTTTCTTTTGGAAGATTGCAGTAAGCGTTTCTTTAGAACACTACGCTAAGCTCCAGCGCACAGCATTCTAACATCTGCACTGCGACCAATTTTTACTCCCAATGCACTAAGCTAATTTCATGTAAATTATTGCTGTATTAAAAAAATGTGCAGTGGCAGAAAAAGAATAGCATCCTGCCATGATAATAGGTAGCCGTTTGCTGCGTCATGAGTAAATATCTCCCTTTCTGTCAGAGCATGAGCAGGGATTAGTTTAGACACTGGCAGGAAGGGAGATACTAAAATGAAAAGCACAGACTAGACTCTCCAATTCTTAGCCCCTACCCTCACTTTGAAAAAATGCCCTAGTGGCCCAGTGGGTCCTGGACCCCTAGGTCCCCTCCCCTCCAAATCCCAATGCGGGATTCCTCCCCTCCCATGGCCCTCCCAATGCCTGACTTCCCCAGATACTCCTGATCTTCGACCCCTCCCCCCCCCCCCATTGACATTCCTGAATCCTCTCCTTCCATTTCCTCCCTGGGTGCCATCTGCTGTAGTCCCTTGACCCATATACCCTAGGGATGCAGCTTGACCCTCCCCTTGGACAAATATATATTACTGGTTCTGGGAGGCATCCAGTGACATCTTACCTCTGTAGCGCCATCTTAGAAAACAGAGGCACCTGACCTCACGTAAGATATCAGGATGCACCATGCAAGGTTACTCTGTCATATAATGGAATCATTGCTTTATTTGGCAGATTAACTCTGCACAGTTGTTCTGGTGCCCCATGTGGAATTGGGAGCTGCCATTTTTCAAGATGGCAGCACAGAGGTAGAGACGAGTGAGCATTGTTCCTGTTTCCCAACTCTGGAAGTGGGCTTGGGTGGGGGGGTTCAGGTTAGGCATTGGCAGCCCACTTGAGCTCTCGGGGCATTTTTAGTGAGTCAGGAGGAGGGGTTGGCAGGTGCAGGGCAGCCACTTGTGCTACCAGGAATATCTTTGGGGACCACTTGAGCCACTATAAGGATTTATTTGTGGGGTCGGAGGGGGGAGAGAGTCCGGAGCCTACTTAGGTCATCTGAGGTGATGTGGCGCACTTCACCTCAGATGATTCCTTTGTTCTTGTGCTATGTTTTTAGTTAAACCCTGAGCAGGCAAAGGTTCAGTGTCAAAGGAAGAAGGAAAAATATGTTAAGTTTCGGTATAGCTTCTACATCAGAAGCAACTTCCTATTCATCCATTTGCATGTGGTTTGCATGCCCCCTGCACTATCCTCAAGTACAGTGGTTTTACCGCAGATTATCCTGCTATAGACGTCTATCTGTATCGGGAGTGAGAGTAACACGGAAAAATCTGGGTCAACTGGTGCACCAAAGCATTACAGAGTTTCCTGAAATTGGCCCCAAAAAAGGAGTGTAATTTCTGAGGAAGCAATACTGAAAACAAAATAAAGTCTACTACTGCAGATAGAGAGAGCAGGAAAGGAGGAGGAGTAGCCCTCCGTGTTGAAATAGTATTAAAGCAGCTGAAATGCAGGGGATTTGAGTAAAAAAAGAAGCACTGTGGATTGGTTTGGAAAGAGGAGATGGGACTTCCATCCATACTGGTGTATTCTACAGACCTCAACACAAATGGAAGAAATAGACAGAGGCTTGATCAATAATATTACAAAGGTAGTAAAAAAGGGTGAGGTGTTGATACTGGGAGACTTTAATCTGCCAGATGTGTATTGGTATCCCATCTGTGAATATGGAAAGAAATTAGAAGAACATGGATGCTGTACAAGAGCTGTTGCTCGGGCAACTGGCAAAGAAACCCACCAGGGAAGGGTCAATGCTGGGTCTGGTTCTCACTAACGGAGACAGTATGTCTGTCTAGGTGGGTGCCCACTTGAGCAACAGTGATTCTCCATGGACTAGCAGGATTGCGTAAGCCACACCTGGTGACGTCCTTCGGGCGGCGCCATGCGGAAGTGCTCTCTAGTGAAATTTGACCTGCCCAGGTAGCCCACCTCCATGCCCCGCCCCTAGCTGGGCCAGTCTTCTTCCTTCCGCCTTGCCAGCAAGACGGACCCTGCTCTCCTGCACCAAGCTTTTACTTATTTCTTTGTTTTAAAAATTGAAGTTTTTTCCTGCTTCACGGACTATGCCTAAATCTGTCTTCAAGAAATGCCCGCGCTGCGGGCATAAGACTTACACCGATTCCCATGGCTGCTCTCGCTGTGGAGGGACCTCTTCTGGGGCGTGCAGAAATTCTGAACTGCATCCTGCATCGGGCTTGAGCTCCCGAGGCACGGTCTGCTCGCCGCCGGCTCAGGATGTGCCCGACAGGGCCTCCATCCCAAGCCGTGCCACCGCTTCCAGCCTTCCTGCTCCATCTGGGCCCGCGGCCTGGGAAGCGCCCGATATGGCCTCCTTCCCCAGCCGGACCTCTCCGATGAACTTCCTCGCGTCTGCGCTTCAAAGCCCCGCCGAGGTAAGGCCTGCTCCTCCTCCCTCGAGAACTGTTATCTGCTCCGCGGCAGAACCCGAAGGCTTCAGCCTGGCTAATTCCTCCCCTCGGGGCCATGTGGAGCCTTACAATGGCGCCCGGGAGAGGTCCTCCAGGAACGGCGAACAGTCCTCCAACTCCGCCCCCCGCCGGCATGACGTCATCGCTGCCGACGCTGATGCTTGCTCCGCCCTCCTCTTCAACACCGCGGGCCTCCCCCTTGATTCTGGGCTTGCTCCCACGGACGCCGTTTCCTTCCCCGGTGCCTCAATGAACACGGACAGAGACTCTAGCCACCAACGCTGGCACAAGCACCACCGGAGCCATAAACACAGGAAACAGTACAGGAGTACTTCCAGCTTGTCTGACTCTTCCCTGGGCAGCCGGGAGCCAGCGAATAAGAGGCAGCGCAGGCATGACCATCATAGGACCAGCAAGGGACATTCTTCTTCCAGCAGAAGACGCCAGGTGAGATCTTGCAGCCACTCTACCGACTCGGCTAATAACTCAGCTATTCTGAAACTCCTGGTGCAGTTAGTTCAGCAAACCGCGCCCCCACTTGCACCCTCCATGCCTTGTCCCTCTGTGGGCCCCTCCATGGATGCTCCTCCCACGGGACCAGAGGTGCAGCCTCCTTCGCCCTTGAATCCTTTCCCGGACAGCACCGCAGAGGAGCGCGATATTGAGGCCGTCGTGGGCTCAGCCTCCAACGACGGAACTGTGCCAGAGGGTGGTCACTCACCAGAGCGGGAGGGGCCCCCTCCCCTCCCCGAGGACAGGTCCTACTCTAAATTCCTGCAAAAGGTAGCAGCTGCTCTGGCCCTAACCCCACAGGACCAAACGGAGGATCCTGACCCGGAGGTTCTCGGGTACATCGCTTCACCCAAGCCCTCTTTCTCTCTACCTATGCATCGCAAGCTCCGGGACAACTACCTCAAGGTGTGGCAGACTCCCGCCTCCGGACGCACATTCTCCAGACGTCTGGACTCTAAATACCAGATCCAACCCACACCAGGATTCACAGCGGCACAGCTGCCACATCAATCCATCGTCGTCTCATCTGCTTTGAAAAGGACCAGATCCTCTCGAACGCATGCCAACCACCCGCCTGGCCGAGACCACAAACTTCTCGACGAGATAGGCAGGAAGGCCTTCCAGGGAGCAGTTCTTAACGCCAAGATCGCCTCTCATCAATTCCAACACATCCTGTTCCAGGACACCTGCGTGGCGAACATAAAGAAAGCCACCTCAGCACTTCCTAAGGATACTCAGTCGCTGATCGCCAACTCACTCGCTGATTTATCTGAGTGTAGCAAACATCTGGCCAGCACAGCCTTTGATGCTTTCGACACCTCTGTCCGGACCGCTGGCACTGCAATATCTGCCAGGCGATGGGCATGGCTCAGAGCCTCCGGACTCAGTGAAGACACACATGATAAGATTGCGGACGCTCCCTGCTCGGGCGACTCGCTGTTTGGAGAAAAGGTGGTAGACGCAGTCAACGTCATGAAAGAACATTGCACCACCCTCCAAACCTTGGCAGAGGAAGGATTCGAACGCCGCAGCGCACCTCTGAAGGGCAGCTACCAGCGAAAAACCTACTATAATAACAATTCCTACAGCTCGAACAAGAGATATCCCCCAATCCGGAAGTGGCAATCTCCAAAGTACAAATCTAATGCTTACCCAGCGGCCTCTAACCAGCGGCAAAACCAGAGGGACCGCAGACAGAAAAAGGGAACCAACCCTCCAGCCACCAAAGGAGGCTCCTCCTTTTGACAAGTCTCCACAGGCGCCCACACACATTGGGGGTCGCCTGTCACGCTTCATTCCGGAATGGGAGAAAATATCCACCGACTCCTGGGTCCTACGAGTCATCCAGGAAGGATTCCGTTTAAGATTTTGCACTCCTCCATACCAAAAAAGCAAACCAACGACTTCCCTTCCTCCACACCTACAGCGTCCCATGACAACAGAGCTAATACACCTCCTCGAGTCTCACGCCATAGAGGAAGTACCTCCCTCCGAAATCAACTCTGGTTTCTACTCAAGATACTTTCTCATACCAAAGAGGACAGGTGGATGGCGCCCTATCCTCGACCTACGCAACCTGAACAAGTTCATCATCAAGGAGAAGTTCAGGATGTACTCTCTCAACGCCATCCTTCCCCTGATACAACAAGGCAAGTTCTTGGCGTCCCTGGACCTGCAAGAAGCCTACACCCATATTCTCATCCACAAATCCCACAGGAGGTTCCTTCGTTTTCAGGTACTGGGACATCACTACCAGTACAGAGTTCTCCCCTTCGGCCTCTCCCCTGCACCTCGAGTCTTCACGAAGTGCATAGCCGTAGTCGCGGCACACCTCCGCAAGCTGGGGATGTCGGTCTTTCCTTACCTGGATGACTGGCTCTTCACAGCGCACTCTGCCACGGAATTACTGGCATCCCTGCAGAAAGCAACGGCAGTGATCACTTCTCTGGGATTTGTCATCAATTACAACAAATCACATCTGCAGCCGACACAACAGCTCGAATTCATTGGGGCAGTGATCGATACTCTGACAGCTCGAGCCTACCTCCCGGAGCGCCGGATGTCCAACATTGTTTTGCTTGCGAACAAGACAGCCAAGGCACAATTCTCCTCGGCGCGAGCATTCCTTCGCCTTCTAGGGCATATGGCAGCAACCACGTCGGTGCTGCCCATGGCGAAGTTGAGAATGCGACCACTGCAGTGGCACCTGCGCTCCCTTTGGAATCAGCATTCCCAGCCACTGTCCACCCCGGTGGCAATAACACCCAGCATCATACCTCACCTGCGATGGTGGACTACCCCCTCCAACCTGTCTGGGGGCAAGGACATACATCAACAGGCGCATCAGGTAGTCCTCACCACGGACGCGTCCAACACAGGGTGGGGCATGCACCTCCCATGCCTCAGTACCCAGGGCGCATGGTCCAAGAAGGAGAAGAACCTACATATCAATCTTCTCGAACTCAGAGCCATCAGATACGCTCTCCTAGCGTTCCTTCCACTTCTACGGGACAAAGCCATTCTAATACAAACGGACAACCAAGTAGCCATGTTCTATGTGAACAAGCAAGGTGGAACCGGCTCACGCCCCCTTTGCAACGAAGCGACTGCAATATGGCTTCTGGCAGAGGCAAACGGCTGCAAGCTAAGGGCCTCCTACCTGCCGGGGGACATGAATATCCTAGCAGACAAACTCAGTCATCAGCTACAACCTCACGAATGGTCACTCTCCCAGGAGGTAGCAGAGGTTCTCTTCCAACAGTGGGGGAAACCGTCAGTAGACCTCTTTGCCACGGAACTGAATGCAAAATGCCCCCTGTTCTGCTCCAGACACCCAGCGCTCAACAGGCTGGCAGCAGATGCATTCGACGTATCCTGGGGGGAGTGGTCCTTAGTGTATGCCTTCCCTCCGACCCCTCTCATCCCAGCAACCTTGCAGCGGATAATCCAGGACAAAGCACACATAATACTGATTGCGCCCTACTGGCCACGACAGATGTGGTTCTCTCTCCTGCTACGCTTGGCCCACACGGACCCGGTGCGCCTTCCCCTCAGAGAGGACCTGCTGACGCAGAACGGAGGCAACACCAGGCACCCCAACCTCAGAGCCCTCGCGCTCACAGCCTGGAGGTTGAAAGGTTGACTCTCTTGGCTCTAAGCTTGCCTCCGGAGGTTCAAGACGTCGTCCTTGCCGCCTGCAGGCCGTCCACCAGAAAATCCTATGGCCTGAAGTGGAAGAGGTTCTCCACCTGGTGTGCACAACATGGCCTCAATCCCACCTCTTGCCCTGTTGCACAGGTTCTTCAGTATCTCAGCCTGTTGTCCGCAAGCGGACTCAAGACACAGTCCATCCGGGTGCACTTCTCCGCTATCTCGGCCCTCCATGACCCGGTGGAAGGGGCCGACACCATCTCGACGCTGCCCATAACCAGGCGCTTCATGAAGGGGCTAGCGAACTTAAAGCCGCCGATCAGAACACCGCCCCCTTCCTGGGATCTTAACTCAGTTCTTCATCGCCTAATGCAGGAACCCTTCGAACCACTGCATTCTACAGAGATGAAGTTCGCTTCATGGAAAACGCTCTTTCTGGTGGCCATCACTTCCGCTCGAAGAATCAGCGAGCTGCAGGCTCTGGTGGCACACCCCCCGTACACTCGCTTACTCCCAGACCGGGCGTCCCTGCGGACCAACCCCAAATTTGTTCCAAAGGTCGTATCGCCTTTCCATGTCAATCAGTCCATCGAACTTCCCTGCTTCTTTCCCGAGCCTCACTCGTCCATTGAAGAGCAACGCCTTCACACACTGGACTGCCTCCGGGCGCTCGAAATCTACCTTCACCGAACTAGCACTATCAGAAAGTGTGACCAGCTTTTTGTGTCCTTCGACCCAAACAGGCCTGGCCAACCCGTTTCCAAAAGAACACTTTCCAACTGGGTGGCCTCCTGCATCTCCTTCTGCCTGGCTTCGCCGGACAATCTCTCCCCGCCGAGAGTGGACCCTCACAGACTAAGAGCTTTGGCTACCTCTCTGGCAAACCTGCGCTCCGTCCCCATCTCCGACATCTGCAAAGCTGCCACGTGGTCTACTCCGCAAACCTTCCAGCATCACTACTGTCTTGATCTGCGATCAAAGGAGGACTGCGCGTTGGGGGCGGCTGTCCTAGCCTCCGTTGTCACATAGAGTCTGACAGCCCCAGTGAAAAGTGGCTAAGGCTCTCCTCAGCCAATGTCTTGGACTCCTCATGCTTCTGGACTTGTTATGCTGTTTGCACATTCTGCACTGTTTGCGCACTTGCACTGTTGCACTATATTATGATTGTGTTCACTGTGTTGTTACTGCACCTAATGATTGGTTTTCACTGTGTTGTTACTGCACCTAACTGCACTATACCGCACTGCTTGCACACTTGTTAATGCACCTTATGCAATGTTGCCTTAGTTACATGTTATCGTGCTAAATTGCTCCATTAAAGTTGTTGCCGGACATGCGTTGTCTCCTTATGTGCGCTACCTCCTCCACCTGGCACTCCGCAAAGCTAGGGAGACACCAGGTGTGGCTGACGCAATCCTGCTAGTCCATGGAGAAAGCGGAGTTACTTACCTGTAACAGGGGTTCTCCGTGGACAGCAGGATAAGTCAGCCACACAATCCCGCCCACCTCCCTGGTGGAGGTTCGCTGCTTAGTCTCGCCCCTAGCTGGGAAGGCACCGCTAGGAACACACTGGCCCAGCTAGGGGCGGGGCATGGAGGTGGGCTACCTGGGCAGGTCAGATTTCACTAGAGAGCACTTCCGCATGGCGCCGCCCGAAGGACGTCACCAGGTGTGGCTGACTTATCCTGCTGTCCACGGAGAACCCCTGTTACAGGTAAGTAACTCTGCTTTACCGCAGGTGTGGTTTGAGGTAAAAGCCGAGTCAGAGTCCAATTGCAGCAAACTCAAAGTCCTAGATTTTAAAAAATGCTGACTTTAGTAAAATGGAAAAGTACCTGAAGGAGGAGCTGGCAGGATGGGAGGAGATAAGAGAAGTGGAAAGGCAGTTGACTAAACTGAAAGAGGCCATAACAAGGGCAACAGATATGTATGTAAGGAAAGTACATAAAAGTCAGAGGAAAAGGAAGCAGATACGGCTGCAAAAATAGCGGCGTTCACAATTTTCAGAAGATCACAAAAAGAGGAACACAGAAAAGAATACCAGATAAAACTGACGGAGGCAGAGAGAAATCAGGATGGCAAAAGCACACGCAGAAGAAAAAATGGCTACAGCTGTGAAGAGGTGTCAAGACTTTTTTCAGGTATATTGAGGAAAGGATGAAAACGAGAGGTGGAATTGCAAGGCTCAAAGATGCTGAGCACTGATTTCTGGAAAATGATAAGGGAAAAGTGGAATTGCTAAACAAATACTTCTGTTCCACATTCACAAAAGAAAATCCTGGAGAAGGGCTCCGCGTGACTGACAAAAGTAACAGGAGTAGATGTAACATTCACAGAAGAAAATGTTTGTGAACAGCTTGCAAAACTGAAACGACAAGGCCATGGGACCAGATCAGATGCATCCCAGGATACAGAAGAATCTCGGGGAGGTTTTGGCAGGACCTTTGAAAGATGTATTTAATAGATCCCTGGAGACTAGAGAGGTACTATGGGATTGGAGAAAGGCTGATGTGGTCCCTCTTCACAGATGTGGCAACAGAGAAAAGGTGGCAAAATATAGGCTGGTCAGCCCTACCTACCTCAGTGTTGAGAAAAGTAATGGAGATGCTGCTGAAAGAAAGAAAGTGTTTTTTCTGGAAGCCAACAGACTGAGATCCCGAGGTAACATGGATTTACCAAGGGAAGATCATGCCAAACAAATCTGATTTCTTTGACTCTGTGACCAGAGAACTAGATCAAGGGCATGTGATGGATGTGGTCCACTTAGATTTCAGAAAAGCCTTTGATACTGTTCCTCACAGGAGGCCTGTGAATCAACTGAGCAGTCTGGGGATGAATCCCAAGGTGGTGAACTGGAATCAGAGCTGGTTGTTTGACAGACTACAGAGGATAGTAGTGAATGGAACTCACTCTGAAGGAGGGTGAATAATGGAGTACCTCAGGGATCTGTCCTGGGGCCGCTGCTGTTCATTGTCTTTGTGGGTGATATTGCCAAAGGGTTAAAAGGAAAAGTTTGCCTTTTTGCAGATGATACGAAGCTCTGCAACAGAGTGGACACTTTGGAAGGAGTAGACAACATGAGAAAAGATCTACAAAAATGAGAAGAATGGTCAAATGCTTGGCAATTCAGATTTAATGCGAGAAAGAGCAGAGGAATGCACTTGGGATGTAGCAACCCAAAGGAACTGTATGCAATAGGGGACAGAGGCTGGTGTGAACCCGCCAAGAGAGGGACCTTGGAATTATAGTAACCAAGGGTCACACTGCTTTGCCACCTTGAGACAAGGTGGTGGCCAAAGCCAGATGGATATTAGACTGTATACAGAGAGGAATAACCAGCAAGAAGAAGGAGGTATTTCTCCTTGATGAGGCCTCACTTGGAGCATTGTATTCAGTTTTGGAGACAGTACCTTAGGATATATAAAGAATTGAAATGGTTCAGAGGAAGGTGACCAAATTGATTTGGGTTCTGCACCAGAAGCAATATGAGAAGACTTGAAGACCTCAGTATGTATAACCTAGAGGAGAGAAGAGACAGGGGGAATATGATACAGATGTTTAAATACTTAAAGGGGAAGCTGTAGAGCTAGAGGACATGAAATGAAGCTTCAAAGAGATAAACTTAAAACAACATCAGAAAATACTTTTTTACAGAAAGGTGAATACATGGAATACGCACCCAAAAGAGGTGGTGGGAGCAAAAACAGTGACGGAATTCAAAAACGCATGGGACAAACACACAGGATCACTACATAGCAAGAGGATGGAATCAAAACAAATGTAAATAACTTCTAATAGAAAGGAGTAACCTGCTTGGAATGGCACGTATAATTCTGCAACTCTGGTCTATTACTGAGCAGACTAGATGGAACCTGCTGGTCTTTCAACAGCAACAATGTGTTCCTTCAAGTCAGTGCTTACTCCTGGTGTCCCAGCAGTTCATGGGTTTTCTTAGCAGTGTGACTGAAAGTAGATTGCCAGGCCTTTCTTCTAAGGGAATGGGTGGTTAAGTGACTTGCCCAAGGCGTGCTAGTGGGAATCAAACCCTGGTCTCTTGGTTACCAAGCCAGTGCTCTAACCATTAGGCTACTCCTCCACTCTGATCTTTATCTGCCATCATATACTGTGTTACTATGACAGCTAACTATGGGGTGTGCAGTACAAGCATCTGGGTGTGTGTCTGGCAGAGTGTGAAAGACCTGATGTATACAGTGTGCCCCAGGAGGATAATTACCTGTGGGGTGTGCAGAAACGCATCTGTATGCGTATCTGGCAGAGTGTGAAGGATGTGATGCATACAGTGTGTACCCCAGGATTACTTTTACTTGTGGGTTTGCAGTATAAACATCTGTGGGTGTGTCTGGCAGAATGTGAGATATGTGATGTATACAGCGTGCCTCAGGAAGATAATTACTTGCGGGGTGTGCAGTACAAGCATCTTTGTGTGTGTCTGGCAGAATGTGAGAGATGTGATGTATTCTCTGGGAACAAGCAGGAAGTGAGTCTCACATATGGGTGTCGGCGCCAACGGAGCCCTCGCGGAAGCATCCCCCCAGCTTTCAAAGAAAGCCTTTGGGAGATGCCACCATGCATGTATGATGCCCTTCCTGCCCAAGGGTGCCATCTTGCTCAGTCTCCTTTTTTCAGTGGAGCCCTTCACACATCTGTCTGCTTTTCCCCAGAAAAAGTTGATATTTCTTGACCAGAGTTTCATACTCTCTCTGGTTGTGCACCCTTCCCGCCACCCGAGCTTGCTGTCTCCGGCATCGAGTCTCTGGTTCCTATCTTTTTTTCTTTTGGCGCCTTTTTGCCCTTTATTCCAACTGTCAGCACCGCAGATCTTCGACCTCGCTGGGGTAATTTTTTCCCCCATAGCTACCAGTGGGTTCAAGAACTGTGATCGGTGTGCCAAAATCATGTCCCTTACTGACACACACGACTGCTGCCTGCACTGCCTAGGGCCTGATCACGACCCCACGGCATGCAGTCTTTGTAAAAAGATGTCCACCAAAGCCCTCAAGAGCCGCCAGCAGCAGCATGATACGTTTTTCCTGGAGTCCCCGGTACCTCCGAAGGCTAAGGCCTCCTCTGAAGCTGCGAAATCTTGGGCACCCTTGCGGACTCCGATCAACATCATGGCTCCTCAGAAAGGGGTCTCCCTCAAGGGAACACAAGAAGAAGAAGAAAACCTCAAAGGCAGCATCCCTCAACGGCTCTGGCAATTCGGGTAAGCTCCAAGCCAGGTCCCACAGACCTAGACACTCATCCAAGGGAGGAGCCGGAAGGACTCAAACGCAGATTAGCCTCAGACACCGGAACCTATCCTCATTAAAGACTCCCCCTTGGGGGAACCGGTGCCAGGCTCAAGTTCCTTGGTGCCTGAGCCAATGGCTGCGGAGCTTTCTGGACTCAAAACCAGAATTGCGGCCCTGTATCACAGTCTGTCTGCCTTCATGGACCAGCAACAGGTGCTATTGTCCAGTATCACCAGGTCCTCCGCCCAGACCTCTGGGCCATCAATGTCAAGGATGTCCCTGGAGGCCAAGGCGATCCTCGAACATTTGGCCTCAAGTCGATCCTCGGCCGAGATCTTGATCCAGTTCCTGTTGCAAGGGACAGAGATCCTCCCTGCCTAGTGCACATGGTACCAGACACAGGGCCTTCGAGGGATGCGAGCGAGGCTCAAGCCTGGAGCCCGCAGGCCACCCTTCCCTCAAGTCTTAGACGGATTACTTGGAGTAGGAGACCGAGGACAAGGAGTCGCTGGACACCCGTCGCCACCATGATGTCCCCTCATTCGGAGCCACAGCGTTGGTCCCCTCCCGAGGACATGGCATTCCTCGACTTCATGAGGGACATGTCCAAGGCCCAAGCATTTCTGAGAGTCGGAGGAGTAATTGGCAGCGTTGCTCTTTTGCTAAAAAAGGATACTTTTGCTGTAAATTCATTGATTTATATCCTTTGTCCTTAACTTTACACCACGTTCTCTGACTGTGTGCTTATTCTGACGTGGCTTTCTGCTTTTTGTTGGACGACGCCTCCCCACTGGAAGGGCTTGGGTAAAAAAACCTTTTACCCAAGGAAAGGGACTGCTTACAGAAACTACCTACATTTCCAGGCCTCCCCGGCTCCCCAGCAGGGTCAGCAGGACAATGGATATGGGCAGGGCCCTCGTAAGCAGAAGGCTCCCAAGCCCAGCCAGGGGTAGTTTTTGACTCCTTGGGCATAGCCTCTCCACTCCAAGGAGTTCAGCAGCCCACAGGGGGATGTCTGATCCACTATGCCCAAAGGTGGCCAACCATCACCACCGATTCCTGAGCACTCCAGATGATCAAGGAGGGCTACTTCCTCCATCTGGCTCAGACACCGCCTCCTTTCTTCTCGGGGGAGCCCCTCAGGTTTCCCCCTTCACGGGGGGGCTCACAGGTCTTCTTGAGTACAGGGCAGTAGAACCAGTACCCTAACATCTCAAGGGCAAGGGGTTTTACTCCAGGTATTTCCTCATACCAAAAAGAACAGGGTGCCTAAGGCCCATCCTAAACCTGCACAACCTGAACAGGTTCTTGGCGAGGGAGAAATTCAAGATGCTCTCCCTTGGAACATTGCTGCCCTACTTCCAGCAGGGAGATTGACTATGCTCCTTGAATCTGAAGGATGCTTATACCCACATCCTCATCCATGCCAACCACAGGCAGTAACTGCTCTTAATGGTGGGGGTGGCCACTACCAATACAGGGTACTGCCCTTTGGCCTGGCCTCTGCCCCCCCAGGGTCTTCACCAAATGCCTGGCAGTGGTGGCCACCTTCCTCCACCTCCAGTGGGTATTTGTCTTCCCCCACCTGGATGACTGGCTCATAAAAGGAGGCACAGCCGCAGAGGTGCAGCAGGCTACCACATGCACCATTCAGGTTCTACAACATCTGGAGTTTGTGATAAACTACCCCAAACCCCACCTCTTCCCAACAGTGTCTGGAGTTCATAGGAGCAAGGCTAGACATTCTTCTGGCAAAGGCCTTCCTCCCCTTGGACCGGGCCAGTTGTCTCAGGGCACTGGCCATAGAGGTACAACACCGCCCCTCGGTGTCAGCTCGGCTTCTGCTGCGCCTACTTGAGCCCATGTCACCCCAGATGCCCGTCTGCACATGAGGGCCACTCAGTGGTGCCTTCGAGACCAGTGGACACAAGCCACAGGCTGTCTCCAGGACAGAGTCTGTGACCCACCAGTTGGCGGAATCTCTGACTTGGTGGCAAAACCCCCATCACCTCCAGGCAAGGATGCTCTTCCAAACCTCAAGCCCTCTGAGGGTCCTCACTACGGATGCCTCCCTGCTAGGATGGGGAGCCCACTACAAAGAACTCTGCACCCAGGGCAGTTGGTCACAGGCTGAGAGCAACCAGCAGATCAACCTCCTGGAACTTCAGGTGATATATATAGCCCTACAAGCGTTCTGCCACCGCCGAAGGCACCAGCCAGTGTTGATCCAAACAGACAATCAGGTGGCAATGTTCTATGTGAACAAGCAGGGGGGCACAGGGTCTCACCCTCTGCCGCGAAGTGATGACCCTTTGCTCCTACGCAGTTCAACAGGTCATACTCCTACGGGCGGTATACCTACGAGACCAGGACAACACCCTGGCAGACAAACTTAGCAGGGTCCTCCAGCCACACGAGTGGCAGCTGGACCGCAGAGTAGCCTACCGGCTCTTCTGGCTCTGGGGGACCCCATGGGTGGACCTCTTTGCCAGCCCAGATAATTACCAGTTGCCCCACTTCTGCTCCTGGCAGCCTCACGTGGCTGCAGATGTGTTTCTCATCCTGTGGTCAGAAGGTTTCATATATGCCTTCCCACCCACACCACTGATTGCCAAAACGCTGTTCAAGGCTCTTCACGACAAAGCCTCACTGCACTGATCCTGGTGGCCCCTCAGTAGCCTACGCAGCTATGGGTCTCGCTGCTCCTCCGGCTATCAGTAGAGACTCCGATCCCACTGGGGAGCTCCCCAGGGCTCCTGTCTTAGAAGGAGGGCTCTCTACTGCACCCCAATCTGGGTCCCTATCACTGATGGTGTGGCTGATAAAAGGGTGACCCTAGCCCCTTTCAACCTCTCGGGAGAAGTGAAAGAGATCCTGTTCGCCTACCGTAAGGCTTCCACCAGAAGAGCTTATGCCTTCAAATGGCACAGGTTATTGGTCTGGTGCGCAGAGCAAGGGGTGAACTCTTTCTCCTGCCCGGTGCAGCTGATGCTGCAGTACCTTCTTCATCACTCAAAATCCGGTCTCAAATCAAACTCCATCAAAGTACTCCTCAGTGCCCTGATGACACATTACCACCCAATGGAAAGCAGGCCCCTCTTGGTCCAGTCTCTGGTGACCCGCTTTTTGAGAAGACTTTTGCTGTCCAAACCCCCTGTTTGCCCTCCGGCGACGGAATGGGATCTCAGAGTAGTTTTGGCGCAGCTCACTCACCCACCATTTGAGATTCTGGCTACCTGACACCTGAGATGCCTCTCGTGGAAGGTTGTGTTCCTGGTGGCGTTCACCTCTGCTCGCAGGGTCAGTGAATGCCAAGCCCTAGTGGCAGAGGCACCATATACCAGCTTCTATAAGAACAGGGTTATGCTACCCACACATAGTAGCATACATAGTAACATAGTATATTACGGCAAATAAAGACAAGTATGGTCCATCTTGTCTGCCCAGCAAGGCGACAAGAGTAGGTGCATCTGCCGTTCCGTGCAGGTCACCCCTCCCCATGTCTTTGTTTAGTGATGTACCCTTCGCTTCGTGTAGGTCACCCCTATTTTTTGAGATATAAGACATAATTATGTTTATTTTGATTTTATCCTGTTGCTATAAAGAGATCCACAGTGTCTGTCCCATGCCATTTTGAATTCTGTCACTGTATTTGCCCCCACCCTTCCATTGGGAGGGCTTTGCAAGCATCCTCCACCCTTTCAGTGAGAAAGTATTTCCTGACATTGCCTTACAGTTTACCCCATTGCAGCTTCATGTTATGCCCTCTTGTTTTACAGCTTCCCCGTCTTTGGAAGAGGTTTGTTCGTTCATTAATACTCTTTAAGTATTTAAAGGTCTGAATCGTATCTCCCCTTTCCTTCCTCTCCTCCAGAGTGTACATATTTAGATCTTCAAGTCTCTTCTCATAAGTCTTCTGACACAGGCTCCAAATCATTTTGATCGCCTTCCTCTGAACTATTTCCAGTTTTTTTATGTCCTTTGCGAGATACAGTCTCCAAAACTGAACACAGTATTCCAAGTGAGGCCTCGCCAGAGACTTGTACAGTGGCATTAGTACCTCTTCCTTTCTGCTGGTAATTCCTCTTTGTATGCAATCCAGAATACTTCTGGCTATTGCCACTGCCTTGTCAGTGTTTCGCCATCTTGAAATCCTCAATCACTCCGAGGTCCTTCTCCTGGTCCATGCACACCAACCTCTCACCCCTATCGCATACAATTCCCTTGGATTTCTGCTTTCCAAGTGCATGACACTGCACTTTTTCACATTAGACCATTCTTCCAGCTTTTATATTTATTTATTTATTTACATTCTCTTATATACCACGCTATTCTGCATCAGTGCGGTTTACATTGAACAAACTGAAATTACATTGAACAGGGCATTATAACTTGGAGATAACTATTTTACAGGGAACATATATATATATGTTATAGATCTTTCCTTATGATATCCACTCTCTCAGGGGAGTCCACACTATTGCAAATTTTTGTATCATCTGCAGAAAGACAGATTTTCCATTCAGTCCTTCAGCAATATCACTCACCAATACATTGAATAGTACCGGTCCCAGAACAGAACCCTGGGGCATAGAGCTAATCACCTTCCTTTCATCCAAGTGAGTTCCGTTTACCATCATTTTCTGTCATCTGTCAGTCAACCAATTTCTGATCCAGTTCACCACCTTGAGACCCATCCTCAAACTGTTGAGTTTATTGATAAGCCTCTTATGAGGAACAGTATCAAAGGCTTTGCTGAAATCCAGGTAGATGACATCCATCGCATGCCCCTGATCTAGTTCTCTAGTCACCCAGTCAAAGAATTCAATCAGATTTGTTTGGCAAGAACGTTCTCTGCTAAAACCATTTTGCCTCGGATCATGCAACCTGTTGATTTTGAGAAAGTCCACTATTCGCTCTTTCAGGAATGCCTCCATTACTTTTTCCACCACCAAGGTAAGGCCTACTGGCCTGTAGTTTGTCACCTTTTCCCTGTTACCACTTTTATGAAGAGGTACCACATCAGCCCATCTCCAGTTCTGTGGAACTTCTCCTGTCTCCATGAATCTATTAAAAACATCCTTTAACGGCCCTACAAGAACCTCTCTGAGCTCTTTCAGTATCCTGGGATGTATCCCATCTGGTCCGATAGACTTGTCAATTTTCAGTTTTGCAAGCTGTTCTAACACATCATCTTCTTTGAATAGTATAGTATCTACTCCATTCCCATTTGTATATTTGCCAATGACAGGTGGTCCTTCTCCAGGATTTTCTCTAGTGAAAACAGAGCAGAAGTATTTTTTTAGCATTTTTGCTTTTTCAGTATCACTTTCCACAAATCCATTCCCAGCACTTTTGAGTTCTGCAATTCCACCTTTGATTTTTCTCCTCTCCCAAATATACCTGAAAAATGTTTTGTTGCCGCACTTCACATCTTTAGCCATCTTTTCTTCTATGTTTGATTTTGCTATACTTATTTCTCTTTTTGTCTCTTTTAGTTTGATCTTGTATTCTTTTCTGTGTTCCTCTGTTTGTGAACTTCTGAATTTTGTGAAAGCTGTGTTTTTTTGCCTTTATTTGTGCAGAAACGTCTTTGGAGAACCAAATAGGTTTCCTTTTCCTCTTGTTTTTGTTTACTTTCCTTACATATGTATCTGTTGCCCCTTGTATTGCCTCCTTTAGTTTAGCCTATTGCAGTTCCACTTCCCTTATCCCCTTCCAACCTGCCAACTCCTCGTTCAGGTACTTGGCCATTTTACTGAAGTCAGTGTTTTTAAAGTCTAGGACTTTGAGCTGGCTGTGATTGGACTCCACCTTGGCTTTTATCTCAAACCGCGCTGTGTGATGATCACCTCTGCTCACATGGACAGCCACCTGGATATTCATAGAAACACAGAAATATGACGACAGAAAAAGATCACATGGTCCATCTAGTCTGTCCTTCCATATCAACAACTACAACAGTCCCCTTTTTTCCTTTAGAGATCCTCTGTGTTTGTCCCATGCTTTTTTTGAATTCAGATACTGTCCTTATCTCCACCGCCTCCACTGGGAGACTATACCATGGATCCACCATTCTTTCCGTAAAGAAATATTTCCGCATATCACTCCTGAATCTATCCCCCTCATTCCACGTCCCCTCGTAGCAGAACTTGCTTTCAATTGAAAGAGGCTATCTCCAGGAACAAGCAGGAATGTAGTCTTCACATATGGGTATCGTCGGTATCGACAGAGCCTGTGCGGGAACGCTCCCCAGCATCCAATAGGAAAGCTTTTGGGAGCATCCCACAGCGCCTGCGTGCTGCCTTCCCGCCTTTCCTAACTGTCCCTCTCCGGTTCTTCGTTTTCCATGGAACCGACAGGGCACACATTATGTCACCGCAGAAAATTTCCCTTATTCTTCTTTTTTGTGGTCGCATCTGCCTTCCCTCGACGCTATACCGGTACCGCCGGTTCTTCTTTTCTTTTTTCTGAAAAAAAACCCCCAAAAAGCTTTGTTTCTGGAGTCTTCCTCCAGTAATTTTTTTTTCGGGTGCCACGCACCATTTTGGGTACTATGCCCAATTTTTTCCTTCAAAATGGAAAAACCCGCTTCTGGTTTTAAAAAGTGTTCTAAGTGTGGCGGTACCATCTCCGTCACCGACACCCATGAGTGGTGCCTCAAATGTTTAGGTCCTGACTACTCTATTTCAGAGCGTGTTGCCTGTGGGATGATGTCGAAAAGGGGCCGGCAAAACCGAGCTGCTAAACTTCCCTTTTTCCCTTCGATGCAGCCTCCGTGGCATCGACGTCTCCCAGGGCTTCATCTTCCTCCCATGGATCTCGGGTAACTAAACATAAATCTATCTGGTCCTCAAAGGGTAGATCTCCTTCTAAACATCGAGATGCCACTGGCGTTGCCATTGAGGGACTTTCACCGGCAAAATTGCCCCGGCAGGAGGCTTTGGCTTCCAAAGCACTATCGGGGCTCCAGGATGTTCTTGAGGCTTCAACCTCAGCAGATCTACTGGTGCCATGCTCTGGGGTTCCGGCTGCTTCATCCGGCACTGATACCCAAGCATCGACAGCGTCGATAGACCAGAGATTCTTGGCTATTGAACACAGTCTGGCGGCTCTTCTCACGGCCTCGATGCCCCTGAAACCGCTTCAGACAATTCAACCGGTACCGGCACCAACTGCATCGACATCGAAAGGTATTCTACTGTGACTGAGTCATGCGTCTCTATCCGGCATCGACAAGTCGGTACTGGACCACTCCGATGCTGACTTCAATCGGTACCAGGACCGTGCCTTGCACGATCACCCGAATCGGAGATACTTTGAATCCACGGATGAGTCTGAAGACTCTGAAAGCTCTGCCGATACCAGAGTACTTCATCCTGAAGATTCCTCTTCTCCTCAGCGTAGGATGCCTCCACCAGAGGATATGTCCTTTCAGGATTTTATCTGAGATGTGGCCCAAGGTCTTTCCATCACAGTAGCTCCTGAAAAAAAGCCTAGGGCAAAGGAATTAGAAATCCTACAATACCCTAAAGCTCCCAAGGAGGCAGATACCTTACCTATTCATGAGATCTTGCATGATCTTATGTTGAGGATGTGGGAAACACCTCTGACCACATCTCCTCACTCTCGAAGACTCAACACCATGTATCGAGTTCCCCCTTGTCCTGGATTTCAGAAGACTCAATTACCACACCATTCCATGGTGGTGGAATCAGCTATGAGACGGATAAAGAGTGCAAAAAGGCATCCATCTAATCCTCCAGGACATGAGTGTAGGACTCTTGACGCCTTTGGACGTCGATCCTTCCAGGCTTCCATGCTTTCTGCTAGGATCAGTTCCTATGTCTTGTATATGGGAATGTTCCTTAAGGAGGTCACGGGAGACTTAGAGCTTATGAGCCCTCTCCTTCCTGATGATAAAAGGCAGGATTATCTTACTCTTGTTAAACATGCTCAGGATGTTTCCAAGTTTGTAAATTGTGCAGCCTTTGATTGCTTTGAATGCATAAGCAGAACTTCTGCTATTGCCATAGGCGCACGTAGAATTGCCTGGCTCCAGTCGTCTGACTTGGAAATCTGGGTACAGGACAAACTGGGGTATATTTATTTATTTTATTTATTTAAAAGGAATATACCTTGCACAGGAGAGAATCTCTTTGGCAAGAATTGGCAGGGAAAAGCTAATGAGATAGATGCTGACGATATCACTTTGGATAGATTGTCCAAATCTACAGCTGATCCTGCGAGGAAAAGATCCTCTAAGAAACCATTCTTCAGCAAGAAGAAAACGTTTTATCCCTCCTATACCCAGCACGATCATCGTTTAGGCCAGTCTGCCCAAAAGGGACAGCCCAAACAACCTAGGCAACAAAGGAAACCAAAAGCAGCTAAGCCTCAACCGGCTCAGCAGACTCAGCCTCCACAGGGGCTTTGACTCCTGTCTAGAGAACTTTGCCTTCCTGGCCCTGAACGGCCCAGAACCCTCCACCATCCCAGGAAGGTTATGTCGTTTTGCCCCCAGATGGGGTCAGGTAACAGCGGAAAATTGGACTCTGTCTATTTTAAGAGAGGGGTACAAGCTTCATTTCCTCAGCATGCCCCCTCCTACAATAGTAAGACAATTCAATTCTCAGACCTCTCTCAACGACCGGTTAGGTCAAGAAGTCACTATGCTCCTTGCTCAAGGGCAATAGAAGAGATACCCATTCCCCAACGGGGTACAGGGTTTTACTCCCCCTATTTCCTTATTCCAAAGAAAACAGGAGGACACAGACCCATTCTAGACCTCAGAGAATTGAACAATTTCCTGTTCAGAGAGAAGTTCAAAATGACTTCTCTTGGAACTCTGCTGCCATACCTTCAGAGTCAGGATTGACTTTGTTCTCTAGATCTCAAGGATGCGTACACTCATGTTCTCATCCATCCAACTCACCGAAAGTTCCTTCGATTCCTTTTTCAAGGGAAGCACTACCAATACAGGGTTCTTCCTTTTGGCCTGGCCTCTGCACCAAGGGTGTTCACAAAATGCATAGCTGTGGTAGCATTTCTCCGCACCCTGGGAATATTCGTCTTCTCTTACTTAGACGACTGGCTCATTCGATCCCCTTCAGAGCTAGAGGCCAGGGTTGCTCTGTCTCGCACAATGCACATCCTTCAGTATTTGGGACTTGTCATAAACTTCCCAAAGTCCAACCTTGCTCCCACTCAATCCCTAGAGTTTATAGGAGCTCTTCTGGATACCAGACAAACAAGGGCCTACCTTCCACAGCCCCGCTGCCTTCGCATTGTGCAGTTAGCTTCCCAAGCAGTGCTAAAATCTCACCTCACTGCTCGGGAAATGTTACAGTTGCTAGGCCACATGGTATCCACCGTGCTCGGGGTTGTCAGGCCAGGAATGCTTTCCTCCTCCATTGAGGTCAGGACTTCCTGTATGCCTTTCCACCCATTCCCCTAATTCCCAAAACCCTGTTCAAGCTTCAGAGAGACAGAAGTCATATGATCCTCATAGCTCCACGTTGGCCACGGCAAATGTGGTTACCCTCTGCTCCTACATCTCTCTCAAGCTCCATCTCTGGAGTTAGGATCTGCTCCAGATCTCCTTTCTCAAGAGGACGGGATGCTGTGGCATCCCACCCCCAGTCTCTGCATCTCAGGGCCTCGTTGCTGAAAGCCTAGAACTTCACGGTCTTAACCTTTCCCAGCAGGTAAAGGATATCCTTCATGCTTCCAGGAAACCTTCCACAAGACGCTCTTATGCATTCAAGTGGAAAAGGTTTACCATATGGTGCTCGCAGAAGGGTCTTAACCCTCTTGCGCTACCTCTGGAATCATTACTGGAGTACCTTCTTCATTTATCAAATGCAGGGCTTAAGACTAATTCAGTGAGAGTCCATTTGAGTGCTATTGCAGCTTCTTTCAAGCCTCTAAATGGACAACCTATTTCCTCTCATAGCGAGATTTATGAGAGGCCTTCTTTTAACAAAGCCTCCCATTAAGCCACCACCGGTGGCATGGGACTTGAATCTGGTGTTTGTGCAGCTCATGAAACTGCCCTTTGAACCATTAGCCACTACCTCTTTGGAATTCCTTTCCTGGAAAGTTATCTTTCTCATTGCAATCACATCAGCACGTCGCATCAGTGAATTGCAAGCCTTCGTGGCGGATCCTCCTTATACAAGGTTCCATCATGATAAGGTAGTCCTTAGGACTCATCCACACTTTATGCCAAAGGTGGTTTCGCCCTTTCATTTGAACCAAGTGGTTTACCTTCCTATATTCTTTCCAAGGCCTCACGCCTCAAATACATTAAGGAACCTTCATACTTTGGACTGTAAAAGATGTTTGGCCTTTTACTTGCAAAGGACACAGCAACATAGAAAATCCTCTCAACTCTTTGTTGCTTTTGATCCTAGTCATTTGGGACTTCCAGTCTCCAAAGGACACTGTCCAGCTGGATTGCACAGTGTATATCTTTTGCCTATGAGAGTAAGAACCTTCCTCTTGAAGGCCATGTCACAGTTCACAATGTGAGAGCCATGGCAGCCTCAATGGCTCATCTTCACTCTGTGTCTATCGATGACATCTGTCGAGCAGCTACTTGGGCTTCGGTTCATACCTTCACAGCCCATTATTGCTTAGACAAGGACTCCTGCTGGGATGCCTTGTTTGGTCAGGCTATTCTTCAACACCTGTTCCACACTTAGTCAACTCCTACCCACCATCCCTGGTAGGATGCCAGAGATCCATGTGGGGAAGTGGAGCCCTTTCACAAGGTCACACAGCTTTCTGGGGCCATCTCCCTGGCATCTGCAGCTAGGGAGTCCCCATATGTGAAGACTAAATTCCTGCTGTTCCTGGAGATCACCTGTTACAGGTGAGTAACTATGTTCTCCCTATGAACATTTATGCCATGGAGGTATTTAAACATCTCAATCATATCACCTCTATCCTGCCTTTCCTCTAATGTGTACATATTAAGATCTACACACTATTCAACACACTATCTCTGTTGGTGAGCTCTAAATTCAGCATCAAGCTTTCCCTAGTCGGTTCCATCACCATTTGTCTAAGTAATGCATCTTTGAAGGCATCCACAATTTTTTTTTTTTTTTTACTTTTTTCCAGATTTGCAGAAGGAATACTCCAATCCACAACACCCTAAATTCCTTCTGAAGATATCTCCTTTCCACCTTCTTCCCAAGGCCTCACTCCAGCACACCTTGGACTGTAAGAGAGCCCTTCACACCTTGGACTGTAAGAGAGCCCTGTCTTTCTACATTTAGTGTACCCAGAGCCACCGGAAAGCTTCTCAGCTTTTTGTTTCCTATGACCCCATTCGGCTGGGGGAGGTGGTAACTTAATAGACACTGTTCACCTGGGTGGCAGACTGCATCACCCTCGCCTATGACAAGGCTGGGTTCACGCTGGATGGCCAGGTCACAGCAGATTGTGTCGGCAGATCTGTGGCAAAGCTGCCCTCAGTCCCGTATGCTGGACAACTGCCGGGCTGCCACCTGGTCTTCAGTTTACAGCTTTGCAGCTCATTATTGCCTGGAAAGGGAGTAATGAGTTGGGACTCCCTTTCCAGGCAGTAATGAGCTGCAAAGGTGTGAAATTTAGACCAGGTGACCTGGCCATCCATCGGGGTCTAAGCATCTCCTATCCTTTGACCCTTCTTTGTTCAGGCTACCGGAGTGCTGGTTTCCATCGGACACATGAGTCCTACTGCAGTCTGTATCTGCGGACTCAATTGTTGCTACTTATGGCCCCTTTGGAGGGGGACTGTGGTTTTCTCTATGGGCTTATGGTAGCCTGTAGCTAGGGAGTCCCATATGTAAGGGCTGACTTCCTGCTTGTTTCCAGAGAAAGCATAGTTACTCACCTGTAACAGGTGTTCTCTGGGGACAGCAGGAATCAGTCCTCACAACCCTCCTTCCTCACCTTGGAGTTGCTTCTTTACCCTCTTTCATTTTTGCCGTCTTAGCTGTCATCTGACTGAGCAAGATGGCACCCTTGGGCAGGAAGGACACCACACATGCATGGTGGCATCTCCCAAAGGCTTTCTTTGAAAGCTGGATGGATGCTTCTGTGAGGGCTCCATCAGCGCCGACATCACCAATCACCAATGTGTGAAGACTGATCCCTGCTGTCCCCAGAGAACACCTGTTACGGGTGACTATGCTTTGCACTAAATTGTATTGTGTACTGTCTTGACTAGATTGTAAGCTCTGACGAGCAGGAATCCGACGAGCAGGGATTGTCTCTTGTATTCATGTCTGTACAACGCTGCGTGCGTGGCGCTATATAAGTGTTAAATAGTAGTAGTAGTAGGGTGAGTAACTATGCTTACAGTGTCCCTCAGGAGGATAATTACCTGTGGGGTGTGCAGTACAAGCCTCTGTGTGTGTGTCTGACATAGTGTGAGAGATGTGATGTATACAGTGTACCCCAGGAGGATAATTACATATGGGGTGTGCAGTACAAACATCTGTGTGTATGTCTGGCAGAATGTGAGAGATGCGGGGACCGATTTTCGATGCCCTTGGTGTGTGCTTCACGTATAAAAGCTGGCCTTACCTGTGTAAAACCGCCATAATCATGTAAACCAGATATTCAACAGGGTGACTTGAATCATTGAGGCCCAGCTACCCGCACAGCACCAGGCGCTGAAGCCAAGGGGGGGAACGGGTTCTTTTTGCCATGAAACCCACATAAAGTGGATTTCTGAAACCTGTGTGTGCTGACATTGGATGTCACTAATCACATAGGCTTAAGCAACAATTCCTGGCGCCTTCAACCGCTGATGGTGAGCAGCGAACCCAAGTAATGGCAGAACAGTGCGCAGTAGAATGAGGGGAGCGGGTGCAGGCCTGTACCCAAACCGTGCAGTTGTAAAGCAACACTGGACAGGCAGAGATACCTTGTGGGCCATGAACATGGTGATCCAGAGGTTAAGATGCACCTGCCGTTGCTGGGCACAGCGAAGAATGTGACAGGCAGTGCGTACCCAGTAACAGGCTGTAGCCCAGCACCCAAGACAATAGGTATCTTGCCCCATGTGTACACAGGCCCAGGGTGAGCTACCTGCAACTGATGGAGGAAGAGGTCTACCAGAGATACAGACTGGATGGGGCAACAATAACCGAGCTGTGCAGCATTTTCAGTGTGGACCTGGAACCCTCCACTTCTAGAAGCCAGGCCCTGCCAGTGGCCATGATGGTGACCACTGCCCTGGGATTCCCTGCAACCGGCAGCTTCCAGCATGTGATAGGGCCAACTGTTGGAATCACACAGTGTACTGCATAGGAACCTTCACCAGAGCCCTGCTACATAGGATGCGCCACCTCATAGCCTTCCCCCGGACACAGCAGATGCGGCAGGAGACCATGCAGGCATTCTGCAATGTCACTGGGTTCCCATCGGTGCTTGGATATATAGACTGCACCCACATTGCACTGTGGGCACTACAGTTGGAGCAGAGGACATACCAGAACAGGCATGGGTACACATCAATGAACATGCAGGTCGTTGTGGATGCCAACATTTATTTATTTATTTATTTATTTATTTAACTGTATTTATATCCCGCTTTTCACCGGGTCAAAGCGGCGTAACAAGGGGGGGGGGGTTAATCAGTCATAGGGATAGGGTCCCATCACCAGGAGGGCAACATTGATGATTTTGACAGGGGGGTAGACAGACAAAGACAAGGTAACACAGTTTTTGATCAAGGGTTCTTGAGGTGGTCTAGAGGTTGGTGTAGTTATTTGTGGGAGGGTGTTTCTGTTTTGAGATATTCTTGGAATAGGATGTTTTTTAGCTGTTTTTTGAATGACAGGAGATCGTTATTGTTCCTGAGGTGGCTCGGTAGAGAATTCCAGAGCGATGGGGCATAAAGTTCATAGGCTCTGTTGCAGGTCCGTTGTGTGTATTTGGTTCTTTTGTGAGGGATGGTGAGGGAGTTGCTGGAGGTCTGTCTGGTCGTTTTGCTGTGGGCTGGTCGGGTCAGAAGGGTGTGGAGCTGGGTGCTCTGTGTTTGCTGGATGGTTTTGTGCATGAGTAGAATGGCTTTGTATTTAATTCTTGCTTCGAGGGGAAGTATGTGGAGGTCTCTTAGAATTGGGGTGATGTGGTCTCGTTTCCTCGCATTCTGAATAATTCTCGCTGTGGTGTTCAAGGCCGTTCGGAGGGGGTTGGTTTGTGTGGCGGGTAGTCCATGGTAGATTATATTGCAGTAGTCCAGATGTGGGAGTGTCATGGCTTGCATTACGGTCCTGAAGTCTTGAGGTTCGAGGAGAGGTCGGAGACGTTGTACTGTTTTAGCCTTGTGGAATATAGTTCCGGTGGTCTTAGTGATTTGTTGCTTGAGGGTTAGAGCCTGGTCAATGATAATGCCCAGATATCTTATTTGTGGCTGTATTTGAATTTGAGTAGTTCCCAGGTTGAGATGTGTAGGTGGTTTGAAGTCTGGGTCTTTGGTCACTATAGGAGCTTCAGTTTTCTTTATGTTAATGGAGAGGTTGTTCTCTTGCAGCCATTTAGATACATCAGCGAAACAGGCTGATAGTTGCTCATTCGTTGGGTTTGTGGTTGTAATTGGGGCATAGAGCATTATGTCGTCCGCATATATGTGGAAGTTGATGTTGTGGGACATGGACTTCATTGATGTGTGTGCCCACTACCCTGTGTCCTGCCACAATACATTTGTCCTCACCCAGTCCAGCCTGGGACAGGCAGTAGCCAGGGATCAGCTTGGAGATGTGTAGCTGCTAGGTCAGTGTGCACGTGTGTGCCCCAGGACAGGCCCAGAAAGGACGCCTGCTGTAGTGTGATGCGATGTGTACTGCAAACAGGCGGTGATAGATGTGTTCTGTACATTTTGCAACACATGAACACTACTGTGTGCACATGCTGTGCTGTTCCGCAGAGCCATGTGCACTGTAGGCCATAACGGACATTGTGGTGACAACCAGGGGAAGCCCGTAGGCCGAGAGCAGGCAGCACGCTCCAACACGTGGAATGCAGAAGAGCATGGCCTGGTGCCATGTAGCAAAGCCACATGGCACCAGTCTGTGTAGTGCACATCCATGTCTGCTCCCACCCCAGCTTGCAGACCCCTTAATTGCATCCCTGTGCCATGTCCCTGCCCCCTCTCTCCTAACATGCCTGCCCATGTCACCATCAGCCATTGCCCCCCCAAATGACTGATTGCCGCACAGTCCATATGTTGGTGTCATCTCACTGCCACAGTGTCACTGACTGATAGATATTACATCCCACCCTGCTAGTGGATGGTGTGCAGTATGCTGTCCATAGCAGACTATACCCAATGCACATCCCATTTCTCATGTTCACATCTCACATTGCCCCCACAGGTGACCAGGGATATTCTCTGAGGACCTGGATGCTGACCCCAGTGCGCTACTCCATGAGCCAGTAGGAGGAGCAGTACAATAGCGCTCATCAGCAGACCTGGGCGGGTTTGGAGCACGTAATAGGGGTGTTGAAGAGCCTTTTCCGGTGCCTTGATAGGAGCGGTGGGCAACTACTCTACAGCCCGGAGCGGGTATGTGAAATATTTGCATCATGCTACATACTCCACAACCTGGCAAGTATGCTTTGCATGTTGGACCCAGAGCCAGCAGTTGTGGAGGAGTGGGAGGCTGCAGGGGCAGCATTTGGTGATGGTGCAGAGTCCAGGAGCCAGCAGGAGACCAAGGCAATGACTCACCATGCGCGGATGATAGAGACAGTTACTGAGGCG
This sequence comes from Ichthyophis bannanicus, assembly GCA_033557465.1. Classification (NCBI taxonomy): domain Eukaryota; kingdom Metazoa; phylum Chordata; class Amphibia; order Gymnophiona; family Ichthyophiidae; genus Ichthyophis; species Ichthyophis bannanicus. Next base: position 24,477,888 of record CM066035.1, read on the forward strand.
ATTGCCCCATACCAGCACCAGGATAGGACATACAGTCACCAATAAAGTGCCCTTTACCAAGCAATGTGTGCAGAGTGATACTTTATTTCCTTCCACATGATTCCCCTGCCCCAGGGCTCCCCGCCAACCCTGGGCGCTTGCTAACATCTGCACTGCAATGCAGTGGAGCGATGTCGGAGGATGTGCTGGCAGTGTCATCACCCTTCCCAGCAGGGTGGGCTGAAGGACATGACTCAGAGCTAGCAGATGGCTGTGCTGTTGCACTGGCAGCCACAGCACCCACCACCCTGTGCCTGCATGAGGCCCACCAAACTGCACAGAGAACCAGCAATTGATACCTGGTAAGCTGCCATCTCTCTCATCAGTCACAGGTGGCACTCCACACACAATCTGTGGTTCCGCCACTCCTCACGCTCTGCCTCCATTGCCTGTTCTGCAGCCTGCAGGTCCTGCCGGATACTTTACAGCTTGGACAGTATGCCCTCTGTGCCAGTCGCCAGGCGCATACCCTCCTGCAGTAGCTCCTGATCCCAGGTCACTGCTCCCTGCACCCACAGGGTCATTCAGGTTAGCAAATTGTAGCTTGGCAAGTGAGGTGTCATGCTGGCCTGCTCCATTGCCCTGGGTGGCGAACCCAACTACTCCTCTGCCCTGGCTGGCACACTGGACTGCTCCGCTTCCCTGGCAGGCACACCAGCCTCGATGGCTGTGCTGCACCCTGGCTGTGCACTGGCATCATCTGCAGTGGGTATTGAGGCTCCCTCCGATGCATCTATCCTAGGCTGGGAGGGGGGGACTCTGGCAGGTCTGTGGCAGATCAAAGGTGGCAGAGGTTAATGACATGGCTTTCCAGTTCGGCCTGTGGGGTGGCACCCAGCCCACTGCAGAACCAGCAGGTGGTGCACGGTCCGCACCGTACTCACCCCATGTGGCACCCAAGGTTCGATAGACAGGCATGCCCTGGGTGGATGGAGGAATGCTGGGGACACATACTTGGCTATCAGGGTTCCACGCGGACCATGGGGCACCCCTTTTCACCCCACTGTGTGCCTGTGGTGAAGCTTTCAAAGCCTGCAACCCCAGAGATGGCAGCCTCCTCTACGTACTGCAGCATATGCTCCTCTAGTGGAGTGAGGCTGTGCTGCTGTGCAAGCAGCAACCTGCTGTTGCTGGCCCTCTTCTCCTTTGTTGCCTATGTACCATGCGCCACTTCTTTTTTATGTCATCCACGTCTCTGTTGTAATGGTGGACTGCATTGATCCTGTGGACAATGTCTCACCATGCTGTCTGCTGGGTGCTGGCATCCTCTGCCGCGAAGAGGGCCGTGTGCTGAGCCCCAGGGCCATAGCTGTCTCAAAAGGCGTGAAGTTAGCCTTCCTTGTGCACTTTGTCACTGTCAATGCCTTGTCAGCCATTATGTAGCCACGCGCTAAGGCAGTGTTCGGCTATCCGCATAGGTCCTCTTATGCATACGCAGTTAGAATGCACAATGGTGCCATGCCCCATCCAAAGGCATATCCAATCCCCATGTAGGCCCCTGGGCACTGGCATTTCGAAAATCTGCATGACAGCTCGTCGCCGTAGGACACCATAGCCACACAACACTGAGTGACAGCAACAGAGGTGTGCAGGACCACCCAGACTGCGATACCTGGGTAGATCGCATAACAGTAAGCAGACATGACAACTGTGATGGGCGTCACTCCGCCTTTGCGGGGGACCACACCCATGCTGCTGCAGCCCGTTCTGTGCGGGTATGGCAGAAGGGTACTACCTGTGCAAATGGTCACAGGCACAGCCCTGTATGGTAGTGACTCTGCCTGTGACTGTCTGCATTGGTAGCACCCCTCTGCGCTACCCATGCAGGATGAGTGTGTCCACCGGAGCACACACCCCATGCCTCTGAACCCTGGATCCCCTCCCCCAGTCCCCCGCAACACCCACGCAGATACGGCGCCCTGCCCCCACAAAGTGGACGACACAGCGTTTTTGCATAAATGGAACATTTTATTGGCAAAAATATGACAATAAATACAATGGTGCCAACAGTGGCAGACAAATAACTGTACAGGCGACAGACTACCCCATCGCAAGAGGGCTGCCTATGGAGCAGGGGGGCCCTGCTTGTGCTCTCTAACGGCACTAGTGAGGGCATCAATATGCACACTGATGGACTGGGCCACTGTGTGCATCTCCTCCCTCAGGATCCGCACCTCTACCACCAGGGCAGCAAGAGCCCAGTCACTAGAGGGGCGTGGGGGGTGGTGGTGCAGAGTGGACTGGTGTGTCATGGCCATGGCGTGCCCATAGCTGCTGGGGTGGACCATGACTCCACTCATGGTTGCGCGGAGCCCATGCTGAGCCATGCAGTGGGCACATGGCCCTCTGGTAGGGTTGTGGGCAGGCATCACTGCAGGCTATGCCTGCTGGTAGTGTCCTGCGCCATGTCACCATACCTGTGGTGCTTGGTGGGTGGTTTCCCCATCCCCCTGCTACCCCCTCCGATTCCTCCCCTTCTTACTCCTCTGCCTTCCTGCCCTCTCCCTGGTCCTCCATTCCTTCCTTCTCCTCTGACTCTTCTGCCTTGCCTCCCCAGTCCATCCCTGGTCCTCTGATTCCTCCTCTGACTACTCTGCCTCCCAACCCCACCCCTTGTCCTCCGATCCCCCCTCCTCTGATGCCTCGCCTACCCGCCCCACCCCTGGTCCTCCGATCTCCCCTCCTCTGCTGCTCCCCCCCCCCGGTCCTCTGATCCCCCTGCACTGGTCATTACCATTGCTCACATGCCCTGTGGCATTGTACCAACAGTCACCAGGGGGGTGCAGCAGCATCCTCACTTGCTGTGTGTGGGTGTGCCTCCTGCGAGCAATCTGGGCTGGCACCTGTACCAATGCATGGTCTGTCCCTTCACCAACATCTTATTGGGGCTGCCACCAGCATGTGACTTCGCAACACAGTCCTGTATCCCTCTACAGACACAGAGCTGCGCCTTTTGGTGTGTGTGTGTGGCCTAGCGTAGTGCTCAGCCCCCCCCCCCCCCGCCCATTGAGGCCTCCTTACCTGCACAGCCAGAGTTGGATGTCCCTCCAGATGGCTGTTGACACCATACCGCTGGTGTCTATCTACCAAGCCATAGAGGGCTCTTGCACAGGTAGCCCGTGGGGCCTGCATGATGTTGTCTTCTATACACTGGCATGCCAGACGGCTGATACACAGGTTCCTGCTTACATGCCATCCCGTTTCTTTGGCCCCTGTTTTGGACACATTCCCGGGTATGTCAAGTCAACCTTGGGCACATAGCCTGTGATACAGTCCCTGCACTTACCCGTATATGCCGCGGTGGGCGCCTTCCGCTGTGCTCAGTTTATGCTGCATTTTCATTGCTTGCCCATTTTGAGAGCGCATAACTCACGATTCAAGCACTTTTCCTGAACGGGTAACTTTCTATGGGTATGGCGGACCTCGGCGCCTTGTTGAATATCGGGCCTGTGATGTATACAGTGTGCTACAGAAGGATAATTACCTGTGGGGTGCGCAGTCAAGAGTGTGAGAGACGTGATGTATACCGTGTACCTCAGGAAGACCAACATGCACAGTGTCAATTATCTAATTTATATGTATTGTTTTATGTCTAAAAATTACAGAGAAGGTGGATGTAAATCTTTGTGCCCCTTTGTCCTCAGATAATAAAGTAAAAGTGTGGGCACTTATCTTAAGATAATTATCTTGGTGAAAGTATGCGAGTAACTTTGAAAAGTCTATGTATACTTTATTTCAGCACGGGGCATTATGAAATTCCCCCTGGAGTGAGTTCCTGCTCTCTCTTCCCTGCCTAGAAGTGTGCGTTCTGATGGGTGGATGTATTTGGAAAGTACTGCACATGCACTGCCGTAGAGACGCAGGCGTAGTATTTCTCATGCAGATAATGTATGTAACACACAGAACTTTTCATTCTTTACCCCATTATAAGTCTGTCTCTCTGAGGTAGTTGAGAAAGGGCTGCGTCAGACTCATTGTCATGTGAGTGTTAAGGTATGCTTATAGAACAGATCATCTGTGTGCATCTCTCTCTCTCTGCAGTAGTGTGTGAGAGCTTCATATGCAGGCCAGACTTAGACAACATAGGCAATTGTCGGGGGTGCCAAATTTTCAATGTACCAAATATCCAGGCCAAAGAGGAGTCTACTGTCAATTACTGAAGGGCAATACAAATGTGTGCTGTTTCAAAGGGGGCACCATGGTGGTACTCTGGCTTTTCCCTGTTTCTCTTCTGGTTCACCAATCTATAGAATGATCTTTCTGGTCTTGCTTATGGTAGCCAAAATCTTAAATCCTGGTTATATGGTTAATCTGCTATTTGTGTGTTTATCTATAGAAGTGTATGTACATTATGCACATTACATGTCCATGTATTTGTCTCTCCATGGCAGTGCACAAAGCAGATGATATCTGAACGCTTTGGTCGAGGGTCTCGCACAGTGGATCTGGAGCTCGAGACGCAAATTGAATTATTACGAGACACAAAACGAAAATATGAGAGTGTTTTACAGCTGGCCCGTTCTCTTACAAACCACTTCTACAACATGGTGCAGACACAGCGAGCCCTCGGGGATGCTTTCTCGGACCTCAGTCAGAAATCTCCAGAGCTACAGGTATTGACTGTCCTCATTCCTTTTCATCCTCATCTGATCTCCCGGATATAAAAATTGCATTCTGATCTGGGCCCTAATTTCCATAGGAGGGTTTATTATAGCGTACTGTTAGGCCAGTCCAGAGAAGTGGGTTGTGTTCCCCTAACTGCAGAAGTGGAGATGGAGAAAGATCCTTTGTCTTCTGATGACCTCATCCTGTACTATATCGGGAGTTGCTAGTATTTCTCTGTCTCCAGCTGTGGACACTTCAAAGCAGCTCTGTGGGAACTTTGAAAAAGACTGATTTGGCTTGTGAGTAACCACACTTAGGAGCAACTTCTTCAGTTGAATTCGACACAGGGGTCACTCTTTGGGTCACCCTTAACACCAGTGCCCTCCTGGATTTGCCAAGGAGATGGGGTGTCTGTTCAGTTCCCTGTCCTTATCCTGTTAAGGGCTAGTTGAACAGCCAAATTGTTGGATCAATACCCTAAGCCTAGCACAGCCTCAGTGCTCCCTTCCCTGTCTCTCCCACAAAGATTGGACGAAGGTTTCAAGAAGTATACGGCTTCAGGAGAGTAGCATTGAAGCCAGCACCTTTGCTATGTGGGCTCCCCAGGAGTGAGTAACAGATCTACGGTAAATTCCTATCTCTGTACCGCATCTACGATTATTTTAAAGGTGTCTGTAGTGGCCCCGACTTGGCCATTCAGTGGAACGTTTATTGGGTACGGGAGTAGAACTGTTGGTGTATGCAGTCTTTCCCTGCCAATTCCTGCCTCATGCTAGTGCTCTAAATGTGTGCTACTGGCGCTTGGTTGTGCATTGTTTCTGCACATGTTGGCACGTGCGCTGTCTACACGTAGGCACGTGCGGTATCTGTGCACATTGTGTGTATGGTCTGTGCACAATCTGAGTGCTTCTCTGCAGTGTGCAGTAACTCTGCACCTTCAAGAAGACAATGTGATTGATGTCGGCACTGGTCTTCTGGGAGGAGTGGCTGCCTTCTGCTCTCCATTTGCTTCCTTGACATGGAGGTTTCTGCTCACCCTCAGGAGGTCATATGCATTTGATGGACATGGAGTTCTCTTATACCTCAGCTCATCAGTCAGCATTGAGATTGGCTGCAGGAAGAGACAATGCCTCTACTCGGGATCCCTCTGCTGGCTCTTTGGAACTCATCTCACCAGAGCTTAAATAAGAAATGCCATATTGGGTCAGACCAAGGTCCATCAAACCCAGTATCCTGTCTCCAACAGTGGCCAATCCAGGTCACAAGTACCTGGCAGGTTCTCAAAAAGGTACACAGGTTCCACAATGCTTGTCCCGGGGTAAACGGTGGATTTCCCGGGTCCTCTTTAATAATGGTTTATGGACCTTTCCTCCAAGAACTTGTCCAAAGCTTTAAAACCAGCTGCATGAACAGCTTTTACTACATCCTCCAGTAATGAATTCCAGAGTTTAATTACATGTTGAGTGAACAAATATTTTCTCTTGTTACTCTAAAACGGGTTACATAGTAGCTTCATTGCGTTTTCCTTTGACTTTCTACTTTTTTGCTGGAGTAAATAACCTATCTACATTTACCTGTTCTACTTCATTCATTAATTTATATACCTCTACCATATCTCCCTTCAGCTATCTCTTTTCCAAGTTGAAGAGTCTTAACCTTTTTCAGCCTTTCCTCATAAGAGTATCCTTTCATCCCCTTTACCATTTTGTGGCTCTTCTCTGTACCTTTTCTAATTCCACTATATCCTTTTTAAGATTTGGCGACCAGAATTGCACACAATATTCAAGGTGCGGTCTCACCATGGAACTATACAGAGGCATTATAATATCCTTGGCTTTATTCTCCATTCCTTTTTTTTTTAATTCCTAGCTTTTTATCTGTACACAATGATTCCTTAAATCTTTTTCCTGGGTGGTGTTTCCTAATGTGGACGCTTGCATCGTGTAACTGTAGTTTGGGTTGTTCTTTCCTAGGTGCAAAACTTTGCACTTGTCCACATTAAATCTCTTCTGCCATTTGGACGTCCAGTCTTCCAATTTATAAAGGTTCTCTTGAAATTTTTCACAATCCTCTTGTGTTTTAATAACTTTGAATGGTTTTGTGTCATCTGCAAATCTGATCACCCGACTCGTTATTCCCATTTCCAGGTCATTTATAAATACTTTAGAAAGCAGCAGGCCCAGCACAGATAACCGGGGTACTCCTCTATTCACCTTTCTCCATTGAGAAAATTGACCATTTAAACATAGAAACATAGAAACATGATGACAGAAAAAGACCACAAGGCCCATCTAGTCTGTCCTTCCATAACAACAACTACAACAGTCCACTTTTTACCTTTAGAGATCCTCTGTGTTGGTCCCATGCTTTTTTTAATTCAGTTACTGTCCTCATCTCTACCACCTCCACTGGGAGACTATTCCACGGATCCACTACTCTTTCCGTAAAGAAATATTTCCGCATATCACTCCTGAATCTATCTCCCTTCACCCTCGTCGCAGAACTTGCTTTCAATTGAAAGAGGCTCTCTCCCTGAACATTTATGCCACGGAGGTATTTAAACATCTCAATCATATCACCTCTATCCCGCCTTTCCTCTAAGGTGTACATATTAAGATCCTTAAGTCTGTCCTCATATGCTTTATAATGAAGACCACTAATCATCTTAGTAGCAACCCTCTGCACCGACTCCATCCTGTTCACATCCTTTTGAAGGTGCGGTCTCCAGAATTGCACACCATACTCCAAATGAGGTCGCACCAAAGACTTATACAGAGGCATTATCACCTCCTTTTTTCTGCTAGCCATTCCTCTCTGTATGCACCCAAGCATCCTTCTAGCTTTTGCCGTCGCCTTTTCTACCTGTTTAGCTACTTTAAGATCATCGGACACAACTACGCCTAGGTCCCGCTCTTCTTTAGTGGACAAAAGTACTTCACCTCCTATACTGTATTGCTCCCTTGGATTGCTGCAGCCCAAATGCATGACCTTACATTTTTTAACATTAAATCCCAGTTGCCAAATTCTAGACCATTCTTCAAGCTTAGCTAGATCCCTCCTCATGTTATCTACACCTTCCTGGGTGCCTACTCTATTGCAGATTTTGGTATCATCCGCAAAGAGGCAAACCTTACCCGACAGCCCTTCTGCTATATCACTAACAAAGATGTTAAAAAGAATCGGACCAAGGACAGATCCCTGGGGCACACCACTGGTAACATCCTTCTCCTCAGAGTGAGCTCCATTTACTTGTACTCTTTGTCGCCTCCCACCCAACCAATTTCTAACCCAAGCAGTAACTTTAGGGTCCATCCCTAGGGTGCTCAGTTTGTTTATAAGTCGCCTGTGAGGAACAGTGTCAAAGGCTTTACTGAAATCTAAATACACCACATCTAGAGCTCTCCCGCGGTCCAGCTCCCTGGTCACCCAGTCAAACAAATCAATCAGATTTGTCTGACAAGACCTGCCTCTGGTGAATCCATGCTGCCTCGAATCCTGTAATCCGCTGGACTCCAGAAACCTCACTATTTTCTCTTTCAACAGCGTTTCCATTAATTTACTTACCACTGAAGTTAAACTAACCGGCCTGTAGTTTTCAACCACATCCTTTCTACCGCTTTTGTGTAAAGCCACCACATGAGCCTCTCTCCAGTCCTTTGGCACCACTCCCGACTCCAATGAGGCATTGAAAAGGTTAGTCAGTGGAGTTGCTAGAACGTCCCCAAGTTCCCTCAGTATTCTAGGGTGTATCCCATCCGGTCCCATCGCTTTGTCTACTTTAAGTTGAGCTAGTTTCTCACGAACACAGTCTTCTGAAAATTGTTCAAGATGTCCCTCGCTTCTGTTCTTATTTGTGGGTGTTTTCTGAGGTCCTGCTCCTGGTTCTTCATCTATGAACACAGAACAAAAATATTTGTTAAGCAATTCCGCTTTATCCTTATCAGCTTCTACATATTCCCCCCCTGCACCCTTGAGTCTGACAATACCACTTTTGCCCTTCCTCTTCTCACTAATATATCTGAAAAATGTCTTATCCCCCCATTTTATTGCATTGGCTATTTCCTCCTCCTTTTCAATCTTTGCCTTCTTGACTACTTTGCTAGCTTCTCTAAGTTTTTCCAAATACAGATGCCTGTCGTCCTCTCTCTGTGATCTCTTGTATTTCATGAAGGCCTCCCTCTTTTTCTTCACTTTTTCAGCTACTTCCTTCGAAAACCATAGCGGTCTCCTGTTCCTTTTGCCTTTATTTACCTTTTTAACAAAAAGGTTGGTTGCCTTTAAAATACCCCCTTTCAGTTTTGCCCACTGTTTTTCTACATCCCCCAGCTGTTCCCATCCCACTAACAACTCCCTGAGGTATTGGCCCATCTTCGCAAAGTTAGTCTTCCTAAAGTCTAAGATCTTCACCTTGGAATGGATTCTAACAGCCCTAGTCCTAATACTGAACCACACCATCTGGTGATCACTGGATGCAAAATGATCTCCCACTACAACATCAGAAACACTTTCACCATTGGTAAGCACCAAGTCCAGTATGGCCCCTTCACGTGTGGGGTCTGTTACCAATTGCCTGAATAGTTCTCCCTGTAGAGAATCCAGGATCTCCTTACTCCTAGATGATACTGCAGCAGGAATGTACCAATCAACATCTGGCATATTGAAATCTCCTAGCAGTAGCACTTCCCCTTTCCTAGCAATGCTGCGTATGTCTTCAATTAACTCTCTGTCCACCTCTTCCTCTTGTGAGGGAGGTCTGTATATCACACCAATGCAAATAGATTTCTCTTTCCCTCTTTCTAGTTTAACCCACAATGCCTCCTCTCTCCCTTTTAAGCTCTGTAATTCCAAAGCTTTAATAGTAGTTTTACATATAGTGCCACTCCTCCTCCCCTTCTTCCTACCCTGTCCTTTCTGAATAAAGTATAGCCAGGTATAGTTACATCCCAGTCATGGTTTTCTGTGAACCATGTTTCTGTAACTGCCACTGAATCCAAGTCAGCCACTCCCACCAAAGCTTCAACTTCAGAGATCTTATTTCCCATGCTACGGGCATTAATACACACTGCTTTCCATATGTTACCCCTGTTACCCATTTCCATAAAGGTATTTAATGTATCACTTACCTGGGGGCTTTCACTTACCTGGGGGCTTTCTTCACCCATCCCCAACGAATCTAGTTTAAAGCCCTCTTCAGTAGATTAGCCAGTCTACTACCAAAGATGCGTTGACCTTTCTTGGACATATGGATGCCATCTCTGCTCTGCAACCCTTGGAACAGCATCCCATGGTCTAGGAAACCAAAACGCTCTCGAAGACACCATCCACGCAGCCATGCATTAATCTCCAGGATGCGAGCCTCTCTGCCTTGGCCTTTACCCTCAACAGGGAGGATTGAAGAGAACACCACCTGTGCACCTACCTGCTTCACCCTCTGTCCCAGAGCCATGAAGTCACTTTTGATACGTTCCGAGGTATACCTGGCAGTATCATTTGTTCCAACATGGATTAGCAACATTGGGTAATAGTCAGTGGGCTTGATGAGTCTCGGCAAACTCTCCGTAACATTTTGGATCTTGGCACCAGGCAGACAGCATACCTCTCTGGACATCCAGTCTGGTCGGCAGATGGACGCCTCAGTACCCCTCAAAAGAGAGTCTCCAACCACCACTACCCTTTGTTTCCTTCTGGTCACTGATTCCGCAACTATGGGGTACTTGAACTCTGGTTCTTCCCTTTCCAGGGATGCTTTCACCTCCTCCACTTCCAGGGCTGCATAATGGTTCTTCAATTCAAGGGCTGGAGAAGTTGGATTGGTGATTTTGCAGGCTCTGGTGACTTTTGTCCAACCATTGACATTCTGTTGGCACCCATCTTCTCCTGTGCTGGAGAGCCTGGTTGCTGCAAGAAGCATCTCATCAATGTACTTCTCACTGTCTTGAATGCTCCTCAGCCTCGCCACCTCCTCTCTGAGTTCCTCCACTTGTTTCCTCAGAGCTTCAGCATGCAGGCATCCTGCACATGGAACTGGTTCTTCAACTGGCAATAGGACCTCTGTCTGGACCAAGGCAGAAGCTGTAACGGGGGCAACAGCTTTAGCAATACGATTTTTCCCAGCCATTGTTCTGTTTGTGGAGCTTAGGTATCTGTTAAAGCAAAAGAGAGAGATCTACCAAGTACCAGCTGGTTTCGCAGCTGTCCTTTCAGAGAAAAAGCAGTTAAATCTCTTTAATTATATTCAAAATGTGCTGGTCCAATTCACTGTGATTTGTTAAAGGGGGAGGTGCCCTATAAAGCAAGACTGCTCACTAGGGGTGGGTGGGAGTCGGGGTGGGGAGGAAGGTAACTAACACCTGATTAGGTGTTAGCAGTTCCTGAACCTGAGGAGGTTACAGAGTTCCGCAATCTACTGTGCTCAAGTAATGTTCCCCTAAAACAGCAAAAAGGAAATTAACCCTGCTTTAAAAAATATACACAAAACCCTTTTAAGAGCTCCCAGTCAGAGAGCTAGCAATGTAACAAAAGAAAAACCAAACAAAGAAACCCTCAAATCCTTACTTACTGTTTGATGTGTGGAGCCTGGTTAAGAAAGCCCTACTGTCTGCTTTCTGTTTTTTAAACAGTTCCTAATCCACAATGACTTTTTAATTTTGCTAAGAGTCTCTCATGAGGGACCTTATCAAAGGCTTTCTAAAAATCCAGATACACTATTTTGAGTGGTTCACCTTTGTCTACTAGTCACACCTTCAAAAAAAGTATAAGAGATTGGTGAGACAAGACTTTTCTTGGCTAAATCCATGTTGGCTTTCTGCCATTAAACCATGACTATCTACATGTTCAGTAATTTTGTTTTTTAGAATGGTTTCTACCATTTTGCCCAGTACTAATGTTATGCTCACCTGTCTTAGTTTCCCTGATCACCCTCTGAAATCCTTTTTAAAAATTGATGTTACATTGACTACTCTCCAATCTTCGGGTACTACAGATGATTTTAATGATAGATCACAGATTACTAATGGTAGTTCTACAACCTTTAAATATCATTTCTGGCATGGGTAAGTTTCCTATGTCTTCTTCAGTAAAGACTGAAGCAAAAAATTCATCCATTCTCTCCGCTATAGCTTTACCATCTCTCAGTGCACCTTCTACCTCTCCATCTAATGGTCCAACTGATTCCCTCACAGCTGTTTTGCTATGAATATACTTGAAAAAAGTTTTATTTTAAGTTTTTCTTCCATGGTAAGTTTCTTTTCAAATTTTCTCTCTTGCTTGCCTTATCAATGCCATGCATTTAACTTGTCAGTATTTATGTTGTTTCCTGTTTTTGTCATTTTGCTCTTTTTCCATGTTCTAAAAGATTCTCTTTTAGCTATGATGGCCTCTCTGACCTCACCTTTAAGCCATGCTGGCTGTCATTTGGCCTTCCTTCCACCTTTTTTTAAGCATGGAATACATCTGATCTGGATTTCTAAGATAGTATTTTTTAAATAGCGTCCAGGGCTGATGTAAACTCTTAACCTTTGTAGTTCCTCCTGTTCGATTTTTCTTAACCATTTTCCTCATTTTTTTATAGTCTCCTTTTTGAAAGTTAAATGTGCTAGCACAGTCAATTTCCTTACTATCCTCCCTCCATTTATTAAATCAAATGTGCTGTCCCATTGCAATTGTCTGAGATTAGATCCTGCATTCTTCTAAATGCTAGGTCTAAAATGGCATCTCTGCATGTCAGTTCTTGAACCAGCTTCTCCATGAAGCAGTCATTCACTTCATCTAGAAACTTTATCTCCCTAGCATGTTCTGATGTGACATTAACCCAGTCAATAATGGGGTAATTGAAATCTCCCATTATTACTGTGTTGTAAACTTTGCTAGCTTCCCTAATTTCTGTTAGAATTTCATCATATGTCTGCTCATGCTTACCCAGCAGGATGTCCCTGTGTCAGGCCAGCCTCCCGCTAAAGAGTCAGCCAAATTGGAGGGAGCATTCCAGGCCTTTGATTTATCTTCTCCAGCAGGCATGGTCCTTCTGTTGTGGCAATTCGGACTCATCGGCCTCCTGCTCCTTCTTTTCTTGCTCGGAGGATAGCCTCTTGGTGTGAAGCGGACAGAGCTCAGGTAGGGCCCCTCTGCAGAAATGCCCCCGGAAGAGGACTGACTAGGGGAACTCAGATTAGCTCTAATTTGCTAAGGATCCTGCTTTGAGTTCTGGGGGATCGGACAGTGATTACACATGTGAACAGGATGATTCTCTTGTCATTCATTGTTTTGGAAAGACAAACTGGTGGCCTTGATTGATCAAGTTTCTTTTGCCCTGCGGTTATCTGATGCTGGGTCAACTGAGCAGGATCCTCAGTTGCGCCCCCTCCTGCTGTGGGTCAGGAAACTCTCCAGAGCGTTTCTCTTTCTAAAAGTCCTGAAGAGGATGATTTGCATGGAATGTGACGCCCCTGCTGCCACATTGAAAGAGGGTAGGGTCATGAGTAGGCTCTAAACCTGGCTGCATGGATGTTGTTGCACTACGTGAATGTGTAGGCGATGGCCTTTACTAAGTGCACCTCCATTCTGGTGGAGGGTAGTGTGGCTCTTGAGGATCAAGTGGATTATAAGGTGGAGGCCTTTCTGAAAAGTTTTTTTTCGGCCGCTTCCCTTATCCTCTAAGCAGTTGTTTGTAGAAGCCTTATAGCTCGTGCCCTGCTGCATTGGGTCCAGTTGCTCCTGCAGGTTGACACTTTGCTACTCCTAGAGTCAGTAGCAGCCTTTTTGACAGACACCACATATGATTTGGTCCACTTGGCAGCCAAAGATATTGCCTTTTCCATGGTAGTGTGTCACTGACTTTGGCTTTGCCATTGGCTGCAGACGTAGTTCCAGATCTCAGCTATCTGGACTTCTTTTCAAAGGGAAGCTTGTGTTTAGGGAGAACTTGGAAAAGCTGGTTAAAGAGCTAGGAACTTCGAAACCTCATAGTCTTCTGGAGGATTCATCTAAAGTGCCTGGGCATTGTGGCCTCTCTTCCTTTGTTTTGTATTCTCCTCAGTCTGCCAAGAGGACCCAGGGAGTTCAGGGACTCCCAGTAGTATTACCAAGGGAGGCTGTCCTTTCCTCCTTCTGGTTCACGATCCCGGAGTTGGTCCTTTGAAGGACTTGCACGCCCTGCGAGGCATCGTCTTCCTCTAAGTCTCGATTTTCCCATCAGAGACAATGAGGGTTTGAAGGCCCATTCCAGGGTGCCTCCTATTGGCAGCCGGCTCAGTCTCTTCATCCAGGAATGTGACCTCGGACCAGTGGTGCTTGACATCATTCAGTCTGGCTACGTGCTGGAATGCAAGTATCCCATCCCTGTTATATCCCTGTAGGTCTGCGACCAAGAGGGCCACCATTCAGTCTGATCTGGAGAGGCTCCTCAGACTCCAAACCATAGTGCCGATGCCATCCACCGAAAGGGGCAAGGGTCAATATTCTACCCAATTTTGGATCTCAGGGGCATGAATGCTCACCTGAGGACCTTTCATTTCCATATAGAGACATTGAAAGCTGTCATAAGAGCGGTCCAATGTGGAGAGTTTCTTGCATTGTTGGACTTGGCAAAAGCATACTTCCACATTCCCATTCATGAGCTCAACTTAAAATAGGCAAAGCGATGGGACCGGATGGGATACACCCTAGAATACTGAGGGAACTTGTGGACATTCTAGCAGCTTCACTGACTGACCTTTTTAATGCCTTGTTAGAGTCTGGAGTGGTGCCAAAGGACTGGAGAGAGACTCATGTGGTGCTTTTACAGAAAAGCGGAAGTAAGGTTGTGGTTGAAAACTACAGGCCGGTTAGTTTAACTTCGGTGGTAAGTAAATTATTGGAAACGTTGCTGAAAGAGAAAATAGTAAGGTTTCTGGAGTCCAGCGGATTACAGGATCCGAGGCAGCATGGATTCACCAGAGGCAGGTCTTGTCAGACAAATCTGATTGATTTCTTTGACTGGGTAACCAGGGAGTTGGACCGAGGGAGAGCCCTAGATGTGGTGTATTTAGATTTCAGTAAAGCCTTTGACACTGTTCCTCACAGGCAACTTATAAACAAACAGAGCACCCTAGAGAGGGACCCTAAAGTTACTGCTTGGGTTAGAAATTGGTTGGGTGGGAGGCGACAAAGAGTACAGGTAAATGGAGCTCACTTTGAGGAGAAGGATGTTACCAGTGGTGTGCCCCAGGGATCTGTCCTTTGTCCGATTCTTTATAACATCTTTGTTAGTGATATAGTGGAAGGGCTGTCAGGTAAGGTTTGCCTCTTTGCGGATGATACCAAAATCTGCAATAGGGTAGACACCCAGGAAGGTGTAGATAACAATCTCCAGGAACAAGCAGGAATGTAGTCTTCACATATGGGTATCGTCGGTGCCGACGGAACCTGCGTGGGAACTCTCCCCAGTGTCCAGTAGCAAAGCTTTTGGGAGCATCCCACAGTGCCTGCGTGCTGCCTTCCCGCCTTTCCCAACTGTCCCTTGCCAGTTCTTCATTTTCCGCGGAGCCGACAGAAAAAAATCCCTTCTATTCTTTTTTGGGGTCGCGTCTGCCTTCCTTCGACGCTACACCGGTACCGCCGGTTCTTCTTCTGTCTTTTCTTAAAAAATAAAAAACTTTCTTCTGGAATCTTTCCAGTAATTTTCTCTCTGGTGCCACGCGCCATTTTGGGTACTAGGCCCAACTTTTCCTTCAGAATGGAAAAACCCGCTTCGGGTTTTAAAAAGTGTTCTAAGTGTGGCGGTACCATCTCCGTCACCGACACCCATGAGTGGTGCCTCAAATGTTTAGGTCCTGACCACTCTATTTTAGAGTGTGTTGCCTGTGGGATGATGTCGAAAAGGGGCCGGCAGAACCGAGCTGCTAAGCTTAGCACCCTTTTTCCCTCCGATGCAGCCTCCGTGGCATCGACGTCTTCCAGGGCTTCATCTTCCTCCCATGGATCTGAGGTAACTAAACATAAATCTAGCCAATCCTCAAAGGGTAGATCTCCTCCTAGACAGCGAGATGCCTCTGGCGTTGCCCCTGAGGGACTTTCACCGGCAAAATTGCCCTGGCGGGAGGCTTCGGCTTCCAAAGCACTAACGGGACTCCAGGATGTTCTCGAGGCTTCAACCTCGGCAGAACTACTGGTGCCATGCTCTGGGATACCGGCTGCTTCTTCCGGTACCGATACCCAAGCATCAGCAGCGTCGATAGACCAGAGATTCTTGGCTATTGAACGCAGTCTAGCAGCTCTTCTCACGGCCTCGATGCCCTTGAAACCACTTCAGACAATTCAACCGGTACCTGCACCGACTCTGGTGCCATCACCGACTGCATCAACATCGGCAGGTATTCTACCGGGACCAGCATGCGTATCCATCTGGTATCGACAGGTCGGTACCGGACCACTCCGATGCCGACTTCGATCAGTACCAGTATCGTGCCTTGCACGATCACCCAGATCAGAGATACTTCAAATCCACGGATGAGTCTGAAGACTCTGAAAGCTCTGCCGATACCAGAGTACTTCTTCCTGAGGATTCTTCTTCTCCTCAGCGTAGGATGTCTCCACCAGAGGATATGTCCTTTCAGGATTTTATCCGAGATGTGGCCTGAGGTCTTTCCATCACAGTGGCTCCTAAAAAAGAGCCTAGGGCAAAGGAATTAGAAATCCTGCAGTACCCTAAAGCTCCCAAGGAGGTAGCTACCTTACCTATTCATGAGATCTTGCATGATCTCATGTTAAGGATGTGGGAAACACCTCTAACCACATCTCCTCACACTCTAAGACTCGACACCATGTATCGAGTTCCTCCTTGTCCTGGGTTTCAGAAGACTCAATTACCACACCATTCCATGGTGGTGGAGTCAGCAATGAGAAGGCTAAAGAGTACAAAAAGGCATGCATCTAATCCTCCAGGACGTGAATGTAGGACTCTTACATAGAAACATAGAAACATAGAAACATGATGACAGAAAAAGACCACAAGGCCCATCTAGTCTGTCCTTCCATAACAACAACTACAACAGTCCACTTTCTACCTGTAGAGATCCTCTGTGTTGGTCCCATGCTTTTTTGAATTCAGTTACTGTCCTCATCTCTACCACCTCCACTGGGAGACTATTCCACGGATCCACTACTCTTTCCGTAAAGAAATATTTCCGCATATCACTCCTGAATCTATCTCCCTTCACCCTCATCCCATGTCCCCTCGTAGCAGAACTTGCTTTCAATTGAAAGAGGCTCTCTCCCTGAACATTTATGCCACGGAGGTATTTAAACATCTCAATCATATCACCTCTATCCCGCCTTTCCTCTAAGGTGTACATATTAAGATCCTTAAGTCTGTCCTCATATGCTTTATAATGAAGCCCATTAATCATTTTAGTAGCAACCCTCTGCACCGACTCCATCCTGTTCACATCCTTTTGAAGGTGCGGTCTCCAGAATTGCACACCATACTCCAAATGAGGTCGCACCAAAGACTTATACAGAGGTATTATCACCTCCTTTTTTCTGCTAGCCATTCCTCTCCGTATGCACCCAAGCATCCTTCTAGCTTTTGCCGTCGCCTTTTCTACCTGTTTAGCTACTTTAAGATCATCAGACACAACCACGCCTAGGTCCCGCTCTTCTTTAGTGGACAAAAGTACTTCACCTCCTATACTGTATTGCTCCCTTGGATTGCTGCAGCCCAAATGCATGACCTTACATTTTTTAACATTAAATCCCAGCTGCCAAATTCTAGACCATTCTTCAAGCTTAGCTAGATCCCTCCTCATGTTATCTACACCTTCCTGGGTGTCTACTCTATTACAGATTTTGGTATCATCCGCAAAGAGGCAAACCTTACCCGACAGCCCTTCCGCTATATCACTAACAAAGATGTTAAAAAGAATCGGACCAAGGACAGATCCCTGGGGCACACAACTGGTAACATCCTTCTCCTCAGAGTGAGCTCCATTTACTTGTACTCTTTGTCGCCTCCCACCCAACCAATTTCTAACCCAAGCAGTAACTTTAGGGTCCATCCCTAGGGTGCTCTGTTTGTTTATAAGTCGCCTGTGAGGAACAGTGTCAAAGGCTTTACTGAAATCTAAATACACCACATCTAGAGCTCTCCATCGGTCCAACTCCCTGGTCACCCAGTCAAAGAAATCGATCAGATTTGTCTGACAAGACCTGCCTCTGGTGAATCCATGCTGCCTCGGATCCTGTAATCCGCCGGACTCCAGAAACCTCACTATTTTCTCTTTCAGCAGCGTTTCCAATAATTTACTCACCACTGAAGTTAAACTAACCGGCCTGTAGTTTTCAACCACATCCTTTCTTCCGTTTTTGTGTAAAGGCACCACATGAGCCTCTCTCCAGTCCTTTGGCACCACTCCCGACTCCAACGAGGCATTGAAAAGGTCAGTCAGTGGAGTTGCTAGAACGTCCCCAAGTTCCCTCAGTATTCTAGGGTGTATCCCATCCGGTCCCATCGCTTTGTCTACTTTAAGTTGAGCTAGTTTCTCACGAACACAGTCTTCTGAAAATTGTTCAAGATGTCCCTCGCTTCTGTTCTTATTTGTGGGTGTTTTCTGAGGTCCTGCTCCTGGTTCTTCATCTGTGAACACAGAACAAAAATATTTGTTAAGCAATTCCGCTTTATCCTTATCAGCTTCTACATATTCCCCCCCTGCATCCTTGAGTCTGACAATACCACTTTTGCCCTTCCTCTTCTCACTAATATATCTGAAAAATGCCTTATCCCCCCATTTTATTGCATTGGCTATTTCCTCCTCCTTTTGAATCTTTGCCTTCTTGACTACTTTGCTAGCTTCTCTAAGTTTTTCCAAATACAGATGCCTGTCTTCCTCTCTCTGTGATCTCTTGTATTTCATGAAGGCCTCCCTCTTTTTCTTCACTTTTTCAGCTACTTCCTTCGAAAACCATAGCGGTCTCCTGTTCCTTTTGCCTTTATTTACCATTTTAACAAAAAGGTTGGTTGCCTTTAAAATACCCCCTTTCAGTTTTGCCCACTGTTTTTCTACATCCCCCAGCTGTTCCCATCCCACTAACGACTCCCTGAGGTATTGACCCATCCTCGCAAAGTTAGTCCTCCTAAAGTCTAAGATCTCTTGATGCCTTTGGACGTCGAACCTTCCAGGCTTCCATGCTGTCTGCTAGGATCAGTTCCTATATCTTATATATGGGAATGTTCCTTAAGAAGGTCACAGGAGATTTAGAGCTTATGAGCCCTGTCCTTCCTTATGATAAGAGGCAAGATTATCTCGCCCTTGTCAAACATGCTCAGGATGTTTCCAAGTTTGTGAATCGTGCAGCTTTTGACTGCTTTGAGTGCATAAGTAGAACCTCTGCCATTGCCATAGGTGCACGTAGGATTGCCTGGCTCCAGGCATCTGACTTGGAAATTTGGGTACAGGATAAACTAGGGAATATTCCTTGCACAGGAGAGAATCTCTTTGGCAAGAATTGGCAGGAAAAAGCTAATGAGATAGATGCTGACAATATCACTTTGGATAGATTGTCTAAATCTACAGCTGATCCTCCGAGGAAAAAATCCTCTAAGAAACCATTCTTCAGTAAGAAGAAGAGGTTTTATCCCTCCTATACCCAACAGGGACATCGTTAGGGTCAGTCTCCCCAAAAGGGACAGCAGCAACAACCTAGACAAAAAAAGACAAAAGCAGCTAAGCCTCAACCGGCTCAGCAGACTCAGCCTCCACAGGGGCTTTGACTCCTATCTAGAGAACTTTGCTTTCCTAGCCCTGAACGGCCCAGAACCCTCCACCATCCCAGGAAGGTTATGTCATTTTGCCCCCAGATAAGGTCTGATAACAGCAGAAAATTGGACTCTGTTTATTGTAAGAGAGGGGTACAAGCTTCATTTTCTCAGAATGCCCCCTCCTACAATGGTAAGACAGTTCAATTCTCAGACCTCTCTCAACGACCAGTTAGGTCGAGAGGTCACTGTGCTTCTTGCTCAAGGGGCACAGGGTTCTACTCCCCCTATTTCCTTATTCCAAAGAAAACAGGAGGATACAGACCCATTCTAGACCTCAGAGAATTGAACAAATTCCTGTTCAAAGAGAAGTTCAAAATGATTTCTCTAAGAACTCTGCTGCCAAACCTTCAGAGTCAGGATTGGCTTTGTTCTCTAGATCTCAAGGATGCGTACACTCATGTTCTCATCCATCCAACTCATCGAACGTTCCTTCGCTTTCTGTTTCAAGGGAAGCACTACCAATACAGGGTTCTTCCTTTTGGCCTGGCCTCTTCACCAAGGATGTTCACAAAATGCATAGCTGTGGTGGCAGCATTTCTCCGCACCCTAGAAATATTCGTCTTCCCTTACTTAGACGACTGGCTCATTCGAGCCCCTTCAGAGCCAGAGGCCAGGGCTGCTCTCTCTCGCACAATGCGCATCCTTCAGTATTTGGGACTTGTCATAAACTTCCCAAAATCCATCCTTGCTCCCACTCAGTCCCTGGAGTTTATAGGAACTCTGCTGGATACCAGACAGACAAGGGCCTGCCTTCCACAGCCCCGCTGCCTTCGCATTGTGTAGTTAGCTTCCCAAGCAGTGCTAAAACCTCACCTCACTGCTCGGGAAATGTTACAGTTGCTAAGCCACATGGCATCCACCGTGCATGTAGTTTCTTATGCTCGCCTCCATATGAGGGCAGCCCAGTGGACTTTATCCACTCCGTGGACTCAGGCGTCAGCTTGCCTGTCAGACAAAATAGTAAACTCAGATCGTCTTATTTTGTCCCTACAATGGTGGCGGTCACCCCAAAACCTTTTGGTGGGGTCTCCTTTTCAGTAACCCCCACCCCAAGCTATTCTAACAACAGATGCCTCACAGGTGGGTTAGGGAGCCCACCTGCAAAGCCTCTCTACCCAGGGTACTTGGACTCCACAGGAGGCCTATCTACACATCAGTCTCCTGGAACTCAGAGCAATCTTCCTTGCTCTACAAGTATTCCACACCCAGCTCAGCTACAAGACAGTACCAGTTCAAACGGACAATCAAGTAGCCATGTTCTATGTGAACAAACAGGGCGGAACAGGCTCTCTGTCGCTATGCAACGAAGCTTTGTGACTATGGTCCCTCACCAGAGAGCATCAGATTCATCTCCTTGCGGTGTATCTTCCAGGCATTCAAAACTCTTGGGCAGATAGACTCAGTCGAGTTCTGCTTCCACACAAATGGTCTCTCCATTTGGACCAGGTGGCCAAAATTTTCCAAATTTGGGGAACCCCGGACGTAGACCTCTTCGGAGGAATGCCAAACTTCCCCGGTTCTGTTCCAGAATTCCGGCTCAGGGTTGTCAGGCCAGGGTTGTCAGGCCAGGGATGCTTTCCTCCTCCATTGGGGCCAGGACTTCTTGTATGCCTTTCCACCCATTTCCCTAATTCCCAAAACCCTGTTGAAGCTTCAGAGAGACAGAGGTCATATGATTCTCATAGCTCCACATTGGCCACGGCAAATGTCGTATCCTCTGCTCCTACATCTCTCTCAAGCTCCACCTCTGTAGTTAGGATCTGCTCCAAATCTCCTTTCTCAGGAGGACGGGATGCTGTGGCATCCCAATCCCCATTCTCTGCGTCTCAGGGCTTGGTTGCTGAAAGCCTAGATCTTCATGGTCTTAACCTTTCTCAGCAGGTAAAGGATATTCTTTATGCTTCCAGGAAGCCTTCCACAAGAAGCTCTTATGCATTCAAGTGGAAAAGGTTTATTTATTTATTTATTTATTTACATTCTCTTATATACCGCGCTATTCTGCATCAGTGCGGTTTACATTGAACAAAGCGAAATTACATTGAACAGGGCATTATAACTTGGAGATAACTATTTTACAGGGAACATGGGCTATGGAGGGTTAAGTGGCTTGCCCAAGACCACAAGGAGCACCTGTGGGACTAGAAACCCCAGTCCTTCCGGCCCAAGGTTGCTGTCCTCTAGTGGGATTTGAACCCCCGACCTTCCGGCCTGAAGTACCTTGCCCCAACCACTAGGCCACTCCTCCACTCCATATGGTTTACCATATGGTGCTCGCAGAAGGGTCTTAACCCTCTTGCGATACCTCTGGAATCATTACTGGAGTATCTCCTTCATTTATCTAATGCAGGGCTTAAGACCAATTCAGTGAGAGTTCATTTGAGTGCTATTGCAGCTTCTTTCAAGCCTCTAAATGGACAACCTATTTCGTCTCATCCTCTCATAGTGAGATTTATGAGAGGCCTTCTTTTAACTAAGCCTCCCATTAAGCCACCACCGGTGGCATGGGACTTAAATTTGGTTCTTGGGCAGCTCATGAAGCCGCATTTTGAACCATTAGCTACTATCTCTTTGAAATTCCTTTCCTGTAAGGTC
Organism: Ichthyophis bannanicus; assembly: GCA_033557465.1. NCBI lineage: Eukaryota > Metazoa > Chordata > Amphibia > Gymnophiona > Ichthyophiidae > Ichthyophis > Ichthyophis bannanicus. The sequence continues at coordinate 24,499,915 of CM066035.1, forward strand.
ATCTTTCTTATTTCAATCACATCAGCACGTCGCATCAGTGAATTGCAAGCGTTTGTGGCTGATCCACTTTATACAAGGTTCCATCATGATAAGGTAGTCCTTAGGACTCATCCACACTTTATGCCAAAGGTGGTGTCACCTTTTCATTTAAACCAAGCGGTTTACCTTCCTGTATTCTTCCCAAGGCCTCACGCCTCAAATGCAGGAAGGAATCTTCATACTTTGGGCTGTAAAAGAGCTTTGGTCTTTTACTTGCAAAGGACACAGCAACATAGAAAGTTCTCTCAACTCTTTGTTGCTTTTGATCCTAGTCATTTGGGACTTCCAGTCTCCAAAAGAACACTGTCCAGATGGATTGCACAGTGTATTTTTTTTTGCCTATGAGAGTAAGAACCTTCCTCTGGAGGGCCATGTCACAGCTCACAATGTGAGAGCCATGGCAGCCTCTATGGCTTATCTTCACTCTGTGTCTATCGACGACATCTGTCGAGCAGCTACTTGGGCTTTGGTTCATACCTTCACAGCCCATTACTGCTTAGACAAGGACTCCCACCAGGATGCCTTGTTTGGTCAGGCTGTTCTTCAACACCTGTTCCATACTTAATCAACTCCTACCCACCATCCCTGTTAGGATGCCAGAGATCCATGGGGGGAAGTGAAGCCCCTTCACAGGGGCACGCAACATCTGTGGCCTTCTCCCTGGCATCTGCAGCTAGGGAGTCCCCATATGTGAAGACACACACAAATAGCGAGGGGATTTAGGTGGTCACCAATGCTTTATTAATTAAAACGCCCCAGCGCGTTTCGGCAAAGCCTTCATCAGGGGTCTGAGAACTGCAAAACCAACAAATAAATAATACACAGGATATGAAAAATATAAAATAAATCATATAGATAATAATAAGAGAAGAATAAAAGAATAAACATAATTATTAATATAATGTCTAACAACATGTATAGACAACTTTAAAAAATAACAATAAAGAATATATATGCAGAAATCCAATGTGATTTAAAATATAAATACACAACGATGACTAAAAAATAAATAGTAAAACTTGTATATAATAAATAAGACAATACTTACAGATAGAATTGGTCAACAAACACTATAAATTGCACAGCAACCGGTATGAATCAATACCTGAAGTAAAAGCTGGAATCATATCACAAACAACATAATTTAATATAGAATAATGTATATTACAAAATTAACCAAATATGAGACAACAGCGAGAAACCAGGACCAAGGGGCAAAAAGGAGACTTATAAAGGCAGAAATGGAACTTGTATGAAGCAATTATTCAAAGCAAAGGGGGGGGAAGGAGGGGAACATGTGTGAAACCACATAATGAATATTATAATGTTCCTAACCAAGATAAAAAAGTGAAAAAGTAAAAGGACTGTTGTGGGGTACAAATAAGAAGAATAACCAAAAGAAGGACAGCTTATGGATTGGTATCACGGCTTATAATGTGACCTTAAAGCAACATATAAAAGAGGTACTTCATGAGGACAATAAAAATATTTATATTTCTTTTTGCTTAGACTGAATGTGTATTGCACAATAGATATTGAAATCTCCAGGAAGAAGCAGGAATGAGTCTTCACATATGGGTACGTCGGTACCGATGGAGCCTGAGCGGGAACGCTCCCCAGCGTCCAATCAGAAAGCCTTTGGGAGCATCCCACAGCGCCTGCATGCTGCCTTCCCGCCTTTCCAACTGTCTCTCCTCAGTTGTTCTTTTTCCACGGAGCCAGCAGGTCGTGTTCCTGTCACCGCAGAAGAATTTCCTTATTTTTTCTTTATTTTTTCTGTCGCGTCTACCTTCCTCAACGCTATACCGGTACCGCTGGTTCTTATTCTTTTCTTTTTAAAAAAAAAAGACTTTTTTCCATTATTTTTCTTCAGGTGTACTTCAGTTTTGGGCCTTGGGCCCAAAACCCTTTTCCTTAAATATGGAAAAACCTGCCTCAGGATTTAAGAAGTGCACAAAATGTGGCGGTACTATCTCCGTCACCGACACCCATGACTGGTGTCTAAAATGTTTAGGCCCTGACCATTCCATTAAAGATTGTGTGTCCTGTTCCATGATGTCTAAGAGAGGTCGACAGAACCGAGCTGCCAAGCTCAGTACCCTGTTTCCCTCTGATGCAGCTTCGGTGGCATCAACGTCTTCCAGGGCTTCTTCCTCCTCACATGGATCTCAGGTAACTAAACATAAATCCAGCCGGTCCTCGAAGGGCAAATCTCCTTCTAAGCATCGAGATGCCCCTAGCCTTGCCTTCGAGGATACTGCACCGGCAAAATTACCCCGGCGGGAGGCTTCGGCCTCTAAAGCATCATCATCGGGGTTCCAGGATGATCTTGATGGCGTGGCCTCGACAGATCTCCTGGTGCCATGCTCTGGGGTACCGGTGGCCTCCGCCGGTACCGACTTCCAGGCATTGGCAGCGTCGATGGATCAGAGGATTCTGTCCATCGAACGCAGTCTGGCGGCTTTCCTTGTGGCATTGACGCCCGTGGTACCGCAACAGACTACTCCGCCGGTACCGGCTCCGGTATCGCCATCGGCACCGATTCCAGTACCAGTGGCATCGACATCGGCATCGGTGTCAGCTATACCGGTACTCTGCCCTCTGCAGCCCTCCGGTACCAGTACCCCGGTACCGATGATTCCCGATACCGATCCCGGTCGGTACGGGTATCGGGCTTTGCAAGAGCATCCCAACAGACGATACTTCGATTCCTCTGATGACTCTGAGGATTCTAAAGAGTCTGTCGATGCAGCGATGCTTCTTCCACAGGAGGAGTCCTCTCCTAAACGAAGGATGTCTCCTCCAGAGGACTTGTCTTTTCAAGACTTTATCAGAGAGGTGGCTCGGGGTCTCTCTATTACAGTAGCCCCAGAGTTAGAGCCTAGAGCTAAGGAGTTAGATATTCTACAATATCCTAAAACTCCTAAAGAGGCAGCTACCTTGCCTATTCATGAGATTCTGTATGATCTCATGTTAAGGATTGTCAGACGGCTGCCTGGGTGAGAATTTTTCACAGTCTTGGCAAGTGCATATATCTATATGATTTGCAAGGTATTGTGGGCAATGTAGTTCATTCACACCAGACACAGCTGCTGACAATAATTTAGTTGTGCTCTTGGGTAAAGCCAATAAGATATTTATTTATGGGGTTATTTCTCCCAACACAGATATGCTTGGTAGCACATAAATCAGATAACTTGCTTTCAGTATTAACTTGGAAAAACAAAGACAAAATCAGGAAAACAACAAATGAAAAGCCACAAAGCAAGAAACAAACTGTTCTTTTAAAGTTAACTTCTGATTACTTCCCACATAGATACAGAAGTGATTCTCTCCTAGCTCACAAGCAATTAGGTAAGGCTTAATTGCTAGCAGTTATCCAGCTGAAACCCCTTAGCTGGCTTGCTTTCTACTGTGTGGGTCAAATCCTGCTTCAGGAGCTTTTCTGAGTAGATTAAAGAACAAATTTATATTTCTTTGTGATGGTTGCTGTACTTTATAACAGAAAGTTACCAACGGAGTTTAGATAGAGAGCAGTCCATATAAATAGGATCTTCATCTGCTATTATTCCCCCTTGTTCAACAAGCATGGGTTCAATATCAGGGATTGGCACAGATGAATCTCTCAATGGAGCACTTCCAGGAGAATACTTGTTTCCCTGCTGTCTTTCAAGGTTATAGCTAGGACATAGATCAGTGTTCATACCTGAGCTTCCATTGCTATGAGAGTTCCTCTCTATATAGCTTGGCCAGTATGTAGTCCAGTTCTTATGTCCAGCCTTCCAATCCAGATCCCTGGACACTGGATCTCTCTTCACATACCTTCTGGCACGGGTCTTAGGGTCCCTTCCACGTGCAGCCGTCTCCCTCACAGGTAGCGTCTGGAGATTCCTAGCTCTGCAGCACCATTCCTCTGGCTTTCCCCAGTCCAATGGTGTATGCTGGCCCTTGGAATACCTCCCAGTATACGTACTGCTTTGGACTCTTCTAGACCTCTCAAAGGCTTTTCTCCTCTTTCTTCCAGAGGGTCTCTTTCCCTCTCTGTCCGTCCGGTTTGGCTTCTGCTTCTGATGATCCTTCAGTTGAAACTGAGGATAATTCTCTGGATATCCAAGGTGATCATGAAGATGATCATCTGTAGAATAAACTCTACTCTTATTCTGCCTTGATGAGTGCTCCTCCCTAACACAGCGCAGCTGTGCTGAATCAGGCCCTGCCCTTTGAGATGAGTGCTTAGGGATTACCTCATAGCCCTCCTGATTGAACACACGTTTCCCCACTTCAGCTCCTCTAATGGCTGTTGGAAACCTGGTGCATTCTGGGATTGGTAGTCTTTTATGGGAAAATTCTGTTTTCTTATTTCTACCAGAACTGACAGGTTGCTTGTTCAGAGTCACTTCACCTTTTCTATAGCTCCTTCCTGAGCTATGATAAGCTTCCTTATCACAGGATGTGGGAAGCACCTCTATCCACCTCTCCTCATTCTCGCAGGTTAGACACCATGTGTCGTGTACCTCCTTGTCCTGGTTTCCATAAAACTCAGCTTTATTGTGGTTGAGTCTGCAATGAGAAAGATTAGAAGTGCCAAGAGACATGCCTCTAATCCTCCTGGACGTGAATGTAGAACCCTGGATGCTTTTGGTAGAAGAGTCTTCCATGCTTGCTGCGAGAATTAATTCCTATAGTCTCTACATGGGAATGTTCTTAAAAGAAGTCACTGACCATTTGCTGACTTTAAGTCCTTTTATGTCGGACAGTAAAAGGCCAGAATTTCTCTCTGGGCTCAAACATGCCCAGGATATCTCCAAATTCTCCAACCGTGCAGCTTTCAACTCCTTTGAATGCGTAAGCAGAGCCTCAGCTATAGCTATAGGCGCACGTAGGATTGCTTGGCTTCAAGCATCTGATCTGGAGACCCGGGTCCAAGATGAATTGGGAAATATCCCTTGTACAGGTGAGAATCTGTTTGGTAAAGATTGGCAAGCAAAAGCCAATCAAATGGATGCTGAAAATTCTGCTTTGGATAGACTATCCAAATCTACTGCTGCTCCTGCTAAGAAATGGTTGCTCAAGAAAACACCTTTTTCTAAAAAGGGAAGATCCTATCCTGCTTATAGTCAGAGAGCATCTTCTGCAGCTCAGTTTCCTTCCAAACGTCAGCAATCCTCCAAACAGACCAAGGCAAAGGCTGCGAGGCCTGCTCCAGCCCAGCAATCTCAGCCCCCTCAGGGCCTTTGACTCTCTGCTAGAGAACTTAGCCTTCCTGGCTCTAGAAGGACCAGAGCCCTCCACCATCCCAGGAAGATTGTCACTTTGCTCCCAGATGGGGGCAAATCACAGCAGAGCATTGGACACTCTCCATCATAAGAGAGGGGTACAAGCTTTATTTTTCCAGCTTGACCCCCTCACAAGAGTGCACCAGTTCAATTTTCCAACCTCCCTCCTCAGCCTGTTAGAGCAGGAGGTTGCCACTCTTCTAGCCCAGGGGGCAATAGAGGAAGTGCCTTCTCAACAACAAGGCACGGGGTTCTACTCCCCATATTTTCTTATCCCAAAGAAAACAGGGTGCTTCAGGCCCATTTTAGATCTCAGAGAATTGAACAGATTCCTAGTCAAAGAGAAATTCAAGATGGTTTCTCTAGGAACTCTGCTGCCATACCTTCACAGTCAGGATTGGCTTTGTTCTCTAGATCTCAAGGATGCGTACACTCATGTTCTCATCCATCCAACTCACAGAAGGTTCCTTCGGTTCCTTTTCCAGGAGAAGCACTATCAATACAAAGTGCTCCCCTTTGGCCTGGCCTCTGCACCACGGGTGTTCACGAAATGCATGGCAGTGGTTGCTGCTTTTCTGCGCACCCTGGGAATATTTGTCTTCCCTTATCTGGATGACTGGCTCATTCGAGCTCCCACTCAATCAGAGGCCAAGACTGCTCTAACCTGCACAATGCGTATCCTTCAATATTTAGGGCTGGTAATAAACATCCCAAAATCCAATTTGATCCCTACTCAGTCCCTGGAGTTTATAGGGGCACTGCTGGATACCACAAAGGCAAGGGCCTATCTTCCCCAGGCCTGCTGCCTTCCCTTGATGCAGTTAGCTTCTCAAGCAGAGTCAAAACCCCTACTAACTGCTCGAGAGATGTTACAGTTGCTAGGCCACATGGCATCCACCGTTCATGTGGTACCATATGCTCGCCTTCACATGAGAGCAGCTCAGTGGACTTTATCCACCCAATGGACCCAGGCATTAGGCTGCCTGTCCGACAAAATAGCAAACACAAGTCGCCTCATTTTGTCTCTCCAGTGGTGGAAGTCCCCTCAAAACCTGTTGCTGGGGTCTCCTTTTCAACAGCCTCTACCCCAGGAAACTCTTACAACAGATGCTTCTCCAATGGGCTGGGGAGCTCATCTTCAGGACCTCTCCACCCAGGGCATCTGGTCCCCACAGGAGACTTGTCTACATATCAATCTCTTGGAACTCGGAGCAATCTTCCTTGCTCTGCGAGTTTTCCACACCCTGCTCAGCCACAAGACAGTCCTTGTCCACACGGACAATCAAGTAGCCATGTTCTATATAAACAAGCAGGGAGGAACTGGCTCTCTGTCGCTTTGCAACGAAGCTCTGCGACTGTGGGCCCTCGCCAGAGAGCATCACATTCATCTTCTGGCAGTCTATCTTCCAGGTGTTCAAAACTCTTGGGCGGACAGACTCAGTCGAGTTCTGTTTCCACACAGGTGGTCCCTACATATGGACCAGGTATCCAAGATTTTTCAAATTTGGGGAACCCCGGACATAGACCTCTTTGCAAGTCCGTGGAATGCCAAACTTCCCCGGTTCTGTTCCAGAACTCCGGCTCAGGGGGCTCAGGCAAGGGATGCTTTCCTCCTTCACTGGGGTCAAGACTTCCTGTATGCCTTTCCACCCAATCCCCTAATTCCCAAAACCCTGTTCAAGCTTCAGAGAGACAGAGGCCACATGATTCTCATAGCTCCACATTGGCCACGGCAGGTGTGGTAACCTCTGCTTCTACATCTCTCTCAAGCTCCCTCCCTAGAGTTAGGGTCTGCCCCAGACCTCCTCTCTCAGGAGGACGGAAAGTTGTGGCATCCCAATCCCCAGTCTCTGCATCTCAGGGCTTGGTTGCTGAAGGCCTAGATCTCCAGGATCTTCCTCTTTCTCAACAAGTGAAAGATGTTCTTTATGCTTCCAGAAAACCTTCCACTAGACGTTCTTACGCCTTCAAGTGGAAAAGGTTTACCATCTGGTGTTCTGGAAAGGGTCTTAACCCCCTGTCAATACCTCTAGAATCGTTACTGGAGTATCTCCTGCATCTCTCTAATGCAGGCCTTAAGACAAATTCAGTAAGAGTCCATCTGAGTGCTATTGCAGCTTCCCTCAGGCCTCTAAATGGACAACCTGTTTCCTCTCATCCCCTTGTAGCAAGGTTCATGAGAGGCCTCCTTTTAACAAAGCCTCCCATTAGACCACCTCCGGTGGCATGGGACTTAAATTTGGTTCTTGGTCAGCTTATGAAGCCGCCTTTTGAACCTTTATCTACTACCTCCTTGAAATACCTTTCTTGGAAGGTTATCTTTCTCATTGCAATCACATCAGCACGCCGCATCAGTGAATTGCAAGCACTAGTAGCTAATCCACCTTATACAAGGTTCCATCATGACAAGGTGGTCCTTAGGACTAATCCACACTTTATGCCTAAGGTGGTCTCGCCTTTTCACCTCAACCAAGAGGTCTACCTACCTGTCTTTTTTCCAGGACCTCATGCATCAAGTGCAGAGAGGAATCTTCATACCCTGGACTGTAAAAGAGCTCTAGCTTTTTACTTACAGAGGACACAGCAACATAGAAAGTCTTCCCAACTCTTTGTTGCTTTTGATCCTTCTCATTTGGGACAACCAGTCTCCAAGAGAACTCTTTCCAACTGGATTGCCCAATGTATTTCTTTTGCCTGTCAGAGCAAGAACATTTCTCTGGAGGGCCATGTCACAATGTGAGAGCCATGGCAGCCTCAATGGCTCATCTGAACTCTGTGTCTATCGATGACATCTGTCGAGCAGCCACTTGGGCCTCAGTTCTTACCTTCACAGCCCATTACTGCTTAGACAAGGACTCCCGCTGGGATGCCTTGTTTGGTCAGGCTGTTCTCAAACACCTGTTCCATACTTAGTCAACTCCTACCCACCATCCCTCATGGGATGCCAGAGATCCAGGTGGCGAAGTGCAGCCCTGTCCCAGGGACACACAACTTCTTGGCTCTCTCCCTGGCATCAAAAGCTAGGGAGTCCCCATATGTGAAGACTCATTCCTGCTTGTTCCTGGAGATAGCACAGTTACTTACTTGTAACAGGTGATCTCTAGGAACAGCAGGAATAAGTCTTCACAACCCACCCACCTCCCCTAGGAGTTGTCTCTCTCTCTCTATCTCTCTTCTTTTCCCTCTCTCTCCCTCTTTGTCTCAGCTATAAAACTCAACTGAGGAGAGACAGTTGGAAAGGCGGGAAGGCAGCACGCAGGCGCTGTGGGATGCTCCCAAAGGCTTTCTGATTGGACGCTGGGGAGCGTTCCCGCGCAGGCTCCATCGGTACCAACGTACCCATATGTGAAGACTTATTCCTGCTGTTCCCAGAGATCACCTGTTACAGGTAAGTAACTGTGCTTTATAGCCAAAACTTATTCTTCTTATTTGTACCCCATAACAGTCCTTTTACTTTTTCACTTTTTTATCTTGGTTAGGAGCATTATAATATTCATTATGTGGTTTCAAGTTGTCTATACATGTTGTTAGACATTATATTAATAATTATGTTTTATTCTTTTATTCTTCTCTTATTATTAAAGCTAAAAGCAATGACTATTCCCTTGGCTCTCCCAAGAACATAAGATATGCCATACTGTAGGAGACCAAGGGTTCATCAAGCCTAGTATCCTGTTTCCCACAGTGGCCAATCCAGGTCACAAGTACCTGTCAGGCTCCCAGAAGGTATACATATTCCATGCTGTTTGCCCCAGCGGTAATCAGTGGATTTTCTCGGTCCACTTTAATAATTTTTTTAAAGTTTTTATATACTGTTTTATCAGTATATAAAAAATATATAATGGTTTATGGGCTTTTCCTCCAGGAATTTGTCCAAACCTCTTTTAAATCCAGCTATACTAAAAGCTTTTTCTATATCCTCTGGTAACAAATTTCAGAGTTTGATTACACGATGAATGAAAAAACATTTTCTCTGCTTTGTCTTAAATGTGCTGCATTGTAGCTTCATTGCATGTCCCCTAGTCTTTCTATTTTTTGATGGCGAAAAACAACCACTCTGCGTTTGCTGTTCTCTACTCCATTATTTTATAGACCTCTATCATATCTCCCCTCAGCTGTCTCTTTTGCAAATTGAAGAGCACTAACCTTTTAAGCCTTTCCTCATAGGGATATCCTACCATCCCCCACTATCCTGTCACCCCTCTCTCCACCCCCTCCTGCATCTCCATGACATAATCCTAGGCAGAACAGTTCAGATCTCAGACAACATCACGGTGGTGGCCTATATGAGTTGGCAAAGCAGCATGAAGAGTTCCTGGGTCTTCCAGGGCATGACCTTCCTGTTTGCATTGGCATAGCAGAATATCCTGGCCCTCTCAGTGCAGCATATTGCAGGAGTGGACATCGTAGAAGCAGACTATCCTAGTTGCCACTCCCTTGGTCCTGGAGAGTGGGAGTTGAACCAGTTAACATTCGAGAGGTTCCTAAACAGGTGAGATCGATCTGAGATGGATCTCATGGCGGCGTGAACCAATGCCAAGGTGCAAATGTTCTTCAGTCACCACAAGGAGACCAGCTCCCAGAGTGAGGATGCCTTGGTTCAGCCTTGTGGACAAAGTAGGTTCTGCTGTATGTATTTCCTCCGTGGCTTCTCATAGAATAAGTGCTTTGCTGTGTCAAGCACCATTGGAGCCCAGTAGTGCTGGTGGCATCGGACTGGCTGAGGAGGCCATGGTAGGCGTATCTAATGTGCCTCTGGCAGGGGCCCACACTACAGCTCCCATCAATATGGGGGCTCCTGAGACAGGGGCCGATCCTGCTGGATGATCTGACTCCCTTCTCACTCACGGACTAGCTTTTGAGAGACGATGCTTCGCCTATAAAGTCTGCTCTCCTGCTGTGTTCACTATGCCCCTAAAGGCGAGCAGAAGTTATACTTGTCTTGCCTACATGCGCATTTGGCGTCTATTTGAACACTGATGCCAGGAGCACCTAGCACTGCGGACTTGCTGGCCCTTCTCTCCTTCCTCCAAGATGGTGTTCACAAAGGCCTGTCCCTCTGTTCGCTGAGAGTTCAGGTAGTGGCATTGGCTTTTTTAGAGGGCTGATGGTGGGGTGCTCCCTGACCTTGCATCCGGACTTGAGCAGAATTTTGAGGCTTAAGCATTTGTGTTCTCCCCTGAAATCAGTGCTTCCTTCTTGCATCTCCATTTGGTTCTTCAGACCTTAATAGCTGCACCATTGGAGCCCTTCAGGAGTCCCTTAAGACTTCCTTGTTAGCCGCAATTTGTACAGCGAGATGCATTTAAGAGTTGCTAGCTCTGTTGTGCCAAGATCCCTATCTGTACTTTTTGGAGGAGGCTGTGTATTTACGGCCTGTCCTTTCTTTCTTGCCCAAGATGGTGTGACCTTCAGTGTTAACCAGGTGGTTTGTTTTCCTGGGTTCTCTAAGGAACAATGCCAAGGGAAAGATAAGGACCTTCACCTGGTGGACATTAGGAAGGTGCTTCTCCAGTATCTGAAGGTTACTAACTCCTTCCATAAGATGGATAGGCTTTTTGTCCTTAATGCAGGCCTGCAAAAGGCCAAAGCAGCCACAAAATCTACCTTGGCCCACTGGATAGAGGAGGCAATGACCTTGGCTGCCTATCTTTTGCGAAGCTGGCCGATCCTGGAGGGTTTGCAGGCACATTCCATGCAGGCTCAGGCTTCCTCTAAGCAGAGCACAGTTTGGTTGCTCTCATAGGATCTGCCAAGCAGCAGCATGGTCACTGTTCTCCACTTTTGATAAGCATTACTGCTTGGATGTCCATGCTCAAGCAGACACAGCCTTTGGTGCAGAGATCCTGAAGTCTGCTATGTCTTCTTCCCGCCAGTGGAGGCATAACTTTGGTACATCCCACTTGTCTGCACTGGCCTAGCAGGATGATATGGAAAGTGGCATTTTACTTAACAGATAACATCCTTTCCTTGAGTTCTGCTAGGCCAGCCCAGGACCCACCCCTCGGATCTGTTATGGTCTGGTCTGGTTTGTTCTGCTTCGATCTGCTTATATCTGCTATGTACTGGTATGACCTGCTCTGATCTGGTCTGAGCTGATACGATCTTCTGTGATCTGTGATGATCAGCTTTCTGTAATTTAGCCCTGCAGGCTATATCCCTTTGGTTGACCTTTGACCCACAGAGCTATTGTATATAGTTGTGTTCTTGGACTATTTGTCCTTTGTTATCCTCATTGGGCTTATGCAACCAGGGGTTTTTATCCATGGCTTGGGTATGAATACTGAGGTTGTATGCCCTTAGCTGCTCCAGGTATCATGCATGATAAGGTCATTAGAAGACTGTTTGTTTGTTTTTTTCTCTCACTCATCTCTGCTGGTAGGGGAACACAACCAGCTTGTCTAAACTGGTCTAGTAGGACCAGGACTGTACCGAGACTGAAATGCGCCCTGTGCGACTTGCACATCGGGCGTGCGCCCTCCTCTCGCACCTCCATTTAGACACTTTATGGGGGTGCGGGAGGGGGGGCGCGCGCCCGATCTGCAAGTCGCCAGCACGCTAAGCAGGTCTGGTCCCTCCCGGAGAGACCAGACCTGCTTAGTGTGCTGGCGCGAAGACTTAAGGGGCGCATTTCGTCTCTCTGCTGCTGCCTGGCAGCAGGCAACGGCAGAGAGCCAAAATGCTCCCTTTAAGTCTTTGCGCCCTGTGCAGCCGCACCGCTCGCACAGGGCTCGGTACGGTCCTGAGCAGGACTCAAGGAAAAGGACATTATCTGGTAAGTAAAATGTCACCTCAGATTTGATACTGTCTCTGCTCTGTAGAGGATTATTTTGTGTTCTGGTGCAGGCTGTGTTCCCCCCCCTCCCTTCCCCTCGCTGGTCCTGCTGACAACTCCCCTTCTACCCTAACTGTACCCCTTCAAACATTCTATTTAATTATTCTATAGCTGTTCATAATTTAATACAAACTAAAGCAAGATGACGTCTTCCACAGGGCAGACTTGATTCCGGTTTCTTCGATAGCCTCGCGGTCAAAGGTCCCATACAGATCCTCGGAGTCATGTAAGGCCCCTGCGGTTCCAGAGCGGGCTCACAGACATTCCAAACAAGGGTCCCCAGAGCAAGAGTGTAAGAAGAAAAAGAAGACCTCAAGGGCCTCATCCTGGGAGGCAGACAAGCACGGGGAAATCCCGTGCATGGTCCCTCAGTCCCTGATGAGCTTCCGAGGAGTCTGAGCAGAGCGGTCAAGGAAGGTACCTAGGACAGGCCTCCAGAGTCTGACTCCGATTTCCTGAGGACCATCCCGCCGAGGACCCACTCTCCACCTTGACTGCAAACCCAGTAACCCCGATGTTGGGGTCAATTGCAGAGAGAGTTGCCCCTGGAGCTGTCGGGCCTCGAGCCTTCCTCGGACTACTTGGCTTGGGAGTCTGATGTTGAGACATCTCCGGAGTCTCGGGCCCACCGAGTCCTCCCCTTGGATCCGTCTCCATCAATGGCTAGGCAGCAATCCCCACCCGAGAATACCTCATTCCTCAAGTTTGTCTGGAACATGGCGCGGGCTCTCTCCCTCACTACGGAGTCAGAGGAGGACCCCAGTATGGAGAAGCTTGATATCCTCCAATAGGAGGCACCACCTAAAGAAACCCTGACGGTCCCAGTCCCGTCCTTCCTCAACCAACTCCTTCTCCGGATGTGGGAAGCCCCGGCATCAGTGCCCATTGTTAGCCGCTGCCTGGATACCATGTACCAGATCCAGCATAGGCTGGGCTTCTGGAAGATGCAACTCCCTCACACCTCCATGGTGGTGGCCATGCGCCAGCAGAAGAACACAAAGACACACTCATCAGTGCCCCCCTGAGCAGGGAATCCCACGCCCTTGATTCCCTCGGGCGGAAATGCTATCAGGGCTCGATGCTAGCATGCCGCATTCAAACTTACCAACTTCACATCGGCCTGTTCCTCTGAAACCTGGTAAAGGAGCTCAGAGGCTTTGCATCTGGCCTCGATGGAGACTACCTCTTGCACTTCCAGACACTTATGAAGTCCATCGGAGAGTGCTCCAAGTATTTATCTCGAGTTGCCTACGATGGCTTCAAGTCCAGCGCAAGGGTGCCTGCTGCTGGCATCGGCGCCCAATGCCAAGCTTGGCTCCAGATATCCGACCTTGAGCAATGGGTGCAGGAGAAGCTCCTTGACATCCCATGCTTCGGGGAGCAGCTCTTCGGTAAGCCCATGGAGGACAAATCTGCCAAGATCGAGACTGAGTACGTGACTCGGACTCGACTCTCGAGGAAGACTTCTACTCTTCTGAGGAAGAAGCCTCCAGGAAAGAAGCCTCCTTTCCATAGAAAGGGCCAACCCTATTGAGGCTATCTTCCATACCCAGCCACCCAGACTCCTTAGGAGAGTCACTAGGGAAAGGAAGTAGGCCACGGCCCATGCAAGCCCAAGGGAGCCAGCCTCCAGCCCCAGTCAAGATTTTGACACCACTAGCATAGCTTCTCTTTCTTTGGAGGATCAGCTGCTAACAGGGGATGCCTGGTACATTTTGCCCACAGGTGGACTTCCATCACCACTGACTCATGGGCAAGTGGTCAGGGAGGGTTATCTCCTTCACCTGGACTAGCTGCCTCCACCCTTCTTTCCTGGGGAGCCTCCTCAGTCTCCCCTGCACCAGGTTCTGCTAATGCAAGAATATTTGGGCCTTCTCAGGGACAGGGCTGTGGAGCCTGTACCACACCACCTAGAAGGAAAAGGGTTTTACTCCAGGTACTTTCTGGCCCCAAAAAGAACAGGAGGACTAAGGCCCATCCTAGACCTGAGAAACCTTTATCTTTATTATAAACTTAATATACCACTCATACAAGAAAGCATCAGAGCGGTTTACAAAATAAAAATTTATACTGCTGAGAAAAGAGATAGGAACGCCATAAATAATAGGAAAGAGAAGACAGATAAAGAGAATAGGTGCCAGAGGTGAGTGCACTGCTCAGGAGAGAGGAGGGAAGTGCTAGACATCAGCGTGGGGGAGGGGGACGGGGGGAGGAGGGAGGTCAAAAGCAGTGCAGAAGAGGTGGGTTTTGAGTCTGGCCTTAAAGGTATTGTAGGAGGGTTCCAGGCGGAGGGCAGTGGGGAGCGAGTTTCAGAGCCAGGGACCCAGGAAAAAGAAGGCTGAGGTGTGGGTAGACTCAAGGTGAGCCTGGGATGGGGAGGGGAGGGACAACCGATTAGCGTGGATTGACCGGACAGAACGGTGAGGTGTGTGGAGGTGGATGATGTCTGAGTGGTAGAGGGGGGTACCGGAGTAAATGGATTTATGGACGAAAATGAGCACTTTGTATGGAATCCTATAGGGGACTGGGAGCCAATGAAGACGAATCAGGATGGGCGTAATATGGTCAAAGCGGGAAGCATGGGTCAGGTTACGGGCGGTTGTGTTATGGACTAGTTGCAGTCTGCGTATTTGTGATTGGGGAAGGCCGGTCAGGGAGATATTACAATAGTCCAAATGGGATATTACCAGAGACAGAAGAAGAGTGGTCAGGGACAGAAAGGAAAGGGCGAACCTCATGAAGTTGTCGCAAGGTGAAAAAGATCGCTGAACTGCTGAGGAAATATGATCTTTGAAGGACAGGGAAGAGTCGAGGGTGACCCCTAGGTAACGTAGGGAGGAGACGAACGGAATGGGAGTGGCAGAGTAAAGAGGGAAAAGAAGGGGAGCAGGGTTTCCGGAGATGAACCAAATGAACCTAAACAAATTCCTGGTATGGGAGAAGTTCAAGATGCTCTCCCTTGGAATGCTGCTGCCCTACCTCCATCAGGGAGATTGGCTATGCTCCTTGGACCTGAAGGATGCTTATACCCACATACTTATCTATCCCAGTCACAGGCAGTACCTAAGATTCATGGTCGGGGGTGACCATTACCAGTACAGGGTATTTCCCTTCGGCCTTGCCTCTGCACCAAGGGTCTTCACCAAATGCCTGGCAGTGGTGACTGCCTATCTTTGTCTCCAAGGAGCCTTCGTCTTCCCTTACTTGGATGACTGACTCATAAAAGGAGACACAGCCTCAGAGACGCTGCAGGCCACAGGCTGTACCACCAAGGTCCTACAACACCTGGGATTCGCGATAAATCACCCAAAATCCCATCTCACCCCAACTCAAGACTTGAAGTTCGTAGGAGCTCACCTGGACACCCTCCAAGTCATGTCTTCCCTCCCCCGGGACAGGGCAGATCGCCTCATGGCCCTGGTAACTGGTGCAACGCCGCTGCACTGTGTCTACACGGTCCATTCTACGCCTCCTCAGCCACATGGCCTCCACAGTCCATGTGGTCCCCAATGCCTGCCTCTACATACGGGCAGCTCAGTGGTGTCTCCGCTCACAGTGGACCCAAGCCACGGGCAGGCTCTGGGACAGAGTCTCAGTGTCCTGTTGATGGCAGGATCTGCAGAACCTGCTGAAGGGCATGTCCTCCTAACCTCCGAACCCCCAGAGGGTCCCCACGACAGATGCATCCCTGCTGGGCTGCCCATTGCGAGGAATTGTGCACCCAGGGCATCTGGTCCTTTGAGGAGAGCCAGCAGCAGATCAACCTGCTGGAACTCAGGGCCATCTTCCTTGCGCTCAAGGCTTTCCAGCACCGCCTGCAACATCAGTCTGTGCTCGTCCAGACGGACAATCAGGTCACGATGTTCTACCTAAACAAGCAAGGCGGCACAGGCTCCTACCGCCTCTGCCAGGAGGCAGTAGCCCTCTAATCATACGCAACCAGACAGGGTATGCTTCTCAGGGCCGTATACCTCCCGTGCCAGGACAACACTCTGGCGGTCAGGCTAAGCAGGGTCCTCCAATCACACGATTGGCGCCTGGACCCCCAGGGCAGCACAGCAGCTCTTCAGGTTGTGGGGCACCACAAACTTCGACCTCTTTGCTAGCCCGACCAACGCTCAGCTACCGTGTTTCTGCTACCCAAAGCCACACCAAGCCCAGGTAGCAGCGGATGCCTTCCTCATCTTGTGGTTGGAAGGTCTGTTGTATGCCTTCCTTCCCACACCTCTGATAATGCGGACCCTCTTCAAGGTTCAGCAAGACGAGGCTTCCCTTCTTTTAGTGATTCCGAGGTGGCCCAGGGAGGCTTGGTTTCCTCTACTGCTTCGTCTCTCGATGGAGTCCCTGGTCTCTCTTGGGAGCTCACCGAGGCTTTTGACCCAGGAGAAGAGCTCGATCCTCCACCCCAACCTGGGATCCTTGTCCCTCAGAGCATGGCTGCTGAATGGGTTATTTTAACATCCCTAAACCTCCCCAAGGAGGTTGAAGAGGTCATCCTGGCCTCTCGCAAGGACGCCACTAGGTGGGCCTATGCCTTCAAGTGGTGCAGGTTTTCCTTATGGTGCACAGAGCAGTGGGTGAACCCGTTCTCCTGCCCGGTGCACGTGGTGCTGCAGTACTTTCTCCACCTTTTACAGTCTGGACTTTCCAGCTCTGTCAGGGTGCACCTGAGCACACTCTCTGTGAACCCCCACTCCATAGAGGGCAAGTCTCTTTCCATGGAGCCCCTCATTACCCGATTCATGCGGGCTTATTGCTCTCAAAGCCTCCCATCCATTCGCCCCTGGTAGAATGGGATCTCAGTGTGGTCCTGGAACATTGTACCAAGCCACCCTTAACCTGCCACCTGAGATACCTATCCTGGAAGGTGGCTTTCCTAGTGGCACTCACCTTCGCACTCAGAGTCAGCGAGCTCCAGGCCCTGATGGCCGAGCCACCCTACACCGGGTTCTACAAGAACAGAGTCGTACTCCGCACTCGTCCGAAGTTTCTTCCAAAGGTGGTGTCTGATTTCCATCTCAACCAGGAGGTGGTACTCCCTACCTTTTTTCCACGTCCCCTCACTGACAAGGAGTCAGCGGTTCTTCATACTCTTGACTGCAAAAGGGCCCTATCCTTCTATCTACAGCGTACTCAGGGCCACCACAAAGTTTCACAGCTTTTTGTCTCATATAACCCCAGTCGCCTGGGGGAGGCTGTGTCACCAAGCGGACCCTGTCCATCTGGGTGGCGAACTGCATCACCTTCGCCCACAACCAGGCTGGGCTGCCGCTGGAGCATAGGGTCACGGTGCATAATGTCAGGGCTATAGCAACTTCAGTTGCGACCCTTCACTCTGTTCCCATGGCAGACATCTGTCGAGCCGCCACCTGGTCTTCGGTCCACACTTTTGCAGCTCATTACTGCCTGGAGAGGGAGTCCTGATGGGGACAGTGCCTTCGGCCAGGCCATACTCCGTAATCTGTTTGTGGTTTAGGCAACTCCTGCTCTCCAACCCTTCTTGTTCAGGCTACCGGATACTTGGCTTGCGGCTGCTCACGGCTTGGCCATATTTCTCTACAGGTTCTCAGTAACCTGTACCTAGGAAGTCCCATATGTGAGGATTTACTTCCTGCTTGTTCATGGAGAAAGCGTAGTTACTCACCTGTAACAGGTGTTCTCCAGGGACAGCAGGAATCAGTCCTCACAACCCTCCCTCCACACCTTGAAGTTGCTATAATTTTTGCCATCCCTTTTGTCTGCTCTAGCTATGTCATCTGACTGACCAAGATGGCACCCTTGAGTGGGAAGGGGACCACACATGTGTGGAGTCATCTCCCAAAGGCTTTCTTTGAAAGCTGGGGAGATGCTTCCACGAGGGCTCCGTTTGTGTCAGCGTCAACCATATGTGAGGACTGATTCCTGCTGTCCTTGGAGAACATCTGTCACAGGTGAGTAACTACGCTTTCTCTCTGCTCTTTGGGAGATGTTTGGTTCTAACAATGGGTTCATCTTTCCTCTGTGGGAAATCTTTGGTTTCTAATGTCACCCTCTCTTGCAGGAAGAATTTGGATATAATGCAGAAACCCAGAAGTTGCTCTGTAAGAATGGGGAGACGCTCTTGGGTGCTGTGAATTTCTTTGTCTCCAGTATAAACACACTTGTAAACAAGACCATGGAAGATACGCTGATGACCGTGAAGCTATACGAGACAGCCAGGTTAGTACTTGTGCATCATTTGAAGTCCATAGAGAAAACTGAAAGGCGCAAGGGGCAGAGATTGAGGGACAGGAGTCAGCTGCCTTAACTAAGCTTCTCTTGGAGGCCATCATTTATAAATTATCAAATGAAATGAGAGAATTTTCAAAGTATTTGCTAAATTGCAGTAATTGAATGTTGTAATTTAGTCAATTTTATTTTGTCCAGGCTTGAATTGCACACTGGACAAGTGTGGCGATGTGCAATCATGGTTATCTTTATCCATAACCCCCTTTCCCCCACTTCAACCAAATCTTTCTCAGAAAAGAAGCCGCCCTCCTTTCTTCCTCCATGCTCCCCGACCCAAGCTTGAAATCTTGTTTCCTGGCTTGAAAGCTTGCACATGTACAACTATTATTTCTTCTTATCATTTCCAGAGCGCTACTAGCTATATGCAGCGCCATACACATTCACATAAGCGAACGTCCCTGCTCCAATCGGCTAAGACAGACAGAACAAACAGGGGACTAGGCTAATTCTTTAAAGGAAATGATTAAAATACACAAGTTTATGTTTATGCAATTTCTTGATATACTGCCCAGGCTGAAGTGCATCAGAGAATTTTACAATCACTGCAAGCAGGTACATGGGTGTAGACAGACAAATAAGGAGGTCAGGATCCAAAAGCAGCCTTGAAGAGTTGCGTTTTCAGCCTGGATTTGAATAGAACCAGAGATAGATCCTGATGTACTGACTCAGGTAGTCTATTGCAGGCAGCACAGTGGAAGTAAGAGTCAGGGGTTGGCAGTACAAGAGAAGAGCATAGATTTGTGATTTGCTTGATGAGCAGAGTTGCTGGGGAGGAAGGAGAGGTAAGGAGAAGCTACAGAATGAATGCATATATAGGTTAGTAGGAGAGATTTGAACTATATGTGGAAAGAGATAGGGAGCCATTGAAGTGATCTGAGAAGAGGAGTTACGTGGGTATAGTGACACTGCTGGAAGATTTAGCCGTGCAGCTCAGTTTTGAAGAGATTGAAGGGGAGAGAGATGATTCCATGGGAGACCAAGGAGGAGCAAGTTGCAATATAAGAACTTAAGAAATGCCATACTGGGTCAGACCAAGATCCATCAAGTCCAGTATCCTCTTTGCAACAGTGGCCAATCTAGATCACAAGTACCTAGCAGTTTCCCAAAAAGACACACGGTCTCCATAATGTTTGTATTGTGGCAAGCAGTGGATTACCTGGGTCCTCTTTAATAATGGTTTGTGGACCTTTCCTCCAGGAACTTGTCCAAACTTTTTTTAAACCCAGCTACACTAACAGCTTTTCCTTCTCTGGTAACGAATTCCAGAATTTGCTTATGCTTTGAGTGAAAAAATATTTTCTCTTATTAGTCTTAAATGGGTTACATTAAAGCTTCATTGCATATCCCCTAATCTTTCTACTTTTTGTTATGGTGTAAACAATCGATCTGCGTTTACCCGTTCCACGCCATTCATTAATTTATAGACCTTTATCATATCTCCCCTCAGCCGTCTTTTTTCTAGGTTGAAAAGCCCTAAACTTTTAAGTCTCTCCTCAGAGGGGTATCCTTCCATTTCCTTTACCATTTTGGTGTCTCTTCTCTGTACCTTTTCTAATAACGCTATATCCTTTTTAAGATACGGCGACCAGAATTGCACACAATATTCAAGGTGCGGTCTCACCATGGAACGATACAGAGACATTATAATATCCTTCATTTTATTCTCCATTCCTTTCCTTATGACTCCTAGCATTTTATTTGCCTTCTTGGCCGCCGCTGCACACTGGGCAGAGGATTTCAATGTGTTATCCACGATGACGCCTGAATCTTTTTCCAGGGTGGTGGTTCCTAATGTGGAACCTTACATTTTGTAACCATAACTTCGGTTGATCTTTCCTAGGTGCATAACTTTGCACTTCTCCACATTAAATTTCATCTGCCATTTGAACGTCCGGTCTTCCAATTTGTCAAGGTCCTCTTGCAATTTTTTGCAATCCACTTGGTTTTTAACTACTGTGAATAACTTTGAACTATGGAGGTGTTTGCAGGAATTGCAACTGGCTGATATTTGAGAGGACCTGGACAAGGTCGGGCAGGAACTTTCCTCCAGGAACTTGTCCAAGCTTTTTTTAAAGCCAGCTACACTAATAGTTTTTGCTACCTCCTCTGGTAATGAATTCCAGAGTTTGATTACGCTTTGAGTGAAAAAATATTTTCTCCAGGAACAAGCAGGAAGTCGGTCCTCACATATGGGTGACGTCAGCACCGACAGAGCCCTCGCGGAAGCATTTCCCCAGCTTTCAAAGAAAGCCTTTAGGAGATGCCACCATGCATGCGTGGTCCCCTTCCCGCCCAAGGGCGCAATCTTGCTCAGTCTCCTTTTTTCCATGGAGCCCTTCAGACGTTTGTCTGGCTTGTCTTCAGAAAAAGTTGTTTTTCTCTCTCTCAGTTTCATACTCATCTCCGGTATCGCACCGGTGGTCTTCCCGCTCACCGACCTCACTGCCTTCGGCGTCAAGATCGGGTCTATTTTTGTAGCTTTTATTCTTTCTATTCCTGGTGTCTTGCTGCCTTTTTTCTCCTGCTGGCAGCCCGGAGAGTCTTCGATCTCACAGGGGTACTTTTTTCACCCATGGCTACCAGTGGCTTTAAGAAGTGTGATCGGTGCTCTAAAATTATGTCTTTGACTGACACACACGACTGCTGTCTCCGCTGCTGTCTCCGCTGCCTTGGGCCTGACCATGACCCGGAAGCCTGTGGTCTCTGCAAAAGGATGACCAGTAAGGCCCTCAAGAGCCACCAGCAGCAGCACGATATGTTTTTCCCTGAGTCCCCAGTGCCTCTGAAGGCCAGGAGCTTGTGTGAGGCCCCAACGTCTTGGGCAGAACCTCCCGAACCCGAGCCCCATTTTGGGCCCTCAGAAATGGGGTCTCCCTTGAGGGAATGCAGGAAGAAGAAGAAACCTTTAACTGTTCCAACCGGCTGGATGCTTCCCGGCTCTGGTCCTGCAGTCCGAGACATTTGTCCGAGGCTTCAGAGAGGGAGCGGCCTGCACACGTCCCCCAAAAGGATCTGACCGCAGACCAGCCTCGGTCCGCAGACACCATCCTCGTCGAGGATTCCCCTTCGTGGGAGCCGGCATCGGGCCCGAGTCCGTGCCCACGCCGAAGGCTGCGGAGCCTTTTGGTCTGGAGTCCAGAATGGCGGCCTTGGAGCGCAGTTAATCTGCCACCATGGACCAGCATCGGATGCTGTTGTCCGGCACGACCGGTTCATCTGCCCCGACCACTGGGCTCTCGACATCTAAGATGTCCCCGGAGGCCGAGCCGATCCTCAAAGTCCTTCAGCCTACGAGTCCTCGACGGACTACTCTGAGTGGGAGACGGAACTCTTCCCCAATACCCGTCGCCACTGCAACATCCCATCTGACTCTCCTGTCTCGGAGCCTCGACAGTGGTCCCCGCCGGAGGATATGGGCTTCCTTGATTTCCTCAAGGATATGTCAAAGGCCCTGGCATTCCCCACCTAGTCGGAGGAGGATACTCAGGCAGATGAGTTGGAAATCCTCCAGTACGAGGCTCCTCTGAGGGAATCGCTCATGGTGCCCATTCCTTCCCTTCCTGGAACGTCTAATGCTCCTGATGTGGGAGATACCGGCTTCGGTACCGGTGGTGAGCAAACGGCTCGACTTGATGTACCGAGTCCGCCGGAGCCTAGGCTTCCAAAAGTCACAGCTGCCACATAACTCCATGGTGGTGGAGTTGGCTGAAAAGCCAGAAGACGCACTCCTCTGTGCCCCCCAGCAGGGAAGGCCTGCACCCTGGACGCCCTCGGCAGAAAGTGCTACCAGGGCTCAATACTCATCAGCCGTATCCAGGCCTACTATCTGTACATGGGTATGTACCTGAGAGACCTGGCGAAGGAACTCGCCGGGTTCTTAGCTGGTCTCTCCGAGGAACCCTTGCAGCAGTTCAAGAACCTGGCCAAGGCAGTCCATGAATGCTCTAAATTCATGTCTCGAGCGGCCTATGATGGGTTTGAGTCGGCGGCGGGCATTGGTGCATGCTGCCAAGCTTGGCTACAGTTGTCTGACCTCAAGCAGTGGGTTCAGGACAAATTGGTTGATGTCCCCTGCCAAGGAGAGAATCTCTTTGGCAAACCCATGACCGACAAGACTGCCGAGCTAGAGACCGAGTTCATGATGAGGACCAGGCTCTCTAAAAGACTGCTGCCCCTCCCCGATGGAAGGGCTCAGGTAAAAAGTCTCTTTTATCCGAGGAAGGGAGCTACTTACAGAAACTACCCACCTTTTCAGGCCTCCCCGGCTCCCCAACAGGGTCAGCAGGCCAAGCAACATGGGCATTGCCCCCGTAAGCAGAGGGCTCCAAAACCCCAGGCTCCAGCCCTTGCAGGGGGGAGTTTTTGACTCCTTGAGCATAGCCTATTTACCCCAAGGAGATTAGCAGCCCACAGGGGGACGTCTGGCCTTCTATGCCCAGAGGTGGTTTACCATCACCACTGACTCCTGGGCACTTCAGGTATTCAGGAAGGGGTACCTCCTCCACCTGACTCGGATACCTCCCTCTTATTTTCCGGAAGAGCCCCTCAGGTCTCCCCTTCAACGGGACCTTCTACTGAAGGAGTTGGCAGATCTTCTCGAGGACAAAGCAGTGTAACCGGTATCCCACCATCTCAAGGGCAAGGGATTCTACTCCAGGTACTTCCTCGGGCCAAAAAGGACAGGGGGCCTAAGGCCCATCCTCAACCTGCGCAACCTCAACAAATTCCTGGGGGCAGGACTGGAAATAGCTGATGGGGGTTCTAGGGCTGGAAATGGGCTGTGGGGGGCTTGACCTGGAAATGGGCAGATGGGGGCTAGGATAGGACTGATGGAGGAACTAGGACTGGAAATTTATTTATTTAACATTTCTTATATACCGCCTTTCATGATATCAAGGCGGTTTACATTGAACAAACTGAAATTACATTGAACAGGGCATTATAACTTGGAGATAACTATTTTACAGGAAACATGGCTATGGAGGGTTAAGTGGCTTGCCCAAGACCACAAGGAGCACCTGTGGGACTAGAAACCCCAGTCCTTCCGGCCCAAGGTTGCTGTCCTCTAATGGGATTTGAACCCCCGACCTTCCAGCCTGAAGTACCTTGCCCCAACCACTAGGCCACTCCTCCACAGCTGACAGGGAAATGGGCTGACGGGGAGCTAGGATAGGACTAGAAAGGGCTGATGGGGGAGCTAGGACTGGAAATGAGTTGATGGGGTGGCTAGGATTGGAAATGGGCTGAGTGGGGGGAGGACCTGTACTGGAAATGGGCTGATGGGGGGCTAGGATAGGACTGGAAATGGGTTGATGGAGTGGCTAGGATTGGAAATGAGCTGATGGGGGGGCTAGGATAGGACTGGAAATGGCTGATGGCGGGACTGGAAATGGGCTGATGGGGGCTAGGATAGGACTGGAAAGGGTTGATGGGGGCTAGGATTAGAAATGTGCAGATGGGGGAGACTAGGGCTGAAAATGGGCTGAGTGGGAGGGGGCTTGGACTGGAAATGGGCTGGTGGGGGGCTAGGATAGGACTGGAAAGGGTTGATGGGGGGCTAGGATTAGAAATGTGCTGATGGGGAGACTAGGGCTGAAAATGGGTTGAGTGGGAGGGGGCTTGGACTGGAATGGGCTGATGGAGGGGCTAAGATTGGAAATGGATGATGATGGTGGGCTAGGATTGGAAATGGGCTGATGTGGGGGGTTGGAGAATGGGACTAGAAGGGAGTGGATGCTGGGGGAAGACTAGAATGGGATGGGGCTGAGGGAGTGAGGATGGAGAGGGGAAAAGATATATTTTGTGTGGGAGGGAAGAAAAATTTACAATTGGCTGAGTATTGGGAGAGTAAATGGGGATTGAGGATGGAGGGGTGAAATTTGAGTGGATGAAAAAGGAATAAATGGAGGAAAAAGCAAAAGCGGAAAGCAGATGTAGAGAGAATGGAAAAAAAACTAGATGTGAGAAGAAAGGACAAATGGACAGCAGACAATGGAGAGTTAGCAGAAGACATGAACAAACTAGAAGAAAGTGACTGGAGCAACTGCAACTGAAAAATAAAATGCGCAACTAGCAAAAGATAGAAAAATACTTTTTTATTTTGAATTTATTAAATGGAATATGTCAGCTCTGGGAAATGTGCATCATTAACGTTTGCACTTTGTTTAGTACAAGAGGAAATTAATTTATAGTTTTATTTCTACAGTGTTGTACATTCCAAGTTTGGCTTTTGGAGTTCCCAGTTTAATTATTGTCTTCCTGTTTCTAAATTGTGATTCCTTGTTTGGTGATGGTGTATGTTCTGCATGTGTAACTGAGCTGTGGTATTCTGTTTATGTTTATTTATTTATTTATTACAAGCTCTTATATACCGCACTATTTGGGATCAGCGCGGTTTACAGTACAACAAAAGACCAGAACAACAAGCTGTTTGGTTTTACATTGAACAGGAAAACGAACTTGGATAATACATGGGGAAAATTTAACTGAAACAATTTACAAAGTATTTACATGTACATATAACAGTATTATTCTTAGATCAGGTTGGGTGTTCAATGGGGGTTGGTTCAATGTAATTCCTATTTGACATTGCCACTTGTTCTCTTTCCCCAGTAGGTCATGTATTGTTGTTCTCTGAAATGTATTGGTTTAATATTTGCATGTTTCCTTTTGATAGGTAGGGTATGGTGCTTTGTGAGTCCTGGTAGTGCTGTTAGGATACGGCGGGTTTGCTATGGGTTCTAAATGAACAGTGTTTGTAGTAGTTCCTAATGTGTCTGGCGGTTGGCCCTGGATTATAGTAATGTAGAAATCTTTTAGTTTTTCTTTATCCATACACTCATTAAGAGGCATGTTTACTAAAAGTTAGTGTATGGTAACATTATGCAAATATTTATGCAAATGAGGTCCTGCACCAAGTCTCCGCACATCACCCTGCACCCCCCTTGGACTGCCCCTGTGTCCCCTGCACTTATTGCACTAAAGAAAATCATGAGCCGTGCATAAAGTTCCTTCAGGCACAGCGCACTTAACGTCTGTTCTTGAGGTGGTGCTAAGGGGCAGCCTACAGTAGTTACCCTGCACTGACCACAATGTACTGTCAATACGGTCTGTCCATAGCCCACCCAGGCCCCGCCCCTTCATGCGTTAAGCAATTTACGTGACTGCTTTTACCGCGTGATAGTGCAACTTAATAAGAGGCCCCTGATTACTTATTGTTTTTAAATATTTTTAAAATTGCTATTTCACATCCAAAGGGTAAGTACATGTTGTATAGGTTATTTTTACTTTATCAGCACTGTTTGGATAAGTTCTGTGGCCGGGCTCCTCCTCAGTGCTGTCTGTATCTGGATCATGCTGGGATGGACCATTACATTTTCGGTGGCGCTATGCGGAGGATGCCACAAAGTATCAGGATAGACCCTGGTCACAGCACTTCCAGAAATCTGCACCTGCTGTCGCGATAACGGCCGCTTGGTACCAGGCCTTTGGTTCTTTGAACAAGTATTTACTGTCATGACAGCGTCCCCTGGTGGCCAATAGTGGTAAGGGGCTGCTGCACATCACACTTACTGGTTTTTTTTTCAAGGAGCGTGGGGTATGTAAGGCCAAGTGCAGATTGGTCTTATGGATTTTAGCTCCTTGTGAGCACACAATAAGTAAGCCACGAGTGTAGGGAAACAAGGCTTTTATTTCCCCTCCGTGCAAGGGTTCAATAAGACAAATGGAAATCAAAGAATGTCCTTTTATCAAGGTTCCAGTAATAAACAGGCAAACCAACTGTTGATATCTTCACAATTAGGTGCAAAAGGTAAATGGAGGAATTCAAATCATTCCTGGGTAAAACAACTAAACAAGGCTTCTTATTTACAATCAGTTCCGCTGATACCTTTCTCTCTTAGCCGGCAGAGAAGAATCTCATGACATACTGAGTCAAACGCTGCTGCTATATCTAAAAAAATGAGTGCAAATCCATGTCGAATGTTGTCAACTTCGGAAATTATATTGTTGAAAAGGGTTGTGAGTAGTGTTTCCACTCCGTGTGACTCTCTGAATCCATGTTGGGATGGATCTAGTGGGGCAGTAGAGTCAATATGATCCTGTAATTGCCTATGCACTACTTTTTCAATGATTTTTGCCAGCATAGGTATACTAGATATGGGCCTGTAAGACTCTACCTTTTGTGGGTCTAGCTTGGTGTTTTTTAAAAGAGGTCTGACAGAGGTCTGCTTGAGAGTAGAGGGGAATGAACCAGTGTTAAAGGATCTGTTTATGATGTTGGCTATAATTGGAGAGAGGTCACATCGCAGATCTTTTATCCAGAATGCCGGACAAGGATCTGTATGTGCAGTGGTGGTGTTTAGAGCTAAGATGGTATCTTCGATAAGTTTCTTTGATGGTGTGGAGAAGGATGTTAGTGATGCTGGGTACTCTTGATCGTCGGGGGGGTCAGGTATTGCAGTTTTGTCGGTCTTGCACAATTTGGATTGCATGTAGACCGCAAAGTCCTGTGGGTGGATATCGCCATGGTGCTCAGGGGTTGGTTCTTTACCAAGAGTTTTGACTAGGTTAAAGAGGTCATGCGGTTTGTTTAATGCCCGTCTCAGGGTGTCTGTATGGTGTTGTCTCATCTTGTCTGTGATGGCTTTGCGGTGCGCAGCCAGGTGTTGGATGTATGCTGTTTGGTCACTGCTGGTGCGTGATTTCCTCCAACGCTTCTCAAGCCTCCGTAGAAGGGTTAGTGATTCCCTCAGGTCGGCTGTGAACCATGGGGCTGATGCTCTTTTCTTCGGAGACTTGTTTGTTGGAGTACAGATTGTGATTGCGCTTAGTTTGTTGTTCCAGGCGTTGATCAGCTCATCTAGGTTTAGGGAAGTCTCATCAATGAGTGCGCAAGTTTTGGCAAGAATGCGTTCTCTATTAAACGGGTGGAAACTTCTGGCAGCTGGGTTAGAGGTCTTGTTTGGATCCATTTTGGGCCTTAGTGGCTTAGTACCTGTCAGAAAGATGGCAGCATGTTCGAGCAGATGGCGCTACATCGGAACCATTTCAACAAATGCAAGGAGTGCCTCAAGGATCCTCCCTATCATCCTTAATGTTTAATATATATATCCAACCCATCTGCAACATCATTAGAACCTTCAATGTCAGTTGTATGATATATGCCGACGACGTGTTATTATACATGCCGGTATCATTGGATAAAATAGACCTCGCCCCTCTGACTAACTGCTTCAACGCCATATCGGAGTGGCTCCTCTCACAAAATCTGCGAATTCAACACAAGAAGACCGAGGTTCTTTTCATCTCGAGGAATCCAAACTTCATACCACCCACCTGTGTGAAGGTAAATGATGCCGAACTACAAGTGAAACCCGCGATACGTTACCTTGGAGTGACGCTGGATCAAAATCTCGACATGAAGAAACACATCGCCAATACCGTTAGAGCGATCTACTTCAAGATCAGATCCCTCAGACACCTACGCCCGCTACTCGACCCAGATGATTTCCGCACCATTTACCAAGCCCTGATCATTCCCCATTTCGATTATGCAAACTCCATACTACAGGGGCTCCCCCATTCCACCTTGAGCCCCCTGCAACTTGCTATGAACAGTGCAGCGCGGGTACTCTTTGGGGCGTCCAGGAGAGACCATGTTACACCCCTCCTGAAACAGCTACACTGGCTCCCCATCCAAGCCAGGATCAGTTTTAAGATCTTGCTGATGACCTTCAAAGCTGGCAAAGGGCTCTCCTCCTCACTATCTGAACTCATCCAACCACTTGCAACTAACAGACCAAGAAGAACCGCAGAGTCCAACATGCTTACGATCCCAAACGTAATGACAAGTTGCACCAAATCAACAGCTAACAGAGCTTTCCGACTCTGCGCCCCAAGACTATGGACTACCTTACCGGCACATATCAGGGCAATCCCCAACTTGAGTCAGTTCAGGAAGGCCCTTAAACATTTCCTCTTCATCAAGACCTCCGACTCAAATTGAAGAGAGAGATAACGAATTGATTATAGATATTGCCAAGATAGCAACAAAGGGGGAAGCAATCATATTGGGTGACTTTAATCTACCTGATGTGGATTGGATTACTCCTTCTGCACATCTGGAAAGAAGCAAAAAAATTGTGGATGCTCTCCAAGATGCATTACTTAGACAAATGCATTACTTAGACTTCAGGCCGGAAGGTCGGGGGTTCAAATCCCACTAGAGGACAGCAACCTTGGGCCGGAAGGACTGGGGTTTCTAGTCCCACAGGTACTCCTTGTGGTCTTGGGCAAGCCACTTAACCCTCCATAGCCCATGTTCCCTGTAAAATAGTTATCTCCAAGTTATAATGCCCTGTTCAATGTAATTTAAGTTTGTTCAATGTAAACCGCACTGATGCAGAATAGCGCGGTATATAAGAGAATGTAAATAAAATAAATAAATAAATAAAAATAAATGGTGATGGAACCAACCAGGGAAAGCTCAACGCTGGATGTAGTGCTTACCAACAGTGATAACGTGTCGAATGTCTGCGTGAGTGCCCCTGTGAGCAACAGCGACCATCACACGGTGTGGTTTGAGATAAAAGCCATGGTACAGGCCAATCATAGCAAGCTCAAAGTCCTAAACTTCAAAAACACTGACTTCAATAAAATGGCCGAGTACTTAAAGGAGGAGATGACGGGGTGGAAGGAGATAAGGGAAGTGGAATTGCAATGGACTAAACTAAAGGCGGCAATAAAAGGGGCAACAGATAAATATGTAAGAAAAATAAATAAAAACAAGAGGAGAAGGAAACCTATTTGGTTTTCCAAAGAGGTGGCTGCGCAAATAAAGGCAAAAAACACAGCTTTTGCAAAATTCAAAAGCTTGCAAACAGAAGAACACAGAAATGAATACAGGATCCAACTCAAAGAGTCTAAAAGAGTAATAAGGATAGCAAAATCAAAGGCAGAAGAAAAGATGGCTAAAGATGTTAAGGGTGGCAACAAAACTTTCTTCAGGTATATTCAGGAAAGGAAGAAGATCAGAGTTGTAATTGCAGGACTCAGAAGTGCTGGGAAAGGACTCGTGGAAAGTGACACTGAAAAAGCGAAATTGCTAAACAAATACTTCTGCTCTGTTTTTACTAAAGAAGATCCTGGAGATGGACCAGCTGTGACTCCCAAATATAAAAATAGGACTGAAGTAGATACCACACCATTCACAGAAGATGAGGTGTTAGAACAACTTGCTAAACTGAAAGTGGACAAAGCCATGGGACCGGATGGGATACATCCCAGGATACTGAAAGAGCTCAGAGAGGTTCTTGCAGGACCATTAAAGGATGTCTTCAACAGATCCTTGGAAAGAGGAGTGGTTCCTCAGGACTGGAGAATGGCTAATGTTGTACCTCTACACAAAAGTGGTGACAGGGAAGAAGTGTCAAATTACAGGCCCGTAAGCCTTACCTCGGTGGCAGGAAAAGTAATGGAGGCACTCCTGAAAGAGCGAATAGTGAACTTTTTCAAAACCAACAGGTTGCAAGATCCAAGGCAACATGGTTTTACCGAAGGACAGTCTTGCCAAACAAATCTGATTGAGTTCTTTGATTGGGTGACCAAGGAACTAGATCTGGGGCATGCAATGGATGTCATCTATCTGGATTTCAGCAAAGCCTTTGATACTGTTCCTCATAGGAGGCTTGTCAATAAACTCAGTAGCTTGGGGATGGGTCCCAAGATAGTAAACTGGATTAGAAATTGGTTGACTGACAGACAACAGAGGGTGATGGTACATGGAGCTCACTCGGATGAGAGGAAGGTGATTAGCGGGGTGCCTCAGGGTTCGGTCCTGGGCCCGGCACTGTTCAATTTATTTGTGAGTGATATTGCTGAAGGACTGAATGGAAAAGTCTGTCTTTTTGCAGATGACACAAAAATTTGCAACAGAGTGGACTCCCCCGAGGGAGTGGATAACATGAGGAAAGATCTACAAAAGCTGGAAGACTGGTCTAATGCTTGGCAACTACGATTTAATGTGAAAAAGTGCAGTGTCATGCACTTGGGTAGCAGAAATCCAAGGGAAAAGTACACAATAGGGGGTGAGAGGTTGGTATGCACGGTTCAGGAGAAAGACCTTGGTGTGATTATCTCTGATGATCTCAAGGTGACAAAACAGTGTGTCAAGGCGGTGGCAAAAGCCAGGAGAATGTTGGGCTGCATACAAAGAGGGATTACCAGCAGAAAGGAAGAGGTACTTATGCCACTCTACAAGTCACTGGTGAGGCCTCACTTGGAATACTGTGTTCAGTTTTGGAGGCCATATCTTGCAAAAGATGTAAAAAGACTGGAAACTGTTCAGAGAAAGGCGACCAAAATGATTTGGAGCCTGCATCAGAAGCCTTATGAGAAGAGACTTGAAGACCTAAATATGTACACTTTGGAGGAGAGGAGGGACAGGGGAGATATGATTCAGACCTTTAAATACTTAAAGAGAAATGATGAACAAACAAACCTCTTCCAAAGACGGGGAAGCTGTAAAACTAGAGGGCATAACATGAAGCTGCAAGGTGGTAAATTGAAAGGCAATGTCAGGAAATATTTCTTCACTGAAAGGTTGGTGGATGCTTGGAATGCCCTCCCGATGGAAGTGGTGGGGGCAAAAACGGTGATGGAATTCAAAACGGCATGGGACAAACACAGTGGATCCCTTTACAGCAACAGTATAAAAGCAAAATAAACGGTACCATCTAACTTCTGAACTATCTAGC
This sequence comes from Ichthyophis bannanicus, assembly GCA_033557465.1. NCBI lineage: Eukaryota > Metazoa > Chordata > Amphibia > Gymnophiona > Ichthyophiidae > Ichthyophis > Ichthyophis bannanicus. The sequence goes on from CM066035.1 coordinate 24,531,087, forward strand.
GTCTGAACAAATAAGGGTGTCCTACATGGAGTGGTGGGTTCACCTCTAAACAGAAACAAAAACATGGGGAGGGGTGGCCTGCACAGAGCGACAGGTGCACCTACTCTTGCCATCTTGCTGGGCAGACTAGATGGACCATGCTGGTCTTTATCTGCCGTCACTTACTATGTTACTATGTTACTATATAAGTACCTCACTGACAACACCGACCCTCAGTCCCACTTGAATAGTGAGCACGTCAGCAATAGTAGTAGTCAACTAGGCAGGCCCTCGCATCAGGCGCCCCAGCTATGTAAACATCAAACAAGATCCTTTTCTCGTTACACTTATTATGTATATAGTTTACCCGGTTATCCAAGTTCCATATCCTGTTAATTGTAATGATCAGACATATGCAATTTGTCGGATGCTTTTGTTCTTTGTAAACCGCGCTGATGTCAAATAGTGCGGTATATAAGAAATGTTAATAAATAAATAAATATATGCATTGTACTCTAAAAGGTCACGGAGAGAAAATGCAACAGTGTATGTATCTGAAAATATACAAGTTATATAACATAAAACAAATACACATAACTAAAAAGAATTAATATTATAAAAGAGAAGTCGATAACATTAACATAAGTGGAATACTTTGTCTATATGTGTGGGAAGGATAGGTAAAAGCTGCATTGGCTCCCCTGCGTGCTCTCCCAGGAGGGATTGAGCTCCGACCACTTCAGGACGCCTCCGGCTCTTCAGCTGCCCAATCGGGGCAGCGCGGCACATTGAAAAGGAGCCCGCAAGCAGCCACAAGCTCCTTTTGCTCCCCCGCGTGCTCTCCCAGGAGGGATTGAGCTCCGACCACATCAGGACGCCTCCGGCTCTTCAGCTGCCCAATCGGGGCAGCGCGGCACATTGAAAAGGAGCCCGCAAGCAGCCACAAGCTCCTTTTGCTCCCCCGCGTGCTCTTCCAGGAGGGATTGAGCTCCGAACACATCAGGACGCCTCCGGCTCTTCAGCTGCCCAATCGGGGCAGCGCGGCACATTGAAAAGGAGCCCGCAAGCAGCCACAAGCTCCTTTTGCTCCCCCGCGTGCTCTCCCAGGAGGGATTGAGCTCCGACCACTTCAGGACGCCTCCGGCTCTTCAGCTGCCCAATCGGGGCAGCGCGGCACATTGAAAAGGAGCCCGCAAGCAGCCACAAGCTCCTTTTGCTCCCCCGCGTGCTCTCCCAGGAGGGATTGAGCTCCGACCACATCAGGATGCCTCCGGCTCTTCAGCTGCCCAATCGGGGCAGCGCGGCACATTGAAAAGGAGCCCGCAAGCAGCCACAAGCTCCTTTTGCTCCCCCGCGTGCTCTCCCAGGAGGGATTGAGCTCCGACCACATCAGGACGCCTCCGGCTCTTCAGCTGCCCAATCGGGGCAGCGCGGCACATTGAAAAGGAACCCGCAACCAGGCGTGCCCGCGCCGTGCGGGCCCGCGCCTGAGGGCCGCATAAGAGGGCCCTTTGGAAACGGCCCGTAAAGACTTTCAAACCAGCACAATCAGCAACATAAAAACCATGCCGAGCCCAGCACCTTCATCAGAGTAACACCCGAGCTCCCCCAGGACCGAGCTCGCGCAGCAAGTATACCTATACCATTACCGCCAAACAGACCTTTTCAGAAACAACTGAATTATACAATTATACTTCACTGTATACCCCAGATTGTTTAACTCCATTATATTAGCTGATTACACAAACCTAGCAAACCCTATTCACTGTGAATTAAGTTTACTGTTGTCAGTATTTATACTTGTGCATGCAGTTAACCTCCAGCCATTGTTCTGTTGCCAACTCATCCTACCTGACCCAATATTGTTACTGTTGCTAGTAATACGTCTTTAAAGAACACTTCATTGTTGTCAGTATAACATAGACCTGTCTTCAGCTGAATGAGTCTCAGTAGCTACTGCTATTGATAGTAACATTGTACTCCTGCCATAACCCACACATAGGAGTTGACATTTTCTCTCGCTCCCTGCCTGACAAAAGAAACAGCCCCTGTGTAAAATATCCTTAGCCAGGGGTCACGCCAACTCACTCTTTCAAAACAAGCCCCTCCCGCACCTGAGCTGGTTCAGAAGGTCCCAAAATGAAGCACACAATCATCTCCCTAATAAGCCTTTGCCTTCTATTCACGATCTTGCCATCCAGCTCACTGGCCCTACTTATGACACATAACCACATTCCCATAGTTTCGACTAGTGATAGAAAATGGTCAGATGACTCACACAACAACTCTCATGGAGCTAGATATCCATACCGCCACCACCTATTACACATCCCATTACAAAGCTCTTCAAAAGCCAAACAAAGTAAAGGCCCCTACACTAGCAGCCTCAAGTGTGCACTCATTAACGCTCGCTCACTTCGCAAAAAATGGCCAGCAATCTCCGAAACCATAACGTCTCAGAAATTAGACATCATCATGGTCACCGAGACTTGGCTATCACCAGAGGACAACCCCATCCTCAATCAACTACTACCACCTAACTTTGTTGCTTTCACCAGCCACCTGCAGAACAAAAGGGGTGGAGGAGTTGTCGTAATCACCAGTTCTGACCTCCAGTTCAAGATGGTTGAATCCAACAGCATCAATAACCTGGAAACAGTAACAGTCTCCAACAACACATGCCCTATAAACCTTATTTACAGAGTGCCTTCTGCGGATCCAGACAACCTGTCTACCATTCTAAACTTAGCACCCAACACCCAGGGTCCAAATAAACCCAATTGGATCTTAGGTGACTTCAATCTTCCATCGCTACAGGACAATCAAGCAGATGCATTCATAGAAGCACTAGACATCCTGGGATTCACTCAACTGGTACATCAACCTACTCACTCAAAAGGTAACATTCGGGACCTCATATTCGCCCCACAAACAGTTCTTCAACAATCACAAAATATCACGCTTTCTCTGACTTCATTACCATGGTCGGATCATAAACTCATCACTTTTCAGATTCCTACCCTCTTCAAGCCGCAAAGGCCCAATGTGGTTGTAAGTAAGAACTCCATCCCAACTGCCAGAAGTTTTCACCCGTTTAACAAAGAACGCATCCTAGCCGAAACGGACACACTCTTTGATATGACTTCATCAGACCTAGAGGAGCTGATCACTGCCTGGAACAGCAAACTCAGCGCAATCGCAATCCGTTCCCCAACAAATAAAGCCACAAAAAAAAGATTATCTGCACCATGGTTCTCAGCCGACTTGAAAGCATCACTAACCCTCCTACGGAGGCTGGAAAAGCGCTGGAGGAAGTCACGCACCAGTAGCGACCAAGCAGCATACATCCAACACCTGCATACACATCGCAGGGCCATCACAGACAGGATGAGACAACACCATACAGACACCCTGAAACGATCATTGAATAAGCCGCACAACCTTTTCAACTTGGTCAAATCCTTCGCTAAAGAACCTACCCTGGAGCACCTTGGAGGCATACACCCACAGGACTATGCCGTCTTTATGCAATCCAAAATGTGCAAGACTGACAAAATGGTGATACCTGACCCCCCCGACGAACAAGAGCACCCAGCATCTCTAACTGCCTTCGTGACGCCTTCAAGGAGAAATATCGAAGACACCATCCCAGCCCTTAATACCTCCACTGCACACTCAGATCCCTGTCCAGCATTCTGGATAAAAGATCTGCGATGTGACCTCGCCCCGATCATAGCTAACATGATAAGCCTATCCTTCAGCACTGGGTCTTTCCCCTCCACTCTCAAACAGACCTCCGTTAGACCTCTGTTGAAGAACGCCAAACTAGACCCACAAAAGGTGGAGTCATACAGGCCCATATCCAGCATCCCAATGCTCGCCAAAATCATCGAAAAGATAGTGTACAAGCAGTTACAAGATCATATCGACACCAACGCCCCTCTGGACTCATCCCAACATGGATTCAGAGAGTCACATGGAGTTGAAACACTACTCACAACTCTTTTCAACAACATAATTTCAGGCGTTGACAACATACGACAGGGTTTTGCACTCATCTTCTTGGACATAGCAGCGGCTTTCGACTCTGTATGCCATGAGATTCTCCTATGCCGGTTAAGAGAAAAAGGCATCAGTGGAACAGCCCTCGAGTGGTGCAGATCTTATCTCTCTGGAAGATTGCAATATGTTCGATCAGACGGGTCCACATCCGAACCATTCCTACAAAGTCAAGGAGTGCCCCAAGGATCCTCCCTATCATCATTGTTGTTCAACATCTATATCCAACCCATCTGTGACATCATCAGATCGTTCAATGTGAACTGCATGATATACGCCGATGACGTGCTGTTATACATGCCAATATCCCTGGATTGCCCAGACCTTACCCCCCTGACTAACTGCTTCAACACCATTTCCGTATGGCTCCTATCACAAAATCTGCGCATCCAACACAAGAAAACGGAGGTCCTATTCATCTCGAGAAATACCAAGTTCACACCACCTAGCTATTTGAAAGTAAGCAATGCTGAGTTACAAGTAAAATCAGCTATACGTTACCTTGGAGTGACATTGGACCAGAACCTTGACATGAAGCAACACATAGCTAATACTGTAAGAGCGATCTATTTCAAAATCAGATCCCTCAGACACTTACATCCGTTACTCGAACCAGGTGATTTCCGCACCATCTACCAAGCCCTCATTATTCCTCATTTTGATTATTCAAACGCCATCCTACAAGGACTCCCCCAGGCCACCTTAAACCCCCTGCAACTTGCTATGAACAGTGCAGCGCGGGTACTCTTTGGAGCCTCCAGGAGAGAACATATCACACCCCTCCTAAAGCAGCTGCACTGACTCCCCATTCAAGCCAGGATCAGTTTTAAAACCTTGGTGATAACTTTCAAGGCCACCAAGGGGCTCTCCTCCTCCTCACTATCTGACCTCATACAACCACCTGCACCCAACAGGCTAAGAAGAACCGCAGAGTCCAATATGCTATCGATACCGAAAGATACGACAACATGCACCAAAACAACATCTAACAGAGCCTTCAGACTCTGTGCACCAAACCTCTGGAACTCACTGCCACCACATATCAGAGCAATCCCCAACTTGAGTCAGTTCAGGAAAGCCCTGAAACATTTTCTCTTTATCAAATATCTCACTGACTGCTCTGAACCTCAGCAACTCTAGTATAGTGCGTCCCCAATTATGTACAACACCCAACAATACCCGTTCTCTTCATCTGCATTTGTACTTAGTTTACACTGTTCAATTCATCTGCATATGTACATAGTTTACCTTGTGCAATTCAACTGCATATGTATATAGTTTACCCTGTGCAACTCATCTGCATATGTATATAGTTTACCCTGTGCAATTCAACTGCATATGTATATAGTTTACCCTGTTCTCCAAGTTTCCAACATTTCCTGTTCAATGTAATGACCGGACATTTGTTTAGTGTCGGATTTTGCTTGTTCTATGTAAACCGCGCTGATCGCAAATAGTGCGGTATATAAGAAACGTAAATAAATAAATAAATAAATAAATAAAAAATAAAATACACATAAAGACATATATATGCATTGCACTATAAAATATCGCGCAGGAAAAACTGCAACAGTGCATGAAAAAACGGGGAGAAATAAAACAAGTGGCAGCCTACAAGTATCTAAAAAGCCATATGTGGTGTATAAATTTTTTTAAAAATATTTAGTTGATTAATAAAATGATTACAAAAAAGAAGAGGAGATGATAGTCAACATGTCTGGAACACGACGTATAGAAATAGCTGAAACAGCTGTAAAGGTAAATGTTGTCTATATGTGTAAATATGGATCCCAAGCAAGATAGTATGTGATGATTATCAAGTATCGAAGGACACTTATTGCATTTAAATATGAGGTGGTGGAAGAAATACGCTAACGAATGAAACTATGTCTGACTGCTATGTAACAAAAAAGTAAGCAGATGAGGTTGCATAGAATATAAAATGCACGAAGCATAAATACGCCGTGTGGACAAAAGAAAAGAGACAGTGACACAGACAGGACATGAAGGTTAACATATACATATATTATTTGCAACCTCATCTGCTTACTTTTCCACCCCATAGACGTGTTGCACACACTATCTATGTGGTAATCTGGTAATGTTTTTTAATTATTTATTTACATTTTTTAATTATTCATCTACATATTTCTTTATTTATATTTTGCATTTATGTACTATAGTCACGTTTTATTTATATGTCTGTTTTTTAGACCCCTGATGAAGGCTTCCGGCCGAAACTTGTAAAGTTGGGTCTTCAATAAAGTTGATTTTACCTATTATCGTCTGTTTGGCCCTGGAAATAGGCTGAGCAGGACTGGGCTGGGTTGGGGGCAGGGGGTTAGCACCGGAAATGTCTGATTGGGTGGGTTAGGTTTGGTAATGGGCTGATCAGGGGGGTTAGGACTGGTAATGGGCTGATCAGGGGGGTTAGGATTGATAGTGGTCTGATGGAAGGGCAAGCACTGGAAATGGGCACTTAAGGGAGACTAGCACTGGTAATGGGTTGATCAGGTGGGGTTAGGACTAGAAATGGGCTACGACTGGAAATAGGCTGATCAGGAGGGGCCAGGACTAATGGGTTGATAGGGGGAGGGATTAGGACTGGAAATGGGCTGATGGTGGGCTAGGATTTGTAATGGGCTGATTGGGGGAGTTATTTTATTTTTTTTTTTTAGCTGTATTTATATCCCGCTTTTCACCGGGTCAAAGCGGTCAATTGGGGGATACATTTAACACGAGGGGATATGAGACACATACACTAATACTTACAGGGAACATGGGCAATGGAGGGTTAAGTGGCTTGCCCAAGACCACAAGGAGTGCCTACAGGACTAGAAATCCCAGTCCCTCCGGCCTGAGATTGCTGTCCCCAGGTGGGACTTGAACCCCCGGCCCTCCGGCCTGAAGTACCTTGTCCTAACCACTAGACCACTCTTCCCTCCAGTTAGGACTGGAAATGAGCTTATCGGGGGGGGGGGGGGTTAGGACGGGTAATGGACTGATGGCGGGCTAGCACTGGAAATGAGCTAGGTTTGGAAAAGGGCAGATTTGGGGGGGCTAGGACTGGAAATGGGTTTATCGGGGGGGGGGGGTTAGGACTTGTAATGGGCTGATGGGGGCTAGCACTGGAAATGAGTGAGGACTGGTAATGCGTTGATTGTGAGGGCTAAGACTGGAGTGGACTGATAAGGGGGATGGGACTGGAAATGGGCTGATGGGGGGGAGAGCTGCTGGCACTGGAAGAAGACTGGGGGCTAGAACTGGAAATGGGCTGATGGAGGGGAGGGCAGGGGAGAAGGGAGCTGCTGGCCCTGAAAGAAAACTGGGGACTAGGGCTACAAATGGGATGATGCTGGGGGATGGGAGAATGGGACTGGAAGGGAGTGGATGCTGAGAGGGTCTGCCAGGGAAAGGAGGGGGCATGAAAGGAGCTGACATGGGGGGGCCAGGAAGGTTGCTGACACAGGGGGATGGCACTGGAAGGGGGGTGGACAGAGGGTAGGGTGACTGGAAGTGAGCTGATGGGGGGGGCCGCACTGGGAGTGGACGTGTGCTGATACCTGCAATGGTATTTGGACTGGAAGGGGCTGGACAGTGGGGAGGGAGGGGGACTGGAAGGGAATAGACACCAGAGGCAGTCTTGGGAATGCAAGGCGGTTGACACTAGAAAGTACTGGGAGGGAGGACTGGAAAGGGGCTGATACTGGGGAGGGTTACTGGGACTGGAAATAGGCTGATGGAAGGAAGTGAAGAAAACAAAAGAAGAGATAAGAAATGGCAGATGGACCATAGACCACAGAAAGAGCTAAGAGAAGACAAGAAAGCAGAAGCCTCATATCGGGACCAGCATGATCAGAGAATAAAATGGTCAGACAACAAAGGTAGAAGAAAAAAATATTTTAATTTTAGTGATTGGACTTTGTGCTATCTTTATATTTTACACAGTATGGGGGAACTGCATGTGGACTCTGGCTTCTTGGGGTTTCAGTTTAATTGTCTACATATTTTTATTTTTAATTTAGGTTCTAGTCATTTATTCTGTACTTGGTGAGAGTCTGTGTTACCAGAGGAGTGTGTGACTGAGGCCGGGTGTTCTGTTAACATGGAGTTTATACATAGGGATCTATACTATACTGTAGTAATTTGACATGTTCAGCTTTTCAAATAGGTGTATGGCTGTTCCAGGGCCCACTGTAGTATATACAGTGACGCTTTTTTTGGATGGGCTCCTTATGTGAGTTTTGGAAGTTGGTGCTGGTATGGTATGGTAGATTTGCTCTATAGATACTCAGTGACTTTGTTGTAGGGTTTTGTATTAGTTCACAATATGTCTGTTATTGGAGAATGTTTGTTGTAGTTTGTGAGATGTTCAGAATCAGATTTTTTTTTTAAGATATTGAGTTCTGTGGGTGAATGTCCTGGTTCTGCTCTGCACCCACTGTTGAAGAGGGTTCTGTGGATGCAAAATATGTGTTCAAAAAGAAAAAGCAAGAACCATAACGTGGTTTATAACAAAATAAAAATGAGTTAAAATTTAGTTTTATAAACTGTGCTGTGGTTCTCGCGCTCTCTTTTAGTTCCTTGGTGTGCAAACATCTTACATTTCCTCCATACAATCTAATCTGCTTTTTGGTTTGATTCAGTCCCTGATTCAAGTTTTGAGAAAGACACACCTCCCCCCCCCCCAGAGGGGCACGATCTCATCCTTCGCCTCAGGCAGCAGATTGCCTTGAGCCGCCCTTGATGGCGCCATGACAGGCAGGAAGGCAGGTGCACATGTGCAGTTTACCTCCCAAAGGCTTCCTTTGGATGCTGGGGAGCGTTCTGTGCGGGGTTCCGTCAGTGACATCACTCATATGTGAGGACTTATTCCCGCTGTTCACGGAGAACACCTGCTAAAGGTGAGTAACTATGCTTTTTCTCAATGGAGAAAGGTGAATAGTGGAGTACCCCAGGGATCTGTGCTGGGCCTGCTGCTTTTTAACATATTTATAAATGACCTGGAAATGCGAATAACGAGTGAGATGATCACATTTGCAGATGACATAAAGTTATTCAACGTTGTTAAAATGCAAGAGGATTGTGGAAAATTACAGGAGGACCTTGAAAAATTGGTAGACTGGGCATCCAGATGGCAGATGGAATTTAATGTGGACAAGTACAAATTTATGCACTTAGGGAAGAACAACCCAAACTATAGTTACACAATGCAAGGTTCCACATTAGAAATCCCCACTGAGGAAAAGGATCTGCACATCATTGTGGATAACACGTTGAAATCCTCTGCCCAGTGTGCAGCCGCAGTCGAGAGAGCAAATAGAATGCTAAGAATCACAAGGAAAGGAATGGAGAATAAAACCAAGGATATTATAATGCCTCTCTTTCGCTCCATGGTGTGCATTTCTGGTCACTATATCTTAAAAAGGATAGAGCAGAATTAAAAAAGATACAGAGAAGAGTGACCAAAATAGTAAAGGGAATGGAAGCATATCCCTATGAGGAAAGGCTTAAAACGTTAGAGCTCCTCAACTTGGAAAAAGATGGCAGAGGAGAGATATGGTAGAGCTCTATAAAATAATGAATTGGGCGGACTGGTAAATGTAGATCGGTTGTTTATGCCTTCAAAAAGTAGAAAGACCAGAGGACATGTAGCACATTTTGGACAAATTGAAGAAAATATTTTTTCACTCCATGCATAATTAAACTCTGGAATTCGTTACGAGAGGATGTAGTAAAAGCTGTTAGTGTAAGTGGGTTTAACAAAGGTTTGGAGAGTTTCCAGGAGAAAAAGTCCATAAACCATTATTAAAGCGGACCGGGGAAATCCACTGCTTAACCCTGGGACGAGCAGCATGGATTGTGTATACCTATGGGAGCCCAACAAGTACTTGAGCCCTGGCATGGTCACTGTTGGAAACAGGACTCTGGACTTAATGGATCCTTGGTCTGGCCCAGTAAGGCATATCTTATATTCTTAGTGTGAAACGTGACTGTATGTGGCCGGCTTGCCTCCATCAGTTTTTCCCATGGATATATTTGTGGAATGGGTCTTCCCAGTGTATGTGAATGTCAGTCCCTGTGCTGCATCTGTCCGTCGTCCAGTTTTAGCAGCCACTTCCATATGTCATAGTTACGTCAGCCTCACATATGCACATCTTCTCTTCTAAAAATGAAATGTATTTACACCTTTCTACTTCCATGTTCCTCCCACTACATAAATGGTCTTTTTAAAATGTGCTTTTTAATGTCAAATACAAAATATTAAAATTTAATTGAGCTCTAATATGTGTATTTCTATGTTTAGCCAACATGATTATTTATTCTGCCCTATGCAACGAGTGTAACTGAGCATCTTACCTACCTTTTAAGTCCTCATCCCCTGTAGCTCAGTGTCCATCCCACTCCCACCTCTCTGCACTGATTCAGGCCTCCTAACCCAGCATGGCTTGAGGTCTGCCTGACTTACCAGGCATAGCTTAGTGTATGAGCCACTGCTGCCCATCCAACCAGTGTAGCTCAGTCTCAGTCACAGTCCCACTGCTTCCCCTCCCGTTTTCCCAGCTGCATGTCTTGGTGTCTGTTCTGCTCCTTATTACCCCTCCCCCTTTGCCAGTATGACTTAGTATCTGATGCATTGTCCAGCAGCCCTCCGAGACGTAGCTTAAGCTCAATCCTTCTCATTGGTTAACGTCTGAGCTGCCCTGTCGAGTCACTGCGGCTTGGTGTCTTGTTTACTCCTCGCCGTCATCTCAGGTATGACTCAGTATCTGTTCTTGTGTGATTGATGCACTTTATGTTCTTTCTCAGACTAGAATATGACGCCTATCGCACAGATCTGGAAGAGCTGAACCTGTGTCCACGCGATGCTGCCACCCTGTCGCGGATAGACCTGGCACAGCAGAACTTTCATACTCACAAAGAGAAGTATGAGAAGCTTCGGGCAGATGTTGCCATTAAGCTGAAGTTTTTGGAGGAGAATAAAGTAAGGAACATGGGACATGGTTCTCTTAAATGGAACATACAGGAAATGCCTAATAGCATTGCTCTGGATTTCTCCTTGCTTCCCGCATGCGCTCTCTCCCCTCCTCTTCCTCCCTCCTATTGCTTTTCTCCTGCTATGACGTCTCTCCTCCCTTTCTTGATTTCTTTTCCACTTTCTGTAGATCATTTCTTGCCTTGCTCACAAGTGCATGATTAAGAATGAGGTATCTTCAAAGCATGTAAATAGGTATCGTGATAGGATGTGGAAGGAGCCGACCTAGTAGACAAAATTCGATGGGGTTGATATTCAGCAGCAGCTGCTGAAAGGAAAACCAGGTATTCAGCACCAGAGCTTATCTGGCATCTGGTACTGAATTTCTCTCTAGACTGGCAGACTGAAGATTATGAGCCCAGACCACTCTCAAATGCTCCCTAGAGTGGTACCAACAGGTAAAACATTTGTGGCCATTAATAATGCTGACATCCCAAGGGGCTCCTAACAAGGACATGCTGACCATATTCCAGGACTCTTCTAAACATTCAGCAGCAAACTCTGAGCAAACCAGTGGCTCAGAAAGACAGAATCCCTGACACAATGCACTATCTCCTGTGGTCAAAAATCCCCCGCCAAAGCCACCTCCTGACCTGGCATCAAAGGCGTCTCTCCGGTCAGCTGTCCATGCAACTCTGAGAAGAAACACAGCCCCTGCTCGTCAACAGTCTCCTTTGGGAAGCCAGCTAAGAAAAGTCTAGAACTTGCCGTCTTCTCAGAACTGCGTTTCATTTGCTCTCTTCTCTCAACAGCAGCGAAGCTTGACAAATAACTTTGCTGTTCCAGTCCCTCCAAGAACTTTAGCTAACAGACTTCAGCCTTCTAATGCTCCTTTGGAGGACACTGTAGGGATTATTAGTAGCATAAAAATAAGTTAGACTCTCTGTTGTCCAGGGGAAATAGCTACTAATACCCAGCCCAAAGTTCGGTGAGTTATTCTGGCAATGAGCCACAAAAGAAGTCTGGTCTGCAGATATATATTAGACTTTATTATAGGCAACCAGGTAAAAAAATATACACACACACATATAGCTAATTAGAAACATGAGGTAGAAATTTGTTATAGTACAGATGTACAATTGGACAACGTAATAAATCACTAATTAGTAACCAGACGTCACTGATTCGCTCTGCACTGAGGAAAAGTAAGAAATATATTGCTAACCCCTTGCCCATCCAGGAGAGGAGAGATAAGCCAGTACCTTAGCTCCGTCGGGCACTCAGGAACAGCACAGTCCAAGGAGGCAGCTCCTAGCTAATGCAGGCTCCAGCCCTGTCAGGCGAGCCGCAGTAAGTCCGAACCAGAGGTATCTGTGAAAGTCTTATCTCAGACCTTTGGAGGACGGCCTAGCCCACACTTAGTGGCCGTCTTGCGGAAGGCTCAGGTCGCAGGAATCAGGTACGCAGTGCACAGCAGGAAGGAACTGGTGCAGAAGTCTGTATGAACAGGTGGGAAAAGCCCCCAACTCCCTTACTAAAGTTCCAGTGCAGATTGCATTATTCTGTGTAAGAATCCTCCGTCATAGGTCCGATGATTGGTTAGCACCAGGCAGTCTGAGGTGTTCTCAGCGAATCAGGAGGTAGATGATGGGCAGCTTCTTGCAAACAAAGGAGCCATAGTAAGAAGTCAGGCAGAGGCAACAGTATGTAACTTCTGGGCATGTACAAGTGTCCAAGGCCAGCCACAGACAATAGCTTCTGTATGCACACTTAGAAACGCTGCGCAAGCAGTTGCTTAGAGGTCGTTTGTAGCTGAACACAGCAAAAGTGTAGTGAAGAATCCATCTTGTCTGTTCAGTTTGGTTCAGGCCTGAGTTGCTGAGCAGGCCGGAGATTTGCATGTAGAATTGCAGGGGTACCAGCCCTACAACACTCACCAAGACCCTGTCTGACACCAAAATTGTTTTTAGTCCATCTTAACCTCTCTCTGACACAGAAAATGACTCGCAATTTTATTTATTTATTTATTTTGCGTTTCTTCTATACCGTCCCTTCCTGAGATCAAGGGCGGTTTACAATGAACAACTACATTACACTGAACAGGGTTACAAATTAAACGTTGATGATTAACAGTTTAACAACTATGTACGAGAAACCCTTTACATGTAAGATACAGCACAATCTTCGATCATGACCAGGAATCTTGGTTAGAACAAACCAGCAACATCTAGGTCCAGAACAAAATGCCCAGCCTTTTCCCTCTGTGCCTGCGGAGACATGTAAAGAAGATACCAGCTATCCAAAGTTCCTTTTGAAGTTGTCTTAAGCCCTCTCCATGGCAGGCAGGTAGCAAAAAAGCCTTCACTTGACCCTACTTAGACAAATGGTGATGGAACCAACCAGGGAAAGCTCAATGCTGGATTTAGTGCTCACCAACAGAGATAGCGTGTCGAGTGTCCGGGTGGGTGCTCCTGTGAGCAGCAGCGATCATCACACGGTGTGGTTTGAGATAAAAGCCAAGGTGCAGTCAAATCATAACAAGCTCAGAGTCCTAAACTTCAAAAACAGTGACTTCAGTAAAATGGCCAAGTACCTGAAGGAGAAGTTGTCAGGCTTGGAGGGGATAAGGGAAGTGGAATTGCAATGGGCTAAACTAAAGGTGGCAATAAAAGGTGCAACAGATAAATATGTAAGGAAAGTAAATAAAAACAAGAGGAGAAGGAAATCTATTTGGTTCTCCAAAGAAGTGGCTGCTTAAATAAAGGCAAAAAACACAGCTTTCATAAAATTCAAAAGATTGCAAACAGGAACACAGAAAGGAATACAGGAGCAAACTAAAAGAGACAAAAAGAGAAATAAGGAAAGCAAAATCAAAACAGGAAAAGATGGCTAAAGATGTGAAGTGTGGCGACAAAACTTTCTTCAAGTATATTCGGGAGAGGAGGAAAATCAGAGATGAAATTGCAGGACTCAGAAGTGCTGGGAACGGACTCGTGGAAAGTGACACTGAAAAAGCGAAATTGCTAAACAAATACTTCTGCTCTGTTTTTACTAAAGAAAATCCTGGAGAAGGACCACCTGTGACTCCCAAATATAAAAATGGGAATGAAGTAGATACCACAGCATTCACAGAAGACGATGTGTTAGAACAACTTGCAAAACTGAAAGTGAACAAGGCCATGGGACCGGATGGGATATATCCCAGGATACTGAAAGAGCTCAGAGAGGTTCTTGCAGGGCCGTTAAAGGACGTTTTCAACAGATCTTTGGAAACAGGAGTAGTTCCTCAGGACTGGAGAAGGGCGGATGTGGTACCTCTTCACAAAAGTGGTGACAGGGAAAAAGCGACAAACTACAGGCCCGTGAGCCTTACCTCGGTAGCAGGAAAAGCATTACTGAAAGAGGAAATAGTAGACTTTCTCAAAACCAACAGGTTGCAAGATCCGAGGCACCATGGTTTTACCGAAGGACGATCTTGCCAAACAAATCTGATTGAGTTCTTTGACTGGGTGACCAGAGAACTAGATTAGGAGCATGCGATGGATGTCATCTATCTGGATTTCAGCAAAGCCTTTGATTCTGTTCTTCATCTGAGGCTTATCAATAAACTCAATAGTTTGGGGATGGGTCCCAAGGTGGTAAACTGGATCAGAAATTGGTTGACTGACAGACATCAGAAGGTGATGGTAAATGGAGCTCACTCGGATGAAAGGAGGGTGATTAGTGGGGTGCCCCAGGGTTCGGTCTTGAGACCGGCACTGTTCAATGTATTTGTGAGTGATATTGCTGAAGGACTGAATGGAAAGGTCTGTCTTTTTGCAGATGACACGAAAATTTGTAACAGAGTGGACTCTCCTGAGGGAGTGGGTAACATGAGGAAAGATCTACAAAAGCTGGAAGAATGGTCTAATGCTTCGCAGTTATGATTTAATGCGAAGAAGTGCAGTGTCATGCACTTGGGAAGCAGAAATTCAAGGGAAATGTACACGATAGGGGGAGAGAGATTGGTGTGCACGGACCAGAAGGACCTTGGTGTGTTTATTTCTGAGGATCTCAAGGTGGCAAAACAGTGCCACAAGGCAGTAGCAAAAGCCAGGAGGATGTTGGGTTGCATAGAAAGAGGAATTACCAGCAGAAAGGAAGAGGTACTAATGCCACTGTATAAGTCACTGGTGAGGCCTCACTTGGAATATTGTGTTCAGTTTTGGAGACCATATCTCGCAAAGGATGTAAAAAGACTTTGAAAGCTGGAGAGTTGCGAGGAAGGTGACCAAAATGATTTGGAGCCTGCGTCAGAAGCCTTTAGAGAAGAGACTTCAAGACCTAAATATGTACACTCTGGAGGAGAGGAGGGATAGGGGAGATATGATTCAGACCTTTAAATACTTAGAGAGTTAATGAACAAACAAACCTCTTCCAAAGACGGGGAAGCTGTAAAACTAGAGGGCATAACATGAAGCTGCAAGGGGGTAAATTGAAAGGCAATGTCAGGAAATACTTTTTCACTGAAAGGGTGCTGGGTGCTTGGAATGCCCTCCCGATGGAAGTGGTAGGGGCAAATCTAGTGACAGAATTCAAAATGGCATAGGACAGACATAGTGGATCCCTCTATAGCAACAGGATAAAATCAAAATAAACTTAACTATCTAATTTCTCAACAAACAGGGGTGCCCTACATGGGGCGATGGGTTCACCCCTAAACAAAGACTTGGGGAGGGGTGACCTGCACGGAGCGGCAGGTGCACCTACTCTTGCCACCTTGCTTGGTAGACTAGATGGACCATACTGGTCTTTATATGCCGTCATTTACTATGTTACTTGTCCTTCTAACTATCGACCCATCTCCTTTCTTCCCTTCATTTCCAAGCTTCTTGACTGTGCAGTTCTCTGCCTTTGCCTTGATTTTCTCTCCTCTCAAGCCCACCTTAACCCACTTCAATCTGGCTTTCGTCCCTTCAACTCCACTGAAACAGCTCTTGCCAAAGAATGCAGCGACTTGTTCTTGGCTAAATCTAAGGGGCTTTACTCATTCCTCATTCTTCTTGATCTTTCTGCTGTTGACCACCACCTTCTCCTTGATACATTGTCCTCCCTTGGTTTTAGGGGCGCTGGGCAGTCCTGGTATCTCTACCAGTCTGTTCTGGCGGTTCCTCCTCTACTGCTATCCTTCTCTCAGCTGGAGTTCCCCAAGGGTGTGTTCTGGACCCTCTCCTTTTCTCCCTTTATACTTAATCCCTTGCTGCTCTCATGTCCTTCCATGGCTTTTAATATCATTTGTATGCTGATGACTCTCAGATCTATCTATCTATACCTGATATTTCTCTGTCTCTCCAGGCCCATATCTCTGCCTGCCTATCTGACATCTTTGCCTGAACGTTTCACCACCATTTGAAATTAAATATGGCCAAAATTGAACTTCTTATTTTTCCCCCTAAATCCTCCTCCCCTTTCCTCTTTCTCTTATCTCTGTTGATAATTCTCTTATACTTCCTACTTCCTTAGCCTGCAACCTTAGGGTCATCCTTAACTCCTCCCTCTCCTCTACTCCTAGCCATAAAATAGCTAAAACCTGTCACTTCTTCCTCTATAACATTAACAAAATTTGCCCCGTCCTTTCTGAACACACTACTAAAACACTTATCTACTCTTTAGTCACCTCCTATCTCGACTATTGTAACCTTCTCCTTGCTAGTCTCCCTCCGAGTCATCTCTCTCCCCTTCAATCTCTTCAGAGCTCTGCTGCGTGGCTAATCTTCCACTAGCCCAGGTACACTTCTATAACCCCTCTCCTCAAATCACTTCATTGGCTCCCCTTCGTTTCCGCATCCAATTCAAGCTTCTCTTCTAAGCTATAAATGCATTCACTCCACTGCCCCTCACTACCTTTCCTCTCTCCTCTTTCCCTACACCCCTCTTCGTGAACTCTGCTCCTCCTCTAGCTTAGTCCTCTCTGCCCTTTTCTTTCACTGCCAACTCCAGACTTCGATCCTTTCACCTTGCTGCTCCTCATGCCTGGAATAAACTGCCTGAATCTGTGCGTCAGGTGTCATCTCTCTTCTTCAAATCCATGCTAAAGGCTCGCCTCTTTCAGGCTGCCTTTGGATCGTAATCCCTTGTTCTCTTCGCTATTGTACTGTCTGCCTTGATTAGATTGTAATACGCATAGCAACGGTTGACCCTGTCAGTAAGCAGCTATTCAACGTTCAAAACAGAATAATTTTTGTCAGAGGGGCTGTCAGGAGAGGGAAAATCCATTTTCTCACAACAGGCCGTCCTTTTAATAAATTTTAATTATAATACAAAATGATTTAAAATGAATTACTTAGTTGAATCAGTGCCCATGAAGAAAAAGTGAGGTGGTGTTCCACAACACAACATGCGTCATGGTTTGAGCTTTAAAACATTTAATCCGGTTACGATCCAACAAAGATACTTGATTAGATTGTAAGTCCTGACAAGCAGGGACCATCTTTCATGTGTATCTCCACAGCACTGCGTACGCCTTGTAGTGCAGTTTAAATGATTAATAGTAGTAATAGTAATGATGGGGGGAGGTAAGGGGTTTTTAGTGTTATGTTAAATTTGCTTTGGGGTTTTTAACTGTGCGCCGCCTTGACTGCCTTAGGGCATATGGTGGGATACAAATAATTTAAAATAAATAAATGACAGGCATGATTTTAAGGGAATCCTTCATTCTGCAAATACACCTTGAGAACCTGTGGCAGTTCTGTTTTCCAAATCTCTAGCAGAGAATGTGGAAGATTCCTTGGTCTGCTCCGATGATCCTGAAGCGTATAGATTTCAAGTACAAAGTTCAGCCGTGACTAGGTCACAATAGACCCAGCTGCAGTATCACTCAGTTGTCTGAGTCAGCTTTAAGGAGGATAAAAACTATAAGATGCTAGTCCTCAGGTTCCCTGATTAAAGATCCCAAATCTTTCAACACAGTGGGAAAGAAGATAAGAACATAAGATATGCAATTCTGGGTCAGACCAAGGTCCATCAAGCCCAGTACCTAGCAGTATCCCCAAAAGATACAGGTTCCACAATGCTTGTATTGGGTTAAGCATTGATATCCTGGGTCCCTTTTTAATAATGGTTTATGGACCTTTCCTCCAGGAACTTGTCCAAACCTTTTTTAAACCCAGCTACACTAACAGCCTTTACTACATCCTCCGGTAACAAATTCCAGAGTTTGATTACACGTTGAGTGAAAAAATATTTTCTCTTATTTGTCTTAAATAGTTTACCCTGTAGCTTCATTGCATGTCCCCTAGTCTTTCTATATTCTGATAGCGTAAACAATAGATCTACGTTTACCCGTTCCACTCCATTCATTAATTTATAGACCTCTATCATATCTCCCCTCAGCCGTCTCTTTTCCAGGTTGAAGAGCCCTAACCTTTCTAGCCTCTCTTCATAGGAGTATCCTTCCATCCCCTTTACCATTTTGGTGGCTCTTCTCTGTACCTTTTCTAATAACGCTATATCCTTTTTAAGATACGGTGACCAGAATTGCACAGAATATTCAAGGTGAGGTCTCACCATGGAACGGTATAGAGGCATTATAATATCCTTTGTTTTATTTTCCATTCCTTTCCTTATGATAGCTAGCATTCTATTTGCTCTCTTGGCCGCTGCTGCACACTGTGCGGAGGGTTTTAACATGTTATCCACGATGACTCCAAAATCTTTTTCCTGGGTGGTGGTTCCTAATGTGGAACCTTGCATCGTGTAACCATAGTGTGGATTGTTCTTTCCTAGGTGCATAACTTTGCACTTGTCCACATTAAATTTCATCTGCCATTTGGATGCCCAGTCTTCCAATTTATCCAGATCCTCCTGCAGTTTTCCACAGTCCTCTTGGGTTTTAACAACTTTTAAACAATTTTGTGTCATCTGCAAATTTGATAACCTCACTAGTTATTCCCTTTTCCAGGTCATTTATGAATATGTCAAAAAGCAGCGGACCCAGCATATATCCCTGGGGTACACCACTATTCACCTTTCTCCATTGGGAAAATTGGCCGTTTAGCCCTACCCTCTGCTTTCTATCTTTTAACCAGTTCCTGATCCACAATAGTACACTGCCTCCTATCCCATGACTCTTTAGTTTTGCCAAAAGTCTCTGATGAGGGACCTTGTCAAAGGCTTTCTGAAAGTCCAGATACACTATATCAACCGACTCACCTTTGTTCACCTGTTTATTCACACTTTCAAAAAAACATAACAGATTAGTAAGACAAGATCTTCCTTGTCTAAAGCCATGTTGGCTGTCTCCCATTAGGTTGTGACTATCTACATGCTGAGTAATTTTGTTCTTTATGATGGTTTCTACCATTTTTCCCAGTACTGACGTCAGGCTCACCGGTCTGTAGTTTCCCGGATCACCCCTGGAACCCTTTTTAAAAATTGGCAATTCTCCAATCTTCAGGTATTACAGATGATTTTAATGAAAGTTCACAAATTACTAATAGCAGGTCTGCAGTCTCATATTTCAGTTCTTTCAACACTCTGGGATGTATACCAGATCTTTCAAGGAGTGCTGCTTGGCTCTGGAATCGCTGCACATTAGTTCCATATCTTCCATTTTCAATATAGAAACATAGAAATATGACGACAGAAAAAGACCACTTGGCCTATCTAATCTTTCCTTCCATAACAACTACCTTTTTGCCTTTAGAGATCCTCTGTGTTTGTCTCATGCTTTTTTGAATTCAGTTACTGTCCTCATCTCTACCACCTCCACTGGGAGACTAGTCCACGGATCCACTACTCTTTCCGTAAAGAAATATTTCCGCATATCACTCCTGAATCTATCTCCCTTCACCCTCATCCCATGTCCCCTCGTAGCAGAACTTGCTTTCAATTGAAAGAGGCTCTCTCCCTGAACATTTATGCCACGGAGGTATTTAAACATCTCAATCATATCACCTCTATCCCGCCTTTCCTCTAAGGTGTACATATTAAGATCCTTAAGTCTGTCCTCATATGCTTTATAATGAAGACCACTAATCATTTTAGTAGCCACCCTCTGCACCGACTCCATCCTGTTCACATCCTTTTGAAGGTGCGATCTCCAGAATTGCACACCATACTCCAAATGAGGTCGCAACAAAGACTTATACAGAGGCATTATCACCTCCTTTTTTCTGCTAGCCATTCCTCTCCGTATGCACCCAAGCATCCTTCTAGCTTTTGCCGTTGCCTTTTCTACCTGTTTAACTACTTTAAGATCATCAGACACAACCACGCCTAGGTCCCGCTCTTCTTTAGTGGACAAAAGTACTTCACCCCCTATACTATATTGCTCCCTTAGATTGCTGCAGCCCAAATGCATGACCTTACATTTTTTAACATTAAAACCCAGCTGCCAAATTCTAAACCATTCGTCAAGCTTAGCTAGATCCCTCCTCATGTTATCTACCCCTTCCTGGGTGTCTACTCTATTGCAGATTTTGGTATCATCCACAAAGAAGCAAACCTTACCCGAAAGCCCTTCCGCTATATCACTAACAAAGATGTTAAAAAGAATCGGACCAAGGACAGATCCCTGGGGCATACCACTAATAACATCCTTCTCCTCAGAGTGAGCTCCATTTACTTGTACTCTGTCGTCTCCCACCGAACCAATTTCTAACCCAAGCAGTAACTTTAGGGTCCATCCCTAGGGTGCTCAGTTTGTTTATAAGTCGCCTGTGAGGAACAGTGTCAAAGGCTTTACTGAAATTTGAATACACCACATATAGGGCTCTCCCTCAGTCCAACTCCCTGGTCACCCAGTCAAAGAAATCAATCAGATTTGTCTGACAAGACCTGCCTCTGGTGAATCCATGCTGCCTCGGATCCTGTAATCCACTGTACTCCAGAAACCTCACTATTTTCTCTTTCAGCAGCATTTCCAATAATTTACTCACCACCAAAGTTAAACTAACCGGCCTGTAGTTTTCAACCACATCCTTACTTCCGCTTTTGTGTAAAGGCACCACATGAACCTCTCTCCAGTCCTTTGGAACCACTCCCGACTCCAACGAGGCATTGAAAAGGTCAGTCAGTGGAGTTGCTAGAACATCCCCAAGTTCCCTCAGTATTCTAGGGTGTATCCCATCCAGTCCCATCGCTTTGTCTACTTTAAGTTGAGATAGTTTCTCATGAATACAGTCTTTTGAAAATTGTTTAAGATATCCTTTGCTTCTGTTCCTATTTGTGGGTGTTTTCTGAGGTCCTGCTCCTGGTTCTTCATCTGTGAACACAGAACAAAAATATTTGTTAAGCAATTCCGCTTTATCCTTATCAGCTTCTACATATTCCTCCCCTGCACCCTTGAGTCTGACAATACCACTCTTGCCCTTCCTCTTCTCACTAATATATCTGAAAAATGTCTTATCCCCCCATTTTATTGCATTGGCTATTTCCTCCTCCTTTTGAATCTTTACCTTGTTGACTACTTTGCTAGCTTCTCTAAGTTTTTCCAAATACAGATGCCTGTCTTCCTCTCTCTGTGATCTCTTGTATTTCATGAAGGCCTCCCTCTTTTTCTTCACTTTTTCAGCTACTTCTTTCAAAAACCATAGCGATCTCCTTTTCCTTTTACCTTTATTTACCATTTTAACAAAAAGGTTGGTTGCCCTTAAAATATCCCCTTTCAGTTTTGCCCACTGTTTTTCTACATCCCCCAGCTGTTCCCATCCCACTAACAACTCCCTGAGGTATTGGCCCATCTTCGCAAAGTTAGTCTTCCTAAAGTCTAAGATCCTCGCCTTTGAATGGATTCTAACAGCCCTAGTCCTAATACTGAACCACACCATCTGGTGATCACTGGATGTGAAATGATCTCCCACTATAACATCAGAAACACTTTCACCATTGGTAAGCACCAAGTCCAGTATGGCCCCTTCACGTGTGGGGTCTGCTACTAATTGCCTGAATAGTTCTCCCTGTAGAGAATCCAGGATCTCCTTACTTCTAGATGATACTGCAGCAGGAATGTGCCAATCAACATCTGGCATATTGAAATCTCCTATCAGTAGCACTTCCCCTTTCCTAGCAATGCTGCGTATGTCTTCAATTAACTCTCTGTCCACCTCTTCCTCTTGTGAGGGAGGTCTGTATATCACACCAATGCAAATAGATTTCTCTTTCCCTCTTTCTAGTTTAACCCACAATGCCTCCTCTCTCTCCCTTTTAAGCTCTGTAATTCCAAAGCTTTAATAGTAGTTTTTACATATAGTGCCACTCCTCCTCCCCTACTTCCTACCCTGTCCTTTCTGAATAAAGTATAGCCAGGTATAGTTATATCCCAATCATCGTTTTCTGTGAACCATGTTTCTGTAACTGCCACTAAATCCAAGTCAGCCACTCCCACCAAAGCTTCAACATCAGGGATCTTATTTCCCATGCTACGAGCATTTATACACACTGCTTTCCATATGTTACCCCTGTTACCCATTTCCATAAAGTTATTTAATGTATCACCTACCTGGGGGCTTTCAGTTACCTGGGGGCTTTCTTCACCCATCCCCAACGAATCTAGTTACAGATGGATGCCATCTCTGCTCTGCAACCCTTGGAACAGCATCCCATGGTCTAGGAAACCAAAACGCTCTCGATGACACCATCCATGCAGCCATGCATTCATCTCCAGGATGCAAGCCTCTCTGCCTTGGCCTTTACCCTTAACAGGGAGGATTGAAGAGAACACCACCTGTGCACCTAACTGCTTCACCCGCTGTCCCAGAGCCATGAAGTCACTTTTGATACATTTCGAGGTATACCTGGCAGTATCATTTGTTTCAACATGGATTAGCAACATTGGGTAATAGTCAGTGGGCTTGATGAGTCTCGGCAAACTCTCCATAACATCTTGGATTTTGGCACCAGGCAGACAGCATACCTATCTGGACATCAAGTCTGGTCGGCAGATGGACGCCTCAGTACCCCTCAGAAGAGAGTCTCCAACCACCACTACCCTTCGTTTCCTTGTGGTCACTGATTCTGCAGCTTTGGGGTACTTGAGCTCTGGTTCTTCTCCAGGACCAAGCAGGAAGTCAGTCCTCACATATGGGTGACATCGATGTCGATGGAGCCCCTGCGGAGCATTTCCCCAGCTTTC
Source organism: Ichthyophis bannanicus (assembly GCA_033557465.1). Lineage (NCBI taxonomy): Eukaryota > Metazoa > Chordata > Amphibia > Gymnophiona > Ichthyophiidae > Ichthyophis > Ichthyophis bannanicus. The sequence continues at coordinate 24,554,213 of CM066035.1, forward strand.
TATGAAAGCCTTTGGGAATACTGCATGCAGGCGCAGTCCCCTTCCTGCCTAAAGGTGCCATCTTGCTCAGTCCCTCTTTTTCCGTGAAGCCCGTCAGACGTTGGTCCTAGTTCACCCGGAAAATAGTTAGATTTTTCTTCAAATTTCTGCGATTCCTTCACGTTTTTTTCTCCGGTTCAATGCCGGTTCCCCTTCTCGCCGGGTTCAGTACACCAGTATCGAGCCCGATCTTATTCTTTTTGGTTTTTGCCCTTTGTGGCTGGCGTTCGCACCCTTTTTTCTTTTTCCCTGGAAGGCCGGTCCTTTGACCTCGCGGGGGCTCTTTCTTTCCCTGATGGCTTCCAGGGGTTTTAAGAAGTGTCATCGGGGCAAGAAACTAATGTCTCTCGCCGACGCACATGACTGCTGCCTTCGGTGCCTCAATCCTGATCATGATCCTAAGATCTGTGGACCGTGTGGAAAAATGTCCACTAAGGCACTGCGAAGTCATCAGCACCAAAAGGAAAGGCTTTTCTGTGATTCGGCCTCCGGCCGGGCCCGGACCTCGTCTGAGGCCTCGACGTCTTGGGAGTCTTGACCCGGAGCATCATCGGGGTTCCTCGGACAGGGGGTCCCCCGAGCGGGAGCGAAAGAGGAACAAGCGGCTCATGAGGGCGGCGTCGGAGGAGGTCCCTGGCTCCTCGAGGGCTAGGTCTCAGACCCCCAACCGCCATCCCGGGCCCGTGAAACAGGAGAAGCCGTCAAAAGTACCTCGTGTGGAGCCGGAGTGTGCTGGACACGTAAGTCCTGTGGTCCTCGAGGATTCTCCTCCCAGGGAGCCGACATCTGGGTCTCAGGCTGACAGCCTTGGAGTGCAGACTGTCTACCTTCATGGATCAGCAGCGGGTGCTGATGGCCAGCCTCGCTGGCGCATCTGCCCCGACCACCGGGACATCGACGTCGAAGTCGACCCCGGAGACCGAGCCGATACTCGAGACTATGAAGGTTCGAGGTCGTCCTTGGTCGCGATCACCCTCGACCTCCCAGTCGGGACCGAGGGTGTCGACACCGGTGCCTTCGGCGTCGGGGCGGGTACTGCCGGGTCCCGCGTGGTCGGAGCCCGACTCTTCTTCGGATGAGTCCGCCTGGGAGACGGAAGACGAGGAGTCCCCCGATACCTTCAAGACACGGTGCGTCCCGTCGGACTCACCGCAGTCTGAGCCCCGGAGTAGATCCCCTCCGGAGGATACCCGGTTCTCGGAGTTTGTTCGGGATATGGCCACTGCTTTGGCGATCCTGGCGGACCCCGAGGAGGAGCCTCGAGCCGAAGAGCTCGAGGCCCTCCAGTATGGCTCTCCTCCGAAGGAGGCCTTTACTGTGCCAGTTCTTCCGATGCTGAAACGGCTCCTCTTACATAAGAACATAAGATATGCCATACTGGGTCAGACCAAGGTCCATCAAGCCCAGTATCCTGTTTCCAACAGTGGCCAATCTAGGTCATACGTAGCAGTTTCCCCAAAAGACACAGGTTCTGCAATGCTTGTACTAGGTCAAGCATTGATATCCTGGGTCCCTTCTTAATAATGGTTTATGGACCTTTCCTCCAGGAACTTGTCCAAACCTTTTTTAAACCCAGCTACACTAACAGCCTTTACTACATCCTCCGGTAACAAATTCCAGAGTTTGATTACACGTTGAGTGAAAAAATATTTTCTTTTATTAGTCTTAAATAGTTTACCCTGTAGCTTCATTGCATGTCCCCTAGTCTTTCTATATTCTTATAACGTAAACAGTCGCTCTACGTTTACCCGTTCCACTCCGTTCATTAATTTATAGACTTCTATCATATCTCCCCTCAGCCGTCTCTTTTCCAGGTTAAAGAGCCCTAACCTTTTTAGCCTTTCTTCAGAGGAGTATTCTTCCATCCCCTTTACCATTTTGGTGGCTCTTCTCTGAACCTTTTCTAATAACGCTATATCCTTTTTAAGATACGGCGACCAGAATTGCACACAATATTCAAGGTGCGGTCTCACCCATGGAACGGTATAGAGGCATTATAATATCTTTTGTTTTATTTTCCATTCCTTTCCTTATGATACCTAGTATTCTATTTGCTCTCTTGGCTGCTGCTGCACACTGGGCCGAGAGTTTTAACATGTTATCCACAATGACACCTAAATCTTTTTCCTGGGTGGTGGTTCCTAATGTGGAACCTTGCATCGTGTAACCATAGTTTGGGTTGTTCTTCCCTAGGTGCATAACTTTGCACTAGTCCACATTAAATTTCATCTGCCATTTTGATGCCCAGTCTTCCAATTTATCAAGATCCTCTTGCAATTTTCCACAATCCTCTTGGGTTTTAACAACTTTAAATAGTTTTGTGTCATCTGCAAATTTGATAACCTCACTAGTTATTCCCTTTTCCAGGTCATTTATGAATATGTCAAAAAGCAGCGGACCCAGCACAGATCCCTGGGGTACACCACTATTCACCTTTCTCCATTGGGAAAATTGGCCATTTAGCCCAACCCTCTGCTTTCTATCTTTTAACCAGTTCCTGATCCACAGTAGTACACTGCCTCCTATCCCATGACTCTTTAGTTTTGCCAAAAGTCTCTGATGAGGGACCTTGTCAAAGGCTTTCTGAAAGTCCAGATACACTATATCAACCGACTCACCTTTGTCCACCTGTTTATTCACAGTTTCAAAAAAACATAACAGATTTGTAAGACAAGATCTTCCTTGTCTAAAGCCATGTTGGCTGTCTCCCATTAGGCCATGACTATCTACATGCTGAGTAATTTTATTCTTTATGATGGTTTCTACCATTTTTCCCGGTACTGACGTGAGGCTCACCGGTCTGTACTTTCCCGGATCACCCCTCGAACCCTTTTTAAAAATTGGTGTTACACTGGTGATCCGCCAATCTTCAGGTATGAGATGATTTTAATGATAGTTCACAGATTACTAATATCATGTCTGCAATCTCATATTTATTTTTATTTTTATTTATTTATTTTATTTATTTTTCTTATATACCGCGCTCTTAAATCAGTGCGGTTTACATATGAACAAATATAAACACAATGGTACAAACAGCATTGGTTTTTTACAATGAACAAGGTAAATAAACTTGGTAAAACATGGTAATTATATATAAATAACTATATACATGGCAACTATATACATGGATATTTTGGTTAATTATTAATGCCGTGGATAAGAAGTTAATTAAATTAAAGAGTAAATATGCTAAATATAGTGAGAATAAATATGTCCAATAGTGAGCAGGTAATAATCATCGTAATTATTTCAGTTCTTTCAACACCCTTGGATGTATACCATCCGGCCCAGGAGATTTGCTACTCTTCAGTTTATCTGATAGTTGTAATACATCTTCCCGATGTATCGATATTTCCTTCAATTCTTCCGCACCTTTAAATACCACTTCAGTTATGGGTAACATCCCTACATCTTCCTCAGTAAAGACCGAAGCAAAGAATTCATTCAGTCTCTCCGCTATCGCCTTGTTGCCTCTTAGTGCCCCTTTAACTCCTCTATCATCTAATGGTCCAACTGACTCTCTCACAGGTTTTTTGCTACGAGTTTACTTGAAAAAATCTTTATTTCGCGTTTTTGCTTCTGCAGCAAGCTTCTTCTCAAATTCTCTCTTTGCCTTCTTTATCAATGCCTTGCATTTGACCTGCCAGTGATTGTGCCGTTTCCAGTTTTCATTGTTTGGATCTTTTTTCCATTTCCTGAAAGATTCTTTTTTGGCAACAACAGCCTCTCTGACCTCACCTTTAAACCATGCTGGCAGTTTTTTGGACTTCCTTCCACTTTTCTTAAAGCGTGGAATACAGCTGGTCTGGGCGTCCAAGATAGTATTTTTCAACAACACCCAAGCTTGATGTAAGTCTTTAACCTTTGCAACTTCCGCTTTTAGTTTTTTTTTAACTATTTTCCTAATTTTATCATAGTCTCCCTTTCGAAAGTTAAAAGGTAGTACTGTGAATTTCCTTACTATCCCTCCTCCACTAATTAAATCAAAGTCGATCATGCTATGATCACTATTGCCAAGTGGCCCCAACACCCTTATCTCTTGCACTAGATCTGGTATTCCACTAAGGCAGGGGTCGGCAACCCGCGGCTCCGGAGCCGCATGCGGCTCTTTCTCACCTTTGCCGCGGCTCCGGAGCACACTGCCCGCCCGGTGACAGGCAATAGTGTTGTAAGCTCCCTCCCTTCTTCTGCAGCCGCGGCTCCCTGCCTCTTAGGGAACCGCGGCTGTGCTTTTAAAATCATCTCGGAGCCCTTCCTGTCTTGACGGGCTCCGTGCAGCATTGTCCCGCCTCTAAAGGAAGTTTGGAGGCGGGACAATGCTGCACGGAGCCCGTCAAGACAGGAAGGGCTCCGAGATGATTTTAAAAGCACAGCCGCGGTTCCGTAAGAGGCAGGGAGCCGCGGCTGCAGAAGAAGGGAGGGGAGCTGACATGGAGGGAGGGAGCTGACATGGAGGGAGGGAGCAGATATGGATGGATGGAGGGGGGCTGACATGGATGGATGGAGGGGGCTGACATGGAGGGAGGGGGGCTGACATGGAGGGAGGGAGCTGATATGGATGGATGGAGGGAGGGGGGCTGACATGGAGGGAGGGAGCTGATATGGATGGAGGGAGGGGGCTGACATGGAGGGAGGGGGGCTGACATGGATGGAGGGAGGGGGGCTGACATGGATGGATGGAGGGAGGAGGGGCTGACATGGAGGGAGGGAGCTGATATGGATGGAGGGAGGGGGGCTGACATGGAGGGATGGAGGGGGCTGACATGGAGGGAGGGAGCTGATATGGATGGAGGGAGGGGGGCTGACATGGAGGGATGGAGGGGGCTGACATGGAGGGAGGGAGCTGATATGGATGGAGGGAGGGGGGCTGACATGGAGGGATGGAGCACTGGTAATGGGGTTGAGGGGACTAGCACTGGAAATGAGCTGATTAGGGGAGGCTAGGACTGGTAATGAGCTGATGGGGGGTAGGACTGGTATTGGGCTGATTAGGGGAGGCTAGCACTGGTAATGGGGTTGAGGGGGGATTAGCACTGGAAGCGAGCTGATTGGGGGGCTTTGAATGGGCATGGGCTGATTGTGGGGAGGGGAGGATAGAGCTGCTGGCCCTGGAAGATAACTGGGGGCTAAGGCTGCCATGGTATTTGTACTAGAAGGGACTGGTCAGTGGGGAAGGAGGGGGATTGGAAGGAAATGGACACCAGTGGCAATCATGGGAATGCAAGTTGACATTGGAAGGTACTGGGAGTGAGGACTGGAAAGGGGCTGATATTGGGGAGGGTTACTGGGACTGGAAATAGGCTGATGGAAAGAAGTGAAGAAAACGAAAGAAGAGATAAGAAATGGCAGATGGACCATAGACCACAGAAAGAGAGCTAAGAGAAGACAGGAAAGCAGAAGCCTCAGATCGGGACCAGCATGATCAAAGAATAAATTGGTCAGACAACAAAGGTAGAAAAAATAATTTTATTTCATATTAGTGATTTGACTACAAAATCATCATAATTTTGAAATCAAATATTGTTACTTGTTGTTGTGATATTTTCTGGCGTATTTCTTTTGGTGTGCGAAGGAAGAGGGGTAGTCTTATACGGCGAGTATAGGCCAAACACCTATATTTTAACAGGAAAAGTAGGGGGTCGTATATAGCATTAAGGTAAGAAACAATATATGCAGTGTTAGATTTGTTTTAAATGTTGCAATGGTTTTGCGGCTCCCAGTTTTTTTTTTCCCTTCGGAAACGGGTCCAAGTGGCTCTTTATGTCTTAAAGGTTGCAGACCCCTGCACTAAGGACTAGGTCTAATATGGCTTCCCCTCTGGTCGGTTCATGAACCAGCTGCTCCAAGAAGCAGTTATTTATGTCATCTAGGAACTTTATCTCCCTAGCATGTCCTGCCGTGACACTGACCCAGTCGATACCGGGATAATTGAAATCGCCCATTATTATTACCGCGCTGTAACTTTTGTTAGCTTCCTTGAGTTCTTTGAGCATGTCATCATCCATTTGTTCATTCTGGCTAGGCGATCGATAGTACACCCCCACTGCCATCGCCTTCCCCTTTTTACATGGAATTTCAATCCATAGAGATTCTACAGCAAATTTTGTTTCCTGTAAAACTTTAATCCTTTCTGACTCAATGCCCTCTCTAACATAGAGCGCAACCCCTCCACCAATTTGATCAGCTCTATCATTATGATATAGTTTGTACCCAGGTATCACAGTGTCCCACTGGTTGTCCTCCTTCCACCATGTCTCTGATATTCCAGTCACATCTAACCTCTCATTTAGTGCTATATATTCTAACTCTCCCATCTTATTTTTTAGACTTTTAGCATTTGCATGCAAGCATTTTAGAGACTGTATTTTATTCATATTAATTTGGCGATTGGTAGATATGGGTAATTTGAGATCTTTAAGCTCTGTCTGCTCCATACTCGAGGGCATTTGGGCTACTTTACTCTTTTTTGGAACCTCTCTGCTTTTGGTAGTATCCTTCAAGGATACATTCTTCCGAACCATCTGCTCTTGGGCGACTGTTGGCTTTCCCCTATTATCTAGTTTAAAAGCTGCTCTATCTCCTTTTTAAAGGTTAATGCCAGCAGCCTGGTTCCATCCCGGTTAAGGTGAAGCCCATCCCTTCGGAAGAGCCCCTCCTTTCCCCAGAATGTACCTCAGTTCCTAACAAATCCAAACCCCTCATCTCTGCACCATTGTCTCATCCATGCATTGAGACTCCGGAGCTCTGCCTGCCTTTTGGGTCCTGCACGTGGAACGGGAAGCATTTCGGAGAATGCTACCCTGGAAGTTCTGGATTTCAACTTCCTACCTAAAAGCCTAAATTTAGCCTCCAGAACCTCCCTACCACATTTTCCTATGTCGTTAGTATCGACATATACCAGGACAGCAGACTCCTCTCCAGCACTATCTAAGACCTTATCTAGGTGGCGCCTGAGGTCCGCTACCTTCGCACCAGGCAGGCATGTTACCAGGCGATCCTCACGTCCACCAGCCACCCAGCTATCTACATGCCTAATGATCGAATCACCAACTATAACGGCTGTCCTAACCCTTCCCTCATGGGCACATGGCCCTGGAGAAACGTCCTCGGTGCGAGAGGGTTTTACATCACCTGGAGGACAGGTCCTAGTTACAGGATCACTTCCTGCCACACCAGGGTGATGCGCTCTTGTCACGTGACCTCTCTCCTCCATGGCAACAGGGATGCTGCCAGAGTGGAGGTGGGACTTCAATACTTTGTCCCTGTAGGTCTCGTCTATGTACCTCTCTGTCTTTCTTCCGGATGTGGGAGGCTTCGTCCTCGGCGCCGGTTCTGAGCAAGCGGGTCGATTCCATTTATCGACTCCATAAGAGCCCTGGTTTTCAGAAGGCGCAGCTACCGCACCATTCCATGGTGGTGGAATCGGCCATGCATCGTCCTAAAAGCCAGAAGATGCACTCCGCGGTGCCTCCCGGCTGGGAGGCCCGGAACCTGGATTTGTTTGGTAGAAAGTGCTTCCAGGGCTCGATGCTTGCTTGCCGTGTCCAGTCTTAACCAGCTGTACATGGGCATGTACTTCCGGGACCTGGCAAAGGAGCTTGCCGGGTTCTCTGCTGGTCTCTCCGGGGAACCTTTGCAGAGGTTCAAGTCCTTGTCTTCGGGGATCCGGGAATGCTCTAAGTTCATGTCCCGAGCAGCCTACGATGGCTTCGAGGCTTCGGCCCGTGTTGCGGCAGCCGGCATCGCGGCTCGATGCCAGGCATGGCTGCAGTCATCGGACCTCGAGCCATGGGTACAAGACAAGTTGGTCGATGTCTCTTGCCGAGGTGAGAACCTTTTTGGCAAGCCCATGGCCGAGAAGGCTGCTGAGCTCGAGACCGAGCACCTCACGAGGACAAGGCTGTCTAGAAAGACTTCTGCCCCTTCACACAAGAAGAAGGGCTCGGGTAAAAAGCCCTTTTACCCGAGGAAGATGACTGCCTACAAACAGTTCCCAACTTACCAGGCCGCCCCCGCTCCCCCACAGGGTCAGCAGGCCAAGGGGCAGGAACATGGACCCCGTAGGAAGAAGGCCTCCAAGCCTCCGGTTCCTGCTCCCACTCAGCAGGGTGGGGGTTTTTGACTCTCAAGGCATAGCCTCTCCGTCTCTGCTGTCCCATCCCTGTACAGGAGGTCGACTAGCCCTGTTTGCCCACCGGTGGCCACCCATTACAGGAGACAATTGGGTCCTAAGCATAGTCCACACGGGCTACATGCTTCATTTTCATCAGTTGCCTCCTCCCTACTTTCCAGGAGAGCCTCCACGGCCTCCTCTCCATACAGCCCTCCTCCTGCAGGAGCTTCAGGCTCTGTTGCGAGACAAGGCGGTGGAGCCTGTGCCTCCCCACCTTCAAGGTCACGGTTTCTACTCCAGGTACTTCCTGGTACCAAAGAGAACTGGAGGCCTCAGGCCTATTCTCGACCTCAGAAATCTAAACAAGTTCTTGGAGAAAGAAAAGTTCAAGATGCTTGCTCTTGGAACATTACTGCCCTACCTCCAGCAGGGAGATTGGCTATGCTCCTTGGATCTAAAGGATGCGTACACTCACATCCTCATCCATCCAGACCACAGAAAGTACCTCAGGTTCATTGTGGGAGGAAACCATTATCAGTACAGGGTACTGCCCTTTGGCCTCACCTCCGCCCCCAGAGTCTACAAAGTGTCTGGCAGTGGTGGCGGCCTTCCTAAGGAATCAAGGTATCTTTGTCTTCCCCTACCTGGACGACTGGCTCATCAGGGGTCAGACATGTCAGAAGGCCAGACAAGCCACCCTCCGAACTATCTCTCTACTTCAACACCTAGGGTTTGTCATAAACTTCGCAAAGTCCACTTTGCTCCCCTCCCAGAACCTCAAGTTCATAGGAGCGAGGACAGAGTTCAAAGACTGATGGACTTGGCAAACCAGTTTCTCAGCATGCCACTGGTTTCCGTCAGACTCTGTCTGAGACTTCTGGGCCACATGGCATCGACAGTGCATGTGACTCCAAATGCCCGGCTCCACATGAGGCCTGCCCAGTGGTGCCTCAGAACTGAGTGGACACAAGCCACTGGAAGCCTCAGAGACAGAGTAAGGGTGTCCAAACCATTCCTGAACTCCCTACGGTGGTGGCTGTACCCCCCCCCCAACTTACTACAAGGGGTGCCTTTTCAGATACCTGTGTTCACAGTGGTGTTAACCACCGATGCTTCCTTGCAGGGCTGGGGGGCAGATTGTATGGACAAGTGCACCCAGGGCCTGAGGTCTCTATGGGAAGCCACACAACAGATCAACCTCCTGGAACTCAGGGCTATTTGCTTAGCCCTCAAGGCCTTCTCTCGAACCCTGGCTCGCCAGTCTGTCTTAGTGCAGACCGACAACCAGGTCGCCATGTTCTATGTAAACAAGCAGGGCGGCACTGGGTCCAGGCTCCTGTGCCAGGAGGCATAGGCCCTCTGTCTGTTTGCACTCAAGCACAACATGTTTCTCAAGGCTGTTTATCTCCCTGGCCAGGAGAACTTCCTGGCAGACAGATTAAGCAGAGTTCTGCAACCCCACGAGTGGCAGCTACACCCATTAGTGGTTCAGAAAATTTTCCTGAAATGGGGGCTTCCATCAGTGAACCTTTTTGCCAGTCCTCTGAACCGACAGCTGCCCCGGTTCTGTTCCAGGCAACCGCATCCCATGAGGTTGGCGGCAGATGCCTTCCTGATATCCTGGTCCCAGGGCCTCCTGTATGCGTTTCCTCCCACGCCTCTGATGTCCCAAACCTTGTTCAAAATTCTGAGGGACAAGGCCTCTGTTCTTCTAGTAGCTCCCAGATGGCCGAGGCAGCCTTGGTTTCCGCTTCTGCTTCAACTGGCAGTGGACGCCCCTCTACCTCTAGGGGTGCAACCCGATCTTCTCTCTCAAAATCAGGGTTCCCTTCTGCACCTGGCCTGAAGGCTGCAAGGGTAGTCTTAGCTCCCTGGGGCCTGCCTCAGGAGGTGGAGGATGTGGTCTTGGCCTCTAGAAAGCAATCCACCAGGAAAACCTATGCCCTGAAATGGAGAAGGTTCTCTTTCTGGTGTCAGCAGCGCACAGCAGATCCTTTCTCCTGCTCTGTACCAGTAGTACTTCAGTACCTTCTGCATTTATCCAATCAGGGCCTCAAGTCCAATTCTGCTCGGGTCCACCTCTCAGCTTTGGAAGCTCACCACTCACTGGTGGACGGACACTCTTTGTCGGTGCACCCTTTGGTGTCCCGGTTCCTCAGAGGTTTTCTCTTGCTCAAGCCTCCTATCCGTCCTCCGGCACCAGAGTGGGAGCTGAATGTGGTCTTGCAGCAACTGACTCGCCCACCCTTTGAGCCGATGGCTACTTGTCCTCTCCGCTTCCTTTCCTGGAAGACTCTCTTCCTGTTGGCCTTAACCTCGGCCAGGCGGGTGAGTGAGCTACAGGCCTTGGTCTGTGACAGGCCCTACACTCGCTTCTGTAGGAACAGGGTAGTCCTTAGGACTCATCCTAAGTTCCTTCCTAAAGTTGTCTCCTCTTTCCACCTCAACCAGGAGGTGGTTCTTCCGACATTCTTCCCTAGGCCTCATGCAAGCCAGGCTAAAGCAGTCCTAAATACCCTGGACTGTAGGAGGGCCTTATCCTTCTACCTTGACCGTACGCAGGGACATAGAAGGGCTACTCAGCTCTTCATATCTTTTGACCCTAATAATTTGGGGTTAGCTGTGTCCAAGCGTACCTTGTCTATCTGGGTGGCTGACTGTATCACCTGGGATTACAGGGCAGCTGACCTTCCTTTGCAGGGTCGGGTCACGGCCCATCGTGTCAGGGCAATGGCTGCCTCAGTAGCTCATCTCCGCTCTGTACCGTTGACAGACATCTGCAGGGCTGCAACTTGGTCCTCAAGCCAGACTTTTGCGGCCCATTACTGCCTGGAGAGGGAGTCCCGTAGGGACAGTGCTTTTGGCCAGGCAGTACTCCGGAATCTCTTTGAGGTTTAGGCAACTCCTGCCCTCCAGCCCTCCAAGCCTTTCTTTGATGCTGGGACTAGAGGGAGTTCTCTTGTTCAGCCAGGGTTCCTGGTAGCCCAGAGCCAGGGAATCACCCATATGTGAGGACTGACTTCCTGCTTGGTCCTGGAGAAAGAGTAGTTATTCACCTGTAACAGGTGTTCTCCAGGAGCAGCAGGAATCAGTCCTCACAACCCTCCCTCCTCCCCTGGGAGTTGCAGTTGTACATAGTTTATTGTTATTTTTGTGTGCTGTTTTTTAGCTATGTCATTTGACTGAGCAAGATGGCACCTTTAGGCGGGAAGGGGACCGCGCATGCGTGCAGTTTTCCCAAAGGCTTTCATAGAAAGCTGGGGAAATGCTCCGCAGGGGCTCCATCGACATCAATGTCACCCATATGTGAGGACTGATTCCTGCTGCTCCTGGAGAACACCTGTTACAGGTGAGTAACTACTCTTTCCCTTTCCAGGGATGCTTTCACCTCCTCCACTTCCAGGGCTGCATAATGGTTCTTCAATTCAAGGGCTGGAGAAGTTGGATTGGTGATTTTGCAGGCCCTGGACTACAACATTTCTAGAGCATGTCAAATCTGTCTATGGTTATACTAACTCTGTTTCTTATCCAGTTTCTCAGTGACTTAGAGGACTCCACCTTCCATCTCATTAAATCTGCACATCTCCTGAAGGATTGTAGTACCATAGGTGCGTGCAGAATGGCATGGTTCAGGGCCTCGGCCCTCTATGAAGATGTCTGTGAGCACCTTGCCAATTTGTTCAGAGATGAAGTTAAGGATGCTGTCTTGCAAATTAACGATCACTGTTCCACCTTGGTGGAAATATTTGGCAAAAGTCAGGGAGCCTCTTCCTCTTAAAGGAGATCCCAGCCTCAGACATTCCGGAGACCTTCAAACCCTGTATGCACAGGAAGGTTCCCTCCGTACGTTCATCCCTCTCAGCAGCAGCTACCCATCCATTTCTTACCAGCTTGCCAAGACCAAGAGAAAGAAGGCAACAATCATCTGCTCCTGTACCTGTGAAGCTGTCCAGAAGCTGGGGTGGAGGTTAATGCATTTTGCCAACCCGTGGAAAGACATCACAACAGACAAATGGGTGCGCAAGATTATAAGATCTGGTTACAGAATTAACTTTATTTAAACACCTCCACATATTCCTTCGCGACTCAGCAAGCATTGAGAGATGGTGAACAAGAGCAACAACATTCTTGCCTCAGAAATGCGAGATTTGAGAGCTGGTTCAATAGCGGAGTTATTGATTTTACTTCAGCTACTTCCAAATCCTAATCCCCCAAAAAGTCTAGAGGTCTACATCCCATCTTGGACCTCAGGGATGGCAACAAGATTGTAAACAGAAAAATTCAAGATTAGCTCCTTAGGCCCCATCTTACCACTCTTCAGATAAAAGCATTGATTAGCCAGCCTAGATCTCAAAGATGCTGACTCGCATATTCCTGTCAACCCAAAACATCATCAGTATCTAAGGTTCATTTTTCAAGATCAGCACTAGCAGTACAAGGTGCTCCATGCGGACTCTGTTCGGCATACAGGGTGAATATCACTAAGTGGGAGGGGGGATATTCAAAGGCATTTACAGGATTTGCAGACCAGCAAACCATGTAACTGCTACAGAGCTGGATATTCAGCAGCAGTAACATGGGTAGTGGTGCTGGATATCTGCTGGTGCCTCCGTGACACGCCTTAATGCTGAGCAGTGAGCAGCAGCGGCATTCTGCGGCAGAGCACAGGTGGCACTCATCACTAACTGGGCAGCGGCGATATTGAACCACTGCCTGGTTAACAGCACGTGGTTAACGTAAGGCATGACAAATGCTGGCCTAACTTTACCCTGGAAACTAACAGCTCAGTATCGCTGCTGCCTGATTAGCTTCTGGGACATTCAATGCTGGTGACCAGATATGGCTGCAGCATTGAATATCCAGGGTTAGACTTAAGCGGTGATGTCACAAGCGCTAGCCTCTGCCACTAATTCTCTGGAACGAGCAGGAAATCAGTCCTCACATGTGGGTGACGTCAGTGCTGACAGAGCCCTCGTGGATGCATCTCGATAGCTTTTGAGAGATGCACCACACATGCATTCTCCACTTCCCGCCCAAGGGTGCCATCTTACCTCCATTTCCTTTTTTCCGCGGAACCCATCAACATTGTCCAGTTTTCCCTGGAAAAAGTCAGATTTTTATTGTTGAGTTTTCTCTGGTCTGTTAGTTTTTTCATTTTTTCATTGAGGTGCTCCTCAACAGGCATTTGCACCCTTTTTCAGCCATAGGCCTCAGACACCTGCTGGGAGGCGGGGACCCCCTTTTACCGATGGCATCCAGGGGCTTCAAAAAGTGTGACTGATGTGGCAAAGTGATGTCGCTCACCAACCCACACAACTGCTGCCTCCGATGTCTTGGCCTGGAGCACAATGACTCCATCAGCAGCAGATAAGTTTCTTTCAGAAGTCCAACTTCTGCTACACTTAGATTGTGAGCCCTTCGGGGACAAGGGAATAAAAAAAAAGTACCTGTTAGTATACATGTAAACCACACTGATTCTAAAAAGAGCGCGGTATAAAAATAAATAAATAAATAAAAAATAAAAACTCCACGCCGGAGTCTCCAGTGACACCATGCTCCAGGGCCCCCTCCGATACTTTGGAGCCCCATGAAGCCAGAGCCTTCTCAGAATCCCATGGCCGCAGTTTCTCTGAGCTGAAATCCCTGGAGGTGGAGCACAAGAAGAAGAAATCCTCGAAGACCGCCTCCTGCAGTCCCAAGTGTGAATCCGAAGAGACAGGGCAGGAGGGGCTCGCCAAGCTGCCTCATAAGGAGTCATCGGCACCCACTGACTGGCCTCGGGCCTCCGAGGCTATCCTCATCGAGGACTTGCCCTCAGTAGTACCAGGCCTAAAACCCTCGGTGTCCGCGTCAAAGGCTGCGAAGCCAACTGGTATGTAGACCAGAATTGCAGCCCTAGAGAGCAATACATCTACTCTAGTGGCCATGCAGTGGGCATTCATGTCCAGCTCGTCCAGTTCATCCACCCCGATGACTGGACCTTTGACATCGAGGGCTTCCCTGGACATTGAGCCGCTCCTCAAGTGCAATCGACATCGAGAGAGCTCCCGGTCCCGGTCCTGTTCCTCAAGACACCAATCCTCCCCGATGAGTGCCCGTGCTCCCTGCCCGAGGACATTGTGTTCCTCAATTTTGTGCGGGATATGGCCAGGGCCCTCGCCATCGAGACAGAGACAGAGGAGGACCCATACGCTGAGGAATTGGAAATACTGCAATATGAGGCACCCCCGAAGGAGACCCTTATGTTCCCAGTGCCCTCGATCCTCAACCGCCGCCTCCTCCGAATATGGAAAACACCGGCGTCAATAATAATTGTTAGCAGGCACCTTGACGCCATATACTGGATATGCTGAAGCTCTGGGTTTCAAAAGACCTAGCTTCCCCACAACTCCATGGTCGTAGAGTTGGCAGTGTGCCGGCTTAAGAGCCAAAAATCCCATTCGTCGGTGCCACCCAGCAGAGAGGCCCGAACCCTCGATGCTTTCTGCTGGAAGGCCTTTCAGGACTCAATGCTGACATGCCGGATCCAGTCCTACCAGCTCTACATCTGCATGTACCTAAAGGAAATGTCGAAGGAGCTTGGTGGATTCTCAACAGGTCTCGAGGGGGAACCCCTACAGAGGTTCAAGACTCTGACCTCGGCAATAAAAGAATGATCAAAGTTTTTGTCTCAGGCAGCCTACGATGACTTTTAGTCATTGGCCAGGGTGGCTGCTGCAGGCATCGGGGTATGATGCCAGACATAGCTGCAGTCATCCAACCTGGAACAATGGGTGCAGGACAAACTGATAGGTGTCCCCTGCATAGGAGAAAACCTATTTGGGAAACCTATGGTGCATAAGGCATTAGAGATTGAGACAGAGTATGTGACGAGAACCATGCTTTCAAAAAAGACCTCGGTGCACCCCCAGTAGATAGCCCAGGGAAAAAAGCCCTTCTTCCCGAGGAAGAAAGGAGGCACTTCCAGGCCTTCTCGGCCCCTCAACAGGACCAGCAACAAAAAGGCCAGGGACATGGTCCCAGAAAACAAAAAGCTCCGAAGTCCCAGGTGCCAACCACGGCCCAGCCTGAGGGGAGCATTTGACTGCCTGGGCATGAACTCCCTACCTGCAGGGGGTCCTCTTCTGCCCACAGTGGGGCGCTTAGCCATGTTTGCCCACAGGTGGACAGCCATCACAGCTGATACCTGGGTTGCTGCATGTGGTCAAGGAGGGTTACTTCCTCCACCTACAATTGGCGCCACTCACGTACTTCCCAGGGGGAGTCCACCAAGCCTCTCCTTCACCAGACCCTGCTCCTCACCGAACTAGCAGGCCTAATCAACAACAAAGCAGTTGAGCCAGTGCCAAAACATCTCTGGGGCACAGGCTCCTATTCCAGATATTTCCTCATCCCCAAGAGGACAGGGGGCCTCAGGCCCATCCTGGACCTGCGAGAGCTCAACAGTTTTCTGGTCAGGGGGAGGTTCAAGATGTTCTCCCTTTATTTATTTTATTTTATTTATTTTGACAGTTTTGTATACCGCCTTATCCTTCAATCAAAGCGGTCACAACACAATTGGGGGATACATTTAACACGCGGGGATATGAGACACATACACTAATACTTACAGGGAACATGGGCAATGGAGGGTTAAGTGGCTTGCCCAAGACCACAAGGAGCATCTGTGGGACTAGAAACCCCAGTCCTTCCGGCCCAAGGTTGCTGTCCTCTAGTGGGATTTGAACCCCCGACCTTCCGGCCTGAAGTACCTTGCCCCAACCACTAGGCTACTCCTCCCTATAGTCTCCCTTGGGACACTACTATTATTCCTCCAGCAGGAAGATTCACTATGCTCCTTAGACCTAAAGGATGCCTACACTCACATCCTAATTCATCCCAGCCAATGAAAATACCTCCGGTTTGTGGTGGGAGGACAGCACTACCAATACAGGTTTCTGCCCTTCTGTGTGGCCTCATTGCCAAGGGTCTTCACAAAGTGCCTCGCAGTGGTCGTAGCCCACCTCTTGCTCCAAGGGGCCTTCATCTTCCCCTATCTGGATGACTGGCTCATAAAGGGGGGGGACATGGCTGCAGAGGCACAATGCGCCACTGGGTGCACCAACAACACCCTGCAGCACCTGGAGTTCGTCATAAACTACCCCAAGTCCCACCTCACTCTGGCCCAGCACTAGATGCCTTCCAGGCAAAAGCCTTCTTCCACCAGGAGACTTCAGAACGCCTCAGGGAATTAACCACAGAGGCACACTGACACCGGACGCTACCTGACCGACTCCTACTCCGCCTGTTGGGACACATGGCTTCCACGGCCCACATGATCCCATATGCCTGCTTGCACATAAGGGCAGCCTCTGCTCTCAGTGGACTCAAGCCACAGGCAGGCTCAGGGACAGAGTAAAAGTGGCCCATCAGTAGGTGTTCCTGGGGATGGCGTCTCTGTGGGATCGGCACTGAAGGGCATGTGCAATGTATGATTCTGTCCTTGCTATGGGATTACCCTCTTTATGTGCACAGTGCTGATTTCATGTCAGGACTATCGCGTCACTGACGAGGGGACATTGGTCCTTGGGCTGGTTCCTTTTACCAGCAGGCCGTACTTTTCATGCCACAGGGAGAAGCTTTACTTTTACTTTTTTTTCCATGTACAGCATCAGCAACACTGATAGGGGTCCCGGCTTCACTTGTTGAAGATTGATGACATGGTGCGGCAAGAAACGCAGTAAACTTCAAGGAACTATGCTATTGGATCTATCAGTGCTTTGAAATATTCCTATCTGGCCCTTTTCTTCAAAGGTTTGGAGATTTCTAAAATATGTTCAGCATTATTTGGAAAAGAATGAAAAATTGTATCATCTTGCACAATGCGTTTGTATAAATTCAAGACGCTGCCTAATGGCCAGAGTAGTGGGCTGAACCAGGGAAGCCAGGATCCAAATTGCACCGTTGCTCTTTCTGATCTTAACCTTCCATTGCCTGAGGTACAAACTTAGATTGTAAGCCCTACAGCAGACGGCAAGATACCTACTGTGCCTGAATGTAACTCAACTTGCACCACTCCTGAAAAAGGAGTTGGCTAAATCCAAATCCAATCTTGAATATTGTATGCAGGCAGCCCTGGTCACCCCATCTCAAAAATGCTACAACAGAACTAGGAAAGTTACAGAGAAGGGTGACCGAAATGATAAAGGGGCTGGAATGACGAGAGTAAGGCTCTTCAGCTTGGACACAGGATGGCTGAGAAGGGATAAGATAGAGGCCTATACGGTAATAGGGAATGGATTTTACTCTTTCCGATAGTATCAAGACTAGGAGATGAGCCATGAAACTACCTTTTGGCAGATGTAAAACAAATGTAAGCGTTTTCTTTTACTCAATGCACAGTTAAGCTGTGGAAATTTGTTGCTGGCGGTTGTTGTCTGGAGTAATAGTACAGTGGTTTGGCGTCGTTCTGGAGAACAGATTATTAATACTTATCAGCCACCACTATTACTTACCATTTGTGTCTTGCTACATGGTGTAGAAAGTGCTGTACAACACCTTAGCCAAACAGCTTTGGGAATTGTCACATCTCGCTTCTTGAAATAAGTAACATGAGGAAGTGTCTGGGCACTGTTCAGACAGAATGTTGGTATCGAGGGGCCATTGCCCTGACCCCCGGTGGCATTTATGGGGAGCAGGGTTGTGGAGGAGGCGCAGTGCATTATGGGTAATAAGGGATTCTTATGGCTGCCCTTCCACCACCACATGTATGTCTCTTGCTGCTTTTTGGGGAGGGGTGCAGGATTAAAATCTCTGACATCTTTCCCTCTCTCTTGCAGATTAAGGTGATGCACAAGCAGTTGCTTCTCTTCCACAATGCCATCTCTGCATACTTCGCAGGGAACCAGCAGCAGCTTGAGCAAACCCTCAAGCAATTCAACATCAAGCTGAAGACTCCCGGCTCAGACAAACCATCCTGGCTAGAGGAACAGTGATAGGGGCGACGTCACTGGATACAAGACAGAATCAAACCAACAGACCACGAGCCTGATGAACTCCAGGATCTAGACTGGGGGTCAACCTGCTCTTTCTGTTTGTATGTTTATCCATGAATGAGTGTCTGGCTGTTAATATGCAGGATATATATATATATGTGTGTGTGTGTGTGTGTATTGTCTGGGTGTTTATATGCAGGGGGAGGGTGTGTGTGAGTGGGTGTTTATATGCAGGAGGGATGTGGGGGGGAGTGTTTATATGCAGGTCTGTGTGTGTGAATGTCTGGGTGTTTATATGCAGGGTGTGTGTGGGGGGTGTTTTTATATGTAGGGATGTGTGTCTGAGTGGTTATGTGTAGGGGTGTGTGTGAGTGGGTGTTTATATGCAGGATGTGTGTGTATGAATTTCTGGGTGTTTATGTGCAGGATGTGTGTGTGGATGTTTATATGTAGGGATGTGTGTCTGGGTGTTTGTGTGTGAGTGTCTGGGTGTTTATATGCAGAGTGTGTGTGTTTATATGCAGGGGTGTGTGTGTGAATTTCTGGGTGTTTATGTGCAGGATGTGTGTGTGACTGTTTATATGCTGGGATGTGTGTCTGGGTGTTTATGTGCAGTGGTGTGTGTGAGTTTCTGGGTGTTTATGTGCAGGATGTGTGTGTGTTTATATGCAGGGTGTGTGTGGGGGGGTGTTTATATGCAGGGTGTGTGTGTGAATTTCTGGGTGTTTATGTGCAGGATGTGTGTGTGACTGTTTATATGCTGGGATGTGTGTCTGGGTGTTTATGTGCAGTGGTGTGTGTGAGTTTCTGGGTGTTTATGTGCAGGGATGTGTGTCTGGATGTTTATGTGCTGGATGTGTGTGTGACTGCGGGGATGTGTGTCTGGGTTTTTATTTGCAGGGATATGTGTCTGAGTGTTTGTGCCGGATGTGTGTCTGGGTGTTTATTTGCAGGGATGTATGTCTGGGTATGTATGTGCGTGAGTTTCTGGGTGTTTATGTGCAGGGATGTGTGTCTGGATGTTTATGTGCTGGATGTGTGTCCGGGTGTTTATTTGCAGGGATGTGTGTGTGACTGTGGGGATGTGTGTCTGGGTGTTTATGTGCAGGATGTGTGTGACTGTTTGTGTGTGTGTGACTGTTTATATGCAGGGTGTGTGTCTGGATGTTTATGTGCAGGGATGTGGGTGTTTATGTGCAGGGGTGTGTGTGTGAGTTTCTGGGTGTTTATATGCAGGATGTGTGTCTGGGTGTTTATGTGCAGGGATGTGGGTGTTGGGGTGTTTATATGCAGGGGCTGGGGGTGTATTTACGCATGAAAGAATGGGTATTTATATGGAGGAGACGTGTGCGTGAGTGAACATCTCATGTGAGTATGGGAAGGAGTTGGCTGAGATGTGTGTGCGGGTATGCCTGTAGATCTGTATACAGATGTGCTCAGTGCATTGGGTTGCACTTTCATACCATGACATACTACATATATGCGATGCATGCATGGTCCTGCAAGTGTGTATATGGACATGCATCTCATGCTGTGTTGTACAGTTCTGCTGCCTGAGAATGTACATTGCATTTCAGGCTTTGCAGCAAAGCATTCTCCAACTCTGTAAGAAAAGTCAAATTTCTGGTAAATATGCGTACAGCATGCAGAACCTCTTCATAAGGGAAAATGAGCACGCGTTGTCCTCTGTGAATGTGTAATTGGTCGGGAGTGCGTTCCTGAGCCTAATCTTGCTTATGGTGCTGTTCGTTATTCTGAAGTGCAGCTATGTACTTTGGTGACAGTCCCGCAAGGGTTAAAGAAAACACGACATTAGAGTATCTGTCCTCTGGCACATTCCTGACCTCACTGAACAACCGTCTGCATATAGGAACATTCCTGCAGTGTCTGAGGTAGGCACACATTCCTCTGCACTAACTGTATTGAAGGACAAGATAAAGTGCTGGCAGAAACCAAACAGAGGATCTAGCTACAAGGAAAGAAATGGTAAAGATAAATATTACCTGGGAACGGTACAATGGAGGTGATGGAAAGATCACACTTGACAATACAGGGTGTGGTTTAGAGGGTTTTGGGTTCCAAGGAGCCGTAAACGTACGACTAAATGGTCACTGATCCATGGGAGGATCAAGGTCATTAGAACATGAACACAGAGAGAGGGATGTACGAAAGCTCTTGTTTGGCGTGGCAATAATTTTAATATTGGGGTTGAAGAGATAAGATGGCAAAGGGATATATTAATAGGGCAGGAATGGCAGATCCTGTTTCTGCAGAAAAGATTAATTTGCTTTTTACTGTCTGCCAAGGAACGAGAACTCCTGTTGCCCTCCAGTCTGTGACGTGAAGAGGAGAGACCACTTGTCCTTCTCTTCAGTATGGGCATAAAGAGAGGATGACTCCTCAACCTCTAGAGTGGTAGAGGTGAGAGCATCACATCCCTCAGTCTGGGGAGCTGACAGTTCGTGCGTGTCCCTCCAGTCATGAGCAAAGCATAGGTGTTGTGAATGAGTGGGGCAGTTTCTCATGAGATAAGGGTGTAAAATAAAGCAAGAACTCATCTTGCTCTCCAATCTGTGGGGATGGATTTGAATCTTTTTATTACTTGCCTTTCCCAAATCTAAGCTGAAAAGAAATTACATATTCAGGTATGTGAGCTATTTCCCTACCAAACTCTCCTACAAGCTAGTAAAGAGTAAAGCTAAACTACTACACCACTCCTCACTGATGCCCTCCAGTCTGAAGGGGAGAGGGAGCTTGTCCACTTCCTGCACTCTCAAGATAGATAGGGAGCTGCATGCTATTCTTTCAAGCGAGGGGAGATGGGTGACAGAGGGTTGTGAAGAGGCGTAACTCCTCCTAGTACTTCAGTCGGAGGGGGGAAAGGAGAATGGGGGTGAGAGAGCTTATACAAACCACCTAGTGGGGAGGTGGGAAGGGGAAACTCAGGCCAGATTACAGGGCACGTCCTAGTCCAGCACCTTTACATAGGAAGGCAGATGAGGAGCACTTTCAATAACCACCCCCTACACTGCTCTCGCAAAGAATGTCTTCTAGCTGTCAGCTATGCCGGGTTCCATTCGGCTTTCACTCATTCTCCTCGGATCTGCTGCTCGATACAAGTTCCTAGGCCCGGTCTCATTGCTTTGCAGTGCTCTTGATCGTTCTGCAAAGCCTCTTGATCCTAACTGACCTCAGCCATGCAGAGACTAGTTCCTAAGTCCAGGGCTGGTGCTAGAAATGTGGGGGCCCCAAAGCTTGCCAGCAGGCTGGACTTCCCTAACGCCCATGAAGGGGGACCCGTCCATGCAGAGAAAAACCACAACTAGGGGGCTGCCCATGTCACGAAAGAGGACTGTACCTTTGTGCAAAAGGGAGGAGGAGGGGGATCCTCTGACTCCTGCCAGTGTCAGGAAGTAGAAATATAGGTGCCCTGGACTATTGCACCCTGCCTGTGCCAGGGAAAGCAACCCCTGACCATGAAGTAGCGGTACTGAAACACTTCTGATGGGAATGAAGAACAATTTGGCTGAGCCTCAGACATGTTTTCTGATCTCTGTGACCATCTACGACATGGATCATCCTAACACACTAATTTCACTCCTCCTGTGTGTTTGTGTGCCCATACTGACTTATGTACAAATGTGTGTATGAGCACGTGTGTGTGTGCGCACGTGTGTCCGTACTGACTTATGCCCATGTGTGTGTGAGCACGTGTGGCCATACTGACTTAAGCACGCGTGTGTGTGTCTGTCTGTTGCAAAATCTGTTCAAATGGGAGAAAGGTAGTTTTTATTTATAACTTAATATTTAGATCTGCGCTGCTGGTAGAAAAGTCCTCAAGATCTCTGTAAAAATATAAAAAGAAAATTCTAAAATTAATGATGAAATTGTCAGCTAACTCAAATAAATTACAGTAAAGAGCATTGTCGTATTGTGTGTCGCGTCACCGATCAGGCCCTATGAAGATTCTGACCCTATAGCATGCTATAGGTACTGTTTGACTGCCAAAGAGAGATGGTCACTAGAGAAAAGAGCCCTTTCCAGATCTTCCTTCTAGACCAGTCCAAACAGATGGGTTATCTCCCCTGCCAGCAGATGATGGAGACAGAAAAAACTCAAACTATGCCACGGCATCATCACTGGCATAAAACCCTGGTGCAGTTAGGGACACCCTTCAGTATTTTCTCTGTCTCCAGCAGATGGTGGTTCCTAGTCTTCTACAGCTCCTGGCTGGCCTTGCAGTTATGAGCCAGTGGAGTTTGGCCATCTGAAGACCCCAGGGTCTATACAAGATACTCCACTGGCTCATCTTTGGCATATTTAAGGGCAGGCTCCCGGCTGTTACAGCCAGTGTAGCTCGGTGGTGGGCCCAGATCAGGAGAATCCTCTAGGTGTCTAGTAGAGTCTTTTATCCTTATTTTCATTTTGTCCCATTAAAGTTCTTTTTCTTTACCAAAAAAAAAGTTTGCGAGTGCATGTCTGATTGGGATTCCCCCCCCCAAACAAAAACCTCCCACCACTACCCCTCCCTCCTGGAAGAGGCATTACAGTAAGAAGCTGCCCGGGTCAGATTGCTGCTGCAGCTGGGGGCCTGATTGCCGAACAGCGAGTACAGCTTTGCTGGTTTCAGGCACAGCCTGTTCTTCCCAGCCCGATATTCCTCTCAGCTCCCACACGCATGATCTTGAGTCTTTTTTTCTGGCAAGGCTCATTCTCTCATGCAGTGTCTCAGCTGCAGCAAGTAGCGGTGATTTTTACTTGTGCAGTCGACCTGAGGAAGACATCTGCACAGTTGTCTTCTTCAGTTCCGGCCACAGCTTCATCAGTTGCTTCCCCTTCTCCTCCATCAGCGGTATTTTCTGGTCACTGCGGTCACCAAGTGCACTATCATTCCCATGGAGGGTGGGGCTGCCCTTCAGGATCAGCAGGCTTGGAAAGTTAGGGCTTTTGAAGACAAACTTCTCAGCTTCCTCTCTGGCAGTGCAAGTACAGGCACGTGGAGGTCTTAGGGTTTGTGCACGTCTCCTTTGAGCATCATCACGAAGAAGCTGAATCCATTCGGCCCACCTCGCATCCCTGGCAACCTTCCTTTTATGATCTCGTATGCCTCATCTGCGAGGTGTCGCAGCAGCTATAGTAGGCCACCATTGATTATGGCTCAGAAATTGGTCTGCAGATGTGACCTCTAAGGGTCGCTTGTCCAAATTGCATTTTAAAGGTAGTCTCCTCTTTGGCGAGGATCTTGACAAATTAGTTAAGGACCTAGGGGAGATGAAACCACATAGAAACATGATGGCAGAAAAAAGACCACATGGCCTATATAGTCTGCCCTTCCATATCAACTATAATAGTCCGCTTTTTTCCTTTAGAGATCTTCTGTGTTTGTCCCATTTTTTCTTGAATTCAGAAACCGTCCTCGTCTCTTCTGTCTCCACTTGGAGACTATTCCATGCATCTACCACTCTGTAAAGAAATATTTATGCATATTACTCCTGAGTCTGTCTCCTTTCACCCTTATCCTATGTCCTTTTGTAGCACAGCTTGCTTTACTATATTGCTCCCTTGGATTGCTGCAGCCCAAATGCATGACCTTGCAATTTTAGCATTAAATCTCAGCTGCCAAATTCTTGACCATTCTTCAAGCTTACCTAGATAGAGACATGGAAACATGATGGCAGAAAAAGAGCACATGGCCTATGTAGTCTGCCCTTCCATATCAACCACTACAACAGTCCCCTTTTTACCTTTAGAGATCCTCTGTGTTTGTCCCATGCGTTTTTGAATTCAGATGCTGTCCTCATCTCTACCATCTCCACTGGGAGACTATTCCACTTATCTATCACTCTTTCCATAAAGAAATATTTCCACATATTCCTCCTGAATCTATCCCCTTTCACCCTCATACCATGTCCCCTCGTAGCAGAGCTTGCTTTCAATCGAAAGAGGCTCTCCTCCTGTGCATTTATGCCATGGAGGTATTTAAACATCTCAATCATATCACCTCTATCCCGCCTTTCCTCTAAACTATACATATTAAGATCCTTAAGTCTGTCTCATATGCTTTATAATGAAGACCACTGACCATTTTAATAGTCATCCTCTGCACCAACTCCAACCTGCTTATATCCTTTTGAAGGTGTGGTCTCCAGAATTGCACAAAATACTCCAAATGAGGTCGCAACAAAGATATATATAGAGGCACCATCACCTCCTTTCTTCTGCTGGCCATTCCTCTCCCTATGCACCCAAACATCCTTCTCACTTTTACCGTCGCCTTTTCTACCTGTTTAGCTACTTTAAGATCATCAGACACAATCACGCCTAAGTCCCACTCTTCTTTTGTGGACAGAAGTACTTCACCCGCTATACTATATCGCTCCCTTGGATTGCTGCAGCACAAATGCATGACCTTGCATTATTTAACATTTAATCTCAGCTGCCAAATTCTAGACCATTCTTCAAGCTTAGTTAGATCCCTCTTCATGTTATCTGGGTATCTACTGTATTGCAGATTTTGGTATCATCAGCAAAGAGACAAACCTTACCCAACAGTCCTTCCTCTATATTACTAACAAAGATGTTAAAAAGAATCAGACTAAGGACGACAGATCCCTGGGGTACACCACTGGTAACCACCTCCTCCATTTACCTGTACCCTTTGTCGCCTCCCACTCAACCAATTTCTAACCCAAACAGTAACTTTAGGGTCCATCCCTAGGGTACTCAGTTTATTTATAAGTCGCCTGTGTGGAACAGTGTCAAAGGCTTTACTGAAATCTAAATACACCACATCTAGGGCTCTCCCTCAATCCAACTGTCTGGACACCCAGTAAAAGAAATCAATCAGATTTATCTGACAAGACCTGCTTCTGGTGAATCCATGCTGCCTCGGATCCGGTCATCCGTTGGACTCCAGAAACCTCGCTATTTTCTATTTCAGCAGCGTTTCCATTAATTTACTCACCTCCGAGGTTAAACTAATCGGCCTGTAGTTTTCAACCACATCCTTACTACCGCTTTTGTGTAAAGGGACCACATGTGCCTCTCTCCAGTCCTCTGGCACCACTCCCAACACCAACAAAGCATGAAAAGGTCAGTCAGTGGAGCTGCTAGAACGTCCCCAAGTTCCTGTAAGTGTGGGTTATTCCTTTCCCAGCACTATATACCACTTACCCTCAGGACGTCTGTTAATCCCCTTACCTTCTCTGTCTGGAATTCCAGGGGAACAAACACACACACTCGCATATAAGTAGTATGTAAGTTTATTCCACAGGTTAGAGGGGCTGTCTGTCTTTTATACATTAGCAGAAACATATACATACGTCATCAACTCATCCCGAGGCTCACCACAGCTTATCAGTAACTTCACAGATGTTAGTCGTCTCCGTGTAAAACAATCAATTTGTCTTAGCACAGCACATTCCTTTCCATATATAGATATGTACAGGATTCCCATTTTCCTCTGCGGGCCTCCTAGTCCTCCTGAACAAACACACTTTAAGCCTTATTTTCCCCTATCAGTACCCTAAGTGTTTTCAGGTGTATCCCATCTGGTCCCATTCCTTTATCTACTTTATGTTTAGCTAGTTCCTCACAAACACAGTCTTCTGAAAATTGTTCAAGATGCCCCTCGCTTCTGTTCCTGTTTGTGGTTGTTTTCTGAGGTCCTGGTCCTGGTTCTTCATCTGCGAACACAGAACAGAAATATTTGTTAAGCAATTCTGCTTTATCCTCATCGGTTTCTACATATTCTTCCCCTTCACCCTTGAGTCTGACAATACCACTTTTGCCTTTCCTCTTCTCACTAATATATCTGAAAAATGTCTTAGCCAATGCAATAAAATGGGGGGGGGGGATCTTTCCTCCTATTTTTGAATCTTTGCTTTCCTTACTACTTTGCTAGTTTCTCTTTTTCCAAATATAGATGCCTGTCTTCCTCTCTCTGTGATCTCTTGTATTTCATGAAGGCCTCCCTCTTTTTCTTCATCTTTACAGTTACTTCTTTTGAAAACCATAGTGGTCTCCTTTTCTTTTTACCTTTAGTTACCATTTTAACAAAAAGGTTGGTTGCCCTTAAAATATCCCCTTTCAGTTTTTCCCACTGTTTTTCTACATCCCCCAGCTGTTCCTTTCCCGCTAACGACTCCTTGGTCCATCTTGGCAAAGTTAGTTTTCCTAAAGTGTAAGACCCTCGCTTTTGAATGGATTTCAGTAGCCCTAGTCCTAATACTGAACCATACTATCTGGTGATCACTGGATGCAAAATGATCTCCCACTACAACATCAGAAACACTTTCACCATTGGTAAGCACCAAGTCCAGTATGGCCTCTTCACATATAGTAACATAGTAAATGACAGCAGATAAAGACCAGTATGGTCCATCTAGTCTGCCCAGTAAGATGGCAAGAGTAAGAGCACCTGCCGCTCCATGCAGGCTACCCCTCCCCATGTCTTTGTTTTAGGGGTGAACCCTCCCCATGTCTTTGTTCTAGGGGGAACCCACCGCTCCGTGTAGGACACCCCTGTATGTTGAGAAATTAGTTAAGTTTATTTTGATTTTCTCCAGGACCAAGCAGGAAGTCAGTCCTCACTTATGGGTGACGTCGGCGCCGACGGAGCCCTCGCGGAGCAATTTTCCCCAGCTTTCAAAGAAAGCCTTTGGGAATTGCAGCGCGCATGCGCGGTCGTCTTCCCGCCCGAGGGTGCCATCTTAGCCAGTCTTCTTTTTTCCGCGGAGCCCTACAGACGTCCCCGTCTTGTCCCCGCGAAAAAGTCGATTTTCTTCATTATTTTATTCTTATTTCCTTCGGTTCGACGCCGATCTTTTTCCCGCCGGACTCGCGACGCCGGTCACGAGTCCTCTTACTTTTTTTCGGTTTTTCTGACTTTGTCAGCTTTCGTTTTCGATTTTTCCCTGGCAGCCAGGTCCTTTGACCTCGCAGGGGCCCTTTTTCCCCCGATGGCTGCCAGTGGCTTTAAGCGGTGTGGTCAGTGTGACCGAAATATGTCACTAACTGACACACACGACTTTTGCCTCCGCTGCCTGGGCCCGGATCATGAGGAACTGATCTGTGGGCCCTGCGGCAAAATGTCCTCAAAAGCGTTGAGAAGTCGGCGGCATCAGCGTGATCGAATCTTCGCTGACCCCAGCCGTACCCGGACCTCGTCGGAGGCCTCCGCGTCAAAAGGCTCCAGCTCGGACCGTCGCCGGAGTTCCTCCGACCGGGGTTCTCCCTCCGGGGACCATCGTCGGACGGTGAAACCCGCGAGGGCGGCGTCGGTGGACGCTCCTGGTTCCGCGAGGGCCAGGTCGCATAGCCCCGATAGCCGCCCCGGGTCCTTGGAGAAGGAACACCTCCCGAAGCGACCTCACCTGGAGTCGGAGATGCCTGCTCGGGTAAGTCCTGTGGTCCTTCTGGACTCGCCTCCGCGACAGCCGACGTCGGGCCCGACGCCGTCGGGGCCCGAGTCGGGGGCTGCTGGGTCACCTGAGCTCGGACTCAGGGTGACGGCCTTGGAGAGCAGACTGTCTGCCTTCATGGACCAGCAGCGGGCACTGCTCGCTGGCGCCGCTGCCCCGACCGCCGGGACGTCGACGTCCAAGTCGACCCCGGAGACCGAGCCGATCCTCGAGTCGATGAGAACTCGAGTCGATCCTCGGTCGAGGTCACCCTCGGCCTCCCATTCGGGACCGAGGTCGCCGACGCCGACTCCCTCGGCGTCGGGGCGGCAGGCGCCGCGCCCTGCCCGGGCCGACCCCACCGAGTCCTCGTCGGAGTCGGTCTGGGAGTCTGAAGAGGAAGAGTCGCCTGATTCTTTCCGGACTCGGTGTGTCCCCTCGGACTCACCGGAGTCCGAGCCTCGGAAGCAGTCCCCCCCGGAGGATGCCCGGTTCTCGGACTTCGTTAGGGATATGGCCAAGGCTTTGGCCTTCCCTGCGGATCCCGAGGAGGAGCCTCGAGCCGAAGAGCTCGACGCCCTCCAGTATGACTCTCCCGCGAGGGAACACTTTACTGTACCGGTTCCTCCTATGCTGGAACGACTACTCTTCCGCATGTGGGAGAGTCCGGCCTCCTCGCCGGTCCTGAGCAAGCGGGTCGATTCTATCTATCGGGTCCGCAAGAGCCCTGGCTTCCAAAAGGCACAGCTACCACACCATTCCATGGTAGTGGAATCGGCCATGCATCGTCTTAAGAGCCAGAAGATGCACTCCTCGGTGCCCCCTGGCAGGGAGGCCCGTAACCTGGATGGCCTTGGTAAGAAGTGTTTCCAGGGCTCTATGCTCGCATGTCGTGTCCAGACTTACCAGCTATACATGGGCATGTATCTCCGGGATCTGGCTAAAGAGCTAGCCGGATTCTCCGCTGGTTTGTCCGAGGAACCCTTGCGGAGGTTCCTGGCCTTGTCCACTGGCATTCGGGAATGCTCAAAGTTCATGTCCCGGGCAGCCTATGATGGCTTTGAAGCGTCGGCTCGAGTGGCCGCAGCCGGCATCGGTGCCCGCCGACAGGCTTGGCTTCAGTCGTCTGACCTTGAGCCCTGGGTGCAGGACAAGTTGGTCGATGTCCCCTGCCGAGGCGAAAACCTCTTTGGCAAGCCCATGGCGGAAAAGGCTGCACAAATTGAGACTGAGACTCTCACCAGGACCAGGCTTTCTAGGAAGACCTCCGCCCCTTCCCAGAAAAAGAAGGGCTCGGGGAAAAAGTCCTTTTACCCGAGGAAGGCGGCTGCCTACAAACAATACCCCCATTATCAGGCCCCTGCAGCTCCCCAACAGGGCCAGCAGGCCAAGGGACGGGGTAACGGGTCCCGTAGGCAGCAAGCCCCCAAGCCTGCACCACCAGCCCCTGCTCAGCAGGGTGGGGGTTTTTGACTCACAAAGCATAGCCTCTCCCCCCCCGCTGGTTCCTCCCAGCACCGGAGGCCGGCTGGTTCACTTCGCCCACAGGTGGTCCAGCATCACCGCAGATGCCTGGGTGCTTCAAGTCGTGCGAGAAGGCTATCTTCTCCACTTCCACCAGGTCCCTCCCTCCTATTTTCCGGGAGAACCTCCGCGACCCCCTCTGCACAAGGAATTACTCCTTCAGGAGTTAGCAGGTCTTCTGCAGGAACAGGCGGTGGAACCGGTGCCCCACCACCTGAGAGGTCAAGGCTTTTATTCCAGGTATTTTCTGATACCAAAGAGAACAGGGGCCTCAGACCCATCCTGGACTTGCGCAACCTCAACAAGTTCCTTGTGCGGGAGAAGTTCAAAATGCTTACCCTTGGAATCCTTCTGCCCTACCTCCAGCAGGGAGATTGGCTATGCTCCTTGGATCTAAAGGATGCCTACACGCACATCCTCATCCACCCAAGCCACCGCCAATACCTAAGGTTTGTGGTGGCAGGAAATCATTACCAGTACAGAGTACTGCCCTTTGGCCTGTCCTCCGCACCGCGAGTCTTCACAAAATGTCTCGCGGTCGTGGCGGCCCATCTCCGGCTTCACGGCCTCTATGTCTTTCCGTACCTCGACGACTGGCTCATCAGAGCAGCGTCCGCTCGGGAGGTCACCAACGCCACGCGCCGCATGGTGACTCTTCTGCAGCACTTGGGCTTTGTTATAAACTTCGCAAAGTCCACTTTGCTCCCCTCACAGGATCTCGAGTTCATTGGCGCAAGGCTGCACACTCCTCAGGCGCGAGCATACCTACCGCTCGACAGGGCTCAACGGCTCATGGACCTAGCCGGCCGCTTTCGCAGCCAGCCCCTGGTCTCCGCCAGGCGCTTCCTGAGACTACTCGGCCATATGGCTTCCACCGTCCATGTGACCCCCAATGCCCGCCTGAATATGCGGTCTGCTCAATGGTGTCTCCGCCAGCAGTGGCGACAAGCCACAGGCGGCCTAGCAGACCTAGTGCGCGTCTCCGAGCCGCTGATCTCGTCTCTCCGGTGGTGGCTCCGGCAGCCGAACCTGATATTCGGAATGCCTTTCCAGTCACCTCAGCCGACCCGGGTGCTGACCACCGATGCATCCCTCCTGGGCTGGGGAGCACATTGCCAAGAGGCACGTACTCAGGGCCTCTGGACCACGTGGGAGTCTGCTCAGCAGATCAACTTCCTGGAGCTCAGGGCGATCCGCCTAGCTCTCAAGGCCTTCTCCCACCTGACTTCCCACCAGTCCGTCCTTGTCCAGACGGACAATCAAGTTGCCATGTTCTACGTGAACAAGCAGGGGGGCACGGGCTCCTTCCTCCTCTGCCGGGAGGCACAGAAGCTCGGCTCTTGGGCCGTCAGTCACGGCATTCTCCTCAAGGCAGTTTATCTCCCGGGCCAAGAAAATTGCCTTGCGGACAAACTCAGCAGGGTCCTCCAGCCGCACGAGTGGCGTCTGGATCCCTTGGTAGTTCAGAAGCTCTTCCTCAAGTGGGGCCTCCCCACGGTGGATCTCTTTGCCAGTCCTCACAACCGGCAGCTTCCTCGCTTCTGCTCTCGTCAGCCACACCCCCTTCGGGTTGCGGCGGACGCTTTTCTGATCTCATGGTCGGGGAGCCTTCTGTACGCTTTCCCTCCCATCCCGCTAGTCTCTCGGACTCTTTTCAAGGTTCTCCGAGACAAAGCCTTCATGATCCTGGTGGCCCCTCGCTGGCCCAGGCAGCCGTGGTTTCCGCTCCTACTGCAACTGGCGGTGGAGGATCCAATCCCTCTGGGGGTACAACCGGATCTCCTCACTCAGGATCAGGGGTCCCTACTGCACCCCAACCTCAGGTCTCTCAACCTCATGGCCTGGCTGCTGAGAGGGTAGTCCTTGCTCCCCTTCTCCTGCCAGCGGAGGTGGAGGAGGTCGTCTTGGCTTCGCGACGGCCTTCTACCCGCAAATGCTACGCCCTTAAATGGCGTCGCTTTGCAGTCTGGTGTACCCAACAGTCTCAGGATCCCTTCTCCTGCCCGGTGTCGGTGATCTTGCAGTACTTGCTACACCTCTCTAATCTGGGACTTAAGTCCAACTCCGTCAAAGTTCACCTCAGTGCTCTTTCGGCACATCATGTGCCGGTGGACGGTAGACCTCTCTCCAGCGACCCTCTCGTAGCAAGGTTTCTCCGAGGTCTCCTTCTACTTAAACCACCTCTGCGCCCGCCAGCGCCTGACTGGGACCTGAATGTGGTTTTGCAGCGGATCACCTGTCCGCCTTTTGAACCTATGGCTACCTGTTCTCTCCGTTTTCTGTCTTGGAAAACACTGTTCTTGATAGCCCTCACTTCCGCTAGACGCGTAAGTGAATTGCAGGCCCTCGTGTCTGATCCCCCTTACACTCGGTTCTACAAAAATAGGGTAGTCCTACGGACTCACCCAAAATTTCTGCCTAAAGTGGTCTCCCCTTTTCACATCAATCAGGAGGTGGTACTTCCAACCTTCTTTCCCAGACCACACTCCAGCCGAGCTGAAACGGTCCTCCATACCCTGGACTGTAGAAGGGCTTTGAACTTCTACCTTGACCGTACGCGGGAGCACCGTAAAGCTGCTCAGCTTTTTGTGTCTTTTGACCCCAATAAATTGGGGCTCCCGGTCTCCAAGCGTACTCTGTCCACCTGGGTTGCGGACTGTATCTCTTGGGCTTATGGGGCAGCCGGACTCTCCTTAGAAAGCCGAGTCACGGCTCATTGCGTTCGGGCAAAGGCTACGTCAGTGGCTTACCTCCGCTCTGTTCCGCTGGCAGACATCTGCCGGGCCGCTACTTGGTCTTCGAGCCAGACTTTTGCGGTCCATTACTGTCTCGAGAGGGAGTCCCGCAGGGACAGTGCTTTCGGACAGGCAGTCCTCCGTAATCTCTTTGAGGTCTGAGCAACTCCTACCCTCCATCCCGGATGTGGGCTACCGGTGGGTGATAATTCAGCGAAGATTCTGTCCTTCTGTGCTGCTGAGCTAGAGGGAGCTCATTTTTGTGCTTAGGGTCTCCGGTAGCCTTGAGCTTGGGAGTCCCATAAGTGAGGACTGACTTCCTGCTTGGTCCTGGAGAAAGCGTAGTTACTCACCTGTAACAGGTGTTCTCCAGGAGCAGCAGGAATCAGTCCTCACTACCCTCCCTCCTCCCCTTGGAGTTGCAATCGTCTGCTTATGTTCTTTTTGCAAATTTTTCTGCTGTCTTTTTTAGCTATGTCATCTGACTGGCTAAGATGGCACCCTCGGGCGGGAAGACGACCGCACATGCGCGCTGCAATTCCCAAAGGCTTTCTTTGAAAGCTGGGGAAAATTGCTCCGCGAGGGCTCCGTCGGCGCCGACGTCACCCATAAGTGAGGACTGATTCCTGCTGCTCCTGGAGAACACCTGTTACAGGTGAGTAACTACGCTTTATTCTGTTGCTGTAAAGGGATCCACTGTGTCTGTCCCATGCCATTTTGAATTCTGTCACTGACATTGCCTTTCAGTTTACCCCCTTGCAGCTTCATGTTATGCCTTCTCGTTTTACAGTTTCCCCATCTTTGGAAGAGGTTTGTTTGTTCATTCATTATTTCTTTAATTATAATTTAATTAAATTTTTTTTCCAGAGCTGTTTTGGTTATTCCACGTAATCTTTGTTTTTTGGTGCGCTGAATCCGAAAATGTCCTCCATTTTGTCATAGGACATCACGTTTCCTGACAATTTAGGTAAATATGTTAAATAAGGCAATACCTCAAAATAAATGGAAATAGACTTATAAAATTAAAGTTTTATTACAATATTTTCATGAAAATCCTTTTTTGAACTGAAATGAGCTCACCTACACACACTAAACTCGATTCTTCTTCCTTGTGAGGCTCCTCTTGCTGCATTTACGCTTGTGAGTAGCATCTGGAATGTCTCTCTGAAGCATCCAACAGTAGTCTGCCATCATTGTAATGCTCCATTTTCCCTGATATCTCCTTTCCATCTCTTTAATGTCTTGGTGGAATCGTTCACCTTGTTCCTCACTCACAGCTCCCAAATTTTTAGGAAAGTAGTCAAGGTGGGACTGGAGGAAATGCACTTTCAAACTCATCAGGCAACAGCATTCATCCGACGATCTTTTTGTAGTGAGGATCTTTGTTATTGCCTAAAAATTTCTGTACGACTTCTTTAAATGCAATCCACCCTTCTTTTTGAGGATCCGTCATGGTATTGACAAACTCTTGATCAACTATAAGCCTTCTAATGTCTGGTCCGACGAACACACCTTCCTTCAATTTTGCCTCCGACAGGCCTGGAAACTTGGTGACCAAGTATTTGAAGCATTCTCCATCTCTTGGAAGTGATTTTACGAATTGCTTCATCAATCCCAATTTTATGTGGAGAGGTGGTAGAAGAACTTTATGGGAAGGTACCAAAGTTTCTCAGAGGACATTTTTTTCACCAACTGTTAGCACTCTTGGCTGCCAACTGTTCTTGGTCCAGTGATTTTGTCGGTCTCGACTGTCCCATAGACACAGAAAACAAGGATATTTGGTATACCCAGCTTGTTGCCCGAGCAGCATGCACAAGACCTTCAAGTCCCCACGCACTTGCCAACCATGGTCTTCATATTTAAGTTTAGAAAGAACCAATTCCAAGTTCTCATAGGTTTCCTTCAAGTGTACGGAATGATCTACAGGTATGGAAGCGTAAAAACCGTTGTGGAGTAAAACTGCTTTGAGGCTTCTTTTTGAAGAATCTATAAAAAGACGCCATTGCTCTGAATCATATTGGATTTTAAATTGACCCATCAGACCTTCGACATCGATGCAATAAACCAACTTGTCTTCCTGGGCGAAGTAAGGAACAAACTCCTTTTCACGATGTCTGAACCATGAAGATGACACTCCTGGCAACAATAAATTCCTGCTTTTCAGCCTTGATCTGAGTAACTCAGCGGCATCTTTGGGAAGATTCAAGTCTCTTACCAAATCATTCATCTCCTCCTGAGAAAACAATTTTGGTCTTGTATCATCTTCAAAGTCAGAACTTGATTCATCATCTGGTTCAGGTATGACTTCACCTTCATTGGAGCTAGGTATCTCTTCCAAGGTAGCAGGGGGCTTGGGTACTGGTATATCTGTGCCATGGGGGATGGGATGAATTGCCGAGTGAAGATTGGGGTATGAAATGGAATGCTTCCATTTGGAATTAAACCCTTTCACATCGCATGAACAAAAATAACAGTCGTCACTATGGTTCTTTTGCTCTCGCCATACCATAGGAATCCCATAACGGAAAGATTTTTTCTTACCCTTGAACCAGTTTCGGAGGATCTCAACACACCGTTTGCACACTTTATGAGGCGCCCAGACTTTATCTTGATCTCCAATTTTTAGTCCAAAGTATGCAAAGTATACTTTTTTCACAAAGTCTGTAATATTCTGCTGTTGCTTCAACACCGTATATTCACCACAGATGAAACAGAAACTGTCTGGCGAATTAATACACTTTCGCGGAGCCATAACATAATGGTTGAAGAATGACGAGCTAACACGGATTGCGATGAAAAAGTGTGAACAGCCTAGAACCAAGAACCTAATGATGATTTGTGCACAAGTGTGGCATGCAGGAGAGAGCAGCTCTGTGTCTGTACACGAGACATCACAGTGCTGGCCACGCCCCCCTGCACTGACCGGAGCTGCTGCTATCTGCCCTGTGTCTCCCTCCCACTGGATTCTTCAGGAAAGATTAACCCCTTCTACCGTTAGAAGCACGGACTTAAAACTTGCTTAGCTTATGTATATATTGCTGACCATCAGATTTACAGTGCTATATTTTTTTTTACATAACTCGGACAACCCCTTTAAGGTTTTTTTGGCATTTTATATCTTAAATGCACTTATGTGAATTAATAGTAATTTGAATTAATTAATAGTAATTTGAAAAAAATTGATAAATTTGAAGACAATTTTGCATGTTGTGGCAAATCATGATGTCTAGGAGTTTTTTCAATATTTTATTTGTTTTCAGCACACCAAAATACATGGAAATTAGATGAAAATAATCAAACAGCTTTTTAGTCGCAGACCTGTGTTATTTAAAGTTCTGAATCATATCTCCCCTGTCCCTCCTCTCCTCCAGAGTGTACATATTTAGGTCTTCAAGTCTCTTCTCATAAGGCTTCTGACGCAGGCTCCAAACCATTTTGGTCGCCTTCCTCTGAACAGTTTCCAGTCTTTTTATATCCTTTGTAAGATATGGTCTCCAAAACGGAACACAGTATTCCAAGTGAGGCCTCACCAGTGACTTATACACTGGCATTAGTTCCTCTTCCTTTCTGCTGGTAATTCCTCTTTGTATGCAACCCAACATCCTCGTGGCCTTTGCCACCGCCTTGTCGCACTGCTTTGCCACCTTGAGATCCGCAGAAATATTAGCACCAAGGTCCTTCTCCTGGTCCATGCACACCAATCTCTCTCCCGCTATCGCGTACATTTCACCTGGATTTCTGCTTCCCAAGTGCATGACACTACACTTCATCGCATTAAATCTTAACTGCCAAGCATTAGACCATTCTTTCAGCTTTTGCAGATCTTTCCTCATGTTATCCACTCCCTCAGGGGAGTCCACTCTGTTGCAAATTTTCATGTCATCTGCAAAAAGACAGACTTTTCCATGCAGTCCTTCAGCAATATCACTCACAAATACATTGAACAGTGCCGGGCCCAGGACCAAACCCTGGGGCATCCTGCTAATCACCCTCCTTTTATCCGAGTGAGCTCCATTTACCATCACCTGTCGTCTGTCAGTCAACCAATTTCTGATCCAGTTCTCCACCTTGGGACCCATCCCCAAACTACTGAGTTTGATAAGCCTCCTCTGAGGAATAGTATCAAAGGCTTTGCTGAAATCTAGGTAGATGACATCCATTGCATGCCCTTGATCTAGTTATCTGGTCACCCAGTCAAAGAACTCAATCCGATTTGTTTGGCAAGCTCATCCTTTGGTAAAACCATGTTGTCTCGGATCATGCAACCTATTGGTTTTGAGAAAGTCCACTATTTGCCCTTTCGGGAGTGCCTCCATTACTTTTTCCACCACCGAGGTAAGGCTCATGGGCCTGTAGTTTGTCACTTCTTCCCTGTCACCACTTTTGTGAAGAGGTAGCACATCCGCTCTTCTCCAGTCCTGAGGAACTACTCCTGTTTCCAGTGATCTGTTGAAAACATCCTTTAACGGCCCTGCAAGAACCTCTCTGAGCTCTTTCAGTATCCTGGGATGTATCCCATCCGGTCCCATGGCCTTGTTCACTTCAGTTTTGCAAGTGGTTCTAACACATCATCTTCAGTGAATGGTGTGGTATCTACTTCATTCCCATTTTTATATTTGGGAGTCACAGATGGTCCTTCTCCAGGATTTTCTTTAGTAAAAACAGAGTAGAAGTATTTGTTTAGCAGTTTTGCTTTTTCAGTGTCACTTTTCACAAATCCGTTCCCAGCACTTCTGAGTCCTGCAATTTGTAAAAGGGGGTGCTTGTTATGAAGGTACCACCATCTTGGCAAGTATGCAAATTAACTGTCTTGCAAAGGATTGTGGTTATTGAAGTCCATTCACACAAAGCTTGCCTTTTTAGAATAATGAAAACTCTTGTAGTTGGTCGAGTGTAGACAAAATTAGAGTTTATTTATGGGGTGATTATCCCACACACAGATATGCTTGGTAACACCATCCAGATAACTTCTCCAGGGTTTATTCAACACAAAATAAGGCAACTGAAAAATCTTATGCAACTTAAGAATCAAAGTCCTTTATGGAATAGAAAGGCTTCATTCAGCCACTGCTAATAAATTCCTTAGCAGTGCTGGGGAAAAACAAATCACAGAGGGAAACTTCTTTATACAAAAACAATGCACACTTTCTCCATACAGAAAAGAACTTTTTAAACCTACGTGTGCACGGCTTGTGCTGGGCTCTCCTCCACCAGCAGGTGACAATTAACTGCAATCAGTAGCTTGGTTTCAGCACACGTACAAAACCTTCCCAAAAGCTTTTTCATTCAACAAAACTTTATGGGAAGTTAATATTTAGAATGTTTCCTTTTGATGTTTGCTCTGATATTTAGGATTTTCCTAAAATAACAACTTACTCAAAGAACAGTCCATATAATTATCCTCTGTATCAGATATTGAACCTTGCTCTTGAAATTGCATAAATTCTGTTTCTACATCTGACTCAGAGGGCTTTAGGAACTGACCTCTACACGGAGAGAATCTGTTTCCTTGCTGTTTGCACTGCTCAAAGCTAGAGAAACGTTCACAGTTCCTACCTGAATCCAGGCAAGCGTCAGGCTGCTTCTTCTGGTATTCTGGCCAGTATGCAATAGAGCTTCTGTGTCCTGTCCTCCAGTTGGTATCTCTGGACCTCAGGATTTTTTCTCCAGACGTCCTCCAAGAGGTATTTGGACTCCTTTCCTTCTTAGCTGCAACAGTCCTCTTCCTAGGTGTTGCTTGAGGGTCCCTGGCTGTGGATCTACAGACCTCTGGCTTTCTCCAGTCCTCTGAACCTTTCCCCCAGGTATCTCTCCAGGCATATGTACTTTTCTGAGCTCCTCTCTTGGACCGTCTGCTTCCTTGTCCTTGTTCCTTCAGGTTCCGGTTGTTCTTCCTTCTGTTCTCTGACTTCGTCTCATTCTCCTTCTGATTCCCTTTCTCCTTCTGTCTTCCTGAAGATTCCCCTCTAGCTTTAAAGGGCTTAGATTGCAACTCCACCCTTGCATTCTTCAAGTGTTGTGGATTAAGCATTCTTCTAGGGGCTGTTTGATTAGGGATGACATAATGCTTTCTCTGATTAGACACATGCTTTTCCACTCTAGCTCCCCTAGGGACTTTCTGCATACAGGTGCATTCTGGAACATGTAGTCTTTTAGGGAAACAAGCTGTCTTATTTCTATAACCTGCCAGCACAGGTCCCTTAATCAGAGTAAATTCTCTTCTTTGGTCATTACTTCCTGAGCTTTGATAAGCTTCCTTATCACAGATTCCATCTCTGATTTTCCTCCTCTCCCGAATATACCTGAAGAAAGTTTTGTCGCCATACTTCACATCTTTAGTCATCTTTTCCTCTGCCTTTGATTTTGCTTTCCTTATTTTTCTTTTTGTCTCTTAGTTTGCTCCTGTATTCCTTACTGTGTTCCTCTGTTTGCAAGCTTTTGAATTTTGTGAAAGCTGTGGTTTTTGCATTTATTTGAGCAGCCACTTCTTTGGAGAACCAAATAGGTTTCCTTCTCCTCTTGTTTTTATTTACTTTTCTTACATATTTATCTGTTGCCCCTTTTATTGCCACCTTTAGTTTAGCCCATTGCAATTCCACTTCCCTTATCCCCTCCCACCCTGCCAACTCCTCCTTCAGGTACTTGGCCATTCTACTGAAGTCAGTGATTTTGAAGTTTTGGACTTTGAGCTTGCTATGATTGGACTGCACCTTGGCTTTTATCTCAAACCAAACCATGTGATGATCGCTGCTGCTCACAGGGGCACCCACCCAGACATTTGACACGCTGTTACCGTTGGTGAGCACTAAATCCAGCATTGAGCTTTCTCTGGTTGGTTCCATCACCAAGTAACGCATCTTGAAAAGCATCCACAATTGTTTTGCTTCTTGCCAGATTCGCAGAAGGAGTACTCCAATCCACATCGGGTAGATTAAAGTCACCCAATATGATCACTTCCCCCTTTGTGGCTATCTTGGCAATATCTATAATTATCTATTTCTTCGATTTGAGTCGGAATTCTGTAGACTACAGCAGTATGGATGACAGTGCCATCTCCTCTTTCCAACACAATCCAGAGCGCTTCTTCTTTTCCCCATGCCCCCTGCATTGCAGTAGCTTTAATATTGCTTTTGACATACAAGGTTACTCCTCTCTGTCTCTTCTGAATAGATTATAGCCAGCTATGGCTACATCCCATTCATGTGATTCATTAAACCATGTTTCTGTAATTGTCACAATGTCCAAGTCCATTTCCACCATTAGGACTTCCAGGTTCGGAACTTTGTTGGCTAAGCTTCAAGCATTTGTGCTCATTGCTTTCCAGCATTTAACTGGCTTGCATTGATTTTGTTCTGTCCACTTCTTCCCACTTGTCATTGATGTGTGATTCAAAAGTGTGCCTGTTTCTGATGATGTTCTGCATTTCCCGGGAGTGACGTCCTGAACTAGTCCTTCTCCATGTGGGTTCTGTTACCAGTTTCCTGAATGGTCATGGTCTGCTCGTCGATGTATCTTGGAGTTGCAGACCTTGTCGTGCCAAGATCCCTACTTGTTCTTTTAGAACATAAGAAATGCCATACTGGATCAGACCAAGATCCATCAAGCCCAGTATCCTGTTTCCAACAGTGGCCAATCTAGGTCATATGTACCTAGCAGTTTCCCCAAAAGACACAGGTTCCACAATGCTTGTATTGGATCAAGCATTTATATCCTGGGTCCCTTTTTAATAATGGTTTATGGACCTTTCCTCCAGGAACTTGTCCAACCTTTTTTTAAACCCAGCTACACTAACAGACTTTACTACATCCTCCGGTAACAAATTCCAGAGTTTGATTACATCTTGAGTGAAAAAATATTTTCTCTTATTAGTCTTAAATAGCTTACCCTGTAGCTTCATTGCATGTACCCTAGTCTTTCTATATTCTGATAATGTAAACAATCGATCTACGTTTACCCGTTCCACTCCGTTCATTAATTTATAGACTTCTGTCATATCTCCCCTCAGCCATCTCTTTTCCAGGTTAAAGAGCCTTAACCTTTTTAGCCTTTCTTCATAGGGGTATCCTTCCATCCCCTTTACCATTTTGAGGGCTCTTCTCTGATCCTTTTCTAATAACTCTATATTCTTTTTAAGATACGGCGACCAGAATTGCACACAATATTCACGGTGCGGTCACACCATGGAATGATACAGAGGCATTATAATATCCTTTGATTTATTTTCCATTCCTTTCCTTATGATACCTAGCATTCTATTTGCTCTCTTGGCCATCGCTGCACACTTGGCCGAGGGTTTTGACATGCTATCCACAATGATGCCTAAATCTTTTTCCTGGGTGGTAGTGCCTAATGTGGAACCTTGCATCTTGTAACCACAGTTTGGGTTGTTCTTCCCTAGGTGCATAACTTTGCACTTGCCCACATTAAATTTCATCTGCCATTTTGATGCCCATTCTTCCAATTTATCAAGATCCTCTTGCAATTTTCCACAATCCTCATGGGTTTTAACAACTTTAAATAGTTTTGTGTCATCTGCAAATTTGATAACCTCACTTGTTATTCCCTTTTCCAGGTCATTTATGAATATGTCAAAAAGCAGCGGACGCAGCACAGATCCATGGGGTACACCACTATTCACCTACCCTCTGATTTCTGTCTTTTAACCAGTTCCTTATCCACAATAGTACACTGCCTCCTATCCCATGACTCTTTAGTTTTGCCAAAGGTCTCTGATGAGGTACCTTGTCAAAGGCTTTCTGAAAGTCCAAATACAGTATATCAACTGACTCAACTTCGTCTACCTGTTAATTCACACCTTCAAAAAAACATAACATTAGTAAGACAAGATCTTCCTTGTCTAAAGCCATGTTGGCTGTCTCCCATTAAGCCATGACCATCTACATGTTCAGCAATTTTGTTCTTTATGATGGTTTCTACCATTTTCCCAATACTGACGTCAGGCTCCACCGGTCTGTTTCCCGGATCACCCCTGGAACCCTTTTTAAAAATTGGTGTTACGTTGGCCATCCTCCAATCTTCAGGTATTTCAGATGATTTTAATGATAGTTCACAGATTACTAATAGCAGGTCTGCAATCTCATGTTTCAGCTCTTTCAGCACCCTTGGATGTATATCATCTGGTCTAGGTGATTTGCTACGCTTCAGTTTATCAAATAGTTGTAATACATCTTCCCAAAGTATTGATATTTCCTTCAATTCTTCCGCACCTTTAAATACCATTTCAGTCATGGGTAACATCCCTACATCTTCCTCAGTAAAGACCGAAGCAAAGAATTCATTCAGTCTCTCCGCTATCGCCTTGTCGCCTCTTAGTGCCCCTTTAACCCCTCTATCATCTAATGGACCAATTGACTCTCTCACAAGTTTTTTGCTATGAATGTACTTGAAAAAGTATTACGCATTTTTGCTTCCACAGCAAGCTTCTTCTCAAATTCTCCCTTTGCCTGCCTTATCGGTGCCTTGCATTTAACTTGCCAGTGCTTGTGCTGTTTCCGGTTTTCGTCATTTGGCTCTTTTTTCCATTTCCTGAAGGATGCTTTTTTGGCAACAACAGCCTCTCTGACTTCACCTTTAAACCATGCTGGCAGCTTTTTGGAATTCCTTCCACTTTTCTTAAAGAGGAGACTGTGTAATTATGGCCCATTCCTTCCTTTTTGCCTAAAGGTATATTGGTTTTCCACATCAACCTGCATCAGTCTGTGATAGGTGAATCCTTCCTGGAAAGTGTAAGACGTTTTAAGCTTATTTTTCAATGATTTCAGGGTATAGTGCAAAGACCTTAGACCTTTGTGGGATGTGGGGGAGGGGGAGGATATTCAGCAGTGGTGGTGAACGGCAGCTAGGGCTTGTGAAGCATTGAACTGTGAACCCAGATCCAGCCAGCAGCATTGGATAACTGGGCAGCCGCTATCCAGTTAGCTAAAGCCTTTCAGGTGCCTA
Organism: Ichthyophis bannanicus; assembly: GCA_033557465.1. Lineage (NCBI taxonomy): Eukaryota > Metazoa > Chordata > Amphibia > Gymnophiona > Ichthyophiidae > Ichthyophis > Ichthyophis bannanicus. The sequence continues at coordinate 24,595,962 of CM066035.1, forward strand.
ACTTTAACCACTTTGGGGAACCGATTAGTGGCTGAATATCACCGTTCCTCCAGGAACTTGTCCAAACCTTTTTTTAAACCCAGTTACAGGAACAGCTTTTACTACATCCTCTGGTAATGAATTCCAGAGTTTGAATACACGTTGAGCGCCATTTAGGAGGTTTGCAGATCTGCAAGATGCCCATATAGCTTTGAATATCCCCGCGACTGTGTTTAACTCCTTCATCCTATCAGATTTTCATGCTTGAGTGTATGCACACCATTATTGCAAAGGACACTTAGGATGGCTGAGTTTCGCCCTTGAGATATTCACTCAGTGAAGTAGAGAGGAGAATGGAGAGCAGCTGCTCTGCCCACTGATAATGTTCGAGAGAGCCCTGACAGTCTTGGCAATGGCTTTTGCATCCTACACATGTTTCATGACTGTGAGCCTTGGAAATGAGCATTACAGACTTCACTCTCATCCTGTGCAGTAGAGAGAAATGTCAAGGATACAGTGAAACTCATAAAAGACTCATTCTTCGCTGCTATAGGCCTTGCTGCTACTTCCAGTCCACTCCAGCTTTAAGTGATCCTATAAGGAGATAGATTTTTTTCTATAGTAATACGTAGCAGTCTTCATCTTGCAGTACGGAGCTGTACAGTCTGCTGATGGTACTTACCTGTTCATTTTGCACCAATTTTTGTTACCCACAGATACTTGCACATGCTTTCTCCAACCAAACATATTGGGACTGATATTGAGTTAGGAGGGCTATGCGCTCCTTCGGCACATAGTCCTCCCTGCCAACCCCTAACCCTGGATATTCAAGGGTGGGATCCTATGTAGTCCCGGCATTGAATATCTGGGATTGCCGCTCTGCCTCAGCTGCAGTCGATAACCGGGCAGTAGCAATATTGCACGCTTCCCGCTTAGCTCCAGGTTATCACTTGTCGCCACCTCCTCTCCGACATTGAGTGGTTAGCATCAGGGCGTGTAAGGGAGAAGAAAGGGGATATTCAGCGGCAAATCATCAACCTATTTGATAAATAAACCAGACCAATCTTATGAATAGCTTTGAAAGCAAGACTTAAAACCTTAAACAGAACTCACACTTCTGTTGGTAGCCAGTGGAGTTTAAGTAGTAGAAGGATAACTCTTCCCCTGTAGCTACTATATGGTATCATTTCTGTGTCAATATTTTTTTTATTTATTTAGTCAGTTTTGTATACCACCTTATCCTTCAATCAAAGTGGTTAGGGATATAACAAGGGTTCTACGTTAAACATAGGTGACAAGACGTACATATATTCTCCAGGACCAAGCAGGAAGTCAGTCCTCACATATGGGTGTTATTGACACCGATGAAGCCCCAGCGGAGCATTTCCCCAGCTTTCTATGAAAGCCTTTCGGAATGCAGGCACGCATGCGCGGTTCCCTTCCCGCCTAAAGGTGCCATCTTACCTCAGTCTCTCTTTTTCCGAGAAGCCCACCGGACGTGTGTCCTGTCATCCCGGATAAAAGTTTGATTTTTTTCGGCGATTCTCGCTATTTTTTCTTCCCGGTTCGACACCGGTTCCCCTCCCGCCGGGTTCGGTACACCGGTATTGAGCCCGATTCTTCTTTTTCAGTTTTTGCCCTTCGTGGCTGGTGTTCGCGCCCTTTTTTGCTTTTTCCCTGGAAGGCCGGTCCTTTGACCTCACGGGGACTCTTTTTTCCCCGATGGCTTCCAGCGGTTTTAAAAAGTGTGATCGGTGTAAGACGTTGATGTCTCTTACCGACACACACGACTGCGGTGCCTCGGTCCTGATCACGACCCTAAGACGTGTGGACCATGTGGGAAGATGTCTTCCAAGGCACTTCGAAGTCGCCAGTAGGAGAAAGAAAGGCTTTTCTCCGACTCAGCCTCTGGCCGGGCCTGGACCTCGTCTGAGGCCTCGACATCTCGGGATTTGGATCCCGAGCGCCGTCGGGGCTCCTCGGACAGGGGTCCCCCGACCGGGAACGCAAGAGGAAGAAGCGGCTCATGAGGGCGTCGGAGGAGGAGGTCCCTGGCTCCTCGAGGGCCAGGTCTAAGAACCCCGACCATCGCCCCAGGCCCGTGGAACAGGAGAAGCCTGCCAAAGTTCTTCGCGTGGAGCAGGAGTCTGCTGGACACGTAAGCCCCGTAGTCCTCGAGGACTCTCCTCCCAGAGAGCCGACATCGGGCCCGGCGCCGCCAGGGCCCAAGTCGATGGCTGCTGCGTCTCCTGAGCTGAGTCTCAGGATGACAGCCTTGGAGTGCAGACTGTCTGCCTTCATGGAGCAGCAGCGGGCACTGATGGCCAGCCTGTCTGGCGCATCTGCCCCGACCACCGGGACATCGACATCCAAGTCGACCCTGGAGACCGAGCCGATACTCGAGTCCATGATGGCTCGAGGTCGACCTCTGTCACAGTCTCCCTATACCTCCCGTTTGGGACCGAGGGTGTCGACGCCGGTGCCTCCGGCGTCGGGGCGGGTGCTCCAGGGCCCCGTGCGGTCGGATCCTGACTCCTCGTCGGACGAGTCTGCCTGGGAGACAGAGGATGAGGAGTCCCCCGACACATTCAAGACTCGGTGCGTCCCGTCGGACTCGCCGCAGTCTGAGCCCAGAGTAGATCCCCTCCAGAGGATACCAGGTTCTCGGAGTTTGTCCGGGATATGGCCACCGTGTTGGCTATCCCGGCGGACCCCGAGGAGGAGCCTCGAGCCGAAGAGCTCGAGGCCCTGCAGTACGACTCTCCTCCGAAGGAGGCCTTTACTGTCCCTGTTCCTCCGATGCTGGAACGGCTCCTCTTCCGGATGTGGGAGGCACCGGCCTCGGCGCCGGTCCTAAGCAAGCGGGTCGATTCGATTTATCGACTCCGGAAGAGCCCTGGCTTTCAGAAGGTGCAGCTACCACACCATTCCATGGTGGTGGAATCGGCCATGCATCGCCTGAAAAATCAGAAGATGCACTCCGTGGTGCCCCCCCGGCAGGGAGGCCCGGAACCTTGATGGTGTTGGCAGAAAGTGCTTCTAGGGCTCAATGCTTGCTTGCCGTGTCCAGTCTTACCAGCTATACATGGGCATGTACTTGCGTGACCTGGCCAAGGAGTTGGCCGGGTTCTCCGCTGGTCTCTCCGGGGAGCCCTTGCAGAGATTCAAGTCCTTGTCCTCGGGGATTTGGGACTGCTCGAAGTTTATGTCCCGCACCGTCTACGATGGCTTTGAGGCTTCGGCCCGAGTTGCGGCAGCCGGTATTGCGGCTCGACGCCAGGCATGGCTGCAGTCATCGGACCTCGAGCCATGGGTTCAGGACAAGTTGGTCGATGTCCCTTGCCGAGGTGAGAACCTTTTTGGCAAGCCCATGGCCGAGAAGGCCGCACAGCTCGAGACTGAGCCATTACAAATATCATTGCGTTTAGAAAGGCTATCAAACATCATTTGTTCCTAAAATACTACCCCAATTCCATTCCCACCAGTCAATCTCAACATACTAGGCATCATCACCAAAACCCACATCCAACACAACCCATTTTAGAAAATGGTTAGCTCAACACTCCTTTTACTTATCCGCTCTACACATTACAATGCCAACCTTGTCCCTTGTATGATATTTAAATTTAATTACCTGCATGATCTTTAAATTTAATTACATAGCTCTGTACATAGTTCATCCCCTTGTTCTTCCAGGTTGTACTCCCTGTTGATTGTAAACTCAATGTATCCTATTACATTGTTGTATATTTTGTTTAAATGTAAACCGCACTGATTATAATAGCGCGGTATATAAGAAATGCAAATAAATAAATAAATAAACCTTACAAGGACAAGGCTGTCTAGAAAGACCTCTGCCCCTTCTCACAAGAAGAAAGCCTCAGGTAAGAAGCCCTTTTACCCAAGGAAGGGCACTGCCTACAAACAGTACCCTCAGTATCAGGCTGCCCAAGCTGCACCCCAGGGTCAGCAGGCCAAGGGGGCAGGGTAATGGGCCCCGTAGGCAGAGGACCCCAAGCCTCCGGCCCCTGCTCCCACTCAGCAGGGTGGGGTTTTTTGACTCCTTGAGCGTAGCCTCTCCGTCCCTGCTCTCCCAACCCTGCACAGGAGGTCGCCTCGTCCTCTTTGCCCACCAGTGGCCCCACATCACTGGGGACAGTTGGGTGTTGAACATAGTCCACGGGGCTATGCACTGCATTTTCACCAACTGCCTCCGCCATACTTTCCAGGGGAGCCTCCAAGGCCTCCCCTGCACACAGACCTTCTCCTTCAAGAGCTTCAAGGTCTGTTGGTGGACAAGGCGGTGGAGCCTGTGCCTCCCCTCTTGCAAGGTCACGGATTCTACTCCAGGTATTTCCTGGTGCCCAAAAGAACCGATGGCCTTCGACCTATTCTGGACCTCAGGAACCTCAACAAGTTCCTAGAGAAAGAAACGTTCAAGATGCTTACTCTTGGAACACTTCTGCCCTACCTCCATCAGGGAGATTGGCTATGCTCCTTAGATCTAAAGGATGCGTACACTCACATCCTCATTCCTCCAGACCACAGAAAGTACCTCAGGTTCATAGTGGGAGGAAACCATTATCAGAACAGAGTACTGCCTTTTGGCCTCACCTCCGCTCCCAGGGTCTTTGCCAAATGCCTGGCAGTGGTGGCGGCCTACCTGAGAAATCAGGGAATCTGTCTTCCCCTATCTGGACGACTGGCTCATCAGGGGTCAGACGTGCCAGGAGGCCAGACAAGCCACCCTCAGAACTATTGCTTTTCTCCAAAGCCTGGGATTTGTAATAAACTTCGCAAAGTCCACTTTGCTCCCCTCCCAGAACTTGGAGTTCATAGGAGCAAAGCTGGACTCTCTGCTGGCAAAGGCTTTCTTGCCAGAAGACAGAGCCCAAAGATTGATAGCCTTGGCAAACCAGTTTCTCAGCAGGTCACTGGTCTCCGCCAGACTCTGCCTGAGGCTGCTTGGCCACATGGCTTCGACAGTTCATGTAACCCCCAATGCCAGGCTCCATATGCGGCCTGCACAGTGGTGCCTTCGGAATCAGTGGTCACAAGCCACAGGCAACCTCAGAGACAGAATAAGGGTGTCCAGACCATTTCTGGACTCCCTCAGCTGGTGGCTGCACCCACCCAATCTACTAAAAGGGGTGCCCTTTCAAATTCCTGGTACACAGTGGTACTGACCACAGATACCTCCCTGCAGGGCTGGGGAGCTCATTGTCTGAACAAGTGCACCCAGGGCCTGTGGTCTCCTTGGGAGGCTGCACAGCAGATCAATCTCCTAGAACTCAGGGCTATTCGCTTGGCTCTCAAAGCTTTCTCTCCTACCCTGGCTCATCAATCTGTCCTGGTTCGGACAGACAACCAGGTAGCCATGTTTTATGTGAACAAACAGGGCGGGACTGGGTCCAGGCTCCTTTGTCTGGAGGCTCAGGACCTTTGTTCATTTGCCCTCAAGCACAACATGCTCCTCAGGGCTGTGTACCTTCCAGGCCAGGAAAACTACCTGGCCGACAGGTTGAGCAGAATTTTGCAGCCCCACGAGTGGCAGCTACATCTCTTGGTAGTTCAGAAGATCTTCCTGAAATGGGGTCTCCCTTTGATAGATCTATTTGCCAGTCCACTGAACAAGCAACTACCCAAGTTCTGCTCCAGGCAACCGCATCCTCTGCAGATAGCAGCAGATGCTTTTCTGATTCCATGGTCTCAGGGCCTCCTGTCTGCGTTTCCTCCCACGCCCTTGGTGGCCCGAATTCTGTTCAAGATCCTTCAGGACAAGGCCTCGGTCCTGCTGGTGGCTCCCAGATGGCCGAGACAGCCTTGGTTTCCACTTCTGCTTCAGCTGTCGGTGGATCCCCCACTGCCTCTGGGGTTGCAACCCGACCTTCTCTCTCAGGATCAGGGTTTCCTTTTGCAACCCAATCTCAAAGCTCTCAATTTGATGGCCTGGAGGCTGCAAGGGTAGTTTTGGCTCCCTGGGGCCTACCTCAGGAGGTTGAGGAGGTTGTCCTAGCCTCTAGGAAACAGTCCACTAGGAAAACCTATGCTCTAAAATGGAAAAGGTTTTCTGTATGGTGTCAGCTACGTACAGAGGATCCTTTCTCCTGTACTCTACCAGTGGTGCTTCAGTACTTACTGCACTTGTCCAATCAGGGACTTAAGTCCAATTCTGTTGGGTCCACCTCTCAGCTCTAGCAGCTCACCACTCACTGGTGGAAGGACATTCTCTGTCGGTTCACCCCTTGGTGTCCCGCTTTCTCAGGGGCTTGCTTTTGCTCAAGCCTCCAATTCATCCTCCTGCTCCTGAGTGGGAGTTGAATGTGGTCTTGCAGCAGCTGACTCGCCCACCCTTTGAGCCGATGGCTACTTGCCCTCTATGCTTCCTGTCCTGGAAGACACCCTTCCTAGTAGCCCTTACCTCGGCTAGGCGAGTAAGTGAGCTTCAGGCCCTGGTCTGTGATAGGCCTTACACTCGCTTCTATGGGAACAGGGTAGTCCTTAGGACTCATCCAAAGTTCCTCCCAAAGGTTGTCTCCTCCTTCCACCTTAACCAGGAGGTGGTTCTTCCAACATTCTTCCCTAGGCCTCATGCAAGCCAGGCTGAAGCAGTTCTGCATACCTTGGACTGTAGGAGGGCCTTATCCTTTTACCTTGACCATACGCAGGGGCATAGAAGGGCTACTCAGCTCTTCGTATCCTTTGACCCTAATAGGTTGGGGTTGGCTGTGTCCAAGCGTACCTTGTCCATCTGGGTGGCTGACTGTGTCACCTGGGCTTACAAGGCGGCTGACCTTCCTTTGCAGGGTCGGGTTACGGCCCACCGTGTCAGGGCAATTGCTGCCTCAGTGGCTCATCTCCGCTCTGTGCCCTTGGTAGACATCTGCAGGGCTGCAACTTGGTCTTCAAGCCAGACTTTTGCGGCCCATTACTGTCTGGAGAGGGAATCCCGTAGGGACAGTGCTTTTGGCCAAGCAGTACTCCGGAATCTCTTTGAGGTTTAGGCAACTCCTGCCCTCTGTTGGGCTACTGGTGGAGGTTGTGTCAGTGAAAAGCCTTTCTTTGCTGCTTTGACTAGAGGAAGTTCTCTTGTTCAGCCTGGGTTCCTCGGTAGCCCAGAGCTGGGGAGTCACTCATATGTGAGGACTGACTTCCTGCTTGGTCCTGGAGAAAGAGTAGTTACTCACCTGTAACAGGTGTTCTCCAGGAGCAGCAGGAATCAGTCCTCACAACCCTCCCTCCTCCCCTGGGAGTTGCAGTTGTACATAGTTTGTTTTTCCATTTTTTGTGTGCTGTTCTTAGCTATGTCATTTGACTGAGGTAAGATGGCACCTTTAGGCGGGAAGGGAACCGCGCATGCGTGCCTGCATTCCCAAAGGCTTTCATAGAAAGCTGGGGAAATGCTCCGCTGGGGCTTCATCGGCGTCGATGACACCCATATGTGAGGACTGATTCCTGCTGCTCCTGGAGAACACCTGTTACAGGTGAGTAACTACTCTTTCCTGGGGGATGGGTCCCAGGTCTGTAATATTGGTGTATGGTGGCTGTATCGGCAAGGCTGCTTGGATTGGTGGTTAAGGTTCTTGTTCATATGAAGCAATGAACAGGTGGGTTTTGAGGGATTTGCGGAAGTCCTTGAGGTCCTTTTGTGCTCTTAGTTCCTCAGGGAGCGAGTTCCATAGGTCCAGCGCCGAGAGTGAAAAGGCTTTTCTGGAAGTTGATTGCTTCGTTTTGTGGTATCCTGCCGGGGTGAGGAGTCTGTTGGTGCCTTGGGTTCGCCTGGGTTTGCTGCTTGTGTCTTTGGTTATTGTGGTCTGTAGAATTTCTGCTGAGCAGTGATGTATGGTCTTATATACTATGGTTTTATATACTGCCCTGTCAATAAATCAAGGTGGTTTACAAGGAACAATTAACCATTACATGTAACAGAAACCTTTTACAAATAAATAAAACCCTGATCCCATGTAACGATTACATAAAAGGTAACTATTTACATTGTAGTTATTATTTGCATTATAAGTATATTTGCAGTAACTTTTTTTATTTAGAGAGCTTGAGGTTGTATAATTTATTCAATATTTTATTGTTGGATTAGAAGTATTATGGGTTAGGTGTAGTCTGGCTAGTAAAGTGATTCATACTTAGCTAGGAGTCACCAGTGGTGATCTAGTTATTGATAGTTATTGATCGGGTGACTGCTTCTGGAATAACCATGTTTTTAGATGCTTGCGGAATATTTGATGGTCTTTTGTGGATCTTAGTTTCCCTGGGAGCGATTTCCATAGTCCTGGTGCATAGAGAGAGAAGGCTCTGCTGGGATGTTGGATAGTTACTTTTGGTGAATTCCGCCGGGGTGGCCAGCGAATTTCTGGCATGGGTCCTCCTTTCTCTTTTTTTGGGGTGGTCTGTAAGAGCGTTCTTAGGTAGGAGGTTCAATCTGCAGGGTCTTGAAGATGATATGTACGTTTTTGTATTTTATCCTGCTGTTCATTGGAAGCCAATGAAGTTTTTCCAGTATTTATTTATTTTTATTTATTTAATATCTTTCCTATACCGCGCTCTTTAAAATCAGTGCGGTTTACAGGCAAACAATAACCTGTACGGTGCAGTTGAAACCTGCACTGTACATTATAATGAACAAGTGGTGTAGCTTGGGACTAACATGGGTAACTATATACAGGCTGGGCACTCAGGTCACAAATACAGTATTGACCAGAGTCGCTTGGCAACTATTTACAAGACAGATAGCTATATACATGTTGCTATTTACAGGTTATACAGTTGTGCTAGTGGCGTTGCATCAGTATGACATAGGGTGTGCAGGGGCGCTGTCCTGGTGGTTGGGTATGTCTGATTGTGGTTTATCACTAGCCTGGGAGTAGTGTAGGAGGAAGAGGTAGTGTTTCAGTGCCTTAAACTGGGCAATGTCCGTAATGGACCGAATGGTGGTTGGGAGGCCGTTCCAGCTTGTGGGTGCATAGAACACAAAAGCTCTGCTCCTTGTTGCCTGCGAGCATTTTGTGATTGCATTTGGGATTACCAGTGTGTTGGCAGTGAATGACCTTCTGGATCTGTTGGGGGGAGTGGGGTGGACGAGGTCCATGAGTGAGGCGGAGGAGCAATTGTTGATGGCCTTGAAGGTTAGTAATAGTACTTTGAAGGAGAGTCGGCAGTGGATAGGCAGCCGGTGGAGGTGCTTCAAGATTGGGGTTATGTGATCCCTCCTTGAGGCTCTGTGTAGTATTCTAGCAGAGGCGTTCATTGCAAGCTGAAGTGGGTTCAGCGTGTTCTTTGGGAGCCCATGTAGAATTGAGTTGGCGTAGTCGAAGTGGGGGATTATGAATTCTTGATAAATTGTCCTGAAGTCATCCGGCTCCAGCAGGGGTCATAGATGCTGGATTGTTTGTATCTTGTGGTGGACTGCCTTGACCATGTTATTTATATGGGCTTTCATGTCTAGATGTTGGTCTAATGTGACCCCTAGATAGCGGACAGTGGGTTTCCTTAGGACAGTGATGTTAGGACACTCCTAACATCACGGACAGTGGGTTTGCATAGGAGCTCGGCGTCTCTTACTTTTAATGAGGTGGAAGGTGTAAATATTGAGGTGATGGGTTCTCCTATTGGGGTTTGTGTAATGCTGTGGGTTTGCATTGGGAGTCTAGTAAATATAACATCACTGAACTCCAAGTCGGGGAGTACCATTGCTTTGACTTTGTGTGGAAGTCGCTGTTGGAAAGGAGAGGTTGTAGGTGTTGTAATGTTTTTATTTCGGATTATACTGCTCTTGTAGTATTGCTAATGTGGCTGGTCATGTTAGCGGTCTATCAGTTGTGATACCTAAATATTTAATCTTCTTTTTAACCTCCAGGTATGCATCTTTTACCTTCAGAGTTGTTGGAGGGATGAATGTTTCATCTCTCAATACATAGAGGACTTCTAGTTTGTTTGTTTTTTAGTTTATGTTCAGGTTGTGTTCAGATAGCCATGAAGCTACTTTGTCGAAGCATTCAGTTATCTTGGTCTGATCAGGGTTGTTAGTGTTTAGTGGAGTGTATAACATAATATTATCTGCATATGTGTGGCATCAGATGTTATGTTTTTGGATTATTTTGCAGATGGGATGTATATAGATAGGGCAGAGTCTTGTGGAATTCTTTGTAGTTGAGGATATGGTTTGTGAAAGTGTACTCTGCACCTCCCCTCACCACTAACAGCATCTGGGCTCTCGGGTAACAGATTTCCACACTCAGAGCAATGAGAAGGAAGCAATAAACATAATACAAAACACACACAATTGTATTATATATAAAAACACCAAAGCTTTGGGAAAGAGTGCAAAGCTTTCACCTTGCCTCCCTGATATCACAGACTTCAGTTATTATATTTATTGGTCAAAATTCCATTACACAGCATAATTTAACCTTATTTTCTATATCGAGCATCGTGTATATTCATAATATGCATCTCTATGTCTCTTTGTCATAGGTCAGATCTTATTAGCATAGGTCATCAGGAGGAGACATACATGTATTCCCAAACATAACTTCATAAACAATAATTCTAACACAAGCAGTTTTCATATCTTTGTTTCAAGACTGATGAGAAAGTTTCTCCCTGCACTGTCTGTTTCATAAACAAGCTTAGTTTCTCTGTTATGTGAAGGTTCAGCCTAGTTTTTCAGTAGAGTCTCTCAAGGTCGTTAGCTAAGTAATAGGCCCTGGAATGTCTGAGCTACTGAATCTGTGGTGTTAACTGTTTGTGAGGGCTTTCAGTAATATAGTATTATTAAGTACCCTCACAGTGTACACAGCCCTGTACAGACAAGCTTCCTTTCAGTTCCCCCTCTGATTCTGCAAGGAATCATTTCAAAGGTAAGGAAACTCAGACATTGATATTAAAGAAGGATTGTAAATAGACTCTGGGCGAATCTGCAACATCATCCTAGGGATCAAAGATTCCACTGACTTCTTACAGTAAGCAGACATTACACAGAGAATCAATGCTCCTAAAATAAAAGCCCCCCAAAATCCAAACAGTGATGCCAACATGTCTTGCAGGGGCTTAGACAATGAATTCCAAAAAGAGGAGACAGAATCAAAGAAATCGGAAAAAGAACTTCCATAACTACTATGTGGGACAAAAGTACGGTTTCTCACTTTATCTAGTAAGCCTTTCACTACCTTTCCATCATTATCCAGCAGATAGCAACAATAATTGAGGATTAATCCACATACTCCATAATCTGAGTACTATATTCTCTTGTGGGTGCTTTTACTTCAAAAGTTGAAAGCCAGACAGTACCTGTAAATGCATCAATCTGAGATTTAGTTAAAGGACTTGTAGAATCTGCTAGTTGCTGTGCAGCTGCTATGGCCTTATCCTGAGGGGAAATATCTGTTTTTCTTCTCAAAGTATCACTCGGGTTAATAATAAAGTAATATTTTGGTACGGTAAGAATCGCTACGGGGTATCTAACTGGGCAACATAGCAAGTACCTGACCAACCTCTAGGCAGATCTGTATACGCAAGATCACCACACACAAAATAATCTCCTTCTAAGGCCACTAACCCACTTTCCCAAATTGTCAACTTGTGGGGACAAGATATATTCTGGGTACAGTTATTCAAAGCCCACTGAGTAATACTCATCTCTTCAGTTCCTACAGATAGATTACGCTCCCAGGGATGGTAATACCCTAACAAGGGGCAACTCCAGTTAGGTATATCTAGGTCTGAACTAGAGTCATTCAAAGTTATTGGGTATCCGGAACTATTATACTGTAACAATTCATGATCATGCACTTGGTTCCCTTGAGTTGGCACTAATTGTACTACTGAAATAAAGGAACTTCTTACATGGGATTTTTATACCAGATAGAGGAATTATATAGCATTACTGTTTTGCAAATGTTCCAAGGAGTGTCCCCTACCCTTTTCCCTGTAATTTGAGCCATAAAACATATTGGAGGGGACATTAGAGGCATAGGGCTAATCACTCTAGGGTCTATGGTTGTATGAGACCATTGTACAGTGGTTAGATTAAAAGCTATGTCACGAAACTCTTGAAAGGTTTTAGGCCTAGCTCGTAGCAGAAACCCATGCTGAGTGGCTGTCACAGTTGGAAGGCAAACAACACAATCTGACAGATTAAAGTGTTTTGTGACTGAGTGTAACTGTGACTCAAAAATATTTGGGTATTCCCCATAACATTCCCAAACTTCTGAATGCAGTACTACAATAATATGCCACAACACAACTACGACCAGATCAGGAAACATTCTTAACAGACCTCTAAATATCTACAACTATTAATTACTACAAAAATAAATGTTCTGAAACAAAATGAACACAACTATCCTTCTTTAGTACTATGAAGATAAACACTATAACTATAACCACCCCCAATTCCCAATCTCTTCATGAAGTAGAGGTTAAGTGCCAAAAGGTCATCGTTTATATATCAGTAAAGAACTAACTCAAACTAATTTTATCAACCTAATCAGCAGTATAGATGCTGGAAAAAGGTGTTTTGCATAATTAGTTCATTAAAAAAGCACTTAATCATGATAGTCTTTTCTGCAATATCACTGTTGTCCAAGTCTGAATGAATCTCTGCGTTGCAACAACAGAAGACACCTCTCTTGATTCACAGATGCAGGGAACCACCCTCTGGATCCTGTGAAGGAGCCTTTTACACTGGGAAAGATGTATCCAGCGAGATTGTCCTTCCTTCCACTTTACAAGCTGAGTATCCCACCAGGAGCACATGGAATGGACCTAGGAACTTGGGAGCCAAAAGTGTCTTTGGATGCAAGTTCTTAATCAGGACCCAATCTCCTGGATGCGATAACTCTGAAGGAGGATCCTGCTGAGGATTCACCTGTAATAAAGGAGAAACAGACAAGACTGAGTGCAGCCATGAGCAATAAGTCAAGATATCGCTGCGCAACAGTTGAGGATCTGGGATTACTGTCAATTCATGTGGAGAAGTAGCTGAATGTCCAGTAATTAGTTCATATGGTGTCAGGCCTCTTTGAGCACACTGGGGGAATTACGCACTGCCATAAGGGTAAAAGGAAGGGCTTCCATCCAATCTGTAGCCCAATCCTGTGTCAGAGTGTGTAAGTGACCTTTGAGTGTCCTAGTCATCCGTTCCACTTGGCCAGAGCTTTGCGGATGATAAAGAGCATGCAGTTGTCTTTTAATCCCAAACCACTGCTCAATACCCTCCCAGACACTCGCAACGAAGGCTGGACCCTGATCAGAAGAAAGAACAAAACAGGAATAAACTGAGTGAGCAGTAATTTGATGGAGACACCAGTAGTCATACTGGTAGGGGGATAAGCTTCTACCCATCCAAAGAACGATCACTAACAAATACTGTTTCCCCCCTCTGGCACAGGACAGGTCTGTAAAATCAAGCTGCAAAATCAAAAAGGATCCAGAAGGGTGGGAGAAACCCTTATAACTGATCCTACTCTGCCAGCCTTGAAACAGTGCAGACAAGCTGCATACACAGCCTGTGCCGCAGAAAAAAAACTTTGGGCGATACCAGAGAACCGAAAAGGCATGATTCATAGCCACAGCTGACAGGTGAAGCTTATGATGCAGGAACAGGGCAAGTGGAAACAATAGACTGTCAGGGCAAATGAGCAGATGATCCTTTTTCCAGTAGCCCTGTGCATCACAGGTCGCACCCCACGAAGTCCACAGAGTCTGAGTTTCAAAGGGAGTATCTTGATAGTGCTGTAAGAGAGATGAAAGGGAAAACAAAGTCATGTTAGATGGTGTTAAGTACAATAATGTTGGTGACACTGATGCTCAGAGGGCAGCTCACTGTGCATCTTGGTCTGCAAAATGGTTTGAAAACAATCATGAGACCCATCATCCTCCACAAGATCTGTCAATGGAGCTAGAAGTGTTGAAGGGTTGCATATTTATGTAGTATATACTGTAACATGAGGCTGAGAAATCATTAATTCCAGAGTCAACAGACATGTGGAGGACAAAGGTTGAGTCTTAGTCAAATGAAGCAACCTGGAAACTGAATGTGATACATACACTTCAAGAGGGTGCTGTAAAACTAGAAAATCTGTAATTTCAATTGCAAAAGCCACTGCTACCAGACTATGTAGACATGGTGGGAGTCCCAAAGTCACTGAGTCAAATCGCTTTGAGAAATAGCCTAATGGCTTGCGACCAGTCGGGAAAGCTTGTAAAAGCACACAGGTAGCAGAGGAATCAGAAATAGCCACATACAGTTTGAATGGCAGAGAATAGTCTGGCAAAGATAAACATGGCGTATTTTCCAGGGCAGACTTTATATTCAAGAAGGCTTCCCACTGTGGTAATGTGGGTACAATGAGACCTTCAGGTCCTTCTTTCCCAATGAGAGCATAAAGCGGAGCAGTAAGGTCTGAGAAATTTGCTAGCCATTGTTTACAAAAGATTAACAGACCCAGGAATCTGCGCAGTAATACTGGTGTTGCTGGGAAAGGCAATGAAAGAATAGGTTTCAATCTAGCAGAGGTAATTGCTCGACCAGATGGTGTTAGGACAACACCCAAGAAAGTAACATTTTGAGATACAAATTGCAGCTTTGACAAATTGACTTTCAATCCTAAATCAGCAATATGAGCTAATAGAGAGAAGGAATCTGACAAACAAGTCTCATATCTTGGTGAACATAAAAGCAAATCATCAACATACTGAACTAAAGAGGAATGGTCGAGCCTTACATCAAGCAGTGCAGTTCTTAGGGCCTGCGCAAAATACGTAGGACTATCAGTGTACACTTGACACAAAGTGGTCTATTGTTTATTGTCAAATTGGAAAGCAAATAAAAATTGATTTTTTTTTGCTAATTCAAATCCACAACAGTGAACCAGGGAGTCCCTGGAGGTATCTGTGTCCAGATTTATTTATTTTTTTTATTTATTTCAATTTTTTATATACCGCGCTATTTACAATCAGCGCGGTTTACAGAGAACCAAAGACCAGAACAACAGGCTGCTCGGTTTTACATAAAACAGGAAGATAAACTTGGATACGATAAACTTGGATAATATGGGGATAAAACTATATACATAGAATATTGATCTGTTAATTTGAACACATGAGAGAGGTACAATCCACTAGTACAATCCAATGTAGATACGTAAAGTCTCCTCTTATACAATCAATGTAAAAATTGTAATTGCTTGTTGTGCCTTTCACCCCCCCTGAAATCAATGTATGTTCAAAATTCCGGCCTGTACAGCCGCCCCATTATGTATAGAATACCGCTGCTGATCGCTGGAAGCAGCGGGATATAAGTGTACACTAAATAAATAAATAAATAAATTTACGTATAATTATCAATAGTGCTTGGGAAAGGAGGGAATGTGATTAAGTTTGTAGTGAGAATTTTGCACTTTATGTAGGGTAGTATTTGATGAATAGGTTATGTTTGAGGGCCTTTCTGAATTGGACTATGTCAGTTATGGCACGAATTTCGGGTGGTAGGGAGTTCCAGAGTTTTGGGGCACAAAACATGAAGGCTCTGTTCACTGTTGATCGGCTACAAGTTGTTATGGCCTTCGGCATTATTAGGGTGTTTATCGCTATTTGTCTTCTGGATCTAGTTGGTGGTAATGTTTGTGTGAGATCAGTTAGTGAGTTTGCAGACAAACCATGGATGGCCTTGTATGTGAGAATTAGGGTTTTGAATATGAGCCTGCCTTGTATCGGGAGCCAGTGAAGCTGTTTGAGGATTGGTGTCACATGATCACTCCTGGACGCTCCTTGTAGAACCCTTGCAGCAGTGTTCATGGCAAGTTGAAGAGAACTTAGGGTGGATTGTGGGAGACCTTGTAGGATTGAATTGGCGAAATCGAAATGCGGTAAGATGAGTGCCTGGAAGATGGTTCTAAAATCGTCTGGGTCCAGTAATGAGCGTAGATGCCTGAGTGTGCGTATTTTGAAGTACACAGCTTTTGTAATATTGTTTACATGTGTTTTCATATTGAGATGATGGTCCAGCGTGACTCCAAGGTATCTTATTGTTTCTTTGGTGGATAGATCAGCTCCTTTAACACTTATATGTGATGGTGGAATGAAGTTAGGGTCTCTCGTAACAAAGAGAACCTCAGTTTTCTTGTATTGGATGCGGAGGTTCTGTGAGAGAAGCCATTCTGATACTGCATTGAAGCAATTTATTATGGGCAGTAGATCTAATTGCATTGTAGAAAATGGCATATAAAGTAGGATATCATCTGCATATATCATACATTTCACGTTGAATGATCTGATGATATTGCAGATAGGCTGCATGTAGATGTTAAACATGAGAGATGAAAGAGATGACCCTTGTGGCACACCTTGTTTTTGATGGAAGAGATTTGATTCTCCTGTTGCAGATTTTACATATTGCATTCTGGTGTCCAGGTAAGATTTACACCATTCCAGTGCTGAACTACCGACGCCTTTTTCCTTCAACCGTGTAATGAGTATCTCGTGATTTACCGAATCAAACGCTGCTGTTATATCTAAGAAGATTAGCACAACGCCTTGGCGGATGTTGTCTATGCTGGTGAGTATGTTGTTGAGGAGGGTGGTGAGGAGTGTTTCAACTCCATGATGTTCTCTGAAGCCATGTTGAAATTAGTCGAGAGGAGCTGTGGAATCTATGTGGTCTTGAATTTGGCGTTGCACCTCTTTCTCAAAACTTTTGCTAGGAGGGGAATGCTAGCAATAGGCCTGTAGGAGTCAGCCCTTTTTGGATCTAGTTTGGGTTTTTTTAATAGTGGTCTGATGGATGTGAGCTTTAGAGCAGATGGGAAGGATCCAGTTGTAAATGAGAGGTTCATGATTCTTGCAATGAACGGGCTGAATGCCACTTCTAAGGTCCTTTATCCAGAAGGCTGGGCAAGGATCGGTTTGAGCGGTGGAGGTATTGAGTGAGGAGATTGTGTCTTCAATTTGTTTAGCTGAGGGTGCGGAAAGTGATGTTAAGGTGTTTTGGCAGGTTGTTTCTTGGATATCTGTTTTCTGTAGCTCATCCGTCTGTAGAAGTTTAGATTGCAAGTAATCAGCAAATTCTTGTGGGTGAATATCATATTTTTGTTCTGATGATGGTTCATTTGATAGTGATTTTACTAGGTTGAAAAGATCACGAGGTTTGTTTAATGATCTTTTGAGCATCTCTGTGTGATACTGCTTCCTCTTGGTTGTGATTGCTTCACGGTGAGTTGCTAAATAGAGATTGCACTAATATATATGGGAAAACCCTCCACGTTAATCTGGACAAGATTCCGGTTTTATGCTTATATGTATGGTCAAGGTGTCAAAGTTATCAATACTGTTCCTGTAATATGAACCTGTGGTCTCAGCTCAAAATATTTTGCAATATGAGGCAATTTGCTCCAAAGCTGCAAAAACTCCGATCACATCAATGACCACTCATCTTATCAGGTTCAAAATTTTGATCTTCACTTCTTTTCCGACCAGACAATTTAAAACTAGATTTGAAACCAGAACTTATCTTAGATAATTGAAGTTTTTTTCTGCTTTATGTAGACAGCAATCGTGGATTATAGGAGGGAGGAGGGCCTAGTGGTTGGGGCAAGGTACCACAGACCGGAAGGTCGGTGGTTCAAATCCCACTAGAGGACAGCAACCTTGGGCCGGAAGGACTGGGGTTTCTAGTCCCACAGGTGCTCCTTGTGATCTTGGGCAAGCCACTTAACCCTCCATTGCCCATGTTCTCTGTAAGTATTAGTGTATGTGTCTCATATCCCCTCGTGTTAAAATGTATACCCCAATTGTGTTGTGACCACTTTGATTGAAGGATAAGGTGGTATACAAAACTGTCTAAATAAATAAATAAATATAGGGGATGATAAGCAACTTGCAGTAAACCCACAGCACGATTGCTGTCTACATAAAGCAGAAAAAAACTTCAATTATCCCATGTGCCCATAAGGAAAGGATTAGGATGGCTGTTATAGCTGGCCATTCAATCATTGGGCATGTAGATAGCTGGGTGGCTGGTGGACAAGAGAATCATCTAATAACATGCCTGCTTTGTGTAAAGGTAGCAGACCTCACGCACCACCTAAACAAGGTTTTAGATAGTGTTGAGGAGGAGTCTGCTGTCTTGGTTCTTGTTCATACCAATGACATAGGAAAATGTGGGAGGGAGGTTCTGGAGGCCAAATTTAGGCTTTTAAGTAGGAAGTTGAAATCCTGAACTTCCAGGGTAGCATTTTCAGAAATGCTTCCCGTTCCACACGCAGGACCCAAAAGATAGGCAGAGCTCTGGATTCTCAATGCGTGGATGAGATGATGGTGCAAGGAAGAGGGTTTAGGATTTGTTACGAACTGGGCAACATTCTTGGGAAAGGAGGGGCTTTTCCGAAGGGATTTGCTCCACATTAACCGGAATGAAACCACGCTGCTGGCATTAATCTTTAAAAAGGAGAGAGAGCAGCTTTTAAACTAGTTAAAAGGGGAAAGTCAACAGTCACCCAAGAGTGCATGATTCAGAAGGATGTATCCTTGAAGGACACTAACAAAAGAGGGAAATTAGGGCATCCTGACAGGGAGGTTCTAATAAAGATAAAAAAATAACCCAGATGCCTTTAAGAACAGACCAGAAAGAGCTGAAAGATTCCAAATACAGTGGGGGTAAATACACTGACAGAATTCAAAATGGCATGGGACTGACACAGTGGATCCCTTTACAGCAACAGGAAAATTTTAAAATAAACATAACTATTATAGGAAGGTACTCACAACTTTCAGGATATAAAATAAATTGGGCAAAGTCGGTGGCATTCCCAATGAATAAGTGGACGTTTAAATTGGCTATTGAAGGCTATCCCTTTGTTTGGGCGCCAGCTGATTTCAAGTATTTGAGCGTTAGGTTTTGCTGTGATGTAGATGAGATGATCAGTGTAAACACTAAAGCTATGATTGGGATCGTAAGGTCATTCACAGATCAGTGGTCACCATTTATCTTGGTGGGGGAGGATGGAATCAATAAAAATGGTTTTGTTGCCCAAGATAAATTATATCTTAGAAATGCTTCCACTGGAGATGCCCCTAGGATTCTCTGAGATCCTGGAGAGGTTGTTGGTAGCATTTTTGTGGCGGGGCAAGACACCCAGAATAGCCACAAGAAAGATGAAGGCAAAAAAAATCTGAAGGGGGAGTACAATTCCCGGATTTTCGGAACTACCATCATGCGTTTAGGCTTAAGCAGGGGGCATACTGGGTGGCGCCGGAGGTCAAGGGAGAGAAACCAGTGTGGCTGGAAGTAGAGGAGCGTCTTGTTGCTCCCATTCCTACAACACTATTAATTGGTATGAGGCTCCCGGATCTTTTTCCGGCTGGAAGAATAATACGCGCCACTCAGGATTCCTACCAGGTGTTAGCGCAGGTAATAGTGGATTCTCCGTCATGCTCACTGCCCTTATGGTACAATACCCGTTTTAAGATTGCGCAAAAAACAATCTGGTGGTTGGGCTGGCTAAATAAGGGTATATGGTCAGTTGGGCAGTTAGTTCAGTCTCAGAAGTGGAAGAAGTTTGAAGTTCTAAGGCAAGAATTTGGGCTGTCTGCAAAGCAACAGTATCAGTGGCTGCAATTAAAACACTGCTTGGTCAAAGCCAATATTACTGGGGGAAACCTGGAGAAGGAATGGCCTTTGATGAGGGTGGCTGAGCAGCTTGCGGGGGTGAAGGGGGCAACGTCCAGATTCTACGAGATACTTTGTGATGGATCCCCCTCAGGGCTGTTGGGTTTAGGGAAAGTGTGGGAGCACAATCTTGAGGTCAGCACCCCTCAAGATAAGTGGGAGGTCATTTGGGGGCAGGTTAATAGAGTATCTAAGGGAGCTGCAATAACCCAGGTGCTGTTTTTTCTAACACACAGAGCGTATGTAACTCCCGTAAAACTTACTAAATGGGATCCTAAAACAGGAAACAAATGTTGGACTTGTGGCCATGCCCCAGGTACTCTTAGGCATATGATGTTTGATTGTCCGCACGTTCAGGTCTTCTGGCGGAATATATGGGGCAAGATACAAGAAGTGTTGTGTTTTCAAGGACAATTATCCTGGAAAACTGTAATTCTGCATTCTAAAGATAGCGAGGTACCATTAACAAAAGCGAAGGCATTCTTGTTTAATTTCATGATGGTGGTCGCTATCAAAATGATTGTGAATTGTTGGAAGGACTTAACAAAGCTGGGAGGGCATCATTGGTGGAATCTATTGTGCCTCTTCGCAGGTTATGAGAAAGAGCAGAGTAAAAGGAATCGTCAAAGGTGCCAACTAAGCTGGAGGGAAGCTCAGGAATGGAAAGGTGGAAATTTCAGAGGATTGGAAATGGAATTACCTGGATGAATGCGCAGCGTCAGCCAGACTGAATTATATTAATGTGGGGAGTTTGTCAATAGGTTAGCTATGTTTTGTTATGTGGACAGTATGAACCTATGAGGAGACTGGAGGAGGGGGGTGGGGGGGGGGGTCCGGGTTGGGCTGGTTGGTAGGGAGGGGAGGAAGGTTCGAGAAGGAGAGGTTGAAGGGCAGGGGGGGGGGAACTAGGGGGGGGTCTTGGAATGGATGGTCTTTTTTATCTTTTTTGGTCTGTAATTGCAGTATTGTTGTTGGAAATATAAATATCAAATAAAAAAAATAAAATAAACATAACTATCTCTAATATCTCAGCAAATAGGGGTGACCTACACAGAGCGGTGGGTACACCCCTAAACAAAGGCATGGGGAGGGATGAGCTGCATGGAGTGGCAGGTGCACCTAGTCTTGCTGGGCAGACTAGATGGACCATACTGGTCTTTATCTGCTGTCATTTACTATGTTACTATAGGTTACTAAATTTTCCCTGTCAGCTTCAATGTAAGTTAAATGTCAGTTCAAGTTATATGTAAGCCTCTCCCACCTAAGTTAATTGTATATCGGTTTGACTAGTAGATAAAGTGGTATAAAAAAGTTGTTTAATGAATAAATTCATCTTAACAATTTGGTTAACAACTTTTTATACCACTTTATCTGCTAGTCAAACCGATATATGTAAGCATCTTCCAGCTAAGTTAATTGTATAACTTAAACTGACATTTAATTTACATTGAAGAGCATTTACAAATAAATAGAACTGAACCAAGGAACACTTTACACTGCAACTGGTTAAGGATAAAATACATCCTTTCAAATGCCTGGATGCACATGCTAGAAGTCTAAAAAATAAGATGGCAGAGTTAGAATATACAGCACTAAATGAAAGGTTAGATATAATTAGCATCTCAGAGACCTGGTGGAAGGAGGACAACCAGTGGGATACGGTGATCCCTAAGTACCAACTGTATCACAATGATAGAGGGCAACCCCTCCACTAGTTTGATCTACCCTATCTTAGCGGGGGCATTGAGTCACACAGGATAAACGTTTTGCAGAAAACAAAACACACTGCAGAATCTCTATGGATAGAAATTCCATGTTAAAAGGGGGAGAGTACTGGCAATGTGGGTGTACTATTGTGTACCTGGCCACAACGAACAGATGGATGTAGAAATGCTAAAAGAAATCAGGGACGCTAAGAAAAGTTACAACACAGTAACAATAATGGGTGATTTCAATTACCCTAGAAACGACTAGGTCAGTGTCACAGCAGGATATGCTAAGGAGATAAAATTTCTAGATAAAATAAATGACTGGGTCTGCTGCTTTTTAACATATTCATAAATGACCTAGAAATAGGAATAATGAGGTGATCAAAGTTGCAGAAAACAAACAAATTATTCAAAGTTGTTAAAAGACAAGAGCACTGTGCAAAAATTGCAAGAGGACCTTGATAAATTGGAAGACCGGGCATGCAAATAGCACATGAAATTTAATGTGGAGAAGTGCAAAGTTATGCATCTAGGAAAGAACAACCCAAACTGTGGTTACATGATGGGAGGTGCCACATTAGGAACCACCATCCAGGAAAAGGATTTAAGCATCATTCTTGATCATACATTGAATCCCTTTTGTCAATGTGCAGCGACGGCCAAGAAAGCAAAGAGAATGCTAGGAATCATAAGAAAAGGAGTGGAGAATAAACCCAAAGATGTTATAATGCCTCTGTATCGCTCCATGGTGCGACTGCACCTTGAATATTGTGTGCAATTTTGGTTGCCGTATCTTAAAAAGGATATAGCAGAATTAGAAAAGGTACAGAGAAGAATCACCAAAATGGTAAAGAGGATGAAAGGATACTCCTGTGAGGAGAGGCTTAAAAGGTTAGGCTTCAACATGGAAAAGAGATGGCGGAAGGGGAATATGATACAGGACTGTAAATTAAGGAATAGAGTATAATGAGTAAATACAGACCGGTTGTTTACATACTCCATCAGCAACGAAGCTATAGTGTAACCTATTTATGACTAATATGGGATAATATTTTTTCACTCAATGTGTAAATAAATTCTGGAATTTGTTACTGGAAGATGCAGTAAAAGGTGTTAGTGTAATTGGTTTTAGAACAGGTTAGGACAAGGTCCTGGAGTCAACGTCCTCCAACCACTATTAAAGAGGGCTGGGGAAATCCACTGCATACCATTGGACAAGCAGCAGGGTATCTGGATATTTTCTGGGAACCTAACAGCTACTTCTGACCTGGATTGGCTACTATTGGAAACAGGATACTGGGAGTGATAGAACCCCAGTCTAACCCTGAATAGCACAGTTATGTTCTTATGTTGTTTCCTGTTTTCTTCAGTTGGAGTCTTTATCCATCTCTGAAAGATGTATTAATGGATATATCGGCTTCTCTCCTTTTCCCTTCCTTCAAGCATGGAATATATCTGCTCTGGGCTTCCAGGATGATATTTTTCAACTGTGTCCAGGCGTAACGTAAACTGTCACCCTTTGCAATAGCTCCATTTGTTTTTTGTCTATTTACATGATCACAGTCTCCCTTTTCAAATGTAATGCTGCCGGAGTGGACTTCAATGTGGTCCTCCGTCCATTCACTAAATGAGCAGGAGACACCCTAGAAATTATAGAAAATAAGAGAACAGATCTGGTGACGCTTGAAAAGAGGATAAAAATTTTGGAGTTCTGACAATGCTGGAAAATTCACGGTCATGCATGTGGAGCAGTATTCCCAGCAGTGGTACACTGTGAGGAGGAGGTGGGAGGGAGAGGCACTTCAGTACATAAAAGAAGATTTCACTTGCAGTGCTGTATACAACCCTGGAGGGGGCAAGTTTAAAAGGATATAAAATGGATGACATTGCAACCAGGGAGTGGATACCAAAATGGTCAGGGATGTTTGTCAAAACCAAATACTGACAGGTATAAAGGATCTAAACCAGCTTACATACCCAGAACACCAAGCCAGCAGGAGGGGGAGAAGAGTGAATCACTGGAAAAGTGACATTACAGGATCTGTAACAACTCATACACCCAAAGCACAGACCCTGCAAGAGGGGGAGGAGAAGAGGTGGAATCACTGGAAAAGTGACATTACAGGATCAGTAACACCTCATTCACCCAGAGCACAGAACCTGCAGGAGGGAGAGGGGGAATCACTGGAAAAGTGACATTAGAGGATGTGTAACACCTCATTCACCCAGAGCACAGACCCTGCAGGAGGGGGAGAGGGGGAATCACTGGAAAAGTGACATTACAGGATCTGTAACACCTCATTCACCCAGAGCACAGACCCTGCAGGAGGGGGAGGGGGAGGGGGAATCACTGGAAAAGTGACATTACAGGATCTCTTTCACCCAGAGCACAGACCCTGCGGGAGGGGGAGAGAGGGGGAATCACTGGAAAAGTGACATTACAGGATCTGTAACACCTCATTCACCCAGAACACAGACCCTGCAGGAGCGAGAGGGGGAATCACTGGAAAAGTGACATTAGAGGATCTGTAACACCTCATTCACCCAGAACACAGACACTGCAGGAGAGGGGGGGACAGAGGGGGAATCACTGGAAAAGTAACATTACAGGATCTGTAACACCTCATTCACCCAGAGCACAGACACTGCAGGAGGGGGGGGGACGACAGAGGGGGAATCACTGGAAAAGTCACATTACAGGATCTGTAACACCTCATTCACCCAGAGCACAGACCCTGCAGGAGGGGGAGGGAGAGAGGGAATCACTGGAAAAGTGACATTACAGGATCAGTAACACCTCATTCACCCAGAGCACAGACCCTGCAGGAGGGGGAGAGGGGGAATCACTGGAAAAGTGACATTACAGGATCAGTAACACCTCATTCACCCAGAGCACAGACCCTGCAGGAGGGGGAGAGGGGGAATCACTGGAAAAGTGACATTACAGGATCAGTAACACCTCATTCACCCAGAGCACAGACCCTGCAGGAGGGGGAGAGGGGGAATCACTGGAAAAGTGACATTACAGGATCAGTAACACCTCATTCACCCAGAGCACAGAACCTGCAGGAGGGAGAGGGGGAATCACTGGAAAAGTGACATTAGAGGATCTGTAACACCTCATTCACCCAGAGCACAGACCCTGCAGGAGGGGGAGGGGGAGAGGGGGAATCACTGGAAAAGTGACATTACAGGATCTGTAACACCTCATTCACCCAGAGCACAGACCCTGCAGGAGGGGGAGGGGGAGAGGGGGAATCACTGGAAAAGTGACATTACAGGATCTGTAACACCTCATTCACCCAGAGCACAGACCCTGCAGGAGGGGGAATCACTGGAAAAGTGACATTACAGGATCTCTTTCACCCAGAGCACAGACCCTGCGGGAGGGGGAGAGAGGGGGAATCACTGGAAAAGTGACATTACAGGATCTGTAACACCTCATTCACCCAGAACACAGACCCTGCAGGAGCGAGAGGGGGAATCACTGGAAAAGTGACATTAGAGGATCTGTAACACCTCATTCACCCAGAACACAGACACTGCAGGAGAGGGGGGGACAGAGGGGGAATCACTGGAAAAGTAACATTACAGGATCTGTAACACCTCATTCACCCAGAGCACAGACACTGCAGGAGGGGGGGGGGGGACGACAGAGGGGGAATCACTGGAAAAGTCACATTACAGGATCTGTAACACCTCATTCACCCAGAGCACAGACCCTGCAGGAGGGGGAATCACTGGAAAAGTGACATTACAGGATCTCTTTCACCCAGAGCACAGACCCTGCGGGAGGGGGAGAGAGGGGGAATCACTGGAAAAGTGACATTACAGGATCTGTAACACCTCATTCACCCAGAGCACAGACACTGCAGGAGGGGGGGGGGACGACAGAGGGGGAATCACTGGAAAAGTCACATTACAGGATCTGTAACACCTCATTCACCCAGAGCACAGACCCTGCAGGAGGGGGAGGGAGAGAGGGAATCACTGGAAAAGTGACATTACAGGATCAGTAACACCTCATTCACCCAGAGCACAGACCCTGCAGGAGGGGGAGAGGGGGAATCACTGGAAAAGTGACATTACAGAATAAGTAACACCTCATTCACCCAGAGCACAGACCCTGCAGGAGGGGGAGAGGGGGAATCACTGGAAAAGTGACATTAGAGGATCTGTAACACCTCATTCATCCAGAGCACAGACCCTGCAGGAGGGGGAGGGGGAATCACTGGAAAAGTCACATTACAGGATCTGTAACACCTCATTCACCCAGAGCACAGATACTGCAGGAGGGGGAGGGAGGGAGAGAGGGGGAATCACTGGAAAAGTGACATTACAGGATCTGTAACACCTCATTCACCCAGAACACAGACCCTGCAGGAGGGGGAGGGGGAGAGGGAGAGGGAGAATCACTGGAAAAGTGACATTACAGGATCTGTAACACCTCATTCACCCAGAGCACAGACCCTGCAGGAGGGGGAGAGGTGGAATCACTGGAAAAGTGACATTAGAGGGTCTATAACACCTCATTCACCCAGAGCACAGACCCTGCAGGAGGGGGAGGGAGAGAGCGGGAATCACTGGAAAAGTGACATTACAGGATCAGTAACACCTGATTCACCCAGAGCACAGACCCTGCAGGAGGGGGAGGGGGAGGGGGAATCACTGGAAAAGTCACATTACAGGGTCTGTAACACCTCATTCACCCAGAGCACAGACCCTGCAGGAGGGGGGGGGGGACCGAGGGGGAATCACTGGAAAAGTGACATTAGAGGGTCTGTAACACCTCATTCACCCAGAGCACAGACCCTGCAGGAGGGGGAGGGAGAGGGGGAATCACTGGAAAAGTGACATTACAGGATCAGTAACACCTCATTCACCCAGAGCAAAGACCCTGCAGGAGGGGGAGGGGGAGAGGGGGAATCACAGGAAAAGTGACATTAGAGGATCTGTAACACCTCATTCACCCAGAGCACAGACCCTGCAGGAGGGGGAGGGGAGGGAGAGAAGGGGAATCACTGGAAAAGTGACATCACAGGATCTGTAACACCTCATTCACCCAGAGCACAGACCCTGCAGGAAGGGGGAATCACTGGGAAAGTGACATTACTGATACAAGATCTATAACACATTAAACACCCAGAGCACAGACCCTGCAGGAGGGGGGAATCACTGGCAAAGTGACATTACTGATACAGGATCCATAACGCATTATACACCCAGCGCACAGACCCTGCAGGAGGGCGAATCACTGGCAAAGTGACATTACTGATACAGGATCTATAACACATTATACACCCAGAGCACAGACCCTGCAGGACGGGGGAATCACTGGCAAAGTGACATTACTGATACAGGATCTATAACGCATTATACACCCAGAGCACAGACCCTGCAGGAGGGGGATTCACTGGCAAAGTGACATTACTGATACAGGATCTATCACACATTATACACCCAGAGCACAGACCCTGCAGGAGGGGTAATCCCTGGCAAAGTGACATTACTGATACAGGATCTATAACACATTATAAACCCAGAGCACAGACCCTGTAGGAGGGGGAATCACTGGCAAAGTGACATTACTGAATCAGGATCTATAACGCATTATACACCCAGAGCACAGACCCTGCAGGAGGGGGGAATCACTGGCAAAGTGACATTACTGAATCAGGATCTATAACACATTATACACCCAGAGCACAGACCCTGCAGGACGGGGGCATCACTGGCAAAGTGACATTATTGATACAAGATCTATAACACATTATACGCCCAGAGCACAGACCCTGCAGGAGGGGGGAATCACTGGCAAAGTGACATTATTGATACAAGATCTATAACACATTATACGCACAGAGCAGAGACCCTGCAGGAGGGGGGAATCACTGGCAAAGTGACATTATTGATACAAGATCTATAACACATTATACACCCAGAGCACAGACCCTGCAGGAGGGGGGAATCACTGGCAAAGTGACATTACTGATACAGGATCTATAACACATTATACGCCCAGAGCACAGACCCTGCAGGAGGGGTAATCCCTGGCAAAGTGACATTACTGATACAGGATCTATAACACATTATACACCCAGAGCACAGACCCTGCAGGAGGGGGGAATCACTGGCAAAGTGACATTACTGATACAAGATCTATCACACCTTATACACCCAGAGCACAGACCCTGCAGGAGGGGGGAATCACTGGCAAAGTGACATGACTGAATCAGGATCTATAACACATTAAACACCCAGAGCACAGACCCTGCAGGAGAGGGGAATCACTGGCAAAGTGACATTACTGATACAGGATCTATAACGCATTATACACCCAGAGCACAGACCCTGCAGGAGGGGGGAATCACTGTCAAAGTGACATTACTGATACAGGATATATAACACATTATACACCCAGAGCACAGACCCTGCAGGATGGGGGAATCACTGGCAAAGTGACATTACTGATACACGATCTATAACACATTATACACCCAGAGCACAGACCCTGCAGGAGGGGGGAATCACTGGCAAAGTGACATTACTGAATCAGGATCTATAACACATTATACACCCAGAGCACAGACCCTGCAGGAGGGGGAATCACTGTCAAAGTGACATTACTGATACAGGATCTATAACACATTATACACCCAGAGCACAGACCCTGCAGGAGGGGGGAATCACTGCCAAAGCGGCATTACTGATGCAGGATCTATAACGCATTATACACCCAGAGCACAGACCCTACAGGAGGGAGGAATTACTGGCAAAGTGACATTACTGATACAGGATCTATAACACATTATACACCCAGAGCACAGACCCTGCAGGAGGGGAGAATCACTGGCAAAGTGACATTACTGAATCAGGATCTATAACACATTACACACCCAGAGCACAGACCCTGCAGGAGGGGGGAATCACTGGCAAAGTGACATTACTGATACAGGATCTATAACACATTATACACCCAGAGCACAGACCCTGCAGGAGGGGGAATCACTGGCAAAGTGACAATACTGATACAGGATCTATAACGCATTATACACCCAGAGCACAGACCCTGCAGGACGGGGGAATCACTGTCAAAGTGACATTACTGATACAGGATCTATAACGCATTATACACCCAGAGCACAGACCCTGCAGGAGGGGGAATCACTGGCAAAGTGACATTACTGATACAGGATCTATAACGCATTATACACCCAGAGCACAGACCCTGCAGGATGGGGGAATCACTGGCAAAGTGGCATTACTGAATCAGGATCTATAACACATTATACACCCAGAGCACAGACCCTGCAGGAGGGGGGAATCACTGGCAAAGTGACATTACTGATACAGGATCTATAACACATTATACACCCAGAGCACAGACCCTGCAGGAGGGGGGAATCACTGGCAAAGTGACATTACTGATACAGGATCTATAACACATTATACACCCAGAGCACAGACCCTGCAGGTGGGGGGAATCACTGGCAAAGTGACATTACTGATACAGGATCTATAACGCATTATACACCCAGAGCACAGACCCTGCAGGAGGGGGGAATCACTGGCAAAGTGACATTACTGATACAGGATCTATAACGCATTATACACCCAGAGCACAGACCCTGCAGGAGGGGGAATCACTGGCAAAGTGACATTACTGATACAGGATCTATAACGCATTATACACCCAGAGCACAGACCCTGCAGGAGGGGGGAATCACTGGCAAAGTGACATTACTGATACAGGATCTATAACACATTATACACCCAGAGCACAGACCCTGCAGGAGGGGGGAATCACTGGCAAAGTGACATTACTGATACAGGATCTATAACACATTATACACCCAGAGCACAGACCCTGCAGGAGGGGGAATCACTGGCAAAGTGACATTACTGATACAGGATCTATAACGCATTATACACCCAGAGCACAGACCCTGCAGGAGGGGGGAATCACTGGCAAAGTGACATTACTGATACAGGATCTATAACGCATTATACACCCAGAGCACAGACCCTGCAGGAGGGGGGAATCACTGGCAAAGTGACATTACTGATACAGGATCTATAACACATTATACACCCAGAGCACAGACCCTGCAGGAGGGGGGAATCACTGGCAAAGTGACATTACTGATACAGGATCTATAACACATTATACACCCAGAGCACAGACCCTGCAGGAGGGGGGAATCACTGGCAAAGTGACATTACTGATACAGGATCTATAACACATTATACACCCAGAGCACAGACCCTGCAGGAGGGGGGAATCACTGGCAAAGTGACATTACTGATACAGGATCTATAACACATTATACACCCAGAGCACAGACCCTGCAGGAGGGGGAATCACTGGCAAAGTGACATTACTGATACAGGATCTATAACGCATTATACACCCAGAGCACAGACCCTGCAGGAGGGGGGAATCACTGGCAAAGTGACATTACTGATACAGGATCTATAACACATTATACACCCAGAGCACAGACCCTGCAGGAGGGGGGAATCACTGGCAAAGTGACATTACTGATACAGGATCTATAACACATTATACACCCAGAGCACAGACCCTGCAGGAGGGGGGAATCACTGGCAAAGTGACATTACTGATACAGGATCTATAACACATTATACACCCAGAGCACAGACCCTGCAGGAGGGGGAATCACTGGCAAAGTGACATTACTGATACAGGATCTATAACACATTATACACCCAGAGCACAGACCCTGCAGGAGGGGGAATCACTGGCAAAGTGACATTACTGATACAGGATCTATAACACATTATACACCCAGAGCACAGACCCTGCAGGAGGGGGGAATCACTGGCAAAGTGACATTACTGATACAGGATCTATAACGCATTATACACCCAGAGCACAGACCCTGCAGGAGGGGGAATCACTGGCAAAGTGACATTACTGATACAGGATCTATAACACATTATACACCCAGAGCACAGACCCTGCAGGAGGGGGAATCACTGGCAAAGTGACATTACTGATACAGGATCTATAACACATTATACACCCAGAGCACAGACCCTGCAGGAGGGGGAATCACTGGCAAAGTGACATTACTGATACAGGATCTATAACACATTATACACCCAGAGCACAGACCCTGCAGGAGGGGGGAATCACTGGCAAAGTGACATTACTGATACAGGATCTATAACACATTATACACCCAGAGCACAGACCCTGCAGGAGGGGGAATCACTGGCAAAGTGACATTACTGATACAGGATCTATAACGCATTATACACCCAGAGCACAGACCCTGCAGGAGGGGGGAATCACTGGCAAAGTGACATTACTGATACAGGATCTATAACACATTATACACCCAGAGCACAGACCCTGCAGGAGGGGGAATCACTGGCAAAGTGACATTACTGATACAGGATCTATAACACATTATACACCCAGAGCACAGACCCTGCAGGAGGGGGAATCACTGGCAAAGTGACATTACTGATACAGGATCTATAACACATTATACACCCAGAGCACAGACCCTGCAGGAGGGGGGAATCACTGGCAAAGTGACATTACTGATACAGGATCTATAACGCATTATACACCCAGAGCACAGACCCTGCAGGAGGGGGAATCACTGGCAAAGTGACATTACTGATACAGGATCTATAACACATTATACACCCAGAGCACAGACCCTGCAGGAGGGGGGAATCACTGGCAAAGTGACATTACTGATACAGGATCTATAACGCATTATACACCCAGAGCACAGACCCTGCAGGAGGGGGGAATCACTGGCAAAGTGACATTACTGATACAGGATCTATAACGCATTATACACCCAGAGCACAGACCCTGCAGGAGGGGGAATCACTGGCAAAGTGACATTACTGATACAGGATCTATAACACATTATACACCCAGAGCACAGACCCTGCAGGACGGGGGAATCACTGTCAAAGTGACATTACTGATACAGGATCTATAACGCATTATACACCCAGAGCACAGACCCTGCAGGAGGGGGGAATCACTGGCAAAGTGACATTACTGATACAGGATCTATAACACATTATACACCCAGAGCACAGACCCTGCAGGAGGGGGGAATCACTGGCAAAGTGACATTACTGATACAGGATCTATAACGCATTATACACCCAGAGCACAGACCCTGCAGGAGGGGGAATCACTGGCAAAGTGACATTACTGATACAGGATCTATAACGCATTATACACCCAGAGCACAGACCCTGCAGGAGGGGGGAATCACTGGCAAAGTGACATTACTGATACAGGATCTATAACGCATTATACACCCAGAGCACAGACCCTGCAGGAGGGGGAATCACTGGCAAAGTGACATTACTGATACAGGATCTATAACGCATTATACACCCAGAGCACAGACCCTGCAGGAGGGGGAATCACTGGCAAAGTGACATTACTGATACAGGATCTATAACGCATTATACACCCAGAGCACAGACCCTGCAGGAGGGGGGAATCACTGGCAAAGTGACATTACTGATACAGGATCTATAACACATTATACACCCAGAGCACAGACCCTGCAGGAGGGGGAATCACTGGCAAAGTGACATTACTGATACAGGATCTATAACACATTATACACCCAGAGCACAGACCCTGCAGGAGGGGGGAATCACTGGCAAAGTGACATTACTGATACAGGATCTATAACACATTATACACCCAGAGCACAGACCCTGCAGGATGGGGGAATCACTGGCAAAGTGACATTACTGATACAGGATCTATAACACATTATACACCCAGAGCACAGACCCTGCAGGAGGGGGGAATCACTGGCAAAGTGACATTACTGATACAGGATCTATAACACATTATACACCCAGAGCACAGACCCTGCAGGAGGGGGAATCACTGGCAAAGTGACATTACTGATACAGGATCTATAACACATTATACACCCAGAGCACAGACCCTGCAGGAGGGGGGAATCACTGGCAAAGTGACATTACTGATACAGGATCTATAACACATTATACACCCAGAGCACAGACCCTGCAGGAGGGGGAATCACTGGCAAAGTGACATTACTGATACAGGATCTATAACACATTATACACCCAGAGCACAGACCCTGCAGGAGGGGGAATCACTGGCAAAGTGACATTACTGATACAGGATCTATAACACATTATACACCCAGAGCACAGACCCTGCAGGAGGGGGGAATCACTGGCAAAGTGACATTACTGATACAGGATCTATAACACATTATACACCCAGAGCACAGACCCTGCAGGAGGGGGAATCACTGGCAAAGTGACATTACTGATACAGGATCTATAACACATTATACACCCAGAGCACAGACCCTGCAGGAGGGGGGTATCACTGGCAAAGTGACATTACTGATACAGGATCTATAACGCATTATACACCCAGAGCACAGACCCTGCAGGAGGGGGAATTACTGGCAAAGTGGCATTACTGATACAGGATCTATAACACATTATACACCCAGAGCACAAACCCTGCACGACTGGGGAATCACTGGCAAAGTGACATTACTGATACAATATCTATAACACATTATACACCCAGAGCACAGACCCTGCACGACTGGGGAATCACTGGCAAAGTGACATTACTGATACAAGATCTATAACACATTATACACCCAGAGCACAGACCCTGCAGGACGGGGGAATCACTGGCAAAGTGACATTACTGATACAGGATCTATAACGCATTATACACCCAGAGCACAGACCCTGCAGGAGGGGAATCAATGGCAAAGTGACATTACTGATACAGGATCTATAACACATTATACACCCAGAGCACAGACCCTGCAGGAGGGGGAATCACTGGCAAAGTGACATTACTGATACAGGATCTATAACGCATTATACACCCAGAGCACAGACCCTGCAGGAGGGGGAATCACTGGCGAAGTGACATTACTGATACACGATCTATAACATTATACCCCCCGCGCACCGACCCGGCAGGAGGGGGAATCACTGGCAAAGTTGCATTACTGAGACAGGATCTATAACACATTATACACCCAGAGCACAGACCCTGCAGGAGGGGGAATCACTGGCAAAGTGACATTACTGATACAGGATCTATAACGCATTATACACCCAGAGCACAGACCCTGCAGGAGGGGGGAATCACTGGCAAAGTGACATTACTGATACAGGATCTATAACACATTATACACCCAGAGCACAGACCCTGCAGGAGGGGGAATCACTGGCAAAGTGACATTACTGATACAGGATCTATAACACATTATACACCCAGAGCACAGACCCTGCAGGAGGGGGAATCACTGGCAAAGTGACATTACTGATACAGGATCTATAACACATTATACACCCAGAGCACAGACCCTGCAGGAGGGGGAATCACTGGCAAAGTGACATTACTGATACAGGATCTATAACACATTATACACCCAGAGCACAGACCCTGCAGGAGGGGGAATCACTGGCAAAGTGACATTACTGATACAGGATCTATAACACATTATACACCCAGATCACAGACCCTGCAGGAGGGGTGAATCAATGGCAAAGTGACATTACTGATACAAATTCTATAACACATTATACACCCAGAGCACAGACCCTGCAGGAGGGGGAATCACTGGCAAAGTGACATTACTGATACAGGATCTATAACGCATTATACACCCAGAGCACAGACCCTGCAGGAGGGGGGAATCACTGGCAAAGTGACATTACTGATACAGGATCTATAACACATTATACACCCAGAGCACAGACCCTGCAGGAGGGGGAATCACTGGCAAAGTGACATTACTGATACAGGATCTATAACACATTATACACCCAGAGCACAGACCCTGCAGGAGGGGTAATCACTGGCAAAGTGACATTACTGATACAGGATCTATAACACATTATACACCCAGAGCACAGACCCTGCAGGAGGGGGAATCACTGGCAAAGTGACATTACTGATACAGGATCTATAACGCATTATACACCCAGAGCACAGACCCTGCAGGAGGGGGAATCACTGGCAAAGTGACATTACTGATACAGGATCTATAACACATTATACACCCAGAGCACAGACCCTGCAGGAGGGGGAATCACTGGCAAAGTGACATTACTGATACAGGATCTATAACACATTATACACCCAGAGCACAGACCCTGCAGGAGGGGGAATCACTGGCAAAGTGACATTACTGATACAGGATCTATAACACATTATACACCCAGAGCACAGACCCTGCAGGAGGGGGAATCACTGGCAAAGTGACATTACTGAATCAGGATCTATAACACATTATACACCCAGAGCACAGACCCTGCAGGAGGGGGAATCACTGGCAAAGTGACATTACTGATACAGGATCTATAACACATTATACACCCAGAGCACAGACCCTGCAGGAGGGGGGAATCACTGGCAAAGTGACATTACTGATACAGGATCTATAACACATTATACACCCAGAGCACAGACCCTGCAGGAGGGGGAATCACTGGCAAAGTGACATTACTGAAACAGGATCTATAACACATAATACACCCAGATCACAGACCATGCAGCAGCGAGAATCACGGGCTAAGAGACATTACTGATACAGGATCTATAACACATTATACACCCAGAGCACAGACCCTGCAGGAGGGTGGAATCACTGGCAAAGTGACATTACTGATACAGGATCTATAACACATTATACATCCAGAGCACAGACCCTGCAGGAGGGGGAATCACTGGCAAAGTGACATTACTGATACAGGATCTATAACGCATTATACACCCAGAGCACAGACCCTGCAGGAGGGGGGAATCACTGGCAAAGTGACATTACTGATACAGGATCTATAACACATTATACACCCAGAGCACAGACCCTGCAGGAGGGGGGAATCACTGGCAAAGTGACATTACTGATACAGGATCTATAACACATTATACACCCAGAGCACAGACCCTGCAGGAGGGGTAATCCCTGGCAAAGTGACATTACTGATACAGGATCTATAACACATTATACACCCAGAGCACAGACCCTGCAGGAGGGGGAATCACTGGCAAAGTGACATTACTGATACAGGATCTATAACACATTATACACCCAGAGCACAGACCCTGCAGGAGGGGGAATCACTGGCAAAGTGACATTACTGATACAGGATCTATAACACATTATACACCCAGAGCACAGACCCTGCAGGAGGGGGAATCACTGGCAAAGTGACATTACTGATACAGGATCTATAACACATTATACACCCAGAGCACAGACCCTGCAGGAGGGGGGAATCACTGGCAAAGTGACATTACTGATACAGGATCTATAACACATTATACACCCAGAGCACAGACCCTGCAGGAGGGGGGAATCACTGGCAAAGTGACATTACTGATACAGGATCTATAACGCATTATACACCCAGAGCACAGACCCTGCAGGAGGGGGAATCACTGGCAAAGTGACATTACTGATACAGGATCTATAACACATTATACACCCAGAGCACAGACCCTGCAGGAGGGGGGAATCACTGGCAAAGTGACATTACTGATACAGGATCTATAACACATTATACACCCAGAGCACAGACCCTGCAGGAGGGGGGAATCACTGGCAAAGTGACATTACTGATACAGGATCTATAACACATTATACACCCAGAGCACAGACCCTGCAGGAGGGGGAATCACTGGCAAAGTGACATTACTGATACAGGATCTATAACACATTATACACCCAGAGCACAGACCCTGCAGGAGGGGGGAATCACTGGCAAAGTGACATTACTGATACAGGATCTATAACACATTATACACCCAGAGCACAGACCCTGCAGGAGGGGGGAATCACTGGCAAAGTGACATTACTGATACAGGATCTATAACGCATTATACACCCAGAGCACAGACCCTGCAGGAGGGGGAATCACTGGCAAAGTGACATTACTGATACAGGATCTATAACACATTATACACCCAGAGCACAGACCCTGCAGGAGGGGGGAATCACTGGCAAAGTGACATTACTGATACAGGATCTATAACGCATTATACACCCAGAGCACAGACCCTGCAGGAGGGGGAATCACTGGCAAAGTGACATTACTGATACAGGATCTATAACGCATTATACACCCAGAGCACAGACCCTGCAGGAGGGGGAATCACTGGCAAAGTGACATTACTGATACAGGATCTATAACACATTATACACCCAGAGCACAGACCCTGCAGGAGGGGGGAATCACTGGCAAAGTGACATTACTGATACAGGATCTATAACGCATTATACACCCAGAGCACAGACCCTGCAGGAGGGGGGAATCACTGGCAAAGTGACATTACTGATACAGGATCTATAACACATTATACACCCAGAGCACAGACCCTGCAGGAGGGGGAATCACTGGCAAAGTGACATTACTGATACAGGATCTATAACACATTATACACCCAGTGCACAGACCCTGCAGGAGGGGTGATTCACTGCCTTAGTGATTTTACTTATACAGTATCTATAACGCATTATACACCCTGTGCACAGACCCTGCAGGTGGGGGAATCACTGGCAAAGTGACATTACTGATACAGGATCTATAACACATTATACACCCAGAGCACAGACCCTGCAGGAGGGGTAATCACTGGCAAAGTGACATTACTGATACAGGATCTATAACATTATACACCCAGAGCACAGACCCTGCAGGAGGGGGAATCACTGGCAAAGTGACATTACTGATACAGGATCTATAAACCATTATACACCCAGAGCACAGACCCTGCAGGAGGGGGAATCACTGGCAAAGTGACATTACTGATACAGGATCTATAACACATTATACACCCAGAGCACAGACCCTGCAGGAGGGGGAATCACTGGCAAAGTTGCATTACTGATACAGGATCTATAACACATTATACACCCAGAGCACAGACCCTGCAGGAGGGGAGAATCACTGGCAGAGTGACATTACTGATACAGGATCTATAACGCATTATACACCTAGAGCACAGACCCTGCAGGAGGGGGAATCACTGGCAAAGTGACATTACTGATACAGGATCTATAACACATTATACACCCAGAGCACAGACCCTGCAGGAGGGGGGAATCACTGGCAAAGTGACATTACTGATACAGGATCTATAACGCATTATACACCCAGAGCACAGACCCTGCAGGAGGGGGAATCACTGGCAAAGTGACATTACTGATTCAGGATCTATAACGCATTATACACCCCGAGCACAGACCCTGCAGGAGGGGGAATCACTGGCAAAGTGACATTACTGATACAGGATCTATAACGCATTATACACCCAGAGCACAGACCCTGCAGGAGGGGGGAATCACTGGCAAAGTGACATTACTGATACAGGATCTATAACGCATTATACACCCAGAGCACAGACCCTGCAGGAGGGGGGAATCACTGGCAAAGTGACATTACTGATACAGGATCTATAACACATTATACACCCAGAGCACAGACCCTGCAGGAGGGGGAATCACTGGCAAAGTGACATTACTGATACAGGATCTATAACACATTATACACCCAGAGCACAGACCCTGCAGGAGGGGGGAATCACTGGCAAAGTGACATTACTGATACAGGATCTATAACACATTATACACCCAGAGCACAGACCCTGCAGGAGGGGGGAATCACTGGCAAAGTGACATTACTGATACAGGATCTATAACACATTATACACCCAGAGCACAGACCCTGCAGGATGGGGGAATCACTGGCAAAGTGACATTACTGATACAGGATCTATAACACATTATACACCCAGAGCACAGACCCTGCAGGAGGGGGAATCACTGGCAAAGTGACATTACTGATACAGGATCTATAACACATTATACACCCAGAGCACAGACCCTGCAGGAGGGGGAATCACTGGCAAAGTGACATTACTGATACAGGATCTATAACTCATTATACACCCAGAGCACCTAACCTCAAGGATGGGGAATCACTGGCAAAGTGTCATTACTGATACAGGATCTATAACACATTATACACCCAGAGCACAGACCCTGCAGGAGGGGGAATCACTGGCAAAGTGACATTACTGATACAGGATCTATAACACATTATACACCCAGAGCACAGACCCTGCAGGAGGGGGAATCACTGGCAAAGTGACATTACTGATACAGGATCTATAACACATTATACACCCAGAGCACAGACCCTGCAGGAGGGGGGAATCACTGGCAAAGTGACATTACTGATACAGGATCTATAACGCATTATACACCCAGAGCACAGACCCTGCAGGAGGGGGAATCACTGGCAAAGTGACATTACTGATACAGGATCTATAACACATTATACACCCAGAGCACAGACCCTGCAGGAGGGGGGAATCACTGGCAAAGTGACATTACTGATACAGGATCTATAACACATTATACACCCAGAGCACAGACCCTGCACGACTGGGGAATCACTGGCAAAGTGACATTACTGATACAAGATCTATAACACATTATACACCCAGAGCACAGACCCTGCAGGAGGGGGGAATCACTGGCAAAGTGACATTACTGATACAGGATCTATAACGCATTATACACCCAGAGCACAGACCCTGCAGGAGGGCGAATCACTGGCAAAGTGACATTACTGATACAGGATCTATAACACATTATACACCCAGAGCACAGACCCTGCAGGAGGGGGGAATCACTGGCAAAGTGACATTACTGATACAGGATCTATAACGCATTATACACCCAGAGCACAGACCCTGCAGGAGGGGGAATCACTGGCAAAGTGACATTACTGATACAGGATCTATAACACATTATACACCCAGAGCACAGACCCTGCAGGAGGGGGGAATCACTGGCAAAGTGACATTACTGATACAGGATCTATAACACATTATACACCCTGAGCACAGACCCTGCAGGAGGGGGAATCACTGGCAAAGTGACATTACTGAATCAGGATCTATAACGCATTATACACCCAGAGCACAGACCCTGCAGGAGGGGGGAATCACTGGCAAAGTGACATTACTGAATCAGGATCTATAACACATTATACACCCAGAGCACAGAACCTGCAGGACGGGGGCATCACTGGCAAAGTGACATTATTGATACAAGATCTATAACACATTATACACCCAGAGCACAGACCCTGCAGGAGCGGGGAATCCCTGGCAATGTGACATTATTGATACAGGATCTATAACACATTATACACCCAGAGCACAGACCCTGCAGGACAGGGGAATCACTGGCAAAGTGACATTACTGATACAAGATCTATAACACCTTATACACCCAGAGCACAGACCCTGCAGGAGGGGGGAATCACTGGCAAAGTGACATGACTGAATCAGGATCTATAACGCATTATACACCCAGAGCACAGACCCTGCAGGAGGGGGGAATCACTGGCAAAGTGACATTACTGATACAGGATCTATAACGCATTATACACCCAGAGCACAGACCCTGCAGGAGGGGGGAATCACTGTCAAAGTGACATTACTGATACAGGATCTATAACACATTATACACCCAGAGCACAGACCCTGCAGGAGGGGGAATCACTGGCAAAGTGACATTACTGATACAGGATCTATAACACATTATACACCCAGAGCACAGACCCTGCAGGAGGGGGGAATCACTGGCAAAGTGACATTACTGATACAAGATCTATAACACATTATACACCCAGAGCACAGACCCTGCAGGAGGGGGGAATCACTGGCAAAGTGACATTACTGAATCAGGATCTATAACACATTATACACCCAGAGCACAGACCCTGCAGGAGGGGGGAATCACTGGCAAAGTGACATTACTGAATCAGGATCTATAACGCATTATACACCCTGAGCACAGACCCTGCAGGAGGGGGAATCACTGGCAAAGTGACATTACTGATACAGGATCTATAACGCATTATACACCCAGAGCACAGACCCTGCAGGAGGGGGAATCACTGTCAAAGTGACATTACTGATACAGGATCTATAACACATTATACACCCAGAGCACAGACCCTGCAGGAGGGGGAATCACTGTCAAAGTGACATTACTGATACAGGATCTATAACACATTATACACCCAGAGCACAGACCCTGCAGGAGGGGGAATCACTGGCAAAGTGACATTACTGAATCAGGGTCTATAACACATTATACACCCATAGCACAGACCCTGCAGTAGGGGGGAATCACTGGCAAAGTGGCATTACTGAATCAGGATCTATAACACATTATACACCCAGAGCACAGACCCTGCAGGAGGGGGGAATCACTGGCAAAGTGGCATTACTGAATCAGGATCTATAACACATTATACACCCAGAGCACAGACCCTGCAGGAAGGGGGAATCACTGGCAAAGTGACATTACTGATACAGGATCTATAACGCATTATACACCCAGAGCACAGACCCTGCAGGAGGGGGGAATCACTGGCAAAGTGACATTACTGATACAGGATCTATAACATCTTATACCCCCAGAGCACAGACCCTGCAGGAGGGGGAATCACTGGCAAAGTGACATTACTGATACAGGATCTATAACACATTATACACCCAGAGCACAGACCCTGCAGGAGGGGGGATTCACTGGCAAAGTGATATTACTGATACAGGATCTATAACGCATTATACACCCAGAGCACAGACCCTGCAGGAGGGGGGAATCACTGGCAAAGTGACATTACTGATACAGGATCTATAACATCTTATACACCCAGAGCACAGACCCTGCAGGAGGGGGAATCACTGGCAAAGTGACATTAGTGATACAGGATCTATAACACATTATACACCCGGAGCACAGACCCTGCAGGAGGGGGAATCACTGGCAAAGTGACATTACTGAATCAGGATCTATAACGCATTATACACCCAGAGCACAGACCCTGCAGGAGGGGGGAATCACTGGCAAAGTGACATTACTGAATCAGGATCTATAACACATTATACACCCAGAGCACAGACCCTGCAGGACGGGGGAATCACTGGCAAAGTCACATTACTGATACAAGATCTATAACACATTATACACCCAGAGCACAGACCCTGCAGGATGGGGGAATCACTGGCAAAGTGACATCACTGATAGAGGATCTGTAACACATTATACGCCCAGAGCACAGACCCTGCAGGAGGGGTAATCCCTGGCAAAGTGACATTACTGATACAGGATCTATAACACATTATACACCCAGAGCACAGACCCTGCAGGAGGGGTGAATCACTGGCAAAGTGACATTATTGATACAAGATCTATAACACATTATACACCCAGAGCACAGACCCTGCAGGAGGGGGGAATCACTGGCAAAGTGACATCACTGATAGAGGATCTGTAACACATTATACGCCCAGAGCACAGACCCTGCAGGAGGGGTAATCCCTGGCAAAGTGACATTACTGATACAGGATCTATAACACATTATACACCCAGAGCACAGACCCTGCAGGAGGGGGGAATCACTGGCAAAGTGACATTATTGATACAAGATCTATAACACATTATACACCCAGAGCACAGACCCTGCAGGAGGGGGGAATCACTGGCAAAGTGACAGTACTGAATCAGGATCTATAACGCATTATACACCCAGAGCACAGACCCTGCAGGAGGGGGGAATCACTGTCAAAGTGACATTACTGATACAGGATCTATAACGCATTATACGCCCAGAGCACAGACTCTGCAGGAGAGGGGAATCACTTGCAAAGTGACATTACTGAATCAGGATCTATAACACATTATACACCCAGAGCACAGACCCTGCAGGAGGGGGGAATCACTGGGAAAGTGACATTCCTGATACAAGATTTATAACACATTATACACCCAGAGCACAGACCCTGCAGGAGGGGGGAATGCCTGTCAAAGTGACATTACTGAATCAGGATCTATAACGCATTATACACCCGGAGCACAGACCCTGCAGGAGGGGGAATCACTGGCAAAGTGACATTACTGAATCAGGATCTATAACACATTATACACCCAGAGCACAGACCCTGCAGGAGGGGGAATCACTGGCGAAGTGACATTACTGATACAAGATCTATAACACATTATACACCCAGAGCACAGACCCTGCAGGAGGGGGGAATGCCTGTCAAAGTGACATTACTGAATCAGGATCTATAACGCATTATACACCCGGAGCACAGACCCTGCAGGAGGGGGAATCACTGGCAAAGTGACATTACTGAAACAGGATCTATAACGCATTATACACCCAGAGCACAGACCCTGCAGGAGGGGGGAATCACTGTCAAAGTGACATTACTGATACAGGATGTATAACGCATTATACACCCAGAGCACAGACCCTGCAGGAGGGGGGAATCACTGTCAAAGTGACATTACTGATACAGGATCTATAACGCATTATACACCCAGAGCACAGACCCTGTAGGTGGGGGGAATCACTGGCAAAGTGACATTACTGAAACAGGATCTATAACGCATTATACACCCAGAGCACAGACCCTGCAGGAGGGGGGAATCACTGTCAAAGTGACATTACTGATACAGGATGTATAACGCATTATACACCCAGAGCACAGACCCTGCAGGAGGGGGGAATCACTGTCAAAGTGACATTACTGATACAGGATCTATAACGCATTATACACCCAGAGCACAGACCCTGCAGGTGGGGGGAATCACTGGCAAAGTGACATTACTTATACAGGATCTATAACGCATTATACACCCAGAGCACAGACCCTGCAGGAGGGGGGAATCACTGTCAAAGTGACATTACTGATACAGGATCTATAACACATTATACACCCAGAGCACAGACCCTGCAGGAGGGGGAAATCACTGGCAAAGTGACATTACTGATACAGGATCTATAACGCATTATACACCCAGAGCACAGACCCTGCAGGAGGGGGGAATCACTTGCAAAGTGACATTACTGATACAGGA
This sequence comes from Ichthyophis bannanicus, assembly GCA_033557465.1. NCBI lineage: Eukaryota > Metazoa > Chordata > Amphibia > Gymnophiona > Ichthyophiidae > Ichthyophis > Ichthyophis bannanicus. The sequence continues at coordinate 24,639,317 of CM066035.1, forward strand.
TCTGTAACGCATTATACACCCAGAGCACAGACCCTGCAGGAGGGGGGAATCACTGGCAAAGTGACATTACTGATACAGGATCTATAACACATTATACACCCAGAGCACAGACCCTGCAGGAGGGGGGAATCACTGGCAAAGTGACATTACTAATACAGGATCTATAACACATTATACACCCAGAACACAGAAACTGCAGGAGGGGGGCATCACGGGCAAAGTGACATTACTGATACAGGCTCTATAACATTATACACCCAGAGCACAGACCCTGCAGGATGGGGGAATCACTGGCAAAGTGACATTACTGATACAGGATCTATAACACATTATACACCCAGAGCACAGACCCTGCAGGAAGGGGGAATCACTGGCAAAGTGACATTACTGATACAGGATCTATAACGCATTATACACCCAGAGCACAGACCCTGCAGGAGGGGGGAATCACTGGGAAAGTGACATTACTGATACAAGATTTATAACACATTATACACCCAGAGCACAGACCCTGCAGGAGGGGGGAATGCCTGTCAAAGTGACATTACTGAATCAGGATCTATAACGCATTATACACCCGGAGCACAGACCCTGCAGGAGGGGGAATCACTGGCAAAGTGACATTACTGAATCAGGATCTATAACACATTATACACCCAGAGCACAGACCCTGCAGGAGGGGGAATCACTGGCAAAGTGACATTACTGAAACAGGATCTATAACGCATTATACACCCAGAGCACAGACCCTGCAGGAGGGGGAAACACTGGCAAAGTGACATTACTGAAACAGGATCTATAACGCATTATACACCCAGAGCACAGACCCTGCAGGAGGGGGGAATCACTGTCAAAGTGACATTACTGATACAGGATGTATAACGCATTATACACCCAGAGCACAGACCCTGCAGGAGGGGGGAATCACTGTCAAAGTGACATTACTGATACAGGATCTATAACGCATTATACACCCAGAGCACAGACCCTGCAGGTGGGGGGAATCACTGGCAAAGTGACATTACTTATACAGGATCTATAACGCATTATACACCCAGAGCACAGACCCTGCAGGAGGGGGGAATCACTGGCAAAGTGACATTACTGATACAGGATCTATAACGCATTATACACCCAGAGCACAGACCCTGCAGGAGGGGGGAATCACTGGCAAAGTGACATTACTGATACAGGATCTATAACGCATTATACACCCAGAGCACAGACCCTGCAGGAGGGGGGAATCACTTGCAAAGTGACATTACTGATACAGGATCTGTAACGCATTATACACCCAGAGCACAGACCCTGCAGGAGGGGGGAATCACTGGCAAAGTGACATTACTGATACAGGATCTATAACACATTATACACCCAGAGCACAGACCCTGCAGGAGGGGGGAATCACTGGCAAAGTGACATTACTAATACAGGATCTATAACACATTATACACCCAGAACACAGACCCTGCAGGAGGGGGGAATCACTGGCAAAGTGACATTACTGATACAGGCTCTATAACACATTATACACCCAGAGCACAGACCCTGCAGGATGGGGGAATCACTGGCAAAGTGACATTACTGATACAGGATCTATAACACATTATACACCCAGAGCACAGACCCTGCAGGGGGGGGGAATCACTGGCAAAGTGACATTACTGATACAGGATCTATAACGCATTATACACCCAGAGCACAGACCCTGCAGGAGGGGGGTATCACTGGCAAAGTGACATTACTGATACAGGATCTATAACACATTATACACCCAGAGCACAGACCCTGCAGGAGGGGGGAATGCCTGTCAAAGTGACATTACTGAATCAGGATCTATAACGCATTATACACCCGGAGCACAGACCCTGCAGGAGGGGGAATCACTGGCAAAGTGACATTACTGAATCAGGATCTATAACACATTATACACCCAGAGCACAGACCCTGCAGGAGGGGGAATCACTGGCGAAGTGACATTACTGATACAAGATCTATAACACATTATACACCCAGAGCACAGACCCTGCAGGAGGGGGGAATCACTGGCAAAGTGACATTACTGATACAGGATCTATAACACATTATACACCCAGAGCACAGACCCTGCAGGAGGGGGGAATCACTGGCAAAGTGACATTACAGAATCAGGATCTATAACACATTATACACCCAGAGCACAGACCCTGCAGGAGGGGGGAATCACTGGCAAAGTGACATTACTGATACAGGATCTATAACGCATTATACACCCAGAGCACAGACCCTGCAGGACGGGGGAATCACTGGCAAAGTGACATTACTGATACAGGATCTATAACGCATTATACACCCAGAGCACAGACCCTGCAGGACGGGGGAATCACTGGCAAAGTGACATTACTGATACAGGATCTATAACGCATTATACACCCAGAGCACAGACCCTGCAGGATGGGGGAATCACTGGCAAAGTGACATTACTGATACAGGATCTATAACACATTATACACCCAGAGCACAGACCCTGCAGGAGGGGGGAATCACTGGCAAAGTGACATTACTGATACAAGATCTATAACACATTATACACCCAGAGCACAGACCCTGCAGGAGGGGGAATCACTGGCAAAGTGACATTACTGATACAGGATCTATAACGCATTATACACCCAGAGCACAGACCCTGCAGGATGGGGGAATCACTGGCAAAGTGACATTACTGATACAGGATCTATAACACATTATACACCCAGAGCACAGACCCTGCAGGAGGGGGGAATCACTGGCAAAGTGACATTACTGATACAGGATCTATAACATCTTATATACCCAGAGCACAGACCCTGCAGGAGGGGGAATCACTGGCAAAGTGACATTACTGATACAGGATCTATAACACATTATACACCCATAGCACAGACCCTGCAGGAGGGGGGAATCACTGGCAAAGTGACATTACTGATACAGGATCTATAACACATTATACACCCAGAGCACAGACCCTGCAGGAGGGGGGAATCACTGGCAAAGTGACAATTCTGATACAGGATCTATAACACATTATACACCCATAGCACAGACCCTGCAGGAGGGGGGAATCACTGGCAAAGTGACATTACTGATACAGGATCTATAACACATTATACACCCAGAGCACAGACCCTGCAGGAGGGGGGAATCACTGGCAAAGTGACAATTCTGATACAGGATCTATAACACATTATACACCCAGAGCACAGACCCTGCAGGAGGGGGGAATCACTGGCAAAGTGACATTACTGAATCAGGATCTATAACACATTATACACCCAGAGCACAGACCCTGCAGGAGGGGGGAATCACTGGCAAAGTGACATTACTGATACAGGATCTATAAAACATTATACACCCAGAGCACAGACCCTGCAGGAGGGGGGAATCACTGGCAAGTGACATTACTGAATACGGATCTATAACACTTATAACACCCAGAGCACAGACCCTGCAGGAGTGGGGAATCACTGGCAAAGTGACATTACTGATACAGGATCTATAACACATTATACACCCAGAGCACAGACCCTGCAGGAGGGGGGAATCACTGGCAAAGTGACATTACTGATACAGGATCTATAACATCTTATATACTCCTGGAAAAGAATGGAGGAAGGGTTCATATAAAGTTAATCACTATCAATATTCATATCTGTTGTATTTTAAAAAGTGTAGAGTACATGTATGTTTAGGTCTTCACCCATGTTGTTTAGTATGTTGGTGTTTCCCTTCACTGCAACCACACACATGGGCCGAGCACAAATTCACATGTGTAGGTTATGAAATACGTTATCTTTCCCATGCTCTTTAGAAATCTAGCTTTGAGCATTTAGGACTACCAAGATTTATTGCCTGTTTGAGACACGTAGGTACTTAATAAAGAGAAGTATCTCTCTGCTCATCTCTCAAGATAGGCTAAAACTAGAGAAGCAGAGTTGGTATGTTAACCACTCTCAGGAGTTAGATTTTAAGCCTGTCCCGGATTCCTGAGAATCCCAAGGAGATCCTGCAGAACTGACTCCAAAGGTTAAATTCAGGAAATACAAATACAACACTGCATTGCAAGTGCAAATTTAAAATAAGAACTGGTAAAAAAAATCACAATCCGGAACTTGGAAACTCTGGGTGCCCGGTTAAAAAGAGTCACACCCCAGAGGACAGAGAATATGGAACGTTCTACAGTATATACCCAATAGACAGATTCTTCTATATGCACCAGGGGGCGCTCTAGGCTCATGTTCAAATGCCATATTTTCTCATGTTTCTTCTGGGTTTTTTTACCCCTCTGTGCAGCTCCCACCTTGAGGGAATTCAAATGTAGATAAAAATGGATAAACATCTGTTGGCTCTGTCTTATATTTTACACAGTCAAGCCATCCTCTCTCGTATATGGGAGTGAGGTCTGGGGACTGCCTTAACCCCACACACGGAATGGCAGAGTTCCCATGCTACCCAGCTCCAGGAGTAAGATTTTTTAAGCCGGTCCTGGAATTCTGACAACCTCATTATGTTGCATTATGGGACTTGCCACACTGATTCGAATAGGTAAAATCAGGAACTACAAATACCATACTGCACTGCAATGCAAATTTAAAGCCAGAACTTGCAAAAAAAGTCTCACTCATGTTACTGGATAACTTGGCAAGGCCATCATGGTGGGCCATCGAGTCAGTGCCAACTCCTGACATCCCAGCCTCTGGGAAGTTTTGACAAGATGCGACTGGAAGTAGATTGAAAGTGCTTTCTTCCACACAGTAAGGAACCAGTTTACTAAACTGCGTTAGTGCGTGCTATCTGTATGCAGAGTTGCCAAGTTACCCGGTTCCAGGGGTGAGATTTTAAACCAGTACTGGATTCCTGACAATCCCATCTGGATGCATTGTGGGACCTGCAGCACTGATTCCAATGGGTAAATTCAGGAACTACAAATACAATATAAGAACATAAGATATGCCATACTGGGTCAGAACAAGGTCCATCAAGCCCAGTATCCTGTTTCCAACAGTGGCCACTCTAGGTCACAAGTACCTAGCAGTTTCCCCAAAAGACACAGGTTCCACAATGCTTGTATAGGGTCAAGCAGTGATATCCCAAGTCCCTTTTAATAATGGTTTATGGACCTTTCCTCCAGGAACTTGTCTAAACCTTTTTTAAACCCTGCTACACTAACAGCCTTTACTACATCCTCCGGTAACAAATTCCAGAGTTTGATTACACGTTGAGTGAAAAAATATTTTCTCGTATTAGTCTTAAATAGTTTACCCTGTAGCTTTATTGCATGTCCCCTAGTCTTTCTATATTCTGATAAGGTAAACAATCGATCTGTGTTTACCCGTTCCACTCCATTAATTTATAGACCTCTATCATATCTCCCCTCAGCCAGGGGCAGCTCTATAATGAGGCCGAGTGAGGCTGTAGCCTCAGGCAGCAACCTTTTGGTGGCGGCAAAAATTGCCCCCAAAAAGACCGCCTCACTCGGCCTTAAAAAAAGCAAAAAGAAGGGATGCAGAAGCTGCTACCTCAGCTGTAGTGGCAGCAGCAGGCTGAAGTGCCCCACGGCCGCCGCCTCCCCAAAGAGCCCTCCCTCCCCCCACGCCGGCTCATCTTTGCAAAGCCGCGCGAAGGAAGAGTGTTTCCTTTTCTCACGGCTCTTTTAAAGCTGCACCCACAATGCTGATGGGAAACAACTTTAACAGAGCCACAGGAAAGGGAAACACTCTCCCTTTGCGCGGCTCTGCAAAGCTGAGCCGCCGTGGGGGGGGAGGGAGGGCTCTTTGGGGAGGCGACGGCCGCGGGGCACTTCAGGCTGCCACTGCTGCTGTGGAAGCAGCTTCTGCATCCTCATTTTTTATTATTCAAGTTCTCAAGAATGGCTGGGCTGGGCTGGGCTGGGGGGGGGGGGGAGTAGCAGAGGAAATAGTAATGGGCTGACGGGGGAGGGCTAGAACTGGAAATGGGCTGGGGGGGTAAGAATAGAAATAGGCTGATTGGAAGGGGGGCTAGGACTGGTAATGGGCTATCAGGGAGGTTAGAACTGGAAATGGGCTGATGGGGGGTTAAGAATAGAAATAGGCTGATCGGGGGGGAGGGCTAGGATTGGTAATGGGTTAATTGATGAGGATAGGCCTGGAAATGGACTGATTGGTGAGGTTAGGTCTGGAAATGGGCTGATTAGGGGGCTAGGACAGGAAATGGGCTGATTGGGGGGGCTAGGACTGGAAATGGATTTATTGGGGGGGTTGGGACAAGTAATTGGCTGATGGGGGACTAGCACTGGAAATGAGCTAGGACTGCTAATGGGCTGATTGGGGTGCTAGGACTGGAGTGGGCTGATAAGGGGGATAGGACTGGAAATGGGCTAATGGGGGAGGGGAGGAGAGTGCTGCTGGCCCTGGAAGAAAACTAGGGGCTAGGGCTACAAATGGGCTGGCTGATGTGGAGGGATGGAAGAATAGGACTGGAAGGGAGCAGATACTGAGAGGGTCTGCCGGGGGAAGGAAGGGGCAGGAAGGGAGCTGACATGGTGGGGAGGAGGGGGCTGGAAAGGAGCTGACACCTGGAATGTACTGAAGGGGGACTGGAAGGGAGCTGACCCGGGGGAAGGAGGGGCCTGGAAAGGAGCTGACACCTGGCATATACTGAAGGGAGACTGGAAGGGAGCTGACATGGGGGAAGGAAGGGGCCTGGAAAGGAGCTGACACCTGGGATGTACTTAAGGGGGACTGGAAGGGAGCTGACACGAGGGAAGGAGGGGGCTGGAAAGGAGCTGACACTTGGGGATGGGAGTGGTAGGTGCTGGGTAATGGGGAGGAGTCTGGAAGGGAGCTGACACGAGGGAAGGAGGGGGACTGGAAAGGAGCTGACACTTGGGGATGGGAGTAGTAGGTGGTTGGGTAATGGGGAGGAGGCTGGAAGGGAGCTGACATGCGAATGGCACTGGAAGGGGGGAGGACAGAGGGTAGGGCGACTGGAAGGGAGCTGTCTGGGGGGGCACTGAGAGTAGACGTGAGCTGATATGTGGGATGGTATTTGGACTAGAAGGGGCTGGACAGTGGGGAAAGAGGGGAACTGGAAGGGAACGGACACCATCAGTGGCAGTCGTGGGAATGCAAGGCAGTTGACATTGGAAGGTACTGGGAGGGGAGGACTGGAAAGGCGGCTGATACTGGGAAGGGTTACAGGGACTGGAAATAGGCTGATGGAAGGAAGTGAAGAAAACAAAAGAACAGATAAGAAATGGCAGATGGACCATAGACCACAGAAAGAGAGCTAAGATAAGACAGGAAAGCAGAAGCCTTAGATCAGGACCAGCATGATCAGAAAATAAAATGGTCAGACAACAAAGGTAGAAAAAATAATTTTATTTCATCTTAGTGATTGGACTTTGTGCTATCTTTATATTTTACACAGTATTGGGGAACTGCATCTCTTATTTATCTGATGTTACACTGTATGCGGAGTCTGGCTTCTTGGGGTTTCAGTTTAAATTTAGGGGTATCTGCACTTTTGTGGACTAATGATGTAATTTGATTTTGTTTGTTATATACCTGTATCACTTTTCCTTCTTTTCTTTTTCCACAAATGTACATTATTTCTGTACAAGTGTGTTTTGCTTGTTACATTGATTAAAATTGATAAATAAATAAAACTGAGCTACAATATCGGGCTAACTTGACCTAGAGCACACAGCACCTGAACACACTATTACCAATAAGTTCAACACTATTAACCTCATTTATAGGGCACCAGGTACCGGACCAGATGAACTCTCAGATATTATTGACTTAGCCTGTAACCCGGAAGATCCCTCCAAACCTAACTGGCTGATGGGAGACCTTAATCTTGCTTCTGCTCAACCCGCCCTAGCCAAAACCTTTCTAGAAGCAATGTCCAACCTCAACTACAAACAAGTCGTGGTTGACCCTACCCATCAAGGAGGAAACCCCCTTGACCTTATCTTCGTCCCTCATCCAGTTACGAGCACGATAGAACAGTTTGAACTTTCCATCACTCCAGTTCCCTGGTCAGACCACAACCTGATAACATTTCAGATACCAATGCATCATATCACATGCCATCGCTCAAATTCTACAGTTACATCAAGAGGCACCCGCTTCAAGCAACTTGACAGGGAGACGATCACGAACTACGCACTCCCAGAACTTGCCCGACCAACGGACAATCTCAACGATATGGTGTCCAACTGGAATGATACCCTCTCATTTTATGCGCAACATCCGGCCATCATCAAAAATGCTTCAGCTGACAGAACAGCCACTAAAAAACAGTCTGCCCCATGGTTCTCCCCTGAACTGCGAGCCTCCCTGCTCCACCTCAGAAAACTGGAGAGAAAATGGAGAATTACCCATAATACCTCTGACCAAGTCATCTATCTAGAATATCTGAAACTCCATCGCGAATCAACATGGGCGAAGAGGAAGGAATTCCACACTGAGATCCTCAACCGCTCACTAAACAAACCAAGAGACCTATTCAACTTAGTAAAATCCTTTACCAACCAACCTTCCCCACCTCATCAGGAATGTATTCAGCCCCAGGCATACGCGAACTACATTCAATCCAAAACAATAAAGATAACTACAACAACCTCACAAGAACCCTCCAAGACTCCCCATATGCAGTTTCCAATCACCAAACTCTCACCTCCCTCAGCTAAGACCATTGAAGAAGTTATTGCATCTATTCAATGCTACGACTGCACCAACCGACCCCTGCCCAGCCCATTGGATCAGGACTATGCGCTCTGAGCTCATCCCAACCATAGCCAACATTGCCAAGTTGTCCTTCACAACTGGAGTCTTCCCAGATGCTCTCAAGCACACATCCATTCGCCCACTACTAAAAAACAACCAGCTAGATCCAAGGAAAGAAGATTCTTACCGACCAATCTCTAGTATCCCTTTACTAGCTAAAATTCTTGAGAAGTTGACCCTGAGACAGATTCAGCAGCATGTAGATTCATCCTCCCCATTAGACCCTTGTCAACATGGTTTCAGGGAAGCCCATGGCGTAGAAACTCTGCTAACAACATTAACCAGTACACTTATCAATGGAATAGACAGCATCAAGAAGGGCTTTGCACTAATCTTTCTCGATATAGCAGCAGTGTTCGACTCCGTAGACCACATGCAACTTCTGATGCGGCTTCATGAGAAGGGAATCCGGGCCAAGCATGGAACTGGTGCAAATCCTACCTCGAAGGCAGATGGCAACAAGTCCGTATTGGTAACACCACATCTGAACCCTTCCAGCAGAAACAGGGTGTACCGCAAGGTTCCTCCCTGTCTGCTCTGCTATTTGATATCTACATGCAGCCAATATGTGACATTACCCGCTCTTTTGGCATTTTGTGCCTTATGTATGCAGACAACGTGCTTCTATTCACTCCTATAACTGTCACTTGCCCGGACTATACAGCATTAATCAACTGCTTCAACGCAATAACAGATTGGCTACTCACCCAGAACCTCCGTATAAATTTCAAAAAAACAGAAGTCCTAATAATCACAAGAAATAAATGTTTCTCTCCTCCACCAACACTGAAAGTCAGAGACGCGGAACTTCCAGTAAAATCCAATATACGCTATCTTGGCATCATACTCGATCAACAGTTGGACTTCAAGGAGCACATAAAATGCACTGTAAAAACCATCTACTTCAAGATCAAAACCCTGCGACACTTGAGACCCATGATCGAACCCGACGACTTCCGTACCATCTTCCAAGCGCTAATCACACCGCACTTCGATTATGCCAATATAGTATTGCAGGGCCTCCCAAAAATTACCCTCAACCCTGTACAGTTAGCCATGAATGCAGCAGCCCGTGTATTTTGGGGAGCCGCAAGGAATGACCACATCTCCCCCATCCTAAAAGAACTCCACTGGCTTCCGATAAGCTGTAGAATCCTATACAAGACCCTCCTTATTACCTTCAAGGCCTTCAACAACATATCACCTGCATCTATTTCTGACCTCATCACACATACTGAAAACAACAGATCTAGGAGATCGCTGGCCGCAGACATGCTACTAATACCAAGCGAATCTACAAACCTCAACCAGACCACCATCAATAGGGCATTCTCGAACTATGCTCCCAGGTGTTGGAAAAAGCTCCCTCCCAGCATTAGAACAATCAGGGACCTTAAGCTATTCAGAAAAGCCCTCAAACACCACCTTTTTCTCATACATTTTACACATCTAGATATCCCCCCCTTCACCCTCCCCCACCCGCACAATCTCAAACAACTGCTATATGATGGCAAAAAACCTACAACGAACTTGTCTCCAATATGTAATGTACTAGAATGTATATAGTTTTCCCCTAGTTACCTCCATGTTTAATCCCTGTTCTATGTAAACGACGGCCAAATTTAACTGGCCAAGTGTTATATTGTTTCAAAGTAAACCGCACTGATGACAAAGAGCACGGTATATAAGAAATGTTAAATAAATAAATAAATAAATTAAATAAATTAAAAAATGTAGGGGTATGTTTATTAAACCGGGCTAACGGTTAACCCGGGCTATCTGCCACTAGGTCCCATATTATTCAATGGGACCTAGTTGCAGATAGCCCGGGTTAACCGTTAGCCCGGTTTAGTAAACATACCCCTTAGTCTACATAGTATTATTTTTACTTTAGATTGTGGTTACTTATTCTGTACTTGGTGAGGGTCGATGTGAGTGTGTGACTGAGGCCAGGTGTTCTGTTAACATGGAGTTTCTACATAAAGATCTATACTGTACTGTAGTAATTTGGCTTGTTCAGCTTTTCAAATAGGTGTATGGATGTTCCAGGGCCCACTGTAGTATTTACAGTGACGCTTTTTTTGGATGGGCTCCTTATGTGAGTTTTGTAAGTTTATGCTGATATGGTATGATATGGTAGGTTTGCTTTTTGTTATAGGGTTTTGTATTAGTTCACAATATGCCTGGTACTGAAGAATAGTGGTGGTTGTTGTTGTTGTTAGTGAGATGATCAAAATCAGATTTTTTTTTTAAATATTGAGTTCATTGGATGAATGTCCTGGTTCTTCTCTGCACCCACTGTGGATACAAAATATATGTTGAAAAAGAAAAAGCAAGAACCATAACACAGTTTATAATAACAAAAGTGAGATATAATTTAGTTTTATAAACTGTGCTGTTGGTTCTTGCTTTCTTTTAGCTCCTTGGTGTGCAAGCAGTGCAGCCACACAGGGCGCAAAGGCTTGGGGGGTGCATTTCGGCTGTCTGCTGTTTCCCTGCCGCCACTGGCAGGACAATAGCAGGCAGATGAAATGCTCCCCCCAAGCCTTTTCGCAGCACTTTAAGCAGGTCTGGTCCCTCCCTCCTGCGACGCGATGTCAGAGTATGGAGGGACAGATCTGTTTAAAGTGCCGGTGCCTTTCAAATCGGGCGCATGCACCCCTCCTGCTCCCCATACGTCCGTCCAGCGCTGCCTGCTCTTTCCCTGCTGCCGGTGCCGCCGTGAAGAAAACAGAGGGTGGCAGCAGCAGGGAAAGATCAGGCAGCGCTGGATGGAGGGGAAGAGGGGGGCGTGTGCTGAAGCTGCAAGCCACACAGGGTACGACTGCAGCTCAATATGACCCTGCGTGCAAACATCTTGCATTTCCTCCACATAATCTAACCAGCTTTTTGGTTTGGTTCAGTCTCTGATTGGCGTTCTGAAAAAGCCCCACCCCCTCTAAGGGGAGGGGGCACCATCTCATTCTTTGCCTCAGGCAGCAGATTGCCTTGAGCCGCCCCTGCCTTCAGCCGTCTCTTTTCCAGGTTAAAGAGCCCTAACCTTTTTAGCCTCTCTTCATAGGAGTATCCTTCCATTCCCTTTACCATTTCGGTGGCTCTTCTCTGAACCTTTTCTAATAGCGCTATATCCTTTTTAAGAAACGGCGACAAGAATTGCACACAATATTCAAGGTGTGGTCGCACCATGGAACGATATAGAGGCATTATAATATCCTTGGTTTATTCTCCATTCCTTTCCTTATGATTCATAGCATTCTATTTGCTCTCTTGGCAAATTTAAAATCAGAACTGGCAAAAAATCTCACTTTGTGGAACTGGCTAACTTGGCAACTCTATGGATGCAGTAGTCGCTGATGCGGGGGCAAATGCAGATATTGCAGGGATTTTCTGCGCTATCTGCAGGAGAGGGCGTGTCTGCAGGAATGGGTGTGTCTGAAGGCGTGGGCATATCTGCAGGCATGGGCGTGTCTGCAGGCATGGGTGTGTCTGCAGGAGTGGGCGTGTCTGCAGGTGTGGGTGTGGCTGAAGGCATGGGCGTGTCTGCATGCATGGGCGTGTCTGCAGGCGTGGGAGTGTCTGCAGGCATGGGTGTGTCCGCAACTGTTGGATCTCAAGGGGAGGCTTTAGATGCAGCCATGTTGCAGTCCGGCCTTCAGTGCGTTATCTACTCCGCTCACCCTCAAAAGATAATGCGAGGCTTTCTGAACTTCTTTGTACATTAGATGCAAAAGGCTAATATGCTTTAGTAAACCTGCCCCTAAGTCTACAGCACCTGATATTCCCCCATGGTCTCCAATAAAGTAGTAACCTACTCTGAACTAGCAAAGACCCTCTGCCCGTCCCGTAGCACTACCTGCTTGTTACCATCCCCTCCTACTGGCTCTCCGAACCCTCCCTGCCTTCCTCCTCACCATCCTTAGCATCTTTAATTCCAGATTCTTTCCCATCTCCCCAGAAGCTCACCCTGATCTGGCCCATCCTTAAAAACCCTCATTGCACCCGTCCATCCCTGCACACTGGCATCCAATCTGCAATCTCACTTTTCTTTCCAAACTCCTGAGAAAACTGGTCTTTTCAGAGCTCTCCTCTCACCCCTCAGAGCTTCCTCAACACCCTCAGAGCTCCCCACTCACCCATCAGAGCTCCCTCTCCCCCCTCATAGCTCTCCTCTCACCCCTCAGAACTCTCCTATCACCCCTCAGAGCTCTCCCCTCACCCCTCAGAGCTCTCCTATCACCCCTCAGAGCTCTCCCCTCACCCCTCAGAGCTCCCCTCTCACCCCTCAGAGCTCCCTCACCCCCCTCAGAGCTCTCCACTCACCCGTCAGAGCTCCCTCTCCCCCCTCATAGCTCTCCTCTCACCCCTCAGAACTCTCCCCTCACCCCTCAGAGCTCACACTCCCCCCTCAGAGATCTTCTCTCACCCCTCAGAACTCTCCACTCACCCGTCAGAGTTCCCTCTTCCCCTCAGAGCTCTCCACTCACCCCTCAGAACTCCCTCTCCACCCTCAGAGCTCTCCCCTCTCCCCTCACCCCTCAGAACTCCCTCTCCCCCCTCAGAGCTCTCCCCTCATCCGTCAGAGTTCCCTCTTCCCCTCAGAGCTCTCCCCTCACCCCTCAGAACTCCCTCTCCCCCCTCAGAGCTCTCCCCTCACCCATCAGAACTCCCCCTCCCCCCTCAGAGCTCTCCCCTCATCCGTCAGAGCTTCCTCTCCCCCCTCAGAGCTCTCCACTCACCCCTCAGATCTTCCTCTCCCCCCTCAGAGCTCCCTCTCCCCCTCAGAGCTCCCTCACCTCCATCAGAGCTCTCCTCTCACCCCTCAGAAATCCCTCTCCCCCTCAGAGCTCGCCCCTCACCCCTCAGAACTCCCTCTCCCCCCAGATCTCTCCCCTCACCCGTCAGAGCTCCCTCTCCCCCCTCAGAGCTCTCCCCTCACCCGTCAGAGCTCCCTCTCCCCCCTCAGAGCTCACCCGTCAGGACTCCCTCTCCACCCTCAGAACTCTCCCCTCATCCCTCAGAACTCCCTCTCCCCCTCAGAGCTCTCCCCTCACCCGTCAGAGCTCTCCTCTCACCCCTAAGAGCTCTCCACTCACCCCTCAGAGCTCCTTCTTCCCCCTCACCCCTCAGAGTTCTGCTCTCACCCCTCAGAACTCTCCTATCACCCCTCAGAGCTCTCCTCACCCTTCAGGGCTCTGCTCTCACCCCTCACAGCTCTCCTCTCACCCCTGTCTTCCAACAGCTTTCCTCCCACCCGTCTTCTCACAGCTCTCCTCTTACCCCTCACAGCTCTCCTCCCACCCCTCAGAACTCTCCTATCACCCCTCAGAGTACTCCTCTCACCCCTGTCTTCCCATAGATCTCCTCCCCCCTCACAGCTCTCTTCTCACCCCTCAGAGCTCTCCTCTCACCCCTGTCTTCTCCTCTCACCCCTGAGAGCTCTCCTCTCACCCCTCAGAGCTTTCCTCTCCCCCCTCAGAGCTCTCCTCTCATCCCTGTCTTCTCACAGCTTTCCTCTCACCCCTCAGAGCTCTCCTCTCACCCCTCAGAGCTCTCCACTCACCCCTCAGAGTTCTCCACTCACCCCTCAGAGCTCTCCTCTCACCCCTGTCTTCTCACAGCTCTCACCCCTCACAGCTCTCCTCTCAGCCGTCAGAGCTCTCCTCTCACCACTGTCATCTCACAGCTCTCCTCCCACCCCTCACAGCTCTCCTCCCACTCCTCAGAGCTCTCCTCTCACCCTTGTCTTCTCACAGCTCTCCTCCCACCCCTCACAGCTCTCCTCTCACCCCTGTCTTCTCACAGCTCTCCTCCCACCCCTCACAGCTCTCCTCTCAGCCGTCAGAGCTCTCCTCCCACCCCTCAGAGCTCTCCTCTCACCCCTCAGAGCTCTCCTCCCACCCTTCAGAGCTCTCCTCTCACCTTTGTCTTCTCACAGCTCTCCTCATCCTTTATTTATTTATTTTTATTTAATATTATTTACTGTCTTTTTTATACCGCTCTTTTTAGAATGAGTGTGGTTTAGATACAACAAAATTTGTGCAGTGCAGGCAGGGTAACTATGGACAGGCAAGCTTGCTGTTACAGGTTACGTGTTCAACGAACAACTATTTACAGGTTGGTTCAACTATATACAAATTGACAGGTCAGAGTATGTTTACATGCAACCTGTCGAGGGTATCAAGATCTAGAGGGCGGGGGTGCAGTCCTGCAGGGTGGGCATGCTGGGGATGACACCCTAGTCCCTGAGTGTGACTTACTGTGAGATGACATCTGCATCAGTATAGTGCTGGAGGAAAAGGTAGTGCTTCAATGCCTTCCTAAACTGGGCGAGGTCGGTGATGGCACGGATGGCAGGTGGAAGGGCGTTCCTGCATGTGAGGGCGTATAGTGCGAAGGCTCTATTTCTAGTTGACTGTGAACATTTCGCAATCGCCTTCGGGAGTACCAGAGTGTTGGCGGCGGCTGATCTCCTAGCTCTGTTGGGAGGGGTGGGCTGGATGAGGTCCATGAAGGAGGTGGAGGAGCACTTATTGATGGCTTTGAAGGTCATCAGTAGGACTTTAAAGGAGAGTCTGCAGTGGACTGGCAACCAGTGCAGCTGTTTCAATATTGGGGTTATGTGTTCTCTTCTGGAGGCTCCGTGCAGAATTCTGGCGGCTGATCTCCTAGCTCTGTTGGGGGGGGGGGGGCTGGATGAGGTCCATGAGGGAGGTGGAGGAGCACTTGTTGATGGCCTTGAAGGTCATCAGTAGGACTTTAAAGGAGAGTCTGCAGTGGACTGGCAACCCAGTGCAACTGTTTCAATATTGGGGTTATGTGTTCTCTTCTGGAGGCTCCGTGCAGAATTCTGGCGGCTGCATTCATTGCAAGCTGCAGAGGGTTGAGTGTGTTCTTTGGGAGACCATGTAGTATTGCATTAGCGTAATCAAAGTGTGGGATTACTAGGGCTTGGTAGACTGTCCGAAAGTCATCTGGCTCAAGCAGCTGTTGCAAATGCTGGAGCGTCCGAATTTTGTTGTAGACGGCTTTGACCATTTTGCTTATCTGGGCTTTCATGTTGAGCTGTTGGTCTAGTGTGACCCCTAGGTACCATACTGTGGACTTGTTGAGGAGCTCTGCATTTCGTACCTTCAGTGAGGTGGGTGGCATGAAAGTTGGGTTCCTGGTGATAAAGAGGACCTCCGTTTTGCTGAAGTTTATTCTGAGGCTCTGCCTATGTAGCCAATCAGTGACTGCATCGAAGCAGGTTGTCAGTGGTGAGAGATCTGGGTGTTCTGTAGAGAAGGGCATATATAGCAAGACATCATCGGCATAGACTAGGCAGTTTATGTTGAAGGAGCGTATGAGATCACAAATGGGTTGCATGTATACGTTGAACAGTAGGGCTGAGAGTGATGATCCCTGTGGCACTCCTTTCTCTTGTGTGAAAGGTGTGGAGGTAGAGGAGCCGGTTCTCACCTGTTGCCATCTGTCTGTCAGGAATGATGCGCACCAGGTTAGCCCTGTACCGTGGATGCCCTTCTCTTTGAGGCATGTTAGGAGAATTTCATGGCTGACAGAATCAAAGGCTGCAGCGATGTCCATAAAGATCAGGGCAAACCCTTGTCTGATGTTGTCCAACCCAATGGCTAATGAGCTGAAGAGAGTGGTCAACAGGGTCTCAACACTATGTGACTCCCTGAATCCATGCTGGCACGGGTTGAGGGGCACGCTTGTCTCGATGTGGTGATGAAGTTGACGTTGGATGACCTGTTCAATCATTTTTGCCAGAAGAGGAATGCTCGAGATTGGCCTGTAGGAGTCCATCTTAGCTGAGTCCAACTTGTTGTTTTTCAGTAGGGGCCTGATGGTTTGCTTCAGGTTTCGATGGAAGGTCCCAGTTGAGAATGACAGCTCTATGAGTTTGGCCAGGAAGGGGCTAAGATTGACTCGCAGTGATTTTACCCAAAATGCAGGAAAAGGGTCATTTGGGGCTGTGGTGGTGTTTATGGCTGTGATGGTGTCTTGAATGCCTTTCTTGGTTGGGGCTGAGAAGGTGGTGATGATGTCGTGGGTGTCCTTCATAGGTGGGGGGGGGGGGGTGTTGGATGGTGTTCCTCGTCTGAGAGAGTGAGTTTTGTGGTCCCGCCGGTCTGGCTTGTTTTGGCCTGCAGGTAGTTGGCGTATTCCTCTGGGTCAGGGAGGCTTGGTTTCGTAGGGGAAGGCTCTTTTGTTGTTGTCCAGATTAATTTGAAGAGCTCGTGCGGTTTATTAAGGGAGCACTGCAATCTCTCTGCATGAAATTTCTTCATTCTTGCTGCAACGGCTACATGGTGGCTTCCTAGATGAGCAATGTATGGCTCTCCGTTGACCTTCGGCGATGACAATGTCTCTCAAGCTTTCTAAAGTGGAGAAGTGACTTCCGTAGCTCAGGGGAATACCATGGGGCATTCTGTCTTTTCCCTGGAGGCTTATCTGTGGGTGGTTGTTGGATGATGGCATCAAGGCTCGTGTTCCATGTGGAGATCATGTCGTCAAGACTGTGTGCAGGCGAGTTATGGAGAGTATGGGCTCTGTTCAAGATTTCATCCTTGTCAAAAGGCCGTAAGCACCTTTCCGATACTGTGGAGGCCTTGGCTGAGGGCTGAGAGCTACTGTGGTTGGGGAGCATTGGCATCTGGAACCTTATCAAGCTGTGGCCCGACCATGGCACTGGGCTGATGGACAGA
Organism: Ichthyophis bannanicus; assembly: GCA_033557465.1. Taxonomy (NCBI): domain Eukaryota; kingdom Metazoa; phylum Chordata; class Amphibia; order Gymnophiona; family Ichthyophiidae; genus Ichthyophis; species Ichthyophis bannanicus. Next base: position 24,656,814 of record CM066035.1, read on the forward strand.
TCAAGGTCATGCTTGGGGGTCTAGTACTGTCCGTGGGGCGAAGATCAGGTCAAGCATATTTCCCTTTACATGGGTGGGGGCGTCAACTACCTGTATGTATCCTAGCTCTTTGAGAGCCTTGAGGAAGGACTTGGCATGCGTATCCTGGAGAGCAGGGAGGTTGAAATCACCCAACACTCAACACCCTTGTCTTCTCACAGCTCTCCTCTCACCCCTCAGAGCTCTCCTCTCACCCCTGTCTTCTCAGAGCTCTCCTCTCACCCCTGTCTTCTCACAGCTCTCCTCTCACCCCTCAGAGCTCTCCTCTCACCCCTGTCTTCTCACAGCTCTCCTCTCATTCCTGTCTTCTCATAGCTCTCCTCTCACCGGTCAATCAGGTATTCGCCCCAGTGATAGCAGAGAAACCATTCTCCTCTCCTTTCTGAACGAACTCCATGCTTCCCAAGATCGCGCTCTCATCTCAACAGCTGTCTCACTGGATCTGTCTTCTGCTTTCGATTTAGTCGATCACACTGCTTTCTTCACTCGTCTTCTTGATGCCGGGATCACTGGTTCTTCCTTCATTGGTTGCGCTGCTTTCTCGCCTCTAGGTCCTTCGCTGTCTCCTCTGGTCCTGTCATCTCACCAGCTGTTCCCATACCCTGTGATGTAGATCGATTGTTTTTCGTTATCAGAATATAGAAAGACTAAAGGACATGCAATGAAGCTACAGGGTAAACTATTTAAGACTAATAAAAGAAATTTATTTTTCACTCAACGTGTAATCAAACCCTGGAATTTGTTACCGGAGGATGTAGTAAAGGCTGTTAGTGTAGCTGGGTTTAAAAAAGGTTTGGACAAGTTCCTGGAGGAAAGGTCCATAAACCATTATTAAGAAGGGACCCAGGATGTCAATGCTTGACCCAATACAAGCACTGCGGAACCTGTGTCTTTTGGGGAAACTGCTAGGTACGTATGACCTAGATTGGCCACTGCTGGAAACAGGATACTGGGCTTCATGGACCTTGGTCTGACCCAGTATGGCATATCTTATGTTCTTATTTTCTTATGTCCCCCAAGGGTCTGTCCTTGCTCCCCTCCTTTTCAATGTCTTCCTGGCTCCACTCACTCTCCTGATCCAGCAGACGGTATATCTGTGTATTATTACGCAGATAACATTATTCTCTTACCCTATACCAGCCGCACCGCACCTGACACTACCCCTCTCAATGCCTGTCTCTCCTGCATCAACTCCTGGATTTCTTCAAATTTCCTCCATCTCAACCCTGGCTATTTGGTTTACCTTTGATGGTCCTGTCCCTTCCCTACCTCCCTCCCTCACTCCCCTCCTCCCCCTTCCCCCTGGTCCCCTCATTACATTAGCTCGGTGTCACCTTAGACTCTGCCCTATCCTTTCACAATCACCTGTCTTCCATCATACGCTACTGCTCCCTGCGACAGATTCACGCCATTTGTCCTTTGCTTACACTCCATCCTTGGTCACACTGCTACTTTCTCTTGTAAAATCCCGGATAGACTAGTGCAACATCATCCTCGCTGGTCTGCCACAATACCAGTTACGTAGGCAGCAACTTCTACAGAACACCGCAGCCCTTACTACCCCCGTGCAGATCATACCACCCCATTACTCATTCACCTCCACTGGCTCTCCATTGCCTTCCGAATCCAGTTTAAGGTCCTAGCCCTAGTCCATAAAGCTGTTTATACCGGCACTCCATAATACCTTTCAGATCTGGTTCATCTTCACACCCCTCAGTGCTCACTCCGACCGTATGTCCCTCCCCCCCCCCCCTTCACAAGCACACCTGGAGTCCACCCGCAACTCTGCCCTCTTCCTTCTCAGCCCCAAGCTATGGAACTCCATCCCCCTTGACTTGCCACAGGAACTCTCCTTCACCAAATCCAAGTCAATGTTGAAAACCCATCTTTTCTGCTCCGTTCAGTCTCCCTCCCCCTCCCCTCCATACTGAGACTGACCCCTTCCCTCCTCCCCACCTCCTCCCCCGTGTTCTCCCTTCATCTCTCATCCTACTTTCCCTTTCCCATCCACGTTATGGCGATCTTTTCCCTTTTCAGCAGTGTTTTATGTACTGTAAACCACCCAGATGATCGAGCATAGAGCGGTACATTAAAAGGCAAAATAAAGATAAGAGAACCAGGCCCAGCCCTGCTCAGCTTCTGAGACGAGACTCATTCAGGGACAGTTCTTCCAAATTTCTCCATCCGAGCTAGTTGTCAGGAGAGGAGCTGATGTCTCAGGATAAAGTACAGACCTGTCAGCAACTAAACAGCAAATCGACTTACAGAGCAGCAACCCTGCGTCTATTCCACCAGCCCCTAGAGCACAGAGTTGCCAAGTTACCTAGGAGAGAGATTCTTTGCAAGTTCTGGTTTTAGATTTGCACTGCAATGCATTGGGTATTTGTACTTCCTGATACTACCCATTAGAATAGGTGCTACAGATCCCATAATGCATCAGAATGAGACTGTCAGAAATACAGGACTGGCTGTAAATCTCACTGCTGGGACTGGATAACTCTGAGAATAGCAGGACACCCCCTATAGATGGAAACCACTAGACTGCTACACATCCCTTACAAAACTGTACCTTGCATAACCCAAAGAGAGGACAACGGCCCTGAGGGAGAAACATTACACGATAATGGGTGATACAAGGGACAGGCAGACCACTGGACGTGGGGGGGGGGGGGGGCAGACAGGAAGACACCCAGAGAAGGAGAGTGACACCCAAACAGAGAGGGTGACAGGGGGGGGGGGGGGCCCAGAAGGAAAGAGAGAAACAGAAAGGGAGGGTGACAGATAGAGAGGGTGACATGGGGGGAAGAAGGAAGGAGAGACTCAGAAAGGGAGGGTGACAGATAGAGAGGGTGACATGGGGGGGATGAAGGAAGGAGAGACTCAGAAAGGGAGGGTGACACCCAGATAGAGAGGGTGACAAGGGGAGGGGATGAGGGATGGTGAGACTCAGAAACGGAGAGTGACACTCAGATAGAGATGGTGACATGGGGGGGGGATGTAGAAAGGAGAGACTCAGAAAGGGAGGGTGACACCCAGATAGAAAGTGTGACAGGGGGAGGGGGGGGGGGGATGAAGGAAGATGAGACTCAGAATGGGAGGGTGACAGATAGATAGGGTGACATGGGGGGATGAAGGAAGGAGAGACTCAGAAAGGGAGGGTGACAGATAGAGAGGGTGACATGGGGGGATGAAGGAAGGAGAGACTCAGAAAGGGAGGGTGACAGATAGAGAGGGTGACATGGGGGGATGAAGGAAGGAGAGACTCAGAAAGGGAGGGTGACACTCAGGTAGAGAGGGTGACATGGGGGGGATGAAGGAAGGAGAGACTCAGAAAGGGAGGGTGACACTCAGGTAGAGAGGGTGACATGGGGGGTGAAGGAAGAAAAGACTCAGAAAGGGAGGGTGACAGATAGAGAGGGTGACATGGGAGGAAGAAGGAAGGTGAGACTCAGAAAGGAAGGGTGACACCCAGATAGAGAGGGTGACATGGGGGGCGGAGGATGAAGGAAGGTGAGACTCAGAAAGGGAGGGTGACAGATAGAGAGGGTGACATGGGGGGGATGAAGGAAGGAGAGACTCAGAAAAGGAGGGTGACAGATAGAGAGGGTGACATGGGGGGGATGAAGGAAGGAGAGACTCAGAAAGGGAGGGTGACACTCAGGTAGAGAGGGTGACATGGGGGGATGAAGGAAGGAGAGAATCAGAAAGGGAGGGTGACACTCAGGTAGAGAGGGTGACATGGGGGGATGAAGGAAAGTGAGACTCAGAAAGGGAGGGTGACACTCAGGTAGAGAGGGTGACATGGGGGTGGGGATGAAGGAAGGTGAGACTCAGAAAGGGAGGGTGACAGATAGAGAGGGTGACATGGGGGGATTAAGGAAGGAGAGACTCAGAAAGGGAGGGTGACAGATAGAGAGGGTGACATGGGGGGGGGGATGAAGGAAAGAGAGACTCAGAAAAGGAGGTTGACAAGGGGGCGAGGAAGAAGGAAGGTGAGACTCAGAAAGGAAGGGTGACACCCAGATAGAGAGGGTGACATGGGGGGGGGGAGGATGAAGGAAGATGAGACTCAGAAAGGTAGGGTGACAGATCGAGAGGGTGACAGGGGGGATGAAGGAAGGAGAGACTCAGAAAGGGAGGGTGACACTCAGGTAGAGAGGGTGACAGGGGGGGTGAAGGAAGGAGAGACTCAGAAAGGGAGGTTGACACTCAGGTAGAGAGGGTGACATGGGGGGTTGAAGGAAGCTGAGACTCAGAAAGGGAGGGTGTCACTCAGGTAGAGAGGGTGACATGGGGGAGATGAAGGAAGGGGAGACTCAGAAAGGGAGGGTGAAACTCAGGTAGAGAGGGTGACATGGCGGGGGTGATGAAGGAAAGAGAGACTCAGAAAGGGAAGGTGACAGATAGAGAGGGTGACATGGGGGGGCAATGAAGGAAGGAGAGACTCAGAAAGGGAGGGTGACAGATAGAGAGGGTGACATGGGGGGGCAATGAAGGAAGGAGAGACTCAGAAAAGGAGGGTGACAAGGGGGAGAGGAAGAAGGAAGGTGAGACTCAGAAAGGAAGGGTGACACCCAGATAGAGAGGGTGACATGGGGGGATGAAGGAAGCTGAGACTCTGAAACGGAGAGTGACACTCATATAGAGAGGGTGACATGGGGGGGGGGTGGGGAAGGGAGAGACTCAGAAATCGAGGGTGACACCCTGTTAGATAGTGTGACATGGGGGGGGGGGGGGGAGGATGAAGGAAGATGAGACCCAGAAAGGGAGGGTGACAGAAAGGGTGATATGGGGGGATGAAGGAAGGAGAGACTCAGAAAGGGAGGGTGACACTCAGGTAGAGAGGGTGACATGGGGGGGATGAAGGAAGGAGAGACTCAGAAAGGGAGGGTGACACTCAGGTAGAGAGGGTGACGGGGGGATGAAGGAAGCTGAGACTCAGAAAGGGAGGGTGACACTCAGGTAGAGAGGGTGACATGCGGGGGGGGGGTGAAGGAAGGAGAGAATCAGAAAGGGAGGGTGACAGATAGAGAGGGTGACATGGGGGATGAAGGAAGGAGAGACTCAGAAAGGGAGGGTGACACTCAGGTAGAGAGGGTGACATGGGGGGATGAAGGAAGGAGAGACTCAGAAAGGGAGGGTGACACTCAGGTAGAGAGGGTGACATGGGGGATGAAGGAAGGAGACAATCAGAAAGGGAGGGTGACACTCAGGTAGAGAGGGTGACATGGGGGGATGAAGGAAAGTGAGACTCAGAAAGGGAGGGTGACACTCAGGTAGAGAGGGTGACTTGGGGGTGGGGATGGAGGAAGGTGAGACTCAGAAAGGGAGGGTGACAGATAGAGAGGGTGACATGGGGGATTAAGGAAGGTGAGACTCAGAAAGGGAGGGTGACGCTCAGGTAGAGAGGGTGACATGGCAGGGGCGATGAAGGAAGGAGAGACTCAGAAAGGGAGGGTGACATTGGGGGGAAGGAAGAAGGAAGGAGAGACTCAGAAAGGGAGGGAGACAGATAGAGAGGGTGACATGGGGGGACGAAGGAAGGAGAGACTCAGAAAAGGAGGGTGACATGGGGGGGGGGGAGGTAGAAGGAAGGTGAGACTCAGAAAGGAAGGGTAAAACCCAGACAGAGAGGGTGACATGGGAGGGATGAAGGAAGGAGAGACTCAGAAAAGGAGGGTGACATGGGGGGGGGGAGGAAGAAGGAAGGAGAGACTCGGAAAGGGAGGGTGACAGATAGAGAGGGTGACATGGGGGGGATGAAGGAAGGAGAGACTCAGAAAAGGAGGGTGACATGGGGGGAAGAAGAAAGAAGGTGAGACTCAGAAAGGAAGGGTGACACCCACATAGAGAGGGTGACATGGGGGGGGGGAGGTGAAGGGTGGTGAGACTCAGAAATGGAGAGTGACACTCAGATGGAGCAGGTGACATGGGGGGATGTAGAAAGGAGAGTCTCAGAAAGGGAGGGTGACACCCAGATAGAGAGGGTGGCAAGGGGGGGGGGGGGGGAATGAGGGATGGTGAGTCTATGAAAAGGGTGGGTGACACCCAGATAGAGAGGGTTAAATCGGGGGATGACGGAAGGTGAGACTACGAAAGGGAGGGTGACACCCAGATAGAGAGGGTGACATGGGGGGATGAAGGAAGTTGAGACTCATAAAGGGAGAGTGACACTCAGATAGACAGGTTGACAAATGGGGAGGGGATGAAGGAAGGTGAGCTCAGAAAGGGAGGGTAACACTCAGATAGAGAGGGTAACATGGGGTGTGAAGGAAGGTGAGACTCAGAAAGGGAGGGTGACAGATAGAGAGGGTGACATGGGGGGGATGAAGGAAGGAGAGACTCAGAAAGGCAGGATGACAGCTAGCGAGGGTGACATGGGGGGATGAAGGAAGGAGAGACTCAGAAAAGGAGGGGTGCCACTCAGGTAGAGAGGGTGACATAGGGGGGATGAAGGAAGGAGAGACTCAGAAAGGGAGGGTGACACTCAGGTAGAGAGGGTGACATGGCGGGGGCGATGAAGGAAAGAGAGACTCAGAAAGGGAGGGTAACAGATAGAGAGGGTGACATGGGGGGGCAATGAAGGAAGGAGAGACTCAGAAAGGGAGGGTGACAGATAGTGAGGGTGACATGGAGGGATGAAGGAAGTTGAGACTCAGAAAGGGAGGGTGACACTCAGGTAGAGAGGGTGACATGGGGGAGATGAGGGAAGGTGAGACTCAGAAAGGGAGGCTGACACTCAGGTAGAGAGGGTGACATGGGGGGGATGAAGGAAGGTGAGACTCAGAAAGGGAGGGTGACAGGTAGAGAGGGTGACATGGCGGGGACAATGAAGGAAGGAGAGACTCAGAAAGGGAGGGTGACAGATAGAGAGGGTGACATGGGGGGGATGAAGGAAGGAGAGACTCAGAAAAAGAGGGTGACATGGGGGGGAGGAAGAAGGAAGGTGAGAGTCAGAAAGGAAGGGTGACACCCAGATAGAGAGCGTGACATGGGGGGGGGGGGATCAAGGAAGATGAGACTCAGAAACGGAGAGTGACACTCAGATAGATAGGGTGACATGGGGGGGGGGATGTAGAAAGGAGAGACTCAGAAAGGGAGGGTGACACCCAGATAGAGAGTGTGACCTGGGGTAAGGGGGGAATGAAGGAAGATGAGACTCAGAAAGGGAGGGTGACAGATAGAAAGGGTGACATGGGGGGGGATGAAGGAAAGAGAGACTCAGAAAGGGAGGGTGACAGATAGAGAGGGTGACATGGGGGGGTGAAATAAGGAGAGACTCAGAAAGGGAGGGTGAGTTGAAACTCAGGTTAGAGAGGGTGACATGGGGGGATGTAGCAAGCCGAGCCTCAGAAACGGATGGTGACACCCAGTTAGAGAGTGTGACATGGGGGGGTGAAGGAAGGAGAGACAGAAAGGGAGGGTGACAGATAGAGAGGGTGACATGGGGGGATGAAATAAGGAGAGACTCAGAAAGGGAGGGTGAAACTCAGGTAGAGAGGGGTGACATGGGGGGACGAAGGAAGGAGATACACAGAAAGGGAGGGTGACACTCAGGCAGAGAGGGTGACATGGGGGGATGAAGGAAGCTGAGACTCAGAAAGGGAGGGTGACACTCAGGTAGAGAGGGTGACATGGGGGGACGAAGGAAGGAGAGACTCAGAAATGGAGGGTGACACTCAGTTAGAGAGGGTGACATGGGGGATGAAGGAAGGAGAGACTCAGAAAGGGAGGGTGACACTCAGGTAGAGAGGGTGACATGGGGGGGATGAAGAAAGGAGAGAGACTCAGACCGGGAGGGTGACACTCAGGTAGAGAGGGTGACATGGGGGATGAAGGAAAGTGAGACTCAGAAAGGGAGGATGACACTCAGGTAGAGAGGGTGACATGGGGGTGGGGATGAAGCAAGGTGAGACTCAGAAAGGGAGGGTGACAGATAGAGAGGGTGACATGGGGGATTAAGGAAGGTGAGACTCAGAAAGGGAGGGTGACACTCAGGTAGAGAGGGTTAGCGACATGGCGGGGACGATGAAGGAAGGATAGACTCAGAAAGGGAGGGTGACCTTGGGGGGAAGGACGAAGGAAGGAGAGACTCAGAAAAGGAGGGTGACATGGGGGGGGAGGAAGAAGGAAGGAGAGACTCGAAAAGGGAGGGTGACAGATAGAGAGGGTGACATGGGGGGATGAAGGAAGGAGAGACTCAGAAAGGGAGGGTGACACTCAGGTAGAGAGGGTGACATGGGGGGACGAAGGAAGGAGAGACTCAGACAGGGAGAGTGACCCTCAGTTAGAGAGGGTGACATGGGGGATGAAGGAAGGAGAGAGACTCAGAAAGGGAGGGTGAAACTCAGGTAGAGAGGGTGACATGGGGGGATGAAGGAAGGAGAGACTCAGAAAGGGAGGGTGACACTCAGGTAGAGAGAGGGTGACATGGGGGGATGAAGGAAAGTGAGACTCAGAAAGGGGAGGATGACACTCAGGTAGAGAGGGTGACATGGGGGTGGGGATGAAGGAAGGTGAGACTCAGAAAGGGAGGGTGACAGATAGAGAGGGTGACATGGGGGATTATAGGAAGGTGAGACTCAGAAAGGGAAGGTGACACTCAGCTTAGAGAGGGTGACATGGGCGGGGACGATGAAGGAAGGAGAGACTCAGAAAGGGAGGGTGACCTTGGGGGGAAGGACGAAGGAAGGGAGAGACTCAGGAAAAGGAGGGTGACATGGGGGGAGGAAGAAAGAAGGAAGGAGAGACTCGAAAAGGGAGGGTGACAGATAGAGAGGGTGACATGGGGGGATGAAGGAAGGTGAGACTCATAAAGGGAGGGTGACACCCAGATAGAGAGGGTGACATGGGGGGGGGTGAAGGGTGGTGAGACTCAGAAATGGAGAGTGACTCTCAGATAGAGCAGGTGACATGGGGGATGTAGAAAGGAGAGTCTCAGAAAGGGAGGGTGACACCCAGATAGAGAGGGTGGCAAGGTGGGGGGGGGGCTGAAGGAAGGTGACACTCAGAAAGGGAGGGTGACACCCAGATAGAGAGGGTGACAAGGTGAGGGGATGAGGGATGGTGAGTCTATGAAAAGGGTGGGTGACACCCAGATGGAGAGGGTGACATGGGGGGATGAAGGAAGGTGAGACTCAAAAAGGGAGGGTGACACTCAGATAGAGAGGGTGAAATCGGGGGATGACGGAAGGTGAGACTACGAAAGGGAGGGTGACACCCAGATAGAGAGGGTGACATGGGGGGATGAAGGAAGGAGAGACTCAGAAAGGGAGGGTGACAGATAGAGAGGGTGACATGGGGGGATGAAGGAAAGTGAGACTCAGAAAGGGAGGGGTGACAGATAGAGAGGGTGACATGGGGGGATGAAGGAAGGAGAGACTCAGAAAGGGAGGGTGACACTCAGATAGAGAGGGTGACATGGGGGGAATGAAGGAAGGAGAGACTCAGAAAGGGAGGGTGACACTCAGGTAGAGAGGGTGACATGGGGGGTGAAGGAAGGAGAGACTCAGAAAGGGAGGGTGACAGATAGAGAGGGTGACATGGGAGGAAGAAGGAAGGTGAGACTCAGAAAGGAAGGGTGACACCCAGATAGAGAGGGTGACTTGGGGGGGGGGAGGATGAAGGAAGGTGAGACTCAGAAAGGGAGGGTGACAGATAGAGACGGTGACATGGGGGGGAATGAAGGAAGGAGAGACTCAGAAAGGGAGGGTGACAGATAGAGAGGGTGACATGGGAGGATGAAGGAAGGTGAGACTCAGAAAGGAAGTGTGACACCCAGTTAGAGAGGGTGACATGGGGGGATGAAGGAAGGAGAGAATTAGAAAGGGAGGGTGACACTCAGGTAGAGAGGGTGACATGGGGGGATGAAGGAAAGTGAGACTCAGAAAGGGAGGGTGACAGGTAGAGAGGGTGACATGGGGGTGGGGATGAAGGAAGGTGAGACTCAGAAAGGGACGGTGACAGATAGAGAGGGTGACAAGGGGGGATTAAGGAAGGAGAGACTCAGAAAGGCAGGGTGACAGATAGAGAGGGTGACATGGGGGGGGGGGGGATGAAGGAAAGAGAGACTCAGAAAAGGAGATTGACAAGGGGGGCGAGGAAGAAGGAAGGTGAGACTCAGAAAGGAAGGGTGACACCCAGATAGAGAGGTTGACATGGGGGGGGGGGAGGATGAAGGAAGATGAGACTCAGAAAGGAAGAGTGACAGATAGAGAGGGTGACATGGGGGGGGATGAAGGAAGGAGAGACTCAGAAAGGGAGGGTGACACTCAGGTAGAGAGGGTGACATGGGGGGAGGAAGGAAGGAGAGACTCAGAAAGGGAGGTTGACACACAGTTAGACAGGGTGACATGGGGGGTTGAAGGAAGCTGAGACTCAGAAAGGGAGGGTGTCACTCAGGTAGAGAGGGTGACATGGGGGAGATGAAGGAAGGGGAGACTCAGAAAGGGAGGGTGACACCCAGATAGAGAGGGTGACATGGCGGGGGGTGATGAAGGAAAGAGAGACTCAGAAAGGGGAAGGTGACAGATAGAGAGGGTGACATGGGGGGGGATGAAGGAAGGAGAGACTCAGAAAGGGAGGGTGACAGATAGAGAGGGTGACATGGAGGGGCAATGAAGGAAGGAGAGACTCAGAAAAGGAGGGTGACATGGGGGGGAGGAAGAAGGAAGGTGAGACTCAGAAAGGAAGGGTGACACCCAGATAGAGAGGGTGACATGGGGGGATGAAGGAAGCTGAGACTCTGAAACGGAGAGTGACACTCATATAGAGAGGGTGACATGGGGGGATGTAGAAAGGAGAGACTCAGAAAGGGAGGGTGACACCCAGATAGAAAGTGTGACATGGGGGGGGGGAGGATGAAGGAAGATGAGACCCAGAAAGGGAGGGTGACAGAAATGGTGACATGGGGGGGGGGGGATGAAGGAAGGAGAGACTCAGAAAGGGAGGGTGACACTCAGGTAGAGAGGGTAACATGGGGGGATGAAGGAAGGTGAGACTCAGAAAGGTAGGGTGACACTCAGATAGAGAGGGTGACATGCGGGGGGGGGGGGGATGAAGCAAGGAGAGACTCAGAAAGGTAGGGTGACAGATAGAGAGGGTGACATGGGGGATGAAGGAAGGAGAGACTCAGAAAGGGAGGGTGACACTCAGGTAGAGAGGGTGACATGGGGGATGAAGGAAGGAGAGACTCAGAAAGGGAGGGTGACACTCAGGTAGAGAGGGTGACATGGGGGATGAAGGAAGGAGACAATCAGAAAGGGAGGGTGACACTCAGGTAGAGAGGGTGACATGGGGGGATGAAGGAAAGTGAGACTCAGAAAGGGAGGGTGACACTCAGGTAGTGTGGGTTACTTGGGGGTTGGGATGAAGGAAGGCGAGACTCAGAAAGGGAGGGTGACAGATAGAGAGGGTGACATGGGGGATTAAGGAAGGTGAGACTCAGAAAGGGAGGGTGACACTCAGGTAGAGAGAGGGTGACATGGCGGGGCCCATGAAGGAAGGAGAGACACAGAAAGGGAGGGTGACATTGGGGAGAAGGAAGAAGGAAGGAGAGACTCAGAAATGGAGGGAGACAGATAGAGAGGGTGACATGGGGGGACGAAGGAAGGAGAGACTCAGAAAAGGAGGGTGACATGGGGGGGGGGGAGGTAGAAGGAAGGTGAGACTCAGAAAGGAAGGGTAAAACCAGACAGAGAGGGGTGACATGGGAGGGATGAAGGAAGGAGAGACTCAGAAAAGGAGGGTGACATGGGGGGGGGGGCGGAAGAAGGATGGAGAGACTCGGAAAGGGAGGGTGACAGATAGAGAGGGTGACATGGGGGGGGGGAATGAAGGAAGGACTCAGAAAAGAACCAGAAAGGAGGGTGACATGGGGGGAAGAAGAAAGAAGGTGAGACTCAGAAAGGAAGGGTGACACCCACATAGAGAGGGTGACATGGGGGAGGTGAAGGGTGGTGAGACTCAGAAATGGAGAGTGACACTCAGATGGAGCAGGTGACATGGGGGTATGTAGAAAGGAGAGTCTCAGAAAGGGAGGGTGACACCCAGATAGAGAGGGTGGCAAGGGGGGGGGGGGAATGAGGGATGGTGAGTCTATGAAAAGGGTGGGTGACACCCAGATAGAGAGGGTGACATGGGGGGATGAAGGAAGGTGAGACTCAAAAAGGGAGGGTGACACTCAGATAGAGAGGGTTAAATCGGGGGATGACGGAAGGTGAGACTACGAAAGGGAGGGTGACACCCAGATAGAGAGGGTGACATGGGGGGATGAAGGAAGTTGAGACTCATAAAGGGAGAGTGACACTCAGATAGACAGGTTGACAAATGGGGGAGGGAATGAAGGAAGGTGAGGCTCAGAAAGGGAGGGTAACACTCAGATAGAGAGGGTAACATGGGGGGTGAAGGAAGGTGAGACTCAGAAAGGGAGGGTGACAGATAGAGAGGGTGACAGGGGGGGGATGAAGGAAGGAGAGACTCAGAAAGGCAGGATGACAGATAGAGAGGGTGACATGGGGGGGATGAAGGAAGGAGAGACTCAGAAAGGGAGGGTGACACTCAGGTAGAGAGGGTGACATAGGGGGGATGAAGGAAGAAGAGACTAAGAAATGGAGGGTGACAAACAGTTAGAGAGGGTGACATGGCGGGGGCGTTGTAGGAAAGAGAGACTCAGAAAGGGAGGGTAAACAGATAGAGAGGGTGACATGGGGGGGCAATGAAGGAAGGAGAGACTCAGAAATGGAGGGTGACAGATAGTGAGGGTGACATGGAGGGATGAAGGAAGCTGAGACTCAGAAAGGGAGGGTGACACTCAGGTAGAGAGGGTGACATGGGGGAGATGAGGGAAGGTGAGACTCAGAAAGGGAGGGTGACACTCAGGTAGAGAGGGTGACATGGGGGGGATGAAGGAAGGTGAGACTCAGAAAGGGAGGGTGACACTCAGGTAGAGAGGGTGACATGGCGGGGCAGATGAAGGAAAGAGAGACTCAGAAAGGGAGGGTAAACAGATAGAGAGGGTGACAGGGGTGGGGCAAGGAAGGAAGTAGAGGCTCAGAAAGGGAGGGTGACAGATAGGGTGGGTGACATGGGGGGGATGAAGGAAGGAGAGACTCAGAAAAAGAGGGTGACATGGGGGGAGGAAGAAGGAAGGTGAGACTCAGAAAGGAAGGGTGACACCCAGATAGAGAGCGTGACATGGGGGGGGGGGGGATCAAGGATGATGAGACTCAGAAACGGAGAGTGACACTCAGATAGATAGGATGACATGGGGGGGATGTAGAAAGGAGAGACTCAGAAAAGGAGGGTGACACCCAGATAGAGAGTGTGACCTGGGGGGAGGGGGGAATGAAGGAAGATGAGACTCAGAAAGGGAGGGTGACAGATAGAAAGGGTGACATGGGGGGGATGAAGGAAGGAGAGACTCAGAAAGGGAGGGTGACAGATAGAGAGGGTGACATGGGGGATGAAATAAGGAGAGACTCAGAAAGGGAGGGTGAAACTCAGGTAGAGAGGGTGACATGGGGGGACGAAGGAAGGAGAGACTCAGAAAGGGAGGGTGACACTCAGGTAGAGAGGGTGACATGGGGGGATGAAGGAAGCTGAGACTCAGAAAGGGAGGGTGACACTCAGGTAGAGAGTGTGACATGGGGGGGTGAAGGAAGGAGAGACAGAAAGGGAGGGTGACAGATAGAGAGGGTGACATGGGGGGATGAAATAAGGAGAGACTCAGAAAGGGAGGGTGAAACTCAGGTAGAGAGGGTGACATGGGGGGACGAAGGAAGGAGAGACTCAGAAAGGGAGGGTGACACTCAGGTAGAGAGGGTGACATGGGGGGATGAAGGAAGCTGAGACTCAGAAAGGGAGGGTGACACTCAGGTAGAGAGGGTGACATGGGGGGACGAAGGAAGGAGAGACTCAGAAATGGAGGGTGACTCTCAGGTAGAGAGGGTGACATGGGGGATGAAAGAAGGAAGGAGAGACTCAGAAAGGGAGGGTGACACTCAGGTAGAGAGGGTGACATGGGGGGATGAAGGAAGGAGAGACTCAGAAAGGGAGGGTGACACTCAGGTAGAGAGGGTGACATGGGGGGATGAAGGAAAGTGAGACTCAGAAAGGGAGGATGACACTCAGGTAGAGAGGGTGACATGGGGGTGGGGATGAAGGAAGGTGAGACTCAGAAAGGGAGGGTGACAGATAGAGAGGGTGACATGGGGGAGATGAGGGAAGGTGAGACTCAGAAAGGGAGGGTGACACTCAGGTAGAGAGGGTGACATGGGGGGGATGAAGGAAGGTGAGACTCAGAAAGGGAGGGTGACACTCAGGTAGAGAGGGTGACATGGCGGGGGCGATGAAGGAAAGAGAGACTCAGAAAGGGAGGGTAACAGATAGAGAGGGTGACATGGGTGGGGCAATGAAGGAAGGAGAGGCTCAGAAAGGGAGGGTGACAGATAGAGAGGGTGACATGGGGGGGATGAAGGAAGGAGAGACTCAGAAAAAGAGGGTGACATGGGGGGAGGAAGAAGGAAGGTGAGACTCAGAAAGGAAGGGTGACACCCAGATAGAGAGCGTGACATGGGGGGGGGCATCAAGGAAGATGAGACTCAGAAACGGAGAGTGACACTCAGATAGATAGGATGACATGGGGGGGATGTAGAAAGGAGAGACTCAGAAAAGGATGGTGACACCCAGATAGAGAGTGTGACCTGGGGGGGGAGGGGGGAATGAAGGAAGATGAGACTCAGAAAGGGAGGGTGACAGATAGAAAGGGTGACATGGGGGGGATGAAGGAAGGAGAGACTCATAAAGGGAGGGTGACATATAGAGAGGGTGACAAGGGGGGATGAAAAAAGGAGAGAGACTCAGAAAGGGAGGGTGAAAAACTCAGGTAGAGAGGGTTGACATGGGGGGACGAAGGAAGGAGAGACTCAGAAAGGGAGGGTGACACTCAGGTAGAGAGGGTGACATGGGGGGATGAAGGAAGCTGAGACTCAGAAAGGGAGGGTGACACTCAGGTAGAGAGTGTGACATGGGGGGGGTGAAGGAAGGAGAGACCAGAAAGGGAGGGTGACAGATAGAGAGGGTGACATGGGGGGATGAAATAAGGAGAGACTCAGAAAGGGAGGGTGTGAAACTCAGGTTAGAGAGGGTGACATGGGGGGACGAAGGAAGGAGAGACTCAGAAAAGGGAGGGTGACACTCAGGTTAGAGAGGGTGACATGGGGGGTAGGAAGGAAGCTGAGACTCAGAAAGGGAGGGTGACACTCAGGTAGAGAGTGTGACATGGGGGGGACGAAGGAAGGAGAGACTCAGAAAGGGAGGGTGACTCTCAGGTAGAGAGGGTGACATGGGGGATGAAGGAAGGAGAGACTCAGAAAGGGAGGGTGACACTAAGGTAGAGAGGGTGACATGGGGGGATGAAGGAAGGAGAGACTCAGAAAGGGAGGGTGACACTCAGGTAGAGAGGGTGACATGGGGGGATGAAGGAAAGTGAGACTCAGAAAGGGAGGATGACACTCAGGTAGAGAGGGTGACATGGGGGTGGGGATGAAGGAAGGTGAGACTCAGAAAGGGAGGGTGACAGATAGAGAGGGTGACATGGGGGATTAAGGAAGGTGAGACTCAGAAAGGGAGGGTGACACTCAGCTAGAGAGGGTGACATGGCGGGGACGATGAAGGAAGGAGAGACTCAGAAAGGGAGGGTGACCTTGGGGGGAAGGACGAAGGAAGGAGAGACTCAGAAAAGGAGGGTGACATGGGGGGGGGGAGGAAGAAGGAAGGAGAGACTCGAAAAGGGAGGGTGACAGATAGAGAGGGTGACATGGGGGTGGGGATGAAGGAAGGAGAGACACAGAAAAGGAGGGTGACATGGGGGGAGGAAGAAAGAAGGTGAGACTCAGAAAGGAAGGGTGACACTCAGGTAGAGAGGGTGACATGGGGGAGATGAGGGAAGGTGAGACTCAGAAAGGGAGGGTGACACACAGATAGAGAGGGTGACATGGGGCGGGAGATGAAAGGAAGGTGATGAGACTCATAAACGGAGGGTGACACCCAGATAGAGAGGGTGACATGGGGGGGGGGGGAAGGGTGGTGAGACTCAGAAATGGAGAGTGACTCTCAGATAGAGCAGGTGACATCGGGGGATGTAGAAAGGAGAGTCTCAGAAAGGGAGGGTGACACCCAGATAGAGAGGGTGGCAGGGGGGGGGGGTGAAGGAAGGTGACACTCAGAAAGGGAGGGTGACACCCAGATAGAGAGGGTGCCAAGGTGCGGGGATGCCGGATGGTGAGACTATGAAAAGGGTGGGTGACACCCAGATGGAGAGGGTGACATGGGGGGATGAAGGAAGGTGAGACTCAAAAAGGGAGGGTGACACTCAGATAGAGAGGGTGAAATCGGGGGATGACGGAAGGTGAGACTACGAAAGGGAGGGTGACAGGCACATAGAGAGGGTGACATGGGGGGGATGAAGGAAGTTGAGCCTCATACAGGGAGAGTGAGTCTCAGATAGAGAGGGGGAGAATTTGGTGTGGGCATGAAGGAAGGTGAGGCTCAGAAAGGGAGGGTAACACTCAGATAGAGAGGGTAACATGGGGGATGAAGGAAGGTGAGACTCAGAAAGTGAGGGTGACAGATAGAGATGGTGACATGGGGGCGATGAAGGAAGGAGAGACTCAGAAAGGCAGGATGACAGATAGAGAGGGTGACATGGGGGGATGAAGGAAGGAGAGTCTCAGAAAGGGAGGGTGACACTCAGGTAGAGAGGGTGACATGGGGAGGATGAAGGAAGGAGAGACTCAGAAAGGGAGGGTGACACTCAGGTAGAGAGGGTGACATGGGGGGATGTAGGAAGCTGAGTCTCAGAAAGGGAGGGTGACACTCAGGTAGAGAGGGTGACATGGGGGAGATGAAGGAAGGTGAGACTCAGAAAGGGAGGGTGACACTCAGGTGGAGAGGGTGACATGGGGGGGATGAAGGAAGTTGAGACTCAGAAAGGGAGGGTGACACTCTGGTAGAGAGGGTGACATGGCGGGGGCGATGAAGGAAAGAGAGACTCAGAAAGGGAGGGTAACAGATAGAGAGGGTGACATGGGGGGCAATGAAGGAAGGAGAGACTCAGAAAGGGAGGGTGACAGATAGAGAGGGTGACATGGGGGGATGAAGGAAGGAGAGACTCAGAAAAGGAGGGTGACATGGGGGGGAGGAAGAAGGAAGGTGAGACTCAGAAAGGAAGGGTGACACCCAGATAGAGAGCGTGACATGGGGAGTGGGGGGGGATGAAGGAAGATGAGACTCAGAAATGGAGAGTGACACTCAGATAGAGAGGGTGACATGGGGGATTAAGGAAGGTGAGACTCAGAAAGGGAGGGTGACACTCAGCTAGAGAGGGTGACATGGCGGGGACGATGAAGGAAGGAGAGACTCAGAAAGGGAGGGTGGCCTTGGGGGGAAGGAAGAAGGAAGGAGAGACTCAGAAAGGGAGGGTGACAGATAGAGAGGGTGACATGGGGGATGAAGGAAGGAGAGACTCAGAAAGGGAGGGTGACACTCAGGTAGAGAGGGTGACATGGGGGGATGAAGGAAGGAGAGACTCAGAGAGGGAGGGTGACACTCAGGTAGAGAGGGTGACATGGGGGGATGAAGGATGGAGAGAATCAGAAAGGGAGGGTGACACACAGGTAGAGAGGGTGACATGGGGGGATGACGGAAAGTGAGACTCAGAAAGGGAGGGTGACACTCAGGTAGAGAGGGTGACATGGGGGTGCGGATGAAGGAAGGTGAGACTCAGAAAGGGAGGGTGACAGATAGAGAGGGTGACATGGGGGATTAAGGAAGGTGAGACTCAGAAAGGGAGGGTGACACTCAGGTAGAGAGGGTGACATGGCGGGGGCGATGAAGGAAGGAGAGACTCAGAAAGGGAGGGTGACATTGGGGGGGAAGGAGGAAGGAGAGACTCAGAAAGGGAGGGAGACAGATAGAGAGGGTGACATGGGGGGGGATGAAGGAAGGAGAGACTCAGAAAAGGAGGGTGACATGGGGGGGGGGGGAAGAAGGAAGGTGAGACTCAGAAAGGAAGGGTAAAACCCAGATAGAGAGGGTGACATGGGAGGGATGAAGGAAGGAGAGACTCAGGAAAAGGAGGGTGACATGGGGGGGGGGGGGAGGAAGAAGGAAGGAGAGACTCGGAAAAGGAGGGTGACAGATAGAGAGGGTGACATGGGGGGGATGAAGGAAGGAGAGACTCAGAAAAGGAGGGTGACATGGGGGAGGAAGAAGGAAGGTGAGAGTCAGAAAGGAAGGGTGACAACCAGATAGAGAGGGTGACATGGGGGGGATGAAGGAAAGAGAGACTCAGAAAAGGAGGGTGACATGGGGAGGAGGAAGAAGGAAGGCGAGACTCAGAACGGACGGGTGACACCCAGACAGAGAGGGTGACATGGGGGGCGGAGGATGAAGGAAGGTGAGCCTCAGAAAGGGAGGGTGACAGATAGAGAGGGTGACATGGGGGGGATGAAGGAAGGAGAGACTCAGAAAGGGAGGGTGACAGATAGAGAGGGTGACATGGGGGATGAAGGAAGGAGAGACTCAGAAAGGGAGGGTGACAGTTAGAGAGGGTGACATGGTGGGATGAAGGAAGGTGAGACTCAGAAAGGGAGTGTGACAGATAGAGAGGGTGACATGGGGGATGAAGGAAGGAGAGACTCAGAAAGGGAGGGTGACACTCAGGTAGAGAGGGTGACATGGGGGGGGGATGAAGGAAGGAGAGACTCAGAAACGGAGAGTGACACTCAGATAGAGATGGTGACATGGGGGGGATGTAGAAAGGAGAGACTCAGAAAGGGATGGTGGCACCCAGATAGAGAGTGTGACATGTGTGTGTGTGGGGGGGGGGGGGGATGAAGGAAGGTGAGACTCAGAAAGGGAGGGTGACAGTCAGGTAGAGAGGGTGACATGGCGGGGGCGATGAAGGAAAGAGAGACTCAGAAAGGGAGGGTGACAGATAGAGAGAGTGACATGGGGGGCAAAGAAGGAAGGAGAGACTCAGAAAGAGAGGATGACAGATAGAGAGGGTGAGATGGGGGGATGAAGGAAGGAGAGACTCAGAAAAGGAGGGTGACATGGGGGGGAGGAAGAAGGAAAGTCAAACACAGAAAGGAAGGGTGACACCCAGATAGAGAGGGTGACATGGGGGGGGGATGAAGGAAGGTGAGACTCAGAAAGGGAGTGTGACAGATAGAAAGGGTGACATGGGGGGGATGAAGGAAGGAGAGACTCAGAAAGGGAGGCTGACAGAAAGAGAGGGAGACATGGGGGGATGAAGGAAGGAGGGACTCAGAAAGGGAGGGTGCCACTCAGGTCGAGAGGGTGACATGGGGGGATGAAGGAAGGAGAGACTCAGAAAGGGAGGGTGCCACTCAGGTAGAGAGGGTGACATGGGGGGGATGAAGGAAGGAGAGACTCAGAAAGGGAGGGTGACACTCAAAGGTAGAGAGGGTGAACTGGGGGGGGGGGTTAAGGAAAGAGAGACTCAGAAAGGGAGTGTGACAGATAGAGAGGGTGACATGGGGGATGAAGGAAGGAGAGACTCAGAAAGGGAGGGTGACACTCAGGTCGAGAGGGTGACATGGGGGGATGAAGGAAGGAGAGACTCAGAGAGGGAGGGTGACACTACGGTAGAGAGGGTGACATAGGGGGATGAAGGAAGGAGAGAATCAGAAAGGGAGGGTGACACTCAGGTAGAGAGGGTGACATGGGGGGATGTAGGAAAGAAAGGGAGGGTGACACTCAGGTAGAGAGGGTGACATGGGGGTGTGGGATGAAAGGAAGGTGAGGAGACTCAGAAAGGGAGGGTGACAGATAGAGAGGGTGACATGGGGGGATTAAGGAAGGAGAGACTCAGAAATGGAGGGTGACAGATAGAGAGGGTGACATGGGGGGGATGAAGGAAAGAGAGACTCACAAAAGGAGGTTGACAAGGGGGACGAGGAAGAAGGAAGGTGAGACTCAGAAAGGAAGGGTGACACCCAGATAGAGAGGGTGACATGGGGGGGGGGGAGGATGAAGGAAGGTGAGACTCAGAAAGGAAAAGGTGTGACAGATAGAGAGGGTGACATGGGGGGGATGAAGGAAGGAGAGAGACTCAGAAAGGGAGGGTGAAGATAGAGAGGGTGACATGGGGGGGGATGAAGGAAGGAGAAGAGACTCAGAAAGGGAGGGTGACCTCAGGTAGAGAGGGTGACATGGGGGGGATGAAGGAAGGAGAGACTCAGAAAGGGGAGGGTGACACTCAGGTAGAGAGGGGTGACATGGGGGGGATGTATAAAGGAGAGATTCAGAAAGGGAGGGTGACACCCAGATAGAGAGTGTGACATGGGGGGAGGGGGGAATGAAGGAAGGAGAGACAGAAAGGGAGGGTGACAGATAGAGAGTGTGACATGGGGGGATGAAGGAAGGAGAGACTCAGAAAGGGAGGGTGACACTCAGGTAGAGAGGGTGTCATGGGGGGTGAAGGAAGGAGAGACAGAAATGGAGGGTGACAGATAGAGAGGGTGACATGGGGGGGATGAAGGAAAAGAGAGACTCACAAAAGGAGGTTGACCAGGGGGGCGAGGAAGAAGGAAGGTGAGACTCAGAAAGGAAGGGTGATACCCAGATAGAGAGGGTGACATGGCGGGGGCTATAAAGGAAAGAGAGACTCAGAAAGGGAGGGTAACAGATAGAGAGGGTGACATGGGGGGGCAATGAAGGAAGGAGAGACTCAGAAAGGGAGGGTGACAGATAGAGAGGGTGACATGGGGGGATGAAGGAAGGAGAGACTCAGAAAAGGAGGCTGACATGGGGGGGGGGGGGGAGGAAGAAGGAAGGTGAGACTCAGAATGGAAGGGTGACACCCAGATAGAGAGCGTGACATGGGGGGGGGATGAAGGAAGATGAGACTCAGAAACGGAGAGTGCACTCAGATAGAGAGGGAGACATGGGGGGGATGTAGAAAGGAGAGACTCAGAAAGGTAGGGTGACAGATAGAGAGGGTGACATGGGGGTGGGGGGGATGAAGGAAGATGAGACTCAAAAAGGGAGGGTGACAGATAGAAAGGGTGACATGGGGGGGGGGATGAAGGAAGGAGAGACTCAGAAAGGGAGGGTGACAGATAGAGAGGGTGACATGGGGGGATGAAATAAGGAGAGACTCAGAAAGGGAGGGTAACACACAGTTAGAGAGGGTGACATAGGGGGGATGAAGGAATTAGAGAATCAGAAAGGGAGGGTTACACTCAGGTAGAGAGGGTGACATGGGGGGATGAAGGAAGCTGAGACTCAGAAAGGGAGGGTGACACTCAGGTAGAGAGGGTGAAATGGGGGGTGAAGGAAGGAGAGACAGAAAGGGAGGGTGACAGATAGAAAGGGTGACATGGGGGGATGAAGGAAGGAGAGACTCAGAAAGGGAGGGTGACACTCAGGTAGAGAGGGTGACATGGGGGGATGAAGGAAGGAGAGACTCAGAAAGGGAGGGTGACACTCAGGTAGAGAGAGTGACATGGGGGGATGAAGGAAGGAGAGAATCAGAAAGGGAGAGTGACACTCAGGTAGAGAGGGTGACATGGGGGGATGAAGGAAAGTGAGACTCAGAAAGGGAGGATGACACTCAGGTAGTGAGGGTGACATGGGGGTGGGGATGAAGGAATGTGAGAGACTCAGAAAGGGGAGGGAGACAGATAGAGAGGGTGACATGGGGGATTAAGGAAGGTGAGACTCAGAAAGGGAGGGTGACACTCAGCTAGAGAGGGTGACATGGCGCGGACAATGAAGGAAGGAGAGACTCAGAAAGGGAGGGTGACCTTGGGGGGAAGGATGAAGGAAGGAGAGACTCAGAAAAGGAGGGTGGACATGGGGGGGGGGGAGGAGAAGGAAGGTGAGACTCAGAAAGGAAGGGTAAAACCCAGATAGAGAGGGTGACATGGGAGGGATGAAGGAAGGAGAGACTCAGAAAAGGAGGGTGACATTGGGGGGGGGGGGGGGGAGGAAGAAGGATGGAGAGACTAGGAAAGGGAGGGTGACAGATAGAGAGGGTGACATGGGGGGATGAAGGAAGGAGAGACTCAGAAAAGGAGGGTGACATGGGGGGATGTAGAAAGGAGAGTCTCAGAAAGGGAAGGTGACACCCAGATAGAGAGGGTGGCAAGGTGGGGGGGGGGGTGAAGAAAGGTGACACTCAGAAAGGGAGGGTGACACCCAGATAGAGAGGGTGACAAGGGGAGGGGATGAGGGATGGTGAGTCTATGAAAAGGGTGGGTGACACCCAGATAGAGAGGGTGACATGGGGGGATGAAGGAAGGTGAGACTCAAAAAGGGAGGGTGGCACTCAGATAGAGAGGGTGAAATCGGGGGATGACGGAAGGTGAGACTACGAAAGGGAGAGTGACACCCAGATAGAGAGGGTGACATGGGGGATGAAGGAAGTTGAGACTCATAAAGGGAGAGTGACACTCAGATAGACAGGTTGACAAATGGGGGAGGGGATGAAGGAAGGTGAGGCTCAGAAAGGGAGGGTGACACTCAGGTAGATAGGGTAACATGGGGGGGATGAAGGAAGGAGAGACTCAGAAAGGCAGGATGACAGATAGAGAGGGTGACATGGGGGGGATGAATGAAGGTGAGACTCAGAAAGGGAGGGTGACACTCAGGTAGAGAGGGTGACATGGGGGGGGATGAAAGTAAGGAGAGGACTCAGAAAGGGAGGGTGACAACTCAGGTAGAGAGGGTTGACATGGGGGGATGAAGGAAGCTGAGACTGAGGAAAGGGAGGGTGACACTCAGTTAGAGAGGGGTACAGGGGGGGACGAAGGAAGGTGAGACTCAGAAAGGGAGGGTGACACTCAGGTAGAGAGGGTGACATGGCCGGGGGCGATGAAGGAAAGGAGAGGACTCAGAAAGGGAGGGTAACAGATAGAGAGGGTGACATGGGGGGGCAATGAAGGAAGGAGAGACTCAGAAAGGGAGGGTGACAGATAGAGAGGGTGACATAGGGGGATGAAGGAAGGAGATACTCAGAAAAGGAGGGTGACATTGGGGGGGAGGAAGAAGGAAGGTGAGACTCAGAAAGGAAGGGTTACACCCAGATAGAGAGCGTGACATGGGGGGGGGGATGAATGAAGATGAGACTCAGAAACGGAGAGTGACACTCAAATAGATAGGGTGACATGGGGGGGATGTAGAAAGGAGAGACTCAGAAAGGGAGGGTGACACCCAGATAGAGAGTGTGACATGGGGGGAGGGGGGAATGAAGGAAGATGAGACTCAGAAAGGGAGGGTGACAGATAGAGAGGGTGATATGGGGGGATGAAATAAGGAGAGACTCAGAAAGGGAGGGTGACACTCAGGTAGAGAGGGTGACATGGGGGGATGAAGGAAGCTGAGACTCAGAAAGGGAGGGTGACAATCAGGTAGAGAGGGTGACATGGGGGGGGGTGAAGGAAGGAAGGAGAGACAGAAAGGGAGGGTGACAGATAGAGAGGTTGCCATGGGGGTATGAAGGAAGGTGAGACTCAGAAAGGAAGGGTGACACTCAGGTAGAGAGGGTGACATGGGGGGATTAAGGAAGGAGAGACTCAGAAAGGGAGCGTGACACTCAGGTAGAGAGGGTGACATGGGGAGATGAAGGAAGGAGAGAATCAGAAAGGGAGAGTGACACTCAGGTAGAGAGGGTGACATGGGGGGATGAAGGAAAGTGAGACTCAGAAAGGGAGGATGACACTCAGGTAGAGAGGGTGACATGGGGGTGGGGATGAAGGAAGGTGAGACTCAGAAAGGGAGGGTAACAGATAGAGAGGGTGACATGGGGGATTAAGGAAGGTGAGACTCGGAAAGGGAGGGTGACACTCAGCTAGAGTGGGTGACATGGCGGGGACGATGAAGGAAGGAGAGACTCAGAAAGGGAGGGTGACCTTGGGGGGAAGGAAGAAGGAAGGAGAGACTCAGAAAGGGAGGGTGAAAGATAGAGTGGGTGACATGGGGGGATGAAGGAAGGAGAGAGTCAGAAAAGGAGGGTGACATGGGGGGGGGGAGGAAGAAGGAAGGTGAGACTCAGAAAGGAAGGGTGACACCCAGATAGAGAGGGTGACATGGGAGGGATGAAGGAAGGAGAGACTCAGAAAGGGAGGGTGACAGAAACAGAGGGTGACAACGGGGGGATGAAGGAAGGAGGAGAGACTCAGAAAAGGAGGGTGACATGGGGGAGGAAGAAGAAGGAAGGTGAGACTCAGAAAGGAAGGGTGACACCCAGATAGAGAGGGTGACATGGGGGGGGATGAAGGAAAGAGAGACTCAGAAAAGGAGGGTGACATGGGGGGGAGGAAGAAGGAAGGTGAGACTCAGAAAGGAAGTGTGACACCCAGATAGAGAGTGTGACATGGGGGGGGGGGGGAGGATGAAGGAAGGTGAGACTCAGAATGGGAGGGTGACAGATAGAGAGGGTGACATGGGGGGGGATGAAGGAAGGAGAGACTCAGAAAGGGAGGGTGACAGATAGAGAGGGTGACATGGGGGGATGAAGGAAGGAGAGACTCAGAAAGGGAGGGTGACACTCAGGTAGAGAGGGTGACATGGAGGGATGAAGGAAGCTGAGACTCAGAAAGGGAGGGTGACACTCAGGTAGAGAGGGTGACATGGGGGAGATGAAGGAATGTGAGATTCAGAAAGGAAGGGTGACACCCAGATAGAGAGGGTGACATGGGGGGGGGGGGATGTGAAGGAAGGTGAGACTAAGAGACGGAGAGTGAAACTCAGATAGAGAGGGTGACTTAGGGGGAATGTAGAAAGTAGAGACTCAGAAAGGGAGGGTGACACCAAGATAGAGAGTGTGACATGGGGGGGGGGATGAAGGAAGGTGAGACTCAGAAAGGAAGGGTGACACTCAGGTAGAGAGGGTGACATGGCGGGGGCGATGAAGGAAAGAGACTCAGAAATGGAGGGTGACAGATAGAGAGAGTGACATGGGGGGCAATGAAGGAAGGAGACTCAGAAAGGGAGGGTGACAGATAGGGAGGGTGACTTGGGGGGATGAAGGAAGGAGAGACTCAGAAAGGGAGGGTGACAGATAGAGAGGGTGACATGGGGGGATGAAGGAAGGAGAGACTCAGAAAGGGAGGGTGACACTCAGGTAGAGAGGGTGACATGGGGGAGGAAGGAAGGAGAGACTCAGAAAGGGAGGGTGACACTCAGGTAGAGAGGGTGACATGGGGGGATTAAGGAAGGAGAGAATCAGAAAGGGATGGTGACACTAAGGGTAGAGAGGGTGACATGGGGGGATGAAGGAAAGTGAGAGACTCAGAAAAGGGAGGGTGACACTCAGGTAGAGAGGGTGACATGGGGGTGGGGATGAAGGAAGGTGAGACTCAGAAAGGGAGGGTGACAGATAGAGAGGGTGACATGGGGGGATGAAGGAAAGAGAGACTCAGAAAAGGAGGTTGACAAGGGGGCGAGGAAGAAGGACGGTGAGACTCAGAAAGTAAGGGTGACACCCAGATAGAGAGGGTGACATGGGGGGATGAAGGAAAGAGAGACTCAGAAAAGGAGGTTGACAAGGGGGCGAGGAAGAAGGAAGGTGAGACTCAGAAAGGAAGGGTGACAGATAGAGAGGGTGACATGGGGGGATTAAGGAAGGAGAGACTCAGAAACGGAGGGTGACAGATAGAGAGGGTGACATGGGGGGATGAAGGAAAGAGAGACTCAGAAAGGGAGGTTGACAAGGGGGCGAGGAAGAAGGACGGTGAGACTCAGAAAGTAAGGGTGACACCCAGATAGAGAGGGTCACATGGGGGGGGGGAGGATGAAGGAAGGTGAGACTCAGAAAGGAAGGGTGACAGATAGAGAGGGTGATATGGGGGGGATGAAGGAAGGATAGACTCAGAAAGGGAGGGTGACAGATAGAGAGGGTGGACATGGGGAGCGGATGAAGGAAGGAGAAACTCAGAAAGGGAGGGTGACATTCAGATAGAGGGTGACAAGGAGGGATGAAGGAAGGAGAGACTCAGAAAAGGAGGCTGACACTCAGATAGGGAGGGTGACAAGGGGGGATGAATGAGGATAAACTCAGAAAGGGAGGGTACCACCTAGATAGAGAGGGTGACATGGTGGGGATGAAGGAAGGAGAGACTCAGAAAAGGAGGCTGACACTCAGAGAGAGTGACAAGGGTGGATGAAGAAAGGTGAGACTCAGAAAGGAAGGGTGTCTCTCAGATAGAGAGGGTGACATAGGGGAGGGGATGAAGGAAGTTGAGACTCAGAAAGGATGGTGACACTCAAAAAGGGAGGGTGAAAAGGGGGTATGAAGGAAGATGAGACTCAGAAAGGGAGGGTGACACTAAGATAGAGAGGGTGACATGGGGGGGTGAAGGAAGGTGAGACTCAGAAAGGGGGAGTGACATTCAAATAGAGAGGGTGAGAAGGACGGATGAAGGAAGGTGAGACTCAGAAAGTGAAGGTGACACTGAGATAGAGAGGGTGACATGGGGGCAGGGAGGTAGGAAGGTAAGACTCAGCAATGCAGGGTGACATCCAGATAGAGAGGGTGACAAGGGGGAATGAAGGAAGGTGAGACTCAGAAAGGGAGGGTGACACTCAGATAGAGAGGGTGACAAGGGGGGATGAAGGAACGTGAGACTCAGAAAGGGAGGGTGACACTCAGGTAGAGAGGGTGACATGGGGGGATGAAGGAAAGTGAGACTCAGAAAGGGAGGGTGACGCTCAGGTAGAGAGGGTGACATGGGGGTGGGGATGAAGGAAGGTGAGAGAAAGGGAGGGTGACAGATAGAGAGGGTGACATGGGGGGATTAAGGAAGGAGAGACTCAGAAACGGAGGGTGACAGATAGAGAGGGTGACATGGGGGGATGAAGGAAAGAGAGACTCACAAAAGGAGGTTGAGAAGGGGGCGAGGAAGAAGGAAGGTGAGACTCAGAAAGGAAGGGTGACACCCAGATAGAGAGGGTCACATGGGGGGGGGGAGGATGAAGGAAGGTGAGACTCAGAAAGGAAGGGTGACAGATAGAGAGGGTGACATGGGGGGGATGAAGGAAGGAGAGACTCAGAAAGGGAGGGTGACAGATAGAGAGGGTGACATGGGGAGGGGATGAAGGAAGGAGAAACTCAGAAAGGGAGGGTGACATTCAGATAGAGGGTGACAAGGAGGGATGAAGGAAGGAGAGACTCAGAAAAGGAGGCTGACACGCAGGTAGAGAGGGGGACAAGGGGGGGGGGGGGATGAAGGAAGGTGAGAGACTCAGAAAGGGAGGGTGACACCCAGATAGAGAGGGTGACATGGGGATAAAGTAATGTGAGAATCAGAAAGGAAGGGTGACAGATAGAGAGGGTGACAAGGGGGGATGAATGAGGATAAACTCAGAAAGGGAGGGTACCACCTAGATAGAGAGGGTGACATGGTGGGGATGAAGGAAGGAGAGACTCAGAAAAGGAGGCTGACACTCACAGAGAGTGACAAGGGGGGATGAAGAAAGGTGAGACTCAGAAAGGAAGGGTGTCACTCAGATAGAGAGGGTGACATGGGGGAGGGGATGAAGGAAGGTGAGACTCAGAAAGGAAGGTGACACTCAAAAAGGGAGGGTGACAAGGGGGTATGAAGGAAGATGAGACTCAGAAAGGGAGGGTGACACTAAGATAGAGAGGGTGACATGGGGGGGTGAAGGAAGGTGAGACTCAGAAAGGGGGGGTGACATTCAAATAGAGAGGGTGACAAGGACGGATGAAGGAAGGTGAGACTCAGAAAGTGAAGGTGACACTGAGATAGAGAGGGTGACATGGGGGCAGGGAGGTAGGAAGGTAAGCAATGCAGGGTGACATCCAGATAGAGAGGGTGACAAGGGGGAATGAAGGAAGGTGAGACTCAGAAAGGGAGGGTGACACTCAGATAGAGAGGGTGACAAGGGGGGATGAAGGAACGTGAGACTCAGAAAGGGAGGGTGACACCCAGATAGAGAGGATGACAAGGGGAGATGAAGGAAGTTAAGACTCGGAAAGGGAGGGTGACACCCAGATAGAGGGGTGTCATGGGGGGGGGGGGTTGAAGGAAGGTGAGACTCAGAAAGGGAGGCTGACACCCAGATAGAGAGGGTGACATGGGGGATGAAGTAATGTGAGAATCAGAAAGGGAGGGTGACATTCAGATAGATAGGGTGACATGGGGGGATGAAGGAAGGAGAGACTCAGAAAGGGAGGGTAACACCCAGATAGAGAGGGTGACATGGGGGATGAAGTAATGTGAGACTCAGAAAGGGAGGGTGACACCAGATAGAGAGGATGACAAGGGGGGAATGAAGGAAGTTAAGACTCGGAAAGTGAGGGTGACACCCAGATAGAGGGGTGACATGGGGGGGGGGATGAAGGAAGGTGAGACTCAGAATGGGAGGTTGACACCCAGATAGAGAGGGTGACAATGGGGGGGGGGGGGATGAGGGATGGTGAGACTATGAAAAGGGTGGGTGACACCCAGATAGAGAGGGTGACATGAGGAGATGAAGGAAGGAGAGACTCAAAATGGGAGGGTGACACTTAGATAGAGAGGGTGAAATCGGGGGATGACGGAAGGTGAGTCTACGAAAGGGAGGATGACACCCAGGTAGAGAGTTTGACAAGGGGGGAGGGGATGAGGGATGGTGAGACTATGAAAATAGAGGGTGACACCCAGATAGAGAGGGTGAAAAGGGGGGGGGGGGTGAAGGAAGGTGACACTCAGAAAGGGTGGGTGACATTCAGATAGAGAGGGTGACAAGGGGGGGGGGGATGAGGGATGGTGAGACTATGAAAAAGGAGGTTGACACCCAGATAGAGAGGGTGAAATGGGGGGATGAAGGAAGGTGAGACTCAAAAAGGTAGGGTGAAACACAGATAGAGAGGGTGACAGGGGGTGGGGGTGACGGAAGGTGACACTCAGAAAGGGAGGGTGACACCCAGATTGAGAGGGTGACAAAGGGGGGGATGAGGGACGGTGAGACTATGAAAAGGGAGGGTGACACCCAGATAGAGGGGGTGAGATGGGGGGATGAAGGAAGGTGAGACTCAAAAAGGAAGGGTGACACTCAGATATAGAGGGTGATGGGGGGGGGGGATGAAGGAAGGTGAGACTCAGAAAGGGAGGGTGACACCCAGATAGAGAGGGTGACAAGGGGGGGTGAAGGAAGGTGACACTCAGAAAGGGAGGGTGACACCCAGATATAGAGGGTAATGGGGGGGGGGGCGCTGAAGGAAGTTGAGACTCAAAAAGGGAGGGTGACAAGGGGGTATGAAGGAAGATGAGACTCAGAAAGGGAGGGTGACACTAAGATAGAGAGGGTGACATGGGGGGGTGAAGGAAGGTGAGACTCAGAAAGGGGGGGTGACATTCAAATAGAGAGGGTGACAAGGACGGATGAAGGAAGGTGAGACTCAGAAAGTGAAGGTGACACTGAGATAGAGAGGGTGACCTGGGGGCAGGGAGGTAGGAAGGTAAGCAATGCAGGGTGACATCCAGATAGAGAGGGTGACAAGGGGGAATGAAGGAAGGTGAGACTCAGAAAGGGAGGGTGACACCCAGAGAGAGAGGGTGACACGGGGGGATGAAGGAACGTGAGACTCAGAAAGGGAGGGTGACACCCAGATAGAGAAGATGACAAGGGGGGATGAAGGAAGGTGAGACTCGGAAAGGGAGGATGACACCCAGATAGAGAGGGTGACAAGGGGAGATGAAGGAAGTTAAGACTCGGAAAGGGAGGGTGACACCCAGATAGAGGGGTGACATGGGGGGGGGGGATGAAGGAAGGTGAGACTCAGAAAGGGAGGCTGACACCCAGATAGAGAGGGTGACATGGGGGATGAAAGTAATGTGAGAATCAGAAAGGGAGGATGACATTCAGATAGATAGGGTGACATGGGGGGATGAAGGAAGGAGAGACTCAGAAAGGGAGGGTAACACCCAGATAGAGAGGGTGACATGGGGTATGAAGTAATGTGAGACTCAGAAAGGGAGGGTGACACCCAGATAGAGAGGATGACAAGGGGGGAATGAAGGAAGTTAAGACTCGGAAAGTGAGGGTGACACCCAGATAGAGGGGTGACATGGGGGGGGGGATGAAGGAAGGTGAGACTCAGAATGGGAGGTTGACACCCAGATAGAGAGGGTGACAATGGGGGGGGGGGGGGATGAGGGATGGTGAGACTATGAAAAGGGTGGGTGACACCCAGATAGAGAGGGTGACATGAGGAGATGAAGGAAGGAGAGACTCAAAATGGGAGGGTGACACTTAGATAGAGAGGGTGAAATCGGGGGATGACGGAAGGTGAGTCTACGAAAGGGAGGATGACACCCAGGTAGAGAGTTTGACAAGGGGGGAGGGGATGAGGGATGGTGAGACTATGAAAATAGAGGGTGACACCCAGATAGAGAGGGTGAAAAGGGGGGGGGGGTGAAGGAAGGTGACACTCAGAAAGGGTGGGTGACATTCAGATAGAGAGGGTGACAAGGGGGGAGGGGATGAGGGATGGTGAGACTATGAAAAAGGAGGTTGACACCCAGATAGAGAGGGTGACATGGGGGGATGAAGGAAGGTGAGACTCAAAAAGGGAGGGTGACACTCAGATAGAGAGGGTGAAATGGGGGGATGAAGGAAGGTGAGACTACGAAAGGGAGGTGACACCCAGATAGAGAGGGTGACAGGGGGTGGGGGTGACGGAAGGTGACACTCAGAAAGGGAGGGTGACACCCAGATTGAGAGGGTGGACAAAGGGGGGGATGAGGGACGGTGTGAGACTATGAAAAGGGAGGGTGACACCCAGATAGAGGGGGTGAGATGGGGGGATGAAGGAAGGTGAGACTCAAAAAGGAAGGGTGACACTCAGATATAGAGGGTGATGGGGGGGGGGGATGAAGGAAGGTGAGACTCAGAAAGGGAGGGTGACACCCACATAGAGAGGGTGACAAGGGGGGGTGAAGGAAGGTGACACTCAGAAAGGGAGGGTGACACCCAGATATAGAGGGTAATGGGGGGGGGGGGGCGCTGAAGGAAGTTGAGACTCAAAAAGGGAGAGTGACAGATAGAGAGGGTGACATGGGGGTGAAAGAAGGAGAGAATCTGAAAGGGAGGGTGACACTCAGATAGAGAGTGTGTCATGGGGAAGGATGAAGGAAGGTGAGACTCAGAA
Organism: Ichthyophis bannanicus; assembly: GCA_033557465.1. Classification (NCBI taxonomy): domain Eukaryota; kingdom Metazoa; phylum Chordata; class Amphibia; order Gymnophiona; family Ichthyophiidae; genus Ichthyophis; species Ichthyophis bannanicus. Next base: position 24,688,036 of record CM066035.1, read on the forward strand.
AGGGAGAGTGACACTCAGATATAGATGGTGACGGGGGGGGGGGGGTGGATGAAGGAAGGTGAGACTCAGAAAGGGAGGATGATACACAGATAGAGAGGGTGGCAAGGGGGTATGAAGAAAGTTGAAACTCAGAAAGGGAGGGTGACACACAGATAGAGAGGGTGAAAAGGGGGGATGAAGGAAGGTGAGACTCGGAAAGGGAGGATGACACCCAGATAGAAAGGGTGACAAGGGGAGATGAAGGAAGATAAGACTCGGAAAGGGAGGGTGACACTCAGATAGAGAGGGTGTCTTGGGGGGGGGATGAAGAAAGGTAAGACTCAGAAAGGGTGGGTGACACTCAGATAGAGAGGGTGACAAGGGGGGTGAAGGAAGGTAAGACTCAGAAAGAGTGGGTGACACTCAGATAGAGAGGGTGACAAGGGGGGATGAAGGAACGTGAGACTCAGAAAGGGAGGGTGACATTCAGATATAGGGTGACAAGGGTGGATGAAGGAAGGTGATTCTCAGAAAGGGAGGGTGGCACCCAGATAGAGAGGGTGACAGGGGGAGGGGATGAGGGATGGTGAGTCTATGAAAAGGGTGGGTGACACCCAGAGAGAGAGGGTGACATGGGGGGATGAAGGAAGGTGAGACTCAAAAAGGGAGGGTGACACTCAGATAGAGAGGGTGAAATCGGGGGATGACGGAAGGTGAGACTACGAAAGGGAGGGTGACACCCAGATAGAGAGGGTGACATGGGGGGGATGAAGGAAGTTGAGACTCATAAAGGGAGAGTGACACTCAGATAGACAGGTTGACAAATGGGGGAGGGGATGAAGGAAGGTGAGGCTCAGAAAGGGAGGGTAACACTCAGATAGAGAGGGTAACATGGGGGGTGAAGAAAGGTGAGACTCAGAAAGGGAGGTTGACAGATAGAGAGGGTGACATGGGGGGGATGAAGGAAGGAGAGACTCAGAAAGGCAGGATGACAGATAGAGAGGGTGACATGGGGGGATGAAGGAAGGAGAGACTCAGAAAGGGAGGGTGACACTCAGGTAGAGAGGGTGACATGGGGGGGATGAAGGAGGGAGAGACTCAGAAAGGGAGGGTGACACTCAGGTAGAGAGGGTGACATGGGGGGATGAAGGAAGCTGAGACTCAGAAAAGGAGGGTGACACTCAGGTAGAGAGGGTGACATGGCGGGGGCGATGAAGGAAAGAGACTCAGAAATGGAGGGTGACAGATAGAGAGAGTGACATGGGGGCAATGAAGGAAGGAGACACAGAAAGGGAGGGTGACAGATAGGGAGGGTGACATGGGGGGATGAAGGAAGGAGAGACTCAGAAAAGGAGGGTGACATGGGGGGGGGGGAGGAAGAAGGAAGGTGAGACTCAGAAAGGAAGGGTGACACCCAGATAGAGAGGGTGAAATGGGGGTGGGTGGGATGAAGGAAGGTGAGACTCAGAAACGGAGAGTGCACTCAGATAGAGAGGGTGACATGGGGGGGATGTAGAAAGGAGAGACTCAGAAAGGGAGGGTGACACCCAGATAGAGAGTGTGACATGGGGGTGGGGGGGATGAAGGAAGATGAGACTCAAAAAGGGAGGGTGACAGAGAGAAAGGGTGACATGGGGGGATGAAGGAAGGAGAGACTCAGAAAGGGAGGGTGACAGATAGAGAGGGTGACATGGGGGGATGAAGGAAGGAGAGACTCAGAAAGGGAGGGTGACACTCAGGTAGAGAGGGTGACATGGGGGGATGAAGGAAGGAGAGACTCAGAGAGGGAGGGTGACACTCAGGTAGAGAGGGTGACATGGGGGGATGATGGAAGGAGAGAATCAGAAAGGGAGGGTGACACTCAGGTAGAGAGGGTGACATGGGGGGATGAAGGAAAGTGAGACTCAGAAAGGGAGGGTGACACTCAGGTAGAGAGGGTGACATGGGGGTGGGGATGAAGGAAGGTGAGACTCAGAAAGGGAGGGTGACAGATAGAGAGGGTGACATGGGGGGATTAAGGAAGGAGAGACTCAGAAACGGAGGGTGACAGATAGAGAGGGTGACATGGGGGGGGGATGAAGAAAAGAGAGACTCAGAAAAGGAGGGTTGACAAGGGGGGCGAGGAAGAAGGAAGGTGAGACTCAGAATGGAAGGGTGACACCCAGATAGAGAGGGTCACATGGGGGGGGGGGGGAGGATGAAGGAAGGTGAGACTCAGAAAGGAAGGGTGACAGATAGAGAGGGTGACATGGGGGGGTTATGCAGGAAGGAGAGACTCAGAAAGGAGGGGTGACAGATAGAGAGGGTGACATGGGGAGGGGATGAAGGAAGGAGAAACTCAGAAAGGGAGGGTGACATTCAGATAGAGGGTGACAAGGAGGGATGAAGGAAGGAGAGACTCAGAAAAGGAGGCTGACACTCAGATAGAGAGGGCGACAAGGGGGGGATGAAGGAAGGTGAGACTCAGAAAGGGAGGGTGACACCCAGATAGAGAGGGTGACATGGGGGATAAAGTAATGTGAGAATCAGAAAGGGAGGGTGACACTCAGATAGAGAGGGTGACAAGGGGGGATGAATGAGGATAAACTCAGAAAGGGAGGGTACCACCTAGATAGAGAGGGTGACATGGTGGGGATGAAGGAAGGAGAGACTCAGAAAAGGAGGCTGACACTCAGAGAGAGTGACAAGGGGGGATGAAGAAAGTTGAGACTCAGAAAGGAAGGGTGTCACTCAGATAGAGAGGGTGACATGGGGGAGGGGATGAAGGAAGGTGAGACTCAGAAAGGATGGTGACACTCAAAAAGAGAGGGTGACAAGGGGGTATGAAGGAAGATGAGACTCAGAAAGGGAGGGTGACACTAAGATAGAGAGGGTGACATGGGGGGGGGTGGAGGAAGGTGAGACTCAGAAAGGGGGGGTGACAATCAAATAGAGAGGGTGACAAGGACGGATGAAGGAAGGTGAGACTCAGAAAGTGAAGGTGACACTGAGATAGAGAGGGTGACATGGGGGCAGGGAGGTAGGAAGGTAAGACTCAGCAATGCAGGGTGACATCCAGATAGAGAGGGTGACAAGGGGGAATGAAGGAAGGTGAGACTCAGAAAGGGAGGGTGACACTCAGATAGAGAGGGTGACAAGGGGGGATGAAGGAACGTGAGACTCAGAAAGGGAGGGTGACACGCAGATAGAGAGGATGACAAGGGGGGATGAAGGAAGGTGAGACTACGAAAGGGAGGGTGACACCCAGATAGAGAGGGTGACAGGGGGTGGGGGTGATGGAAGGTGACACTCAGAAAGGGAGGGTGACACCCAGATAGAGAGGGTAATGGGGGGGGGGGGCTGAAGGAAGTTGAGACAGATAGAGAGGGGGACATGGGGGTGAAAGAAGGAGAGAATCTGAAAGGGAGGGTGACACTCAGATAGAGAGTGTGACATGGGGAAGGATGAAGGAAGGTGAGACTCAGAAAGGGAGAGTGACACTCAGATATAGAGGGTGACCGGGGGGGGGGGGGGGGTGGTTGAAGGAAGGTGAGACTCAGAAAGGGAGGATGATACCCAGATAGAGAGGGTGACAAGCGGGGATGAAGGAATGTTAGACCTGAAAAGGGAGCATGACACTCAGATAGAGAGGGTGGCAAGGGGGTATGAAGAAAGTTGAATCTCAGAAAGGGAGGGTGACACACAGATAGAGAGGGTGAAAAGGGGGGATGAAGGAAGGTGAGACTCGGAAAGGGAGGATGACACCCAGATAGAGAGGGTGACAAGGGGAGATGAAGGAAGTTAAGACTCGGAAAGGGAGGGTGACACTCAGATAGAGAGGGTGTCATGGGGGGGGGGGGTATGAAGAAAGTTTACACTCAGAAAGGGTGGGTGACACTCAGATAGAGAGGGTGACAAGGGGGGGGGGGGATGAAGGACGGTAAGACTTCGAAATGGGAGGGTGACCCAGATAGAGAGGGTGATATGAGGGATGAAGGAAGGTGAGACACAAAAAGGGAGGGTGACAAACAGATATAGGGTGACAAGGGGGGTGAAGGAAGGTAAGACTCAGAAAGAGTGGGTGACACTCAGATAGAGAGGGTGACAAGGGGGGATGAAGGAACGTGAGACTCAGAAAGGGAGGGTGACATTCAGATATAGGGTGACAAGGGGGATGAAGGAAGGTGAGCCTCAGAAAGGGAGGGTGACACCCAGATAGAGGGTGGCAAGGTTGGGGGATGAAGGATGGTGAGACTCAGAAAGGGAGGGTGACAGATAGTGAAGGTGAAATGGGGAGGGATAAAGGAAGCTGAGATTCAGAAACGGAGGGTGACACTCATAGAGAGGGTGACAAGGTGGGGTGAATGAGGATAAACTCAGAAAGGGAGGGTAACACCTAGATAGAGAGGGTGACATGGTGGGGATGAAGGAAGGAGAGACTCATAAAAGGAGGCTGACACTCAGAGAGAGTGACAAGGGGGGATGAAGAAATGTGAGACTCAGAAAGAAAGGGTGTCACTCAGATAGAGAGGGTGACATGGGGGAGGGGATGAAGGAAGGTGAGACTCAGAAAGGATGGTGACACTCAAAAAGAGAGGGTGACAAGGAGGTATGAAGGAAGATGAGACTCAGAAAGGGAGGGTGACACTCAGATAGAGAGGGTGACATGGGGGGGTGAAGGAAGGTGAGACTCAGAAAGGGAGGGTGACATTCAAATGGAGAGGGTGACAAGGACGGATGAAGGAAGGTGAGACTCAGAAAGTGAAGGTGACACTGAGATAGAGAGGGTGACATGGGGGGGGGGGGAGGAAGGAAGGTGAGACTCAGCAATACAGGGTGACATCCAGATAGAGAGGGTGACAAGGGGGGATGAAGGAACGTGAGACTCAGAAAGGGAGGGTGACACCCAGATAGAGAGGATGACAAGGGGGGATGAAGGAAAGTGAGACTCGGAAAGGGAGGGTGACACCCAGATAGAGGGGTGACATGGGGGGGATGAAGAAAGGTAAGACTCAGAAAGGGTGGGTGGCACTGAGATAGAGAGGGTGGCATTGGTGTGGGGATTAAAGAGGGTGAGACTCAGAAAGGGAGGGTGACACCCAGATACGGAGAGTGACAAAGGGGGATGAAGGATGGTAAGACTCCGAAAGGGAGGGTGACACCCAGATAGAGAGGGTGACATCGGGTGGGGATGAAGGAAGTTGAGACTCAGAAACGGGGAGGATGGGGGGGGATAATCAGGGAGGGTGATAAGGTGGGGATGAAGGATGGTGAGACTCAGAAAGGGAGGGTGATACTGAAAAAGAGAGGGTGACAAGGGGGGATTAAGGAAAGTGAGACTCAGAAAGTGAAGGTGACACTCAGATAGAGAGGGTGACCGGGTGGGGGGATGAAGGAAGATGACTCCCAGATAGAAAGGGTGACATGAGGTTGGGGTGAAGGAAGGTGAGGCTCAGAAAGGGAGGGTGACACTCAGATAGAGAGGGTGACATGGGGAGCATGAAGGAAGTTGAGACTCAGAAAGGGAGGGTGACACCCAGATAGAGAGGGTGACATTGGGTGGGGATGAAGGAAGGTGAGACTCAGAAAGGGAGGCTGACTCCCAGATAGAAAGGGTGACATGGGGTTGGGGTGAAGGAAGGTGAGACTCAGAAAGGGAGGGTGACACTCAGATAGAGAGGGTGACATGGGGAGCATGAAGGAAGTTGAGACTCAGAAAGGGAGGGTGACACCCAGATAGAGAGGGTGACATGGGGGATGAAGTAATGTGAGAATCAGAAAGGGAGGGTGAGATTCAGATAGAGAAGGTGACATGGGGGGATGAAGGAAGGTGAGACTTAAAAAAGGAAGATGACACAGATAGAAACAGAGGTTGACACTCAGATAGAGAGGGTGTCAAGGGAGGAGGGATAAAGGAAGGAGAGACTCAGAAGAGAGTGACACTCAGATAGAAAGGGAGTGTGACACTCAGATAGAGAGGGTGTCAAAGGGGGAGGGATGAAGGAAGGGGAGACTCAGAAGAGAGTGACACTCAGATAGAAAGGGAGGGTGACACTCAGATAGAGAGGGTGACATGGGGAGCATGAAGGAAGTTGAGACTCAGAAAGGGAGGGTGACACCCAGATAGAGAGGGTGACATGGGGGATGAAGTAATGTGAGAATCAGAAAGGGAAGGTGAGATTCAGATAAAGAAGGTGACATGGGGGAGATGAAGGAAGGTGAGACTTAGAAAAGGAGGGTGACGGAGATAGAAACGGAGGTTGACACTCAGATAGAGAGTGACACTCAGATAGAAAGGGATGGTGACACTCAGAGAGGGTGTCAAGGGGGAGGGATGAAGGAAGGAGAGACTCAGAAGAGAGTGACACTCAGATAGAAAGGGAGGGTGACAGATAGAGAGGTTGAGAAGGGGGGATGAAGGAAGGAGAAACTCAGAAAGGGAGGGTGACATTCAGATAGAGGGTGACAAGGAGGGATGAAGGAAGGAGAGACTCAGAAAAGGAGGATGACACTCAGATAGAGAGGGCGACATGGGGGGGGGGATGAAGGAAGGTGAGACTCAGAAAGGGAGGGTGACACCCAGATAGAGAGGGTGACATGGGGGATAAAGTAATGTGAGAATCAGAAAGGGAGGGTGACACTCAGATAGAGAGGGTGACAAGGGGGGATGAATGAGGATAAACTCAGAAAGGGAGGGTAACACCTAGATAGAGAGGGTGACATGGTGGGGATGAAGGAAGGAGAGACTCAGAAAAGGAGGCTGACACTCAGAGAGAGTGACAAGGGGGGATGAAGAAAGGTGAGACTCAGAAAGGAACGGTGTCACTCAGATAGAGAGTGTGACATGGGGGAGGGGATGAAGGAAGGTGAGACTCAGAAAGGATGGTGACACTCAAAAAGAGAGGGTGACAAGGGGGTATGAAGGAAGATGAGACTCAGAAAGGGAAGGTGACACTCAGATAGAGAGGGTGACATGGGGGGTGAAGGAAGGTGAGACTCAGAAAGGGAGGGTGACATTCAAATAGAGAGGGTGACAAGGACGGATGAAGGAAGGTGAGACTCAGAAAGTGAAGGTGACACTGAGATAGAGCGGGTGACATGGGGGCAGGGAGGAAGGAAGGTGAGACTCAGAAAGGGAGGGTGACATCCAGATAGAGAGGGTGACAAGGGGGGATGAAGGAACATGAAACTCAGAAATGGAGGGTGACACCCAGATAGAGAGGATGACAAGGGGGGATGAAGGAAGGTGAGACTCGGTAAGGGAGGATGACACCCAGATAGAGAGGGTGACAAGGGGAGATGAAGGAAGTTAAGACTCGGAAAGGGAGGGTGACACCCAGATAGAGGGGTGACATGGGGGGGGGGGGGGGGAGGAAGGAAGGTGAGGACTCAGAAATCCAGGGTGACAACCAGATAGAGAGGTTGACAAGGGGGGATGAAGGAAAGTGAGACTCAGAAAGGGAGGGTGACACTCAGATAGAGAGGGTGACAAGGGGGGATGAAGGAACGTGAAACTCAGAAAGGGAGGGTGACACCCAGATAGAGAGGATGACAAGGGGGGCTGAAGGAATGTGAGACTCGGAAAGGGAGGGTGACACCCAGATAGAGGGGTGACATGGGGGGGGGGGATGAAGAAAGGGAGGGTGACACCCAGATAGAGAGGATGACAAGGGGGGGATGAATGAAGTTAAGACTCAGAAAGGGAGGGTGACACCCAGATAAAGGGGTGACATGGGGGGGGGGGATGAAGGAAGGAGAAACTCAGAAAGAGGGTGACAAGGAAGGATGAAGGAAGGAGAGACTCAGAAAATGAGGCTGACACTCAGATAGTGAGGGTGACAAGGGGGGGCGATGAAGGAAGCTGAGACTCAGAAAGGGAGGGTGACACTCATATAGAGAGGGTGGCATGGGGGTGGGAATGAAGGAAGGAGAGACTCAGAAAGGGAGGGTGGCATTCAGATAGAGAGGGTGACATGGGGGATGAAGTAATGTGAGAATCAGAAAGGGAGGGTGACACAGATAGAAACAGAGGTTGACACTCAGATAGAGAGGGTGTCAAGGGGGGAGGTAAGAAGTAAGGAGAGACTCAGAAGAGAGTGACACGCAGATAGAAAGGGAGGTGACACTCAGATAGAGAGGGTTACATTGGGAGGGGATGAAGGAAGGAGAAACTCAGAAAGGGAGGGTGACATTCAGATAGAGGGTGACAAGGAGGGATGAAGGAAGGTGAGACTCTGAAAGGGAGGCTGACACTCAGATAGAGAGGGTGACAAGGGGGGGGGGATGAAGGAAGGTGAGACTCGGAAAGGGAGGCTGACACCCAGATAGAGAGGGTGACATGGGGGGATGAAGTAAGGTGAGAATCAGAAAGGGAGGGTGATATTCAGATAGAGAGAGTGACATGGGGGGGGGGGGGGGGAAGGAAGGTGAGACTTAGCAAGGGAGGGTGACACCCAGATAGAGAGGGTGACAAGGGGGGATGAAGGAAGGTGAGACTCGGAAAGAGAGAGTGACATCCAGATAGAGAGGGTGACAAGGGGGGATGAAGGAAATTGAGACTCAGAAAGGGAGGGTGACACTCAGAGAGGTTGAGAAGGGGGGGATGAAGGAAGGAGAGACTCAGGGAGGGTGACACCCAGATAGAGAGGGTGACATGGGGAGGGGATGAAGGAAGGAGAAACTCAGAAAGGGAGGGTGACACTCAGAGGGTGACAAAGAGGGATGAAGGAAGGAGAGACTCAGAAAAGGAGGCTGACACTCAGATAGTGAGGGTGACAAGGGGGGGGGGATGAAGGAAGCTGAGACTCAGAAAGGGAGGGTGACACTCAGATAGAGAGGGTGACACTCAGATAGAGAGGGTGAAGTCTATAAATTAATGAACGGAGTGGAACGGGTAAACGTAGATCGATTGTTTACGTTATCAGAATATAGAAAGACTAGGGGACATGCAATGAAGCTACAGGGTAAACTATTTAAGACTAATAAAAGAAAATATTTTTTCACTCAACGTGTAATCAAACTCTGGAATTTGTTACCGGAGGATGTAATAAAGGCTGTTAGTGCAGCTGGGTTTAAAAAAGGTTTGGACAAGTTCCTGGAGGAAAGGTCCATAAACCATTATTAAGTGACCGAAGATATCAATGCTTGACCCAATACAAGCATTGTGGAACTTGTGTCTCTTGGGGTAACTGCTAGGTACATATGACCTAGATTGGCCACTGTTGGAAACAGAATACTGGGCTTGATGGACCTTGGTCTGACCCAGTATGGTATATCTTATGTGACAAGGTGGGATGAAGGAAGGTGATTTATTTATTTACATTCTCTTATATACTGTGCTATTCTGCATCAGTGCGGTTTACATTGAACAAACTGAAATTACATTGAACAGGGCATTATAACTTGGAGATAACTATTTTACAGGGAACATGGGCTATGGAGGGTTAAGTGGCTTGCCCAAGACCACAAGGAGCACCTGTGGGACTAGAAACCCCAGTCCTTCCGGCCCAAGGTTGCTGTCTTCTAGTGGGATTTGAACCCCTGACCTTCTGGCCTGAAGTACCTTGCCCCCAACCACTAGGCCACTCCTCTATTCCCAGAAAGGGAGGGTGACACTCTGATAGAGATGGTAGCATAGGGGGGGGGGGGGGGGGATGAAGGAAGGTGAAACTCGGAAAGGGAGGGTGACACCCAGATCGAGAGGGTGACATGAGGGAGGGGATGAAGGAAGGAGAGACTCAGAAGAGAGTGACACTCAGATAGAAAGGGAGGGTGACACTCAGATAGAGAGGGTAACAAGGGGGGGCGGGATGAAGGAAGGTTATTCTCAGAAAGGGAGGGTGACACTCAGATAGAGAGGGTGACAAGGGAGGATTAAGGAAGGTGAGACTCAGAAAGGGAGGGTGACACCCAGATAGAGAGGGTGACATGGGGGATAAAGTAATGTGAGAATCTGAAAGGGAGGGTGACATTCAGATAAAGAAGGTGACATGGGGGGGGGGATGAAGGAAGGTGAGACTTAGAAAAGGAGGTTGACACTCAGATAGAAAGGGTGTCAAGGGGGAAAGGGAATGAAGGAAGGTGAGACTCAGAAAGGGAGGGTAACACCTCTATAGAGAGAGTGACATGGTGGGGATGAAGGAAGGAGAGACTCAGAAAAGGAGGCTGACACTCAGATACAGAGGGTGACAGGGGGGGGGGGGCGGGATGAAGAAAGTTGAGACTCAGAAAGGGAGGCTGACACCCAGATAGAGAGTGTGACTTGGAGGGGGGTGAAAGAAGGTGAGACTCAGAAAAGGAGGGTGACACCCAGATAAAGAGGGTGACATGGGGGATTAAGGAAGGTGAGACTCAGAAAGGGAGGGTGACATGGAGGGGGGTGAAAGAAGGTGAGACTCAGAAAAGAAGGGTGACACTCAGATAAAGAGGGTGACATGGGGGATTAAGGAAGGTGAGACTCAGAAAGGGAGGGTGACATGGGGGGGGGCACACTCACTGAGGCTGAGCTTATCAGTGGTGGTGTAGAGACCTAAAGTGCCAACTATATTGCTGAAAATCTCAGCTGACTTACTCAGTTCTGCGTCTCCCTACGTTACACATGATTACAATGAAAACTGTAAAACACCCTGTTAGAACAAAGCCTTAGGATATAAAATGTCCTTTATTCAGCTCTCTGTGCTGTATCCATTCTTGACATGTGTCTCTGTAACATCTACCTGGAACTTAAATGAATCCCTGCTATCTGTGCTGTATTCTTCCCTTATGTATATCAGTTTCACATCTCTCTTAGGCTCAGATAAAACTCTGCTCCTCAACTGTCTGTGCTGTATTCACGCTTTACATGTATCAGTGTGACATTTGCCTGGGAATCAGTATCAGTATGTCATCTGCATGGGGCTCTGATGAAGCTCCAACTCCTCAGCTGTCTTTGCTGTATTCATCCTTTACATGTATCAGTGTGACATTTGCCTGGGAATCAGATCAAGCTCTGCTCTTCAGCTGTCTGTACTGTATTCATGCTTTACTTGTCTCAGTGTGACATCTGCCTGGGAATCGGATGAAGCTCCACTCTTCAGCTGTCTGTGCTGTATTCATGCCTTAAATGTATCAGTGAGACATCTGCCTGGGAATCAGATCAAGCTCTGCTCTTCAGCTGTCTGTGCTGTATTCATGCCTTACATGTATCAGTGTGAGATCTGCCTGGGAATCAGATCAAGCTCTGCTCTTCAGCTGTCTGTGCTGTCTTCATGCCTTACATGTATCAGTGAGATATCTGCCTGTGAATCAGATAAAGCTCCGCTCTTCAGCTGTCTGTGCTGTATTCATGCTTTACATGTATTAGTGAGACATCTGCCTGGGAATCAGATCAAGCTCTACTCTTCAGCTGTCTGTGCTGTATTCATGCTTTACATGTATCTATGAGACATCTGCCTGGGAATTAGATCAAGCTCTGCTCTTCAGCTGTCTGTGCTGTGTTCATGCCTAACATGTCTCAGTGTGACATTTGCCTGGGAATCAGATGAAGCTCCCACTCTTCAGCTGTCTGTGCTGTATACATGCTTTACATGTCTCAGTTTTACATTTGCCTGGGAATCAGATGAAGCTCTGCTCTTCAGCTGTCTGTGCGGTATACATGTATTACATGTATTAGTGTGACATCTGCCTGGGAATCAGATGAAGCTCCACTCTTCAGCTGTCTGTGCTGTATTCATGCTTTATATGTATCTATGAGACATCTGCCTGGGAATCAGATCAAGCTCTGCTCTTCAGCTGTCTGTGCTGTATAGATGCTTTACATGTCTCAGTGTTACATTTGCCTGGGAATCAGATGAAGCTCCGCTCTTCAGCTGTCTGTGCTGTATTCATGTTTTACATGTATCAGTGTGACATCTGCCTGGGAATCAGATGAAGCTCTGCTCTTCAGCTGTCTGTGCGGTATACATGTATTACATGTATTAGTGTGATATCTGCCTGGGAATCAGATCAAGCTCTGCTCTTCAGCTGTCTGTGCTGTATAGATGCTTTACATGTCTCAGTGTTACATTTGCCTGGGAATCAGATGAAGCTCTGCTCTTCAGATGTCTATGCTGTATTCATGTTTTGCATGTATCAGTGTGACATCTGCCTGGGAATCTGATGAAGCTCCACTCTTCAGCTGTCTGTGCTGTATTCATGTTTTACATGTATCAGTGTGACATCTGCCTGGGAATCAGATGAAGCTCTGCTCTTCAGCTGTCTGTGCTGTATACATGCTTTACATGTATCAATGAGGGAGGAGTAGCCTAGTGGTTGGGGCAAGGTACTTCAGGCCGGAAGGTCGGGGGTTCAAATCCCACTAGAGGACAGCAATCTTGGGCTGGAAGGACTGGGGTTTCTAGTCCCACAGATGCTCCTTGTGGTCTTGGGCAAGCCACTTAACCCTCCATTGCCCATGTTCCCTGTAAGTATTAGTGTATGTCTCATATCCCTGTTTGTTAAATATATCCCCCAATTGTGTTGTGACCGCTTTGATTGAAGGATAAGGCGGTATACAAAACTGTCTAAATAAATAAATAAAATAAAATCTGCCTGGGAATCCGATCAAGCTCTGCTCTTCAGCTGTCTGTGCTGTATTCATGCCTTACATGTTGATATGGAAGGACAGACTAGATAAGCCATGTGGTCTTTTTCTGTGGTCATGTTTCTATGTCTCAGTGTGACATCTGCCTGGGAATCAGATGAAGGTTGGCTTTTCAGCTGTCTGTGCTGTATTTGTGCTTTACATATATCAGTGTGACATCTGCCTGGGAGATGAAGCTCCAAGTCTTCAGCTGCCTGTGCTGTGTTCATGCTTTACATGTATCAGTGAGACATCTGCATGGGAATCAGATGAAGATCCACTCTTCAGCTGTCTGTGCTGTATTCATCCTTTACATGTGTCTATGTGCCATCTGCCTGGGAATCAGATGAAGCTCCAGTCTTCAGCTGTCTGTGCTGTATTCATACTTTATGTATATCAGTGTGGCATCTGCATGGGGCTCTGATGAAGCTCTACTTTTCAGCTGTCTGTGCTGTCTTCATGCTTTGTTTTTATCAGTGTGACCTCTGTCTGGGACTTAGATGAAGCTCTGCTCTTCAGCTGTCTGTGCTGCCTTCAAGCTTGATGTATATCATTGTGGCGTCTGCTCTGCTCTTCATCTGTCTGTGCTGTGTTCATGCTTTGCATGAATTCGGTGGATATGATGGTGAGCAGCACAGTGAGTTTACTTTGATGTGATTTCTGGAAGGAATAGCGTGGGAGAAGCTCTCAGAAGGGGCTCTTGTTTTATGTGTGCAGGGAGTGATGTTAGAGCTTTGGGATTGAGCCCAGGCAGCGTCAGCCGGCTTGGTGCGGGGGAGGGACTGGGTGTGTCCTTGCCCAGGTGCGGGACAGGAGGAGTTTCCCCTTCTGGGGCAGTGTGAGCAGCGATTCAGAGTCAGCAGGACGTGATTGCAGTAAGTGAGCTAGTTCCTTTGCTGTATGTCTTGAGCTTAGCTGTGGGAGGGGTGAGGCTTTTCCGTCAGCCCCCAGGAGCACTTTGTATCTGCTGAACGAGAGACTGGAAAGGAAAAGTGCGGCGGGGGGGATTCTCTGGGTGGCTCTGAAGAAGAAACTAAAAACTGCCCAGGTTGGGGGGCGAGAGATTATTGAAGGTTGTGCTCTCTGCCTGCCATTTAGGGCTTCTAGATTAGCCAGTGACACTAAAGCCCCCCCCCCCCCCCACCAGCATGAAGTCGCTTCAGTAACTCTGCTGTACACCCCTAGGAAGGGGGCAGAAGTGCAGTAGCAGCTCGGACCTGAGACCTAACTGCGGATATGGGAGCTACTGGATTCCCAGCGTGTCTCCTGCCTTACAGAAGCAGCTCATCTGGGGAGGTTTAACAGGCAAGAGCCAAAATGCCTCTGGAGGGCGAGTCCCAAAGTGCTAATGCAAGCAGAGAGCAGGACCTGGAGCCCCCAGTGCATGGGAAGGAGTCTGGGGGGAGCCTGAAGTGCAGTGAGGTGGGAGTGAGGGGCACCGAGGTGAATGAGAAGAGGAACATGGAGCTAGCCTAAAGCTCTGCGAAACTGGGCCCTATCCCCCCCCCCCCCGGACAAGCAAGTAGTGAGACGAGCTGCAGGTCAAAGCCTCTAAAGCAAGTTCTTTGAGGGCACAAGAAATGTGAAAGTTGTCTTAGTCCACTGTTGTTGTTAAGTGCCGTCGAGTCCACTGTAATGGTAGTTAAATTAAAAAACAAATGTATGTTTTGTAGACTAGTTTTTGAAGGTAAAACCTTCCTCTGGTCAGGATACAAAATGTTCACTCTTCATGGGTGTTTTTCTGGCAGAGCTCCTACTGCTGGTACTTCTGCTGCCATGGACAGTGTATGTGTGAGTCACTACGAATCGTCAGCTCTGGAAAAACCACAAAAACTGGGAGGGGTGAGAGCAAAGAGAGTATTGAGACCCAGTGGTCTGTGGTTCTTAATGCTCAACTTGCTAGTTGGTATTTAGATGCCCGATGTTCAGTAATCTGTGAACTATCATTAAAATCATCTCTAATACCTGAAGACTGGAGGATCGCCAATGTAACCCCAATTTTTAAAAAGGGTTCCAGGGGTGATCCGGGAAACTACAGACTGGTGAGCCTGACGTCAGTACCGGGAAAAATGGTAGAAACCATCATAAAGAATAAAATTACTCAGCATGTAGATAGCCACAACCTAATGGGAGACAGCCAACATGGCTTTAGACAAGGAAGATCTTGTCTTACTAATCTGTTATGTTTTTTTGAAGGAGTGAACAAACAGGTGGAAAAAGGTGAGTCGGTTGATATTGTGTATCTGGACTTTCAGAAAGCCTTTGACAAGGTCCCTCATCAGAGACTTTTGGCAAAACTAAAGAGTCATGGGATAGGAGGCAGTGTACTATTGTGGATCAAGAACTGGTTAAAAGATAGAAAGCAGAGGGTAGGGCTAAATGGCCAATTTTCCCAATGGAGAAAGTTGAATAGTGGTGTACCCCAGGGATCTGTGCTGGGTCCGCTGCTTTTTGACATATTCATAAATGACCTGGAAAGTGGAATAACGAGTGAGGTTATCAAATTTGCAGATGACACAAAACTATTTAAAGTTGTTAAAACCCAAGAGGATTGTGAAAAATTGCAAGAGGATCTGATAAATTGGAAGACTGGGCATCAAAATGGCAGATGAAATTTAATGTGGACAAGTGCAAGGTTATGCACCTAGGGAAGAACAACCCAAACTATGGTTACACGATGCAAGGTTCCACATTTAGGAACCACCACCCAGGAAAAAGATTTAGGCGTCATTGTGGATACCATGTTAAAACCCTCGGCCCAGTGTGCAGCAGCGGCCAAGAGAGCAAATAGAATGCTAGGTATGATAAGGAAAGGAATGGAAAATAAAACAAAAGATATTATAATGCCTCTATATCGTTCCATGGTGAGACCGCATCTTGAATATTGTGTGCAATTCTGGTCGCCGTATCTTAAAAAGGATATAGCGATTTTAGAAAAGGTACAGAGAAGAGACACCAAAATGGTAAAGGGGATGGAAGGATACTCCTATGAAGAAAGGCTAAAAAGGTTAGGGCTCTTTAACCTGGAAAAGAGACGGCTGAGGGGAGATATGATAGAAGTCTATAAATTAATGAACGGAGTAGAACGGGTAAACGTAGATCGATTGTTTACCTTATCAGAATATAGAAAGACTAGGGGACATGCAATGAAGCTACAGGGTAAACTATTTAAGACTAATAAAAGAAAATATTTTTTCACTCAACGTGTAATCAAACTCTGGAATTTGTTACCGAAGAATGTAGTAAAGGCTATTAGTGTAGCTGGGTTTAAAAAAGGTTTGGACAAGTTCCTGGAGGAAAGGTCCATAAACCATTATTAAGAAGTGACCGAAGATATCAATGCTTGACCCAGTACAAGCATTGTGGAACTTGTGTCTCTTGGGGTAACTGCTAGGTACATATGACCTAGATTGGCCACTGTTGGAAACAGAATACTGGGCTTGATGGACCTTGGTCTGACCCAGTATGGCATATCTTATGTTCTTATGTAACGGGTAGTGCCACCGTTCTCTGTCTAATGGTGACATTGGCTCCCTATCTGTTTCCACATCCAGTTCAAACTTCTCCTCCTGACCTATAAGTGCATCACTCTGCAGCTCCTCACTGCCTTTCCTCTCTTATCTCTCCCTGAAACCCTCCTTAGCAACTCCACTCTTCTGCATTCACTCTGCTGCTCCTCACTGCCTTTCCCCTCTTATCTCTCCCTACACACCTCCTCAGGAACTCCACTCTTCTGCATTCACTCTGCAGCTCCTCACTGCCTTTCCTCTCTTCTCTCTCCAGAGCCGGATTTACCTATACGCCAGCTACGCCATGGCGTAGGGCCCACAGCTGGCAAGGGCCCACAAAAATTGAAAAATTTGTTAGCTTTTTTAAAATTAAATTAAAAAAAAAAAACGCTGGCTGCTGCTGCGGCAGCATGGACTGTCCCGCGGGGCCCCCTCTGCCTGGCTGAGCCCCTCCGTGCCAGCTTTGAGAGGCGCGAAGGGAGAGTGTCTCCCTCGCGTCTCTGTTAAGCCCGCAGGCCCATCTGCCCCTGCAGGGCTTAACAGAGACACGAGGGATACACTCTCCCTTCGCGCCTCTCAAAGCCGGCACGGAGGGGCTCAGCCGTCGCAGAGGGAGGGATTCAGCCGGGCAGAGGGGGCCCCGCGGGACAGTCCATGCTGCCGCGGCAGCAGCCAGCGTTTTTTTTTATTTTTATTAAATTGTACTTGAGCCGATGGGGGGGGCTGGAAATGGGCTGGGAGGGTTAAGACTGGAGGTGGGCTGACACGAAGAAACCAGAAGAAAGTGGCTGGAGCAATTGCAGCTGAAAAAAAAATGCACAAAAGGTAGAAAAATATCTCTTTAATTTGAATTTATTAATTGGAATATGTCAGCTCTGGTAAATGTGCATCATTAACGTCTGCGCTTTGTGTAGTACAAGAGCAAATTAATGTGTAGTTTTATTTCTACAGTGTTGTACATTCCAAGTTTGGCTTTTGGGATTCCCAGTTTAATTATGACGTCAGGGCCAACAGCGTGCAGCTGATCCGGTGTGCTCGTTTTTATCTTTTCTGGGGGCCCACAATTTTTGTTGGCGTAGGGCCTCACTCAAGGTAAATCCGGCCCTGTCTCTCTCTACACCCCTCCCCAGAAACTCCGCTCTTCTGCATTCACTCTGCAGCTCCTCACTACCTTTCCTCTCTTATCTCTCCCTACACCCCTCCTCGGGAACTCTGCTCTTCTGCATTCACTCTGCAGCTACTCACTGCCATTCCTCTCTTATCTCTCCCTACACCCCTCCTCGGGAACTCTGCTCTTCTGCATTCACTCTGCAGCTACTCACTGCCTTTCCTCTCTTATCTCTCCCTGCACCCCTCCTCGGGAACTCCGCTCTTCTGCATTCACTCTGCAGCTCCTCACTACCTTTCCTCTCTTATCTCTCACTACACCCCTCCTCGGGAACTCCGCTCTTCTGCATTCACTCTGCAGCTCCTCACTGCCTTTCCTCTCTTATCTCTCCCTACACCCCTCCTCGGGAACTCCGCTCTTCTGCATTCACTCTGCAGCTCCTCACTGCCTTTCCTCTCTTATCTCTCCCTACACCCCTCCTCGGGAACTCCGCTCTAATGCATTCACTCTGCAGCTCCTCACTACCTTTCCTCTCTTCTCTCTCCCTACACCCCTCCTCGGGAACTCCGCTCTTCTGCATTCACTCTGCAGCTCCTCACTGCCTTTCCTCTCTTCTCTCTCTCTACACCCCTCCTCGTGAATTCCGCTCTTCGGCATTCACTCTGCAGCTCCTCACTGCCTTTCCTCTCTTCTCTCTCCCTACACCCCTCCTCGGGAACTCCGCTCTTCTGCATTCACTCTGCAGCTCCTCACTGCCTTTCCTCTCTTCTCTCTCCCTACACCCCTCCTCGGGAACTCCACTCTTCTGCATTCACTCTGCAGCTCCTCACTGCCTTTCCTCTCTTCTCTCTCTCTACACCCCTCCTCGTGAATTCCGCTCTTCGGCATTCACTCTGCAGCTCCTCCCTACCTTTCCTCTCTTATCTCTCCCTGCACCCCTCCTAGGGAACTCTGCTCTTCTCCATTCACTCTGCAGCTCCTCCCTACCTTTCCTCTCTTATCTCTCCCTGCACCCCTCTTCGGGAACTCTGCTCTTCTGCATTCACTCTGCAGCTCCTCACTGCCTTTCCTCTCTTATCTCTCCCTACACTCCTCCTCGGGAACTCCGCTCTTCTGCATTCACTCTGCAGCTCCTCACTGCCTTTCCTCTCTTCTCTCTCCCTGCACCCCTCCTCGGGAACTCCGCTCTTCTGCATTCACTCTGCAGCTCCTCACTGCCTTTCCTCTCTTCTCTCTCCCTGCACCCCTCCTCGGGAACTCTGCTCTTCTGCATTCACTCTGCAGCTCCTCACTGCCTTTCCTCTCTTATCTCTCCCTACACTCCTCCTCGGGAACTCCGCTCTTCTGCATTCACTCTGCAGCTCCTCACTGCCTTTCCTCTCTTCTCTCTCCCTGCACCCCTCCTCGGGAACGCCGCTCCTCTGCATTCACTCTGCAGCTCCTCACTGCCTGTCCTCTCTTATCTCTCCCTACACCCCTCCTCGGGAACTCCGCTCTTCTGCATTCACTCTGCAGCTCCTCACTGCCTTTCCTCTCTTCTCTCTCCCTACACCCCTCCTCGGGAACTCCGCTCTTCTGCATTCACTCTGCAGCTCCTCACTGCCTTTCCTCTCTTATCTCTCCCTACACCCCTCCTCGGGAACTCTGCTCTTCTGCATTCACTCTGCAGCTCCTCACTACCTTTCCTCTCTTATCTCTCTACACCCCTCCTCGGGAACTCCGCTCCTCTGCATTCACTCTGCAGCTCCTCACTGCCTTTCCTCTCTTCTCTCTCCCTGCACCCCTCCTCGGGAACTCCGCTCTTCTGGCAAATCGCTTCTATCTGTGCCCTTCTCCTCTACTGCTAACTCCAGTCTTCACTCCTTTCACCTTGCTGCTCCTTATACCTGGAACAAACTACCTGAGTCTGTACATCAAGCACCTTCTCTGACTCTTTTCAAATCCAGGCTGAAAACTCATCTCTTCGCTGCTACTTTCAAATATTGACTCACCTGATCTTTGTTTCCTTAGCATTCCCCTAGATGTATTATCCTCTGTCTACAGCTGCTGTGCTGTCTGTCTTGACTAGATTGTAAGCTCTGATGAGCAGGAACAGTCTTGTAAGCAGCGTTGCACAGACACATGTAAGTCTTGTAGCGTTTTACAAATGTTCAGTAGTAGTAGATTCAGCACTGCTGTTCGGAGAGTGGCTGATGCTGACTATTTGGAAAGGGTGATGTTATCTGGATAGTCTTAGGAAAGCTTCTGGAAAGCTCTACGTTTAGTGGTACTGAATATTCCCAATACACTCGTACAGTAATGTCTAGCTCTGCTCCTGCTGTGCCAAGGACTGTGTGCGTACAGACGGGGCACCGATCTGATCGCCGAGCTTCCGGGAATCCTGACAAAAGTGAGTTCCTGTGTGCAGATGGGTAGGGTGTCGGGTGTATTTCTAGTGTGGTACGCTCCTGTCCCCCAGCACTATCCAGACAATGCTGATATGATTTAGAAGGGTATCTGTGGCACTGACGGTACAGCGCTGCTGAATAGTTTAGTTGGTGGCAGCTGCCAACCACAGACATGCAAAAAGCTTGGTTGATCTTCAGCTGCATCAGTGGTGTTTTATCACTTAAAACATTTGTGATGAGTGGATAGAGGAACTGGGCAGACGGGATGGGTTGCGCAGGAACTGGGATTCTCCCCTCTGTGGGAGATTCCTGCTTGTGTAAAACACTTTGGGGATAAGGAGTTAGCTCTTCATAGAGTTTTTCTCTCCGACTGAGTTTAGTGTTGGGGAAGGGAACAGAGTTACCTGAAAGGTGAGGTTCTCGCCTATCGAGGATGCCAGGAGAAGTGGGGTGTCGTATCTGTTGAAGACTGGTGTGCCTCCCCATTGAGGAAATCTGACGTAGACTTATGGGGAATTCTCTCAGGGTGATGTCTACAATTCGGTTGGTGATGGTCATAATATGACAGGAACAAATCTTACTCCCTTCCCAGAATATGATCCATTTCTCATTACTGAGAGCCTCTTGCATCCACACTCTCATTGTGCCAAATAGCACCGCTTCCTGGGCTGTATACAGGCCCGTGGACAGCAATTTACATTCTTTACCAACCCCTCACCTCCAGGAATCTTCATGGCCTTCTGCCCAGGCTGCCACACCTCGCCTCTCCAGAACTAGTCGAGAGACTGTATGGCCTACCCGTCTTCCCAGCTACTACACTCTCCAGAACTAGCAGAGAGACTGTATGGCCTACCCGTCTTCCCATCCTCACCATCTACTACACTCCTCAAACCCGTTCTTCCCGTCCTCACCATCTACTACACTCCCCAAGCCCGTTCTTCTTCCTCGATCCTCTACACGTGTCCCATGCATTCGGGAATTCACGTACGGTTCTTATCGCCAGCATCATTTCCATAAAGAAATATTTCCTGAGATTGCTCCTTGGTCTCTCCCCTTTCACCTTCATCTTATGACCCTGTATTCCAGAGCTTCCTTTAATGGCAGAGGGCTGCCTTCCGGGCACTGATACTATGGAAGTATTTAAATGTCTTGCCTCAGTGCAGAAAAGTGCATGATTTGTGGCGCAGGTCTCTGTGCGGTGTGCACGCAGCGTGTTCTGCACTAGTGCATGATTGGTGGTGCAGGTCTCTGTGTGGTGTGCACGCAGCGTGTTCTGCACTAGTGCATGATTGGTGGTGCAGGTGTCTGGGTGGTGTGCACGCAGCGTGTTCTGCACTAGTGCATGATTTGTGGCGCAGGTCTCTGTGTGGTGTGCACGCAGCGTGTTCTGCACTAGTGCATGATTGGTGGCGCAGGTATCTGTGCGGTGTGCACGCAGCGTGTTCTGCACTAGTGCATGATTGGTGGTGCAGGTCTCTGTGTGGCGTGCACGCAGCGTGTTCTGCACTAGTGCATGATTGGTGGTGCAGGTCTCTGTGTGGCGTGCACGCAGCGTGTTCTGCACTAGTGCATGATTGGTGGTGCAGGTGTCTGGGTGGCGTGCGTGCAGCGTGTTCTGCACTAGTGCATGATTGGTGGTGCAGGTCTCTGTGGTGTGCACGCAGCGTGTTCTGCACTAGTGCATGATTGGTGGTGCAGGTCTCTGTGTGGTGTGCACGCAGCGTGTTCTGCACTAGTGCATGATTTGTGGCGCAGGTCTCTGTGTGGTGTGCACGCAGCGTGTTCTGCACTAGTGCATGATTGGTGGTGCAGGTCTCTGTGTGGTGTGCACGCAGCGTGTTCTGCACTAGTGCATGATTGGTGGTGCAGGTCTCTGTGTGGTGTGCACGCAGCGTGTTCTGCACTAGTGCATGATTGGTGGTGCAGGTCTCTGTGTGGTGTGCATGCAGCGTGTTCTGCACTAGTGCATGATTGGTGGTGCAGGTCTCTGTGTGGCATGCGCGCAGCGTGTTCTGCACTAGTGCATGATTGGTGGTGCAGGTCTCTGTGTGGCATGCGCGCAGCGTGTTCTGCACTAGTGCATGATTGGTGGTGCAGGTGTCTGGGTGGCGTGCGCGCAGCGTGTTCTGCACTAGTGCATGATTGGTGGTGCAGGTCTCTGTGTGGTGTGCATGCAGCGTGTTCTGCACTAGTGCATGATTGGTGGTGCAGGTCTCTTTGTGGTGTGCATGCAGCGTGTTCTGCACTAGTGCATGATTGGTGGTGCAGGTGTCTGGGTGGCGTGCGCGCAGCGGGTTCTGCACTAGTGTGGGGGCAAAATGCAAGAAGAAATCTAACATGAGCATAAAGCATATGCAGATACCTGCAGTAACAGCAGCGCACCTCGAATTTAAGTCCATTTAAATGGATGGTAATGAAGCATTTGGATATGCAATGTAGCAAGCTGAGCTCAACGTGAGACCTGAGGACGCATGTTAGGTCTGTGGTCGGTGCTGGTGATGAATTTCTGCCCATTTCTTGAGCCTACAGAACCTGCAACTTTTTGTTTTCAGGCTTTACTGAAGTGTGCTGCAAAAAACTGGTCAGGGAACTGTGCAGTAGCAATGCTACGCCCATGTGCTGGCTTTCTGTCTGCCGCATAACCGGAGTAGTATATTGCACAGAATAATATCGCTGCTTTACTTGCCTGAGAACTTTCCAGCACATGGACATAAGTGCCTAACTCATTTTGTGTGCTGGATACAGATGCTGTTAACACAGACGCCTGTTCACATGCGCATTGGTTGCTCTCCTCGTTTTAATGCACTGTGTCTGTGCTCAGTTCATGCGCATGCTGAGCACACCTGCACTAATCTTGGTTTGAAAACCCTGTGGTAGAGCTTAATGCAGAAATCCTGCCTAGAGCCCTGTGCTTAATCTCCCTCTTTCCTGCAAAGTAAACGTATCGAGATCTTTACTTCTACCCCATACGCCGTATGAGGACCACTGACCACCGTCTGCACCGTCTCTATCCTGTTTATATCCTCTTGAAGGTGCGGTCTCCAGAATTGCACCCAGTACTCCAGGTGGGGTCTCACCAAAGACTTATACTGAGGTGCTCTCACCTCCTCTCCCTAAGCACCCAGGCATCCTTCCGGCTTTCACATGACCCTGCATTTTTTTTTAGCATTAAATCTCAGCTGCCGAATTCTCAACCATTCTTCCAGCTTCACTACATCCCTCTTTGTGCTCGCCACACCTTCCAGCGTATCTATCCTGTTGCAGATTTTAATATCATCTGCAAAGAGGCAAATGACAGACCTTCCCCAAAATCACTAAAAAGAAATAAGACCAAGGACAATCTCTGAGGCACGTCACTGACACCCCCCCATCTTCAGATGAACTCCATATACCACCATGCCCTATTGCTTCCCAGTCAACCAGTTCAAACCCAGTTAGTAACTTCAGAGTCTATCCCAAGGGGCCTCTGTTCTGCACAGGTGACTTATAAACAGTGCAAAGGCCTTGCTGAAATCTAAGTACGCCACATCTAGCGCTCTTCCTCGATCCAACTTTGGTCACCCAGTCAAAAAATCAATTATCTGAGAAGACCTGCCCCTAGTAAAATGGGTCCCTTGGATTCCAGAAACCACACAGTCCTCTGCTTTAGCAGCGCTTCCATTAATTTACTTGCCAGAGAGGTCAGACTAACTGGCCTTTAGTTCGCAACCTCGTCCCTACTTCCACTCTCTAGAGAGATATCACATGCGCCCTTCTCCAGTCCAGGTCAGCCAGTGGAGTCGCCGGAACTTTCTAAGTTCCTTCAATACACTTCGACGTATCTTGTCTGGCCCCATCGCTTAGTTTACTTTGTTGGGTTTTTTTTTTTTAAGTGCCGCCAAGTCAGTGCTGACTCTGACCCAACAGCCCCTGGATTTTCTTGGCAAAGTATGACCGGAAGTAGTTTGCCGGGTCTTTTCCTCCAAGGCAAGGGAGGGTAAAGTGACTTGCCCAAGGTCACAAGGAGTGTCAGTGGGGCTTACTTTTAGTTAAGCTCCTCAAATTGAATGTTCTGGAAATCATTGAAGATCTACCTCTTTTCCGTTCCTATTAGTGTGTCTGGTTGTTTTTTAGATTCCATTCCTGACCTTTGTCTGTGAATAAACAGAAGAGAAATATTGGTTAAGCAATTCCACTTTATCCACGTCAGCCTCCTCTTCACCATAAAATCTCACAGTGCCACCTTTTGTGAATGCTCCTATCACTAACATAACTTAAAAAGTCTTCTCCCCATATTTTACTGTATGGACTATTTTTTTTTTCTTCCATTAGCATCTTTGCTTTCCTGACTGCTTTACCAGCTTCCCTTAGATTCTCCAGATATTGTTACTTTGCTTTTGTCTTTCTGCAATTTATTTATTTACTTAACTAGGCTTATATAGCGCTTTTCTACTAGCCAAAGTGGTGTACATTCAGGTACTGTATAGATATTTTTTTCTTGTCCCCAAAGGGCTCACAATCAATTTTTGTACCTGAGGCAATGTCTTATAGAGTATAAAAGCTAACTTCTTTCAGGAACCATAGCGATGGCTTTTTTCCTCTTACTGTGGATATATTTTATTAAGAAAAATATATAATTTTTTTTTTTTTTTTTTTTTTGCCCACTGTTGAATCCTTGAGGTATTTCTCCCATCTTTGCAAAGTTAATTTGCCTGAAGTCTAAGACCCTTGCTAATGAACGAATCCTCTCCAGCTGTGTGCTGATATTGAAGCTTGCCATCCAGTGGTGATAGCCAACTGCAACATCGGAAACACTCTTCCCATTTGTAAGCATCAAGTCCAGTACTGCCGCCTCCCACCCAGATTTATATTTTAAATTCATTATTACCCTTGGACGTCACAAAGTTAGTCATAATATTTCAGCTTTCCCTAAATCAACTGTTTATGAAAATCAGGAAGATTGCATAGAAATGTTTCTAGATGTGTTTGTCATGCAGGAGTGGGATGTAGCAGACTTGGAAAACATAAGACAGACAGAGAGGTACATAGACGAGACCTACAGGGATATAGTCCTGAAGTCCCACCTCCAGTCTGGCAGCACCCCTGTTGCCATGGAGAGAGGTCACGTGACAGGAGAGCATCACCCTGGTGTGGCAGGAAGTGATTTTCAGTTTGTTCAATGTAAACCGCACTGATGCAGAATAGCGCGGTATATAAGAGAATGTAAATAAATAAATAAATAAACTAGGACCTGTCCTCCAGGTGATGTAAAACCCTCTCTCACTGAGGAAGTTTCTCCAGGGCCATGTGCCCATGAGGGAAGGGTTAGGACAGCCGTTATAGTTGGTGATTCGATCATTAGGCATGTAGATAGCTGGGTGGCTGGTGGACGTGAGGATCGCCTGGTAACATGCCTGCCTGGTGCGAAGGTAGCGGACCTCACGCGCCACCTAGATAAGGTCTTAGATAGTGCTGGGGAGGAGTCTGCTGTCTTGGTACATGTCGGTACCAATGACATAGGAAAATGTGGTAGGGAGGTTCTGGAGGCAAAATTTAGGCTTTTAGGTAGGAAGTTGAAATCCAGAACTTCCATGGTAGCATTCTCCGAAATGCTTCCTGTTCCACGCGCAGGACCCAAAAGGCAGGCAGAGCTCCGGAGTCTCAATGCGTGGATGAGACAATGGTGCAGAAATGAGGGTTTTGGATTTGTTAGGAACTGGGGAACATTCTGGGGAAAGGAGGGGCTCTTCCGAAGGGATGGGCTTCACCTTAACCGGGATGGAACCAGGCTGCTGGCATTAACCTTTAAAAAGGAGATAGAGCAGCTTTTAAACTAGATATTAGGGGAAAGCCGACAGTCGCCCAAGAGCGGATGGTTCGGAAGAATGTATCCTTGAAGGATACTACCAAAAGCAGAGAGGTTCCACAAAAGAGTAAAGTAGCCCAAATGCCCTCAAGTATGGAGCAGACAGAGCTTAAAAATCCCAATTTACCCATGTCTAACAATAGCCAAATTAACATGAATAAAATACATTCTCTAAAATGCTTGTATGCAAATGCTAGAAGTCTAAAGAATAAGATGGGAGAGTTAGAATATATAGCACTAAATGAAAGGTTAGATATGATTGGAATATCAGAGACATGGTGGAAGGAGGACAACCAGCGGGACACTGTGATACCTGGGTACAAACTATATCGTAATGATAGAGCTGATCAAATTGGTGGAGGGGTTGCGCTCTATGTTAGAGAGGGCATTGACTCAGAAAGGATTAAAGTTTTGCAGGAAACAAAATCTGCTGTAGAATCTATATGGATTGAAATTCCATATAAAAGGGGGGAAGGCAATGGCAGTGGGGGTGTACTATCGAGCACCTGGCCAGAATGACCAAATGGATGATGAAATGCTCAAAGAAATCAAGGAAGCTAACAAAAGTTACAGCGCAGTAATAATAATGGGTGATTTCAATTACCCCAGTATCGACTGGGTCAGTGTCACGTCAGGACATGCTAGGGAGATAAAGTTCCTAGATGAAATAAATGACTGCTTCTTGGAGCAGCTGGTTCATGAACCAACCAGAGGGGAAGCCATATTAGACCTAGTCCTTAGTGGAACACCAGATCTAGTGCAAGAGATAAGGGTGTTGGGGCCACTTGGCAATAGTGATCATAGCATGATCGCCTTTGATTTAATTAGTGGAGGAGGGATAATAAGGAAATCCACAGTACTACCTTTTAACTTTCGAAAGGGAGACTATGATAAAATGAGGGAAACAGTTAAGAAAAAACTAAAAGGAGCAGTTGCAAAGGTTAAAGACGTACATCAAGCTTGGGTGTTGTTGAAAAATACTATCTTGGAAGCCCAGACCAGCTGTATTCCACGCTTTAAGAAAATTGGAAGGAAGTCCAAAAAACTGCCAGCATGGTTTAAAGGTGAGGTCAGAGAGGCGGCTGTTGCCAAAAAAGCATCTTTCAGGAAATGAAAAAAAGAGCCAAACGACGAAACCTGGAAACAGCACAAGCACTGGCAAGTCAAATGCAAGGCATTGATAAGGCAGGCAAAGAGAGAATTTGAGAAGAAGCTTGCTGCGGAAGCAAAAACGCGAAATAAAGACCTTTTCAAGTACATTCGTAGCAAAAAACCTGTGAGAGAGTCAGTTGGTCCATTAGATGATAAAGGGGTTAAAGGAGCACTAAGAGGCGACAAGGCAATAGCGGAGAGACTGAATGAATTCTTTGCTTCGGTCTTTACTGAGGAAGATGTAGGGATGTTACCCATGACCGAAGTGGTATTTAAAGGTGCGGAAGAATTGAAGGAAATATCGATACATCGGGAAGATGTCTTAAAACTATTAGATAAACTGAAGAGTAGCAAATAACCTGGGCCGGATGGTATACATCCAAGGGTGTTGAAAGAACTGAAATATGAGATTGCAGACCTGTTATCAGTAATCTGTGAACTATCATTAAAATTATCTCTAATACCTGAAGATTTGGAGGATCGCCAATGTAATACCAATTTTTAAAAAGGGTTCCAGGGGTGATCCGGGAAACTACAGACTGGTGAGCCTGACGTCAGTACCAGGAAAAATGGTAGAAACCATCATAAAGAATAAAATTACTCAGCATGTAGATAGTCACAACCTAATGGGAGACAGCCAACATGGCTTTAGACAAGGAAGATCTTGTCTTACTAATCTGTTATGTTTTTTTGAAGGAGTGAATAAACAGGTGGACAAAGGTGAGTTGGTTGATATTGTGTATCTGGACTTTCAGAAAGCCTTTGACAAGGTCCCTCATCAGAGAATTTTGGCAAAACTAAAGAGTCATGGGATAGGAGGCAGTGTACTATTGTGGATCAGGAACTGGTTAAAAGATAGAAAGCAGTGGGAAGGGCTAAATGGCCAATTTTCCCAATGGAGAAAGGTGAATAGTGGTGTACCCCAGGGATCTGTGCTAGGTCCGCTGCTTTTTGACATATTCATAAATGACCTGGAAAGTGGAATAATGAGTGGGTGATCAAATTTGCAGATGACACAAAACTATTTAAAGTTGTTAAAACCCAAGAGGATTGTGAAAAATTGCAAGAGGATCTTGATAAATTGGAAGACTGGGCATCAAAATGGCAGATGAAATTTAATGTGGACAAGTGCAAGGTTATGCACCTAGGGAAGAACAACCCAAACTATGGTTACACGATGCAAGGTTCCACATTAGGAACCACCACCCAGGAAAAAGATTTAGGCGTCATTGTGAATACCATGTTAAAACCCTCGGCCCAGTGTGCAGCGGCGGCCAAGAGAGCAAATAGAATGCTAGGTATGATAAGGAAAGGAATGGAAAATAAAACAAAAGATATTATAATGCCTCTATATCGTTCCATGGTGAGACCGCACCTTGAATATTGTGTGCAATTTTGGTCGCCGTATCTTAAAAAGGATATAGCGATTTTAGAAAAGGTTCAGAGAAGAGCGACCAAAATGGTAAAGGGGATGGAAGGATACTCCTATGAGGAAAGGCTAAAAAGGTTAGGGCTCTTTAACCTGGAAAAGAGACGGCTGAGGGGAGATATGATAAAAGTCTATAAATTAATGAACGGAGTGGAACGAGTAAACGTAGATCGATTGTTTACGTTATCAGAATATAGAAAGACTAGGGGACATGCAATGAAGCTACAAGGTAAACTATTTAAGACTAATAAAAGAAAATATTTTTTCACTCAACGTGTAATCAAACTCTGGAATTTGTTACCGGAGGATGTAGTAAAGGCTGTTAGTGTAGCTGGGTTTAAAAAAGGTTTGGACAAGTTCCTGGAGGAAAGGTCCATAAAGCATTATTAAGAAGTGACCGAAGATATCAATGCTTGAACCAATACAAGCATTGTGGAACTTGTGTCTCTTGGGGAAACTGCTAGGTACATGTGACCTAGATTGGCCACTGTTGGAAACAGAATACTGGGCTTGATGGACCTTGGTCTGACCCAGTATGGCATATCTTATGTTCTTATGTTATGTTCTTATGTAGTGACTTTCAATGTGTGTCTAATATGAAAAACCCTCCACTGTAGCAAACTGCCCAAGGCATTATGGGTCAGGTTGTCAATCCAGTCTTGCTTTCACCAGATGCATCCACATGAAGCTTGAATTTGGTTAAGAAAAGTCAAAGGACATGTCCATGTGTGCTGTGGAGTGAAAGAGTAGCCTAGATAAAGCATTAAGAACATAAGATATGCCATACTGGGTCAGACCAAGGTCTATCAAGCCCAGTATTCTGTTTCCAACAGTGGCCAATCTAGGCCGCTTAGCTCATTGATGGACAGGCCGACTGCTTTCTGTAATTCATTCCTAACATAGTAAATGAGGCAGACAAAGACCAACATTGTCCATCTAGTCTGCCCAGTAACATGGCTGGAGATGTAGAACTGCAGCTGCCTCTTTGTAGGTTACCCCTCCCCCCCCCCCCCCCCCATGACCTTTTGCTTAAGGGTGTACCTGGCAGGTTACTCCTCGTTATTTGTTGTTTTTTATTTTATCCTGTTGCTTTAAAGGGATCCACTGTGTCTGTCCCATGCCATTTTGAATTCTGTCACTGTATTCGCCCCACCACTTCCATCGGGAGGGCATTCCAAGCACCCACCACCCTTTCAGTGAAAAAGTATTTGCTGACATTGCCTTTCAATTTACCCCCTTGCAGCTTCATGTTATGCCCTCTAGCTTCCCTGTCTTTGGAAGAGGTTTGTTTGTTCATTAATACTCTACGTATTTAAAGGTCTGAATCATATCTCCCCTGTCCCTCCTCTCCTCCAGAGTGTATATATTTAAGTCTTTGAGTCTCTTCTCATAAGTCTTCTGGTGCAGGCTCCAAATCATTTTGGTCACCTTCCTCTGTAACATCTCAAGGCTTTTTATATCCTCTGTAAGGTTCTGCCCTTTGATCAGGAGGGTAAAATCTTATCTTCGGAGGGATGATTTGATGCTGAATGTGCTCTCTAATTGTCTGTGTGACCCATTTAAGACTGCAGCTAATGCACAACACAATGTGAGCTGGTTTCCTGGGCTAAAGTCAGATATTGCTCCTGTCCAAAGGTCACTGTGTTGGTTGCCCGTTGAGACGTGGGAGAGTTTTAAGGTGCTGTGTTTAACGTTTGAAATGCGGTGATTCCATTTGGTTGACATGCTTCTGTCCAGGAAGCCCCGCTCTCGGTGCCCGCAATGCCCTTGCCGCAGAACCTTGGCTTCCTCTGCTTCCTCCGTCTGTGGAATAGTTCTGCTGCTTTGGATTCACTTTGAACATAATTACTTTATATTTTGGAAGCTGGCTTTCTAATGTGTAGAATTAGTTTTTATTTAGGGTTTTACTTGAGGAAGGTTAATTGGGGAATGTTCACGTTCTGCACTGACTGTATTATGTATTTCTAGTTTCTAGTCCCACAGGTGCTCCTTGTAGTCTTGGGCAAGCCACTTAACCCTCCATAGCCCATGTTCCCTGTAAAATAGTTATCTCCAAGTTATAATGCCCTGTTCAATGTAATTTCAGTTTGTTCAATGTAAACTGCACTGATGCAGAATATTGCGGTATATAAGAGAATATAAATAAATAAATAAATTTCTGATGTATATTTTATTATGTTCTGCACTTTGCGCACCTTAATCGCCATAGAGATATGAAGTGAGCATAACCAAATTGAAATAATGTTTTATTTACAGCCCTTCCTGAGATGAAATAACTCTCCCTCTCCCTCTCTCCCCTAGTCCTTCCGCTCTTGAGGAGTTTCCAGTGCCAGAGCAAGATCTTGGAACCTGTGACGGCTACGTGCATAACTGACCTAGGCTCTGTTCGACTTCAGCGTTCTTACGAGATGCTGGTCCCCTCTTTCCATGGGTCGCATGGTCCTGGCCTATTCAGATGCACTTTTTTGGGAAAGAGATGAATGATGGTCTATCTGTAACCATGGTAACAGTGAAGAGCCCCATTTCCAGTCCCCCTGTTTCTCCTAAGGCCCGAGAAGAAGCTGCTTTTTCTCCTGCACCCCCCTTATCTGAAGGAGCTGCTGTACCACCTCCACTACCATCACCTCTGCCGCCATCTTTCAATTGTGAGTTTGTTTGGCCGCCGCCGCCGCCGCCTCTGTCACCTCCCTTGAACAATGATGGTCTTGATTGGCTTCCCCCAACACCACCACCACCACCACCTCCTCCCCCTCCCTTGAATAACTGTGGCCTGGACTGTCTCCCACCACCACCTCCTCCCCCTCCCTTGAATAACTGTGGCCTGGACTGTCTCCCACCACCACCTCCTCCCCCTCCCTTGAATAACTGTGGCCTGGACTGTCTCCCACCACCACCTCCTCCCCCTCCCTTGAATAACTGTGGCCTGGACTGTCTCCCACCACCCGCTCCTCCTCCCCCTCTAACAAATGCTGGACTGGCTTGGCCCACTCCCCTTCCCCCACCGCTTCCACCCTGTTTGACGACTTGTAAATTAAGTCAGTCCCTGACTCCAAAGAAGGGACTACATCAGGGGGGGAATCTTCGTCGCTCCAAGCTGCGTAACTTTAACTGGGATGCTATCCCTGAGGAGAAGGTGCGGGGCAAAGAGAACATCTGGACTGTGACTAAGTCGGGGGATGAGTTCCAGCTGGATGTGCAGTGCATGGAAGAACTCTTCAGTCGGCGTGAGGAGCTGAGCAAGGCCAGTGTGAGACGCAGCTTCCGTATGTCCTCTCTCGGACCCCTGGGGCATGTGGTAAGTGTCCCCTAGTTTCATATATCCAGAATATTCTAGTACATACTAAACACTGCAAGGTTCACAGGGCTTTCCCATTTCCTTCCTGATCTCCAGGTGGTCCTCTCCCCTGAGCTGGGGGCTGCTGGCATGTTTGCTAAAGCCTTTCTCTGGTTTTGATACTGATGTTTGTTTGTAATTTCACAGTTTCTTCATTAGGCTTGTGAACAGGGCTACTGTGCATATGCCCAAGAGGTTGTCTAGCGAGCTAATAACACTTTCCCGCTTTCCTACTTAAACTACCCTTCACCCTCTTTCTTAGTTCTTCTCTAGAATATTTGGTTTTATTTCTAGTCCAAAACAACACGGCCCCTTTGCAGGAAGGCACAATTGGATCCAAATACAAAGCCCACATAGTAAATAAGGTCTCCCATATAGAATTAAAATTTGAACACAAATTTTAAGTCTTGGTACCTCTCGGTATGTAGTGGGTTATTCTTGGAAATGCTTCATGTCCCAAGTGCAGAAAGCGAAGGACAGTGCCACGGTCTCCGTGCAGGGAGTGAGGTTTTACTTCCTTTACAAACTTGGTAAGTGGGAGTCTGACATAAAGATGGGTTTTGTCTGAACCGGGCTGCTACCAGGCTATTAGAACTAACATTCAAAAGGGGATAGAGCAGCTTTTAAACTAGAACCTGGGTGAAAGCTGATAGTTGCTCAGGAGCACATGGTTCACAGTAAGGATACCGTCATAAGGGGACAAGTAGAGGGTGACATAACGACTGAAGCAGCTCAGGTGCATTTAAGTAAAGACCAAAAAGAGATTAAAGAAGAAATACCAGACTGCGTCAGAGCAAGGCCCATCAAGCCCAGTATCCTGTTTCCAATGGTGGCCAATCCAGGTCACAAGTACCTGGCAGGTTCCCAAAAAGACACAGGTTCCTCAATGCTTGTATTGGGTCAAGCAGTGATATCCCGGTCCCTTTTAATAATGGTTCCTGTGCGGATATCCAGTTTAGTCCTCCACAATCGGGTAGTGCACCTTCTACTGCAGCCCGGAGACTGGACCAATCAAATCTTCTGTAGTACATATCCAGCAGGAGCTCCCAGAAGCCCCCCAGTGTGTCCAGTCTCTTGCAGCTTGAAGACGTAAAAGTGTGTCCTCCTGGGCACACTGAGTGACTCTTGCAGGAGCAACACTTGTTAGTTAGTCTTTTAGGGTTTGTTTTTGGGACATTTACTTACTATTTATTTAATAGCTAGCTGTATCTTTAAAAGGAAAAGGAAAAGAAGCCTGGCTCCCTGGAGCATTGTCACAGGAGACTAGGGGGAAGTCAGACCTGCAGGCTCCTGCCTTCCTGCCTGGCAAATTTTAACAGCCCTGGGTGAGCTTCCCCTGGACAGTACGGGGAATTGCCATACCTGATACAGCAGTGACTGGCACTGGGAGATGTTGACTCTGTCCTTGCTGTTCCTGAGCTGGTAGGAGTTTTCACTTCTTTATTTGTGAGCAGTGCTCTGTCAGAGCTGCCAGCGTTTCTGTAGGCTCTCCTGAGCCCATTTGGCAATTTTTCTTCAAATTGGTCGTTTGCCCTGCATTACAGGGTCGTTTTATTTATTTTCCATATTATTTGGTTGCCGTTGTATTTTCGCGCCGTTTTTTACCGCGGGTGAAACAGTGCGGCGGCCATTTTGGATTTTTAAAGTGTGCTTTTAAGGCACTTTTGATCACTTGTGCAGGTTCCCCTAGCGTTTTTTGGGGTCCCTTTTGCTGGCGATTTTGCTCAGGGCACCCCAGGGAGTCTGGGGAGTATTTTATTTCTTGTAAAAAAAAGAAAAAAAAAAAGTTTTAATTTTAATCCGGGGTTGATTTGCATAGGATTGCCCCTGGGCTGTGGGTTTCCCTGTGACTGTTCCATTCTATCCCGTTGGGCGGAGGTGGCCTTGGGATGGCTTCCATACCCCAATGTGTGATTTGTGGGTCCCGCAGAGCGGCAGGGACTGACTCTGGCATCTGCAGGGGCTGTGCTGCAGTGCCCGCAGAGATAGAGCAATCTGTGAATGTTCAGGAGCAGGCTACCCCTGGGGATGCTTCTACTTCAGGGGACAGTATTCTTTCTCCGAGCATCCCTCAGTCTGGGTCGGTGGCTGCGCTGCAGCAGGCGGCTACAGCTGTCCCACCTATGGAATTCTCCCCTGATTTTGTTCTCCTCATGCATCAGGCTTTCCACTTGAGCAGGTCCGGTCAGTGGCCGGAGGTTGGGCCCCCCTCTCTCCCCTCGGGGTCACTGGGGTGGCTCAGCACTCCTCTCCACCCGGGGTCAAGCGGCTCCGGTTGGGGGATCAGGAGCAGGACGCCCTGGGGCTTCTGGAGTCCGAGGCGGAGGGCGATCCTGAGACTGAAGCGGAGGAATTGGAGGATGGGGAGATCCCCGAGCCGGAGGATCAGGCTCGGATCATTCGGGTGTTTCGGAAGGACGAGCTGGTTCCTCTGGTTACGGAGTCCCTTCAGGCACTTAACCTTTCGGCAGTGCGGTCCCTGGAGGAAGAGGGTCTGGAGGATCCTCTCATTCAGGCCGTCAGGGATGCCCAGGTGGTTTTTCCCGTCCACCGCGTGGTGGAACAGATGATACAGGCGGAGTGGGAGCACCCGGCATCCGGTTTGAAGGGGATTCGGACCATGAATCGGCTTTATCCCCTCGCCGACAAGGATAGGGACTTGTTTAAGTCTCTGCGAGTGGATGCGGCGGTTTCCGCGGTGACCAAGAAAACCACCATCCCGGTTGAGGGGGCGGCGGCCCTCAAGGACGGGCAGGATAAGAAGATTGATAATTTGCTGAAGCTAACCTTCGATACGGATGCCGTGTCATTGCAAGCCTCTATTTGCGGGGCTTGGGTGGCTCGGGCGTGTCTGCGGTGGTCGCAGCGCTTGCGCTCGAGCCCCGGCTTAGACCAGCAAGGCCTGTTGGAGGTTACCCGGCTGGAGTCCGGCTCGGCCTACTTGGCGGATCTGTTTTATGGTTTAATCCGCGCATTGGCTAATAGTATGGCGTCCGCGGTGGCAGCGCGCCGGTCCCTATGGTTGCGCAACTGGGCGGCTGACGGTTCTTCCAAGTCCCGCCTCGGTAAACTGCCCTTTAAGGGCAGATTGTTATTTGGGGAGGCTCTCGAGAAACTGGTAAAGGAGCTCGGTGAGTCCAAGGGGGGCCGGCTTCCGGAGGATAGGCCAAGGGGCCAACAGGTCCTCCACCTCGGCGCGGGGGTCCTTTTGGGATCAGCGCAGGTTTCGGTCCTCCCGCCTGTGGGCCTCGCAGCGGGGCCGGTTTGGAGCCCGTAATCAGGGATTTCGTGGTTTCAGAGGGGCCGGCAGAGGCTTCTCCGGAGCCGCCTCTCCCTCGGCGTCTTCCTTTGGGCGCAAGCCGCAATGACGCGAGGCGGGCTCTGGAGGGAGGCCCGATTATCGGGGGTCGTTTGCACGACTTTCTTCCGTCTTGGGCCCAAATTACGTCAGATCGCTGGGTGCTACAGATTATAGAAGAGGGTTATGCTCTAGAATTTGCATCCCCGCTTCTGGATGCCTTTGTTCGGTCGCCCAGCAGGGGCGAACAAAAGACGCGGGACATCCGCGTGACCCTGGCTCGGTTGTTAGCACTGGGAGCGGTGGTCCCGGTTCCTCTCTTGGAAGGAGGCGCCGGTCGTTACTCCATCTATTTTGTGGTCCCCAAAAAGGGCGATTCTCTGCGTCCGATCTTGGATCTCAAAGGCGTCAATCGCGCGCTCAGGGTACCGCACTTCCGTATGGAAACTCTGCGGTCAGTCATTGTAGCAGTACGACAGGGGGAGTTTTTGACGTCCCTCGATCTTACAGAGGCCTATTTGCACATCCCGATACATCCATCTCATCAGCGGTTTCTCCGCTTTGCGTTTCCGTGGGGCCACTTCCAGTTCCGGGCCATGCCCTTCGGCTTAGCCACGGCTCCGCGCACCTTCACAAAGGTGATGGTGGTCGTTGCGGCTGCCTGGCGCAAGGAGGGCATCTTGGTCCATCCATATCTCGACGACTGGTTGATTCGGGCAAAGTCCAGTCGGGAGTGCTTGCGAGTCACGAGCAGGGTAGTGGCTCTGCTGCGGTCTCTCGGCTGGGTGGTGAACGAACGAAAAAGTTGTCTGCGTCCCACGCAGGACCTCGAGTATCTGGGGGTGCGCTTCGACACCGCCCGGGGGCTGGTGTGCCTCCCCGAGCGCCGCGTCCGGGCGTTGCGGGCTCTTGTCCGACTCTTTCGGGGCATGCCCGCTCCGTCGGCGTGGTGGTACCTGAGGCTTCTCGGAACAATGGCGGCGACCTTGGAGGTGGTACCGTGGGCGCGGTTCCACATGCGCCCGCTGCAGAGGGCGCTCCTTCGCCGGTGGTCCAACCAGTGCGACTCCTTGAACAAGAGACTGCCCTGCCCGAAGGCGGTGCGTCTTTCGCTCCGTTGGTGGCTCTCTCCCGAGAATCTGACGCGGGGGGTTCCCTTGGAGCCTCCTCTGTGGGTTCCCCCTCACAACGGATGCGAGCTTAGCCGGTGGGGGAGCGCACTGCGAGACCCGCTTCACTCAGGGGGTGTGGTCCTCCCAGGAAGCGTCTTGGTCGATCAACCGTCTCGAGCTTCGGGCGGTGCGACTAGCACTATTGGCCCTGGAACCACTGGTCCGGGGTCGACCTGTCCGGGTCTGGTCGGACAATGCGGCCACGGTGGCTTACATCAATCGCCAAGGGGGCACAGGGAGTGTGGCCCTGGAAACAGAGGCGACAGCCTTGTTCAGTTGGGTGGAGACTCGTCTGCCGGCAATATCAGCGGCGCACATAGCGGGCGCGGAATATGTCCAGGCCGACTTTCTCAGCAGAGTGCGAGTGGACCCCGGAGAGTGGGAGTTAAATCCACAGGTGTATGCGCAAATAGTGCGGCGGTGGGGTCCGCCCATCATGGATCTCATGGCGACCTTCCAGGCGGCCAAGACGAGTCGCTTCTTCAGCAGACGGCGGGAGCGAATGTCCGAAGGGCTCGACGCTCTCATTCAGCCGTGGCCGACGTCCGGGCTTCTGTATGTCTTCCCTCCGTGGGCGCTGATCGGCCGGGTCGTCCAGCGCATCGAGGGTCATCAGGCAGAGTGCTGCTGGTGGCTCCGGATTGGCCCCGGAGGCCCTGGTATGCCGAGCTAGTCAGACTTCGGGACGGCGTGCCTTGGCGCCTGCCCGCGCTGCCGGACCTTCTTCTTCAGGGCCCCCTGCGGATGCCCCAGGTGGCTCGATTCTCGCTTACGGTTTGGCCATTGAGAGGGCTCGGCTGAAAAAGAAGGGTTATTCGCCCGCGGTGATTTCCACCCTACTGCGGGCAAGAAAGTCATCCACTTCTCTTACTTATGTTCGAATCTGGAGGATTTTTGAGGACTGGTGCTCCCGGCGTGGAGTCCGGGCGGCGACGGTCTCTGTTCCAGTAGTGTTAAGCTTCCTTCAGGATGGGTTCGAGAAAGGCCTCGCGGCCAGTTCCCTGAAGGTTCAGTTGGCAGCGATCTCCTGCTATAGAGGCAATGTTTTAGGCCGCATTCTCAGCGCTCATGCGGATGTGCGGCGTTTCTTGACCGCTGTTTTTCATTTGCGGCCTTCCCGCAGAGCACCGATTCCCCCGTGGGATTTGAATTTAGTCCTGCGGGCTCTGGTGCGGGAACCTTTGAGCCCTTGCGGAGGGCGTCCCTGAAGGATCTAACTTTGAAGACGGTCTTTCTTGTAGCCATTTGCTCGGCTCGGCGCATTTCGGATCTTCAGGCCTTGTCCTGCCGAGAGCCTTCCTTGTCGTTTTCCGCGGACCGGATTGTGATCCGGCCGGTGCCTTCTTTCTTCCAAAGGTGGTGTCTCCCTTTCACTTGAATCAGGCAGTGTTTCTGCCGGTTCTTTCGGCGAACTCGGTCGAGTCGGTGGACAAGGGTCTTCACCGGCTCGATGTGGGTCGCACGCTGCGTCGGTATCTGTTGCAGCAGCGGCCAGTTCCGGAGGGGCTTCGAGCTCATTCTACTCGAGCTCAGGCGACCTCTTGGGCGGAGCATTGCCTGGTTCCGCCAGCGGATATCTGTAGGGCGGCCACTTGGTCGTCTCTGCACGCTTTCAGCAGGCACTATCGCCTGGATGTATTAGCGGCTCGGGATTCCTGTTTTGGATCGGCGGTTCTGCGCGC
Organism: Ichthyophis bannanicus; assembly: GCA_033557465.1. Taxonomy (NCBI): domain Eukaryota; kingdom Metazoa; phylum Chordata; class Amphibia; order Gymnophiona; family Ichthyophiidae; genus Ichthyophis; species Ichthyophis bannanicus. The sequence continues at coordinate 24,725,508 of CM066035.1, forward strand.
TGGCTGGCAAGGTCCCGCCCGGTCTTAACTGCTCTGTTACATCCCGATTGTGGAGGACTAAACTGGATATCCGCACAGGAAATGGAAATTACACTAACCTGGTAATTGTAGTTCCTGTAGGATCCAGTTTAGTCCTCCTTCCCTCCCAACTCTCTGTGTAGTCTTGCGGCGCGCTGTTCCGAGCGGTTGACTGTAGGACGGTTCTTCGTCCCGTTCGGGTTCTGTTGACAGTCGTGCTTATCGCTATGGTTCTTCCCTTTCTTGGAGTTCAGTCAGCTCCCCAGATTTCTGTGAAGGGGAGCTCTGTGTAAATTGGAAGGCGTCGGTTTCGGCGCCAGGCGGTGTTCTGACTTCCTCGTTTGGGGAGGGAGTTGGTTATTACAGGGGGGGAAGATAAGGGTTTACTGATAATGTAATGATAATTTAATGATTATTTAATGTGTTGCTTCGTTAAGTATGCTTTGTTACTAGTACACTGGGGGGCTTCTGGGAGCTCCTGCTGGATATGTACTACAGAAGATTTGATTGGTCCAGTCTCCGGGCTGCAGTAGAAGGTGCACTACCCGATTGTGGAGGACTAAACTGGATCCTACAGGAACTACAATTACCAGGTTAGTGTAATTTCCATTTTATGGACCTTTCCTCCAGGAACTTGTCCAAACCCTTTTTAAACCCAGCTACACTAACGACCTTTACTACATTCTCCAGTAATAGATTCCAGAGTATGATTACGCGTTGAGTGAAAAAATATTTTCCGTTATTAGTCTTAAATAGGTTACTCTGTAGCTTCATTGCACGCCCCCTAGTTTTTCTATATTCTGATGACGTAAACAATCGATCTACGTTTACCCGTTCCACTCCGTTCATTAATTTATAGACTTCTATCATATCTCCCCTCAGCCTTCTCTTTTCCAGATTAAAGCGCCCTAACCTTTTTAGCCTCACTTCTTAGGGGTATCCTTCCATTCCCTTTACCATTTTGGTGGCTCTTCTCTGTACCTTTTCTAATAACACTATATCCTTTTTAAGATACGGTGACCAGAACTGCACACAATAGTCAAGGTGCGGTCTCACCATGGAACGATACAGAGGCATTATGATGTCATTCTTTGTTTTATTCTTCATTCCTTTCTTTATGATACCTAGCATTCTATTTGCTCTCTTGGCCATCGCTGCACACTGGGCGGAGGGTTTCAACATATTTCCACAATGACATCTAGATCCTTTTCCTAGGTATTGATTCCTAATGTAAAACTTTGCATCATGTAACTGTAGGGAAGAACCATTCCAAACTAAGTGCATAACTTCTCCACATTAAATTTCATCTGCTATGTGGATGCCCAGTCTCCCAATTTTTCAAGGTCCTCTTGCAGTTTTTCACAATCCTCTTGTGTTTTAACAACTTTAAATAATTTTGTCTTATCTGCAAATCTGATCACCTCACTCTTTTATTCCTATTTCCAGGTCATTTATGAAGATGTTAAAAAAGCAGTGGGCCCAGCACAGATCTCTATTTTGTCCAAGTTTCGCTCTCCGAATTATGTTGAACACTACTTTCAATTCATAAGACTACTTCCCACTTGATCCCATTCCCTCCACATGGTTTGCAGAGCCTTCTCTCGGATTACTCCCTCTTATGCAGTCGGAGCATTTCCTCGAGTAGGGTATCAGTCGCATGTAAGAACACGCTTCTTTGTCCCCTTCTTAAAAGCTAGCTAGGCGAACACCAGGATCCTCGAAGTTACCATCCAATTTTGAATTGCCATTCATATCTAAGGTGCCAAAAAAATTCTTTCATGATTTATCAGACCATATAGAAGAGATTCACTTCCTTCATCCCCTACAATCAGGCTTTCATCCGCAACACAGCACACAGACTGTTATCACGGAGGTCCTTAATGAAATCTATAGCGCCATAGACCAGGGGAAGTACATTTTTGCTATTTCTCTAGATCTGTTGGCGGCTTTTGACCTGGTCGATCACCATTTTCTCTTGGCCTGTTTTCTATGATACTGGAATCCGTGCGTGGTATTTTCATGGTTTAGGTCATTTCTCCATAATCCATCTTTCCAAATCGTATTCAGAATGATGTTTTCACCCTCCAGGGTCTCATGTGTGGCATTCTGCAGGGCTTAATTCTTTCCCCTTTATTGTTCAATATGTTCCTTAGCCCCCTAGCTACCCTGATACAGAGCCTACGAATTTTGTGCTATATCTATGCTGATGATATTTTACTTTTGTTTCCGACAAACATACCTTAAATTTGTTTCCCATCGACTGTTTAGCTAGTATCGCACCGTGGCTACAGGCTAATTTTGCTTAAACTTAATCCATCAAAATTTATGGTTATTTGGTTTACTGAAACCCAATCTTGTCCTACCCAAGCTCCAGTTTTGGAAGGTGTTCCTTGATGTTTGCGTTCTTCCCTCAGGTAGCTTGGTATTGTGCTGGATTCAGCTGACACAAGTTACCAAATCTATATTTCTTGACCCTTCCTCGTTTGCGCAGTTTACAGCCATTCCTTGATGATAATGCCCAGATCATGTTACTTCATATCATGATTTCTAGGTTAGATTATTGCAATATTTCATATCTATCTTCCTCGGTGCCAATTAAAACATCTTTGATCTCTCCAAAATAGCGCTATTTACCTGCTTGTATGTGCAAGGAAATTCGATCATGTTACTCTTTTATTCATTCAGTACTATTGGCTCCCTATTCACTCCCGGATTTTGTTCGACTGACTCACTCATGAGGCCATTCATGATGCGGCCTTGGAATATCTTTCTTCCCTACTTAAACTATATGCCCCGGCCGGGTCTCCTCATTCTCGACATGGTTTCCATCTAAAATTCCCTTCTCCGGCAGTGGTCAAATATGAAGCTACACTAAAAAATGCCTTCTCAGGAGCTGCCCCAATGCACTGGAACAGCTTAGGAGCTTTAAAATGTTTTAGGAGCTTTAAAAAGGCCCTTAAAACTTTCCTCTTTGAAGCCGCCATCAACATCTAGCTTAGGCACCCTGAGATCTTCTCTTGCCTTGGGTCTAGCAGAAATTGTCGCTATCCTATCCCCAATCCATATACGCTTATGCCCTTCCTTTTTTTCTTTTCTCATCTTGGGTTTTCTCTGTCCTAATTTATTTAATGTCTTTTCTATACCGTGCTCTTTCAAATTAGTGCGGTGTACAGTTAACAAATTTGTGCAGTGCAGGTAGGGCATACACTGGACTTACAGAAAACAGGGATTTTTAAAGGGCTAACAGGGTAACTATGTACAGGCAGGCTAGCTGTCACAGATGACATGGGCAGCTCACAAATTACTTACAGGATGGTTTAACTATGTACAGATTGACAGGTCACAGTCCTGTCTGAAAAATGGCGTTCTGGGGTTTTTTTTCGGTGTTTTGGTATATTTTTAATTTATTGTACTGCATAGACAGGTTTTGTGTGTTTTTTTTTTTTGCTGCGAAAGTACTTGGGGGAAAAAGTCTTTATTATGTGTGTTTGCTTCTGCAGCAAGCTTCTTCTCATTCTCTTTGCCTGCTTTATCAATGCCTTGCATCTAACTTGACAGTGCTTGTGTTTTCAGTTTTTGTCATCTGGCTCCTTTTTCCATTTCCTGAAATATGCTTTTTTGGCAAAACAGCCTCTCTGACCTCGCCTTTAAACCATGCTGGCAGTTTTTTGGACTTCCTTCCACTTTTCTTAAAGTGTGGAATACAGCTGGTCTGGGCTTCCAAGATAGTATTTTTAAACAACCCCCAAACTTAAGTCTTTAACCTTTGCAACTAAGAACATATGAACATAAGATATGCCATACTGGGTCAGACCAAGGTCCATCAAGCCCAGTATCCTGTTTCCAACAGTGGCCAATCTAGGTCATAAGTACCTAGCAGTTTCCCCAAAAGACACAAGTTCCTCAATGCTTGTATTGGGTCAAGCAGTGATATCCCAGGTCCCTTTTAAAAATGGTTTATGGACCTTTCCTCCAGGGACTTGTCGAAACCTTTTTTAAACCCAGCTACACTAACAGCTTTTACTACATCCTCCGGTAACAAACTCCAGTTTGATTGCACGTTGCATGAAAAAATATTTTCTGTTATTAGTCTTAAATAGGTTACCCTGTAGCTTCATTGCTTGTCCCCTAGTCTTTTTATAATCTGATGACATAAGCAGTCGATCTACGTTTACCCGTTCCATTCCATTCATTAATTTATAGACCTTTATCATATCTCCCCTCAGCCGTGTCTCTTTTCCAGGTTGAAGAGCCCTAACCTTTTTAGCCCCTTTTCAAAGGAGTATCTTTCCATCCCCTTTACCATTTTGGTGGCTCTTCTCTTTACCTTTTCTAATAACGCTATATCCTTTTTAAGATACGGTGACCAGAATTGCACACAATATTCAAGGTTCAGTTGCACCATGAAACGATACAGAAGCATTATAATAATCTTTGTTTTATTTTCCATTCCTTTCTTAATGATACCTGGCATTCTATTTGCTCTCTTGGCTGCCGCTGCACACTGGGCCGAGGGTTTTAACATGTTATCCACAATGACGCCTAAATCATTTTCCTGGGTGGTGGTTCCTAATGTGGAACCTTGCATCATGTAACCATAGTTTGTGTTTTTCCCTAGTTGCATAACTTTGTACTTGTCCATATTTAAGTTTCATCTGCCATTTGGATGCCCAGTCTTTCAATTTATCAAGATCCTCTTGCAAATTTCCACAATCCTCTTGGGTTTTAACAACTTTAAGTAGTTTTGTGTCATCTGCAAATTTGATAACCTCGCTCATTATTCCCTTTTCCAGGTCATTTATGAATATGTCAAAAAGCAGCGGACGCAGCACAGATCCCTGGGGTACTCCACTATTCACCTTTTTCCATTGGGAAAACTGGTCATTTAGTCCTTCCCTCTGCTTTCTATCTTTTAACGAGTTCTTGATCCACAATAGTACACTGCCTCCTATCCCATGACTTTTTAGTTTTGCCAAAAGTCTCTGATAAGGGACCTTGTCAAAGGCTTTCTGAAAGTCCAGATACACTATATCAACCGACTCACCTTTGTCTGTTTTTATTCAGACCTTCAAAAAAACATAACGGATTAGTAAGACAAGATCTTCCTTGTCTAAAGCCATGTTGGCTGTCTCCCATTAGGCCATGACTATCTATATGCTGAGTAATTTTGTTCTTTATGATGATTTCTACCATTTTTCCCGGTACTGATGTCAGGCTCACCGGTCTGTAGTTTCCTGGATCACCCCTGGAACCCTTTTTAAAAATTGGCGTTACGTTGGCGATCCTCCAATCTTCAGGTATTAGAGATGATTTTAATGATAGTTCACAGATTACTAATAGCTGGTCTGCAATCTCATATTTCAGTTCTTTCAACACCCTTTGATGTATACAGTTTTAGAACAACTATCCAGAGGGTCGCCATGAGTAGACACACACTCGATGGCACTTAGCAACAACAAAAACAACAATGCAATTTATTTTGATCTTCCTAGTTGTGTTAAACCATTACAGAGGGCACAAAATGTTATCTGTAAACCGCACTGATTTTAAAGAATGCGGTATATAAAAGCAATAATTTTTGGTTTTTTAGCATCTTTCTTTGGAATGTATTTTTAAACTGGTATTTTACAATGTATTTATAACTTATTTTTATATGATTCAGGATGCCCTTTCCTCTTATATTTTTATGGTCTTAGGTTTTTATGATGTTGACTAATGCACAATTTGTTTAATATTTTTCATAGGCCTGGACCCCTGACAAAGGCAGTGCTGAAACATGACTGTGTCTGGTCGTCTTTCTTTTTTTTTTTTTTTTGTTAGTGGTTCACCTCCGATAAATTGATCTTTGTTTATCACCTTGCTCTGGCATGGGTGCTTGGTAACCAGAGACCAGGATTTGAATTCCACTGGCACTCCTTGTGGCCTTGGGCAAGTCACTTAACCCACCATTGTCTTGGAAGAAAGGCCTGGCAATCTACTTCCGGTCACATTGCCAAGAAAACCCAGGAGCTTCTGGGTCACCAGGAGTCATCACTGACTTGAAGGCACACATTGCATTTACATCATATTTTGATTCTTCTGTTGCAGTATCCTCTTGAATATGTTCGATCTAGGACATTATGGTCAGGCTTCGCTGGCACTATCATCAGTTTGAGTTATTTAAAAGGCTGTTATTGCGAAAGTGTTTGATTATGCTGCTCCGAACATGTGGCATTGCCTAACCAGTGATGGTGAGGCAGCAGGTAGATGTTCTTTCTTTCCATAAACAATTAGTCTCTTGTTTTATAGAAACCTGTTAGGGATGGTCTAATTCTCAATGTAACTGTGGTCTTGTGTGTATATCGAACATCTAAATGTTATGATGGGTGAATTTCAAATCAGTAAATGAAATGATGGATAGATATTTAAAGGCAACTAAACATTTCGATAAAGTAGATAAGAATCTTTGCAGTTTTCCAGGTCAAGCTGCGACATAGTAATGCAGCCTGCAAACATCATACTGTGCCGCTCAAGAGAACGGCATAGGAAGAGCCATACTGAGTTGGAACAAAGGTCCATCAAGCCCAGTCTTTTTCGCAACAGTGACTACTATCCTGTTTTGAGAGTTTATACGTCAGTGGGTCAGACCAGGATCTCCGATACCCAAACCTCAGAATATCCCATAAGGGTATTTTTTTGGTTTTGAGAACTTACTAATGGTGGTTTTGAGCTAAGAGTTTGAGACACCATTTTTGATATCTGTGGATTCTGGTATTGATCCACATTCTTTGCCTGTTGTATTGTTATTTCATATCTTATAAAATATAAGCACGTATCTTTCATCCTTTTAAAGGTCACCACAACCATCTAAGATTATGATGGTTTTTCTGGCATCGATTATGGCTTTTAGCACTTCAACAGGGACTTTGTCATGAATGTTTGCAATGAAACATAGGCCATATGGTCTCTTTCTGCTGTCATTTAATTCTATTTAGTCTGCCCTTTCATATCAACTATGGTCATTCCTTTCCCTATGCTCCCAAGGTTCCTGGCTTTCGCCATCACCTTTTCTACTTGTTTATCCTACTTTAAGATCATCGGATACAATCATGCCCAGGGCCCACTCTTCTTTTGTGGACAGAAGTACTTCGCCCCCTATTCTGTACCGCTTTTTGCAGCCCATATGCATAACCCTGCATTTTTTTTAGCACTGCATCTCGGCTGCCAAATTCTTGACCGTTCTTCGAACTTAGCTAGATCCCTCCTTCATGTTATCTACTCTTTCCTGGGAGTCATCCCCAAAGAGACAAACTTTAGCTGACAGCCCTTGCGCAACATCACTAACAAAGATGGTCCATTTTTTTATTTTTTTTTAAACAAGGACAGATCCCTGTGGCACAACACTGGTAACATCCTTCTCTTCAGAGTGAGCTCCATCTACCTGTACCCTTTGTCATCTCCCACTCAATCAATTTCTAACCCAATCAATCACTTTAGGGTCCATCCCTAAGGTGCTCAATTTGTTTATAAGTACGGAATGGTGCCAAAGGCTTTACTGAAATCCTAAGTACACCATAACTAGGGCTCTCTGTCCAACTCCCTGATCATCCAGTTAAAGAAAGTAATTGGATTTGTTTGACAAGACCTGCCTCTGGTAAAACATTGTTACTTACCTGTAACAGGTGATCTCCAGAAACAGCAGGAATCAATCTTCACGTATATGTATCATCAGTATCGATGGAGCCTGCGTGGGAACGCTTTCCAGTGTCCAATTGGAAAGCTTTTGGGAGCAATCCACTGTGCCTGCGCATCTGCCTTCCCAAGTCCTCTCCTTAGTTGAGTTTGTAGCTGAGAGATGTAGGGTATTCTTTTTCCTGCAACTCCTAGGGGAGGGGTGGGTTGTGAAGACTGATTCCTGCTGTTCCTGGAGATCACCTGTTACAGGTGAGTAACAATGCTATCTCAAGAAATGAGCAGGAATACGGTCTTCACAAATGGTAGCAGTGGTATTCCTGAGGCTAAGAATAGAGCCGAGAAGGTGTGGCTACAAAGCAGCCACATTGGACTCGATTGCAGTTATTTTGACAAGACCATTGTCCAGGAATTCTGGTGCCAGGAGAAGTCTGGGATGGGAAGATAAGAGTTGAAGTTAAGTCCCAAAAAAGGTGCTGGAGGACAGCATCCCGACGAAAGTCCCTGTCATAAGAACATAAGATATGCCATACTGGGTCAGACCAAGGTCCATCAAGCCCAGTATTCTGTTCCAACAGTGGCCAATCTAGGTCATATGTACCTAGCAGTCAAGGCACTAGTGTGCAGTGACGGTATGAATGGAGGACCAGGTAGCTACTCGACAGATTTTGTCAATGGAGACAGAATGAAGGTTGGCAGCTGAGGTTGCTATGGCTTTCACGTTATGAGCAGTAAAGTGACCTTCAAGGGAGAGTCCCACTTGAGTGAAGGCAAAAGTGCAGTCCACAATCTAGTTGGATAGGGTGCACTTCGTTACTGGCAGTCCAAGGTGACTTGGATCAAAGGAAATGAATAATTGAGATCATTTCCTGTGATTTTTGGTTCTGCCCAAGTAGAAAGCTAGTGTGCACTTGTGGTCTAGAGTGTGTAGCTCTGCTTCAACCCTAGAGGCATGCGGTCTAGGAACGAAGACCACTTGTATTACTGATTGGTTGAGGTGGAACGGAGAGACCACGTTCGGGGGGGGGGGGGAGTGTGGATGAGTATGGAGAATCACCTTGTCATGGTGGAACTGGATGTATGGCAGATCTGACACTAAAGTCTGCAGTTTGCTGATGTGACAAGCTAAGGTGAGGGCAATGAGGAAGATTACCTTTCAAGACAATTTTAAAGTGGTGGCTAAAGGCCCAAAAGAAGGCTTTAGAAGTTGTGCTAGGGTCATGTTGAGGTTTCCGGCCACTGGTGGTGGTTTGATCGATTGCTTGGACAGCAAGAGACCCTGTATAAATCTTTGCACCAAGGGGTGCGAAGAAATAGAAATAGGATGCCTGTCCACCAGCCTATGATAGGCTGAGATGGCACTCAGATGAACTCTGAGTTAGTCTTAAGACCTGTTGAGGACAGTGGAGGAGATATTGCAAAAGGAATTCCACCAGGCAGGCAGAGGGGGTCGGTATGTTTCAGGGTACATCAGAGTGTGAACCTTCACTATTTGAATGCATAAGAACATCTCGTAGACGGCTTGCAAGATGCAAGTAGGATGCCCTTTACTTGTTTTTGTTTGTTACATTTGATATATACCGCCCTTCAAAACATTAAGGCGGTAGAAAGCTGAGGTCAGCAAAACTGATGCTTTCATCATGCAGTGAGATGGAGAAGCATCCCATGGTCCTGAGAAAGGAGATTGGGCGCATGTTCCAGGCTGAGAGGTGGAGTATGCGCCGGACGAGTCATCAGAGGAAACCATGTCTGATGGAGCCAATAAGGGCTATTAGGATCATGGAACCCTTGTCGGCCTGCAGCTTGAACAGGGTCTTAGGTTTTAAGGGGATGGGTGGGAATGCATAAAGTAGGTCCTTTCCCCAGTGGAGAAGGAAGGCATCCGTTGCCTGGTTGTGATGGGAGGGAAGCCTTGAGCAAAAGAGTAGAAGTTGTGCATTCTCCTGGGTGGCGAACAGATGTATTCTGGGGCCTCCCACATTTGGAAGATCCAAGATGCCATTTCCCTGTTTTAAAGTCCACTCGTGTGGATGTATGATACAGTTGAGTCTGTCCGCAAGGAGATACATTGCCTTGAGATGAATGCGGTGTGCTATGGAGAAGAACCAGAGACGAAGGACCTCCTGGCAGAGGGGATAGGAACCCATTCCCCCTCCCCCCCGCTTATTAACATAGAACATGGCCACTTAGTTGTCTGTTCAGACTAAGACAGACTAAGGAGTGGAGGAGTGGCCTAGTGGTTGGGGCAAGGTACTTCAGGCCAGAAGGTCGGAGGTTCAAATCCCACTAGAGGACAGCAACCTTGGGCCAGAAGGACTGGGGTTTCTAGTCCCACAGGTGCTCCTTGTGGTCTTGGGCAAGCCACTTAACCCTCCATAGCCCATGTTCCCTGTAAAATAGTTATCTCCAAGTTATAATGCCCTGTTCAATGTAATTTCAGTTTGTTCAATGTAAACCGCACTGATGCAGAATAGCGCGGTATATAAGAGAATGTAAATAAATAAATAAAATAAAATAAGACCTGTTTGCCCAAAATTTGGGTTTGAAAAAGTTGATCTGCAACTGAGATTCCTGTTGTCTACTGCCCCTATGTGAGAAACAGCCGGTTGCTTGTGTCCGTGAGAAGACAGTCCATTGGGCTTGCTGTATGTGCAGGCAGGCATAGAGGATGAAATGGACTGTGGAGGCCATGTGCCGTAGAAGGTTCTGCATTTCTCGACTGTCACAGCAGTGTGACATCTTATGCTGTTGGTCACCTCGATGATGCAGGAAAGCTCAGGCCTGATGAAGTGCTCCGATGGATCTGAGTCGCTGGGATGGGACCAGGTGGGATTTTGGAAAGTTTAGGATGAATCTCAGATCTTGGAGCACAGTGATGGTGCGATGAAGAGGGGGGGTGTGTTTTTACCTCCTGTGGTGATTCTCCCCTGATTAGCCAGTTGCCTAAGTAGGGGAAGATTGCAAAATGCAATGTGTGCCTTCGAGTCAGTCCTGGCGACCCAGAAGCTCCTGGGTTTTCTTGGCAGTGTCACCGAAAGTAGATTGCCAGGCCTTTCTTCCGAGGCAATGGAGGTTAAGTAACTTGCCCAAGGCCACAAGGAGTGCTAGTGGGAATCGAACCCTGGTTGCTTGGTTACCAAGCCAGTGTTCTAACCACTAGGCTACTCCTCCAAAATAAGACCCCCAAAATATGAAGGTAGGTGGCAACCACTGCCGTGCATTTTGTGAACACTCGGTGTGCGGAGGCTAACCCGAAGGGGAGCACCCGATATTGGTAGTGGGTTTGCTGGAACCGAAAATGCAGATATTGTCCTGTGTTGAGGGTGGATTAGAAAATGTGTGTATGCCTCCTTGAGGTCTAGAGAACATAGCCAGTCATTCCTCTGAAGGTATGGCAGAAATGTACCAAGGGCAGTCATTTTGAATTGTTCTCGAACGAGGAATTTATTTAGATTTCTTTTTAGATCTAGAATGGGCCTGTCCTTCTGTCGTTTTGGGGACAAGAAGGTAAGAATAGAAGCCCCTACTCTCTTGGGTGGGTGGAACTCTTTCTACGGCCCCCTGAGCTAACAAGGTGGACACCTCGACTGATAGATTTGTCTTCAAGGGGTTTGCGGGATAATACCTTTTTGAGGGGGTGGTGGGGGGACAAGCTTTTGAAATGAAGCGAATAGTCACAAGTTGGACAATGTTGAGAGTCCACTGCTCTGATGTGATGAGGTGCCACCTGTGGGCATAGGAACAGAGTCTGCCTGCTGTACGTAGGGGTGAGGGTCCCTGCAGAGGCAGAGTAGCTATACTCTCTAGGGAAGAGTTAAAAACCAGATGCTAGCTGTGGCCGTGCAGCTGGTTGTGGTTTAGGTGTCTTAGGCTTTTTGGGCTGGCGAGGGCCCTGCTGTTGCTGCTGAGGTTGGTAAGCAGCTGCAGGTAGATAAGAAGGATAATATCTTTTCTTCTTAGGATAGAAAGACTTCTTTAGGAGAACAACTAATCCAAAGGGGTCAGATGTCTTTCTGGAGAGGCATTTGAGACAGATGATCTCATTTTCAATCTCTCCGGCCCTTTCCAAAGAGGTTATCTACAAACAAGTGGATATTGGCCAATTTATCCTGAACCCACTGCTCAAGGTCAGATGCCTGGAGCCAGGCTATTCTGCGAGCACTGATGCAGACTGCTGAAGCTCTGCTGGATGACTCGAAAGCATCAAAAGATGCTCTGGTAAGAAACTTGGATGTATTCTGATTTTGCCCAATTAAGGCCTGGAATGCATCACATTTGTCATTAGGAAAGATAGGGGCAAGGTTTTCTAGATCCCTGGAGATATCCTTGAGAGAGATGCCCATAAAGAGCATGTAGGAAGTAATCCTAGAAGTCAGTGTGTGTGCCTGAAAACCAAAGGCATCAAGCTAAAGGCATCAAGGCCAAAAGCATCAAGAGTTCTGGAGTCTGTGCCTGGAGGCATGGAAGACTGATTCTTAGAACTCTTGATGCACCACTTCACCGATTTTTCACCACCATGAAGTGGTGTGGTAGTTGAGGCTTTCGGAAGCCAGGGCATGATGGAACTCTGTACGTGGTATCAAGTCGTTTGCTGATAGGCGAAATCATTAGCAGGGCCTCTTGTATAAATAACATTAGATTAGTGGTTCCCAACACAGTCCTCAGGTACCCCGAGGCAATTCAGGGTTTCAAGGTATCCACAATGAATATGCATGAGAGAGATCTGCACGCACTGCTCTGTTTCAGCAGTGTTTTTCATTAATTTTACTCCCTATAGAGATTAGACTAGCTGGCCTGTAGTTCTCAACCCTCATCCTTTGGTCCCTTTACACAAAAGCGGAAGTCATGTGCCTTTCTCCAGTTATCTGGGATCACGCACGACTCTAAAGGTCAGTCAGTGGAATCGCTAGAATGTTCCCAAATTCCTTAAACGTTCTCTGATGTATCCCCATCCAGTCCCATCGCTTTGTCTACATTTTAGTTTAGCTAGTTCCTTATGAGAACAGTCTCTTTTGAAAATCATTCAAGCTTCCCTTCTCTTCTATTGATATTTCTGGGTGGGTGTTTTTTGAAGTCCTGCTCCTAGCCCTCTTGTGATCATAGAACACAAATATTTGTTAAGCAATTCTGCTTTAGCCTCATCAGCTTCTACATAGTCCTCCTCTTGCCCCTTGAATCTGACAAATACCACTTTTGCCCTTCCGCCTCACTAACATATTTGAAAAATATCTTGTCCCCCCATTTTATTGCATTGGCTATTTCTTCTTCTTTGTGTATCTTTGCTTTCCTGACTACTTTCCTAGCTTCTCTGCTTTTCCAAATATCTTTCTCTCTGTGATCTCTTGTATTTTGGAAGGCTACCCACTTTTTCTTCACCTTTTCAGCACCATAGTGGCCTCCTGTGCAATTCTGGTTGCTGTATCTTATAGCATAATTAGAAAAGGTACAGAGAAGAGCCACCAAAATGGTAAAGGGAATGGAAGGATACTCCTATGAGGAAGGCTAAAAAGGTTAGGGTTCTAAAACCTGGAAAAGAGATGGTTGAGGGGAGATATGATAAAGGTCTATAAATTATTGAATGGAATGGGTAAATGTAGCTTGTTCATGCCATCAAAATGTAGAAAGAATAAGGACATGCAATGAAGCTAGAGTGTAACCAGTTTAAGACATTCTCTTATTAGTGTTCACTCAACGCATAAACTCTGGAATTTATCGGAGGATGTAGTAAAAGCTGTTAGTGTAGCTGGGTTTAAAAAAGGTTTGGACAAGTTCCTGGAGAAAATGTTCATAAACCATTATTAAAGAGGACCCGGAAAATCCACTGCTTGTCCCAATACAAGCATTGTGGAACCTGTGTCTTTTGGGGAAACTGCTAGGTACTTGTGACCTGGATTGGCCACAGTTGGAAACAGGATACTGGGTTTGATGGACCTTGTTCTGACCCAGTATGGCATATCTTATGTTCTTATGTTCTCCTTTTCCTTTGACATTTATTTACCTTTTTAACAGAGGCTTGTTGCCCTTTAAAATATCCCCTTTCAGTTTTGCCCATTGCTTTTCTACACCCTTCCCGTCCTCCTATTGACTCCTTGAAGTGTTGCCCCATCTTGGCAAAATTAGTTTTCCTAAAGTCTGAGACCCTCGCTTTTGAATAGATTCTATGAGCCCAAGTCCTAATACTGAACCACAACAGTATGGCCCCTTCACATGTGGGTTCTGTTACCAGTTGCCAGAACAGAGAATCCGGGATCTCCTTACGTCTAGATGACACCGCCGCAGGGATGTGCCAATCCATGTCTGGCATACTGAAATTGCCCATCAGTAGCACTTCTCCTTTCATGGCAATGCTGCATGTGTTTTCTATTAATTCTCTGCCCACTACTTCTCCCTGTGAGGGATGTCTGTATATAGCACCAATGCAAATGGATTTACCTTTCCCTCTTTCTAGTTTAACCTGCAGTGTCTCCTCTCTCCCTGTAATTCTATAGTTTTAATTTTAATTTTTTTTACATATAGTGCCACTCCTCCTCCCCTTCTTCCTACCCTGTCCTTCCTGGACAAATTATAGCCTGGTACATAATTACATCCCAGTCATGGTTGTCTGTGAACCATATCTCCATAATTGCCACTAAATCCAAGATGACCCTTTCCATTAAAGCCTCAACATCTGGGATATCATTTCCCATGCTATGGGCATTTATGCACTTCGCTTTCCGAATGTTGCCCCTTTTACCAGTTTCTACAGAGGTATTTAATGTTTCATTTACTAGGGAACTTTCACTTACTTGGGGGCTGCCTTCACCCATCCCCAACAAATCTAGCTTAAAGCCCTCTTCAGTAGGTTAGCCAGTCTTTTACGGAACCAAGAAAAAAAACCCTGCTCAAGTTAGAAAAATCAACCAGAAAAGAAGAAACCTTGGCATATACCTCCATATATTATAACATGCAAAAAACAAATTTTGTTAATCTTTTTTTGTCGGAGTGACCATACAAAAGGGGAAGGAACTCCAACCTGCCCCTCGCCGTGGTCACTCCAGTTTAATCATTTAAATGCTTGGGAAAGTCAAAAAACTTAGCTTAATCTAGCCATCGCAGAATTCATGAGACAAGCACAACGTGCCACGTTTCGGGCCAGCCAAAGTCCTATGGCCCTGCATCAGGTGGAGAAAAGAATTCTGAAATAATGGCTTCCCCTGATGCAGGGCCATAGGACTTTGGCTGGCCCGAAACATGGCACGTTGTGCTTGTCTCATGAATTCTGCGATGGCTAGATTAAGCTAAGTTTTTTGACTTTTCCAAGCATTTAAATGATTAAACTGGAGTGACCACGGCGAAGGGCAGGTTGGAGTTCCTTCCCCTTTTGTATGGTCACTCCGACAAAAAAAGATTAACAAAATTTGGTTTCTGCATGTTTTTTTGCATGTTATAATATACGGAGGTATATGCCAAAGTCTTTTACGGAAGACACTCTGACCCATCTCGGACAGGTGGATGCCATCTCTGCTCTGCAGCCCTTGGAAGATCATCCCATGGTCCAGGAAGCTAAAACGCTCTGACACCATCCCCGCAGTCATGCGTTCATCTTCAAGATGCGAGCTTCTCTGCTTCAACTTTTACGCTCAACAGGGAGGATTGAAGAGAACGCCACCTGTGCACCTACCTGCTTCATCACAATCCAGTCGGAGAGTGGTATTAAACACACTTTATTGAAGTATCATTAACAGGAGTAACTGTAGCCAAACCCAGCACTGCTGTGTTTTGAAGATGTCTTCCTCAGGGGTTCTTGGCTTTTGTTGCTGATAATATACCTGGAAACACCCTTTTCTTGTATCAGTGCTGAACGTTTTCTGATGTGCAGTCTAACTCATCTTCTGTCCCACAGCCATGAAGTCGCTTTTTGATACACTTGGAGGGATGCCTAGCAGTATCATTTGTGCCAACATGGATGAGTAAAATTGGATAATAGTCAGTAGGCTTGATGAGTCTCTGCAAACTCTCTAACATCTTGGATTTGGGCACCTTGCAGACAGCACCCCTCTCTGGATATCATAAGAACATAAGATATGCCATACTGGGTCAGACCAAGGTCCATCAAGCCCAGTATCCTGTTTCCAACAATGGCCAATCTAGGTCATACCTACCTAGCAGTTTCCCCAAAAGACACAGGTTCCACAATGCTTGTACTGGGTCAAGCATTGATATCCTGGGTCCCTTCTTAATAATGGTTTATGGACCTTTCCTCCAGGAACTTGTCCAAACCTTTTTTAAACCCAGCTACACTAACAGCCTTTACTACATCCTCCGGTAACAAATTCCAGAGTTTGATTACACGTTGATTATATCAAGTCTGGTCAGCAAATGGAAGCCTCAATACCCCTCAGAAGAGAGTCACCAATTACCACTATTCTTTGCTTACTTGTGGTCACTGATTCTGCAACTTTGGGTTGCTGGAGCTTTGATTCTTGCGTTCACCTCCTCCATTTCCAGAGTTGCATACTGGCTCTTCAATTTGAGGGCTGGAGGAATTGGATTGTCGAATGTGCAGACTCTGGTGATTTGTGTCCAGCTCTCTTCATTCTGTAGCCTTCCATCTTCACCTCTGTCGGAGATCTTGGATACCTCAAGAAGCGTCTCAAATGCTTCTCAGCCTCGTCACCTCTTCTGAGTTCCTCCATTTGGTCCATGAGGGCTTCAGTTTGCAGGCATCTTTCACAAGGAGCCGTTCCCTCAACTGGCATCGGTCTGTTTGTCTGGACAGAGGCAGAAGCTGCAACGGGGGCAACAGCTTTGGCCATACAACTTTTCCCAGCCATCATTTGTTTAGTGTAGCTTTGGTACCTGTTGAAGTAAAAAGCAGACACATACCCAAGTCCCTAACTTTTTTTTTTCCTTTTGGCTGTCCTTTTAAGCAGAAAAACAGCTAACATCTCTTATGTGTGTTCTATCAGCACTGTTCTTTATGCCCCTGTATGTAGGCTCGCTTCCTTGCTAAACAGATTACCATACACTACACTAGTAAACTTGATATTATGTGTCTGAAGTATATATATTAATGGGGTTCCTTTCTAAAATTACCCAATCAAAGCTCCGTGATGAATGGCAAATTGTTTACTTATAGTAGATATCCAAATGTGGAACTATTTGCTTCGTAGATTTTCCCAACCAACCACTAAAAATCTGTTGGCTAAGTCAACAAGCTACTTGTGGAATTGCCTGACATAGCAAGAATTTTCACATGGGGTTGGTGGGAGCTGTGGTGGGAAAGGAGAGATGGTAACACGTGAGAAGGTCAAGTGACTTCAAAGAGCTTATTTACTCCTTTGAACTTGAAGTCTAGAAGAGAGGTAAAAAAAAACTAGCTTCAGAAAAAAAACTTTGTCCCAGAAAACACAGCATTCCCCTTTTGCAATACAGCAGAAAAACAAAAAATATTGCTATTAAAAATGACACAAAAAGCCTCCCTTTAAGAGTTCTCAGGCAGAGAGTTTGTAGTCAGGAGCCCCATATAATTACCTTGCTTGCAATGCAGACCATCTAGGAATGACTGATCTTGTGAAAATATAGGATTTTAATTTTTGTTGAAAGCATAAGGAGATGAATGCTTCAATTTCTATATTCTAGAGGGATCCTAGATACGAGTCATTCTGGTGAGATGTCATTTAGTATGTCAGCTGGATATCTCCCTGTTCTAAGAGCTTTTGCATAGGGTGATGTGGAGTAACTACTTAACAGATCAATCAAATCACATAATCTGATCTACAAAATAACAGAGGACAAACAAAACACATAACCAGCATAATTTTTGTAGGAACGTTCGTTAGATCAAGGGATGGATTAACCCCTTCAAATGACGAATCTCTCCCTTTTAATCTTGAACGAAATTGTGCAAGTGAATTAGTGCAGAACTTCAAAATCAGAACCGTAAAGCCACAATGCTAAGAAAAAAGAAACACAACCGAAGTTCTTAAACTTAGCTGGCAACTGGATCCAGACCAGGAAACAATGAGTGAATTCAAGCTGCTACAGTTGAATAAGGAGAATTTCCACCCCCACCAGGGCATGAAAGATTTTTATACCCCCACTGGGGTCACCACAACACAGCGCCGCATTTCGGATCAGTTGATCCTGTCTCAAGTGGTATGAGAATAAAGGAGTGAAGAATTTCTCTGAGCAAACATTGTTCTCCAAACTCTCAAATAGTCAGCATTCATATGTTTGTGTGAGTCCCGCTCCGATCTCAACAGCTCCTCTAGAGAGGATGGCATCTGACGTCACACAGGAAACAGTTATAATTTATACCCACTAGACACCTGAAGCAGATCACAAAACAGAATAATTCAAATGTTTAGGATGCTCCACCAATCAAGTTCTGAGTTAAAGCCTCCAGGAATCACTGTATTCAAAGAAAAAATCCAGCGTTGTTCAAGAAGTTGTAATTGCTGTTCTCGATCTCCCCCATGGGGGGTCTAAAGGTACATGATCGATAATACACCAAGTAAAATCTGCAAAAGTGTGATTAAATTGAATGCAGTGGGGTACTAGCGGAGCTGTTAATTTTTGTATTTATGTGAGATTTGTGCTCGGATAAACATCTTTTGATCGGGCGAATAGTCCATCCTACATATTGTAGTCCACAAGGACAAGTCAATATATAGACTACATAAGTAGAAGAACAGCTAGTATGCCACTTTAAAGAAAAGACGCAATCAGTCTTAAAATGCTTCCATGATTGACCAACTTGTAATTGTTTGCAATAAATGCGATGAATGGCAGCGAAAATGTCCTGGATCTTCATGAGCCCTTTTCAAACGATCTTCTCCAACAACAGAATGTACCACTATATCACGGATACTAGTGCCCTGTTTATATGCTATTAACAAATCTTTCTTAAAACATTGGTATATATTAAATCTTTACCCATGTTTACGTAAAGCAGCCACAACTTGTGGGGATCCTGTCATGAAGGGTAAGACCCCCCCCCCCCAACGATTTTATTACTCATACTTTCAGAGGAACCTTCAGTGGGGGAGATCATTTCATTGGTTGGGTGAAGAAGCCACTCCCGATGTGCATATTTGGCTTTCTTAAATGCTCTGGCAATGATCTCAGCTGGATATCCCCGATGAAGGAGATGTTGACTTAGATCCCTGTGTAGACCTATTGTCTCCTGTCGAGGTTCGATCTTAGAACTGCTGTCTAAATTCTGTGATCAATTTTCACAGAAATCAGCAAGTTCAGTGAAATCATATCTTAGGGATACATCTCATTTTTTATCTCTGATAGTCCAATGTGATTTTTTTTTCCTTTGTGTCTGTACGGCTGGTTAATGTAGATGTTACTGCTCTATATACCAACATCAATCAGAGGGAAGCCTTGGAGATCATAGCAGCTGCTCCTAAGTCATTGGTTATGGAATTTCTTACCTTAGTGTTGACTCAAAATTATTTTTTGTATGATTCAAAATTTTACCAACAGAGATGTGGGATAGCAATGGGAGCTACTGTGGCTCCTTTGATAGCTACGATATATTTAGCTTAACTTGGAGACCTTTCTTTGTGTGTCAGATTGGTTCAAGTATATACCATTCTAGGTACGTTTCCTGGATGACATTTTCTTTGTATGGACTGGTGATGAAAATACTTTGATATCATTCTTGGAGTGGATTAACACCATAAAAATGAATATACAATTCACAGCTAAATATAACTACAATACCATTGAATTTTTAGATGTACTGTATGTCTCCTATAAATCTGGTCATAATCTTTATTCAACTCTTTAATGTAAACCGGTTCAGCGCAATACATTGCTACAATTTCAAAGTCATCACCTGGGCCCCCTACGAAGAGCTCTTCCATTGGGTCAGTTCCTTCGCATAAAAGGCAACTGCTCCTCTAAGGAACATTTTACTACTCATGCAGGGGATCTAAGTCAACATCTCCTTCATCGGGGATATCCAGCTGAGGTCATTGCCAGAGCATTTAAGAAAGCCAAATATGCCACTCCCTCACCAGACTCTGCTCCTCATAGAACTTGAATGCTTCCTTGAGGACAAGGCAGTGGAGCCAGTGCCCAAACATCTCCAGGGCACTGGCTTCTACTCCAGATACTTCCCATGCCTAAGCAAACAGGGAACCTCTGGCCCATCCTGGACCTGTGGGACCTGAACAGATTTCTGGTAAGGGAGAAGTTCAAGATGCTCTCTTTTGGAATACTGCTGCCATACCTCCAGCAGGGAGACTGCCTAGGCTCCTTTAGACCTGAAGGATGCTTATATGCACATTCTGATCCATCCATCCCAGCCACTGAAAATACCTCCGCTTCATGGTGGGAGGAGATCACTACCAATACAAGGTGCTACCCTTCAAGCTGGCTTCATCGCCAAGGATCTTCACTAAGTGCCTCGTGCTAGTCACAGCCCACCTTCATCTCCAAGGGGCCTTCGTCTTTCCCTACCTGGATGATTGGCTGATAAAGATAAGCACAGCTGCAGAGGTGATCCATGTCCTGCAGCACTTGGGGTTTGTCATCAACTAACCCAAGTCACACCTCGCCCCAACCCAGTGCCTAGAGTTCATAGGGGCCTAGTAGACACCCTCAAGGCCAAGGCCTTCCTCCCTCTGGAGAGGGCAGAATGCCTCAGAGGGCTAGCTGCAGAGATAGAGCACTGCCAGTCACTACCCGCCCTTCTCCTCTGCCTTATGGGCCACATGGCCTCCATGGTCCACGTGATCCCATATGCCCACCTATACATAAGGACAGCACAGTAGTGCCTCTGTTCTCAGTGGGCACAAGCAATGAGCAAGTTTCAGGAAAGGGTAAGAATGACCTAACTGGCGGACTCCCTCAACTGGTGGCAGATTCCCTACCACCTTTGGGCCAGGATGCCCTTCCAAACACCCACCCCTCTGAGGGTCCTTACCATGGATGCCTTCCTGCTGGGCTGGGGAGCTCATTACAGGGACCTCAGCACACAAGGCAGCTGATCCCAGATGGAATGCCAGCTGCAGATCAACCTTCTGGGGCTCCAGGTGATATTCCTGGCTCTCCGAGCCTTTCGCTACTGGCTGCAGCACCAGTGGGTGCTGGTCCAGACCGACAACCAAGTCAAAATGTTCTATGTCAGCAAGCAAGGGGCCACGTGATCGTACCCCCTCTGCCAGGCAGTGGTAGCCCTCTGCTCATATGTGACATGCAAAGGGATGCTCTTAGGGGCGGTCTACCTCCTGGGCCAGGACAATGCCCTATCATACAAGCTGAGCAAAGTCCTCCAGCTGCATGAGTTTGACAGTTTCCCCATCTTCGGAAGAGGTTTGTTTATTAAGACTCTTAAGTATTTAAAGATCTGAATCAATCTCCCCTGTCCCTCCTCTCCTGCAGAGTGTGCATATTTAGGTAGTCTTCTTATAAGTCTTCTGACACAGGCTCCAAGTCATTTTGGTCACCTTGCTCTGAAACCTTTCCAGGCTTTTTATATCCTTTCATGAGTTACGGCCTCCAAAACTGAACACAGTATTCCAAGTGAAGCCTCACCAGCGACTTGTACAGTGGCATTAGTACCTCTTCCTTTCTGCTAGTAATTCCTCTTTGTATGCCATCCAGAATACTTTTGGCTATTGCCACCACTTTGTCAGTGTTTTGCCACCTTGAAATCCTCAAACAAAAACTCAGAGGTCCTTCCAGGCTGCTGGCATTAACCTTTAAAAAGGAGAGAGAGCAGCTTTTAAACTAGATAATAGGGGAAAGCCAACCAGTCGTCCAAGAGTGCGTGGTTCGGAAGAATGTATCCTTGAAGGATGCTACCAAAAGCAGAGAGGTTCCAAAAAAGAGTAAAGTAGCCCAAATGCCCTCGAGTGTTGAGCAGACAGAGCTTAAAGATCCCAAATTACCCATGTCTACCAATAGCCAGATTAATATGAACAAAATACAGTCTCTAAAATGCTTGTATGCAAATGCTAGAAGTCTAAAAAAATAAGATGGGAGAGTTAGAATATATAGCACTAAATGAGAGGTTAGATATGATTTGGACTATCAGAGACATGGTGGAAGGAGGACAACCAGTGGGACACTGATACCTGGGTACAAACTATATCGTAATGATAAAGCTGATCAAATTGGTGGAGGGGTTGTGCTCTGTTAGAGAGGGCATTGAGTAAGAAAGGATTAAAGTTTTGCAGGAAACAAAATTTGCTGTAGAATCTCTGGATTGAAATTCCATGTAGAAAGGGGAAGGCGATGGCAGTGGGGGTGTACTATCGACCGCCTGGCCAGAATAAACAAATGGATGATGAAATGCTCAACGAAATCAAGGAAGCTAACAAACATTACAGCGCAGTAATAATAATGGGTGATTTTAAATTACCCCGGTATCGACTGGGTCAGTGTCACGGCAGGACATGTTAGGGAGATCAAGAAGTAGTCATTTATTTCATCTAGAAACTTTGAGTAGCTGGTTCATGAACCGACCAGAGGGGAAGCCACATTAGACCTAGTCCTTAGTGGAACACCAGATCTTGTGCAAGAGATAAGGGTGTTGGGGCCACTTGGCAATAGTGATCATAGCATAATCACGTTTGGTTTAATTAGTGGAGGAGGGATAGTAAGGAAATCCACAGTAATACCTTTTAACTTTCGAAATGGCGACTATGATAAAATGAAGAAAATAGTTAAGAAAAATCTAAAAGGAGCAGTTGCAAAGGTTAAAGACTTACATCAAGCTTGGGTGGTGTTGAAAAATACTATCTTGGAAGCCCAGACCAGCTCTATTCCATGCTTTAAGAAAAGGTGGAAGGAAGTCCATAAAAACTGCCAGCACGGTTTAAAGGTGAAGTCAGAGAGGCTGCTGTTACCAAAAAAAACATCTTTCAGGAAACGGACAAAAGAACCAAATGATGAAAACTGGAAAAAGCACAAGCACTGGCAAGTCAAATGCAAGGCATTGATAAGGCAGGCAAAGGGAGAATTTTGAGAAGAAGCTTCCTGCGGAAGCAAAAACGCGAAATAAAAACTTTTTCAAGTACATTCGTAGCAAAAAACCTGTGAGAGTCAGTTGGTCCATTAGATGATAGAGGGGTTAAAGGGGCACTAAGTGGCGACAAGGTGATAGCGGAGAGACTGAATGAATTCTTTGCTTCGGTCTTTACTGAGGAAGATGTAGGGAGGTTACCCATGACTGAAGTGGTATTTAAAGGTGCAGAAGAACTGAAGTAATACATCTTCCCGATGTAACGATATTTCCAACTATTTGATAAACTGAAGCATAGCAAATCACTTGGGCCGGATGGTATACATCCAAGGGTGTTGAAAGAACTGAAATATGAGATTGCCGACCTGCTATTAGTAATCTGTGAATTTTCATTAAAACCATCTGTAATACCTGAAGACTGGAGGATCGCCAATGTAACACCAATTTTTAAAAAGGGTTCCAGGGGTGATCCGGGAAACTACAGACCGGTGAGCCTGACATCAGTACCGGGAAAAATGGTAGAAACCATCATAAAGAATAAAATTACTCAGCATGTAGATAGTCATGGCCTAATGGGAGACAGCCAATATGGCTTTAGACAAGGAAGATCTTCTCTTACTAATCTGTAATGTTTTTTTGAAGGTGTGAATGAACAGGTGGACAAAGGTGAGTCGGTTGATATAGTGTATCTGGACTTTCAGAAAGCCTTTGACAAGGTCCCTTATCAGAGACTTTGGCAAAACTAAAGAGGCATGGGATAAGAGGCTGTGTACTATTGTGGATCAAGAACTGGTTAAAAGATAGAAAGCAGAGGGTAGGGCTAAATGGCCAATTTTTCCAATGGAGAAAGGTGAATAGTGGTGTACCCCAGGGATCTGTTCTGGGTTTGCTGCTTTTTGACATATTCATAAATGACCTGGAAAAGGGAATAACGAGTGAGGTTGGTTGGTTTATCTATTTATTTATCTATTTCTTCTATACCGCCCCTTCCAGAGATCAGGGGCGGTTTACATGGAACAAGTAAACAAATTTGTATACTACTGTATACATTACATGGAACAGAGATTTCTAACTTTATACAGATAATAGTTAATATATTACATGGAACAGAGATTTATAACTTTATACAGATAACAGTGCATTAAACTGTCAAACTATTTACATTTTGTATACTTTTATAAATTTCTGTATCATAATATTGATCAGAATTTTCTAACTTTTTACAGGTAGTGAGGCGAGGAACTGCTGAACTATTTACAATGGTTATTTACCAAAAGGTTATATACAATGAATTACAGGGTGAAGCGTTCGTTAGTCATGTGT
This sequence comes from Ichthyophis bannanicus, assembly GCA_033557465.1. Classification (NCBI taxonomy): domain Eukaryota; kingdom Metazoa; phylum Chordata; class Amphibia; order Gymnophiona; family Ichthyophiidae; genus Ichthyophis; species Ichthyophis bannanicus. Next base: position 24,749,485 of record CM066035.1, read on the forward strand.
GTGTGGTGGAATTTATTTCCATTTTTTTTATTCGTGAGTTTTTTGGGGTGTCTGTGGTGGGTGTCTGTGTGTGGTTAGTTGAGTGTGATTTTAGGGCTTTGTGTTTGTGTGTCTGGGGATGCTGTGTGGTTGGACTTGGGGGTATGGGATTTCAAAGTGTTCGGAGAAAAGGTATGTTTTGAGTTCCATCCTAAATTGGGTGAGGTCTTTTATGATCTGAAGGTTTATTGGGAGATCATTCCAGAGCATGGGGGCAGTGAATGTGAAGGCCCTGGTGCTGGTGGATTTTTTTAGTTTTCTTGAATGATTTTGGTATTTCAAGTGAGTGTGCTGCGTTTAGTCTGCGAGCTCTTGATTCAGATGGGGCGTGTAATAGTGTGGATAGATATGAGGGGGCGATGTCGTTCATGAGCTTGAATGTGGTTAGGAGAATTTTGTATCTGATTCTGCTGTTTATAGGGAGCCAATGCAGTTCTAGCATTATAGGGGTAACATGGTCTACTAGGTGGGCTTTAGTGATTTTGCACAGATGTTCTGGGCTCTTTGAAGTAGGTATGTACTTTTTTGTGGTAGGTTATCAAATTTGCAGATGACACAAAACTATTTAAAGTTGTTAAAACCCAAGAGAATTGTGTAAAATTGCAAGAGGATCTTGATAAATTGGAAGACTGGGCATCAAAATGGCAGATGAAATTTAATGTGGACAAATGCAAAGTTATGCACCTAGGAAAGATCAACCCAAACTATGGTTATACGATGCAAGGTTCCACATTAGGAACTACCACCCAGGAAAAAGAGTTAGGCGTCATTGTGGATAATATGTTAAAAACCCTTGACCCAGTGTGCTGTGGTGGCCAAGAGAGCAAATAGAATGCTAGGTATCATAAGGAAAGGAATGGAAAATAAAACAAAAGATATTATAATGCCTCTATATCGTTCCATGGTGAGACCGCACCTTGAATATTGTGTGCAATTCTGGTCGCCGTATCTTAAAAAGGATATAGCGTTATTAGAAAAGGTTCAGAGAAGAGCCACCAAAATGGTAAAGGGGATGGAAGGATACTCCCATGAAGAAAGGCTAAAAAGGTTATGGCTCTTTAACCTGGAAAAGAGACGGCTGAGGGGGAGATATGATAGCAATCTATAAATTAATGAACGGAGTGGAACGGGTAAACATAGATCGATTGTTTACATTATCAGAATATAGAAAGACTAGGGGACATGCAATGAAGCTACAGGGTAAACTATTTAAGACTAATAAAAGAAAATATTTTTTCACTCAACGTGTAATCAAACTCTGGAATTTGTTACCGGAGGATGTAGTAAAGGCTGTTAGTGTAGCTGGGTTTAAAAAAGGTTTGGACAAGTTCCTGGAGGAAAGGTCCATAAACCATTAAGAAGGGACCCAGGATATCAATGCTTGACACAATACAAACATTGTGGAACCTGTGTCTTTTGGGGAAACTGCTAGGTACGTATGACCTAGATTGGCCACTGTTGGAAACAGGATACTGGGCTTGATGGACCTTGGTCTGACCCAGTATGGCATATCTTATGTTCTTATGTTCTCCTGGTCCATGCACACCAACCACTTGCCCCTATCGCATACAATTCCCTTGGATTTCTGTTTCCCAAGTGCATGACACTGCACTTCTTCACATTTGGTCTAATGCTTGGCAGTTAAGAATTTATTCTTTCAGCTTTTATAGATCTTTCCTCATGTTATCCACTCCCTCAGGGGAGTCCACACTATTGCAAATTTCCGTATCATCTGCAAAAAGACAAACTTTTCCATTCAGTCCTTCAGCAAGATCACTCGCAAATACATTGAACATTACTTTTTAAGATACAGCAACCAGAATTGCACACAATATTCAAGGTGTGGTCATACCATGGAACGATATATAGGCATTATAATATCCTTTGTTTTATTTTCCATTCCTTTCCTTATGATACCTAGCATTCTATTTGCTCTCTTGGCCGCCGCTGCACACTGGGCAGAGGGTTTTAACATGTTATTCACGATGACGCCTTAATCTTTTTCCTGGGTAGTGGTTCCTAATGTGGAACTTTCAGCGATGGCATCAATTGATGCAAAGTTGCTCAAATTTGCCCCCACTTACTGGCAGACTTGAGCAACTTTGAACCTTGACTCTTGCTTCATCTGGACCGGTCTAGCAAGGTTCAAGGAAATTATCAGGTATGTAAAAATTCTTCTTAAATCTTCACTAGTTGCTAATTGATAGTTGATGTTCTAGGTTGTTCTTGGACCAGCTTCTGAACATTCATAAAAACTGGCAAAGTGTGTAGCATTTTGCTCACATACTGGACTTGCATCAACATGGGCCCGGGTTTTCTCAGCAGCAGAACTATTAATGTTTTGTGACTTGAGAGAAGGTCGATCTGCCAGCTGCTTCTGCAGAGACGTTGTTCAAGCAGGTGATCAAGGATAATGTCTTTTTAACATCTTTGTTAGTGATATAGCGGAAGGGCTGTCGGGTAAGGTTTGCAGAGTAGACACCCAGGAAGGTGTAGATAACATGAGGAGGGATCTAGCTAAGCTTGAAGAATGGTCTAGAATTTGGTAGCTGGGATTTAATGTTAAAAAATGTAAGGTCATACATTTGGGCTGCAGCAATCCAAGGGAGCAATACAGTATAGGAGGTGAAGTACTTTTGTCCACTAAAGAAGAGCGGGACCTAGGCGTGGTTGTGTCTGATGATCTTAAAGTAGCTAAACAGGTAGAAAAGGCGATGGCAAAAGCTAGAAGGATGCTTGGGTGCATACGGAGAGGAATGGCTAGCAGAAAAAAGGAGGTGATACTGCCTCTGTATAAGTCTTTGGTGCGACCTCATTTGGAGTATGGTGTGCAATTCTGGAGACCGCACCTTCAAAAGGATGTGAACAGGATGGAGTCGGTGCAGAGGGTGGCTACTAAAATGATTAGTGGGCTTCATTATAAAGCATATGAGGACAGACTTAAGGATCTTAATATGTACACCTTAGAGGAAAGGCGGGATAGAGGTGATATGATTGAGATGTTTAAATACCTCCGTGGCATAAATGTTCAGGGAGAGAGCCTCTTTCAATTGAAAGCAAGTTCTGCTACGAGGGGACATGGGATGAGGGTGAAGGGAGATAGATTCAGGAGTGATATGCGGAAATATTTCTTTACGGAAAGAGTAGTGGATCCATGGAATAGTCTCCCAGTGGAGGTGGTAGAGATGAGGACAGTAACTGAATTCAAAAAAGCATGGGACCAACACAGAGGATCTCTAAAGGTAAAAAGTGGATTGTTGTAATAGTTGTTTATGGAAGGATAGACTAGATAGGCCATGTGGTCTTTTTCTGTCATCATGTTTCTATGTCCTATTTATCGGGGCATGACAAGACAGTCACCTAGGGTATCGGCTTCTGAGGGGCGGCAGAGACAAAACAATCAATCCCGACATCCACAGAAACTAAAAGTGCCCTCAGCACATCCTTTTACCTGCAGGGAGAGCAGGTGCACACATGCAAAGAAAGCACAGGTGAATATTCTGACAGCCAGACACACTCACAGAGCCCTCAGCACATGCTGGTTCTCCCACGGCAGTCCCCCCACCCCCCCCCTCCGCTAGCCCCATCTTTCTCAGACTCTCCCATACTCCTGGTTTCTACCTTCCGCTACCTAGGCGTACTCTTCGCCTCCGATCTCTCCTTTTGATCCCACGTCTCACATATCACTAAAACCACCTCCTCCTTCCTACGTCAAATTCTCACTCCATCCGCTCTTACCACATTACTTTTGTCTCTAGTCCTATCTCGCGTTGATTACTCTAACTCTGTCTTCACCGGTCTCCGTAAAAACCTACTGACCATACCAACAAATAAAAGGCACTGCAAACAATCTACTATCAACAAGGCCTTCTCCCTCTATGCTCCATCCCTATGGAATGCCCTTCCTCATGAACTGCGTAACTGTGTGAATCACTCTGAATTTCGAAAGAAGCTAAAACCCCACCTCTTCCTTGAACATTTTTCCCTACCACCCTAATACCTATCCCTTACATCTACCTTACCGCCCTAATACCTATCCCTTACATCTACCTTACCGCCCTAATACCTATCCCTTACATCTACCTTACCGCCCTAATACCTAACCCTTACATCTACCTTACCGCCCTAATACCTATCCCTTACATCTACCTTACCGCCCTAATACCTATCCCTTACATCTACCTTACCGCCCTAATACCTATCCCTTACATCTACCTTACCGCCCTAATACCTATCCCTTACATCTACCTTACCGCCCTAATACCTATCCCTTACATCTACCTTACCGCCCTAATACCTAACCCTTACATCTACCTTACCGCCCTAATACCTAACCCTTACATCTACCTTACCGCCCTAATACCTATCCCTTACATCTACCTTACCGCCATAATACCTATCCCTTACATCTACCTTACCGCCCTAATACCTATCCCTTACATCTACCTTACCGCCCTAATACCTATCCCTTACATCTACCTTACCGCCCTAATACCTAACCCTTACATCTACCTTACCGCCCATGTCCCTCAAACCCATAGTACAACCACTTGTAGCTCTACACACTTACGCATGTAAATAGTTGATCATTGATCATTGTAATTAGTTCATTTTGTTCACTTTTTTTTTTTAGAACTTTATTTATAAACCACCAGCAAACTGCAACAGTAAGTACACAAACATCTCCGTATGGGGTGAACTCTGATCCCCATTTCGGAGGAGCATCAAACATACAGGTGTATTATATCCTTGTATCCCACCCCCCCCCACCCACAATCACACTCCACCAGTCTCCCAGTTCCAACAACCCATCCTTCACACTTCACTACCTCTCTATACCCCACCTATCGACACATCACCCCTCAGCTGCCTATTTGTAAAATTTCGTTACGACAACGGGCCCCCAGAGTTTGAATATAAGGTTCCTATAGAAGCATAAAAGCTGTCCAGCTTCTGACACTTCCCCGCGCCCTCCACCTCTCAGCCAACATCAACTGGTGAAAACAATTACGCCACTCCCCAAATGTGGGTGGAGTCTGTTGTCTCCAGTTACGGAGGATCGGGCCCTTCCCCACCAGACAGGCCTTGCGCATCAGCAAACATTCCCTTTTCTTCCCCGGGCCAAAGGAGCCAAGTTGATCCAACACCACAAACGGGGCAGTCCATCTCAAGCGCTGTTGCAATAAGCCACCTACATAGGAGCAAATCTTAGCGCAGTAAGACCTAAGACATATACAACCCCACCACATATGCACCAAATTTGCCAGGGGTTCCGAGCATCTACGACAGCGGCCATCGGAAGTCAAATGACTGCGCAGCGCCCGCCTAGGCGAAAAATGTGCTTGAGTTACGCATTTAAATTGGATTTCTCTCCAACGTGCCCCGTCTGCAATAGCCACTATCCGTCGTAGAGCCTTACGAACCGTCCCAGGTGGAACCTCCCAACCCAACTCTGCCTCCCAGGCCTCTTCAACGGCGCGATAATCAGGGAGAATTCGAAAGCAATCTAATCGCAGTTTCAACTCTGAGATCGACGGTGGGTCGTCCCTCCCCAGGCTAAAAAATTCCAAAATTTGCGCCGACCGTCCTATCACCAGCGCCTCCCTCGGCAGGGAGTACACATAGTGGGAAACCTGTAGAAAAGCAAAAAAGTGTTTCGAGGGCAACTCATATTCCCGACTCAATGACAAAAAGGATTTACATTTTCCTGAGGGGTCCACTAAGTGTCCGATAGTCCTGATGCCTCGAGCCTTCCAATCCTGAAAGGTCGCCGTTTCTGAACCAGGGACAAAATGTACATTCCCTTGCAGTGGGAGCCAGCTGGATGCATTCCACGACATATTCCAGAAGGTACTGAGCTGTCTCCATGTTCTCTTAACTGAACCAATCAGCACACTATGCACTACATTACTTGGCAAATCCCGGTTTGGCATGTGCAGGGCCCCTAGCAACGTCAAGGGGGCCACCAGGTCCTCCTCTAGGGCCCTAGGCGTGTATATGTCGGTTTCCCCCAGCCAGTCCCCTAGATGTCGGGCCTGACAGGCCAAAGCATAGATCCCCAAATCCGGGAGCCCCATCCCCCCCCCTCCCCGCCATTTCCCTACCAGCCGAGCCAACGGAATGCGCGCTCTCTTCCCCCCCCCACAAGAACACTCGAATTACTGTTTCCAAGCGCCGCAAATCCCGACGTAGCAGCCAAACCGGTAAGGTCTGCAACCAATACAAAATTCTCGGTAATATCACCATCTTAACCGCCGCCACTCTCCCAGAAAGGGAAAGCGGAAGAGGTCCCCATGCCTTCAGCTGAGTCTGTAGCCGCCGCAGGGTCCGATCAAAATTACATACGTACAACTCCCGTGGTTGTCGAGTCAGCACAATACCTAAGTACGTGAAATCATTTTCTGCCCAATAAAGAGGGAACACACCCTCCCATCTGCTACGTAGTTGCCCCGAGACATCTAAAGCGATGGACTTAGCTTCGTTTATATGCAGCCCTGCAAAGAGGCCAAATTTCGCAAACTCCACCAATAATCGAGGTAGCGAGTGGCCAGGGGAGAGCAAGTGTACCAGGATATCATCAGCAAAAGCCGATACCTTGAATTCCCGCGTACCTATCTTAACACCCTGTATCGCTCGAGAGGCCTTTATGGTCCGTATCAAGGGGTCCAGTGACAAGACGAATAATAAGGGAGAAAGGGGGCAGCCCTGCCGTGTACCACGTTGCAAAGAGAGAGCCTCCGAGAGTACCCCATTACAAAGCACTCCTGCCGTCAGCGTCGCATAGAGACTCTCCACCATGCTACAGAAAGAGGTCCCCAGGCCGTAGTGTGGTAACAAGTAGCATAAATATTGCCAATCAACCCTGTCAAAAGCCTTCTCGGCATCAAAGCTTACAAGTAAAGAATGCAACCCTCGAGCGTGTACCCACTCCATGGATGCCAGTATTTTCCGGAGATTACGAACCGCGTAGCGCCCTTTAACAAAGCCAACCTGGGAGTCATGCACCAAAGAACCCAGCAATCCCGCTAATCGAACGGCCAGAATCTTTGCAAGTAGTTTTAAGTCGAAATTTAGCAGTGAGATAGGCCGATATGAGGATGTCAATACTGGGTCCTTGCCCGGTTTGGGGATCAAAGTGATATGAGCATGGTTATTTCCCCATCTAAAAGCCCCCTGCTCCGCCTGTTTACCAAATACCTCCACCAAAACCGGACTTACAAACTCATTCAGAATCTTATAAAATTCAGCACCAAGGCCGTCCGGACCCGGCGACTTGTAACAATTAGCTTTAGAGATTTCCATACACACCTCTTGTGGGGTAATGAGCCGACCCAATAATCGCCGCTGTTCCTCACTAAGTTGGGGCAAGTCCAGCCCCCTCAAATAGTCATGCATTTCCTCATGGGAGGTAGGCTCCGCCGCATATAGCGATTGAAAAAATTGGCGGAAAACTCGGGCAAGCTCCACACTTTCTTTTTGTAACCGGCCTTTCTCATCCCAAACTGCCGCCACTAAAGGCGTACCTCTATGACCTCGTAAACACCAGGCTAGCAATTTCCCCGGTTTATCCCCGTAACACTGCAGTTGAAATCGATAGTACAAAATAGACTTTTTGGCTCTTTGATGCAAAAGTTCATTTAAGTCTACTTGGGCTTCCCATAGTGTTTTCCTGTTGGCTATCGTTGGGACGTGCACGGCTCGGCGTCGCAATTTGGTAATCTGCCGTTCAAGACAAATTATTCGCTCCACTATCATCTGGCGTTTCCTGGCCGCGAAACCAATGATGTCGCCCCGTAGCACCACTTTAGCCGTTTCCCAAAGTAATTCCGGATCGTCCCTGTGACACCGATGATCAATTTCAAATTCCCGCCAGCGTTGTTGGATAAATTGATGAAAACGGGTATCATGATAAAGCTCCAGCGGGAACCGCCAGATCCTGGACCGTGTGGAGTCTCCCCCCCCACCGTAGCTCCGTCCAAACCATCGCGTGATCGGAAATTTCTATGGGGCCGATCTGCACATTCCCCGTTTGGGCAAACAATCCATCAGACAGTAATAAATAATCAATACGAGAACTAGTACCATGTGCCCGTGACTGATGAGTAAAATCTCTCTCAGACGGGTGTAACAGCCGCCACGGGTCTATCAGCCCCAAACGCGCGTGAAATCGCTGTAGCATCTGAGTTGTCGGAACCCTCTCCCTCGCCTCCTCTCCTCGGAGTTGTCCAAAGCCACGTCAAAGACTCCATTAAAGTCCCCACCCAAAATTAAAGGGCTGTCCGGCAACTGTTCCACCTGAGAAGCCAGACGGTTATAAAAATGTGGGTCCATCGAGTTAGGGCCATACAAATTCCCAATCGTCACTAATTTCCCTTCCAGGGAGCCATGCAACAACAAAAATCTCCCAGTGGCATCCTCTATGACTTTATCAACTGCAAAACGCAAGCGCTTATGGATCAGCATGGCCACACCCCCTTTTTTCCCCATGGCGCGTAAACCCCACACCTGCCCCACCCAATCTCTGCGCAATTTACTGTGCTCGTCAGCTGTCTGGTGAGTTTCCTGCAAGAGTGCAATGTCACATTTCTGTCTAGCTAATGCCTGTAACACTTTATATCGTTTTATAGGATTCCCTAGCCCACAGACATTCCATGTAATTATCTTCAGCATTTCGGGGAAGTGTCAGAAAACCTCCGTATGGGATTCTTCATTTTCACAACAGGGGCCCCCCCCAGCCTGGAACCCCTCCCTGTCAGCCTGCATGGGATTGTGGAACAGCCAACTATACAGTTTTGGAGTGTGATCTCTCCCTTCCCCTATAAACCCCAGAAACTGCTCCCCCATTACTTCCAGTCCACCCTTAGGGCCGGACATTCTTCCTTTGGCACCCGGGCCTACCCCCTTAACCCAAAAACACCTTATTCCCTCCAAGACTCACCCTCGGGTTCCTTGCTATGCTCAACCCTATTACCACCTAAATGAAGCTAAAGGATCCCCCTGGTCCAACCCCCCCTCCCCTGACCTAGGGCAGCCCGCTTGAACACCCCCCTCTATACTGCCTTCTCCTGATCCAGAGGTGGCATTCAAGGTACACGGCAAATCAACAACATTAGCCCCTACCCGCAACACACCCCATTTCGTGTTTGTACAATATAGATCCCCACGCAATAAGTAGGAAAAGCCCCCCCCCCCCCGGAACCCAAGCGAAACCAAAAACAAGGCCCAGAAATAACCACTTTTCAACAAAAAAGGCAGCTATATGTAACCCTCAGTTGCCGCGTAAAAAAAAAAAAAAAAGGTCATAGCAATACACCCCCAAAAATACATACAGCCACTCACAAGCTTCCAGCCAAGGGCACCAAACATTCAAAGGGACTAAAATCAACACGGCTCGAGGATGTCATTCCCAGATGTACCAAATGGTGGGTCATCTATCGCTCACCGCAAGGACCCACATAATATTACCAATCCCTCTGGGCTATCATCTACGTTGTAAATAACGAACCAGATAATAGACAGAAACCCCCCCCCCTCTCCAGAGCCCAAAACGGGGCCCAAGGCTCAGCTCAAGGCGACCAAGCTAAAACTATTAGGCCATCTATAAAACGAACAGCACCACACCCCCCTCGGGATACACACCAACATTCACCCAAATGCGCAACCAGAGACACCAAGCAGGCAAAACAAATATACTCCACGCAGCCAAAAAAAAAAAAAGCAGTCGCGTGTGTACCAGATGAGGCCACCATCACACTCCACTTAGACCCTCATACTTCCACCATGCGCTCTGGGCTGTACGGCCGCGCGGCCTAGAAATAAGAACAAAGAGTATACAGAGGGAACTCCCCCTCCCCCTCCAAAGCCCAACAAGAAGCCAGAGGCAAGGCCCAAAAAACAGCCAAATTATAACAAGTAGGACCACTGTGAAACAGACATGACCCCACACCCCCATACATACTTAAACATTCACAAAACCTCGGCCAAAAACACCACGCATTCAAGGGAAAGGAATTCAGCACATCCAACATGTGGCAGTCTCATGGGTGTGCGGGAATGAATCCGCACTCGCTCTCCACTGTGGCTCTCCTGAAGGTATCAGTCCCTCCGGGCGTTGAAACCGCGTTGTGTCTTCCCCGCCAGTTTAGAGCTGCACCACGGAGTTCATGGAGTCGATTCAGGGCAGTCGATCAGCCCCTCTAAAAAGGTTTGAGCCTCCCCCGGAGTCTGCAGGTAGCGAGTCTGTCCCTGATGCTCCACCTGAAGCTGGGCAGGATATAGAAGGGAAAAACGCACCCCCTTGTTTATCAACTGGGCACAGGCGGTAGAAAAGGCTCGTCTCTGCTGACTGACTAGGGCAGAGTAGTCTTGAAAGACTAAGATCTGATCCACACCGGCCGCCTGTCGTTTGCGGCCCCTAGCCGCCCGCAATACTTTCTCCTTCTGGCGAAAGTCCAAGAAGTGTGCTATAACAGCACGTGGCCGGAGTGTCTTCTCGCGTCTAGGGCCCAGCCTGTGGACATGTTCCAATCTGATGGGGCCTTCCAACTTGCCATTCAAACGTTTTTCCATCCAAGTAAGTAGTCAGTCATAAAGAGCGCCATCTGCCACGGTTTCCGCGATCCCGATGAACCGGAGGTTCTTTCGCCGACCCTGGTTTTCCAAATCATCCAGCTTTTCTCTTTGCTGCTTTATAATAGCCTCCATAGCTTCCACCTTAGTTTTTAGGGAGTTTTGGGAGTCCTCCACATCGGAGATTCTTGTTTCGGCTTGTTCCATGCGCCCCGTGAATTCCGTGAGGCTGTTACTGACAGTATGTAACTGTTCAGCTAGTTCTCGAAAGCGGCTATCCAATGCCTGGATCACCGTGGTGCTTACTTCAGCCACGAGTCCCTGACTGTCATCTGATTTCGGACATTTTGGTGGGCCCTCCGCCATTTTTCCTTCGGGGCCTCGCAGCTTTTCTCTCCTTGGCGGTTTTGCTGCCATCAAGCTGCCGCCGGTCTTCTGGGCACTCACTGCACTCTCCTGCAGTCCTCCCCCCGATTAATTAATGGAATAGGTGATAATCACCCACTTTTAGTGAGGTATGTTGCTGCTTTTCGGGGTAGGCTGCCCGGAGCTGATCGCCACACGTCCGATTAGCTCATTGCCAAACCGGAAGTCCTCTCATTTTGTTCACTTATGTATCCTTGTTATTTTGTTCCTTGTAAACAGTTGAAACACACTGCCTTGAAATGTTCTATGTAAACCGTCTTGATTTGTAGAAAGACGGTATATAAAAAAATGTTAAATAAATCGCTTTGACCTAGAAGATTAGGATCTACCAATAGAGTCAACACATCACTTGACTTTAGAAAAGCACGTAAAGAAACAACAGAAAGGGCATTCTCGTTTGCGGCACCAAAGATTTGGAACTCTCTTCCAAATGATTTAAGAGCAGTTCAGGACCTTAAAGACTTTAGAAAGCAACTAAAAACTGTCCTGTTTATTGAGCATTATGGTCTAACTGAATAATTAATTCAATGTTTAAGAGAAAAACAATCATTTAGTAAGCTGTATTATAGCTCACGTTGTATTATAGTACACAATGTAAATAGCGCTTTATATCTTTCTGTAAAACACACTATGTTACTTTACATGTAATTATCATTACTACATGTTCATATTATCACTGCTTTTATATTTCTTGTTTGTTAAACCGCTTTGATTGTTTGATAAGGCGGTATAAAAATATCATTAAATAAATAAATAAATAAATAAATAAATACAGCTAAATAAATAAATCCCAACTCGACAGATTACAAAGGATCCAAAATACTGCTGCTCGTATTGTCACTCACTCTTCTCAGCGAGATCATGTCTCACCCCTCCTCCTTCAACTTCACTGGCTACCATTTCCCTTCCGCTCCCAGTTTAAACTACTTACTCTTGTCCACCGAGCCATCCACACCAGCACCCCGCAATACCTGGCAGACCTCATCACTTTTCATATCCCTAGACACACACCTCGTTCATTCCATCTTAACCTTCTCACTCTCCCTTCCCTCTCTCTTGCAGGCCCCGCCCTTTGGAATTCCCTCCCCACCTCCCTCCGACTCGAGCCCCATCTCCCCTCCTTTAAGCGTGATCTAAAAACCCACCTCTTCTCCCTGGCCTTTGACCTTCCCTCCCCTTTTGTGTGATTCTAATCTCTAAGTCTCGTGTCGTATCCCTTCTTTCTCCCGCTTTCCTCTCAAAGATTGTAACTTCCTTTTCCTTCCCTCTAACCTAGTACTTTAACTATTTGTATTTTGTGAACCGCTCTGCTTCCCCAGAAGGATGGTATATCAAGTGAAATAAACATAAACATAAACGTCCTTTTACTGCAGGGAGAGCAGGTGCACACATGCAAAGAAAGCACAGGTGAATATCCTGACAGCCAGACACACTCAGAGCCCTCAGCACATCCTTTTACCTGCAGGGAGAGCAGGTGCACACATATAAGGCAAAGTTATAATGTTTAAATGTATGATATCGAATTATGCATTTTTACAGGACTGTTGTGGGAGGGGTCGTTTCTCTGATCATAATTAAACTCGATAATCAAAATCTCAGGGGGGTGAGGGGAGATGTAAGGCTGATAGTTCACCTAAGGTCCATTATGTGCTTATGCCATTTCTGCTAATTTATATCTAGTTTTTGTCATGGTTGGTCCTAGTTGTGAGTACGTCCTGGTTGTCTCTAGGTTGCTTTAACCTCAGTGCATTCGACAGTACTAATCATAAGAACATAAGATATGCCATACTGGGTCAGACCAAGGTCCATCAAGCCCAGTATTCTGTTTCCAACAGTGGCCAATCTAGGTCATATGTACCTAGCAGTTTCCCCAAGAGACACAAGTTCCACAATGCTTGTACTGGGTCAAGCATTGATATCTTCGGTCACTTCTTAATAACGGTTTATGGACCTTTCCTCCAGGAACTTGTCTGTGGAGAGGAGGATCTGTGGACTAGAAGACCAGGGTTTGATTCCCACTAGCACTCTTTGTGGCCTTGGGCAAGTCACTTAACTTGGATTTTTCTGAGGTAATGGAGAGTTATCAATATCCCTGTTTTCATGTACATTATGAAGTTTGTTACAATGTAAACCGCTTTGACTGAAATAAGCAGTATGAAAAAAAACCTGTTAAATAAAATAAATAAAAGAAACAGTGGTGTAATAAATATGCAGAATACTTCCTTTTGGTGTTTACTTGAAACACGCTAGATATTTGAATTTTTGTATCATCATATCCCCTTTTCCCTTTTTTTCTAGAAAGTACACCTGCCCGATATTCAGCTACGGTGGCTAGCCATTGCCGCTGAACACTAAACCCAGTGCCGTGACCATATCCGTCTGCCAGCATTAAACATCCAAGTTAGCTGCTCTTGCTGATCGCAAACCGGTCAGCGGTGATATTAAGCTGCTGTCTGGTTAGCAATATGCGGCAGACGTTAGGCCAGAGTTTCCTGCCCTTGGCTTTCACCGTATATCGCTTAATATCGCCGCAAACCGGTCAGCGGTGATATTAAGCTGCTGTCTGGTTAGCAATATGCGGCAGACGTTAGGCCAGAGTTTCCTGCCCTTGGCTTTCACCGTATATCGCTTAATATCGCTGCTGACCGGTTTGCAATCTGCCTCTGTTCTGCACTGGAACACCCTCGACATGCCCTACTGCTCCAAGTTGGTGCTGCTGAAAGCTGTGTAAATGCCGTTGAATATCAGACCCTACATCTTTAGCTCCCACAGCCAATGTATTTAGGGCTTGTAAGGCAATTGGAAACCAGTTTGGTGGTGGTCCTCCTTTGAACCGTCTGTCTTGTGTTCAGTTCTGGAGATCACACCTACAAAAAGAACACCGATAAACTAGCACTCAAGGTAGGGTTTCGCCAAAGACTGTAGGAGAGGTAGCATTACTTAATTTAAATGGATTTTATGCTCTTAAATTAAATTCTGCAGATTACAACAAGGTTTAGAACAATCTGATTACTCCTTAGTCTTCCTTTCACTCCAATCCCATGACCTCCCCTTTTGCAGCCTTTTTTCCTGGTTGTGAGTGGTCTGTGTGTATTTATACCTTGAAAGTATTTACAGTGCAATGTAAACTTTGTACTGTTTTTTCACATTCCACTTTATCCGATTCAAAATGCATTCAAATAGTCTTCATTGGTTTATATCACATATTCTACATATTCAATGTAAATAACAATTCGTAGAAATATTCAAAAAATTAAGAGACCGGAATGGCTTGAATGTGTAAATCTCAACGTCTTTAGTTGCGGCATACCCAACTCTTTTCCCAGCTTGGGTAATGCAGCAATCTTGGATTTATTCCAGATCTTGGGCAGTGTTTGCTCCTGCTAAGATTCTTGAAGGATGGCGAGAGCCAGAATCTTGCTTAGGAGTCTGGTCGGAGAGCTCTGCAAGGAATGTCGCCATAGCCTACAGCTGCCTCCTATTTGACTCTACTTCATATCCTTTCAAGTTCCCACACTGAAATTTTCCAAACTGCACATCGTTCAATGTGTGAAGCAGGTGTGATCTCCAACTTTCATGAACTGCTTTGGTTCTGGTTTGGGGCTTGGCAACTTGGTACGGGTGACTACCTGCTTATGCAATGGTGGTCTTTGGACCACACCAAGACCTAAAATGAGGTTCCAACTTATTTGACTGATAGAAGTCTAGTCAGGAGGTTTCTTAACACTGCGCAGAGCAGCCCAATAGCCTGATTTTCTCAAACTGTCGTCTGTTTTTCTGTTCGTTCATGGTAAGTACACTGGCTGGAACCCAAATGGGATGGAAATTATTCTGGCCTTGAACGTGGCTCCCAGGCAGCTATTATATGCCTCTTCAAGTAGGAATTATTTTTCACTGCTATGGAAAAAAATCCTGCTTGCATATTTGTACGCCACCAGCGAATGTACCCTAACCAACCCCCCTCCCCCACACCCCAATACATGCTCTTCTTACACACATGGACTCCTCTCTGTGCCCGCATGCTGCAAAGTCCATATCAGCCCTGTTAGTGGAAAGACGTGGTTAGACGTTCTCTGCGTCTATCTTCTATGGACTTTCAAGAAAGCATTGGGGTATTTTGTATGGAGAAGTAGTGACTGCATCAGGGAGCTGGATTTTGTACTTTAGCTCACATTTTTGTTTCATTCAAGTACAGTAGGTGTTTCCTATCCCCCTGGGGCTTAAGTCTGTTTGTACCTAAGGCAATGGAGAGTTAAGTTATTTGCCCAAGATCACAAGGAGCAGTGGTGTCGTTTCATCCTTGGCTTCCCTGGCTCTGAGCCTGCTTCTCTGCTCCGCCATTAAGCTTCCAAAAAGACAAGTAGTAAGATGCATTCAGATGTTCACAAAATTTGTGATTTTAACCATGATATGGGGGGGGGGGGTACGTTTTGGGCAATGGCTTTTCTAGTTTGGTTGTTGCCATGGTTATTAGAAAGCTGCTTAGGAGACCAGAGTCGCGTCTCTAGTACTGAACTTGTTGGTATCGTAGGGAACAAGTCCCAATGTGACCGTTTCAGTAGAGGTGGTGGAGGCGGTACCTTGGTGCAGTCTGGGTGAGCTTGGGACCTCTATGGAGGACCCAGAGCGGTGGTAGGAAAAAGTTAAAAAATTTGTGGGAAACTAGAAAATGGTCTTGGACTGAATATAGGATTTGAAGGCTGATCCCTTAAGCCGAAGGACCAATATGGGTTTCTCTGCTGTTTACTATCATGCTATGAGTCAGTTTTTAAAAAGAATTTCACTTTGGCAGTTAGCTGATTAATTCTGTCATATTTAAATCTCCCCCCTCCACCTGATAAATACGTTTGCACGGAATCACTGTGTATAAAGATTTCACCTGCCCAAAAGGGGCTGGTTGAAGGTGTGCAGGGGACACTGTTCACTCAGATATCAGCTAAATGTGCCCAACAGATCTATTGCATTTTCGTAAATCTGTCTGGTCAACCTTTTGCCAAGCCTTCACATTTTTAAAAAGAAAAAAGTCCCCTTTGTATCTCATTCCTCCTCCCTCTTCAAATGTGCTCCTCATCCCTAGAAAACGCCTTCCCTCCCGGCCAGGGCTAAGAATTGTTATTCAGGACCCATCTTGATTCCATCCCTCTCTTCCTCCACTGTGAAATAAGTAAATGGTTCAATTTCCACCCCCCCCTT
Source organism: Ichthyophis bannanicus (assembly GCA_033557465.1). Taxonomy (NCBI): domain Eukaryota; kingdom Metazoa; phylum Chordata; class Amphibia; order Gymnophiona; family Ichthyophiidae; genus Ichthyophis; species Ichthyophis bannanicus. Next base: position 24,765,712 of record CM066035.1, read on the forward strand.
ATCACACTACCATACTGCCCCCCACCTTTCCCCACCATGTGTCTTGATCATCTGCCTGCCATCCTCCAAAACTGCAAGATGGAGGGCCACTCTCCCCCCCCCACTCATCTCTTAAATATAACCCCTTCCTCACCCTGCTGACCACCCCCCATAATCTCTCCAAACTTACTTAGTCAGCCAACAGGACGTTGAAACAGATGGCCAATCCAGTCTGCCCACCCAGGCGTACGGTGCAGCCAGATGTAATTAAGAGTCTGGAGTTGGCAATAGAAGAGGGAGGCATAGATAACAGTGATTTGCTTGAGTGCAGTTGGCGCGTGGAGGGGGGGTGTAGGGTGAGATAAGAGGAGCTGCAGAATGAATGCATTTGTAGTTCAGAAAGAAAATTTTGAACTGTATATGGAAAAAGATAGGGAGTGTGTGTCAAAAACCAACCAGACTACACTACTACTGAGGTTGTGTAAATTAAATAGCCCTTCGCAAAATATTACAACCAAAATTTCCATACATTTGGTATTTTTCTCTTCATATATACTCCTTTTCTCCTGTTTCTCTAAAATCCCAGCATGCATGTAGCCAGACACCAGATGGTCTTCTGTGAAGGATAAGCTCTATAAAATGTATATTTTATGGTGCTGGAATATGTACACAAATTCAAGCAAGCATATAAAAATGAAAAAATTAGGGATAGAAATGTGATGGCAGTATGGGGTCTGTGATTAAAAGTGAATATCTCAATTTGCCCGATGGGCATTAAAAGAGAAATTGAGTTGCTGAAATGAACCTCCTTCCTTGCTACTTTCTCCTCAAGGGAGGTAGGAGGTCCTAGGCAAATAGCCTCGTATATTGTGAAGGAAAAGGATAGGGAGGCACTGAAGTGACTCGAGAAGAGGGGTTTCATAAGCATAGTAACACTGGCAGACGTTTATCTGCGTAGCCAAGTTTTGAGCAGATTGAAGGGGAGAAATGGTTGAATGGGAGACCAGCGAGTGGCAGGCTGCAATAGTCTAGACAGGAGGTGACGAGAAAGTGGATAAGGGTCTGCTTATAGCTTTCCAGTGACATGCACGCACAAGCGCACTTTCCTTCCTTCCTTCCTTCCTGCTGGTCATTTCTCTCCCTGTGCTCCCAAGAATCCTGCTGGCTTTAGTCATCACCTTATCTACCCATTCGGCTAGATTAAGATAATCGCCCTGCACAAGAAACCTTCACCTCCTATATGGTATGGTATCGCTTCCTTAGGCTTTGCAGCCCAAAGGCATGACCTTACATTTTTTTTAGCATTTGGTCTTAACCCCAAATTTCTTGACTATTCCTCAAGTTTTGCTAGATTCCCCCCTCGTGTTTTCTACACCTTCCAGTGTGCCAACATTTTTGCAGTTTCTGGTATTGTGCAAACCCCCCCAAACTTTCAGATAGCCCTTCCGCAGTATCGTTTACAGTGTGTTCAAAAGAACTGACAAGGGGCTGATCCTGTGATATGTCACTTTTCTCACAGTACCATTAAGTTACCACTACCCTCTGTCATCTCTCATTCAACCAGTTTCTGGCTGGCTCACTTGAAGGTTCAGACCAAGGGTGCTCATTTCTTGTATATATGCAGATTTAGCATGCACCTTTTCAATAGTAGCTCTAAGGTTAGAACATAAGAATTGCAATACTGGGTCAGACCAAGGTCCATCAAACTCAGTATCCTGTTTACAACAGTGGCCAATATAGGTCACAAGTACCTAACAGTTTCCCTAAAAGACACAGGTTCCACAATGCTTGTATTGGGGCAAGCAGTGGATTTCCTGGGTCCCCTTTAATAATGGTTTGTGGACCTTTCCTCCAGGAACTTGCCCAAACCTTTTTTTTTTAAACCCGGCTACACTAACAGCTTTTACTACATCTTTTGCTAACAAATTCCAGAGTTTGATTACACGTTGAGCAAAAAAAAATATTTTCTCTTATTAGTCTTAAATGTAGGTTGTAGGTTCACTGCATGTCCCCGTCTTTGTACTTTGAGATAGCATAAACAGCCGAACTACATTTACACGTTCCGTTCCATTCCATTAATTAATTTATAGACCTCTATCATAACTCCCCTCAGCCGTCTCTTTTCCAGGTTGAAGCGCCCTAACCTTTTTAGCCTTTCTTCATGGGGTACCATTCCATCCCCTTTACCATTTTGGTGGCTCTTCTCTGTACCTTTTCTGATTCCGCTATATCCTTCTTAAGATACAGTGAGCAGAACTACACACAATATTTAAGGTGAAGTCGCACCATGGAATGATAGAGGCATTATAATATCCTTTGTTTTATTTTCCATTCCTTTCCTTATGATACCTAGTATTCTATTTCCTCTTGGCCACCGCTGCACACTGAGCGGAGAATTTCAATGTATTATCCATGATGACGCCTAAATCTTTTTTCATGGGTAGTGGTGGTTCGTAATGTGGAACCTTGCATCGTGTAACTAGTTTGGGGGGGGGGGGGTGGTTTCCAAGATGCATAACATTGCACTTGTCCACATTAAATTTCATCTGCCATTTGAATATCCAGTCTGTCCAGGTCCTCTTGCAATTTTTTTACAATCCTCTTGTGTTTTAACAAATTGGAATAATTTTGTGTCATCTGAAAATTTGATGACCTCACTCGTTCTCATTTCCAGCACAGATCCCTGGGGTACTCAACTATTCACCTTTCTCCATTGGAAAAATTGGTCATTTAGATAACTGTTTTTCTATCTTTTGACCAGTTTCTGATCCACAGTAGTACACTGCCTCCAATTCCATGACTTTTTAATTTCACCAACAGTCTCTCTCTCATGAGAGACCTTATTCGTGTATATGTGGATTTCATACGCACCATTTCAAATAGTAGTCCGCGGAGGGTTTACAACTTAAATTTGTAATTGAGGCAACATGTGATTAAGCTAGTTAAGGTCCCAAGAAGCATCCGCAGGAACTGATCCTAGTAACAAACTTATTCTAAACGCACCTGGGACTGGGATATGCATGAACGTACTCACCTTGAAGTACTACTGGAAAGGAACGAGCTAAATATACATGAATCTGGCTGCTCTAACTTCTAAGCTATTTCTCCGCTCCGTCTATGAGGATCCGTGCTGAAATCTACATATCTTACATTTCTTTGATTGGGTGAATAGAGTTGGAACAGGGGGACTGCAAAATGTATCGGATGTATCTGTCAAGCTACTGCCTCAGTCGGGCTTCTTCCTCCTGCCCGCTCAGGAAAAGTAAATGCTCTGAAACACAACATATCTAGTTAACCCTGAAAAACAGCGCTGACCATCTGAGTTTAGCCAGGGATGCCATCCGTGCTAAATGTGGCCAGATATTCAGCAGCTCGAGGACGGAACCAGTGGCGTATCTGTCTATAGATAAGTAGATAACTGGGTGTCTATCTTCTTTGCGTGACGGGTTTGGAATGTTGACCTCCGTGTCGTCTTGCATCTCTGGTTCCTTTTCCCCTCCAAGAACATGGGGATCTCCTGGGATTCATTCATGAAGTTTTTAAAAAAATATATATAAAAAATAAATAAATAGATATAGAGATATATATAGGGAAAAAAGATTTTCTTGAAAGCACAATTGTACACCACTTTGATGGAAAGAAAAATCCGTTCTCGAAAACTTACAAAGCCATTGTTTAACGCTGTGGTTTCCAAACCTGTTCTGGGGCTCTCCAGCCAGTTGGGTTTTCAGGATATCCACAATGAATATGCATGAGCGAGATAGTGCATGCATATCTACCTCTTACATATCTTTTGCAGATACCCTGAAGACCCAACTGCCTGGGGAGCCCACAGGACAGGTTTGGGAACCACTGGTTTGATGTAAAAAAGGTTTCTTCACTCGATTCAGTACCAAATTCAATATCTGCTGTATCTTCTACTCTTTTTAACAATATAAAATATGGGGAAAGCAGCTTGTATCATATTCTTGTAGAAAGAAACACACGGGATCATATTTGTAATCATAATCATAAGAACATAAGAGGTGTCATACTGGGTCAGATCAAGGTCCATCAAGCCCTTGGTCTCCAACAGTGGCCAATCCAGGTCACAAGTACCTAGCAGGTTCCCAAAAGGTACACTCATTCCATGCTGATTATCCCAGTGGTAAGTGGTGGATTTCCCCAACTCGCTTTAATAACTGTTCAGGGACATTGCCTCCAGGAACTTGTCCAAACCTCTTAAACCCAGTTAGACTAAGAGCTTTTACTACATTCTCTGGTAACAAATCTGGATTACACACAGAGTGAAAATATTTTCTCTGATTAATTTTAAATGTGCTATATTGCATCTTCATTGTATGTCCCATAGTTTTTCTACTTTTTGAAGGAGTAAACAACCAATCTATATTTACCTGTTGCACTCCATTCATTATTTTATAGACCTTATCATATCTCCCCTCTTCAGTCTCTCTTCCCAAGTTGAAGAGCACTAACCTTTTAAGCCTTACCTCCAAAGGGATATCCTTCTATCCCCTTTACCATTTTGGTGGCTCTTCTCTGAACCTTTTCTAATTCTGCTATATCCTTTTTAAGTATTGTGACCAGAACTGCACACAATATTCAAGGTGCGGTCACACAATGGAGCAATACAGTGCCATGATAATATCCTTGGTTTTACTCTCCATTCCTTTCCTTACGAATCCCAGCATTCTATTTGCTTTCTTGGCTGCCGCTGCACACTGGATGGAATGATACAGAGGCATTATGATGTCATCCTTTGTTTTACTCTCCATTCCTTTCCTTACGAGTCCCAGCATTCTATTTGCTTTCTTGGCTGCCGCTGCACACTGGATGGAATGATACAGAGGCATTATGATGTCATCCTTTGTTTTACTCTCCATTCCTTTCCTTACGAGTACCAGCATTCTATTTGCTTTCTTGGCTGCCACTGCACACTGGGCAAGAGGGTTTCAACGTATTATCCATGATGCCCAGATCCTTTTCCTGGGTGGTGATTGCTAATGTGTAACTGTAATTTGGGTGGTTCTTCCCTAACTGCGTAATGTTTGCACTTGTCAACATTAAATTTCATCCACCATTTAGATACACAGTTAAACAATTTTTCAAGGTCCTTTTGCAATTTTTCACAATCTTCTTGTATTTTAATAACATTGAATAATTTTGTCATCTGCAAATTTGATCACCTCACTTGTTCCTATTTCCAGGCCATTTATAAATGTTTAAAATGCAGCAGGCCTAGCATGGATCTCTGGGATACTGCATTATTGATCTTTCTCGATTTGAGAAATTGGTCATTTAGCCCTACCCTTTGCTTTCTATTTTTTAAGCACTTCCTGATCTATAATAGTACACTGCCTCCTATCCCACAACTTTTTATTTCCCAAGAGTCTCATGAAGGACCTTGTCAAAGGCTTTCTGACAATCTAGATATACTATATCAACCAGCTCACCTTTTAAAATAAGAAAAAATAAAAATTAAAAAAGTGTGTGAGACAAGACTTTCCTTGACTGAATCTCTGCCATTAAACCTTGACTCTAGATGTTCAGTAATTTTGTTCTTTATAATGGTTTCTACCCTTTTGCATGGTACTGACAATCAGGCTCACAGGTCTGTAATTTCCTGGATCATCCCTGGAAGCCTTTTTGAAAATTGGCATTACATTAGTCCTTTGGTACTACTGATGGGTTTTTTGATAGTTCACAAAGAACTGAAATAGGAGATTGCAGATCTGCTTTTAGTATTCAGCACTCTGGGATGTATACCATCTGGTCCAGGTGATGTGCTGTTCTTTATCACGATTTATTAAGATTTGTTTCTATTCCTCCCAGTACATCACCTTTTAAATATAATTTCTGGCATGTGTAAGTTTCCTACATCTTTTCAAGTAAAGACTGAAGCAAAGAATTCATTTAGTCTCTCTGCTATGGCATTCTCATCTTAGTGTCCCTTTTTACTCTATCGTTTAAGTGTCCAGCTGACTCTCTTTCACTGATGTTTTGCTATGAATGTACTTGAAAACATTTTTAATTAAGCACTTTTGCTTCCACAGCAAGTTTCTTTTCAAATTTACTCTTTGCCTGCCTGCCTTTTTTTTTTTTTAATTATTTATTTATGCAATTTTCAAAATGCAACAAGCACAACAACTTGTAAAGAAAAGGACCTAGGTCCACAAGTCCACCATTTTACAGACAAGATGGGTCACAAAACAAAGGAAAATTCGTAACTAGCAATTATAAACAGGCAAGACGGAAGCAAAGGAGAGTGCATAGCACCCTAACCACAATTCAAGGACCACCTACACTGGGGGCCCAGCTAGAGGGGGAGAGGGGGAAAGCACCAATGGATCCAACCGCTTTGAATTAATAAAGGAGGCTAATTGGGATGGTTCAAAGAAAATATACCTGTTCCCAGATAACTTTACCAAACATTTACAGGGAAATCGTAGAAAAAATAAGCCCCCCAACTGAACAACCCCCGAACGATACATAAGAAACTGCTTCCTCCTTCTCTGGGTTGCTCTCGAGACGTCTGGAAACATTCTGATCTGTGACTCCAAAAACATCTTACTGGAAGATCTGAAAAATAACTTCAGGAGCCAGTCTCTATCTACTTCAAGAGCGAAGGTCACCAACAACGTAGCAGTCATCCCTACCGCAGTAGGGGACCGTTCCAAGAAAGTAGAGAGGTCTAAACTGTCCGAAGACATTTGCAGATTTTCTCCTTCACCCTTCAGACCAATCTTTGAAGTCGGCAAATAGAAGGCTTTTGAAATTGGAGGAATAGCATCCACTGAAACCTTCAAAACAGTGACAAACTGTTTAAAAAACTCCAAAGGGGAGACCGACGGAACTTTGGGAAAGTTCAAAACCCGAAGGTTACGATTTTTTGCAACATTCTCAAGAAATCTTGCCTGCCTTATTAATACCTTGCATTTAACTTGCCATACTTATGTTCCCTGTGTTCAACATTTGGCTTTTTTTTTCCATTTTTTTTAAAGATTCTCTTAGCTATAATAGTTTCTGACTTCATTTTTAAGCAATTCTGGCAGTAGTTTGGCCTTCTTCCACCTTTCTTAAAGCATGGAATACATCTGTTCTGGGCTTCCAAGATAGTATTTTAAAATACTAATGGCCAGGCCTGATGTAAATGCTTAATTTTTACAGTTGATCCTTTTTAGATTTTTTTTTTTTACCATTATCCTCATTTTATCAGTGTCTCCTTTTTAAAGTTAAATGCTAGCAGAGTGAATGTCCTTGCTATCCTTCCTCCATTTATTAAATCAAATGCAATCATGCCTACACGGAGTGGTGGGTTCACCCCTAAACAAAGACATGGGAAGGGGTGACCTGCTCGGAGTGGCAGGTGCACCTACTCTTACCACCTTTCTGGGCAGACTAGATGGACCATAATGGTATTTGTTGTTGTTAAGTGCCGTTGAGTCGGAGTCGACTCATGGCGACCCTCTGGATAGCTATCCTAAATTGTGTTCGGTCTTCAGTCAGGCGGCTCATTGTTGACAGACTGGTACCCGTAGCTGCTGTTATTGTAGCGATCCATCTCATTGCTGGCCTTCCTCTTTTGCGTTGACCTTCTATCTTGCCAAGTATGATGTGTCTCTCTAATGATCTCTCTCTTCGCATGATGTGTCCAAAGTATGAAAGTCGAAGTCTTGTTATCTGAGCTTCTAAAGAAAGCTTAGGTTTGATCTCCTCTAGTACCGACTGGTTTGTTCTTCAGGCAGTCCATGGTATACACAGTATTCACCGCCAGCACCATAATTCAAGGCATCAATTTTCTTCCTGTCTGTCTTTTTCACTGTCCAGCTTTCACATCCATATGATGTTATTGAAAATACCATGGCTTGAAAATACCATGGCTTGAACAAGTCGAATCTTTGTATGGAGAGAGACATCTCTGCTTTTGAGAATCTTATCTAGGTCTTTCATAGCCATTCTGCCAAGAGCAATGCGTCGTTTGATTTCTTGACTGCTTGTTACTTCTTTATTGATAGTTGATCCAAGTAGGTTAAAGTTGTTCACAATTTCAATTTCTTCTCCTTCAACGATGAACCTGTTGATTATGCCAGTTGTCATGATCTTTGTCGTCTTTACATTAAGGTGCAGGCCCATTTTGAGACTATGTTCTTTGATTGTGAGAAGCAAATGTTTCAGATCATCTTCACTTTCAGCCAGTAATGTAGTATCATCAGCATAGCGAAGGTTGTTGAGTCTTCCACCAATCTTCACACCTCTGTTGTCTTCATACAATCCTGCTTCTCTGATGATTTGTTCTGCATATAAATTAAACAGGTAGGGGGAAATTATGCAGCCTTGTCTTACACCTTTGCTTATTTTAAACCATTCTATTTCTCCTTGTTCCGTTCGAACTGTTGTTTCTTGATCAATGTACAAATTGCGCAAGAGAAGATCAGGTGTTCTGGTATACCCATGCTTTTTAATGTGGCCCAGAGTTTCTCATGGTTTACACAGTCAAAAGCCTTGCTATAGCCGATAAAGCACAAGTAGATATCCTTTTGGTATTCTTTAGTCTTTTCAAGGATCCATCTCACATCCGCAATGATGTCTCTCGTTCCTCGCCCTTTCCTGAACCCTGCTTGCACTTCAGGTAGTTTTTGTTCCAGGTATGGTTGTAGTCTCTTTTGAATAATCTTCAGTAGAATCTTGCTGGCATGTGGGATCAGAGCGATTGTTCGATAATTTCCACAGTCAGTTGGATCACCTTTCTTTAGTATTGGTATAAACACAGATCTTTTCCAGTCAGTTGGCCATGATGTCTTCCATATTTCTTGGCAGAGCCTTGTAAGTATGGTAACAGCTGCATCAGATTGCTGCAATACTTCTATAGGAATGCCATCAATGCCTGGTGCTTTGTTCTTTGATAAGGCTTTCAATGCTGCTTCAACTTCTTCTTTCATCACCAATGGTTCCCGATCATAAGGTACAGGTTGAAACGGCTGTTGGTCCACTTGATCTTTATCATATAAAAACTCTGTATATTCCTTCCACCTTTTCTTGATCTTCTCAGCATCATTCAACATAGAACCTTGAACATCTTGTAACATTCCAATTCGAGGCTGGAACTTTTTCTTTAACTCTCGTAGCTTTAGGAAAGCCGATCTTGTTCTTCCTCTAATAGTTTCTGCGTCTATTTCCTTGCATGCGTCGTTGTAGTACTTTTCCTTGTCCTGTCTTGCTGCACGTTGGAAATCTCTATTGAGTTCTGCGATTGTCTTTCTTTCTCCTCTGGCTTTAGCTTCTCTGCGTTTCTGGGCAATTTTCAGAGTTTCTTCCGTCATCCATTTTGGCCGTTATTGCTTTTTCACCTTTTGTAGAGACTTCTCGCTTTCTTCCAACACAACCTTCTTGATGTCATTCCATAACTCTTCCGGAGCTCTGTCATTTTTATCTAAAGCAGCAAATTGATTTTGCAGGCAGTCTTTAAATTCCAGTGGTATATTCTCAAGGTCATATTTTGCTGCATTCATTATTTATTTATTTATTTAACAATTCTTATATACCGCACTATTTGTTATCAGTGCGGTTTACATTTAACAAAGAATACTCAGATCAGAGAAGACTGATTGAGTTTACATTATAACAGGGAATAGAACTTGGAGAACATGGGTAACTATTTACATATTGACATATATCAGGATAGATGCGGAATACATGAAACTATATACATAAAGATATGGCATAATAGATGATACTTGATTTAAAAGTACGTAAGATGCTTCATGAGTGGTTTGCTCTTTTTCAACTTTAGCTTGAGTTTGCATACTAGTAGTTGATGATCTGTAACACAGTCAGCTCCAGGTTTTGTCTTGGTTGATGACATAGAGCTTTTCCATCGTTGACTTCCACAGATGTAGTCAATTTGATTTTTATACAATCCATTGGGTGAAGTCCATGTGTACAGTCGCCGTTTGTGTTGCTGGAAGAAGGTGTTTGAGATGAATAGATCATTGGTCTTGCAGAATTTCTCCAGCTTCATTTCTGTTGCCAAGTCCATATTTTCCAACTACTTTGCCTTCTTCTTTGTTGCCAACTTTTGCGTTCCAGTCACCCATGACTATCAAGATATCCTGTTTGCATGTTCTGTCAATTTCAGCTTGTACTTGTTCATAGAACTCTTCAATTTCATTCTCTTCTGCAGCTGTTGTTGGGGCATATACTTGAATTATAGTTGTGTTGATAGGCAATCCTCATAGACGAATAGAGATTAAGAGTTCGCTGACTGCATTGTATTTCATTACAGTTCTTGCAAATTTCTTCTTTATTATAAATGCAACACAATTTCTTCTTTGTCTTTCATTTCCAGCATAGTAGACAATGTGATCATCTGATGCAAAGTGCCCGATGCCAGTCCATTTCAGTTCGCTGACACCCAACCGATCAAGTTGTACACGTTCCATTTCATTCTTGACCACCTCCACCTTCCCTTGGTTCATGCTTCGTACATTCCATGTTCCAATGTGTAAGACATCTTTACAGCTTCTGACTCTCATTTCATGCGCAGCTACATCAGCAGTCAGACTTCTCGAGGGCTTTGATCCAACTACATCATAAATGCTGGCTTTACTCTGAGAAGTCTTCAGCTCTTCCCCAGTAGCTAGTTGAGTGCCTTCCAACCTGGGGGTCTCATCTTTCAGCACCATAGCACAATTTGTTTTGTTGTAACTATCCATTGGGTTTTCATGGCAAGATACAGAAGTAGATTGCCGAGCCTTTCTTCCGCGCAGTTTAAGTTTGGTGTTGCCATTGTCACAAAAATGTGATCCTCCGCCGTCAACACTGTCCCATTCTGCTGCTGCCCAGATGGGTGGTTTGTCTTGGTCTGGCACCTCAGCTGAGACCTGTCCATCTTGGGAGACCCTGCCAGTAGTTAAACTACCGATAGTTTAGCTCTCAGCATCACTTATGCACGCAAGCCCTCACAGCACGACAAGCTGCAAACCAAGTGAGTCTGCCATCATTTACTATGTTATGATTTGCCATTGCCAAGCAGCCCCCACACCATTACCTCACAGTAGATCCTGTGTTCCACTATGAACAAGTTCTAAAATAGCTTTCCCTCCAGTCAGTTCCTGAACCAGCTGCTCCACAAAGCAGCTATTTCATCTAGCAACTTTATCTCCCGATCATAGCCTGATGTAGCTTTGACCCTCTTACAGTAATACTGAGGTAATTGAAATCTCCCACTATTACTGTATTGTAAACTTTGGTAAACTTTAGTACATCCCCACTGCTATTCTCCAGAGAAGGAAACACAAAAATCACAATATCATTGTAGATTAATATTCAAACTATCAAATTTATAATAAAAAATGAGGCCAAAGTCATAACGGCATAGTCTAGGGCTTATGGTCCCAAAAACAAAAATATGGCACAATATTGTTTTTGGTGGCAACACATCAAATTAAAAAATAGTCCTCAACACAAATATAGGAACTTTAGTGCAATATATTCATATAACCCCTCTTCTGAAATCAATTCATTGGCCCCCTTTCCGTATCTATTGAGCCACATAAGATTTAAAGTTTTGCAGGAAAAAAATACACTATAGAATACCAATGGCTAGAAATACTATGTAAAAAGGAGAAGGCGATGGCAGTGGGAGTGTACTACTGACCGCCTGACCAGAATGAACAGAAGGATGATGAAATGCTCAATGAAATCGGGGAAGCTAACAAAAGTTACAGCACAGTAATGAGTGATTTCAATTACCCCGGTATCGACTGGGTCAATGTCGCAGCAAGACCGGCTAGAGATAGTTTCTAGATTAAATAAATGACTAATTGTTGGAGCAGCTGGTTCATGAACAGACCTATTTTGGACCTAGTCCTTAGTGGAACACAAGATCTAGTGCAAGCGATAAGGTTGTTGGGGCCGCTTGGGCAATAGTGATCATAGTATGATTGCATTTGATTTAATAAATAAATGAAGGAAGGACAGCAAGGAAATCCACAGTACTACCTTTTAACTTTCAAAAGGGAGATTATGACAAAATGAGGAAAGTAATTAAGTAAAAACTAAAAGGTGTGCTGCTGCAAAGGCTACATCAGATTTACATCAAGCATGGGTGGTGTTTAAAAGTACTATTTTGGAAGCCAGACCAGAGGTATTTCACACTTTTAAATCATGCTGGCAGTGTTTTGGTCCCCCTTCCACTTTTCTTAAAGTCCAAAAAAAGCACCTTTCAGGAAATGGAAAAAGTAGCCAAATGACAGACACAGGAAACAGCATAACATAAGCATTGACAAGTTAGATAGAAGGCATTGATAAGGCAGGCAATAGAGAATATGAAAAGAAGCTTGCTGTGAAAGCAAAAACTAATTATAAAAACTTTTTCAAGTATATTCACAGAAAAAACAAAACGGAGAGTCAGCTGAACCATTGGATGATAATAGGGGTAAAAGGAGAGGTGCTAAGTGAGTTCAAGACCATAGCGCGGAAACTGAATGAATTCTTTGCTTCAGTCTTTACTGAAGAAGATGTAGGGATGCTAGCTGTGCCTGAAATGGCATTTAAAGGTGATGTATAGGAAGAATTGAAAGAAATATTGATAAACTGGGAAGATGTATTACAACTATTGGATACACTGAAGAGTAGCAAATTACCTGGGCTAGATGGTTATATTCAAGGGTGTTGAAAAAACGTAAATACGAGATTGCATGCTACTATTGTGAACTATCACAATTGTAATCCCCAAGGAAACAACAAAATGTTCTCAGGCAACAAGGAACAGAGCCTTCGCGTACTATGCCCGAACATGCTGGAATAACCTCCCTCCCAACATCAGAGCGATCGTGGACCTCACCCAATTCAGGAAGGCCTTAAACTTTAAGCATCATTCGACATTACTCACAGCCCAATGATGCAACCTCAACTGCCACACCCCAGCCCACCCCGACAGCATCCCCAATACATCCTATGCAGACTGAGACTACTGGGAGCCCGAACCCAGCTACCTGATAGGCCAACGAACTGCTAACAAATGTAAATAAAGTAAGACTGTTTACAATTATTTACAATTGAGAAGATTTGTACATAGTTAAGAGTCCCAGCCATACCGTTGAACTTTGTAGCGACAAAGGGCACAGCCTGTATATAGTTGCCCCAGTTATAAATCCAAGTTACATCACCTGTTCAGTGTAAGTACAATGCAGGCCCTTCCTGCATTGTACAAGAAAATGTTAATTGTAAACCGCACTGATTTTAAAGAGTGCGGTATAGAAAAACTTTTAAATAATTAAATAAATAAATCATTAAAATCATCTCTAGTACCGAAATATTGGAGAATGGCCAATGTAGCGCCAATTTTTAAAAAGGCTTCTAGGGGTGATCTGGGAACTATAGACCAGTGAGCCTGATGCCAGTACCTGGTAAAATGGTAGAAAGCATTATAAAGAATAAAATTACTGAACATGTAGATAGTTATAGTTTAATGGGAGAAAGCCAGCAGGGATTTTGCCAGGGAAAGCCTTGTCTTTACTAATCTGTGTTATTCTTTTGAAGGTGTGAATAAAACATGTAGACAAAGGTGAGCTGGCTGATATAGTGAATCTGGATTTTCAGAAAGCCTTCGACAAAGTTCCTCATGAGAGACTCTTGGCGAAATTAAAGTGTCATGGGATAGGAGGCAGTGTACTATTGTGGATCAGGAACTGGTTAAAAGATAGAAAGCAGAGAGTAGGCCTAATGGCCAATTTTCTCAATGGAATAAGGTGAACTGTGGAGTACCCCAGGTATCTGTGCTGGGACTGCTGCTTTTTAATATATTTGTAAATGACCCGGAAATTGGAATAACGAGTGAGGTGATCAAGTTTGCAGATGACACAAAACTATTCTAAGTGCTAAATGCAAGAGGACGTCGATAAGCCGAAAGGGTTACTTTCATCTGCCATTTGGACGTCCAGTATGGACAAGTGCAAAGTTATGCATCTAGGAAACAACACAAACTATGGTTACACGATGCAAGGTTCCACCTTAGGAACCACCACCCAGGAAAAAGATTTAGGCTTCATCGTGGATAATATGTTGAAACCCTCTACCCAGCGTGCAATGGTGGCCAAGAAGGCAAATAGATGGCTAGGAATCATAAGGAAAGGAATGGAGAATAAAACACAGGCTATTATAATGCCTCTGTATCATTCTATGGTGCGACTGCACCTTGAATATTGTGTGCAGTTCTGGTCGCTGTATCTTAAAAAGGATATAGTGGAATTAGAAAAGGTACAGAGAAGAGCAACAAAAATGGTAAAGGGGATGGAAGGATACCCCTGTGAGGAGAGGCTTAAAAGAGAGGGCTTATTCAACTTGGAAAAGAGACGGCATATGTTAGAGGTCTATAAATGAATGAATGCAGTGGAACGAGTAAATGTAGATGGGTTGTTTTGACGCCATTAAAGTAGAAAGACTAGGGGACGGACATGCAGTGAAGCTACAATATAATCCATTTAAGACTAAAAGAATTTATTTTTTTATTCAGTGCACAATGAAGCTCTGGATTTGTTACTGGAGGATGATGTAAAAACTGTTCGTGTAGCTGGCCTTATATTAAAAAAAAAAAAAAAAAGAACAAGTTCCTTAGGGAAAGGTCCATAAACCATTATTAAAGAGGACTCAGGAAATCCACTGCTTACCTCGGGGCAAGCATTATGGAACATGTCTTTTTGGGAACCTGCCAAGGTCCTTATGAGCTGGGTTGGCCACTGTTGGATACAGGATACTGGGCTTGGTGAACCTTGGTCTGACCCAGTATGGCATTTCTTATGATCTTTTGCTCTTATTCTGACTTCTTCTGATGTTCTACTGCTTCTCACTACCTTTCTTCTGTCTTCTCTTCCTATGTGCCTCCTCGTGAACTCCGCTCTGCCTCAGGCTTACTCCTTTCTGTGCCCTTTTCTTCCTCTGGACTTTGATCCTTTCATGTTGCTGCTCCTTAGGCCTGGAACAAACTACCTGAATTTGCACATCAGTTTTCATCTCTACCCCCTTTTCAAATCCAGGCAAAACCTCAGCTCGTTGAGGCTGCCTTTGGATCCTGATCCCTTGTTCTCATTGTGTCTCCTTACCCTTCCCTATTCCTACCCTTGTTCTCATGATTGGGTTGTAAGCTCTAAAGATCAGGGACCGTCTGTGTCTATACAGTACTGTCTATGACTTGTAGCGCTTTCTAAATGATTAATAATAGTAGGAGTAAAACAATTTTTTACCTTGATCGAGGAGAGGAAAATCAGGCCATAATGCTTCAAAGTGTCATCAGTCATCAATCCCAATGTTACCCAAGGTTTCACAACAAGCTTTCTCAATGGCTTGAAATATTGGCACATAAATCCTAAAAAAAAAAGCCAACAGCCAAAGGCGTTGCTTGAAGTATTTCAGCTGTTTTATTATGCACCACTATGAGCATTCTTGGATGTGTGGTATAGAATTTATTTATTTATTATTTATTACAGGTTCTTATATACCGCGCTATTTGGTATCAGCGCGGTTTACATCATAACATAACTACCATAACGACAAGTTGTCAGGTTTTACATCGAACAGGGATACAAACTTGGATAACAGGGTAAACTTTATACATAAGCTATTTACACAGCAAGGATAGGTAAAAATCAGATAATGAATATGAGGGCATTTCTAGAGTGGGTCATTCGTGGGAGGGGTATCTAGGATCAATTGCTGGCTGGAAATTGTAATGGAACACATAGTAGATGACAGCAGATAAAGACCAGCATGGTCCATCTAGTCTGCCCAGCAAGATGGCAAGAGTAGGTACAGGCCACCTCTCCCCATGTCTTTGTTTAGGGGTGAACCCACCACTCCATGTACGACACCCCTGTTTGTTGAGACCTTAAATGGTTCAGAACTTATGTGTCAGTTTATTTTGTTTTTATCCTGTTGCTGTAAAGGGATCCACTGTGTTTGTCTCATGCCGTTTTGAATTCCATCACCGTGTTTGCCCTCACCACTTCCATCGGGAGGGCATTCCAAGCATCCACCACTCTTTCAGTGAAAAAATATTTCCTGACATTGCCTTTCAATTTACCACCTTACAGCTTCATGTTATGCCCTCTAGTTTTACAGCTTCCCCGTCTTTGGAAGAGGTTTGTTTGTTCATTAATTCTCTTTAAGCATTTAAAGGTCTGAATCATATCTCCCCTGTCCCTCCTCTCCTCCAACGTGTACATGTTTAGGTCTTCAAGTCTCTTCTCATAAGGCTTCTGACGTAGGCTCCAAATCATTTTGGTCACCTTCCTCTGAACAGTTTCCAGTCTTTCATCTTTTGCAAGATATGGTCTCCAAAACTGAACACAGTATTCCAAGAGAGGCCTCACCAGTGACTTGTACAGTGGGATTAGTACCTCTTCCTTTCTGCTGGTAATTCCTCTTTGTATGCAGCCCAACATCCTCCTGGCTTTTGCCACCGCCTTGTCACACTGTTTTGCCACCTTGAGATCATCAGAGATAATCACACCAAGGTCTTTCTCCTGAACCGTGCACACCAACCTCTTGCCCCCTATCTTGTACATTTCCCTTGGATTTCTGCTACCCAAGTGCATGACCCTGCACTTTTCCGCATTAAATCTTAACTGCCAAGCATTAGACCATTCTTCCAGCTTTTGTAGATCTTTCCTCATGTTAATCACTCACTCGGGGAAGTCCACTCTGTTGCAAATTTTTGTGTCATCTGCAAAAAGACAGACTTTTCCATTCAGTCCTTCAGCAATATCACTCACAAATATATTGAACAGTGCCGGGCCCAGGACCGAACCCTGAGGCACCCCGCTAATCACCTTCCTCTCATCCGAGTGAGCTCCATTTACCATCACCTTCTGTTGTCTGTCAGTCAACCAATTTCTAATCCAGTTTACCATCTTGGGACCCATCCCCAAGCTACTGAGTTTATTGATAAGACTCCTATGGGGAACAGTATTAAAGGCTTTGCTGAAATCCAGGTAGATGACATCCATTGCATGCCCCTGATCTGGTTCCTTGGTGACCCAGTCAAAGAACTCAATCAGATTTGTTTGGCAAGACCGTCCTTCAGTAAAACCATGTTGCCTCGGATCTTACAACCTGTTGGTTTTGAGAAAGTTCACTATTCACCCTTTCAGGAGTGCCTCCATTACTTTTCCCGCCACTGAGGTAAGGCTCAGGAGCCTGTAGTTTGACACTTCTTCCCTGTCACCACTTTTGTGTAGAGGTACAACATCAGCCATTCTCAGGTCCTGAGGAACCTCTCCTGTTTCCAAGGATCTGTTGAAGACATCCTTTAATGGCCCTGCAAGAACCTTTCTGAGCTCTTTCAGTATCATGGGATGTATCCCATCTGGTCCCATGGCTTTGTCCACTTTCAGTTTAGCAAGTTGTTCTAACACCTCATCTTCTGTGAATGGTGTGGTATCTACTTCATTCCCATTTTTATATTTGGGAGTCACAGCTGGTCCATCTCCAGGATTTTCTTTAGTAAAATCAGAGCAGAAGTATTTGTCTAGTAATTTTGCTTTTTCAATGTCACTTTCCACGAGTCCTTTCCCAGCACTTCTGAGTCCTGCAATTCCAACTCTGATCTTCTTCCTTTCCAAAATATACCTGAAGAAAGTTTTGTCGCCACCCTTAACATCTTTAGCTATCTTTTCCTCTGCCTTTGACTTTGCTTTCCTTATTTCTCTTTTTAACTCTTTGTGAGTTTGATCCTGTATTCATTTCTGTGTTCTTCTGTTTGCAAGCTTTTGAATTTTGCAAAAGCTGTGTTTTTTGCCTTTATTTGAGTAGCCACTTCTTTGGAAAACCAAATAGGTTTCCTTCTCTTGTTTTTATTTACTTTTCTTACATATTTATCTGTTGCCCCTTTTATAAACATAGAAACATAGAAAATATGTCTCTCCTTCCATATCAACTACAACAGTCTCCTTTTTACCTTTAGAGATCCTCTGTGTTGGTCCCATGCTTTTTTGAATTCATTTACTGTCCTCATCTCTACCACCTCCACTGGAAGACTATTCCATGGATCCACTACTCTTTCCGTAAAGAAATATTTCCGCATATCGCTCCTGAATCTATCCCCCTTCACCCTCATCCCATGTCCCCTCGTAGCAGAACTTGCTTTCAATTGAAAGAGGCGCTCTCCCTGAACATTTATGCCACGGAGGTATTTAAACATCTCAATCATATCACCTCTATCCCGCCTTTCCTCTAAGGTGTACATATTAAGATCCTTCAGTCTGTCCTCATATGCTTTATAATGAAGACCACTAATCATTTTAGTAGCCACCCTCTGCACCGACTCCATCCTGTTCACATCCTTTTGAAGGCGTGGTCTCCAGAATTGCACACTATACTCCAAATGAGGTTGCACCAAAGACTTATACAGAGGCATTATCACCTCCTTTTTTTTCTGCTAGCCATTCCTCTCCGTATGCACCCAAGCATCCTTCTAGCTTTTGCTGTCGCCTTTTCTACCTGTTTAGCTACTTTAAGATCATCAGATACAACCACGCCTAGGTCCCGCTCTTCTTTAGTGGACAAAAGTACTTCACCCTCATACTATATTGCTCTCACCCCCTATACTATATTGCCACCTTTAGTTTAGCCCATTGCAATTCCACTTCCCTTATCTCCTTCCACCCCGTCATCTCCTCCTTTAGGTACTCAGCCATTTTATTGAAGTCAGTGTTTTTGAAGTTTTGGACTTTGAGCTTGCTATGATTGGCCTGTATCATGTGTGATGATCACTGTTGCTCACAGGGGTACTCAAGCAGACATTCAACATGCTATCACTGTTGGTGAGCACTAAATCCAGTGTTGAGCTTTCCCTGGTTGGTTCCATCACCATTTTGTCTAAGTAATGCATCTTGGAGAGCAGCCACAATTTTTTTGTTTCTTTCCAGATGTGCAGAAGGAGTAATCCAATGCCTATCAGGTAGATTAAAGTCACCCAATATGATTACTTTCCCCTTTGTGGCTATCTTGGCAATATCTGTAATCAATTTCTCTCTCTCTTCAATTTGAGTCGGAGGTCTGTAGACTACAGCAGTATGGATGACAGTGCCATCTCCTCTTTCCAACGCAATCCAGAGCGCTTCTTCTTTTCCCCATGTCCCCTGCATTTCAGTAGCTTTAATATTGCTTTTGACATACAAGGCTACTCCTCCTCCTTTTCCATTTTCTCTGTCTCTTCTGAATAGATTATAGCTAGCTATGGCTATATCCCAATCATGCGATTCATTAAACCATGTTTCTGTAATGGCCACAATGTCCAAATCCATTTCCACCATTAGGGCTTCTAGGTCTGGAACTTGGCTAAGCTTCAAGCATTTGTGCTCATTGCTTTCCAGCATTTACCTGGCTTGTGTGTATTTTGCATTGATTTTTTTCTTCCCACTTGTTTTTGATGTGTGGTTTAAAAGTGTGGCTGTTTCTGATGTTCTGCTTTTTGCTGGGGGTGGCTTACAGATCTTGACCTTCCACATCCCACCCCCTTTTCCTAGTTTAAATGCATATCCACATATTGCTTGAATTTTTCACTTAGGATTCTTTTCCCTGCGACAGAGAGATGTAGTCCATCAGCACAGTATAGTCTCTTGATGTTCCATCTGTTACCCCAGTCGCCAATAAATCTGAATCCTTCTTGTTTGCACCAGGTCTGGAGCCATGTATTAAAGCTGTTAATGTGATGCAGCCTTTTTGTCCCCTTACCAAGAACAGGTAGAACCTCTGAGAATGCAACAGTGTTAACAATGGGCTTGAGTTTCTCTCCCAGAGATTGGAAGTCCTTTTGGGCTGTAGAGGCACTGTTTCTAGCCAGGTCATTTGTGCCCAAGTGGATAACATCAAGTTCCTTATCGTCACTCCAGTCCAGTCCCTTTACTTCTGGGTTGCGCAACCCTTCCAGCAGCTTGGAGGCTGAGTCAAACCCTTTTGAGGCTGGTTAGGTATAAATACCCCTGGCACCACCCCTAAGCCCCAGTATTCTCAGCCTCCAAGCAGCTGGAGGGTTCCGTAAGCCAAGGGCTTACTGGAGTCTCCTTTTTTATTCTTGCTGATTCTTAATTTTAAATTTAATTTAAATTTAATTTATTGTAATTGTAAACTTCTTTGTTTTCTTGGTTTTTCTTTGATTTCTTGACTTCTTGATTTCTTTTATTCCCCCCCCTCCCCCGGAGATCGAGCTTCTGCTCGCAAGAGCCTTGCCCGGTGGGAGAGGGTTCATCTCTCCGTAGAGGATTGCCGGCGGCAGGGGCACACCACGAAACAGCAAGGCACTCAGCCCCAGACCTCGGCAGCAGTCTCTTCCGCCTCGCGTTGAAGCCCTCAGGCGGCTGAGCGCTTGAGGCTCCGAAGCGCTGTCCCTCCTCGCTCCCGGCTTGACAAAGCAGCTCGGGAGCGGCTGGAATTTGCAGATGGCTGAGGGATCTCGCGGCTGACGGGTAGCGGGTCCAGCGGTGCGAGCGGAGACACCGGGACCCGGCCTACTCTCCACGTGGCTGAGGCCTAGCCACGTGCAGGACTCCGGAGGGCAATTTCTTTCCCGGAGGGACCGCCGATATAATCCTCTTCAAACCGCAAGTACTGGGGATCTCCCTCAAGCCTAATTGTTGTAGCCAAGAATCCTTTTTCTGTTTTTACCAAGCAGAGCCACAGCGTTATTTTGCTCGAAGGCTACATTCTATCGGGGGGGGGGGGGGGGACAGGAGACTGTTCAAGAAATTGTTACTTTGTTCAGCCTAGAGACGGCATCTTTAGATTAATTTTAAGAATTTTAAGAATTTGTAAGAATTTTAAGAATTTTTTGTTTTCCTTCTCTGCCTCCTTTTACTTTGGATCTGATTCAGGGAGCCAGGGAAGCGGAGTTCATTATTTTTCACGTTATTTTCACCATGTCTGGCAAACTAAGGTGCCCTTCTTGTGGCACTCGCAGGGGTACTGCCTCAGAGTCAGGTATCTGCAGGGGTTGCGCTGCAGAAGCTGCCTCTGTGGAGCAGGACATCCAGTTGTCCATCTCACAAGCTAATGAGGGTTCAGCGGAGCCTCTGGTCGGAGAAAGAGAGCCTCCCCTCCCTCCGCCCTCAACATCCGGAATTCCAGTCCCCCCCTCCCCCCCCTCCCATCGGCCCTGGGTGAAGAGGATACATGTGATCTATTCTCTCCTAATTTCATCCTCCTGTTACACAAGGCCTACTGCATGCGCAAGCAGGGGCTGGGGGCAGGAGGCTCAAGCACAGGGAAGGAAGGCCTGGGGGTTAAACCATTGAAGGCCATGCCCCATGATTCTGGTATCCCGGCTAAACGCGCAAGACTAGGAAGCGAAGAACCTCCCTCGTCCCCTCCTCAGGGCATGCAGGAGGAGGAGCTCTCCGATAAGGAGATAGGGGAGGAAGAAGAAGACGAACTCGAAGAAGGAGAGATCCCAGAGGAGGATCAGTCCCGCATAGTACAAGTCTTCTGTCGTGAGGAACTCCCGGGGCTAATTAATGAATCCCTGAGAGTCCTCAAGGTGGCCTCGGACACTCCGGCTGAGGAAGAAGCGCTGGAGGACCCCCTGATCCAAGCGGTCCGGAAGTCTCAAAAGGTTTTTCCTCTCCACAGGGTTGTCCGCCAAATGATTCAGGAAGAGTGGGACCAACCCGAGTCCTCCCTGAGGGGTGTGCGTTCCATGACACGCCTCTATCCAGTACCAGAATCGGACAGAGAGTTGCTGAAGTCACCCAAAGTGGATGCGGCGATCTCCGCAGTTACTAAGAAGACAACTATCCCAGTAGAAGGTAGCACGGCCTTGAGAGAGGCACAGGATAGAAAGTTGGACACCTTGCTAAAGCAGGCCTTTGATGTTAGTGCCCTCGCCTTGCAGGCCTCGGTGTCAGGGGCCTGGGTGGTGCGGGCCTGCTTGAGGTGGTCCCAACAACTTCAGCTGACAGAGGGCCCCGCAGTAGACTTACAGCCCATTGCAGCTAAATTGGAGTCAGGTACAGCCTACCTGGCGGATAGCCAGTACGATCTCATCAGGAGCCTAGCTAAGAACATGGCATCAGTTGTCGCAGCTAGGCGCTATTTGTGGCTCCGTAATTGGGCAGCCGATATTTCTTCAAAGGCCCGGCTGGGTCGTCTCCCCTTTAAGGGGAGATTATTATTCGGTGAGGATTTGGAAAAGTTGGTAAAAGATCTTGGCGAGTCCAAGGGAGGCAGGCTTCCGGAGGACAGGCCGAAGCAGGCTCGCCTTCCTGTGCCATCGTGGAGCCAACCAAGAGACCCCCGGAGGTTTCATCCAGCCAGGTCAAACCCCTTTCCTAGGGGCCGTTTCCCGGCCAGGTGTTCAAACTTTAAGGGGTTTCGAGGAGCAGGGAGAGGCTTTGGGGCCTCTACCTCCTTCTCGGGACCTAGAAAATCACAATGAGATAGAGGGGGTCCAGGCGGGCGACTTACCTTTGGGGGGCCGTCTAAGGCTATTTCTTCCCGCCTGGTCCCGGGTCACGTCAGACCAGTGGGTCCTGGAAGTGATCAGAGAAGGTTATGCTCTCGAATTTGGAAAGCAGATCCTTCCAGCCTTTATTCAATCCCCCTGCGGCTCCCCAGCAAAAAAGAGGGCGATAGAGGTCACTCTCTCAAGACTTTTAGCACTCGGGGCAGTGGCTCCGGTCCCTCCAGACCAATTCGACTCCAGTCGGTACTCCATTTACTTTGTAGTTCCAAAGAAGGAAGGATCCTTTCATCCCATTCTAGACTTAAAGCAGGTCAATCGCTGCCTCAAGGTACCCCATTTCCGAATGGAAACTCTGAGGTCAGTCATTATGGCCGTAAGAACAGGTGAGTTTCTGACATCTCTGGACCTGATGGAGGCCTATTTACATATCCCGGTGCGAAGGTCTCATCAGCAGTTCCTGAGATTCGTGGTATCAAGAGGACACTTCCAATTCCAGGCACTGCCCTTCGGTCTAGCTACGGCTCCCCGGACCTTCACCAAAGTTATGGTGGTGGTAGCCACCTCCCTACGAAAGGAAGGGATTCTGGTTCATCCATACCTCGACGATTGGTTGATCAGGGAGAAATCAGAAGCGGAAAGCCTCTCTGCTACAGCTCGAGTGGTAAAGGTCCTGGAGGAGTTAGGGTGGATCATCAATCGGGCGAAGAGCAAGTTGGTACCCGCTCAGGAGCTCGAGTACCTCGGAGCAAGATTCGACACCAGAGAAGGAAAGGTGTTTCTCCCCCGGAAGCGGGCAAAGGATCTAAGGGCCCTTGAAGCACAGTTCCTGGAGAGGCGGAACCCCTCAGCGTGGCTTTACCTTCAATTGCTGGGTACTAGGACGGCGACAATAGAGGTAGTCCCGTGGGCCAGGGCCCACATGCGGCCTCTACAACGCTCCTTATTACGTCATTGGTCTCCGCAGATTCATCCTTTGTCCGTACCACTACCCTGCGCGCCGCGAACCAAGAAGGCTCTACAGTGGTGGAGGTGTCCGAAGAACCTGGAATGCAGGATGCCCCTCGAAACTCCTCAGTGGATCCTGCTGACAACGGACGCCAGTCTGTCGGGCTGGGGAGCTCATTGCCAGGGCCAGTTCGCCCAGGGTCTTTGGTCCTCGATAGAGTCGCAGTGGTCCATCAACAGGCTGGAGTTACGAGCAGTAGTATTGGCCCTCAAGACACTGGAGCCATTAGTGAGGCGAAACGCAATCCGCGTCCTCTCAGACAATGTCACCACAGTGGCCTACATCTACCGCCAGGGGGGAACAAGCAGCCCCGCCCTAGAGAAAGAGACGGACAGCCTGTTCCGATGGGCCGAGACCCGGTTGTCGGCCCTGTCAGCTCAGCACGTGGCTGGATCGGACAACGTTACAGCCGATTACCTCAGCAGGTTCAAGATCGACCACGGAGAGTGGGAGCTGGACCAGGAAGTCTTCAACCAGATTGTCTCCCTTTGGGGTCCCCCAGTGATGTACCTCATGGCCCGTTATTCGTCAGCCAAGGCAAATCATTTTTACAGCCGAAGAAAGGAAAGAATGTCCGAAGGCCTGGATGCTCTCGCTCAGAGGTGGCCCTCGGAGGGGCTCCTGTACGTGTTCCCGCCTTGGGCCTTGATCAGAAGAGTTCTTCAGAAGGTGGAAACCCACCAAGGGCTGGTCATTCTCATTGCTCCAGATTGGCCTCGTCGTCCTTGGTATGCGGATCTAGTGAGGCTAATGGTCGACAAGCCGTGGCGGCTCCCCTGCAGGAAAGTCCTTCTGAGTCAGGGGCCTGTCCAGATGCCTCACGTGGATCGATTCTCGCTTACGGCCTGGCTATTGAAAGGGCGCGGCTCCGGAAGCGGGGATATTCGGGTTCAGTGATTTCTACCTTGTTGAGCGCGCGAAAGCATTCGACCTGTCTTTCCTATGTAAGAGTATGGCGCATCTTCGAAGCCTGGTGTACAGGGCACCGGAAGAAGCCATTTTCAGCCTCTATCCCAGAGATCCTAGAATTCTTGCAAGCAGGTTTTGAGAAGGGTCTTGCTCCCAGCTCCCTACGAGTCCAGGTGGCAGCCATCGCTTGCTATAGAGGCAAGGTCCGAGGAAAGCCCCTGGGAGTTCACCCGGACGTGGCCAGGTTCCTGAGAGCGGTTAGGCGCCTGTGCCCCCAGAAGAGATCAGTGATTTCCCCCCCCCCCCTGGGACCTTAACTTGGTCTTAAATGCCTTGTCCAGAGAGCCTTTCGAGCCAGCAATGGAAGCCTCACTTAAAGATTTGACGCTGAAGACGGTCTTCTTGGTCGCCATTTGCTCGGCCAGACGCGTTTCCGAGCTCCCACCCCCCCCTTCCTCTCCTTTTTCAAGGACAAGGTAGTCTTACGGACAGTTCCCTCATTCTTACCCAAGGTATTTTTGCCTTTCCATCTTAACCAGCCAGTGTCGCTGCCCACGTTCCCTACCGACGGGCGGGAAGGGCAGGATGGCAGACTTCGCCGTCTGGATGTACGGAGAGTATTGAAACGTTACCTCTCCCGTACGGCCTCTTTCGAAAGTCTGAACGTTTGTTCGTCCAGTTTGGGGGTCCTCACAAAGGGGAGGCCGCGGCTAAGGCGACCATCTCTAGATGGATCAGGGAAGCTATTGCTTCCGCCTATATCCTGAAAGGGAAACAGGTTCTGGGAGGGCTGCGGGCCCACTCCACGTGGGCGCAGGCCTCTTCCTGGGCGGAGTACAGCCTTGGAGGGAGGAGTAGCCTAGTGGTTGGGGCAAGGTACTTCAGGCCGGAAGGTCGGGGGTTCAAATCCCACTAGAGGACAGCAACCTTGGGCCGGAAGGACTGGGGTTTCTAGTCCCACGGATGCTCCTTGTGGTCTTGGGCAAGCCACTTAACTCTCCATTGCCCATGTTCCCTGTAAGTATTAGTGTATGTGTCTCATGTCCCCGCGTGTTAAATGTATCCCCCAATTGTGTTGTGACCGCTTTGATTGAAGGATAAGGCGGTATACAAAACTGTCTAAATAAATAAAATAAATAAATAAATAAATTGTCCCGCCGCTGGAAATTTGTAGAGCGGCGACTTGGTCGTCGCTACATACCTTTACCAAACACTACAGGCTGGATGTGCAGGCGTCTGCGGATGCTAGGTTTGGGGACGCGATAATTCGTTCCGGGATAGCGAACCCCACCCAAGTTTAAACTGCTCTGTTACATCCCAGAAGTAAAGGGACTGGACTGGAGTGACGATAAGGAAGAAATAATTGGTCCTTACCTGCTAATTATTGTTCCTGAAGGAACGACAGTCCAGTCCCTGATCCCACCCGGGTTACTGGGAGTATAGCGGACTGAATTCCCAGGCCGAAGCAGAGGCGGAAGGGGTCTTGCACAGGTCAGGTGGATTGGGGATCGGGGAAGGCTGCGGCAGCCTCAGGTGAACCTTCTCCTACCTTCTACCTCGTGTTGACCCATCGGGGTCCTTTCCTCTTCCTACATTATTTACATATATGAAAAAAAAAAAGAGGGAGTTTTTGGATTTTGGTTATTTGTATGTTAAGTCTGCTTTTCAATAGATTACTGGGGCTTAGGGGTGGTGCCAGGGGTATTTATACCTAACCAGTCTCAAAAGGGTTTGACTCAGCCTCCAAGCTGCTGGAAGGGTTGCGCAACCCAGAAGTAAAGGGACTGGACTGTCGTTCCTTCAGGAACAATAATTAGCAGGTAAGGACCAATTATTTCTTTGGAGTGTTCACTTTTTTCGCTACGTACTTCAACAACTTGGTTTGTATTCCTGCTGGCTGAAGAGCCTGGTAGTCACATGACTATCTTCTCTCCTTTGAATTGTGTTCCCAAGTTGGTGCCTCTAATGATGGAATCTCCAAGTAGTAGTAGTTTTCTGTTTGGTGAGGTTTTCTTCATATTTGGTGCTTTAGTAGGAGATTGGGCATTGTCTGCCTCATTTAAGGGCCCTTCAGTTTCTTTGGCTTGGGCATCCTCATTAGCCAAGGCAGAGAAGGCATTTTGCAGGGATATCTCTTGATGTGTAGGATGTCTCTGCGTTACAGGTCGCAATCTTCCGGAACCCGCTGTGATCCATTTGTTCCTGGGGTGTCTGATTCTTTATGGGAGCGGTGGTGGACTTTGTTCAGTTTGTATCCTAGAAGAGGTGTGCTTCATTGCAGCTATTTCCTCCCTCAGTAGAGACACTTCTTTATGCATGGCAGCTAGGTCTTTCCTTAGTAGAGTCAGTTCTTCATGCATGACAGCTGACTTGAGGCATATAGGACAAGCTCTTAGGCTCCAAATGATTCATCTTGGAATGAAACTACTGCAGTTATTGCCCTGAATATACGACATGTTGATTAAGCAGTCCCAGAAGAGGAAGAAGATGTGGGCTTTAACCCAAGTTAGGAAGGATAGATGGCATGTATGTGACCACTATATAGGCAATGTAGCCCTTGGGGTGGGTGGGGTGAGGGGTAGGGTGGGTGGGAACTTTAGTGTCTCTGGCCAGTAGGCTGTTTCTGAATTGTATAAGGACAAAAATCACCTTTCGGGAGAGCTCTGGAGAGCACTGCCCTTCTCAAGGAACAGAAGGCAATCTGAGCAAGCCCACGTGCAGGAAATGGAGGTCTACACAATAACTCGGCAGGGGGAGAGGTAGTCACTCAGGTAGACTGAGTAAAAAATTTAAATACTACAGCAATGGAGTGTAGGTAAGGGAACCCACCAATAAGGACGAAGAGAGAAATAAATATGGGGAGACAGACATAAATATTCCTTTGCGCAGCTATGATACAATAATCGATCCTCACTTCACAAAACCACAGATTATACTTTGTACCAATGTAAATAGTGGATCCACCATGCCTCCACTAAGTTTGATTTGTAAGAGATGTTCCTGTAAATAATTTAAATACTGTTCCATGTAAAATGTTACTGTTTCCATTCTGTTAATTGTAAACCGCCCCTGATCTCTGGAAGGGGTGGTATAGATAAACCAAATATTATATACAAGTTGCATACGGCAGACCAGGGACTATGTAGAAAATTAGTGAATGATGAAGCTGAAATTTTTCCAGTAGAAATTTTAATACTAAATATTATCACATACAGTCAGATACAATCAGAAACTTAAAACCAGATATGGCCATGTTTTGGTAAAAACCTCCATCAGGTGTTTCCAGTGTGAAATTACAAAAATCCTTGTAACCTTTGAGCTGTGCTTCCTGAACTTTTATCCAGCATGACCCGCTTTAACACGTAAATCCACGTGACCCCCATTGATGATGGATATGAATCTGCTGCCTCTGCCATCTCTCCGCTCTCCTCTCTCATTAAAGGCGGCGGCGGCAGTGGTCAGCAGAAGACCCTAGGCTGATGGCTGTTAGTGAAGGTGCACAGAGAGAGAGAGAGAGAGAGGGGGGTCTTGCTTCTGACTCCACTGGGGTCCCGACCTACACTTTGAGAACTGCTGCCTTTGAGCCTGCTTGTTTATCACTGAAGACTCTTCTCTGGATCCTGAGCACATAAGCAATGCAAATATCTCCTCTGTTGGAGTGAAATAACCACAAACAATGATGCAAAGTGCTTTAATTCCTGTTACCTGCAGTGCCACAGTTGGCATAAGCCAATGGGGGATGTCACTCGTTCTGTCTTGACACATTTACCTGAAGGGTAATCGTCAGATGATGTGGCCACATCAAAGTCACCTAGTTGCTCATAACTAGAGTGAACTACATAATCTCAAGTTTCCCCATTGCTGAAATGTAAAATAGAGGTGGAATACAAAAAACATGTTCTGCTTGTGAGACGTGTGTGATTTTCAGACTAGATGGACCATACTGGTCTTTATCTGCCCTCATTTACTATGTTACACTTAATAGCCCTTGCCTGCACACATACGAAGGGCTTAACCTCTGAAGCCTTTGAAGGTTGCAAAACTAAATCTTTATTGCTAAACAGGGCATGCTTCTACGCCCTCTTAATGACACCCTTAGATGCTAAACGTGTGTTGTAAATTCCTGTATTGTTGTTCAGATCCTCCCCAGTCTATAGGGAGATTCTCCCGCAATCGATGGGGGTGGAAAATAGTGAAAAATAGACAACTATTGCGATCAATATTTTCCTATAAACGCTTCCAAATCAAAAGATGATTTCTTATTTGAAAGGTAATAAAAAGAAACTAGCTCATCTGAAAACCTCAAATTCTTAGTTATGTTATTTAAGGGAATTTTGGCAGCAGATTGAGAGGCAGACAATTGTCCAAACTAAAAAATATATCTGTATACTGTGACTGCATAGTGATAGGAGGCTAATAAATTGATGATCTGCAAAATGTGCCCCCCAGGGGGCTAATGTATCGCCCCCCCCCCCAGCCCTTCCTTTAGGATGCACTGGCCAATGCTCTTGGCGAACAGGTAGGTTGTCTTAGCCCCATGATTTCTTCTGCCCTGGATGCCATAGCTCCACTTCGCCCCTCATAAGTGCACGCCCATTCTTCTGTCTCTTGTTCTTGGTATCACCGCAGCCTCCATCTTTTAAAACATCAACTGTGCCACTCTAAGCATCATTGGCATAAGTCCCGTTCCCCTGCCCCTTTCTGCTTATCGTTCCTCTTCTCACTATTATCGTTTGGTGATTATTTCTGCTAAGTCTTTTATTTCACTCTGATCCATCAAGATGTCAGTGCGCTGGCTTACTGCTCCTCCCTCCCTGGCGGTTTCTGCCTGTTCCTCTCCCCCCCCTGGGTTGTTGCAATGTCGCTAAAACCTTTCATCAAAAGGTTCTAGACATCTAGTCTTCGCTCCCTCCATTTACCCATGTCCCTCTTTCCTCTCCTTCTGGCACATTGGGCTTGCCTGTCTTTCAGGTCCCCACTTACTGAGAGCTCATGCACTGTATCGCTCAATCACGTTTCACCACGTTCTTTCTGATCCTATGCTGTCTTGTCTTGTCTCTTCAAGCTTGTGTCTGCCTTCTTTATTTCACCATTGCATCACATTTTTACTGTCTCCTTCTCCACTAACATAGTAACATAGTAAATATGGTCCATCTAGTCTGCCTAGCAAGGTGGCAAGAGTAGGTGCACCTGCCACTCCATGCAGGTCACCCCTCCCCATGTCTGTCTTTAGGGGTGACTCCACTGCTCCGTGTAGGACACCTCTGTTTGTTGAGAAATTAGATAGTTAAGATTATTTTGATTTTATCCTATTGCTATAAAGGGATCCATTGTGTCTGTCCAATGCCATTTTGAATTCTGTCACTGTATTTGCCCCACCACTTCCATCGGGAGGGCATTCCAAGCATCCACCACCCTTTCAGTGACAAGGTATTTCCTGACATTGAAAGGCAATTTTACTCCCTTGTAGGTTAATGTTATGTCCTCTAGTTTTACAGCTTCCCCGTCTTTGGAAGAGGTTTGTTTGTTCATTAATACTCTTTAAGTATTTAAAGGTCTGAATCATATCTCCCCTATCCCTCCTCTCCTCTGGAGTATACATATTTAGGTCTTCAAGACTCTTCTCATAAGGCTTCTGACTCGGGCTCCAAATCATTTTGGTCACCTTCCTCTGAACTGTTTCCAGTCTTTTTACATTCTTTGCAAGATATGGTCTACAAAACTGAACACGGTATTCCAAGTGAAGCCTCAGTGGCATAAGTACCTCTTCCTTTCTGCTGGTAATTCCTCTTTGTATGCAACCCAGCATCCTTCTGGCTTTTGCCACCGCCTTGTCACACTGTTTTGCCACCTTAACATCCTCAAAAATAATCACATCAATGTCCTTCTGGTCTGTGCACAGCAACCTCTCGCCCCTATTGCATACATTTCCCTTGGATTTCTGCTTCCCAAGTGCATGACACTGCGCTTCTTCACATTAAATCGTAACTGCCAAGCATTAGACCATCCTTCCAGCTTTTGTAGATCTTTCCTCATGTTATCCACGCCCTCTGAGGAGTCCACTCTTGCAAATTTTCATGTCATCTGCAAAAAGACAGACTTTTTTCCATTCAGTCCTTCAGCAATATCACTCATAAATACATTGAACAGTGCCGGTCCCAGGACCGAAACCTGGGGCACCCCGCTAATCATCCTCCTTTCATCTGAGTGAGTTCCTTTTACCATCACCTTCTGACGTCTGTCAGTCAACCAATTTCTGATCCAGGTCACCACCTTGGGACCCATCCCCAAACTATTGAGTTTGATAAGCCTTCTATGAGGAACAGTATCAAAGGCTTGGCTGAAATCCGGGTAGATCACATCCATCGCAGGCTCCTGATCTAGTTCTCTGGTCACCCAGTCAAAGAACTCAATCAGATTTGTTTGACAAGATCGTCCTTTGGTAAAACCATGTTGCCTTGGATCATACAACCTGTTTTGAGAAAGTCCACTATTCGCCCTTTCAGGAACGCCTCCATTTCTTTTCCTGCCACTGAGATAAGGCTCACGGGCCTGTAGTCTGTCAATTCTTCCCTGTCACCACTTTTGTGAAGAGGTACCACATCAGCCCTCCTCCAGTCCTGAGGAACCTCTCCTGTTTTCAAGGAACTGTTAAAGGATTTCTTTTAACGGCCCTGCAAGAACCTCTCTGAGCTCTTTCAGTATCCTGGGATGTATCCTATCTGGTCCCATGGCCTTGTCCACTTTCAGTTTTGCATGTTGTTCTAACACATCTTCTGTGAATGGTGTGGTATCTACTTCAATCACATTTTTATATTTGGGAGTCGCAGGTGATCCTTCTCCAGGATTTTCTTTAGTAAAAACAGAGCAGAAGTATTTGTTTAGCAATTTTGCTTTTTCAGTGTCACTCTCCACAAGTCCGTGTCCTGCAATTCCATCTCTGATTTTCCTCCTCTCCCGAATATACCTAAAAGTTTTTTTTTTTGTCACCACACTTCACATCTCTAGCCATCTTTTCCTCTGTCTTTGATTTTGCTTTCCTTATTTCTCTTTGTCTCTTTTAGTTTGATCCTGTATTCCTTTCTGTGTTCCTCTGTTTGCAAGCTTTTGAATTTTGTGAAAGCTGTGTTTGTGTTTTTGCCTTTATGCCTACCAGAACAAGGAGAGGAACAGATAACAACATCCTAGAGACCCCACTAAACTTCAGGAAAACAAACCAATCCACCTGCAACAGAGCCTTCTCCCTATTTGCACCCAAGCTGTGGAATGATCTCCCCACATCAACACGTGAGATCAAAGACTTAACGGACTTTAGAAAAGCAATAAAAACCCATCTGTTCCTGGAATACTTTAAGCTACCCCGGAAGATGATGATTAACAGCAACTGGACCATGAAACACAGCTAGAGCTCTTGTATATAGTTCAAAATTCAATGTGTGTCTTTGAGTCAGTCCTGACTCCTGGCGACCCAGAAGCTCCTGGGTTTTCTTGGCAGTGTCACCGGAAGTAGATTGCCAGGCCTTTCTTCCGAGGCAATGGAGGGTTAAGTGACTTGCCCAAGGCCACAAGGAGTGCTAGTGGGAATTGAACCCTGGTTGCTTGGTTACCAAGCCAGTGCTCTAACCACCAGGCTACTCCTCCACTCCTGTATATAGTTAGCAACTGACAATTGCTTGTTCTACCCCAATGTAACCTCCAAGTTGAATAACCCTGTTCAATGTAAAGCTTGTTGCTATAAGTGTTCATTGTAAACCGCTTTGAATGTATATGTTAAAGCGATATATAAGACCAGTTAAATAAATCACACTGGTACTTTTCCTTCCTGTTGGAAGACAGCTACCATTCTTTGCCTTCTTAAACCTGATAAGGATGAACTCTCTAATCCTCTCAATTATCGTCCTATCTCCTTGCTTCCTTTCCTATCATAGTGGAACACATTGTGGCCCATCAGTTGCAGTCTCCTACTTTGGTATATGCTCTTCCTTCCGCTCAAACAAGCTTTCATCTAAAATTCTCTATAGAGCACTTGCTGGTGGCGATCTCTGATTTCCTCCACACTGTTCTTGACAATCATTCTGAGGTTTTTCTGGTCTCTCTGGACTTGACTGCAGCTTTTGATCTTGTTCCTCACTCCCTTCTTTCTCATCTTCACTCTTTTGGTGTTTCTGGTCCTGCACTTCTCTGGCTTGGTTCTTTTTTTGAGGATCACACTTTCCAGGCTTCTTGGTCGTCTTATTGCTCCTCTTCTATGCCTTTGCATTGTGGTGTTCCCTAAGGCTTTGTCTTAGGTCCTATTCTTTTTAATGTTTTCCTTGCTCCCCTGGCTTTTCTAATCAACTCTTTGGGCATTACTTTCTTTTGTTAAGCAAACAATATTCAATTGCTTTTCAGTTCCTCTTCTCGTTTCACCTCTGCCCTATCTCTGATCTCCACCAAAAAATAAATGATTTCTCATATCTCTGATCTCTGCACAGTTGTCTCAGGTGACTGATTGGTTACCCAGTCATGGCTTAAAGCTTAATTTATTATTTATTTATTTTATTTTAAAGGATTTGTATCCCGCCTTATACTAAAATCAAGGCGGTTTCATGTCAAATGATTCAAATTCGTGGTAGGGTGGGGGAAGGCATGCAGTGGTTGGATAGAAGGGGGGGGGGGTTACCTGAGTTGATTAATTAAAAGGTGCAATATATACAGCGTGAGCTATTTACAATGTACTATAAACAGTGTCTGTTCTCTTTTCATTTTCATCCTCTCCTTATCTCTTCTCACTACTTTTTATCCATGGTGCTGCAGTTCCCCTGGTAGACTGAGAATTCTGGGTGTGCATTTTGACCGCTTCTCTCTTGTTACTTGTGTCCTGTGTAGTCCAATCTGTTTTTTCACACTTCAACAGCTCTGGTCTCTCCGTAAATATCTGGATGTGTCTTCCCTTTGGTTACTGCTCCTCTCCCTTGTTTGTTTCCTGTATTGATTTATGCGAATCCTCTCCTGGTTGGTCTCACTCGCTGTCAAGTGGTTCTTCTGCAGTTGGTCCAAAATATGGCCATGAAGTTACTTCACGGAGGTTGTCGTCATGACCACGTGTCTCCTCTTCTTTTCTCCAAACATTTGGCTCCCTGTTTCTTTTTGTATCTTCTTTAAGGTTCTCATTCTTATCTTCCATGCCCTGTATGCTGGTCGCCCTTCCTTCTTTTCTCTCCTTGTTGCTCCAGTCGTATTTCCTTCGTGGTCCCTTTGCTCTGCTTCTCTAAATTTTTGGTAGTCCCTGTCCCCGGACTCTGTTCTGCTGCAGCTTGTACTTTGGCACACCAGGCGGTGGCACAGACCCTCTAGAATGCTCTGCCTTCTTGACTTGGCATAGTCAATTTGTGTTTGCCCATTTTAAGGCACAACTCAAGGGTTATTTCTTCAATCTTTCCCCTCTGTACCACCTTGACATTGGGTTCGCTTGACTGGGTCCCGCTCACTGTCCATCTGCCCTCTCAAAATGTGTATTTAATTGATTTATTTCATTTTGTAACCTAGGCCTCCTGTCCCCTTCTTTCTCAGTTTGTTTCAGGGGAGGTTTCTCCAAATGGGTGCGTTTTGTGCCTACTATGACAGTCATGAACCTCACTTCTAAGCTAGCTATGTGGAGTATGATCGCAGTTTCTCAAATTTACTGCTAATGCTTGGTGTAAATATTTGCATCATACCATCATGCCAGACAATGTCCTCATAAACCAACTCATTCCCCCAGCATACTCAATACACACCTGCCACAGAACAGGCTGAAGGGGAGGGGGAGTACTGTCAGACGGCTGCCTGGGTGAGAATCTTCACAGTCTTGGCAAGTGCATATCTCTATATGATTTGCAAGGGATTGTGGGCAATGTAGTTCATTCACACCAGACACAGCTGCTGACAATAATTTAGTTGGGCTCTTGGGTAAAGCCAATAAGATATTTATTTATGGGGTTATTTCTCCCAACACAGATATGCTTGGTAGCACATAAATCAGGTAACTTGCTTTCAGTGTTAACTTGGAAAAACAAAGTCAAAATCAGGAAAACAACAAATGAAAAGCCACAAAGCAAGAAACAAACTGTTCTTTTCAGGTTAACTTCTGATTACTTCCCACATAGATTCAGAAGTGATTCTCTCCTAGCTCACAAGCAATTAGGTAAGGCTTAATTGCTAGCAGTCACCAGCTGAAACCCCTTAGCTGGCTTGCCTTCCACTGTGTGGGTCAAATCCTGCTTCAGGAGCTTTTCTGAGTAGATTAAAGAACAAATTTGTATTTCTTTGTGATGGTTGCTGTACTTTATAACAGAAAGTTACCAACGGAGTTTAGACAGAGAACAGTCCATATAAATAGGATCTTCATCTGCTATTATTCCCCCTTGTTCAACAAGCATGGGTTCAATATCATGGATTGGCACAGATGGATCTCTCAATGGAGCACTTTCAGGAGAATACTTGTTTCCCTGCTGTCTTTCAAGGTTATAGCTAGGGCATAGATCAGTGTTCATACCTGAGCTTCCATTGCTGCTAGAGTTCCTCTCTATATAGCCTGGCCAGTATGTAGTCCAGTTCCTATGTCCAGCCTTCCAATCCAGATCCCTGGACACTGGATCTCTCTTCACATACCTTCTGGCACGGGTCTTAGGGTCCCTTCCACGTGCAGCCGTCTCCCTCACAGGTAGCGTCTGGAGATTCCTAGCTCTGCAGCACCATTCCTCTGGCTTTCCCCAGTCCAATGGTGTATGCTGGCCCTTGGAATACCTCCCAGTATACGTACTGCTCTGGCCTCTTCTAGACCTCTCAAAGGCTTTTCTCCTCTTTCTTCCAGAGGGTCTCTTTCCCTCTCTATCCGTCCGGTTTGGCTTCTGCTTCTGATGATCCTTCAGATGAAACTGATGATCCTTCTCTTTTATTATTTATTTTTATTTATTTATTACAATTTCTTATATACCGCA
The DNA here is from genome assembly GCA_033557465.1 of Ichthyophis bannanicus. Lineage (NCBI taxonomy): Eukaryota > Metazoa > Chordata > Amphibia > Gymnophiona > Ichthyophiidae > Ichthyophis > Ichthyophis bannanicus. Next base: position 24,801,020 of record CM066035.1, read on the forward strand.
CTATTGTCAGCGCGGTTTACATACAACAAAATGACCATAACAAACTGTTTGGCTTCACATAGAACAGGAGAAAACAACTTGGATAACATGCTTATGCTTTACATAGAACAGGAGTAATAACTTGGATAACATGCTTATGCTCTGGATATTCTCTGGATATTCTCTGGATATTCAAGGTGATCATGAAGATCATGAAGATGGTCATCTGTAGAATAAACTCTACTCTTATTCTGCCTAGATGAGTGCTCCTCCCTAACACAGCGCAGCTGTGCTGAATCAGGCCCTGCCCTTTGAGATGAGTGCTTAGGGATTGCCTCATAGCCCTCCTGATTGAACACACGTTTCCCCACTTCAGCTCCTCTAATGGCTGTTGGAAACCTGGTGCATTCTGGGACTGGTAGTCTTTTATGGGAAAATTCTGTTTTCTTATTTCTACCAGAACTGACAGGTTGCTTGTTCAGAGTCACTTCACCTTTTCTATAGCTCCTTCCTGAGCTATGATAAGCTTCCTTATCACAGTACTCATTCTTTCTAGAACTAACCTTCAATTTAATCTACTTTCCTCTAGGAGTACCACACACATGGACTTAGTTACTATAGCTAACAAACATATCATCCTAAATCTCATATACAGAGCTCCTTACTCACCACCAGAAGACCTATCTAGTATAATAGAGCTCGCATGCAACCCAGAAAGCCCACACAAATCCAACTGGCTAATGGGTGACTTTAACCTCACCTCTCTTCACCATAGTCACTCTACCACATTCCTAGATGCCATGACTGAGCTTAACTACTCACAACTAGTCAGCTCCCCATCACACCTCAAGGGTAACACCCTTGACCTCATTTTTGCGCCCTATTCTACAGCAATCACCAACTTTAACCTATTACTTACCCCTGTCCCGTGGTCTGATCATAACTTGATATCCTTTCAAGTCCCATATCTGCAAAACAGTATCCCAACAACACAGACAAATACAGTCTCATCAGGATCAACAACCCGCTTCAAAACGCTCGATAAGGATGACTTCATCAGCCGTACTCTTCCAACTCTTCGTCTACCAACCAATAACCTTGATGAGCTGATCAACAATTGGTACACCACGCTGAACTCCTCTTCACATCTACCTTCCTCGAGGAGACCACCAGCATCCAGCACATCACCAAAAAGTAGAAGCCCAAAACCATGATTCTCGGCTGAATTACGACTGTCCCTCCAGAAACTAAGAAAACAAGAGCGAAAATGGTGCAGATTAAGATCTCCTTCCGACCAAATGGATTACGAAAATGCCCTAAAGAAACACCGGGAGAAAATAGCTGGAAAGATGAGAGAACACCATACAGAAACCCTTCTCCGATCATTAAACAAACCACGAGACCTCTTTAACATTGCTAAATCCCTAACTAAGGCACCATCTTCCAATCAAACAATTTCAATTCAGCCTCAGTCTTTTGCAGACTACCTTCAATCTAAATCCATTAGCACAAAATCAACACCAAGTTGTATACCCAACCCTGTTTCAATTACACAGCCTCTAAAATATTTTGTCGCCCCTACGGTGAAATCTATCACTGACCTTATTGCTACCTTGAATACCACCACAGCCCCAAACGATCCATGCCCTGCTTACTGGATCAGAGCGCTGCGTGCTGAACTGAGCCCCACACTTGCCCTTATCATGCAACTTTCCTTCACAACCGGATCATTCCCAACATCTCTCAAGCAAACTTCAATACGCCCTCTCCTGAAAAATAATAAACTCGACCCAGCAAAAACGGACTCATATCGTCCAATTTCAAGTATACCCCTTCTAGCCAAAATCATAGAGAAGGTGGTACAAATTCAATTGCAGCAGCACATTGATATTTCAGCCCCTCTTGACCCCTGCCAACATGGGTTCCGTGAGTCCCACGGCATAGAGACCCTACTCACATTACTTATCAACACCTTATCAAGAGGGATCGACAAAATTGAAAATGGGTTCATACTTATCTTCCTGGATATCTCGGCAGCTTTCGACTCGGTTAACCATGTTCAACTGCTACACCGTCTTCAAGAAAAGGGAGTTCAAGGATCAGCTTGGGAATGGTGTAGATCATACCTAACTAACCGCTGGCAACAGGTCCGGATAGGATCCTCAACATCCGATCCCTTCCATCAACAACAGGGTGTTCCCCAAGGATCTTCCTTATCAGCTTTACTATTTAACATATATTTGCAACCAATCTGTGAAATCATCAGAGCATTCATCGCCTCCAGTCTGATCTATGCAGATGATGTTCTCATATTCACTCCGATAAAAATTGATACCCCTGACTTCTCTCCAATAATCTCTTGCTTCAACGTGATTACAGACTGGCTCTTATCCCAGAACCTACGAATAAACTTCAAGAAAACTGAAGTCCTATTCGTAACCAGGAATAAGAAATTCTCACCCCCCACAACATTAAAGGTGAGGGATGCGGATCTTCCATGTAAATCATCGATTCGCTACCTGGGAGTCATCATAGATCAAGAACTGACCTTCAAAGATCACATAAAGCAGACCGTCAAATCCATTTACAACAAAATAAGAACTCTGAAACCATTAAGACCTCTACTCTCCCCGAATGACTTCAGAACAATCTTCCAATCCCTTGTAACACCACATTTTGACTACACTAACATCATCCTGCATGGTCTACCCAAGAGCACCCTCAACCCACTTCAATTGGCAATAAATTCAGCAGCCCGCATCCTCTGCTGTACATCCAGAAGAGACCACATCACCCCCATACTATCAGATCTTCACTGGCTACCCCTTCAAGCCAGGATAACTTACAAAGCGCTATTACTGTCCTTTAAAGCAATCAATCAAATAACCCCACCCTCCCTCTCCTCACTTCTTATCAACACCCCCACAAACAGGCTGAGAAGATCCACAGCTGCTAATACCCTCATTGTACCAAAAGAGTACCACTAAATGTAACCAAGCAACCAGAGACAGGGCCTTCACCTTATTCGCACCAACCTGCTGGAACAATCTCCCTCCACATATCCGATCAATAAAAGACCTCTCTCAATTTAGGAAGACCCTTAAACACCACCTATTCTGTCTTCACCTTTTAGGCCCTAACCCTACACCCCCTCCCTCCATCTCTCAAATCACTCACACAGCCTCAGACATTCCAACAACATAGTCCTTTCAGAACACGAACCAAACTCTCTGCACACCCAAAATCATGATCCCAATATGTAACCTGAACTGTAAATTAGCCACAGATAAAATTCTGTTTGTATATAATTTGTATATAGTTTCCCCTGTTATCTCCAAGTTACTGACCCTGTTATAATGTAAGCAAAGGATTGTTCCAATGCAAAATTTGTTAACTGTAAACCGCGCTGGTACCAAAAAGCGCAGTATATAAGAACTGTAAATAAATAAATAAATAAAGAGAAGCCTCCCTCTGGAGTTAGTAAGATGCTACGTATATGGGTAATTTTATCAAGGTGTGCTTGGAAATGCCTCTTAATTAGACCTGGGGCACCCAACACGATGAGGAAAAAACACTATCTTTGTGCCACATTTTCCTGGTTTCTGACTGCATTTCTTGGTATTTAAAGATCTTTTCCCTCTCAATGTGATTCACAGAGTATTTCTTGGAAACTGACACCGCTATAATCAAGACCATTCTGGGGTTTTTCTCCTTTTACCACTATAACAGGCTTCCTTGCATCTAGCTTTTTATCACTCATTTATTTATTCTCTTATATACCGCGCTATTCTGCATCAGTGCGGTTTACATTGAACAAACTGAAATTACATTGAACAGGGCATTATAACTTGGAGATAACTATTTTACAGGGAACATGGGCTGTGGAGGGTTAAGTGGCTTGCCCAAGACCACAAGGAGCACCTGTGGGACTAGAAACGCCAGTCCTTCCGGCCCAAGGTTGCTGTCCTCTAGTGGGATTTGAACCCCTGACCTTCCGGCGTGAAGTACCTTGCCCCAACCACTAGGCCACTCCTCCACTCCAATAATAATGGGAGTAACCCAGTTGATCATAACCTCTTCATTCCCTGTAATTATTTTATGGTCATGTTCCCAGTGCTTTTCAGGCACAGTGATGTTAGTGTTTACAAAGTTTCCAATGAACGAGGCACACTACTTTACTTTATTTTGCCTTTTTCATATTGAAATTTTCAGCCATTAGATCTTCACCGCCAGCTATCAGATGTAGCGCTGTTTCCAGCTCTTTCCCACAGAAGTGACATATGTCTGTTTTGCGTTTTCAATACTCACTGTAAACCATCTCCTCTGTAAGCCACTGTCCTGGGCAGTAACTATCAATCTCATTTTTCGGTTTCAGCTCACATCTCCTTAATCCTTTGTGTGTCTTTTAAAGGGTTTCTGGAGTAACATTCTGTATTTCTCACTGTATTTGTGCATTTGCTACTTGTTTTTCCTCGTTTGTTGATCTAATTCTTTGTAGAGTGTGGGGGTTTTTTTCTCTCGTTTTGCAAATTCTATTACTTCCTTCCTTGTGCATGCTTGTGGATTCTTATTCATTTCTTCCAGTCGTCAGAACGCTTGTCCAAGTTTGATGATGGAGACAGGTTCTGGACATTTACTTTCATATTTTAGCACTTTTTGATTATTTGAATCCGATGATGCAGTTGGGTAGGCCCGGAGGCCTATAATAGCTGTGTATGTGTAATCAATCTCTGAGGCCTAGCCCTCCTTCAGTTCTAGGGATGTACAGTCTTGGCATACACCGATTCTTGTAAATTAATTCATGGGCTTAGAGGAGTTTTCTTGTTTGCACATCCAGTTTTTCAAGATCTTTGAGAGGCCAATCCACAATCCCAAAGCTTTATGAGAGTACAGGAATTGCCAGCTGATTAATGGCCATGATGATAAAGCACTTTTCAATAAGTATTTAATCTCCTGTAGTATTCTTTACTGATGGTTTTCTCTTAGTAATTTCTGCTAGAGTATCGTTCCTTCCTCTACTCTGAGATACTTATACAGTATATGCCTTCCTGTTCCAAGATCCTTGATGCCACTGCCCTCATGTAGGGAGATGTGTTCCATTTTGCTCAATTTTCCTCTAAAATACAAAGTTGCCTTAGCACATTTGTCAAGGCCAAAAGTCATTCTGATGCTGTCAAAGCTTTTCACCACACGGAGTTACTCTGCTAATCGTTGATCACTGGAACTGTAGAACTTCAGATCATCTACAAATAATGAATTGGATGATGTTTTGTTTCTGGGTTGTTACCTTCTTTAGGATTCAGGCTAAATCCATATCCCAAAGAGTTGATGAGAATACTCATTGGATTAAGCACCACACAACAGAAGAGGTGACAGGGAATCTTCCTGAAATATTCCTTGTTGGATCTTAATGTTAGGAATGATGTATTGACCATCTTCATATGTTTGTCTATGAGTGGTGGTTACTGTGTTTTATGGATTTTATTGTAACAGATGTTTTTTGATTGGTGGCATATCAAGTAAAACTGTAACTGTAATGTTTTTCAAGCCCTTGAGAGAGTTTATTGCCATATCTTGGGCAAGGTCAGGATTGATGGCTGACACGCTGATGAAGTTTGCTTTTTGAAGCATCATAGTCAAAATTTTCTCTCCTTGATTAAGATAAACTATTCTATGCATTAAAGTTCCTGTATTTATTTGTGAGGAGGAGCTATCTTTTAAATTTGACATCCGAACTATATTGTGCCATATTTTCTCTTTCAGGACCATAAGCCCTGGTCTATGTTGCTATGACTTGGGACTCATTTTTTCTTACAAGTTTGATAATTTGAATATTGGTCTGCAGTGATATTGTGACATTTTTTGTGTCCTCTGGGGAAGGGAAGCAGTGATGACAAATATGGTTAAGTGTGTTTTTCTACTTGACTGATATAAGCTGCTTTCTTTATCTTTTATATTACAAAGAGTGAAAAAAAACAGCAGATATTGGATTGGGTGATGAAATGTTTTCTTGCCTTAAATGATGGTTTTGTAAGCTTCGGAAAATCGATTATTCTTTTCATTGAAGCTAAGTGCTGTGCAGTTATGCTTTCATGAAAGGTTCCTATACGGCTGTTTTTGAATGATGTAGATTTGTTTTTATAGGCCTAGTGTACTATGCTGTACTGTTTGACAGTTAACCTCATTAATGTATCATAATTATTATACAATTACAATTAGTTCTAACATAACTAATTGTGTTAGTGATGCATTAATTGTGTAGATATTTTTTTATAGCATAATTCAGATAAAAAAAGTGAAGCTCCTTTGGGTTAGAAATGGATTGTACCAATTGATTACTGAAAACTTGAATAATAAAAGTAGCATTTGGGGGTGGGGCAGAGTAAGGTAGCTACAGCTTTCACATATCCTTTCTTCATACGATGGTCTGGGGTAATTTCGGGGGTGGGAGTTTGGCGTGTAAAGGGGTGTTGGAGCGTTCCTGTCATCGGTGAAGGGGAGCGTTCATGGAGACTAATCTCGGCTTGCCAAACTCATGTGTTTACTCCTCTGCCTACTGATTAGGTACTACTCTGACATGACACTACACATCCTGCCTAAGCTTACTTACTAAAGGAGATTTTAAAAACCTGACTCCTCAAACTCATTCATCTCCAGGGCAAAAAGTGAAAACTCTTTACAGCATCTTTGTTTCAACCACTATCAAATATCAGTGAAGTTGCCAATTTTAAATGGCAAGACTTGTAGCACCAAAATACGTGTCGGTGTCTTAACAGTGTCTTCTATGTCCACATATTTCATGAAGGCAGTCAGTATTGCTAATCTAATTTGCGCTCGGCGTCCTCGTGAACATAACTCGCCTGTTCCATAGAAAGCTGTGATCTGCTTCCTGTCTGCTGGTACCAGCCAACTCGGTGGATAAGAACCCGCTGAGCACAGCAGCCTCTGTTTTACAGTTTTACCCGCGTCTTAGTTCTGGTGTTGAATCGCTGGAGCTGGTTTCCATCCTGGGCTTTCAGTTGTTTTTCCTCAGACGTTATGAGGTCTCCGGCCAGTCTTTATCATCAGCAGGGCTTCGAGACCTAGAAACCAGGGAAGCCACCTTAACACATCGGGAGACTTGTTTTGCCTGTTTGTTTTATCATAGTTTGGGTTTAGACTGATCATATTCACTAGGTTATAGCCTGTCCCTGCAATACCGAAAGCACATAGATGCTGTCTTTGGACAGGCAATTCCTGGCCTGGGTATGTGCCCAGCTGATATTTGGTAGGGGGCTGGCTAGAAAGATAATTTTTGCTGTCATTAAAGCTCCTGCCAAACCCAGTATCTTTCTTTACCCAAGCAGGCTGGCGGCACAGGGAGAAACTATTTTGGGTTCTTAAATCTGGCTGCAAATTTTGCAAGATGAGACAAACATTAATTGGATGTGCCCCTTATTGCAGTGCATTTGGTACTCAGGGGCAATAAGACTCCAGTCATATGAATATGAAACAGATTGATTTTTACTGAGTCACAATTGTATATCAAAGAATATAAACATCAGTCTTGTTAAATTATACAAGGTAACTTGGAAATGCAATTCAGAGTGCACGTTTTCTATGACTAAACTTTTAATGTGATGCAGAGACTAAGTTATTCTACCCTGCTGAGCTGGATTGATTCTTCTTTCTTACAGACCAGTGTGAACTATTTCCAGTTGCTGTCCTACTGTGCCCAGTGCAATGGCGTCTCTGCAAAGCTGACACTCTGGGGGGGGGGGGATGAGTTTTTGTGTTTCTCGGAGCTTGCTCCTGCTTTCCCGCCTGTGACAGGCTCTCTGGAAACTACTTCAAGCTTATTTTAAACAAATATGAGTAGCTCCCCCACCCCGGTGGAATCGGAGTGGGCTCCATATCACAGCTGAGCCCACCATCCGTTTCCCAGGAGAAAGGAAGGCGAGATTGGAGGAGGGGGGGTTCATTCCAGGGGGAGGTACACAAGTGCACCTTTCTGGCAGGCTTGCTTCTCAGGGAGGGGAGGACTGGTGAGAAGCAGCAGTTCTGGAGGTTGACTGACCCACCCACCCTGTTAGCGGAGGAGGTTAATAAAGTTAGGTATGGGGTGGACAGCGGGTCATGGTGGGGTGAAGCTGTCCCAGCTTGAGTGGTGAAGAACGGGTAGAGACTTACTCCTCTGCCCCACTGTTAATATATCTCCCGATTTGGGTGGATTGTAACTTCCAGCATGTGGGCATCACCGTGCCCCTGGCTCTCGCAGTCTGAAGTAGACCTCAGCCTGGTGTCGCTGAAGGTTGGGCGAGGAGGGAGGCGTGGGCCTAGGACACCACCGTCTAGTTCAGCAGGGTGCCATCTGTCTGACTCTAGATAGTTGCTCCGTTGTCTAGTTAAGATCGGCAGGAGACTTGTAGTGACAGAAGGGTCCTGCCAGGCTCTTAAAGGGAGCTCGACACGCATATGTGATAAATCATAGCAGCAGTTATATTATTCCTCTTTTCTTCTCCTCCATTCCTAAGTTTCTTGTGTCTGTAACCTGGGGCTGCCTTTTCTGCCCTGCAGTTTATTTCTTTCTTTATTTTATTTGGATACTTTTTTATACCGCTCCTTCCAGCAATCAGGGGCGGTTTACAATGAAACAAAACATAATACATTGAATATCGTATAACAGGAAAACTATTTATTTTTTTTTTTTTAAATTCTTTATTTTCGTTTTATAACAAAGGAAAAGGAAGACATACAGCTAAAAGACAGATACATAACGTGTAATACATACACCAAAGTAAACCCCTACCACCCCCTCCCCCCTGCTTCTTCTCTAGAAAACTAAGCATTCCCGAAGCGGGCGTGTACTTACATTATTGTGTTACAAAACCTAACGGTGATCTAAAACATGATGAGTGCACATTATACAGGCATGTTGGAGCAATGAGCAGATTGTACATAATCATTAAGCATCTGCCATTTAGACAAGCGAGAGTGAGTTTGGACATGGGGAATAGCTCTCCGAGGTATCTGCTCATATTTACTATATAAGCAGACGAGGTTCCACCATTCATTGACAGTAAGTCGAGAGCTATCCTTCCAATTCCTCGTGATTAAGCATATGGCTATACCCAGCATGAAATCAAGGAGAAAGCGACCCTTCTTAGGAAGAGAGGGGACCTCCGCCACAGAGCGGAGTCCCACGACCATCCAAGAGAGAGGCTCGTGAAGGTGTAAGATAAATTGAATACGACCCCAGACCCGCCCCCAATAGACCTGCAGTTGAGGACATTCATAAATAACATGAGCGAAGGTTCCCACAGCAGTATGGCAAGACCAACACAGGTCCCTAGCATTTGGGTTCCATTTGGCTATTTTTTCTTTGGTATAAAAGCATCTGTGTGCAAAGAAGAAGAGAGTTTGGGTAACAGAGGCAGACCGGGAAACCCGCACTACTTTACTCCAGAAAACGCTCCATTGCACAGGGGTTAAAGTGGTTTGCAGTTCGCGCTCCCAGGCCTGTTGGGCTCTAAAAGTGTCCGTGTCTGTACCCTGACATAGTATTTTATAAAAGTTAGAGGCTACCCCATGTGTACCACTAATGGAGTGAACTATCTCTAATAGCCCATCCTCAGTAGGGGCAGAGGGCGGCGTGATTCGAGCACTTTTGAGGCAGTGTTGAAGCTGCATCAATTGAAAGTAGTGTTTCGCTGGTAACGCAAATTCCTTTTGTAAATCAGAAAAGGTTTTCCAACGAGCTGCAGAGAAAAGCTGTTGGGGTGTCCAGATCCCCCTGGAGTACCAGGGTTTCCAGGCTATTGTTCTATTTAGGACTTGAATTCTGGGGTTATTCCATAGCGGGAGTCCGTCCTGAGGACATACATTCGGGCCCAGTGACAGAATGAGAGTGTTAAAGGCCGCAAGAGTATCGACAATCATTGGTGGATGGCGGGTGTCTACTTGATAGGACATACCGGGGAGATGGGTCAACGGAATTGGGCTACTAAGCTCCTCTTCTATGTCAAGCCAAACTGGTCTGCTGTCTGTTGAGACATCTAGCCATCGGGCACCTTGCTTAAGTAGAAAGGCTTGATGATATCTAAGAAAATCAGGAAATCTGGTACCCCCTCGTTCCTTTGCAGACTGCAGTTTATGTTTAGCTATCCTTGGTGGCTTGCCCTGCCAGAGATAACGGACGAGAAGGCCCTCAATATCTTTATAAGTATGTAACGGAAGTAAGCATGGCAGCATTTCTAAAATGTAGTTCACTTTGGGGACTATCATCATTTTCACAGTTTCTAAGCGGCCCCACCATGTGAGAGATAAGGGAGACCAACGATTTGTGAGTTCACGGACTTTGGAGACTACCTCTTTGGCATTAAAACTGATAGTGTCTTCTAAAGGAGAACAGTAATGGACCCCGAGATACTTCACCATACGGGATTGCCAAAGGAAGGGAAAGGCCTGCATGTCAGCCTCATGTACCCAGCGGTTCAGTGGGAATGCTACTGATTTGGTCCAGTTAATTTTATAGCCCGATAATTGTGAGTATCCGTCAATCAGATCCAAGACAGCTGGAACCGAATCGAGGGATACGAAGAGCATAAGGTCATCTGCATATGCAGAGAGTTTAATCTCCCTATGACTAAAGGGGACACCTCGAATACGTGCAGACTGTCTAATAAGGAGGGCTAGGGGTTCAAGAGCGAGATCAAAAAGCATTGGTGATAGGGGGCAACCTTGACGCGTGCCTCTTTGGAGGTTAAATGGCTGAGATTTGATGGCGTTTACACAAATACTGGCGACGGGCTGAGTATACATGACTTGGAGATATCGGAGGAAGCCCTCTCCAAAGCCATACCATCGGAGAACTGCAAATAAGAAGGGCCATTCTAGACGATCAAAGGCTTTTTCGGCATCCAGGGAAAGACCCACCCATGGATGGCCGAGATTGGCAGCACTAGATAGCACATGGCACAAGGTCCGAGCATTGTCAGCAGTTGATCTGCCGGGTATAAAACCGCATTGATCGGGGTGAATTAGGGTAGCCATCATGTCAGATAGCCGGGTGGCCAAGATCGTTGCGAAGATCTTATAGTCGGCATTAAGTAGGGAGATTGGACGGTAGTTGGCGGTCAGTAGCGGGTCTCTGCCTTCTTTCTCAAATACAACCACATTGGCTGCAGAAAAGGATCCCAAAGAGGATGTATCTACCGCAAGGGCAGTAAAATAGAGTTTTAAATAGGGAACTAAATCTGCACTGAACGTTCTGTAGAATTCGGTCGGGAGACCATCGGGCCCTGCGGCACGGCCCGAGGCTGTTCGTTTTAGGGCAGATTGGATCTCTGAAGTAGAGAAGGGTTCATCCATCGCATCCCTATCATCTTCAGAGAGGGTCGGCCGCTGAATGCCAGAAAGCAATCGCTCGAATGTCTCTGACGAGAACTCACATTCAGATTGATATAGGCGGGTATAGAAATCCCGAAAGAGCTCTACAATGTCGGAGTCTGTGGTCACTATGCCCCCTCCCTGTGGAGCCCGAAGGGCCGCAACGCGTTTGGCTTCTTTTTGACCTTTCAAGGCATTGGCTAAGAGTCGACCGGCTCGGTTATTTTCACGATAATATGTCCCTCGCTGAAGCTCAATACTCTTAGAAGCTGCAGTTGAGAGGATTGAATTATATTGAAAACGGAGACGCTGTAATCGAATTAATACACATGGGTCAGTGCGTGAAGTTAGAACTCGTTCGCCTGCTTTTATTTGTTGGTCTAGTATGAGCAGCTGCTGTTTACGTTGTTTCCGCAGGCGGATTTGATAGCTAGTGATCGTTGCCCGAATGGCCGCTTTGAAGCCCTCCCACCAAGCCCAATTCGCAGTATCTTGGGGCAGATTAAAATGGAAGTAATCCTGTATGGCTGCTCGAATTTCTGACTGGAACTCTGGCTGAGTTAACAGGGCTCTATCAAAGAACCAGGCTCCCGAGTTTCCCTGGGGTGCAGTAGTGTGTAATTGAAAGGAAATGGCAGCATGATCTGAAATATGTTGGGAGTGAATCTTTGCAGTGTCCACCTGAGGAACTAACAGTTTTGAGATTAGAAAGAAGTCTATGCAAGACTGAGATTTATGAGGGGAGGAGAAGAAGGTGAAGTCAAGCTCATTGGGATGTAGTAACCTCCATAGATCAACTAAAGCAAGATCCTTAATCAGGGAGGTAAGCGTGGTGTGACTCTTGGGGGGACCACTCGTCCTAGGCGGCTGTTTGTCAATCAGGGGATCAAGGACTAGATTGAAATCCCCCCCCAATGATCAATGAAGTATTAGCAGAAGCCTGCGCAACCTGAGCAATGGTAGCAAAAAAGGCAGGGTCATCAACATTAGGAGCGTAAAGGCATATACATGTAACTTCAAGGCTTCCTATCTTGAGGTGAACTCTAGACCATCTACCTTCTGTATCTGAGCTAGTCGCAATAACAGTAGCATGCAAAGATTTCCTAACCAGTATGGCAACCCCACATTTCTTAGAAACGGCTGGGGAATAGGCGGCCACCATGTAAGGTTTAATATTGAGTTTAAGAGTTTCCTTCGACTTTAAATGCGTTTCTTGGAGAAAAATCAGATCCGTTGCTTCCTGACTGAGGTAGCTTAGGATTTTCTTCCGTTTTATCGGATTATTGATTCCTTTTACGTTCAATGAGAAAATCTTACATGGTGCCATCAATCGGTAATAGACATTTTAGGTAAGGGCGCTTGATAACATATAACATAAGCAGAATCTGTACAACAATGTCATAATCACCGAGTATTTTGGCTAATACACCCCATATTGAAAAGTATGTACCAACGTATCTTAGAGAAGAAGCAAAACCCCCAAAGAATATGGCGACCATATGTCTGCGGGAGGAGGCCCTAGAGAGGAATAGAAGACATGTAAAAAAAAAAGAAAAGAAACACCAGAGTCCATAATAACACTGTCTCTGATACTCATCGAGGCTACTGTGGGTAGATGGAGTCGGGTCACAGATACCATCAAGAGTAAGGCAACAGACTGCCCACGCCAGACTCTTCGCTAGGCTGCGGCAGATCCAATATGGCAGGTACAGCGAATATGAGGAGACTTGCAGGAATATTCTGGAAGTCAGCGCATCAAGTCGGCTTCTTTGGAATCCAAAAACTCCGCTAGTAGATCAGGGTCCTCAAATGTTCTTTTCTGATTGTGAAGCGTGACTCGGAGCTTGGCCGGGTACATCAGGCCATAGCGTGCTTGTAGTTGTTGAAGCCTCGGCCGGAATTCCAGAAAGCGCTTTCGGCGGTCGACCGTGGGTTTAGCCAAGTCGGGATAGAAGGAGATCTTGTGGCTCTCAAACTCCATATGGCCCTTTGCCCGAGAGGCACTTAGAATTTGCTCCACGTGTTGATATCTCAATAGTCGAAAAATGATAGGCCGCGGGGTCTTCCTGTTGAGCGTTATGCTTGTGGGTACACGATGAGCGCGATCAATCTCCAAATCTTTGGTAAAGGTGATTTGGAGCAGGGAAGGGAGGATTTTGCATAAAAACTCTTTCATGTCTCCCGATTCCGCTCCCTCCGGTATGCCCACGAGTCGTATGTTGTTGCGGCGCGCTCTATTATTGCCATCTTCCACCTCTTTCTGCAAGGCCCGCACCTGTCGTTCAACTTTGTCGAGTTTGGACAACCAGGCCGCATGGGAGTCCAATATGCTCTCCATTTTGTCCTGACGCGAAGAAAGCCCTTCTAGCTTGCTTTGCAGCACACCAAAATCTTCCCGCAGCGCTCGGAGTGCTTCACCGTTTGCCTGCACAAGGTTTTTGACCCCTCTAATCTCTACGAGGATTTCCTGCTGCATTTCGGGGCCCTCGCACAAGGCCGGCCCCTTCTGCGGGGACGGAGGTTCAGTTTTGGAACGTTTGCCGTGAGAAGCCGCTGGAGATCCAAATTCCAGGCGCGTTGGTTTGGTCCCCGCCATCTCACCAATGTGCCCCGGCAAGATCAGAGTAGAAGTTCTAAGTATGTGAGGTGTTAATTCAGGATTCTGAGTAGGCCTCTCGGGAGCCTCAGCGTTATGCGACCATCCCGCTGGACATCAGGCTCCGCCCCCCAGGAAAACTATTTATAATAAACAGTGAAAGGTAAGAACTATTTACAATCATATCTTGTATATCTATTGTAAGCGCAGATTTTTGCATTGAGTGTCACATGTATGATTTTCTCCCAGTTGGTGAGAGGTCTTATGTGTGCACTAGGTGCAAGGAGCTCTTTCCTCTCAGGGAACGAGTCCGTTCTCTAGAGGCTAGAGTAGCAGACTTTGAAAACATAAGAAAGACAGGGAGGTACATAGACGAGACCTACAGGGATATAGTCCTGAAGTCCCACCTCCAGTCTGGCAGCATCCCTGTTGCCATGGAGGAGAGAGGTCACGTAACAGGAGAGCATCACCCTAGTGTGGCAGGACGTGATCCTATAACTAGGACCTGTCCTCCAGGTGATGTAAAACCCTTTTGCACCGAGGACGTTTCTCAAGGGCCATGTGCCCATGAGGGAAGGGTTAGGACAGCCGTTATAGTTGGCGATTCGATCATTAGGCATGTAGATAGCTGGGTGGCTGGCGGATGTGAGGATCACCTGGTAACATCTCTGCCTGGTGCGAAGGTAGCGGACCTCATGCGCCACCTAGATAAGGTCTTACATAGTGCTGGGGAGGAGTCTGCTGTCTTGGTTCATGTCAGTACCAATGACATAGGAAAATGTGGTAGGGAGGTTCTGGAGGCTAAATTTAGGCTTTTAGGTAGGAAGTTGAAATCCAGAACGTCCAGGGTAGCGTTCTCTGAAATGCTTCCCATTCCACGTGCAGGACCCAAAAGGCAGGCAGAGCTCCGGAGTCTCAATGCGTGGATGAGACAATGGTGCAGAGATGAGTTTTTTGTTTTTTTAAATATATTATTTAAGCTTTTCCTGAACCCAAGAATACATAATCCATAATTTTACAAAATACACCACTGATAATACTATTAGAGATGAGGGTTTTGGATTTGTTAGGAACTGGGGAACATTCTGGGGAAAGGAGGGGCTCTTCCAAAGGGATGGGCTTCACCTTAACCGGGATGGAACCAGGCTGCTGGCATTAACCTTTAAAAAGGAGATAGAGCAGCTTTTAAACTAGATAATAGGGGAAAGCCGAAAGTCGCCCAAGAGCGGATGGTTCGGAAGAATGTATCCTTGAAGGATACTACCAAAAGCAGAGAGGTTCCAAAAAAGAGTAAAGTAGCCCAAATGCCCTTGAGTATGGAGCAGACAGAGCTTAAAGATCCTAAATTACCCATGTCTACCAATAGCCAAACTAATATGAATAAAATAGTCTCTAAAATACTTGTATGCAAATGCTAGAAGTCTAAAAAATAAGATGGGAGAGTTAGAATATATAGCACTAAATGAGAGGTTAGATATGATTGGAATATCAGAGACATGGTGGAAGGAGGACAACCAATGGGACACTGATAGCTGGGTACAAACTATATCGTAATGATAGAGCTGATCAAATTGGTGGAGGGGTTGCGCTCTGTTAGAGAGGGCATTGAGTCAGAAAGGATTAAAGTTTTGCAGGAAACAAAATTTGCTGTAGAATCTTTATGGACTGAAATTCCATGTAAAAAGGGGAAGGCGATGGCAGTGGGGGTGTACTATCGACCACCTGGCCAGAATGAACAAATGGATGATAAAATGCTCAAAGAAATCAAGGAAGCTAACAAGTTACAGCATAGTAATAATGGGTGACTTCAATTACCCCGGTATCAACTGGGTCAGTGTCACGGCAGGACATGCTAGGGAGATAAAGTTCCTAGATGACATAAATGACTGCTTCTTGGAGCAGCTGGTTCATGAACCGACCAGAGGGGAAGCCATATTAGACCTCGTCCTTAGTGGAACACCAGATCTAGTGCAAGTGATAAGGGTGTTGGGGCCACTTGACAATAGTGATCATAGCATGATCGCCTTTGATTTAATTAGTGGAGGAGGGATAGTAAGGAAATCCACAGTAGTACCTTTTAACTTTCGAAAGGGAGAATATGATAAAATGAGGAAAATAGTTAAGAAAAAACTAAAAGGAGCAGTTGCAAATGTTAAAGGCTTACATCAAGCTTGGGTGTTGTTGAAAAATACTATCTTGGAAGCCCAGACCAGCTGTATTCCATTCTTTAAGAAAAGTGGAAGGAAGTCCAAAAAACTGCCAGCATGGTTTAAAGGTGAGGTCAGAAGCTGTTGTTGCCAAAAAAGCATCTTTCAGGAAATGGAAAAAGAGCCAAACGACGAAACCTGGAAAAAGCACAAGCACTGGCAAGTCAAATGCAAGGCATTGATAAAGCAGGCAAAGGGAGAATTTGAGAAGAAGCTTGCTGCGGAAGCAAAAACGCGAAATAAAGGTTTTTTTTCAAGTACATTCGTAGCAAAAAACCTGTGAGAGAGTCAGTTGGTCCATTAGATGATAGAGGAGTTAAATGGGCACTAAGAAGCGACAAGGCTATAGTGGAGAGACTGAATGAATTCTTTGCTTCGGTCTTTACTGAGGAAGATGTAGGGATGTTACCCATGACTGAAGTGGTATTTAAAGGTGCGGAAGAATTGAAGGAAATATCGATACATCGGGAAGATGTATTACAACTATTAAATAAACTGAAGAGTAGCAAATCACCTGGGCCGGATGGTATACATCCAAGGGTGTTGAAAGAACTGAAATATGAGATTGCAGACCTGCTATTAGTAATCTGTGAACTATCATTAAAATCATCTCTAATACCTGAAGATTGGAGGATCGCCAATGTAACACCAATTTTTAAAAAGGGTTCCGGGGTGATCCGGGAAACTACAGACCGGTGAGCCTGACGTCCGTACCGGTAAAAATGGTAGAAACCATCATAAAGAATAAAATTACTCAGCATGTATATAGTCATGGCCTAATGGGAGACAGCCAACAGGGCTTTAGACAATGAAGATCTTGTCTTACGAATCTGTTATGTTTTTTTGAAGGTGTGAATAAACAGGTGGACAAAGGTGAGTCGGTTGATATAGTGTATCTGGACTTTCAGAAAGCCTTTCACAAGGTCCCTCATCAGAGACTTTTGGCAAAACAAAAGAGTCATGAGATAAGAGGCAGTGTACTACTGTGGATCAGGAACTGGTTAAAAGATAGAAAGCAGAGGGTTGGGCTAAATGGCCAGTTTTTTTCCAATGGAGAAAGGTAAATAGTGGTGTACCCCAGGGATCTGTTCTGGGTACGCTGCTTTTTGACATATTCATAAATGACCTGGAAAGTGAAATAACGATTGAGGTTATCAAATTTGCAGATGACACAAAACGATTTAAAGTTGATAAAACCCAAGAGGATTGTGGAAAATTGCAAGAGGATCTTGATAAATTGGAAGACTGGGCATCAAAATGGCAGATGAAATTTAATGTGGACAAGTGCAAAGTTATGCACCTAGGGAAGAACAACCCAAACTATGGTTACACAATTCAAGGTTCCACATTAGGAACCACCACCCAGGAAAAAGATTTAGGCGTCATTGTGGATAACATGTTAAAACCCTCGGCCCAGTGTGCAGCGGCGGCCAAGAGAGCAAATAGAATGCTAGGTATCATAAGGAAAGGAATGGAAAATAAAACAAAAGATATTAAAATGCCTTTATATCGTTCCATGGTGAGACCGCACCTTGAATATTGTGTGCAATTTTGGTCGCCGTATCTTAAAAAGGATACAGCGTTATTAGAAAAGGTTCAGAGAAGAGCCACCAAAATGGTAAAGGGGATGGAAGGATACTCCTATGAAGAAAGGCTAAAAAGGTTAGGGCTTTTTAACCTGGAAAAGAGACGGCTGAGGGGGAGATATGATAGAAGTCTATAAATTAATGAACGGAGTGGAACGGGTAAACGTAGATCGATTGTTTACGTTATCAGAATATAGAAAGACTAGGGGACATGCAATGAAGTTACAGGGTAAACTATTTAAGAGTAATAAAAGAAAATATTTTTTCACTCAACGTGTAATCAAACTCTGGAATTTGTTACCGGAGGATGTAGTAAAGGCTGTTTGTGTAGCTGGGTTTAAAAAAGGTTTGGACAAGTTCCTGGAGGGAAAGGTCCATAAACCAATATTAAGAAGGGACCCAGGATATCAATGCTTGACCCAATACAAGCATTACGGAACCTGTGTCTTTTGGGGAAACTGCTAGGTACGTATGACCTAGATTGGCCACTGTTGGAAACGGGATACTGGGCTTGATGGACCTTGGTCTGACCCAGTATGGCATATCTTATGTTCTTATGTTCTTATTTTATTTATTTAACCAGTTTTATATATTGCCTTTTATTTCAATCAAAGTGGTTTACATGTTGCTAAGTGTGCGTTAGGGTTAGGTGGGGGTAGGTGAGGAAAGGTTGTTGGGGTGAGCACAGGGGAAAGGAAGTTTGCGGCCTGTGAGGGTGCCATGAGTTGCTTGGTTGCGATTGTGCTCATATGTTGATTTGTATGGTCTGGGAGAGTCCATATTGTATAAATATTGTGGTTGTGAGCATAGTTTTGAAGTCCTTTGTCACTCATGAATCTCATGTTGTCAGGCAGAGTGTTCCATAATTCAGGTGCATAGAGAGATTGTGCCCTTCTGGATGTTGTGTGAGTAGTCCTTTGGTAGTCAGGTGGTGTGGCTATCTTATTATCCATGCTACTTCTCAGTGCTCTTGCACTGATGTGTCTGGTTATTAGGTTCTGGAGGACATTCGCTGACATGTTGAGGATTTTGAAGATGTTTAAAGTTGCCTTGAATCTTGCGCGAGCTAGTATGGGCAGCCAGTGGAGGTTCCGGAGTACTGGAGTGATGTGTTCATTTCTTGGTGTATTTGTGATGATTCTAGTTGCTGTATTCTACACCAGTTGAAGGGGGTGCGTGGTTTGTTTGGCTTACCATAGTCTAGGATGGGTGTGATGAGTGCCTGACAAACTGTTCTGAAGTGGTCTTGGCTTAGGATTGGTTTGAGTCGTCTTATGATTTTTAGTTTGTAGTATGCCTTTGCCATGGTTTTTTTTTTTTGTGTGTGAGTGGAGGTTTAGTTTGCTGTCTAGGGTGATTCTGAGGTATTTCACCTCGTCCTTCACCTTAATGGTTTTGTCTCTGATGCTGATTGTAGGTGGTGGGTTGACGTTGGTTCCTCTTGTTATGAACATGGCTTCCGTTTTGCTGTAGTTTACCGACAGGTGGTTAGTGAGACGCATGATTATTTCTTCTAGGCAGTTGGTTATTGGTGTGAGGTCCAGTGTTTGTATGTTTGTTGGTGTGTATACCATGATGTCGTCCGCATAAATGTGGTAGAGCATCCTGTGACTTTTGAGTGTGTTGCAGACGGGTTGAATGTACAGGTTGAAGAGGATAGTAATGGCAAGCAAAATGAAACATTAATGGCTAGGTGTGAGATTATGGTTGCTTTGGTGTGTAGCAAAGGTATGTGGTGCAGGGGTCAAGTTGGTAAGTGGGACTTGATCAGAAGTGAAATTAGGGTTATGGAAATGCTGGATGAACAGAAGTTTTTAATTCCTTTCAGAAAACTTGGAGGTCTTTACTGTGTCTCAGACTTTCCAGGGGGGCATTCCACTGAGCAGGTACAATATATGAAAATGCACTGTTATTTGTTGTTTAATTAGTTTTCGAATAGAGGTCGGGACTAAGAGTGTTAAGGTTCTTCCGTCTTCTAGTTCTGCTTTCATGGGGCGTTTGGATGAAAGTTGAAAGATGAGAAGGTGCTATATTGATTAGTTCAAACGTGGTCAGTATGGATTTATATTTTATCCTACTGGCAACAGGGAGCCAGTGGAGGGTGTACAATATAGAAGTAATGTGATCGGATAGTCTAGCTTTATTCGGGTAGTGATATTTTGAGCCATTTGGAGTATGTTTGTTCTTTTTAGTTGTGAAAGTGTTTCTGATGTTGTAGTGGGAGATCATTTTGCATCCAGTGATCACCAGATGGTGTGGTTCAGTATTAGGACTAGAGCTGTTAGAATCCATTCAAAAGCGAGGGTCTTAGACTTTAGGAAAACTAACTTTGCCAAGATGGGCCAATACCTCAGGGAGTCGTTAGCGGGATGGGAATAGCTGGGGATGTAGAAAAACTGGGCAATACTGAAAGGGGATATTTTAAGGGCAACCAACCTTTTTGTTAAAATGGTAAATAAAGGTAAAAGGAAAAGGAGACCGCTATGGTTTTCGAAAGAAGTAGCTGAAAAGGTGAAGAAAAAGAGGGAGGCCTTCATAAAATACAAGAGATCACAGAGAGGAAGATAGACATCTATATTTGGAAATACATAGAGACGTTAGCAAAGTAGTCAGGAAAGCAAAGATTCAAAAAGAGGAGGAAATAGCCAATGCAATAAAATGGGGGGGATAAGACATCCATGGAATAGTCTCCCAGTGGAGGTGGTAGAGATGAGGACAGTATCTGAATTCAAAAAAGCATGGGACAAACTCAGAGGATCTCTAAAGGAAAAAAGGGGACTGTTTTGTAGTTGTTATGGAAGGACAGACTAGATAGACCACTTCAAGACCTGACACTCCACCACCCACGCAACATCAAGACATTACACACCCAATTGTATATATGTTTACAGTAAGAATGTTAGCATTATAAACATTGGAATATTTTAACTTTTACATGGAACAAGGAACTTAAGTTCTTTGTTAAACCCCTTAGATTTCTTGACCTAGCAGTATAGAAAAACAGTTAAATAAATTTAAATATCAGATCAATGATCTCTAGAGGCCCTAGGTCAGGGGTTTCAGAGGTGCTGCAAATTCCTTCATAAAGTCTTCCTGTGGCACCCTGCTCATGTAAGCAACGCTCACGGAAATCTTTCAGTGCCTCTTGAAGTTGCAGGCTATATTACCCTTGCCTTCTGCAGAGCAAGGTCAGGGCAGATATTCCTTTTACTTTTATGGTACCCAAGAAGGGTGGTTCCTTTTAGTCTATCCTGGACATGAAAGTGGACTATTCCAGGCTCAGGGTCTCCCATTTTTTGCATGGAGACCAACTGATCAGTCATTGCATCTATTGGGGGGGAGGGAGGGGGGTTCCTCCCCTCCCCTCCCCTCCCCTCCCTCCCCTTTCCTGTACCTGGCTGAGGCCTACTTTCCTATTCCCATCAGGAAGTATCAGCGGTTCCTTGCTTCTGCATCCTGGGCAGTCCTTTCCATGTCCAACTGATCAGTCATTGCATCGATTGGGGGGAGGGAGGGGGGGTTCCTCCCCTCCCCTCCCCTCCCCTTTCCTGTACCTGGCTGAGGCCTACTTTCCTATTCCCATCAGGAAGTATCAGCGGTTCCTTGCTTCTGCATCCTGGGCAGTCCTTTCCATGTCAGGGCTCTACTCTTCAGTTTAGCCACTTTTTCTTGAAAGTGATGGTGGCAGGGGCAGCATTCCTGTGCAAGCAAGGGGTCTGGGTTCACCCTTACATGACCTGCTGACTGATTTGGCCAGACTCTCTACAGAGATTTTGAGGAGACACAGCTCTTGTGAGTTAATGGCTATAACTGCTGGAGCTGGTCGTCATTTACCACAAGAGCAGCCTCAACCCCTCTCAGGAGTTGGAGTATTTTAGGGTGCGTTTCAACACTTTTCAGTGTTTTTTTTTTTTGTTTTTTTTTTAATATTCCTCACATGGAGAGGATGCTCAAGCTGCAAAAAACAACTTGTGGATTTCTGTCCACAGTTGGCAGCAACTCTTCAGTTGGTCCCATGGGCTAGGGCACATATGCACCCACTGTAGAGACATCTATTGTCCTTCTGGTCTCTGTAGGCTGAACTCTCTTTGAGCAGATCCTTCTCCCTTGGGAGCTCAGGGAGCAGTTGGCATGGTGTCTCCACAACCACCATCTGATCAGTATGCTCCTAGAAACACTGGCTTGGGTGGTTCTAACAACCAATGCCAGTCTGAATGTCTGGGGGGGGGGGGGAGGGGGGAGGGGGTCACTGTCTAGGCTAGGTGATTTTGGAGGGTTTGATCCTCTTGGGTTTCCTGATCCATTAATTGTCTGGAGGCCACAGTGATCTGACTGGTGCTGGAGAAGATGTGGTCTACCGGTGTTCAATCTGATGGCCAATCTGTTCAGTTGCTAGACAGACCCGCAGGTGGTGGGCTTGGATGCACTCCTTCAAATGTGGCCCTGGAAGGGGATTCTGTCTTCCTTCCATGCTCCCTGGTGCCTCCACAGGATTTGAGCTCATCCAGACCTGGTGATTCTGGCTGCTCCAGATTGGCCATGAAGACCTTGGTATGCAGATCTAATGGGATGTTGATGGATGAAAGAAGCCATTCTCCTGTGGGACCTCATAAAGGGGCCTCAACCACCTCAGTCTTTGAGGGCTTGAAGGAATTATTAGAGGTAGTAGTGTTCTCAGGTCCTCTCGGCTGGGAAAGCAGACAAAGGTGTCATGTTAGTCTCTTTACAAGCGGGCTTGGACCAGGGGTTGGCCCTGAACTCTTATGGTTTGGGTAGCAGCCCTGGCATGCTGCTGGGGGCATATTCGGGGGCTATACATGATGACTCACCCTAATGTTTCTTGCTTTCTGAGGAGGCTAAATGGATTCGCCTTCCCATGCATCCGGTAGACCCTAGTGGAGCCTTTCATTGGTATTGAAGACACTGAAAAGTCCCCTTTTTAAGCCCATCCAAAAGTTTGTCTCTTAAGGCATGTGTTTGGTGTCTGTTTCTGCCAGATGGGTCTCTGAGCTGCAGGTCTTGTCCTGCCACGCACCCTTTTTGGTGATCTCGACAGCTTCTGTCACCTTGCGAATAGCACCATCCTTCCTTCCAAAGGTGATCTCTTCTTTCATCTCATTCAGATGGTTGGTTCTGTCCTTAGGACCACTTTTGGTCAGATCTCTCTCTCTCTCTCTCTCTCTCTCTCTCTACTTGCTTGATGTGAGGAGGGTATTGCTCAGATACCTGGATGGGACCAAATCTTTTAGTCTGGACTATCTTTCTGCTCTCTTCAGTTGTCCTAGGAAAGGACAGGCAGTGGCCAGGTCCTTTGATTTCCCACTAGATCAGAGACCACTGATTTAATATATCTTTTGTCTGGAAAGTAGGCACCAGAGGGGTCTAAGCTTGCTCCACTAGGGCTCTCACCACCTCCTGGGCTTGAGCTTGCCTTGGGGTCTCTTGAAGATGACAGTTGTAAGGCGGCTACCTGGTCCTTTTTGAGTACCTTTGTGAAACACTCTAGGTTGCATGTGGCAGCAAGTGCTGACAGTGCCTTTGACAAGGCAGTTCTAGCCAGAGCGTTGTCTTCCTCCCGTACTGGGTCCTGACTGTTTAGATGTATCCCGCTTGTCTGGACTGGTCTAGCAGGATGGTAAGGAAGGATACATTTTATTCATGCCAGATAATTCTCTTTCCTTCAGTCCTCCTAGAAGAATCCAGGCCCTGCCCAGGAAGACTTTCATATAGGTTGGGAAGCCCTGCTGCCTTTCGGTGCCTGATTATGATTAGACTGGAAGAGATCTGTATATTTGTTCCAATTGTTTGACTGTTTTTGCTAATTGTTCTTGTTTTAACTCTGAGATTTTCGGTCTTGCTTGCTGCTTGGGAAGTGTCTTACTGGCTTCTTGCTGTGCTGCACCTGTGGTTATCCTGCTGATGCCATCATTTAATTTAGCTAGGTTTCTATACCACCTTTCAGAGCATCAAGGCGGTTAATGTAGAACAAGATAAAGACGACATTGTAAGATGCTCAAGTCTGCCCTCAGCTGCTGGCAAGAGCGTAACCCACTTCAACTAAAATAAATTATCAGTAGGATTGAAATTTTTCCTTCTGGTACTTCATCAGTCTGCTAGACATTTGAATGTGGGATTTTGGATTTAGCTCACACTGTGGTAGCCCAAGGCAAGTTACTTTAAGGGACATGAGGTATTTTCCTGTCCTCAGATCTTATAATCTAAGTTTGTACCTGGTTAAGTGACTTTCTAAGGTCACAAGGAGCAGTGGTGGTATTCGAACCCTGTCTCCTCTGGTTCCGAACCCACTGCTGCTGTAATAGGTTACTCCTTCCCTTTTATCTCTTCTTTTACTACTTTCCTCTAGGTAATGCATAGTTCGGCCCTCCTTTGCCTATGTTTATAGAGGGGGCTGCACTGTGCATAAAACCACTTCAGTCAGCTGACTCGTGTAATACAGGCTGTGTACCAGGCTGGCCTTTCTTTAAATCGTGTTTACTTTGTAATGTCCTTGTGTTAATATTCTCCGAAAGTACAGACAGTACTTGGGGTGTAGCTTTGGAAAACATTGCTTCCCTTTTCCTACTAGTAATAGGTCTCGTCCTTCGTCCGTGTATTCTGTTGGCTTCCCAACTGCTTTGTCACTGTTTGGTGATCTTAGTCATTAGAGGAAATGATATCCAGGTCTCTTTCCTGTTGCAATGGCTAATTCTAACCTTCTAAAATGGTATTTGGCCCTTGGATTTCTGTACTCCAAATGTGTGCATTTCATTGCTTATATCTGTCTATATCTTTCATGGTTGTGATCTGGCTGGGCCTTCGGCACAGGCTGGGTGTGGTGTACCTGGTTGGGGTGGTTTTTCCATGTGTGCAAAACATGGATTAGACATGACACACGGCGATTTGTCTGCTGCCACCTACGGTTTCTCTTTTTACAGGTTGGAAGTAGGTCAGGCAGTTTGCAGTTTCAGGGATGTGAGGCTTGTGTTAGCAGAACCTGTTCCTCCTGCTTTGAATGCTTGAATATTGCTTGGTTTGTGGGGCTGGAGTGCAGACTGGTATGTCTCCATTAGTCTCATCCATGAATGATTCTTTATAGCTATGAAATGCTCTTTGCGGAAAACTCAAAGTACAGGCCTGATATTACAGGTAAAAATGCAAATAGCCCTTTTAATAACTCTGTGACCAGATGTACTGAGAAGCAGACTACCTTACCCTGTTTCATACTACTTTACGCTGTGCCCGGTCACTTTGGCTTAGTAAACATTCGCTTCTATTTATACCAGTTCCTCTATAACATTAGTTTGTGAAGAGCGTTTGATATTTATTAATTTTTTTTATTTAACAGGTTTTTTTTTATACCACTTTATCATTTCAGTCAAAGCAGTTTACATTGTAACTTAAACCTGGTAATGTACATTAAACAGGGATATTGATAACTTGGATTTTTTTCTGAGCAATGGAGGGTTAAGTAACTTGCCCAAGGCCAGTGTTCTAAGTGTGGCGGTACCATCTCCGTCACCGACACCCATGAGTGGTGCCTCAGATGTTTAGGTCCTGACCACTCTATTTCAGAGTGTGTTGCCTGTGGGATGATGTCAAAAAGGGGCCGGCAGAACCGAGCTGCTAAGCTTAGCAACCTTTTTCCCTCTGATGCAGCCTCAGTGGCATCGACATCTTCTAGGGCTTCGTCTTCCTCCCATGGATCTCAGGTAACTAAACATAAATCTAGCCGGTCCTCAAAGGGTAGTTCCTTATCGTCACTCCAGTCCAGTCCCTTTACTTCTGGGTTGCGCAACCCTTCCAGCAGCTTGGAGGCTGAGCCCAACCTTTTTGGGGATGCAGCGGTATAAATACCACTAGGACCACCCCCAGGCTCCAGTATTCTCAGCCTCCAAGCAGCTGGAGGGTTCCGTAAGCCTAGGGCTTACTGGAGTCTTCCTTTTTATTCCTTTTTTATTCAAATTTACTTTTTGCTTTCTTTATTAATTCTTGGATTTTACCTTTTAATTGTTTCAGGTCCTGTGCCTTTAATTCTCCTGCTTGCTCTCTCCTCCCTCCCCCCCCCCCCCGACCGGGCCGGGTATCGGAGGTGGTTTTCCTGTAGGCAGCAGTGTGGAGGACCGCGCAGAGCTCCTCTGCTGCTTATCCGGCCGGTTCCTGCACAATTTCTTTGCAGCCCTGTCCTGCCTCGCGCCGAAGCCCTCCTGGTGGCTGAGCGCTAGAGGCAACGCCGCGATTCCATTCTCACCGCCGGCCCCGTCCCGGAGCAGAGGGACGCGGAGGCGAGCTCCGGAGGCCGCGATTCCAGCGGGAAGTTGTTTTAAACGGCGGTTTTCCGGCTCTAGGGGAATCGTGGTGTCCAGCCCTGATCCTGCATTCGGAAGGAAGATCGGTGCTGTGAGCAGACTCGCGGCTCCCGTTTAGGTCTCCACGTGGTGCGGCCTACCACGTGTAGAGCCAACGGTGGCAGTTCGCGGAGTCTGGCCCAGACATCTCAGCAGAAGAATACTTAAACCGCAAGTACTGGGGATTGTTTTAAGGGATGTGTATTTCTTTAATTATTTTAATTATTTTAGTTTTGGTTTAATTTTGATTCAATTTTGATTCAATCTTTAAAGGGGAACTACTAATTTTTCAACTAGGGGAGAGAGCATACACAATTAATAAAGGAACGGATTAACTCTGTATCGGAGCGCTACAGTCTCTCCTTGGTTAGACCCAGCGTTTCAGCCTCGAAGCTCAGGAGGGGCTCCTGTAACCTTTTCAAGGTCATGGCGGCCAAGTCTCGGTGTCCATCCTGTGGCACCCGGCGAGGTACTTCCTCGGAGGCAGGGATCTGCAGGGGTTGTGCTGCAGTGGCTGCCTCCGTGGAACAAGAAATTAACTTGGCCATGTCACAAGCTTCCCAGGGCTCCGGAGATCCCCTACAAGGGGAGGGGGGGTTCCCAGCTCCCTCCTTCTACGTCCTCTGATTTATCCACTCCTCCCTTGCCCCCCTCCCCCTTTCCTACGGGAGAAGGGGAGGCTGGGGATTTTTTCTCCCCTGACTTCGTCCTGTTACTACACAAGGCCTATTGCTTGCATAAGCAGGGCTTGGGGTCAGGAGATGCTGGAACATCGGCAGAGGTCAAATCGGCCAAGCCCACGAGAGTAGGCAATCCGGAACCAGGGATTCCGCCTAAGCGCCCCCGTCTGAGCTCTGAGGAGCCTCTCCCGTCCCTCTCACAGGATACTCCTGAGGAAGAGAACTCTGACAAGGAGTTGGACGAGGAAGAGGAAGAGGAGGAGCTTGAAGAGGGGGAGATCCCTGAGGAAGATCAATCACGTGTAATCAGGGTCTTTCGTCGGGAGGAGCTCCCGGCATTAATTAATGAATCCCTGAAAGTTCTCAATGTAGCCTCGGATACGCCGGCAGAGGAGGAGGCATTGGAAGATCCTCTAATCCAGGCCATCAGGAGATCACAGAAAGTTTTCCCTGTCCACAGAGTTGTGCGTCAGATGATCCAGGAGGAATGGGATCAACCAGAATCAAGCTTAAGGGGGGTCCGATCCATGACCCGCCTATATCCACTTCCAGAGTCAGATAAAGAGCTGCTGAAGTCTCCCAGGGTGGATGCGGAGGTGTCAGCGGTTACGAAGAAGACTACCATCCCAGTCGAGGGCAGCACGGCCCTGAGAGATTCTCAAGACACAAAATTGGACACGCTTCTGAAGCAAGCCTTTGATATTAGCGCTCTGGCATTGCAGGCCTTCGTTTCAGGGGCCTGGGTAGCACGGGCCTGCTTAAGATGGTCACAACAGCTTCAATCAGCGGAGGGCCCCGCGGACGAAGCTCAGGCCAACGCTGCTAGACTGGAATCCGGAGCTGCCTACTTGGCGGATAGCCAGTATGACCTCATTAGAAGCCTGGCCAAGAACATGGCCTCGGTTGTGGCTGCTAGGCGTTATTTGTGGCTACGGAACTGGGCCGCCGATGCCTCCTCCAAGTCACGCCTCAGTCGCCTTCCCTTTAAAGGAAAGCTGTTATTTGGAGAGGATTTAGAGAAACTAGTAAAGGACCTTGGCGAATCTAAGGGAGGCAGGCTTCCAGAAGACAGACCGAAGCAAGGGTGTTCCCTGGCCCCTGTACGTAACCAACCTAGGGATCCCCGGAGGTTTCGTCCAGCCAGGTCAAACCCCTTTCCCAGGGGCCGTTTTCCTTCAAGGGGACAAGGTTTTAGAGGGTTTCGAGGAGCAGGTAGAGGCTTTGGTGCCTCTTCCTCCTCCTCGGGCCCTAGAAAACAGCAATGAGACAACGGGGGTCCAGGGGGACGGACTGCCGATCGGCGGACGCTTAAGGCAGTTTCTTCCCGCCTGGTCCCGGGTCATGTCCGATCAATGGGTCCTAGAGGTGATCAGAGAGGGCTATGCTCTCGAATTCGCAAAGCAAATACTGCCAGCCTTTGTTCAGTCTCCCTGCGATTCGCCTACGAAGAGCGCGGCAATAGAGGCAACTCTTGCCCGACTAATAGCTCTCGGGGCCGTGGTCCCGGTTCCACCAGACCAGTACGGCTCGGGTCGGTACTCGATTTACTTCGTGATCCCAAAGAAAGAAGGGTCTTTTCACCCGATACTGGATCTAGAGCAGGTCAGTCGCTGTCTCAGAGTACCTCACTTCCGGATGGAGACCCTACGTTCGGTCATAGCAGCCGTAAGGGACAGGGAGTTCCTGACGTCCCTGGATCTGACAGAAGCCTACTTGCACATACCAGTCAGAAAGTCCCATCAACAGTTCCTGAGATTCGCAGTGCCCAGAGGCCACTATCAATTCCAGGCTCTGCCCTTCGGTCTAGCTATGGCTCCAAGGACTTTTACCAAAGTGATGGTGGTAGTAGCGGCTTCCCTACGGAAAGAGGGAATACTAGTGCACCCTTACCTGGACGATTGGCTGATCCAGGCAAAGTCGGAAGAGGAGAGTCGCTCGGCAACGGCCAGAGTAGTCCAAGTTCTAGAGGAGCTGGGGTGGATCATCAATCGAGCAAAAAGCAGGATGACCCCCTCCCAGGAACTCGAATATCTCGGGGCAAGGTTCAACACCAACAAAGGCAGAGTGTTTCTGTCACGAACGAGATCAAGAGACCTAAGGCTTCTGGTCACGCAGTTTCTGCACAGAAGGAGCCCCTCAGCGTGGCATTATCTTCAGGTCCTGGGAACCATGGCGGCGGCTATAGAGGTAGTTCCATGGGCCAGGGCCCACATGCGGCCGTTGCAGCGGGCCCTATTGCGGCGTTGGTCTCCTCAGCATCGTCCTTCGTCAATGCAGTTACCCTGTGCTCCACGGACCAAGCAGGCACTCCACTGGTGGCGGTGCCCAAGAAATCTGGCTCGCGGGATGCCTCTCGAACCTCCTCAGTGGTTACTGTTGACGATGGATGCCAGTCTGGCAGGCTGGGGTGCCCACTGCGAGGACCAGTTCGTCCAGGGTCGCTGGACACCATTGGAATCTCAATGGCCCATCAACAGGCTGGAATTGCGGGCCGTCGTCCTAGCCCTCAAGGCTCTCGAGCCCTTAGTGCTGAAAAGAGCAATTTGCGTCCTCTTGGACAATGTCACCGCAGTGGCATACATCAACCACCAGGGCGGCACCAGCAGTCCCGCCTTAGAGAAGGAGGCGGACGTCCTATTCCACAGGGCCAAGGTTCGGTTGGAAGCGCTCTCAGCTCAGCACGTGGCCGGCACGGACAACGTCACGGCAGATTACCTCAGCAGGTGCAAGATAGACCAAGGAGAGTGGGAGCTGGACCAGGGGACCTTCGACCAAATAGTTGCCCGTTGGGGTCTCCCGGTCATGGATCTCATGGCACGGTTCTCGTCCGCCAAGGTGGCCCGCTTCTTCAGTCGGAGGAGGGAAAGAATGTCCGAAGGACTGGATGCCCTGTCCCAGAAGTGGCCTTCAGAGGGGCTCCTCTATGTGTTCCCCCCCGGGCTCTGATCGGAAAGGTCCTCCAGCGGGTGGAGGCTCACCGGGAATTGATAATTCTCATAGCCCCGGATTGGCCTCGCCGTCCCTGGTATGCGGATCTGGTGAGGTTACTCGTCGACCAGCCTTGGCGGCTTCCCTACAAAAGGGACCTGCTGAGGCAAGGGCCGGTTCAGATGCCTCACGTGGATCGATTCCCGCTTACGGCCTGGCTATTGAAAGGGCGCGGCTCCTGAAGCGGGGCTATTCAGGAGCGGTAATCACGACGCTGTTGAAGGCGAAGAAGCGCTCAACCTGCCTTTCCTACGTGAGAGTTTGGCGCATCTTCGAAGCATGGTGTGCGGAACACCGGAGGAATCCTCTTTCGGCCTCGGTCCCCGAGGTCTTGGAATTCTTGCAAGCAGGCTTTGACAAAGGTCTAGCGCCCAGTTCCCTATGGGTCCAGCTAGTGGCCATCGCTTGCTATAGAGGTAAAGTCCGCGGCAAGTCCCTAGGGGCCCACACGGATGTGTCCAGGTTCCTAAGAGCGGTTAAGCGACTGCGTCCTCAACGAAGGTCGGTCATCCCCCCTTGGGATCTCAACCTAGTACTAAATGCCTTTGTCTTCAGGGTTAGATCCTTTAAGGAGGCCCTCTTAACCGGCTCAAAGGGTTCCCCGACCGTTTTTCTGGTCGCTATTTGTTCGGCCAGGCGGGTCTCAGAACTACAAGCGCTGTCTTCTCAGCCCCCCTTTCTATCCTTTCTCAAGGACAAGGTAGTCCTGCGGACGGTTCCTTCATTCTTGCCTAAGGTTATCTCCCCCTTTCATGTGAACCAGGTAGTTACTCTTCCGTCCTTTCCGGCCGAGAGGTTAGAAGGAAGGGATAGCAAGCTTCGCTTACTAGACATCCAGAGGGCTTTGAAGCGTTACCTCTCCCGCACAGCCTCCTTACGGAAATCAGAACGCCTTTTCATTCAGTTCGGAGGTCCACACAAGGGGGAGGCGGCGGCCAAGGCCTCCATCTCCAGGTGGATTAGAGAAGCTATTGCCTCCGCCTATATCCTGAAAGGGAAACAGGTGCCAGGGGGCCTGCGGGCGCACTCAACTCGGGCACAGGCTACCTCTTGGGCAGAATTCAGTCTACTTCCCCCTCTGGATATTTGTAGGGCAGCGACTTGGTCCTCCCTGCATACCTTTACCAAGCACTACAGGCTGGACGTACAGAGTTCAGCAGACGCTCGGTTTAGTCTTGCGGTTCTTCAGTCCGGTATGTCGGATCCCACCCAGGGTTGAACTGCTCTGTTACATCCCAGAAGTAAAGGGACTGGACTGGAGTGACGATAAGGAAGAAGCAATTAGATCTTACCTGCTAATTGGTGTTCCTGAAGGAACGACAGTCCAGTCCCTGATCCCACACGGTTTTCCGCCAGCCGTTAAGGCCTATTAGTCAGGGGCGGAGCGGCGGACTGAGCGTGGGACCGGTGCTGGAGGGAGGTGTGCAAGTGAAGGACGGCTCGGACAGACGCAAGTTAACCACCTCCTTCCGTTGTCCTTCCTCCTCTCCTACTCCTAATCCTTAAAAAAAAAAAGGGTCCAATTTGTTAGTTTATAAGTATGGGTTTGTTTTTCGGTGTTAATTTATGTAGGTCATTAATGGAAGTTCGTTAAGTCTGCTTTTTCATTCGATTACTGGAGCCTGGGGGTGGTCCTAGTGGTATTTATACCGCTCCATCCCCAAAAAGGTTGGGCTCAGCCTCCAAGCTGCTGGAAGGGTTGTGCAACCCAGAAGTAAAGGGACTGGACTGTCGTTCCTTCAGGAACACCAATTAGCAGGTAAGATCTAATTGCTTCATCTCCTTCTAGACAGCGAGATGCCTCTGGCGTTGCCCTTGAGGGACTTTCACCAGCAAAATTGCCCCGGCAGGAGGCTTCAGCTTCCAAAGCACTAACAGGGCTCCAGGATGTTCTCAAGGCTTCAACCTCAGCAGAACTACTGGTGCCATGCTCTGCGGTACCGGCTGCTTCTTCCGGTACCGATACCCAAGTATCAGCAGTGTCGATAGACCAGAGATTCTTGGCTATTGAACGCAGTCTGGCGGCTCTTTTCACGGCCTCGATGCCCTTGAAACCGCTTCAGACAATTCAACCGGTACCAGCATCGACTCCGGTGCCGGCACAGACTGCATCGACATCAGCAGGTATTCTACTGGGACAGAGTCATGCGTATCCATCCGGTATCGACAGGTCGGTACCAGACCACTCCGATGCTGACTTCGATCGGTACCGGTACCATGCCTTGCACGATAACCCGGATCAGAGATACTTCGAATCCTCGGATGAGTCTGAAGACTCTGAAAGCTCTGCCAATACCAGAGTACTTCTTCCTGAGGATTCTTCTTCTCCTCAGCATAGGTTGGCTCCACCAGAGGATATGTCCTTTCAGGATTTTATCCGAGATGTGGCCCGAGGTCTTTCTATCACAGTGGCTCCTGAAAAAGAGCCTAGGGCAAAGGAATTAGAAATCCTGCAATACCCTAAAGCTCCCAAGGAAGCAGCTACCTTACCTATTCATGAGATCTTGCATGATCTCATGTTAAGGATGTGGGAGACACCTCTAACCACATCTCCTCACTCTTGAAGACTTGACACCATGTATCGAGTTCCTCCCTGTCCTGGGTTTCCGAAGACTCAATTACCACCCCATTCCATGGTGGTGGAGTCAGCAATGAGAAGGATAAAGAGTGCAAAAAGGCATGCATCTAATCCTCCAGGATGTGAGTGTAGGACTCTTGACGCCATTGGACATCGAACCTTCCATGCTTTCTGCTAGGATCAGTTCCTATATATTATATATGGGAATGTTCCTTAAGGAGGTCACAGGAGATTTAGAGCTTATGAGCCCTCACCTTCCTGATGATAAGAGGCAAGATTACCTCGCCCTTGTCAAACATGCTCAGGATGTTTCCAAGTTTGTGAATCGTGCAGCTTTTGACTGCTTTGAGTGCATAAGCAGAACCTCTGCCATTGCCATAGGTGCACGTAGAATTGCCTGGCTCCAGGCATCTGACTTGGACATTTGGGTACAGGATAAACTAGGGAATATTCCTTGCACAGGAGAGAATCTCTTTGGCAAGAATTGGCAGTAAAAATACTAATGAGATAGATGCTGACAATATCACTTTGGATAGATTGTCTAAATCTACAGCTGATCCTGTGAGGAAAAAATCCTCTAAGAAACCAATCTTATTTTATTTATTTATTTATTAACATTTCCTATATACCGCACTATTTGTCATCAGCGCGGTTTACATGGAATAGAAACATCCGACAAAATTACATATGTCTGGTCTTACAATTAACAGGAAGTAGAACCTGGATAACAGGGGAAACTATTTACATGAAGAGTGTCGCAAGAAAAGGAGACTGGTGGTTTACAGTGTTAGGGACACATGTTGAGAGGGTTTGCCTGTCTGATTGCCACGGTTGCTGCTGTTCTTCAGTAAGAAGTAGTTTTATCCCTTCTATACCCAACAGGGGTATCGTTTAGGTCAGTCTGCCCAAAAGGGACAGCAGCAACAACAACCTAGACAAAGAAAGACAAAAGCAGCTGAGCCTCAACCGGCTCAGCAGACTCAGCCTCCACAGGGGCTTTGACTCCTATCTAGAGAACTTTGCCTTCCTGGCCCTGAATGGCCCAGAACCCTCCACCATCCCAGGAAGGTTATGTCATTTTGCCCCCAGATGGGGTCAGATAACAGCAGAAAATTGGACTCTGTCTATTGTAAGAGAGGGGTACAAGCTTCATTTCCTCAGCATGCCCCCTCCTACAATGGTAAGAGAGTTCAATTCTCAGACCTCTCTCAACGACCAGTTAGGTCAAGAGGTCACTGTGCTTCTTGCCCAAGGGGCAATAGAAGAGGTACCCCTTCCCCAAAGGGGTACAGGGTTTTACCCCCCCCTCCCCTATTTCCTTATTCCAAAGAAAACAGGAGGACACAGACCCATTTTAGACCTCAGAGAATTGAAAAAATTCCTGTTCAAAGAGAAGTTCAAAATGATGTCTCTAGGAACTCTGCTGCCATACCTTCAGAGTCAGGATTGGCTTTGTTCTCTAGATCTCAAGGATGTGTACACTCATGTTCTCATCCATCCAACTCACCGAATGTTTCTTCGCTTTCTATGTCAAGGGAAGCACTACCAATACAGGGTTCTTCCCTTTGGCCTGGCCTCTGCACCAAGGGTGTTCACAAAATGCATGGCTGTGGTGGCAGCATTTCTCCGCACCCTGGGAATATTTGTCTTCCCTTACTTAGACAACTGGCTCATTCAAGCTCCTTCAGAGCCAGAGGCCAGGGTTGCTCTCTCTCGCACAATGTGCATCCTTCAGTATTTGAGACTTGTCATAAACTTCCCAAAATACAACCTTGCTCCCACTCGGTCCCTGGAGTTTATAGGAGCTCTGCTGGATACCAGACAGACAAGGGCCTACCTTCCACAGCCCCGCTGCCTTCGCATTGTGCAGTTAGCTTCCCAAGCAGTGCTAAAGCCTCACCTCACTGCTCGGGAAATGTTACAGTTGCTAGGCCACATGGCATCCACCGTGCATGTGGTTCCTTATGCTCGCCTCCATATGAGGGCAGCTCAGTGGACTTTATCCTCTCAGTGGACTCGAGCGTCAGGTTGCCTGTCAGACAAAATAGTAAACTCAGATCGCCTTATTTTGTCCCTCCAATGGTGTCAGTCACCCCAAAACCTTTTGGTGGGGTCTCCTTTTCAGCAACCCCCACCCCAAGCCACTCTAACAACAGATGCCTCACAGGTGGGTTGGGGAGCCCAACCTGCAAGGCCTCTCTACCCAGGGTACCTGGACTCCACAGGAGGCCTATCTACACATCAGTCTCCTGGAACTCAGAGCAATTTTCCTTGCTCTTCGAGTATTCAACACCCAGCTCAGCTACAAGACTGTCCTAGTTCAAACGGACAATCAAGTAGCCATGTTCTATGTGAACAAGCAGGGCGGAACAGACTCTCTGTTGCTCTGCAACGAAGCTTTGCGACTATGGGCCCTCGCCAGAGAGCATCAGATTCATCTCCTTGCGGTGTATCTTCCAGGCATTCAAAACTCTTGGGCAGACAGACTCAGTCAAGTTCTGCTTCCATACGAATGGTCTCTCCATGCAGACCAGGTGGCCAAAGTTTTTTTTCAAATTTGGGGAACCCCGGACATAGACCTCTTTGCAAGTCTGCTGAATGCCAAACTTCCCTGGTTCTGTTCCAAAATTCCAGTTCAGGATTGTCAGGCCAGGGATGCTTTCCTCCTCCATTAGGGTTAGGACTTCCTGTAGGCCGTTCCACCCATTCCCCTAATTCCCAAAACCCTGTTCAAGCTTCAGAGAGACACAGGTCATATGATTCTCATAGCTCCACATTGGCCACGACAAATGTGGTTCCCTCTGCTCCTACATCTCTCTCAAGCTCCGCCTCTGGAGTTAGGATCTGCTCCAGATCTCCTTTCTCAAGAGGACAGGATGCTGTGGCATCCCAATCCCCAGTCTCTGCATCTCAGGGCCTGGTTGCTGAAAGCCTAGAACTTCACGGTCTTAACCTTTCCCAGCTGGTAAAGGATATCCTTTATGCTTCCAGGAAGCCTTCCACAAGATGCTCTTATGCATTCAAGTGGAAAAGATTTACCATATGGTGCTTGCAGAAGGGTCTTAACCCTCTTGCGATACCTCTGGAATCATTACTGGACTATTTCCTTCATTTATCAAATGCAGGGCTTAAGACCAATTCAGTGAGTTCATTTGAGTGCTATTGCAGCTTCTTTCAAGCCTCTAAGTGGACAACCTATTTCCTCTCATCCTCTCACAGCGAGATTTATGAGAGGCCTTCTTTTAACTAAGCCTCCCATTAAGCCACCACCGGTGGCATGGGACTTAAATCTGGTTCTTGGGCAGCTCATGAAACCGCCCTTTGAACCATTAGCTACAACCTCTTTGAAATTCCTTTCCTGGAAGGTCATCTTTCTTATTGTAATCACATCAGCATGTCGCATTAGTGAATTGCAAGCGTTGGTGGCTGATCCTCATTTTACAAGGTTCCATCATGATAAGGTAGTCCTTAGGACTCAGCCACACTTTATGCCAAAGATGGTGTCACCTTTTCATTTAAACCAAGCAGTTTTCCTTCCTGTATTCTTTCCAAGGCCTCACACCTCAAATGCAGAAAGGAATCTTCATACTTTGGAGTGTAAAAGGGCTTTGGCCTTTTACTTGCAAAGGACACAGCAACATAGAAAGTCCTCCCAACTCTTTGTTGCTTTTGATCCTAGTCATTTGGGACTTCCAGTCTCCAAAAGGACACTGTCCAGCTGGATTGCACAGTGTATATCTTTTGCCTATGAGAGTAAAAACCTTCCTCTTGAAGGCCATGTCACAGCTCACAATGTGAGAGCCATGGCAGCTTCTATGGCTCATCTTCACTCTGTGTCTATCGACATCTGTCGAGCAGTTATTTGGGCTTTGGTTCATACCTTCACAGCCCATTACTGCTTAGACAAGGACTCCCGCCGGGATGCCTTGTTTGGTCAGGCCATTCTTCAACACCTCTTCCATACTTAATCAACTCCTACCCACCATCCCCGGTAGGATGCCAGAGATCCATGGGGGGAAGTGGAGCCTTTTCACAAGGGCACACTACTTCTGGGGCCCTCTCCCTGGCATCTGCAGCTAGGGAGTCCACATATGTGAGGACTACATTCCTGCTTGTTCCTGGAGATAGCATAGTTACTCACCTGTAATAGGTGATCTCCAGGAACAGCAGGAATTTAGTCTTCACAGCCCACCCACCTCCCCTAGGAGCGCTCTCGCTCTCTCAAACGCAACTGGAGAGGGAAAGGTGGGAAGGCTGCATGCAGGCACTGTGGGATGCTCCCAGAAGCTTTCCTATTGGACGCTCGGGAGCATTCCCGTGAAGACTAAATCCCTGCTGTTCCCGGAGATCACCTGTTACAGGTGAGTAACTATGCTTTTGTATTGCTTCCTGGCTACGCTCAAATCATCTCAAACTCAACCCTGCTAAGAATATAAGATATGCCATACTGGGTCAGACCAAGGTCCAGTATCCTGTTTCCAACAGTGGCCAATCTAGGTCATAAGTAACCTAGCAGTTTCCCCAAAAGACACAGGTTCCACAATGCTCCTATTGGGTCAAGAAGTGATATCCCGGGTCCCTTTTAAAAATGGTTTATGGACCTTTTCTCCAGGAATTTGTCCAAACCTTTTTTTAAACCCAGCTACACTAACAGCTTTTAATACATCCTCCGGTAACAAATTCCAGAGTTTGACTACACGTTGAGTAAAAAAAAGTATTTTCTCTTATTAGTCTTAAATAGGTTACCCGGTAGCTTCATTGCATGTCGCCTAATCTTTCTATATTCTAATGATATAAACAATCGATTTACATTTACCCGTTCCACTCTATTAATTTATAGACCTCTATCATATCTCCCCTCAGCCATCTCTTTACCAGGTTGAAGAGCCCTAACCTTTTTAGCCTCTCTTCATGGGAGTATCCTTCCATCCCCTTTACCATTTTGGTGGCTCTTCTCTGTATCTTTACTAATAACGCTTAAAAATGGACAAATGGACTGTTCTAAGCTGGCCAGCAATGAGTCCTGATCTCAAACCAACTGAGAACCTTTGGAAAGAGCTGAAATCTGCCATTGGTAAAAGGAATTCTGGAAACATTCATCAGCTGGAACAAATCGCAATTGAAGAGTGGGAGAAACTACCAGCAGACAGATGTACAAAACCTATAGGTGGCTACAAGAAACGTTTGGAGGCTGTTATAACTGCCAAGGGTTGCGCATCCAAATATTAGTGAAGGGTTCCATTAATCCTGTCCAGGTCATATTTTGCTTTTTTTCTCAGAAATAACTACATCTAAGTTGCAGACATCTTTTGTTGTATACCTTTCAATATACTATTAAAATATTATGATGACATACAGTTGGAATATTTCCAATTATTTCTCAAGATAAGGTACACAACATATCTAAAATGCAAGGGTGCCAATAATGTTGACCACAACTAAGTATTCCTGACCAGATAACTACACCCCGATTCAGGCTCAATGCAATAGGAGATGCGTAAGATCACTGCGCTTAGCCTCATTGCATATTGCTCGAAATGCATGCACTACAAATACATTTTTACTCCCAACGCATGCAAATTACAATGGCAGTAAAAAGAGAGTGCCGTCAGACAGTGCACACTGCTGTGCTAATATGCAACCGTTTGCTGTTGTCTTATGATGTAGCAATCTGGCTATTTGGTCCCCTGGCTCCACCTTCTGTTTCACCCCAACTTTATGGGACTCGGATGCCCTGCACACCCTCCTTCTGTTAACTTGAGGTTATCCTGGATTCCTCTAGCTTTCCATTAACACCTTAGTTCTGTCGTCGAGCATTCCTTCCTCTCCCTTCGCTGTATTAGGGCAGTCCATTCATTCCTGACCAAGTCCGCCTTCATCACTCTGCATGTCTCCTTTGTTCTTGCCCACTTAGACTACTGCAACCCTTTTCTTGCCGGCCTCCCTCAATATGAATCAAAATGGTTACAACTTGTCCAAAATACTGCTGCCAAATTGCTCTTTCATGCCTCTTGCTCTGCTCATGTCGCCCCTCTACTAATCTGGCTACACTGGCTCCCAATTCAAACTCCTCACTCTGGTTCACAAAGTCCTCCATTCTGGTATACCCAAATATTTCTCCTCACTCATCCTACTGCATACTCCATGTCCTCTATTACCATTCACCTGAATTTGCTTCACCTCCTAGCCCCTTCTCAGGCTCATTTCGAATCCACCCGTCAATAT
Organism: Ichthyophis bannanicus; assembly: GCA_033557465.1. Lineage (NCBI taxonomy): Eukaryota > Metazoa > Chordata > Amphibia > Gymnophiona > Ichthyophiidae > Ichthyophis > Ichthyophis bannanicus. The sequence continues at coordinate 24,839,571 of CM066035.1, forward strand.
GCATTTTACTTCCTTGGTCCCTCCCTATGGAACAACCTCCCCCTTGACCTCCACTTGGAACCTTGATTTGTAAAATTCAAGGCCCTACTTAAGACTCATCTCTTCAAGAAAGCCTTTGATCTCGCTCCCTAGGTGTCCATCATCCATACCCTTCCCACCTCCACTCGAATGTCCCCCTCCCTCTTGTATATATTCCCTTCTACCCTCCCCTCTCCATGAACGCATGCACTATATATGTTTTATGGGAGTTTTTTTATTTTTTCTAATGTTTTATTTTTATTGTAAACCGCTCTGATGCCTCTACGAAGGGCGGCATAGCAAGTTTTAATAAACATTAAGCATCTTGGATAATAAGTTGAAACCCTCCACAGTGTGCAGCGGCAGCCAAGAGAGCAAATAGAATGCTAGGAATCATAGCGAAAAGAATGGAGAATAAAACAGAGGATATTATAATGTCTCTGTATTGTTCCATGGTGCGACCGCACCTTGAATATTGTGTGCAATTCTGGTCACCATATCTTAAAAAGGATATAGCGTTATTAGAAAAGGTACAGAGAAGAGCCACCAAAAATGGTCATGGGATTAAAAAAGATTTGACCAAGTTCTTGGACGAAAAGTTCATAAACTGAGGACCCAGGAAATCACGTTGCTTATCCTTAGGTAAATGGTGGGAATCTCTGAACCCTTTTGGGAACCTGACAGTTACTTTTGACTACTGTTTGAAAGAGGATACTGGGCTTGATGGACTTTGGTCTTGATCAGTGTCTTTATCTTATGAATGTAGGGGGAAAGAACCCGGGGGGCAGGTTTCCAGAAGGGGAGGGTGGGGGGGAGGAGGTGAGGGTGGTGGTTCCTAATGTGGAACTTTGCATCTTGTAACCATAGTTTGGGTTGTTCTTTCCTAGGTGCATAACTTTTGCATTTATCCACATTAAATTTCATCTGCCATTTGAACGTCCTCTTGCAATTTTTCACAATCTTCTTGGGTTTTAACAACTTTGAATAATTTTGTGTCATCGGCAAATTTTATTACCTCATTATTCCCATTTCTAGGTCATTTGCGAATGTTAAAAAGCAGCGGACTCAGCACAGATCCCTGGGGTACTCCACTATTCACCTTTCTCCATTGGGAAAATTGGCAATTTAGCCCTACCCTCTTCTTTCTATCTTTTAACCAGTTCCTGATCCACAATAGTACACTGCCTCCTATCCCATGACTTTTTAATTTCACCAAGAGCCTCTCATGAGGAACCTTGTCAAAGGCTTTCTGAAAATCCAGATGCACTACATCGACCGACCCACCGTTTGTCTACCTGTTTTACACTTTAAAAAAAATATAACAGATTAGCAAGACAAGGCCTTCCCTGGTTAAAGTCATAAGAACATAAGATATGCCATACTGGGTCAGACCAAGGTCCATCAAGCCCAGTATTCTGTTTCCAACAGTGGCCAATCTAGGTCATATGTACCTAGCAGTTTCCCCAAGGGACACAGGTTCCACAATGCTTGTATTGGTTCAAGCATTGATATCCTGGGTCCCTTCTTAATAATGGTTTATGGACCTTTCCTCCAGGAACTTGTCCAAACCTTTTTTAAATCCAGCTACACTAACAGCCTTTACTACATCCTCTGGTAACAAATTCCAGAGTTTGATTACACGTTGAGTGAAAAAATATTTTCTTTTATTAGTCTTAAATAGTTTACCCTGTAGCTTCATTGCATGTCCCCTAGTCTTTCTATATTCTGATAAGGTAAACAATCGATCTACATTTACCGGTTCCACTCCGTTCATTAATTTATAGACTTCTATCATATCTCCCCTCAGCCGTCTCTTTTCCAGGTTAAAGAGCCCTAACCTTTTTAGCCTTTCTTCATAGGAGTATCCTTCCATCCCCTTTACTATTTTGGTGGCACTTCTCTGAACCTTTTCTAAAATCGCTATATCCTTTTTAAGATACGGCGCCCAGAATTGCACACAATATTCAAGGTGCGGTCTCACCATGGAACGATACAGAGGCGATATAATATCTTTTGTTTTATTTTCCATTCCTTTCCTTATCATACCTAGCATTCTATTTGCTCTCTTGGCCGCCACTGCACACTGGGCCGAGGGTTTTAACATGGTATCCACAATGACGCCTAAATCTTTTTCCTTGGTGGTGGTTCCTAATGTGGAACCTTGCATTGTGTAACCATAGTTTGGGTTGTTCTTCCCTAGGTGCATAACCTTGCACTTGTCCACATTAAATTTCATCTGCCATTTTGATGCCCAGTCTTCCAATTTATCAAGATCCTCTTGCAGTTTTCCACAATCCTCTTGGGTTTTAACAACTTTAAATAGTTTTGTGTCATCTGCAAATTTGATAACCTCACTCGTTATTCCACTTTCCAGGTCATTTATGAATATGTCAAAAAGCAGCGGACCCAGCACAGATCCCTGGGGTACACCACTATTCACCTTTCTCCATTGGGAAAATTGGCCATTTTGCCCTACCCTCTTTCTATCTTTTAACCAGTTCCTTATCCACAATAGTACACTGCCTCCTATCCCATGACTCATATCTAACCTTTAATTTAGTGCTATATATTCTAACTCTCCCATCTTATTTTTTAGACTTCTAGTATTTGCATACAAGCATTTTAGAGAATGTATTTTATTCATATTAATTTGGCTATTGTTAGACATGGGTAATTTGGGATCTTTAAGCTCTGTCCGCTCCATACTTGAGGGCATTTGGTCTACTTTACTCTTTTGTGGAACCTCTCTGCTTTTGGGTAGTATCCTTCAAAGATACATTCTTCCGAACCATACGCTCTTGGGCGACTGTCGGCTTTCCCCTAATATCTAGTTTAAAAGCTGCTCTCTCTCCTTTTTAAAGGTTAATGCCAGCAGCCTGGTTCCATCCCAGTTAAAGTGAAGCCCATACCTTCGGAAGAGCCCCTCCTTTCCCCAGAATGTTCCCCGGTTCCTAACAAATCCAAAACCCTCATCTCTGCGCCATTGTCTCATCCACGCATTGAGGGAGGAGTGGTCTAGTGGTTAGGGAAGGGTTAGGACAGCCGTTATAGTTGGTGATTCGATCATTAGGCATGTAGATAGCTGGGTGGACGTGAGGATCGCCTGGTAACATGTCTGCCTGGTGCGAGGGTAGCGGACCTCACGCGCCACCTAGATAAGGTCTTAGATAGTGCTGGGGAGGAGTCTGCTGTCTTGGTACATGTCGGTACCAATGACATAGGAAAATGTGGTAGGGAGGTTCTGGAGGCTAAATTTAGGCTTTTAGGTAGGAAGTTGAAATCCAGAACTTCCAGGGTAGCATTCTCCGAAATGCTTCCTGTTCCACGCGCAGGACCCAAAAGGCAGGCAGAGATCCGGAATCTTATTTTATTTTATTTAGCTGTATTTATATCCCGCTTTTCACCAGGTCAAAGCGGTCAATTGGGGGATACATTTAACACGAAGGGATATGAGACACATACGCTAATACTTACAGGGAACATGGGCGATGGAGGGTCAAGTGGCTTGCCCAAGACCACAAGGAGCACCTGTGGGACTAGAAACCCCAGACCTTCCGGCCCAAGGTTGCTGTCCTCTAGTGGGATTTGAACCCCCGACCTTCCGGCCTGAAGTACCTTGCCCCAACCACTAGGCCACTCCTCCACTCCTTTAGTTGGTGTGATGTGTTGCCTTCTTGAAGTTGGATTCTGGCAGCTGTATTCTGCACTAGTTGAAGTAGATAAAGTGCTTGTTTTGGCAGCCCTTGGTATAATATGTTGCTGTAGTCGAAATGGGCGTTCTGATGGTCTGAAAAACTGTTCTGAAGTTATTGTACTGGAGTAATGGTTGTAAATGCTGGAGGGATTTGAGTTTCATGTAGGCAGTATTGGCTGATTTCTTGATGTGAGAAAGCACATTGAGGTTATGGTCCAGTGTTATGCCGAGGTATTTGATTTCGCTTTTTATCGTGATCTCTGGGTTTTGGAGCATGAGTTTCTCTGGTGGTTTGCTGGAGGGATCTCTTGTGACCAGAAATGCCTCTGTCTTGCTGTTTACTGCTAGGTTAAGTTCTGAGAGGCAGTCTGTGATGGCTGAAAAGTGTGGATGGGGCAGGTACATAAGAACATTAGATATGCCATACTGGGTCAAACCAAGGTCCATCAACCCAGTATCCTGTTTCCAACAGTGGCCAATCTAGGTCATATGTACCTAGCAGTTTCCCCAAAAGAGACAGGTTCCACAATGCTTGTACTGGGTCAAGCATGGATATCCTGAGTCCCTTCTTAATAATGGTTTATGGACCTTTCCTCCAGGAACTTGTCCAAAACTTTTTTTAAACCCAGCTACACTAACAGCCTTTACTACATCCTCCGGTAACAAATTCCAGAGTTTGATTACATGTTGAGTGAAAAATGTTTTCTTTTATTAGTCTTAAATAGCTTACCCTGTAGCTTCATTGCATGTCCCCTAGTCTTTCTATATTCTGATAACGTAAACAATCGATCTACGTTTACCCGTTCCACTCCGTTCATTATTTTATAGACTTCTATCATATCTCCCCTAAGCCGTCTCTTTTCCAGGTTAAAGAGCCCTAACCTTTTTAGCCTTTCTTCATAGGGGTATCCTTCCATCCCCTTTACCATTTTGGTGGCTCTTCTCTGAACCTTTTCTAATAACGCTATATCTTTTTAAAGATACGGCGACCAGGATTGCAAACAATATTCAAGGTGCGGTCTCACCATGGAATGATATAGAGGCAATATAATATCCTTTGTTTTATTTTTCATTCCTTTCCTTATCATACCTAGCATTCTTTTTGCTTTCTTGACCGCTGCTGCACACTGCACCCTTATCTCTTGCACTAGATCTTGTGTTCTACTAAGGACTAGGTCCAAAATGGCTTCCCCTCTGGTTGGATCATGAACCAGCTGCTCCAAGAAGCAGTCATTAATTTCATCTAGAAACTTTATCTCCCTACCATGTTCTGCAGTGACACTGATCCAGTCGATACCGGAGTAATTGAAATCACCCATTATTTTTACTGTGCTGTAACTTTTGTTAGCTTCCCAGATTCTTTGACCATTTCATCATCCATTTGTTCATTCTGGCCAGGCGGTTGATAGTAAACCCCCACTGCCATCGTCTTCCCCTTTCCCTTTTTACATGGAATTTCAGCCCGTAGACATTCTACAGTGAATTTTGTTTCCTGCAAAACTTTAATCCTTTGTGACCCAATGCCCTCTCTAACATAGAGTGCAACCTGTCCACCAATTTGATCTGCTTTGTAATTGCAATATAGTTTGTATCCAGGTATCAGTGTCCCACTGGTTGTCCTCCTTCCACCATGTCTCCGAGATATCAGTCATATCTAACCTCTCATTTAGTGCTATATATTCTAACTTTCCCATCTTATTTTTTAGACTTCTAGCATTTGCATACAAGCATTTTAGAGACCTGTATTTTATTCATATTAATCTGGCTATCGGTAGGCAGGGATAATTGGAATCTTTAAGCTCTGTTGCTCTGTACTCGAGGGCATTTGGGCTACTTTTGTCTTGTCTTTATTGGAACCTCGCTATTGATATGCCCTAACTTCAGTCTTTTGCTAGTATCCTTCAAGGATACATTGTTCTGAATCATATGCTCTTGGACCACTGTCAGCTTTTCCTTTATTATCTAGTTAAAAGCTGCTCTGTCTCGTTTTTTTAAAGGTTAATGCCAGCAGTCTGGTTCCATCCCAGTTAAGGTGGAGCCCATTCCTTTGGAAAAGGCCCTTCTTTCCTCAAAATGTTCCCCAGTTTCTAAAAAATCCCAAACCCTCTTCCTTGCACCATGGTCTCATCTACGCATTGAAGACTCCGAAGCTCTGCCTGCCTTTTGGGTTCTACGCGCAGAACAGGAAGCATTTTGAAGAATGCTACCCTGGAAGTTCTGGATTTCAGCTTCTTACCTAAAAGCCTAAATTTGGCCTCCAGAACCTCCCTACCACACTTTCCTATGTCATTGGTACAGCAGACTCCTCCCTAGCACTATCTAAGATCTTGTTTAAGTGGTGCATGAGGTCTGCTACCTTCACACCAGGCAAGCATGTTACAAGGAGATCCTCACATCCACCAGCCCACCCAGCTATCTACAAGCTTAGTGATTGAATCACCAATTATAACTGCTGTACTAACCTTTCCCTCATGGGCATATGGCCCTGGAGAAACCACCTCGGCATGAGAGGGTTTTACATCACCTGGAGGACAGGTCCTAGCTACAGGATCACTTCCTGCCACACCAGGGTGATGCTCTCCTGTCCCGTGATTTCTCTCCTATATGGCAACAGGGATGTTGCCAGACTAGAGGTGGGACTTTAGTGCTACATCCATGTAGGTCTCATCTATGTACCTCTGTCTTCCTTATGTTCTCCGAGTCTGCTACGTTATGTTCCAGAGATCTGACTCATTCCCTGAGAGCAGAGAGTTTCTTGCACCTAGTGCACACGTAAGACCCTCACCATCTTGAAGAAAATCATACATGTGACACTCGATGCCAAAGACTGAAAGCCCATCTCGCTTCAGAAAAATTGGTGCAAATTCAGACTGGAGAGATTTTATCCAGGAGACTGGGTAGAGGTCCAGTGGGGAGGCAGTGGTATTGATGCTTTGGATAATGTTGATGAGCTCTCTGATTAATCTAAAGGAGTCCCAGATGTGTATTTGCAGTGGTTTATCCTGCTTATCAAGAACTTTTCTGGATTGAGGAGGTGTTGAGGTTTGCTTGTTGTAAAGGTATATGGCTGTAGTCTGGGGGTGTAGTTTCTTTTGGGTTTGAGGGAAGTGTTGCTGTGGGGCCTTCGGTGAGGGTAGATACAATGGAGAACAATTGTCTTGGACGGTTGAGGGATTTCATGATTGTTAGTGTAGTAGTCTGTTCTGCTGCTGTTAAGCATATTTGGTCTGACCATGGCACTGGGTCTATCTGAGTGTGGAAGTCAGTTGTGGAATATGACTAGGTGCAAAAATGAGGTCTAGAGTTGATCCTCTAGAGTGAGTGGGCACATTGATTATCTGTTGTAGTTGGAGAGCTTCCATTGCATTGATGAATGCACTTGCTTGTTTCGTCAAGGTAGATGGAAGGTTTAGATCACCCAGGAGAAAGATGAGTGAGTTAGATGATGTGTGAGTTCAGCTTTCTTCAAGCAAGTCTGATAGGTCTTCTGTGTTCATGGAGGGTGCACGATATGCTAAGCCAATGGCATGTTCACTGTTGGCGATAGTGAGGAAGTCCTATCATTTTGCAGAGATTGTGAGATAATCATGGTGAAGTTTAGGTGCTCTTTGGCTAATATTAGGACTCTTCCATCTCCTTTTCATGGTTCTGGGGCAGTTGAAAAGTTTGAAGTGCAGGGATACTAGCTTATTGAGTAGGACATTGTCCGAGTTTGAAATCCAGCTTTCTGTGATGCACATAAGATCAGTATTGTTGATGTATGAAGTCATACATCATATGGATCTTGTGTATTGAGCGTGCATTGAGGGAATGCTAGAGTGAACAAATGGATGATGAAATGCCCAAAGAAATCAGGGAAGCTAACAAGTTATAGTACAGTAATAATAATGGGTGATTTCAATTACCCCGGTATCGACTGAGTCAGTGTCATGGCAGGACATGCTAGGGAGATAAGTTTCTAGATGAAATAAATGACTGCTTCTTGGAGCAGCTGGTTCATGAACCGACCAGAGGGGAAGCCATTTTGGACTTAGTCCTTAGTGGAACACAAGATCTGGTGCAAGAGATAAGGGTGTTGGGGCCACATGGCAATAGTGATCATGGCATGATCGCGTTTGATTTTAATAAATGGAAGGACAGTAAGGAAATCCTCAATAATTTAAATTTTCAAAAGGGAGGCTATGATCAAATGAGGAAAATAGTTTAGAAAAAAATAAAAAGGAGCAGTTGCAAAGGTTAAAGATTTACATCAAGCATGGGTGTTTAAAAATACTGTCTTGGAAGCCCAGACCAGCTGTATTCCACGCTTCAAGAAAAGTGGAAAGAAGTCCAAAAAACTGCCAGAATGGTTTAACCCGTTTTGGACCAGCGTATGTTTTACATATATAAGGTTTCCATACTTACTATTCAACTGTTTACTAATTAATGGTGTTAAATTCAGTGGAACTATGTTTAGCTATTATCGTTATGTCAAAAAGCGTGTGTTAAAGATTTTTTATCTGAGATCTAGTTAGTTTAATAGGTATTCGAAGTTTGCTGATTTTGACGGTACTGGCGGCTCAACATAAAAAGATCACAAAAAATAGTAAGTAGCTTATAATGCTGTAATACTTTTTATTTGCAAAATAGTAGCTATTTGTAGACTTTAGAAAATAGGTTTAGATAACTAAGTTACTTAGTATCAGAGTTATTGGTGCGTATATCGGCCTTGTATGTTTTTCATACGCTGGGCTAATATGTTGTCAAAACTAATTGCTGTCAAGCATTCTGTTCTGGGTGTTTCAATGGTGCAATATCGACGCACTGCATCAGAAGTGTGTTCACGTGTATCATATTCTGCCTTCAGAATGGACTGTTGACAAACTATATTATATCATAATAAAGTGTTTTAAATGAAAACTGCAGCTTAAATAGTATCATACAGTATGTTTATGTCAATGAATATTGGAACTGAATCCTATCTTTTCTGAAGATGGACAATATACTATATTGGACCAGTGTATGAAAAACATACACTATGTGAAACTTCTATTTTCTGTGAAGTTTTAATATTTTTTATTATTGCCGGTATTTCATAGTTGTTTGAGTGCAACAAATCTAATAAATCATCCAGAACAGAGAGAATATGTAAGCTGTCCAAAACGGGTTAAAGGTGAGGTCAGAGTCTGTTGCCAAAGAAGCATCTTTCAGGAAATGGAAAAAGGAGCCAAATGACGAAAACTGGAAACAACATTAGCACTGGCAAGTTAGATGCAAGGCATTGATAAGGCAGGCAAAGAGAGAATTTGAGAAGAAGCTTGCTTTGGAAGCAAAAATACATACTAAAGACTTTTTCAAGTACATTCGTAGCAAAAAACCTGTGAGAGAGTCGGTTGGACCATTAGATGATAGAGGGTAAAAGGGGCACTAAGAGGGGACAAGGTTATAATGGAGAGACTTAATGAATTCTTTGTTTCAATCTTTAATGAGGAAGATGTAGGGATGTTACCCATGACTGAAATGTTATTTAAAAGTGATGCCGCGGAAAAATTGAAAGAAATAGCAATACACCGGGAAGATGTATTACAACTATTTGCTAAACTGAAGAGTAGCAAATCACCTGGACTGAATGATATTCATCCAAGGGTGCTGAAAGAACTGAAATATGAGATTGCAGGCGTACTATTAGTAATCTGTGAACTATCATTAAAATCTGTAATATCTGAAGACTGGAGGATGGCCAATGTAACGCCAATTTTTAAAAAGGGTTCCAGGGGTGATTCGGGAAACTACAGACCGGTGAGCCTGACATCAGTACCAGGAAAAATGGTAGAAACCAATAATGAACAAAATTACTGAACATGTAGATAGTCATGGCTTAATGGCAGACAGCCAACATGGCTTTAGCCAAGGAAGGTCTTGTCTTACTAATCTGTTATGGGTTTTTTTTGGCTTTTTTTTGGTTGTGTTTTTTTTTTTTTGAAGGTATGAATAAACAGATAGACAAAGGTGAGTGGGTTGATTTAATGTATCTGGATTTTCAGAAAACCTTTGACAAGGTCCCTCATGAGAGACTCTTGTCTAAATTAAAAAGTCATGGGATGGGAGGCAGTGTACTATTGTGGATTAGGAACTGGCTAAAAGATAGAAAGCAGAGGATAGGGCTCAATGGCCAATTTTCCCAGTGGAGACAAAGTATAACCTCCAAAGATGTACCTGTGCATTTGACTTCTACGCCCCATCCCTATGGAACTCTCTCCCAACCAATATCAGAAACAATAGGGACCTCTCCTCATTTCGAAAATAATTAAAGACCCACATATTCAGGGTACATTTTGGCAGAGATCCGAGCACCACCCATTGAATACATGATTAAGTTGACTTCAGATAAGTTTGAGACCGAGAGGAGAATTGTAAATAAGTTGTACATAAGTTAAGAGAACCTGATTCTCACTCATTCAGGAATGTAGATAAGTTGAACTCATGTTGAATATATAACCCCCCTGTAAATGTTATGACTTGTTTGATATAACTCTTATTGTTCATTGTAAACCGCTTTGACTTGGTGAAAAGCGGTATATAAGCACAGCTAAATAAATAAATAGTGGAGTACCCCAGGGATCTATGCTGGGTCTGCTGCTTTTTAGCATATTCCTAAATAACCAATGAGTTAGGTAATCAATTTTGCAGATGACACAAAATTATTCAAAGTTGTTAAAATCCATGAGGATTGTGAAAAATTGCAAGAGGACCTTGATAAATTGGAAGATTGGGCATCCAAATGGCAGATGAAATTTAATGTTGGAAAGTGCAAAGTTATGCACCAAGGAAAGAACAACCCACGTGCAAGTTCCACATTAAGAATCACCACCCAGGAAAAAGATTTAGGTGTCATCGTGGATAAGATTTTAAAACCCTCCACCCAGGGGATGGAAGGATACCCTATGAGAGGCTAAAAATGTTAGGTCTCTTCAACCTGGAAAAGAGATGACTGAGGGGAGATATGATAGAGATCTATAAATTAATGAACGGAGTGGAACGGGTAATCGTAGATCGATTGTTTACACCATCAAAATAAAGAAAGACTAGGGGACATGCAATGAAGCTACTAATAAGAGAAAATATTTTTTCATCCAACGTGTAATCAAACTCTGGAATTTGTTACCAGAGGATGTAGTAAAAGCTGTTAGTGTAGCCAGATTTAAAAAAGGTTTGACAAGGTCCTGGAGGAAAGGTCCATAAACCATTGTTAAAGGGGACCCAGAATCTGGGCTGTACCAAGCGAAGATCGCTCCCTATGTGACTTGCACATCGGTCGTGCGCCCCCTCCCCCCCTGCGGCGGGAGAGAAGAGGCGCGCCCGATGTGCAAATCATCGGCAAGAGCAGGGAGGGAAAGATCTGCTTAGCATGCCGGCGGAAGGTTTAAGGGGCACATTTTAGCTTTCTTCCATTGCCTGCCGCCACTGAGAGAAGAAAAAGTGGCAGCGGCAGGCAACGGAAGAAAGATAAAATGCGCCCCTTATGCCTTTGCACCCTGTGTGGCCACACCGCTCGCACAGGGCTAGGTAGGGACTGCCCAGAATATCCACTACTTGACCCAATACAAGCATTGTGCAACCTGTGTCTTTTGCGGAAACTGCTAGGTACGTATGACCGAGATTGGCCACTGTTGAAAACGGGATACTGGGCTTGATGGACCTTGGTCTGACCCAGTATGGCATATCGTACGTTCTTATGATTGGATCTGGTGGGTGCTTCTGCTTGACGTTTGGTTTCTGTTGCTCAGTGGCATTGATTTGGTGATTTTGAGGCAGGGGTTTGCAATGGGAAGTCTAGTTTGGCGATGGATTGGAATTTCGTTACTTTGAGAGGCAAGCACATGTGTTGTATATAGAAGGAATAGTAGCAGTAGGAGATTGTGTGGCAACATGTTGAGGTGTGAAGTTGGCGTGTACCTGGGAGGGTGTATTGCTTTTGCTGGATGGGTGTCTGAAGTCCTCGGGTATCACAGAGGGAGGCTTTGGCATTGCTGCATTGTGCGAGATAGTGTGCTGGGGAGTGTGGTTCTGGGAGAAGTGACCTTGTTGGTCGTGTCCCCTCGCTGTCTCCCTCGGTCCGTGCCTAAGGGCCACACCAAAGGGTCCTCTGGCGAGGCTCTCAGCTACCTGTGTGTTTTGTATTAACATTGTAAAAGGTTTAGGTACAAATGGGGGCAAAACTAAACTTCTACTCCTATTCCCAAGCTGGGCAGGATGCTCAGAGCTTATGTGATAGACATCTAAGCAGTTCAGTAGTAGGAAGGGGAACATCTCGGTCTTGAATATTGACCATGAGAGAACGTTTTCTGATGCAGTTCGTGGCTGAAGGCTGATTGTGAGTTACTGCTATGGCAGCTCTCATGGTCTGGACTATTCTCATGGTAGCGCTAAACAAATGATTAGTAGTTAATTTATTTAACCTTTTTTATAGACCACTTTTCTTAGTCAAAGCGGTTTACAGATAACATTTATTTTTTTTTACTTAACTAGGCTTATATACCATTTTTCTACCAGTCAATGGTGTACATTCAGGTACTGTATGTATATTTTTCCTGGAGGGCTCACAATCTGTTTTTGTACCCGAGGCAATGGAGGGTTAAGTGGCTTGCTCAAGGCCACAAGGAGCACTTGTAGAACTAGAAACCCCAGTCCTTCCAGAATTCGAACTCCTGGCCCTCCGGCCTGAGGTAACTTGCCCCAACCACTAGGCCATTCCTCCTTCAACATTAAGTTTACAAAGAACGCATTACATTCAACTTTTCAAATATATGTAAGAGAGTTGTAACTGGGGTGAGGGAGGGCTTTCAACAGGGTGGGGGCGGATTTAAAAGGAGAACATAATAACCGTGTTTGGATTTGTATGTGTTTCACGTCCGAAATGTTCAGTGAATAGGTGGGGTTTTTATAGTAATGTCTAAAAAAGGTGAGAGCAGCTTTTAAGCTAGAACCTGGGAGAAGCCAATTACTCAGGGGCACATCGTTCAGAGGAAGGTATCCAAAGGAGAAGCAAGAGTATCCCATAGAAAGGTTGCAATAAAGGCTCAAATGGCAAGTGCCTTTAAATAAAGAGCAGAACTGCTATGAAGGCTTTAAATTCAAACCTACGTACTTTGTAATGTCTCTGACCATGACTGTCGCTGATCCGGGATATTGACAGGATCTGTAAACTTTATTCCAGAAGGTTTTCGTTCGTTAGGTTATTAGAAGAGGACATGAATAGGGAACTAAAGTCTAATACTCTGCGAGGTTCTTCTGTGTTTGGTTTGAGTAATACTTAACATGTGGTGGTGATTGAGTGGGTGTTTGCAAGCAGGATATGTAGTTTTGCTCGGGACATGTTCTCCAAATGGATTAATTTTGCAGATACCATGAGTAGCGAACCTATTTTCTAAGCCAGGGTAGGTGCAGTATGATCTCAGTCTCTCAAATGTACTGCTAATGCTCAGCGTAGTACTTGCTTTGTGTCAGAGAGCTGCCTCCTGGAGTTCGTAAGATGTAACAGGTATGGAAGGCTTGTAAAGATGTGCTTGGAAATTCTTCTTTATCAAGCCTGTTGCTCCCTGTACAATGGGAAAGATTTCTGTAACCTTCTGCCACATTTTCTTTGTCTCTGACTGCATTTCTTGGTACCTCGCCTTACCATGTGATTCACAGAATAATCACTCAGTACTGACACTTCTATTATCAATGCTGTATTTTTCTCCTTTACCATTATGTCAGGTTTCCTGGCATCCAGTTTCTTATCCATCAGAATGGGAATGTCCCAAGCGATCATAACCTCTTCATTCTCTGTTGTTCTCTTAGGGTCATGATCCCAGTGCTTTTCAGGGACAGTGAATTTGTAGTATTTAGAGTTTCCAGTGGAGGAAGTGTGGTACTTCGTTGTGCCTTTCTGTATAGAAATTTTCCACCATCAGAACTTCACAGCCTGCTATAAGGTGAGTCATTGTTTCCAGCTCTTTCTTACAGAATCAACATATGTCTGTTTTGCCAGTTTTTTCAATGTTCACCATAAACCATCTTGTCTGTAATCTGTTGTCATGGGCTGCAACTATCATTCAACATTTGATTTCAGTTCACCTCTCCTTAAACATGTGTGCGTTCCTGATCGACAAAAGGTTCTTAGAATAACGCTCTGTATTTTCCATTGTTGTTTGCATTTGCTACTTGTTTTTCCTTGCTTGCTGATCCAATTCTTTGAAGAGGTTTTTTTCTCTTGTTTTGTTTTGCGAATTCTATTACTTTCCCATGCATACCTGTGGATTTTCATTCCTTTCTTCGAGTCGTTGGAACACTTCTCAAAGTTTGATGATGGAGACAAATTCTGGAAGTTTACTTCCATAGTTCAGCACTTTTTATGTATTTAGAACATAAGAGATGTCATACTGGGTAAGACCAAGGTACATCAAGCCCAGTATCCTGTTTCCAACAGTGGCCAATCTAGGTCATAAGTACCTAGCAGTTTCCCCAAAAGACACAGGTTCCTCAATGCTTGTATTGGGTCAAGCAGTGATATCCCGGATCCCTTTTAATAATGGTTTATGGACCTTTCCTCCAGGAACTTGTCCAAACCTTTTTTAAACACGGTTACACTAACAGTTTTTACTACATCCTCCGGTAACAAATTCCAGAGTTTGATTACACGTTGAGTGAAAAAAATATTTTCTCTTATTAGTCTTAAATAGTTTACCCTGTAGCTTCATTGCATGTCCCCTAGTCTTTCTATATTCTGATAACGTAAACAATCAATCTATGTTTACCATTTCCACTCCATTCATTAATTTATAGACTTCTATCATATCTCACCTCAGCCGTCTCTTTTCCGAGTTAAAGAAGTTTCTTCATAGGGGTATCCTTCCATCCCCTTTACCATTTTGGTGGCTCTTTGAACCTTTTCTAATAATGCTATATCCTTTTTAAGATACAGCGACCAGAATTGCACATAATATTCAAGGTGCGGTCGCACCATGGAACGGTACAGAGGCATTATAATATCCTTTGTTTTATTTTCCATTCCTTTCCTTATGATACCTAGCATTCCATTTGCTCTCTTGACCGCTGCTGCACACTGGGCGGAGGGTTTTTAACATGTTTTCCACAATGACGCCTAAATCTTTTTGCTGGGCGGTGGTTCCTAATGTGGAACCTTGCATCGTGTAACCATAGTTTGGGTGGTTCTTCCCTAGGTGCATAACTTTGCACTTGTCCACATTAAATTTCATTTGCCATTTTGATGCCCAGTCTTCCAATTTATCAAGATCCTCTTGCAAGTTTCCACAATCCTCATGGGTTTTAACAACTTTAAATACTTTTATGTCATCTGCAAATTTGATAACCTCACTCATTATTCCTTTTTCCAGGTCATTTATGAATATGTAAGACAAAATCTTCCTTGTCTAAAGCCATGTTGGCTGTCTCCCATTAAGCCATGACTATCTAAATGCTGAGTAATTTTGTTCTTTATGATGGTTTGTCAGACGGCTGCCTGGGTGAGAATCTTCACAGTCTTGACAATGCATATATTTATATGATTTTGGCAAGGTATTGTGGGTAATGTAGTTCATTCACACCAGACACAGCTGCTGACAATAATTTAGTTGTGCACAAGTGGTAAAGTCAATAAGATACTTATTTATTTATGGGGTTATTTCTCCCAGCACAGATATGCTTGGTAGCACATAAATTAGGTTACTTGCTTGCAGTGTTTAACTTGGTAAAACAAAGTCAAAAATCAAAATCAGGAAAACAACCTTCAAATTTGTCAGGCAATTAGCTAATGTTTTCTTAGCATATCTCTAACAAACGAAAAGCCACAAAGAAAGAAATAAACTGTTCTTGTAAGGTTAACTTCTGATTACTTTCCACACAGATCCAGAAGTAATTCTCTCCTAGCTCACAAGCAATTAGGTGCAGCTCAATTGCTATCAGTTATTCAGCTGAAACCCTTTAGCTGGCTGGCTTTCTACTGTGTGAGTCAAATCCTGCTTCAGGAGCTTTTCTTAGTGGAATAAAGAACAAATTTATATTTCTTTGTGATGGCTGCTGTGCTTTATTACAGAAAGTTACCAACAGAGTTTGGATAGAGAGCAGTCCATATAAACAATATCTTGATCTGCTATTATTTCCCCTTCATCAACAAGCATAGGGTCACTATCATAAATTGGCACAGATGAATCTTTCAATGGAGCACTTTCAGGAGAATACTTGTTTCCCTGCTGTCTTTCAAGGTTATAGCTAGGGCATAGATCAGTGTTCATACCTGAGCTTCCATTGCTGCCATAGTTCCTCTCTGTATAGCCTGGCCAGTATGTAGTCCAGTTCTTATGCCCAGCCTTCCAATCTTGATCCCTGGACACTGGATCTCTCTTCACATACCTTCTGGCATAGGTCTTAGAGTCCCTTCCACGTGCAGCCGTCTCCCTCACAGGTAGCCTCTGGTGATTCCTATCTCTGCAGCACCATTCCTCTGGCTTTCCCCAGTCCAATGGTGTATGCTGGCTCTTAGAATACCTCCCAGTATACGTACTGCCTTGAACTCTTCTAGACCTCTCAAAGGCTTTTCTTCTCTTCCTTCCAGAGGGTCTCTTTCCTTCTCTATCCGTCCGGTTTGGCTTCTGCTTCTGCTGATCCTTCAGATGAAAGTGATGATCCTTCTCTGGACATTCAAGGTAATCATGAAGATGATCATGGAGCTGATGCTTGTCATCTGTAGAATAAACTCTACTCTTATTCTGCCTTGATGAGTGCTCCTCCCTAACACAGCGCAGCTGTGCTGAATCAGGCCCTGCCCTTTGAGATGAGTGCTTAGGGATTACCTCATAGCCCTCCTGATTGAACACACGTTTCCCCACTTCAGCTCCTCTAATGGCTGTTGGAAACCTGGTGCATTCTGGGACTGGTAGTCTTTTATGGGAAAATTCTGTTTTCTTATTTCTACCAGAACTGACAGGTTGCTTGCTCAGAGTCACATCATCTTTTCTATAGCTCCTTCCTGAGCTATGATAAGCTTCCTTATCACAGGTTTCTACCATTTTTCCTGGTACTGACGTCAGGCTCAAAGGTCTGTAGTTTCCCGGATCACCTCTGGAACCCTTTTTAAAAATTGGCGTTACATTGATGATCCTCCATTCTTTAGGTGTTACTGATGATTTTAATGATAGTTCACGGATTACTAATAGGTCTGCAATCTCATATTTCAGTTCTTTCAACACCCTTGGATGTATACCATCCGGTCCAGGTGGTTTGCTACTCTTCAGTTTATCAAATAGTTGTAATACATCTTCCCGGTGTAGCGATATTTCTTTCAATTCTTCTGCAGCGTCATCTTTAAATACCACTTTAGTCATGGGTAACACCCCTACATCTTCCTCAGTAAAGAACGAAGCAAAGAATTCATTCAGTCTCTCCGCTGTAGCCTTGTCTCCTCTTACTGCCCCTTTTACCCCTCTATCATCTAATGGTCCAACTCTCACAGGTTTTTTGCTACGAATGCACTTGAAAAAGTCTTTATTATGCGTTTTTGCTTCCACAGCAAGTTTCTTCTCATATTCTCTTTGCTTGCCTTATCAATGCCTTGCATTTAACTTGCCAGTGCTTGTGCTGTTTCCAGTTTTCATCATTTGGCTCTTTTTTTCCATTTCCTGAAAGATGCTTTTTTTGGCAACAGCCTCTCTGACCTCACCTTTAAACCATGCTGGCAGTTTTTTGGACTTCCTTCGACTATTCTTAAAGTGTGGAATAGAGCTGGTCTGGGCTTCCGAGATAGTATTTTTAAACAACACCCAAGCTTGATGTAAGTCTTTTAACTTTGCAATTGCTCCTTTTAGTTTTTTCTTAACCATTTTCCTCATTTTATCATAGTCTCCCTTTCGAAAGTTAAAAGGTAGTACAGTTGATTTCCTTACCATCCCTCCTCCATTAATTAAATCAAACGCGATCATGCTATGATCACTATTGCGAAGTGGCTCCAACACCCTTATCTCTTGCACCAGATCTTGTGTTCCACCAAGGACTAAGTCCAAAATGGCTTCCTCTCTGGTGAGTTCATGAACCAGCTGCTCCAAGAAGCAGTCATTTATTTCATCTAGAAACTTTATCTCCCTAGCATGTCCTGCCGTGACACTGACCCAGTCGATACCGGGGTAATTGAAATCACCCATTATTATTACCATTCTGTAACTTTTGTTAGCTTCCCTGATTTATTTGATCATTTCATCAGCCATTTGTTCATTCTGACCAGGTGGTCGATAGTACACCCCCACTGCCATCGCCTTCCCCTTTTTACATGGAATTTCAATCCATAGAGATTCTACAGCAAATTTTGTTTCCTGCAAAACTTTAATCCTTTCTGACTCAATGCCCTCTCTAACATAGAGCGCAACCCCTCCACCAATTTGATCAGCTCTATCATTACAATATAGTTTGTACCCAGGTATCAGTGTCCCACTGGTTGTCCTCTTTCCACCATGTCTCTGAGATACCAATCATATCTAACTTCTCATTTAGTGCTATATATTCGAACTCTCCCATCTTATTTTTTAGACTTCTAGCATTTGCATACATGCATTTTAGAGGCTGTATTTTATTCATATTAATCTGGTTATCGGTAGGCAGGGGTAATTTGGAATCTTTTAGCTCCGTGTGCTCCATACTCAAGGGCATTTGGGCTACCTTTTTCTTTATTGGAACCTCTCTGTTGATGTGCCCTAACTTCATTCTTTTGGTAGTATCCTTCAAGGATACCTTCTTCCGAACCATGTGCTCTTGGGCACCTGTCAGCTCTCCCCTATTATCTAGTTTAAAAGATGCTCTATCTCCTTTTTAAAAGTTAATGGCAGCAGCCTGGTTCTATCCCGGTTAAGGTGAAGCCCATCCCTTCGGAAGAGCCCCTCCTATCCCCAGAATGTTCCCCAGTAGAGGGTTGTGAGGACTGATTCCTGCTGTCCCTGGAGAACACCTGTTACTAGGTGAGTGACTGCACTTTCCCTTGTCCCCAAAGGGCTCGCATTCTGTTTTTGTACCTGAGGCAACAGAGGGTTAAGTGGCTTGCCCAAGGCCACAAGGAGCATCTGTGGGACTAGAAACACCAGTTTTTCTGGCCCAAGGTTAATGTCCTCTAGCAGGATTCAAACCCCTAGCCCTCTGGTCTGAGATAATTTGCCCCAACCTCTAGGCCACACCTCCCTCACTTTTGGATTTGGATCCGAAGATGCTGTCAGGTAGACTTGGAGGCCTATGATAGTAGCCCTGTGAGTGTAATCAATCTCTATAAGTCCTTGCCCTCCTTCAGCCCTAGGAATGTACAGTCTTGGCATACACTGATTCTTGTAAATTAGTTCATGGGCATAGAGGAGTTTTCTTTGCACATCCAGTTTTTCAAGATCCTTGAGGCCAGTCCACAATCCCAAAGCTGTATGAGAGTACAGGAATTGACAGCTGATTGATGGCTTGTATCTTATTCTGTGATGATAAAGCACTTTTCAGTAACTATTTTAATCTTCTGTAATTTACTGATCTTCTCTCTCAATAGTCTCTGCTAGTCATTCCTTCCTCTATTCTGAGAAACTTATATACACCTTCCTGTTCAAGGTCCTTGATGTCACAGCCCTCTGCAAGGGAGAGGTTTTCAGTTTTGCTCAGTTTTCCTCTGGAAAAAGGTTGTCTTAGCACACTTAACCAAAAGTCGCCCTGATGTCGTCAGAAAAGCTTGTCGCCACACGAAGTTGCTCTGCTGATTGTTGGCCTCTGGAGCTGTAGAGCTTCAGATCATCTATAAATAGTAGATGGGAAGTTGTTTCTGGGTTGTTACTTTCTTTAGGATTCTAAATCTGTATCCCAAAGTGTTGATGAGAGCTCTCATTGGATTAAGCACCACACTAAACAGAAATATTCCTCGCTGTATCTTAATGTTAGGAATGATGTACTGACCATATTCATATCTCAAAAGTGTGGTTTGGCACATTGTCATAGTGAACTTAATGTACTCTATCAAACCAGGATTTATTTTATATAGTTCAAGGCAATGTATTATCCGAGTGTGGGATGCTTTCAAAAGCTTTCTTATAATCAATCCATGCTATACTGAGATTTCTGCCTTAGCGCTGGCCATGATGACTTTATTCAACATTAACTAGTCTTTGGTTCCATATGTCCCTCACTTATTGCCCTTTTGCTCTTTTGCCATGATGGTATTGAGCTCAATGTGATCATATATTCTGTCTGCATCTATCGTAGTGAGCAGTTTAAAGATTGTAGGTAAACAGGTTATTGGACAACTTTCTTTTGCTGTGTAGGGAGGGAGGGGAGGATAATGTTGTACATCAGTGACTGTTTCTACAGTATGATTTTTGAGAGGAAGTCCATAATGATAAAAGTGGGGAGGTGGAGAAGGGAGGATTTTGCGGACAGTGGAGAGAGATTATCCAACTAACGTTGTGTGCTGAAGGGCTGCCTGAAGCTCACTCGGGAAAGATGATCAAATATAGGGGGAATTCAAATTGGATCCCTATATATTACAGGGATACACCATCCTTGTAAAAGGCGCAAGTTTGTTCATCCAAGATTGTATTCCTTGTTTATTGTAAACTCAATGTAACCGATTACATTGCTGTATATTTTGTTCAAATGTAAACCGCACTGATTGAAATAGCGCGGTATATAAGAAATGCAAATAAATAAATAAATAAGATACTTGACTTGTTGATTTGCGCCAACATAGACATAGCATTTCTACAGGAAACCCATTTAACTGAAAGTGAACACAAAAAGTTACAAGCCAGGAGATACGATGTTCTGTTCAGCCTTTTAACCTAAAAAATGTGGGGTGGCAATACTGGTGCATAAGAGAATCCCATGTCAAATATGCCACAGGGAGGGATACTCAAGGGCAAATGCTCTGGACCATGGGGAGAATTGAACAATATGAAATATCCCTTCTCAACTTGTGTGCTCCCAATGACTCCAAAGGCATTTTTTTCCAAAAGAATCTGGAGGAATTTGCCAAAGTAGCGTAAGGAGACTGGTTGGTAGCAGGAGACTTTAACTGTGTGTTGGGAGTGGCGGACCGCTCTATATACCACAGTTGCATCATTGGCAGGGGTGGCAATTAAGAGACTGTATCAAGTGCTGGAGCCTGGTGAACCTATGGAGGAAAGAACTGGGCATAGGTGTCAGTTCAGGACCTATAGCATATGTATTCTTTAACACCTCCCACACATGCTATACTTCCCAAACTGACACCTATCCCCAGTTACATATTTTGATCCCCAAGGCCAGTGCCGTTAAGTTCGATAAGTTAAAAATACATCCAGTTGAGTTATCAGATCATGGGATGGTGGAATGTTCTTCGTATCCCTCAGGCCATAGGGTTAAGGCAGATTGGTTGGGGTAGAGGGCCAAAGTAGTACTACTTAAGAAGGAGGAGCTATTGAAGAGGCTTAAACATGAATGGCACCAATATATGAAAATTAACGACATTGGGGAGACCTCATTTGAGACACTGTGGGGATGGTGGAAAAGCTTTCCTGTGGGGTCTACTGATCCAGTGGGTATCTCGGGGGGGGGGGGGGGGTGGAAGGAGAAGATGAAGTCACAACTACTCCAACATCTTGGGGAGTTCCAATTAGAGCACAGCAAAAATGGGAGAAGGGACACATTGCGTAAAATCAGAGGTTAGTCATAGACTTCATGCCCTTGAATTGCCTTCCTCTTGAGCTTTATGAAAATACATTACATGGAACAGGACAGTAAAGCGGGCAAATTGCTCGCTTGGCAACTGAAAAAACGAAGGGCCACGCAACTTATAGCAGATCTCCGGGGGGGGGGGGGGTGGAGAGGAACAAATTTGTTCAAAGAAAGGGATCTGTGAAGAATTTCAGGCCTTTTATACTAATTTGTATAAATCAGAATGCTTGGCGTCAGAGGTAGAGATGAAAAACTACCTAGACTCTCTCCCCCTTCCCAAACTAGGAGATGAGGAGGCAGTGGTGCTCCAATCACAGAAGCTGAAGTGCAGGTGACAATTAGGTCACTGCCCAAAGGGAAGGTTACAGATGCGGGATACCCGGCAGAATTTTATCAGTATCTATCTGAGGATCTTTCCCCTCTCCTAGCACAGATCTTTTCAGGGGCACTGTGGGGATTACCCCCCTTCCGGCCTCAATTGCTCAAGCTAATTATATAGTTTTACCTAAGGAGGGCAAACTCCCCCCGCCCCCCTCACATCTGTAGTAGTTTCAGACCCATTGCTCTAATTAATAACGATGAAAACTTTTTGCTAAAGTGCTTACATAGGCCATGTGGTCTTTTTCTGCCGTCACATATCTATCTATAGTCTGTGCTTCCATATCAACAACTACAACAGTCCTCTTTTTCCCTTTAGAGAATCCTCTGTGTTGGTCCCATGCTTTTTTGAATTCAGTTACTGTCCTCATCTCTACCACCTCCACTGGGAGACTATTCCACAGATCCACTACTCTTTCCGTAAAGAAATATTTCTGCATATCACTCCTGAATCTATCTCCCTTCACCCTCATCCCATGTCCCCTCGTAGCAGAACTTGCTTTCAGTTGAAAGAGGCTCTCTCCCTGAACATTTATGCCACGGAGGTATTTAAACATCTCAATCATATCACCTCTATCCTGCCTTTCCTCTAAACTGTACATATTAAGATCCTTAAGTCTGTCCTGATATGCTTTATAATGAAGACCACTAACCATTTTAGTAGCCACCCTCTGCACCGACTCCATCCTGTTTACATCCTTTTGAAGGTGCAATCTCCAGAATTGCACACAATACTCCAAATGGGGTCGCAACGGAGACTGATACAGAGGCACTATCATCTCCTTTCTTCTGCTGGCCATTCCTCTCCCTATGCACCCAAGCATTCTTCAACTTTCGCAGTCATCTTTTCTACCTTTTTATATTCTTTTGAAGGTGCGGTCTCCAGAATTGCCTGCTCTTCTCCCAAGTTATTTGCAATGGTAATTGAAGTCTTTGCCGCTAGGGTATGAGCCAACCTGGACATTAGCCCCATTGTGGTTGGAAAGCATTAGCCCCATTGTGGTTGGAAAGCAGATACCACCTTTCTTTTTATGCCCAATCTGCAAGAATCCCTCCCCAATTTATTGGCCAAAATCCAGAAGTTCTCCATCATTTCTGGGTTTCTGGTCAATCTTAGTAAAACTGAGGCTCTTAATTTTGGGAGGGCTATCTGACAAAGCCTTTTTAGATTTCCCCTTCCAATGGGCAACTCAGAAAATTTAGATATTTGAGGGTTCAAATAGGTAAAGATCCACAAGACTTTTTGGTTTAATTACTCCACATTGGTGTCTCAACTAGAAACTGATCTGCATCAGTGGACTAACCTGACTCTGATTTGGTTGGGACGCCTAGCATCATTTAAAATGTCCATTGTCCTGAAGTTCAGTTTTCTATTCTCCCGAATCTCTATTAATCTCCAGAGTTTCTTGAGAAGTAGGAAAGGAGACTTCTTAAATTTGTCTGGGGGGCAAATGTGCTCGCATCGGGGCCCATCATTTCCCTAGGACAAAGGAACAGGGAGGGGCCAAGTTCCACTCTTGCGGTTGTGCCATCAGGCTGTTTTGAGAGCATTTAAAGACCATCAAGATTGTCCGGCAGAAGCCCTTTGGGTAGATATTGAGTGGCAAGTGCTCTCCTCATTCTCCATTTTTGAGAAGTTAGACTGCTTGGTAGGCATAGGGAATGGGAAGTCAGATGAGACAATCTGGAAAACACACCCTTCCTGGGCCCATTGCCGCGAATGGGAAGGCTGTGCCATAAAAAGGGTATCTTTCCGCCAGCTTTGTCAACATGATCGTTCATCAGAGGTTAGGCACCTTCTCTGGCCCTTTTCAAATTCAGGCTGAAAACTCACCTCTTCGCTGCCGCTTTCGGATCTTGAAGCACCTGATCTCCGTTGTGTTTCCTTACCATCCCCCCTAGCTGTGTGTCATGTCTACAGCTATTGTGTTGTCTGTCTAGACTAGATTGTAAGTTCTGATGAGCAGGGACCGTCTCTTACACGTGTCTGTGCAGTGCTGCGTACGTCTTGTAGCGCAATTTATTTATTTATATTTCTTATATACCGTGCTATTATAATCAGTGCGGTTTACAGTGTGTTAAGGGCAAATAATGCAGAACTTTGCCATTTACTGTGTATTAAATGAAAAAAATCCTGTTATCCCCTTAATGCCCGTTAGTAACGCCCCCTCTAAGGGGGCACTTTAATAAAGTGATTCCTGCATTTGTGGTACATCCATACAGGCTCCTGGCTATGTCTACTGGCAAAGTATGGAAGCTTCATGCCAGTCAGTGTCCTTTAAAGCACCAACCAGCATAAGGTGCGTACCTTGCTGTAGCCAGGGCAGAGCGCGGGAGTTTGCATGTGCACAAATTAAGGTACTTTATAGTTTACTATGTACATATGTATGTAAACTGTGCGCATACAAGAGCATCTTCTAAGGACAAGTAGGTGCCTATCCTGATGCCCTCTCATAAAATTACTTTTTAAAGTCAAAGCACTCTTAAATGACCTTTAGCAGGAAGACGTCACATTTCTGACTGTTTATTTTCTTAGATTTCTAAAATTCTTCTATGTATGTGACAGTAATGAAGGTGGATCCCAGGCTCGGGAAACAAATGAGCTGTTCCCCATTGGCGATATAACTGTCTCCCCAATCTTATTTTTTGAAGGTGTGAACAAACAGGATAGTGTATCAACCAGCTCACCTTTATTTCGATTTTCAGAAAGCCTCCACGTCCCCTGCTCCTCTGCACGGTCTCCACGTCCCCTGCTCCTCTGCACGGTCTCCACGTCCCCTGCTCCTCTGCACGGTCTCCACGTTCCCTGCTCCTCCGCACGGCCTCCACGTCCCCTGCTCCTCCGCACGGCCTCCACATCCCCTGCTCCTCCGCACGGCCTCCACGTCCCCTGCTCCTCCGCACGGCCTCCACGTCCCCTGCTCCTCCGCACGGCCTCCACGTCCCCTGCTCTTCCGCACGGCCTCCACGTCCCCTGCTCTTCCGCACGGCCTCCACGTCCCCTGCTCTTCCGCACGGCCTCCACGTCCCCTGCTCTTCCGCACGGCCTCCACGTCCCCTGCTCTTCCGCACGGCCTCCACGTCCCCTGCTCTTCCGCACGGCCTCCACGTCCCCTGCTCCTCCGCACGGCCTCCACGTCCCCTGCTCCTCCGCACGGCCTCCACGTCCCCTGCTCCTCCGCACGGCCTCCACGTCCCCTGCTCCTCCGCACAGACGAGTGGGAATATAGCTGAAATGAACAGGTTGTGTTACTGCATTACCGGGGCTTGTTATGTTAATGATTTAAACCTTGCGGATTGTGAAGTATCTTATAACCTACCCAGATTCTTGGTCACTTTCTGTCTCGTCAGGTTTCTCTCTTGGATGCGAAGAAGAGTATGAACTTGGGGATTTTCCTGAAACAGTTTAAAAGGTGAGTGGAGCTCTCTGTCCTTTCTCTCTTGTTGCAGACCCCGTCTCATTACACAGTCTCGCTGTGCATACTCATCTTCACCAAGGTCACAGCGTCAAAAATGTACCACGGGTTTAATTAGCTTCCAACTCTTGCTGCTAATTCAGATGTAGCTTAGAATAATACCAAAAGCTAGGCTCTGAGAGGTTAGTAATCACTTCATGTGCCACACCTGACACCTTGGAGACTGATCTCAGAGTGCTGATGTCAGATTGCTTCCCTCATTGGTGAGGAAGGGATTTTTGTACTGGGAATATAATGGATTGATGTTTTGGAGGTAAGTTTTACCTTCTGGTTCTGTGTGAGTTGTGTCTACCTCTAGACAAATAGGTATCACCATACCCCATATTCTTGAAACAGAAGAGAAGGTATGGCATCAGTACTGGAGGTTGTGGTCTCAGGGTGTGCAATCTCTGCTGGACAGCTTTCTGACACGTATTAAATGAACTGAACGCAGAGCATCTAGCAAAGCTATCTGATATAAACCGGAAGCAGAGTACAGTAAAGTCTGGAACCCCCGGAAAATCGTTGCTGGAGGATAGCAAGCTAGGCGTGCGGCAGCTGGCTCACACTCCTCGGTGCATTACCCGTTGCCTGTGCCCCTCCCCCAATAACTATGGGATTGACAAACTCGGATAATATCACATGGAGGCTAGGTGCCGTCTCCCTGGGTGCTCAAGTACCCCCAATATCGAGAAAACACTTTCACCTTGTTTGGGGAGGAGTAATTTGTGTCCCTCCAATAATCATAAAGGGTTTGTTCTTGTACAGGGAGATGGGAGTTTGGTTTTGTTATACAGGGGTGTTGTATGAAGGACTCCTGTGTGAGATCCCAGTTCAGACATGTTGCAATTCATCATGACTGCTGTCCCCATTAAATGAGCTTTACCCCTCTACATAGCACCATTTTCTACATCGTCCACTTCAGTCAGTAATGTGAAAATCTCTCACTTGACAGTCTATTATCAGGTTACTTCTGTCCTCAGTGTGATGGGAGCCTAGA
Organism: Ichthyophis bannanicus; assembly: GCA_033557465.1. Lineage (NCBI taxonomy): Eukaryota > Metazoa > Chordata > Amphibia > Gymnophiona > Ichthyophiidae > Ichthyophis > Ichthyophis bannanicus. The sequence goes on from CM066035.1 coordinate 24,865,816, forward strand.
GAGACTTTGGTTTTGTCTCAGAAATTGAATGACCAATAGATTTTGATAGCAGTTGTCCCAGCCCTGTGTTCGAAGAGCCCAGTGTGGCCTATTTTTTCATAACCCACCTCTGTTGATCTAGGTGGTTCAGTCCCTCGCCACTCGATGGTCTGCCCTTTCCCAAAGTGCAGGGGAGATGCCAATAGCAATCTGGGACAGGACATTTCCTGCAGATTGACACTGTTCCCAGATGTTTCCCAAACCTCTTACGTCTGTGGAAGGGGCACAGCATTGGGGCAATGCTGAGGGTGAAGTTCAGAGGAGCAGGTGGAAAGAGAAAACGGGGAGCAGTTGGAGTTTGCTAAATTCCTTCCTGGATGTTCTACATATTCCTAATAGCTAACGCAGGGTGGAGGCTCCCTAATGAAGACTTTAGTTAGACTGGAATGAGGAAGGACAGCTATATGCCAGGCAGCTTTGGGTCTGCTGCGTGCTCCTGACTTATCCCGGGCCTGCTCTTGCCTGTCCCAATGTGGAAGCAGTTGTGCCAGCTGACTCTGCTCCATTAAGTGCAGACTCTGACACCTGTGCTTTTTCCAGAGGAGTCTGCTGCATCATAAAATTAAACAATGTGTGAAAGCAGTGTAAATTCCAGGAACAGGACAGGATGGTGTGCGTGTGTGCATCTGGAAGGAGAGTCGGGGTGGGGGCATGGGTAAAGATACCCTGTAACCGCTGCCAGGCTGTATGTCCCTTTCAATGCTCTACAGCACTGTAAGATAGTCGGGGGGGGGGGGGAGTAGAGGGGGGGGGGGCACAGATGCCAAAAGTCAGACCAACCAGCGAAGTTTGGTCCTTGGGTTTTGTAGAGGGTTCTTGAGGTCTGTTACACTCTGACAGCGCACTCTCCGCTCTCCATTAAACAGAAAAAAATATCTGTCCAATCTAGGAAGTGGTTCTGAAGCCAGTGAATTTAGTCAAGGAACTTAGGAAGTGGCACTCTTAAACAGAAACTTCTTTGTGAGTGACTAACTGGTAGCAGCAGAAAAGGCAACACGTCCCATCCAGCCTCCTGACTCTGAACCTCAGTCCCGGTCCCTTAGCTCTGGATGAGTCTGTCCCCCTCTAGATTTCTCTCTGAATCGGGGAACTCCGGTTAGGGCAGGTCCCAGAGTTGATTCAAGGTGTTGGCGCCCTAGGCAAGTCTGACGCCGCCCCCTAGTTATCAGAATCTATTGCTTTGATTGCCCTGCCCTTTGCTGCCCCTCTGTCCCCCCTTCCCAAGAAGCTGCTGCGCTAGGTGACCGTTTAGTTTCCTTGATGGTTGGACTGGCCCTGCTTCTGGCTTAGAAAGGACTGCAGACCCTGTTTCCTTCAGTGTGCAGCTCTCCTGTGGCCCAGTCCCATAGTTCCTGCCCCTCCTTGTAGCCTTCCCTCTCTGTGGGCACAGTTCCTGGTGGTTCTGCCCAGTAGCTCCTGATACGGCCCCTGCAGTACCTTGGCTTACGTGACTTTGAAGTCTTCTCGGACATCCTTGGGCAGATATGGAGAAGCTCTCTGGGGTTGCTCTTGACTTCTCTTCCAGATGTTACCGCACTAGAGCACAGGGTTGCACCACTTCTTCCTCTCCTAGGTGCTCAGCTGAATACCAGAGAACTCGCTTTGGTACACTGGCTGTGGCGCCAAAGACTCCTGCCACCTTAGGGGTAGGTTTCTACTCCATTTCCATGGAGCCAAAGATCCAGATTGAATCAGCACTGGGGTTTTATACCTACTGTGCTGTCTCTTAAATTACTCTGGTTCTCTCTGTTTCATGTTCATATCAGGGACCCTCCCAGCATTACCTCACTGAGCTCTGCTGTACGAGTCCGAGGCTAGAGGATTTCCTTCTATTCTACAAACACAGAGGTTACATAATGGTGGTAGAACTTCTCTGGGAGAGCACTAATGGTACTAAGGAAATATGAATTCAGGGCCCAAGTGGTCTCTACACCTGTGCACAGGGGATGGGGAGAGTGCCCATTGGTGTGTAATCCTGTCACCGTGGACTTACCCTTTGCTGTAGGGATAACATGCCCCCATAGGTAGAGGGCTCCTGCATGCATGTGTGAGGATGTAAGAGTAATTTTCATGAGGGTGGGCACCTGCATGGTGGGTGAGGGAGGATTGTGAAGGGGGGGGGGGGGAACAGCATTGACAGGACCTTCTAATGTTAACGAAGATAATTGACTGTTCCGGTATTAATGAAGGTGGAATATTAAGTAAATCTAACCAGTTATTCCCCCCCAGGCACCAGTGCAGGGTTACTTACCTCCTCCCCTGGTACCATCACCAGCAAACTGCTCCCTTTGTTCCCCCACACCCTACTACCACCCTTGGGATATTCCCCCACTGCCCCCAGCCGTCCATCATTCTGTACAAGATAACCTCTTATTTCCTGCCCCACCAGCTCCAGAAGATATCGCTTCCTCTCTCCTTTTATTCATTTATTTTATTTGAGTGTTTTATATACCGCTATATCCAGGTAATCATAGCGGTTTACAATTAAAACAACCGATATATTAAACATTGTAACAATAAATGGTGCAATAGGCAATCAAGAGTGTACACAATTCAAGATAGTTTTAACTTATATACGGCATATTTACAGTTCTGTTGATCGATTCACCCTCGTTCCTCTTCAAAAGAAATAACTGCAGCGAGAGCCCTTTTTCCCATCCAACCCCCCCCCCCCCCACACCCCAGGACATACTAAACTCTTGTTTTCCCTTCTCTGCAGACCAGTTCAGCACATTGTGGAGGATATCCGGCAGGGCCGAGGGACTGAGTATGGAGCAGAGAAGCTGGTAGAACTGATGAAAATGCTTCCCAACAACGAGGAGGTATGACAGATCAAAGTGTGAGGACCGATAACCTGTTCCTTATCGTCACTCCAATCCAGTCCCTTTACTTCCGGGGGTTACGCAACCCTTCCAGCAGCTTGGAGGCTGAGCCCAACCTTTTTGGGGGTGGAGCGGTATAAATACCCCTGGGACCACCCACCAACTCCAGTATTCTCAGCCTCCAAGCAGCTGGAGGGTTCCGTAAGCCTAGGGCTTACTGGAGTCCCCCTTTCTTTAAATTTTACTTTAATCTTAATTGAACTTAGTGTTAATTCTAGCTTCTAAACTCTTTTAATTCCTTTATTTTGAGTATTGAATTTTATTTTGTCTCTGTATCTTTAAATTGTTCTCCTGCCTTCTCTCTCCCCCCCCCCCCCCCCCCCCCCCCCCCCCCCCCCGGGGACGGACGTCGGAGGAGAGTTTTCACCGGCGGCAGCGAGGAGGACAAGTCAGGATCCTCTCGCGGCTGCTCCGGGCTTACCCCACATTTCCTCGGCAGAGTCCTGTGCTGCTGTGCTGCCTCGCGCCGAAGCCCCCGGTGGCTGAGCGCTGGAGGCACGCCGCGCCTAGCCTCCTCCGTTTGTCCCGCTCCTGACCGAAGGGACGCGGAGTTGAGCCCCGGAGCCGCGATCGCAGCAGGCCCGCGGAGGTCGTTCGGCGGCAGCGGGAGGAAGCCGCTTCTGGCGCTGGAGGGTGTTCCCGGCCCTGGCTCTCCTCTCCCAGCGCCGCAAAGGCACAGTCGTTCTTTTCCCCGGGTCGAGCTCCACGTGGTTGAGGCCTACCACGTGTGGAGCCTACGGCCCGAGATTGCTGAATCGGCCCTCTGCACAGCTTCGGAAGAACTTCTAACCGCAAGTACAGAGTTTATGTTGGCAGGGGGGTTTGCTTGTGCATAATTTTTGGCACATATTCTTCACATTGAAGCTAATTTTAATTTTAATTTTAATTTAATTTTATTTTAATTTTAAGTTAAGCTGTTTATTTTCACTTCTCTAGCCTTGGTTCCATATTAGGAAAGCATTACAAGCTATTTGCTTTATCAGGGATTTGATTTACTTCCTTGGTTTCGCCGCACACAAGAGAAGCCCCGGCTCTCTCTCTCTCCCCTTTCCATGGCATCCAAGCCGCGGTGTCCTTCCTGTGGGACGCGCAGGGGCACCTCCGCAGAGTCAGGAATCTGCAGGAGCTGTGCCGCGGAGGCTGCATCAGTGGAACAGGAGATTAGCCTGGCCATGTCGCAGCCCTCCCAGGGATCAGGCAATCCTCTGGAAGGAGAAGGGGAGTCCCAGTTTCCTATCTCCACTCCGGCGGACCTGCCTATGCCTCCTCAGCCTTTACCCTCCCCCCACGCCAGTGCGGGGGGGCCCGGAGAATTTTTCTCTCCTGACTTCATCCTCTTATTCCATAAGGCCTACTGCCTACGTAAGCAGGGCCGGGGGGCAGAAGAGGCTGTCCCGCCAGCAGAGGACAAATCAGCTAGTGCCCCCGGGGCTACCATTCAGGACGCCGGTATCCCTGCTAAGCGCCCACGTCTGGGCGGCGAAGAGCTCCTAGCATCCCTATCCCAGGGTACTCCGGAGGAGGATAGCTCAGTTAAAGACTTGGAGGAGGATGAAGAGGAGCTAGAAGAAGGAGAGATCCCGGAAGAAGATCAGTCACGGGTAGTCAGGGTCTTTCGCCGTGAGGAGCTCCCGGCGTTAATTAATGAGTCCCTAAAGGTCCTCAATGTGGCCTCAGACACGCCCTCGCAGGAAGAAGAGTTGGAGGACCCTTTAATCCAGGCCTTCAGGAAATCCCAAAGGGTCTTCCCTATCCACAGGGTCGTGCGGCAGATGATCCAGGAAGAATGGGACCAGCCTGAATCAAGCTTAAGGGGAGTCAGGACCATGTCTCGGTTATACCCGCTCCCAGAGGCAGATAAAGAGCTGCTAAAATCTCCCAGAGTAGATGCAGCGGTATCAGCAGTTACCAAGAAGACCACGATACCAGTGGAGGGCAGTTCGGCCCTAAAGGACGCGCAAGACAGGAAGTTGGATACGCTCCTGAAACAAGCCTTTGATGTAAGCGCCATCGCCTTGCAGGCCTCCGTGTCGGGAGCTTGGGTGGCCCGGGCCTGTTTATGGTGGGCACAACAGCTCCAGTCAGAGGTCTCAACGGGCGAGTTACAGGCCAACTCGGCGAAGGTGGAGTCCGGAGCGGCCTACTTGGCGGACAGTCACTATGACCTCATCAGAAGCCTAGCCAAGAACATGGCCTCGGTCGTGGCTGCTAGGCGGTACCTGTGGCTACGAAATTGGGCAGCTGACGCGTCCTCGAAGTCATGCTTGAGCCGACTCCCCTTTAAGGGGAAACTCTTATTTGGAGAGGATTTGGAGAAAATAGTTAAGGACCTGGGTGAGTCAAAGGGAGGCAGGCTCCCGGAAGATAGACCAAAACAAGGGCGCCCTCCAGTCCCGGTGCCCTCCCAACCTAGGGACTCGCGGAGATTTCGTCCAGCCAGGTTAGGCTCCTTTCCCAGGGGCCGTTTTCCCTCGAAGGGACAAGGCTTCAGAGGTTTTCGGGGGGCAGGACGGGGTTTTGGGGCCTCCTCCTCCTTCTCGGGACCCAGAAAACAACAATGAGATGACGGAGGCCCAGGAGGAAGGACAGCCACTAGGCGGTCGCCTGAAGCTGTTCCTTCCCGCCTGGTCCCGTGTCACGTCCGACCAATGGGTCCTAGAGGTAATCAGAGAAGGCTATGCTCTCGAATTTTCAAAACAAATTCCTCCAGCGTTTGTTCAGTCGCCCTGCGGTTCCCCAGCAAAGGGGGTGACAGTAGAGGCAACTCTTGCCCGACTAATAGCTCTAGGGGCGGTGGTCCCAGTTCCACCAGACCAGTGCGGCTCTGGTCGATACTCGATTTACTTCATAGTGCCAAAAAAGGAAGATTCCTTCCGACCGATCCTGGATCTAAAGCAGGTCAACCGTTGCCTCAGGGTACCACACTTCCGGATGGAAACCCTACGCTCAGTCATAGCGGCCGTAAGGGGAGGGGAGTTCCTAACGTCCCTCGACTTGACAGAGGCCTATCTTCATATCCCGGTCAGGAAGTCCCATCAACAATTCCTGAGATTCGCAGTGCCAAGAGGCCACTTTCAGTTCCAGGCCCTACCCTTCGGACTAGCTACGGCCCCCAGGACATTCACCAAGGTGATGGTGGTAGTGGCGGCCTTCCTTCGGAAGGAGGGAATATTAGTGCACCCCTACTTGGACGACTGGCTGATCCGAGCAAAGTCACAAGAGGAAAGTCATGCGGCAACGGCCAGAGTGGTTCAGGTTCTAGAAGAATTGGGGTGGATCATCAATCGCCTGAAGAGCAGGATTACTCCCTCACAGGACCTAGAGTATCTCGGGGCAAGATTCCACACTCTCAGGGGCAAGGTCTTCCTGTCACGATCAAGATCAAGAGAGCTGAGGCGACTAGTCACGCAGTTTCTCGGCAGGCGAAGTCCCTCGGCTTGGCATTATCTTCAGCTTCTGGGAACTATGGCGGCGGCGATAGAGGTAGTCCCATGGGCCAGGGCACACATGCGTCCGCTTCAGCGGGCACTGTTACGTCGATGGTCTCCTCAGCATCATCCTCTGGCAATGCAGTTACCTTGCGCCCCGAGGACCAAACAGTCCCTTCTCTGGTGGCGGTGTCCAAGCAATTTGGACCGCGGGATGCCCCTCGAACCTCATCTGTGGTTACTATTGACAACGGACGCCAGCCTGTCAGGCTGGGGAGCACACTGCGAGGACCAGTTCGTCCAGGGCCGCTGGACACCGGTGGAGTCTCAGTGGCCCATCAACAGACTGGAACTAAGGGCCGTCACGCTGGCGCTCAAGGCGTTCTCGGCCTTAGTTCAAGGAAAAGCTATTCGCGTCCTTTCTGACAACATCACGGCGGTGGCCTACATAAACCACCAGGGGGGCACCAGCAGTCCTGCCCTGGAGAAGGAGGCAGACGTCCTCTTCCGGTGGGTGGAGCACAATCTACTAGCTCTTTCAGCTCAGCACGTGGTGGGCGAGGACAACGTCACGGCCGACTTCCTCAGCAGATGCAAGATAGACCACGGGGAGTGGGAACTAGACCAGGAGATCTTCGAACAGATAGTGGCCCGCTGGGGGATCCCAGTCATGGACCTCATGGCGCGGTTCTCTACAGCCAAAGTAGACAGATTCTTCAGCCGAAGGAAGGAAAGAATGTCCGAGGGCTTGGATGCCCTGTCTCAAAGGTGGCCTCCCAAAGGGCTACTATACGTGTTCCCTCCGTGGGCTCTGATCGGAAAGGTGCTGCAGCGGGTGGATTCTCACCAGGGGTTGGTAGTCCTCATAGCCCCGGATTGGCCTCGCCGCCCCTGGTATGCGGATCTGGTGAGGTTGATTGCCGACCCCCCCGTGGCGGCTCCCTTGCAAAAGGGACCTGCTGAGGCAAGGTCCGGTTCGCATGCCTCACGTGGATCGATTCTCGCTTACGGCCTGGCTATTGAGAGGGCGCGGTTCCTAAAACGAGGCTACTCAGGAGCAGTGATCTCGACGCTGCTGAAGGCGAAGAAGCGCTCGACCTGTTTATCCTATGTAAGGGTCTGGCGCATTTTCGAAGCCTGGTGTGCAGAGCATCGACGGAAACCTCTCTCAGCCTCTGTCCCAGAGGTCCTGGAATTCTTACAAGCAGGTTTTGAGAAGGGCCTGGCGCACAGCTCCCTACGGGTCCAGCTAGCGGCGATCGCTTGCTATAGAGGCAAGGTCCGGGGCAAACCCTTAGGAGAGCACCCGGACGTATCCAGGTTCCTGAGGGCAGTTAGTCGGCTACGCCCTCAGCGGAGGGTGGTCGTCCCCCCTTGGGACCTTAACCTAGTGCTGAATGCCATGGTCGGGGAGCCCTTTGGGCCAGTGAAGAGAGCTTCCTTAAAGGATTTGACCCTAAAGACAGTTTTCCTGGTAGCGATCTGCTCGGCCAGGAGGGTTTCGAAGCTCCAGGCGCTCTCCGCCCAGCCTCCTTTCCTGACCTTCCTAAAGGACAAGGTGGTCATGCGCACAGTGCCGTCCTTCTTACCCAAGGTTATCTCTCCTTTTCATGTGAACCAGACAGTCAACCTGCCGGCCTTCGCGGCCAAGGGGCAGGAGGGAAGGAATAACAAGCTGCGCCTGCTAGACGTCCAGAGAGTCTTGAAACGGTACCTAGCTCGCACAGCACCATTCCGGAAGTCTGACCGCCTGTTCATTCAGTTCGGAGGTCCACACAAAGGGGAGGCGGCGGCAAAGGCCTCGATCTCCAGGTGGATCCGAGAGGCAATTGCCTCCGCCTACATTCTCAAGGGGAAACAGGTCCCAGTGGGGCTGAGGGCTCACTCCACTCGGGCACAGGCGACCTCCTGGGCGGAATTCAGACTTGTCCCTCCGCTGGATATTTGCAGAGCAGCGACGTGGTCCTCGCTGCATACCTTCACCAAACACTATAGGCTGGACGTACAGAGCACTGCAGATGCGCGGTTCGGGATAGCGGTTCTTCGGGCCGGTTTGCCGGATCCCACCCAGGGTTGAACTGCTCTGGCACATCCCAGAAGTAAAGGGACTGGACTGGAGTGACAATAAGGAAATAGTAATTAGATCTTACCTGCTAATTAGTGTTCCTGAAGGAACGACAGTCCAGTCCCTGATCCCACCCGGTTCCGGCAACTGGCAAGTCCTCACGTTCATGGAGGAGCGCTGGACCGAGCGCGGAGCTGGGTCAGCGGGAGGGAGTGCAGGGGAAGCCCGGACTGGATAGAAGCAGCCACCTCCTCCGTCCGTTGCCGTTCCTCCTCTCCTTCTCCTATATTTTCAAAAAAAAAAAAAAAAAAAAAAAAAAATATATATATATATATATATGTATTCTATTGTTCAGAGTATTGAGTTATTGGTTTAGGTTAATGTATGCCGTTATAAGTTTTTGCATGGATGTTCGTTAAGTCTGCTTTTTCATTCGAATACTGGAGTTGGTGGGTGGTCCCAGGGGTATTTATACCGCTCCAGCCCCAAAAAGGCTGGGCTCAGCCTCCAAGCTGCTGGAAGGGTTGTGTAACCCCCGGAAGTAAAGGGACTGGACTGTCGTTCCTTCAGGAACACTAATTAGCAGGTAAGATCTAATTACTATTTAAAGGCCTACCTCTACTTTTTAGCATGTTAACTCGAGAATGTCTAAACCCACCTAGGAGCCTGCTGCTTTCCAAAATGCCCTGAGAGGAGAAGAGATGTGGTCCACAAGTTTACTGCCGGTGGCGGCTCAATGACAGAATGTGTATGTGCGAGCTTCCAGCACTATGGAGCGCTGTAAACCAGGAGTGGTGATGGGGGGGGGGGGAGTTAGTGTCAGGAATAAACGTGGCAGAAGCTTCTCAACAGCAGGTGTGTGTGTGGAAAATCAGCCCTAGCATGAAGATAGACACATAGAAATATGATGACAGAAAAAGACCACATCGCCTATCTAGTCTGTCCTTCCATAACAACTACAACAGTCCCCTTTTTACCTTTAGAGATCCTCTGTGTTTGTCTCATGCTTTTTTGAATTCAGTTACTGTCCTCATCTCTACCACCTCCACTGGGAGACTATTCCATGGATCCACTACTCTTTCCGTAAAGAAATATTTCCGCATATCACTCCTGAATCTATCTCCCTTCACCCTCATCCCATGTCCCCTCGTAGCAGAACTTGCTTTCAATTGAAAGAGGCTCTCTCATTGAACAGGGTTATTCAACTTGGAGGTTACATTGGGGTAGAACAAGCAATTGTCAGTTGCTAACTATATACAGGAGTGGAGGAGTAGCCTGGTGGTTAGAGCACTGGCTTGGTAACCAAGCAACCAGGGTTAAATTCCCACTAGCACTCCTTGTGGCCTTGGGCAAGTCACTTAACCTCCATTGCCTCGGAAGAAAGGCCTGGCAATCTACTTCCGGTGACACTGCCAAGAAAACCCAGGAGCTTCTGGGTCGCCAGGAGTCAGGACTGACTCGAAGGCACACATTGCATTTTTGCATTATGGATTCATCGTATTTTAGTTTTACAGGATATGCACAGTTGTCATACGTTGCTAACTTATCAGTGACAATAACTGAATAGGAGACAGTGCTGCATGGTTTTGCAGCTAAGGTGCATAACAGTGAGTAGAATTTGTATTACGACTCCATCTATTTTTATATCATTTTGTATTTATTCATGTGTTTATTAGTTTTATATAATCATTTTTATGATTGGTATTAGTCATTTATTTATTTTATTTTATTTTATTTATTTCTAGCTTTTTGTATACCGTGCTATTTGACATCCGTGCGGTTTACAGTCAACAATTTTACACAAGGTGGGAAGTGCCTTGTGCTTACATCAAACAGGACAAATTAACTGGGATTCTTAACATTGAACTATTTACATCTGGACAATGGCAGCTTACTAGTGTCGCTGTTACATTCTTATAGCTATTGGGTGGTTGTGTTTGTGCAAGGTGTTGGAGAACCATTGGATTGCGAGTAGTATGAGAGGAATAAATGATGTTTTATGGCTTTCCTGAATTGTGAGAGATCATTGATTGATCTTATGTTGGACGGGAGATTATTCCAACACCTTGGAGCGTAGAAAGAGAATGCCCTGTTTCTAGTTGTTTGCTTGCATTTCGTTACTTCGACCGGGGTTAACAGTGTGTTAGCGCTGTGATAAGGAAGCTTATCATAGCTCAGGAAGGAGCTATAGAAAAGGTGAAGTAACTCTGAACAAGCAACCTGTCAGTTCTGGTAGAAATAAGAAAACAGAATTTTCCCATAAAAGACTACCAGTCCCAGAATGCACCAGGTTTCCAACAGCCATTAGAGGAGCTGAAGTGGGGAAACGTGTGTTCAATCAGGAGGGCTATGAGGTAATCCCTAAGCACTCATCTCAAAGGGCAGGGCCTGATTCAGCACAGCTGCGCTGTGTTAGGGAGGAGCACTCATCTAAGCAGAATAAAGGTAGAGTTTATTCTACAGAGAATCAGCTTGAGCTTGATCATCTTCATCATCAGGAGGATCATCAGAAGCAGAAGCCAAACCGGACGGACAGAGAGGGAAAGAAACCTTTTGGAAGAAAGAGGAAAACAGCCTTTGAGAGGTCTAGAAGAGTCCAGAGCAGTACGTATACTGGGAGGCATTCCAAGGGCCAGCATACACCATTGGACTGGGGAAAGCCAGAGGAATGGTGCTGCAGAGCTAGGAATCTCCAGACGGTACCTGTGAGGGAGATGGCTGCACGTGGAAGGGACCCTAAGACCCGTGCCAGAAGGTATGTGAAGAGAGATCCAATGTCCAGGGATCTGGATTGGAAGGCTGGACATAAGAACTGGACTACATACTGGCCAGGCTATATAGAGAGGAACTCTAACAGCAATGGAAGCTCAGGTATGAACACTGATCCTATGCCCTAGCTATAACCTTGAAAGACAGCAGGGAAACAAGTATTCTCCTGAAAGTGCTCCATTGGGAGATTCATCTGTGCCAATCCATGATATTGAACCCATGCTTGTTGAAGAAGAGGGGGTGATAGCAGATGAAGAATCTGTTTACATGGACTGCTCTCTGTCTAAACTCCTTTGGTGATTTTCTGTTATAAAGTACAGCAACCATCACAAAGAAATACAAACTTGTTCTTTAATCTACTCAGAAAAGCTCCTGAGTAGGATTTTTAGCCACGCAGTAGAAAGCAAGCCAGCTAAGGGGTTTCAGCTGGATAACTGCTAGCAATTGAGCCTTACCTAATTGCTTGTGAGCTCTGTGAGAATCACTTCTGAATCTATGTGGGAAGATATAAGAAGTTTACCTGAAAAGAACAGTTTTTCTCTTCTTTGTGGCTTTTGGTTTGTTGTTTGATACATTGCTAAGAGAATATTAGCTAAAGCCTACAGAAAAGACCAGTTTGTTTCCAACCAGGTCTTATTTCTTTTGCTTTGATTGCCTGACAAGTTCAAATGTTGTTTTCCTGATTTTGTTTTTCCAAGTTTAACACTGAAAGCAAGTAACCTGATTTATGTGCTACCAAGCATATCTGTGTTGGGAGAAATAACCCCATAAATAAATATCTTATTGGCTTTACACTTGAGCACAACTAAATTATTGTGAGCAGCTGTGTCTGGTGTGAATGGACTGCATTGACCACAATCCCTTGCAAATCATATTGACATATGCACTTGCCAAGACTGTGAACATTCTCACCCAGGCAGCGCCTATTGACCTTCTTGACCTGTTATCGGGGATATGCGTAATGAGTGCCTTGATGGACGAGGGTGATATCCCGTTGATGGCTTTAAACGTAATGAGTAGTGCCTTGTAGGTGATTCTACCCTCTATTGGTAGCCAGTGAAGGTCCTTTAACATAAGGGTGATGTGGTCTCTTCTTGAGACTCCGCAGGGGACACGTGCTGCGGCATTCATTGCAAGCTGCAACTGGTTTAGGGAACTCTTGGGGATCCTGTGTTGGATGATGTTCGCATAATCGAAGTGAGGAAGTAGCAGGGCTTGGAAGACTGTCCTGTAGTCTTCATGTGCCAGCATTGGTCTTAGGTGACGTAACGTCTTAAGCTTGAAATATATAGCCTTGATGGTATTGCTTATGTGCGCTTTAAAGTCAAAACGTTGATCAAGTGTAATACCCAGATAGCATATTGTAGGCTTACTTGGGAGCTCAGCGTCTCTGACCTTTAATGTATTCGGAGGGGAAAAGCTTTTGTTCTTTGTTATGAACAATACCTCTGTCTTCTTGAAATTTATCCGAAGGTTCTGTTTGAGGAGCCAGTCTGTGATTGTGTTGAAGCAGTTAACTAAGGCAGTGAAGTCAGGATGCGCGACATCGAATGGCGTAAACAGGAGGACATCATCTGCGTAGATCAAGCAGGAGATTCCAAAGGATCGAATGATATCACAAATAGGCTGCATGTAGATGTTGAATAATAGTGCGGATAGGGACGAGCCCTGGGGTACTCCTTGGGTTTGTTGAAATGGATCCGAGGTGTTGTCTCCCATCCTTACATGTTGCCATCGGTCCTCTAGATATGACTTACACCAATCCCACGCCAAGCCCTGAATTCCGCTATCCTGGAGGCGTCTGAGGAGTTGAGTATGACTGACAGAGTCGAATGCTGCGGCAATGTCAAGGAAGATCAGTGCAAATCCTTTCTTGATATTATCTAATCCTCTGGATAAGGTATTGGTTAGTGAGGTTAGTATTTCTACGCCGTGAGCTTCTCGAAACCCATGTTGGCAGTCATCTAATGGGGCTGAGCTGTCTATGTGCTGTTGAATCTGTCTTTGGACATTCTTCTCAATTATTTTGGCAAGTAGGGGGATACTTGAGATCGGTCGATCTCCAGGAACAAGCAGGATTAAGTCCTCACATATGGGTACGTCGGTACCGACGGAGCCTGCGCGGGAAAGCTCCCCAGCTTCCCAGAAGGAAAGCTTTTGGGGCCTCCCACTGCGCATGCGCGCTGCCTTCCCGCCTTCCTGACCAACTCTCCTCAGTTCTTCTTTTTCCGCGGAGCCAGCAGGTCGTGTTCCTGTCACCGCTGAAGAAGTTATTTTAATTTATTTCTTTGGCCGCGTGTCTGCCTTCCCCGATTCCAGACCGGTACCGCCGGTCTTTATTCCTTTATTTAAAAAAATAAAAATAAAAAAAATCATCTTTTTTCCTCACTTGGTGTGTTTGTTCTGTGAGGCCTTTAGGCCTTCACAAATTCTCCCTCATGGAGAAACAAGCCTCTGGGTTTAAAAAATGCACCAAGTGCAGCGGTACTATTTCAGTCACTGACACGCATGAATGGTGTCTTAAATGTTTGGGGCCTGACCATTCCATTCCGGATTGCCCATCCTGTTCTTTGATGTCTAAACGTGGCTTACAGAACCGGGCAGCCAAGTTTCACATGCTGTTTTCTACAGATACTCCAGCATCGACATCTTCCAGGTCTTCCTCTCCTGATGGATCTCAGGTAACCAAACATTCCTCTGGCAGGTCCTCAAAGGGCAAATCTCCCTCTAAGTATCGAGATACCCCTGGGCTTGACCCTGAGGACCCTGCCCCAGCCAAACAACCCCGGCAGGAAGCTCCGGCTTCCAAAGCTCCTCCTATGGGGTTACAGGTTGACATCGATGGCACGGCCTCGACCGATCACCTGTTAGACTGTTCTGGGGTACCGGCTCATTCATCCGGTACCGACATCCAGACAGTCGTGGCGTCCATGGATCAAACAGTTCAATCCATGCAGCAGGCCATTTTCGCTTTCATTAAGGCTGCGACGCCCTCGGTACCGCTCCCTGCGGTACCGACTCCGGTTCCGGTACCACAACCGATACCGGTACCCAGGCCATCCACATCGACCAGGATACCGATTCCGGTTCCCGGTTCCGGGGTTTTTCCCGATACCGATCCGGTTCCGGGTACCCCCGATGTCGATACCGGTCGATACGCTTATCGATCCCTGGAAGCAAACAGACGATACTTTGAGTCTTCTGATGATTCTGATTCATCAGATGACTCTGCTGAAGTATCCCTTACTCTGAGGAGCCCTCTTCTCCAAAGAGGAGAATGTCTCCTCCAGAGGATTTATCCTTTCAAGACTTCATCATTGAAGTAGCTAAAGGTCTTTCTATTTCTGTATCCTCTGAAAAAGAACCTAGAGCAAAAACGTTAGACATTTTAGGATACTCTAAGGTTCCCAAAGAGGCAGTCACCTTGCCCATCCATGAAATTCTTCAAGAACACATGATGGACTTATGGGAGACTCCTCTCACCCTATCTCCACATTCTCGTCTGGACACCATGTATCGTGTCCCCCCTTCTCCTGGGTTTCAAAAAACTCAGCTCCCTCACCACTCAATCGTGATGCAGTCAGCTATGAAAAGGATAAAGAGTACTAAAAGACACTCTTTTACTCCCCCAGGAAGAGAATGTAGGACTCTGGATGCTTTTGGAAGAAAAATCTTCCAAGCAAGTATGCTTATTGGCAGAATCAACTCATACAGCCTTTATATGGGCATGTTTCTGAAGGAGATTGCATTAAAGATACGCCATTTTCTCCCCTTTATCCCAGAGGATAGAAAGGAGGAGTTCCTTCTTTTGCTAAAGCATACCCAAGATATTTCAAAATTCTCCAACAGAGCAGCCTTTGACTCCTTTGAGGGTGCTAGCAGAGCCTCAGGTATTGCCATTGCGGCTCGCAGAATTGCTTGGCTCCAGGCCTCTGACCTAGAACCCTGGGTCCAAGATGGGTTGGGAAATTTGCCCTGTACAGGTGAGAATCTGTTTGGTAAGAAGTGGCAAATCAAAGCCACTCAAATGGATGCAGAAAATGCTGCATTAGATAGACTTTCTAAGTCTACCTCTACCCCTGTTAAGAAAAAATCTTTCAAAAAGCCTTTCTACAAGAAGGCCAGATTTGCCACAAATACTGGTCAACAATCTTCTGCAGCTCGCTTTGCTCCTAAGCGTCAGCAGCCTAAAAAGGCCAGGGCAAAACCTGCAGGGGCTGCTACAGCCCAACAGTCCCAACCCCCTCAGGGGTTTTGACTTAAATCTAGAGAACTTAACCTTTCTGGCTCTAAAACCAGAACCTCTCACCATTCCAGGAAGGTTAACTCATTTTGCTCCCAGATGGGAGCAAATCACATCAGAACAATGGACCCTCTCTATCATCAGAGAGGGCTACAAACTACATTTCTCCAACCTTCCTCCCCATACCATGGTGAGAAGTTTCAATTCTCCCCCATCTCTCCTAAACCTGTTGAGTCAGGAGGTGACCACTCTTCTCGCCCAAAAGGCAATAGAAGAGGTTCCTCTTCCTCAACAGGGATCAGGTTTTTACTCCCCTTATTTTCTCATTCCCAAGAAAACAGGGGGGTACAGGCCCATTCTGGATCTCAGAGAATTGAACAAATTTCTATACAAGTAGAAATTCAAGATGCTTTCTCTAGGTACTCTCCTTCCATACCTACAGAGTCAGGATTGGCTTTGTTCTCTAGATCTCAAGGATGCGTACACACATATACTCATCCATCCATCCCACAGAAAATTCCTACGGTTTCTGTTCCAGGGAAAACATTTCCAGTACAGAGTACTTCCCTTCGGTCTAGCCTCTGCTCCAAGGGTATTTGCCAAATGCATGGCAATAGTAGCTGCATTTCTACGCACCCTGGGAATTTTTGTCTTCCCATACCTGGACGACTGGCTCCATCTCAGTCCGAGGCTCAGACTTCCCTGGATCGCACCAGATGCATCCTGCAGTATCTGGGACTTGTGATCAATCTGCCAAAGTCTCAACTCACCCCTACGCAATCCCTGGAGTTCATAGGGGCCTGGTTGGATACCACCACTGCAAAGGCCTATCTACCTCAGGCCCGTTGCCAACGTCTAGTGCACTTAGCCTCTCAGACTCAGTCCAGAAGCCACTTGACTGCGAGAGAGATGCTACAACTATTAGGCCGAATGGCCTCCACAGTGCATGTGGTGCCTTATGCTCGCCTACATATGAGAGCAGCTCAATGGACTTTATCCACCCAGTGGACTCAAGCATCAGGAGCTCTCTCAGACCAAATAGCAAACTCCAATCGTCTCTTTTGGTCTCTCCAATGGTGGATATCCACTCAAAATCTGTTGTTGGGGGCCCCCTTTCAACCATTGTTGCCCCAAGCAACCCTCACAACAGATGCCTCCCAAACAGGTTGGGGGGGCTCATCTCCAACATCTCTCCACTCAGGGCACTTGGTCTCCACGGGAGACCACCCTTCATATCAACCACTTGGAACTTCGAGCAATCTTTCTGGCTCTCAAAGTTTTTCATACCCTCCTCAGCAACATGACAGTCCTTATTCATACGGACAATCAAGTAGCCATGTTTTACATAAACAAACAAGGAGGGACTGGCTCTCTGTCGCTTTGCAACGAAGCTCTAAGATTATGGGCCTTCGCCAGAGAGCATCAAATCCATCTCCTGGCAGTATATCTTCCAAGAATCCAAAACTCTTGGGCAGACAGACTCAGTCGAGTTCTGCTTCCACACAAATGGTCCCTGCACATGGATCAGGTACTCAGAATCTTCCAGAAATGGGGAACCCCGGACATAGACCTCTTTGCAAGTCCGTGGAATGCCAAACTTCCCCGGTTCTGTTCCAGAATTCCGTGTCAGGGAGTTCAGGCCAAGGATGCCTTCCTCCTGCATTGGGGTCAGGGCTTCCTGTATGCCTTTCCTCCCATTCCTTTGATTCCCAAGACTCTGTTAAAACTTCAAAGGGATCAAGGGTCCATGATCCTCATAGCTCCACGCTGGCCACGCCAAGTGTGGTACCCTCTACTTCTGCATCTCTCCCAAGCCCCCTCCCTGGACTTGGGAGTAGCTCCAGACCTTCTGTCTCAGGAGGAGGGGACTTTGTGGCACCCAAACCCCAAGTCCCTTTACCTCAGAGCTTGGTTACTGAAGGCCTAGACCTTCACCACTTCAATCTTTTGCAGCAAGTGAAGGATATCCTACATGCCTCTAGGAAACCTTCCACTAGGCGTTCTTACGCTTTTAAATGGAAAAGATTTTCCATTTGGTGTGCTCAAAAGGGTCTTAACCCTCTAGCACTCCCATTGAATTCTCTTTTGGAATATCTCCTGCATCTCTCCAATGCAGGACTCAAAACGAATTCAGTAAGAGTCCATTTGAGTGCTATTGCGGCATCACTTAAGCCCATCAATGGACAACCTGTTTCCTCTCATCCTCTTATTGCAAGATTCATGAGAGGCCTAACCTTAACTAAACCTCCCATTCGACCTCCTCCGGTGGCATGGGACTTAAACTTGGTTCTTGGTCAGCTTATGAAGCCACCTTTTGAACCCTTAGCCACTACCTCCTTGAAATTTCTTTCCTGGAAGGTTATTTTTCTTATTGCAGTCACTTCAGCTCGCCGTATCAGTGAACTGCAAGCTCTAGTGGCTAATCCACCTTATACAAGGATCCATCATGATAAGGTGGTCCTTAGGACCAATCCCCACTTTATGCCTAAAGTTGTCTCCCCTTTTCATCTTAATCAAGAGGTATATTTACCTGTCTTTTTTCCAGCTCCTCATGCATCCAGTGCAGAGAGGAACCTTCATACTCTAGACTGTAAAAGAGCTCTTGCCTTTTACCTCCACAGGACACAGCAACATCGAAAGTCTTCTCAGCTTTTTGTTGCTTTTGATCCTTCTCATTTCAGACTCCCAGTCTCCAAAAGAACACTCTCCAATTGGATTGCTCAGTGTATCTCTTTTGCTTACCAGAGTAAGAACCTTTCTCTGGAGGGCCATGTCACCGCTCACAACGTGAGGGCCATGGCCACCTCTATGGCTCATTTAAACTCTGTGTCCATTGACCAGATCTGTCGAGCAGCCACCTGGGCCTCGGTTCATACCTTTACAGCCCATTACTGTTTGGACAAGGACTCCCGCCGGGATGCCTTGTTTGGTCAGGCTGTCCTCAGACACCTGTTCCATTCTTGAACAACTCCAGCCCACCTTCCCTGAATGGATGCCTGAGATCCATAGGAAGATGAGGAACCTTTTAGGGTCTCATACCCTTCAGGGGATCTCCCAGGCATCTTAGCTAGGGAGTCCCCATATGTGAGGACTTATTCCTGCTTGTTCCTGGAGATAGCAGTTACTTACCTGTAACAGGTGATCTCTGGGAACAGCAGGAATTAGTCCTCACAACCCACCCGCCTCCCCTAGGAGTTGTATCTATCTCTCTCTTTCCTTTCCTCTCTCTATTGTCTCAGCTTTAAACTCGAACTGAGGAGAGTTGGTCAGGAAGGCGGGAAGGCAGCGCGCATGCGCAGTGGGAGGCCCCAAAAGCTTTCCTTCTGGGAAGCTGGGGAGCTTTCCCACGCAGGCTCCGTCGGTACCGACGTACCCATATGTGAGGACTAATTCCTGCTGTTCCCAAAGATCACCTGTTACAGGTAAGTAACTGTGCTGTACGAGTCGGCTTTCTGAGGATCTAAACTATTGTTTTTGAGGAGCGGGCGAATGGAGGTATGCTTGAGAGAAGACGGGAATGTTCCTGTTGAGAAGGATAGGCTTGTGATCCTTGCTATAATCGGGCTGAGTTCTGTTTTCATTGTCCTAATCCAGTGCTGTGGGCAAGGGTCATTCGGTGCGGTAGTGGTATTGATAGAAGCAATAATGTTTTCGATGTCTCCTGCAGAAGGAGGAGATAGCTCTGTAAGCAGTGATGGTTGGACTGGAGTATTTTTTAGTGTGGTTCTCGGGGCTATGTCTGTTTTGATGGCTTTTGATTGAAGGTGGTTAGCGTACAGCTGGGGTTGTATTGGTTCATGGTGGGGGGAGGAGGGTTCCTTGGTTATTGATTTCACTAGGTTGAAGAGATCCCTGGGCTTACTTAGGGAGCGGCGAAGAATCTCAGTATGGAATTCTTTCCTTTTGGCGTATGTTAATTCCCGGTGTGCTGATAAGTGTGCTAGATAGGATGCTTGGTCCTCTGAATGTGAACGACACCATCTTCGTTCCAGCTTCCTTAAGTGGTGAAGAGACATCTGTGATAAGGAAGCTTATCATAGCTCAGGAAGGAGCTATAGAAAAGATGAAGTGACTCTGAACAAGCAACCTGTCAGTTCTGGTAGAAATAAGAAAACAGAATTTTCTCATAAAAGACTACCAGTCCCAGAATGCACCAGGTTTCCAACAGCCATTAGAGGAGCTGAAGTGGGGAAACGTGTGTTCAATCAGGAGGGCTATGAGATAATCCCTAAGCACTCATCTCAAAGGGCAGGGCCTGATTCAGCACAGCTGCGCTGTGTTAGGGAGGAGCACTCATCTAAGCAGAATAAGAGTAGAGTTTATTCTACAGATGACCATCTTCATGATCACCTTGGATATCCAGAGAATTGTCCTCAGTATCCTGAGAATCAGCTTGAGTTTGATCATCAGTTTCATCTGAAGGATCATCAGAAGCAGAAGCCAAACCGGACGGACAGAGAGGGAAAGAGACCCTTTGGAAGAAGGAAGAGAAAAGCCTTTGAGAGGTCTAGAAGAGTCCAAAGCAGTACGTATACTGGGAGGTATTCCAAGGGCCAGCATACACCATTGGACTGGGGAAAGCCAGAGGAATGGTGCTGCAGAGCTAGGAATCACCAGAGGCTACCTGTGAGGGAGACGGCTGCACGTGGAAGGGACCCTAAGACCTGTGCCAGAAGGTATGTGAAGAGAGATCCAGTGTCCAGGGATCTGGATTGGAAGGCTGGACATAAGAACTGGACTACATACTGGCCAGGCTATATAGAGAGGAACTCTAACAGCAATGGAAGCTCAGGTATGAACACTGATCTATGCCCTAGCTATAACCTTCAAAGACAGCAGGGAAACAAGTATTCTCCTGAAAATGCTCCATTGAGAGATTCATCTGTGCCAATCCATGATATTGAACCCATGCTTGTTGAACAAGGGGGAATAATAGCAGGTGAGGATCCTGTTTATATGGACTGCTCTCTATCTAAACTCCGTTGGTAACTTTCTGTTATAAAGTACAGCAACCATCACAAAGAAATACAAATTTGTTCTTTAATCTACTCAGAAAAGCTCCTGAAGCAGGATTTGACCCACACAGTGGAAGGCAAGCCAGCTAAGGGGTTTCAGCTGGTGACTGCTAGCAATTAAGCCTTACCTAATTGCTTGTGAGCTAGGAGAGAATCACTTCTGTATCTATGTGGGAAGTAATCAGAAGTTAACCTGAAAAGAACAGTTTGTATCTCCAGGAACAAGCAGGAATACGTCCTCACATATGGGTACGTCGGAACCGACGGAGCCTGCGCGGGAAAGCTCCCCAGCTTCCTAGAATGGAAGCTTTTGGGACCTCCCACTGCACATGCGCGCTGCCTTCCCGCCTTCCTGAACAGCTCTCCTCAGTTTCTCTTTTTCCGCGGAGCCAGCAGGTCGTGTATCCTGTCACCGCTGAAGAAATTGTAGTTTTTTGTTTTGTTTCTTTAGACCGCGTACCTGCCTTCCCATACCGATACCGGTATCGCCGGTCTTCCTTTTTCTTTCTTGAAAAATTATTTTCTTTTTCTTTTATTTTTCAGCACTTGGTCACTTCAGTTAGGCCTTCAGGCCTACTTGAATTCTCCACATGGAGAAGCCAGCCCCTGGATTTAAGAAGTGTACCAAGTGTACTGCTGTAATATCAGTCACAGACACCCATGAATGGTGTCTTAAATGTTTGGGGCCTGACCACTCCATTCCGGACTGCCCTTCCTGCTCCCAAATGTCTAAGCGTGGGCTGCAGAACCGGGCCAACAAATTCCATGTGCTGTTTGCTTCAGAGAATCCAACATCACAGTCATCCAGGTCATCATCTCCGGATGGATCTCAGGTAACCAAACCTTCTGTGGGCAAGTCCTCAAAGGGCAAATCTCCTTCAAAGCATCGAGAGGCTCTTAGTTTTGAGGACCCTGCCCCAGCCAAACAGCCCCGGCGGGAAGCTCTGCCTTCCAAAACGCCAATTCAGGGGCTACAGGTTGACATCGATGGCACGGCCTCGACAGATCACCTGTTGGACTGCTCTGGGGTACCGGCCCATACCGGTACCGACATCCAGGCAGCCGTGGCGTCTATGGGCAATACTGTCCAATTCATGCAGCAGGCCGTCATGGCTTTCATTAAAGCTGCAACGCCATCGGTACCGCTTCCAGCGGTTCCGGGCCCGGTTCCGGTATCGTCCGCCATGCCGGAACCCAGGCCTTCCTCTTCTAAACGCAAATCGGTACCGTATGGGCTTTCGCTCCATACCGCTTCCATACCCGGTACGCCCGATGTCGATACCGATCGGTATGCGTATCGTGCGTTGGAGGAAACTAGAGAATACACCGATTCCTCTGAGGATTTTGGCTCCTCTGATGAGTCTGCAGAGCTCTCCCTTGACCTTCCTGAGGAACCTTCTTCTCCAAAAAGGAGAATGTCTCCTCCAGAGGATTTGTCCTTTCAGGACTTTATTTTAGAAATGGCTAAAGGCCTTTCTATCACTACCTCCTCTGAAAGGGAACCAAGGTCAAAAAGATTGGATATTTTAGGATACTCTAAGTCTCCTAAAGAAGCAGTTACCCTGCCTATCCATGAAATCCTTCAGGAACAATTGATGGATTTCTGGGAGAACCCTTTAACTCTGTCTCCTTATTCCCGTAGGTTGGACACCATGTATCGGGTCCCTCCTTCTCCTGGTTTTCAGAAAACTCAATTGCCTCACCACTCCATTGTGGTAAAGTCTGCAATGAAAAAGATCAAGAGTACTAAAAGGCACTCTTCTACACCTCCAGGAAGGGAATGTAAGACACTGGACTCTTTTGGTAGGAAAATCTTCCAGGCTAGTATGCTTATAGCCAGGATTAATTCCTACATCCTCTATATGGGCATGTTCCTAGGGGAACTTGCCAAGAAAGTGCGGCATTTTGCCCCCTTTATCCCTGAGGATAAACAGGAGGACTTCCTTTCTGTAGTGAAACAACTTTCAGATGTTTCTAAGTTCTCCAACAGAGCTGCCTTTGATTCCTTCGAGGGAGCCAGCAGAGCTTCTGGCATTGCTATTGCAGCCAGACGTCTGGCTTGGCTCCAGGCTTCTGATCTGGAACCCTGGGTTCTAGATGGCTTACGGAATCTGCCCTGTACAGGTGAGAACTTATTCGGTGCAGAGTGGCAAGTTAAAGCCACTCAAATGGACGCTGAAAATGCCACCTTAGAGAGACTTTCTAAGTCCACTTCTACTCCCACTAAGAAGAAGTCTTTCAAGAGGCCTTATTATAAGAAGGCCAGATATGCTTCCAATACTGGCCAGCAATCTTCTCAACCTCGTTTTGCGGCCAAACGTCAGCAAACGAAACAAGCAAGAGCAAAGCCTGCAGCAGCTACTACAGCTCAACAGGCTCCACCCCCTCAGGGGTTTTGACTTGCCCCTAGAGAACTTGCCATTCCTGGTTCTGGACCAACCAGAACCTCTCACCATACCTGGAAGGTTAGCTCACTTTGCTCCCAGATGGGAACAAATCACAACAGAGCAATGGACCCTCTCTATCATCCGAGAGGGTTACAAACTTCATTTCTCCAACCTTCCTCCTCATCACATGGTGAGACCCTTCAATTCTCCATCTCCTCTCCTAGCCCTGTTGGGTCGAGAGATCTCTTCTCTGCTTGCCCAAGGGGCCATAGAAGAGGTTCCTCTTCATCAACAAGGGTCAGGTTTCTACTCCCCCTATTTTCTCATTCCAAAGAAGACAGGGGGATTCAGACCAATCCTAGATCTGAGAGAATTGAACAAATTTCTGTACAAGGAGAAATTCAAAATGCTCTCTTTGGGCATTCTCCTTCCATACCTTCAGAGTCAGGACTGGCTTTGTTCTCTAGACCTGCAGGATGCGTATACACATCTACTCATCCATCCATCCCACAGAAAATATCTTCGCTTTCTGTTCAGGGGAAGTCATTACCAATACAGAGTACTTCCCTTCGGTCTCGCCTCTGCCCCAAGAGTCTTTACCAAATGCATGGCAGTCGTAGCCGCATTTCTCAGAAGCATGGGGATTTTCGTATTCCCATATCTGGACGACTGGCTCATTCGAGCTCCAACTCAGTCGCAGGCCCAGATTTCCCTAGACCGCACAAGGAGCCTTCTGCAGTATCTGGGACTGGTGGTAAACCTTCCCAAGTCTCAACTCAGCCCTACTCAGTCTCTAGAATTCATAGGGGCCCAGTTGGACACCACCACTGCAAGAGCCTACCTTCCACTGGTTCGGGGTCAGCGTCTGCTGAGCTTGGCCTCCCAAGCCCAGTCCAGTACTCACTTGACAGCCAGGGAAATGCTACGCCTCCTGGGCCATATGGCCTCCACAGTACATGTGGTGCCCTATGCTCGTCTTCATATGAGAGCAGCTCAATGGACCCTGGCCACCCAGTGGACTCAGGCGTCGGGAGCACTCTCAGACCAAATACAAACCTCAAACCGTCTGTCTTGGTCCCTCCATTGGTGGATATCCACCAAGAATCTGTTGTTGGGGGCTCCCTTTCAGCCCTTGCTACCCCAAGCAACCCTCACAACAGATGCCTCCCAATTGGGGTGGGGAGCCCATCTGCTAACTCTCTCCACTCAGGGCACTTGGTCTCCACAGGAGGCCACCCTTCATATCAACCTCCTGGAACTGCGAGCAATTTACCTTGCCCTCAAGGTCTTCTATACCCTCCTTGCCAACCTGACTGTCCTGGTTCAGACAGACAATCAGGTGGCCATGTTTTACATAAACAAACAAGGAGGGACGGGCTCTCTGTCGCTTTGCAATGAAGCTCTCAGATTATGGGCCTTCGCCAGAGAGCACCAAATTCATCTGCTAGCAGTGTATCTTCCAGGAGTTCAAAACTCTCGAGCAGACAGGCTCAGTCGAGTTCTGCTGCCACACGAGTGGTCCCTACACGTGGACCAGATAAGCAGAATCTTTCAGGAATGGGGGACCCCGGACATAGACCTCTTTGCAAGTCCGTGGAATGCCAAACTTCCCCGGTTCTGTTCCAGGACTCCGTGTCAGGAAGCTCAGGCCACGGACGCCTTTCTCCTCCATTGGGGTCAGGCGTTCCTATATGCCTTTCCACCCATTCCGCTGATTCCCAAGACTCTGTTCAAACTCCAGAGAGATCACGGCTCTATGATCCTCATAGCTCCACGCTGGCCACGCCAAGTGTGGTTCCCTCTGCTTCTACAGCTCTCCCAGGGATCCTCCCTGGACTTAGGAGCTGCACCAGACCTTCTGTCTCAGGAGGAGGGGACTTTGTGGCACCCAAACCCCAAATCCCTACATCTCCGAGCTTGGTTACTGAAGGCTTAAGTCTTCAAGACTTTAATCTTTCTCAACCTGTGAAAGATATCCTTCATGCCTCTAGGAAACCTTCCACGAGGCGGTCTTATGCTTTCAAATGGAAACGTTTTTCCATTTGGTGTGCTCAGCAGGGCCTTGACCCTCTGGCACTTCCTTTGAATTCCCTCTTAGACTATCTCCTGCATCTTTCCAATGCAGGCCTTAAGACGAATTCTGTAAGAGTCCATTTAAGTGCTATTTCAGCATCCCTGAAACCTATAAATGGACAACCTATCTCCTCTCATCCTCTTGTTGCAAGATTCATGAGAGGCCTGACTCTCACTAAACCTCCCATCAGACCTCCCCCGGTCGCATGGGATTTGAATCTAGCGCTTGGTCAGCTTATGAAGCCACCTTTTGAGCCGTTATTTTCTACCTCCTTGAAATTTCTTTCCTGGAAGGTACTATTCCTAATTGCAGTCACTTCCGCTCGCCGCATCAGCGAACTGCAGGCTCTAGTGGCTAATCCACCTTATACAAGATTTCATCATGACAAGGTGGTCCTTAGGACGAATCCCCACTTTATACCCAAAGTGGTCTCGCCTTTTCATCTTAATCAAGAGGTATATCTACCGGTTTTTTTTCCGGCTCCTCATGCATCCAGTGCAGAAAGGAACCTTCATACTCTGGATTGTAAAAGAGCTCTAGCCTTTTACCTTAATAGGACTCAGCCACATCGAAAGTCTTCTCAACTTTTCGTGGCTTTTGATCCTTCACATTTGGGACTTCCAGTCTCCAAGCGTACACTTTCCAATTGGATTGCTCAGTGTATTTCCTTTGCTTACCAGAGTAAGAACATTTCTCTGGAAGGCCATGTCACAGCTCACAATGTGAGAGCCATGGCAACTTCTATGGCTCATCTGCACTCTGTTTCCATTGATCAGATCTGTCGAGCCGCTACCTGGGCCTCGGTTCATACCTTTACAGCCCATTACTGTTTGGACAAGGACTCCCGCCGGGATGCCTTGTTTGGCCAGGCTGTCCTCAAACACCTGTTCCATTCTTAGACAACTCCTGCCCACCTTCCCAGGATGGATGCCTGAGATCCATACGAAGATGGCGAACCCTTGGAGGGGGATCTCCCAGGTATCTCAGCTAGGGAGTCCCCATATGTGAGGACTTATTCCTGCTTGTTCCTGGAGATAGCACAGTTACTTACCTGTAACAGGTGATCTCTGGGAACAGCAGGAATTAGTCCTCACAACCCACCCACCTCCCCTAGGAGTTGTATCTTCTATCTATCTGTCTTCCTGTCCTCTCTCTATTGTCTCAGCTATAAACTCGAAACTGAGGAGAGCTGTTCAGGAAGGCGGGAAGGCAGCGCGCATGTGCAGTGGGAGGTCCCAAAAGCTTCCATTCTAGGAAGCTGGGGAGCTTTCCCGCGCAGGCTCCGTCGGTTCCGACGTACCCATATGTGAGGACTAATTCCTGCTGTTCCCAGAGATCACCTGTTACAGGTAAGTAACTGTGCTTTCTTGCTTTGTGGCTTTTCATTTTGTTGTTTTCCTGATTTTGACTTTGTTTTTCCAAGTTAACACTGAAAGCAAGTAACCTAATTTATGTGCTACCAAGCATATCTGTGTTGGGAGAAATAACCCCATAAATAATATCTTATTGGCTTTACCCAAGAGCACAACTAAAATTATTGTCAGCAGCTGTGTCTGGTGTGAATGAACTACATTGCCCACAATACCTTGCAAATCATATAGATATATGTACTTGACAAGACTGTGAAGATTCTCACCCAGGCAGCCGTCTGACACATCCTTATATCTGCATATATTTAACATCTTTTATATACCGCGCTATTTATTATCAGTGCGGTTTACATTTAGCAAAGGTTGCTCAATTCAGTCGAAACTGTTTTGTGCTTACATTATAACAGGAGATAAAACTTGGAACAATACAGGGTAACTATATACATATTGACATAGAGCATAAGATTATGAATTTGCCAGTAATGTCATAAAACTATAGATGGGTGTGATGATGAAAGCCCTATGAAAAGCCTGGATATGGATGAAAATCCTGAAAGCCCCATTGAAGTCAATGACAGTGCACTTGTGCAGGGGAATTTCAGCCTACGGCAGAGAAAAGTTCAGCTCCCTGCAAGGGGTAGAACACGCCCTAGCTCAGGGGTGGAGATAAGCCACCCTCCTGATTGGTCAGAGGAGGGCGGAGCACAGGGAAGGCCCAGCAGGAAGCAGTGGTTAAAAACCACGTGTAGCAGACAAGGTGGCAGACAATGAAGGAGCCAAGGAGAGAGCCAAGGAAAGTGACAAGCACAGTGTCAAGCTCAAGGACAGAGACGGAGAGACGAAGGGAGACTCCAGGGAGTGAGAGTCAGCGAGAGACCTGCTGGAGAGAATGCCAGAGGAGAGTGGCTGAAGCCAGACAGAGAGAGAGAAGTCTGGGTGAGAGAAGGAGCCAGAGAGAAGGCTCAAACTCAGGCAGCAGCAGCTCACCGAGAGGCAGTGGCAGTCTCAGGCCAAAGCCCGTCTACTGTTTCAGACCAGGAAGAAAGAGATATTGAGCCAGCATTTAAAAGCAGAAGTACAAGTAACTGGAGGAGAAGTGCACGTCAGGCCAGCAACCAGGACAACGGTGATAGCTGGAGAGGTGGATAAGGTATCAGTGCTGACATACAGAAACAGCCTCAAGGTAAAGCCGATAATTTCTTTCCTGATAATGTGGCAAGAGGGCTAAGGGCTGGTTTAAAAGGGCAGGAACTGAAACCTTCACCTCCCACCGTTGACCAGTGGATTGAAAGCTTAGCCAGTGTTGGAATCCCCAGTGCAGATAACAGAAGTTTTTGAATCCTCTAAATTAGGGGCCTTGCAAGGGATATACTCTAATGAGAGGAATTCTATCTCCAATGCAAAAATACCTACGAGGGCTGACTTGCTGTGGGACCAGTTTCAGCAGTTTCTAAGAGAGGGGAAACTTAAACTCCACAATATGAGAGAGACTCTGTTGGTACAAATGATTTTGAAGAAATGCAAATAGAGACATGTGTGCCTAATGAGGTCTGTTGCCCAATTCCTATGGATTGTTCTCTGGCTCAAAGGAAAGCTACAGTTGTGAGATAAGAAAGGAAGAAATGTAAAAACCCTGTAGTAAGGGTAGTGCTTACCACGAGAGTTGTAAGAAGCATTCAATGTTTGTTTGTTCACTGACTGAGAGCAACCGAGCTGTGAGGGAACGTTGCATTACAAAGTGAGAACAGCTGTGATAGAGTTCTGTTGCAGTTCATTGTGTGACCACACGGAGCAGTGCAGAGTGTGAGGACACAGAGCAGCAGTAAGGCTGAGAAAAGAAAAGTTTATTTGATTTATTTCTCCTGGTTTTCCTGAGTTCATCTTTTCTGTTTGGAGATGTTATCCTTCTGCCTTGGTTGTAATTGAACCCCAGCGTGCTTTTGGAAATCCCCATAAAAGAAAATAAAAATCTTGCAAAGCCTTACCACTGACTCAACTACAAATTTATTGCCTGAGGAGTGAAAGAACTTTATTCCAAGGGGCCCTAAGGCCGCCTACCAGCTGTCAGCCTCTTGGCCCAGCCGGTGGGTGTCGCACGGGGCAGCTATTACTCTAGACCCCTTTGTTTATGTATTGTGTGGGGAGTTTATTTATTGTATTGTTGTTTTATGAGTGTTATTTTACATATTAATATGCAACAGCTTCTTTATTTATGATGCCCTTTTGTTTTAAGATTTTTTTATTATGTTTTTAATATGTTTGTTTATTATCTCTCATTGTTTGTCAATTATTTAGTCCCCCTAAAGAAGGCGTTCGCCGAAACGCGTTGGGGTTTCAATAAAGCACCTGTGTTCATCACTCACTCTTGCCTCTTGTGTTTTACCTGATTGGTCTGCAAGAGCGATCTGCTGTTTTTGTGCCTACCTGAAACTGAACAAGGCCAAAATTGAGCTGCTTATCTTTCCTCCTAAACCCACCTCCCCCCCTTCCTCCCTTCTCTTTCTGTGGATAACACTACACTACTCCGTTTTCTCAGCTCGTAACCTTGGGGTCATCTTTGACATGACTCTTTTTCTGCACACATCCAACAAATAGCTAAAACTTGTCGCTTCTTTCTCTATAACTCTAGCAAAATTTGTCTCTTCCTTTGTACTTACGTTACTAAGACCCTCCATCCACTCACTAATCACCTCACGCCTTTACTATTGCAACCTGCTCCTTACTGGTCTCCCTCTGAATCGTCTCCCTCCCTGTTCAGTCTGTTCAAAACTCGGCTGCATGGCTAATCTTCCGCCAGTGTCGCTATGCTCATGTAACCCCTCTTCTCAAGTCACTTCACTAGCTTCCTATCAGTTTCTGCATCCAGTTCAAACTTCTCCTACTGGCCTACAAATGCATTCACTCTGCAGCTCCTCACTACCACAAGTACCTGGCGGGTCCCCCAAAAGACACAGGTTCCTCAATGCTTGTGTTGGGTTAAGCAGTGATATCCTGGGTCCCTTTTAATAATGGTTTATGGACCTTTCCTCCAGGAACTTCTCCAAACCTTTTTAAACCCAGCTACACTAACAGCTCTTACTACATCCTCTGGTAACAAATTCCAGAGTCTCTCAAATGCTTGTATGCAAATGCTAGAGGTTTAAAAAATATGATGGGAGAGTTAGAATATATAGCACTAAATGAGAAGTTAGATATGATTGGTATCTCAGAGACATGGTGGAAGGAGGACAACCAGTAGGACACTGAAACCTGGGTACAAACTTTAGCGTAATGATAGAGCTGATCAAATTGGTGGAGGGATTGCGCTCTGTTAGAGA
The DNA here is from genome assembly GCA_033557465.1 of Ichthyophis bannanicus. Taxonomy (NCBI): domain Eukaryota; kingdom Metazoa; phylum Chordata; class Amphibia; order Gymnophiona; family Ichthyophiidae; genus Ichthyophis; species Ichthyophis bannanicus. The sequence goes on from CM066035.1 coordinate 24,895,405, forward strand.
GGGCATTGAGTCACAAATCACAAAGAATTAAAGTTCTACAGGAAACAAAATTCTCCAGGACCAAGCAGGAAGTCAATCCTCACATATGGGTGACGTCGGCGCCGACGGAGCCCTCGCGGAGCAATTTTCCCCAGCTTTCAAAGAAAGCCTTTGGGAATTGCAGTGCGCATGCGCGGTCCCCTTCCCGCCCAAAGGTGCCATCTTGGCCAGTCTTCTTTTTTTCCACGGAGCCCTACAGACGCTGTCTACAAGTCACCGCTGAAAAGTTGATTTTCTTTCTTTATTTTAGTATTTTCTTCGGTTCGACGCCGGTCCTTTTTCCGTCCGGCCTCGCGACGCCGGTTGCGAGGCCTCCCCTTCTTTTCGGTTTTTTCACTTTTCCCTGGCGGCACGAACGTTTGACCTCGCAGGGGCCCTTTTTCCCCCGATGGCCGCCAGTGGTTTTAAAAAGTGTGTTCAGTGTAAGAAACTCATGTCTCTTACTGACACACATGATTGCTGCCTCCGTTGCCTGGGCCCAGATCATGAAGAAATGATCTGTGGGGCCTGTAGCAAGATGTCCGCGAAATCTTTACGGAGTCGGCAGCATCAGCGGGAGAGAATCTTCTCTGACCCCAGCCGTACCCGGACCTCGTCAGAAGCTTCGGTGTCTAGGGAATCTGGCTCTGAACATCGTCGGAGCTCCTCTGAGAGGGGGTCTCCTACCCGAGAACATCATCGGAGGAAGAAACCCGCGAGGACGGCGTCGGTGGACGCTCCTGGCTCCGCGAGGGCCAGGTCGCATAGCCCCGATAGCCGTCCCGGGTCTTTGGAGCTGGAGCGACCGTCCAAACAGCCTCGTCTGGAGATGGACTCGTCTGCTCACGTAAGTCCTGTTGTCCTCGTGGACTCGCCTCCGAGGGGTCCGACGTCGGGCCCGACGCCGTCGGGGCCCGAGTCGGGGGCTGCTGGGTCTCCTGAGTTCGGACTCAGGTTGACGGCCTTGGAGAGCAGCCTGGCTGCCTTCATGGACCAGCAGCGGGCATTGATCGCTGGCCTCGCTGGCGCTTCTGCCCTGACTGCCGGGACGTTGACGTCTAAGTCGACCCCGGAGACCGAGCCGATCCTCGAGTCCATGCGGGCTCGAGTCGATCCTCGGTCGAGGTCCCCTTCGGCCTCCCGTTCGGGGCCGAGGTAGTCGACGCCGACTCCCTCAGCGTCGGGGCGGACGGCGTCTGTGCCCGCCCGGCCGGAGCCACTCGACGACTCCTCCGAGGAGTCCGCCTGGGAATCCGAGGTGGAAGAGTCACCTGATTCTTTTCGGACTCGGTGTATCCCTTCGGACTCCCCCGAGTCCGAACCTCGGAGACAGTCCCCTCCGGAGAATGCCCGGTTCTCGGACTTCGTGAGGGATATGGCTAAGGCCTTGGCCTTCCCTGTGGATCCCAAGGAGGAGCCTCGAGCCGAAGAGCTCGATGCCCTCCAGTATGACTCTCCTGCAAAGGAGCATTTTACTGTACCGGTTCCTCCGATGCTGGAACGACTTCTCTTCCGCATGTGGGAGAGCCCGGCGTCGTCGCCGGTATTAAGCAAGCGGGTCGATGTCATATATCGAGTCCGCAAGAGCCCTGGCTTCCAAAAAGCACAGCTGCCGCACCATTCCATGGTGGTGGAATCGGCCATGCATAGGCTCAAGAGCCAGAAGATGCACTCCTCGGTGCCTCCCGGCAGGGAAGTCCGCAGCCTGGATGGCCTCGGTAAGAAGTGTTTCCAGGGCTCTATGCTTGCTTGTCGGGTCCAGACTTACCAGCTCTACATGGGCATGTATCTCAGGGACCTGGCTAAAGAAATAGCCGGATTCTCTGCTGGTCTCTCCGAGGACCCTTTGCGGAGGTTCCAGGCCTTGTCCACTGGTATTCGAGAGTGCTCAAAGTTTATCTCTCGAGCAGCCTATGATGGCTTTGAGGCATCGGCTCGAGTAGCCGCAGCCGGCATCGGTGCCCGCCGACAGGCTTGGCTTCAGTCATCCGACCTCGAGCCCTGGGTGCAGGACAAGTTGGTCGATGTCCCCTGCAGAGGTGAAAACCTCTTTGGCAAACCTATGGATGAGAAGGCTGCACAACTCGAGACAGAGACTCTCACCAGGACTCGGCTCTCCAGGAAAACCTCTGCCCCTTCCCAGAAGAAGAAGGGCTCGGGGAAAAAGCCCTTTTACCTGAGGAAGGCGGCTGCCTATAAACACTACCCTCATTATCAGGCCTCCGCAGCTCCCCAACAGGGTCAGCAGGCCAAGGGACGGGGTAACGGGTCCCGTAGGCAGCAAGCCCCCAAGCCTGCGCCACCGGCCCCTGCTCCGCAGGGTGGGGGTTTTTGACTCTTTCAGCATAGCCTTTCCCCCTCCGCTGGTTTCTCTCAGCACGGGAGGCCAGCTAGTCCACTTTGCCCACAGGTGGTTCAACATCACGTCCGATACCTGGGTGCTCCACATAGTCCGAGAGGGCTATCTTCTACACTTCCACCAGGTACCTCCCCCCTACTTTCCAGGGGAGCCTCTGCGACCCCCTCTTCACCGGGACTTACTCCTTCAAGAGTTGGCAAGTCTTCTTCAGGAACAGGCGGTGGAACCGGTGCCCCACCACCTGAGAGGTCAAGGCTTTTATTCCAGGTACTTCCTGATACCAAAGCGAACTGGAGGCCTCAGACCCATCCTGGACTTGCGGAACCTCAACAAGTTCCTGGAAAGGGAAAAGTTCAAGATGCTTACCCTTGGAATCCTGCTGCCCTACCTCCGGCAGGGAGATTGGCTATGCTCCTTGGATCTAAAGGATGCCTACACTCACATCCTCATCCACCCAAGCCACCGACAATACCTAAGGTTTGTGGTGGCAGGCAATCATTACCAGTACAGAGTACTGCCCTTTGGCCTATCCTCCGCACCACGAGTCTTCACAAAATGTCTCGCAGTGGTAGCGGCTTATCTCTGGCTTCAAGGCCTCTTTGTCTTCCCTTACCTAGACGACTGGCTCATCAGAGCACCGTCCTCCACGGAGGCCACTCACGCCACGCAACGTACTGTGACTCTGCTCCAGTACTTGGGCTTTGTCATAAACTTCGAAAAGTCCACTTTGCTCCCCTCTCAGGATCTCGAGTTCATCGGCGCCAGATTAAACACGCTTCAGGCGCGAGCCTTTCTGCTTCTCGACAGGGCACAACGGCTCATGGTTCTCGCCAGCCGCTTTCGCAGCCATTCCCGGGTCTCGGCCAGGCACTTTCTGAGACTGCTCGGCCATATGGCTTCCTCGGTCCATGTGACCCCCAATGCCCGCCTGAATATGCGGCCTGCTCAATGGTGCCTTCGCTCACAATGGCGTCACGCCTCGGGGAGACTAGCGGACTCAGTACGAATCTCCAGCCCGCTGGTCTCTTCTCTACAGTGGTGGCTTCATCTGCCCAACCTAGTGCTCGGAATGCCTTTTCAGTTTCCTCCGCCTGTTCAGGTACTGACGACCGATGCTTCTCTCCTGGGTTGGGGAGCACATTGCCAAGGGACATGTACTCAGGGTCTCTGGACCCCGTGGGAATCTGCCCAGCAGATCAACTTCCTGGAGCTCAGAGCGATCCGCTTGGCTCTACGGGCCTTCTCCCACCTTACCACTCACCAGTCCGTCCTCGTCCAGACGGACAATCAAGTGGCCATGTTCTACGTAAACAAACAGGGGGGCATGGGCTCCTTCCTTCTCTGTCGGGAAGCACAAAAGCTCTGCGCTTGGGCCGTCAGCCGAGGAATCCTCCTCAAAGCTGTCTATCTCCCAGGTCCAGAAAATTGCCTGGCAGACAAACTGAGCAGAATCCTCCAACCACACGAGTGGAGATTGGACCCGTTGGTGGTTCAAAGGATTTTTCTCCAGTGGGGCCTCCCCACGCTGGATCTCTTTGCCAGTCCTCTGAACAGGCAACTTCCTCGGTTCTGCTCTCAGGAACCGCATCCCCTCCGAGTAGCGGCGGATGCTTTTCTGCTCTCATGGTCCACGGGCCTTCTGTATGCCTTTCCTCCCATGCCGCTGGTGTCTCGAACACTTTTCAAGGTTCTCCAAGACAAGGCTTCGGTGATCCTGATAGCTCCCCGGTGGCCCAGGCAACCGTGGTTCCCGCTACTGCTGCAACTGGCGGTAGATACTCCGTTGCCTCTGGGGTTTCAACCCGATCTCCTGACCCAGGATCAGGGGTCTCTCCTACACCCCAACCTCAGATCTCTTCATCTGATGGCCTGGCTGCTGAAAGGGTAGTCCTTGCTCCCCTCCTGCTGCCTCCAGAGGTGGAAGAGGTCGTGCTAGCTTACAGGCGACCCTCTACCCGGAAATCCTACGCCCTTAAATGGCGTCGCTTCTCCACCTGGTGTACTCAACAGTCTCAAGATCCCTTCTCCTGCTCGGTGTCGGTGGTCTTGCAGTACTTGCTTTCCCTCTCCAATCTTGGACTAAAGTCCAACTCGGTCAAAGTTCACCTCAGTGCTATTTCTGCACATCATGTGCCGGTGGAAGGCAGGCCTCTTTCCGGCCACCCTCTCGTGGCACGGTTCTCCCGTGGTCTCCTTCTCCTTAAACCACCTTTGCACCCCCCAGCCCCTGACTGGGACCTGAACGTGGTTTTACAGCGGATCACCTGTCCGCCTTTTGAACCCATGGCTACCTGTCCTCTCCGTTTTCTTTCTTGGAAAACCTTATTCCTGGTAGCCCTCACTTCCGCTAGACGCATTAGTGAACTGCAGGCCCTAGTGTCTGATCCCCCTTACACTAGGTTCTACAAGAATAGGGTAGTCCTGCGGACTCACCCTAAGTTTCTTCCAAAAGTGGTCTCCCCTTTTCACATCAATCAGGAGGTGGTGCTTCCGACCTTCTTTCCTAGGCCACACTCCAGCCGAGCTGAAATGGTCTTGCATACCCTGGACTGTCGGAGGGCGTTAACCTTCTACCTTGATCGTACGCGGGAGCACCGTAAGACTGTTCAGCTCTTCCTGTCTTACGACCCTAATAAATTGGGGCTCCCTGTCTCTGTCCATCTGGGTAGCTGACTGTATCGCTTGGACTTATGGGGCGGCAGGCCTCTCGTTGGAAAGTCGAGTCACGGCTCATCGGGTTAGGGCGAAGGCTGCATCAGTGGCTTACCTCCGCTCTGTTCCATTGGCAGACATCTGCCGGGCCGCCACTTGGTCTTCGAGCCAGACTTTTGCAACCCATTACTGCCTCGAGAGGGAGTCCCGCAGGGACAGTGCTTTCGGACAGGCAGTCCTCCGTAATCTCTTCGAGGTTTAAGCAACTCCTACCCTCCATCCCGGATGTTGGGCTACCGGTTGGAGATTAGTCAGAGGAGATTCCTTCCTTCGGTGCTACTGAGCTTGAGGGAGCTCATTTTTTGTGCTTAGGGTCTCCGGTAGCCTTAAGCTGGGGAGTCCCATATGTGAGGACTGACTTCCTGCTTGGTCCTGGAGAAAGCGTAGTTACTCACCTGTAACAGGTGTTCTCCAGGAGCAGCAGGAATCAGTCCTCACAACCCTCCCTCCTCCCCTTGGAGTTGCAGTCATATGATTTAGTTTTTGCAAATTTTTTGCTGTCTTTTCGCTATGTCATCAGACTGGCCAAGATGGCACCTTTGGGCGGGAAGGGGACCGCGCATGTGCGCTGCAATTCCCAAAGGCTTTCTTTGAAAGCTGGGGAAAATTGCTCCGCGAGGGCTCCGTTGGCGCCGACGTCACCCATATGTGAGGACTGATTCCTGCTGCTCCTGGAAAACACCTGTTACAGGTGAGTAACTACGCTTTTTCTGTAGAATCTCTATGGATTGAAGTTCCATGTAAAAAGGGGAAGGCGATGGCAATGGGGGTGTACAATCGACCACCTGACCAGAATGAACAAATGGATGATGAAATGTTCAAAGAAATCAGGGAAGCTAACAAAAGTTACAGCGCAGTAATAATAATGGGTGATTTCAATTACCCCGTTATTGACTGGGTCAGTGTCACGACAGGACATGCTAGGGAGATAAAGTTTTAGATAGATAAATGACTGCTCCTTGGAGCAGTTGGTTCATGAACTGACCAGAGGGGAAGCCATTTTGGACTTAGTCCTTCGTGGAACACCAGATCTGGTGCAAGAGATAAGGGTGTTGGGGCCACTTGGCAATAGTGATCATAGCATAATTGCGTTTGATTTAATTAAATTAATGGAGGAGGGATGCTAGGGAAATCCACAGTACTACCTTTTAACTTTCAAAAGGGAGACTATGATAAAATGAGGATAATAGTTAAGAAAAAAACTAAAAAGAGCAGTTGCAAAGGTTAAAGACTTACATCAAGCTTGGGTGGTGGTTAAAAATACTGTTTTGGAAGCCCAGACCAGCTGTATTCCACGCTTGTAAGAAAAGTGGAAGGAAGTCCAAAAAACTGCCAGCATGGTTTAAAGGTGAGGTCAGAGAGGCTGTTGCCAAAAAAGCATCTTTCAGGAAATGGAAAAAAAAGCCAAATGATGAAAATTGGAAACATCAGTGCCTTGCATTTAACTTGCCAGTGCTTGTGCTAAGGTAGGCAAAGAGAGAATTTAAGAAGAAACTGGCTGTGGAAGCAAAAACACATAGACGTTTTCAAGTACATTCGTAGCAAAAAACCTGTGAGAGTCAGTTGGACCATTAGATGATAGAGGGATAAAAGGTGCAGTACCTGCTATTAGTAATCTGTGAACTATCATTAAAATCATCTGTAATACCTGAAGATTGGAGGATCGCTAATGTAACGCCAATTTTTAAAAAGGGATCCAGGGGTGATCCGGGAAACTACAGACCGGTGAGCCTGATGTCAGTACCAGGAAAAATGGTAGAAACCATCATAAAGAACAAAATTACTGAACATGTAGATAGTCATGGCTTAATGGGAGACAGCCAACATGGCTTTAGCCAATGAAGGTCTTGTCTTAGAAATCTGTCATGTTTTTTGAAGATCTGAATAAACAGGTAGACAAAGGTGAGTCTAATATAGTGTATCTGGACCTTCAGAAAGCCTTTGAGAAGTTCCCTCATCAGAGACTTTTGGCAAAACTAAAAAGTCATGGGATAGGAAGTAATGTACTATTCTGGATCAGGAATTGGTTAAAAGATAGAAAGCAGAGGGTAGGGCTAACTGGCCAATTTTATCAATGGAAAAAGGTGAATAGTGGAGTACCCCAGAGATCTGTGCTGGGTCTGCTGCTTTTTGACATATTCATAGATGTCCTGGAAAAGGGAATTACGAGTGAGGTTATCAAATTTGCAGATGAACCATCTCCCGAACAACACGATGAGATTCACCCACAAAAATTCACGGACTACTTGCAATCCAAGATCGTACAGACTGACAAGGTATCAGCAGACTCGTATCAAGAACCAACCGGCCTAACCCTTCTAAATAAGTTTTCCACACCATCCACTAAATGTATTGAGGATACAATAGCGTCCCTCAATACCTCCACAGCGCAGACCTGACCCTTGCCCAGCTTTTTGGATTAAGGAGCTACGCAGTGAGTTCAGCCTTTTCATCGCGAACCTGATGAACCTTTCCTTCACAACGGGTTCCTTCCCCACAGCACTCAGACTGCCATTAGGCCGCTATTGAAGAACTCCAAACTAGACCCCCAAAGGGTCGATTCTTATAGGCCAATAGCTAGTATTCCTCTCCTAGCTAAGATAATTGAGAAAGAGGTACAAAGGCAAATTCAAGATCATATAGATTCTGAAGCTCCCCTAGATCATTGCCAACATGGGTTCAGAGAATATCATGGAGTCGAGACCCTCCTCACTATCCTTTTCAACAATATAATCACAGGCATTGACAACATCCGACAAGGTTTTGTGCTCATCTTCTTAGACATCGCCGCGGCGTTCGACTCGGTGAGTCATGAACTTCTCCTCGGGCGATTGAAAGAGAAGGGCGTCTGCAACACTGCGCTTGAATGGTGCAAGTCCTATCTGGATGGAAGATGGCAATATGTAAAATCCGGATCAGAAGAATCAAAACGCTTCCATCAAAAACAAGGTGTGCCTCAAGGTTCCTCGTTGTCATCTCTCCTGTTCAGTATTTACATGCAACCCATCTGCAATATCATTAGATCATTTAGCGTGAACTGTTTGATATATGCTGATGACATACTCTTATACATGCCGTTCTCTATAGTTCAAATGGACCTGACACCACTGGTAGATTGTTTCAATGCGGTCTCAGAATGGCTCCAATCCCAAAACCTCCGCATTCAACACAAGAAAACGGAGGTGCTTTTCATCGCGAGAGACCCCCAACTTTATTCCTCCGTCCCATGTAAGTGTCAAGGAAGCTGACTTGCAAACTAAAGAAACAATAAAATACCTTGGAGTCACCTTGGACCAACGTCTGGATATAGGCAATATAGTCAAAGCTGTATATTTCAAAATCCGTACGCTCAGGCATCTGCGCTCCCTATTGGACCCAGACGATTTCCGGACTATATACCAGGTGCTAATCCTACCTCATTTCGACTTTGCAAATGCCATCTTACAAGGTCTCTCTCAATCTACACTGAGCCCATTACAGCTGGCTATGAATGCTGCAGCAAGGGTCCTCCACGGAGCCTCCAGAAGTGACCACGTGACTCCTATTCTCAAGCAACTTCACTGGCTCCCTATCCACGGAAGGCTTCTCTTTAAAACCTTACTCCTCTCATTCAAGGCCATCAATGGCTTTTCATCTTCCTCACTCATGGAACTCATTCACACAGTGCCCCCCCAACAGATCCAGAAGAGCAACAGCTGTAAACCTGCTAATAACCCCGAAGGCATTGACAAAATGCAACATTACAACGGCAAACAGGGCCTTCAGTCTCTACGTCCCCAAATGCTGGAATGCTCTACCATCCGATATTCGGGCCATTGTAGACCTAACTCAGTTCAGGAAGGCACTCAAATATCACCTTTTCCTCCAATACTACCCAGTCAGCAACGAAATCTAGGTAATCCCACCTAAGAAAGTAACCATTGTTAGTTCAGAGACAGTGCTAGCACCCCGCCTGCAATTTATGCACATGTTTACCTTATGTTATTGTTGCTTCAATTTTGTTCTTTGTAATTATTTCATGTACATAGTTCACCCCTGTTATCCAAGTTTGTACTCCTGTTCTATGTAAAACCAAACAGCTTGTTGTTATGGTCATTTTGTTATAATGTAAACCGCGCTGATATCGAATAGTGCGGTATATAAGAAATTGTAATAAATAAATAAATAAATGAGACAAAACTTATTAGAACCCAAGAGGATTGTGGAAAAGTGCAAGAGGATCTTGATAAATTGGAAGACTGGGCATCCAAATGGCAGATGAAATTTAATATGGACAAATGCAAAGTTACGCACCTAGGAAAGAACAACCCAAACTATGGTTACACGATGCAAGGTTCCACATTGGGAACCACCACTCAGGAAAAAGATTTAGGCGTCATCGTGGATAACATGTTAAAAACCTCCACCCAGTGTGCAGCAGCAGCCAAGAGAGCAAATAGAATGCTAGGTATCATAAGGAAAGGAATGAAAAATAAAACAAAAGATATTATAATGCCTCTGTATCGTTCCATGGTGTGACTGCACCTTGAATATTGTTTGCAATTCTGGTCGCCGTATCTTAAAAAAGATATAGCGTTATTAGAAAAGGTTCAGAGAAGAGCCACCAAAATGGTAAAGGGGATGGAAGGATACTCCTATGAAGAGAGGCTATAAAGGTTAGGGCTCTTCAACCTGGAAAAGAGACGGCTGAGGGGAGATATGATAGAGGTCTATAAATTAATGAATGGAGTGGAACGGGTAAATGTAGATCAATTTGTTTACGTCATCAGAATATAAAAAGACTAGGTGACATGCAATGAAGTTACAGGGTAACCTATTTAAGACTAATAAGAGAAAATATTTTTTCACTCAATATGTAATCAAACTCTGGAATTTGTTACTGGAGGATGTAGTAAAAGCTGTTACATAGAAACATAGAAACATGATGACAGAAAAAGACCACATGGCCTATCTAGTCTGTCCTTCCATATCAACAACTACAACAGTCCACTTTTTACCTTTAGAGATCCTCTGTGTTGGTCCCATGCTTTTTTGAATTCAGTTACTGCCCTCATCTCTACCACCTCCACTGGGAGACTATTCCACGGATCCACTACTCTTTCCGTAAAGAAATATTTCCGCATATCACTCCTGAATCTATCCCTTCACTCTTATCCCATGTCCCATCGTAGCAGAACTTGCTTTCAATTGAAAGAGGCTCTCTCCCTGAACATTTATGCCACGGAGGTATTTAAACATCTCAATCATATCACCTCTATCCCGCCTTTCCTCTAAGGTGTACATATTAAGATCCTTAAGTCTGTCCTCATATGCTTTATAATGAAGCCCACTAATCATTTTAGTAGCCACCCTCTGCACCGACTCCATCCTGTTCACATCCTTTTGAAGGTGCGGTCTCCAGAATTGCACACTATACTCCAAATGAGGTCGCACAAAGACTTATACAGAGGCATTATCACCTCCTTTTTTCTGCTAGCCATTCCTCTCCGTATGCACCCAAGCATCCTTCTAGCTTTTGCTGTCAATTTTTCTACCTGTTTAGCTACTTTAAGATCATCAGACACAACCACGCCTAGGTCCCGCTCTTCTTTAGTGGACAAAAGTACTTCACCTCCTATACTGTATTGCTCCCTTGGATTGCTGCAGCCCAAATGCATGACCTTACATTTTTTAACATTAAATCCCAGCTGCCAAATTCTAGACCATTCTTCAAGCTTATTAGATCCCTCCTCATGTTATCTACACCTTCCTGGGTGTCTACTCTATTGCAGATTTTGGTATCATCTGCAAAGAGGCAAACCTTACCCGACAGCCCTTCCGCTATATCACTAACAAAGATGTTAAAAAGAATCGGACCAAGGACAGATCCCTGGGGCACACCACTGATAACATCCTTCTCCTCCAGAGTGAGCTCCATTTACTTGTACTCCTTGTCGCCTCCCACCCAACCAATTTTTAACCCAAGCAGTAACTTTAGGGTCCATCCCTAGGGTGCTCAGTTTGTTTATAAGTCGCCTGTGAGGAACAGTGTCAAAGGCTTTACTGAAATCTAAATAAACCACATCTAGAGCTCTCCCTCGGTCCAACTCCCTGGTCACCCAGTCAAAGAAATCAATCAGATTTGTCTGACAATACCTGCCTCTGGTGAATCCATGCTGCCTCGGATCCTGTAATCCGCTGGACTCCAGAAACCTCACTATTTTCTCTTTCAGCAGCGTTTCCAATAATTTACTCACCGCCGAAGTTAAACTAACCGGCCTGTAGTTTTCAACCACATCCTTACTTCCGCTTTTGTGTAAAGGCACCACATGAGCCTCTCTCCAGTCCTTTGGCACCACTCCCGACTCCGAGGCATTGAAAAGGTCAGTCAGTGGAGTTGCTAGAACGTCCCCAAGTTCCCTCAGTATTCTAGAGTGTATCCCATTCGGTCCCATCGCTTTGTCTACTTTAAGTTGAGCTAGTTTCTCACAAACACAGTCTTCTGAAAATTGTTCAAGATGTCCCTCGCTTCTGTTCCTATTTGTGGGTGTTTTCTGAGGTCCTGCTCCTGGTTCTTCATCTGTGAACACAGAACAAAAATATTTGTTAAGCAATTCCGCTTTATCCTTATCAGCTTCTACATATTCCCCCCCTGCACCCTTGAGTCTGACAATACCACTCTTGCCCTTCCTCTTCTCACTAATATATCTGAAAAATGTCTTATCCCCCCATTTTATTGCATTGACTATTTCCTCCTCCTTTTGAATCTTTGCCTTCTTGACTACTTTGCTAGCTTCTCTAAGTTTTTCCAAATACAGATGCCTGTCTTCCTCTCTCTGTGATCTCTTGTATTTCATGAAGGCCTCCCTCTTTTTCTTCACTTTTTCAGCTACTTCCTTAGAAAACCATAGCGGTCTCCTTTTCCTTTTGCCTTTATTTACCATTTTAACAAAAAGGTTGGTTGCTCTTAAAATATCTCCTTTCAGTTTTGCCCACTGTTTTTCCACATCCCCCAGCTGTTCCCATCCCACTAACGAGTCCCTGAGGTATTGGCCCATCTTCACAAAGTTAGTTTTCCTAAAGTCTAAGATCCTCACCTTGGAATGGATTCTAACAGCCAAAGTCCTAATACTGAACCACACCATCTGGTGATCACTGGATGCAAAATGATCTCCCACTACAACATCAGAAACACTTTCACCATTGGTAAGCACCAAGTCCAGTATGGTCCCTTCACGTGTGGGGTCTGTTACCAATTGCCTGAATAGTTCTCCCTGTAGAGAATCCAGGATCTCCTTACTTTTAGATGATACTGCAGCAGGAATGTGCCAATCAACATCTGGCATATTGAAATCTCCTATCAGTAGCACTTCCCCTTTCCTAGCAATGCTGCGTATGTCTTCAATTAACTCTGTCCACCTCTTCCTCTTGTCAGGGAGGTCTGTATATCACACCAATGCAAATAGATTTCTCTTTCCCTCTTTCTAGTTTAACCCACAATGCCTCCTCTCTCCCTTTTAAGCTCTGTAATTCCAAAGCTTTAATAGTAGTTTTTACATATAGTGCCACTCCTCCTCCCCTTCTTCCTACCCTGTCCTTTCTGGATAAAGTATAGCCAGGTATAGTTACATCCCAGTCATGGTTTTTTATGAACCATGTTTCTGTAACTGCCACTAAATCCAAGTCAGCCACTCCCACCAAAGCTTCAACATCAGGGATCTTATTTCCCATGCTACGGGCATTTATACACACTGCTTTCCATATGTTAGCCCTGTTACCCATTTCCATAAAGGTATTTAATGTATCACCTACCTGGGGGCTCTCACTTACCTGGGGGCTTTCTTCACCTATCCCCAACGAATCTAGTTTAAAGCCCTCTTCAGTAGATTAGCCAGTCTACTACCGAAGATGCGTTGACCTTTCTTGGACAGATGGATGCCATCTCTGCTCTGCAACCCTTGGAACAGCATCCCATGGTCTAGGAAACCAAAACGCTCTCGATGACACCATCCACGCAGCCATGCATTCATCTCCAGGATGCGAGCCTCTCTGCCTTGGCCTTTACCCTCAACAGGGAGGATTGAAGAGAACATCACCTGTGCACCTAACTGCTTCACCCTCTGTCCCAGAGCCATGAAGTCACTTTTGATACGTTCCAAGGTATACCTGGCAGTATCATTTGTTCCAACATGGATTAGCAACATTGGGTAATAGTCAGTGGGCTTGATGAGTCTCGGCAAACTCTCCGTAACATCTTGGATTTTGGCACCAGGCAGACAGCATACCTCTCTGGACATCGTCTGGTCGGCAGATGGACATCTCAGTACCCCTCAGAAGAGTCTCCAACCACCACTACCCTTCGTTTCCTTCTGGTCACTGATTCTGCAACTTTGGGATACTTTAACTCTGGTTCTTCCCTTTCCAGGGATGCTTTCACCTCCTCCACTTCCAGGGCTGCATAATGGTTCTTCAATTCAAGGGCTGGAGAAGTTGGATTGGTGATTTTGCAGGCCCTGGTGACTTGTGTCCAACCATCGACATTCTGTTGGCACCCATATTCTCCTGTGCTGGAGAGCTTGGTTGCTGCAAGAAGTATCTCATCAATGTACTTCTCACTGTCTTGAATGCTCCTCAGCCTCGCCACCTCCTCTCTGAGTTCCTCCACTTGTTTCCTCAGAGCTTCAGCATGCAGGCACCCTGCACATGGAACTGGTCCTTCAACTGGCATTAGGACCTCTGTCTGGACCAAGGCAGAAGCTGTAACGGGGGCAACAGCTTTAGCAATACGTTTTTTCCCAGCCATTGTTCTGTTCGTGGAGCTTAGGTATCTGTTAAAGCAAAAGAGAGAGATCTACCAAGTACCAGCCGGTTTTGCAGCTGTCCTTTCAGAGAGCAAAAGCAGTTAAATCTCTTTAATTATATTCAAAATGTGCTGGTCCAATTCTCTGTGATTTGTTAAAGGGGGAGGTGCCCTATAAAGCAAGACTGCTCACTAGGGGTGGGTGGGAGTCGGGGTGGGTAGGGAGGGAACTAACACCTGATTAGGTGTTAGCAGTTTCTAAACCTGAGGAGGTTACTAGAGTTCAGCAACCTATTGTGCTCAAGGAAAGTTCCCCTAATGCACCAAAAAGAAAGTAACCTTGCTTTAAAAAATATACAAAAAACCTTTTAAGAGCTCTCAGTCAGAGAGCTAGCAATGTAATATAATAACAACAAACAAACAAACCCTCAAATCCTTACTGTTTGTTGATCTGTAGAGCCCTGGTTAGGAAAGCCTGTTAGTGTAACTGGGTTTAAAAAAGGTTTGGACAAGTTCCTGGAGGAAAAGTCCATAAACCATTATTAAAAGGGACCTGGGATATCACTGCTTTACCCAATGCAAGCATTGAGGAACCTGTGTCTTTTGGGGAAACTGCTAGGTACTTATGACCTAGATTGGCCACTGCTGGAAACAGGATATTGGGCTTGATGGACCTTGGTCTGACCCAGTATGGCATATGTTATGTTCTTATGTTCTTAACCCCTTAAAACCATAATTTTCGGTTGCCAAAAACATGTACTTCCACCCTTACTGTGATGAAGGCCTTCTCCGCATTGAAGCTAATGAGAATTGAGGTGAGTTTTGCTGAGCTACAATACTGCATTGACACGAGTTTGATAGATGTTCCCCACTGCCTGTCGACCCTTGACAAAATCTACCTGAGTTGGGTGAATCAAGTTAGGTGAGCTTGGTGACCAACACTCAACCAAGACCTTAGACATGATCTGAAGATCTACATTCAGCAATGAGATAGGACAGTAAGATCCTGGAAGCGGTAAATCATGTCCCGGCTTGGGGATAAACGTATTTAAAAGTTCATTTATTGTGGTATGGAAAGGATTGTAAAGCAGCGAGCTGTTGATATTTCAGTTAAAGAAAGACATAATCTCTAAGCACCTTGTAGAATTCGGCGCTAAACCCCTCTGGGCCTGGGGCACGTGGTGTATGGAGGTCCCTGATCACCCTTTGTACTTCACTAGGAGTAATCGGTGCGTTTAAATAGGCTCTGTGGCTCAGATTCAGTTGGGGTAGATTACGTTGTAAATAAGGATAGGTCCCTTGACCATCTGCCGTGTATAATACATGGTAGTAGGCCAAGAAGGCCTCCTCTACTGCTCTTTGTGAAGTCTTCACCGTCTCATCCAAGGTCCTAATCACTGCCATCGATCTGGGGCCGTTTTCATTTTTAACTAATGAAGACGTCTGCTCAAGTGATTACAAAATTGATAGAGCGCATATTTGTAGTGGAGGATAGGCAGTTTTGCCTGTGCATGAATGAGCGTATTTAATTGGCTTTGGAGAGTTAAATATGCCGTCCGTTTTTCCTCTGTATCATGACGCACCAATCTCCTACGGAGCATTCGGAGTTGTGCTCCATTCCACCAGCTTACAATTGGAGTCTTTCTTTTGCTGACTCACATACCCAATCAATGCCCCACATAGGTAGGCTTTAGTGGTTCCCAAAAGAGGCAGGGGTTGTTCTTGTGAATTGTTAGTTGCATCAGAAATCCCACTGCTCACTCAAAAACCACATCTTCCTTGAGGTGAAAAGGAAATAGCCAGCACCTCCCCTCATCCTGCAAGGTGGATAGCTGAACATCTATCCATGTCATTTTGTGATGAGATCTGGATGTCTCCTATCTGAGCATTATCAACCTGGTTCAATAGACCATGAGAGATCAAAAATAGTCTATTCTTGACCATGTGTTATGAGCCCTAGATAGGTGAATGTAATCGTGCTCACTGGGATGAAGCATGCGCCATACGTCAAGGAAGTCGCTACTGTCATAGAGAGCTATTACGTGGCGTCACCATCGAGTCACCTTCACTCCCCTGTTGCAATCAGTCTATCGGGGGCCTAAGATACAATTATAATCTCCCCCCCCCAAGATTACCTTACGTTCCCCCTTGGCTATCAGGCTCAGCACCAGCACATCAAAAAATTCACGTTCATATCTGTTTGGGCCATAAACATTTCTAAAGAAAATTAGAACATCCTGCGGCTTCCCCCAGAGCATTACATATCTGCCTCCAGGGTCTCTCTCTCTTCATTCATTTGGAGATAGAAACTTTTTTTTTTTTTTTTTAAATAAAGATATCACTCCCACCCTCTTACCCTCGGCTGAAGCTCCATGGACCTCCCCCACCCACCATCTCCTGAGTTTGGAATGTTTAGTGTTTGGTCATATGGGTTTCTTGGAGGAGGGCAATGTCTACCTGTTTATCCTGACGTGCTTTAAGCACTTTGTGCCTCTTTATCAGGCATCCTGTGCTGCAAACATTCCAAGAAGGTAGTCAAATACCACCTTTTAGTCATGTAATCCCAATTTGTTTATGGGTACTATTATATGGCACTGGCACGCCTTGTGACTTTGGGCAAGTCACTTTACCCTTCATTGCCTCGGAAGAAAAGGCTGGCAATCTACTTCTGGTGATACATTGCCAAGAAAACCCAGAGTTAGCTGGGTCGCTTTGAGTCAACACTGACTTGATGGCACTAAAAAAAAAAACTATCATATAAAAATTGTGGTCTATTAAGGAAGGCCTCCCAGCCTAAGCCCACCCTCAGCACACCAAGATTTTGCAGTGTCACCCACAGAAGGAACTCCCCCTAATAAAAGCTTACCCCTACTACATTGAGAAGCTAATTCCCCCTTCCCTCACCCCACCACCTCCAATAGTCTCTTCTATCTCAAATTGCCACCCCCACTATTATTGGGCACATAGAAGGTCATCGTGGCATTGGGGCACCCTCCCTTTCCTTCCTTTCATGCTCATCTTCCCTCCCTCTTCTCCCACGCTGCCTGTCTCCATCCTGGGAATGGTCGCCTATGGGTCTCTTATGGTACCTTGGCGAAGGAGTATTATAGTAGATCCAATTCCAGAAAAACCAGGGCAAATATGCCACGGGCAAGACCACCAGGACCCCCACCAGTTTGGTCCCCCTTTTAATTCACCTCTTACTCATGTCCCTCCCATCAATCCCTCATGATCCCCGATTTCCCCCCCCCCCCCCCCATTAGCCTTACCCAGCAATAAGCATTACAGGAACTATTCACTCCCCTCTTCCACACATGCATGGATCCAGGCCACGCACATAAATAGTGTGTTACTACCTAACCCTCCCCCATTCATATTAACCACTCATCCAGGAGGTAGATTCTCTATCAAACCTAGTCCCCCATTTACCCACCATCCTATCTAACCCCGCACACTAACACAAGAAACATACAAAGAACCCAAACCATCCAAACAAAGCCAGGAAAAGCTGAAGGTCCAGAAAGAACCCATCGTGCCTGTGCTGTCCCCTAAGCATGAAACGTCAAAGGCCAGTGGGGTCACACTTGACAGGCCTTGTGGTGGGCCCTGGGAACAACAGGGTGACACTAAATGGAATGAGCCCGAGGCAGGAAGGGACAGAAGAGCAGTGCCCTCAATGCTCTGCTAGAGAGGTGTATATTTAACTCCTGTGACGACTTTGCTGTGAGTTCTAGCTCTATATTAATTTATTTACTTATTTATTTATTGTTGTCTTTATTGGTGTGCTACTTCACTTTCCTGTTCCCTTTAGTTTTGCACTTCAGCTTTCTCAGCTGTATAACTTACCCTGCCTCTCTCAACTAACAGGCCTTTGTGTGGTAGCCAGGTTAACAGTTACTTTAAATTAAATATCTCTCCCTGCTCTGTCCCCAGAACCTGCTGTGTGTTAAACTTCTTTTCCTGCTCTAGCCTACCTGAGGGACTACCCCCCTCCCCCCCCTCCCCCTGCTGAGGGTACAGGACAGGGTGCCTTGTAACAGCCCTCTTTTAATAGGTCTTATTTCGCTCCCTCCCCAACACCCACCTGCCCCTGGGGTAGTTGTAGCTTTATAGGTACTTACACGTCTTAGAGGAAAGGGGCTGCTCTCAGGTGCAGCTCTTTATCCAAATCAGTCATATGTTGAGGACCTGAGATTAATTAAGCTTCAGGTGAACAAGATAAATTAGAGGTATTAGATACACTTTTATTTATTTTATTTAATTAATTTATTTCTTTACATTTCCTTTATACCGCGCTATTCAACATCAGTGCGGTTTACATGAAAACTGAACTATACACAGAACATCAAGCTGTTCTGTGTTTACAGAGAACAGGAATAGAAACTTGGATAACATGGGGGGTAACTATTTACATACAGGCGTCAAGACAGTACATGTTAAACATTACTTGATGGCCATGGATAGCTTGTTGGGAATGTTGGTATAGCTATATTCTCTAGGGGAAGCGGCTTGCCGCGTTGTTTTCTGGGTAGTATTTGAGGAAGAGGTGATGCTTTAGTGCCCTCCTAAACTGAATTAAGTCGGTGATTGCCCGGATACCGGGTGGAAGTGCGTTTTATTAGTATAAGCATCTACACAAAGCCTTAGTAAGTATGGAATTTAAAGACCTAAACACAAGCTTTAAACTAAGATGCAGACAGCAGTCCAGCAGCAAGATGAGGGCTTTCCAGTCTTTTGCATTGAGTGTCACATGTATGATTTTCTCCCAGTTGGTGAGAGGTCTTACGTATGCACTAAGTGCAAGGAGCTCTTTGCTCTCAGGGAACAAGTCCGTTCTCTAGAGGCTAGAGTAGCAGACCTGGAAGACATAAGAAAGACAGAGATGTACATGGACGAGACCTACAGAGATATAGTCCTGAAGTCCCACTTCCAGTCTGACAGCATCCCTGTTGCCATGGAGGAGAGAGGTCACGTGACAGGAGAGCATCACCCTGGTGTGGCAGGACGTGATCCTGTAACTAGGACCTGTCCTCCAGGTGATGTAAAACCCTCTCGCACTGAGGACGTTTCTCCAGGGCCATGTACCCATGAGGGGAGGGTTAGGACAGCTGTTATAGTTGGTGATTCAATCATTAGGCATGTAGATAGCTGGGTGGCTGGTGGACGTGAGGATCACCTGGTAACATGCCTGCCTGGTGCAAAGGTAGCGGACCTCACGCACCGCCTAGATAAGATCTTAGATAGTGCTGGGGAGAAGTCTGCTGTTTTGGTACATGTCGGTACCAATGACATAGGAAAATGTGGTAGGGATGTTCTGGAGGCTAAATTTAAGCTTTTAGGTAGGAAGTTGAAATCCAGAACTTCCAGGGTAGCGTTCTCTGAAATGCTTCCCATTCCATGTGCAGGACCCAAAAGACAGGCAGAGCTCCGGAGTCTCAATGCGTGGATGAGACGATGGTGCAAGGATGAGGGGTTTGGATTTGTTAGGAACTGGGGAACATTCTGGGAAAAGGAGGGGCTCTTCCGAAGGGATGGGCTTCACTTTAACCAGGATGGAACCAGACTGCTGGCATTAACCTTTAAAAAGGAGATAGAGAAGCTTTTAAACTAGAAAATAGGGGAAAGCCGACAGTCGCCCAAGAGCGCATGGTTCGGAAGAAGGTATACTTGAAGGAAACCCAAAAGCAGTGAGGTTCCAAAAAAGAGTAAAGTAGCCCACATGTCCTTGAGTATGGTGCAGACAGAGCGTAAAGATTCCAAATTACCCATGCCTACCAATAACCAGATTAATATTAATAAAATACAGTCTCTAAAATTCTTGTATGCAAATGCTAGAAGTCTAAACAATAAGATGGGAGAGTTAGAATATATAGCACTAAATGAGAGGTTAGATATGATTGCAATCTCAGAGACATGGTGGAAGGAGGATAACCAGTGGGACACTGATACCTGGATACAAACTATATCGTAATGATAGAACTGATGAAATTGATGGAGCGGTTGTGCTGTTAGAGAGGGCATTGAGTCAGAAAGGATTAAAGTTTTGCAAGAAACAAAATTTGCTGTAGAATCTCTATGGATTGAAATCCCATGTATGAAGGGGAAGTTGATGGCAGTGGGGGTGTACTATCGACCGCCTGGCCAGAATGAACAAATGGATGATGAAATACTCAAAGAAATCAAGGAAGCTAACAAAGGTCAAAGCAGAGTAGTAATATGGGTGATTTCAATTACCCCGGTATCGACTGGGTCAGTGTCACGGCAGGACATGCTAGGGAGATAAAGTTCCTAGATGAAATAAATGACTGCTTCTTGGAGCAGCTGGTTCATGAACCGACCAGAGGGGAAGCCATACTAGACCTAGTCCTTAGTGGAACACCAGATCTAGTACAAGAGATAAGGGTGTTGGGACCACTTGGCAATAGTGAGAATAGCATGAACGTGTTTGATTTAATTAGTGGAGGAGGGATAGTACGGAAATCCACAGTACTATCTTTTAACTTTCGAAAGGGAGACTATGATAAAATGAGGAATATAGTTAAGAAAAAACTAAAAGGAGCAGTTGCAAAGGTTAAAGACTTACATCAAGCTTGGGTGTTATTTAAAAATACTATCCTGGAAGCCCAGACCAGCTGTATTCCACGCTTTAAGAAAAGTGGAAGAAAGTCCAAAAAACTGCCAGCATGGTTTAAAGGTAAGGTCAGCGAGGCTGTTGCTGACAAAAAAGCATCTTTCAGGAAATGGAAAAAAGAGCCAAACGACGAAACCTGGAAACAGCACAAGCACTGGCAAGTTAAATGTAAAGCATTGATAAGGCAGGCAAAGCGAGAATTTGAGAAGGAACTTGCTACGGAAGCAAAAACACGAAATAAAGACTTTTTCAAGTACATTCATAGCAAAAGGCCTGTGAAAGAGTCAATTGGACCATTAGATGATAGAGGGGTAAAAGGGGCAGTAAGAGGAGACAAGGCTATAGCGGAGAGACTGAATGAATTCTCTGCTTCAGTCTTTACTGAGGAAGATGTAGGGATGTTATCCAAGACTGACGTGGTATTTAAAGGTGATAATGCAGAGGAATTGAGAGAAATATCGCTACACCTGGAAGATATATTACAACTATTTGATAAACTGAATAGTAGAAAATCACCTGGACTGGATGGTATTCCGTAAAGCCCTCAAACATCACCTGTTCCTACAATATTACCCTGACAGCATCCCGACAATTACAATGCCCCCACCTCACCTCCCTGCCTAACCCGTCCCTCAGATCATCTTCCTGTAGATAATGGCTAACCACTATCTCTCTCCCACTGATCTCCTTGACCATCTAGCCAACCCTCTAGGCAAAGGTCATATTTTTATTTATCTGTAAGAGCATTATAATTTGTTTATAATATGTACATAGTCTCTCCCTCGTTTTTACTCCATGTTTACATTCCCTGTTCAATGTAAAAACTTGATGTAACTTGCTTACATTCTTGTATGTTCTGTTTCAAATGTAAACCGCACTGATTATAATAGCGCGGTATATAAGAAATAAAAATAAATAAATAAATAAATATACATCCAAGAGTGTTGAAAGAACTGAAATATGAGATTGCAGACCTGCTATTAGTAATCTGTGAACTTTCATTAAAATCGTCTGTAATACCTGAAGATTGGAGGATCGCCAATGTAACGCCAATTTTTAAAAAGGGTTCCCGGGGTGATCCAGGAAATTACAGACCGGTGAGCCTGACGTCAGTACTGAGGGAAAATGATAGAAACCATGATAAAGAACAAAATTACACAGCATGTAGATAGTCATGGCCTAATGGGAGACAGCCAACATGGCTTTAGACAAGGAAGATCTTGTCTTACTAATCTGATATGTTTTTTTGAAGGTGTGAATAAACAGGTGGACAAAAGTGAGTCGGTTGATATAGTGTATCTGGACTTTCAGAAAGCCTTTGACAAGTTCCCTCATGAGAGACATTTGGCAAAACTAAAGAGTCATGGGATAGGAGGCAGTGTACTATTGTGGATCTGGAACTGGTTAAAAGATAGAAAGCAGAGGATAGGGCTAAATGGGCAATTTTCCTAATGGAAAAAAGGTGAATAGTGGAGTACCCCAGGGATCTGTACTGGGTCCGCTACTTTTTGACATATTCATAAATGACCTGGAAAAGGGAATAACTAGTGAGGTTATCAAATATGCAGAAGACACAAAACTGTTTAAAGTTGTTAAAACACAAAAGGATTGTGAAAAACTGCAAGAGGATCTTGATAAATTGGAAGACTGGGCATCGAAATGGCAGATGAAATTTAATGTGGACAAGTGCAAAGTTATGCACCTAGGAAAGAACAACCCACACTATGGTTACACAATGCAAGGTTGCACATTGGGAACCACCACCCAGGAAAAAGATCTTTAGGAGTCATCGTGGATAACATGTTAAAACCCTCCGCCCAGTGTGCAGCGGCGGCCAAGAAAGCAAATAGAATGCTAGGTATCATCAGGAAAGGAATGGAAAATAAAACAAAGGATATTATAATGCCTCTGTATCGTTCCATGGTACGACCGCACCTTGAATATTGTGTGCAATTCTGGTCGCCGTATCCTAAAAAGGATATAGCATTATTAGAAAAGGTACAGAGAAGAGCCACCAAAATGGTAAAGGGGATGGAAGGCTACTCCTATGAAGAGAGGCTACAAAGGTTGGGGCTCTTCAACCTGGAAAAGAGACGGCTGAGGGGAGATATGATAGAGGTGTATAAATTAATGAATGGAGTGGAACGGGTAAACGTAGATCGATTGTTTACGCTATCAGAATATAGAAAGACTGAGGGACATGTAATGAAGCTACAGGGTAAACTATTTAAGACAAATAAGAGAAAATATTTTTTCACTCAACGTGTAATCAAACTCTGGAATTTGTTACCGGAGGATGTAGTAAGATCTGTTAGTGTAGCTGGGTTTAATAAAGGTTTGGAAAGTTCCTGGAGGAAAGATCCATAAACCATTATTAAAAAGGGATCGAGGATATCAATGCTTGACCCAGTAGAAGCATTGCCGTACCTGTGTCTTTTGGGGATACTGCTAGGTACGTATGACCTAGATTGGCCACTGTTGGAAATAGGATACTGGGCTTGATGGACCTTGGTCTGACCCAGTATGGCATATCTTATGTTCTTATAGTGTCAAGTGTCCAAGCGCCACCTCTGCTCTGTCACGCCTCACTAACCCAATTTAGATCAGACTCAGGCACATTATGTCAGTGCTGGAGTCCCCCGAAGACAGTATAGCACTATATTCTCAGCAAAAACATTCATGTTGAACTCTTATGGGCCCGTTCCTCCCACTCGCTGTGCAATTGGTCTAACAGTCTATCACTGTTTCTTGCATGAGAGCTCCAGATCCAAGCCATCCAAAAAGTTCTCCTCAAATGTTTCATAAAGTTGTCGGCATGGTTTCCAGGAAGCCTTGCACTTCAGTTTAGCTGGAGAAGAAGCGAGTCTGTCCCTGACATTTGATCCACAGCTTCACGGGGTACAACAAAGAAAAACGGACACTCCATTGTAGCAACTGATTGCACAGTAGGGTATATTCCTGGTGGTGACAACTTAAGAGCGTCAAATAATCCTGAAAAATCAGGATGTTTTTTGGCACAGAGGCTGTTCCGGTGTACCCAGGCCATTTGTAGCACTGCTTCTTTCTGAAGAAAATTGTGGAAGCATGCTATCATATAGTTGCCTTCTGTACATAGTTTATTATGTTCTCTGTTTAAGAAACCTGTTTAATGTAAACCTGTTTAATGTATTGCCCTGTTCATTGTAAGCACTGATCAATTTTGTGAAGTGTAATTTCTGTTCACTGTAAACCGCGCTGATGTCGAATAGCGCGGTATAAAAGAAACTTTAAATAAATAAATAAATAAATAAATAAATCACCACTCTGGGGTGGGGATTTTTGTCCTTATATGGCCCCAAGCGGTGAACCTGCTCCAGTCATATTTTGCCCACTTGTTCACTCAGTGATAAGTTGAGGCGTAGCCACATTTCGAGAGAACCTCACATTTCTGCATCTTCCACTGATTCTTCAATCCCAATAAAATGGACATTTTTTTGACTACCACGATTCTCAAAGTAGTCAAATGTTTTTTCTCCTGCTGGCATACCTGGCCCTCCAAGCATTTAATGGCAAAGGCTTGGGTTTGCTGGGCATCCTCTGCATCATAGATGTGGTGTTCCAGCAAAGTAATGCAACCAGTAAAATCGGTAACTGTTTGGGCTACCTGAGACAACTGATCTATCAAGGTCTTAAAGTGCTCATCGAGAGCCAGCACCACCGCCAAAGATACTTCATTGACCAAATTCGATGTCTGTTCCACCTGTGGTTGTAGTCGTGAGTTGGCGGCCATCTTTGAATCGGGTGCCTGGTGTTTCTCTTGGTGGACTACCTATGAAGCCATAGACCCCCGGGGAGTCCAAATTGTGTGTGTCAGGTTCCCAGGGCAGTCGCCAGACCAATGGAGTGAGACTGGAACAGTTTGGGTCAAAACTGATAAGGTTTTAATACCAAGAAAGGTAAGCAGCCCCAAAGCCGAGAAAAGCATGTCTTAATCAGCTCACTGCATCATGTGATTTCCTGGAGTATGTATGTGTTTATTTAATATTTCTTCTATACCGCCTTTCAGGATTATCAAAGCGGTTTATGTTTAACTCTGATTTTTAGATGGAACCAAGAGAACTGACCGTTAGATTGAACGGAGGCAGGTAACTGTTACATTTTAAAACCTGTGTGTTTTGATACAACAATACGGAGGGGGATTAATGGGAAAAATGTGTATTTATTGAAGTGTTGAAGTGGATGCTAAGTTGATGGCACAGTGTTCAGTGAATAGGTGGGGGTTGAACCTCTTTCTAAAGTCTAAGGTGTCTTCAATTGCTCTCAGCTCAGGAGGCAGTGAGTTCCATAGTGTTGGGCCATATATTGCAAATGTTCTCTGACAGTTTGCTTGTGAGCTTCTGGCCTTTTGAGATGGGATGGAGAGGCGTTTTTTACGCTGTTGTCTTGCTCTAGATTCTGGAGCCTTCCGGATAAATGAATGCAGACATTTTGCTGATTGGTTATGTATAACTTTAAATGATTAATGCCATAAGAACATAAGATATGCCATACTGGGTCAGACCAAGGTCCATCAAGCCCAGTATCCTGTTTCCAACAGTGGCCAATCTAGGTCCATACATACCTAGCAGTTTCCCCAAAAGACACAGGGTTCCGCAATGCTTGTACTGGGTCAAGCATTGATATCCTGGGTCCCTTCTTAATAATGGTTTATGGACTTTTCCTCCAGGAACTTGTCCAAACCTTATAGTTAATACGGGATTGTATAGGTAGCCACTGTTTGAGCACCGGTGTGATGTGTTCTTGTCTTGTGGCTCTTGTGATTAATCGGGCTGCAGTGTTTTGAGCTCGTACTTTACTATTCAAAAGACCATTCAGCATACCCACATAATTACAGTACTCTTCCAAAGAATAGTTTAGTAAAGGTATGATGCAACATAGCTATATAACTACTACATACTGCCTAATAGTACTAGACGGTAAATATAGGTTCCTGCTCTATACCATGTAAGCATGGCATCCTGCTAAGGCTCAACACAACATATAATACAGTAACACACAATTATACCTACACTTTGAGCCACAACAATCTCAAAGACTAGAGATCCAACCAAACCCATCGGTATCAGAAAATAAGAAGCCCACCTCAACGCTAAGTAAACATTAGGCTAGACAGAAAGCCTTATTTCATAACTGAAGAAATGAAATGGATCCTTACTAGCTTGCTCCTGACCCTCATAGTAACTCTAATAAGACCTTCCAGAGCAATGCAAATATGGAACAGCTTCATACCAATCATATACAGAGAGAGACGCCAGCTAGCAACACCACTGCCGTACCTGCAATCACAGAGGTCACATCGACTTATCACAGTATACACAAAGGAATTTGCACAATCCCAGCAAACAGTGGTACAACACCCCCAAACAATCAGATGCACCCTAATAAATGCTCGATCTATTGTAATAAAATCCACACCCTATCAGATTACATACAAGACCAGAAAGCTGAGATAATGTGCATAACTGAATGATGCAGACAATGTCCTAATAAACCAGCTTACCCCCTCAACCATGGACTCTCACAATTGTCCCAGAACCAAATGCAAGGATGGAGGAGTGCTCATCTTAACGAACAAGCAACTAGAACTCAAACCCATAACTAGCCTATCAACCCCGACACTAAACCTCCTAATACTGGAAAACAAGCACATGACAGTATACCTAATATATACAGTGGTGTGCAAAAGTCTGGAATCACTTGTAAATTTGACGTTTTTTCAACTTTGTGACCTTATATCTTAATTTCTTTTTCCTCCCAGTGGCTTTTTCTGTGTATCTCATAAGTGATAGGTTTGGCTATTAGGGCCAAGTTGGCCCTTATTTTCTGAGTTTGTTCCCCATAGTTGTCCTGTTGATAGATTTTCTATGTGTCAGTGATGGCTCAGTATTTGATGGGCCACCCTTTGTTCTTGATCACCTGACTGCACCTTGTCGGCATTGAATGAACCAGTCTGACAAGGTGATCGTTGGTGACAACGTGGTTCTAAGCTGCAGTGAGTGACTCAATCAGCTCACGCTTTGATGTCAGAAGCCTCTTGGATATTTCCAAGGCCACCTTGTACCACAGGTTTTCGATTGGATTCAGATCTGGAGACTGGGCAGGCCAGTCCATTGACTTGATGTTCCGTTGCTTCCAGCTAATCACCTGTCTGGAGCGATGGCAGGGTGCATTGTCATCTTGGAACAGGAACTGGCCAGGAAACAGCTGGTGTGCTGATGGCACCATGCACTTTTGCAGTATGGTGATGTACTTGGCCCCGCTGACCATTCCACCAACGATGTGAAGACGTCCAATGCCACTGGCAGTCATGCAGCCCCAGACCATGACCTTCAAAGGATGCTTCACAGTAAGGTTGAGACACTCAGGCTTGAATTCCTCTCCAGAAAATCTCCTCACATAGGTGTGGGCCTGGTTACCAAACAGGCAGAAGGTGCTTTCATCGCTGAATAGCACCTTTTCCCACATTTCAGTCGACCAGGTTGAGTGCTTTCTTGCCCACACGATCCGGTTGCGCCTTTGTATGTCAGTCATCAGTGGCTTATTCTGTGCTTTGCAGCCCTGGAGACCAAACTGCAGGCACAGGCGACGAACTGTTAATGAGCTGACACTGACCTCACTCTTGTCTGACCACACTCGAAGTAGCTGAGGAGAGGTCAACTTGCGATTAGTCAGTGAAATGCATCGTAGTGTGCGGTCCTGGCGTGATGTTGATGCACGTGGACGACCTGAACGAGGCTTGTCCACCACTGAACCCGTTTCTTTCTTCTTCTGTACAATCTTAACAGCGATCTGACTGCAGCCAACTTTCCTGGCTGACGGCTTGAAAATCCTTCCTCGCTTATAAAGGACACACGAACACGCTCCTCCAACGTCAGGGTCCGAGTCATCTTCATGGTCGATCCAGAAAGCGTATGAAATTCAAAAATTCTGTGCGTTTTTATAGCTGCACTGTTGGCTAGATATCTGCATTGTGATTGGTTAGTGAACCCAGCCTCCTGCTTGGTCAGAAATAACGTGTGCATATTGGATAATCTGGATCCAGTTTTGACGCAGGATCCATAAAAATCACACTAACTATCTCCCAGTGTCTGTAAAGTATTTAAATTGGAAGCAAGGAATGCAAACAAGTCAACTCTAATAGCCAAATGTTTCCCTTTTAAAGTGGTAGAAAGATGAATATGCTGGGCTAACGCAAAGTTAAAAAAAAAAAAAAAAGTATGAAAAACGCAAAACTCACAAGTGATTCCAGACTTTTGCACACCACTGTAGAACCCCAAACTCTAATCCAGATGCTCTCAACCATAACTGAACTAGCCTGCAATCAATCTAACAAAGGAAAGTCTTTAATTACACTAGGCGACTTCAACTTGAACTTAGCCCCTCCATCACAAGCCTCAGCCTTCCTTGACGCTTTAAAATCAATGGACTTTACACAAAGGGGGGGCACTACTACTACTAATGAGCATTTGTATAGTGCTTCAAGATGTACAGACATGTAAGAGGGGGAGGAGTGGCCTAGTGGTTGGGGCAAGTTACCTCAGGCCGGAAGGTCGGGGGTTCAAATCCCACTAAAAGACAGCAACCTTAGGCCGGAAGGACTGGGGTTTCTAGTCCCACAGGTGCTCCTTGTGGTCTTGGGCAAGCCAATGTTCCCTGTAAGTATTAGTGTATGTGTCTCATATCCCCTCATATTAAATGTATCCCCAAATTGTGTTGTGACCACTTTGATTGAAGGATAAGGTAGTATACAAAACTGTCTAAATAAATTAAAATAAATGTAAGAGACAGTCCCTGCTAATCAGAGCTTACAATCTAGTCAAGATGGACAACACAAAGTGTAGACATGGATAAAACAAGGGAGAATGGTAAAGAAACAAGGAGATCAGGTGAGTCAAGATCCAAAAACAGCAGCAAAGAAGCAAGTTTTCAGCCTGGAGTTGAAAAGGGTCAGAGAAGGTGCCTGGCATGCTGACACAGGTAATTTGTTCCAGGTGTAAGGTGCAGCAAGGTGAAAGGAGCGAAGTCTGGATTTAGCAATAGAAGAGAAGGACACACAGAATCAATTTGCCAGAAGAGCAGAGTTCCCATGGGGGAGGGGGGTAAGGAAAGATAAAAGAAAGGTAATGAGCTGCAGAGTGAATGCACTTATAGGTCAGCAGGAGAAGTTTGAACTGGATGCGGAAGCGGATAGGGAGCCAATGAAGTGACTTGAGAAGAGGGGTAATATGGGCATGACAAGGCTGGTGGAAGATTAGCTGTGCAGCAGAGTGTTGAACAGATTGAAGGGGAGAGAGATGATTCAAAGGGAGACCAGCAAAACGTAGGTTACAGTAGTCAAGACTTGAGGTGATTAAGAAGTGGATAAGTGTCTTAGTAGTGTGTTCAGAAAGGAATGGGTGGATTTTGTTGATGATATAGAGAAATAAATGGCAGGTCTTAGCTATCAGATGGATGTGTGTGGAGAAAGAGAGAGAGAGACCACCACAAGGTTGCAAGCCGAGGAAACAAGGAGGAATAGAGAGTTATCCACAGAGACTGAGAAAGGAGGAAGAGGAGATTTTAGGGGGAAAAATAAAAAGCTCAGTCTTGGCCATGTTCAATTTTAAGCAGCGGTGAGACATCCAAGCAGCAATGTCAGAAAGGCAGGCAGAGACCCGGGTCAGGATTGCCGGAGAGATTTCAGGTGTAGAGAGGTAGATCTGGGAGTCATCAGCATAAAGATGGCACTGAAAGCCATGGGAAGAGATAAGCACACCAAGGGACTGGGTATAGTGAGAGAAAAGGAGTAGACCCAAGACAGATCCTTGGGGTACACCAACTCAAAGCAGGATAGCAGCAGAGGAGGAGCCACCAGAACTAACACTAAAAGAGCAATAGGAGATATGGGAGGAGAACCAGGATAGTACAGAGCCCTTAAAACCAAGTAAGGACAGAGTATCAAGGAGAAGGTTGTGGTCAACAGTGTCAAAAGCAGCAGAGAGGTCAAGAAGATGAGGACAGAGTAAAGGTCCTTGGATTTTGCCAGGAACAAGTCACTAGAACAACCCAGTCCTTAGGGAACCCTAGGCCAGTCACGTTTTCAGGATTCCCACAATGAATATGCATAAGATAGATTTGCATACAATGAAGGCAGAACATGCAAATCTTTCTCATGCATATTCATTCTGGGAAACCTGAAAACCTGACTGGCCTAGGGTTCCCTGAGAACTGGGTTGAAAACCCCTGCACTAGACTTTGGCAACAGTCATTTCAGTAGAGTGTAAAGGACAAAAGCCAGACTGTAAAGGATCCAGGAGGGCATTAGAGGAGAAGAAGTCAAGGCAGCGGCAGTGAACCGCGTGTTCAAGTAGTTTAGAAACAAAGGGGAGGAGGGAAGGGGTCGATAATTAGGGGACAGGTAGGATCAAATGAGGGTTTCTTGAGGAGAGATGTAACTACAGCATGCTTGAAGGCTGAAAGGACAGTTGCAGTGGAGAGTGATAGGTTGAGAATATGAGAGATGGAAGGGGACAACAGTGGAGGAGATGGGGCTTAGGAGACAGGTGGGGATAGGATCAGAGGAACAGGTAGCGAGTTTGGAGGAAGAAGAAGATGGGCAGTTTCCTCTTCAGAGATCACAGAAGGAAGAGAGGGTAGGAGAGGTAGAGGGGGAAAGTTGGGAGTGAAGAGGGGGAGGAGGGGAAGTAGATGACTTTGTGGGGAATTGGAGGGTGATCTTGTGGATTTTGTCATGGAAATAGTCAGCCAGGGTTTGGGCAGAAAGGGAGGGAGGGGTCAGAGGTGGAGGCACTTTGAGGAGAAAGCTGAGAGTAGTAAAGAGACTGCGAGGGTCAGAGGCAAGAGTTAGATGGACATAATAGTCTTGTTTGGCAAGAGTTATGGCTGACTGGAAAGAGACAAGCATGAATTTGAAGTCTGCAAGGGAGCAGGATTTGAGCTAAGCACACTCAGCTGAATGGGTACAGGAATGTAGATAGCGGGTAGTGGATGAAAGCCAGGGCTCGGGTGCAGTACACCCCTCAGGATGTGGCATGGTGGAGCAAGAGCATTCAGAACAGAGGAGAGTGCAGTATTATAGGAAGCTACTCTTTGTCAACAGATGACATAGTGGAGTTAAGAGATGAAGAAACGGCGAAACAGAGAACCAAAGGATCAATGGCATGAAGATTTCTAAATAGGTTGGAGGAGAAAGGATGAGGTTGAGGTGGCGGGTGATGGAGAGTGAAGCTTAGCAGGTGATGGTCAGATATGGGAAGAACTGAGGTACAGAAGTTTGAAGGTATGCAACTAGAGAAAAATACCAGGTCAAGGCAGTGGCCATGCTGGTGAGTGGGGGCAGTAGAGCAAAGCTGAAGGTCAAATGAGACGGTAAGGAAAAGGAACTTTAAAGCATAAGAATCAGAGGGGTTATCAACATGAACGTTAAAATCCCCGAGAATAAGAGTGGGGGAAGAGGAATCCAGAAAGAAGGTAAGCCATGAGTCAGTCAGTGAGAGGTAGAAGTAGACTTGTCAGGAGGTCGATAAATAAGTTACCCAGAGAGGTAGTGGAGTGAAAAGGCAGATGGAGTGGACTTCAAAAGAGGTAAAGGAGTGAGACTGAGGCAGCAGGAGTGGTTGGAATTGGCAGGAGGTAGAAAGTGGAAGCCCAACACCACCACCATGGCCAGTGGGATGAGGCATGTGGGAGAACTGATAACCACCATGACAGAGAGCAGTGACAGATGCCTTGTCTTCTGGGAGGAGCCAGGTCTCAGAGCAAGAAGATGGAGAACATTAGAGAGAAACTTGTTTTTACGCCTGATCTCTTTATTAGAGATGGAGTGTGCATTCCACAAGCACATGAGAAAGGGAAAGTGGAAAGGGAAAGAAGAGGGATATGAATAAGATTAGAATGTTGCGTGAAGATTTCTTCTTGGAGTGTGACAGAACTCTAGGGGGGCCAGGGTTGGGGTCAATATCTCCAGATGAGAGGAGTAGTAGCAGAGTATGGGGCAGAGAGGAGACAGTACGGTAGATATTTGTACCATTCAGTCTCCACTCCAGTATCCCATATCAAGTAACCCCAGTACGATGGTATGATCACCATGTGATCTCATTCGAATTTCCAGTGTTAAAAAAACAAACAAAACAAAATACAATGCCCAGACAAAAATCCGTGGCTAACCAACGTTGTTTCGTAGAATTCAACAAAGACGCTATATTCAATCACATCCTTCCCAAACTTGACACCAACATTACGGACCTTACAACACTAATAAAGTACTGGAACAACAACATAATGTCAATTGCTCTTGCAGCACAGAAACTAAAGACATCATAACGAACGAACAAGGCACGGTGGTACTCCTCTGACATAAGGGAGGAGTGGCTCAGTGGTTGGGACAGGTTACCTCAGGCCAGAGGGCCAGGGGTTCAATTCCCGCATGGGGACAAGCAACCTCAGGCAGAGCGACAGGGGTCTCTAGTCCCATGGCCACTCCTTGTGGCCTTGGGCAAGTCACTTAACCCTCCATTGCCCCAGGTACATTTAGATTGTGAGCCCTTCGGGGACAAGGGAATAAAAAGTACCTGTTAGTATACAGGTAAACCGCACTGATTCTAAAGAGCGCGGTATAAAAAAGAAAGAAATAAAAATAAGACAAGCCAAGATCACATTAAGAAAGCTGGAAAGACGGTGGAGAAGTACTAAAGATCAAATGCATCTACAGGAATACAAGATAAAGCAAAGGAATGCAATGAACTCATTCTAAATCTCAAGAAACAATTCCACACAAATATCATCATGAAATCTTTAAACCACCCAAGAGAACTATTTGAGATAGTAAAAGCTCTCACTAGATCTCCACAGAAGCAGGTCATTACTACAATAACTCCAGAGGCATTCACAACACACCTCCAGAGCAAAATTACCTGCACAAACCATGCAGCAATCCAATCCCATGATCCTAAGACACTCAGCCAACCCTAACTACTAGTCGTCGTCCTACTCAATCACTGAAGAACATTTAAGCAAACTACTGAAATCACTGACCACAACCACATCCCCACATGACCCCTGCCTGACCTCCTGGACAAAGATGACCATACAAGAACTCGCATCTACACTGTAGAATAGTAAGTCTCTCTCTAACACAGGGACTCATGCCACCCCTGCTAAAAATCTATAAGATCTTACTTAAAATGCAATGCATCTGATTCAAAATCGCCATCCTCATACCAACCCATATCCAGCCTACCTCTACTAGCAAAACTAATAGAAAAAAACAATCCAATGGCACTTACAAGATCACATTGACTCAACCGGCCCACTGGGTCCACAACAACATGGGTTCTGACAATATTATGGGGTAGAAACACTCTTAACTTCCCTAACCAACAAGGTACTAAAAGGCATCGAAAACCTCAAGCAAGGATACATAGTCATCTTTATAGATATAACAGCAGCCTTTGACTCAATAAATCATTGCATGCTCCTGGACAGACTGAGGGAGATAGGTACGAGTGGAACCATGACAGTGGAGAGACACCGATTCCTATCTGATCGACGCTTTCAAATCAAGATCAATAACGGAACTTCCAAACATCTAGCAATGCACCAAGGAATACCACAGGGCTCTGTACTGTCTGTCCCACTATTCAACATATACGTACAACCAGTCTGTAAAATTAACCAAGAACACAATACACAATACCACCTATACACAGATGACCTGATTTATTCTACATTCGATGCCAGAAAACCATGCATGACATTAGTGACAGACTGGCTAGAACATCGTAACCTCTCAATCAACTACAACAAATCTGAGATTCTCACTATTACAAGAGACACCACCGTCATTCCACCGGACAATCTACTAATTGGAAATTGACTGATCCCCGTGAAGAAGGAAGTGAAATATCTAGGTGTAACTCTTAACCACTTAACCTTCAATCCCACATTAAGAAGATTGCAGCTACTGCCTACTATAAAATGAGGACTCAACAAAACCTATGACCTCTACTTGAACATAACCACTTCCGCACCGTATGTCAAGCAATAATCACTCCACGCCTAGATTACTGCAATCTGATATTTCAAGGTCTACCCAAATGCATAACTCAAACTTTACAAATTGCGCAAAACACTGCAGTTCGCCTAATCACCGGATCAAAAAGGCAAGAACTCATCACCCCAATATTAAAATCCCTTCACTGGCTACCCATACGATCCCTAATAAAATACAAATCAATAATGATGACATTCAAGACCTTGCATGGTCAGTCCGCTATATGCCTAAAAGAGCTAATCCAGAGGCGGCCAGATACTCGATCGGGGAGGAAGCAACATGAGAACACTCTCTCGACAACAATCAGGACTAGCTCATCCCAAACACTCCAAAGAGCATTTGAACATTACAGCCTGTCATTCTGAAACTCTCTCCCACACTAATTATGAACAACTACAGGCGCCACAGACTTCGAAAACAACTAAAAACATACCTATTCACAGAATATTTCAACATAACACCAGCCTTAATACACGAACCATCTGACAATCGCCCTGCCCACATTATATGATACACTAAACAGAGGCCTAATATATTGAAATAGTTGTTACTGAAGTATTACATGATCAAATTATGATTATACTTAGGGTTTTGTTTACAAAGCCGCGGTAGCGGTTTCCGATCGTTATCTTTCTTAATGTGATTTCAATGGGGCCGTGGCTCCGATAACGATTGGAAACCGCTACCGCGGCTTTGTAAACAAGCCCCTTAGTTGTATATTTAGTTGTTCTATGTAAACTGTTGTGCTTAGCTGTTCTATGTGATTTTGTTGTTGCGTTCAATGTAAACCGCTTTGATAAAACAAAGTGGTATATAAGAAAGGTTAAATAAATAAATGTCACCTTTCTCCATTTGAGAAAATTGGCTATTTAACCCAACTCTGTTTTCTATCTTTTAACCAGTTTCTGATCCATAATGGTACATTGTTTCCTATCCCATGACTTTTTAAGTTCCCCAAGAGCCTCTCATGAGGAACTTTGTCAAAGGCTTTCTGAAAATCCAGATACACTATATCAACTGACTTACCTTTATCTACCTGTTTATTCATACCTTCAAAAACATGTAAGAGATTAGAAAGACCAGGCTTTTCTTGGCTAAAGCCATGTTGACTTTCAGCCTTTAAACCATGACTATCTACATATTCAACAATTTTGTGTTTTTTTTAATGGTTTCTACCATTTTGAAACCATTTTAAAAAAACAAACATTCGACTCATTCAAGCCATGGTATTTTCAGCATCATATGGATGCGAAAGCTGGACAGTGAAAAAGATAGACAGGAAGAAAATTGATACCTTTGAATTATGGTGCTGGCGGTGAATACTGCGTATACCATGGACAGCCCAAAGAACAAACCAGCCAGTACTAGAGGAGATCAAACCTAAGCTTTCTGTAGAAGCTGAGATGACAAAACTTCCACTTTCATACTTTGGACACATCATGCAAAGAGAGAGATCATTAGAGAAAGACATCATGCTTGGCAAGATAGGTCAATGCAGAAGAGGAAGGCCAGCACTGAGATGGATCGATACAATAACAGCAGCTACAGGTACCAGTCTGTCAACAATGAGCCGCCTGACTGAAGACCGAACATAATTTAGGATAACTATCCAGAGGGTCAACATGAGTCAACATGGACTCGACAGCACTTAACAACCACTATTTTGCCTGGTACTGACATCGTTCTGTAGTTTTCCAGATCACCCCTTGAACCCTTTTAAAAATTGGTGTTACATTGGTAATTCTGAAGTCATGTGCTTTCTAAATAGCTTCTGGCTGCAGACTGAAAGAATACAAGGAAAATGCAAGTCTCAAGCTCATTTGTCAAAGTTTAAGAGATTCTAGGATTTTTGCGTCTTTTATTAGGAAAAAATTATTTGCTGGAATCTTAGATTTATTCTGTAAGGTAGAGACTTTGGTCTTTTGACCCAGAACCTCCTCTCATGAACCACCATCTGTTGGGCAGTTTCTCCAATCTCCAGGCAATGCTTTGCAACTGGTGTGATAGAATTCATGAGAAGAAAGACCTTCCCAAAGTGCTTCAGAATTAGAAGTTTTAGTTCTTACCAATGAAGGCTCTGCAAGACTAGGTTTCCTCCCTCAGTCGGCCAAGTTAAGAGACGCTTGTAAGGTACTAGCTGCTCCCAGAGCTAATTGCATGCCAGGCTGTTCCACATGGTCTGTCAATTTCAGGGCTGTTATTGGGACTTCAGCCCAGCAGTGCGAATTAATAGTTGTCAGGCAAGAAAACTATTACTTATAAACAGGGATGGGAGGCAGTGATACAAACTTCTTTTAAAGTGAAGTTGCTGCTGCAGTGTGGGTCCCAGGGATACACGGGCTCCCTTCTTGTCTGAGCCTCCCGCATTGTGTCATTTATGCCGCATATGAACCTCATTTCTTCAGAGTAGGTGCAGCGATTTTCCAGGGGTGATCTGGGAAACTACAGACTGGTGAGCCTGACGTCCTTTACTGGGAGAAATGGTCGAAACCATTATAAAGAACAAAATTATTGAACATGAAGATAGTCTTGGTTTAATGGGAGACAGCCAATATGGCTTTAGTCAAAGAAGGTCTTGTCTTACTAATCTGTTATGTTTTTTTAAGGTGTGAATAAACAGGTGGACAAAGGTGAGTCGGTTGATATTGTGTATCTGGACTTTCAGAAAGCCTTTGACAAGGTCCCTCATCAGAGACTTTTGGCAAAACTAAAAAGTCATGGGATAGGAGGCAGTGTACTACTGTGGATCAGGAACTGGTTAAAAGATAGAAAGCAGAGGGTAGGGCTAAATGGCCAATTTTCCCATGTAGAAAGGTGAATAGTAGTGTGCCCCAGGGATCTGTGCTGGGTCTGCTGCTTTTTAACATATTCATAAATGACCTGGAAATGGGAATAAACGAGTGAAGTTATCAAATTCGCAGATGACACAAATTATTCAAAGGTCTTAAAACACAAGAGGGTTGTAAAAAATTGCAGGAGGACCTTGAAAAATTGGGAGTCTTCGCAGGTGAAATTTAATTTGGACAAGTGGAAAGTTATGCACTTAGCAAACTACAGTTACACAATGCAAGGTTCTACGTTAGGAATTGCCACTCAGGGCATCATTGTTTATAACACATTGAAATCCTGCACCCAGTGTGCAGCGGAGGCCAAGAAAGCAAGTAGAATGCTAGGAATCATAAGGAAAGGAAGGGGACATGCAACGAAGCTACAGGGTAAACTAAGAATAATAAAATAAAATATTTTTTCACTCAACATGTAATCAAACTCTGGAATTTGTTACCGGAGGATGTAGTAAAGGCTGTTAGTGTAGCTGGGTTTAAAAAAGGTTTGGACAAGTTCCTGGAGGAAAGGTCCATAAACCATTACTAAGAAGGGACCCAAGATATCAATGCTTGACCCAGTACAAGCATTGTGGAACCTGTGTCTTTTGGGGAAACTGCTAGGTACATATGACCTAGATTGGCCACTGCTGGAAACAGGATACTGGGCTTGATGGACCTTGGTCTGACCCAGTATGGCATATCTTATATAATTATGAGAATAAATCCAAGGATATTATAATGCCTCTGTATCGTTCCATGATGAGACTATACCTTGAATATTGTGTGCATTTCTGGTCGCTGTATCTTAAAAAGGATATAGCAGAATTAGAAAAGGTAGAGAGAAGAGCCACCAAAATGGTAAAGGAGATGGAAGGATATGCCTATGAGGAAAGGCTTAAAAGGTTAGGGCTCTTCCGCTTGGAAAAGAGACAGCTGAGGTGAGATATGATAGAGGTCTATAAATTAATGAATGGAATAGAACAGGTAAATGTAGATATTTGTTTACTCCTTCAAGAAGTAGAAAGACTAGGGAACATGCAATGAAACTACAATGTAGCAGATTTAAGAGTAATCTGAGAAAATGTATTTTCACTTGGCACATAATCAAAGTCTGGAAGTCATTACTGGAGGATGTAGTAAAAGCTCTTAGTGTAGCTGAGTTCAAAACATGTTTGGACGAGTTCCTGGAGTTACAGTCCATGAATCATTATTAAAGAGGACTGGGGAAATCCACTGCTTACCCCTGGGACAAGTAACGTGGAATATGTATACTTTTGGGAACCCGACATGTACTTGAGACCTGGAAGGGCTTCTGTCAAACTGAATTTTGGGCTTGCTGGAGCCTTGGTCTGGCCTAGTATGTCACATCTAGTGTTCTGTTCTTCTGGTACTATTCCCCCTCCCCACACAAAGATGCGCATAGTGTAAAGTGTCACAGGTGCTTTATTCAAACCCCTACGCGTTTCGGCAATAATGCCGCCTTCAGGGGGTAAACCCTCAAGCAAGTTAAAAACAATAAATTAAAAACATATTGAGAATAATAAATACAAAATTAATTAAATTACTAAAATAGTTAAAACAAGAAATTTAAAACTAAAGTGAACAGTAAATGTAAGACTGAGTGTAATAACCATTCTACAAATCCCTGTGGTAACTGAGAGAAGCAAGTGCTTTTTAGCCAACATCTAGCATGTAGAAAAGGGAGAGAGAGAGATGACATATTGATATAAAATCCCAGTTGGGAAGATAACATACTCGCAAGAGCACACTGTATTTGCAAGCAGGTTGCCAGTTGTATTTGAGAAATAGTGTCATACCATCTTAGCTATCTCCAGGAACAAGCAGGAATGTAGCCTTCACATATGGGTATCGTCGGTACCGACGGAACCTGCGCGGGAACGCTCCCCAGTGTCCTATTAGAAAGCTTTTGGGAGCATCCCACAGCGCCTGCGTGCTGCCTTCCTGTCTTTCCCAACTGCCTCTCTCCAGTTCTTCGTTTTCCGCGGAGCCAGCAGGTTGTTTTCCTGTCACCGCAGATATTTATCCCATCTTTTTTCATTCTTTTTGTGGTAGTGTCTGCCTTCCTCGACGCTATACCGGTACCGCCGGTTCTTTCTTAAAAAAAAAAACAATTTTTGTAATCTTTTATCTGTATTTTCCAGCCTTTTTTCTCTCGGGTGCCACACGCCATTTTGGGCACTAGGCCCAATTTTTCCTCAACATGGAAAAACACGCTTCGGGTTTTAAAGTGTTCCAAGTGTGGCGGTACCATCTCCGTCACCGACACTCACGAGTGGTGCCTCAAATGTTTAGGTCCTGACCACGCCATCTCCGAGTGTGTTTCCTGTGGGATGATGTCGAAGAGGGGTCGACAGAACCGAGCTGCTAAGCTTAGCACCCTTTTTCCCTCCGATGCTGCATCCGTGGCATTGACGTCTTCCAGGGCTTCGTCTTCCTCCCATGGCTCTCAGGTAACCAAACATAAATCTGGCTGGTTCTCAAAGGGCAGATCTCCTTCCAAGCATCGAGATGCCTCTGGCGTTGCCCTTAAGGGACTTGTACCGACAAAATTGCCCCGGCGGGAGGCTTCGGCTTCCAAAGCACTATCGAGGCTCCAGGATGTTCTTGAGGCCTCAACCTCGGCAGAACTACTGGTGCCATGCTCTGGGGTACCAGTCGCTTCGTCTGGTACCGACACCCAGGCATCGGCAGCGTCAATTGACCAGAGATTCCTGGCTATTGAGCGCAGTCTGGCGGCTCTCCTTGCGGCATCGGTGCCTTCGGGACCACTTCAGACACTTCAACCGGTATCGACACCTGTTCTGGTACCGATATCGGTACCAGTACAGACAGCATCGACATCGGCGAGTGTGTTACTGACACCGAGTCATACTATTTCCTCCGGTATCAACAGACCGGTACCGGACTCCTCCGGTACCGACTTACATCGTTACCGGTATCGTGCTTTACAAGAGCACCCGGACAGAAGATATTTTGAATCCTCCGATGACTCTGAGGACTCTTGACAGCTCTGTCAATGCCAGAGTACTTCTCTCTGAGGAGCCGCCTTCTCCTAAACGTAGGATGTCCCCTCCAGAGGATATATCCTTTCAGGATTTCATCAGGGAGGTGGCTAGAGGTCTTTCCATCACGGTGGCTCCTGAAATAGAGCCCAGAGCAAAGGAGTTGGAGATTTTACAATACCCTAAAGCTCCCAAGGAGGCAGCTACTTTGCCTATTCATGAGATCTTGCATGATCTCATGATAAGAATGTGGGAAACACCTCTTACCACCTCTCCTCATTCCCATAGGCTGGATACCATGTATCGAGTGTCTCCTTGTCCTGGATTTCAGAAAATTCATTTACCACACCACTCCATAGTGGTGGAGTCAGCTATGAGAAGGATTAAGAGTGCAAAAAGACATGCATCTAATTCTCCAGGACGTGAATGTAGGACTCTTGATGCCTTTGGGCGTCGAACTTTCCAGGCCTCTATGCTTTCTGCCAGGATTAGTTCCTACATCTTAAACATGGGAATGTTCCTTAAGGAGGTTACAGGAGATCTAGAGCTTATGAGCCCTCTCCTTCCTGATAAGAGGCAGGATTATCTTAAATTTGTCAAAAATGCCCAGGATGTTTCCAAGCTTGTTAATCGTGCAGCTTTTGACTGCTTTGAGTGCATAAGCAGAACCTCTGCCATTGCCATAGGTGTTCGTAGGATTGCCTGGCTCCAGGCATCTGACTTAGAACTCTGGGTACAGGACAAAATGGGGAATATCCCTTGCACAGACGAAAATCTCTTTGGCAAAAATTGGCAAGAGAAAGCTAATGAGCTGGATGCTGATAACACCACTTTGGATAGACTATCCAAGGCTACAGCTGATCCTGCAAGGAGGAAATCCTACAAGAAACCATTCTTCTCTAAAAAGAAGAGGTTTTACCCCTCCTATACCCAGCAGGTGCATTCTGCAGGTCAGTCTGCCCGGAAGGGACAGCAGCCCCCAAAGCAAAGAAAAACAAAGACTGCTAAGCCTCAACCGGCCCAGCAGACTCAGCCTCCACAGGGGCTTTGACTCCCATCTAGAGAACTTGGCCGTCCTAGCCCTGAACGGGCCAGAGCCTTCCACCATCCCAGGAAGGTTGTGTCATTTTGTCCCCACATGGGGGTAGATAACAGCAGAAGAATGGAGTCTTTCCATTGTAAGAGAGGGGTACAAGCTTCATTTCTTCAACATGCCCCCTCCTACAGTGGTAAGACAGTTCAATTCTCAGACTTCACTCAACACTCAGTTGGGTCAAGAGGTCAATTTACTTCTTGCCCAGGGGGCAATAGAAGACGTACCCATTTCTCAACAGGGTACAGGGTTTTACTCCCCCCCCCCCCTATTTCCTTATTCCAAAGAAAACAGGGGGACACAGACCCATAAGAACATAAGATATGCCATACTGGGTCAGACCAAGGTCCATCAAGCCCAGTATTCTGTTTCCAACAGTGGCCAATCTAGGTCATATGTACCTAGCAGTTTCCCCAAGAGACACAAGTTCCACAATGCTTGTACTGGGTCAAGCATTGATATCTTCGGTCACTTCTTAATAATGGTTTATGGACCTTTCCTCCAGGAACTTGTCCAAACCTTTTTTTAAACCCAGCTACACTAACAGCCTTTACTACATCCTCCGGTAACAAACTCCAGAGTTTGATTACACGTTGAGTGAAAAAATATTTTCTTTTATTAGTCTTAAATAGTTTACCCTGTAGCTTCATTGCATGTCCCCTAGTCTTTCTATATTCTGATAAGGTAAACAATCGATCTACGTTTACCCGTTCCACTCCGTTCATTAATTTATAGACTTCTATCATATCTCCCCTCAGCCGTCTCTTTTCCAGGTTAAAGAGCCCTAACCTTTTTAGCCTTTCTTCATAGGAGTATCCTTCCATCCCCTTTACCATTTTGGTGGCTCTTCTCTGTACCTTTTCTAAAATCGCTATATCCTTTTTAGGATACGGCGACCAGAATTGCACACAATATTCAAGGTGAGGTCTCACCATGGAACGATATAGAGGCATTATAATAGCTTTTGTTTTATTTTCCTTTCCTTTCCTTATCATACCTAGCATTCTATTTGCTCTCTTGGCCGCCGCTGCACACTGGGCCGAGGGTTTTAACATGGTATCCACAATGACGCCTAAATCTTTTTCCTGGGTGGTGGTTCCTAATGTGGAACCTTGCATCGTGTGACCATAGTTTGGGTTGTTCTTCCC
Source organism: Ichthyophis bannanicus (assembly GCA_033557465.1). Classification (NCBI taxonomy): domain Eukaryota; kingdom Metazoa; phylum Chordata; class Amphibia; order Gymnophiona; family Ichthyophiidae; genus Ichthyophis; species Ichthyophis bannanicus. Next base: position 24,937,083 of record CM066035.1, read on the forward strand.
TAGGTGCATAACCTTGCACTTGTCCACATTAAATTTCATCTGCAATTTTGATGCCCAGTCTTCCAATTTATCAAGATCCTCTTGCAATTTTTCACAATCCTCTTGGGTTTTAATAACTTTAAATAGTTTTGTGTCATCTGCAAATTTGATAACCTCACTCATTATTCCACTTTCCAGGTAATTTATGAATATGTCAAAAAGCAGCGGACCCAGCATAGATCCCTGGGGTACACCACTATTCACCTTTCTCCATTGGGAAAATTGGCCATTTAGCCCTATCCTCTGCTTTCTATCTTTTAACCAGTTCCTGATCCACAATAGTACACTGCCTCCTATCCCATGACTCTTTAGTTTTGCCAAAAGTCTCTGATGAGGGACCTTGTCAAAGGCTTTCTGAAAGTCCAGATACACAATATCAACCGACTCACCTTTGTCCACCTGTTTATTCACTCCTTCAAAAAAACATAACAGATTAGTAAGATCTTCCTTGTCTAAAGCCATGTTGGCTGTCTCCCATTAGGTTGTGACTATCTACATGCTAAGTAATTTTATTCTTTATGATGGTTTCTACCATGTTTCCCGGTACCGACGTCAGGCTCACCGGTCTGTAGTTTCCCAGATCACCCCTGGAACCCTTTTTAAAAATTGGTGTTACATTGGCGATCCTCCAATCTTCAGGTATTAGAGATGATTTTAATGATAGTTCACAGATTACTGATAGCAGTTCTGCAATCTCATATTTCAGTTCTTTCAACACCCTTGGATGTATACCATCCGGCCCAGGTGATTTGCTACTCTTCAGTTTACCTAATAGTTGTAAGACATCTTCCCGATGTATCGATATTTCCTTCAATTCTTCCGCACCTTTAAATACCACTTCAGTCATGGGTAACATCCCTACATCTTCCTCAGTAAAGACCGAAGCAAAGAATTCATTCAGTCTCTCCGCTATCGCCTTGTCGCCTCTTAGTGCTCCTTTAACCCCTTTATCATCTAATGGACCAACTGACTCTCTCACAGGTTTTTTGCTACGAATGTACTTGAAAAGGTCTTTATTTCGCATTTTTGCTTCCGCAGCAAGCTTCTCAAATTCTCTCTTTGCCTGCCTTATCAATGCCTTGCATTGGACTTGCCAGTGCTTGTGCTGTTTCCAGGTTTCGTCGTTTGGCTCTTTTTTCCATTTCCTGAAAGATGCTTTTTTGGCAACAGCAGCCTCTCTGACCTCACCTTTAAACCATACTGGCAGTTTTTTGGACTTCCTTCCACTTTTCTTAAAGCGTGGAATACAGCTGGTCTGGGCTTCCAAGATAGTATTTTTTAACACCCCCCAAGCTTAATGTACGTCTTTTAACCTTCGCAACTGCTCCTTTTAGTTTTTTCTTAACTGTATTCCTCATTTTATCATAGTCTCCCTTTCGAAAGTTAAAAGGTAGTACTGTGGATTTCCTTACTATCCCTCCTCCACTTATTAAATCAAAGGCGATCATGCTATGATCACTATTGCCAAGTGGCCCCAACACCCTTATCTCTTGCACTAGATCTGGTGTTCCATTAAGGACTAGGTCTAATATGGCTTCCCCTCTGGTCGGTTCATGAACCAGCTGCTCCAAGAAGCAGTCATTTATTTCATTTATTTATTTTATTTTATTTTTTTATTTTATTTATTTGTTTTTCTATACCGCACTCTTCAATATCAGTGCGGTTTACAAATAACAAATTCTGCAAAGACCGAGGGAACAGCTTTGCACATACAGAGAACAGGATGATATAACTTGGAGCTGTACTAGTGAACTATTTACATAACAAACCACTCGAGTTGTGGAAGGGTAACTATTTACAGGTTATACATTAAGCACAAACAGGATAGTAGGGTTGAGTCTTAACAGATAGTAAAAGTCAACATTGTGGGTTAACAGCCGATTATTAGGTACAAGTTCATGAATAAGATGTTTGGCTAACCTGAGTCAGTTGTATGTGAGTTGAGTACGGCCTGAGTGAGTTGGGATGTGAGATATGACTGTGTTGTGTTTGGCTGAGTGAAGTGTAATGTAAACAAGTGATGTTTAAGAGCTTTCCTGAATTGAATTAGTTCTTGTATAGCTCTGATGTGTGGAGGGAGGTTATTCCAGCATCTTGGTGCATAGAAGGCGAAGGTTCTGTTAATGGTCGTCTGTGTACATCTTGTAGATTCATTAGGTATAATTAATGTATTAGCGGCAACAGCCCTTCTTGACCTGTTGTTGGGGGTGGATCTAATGAAAGCTGTGTGAGATGAGGGGGGAATCAAGTTGATTGCTTTGAAGGTTAGGAGCAGGGCCTTGTATGCGAGCCTGCAGTTTATAGGTAACCAGTGGAGGTCCTTAAGGATGGGGGTGATGTGGGTCCTTCTGGATAGGCCACAGAGTATTCGGGCTGCTGCTTTCATCGCAAGTTGCAGTGGATTAAGCGTGCTCTTGGGGAGTCCATGAAGAATGATGTTCGCATAATCAAAATGAGGTGTTACCAGTGCCTGGGATATGGTCCTGAAGTCATCAGGAGTCATCAGGAGCTAGCAAGGGTTTTAGGAGCCTTAGAGTTTTTATTTTATTGTATATAGCCCTGGTCGTGTTCTTAATATGTTCCTTGAAATCGAGCTGTTGGTCAAGCGTAATACCCAAGTAGCGTATTGCAGACTTGCAAGGGAGCTCTGCATCTCTAACCTTTAAGGTAGTAGGGAGGGAGAAATCTTTGTTCCTTGTGATAAAGAGGACCTCAGTCTTCTTGAAGTTGATGCGTAGGTTCTGAGCTTGGAGCCAGTCCGTGATTGCATCGGAGCAGTCGATTAATTATTATTAATAATGGGTGATTTCAATTACCCCGGTATCGACTGGGTCAGTCCCATTTTAGACTGACCCATTTTAGACCTCAGAGAATTGAACAATTTCCTATTCAAAGAGAAATTCAAGATGATTTCTCTGGGAACTCTGCTGCCATACCTTCAGAGTCAGGATTGGCTTTGTTCTCTAGATCTCAAGGATGCGTACACTCATGTTCTCATCCATCCAATTCACCGAAGATTCCTTCGTTTTCTTTTTCAAGGAAAGCACTACCAATACAGGGTGCTTCCTTTTGGGCTGACCTAAGCACCAAGGGTGTTTACGACATGCATGGCTGTGGTAGCAGCATTTCTTCGCACTCTAGGAATATTCGTCTTCCCCTACTTAGACGACTGGCTCATTCGAGCTCCATCAGAGTCAGAGGCCAGATTTCTCTATCTTGCACAATGCGTATCTTTCAGTATTTGGGCCTGGTCATAAACATCCCAAAATCCAGCCTAACTCCCACTCAGTCTCTAGAGTTTATAGGAGCTTTGCTGGATACCAGAAAAGCAAGGGCCTATCTTCCTCAGGCCCGCTGCCTTTGCATTGTGCAGTTAGCCTCCCAGGCAGTGTTAAAAACTCATCTGACTGCTCAGGAAATGTTACAACTACTAGGCCACATGGCATCAACTGTGCATGTGGTTCCCTATGCTCGCCTCCATATGAGAGTAGCCCAATGGACTCTATCCACTCAGTGGACTCAGGCATCAGGCTGCCTATCAGACAAAATAGCAAACACAAGTCGCCTTATTTTGTCTCTACAATGGTGGCAGTCAACCCAAATCCTGTTGGTGGGGTCCCCTTTCCAGCAACCCCTACCCCAGGTCACTCTAACAACAGATGCCTCACAAGTGGGTTGGGGGGCTCATCTGCAAGATCTCTCCACCCAAGGCACCTGGACTCCACAGGAGACCCACTTACATATCAATCTCCTAGAATTCAGAGCAATCTTCCTTGCTCTTATTTATTTATTTACATTCTCTTATATACCGCGCTATTCTGCATCAGTGCGGTTTACATTGAACAAATTGAAATTACATTGAACAGGGCATTATAACTTGGAGATAACTATTTTACAGGGAACATGGGCTATGGAGGGTTATGTGGCTTGCCCAAGACCACAAGGAGCACCTTCCGGCCCAAGGTTGCTGTCCTCTAGTGGGATTTGAACCCCCAACCTTCCAGCCTGAAGTACCTTGCCCCAACCACTAGGCCACCCCTCCACTCCTGGATGTGGAACACTCTTCGAGTGTTCCACACCCAGCTGAGCCACAAGACAGTCCTAATTCAGACGGACAATCAAGTAGCTATGTTCTATCTGAACAAGCAGGGAGGAACAGACTCTCGGTCGCTTTGCAACAAAGCTTTGCGACTATGGGCCCTCGCCAGAGGGCATCAGATTCATCTCCTTGCGGTGTATCGCTTTGCAACAAAGCTTTGCGACTATGGGCCCTCGCCAGAGAGCATCAGATTCATCTCCTTGCGGTGTTTCTGCCAGGCATTCAAAGCTCCTGGGCAGACAGACTCAGTCGAGTTCTGCTTCCACACGAATGTTCTCTCCATGCAGACCAGGTAGCAAAAATACTTCAAATTTGGGGAACTCCGGACATAGACCCCTTTGCAAGTCCGTTGAATGCCAAACTTTCCTGGTTCTGTTCCAGAATTCCGGCTCAGGTTTCTCAGGCCAGGGATGCTTTCCTCCTCCATTGGGGTCAGGACTTCCTATATGCCTTTCCACCCATTCCCCTAATTCCCAAAACCCTATTCAAGCTTCAGAGAGACAAAGGCCATATGATTCTCATAGCTCCACATTGGCCACAGCAGGTGTGGGACCCTCTGCTCCTACATCTCTCTCAAGCTCCATCTCTGGAGTTAGGATCTGCTCCAGATCTCCTGTCTCAGGAGGATGGGATGTTGTGGCGTCCCAATCCCCACTCTCTGCATCTCAGGGCCTGGTTGCTGAGAGCCTAGACCTTCATGGTCTTAACCTGTCTCAACAAGTGAAGGATATCCTTTATGCTTCTAGAAAGCCTTCCACAAGACGCTCTTATGCTTTCAAGTGGAAAAGGTTTTCCATATGGTGTTCGCAAAAGGGTCTTCACGCCCCTTGCGATACCTCTGGAATCATTACTGGAGTATCTCCTTCATTTATCTAATGCAGGACTTAAGACTAACACAGTAAGAGTCCAATTAAGTGCTATTTCAGCTTCTTTCAAGCCTTTAAATGGACAACCTATTTCCTCTCATCCTCTCATAGCGAGATTTATGAGGGGCCGCCTTCTAACTAAGCCTCCCATTAGGCCACCTCCAGTGGCGTGGGACCTGAATCTGGTTCTTGGGCAGCTCATGAAGCCGCCTTTTGAACCTTTAGCTACTACCTCTTTAAAATTCCTTTCTTGGAAAGTTATCTTTCTCATTGCAATCACATCAGCACGTCGCATCAGTGAATTGCAAGCATTAGTTGCTGATCCTCCTTACACGAGGTTCCATCATGATAAGGTAGTCCTCAGGACTCATCCACATTTTATGCCAAAGGTGGTCTCACCTTTTCATTTAAACCAGGCGGTTTACCTGCCTGTGTTTTTTCCAAGGCCTCATGCTTCAGATGCTGAAAGGAATCTTCATACTTTGGACTGTAAAAGAGCACTTGCCTTTTACTTGCAAAGGACACAGCAACATAGAAAGTCCTCCCAACTCTTTGTTGCTTTTGATTCTTCTCATTTGGGACTTCCAGTCTCCAAGAGAACATTGTCCAACTGGATTGCACAGTGTATTTCTTTTGCCTATCAGAGTAAGAACCTTTCTCTGGAAGGCCATGTCACAGCTCACAACGTGAGAGCCATGGCAGCCTCAATGGCTCATCTACACTCTGTGTCTATTGACGACATCTGTCGAGCAGTTATTTGGGCCTCGGTTCATACCTTCACAACCCATTACTGCTTGGACAAGGACTCCCGCCGGGATGCCTTGTTTGGCCAGGCTGTTCTACAACACCTGTTCCATACTTAATCAACTCCTACCCACCATTCCCGGTAGGATGCCAGAGATCCATGGGGGGAAGTGGAGCCCTTTCACAGGGGCACACAACTTCTGGGGTCTCTCCATGGCATCTGTAGCTAGGGAGTCCCCATATGTGAAGACTACATTCCTGCTTGTTCCTGGAGATAGCATAGTTACTCACCTGTAACAGGTGATCTCCGGGAACAGCAGGAATTTAGTCTTCACAACCCACCCACCTCCCTTAGGAGTTGTATCTCTTTCTTTTCTTTCCCTCTCTCTCTCTCTCTCTCTCTCTCTCTCTCTCTCTCTCTCTCTCTTTGTCTCAGCTTTAAAACTCAACTGGAGAGAGACAGTTGGGAAAGGCGGGAAGGCAGCACGCAGGCACTGTGGGATGCTCCCAAAAGCTTTCTAATTGGACGCTGGGGAGCGTTCCCGCGCAGGCTTCGTCGGTACTGACGATACCCATATGTGAAGACTAAATTCCTGCTGTTCCCGGAGATCACCTGTTACAGGTGAGTAACTATGCTTTATCAGAAAAGGGAGAGCTATAATATATAGCTTTGTAAGCACTCTAACTTTGTAATGAACTAGTTTTAGTTCAAACTATATACAGGGTTGCCAAAAAAAAGTGAGAACATCTTGTAGGATATAAGTTATTAAAAAATTCAAAAAGACAGTTGTAAACGATTGACAAATTAAAAAAACAAAGATGGCGACCGGAAATTGTCGAAATAAAGACGTGTTATAGCTAAAAAAGGTAAATAAGTAAACTATTTAAGCTTTTAATTTACGAGATGTTCTCACTATTTTTGGGCCACCCTGTAGATGAAGCCAGGTAGTGTGTGATTTTCAATAATGTATCCTAATTCTCAGAACCCAGAAAATACCAAAAATTATAAGCATATGAAACAGTGTTATAGTCAATGTTAATTAAATTCAAAAAGGTGGATAAATGTTTGGCTTTAAAATAAGGACTGAAGTGCACCTCTGTTTGAGGTCAAATGAACTACCATAGCGCTGTCGTATAGGGTATACTAGCAAATGCTAACAGTAAAACCAAAAGCCGATTTCATACTTTTTAAAGACATTGAATTATACATTAGATCTCCTTGTTTACTCTATATTGTAATGTCTGGGAAACTGAAACCAATCCAAGTATACACAGACATCTATATAAAAGAAAAGCTTTATGTATTGCAACACTATTCATTCTATATGGCCATCATTGACTGTCCCTTTAAAACTCAGACTTTTTGCCAAATAGCTTTGTATACATCAAATAGCACTGTATGCGTGTTTAAATAAGGCCAACTGATGTCTCGGTATAAGGAGTCATGAAAATATAAAGATGAAAATGAAAAGAATAACTCGCCCCAATGAGAGAGCTTCACAATTCGTTGTAGTGTTAGTGCCCAGATCGGGAGCGTTCTTTTGTAAAGGACTCAATTTCCCGCCAAACAGTCAAGGTCAAAGGGGAGGGCAGACCAGACCAGCTGATAAATATTTTAATATGATACTAAATAATTTTCTCGATTGTATAGGTTAAATTTAAATATGGTTTGATCCAATTCTTGAGTGTGAAAAGTGCATAATTGGCTCTTAGTAATAAGACGTCTGATTCATCTTAAATAGCCATGAAGCTGGATAAAGGTAAAACAATATGTAGCCTTCCGTCAGAACGATGGGTCATGGAAAGTATCCTGATCATCTCCTATAAATGGACCACTGCAAATAAAAAATGCCGAAAAGAGACTAAAGTAAAATATAAAATAAAATAAGACATTCTATCATGAATACAATAAATTAAAATCATTCAAATTAAACACTCTTATACTTAAGACAGCCCGAAGCCAAAGGAGGAACCGAGGGACCCCAACTTCAGGTCACAGAAAAAACAGTGACTTAAATAGATGGTGAGACAACGTCAAAAGTTTTCAAATAATGAATGAGAATAAAGGCACACGAAAGAAGTGTAGGGGTTCTCTAATAACAGAATAAATAACAATGTGCATTCCTATAAGCCATAAAACAGTAAAAATCCATGGGGTACTAAAAAAATAAAGAAATAATCGTTAAAGAATAAATACTAAAAGGATACTAAAACCACACTCTAAAATAAAATGAAAACATAAGTTGCTGTAACCCCAAGGACTTAAAGACAAGGTATATCGACCTAAAGTAATAAAAACTTAAAACTGAAAAAAACGTAAGTCTAAAAGACGGTGATGGCAGCAACAAACTGAAGGAGTGGTGAGAGAGAGGTTAACATCCCAATTTAACCCATGGGGCGCTAATATCTTCAATTCATACATCACCCTCTGTTCCAACATGGGAAATATGGCATCAACATCTCCACTCCTCCAGTGGGCTTCCACAACCTTTAGTACAGGAAATTTGAGGTCAGAGGGGACGTGACACGTCTCTTCCCAATGTGCCACTACTGGTTTATCTGGTACCAATAAACTCAGATGGCTTCTATGTTCTATAATGCGTGTTTCTACAGGGTGCTTTGTTTTTATTTATTTATTTTATTTATTTCTTCTTCTATACCGCGCTCTTTGGTATCAGCTCGGTTTACAAATAACATCAGCTTTGCTCAGACACAGGTAAACGCCCATGCTGGGCTTACAGAAAACAAGGTTATTCAACTTGGATTAACTAGGGAAACTATATACATATAGAAGGTTACGGGGCAGATAATGAGAGAAATCACATTCTGTGTATTACAGTTTATTTTATTTATTTAGACAGTTTTGTATACCACCTTAACCTTCAATCAAAGTGGTCACAACACAATAGAGGGATACATTTAACACGAGGGGATATGAGACACATACACTAATACTTACAGGGAACATGGGCAATGGAGGGTTAAGTGGCTTGCCCAAGACCACAAGGAGCACCTGTGGGACTAGAAACCCCAGTCCTTCTGGTCCAAGGTTGCTGTTCTCTAGTGGGATTTGAACCCCTGACCACCTGGCCTGAAGTACCTTGCCTCAACCACTAGGCCACTCCTCCTCCACTTTTGAAAAAGTATTAAAGATCTTCTGTAAATTTGGATACTCAAAGTTAGTTTTTTGATGACCAAGGTGCTGGAATTTGTAATCGGAGGATGTAATAAAGGCTCTTAGTGTAGCTGGGATCAAAACATGTTTGGACAAGTTCCTGGAATTAAAGTCCATAAACCATTATTAAGGAGGACTGGGGAAATCCACTGCTTACCCCTGGGACAATTTACGTGGAATGTGTATACTTTTGGGAACCCAACTTGTACTTGGGACCTGGAATGGCCTCTGTTGGAAACTGGATATTGGGCATGATGGAGCCTTGGTCTGACCCAGTATGTCATATCTAATATTCTGTTCTTCTGGCACTATTTCCTGTCTCTACCCTCTTCCTTTCCACACACAGTGCACGCGCTCGCCTCTTTCCCAACTTGGTGCTTACTTTCTCTCCATTCCTCCCTTAATGCACTCGCCATCACTTCTTTCCTCATCTGTTTGGTTTTTCCAATCCCCATTCCTCCATTTACTACACTGCTGCCCCTCCTCTGTCTCTTTGCCTGCAGCACCCGGGCTCTCTGCGGACCTGCTCTACCTAAGCAAACAGATGTCTGCAGAGGGACCCTCTGAAATAGACCCAATCGCTTAAGGGAAATGCACCTAATAAGTGAACTTCTAGTAACTCCTAAAACACACCAGGTTGCTTTTAACCCACAAGCATTCAGGCATAAAGGAGTGGCCTAGTGGTTGGGGCAAGGTACTTCAGGCCAGAAGGAATGGGGTTTCTATTTATTTTTTATTTTTTTTTATTTACATTCTCTTATATACCGCACTATTCTGCATCAGTGCGGTTTACATTGAACAAACTGAAATTACATTGAACAGGGCATTATAACTTGGAGATAACCCTCCATAGCCCATGTTCCCTGTAAAATAGTTAAGTGGCTTGCCCAAGACCACAAGGAGCACCTGTGGGACTAGAAACCCAGTCCTTCCGGCCCAAGGTTGCCGTCCTCTAGTGGGATTTGAACCCCCGACCTTCCGGCCTGAAGTACTTTGCCCCAACCACTAGGCCACTCCTCCACTCTAGTCCCACAGGTGCTCCTTGTGGTCTTGGGCAAGCCACTTAACCCTCCATTGCCCATGTTCCCTGTAAAAGTTATCTCCAAGTTATAATGCCCTGTTCAATGTAATTTCAGTTTGTTCAATGTAAACTGCACACATAGAAACATAGAAATATGATGACAGAAAAAGACTACATGGCCTATCTAGTCTGTCCTTCCATATCAACAACTACAACAGTCCCCTTTTTACCTTTAGAGATCCTCTGTGTTTGTCCCATGCTTTTTTGAATTCAGTTACTGTCCTCATCTCTACCACCTCCACTGGGAGACTATTCAATGGATCCACTACTCTTTCCGTAAAGAAATATTTCCGCATATCACTCCTGAATCTATCTCCCTTCACCCTCATCCCATGTCCCCTCGTAGCAGAACTTGCTTTCAATTGAAAGAGGCTCTCTCCCTGAACATTTATGCCTTGGAGGTATTTAAACATCTCAATCATATCACCTCTATCCCGCCTTCCCTCTAAGGTGTACATATTAAGATCCTTAAGTCTGTCCTCATATGCTTTATAATGAAGACCACTAATCATTTTAGTAGCCACCATCTGCACCGACTCCATCCTGTTCACATCCTTTTGAAGGTGCGGTCTCCAGAATTGCACACTATACTCCAAATGAGGTCGCACCAAAGACTTATACAGAGGCATTATCACCTCCTTTTTTCTGCTAGCCATTCCTCTCCGTATGCACCCAAGCATCCTTCTAGCTTTTGCCGTCGCCTTTTCTACCTGTTTAGCTACTTTAAGATCATCAGACACAACCACGCCTAGGTCTCGCTCTTCTTTAGTGGACAAAAGTACTTCACCCCCTATACTATATTGCTCCCTTGGATTGCTGCAGCCCAAATGCATGACCTTACATTTTTTAACATTAAATCCCAGCTGCCAAATTCTAGACCATTCTTCAAGCTTAGCTAGATCCCTCCTCATGTTATCTACCCCTTCCTGGTTGTCTACTCTATTGCAGATTTTGGTATCATCCGCAAAGAGGCAAACCTTACCCGATAGCCCTTCCGCTATATCACTAACAAAGATGTTAAAAAGAATCGGACCAAGGACAGATACCTGGGGCACACCACTAGTAACATCCTTCTCCTCAGAGTGAGCTCCATTTACTTGTACTCTTTATCACCTCCCACTCTACCAATTTCTAACCCAAGCAGTAACTTTAGGGTCCATCCCTAGGGTGCTCAGTTTGTTTATAAGTCGCCTGTGAGGAACAGTGTCAAAGACTTTACTGAAATCTAAATACACCACATCTAGGGCGCTCCCTCGGTCCAAGAAATCAATCAGATTTGTCTGACAAGACCTGCCTCTGGTGAATCCATGCTGCCTCGGATCCTGTAATCCGCTGTACTCCAGAAACCTCACTATTTTCTCTTTCATCAGCATTTCCAATAATTTACTCACCACTGAAGTTAAACTAACCGGCCTGTAGTTTTCAACCACATCCTTACTTCCGCTTTTGTGTAAAGGCACCACATGAGCCTCTCTCCAGTCCTTTGGCACCACTCCCGACTCCAACGAGGCATTGAAATGGTCAGTCAGTGGAGTTGCTAGAACGTCCCCAAGTTCCCTCAGTATTCTGGTATTCTGATGCAGAATAGCGCGGTATATAAGAGAATGTAAATAAATAAATAAAGTTCCAAAGTCAAGGAGTGGGAATCAAAAAAGGCAGATGTCCCAAGAGCAGAAAGTTGTGCTACCTGCAGAGAAGCTTTCAAGAAGGCTAAAGCACAGAGGACACGGCCTGTTGGGGCTGGGGGTCTGGTTCCGTGTGGGGGCTGGGGGTCTGGTTCCGTGTGGGGGCGTGGGGGCTGGGGGGCTGGTTCCGTGTGGCGGCTGGGGGGCTGGTTCCGTGCGGGGGCTGGGGGGCTGGTTCTGTGCAGTGCTTTGACGTTCAAAAGACCAAAAGACAGATTTTAAACTTCACACACTGCACAACAGGTAATCGGTGCAGGGTCCCCAAGACAGGTTTAATATGCTCACAAACTCTGCAGCCCAAAACAAATTGATTAGTTGCTTTCTGAAGCAACTGAGGAGGCTGTAAGTGCGTGAGTAACTGACCCTGGTAAAGTGCAGTGCGTAGCCCCACCCCATGGTGAGTTTTGCATTAACGTGTGAATTAGCTGGAGCTGCAAGGCCAGGGTGCTAACTGTTAGCGTGTGTGTGCTAATTCAATGCACCTCAGCAAACAGACCCCCTTAGTATATGTCGAGTTCTTTTTGTTTGACTACTCAAAAATCGGTAAACACATTGGTGGGTAAAGTTCTACAGCTCCTAAAATGCTAAAATTAGCAAAAGTAGAATAGATTTTCCATCATGTCTGGAGCAGCTGTGTAGCTATGCAATGAGGTAAATGAAAATTCTCCTTGACTACATGTAGAATCCAGATTTTCTCTGCTATTAGCTCTCCGACTGTAGTGCTTGTGGCAATAGAATAAGAGGCATCTGTAACAATAAAATGAAGTTTGTCATCCCAGCTCCCTGCATGAGAGAATGCGCTATTTAAATGAGATAATTTAAAGTAAATTGGAGCGGAGGAGCAGCCTAGTGGTTCCAGCAACAGCCTCGTGCCCAAGAGATCAGGGTTTCATTCCCACCGGCACTCCTTGTGACCTTGGGCAAGTCACTTTACCCTCCATTGCCAAGAAAACAGAGGGGCGGCGGGTCGCTAGGATTTGGTATTAACGGCACATAAAAGGAAAAAAAAATAAGTAAACGAGCATTTGGAAAGAGAAGACTAGGGACAATTAAGTATTTAACAATTAAGGGCAAATGCATATCATTTGCTTAGTCAAGAGCAACCTATAATTTTCAGTTTCCCAAAATTACAGATGGAATCATTTAACCTTGTTTGTAGTCATGGTGCAAAGATGTGTCTGGTTTCGCTGAGCCCCTAGAAGTGATTACAGTGTGGTTTCTGGCAATGATTTGTTCGCCAGCACATTTATGTAATGTTCTTTTAAAACACAAGGACAATTGGATGTAAAAGTATAGAAAAAAAATACAGGCTGGGAACAAAATAAAACATTGACTTAAAGGACAATACCAGTGTGTCTGGGCAAAAGGTAGGCAGCCTTCACTTTCATCATCTTTAATGCAATAGGAGTGTTCCTGGACCCCTGTCGGGTTACATAAAGAGGATCCTTTGCACCCAATATTTGTCTTTTCTAAAGGAAATTGAAAGATTTGATCACATGCTGAAATTTGTTCAGTTGTTTAGGTTTGGGGGAAATTAAATTGGTGCTGAAGATAGGCACAGATACTTTATATAAACCAGTAGTATGACCATCCCAATGGCTTAAGTTCTCATTTTCAGAAGAAATTTTGAGACCTTTTTAATTTCTTTAGGATGTAAAGCTGTGTGATTGCCAAGCTGTCACCTTTTTATGTGTGTGAACTTTAGACATGAAACCATAGAAAAAAAAGATTTATTGCAAATGACAAAAATGATTCAGAATTGCTAAATCACAAGAGAATTATGAGAAACTGCAAGAGGGCTGAATGGGCATCCAAATAGATAAAACTTAATATGGACAAGTGCAAAGTTATACACTTGGAGAAGAACAACCCAAACTACAGTTGCATGATGCAAGCTTCCACATGAGGAACCGCTACCCAGGGAAAGGATTTAGGTGTCGTCATGGATGACACGTTGAAACCCTCGGCCCAGTGTGCAGCAGCAGCCAAGAGAGCAAATGGAATGCTGGGAATCATAAGGAAAGGAATGGAGAATAAAAACAAGGATATTATAATGCCTCTGTATCATTCCATCCAGTGTGCAGCAGCAGCCAAGACAGCAAATAGAATGCTGGGAATCATAAGGAAAGGAATGGAGAATAAAAACAAGGATATTATAATGTGTCTGTGTCATTCCATCCAGTGTGCAGCAGCAGCCAAGACAGCAAATAGAATGCTGGGAATCATAAGGAAAGGAATGGAGAATAAAACAAAAGATGACATCATAATGCCTCTGTATCATTCCATGGTGCAATCAGACCTCGAATATTGAGTGTAATCCTGGTTGCCATATCTTTAAAAATGATACAGCAAAATTAGAAAAGGTACAGAAGAGAGCGACCAAAATGATAAAGGGGGGATAGAGAGTTACCCCTATGAGGAAAGGCTTAAAATCTACTGGGATCCTGCCAGGTACTTGTGACCTGCATTGGCCACCATTGTAAATAGGATATTGGGTTTGATGGACCATTGATCTGACCTAGTATGGCATATCTTATGATGTAATGCAACGTGTGCCTTTGAGTCAGTGGTTGCTGGTTGTGTGTTAACCACTGAGGTGGAAGTTAACACTATGCTGGGCTTTTCCTTGCTAATGACAAAATCCCTGAGCTGTTTAGGGTCAAAGAAAAGATTTACTCCCAAAGAAAATATAAGACCAACAAAGAAACATCTATTTAAAATAGACACCCAATGCCTGCTACTCAACCTCAAAGTCAAAAATTCCTAGTGCCTCAATTGGGTAGCCCTTGACAAGTTAGGAAATTTAGAAATATTTTGCCTTAAAAACAGCTCGTTCATATGAAGAGAAACATAGGGGTATGTTTACTAAACGGCGGTAAAGGGAGCAGTCCTTTCCGTGTGGTACCAGCAGCGATAAAGGGTTACCGTGTGCTGGGTGTGTCAGAGGCGTTCTGGCTAGTGGACACTTAGCGAGTGGTAACAGGACATTAAGGGGTGGTAGAGGACACTTAGCGGGTGGTAACAGGACATACTGTGTTAAGGTGTCTTGCATGCAACCTAATTCAGGAAAGCCTCTAAAACATTGAAAGGGAGGTAGGGAAGTCACTGGAGAAGGTATAGATGCAAGCACAATTGGTAGCTGATGGAGTTGATTCACCAGATGCCTGGCTATGTGGAAGTATGTGTGATGAGCATGTTTGACCATACAGCAGGCCTGTGCTGTGACTAGGCAAGATAGGCGGCTGCCTAGTGATTCTGGTAGTGACAGTGTCATAGGTGGGTGGTTGTGGCAGCAGTTAGCGGAGGAGATGCAGCAGAGTCAGCGGAGGAGATGCAGCAGCGGGGGGCGCTGTGACAGGCGTGCAATCCTAGATGCTCCTGAATGCATACACTGTGTCGTAAGGTATATTAGTGTCTGTGAGGTGTGGACATGTATCCAGATGTACTGTCAGTGTGTGGCATGCCATAGGCCAGGACAGTGTCTGGGTGGAGGCAGCATATTCCTGATGTGGGCAGCAAAGGGAGGATTGTCCATGAGTGCTCATGTGGAGCAGTCACGAGAGGTGTGCATGAGATGGCTAACTGCTGCAAATGACCCCTGATGGCCAAGGTGGGGCAGCTTATTGCCAGTAAGCTGCCCCACCATGGATCTCCCTGATGGTCAGATGGTAGGTGCAGGGCTGGGACATGGATTTTCCAAGCAGAGAGTTTGCAATTTGTATGGTGAGTGGATGTATGAGATCATACAGGCCAAAAGCATTTGGTGTGCGTGAACCAAAAGTAGCAGTGCCATGGAGTACATGAAACACCATTTGTGCAGGTGGGACTAGTGCCTCAGCCTGTGCAGCCGCAAGACAATACACCCGACAGAGTGGCATAATAGAAAGGGACAAGTTGAACCCATTTGCCCCATGTT
The DNA here is from genome assembly GCA_033557465.1 of Ichthyophis bannanicus. Taxonomy (NCBI): domain Eukaryota; kingdom Metazoa; phylum Chordata; class Amphibia; order Gymnophiona; family Ichthyophiidae; genus Ichthyophis; species Ichthyophis bannanicus. The sequence continues at coordinate 24,952,688 of CM066035.1, forward strand.
CAGTTGCTGTCTGGGAAATATATAGTCCCTCTTCACAAGAAATAGATGTGTGAGCCTTGAGCAGGGTGAAACAAAAAGGTTTTTATTCCCTTGTTATGCAAAAGGTTCTTCAGGAAACAAAGCAGAATTACCTTACTTCAGGTTTAGTGCCAAGAATATTTTACAAAAGGTCAGCACCTGTTACAAATGCTTCACAGTTCTCTGTATCCAAGCAAGTTTCTCAAACAGCAAAAAAAAAACAAGACAAAACTTCTTCCTTCAGTGTTAACAGAAGCAAAAGGTACTTTAAAACATGTGCTGCTGTTATATCTCGGTAAGAGATTCCAGGCTCTCGGTAATACAGAGAACAGTCCATTGGTTCAAGCATCAATGGTTCTGGTTCTGCAAACTCAATTTGCATGGGTTCTAGCTCACTCGTGGTGTCTTCTAATCCTGAGTTTTCCTTGGTAACACAGGTTGCAGTTCAGTATTTCTTTCCCCCACTTTCCAGCCTTGCTGGCTTGAGTTTAGCAAATAACTATTAGGGCTTTTCCCTATACCTCTCTGTACAGGGTTACAAAACTTCCTCCAGCTTTGTTTCTTCTCAGAATGGCTTTTTAGGTTATCAGCCTTCCTAGGACCTGGCATTCATTTAATAAATGAAGTAGCACTGTACCTTGGATCTCTGTAGTGCTTGCTGCTGGTGTTCTCTCCACCAGAGACTCTCCCTTTGTCACCGTCTTCCTTGAAGACTGGCTTCTGGAGCTTTCTAAGCTGGGCTTGTTCTCCCTGGAACTTAGCTCTGCTTTTCCATGTATGCAAGCTTCTCTGCCTTGCAGTATATGAGGTTCCTTCCTCAGGTCCTTCCTTCAAAGATCCTTTCTCTCTCTCAAAGGTCCTCCCTCAAATTCCTTCTCAGATCCTCTCTCGAGTTCCCCCTTAGATCCTCTCTTGAGTTCCCCCTTAGATCCTCTCTCGAGTTCCCCCTTAGATCCTTTCTGTCTGCTTCCTTGTGAGCACTGCTTAAAAAGGCATTCTCCAACTGAGTTTCCTGGCTTTCTACCCAGGTGCCTTTGATTAGGTACTGCATTGCTACACCCTGGGTGTGTCAGCTTAACTTCTGAAGCCTCATGCCTGCTCCCTCTAGCTGCACTTCTAGGTAATTGCACCCTCTGTAACTCAGTTGCTTCATAAGAGTTTTTTTTTCTACATCCATCGCTTCAATGGCTTCAGCTCCATCACAGTATACATCACTGACCCACTGCAATGCACCACAGCAGAGGCACTAAAGCCATGCTCACAGATGTCCATGATGGGAAATGCTATGTTGAGCTACCCAACATGTTGCCATAATGCATAGAAATGTAGAAGAATGATTGTCTCCAGGTCACAGCAGAGCCAGGACTATGTGAGGTGGGCAAATGCACCCAGGCACAAAATGAACAAGTGGGAATCAAAACCTGGACCTTTGACCATGGAGACATTGCACCGACCAGTAGGCTACACCTCCACACAGCTCTACCCAGCCTGCGATCTCTGTTCAAACTGTTTGCTGTCTATGCAGTATAGGTTGGGCCCTCCACTACCCATGAGGCATTGCACATGCAAAATAGCGATCTACTGCTGGAACGTTAATGGAGAAGGCACTGATCCAGCATATCAGCTCACTAAGACGCACTGGCTGCGTTTGCTACATGCACATAACAGCAAGCCATGATGCAGAGTGGTTTCAGCTGTCACCCTGAGGGTGAGGAGGTGTGCCCAGCACCTGGTCCACCGAACCTGCACTGTTAGAGACTATTTCTGCTGATGGTCCGCATCACTGCTAGTGTGTGGCAGATATTGTTTGCAGTGCGTTATGCTTTTTCTCCTTGGTTTCCTGCAGGCGATGGCGATAGCAGCAGCTTAGCCCTGTATTCTGCCTATGTTGGTCATCACCCTCTGATAACAGTGTAGACTAGTGGATAGTGTTAATGTACTGCTGCTATGGACAGCCACTGCAGTGGGGGTATATAGGCTGGTGTGGGCTATGGCTACTGTCCTGCCAGGATCCTAGTGAGTAGGCCATGAACCACTGCTGCCCCAACCATTGAGGACTAACAATTAACTACAGCATAGACAGAAAGACTGCCCCGCTGCCCTTCACTGGGCTGTGTCAGCCAAGCACAAACCAACTACAGTAGGTCTGCTGGTCAGCACGCATGGCATGTGCTAGTGTGACCATGAGCATGCCGCCTTGAGATAGCATTGACAGCCAGCCATTTACTCGGTGATTAGCATCCCCAGACAGCGAATGCATCATCACTGGAGCCAAACATTATAACAGGGCTATGTGGATACACAGCGGTGCCATGGTCACTTTTTGGTCATAGTGAGAGCACCATCTCAGCATGACATACAGTGGCCACCCAGGCAATGCACGTGGCAGACGGGCACAATGGCATCTCAGCCAGTGACCCTACCATTATGGCAGATACATCCATTATGGATAGACTCGGGCGTAATATGCAGAAATATTTCTTTATGGAAAGAGTGGTAGATGTGTGGAATTGCCCCCCAGTAGAGGTGCTAGAGTTGAAGACAGTATCTGAGTTCAGAAAGGCATGGAACAAACACAGAGGATCTCGAAGGGAAAAGAGGGGACTATTGCAGTAGTTGACATGGAAGGGCAGACTAGATAGGCCCTGTGGTCTTTTTCTGCTGTCATGTTTCTATTTTTCTAAACCAACAAATTTGTTTTGGTTACAACCTTCAAAGAACTTTCCAAGAAACCATTTAAATTCCTATCACTAGATGACTCTGTCGCTTGCTCTTCAGAAACACCACTTCCAGAACTCCTCCCAAGGGAAAAATAATGTGCCCAAGAGAGTGCCAGCTGGTATCGGCAGTATCTCTTGCAAATGCTTCCAAACCATATCTACAGGTGCTATTATAGGGCATTTGGGAAACTTCAAAAATCCCAAATTAATCTTTCTAGACCGGTTCTCCAAATATTCCAAGTTATGCTACACCATTTCCCTATCGCTCATATGGCAACATTAAGGCACTTAACTTCATCTGTGATTCCAACTTCTCCAAGCTAGCACCATGATGCTTGGACCCCCAAGGCAGAAATAGTATCCAAATCTTCTCTAAACTGTCCCGCCATCTTACCAAGGTTGAGTCCCAAGTGTTTCAAAGTCTTCCACAGGGGCTTCAGGTCACAAAGCCATCATCTTCAGCTCCGCAAACTCTGCCATGGAGGCATCCATTTTGCCCTTAATATTTCTCCAGGAGTCATACCATCTTGCTGACCTATCTTCTTTACTTTATGCTTGAGCAGGGAAGAAAGTGCCACAGGATACCCCTCCACACTGTCAGGAACCACCTGGCTGTTTGTGCCCATGCCTCCATGGTCTGTCCATGGGGCTGTTCTGTTCTTGGATCTTAAAAATGTCCCCTCCATGCTCTATTCAATAGGATTCACTGCAGGTACTTCCACTTGAGTGCAAGCCGCCTGATATTTAACAGCCCAAGTTCACAAGCCTTGATTGTTAGCCCTTCTGGTTCATCCAATCTGCCCTTTCATACCAACTATTAAGCTCTACGGTCCCTTTGTTTTCTTTAGAGATCCTCTGTGTTTGTGTTTATCCCATGCTTTCTTGAATTCAGATAGTGTTCTTGTCTCTACTACCATCACTGGGAGACCATTCCATGAATCTACCACTCTTTCCATAAAGAAATATTTCTGCAAATTACTACTTAGTCTCTCTCCTTTCACCTTTATCCTATGCCCCCTCGTTACAGAGCTTTCTTTCAATTGAAAGAGGCTCTCCTCTTCTGCATTCATGCCATTGAGGTATTTAAACTCCTTTTAGGATATCTTTCCTCTTCCATCTTTCTTCCAAAGTATACATATTGATATCTTTCAGTCTGTCCCCTTAAGCCTTATGATGAAGCCCACTGACCATTTTAGTAGCTGCCCTCTGGATTGACGCCATCCTGTTTATATCCTTTTGAAAGTGTGATCTCCAGAACTGTAAACATTATGCCAAATGAGGTCTTACCAGAGATATATACAAAGGCACTATCACCACCTCCTTCCTGCTGCCCGTTCCACTCTTTATGCATCTGGGCATCGTTCTGGCTTTCACTGATTTCTTTTCTACCTGTTCAGCAACCTTAGTATCAAACAGTCGCTCCCAGGTCCAGCTGTTTGCTTCACCACTCTTATGGATTTTTGCATCCCAAATTTAAGACCTGCATTTTTTTAACATTAAATGTTAGCTGCTGAATTCTTGATCATTCAAGCTTTGCTAGATGATCTCATGCTAGCTACATCTTCCAGGGTGTCTAGCCTGTTGCAGATTTATTTATTTAGACAGTTTTGTATACCACCTTATCCTTTAATCAAAGTGGTCACAACACAATTGAGGGATACATTTAACACAAGAGGATATGAGACACATACACTAATACTTACAGGGAACATGGGCAATGGACGGTTAAGTGGCTTGCCCGAGACCACAAGGAGCACCTGTGGGACTAGAAACTCCAGTCCTTCTGGCCCAAGGTTGCTGTCCTCTAGTGGGATTTGAACCCCTGACCTTCTGGCCTGCGGTACCTTGCCCCAACCACTAGGCCACTCCTCCCTCCCTCATTTTGGTATCATCTGCAAAGAGGCAAATCTTTCCCATCAGATGTTTCTTAATATCCTTACAAAAATGTCAAGAACAAAATCAAGGACCAATCCCTGAACACCCTTATCTTCAGAGTGAGCTCCGTTTATTACTATCCTCTGGTGCCTCAGTTTAATCTAGTTTCTGACCTGGTCAGTCACTTTAAGGTCCATCCCAAGAGCACTCTATTTGTAACTTGCCAGTGTGGAACAGTGTCAAAAGCCTTGCTGAAATCTAAGTATGCCATATCTAACCACCTCCTCTGATCCAGTTCTCTGGTCATTCAGTTAAAGAAATCAATTGGATTCATCTGCTAAGACCTTCCTCTAGAGTAGTCGCGCTGTTTCGGATCCCATTGTCAGCATACATCAGCATGACATTATGCCTAGCATAGGTGTCATGGCTTTTCCCAGATCTTGGCCTGCAGCTCTGACACCCTGGTGATGTCAGATAGGACGTCTCCAGACTTGATGGGCTTGGTATGCCTGATGAGATTAGTCTGCAAGACAACAGCCCTTCCTTGCTAATCAAGTGATAACTGATCTCAAACGGACCAAAGTATGACAAAGGGAGGTGCTGGAGAATTTCACTATAAATACAGAGAAGGACAAAAATACTCTCTCTCCCTATTCATTGGACACTTATTACTATGAGGCTCTGACACACACTTCTCTTTACCCCCTCCCCCCTTGCGCTCGCTCTCTCTCTTTCTCTCTCTCTCTCTCTCTCTCTCTCTCTCTCTCTATTCATCAGACACTTCTTACTATGGGGCTCTTTACCCCCCCCCCTTTTGCTCGCTCTCTCTCTCACACACACATGCACCCACACGCAGAGTCATTCGTATACACTGAAGCAGCTCTGTGACAACCTTATTACCTCTGTTCTGTACCTATGTAATAAGCCTATTTCTATATAAAAACCTTTTTCCAAGCCACACCAATTTGGTTGTCTTGTTGTGCTACAAACCCTACTGCCTCTGTGAAGTGGACCCAGGACCAACAGGAGAGTAACCGAACGTAGGAAGCGGTGAAAGGTTACACCCGTAATCCCTCTGATCCAAAATCTGCATCATCCTCTGCTTTAGCAATATTTTGGTTAATTTACTCCTTGCAGAGGTCAAAGTAACTGGTCTGTAGATAGCAACCTCCTTCCATACTTCCCGCAGTTGTGGATAGGAATCACAGTCACCCATCTCCAGTCTTCAGGGATCACTCCTATCTCTAAAGAAGCATTGAAAAGGTCAGCCAGCAGAGTCGCTAGTACTTCCCTCAGTTCTTTCAATAGCTTCCGATTCCTGTTCGGCCCCATTGCTTTGTCCACTTTTAGTTTAGCTAGCTCCTTGTGAACACAGTCTTCTGAAAATTGTTTGATTTCTACCTCACTTCCATTCCTATCTGTTTGTTTTGAGGTCCTATTTCTGGTTCTTCATCTGTGAACACAACAGAAATAGTTGTTAAGCAAATCCACTTTATCCTTATCAGCCTCTACGTATTTTTCCCCTTCACCCTTGAATTTCATAATGCCACCTTTGCACTTCCTGCTATCATTAACATACCTTTAAAAAAAATTGCCCCCATGTTTTGCTGTATTGGCAATTTGTTTCTTCATTTACACCTTACTTTTTCTGACTACTTTACCAGCTTCCTGTAGCTTCTCCAGATGTTTCTGTTTATGAAGGCTAATCTTATAAAAAAAATAATAATAATAAAAAAAGAACATAAAATATGCTATACTGGGTCAGACCAAAGATCCATTGAGCCCAGTATCTTGTTCCTACTATGGCCAATCCAAGACGCAAGAACGTAAGAACATAACATAAGATATGCCATACTGGGTCAGACCAAGGTCCATCAAGCCCAGTATCCTGTTTCCAACAGTGGTCAATCTAGGTCATACGTACCTAGCAGTTTCCCCAAAAGAGACAGGTTCTGCAATGCTTGTACTGGGTCAAGCATTCATATCCTGGGTCCCTTCTTAATAATGGTTTATGGACCTTTCCTCCAGGAACTTGTCCAAACTTCTTTTAAACCCAGCTACACTAACAGCCTTTACTACATCCTCCGGTAACAAATTCCTGAGTTTGATTACACGTTCAGTGAAAAAATATTTTCTTTTATTAGTCTTAAATAGTTTACCCTGTAGCTTCATTGCATGTCCCCTAGTCTTTCTATATTCTGATAACATAAAGAGTCGATCTACGTTTACCCGTTCCACTCCGTTCATTAATTTATAGACTTCTATCATATCTCCCCTCAACCGTCTCTTTTCCAGGTTAAAGAGCCCTAACCTTTTTAGCCTTTCTTCATAGGAGTATCCTTCCATCCCCTTTACCATTTTGGTGGCTCTTCTCTGAGCCTTTTCTAATAATGCTATATCCTTTTTAAGATACGGCGATCAGAATTGCACACAATATTCGAGTTGCGGTCTCACCATGGAACGATATAGAGGCATTATAATATCTTTTGTTTTATTTTCCGTTCCTTTCCTTATGATACCGAGCATTCTATTTGCTCTCTTGGCCGCCGCTGCACACTGGGCCAAGGGCTTTAACACGTTATCCACAATGTTCTTCCGTAGGTGCATAACTTTGCACTTGTCCACATTAAATTTCATCTGCAATTTATCAAGATCCTCTTGCAATTTTCCACAATCCTCTTGGGTTTTAACAACTTTAAATAGTTTTGTGTCATCTGCAAATTTGATAACCTCACTCGTTATTCCCATTTCCAGGTCATTTATGAATATTTCAAAAAGCAGCAGACCCAGCACAGATCCCTGGGGTACACCACTATTCACCTTTCTCCATTGGGAAAATTGACCATTTAGCCCTACCCCCTGCTTTCTATCTTTTAACCAGTTCCTGATCCACAATAGTACACTGCCTCCTATCCCATGACTCAACTTCCCCTATTACCTTGCCCTGACCCCAGCCCTAACCCACCTGTAATAATTCATTACGTGTATGTGGTCCCAAATTTTGAATGTAGGATTCCCATATTAGCAAGAAGGAAGACCAACGTAGGACACTTCTCCTAGCTCTTCTCCTCTCAAATGGCATCAATTGATGAAAGCTGTTGTGCCATTCCCAAAACATAGGGGGTGTTTTCTCTCTCCATCTGTGAAGTATCAGACCTTTTCCCACCAGACATGCCTTCCTCACCAGTAAATGCTCCCATCTCCCCTTCGGGTGAAGTGGTCCAAGTTGATCCAGGACTACTAGAGACCCTGTCCATGTGATCTGTTACTGGAGCAGGCTACCCAAATACGCACTTATCCTTGCCCAATAATGACAAATTTTATGACATCCCCACCACATATGACCCAAATCATCTAGGGGACACGAGCATTTTGGACAACTGCCATCCAAGGTGAGATGACTCCGCAGGGCCTGCCTCGGGAAAAATGTGCTCAAATAAGACACTTAAACTGCACCTCCCTCCATCTAGCCCCTTCTACCAATCCTGCATATCTTTACGATGACTGAAAAGTGGTCTTGATTTGAGCATTTCTCTTGTTGATTTACATAGATTACATTAGTTATCCATTAAATTTTAAATACTATATAAAGTTATAATGCTGGTATTCAAATTTTTTAATCATCAAATACCGCTCGGTTTATCAGCCAGAGCTCTGCGAACTGAACCTGGGGCCACTTCATGATTCAATTCCTCCGCCCAATGAGCTTCCTCCGCTGAATCATCTGATATCATAATGTATTGATCCAATCTTTCCTTCAGACCCGAGATACGGGGGGTGTGGATTGGAAAGCAGGGGTTCAAAATGGCAGCGTTTGCTGATATGCTGGTGCACTTGCTCTCCCCGCTTCAGTCGCTGCCCAGTCTGTTGGAGGAATTTTCTCGGTTTGGAAGCTTTGCAAGGCTCTGTATTAACAAGGATAAGTTGGAAGCCTTGTGGAGGAGTGGCCTAGTGGTTGGGGCAAGGTACTTCAGGCAAGAAGGTCGGGGGTTCAAATCCCACTAGAGGACAGCAACCTTGGGCCGGAAGGACTGGGGTTTCTAGTCCCACAGGTGCTCCTTGTGGTCTTGGGCAAGCCACTTAACCCTCCATTGCCCATTTTCCCTGTAAAATAGATATCTCCAAGTTATAATGCCCTGTTCAATGTAATTTCAGTTTGTTCAATGTAAACCGCACTGATGCAGAATAGCGTGGTATATATGAGAATGTAAATAAATAAAATAAAATGTGTCGGGTACACTTAGAGGGAATTGGGGAAGCTCTTTTCCGCTTAAATGGGCGAATGATTCTATCCTCTTGGGTTTTAACAACTTTGAATAGTTTTGTGTCCTCTACAAATTTTATCACCTCATAAGAACATAAGAACATAAGAAATGCCATACTGGGTCAGACCGAGGTCCATCAAGCCCAGTATCCTGTTTCCAACAGTGGCCAATCTAGGTCATACGTACCTAGCAGTTTCCCCAAAAGACACAGGTTCTGCAGTGCTTGTACTAGGCCAAGCATTGATATCCTGGGTCCCTTTTTAATAGTGGTTTATGGACCTTTCCTCCAGGAACTTGTCCAAACCTTTTTTAAACCCAGCTATACTAACAGCCCTTACTACATCCTCCGGTAACAGATTCCAGAGTTTGATTACACGTTGAGAGAAGAAATATTTTCTCCTATTTGTCTTAAATAGTTTACCCTGTAGCTTCATTACATGCCCCCTAGTCCTTCTATATTCTGATAGCGTAAACAATTTATCCACGTTTATCCGTTCCACTCCATTCATTAATTTATACACCTCTATCATATCTCCCCTCAGCCGCCTCTTTTCTAGGTTAAAGAGCCCTAACCTTTTTAGCCTCTCTTCATAGGAGTAGCCTTCCATCCCCTTCACCAATTTGGTGGCTCTTCTCTGTACTTTTTCTAATAACTCTATGTCCTTTTTAAGATACGGTGACCAGAATTGCACACAATATTCAAGGTGCGGTCGTACCATGGAGCGATACAGAGGCATTATAATATCCTTTGTTTTATTCTCCATCCCTTTCCTTATGATACCTAGCATTCTATTTGCTTTCTTGGCCGCCGCTGCACACTGGGCGGAGGGTTTTAACATGTTATCCACGATGACTCCTAAATCTTTTTCCTGGGTGGTGGTTTCTAATGTGGAGCCTTGCATCTTGTAACTATAGTGTGGGTTGTTCTTTCCTAGGTGCATAACTTTGCACTTGTCCACATTAAATTTCATCTGCCATTTGGATGCCCAGTCTTCCAATTTATCCAGATCCTCCTGCAGTTTTCCACAATCCTCTTGGGTTTTAACAACTTTAAACAGTTTTGTGTCATCTGCAAATTTGATTACCTCACTAGTTATTCCCTTTTCCAGGTCATTTATGAATATGTCAAAAAGCAGCGGACCCAGTACAGATCCCTGGGGTACTCCACTATTCACCTTTTTCCATTGGGAATATTGGCCATTTAGCCCTACCCTCTGCTTTCTATCTTTTAACCAGTTCCCGATCCACAATAGTACACTGCCTCCTATCCCATGACTTTTTAGCTTCGCCAAAAGTCTCTGATGGGGGACCTTGTCAAAAGCTTTCTGAAAGTCCAGATACACTATATCAACCGACTCACCTTTGTCTACCTGTTTATGCACACCTTCAAAAAAACAGATCAGATTAGTAAGACAAGATCTTCCTTGTCTAAAGCCATGTTGGCTGTCTCCCATTAGGCCATGACTATCTACATGCTGTGTAATTTTGTTCTTTATGATGGCTTCTACCATTTTCCCTGGTACTGACGTCAGGCTCACCGGTCTGTAATTTCCCGGGTCACCCCTGGAACCCTTTTTAAAAATTGGTGTTATGTTGGCGACCCTCCAATCTTCAGGTATTACAGATGATTTTAATGAAAGTTCACAGATTACCAATAACAGGTCTGCAATCTCATATTTCAGTTCTTTCAACACTCTGGGATGTATACCATCCGGTCCAGGTGATTTGCTACTATTCAGTTTATCAAATAGTTGTAATATATCTTCCCGGTGTAGCGATATTTCTCTCAATTCCTCTGCAGTATCACCTTTAAATACCACCTCACTCGTTCTTCCCATTTCCGGGTCATTTGCAAATGTTAAGAAGCAGCGGACCCAGCACAGATCCCTGGGGTACTCCACTATTCACCTTTTTCCATTGGGAATATTGGCCATTTAGCCCTACCCTCTGCTTTATATCTTTTAACCAGTTCCTGATCCACAATAGTACACTGCCTCCTATTCCATGACTTTTTAATTTCTTCAAGAGTCTCTCATGAGGGATCTTTTCATAGAATTTTCTTTACGTTTTTCTACTGCTGCTTTTGAAAACCTTGACAGCTTCCTTTCCTTTTATTTACTTTTCTAACAAAAAAGTTTCATGCCCTTTAAAACATTTCATTCTATTTTGCCCACTGTTGTATTTCCCCCAGATTTTTGCATGCAGGTATTGATTTCTTGAGGTATTCCGCCATCTTTGTAAAGTTAGTTTTCCTGAAGTCTAGGACCCTTGTTTTTGAATGAATCATCTCCACCTGTGTCCTAATACTGAAACACGCCCTCTTCCCCTTCCAGATCCCCCAACTTTACATCTACACCTGCCCCTTTTGGCTTCACACTATCATACACCTGGTCTTTCTTTGCTTCCATCTCCTCTGCTGAACTTCTTAAGGTTTTTACGTCATCGCACAAGACCACTTCCTCCTCTAACCTGATTCCTTCCTCCTCAATCTCTACATCGTCCCTTGCTCTGCTTCAGATTGTCTTAACTACGTATTATGATCTCTAGTCTTTCCTCCGGTGTTTTTCCTATTGCTTGGAAACATGCCATTGTCCGCCCTCTGTTGAAAAATTCCTCACTTGATCCGTCCTCCCCATAAAAATCGACCAGTCTCTACCCTTTCTTTCCTCTCAAAACTGCTTGAGAAATTGTTTTTTGCACAGCTGTTCATGTACTTGGATTCTACTCTGGCTTTGCACCCCCACAAATCTGGCTTCTGCCTGGGTCACAGCACAGAAATTGTCCTCCTCTCTTTTCTTAGTGAGTTGCACCAGTTCCATGATCATGATATCATCACTGTGGCGGTATCTCTCGATCTGTCTGTGGCTTTTGATCTTGTCGATCATGCCACATTGCTTTTCCATCTATATGATCTCTGGATCAAAGGGACTGTCTTTTGTTGGTTTCACTCTGAATCACTCTTTCTTGGTCTTCATTGGTAGTACCTCTTCCTCTTCATCTCCTCTACATTGTGGTATACCACAAGGCTCTGTGCTTGCACCTCTCCTTTTTTAATGTCTTTGTCCCCGTTAGCCCTTCTGGTTCAGCAGCATGGTATCTCAGTTCATTCCTACGCAGATATCATCCTGTTTCACCACAGTAGCCCAGTCTCCCCTGATATCTCTCCTCTAAACACCTGCCTCTAAGCTGTTTTGAATTGGTATCAGTTCACTTCCTTCACCTACGTGTCACTAAGTCGGCAGCTATTTGGTTTACTTTCCATAGTCCTATCCCCCCCCCTCTGATCCCCTCTCTCCCGGGTTCTCCACTTCCCCCTAGTTGACTCTCTGCGTTATCGTGGTGTCACCCTAGACTCAGCTCTGTCGTTTCAGGCCCATCTTTCTTCTTTATCTCGTCGCCGTTTTCTATCTCTTAGGCAAATACGTGCAGTACGCTCTTTTCTTTCACCTCAGTCCACTGCCACTCTTCTTGACCTTGTCATATCCAAAATTGACTATTGCAATATCATTTACTTGGGTTTACCTCAATATCAGCTTCAGCGGCTTCAACTAATTCAGAATACCGCTGTTCTCATTTTGTCCTTCATCTAGATTTGACCATGCCACTCCACTTCTCATACATCACCACTCACTTCTGGTACGATTCAGACTCCAGTTTCAGCTACTTATCTTGGTGCACTGTGCCCTTCACTCTGTCATCCCTCGTTACCTCTCTGACCTCCTTACTCTCCATGCCCTTCACTATGCCTGCAGAAAGATTCATGCCATCTGCTTGCATATTCCACCCGTCTCACAAGCTCACCTATCATCCACTCGTTCCTCTGCCGTTTATATACTTGCCTCCGCTCTCTGGAATTCCCTGCCCCCTCACCTCCGACTTTAAGCATCTTACACTACCTTCAAGTCCCACTTAGACTCACCTTTTCAAGTTGGCTTTTAATTCCTCACCCTCCTGATCACCCTTTCTTTACTCCAGAATTACAGGCGCCGCCTCTAGTAAGAATGTTTTCTATCTGTCCTATGATTTATGGAGTTCCTGTCCCTTTTCCTTTTACTGTACACCGCTCTGCTGCTTTGAAGGGCGGTTAGGAAAGTTTTAATAAACATAAACATGCCAAATGATCACCCACTGCAACGCCAGTATTGCCCTCTCCCATGGGACCTGTGTTTGAATTGAATAGCCAGGAGGACACAGAGATACCAGTAACAAGCCACCTTGAGTAGTAAACAAAAAAAGCAAACCCACCCCAGTCTCCGATCATCTCCTGAACTGATACACACAGACCTTGTGTTAAAATAACAGGGAACTAGTAGAAACCTATCTGAATCCCCTATGCAGGACCTCATTGGGTTTTTAATTAAATAAGGGTTTTTAATTAAATGGACCTTGGTCTGACCCAGTATGGCATATCTTATGTTCTTATGTAAGCAGGTCTATGAGGTTTAGCCATTATTTTATTAAAGTGATTACCTATTCCTACATTAATTGGCTGGGGAAATAATTCCTTCCATATATGCAGCCTATGAGAATAGCTAAACCTGTATCTTAGGGATCTACTCACAGGGTAGATCATTGATAAATAATAACAGAGACCAGTATAGCCCATCCTTTGTAGAACCAATGATCTACTTGACGCAGAAGCAGTCTGATTTGGCACCCTCCTTTAAATAAAGTCCATAACTAAAACCTCTGCTTTATTTAACAGGATTTTTATACTGCTTTATCATTTCAATCAAAGCGGTTTACATTGTAACTTAAACTTGCTAATGTACATTAAACAGGGATATTGATAACTTGGATTCTTCTGACACAATGGAGGGTTAAGTGACTTCCCCAAGGTCACAAGGAGTGCTAGTGGGAATCGAACCCTGGTTTCTTGGTAATGTGCCTAACTGGCCAATGCTTGTACCAGCTCATTTCCAGCTGTATTTTCTTGGCTGCATACAATAAAATTATATTGTTTTGTTTCCTGTTTACCAGGTGAAGACTCTGAAGTCCTACCGGGGGGACAAAGGCCATCTTGTGGAAGCTGAGCTGTTCCTGGTTCTCTTGCTTGACGTTCCGAGGTGAGACTCCATTTTGTCCAGACATTGCATGACCGGGGGCTGGTAGGAAAAATGGGGAAGCTCAAAGCTCCTGCAGTCTCTGCCTCTCACAGCAGGAGGTGCTGTAATGAATAGTAGAAGAATGTTGCTTGGGGGGGGGGGAGTGGGGCGGCGGCGGCGGCTCCCAGCTCCCATAGTTGTACATTATTCCAGTGCTGAAACACTACGTGTGTATTTTGGTTAGGGGAAACTCATGGGTCCCACAGGTGCAGCGTTTCCCAGCAAGAGGCAGTTTATGGAATAGTGGAGGAAGCATGTTTGTATGTATTAATTTATCTAACCTTTGTCAGAAATGCCCAACTCCTGTGATCCTAGCTCTCCCAGCAGGAGGTGCTAGAGAGAATAGTACAGGAGTGTTGCATAAGGGAGGGGAGAGGGCTTCCAGCTTTTACAGTCACACCCTGTTCCAGCAGGAGGTGCTAGAGGGAATGGTGGAGAAACAGTATGTGGGGAAAGCGTCCAGCTCCCGCGATGCTCGCTGTCCCAGCAGGAGGTGCTAGAGAGAATGGTGGAGAAACAGAATGTGGGGAAAGCGCCCAGCTCCTGCAATGCTCACTGTCCCAGCAGGAGGTGCTAGAGGGAATGGTGGAGAAACAGAATGTGGGGAAAGCGTCCAGCTCCCGCGATGCTCACTGTCCCAGCAGGAGGTGCTAGAGAGAATGGTGGAGAAACAGTATGTGGGGAAAGCGCCCAGCTCCTGCAATGCTCACTCTCCCAGCAGGAGGTGCTAGAGGGAATGGTGGAGAAACAGTATGTGGGGAAAGCGTCCAGCTCCCGCGATGCTCACTGTCCCAGCAGGAGGTGCTAGAGGGAATGGTGGAGAAACAGTATGTTTGGAAAGCGCCTAGCTCCTGCAATGCTCAGTCTCCCAGCAGGAGGTGCTAGAGGGAATGGTGGAGAAACAGTATGTCGGGAAAGCGTCCAGCTCCCGCGATGCTCACTCTCCCAGCAGGAGGTGCTAGAGGGAATGGTGGAGAAACAGTATGTTTGGAAAGCGCCTAGCTCCTGCAATGCTCACTCTCCCAGCAGGAGGTGCTATAGGGAATGATGGAGAAACAGTATGTGGGGAAAGCGTCCAGCTCATGCAATGCTCACTCTCCCAGCAGGAGGTGCTTGAGGGAATGGTGGAGAAACAGTATGTCGGGAAAACGTCCGGCTCCTGCGATGCTCACTCTCCCAGCAGGAGGTGCTAGAGGGAATGGAGAAACAGTATGTGGGTAAAGCGCCCAGCTCCTGCGATGCCCCCTCTCCCAGCAGTAGGTGCTAGAGGGAATGGTGGAGAAACAGTATGTGGGGAAAGCGTCCAGCTCTCGCAATGCTCACTGTCCCAGCAGGAGGTGCTAGAGGGAATGGTGGAGAAACAGTATGTCGGGAAAGCGCCTAGCTCCTGCAATGCTCACTGTCCCAGCAGGAGGTGCTAGATGGAATGGTGGAGAAACAGTATGTGGGGAAAGCTCCCAGCTCCCGCAATGCTCAGTCTCCCAGCAGGAGGTGCTAGAGGGAATGGTGGAGAAACAGTATGTCGGGAAAGCGCCCAGCTCCCGCAATGCTCAGTCTCCCAGCAGGAGGTGCTAGAGGGAGTGGTGGAGAAACAGTATGTCGGGAAAGCGCCTAGCTCCTGCAAAGCTCACTCTCCCAGCAGGAGGTGCTAGAGAGAATGGTGGAGAAACAGTATGTTTGGAAAGCGCACAGCTCCCACGATGCTCACTCTCCCAGCAGGAGGTGCTAGAGGGAATGGTGTAGAAACAGTATGTGGGGAAAGCGTCCGGCTCCTGCGATGCTCACTCTCCCAGCAGGGGGTGCTAGAGGGAATGGTGGAGAAACAGTATGTCGGGAAAGCGCCTAGCTCCTGCAATGCTCACTCTCCCAGCAGGAGGTGCTAGAGGGAATAGTGGAGAAACAGTATGTCAGGAAAGCGCCCAGCTCCCGCAATGCTCACTGTCCCAGCAGGAGGTGCTAGAGGGAATGGTGGAGAAACAGTATGTCGGAAAAGCGCCCAGCTCCCGCGATGCTCACTTTCCCAGCAGGAGGTGCTAGAGGCAATGGTGGAGAAACAGTATGTCGGGAAAGCGTCCGGCTCCTGCGATGCTCACTCTCCCAGCAGGAGGTGCTAGAGGGAATGGTGGAGAAACAGTATGTGGGGAAAGCTCCCAGCTCCCGCAATGCTCAGTCTCCCAGCAGGAGGTGCTAGAGGGAATGGTGGAGAAACAGTATGTGGGGAAAGCGTCCAGCTCCTGCGTTGCCCCCTCTCCCAGCGGGAGGTGCTAGAGGGAATGGTGGAGAAACAGTATGTCGGGAAAGCGCCCAGCTCCCGCAATGCTCAGTCTCCCAGCAGGAGGTGCTAGAGGGAGTGGTGGAGAAACAGTATGTCGGGGAAGTTCCTAGCTCCCCCAATGCTCACTGTCCCAGCAGGAGGTGCTAGAGAGAATGGTGGAGAAACAGTATGTTTGGAAAGCGCACAGCTCCCACGATGCTCACTCTCCCAGCAGGAGGTGCTAGAGGGAATGGTGGAGAAACAGTATGTGGGGAAAGCGTCTGGCTCCTGCGATGCTCACTCTCCCAGCAGGGGGTGCTAGAGGGAATGGTGGAGAAACAGTATGTCGGGAAAGCGCCTAGCTCCTGCAATGCTCACTCTCCCAGCAGGAGGTGCTAGAGGGAATGGTGGAGAAACAGTATGTGGGAAAAGCGCCCAGCTCCTGCGATTCTAGCTCTCCTAGCAGGAGGTGTAAGCATGGCCGTGGCTCCCAGTGTTCCTGACGTGGCAAGGTCCTGGTGGGAAACACAAGGAGCAAGAGTGGTGATGACACAATTGCTTTATTGATATTCCCCAACGCGTTTCGGCGGAACGCCTTCCTCAGGGGGTTAAAATCACTTACAAACATATAAGAAAAACATATATTAAAAACATATCAAAAACATTTAAAAGAATATAAATTAAACAATTAAAAGAAACATATTCAAGCTAACCGGGCATTATGTTAATAAATAAAAAGAATAACATATCTACATTACATGACACTCAAATCAATTAAATAAATAAATACTTAAATAATTAGAGCATATATAGATAAGTTATTACATAAAAAGACCATACACAATATTACATGTATATGTATCATAAAGTGCAACTTGTACATAATCGCAAATAAAAGAACCAAAAGAAAACAATAGACGCAGGGCAGAAAGGAAGCTAAGAAATAAATAATAGATAATAAAAAGTAAAATACTCAAGAAATAAACCACTCAAGGAACCATATAAAATGTTTTAACAATCGGTACTCACTAATGGGTACTATAGCAAAGTTTCCATATGGTGAGGTCTAAATGGCAATCGCCGTAAATCCAACAGTTGGAGCACCTAATATGTTTGTAAGTGATTTTAACCCCGAGGAAGGCGTTCCGCCGAAACGCGTTGGGGAATATCAATAAAGCAATTGTGTCATCACCACTCTTGCTCCTTGTGTTTCCTGATTGAACATGCAAGAGCTGCTGCTGTCTTTGTGCAAGGTCCTGGTGGGATACAGTGATTTTGTGAATTCTCTTTTTTACAGCTATGCTCAAAGGCTGGATAACATGATCTTGCAGGAGGAATTTTCCCCACAAGTGAATTCTTTGAAGTCCTCTATTGAAATCATGATTGAAGCAGCTCGAGGTACAGCAGTTTGTGGGCTCTGGGTGTGGTATTGGGTGGCGGGTAAGGAAGTAATCCTGAAGCCGAGATAGTGATGAACAGCTGCATCTTTTTTTTTTTTTTTTTTTTAAAGATGGGGGAAGTCCTTCCTGATGTTCTTGGAGATGCAGCTTGTAGTGTTTGGGAGGCTGGTGTGGGGGTACTTAAAATCCCAGAGGCTGATCTCTGCTTTCTGTCTCTGTCCCTCCCCCTCCCCTTTTTCCCCTGATCAGAATTGCTGGAGTGTGAAGAGCTGCATACCATCATTCGATTAGTCCTGAAAGCTGGAAATTACATGAATGCGGTGAGTTTTGCTTACATCTGACTTCTGGAATAGGCCAAGTGATCAATGTAATTCCTCTGTTGCACCTTGAATCAAAGTGTAGCGCTACAAAGCTGGGGTCGCTCAGTTCCTGCTGCTGCCCAGGAGGTCTGGCCCTTTGGTTAACATGCTCAATAGAGCCATTAAAAGCTCCATTTCCCAATAACGGTATTAAGAGGCTGCCCTGAAAAACGATTGATGCTGGTCACAATGCGATGGCAGGCATTTAGTCTTTGGAAATCTAATCCCAGAGTATAAGGAAGTAGAGGCCATTGATAAACTTATTCATTGAAAAGACAGAACAATAAGCGCAGCGGATTTCTACAGCATGCGATGGGTCTTCGGGTCCAGTTCGTGAGGGTAACACTCGGTGCTGTAGCTGGTCCCAGGCCACCAAAGTATTTGTGGCCTTGGGCAAGCCACTTAACCCTCCATTGCCTTAGGTACACTTAGATTGTGAGCCCTTCGGGGACAAGGGAATAAAAAGTACCTGTTAGTATTTGCATGTAAACCTCCTGATGCATAAGTAAAGGGTGGTATATGAAATGCCTAAAACCATAACCATTAATTCTCTTGCTTGGAATCTCAAGTTACCCTAGTCTTTGGGACGATCCCCAGGATGAAAGGAGTTCTCTGAATTATTAGCCAGTCAAAATCCACCAAACCCTAGCTAATAGTAGGAATTACTTGCATTCAAGCTGTGTGAATTGCGCTGCTCCTGGGACCAGCTTTCCAGGTTGGCTGGTGAAGGCTCAGTCTATATCCAAAGCGGATGATGTTTAACAGGGCGACTCATCTGTGAGAACCACAGCACAGAAGGAAACCAGGGTTAAGAACACGCAGTTGCTGCTAAAATTAACTGACATACCACTCACTAGGATTAAACTTAGCAAGCTTTCCTGATATACAATAAAGTTACATATAGTTGTGCTCTCTTGCCAACAGAGATGGATTCTGGTAAAATTAGCCTGGGGCAAGGGCTGCGCCACCCTCTCTGCTTCCTATGCGCCCCTTAGTGAAGGTTACTGTGACCCTGGTATTACTCTTGACACAGCAGCAGCAGCACCTCCCCTCAGTCCACCTCCACATTGCTACAGCTGTTTCGGTTCTGCATGCCCTGGACCTCTGCATCTTTTAAGGGGGTAGACTCGGGGAGTATCTTGCCTTCTCACACAGCACTGGCCAGCACCACCATTGCTCAGAAGTGGCCTACTGGGTTACAAGTAGACTACGGCTGCACTCCAGTGTGCTGTGAGCCACAAGCCAGCAGAAGCATGTCCCTCTGATTTCCTCCCCCTCCCCCGCATCCTAGTCTTCGGTGAACCAGACTGAGCAAGCAGGATCTGCACATTCTCAGTCAGGAAACTTTCATGGGTTTGACAATTTGTACTTGTGCCGCTAAAGAAATTTATGGAACGAGCAACTTTCAAGAGCCATTGAGGTGGGTAAATGGCTGGAAGCAGCGGCCTGAACATTTCCCATTCTCCCTTAGGTAAACATACATCTAGCGTTCACAAGACGCTGACTTTTCCCGGGGAGACGTTAAGGTGACCAATACGATGGATGTAGTTTTGCATTAAGAAGGAATAAACTATGTCAGGAAAAGCAAGTGGTGATTTCTGCAGATTTCTTTTCTTAAGTAATTCTGAAAGTGCCCGGTACTTTGCCTTGAGAACTGCTAAATCATAAAACTCCATAACAACCAGATAACCAAATCTTAACTGATGATTTCATTTAAACGGTAATTTAATGATCGGATCCAGATTTAATTTGTCCTCACAGGCAAAGGTGAGGGGGGGGTGGAACTGTACCTCTCCCTCTCCCTACGCCATCTGATTCTCCCTCTTACCTGCGCTGTTGTATGTTGAGTCACACCGGCTGCTGCAGGGGATTTTTCTCAAGCAGCCCTCCATGTGCTACTGGGCCCTGCGATGCTGCGCCCCTTCTCCTGTCGTCATAGAAACATGTGCATGGAGGTGGGGCATCACAGGGCCTGGTGGCATGTACCAGAAGGACCCGGCGCTGGAAAGTTGCTTGAGGGAGGTAAGAAGGCCTGGATTAAGGCAGGCAACAGTAGCAACGCTCTGGCACCAGAGGCCGTTCCCTCTTTTACCTATGACTAAGTCTGTATGGAGGCATATCTAGATTCCCATCTGGTATTTCAGTAAATATGGGTGACTTACACGGAGCGGTGGGTACACCCCTAAACAAAGGCAAGGGGAGGAGTGACCTGCACGGTGCAGCAAGTGCACCTACTCTTGCCACTTTGCTGGGCAGACTAGCTATTGAGGTCCCTTCCTCTCCCTCGCAGATTCTGTGTTTGTCCCATGCTTTCTTGAAGCACCCTTGGCACGAAAGAAGCCGGCACCGGCACCCGATCGGCGTCGGGGAGTGGAGCAGGAGAGAGAGAGCTCCTCCCCCTCCACATGCCAAGGCCAATCAGGCCACCTCACCAGCACCTTTAAACAACAAAGCGCCCTTGGCACGACCGTGCCGGTGGGCCTCGCCAGAGGGCCCTTTGGCGTGGCCCTTAGGCGGAGACCAAAGGCACCCTTGGTGCAATCTGACCAACAAAGCACCAGCAGATCACCCGGGAACTACTGCATTGTCAGAGTAGAGTGGGAACAAGCACCCCTCCCCAACTCGGCTTCTGAAGCCCAACCAGCACCCACACGAAGTAAGCACCCACCAATCCACTGCTACTCACAGCCTAGTGACTCCATTGCTACCCATCACTTCCTCATTATTGCTACCTCACTGCCTGCAATTAACCTTGCTGCACAGCCTATAGACTCAAGTTGCAAGCAATGAGGTAGCAATGAACACATACTGCATAGTGTGTATTACTACCTCATTGCTTGCAATTAACTTTGCTGCACAGGCTATAGACTCCACTATTACCTCATTGCTTGTAATTTAACTTATATTGCATAGCGTGTAGAATCCATTGCCACCTCATTGCTTGTAAGATAACATACGCTGCATAGCCCCACTATTCCTCTATTATGGCCCCACATCACATTGTCCTTCTTTTCTTCATACTCCCCAACTGCTTCCCCTCCTACCAGCCCCTCATTCCTTCCCCCCATTTCCCCTTTACCTTCCTCACTTCTCCCTCCATTCTGTCTTCTAACCTATCAGCTCTTGAGCTTCATCACGCTCTCCCTCTCATTCAACCATCCCCTCTCTCTCTAAGGCAACCCCACCCTCACTTCCACCGTACTGTCTCCTCTTCACCCCGCTCTCTACTACTCCTCCTCTTATCAGGTAACATCAACCCCAACCCTGGCCCCCCTCGATTTCTATCTTACTCTAAGTGTGTCCATAAAATCCGGACACTCAGACATCTACGTTCCCTGCTAGAACCAGACGACTTCCGGACAATCTTTCAGGCGCTGTTGGGAGGAGTGGTCTAGTGGTTAGGACAAGGTACTTCAGGCCGGAGGGCTGGGGGTTCAAGTCCCACCTGGGGACAGCAATCTCAGGCCGGAGGGACTGGGATTTCTAGTCCTATAGGCACTCCTTGTGGTCTTGGGCAAGCCACTTAACCCTCCATTGCCCATGTTCCCTGTAAGTATTAGCGTATGTGTCTCATATCCCCTCGTGTTAAATGTATCCCCCAATTGACCGCTTTGACCCGGTGAAAAGCGGGATATAAATACAGCTAAATAAATAAATAAATATCCCACACTTCAATTACTCAAATGCAATCCTGCAAGGGCTCCCACTCCAGCTCACAATGAACACCTGGGCTAGAGTTCTATATGGTGCCTCCAGGCGTGAACACGTGACACCTATCCTGAAACAACTCCACTGGCTCCCTATCCACGGCAGAATTTCCTTCAAGACCCTACTGCTGACCTTCAAGGCCATCAATGGACTCTCCTCCACCTCACTCTCAGAGCTTATCCACACTATGCCCCCCAACAGAGCTAGAAGATCTGCGGCAATTAACACACTTTTAATCCCGAAAGCAGTAACACAATGCACCCAAGCAACAGCAAGCAGGGCATTTAGGTTCTGCGCGCCCAAGTGCTGGAACACCCTACCACCTAGCATCCGGGCAATCCCTGACCTAACACAATTTCAGAAGGCTCTGAAGCACCACCTCTTCCTCAAACACTACCCGGACGACCGCGCACCATTAACCGCTCCACCCCCTCTAGTACCACCACACTATCACACTATGGTTACTCTGTGACTCGACTTGATGTGATGCCTATATGTAAATAGTTATCCCGGTTTTACCCAAGTTTAAGCACCTGTTAGTTGTAATGCGGTGCAGATTCCTGCACGTATAAGTTTTGTTGTCATGTGAACCGCACTGATGTTGAATAGCGCGGTATAGAAGAGACTGTAAATAAATAAAATAAAATAAGAGCTCCTCACGTAACCTGTCTAATCTCATCAATATCCCTCTTCGCTCCCCTTCCACTCTCCCTCCCTTATTTGCCTTATGGAACGCACACTCATCCAGATACCTACCCCAACCATGACCCCCCTAGATCTCTGTCTTACTCTGAGAAGAGATCCTCATGTAACTTGTCCAATCTCATCCATATCCCTCTCCTTTCCCCTTCCACTCTCTCTTTCTCATGTGCCTTGTGAAACGCACACTCGGTCTCTAATAAACTGGCTTTTACTCATGATCTCTTTATCTCTAGCTCTACATCTTCTTGCCCTGAGACCTGGCTCCTCCCAGATGATACTGCATCCACTGCTGTCTCTGTCATTTCTCCCATATGCCTCATTCCACTGGCTGTGGTGGTGGTGTTGGGCTTCTACTTTCTTCCTCTTGCCAATTCCAATCCCTCCTGCTGCTTCAATCTCACTCCTTTCTCTCTTTTGAAGTCCACTCCATTCGCCTCTTCACACCACTTCCTCTTCGAGTGGCTGTTATCTATCGCCCTCCCGACAAGTCTGCTTCCACCTTCCTTACAGACTTCGACTCCTGGCTTTTCGTCTTTCTGGATTCCTCTTCCCCCACTCTTATTCTTGGGGATTTTAACATTCACGTCGATAACCCCTCTGATCCCCATGCTTTAAAGCTCCTCACCCTTACCTCCTTGTTTGACCTCCAACTTTGTTCCACTGCCCCCACCCACCTGCACGGCCACTGCCTTGACCTGATACTCTTCTCTAATTCCTCTCCCTCAAACTTCCTTAACTCAATTCTTCCCTTATCTGACCATCACCTTTTAAGCTTTAATCTTCAGCTCCCGCTGCCTCAACCTCGTCGTCCTATCTTCTCCAGCCTATTTAGAAACTTTCATACTATTGATCCCTTGACTCTCCTCCACCATTTCTCCATCTCTTTCCTCAATTATGTCTTCCAAGTCAGTTGACTAGGCAGTAACCTCCTTTAATGCTGCACTCTCCTCGGTTCTGGATGCTCTTGCCCCATCCACCCCACATCCTGTGAGACGTTCTGCACCCCAGCCCTGGTTTTCTTCCACTACCTGCTATTTGCGCACCTGTGCCCGTTCTGCTGAACGTGCTTGGCTCAAATCCCGTGCCCCGGAAGACTTTCTACACTTTAAATTCATGCATGGCTCCTTCCAGTCAGCCATAGCTCTTGCCAAACAAGAATACTACATCCATCTGACTAACTCTATTGCCTCTGATCCTCGCCGTCTCTTTAATACCCTCAGTTCTCTCCTCAAGTTGCCCCCGCCCTGGTCCCACCCTCCCTTTCTGCCCAAACCCTGGCCGACTACTTCCATGACAAAATCCACAAGATCACCAATTCCCCACTTCCTCATCTACCTCCCCTCCTCCCAATTCTCCTCCCCCATCCCTACTACCTCTGCTACCCTCTCTTCTTTCCCTGTGATCTCTGAAGAGGAAACTGCACTCCTTTCTTCCTCCAAACCCACCACCTGTTCCTCTGATCCTATCCCCACTCATCTCCTAAGCCCTATCTCCCCCACCGTTGTCCCTTCCATCTCTTATTCTCAACCTTTCGCTCTCCCACTGCAACTTTCCCTGCAGAATTCAAGCATGCTGTGGTCACACCTCTCCTCAAGAAACCATCACTTGATCCCACCTGTCCTATCAACCCATCTCCCTCCTTCCATAACTGTACCTGGCTATACTTTATTCAGAAAGGACAGGGTAGGAAGAAGGGGAGGAGGAGTGGCACTATATGTAAAGACTACTATTAAAGCTTTGGAATTACAGAGCTTAAAAGGGAGAGAGGAGGCATTGTGGGTTAAACTAGAAAGAGGGAAAGAGAAATCTATTTGCATTGGTGTGATATACAGACCTCCCTCACAAGAGGAAGAGGTGGACAGAGAGTTAATTGAAGACATACGCAGCATTGCTAGGAAAGGGGAAGTGCTACTGATAGGAGATTTCAATATGCCAGATGTTGATTGGCACATTCCTGCTGCAGTATCATCTAGAAGTAAGGAGATCCTGGATTCTCTACAGGGAGAACTATTCAGGCAATTGGTAACAGACCCCACACGTGAAGGGGCCAAACTGGACTTGGTGCTTACCAATGGTGAAAGTGTTTCTGATGTTGTAGTGGGAGATCATTTTGCATCCAGTGATCACCAGATGGTGTGGTTCAGTATTAGGACTAGGGCTGTTAGAATCCATTCCAAGGTGAGGATCTTAGACTTTAGGAAGACTAACTTTGCGAAGATGGGCCAATACCTCAGAGAGTCGTTAGTGGGATGGGAATAGCTGGGGGATGTAGAAAAACAGTGGGCAAAACTGAAAGGGGGTATTTTAAGGGCAACCAACCTTTTTGTTAAAATGGTAAATAAAGGCAAAAGGAAAAGGAGACCGCTATGGTTTTCGAAGGAAGTAGCTGAAAAAGTGAAGAAAAAGAGGGAGGCCTTCATGAAATACAAGAGATAACAGAGAGAGGAAGACAGGCATCTGTATTTGGAAAAACTTAAAGAAGCTAGCAAAGTAGTCAAGAAGGCAAAGATTCAAAAGGAGGAGGAAATAGCCAATGCAATAAAATGGGGGGATAAGACATTTTTCAGATATATTAGTGAGAAGAGTAAGGGCAAAAGTGGTATTGTCAGACTCAAGGGTGCAGGGGGGGAATATGTAGAAGCTGATAAGGATGAAGCGGAATTGCTTAACAAATATTTTTGTTCTGGGTTCACAGATGAAGAACCAGGAGCAGGACCTCAGAAAACACCCACAAATAAGAACAGAAGCGAGGGACATCTTGAACAATTTTCAGAAGACTGTTCGTGAGAAACTAGCTCAACTTAAAGTAGACAAAGCGATGGGACCGGATGGGATACACTCTAGAATACTGAGGGAACTTGGGGACGTTCTAGCAACTCCACTGACTGACCTTTTCAATGCCTCGTTGGAGTCGGGAGTGGTGCCAAAGGACTGGAGAGAGGCTCATGTGGTGCCTTTACACAAAAGTGGAAGTAAGGATGTGGTTGAAAACTATAGGCCAGTTAGTTTAACTTCGGTGGTGAGTAAATTATTGGAAACGCTGCTGAAAGAGAAAATAGTGAGGTTTCTGGAGTCCAGCGGATTACAGGATCCGAGGCAGCATGGATTCACCAGAGGCAGGTCTTGTCAGACAAATCTGATTGATTTCTTTTACTGGGTGACCAGGGAGTTGGACCGAGGGAGAGCTCTAGATGTGGTGTATTTAGATTTCAGTAAAGCCTTTGACACTGTTCCTCACAGGCGACTTATAAACAAACTGAGCACCCTAGGGATGGACCCTAAAGTTACAGCTTGGGTTAGAAATTGGTTGGGTGGGAGGCGACAAAGAGTACAATTAAATGGAGCTCACTCTGAGGAGAAGGATGTTACCAGTGGTGTGCCCCAGGGATCTGTCCTTGGTCCGATTCTTTTTAACATCTTTGTTAGTGATATAGCGGAAGGGCTGTCGGGTAAGGATTGCCTCTTTGCAGATGATACCAAAATCTGCAATAGAGTAGACACCCAGGAAGGTGTAGATAACATGAGGAGGGATCTAGCTAAGCTTGAAGAATGGTCTAGAATTTGGCAGCTGGGATTTAATGTTAAAAAATGTAAGTTCATGCATTTGGGCTGCAGCAATCCAAGGGAGCAATACCAGTATAGGAGGTGAAGTACTTTTGTCCACTAAAGAAGAGCGGGACCTAGGCGTGGTTGTGTCTGATGATCTTAAAGTAGCTAAACAGGTAGAAAAGGCGACGGCAAAAGCTAGAAGGATGCTTGGGTGCATACGGAGAGGAATGGCTAGCAGAAAAAAGGAGGAGGTGATGCCTCTGTATAAGTCTTTGGTGCAACCTCATTTGGAGTATGGTGTGCAATTCTGGAGACCGCACCTTCAAAAGGATGTGAACAGGATGGAGTCTGTGCAGAGGGTGGCTACTAAAATGATTAGTGGGCTTCATTATAAAGCATATGAGGACAGACTTAAGGATCTTAATATGTACACCTTAGAGGAAAGGCGGGATAGAGGTGATATGATTGAGATGTTTAAATACCTCCGTGGCATAAATGTTCAGGGAGAGAGCCTCTTTCAATTGAAAGCAAGTTCTGCTACGAGGGGACATGGGATGAGGGTGAAGGGAGATAGATTCAGGAGTGATATGCGGAAATATTTCTTTACAGAAAGAGTAGTGGATCCATGGAATAGTCTCCCAGTGGAGGTGTTAGAGATGAGAACAGTAACTGAATTCAAAAAAGCATGGGACCAACACAGAGGATCTCTAAAGGTAAAAAGTGGACTGTTGTAGTTGTTATGGAAGGACAGACTAGATAGGCCATGTGGTCTTTTTCTGTCATCATGTTTCTATGTTTCATATCTAAACTACTTGAACGTGCAGTCCACCGCCTCTGCCTCAACTTCCTCTCCTCTCATGCCCTCCTGGATCCTCTACAGTCTGGCTTCCGTCCCTTATGCTCCACTGAAACGGCTCTTACCAAAGTCTCCAGTGATTTGTTTCTTGCTAAATCTAAGGGCCTCTACTCTGTCCTCATCCTTCTCGACCTCTCTGATGCTTTTGACACTGTTGACCACAACCTTCTCCTCGATACCCTCTCCTCGCTTGGTTTTAAGGGCTCTGTACTATCCTGGTTCTCCTCCTACCTCTCCCATCGCTCCTTCAGTGTATGCTCTGGTGGCTCCTCCTCCTCTCCTACCCTACTCCCAGTTGGTGTACCCCAAGGATCCGTCCTTTTCTCTCTCTATACCCAATCCCTTGGTGCACTTATCTATTCCCATGGCTTTCAGTACCATCTCTATGCCGACGACTCCCAAATCTACCTCTACGCCTGAAATCTCTCCAGCAATCCAGACCAAGATCTCTGCCTGCCTTTCTGACATTGCTGCCTGGATGTCTCACCACCGCTTGAAATTGAACATGGCCAAGACTGAACTCCTTGTCTTCCCCCCCCCCTGTCTTCTCCCCCCCCCCCAAACCTCCCCTCCTCTCCCTCCTTTCACAGTCTCTGTGGATGGCTCTATGATCCTTCCTGTTTCCTCTGCCCGCAATCTGGGGGTTGTCTTTGATTTCTCTCTCCTTCTCCACACGTATCCAGCTCGTAGCTAAGACCTGCTGTTTCTTTCTCTACAACATTAGCAAAATCAGCCCCTTCCTTTCTGAACACACTTCCAAAATGCTTGTCCACTCCTTAATCACCTCTCGCCTTGACTACTGCAACCTACTCCTTGCTGGTCTCCCTGTGAGCCATCTCTTTCCCCTTCAATTCATTCAACATTCTGCTGCTCTACTAATTTTCCGCCAGCCTTGCCATGCCCACATTACTCCTTTTCTCAAGTCACTTCACTGGCTCCCTATCCATTTCCGCATCCAGTTCAAGCTTCTCCTCCTAACCTATAAATGCATTCACTCTGCGGCTCCTCAATACCTTTCTTCTCTTCTCTCCTTACAACCCCTCTCTGGAACTTCGCTCTTCTAACAGACTACTTCTATCTAGGCCCTCCACTCGCACTGCTAACTCCAGACTTCACTCCTTTCACCTTGCTGCACCTTATGCCTGGAACAAGCTACCTGTGTCTATACGCCAGGCACCCTCCCTAGCCCTCTTCAAATCCAGGTTGAAAACCCACCTCTTCACTGTTGCTTTCAGATCCTGACTTCTGTCTTTGTCTTGACTAGATTGTAAACATCGTATTTTGTTTTTTTGCCCTGAGTAGACTATTGCTCTGTATTTTGTCTTGACTAGATTGTAAGCTCTGATGAGCAGGGACTGTCTCTTACCTGTCCGTCTGTACAGCGCTGTGTGCGACTGGTAGCGCTATATAAATGCTCAATAGTAGTAGTAGTAGTAGATATAGTTCTTGTCTCTACTACTTCCACTGGGAGGCTGTTTCATGCATTCACCACCCTTTTCATAAAGAAATATTTCCTCAGATGACTTCAGAGCTTACAATCTAGTCAAGATGGACAACGCAACAGCTGAGGACAAGGATACATCTAATAGGGGAATGGTAAGGAAACACATAGGAGACTAAGCGGACCAGGATCTAAAAGCAGCCTCGAAGAGGTGAGTTTTCAGCCTGGATTTGAAAAGGGCCAGAGATGAAGCCTGACGTACAGACTTGGATACTTTGTTCCAGGCATAAGTCACTGATGCGAAATGTGTCAGATGCCTTGCTAAAATATAAGTATATGGTATGTAGCTCTCCCCCGATCCATTTCTCTGGTCTCCCAGCCAAAGAAATGAAATTCAGCTGACAAGACCCTGCCTCAAGTAAAACTATACTGCTCGGATCCTGTAATCCCTTTGATTTCAGGAACTGTACCATCCTCTGTTTTAGCAAGGTTTCCATTCATTTACTCACCACTAACTCGTTGGTGGTTACCAACTCTTTCTATACATCTGTTTCTGTGAACAGGAACCACATTTACCCATCTTTAGTTCACTGGAATCGCACCTGATTCTGAAGCTGGAAAGATGAGACTGTGGAGCCACCAATACTTCCCAAGTTCCTTCAATACTCTTGGATGTATCCTGTCTGGTCCCCCATCACTTTATCCATTTTTAGTTTAGCTCCTCATAAACAGTCATCTGAGGTCCTGCTCCTGGCCCTTCATCTGTGAACACACAACAGAAATATTTAAGCAATTCCGCTTTGTACTCATCAGCTTCTACATATTCCTCCCCTTCACCCTTGAGTCTGACAAAACCACTTTTGCCCTTCCTCATGTCACTAAATAGCTAAAAAAGGAAAAAAGTCTTATCCTCATATTTTACTGTTTTGGGCTATCTTTTCTTCAGTTTGCATTTTCCTGACTAGCACTTTCCCGTCCTTTATCCAGCTCTTCTTGACCTCTTCTTTCCACACTTTCTTGTGGTTATTGAAGGCTAACTTCTCTTTCGTACCTTTTCAGTTACTTTTGAAAACCATAAGAACTTCTCGCTTTCTTCTCACGCTACTTCTGTTACTGCCAGAAGACAGTGAAGTTTTCTAAAAACTGGACTTTAATTTTTGGGTGTTTGATTATAAACTCATCTAGAAGTGTGATTGGAAGGCTGCATGGAAAGATTTCTCTGACCTACTCTGTCTAGGTTGTCCCTACCACACGCTCATACTGCTTCACAAAGATCTCTAAGTGCCTGGCAAACCTGCCGCTTTTTAGCCATGAGGGAAAGACGTACAAGACAAATCAATCTGTAATCAGGTTGCAAATTTTGCAAGATAACACAGCGACATAAATAGCAAGTGTCTCTCTAAAGCTGGAATGTATTTTAAGTGATGGGACAGCAAGACTCGGTCATATGTATGAGAAAGATTAACTTTTACTGGATCAGAATGGCATAAAAATATATAGCATCAGCCTTGTTAATGTTTCCAAGATAATGGTTCAGTGCTCACAATTTCTGTGCCTAAACTTTGTGACACTAAGATTCTGTTTACTCTAATCTTGTCGTCTTTTCTACTTCTGGCAGGCTTTCAGGATACCCTTGCTAAATATATATGTGAGTACATAAGAACATAAGATATGCCATACTGGGTCAGACCAAGGTCCATCAAACCCAGTATCCTGTTTCCAACATTGCCGATCTAGGTCATAGGTACCTAGCAGTTTCCCCAAAAGACGCAGGTTCCTCAATGCTTGTGGGTCAAGCAGTGATATCCTGGGTCCCTTTTAATAACGGTTTATGGATCTTTCCTCCAGGAACTTGTCCAACCCTTTTTTAAACCCGGCTACACTAACAGCTTTTACTACATCCTCCAGTAACAAATTCCAGAGTTTGATTACACGTTGAGTGAAAAAAATATTTTCTTTTATTAGTCTTAAATAGGTTACCCTGTAGCTTCATTGTATGTCCCCTAGTCTTTCTATATTCTGATAACGTAAACAATCAATCTACGTTTACCCATTCCACTCCGTTCATTAATTTATAGACCTCTATCATATCTCCTCTGAGCCGTCTCTTTTCCAGGTTGAAGAGCCCTAATCTTTTTAGCCTGTCCAGCCATGCATTCATCTTCAGGATGCAAACATCTCAGCTTCCGCCTTTATCTTCCACAGTAGCTGCATACTTATCTGCTTCACCCTCTCTCTCCCAAAACCATGAAGTTGCTCTTAATAGTCTTGCAGTATGATTTATGCCAACGTGTAAGAGCAGCATGAAATGAGTCAGTAAACTCCATGAATCTCCGCAAACTCTCCATAACATCTTGGACTTTGTCAGTTGGCAGACAGCACATTTCCTGGGACGTCTTGTCTGGTCAGATGTTTGCACCCCTCAGAAGTGTGTCACCAGCCACCACTACCCTTCACTTCTAGTGCTCAGTGATCTGGCAGATCTCGGGTTTCTGAGTTCTGGTTCCTCTTGCTCCTGAGATGTTCTCACCTCTTCTACTTCCAGGGCTGCATTTCAGCTCTTGAGTTTGATCTTTGACATCTCAAAGTATTTCTTCAATGTAGCTCTCTGTCATGGATGCTTCTCAGTCATACACATAAAAAATGTTTTTCTTAAAGGTAGATTCTTCAGAAATGTCAAGAATTACTGCTGTTGAAAACCTATGCCAAAAATATTAATCACTTCTCATTTAAATATGAGTTCTTGTGGCTTTACTTTGATTTATTTTGGCTATCTTGTGCCCCATTTATCCATCTTAGTGGATGTTATATCAGTCTTTGGGCCACGATCTCTCTTGTCAGTATTTATTTTATCATAGAACAAAACCTCCAGATGTTGAATGACGATCAATAGTAACATAAATTCAAAATAGTCATTGCAAACTAACCATTGAATTCGCATAACTTTCATCTGCTCGTAATTATATTTTTTGTCAGGATCCACCGGCATGAGTAGGAGAGGGGAAAACTCCCCTCTCTGCGCCGGAAGAACCCTTTTACTTAACAAGAGTGAAAAAACCATGCAACATGAATGGTAGTGTAACAAACACTTATCTTGTAATCAGGCGATGTCCATTTTTTCAAAAGTGAGCAGCGGGTATCCAAACGAACACGATATGCATGTTTCGGGCTCATCAAGAGTCCAGGGCGATTCATTTTGAGGGTACACTTGACACAGGGCTCTTGATGAGCCCAAAACATGCATGTCGTGTTCGTTTGGATACCCGCTGCTCACTTTTGAAAAAATGGACATCGCCTGATTTCAAGATAAGTGTTTGTTACACTACCATTCATGTTGCATGGTTTTTTCACTCTTGTTAAGTAAAAGGGTTCTTCCGGCGCAGAGAGGGGAGTTTTCCCCTCTCCTACTCATGCCGGTGGATCCCGACAAAAAATATAATTACGAGCAGATGAAAGTTATGCGAATTCAGTGGTTAGTTTGCAATGACTTTTAGTCTTTATTTTAGCCATCTTCTCATTTTCTTAACAAGTATAATTTTTAAATTACCAACCAATCACTCATCTGCCTTCTGATCTAATTAAATCAAAGCTGGAGACACTGACCGAGGCCTTCATTTCACTGTGAGCTGAGGTTATCTGGCAGGTTGTGTCGATGGCGTCCATCGGTTCATCTGGATATATGCAAAGGGATGAATTCCAACCAACCAGTCATAACCTGCATGTTTCAGTGATGATCAGTTCATCCTTATTCATCCCCTTACCAGCGTTTTGCAATTACTTTAAACTTTATTAAAATATTTACTTTTTAATTTATATAAAAACTATCCAATTTGAAAATTCAAATCTTGTGCTGCCAATGACTTTAAAATTAAAGATCTATTTCTGCTGAAGGTAGAGCAATGCCTGGTTTCAGTCTCTGCCATGTCTGCCTTCCGACACCTGATCTATCATCATACATGCCACTGAAGAAAAGGTGTGCGCCCGCTCTACACAGTGTACCACCATGGACGCTTCTCAGCCTCATCTTTCTCTCGATAACTCGGGGATTCAACTGCAGGCAGCAGAAGAGTGTTGAACAGATTGAAGGGGAGAGAGATGATTCAGAGGGAGACCAGCAAGGAGGAGATTACAATAGTCAAGACAGCAGGTGACTAAAGAGTGGGTAAGCATCTTAGTGGTGTGTTCAGAAAGAAATGGGCAGATTTTGTTAATCTGTCAGAAAAAGCTAAAACCTGCCGTGTGGAGAAGGGGAGAGAGGGGTTAAAGGGGCACTAAGAGGCGACAAGGCGATAGCGGAGAGACTGAATGAATTCTTTGCTTCGGTCTTTACTGAGGAAGATGTAGGGATGTTTCCCATGACTGAAATGGTATTTAAAGGTGCGGAAGAATTGAAGGAAATATCAATACATCGGGAAGATGTATTACAACTATTAGATAAACTGAAGAGTAGCAAATCACCTGGGCCGGATGGTATACATCCAAGGGTGTTGAAAGAACTCAAATATGAGATTGCAGACCTGCTATTAGTAATCTGTGAACTATCATTAAAATCATCTCTAATACCTGAAGATTGGAGGATCGCCAATGTAACAACAATTTTTAAAAAGGGTTCCAGGGGTGATCAGGGAAACTACAGACCAGTGAGCATGACGTCAGTACTGGGAAAAATGGTAGAAACCATCATAAAGAATAAAATTACTCAGCATGTAGATAGTCATGGCCTAATGGGAGACAGCCAACATGGCTTTAGACAAGGAAGATCTTGTTTTACTAATCTGTTATGTTTTTTTGAAGGTGTGAATAAACAGGTGGACAAAGGTGAGTCAGCTGATATAGTGTATCTGGACTTTCAGAAAGCCTTTGACAAGGTCCCTCATCAGAGACTTTTGGCAAAACTAGAGTCATGGGATAGGAGGCAGTTGTACTACTGTGGATCAGGAACTGGTTAAAAGATAGAAAGCAGAGGGTAGGGCTAAATGGACAATATTCCCAATGGAGAAAGGTGAATAGTGGTGTACCCCAGGGATCTGTGCTGGGTCTGCTGCTTTTTGACATATTCATAAATGACTTGGAAAGTGGAATAACGAGAGGTTATCAAATTTGCAGATGAGACAAAACTATTTAAAGTTGTTAAAACCCAAGAGGATTGTGGAAAATTGCAAGAGGATCTTGATAAATTGGAAGACTGGGCATCAAAATGGCAGATGAAATTTAATGTGGACAAGTGCAAAGTTATGCACCTAAGGAAGAACAACCCAAACTATGGTTACACGATGCAAGGTTCCACATTAGGAACCACGACCCAGGAAACGATTTAGGCGTCATTGTGGATAACATGTTAAAACCCTCGGCCCAGTGTGCAGCGGCGGTCAAGCAAGCAAATAGAATGCTAGGTATCATAAGGAAAGGAATGGAAAATAAAACAAAAGATATTATAATGCCTCTATGTTGTTCCATGGTGAGACTGCACCTTGAATATTGTGTGCAATTCTGGTCGCCGTATCTTAAAAAGGATATAGCAATATTAGAAAAGGTTCAGAGAAGAGCCACCATAATGGTAAAGGGGATGGAAGGATACTCCTATGAAGAAAGGCTAGAAAGGTTAGGGCTCTTTAACCTGGAAAAGAGACGGCTGAGGGGAGTTATGATAGAAGTCTATAAATTAATGAACGGAGTGGAACGGGTAAACGTAGATCGATTGTTTACGTTATCAGAATATAGAAAGACTCGGGGACATGCAATGAAGCTACAAGGTGAACTATTTAAGACTAATAAAAGAAAATATTTTTTCACTCAACGTATAATCAAACTCTGGAATTTGTTACCAGAGGATGTAGTAAAGGCTGTTAGTGTAGCTGGGTTTAAAAAAGGTTTAGACAAGTTCCTGGAGAAAAGGTCCATAAACCATTATTAAGAAGAGACCCAGGATATCAATGCTTGACCCAGTACAAGCATTGTGGAACCTTTGTCTTTTGGGGAAACTGCTAGGTACGTATGACCTAGATTGGCCACTGTTGGAAACAGGATACTGGGCTTGATGGACCTTGGTCTGACCCAGTATGGTATATCTTATGTTCTTATGTAGGAGTTGACAATGACCCCAAGGTTGTGAGCCGAGGAAACTGGGAGGAGTAGAGTGTTATTCACAGAGACTGAGAAAGAAAGAAAGGGAGAGGAGGGCTTAGGGGGAAAATTAATTAGCTCTGTTTTGGCCATGTTCAATTTCAAGTGGCGGCGAGACATCTAAGCTGCACTGTCAGAAAGGCATACAGAGATCCCGGTCTGGATTGCCAGAGAGATTTTATGGGTAGAGAGGTAGATCTGGGAGTCAGTGTAAAGATGGTACTGAAATCCATGGGACGAGATGAATGCACCAAGGGACTGGTTATAGAGAGAGAAAAGGAGTGGACCCAAGACAGATCCTTGAACACCAATTGAGAGTGGGAGCCACTAGAGCAAACACTGGAAAAGCAATGGGCGAGAGAAGAGAACCAGGATAGTACAGAACCCTTAAAACTAAGCGAGGACAAGGTATCAAGAAGGAAGTTGTGGTCAACAGTGTCAAAAGCAGCAGAAATGTCAAGAAGGATGAGAATTGAATAAAGGCCCTTGGAGTTTGCCATGAACAAGTCACTGGAGACTTTGGCAAGAGCCATTTCAGTAGAATGTAAAGGACGAAAGCCAGATTGTAAAGGATACAGGAGGACTTGAGAAGAGAGAAAGTCAAGGCAATGGTGGTGAACTGCACATTCAAGTAGTTTAGAAAAGGTGAAGAGGGAGATGGGTCGATAGTTAGGACAGGTAGGGTCTAGTGAGGATTTCTTGAGGAGAGGTGTAACCACAGCATGCTTGAAGGCTGCAGGGACAGTTGCCCAAGTTTCACTGTGTATTCTGTCTTGATTAGATTGTAAGCTCTGATGAGCAGGGACTGTCTTACATCTATATGTACTGCTCTGCGTATGACTTGTAGCACTATACAAATAATTAGTAGTAGTTTCATACATCTAGTGTCGCTTTACTAGTAGTAGTAAAGTATCCTGAGGGACCGGATTGAGAATCCCTGATGAGTCGCAGTTTATTTTTGCATCGTTGTGTGCTGCCGAGTTGATAACCCAGGGGATGGGTCACCAGGAGTCTTTTTCTTGGTAAGGTGCGACAGGAAGTAAATTGTCAGGTCTTTCTTCTGTGCCTATAAGTCTACAGCACCTCGTATTCCAAGGTGGTCTTCCATCCCAAGTACTAGCCAGGCCCATCCCTGAGTAGCCTCTGAGATTAGACGAGATGGGACCCATTCAAGGTGGTGTGCCCAAGTTATCCTTATATTAACTAGAAAGATCTTAGACAACTTTGTACAATGTCTGGTCTTCCTGGGGCAAGAATTCATAATACAATTTTTCTTCATCTGACCCGTTATTGTGGAACCGATTAAGTGCCACATTAAGCTTGACTAACATTGATTTTGGAAAGACATTGAAGACTGACTGTCTTAGGGGAATGTTTAGTGCAGGTTAGTGAGTGGTTTTGGTGCAGCTCTCCTAAGTAATGTGGGGCCCCATGCCAATAACCCCCTTACTACCCTGTTGGCTTGCACAGAGGCAGTGGCTGGGAGGGGTGGGGTGTCCTGCTGTGGCACTGCCAGCGTGGTGCAATGCCCGAAACCTCAGTGGGTGACAGTTGCTCCCATCACCGGTTTGCCATGTTGAAGCATGGTAACTGCAGGGGGAGAGATGTACCCACTGCCCTGCAGTTCCTCAAAGCTCTGCACTGGTAGCATGGCCCACACGTTACCGGCATGGGACTTAGTAAATATCACCCCTTTGAGGGTTTTTTCTTAATTTTTTAACTAGTTAAATTTTTTGTGACATTTGGATTATTTCATGTGTTTTTATTAATCTGCTGAGAATGATTTCAGATTAACAGAATATAATTTGTGAGTAAATAGCTACTGGATAGTAATTTTGTGTTCTTTAATCAGTTTCTTGGTGGTTGGGGGCCAGCGTTTATTTTTGTGTTTGTTTTCTTTAAGTGCTGGTCGCAGTGTTTAAACTGAAGTGGGAAATTCAGCGCTGGAATGCGGATACCTTCTGGCACTGAATATCTGACTGCGGCACTATCCAAATAGCCAACTGCATAATGTTATCACAGCTCTTTTCTGTTATGTGATTATTGCTGCTACTGGGATAAACCTGGTCGCCCGGCACTAGTGGATAGTGCTGCAGTGGTAGGAGGAGATACTCTGCTGCTAAATATCATGATCTGTGGGGCTCCTGTTACCAGCATGAGCAGCACTGAATACTGGCCCCAATGTGTTTTATTTCATGAATTATTTTTTAAACCACTATTAAATGTGCTGCATCCTGAGGAAGTGGAATATAAATGCACCATAGGTTGCATTGTAATACAGACTTGCAATGCGCTAGGGATTGTCCTGGTCATTTTGACTGTATATTCTCTTACCTGCCCTTGGTCTCTTTGTTTACAGATATCTAACTTTCCCATGTTTCTCTACCTAGAGCTAAGAGCATAGTGCTATCCGTGTCAGACCCGCCAGGCATCTTACTTTCCCGTGTTTCTCTGCCTAGAGCTAAGAGCATAGTGCTATCCGTGTCAGACCCGCCAGGCATCTTACTTTCCCATGTTTCTCTGCCTAGAGCTAAGAGCATAGTGCTATCCGTGTCAGACCCGCCAGGCATCTTACTTTCCCATGTTTCTCTGCCTAGAGCTAAGAGCATAGTGCTATACGTGTCGCTCCTGCCAGGCATCTTACTTTCCCGTGTTTCTCTGCCTAGAGCTAAGAGCATAGTGCTATCCGTGTCGCTCCTGCCAGGCATCTTACTTTCCCGTGTTTCTCTGCCTAGAGCTAAGAGCATAGTGCTATCCGTGTCGCTCCTGCCAGGCATCTTACTTTCCCATGTTTCTCTGCCTAGAGCTAAGAGCATAGTGCTATCCGTGTCAGACCCGCCAGGCATCTTACTTTCCCATGTTTCTCTGCCTAGAGCTAAGAGCATAGTGCTATCTGTGTCGCTCCTGCCAGGCATCTTACTTTCCCATGTTTCTCTGCCTAGAGCTAAGAGCATAGTGCTATACGTGTCGCTCCTGTCAGGCATCTTACTTTCCCATGTTTCTCTACCTAGAGCTAAGAGCATAGTGCTATCCGTGTCAGACCCGCCAGGCATCTTACTTTCCCGTGTTTCTCTACCTAGAGCTAAGAGCATAGTGCTATCCGTGTCAGACCCGCCAGGCATCTTACTTTCCCGTGTTTCTCTGCCTAGAGCTAAGAGCATAGTGCTATCCGTGTCAGACCCGCCAGGCATCTTACTTTCCCATGTTTCTCTGCCTAGAGCTAAGAGCATAGTGCTATCCGTGTCAGTCCCGCCAGGCATCTTACTTTCCCATGTTTCTCTGCCTAGAGCTAAGAGCATAGTGCTATCCGTGTCAGACCCGCCAGGCATCTTACTTTCCCATGTTTCTCTGCCTAGAGCTAAGAGCATAGTGCTATCCGTGTCAGACCCGCCAGGCATCTTACTTTCCCATGTTTCTCTGCCTAGAGCTAAGAGCATAGTGCTATCCGTGTCAGACCTGCCAGGCATCTTACTTTCCCATGTTTCTCTGCCTAGAGCTAAGAGCATAGTGCTATCCGTGTCGCTCCTGCCAGGCGTCTTACTTTCCCATGTTTCTCTGCCTAGAGCTAAGAGCATAGTGCTATCCGTGTCAGACCCGCCTGGCATCTTACTTTCCCATGTTTCTCTGCCTAGAGCTAAGAGCATAGTGCTATCCGTGTCAGACCCGCCAGGCATCTTACTTTCCCATGTTTCTCTGCCTAGAGCTAAGAGCATAGTGCTATCCGTGTCAGTCCCGCCAGGCATCTTATTTTCCCATGTTTATCTGCCTAGAGCTAAGAGCATAGTGCTATCCGTGTCAGACCCGCCAGGCATCTTACTTTCCCATGTTTCTCTGCCTAGAGCTAAGAGCATAGTGCTATCCGTGTCGCTCCTGCCAGGCATCTTACTTTCCCATGTTTCTCTACCTAGAGCTAAGAGCATAGTGCTATCCGTGTCAGACCCGCCAGGCATCTTACTTTCCCGTGTTTCTCTACCTAGAGCTAAGAGCATAGTGCTATCCGTGTCAGACCCGCCAGGCATCTTACTTTCCCGTGTTTCTCTGCCTAGAGCTAAGAGCATAGTGCTATCCGTGTCAGACCCGCCAGGCATCTTACTTTCCCGTGTTTCTCTGCCTAGAGCTAAGAGCATAGTGCTATCCGTGTCAGACCCGCCAGGCATCTTACTTTCCCGTGTTTCTCTGCCTAGAGCTAAGAGCATAGTGCTATCCGTGTCAGTCCCGCCAGGCATCTTACTTTCCCATGTTTCTCTGCCTAGAGCTAAGAGCATAGTGCTATCCGTGTCGCTCCTGCCAGGCATCTTACTTTCCCATGTTTCTCTGCCTAGAGCTAAGAGCATAGTGCTATCCGTGTCAGACCCGCCAGGCATCTTACTTTCCCATGTTTCTCTACCTAGAGCTAAGAGCATAGTGCTATCCGTGTCGCTCCTGCCAGGCATCTTACTTTCCCGTGTTTCTCTGCCTAGAGCTAAGAGCATAGTGCTATCCGTGTCAGTCCCGCCAGGCATCTTACTTTCCCATGTTTCTCTGCCTAGAGCTAAGAGCATAGTGCTATCCGTGTTAGACCCGCCAGGCATCTTACTTTCCCGTGTTTCTCTACCTAGAGCTAAGAGCATAGTGCTATCCGTGTCGCTCCTGCCAGGCATCTTACTTTCCCATGTTTCTCTGCCTAGAGCTAAGAGCATAGTGCTATCCGTGTCAGACCCGCCAGGCATCTTACTTTCCCGTGTTTCTCTGCCTAGAGCTAAGAGCATAGTGCTATCCGTGTCAGACCCGCCAGGCATCTTACTTTCCCGTGTTTCTCTGCCTAGAGCTAAGAGCATAGTGCTATCCGTGTCAGTCCCGCTAGGCATCTTACTTTCCCATGTTTCTCTGCCTAGAGCTAAGAGCATAGTGCTATCCGTGTCAGACCCGCCAGGCATCTTACTTTCCCATGTTTCTCTGCCTAGAGCTAAGAGCATAGTGCTATCCGTGTCAGACCCGCCAGGCATCTTACTTTCCTATGTTTCTCTGCCTAGAGCTAA
The DNA here is from genome assembly GCA_033557465.1 of Ichthyophis bannanicus. NCBI lineage: Eukaryota > Metazoa > Chordata > Amphibia > Gymnophiona > Ichthyophiidae > Ichthyophis > Ichthyophis bannanicus. Next base: position 24,992,081 of record CM066035.1, read on the forward strand.
GAGCATAGTGCTATCCGTGTCAGACCCGCCAGGCATCTTACTTTCCCGTGTTTCTCTGCCTAGAGCTAAGAGCATAGTGCTATCCGTGTCGCTCCTACCAGGCATCTTACTTTCCCATGTTTCTCTACCTAGAGCTAAGAGCATAGTGCTATCCGTGTCGCTCCTGCCAGGCATCTTACTTTCCCATGTTTCTCTGCCTAGAGCTAAGAGCATAGTGCTATCCGTGTCGCTCCTGCCAGGCATCTTACTTTCCCATGTTTCTCTGCCTAGAGCTAAGAGCATAGTGCTATCCGTGTCAGACCCGCCAGGCATCTTACTTTCCCATGTTTCTCTGCCTAGAGCTAAGAGCATAGTGCTATCGTGTCAGTCCCGCCAGGCATCTTACTTTCCCATGTTTCTCTGCCTAGAGCTAAGAGCATAGTGCTATCCGTGTCAGTCCCGCCAGCCATCTTACTTTCCCATGTTTCTCTGCCTAGAGCTAAGAGCATAGTGCTATCCGTGTCAGTCCTACTTGCCTCCTGCTCTAGTTTAAATCCCTGTCATTGAAGGTGAACTTAAAAGTGCACAATGAGGAGTCAGCTGGATCTCTGAGAGATTAGGCCACACAAATGCTCTACCGAACCGCGATAAAGAGTAGGCTGGGTTTAATATTGTGGAGTTTGCTGGCCTTGTCTCACTGGAACGTTCAAGCTGCTTTCTCTGTCTGCAGGGTGGTTATGCTGGAAATGCCATTGGCTTCCGAATGGTCTCGTTGCTGAAGCTAGCGGATACGAAAGCCAACAAGCCTGGGATGAATCTCATGCACTTTGTTGCCATGGTGAGAAATCACTCGGGATTACTGGGATGTGCAGTGAAGGTTGGCAGGTGCAGAGGGAATGCTACCTCTGGGGGAACCTCTTGGATTTTGACTTCTGCTTTGTTTTTTAGGAAGCAGAAAAGAAAGATACGAAACTTCTGGACCTCATGAGTAAACTGGAACACATAGGTCCAGCTTCAAGGTAAGAGATTAAATGCAGTTTTGACAGCTGCTTCCTGCTCCAAATTATATTGTCTGCTTCCATCTGCTCTGTCTTACTGTTTTTACCACCCCCACCTCACCCTCTTCCCAATTCTGTTCTCTAACTTGATTTGTCAATCAGGCTGTTCGCTCAGGAGTTGGAGACTGAGGTGCAACGATTGTCTCAGAAAATCTCAGCTGTGTCGAAATGTCTGGAGGAGGAAGAAGACATGAGGTGGCAAATGGAGCCGTTTGTGCAGGTGAGAGGGTGCTGAGTCATACTATATATTCCTGTCTCCCCCCACCCCCACTTCTTTCCTTTGGCGTGTCTCCAGGGACTTCCATGAAGCTGCATAAGGAATTTGTGCTAAGCCCAATCAGTAAAAGGGGGACACCCCCCCCTCAAATCAAAACAAAACCATCAAAGGGAACTTCTAGGTTTAGTTGACTTTACTATACTCAGTAATATGCAAATGATGCAGAGGTTACGCCTTTGCAATTAAATGAATTGTAATTCAATGGAAGGGAAATGCTTTTCCAACCAGAAATGGGGAAAAAAGAGAATGTTGAAGCTACTCTTCCACTGGAAGTCCAAAAAAAAAAAAAAGAGAGAAGAAATTTTGGTGCAGCTGACTGGATTTGCTTGGAAGCAGATAGCAAGGCGGCCTTTGTTTAGAAACACATTGGAAGGAGTTGGATGCACAGGACAACAGCTCCATCCTCTGCATAGCTTTTGTGCCAGGAATGATGGACTCTTTTATTTATGAACATTTACTGATAGACCGCGACCCACTCAAAGCAATATACAGTACAAAGTGGATGCCACTTTCTTATTATATGCTTATATTCATATTTGAAAAGCAATAGGAGAAAAAGGGACCTGTGAAGAGGACAAAAAGCAGAAATTCTTATTTTGTTGATTTATACAGAAGAAGGTGTGATGTACCTAAAGTAGGTTATACAGGCCTAAATTGTTGTTCGTAGCACCCCCTCCTCTCCCCCTGACACATTTGCAGAAAGGTAAAGCCATGGGTTACACACCAGAGCACTGCAAGAGTTCAGGGATGTACTGCGTGCACCCTTCGCAGCTCTGTTCAGCTTAGTTTTAGAGAGCGGAGCTGTTCTGAGGGGCAGGAGGAGTGAAATGTCGTTGTCCTCTTCCTCCAAATGGGCAAGAAGCTGAAAAAGTCAGACCCATTAATTACTACTACTACTGAGCATTTGTATAGCGCTAAAAAGTCGTATGCAGCGCTGCACAGACATGTAAGAGACAGTCCCTGCTCATCAGAGCTTACAATCTAGTCAAAGACAACACAGAAGGTGTAGGCGGGGATAAAACAAGGGGGAAAGGAAAAGAAACAAGGAGATCAGGTGAGTCAAGATCCAAAAGCAGCAGCGAAGAGGTGAGTTTTCAGCCTGGATTTGAAGAGGGTTAGAGAAGGTGCCTGATGTACAGACTCAGGTAGTTTGTTCCAGGCTTAAGGTGCAGCAAGGTGAAAGGAGCGAAGTCTGGAGTTAGCAGTAGAAGAGAAGGGCACAGATAGAAGCAGTTTGCTAGAAGAGCGGAGTTCCCGAGAGGGGTTGTAAGGAGAGATAAGAGAAAGGTCGTGAGGAGCTGCAGAGTGAATGCATCTATAGGTCAGCAGAAGAAGCTTGAACTGGATGCGGAAATGGATAGGGAGCCAGTGAAGTGACTTGAAAAGAGGAGTAATATGGGCATGACAAGGCTGGTGGAAGATTAGCCGCGCAGCAGAGTGTTGAACAGATTGAAGGGGAGAGAGAGGATTCAAAGGGAGACTAGCAAGGAGGAAGTTACAGTAGTCAAGACAGGAGGTGATTGAGTGGATAAGTACTTAGTGTTTTCAGAAGGGAATGGGTGGATTTTGTTTGTTATACAGCTGAGAAAGCTGAACAAAAGTGCAAAATAAAGGGGGCAAAGAGGTAAGGGAGCACACTAACAATGACAAATAAATAAATAAATGTGTGGAAACAGACAACTCACAGCAAATTCACTCACAGGAGATAAAATTCATATCTCTAGGAACAAGCAGGAATAAGTCATCACATATGGGTACGTCGGTACCGACGGAGCCTGCGCGGGAAAGCTCCCCAGCTTTTCAAATGAAAAGCTTTTGGGGCCTCCCACTGCACATGCGCGCTGCCTTCCCGCCTTCCTGACCAGCTCTCCTCAGTTCTTCTTTTTCCGCGGAGCCAGCAGGTCGTGTTCCTGTCACCGCTGAAGAATTTGTTACTTTTGTTTGTTTCTTTAGACCGCGTACCTGCCTTCCCCATACCGATACCGGTATCGCCGGTCTTTCTTTCTTTCTATATACAAAAAAAAAAAAAAAAAGACTTTTTTTTATTTTTTCTTCAGCACAGCTTGGTACCCGGCGTTAGGCCTTAAGGCCTACACAATTTCTCCTCATGGAGAAGCCAGTCCCTGGTTTCAAAAAATGTACCAAATGCAGTGCTGTCATTTCTGTCACAGACACCCATGAATGGTGTCTCAAATGTTTGGGACCTGAGCACTCCATACCGGACTGCCCATCCTGCACCCAGATGTCTAAACGCGGTTTGCAGAACCGGGCTAACAAGCTCCATGTGCTGTTTCCTTCAGAAGCATCACAGTCGTCCAGGTCTTCCTCTCCGGATGGATCTCAGGTAACCAAAACTTCTGTGGGCAAATCCTCTAAAAGCAAATCTCTTTCTAAAGATCGAGAGGCTCTCAGTTCTGAGTTCGAGGATTCTGCCCAGGCCAAAAAACCCCGGCGGGAGGTTCCGGCCTCCAAAGCAATCATGGGGTCACAGGTTGACATCGATGGCACGGCCTCGACAGATCACCTGTTGGACTGTTCTGGGGTACCGGCCCATACCGGTACCGACATCCAGGCAGTAGTGGCGTCTATGGGCAGTACTGTCCAGACCATGCAGCAGGCCGTACTGGCCTTCATTAAGGCTGCAACGCCCTCGGTACCGATTTCATCGGTACCGACCCCGGTTCTGGTATCTACACCGGAACCGAGACCATCGACTTCTAAACGTCGATCGGTTTCGCATACCGGATTCCGACTTTCGCCCGGTACCGATCCCATGCCCGATACGCCCGATGTCGATACCGATCGGTATGCGTATCGTACATTGGAAGCACAGAAAGAGTACTCAGATTCTTCTGATGAATTTAATTCCTCTGATGACTCTGTTGAGCTTACTCTTCCTGAGGAGCCCTCTTCTCCCAAGAGGAGGATGTCTCCTCCAGAGGATTTATCCTTTCAGGATTTCATTGTTGATGTAGCTAAAGCACTTTCTATTACTACATCTTCTGAAAGAGAACCCAGATCAAAAAAATTGGACATTTTAGGATACTCAAAAGCTCCTAAAGAGGCAGTCACTCTGCCTGTCCATGAAATCCTTCAAGAACACTTGATGGATTTGTGGGAGACTCCTTTAACACTGTCTCCCCATTCCCGCAGGTTGGACACCATGTATCGGGTCCCTCCTTCGCCTGGGTTCCAAAAAACTCAGCTGCCTCACCACTCCATTGTGGTGAAGTCTGCTATGAAGAAAATAAAGAGTCCTAAGAGGCATTCTTCTACCCCTCCAGGGCGTGAATGTAAGAACCTAGACTCTTTTGGAAGAAAGATGTTCCAGGCTAGTATGCTTATAGCCAGGATCAACTCTTATAGCCTTTATATGGGCATGTATCTTGGGCAACTTGCCCTAAAAATACAGAATTTTGCCCCCTTTATCCCTCATGATCAAAGGGCGGACTTCTTTTCTATGGTGACACAACTTTCAGAGGTCTCCAAGTTCTCCAACAGGGCAGCCTTTGATTCTTTCGAGGTTGCAGGCAGAGCTTCGGGAATTGCTATTGCAGCCCGACGTCTCGCTTGGCTCCAGGCTTCTAACCTAGAACCCTGGGTTGTAGAAGGCCTCAGGAATCTGCCCTGTACCGGTGAGAACTTATTTGGGGAAGACTGGCAGATTAAAGCTGCTCAAATGGATGCAGAAAATGCCACTCTAGATAGACTTTCCAAGTCTACTTCTACCCCTACCAAAAAGAAGCCTTTTAAAAGGCCTTACTATAAAAAGACCAGATTTCCCACAAATACTGGCCAGCAATCTGCTCAGCCTCGCCTTGCGGCTAAGCGTCAACAATCTAAGCAGGTAAAGTCAAAGCCTGCAGTGTCTGCTACATCCCAGCAGGCTCAACCCCCTCAGGGGTTTTGACTTCCCTCTAGAGAACTTGCCGTTTCTGGCTCTAGCACAGCCAGAGCCCCTCACCATTCCTGGAAGGCTAGCTCACTTTGCTCCCAGATGGGAGCAAATAACATCAGAGCAATGGACCCTCTCTATTATCCGAGAAGGCTACAAACTTCATTTCTCCAGCCTTCCTCCCCATACCATGGTGAGGCAATTCAGTTCTCCCCCATCTCTTCTGACCCTGTTGGGTCAGGAAGTCTCTTCTCTTCTTGCCCAAGGGGCAATAGAGGAGGTTCCTCCTCCACAACAGGGGTTAGGTTTCTACTCCCCTTACTTTCTCATAACAAAGAAGACAGGGGGCTTCAGACCTATCCTAGATCTGAGAGAATTGAACAGGTTTCTATTTAAGGAGAAATTCAAAATGCTCTCTCTGGGCCTTCTCCTTCCATACCTTCAGAGTCAAGATTGGCTTTGTTCTCTAGATCTCAAGGATGCATACACTCATATACTCATCCATCCATCCCACAGAAAGTATCTAAGATTTCTGTTCCAGGGAAAACATTTCCAGTACAGAGTACTACCCTTCGGTCTGGCCTCTGCTCCAAGAGTATTCACAAAATGCATGGCAGTCGTAGCCGCATTTCTCAGAGGCATGGGAATCTTTGTCTTCCCATATCTGAACGACTGGCTCATCCGAGCTCCATCTCAGTCAGCAGCCCAGATTTCTCTGGACCGCACAAGGCGTATTCTTCAATATCTGGGACTTGTGGTAAACATTCCCAAATCCCAACTCATCCCTACTCAGTCTCTGGAATTCATAGGGGCCCAATTGGACTCCACCACTGCAAGGGCCTACCTCCCTCTGGTCCGAGGCCAAAGGCTAATAAGCTTGGCCTCCCAAGCTCAGTCCAGAAGTCACTTGTCAGCCAGAGAAATGCTGCAACTTCTGGGCCACATGGCCTCCACGGTTCATGTGGTGCCCTATGCTCGTCTCCATATGAGAGCAGCTCAATGGACATTGGCCACCCAGTGGTCTCAAGCATCGGGACTGCTGTCAGACCAGGTACTCACCTCAAAACGTCTGTTTTGGTCTCTCCAGTGGTGGACATCCTCCAAAAATCTGTTGTTGGGGACCCCCTTCCAACCTTCGTTGCCCCAAGCAACCCTCACAACAGATGCCTCCCAAACAGGGTGGGGAGCTCATCTTCAACATCTCTCCACTCAGGGAATCTGGTCTCCCCAAGAGACCACCCTTCATATCAATCTTCTGGAACTGCGAGCAATCTTTCTTGCCCTCACAGTCTTCCATACCCTCCTTGCCAACCTGACTGTCCTAGTTCAGACAGACAATCAGGTGGCCATGTTTTATATCAACAAACAAGGAGGGACGGGCTCTCTGTCGCTTTGCAACGAAGCTCTCAGATTATGGGCCTTCGCCAGAGAGCACCAAATTCATCTTCTGGCAGTATATCTTCCAGGAGTTCAAAACTCTCGGGCAGACAGACTCAGTCGAGTTCTGCTCCCACACGAATGGTCCCTTCATATGGACCAGATATGCAGAATCTTTCAGGAATGGGGGACCCCGGACATAGACCTCTTTGCAAGTCCGTGGAATGCCAAACTTCCCCGGTTCTGTTCCAGGACTCCGTGTCAGGGAGCTCAGGCCAACGATGCCTTTCTCCTGCATTGGGGTCAGGAATTCCTGTACGCTTTTCCACCCATTCCTTTGATTCCCAAGACTCTGTTCAAACTTCAGAGGGATCACGGATCCATGATCCTCATTGCTCCACGCTGGCCACGCCAAGTGTGGTTCCCTCTCCTTCTACAGCTCTCCCAGGGCTCCTCCCTGGACCTGGGAGCTGCACCAGACCTTCTGTCTCAGGAGCAGGGGACTTTGTGGCATCCAAACCCCAAGTCCCTACATCTCCGAGCTTGGTTACTGAAGGCTTAAGCCTTCAAGAGTTTAATCTTTCTCAACCAGTGAAAGATATCCTTTATGCCTCTAGGAAACCCTCTACCAGGCGTTCCTATGCTTTCAAATGGAAACGTTTTTCCATTTGGTGTGCTCAACAGGGTCTTGACCCTCTGGCACTTCCTTTGAAATCTCTACTAGACTATCTCCTGCATCTTTCCAATGCAGGCCTCAAGACGAATTCAGTACGAGTCCATTTAAGTGCTATTGCAGCATCCTTAAAACCTATAAATGGACAATCTGTTTCCTCTCATCCTCTTATTGCAAGATTCATGAGAGGCCTCCCATCCGGCCTCCTCCGGTAGCATGGGACTTGAATTTAGTTCTGGGTCAACTTATGAAGCCACCCTTTGAACCATTGGTATCTACCTCCCTGAAATTTCTTTCTTGGAAGGTCCTTTTCCTTATTGCAGTCACTTCGGCTCGCCGCATCAGTGAACTGCAAGCTTTGGTGGCAAATCCACCTTATACCAGATTTCATCATGATAAGGTGGTCCTTAGGACGAATCCCCACTTTATGCCTAAAGTGGTCTCGCCTTTTCATCTTAATCAAGAGGTATATCTACCTGTCTTTTTTCCGGCTCCTCATGCATCCAGTGCAGAGAGGAACCTTCATACTCTTGACTGTAAAAGAGCTCTCGCCTTTTACCTCAATAGAACTCAGCCACATCGAAAGTCTTCTCAGCTTTTCGTGGCTTTTGATCCTTCTCATTTGGGACTTCCAGTCACCAAACGCACACTTTCCAATTGGATTGCTCAGTGTATTTTCTTTGCTTACCAGAGTAAGAACATTTCTCTGGAAGGCCATGTCACAGCTCACAATGTGAGAGCCATGGCCACTTCTATGGCTCATCTCCACTCTGTTTCCATAGATCAGATCTGTCGAGCAGCCACTTGGGCCTCGGTGCATACCTTCACAGCCCATTACTGCTTGGACAAGGACTCCCGCCGGGATGCCTTGTTTGGTCAGGCTGTCCTCAAACACCTGTTCCATACTTAAACAACTCCTGCCCACCTTCCCAGAATGGATGCCTGAGATCCATCTGAAGATGGTTACCCTTGGAGGGGGATCTCCCAGGCATCTCAGCTAGGGGGTCCCCATATGTGATGACTTATTCCTGCTTGTTCCTAGAGATAGCACAGTTACTTACCTGTAACAGGTGATCTCTGGGAACAGCAGGAATTAGTCATCACAACCCACCCACCTCCCCTAGGAGTTGTCTCTCTATTCCTCTATCTTCCTGTCCTCTCTCTCTATTGTCTCAGCTTTAAACTCGAACTGAGGAGAGCTGGTCAGGAAGGCGGGAAGGCAGCGCGCATGTGCAGTGGGAGGCCCCAAAAGCTTTTCATTTGAAAAGCTGGGGAGCTTTCCCGCGCAGGCTCCGTCGGTACCGACGTACCCATATGTGATGACTAATTCCTGCTGTTCCCAGAGATCACCTGTTACAGGTAAGTAACTGTGCTCTCTCTAGCAAAGCACTTAGGAGGGCACTGCTCTTCCCAGAGCACAGAGAGGCAAACAGCTAGGCAGATGTGGGAGACGGGAAGAGGGGCTGAACAGTACAACAGCCCAGCGACACTATTAAGAGGAAACACAAGAAGCTCTCAAGTGGGGGGGGCGGAGCCTGATGTCCAGCGGGTTAGACGCTTCGCGCTGAAGCTCCCGAGAGGCCTACTCAGAATCCTGACTTAATACCTACATAAACTTAATATTTTGCTCCGAACTTACCGGGGTACCTCGGGGGGGATGGCGGCCCACAAACCAGCACGCTTAGACTTCGGGTCTCCCTCTTCTTCACATGGAAAACGCTCCAAAACAGAGTTGTCCTCCCCACAAAAGACAGTTCCACTTCGGGAAAACCCCGAAATGCAACAGGAGATCTTGGAGGAAATACGCGGTGTGAAGGAACTGGTACAGTCCAACGGAGAAGCGCTCCGAGCCATGCGAGAAGACTTCGGTATGCTTCAGGACCGGCTTGAAGGTCTTTCACTACGGCAGGACAACATGGCGGGGGTCCTCGACTCGCACGCGGTGCGGTTGGTGAAACTGGACAAGGCTGAGCGTCAGATACAGAATCTTCAAAAAGAGTTAGAGGATAGCAATAATCGAGCCCGTCGCAACAATGTAAGGCTCATTGGAGTACCGGAGGGGGCGGAAGCAGGAGATATAAGAGAATTCCTGGTCAAAACTCTTCCCTCCTTGCTGAAGATCACTTTTCACAGAGATCTGGAAATTGACCGAGCACATCGTGTTCCTACCAATATGGCGCTCAATCGGACGACCCCCCGGCCTATCATTTTTCGATTGCTGAGATATCAGCAAGTTGAGCAAATTCTAAATGCTGCCCGGGCGAATCATCATCTGGAGTTTGAAAGTCATAAAGTCTCCTTCTTCCCTGACTTGGCAAAGCCCACAGTTGACCGTCGGAAGAGACTTCTTGCTTTTCGCCCTAGACTTCAACAGCTACAGGCTCGCTTTGGCCTATTGTATCCAGCGAAGCTCAGAATGACTCTCCATAACCAAACTAGAACATTCGAAGATCCTGATCTACTAGCAACATTTTTAGAATCCAAAGAAGCAGACCAGATGCGCTAATCCAACATCTTTGATCTGTAATCTGCCGGATCTGCCCGCCATTTTAAATGGCCCGACGCGGTGATCACAGCCTGGAACAGAGACTGCCTGGACTTTTCTGTCTTTCTATATATAACTTTCTTGGTCTCCTATCCCTCCATGATGTGCACCTCGGTTGGATTCGGAACACGCACAGCTATACAGGTTATCTGTTTTAATTTAGGCCTTCTCTGGGGTTTCTCCCCGCAGACATATGGTCGCCAGTAATTTCTGGGGTTCTGCTTCTTCTCTACTGCACTTCGGTGCTTATTTTTTTATATGGGGCGCTTCATTGTTTTTCATTAGCTTATTTTCTATTATGTCATGTGTACAGCCATATACAGTTAATATGAGGGACATTGTGAACTTATGTGCGTTATCATGTTCTTTTTCAGAATTTTTAACCCTTCTGAATGGCCTTATGTAAGATCTTATCACTGAACGTAAAAGGCATCAATAGTCCAATCAAAAGAAAGAAAATCCTTAGCTATCTTAATCATGAGCATGCTGATTTAGTGTTTCTTCAGGAAACGCATTTAAACTCCGCTGAAACACTGAAACTTAATGCTAAGCCTTACATGGTGGCTGCCTACTCTCCCGCCGTTTCCAAGCGGTGTGGGGTAGCCATCTTGGTTAAGAAGTCTTTGCAAGCTACTGTAATGGATACTAGCTCTGATAAGGAGGGTAGATGGGCCCGTGCACACCTTAAGGTTGGAGATAGTGAATTCACGTGTATTTGTATTTATGCTCCGAATGTGGATAACCCTGCTTACTATGCAAGTATTGCGCAGTTGGCACAGGCCTCTGCCAATACTCCATTAATACTTGGCGGCGATTTCAACCAAGTACTTGATCCTTTGATAGATAGACTGCCGCCTAGAACGAGTGGTCCACCCAAGAGTCTTGATACCCTTACAGCTCTGATGAAAGATCTTGCGTTAGTAGATATATGGAGGCTGCTTCACCCCTCCGACTTAGAGTTCACCTTTTTCTCAGCCCCCCATCACTCACAATCTAGAATAGATTTTTTTCTTATCTCCAAAGCACTGGTATCCCAAGTGGACATGGCTAGAATTCATCCTCTCCATATTTCAGATCATGCTGCCATATCTTTCTCATTACATGTTACTACGCAAGGTGAACACCCCCGTGCTTGGTTTTTTGATAGATCCCTTCTAGACCAAAAAGATTTTCAGGTTGACATAAAGGCCGCTATCCAAGACTACTTCCATTTTAATTCACCCCATGACACTGCGAGCTGGGCTTGGTGGGAGGGTTTCAAGGCGTCTATCCGTGCAACTATAACTAGCTATCAAATTCGACAGGGGAAACAAAGAAAGCAACAGTTACTGATTCTAGAACAACAGATACAAGCTGGAGAGCGTCTCCTCACGTCTCGTACTGACCCATGTATTTTACTTCGCTTACAACGCCTTCGTTTTCAATACAATCAGCTTTTATATACCGCTGCTGCTAAAAATATTGAATCACAACAAGGGATGTACTATCGGGAAAATAACCGTGCTGGCAAATTGTTAGCCAATACCCTGAAAGGTCAAAAAGAAGCCAAGCGTGTTACCGCTCTCCGCAATCCGTCGGGGGGAGCTTGGTCACTAAAGATACAGAAATATTAGAACTCTTTCGTGATTTTTATACTCGGCTTTATCAATCTGAATGTGACTTCGAGCCAGAAGCATTTGAACGATTACTATCAGGGGTACAACGGCCGACCCTATCTGATGAAGATAGAGAGGCCATGGACAAACCATTCACTTTATCAGAAATTCAATCTGCACTCAAGAGATGTGCCACTGGTCGAGCCGCAGGCCCGGACGGTCTCCCAGCTGAATTCTACAAAACTTTTAACGCTGACTTAGCTCCGTTTTTGAAACTTTATTTTTCTGCTCTGGCCGAGGAGGGATCTCCTTCTGGATCCTTCTCAATGGCAAATGTAGTAGTTTTTGAGAAAGAGGGGAGAGATCCGCAACTAACAGCTAATTATCGTCCAATTTCCCTACTAAACGCAGACTATAAAATATTTGCCACCATTCTCTCCACCCGGCTCTCTGACAAGATGTCTACTTTAATACACCCAGATCAATGCGGTTTCATTCCCGGTAGATCAACTGCTGATAATGCTAGGACCCTATGTCATGTACTGACTGCCGCAGTTAATCTTGATCGACCATTGGTTGGCCTCTCACTTGATGCTGAGAAGGCCTTCGACCGCTTAGAATGGCCCTTCTTGTTTGCAACTCTCCGTTGGTACGGATTCGGAGAAGGCTTTCTCCGTTGTCTCCAAACCATGTATGCACAGCCTACAGCTAGTATCTGTGCTAATGCTTTAAAGTCTCAGCCATTTCCCCTGCAACGCGGTACTCGCCAGGGATGCCCACTGTCCTCCACTTCTTTTCGATCTCGCACTCGAACCCTTAGCTTTACTAATCCGGCAATCCAAGGATATTCATGGAGTCCCCTTCCCTCATAGGGAAATCAAAATTTCAGCATATGCTGATGACCTTATGCTCTTTGTCTCCCTAGACTCAGTGCCGGCTGTCCTAGAGCAAATTGATAAATATTCACAACTCTCGGGCTATAAGATAAATTGGACCAAATCGGTAGCCTTTCCACTAAATCCTCTGATCCATCAGGCAGATATGCAACCCTTTCCCTTCTTATGGCAACCTCGCATGGTCAAATACCTTGGGGTGCACTACTGCTCTCCTTTGGAAGACACCATCACCTTTAACGCCAAAGACTTAACCTCCAAGGTCCGGGCGCTTACTCAACGCTGGACTCCTTTAACACTTACTTGGTGGGGCCGCCTAGAAACCATTAAAATGATGATTGTTCCCAAAGTGAACTACATTTTAGAAATGCTGCCATGTCTCCTACCTCGACGTACATATAAAGATTTAGAGGGTCTTCTGACTAGATACTTATGGCAAAACAAGACACCTAGGATAGCGAAACATAAGTTACAAGCAGATAAAGCAAATGGTGGTGTCAGATTCCCTGATTTCCTGAAATACCACCACTCTTTTCTTCTCAAACAAGGCGCTCGTTGGTTGGAAGACCTAACACCGAGTAGACCAGTGTGGCTAGATATAGAGGAGGACCTTTGCAAACCAATTCCTCTTACTTATCTCCCTGGTATGACTCTCCCATCAGACTCCCACTATCCACCAATGCTCTTAGACACTCTAGGTGCCTTTAATACCCTTGAGCAATCTCTAGACTCCCGACTTTGTCCGCTAGATAGACTCCCGCTTTGGCACAATGCTCAATTTCAAATACAAAATAAACCGATGGCGTGGAGCCCCTGGTACACTAGGGGCATTTGGTTCCCTAACCAGCTGTTTTCTGATGGTCGCTGGAAAACTTTTAGCGAATTACAAATTGAATTTGGTCTCCCAGCGAAACACTACTTTCAGTTGGTGCAACTTCAGCATTGTCTTCGGAGTGCTAAGGTGCTCCCGCCATCGGAAACCCATACCCAAGGATTGTCGGAGATTATCCGATCTATCGGGAGCTTATCGGGTGTGGCATCTAACTTTTACAAAACTTTATGTAATGCTGTAAATAGAGGCACTCCTACAGCACAGAAATCCTGGGAGCGGGAGATGCATGTAACTTTGACCCCGGAGCAATGGAGCCTAGTCTGGAGCAAGGTGACACGGGTCTCTCGATCCGCCTCACTCACTCAGACACTCTTCTTTCTAGCCCACCGATGTTTCTATACTCCTGACAGGTTAGCCAAATGGAACGCCACCCAGAGCAATAGATGCTGGACATGCCATGCGGCCATTGGTTCACTAACTCATGTTATGTATGAATGCCCGGCATTACAGTATTACTGGAGTCGGGTCTGGGGTCGTATTCAATCTATTTTGCACTTTCAAGAGCCCCTCTCTTGGAAGATAGTGGGACTCCGCTCAGCTGCGGGGATCCCCTCTCTTCCCAAATCGGCTTACTTCCTTTTAGACTTTATGCTGGGCATAGCTATTTCCCTAATTACGAAATACTGGAAAAATAGCTCCCATCTGAGCCCCAATGAATGGTGGAATCATGTCTGTCTCTACAGTAAATATGAGCAAATACCTCGTATGTTAGCTTCTTCCGTTCAGACCCCCCACCACTTGTCTAAATGGAAGATGCTCAACGACTATGTTCAAACTGCTAAATGCTCTCATCTGACTGTTTAAATCTGTGTAAATTTCTGTCACATGATCATTCTGTATTGCAGATACTATTTCTGTTTGTTTGATGTACAATGACTGTTGTTTGTAAGCGCTTATATGATGATACTTATCAGCTTAGAGAAGAAGCATAGGGGTGGGGGGTAATTGGGGTTGCTTTTCCTTATTGTATGCTTGTATTTGTCTCCTTTGGTGTGTTGTTTCTTTTTGCTTGTTGTAAAATGAAAATAAAAGTTTAAAAAAAAAAGAAGCTCTCAAGTGGGAGAAGTTATCAAACATTGACTAAGGTGGTGGATAAGCAAAGTTGCAGTAGATATGATCCATCTGGACTTCAGTTATGCTTTTGATTCTGTTCCATATAGAAGACTGGTAACAGTTGGTCATCAGTTGTGTTGACTCTTGACCAGAGTGTAAGCTCTTATGAGCAGGGACAATCTCTTATATGTCTTTGTACATCACTGCGTACGCCGTGTAGCGCTATACGAATAAGTGGTACAGTGTAATAAGATAAGTCATCTGTGTCAAGAATTTGTTAAACAACAAAACTAGACCCTAGTGAATGGAAATAGTGGATCTGTCTTTTTAAGTCTCTTTATTACAGACACTGCAGAAGGTCTTGAGAGAGAATAAAATGTATTTAGCAATGACGAGTCAATCTGTAACAGGGTAGATATACTTAAGAGTCTGGATAAAATCTGAGGCCTTGAAAACAACCAAGACAGTTGTGAAGTTGTGCACTTCAGTCTGAAGATGTGTAAAATCTGAAGTATGAGAATGTATATTTTAGGAGAACTAGATCTGAAAGCTGTCAAACGAGGAGACAACGTAAGGTCGCCATCTCGGGTTACCTTGAGGTCACCTATCAGTGTAATAAAGCAACAGGGAAAATAAACAGGATGTCAGCTGTACAAGAAAAAAGAAAATAATGTTGGATTTTTATAGATCACTGGTGTGACTTCATCTTGTTTTGGAGACACTAGCTTGAGGACTTCATTGAGAGAATGGACTGCAACGAAGACCTTTGAAAATGGTACGGGGACTACAATATTAACACTTCCGAGAGGTTTAAGATTTTCCTCTGCATAGTACATTTTGGACAGGGAGAACAGGAATAGAAGCCTTTCGGGTATCTAGTAGACTTTAATAACCCAGGTTCTGGATTTTCCAACAGGCCTTCCCACAGTCTTCCTCCTCCTAGGCCCTGCCTGTCTCTTTTCTCCTCCTTCCTTCCATTTTCTTGAAATTGTAACCCTTTGCACCCCTCCCCCCCCCCCTCACTTTCTTTTTCCCTGTTTTTCCACACTCCTTTCATGTAATTTTTATTGTAAACTGCTGTGACAGGGGATTTTTTTTGCTGTTATGCCATAGATATCTCAAGTAACATAGTAAATGACGGCAGATAAAGACCAGTATGGTCCATCTAGTCTGCCCAGTAAGATGGCAAGAGTAGGTGCACGTACACTTAATTTCACAAGACAAGGAGAGGCTTGATGAAGCCAAAATGGAGGTTGGAAGCTGAACCTAGGGATGCTGTAATCCATCAGGTAGCTGGTTGATGACAACAGCATGTCAATGAATCAACAGTTCAGCCCCAGTACCGAACACTTTGCGACAAGAACAAGCCAAGTAGGTTATCTGAATGCCGCAGATCAGAGGCTGTAACAGATCATAGGTGTGAGGCCTTACAAGCACTGCAGTCCTGACTGGATTGCCAGATTCAGGGAAACGTCAGCTGAAAGTAGGGAATACTGTCATTCAGGGATGACATTGGCGTACGTACGAGATGGCTTCAGGGCCACCCTTCCTTGCTTCAGTAGGAACTCACTGGAAGCCCTCCAAGAACAGGAAATGGAAACTACCTTGAACTCCTGAGAAAAGGTGCAAGTTAAATCTAATTCCCTTCTCCTTTGCCTTATACCCAAATCACTGTGATCAGTGATTCTAACATGTAGGTATGTATTGGTCACATCAGTGGTGAAATATGTTAGTGGTTGGCCTATGATACCATTTACTGACTTTGAGCAATTGTTGCCTGCCATTAATGAATAATGCACATGACAGACTGTCAGCATGTACTTAACTCTGCTGGGAAAGCCTTCCCGTTAGTGGATCACTATTCAGTCATGTCTGCTGAAGCCACGATCAAGTGTTGTAAGATACAGTTTACCTGATTGAGTGATCTCAGATAATTGCCTTCAGTTTAGTTGCATACAATTTAAAGTTTTCTGCTGAGTGGGGCTTTGAGCATGTTACTTGCAAGCAAATAGCAAAGCTGAATCTTTACTGTGAAGATGGTGAAGAAACCTGTTCAAGAAAGCACAAAGGGGTGCTGACGGCCCACGGAAAGCTAAGGTGCACTGGAGAACCACACCAGCAGAGGGCATGGAGAGCAGCCGGAAAGACATGGGTTCAAATCCCACGGACATTCCTTGTGGCCTTGGGCAAGTCACTTAATCCTCCATTGCCTCCAGTACAGCCTTAGATTTTAAGCCCTCTGGGTGCAGGGAATGGAGTGGAGGAGTGGCCTAGTGGTTGGGGCAAGGTACTTCAGGCCGGAAGGTCGGGGGTTCAAATCCCACTAGAGGACAGCAACCTTGGGCCGGAAGGACTGGGGTTTCTAGTCCCACAGGTGCTCCTTGTGGTCTTGGGCAAGCCACTTAACCCTCCAGAGCCCATGTTCCCTGTAAAATAGTTATCTCCAAGTTATAATGCCCTGTTCAATGTAATTTCAGTTTGTTCAATGTAAACTGCACTGATGCAGAATAGCGTGGTATATAAGAGAATGTAAATAAATAAATAAAATACCAACAGTACCTGATTGTAGCTTGCCTCGATCTACTACTGGAAATGTGTCAGCAAAATAGTAAGAATAAGAATAATATCTGCAAGAAATTGGCTTAAATTTGAAAACTGGGGACTTGGTCCTTGTGAAATAATTAACAAAAGAATGTACAAATTGTTGGTCAGGTACAAAGGTTGCATCCTGCTCATATCCAGTGGACATTGAAGGAGCGCGCTCTCACCATAATCTTGTTCACAGGATAGCGCGCGCACATCTCATGAAGAGCCAAGCAATCTCCAAGCAGAGAGAGCAGTGATGAGAATATAGTCCGTTAACACACCTATTGGGATTTCGGTACCAATTATGTCTTCTGTGTTAGATAACAGCCCACTGATGCCAGAAAAGCCCCATCTACCCTTGCAGTGGCTCACACTCAGTCACCTCGGCTACGGCATCTGCAAGACATTTACAATAGAAAGTTATGCATAAGCTGAAGGAAGAAGGGCAACCTTACAGATGTTAACTTATACTGACGCCATCTAGTGGCTTGTTGTGTTATCTACTTCCATGTTGTCACTGGTTCTTGGGCACCAGCTGCCTTTAGTCTGTTTTTATTTCTAACCCTGAAATGGTTCCTTGGCTAGAGTGCAGCAGGTGCTGGGGCAATACTGAGCAGACGGTGTGGGCCATTTGGCCCTAATTTCCTGCTGATATGTTCTTTGCTGTCTTAACTTTAGATGACCCCAGTCAATCTTCTCCTCTTTCCTCTGCTAGTTGCCCCTCTCACGTGTCGTCTTCCCGCAGGCAGCTGAAGTAGAGTTGAGAGAAGTTCAAGAATCCTTAGAGCGCATGAAGTTGGCAACAGCAGCCCTGATTGACTTCTTCTGTGAGGATGAGGCACTGTTTAAACTAGAGGACTGCTGTGACATCTTCAAAACCTTCTGCAGCAAGTTCCTTACCGCAGTGCAGGTACAACAAATGAAATCCCCCCCACCACCACCCGATCCCTCCCTACCATCCCTCACCCACCTGCCCATCCCTCACTCTCGGCTTTCCTACCATTCCTCCTAGTCTTCTCATCCCTATCCCTCCTCACCCACCTGCCCATCCATCCCTCACACTCTCACCTACCCTACTGTCCCTCCCCATCACTCACCCTCACCTACCCTACTGTTCCTACTGTCCCTCCCCTGCCTTCTCATCACTCACTCACTCTCACCTACCCTACTGTCCCTCTCCTACCTTCTCATCACTCACCCTCACCTACCCTATCATTCCTCCTAGTCTTCTCATCCCTATCCCTCTCCCTCCCCTACCCTACTCACCCTCACCTACCCTATCATTCCTCCTAGTCTTCTCATCCCTATCCCTCTCCCTCCCCTACCCTACTGTCCCTCCCCTACCTTCTCATCCCTCACTCACTCTCACCTACCCTACAATGCCTCACTTTCACCTACCCTACAATGCCTCTCTCACCTACCCTACAATGCCTCACTCTCACCTACCCTACTGTTCCTACTGTCTCTCCCCTGCCTTCTCATCACTCACTCACTCTCACCTACCCTACTGTCCCTCTCCTACCTTCTCATCACTCACCCTCACCTACCCTATCATTCCTCCTAGTCTTCTCATCCCTATCCCTCTCCCTCCCCTACCCTACTGTCCCTCCCCATCACTCACCCTCACCTACCCTACTGTTCCTCCCCATCACTCACCCTCACCTACCCTACTGTTCCTACTGTCCCTCCCCTGCCTTCTCATCACTCACTCACTCTCACCTACCCTACTGTCCCTCTCCTACCTTCTCATCACTCACCCTCACCTACCCTATCATTCCTCCTAGTCTTCTCATCCCTATCCCTCTCCCTCCCCTACCCTACTGTCCCTCCCCTACTTTCTCAACCCTCACTCACTCTCACCTACCCTACAATGCCTCTCTCACCTACCCTACAATGCCTCACTCTCACCTACCCTGCCCATCCCTCACTCTCACCTACCCTACTGTCCCTCTCCTGCTTTCTCATCGCTCATCGCTCACCCTCACCTACCCTACCATGCCTCCCATCCTTCTCATCCCTCACTCTCACTGTCACCTACCCTACTGTCCCTCCCCTACCCTACTGTTCCTCCCCTACCCTACTGTTCCTACTGTCCCTCCCCTGCCTTCTCATCCCTTGCCCTCACCTACCCTATCATCCCTCACCCACCACCTGCCCATCCCTCACTCTCGGCTTTCCTACCATTCCTCCTAGTCTTCTCATCCCTATCCCTCCTCACCCACCTGCCCATCCATCCCTCACACTCTCACCTACCCTACTGTCCCTCCCCATCACTCACCCTCACCTACCCTACTGTTCCTACTGTCCCTCCCCTGCCTTCTCATCACTCACTCACTCTCACCTACCCTACTGTCCCTCTCCTACCTTCTCATCACTCACCCTCACCTACCCTATCATTCCTCCTAGTCTTTTCATCCCTATCCCTCTCCCTCCCCTACCCTACTGTCCCTCCCCTACCTTCTCATCCCTCACTCACTCTCACCTACCCTACAATGCCTCACTTTCACCTACCCTACAATGCCTCTCTCACCTACCCTACAATGCCTCACTCTCACCTTCCCTACAATGCCTCACTCTCACCTACCCTGCCCATCCCTCACTCTCACCTACCCTACTGTCCCTCTCCTGCTTTCTCATCGCTCACCCTCACCTACCCTACCATGCCTCCCATCCTTCTCATCCCTCACTCTCACTGTCACCTACCCTACTGTCCCTCCCCTACCCTACTGTTCCTACTGTCCCTCCCCTGCCTTCTCATCCCTTGCCCTCACCTACCCTATCATCCCTCACCCACCACCTGCCCATCCCTCACTCTCGGCTTTCCTACCATTCCTCCTAGTCTTCTCATCCCTATCCCTCCTCACCCACCTGCCCATCCATCCCTCACACTCTCACCTACCCTACTGTCCCTCCCCTGCCTTCTCATCACTCACCCTCACCTACCCTATCATTCCTCCTAGTCTTCCCTATCCCTCTCCATCCCCTACCCTACTGTCCCTCCCCTACCTTCTCATCCCTCACTCACTCTCACCTACCCCACAATGCCTCACTCTCACCTACCCTGCCCAGGGCCGGATTTACCTTGAGTGAGGCCCTACGCCAACAAAAATTGTGGGCCCCCAGCAGGGGCGGCCCAAGGGGGGTGTGGGCCTCATTTGCATAAGGGGCCTCATTTGCATAAATATTTGCATAATGTTACCATATACTAACTTTTAGTAAACGTGCCTCTTAATGAGTGTATGGATAAAGAAAGACTAAAAGATTTCTACATTACTATAATCCAGTGCCAACTGCCAGACACATTAGGAACTACAACAAACACTGCCCATTTAGAACCCATAGCAAACCCGCCGTATCCTAACAGCACTACCAGGACTCACAAAGCACCATGCTCTACCAATCAAAAGGCAACACTGCAAATATTAAACCAATACATTTCAGAGAACAACAATACATGACCTACTGGGGAAAGAGAACAAGTGGCAATGTCAAATAGGAATTATATAAACAGAACACCTCAGCTCAGTTACACATGCAGAACATAGACCATCACCAAACAAGTAATCACATTTTAGAAACAGGAAGACAATAATTAAACTGGGAATCCCAAAAGCCAAACTTGGAATGTACAACACTGTAGAAATAAAACTATACATTAATTTGCTCTTGTACTAAACAAAGCGCAGACGTTAATGATGCACATTTACCAGAGCTGACATATTCCAATTAATAAATTCAAAATAAAGAGAGATTTTTCTACCTTTTGTGCATTTTTTTTCAGCTGCAATTGCTCCAGCCACTTTCTTCTGGTTTCTTCGTGTCTTCTGCTAACCCTCCATCGTCTGCTGTCCATTTGTCCTTTCTTCTCTCTTCTAGTTTTTTCCATTCTCTCTCTACATCTGCTTTAACATACTAATCTTTCTCCTTTTGCTCTTTCCTCATTCCTATTTCATCCACTCAAATTTTACCCCTCCATCCTCAATCCCCACTTACTCTCCCAATACCCGGCCAATTGTAGATTTTTTATCCCTCCCACACAAAATATTTTTCCCTTCTCCATTTTACTCTTCCAGCCCCATCCCATTCTAATCCTCCCCCAACATCAGCTCCCTTCTAGTTCCAGCCTCACCCAGCATCCATTCCCTTCTAGTCCCTGCATCAGCCCATTTCCAGTCCTAGCCACCCATCAGCCCATTTCCAGTCCTAGCAACCCCCCAACCCAATACCAGTCCTAGCCCCCCCATCAACCCACTTACAGTCCTAACCCCCCATCACCCCATTTTCAGTTTAAGCCCCCCCTATAACCCATTACCAGTCCTAACCCCCCATCAGCCCACTTCCAGTCCTAACCCCCCATCAGCCCACTTCCAGTCCTAACCCCCATCAACCCATTTCCAGTCAGCCCCCCATAGCCCATTGCCAGTCCTAACCCCCCCCATCAGCCCACAGTCCATTACCAGTCCTAACCTCATCAGCCCACCTCAAGTCCTAACCCCTCCCCATCAACCCATTTCCTGTCCTAGCCCCCCCCCATAGTCCATTATCAGTCCTAACCCCCCATAGCCCATTACCAGACAGCCCCCATCAGCCAACAGCCCATTACCAGTCCTAACCCCCCCAACAGCCCACAGCCATTACCACTCCTAACCCCCCCAGCCCATCACCAGTCCTAACCCCCCCAACAGCCCACAGCCATTACCACTCCTAACCCCCCCCCCAGCCCATCACCAGTCCTAACCCCCCCAGCAGCCCACTGCCATTACCACTCCTAACCCCCCCAGCCCATCACCACTCCTAACCCCCCCAACAGCCCACAGCCATTACCACTCCTACCCCCCCAGCCCATCACCAGTCCTAATCCCCCCAACAGCCCACAGCCATTACCACTCCTAACCCCCCCAGCCCATCACCAGTCCTACCCCCCCCCAGCCCACCCCAGCCCAGCGAATTTTTTTTTTACAAAAGAAGCTGTCTCTGCCTCTGCCGGGGCCGGGGCCGCCGCGGCAGAATCGAGTGTGCCGCGGGGCCCCCCCTGCCCAGCAGGGCCTGCCCTCCCCGGTATCACCTCTCTCAGCTGCCTCCCTCCAGTCACACGCGCCGGCTTTCAGAGCGCGAGGGAAGAGTTTTTTCCCTCGCTGCTCTGTTTAAGCCCGCGGGGGCTGATGGGATACTTCCCATCAGCCCCCGCGGGCTTAACAGAGCAGCGAGGGAGAAACTCTTCCCTCGCGCTCTGAAAGCCGGCGCGTGTGACTGGAGGGAGGCAGCTGAGAGAGGTGATACCGGGGAGGGCAGGCCCTGCTGGGCAGGGGGGGCCCCGCGGCACACTCGATTCTGCCGCGGCGGCCCCGGCAGAGGCAGCGACAGGTTTTTTTTTTTTTTTAATTTTAATGATGTATCAGAATGTTTTTTGCGCGGGGCCCCCTGAAACGCGGGGCCCTGTGCAAAAAACATTCCCGGTGGGCCCTTGCCAGCTGTGGGCCCTACGCCACGGCGTACGTGGCGTATAGGCAAATCCGGCCCTGACCCTGCCCATTCTTCACCCACCTGCCCATCCCTCACTCTCACCTACCCTACTGTCCCTCTCCTGCTTTCTCATCGCTCATCGCTCACCCTCACCTACCCTACCATGCCTCCCATCCTTCTCATCCCTCACTCTCACTGTCACCTACCCTACTGTCCCTCCCCTACCCTACTGTTCCTACTGTCCCTCCCCTACCTTCTCATCCCTTGCCCTCATCCTTCTGCCCATCCATCTCTATCCCTCACCCACCTGCCAATACAACCCTATTCCTCCCCCTCACCCACCCTTCTGTCCCTCACCCACCTGCCTATCCCTAATCCTCCCCTGCCTGCCCATCTCTTGCCCACCACACTCCAGTTATGACCCGAACTCTCCATTTATTTATTTATTTATTTATTTACATTCTCTTATATACCGTGCTATTCTGCATCAGTGCGGTTTCCATGACACCAGAGCAAGATACTGTAGGCAATTCTTCAGCCTTTTGTGTTGCCCCCTTCTTCCCACTCATGGTTAACTGGTATCTTCCAGAACTAGCTTGTAAAATCCTTAGTTGGACCTAAGGGGGAGAATTTTCAAAAGCCACTTACATTAGTAAATAACTGGGCAAAAGGGATTTTTGAAATTTTTCCACTCTTAGGTAATAAAATGTTCTTACTTGTACTGTCTCCATTCAATTTGCAATAATTCTTAGAGCATTTTGGTGCAATGCTCATATGTATACAGTTAAAAATTTGTGTGACCATAATAAAAATAACATTTCAGAAATCATATCTGCAGTATCTAAAAAACCTGTGGTTGCTGGGGGCAGACTGCAAAAAATTCATAAATTAAGACATCCCTATTGCATTGGCTAAAGGTGCCGGGCTGAACTTTCCAGTTATCATAGAGAAACTGCTTGTTCTTTTGTTACCTAAGTAACGGAGACATCAACGACTCCATTATCAAGCATGTTAGGAAGTGTGTATAAAAAGAAAAAAAAACTGATGAAAAGAAGGTACAGAATAAATCCTGGGCCAGCTCGACCATTAGGCAGGACGGGGTGGTCACCTAGGGTAGCAGCTTCTAAGACGTGGTAAAGGGCAACAGCGGTCAGACCCTGAGAGCCAGACAAACTCTGAACCACCAACACTTTCTTTTACCTGCAGAGAGAGAGCACATGCACACGCTCGCTCGCTCGCACCCCACGAGCACAAAGTTTAATATTTTAAAGATATGTTGTGCATTTTTACAGAATTGTTGTGGGAGGGGTGGTGGTCAGATGATCATGAATGTTGAGTTTAATTATCAAAATCTCGCAGAAAGGGGCTACGTAAGGCTGAAGGTTCTCCTAGAATGCCCAGTACCCTCACACTGACCCTGCCCATCCCTACATAAATTCATCATGTAGCTTCAAATTTGGGCACAGTTACTTCTGCTGATGGATGGCTTGTAGAGAATCAAACATAAATCCAATGCAATTAATCACAATTTAAAATAAACACTAATACATAAAGACACAAAATTCATAATTTTACAAAAAATACAATAAAAATGTTTAATGAAATTTTATTCACATTTATAACAGATCATACTGGGAGAAATACAACACATACCAAAATACCACAAAAGACTATACAAAATATATAATAATTAAACACATACAATACCTACAATATATAAATTCTTTAATATCATGACATTAAACACTCATCACGTATAATAATAACCCTACTCTCATATAAATGCGTATTGCACAAACTCTCTCTCATGACATTTCTTAAATATTCATTGAAGAAGTCATTGCACATAAAGGAATGAAGAAGATCTTTCCACAATATTTCTAAATCTTCTCGAAGGTGACATTGTATTTTTCACTGGAACAGTCTGGTACCGAATGGGTTAAATTCTCAGATTGAATGGCAATGGTTCTTTTGATTGAATGGGTTTTTCCCTTGGCTATAAGTACACATGTGGGCGTCTTTTTGAAGGGCTGAGTTTCCTTTGGACGCCATCAGTGAATAGAAGTATATGGTCTTGACTTGGAGGTCAGTAATGATACAATTATATGGTTTTTTGATAGTGTATTTGTTATAGTATGTTGTATTCAGGGAGATTCCTCTGTATATTATATATTTTTATAGCCTACCCTGATGAAGCTATTGTATGGCAAAACCGTAACTCATGATGTGGATTGAGGATGGTTTGGAAGATGCAGTTAACTGTATACCTGAGGTGAATTGCAGTCCAGGTGCTGCAGCTTATTTTGCACTGATATATTCTCTTCAGAATAGAAGACAATTTGTTTTTTGAGATCGTGTGAAATTGGTAATGTAAAAGATTTTTAGTATTTTGGGAATGGTATTTTGGGTCCCCCCCCCCAATACGTTACCTCTCTTCTAGGAGATGCTGTGTGGATGTCCTCCGTTTTTCAAATAAGTGAGCTTTGTGCCACTTTAGAGGTATAGATTGAAAAGCACTGTCGGTTGGGATTTGCGGACACTTTTACAATGTCATATTCGAGAAGATTTAGAAATGTTGTGGAAAGATCTTCTTCATTCCTTTATGTGCAATAACATCTTCAATGAATATTTAAGAAACGTCATGAGAGAGAGTTTGTGCAATACACATTTATATGAGAGTAGGGCTATTACATGTGATGGGTGTTTAATGTCATGATATTAAAGAATTTATATATTGTGGGTATTGTAATTGTTATATATTTTGTATAGTCTTTTGTGGTATTTTGGTATGTGTTGTATTTCTCCCAGTATGATCTGTTATAAATGATGTGAATAAAATTTCATTAAACATTTTTATTGTATTTTTTGTAAAATTATGAATTTTATGTCTTTATGTATTAGTGTTTTTTTTAATTGTGATTAATTGCATTGGATTTATATTTGATTATTTATTTTTGCAATTTAGTGTTTATTACTCATATAGTGGCTTGTAGAGAACGCAGAAGTAAAACCGTTATACAATGCAGAGGTCTGATCATATGTCCTCGCTGCTTGAGCAACACTGTAGTCGAATCAAATTTAAAATGTTGATGCCAGCTCATCATTTATTTATTTAGCTGTATTTATATTCCGCTTTTCACCGGGTCAAAGCGGTCAATTGGGGGATACATTTAACACGAGGGGATATGACACACATATGTTAATACTTACAGGGAATCATGCTTTTCTTACGCTTACTGACTATAATAATTGCTTAGATGATGTCAGGAGAATTACCTGATTTCCCCCCCCCCCCGACCCTCACCCCCCCCTCAGTGTCACCGTTAGTTTTATAGCTCCATCACCCTAGAACGCATTACCCCCGGTGTTATATTTGGAGAGCTCTTATAGGAGGATTAAGTTTGCTGTAGAGATTTTGGTTTTTTAACATGGTCTTTTCAAACGTTAATGTATGTTTCACAGCTTCTTTGATCCTTTTCCTCATTTCTTGTGTGCTACAGTCTAAAGTTACTTATATTCTATTCATTTTCCTCCCACTTTTCACCTGTCCTGTGGCTTTATAGTTTAGTGATTTTGACTGCCATGATATTTGATGCTTTATGGCACCATGATAGTTTTTAGTTGAATGGCATCTATCATATGACCAACTATAGTTTCTTTGCAGGAGAACAAAGACAGAGAACAGGCAAAACTGAAGAGGGAGCGGCTGGAGAAACGGCGCTCCATCGCTACCTGCTCATCTTTGGACAAGGATCTACAAAATGTGGAGCTGGAATTCCTGCTGCTGAGGAACTCTCGGCCAGGCTGGAGAAGTCGCAGCCTTCGACCTTCAAAACCCACTCCCGTCCAAGAATCCCAGCACAAAACTGAGGTTTCTAAGGAGGTGCTCAGCCTTGCGCTCTCTCAGCCCTCCAAAGAGAGCCCTGATGGTAAGCTACAAAGTCCAGCATCAGTGCAAGGAGCTTCAGTCATTAAAGAAGAGGAGAATTTAACTTCTCCTGCTGAGGCCAGTGGTGGTGAACTGGAAAACGCCAACCTACAGAGTCAAAGGCCACGCAAAGTGAGCCAGGATGCCAGTGCAACACTGGAACCTTTGAAGGTGAGTCGCCGGCACACACTCAATGTTATTCCTTTCCAGAAAGACAATAGTGACAGTATGCTTCCCAGGAGATCTTTACAGCATCACCCTCCCTCACTGGTTCTTATTGGGAAGGGATCTTCTGTTGGTAGAAGAATGATGAACCAAGAGAGCCTGGAGTCACTGCAAGTGGCCCTCTCAGAGCTAAGCCTATGTGATTCCTTCAATAAGCCAACAGATATCTCCCCTGGTACTAAAAGGGTTGGCATTTTTGGCCAAGGATTGACTACAGTGATCCCAGAAAAGACCCCATCTCCACAGTCTCTTTCTTTGAAGGACAGCAGCTCCTTTGAGGCTTCTCCAGCCTTCAGGTTTGGAGGCCTTTTCCATAAAAAAGGCAGTTCAAAGATGCCAGAGGCTGCAAAAAGCTCACCTGGGAAAGCAGGCCATGATCTTACAAGGGGGGTTGCTGAAGGATCAGCCATTGTGAACTTTTTCCGTCGCTTCAATGAAAATCCTCAGAAATCTCCAAAGTCTTGATGAATATCCTACTCTGGAGTAGAAGTGGGATTGCTGGTTCAAAGAATTCATGAACTTAGCTGAACCTCTTCCTGCTACATGTTGCCCCAGTGCCTGGCATATTTCTAAAGTGGAGAGACTGATTATTTGTGGAATAACCACGATTCCAGTGTCCACTGAGATACTGTCAGCTGGACAGACTTTCTTCCCTTTTATATGCCATCCTGAAAAGCTCTGAGATGTGTAGTACAGAACCTGCTGTCAGATAGCATTAAAGGGCATAAAAAAAAGTCCAGCACAAGTCAAAAATGTGACAGACTCCCCTGGTGTTACCTGGGTTCTGAAACTGGAGGAGAGAAGTGTTAAGATCAACCTTCAGCCTTGACGTTACTGCTTAATGTTTGACGTGTAGCCAAAGCATGGGGTGCACCTTGTCCTAATAGGAAACATTACTGTTAAGCTGCTCTCCTTTCAATTCCCCTTAACCTCTGGGTGCACCCATGATTGGCATGGTGTCGCGTCTACCTCTTGGGGATGGGATCTGATTGGTTCATGCCATATGTGTGTGTCAAGTTATTTGTGATATCTCCGCCAGTATGATGCAGTCGGATGCAACAAGCCGGGTGATTTGTGGCTTGTTTCCACTACATAAGAACTGAGCAACAATAGAGGGGTTTGGCATAAAGAAGTTAAGAAATGTTTTTTAAATGATGATGTGAGAACTGTAGCTTGCTGTTATGTAGTGTACACAGAAGCTTATTTTAAAAAGTATATTCCCATCCATTAAGACTTGCCCTGTGTATAACAGGGTGAGTGTCCCAGAGAAGCCTAAGCTTGGTTTGGGAGAAAATTCAAACTGACTATTGGAAAAGAGGTGGGGATGGTGTGCTAATCTGCGTTTTTCTAGGGAAAGCATGTGATCTCCAGAGTTGGGAGATTGCAACCAAGTAATTTCATAAAATGTAGGGTTAGTATTGTATGGCCTCTGGCATTAGCATGGTTTTGAGTTGGAAAGATCATAGTGCACTTTGCAGCAGAAGATAGGGGAAGGTTGGTTGGGAGGGTTTTGGAAGGTCTTGGTTCTCACCCTGTCACCAGTTGTGTGTTTTTTGCATTTTCAACAAGTGAACACATCTCTGTCAGCACTTCTGGTTCTGGAAATTCTAGACCTATGCATGTTACTTTTATTTTAAAAAAAGATATTTTCAAGTGCTTAGTCATTTTAAATGTCTGTCAAAGTAAAACTTCATGTTGGTCAAAGCACCGAGCCTGCGTTTCCAGACCTTGGCACCTGGAGGCATCTTTTGTGCATTGCTTTTCTGGCATTTTTCGCTTGATGTTTTAAGTTTGATGGACTGAAGATTTGTAAATAGACATAAATAAATTAGATTTCTATGACTGTTGTGTGCTGAGTCATCTTTCTGGTTTCAAGATTTTTATCAGGGACATTTTAAAATTGAGCAATATAGTGGAGGGCTTATGAAGAAATGTTTGTCTTGTGGATCCAACAAGTGTGAACATACCTGAAGGAGCAGAGTATGAAAAGTTATCTGCGAGGCTGAGATGTCATCTGCTTGACTCCTTGACTTCAATACTAAAATGTGCATTCAGGGTCTAGAAATTTGAGGAAGAAAATGGCCTAGCCAGTGTGCCAGCTATAGCAATTACTAAGCTGTATAAACCTTTCCTGTCCCTCAGATTCTCTGTGGCTTGAATTCCTGTACTGTCCTCGTTTCTACCATCTCCACTGGGAGGCTGTTCCAGGCATCTGCCACCCTTTCCAGATTACTCTTGATTCTATCCTCTTTCACCTTCATCCAATGCCCTCTTGTTATAGAGCTTCCTTACAACCTGAAGAGGGCCATCTCTCATGCATGTGTGCCATAAAAGTATTTAAACATCCCGTCTGGGAAAATGTTCTGTGAATAGATGAAACCAAACTTGAGCTCTTTGGCAATACAGATCAGCGATACATTTACAAGCAAAGAAATGAAGTTTATAAGGAAAAAAACACCCTTCCTATATTTAAATACGGTGGAGGTTCCTTGATGATGTGGGGCTATTTTGCTGCCTCAGGAACTGGAGGCCTGTTTTGTATTAAAGGAATCATGAAGTCTGAGGACTACCAAGGTCTTTTGGAGTGAAATGTGCTACCTACTGTCATAAAGCTAAGTCTAAGTCTGGGTCAAAGATCATGGGCCATCCAGCAGGACAATGATCCAAAACATACATCCCAAAATACACAAGAATGGTTAAAAAGGAACAAATGGACTGTTAAATTGGCCAGCAATGGGTCCTGATCTCGATCCAATCGAGAACCTTTGGAAAAAGCTGAAATCTGCCATTGGTAAAAGGAATCACAAAATAACTACAATGTAGCCATCTACCTACAAAGGCAACAATCATTTCTAGGATCACTTCTCCCGATACCTGGTTGTCTAAATCCAAAAGCACATTTCTACAATAACTGTTAAAGCTATTTCTATCCACCTAACAATAGAATTCTTGTATGTACGATGTGTTAAAAAGTCTGTTCATTCATCCCACTACAAAATCTGTGTAACACACACCCATTATTCATTTACATATTACACCAATCATAAATAATTATACAATTTCTCTTATTTTCAACTACCTTTAAAAATTTTATATATATCATACAGTTGTCATCCACCATTCAATCATACGTCTATCATAAATCATCACATACATCTCACCCACACACTTACATCCAAATACGAGTCTACAACAGTACAAACATCGTATAACAAACAAAACAAAATGCCCCCAAAGCCTCACCGAAACTCAATAGGACACCCATCACTTCATCTACAAAACAAAGGAAGTACAATCAGCTCCACAACTTATATCGCACATCAACATTAAAGATGAGAATACACACCCGAGTTCATCACTTTAAAAGTCTGGAGGAACATCTGATGTCTTCCGATGTCGTCACCTGATTTCCACACAAAAAAATATAAATGTACAAGCTGGATCAGCAGTGGGTCCAGTTCAGACTTCTACAAACCCTTCAACTTCACTGCATCATCTAATACAGCAGATCACATTTCACCGCTGACTGCGACTCAGCACATTACTGCTACAAACTTCCACTCCATATTGTCTCCGTGTTTATCCCACATTCACTGTCAGCTGTATGCCAATCCAGTTCTCTCCTCAAATCCACTGCTATCTCAACTCTGTGCTACTGCAGACCCATATAGTATGCTGTCTCTCACCAACACTTCATTAAGAACATAAGATATGCCATACTGGGTCAGACCAAGGTCCATCAAGCCCAGTATTCTGTTTCCAACAGTGGCCAATCTAGGTCATACGTACCTAGCAGTTTCCCCAAGAGACATAAGTTCCACAATGCTTGTACTGGGTCAAGCATTGATATCTTCGGTCAATTCTTAATAATGGTTTATGGACCTTTCCTCCAGGAACTTGTCCAAACCTTTTTTAAACCCAGCTACACTAACAGCCTTTACTACATCCTCCGGTAACAAATTCCAGAGTTTGATTACATGTTGAGTGAAAAAAATATTTTCTTTTATTAGTCTTAAATAGTTTACCCTGTAGCTTCATTGTATGTCCCCTAGTCTTTCTATATTCTGATAACGTAAACAATCGATCTACGTTTACCCGTTCCACTCCGTTCATTAATTTATAGACTTCTATCATATCTCCCCTCAGCCGTCTCTTATCCAGGTTAAAGAGCCCTAACCTTTTTAGCCTTTCTTCATAGGAGTATCCTTCCATCCCCTTTATCATTTTGGTGGCTCTTCTCTGAACCTTTTCTAAAATCGCTATATTCTTTTTAAGATACGGCGACCAGAATTGCACACAATATTCAAGGTGCGGTCTCACCATGGAACGATACAGAGGCATTATAATATCTTTTGTTTTATTTTCCATTCCTTTCCTTATCATACCTAACATTCTATTTGCTCTCTTGGCTGCCGCTGCACACTGGGCCGAGGGTTTTAACATGGTATCCACAATGACGCCTAAATCTTTTTCCTGGGTGGTGGTCCCTAATGTGGAACCTTGCATCGTGTAACCATAGTTTGGGTTGTTCTTCCCTAGGTGCATAACCTTGCACTTGTCCACATTAAATTTCATCTGCCATTTTGATGCCCAGTCTTCCAATTTATCAAGATCCTCTTGCAATTTTTCACAATCCTCTTGGGTTTTAACAACTTTAAATAGTTTTGTGTCATCTGCAAATTTGATAACCTCACTCGTTAATCCACTTTCCAGGTCATTTATGAATATGTCAAAAAGCAGTGGACCCAGCACAGATCCCTGGGGTACACCACTATTCACCTTTCTCCATTAGGAAAATTGGCCATTTAGCCCTACCCTCTGCTTTCTATCTTTTAACCAGTTCCTGATCCACAATAGTACACTGCCTCCTATCCCATGACACTTTAGTTCTGCCAAAAGTCTCTGATGAGGGACCTTGTCAAAGGCTTTCTGAAAGTCTAGATACACAATATCAACCGACTCACCTTTGTCCACCTGTTTATTCACTCCTTCAAAAAAACATAACAGATTAGTAAGACAAGATCTTCCTTGTCTAAAGCCATGTTGGCTGTCTCCCATTAGGTCGTGACTATCTACATGCTGAGTAATTTTATTCTTTATGATGGTTTCTACCATTTTTCCCGGTACTGACGTCAGGCTCACCGGTCTGTAGTTTCCTGGATCACCCCTGGAACCCTTTTTAAAAATTGGTGTTACATTGGCGATCCTCCAATCTTCAGGTATTAGAGATGATTTTAATGATAGTTCACAGATTACTGATAGCAGGTCTGCAATCTCATATTTCAGTTCTTTCAACACCCTTTGATGTATACCATCTGGCCCAGGTGATTTGCTACTCTTCAGTTTATCTAATAGTTGTAAGACATCTTCCCGATGTATCGATATTTCCTTCAATTCTTCCGCACCTTTAAATACCACTTCAGTCATGGGTAACATCCCTACATCTTCCTCAGTAAAGACCGAAGCAAAGAATTCGTTCAGTCTCTCCACTATCGCCTTGTCGCCTCTTAGTGCTCCTTTAACCCCTTTATCATCTAATGGACCAACTGACTGACTCACAGGTTTTTTGCTATGAATGTACTTGAAAAGGTCTTTATTTCGCGTTTTTGCTTCCGCAGCAAGCTTCTTCTCAAATTCTCTCTTTGCCTGCCTTATCAATGCCTTGCATTTGACTTGCCAGTGCTTGTGCTGTTTCCAGGTTTCGTCGTTTGGCTCTTTTTTCCATTTCCTGAAAGATGCTTTTTTGGCAACAGCCTCTCTGACCTCAACTTTAAACCATGCTGGCAGTTTTTTGGACTTCCTTCCACTTAAAGTGTGGAATACAGCTGTCTGGGCTTCCAAGATAGTATTTTTCAACAACACCCAAGCTTGATGTACATCTTTAACCTTTGCAACTGCTCCTTTTAGTTTTTTCTTAACTGTTTTCCTCATTTTATCATAGTCTCCCTTTCGAAAGTTAAAAGGTAGTACTGTGGAATTCCTTACTATCCCTCCTCCACTAATCCCTCCCTCTCTGCTGCTTTTGACACTGTCCATCATCTAACCCTCCTTAACAAGCTGGCATCAATTGGAATCTTAGGAACAGCCTTGAAATGGTTCTCCTCCTACATAACGGACAGAAAGCCACAGGTCCAATTCAACGGAGAAAGAGCTGAAGCCTTCACTCAAACTCAAGGCATACCGCAGGGCTCGGCACTCTCGGCACTACTTTTTAACATTTACATGCAACCCCTTAGTGGAATATTCAGGAAATATGGCATTAACTACCACATATACGCGGACGATATCATGCTGTACACCCAATTGGAGGCTGCAGACCCTAATTACGCTCAGCTTGAAACCTGTATGGGAGAGATGTTGGGATGGCTAAAACAAAACAATATGTCGATTAATCACAAGAAAACGGAAGTAATGTTTATATCCAGTAAACCTGACTTCGAACCACCTCCAACAATAACATTGTGCAACAATACTTACAACACTAAAAATGAAATTAAATATCTAGGAGTCACAATCGATAGCAAACTAAAGATGGAAAAACACCTCAGCAACACCAACAAAGCCATCTTTCACAAGCTTAGAGTACTACGACCCCTGCGGAATATACTTGATCCATGTGACTTCCGGTCGGTTGCACAAGCGCTCATCATGCCTCACCTAGACTACTGTAACGCCATCTTACAGGGTCTACCAAAGAAAACGACCAATATATTACAATTGGCACAACACGTAGCGGCCAGGATCATCATGAAATCAAGCGTCACGGAACATATCACACCTGTATTGATGGAACTGCACTGGCTACCAGTCGTTGCCGGGATTCAATACAAAACATTGGTAACGACATTCAAACTAATACACAACTTAGCCCCCTCATTCCTATCCACCCTTATCTCCACGCAACAAACCACCAGAAGCAGGAGAACCATCAATTCAGACACACTAATAGTTCCAAACAACATCAGACATGTAAAAGTCAGTACCAGCCGCAGAGCGTTCTCTTTCTCCGCCCCCACTTTATGGAACCGCCTACCACACGAGCTGAGAGCAATTCCAGGCATAGTTGACTTCAGGAAGAAATTGAAAACGCATCTGTTCAATTGTCACTACGACCAGATGTAAATCCAAGAAGATAAAAGATGAAGTGAGTAGCTGTATGTAAAAATGTAAATAGATGAAGGACAATCTCTTTTGTAAATGTATGTTGGTACATTAAGGTCTATATTTAGACCCTATTATGTGTGCTGTGTATTACCCCTATTCTCTCTATCTATGCCCCAAATTTTCTGTCTTGATTTGTGACAAATCCCAAAATTATAATCAAACCGCTTCTGATCGCTGGAAGTAGCGGTATATAAATGTTTACTAAATAAATAAATAAATAATTAAATCAAAGGCGATCATGCTATGATCACTATTGTCAAGTGGCCCCAACACCCTTCTCTTGCACTAGATCTGGTATTCCACTAAGGACTAGGTCTAATATGGCTTCCCCTCTGGTTGGTTCATGAACCAGCTGCTCCAAGAAGCAGTCATTTATTTCATCTAGGAACTTTATCTCCCTAGCATGTCCTGATGTGACACTGACCCAGTCGATACCGGGGTAATTGAAATCACCCATTATTATTACTGCGCTGTAACTTTTGTTAGCTTCCTTGATTTCTTTGAGCATTTCATCATCCATTTAGTCATTCTGGCCAGGCACACGATAGTACACCCCCACTGCCATTGCCTTCTCCCTTTTATATGGAATTTCAATCCATATAGATTCTACAGCAGATTTTGTTTCCTGCAAAACTTTAATCCTTTCTGAGTCAATGCCCTGTCTAACATAGAGCGCAACCCCTCCACCAATTTGATCAGCTCTATCATTACGATATAGTTTGTACCCAGGTATCACAGTGTCCCACTGGTTGTCCTCCTTCCACCATGTCTCTGATATTCCAATCATATCTAACCTTTCATTTAGTGCTATATATTCTAACTCTCCCATCTTATTCTTTAGACTTCTAGCATTTGCATACAAGCATTTTAGAAAATGTATTTTATTCATGTTAATTTGGCTATTGTTAGACATGGGTAAATTGGGATCTTTAAGCTCTGTCTGTTCCATACTTGAGGGCATTTGGGCTACTTTACTCTTTTGTGGAACCTCTCTGCTTTTGGTAGTATCCTTCAAGGATACATTCTTCCGAACCATCCGCTCTTGGGCGACTGTCGGCTTTCCCCTAATATCTAATATCTATTACAATCATTATATTCCCATCTTCATTATACTCCAACCATGAACCATAGTTTTGTCTCTGCGGCTTCTTCAGGAAAACTGTAACTAAAAACCACAATGAACTCCTAATACATCACCACACACCATCAGACACCCAGAAATTTCTACCTACTCACCAACCTTCAACAGACAATACACATGGTTCCCAGCAGAGAAACTTAAACCTGCATCAAAAAAGACGCCAGCGCATGAGAGATTTGAACCATCAGTTAAATACCCACATACCTCAATAAAACCAATGCCATTCCACCTGTGCATTTAACCTCTTTGGAATTGGTGTCCCATCTGAAAATATACTATTATTCCTGACAACATAAACATCGTTGCATATCACCGCTACCCACCCTACTAACCTTTTCCAATATACTGTAAAACATCGTAAATCTTGGACAGAATGATCCTTCTCCAACCAATGAGGAACTAATGGACTGATTCTACCCTACATAGAATCACAGAAAGATGTTCTATTATCCATTACCTTAAATGGCCACAATGTCTGTCTTATATATAGCAACGAACATGGACAAAGCACTGTGTAAATTACGCCAGTGGTGGAATCTCACAAATGTACAAAGCCCCTAATAGGGTGTTCAAACCTTGTCAATTCCATAGTCACCATACATACAACGCACCGATTACATTTTCTGTGTCCCTTCTCTTGACAATCTCTTCGATATCGAGAGTGAACTAACATATCTTGCAAATTTGACCTCTTTGCAAAAAAAATACGGGAGGTTCCTTTAACATAGGATGTATCTGTAATATATTCCAATGACGTAATATCAAATCCCTTATACACCGAGTTTGTGTAAAATAAGGCAAAACACAAGTCAACTTAGGTAGATCCTTCTGTGTGTTCAAAAATAATAAATCTCGGTTAAATATTAAAGGCCTGTTTTTTAGCACAGTGTATAATGCGATGTGGATAACTCCTGTTATGAAATTTCAGTGCCATTTTATGTGACTGAGGATTGCTGGTAAAAGGAATCCTGGAAACATTCATGAGCCAGAGCAATCGCAGCTGAAGAGTGGGAGAAACCACCAGCACACAGATATATGAAACCTATAGAAATGTTTGCAGGTTGTCATCACTGTCAAGGGCTGTGCAATCACATATTAGTCCAAAGTGGCATTAATACAGGTCATATTTTATTGTTTTCCTCAGAAATTACTATATCTAAGTTGCACAGACATCTTTTTTGTTGTTGTTTACCTTTGAACATACTATTACCAATTATTTCTCAAGATATTGTACACGACATACCTAAAATGCAAGGATGACGATAATGTTGACCACAACTGTATGACACAAATTATTCTTTCAAAACATTTTATTACATGCATCCCCCCAGACATATCTAGAGTCTACACATTAAGGGTTCAGGAAGGACAATAAGTACAACAAATTGAACACTAGGTAATATCAGGTAATGAAGACCTTTCCATACCTGAGCTGGAAAGAACCAAATTTGAATCTGCTACATAAGGAAAATCACAATATTGAAATGATTACTTAAACTGAGGATTCTCAAACCCAAAACAAAAATCAGCATGTCCAAAAAACACAGCGCTACATCATAACTCTAATTTTCGTTTAAAGTGAGATTTTATTTATTTATTTATTTATTTTATTTACATTCTCTTATATACCGCGCTATTCTGCATCAGTGCGGTTTACATTGAACAAACTGAAATTACATTGAACAAGGCATTATAACTTGGAGATAACTATTTTACAGGGAACATGGGCTATGGAGGGTTAAGTGGCTTGCCCAAGACCACAAGGAGCCACCTGTGGGACTAGAAACCTCAGTCCTTTCGGCCCAAGGTTGCTGTTCTCTAGTGGGATTTGAACCCCCGACCTTCCGGCCTGAAGTACCTTGCCCCAACCACTAGGCTACTCCTCCACTCCAATAAATAAATAAAATAACAGCCATTTCAGATATCAACTTGCAAGTCTGGCGAAATACAAGTCTGATTTACTAAAGAAGAACATCAGCATATGAAAGCACAAGAATTAAATTACCAAGCCAGGCTGTTTAAATCCTTTTTACATTAAACATGTTTATTATTAACATAACATAGCAATTTACAACAGCCAAAACACGGGCATCTTGAACATACACACAAAGAAACAGTGCCCGAACATACAGTGTACTATATAGACCCCCCCCCCCCAAGAGAGGGCTGTCTTAACAACATATGCCCCTACACATATTCAGTTAAATAAAGAAATGACTGTGAATCCATTTTTCAGTGTGGTGTTTTTTTTTTTTAATTTCTCCCCCCTCCCCCAATTGTGGTCTTCCTTGCCTACCCATTTCCCATTCTGCCCCCCCCCCCCCACTAACCCTTTCCTAATGTACTTGCATACACTCCAATGTTCTGATATGTGATCTGAAACCCTCGTACCCTTCCCTTGCCACCCAGTGAGTTTGCTGTTCTGCTCCTGGGGGCTCCTCTCTTCCCTACTATCCCCCCCTCCCACCTACCTACCAGTCACACCACCAACCTTGCCTCTGAACCAAGTTATTTATTTATTTAAAATTTCTTATATACCGCACTATTCGGCATCAGCGCAGTTTACATAGAACAGAAAAAATCAGACAGGAAAACATGTGTCTGAGTTTACAATAAACTGGACAACAAACTTGGATAACAAGGAAGTATGACTTTATAGCAGGTTTTTTATGGATTATTCTTATAATTCTGCTGATCTTTGATTCTGTGTTTTCACACTTGAGTTGACATGTGCTGCCACTATAAACTCCTTGCCTTTTTTTTTTCTATTACACAGTTTTTAATGAGTCTGCTATCATCAAAACGTTGTGCAGGGCTTAAACTGTAAATCGGCGTGTTGGTTACCATCACACCCTAAATGGGCTAAAAAGTTAATTAATGTTATAGAGTAAGCATATCATTTTGAGCCCTCGGGGAGAGGCTGGACAGATACAGTTCCCACAGAGACAGAAGAAAGGTTTTCCGCTTAACGCCTCTCCCTCCTTTGGAGGCCATTCCTTCCCAGACTGCAAATTGGTGAAACATATTTCACCATTCCCAGAAACATGAGCCCTCTGTTTCACTCCAATGTCAGAGTATGTTTTGCTTCGCCATTATGCATCCTTTACGAATGAGCACCTTCCATCCCACTCCTCCCATGTCCAAGATCTCCTGTATATCTAATGAGGTACATTATGGGGTAAGAACCAAAGAGTGCCCCACCAGATGGCCCAGATACCTCTGGATCCAAACCCAGAAACCCTGCATCTTGGACAGCTCTAAAACATGTGGCCTAAGTGGGCAGAGGTGCCCTTACACTGCAGGCACTCAGCGCACACTGCCATTCCCGCTCTCCAAGCCCAACGCAGGGAGAAAACGGCCCATTCTAATATTTTATTTGCATTTCCTGGAGTCAGGATCCCAGGACTAAGTGGGGAATGTGATACCCAGGTGGCACCCTCTATCTCTATGCCCAAATCTGCTTCCCAGTGCTGTGGGAGGGGTGTAGAATCCAGAACCTTTGCCAGTTCCCCCAATGCTTGGTAATATCCTGTCACTTTCGCTTGGTGAACTTATCCATAGTCGCCTTCTCTAGGCCTTATTCCCCCAGAGTTCTCCTATAGTGCCATAATTGTATATAAGCAGTGTCCATTAGATACTCCAAACTGAGCACACAATTCAGGAAGTGGCAATAGCCAACCCTGATCAAGGACCTGCTTTAAATAGTTGAGCCTCAGGGAGCCCCAGACTTTAAAGGGTTGCATGTCTAAGCTTGGGGCAAATGCCACATTGCCCTGCAACGGTAAATACTTTGTCGCCCCTTCTGGAGCTACCCATGTCCACAAAGAATCTTCCAAACTCCCCTCACCCCCTTCACCAGAAT
Organism: Ichthyophis bannanicus; assembly: GCA_033557465.1. NCBI lineage: Eukaryota > Metazoa > Chordata > Amphibia > Gymnophiona > Ichthyophiidae > Ichthyophis > Ichthyophis bannanicus. Next base: position 25,030,687 of record CM066035.1, read on the forward strand.
ACTATTCATGACATTCCACTGTCCTTATGAAGCACTGATGGGAAGGGAGTAAGGGGCTACTCAGACAGCTGATTTCTCCCCCCCCCCCCCAATCAGTTGTGCACATGCTGCAAAATACATGCATAATTGCAGGTGACCAAGTCTGGTAATCCCATCCCCCCTCCCCTCCCCCTGCCAGGTTCCCTGTAAATGTCTCAATTGAAGGTGGGGCTTCTTTCCCCTCTTTAAAAAGGCCTGTAACTGCCGCTGCAGGTTTCTGACATCCTGAAGTAACAACTTCAGGAGAATCAGCTGTATCACATATAGAAGCCTGGGAAAAATCATTATTTTATAAACTCCCACTCTCCCCAAAAGAAAGAGGGACAGCAATGTCCAATCCCTAAATTTATTTTTTACCCATGTTAATAAGGGAGGAACATTCAAACTGTACAACTGCTGTGGATCCCTAGGCAGCCATATACCCAAGTACTTAAAACGGCCCTTGGCCCATCATAGCAGAAACACTCCCTTCCTCCCAATATACAAATCTCCCAAAATGTCCAAAGCTTCTGACTTACTCTTGTTCAGGCAAAGCCTTACCAGAGCCCCAAACCTCTCAATCTCCCCTGAAAGAAAGGGAAGAGAGGCCTCCGGATTCGTTAAATGAACCAAAAGATCGTCCACAAAGGCCAAGGCTTTGAAACTACAGCCCCCCATCTCTACACCCAAGATATCTGGTCTATGGTGGATAACACATAGGGCATCTAGAGACATGACAGACAAAAGTGGCGACAGGGAGCATCATTGTCATGTTCCCCATTCCAGTAAGAAACACCGCATCCCGTTGTCATTTACCATGATGGAGGCTGAAAGGCCTTGATATAGTACCCCCCCCCCCCCTTCTTAAAAATTCCTCTCCCACTCTAAGCCTCCAGGACCACAAACAAATACTGCCCGGTCAGATACTTTTTCTGTGTCGAAACAGATGAGCAAAGAAGGGTTTTGGTGTTGGTGCACCCACTCGCCAAAATCTTCCTCAAATTGCAGGCTAGATACTGTCCCCATAAAAATCCCACTTGCTAGGGATGCATGAAATCCGACAACAATGGGGCCAGTCTATCTGCCAGTATTCTGGCAAACATTTTCATATTAAAATGAATTAATGAAATGGGATGATGCGACTTAAATAATATGGATCTTTCCCTGGCTTTCTGAGAACCACTATGTGAGCAACGTTGACATCATATTATAAAGCACCTTTGCCAGCCAAGCATTAAATACCTCCACTAATGGCGGAACCACGATATCTGAAATCAATTTATAGTACTCGGTGCAATATCCATCGGATCCAGGGACCCGCAGGTTGCCATCCCATGAATAACCTGTTGGACCTCCTGAGCAGTGATCTCTGCTCCGAAAAGCTCTCTCTGGTCTTTGGAGAGACACGGTAGTTGGGCCTTCTCCAAGTAGTCTTGAAGGACTAGAAAAAGGGACTGTTACTACTGGAGAGAGATCTGCAACTGTGAGTATATACTTCTGGTAATTTTCTAAAAGGAATTCTTTGTATTAAAGCTAATTAATCTGTGAATCCACTATTTTTGTTAAATCAGTCAGGGCCTAGTAGCAGCAGTTTAAGTTTAAATTTAAAACACAGAGGAGAACTTTCCGGTTACATTTCATACCCAGCAGAGAGCTTGTAGTTTAAATTTAATAGTCACTCAGGGCCTAGTAACAGCAAAGTGCTTTTAGTTTAAATTTAAAACACAGAAGAGAGCTTTCTGGTTACATTTGGAACCCAGCAGAGAGCTTGTAGTCTAAATTTAATAGTCACTCAGGGCCTAGCATCTGCAAAGTTCTTTTAGCTTAAATTTAAAACACAGAAAAGAGCTTTCTGGTTAAATTTAGAACCCAGCAGAGAGCTTGTAGTTTAAATTTCATAAGACGTTAGAGCCTAGCAGCAGCTAAGAGCTATAATTTAAATCAAATCAGAATATAGCTTACCTCAGCAGCACAAGACAGGGTACTGTGTAGCAACCCTCTTTTAATAAGTGTTATTTCCCTCCCTCCCTCCCCATACCCACCCAACCCTGGGATAATCGTAGCTTTATAGGTACTTACACATCTTAAAAGACAGGAGGTGCTCTCAAGTGAAGCTCATTACCCAAATCAGTCATACACTAAGGACCTGAGATTAGTTAAGCTTCAGGTGAACAAGGTATATTACACGTATTATGGAAATTTATACTAATAAAACTATACCTAGCAACCCTTAGTAAGTAAAGAACTTAGATCTAAATACAAACTTAAAACTAAGATGCAGACAGCAGTCCAGCAGCGGGATGGGGGCTTTCCAGTCTTTTGCATTGAGTGTCACATGTATGATTTTCTCCCAGTTCGTGAGAGGTCGTACGTGTGCACTAGGTGCAAGGAGCTCTTTGTTCTCAGGGAACGAGTCCGTTCTCTAGAGGCTAAAGTAGCAGACTTGGAAAGCATAAGACAGACAGAGAAGTACATAGACGAGACCTACAGGGACTAACTGAGTGGCTCAAAGAACAAAATCTACTTATCAACTTTACTAAAACAGATATTTTATTTATCACTAAAAATCAAACATATATACCCCCAAACACGATTACACTAGATACTCATGAAATTAATATAAAAAAAGAAGTAAAATATTTAGGTGTGATACTTGACAATAATCTAAATATGGATTCACATATAAAATATTTAACTAAAAATATACATTACAAACTCAAAACACTAAAACAACTAAGACCTTTGATTCTTCTACAAGATTTTATTAACATAATTCATGCTATTACCCCACATTTCGATTTTGCAAATACAATACTTAATGGTATTTCGAAACAAAATATTAAAAAGATACAAATAACTCAGAACTTAGCTGCTAGAACGATTATGAATATAAGCCCACTTGAACATATTACACCAACTTTAGCTGAACTTCATTGGCTACCAATTTACTCCCGAATCAAATATAAAATTCTTGTCACTACATTTAAACTTATAAATAAACTTGCACCATCTGCACTAAATACACTGATTAACATTGACATTGATAAACGATCTCAAAGGAGCAGAAACATAAATACTTTAACAATACCAAAAGATTTTACAAAAGCCAGAAAACAAACCAATAAGAGAGCTTTCTCACACTCTGCTCCAATACTCTGGAACAATTTACCTGACAACATTCGCCTACTGTCTGACATAAAAGAATTTAAAAAAAATTAAAAACTCACTTATTTACATTACACTATAATACACTCCCAAAACAGAATTCTCAAAGGGATACAGGCTAACATTTATTTTTAATATTATATACCCTATTTTCAAAAATAAACGACACTAATACACTAATTTAACCATACTACACACTCATTTACATGATGATTAATAATTTAACTAGCAATGTATATATGTTCTAATATGTTATACTTGTAATGTTACAATTTTCCTTGTAATTTATAATTATCTGTTCTATGTAAAATGTCCTGGTATATCTCATACCAATTAACCTACTGTTACATGTAAACCGCACTTGAAACAAGGGAAAGAGCGGTATATAAATAACTGTTAAATAAATAAATAAATAAATAAATAAATATAGTCCTGAAGTCCCACCTCCAGTCTGGCAGCATCCCTGTTGCCATGGAGGAGAGAGGTCACGTGACAGGAGAGCATCACCCTGATGTGGCAGGAAGTGATCTTGTAACTAGGACCTGACCTCCAGGTGATGTAAAACCCTCTCGCACCGAGGAAGTTTCTCCAGGGCCACGTGCCCATGAGGGAAGGGTTAGGACAGCCGTTATAGTTGGTGATTCGATCATTAGGCATGTAGATAGCTGGGTGGCTGAGGGACGTGAGGATCTCCTGGTAACATGCCTGCCTGGTGCGAAGGTAGCGGACCTCACGCGCCACCTAGATAAGGTCTTAGATAGTGCTGGGGAGGAGTCTGCTGTCTTGGTACATGTCGGTACCAATGACATAGGAAAATGTGGTAGGGAGGTTCTGGAGGCTAAATTTAGGCTTTTAGGAAGTTGAAATCCAGAACTTCCAGGGTAGCGTTCTCCAAAATGCTTCCTGTTCCACGCGCAGGACCCAAAAGGCAGGCAGAGCTCTGGAGTCTCAATGCATGGATGAGACAATGGTGCAGAGATGAGGGTTTTGGATTTGTTAGGAACAGGGGAACATTCTGGGGAAAGGAGGGGCTCTTCCGAAGGGATGGGCTTCACCTTAACTGGGATGGAACCAGGCTGCTGGCATTAACCTTTAAAAAGGAGAGAGCAGCTTTTAAACTAGATATTAGGGGAAAGCCAACAGTCGCCCAAGAGCGGATGGTTCAGAAGAATGTATCTTTGAAGGATACTACCAAAAGCAGAGAGGTTCCACAAAAGAGTAAAGTAGCCCAAATGCCTTCAAGTATGGAGCAGACAGAGCTTAAAGATCCCAAATTACCCATGTCTAACAGCCAAATTAATATGAATAAAATACATTCTCTGAAATGCTTGTATGCAAATGCTAGAAGTCTAAAAAATAAGATGGGAGAGTTAGAATATATAGCACTAAATGAAAGGTTAGATATGATTGGAATATCAGAGACATGGTAGAAGGAGGACAACCAGTGGGACACTGTAATACCTGGGTACAAACTATATCGTAATGATAGAGCTGATCAAATTGGTGGAGGGGTTGCTCTCTATGTTAGAGAGGGCATTGAGTCAGAAAGGATTAAAGTTTTGCAGGAAACAAAATCTGCTGTAGAATCTATATGGATTGAAATTCCATGTAAAAGGGGGAAGGCAATGGCAGTGGGGGTGTACTATCGCGCGCCTGGCCAGAATGACCAAATGGATGGTGAAATGCTCAAAGAAATCAAGGAAGCTAACAAACGTTACAGCACAGTAATAATAATGGATGATTTCAACTACCCCGGTATCGACTGGGTCAGTGTCACGTCAGGACATGCTAGGGAGATAAAGTTCCTAGATGACATAAATGACTGCTTCTTGGAGCAGCTGGTTCATGAACCGACCAGAGGGGAAGCAATATTAGACCTAATCCTTAGTGGAACACCAGATCTAGTGCAAGAGATAAGGTTATTGGGGCCACTTGGCAATAGTGATCATAGCATGATCGCCTTTGATTTAATTAGTGGAGGAGGGATAGTAGGGAAATCCACAGTACTACCTTTTAACTTTTGAAAGGGAGACTATGATAAAATGAGGAAAACAGTTAAGAAAAAACTAAAAGGAGCAATTGCAAAGGTTTAAGACGTACATCAGGCTTGGCTGTTGTTGAAAAATACTATCTTGGAAGCCCAGACCAGGTGTATTCCACGCTTTAAGGAAAGTGGAAGGAAGTCCAAAAAACTGCCAGCATGGTTTAAAGGTGAGGTCAGAGAGGCTGTTGCCAAAAAAGCATCTTTCAGGAAATGGAAAAAAGAGCCAAACGACGAAACTTGGAAACAGCACAAGCACTGGCAAGTCAATTGCAAGGCATTGATAAGGCAGGCAAGGGGAGAATTTGAGAAGAAGCTTGCTGCGGAAGCAAAAACGCGAAGTAAAGACCTTTTCAAGTACATTCGTAGCAAAAAACCTGTGAGTCAGTTGGTCCATTAGATGATAAAGGGGTTAATGGAGCACTAAGAGGTGACAAGGCGATAGCGGAGAGACTGAATGAATTCTTTGCTTCAGTCTTTACTGAGGAAGATGTAGGGATGTTACCCATGACTGAAGTGGTATTTAAAGGTGCGGAAGAATTGAAGGAAATATCGATACATCGGGAAGATGTATTACAACTATTAGATAAGCTGAAGAGTAGCAAATCACCTGGGCTGGATGGTATACATCCAAGGGTGTTGAAAGAACTGAAATACGAGATTGCAGACCTGCTATTAGTAATCTGTGAACTATCATTAAAATCATCTCTAATACCTGAAGATTGGAGGATCGCCAATGTAACACCAATTTTTAAAAAGGGTTCCAGGGGTGATCCGGGAAACTACAGACCGGTGAGCCTGACATCAGTACAGGGAAAAATGGTAGAAATCATCATAAAGAATAAAATTACTCCGAATGTAGATAGTCATGACCTAATGGGAAACAGCCAACATGGCTTTAGACAAGGAAGATCTTGTCTTACTAATCTGTTATGTTTTTTTGAAGGCGTGAATAATCAGGTGGACAAAAGTGAGTCGGTTGATATTGTGTATCTGGACTTTCAGAAAGCCTTTGACAAGGTCCCTCATGAGAGACATTTGGCAAAACTAAAGAGTCATGGGATAGGAGGCAGTGTACTATTGTGGATCAGGAACTGGTTAAAAGATAGAAAGCAGAGGGTAGGGCTAAATGGCCAATTTTTCCAATGGAGAAAGGTGAATAGTGGTGTACCCAGGGATCTGTGCTGGGTCCGCTGCTTTTTGACATATTCATAAATGACCTGGAAAGTGGAATAACGAGTGAGGTTATCAAATTTGCAGATGACACAAAACTATTTAAAGTTGTTAAAACCCAAGAGGATTGTGGAAATTTGCAAGAGTATCTTGATAAATTGGAAGACTGGGCATCAAAATGGCAGATGAAATTTAATGTGGACAAGTGAAAAGTTATGCTCCTAGGGAAGAACAACCCAAACTATGGTTACACAATGCAAGGTTCCACATTAGGAACCACCACCCAGGAAAAAGATTTAGGCGTCATTGTGGATAACATGTTAAAACCCTCGGCCCAGTGTGCAGCGGCGGCCAAGAGAGCAAATAGAATGCTAGGTATGATAAGGAAAGGAATGGAAAATAAAACAAAAGATATTATAATGCCTCTATATCATTCCATGGTGAGACCGCACCTTGAATATTGTGTGCAGTTCTGGTCGCCGTATCTTAAAAAGAATATAGCGATTTTAGAAAAGGTTCAGAGAAGAGCCACCAAAATGATAAAGGGGATGGAAGGATACTCCTATGAAGAAAGGCTAAGAAGGTTGGGGCTCTTTAACCTGAAAAAGAGACGGCTGAGGGGAGATATGATAGAAGTCTATTTATTTAGCTGTATTTGTATCCCGCTTTTCACCGGGTCAAAGCGGCGTTACATAAAAGGGTGGGGAAATTAAGTAAGGGCCGGGCCATCACCGGGGAGGCAACATTGATGATTTTGACATAGGACAGACTTTGGACATGGGCAGATTAATGTAGCTTTGAGTCAGAGGTTCATGGCGGACGAGATCAGAGGTTAGTGTGCTTTTTGGTGGGGGTCGTGTTGAGGTATTCTTGGAACAGGATGGTTTTCAGCTGTTTTCTGAAAGATGGTAGATCGGCATTGTTTCTGAGACAACTCGGTAGAGAGTTCCATAGTGATGGAGCATAAAGTTCTAAGGCTCAATTGCAGGTCCGTTGCGAGCATTTGGTTCTTTTGTGAGGGATGGTGAGGGAATTGCTGGAGGTTTGTCTGGTAGTTCTGCCGTGGGCTGGACGAGACAGTAGGGTGCGAAGCTGGGTGTTCTGTGTTTGATGGATTGCTTTGTGGGTGAGTAGGATGGCTTTGTATTTTGACCTTGCTTCGAGGGGAAGTATGTGTAGGTCTTTCAGAATTGGGGTGATGCGGTCGGTTTTCTTTGCACTCTGATTCTTGCTGTCGTGTTCAGAGCTGTTTGGAGGGGGTAGGTCTGTGTGGCTGGAAGGCCATGGTAGATTATGTTGCAGTAGTCCAGATGTGGGAGCGTCATGGCTTGCATTACAGTTCGGAAGTCTTGGTGTTCAAGAAGGGGTCTAAGACGTTGCACTGTTCTTGCCTTGTGGAATATAGTTCCGGAGGTTTTGGTGATTTGCTGCTTTAAGGTGAGGGCTTGGTCAATAATAATGCCCAGGTATCTTATTTGTGGTTGTATTTGAATTCTTGTGGATCCTATGTTGAGGTGTGTAGGTGGAGTGAAATCTGGGTCTCTTGTGACTGAGGGCTTCAGTTTTCTTTATGTTGATGGATAGGTTGTTTGCTTGTAACCAGTCGGACACCTCGGAGAAGCATGCGGATAGATGGGTGTTGGGTTCGTGGTTGTAATGGGGGCATAGAGCATGATATCGTCAGCATATATGTGGAAGTTGATGTTGTGGGTGCGTATGACTGAGCAGAGTGGTTGAAGGTAAATGTTGAAGAGCATGGTTGACAGTGTGGATCCTTGGGGCACGCCTTGGTGTTGCTGGAATGGGGGGGGGGGATGTCAAGGTGCTGGTACGGATTAATTGTTCTCTGTTAGGTAGGATTGGAACCACTTTAGTACGGTGTCTTTGATCCCAATTGTGCGTAGTCTGTTTATGAGGTTGTTGTGGGAGATGGTGTCAAAAGCTGCAGATATATCAAGGAAGATCATGGCATATCCAGAGTGTTTTTCTTGTGTTCCTATGAGGAGAGTGTTCATCAGTGTGGTCATGAGGGTCTCAACCCCATGTAGGGGGCGGAAGCCATGTTGTTGAGGGTCCAGTATGTTGTTGATATCCAGGTGTTCCTGTAGTTGCTGCTGGACGATCTTCTCGATTATCTTGGCAGTGAAAGGTAGGCTTGCTATGGGTCTGTAGGATGCTGGATCAAGGGGATCCAGGTTTTGCTTTTTTAAGGATGGTCGGATAATTGTAGTTTTGAGGGCATCTGGCATGTGTCCTTGGGAAAAAGATTCATTGACGATTTGGGCTAATGGCATGCTCAGTTCATTTTTGGATTTCTTTATCCAGTCAGTGGGGCAGGGGTCTAGTGGGGAGGTGGTGGTGTTGAGGCAGGAGATGGTGGTTGATATTTCGTCTGGTGAAGTTTCTTTGAATGCGGTCCAGTCACTGTGTAAGTTAGGGTGAAGGTCTGTTGTAGTGGTCCCTACGTTTAGCTGGGAGTTCTGCGGTCGTTGTAGTTTGTATTGACGGGCCAGTAGCTCTGGTGGGATCTTCGGTAATTGGTCAGAGTTCTGGGGTGCCTTTGTCAGTTTTTTGACAATCTGAAAGAGTTCACGAGGTTTGTTTATGGAGGTATTTATGATTTTCATGTGGTAGATTTTCTTTGCTTTGTCGGTCTCATAGTGATATGCATTGAGTTCATATAGGTATTTTGTTTTGTCATTTTCGCCTTTGGTTTTTCTCGAACGGAGTGGAATGGGTAAACGTTGATCGATTGTTTACCTTATCAGAATATAGAAAGACTAGGGGACATGCAATGAAGCTACAGGGTAAACTATTTAAGACTAATAAAAGAAAATATTTTTTCACTCAACATGTAATCAAACTCTGGAATTTGTTACCGGAGGATGTAGTAAAGGCTGTTAGTGTGGCTGGGTTTAAAAAAGGTTTGGACAAGTTCCTGGAGGAAAGGTCCATAAACCATTATTAAGAAGGGACCCAGGATATCAATGCTTGAACCAATACAAGCATTGTGGAACCTGTGTCCCTTGGGGAAACTGCTAGGTACATATGACCTGGATTGGCCACTGTTGGAAACAGAATGCTGGGCTTGATGGACCTTGGTCTGACCCAGTATGGCATATCTTATGTTCTTATGTTATGTTCTTATGTTAAGTAGTTAGTCACACGAGAGGGGGAAGCAAACTTTCTTTTATAGAGTCTGATAATAGTCGACCAGGATATCCCCGATTTCTCTTCTGATGCTTCTTAAGGTTCCTCCGCTCTCTCTGAGGACCATCACATAACGAGAGCCATCACAATATCTGGAATCCATTTATAGTACTCAGCGCACCTTGACTCTAGTACTGAGAGCTTAACTTTTCTGGAGACATTGGTTTGGGTTTATCTCCAGGAACAAGCAGGAATGAGTCTTCATATATGGGAGACGTCGCCGACGGAGCCCACACGGGAATGCTCCCCAGCATCCAATCAGAAAGCCTTTGGGAGCATCCCCCGCGCCTGCGCGGTGGCTTCCCGCCCTTCCTACTGCCTCTCCCCAGTTTTCCGTTTTCCGCGGAGCAGGCAGGACGTCCCTCCTGCCACCACAGAACTTTCTTTTTTTTTTTCACTTTTTCTTGTTCTGTGATCGCGTTTTTTTCCCGCCGACAGCGGCACCTCTGTGTCCTTTGGTTTGTTCTTTTCCCTTTTTTCGTCGCCTAGCCGGGACCCTTTTTCTTTCCCTCTGGGTGTCGAGGCCTACCGGGCTTACAGCATGGAGCCCCAGAAGTGCCCTCACTGCGGGAACTTAGTTTTCCACATGGACTCCAATGCCTGGTGCCTCTCTTGTGTGGGGCCTGACCCTTCCCTCCTGGGCCCTCAAGGCTACGGTGTCGGGAGAAGACCTTCCCTTTTTCGGGTGTCCCTTGATGAAGTTTTCGCGCCCAAGGCGTGGTCCTCGGGTTTCTCTTCTTCTCTCCAGGATCAGGTAACCACACAAAAGTCTGTTAAGACTAGCCAAGCCTTGAGGGGCGAGTCTCATGCACTGCATGGCAACGGCTCCGGCCAACCCCTCAAGTCCTCCTTGGCTACTATACCCCGGCGGGAGTCCTCGGGCTCCAAAGCATTTACGGGGTTTCGGGATGTTCCTGGGGTTCGCTCCTCACAGAACATTCCCGAGCCGTGCTCGAGGGAGGTACCCGCTTCGAGCGGTGCCGATTCCCCGGCATCGGCGCCGGCGTCAAGTGTTCCACTCTTCGCCAGGGATCGTCAGCTGGTGTCCTCGGCGCCCCCGGGGCCGATCGACTCGACCGAGTCTGACCTCCCTATACTCAAGCCACGGTCGGGTGTGGTCTCCGCTCTGGGCGGTGCAGATCCCCCAGCGTCGCTGTCGGTGGCGAGCGTTCCGCTCCCCGCCGTGGATCGGCCCAGTCTGGCGTTCCTTCATCCCGGCCAGATGCGGGGGTAGTACCCGCTACTGGCGGTGCCGACCCCCTGACGTCGGCATCGGTGTCAAGCGTTCCGCTCCTCACCGGGGGTTGTCAGCCGCAGTCCTCGGCGCCGTCCGACTCCTGCCGGTATGGCGCCCCTGCGGGGGTGCCGCTCCCCACCGGGGATCACCTGCCGCTGCCCTCGGCAACTCTAGGGCCGACCAACTCGACACGGTCTGGCGGCTCTACGTTCAGGCTATGTGCGGGGGTGGTACCCACTTCGGGCGCGTCGGAGTCAATGGTTCCACTCTTCGCCGGGGATGGTCATCTGGCCTCGCTCCCTTCGGGGCCGGTCGCTTCGACCCGCGATGGGTCGCCGGTGTCCCAGCCCTGCGCGAGGGTGGTACTGGGTTTGAGCGGCACTACTACGACGGAGACGGCAGGGGCGTCGAGCGCCAGGGACCGCCGTCAGCCTTCCCCGGGACCCTCGGGGTGTGTCGATCAGCCTCAGTCGGGCGACCCCCCGGCATCGTCGCGGCCATTGAGGGCCCCGCCCTTTCCTAGAAAGGGGGCCCCGGGGTCTTCGATCGCTTCGATCCAGCATGGATCTGCATCGTCGGGCGACCTGGGTACCATTGGGGGCGGGTCGTATGCCCCAGAAGGATTTCCCTCCGGGCCAGACGGGCTCGAGAAGGGGCCCGGCTTCTGGCAGTGCCCGCCGTCCGGCCTCGGTGCCGGAGTCGGATGATCCCTTCTCCACCGAGCTTCATCCTCGGGGGCCCTTGACGCTCGCGACGCCGATCGACGCGGTTCCAATCCGCTCCTCGGGGTCAGCACCGCCAGCGCGACCGCCCCCGCCGGGGCCCTCTAGAAGGGAGTCGATCTCATCGCTCGGTTCGATGCCCAGCCTGGAATCGGTATCCAGCCTCGAAGGCTCGGCCACGACACGTCTCGGGATCGGCCCCTGTCCCCTCCCGCAACGCGGAGCGGAGATCGTTGGCCACTGCCCTCCGGCTGCTGCGGAACCGATTCAATTGCCGGTGGCGGTGCCGCCCCCGGGTTCGGGCCCAAGGCCGATTCCGGCAGATCCGTCGGTGCCATCGACCCCCTCGATGCCTAGCTTGGAATCAATTCCAGGAACCGACGACGCCATGTTGACTGCCCCGATCCGGGGCTCTTGGTCCCCTCCCCTGCCCAGCGGGCATCAGCCCGAGAGGCTTCTCGGTGCCCTGGCGGCCTCTCCCGGCCCCGCCTCCCACGGCATAGCCCCTCCGGGGGAGCCGTCTTTTCAGAATTTCCTCCTTGACATGGCGGACTTGCTGGCCTTCCCTATTCCGGACCTAAAACCAGGCCCTGCGGAACAGGCCGCCGTGATGCTTCCTCTGCATCCCTCCCTGCAGGATCTCCTGCTGGGGGCTTGGCGGTCGCCTTTGAGGGTTCCGGCACCGTCAACTGCGATGCATGCTCTGTATCGGGTGCCTCCCTCCCTGGGTTTTCGGCAGCACCAGCTTCCGCATCGTTCCATTGTGGTGGAATCGGCGCTGAGGAAGGCCGGAAGCAAGGAAAAGCATTGTTCTCGCCCTCCAGGCCGCGCCTCGAAGACGCTAGATACCCTGGGACGTCAAACCTTCCAGACATCTATGCTGGCGTCCAGAATTATTTCATATATTTTTTATATGAGTCTCTCGCTCCGGGAGGTCACCGACAGATTATCTCTGTTGTCTCCCTTCTTATCTGCAACCAAGGCCTTTGAATATTCCTTGCTTCTTTATCACTGCAGGAATATCTCTGTGTTCCTTTCTCGTGCTTCTCTAGACTCCTTCCTGTCAGTCAGCAGATGCTCTGCTGTTGCCATTAGAGCACGCCGTACAGCATGGTTGCAGGCGTCCGAGTTGTGTAGACGGGCACAGCATAACCTGGGTAATTCTCCCTGTGACGGAGATCACCTCTTCAATAGCGAAGCCTTACGTCAGGTCGCGCAGTGCTTCACTAACCTTGCCAGCATTAGAAGCCATCCTAGGGCCCGGCTTCCCCCCTGGCGGTGGTACACGTCTCTCCAGACCCCCCTTCCCTAGGAAGAGGAAATATCACCCCTCAGCCCATCCTCCAGGTGCGCCCCAAGCAAGGGACCTCTCACCCTGGGTGGAAGCTTCAGGACCCGCACCAGAACTCTCATACCAAGCAGTTTTAGGCTCCGGTGGGCGGCTGCCTGCAGTTTACCTTCTTACCAGAAGTTTACAATTGAGATGGGGCTCGTTCAGTAGGGCAAATGGTTCGGGGGCTTATCCAGAGGTTCAGGTATTCTCCTTCCGTTGGTAGAGGGAGACCACCTCTACTCCTTGGTAGCTCTGGCCCACGGTCAACTGGATTGCCCTTAGGTACGGCCCCGAACCCTTCTCGGCCAGTATCCCCTGCTGATTGCTCCCGTACCGGGTTTTTCCCGACAGCCGCCATAGCCTTCCACTGATTACCAAGGACTATGCCCTCATGTTCCCCGATTAGTGCGGGGGGGCGAGTTCTGCGTGCAAGTCCTGGGGACACCTTTAGGGCCTCAAGCCCCCTGATGTGTTCTTCCGGACGAATACTATCCTCTGTCCTTCACGCTACCGTGTTGTTAGTTTGCCGATCTGCCCTTGTTCCACCGGAGCAGATCCCTCTCCCGGACGGATCTTGACGCCACCTCCCGAGGTGGGCGTTCTGTGGATCAATGACAGGTACCTCAGCGTGCTTGCGTTAGTGCCGGGGTGGAGCGTTCTACATGCCCAACGGCCTAGATATGCCAGATATCTCCTGCTCGATAGGCACATTTTTGGGGGATGCCCACAGTGCCTGTGTTCTGCCGCCTATTTTTCCCAATGGCCGGTACTCACGCACCCCCCCCCCCTCCGGGGTCCCTACTGCTGTGAAGTCAACAGCTTCTATTTTCAGTTATGCCCTCCTCCCGGAGGTTCAGACCCTTGTCTCCCTATCTCTTCGCTAGGGCAGACTGTGTACTCCTTCTGCTCCGGGGTACTCCCCTACTCTTCTCCGGAATGGGCTATCCAGATCGGCCAGTCTTCTACCGTTAGTCCTTTGAGTTATGGACTCTGCTCCTAAGGGAGTGCTCAGCTTTGCATAAAGCTTCCTTGAAGACCTGCCGTCCTTCTCCTGACCCAGCTGACTCCTGAATCTCCAGGTCTTCCGGATTGGAACTCCCTCCTCGCTGCGGTGAAGTTCCCTTGAAGACCTCGCTACTGCGTCTACAGTACCTTCATCACAGGTCTACTTCCTACAACTCAGTAGGTAAGATCTACATGGTACTAGGCCATTAATTCATTAAAACTTAATGGTGCTTCCATGCTCTCTAATGACTACTCTCTCGGTAGTCTTTGGGTTTTTGCTGTTCCTCTCTCTCAACTCCTACCCCCCATCCCTCAGGGGATGCCGGGGATTCAGGTTGGGCAAATGCCATCCCGTCCTGGGCCGGGCTTACGGGATCTCCCCCGGGCATCCTCAGCTAGGGAGTCCCCATATGTGAAGACTCATTCCTGCTTGTTCCTGGAGATAGCACAGTTACTTACCTGTAACAGGTGATTTCCGGAACAGCAGGAATTAGTCTTCACAACCCGCCCACCTCCCCTAGGAGTTGTATCTCTTTCTCTCTATTCCTTCCTCTCCTCTCCTTCTGGCTCAGCTATGAAACTCAACTGGGGAGAGGCAGTAGGAAGGGCGGGAAGCCACGGCGCAGGCGCGGGGGATGCTCCCAAAGGCTTTCTGATTGGATGCTGGGGAGCATTCCCGTGTGGGCTCTGTCGGCGACGTCTCCCATATGTGAAGACTAATTCCTGCTGTTCCGGAGATCACCTGTTACAGGTAAGTAACTGTGCTTACCTGTTTTATCCCAAATATTGATATAGGCAAAATCTATATAAGCCAATGACTTTTTGGTCCTCTGGTGTAGCAGTGTGTTCAGGGCCATCTGCGGGGCCACTAATTGGGCCTTATTGGTTGAGGTAGGCTGATGTGCCAGCTGTTGTCACTCTCAACAAACTTGGCGCACAAGTCTAAGCACTCGCAGCCATGTCCCATTTCCTCTTAACTGCATATGTGATTATATCCCTTCAAAATGGCCTTTGAAGCTTCCCAAAAGAGCTTGGGGGAGTGTCTTTGTGTCTCTTGTTGTGATAGAGATAATCCCCCATCTTTTCCTTAGATGGTTTTGAAAGTCTACTTCCCGGTAAAGATCTAGTGGGAACAGCCAAAAGCAGGTCGGGGCTGCCATGACTCTCCAAGTTAAGTCTGCCCATATAGGCACATGGTTTGAAATCTCATATGGTCCAATCTCCGCCACCTCCACTCCCTCAAACAGAGGTTTAGAAACCCAGAGTTAATTATTCTTGTGCTAGTCCCGTGTGCCCTAGACAGATGGGTATAGTCTCTTTCCTTTGGGTGTAGCATCTTCAACACATCTACCGGATGACACCTCTTCCCAAAATGCCAAAGATACCTCATCACAGCCACCCTACCCTGCTCCCAGCCCTTTCCCCGATGTTTCCAAACCTGGGTCGAGGACTCTGTTCCAGTCCCCTCCTAATATAATGGGGAAGTATGGTAGCCTCTCTATCTGCTGCCTATTGTGAAAAAAAGTCAGGGTTTACTATATTAGGTGCATACACACTACCTAAAATCACATTATTCCCTTGGAGACTGCCACTGACCAGCATGTATCGACCCTCTGGATCCACAATCTCTTGAGCAGGTTGGAAACTCAGCCCCTGCCATATCAAAAGAGCCACTTCACCTTTCTTACCCTTAGATGTGGCCCCGAACACATCTCCAGTCACTCCCCCTTTGAGCTTAACTAGTTCCCCCTTTGCTTGATGTGTTTCTTACAGCATAATGATGTCCCTCTCTGGCATCGTAGCACCCTCAGCACCTTATAGCGTTTAACCATTACATTGTTCTGTTACGTATTTAACTATTACATTGTTTACTGTCAAAAAAATTGTTCCATGTAAAACAAGCCCTTGCTTTGTTGACTGTTGTTCAATTGTAAGCCGCATCTGAACTCTGGAAGATGCGGGATATAAATGATTGTTAAATAAATAAATAAATAAACAGGGCTACCAAATCTGCAGACATTCCAAGATATAACCTTCAGATGGGATCAATAAAGAACCAAAAGTCCACTAAAGATACATTCCATGTATTCTCCTGTGGGAGGCCCCCCCCCAGCCTGAAGCCTCCCATCCACTACTACTACTAATGAACATTTGTATAGCACTACAAGATGTACGCAGTGCTGCACAGGCACAAGTAAAGCACAGTTACTTACCTGTAACAGGTGATCTCTGGGAACAGCAGGAATAAGTCTTCACATATGGGTATCGTCGGTACCGACTGAGCCTGCGCGGGAACGCTCCCCAGCGTCCAGTAAGAAAGCTTTTGGGAGCATCCCACAGCACCTGCGCGCTGCCTTCCTGCCTTTCCTAACCGCTTCTCTCCAGTTCGAGTTTTAAAGCTGAGACAAAGAGAGAGAGAGGAAAGGAAAGATAGAGAGATACAACTCCTAGGGAACATATAGCATAAGAACATAAGATATGCCATACTGGGTCAGACCAAGGTCCATCAAGCCCAGTATTCTATTTCCAACAGTGGCCAATCTAGGTCATATGTACCCAGCAGTTTCCCCAAGAGACACAAGTTCCACAATGCTTGTACTAGGTCAAGCATTGATATCTTCGGTCACTTCTTAATAATGGTTTTTAAAGGGGAGGTGGGTGGGTTGTGAAGACTTATTCCTGCTGTTCCCAGAGATCACCTGTTACAGGTAATTAACTGTGCTATCTCCAGGAACAAGCATAAGAACATAAGATAAGAACATAAGATATGCCATACTGGGTCAGACCAAGGTCCATCAAGCCCAGTATTCTGTTTCCAACAGTGGCCAATCTAGGTTATATGTACCTAGCAGTTTCCCCAAGGGACACAAGTTCCACAATGCTTGTACTGGGTCAAGCATTGATATCTTCGGTCACTTGTTAATAATGGTTTATGGACCTTTCCTCCAGGAACTTGTCCAAACCTTTTTTAAACCCAGCTACACTAACAGCCCTTACTACATCCTCCGGTAACAAATTCCAGAGTTTGATTACACGTTGAGTGAAAAAATATTTTCTTTTATTAGTCTTAAATAGTTTACCCTGTAGCTTCATTGCATGTCCTCTAGTCTTTCTATATTCTGATAAGGTAAACAATTGATCTACGTTTACCCGTTCCACTCCATTCATTAATTTATAGACTTCTATCATATCTCCCCTCAGCCGTCTCTTTTCCAGGTTAAAGAGCCCTAACCTTTTTAGCCTTTCTTCATAGGAGTATCCTTCCATCCCCTTTACCATTTTGGTGGCTCTTCTCTGTACCTTTTCTAAAATCGCTATATCCTTTTTAAGATACGGCGACCAGAATTGCACACAATATTCAAGGTGCGGTCTCACCATGGAAAGATATAGAGGCATTATAATATCTTTTGTTTTATTTTCCATTCCTTTCCTTATCATACCTAGCATTCTATTTGCTCTCTTGGCCGCCGCTGCACACTGGGCCAAGGGTTTTAACATGGTATCCACAATGAAGCCTAAATCTTTTTCCTGGGTGGTGGTTCCTAATGTGGAACCTTGCATCGTGTAACCATAGTTTGGGTTGTTCTTCCCTAGGTGCATAACCTTGCACTTGTCCACATTAAATTTCATCTGCCATTTTGATGCCCAGTCTTCCAATTTATCAAGATCCTCTTGCAAATTTTCACAATCCTCTTGGG
This sequence comes from Ichthyophis bannanicus, assembly GCA_033557465.1. Lineage (NCBI taxonomy): Eukaryota > Metazoa > Chordata > Amphibia > Gymnophiona > Ichthyophiidae > Ichthyophis > Ichthyophis bannanicus. Next base: position 25,048,289 of record CM066035.1, read on the forward strand.
TTTTAATAACTTCAAATAGTTTTGTGTCATCTGCAAATTTGATAACCTCACTCGTTATTCCACTTTCCAGGTCATTTATGAATATGTCAAAAAGCAGCGGATCCAGCACAGATCCCTGGGGTACACCACTATTCACCTTTCTCCATTGGGAAAATTGGCCATTTAGCCCTACCCTCTGCTTTCTATCTTTTAACCAGTTCCTGATCCACAATAGTACACTGTCTCCTATCCCATGACTCTTTAGTTTTGCCAAAAGTCTCTGATGAGGGACCTTGTCAAAGGCTTTCTGAAAGTCCAGATACACAATATCAACTGATTCACCTTTGTTCACCGGTTTATTCACTCCTTCAAAAAAACATAACAGATTAGTAAGACAAGATCTTCCTTGTCTAAAGCCATGTTGGCTGTCTCCCATTAGGTTGTGACTATTCACATGCTGAGTAAGTTTATTCTTTATGATAGTTTCTACCATTTTTCCCGGTACTGACGTCAGGCTCAGCGGTCTGTAGTTTCCCGGATCACCCCTGGAACCCTTTTTAAAAATTGGTGTTACATTGGCGATCCACCAATCTTCAGGTATTAGAGATGATTTTAATGTTAGTTCACAGATTACTGATAGCAGTTCTGCAATCTCATATTTCAGTTCTTTCAACACCCTTGGATGTATACCATCCGGCCCAGGTGATTTGCTACTCTTCAGTTTATCTAATAGTTGTAAGACATCTTCCCGATGTATCGATATTTCCTTCAATTCTTCCGCATCTTTAAATACCACTTCAGTCGTGGGTAACATCCCTACATCTTCCTCAGTAAAGACCGAAGCAAAGAATTCATTCAGTCTCTCCGCTATCGCCTTGTCGCCTCTTAGTGCTCCTTTAACCCCTTTATCATCTAATGGACCAACTGACTCTCTCACAGGTTTTTTGCTACGAATGTACTTGAAAAGGTCTTTATTTCGCGTTTTTGCTTCCGCAGCAAGCTTCTTCTCAAATTCTCTCTTTGCCTGCCTTATCAATGCCTTGCATTTGACTTGCCAGTGCTTGTGCTGTTTCCAGGTTTCGTCATTTGGCTCTTTTTTCCATTTCCTGAAAGATGCTTTTTTGGCAACAACAGCCTCTCTGACCTCACCTTTAAACCATGCTGGCAGTTTTTTGGACTTCATTCCACTTTTCTTAAAGCGTGAAATACATCTGGTCTGGGCTTCCAAGATAGTATTTTTCAACAACACCCAAGCTTGATGTACGTCTTTAACCTTCGCAACTGCTCCTTTTAGTTTTTTCTTAACTGTTTTCCTCATTTTATCATAGTCTCCCTTTCGAAAGTTAAAAGGTAGTACTGTGGATTTCCTTACTATCCCTCCTCCACTAATTAAATCAAAGGCGATCATGCTATGATCACTATTGCCAAGTGGCCCCAACACCCTTATCTCTTGCACTAGATCTGGTGTTGCACTAAGGACTAGGTCTAATATGGCTTCCCCTCTGGTCGGTTCATGAACCAGCTGCTCCAAGAAGCAGTCATTTATTTCATCTAGGAACTTTATCTCCCTAGCATGTCCTGACGTGACACTGACCCAGTCGATACCGGGGTAATTGAAATCGCCCATTATTATTACTGCGCTGTAACTTTTGTTAGCTTCCTTGATTTCTTTGAGCATTTCATCATCCATTTGGTCATTCTGGCCAGGTGCTCGATAGTACACCCCCACTGCCATCGCCTTCCCCCTTTTATATGGAATTTCAATCCATATAGATTCTACAGCAGATTTTGTTTCCTGCAAAACTTTAGTCCTTTCTGACTCAATGCCCTCTCTAACATAGAGCGCAACCCCTCCACCAATTTGATTAGCTCTATCATTACGATATAGTTTGTACCCAGGTATCACAGTGTCCCACTGGTTGTCCTCCTTCCACCATGTCTCTGATATTCCAATCATATCTAACCTTTCATTTAGTGCTATATATTCTAACTCTCCCATCTTATTCTTTAGACTTCTAGCATTTGCATACAAGCATTTTAGAGAATGTATTTTATTCATGTTAATTTGGCTATTGTTAGACATGGGTAAATTGGGATTTTTAAGCTCTGTCTGCTCCATACTTGAGGGCATTTGGGCTACTTTACTCTTTTGTGAAACCTCTCTGCTTTTGGTAGTATCCTTCAAGGATACATTCTTCCGAACCATCTGCTCTTGGGCGACTGTCGGCTTTCCCCTAATATCTAGTTTAAAAGCTGCTCTATCTCCTTTTTAAAGGTTAATGCCAGCAGCCTGGTTCCAACCCGGTTAAGGTGAAGCCCATCCCTTCGGAAGAGCCCCTCCTTTTCCCAGAATGTTCCCCAGTTCCTAACAAATCCAAAATCCTCATCTCTGCACCATTGTCTCATCCACGCATTGAGACTGCGGAGCTCTGCCTGCCTTTTGGGTCCTGCGCGTGGAACAGGAAGCATTTCGGAGAATGCTACCATGGAAGTTCTGGATTTCAACTTCCTACCTAAAAGCCTAAATTTTGCCTCCAGAACCTCCCTACCACATTTTCCTATGTCATTGGTACCGACATGTACCAAGACAGCAGACTCCTCCCCAGCACTATCTAAGACCTTATCTAGGTGGCGCGTGAGGTCCGCTACCTTCGCACCAGGCAGGCATGTTACCAGGCGATCCTCATGTCCACCAGCCACCCAGCTATCTACATGCCTAATGATCGAATCACCAACTATAACGGCTGTCCTAACCCTTCCCTCATGGGCACGTGGCCCTGGAGAAACTTCCTCAGTGCGAGAGGGTTTTACATCACCTGGAGGACAGGTCCTAGTTACAGGATCACTTCCTGCCACACCAGGGTGATGCTCTCCTGTCACGTGACCTCTCTCCTCCATGGCAACAGGGGTGCTGCCAGACTGGAGGTTGGACTTCAGGACTATATCCCTGTAGGTCTCGTCTATGTACCTCTCTGTCTGTCTTATGTTTTCCAAGTCTGCTACTTTAGCCTCTAGAGAACGGACTTGTTCCCTGAGAGAAAAGAGCTCCTTGCACCTAGTGCACACGTAAGACCTCTCACTAACTGGGAGAAAATCATACATGTGACACTCAATGCAAAAGAGTGACACATGTATGATTTTCTCCCAGTTGGTGAGTCTTCACATATGGGGACTCCCTAGCTGCAGATGCCAGGGAGAGACCCCATGGTTGTGTGCCCTTGCAGAGGGCTCCACTTCCCCCCCCATGGATCTCTGGCATCCAACCAGGGTAGGTGGGTAGGAGTTGATTAGGAATGGAACAGGTGTTTGAGGACAGCCTGACCAAACGAGGCATCCCGGCGGGAGTCCTTGTCCAAACAGTAATGGGCTGTGAAGGTGTGAACCGAGGCCCAGGTGGCCGCTCGACAGATTTGGTCAATGGACACCGAGTTTAGATGAGCCATTGAGGCTGCCATGGCTCTCACATTGTGAGCTGTGACATGGCCCTCCAAAGAAATGTTCTTACTCTGGTAGGCGAAAGAAATACTCTGAGCAATCCAGCTGGACAGTGTTCTTTTAGAGACTGGAAGTCCTAAATGAGAAGGATCAAAAGCAACAAAGAGTTGAGAAGACTTTCTATGTTGCTGTGTTCTTTGTAAGTAGAAAGCGAGAGCTCTCTTACAATCCAAGGTATGAAGATTCCTCTCTGCATTTGATGCATGAGGTCCTGGAAAAAAGACAGGTAAATATACCTCCTGGTTCAGATGAAAAGGCGAGACCACTTTAGGCATAAAGTGTGGATTGGTCCTGAGGACTACCTTATCATGATGGAACCTTGTATAAGGTGGATTGCCACCAAAGCTTGCAACTCACTGATGCGGTGTGCTGAGGTGACTGCATTGAGAAAAACAATTTTCCAAGAAAGAAATTTCAAGGAGGTGGTGGCTAAAGGTTCAAAGGGTGGCTTCATAAGCTGGCCAAGAAACAGGTTTAAGTCCCATGCCACTGGAGGTGGTCTAATGGGAGGTTTAGTTAAAAGAATGCCTCTCATGAATCTTGCTATAAGAGGGAGAGAGGAGATAGGTTGTCCATTGAGAGGCTTGAGGGACGCTGCAATAGCACTCAAATGGACTCTTACTGAATTTGTTTTCAGGCCTGCATGGGATAGATGCAGGAGATACTCTAGTAGAGAATTCAGAGGTATTGCAAGAGGGTTTAGACCCTTCTCTGAACACCAAATGGTGAATCTTTTCCATTTGAAAGCATAGGAACGTCTAGTAGAAGGCTTCCTAGAGGCATGAATAACATCTCTGACTTGTTGAGAGAGATGAAAATCTTGAAGGTCTAGGCCCTCAGCAACCAAGCTGGGACAAAAGGTCTGGTGCAGAGCCTAAGTCCAGGGAAGGAGCTTGAGAGAGATGCAGAAGTAGAGGGTACCACACTTGGCGTGGCCAATGTGGTGCTATGAGGATCATGGTCCCTCGATCTCTCTGAAGCTTGAATAGTGTTTTGGGAATTAGGGGAATTGGTGGAAAGGCATAAAGGAAGTTTTGACCCCAGTGAAGGAGGAAGGCATCCTTGGCCTGAACTCCCTGACACGGAATTCTGGAACAGAACCGGGGAAGTTTGGCATTCCACGGTCTTGCAAAGAGGTCTATGTCCGGGGTTCCCCAAATTCGAAAAATCCTGGCTACCTGGTCCATGTGGAGGGACCACTCGTGTGGGAGCAGGACTCGACTGAGTCTGTCCGCCCAAGAGTTTTGAATACCTGGAAGATATACTGCCAGAAGATGGATGTGATGCTCTCTGGCGAAGGCCCATAGTCGCAAAGCTTCATTGCAAAACGACAGAGAGCCAGTCCCTCCCTGCTTGTTTACATAGAACATGGCTACTTGATTGTCCATATGGATGAGGACTGTCCTGTAGCTGAGCAGGGAATGGAACACTCTGAGAGCTAAGAATATTGCTCTGAGTTCCGATAGATTGATATGCAGAGAAGTCTCCTGTGGAGACCAGATGCCCTGGGTGGAGAGATCTTGCAGATGAGCTCCCCAACCCTTTGGAGAAGCATCTGTTGTGAGAGTTGCTTGGGGTAGCGGTTGCTGAAAAGGGGACCCCAGCAACAGGTTTTGAGAGGACTTCCACCACTGGAGAGACCAAAATAGATGACTGGAGTTTGCTATTTTGTCTGACAGGCAACCTGATGCCTGAGTCCATTGGGTGGACAAAGTCCATTGAGCTGCCCTCATGTGAAGGCGAGCATATGGAACCACATGCACGGTGGATGCCATGTGGCCTAATAGTTGTTACATCTCTTGAGCAGTTAATTGGGACTTTAACTGAATCTGGGAGGCTAACTGCACCAGACGTAGGCAACGGGCCTGAGGAAGATAGGCCCTTGCAGTTGTGGTATCCAGCAAGGCCCCTATGAACTCCAGAGACTGAGTAGGGGTGAGATTGGATTTTGGGATGTTTATTACTAGTCCCAAATACTGAAGGATACGCATTGTGCAGGTTAGACAAGTCTGGGCCTCTGACTGGGATGGGGCTCGAATGAGCCAGTCATCCAGATATGGGAATACGAATATTCCTAGAGTGCGGAGAAATGCAGCTACTACTGCCATGCATTTCGTGAACACCCTTGGTGCAGAGGCCAGACCGAAAGGAAGCACCCTGTATTGGTAGTGCTTTCCTTGAAAAAGGAACCGAAGGAACCTTCTGTGTGTTGGATGGATGAGGACATGGGTGTACGCATCCTTGAGATCTAGAGAACAAAGCCAATCCTGACTCTGGAGGTATGGAAGCAGAGCCCCTAGAGAAATCATTTTGAATTTCTCCTTGAATAGAAACTTGTTCAATTCTCTGAGATCTAGTATGGGTCTTTAGCCCCCTGTTTTCTTTGGGATAAGAAAATAAGGGGAGTAGAACCCTGAGCCCTGTTGAAGAAGAGGTACTTCTTCTATTGCCCCTTGGGCAAGAAGGGTAGCAATCTCCTGACCTAGAAGGTTGAGGAGAGATGTTGGAGAATTGAACTGTTTCACCATGGTGTGAGGAGGAAGGTTTAAGAAGTGAAGCTTGTACCCTTCCTTTGATGGAGAGGGTCCATTGCTCTGCTGTGATTTGCTCCCATCTGGGAGCAAAGTAAGTCAACCTTCCTGGAATGGTGAGGGGCTCTGGGTTTCCCAGAGCTAGAAAAGCTAAGTTCTCTAGTTGCAAGTCAAAGGCCCTGAGGAGGTTGAGGCTGCTGGGCTGTGGTAGGCCTGGCAGCCTTTGACTTGGCCTGTTTAGGTGGTTGCTGACGCTTTGCAGCAAAACGACCTGCAGAAGATGTCTGCCCATGAGCAGGATAATATCTTCCCTTTTTAGAAAAAGATGTCTTTTTGAACAATCTTTTCTTAACAGGGGCAGAGGTAGACTTTGAAAGTCGATCCAAAGCAGAGTTCTCAGCATCCATCTGAGTGGCCTTTGCTTGCCATTCCCTGCCAAACAGGTTTTCACCTGTACAAGGAAGGTTTCCCAACTCATCTTGGGCCCAGAGTTCCAAATCAGAGGCTTGTAACCAAGCAATTCTGCATGCACCTATGGCAATAGCCATGGCTCTGCTTACACACTCAAGAGTCAAAGGCTGCACGGTTGGAGAATTTGGAAACATCTTGGGCATGTTTGAGCCAAGTGAGAAATTCCTGCCTTTTATCTTCTGAAATAAAAGGAGCTAAAGTCTGCAGATGATCTGTGACTTCTTTTAGAAACATCCCCATATAGAGACTATAGGAGTTGATTCTGGCAGCAAGCATATTGGCCTGGAAAATCCTTCGGCCAAAAGCATCTAGAGTCCTACATTCACGTCCTGGAGTGTTAGATGAGTGTCTCTTTGCACTCTTTATTTTCTTCATAGCAGACTCAACCACAATAGAGTGGTGAGGAAGCTGAGTCTTATGAAAACCAGGACAGGGAGGGACACGGTACATGGTGTCTAACCTGCGAGAATGAGGAGAGGTGGTGAGAGGAGTCTCCCACATGCCCAACATGAGATCATAGAGAATCTCATGAATAGGTAAGGTAGCTGCTTCCTTAAGAGCCTTAGGATATTGCAAAATATCTAATTGCTTGGCTCTAGGCTCTGACTCAGAGGCCACTGTGATGGAGAGGCCTCTAGCCACTTCCCTAATGAAGTCTTGAAAAGACAAGTCCTCTGGAGGAGACATTCTTCGTTTTGGAGAATCAGACTCCTGAGGAAGAAGCACCGGTGCATCGACAGAAACCTCCGACTCATCAGAGTATCGCCTGATGTATCGCCTCAAGTATCGCCTGTCTGGATGCTCCTGTAAAGCCCGATATGCGTACCGAGTGGGATCGACATCGGGAGTAAGCGGTACCGGTTCGGTACCAATGGGCATCGTAGGACAGGGTACCGTTGCAGCCGACACCGAAGCTGATGTCGATGCAATCGGTACCGGCACCGGGAACGGTGTCGATGCTGGAGTCGGTACCGGCAACGGAGATTGTTGCGGTACCGAAGGCGTCGAAGCCTGCATAAATGCCGTAAGGGTGCGCTGCATGGACAGAATTTTCTGATCCATCGACGCCACCAGAGTCTGGATGTCAGTACCAGTGGAGGCCACCGGTACCCCAGAACACGGCAACAGGTGATCGGTCGAGGCCGTGCCATCGATGTCAACCTGTGACCCCATAGATAATGCTTTGGAAGCCGGAACTTCCCGCCGGGGTAATTTTGCCGGAGCGGAATCCTCGAGGGCAAGCCCGGAGGCATCTCGATGCTTGGAGGGAGATTTGACCTTCGAGGACCGGCTAGATTTATGTTTGGTTACCTGAGATCCATGGGAGGAAGAAGAAGCCCTGGAAGACGTCGATGCCACCGAGGCTGCATCAGAGGGAAACAGGGTACTGAGCTTGGCTGCTCGGTTCTGCCGACCCCTTTTAGACATCATGGTGCAGGACACACAATCCGTGATGGAATGGTCAGGACCCAAACATTTCAGACACCAATCATGGGTCTCGGTGACAGAAATAGTACCGCCACATTTTGTGCACTTTTTGAACCCGGAAGCGGGTTTCTCCATGAGGAGAAAATATTTAGGCCTAAGGCCCAAACTAAAAATGCACAGCTGAAAGAATAAAAGTTGTGTGTTTTTTTGAAGAAGAAGAAGAAGAAAGAAAAGAAAAACCGGCAGTACAGGTCTGACGTCGAAGGCAGACGCGACACAGAAAAATAAAGAAAAAAATAAAGAACTTCTTCTGCGGTGACAGGAACACGACCTGCTGGCTCCGCGGAAAATAATAACTGGAGAGAGGCGGTTAGGAAAGGCGGGAAGGCAGCACGCAGGCGCTGTGGGATGCTCCCAAAAGCTTTCTTACTGGACACTGGGGAGCGTTCCCACGCAGGCTCCGTCGGTACCGACAATACCCATATGTGAAGACTCACTCCTGCTTGTTCCTGGAGATAAGACAGTCCCTGCTCATCAGCACTTACAATCTAGTCAAGAGACACAACACGGTAGCTGTAGACATGGGATACAATTAGGGGGAATGGTAAGGAAATACAAAGGAAATCAGGTGAGTCAAGATCCCATCCAGCAAATAGCACTCAACGTAGGGGACCTAAAGTGGTCTTCCACCCCTGCACCCTGGTAGATAGGTCTATTTCCCCCCTCCCTTGGCCGCCAACTTCCTCCATTCTCCACTCACCCATCCAGAGATAGTCAATGCATAGGGACCCTCCCCCCATCTATCCAGGTGTTTCAGGCGCCTATCTCTCTATTCCCTTTCCATGGGATTCATGACCCACCAACCAGTCCCTCCTATCACAGCTATGCCACACTCATCTACCCCATCCAACGCTCATCCAGCTCCCCTCTCTCACATCTCCCTACCCCCATACACACTTCCCATGCAGACACCTGTTTCCACTGACTTTGTCCCCCCAATTATTTAATGCCTGCATCCCTTGACACACAGCTAATTTGCTTTAATTACCATCCATGTATGCATACAGCCTGATACCCTTATACACATTCCTCTCCTCCCATTCCTAGAGACTAGATCCCTTCCCACAAACCTATTCACATGCATTCCTCAACTGCCTCCTACACGGGTAATGACCATGCCAAAACCCAGCCAACAGTATTCAAACACTTACATAGTTATTACAAACTGGTGATAAAAAATACGGACTATTTTAGCCTGCTAACCACTTTCCTGAGATAGGGCAGTGTCCCCCATAATTAAGCCAGCACCAATTCCATGTGCTCTAAACCTTGTCGGGCTGGATGCCTCGAGTCTGTGGGTGTCCATTTTTCTGGGCATTATACCCATCTTGCAGGTAAAGGGGCTCTAGCCAGTTTTCAACATACCGAAACATCCCCATAGGGTAAACAGCAAGCCCATCAAGGGCCCAGTATGGTTAATTGGGCAGTCCCACGATCTTCCCATAGCTCTTTCTTGATCAATGTGATGCTGTTCAGAGACCCTCCTGCGGAGGCCCAATAATCCCCATCAAGACTCCAACTGAAGATAACATAAGTTTGACTGTCACCCACTTTTGCGGCAAGTGCAGGACTTACTAAGTTCCGACTGCTCTCAGAGCCACTCCAAGTGCTCTCTGTAATATGTAAGTGCCTCTGCAGGGGTATTAAAAAGCTGTTGCTGCCCATGATGCACCAATCACAACTCTGCAGGGTATATTAAGGAGAAACGCACCTCATTGTGTAGCAACCGGATACAAACCCTTCATAAAGGCCTTTTGTTGCAGAGAGACTGTCGTAGAGTAGTCCTGAAATATTAGTACTCTGAAGTCTTTGTGCTCCAATGATCTTTGGTTTCTTCCTGTTCTCAGTACCCCACCTCCTTGTACAGGAAATTTAAGAAGTGAGCCAAGATCACCCATGGGTGCTGTTTTCCTTCTCTGTGGGGTCCTAATTGATGAGCCCTGTTGATGGTCAGCTTTCCCAACAGCTTTTCCAGATGTAGGCTCAGGGGCAGCCATGTCTCCAGAAAGCCTCAAACGTCCTGGTGAGTGACAGATTCTGCCACCCCCACAATGCACAAGTTCTTCTGATGACTTCGGTTCTCAATATTATCTAGCTTAGCCTCTTGCTTGTGTATAAGTGTTTCCAGTTGTATTTTCCACGTGTGTCATGTCGACTATTGTCGAGTGTAGACACCTGCTGTTCTATTAGTGTCACTTGGTTGTTAAACTCTTACCAATTGTACCATTTGTGCTAGCTGGTCTGTGATTCCCATAAAGCGACTGTCCAGTGCTATTACCACTGCCTGGCATACTTTGCCTACCATGTGGGACATTTTCTTCAGTGGGCTTGGAGGGGAATCATCCACCATTTTGGTATTGCCAATGCGGCCTCTCTCACGCTGCACTGTCTTGGCTGCCATTTACCCCTTGAAGATCGGGGCTCAGTAAAGCACATTAGGCAATCTTCTTTAGATCTTTCCTCTCCTCCACAGGTGGTTACAGCACAATTTCAGGTGTTTTAATCGGTCGGAGAGGGAGAAAAGCACCAGAGTCAAAGTGTATAATGATTTGTTTGCTTTTCTGAAGACTTGTTTAAAAGTATGTTGTGAAATAATGTGATGCAGTGAGCCAAACAGGAGTGGAGTATTTCATCTTCTAATACAATGTGATGCTCTTCGGAGACCCTCCTGTATTAGAACAACTTGCAAAACAAAGTGGACAAGGCCGTGGACCGGATGGGATACATCCCAGGATACTGAAATAGCTCAGAGAGGTTCTTGCAGGGCTGTTAAAGGATGTTTTTAACAGATCCTTGGAAACAGGAGTAGTTCCTCAGAACTGGAAAATGGCTAATGTGGTACCTCTTCACAAAAGTGGTGACAGGGAAGAAGTGACAAACTACAGGCCCGTGAGCCTTACCTCGATGGCAGGAAAAGTAATGGAGGCGCTCCTGAAAGAGCGAATAGTGGACTTTCTCAAAACCAACAGGTTGCATGATCTAAGGCAACATGGTTTTACCCAGGGCCGGCCCGTCCATTGAGCAAGAATGTTTTTTGCACAGGGCCCCGCATTTCAGGGGGCCCCGCGCAAAAAACATTCTCCATCATCCCAAGTAGATTAAAAAAAACCCGGCTGCTGCTCCTGCCACTTCTGCCGTGGCAGCGGCAGAATCAAGCGGTCCGCCGCCGCCGTGGGGCCCCCCTACCCGGAAAAGCCTCCCTGCAGCATCAGCTAGCTCCGGAGTCCCAAAGCGCGGGCTTTCAGAGCCGCGAGAGTTTCCCTTTCTCGCGGCTCTGTTAATCCTGCCGGGGCTGATGGGATTTCCCATCACCCTCGGCGGGCTTAGCAGAGCCACGAGAGGTCAAAGAAGCTCTCTCTTCGCGGCTCTGAAAGACGCCCGCGCTTTGGCACTCCAGAGCTAGCTGATGCTGCAGGGAGGCTTTTCCGGGCAGGGGGTAGGGGGGGCCCCACGGCGGAACGCTTGATTCTGCCACTGCCACGGCAGAAGCAGCAGCAGCAGCCGGGTTTTTTTTTAAATCTACTTGGGATGATGGGGGGAGGGGGTTAGGACTGGTAATGGGCTATGGGGGGGGGGGTTAGGACTTGGAAGTGGGCTGATGGGGGGGTTAGGACTAGTAATGGGCTATGGGGGAGCTAAGACTGGAAGTGGGCTGATGGGGGGGTTAGGACTAGTAATGGGCTATGGAGGGGGCTAAGACTGGAAGTGGGATGATTTATTTATTTTTTATTTATTTAGTGTACATTTGTATCCCGCTGCTTCCAGCGATCAGCAGCGGTTGCTATACATGGTGAGAGTGGCTGTACCGGCCAGGAATTAGAAATATATACATTGCGATTAGGGAGGGAGAGGTAGTGCACAGCAAACATAGGGTTACAGATTACAGTTGATTGATGTTAGGACTTCACACAGGATACTTTATATACATATTTACACATGACTGAAAGCAGTTCTCATTGTGAGTTTACATAGGGTACGGTGGTTGCCCACGCATGGAAGACAGTTGGTAGTGGGAAATGATGGTAGTGGGGTACAGGGCCTAGGTTTTATTGTAATGCGATTGGAAGAGGTGGGTCTTAAGCTTTTTTCTGAAATCTTTGGGCTGATGGGGGGGTTAGGACTAGTAATGGGCTATGGGGGAGGCTAAGACTGGAAGTGGGCTGATGGGGGGGTTAGGACTAGTAATGGGCTATGGGTGGGCTAAGACTGGAAGTGGGCTGATGGGGGAGGGTTAGGACTAGTATTGGGCTATGGGGGGCTAAGACTGGAAGTGGGCTGATGGGGAGGTTTAGGACTGGTAATGGGTTATGGGGGGCTAGGACTGGAAATGGGCTGATGGGGGGTTAGGACTGGTAATGGGCTATGGGGGGGCTAAGAATGGAAATGGGCTGATGGGGGGTTAGGACAGGTAATGGGCTATGGAGGGGGCTAAGTGGAAATGGGCTGATGGGGGGGCTAAGACTGGAAATGGGCTGATGGGGGGCTAGGACTGGAAATGGGTGATGGGGAGGTTAGGACAATGGGCTATGGGGGGGCTCAGACTGGAAATGGACTGATGGGGGTAGGATTAGTAATGGGCTATGGGGGGGCTAGGACTGGAAATGGGCTGATGGGGGGTTAGGACTAGTAATGGGCTGTGGAGGGGCTAAGACTGGAAATGGGCTTGCGGGGGGTTGCTAGGACTAGAAATGGGCTGAGTGGAAGGAGGGCTTGAACTGCAAATAGCTGATGGGGAGGGGGGCTTGAAATGGAAATGAGCTGAGTAGAAGGGGGGCTTGAACTGCAAATAGCTGATGGGGAGGGGGGCTTGAAATGGAAATGAGCTGTGAGGGGAAGGAGCTAGGACTGGAAATCGGCTGAGTGGGGGGGGGGGCTAGGACAGGAAATGGGCTGATGGAGGGGCTAGAATAGGACTGGAAATGGGCTGTTGGGGGGTGCTAAGATTGGAAATGGGCTGTGGTAGCGGCTTGGATTGAAATGGACTCATGGAGGGGCTAGAACTGGAAGTAGGCTCATGGGTGGCTTGAAGTGGAAATGGCTGAGTGGAGGGGAGCTAGGATTTGACATGGGCTTATGGTGGGGCTAGGAAAGGACTAGAAATGGGCTGATGGGGGGCTGGGATTGGAAATGAGCTGATGGAGGGACTCGGATAGGACGGGAAATGGATGGGGGAGCTAGGACTGGAAATGGGCTGATGGTGGGGCTAGGATAGCATTGGAAATGGGCTTATGGGTGGCTAGGACTGGAAATGGGCTGATGCAGGGACTAGAAGGGAGCAGATGCTGGGTGGGGCTGGAACTAGAATGGAACTGATGTTGGGGAAGATTAGAATGGGATGGAGCTGGGAGAGTGAAATGGAGAGGGAAAAAATATTTTGTGTGGGAGGGAAGACAAATCTACAATTGGCCGGATATTGGGAGAGTAAGTGGGGATTGAGGATGGAGGGGTAAAATTTGAATGGATGAAATAGGAATGAGGGAAGAGCAAAAGGAGAAAGATTAGTGTATTAAAGCAGATGTAGAGAGAGAATGGAAAAAAACTAGAAGACAGAAGAAAGGACAAATGGACAGCAGACGATGGAGAGTTAGCAGAAGACACAAAGAAACCAGAAGAAAGTGGCTGGAGCAATTGCAGCTGAAAAAAAATGCACAAAAGGTAGAAAAATATCTCTTTATTTTGAATTTATTAATTGGAATATGTCAGCTCTGGGAAATGTGCATCATTAACGTCTGTGCTTTGTTTAGTACAAGAGCAAATTAATGTATAGTTTTATTTCTACAGTGTTGAACATTCCAAGTTTGGCTTTTGGGATTCCCAGTTTAATTATTGTCGTCCTGTTTCTAAATTGTGATTCCTTGTTTGGTGATGGTCTATGTTCTGTTCATGTGTAACAGAGCTGAGGTATTCAGTTTATATAATTCCTATTTGACATTGCCACTTGTTCTCTTTCCCCAGTAGGTCATGTATTGTTGTTCTCTGAAATGTACTGGTTTAATATTTGTAGTGTTGCCTTTTGATAGTTAGGGTATGGTGCTTTGTGAGTCCTGGTAGTGCTGTTAGGATACGGTGGGTTTGCTAAGAGTTCTAAATGGGCAGTGTTTGTAGTAGTTCCTAATGTGCCTGGCGCTTGGTACTGGATTATAGTAATGTAGAAATCTTTTAGTCTTTCTTTATCCATACACTCATTAAGAGGCATGTTTACTAAAAGTTAGTGTATGGTAGCATTATGCAAATATTTATGCAAATGAGGTCCCTTATACAAATGAGGCCCTGCACCCCCCTTGGGCCGCCCCTGGTTTTACCAAAGGACGAACTTGCCAAACAAATCTGATTGAGTTCTTTGACTGTGTGACCAAAGAACTAGATCAGGGGCATGCGATTGATGTCATCTATCTGGATTTCAGCAAAGCCTTTGATACTGTTCCTCATAGGAGTTTTATTAATAAACTCAATTTGGAGATGGGTCCCAAGATGGTGAACTGGATCAGACAACACAAGGTGATGGTAAATGGCGCTCTCAGATGAAAGGAGGGTGATTAGCGGGGTGCTCCAGGGTTTGGTCCTGGGCCCGGCACTGTTCAATGTATTTGTGAGTGACATTGCTGAAGGACTGAATGTAAAAGTCTGTCTTTTTGCAGATGACATGAAAATTTGCAAGAGAGTGGACTCCCCTGAGGGAGTGGCTAACCTGAGAAAAGATCTACAAAAGCTGGAAGAATGGTCTAATGCTTGGCAGTTAAGATTTAATGTGAAGAAGTGCAGTGTCATGCACTTGGGAAGCAGAAGTGCAAGGGAAATGTACGCAATAGGGGGCGAGAGGTTGGTGTGCACGGACCAGGAGAAGGACCTTGGTGTGATTATTTCTGAGGATCTCAAGGTGGCAAAACAGTGCGACAAGGCAGTGGCAAAAGCCAGGAGGATGTTGTGTTTCATAGAAAGAGGAATTTTTATTTATTTATTTATTTTATTTAACACTCATTTTTATACCGCATCTTCCAGAGACCAGCAGAAAGGAAGAGGTACTAATGCCACTGTACAAATTGCTGGTGAGGCCTCACTTGGAATACTGTGTTCAGTTTTGGAGACCGTCTCGCAAAGGATGCAAAAAGACTGGAAGCGGTTCAGAGGAAGGCGACCAAAATGATTTGGAGCCTGCATCAAAAGCCTTATGAGAAGAGACTTGAAGACCTAAATATGTATATTCTGGAGGAGAGGAGTGATAGGGGAGATGTGATTCAGACCTTTAAATACTTCAAGAGTATTAATGAACAAACAAACCTCTTCCAAAGACATAGAAGCTGTAAAACTAGAGGGCATAACATGAAGCTGCAAGGGGGTAAATTGAAAGGCAATGTCAAGAAATACTTTTTCACTGAAGGGGTGGTGGATGCTTGGAATGCCCTCCCGATGGAAGTGGTGGGGGCAAATACAGTGACAGAATTCAAAATGGCATGCAACAGACACAGTGGATCCCTTTACAGCAACAGGATAAAATCTAAATAAACTTAACCATCTAATTTCTCAACATACAGGGGTGTCCTACACAGAGCAGTGGGTTCACCCCTAAACAAAGACATGGGGAGGGGTGACGTGCACGGAGTGGCAGGTGCACCTACTCTTGCCATCTTACTGGGCAGACTAGATGGACCATACTGGTCTTTATCTGCCATCATTTATTATGTTACTATGTAACTTATATTCTTCTTGAGATTTTTTCACATGCCATTGCCTCACACCATGTAAGGATGGTCTACTCGGGGCTAGTGGGCAGTCCCCCTAAATCGACTGCCATTTCATATTTCAAACATCAAAGATCCTTTGTAAAAGTCCCTCTTCAGGGAAAATACTAATGCTTCATTACCACTAATCATTGAATACCATTGTGCTTCAGGGTTTTCTATACAAACATTTCTATGTCTAAGATGGATTGCCTCTCTTAAAGGTTAAAGCCCTGTCTTAGTCTGTCTGTACCTACTACTCACAATCTTCCATCCTCTCTCTCTTGCCTTGAATGAAGAGAAGGGAAGATCCGAGTTATGGTATCAGCTGAATGCACTGTACTAATCCCAGGCTCACCAAGTGAAAAATCTTCCTTGGTTCTTTGGCTCTAATTCTCTAAATTAAATTGCAAACAGAGTAAGGAATTAAATAAAAATAAAACACAACACACACACAATTATATCAGAAACAGTACTGCTTAGGCAGCGGAATTTGGGCCTGCATACTTAAATAGTTCTCCCATAATTCCTAGTTCAGTTAGGCCAGAGTACTACTTCTGTTAGGAAAAAAAACTGCTTCATGGTACAAATTTGTCTTATTTAACCTTTCTTATATACCGCCTTTCATGATATCAAGGCAGTTTACATTGAACAAACTGAAATTACATTAACAGGGCATTATAACTTGGAGATAACTATTGTACAGGGAACATGGGCTATGGAGGGTTAAGTGGCTTGCCCAAGATCACAAGGAGCACCTGTGGGACTAGAAACCCCAGTCCTTCCGGCCCAAGATTGCTGTCCTCTAGTGGGATTTGAACCCCCAACCTTCTGGCCTGAGGTAACTTGCTCCAACCACTAGACCACTCCTCCCTCTGTCATGCCTCTGCTTTACAGTTGAAGCTAAACATTACGGGGGCCCTTTCCTGTCCTCGTACTCCTTCCCTGCTTATTGTACAAGGAAGCTAGACGGGGGCAGGGAATTGGCAGATTGGGGCAGTGTTGTGTTGGGTGGTTGTCGGCTCTGGACATATAGGGCTGATTCCAATACGTCCGGGGCCGACTGCTTAGACGAGGAACTTATTCCACCTCTGAGGTGGAATAGTTCCCTGATTAGGCAGAGGATGGTGGCCTGGGGCATGGCAGCAGCGGGAGGGGGCAGAGAGTATTCCCTGCAGCCTGACCCTGGCCATGGGATGCCGGATTGGGGGTTGGGCTTTGAGGGAAAGGAGCTGGCAGCCGGGGATCCCGGCTTTACAATGGAGCTGTAATGCTATGGCAAATGGACACTATGGTGCCATGGCCCCATTGTAAAGCCCAGACTGAGTTAGTCGGGTATGGCCTGTACGTGCAGGCTAGGCTGAATTGTGGTTCTGGCCTGCACGTACAGGCCTGTTCGTGATTCTGATCCTGCAGGGCTAGACGCACCCCGTGGAATTGGAATTGCAACTCCCTCTGTGCGTTTGGATCCGGCTGGGCACACAGAGGGCCAGTATGTCTGGGCTGGAATCGGTCCCTACATGTTTTAGGTCAAACTAGGCACAGACATTGCTCAGCCTTATCAGGATAAGCAAAAACATTCTCTTTTTTTCACCAACATCTACAAAATACAGCCTTGGCTTGTATAATATCCTCTATTACGCCAGGGAATTTCCAACTTTGGTCCCAAAGGTCCCTGTAACTGGCTGTCAGCAAAATTCTAAGCCATTCTCCATATTAACTCTTTCAGAGCGTCCTGGTACCCCACTTCAAGTCCCTTTCAACAGTTCCTACGGTGGCGAAGAACATGGGACCCCGAACATCAAAGAGAATACTTCACTAAACAAGATAATTACAATAAGCTGATAAATCAAAGTAAACGTGAATATCAGAACAACCTCATTTGCAAAGCTCTTAATAGGCCTAGAGAATTATTTGAAATTACTAAGTCCCTCATACAAACCCCTACTACTCCAAAAGGCCCAAGCTTGAACCCACAAGACTACATCACGTACCTCCAGAAAAAATTCCCCTGTGCTAAAGAGACAATAGCACTAAATCAACTATATACAGACACAGCCAACAGCCCACCAAACTGGACTTCATTCACCCCAATTTCAAAAACCCAACTAGATCAAATCCTTGCCCCAATGAACACCACCGCCTTGCCACTAGACCCATGTCCAACAGCATGAGTTAAAACAGCCAAGAAAGAGCTAACATCTCTGCCGCTCAAAATCATAAACTTCTCCCTCTCCCAAGGTCTGATGCCACTAACCTGAAGACCTCCTCAGTCAGGCCCACGCTGAAAAATGCTACAGCTGACCCTGCCCTACCCACTTCATACAGATCCATCTCTAGTATTCCTCTCCTAGAAAAATAGTAGAGAAAGCCGTTCAACTCCAGCTCCAGGATTTTGTAAATTTAAACACACCGACACCACTACATCACTGAAATGCCTCCCTTCTTGACACCCTGCTTAAAGGAACTGAAAGAACTAAACATGCATTTGTCCTTATTTTCATAGACATCTTTGCAGCCTGAGACTCCGTAAACCACAGAAGACTCCTCACCCGCCTTGCAGAACTTGAAGTAATGGGACACACCTAAGAGAGTTCCACTTATACCTATCTGATCACATGCAACTGGTTAAACTGCAAAATACCACCTCAAAGCCATTCCAAATACATCAAGGCCTACTGCAAAGATCAGCTCTCTCAGCCCTCTTATTTAACCTATACATCCAGCCATCTGTCACATACTCCGGGAACACAGGATAATGTACCATATCTATGCAAATGATAATGTTATATACCCATTTGCAACAAGGAATCCAGACTTCTCTGCCATCCTTCCATGTCTCAATGAAGTGACGCAGTGGCTACATGAACAATCGCTCATGCTGAATTGAATAAGACAGAAGCACTGGTGGTCAACAGAGACCCCACCTACGTTCCAGCAGATTCATTAACTATAGCAACCCCATCAAGTCAGAAGTCAAATACCTTGGAGTGACGTTAGACCAGAAACTGAACTTTCAAACACACATAAAGAAAACAGCTGCAGCAACATACCAAAGAATAAGTTCTGCCCACTACTGGACCATAATCTATTCCACACTGTCTGCCAGTCGACCATAATCTATTCCATACTGTCTGCCAGTCGACCATAATCTATTCCACACTGTCTGCCAGTCGACCATAATCTATTCCACACTGTCTGCCAGTCGACCATAATCTATTCCATACTGTCTGCCAGTCGACCATAATCTATTCCACACTGTCTGCCAGTCGGCCATAATCTATTCCACACTGTCTGCCCACTACTGGACCATAATCTATTCCACACTGTCTGCCCACTACTGGACCATAATCTATTCCACACTGTCTGCCAGTCGACCATAATCTATTCCACACTGTCTGCCAGTCGGCCATAATCTATTCCACACTGTCTGCCCACTACTGGACCATAATCTATTCCACACTGTCTGCCCACTACTGGACCATAATCTATTCCACACTGTCTGCCCACTACTGGACCATAATCTATTCCACACTGTCTGCCAGTCGACCATAATCTATTCCACACTGTCTGCCAGTCGGCCATAATCTATTCCACACTGTCTGCCAGTCGGCCATAATCTATTCCATACTGTCTGCCAGTCGATTATCACCCTGATTTGGGATTATTGTAACTCCATACTCTAAGGTCTCCCAAAATGTTCACTCCTCCCACTCCAAATGGCCCAAAACTTGGCTGCCCACTTGATATCACTGTCACCTAGACAAGACCATATCACCCCAGTATTAAGAGAGCTACACTGGCTCCCCATCCAAGTTCGCATACAATACAAATCAATCATGAATACCTTCAAATGTATGCATTATCTAACTGCTGGCTGCGTGCCGTTGCTCAAACACACATCCCTAGGCAACAGACCAAGAAGATACCAAACCACGAACCTCCTTGAAGTTTTAAGGCATAAACAACCAGCACACAAGAAAAATGCCATTGTACCTTTTCCGTATACGGACCTATCTTATGGAATTCCCTTCCGACTCAACTAAGAACAACAGCTGACTTGAAAGACTTCAGAAAGAAACTTAAAACCCACATTTTCCTGGAATGTTATGGGTCATAATGTTAAGTTTCCTCATAACCAAATGCCTAAATACACCTGAATCTAGAGCCAAACATCCAAACTAAACAGTTCACCCTGTAAATAGTTATCTGTTCAAGGATTAAATTGATGGTAACTAACTACTAATTAAACCTATGTTCCATGTAACTATTTCCAAGTTGCGTACGATAAAAACTGCCTTGATGTCACTGAAAGGAGGTATATAAAAACATAAGATTTGCCATACTGGGTCAGTCCAAGGTCCATCAAGCCCAGTATCCTGTTTCCAACAGTGGCCAATCTAGATCATAAGTACCTAGCATTCTCCCCAAAAGACACAGGTTCCTCAATGCTTGTATTGGGTCAAGCACTGATATCCTGGGTCCCTTTTAATAATGGTTTATGGACCTTTCCTCCAGGAACTTGTCCAAACCTTTTTTTAAACCAAGCTACACTAACAGCCTTTACTACATCCTCCGGTAGCAAATTCCAGAGCTTGAAATATATAAGAAATGTTAAATAAATTAGTTCCTGATCCACAATAGAACATTGCCTCCTATCCCGTGACTTTTTAATTTCACCAAGAGTCTCATGAGGGACCTTGTCAAAGGCTTTCTGAAAATCCAGATTCACTATATCAACTGGCTCGCCTTTGTCTGTTTGTTTATTTATTTATTTTATTTATTTAACATTTTTTATATACCGCACTATTCATCATCAGTGCGGTTTACATTGAACAACAATATACCTGTCAATCCATGACTGATCTAGGTTTACAGATAACAGGGAAGATAAACTGGGTGTGAACTGGGGATAACTATCTACATAATTATACATAATTATATATACATTGAATAGGTTACATCAAGATTCGATATTTGACAAGAATACAGACTACAAGACTACAGTGTTTTCACATTTTGATCCTTTGTTCTGGATTGCTGTTATGTGTAGGAGTTATCTGAGTGGGCGATAGTGTGTATGGTAGCCTGAAGTGCAAAGTGAATAAATAGTGCTTGATGGACTTTCTAAATTGGGTGATATCCCTGATTGATCTGATGTTTGGAGGTAGATTGTTCCAGCACTTGGGAGCATAGGACACAAAAGCTCTGTTAGTAGTTTGTTGTGTCCATTTTGTGGAGATACTAGGAGTAACTAGTGTGTTTTCTGCTACTAGTCTCCTGGGTCTGTTTGGTGTCAGGGTGATGAGATTTGAGATCGATGCAGGAGATAATTTATTAATAGCCTTGAATGTGATGAGGAGGGTTTTGTTTGTTGTTCTGCAGTTTATCGGAAGCCAGTGCAGATCGATCAGTATTGGTGTTATATGATCTCTTATAGAAGCTCCAGATAAGATGCGGGCTGCCGCATTCATCGCCAGTTGAAGTGGATTTAGTGTATTCTTGGGGAGGCCATGAAGGATGATATTCGCATAGTCAAAATGCGGTGTGACTATTGCTTGGAAGACTGTACGGAAGTCCTTTGTCTCCATCATTGGTTTCAGGTGGCGCAGTGTTTTTAGTTTGTAGTAAATTGACCTTACTGTGTTCTTTATGTGCTCTTTAAGATTGAGTTTTTGGTCGAGTATCACACCGAGGTACTTTATGGAGGCCTTGATTGGGAGTTCTGCATCTCTTACTATGAGGGTGGTTGGCGGAGAAAATTGCTTGTTTCTTGTGGCTATGAGTACTTCGGTTTTCTTGAAGTTTATTCTCATGTTCTGATTGAGAAGCCAGTCGGTTATTGTGTTGAAACAGTTGATTAATGGAGAGTAGTCAGGGTTTGAGATATTGATCGGTGTGAATATTAGCAAGTCATCCGCGTATAGTAGGCAGGATATACCGAAGTCTCTGGTGATTTGGCAGATTGGTTGCATGTATATATTAAAAAGCAACGCAGATAGAGATGGAGGAGTGGAGGAGTGGCCTAGTGGTTGGGGCAAGGTACTTCGGGCCGGAAGGTCGGGGGTTCAAATCCCACTGGAGGACAGCAACCTTGGGCCGGAAGGACTGGGGTTTCTAGTCCCACAGGTGCTCCTTGTGGTCTTGGGCAAGCCACTTAACCCTCCATAGCCCATGTTCCCTGTAAAATAGTTCTCTGTGTGCTGTGCTTTCCTGTCTAATCAATGTGTTTATACCTCAAAAATTTCCTGTCATGATTTGACAATTTCCAATCTGTAATCAAACCGCTGCTGATCGCTGGAAGTAGCGGTATACAAATGTATACTAAATAAAAATAAATAAAAATGAGCCTTGAGGTACTCCCTGTTTCTGTTTGAAGGGTTCAGATGTAATGTTGCCTGTACGGACCTGTTGCCAGCGCTCATCTAAGTAAGATTTGCACCAGTTCCAGGCTTGGTTACGGATGCCTTTTTCGTGAAGTCTAGCTAGCATAATCTTATGGTTGACTGAGTCGAATGCCGCTGATATGTCCAGAAAAATCATTGCAATGGCCATGTGAATGTTGTCAATCCCACAAATGAGTTTGTTAAGTAGTGAAGTCATGAGTGTTTCTGTTCCGTGAGCTTCTCGGAATCCATGTTGGCATGGGTCCAACGGGGCTGCTGTGTCAATGTGGTGTTGGATCTGCCTCTGAGTTTCCTTTTCAAGTATCTTGGCTAGATAGGGAATGCTGGAGATTGTGCGGTAGGACTCTTCCTTCGTTGGGTCCATCAGGTTGTTTTTTAGCAGAGGGCGAATTGATGTTTGTTTAAGGGCAGTAGGGAAGATCCCAGTTAGATAGGAGATATTTGCGATCTTAGCTATGTGAGGGCTAAGCTCGGCACGTAAGGTTTTGATCCAGTTGTTCACACCTTCAAAAAAATATAATAGGGTTAGTAAGACAATACCTTCCTTGGCTAAAACCATGTTGGCTTTCTCCCATTAAACCATGACTACATGTTCAGTAATTTTATTCTTTATAATGGTTTCTACAATTTTGCCCAGTATTGATGTTGGACTAACTGGTCTGTAGTTTCCCAGATCGCCTCTGGAACCCTTTTTAAAAATTGGCGTTATGATGGCCATTCTCTTCAGGTACTACAGATGATTTTAATGAAAGTTCACAGATACTAATAGATCTGCAATCTCATATTTCAGTTCTTTCAGCACTCTCTGGTGTATACCATCTGGTCCAGGCAATTTGCTACAATTCAGTTTATCAAATAGTTGTAATACATCTTCCCGGTTTATCGAAATTTGTTTCAATTCTTCTCCCATCCCTGAAATGGTATTTAAAGTTATGTAACTTCCCTACATCATCTTCAGTAAAGACTGAAGCAAAGAATTCAGTCTCTCCACAATGACCTTGTCCTCCCTTAGTGCCCCTTTTACCCCTCTATCATCTAAAGCAGAGGTTCCCAACTCCAGTCCTGGAGGACCAAACACCATTCAGGTTTTCAGGCTGTCCTTAATAAATATGCATGAGATGCATTTGCATGCACTGCCCCCATTCAAACATATTTCATGCATATTCATTAGGGACAGCCTGAAAACCTGAATGGTGTTTGGCCCTCCAGGACTGGAGTTGGGAACCTCTGATCTAAAGGTACAAATAACTCCCTCTTGGGCTTTTTGATACAAATGTAATTGAAAAAGGGATTTTTTTGAACATTTTTGCTTCCACAGCAAACTTTGTTTCAAATTCTCTCTTTGACTGCCTTATCAATGCTTTGCATCTAATTTGCTAGTGCTTATATTTCCTGTTTTTGTCATTTGGCTTCTTTTTCCATTTCCTGAAAGATGCTTTTTTTGGTTACAACAGCCTCTCTGACCTCATCTTTAAACCATGCTCGCAGTCTTTTGGCCTTCCTTCTACTTTTCTTAAAGCATGGAATACATGTGATCTGGCCTTCCAAGAAAGTATTTTAAAACAATGCCCATGCTTGATGTAAACCTTCAACCTTTGCAACTGCTCCTTGTAAATTTTTTCTTAACCATTTTCATCGTTTTATAATAGTCTCTCGTTTGTTTATTAAAATTCTGATATACCACCTCAGACACGGGTACATACCTCGTAACAAAGCGGTTTACAAAGGATATAGCTTGTGACACAGTGGCAGGACCGGAAGCCATGGAAACTGATACTGACCCGCTGGTTGGTTCAAGTATTGCAGGAAAATGCAAGGTTTTCCCTTCTCAGCACAAGCTGCAGGGAGCTAATCAGCTAACACAGTTCACCTCAGGGGAGGAGAGAAGCAGAGCTGCTGATTGGGCACGCCCTAGTAGGAGGCGGGCTCCCCAGAGCAGGGGCACCTTGTTAAGCAGAGATAAGGAAGACAGTAGTATGATGAGGTTGAGGAGTAGGACGAATGGAATGAGAAGTGAAAGTGGATTGAGCCCACGAGTGAGAAGGCAAAGGACATTGGAAAAGCAACAAGGAAAGGGGAGTGACTTTGGAATAAAGCAAGAAGCTCTCTTGGATGCAGAATCCTTTGACCCAGCAAGAGAAACACTGCCCAGCTGTAATACAAGGAAAAGGGATTCAGAACCAAGAAGTAGGTACCAGGGATACTCAGTGCCTGAAAGAACCTTCTGGGAGCAACAGAGGTTAGAAGCACTGAGAGACCCAGGATTAAAGCCTAGGTTTCTAGAAGACACAGTTGACCCTTGGAGAGAAAGGCACCGTGGCAAGGCATTCTCAGACAAGCCTCATTTTAAGGTACCTGCTGTATTTAATTCCTATGACAAGTTTTATGAGAAGCCAGAAAGAGTGAATGCTGACTTTAAAGCTCAGGACAGTTTCAGGCAGTGTGAGAGCCGTTGGCTACAGCCTGAAGTCTCTTTAAACAAACCCAGCTTTTCTCACCAAACAGCTCAAGCTTTTAGCAAGCAGGCTGACATAAAGAATTCAGCTGAACTGTTCAGAAGAGAATTAAGCCAAGATAATTCAGGAGGTCCTACCTTTGAATCACTCTTTAAGAGCAGATCTCGTGCAGAGGAACTTGTTAACCCAACACTTGCAAACAGAGATAAGTGGGGGAGGGGTAACTCCACTGCAGGCATTGATTGTTTAAACAGAGACGGCATTACTTGCTGTCCAGAAGTAAATAATCACTTACCTAAGCAAGGAGAATATCCTCAGTCTAGCCCAGCTAGAAGGCAGGCTGAACTTCTTCTCAATGAGTTTAAACAGTTCTTAGATAAAAGAGCTGTTGCTGAACAAAACTCAGTCCAAGCAGGAAATAGTCCTGAGACAGGAATACCACTACCTGCTCCATTGCCCATGATTGAAATTAATCAGCCAATGGACTGCTCAATTGGGCTGATTGACAAAGCTGACTAAAGCAAAGCTTGAATGGTCATATTTTCTACCTTATCCTGAATGGTATGCTGTTCAAATACCTGGATGCAAAGCTTATGAAAATGAGTAGTGGTTATGTACCTGAATGAAGAGTTTATGAAGCACTAGGAAAATAAGCTAAAATATAATCTGGTTACAACACATGAGCATTATTGTTTCTCATTTGATTATTTGTGAATACAAAGTAAAAGGACACATGATGTAATGTGCACTCCAGTGTGAAGAATAATTTAAGCACAGTATTGAAAACCCTGCATTTTTCCTTTGTTCCTGTTTTGGTAATCCTCACGCCTTTTCCATTCCACCAAGGAGCGGGGTAAATAAAATTCTTACAAAATAAATATTCTTGTTCCCGACTATCATTTGGCCCCCACAACTACAAAAGGCCCATCCCTCCTTAACCCTCAAGGTTAGGGAGTGGGTGCAGGGTAACAAGCTTTATTAGAAAAGGTTCAGAGAAGAGCCACCAAAATGGTAAAGGGGATGGAAGGATACTCCTATGAAGAAAGGCTAAAAAGGTTAGGGCTCTTTAACCTGGAAAAGAGACGGCTGAGGGGAGATATGATAGAAGTCTATAAATTAATGAACGGAGTGGAACGGGTAAACGTAGATTTCCTTGCCATCTTCCCTCCATTTATTAAATCAAATGCAATCATGCTATGATCACTATTGCCAGGTGGCCCCAACACCCTTCTCTCTTGTACCAGATCCTGTGTTCCACTAAGGACTAGGTCCAAAATAGCTTCACCTCTTGTCAGTTCATCAACCAGCTACTCCAAGAAGCAGTCATTTATTTCATCTAGAAACTTTAGCTGTCTAACATGACCTACTGTGACATTTACCCAGTCGATACCATGGTAGTTGAAATCACCCATTATTACTGTTGTAACTTTTGTTAGCTTCCCCGATTTTAGCTTTTCATCATCCGTCTGTTCGTTCTGGCCAGGCATATGGTAGTACACCCCCCACTGCCATCGCCTTCCCTTTCTTACGAGGAATTTTAATCCATGAAGATTCTACAGTGTATTTTCTTTCCTGCAAAACTTTTATCCTGTGACTCATAAAAACATAAGAAATGTCATGCTGGGTCAGACCAAGGTCCATCAAGCACAGTATCCTGTTTCCAACGGTGCCATTCTAGGTCACAAGTACCTAGCAGGTTCCCAAAAAGGCACAGGTTCCACAATGCTTGCCCCAGGGTAAGCAGTGGATTTCCTGGGTCCTCTTTATAATGGTATATGGTCCTTTCCTCCAGGAACTTGTCTAAACCCTTTTGAAACCCAGCTACACTGACAGCTTTTACTACATCCACAGTTAACGAATTCCAGAGTTTACTTACGTGTTGAGTGAAAAAATATTTAATCTTATTAGTCTTAAATGGATTACATTGGAGTTTCATTGCATGCCCCTAGTCTTTCTACTTTTTGATGGTGTAAACCAGGCATGTCCAACAGGTAGATTGCGATCTACCTGTAGATCGCAGAGGGATCAGAAGTTGATCGCCATGCCCACTTGGCTCCATCTCTCCAGAAGCTTGCCCCGTCGCTAGGAGAGAGCTCGTGCCGGCAGGTCATCTGCCGAGGGCTTGCCGCTGCTGCTTATCCTTTGCCTGTCTTTTTTTCCCCCTGTCTATGGGAATCTTGCTTGCGGGTGTATCGGGGGGCGCTTGTTGTTTTTCTGCCAATAGTTTGTGAGTACCCCAGGGGACCGCTGCCTGCATCCAGTGATGAGATTCCACAGGACCGGCATCATATCTGGTCTCCTGCCTCTCAGAATCACCCATTCCTGCCCCCGCCCCAACACCCCTTAGAAGTGTGTTATATACTGGGTGATATCTGTTCACCCGGGTTTTACCTGAATACAGTTACCGTATTAGTTGTCATGTGCTGGTCGTTGGTCGCTTTATAGTTCACTTTCATTAAACATTTTTGGGCAGACATAACAAAGTGTCAAGAACTTGGTGATTTTGACGGGCTTTTCCAATTTTGTTCTAACTTGCCTATGCCTTGCCTTCGAATTGGTTCAAACCACTGTGACCTTTGCTTACCTCTGCAATTTTATTTTGCCTATCCTTTGCGTTGATTCTACACTGCAATTATTTTGCCTATCCTTTGCGTTGATTCTACGCTGCGTGCGGAATTCGATTTTATCTGGTTTGCTGGACAGGTGTTTGAGTTTTTTTGATGATTGTTTGGTGGTATTTGATTATTGGTGCCAGTATGATGAATTCTTATTTTTACTTTTAGAACTGCATGTGTGATTTTGGCATCTCCAGTCCTTGTATTGCACATCATCCAGAGGTCTTCAGTTCCTGTTGATCTTTAATCCTTAGTGGAACACCAGATCTAGTGCAAGAGATAAGGGTGTTGGGGCCACCTGGCAATAGTGATCATAGCATGATCGCGCTTGATTTAAGTAGTGGAGGAGGGATAGTAAGGAAATCCACAGTACTACCTTTTAACTTTTGAAAGTGAGACTATGATAAAATGAGGAAAATAGTTAAGAAAAAACTAAAAGGAGCAGTTGCAAAGGTTAAAGACTTACATCAAGCTTGGGTGTTGTTTAAAAATACTATCTTCGAAGTCCAGACCAGCTGTATTCCACGCTTTAAGAAAAGTGGAAGGAAGTCCAAAAAACTGCCAGCATGGTTTAAAGGTGAGGTCAGAGAGGCTGTTGCCAAAAAAGCATGTTTCAGAAAATGGAAAAAAGAGCCAAACAACGAAACCTGGAAACAGCACAAACACTGGCAAATTAAATGCAAGGCATTGATAAAGCAGGCAAAGGGAGAATTTGAGAAGAAGCTTGCTGTGGAAGTAAAACGCGAAATAAAGACTTTTTCAAGTACATTCATAGCAAAAAAACCTGTAAGTGAGTCAATTGATCCATTAGATGATAGAGGGGGTAAAGGGGCACTAAAAGGCGACAAGGCGATAGCAGAGAGACTGAATGAATTCTTTGCTTTGCTCTTTACTGAGGAAGATGTAGGGATGTTACCCATGACTGAAGTGGTATTTAAAGGTGCGGAAGAATTGAAGGAAATATCGATACATCGGGAAGATGTATTACAACTATTAGATAAACTGGAGAGTGGCAAATCACCTGGGCCGGATGGTATACATCCAAGGGTGTTGAAAGAACTAAAATATGAGATTGCAGACCTGCTATTAGTAATCTGTGAACTTTCATTAAAATCATCTGTAATACCTGAAGATTGGAGGATCGCCAATGTAACACCAATTTTTAAAAGTGTTCCAGGGGTGATCCGGGAAACTACAGATCGGTGAGCCTGACATCAGTACCGGGAAAAATGATAGAAACCACCATAAAGAACAAAATTACTCAGCATGTAGATAGTCATGGCCTAATGGGAGACAGCCAACATGGCTTTAGACAAGGAAGATCTTGTATTACTAATCTGTTATGTTTTTTTTGAAGGTGTGAATAAACAGGTGGACAAAGGTGAGTCCGTTGATATAGTGTATCTGGACGTTCAGAAAGCCTTTGACAAGGTCCCTCATCAGAGACTTTTGGCAAAACTAGAGTCATGGGATAGGAAGCAGTGTACTACTGTGGATCAGGAACTGGTTAAAAGATAGAAAGCAGAGGGTAGGGCTAAATGGCCAATTTTCCCAATGGAGAAAGGTGAATAGTGGTGTACCCCAGGGATCTGTGCTGGGTCTGCTGCTTTTTGACATTCATAAATGACCTGGAAAAGGGAATAACGAGTGAGGTTATCAAATTTGCAGATGACACAAAACTATTTAAAGTTGTTAAAACTCAAGAGGATTGTGGAAAATTGCAAGAGGATCTTGATAAATTGGAAGACTGGGCATCAAAATGGCAGATGAAATTTAATGTGGACAAGTGCAAAGTTATGCACCTAGGGAAGAACAACCCAAACTATGGTTACACGATGCAAGGTTCCACATTAGGAACCACCACCCAGAAAACAGATTTAGGCGTCATTGTGGATAACATGTTATAACCCTCGGCTCATTGTGCAGCGGCAGCTAAGAGAGCAAATAGAATGCTAGGTATCATAAGGAAAGGAATGGAAAATAAAATGAGATATTATAATGCTTCTATATTGTTCCATGGTGAGACCGCACCTTGAATATTGTGTGTAATTCTGGTCGCTGTATCTTAAAAAGGATATAGCGTTATTAGAAAAGGTTCAGAGAAGAGCCAACAAAATGGTAAAGGGGATGGAAGGATACCCCTATGAAGAAAGGCTAAAAATGTTAGGGCTCTTTAACCTGGAAAAGAGATGGCTAAGGGGAGATATGATAGAAGTCTATAAATTAATGAACGGAGTGGAACAGGTAAATGTAGATCGATTGTTTACGTTATCAGAATATAGAAAGACTAGGTGACATTCAATGAAGCTACAGGGTAAACTATTTAAGACTAATAAAAGAAAATATTTTTTCACTCAACGTGTAATCAAACTCTGGAATTTGTTACCGGAGGATGTAGTAAATGCTGTTAGTGTAGCTGGGTTTAAAAAAGGTTTGGACAAGTTCCTGGAGGAAAGGTCCATAAACCATTATTAAGAAGGGACCCAGGATATCAATGCTTGACCCAATACAAGCATTGTGGAACCTGTGTCTCTTGGAGAAACTGCTAGGTATGTATGACTTAGATTGGCCACTGTTGGAAACAGGATACTGGGCTTGATGGAACTTGATCTGACCCAGTATGGCATATCTTATGTTCTTAATACTTTGGGACAGTGACAGTTTTGGACCAGATTCAACTAGTGTTTATACTAACTTAGCAGTTTCGGCCTTCTTATATCCAGCCACCCCAATATGAGTGTTTCAAAGAAGAGCAAAACCTACCACTTTCGTGATGAATGGGAAATGGACTCCTTCATCATGGTGAAAGGCAAGTGTTGTTGTCTAATTTAACGTCCCAGTATCCTTGCCCTAAAAGAGTAATCTGGCACGTCATTATAAGGCTCTGCATTGCAATAACTTTGCTGATTTCCACCCAAACGTGAAATTCGTAAACTGAAGCTCAAAGAACTTAAATTGAAATTGGCTACTCAGCAACAGTTTATGCCAAGGTCACATTCGGTTAATGCATCCATAGCATCCTTCAAGGTCAGCAATCTGATCGCAAAGAAATGCAAACCTTTCACTGGGAAGGGGAATTTGTAATAGATTGTTTTCTTGAAACAGCTGACAATCTTTTTGAAGGATTTAAAAATAAGAAAGAGATAATAGCTGCTATTCAAGATGTACAATTGCCAAGAAACACCGTCGTGCGGCGAATAGAAAAGATGTGTGGAGACATAACTGAACAATTGTTGGAGGATGTTTCAAATTGTGTTGCTTTCTTACTCCAACTAGATGAATCTACAGACATAAGAGACATAGCCCAGTTACTAGTCTTTATCTGGATGGTTAAAAGAAGAATGACTTGGAATGATTTCATTAAAAGGGAGAACTACCTGTCAGGAAATACTCAGTTCTTTCCATTCTTTTGTGACAAAGTGTAATCTTCCATTGCATAGATTTATTTCCGTCACTACTGATGGAGCAAGAGTAATGACAGGTAAGGTTTAACGGTTTCATAGCCCTCTGTAGACAGCATGACGACTTCCCAAATTTCCTTTCTCACCACTACATCATTCACCAGCAAGTTTTGGCAAGCAAGACACTCAATACAAAGACTGTTATGGACATCAATTTCTCACCACCACCAAAATATTGTCTATTAAACACCTTTTTGGTGGTGGTGAGAATTGAGGAGGAATGTGACACATTCTATCTACCCTTTTGATGTCTAGGACATCTGTACCTTGCCCACTCACAATCTTAAATGACAGAGGTGTAAGGCAGGGGTCTCCAAATCCAGCCCTGGAGGGCCACAAACCAGTCAGGTTGGCAGGCTATCTCTAATGCATATATATCTCATGCATATTCATTAGGGATATCCCGAAAACCTGCAGGGTTGCGGACCTCCAGGACCGGAATTGAGTAGCTCTGCTGTAATCCATTGGACTCCAGAAACATTTTCTTTTTCAACAGTCTTTCCAATAATTTACTCACCACAGACGTTAGACTAACCGGCCTGTAGTTTTCAACCACATCTTTACTTCCATGTTTGTGTAAATGGACAACATGTGCCTCTCTCCAGTCCTCTGGCACCACTCCCGACTCCAACGAGGCATTGAAAAGGTCAGTGAGTGGAGCTGATAGAATGTCCCCAAGTTCCTTCAGTATTCTTGAATGTATACCATCCGGTCCCATTGCTTTGTCTACTTTTAGTTTAGCTAGTTCCTCATGAACACTGTTTTCTAAAAATTGTTCCAGATCCCCGTCACTTCTGTTCCTATTTGTGGGTGTTTTCTAAGGTCCTGCTCCTGGCTCTTCATTGATGAACACAGAACAGAAATATTTGTTAAGCAATTCTGCTTTATCCTCATCAGCTTCTACATATTCCTTCCCTTCACCCTTGAGTCTGACTATACCACTTTTGTCCTTTCTCCTTTCACTAACATATTTGAAAAATGTCTTATCCCCCCATTTTATTGGATTGGCTATTTCTTCTTTCTGTATCTTTGCTTTCCTGACTACTTTGCTAGCTTCTCTAAGTTTTTCCAAATATAGATGATTCTTTCTCGCTCTGTGATCTCTTGTAGTTCATAAAGGCCTCTCCCTTTTTCTTCACCTTTTCAGCTACTTCTTTTGAGAACCAAAGTGGCCTCCTTTTCCTTTTACCTTTATTTACCTTTCTAACAAAAAGGTTGGTTGCCCTTAAAATATTCCCTTTCAGTTTTACATCCCCCAGCTGTTTCCATTCTGCTAATGACTCCTTGAGGTATTGGCCCATCTAGGCAAAGTTAGTTTTCCTAAAGTCTAAGACCCTCGCTTTTGAATGGATTTTATCAGTCCTAGTCCTAATAATAAACCACACCATCTGGTGATCACTGGATGTGAGATGATCTCCCACTATATCATCAGAAACACTTTCATCATTGGTAAGCACCAAGTCCAGTATGGCCCCTTCATGTGTGGGTTCTGTTATCAGTTGACTGAATAGTTCTTCCTGTAAAGAATCCAGGACCTGCTTTCTTCTAGATGACAATGCAGCAGCGATGTGCCAATGAACATCTGGCATTTTGATATCCCCTATCAGTAGCTCTTCCCCTTTTCTGGCAATGCTGCTTATGTCTTCTATTAAATCTCCGTCCACTTCTTCTCCCTATGAGGGGGGTTTGTATAGCATGCCAATGCAAATGAATTTCTCTTTCCCTTTTTCTAGTTTAACCCACAGTGCCTCCTCTCTTCCTTTTAAGCACTGTAATTCTATAGCTTTAATATTATTTTTACATATAGTGCCACTCCACCTCCCCTTCTTCCTACCCTATCCTTCCTGAGTAAAATATAGCCTAGTATAATTATATCCCAGTTGTGGTTGTCCGTGAGCCATGTATCTGTTACTGCCACTATATCCAAGTCAGCCTCTTCCATTAAAGCATCAACATCTGGGATCTTATTTTCCATGTTATGGGCATTTATACACACTGCTTTCCAGATGTTGCTCCTTTTACCAATGCTATTAGTATTTAATGTTTCACTTACCTGGGGGCTTTTGTCATCCATCCCCAACGAATCTAGTTTAAAGCTCTCTTCAGTAGGTTAGCCAGTCTGCTACTGAAGACACGTCGACCTTTCTTGGGACAGATGGATGCCATCTCTGCTGTGCAACCCTTGGAACAGTATCCCATGGTCCAGGAAACAAAACGTTCTCAATGATACCATCCACACAGCCATGCATTTATCTCCAGGATCTGTGGTTCCTCCCTTTCCAGGGATACTTTCACCTCTTCCACTTCCAGGGCTGTATATTGGTTCTTCATTTCAAGGGCTGGAGGAGTTGGATTAGTGATTCTGCAGATCCTGGTGACTCGTGTCCAACTTTCATCATTTTGTAGGCTCCCATCTTCACCTCTGCTGGAGAACTTGGATGTTTCAAGAAGCATCTCATCAATGTTCTTCTCACTGTCTTGAATACTCCTCAGCCTTGACACCTCTTCTCTCAGCTCCTCCACTTGTTTTCTGAGAGCTTCAGCATAAGAACATAAATGCCATACTGGGTCAGATCAAGGTCCATCAAATCCCGTATCCTGTTTCCAACAGTGACCAATCAGGTCACAAGTACCTTCCAGTTTCCCAAAGAGATACACAGGTTCCATAATGCTTTTATTGGGGCAAGCAGTGGATTACCTGGGCCTTCTTTAATAAACTGCCACTGATCTTAGGAAATGGCGGTATATAAAAACGTTGCAAAAAAAAAATAATGGTTTATGGACCTTTCCTCTAGGAATTTGTCCAAATCTTTTTTTAAACCCAGCTACATTAACTGCTTTTACTGCATCTGGCAATGAATTCCAGAGTTTGATTACATGTTGACTGAAAAATATATTCTCTTATTAGTCTTAAACGGGTTAGACTGTAGCTTCATTGCATGTCCCCTAGTCTTTCTACTTTTTGACAGTATAAACAATTGATCTACATTTACCCGTTCCACTCCATTCATTAATTTTTAGACCTCCATCATATCTCCCCTTAGCCGTCTCTTTTCCAGGTTGAAGAGCCCTAACCTTTTTAGCCTTTCTTCATAGAAGTATCCTTCCATCCCCTTTACCATTTTGGTGGCTCTTCTCTGAACCTTTTCTAAAATCGCTATATCCTTTTTAAGATATGGCGACCAGAATTGCACACAATATTCAAGGTGCGGTCTCACCATGGAACGATATGGAGGCATTATAATATCTTTTGCCTTATTCTACATTCCTTTTCTTATGATTCCTAGCATTTTATTTGCCGCCTTGTCTGCTGCTGTACATTGGCGTAGGGTTTCAATGTGTTATCCACAATGACGCCTAAAACCTTTTCCTGGGTGGTAGTTTGTAATGTGGGACCTTGCATCATGTAACCATAGTTTGGGTTGTTCTTTCCTAGGTGCATAACTTTGCACTTATCCACATTTAATTTCATCTGCCATTTGAACGTCCAGTCTTCCAATTTGTCAAGGTCCTCTTGCAATTTTTCACAATCCTCTTGGGTTTTAATAACTTTGAATAATTTTGTGTCCTCTGCAAATTTGATTATCTCACTTGTTATTCCCTTTTCCAGGTCATTTACAAATATGTTAAAAAGCAGCGGACCCAGCACAGATAGCTGTAGTACTTCATTATTCACCTTTCTCCATTGGGAAAATTGGCCATTTAGCCCTACCCTCTGCTTTCTATCTTTTAATCGGATCCTGATTCACAATAGTACACTGCCTTCTGTCCCATGACTTTTTAACTTTTCCAGGAGTCTCTCATTAAGGACTTTGTCAAAGGTTTTCTGAAAATCCAGATACATTATATCGACCAGCTCACCTTTGTCTACCTGTTTATTCACACCTTCAGAATCATATAACAGATTAGTAAGACAAGATCTTCCTTGTCTAAAGCCATGTTGGCTGTCTCCCATTAAGCTGTGACTATCTACATGTTCAGAAATTTTGTTCTTTATAATGGTTTTTACCATTTTTGCCTGGTACTGTAGTACAGTCATCCTACACATGGAACCGGAACTTCTATTGGCATCTGGATCTCTGGACAGAGGCAGAAGCTGTAACGGGGGCAAGAGCTTTGGCAATAGGATTTTTCCCAGCCATTGTTCAGTTGGATGAGCTTCGGTACCTTCTGAAGTAAAAGAACTCTTACTCTGTTTTTTCTTTTTCTTCTTTCTGCAAAGGCAAATGTTTTTTTCCTTTCACGTTTCTACCTGGTCACAGCCCTCTAGACTTAGTCTCGTGGCAAACAACCTAAATGTTGGTTAGAAGCTTAGGAAAATCTAGCTTGTTTCTATTCCTTGCCTACCCTTTTTTAATCAGAAATTGTAGTGTACTCTTAATTCATATAAAGTCTACTGGCCTGGGACACTTAAATTCCCACCCACCGCAGAGTTGCACTTGCCTATATAGTCTTCATATCGTTGATAGTCATATGTCCTCCAATTCAGTGGAATGCCCACCTTTCTCCTTTTGCTACAACCTCTTTATCTCAATCAAATGTTGTGGGTTCAATGCAATAACTGGTGCCTTCATTCTAAGAAGAACCATTTGGAGCCTGCCCTATATGTATCAAGCTATCTCCTATGAATAAAGAATTAGGTATAATGAAATGAACCTCCCTTAAAGATCAAATTGAAAACAACTCGCCACCACTCTCACAGAAAATCAAACATCCCAGGAACAAATGGATCATAGTGGGCTCTGGTAGGTTGTGACCTGTAACACAGAGACACCTTCTCCATCAAGAGATATCCCTGCATAATGCCTTTTCTGCCTTGGAAAATCAGAACGCCCAATTAGTGGAAACTGAAGTGACCTTAAATGAGAAGGTTAACACTGAATCTATCGGTAGTGCCCCAAATGTGATTAAAAAAAATTACAAAACAAGAAATTATTATTACTTGGAGAGACTATTATCAAAGGGATTAACTTGAGAACACAGGCCAAGGGACAGAAGATGGTCAAATGGCCTCCCAGGTTCTTCAGCCAGCAGGAACGCAAACCAGATTGTTAGTATAGTCAGTGTGGAAAGTGAGCGTTCCAAAACTGATGGTGTTATCCACTTGGGTACAAATGACCTGGCTAGAAAAAGGGGGCCCGTTATTCAAAGGGAAGTTATACAGTTTACAGCCTAATGAACCATGTAAATGCCCTAAATCAAGATATTCAGTGGCACTTACATGGTTAATGCCGTTGAATATCCCCTTCAATGTCTCAGTGCTCTGCAGTTAGCATCAGCGCGTGTTGGGGTGTCCTGGGGTGGAGCGGAGATGGAGACTACTGCTAACTGGATAGCAATGATATTGCACTGTTACCTGGTTAGCAATCTGCAGCTTTTGGCTCGCCTAGTTTTAGCCACAGATGCTATCCGGTTTGCCTCTGTGGCTCCAGGGCATGTGTGGCGGTGTTAAGGTATTCACTGTCACAGCGATGACCTTGAATATCTGGCGTTGCCACACAGGCAAACCGGATAGCAGCGATATTGCACTGTACAATACAATATCGCACCCAGTATTTCTACAGTACAAAGGGACTTGAGAGGGAAACTTAAACCCATTGTCAACACTATAAAGTTCTCAGAAGTTTCTACTTGTTTATGATAAAGGAGAAGAGAAGGCTGCACCATATAACCAACTTTCATATGTGGCTGCAAACCTGGTGTAAATGAGAACGGTTTAGATATTCCTGGTGAAATCCTCCTCTCTACCCCTTCACCACAAGGCCAATCGGGCCAAAGACTGGCACAGTTAAATAAAAAAAAAAAAAAAAAAAAGCACGCTGCTGGAATCCTTCTCTCTGTCCTCCCGATCGTCATCAGAGCAAGGGAGGAGGCCAGGTGAGCTCCTCCCTGCTGCTCCACCCCAAGGCCAATCAGGCCGAAGACCGGGACAGTTAATAAGAAGCACATTTGTGTTGGTGGTGAATTTTCTATATGTTAAACATTTAGGGCCCGATTCTGTCCAGGACGTAGATCCCCCCCCTTTACCACCCAATATGGATCCACAATCAACTCACCCACAACCAACATCATCCCTCAACAACTGCAGTACTCCCTCATCACAGAAATAGAATAATAGAAACCATGTTTTCGCTGCCCTATTGAACCGCCACCCACCCCTGCTGTATATAGTTTGATGATGTTATGATTTTATTATGACTTTTGTTACACCTGTTAATTGAAAAACTTTGTATATAGTTTCACTAGTTATTTGTAAATGAATATGCAACTTCGCAAGTCACATTCTGTTCTCTGTAAACCGCGCTTGATCTTGGGAAAGCACGGAATAAAAATGTTTATTAAATAAATAAATCGTGAACAAGCATGTACAAGCAGGCTGGGACTGTGATTCACTAGCAGCCTGCACATACATTAGTAGCCTAACTAACTCAGTCAGGGCTTTTAAATGGAGCCGCGGTGCAATGGTGTCATGATGCCGGCCGCCCAGTTAAAGTGTTTATTCCCTGTAGCCTGACCCCCGATCCAACCTCCTAAGGTGGAATAACTTTCCCAGACATTTCACCGGCCACGGACGTAAAGGCATGGCCCTTAGGCGAAAGAGCTGCCCACAACTCAAAGCAGAACATCAGGTGAAACTCAATTCCACGAACCTAATACCGCCTTTCAAATCTCCTGAAACAAGCCAATGGGGCACACAAGTCATAGGAAAATTTCAGCATCCTAACCAAGACCACAGGACTACAGATCACCTGGTCTGCCCATCTCTGCCTTTCTGGTAAGCTACTACCACCTAGCTAAACATGAGACCACACATTCTCATACATCACATGGTGATAACCCTTGCTCTGCTTATCCTCATTATATCAGCTCAGGTGCGTACAATGAGGGTAACTCCATATCAGACCTCTGCAGACCAAATCTCCTGCATAACATAACAGCCCATGGAACACGGCCCTCAAAAGCAACACGCAGATTCATTCAAATCAATACAGCTCAACTCCAGCCCTCAAGCACTGGACCCAAACAACATGATTACTCACTCAAATGTTCACTTATTACTGCACACTCAGTTCGTAACAAAACTCAAGCCCTTGCAGATCATATACAAAACACAGATATCGACTTAACGTGTATCACGGAAAGCTGGGTCACTAGCTTGGACAACGTTCTCTTCAACTAGATGCTTATATGTTCTTTAATCATCCCAGAACAGACAGAAAAGGAGGAGGGGTACCAATTCTGGCAAAGAAACACCTGAACTTCTCCATGGTCAGCTCTCAGTCCCTACAAATAATAGACTATCTAATTATTTCCAATTGTGAACACACTATGGGAGTTATTCTGAGCCACGAATAGCAGGGATGGACGGCCTGAAGGGACATCCATCCCCGTTATCTGTGACTTCTCCTGCTGGTGCAGGGAAGTTAGATGGGGGCGGAGAGTGGTCGGTTGCCGTCCCTGGACGTACAGGACTGATTCTAATGTTGGCCCTGTATATCTGGGGGCCAGTGAAATGTCTGGGACATTTTTTTAAGCTGCTGGGGCAGGGATGGGGCGGGAGGGGGGGCAAGAGTTTATTCCCCGCAGCCCAACCCTGGCCTTAGGAGGTTGGATTAAGGGTTGGGCTGCGGGGAATAAACACTTCAACTGGGCGGCCGGCATCGTAGCTTTTAAATGGATTTGTGGTGCCATGGCTCCATTTAAAAGCCCTGACTGAGTTAGTCGGGCTACTAATGTACGTGCAGGCTGGGACTGAATCACAGTCCTGGCCTGCATGCACATGCTTGCTCGTGATTCTGATCCCATGGGGCTAGTTGTGCTCTGCGGGATCAGAATCGCGATCCCCTCTGTGTGTCCAGTTCAGACCAGACACACAGAGGGGATCTACGTCCGGGACAGAATCGGGCCCTATATATCTAACATTTAGAAAACCCACCACCAACACAGATGAACTCGCTACTCTGCTAGATGAGGTATGCACACACAGCAACAAGAAACACTTCATTCTCATGGGCGACCTTAACCTCTCAGCTTCCACAACAAAGCAAGCAAATGCATTCTTGAATGCTATGAAATCACTACAAATAATTGACACATCTACTTACTGCAAAGATTCCCTCCTTGACCTCATATTTATACCCAACACACTGCACAAAATGGACTAAAGATCCAAAGTGACCCTGTGACTTGGTCCGATCATGCCAAGATATCATTCAGTCTGCCAAACAATAGCCACTTACCTAATATAACACAACAGCAATATAGAGGCCGGTTCAAGGCATTCAGCCCACAGCCATTCCTAGATAAGGTCTCTTCACTTTTAGATGCTGACATACAGTACATGACCTGGACAGTTTCATCAACTCATGGAACTTGGTAATTAGTGATGCAGCAGCATACAATGGAAACCAATTAACAAACCACCCCAAATCCACGCCCAATCCTCCCCCCCCCCCCCCCCCGGAATCTTTTCCAGCTCAGACTGCTTGAAAGAAAGTGGAAACAATCACAAGATGCAGCTATCAAGCTATAACTCTGTGCCATGCAGCACGTGCCGAAAGGAATATTCCACGAACATTCTCACAGAGTGCCTCAATCATCCTAGAGAACTATTCTCAGTTGTGTCCCAGCTGACCAGTGATCCCAACACAACAGATGCAACAAACACGAAAATGCAACTTGACCCACAGGAGATGGCTGACTTTCTCTCTAACAGACACAGACCAACAACTCCACAGCACTATGACCCACTACAACAACAGAACAACACATATGAAATCCACTTATGGCACATGTTCAACCTAATTTTCAAGAGAACTCTCAGATGTCATCAACAAGATCAATACCACAACATCACCATTGGACCCATGTCCAGTCCCATGGCTAAAATCCCTTCGCAATGAGTTCACTCAGACTATACTAAAGATGGTCCAAACATCCCTCTCCCAAGGATACCTACCTCCAGTGCTCAAACAGGCATCAATTCAATCTACACTAAAGAAGCCTTCCTCAGAAACAACTCTCCCCAGCTCTTACAGACCAATCACCAGCATCCCATTCCTCGCTAAAATAATTGAGAAAGCTGTATAACAACAACTTCTAGACCATGTTGATTCTTATGCCCCACTGGACCTGTAACAGCATGGCTTTCGCCCCCAGCATGGCACTGACACACTATTCATGGATCTCTTCAACCGGCTCATCATAGGCCTGGACAAACCTCGACAAGGATTCGTGTTGGTCTTCCTTGATATCAGTGCAGCGTTTGACTCGGTAGCACATCACACCATGATAGGCAGACTTAAAAACATAGGTCTGATTGACTGCACCTTAAAATGGTTTACATCCTACCTCAGTCAGAACCATGCAAGTAAAGGTCGGACCCAGCATCTCCAAACCATTCAACCTAACACATGTTATTCCTCAAGGCTCGGCCTTGTCTAGCTTACTATTCAACATATACATACAGCCCATCTGCAACCTATTAAGAAAATTGAAAATGCACTTTCACCTCTAAGCAGACAATATCATGTTCTACATGCCATTTAATACCAACAATCTGGACTTCACTACCATATCTGATTTCTCTGCTGTCACAAATCTCCTTGCCGACCTTAATCTTACAGTGAACAAAGACAAAATTGAAGCATTACTGATATTCAGAGTCCAAAATTTCAAACCACCAGACAAGCTCACATTACGTAATGCTAAAATTACCATAAAAATGGAAATCAAGTACCTTAGAATAACGATTGACAGCAATCTCAATATGATTGCACACGCAAAAAAATGCAGCTAATATAGCATACTAGAAACGTAGACTTCTCAAACCTCTATGCCCTCTCCTACAAGACAATGACTTCAGGTCAGTTTTTCAAACTGTCATTATACCCCACCTTGACTACGGTAACATCCTCTATTAAGGCCTGACAAAACAGGTGCTATACCCACTCCAGCTAGTACAAAACACCACCACCAGAACCCTAACAGGAAAATCAAGTCATCAACACATAACTCTTGTACTCAAAAGTCTGCACTGGCTCCAAGTTGCCAAATGGATCAAACATAAAACCACAACTACCACCTACAACGTCCTCAATAACCTCTCTGCCATCTGTCTCAAGGATCAAATCACAAAAGCATCCACAACAAGACCAAGAAGATCTCTAACC
Organism: Ichthyophis bannanicus; assembly: GCA_033557465.1. Lineage (NCBI taxonomy): Eukaryota > Metazoa > Chordata > Amphibia > Gymnophiona > Ichthyophiidae > Ichthyophis > Ichthyophis bannanicus. The sequence continues at coordinate 25,089,082 of CM066035.1, forward strand.
CACAATCTCCTGTCCATCCCTCCACTCAAGACTAAATGCACACAACAGACAAGCAACAGGGCCTTCTTGATATATGCCCCCACGATCTGGAACTCTCTACCCGAAACCATTATATCTGCACAGTCCACCAAAGATATGAAGAAATTACTAAAAACATCTCTTCATAGAACACTTTGGGCCAAATGACATTACATAAGTGTATATACAATAACCACCAATGACCTGTTAACTTAAACATAACCCCATATTTATCTCCAAGTTGTAAACCCCTTATTCTATGTAAAACAAATCTCCAAAGACTATGTGCTGCTGTTCATTGTAAATCTCTTTGATATAAAAGCGGTATATAAAAACTGTTAATTAAAATAAATATGTAGGCAACTGGGGCAATAGATGGAACAAGAAAAGGCTATACTGTGTGGATGTACTGCATCTCTCTTTGGCAGGAAAAAGGATCCTAAGTGAAAAATTCATGCAATATGCAGACAAGCATTTGAACTAGGGAAAGGGGGTGATGGACTGGAAAAAACAAGTTCAGGACGTCGCTCCCAGAATGAACATAATAACATATTAATCCGCACATCAATGACAAGAGGGAAGAGGAGTCTGGAACAAAATCCATCCAAAATACAAGCAAGTCAACCAACAATTGCTGAAAGGCAATGAGCACAAATGTTCAAAGTCTAGGCAATAAAGTTCCTGACCTGGAAGCTCTGATGGTGGAAATGGATTTGGACATTGTGGCCATTACAGAAACATGGTTTAATGAGTCGCAGGAATGGGGTATAGCCATAACTGGCTATAAATTATTTAGAAGAGACAGAGAAGGCAGAAAAGGAGGAGGAGTAGTCCTATATGTCAAAAGCAATATTAAAGCCGCTGAAATGCATTGGACGTGGGGAAAAGAAGAAGTGCTGTGGATTGTGTTAGTACCATCCCCTCTTTCTATTATCCACACTGGTGTAATCTACAGCCTCCAACTCAAACTAAGGAAATGGATAGAGACTTGATCATTGATATTGCAAAGAAAGCCATGAAGGGAGAAGTGATCATATTGGGTGACTTTTAATCTACGAGATATGGATTGGAGCAGCTGGTTCATGAACCGACAAGAGGGGAAGCCATTTTTGACCTACTCCTGGTGCAAGAGATAAGGGTGGTGGGGCCACTTGGCAATGGTGATCATACCACTAAAATGGTCACATTTGATTTAACAAATGGAGGAGGGACAGTAAGGAAATAAACAGTACTACCTTTTAACTTTCAAAAGGGAGATTATGATAAAATGAGGAAAATAGTTAAGAAAAAACTAAAAGGAGCAGTTGCAAAGATTTATATCAAGCATGGGTGGTGTTTAAAAGTACTATCTTAGAAGTCCAGACCAGCTGTATTCCACGCTTTAAGAAAAGTGGAAGGAAGTCCAAAAAACTGCCAGCATGGTTTAAAGGTGAGGTCAGAGAGATTATAGTTGCCAAAAAAGCATCTTTCAGGAAATGGATAAAGGAGCCAAATGACAAACTGGAAACAACACAAGCACTGGCAAGTTAGATGCAAAGCATTGATAAGGCATTGATAAGGCAGGCAAAGAGAGAATTTGAGAAGAAGCTTGCTGTGGAAGCAAAGACACGAAATAAAGACTTTTTCAAGTACATTTGTAGCAAAAAACCTGTGATGGAGTCAGTTGAACCATTAGATGATAGAGGGGTAAAAGGGGCACTAAGAGGGGACAAGGCCATAGTGGAGAGAATGAATAAATTCTTTGCTTTGATCTTTACTGAGGAAGATGTAGGAATGTTACCCATGACTGAAATGGTATTTAAAGGTGATGCTGCAGAAGAATTGAAAGAAATATTGATACACCAAGAAAATGTATTACAATTATTTAATAAACTGAAGAGTAGCAAATCACCTGGACCAGATGGTATACATCCAAGGGTTTGTTTAATTATTCACTTGATATACTGCCCCGCCATGACATCGGGGTGGTTTACAACATTTCAAAAACAAAAGAAAAAAAGTGGGGTAAATGCCCCAGAAAGTAAAAAGAACTACAAAATTTGATAGGAAAGGAAGAGAAGAGATGCATTCACGCAGAAGCAATCAAAATGACAGAGCTAAGATAGGGCTCGTGAGGCAGAGGGAGGGAGATCAAAAATAGAGGAGAAAAGGTGGGTCTTCAGAAGGGGACAAAACTTAGAAAAGGATTCTTCTAGGTGAAGTGCAATAGGGAGGGAGTACCAGGCTCTTAAAGCTGTGAATGCTTCTCATATAAAAGATAGTTTAGTCTTACACCACAAAATGGAACAGTATGAGAATTTGTCTCGTGCAAAGAATGTTAGTTTGTTGAATTTTCCTTATTGTCGGTTGCTTTCAGCTGAAATACTTCTGCGAAAGTACTTTAGAGAGGTTTTGGGATTGGCTTCGGCTGATTCCATCTGTCTCTCTAAATTATATTATTTGACTGGAAGGGTTCTGTCTCGGGATTCCCCTGGAGGGTTTGATGAGGTTCAAGGTGGGACTGACCTGGATCTCACCAAATTCCTGGAGGACTCACAAGATATTATTTCTTCTAGAGCCACTTTGGTGGTTTCTTTTCTTTCTGATCAGGATAGAGCTCTTGTATTTCGTAGTTATTTCAAGAATATGTCTGTACCTTTTTGCAGTGTGAATGTACAAATATTTCCGGATGTCTGTAGGGCGACTCAAACTAGGAGAAAGGGCTTTTTGGCCCTTAAACCTAGAGTGATTGCCCTGCCGGCTACCTTTTTTCTTCGTTATCCTTGTAAGTGCTTGTTAACTTTTCAGGGATCTAGGTTTGTTTTCCTTGATCCTTCTCAACTTGAATTATTTCTTTGTGATAAAGAGGGGCTTCGCATAAAGGGACTGGGATAGGTGGTTTTGTTAATTTAGCTGTCTAGAAATTCAGGAGGTATAGCTCTTGTTTTTTTCTTTTTTGATTGTTATTATGGTTATTATATTCTCCCCCTATTGTGGGCTAGGTATGATGTATTGTTATTTTGTATTTTCTTTCACTTTTGTATTTCTTTCTTAATGAATCATCAGAATGTTTCTTTATGCTTGCTTTGTAAGTTTGTAAAAATTTCAATAAATATAAAAAAAAAAAAAAAAAAGAACTACAAAATTTGATAGGAAAGGAAGAGAAGAGATGCATTCACGCAGAAACAATCAAAATGACAGAGCTAAGATAGGGCTCGTGAGGCAGAGGGAGGAGATCAAAAATAGAGGAGAAAAGGTGGGTCTTCAGAAGGGGACAAAACTTAGAAAAGGATTCTTCTAGGTGAAGTGCAATAGGGAGGGAGTACCATAAAGAGGCACAGAGGTAGAAAAAGGCTGACTGAGGGGTGGATTGTAAGCGTACATTGGATGGAGAGAGGAGTTGGAGTCGATTAACATGTACAGAGTTGAGACGTCTGGTGGGAGTATGAAAAATGCGGAGGTCTGCCAAATACTGAGGTCTATGAATATAGATGGCTTGGTATACCAACATGAGAATCTTGAATTGAATTTGAAAGTCCAGTGGAAGCCAGTGAAGTTGACAGAGAATAGGGGTAATATGATCTCGATGGGAGGCTTGTGTTATGAGTCGAGTTGCAGTATTTTGTATTAACTGTAATCTACGTCATTGATACTGGGGAACACCAGCAAGGGCCAGATTGCAAAAGTCCAACCTAGAAATGACTAAGGAGAGAAGAAGGGTAGTTAGTGCCTGCAGGGATAGAAAAGGGCGGATAGCTTGGATATGACAATGATAGTAAAATGAACGCTGGGATAACTGTGAGATGTGGTCATGGAAAGAAAGCTGGTTATCGAGGGTGTTGAAAGAACTGAAATATGAGATTGCAGACCTACTATTAATAATCTGTGAACTGTCATTAAAATCATCTGTAATACCTGAAGATTGGAGGATGGCCAAGGTAAGGCCAATTTTTAAAAAGGGTTACAGGGGTGATCCAGGAAACTACAGACCGTTGAGTCTGATGTCAGTACCAGGAAAATGGTAGAAACCATTATAAAGAACAAAATTACTGAACATGTACAGTAGATAGTCATTGCTTAATGGGAGACAGCCAAAATGGCTTTAGCCAAGGAAGGCCTTGTCTTAGTAATCTGTTATATTTTTTTTAAGGTGTGAATAATCAGGTGGACAAAGGTGAGCCGGTCAATATTGTGAATCTGGATTTTCAGAAAGCCTTTAACAAGGTCCCTCATCAGAGACTTTTGGCAAAATTAAAGTGTCATGGGATAGGAGGCAGTGTACTATTGTGGATCAGGAACTGGTTAAAAGATAGAAAGCAGAGGGTAGGGTTAAATGGCCAATTTTCCCAATGGAGAAAGGTGAATAGTGGTGTACTCCAGGGATCTGTGCTTGGTCCACTGCTTTTTAACATATTTGTAAATGATCTGGAAATGGGAATAATGAGTGAGGTAGTCAAATTTGTAGATGACACAAAATTATTAAAAGTTGTTAAAAGCCAAGAAGATTGTGAAAAATTGCAAGAGGACCTTGACAAATTGGAAGACTGGATGTTCAAATGGTAGATGAAATTCAACGTGGACAAGTGCAAAATTATGCATCTAGGAAAGAACAACCCAAACTATGGTTACACAATGCAAGGTTCCACATTAGGAACCACCACCCAGGAAAAAGATTTAGGAGTCATTGTGGATAACATGTTGAAACCTTCCACTCAGTGTACAACGGAGGCCAAGAGAGCAAATAGAATGCTAGGAATCATAAGGAAAGGAATGGAAAATAAAACAAAGGATATTATAATGCCTCTGTATCGTTCCATGGTGCAACCGCACCTTGAATATTGTGTGCAATTGTGATCGCCATATTTTAGAAAGGATATAGCTGAATTAGAAAAGATACAGAGAAGAGCCACCAAAATGGTAAAGGGGGTGGAAGGATACCCCTGAAGAGAGGCTTAAAAGGTTAGGGGTTATCAACCTGGAAAAGAGGGAGATAGGATTGAGGTCTATAAATTAATGAATAGAGTGGAACGGGTAAAGACAGATTGATGCTTTGTGCCATCAAAAAGTAGAAAGACTAGGGGACATGCAATGAAGCTACAGGGTAACCTATTTAAGACTAATAAGAGAAAATATTTTTTCACTCAATGTGTAATCAAACTCTGGAATTTGTTACCGGAGGATGTAATAAAAGCAGTTAGTGTATCCGGGACATAGGCGTGGTTGTGTCTGATGATCTTAAAGTAGCTAAACAGGTAGAAAAGGTGACGGCAAAAGCTAGAAGGATGCTTGGGTGCATACGGAGAGGAATGACTAGCAGAAAAAAGGAGGTGATAATGCCTCTGTATAAGTCTTTGGTGCGACCTCATTTGGAGTATGGTGTGCAATTCTGGAGACCGCACCTTCAAAAGGATGTGAACAGGATGGAGTCGGTGCCGAGGGTTGCTACTAAAATGATTAATGGGCTTCATTATAAAGCATATGAGGACAGACTTAAGGATCTTAATATGTACACCTTAGAGGAAAGGCGGGATAGAGGTGATATGATTGAGATGTTTAAATACCTCCGTGGCATAAATGTTCAGGGAGAGAGCCTCTTTCAATTGAAAGCAAGTTCTGCTACGAGGGGACATGGGATGAGGGTGAAGGGAGATAGATTCAGGAGTGATATGCGGAAATATTTCTTTACAGAAAGAGTAGTGGATCCATGGAATAGTCTCCCAGTGGAGGTGGTAGAGATGAGGACAGTAACTGAATTCAAAAAATCATGGGACCAACACAGAGGATCTCTAAAGGTAAAAAGTGGACTGTTGTAGTTGTTGTTATGGAAGGACAGACTAGATAGGCCATGTGGTCTTTTTCTGTCATTATGTTTCTAAGTTCCCAGAGGGTTCATACACCATTATTAAAGGGGACCCAGGAAATTAACTAACTGCTTGTCCCAATAAAAGCATTGTGGAGCCTGTGTGTCTTTTGGGGAAACTGCTAGGTACTTTTGACCTGGATTGGCCACTGTTGGAAACATGATACTGGACTTGATGGATCTTGGTCTGACCCAGTATGACATATCTTATGTTATCTTCCAACTCCCGATGGTGCTCACACGCCTGCGCACTGCATTTGAAGGGAATCTTATCTAATGAGAGGTTCAACACTGCCACTCAATCTGATTATTCAACCCTGTCTGATATCTATGGAGTGGAGGAGTAGCCTAATGGTTAGAGCACTGGCTTGTGGAACCAGAAGATAAGGGGTTGATTCCCACTAGCATGCTTGTGGCCTTGGGCAAGTCACTTAACCCTCCATTGTTCAGAAAAATCAATATCCCTGTTTAATGTACATTGCCAAGTTTAAGTTACAATGTAAACTGCTTTGAATGAAATGATAAAACAGTATATAAACCTGTTAAATAAATAAATACTCCCGGTGACAAAGCATTTCAAAACGTCAGGTGGTGTTGAGGAACAAGTTGAAATTCTGACAGGATGCATTGGATTACCATTGTGAACAGCTGTACACCTGGGATGTACCATAAGGAGCATTCCAGAACCAAACCAAGGTAACCTTTAGGGCCTCTTCTGAGGAGTCATCAGATGTATTTAACCAGTAAGGTTTTTTAGTGCAAGACCCCCACAGCAGACATCATCGGGGAAAAGGACATGAACGCAGCAATTCTGAGGACCAGAGATTACACCTAATCAGGGGCGGCCCAAGGGGGGTGCGGGGCCATGTGCAGAGATTAATTGTGGGCCTCATTTGCATATGGTGCCTCATTTGCATAAATATTTGCATAATGTTAACATGCATTTTTAGTAAACATGCCTCTTAATGAGTGTCTGGATAAAGTAAGACTAACAGATTTCTACGTTACTATATTCCAGTGCCAACCACCAGGCCCATTGGGAAGTACCATAAACACTGACCATTTAGAACTCTTAGCAAATCCACCATATCATAACAGCACTACCAGGACTCACAAAGCACCAAACCCTACCTATCAAAAGGCAACACTGCAAATATTAAACCAATACATCTCAGAGAATAACAATACATCTCCTACTGGGGAAAGAGAACAAGTAGCACTGTCAAATAGAAACTACATGAACAGAATACCTCAGCTCGGTTACACATGCAGAACATAGACCATCACCAAAGAACAAGGGATCACCATTTAAAAATAGGAAGACAATAATTAAACTGGGAACCCCAAAACCAGATTTGGGATGTACAACAACACTGGAGAAATAAAACTATAAATTAATTTCCTCTTGTACTAAACAAACACAAAAGACATTAACGATGCACATTTCCCAGAGCTGATATATTCCAGTTAATAAATTCAAAATAAAAAAGTATTTTTCTACCTTTTGTTTGTGCATTTTCTTTTTCAGTTGCAATTGCTCCAGCTACTTTCTTCTGGTTTCTTCTTGTCTACTGCAAGCTATCCATTTGTCCTTTCTTCTCTTTTAGATTTTTTTCCATTTTATTTATTTATTTATTTATTTATTGATCAGTTTTATATACCGCCTTTCAGAAAAATCAAAGCGGTTTACATCGAACAAAACTAGAACATTACATTGTAACTTACATTGTAATTTTCTTTCTCTATATCTGCTTTAACATACTGATCTTTCCCCTTTTTCTCTTTCCCCCATTTCTTTCCTTATTCCTTTAGCATCCACTCAAATTTCACCCTTCCATTCTCAATCTCCACTTACTCTTCCAATACCCGGCCCATCGTAGACTTTTCTTCCCTCCCACACAAAATATCTTTTCCCTTCTCCATTCTTATTCCCCATCCCTTTCTAGTCCTCCCCCCAAATCAGCTCCCTTATAGTTCTAGACCCACCCAGCATCCGCCCCCTTCTAGTCCCATTCTCCCAAGCCTCCACATCAGCCCATTTCCAGTCCTAGCCCCCCCCCATATGCTCTTTTTCAATTCCATTCCAGCCTCCCATCAGTCAATTTCCACTCCAAGCTCCCCCATCAGCCCATTTCCAGCCCTATTCCATCAGCCCACTTCCAGTCCTATTCCAGCCCCCATCAGCCCATTGCCAGTCCTAGCCCCCCATATGCTCTTTTCCAGTTCCATTCCAGCCTCCCATCAGCCCATTTCCACTCCAAGCTCCCCCAACAGCCCATTTCCAGCCCTATTCCATCAGCCCGCTTCCAGTCCTATTCCAGCCCCCATCAGCCCATTTCCAGTCTTATTCCAACCCATCACCCATTTGCAGTCCACGTTCCCCCCATCAGCCCATTTCTAGTCCTATTCCAGCTCCTCATCAGCCCATTTCTAGTCCTATTCCAGCTCCTCATCAGCCCATTTCCAGCCCATTGCCAGTCCTAGCCCCCCATATGCTCTTTTCCAGTTCCATTCCAGCCTCCCATCAGCCCATTTCCACTCCAAGCTCCCCCATCAGCCCATTTCCAGCCCTATTCCATCAGCCCACTTCCAGTCCTATTCCAGCCCCCATCAGCCCATTGCCAGTCCTAGCCCCCCATATGCTCTTTTCCAGTTCCATTCCAGTCCCCCATCAGCCCATTTCCACTCCAAGCTCCCCCATCAGCCAATTTCCAATCCTAGCCCCCTCGTCAGCCCACTTCATCCTATTCCAACCATAGCCCATTTCCAATTTTAGCCCTCCCATCACAGCCCATTTCCAGTCCTAGCCCCCCCCACCATCACAGCCCATTTGCAGTCCTATCCCCCCCACCATCACAGCCCATTTCCAGTCCATTCCCTCCCCACCATAACAGCCCATTTCCAGTCCATTCCCTCCCCCAACATAGCAGCCCATTTGCAGTCCGTTCCCCCCGCCACAGCCCATTTCGTCCATTCCCCCCCCCCCCACCATCACAGCCCATTTTCAGTCCTAGCCTCCCCATCACAGCTCATTTCCAGTCTGTCCCCCCCCCACCATCACAGCCCATTTGCAATCCATTTCCCCCCATCACAGCCCATTTCTAGTCTGTTCCCCCCCACACACCATCACAGCCCATTTGCAGTCCTATCATAGAAACATAGAAACATGATGACAGAAAAAGACCACATGGCCTATCTAGTCTGTCCTTCCATAACAACAACTACAACAGTCCCCTTTTTACCTTTAGAGATCCTCAGTGTTGGTCCCATGCTTTTTTGAATTCAGTTACTGTCCTCATCTCTACCACTTACTGTCCTCATCTCTACCACATCTCTATCCCCCCTCCCTCCATCATAGCCCATTTCCAGTCAAGAAGTTCCCCCCTGATCACAGCCCATCCAGTCCTAGCCCCCCCTCCCTCGAGCCCTGCGCTGTCTAAGGGGCTGCAGGGGGAGCCCACGCGAGGCCCGGCTCCCTCTGCACAGCCGCCAGCGTGAGTCAGCCACCAGTGTGAGGGAAAAGACTCCTCATGCTGGCGGCTGTGCAGAGGGAGCCGGGGACTCGTGCGGGCTTCCCCGGCTCCCTCTGCAGCTGTCCACTGAGCGAGAATGGAGTTCGCGTGGGGCCTCCTGAAGCATGGAGCCCTGTGCAAACAACATTCTCGCTCAATGGACAGGCCATCCCTGCACCTAATGTTGAGAGGTAAAGTCTGGTCATGGCCCATCTTTGGTATCTCATCCGGTCCCATGGCCTTGTATACTTTCAGTTTTGCAAACTGTTAAACTGTCTCTTGTGAATGGTATGGTGTCTACCCAACTCCATTTGTATATTTGTCACTAATATGTGGTCCTTCTCCAGAATTTTCTTTCATGAATATAGAACAGAAATATTTGTTTAGCATTGTCACTTTCCACAAATCCATCCTCGGCACTTTTCAGTTCCACCTCTGATCTTCCTCTTCTCCCGAATATACCTGAATAAAGCCCTACCCTCTGCCTTCTCTCTTTTAACCAGTTCCTGATCCACAATAGTACACTGCCTCCTATCCCATGACTCTTTAATTTCGCCAAAAGTCTCTGATGAGGGACCTTGTCAAAGGCTTTCTGAAAATCCAGATTCACAATATTGACCAGCTCACCTTTGTCTACCTGTTTATTCAACCTTCAAAAAAAATAACAGATTAGTAAGACAAGACCTTCCTTGGCTACAGCCATATTGGCTGTCTCCCATTAAGTCATGACTATCTACTGTACATTTTCAGTAATTTTGTCCTTTATAATGCTTTCTACCATTTTGCCTGGTACTGATATCAGGCTCATCGGCCTGTAATTTCCCAAATTATACCTGGAGTCCTTTTTAAAAATTGGCATTACATTGGTCATCCTCCAATCTTCAGGTATTACAGATGATTTTAATGATAGTTCACAGATTACTAATAGCAGGTCTGCAATCTCATATTTCAGTTCTTTCAACACCCTCAGATGTATACCATCCATTCCAGGTGGTCTGTTACTGTTTAGCTTATCAAATAGTTGGAATACGTATATCTTCCTGGTTTATAGATACTACTTTTGAATTCTTCTGATGCAATAACTTCCCTACATCATCATCCATAAAGACCGAAGCCAAGAATTCATTCAGTCTCTCCACTATGGCCTTGTCCTCTCTTAGTGCCCCTTTTACCCCTCTATCATCTAATGATCCTACTGACTCTAACAGTTTTTTTGCTATGAATGTACTTGAAAAATAAAATAAATAAATAAAAAAGTCTTTATTATGCATTTTTGCTTCCAAAGCAAGCTTCTTCTCAAATTCTCTTTACCAGCATTATCATTGCCTTGCAACTAACTTGCCAGGGCTTATGTTTTCTGTTTTTGTCATTTGGCTCCTTTTTCTATTTTCTGAAAGATGCTTTTTTGACTAAAACAGCCTCTCTGACCTCACCTTTAATCCATGCTGGTAGTTTTTTGGACTTCCTTCCACCTTTCATAAAGCATGGCATATAGCTGGTATGGGCTTCCCAGATAGTATTTTTAAACAATGCCCATGCTTGATGTAAATCTTTAACCTTTGAAGCTGCTCCTTTTAGTTTTTTTCTTAACAATTCTCTTCATTTTATCATAGTCTACCTTTTGAAAGTTAAAAGGTAATATCGTGGATTTCCTTGCCCTCCTTCCTCTATTTATTAAATCAAATACGATCATGCTATGATCACTATTGCCAAGTGGCCCCAACACCCTTATCACTTGCACCAGATCTTGTGTACCACGAAGGACTAGGTTCAAAATGGCTTTCCCTCTTGTTGGTTCATGAACCAGCTGTTAAAAGAAGCAGTCATTTATCTCCCTAGCATGTCCTGCTGTGACACTGACCCAGTCGATACCGGGGTAATTGAAATCACCCATTATTATTATTGCACTGTAACGTTTGTTAGCTTCCCTGATTTCTTTGAGCATTTCATCATCTATTTGTGCACTTGGCTGTATATAAGTTTAGCTAGCTAAATAAATAAACAAACTCACTCACTCCCACTGCCATCGCCTTCCCCGTTTTACATAGAATTTCAATCCATAGAGATTCTACCTAGTATTTTGTTGCCTACAACACTTTAATCCTATGTGACTCAATATCCTCTATAACATAGAGTGCAACCCCTCCACCAATTTGACCTACTCTATCATTACGGTATAATTTGTACCACGTATCACAGTGTCCCACTGGTTGTCGTCCTCCTTCCAGATCTCTCAGATACTAATCATATCTAACCTTTTATTTAGTGCTATATATTCTAACTCTCCCATCTTATTTTTCAGACTTCTGGTATTTGCATACAAGCATTTTAGAGACTGTATTTTATTCATATTAATTTGGCTATCGGTTGTTGTTGTTAAGTGCCTTCGAGTCGGAGTCGACTCATGGCGACCCTCTGGATAGCTATCCTAAATTGTGTTCAGTCTTCAGTCAGGCGGCTGATTGTTGACAGACTGGTACCCGTAGCTGCTGTTATTGTATCGATCCATCTTATTGCTGGCCTTCCTCTTTTGCGTTTACCTTCTATCTTGCCAAGCATTATGTCTTTCTCTAATGATCTCTCTCTTCGCATGATGTGTCCAAAGTATGAAAGTCGAAGTCTTGTCATCTGAGCTTCTAAAGAAAGCTTAGGTTTGATCTCCTCTAGTACCGACTGGTTTGCTCTTTGGGCAGTCCATGGTATACACAGTATTCGCCGCCAGCACCATAATTCAAAGGCATCAATTTTCTTCCTATCTGTATGCAGGGGTAATTTGGAATCTTTAAGTTCTGTCTGTTCTGTACTTAAGGGAATTTGGGTTACTTTTGTCTTTACTGGAATTTCTCTGTTGATAAGCCCTCAAACACCACCTGTTCCTCCTGCACTTTATACAGCTTGTTGATCCCTCCTACCCAGCTATATTATATGAGAAACATTCACACTAAAACTACAATCTAACTGCACACCATATGATATTACAATGCTTTAGCTTTTATTGCACAGCATAATATAAACATGCTGTAAAATAACGTGATGGTAAAACCTGTTATGAGCGCTCTCTATTAATCAATTGTTAATTAATTCTTATATGTATATAGTTTCCCCAGTTTAATCCATGTTAAAACCCTGTTTTATGGAAACGTAGGACAAATCTTTATATCCAAATGCTTGTTGTTCTATGTAAACCGCACTGATGAGAAATAGCGCGGTATATAAGAAATGTTAAATAAATAAATAAATAAATATGTCCTAACTTCAGTCTTTTGCTAGTATCCTTCACAGATTCATCCTTCTGAACCATGTACTCTTGGACAACTGTCAGCTTTCCCCTGTTATCTAGTTTAAAAGCTTCTCTGTCTCCATTAAGGGTTAATGCCAGCAGCCTCATTCCACATGGTTAAGGTAGAGCCTATCACTTCAGAAAAGCCCCTCCTTTCCCCAGAATGTAGCCCAGTTCCTAACAAATCCAAAACCCTTTTCCATGCAGTATTGTCTCATTCATGCATTGAGACTCCGGAGCTCTGCCACCCTTTTGGGTCCTGCGTGTGGAACGGGAAGCATTACTGAGAATGCTACCCTGGAAGTTCTGGATTTCAACTTCTACCTAAAAGCCTAAATTTAGCCTCCAGAACCTCCCTACCACATTTTTATATGTCATTGGTACCAACATGGACTCCTCCCCAACACTATCTAAGACTTTGTCTAGGTGGCACGTGAGGTCTGCTACCTTGGCACCAGGCAGGCATGATACTAGACAATCTTCATGTCCACCAGCCACCCAGCTATCTATATGCCTAATGATCGAATCACCAACTATAACGGCCGTCCTAACCCCCTCGCCTCATGGGCACATGGACCTGGAGAAACCTTCTCGGAGCGAGAGGGTTTTACATCACCTGGAGGACAGGTCCTAGCTACAGGATCATTTCCTGCCACTCCAGGGTGTTGCTCTCCTGTCACGTGACCTCCCTCCTCCATGGCAACAGGGAAGCTGCCAGACTGGAGGTGAGACTTCAATACTACATCCCTGTAGGTCTCATCTATATATCTCTCTGTCTTCCTTATGTCCTCCAAGTCTGCTACTCTAGCTTCCAGATATCAGACTCGTTCCCTGAGAGCAAAGAGCTCTGTGCACCTAGTGCACACGTAAGACCCCTCACCAACTGGGAGAAAATCATACATGTGACATTCAATGCAAAAGACTGGAAAGCCCAATTCTCACTGCTGGACTGTTGTGTACATCTTAGTTTTAAGGTTTTGTTCAGATATTAATGTTGTTTAATTACTTAGGTTTGCTGCGGATACTTATACTAATACAACTATACCTTATATGTTAAATGGACTTTGTTCACTTCAAGAATAATTAATCTTAAGTCCTTAATGGAGTGGAGGAGTAGCCTAGTGGCTAGAGCAACTGCCTAGTACCCAGAAGATCAAGGGTTTGATTCCCACTGACGCTCCTTGTGACTTTGGGCAAGTCACTTTACCCTCCATTGCCTCGGAAGAAAAGGCTGGCAATCTACTTCCGGTGATACATTGCCAAGAAAACCCAGAGGTAGCTGGGTCGCTATGAGTCAAACACTGACTTGATGGCACTAAAAAAAAAAAAAAAAAAAAAAAGTCCTTAATAAATGTATTCCTGATGAGGATAACCAGCCACACCTATAAGTGATTATGGGCACCACCCCATTTTAATAGGTGTAACAGCCTATAAAGCTAAGATTATCCCTGGAGTGAGTGGGAGTTGGGGTGGGAGGGAGGGAAAGAATATTTAAAAACTTGCTTGCTATACAATGCCTTGGCCTGTGCTTCAAAGGTTAAGTCTTATCAATTTCCTGGGTGATTCATACAGCCCTTGGTTTGATAGAAGGAGCCTTTCAAATTATCCCTTTGATCTGTCACTTGCCTTTAACACCTATTTAAGACAACTTCACCAATCTTTTGCCTCCTAACTGGAAGGCCTCTTTGTAAAGGTCACTAGAAACAAATTTAGGTCTTTGTACTCAGAGACTATTTGTTCTACTTGTATGCTAAGCTATACTCTGATTTGATTTAAATAAAAAAGCTCTCTGGGGGTACTAAGACCTGACTGACTCAGCAAACACACTGAATTATAAAATACATAGATTTATCTGCTATAACCCAAAGATTACCCTTTTTCCTTAAGATGTAGTGTATATTCCAAAAGATAGATCTGCACTTGTAAATATTTATTTCCAGTTGTATCAGTCCCTCTGGGTAGTCCTTCAAGTCTCAAAGTTTTAAGAAGGGCACTGAAATATTTTCCGCATTCAACCTTTTGCTGATACTGACTGTTTCTTTCTTTGTGACAACATACTCGCTGATGAAACTATAAGGGTTGATGAAACCATTACCCATGGTTGGAGATGGTTCTGGAAGTAAAATTGCTTTTGCCATAAAGGTGGCAACCACCACTGTGGATTTGTGAACTTAAAGAAGACAAAATAACATAAGTTGTATTTGCAAAACTATTGAATTATATCAATATAGTGATTGACGACTTATATAAGAAACGACGTTCAAAGAGCAATGATGAATATTTATTCTGCGGACAGAATGCCATGTTGCTGTCATTGAAAGTGAAGGTTGAAATAAAATCCTTTCACTTAGTCATCTTCAAAAGTTGGTTACTGATTGCATTTTTGATATGCAGAGGAAATCTGCAAAGCAAAGCGTGAATTGAAGCAAATTTATTCCATGAAGTTACCAGAAGGATTAAGACATTATAATAATTGTTGAATTATAATTAAAAATATATAAAATTGATCAAGCCTGAAGAAGCATTTCATCAATGCAGCTCTCACTGTCACTGATGCTTCTCGGCCTTGCCACCAGCTCTCTCATGCTCTTATGACTGCCCTGAGGTGCCGTCTTTGATCTGTTGCCGGCAGCAACTGTCATGACGTTTTCTGGCAAGGCCAGCACTTCATTACATTCTGGAGGTGGCAAAAGGGCACCAGTAAAATGATTCAGCAACTCAACTCCCTAGTCCAGCAGGAGGAGAACTGTTGAAGAGCGCTTCAGTTTCCTCTGTGGTGCAGGGTCAGTCTACTTACTGTTGCTTTCCTGGAGGAAACGTCCATAACTGTTATTAAAGAGGACCCGGGAAATCCGCTGCTTACCCCAGGACAAGCATTGTGGAACCTGTGTATCTTTTTCGGAACCTGCCAGGTACTTGTGACCTGGATTGGCCACTGTTGGAAACAGGATATTGGGCTTGATGTGGCATTTCTTATGTTCCACATTTCCATTTTATTTATTTATTTAACAGTTTTTTTTATACCGCCCTATCATTAATTCAGAGCAGTTTACATGTAACACAAAATCAAACCAACTTTTACATAGAACAGGGTGTTAAACTTGGATGATTATTTGAGGTCTGAAGATGTACTTTTTAAGAACAGCTATTAACATTAAAGCAGCAATGGTTTATACAAGAAGCTGTTGTTTAAGGGCGGTTGAGGGTACAGTGTTGGGGGAGAGAGAACAACAGAGACAGGAGCGATCTTGAGAGAGTATGGACTAGTATAGGAAATTATTATGGGTAGGGTAAGGATCTTAATATGTACACCTTAGAGGAAAGGCGGGATAGAGGTGATATGATTGAGATGTTTAAATACCTCCGTGGCATAAATGTTCAGGGAGAGAGCCTCTTTCAATTGAAAGCAAGTTCTGCTACAAGGGGACATGGGATGAGAGTGAAGGGAGATAGTTTCAGGAGTGATATGCGGAAATATTTCTTTACGGAAAGAGTAGTGGATCCATGGAATAGTCTCCCAGTGGAGGTGGTAGAGATGAGGACAGTAACTGAATTCAAAGAAGCATGGGACAAACACAGAGGATCTCTAAAGGTAAAAAGGGGACTGTTGTGGTAGTTGATATGGAAGGACAGACTAGATAGGCCATGTGGTCTTTTTCTGTCATCATATTTCTATGTTTCTATGTGACGTGGTGGGAGGGGAGCTAGATATATGGATGGATTGTGTTTACAGTCTGTAGTGGTTAGGTCTTTGCAAGGTGCTCATGGGGTGGTCCATAGTATTCCATAAAGATAAGATTTTATTGCTTTTCTGTAGTCTGATATGTCCTTGATGGCTCTTATTGAGGTAGCTAAGGCATTCCATAGTGGCGGAGCGTATATGGAGAAAGCTCTTTTACAAGTTGTTTACTTGGCTTTCATCTTGCTTGTAGGGGATGTCCAAAGTGGTGTTATTGGATGTTTTTCTTGTTCTGTTCTCTGGTGTCTTCATGATCATTGGTTAAGGACAGGAAGTGACAGGTTGTGGATTATCCTGAAGATGATTATTAAAGTCTTATATTTGGAACGTGTAGTGACTGGGAGCCAATATAGATGCTGTAGTGTGGGGGTTATGTGACTATACCTTACTGTTCCAATAATTATGCGAGCTGCAGTGTTTTGCACCAGTTGGAGAGGGAGTATCGTTTTCTTCGGAAGGCCCTGGTAAATTGTGTTAGAATAGTCTAGTATGGATGTTACTATGGCCTGACAGACTGTTCTGAAGTTGCTATCACTGAGTAGAGGCTTGAGTTTGTGTATGGTTCTTAGTTTTTGGTAGGCTGTCTTGGTTGTTCTCTTGATTTGAGGTTGAAAGCTGAGTTGTTGGTCAAACATAACTCCGAGGTATTTGACTTCTTGCTTGGCTGTTAGAGTATAGTCTACAATTTTACTGACTCTGGTGGGGAGAATATTGCATTCCTAGTGATGTGTAGTACTTCTGATTTTTTGACGTTTATAGTGAGAATTTGTTCTTCAAGCCATGCTGTCATCACTTTGATGGCATGAGGTGATCTGTGTGTAATTAGGGTGTTTGATGTTTATTGGGGTAAAAAACATGTCGTCTGCATATATCCTGTATTGTATGTTGTGGTGTTTTATGATGTTGCAGAGTGGTTGTAAGTATATGTTGAAAAGCAGTGCTGAGAGAGCCAAGCCCTGTGGAACGCCTTGTTGAGTGAAAGGTCTTGATTGCTTTCAGCGGAATAGGTATGATAAGAACCAGTTCATCACCATTCCATGGTTCCCTAATTCTTGAAGCCTTTCTAGCATGTTATTATGGTTGACAAAGTCAAAGGCTGTAGTGAAGTCAATGAAAAATAGAACAAAGCCTTTTCATATGTTTTTTATGCCAGTTATTAGGGTGTCCAAGAGCGATGTAATTAGTGTTTCCACACTGTAATTAGGTTTGAAGCGGTACTGGTGTAGGTCTAGTAGGGCATGGTTGTCTATGTGGTCCTGTAGTTGTTGCTGGACTATTTTTTCAATCACCTTGGTTATAAATGGCAGGTTTGATATTGGTCGATAGGAGATAGTCCTTGGTATCAAGGTTCTTGCCTTTCAGAATAAGTCTTATAGATGCTTGTTTGAGATATGAGAGAAGGTATTCTTGTGTGAGCAATATCAGGGTGATCTTTAGCACGTATGGCGTTAAATATTCTCTTATGTGTTTAATCCAACTGACTGTACAATGGATCGATGGGAGATGTAGTTGCATTAATAAAGCGTAGTTACTACCTGTAATAGGTGATCTCCGGGAACAGCAGGAATTTAGTCTTCACATATCGGGTATCATCGGTACTGACGGAGCCCGCGCGGGAACGCTCTCTAGCGTCCAATAGAAACGCTTTTGGGAGCATCCCACAGCACCTGCGTGCTGCCTTCCCACCTTTTCCACTGTCCCTCTTCAGTTGAGTTTATAGCTGAGACAAAGGAGAGAGGAAGAGACAGAAAGAGCGAGATAGAGAGACAACTCCTAGGGGAGGTGGGTGGGTTGTGAAGACTAAATTCCTGCTGTTCCCGGAGATCACCTGTTACAGGTGAGTAACTACGCTATCTCCAGGAACAAGCAGGAATGTAGTCTTCACATATGGGGACTCCCTAGCTGAAGATGCCAGGGAGATGGCCCCAGGAAGCTGCAACCCATTGTGAGATGGGCCATGCTTCCTCCCATGGATCTCTGGCATCCCACCAGGGATGGTGGGTAGGAGTTGAATTAAGTTTGAAAGAGATGTTGAAGAACAGCCCGGCCTGGCCAAACAAGGCATCCCGGCGGGAGTCCTTGTCTAAGCAGTAGTGGGCTGTAAAGGTATGTACCGAAGCCCAGGTGGCTGCTCAACAGATGTCGTCGATAGATACAGAGTGAAGGTTAGCCACAGAGGCTGCCATGGCTCTATGGCTCTCACATTGTGAGCTGTGACATGGCCTTCAAGAGGAAGACCCTTACTCTCATAGGGAAAGGATATGCATTGTGCAATCCAGTTAGACAGAGTTCTTTTGGAAACCGGAAGTCCCAAATGACTAGAATCAAAAGCAAGAGCTGAGAAGACTTTCTATGTTGCTGTGTTCTTTGTAGGTAAAAAGCTAAAGCTCTTTTACAGTCCAAGGTATGAAGGTTTCGTTCTGCATTGGAGGCATGAGGCCTCAGAAAGAATACAGGAAGGTAAACCGCTTGGTTTAAATGGAAAGGGGAAACCACCTTTGGCATAAAGTCTGGATGAGTCCTAAGAACGACCTTATCATGGTGAAATCTTGTATAAGGAGGATCAGCCACTAGAGCTTGCAATTCACTAATGCGGCATGTGGAGGTGATTGCAATTAGGAAGATGACTTTCCAGGAAAGGAATTTCAGAGATGTAGTGGCTAAAGGCTCAAAGGGCGGTTTCATGAGCTGCCCGAGAACAAGATTCAAATCCCATGCCACCGGTGGTGGTCTAATGGGAGGTTTTGTTAATAGAAAACCTCTCATAAATCTTGTTATAAGTGGATGAGAGGAAAGTGGTTGTCCACTTAGAGGCTTGTAGGAAGCTGCAATAGCACTAAGATGGACTCTTACTGAATTGGTCTTAAGACCAGCATTTGATAAATGAAGGAGGTACTCCAGTACCGATTCCAGAGGTATCGCAAGGAGGTTAAGTCCCTTTTGAGAAAACCATATGGTAAACCGTTTCCACTTACAGGCATATGATCATCTTGTGGAAGGTTTTCTAGAAGCCTGTAGGATATCTTTTACCTGTTGAGAAAAGTTAAGATCATGAAGCTCTAGGCTTTCAGCAAACAGGCCCTGAGATGCAGGGGCTGGGGATTCGGGTGCCATAGCATCCCGTTCTCTTGGGAGAGAAGATCTGGAGCACAGCCCAACTCCCGAGGTGCAGCTTGAGAGAGATGTAGAAGCAGAGGATACCACGTTTGCTGTGGCCAACGTGGAGCTATGAGAATCATACGACCTCTGTCTCTCTGAAGCTTGAATAGTGTTTTGGGGATGAGGGGAATGGGTAGGAAGGCATAGAGGAAGTCTTGACCCCAATGAAAGAGGAAGGCGCCCCTTGCCTGACAATCCCGAGCCGGAATTCTGGAACAGAACCGGGGAAGTTTGGCATTCAGTGGACTTGCAAAGAGGTCTATGTCTGAGGATCCCTACTTATTTATTCAACATTACCAGATCAACCATACTCCACCATAGCCACACCTCTTCCTCTAGAAACCTTTTTATATTAGTCCCTATTCTTAATATCTTCCCGTAGGTTCATAATCCATTATTCAAAGCTTACTGTTACATATGTAAATAGTTGATGTGCATGTTTCCCCTAAGTTATCCAAGTTGTATTACCCTGTTCTCTGTAAAACCTAACGTTTGTTCATTATGGTTCGTTGTTCCATGTAAACTGCGCTGATACTAAATAGTGCGGTATATAAGAAACTAAAATAAATAAATAAATAAATCCCCAGATTTGAAATATTTGGGCAACCTGGTCTGAGTGGAGAGACCATTCATGTGGCAACAGTACTCGACTGAGTTTGTCTGCCCAAAGGTTTTGAATGCCTGGAAGATATACCACGAGGAGGTGAATTTGATGCTCTCTGGCAAGGGCCCATAGTCGTAAAGCTTCGTTGAAAACGACAGAGAGCCCTTCCGCCCTGCTTGTTCACGTAGAACATGGCTACTTGATTGTCCATCTGGACTAGGACTGTCTTATAGCTGAGCTGGGCTTGGAATACTCGAAGAGCAAGGAAGATTGCTCTGAGTTCCAGGAGGTTTATGTGAAGACAAGCCTCCTGTGGAGTCCAGGTACCCTGGGTAGAGAGATCGTGCAGGTGGGCCCCCATCCCACCTGTGATGCATCTGTTAGTGTGGCTTGGAATAGGGGTTTATTTATTTATTTATTTTATTTACATTCTCTTATATACTGCGCTATTCTGCATCAGTGCGGTTTACATTGAACAAACTGAAATTACATTGAACAGGGTATTATAACTTGGAGATAACTATTTTACAGGGAACATGGGCTATGGAGGGTTAAGTGGCTTGCCCAAGACCACAAGGAGCACCTGTGGGACTAGAAACCCCAGTCCTTCCGGCCCAAGGCTGCTGTCCTCTAGTGAGATTTGAACCCCCGACCTTCCGGCCTGAAGTACCTTGCCCCAACCACTAGGCTACTCCTCCACTCCACTGGAAAGGAGACCCCACCAGAAGGTTTTCCAGTGATTGCCACCATTGGAGGGATGAAACAAGATGTGAGTTTGTTATTTTGTCCGACAGGTGACCTGTGGCCTGTGTCCACTGAGTGGATAGGGTCCACTGGGCTGCTCGCATGTGGAGGCGAGCATAGGAAACCACATGTACAGTGGATGCCATATGTCCCAGTAGTAGTTAGAACATTTCTCGAGCAGTCAGGTAAGTCTTCACTGCTGCTTGGGAAGCTAGCTGCACTATGCACAGACAGCGGAGTTGTGGAAGGAAAGCCCTTGACTGTCGTTTCTAGCCGAGCTCCTATGAATTCTAGGGACTGAGTAGGAGTAAGATGGGATTTTGGAAGGTTTATGACCAATCCCAAATATTGAAGGATTTGCATTGTGCGAGACACAGCAGAGATGGCTTCTGGAGCCGTGGGGGCACGAATGAGCCAGTCGTCTAAGTAAGGGAAGACGAATATCCCTAGATTTCGCAGGAATGCAGCTACCACTGCCATGCATTTCGTGAACACTCTTGGTGCCGAAGCCAGACCAAAGGGAAGAACTTTGTATCGGAAGTGTTTTCCCTAGAAAAGGAACCGCAGGAATTTCCTGTGATCTGGATGGATGAGAATATGAGTATATGCATCCCTTAGATCTAGAGAACAAAGCCAATCCTGACTTTGAAGGTATGGCAGAAGAGTTCCTAGAGAGATCATTTTGAATTTCTCTCGGAACAGATATTTGTTCAATTCTCTGAGGTCTAAAATGGGTCTATGTCCTCCTGTTTTCTTTGGGATAAGAAAATAGGCGTAGTAGAACCCTGTACCCTGTTGTAGAATGGGAACTTCTTCTATTGCTCCTTGAGCAAGGAGTGTTGTGACCTCCTGACCTAAGAGATTGTTGACAGGGGTCTGAGAACTGAACTGTCTTACAATTGTAGGTAGGGTTGCCAACTGACCGGTTTTCAGCCGGCCTGGCCGGTTTTTCCACGGCCAGGCCGGCTGCCGGCGCAGAGGCAAAACCGGCCCTTTAAAAGCCGTTTTTTTTGCTCTGGCCGCAAGATCGGGAGCGGCCAGAGCAAAAAAACCGGCTTTTTCTCCGCTTCAGAGGGAGCCGGGGAAGCCCGCGCGAGGCCCCGGCTCCCTCTGAACAGCCAACAGCGTGAAGAGCCTTTACCTTCACGCTGGCGGCTGTTCCTGTGAAGCCGCGAATGCTGGGAAAGGTTAAAGGTTGCCCTTTAACCTTTCCCAGCATTCGCGGCTTCACAGGAACAGCCGCCAGCGTGAAGGAAAAGGCTCTTCACGCTGGTGGCTGTTCAGAGGGAGCCGGGGCCTCGCGCGGGCTTCCCCGGCTCCCTCTGAAGCCTCAGACAGCCGCGATGCTGGTCGGGAGGGGGGGGGCAAGGACTGCATTGGCTGTGATGGGGGGGACCTGGACTGGAAAAGGGCTAAGGGGGGGGGGGGGGACTTGGACTGGAAAAGGGGTAAGGGGGGGGAATTGGACTGGAAAAGGGCAAAGGGGGGGACGTGGACAGGAAAAGGTCTAAGGGGGGGGGACTTGGACTGGAAAAGGGCTAAGGGGGGGGACTTGGACTGGAAATAGGCTGTGATGGGGGGGGGACCTGGACTGTAAAAGGGTTATGGGGGGGGGGACATGGACTGGAAATGGGTTGTGATGGGGGTGGAGGGGACCTGGACTGGAAATGGGCTATGGGGGGGGGGGGGGGGGGGGGGGAGGGGAACTTGGACTGGAAATGGGCTATGGTGGAGGAAGGGGGATCTTGGACTGGAAATAGGCTGTGATTAGGGGGGCTAGGACTGCAAATGGGCTGTGATGGTGCGGGGGGACTCGGACTGCAAATGGGCTGTGATGGTGCGGGGGGACTCGGACTGCAAATGGGCTGTGATGGTGGGGGGGGGGCTAGGACTGGAAATAGGCTGTGATGGGGGACTTGGACTGGAAATGGGCTGTGATTGGGGGGGGGTAGCTAGGACTGGAAATGGCCTGTGATGTGAGGGCTAGCACTGGAAATGGGCTGATGAAGAGCTGGAATAGGACTGGAAATGGGCTGATGTGGGGCATGGGAGAATGGGACTAGAAGGGAGTGGATGCTGGGTGGGCCTAGAACTATAAGGGAATTGATTTGGGGGGAGGACTAGAATGGATGGGGAATGAGAATGGAGAGGGGAAAAAATATTTTGTGTGGAAGAAAAGTCTATGATGGGCCGGTATTGAGAGAGTAAGAGGGGCTTGAGAATGGAAGGGTGAAATTTAAACGGATGATAAAGGAATGAGGAAAGAATTGGGGGAAAGAGCAAAAGGGAAACAATCAGTATGTTAAAGCAGAAATAGAGAGAGAATGGAAAACATCTAAAAGAGAAGAAAGGACAAATGGATAGCTCGCAGAAGACACAAAGAAACCAGAAGAAAGTGACTGGAGCAATTGCAACTGAAAAATAAAACGCCCAAACAGAAGGTAGAAAAATACTTTTTATTTTGAATTTATTAACTGGAATATGTCTGGTCTGGGAAGTGTGTATTGCTAACATCTTTGCGTTTTTGTTTAGTGCAAGAGGAAATTACTTTATAGTTTTATTTCTCCAGTGTTGTACATTTCATGTTTGGATTTTGGGGTTCCCAGTTAAATTATTATCTGACCAAGGAAGTTAGCCTACACGTATCCTTGGTAATTTTTGTGGGTGGGGCTGGGGGCGGGGCAGGGGTGGGACTAGGGGCGGAGAATGGGTGGAGCATGGCGAGCCACAGGTGTCGGGTTTTTCTCGGTGAAAAAGTTGGCAACCCTAATTGTAGGAGGGGGCATGCTGTGAAAATGAAGCTTCTACCCCTCTCGTACAATGGATAGAGTCCAATTTTCTGCTGCTATTTGGTGCCATCTGTTGACAAAATGATACAACCTGCCAGGGATAGCTAGGGGTTCTGGACTGTTCAGGGGCAGGAAGGCTAAGTTCTCTAGGTAGGAGTCAAAGTCCCTGAGGAGGCTGAGCCTGTGGAGCTGGCTGAGCTCTCGGCCCTTTCAGCTTCTTTTGTTGTCTAGTTTGTTGCTGTTGTCCCTTTTGGGCAGCCTGAACTGGACTGTGCCCCTGCTGGGCATAAGAAGGATAAAAACTTCCTTTTTTTAACATAGAAACATGATGACAGAAAAAGACCACAAGGCCCATCTAGTCTGTCCTTCCATAACTACAACAGTCCACTTATAGAAACATAGAAACATGATGACAGAAAAAGACCACAAGGCCCATCTAGTCTGTCCTTCCATAACTACAACAGTCCACTTATAGAAACATAGAAACATGATGACAGAAAAAGACCACAAGGCCCATCTTGTCTGTCCTTCCATAACTACAACAGTCCACTTATAGAAACATAGAAACATGATGACAGAAAAAGACCACAAGGCCCATCTTGTCTGTCCTTCCATAACTACAACAGTCCACTTATAGAAACATAGAAACATGATGACAGAAAAAGACCACAAGGCCCATCTAGTCTGTCCTTCCATAACTACAACAGTCCACTTATAGAAACATAGAAACATGATGACAGAAAAAGACCACAAGGCCCATCTAGTCTGTCCTTCCATAACTACAACAGTCCATAAAGGTTTTTTTTATAGGATTTCTTTTTGGCTGGGTTGGCTGTAGATTTTGACAATCTATCCAGGGTGATATTGTCAGCATCTATTTCATTAGCCTTTTCCTGCCAATTCCTGCCAAAGAGATTTTCTCCTGTGTAAGAGATATTTTCCAATTTATCTTGTACCCAAAGTTCCAAGTCGGATGCCTGAAGCCAGGCAATCCGACTTGCACCAATGGCAATAGCAGAGGTTCTGCTGATGCATTCAAAGTAGTCAAAGGATGCACGGTTTACAAACTTGGAAACATCCTGAGTATGTCTGACAAGAGTAAGAAAGTCTTGTCGTTTATCATCAGGAAGAAGGGGGCTCATAAGCTCCAAATCTCCTGTGACCTCTTTGAGGAACATTCCCATATATAGGATATAGGAGCTGATCCTGGCTGAGAGCATGGAAGCTTGGAATCATCGATGCCCAAAGGCATCGAGAGTCCTGCATTCATGGCCTTGAGGATTGGAAGCATGCCTCTTTGCACTCTTTATCCTACGCATAGCTGATTCCACTACCATTGAATGGTGTGGTAACTGAGCTTTTTGGAAGCCAGGACAAGGTGGAACTCAATACATTGTATTGCGCCTCCGAGAGTGAGGAGATGTGGTTAAAGGTGTTTCCCACATCCTCAGCATAAGATCACGTAGGATCTGATGAATAGGCAGAGCAGCTGCTTCCTTGGGAGCCTTAGGGTATTGAAGGATTTCTAATTCTTGTGCCCTAGGTTCCTTTTCAGGAGTTACCGTAATTGCAAGGCCTCGAGCCACATCACAAATAAAATCCTGAAAAGACATGTCCTCTGGAGAAGACATCCTGCGTTGAGGAGAAGAAGATGGTTCTTCCAGAAAAAGTACTCTGGTATCGGCAGAGTCATCAGAATCATCGGAATCGGAAGATTTGAAATATCTCCGATCCCGATGTTCGTGCAAAGCACGGTACCGGTATCGATTGAAGTCGGTATCGAGGTGTCCCGGTATCAATCTGTCAATGCCGGAGATAGACTCAAGACTCGGCATGGGGGGTATACCCACCGAGGCCGGTGCCGTCGGTACTGGTGCCTGTTGAACCGTCTGTAGCGGTCTCAACGGTACCGAAGCAATGAGAAGAGCTGCCAGACTGTGTTCGATAGCGAGAAACCTCTGATCTATCGACGCTGCCGATGCTTGGGTGTCAGTACCGGTAGAAGTGGCCGGAACCCCAGATCATGGCACCAGTAGTTCTGCCAAGGTGGGGGCCTCAAGAACATCCTGGAGCCTCGTTAATGCTTTGGAAGCCGAAGCCTCCTGCCGGGGCTGTTTTGCCGGTGACGTTTCCTCAAGGGCAACGCCAATGGCCTCTCGATGCCTACAAGATCTACCCTTTGAGGACCGGCTAGACTTATGTTTAGTTACCTGAGATCCATGGGAAGAAGATGAGGCTCTGGAAGACATCGATGCAACGGACATCGCATCTGAGGCAAAAAGGGTACCGAGTTTTGCAGCTCTATTCTGCAGGCCCCTTTTAGTCTTCTTCCTACAGGAGAGGCACTCTGATGGAGAATGGTCAGGGCCTAAACATTTAAGACACCAGTCATGGGTGTCGGTGACGGATATGGTACCGCCACACATAGAACATTTTTTAAAACCAGTAGCTGTTTTTTCCATTTTTAAGGAAAATGGACCTAGTGCCCAAAATGGCACCTAGCACTGAGGAAAAAAGGTTTCTGAAGAAAAATACCTCAGAAACTATATTTTTTTTTTTAGAGAAAAGAAGAAAGAAGAACCGGCGATACCGGTAGGCGTCAAACGAAGGCAGACGCGACCACAAAAAATAAAGAATAAAGAAGGAATTTTCTGCGGTGACAAGGTATGCGACCTGTCAGCTCCGCGAAAAACGAAGAACTGAAGAGGGACAGTGGGAAAGGCGGGAAGGCAGCACGCAGGCGCTGTGGGATGCTCACAAAAGCGTTCCTATTGGACACTGGGAAGCGTTAATGTGCGGGCTCCGTCGGTACCGACGATACCCGATATGTGAAGACTATATTCCTGCTTGTTCCTGGAGATTGGCTATTCTAAAGTCAAGACGTTTTTCCATGGGGATATGGAATGAAACCCATATTTTTATGTTATCATGATGAGCATGGGCTATGTCAAGTTGAGTCGGTTTTGAGAATAGTTTCTTGTATCTTTTTTCTGTAGGACGTCTGCCAGGTCTTGTGGATTTACAGAGTTGGCATTATCTGGTTCTCTTGGTTCTTTAGTTAGCGTGTTTACTGTGTCAAATAGTTCTCTCGGTTTGTTAAGAGATTTCATCAGGCTTGTATGGTATTCCTTCTTGCACCTGTTTATCATGCTATGACATATGGCCTGCATTTTGTTATATTTGATTAGAACATATGAACATAAGATATGCCATACTGGGTCAGACCAGGGTCCATCAAGCCCAGTATTCTGTTTCCAACAGTGGCCAATCTAGGTCATATGTACCTAGCAGTATCCCCAAGAGACACAAGTTCCACAATGCTTGTACTGGGTCAAGCATTGATATCTTCGGTCACTTCTTAATAATGGTTTATGGACCTTTCCTCCAGGAACTTGTCCAAACCTTATTTAAACCCAGCTACACTAACAGCCTTTACTACATCCTCCGGTAACAAATTCCAGAGTTTGATTACACGTTGAGTGAAAAAATATTTTCTTTTATTAGTCTTCAATAGTTTACCCTATAGCTTCATTGCATGTCCCCTAGTCTTTCTATATTCTGATAAGATAAACAATTGATCTATGTTTACCCGTTCCACTCCGTTCATTAATTTATAGGCTTCTATCATATCTCCCCTCAGCCGTCTCTTTTCCAGGTTAAAGAGCCCTAACCTTTTTAGCCTTTCTTCATAGGAGTATCCTTCCATCCCCTTTACCATTTTGGTGGCTCTTCTCTGAACCTTTTCTTAAGTCGCTATATCCTTTTTAAGATACGGCGACCAGAATTGCACACAATATTCAAGGTGCGGTCTCACCATGGAACGATATAGAGGCATTATAATATCTTTTGTTTTATTTTCCATTCCTTTCCTTATCATACCTAGCATTCTATTTGCTCTCTTGGCCGCCGCTGCACACTGGGCCGAGGGTTTTAACATGGTATCCACAATGACGCCTAAATCTTTTTCCTGGGTGGTGGTTCCTAATGTGGAACCTTGCATCGTGTAACCATAGTTTGGGTTGTTCTTCCCTAGGTGCATAACCTTGCAATTGTCCACATTAAATTTCATCTGCCATTTTGATGCCCAGTCTTCCAATTTATCAAGATCCTCTTGCAATTTTTCACAATCCTCTTGGGTTTTAACAACTTTAAATAGTTTTGTGTCATCTGCAAATTTGATAACCTCACTCATCCCACTTTCCAGGTCATTTATGAATATGTCAAAAAGCAGCGGACCCAACACAGATCCCTGGGGTACACCACTATTCACCTTTCTCCATTGGGAAAATTGGCCATTTAGCCCTACCCTCTGCTTTCTATCTTTTAACCAGTTCCTGATCCACAATAGTACACTGCCTCCTATCCCATGACTCTTTAGTTTTGCCAAAAGTCTCTTATGAGGGACCTTGTCAAAGGCTTTCTGAAAGTCCAGATACACAATATCAACCGACTCACCTTTGTCCACCTGTTTATTCACTCCTTCAAAAAAACATAACAGATTAGTAAGACAAGATCTTCCTTGTCTAAAGCCATGTTGGGTGTCTCCCATTAGGTTGTGACTATCTACATGCTGAGTAATTTTATTCTTTATGATGGTTTCTACCATTTTTCCTGGTACTGACGTCAAGCTCACCGGTCTGTAGTTTCCCGGATCACCCCTGGAACCCTTTTTAAAAATTGGTGTTACATTGGCGATCCTCCAATCTTCAGGTATTAGAGATGATTTTAATGATAGTTCACAGATTACTGATAGCTGGTCTGCAATCTCATATTTCAGTTCTTTCAACACCCTTGGATGTATACCATCCGGCCCAGGTGATTTGCTACTCTTCAGTTTATCTAATAGTTGTAAGACATCTTCCCGATGTACCTTTAAATACCACTTCAGTCATGGGTAACATCCCTACATCTTCCTCAGTAAAGACTGAAGCAAAGAATTCATTCAGTCTTTCCGCTATCGCCTTATCGCCTCTTAGTGCTCCTTTAACCCCTTTATCATCTAATGGACCAACTGACTCTCTCACAGTTTTTTTGCTAGGAATGTACTTGAAAAGGTCTTTATTTCGCATTTTTGCTTCCGCAGCAAGCTTCTTCTCAAATTCTGTCTTTGCCTGCCTCATCAATGCCTTGCATTTGATTTGCCAGTGCTTGTGCTGTTTCCAGGTTTCGTCGTTTGGCTCTTTTTTCCATTTCCTTGGCTCTTTTTTCCATTTCCATTAGGTGTTCTTGGTCTTTGTTTCGACCTCATTGTCTCTCAAGTTTTCGGAGTTTCTTCTGGTCGTTGATTTCTGTCTTGGACTACTTTGTTTGGGGCTACTACTGTATTGTAAAGTGTATTGTTCCAATTATGGTCTGCGACTTAAAAGCTGTTTGATTATTTTCATCTAATTTCCATGTATTTTGGTGTGCTGAAAACTAATAAAATATTGAAAAAACTCCTAGACATCATGATTTGCCACAACATGCAAATTTGTCTTCAAATTTATCAATTTTTTTCAAATTACTATTAATTAATTCAAATTACTGTTAATTAATTCACATAAGTGCATTTAAGATATAAAATGCCAAAAAAACCTTAAAGGGGTTGTCCGAGTTAAGTAAAAAAAAAAATAGCACTGTAAATCTAATGGTCAGCAATATATACATAAGCTAAGCAAGTTTTAAGTCCGTGCTTCTAATTGTAGAAGGGGTTAATCTTTCCTGAAGAATCCAGTGGGAGGGAGACACAGGGCAGATAGCAGCAGCTCCGGTCAGTGCAGGGGGATGTGGCCAGCACTGTGACGGCTCGTGTACAGATACAGAGCTGCTCTCTCCTGCATCCCACACTTGTGCACGAATCATCATCAGGTTCTTGGTTCTAGGCTGTTCACACTTTTTCATCACAATTTGTGTTAGCTCGTCATTCTTCAACCGTTATGTTATGGCTCCGCGAAAGTGTATTAATTCACCAGATAGTTTCTGTTTCATCTGTGGTGAATATACAGTGTTGAAGCAACAGCAGAATATTACAGACTTTGTGAAAAAAGTATACTTTGCATACTTTGGACTAAAAATTGGAGATCAAGATAAAGTCTGGGCGCCTCATAAAGTGTGCAAACGGTGTGTTGAGGACCTCCGAATCTGGTTCAAGGGTAAGGAAAAGTCTTTCCGTTATGGGACTCCTATGGTATGGCAAGAGCAAAAGAACCATAGTGATGACTGTTACTTTTGTTCATGTGATGTGAAAGGGTTTAATTCCAAATGGAAGCATTTCATTTCATACCCCAATCTTCACTCCCCCATGGCACAGATATACCAGTTCCCAAGCCCCCTGCTACCTTGGAAGAGATACCTAGCTCCGATGAAGGTGAAGTCATACCTGAACCAGATGACAAATCAAGTTCTGACTTTGAAGATGATACAAAACCAAAATTGTTTTCTCAGGAGGAGTTGAATGATTTGGTAAGGGACTTGAATCTTCTCAAAGATGCCGCTGAGTTA
Organism: Ichthyophis bannanicus; assembly: GCA_033557465.1. Taxonomy (NCBI): domain Eukaryota; kingdom Metazoa; phylum Chordata; class Amphibia; order Gymnophiona; family Ichthyophiidae; genus Ichthyophis; species Ichthyophis bannanicus. The sequence continues at coordinate 25,119,246 of CM066035.1, forward strand.
CTTGGATCAAGGCTGAAAAGCAGGAATTTATTGTTGCCAGGAGTGTCATCTTCATGGTTCAGACATCATGAAAAGGAGTTGGTTCCTTATTTCGCCCAGGAAGACAAGTTGGTTTATTGCATCGATGTCGAAGGTCTGATGGGCCAATTTAAAATCCAATATGATTCAGAGCAATGGCGTCTTTTTATAGATTCTTCAAAAAGAAGTCTCAAAGCAGTTTCACTCCACAATGGTTTTTACGCTTCCATACCTGTAGGTCATTCCGTACACTTGAAGGAAACCTATGAGAACTTGGAATTGGTTCTTCGTAAACTTAAATATGAAGACCATGGTTGGCAAGTGTGTGGGACTTGAAGGTCTTGTGCATGCTGCTCGGGCAACAAGCTGGGTATACCAAATATCCTTGTTTTCTGTGTCTATGGGACAGTCGAGACCGACAAAATCACTGGACCAAGAAGAGTTGGCAGCCGAGGGTGCTAACAGTCGGTGAAAAAAATGTCCTACGAGAAACTTTGATACCTTCCCATAAAGTTCTTCTACCACCTCTCCACATAAAATTGGGATTGATGAAACAATTCGTAAAATCACTTCCAAGAGATGGAGAATGCTTCAAATACTTGGTCACCAAGTTTCCAGGCCTGTCGGAGGCAAAATTGAAGGAAGGTGTGTTCGTCGGACCAGACATTAGAAGGCTTATAGTTGATCAAGAGTTTGTCAATACCATGACGGATCCTCAAAAAGAAGGGTGGATTGCATTTAAAGAAGTCGTACAGAAATTTTTAGACAATAACAAAGATCCTCACTACAAAAAGATCGTCGGATGAATGCTGAAAGCATTTCAAGCTTTAGGTTGCCTGATGAGTTTGAAAGTGCATTTCCTCCAGTCCCACCTTGACTACTTTCCTGAAATTTTGGGAGCTGTGAGTGAGGAACAAGGTGAACGATTCCACCAAGACATTAAAGAGATGGAAAGGAGATACCAGGGAAAATGGAGCATTACAATGATGGCAGACTACTGTTGGATGCTTCAGAGAGACATTCCAGATGCTACTCACAAGCGTAAATGCACCAAGAGGAGCCTCACAAGGAAGAAGAATCGAGTTTAGTGTGTGTAGGTGAGCTCATTTCAGTTCAAAAAAGGATTTTCATGAAAATATTGTAATAAAACTTTAATTTTATAAGTCTATTTCCATTTATTTTGAGGTATTGCCTTATTTAACATAGTTACCTAAATTGTCAGGAAGCGTGATGTCCTATGACAAAATGGAGGTCATTTTCGGATTCAGCGCACCAACAAACATAAAGATTACGTGGAACAACCAAAACAGCTCTCGAAAAAAAAATTTTTGCAGACCTGTATTAATGATGGAGTCAAGATCTGGTGTATTTTGTTCAAGCTCTGGTAGTACTTGCTCTAAAAATTTCTCCTTGTAGGTTCAGAATCTCCTTTCCTTCAGAGTTACTTCTGGTGTTCTTTTCATTACAGATGCATTAATGGTGAAGTTCACCATGTGATGGTCTGACCAAGGGATTGGTGTCATTGTTAGGTGTGTTAATAGGTTTTGATCTATGTATTGGTTGGATACAAATATAAGGTCAAGGGTTCCCGCTTTCTTGTCGGTTGGGGTAGACAAAGCGATGGGACCGGATGGGATACACCCTAGAATACTAAGGAAACTTGGGGACGTTCTAGCAACTCCAGTGACTGACCTTTTCAATGCCTTGTTGGAGTCGGGAGTGGTGCCAAAGGACTGGAGAGAGGCTCATGTGGTGCCTTTACACAAAAGCAGAAGTAAGGATGTGGTTGAAAACTACAGGCCGGTTAGTTTAACTTCGGTGGTGAGTAAATTATTGGAAACGCTGCTGAAAGAGAAAATAGTGAGGTTTCTGGAGTCCAGCGGATTACAGGATCCGAGGCAGCATGGATTCACCAGAGGCAGGTCTTGTCAGACAAATCTGATTGATTTCTTTGACTGGGTGACCAGGGAGTTGGACCGAGGGAGAGTTCTAGATGTGGTGTATTTAGATTTCAGTAAAGCCTTTGACACTGTTCCTCACAGGCGACTTATAAACAAACTGAGCACCCTAGGGATGGACCCTAAAGTTACTGCTTGGGTTAGAAATTGGTTGGGTGAGAGGCGACAAAGAGTACAATTAAATTAAGGATGTTACCAGTGGTGTGCCCCAGGGATCTGTCCTTCGTCCGATTCTTTTTAACATCTTTGTTAGTGATATAGCGGAAGGGCTGTCGGGTAAGGTTTGCCTCTTTGCGGATGATACCAAAATCTGCAATAGAGTAGACACCCAGGAAGGTGTAGATAACATGAAGAGGGATCTAGCTAAGCTTGAAGAATGGCCTAGAATTTGGCAGCTGGGATTTAATGTTAAAAAATGTAAGGTCATGCATTTGGGCTGCAGCAATCCAAGGGAGCAATATAGTATAGAGGGTGAAGTACTTTTGTCCACTAAAGAAGAGCGGGACCTAGGCGTGGTTGTGTCTGATGATCTTAAAGTAGCTAAACAGGTAGAAAAGGCGACGGCAAAAGCTAGAAGTATGCTTGGGTGCATACGGAGAGGAATGGCTAGCAGAAAAAAGGAGGCGATAATGCCTCTCTGTAAGTCTTTGGTGCGACCTCATTCGGAGTATAGTGTGCAATTCTGGAGACTGCACCTTCAAAAGGATGTGAACAGGATGGAGTCTGTGCAGAGGGTGGCTACTAAAATGATTAGTGGTCTTCATTATAAAGCATATGAGGACAGACTGAAGGATCTTAATATGTACACCTTAGAGGAAAGGTGGGATAGAGGTGATATGATTGAGATGTTTAAATACCTCCGTGGCATAAATGTTCAGGGAGAGAGCATCTTTTAATTGAAAGCAAGTTCTGCTACGAGGGGACATGGGATGAGGGTGAAGGGAGATAGATTCAGGAGTGATATGCGGAAATATTTCTTTACGGAAAGAATAGTGGATCCGTGGACTAGTCTCCCAGTGGAGGTGGTAGAGATGAGGACAGTAACTGAATTCAAAAAAGCATGGAACAAATACAGAGGATCTCTAAAGTTAAAAAGGGGACTGTTGTAGTTGTTGATATGGAAGGACAGACTAGATAGGCCATGTGGTCTTTTTCTGTCATCATATTTCTATGTTTCTATGTTTACTCTCTGGGTGTAGTGTAGATCCTTCATTGCATCTGAGAATGCGGTTGTATTGTTTTGTGATAATGAGGGGAGGTTAGGGTCTCCTAATATGAGGAGAGGTTTCTTCTGAGAGTTCTTCTTTGCCTATTGGTGTGCACTTGATATTCCCGAGGCTGAGGATTCTTTGTTAGTTTGTACCGGCAGTGGTGGGTTGGAGGGAGAGTGAACTTGTGCGTAAGATATCCCAGGGCCCTGCTAGGCTGTGTTGCCTCCATGCAAGGATTGCCTGACCGTGAGGACTCCCCACAGAAGATGAGTGGGCCAGGCCTTTGTTGCTGGTGCACTAGGACTGCAGCCTGTAGAAATTCAAGGTTGTGCCAGGAATGAGCCAGTGTACAGCGCTGATACTGAAACACTGAGTGGAGGGACAATGAGAGAAGGGATGAATTCTGCTGACGTAATAGAGAGACATCCTCTGACACCAGCAAACGTTGTTCAATCCTTTCTGAACACACTCCACTCTCTCGTCACTTTCCATCCAAGACTGGCGCAAGGAGATGAGGCACCTTAGTCCTGACCCTCTTATTACCCTGTCTACACTCATAGACCTTTTAAGAATTACTCTAGTCCCCTATTTGTTCCATTTGTCTGTCTTGAACAGATTATGAGCTCTGTGAAGCAGGGACTCGAGTGTGTGCGTGTGCACATGTGGAGCAGGGACTCATGTGTGTGTGGAGCAGGGACTCGTGTGTGTGGAGCAGGGACTCGTGTGTGTGTGTGGAGCAGGGATTCATGTGTGTGTGGAGCAGGGACTCATGTGTGTGTGTGGAGCAGGGACTCATGTGTGTGTGTGGAGCAGGGACTCGTGTGTGTGTGTGTGTGGAGCAGGGACTCATGTGTGTGTGTGGAGCAGGGATTTGTGTGTGTGTGTGTGTGGAGGAGGGACTCGTGTGTGTGGAGCAGGGACTCTGTGTGTGTGTGGAGCAGGGACTCATGTATATGTGCATGTGTGTGTGGAGCAGGGATTTGTGTGTGTGTGTGTGTGGAGGAGGGACTCATGTATGTGTGGAGGAGGGACTCATGTATGTGTGGAGCAGGGACTCGTGTGCGTGTGTGGAGCAGGGACTTGTGTGTGTGTGGAGGAGGGACTCATGTATATGTGCGTGTGTGTGTGGAGCAGGGACTCGTGTGTGTGTGTGTATAGTAGGGACTCGTGTGTGTGTGGAGGAGGGACTCGTGTATATGTGCGTGTGTGTGTGGAGCAGGGACTCGTGTGTGTGTGTGGAGGAGGGACTCATGTATGTGTGGAGCAGGGACTTGTGGGTGTGGAGCAGGGACGTGTGTGAGTGGAGGAGGGACTTGTGTATATGTGCGTGCATGTGTGGAGCAGGGGCTCGTGTATATGTGCGTGTGTGTATGGAGCAGGGACTCGTTTGTGTGTGGAGCAGGGACTTGTGTGTGTGTGTGTAGGAGGGACTCGTGTATATGTGCGTGTGTGTGTGCAGCAGGGACTTGTGTGTATGTGGAGGAGGGACTCGTGTATATGTGCGTGTGTGTGTGGAGCAGGGACTCGTGTGTGTGGAGCAGGGACTTTGTGTGTGTGGAGGAGGGACTCATGTATGTGTGGAGCAGGGACTTTGTGTGTGGAGCAGGGACTCGTGTGTGTGTGTGGAGCAGGGACTCGTGTGTGTGGAGGAGGAACTTGTGTATATGTGCGTGTGCATGTGTGTAGCAGGGACTCGTGTGCATGTGTGTAGCAGGGAGTCGTGTGTGCGTGTGTAGCAGGGACTTGTATGTGTGTGTGTAGCAGGGACTCGTGTGTGTGGAGCAGGGACTCGTGTAGATGTGCATGTGTGTGTGCAGCAGGGACTCGTGTGTGTGTGGAGGAGGGACTCATATATGTGCGTGTGTGTGTGGAGGAGGGACTTGTGTGTGTGTGTGTGGAGGATGGACTCATGTATGTGTGGAGCAGGGACGTGTGAAGCAGGGACTCGTGTGTGTGTGTGTGGAGCAGGAACTCGTGTGTGTGTGTGGAGCAGGGACTCGTGTGTGTGGAGGAGGAACTTGTGTATATGTGTGTGTGCATGTGTGTAGCAGGGACTCGTGTGCGTGTGTGTAGCAGGGAGTCGTGTGTGTGTGTGGAGCAGGGACTCGTGTAGATGTGCATGTGTGTGTGGAGCAGGGACTCGTGTGTGTGGAGCAGGGACTCGTGTGTGTGTGTGTGGAGGAGGGACTCTTATATGTGCGTGTGTGTGTGGAGCAGGGACTTGTGTGTGTGTGGAGCAGGGACTTGTGTGTGTGTGGAGGAGGGACTCGTGTGCATGTGTGTAGCAGGGAATCGTGTGTGTGTGGAGCAGGGACTCGTATGTGTGTGTGTAGCAGGGACTCATGTATATGTGCATTTGTGTGTGGAGCAGGGACTCATGTGTGTGTGGAGCAGGGACCCGTGTGTGTGTGTGTGTATAGCAGGGACTCGTGTGTGTGTGTGTGTGGAGGAGGGGCTCGTATATGTGCGTGTGTGTGTGGAGCAGGGACTTGTGTGTGTGTGTGTGTGTGGAGGAGGGACTCATGTATGTGTGGAGGAGGGACTCATGTATGTGTGGAGCAGGGACTCGTGCATGTGTGTAGCAGGGAATCATATGTGTGTGTGGAGCAGGGACTCGTGTGTGTGGAGGAAGGACTAGTGTATATGTGCGTGTGTGTGTGGAGCAGGGACTTGTGTGTGTGTGTGGAGGAGGGACTCATGTATGTGTGGAGGAGGGACTCTTATGCATGTGTGGAGCAGGGACTCATGTGTGCGTGTGTAGCAGGGACTCGTGTGTGTGTGTAGCAGGGACTCATGTATATGTGCATGTGTGTGTGGAGCAGGGACTCGTGTGTGTGTGGAGCAGGGACCCATGTGTGTGTGTGTATAGCAAGGACTCGTGTGTGTGTATAGCAGGGACTCGTGTGTGTGTGTGTGTGTGGAGGAGGGATTCGTATATGTGCGTGTGTGTGTGGAGCAGGGACTTGTGTGTGTGTGTGGAGGAGCGACTCATGTATGTGTGGAGCAGGGACTCATGTGCATGTGTGTAGCAGGGAATCATATGTGTGTGTGGAGGAGGGACTCGTGTATGTGTGGAGCAGGGACTCATGTGCATGTGTGGAGCAGGGACTCGTGTGTACGTGTGTAGCAGGGACTTGTATGTGTGTGTGTAGCAGGGACTCATGTATATGTGCATGTGTGTGTGGAGCAGGGACTCGTGTGTGTTTGGAGCAGGGACTCATGTGTGTGGAGGAGGGACTCATGTATATGTGTGTGTGTGTGTGTGTGGAGCAGGGACTCGTGTGTGTGTGTGTGGAGCAGGGACTTTGTGTGTGTGTGTGGAGCAGGGAATCGTGTGCATGTGTGTAGCAGGGAATCATGTGTGTGTGTGGAGCAGGGACTCATGTGTGTGTGGAGCAGGGACTCGTGTGTGTGTGGAGCAGGGACTCGTGTGTGTGGAGGAGGAACTTGTGTATATGTGCGTGTGCATGTGTGTAGCAGGGACTCGTGTGTATGTGTGTAGCAGGGACTCGTATGTGTGTGTGGAGCAGGGACTCATGTATATGTACTTGTGTGTGTGGAGCAGGGACTCGAGGAGGGACTCATGTATATCTGCGTGTGTGTGTGGAGCAGGGACTCGTGTGTGTGTTGAGGAGGGACTCGTGTGTGTGGAGGAGGGACTCGTGTATATGTGCGTGTGTGTGTGGAGCAGGGACTTGTGTGTGTGTGGAGGAGGGACTCGTGTATATGTGCGTGTGTGTGTGGAGCAGGGACTCGTGTGTATGTGTGGAGCAGGGAATCATGTATATGTGTGTGTGTGGAGCAGGGACTCGTGTGTATGTGTGGAGCAGGGACTTGTGTGTGTGTGTGTGGAGGAGGGACTCGTGTATATGTGCGTGTGTGTTTGGAGCAGGGACTCGTGTGTGTGTGTGGAGCAGGGACTTGTGTGTGTGGAGGAGGGACTCGTGTATATGTGCGTGTGTGTGTGGAGGAGGGACTCGTGTATATGTGCGTGTGTGTGTGTGGAGCAGGGACTTGTGTGTGTGTGTGGATGCGGGACTCGTGTATATGTGTGTGTGTGTGTGTGGAGGAGGGACTCGTGTGCGTGTGTGGAGCAGGGACTTGTGTGTGTGTGGAGGAGGGACTTGTGTGCGTGTGTGGAGCAGGGACTCTGTGTGTGTGCGTGCGCACAGTACTGTCTGTCTAGGGACACTATAGAAATTAGTTGTAGTAACAGAAAGAAACAGGTTTTAGTTATCTGAGGAGAGAGGAGTTAGTCTACCTACCCCAAGGTTCTGAACTGAGGAGACAGGGAAGATGGTAATGCTAGCCACAGAAATAGAAAAGGGAAAGAGGGGGAATTTGGGTTTAGGGGGGAAAGATAAGAATCTCCGTCTTGGCTATGTTCAATTTCAGATGGCAACTGGACATTAGGCAGCAGCATCAGACAAGCAGGCTGAGATTTAGGCCTGGATTCCTGGAGAAATATCTGACAGGATGTAGAGAGAGAAATCTGAGACTTCGTGTAAAGATGGAAGGAGATTGGGACATCAAGGGAATGACTGTAGAATGAGAAGAGAAGATGTCCCAAGACAGAGCCGTGAGGTACACCAACTGAAAGCAGGTTAGCACTAGAGGAGGATCCACCAGAGCAAACACTGAAAGTGCAATTTTTGTAAAGGGCCTTTGAGTCAGTGCTGACTCCTGGCGACCCAGCGGCTCCTGGGTTTTCTAGGCAGCGTGACCAGAAGTTGATTCCCAAGAACTTCTTCCAAGGCAATGGAGGGTTAAGTGACTTGCCCAAGGCCACAAGGAGTGCAAGTGGGAATTGAACCTTCGTCTCTTGGTTGCCAAGTCAGTGCTCTAACCACTAGGCTCCTCCTCAATATAAGAGAAAAAAACCAAGAAAAACAGAGCCCTGAAATCCAAGCGAAAACAGGCTATCAAGAAGAAGGTGGTGATCAATAGGGTCAAAGGATGAGGATTTGGCCAGAAACAGGTCACTGGAAACTTTAGCAAGGGCTGTTTCTGTAGAATGTAGATGAAAGCCAGTGGATCCAGAAGGGCTTGAGAGGAAAAGTCAAGACAGTGGCGGCGAACTGCATGTTCAAGTAGTTTGGAAGCAAAAGGGAGGAGGAAAATGGACTGATAACTGGAAGGGCAGGTAGGGTCCAGTGAAAGCTTTTTGAGGAGTGGTTGTAACAGTAGCATGTTTGAAGGCAGCAGGAACCAGTTAAGAACATAAGATATGCCATACTGGGTCAGACCAAGGTCCATCAAGCCCAGTATTCTGTTTCCAACAGTGGCCAATCTAGGTCATACGTACCTAGCAGTTTCCCCAAGGGACACAGGTTCCACAATGCTTGTACTGGGTCAAGCATTCATATCCTGGGTCCCTTCTTAATAATGGTTTATGGACCTTTCCTCCAGGAACTTGTCCAAACCTTTTTTAAACCCAGCTACACTAACAGCCTTTACTACATCCTCCGGTAACAAATTCCAGAGTTTGATCACACGTTGAGTGAAAAAATATTTTCTTTTATTAGTCTTAAATAGTTTACCCTGTAGCTTCATTGCATATCCCCTAGTCTTTCTATATTCTGATAAGGTAAACAATCGATCTACGTTTACCCGTTCCACTCCGTTCATTAATTTATAGACTTCTATCATATCTCCCCTCAGCCGTCTCTTTTCCAGGTTAAAGAGCCCCAACCTTTTTAGCCTTTCTTCATAGGAGTAACCTTCCATCCCCTTTACCATTTTGGTGGCTCTTCTCTGAACCTTTTCTAAAATCGCTATATCCTTTTTAAGATACGGCGACCAGAATTTCACACAATATTCAAGGTGCGCTCTCACCATGCAACGATATAGAGGCATTATAATATCTTTTGTTTTATTTTCCATTCCTATCCTTATCATACCTAGCATTCTATTTACTCTCTTGGCCGCTGCTGCACACTGGGCCGAGGGTTTTAACATGGTATCCACAATGACGCCTAAATCTTTTTCCTGGGTGGTGGTTCCTAATGTGGAACCTTGCATCGTGTAACCATAGTTTGGGTTGTTCTTCCCTAGGTGCATAACCTTGCACTTGTCCACATTAAATTTCATCTGCCATTTTGATGCCCAGACTTCCAATTTATCAAGATCCTCTTGCAATTTTCCACAATCCTCTTGGGTTTTAACAACTTTAAATAGTTTTTGTGTCATCTGCAAATTTGATAACCTCACTCGTTATTCCACTTTCCAGGTCATTTATGAATATGTCAAAAAGCAGCGGACCCAGCACAGATCCCTGGGGTACACCACTATTCACCTTTCTCCATTGGGAAAATTGGCCATTTAGCCCTACCCTCTGCTTTCTATCTTTTAACCAGTTCCTCATCCACAATAATACACTGCCTCCTATCCCATGACTCTTTAGTTTTGCCAAAAGTCTCTGATGAGGGACCTTGTCAAAGGCTTTCTGAAAGTCCAGATACACAATATCAACCGACTCACCTTTGTCCACCTGATTATTCACTCCTTCAAAAAAACATAACAGATTAGTAAGACAAGATCTTCCTTGTCTAAAGCCATGTTGGCTGTCTCCCATTAGGTCATGACTATCCACATGCTGAGTAATTTTATTCTTTATGATGGTTTCTACCATTTTTCCCGGTACTGATGTCAGGCTCACCGGTCTGTAGTTTCCCGGAGCACCCCTGGAACCCTTTTTAAAAATTGGTGTTACATTGGCGATCCTCCAATCTTCAGGTATTAGAGATGATTTTAATGATAGTTCACAGATTACTAATAGCAGGTCTGCAATCTCGTATTTCAGTTCTTTCAACACCCTTGGATGTATACCATCCGGCCCAGGTGATTTGCTACTCTTCAGTTTATCTAATAGTTATAATACATCTTCCCGATGTATCGATATTTCCTTCAATTCTTCCACACCTTTAAATACCACTTCAGTCATGGGTAACATCCCTACATCTTCCTCAGTAAAGACTGAAGCAAAGAATTCATTCAATCTCTCCGCTATCGCCTTGTCGCCTCTTAGTGCTCCTTTAACCCCTTTATCATCTAATGGACCAACTGACTCTCTCACAGGTTTTTTGCTACGAATGTACTTGAAAAGGTCTTTACTTCGCATTTTTGCTTCCGCAGCAAGCTTCTTCTCAAATTCTCCCTTTGCCTGGCTTATCAATGCCTTGCATTTGACTTGCCAGTGCTTGTGCTGTTTCCAGGTTTCGTCGTTTGGCTCTTTTTTCCATTTCCTGAAAGATGCTTTTTTTGGCAACAACAGCCTCTCTGACCTCACCTTTAAACCATGCTGGCAGTTTTTTGGACTGCCTTCCACTTTTCTTAAAGCGTGGAATACAGCTGGTCTGGGCTTCCAAGATAGTATTTTTCAACAACAGCCAAGCCTGATGTACGTCTTTAACCTTTGCAACTGCTCCTTTTTGTTTTTTCTTAACTGTTTTCCTCATTTTATCATAGTTTCCCTTTCGAAAGTTAAAAGGTAGTACTGTGGATTTCCTTACTTTCCCTCCTCCACTAATTAAATCAAAGGCGATCATGCTATGATCACTATTGCCAAGTGGCCCCAACAACCTTATCTCTTGCACTAGATCTGGTGTTCCACTAAGGACTAGGTCTAATATGGCTTCCCCTCTGGTCAGTTCATGAACCAGCTGCTCCAAGAAGCAGTCATTTATTTCATCTAGGAACTTTATCTCCCTAGCATGTCCTGACGTGACACTGACCCAGTCGATACCGGGGTAGTTGAAATCACCCATTATTATTACTGCACTGTAACTTTTGTTAGCTTCCTTGCTTTGAACATTTCATCATCCATTTGGTCATTCTGGCAAGGCTCTCGATAGTACACCCCCACTGCCATTGCCTTCCCCCTTTTACATGGAATTTCAATCCATATAGATTCTACAGCAGATTTTGTTTCCTGCAAAACTTTAATCCTTTCTGACTCAAAGCCCTCTCTAACATAGAGAGCAACCCCTCCACCAATTTGATCAGCTCTATCATTACGATATAGTTTGTACCCAGGTATCACAGTGTCCCACTGGTTGTCCTCCTTCCACCATGTCTCTGATATTCCAATCATATCTAACCTTTCATTTAGTGCTATATATTCTAATTCTCCCATCGTATTTTTTAGACTTCTAGCATTTGCATACAAGCATTTTAGAGAATGTATTTTACTCATATTAATTTGGCTATTGTTAGACATGGGTAATTTGGGATCTTTAAGCTCAGTCTGCTCCATACTTGAGGGCATTTGGGCTACTTTACTCTTTTGTGGAACCTCTCTGCTTTTGGTAGTATCCTTCAAAGATACATCCTTCCGAACCTTCTGCTCTTGGGCGACTGTCGGCTTTCCCCTAATATCTAGTTTAAAAGCTGCTCTATCTCCTTTTTAAAGGTTAATGCCAGCAGCCTGGTTCCATCCAGGTTAAGGTGAAGCCCATCCCTTCGGAAGAGCCCCTCCTTTCCCCAGAATGTTCCCCAGTTCCTAACAAATCCAAAACCCTCATCTCTGTACCATTGTCTCATCCACGCATTGAGACTCCGGAGCTCTGCCTGCCTTTTGGGTCCTGCGCGTGGAACGGGAAGCATTTCGGAGAATGCTACCCTGGAAGTTCTGGATTTCAACTTCCTACCTAAAAGCCTAAATTTAGCCTCCAGAACCTCCCTACCACATTTTCCTATGTCATTGGTACCGACATATACCAAGACAGCAGACTCCTCCCCAGCACTATCTAAGACCTTATCTAGGTGGCGCGTGAGGTCCGCTACCTTCGCACCAGGCAGGCATGTTACCAGGCGATCCCCACGTCCACCAGCCACCCAGCTATCTACATGCCTAATGATCGAATCACCAACTATAACGGCTGTCCTATCCCTTCCCTCATGGGCACATGGCCCTGGAGAAACTTCCTCGGTGTGAGAGGGTTTTACATCACCTGGAGGACAGGTCCTAGTTACAGGATCACTTCCTGCCACACCAGGGTGATGCTCTCCTGTCACGTGACCTCTCTCCTCCATGGCAACAGGGATGCTGCCAGACTGGAGGTGGGACTTCAGGACTATATCCCTGTAGGTCTCGTCTATGTACCTCTCTGTCTGTCTTATGCTTTCCAAGTCTGCTACTTTAGTCTCTAGAGAACGGATTAGTTCCCTGAGAGCAAAGAGCTCCTTGCACCTAGTGCACACGTAGGACCTCTCACCAACTGGGAGAAAATCATACATGTGACACTCAATGCAAAAGACTGGAAAGCCCCCATCCCGCTGCTGGACTGCTGTCTGCATCTTAGTTTTAAGTATGTGTTTAGATCTAAGTTCTTTACTTAGTAAGGGTTGCTATGGATATTTATACTAATAAAACTGTACCTAATACGTGTAATATACCTTGTTCACCCGAAGCTTAACTAATCTCAGGTCCTTAGTGTATGACTGATTTGGGTAATGAGCTTCACCTGAGAGCACCTCCTGTCTTTTAAGATGTGTAAATATAAAGCAACGATTATCCCAGGGGAGGGAGGGAAATAACACTTATTAAAAGAGGGCTGCTACACAGTACCCTGTCTTGTGCTGCTGAGGTAAGCTAAATTCTGATTTGATTTAAATTATAGCTCTTAGCTGCTGCTAGGCTCTAACTTCTTATGAAATTTAAACTACAAGCTCTCTGCTGGGTTCTAAATTTAACCAGAAAGCTCTCTTCTGTGTTTTAAATTTAAGCTAAAAGTACTTTGCTGATGCCAAGCCCTGAGTGACTATTAAATTTAGACTACAAGCTCTCTGCTGGGTTCCAAATGTAACCAGAAAGCTCTCTTCTGTGTTTTAAATTTAAACTAAAAGTACTTTGCTGTTACTAGGCCCTGAGTGACTATTAAATTTAAACTACAAGCTCTGTGCTGGGTATGAAATGTAACCAGAAAGTTCTCCTCTTTGTTTTATATTTAAACTTAAACTGCTGCTACTAGGCCCTGACTGATTTAACAAAAAATAGTGGGTTCACAGATTAATTAGCTTTAATACAAAGAATTCCTTTTAGAAAATTACCAGAAGTATATACTCACAGTTGCAGATCTCTCTTCAGAAGTAACAGTCCCTTTTTCTAGTCCTTCAAGTTGTAGTGGAAAACGAGAGATTGAGGACATGGCAGCAGGGGAAATGGAATTTAGTAGATCGGTGGGAATTGGAATCAGAGGCAGAGTTGGGCCTTCCACTAGGCAATAACCTGGAGTGGCAGAATTTTAAGAGTAGCAGTTTCAGCCAACATAGCCGCTGCCATCCCCCCTTCCCCCAACTAAATCTTCCAGGAGTAGCTCCCTTCTTTCTGCTAGTTCTGAATGTCTGTACTGAAGAAGTAAATGAAACTACTACAGAACTTTGCATTCAAACACACGCAAAGCCTCTGCCAGCCCCTATAGCAGCAGGAAGAGGGAGGGGGGGGGGGAGTGGGGTGGAAGGGGCCTCCAGCATGTCTGCAATAGCTTCCTTTATCTTTTCAGTGCTGATATCCAGAAATAGCAGACATGAGTTGCTCCTGCAATGGCTGAAGGTTTGTCTAGGGCAGGGGTCTGCAACCTTTAAGACATAAAGAGCCACTTGGACCCGTTTCCGAAGGGAAAAAAAAACTGGGAGCCGCAAAACCATTGCGACATTTAAAACAAATCTAACACTGCATATATTGTTTCTTACCTTAATGCTATATACGACCCCCTACTTTTTCCTGTTAAAATATAGGTGTTTGGCCTATACTCGCCGTATAAGACTACCCCTCTTCCTTCGCACACCAAAAAAAATACGCCAGAAAATATAACAACAAGAAGTAACAATATTTGATTTCAAAATTATGATGATTTTGTAGTCAAATCACTAATATGAAATAAAATTATTTTTCTACCTTTGTTGTCTGACCAATTTATTCTTTGATCATGCTGGTCCCGATCTGAGGCTTCTGCTTTCCTGTCTTCTCTTAGCTCTCTTTCTGTGGTCTATGGTCCATCTGCCAGTTCTTATCTCTTCTTTCGTTTTCTTCACTTCTTTCCATCAGCCTATTTCCAGTCCCAGTAACCCTCCCCAATATCAGCCCCTTTCCAGTCCTCACTCCCAGTACCTTCCAATGTCAACTTGCATTCCCATGATTGCCACTGGTGTCCATTTCCTTCCAGTCCCCCTCCTTCCCCACTGACCAGTCCCTTCTAGTACAAATACCATGGCAGCCCCTCTCAGATCCAGTTCCATTCTCCCATCCCCTCATATCAGCCCATTTGTAGCCTTAGCCCCCAGTTATCTTCCAGGGCCAGCAGCTCTATCCTCCCCTCCCCACAATCAGCCCATGCCCAGTCAAAGCCCCCCAATCAGCTCGCTTCCAGTGCTAATCCCCCCTCAACCCCATTACCAGTGCTAGCCTCCCCTAATCAGCCCAATACCAGTCCTACCCCCCATCAGCTCATTACCAGTCCTAGCCTCCCCTAATCAGCTCATTTCCAGTGCTCGTCCCCTCAACCCCATTACCAGTGCTCCATCCCTCCATGTCAGCCCCCTCCCTCCCTCCCTCCATCCATATCAGCTCCCTCCCTCCATGTCAGCCCGCCTCCCCAATCCCTCCATGTCAGCCCCCTCCATGTCAGCCCCCTCCCTCCATGTCAGCCCCCTCCATCCCTCCATGTCAGCCCCCCTCCCTCCATCCATATCAGCTCCCTCCCTCCATGTCAGCCCCCCTCCCTCCATCCATCCATCCATATCAGCTCCCTCCCTCCATGTCAGCCCCCCTCCCTCCATGTCAGCCCCCTCCATCCCTCCATGTCAGCCCCCCTCCCTCCATCCATTCATATCTGCTCCCTCCCTCCATGTCAGCCCCCTCCATCCCTCCATGTCAGCCCCCCTCCCTCCCTCCCTCCATCCATTCATATCAGCTCCCTCCCTCCATGTCAGCCCCCCTCCCTCCATCCATTCATATCTGCTCCCTCCCTCCATGTCAGCCCCCTCCATCCCTCCATGTCAGCCCCCCTCGATCCATCCCTCCATGTCAGCCCCCCTCCCTCCATGTCAGCCCCCTCCATCCCTCCATATCAGCCCCCCTCCCTCCATTCATTCATATCTGCTCCCTCCCTCCATGTCAGCCCCCTCCATCCCTCCATGTCAGCCCCCCTCGATCCATCCCTCCATGTCAGCCCCCCTCCCTCCATGTCAGCCCCCTCCATCCCTCCATGTCAGCCCCCCTCCCTCCATCCATTCATATCTGCTCCCTCCCTCCATGTCAGCCCCCCTCCCTCCATCCATTCATATCTGCTCCCTCCCTCCATGTCAGCCCCCTCCATCCCTCCATGTCAGCCCCCCTCGATCCATCCCTCCATGTCAGTCCCCCTCCCTCCATGTCAGCCCCCTCCATCCCTCCATGTCAGCCCCCCTCCCTCCATTCATTCATATCTGCGCCCTCCCGCCATGTCAGCCCCCTCCATCCCTCCATGTCAGCCCCCTCGATCCATCCCTCCATGTCAGCCCCCTCCATCCCTCCATGTCAGCCCCCCTCCCTCCATTCATTCATATCTGCTCCCTCCCTCCATGTCAGCCCCCTCCATCCCTCCATGTCAGCCCCCCTCGATCCATCCCTCCATGTCAGCCCCCCTCCCTCCATGTCAGCCCCCCTCCCTCCATGTCAGCCCCCTCCATCCCTCCATGTCAGCCCCCTCCCTCCATCCATTCATGTCAGCCCCCCTCCCTCCATGTCAGCCCCCCTCCCTCCATGTCAGCCCCCTCCATCCCTCCATGTCAGCCCCCCTCCCTCCATCCATTCATATCAGCTCCCTCCCTCCATGTCAGCCCCCTCCATCCCTCCATGTCAGCCCCCCTCGAGCCATCCCTCCATGTCAGCCCCCCTCCCTCCATGTCAGCCCCCTCCATCCATTCATGTCAGCCCCCCTCCCTCCATTCATTCATATCTGCTCCCTCCCTCCATGTCAGCCCCCTCCATCCCTCCATGTCAGCCCCCCTCGATCCATCCCTCCATGTCAGCCCCCCTCCCTCCATGTCAGCCCCCTCCATCCCTCCATGTCAGCCCCCCTCCCTCCATCCATTCATATCTGCTTCCTCCCTCCATGTCAGCCCCCCTCCCTCCATGTCAGCCCCCTCCATCCCTCCATGTCAGCCCCCCTCCCTCCATCCATTCATATCTGCTCCCTCCCTCCATGTCAGCCCCCCCCCCTCCATCCATCCATCCATTCATATCTGCTCCCTCCCTCCATGTCAGCTCCCTCCCTTCTTCTGCAGCCACGGCTCCCTGCCTCTTACGGAACCGCGGCTGTGCTTTTAAAATCATCTCGGAGCCCTTCCTGTCTTGACGGGCTCCGTGCAGCATTGTCCCGCCTCCAAAACTTCCTTTAGAGGCGGGACAATGCTGCACGGAGCCCGTCAAGACAGGAAGGGCTCCGAGATGATTTTAAAAGCACAGCCGCGGTTCCCTAAGAGACAGGGAACCGCGGCTGCAGAAGAAGGGAGGGAGCTGACATGGAGGGAGCCCATAACGCGACGTTTAAAGCGGGCAGTGTGCTCCGGAGCCGCGGCAAAGGTGAGAAAGAGCCACATGCGGCTCCGGAGCCGCGGGTTGCCGACCCCTGGTCTAGGGTGACTGCTACCCTTGGGCCAACCCTGATCAGAGAAGCAGGTAGTGAGTTTGAAGGAGGACAGAAGATGTACAGTTTCTTCCTAGGTGATTTTAGTAAAATACAAAAGGGTGATGGGTTGAAGGAAGGATCTGTCAGTGAAGAGTGAGAACAGGAGATGGAGGTGACCTAGTGGTGAACTCCATAGTAATCTTGTGAACTTGGTCATGGAAGTAGTCATCCAAAGTTTGAGCGGAAAGATGAGGAGGGGTAGGGGGTGGAAGCACTTTGAGGGGAGAGTTGAGTGTTGCAAAGAGATTGTGAGGGTCAGAGGCACTTGTGACTCAGATGGATGTAGTCTCTTGCTTAGCAAGTACTACGGCAGGCAGAAAAGAGCTTAGCATGAATATGAAATGTAGGAAGACAGGAAGGTACAGGATTTAAGCCAAAAGCACTCAGAAAAGTGGGCACAGGAACATAGGTAGTGGATTTTGGAGGTCAGCCAAGATTGAGATACAGTACACCTTACAGGGAGTGGAATGGGAGCAGTGAGAGCAGAGTAGTGTTACAGGAAGACATAGTATCATCAACAGACTCAAATGACATAGTAGCTGGGAGATGATGTGAGACAGCCTGAAGGCCAACAGCTTGAGTGGAGATTGGTGGAAACTGACAGGGTAAATTAGCAGATGACGGCCAGATAGAAGAAGTGAGGTGGTCAAGTTTGAGGGTGAGCAATTTGAGAAAAAGATGAGGCAGTAGTAGAACCAAGAATATTCTAATTCCCCTGAATCGCTCCATGGTGTGACCGCACCTTGAATATTGTGTGCAATTCTGGTCGCCGTATCTTAAAAAGGATATAGAATTATTAGAAAAGGTACAGAAAAGAGCACCGAAATGATAAAGGGGATGGAACGTCTCCTATGAGGAAAGGCTTAAAAGGTTAGGGCTCTTCAACTTGGAAAAGACACGGCTGAGGGGATATGATGTCTATAAGAGTGGAATGGGCAAACGTAGATTGGTTGTTTACTCCTTCAAAAAGTAGAAAGACTAGGCGGACTTGAATGAAACTACACTTAAGACTAATTGGAGCGAATATTTTTTCACTCAGTGTGTAATCAAACTTTGGAATTCGTTACCAGAGGATGTTGTAGAGGCTGTTAGTGTAGCTGGGTTTAAAAGAGGTTTGGACAAGTTCCTGGAGGAAAAGTCCATAAATCATTACTAAAGAGGACCAGGGAAATCCACTGCTTACCCAGGATAAGCAACGTGGAACCTGTGTGTCTTTTTGGAAACCTGCAGGTACTTGTGACCTGGATTGGCCACTGTTGGAAACAGGATACTGGGCTTGATGGACTCTTGGTCTGACCCAGTAGGCCATATCTTATGTTCTTAACATAGCTGGAGGCTAACTGAGGAGATCAAGGAAAGAAGCTTTGAGGGAAACGAGTATGAGGGCCCGTGAACATGAATCAGTGTTACCTTCAGGCGATAGTTAGAAAGGTGATTATTAAGCGTTACCTTCAGGAGATAGGTGAATTATTAAGCGATCCTTTTCAATCTCTGTGCTGCTGGCCTTGAGGAAGTCGCTATCAAATGAAATTAGGTTATGTACAAATTTTACTACAATTTCAGAGGAAGTTAAAAACATTTATTCTCACAGGCTTTTGTTCATAAATGTTATGTTTTTGATTGTTGTATAGATTAATGTCTTTGTTATGCTTACTTTAACATAGATGTTCTTTGTAACCCATCTAGAAAGTTGAGGAATATTTTAAATAAGTAAATATACAAACCAACCAATCCACACCTGCTCCTTCATCTGTCTGGCCGCTGGAGTGTATGCCCTGCGGCACCTCCTGTACCTACTCTCTAGAGGGACCATTCTGGCACTTTCTCCTGTTCCTGACAGCTTCTCCTTGCCCGGGGCCTCCCTCCTCAACCTGCTCCCTGAAGAGATTACCTTGGGGCTTCTCTTTCTACCGGTTTCCTGTATACCCAAGTACAGGAGAAAGCCCCAACGTGCTGGAGGCAGTGGGTACAGGAGGAACAATTGGAGCAAATGTGTCAGGAGGCAAGTAGAGTAGAGAGCCCCAGGACTCATGCTGCAGGGAATGGATAACCCCAGGCAATTTGATTCTGCACATGGACCTGCAAGGGGGAGTGTACTTGTGTGTCCTGCAGGACCCCCCCCCCCCTCCTCGAATGTGTGCCGGGTCCTTGCAAGGACTACTCCAAGGTGTGCATTTTCTCTGTAGAGGTCTCATGCAGACCTTTCCTAGGACATGGGACAGGTGTCCGTCCACAATGGAATATTCCCAGGATCTATGGGTATGAATTTGTATAGGAACTAAGGTGTACAAATGTGTTGCTGCAGGAAATGACACAGGATGTGCAGTGTCCCTTCTGGGACTTCCCTGCTCTGTGTCCTTGCAGGTGTGCATCCCAGCAGGGACACCTCTGGTGTGTGACGCTGAGTCTGCAGGAAATGACACAGGATGTGCAGTGTCCCTTCTGGGACTTCCCTGCTCTGTGTCCTTGCAGGTGTGAATCCCAGCAGGGACACCTCTGGTGTGTGGCTCTGAGTCATACGCCTGGAACAGCCTATCTGCGTCTGTGCACCAGGCATCCTCCCTGGCCCTCTTGAAGTCCAGATTGAAGACCCACCTCTTCACCGTTGCATTCAGATCCTGACTTCCATCCTCATCTCACCCTAACCCCGTCAACGTTCATGACCAAACTACAGACCAAACTGTACCACACCGTACCTTCCGCTGAACTTACTAATGCTCTGTACTGCTCTAACTAGATTGTAAGCTCTGATGAGCATGACTCTGATGGGCAGGGACTCCCTCTTGTATGTTGGCTACCTCTTGTAGGTTAGCTGTGCAGCGCTGCATGCATGGCGCTTTATAAGTGCTAAATAGTAGTAGTAGTAGTGTCTGCAGGAAATGACACAGGATGTGCAGTGTCCCTTCTGGGACTTCCCTGCTCTGTGTCCTTGCAGGTGTGCATCCCAACAGGGACACCTCTGGTGTGTGGCTCTCAGTCTGCAGGAAATTCGCTTGGTTTGCAGCTGTGAGTCACACAGGGACTGGTCAGCCATATGCAGTAACCTTGCAGAGGTCTCTGGAGCATGAGGTGCTCATACAGGGGCCTCTGTGGAGCATTCGGATATGAATTCTTGCAAGGACATCCAAAGAGGGTGTGGGTGGGTGTCCCTACAGTCCGTACTGGGGTGCAGGTGTGTGCTCGTCCAGTACTGACTCAGGCTATGCAGTGTCCCTGTTGGGAACCTCCCTGTGGTTTTTATTTATTTATTTAACATGTTTTATATACCGTCTTTCTACAAGTCAAAACGGTTTACATAGAACAATAAAAGGCAGTATATTTCAACTGTTTACAAGGAACGAATAACAGGGTACAGAATAAAACATGAAAAACAAAATTATATTATACAATTAATTACAATGAACAGTGAATAACTATTTACATATGTATGTGCCAAGCTACGGATGGGAGTATTGTACAGTTTAATGGATTGTGGATTCATATCCCTGTCAATAGGTATTTCCCTGCCAAGAGGGTTTGCACTCTAAGGACTCGCTTTACTAACATGGGTTAATGCTTTGTGGTGTTAAATGCAGGTCCTTGCTACTGACACACGGCTCAGGGTGGCTAGTGTTCTTACAGAGATCTCTCCAGGCTGTAAAGTGACTATAAAGAAACCTCTGGAAAGGGAGGATTGCGTGTAAGTCCCTGTGTTGACCTCCACAGAGTTCAGCTTTGAGTCCCAGCAAGGTTCTTCCTAGGAAGTGCATGTTCGGGCAAAGACCATCCCAGGGTGCAGGATTATCTGTGCAATGACCTTCTATGCAGCAGATGGGTCTGTGCCCCTCCTGGGGGATGTGAGAGCCTTACAGAGAGCACCCTCCCCTAGTTTATGGGTGTGTATTTCTGCCAGTTTCGCTCAAGCTGTGTGGGGTCCCTGCAGCCCCCTCCTCGAGCTGTGTGGGTATGTGTTCCTGAAGGGACCACTACTTCTGTCATGGGTGAACAACCCATGTACCGTAGCCAGAGACTAGGATGCAGTGAGGAGCTGGATGCTGTTGCCATAGTTACAAGCTGTATGTGTGTGTCTGTCTCTCTCTCTGGAATAGGGGTTTGAGGGATGACAGTCTCACACTGAGGCTGGCTGTCTCTAAAGCTTACATGCTCCATGCCTTTACATAAGAGGCTTACGCCATGGGCTGAACCATTCCCTTTGTAATGCTGGGGGAATCTATGCAGGGCGTGCAACTGTAAGCTGCCAGGGTCTCTGCAGGTTGCTTGGGGGGATGCTTGGTTATCACCCAGGCTTCCCTCTACTATCTGCCTTCCCACCTCCCTGAGGCACAATCCCTGCCTGGTCTCCTCAGTGTGTCCCTGCTCATTCCCACCAACCCCTTCTGCACTGGGCTTGTGCTCTGCGTAGTGCAGCCCAGCTCTCTCTCAAGCCCCGCTGCAGTCCTCTGTCTGTTTCTCTCTCTCTCTCTGCAGTCCTCCTGCAGTAGTGCCCTGTCTGCCTCTCTCTCTGCAGTGCTCAGAAGTCCACTGTCTGCCCCATGCGCATCTGCACCGAAGCATGATTCTGCAGTAGATGCCCTCCACCCCCGATGCTGCAACTCCAGCAGAAACTCTCCCACTGTGATGCACCTGTGACGGATTTCATCCTGGTCTGCTGCTGTCTCTTCTTCCCTTTTTGGAGCAAGGAGCAGGGTGCGTTTCTGGCTGCTTTTTAGGAGGGCCGCTCTCCAGAGGGAATGTAATGCTGATATGTCTTAGGTGGGCATTGGAAGCTTGGTGAGTTCCCAGAAACACTTCCCCCTTTGAGTGTGGGAGAATCCTCCTGCTCTCGCAGCAGGACCATCTTCTGTGCCCAGTGGGGCAGGGCTGGGTATGGGGTTGTCAGGGTGCTGGAAGGAGACTGAGGTGAACAGAGAAGCCTCCCTGTGAGGTCTCAGTACTGGGTGGGATTAGAGGAGCCCTGTGAAGGGTTGAATTGGGGAATTACAGGATTGGCAGAGCTGTGCCGGTTCTATACTGGAAAAGCAACTGGTGGGGGAGAGAGGTGTTGTAGAGCTCCAAGGACGTCTGGGGTCTCGCTACCAGAATTTCGGGACCTCAGAGAGAAGAAATATTTCTGTTAATTTCTTCCATGCTTTTCTATCGGGAGTTGTCAGGGAAGGTAATTTAATGACAGGGAAGTCTGCATAAAAGAGACACCCACAGTTCCAGTGGCTCTGAGGTGGGAGTAGCTCAGTGCATGTATGTGTCAGTAAGAATCGGCGTTTATACGTGCATGTTACAAGATAAACACATACGTGCTGGTCATTCTCCGCCCCAGAACACCAAGAACGCTTCTCTGCGCTATGAAGCCTCTTGCAGAATCACCCCAAAATCATGTTACAAAGGCTCAAAATCCATATTAGGAGGGCGATTTTATAACGGGGTGGGAGGGGGGGGGGGGCAGGGGTTGCGATGTATTCTTATAAAATGGCCGAAATGTGCAGCTGGCTATATTTTACACCTGCTTCCAGCGAAATATGTTGTAGGTGCATACTGAATAAACCGTGCAGGTACTTTGTGGCTCTGAACACACCTACATCCATCTATGCACCTTCTTGTCAGTGTGTGCACACTTACGCGTGTTGGCTAACTTTACAGGTTACAAGTGGCCTTTTGCCTGCTAAGAACAGGGATTATGCATTAAATATTCTTTGGAAAGTTACCTGCTGTGTTAGCTAATAGGGTAAAAGCAATACCGCATCAGGACTGGGTGGAACATGCCAACAAAAGAAGAATTAGAGCCGGCTAGAGGAACACCTCGAGCTCTCAGCAGTAGTGGGTGGGGGAAGAGTGGATGGGACCTGCGGGACTTCAGGAAACCAGCGTGGGACTAGGGCAGGCGGCTGTTATCAGAGACCACTGGTGTGAAGCCAGACGCTACCTCCAGTCCAGTCAACTCCAGTCTTGTGCTGGCTTCAGCGGGCCTTTCTCTCCTCTTACACACACATGCACACACACGCGCACACTCACGCCTTCCTCTCCTCTTATACACACATGCACACACACGCGCACACTCACGCCTCCCTCTCCTCTTACACACACAAGCGCATATACATGCACACTCGTGCCTTCCTCTCCTCTTACACGCACACTAGTGCCTTCCTCTCCTCTTACACACACAAGCGCATACACATGCACGCTCGCCTCTTTCTCTCCTCTTACACACACATGCGTACACTCACGCCTTTCTCTCCTCTTACACACACAAGCGCATACACATGCACGCTCACACCTTTCTCTCCTCTTACACACACAAGCGCATACACATGCACGCTCACCCCTTTCTCTCTTCTTACACACACAAGCGCATACACATGCATGCTCACTCCTTTCTCTCCTCTTACACACACATGCACGCACACGCACGCCTTTCTCTCCTCTTACACACACATGCACACACACGCGCACACTCACGCCTTTCTCTCCTCTTACACACATGCACACACACACGCACACTCACGCCTTCCTCTCCTCTTACACACACATGCACACTCACGCCTACCTCTCCTCTTACACACACAAGCGCATACATGTGCACACACTGGCGCCTTCCTCTCCTCTTACACACACAAGCGCATACATGCGCACACTCACCCCTTTCTCTCCTCTTACACACACATGCACATACACGCGCACACTCACGCCTTCCTCTCCTTACACACACATGCACATATATGTGCACGCACACCTTCCTCTCCTCTTACACACACAAGCACATATATGTGCACACTCACGCTTTCCTCTCCTCTTACACACACAAGCACATATATGCGCACACTCATGCCTTTCTCTCCTCTTATACAGACAAGCACATATATGTGCACACTCATGCCTTTCTCTCTTACACACACAAGCGCATACACGTGCACACTCGCACCTTCCTCTCCTCTTACACACACAAGCGCATACACGCACACTCGCGCCTTTCTCTCCTCTTACACACACAAGCAGATACACGTGCACACTCGCACCTTCCTCTCCTCTTACACACACAAGCGCATACACACACACACTCGCGCCTTTCTCTCCTATTACACACACATGCACATACACGCGCACACTGGTGCCTTCCTTTCCTCTTACACACACATGCACATACATGCACACACTCACGCCTTCCTCTCCTCTTATACACACAAGCGCATACACACGCACACTGGTGCCTTCCTCTCCTCTTACACACACATGCACACACTCACGCCTTCCTCTCCTCTTACACACACATGCACATACATGCACACACACTGGTGCCTTCCTCTCCTCTTACACACACATGCACATACATGCACACACACTGGTGCCTTCCTCTCCTCTTACACACACATGCACATACACGCGCACACTGGTGCCTTCCTCTCCTCTTACACACACAAGCACATACATGTGCACACTCGCGCCTTTCTCTCCTCTTAGGCACACAAGCGCATATACATGCACACTCGTGCCTTCCTCTCCTCTTACACACACAAGTGCATACACACACACACTCGCCTTCCTCTCTTCTTACACACACAAGCGCAAAGACGTGCACACTCACGCCTTTCTCTCTCTCTCATGGGTGCACACACTCGTTTATACCTTTCTTCTCACACACTCGCATCTTCCTTCTCCTTTCTCTTGATCATATGCACACACACTTATACCTTCTCCTCTCCTCCCTCTCTCACATGAATGTGCATTTCTTCTCAGTCTCTCACACATGTGCTTTTCCTTCCTCCCTCTCTCATTCCTGCACACACACACACACACACACACACATACACGTGCCTTTCTTCTCTGTGCCCTCTCACACACACACCTGTACTTCTGTGCTCCCCTCCCTCTCACATACAAACAGTGCACATGCAGATACTTGCTACTTTCTTCTGGCTTCCTCCTCTCACATGCAGGCAAACATGCTCACGCACACACACACACGCCTCTCTCCTCTCCTCCCTCTCTCACAGGAGCACACACTTGTGCATTTCTTCTCCATCTCTTACATGAGTGCAAACATGCATGTGTTCCTCTCTTCCCTCTTTCACATATCTATACAAACTCATTTGTGCCTTTCTTCTCTACTCCCTCACATGCATGCATACAGACACTTCTCCTCTCTCCTCATACATGCATGCACACACACACACATGCCCTTCTCCTCATGTCACTCTCACATGCACATACACACACACCTCTCTCAACTCCCTCTCTCACATACAGACAAGTAAATTTGCAAGCACACACTTGTGCCTTTCTCTTCCATCTCTCCCACAAGCGCACTCATGTGTGCCTTTCTCTCCTCCCTGTATCACATGCACACACACACACACTCTCATGCCCTTCTCTTCCCCTCCTCCTCATACATGCACACCTGTGCCCTTTTGCTCTCCTTCCTCTCTCATGAAATGCACACACACACTTGTGCCCTTCCCCTACCCATCCCCTCATACATGCATGCACACACACATGCTTATGCCCTTCTCCTCCCCTACTCGCATGCACACACATTTGTGCCCCCCTCCTCACTTGAATGCATGCACATATGCTTGTGCTCTTCTCATCCCTCCTCACATGCATGCACACACACACATACACACACATTTCTGCCCTACTCCTCCTCTCCTCTCAGATGCATTCATGCACATACACACACACTGGTGACCATCTCCTCCCCTCCTTCTCTCACATGCACGCACACACACACACTCATGCCCTTCTCCTCCTCTCCACTCATATGCATGCACACACACACACGCACACACACACACACATGTACACACTTAGGCCCTTCTCCTCCCCTAGTTCCCTCACACACACTGGTAACCTTCTCCTCCACGCCCTCTCTCACATGCCCACAAGTGCACGCATGTACACATACACACACACACTCATGCCTTCTCCTCACATCCCTCTCACATGTTCACACACACACACACACACACACACGTGCCCTTCTCCTCAACTCCCTCTGACATGCAGGCAAGTAAATCTGCAAGCATAAATGTGTGCCCTTCTCTTCCATAGGTATGCACACATATGTGTGCCTTTCTCTCCTCCCTCTATCATATGCACACACACATGCACACGTGTGCCCTTCTCTTCTCCTCCTTCTCACACATGCACACCAATGCCTTTTGCTCCCCTTCCTCTCTCATATGAAAGATACACACATACGCACTTGTGTCCTTCCCCTACCCATCCCCTCACACATACATGCATACACACATACTTGTGCCATTCTCCTCCCCTCCTCTCATATGCCTGCACACACGTACACACACTCAGACCCGTCTCCTCCCCTCCTCCTCTCACATGCATGCATGCACACCCACTCTGATGCCTCTTTCCTCTCCTCCAATGCATGTACATGTACACACTCGTGCCTCTCTCACCTCCCTCTCTCTCACATGCATGCAGCAGGCACACACACACACTCGTACTTCTATCCTCTACTCCCTCTCTTTTGCACACATGCACACATTTGTGCCTCTCTCCTTTCCTCCCTCTCTCACATGCATGCACGCACACACAATATCCCATGCCTCCTTCCTTTTTCTTCTCTCATATGCATATACACACAAACACACACTCGTGCCTCTCTCCTCACCTGTCTTTCAAATGTATGCATGAACTGCCATGACTGCTCTCTCACTCACATGCACATATGTGCATGTGCACACATTCACCAGATCTCGTGCCTCTCTCTCTTCCTTCTCTCTCATATGCATGCATGCACACTCTAGTGCCTCTCTCCTCTCACACATGCATGCAAGCACACTCTCATTCCTTTCTCCTCTCCTCCCTCTCACATATGTGCAAACACACAAACTCTCATGCCTTTCTTCTCATTTCCCTTTTTCACATGTGCACGCACGCATACACACACTCTTTTGCCTTTCTCCTCTCCTCCCTCTCACATGTGTGCACACCCACACATCTCTCACATGTGCGCATGCATGCACACACTCTCATGCCTCTCTCTTCTTCTCCCTCTCACATGTGCACATGCACACACTCTTGTGCCTCTCTCCTCTTCTCCCTCTCACATGTACACATGCACACACACTCTTGTGCCTCTCTCCTCTCCCTCATATGTGCATGCACAAACTCTCATGCCTCTCTCCTCCCTCGCACATGCGCACACACTCTTGTGCCTCTCTCCTCTCCTCCCTCACACATGTACACACACTCTTGTGCCTCTCTCCTCTCCTCCCTCACACATGTGCACATGCACACACACTCTTGTGCCTCTCTCCTCTTCTCCCTCTCACATGCGCACATGCACACACACTCTTGTGCCTCTCTCCTCTTCTCCGTCTCAAATGCGCACATGCACAAACACTGTTATGCCTCTCTCCTCCTCCCTTTCACACATGTGCACATGCACACACTCGTGCCTCTCTCCTCCCCTCCATGTGCACAAGCATGCATGAACACACACGCTCTCATGCCTCTCCCCTCATCTCCCTCTCACATCTCTCCTTTCCACCCTCTCTATCACATGCATGCATATAGACGCACTCTTGTACGTTTCTTCTATCCTCCCTCTCTCCCATGCACGTGCACACACACTCATGCCTCTACCCTCTCTCACGTGTGCATGCACACACACTGTTGTAATTCTCTCCTCTCCTCCCTCACATGTGCAAACGCATGCATGCACACGCTCTTGTGCCTCTCTCCTCTCTCATGCGTGAATGCACATACTCTCATGCCTTTCTTCTCGCCTCCCTCTCTCTCACATGCACACACTATCATGCCTTTCTCCTTCCTCCCTTTTTCACATGCAAGCATGCACACTGTTGTAATTCTCTCCTCTCCTCCCTCACATGTGCACATGCATGCATGTACACGCTCTTGTGCCTCTCCTCTCTCTCTCTCACATGCGTGAATGCCCATACTCTCATGCCTTTCTTCTCGCCTCCCTCTCTCTCCCATGTGCACACTCTCATGCCTTTCTCCTTCCTCCCTTTTTCACATGCAAGCATGCAGACACATTCACATGCCTCTCTCCTATCCTCCTTCTCTCTCACATGTGTGCATGCACACACTCTTGTGCCTCCCCCTCCCCTCCCTCTCACATACATGCACATACACAATCTCTTGCCTCTTTCCTCTCCTCCCTCTCTCACATCTTTGCTCTCCTCCCTCCCTCTCACATGCGCACACTCTCATGCCTTTCTCCTCTCCTTCCTCTCTTTCATATTCGTGCCTAGACAAATTCTTAAGCTTTTCTCCTATCCTCCCTATCTCTCACAATGCACGCATGCAAACACATTCTTGTGCCTCTCTCCTCTCCCTCAAATGTGCACGCACAAACTCTCATGCCTCTCTCCTCTTCTACCTCTCACATACGCACATGCACACACACTCTTGTGCCTCTATCCTTTTCTCCCTCTCACATGCGCACATGCACACACCCTCTCGCACATGCGCATACACTCGTGCCTCTCTCTTCTCCCTCTCGCACATGTGCACATGCACACACACTCTTGTGCCTCTCTCCTCTTCTCCCTCTCACATGTGCACATGCACACACTCTTGTGCCTCTCTCCTCTTCTCCCTCTCACATGTGCACATGCACACATACTCTTGTGCCTCTCTCCTCTCCCTCATATGTGCACGCACAAACTCTCATGCCGGAGGATGTAGTAAAGGCTGTTAGTGTAGCTGGGTTTAAAAAAGGTTTGGACAAGTTCCTGGAGGAAAGGTCCATAAACCATTATTAAGAAGGGACCCAGGATATCAATGCTTGAACCAATAAAAGCATTGTGGAACCTGTGTCCCTTGGGGAAACTGCTAGGTACGTATGACCTAGATTGGCCACTGTTGGAAACAGAATACTGGGCTTGATGGACCTTGGTCTGACCCAGTATGGCATATCTTATGTTCTTATGTTCTTATGCCTCCCTCTTCTCCCTCTCACATGCGCACATGCACACACACTCTTGTGCCTCTCTCCTCTTCTCCATCTCACATGCGCACATGCACACACACTCTTGTGCCTCTCTCTTCTCCCTCTCAAATAGGCACATGCGCACACACTCTTGTGCCTCTCTTCTCCCTCTCGCACATGTGCGCATGCATGTACACGCTCTTGTGCCTCTCTCCTCTCTCTCTCTCACATGCGTGAATGCCCATACTCTCATGCCTTTCTTCTCGCCTCCCTCTCTCTCACATGCGCACACTCTCATGCCTTTCTCCTTCCTCCCTTTTTCACATGCAAGCATGCAGACACATTCACATGCCTCTCTCCTATCCTCCTTCTCTCTCACGTGTGCATGCACACACTCTTGTGCCTCCCCCTCCCCTCCCTCTCACATACATGCACATACACAATCTCTTGCCTCTTTCCTCTCCTCCCTCTCTCACATCTTTGCTCTCCTCCCTCCCTCACATGCGCACACTCTCATGCCTTTCTCCGCTCCTTCCTCTCTTTCATATTCGTGCCTAGACAAATTCTTAAGCTTTTCTCCTATCCTCCCTATCTCTCACAATGCACGCATGCAAACACATTCTTGTGCCTCTCTCCTATCCCTCATATGTGCACGCACAAACTCTCATGCCTCTCTCTTCTACCTCTCACATATGCACATGCACACACACTCGTGTGCCTCTCTCCTCTTCTCCCTCTCACATGCGCACATGCACACACACTCTTGTGCCTCTCTCCTCTTCTCCCTCTCGCACATGCGCACATGCACACACACTCTTGTGCCTCTCTCCTCTTCTCCCTCTCGCACATGTGCACATGCACACATACTCTTGTGCCTCTCTCCTCTTCTCCCTCTCACATGTGCACATGCACACACACTCTTGTGCCTCTCTCTTCTCCCTCTCACATGTGCACATGCACACATACTCTTGTGCCTCTCTCCTCTCCCTATGTGCACGCACAAACTCTCATACCTCCCTCTTCTCTCTCTCACATGCGCACATGCACACACACTCTTGTGCCTCTCCTCTTCTCCCTCTCGCACATGTGCACATGCACACACACTCTTGTGCCTCTCTCCTCTCCCTCATACGTGCACGCACAAACTCTCATGCCTCTCTCCTCTTCTCCCTCTCACATGCGCACACACTCGTGTGCCTCTCTCCTCTTCTCCCTATCACATGGGCACATGCACACACTCTCGTGCCTCTCTCCTCTCCCTCATATGTGCACGCACAAACTCTCATGCCTCTCTCCTCTTCTCCCTCTCACATGCGCACATGCACACACTCTTGTGCCTCTCTCCTCTTATCCCTCTCACATGCACACACACTCGTGTGCCTCTCTCCTCTTCTCCCTATCACATGGGCACATGCATACACACTCTCGTGCCTCTCTCCTCTCCTCCCTCGCACATGCGCACATGCACACAAACTCTTGTGCCTCTCTCCTCCCTCTCGCACATGCGCACACACTCTTGTGCCTCTCTCCTCTCCTCCCTCGCACATGCGCACACACTCTTGTGCCTCTCTCCTCTCCTCCCTTGCACATGCGCACATGCAC
Source organism: Ichthyophis bannanicus (assembly GCA_033557465.1). Classification (NCBI taxonomy): domain Eukaryota; kingdom Metazoa; phylum Chordata; class Amphibia; order Gymnophiona; family Ichthyophiidae; genus Ichthyophis; species Ichthyophis bannanicus. The sequence continues at coordinate 25,149,616 of CM066035.1, forward strand.
ACACACTCTTGTGCCTCTCTCCTCCCTCTCGCACATGCACACACACTCTTGTGCCTCTCTCTTCTCCCTCTCGCACATGCGCACATGCACACACACTCTTGTGCCTCTCTCCTCTTCTCCGTCTCACATGCGCACATGCACAAACACTGTTATTCCTCTCTCCTCTTCTCCCTTTCGCACATGTGCACATGCACACACACTCTTGTGCCTCTCTCCTCTCCTCCCTCGCACATGTGCACATGCACACACACTCTTGTGCCTCTCTCCTCTTCTCCCTCTCGCACATGCGCACATGCACACACACTCTTGTGCCTCTCTCCTCTCCTCCCTCACACATGTGCACATGCACACACACTCTTGTGCCTCTCTCTTCTCCCCTCACATGCGCACATGCACACACACTCTTGTGTCTGTCTCTTCTCCCTCTCACATGCGCACATGCACACACACTCTTGTACCTCTCTCTTCTCCCTCTCACATGCGCACATGCACACACACTCTTGTGCCTCTCTCTTCTCCCTCTCAAATAGGCACATGCACACACACTCTTGTGCCTCTCTCTTCTCCCTCTCACATGCGCACATGCACACACACTCTTGTGCCTCTCTCCTCTTCTCCCTCTCGCAGAGGTGCACATGCACACACACTCTTGTGCCTCTCTCCTCTTCTCCCTCTCGCACATGTGCACATGCACACACACTCTTGTGCCTCTCCCTCATATGTGCATGCACAAACTCTCATGCCTCTCTCCTCTTCTCCCTCTCACATGCGCACATGCACACACACTCTTGTGCCTCTCTCCTCTCCTCCCTCACACATGCACACACAGTCTTGTGCCTCGCTCCTCTCCTCCCTCTCACATGCGCACATGCACACACACTCTTGTGCCTCTCTCCTCTTCTCCGTCTCACATGCGCACATGCACAAACACTGTTATGCCTCTCTCCTCTTCTCCCTTTCGCACATGTGCACATGCAGACACACTCTTGTGCCTCTCTCCTCTCCTCCCTTGCACATGTGCACATGCACACACACTCTTGTGCCTCTCTCCTCTTCTCCCTCTCGCATATGCGCACATGCACACACACTCTTGTGCCTCTCTTCTCCTTCTCACATGCACACATGCACACAGTCTTGTGCCTCTCTCCTCTTCTCCCTCTCGCAAATGCACACACTCTTGTGCCTCTCTTCTCCCTCTCGCACATGTGCACATGCACACACACTCTTGTGCCTCTCTCCTCTCCTCCCTCGCACATGCGCACATGCACACACACTCTTGTGCCTCTCTCCTCTTCTCCCTCTCACATGCACACATGCACACACACTCGTGTGCCTCTCTCCTCCCCTCCCTCTCACATGCGCACATGCACACTCACTCTTGTACCTCTCTCCTCTCCTCCCTCACACATGTGCAAATGCACACACTCTTATGCCTCTCTCCTCTCCTCCCTCGCACATGCGCACACACTCTTGTGCCTCTCTCCTCTTCTCCCTCTTGCACATGCGCACACACTCTTGTGCCTCTCTCCTCTCCTCCCTCGCACATGCGCACATGCACACACTCTTGTGCCTCTCTCCTCTCCTCCCTCACACATGCACACACACTCTTGTGCCTCTCTCCTCTCCTCCCTCGCACATGCACACACACTCTTGTGCCTCTCTCTTCTCCCTCTCACATGCGCACATGTACACACACTCTCGTGCCTCTCTCCTCTTCTCCCTCTCACATGGGCACATGCACACACACTCTCGTACCTCTCTCCTCTCCTCCCTCACACATGCGCACATGCACACACTCTTCTGCCTCTCTCCTCCATCTCGCACATGCACACACACTCTTGTACCTCTCTCCTCTCCTCCCTCGCACATGCGCACACACTCTTGTGTCTCTCTCTTCTCCCTCTCACATGTGCACATACACACACACTCTTGTGCCTCGCTTCTCTTCTCCCTCTCACATGTGCACATGCAAACACTCTTGTGCCTCTCTCTTCTCCCTCTCACATGCGCACATGCACACTCTTGTGCCTCTCTCTTCTTCCTCTCACATGTGCACATGCACACACACTCATGTTCCTCTCTCCTCTTCTCCCTCTCGCACATGCGCACATGCACACACTCTTGTGCCTCTCTCCTCTCCCTCATATGTGCACGCACAAACTCTCATGTCTCCCTCTTCTCTCTCTCACATGCGCACATGCACACACACTCTTGTGCCTCTCTCCTCTTCTCCCTCATATGCGCACATGCACACACACTCTTCTGCCTCTCTCTTCTCCCTCTCAAATAGGCACATGCACACACACTCTTGTGCCTCTCTCCTCTTCTCCCTCTCACATGCGCACATGCACACACACTCTTGTGCCTCTCTCCTCTTCTCCCTCTCGCACATGTGCACATGCACACACACTCTTGTGCCTCTCTCCTCTCCCTCATATGTGCACATGCACACACACACTCTTATGCCTCTCCCCTCTTCTCCCTCTCATATGCACACAGTCTTGTGCCTCTCTCCTCTTCTCCCTCTCACATGGGCACATGCACACACACTCTCGTGCCTCTCCCCTCTCGCACATGCGCACATGCACACACACTCTTGTGCCTCTCTCCTCCCTCTCGCACATGCACAGACACTCTTGTGCCTCTCTCCTCTTCTCCCTCTCACATGCGCACATGCACACACACTCTTGTGCCTCTCTTCTCCCTCTCACATGCGCACATGCACACACACACTTGTGCCTCTCTCATCTTCTACCTCTCGCACATGCGCACATGCACACACACTCTTGTGCCTCTCTCCTCTCCTCCCTCACACATGTGCACATGCACACCCACTCTTGTGCCTCTCCTCTTCTCCGTCTGACATGCGCACATGCACAAACACTGTTATGCCTCTCTCCTCTTCTCCCTTTTGCACATGTGTACATGCACACACACTCTTGTGCCTCTCTCCTCTTCTCCCTCTCGCACATGCGCACATGCACACACACTCTTGTGCCTCTCTCCTCTTCTCCCTCTCACATGCACACAGTCTTGTGCCTCTCTCTTCTCCCTCTCGCACATGTGCACATGCACACACACTCTTGTGCCTCTCTCCTCTCCTCCCTCGCACATGAGCACATGCACACACACTCTTGTGCCTCTCTCCTCTTCTCCCTCTCACTTGCACACATGCGCACACACTCGTGTGCCTCTCTCCTCTCCTCCCTCTCACATGCGCACATGCACACTCACTCTTGTACCTCTCTCCTCTCCTCCCTCGCACATGTGCAAATGCACACACACTCTTATGCCTCTCTCCTCTCCTCCCTCACACATGCGCACATGCACACACACTCTTGTGCCTCTCTCTTCTCCCTCTTGCACATGCGCACACACTCTTGTGCCTCTCTCCTCTCCTCCTTCGCACATGCGCACATGCACACACACTCTTGTGCCTCTCTCCTCTCCTCCCTCGCACATGCGCACATGCACACACACTCTTGTGCCTCCCTCTTGCACATGCGCACACTCTTGTGCGTCTCTCCTCTCCTCCCTCGCACACACTCTTGTGCCTTTCTCTTCTCCCTCTCACATGCGCACATGTACACACACTCTCGTGCCTCTCTCTTCTCCCTCTCACATGGGCACATGCACACACACTCTCGTACCTCTCTCCTCTCCTCCCTCACACATGCGCACTTGCACACACACTCTTCTGCCTCTCTCCTCCCTCTCGCACATGCACACACACTCTTGTGCCTCTCTCTTCTCCCTCGCACATGCACACACACTCTTGTGCCTCTCTCTTCTCCCTCTCACATGTGCACATGCACACACACTCTTGTGCCTCTCTTCTCTTCTCCCTCTCACATGCGCACATGCACACACACTCTTGTGCCTCTCTCTTCTCCCTCTCGCACATGCGCACACACTCTTGTGCCTCTCTCTTCTCCCTCTCACATGCGCCCATGCACACTCTTGTGCCTCTCTCTTCTCCCTCTCACGTGCACATGCACACACACTCTTGTGCCTCTCTCCTCTTCTCCCTCTCGCACATGCGCACATGCACACTCTTGTGCCTCTCTCCTCTCCCTCATATGTGCACGCACAAACTCTCATGCCTCCCTCTTCTCTCTCTCACATGCACACATGCACACACACTCTTGTGCCTCTCTCTTCTCCCTCTCAAATAGACACATGCACACACACTCTTGTGCCTCTCTCTTCTCCCTCTCACATGCGCACATGCACACACACTCTTGTGCCTCTCTCTTCTCCCTCTCACATGCGCACATGCACACACTCTAGTGCCTCTCTCTTCTCCCTCTCACACATGTGCACATGCACACACATTCTTGTGCCTCTCTCCTCTCCCTCATATGTGCACGCACAAACTCTCATGCCTCTCTCTTCTCCCTCTCACATGCGCACATGCACACACACTCTTGTGCCTCTCTCCTCTTCTCCCTCTCACATGCACAGTCTTGTGCCTCTCTCCTCTTCTCCCTCTCACATGCATACACACTCGTGTGCCTCTCTCCTCTTCTCTCTCACATGCGCACATGCACACACACTCTTGTGCCTCTCTTCTCCCTCTCACATGCACACATGCACACACACTCTTGTGCCTCTCTCTTCTCCCTCTCGCACATGCGCACATGCACACACTCTTGTGCCTCTCTCTTCTCCCTCTCGCACATGCGCACACACTCTTGTGCCTCTCTCCTCTCCTCCCTCACACATGTGCACATGCACACACACTCTTGTGCCTCTCTCCTCTTCTCCGTCTCACATGCGCACATGCACAAACACTGTTACGCCTCTCTTCTTTTCTCCCTTTCGCACATGTGCACATGCACACACACTCTTGTGCCTCTCTCCTCTCCTCCCTCACACATGTGCACATGCACACACACTCTTGTGCCTCTCTCCTCTTCTCCCTCTCACATGCGCACATGCACACACACTCTTGTGCCTGTCTCCTCTTCTCCCTCTCAAATGCGCACATGCACACACACTCTCTTGTGCCTCTCTCTTCTCCCTCTCAAATAGGCACATGCACACACACTCTTGTGCCTCTCTCTTCTCCCTCTCACATGCAGTCTTGTGCCTCTCTCCTCTCCTCCCTCTCACATGCGCACATGCACACACACTCTTGTGCCTCTCTCCTCTTCTCCCTCTCACATGCACACATGCACAGTCTTGTGCCTCTCTCTTCTCCCTCTCGCAAATGCACACACTCTTGTGCCTCTCTCTTCTCCCTCTCGCACATGTGCACATGCACACACACTCTTGTGCCTCTCTCCTCTCCTCCCTCGCACATGAGCACATGCACACACACTCTTGTGCCTCTCTCCTCTCCCTCATATGTGCACGCACAAACTCTGCCTCTCTCTTTTCCCTCTCACATGCGCACATGCACACTGTTATGCCTCTCTCCTCTTCTCCCTTTCGCACATGTGCACATGCACACACACTCTTGTGCCTCTCCTCCCTCACACATGTGCACATGCACACACACTCTTGTGCCTCTCTTCTCCCTCTCGCACATGCCCACACACTCTTGTGCCTCTCTCCTCTTCTCCCTCTCACATGCAGTCTTGTGCCTCTCTTCTCCCTCTCGCAAATGCACACACTCTTGTGCCTCTCTCTTCTCCCTCTCGCACATGTGCACATGCACACACTCTTGTGCCTCTCTCCTCTCCTCCCTCGCACATGCGCACATGCACACACACTCTTGTGCCTCTCTCCTCTTCTCCCTCTTACACATGCGCACACACTCTTGTGCCTCTCTCCTCTCCTCCCTCGCACATGCGCACTCTTGTGCCTCTCTCCTCTCCTCCCTCGCACATGCGCACATGCACACACACTCTTGTGCCTCTCTCCTCTTCTCCCTCTTGCACATGTGCACACTCTTGTGCCTCTCTCTTCTCCCTCTTGCACATGCGCACATGCACACACACTCTTGTGCCTCTCTTCTCCCTCTCTCATGTGCACATGTACACACACTCTCGTGCCTCTCTCCTCTTCTCCCTCTCACATGGGCACATGCACACACTCTTGTGCCTCTCCCCTCCTCCTTCGCACATGTACACACACTCTTGTGCCTCTCCTCTCCTCCCTCGCACATGCACACACACTCTTGTGCCTCTCTCCTCTTCTCCCTCTCACATGAGCACATGCACACACACTCTTGTGCCTCTCTCTTCTCCCTCTCGCACATGCACACACACTCTTGTGCCTCTCTTCTCCCTCACATGCGCACACACTCTTGTGCCTCTCTTCTCCCTCTCAAATAGGCACATGCACACACTCTTGTGCCTCTCTTCTCCCTCTCGCACATGTGCACATGCACACACACTGTTGTGCCTCTCTCCTCTCCCTCATATGTGCATGCACAAACTCTCATGCCTCTATCTTCTCCCTCTCACATGCGCACATACACTCTTGTGCCTCTCTCCTCTTCTCCCTCACATGCACACACAGTCTTGTGCCTCTCTCCTCTTCTCCCTCTCACATGGGCACATGCACACACACTCTCGTGCCTCTCTCCTCTCCTCCCTCGTACATGCGCACATGCACACTCTTGTGCCTCTCTCCTCTCCTCCCTCGCACATGCGCACATGCACACACACTCTTGTGCCTCTCTCCTCTTCTCCCTCTTGCACATGCGCACACTCTTGTGCCTCTCTCTTCTCCCTCTTGCACATGCGCACATGCACACACTCTTGTGCCTCTCTTCTCCCTCTCACATGTGCACATGTACACACACTCTCGTGCCTCTCTCCTCTTCTCCCTCTCACATGGGCACATGCACACACACTCTCGTACCTCTCTCCCCTCCTCCTTCGCACATGTACACACACTCTTGTGCCTCTCCTCTCCTCCCTCGCACATGCACACACACTCTTGTGCCTCTCTCCTCTTCTCCCTCTCACAGGTGCACATGCACACACACTCTTGTGCCTCTCTTCTCTTCTCCCTCTCACATGAGCACATGCACACACACTCTTGTGCCTCTCTCTTCTCCCTCTCGCACATGCACACACACTCTTGTGCCTCTCCTCTCCTCCCTCGCACATGCACACACACTCTTGTGCCTCTCTCTTCTCCCTCTCACATGTGCACATGCACACACACTCTTGTGCCTCTCTTCTCTTCTCCCTCTCACATGAGCACATGCGCACACACTCTTGTGCCTCTCTCTTCTCCCTCTCAAATAGGCACATGCACACACTCTTGTGCCTCTCTTCTCCCTCTCGCACATGTGCACATGCACACACACTGTTGTGCCTCTCTCCTCTCCCTCATATGTGCATGCACAAACTCTCATGCCTCTCTCTTCTCCCTCTCACATGCGCACATACACTCTTGTGCCTCTCTCCTCTTCTCCCTCACATGCACACACAGTCTTGTGCCTCTCTCCTCTTCTCCCTCACATGCGCACATGCACACACACTCTTGTGCCTCTCTCCTCCCTCTCGCACATGCACACACTCTTGTGCCTCTCTTCTCCCTCTCAAATAGGCACATGCACACACTCTTGTGCTTCTCTCCTCTCCTCCCTCGCACATGTGCACATGCACACACACTCTTGTGCCTCTCTTCTCTTCTCCCTCTCACATGCGCACATGCACACACACTCTTGTGCCTCTCTTCTCCCTCTCAAATAGGCACATGCACACACACTCTTGTGCCTCTCTTCTCCCTCTCACATGCGCACATGCACACACACTCGTGCCTCTCCTTTTCTCCCTCTCGCACATGTGAACATGCAAACACACTCTTGTGCCTCTCTCCTCTCCCTCATATGTGCACGCACAAACTCTCATGCCTCTCTCTTCTCCTTCTCACATGCGCACATGCACACACACACTCTTGTGCCTCTCTCTTCTCCCTCTCACATGCACACAGTATTGTGCCTCTCTCTTCTCCCTCTCACATGTGCACACACTCGTGTGCCTCTCTCCTCTTCTCCCTCTCACATGGGCACATGCACACACACTCTCGTGCCTCTCTCCTCCCTCTTGCACATGCGCACATGCATACACTGTTGTGCCTCTCTTCTCCCTCTCACATGCGCACATGCACACACACTCTTGTGCCTCTCTCCTCTTCTCCCACACATGCGCACATGCACACACTCTTGTGCCTCTCTCTCCTCCCTCACACATGTGCACATGCACACACACTCTTGTGCCTCTTTCTCCTTCTCACATGCGCACATGCACAAACACTGTTATGCCTCTCTCTTCTCCCTTTCGCACATGTGCACATGCACACACACTCTTGTGCCTCTCTCCTCTCCTCCCTCACACATGTGCACATGCACACACACTCTTGTGCCTCTCTCCTCTTCTCCGTCTCACATGCGCACATGCACACTGTTATGCCTCTCTTCTCTTCTCCCTTTCGCACATATGCACATGCACACACACTCTTGTGCTTCTCTCCTCTCCTCCCTCGCACATGTGCACATGCACACACACTCTTGTGCCTCTCTCCTCTTCTCCCTCTCACATGCGCACATGCACACACACTCTTGTGCCTGTCTCCTCTTCTCCCTCTCACATGCGCATATGCACACACACTCTTGTACCTCTCTCTTCTCACTCTCACATGCACACACACTCTTGAGCCTCTCTTCTCCCTCTCAAATAGGTACATGCACACACACTCTTGTGCCTCTCTTCTCCCTCTCACATGCGCAGATGTACAGACACTCTTGTGCCTCTCTCTTCTCCCTCGCACATGTGCACATGCACACACACTCTTGTGCCTCTCTCTTCTCCCTCTCGCACATGTGCACACGCACACACACTCTTGTGCCTCTCTCCTCTCCCTCATATGTGCATGCACAAACTCTCATGCCTCTCTCTTCTCCCTCTCACATGCACACATACTCTTGTGCCTCTCTCTTCTCCCTCTCACATGCACACAGTCTTGTGCCTCTCCTCTCCTTCCTCTCACATGCGCACATGCACACACACTCTTGTGCCTCTCTCCTCTTCTCCATCTCACATGCGCACACACTGTTATGCCTCTCTCCTCTTCTCCCTTTCGCACATGTGCACATGCACACACACTCTTGTGCCTCTCTCCTCTCCTCCCTCGCACATGTGCACATGCACACACACTCTTGTGCCTCTCTCCTCTCCTCCCTCGCACATGCGCACATGCACACACACTCTTGTGCCTCTCTCCTCTCCTCCCTCGCACATGCGCACACACTCTCTTGCCTCTCTCTTCTCCCTCTCACATGGGCACATGCACACACACTCTCGTACCTCTCTCCTCTCCTCCCTCGCACATGCACACTGTCAGACGGCTGCCTAGGGTGAGAACTTACACAATCTTGATGATGCATATATTCATATGATTCTTGCAAGGTATTGTGGGTAATGTAGTTCTTTCACTCCCAAACACAGCTGAAGACAATAATTGAGTTGTGATACCAGTGGTAAGGCCAATAAAATACTTCTTTTATTGATGGGGTTTAATTCACCCAGCACAAGTATGCTTGTTAGCAATATAAATGAGGTTACTTGCTTGCAGTGTTTAAATGGATAACATAAAGTCACAAAGCAATTCAGAAAACAACCTTCAGCTTGTCAGGCAATTAGCTAATGTTTTCTTAGCAAATAATTACCAAATAAAAAGGCACAAAGAAATAAATAAACTTTGCTTGTTAGGTTAACTTCTGCTTATTTTCCACGCAGATCCAGCAGTGATTATCCCTGGCTCACACACACAATCAGGTGCAGCTTTAATTACTATCAATTGACCAGCTGAAACCCTTTAGCTGGCTGGCTGCTACTGTGTGAACCCAAATCCTGCTTTAAGAGCTGTTTGCAGTGGAAATAAAGAACAAAGTTAGGTTTCTTTGTGATGGCTGATGTGTTTGCTCACAGAAAGCTAGCAATAGCATTTAGATAGAGAACAGTCCATGTAGTTAATAGTTTCATCTGCTGTATCTCCCCCTTCATCAATCAGCATAGGGTCACTATCATACATTGGCAGAGATGAGTCTTTCAATAAGGCAATATCATGAGAATGCTTATTCCTTTGCTGCCATTCACTATTATAGATAGGGTCTGGATCAGTGTTCATACCTGAGCCTCTCCTGCTATCATAATTCCTCTCTGTATAGCCTGGCCAGTATGTAATCCAGTTCTGATGTCCAGCCTTCCAATCTTGATCCCTGGACACTGGATCTCCTCTCACATACCTTCTGGCCTTGGTCTGAAAGTCCTTTCCACGTGCAGTCTTCTCTCTTCCAGGTAGCCACTGGTGATTCCTATCTCTGCCAATCCATTCCTCTGGCTGACTCCAGTCCAATGGACTCTGCTGGCATTTGGAATACCTCCCAGTATAGGTACTGCCTTGGACTCTCCCAGACCGTCCAATGGGCTTTCTTCTCTTCCTTCCAGAGAGTTTCCTTCTTTCTCTATCCGCTTGGCTTGGCTTCTGTTTCTCCAGGTGATACTGGTGCTTGAGCTTGAAGCTGCTGCTGTCTCCTTTCCTGAAGCTCTTTCTGTAGCTGTTATCTGAAGAATAAGCTCTATTCTTATTCTGTCCTAATGTGTGCTCCTCCCTAACACAGCGCAGCTGTGTTGAATCATGCCCTGCCCTTTGAGATGAGTGCTTAGGGATTACCTCATAGCTCTCTTGATTGCACACACATTTTCTCACTTCAGCCCCCCTCATGGCTGCTGGAAACCTGGTGCATTCTGGGACTGGTAGTCTTTTATGTGAAAACTCTGTTTTCCTACTTCTACCAGAACTGACAGGTTGCTTGTTCAGAGACACATCTTTTCTATAGCTCCTACCTGAGCTATGATAAGCTTCCTTATCACATACCCCCCTGCTTAAGTTATTACGGACTGGTTTTACTGGTGAAACTGCTTCTCTACAGTCCGTAATACGGGAAAGTGCATCCGCATTCTTGTGTAACTTCCCGGCACGATGTTCAACTTGGAAATCAAACGCCTGTAAGGCCATGTACCAGCGTGTCAACCTGGCATTGTGGTTCTTCATTTGCTGCAACCACTTAAGTGGGGCATGGTCCGTGACCAACTGGAACTTTCTCCCTGTAAGGTAAAACCTTAACGCCTCCACTGACCACTTGATAGCCAAACACTCTTTTTCTATCGTGGAATACTTTTGTTCAGCCGGTGACAACTTCCTGCTCAGGTACATCACAGGATGCTCCTCCCCATCATGGCACTGGGATAGGACCGCTCCTAGCCCCACATCCGATGCATCGGTTTGAACCAGAAAGGGTTTCTTGAAGTCTACTCCTTTCAGTACCGGTCCTGTACACAATTTTTCTTTTAATACTGAAAACGCTTTTTCAGCTTCTGGTGTCCACTTTATCTGGTTTGGACAATTCTTTCGCAGCATATCCGTGAAAATGGCACTTTTCTCTGCGAATTGCGGTATAAACCGGCGGTAGTATCCAATAAGTCCTAAGAAACTTCTTAGTTGTTTCTTTGTTGTTGGAGGAGGAAAAATTCCTGATGCTATCTATTTTGCTTAATAGAGGTTTAATTTTTCCTCTTCCCACTAGGTGGCCTAGGTATTTTACCTCCCTATTTGCAAAGGCACACTTCTTCGGGTTTAAAGTGATTCCCGCTTGCTTCATAGAGCACAAGACTGCCCGGATCCTCTTCAAATGCTCCGCCCAGGTGTTACTATGGATTATGACATCATCCATGTATGCAAAAGCATAACTTTGGTGGGGTCGAAGTACCTGATCCACTAACCTTTGGCAGGTAGCCGCTGCTCCATGCAGTCCGAAAGGCATCCTCTTGAACTGGAAAAGGCCAACGGGGGTGCTGAACGCAGTCTTCGGCTTCGACTCCCTGGTGAGAGGGATTTGCCAATATCCTTTTGTCATATCAAGGGTGGTTAAGTATTGAGCCTGTCCCAGCTGGTCCAACAGCTCCTCAATTCTTGGCATTGGATATGCATCAAAAACTGATATGGCGTTTACCTGCCGGAAGTCAATACAAAATCTTAAGGATCCATCAGGCTTCGGCACCAGGACTATGGGGCTATTCCAGGGACTCTTTGACTCCTCTATTACCCCCATGTCCAACATCTCCTGGACTTGTGCCACTACCTCCTGTCTTTTGGCTTCAGGCAAGCGGTATGGCCTTTGACGAACCAATTTCCCAGGTGGAGTTATTATTTCATGGGCCACCAAATGGGTCTCCCCAGGTATGGGTGTCAACACATCTGGGAATTCCTTAAGCAACTTCCTAATTTCTTCCTGTTGTACCATTGTCAGGTCCTCACCTATTTGGGGCTCTGATTTCTCTTTACAATCAGATACCTGGGGTCCCAAATCTTCCTCTTCACTCACCTCCCTCTCTCGGGCACAGGTGGCAGCTAAGCTTTTAACCCCTTTGACATCAGTAGAACCAAAGCCTTTGGCTCCACGTTCAGAATTCTCTAGGGATGTGACCTCCTCCACAGGTGGAAAACCCAGCCTCTCACAGATCAATTGGGCAATTTTGTCTCCTGTCTTCACATGATACTCATTCTGTCCAAAGTTAAACAACAGAACTTTAATATTGCCCCTGTAATCGGGATCAATTACTCCCGCACCCACATCGATGAAAAATTTAAGGGCTAATCCGGACCTTGGGGCTATTCTCCCATAACATCCAATTGGTATTTCCACTTGGAGACCGGTGTCAACCAGGGCTCTCCCTTGGCTAGGTACAGTCACATTTTCTATGCTGCACAGGTCAAACCCAGCAGACTGAGGGGTTGCCCGCTTAGGAGCTTGGGCCTTCTCAGAGACCTTATGGTACTTTAGGACGAATATCTGCTTTGGGGTAGCTTGGTCTTCTGGACGCTTAACCATCTTTTTAGCTGGGGTCTGAGGACTTCCAAATAAAGGCCCGGGAGCTACTACCATTAAACCTTCTCCCTCCTTCTTTCCTAGTCCTTCCACTAGACCCTGCTTAAATCTTGGCCAGTCTCTTCCTAGAACCAAATCAAAGGGTAGCCTAGGCACCACTGCTAACAGGACTTCCTCTTGTTTCCCTAGGCACTTAACCTTTAGCCTATAGGTGGGATATGATGATGCAGCACCATGAATGCATCTGATGTGAACTTGGCTTTCAGGGGTTCTAGGCACAAATCTTTCTTGGGCCTCTATCCTCTTCCAAAGCCTTTTTGACATCATACTCTGGTCTGCCCCAGAGTCTAATAATGCATTTGTGGTAATTCCCTGCACATCAACCATCAAAAGAAATCCTTCCTTGGGCTGTTTTAAATCCAGACCCATTAAACTAGTGTGTGTCTGGCATCTCTTCTCTAAGTGTCCCACTTTTCCACACTTGAAACATTTCTTTCTATTCCACTGTGTCATCTGGTTTGATACAGTACATTCATTTTCAGAAACATTCTTAATTATTCTCTTTTCTGATACAGCACATCTAGCCTCAGCATCCATCTTTAGAGGGCCACCTATTCTATGGCAAGCTTGCGTGGCTTCCAAGAATCTCTCTGCTAGCATGGTTGCCTCTCAAAGATTTTGGCAATTTTGCTGTATAAGAAAAACATTCAAATCTTTAGGTACCCCAAGCATAAATTGTTCCAGCATTATAATATCTAATAACATTTCTACTGTCTTTTGCTCAGGCTCCAACCATTTTACAGCTAAACTTCTGATTCTCTGACTCAGAGCCCTGGGTGTCTCACCCACTTTCAATGTAACAGCTCTAAACATTCGCCTATACTCTGAAATAGACAACCCTAGGCGATCTCTAATAGCTGCCTTTACATCCTTATAATTCAAAGCCTGGGCTGCTGGCATTGCTCTGTAAGCTGCTAGTGCCTCACCAGTTAATGAGGCTGCCAGCCTTACTGCCCACTGGGTCTCTGGCCATGCTAAAGCCTGTGCTACTCTTTCAAAAGACTCTAGAAAATCATCAACATTATCATCTGGAGTTAATTTCCCAAAATTAAAGGCCCCAATCCCTTGATTGAGTCCCACACTGTCCACATGTGGTGTACCAGTACTAACTGCTGGTCTTGCATCTGTTCCACTTTGGCTCTGCAGCTGAACTAGAGCTTGCACCAGATCAAGCACTGGTTTCTGCTGTTCCATTAAGGCCTTCATAGCAGTGTCCTGGGCCTGCTGTGATAGCTCCTGCTGCTTGCTAAATTGGGCTGCCATCCACTGAGCCATCTCCCTCGGATCCATCTTGACCCCTGCAAGAAATAAAGAAAAAAAAACCAAAGTGCGGCACCTTCCAACCAGGTGTGTTTTTTCCAACTTTTTTTTTTTCTTTCAATTACCCCCTGTGCTTACACACATCCACCACTAGACATGCCCAGGTACATATTACCTTGTCTCAGTGATGAATCCAGCTTTGCACAGGGTCTTTTCATCTGGGACAGCTTCCTGGAACAACCACTTCTCCTCCAAAGTGCAGATGAGGGAAAAAAAAATCTTCTTTCAGCTTCAAACTTGAATTTTATTTGTAATCCACAGCAAGTAAATCCTCTTGGTGCAAAAGCAATCCGAAAAAAACTACGCCATTTGTCAGACGGTTGCCTAGGGTGAGAACTTACACAATCTTGACGATGCATATATTCATATGATTCTTGCAAGGTATTGTGGGTAATGTAGTTCTTTCACTCCCAAACACAGCTGAAGACAATAATTGAGTTGTGATACCAGTGGTAAGGCCAATAAAATACTTCTTTTATTGATGGGGTTTAATTCACCCAGCACAAGTATGCTTGTTAGCAATATAAATGAGGTTTACTTGCTTGCAGTGTTTAAATGGATAACATAAAGTCACAAAGCAAATCAGAAAACAACCTTCAGCTTGTCAGGCAATTAGCTAATGTTTTCTTAGCAAATAATTACCAAATAAAAAGGCACAAAGAAATAAATAAACTTTGCTTGTTAGGTTAACTTCTGCTTATTTTCCACGCAGATCCAGCAGTGATTATCCCTGGCTCACACACACAATCAGGTGCAGCTTTAATTACTATCAATTGACCAGCTGAAACCCTTTAGCTGGCTGGCTGCTACTGTGTGAACCCAAATCCTGCTTTAAGAGCTGTTTGCAGTGGAAATAAAGAACAAAGTTAGGTTTCTTTGTGATGGCTGATGTGTTTGCTCACAGAAAGCTAGCAATAGCATTTAGATAGAGAACAGTCCATGTAATTAATAGTTTCATCTGCTGTATCTCCCCCTTCATCAATCAGCATAGGGTCACTATCATACATTGGCAGAGATGAGTCTTTCAATAAGGCACTATCATGAGAATGCTTATTCCTTTGCTGCCATTCACTATTATAGATAGGGTCTGGATCAGTGTTCATACCTGAGCCTCTCCTGCTATCATAATTCCTCTCTGTATAGCCTGGCCAGTATGTAATCCAGTTCTGATGTCCAGCCTTCCAATCTTGATCCCTGGACACTGGATCTCCTCTCACATACCTTCTGGCCTTGGTCTGAAAGTCCTTTCCACGTGCAGTCTTCTCTCTTCCAGGTAGCCACTGGTGATTCCTATCTCTGCCAATCCATTCCTCTGGCTGACTCCAGTCCAATGGACTCTGCTGGCATTTGGAATACCTCCCAGTATAGGTACTGCCTTGGACTCTCCCAGACCGTCCAATGGGCTTTCTTCTCTTCCTTCCAGAGAGTTTCCTTCTTTCTCTATCCGCTTGGCTTGGCTTCTGTTTCTCCAGGTGATACTGGTGCTTGAGCTTGAAGCTGCTGCTGTCTCCTTTCCTGAAGCTCTTTCTGTAGCTGTTATCTGAAGAATAAGCTCTATTCTTATTCTGTCCTGTGTGCTCCTCCCTAACACAGCGCAGCTGTGTTGAATCATGCCCTGCCCTTTGAGATGAGTGCTTAGGGATTACCTCATAGCTCTCTTGATTGCACACACATTTTCTCACTTCAGCCCCCCTCATGGCTGCTGGAAACCTGGTGCATTCTGGGACTGGTAGTCTTTTATGTGAAAACTCTGTTTTCCTACTTCTACCAGAACTGACAGGTTGCTTGTTCAGAGACACATCATATTTTCTATAGCTCCTACCTGAGCTATGATAAGCTTCCTTATCACAACACACACTCTTGTACCTCTCTCCTCCCTGTCGCAGATGCGCACATGCACACACTCTTGTGCCTCTCTCCTCTCCTCCCTCGCACATGCACACACACTCTTGTGCCTCTCTCTTCTCCCTATCACATGTGCACATGCACACACACTCTTGTGCCTCTTCTCTTCTCCCTCTCACATGCACACACACTCTTGTGCCTCTCTCCTCTTCTCCCTCTTGCACATGCGCACATGCACACACACTCTTGTGCCTCTCTTCTCCCTCTCACATGCGCACATGCACACACTCTTGTGCCTCTCTCCTCTTCTCCCTCACATGTGCACATGCACACACTCTTGTGCCTCTCTTCTCTTCTCCCTCTCACATGCGCACATGCACACACACTCTTGTGCCTCTCTCTTCTCCCTCGCACATGCGCACATGCACACACACTCTTGTGCCTCTCTTCTCCCTCACATGCGCACATGAACACACTTTTGTGCCTTTCTCTTCTCCCTCTCGCACATGCACACATACTCTTGTGCCTCTCTCCTCTCCTCCCTCACACATGTGCACATGCACACACACTCTTGTGCCTCTCTCCTCTCCTCCCTCACACATGTGCACATGCACACACACTCTTGTGCCTCTCTCTTCTCCCTCACATGCGCACATGCACACACACTCTTGTGCCTCTCTTCTCCCTCACATGAGCACATGCACACACACTCTTGTGCCTCTCTCTTCTCCCTCACATGCGCACATGCACACACACTCTTGTGCCTCTCTTCTCCCTCGCACATGCGCACATGCACACACACTCTTGTGCCTCTTCTCCCTCACATGCGCTCATGCACACACTTTTGTGCCTTTCTCCTCTTCTCCCTCTCGCACATGCACACACACTCTTGTGCCTCTCTCCTCTCCTCCCTCACACGTGCACATGCACACACTCTTGTGCCTCTCTCCTCTCCTCCCTCACACATGTGCACATGCACACTCTTGTGCCTCTCTTCTCCCTCTCACATGCGCACATGCACACACACTCTTGTGCCTCTCTCTTCTCCCTCTCACATGCGCACATGCACACACACTCTTGTGCCTCTCTTCTCCCTCTCACATGCGCACATGCACACACACTCTTGTGCCTCTCTCCTCTTCTCCCTCTCACATGTGCACATGCACCCACACTCTTGTGCCTCTCTTCTCTTCCCCCTCTCACATGCGCACTTGCACACACTCTCTTGTGCCTTTCTCCTCTTCTCCCTCTCGCACATGCGCACACACTCTTGTGCCTCTCTCCTCTTCTCCCTCTCACATGCGCACATGCACACACACTCTTGTGCCTCTCTCCTCTCCACCCTCACACATGTGCACATGCACACTCTTGTGCCTCTCTCCTCTTCTCCGTCTCAAATGCGCACATGCACAAACACTGTTATGCCTCTCCTCCTCCCTTTCACACATGTGCACATGCACACTCTTGTGCCTCTCTCCTCTCCTCCCTCACACATGTGCACATGCACACATTCTTGTGCCTCCCTCTTCTCCCTCTCATGCGCACATGCACACTCTTGTGCCTCTCTCCTATTCTCCCTCACATGCACACACACTCTTGTGCCTCTCTCTTCTCCCTCGCACTTGCGCACACACTCTTGTGCCTCTTCTCCCTCTCACATGCGCACATGCACACTTTTGTGCCTTTCTCCTCTTCTCCCTCTCGCACATGCACACATACTCTTGTGCCTCTCTCCTCTCCTCCCTCACACATGTGCACATGCACACACACTCTTGTGCCTCTCTCCTCTCCTCCCTCACACATGTGCACATGCACACACACTCTTGTGCCTCTCTCTTCTCCCTCTCACATGCGCACATGCACACACACTCTTGTGCCTCTCTCTTCTCCCTCTCACATGCACACTGTCTTGTGCCTCTCTCCTCTTCTCCCTCTCGCACATGCACACACTCTTGTGCCTCTCTCTTCTCCCTCTCGCACATGTGCACATGCACACACTCTTGTGCCTCTCTCCTCTCCTCCCTCGCACATGCACACACACTTGTGCCTCTCTCCTCTTCTCCCTCACATGCACACACTCGTGTGCCTCTCTCCTCTCCTCCCTCTCACATGCGCACATGCACACTCTTGTACCTCTCTCCTCTCCTCCCTCGCACATGTGCACATGCACACACACTCTTGTGCCTCTCTCCTCTCCTCCCTCGCACATGCGCACATGCACACTCTTGTGCCTCTCTTTTCCCTCTTGCACATGCGCATACTCTTGTGCCTCTCTCCTCTCCTCCCTCGCACATGCGCACACACTCTTGTGCCTCTCTCCTCTTCTCCCTCACATGTGCACATGCACACATACTCTTGTGCCTCTCTCTTCTCCCTCTCACATGCGCACATGTACACACACTCTTGTGCCTCTCTCCTCTTCTCCCTCTCACATGGGCACATGCACACACACTCTCGTACCTCCTCAGTCTTGAAGGACTAGAAAGGGGGGCTGTTACTTCTGGAGAGAAATCTGAAATTGTGAGTATATACTTCTGGGAATTTTTCTGAAAGAATTTTTTTTCTTTTAAAGCTAATTAATCTGTGAACCCACTATTTTTTGTTAAATCAGTCAGGGCCTAGTAGCAACAGTTTAAGATTCAATTTAAAAAACAGAAGAGAACTTTCTGGTTACCTTTCATACCCAGTAGAGAGCTGTAGTTTAAATTTCATAGTCACTCAGGGCCTAGCATCAGCAAAGTACTTTTAGTTTCAATTTAAAACACAGAAGAGAGCTTTCTGGTTAACTTTAGAATCCAGCAGAGAGCTTGTAGTTTAAATTTCATAGTCACTCAGGGCCTAGCATCAGCAAAGTACTTTTAGTTTCAAATTAAAACACAGAAGAGAGCTTTCTGGTTAAATTTAGAATCCAGCAGAGAGCTTGTAGTTTAAATTTCATAATAGGTTAGGGCCTAGCATCAGCAAAGTACTTTTAGTTTCAAATTAAAACACAGAAGAGAGCTTTCTGGTTAACTTTAGAATCCAGCAGAGAGCTTGTAGTTTAAATTTCATAATAGGTTAGAGCCTAGCAGCAGCAAAGAGCTATAATTTAAATCAAATCAGAATATAGCTTACCTCAGCAGCACAGGACAGGGTACTGTGTAGCAGCCCTCTTTTAATAAGTGTTATATCCCTCCCTCCCTCCCCACACCCACCCTTCCCCTGGGATAATCACAGCTTTATAGGAACTTGCACAACTTAAAAGACAGGAGGTGCTCTCAGGTGAAGCTCATTACCCAAATCAGTCATACACTAAGGACCTGAGATTAATTAAGCTTCAGGTGAACAAGGTATATTAAACTTCTTAGGTACAGTTTTAGTGGTATAAATATCCATAGCACCCTTTAGTACATAAAGAACTTAAAGATCTAAACACAAACTTAAAACTAAGATGCAGACAGCAGTCCAGCAGCGGGATGTGGGCTTTCCAGTCTTTTGCATTGAGTGTCACATGTATGATTTTCTCCCAGCTGGTGAGAGGTCTTACGTGTGCACTAGGTGCAAGGAGCTCTTTGCTCTCAGGGAACAAGTCCGTTCTCTAGAGGCTAAAGTAGCAGACTTGGAAAGCATAAGACAGACAGAGAGGTACATAGACGAGACCTACAGGGATATAGTCCTGAAGTCCCACCTCCAGTCTGGCAGCATCCCTGTTGCCATGGAGGTGAGAGGTCACGTGACAGGAGAGCATCACCCTGGTGTGGCAGGAAGTGATCCTGTAACTAGGACCTGTCCTCCAGGTGATGTAAACCCCTCTAGCACTGAGGAGGTTTCTCCAGGGCCATGAGGGAAGGGTTAGGACAGCAGTTATAGTTGGTGATTCGATCATTAGGCATGTAGATAGCTGGGTGGCTGGTGGACGTGAGGATCGCCTGGTAACATGCCTGCCTGGTGCGAAGGTAGCGGACCTCACGCGCCACCTAGATAAGGTCTTAGATAGTGCTGGGGAGGAGTCTGCTGTCTTGGTACATGTTGGTACCAATGACATAGGAAAATGTGGTAGGGAGGTTCTGGAAGCTAAATTTAGGCTTTTAGGTAGGAAGTTGAAATCCAGAAGTTCCAGGGTAGCATTCTCCGAAATGCTTCCCGTTTCACGCGCAGGACCCAAAAGGCAGGCAGAGCTCCGGAGTCTCAATGCGTGGATGAGACAATGGTGCAGAGATGAGGGGTTTGGATTTGTTAGGAACTGGGGAACATTCTGGGGAAAGGAGGGGCTCTTCCGAAGGGATGGGCTTCACCTTAACCGGGATGGAACCAGGCTGCTGGCATTAACCTTTAAAAAGGAGATAGAGCAGCTTTTAAACTAGATAAAAGGGGAAAGCCGACAGTCACCCAAGAGCGCATGGTTCGGAAGAATGTATCCTTGAAGGATACTACAAAAAGCAGAGAGGTTCCAAAAAAGAGTAAAGTAGCCCAAATGCCCTCGAGTATGGAGCAGACAGAGCTTAAAAATCCCAAATTACCCATGTCTACCAATAGCCAAATTAATATGAATAAAATACAGTCTCTAAAATGCTTGTATGCAAATGCTAGAAGTCTAAAAAACAAGATGGGAGAGTTAGAATATATAGCACTAAACGAGAGGTTAGATATGATTGGAATATCAGAGACATGGTGGAAGGAGGACAACCAGTGGGACACTGTGATACCTGGGTACAAACTATATCGTTATGATAGAGCTGATCAAATTGGTGGAGGGGTTGCGCTCTATGTTAGAGAGGGCATTGAGTCAGAAAGGATTAAAGTTTTGCAAGAAACAAAATTTGCTGTAGAATCTCTATGGATTGAAATTCCATGTAAAAAGGGGAAGGCGATGGCAGTGGGGGGTGTACTATCGTCCGCCTGGCCAGAATGAACAAATGGATGATGAAATGCTCAAAGAAATCAAGGAAGCTAGCAAAAGTTACAGTGCAGTAGTAATAATGGGTGATTTCAATTACCCCGGCATCGACTGGGTCAGTGTCACAGCAGGACATGCTAGGGAGATAAAGTTCCTAGATGAAATAAATGACTGTTTCTTGGAGCAGCTGGTTCATGAACCAACCAGAGGGGAAGCCATATTAGACCTAGTCCTTAGTGGAACACCAGATCTAGTGCAAGAGATAAGGGTGTTGGGGCCACTTGGCAATAGTGATCATAGCATGATTGCCTTTGATTTAATTAGTGGAGGAGGGATAGTAAGGAAATCCACAGTACTACCCTTTAACTTTCGAAAGGGAGACTATGATAAAATGAGGAAAACGGTTAAGAAAAAACTAAAAGGAGCAGTTGCAAAGGTTAAAGACGTACATCAAGCTTGGATGTTGTTGAAAAATACTATCTTGGAAGCCCAGACCAGCTGTATTCCACGCTTTAAGAAAAGTGGAAGGAAGTCCAAAAAACTGCCAGCATGGTTTAAAGGTGAGGTCAGAGAGGCTGTTGTTGCCAAAAAACCATCTTTCAGGAAATGGAAAAAAAGAGCCAAATGACGAAACCTGGAAACAGCACAAGCACTGGCAAGTCAAATGCAAGGCATTGATAAGGCAGGCAAAGAGAGAATTTGAGAAGAAGCTTGCTGCGGAAGCAAAAACACGAAATAAAGACCTTTTCAAGTACATTCGTAGCAAAAAACCTGTGAAGAGAGTCAGTTGGTCCATTAGATGATAAAGGGGTTAAAGGAGCACTAAGAGGCGACAAGGCGATAGCGGAGAGACTAAATGAATTCTTTGCTTCAGTCTTTACTGAGGAAGATGTAGGGATGTTACCCATGACTGAAGTGGTATTTAAAGGTGCGGAAGAATTGAAGGAAATATCGATACATCGGGAAGATGTCTTACAACTATTAGATAAACTGAAGAGTAGCAAATCACCTGGGCCGGATGGTATACATCCAAGGGTGTTGAAAGAACTGAAATATGAGATTGCAGACCTGCTATTAGTAATCTGTGAACTATCATTAAAATCATCTCTAATACCTGAAGATTGGAGGATCGCCAATGTAACACCAATTTTTAAAAAGGGTTCCAGGGGTGATCCGGGAAACTACAGACCGGTGAGCTTGACGTCAGTACCGGGAAAAATGGTAGAAACCTTCATAAAGAATAAAATTACTCAGCATGTAGATAGTCACGACCGAATGGGAGACAGCCAACATGGCTTTAGACAAGGAAGATCTTGTCTTACTAATCTGTTATGTTTTTTTGAAGGAGTGAATAAACAGGTGGACAAAGGTGAGTCGCTTGATATTGTGCATCTGGACTTTCAGAAAGCCTTTGACAAGGTCCCTCATCAGAGACTTTTGGCAAAACTAAAGGGTCATGGGATAGGAGGCAGTGTACTATTGTGGATGAGGAACTGGTTAAAAGATAGAAAGCAGAGGGTAGGGCTAAATGGCCAATTTTCCCAATGGAGAAAGGTGAATAGTGGTGTACCCCAGGGATCTGTGCTGGGTCCGCTGCTTTTTGACATATTCATAAATGACCTGGAAAGTGGAATAACGAATGAGGTTATCAAATTTGCAGATGACACAAAACTATTTAAAGTTGTTAAAACCCAAGAGGATTATGAAAAATTGCAAGAGGATCTTGTTAAATTGGAAGACTGGGCATCAAAATGGCAGATGAAATTTAATGTGGACAAGTGCAAGGTTATGCACCTAGGGAAGAACAAACCAAACTATGGTTACACAATGCAAAGTTCCACATTAGGAACCTCCACCCAGGAAAAAGATTTAGGCGTCATTGTGGATACCATGTTAAAACCCTCGGCCCAGTGTGCAGCGGCAGCCAAGAGAGCAAATAGAATGCTAGGTATGATAAGGAAAGGAATGGAAAATAAAACAAAAGATATTATAATGCCTCTATATCGTTCCATGGTGAGACCGCACCTTGAATATTGTGTGCAATTCTGGTCGCCGTATCTTAAAAAGGATATAGCGATTTTAGAAAAGGTTCAGAGAAGAGCCACCAAAATGGTAAAGGGGATGGAAGGCTAAAAAGGTTAGGGCTCTTTAACCTGGAAAAGAGACGGCTGAGGGGAGATATGATAGAAGTCTATATATTAATGAACGGAGTGGAACGGGTAAACGTAGATCGATTGTTTATGTTATCAGAATATAGAAAGACTAGGGGACATGCAATGAAGCTACAGGGTAAACTATTTAAGACTAATAAAAGAAAATATTTTTTCACTCAACGTGTAATCAAACTTTGGAATTTGTTACCGGAGGATGTAGTAAAGGCTGTTAGTGTAGCTGGGTTTAAAAAAGGTTTGGACAAGTTCCTGGAGGAAAGGTCCATAAACCATTATTAAGAAGTGACCGAAGATATCAATGCTTGACCCAGTACAAGCACTGTGGAACTTGTGTCTCTTGGGGAAACTGCTAGGTACATATGACCTAGATTGGCCACTGTTGGAAACAGAATACTGGGCTTGATGGACCTTGGTCTGACCCAGTATGGCATATCTTATGTTCTTAAACTTGGCAGGAGGCACCACCCCGGATCGGCGTTTAACTGAGCAAAGTAAAACAAAAAAACACCGAGGAACGGCAAGTCCCCCTGAGAATGTTATTTCGTCTTCTAGCAGGCCAGAGAGGGGGAGCCTCCTCCACAAACGCCTGATCTTCCTGGCGCAAATAAATAAATCTAGGACCACGCGTGTGTGCTCTAGATAAAGGGACCCCCCGGTCTCAACGCACTGAATCGCCGAATAGGCTGTGCGATTGCACCGCCGCCACGCGGCTAGGCCCAGGAACGAAAAGCGCGCCAAAGCGCACGCCGCCCCAAAAGCGAGCTACCGGACCCAAAGCTCTTACCTTTAGGGGCTGCACTCTCGAGAAAATCGCACTTGTTCGTGCGATGGAGACTGCCTTCTGGAGTACCAACACCGGACTGAAAGCAGTGAAATCGCCGACCGCTGAAGCAAACCCCTGGGGCAGAGGATCGTGCGGCGGGATAAAAGGCCAGGCGCACTAGCAGGCAGGTCACTCTGCGTGGCGCCGGCTGACCTCCCCTCACTCTCCGAAAAATAATGAAGCCTCTCAGCTGAACAGCAGCGCTGCCGGAACAGGCAAACGTCTGAAGCAGGCCCCGTTCTAAATCAGGCACAGAAGGAGGAGGGGGAAAATAAATTGTGCTGCAATCCTTAAAGCCACAAGAACCTAGGGAAAACAATAAAAAGGAAAAGACTGATCATAACCACCAAATAAAGGAATTTAAACTAGCTTAGGTCCTTAATTGTTTGTCAAGTGAGCCCGAGACCCCCGGGCTCCCATCTATCCAGCTGCTTGGAGACTGAGGCAACTGGTTGACATGAGGCGGGCACCGGAGAGATATACTGATGATGTCATAAAAAGAGGAGTTTCTCAGTCTCCAAACTGCTGGATAAGATGGGGAACCCAGAGGTCTCGGGACTAGACTGGCACACGATCAGGAATATGCAAGTATGCTTCTGTGAGATTGAGAGACATCAAGAACTCTCCCTCTTGCACCGCCATGATGACTGACTGCAGCGTCTCCATGTGAAACTGGGCTAGAGAATGGGTTGAAAGGTGCCTTCCTTCTCGGGGACCATGAAATAAATGGAGTACTGTTCAGAGCTGCACTGATCCACGGGCACCGGCCCTATGGCTCCCAACTGCTGTAAGCATACCAAAGTGTCCCTTACCGCCCCAGCCTTGCTGGGCGACAGCACGAAGGAGGGTGCCAGAGGCCTTGCAAATTCCAATGCATAGCCCTCTCTGATGACCTCCAGCACCCATTGGTCGGATGCGATCTGAACCCAGGCAGGGTAAAACTCCCTTATCCGACCCCCCTACAGGCACCACCTGGGCCCCCTTCACTTCATTGTGTTTTCTTAGGGCCCCAAGGATGTGGAGGTGAAATAGCTCCGCCCTGCTCCTCAAAACCCCGAAAACCTTGCCCCCGCAAGGTGAACCAACCCTTCTGGTATGGAGTAAAGCGCACTGACTGGAATCGCCAGAAATCCCGGGACTGACCTTGCACTGCTGTCACAGCGCGGGCCTGCTTCTTCTTATCCTCAGGGAGACATCCCCCTTTTGTTTCTCCTAATTCCTTCACCAACTCCTTATCCCTGAACAGCAGCCTCCCCCTAAACGGGAGCTAGCTAAACCAAGGCTTGGATGAAACGTTCGTCGTCCAATTCTACAGCCAAAGGTAACGGCAGGTTGCTACCCCTGAGGCCATACTTTTAGATAGCCTTCGAATCAGATCCTAAAAGGCATCTGCCAGGTAGGCAACTCCAGACTCCAGCCTAGATGCCACCACTGCTGTCTGATCCGTAGGTTCATCTCTGGGCTTCAGTACTCCCTGTGCCCAATGCAGGCAGCCTGGGCCACCAAGGCTCCACAAAAAGAAGCCTGCAAGGAAAGAACATTGATGTCAAATGCATGTTTCAATAAAGTGTCCAACTTCCTATCCTGGGTATCCTTGAACGCCGTACTTTTCTCCACCAGGATCATAGACTTCTCCGTAACCGCTGACACAGCCGCATCCACTTTTGGCGACCGGAGCATCTCCCGCTCTTGCTCAGGCAGAGGGAAAAGGTGCTTCAAGGTCCGAAACCCTCAGAAGCCTGCCTCTAGAAGTCCCACTTGTCTTGGATCATCTGCTTGACGACTCTATGCAACGTAAACACCTTCTGCTATTTCCTAACTGCCTGTAACAGCGGATCCTCCAACGACGACTCCTCTGAGGGGAAACCGGTAGGCATTATTAGCGCCTTCAAGGATTTCGCTATGAGCGCCAGCAGCTCCTCCTTGTGGAACACTTGGATTATGCGGGACCCCTCCTCTTGCAGAATCTCACCTCCAGCTCCTGTGCTGCTGCATCGAAGTCTGAGTCCACATCGACTCCCTCTGGCTCCACTGCTGTGGGGACTCCTCTGCCCAGTCGCCTTCGAGCCTCCGTCGACACTTGGCCGGCTCCTCAACCACCTGCAGCTCCAGGGCAGTCGCTGGCCTCTTCCTGACCCATCCCAACACTGACTCCTGACTGTCCACCCCCTCAAGCTTCATGCAGTACGCCTTATGCATGAGGATGAACTATGGCGAACCCCCCCCCCCCCGGGGTCCCTGAACTCCCCAGCCCTTGGGAAGTAGAGGGTCTTGGATTGTCATACTCATAGTCATATGGCTCCAACAGGGGGGGTGTTGCTCCTACCACCTTTCCCACTGCGAAGTCCTGAGCCTCCTGGAAAAGCGAGATGCTTCCGCCCCCACCTCCCCCCCCCGCCTGAAGGAGGTAATTTTAGAAGAGTTAGGTGACATTTTCACATGTGAATAGACACACACACATGTAAGCAGAGATTTTTAAAGAAACCACTACTTCCATGTGTGGCCGTGGGAAAATATGCATATACTTTACAAGGAGAATAGAAGAGTACTTCAGAAGATGTCCACTTCAGTATTTGCACCCCCCTCTGAGGCAAGCATGAGTAATTTGGAAGAGTGAGTGAAATGGCAGGTTGTACTCATCTCTTTGATCTTAAAAACCACTAAACAAGCCAAATGTTTGAGATTTAGGTTTTTATTTATTTAACCAGTTTTCTATACCGCCTTATCCTTCAATCAAAGTAGTCTACATTATGTAATTACTACAAACAGGTACTGGATACATTCCCTTGTCCCCAAAGGGCTCATAATGTACCTGAGGCAACGGAGGGTTAAGTGGCTTGCCCAAGGCCACAAGGAGTGCTTATAGGACTAGAAACCCTAGTCCCTCTGGACTGAGGGACTAGGGTTCAGTCTTTAACTGGCTTTTGTTGTACATAGTTTCAAGCTCTGCCCCTTACTGGGTAATATCCCAGTTAAGTGAAATCGCTTTTTTGCATGTGATTTCTTTAAATTTTTTTGTAAGCTGGTTGTTTCTGTCCTATGTGCCAGGAAATACCCCTACACATCTTAGGCACATTATACAGAAGGCTTTGCTTTCAGCGAGCCTCACCTGGAGCACGTCTCTTTTCTGAATTCACTGTCATATGAAACAGAGGGCCTGTATTATACAGCGTAGCAGAATCTCACTTTGCTCTCATAATGGCACGGGCACAGTATGTATAATTTAGTGGGTCTGGGTGCATGTCTATATCTATTTTGTGTGTGTTATAGATTAGGCTATGTGAGAAAGCTTTGGTCTGATCATGATGGAGTGTGTGCATGTACTGTATAGTGAGACCTAGGCCTGGCTTTAGACCCAGGCTAGATAGCATCCTGCTCCATGCACACGTGTGTGTATATATATATATATATATATATCTGTACTGTATAGTGAGTCCTAGACCTGGATCTAGACCCATGATAGAGAGCACCCTGCTCCGTGTGCAAGTGTATATATATGTACTGTACAGTGAGACTTAAGTCCTGGCTTTAGACCCAGTCTAGAGAGCATCCTGCTCCGTGCGCGCGTGTATACATATGTACTGTATAGTGAGACCTAGGCCTGGATTTAGACCCAGGCTAGACAGCACGGGCGTGTGTATATACTACTACTACTCAGCATTTATATAGTGCTACCAGTCGTAAGCAGCGCTGAACATTATAGACACGTAAGAGACAATCCCTGCTCATCAGAGCTTACAATCTCGTTATGTACTGTATAGTGAGACCTAGGCCTGGATTTAGAGAGCACCCTCCAGGCTAGAGCGCACCCTGCTCTGTGCACGTATGTATATATATGTACTGTATAGTGAGACCTAGGCCTGGAGGACAGGCTGAAGGATCTTAATATGTACACCTTAGAGGAAAGGCGGGATAGAGGTGATATGATTGAGATGTTTAAATACCTCCGTGGCATAAATGTTCAGGGAGAGCCTCTTTCAATTGAAAGTAAGTTCTGCTACGAAGGGGACATGGGATGAGGGTGAAGGGAGATAGATTCAGGAGTGATATGCGGAAATATTTCTTTACAGAAAGAGTAGTGGATCCATAGAATAGTTTCCCAGTGGAGGTGGTAGAGATGAGGACAGTAACTGAATTCAAAAAAGCATGGGACAAACACAGAGGATCTCTAAAGGTAAAAAGGGGACTGTTGTAGTTGTTGATATGGAAGGACAGACTAGATAGGCCATGTGGTCTTTTTCTTTCATCAGGTTTCTATGTTTCTATGGATTTAGACCCAGGCTAGACAGCACCCTGCTCCGTGCACGTGTGTGTATATATGTACTGTATAGTGAGACCTAGGCCTGGATTTAGACCCAGGCTAGAGAGCACCCTGCTCTGTGCACGTGTGTATTTATATGTACTGTATAGTGAGACCTAGGCCTGGATTTAGACCCAGGCTAGGCAGCACCCTGCTCCGTGCACGCGTGTGTATATAGATGCCCTCCACCCCCCGCCGACCGACGAAGCGCGGGAAATCCTCCCGCTCAGAAGCTCCTGCCCAATTGGGGCAGTGGAAGCAACGCCGGACAGTTCAAAAGCGGCATCCCTACAGGGCGCGCCCGTGCCTGAGGGCCTCGCCAGAGGGCTCTTTGGCGTGGCCCCTAGGCGAGGCACGGAGGTGAGCACAAAAATAAAAGGGGAACAGGCCCACCTACAAGACCCTCAGAAGCTGCACAGAAAACACCAGGAAGCAAGCAGAAGGAAGAAGCAGCTAATCGTAAGTGAAGGAAACAAGACCATACTACAAAGACAGCCCCAAACACAACATGCATACAACCCTGATTATCCCCATCAGCCTCCTCCTCACACAACTCCTCCCACTGCATGCACCCAACCACCACAATCACACCATGGCCCCCACCAACAGCATGGACATACCCACAGTATAATCACGGGAACAAACACAGAACACACATACTCAAAAGACAAACCAGGTGCAAGTCCGACACCCATGCAAACCCAAAGAGAACACACAGAACAAACACCCCAGTGCCAATATCAATAGAGCTCATAAACGCCAGATCCGTACGTAACAAGATCTACACAATAGCAGACCACATAGATGATCAACAACCTGATATACTTTGCATCACAGAAACATGGCTCACCCCCACCGACAACGTACTACTCAATCAATTAGTGCCCGACACATACACAGCATACAACTGCCCACGCACTCACAAGCGAGGAGGAGGAGCCTTGATAATTGCAAAACACAGCCTAAAGTTCAAATCACGAAGTGCCACAGACACCCAACAATGCAACACCATCACGGTCGAGAACAAACGCATGGCTCTGTGCCTCACCTACAGAGCACCCTATGCATCATCTGATGAACTAGCCTCCACCCTCGAAGCAGTCTGTGCAATCAACCCAAACCCACACTACTGCTAGGAGACTTCAACCTTAAATCTACCAACACCAAAGATGCAGACGCTTTCCTTCAAGCGATGAGTTCATTGCAATTCACCCAAATAATTAACACCCTGACACACAGAAAAGGATCATCGCCAGACCTCATCTTCGCACCCAACTATCTAATCACGAGAGGACTAATTTCAACACCCACTGTCACACCAGTACCATGGTCAGACCACCACATTATTAAAATAAACATTATGCCACAAGGAGGAAAACAAGACAAATACCTGGACAACACACCCACACAAAGAAGATTCAAGAGCTTCGAAAGGGAACAAGTCCTAAAGGACACTATACCACACTTAACCTCAGAAACAGATGATCTAGAAGCTCAAATCAGAAACTGGAACAACACCATCAATGATGCCGCCAAAGCCACGGATTATAGACCCAAGAAAACTTGCTGCACCAAATTACATCAAAAGCCATGGTACTCAAAAGCCATACGGAGCGAAAATAGGGAACTCAGAAAATTAGAACGGAGATGGAGACACACCAAGTCATCCAATACCCAGGAACTTTATCTAACAAAACAAAAACACTACAACGAACTCATCAACCAAACAAAGAGAGAATACCACACTAACATTATACTCAAATCCAACAACAAACCTAGAGAGCTATTCAAAATCATGAAAACCCTTACCAAGGAACAGAAAGCAGAAAATGAAGTGCAAATAGACCCACAAAAATTTGCTGACCACATCCAAGAAAACTTCCACTCGGCAGTACAACCAAGATCCAACTCAACCACAAAGCCAAACTCACCCCCGAAAACCTGTGACACATTCAGCACCCCATCCACAGAGCAGCTAACTCACATCATCACCGCACTCAATACAAGCACGGCTCCAACAGACCCATGCCCAGTGACATGGATCAAAGCCACCAAATCAAACTTCATTCATAACATACACAACATGGTACACAGCTCTCTGTCTCCAGGGACCATGCCAAATCAACTAAAGTTCGCCACGATAAGACCTATCCCGAAGAAATCCACACTCGATAAGAACAATCCAGCAGCATACAGACCGATATCAAGCATACCCCTACTGGCAAAAATAATCGAGAAGGTAGAACAACACCAGCTACAAGACCACATCGACAACCACGCATCACTAGACATCAACCAACACGGTTTCCGCCCCAACCACGAGGTTGAAACACTCCTACTATACCTCTTCAATAACATTCTCCGCCTCATAGACAACTCCAAGAAAGGAATACTAATGATCTTCATCGACATTTCATCAGCATTCGACACAGTGGATCACAGAACCCTACTGGAAAGACTACAGAAAGCGTAGTTACTCACCTGTAACAGGTGTTCTCCAGGAGCAGCAGGAATCAGTCCTCACATATGGGTGACGTCGGCGCCGACGGAGCCCTCGCGGAGCAATTTTCCCCAGCTTTCAAAGAAAGCCTTTGGGAATTGCAGCGCGCATGCGCGGTCTTCTTCCCGCCCAAGGGTGCCATCTTAGCCAGTCTGATGACATAGCTAAAAGACAGCATAAAAATTTGCAAAAAAACTTAAGCAGATGATTGCAACTCCAAGGGGAGGAGGGAGGGTTGTGAGGACTGATTCCTGCTGCTCCTGAAGAACACCTGTTACAGGTGAGTAACTACGCTTTCTCCAGGACCAAGCAGGAAGTCAGTCCTCACATATGGGACTCCCAAGCTTAAGGCTACCGGAGACCCTAAGCACAAAAATGAGCTCCCTCTAGCTCAGCGGCACAGAAGGAAGGAATTTTCACTGAATTATTACCCACCGGTAGCCCCCATCCGGGATGGAGGGTAGGAGTTGCTCAAACCTCGAAGAGATTTCGGAGGACTGCCTGTCCGAAAGCACTGTCCCTGCGGGACTCCCTCTCGAGACAGTAATGGACCGCAAAAGTCTGGCTCGAAGACCAAGTAGCGGCCCGGCAGATGTCTGCCAACGGAACAGAGCGGAGGTAAGCCACTGACGTAGCCTTCGCCCGAACACAATGAGCCGTGACTCGACTTTCTAACGAGAGTCCGGCTGCTCCATAAGCCCAAGCGATGCAGTCAGCAACCCAGATGGACAGAGTACGCTTGGAGACCGGGAGCCCCAATTTATTGGGGTCAAAAGACACAAAAAGCTGAGTAGCTTTACGGTGCTCCCGCGTACGGTCAAGGTAGAAGTTCAATGCCCTTCTACAGTCCAGGGTATGCAGGACCATTTCAGCTCGGCTGGAGTGTGGCCTGGGAAAGAAGGTCGGAAGTACCACCTCCTGATTGATGTGAAAAGGGGAGACCACTTTTGGAAGAAATTTTGGGTGAGTCCGTAGGACTACCCTATTTTTGTAGAACCGAGTGTAAGGGGGATCAGACACGAGGGCCTGCAATTCACTTACGCGTCTAGCGGAAGTGAGGGCTATCAGGAATAACGTTTTCCAAGAAAGAAAACGGAGAGAACAGGTAGCCATAGGTTCAAAAGGCGGACAGGTGATCCGCTGTAAAACCACATTCAGATCCCAGTCAGGTGCTGGCGGGCGCAGAGGTGGTTTAAGTAGAAGAAGACCTCGGAGAAACCTCGCTACGAGAGGGTCGCTGGAAAGAGGTCTGCCGTCCACCGGCACATGATGTGCTGAAAGAGCACTGAGGTGAACTTTGACGGAGTTGGACTTAAGTCCCAGATTAGAGAGGTAGAGCAAGTACTGCAGGATCACCGACACCGAGCAGGAGAAGGGATCCTGAGACTGCTGGGCACACCAAGCGGAAAAGCGACGCCATTTAAGGGCGTAGCATTTGCGGGTAGAAGGTCGCCGAGAAGCTAGGACGACCTCTTCCACCTCTGCCGGCAGTAGAAGGGGAGCAAGGACTACCCTTTCAGCAGCCAGGCCATCAGATGTAGAGATCTGAGGTTGGGGTGTAGCAGGGACCCCTGATCCTGTGTTAGGAGATCCGGTTGAAACCCCAGGGGGAACGGATCCTCCACCGCTAATTGCAGCAGGAGTGGAAACCACGGCTGTCTGGGCCAGCGAGGAGCTATCAGGATCATGGAAGCTTTGTCTCGGAGAACCTTGAAAAGAGTTCGAGAGACTAGCGGGATGGGAGGAAAAGCATACAGAAGGCTCTTCGACCATGAGAGCAGAAAAGCATCCGCCGCTACTCGAAGGGGATGCGGCTGACGGGAGCAGAAACGAGGAAGTTGCCTGTTGAGAGGACTGGCAAAGAGATCCATCGTGGGGAGGCCCCACTTCAGGAAAAGTTTCTGAACTACCAAGGGATCCAGGCGCCACTCGTGCGGCTGGAGGATCCTGCTGAGTTTGTCGGCCAGGCAATTTTCTTGGCCTGGGAGATAAACTGCCCTGAGGAGAATGCCGTGGCTGACGGCCCAAGAGCAGAGCTTCTGTGCTTCCCGACAGAGAAGGAAGGAGCCTGTGCCTCCTTGTTTGTTCACGTAGAACATGGCAACCTGATTGTCTGTCTGGACAAAGACGGACTGGTGAGAAGTCAGGTGGGAGAAAGCCTTGAGAGCCAGACGGATTGCTCTGAGCTCCAGGAAGTTGATCTGCTGAGCAGACTCCCACGTGGTCCAGAGACCTTGAGTACACGCCCCTTGGCAATGCGCTCCCCATCCCAGGAGAGAAGCATCGGTCGTCAGCACTTGAGCCGGCTGAGGTGACTGAAAAGGCATTCCGAGCACCAGGTTCGGCCGATGAAGTCACCACTGCAGAGAAGAGGCCAGCGGTCCGGAGACGCGCACTAAGTCGGCTAGGCCGCCCGTGGCTTGTTGCCACTGCTTGCGAAGGCACCATTGAGCAGGCCGCATATTCAGGCGGGCATTGGGGGTCACGTGGACGGTGGAAGCCATATGGCCGAGTAGTCTCAGGAAGCGCCTGGCTGAGACCAGGGACTGGCTGCGAAAACGGCCGGCTAGGTCCATGAGCCATTGAGCCCTGTCGAGAGGCAGGAAAGCTCGTGCCTGAGGAGTGTGCAGTCTTGCGCCGATGAATTCGAGATCCTGTGAGGGGAGCAAAGTGGACTTTGCGAAGTTTATGACAAAGCCCAAGTACTGCAGAAGAGTCACAGTGCGGTGCGTGGCTTTTGTGACTTCCGGAGAGGACGATGCTCTGATGAGCCAGTCGTCTAGGTACGGAAAGACATAGAGGCCGTGAAGCCGGAGATAAGCCGCCACCACCGCGAGACATTTTGTGAAGACTCGTGGTGCGGAGGATAGGCCAAAGGGTAGTACTCTGTACTGGTAATGATTTCCTGCCACCACAAACCTTAGGTATTGGCGGTGGCTTGGGTGGATGAGGATGTGCGTGTAGGCATCTTTTAGATCCAAGGAGCATAGCCAATCTCCCTGCTGGAGGTAGGGCAGAAGGATTCCAAGGGTAAGCATCTTGAACTTCTCCCTCACGAGAAATTTGTTGAGATTGCGCAAGTCCAGGATGGGTCTGAGGCCTCCTGTTCTTTTTGGTATCAGGAAATACCTGGAATAAAAACCTTGACCTCTCAGGTGGTGGGGCACCGGTTCCACCGCCTGCTCCTGAAGAAGACTTGCTAACTCCTGAAGGAGTAAGTCTCTGTGCAGAGGGAGTCGTGGAGGTTCTCCCGGGAAATAGGAGGGAGGGACCTGGTGGAAGTGGAGAAGATAGCCTTCTCTTACGACTTGAAGCACCCAGGCATCTGAAGTGATGTTGGACCACTTGTGGGCGAAGTGAACCAGCCGGCCTCCGGTGCTGGGAGGAACCAGCTGAGGGGGAGGCTATGCTGATGAAGTCAAAAACCCCCACCCTGCTGAGCAGGGGCCGGTGGTGCAGGCTTGGGGGCTTGCTGCCTACGGGACCCGTTACCCCGTCCCTTGGCCTGCTGACCCTGTTGGGGAGCTGCGGAGGCCTGATATTGAGGGTAGTGTTTATAGGCAGCCGCCTTTCTCGGGTAAAAGGACTTCTTTCCCGAGCCCTTCTTTTTCTGGGAAGGGGCGGAGGTCTTCCTAGAAAGCCTAGTTCTGGTGAGAGTCTCCGTTTCGATTTGTGCAGCCTTTTCAGCCATGGGCTTGCCAAAGAGGTTCTCACCTCGGCAGGGGACATCGACCAACTTGTCCTGCACCCAGGGTTCAAGGTCAGACGACTGAAGCCAAGCCTGTCGGCGGGCACCGATGCCGGCTGCGGCCACTCGAGCCGATGCTTCAAAGCCATCATAGGCTGCTCGGGACATGAATTTGGAGCATTCCCGAATACCAGTTGTCAAGGCCAGGAACCTCCGCAAAGGTTCCTCGGACAGCCCAGCGGAGAATCCGGCTACCTCTTTAGCCAGGTCTCTGAGGTACATGCCCATGTAGAGCTGGTAGGTCTGGACCCGACAAGCAAGCATAGAGCCCTGGAAACACTTCTTACCGAGGCCATCCAGGTTACGGGCCTCCCTGCCAGGAGGCACCGAGGAGTGCATCTTCTGGCTCTTAAGCCTATGCATGGCCGATTCCACTACCATGGAATGGTGCGGTAGCTGTGCTTTTTGGAAGCCAGGACTCTTGCGGACTCGATAGATGGAATCGACCCGCTTGCTTAATACCGGCGACGATGCCGGACTCTCCCACATGCGGAAGAGTAGTCGTTCCAGCATGGGAGGAACCGGTACAGTAAAGTGTTCCCTGGCGGGAGAGTCATACTGAAGGGCGTCGAGCTCTTCGGCTCGAGGCTCCTCCTCGGGATCCGCCGCGCAGGCCAAAGCCTTGGCCATATCCCTGACGAAGTCCGAGAACCGGGCATCCTCCGGAGGGGACTGCTTCCGAGGTTCGGACTCAGGTGAGTCCGAGGGGACACACCGAGTCCAAAACGAATCAGGTGACTCTTCCTCTTCAGACTCCCAGGCCGACTCCGAGGAGGAATCAGTGGGGTCGGCTCGGGCAGGCGGAGGCGTTGGCTGCCCCGACACCGAGGGAGTCGGCGTCGACGACCTCGGTCCCGAACGGGAGGCCGAGGGTGACCTCGACCGAGGATCGACTCGAGTTCGCATGGACTCGAGGATCGGCTCGGTCTCCGGGGTCGACTTAGACGTCGACGTCCCGGCGGTCGGGGCAGCGGCGCCAGCGAGGCTAGCGATCAGTGCCCGCTGCTGGTCCATGCAGGCAGATAGTCTGCTCTCCAAGGCCGTCAACCTGAGTCCGACCTCAGGTGACCCAGCAGCCCCCGACTCGGGCCCCGACGGTGTCGGGCCCGACGTCGGACCCCTCGGAGGCGAGTCCAGGAGGACTACAGGACTTACCCGAGCAGGCAACTCCGACTCCAGACGAGGTCGCTTCGGGAGGTGCTCCTTCTCCAAAGACCCGGGACGGCTATCGGGGCTATGCGACCTGGCCCTCGCGGAGCCAGGAGCGTCCACCGACGCCGCCCCTCGCGGGTTTTACCTTCCGTCGATGGTCCCCGGAGGGAGAACCCCTGTCGGAGGAACTTCGGCGATGGTCAGAGCTGGAACCTCTGGACGCCGAGGCCTCCGACGAGGTCCGGGTACGGCCGGGTCAGCGAAGATTCGTTCCCGCTGGTGCCGCCGCCGACTCCTTAATGCTTTGGAGGACATTTTGCTGCAGGCCCCACAGATCAGTTCTTCGTGATCCGGGCCGAGGCAGCGGAGGCAATTATCATGTGTGTCAGTGAGTGACATATTTCTGTCACACTGAACACACCGCTTGAAACCACTGGCAGCCATCGGGGGAAAAAGGGCCCCTGCAAGGTCAAAGGACCGGGCTGCCAGCGAAAAAACCGAAAAAAACGAAACTGACCAAAAATCAGAAAAACCGAAAAATAGAAGAAGGACTCGCAACGGCGTCGCGAGTCCGGGCAGGAAAAAGACCGGCGTCGAACCGAAGAAAAAACAGAAATAAATCACTAAAATCAACTTTTTCAGCGGGGACACGACGGGTACGTCTGTAGGGCTCTGCGGAAAAAAGAAGACTGGCTAAGATGGCACCCTTGGGCGGGAAGGAGACCGCGCATGCGCGCTGCAATTCCCAAAGGCTTTCTTTGAAACCTGGGGAAAATTGCTCCGCGAGGGCTCCGTCGGCGCCGACGTCACCCATATGTGAGGACTGACTTCCTGCTTGGTCCTGGAGAACATTGGATTACATGGATCCACCCTGAAATGGTTCCACTCATACCTAACCAACAGACGGATACAGGTCAAGGTAGGCCCCAACACCTCCCGACCCATAAAGGTCCTGCAAGGAGTACCACAAGGATCAGCCTTATCAGCACTTTTATTCAACCTCTACATCCAGCCAATATGCGATATCATGAAAGAACACAATATACAATACACAATCTACGCTGATGACATCATGATATACACACCTATCACAGTTGACAACCCGGACTACTCCAAAATAACAAACTGTCTCATACACATGACCAGCTGGTTTCAAAACAACAACCTCACCATAAACTATAGCAAAACTGAGGCACTAATCATCACTCAAAACACCCAATTCGTCCCTCCACCAAGCTTCAAGATAAAAGACACAATACCCATAAAACCGGAAGTAAAGTACCTCGGTGTAACCCTGGACAAGGAACTGAATCTACATGCACACATAAGCAGAACCACCAAAAGCGCATACCACAGGATGAGACTTATCCGATGCCTTAAGCCCCTCCTCGCCCCAGAGCACTTCCGTACAGTCTGCAAGGCACTAACAACCCCACTAATAGATTTCTGCAACCCAATCTATCTTGGCCTATCAAAACAAGCACTCAGAACACTGCAATTGGCACAAAACAGAGCGGCACGCATAATATCTGGCACAACAAGACAAGAACACATCACACACATACTGAAAGACCTACACTGGCTCCCAATCAGCTCACGCATCAAATATAGGACAGTCATAAACATCTTCAAGATCAAACAACAGTCATCAGCCCTTAGCCTACAAACACTCATACAACCTGACAGAAGCACACGACCAAGGAGGAGAGCCACTTCCAATCGTGTAAACACCCCAAAAGACCTCACCAAGGTCCGCAAGGACACCGCGGAACGAGCCCTTTCACTGGCTGCACCAGCAATTTGGAACACCCTCCCAGACGACCTAAGACTAACAACAGACCTCAAAGACTTTCGGAAGCAGCTTAAGACAACACTATTCATTGAACACTATGGACATGT
This sequence comes from Ichthyophis bannanicus, assembly GCA_033557465.1. Taxonomy (NCBI): domain Eukaryota; kingdom Metazoa; phylum Chordata; class Amphibia; order Gymnophiona; family Ichthyophiidae; genus Ichthyophis; species Ichthyophis bannanicus. Next base: position 25,187,163 of record CM066035.1, read on the forward strand.
CACATGATCTACTCACCATGCAAGAACAAAAGACCAACCCCCGCCCCTAACTCTTGTACATAAGAATGTATAATAGCACATAATGTAAATAGCTCAAAAAGAATCTGATATACACCAGCATGAACACACTTAACCATGATTGTTTGCTGTGAGACCGCCTTGATTGAAGGAGAAGGCGGGATAGAAATACTTTTAAATAAATAAATAAATGTACTGTATAGTGAGACCTAGGCCTGGATTTAGTCCCAGGCTAGACAGCATCCCGCTCGCACTTAATTTAGGGCCCACGTGCTTGTGCTGCTTCAGAGGGGCACCATAGTGGCTCTTTGCCCATCTGCTACGTCTCTTCTAGTTCTCCAATCTTTTTGGCATCTGCGACACCACTCCCACTCCGTTCTCTGCTATCTCCTGTCTCGTTATGACTATGGTGCGAAAATCTTAAATCCAGCCCTAGTGAGACCTCCACTCACAGGGGCTGAGGCCATACAAACAGTAGACATCGAGGTGGCTGTCAAACAAAAAGACACAGGTTCCAAAATGCCTGTATTGTGTCAAGCAGTATATTTCTGGGATCCCTTTAATAATGGTTTATGGACTTTTCCTCCAGGAACTTGTCCAAACCTTTTATAAAACCAGCTACACTAACTGCTTTTACTATATCCTCCAGTAATGAATTCCAGAGTTTGATTACGCGTTAGTGAAAAAATAATTTCTCTTATTAGTCTTAAACGGGTTACACTGTAGCTTCATTGCATGTTCCCTGATTTTTCTATATTTTGATGGCATAAATAATCGATCTACATTTACCTGCTCCACTCCATTCATTAATTTATTAGACCTCTTTCATATCTCCCCTCAACTGTCTCTTTTCTAGGTTGACGAGCCTTAACCTTTTTAGCTTCTCCACATAGGTGTATCCTTCCTCCCATTTACCATTTTGGTGGCTCTTCTCTGTACCTTTTCTAACAATGCTATATCCTTTTTAAGATACGATGACCAGAATTCCACACATATTCAAGGTGTGGTTGGACCATGGAACGATAGAGGCATTATAATATTCTTGGTTTTATTCTCCATTCCTTTATGATTCCTAGAATCTATGTGCCTTCTTGGCCGCTGCCACACACAGGGCAGAGGGTTTCAATGTGTTATCTATGATGATGCCAAAATCGTTTTCCTGAGTGGTGGTTCCTAATGTGGAACCTTGCATCGTATAACCATAGTTTGGGATGTTCTTTCCTAGGTGCATAACTTTGCACTGTTATATTTTTTTGAAGGTGTGAATAAACAGGTAGACAAAAGAGAAACGGTTGATATAGTGTATCTGGATTTTCAGAAAGCTTTTGACGAGGTCCCTTATGAGAGACTCTTGGCGAAATTAAAAAGTCATGGGATAGGAGGCAATGTACTATTGTGGATCAGGAACTGGTTAAAAGATAGAAAGCAGAGGGTAGGGCTAAATGGCCAATTTTCCCAATGGAGAAAGGTGAATAGTGGAGTACCCCAGGGAACTGTGCTGGGCCTGCTGCTTTTTAACATATCCATAAATGACCTGGAAATGAGAACAACAAATGAGGTGATCAAATTTGCAGATGATACAAAATTATTCAAAGTTGTTAAAACCCAAGAGGATTGTGAAAAATTGCAAGAGGACCTTGATAAATTGGAAGACTGGGCATCCATATAGCAGATGAAATGTACTGTGGACAAGTGCAAAGTTATGCATCTGGGAAAGAACAACCCAAACTATGGTTACATGATGCAACGTTCCACATTAGGAACCACCCAGGAAAAAGATTTAGGCGTCATCGTGGATAACACATTGAAACCCTTGACCCAGTGTGTAGTGGCAGCCAAGAAGACAAATAAAATGCTAGGAATCATAAGGAAAGGAATGGAGATTAAAACAAAGAATATTATAATGCCTCTATATTTTTCCATGGTTCGACCGCACCTTGAATATTGTGTACAATTCTGGTCGCTGTATCTTAAAAAGGATGTAGCGGAATTAGAAAAGGTACAGAGAAAAGCCACCAAAATGGTAAAGGGGATGGGTTGATACCCCTATAAGGAAAGGCTTAAAAGGTTAGGGCTCTTCAACCTAGAAAAGAGATGGCTGAGGAGCAATATGATACAGGTCTATAAATTAATGAGTGGAGTAGAAAGGGTTAACATAGATCAGTTGTTGACGCCATCAAAAAGTAGAAAGACTAGAGGACATGCAATGAAGCTACAATGTAACCCATTTAAAACTAATAAGAGAAAATATTTTTTTCACTCAATGCGTAATCAAACTCTGGAATTCATTACTGGAGGATGTTCTAAAAGATGTCAGTGTAGCTGGGTTTAAAAAAGGTTTGGATAAGTTCCTGGAGGAAAGGTCCATAAACCATTATTAATGAGGACCCGCTGCTTACCCCAGGATGAGCATTGTGGAAGCTGTGGACTTTGGGTACCTGCTCGGTACTTGTGACCCGGATTGGCCACTGTTGGAAACAGGATACTGGGCTTGATGCATCTTGGTCTGACCCACTATGGCATTTCTTATGTTCTAATATTCACTTGTCCGCCTTAAATTTCACCAACTATTTGGACGCCCAGTCTTCCAATTTATCAAGTTCCTCTTGCAATTTTTCACAATCCTCTTAGGTTTTAACAACTTTGAATAACTGTGTCATCTGTAAATTTGATTACCTCACTCGTTATTCCTATTTTCAGGTCATTTACGAATATGTTAAAAAGCAGCGGATCCAGCAAAGATACCTGGGGTACTCCACTATTCACCTTTCTCCATTGGGAAATTGGCCATTTAGCCGTACCCTCTGCTTACTATCTTTTAACCAGTTCCTGATCCACAATAGTACACTGCTTCCTATCCCATGACTTTTTAATTTCGCCAAGAGTCTCTCAAGATGGACCTTGTCAAAGGCTTTTTGAAAATCCAGATACACTATATCAACCGATTTACCTTTGTACCTGTTTATCCACAGCTTCAAAAAAACATAACAGATTAGTACGACAAGAACTTCCTTGGCTAAAGCCATATTGGCTGTCTCCCATTAAGCGGACTATCTACATGTTCAGTAATTTTGTTCTTTATGATGGTTTCCACCATTTTTCCCAGTACTGACCTCATGCTCACCAGTCTGTAGTTCCCGGATCACCCCTGGAAACCTTTTTAGAAATTGGCGTTACATTGGCCATCCTCCAATTTTCAGGTATTACAGATGATTTTAATGATAGTTCACAGATTACTAATAGTAGGTTTGCAATCTCATATTCAAGTTCTACACCCTTTGATGTATACCATCTGGTCCAGGTGATTTGCTACTCTTCAGTTTATCAAATAGTTGTAATACATCTTCCTGGTGTATCAATATTTCTTTCAATTCTTCTGCAGCATCACCTTTAAATACCATTGCAGTCGTGCGTAACATCCCTACATCTTCCTCAGTAAAGACTGAAGCAAAGAATTCATTCAGTCTCTATGCTATGGTCTTGTCCCCTCTTAGTGCCCCTTTTACCCCTCTATCATCTAATGGTCCAACTGACTCTCTCACAGGTTTTTTGCTACAAATGTAATTGAAAAAGTATTTATTATACATTTTTGCTTCCACAGCAAGCTTCTTACTCAGATTCTCTTTGCCTGCCTTATCAATGCCTTGCGTCTAACTTGCCAATGCTTATGTTATTTCCAGTTTTCATCATTTGGCTCCTTTTTCCATTTCCTGAAAGATGCTTTTTTGGCAACAACAGCCTCTCTGATCTCACCTTTAAAGCATGCTGGCAGTTTTTTGGACTTCCTTCCACTTTTCTTGAAGCATGGAATACAGCTGGCTTCCAAGATATTATTTTTAAACACCACTCATGCTTAATGTCTCTCACTTGGTTTGCAGCTTGTCGTGCTGTGAGGGATGGCGTGCATCAGTGATGCTGAGAGCTAAACTATCAGTAGTTTAACTACTGGCAGGGTCTCCCAAGATGGACAGGTCTCAGCTGAGGTGCCAGACCAAGACAAACCACCCATCTGGGCAGCAGCAGAATGGGACAGTGTTGACGGCGGAGGATCACATTTTTGTGACAACGGCAACAACACCAAACTTAAACTGCGCGGAAGAAAGGCCCGGCAATCTACTTCTGTATCTTGCCATGAAAACCCAATGGATAGTTACAACAAAACAAATTGTGCTATGGTGCTGGAAGATGAGACCCCCAGGTCAGAAGGCACTCAACTAGCTACTGGGGAAGAGCTGAAGACTTTTCAAAGTAAAGCCAGCATTTATGATGTGGTTGGATCAAAGCCCTCGGGAAGTCTGACTGCTGATGTAGCTGCACATGAAATGAGAGTCAGAAGCTGTAAAGATGTCTTACACATTGGAACATGGAACGTACGAAGCATGAACCAAGGGAAGTTGGAGGTGGTCAAGAATGAAATGGAACGTGTACAACTTGATCTGTTGGGTGTCAGCGAACTGAAATGGACTGGCATGGGGCACTTTGCATCAGATGATCACATGGTCTACTATGCTGGAAATGAAAGACAAAGAAGAAAAGGTGTTGCATTTATAATAAAGAAGAAACTTGCAAGAACTGTAATGAAATACAATGCAGTCAGCGAACGCTTAATCTCTATTCGTCTACGAGGATTGCCTATCAACACAACTATAATTCAAGTATATGCCCCAACAACAGCTGCAGAAGAGAATGAAATTGAAGAGTTCTATGAACAAGTACAAGCTGAAATGGACAGAACGTGCAAACAGGATATCCTGATAGTCATGGGTGACTGGAACGCAAAGGTTGGCAACAAAGAAGAAAGCAAAGTAGTTGGAAAATATGGACTTGGCAACAGAAATGAAGCTGGAGAAAGACTGATAGAATTCTGCAAGACCAATGATCTATTCATCTCAAACACCTTCTTCCAGCAACACAAGCGGCGACTGTACACATGGACTTCACCGAATGGATTATATAAAAATCAAATTGACTACATATGTGGAAGTCAACGATGGAAAAGCTCTGTAACATCAACAAAGACAAAACCTGGAGCTGACTGTGGTACAGATCATCAACTACTAGTATGCAAACTCAAGCTAAAGTTGAAAAAGAGCAAACCACTCATGAATGCAGCAAAATATGACCTTGAGAATATACCACTGGAATTTAAAGACTGCCTGCAAAATCGATTTGCTGCTTTAGATACAAATGACAGAGCTCCGAAAGAGTTATGGAATGACATCAAGAAGGTTGTGTTGGAAGAAAGCGAGAAGTCTCTACAAAAGGTGAAAAAGCAAAAGCGGCCAAAATGGATGACGGAAGAAACTCTGAAAATTGCCCAGAAACGCAGAGAAGCTAAAGCCAAAGGAGAAAGAAAGAAAGACAATCGCAGAACTCAACAGAGATTTCCAATGTGCAGCAAGACAGGACAAGGAAAAGTACTACAATGACACTTGCAAGGAAATAGAAGCAGAAACTATTAGAGGAAGAACAAGATCGGCTTTCCTAAAGCTACGAGAGTTAAAGAAAAAGTTCCAGCCTCGAATTGGAATGTTACAAGATGCTCAAGGTTCTATGTTGAATGATGCTGAGAAGATCAAGAAAAGGTGGAAGGAATATACAGAGTTTTTATATGATAAAGATCAAGTGGACCAACAGCCGTTTCAACCTGTACCTTATGATCGGGAACGATTGGTGATGAAAGAAGAAGTTGAAGCAGCATTGAAAGCCTTATCAAAGAACAAAGCACCAGGCATTGATAGCATTCCCATAGAAGTATTGCAGCAATCTGATGCAGCTGTTACCGTACTCACAAGGCTCTGCCAAGAAATATGGAAGACAACATTATGGCCAACTGACTGGAAAAGATCTGTGTTTATACCAATACTAAAGAAAGGTGATCCAACTGACTGTGGAAATTATCGCACAATTGCTCTGATCCCACATGCCAGCAAGATTCTACTGAAGATTATTCAAAAGAGACTACAACCATACCTGGAACAAGAACTACCTGAAGTGCAAGCAGGCTTCAGGAAAGGGCAAGGAACGAGAGACATCATTGCGGATGTGAGATGGATCCTTGAAAAGACTAAAGAATACCAAAAGGATATCTATTTGTGCTTTATCGACTATAGCAAGGCTTTTGACTGTGTAAACCATGAGAAACTCTGGGCCACATTAAGAAGCATGGGTATACCAGAACACCTGATCGTTCTCTTGCGCAATCTGTACATTGATCAAGAAGCAACAGTTTGAACGGAACAAGGAGAAACAGAATGGTTTAAAATAAGCAAAGGTGTAAGACAAAGCTGCATACTTTCCCCCTACCTGTTTAATTTATATGCAGAACAAATCATCAGAGAAGCAGGATTGTATGAAGACAACAGAGGTGTGAAGATTGGTGGAAGACTCATCAACAACCTTCGCTATGCTGATGATACCACATTACTGGCTGAAAGTGAAAATGATCTGAAACATTTGCTTCTCACAATCAAAGAACATAGTCTCAAAATGGGTCTGCACCTTAATGTAAAGAAGACAAAGATCATGACAACTGGCATAATCAACAGGTTCATCGTTGAAGGAGAAGAAATTGAAATTGTGAACAACTTTAACCTACTTGGATCAACTATCAATAAAGAAGCAACAAGCAGTCAAGAAATCAGACAACGCATTGCTCTTGGCAGAAGGGCTATGAAAGACTTAGATAAGATTCTCAAGAGCAGAGATGTCTCTCTCCATACAAAGATTCGACTTGTTCAAGCCATGGTATTTTCAGTAACATCATATGGATGTGAAAGCTGGACAGTGAAAAAGATAGACAGGAAGAAAATTGATGCCTTTGAATTATGGTGCTGGCGGCGAATACTGTGTATACCATGGACTGCCCGAAGAACAAACCAGTCGGTACTAGAGGATATCAAACCTAAGCTTTCTTTAGAAGCTCAGATGACAAGACTTCGACTTTCATACTTTGGACACATCATGCGAAGAGAGAGATCATTAGAGAAAGACATTATGCTTGGCAAGATAGAAGGTCAACGCAAAAGAGGAAGGCCAGCAATGAGATGGATCGATACAATAACAGCAGCTACGGGTACCAGTCTGTCAACAATGAGCCGCCTGACTGAAGACCGAACACAGTTTAGGATAGCTATCCAGAGGGTCACCATGAGTCGACTCCGACTCGACGGCACTTAACAACAACATGCTTAATGTAAATCTTTAACCTTTGAAACTGCTCCTTTTAGTTTTTTTAAACTATTTTCCTCATTTTATCATAGTCTCCCTTTTGAAAGTTAAAAGGTAGTACTGTGGATTTCCTTGCCGTCCTTCCTCCATTTATTAACTCAAACGCGATCATTCTATGATCACTATTGCCGAGTGGCCCCAACACCCTTATCTCTTGCACCATATCTTGTGTTCCACTAAGGACTAGGTCCAAAATGGCTTCCCCTCTGGTCGATTCTTGAACAAGCTGCTCCAAGAAGCAGTCATTTATTTCATCTAGAAACTTATCTCCCTAGCATGTCCTGCTGTGACACCGGCCCAGTTATTGAAATCACCTATATTACTGTGTTGTAATTTTTGTTAGCTTCCCTGATTTCTTTTAGCAATTTATCATCCATCTGTTCATTCTGGCCAGGCGGTTAGTAGTACACCCTCGCTGCTGTTGCCTTCCCCTTTTTACATGAAATTTCTATCCATATTCTACAGTGTATTTTGTTTCCTGAAAAACTTCAATCCTGTGTGACTCAATGCCCTCTCTAACATGGAGCACAACCCCTCCACCAGTATGATCTACCCTACATTCGGTGGCGGGATCTGATCCGATCCGAAAAGGAACCAGTTCGGATCGATCCCACCACTGACAGGACCGAGCGAGTGGCTGCACAGCACGCATTTGCGTTGCTGGCGCCATATGCTTGGGCCGCTGGTGGTTACTGCAGTGCAGCAGCTCCCTGGTGGCCCAGCGGCCCAATCCCCCCCACCACCAAGTGGTTTGACGGCATCAGGGGCTTCCTGTGATGCCGCTGTCCCCTACTGCCATCAAACTTCATGTGGGCGGGGGGAGTCCCATTATCGCAGCGCCGGCATCTGGATGCCGTTTTCGGTCTGGTTCGCCAAACGCGGCCCATGGCAGGAACTGGTTTGTGTGAACTGGGCTGAACCGGCTGGATCCCACCACTGCCTGTTATTGCAATATAGTTTGTACCCAGGTATCACAGTGTCCTATTGGTTGTCCTCCTTCCACCAGGTCTCTGAGATGCTAATTATATCTAACTTTTCATTTAGTGCTATACATTGTAACTCTCCCATCTTAATTTTTAGACTTCTAGCAATTGCATATAGGCATTTTAGAGGTTGTATTTTATTCATATTAATCTATCAGCTGAGAGGGGTAATTTTTTATCTTTCGGCTCTGTACTGAAGGGCATCTGGGTATACATCCTTCTGAACCATGTGCTCTTGGGTGTCAACTTTCCCCTTTTATGTAGTTTAAAAGCTGCTCTCAGTGTTCCCTCTAATTTTCTGTAGGCTGTGTGCGCATAAAATATCAGCTGTGTGCAGCTTTTATTATTATTATTATTACAATTTTTTATATACCGCACTATTCGGCATCAGCGCGGTTTACATTATAACACAACGACCATAACAACAAGCTGTTTGGTTTTACATCGAACAGGGGTACAAACTTGGATAACAGGGGTCAACTATATACATACATGAGATATTTACATGGCAATGAGTAACAATATCATAAGAGTAAGGGTTGTTTCCTAAGTGGGTCACTTCTTCAGAGGGGATGTCTAGGTGCCATTGGTGGTTGGGTAGCATTGGAGGAAAAGATGGTATTTGAGTGCCTTCCTGAACTGCGATAGGTCGGTAATAGCCCTAATGTCAGGGGGTAGAGCATTCCAGGGGATAGAGCTTTTGAAGGAAGGTTAAATTTTTGTGCGCCACATAACGACACTCGGAGTTATATACTTTAAAATTTGACTACATGTCAGAATACAGTATTTACACCACATTGATTTTAATCAAATTAAATGAAAATAGATGATTACTAAATGAAGCAGGAAATTTCTAATAATTACAATCATAACTTTTAAATTTTAAGACGTCTGTATTGTTTTCTATCAGAATCAGAACTGTAATTTTTGTGCACTCTGTTGTAAAGTATGTGCGCTCGCTCGGCGAGGTGTGTACACGCGCACAGCTTAGAGGGAACAGTGGCTGCTCTATCTCCTTTTTTAAAGGTTAATGCCAGCAGCCTGGTTCCATTCTGGTTAAGGTGGAGACCATTCTTTTGGAAAAGCCCCTACTTCCCCAGAATGTTGCCCAGTTCCTAACAGATCCAAAACCCTCATCCTTGCACCATTGTCTCATCCACGCATTGAGACTTGAGTAATGGGCCAAGCACAGATCCTTGGGGTATTGCACTATCCACCTTTCTCCATTGAGAAAATTGCCCATCTAGCCCAAATCTCTGTTTTCTATCTTTTAACAAGTTCCTAATCCATGAGTGGAGGCTAGCCTAGTGGTTAGAACAACAGCCTAGTACCGAAGTGATCAGAGTTCAGTCTTTGTGACCTTGGGCAAGTCACTTTACCTTCCATTGCCTTGAAAGAAAAGGCCTGGCAATCTACTTCCGGTGATACCTTGCTAAGAAAGGCCAGAGACTGCTGGGTCACCAGGAGTCAGTATTGACTTGACGGCAGAATCGTACCAAGCCATAAATGTGCCGTGTGTGTCTTGCACATCTGTGGTGCCTCCCCCTCCCCTGCATCACGTTTGCCCCATGCCCAACATCTTGCCTTACCCCACACCTCCATCTCCAGCCAGCTGCCCGCGCTGCTTGCCCTGCCACCACTTTTCATCTTTCCCTGGTGAGGATGGCAGCGCAGAGCAGACATCCTATTAAAAAAAACCACAGAACACGTGGGTCTATCTGACTCCGCGTTTGCATGCAGGTCTGATTCCTCCCTCCCAACATATGCTCACGTCAGACGAGGGAGGGAGCAGACCAGCCATTCAAACGTGGGTCTTTGCAACTTTGTGCTTAAGTGGCTGGTCTGGTCCCTCCTTCCTCTGACACGAGCATTTGCCAGAGGAGAGAGATATCAGGCCTGCATGAAAGTATGGAGTCGGAAAGACCTGCATGGTTTTTTTTTTAGAATTGGATGTCTGCTCTTCTGCTGCTGCCGCCGCCAAGTAAACACAAAAAGTGGTGGTGGGGCAAGGGCAGGCAGCGTTGGGGGCTAGGCACAGAGCTGCTTGATAGCACTTAAAAAAAAAATCCACAATATTAGTGCCTCCCGCGGCTTCTTAATGTCAAGTCTCTCATGAACATGCCGCAGTGCCCGGATTTCTCCACTTTTTTCTTCCAGTTTATTTATTTAAAGGGTATTTCTATCCCGCCTTATCCTTTAATCAAGTTTGTTTCAGACCCTGCCACCCGATGTGGCGTTTTTGTAATTGTGAGATGTTTTACTATGCAAAACTAATAAAAATAGTTAATTTAAAAGTTTCTCATGAGGGACCTTGTCAAAGGCTTTCTGAATATCCAGATACATTATATCAACTGTCCCACCTTTATCCACCTGTTTATTTACACCTTCAAAAAAATATAGGAGAGTGAGCTGCGCACATCCACTCGCACGCACACACACTATCCTATCCTCTTGCAGGGGTTATCAACATTAAGAAATTAGTTCTTACCTGCTAATTATCTTTCCTTGAGCTTTCTCCGGGCCAGTCCAGGGACAGGTAGGGTTGTCAATCCTCTATAGCAACTGAGGACTGAAGACTTCAAGTTTTGATGAGAGGTGAAGCCACTCCCCCTGAGAGTTACCCAGCAGTCTTCGTATGACAAAGCAACTAAAAGAAAGAACTGAAAATACCAGATGAACTCTGAAACACTGATAAAGTTCTATAGTCCTTGCAAAATGCAGAAGCCATGAAACGGGCTCCGATACTATATTTTTATTTTTTAACTATAAGAAAATAACATTTGTCTGCACTGAATGAAATCTGAAAAGCCCCAAAAATGAGCTGTGCCACGGCCTAATGCCTGAAACGGTGTAGCTGAGTAGGAGACCAACAAAAAAAGTTCTATAAACAGTAAGAGGTGGGACCCTGGACTGGCCCGGAGAAAGCTCAAGAAAAGATAATTAGCAGGTAAGAACTAATTTCTTATTCCTATTCGCTTCTCCGGGCCAGTCCAGGGACAGGTAGGGCAGTACCAAAGTAGTACCTAAATCTGGGAGGGACCCGCGAGCCCTGCGATAAGAGTCGCGGCCCCCACTTTCGCATCGTCTCGGGCTTGAACATCCAATCTATAATGCTTAGTAAAAGAATGTAAGGAAGACCAAGTAGCCGCTCTGCAAATATCTATTGGTGGTACAAACGCAAACTCCGCCCAAGAAGTGGCTAGAGCTCGAGTAGAATGAGCCCTTAATCCAACTGGCGGAGAAAGCTCCTTAGCAGCATAAGCTGCTAGAATAGCACTGTGAACCCAACGCGCTATGGTGGCTTTGGAGGCTGGATGGCCCTTACGAGATCCAGCGTATTGAACAAAAAGTCTATCCGTTTTCCGAAAAGTTTTGGAAATTCGCAAGTACGTGCGTAAGACCCGTGCAAGATCCAAATGCTTGAGAGCCCGATCCATGGGAGAACTGGAAGCATCTGCAAACACGGGCAAGGCAACCGTTTGATTAACATGGAAAATAGACAGAACTTTAGGCAAATAGGAAGGTACAGTTCGTAGTAACACACGTTCCGGCAGAAATTGAAGATAAGGCTCCTTGCAAGACAAAGCCTGCAAGTCGGAAATCCTGCGAGCCGAACACAAAGCGACCAAAAAAGCCGTTTTCCCGGAACACTCGCGGATCTCCCGAGAGCTGAGTGAAGCTAAAGACGACTGAGAAAAAGCCTCCAAAACCACGTTCAAATCCCAGGGAGGAACTATAGGACGCACAGGAGGACGGAGAATCCTTGTTGCTCGTAAAAAACGTTGGACATCGGGAAGCGCCGAAAGACGGCGATGCTGAACGTATCCCCGAAAACAAGCAAGCGCGGCTACATGAACCTTAAGGGTACTGAGAGCCAGACCTTTGTCGAAACCATGCTGAAGGAAAAGTAGAATCTGAGGCAAGGTAGACGACATAGGCAGAACATTACGTTGTCCACACCATAACTCAAACAGACGCCAGACGCGTACATAAGCCAGAGAAGTTGTCGGCCTTTTTGACTGAAGCAAGGTGTCTATTACGGAATCTGCATAACCCTTGCGCTTTAAGCGAGTCCTTTCAAGAGCCAAACCGTAAGTAAGAATCGATCCACCTTGGGCATGAGAATCGGACCCTGATGCAACAGATTTAGACGAACCAGAAGAGGCCAAGGCGGAGCTATGAGAAGCCGAACGAGATCGGCATACCAAGGACGACGCGGCCAATCTGGTGCAATGAGAATCACCCTGCCGCGGTGATGCGCAATCCGTTGAATGACCCGACTCAACATTGGCCAAGGAGGGAAAACATACAAGAGGGAGTCCTGTGGCCATGGCTGGACGAGAGCATCGAGCCCTTCGGACATGGGTTCTTTGCGTCTGCTGAAAAAACGGCTGGTTTTGGCACTGGCAAACGTTGCCATCAGATCCATCACTGGAGACCCCCAACGCAGAGTCAGGTCGTGATAAACTGCTGCGTTCAGTTCCCGTTCCCCGGGATCGAGGACATTGCGGTTGAGATAATCGGCTTGGACATTGTCTGTGCCAGCGACATGAGCTGCTGAGATAGCTTTGAGATTGGATTCTGCCCAAGCCATTAACTCGTGACATTCGGACAGGAGAGAGAGAGACTTGGTGTCGCCTTGACGATTGATATAAGCGACTGTTACCGCATTGTCGGAGAAAATCTTGACCGCCGTGCCCCTGAGCATGTCCGTGAAGTGAAGTAGGGCGAGTCGAGCCGCGCGCAGCTCCAGCCGATTGATCGACCACGAACTCTCCTCGGGAGACCAGGAGCCTTGAGCGACTTGTGTCTGACAATGAGCTCCCCAGCCCGAGAGACTGGCATCGGTGGTAACCAAGACCCACGAGGGCTCCTCTAAAGGAACTCCCGCCGTCAGATGTTCCGGAAGTAACCACCACTGCAGACTGAGACACACCTGATCTGGACAGGGAAGGCGCTGCGAGAGAGGGTGAAGTTGCGGCGACCATCGGGAGAGAAGCGCCTGCTGCAAAGGCCGCATGTGGGCTTTGGCCCACGGAACCAGATCCAGAGCCGCCGCCATGGACCCCAAAAGCTGTAAATAGGTCCATGCCGACAGAGCTGAAAGACACAGGAAAGCTTGAACTTGTTGCAAAAGCTTCTCCACCCGCAGATCGGGCAAAAAAGCTATCCCCCGCTCTGTGTCGAAGCAGGCTCCGAGATAAGTGAGCTGCTGCCGTGGTATCACATGGCTCTTGGAATGATTGATCACCCAACCTAGTTGTTCAAGAAGCTGAACTATGCGGGCTGTCGCCGTCACAGAAGCCTCCCGAGAATCGGCTCGGATCAACCAATCGTCGAGATATGGATGGACTCGAATACCCTCTTTTCGAAGCGCCGCCGCTACTACCACCATCAGTTTCGTGAATGTACGCGGAGCCGTCGCGAGACCGAACGGCAAGGCGCGAAATTGGAAATGTCCCATGGGAAGGGCGAAACGTAAATAGCGCTGATGAGATTGTCTGATGGGTATATGAAGATAAGCCTCTGTGAGATCTATGGACAAGAGAAATTCTCCCGGCTGCACCGCCCGAATCACTGTGCGCAAGGTTTCCATGCGAAAGTGTGGCACCCGCAAAGTACGGTTTACACCTTTGAGATCTAGCACGGGACGAAAAGAACCCTCCTTTTTGGGAACCACAAAATAGATCGAGTATCGACCGCAGCCATACTGGTCCAACGGCACGGGAACAATCGCCTGTAGTTGAAAAAAGACGAACGAGCGTGTCGGAAATGGCTTGCATCTTCACCCCGATCGCACAAGGGGACATTACAAAGGTGGGTTGCAAAGGGCAGGCGAAGTCCAGGGCATAACCTTTCTGAACCACTTCCAAAACCCATTTGTCCAAAGTGACTGCGGTCCAGGCCGCTAGAAAATTCTGCAGACGTCCGCCTACCGGAACTAACGGCTGGACCAGCCGACCTTCATTGTGGTTTTTTAATGGAAGGTTGAGAGGCTGCTCCGTAAGACCGGCCAAAACCTCTGGCTCCTCGAAAGGACTGACCACGAAAACTGGATCGCCCCCTAGAATATGGCGCAAAGCGTGCTCCACGAAACCTGCGGGAATCCCGAGTGGAGCCCCGAATAGGTGCAGAACTACGCAGCGGCTTAGGCCTATCCTCAGGCAAACACCCACCTTTGGAGTCGCCTAAATCTTTCACAAGTTTCCCCAAGGCTTCTCCAAACAGCAACTTTCCCTTAAAAGGCAGTTTACTAAGGTGGACCTTCGAGGAAACATCCGCCGACCAGTTACGCAACCAGAGGAAACGCCTGGCCGCTACCATAAAGGCCATGGTTTTCGCTGCAATCCGCACCAAGTCATAAAAGGCATCAGCAGCATAAGCTGAAGCTGATTCTAACTTCGCCGTATCTGGGACCTCCGAAGCGGACTCTCCCGCCGCGTCCCCCTGTAGCCAGCGAATGGATGCCCGAGAAACATAAGCTCCACAAACTGCAGCTTGTAACGCCAAAGCGCTAGAATCAAAAGCCTGCTTGAGGAGAACTTCCAATTTTCTATCCTGGAGATCCTTAAGAGCCGCTGCGCCTTCCACAGGGATGGTAGTTTTCTTAGTGACCGCTGACACTAGGGCATCTACCTTAGGCATGCGCAATAAAAACCGTTCTTCTTGCGGGAGAGGGTACAGGCGCGCTAAGGCGCGTCCTCCACGCAGGGTAGCTTCGGGACACTCCCATTCCGAATCTATCATTTGCCTAATTACCCGATGCACGGGAAAACAGCGTTGCTGAGATTTAAAGCCCTGCAACAAGGGATCTTCCAAAGGTTCCTGAGAGGACGAAGGAGGAAGCAGATGGAGAGCCGCCAAAGATTGTGCAATGAGAGCTGCGAGCTCCTCCTTACGGAAAACCCTGAAAACATTCGGATCCTCCCCAGGGGCAATCTCCCCCTCCTCCAACTCTTCACTGTCCTGATCCAAGGAGGGTTCTGCTAGAACCTCAGAGTCCCCCTGACCGAAGAGTATAGCATCTTGGGGTAGAACAGGGCCTAAGGGATCTGCAAGACCCTCTTTAGCCTTAGAAGGCCCCTCTCCAGGGTCTTCTGCGCCCTGCACCCCAGGAGAGAGGGTTTCTAAAGCGGGAAACGCCGCAGACTGCTCAGGCTGAGCTGACCTTAGCAAGAACGCCCTGTGCATTGCCAAAATAAATTCGGGCGAGAAAAACGAAGCTATATCCCCCTGAGCCAGTACATTGGAATGTGTAGGCTGAATGAAAGGCATAGGTTCCTTAGATGTCTTCGCTTTCCGTTTGTGCGGCCGAGGCTGCTCTGAGGGAGAGCTGACTGGTGCTGACAAAATGGCCGACTTTCCCGCCTTTTCGGCGGGCAAAGAAGGCTCCTGTAATGGATTCCCTTGCTTGTCTGTCATGCCGAAAACGTGAGCAAAAAGAAAAAATCAACTCCGTGGAAAAAAAAAAAAAATGATGTCGGCTCCAGCCGGAACTGCACAGCAATATTTATACGGTAACCGGAGGACTCGGAGAAAAAACGGAACGGGCGAAATAAAAAATAAAAAAAAGTAACAGGGACTCACCGAAAAACACAAGCACCCGCGGAGTAGAGCAGGAAGTCCCGCAGCTAGCGAGAAACAGCCTACCTTAGTAGCGGTTGTGGCAGAGGCACAACTGGGGCTCCCAGAAAATCACTCTGCCGACGGAGACGGAGTCGGTGAATAGAGACAGGCTCTGCCTCTCACCGGGGGACTGACTCACTCGACGTCTCCAATTACTTTAAAGCTACAGCACCCCAAAGTTTTGGCACAAGGACTGAAGAAAGCTATCAGCTCTGCTAGAGCTAATATATAATATAGAAATCACAAATAAAACTAAACAGCAGAAACAAAAATGAGGGAGAACTATAGAATCAATCCTCTGTAGCTGCTGAGGACTGAAAGACTGCTGGGTAACTCTCAGGGGGAGTGGCTTCACCTCTCATCAAAACTTGAAGTCTTCAGTCCTCAGTTGCTATAGAGGATTGACAACCCTACCTGTCCCTGGACTGGCCCGGAGAAGCGAATAGGAATAACGTTAGTTCATAGGTCTGTGGTCAGTGCTGGTGAAGAATTTCTGCCTGTTTCTTGAGTGTACAGCACCTGCAGTTTGTTTTCTGTCTCTGCTGAAGACAGTGCTGAACAGAACCGTAGGGGATGTGTGCTGGAATGTTATATGAAAAATATAAAATACAATATATACCCTGAAAAACTTAAAATGAAAGGACCTCAAATAATGTGAGCAGATGGTGCTTCTAACAAGAGAGCCAAAAAGAACTTAAGACTACAGAGCCAAAATTCCTCATATGTCATTATCGATCCAAATAAGCCGAATAGCTTAAAACAAGCCCAATATCTTCACGCGGGCACAATCAATTATTTTTTATCCAGTTTTTCTTTAGATTTTAAGCTTTTTTACACTTATGACAATATAACAGTATTCAGAAGTATAGTGATATAGAACTACATCTACATCTGACATAATATTGTGTTTCAAAAGACTTATCTGCATCAGGGATTCACTCTGCAAGCTCAGCCGAGGAGCCACGTCAACTCCTACTCGCACTGGCTGTAAGCAGACAGACCACTAAAACGGTCTCCAGCAATCAACTGCTTCTACGTATATGAGATGGCTCCAAACTGCCTTGTGCGGCCCCATCCCCCCAATCAGGGGCAGAACACAAATATTAGAACCAAGAATTAAATTAGTCATCGAATCACTGGCTTGATTTAATCCAGAGGGCTCCATCGATTGCAGACGAAAAATCCAAAAATGTTCTTGAGTTAATTTTTTTCTCATTGTTACCACCCCATGAGGTCAATGTTAACCGGTCAAGCAGCCGCCAGTGAATATCGGAAATTGTATGATGATATTGAATCCAATGAGTCACAAGAAGAGCTGTTTCAGCTTTATCCATATTACAACTTTTATGCTTGTTCAAATGCAAATGTATCTTCGTCTTCTGCACCCAACATATATTGATGAACAAGGGCACAAAATCATGTAGATCACCCAGGTCAAATTGCAATCTGTAGAACCCCGAGGTTCACATGATGTCCCATCAGTATGTGTCCAAGACTGACCAGTCACAGAAAACTGAAACCAATAACAATGGCCTCAAGTCAAGTGTCTCGTCGGGGTATTAGAGTGCATCTCTGGTGCAGAAAATTTAGTAAGCATTTGTCCTAGGTTGTTACATCCATGTTTATGCTATTCATGGGAAAACAGTTAAGATAGGGTGAAAACTCAGGATGGCTCACTGCTTTCGCAGAGACTTAGCAATACATCTCGATGCTGTTGAATAGGGTAATATGCACGCTAAAGAGTCATCTGGTGGCTGTTGCTTATAGGAGTGGAGGAGTAGCCTAATGGTTAGAACACTGGCTTGAGAACCCAGCGACCAGGGTTCAATTCCCACTAGCACTCCTTGTGGCCTTGGGCAAGTCACTTAACCCTCTATTGCTCAGAAAAATCCAAGTTATCAATGTTTAAGTTACAATGTAAACCGCTTTGATTGAAATGATAAAACGGTATAAAAAAACCTGTAAAATAAATAAATATTGTAAGAGAAGATCCTGCTTGGCATACTTTGCATGGCAAAAAGCTTGTGTTACAGTCAAACACAAGTGACAAACCACTGAAATAAGAGATCAGATTCTGCCTTAAAAGACCCATCTGTAGAAAAGACGCTGTGCTCTTAAGAACTGGCTGGTTGTAAACCAGATTTTAAAGAATAGGGATGAAAGCTAGCAAACTGTAGATAGGTGTTCTGATCTACTGCTTCCCTAGTCTGAAAATCCTCAACCTCTTTTTCCACTTGTACATCCAAAAATTCAAGAGTAGTTGGATGATAGTTTACAGTGAACTGCACGTTAGTGTCCAGTGAATTCAACCATTGGTTAAACTGTAGCGGATCCATTTCTGAGCCTGACAATAGGACAAACATATCGTCCAGATAACATTTCCAAAGGTTAATAAAAGGGGAGAACCTAGAACCGAGGAGATACTGTTCCTTGAATCAAGCCACATAAAGAGAAGGGTTAACAGAGGCCATGTGATGTCATATTATTAGTGTTTATGAACACCGGTATTTTCAGCAGAACATTTGGTTCAGAATAAAAGTGGAGTTCCCGATTCCAGCACATACACACAAGTTCCAGACTGTGTTTTTGTGCGCAAGATGTACAGTAGGTCCTGCTAATGCCAACCTCTGGGTCCATGTTCCTAGACTACTGCACCTTCCTCCTTGCTAGTCTCCCTCTGAATCATCTCTCTCTCCTTAAATCTTCCACCAGTATCGCTATGCTCATGTCACCCCTCTTCTCAAGTCACTTCATTGGCTCCCTATCCATTTCTGCATCCAGTTCAAACTTCTCCTGCTGACCTATAAGTGCATTCACTCTGCAGCTCCTCACTACCTTTCCTCTCTTATCTCTCCCTACAACCCTCCTCGGGAACTCTGCTTTTCTGGCAGATCCCTTCTATCTGTGCCCTTCTCTTCTACTGCCAACTACAGACTTTGATCCTTTCATCTTGCTGCTCCTTATGCTTGGAACAAACTACCTGAGTCTGTACATCAGGCTTCATCTCTGGCCCTTTTCAAATCCAGGCTGAAAACTCTTAGAGGCTGCTTTTGGATCCTGATCCGCTTAGTCTCCTATGTGTTTCCTTACCATTCCCCTAGATGTATCCTTGTCCTCGGCTGTTGTGTTGTCTTGACTAGATTGTAAGCTCTGATGAGTAGGGACTGTCTTTTACATGTGTCTATACAGTGCTGCATATGCCTTATAGTGCTATGCAAATGATCAGCAGTAGTAGTGCCTGGCTTCCACTCCTTGTTCAGAGCAGGCTTTTTGCCTACACCATTGCTGAGCAAAGCTTCTGCGCTAAACGTGTGTTAAAACTTCAGCATGGACTCTACTACTTCTACTATTAATCATTTATATAGCGCTACAAGGCGTACGGCAACACTGTACAAACATATAAAGAAGACAGTCACTGCTCGTGGAGCTTCCAATCTAATCAAGACAGACAGAACAATACAAGAGAAAAAAGGGGGGTTCAAATAGGGAAGGAGACAAGGAGAACAAGGGATTCAGATCCAAATTATCCCTCTAATCAGCAGTTACCCGCCAGCAGGGGAAAGTTGTAAATACCATCAGTGATCAAAAAAACTCCTCTGTATAAAGACTTTTATTCAAATACATTAATTTAATGCTGAGTAGCTAAGCTTAGCTTCTCTAGCCCATCATAAAGAATCAAACTGATAATCCAAAATACTCAATCATGAAACAATTAAAATGGTCCGGTCTCCCCTGCTGGCATGTAACTGCCGATTAGAGGGATAAACTAATATCTGAAATCTTTTCTCCTCTGTGTATTTGGTTATGATTTAGGTCCCTTATTTGGAATTAATAGTTTTGTTTTGTATCCAAGGTGGTTTGTGATAGAGAAAAGACAGACAGAGGAGGAACGGAGTTCATGAGGAGCGGTGTAGGGAGAGAGAAGAGAGGAAAGGTAACGAGGACAGTAGAGTGAATGCATTTATACATTAGAAGGAGAAAGTTGAATTGTATACGGAAATGGAAGTGGAGCCAGTGAAGTGATTTTAGAAGAGGGGGGTTATATGAGTGTATCGGGGCTGGCGGAAGATTAGCCTTGCAGCAGAGTTCTGGATAGTTTGAAGAGGAGAGAGATGACACTGAGGGAAACCAGCAAGGAGGAGGTCACAATAGTAAAGACAGGAAGTGACCAAAGAGTGGACAAGAGCCTTAGTAGTGTGTTAAGAGAGGAAAGGACTAATTTTGTTAATGTTGTAGAGAAAAAAATGACAGGTTTTAGCTAAATGTTGAATATGTGTGGAGAAGGAAAGGGAGGGGTCAAAGATGACCCCAAGGTTGTGGGCTGAAGAAACAGGAAGAAGAGTGTTGTCAACAGTGATGGAGTAAGGAGGGAGGAGGTTTAGGGGGAAAAATAAGAAGTTCAGTTTTAGCCATATTCAATTTTAGGTGGCATCCAAGCAGCGATGTCAGATAAGCAAGTAGAGATACGAGTTTGGAGTGAAGGAGAGATGTCAGGTGTAGACAGAGTAAATTAGCCTTATCTGCTAATTGTTGTTCCTTGAGGAACTCCAGTCCAGTCCGGCACCTCTGGGTAGTGTACCTCTTCCAGTAGCTTGGAGGCTGAGCATGTCATCTTCTGATGACACCCATGTACTTATACAGCTGGCACTGTCCACCAGCTCCAGTAACCTACTTACAAAGCAGACTCACAGGAGCAACAAATAAGTAGAAACATGATGACAGAAAAAGACCACATGGCCTATCTAGTCTGTCCTTCCATATCAACGACTACAACAGTCCACTTTTTACCTTGAGAGATCGTGTGTGTTGGTCCCATGCTTTTTTGAATTCAGTTACTGTCCTCATCTCTACCACCTCCACTGGGAGACTATTCCACGGATCCACTACTCTTTCCGTAAAGAAATATTTCCGCATATCACTCCTGAATCTATCTCCCTTCACCCTCATCCCATGTCCCCTCATAGCAGAACTTGCTTTCAATTGAAAGAGGCTCTCTCCCTGAACATTTATGCCACGGAGGTATTTAAACATCTCAATCATATCACCTCTATCCCGCCTTTCCTCTAAGGTGTACATATTAAGATCCTTAAGTCTGTCCTCATATGCTTTATAATGAAGCCCACTAATCATTTTAGTAGCCACCCTCTGCACCGACTCCATCCTGTTCACATCCTTTTGAAGGTGCGGTCTCCAGAATTGCACACTATACTCCAAAGGAGGTCGCACCAAAGACTTATACAGAGGCATTATCACCTCCTTTTTTCTGCTAGCCATTCCTCTCCGTATGCACCCAAGCATCCTTCTAGCTTTTGCCGTCGACTTTTCTACCTGTTAAGCTACTTTAAGATCATCAGACACAACCACGCCTAGGTCCCGCTCTTCTTTAGTGGACAAAAGTACTTCACCTCCTATACTGTATTGCTCCCTTGGATTGCTGCAGTCCAAATGAATGACCTTACATTTTTTAACATTAAATCCCAGCTGCCAAATTCTAGACCATTCTTCAAGCTTAGCTAGATCCCTCCTCATGTTATCTACACCTTCCTTGATGTCTACTCTATTGCAGATTTTGGTATCATCTGCTAAGAGGAAAACCTTACCCAACAGCCCTTCCGCTATATCACTAACAAAGATGTTAAAAAGAATCGGACCAAGGACAGATCCCTGGGGCACACCACTGGTAACATCCTTCTCCTCAGAGTGAGCTCCATTTACCTGTACTCTTTGTCGCCTCCCACCCAACCAATTTCTAACCCAAGCAGTAACTTGAGGGTCCATTTCTAGGGTGCTCAGTTTGTTTATAAGTTGCCTGTGAGGAACAGTGTCAAAGGCTTTACTGAAATCTAAATACACCACAATTAGGGCTCTCCCTCAGTCCAACTCCCTGGTCACCCAGTCAAAGAAATCAATCAGATTTGTCTGACAAGACCTGCCTCTGGTGAATCCATGCTGCCTCGGATCCTGTAATCCGCTGGACTCCAGAAACCTCACTATTTTCTCTTTCAGCAGCGTTTCCAATAATTTACTCACCACCGAAGTTAAACTAACTGGCCTGTAGTTTTCAACCACATCCTTACTTCCGCTTTTGTGTAAAGGCACCACATGAGCCTCTCTCCAGTCCTTTGGCACCAATCCCGACTCCAACGAGGCATTGCAAAGGTCAGTCAGTGGAGTTGCTAGAACGTCCCCAAGTTCCCTCAGTATTCTAGGGTGTATCCCATCCGGTCCCATCGCTTTGTCTACTTTAAGTTGAGCTAGTTTCTCACGAACACAGTCTTCTGAAAATTGTTCAAGATGTCCCTCGCTTCTGTTCCTATTTGTGGGTGTTTTCTGAGGTCTTGCTCCTGGTTCTTCATCTGTGAACACAGAACAGAAATATTTGTTAAGCAATTCCGCTTTATCCTCATCAGCTTCTACGTATTCCTCCCCTTCACCCTTGAGTCTGACAATACCACTTTTTCCCTTCCTCTTCTCACTAACATAGAAAAATGTCTTATCCCCCCATTTTATTGCATTGGCTATTTCCTCCTCCTTTTGAATCTTTGCCTTCTTGACTACTTTGCTATCTTCTCTAAGTTTTTCCAAATACAGATGCCTGTCTTCCTCTCTCTGTGATCTCTTGTATTTCATGAAGGCCTCCCTCTTTTTCTTCACTTTTTCAGCTACTTCCTTAGAAAACCATAGCGGTCTCCTTTTCCTTTTATTTACCATTTTAATAAAAAGGTTGGTTGCCCTTAAAATATCCCCTTTCAGTTTTGCCCACTGTTTTTCTACATCCTCCAGCTGTTCCCATCCCACTAACGACTCCCTGAGGTATTGGCCCATCTTCGCAAAGTTAGTCTTCCTAAAGTCTAAGATCCTCACCTTGGAATGGATTCTAACAGCCCTAGTCCTAATACTGAACCACACCATCTGGTGATCACTGGATGCAAAATGATCTCCCACTACAACATCAGAAACACTTTCACCATTGGTAAGCACCAAGTCCAGTATGGTCCCTTCACGTGTGGGGTCTGTTACCAATTGCCTGAATAGTTCTCCCTGTAGAGAATCCAGGATCTCCTTACTTCTAGATGATACTGCAGCAGGAATGTGCCAATCAACATCTGGCATATTGAAATCTCCTATCAGTAGCACTTCCCCTTTCCTAGCAATGCTGCGTATTGTCTTCAATTAACTCTCTGTCCACCTCTTCCTCTTGTGAGGGAGGTCTGTATATCACACCAATGCAAATAGATTTCTCTTTCCCTCTTTCTAGTTTAACCCACAATGCCTCCTCTCTCCCTTTTAAGCTCTGTAATTCCAAAGCTTTAATAGTAGTTTTTACATACAGTGCCACTCCTCCTCCCCTTCCCTTTCTGAATAAAGTATAGCCAGGTATAGTTACATCCCAGTCATGGTTTTCTGTGAACCATGTTTCTGTAACTGCCACTAAATCCAAGTCAGCCACTCCCACCAAAGCTTCAACATCAGGGATCTTATTTCCCATGCTACGGGCATTTATACACACTGCTTTCCATGTTACCCCTGTTACCCATTTCCATAAAGGTATTTAATGTATCACCTACCTGGGGGTTTTCACTTACCTGGGGGCTTTCTTCACCTATCCCCAACGAATCTAGTTTAAAGCCCTCTTCAGTAGATTAGCCAGTCTACTACCGAAGATGTGTTGACCTTTCTTGTAGAAATGGATGCCATCTCTGCTCTGCAACCCTTGGAACAGGGTTGCAGAGCAAGTAGTTACACAATAATCAACAAAATTACAGCTAAGTATCTTATAACCTCCCCACCCCCCCAGAATGGGGAGGCTGACCTGTGGAACTCTTGGGCAATACCTTTCAGCCCAGAGTGTAAGACCAACAGCTTTTCCCGGTTCTCCCCCAAAACGCCTCTGAAGTATATTCTTTGGCACCCTCCGACCCCTGCCATCCTACAAAGAATCAACCAACGAGCCGGAGGCAAAAGGTTTTTATCAACTCTTTAAAGGTGGGATCTGGGACTAGACTGGAGTTCCTCAAGGAACAACAATTAGCAGGTAAGTCTAGTTCCTCTTTCCTTATCGTCCCTCCAGTCCAGTCCTGCATCTCTGGGATGTAACAAAGCAGTTAAATTAATGAGAGGGACCTGCAATACCGGCTCGAAGTACTGCCGACCCAAAAGAGGCATCTCCCGCTACTTGGACATCCAGGTGACAATGCTTAGCAAAGATATAAAGTGTAGATTGAGGAAGTTCACCATCATGGTGTCGACCCCTTTGACATGCCCTGCCGATAAGGCCTGGAGATGATTTTCCACCCACTCAAACAGCTTTTCGGCCTCTTCCTCCACGGCTATGCTGCCCGTGCCTCCCTGGCGGTTGATTTAAGCTACTGTGGTCGAATTTTCCAAGAGGACCTGGACCGCCTTCCCCCTGTAACTTGACCTCGAAGCCCTGGAGCACCAGGGCTAATGCACTCATTTCCAGCCTGTTGATCGACCAGAAGCTTCCTGCAAGCTCCGCTGTCCCTGGCAAAGCACCCTTCGCAATGGGCTCCCCAACTGAAGAGACTGGCATCCATCATCAGCGGCATCCATGATGGCGACTTGAGGGGCATGCCCCTTTCCAGAATTCCTGGACGTAACCAAGTGTGTGCTCTCTTGGTCCACCCCGGGCATGGTAGAAGTATAGACAGGGGATGACTTTGGTGATACCATCGACGAAGCAGAGCTCTCTGCAATGGCCGCATGTGCACCTTCACCCACAGGACCAAGTCGAGTGTGGCTGCTATGGTCTCTAGGGCCTGCAGAGAATGCCAGGCCAATGGCTGGGTCATCTGTAGAAACTGGTGCACCAACCGTCGGAGTTCCTGCGCCTGCTGTTTTGGCAGAAAGACCTTCCCCATGCAGGTGTCAAATCGCACTCCCAAGTATTCCAGCTCCTGGGACAGGACTAAATGACTCTTGGCCATGTTGACCACCCATCCGGGACTCTGTAAGAATTGTACCACCCACATCGTTGCTCTTTCGCCCCTTGACTTTGCTTGGATTAGCCAATCGTCGAGATATGGGTACACAAATACACCTTCCTTGCGGAGCGCCACCGCGACCACTACCATGACCTTGGTGAAGGTTCATGGAGCTGTTGGCAGGCCAAAGGGCAACGCCCAGAGCAGGAAATGTCCCATTGGCACCGCGAAACGGAGAAACTGCTGGTGGTCTGTCTGGATGGGAATTTAAGGTAAGCTTCCATAAGATCTAGAGAAGTCAAGAACTCCTCGCTTCTTACTGCTACAATAACAGACTGCAAGGTTTCCATTCGAAAATGCGGCATCCGTAGACAGTGGTTCACACCCTTTAGATCGAGAATCAGGTGAAAGGCCCCTTCCTTCTTGGGCACCACGAAATAAATGGAGTACTGACCACACCCGTTTTGGTCCCTGGGCACTAGTTCCATGGCCTTTAGCTGCAATAGACTCATCAAGGTTTCCTTTACTGTCATGGCTTTGCCTCGCACCTTACAGGGAGACTGAACGAGTGAGTGGGCCACTGGTCATACCCATTTTAGGGCATAGCCCTCCTGGACAACCTCCAGGACCCACCAGTCTGAGGTGATTTGGATCCAGACAGGGTAGAAATCCCGTAGTCTTTCCCCCCCCCATGGGCTGTACCTCCATCTGTGCCCGCCTCGCCTCATTGTGATTTTCTGGATCCAGAGGGAGAGGCGGCACTAAATCCCTGGCCCGCACCTTGGAAACTCCAAAACCTTTGCCTCTGGAGACGAATCTGCTTCTCTGGTAGGGCCCAAACTGGGAAGGACGAAAATGTGTGAAGTCTCGCAGCTGTCCTTTCGACTTAGTCGGAGAGCAGTTCTGCTTCTGCTTATCCTCCGGCAGACATCCACCCTTGGACTTTCCTAGGTCCTTGACCAACTTGTCCAGGTCCTCCACGAACAGGAGTTTACCCTTAAAGGGGAACTTACTGAGGCAGGACTTGGATGAATTGTCCACTGCCCAGTTCCGTAACCACAGATAGTGGCGAGCCACTACCAACGAGGCCATACTGTTTGAGAGACCTCTAATGAGATCGTAGTGGGTGTCCGCCAGATAGGCCACCCCTGATTTCAGCTTGGCTGTTTCATCCGTCAGGTCTGACGTCAGCTCTCTCAGCTGTTGCACCCTTTGCAACCAGCGGAGGCAAGCTCTAGCTATCTAGGCACCACAAATGGAAGCCTGTAGAGAGAGGGCGTTGGTGTCAAAAGCCTGCTTCGACAGGGTGTTCAACTTCCTAACCTGGCCATCCTTGAGGGCCATGTTGTCTTCCACCGGAAATGTCATCATGGTAACAGCCGACACCGCCGCACATCTACCTTGCTATGGTAACGGGTACAGACATGTCATAGCTCATACCCCCCTGAGGCCCACTTCTGGCAGATTCCACTCCTCTGGAATCATTTGTCTTACCACTCTATGCACTGGAAAAACCTTGTGTCTTCCATACCGCCTGAAGCAAAGGATCTTCCAATGCCTCTTCGTCTGCTGGTACACTAGCTGGTATATTAAGGGCCTTCAGGGACTCCCCGATGAGTGCTGACTACTCCTCCCGGCAGAAAATCCAAACCACCTGGTATTTAATCTTCTTGCTATGGGATTTCTCCTTCCTCCAATTTCTCACCTTGGAACTCGAGTTCCATGTCCAAGTCTTCACCATCCGGCCCTTCAGATAATGGAGATGGCACATGTCCCTCCTTTGAAGATCCAGCCCTCTTGGAAGCTGTTACCTCCGTGTCATTCTCTGTCCTGTCCACTGCTCATTTACTGCTACGTTCTGGCACCGGAGGGCCCCTTGCCGACTCTTGCTGATGCAGACAAAAGGCCCTGTTTAGCATCAGCACAATCTCCAGTGAGAGGTCCCCTAGAAGCCCTCCGACTCCCTGGTCCTGTGACGTAGAGGGCCCGGGAAGAGCCAGAGGGCAGGAAGCTGGCTCCACTGATGATATCGGAGTTCCCTCTGTGTCCTGGATCTCCCGAGATGGAGACCTGTTCTGCTTGGACTTAACATGCAGATCTTTTTTCAGAGAAAGGCCTCCTGTGCACATCCTAGACAGATTCCTGCATCAGAGACTGACCCCCGTCGAGTCCTGCAGACCAGGCACTGGAGCCTGACAGGCATACGACAATCAGTGAGCTGCCCTTAAAGGAATTTTGAACAAAGATCCCTTATAGCAACCCAATACAACTAAATGAAATAAAATAACATAAAAGGAGCCCTCTTAAGTAAATTAACCCTAAATAATGGCGTGGAGGAGTAGTCTAGTGGTTAGAGCACTGGCTTGGCAACCAAGAGACCAGCGTTCAATTCCAACTAGCACTCCTTGTGGCCTTGGGAAAGTCACTTAACCCTCCATTGCTTTAACCATCCAAGTTATCAAAGTTTAAGTGAAATGAGAAAGCAGTACAAAAAAACCTGTTAAATAAATAAACTCAGACTCAATAAAAACTAACTTAAACTAAATAAACAGTTCAACCAATGAAGCCTCTTCGAGGGAATGAGACTAAACTCCCAAATCTAACTGCTTCCCCTTACTACCACTGGAGATGAGAGCAGAGAGAGAGCAGCGTGTGCAGGCTCAGAGGGTGGGAACTCCTCCCTTGCCTTGCTGCGCCTCTGGGGTTTCCTGCGCCACTGCTAACTTCAGGTCAGGAGGTTTGAGACCGTGCCGTTAAAGGGGCCTCTCCATGCTTCTGCTGCCCAGGCCCCGCCGCGTTCTCCCAGCATGACAATTAGGCCTGATTTAGCTCCACTGCCTCGGGGAGACTGAACCCAGCTCACTGCTCTCCCTCATGCTCAGCCGCTTCTCTGGTGTCGGCGCAGAGGGGGTTGCTCAGAGGCTGTCGGTCTGGTCGCTACTGCTTAATGGGCGGCTCCTCGCCCAATAACGGGTTCGGGAGGTGCCCCTCAGGCCTGGAGACCAAGAGACTGCCAACAAGCCTCCCCCCTGTCGCGGAATCTCCTTCCTCAGCCCGCATTGCTTCCCTTCATCAGGGCTTTTGCCTTTCTCCTTGTTTCTCTGTTTTCTTTATCTTCTTTCTTTTTTCAAATGGAGTAAGAAAATCCCACATCTATCTTCCTTAGTTGTCCCTCAGTGAGTCCAGCATTCTGGTTCACTACCTCCTCCAGCTGCTTGGAGACTGAGCACACTGGAGCTGGTGGATGGTGCCAGCTGTATAAGATGACGTGCTCAGTCTGCAAGCTGCTGGAAGAGGTGCACTACCCAGAGGTGTGGGACTGCTGGAAGGACGATAAGGAAAGATAGTTGTGTGAGTCATCAGCATATAAACGATACTGAAAGTCTTGGGAAAAGATGAGGGTACCAAGGGACTGGTATAGAGAGAGAAAAGGAGAGGGCCCAGGCCAGATGCTTGAGGTACACCAACTGAGGGGTCCAGAGGGGTGGTGTATGGCAGTAGAGGAGGAATCTCCAGAACAAATACTGAGTGAGCTCTCTGCAGGTTTCTGTATCAAGCTGTTGTGCATCAATGCCGTGATCGGTATTGTGCTCTAGATTGTCCCGGGCGTGTCTAGCACTTGATGCAGAAAGTAAGTGCGAGCAGCAGAATCCCAAGCTACAGCATAATGCGGAGGGCAGGTTCATTTATTTATTTTTATAATGAAGGCCTGGCATACTGAAAGGAAATGGTTGGAGGGGAGGAGAGGGTGTAGGTTTCGTAGCGTTTTTAATTAGAAGTAAATTGTCCTGGTGGTGTTCCAGATTTGAGACTGGAAGGTCAATTACTGATGCGGTACTTGATTTGGGTCTTAACTTGGCGCTCTATGTTAAGTTTTATGGAGATGGGGGGGCAGGGAGGTAGCGTCTTTTGTGATATGGGGGATTACAGTTTTGTTGAAGTTTACTGCCAGGTTGTGGTGCTGTAGCCAGTGGACAATGTCTCTAAAGCAGGCTGTAAGTTCTGAGTAGATAAGTAGAGCAGTGGTGTAAATTTTGGTAGTGGATGTTGAACTTCTGGAGGGTTGAACATAAGGACTCGAGGTAAATGTTGAAGGGTAGGGATGAGAGTGCAGATCTTCGGGGAAGAGGGAAAGGTGCTCTTGGGTGGCAAGCCGGTGCTCTAACACCTACTCCTTTATTGCTGATGTCGTTAGGCCCCTCTCCGCTAGGAAGAGCCCTAACCTTTCAAGCCTTGGTTGGGCTCTCCTTCCAGTCCCTGCTGTATCTTTCCTAAGCGAGGGCGCCAGCATCGCATCAGATCAGCTCGTGGGCCGCTCTGTTTCCACGGGAGGCTGAAAACACTCAGGCCCCAGGCGGGGCAGCGCGGTGCAGGAACCGGCAAGTTGTTGAAAGCTGCTCTTTATAGTAAGCCTCTGCGTGCGGGCGGATGGAAGACTAAGGGGCTTGTTTACAAAGCCGCGGTAGTGGTTCGCGATCGCAGCCGCGGCCCCATTGAAATCAATGGGGCCGCGGCTCCGATTACGATCGCAAACCGCTACCGCGGCTTTGTAAACAAGCCCCTAAGGGTCTACAGCCCCCCCTCCTCCGCCATGCTATTTAAATAACAAAGTGACACCTCCGCGCTCCGGGCGAGGCGGCTGCTGCTGCAGCGCGTTAACTAACCCCTTCCTTTCCCTGCAGCCAGGCGGCAGACGTGACCCGCCGGGAGTAGCCCTAAGATTCAGCCCAGGTGCCTCTCAGCCTCGAGGAGTAACGGAGGCGGCAGCGGGAAGGCAAGAGGTGGATAATTAGCGCAGCTCATACGTAAACCGCCGCGTTGAACATAAGCTTTAACGGTCGCCTCCTGCGCGCGCTTTCCGTCAGGAGCGCTACAGGTGCGAGACGATCTCGACGCGGGA
Organism: Ichthyophis bannanicus; assembly: GCA_033557465.1. NCBI lineage: Eukaryota > Metazoa > Chordata > Amphibia > Gymnophiona > Ichthyophiidae > Ichthyophis > Ichthyophis bannanicus. Next base: position 25,216,865 of record CM066035.1, read on the forward strand.
AGGGCGTGGCCACAGAGGGCGGAATAATGAATCTGTGCGTCTTATTGGACGGGAGGGCCACGGATAAGTGCGTAGCTAGTGACGTGTAGAGAGGCAGTGACGACCGTTACCGGGGAGAGACGTCAGAGGGTGTGGCTAGTGAAGTTATGGACGAGAAGGACGGGTGACGGGACGAGCGAGGCGACGGCAGAGGGTGTGGTCAGTGACGTTAATGGGTGGGGCAAGCGAGGTGACGGTAGAGGGTGCGGTCAGTGACGTCGATGCGGATGGGCGTGGCGTGTGAGGTGATGGCTCAGCTGACTCTCGGTGCAATGGCGGTGCCGGAAGGCGCGGCGGGGACCGGGCGGGGTCGCTGACTGACGGTGAGTCGTCGCGTCTCTCTCCTTCGCAGTGCGGGAGTGTGAGGTCGGGGCGGTCCCCGGGTCACTCTGTCTCTTTCTCACCTAAAGGCTTTTCCCTGACGGGAAGCGGGGGCGAGACAATGAATTACCGCGGCACGTGCCGCTCTTCCGGGTCACGGGCAGCGGGGGGAATCTCACCCGGGAAAAGCATCGGGGTAAAACGCTGACACCCCCCCGCCCCCGCGCTGCCCTAAGGAAAGAGAATAATCTTTGTTTTATTCCATTATACTAATGCCTCAGTACACGAGAAATCCCAGACCAGGGTCCATCAAGCCCAGTATCCTGTTTCCAACAGTGGCCAATCTAGGTCATATGTACGTAGCAGTTTCCCCAAGGGACACAGGTTCCACAATGCTTGTACTGGGTCAAGCATTGATATCCTGGGTCCCTTCTTAATAATGGTTTATGGACATTTCCTCCAGGAACTTGTCCAAACCATTTTTAAACCCAGCTACACTAACAGCCTTTACTACATCCTCTGTTAACAAATTCTAGAGTTTGATTACACGTTGAGTGAAAAAATACAGTATTTTATTAGTTTTAAATAGGTTACCCTGTAGCTTCATTGCATGTCCCCTAGTTAATTTATTTTAAGTTCCTTAGCGTTCCTCCAGTTCAGTCCTCTACCTCTGGGTTGTCAATCTCCTCCTGCAGCTAGGAGACTGGTATGTCAGAATGATGACATCACTGGATATAGCCTGCTGCACTCCCACTTGTATCCCAGTGTAACCAGTCTCCTTGCAGCAGGAGGTGTTGACGAGCCTTAGGGAGAGGCTCTATGGAGGAGTGGATAAGGAGCATGTACTTTTTCTGTCAGGATAGTTAAGTGGGTTGATATTTATTTGGACGGTATCTCTTTAAAAAAAAAAAAACAGAGAAGAAATCAGTGAAGAGGAAGATACCCTTCTTGATCCCTGCCTGTGTCAGTCCTGGGGGTTTCTTCCTGGAGGGGGGTTTTTGGCTCAGGCTCGAGTTTCCCTCCCTCCCTCCCCCCGCTTGGCCCAGAGGTCTCACCTCCCGGACCTTACGGAGGTGAGCCCTTCTTAACCGCCGGTAGCTCCGCACAGCTATGCCTCTGTGAGAGGCTGGTCGGGTGTTGGCTGACCTCGCTTGTCTCAGGGCCCGGGGTTGGAGACGCTCTCCGCAGCGATCGAGGGGTGGCAGACAGGACCGGTAAGTGTTCCGCCGGCATCCGTCTGCTCTTTTCATCCCTGCCGCGCTGTTTCGGGGGTCTAAGAACGCCCGCAGTGTTTTGGCACCTTTTTCCTGCACGGCTTGCAGTCGCGGCGGCCATTTTGTGTGCCGCGCTGCAGCCGCGTGTACGAGCATCGGTTGTCGTTTTTTCTAACGGGACACTGCTGCGTTTTTGATTTGATTAGTTAGCTTTCTTTATATTTCTTTATATTTCTTTATTGATTGCTTTGTTTCTTTTCTTTTGGGAGGCCTATTTTGTTTGGTTATTTCTTCAGCCTCTTCTGTCGGCCCTGGGTGTTCCCGGGGTGGAAGGGGGGCTGCGGGGTTTTTCTTTTTCTTGGGGGGCTAGCTACCCTTCTGCCCCAGCTCAATAAACTATCTGAAAAAAAAAAAGAAAACAAACTCAAAGCCCAAGGAAGGAGACCAACCTGTACAGAAAAGCCCACTGTACTATACCACCTGGGCATCAGTCCTTAAGGGTGCTGGGTGTCTCCTGATGGCTTCCCGGCCTCGGTGCCTGGTGTGTGGTTCCAGAAGGGGCACGATCACGGACACCGGGGTGTGTAAGGGCTGTACGGCTCTCTCTTCAGAGGTGGAGCTGCAGATGGCCGCCCAAGAGTCTCCGGAGGTGCAGGCGGCGCCCGCGGGGGTGGGCGCTACTTCACCGCGGCTCACTGAGCAAGAGCCTGATTTAGGGTCGCTGCCGGGGCCCTCCGGTGAACCCTTGCAACCTCAGCCGCCAGGTCTCAGTGGTTTCAGTCCGGAGTTTGTCCTTCTTTTGCATCAAGCTTTTTGCCTGCGTCAGCAGGGCGAGAGACAGGCTTCGCCGGCGTCTCAACCTCCGCAGTTGGTAGCGGAAGGTGCGGCGGTCACGGAACAGCCAGCGTCAAAACGGGCACGGCTGGCTGATACGCTGGAGAGTTCCTGGCTGGAGACCCCGGATCCGGAATGGGATCCTGAGGAGAGCTCACAGGATCTGGAAGAAGGAGAGATTCCGGAGCCCGAAGAGCAAGCCAAGCTTATTCGCCTGTTCCGCAGAGAGGAGTTGGCTGCCTTAATATCGGAAACCTTGCAGATGTTACACTTGGCTCCGCCGGCAGCGGTGGAGGACGATTTAGAGGACCCAGTCATTCAAGCGGTTCGTCAGACTCAGGTGGTCTTTCCGCTGCACCGAGTAGTCGAGCGGATGATTCAGGACGAATGGGATAAACCGGAGGCGGGGCTCCGGGGCATTCGTGCTATGGGCCGGTTATATCCTTTGGCTGAAACCGCTAAAGACCGATTCCGAGCACCGCGTCTAGACGCCGTGGTTTCGGCTGTTACTAAAAAAACCACCATTCCCGTAGAGGGAAGTGCGGCCTTAAAGGATCCTCAGGACCGTAAGATTGACGGTCTGCTCAAGCAGGTGTTTGAGGCGGATTCCCTATCGCTTCAAGCCTCCATCTGCGGGGCCTGGGTTGCCTGGGCGTGCTTGCGCTGGGCCCAACGGCTACGCCAATCCCCGCACATGGACCTCGAGGAGGTGAAAGAGCTCGACCGGATGGAGTCAGGTGCAGCCTACCTGGCGGATGTGCATTATGACTTAATTCGAGCGTTGGCCAACAGCACGGCTTCTGTGATAGCGGCCCGTCGCTCCTTGTGGCTGCGGAATTGGGCCGCGGACGGTCCTTCGAAATCCCGCCTCAGTAAGCTTCCCTTTAAGGGGGGGTTACTGTTTGGGGAGGATTTGGAGAAGTTGGTGAAGGACCTAGGTGAATCTAAAGCGGGCCGTTTGCCCGAGGACAAACCCAAACAGGCCAAGTCTGCCCAGGGGCCTCGGGGTCCGTTTCGGGACTTCAGAAGATTTCGTTCTACCCGGCCTGGGGGTTTCCAGAGAGGGAGGTTTCCCTCTCGGGGTCAGGGCTTTCGGGGGTTTTGGGGAGCTAGTAGAGGTTTCTCCTCCCTCCCGGCGGCTTCTGCCCGTAAGACCCAATGAAGTGAGGCGGGTCCCGGCGGTGGAGCCTCCCATTGGCGGTCGGCTTCGGGAGTTTCTGTCCGCCTGGACCCTCATCACCTCAGATCAGTGGGTGCTAGAAATCATTCAGCACGGTTACGCGCTGGAGTTGGCCCGGCCCGTACGAGACGCCTTTGTCATGTCGCCTTGTCGGGGTCCTGCGAAGGCGGCGGCCGTTCGCGAAACCCTGGAAAGGCTCCTTCGTTTGGGAGCCATCGTGGAGGTTCCCGAGGCCGAGTACGGCTTGGGTCGCTATTCCATTTATTTCGTGGTGCCCAAAAAGGGCGGACAATTGCGTCCCATTCTCGATCTGAAGGGGGTAAACCGCTGTTTGCGGGTCCCGCACTTTTGGATGGAAACGTTGCGGTCGGTCATCGTAGCGGTGCGACGTGGGGAGTTCTTGACGTCCCTAGACCTTTCGGAGGCGTACTTGCACATTCCCATTCGCGATGTGCACCAGCGTTTTCTGCGGTTTGCCCTCCCCTGGGGTCACTACCAGTTTCAGGCCTTACCATTCGGCCTGGCGACGGCGCCTCGGACCTTCACCAAAATAATGGTGGTGGTGGCAGCGGCGTTGCGCAAAGAAGGTATTCTGGTGCACCCTTACCTCGACGATTGGTTGATTCGCGCCAAGTCCGCGGAGGAAAGTCTCCGGGTGACGGACAGGGTGGTGCGGTTCTTGCAGGAACTGGGTTGGGTGATCAACCCGGACAAGAGCCGTTTGCAGCCCACCCAGGTTCTCGAATACCTGGGAGTTCGGTTCGATACGTACAAGGGACAAGTGTTCCTGCCGTCCAAGCGAGCCGAGGGGTTGCGGATTCTGGTGCGGCGCTTCCTGTCGGTAGCGGCTCCCTCGGCTTGGGATTATCTCCGAGTGTTGGGCACCATGGCGGCGACGCTAGAGGCGGTGCCCTGGGCCAGGTTTCACATGCGACCTCTCCAGAGGGCTCTGCTCCGTCGTTGGTCGCATCAAAGGCACTCGCTGAGCAAGCGTCTCCCTTGCCCGGGCCCGGTTCGGCGGTCCCTTCAGTGGAGGCTGCGCCCCTCGTCTCTGGCGGAGGGCTTGCCGTTGGATCAGCCAGAGTGGTTGCCATTGCTGACGGATGCCAGCCTGGTGGGCTGGGGGGCCCACTGCGAGAGTCAGTTTGCGCAAGGACTTTGGACCCCTCTGGAGTCCTCGTGGGCGATCAATCGCTTGGAACTTCGAGCGGTGTTTCGGGCCCTGCAGGTGTTCGAGGCCTTGGTGCGCGGCCAGGCCGTGCGAGTGCTCTCCGACAACTCGGCAACGGTGGCCTACATCAATCGCCAGGGGGGCACCGGGAGTGCCGCAATGGAGACAGAGGCCGCCCTGCTCTTCGCGTGGGTAGAGCTTCGTCTCTCGGCGATTTCGGCAGCTCACATAGCCGGCAAGGACAATATCACCGCGGACTTCCTCAGCAGAGTGCACGTGGATGCCGGGGAGTGGGAACTGCATCCCGCGGTTTTCCGTCAGATCGTCAGGCGCTGGGGAACTCCGATTATGGATCTCATGGCGACCTTTCAGTCGGCGAAAGTCGGCCGATTCTTCAGCAGACGTCGAGAAAGAATGTCCGAGGGCATCGACGCCTTGCTGCGTCGGTGGCCGGAGACCGGCCTTCTGTATGTCTTCCCGCCCTGGGCTCTGATAGGCCGGGTGGTCCAGAAGATCGGGGCGCATGCGGGACCGGTCCTGTTGGTGGCTCCCGATTGGCCGAGGCGTCCATGGTACGCGGACATGGTCCGTCTGTTGGACGGGGAACCTTGGCGTCTCCCGGACAGGTCCGATCTGTTGCTCCAAGGACCCCTGTTCATGCCTCAGGTGGATCGGTTCTCGCTTACGGTTTGGCCATTGAGAGGGCTAAACTCTTGAAAAAGGGCTACTCATCTGCGGTGGTGGCGACCTTACTGAGGGCGCGTAAGCAGTCCACGTCCTTGGCGTATGTGCGGGTCTGGCGTATTTTTGAGGATTGGTGTTCCCAGCGTCAGGTTCGGCCAGGGTCGGCTTCAATTCCTTCAATCTTGGAATTCCTACAGGACGGTTTTGACAAAGGGCTTGCGGCCGGCTCCTTACGAGTACAGCTGGCAGCTTTGTCCTGTTTTCGCGGCAAAGTCCATGGCCGCTCGTTGGGAACTCATCCCGACCTGCGTCGTTTTCTGAAAGCGGTCGTTCGGGTACGGCCGGCACGCAGAGTGTTCGTTCCCCCGTGGGATCTGAATCTTGTGCTCACGGCTCTGGCTGAGTCCCCCTTTGAGCCTTTGCGTCGAGCGTCTGTGAAAGATTTGACGCTCAAAACGGTGTTTTTGGTGGCCATTTGTTCCGCACGGAGGGTTTCCGAACTGCAGGCGTTGTCGTGCCGTGAACCCTTCCTTTCCTTTTCCAGGGAGAAGGTGGTCTTGCGTCCGGTTCCATCCTTTCTGCCGAAGGTGGTGTCTCCTTTTCATCTAAATCAGGTTGTTTCATTGCCAGTCTTAGGATCTTTGGGGGGCAATGCCGCGGATCGCGGTCTTCGGCGGCTGGACGTGAAGAGGGCTTTGCGTCAGTATTTGCAGGTTACGGAGTCGTTCAGGAAGTCAGAACGTTTGTTTGTGCTTTTCGGCGGTACTCGTCGGGGCGAAGCGGTGGCTAAAGCTTCTATTGCCCGCTGGCTTAAGGAAGCGATTGCATCCGCTTATGTGCTCCGGGGGCGTGTGGTGCCTACAGGTCTGCGGGCGCATTCCACCCGTGCGCAGGCGTCCTCTTGGGCAGAACATGGTTTGGTCCCCCCGGGGGACATTTGTAGGGCGGCGACTTGGTCGTCCCTGCATACCTTCAGTAAACACTACAGGTTGGATCTGGCTGCGGCTTCGGATGCTCGTTTCGGCTCAGCTGTTTTGTCTGCCGGCTGGAAGGGTCCCTCCCATTGATTACTGCTCTGGTACTTCCCAGAGGTAGAGGACTGAACTGGAGGAACGCTAAGGAAATGATAATTACACTTACCTGGTAATTGTAGTTCCTTTAGTGACGACAGTTCAGTCCTCCTTCCCGCCCGGATGTTTCTCGCAGGTTTTACACTTTGTACCGAACAGAAGAGGGTTACAGGTGAGCCTAGCTTTCTTCATTTCTTCTATTTGTGTCCTTTTCCTTGGCAGGGCAGGAGGTAAGAAGGATTGTTGTCAGGGGGGACTTACGTATAATACAGTTGTCTTCATGTTTTGCTACTTATTTGTTGCTCCTTTGAGTCTGCTTTGTTATAGTTTACACTGGGATACAAGTGGGAGTGCAGCAAGCTATATCCAGTGATGTCATCATTCTGACATACCAGTCTCCTAGCTGCAGGAGGAGATTGACAACCCAGAGGTAGAGGACTGAACTGTCGTCACTAAAGGAACTACAATTACCAGGTAAGTGTAATTATCATTTATTTTATACCGCTTTATCATTTCAATCAAAGCGGTTTACATTGTAACTTAAATTTGGTAAACGTACATTAAACAGGGACATTGATAACTTGGATTTTTTTGAGCAATGGAGGGTTAAGTGACTTGCCCAAGGCCACAAAGAGTGCTAGGTGAGGGTAGGGTGTTGAGTTGGGGTATTGTCTGTTGCACTTAAACGGTGCAACAGACAATACCCCAACTCAACACCCTACCCTCATGACACGATTATAGTATTGAAGTAAAGTCCTGATGTACATAGCATTGTAAATAGCGCACGTTGTAAATGACTCTTCAAGAATCAACAACCAGCTACACACACACACTCACTGCTCAATGCTAGACACAGTATTTTGTTGATTGCTGTGTAGAACGCCTTGATTGTAGGAAAAGGCGGTATAGAGATCTGTTTAAATAAATAATGGGAATCGAACCCTGGTCTCTTGGTTCCCAAGCCAGAGCTCTAACCACTAGGCGGCTACTCCACTCCTTTTTATATTCTGATGACGTAAACAATTGATCTACGTTTACCTGTTCCACTCCATTCATTAATTTATAGACCTCTATTGTATCTCCCCTCAGCTGTCTCTTTCAGGTTGAAGAGCCCTAGCTTCTTAGCCTCTCTTTGTAGGAGTATCCTTCCATCCCATTTACCATTTTGGTGGCTCTTCTCTGAACCTTTTCTAATAATGCTATATCCTTTTTAAGATACAGCGATCAGAATTACATAACACAGTAAGTGACGGCAGATAAAGACCAGTATGGTCCATCTAGTCTGCCCAGCAAGATGGCAAGAGTAGGTGCACCTGTCGCTCTGTGCAGGCCACCCCTCCCCATGTCTTTGTTTAGGGGTGAACCCACCACTTCATGTAGGACACCCCTATTTGTTGAGACGTTAGATGGTACCGTTTATTTTTTTTTTATCCTGTTGCTGTAAAGGGATCCACTGTGTTTGTCCCATGCCGTTTTGAATTCTGTCACCGTGTTTGCCCCCACCACTTCCATCTGGAGGGTACTCCAAGCATCCACCACCCTTTCAGTGAAGAAATATTTCCTGACCTTGCCTTTTAATTTACCACCTTGCAGCTTCATGTTATGCCCTCTAGTTTTACAGCTTCCCCGTCTTTGGAAGAGGTTTGTTTGTTCATCATTTCTCTTTAAGTATTTAAAGGTCTGAATCATATCTCCCCTGTCCCTCCTCTCCTCCAAAGTGTACATATTTAGGTCTTCAAGTCTCTTCTCATAAGGCTTCTGACGCAGGCTCCAAATCATTTTGGTCGCCTTTCTCTGAACAGTTTCCAGTCCTTTTACATCTTTTGCAAGATATGGTCTCCAAAACTGAACACAGTATTCCAAGTGAGGCCTCACCAGTGACTTGTACAGTGGCATAAGTACCTCTTCCTTTCTGCTGGTAATCCCTCTTTGTATGCAGCCCAACATCCTCCTGGCTTTTGCCACTGCCTTGTTGCACTGTTTTGCCACCTTGAGATCATCAGAGATAATCACACCAAGGTCTTTCTCCTGAACCGTGCATACCAACCTCTCGCCCCCTATTGTGTACATTTCCCTTGGATTTCTGCTAACCAAGTGCATGACACTGCACTTTTTCGCATTAAATCGTAGTTGCCAAGCATTAGACCAGTCTTCCAGCTTTTGTAGATCTTTCCTCATGTTAACCGCTCCCTCGGGGGGAGTCCACTCTGTTGCAATTTTTTGTGTCATCTGCAAAAAGACAGACTTTTATATTTATTTATTTTATTTTATTTACATTCTCTTATATACCGCGCTATTCTGCATCAGTGCGGTTTACATTGAACAAACTGAAATTACTTTGAACAGGGCATTATAACTTGGAGATAACTATTTTACAGGGAACATGGGCTATGGGGGGTTAAGTGGCTTGCCCAAGACCACAAGGAGCACCTGTGGGACTAGAAACCCCAGTCCTTCCGGCCCAAGGTTGCTGTCCTCTAGTGGGATTTGAATCCCCGACCTTCATATTCAGTCCTTCAGCAATATCACTCACAAATATATTGTACAGGCCCAGGACCGAACCCTGGGGCATCCCGCTAATCACCTTCCTCTCATCCGAGTGAGTTCCATGTACCCTCACCTTCTGTTGTCTGTTAGTCAACCAATTTCTAATCCAGTTTACCATCTTGGGACCCATCCCCAAGCTGTTGAGTTTATTGACAAGCCTCCTATGAGGAACAGTATCAAAGGCTTTGCTGAAATCCAGGTAGATGACATCCATTGCATGCCCCTGATCTAGTTCCTTGGTCACCCAGTCAAAGAACTCAATCAGATTTGTTTGGCAAGACCGTCCTTTGGTAAAACCATGTTGCCTCGGATCTTGCAACCTGTTGGTTTTGAGAAAGTTCACTCTTCACTCTTTCAGGAGTGCCTCCATTACTTTTCCCGCCACTGAGGTAAGGCTCACGGGCCTGTAGTTTGACACTTCTTTCCTGTCACCACTTTTGTGTAGAGGTACTACATCAGCCATTCTCCAGTCCTGAGGAACCTCTCCTGTTTCCAAGGATCTGTTAGACATCCTTTAACGGTCCTACAAGAACCTCTCTGAGCTCTTTCAGTATGCTGGGATGCATCCCATCTGGTCCCATGGCTTTGTCCACTTTCAGTTTAGCAAGTTGTTCTAACACCTCATCTTCTGTGAATGGTGTGGTAGCTACTTCATTCCCATTTTTATATCTGGGAGTCACAGCTGGTCCATCTCCAGGATCTTCTTTAGTAAAAACAGAGCAGAAGTATTTATTTAGCAATTTTGCTTTTTCAGTGTTACTTTCCACGAGTCTTTTCCCAGCACTTCTGAGTCCTGCAGTTCCAACTCTGATGTTCTTTTCCCGAATATACCTGAAGAAAGTTTTGTCGCCACCCTTAACATCTTTTGCCATCTTTTCCTCTGCCTTTGATTTTGCTGTCCTTATTTCTCTTTTAGACTCTTTGAGCTTGATCCTGTATTCATTTCTGTGTTCTTCTGTTTGCAAGCTTTTGAATTTTGCGAAAGCTGTGGTTTTTGCCTTTATTTGAGCAGCCACCTCTTTGGAAAACCAAATAGGTTTCCTTCTCCTCTTGTTTTTATTTACTTTTCTTACATATTTATCTCTTGCCCCTTTTATTGCCGCCTTTAGTTTAGCCCATTGCAATTCCACTTCCCTTATCTCCTTCCACCCCGTCATCTCCTCCTTTTAAGTACTCGGCCCTTTTATTGAAGTCAGTGTATTTGAAGTTTAGGACTTTGAGCTTGCTGTGATTGGCCTGTACCATGGCTTTTATCTCAAAGCACACCATGTGATGATTGCTGTTGCTCACAGGGGCACTCACGCAGACATTCGACACGCTGTCACAGTTGGTGAGCGCTACATCCAGCGTTGAGCTTTCCCTGGTTGGTTCCATCACCATTTGTCTAAGTAATGCATCTTGGAGAGCATCCACAATTTTTTTGTTTCTTTCCAGATGTGCAGAAGGAGTAATCCAATCCACATCAGGTAGATTAAAGTCACCCAATATGATCGCTTCCCCCTTTGTTGCTATCTTGGCAATATCTATAATTTATTTATTCACATTTATATACCGCATCTTCCAAGAGTTCAGTTGCGGTTTACAGTTAACAATAATTAACAAATCAAGTTTGTTTTACATGGAACATTGCAATAATACAGAACTTATTTACAAGGAACATCATATAAAGTATAGAACAAACAATGTGGTATAATACCGAACAGTGTGGAACTATATACAAGTTATATATGAATATATATACATGGATTACATGGGGGAGGTCAGAAGATCATCATTGGAGAGTGCTATCTGTATAGGTTAAAGGTTTATTGCATAGAGCAACCGGATTGTCTATTTAACCTTTGTCTATTGTAGATATTGAGTTATTTATGTTATAATGTTTGGTGAACAGATAGGTTTTCAGTTTCTTGCGTAGTTCTGTGATCTCTGTTAGCTTTCTTCAATTTGAGTCGGAGTCTGTAGACTACAGCAGTATGGATGACAGTGCCATCTCCTCTTTCTAACACAATCCAGAGCGCTTCTTCTTTTCTCCATGTCCTCTGCATTTCAGTAGCTTTAATATTGCTTTTGACATACAAGGCTACACCTCCTTTTCCATTTTCTCTCTCTTCTGAATAGATTATAGCCAGCTATGGCTATATCCCAGTCATGCGATTCATTAAACCATGTTTCTGTAATGGTCACGATGTCCAAATCCGTTTCCACCATTAGGGCTTCTAGGTCCGGAATTTTATTGGCTAAGCTTCGAGCTTTTGTGCTCATTGCTTTCCAGCATTTACCTGGCTTGTGTGTATTTTGCATTGATTTTGTTCTGCCCACTTCTTCCCACTTGTTTTTGATGTGTGGTTTAAGAGTGTGGCTGTTTCTGATGATGTTCTGCTTTTGCAGGGGGTGGCAGGCAGATGTTGACCTTCCACATGCGGGAATGGCACACAGTATTTTATAATAGCCTTTGTTTTATTTTCCATTCCTTTCCTTATGATACCTAGCATTCTATTTGCTCTCTTGGCCACTGCTGCACACTGGGTGGAGGGTTTTAACATATTATCCACGATGACGCCTAAATCTTTTTCCTGGGTGGTGGTTCCCAATGTGGAACCTTGCATCGTGTAACATTAGTTTGGGTTGTTCTTTCATGGGTACATACCTTTGCACTTGTCTACATTAAATTTCATCTGGCATTTGAACCTCCAGTCCTCCAATTTATTAAGGTCATCTTGCATTTTTCACACTCCTCTTGTGTTTTAACAACTTTGAATAATTTTGTCATCTGCAAATTTGATTTCCTCACTCATTATTCCCATATTTAGGTCATTTAACAATATGTTAAAAAGCAGCAGACCCAGCACAGATCTCTGGTGTACTCTACTATGCACCTTTTTCCATTGGGAAAATTGGTTATTCAGACCTACAGTCTGCTTTCTATCTTTTAACCAGTTCCTGATCCACAATTGTACACTGCCTCCTATCCCATGACTTTTTAATTTCGCCAAGCCTTTCATGAGGGACCTTGTCAAAGGCTTTCTGAAAATCCATCGACCGCCCCTCCCTCTTTGTCTATTTATTCACACCTTTAAAAAATATAATAGATTAGTAAGACAAGACCCTCCCTGGCTAAAGGCATGTTGTCGGTCTCCCATTAAGCCATGACTGTCTACATGTTCAGTAATTTATGCTTTCTACAATCTTTCCCAGTACTGATGTCAGGCTCACCAGTCTGTAGTTTCCCAAATTACCCCTGGAATCCTTTTTAAAAATTGCATTACATTGGCCATTCTCCAGCCTTCAGGTATTACTGATGATTTTAATGATAGTTCACAGATTAGTAATAACAGATCTGTAATCTCATATTTCACTACTTTCAACACCCTTGGATGTGTACCATCCAGTCCAGGTGATTTGCTACTTTTCAGTTTATCAACTAGTAATAATACATATTCCTGGTTTATTGATATTTTTTTCAATTCTTCTACTGCATTAGCTATAAATACCATTTCAGGCATAAGTAACTTCCCTACATCATCTTCAGTAAAGACCAAAGCAAAGAATTCATTCAGTTTCTCTGCTAAGGCCTTGTTCCCTCTTAGTGCCTCTTTTACCCAATTATCATCAAATGGTCCCACTGATACTCTCACAGATTTTTTTTTTTTGCTACAAATGTACTTGAAAATGTGTGTTACGCATTTTTGCTTCCACAGCAAGCTTTTTTTTTCAAATTCTCTTTGCCTGCATTATCAGTGCTTTGCATCTAACTTGCCAGTGCTTATGCTGTTTCCAATTTTCATCATTTGGCTTTCCTTTTCCTGAATGATGCTTTTTTGGTTACAACAGCCTCTCTGTCCTCACCTTGAAACCATGCTGACAGTTTTTTGGACTTCTACTTTTCTTAAAGTGTAAAATACAGCTGGTCTGGGCTTCCAAGATAGTATTTTTAGACAACACCCAAGCTTGACGTAAATCTTTAACCTTCGCAGCTGCTCCTTTTAGTTTTTTCTTAACTGTTTTCCTCGTTTTGCCAGTCTCCCTTTTGAAAGTTGAAAGGTGGTACTGTGGATTTCCTTGCCGTTCTTCCATTTATTAAATCAAACACGATCGTACTATGATCACCATTGCCGAGTGGCCCCAACGCCTCTCTTTTGCACCATATCTTGTGTTCCACTAATGATTAGGTCCAAGATGGCTTCCCCTCTTGTCTTTTATGAGCCAGTTGCTCTAAGAAACAGTCATTTTTATTTATTTACCTGTATTTATATCCCACTTTTCACTGGGTCATAGCAGTTTAACAAAAAAAGGGGAGGGAGGACAGTAATCAATTCACAGAGAGGGGGGAGCCGTCACCAAGGGGGCCAACACTGATGATCTGAACAGAATGTAACGACTTAGACAATTGACATGAGTCTCTTAGTAGGTAGTTCTGGGGATATGTCAGAAGGTCTGGAAGAGTTGTCAGTGATGGATGTCTGTTTCTGGTCCAAGGTATTCATGAAACAGGATGGTTTTTAGTTGTTTCCAGAATGTGGAAATGTCTCCGTTGTTTCTGATTTGGCTCGGCAGGGAGTTCAGAGGGAGGGTGCGTACAGTTCGAAAGCTCTGTTGCAAGTCCGTTGATTGCATTTAGTTTGTTTGGGGGGGATAGTGAGGGTGTTGCTGGTGGTATGTCGGGTTGTCCTGTTGAGGGTGGTTTGGGGTAGTAGAGAGCAGAGTTGGGTAGTCTGTGTTTGATAGAGGGCTTTGTGAATAAGCAGGGCAGATTTGTATTTGATCCTTGCTTCGAGTGGTAGTATGTGCAGTTCTCTCAGGACATTTATTTCATCTAGAAACGTTATCTCCCTAGCATGTCCTTCCATGACACTGAACCAGTTGATACTGTGCTAATTGAAATCACCCAATATTATTACTGTGCTATAGCTTTTGTTAGCTTCTCTGATTTCTTTGAGCATTTCATCATCCATTTGTTCATTCTGGCCAGGCGGTCGATAGTACACCCCCCACTGCCATCGCCTTCCCCTTTTTACATGGAATTTCAATCCATAGAGATTCTACAGTGTATTTTGTTTCCTGCAAAACTTGAATCCTTTGTGACTCAATGCCCTCTCTAACATAGAGCACAACCCCTCCACCAATTTGATATGCTCTATCATTGCGATATAGCTTGTACCCAGGTATCAGTGTCCCACTAGTTGTCGTCCTTCCATCATGTTTCTGAGATACTAATCATATCTAACTTCGCATTTAGTGCTATATATTCTAACTCTTCTACCTTATTTTTTAGATTTCTAGCATTTGCATACAAGCATTTTAGAGGCTGTATTTTATTCATCCTAATCTGGTTACTAGTAGGCAGAAGTAATACGGAATCGTTAGGGGCATTTGGCTTACTTTTGTCTTTATTGGAACCTCTCTGCTGATATGCCCTAACTTCAATCTTTTGCTAGCATCCTTCAAGTATACATCCTTCCAAACCATGCAGTCTTGGACGACTGTTGGCTTTACCCTATTATCTAGTTTAAAAACTGCTCTATACCCTTTTTAAAGGTTAATGCTAGCAGCTTGGTTCGATCTCAGTTAAGGTGGAGCCCATCCCTTCGGAAAAGCCTTCGTTTGTTTTCCCCAGAATTTTCCCCAGTTCTTAACAAATCCAAAACCCTCATCCATGCATTGAGACTCCGGAGCTCTGCCTGCCTTTAGGGACCTGCATGTGGAATGGGAAGCATTTAAGAGAATGCTATCCTGGACGTTCTGGATTTGAACTTTTTACCTAAAAGCCTAAATTTGGCCTCCAGAACATCCCTACCACACTTTCCTATGTCATTGATACCAACATGTACCAAGACAACAGACTGCTGCCAGCACTAAGACCTTGTCTAGGTAGCGTGTGAGAACATAAGAACATAAGATATGCCATACTGGGTCAGACCAAGGTCCTCCAAGCCCAGTATCCTGGCCAATCTAGGTCATACATACCTAGAAGTTTCCCCAAAAGACACAGGTTCCGCAGTGCTTGTACTGGGTCAAGCATTGATATCCTGGGTCCCTTCTTAATAATGGTTTATAGACCTTTCCTCCAGGAATTTGTCCAAACCTTTTTTAAACCCAGCTACACTAACAGCCTTTACTACATCCTCCGGTAACAAATTCCAGAGTTTGATTACACATTGAGTGAAAAAATATTTTCTTTTATTAGTCTTAAATAGTTTACCCTGTAGCTTCATTGCATGTCCCCTAGTCTTTCTATATTCTGATACCTTTGCACCAGGAAGGCTTGTTACCAGGTGATCCTCATGTCCACCAGCCACCCAGCTAGCTACATGCCTAATGATTGAATCACCTATTATAAAGGCTGTCCTAACCCTTCCCTCATGGGCACATGGCCCTGGAGAAACTTCCTCAGTGCGAGAGGGTTTTACATCACCTGGAGGACAGGTCCTAGCTACAGGATCACTTCCTGCCACACTAGAGTGATGCTCCTGTCAGGTGACCTCTCTCCTCCATGGCAACAAGGGAGGCTTCCAGACTGGAGGTGGGACTTCAGGACTATATCCCTGTAGGTCTCATCTATGTACCTCCCTGTCTTCCATATGTCCTCCAAATCTGCTACTCTAGTTTCCAGAGATCAGACTTGTTCCCTGAGAGTAAAGAGCTCCTTGCACCTAGTGCACACGTAAGACCCCTCACCAACTGGGAGAAAATCATTCATGTGACACTCGATGCAAAATACTGGAAAACCCCCATCTCGCTGCTGGACTGCTGTCTGCATCTTAGTTTTAAGGTTGTGTTTATGTATTTAAGTTATTACTTAGATTTGCCTGGGATACTTATACTAATAAAGCTATATCTAATACGTTTAATAGACTTTGTTTACCTCAGGATTAATTACTATCAGGTCCTTTAAAGTATGCTTGATCAGGATAAACAGTTGCACCTTTAGAGTGAATATGGGCACCTCATTCTCTTTAAGAGGTTTAAGAACCTATAAAGCTACAATTATCTCTGGGGTGGGTGGGAGTAGGGAGAGAGGGAGGGAATGATGACCTATTAAAAGTTGGCTTGTTTTTAAGGGAAAGGCTTATCAATTTCCTGGGTGATTCATACAGTCCTTGGTTTGATAGAAGGGGCCTTTTAAATTGCCCCTTTGATCTGTCACTTGCCTTTAACACCTATTCAAGACAGCTTCACAGATCTTTTGCCTCCTAACTGGACGGCCTCTTTGTAAAGGTCACTAGAAACAAGTTTATTTCTTCCTACTCAGGACTATTCTACCTGTATGCTAAGCTATGCTCTGATTTGATTTAGATAAAAGGTTCTCTAGAAACAACTTTATTTCAGTAACAATTTATTTAGCTTTCTATGTTTAAGCTATGCTGATTTGATTGAAATGAAAAGCTCTCTTGTAATAAGTATCAATCTATTTACTCAATTTATTTTTTATGCTAAGCTATACTCTGCTTTGACTTAAATGAGAAGCTCTCTGGTCGTACTAAGACCTGACTGACTTAATAAAAACACTGAATTCTAAAATAACACAAGTCTATCAGTTTTAACCAAAAGAATCCCCCCACTGCCAAGATGTATAGTTTTTTAGAAGATTAATACTCACAGGTGTGTATCTATTTCCTTGTAACAGTCCCTTTTGGTTGTCCTTCAAGACTGTATAATTCCATAGTGCAACTGCACCTTGAATATTGTGTGCAGTTCTGCTCACCATATCTTAAAAAGGATATAACAGCATTAGAAAAGGTTCAGAGAAGAGCCACCAAAATGGTAAAGGGGATGGGAGGATACTCCTATGAAGAGAGGCTGAAAAGGTTAGGGCTCTTCAACCTGGAAAAGAGACGGCTGAGGGGAGATATGATAAGAATCTATAAATTAATGAATGGAGTGGAACGGGTAAACATTGATTGTTTATGCCATAAAGTAGAAACACTAGGGGACATGCAATGAAGCTACAGGGTAACCAGTTTAAGACTAATAAGAGAAAATAGTTTTTCATTCAGTGTGTAATCTAACTCTGGAATTCGTTGCTAGAGGGTGTAATGACTGCTGCTAGTGAAGCTGGGTTGAAAAAATTTGGATGAGATCCCGAAGGAAAAGTTTATAAACCATTATTGAAGAGGACCTGGGAAATCCACTGCTCAATCCAGGACAAGCATTGTGGAACCTGTGCACCTTTTTTGGGAGCCTGTCAGGTACTTGTGACCTGGACTGACCACTGTTGGAAACAGGATACTGGGCTTGATGGACTCTTGGTCTGACCTAGTATGACACATCTTATATTTTTATGTCACTAGTGTGTGTCAGGTTCATAGAGTCAGATGGTGGGAAATAGGGAGATCTCGCCCACTGTCACAAGCATGTGTCAGGCTCATAGAGACACAGGGAGGAAAAGAGAGAAATCCTCCTTCCCTTTAAGAACCTGTCACTATTGTATGTCATGCTCAGAGAAATAGGGAAATCTGTCCCTCTGATGCCAGTGTGTGTCGGGCTCAGAGGGTCAGATGGTGGGAAATGGAGAAATCTCATCCCTGTCACCGATGAATGCAAAACTTATTAGGACACGGGGAGAGAGAAATCTCACCTACCTTGTTTGTTTTAATTGCTTTTCCTTTCCTAACATTTTCTAACATTCTGTTTGCCTTTTTGGTCATTGCTACTACTACTACTAATTTGTGTAGTGTGACGTGGTATAGTCAGCGCTGTACATAGATGTGTAATGGAGTCTCTGCTCATAAGAGCTTAGAGCCAAGTCAAGACAGACAATACAATAAGGGGGGAGTAGGAATGCTGCCTACAGGGCCGAAGGTTTCAGTGTATTGTTGACCATGGCTTCTAGATCCTTTTCCTGGACTACGGAAGTTTGCATCGTGTAGCTGTAATTTGGCTTCTTCCGTTCTTGTTTTACTTGAAACCAGTCCACATGCTGTTCTGTTGCCTGATCCCTGTCTCACAGGGACTTCCTGCAGTTTCTCATATTCCACATTCATTTAAACCACTTATGAATAATTTGGTGTCATTTGCAAATTTGATACCGTTCATTGTTCCCATTTCTAGATCATTTATTAATATGTCAAAAAGCAGCGGACCCAGCACAGATTCCTGGGGTACTCCACTATTCACTTTTCTCCATTGGGAAAATTGACCATTTAGCCCTACCCTCTGCTTTCTATCTTTTAACCAGTTCCTGATCCACAATAGTACACTGCCTCCTATTCCATGACTTTTTAATTTCCCCAGGAGCCTCTCATGAAGTATTTGGTTATACGCTTCCTGAAAATCTAGGTACGTTATATCTCCTAGCGCTCCTTTCTCTGTATTTCTTCACGCCTTCAGAAAAATGTAGCAGATCGATTTAGCCAAGGGAAGTCTTGTCTCACCAATGTTGATTTTTGTCCCATGAAGCCATGTCTATATGTGCAGTAATTTTGTTCTTTTATAGGAATTAGCAGCAGTTTGCACAGCTCTGACAGCTGTAGTTTCCCGGATCACGCTGGAACACTTTTTGTGAAATTGTCCACCCTCCAGTCTTCAGATGCCGTTGAGTCAGTCTACTTATGGGAACCCTATAGATGTACTGAACTGTAGTCCAAAGAGGGCAAATATATACCAAGGGGAGATTAAAAAGTAACAGTATCACATATAAATGAAATACAAATAGATGTTTGATTAAAGAGTCTTTACTATTATAATGGTCTTTTGATACATAAAACAAAAATACTGAATTAAAACGTAAGACCCAACCTGGCTGTGTTTTGGCGTTCATCCTGTAGCAGCAGTATCATGAAATCTTAGTGTATATGAATGTATTTATCCAAAAAACGCCACAGAGTGTGTGCTGTTGCTCATCTTATGTAAAGTCTCCACATGAGCAAGTATTGAAAGATGAACATATTTGTGTGGAATTTTTACTTTCCACGTGGACAGAGATTTTGTTCTTCCCCCGATACAGGCTGAATGCTGCAACCTGGCCATGTTGGGCCTTATGTTTTCATCCAGCTAAGTCAGTTTTAATATTAAAACTTAATTTCTCTGGAATCGTGTCACACTTTTTTTTCTTTCTCTCTTTTTTCTTTTCTTTTATTGAAAGGCTTTCAGACGATTACAACAAGAAATATCTGTACAAACTGCACACAGAATACAGGCACAATATGACAACACAGAATCCTCAAACAGAACAATTGCAACATCACAGCCTTATAATTTTTGTCTTTGTTCACTGTACCGTCTTATCACCCATTTCCCCCATCCCCTCACTCCCCCCTACCCTCCCACTACAACCATCTTCCTTTGCTAAGAACATAAGAACATAAGATATGCCATACTGGGTCAGACTAAGGTCCATCAAGCCCAGTATCCTGTTTCCAACAGTGTCCAATCTAGGTCATATGTACCTAGCAGTTTCCCCAAAAGACACAGATTCCACAATGCTTGTATTGGGTCAAGCATTGACATCCTGGGTCCCTTTTTAATAATGGTTTATTGACCTTTCCTCCAGGAACTTGTCCAAACCTTTTTTAAACCCAGCTACACTAACAGCCTGTACTACATCCTCTGGTAACAAATTCCAGAGCTTGATTACACGTTGAGTGAAAAAATGTTTTTAGGGTTTTCTGTAAAGAGGAGCTAGGAGCTCTTATTACTCAGTCCTTAGCCGCTCTGAATATTGTTATGCCTGCTGCACCTCAGGAGCCATTGGAGGATCCGTTGTTGCAGGGATTTAAGGCAGAGCAGCGCTGTTTTCCGGTTCACCGGGTGATAAAGCAAATGGTGGAATCTGAGTGGGAGTTCCCGGAGGCTACCCTATGGGGGGGTCGCGCTCTGGGTCGTCTTTACCCCATTCCCTTAGAGGATAGAGAATTGTTTAAGATGCTGAAAGTGGATGCCTTGGTGTCGGCGGTGACAAAGCGGACAACAATTCCAGTGGAAGGGGGCACTGCCCTAAAAGACCTGCAAGATCGTAAGCTTGAGGTGCTCCTGAAGCAAGCCTTTGATTCTAGTGCGCTGGCTTTACAGACTTCCATAGGTGGAGCTTATGTGTCCAGAGCTTCCATCCGTTGGCTCCAGGGTGACGCTGCTACGGAAGCAGGAGAAACCTCGTCCGTGGAGGGAGCTAAGTTGGAGTCCACTGCGGCTTACCTCACCGACGCCTTCTATGATTTGGTTAGGATTTCTGTGAAATCCATGGCTTCGGTGATTGCGGCCAGGCGTTTCCTTTGGCTAAGGAATTGGGCGGCTGAAGCTTCTTCTAAATCTCGGCTCAGTAAGCTCCCATACAAGGGCAAACTGCTTTTTGGTGAAGCCTTGGAAAAAATTGTTAAAGATCTTGGGGATTCCAAGGGGGGCCGTTTACCAGAAGACCATCCTAAGCCTCCCAGAGCGGGAGTGCTTCCCCGCGGTCAGGGTAGAGATTTTTGCCGATTCCGGGGGGCTCGGTTCGGGCCTCGTAATCAGTCCTTTCGGGGTGCTAGAGGATTCGGCAGAGGATTTTTCAATGCTCAGCAGGGCTCCGCGAAAAAGCCTCAATGAAGGTCAGCCGGTTCAGGCGGAGATACCTGTAGGAGGTTGCTTACAGGAGTTTTTCTCTGCCTGGACCGCAATAACATCGGACTGATGTGTGCTAGAGATCTTTCGAGACTGTTATGCGCTGGAGTTTGCGCAACCGTTGACAGACGCCTTCATGGTGTCTTCCGCGGGTTCGGTGCAGAAAAGGCAGGCGGTAAACGATACTCTTCGGCGTTTGTTGCGGCTTCAAGCGGTGGTACCAGTGCCCCCAGACCAGTGCGGATTAGGTCGATACTCGATTTATTTTGTGGTTCCCAAGAAAGAGGGTTCTTTTCGACCCATTCTCGATCTCGAGCATGTAAACCGCTCATTAAGGGTATCTCATTTTCGGATGGAAACGCTGCGATCCGTTATTCGGGCGGTGAGACCGGGGGAGTTTCTCACGGCCATAGATCTCACGGAGGCTTACCTTCACATCCCGATCAGGGCGGATCATCAGCGCTTTTTAAGGTTTGCGGTGTCCATGGGCCATTTTCAATTTTGAGCCTTGCCCTTCGGTCTCGCGATGGCGCCTCGAACGGTCACCAAGGTTATGGTGGTAGTGGCAGCATCGTTGTGGAGGGAAGGCATTCGAGTATACCCTTATCTGGACGATTGGTTGATCAGGGCGGAGTCGCTCCCAGATTCCGTGGCAGTGACAGCTCGAGTGGTGCAAGTTTTAGAGCAGCTCAGCTGGGTGGTCAACCTTTCGAAGAGCCTCCTCCTTCCGGGGCGTCAGCTTACTTACCTCGGAGTGTTATTCGACACGGTAGTAGGGTCGGTGTTCCTACCCGAGATCCGGGTGTTGAAGATCTTGCGTCAGGTGCAGGCGTTCTTACGGCTGTCGGCTCCTTCGGCATGGAGATACCTACAGCTCTTAGGAACCATGGCAGCAACTCTGGAATTGGTTCCGTGGCCCAGGGCGCATATGCGTCCGCTGCAGCAAGCGTTACTGTCCAGGTGATCCCCGCAGCGTCACCCTCTCAAAAGTTGATCTGTCTGGAGACGGTATGTCTCAGTCTGCATTGGTGGTTAGACGCGGGGCATCTGTGCGCAGGGGAGCGCATTGTCAATCTCGCCTAGCTCAGGGACTCTGGTCGATACTGGAGAGCTCTTGGTCGATCAATCGGTTGGAGCTCAGAGCGGTACATTTCGCGCGTCAACACTTTCAGTCTTTCATAGAGGGCAAAGCGGTTTGCGTTTTTTCCGACAATGTGGCAACGGTCTCGTATATCAACCGGCAAGGCGGCACCGGCAGTCTGGCTTTGTTGGAAGAGAGTCAGCTGTTGATGGACTGGGCGGAAAGTCATCTCCTGGCCTTGTCGGCAGCTCATGTAGCAGGAAAGGACAACGTGCAGGCGGATTATCTCAGTCGGAATGCTCTAGATCCCGGAGAGTGGGAGTTGAATGCAGCGGTATTTCACGACATTTCCCAACGCCGGGGGCAACCAGTGATGGATCTGATGGCTACTCTATGCAATGCCAAGGCGTCTCGTTTTTTCAGCAGACACAGGGAGCACATGTCGGAAGGTCTGGATGCTCTCGTTCAACCCTGGCTGGAGGATCGTCTTCTCTACGTGTTTCCTCCATGGCCTATGATCGGCCGGGTCGTTCGGCGCATTGTGGATCACAAAGGGAACGTGATTCTCATCGCGCCGGACTGGCCCAGGAGGCCGTGGTATGCAGATCTGATGCAACTTTTGGTAGATTCTCCGTGGCGGCTCCCGACCCGCATCAATCTCTTGTGTCGGGGTCCGATTCTAATGCCACAAGTGGATCGCTTCTTGCTTACGGCTTGACTCTTGAAAGGGAATGGTTGAGTCGCAAGGGGTATTCGGCTGAGGTGATAGCCACCATGTTGAGTTCCCGGAAAAGGTCTACTTCATTGTCATATGTTCGCATATGGTGCGTGTTTGAGGCTTGGTGTGCTTAACGTAGCGTTCGGCCATTTTCGGCAGCGTCCCATATTTTGTCTTTTCTGCAAAGTGGCCTGGAGAAAGGTTTGGCGTTCAGCACTCTCAAAGTGCACTTGGCCTTAGTGTGCTATCGTGGTGCGGTGCAGGGCCGCCGCTTGTCTGCGCATGTAGATATTTGCCATTTTTTTCCGAGCGGCCGACCTTCTCAGGCCTCCCTTACGGTCGGTGGTTCCAGCTTGGGATTTGAACGTTGTTCTGGAGGCGTTAGCGCAACCTCCGTTTACGTCTGTTATCTGGGGGTTTGAAGGAACTTTCTAGGAAGACGGCTTTTCTGGTCACGTTGTGTTCTGCGAGAAGAATTTCGGATTTGCAAGCGCTGTCGTGTAGAGAGCCTTACCTGCCATATTTATATCCCGCTTTTCACCGCTTTGACCCGGTGAAAAGCGGGATATAGATACAGTTAAATAAATAAAATAAATTGGCAGAAAAAGTGATTCTGCGTCCGGTACCCTCTCTTCTTCCTAAAGTAGTATCTTCTTTTCATGTAAATCATTCGGTATCGTTACCAGTGTTCTCCGACTCCACCGGCTCTCCGATGGATCGGGTTCTCAAAAGTTTGGATCTAGGCAGAGTCTTGAAAAAATACCTCAAAGTCACTAAGGTTTTCCGTAGATCAGATCGGTTGTTCGTACTTTTCGGAGGACCACGCAAAGGGATGGTGGCGTCGAAAGCGTCAATTTCCAGATGGATAAAGCAGGCGATAGTGTCAGCTTATGAGGCCAGTGGGAGAGCGCCTCCCGACGGCCTCACAGCTCACTCTACACGGGGTCAAGCGGCGTCTTGGGCGGAGTATGCCACAGTTCCTCCGGTAGATATCTGTAGGGCTGCTACTTGGTCTTCCTTACATACTTTTACAAAGCATTACAGATTGGACGTTCACGCCAGGGGCGAAGCAAAGGTGGGGGTGGCTGCTCTTGTGGCGGGGCTCGCCGGTCCCTCCCAACTTTAGGTACTGCTTTGGTACTGCCCTATCGTTCCCTGGACTGGCCCGGAGAAACGAGAAGGAAGGAGAAATTAGGCCTTACCTGCTAATTGTCTTTCCTTGAGTTCTCTCCGGGCCCGTCCATGGCCCACCCATATTGTTCACTATGATTGGATATTGTTCTTTTTCTCGGTTTTTCTGCAACGCGCTTGGTTTACCTGTCTCCGAGTTGTTGTTAGAAGTGGTGCTGCGGATTGCCGTGGTTTTTGGGGATTCCTCAGGAGTGCCGGGGTGATCAAATTAAAGTAAAAAAAAAAAAAAGGGAAAAGCAATGTGCAGTTGCGGCACATTAATTGCTAAATCGTGGATTTTTGTTTTGTCCGGGGGGAAACTGCATAGTTCTCAGTCCTGGGGTTCTTTGTTTTAAAAGTTAATGTGTTAGCTGCTTTGACATTAGGAGACTGGAGCAGTGGAGCCAGGGGGAGTGGCTTAAGCTGGTTGGAAAGCTTTAAGGTTACAGTCCTCAGCTGCTGAAGGGGATTGACAACCCTATCGTTCCCTGGGCTGGCCCGGAGAGAACTCAAGGAAAGACAATTAGCAGGTAAGGCCTAATTTCTCCATTTCGAGCAGAAGTTGAAGGATTAGTGCCGTAATCCAAAAGTTATTTTTATTTATTATTTTATTTATTTATTTACATTCTCTTATATACCGCGCTATTCTGCATCAGTGCGGTTTACATTGAACAAACTGAAATTACATTGAACAGGGCATTATAACTTGGAGATAACTATTTTACAGGGAACATGGGCTATAGAGGGTTAAGTGGCTGGCCCAAGACCACAAGGAGCACCTGTGGGACTAGAAACCCCAGTCCTTCCGGCCCAAGGTTGCTGTCCTCTAGTGGGATTTGAACCCCCGACCTGAAGTACCTTGCCCCAACCACTAGGCCTCTCCTCCACTCCGAGTTGCAGATACCACAGGTAGACTTAATGCCACCTTGTCAGGGGCCGCTAGCTGACTGCAGCACCTGCATTTTCACCATGCTATCTGTTGGAAACGGCACGCCCCAACACATAATGCACAACTTTCTGCATCTACCATGAAGCTTCTGCATCTAATGCCCGAGGATAGCTGCAAAAGCCGATCACACTTTAGTAAACATAGCTCTTAGGTAAATATTGTATTAATAAACCTTATTATTCCTACTTGTATCATTATGTAGTCCGCTCCGTAATAGAAACAGGTTATACATGTCTTTGTAAATTAAATTAAATCTTCCTGATTTCCATACACTTTATGGGCCTGGGAGCCTGTTTTGGTTTTGGTTTTAATGTTTTATGTGATTGTTTGTCTTGAGCACAAAAGCCCTTGGAAAGGTGTCATTAAAGTAAAGAGATTTGAGGGTTATGGACTGGGGTAAAGCTTTATAATCTTCCAGGCTTTGTAGTTTTAAGTATTTTTTAGTTTTTAAATGCTGTCAAGTCAATGCTGACTCCTAGTGACCCAGCAGCCCCTGGGTTTTCTTGGCAAGGTTTGACCCAAAGTAGATTACCAGGTCTTTTCTTCTGAGGCAGTGGAGGGAAAATGACTTGCCCAAGATCACAGGAAGTGCTAGTGGGAGTCAAACGTTAATCTCCTGGGTGCTAGGCTGTTGCTTAATCACTAGGCAGCTACTCCACTCACAATTTTAAGAGTTGAATTTTGTTAATTAGAGCAGTTTGTTTTCCTGAACTAAAATATGCACCAAATCGGAGAGTGATGCGCCCTGGACTCAGTACTAGCAGAGCCACCCTGTATCGTGAGGCTGAAGCGGCTTTTGGTTTTGCAGTACTCACCTTGCTATCTGCCAGCAGCAGCAGGACATCAGCCTCCATCCCTGCCCTTTCTCCTCCCTCTTGCTTGATGTCTGAGGCTGGATATAGCCTCTGTGGCCCCCCTGTTCCACTGCCTGTGGTGTCTGCGGCTGCCAAAGAAACGGCAGGACCATGATTCTGCTCTCCAGAAACTCGAGCCGCTTGGCAGATGAAGTTGGGCCAGTCTTACGAGACTTGAAACAGTGAGACTGGCCCAATGTTCCTCCAAGCTGCTCAGGCTTATGAAGTGCCCATTCACATTCGGGAACTAAAACACAACATTTCTTTGGTGGCAGCATTAGAAAGCAAAAACATATTCAGGGCCTAAAATCCCAAGCACCATGGGGACTTGCTGCCTGGGATTTGTTGAGCCCTGCCATAAGGCTTTTCTGGATCAGAATCGGGTGACATTAGGAGCTTGAGATGTCTCCAGTAATAGTTTGGTAAATGGTTAGAGCAGTGGGCTAGAACCAGGGAAGCCGGGTTCAAATCCCACTGCTGTTCCTTGTGATCTTGGACAAGTCATTTAACCCTCCATTGCCTCAGTACAAACTCAGATTGTAAGCCCTTTGCAAACGGGAAAATGTCTGTAACTTGCTTTGGGCAACTACTGAAAGAGGCTTGAGCTCAATCCAAAATCCTTCCCCATCTCATGCGCACTGGAATTGTGTTTGTTACTAATCTCTCAGACATGTTTAGGTGACCGAATTGGAACTGGAAGAGCTGAGCATGGTGAATCATGTCTCTTTCATGTCAGTCTATGCCCAAACATTTGAGTCACTGTATATTTCTTATTGACTTCTGTCCTCTTTTATATTGCAGATTAACTTTGACCCTTGAATGCTGTCTCGAAGGTGATTAGCCGGCATGGCGAAGCGGGAGACCAGCGCTAGCCCTGTGGTACGGCAGATTGACAAGCAGTTCCTGATCTGCAGCATTTGTCTGGAAAGGTATCACAACCCCAAGGTGTTGCCATGTCTGCACACCTTCTGTGAGAGGTAAGTTCAGGAGATCCGCAGGGAGTCGCTGGAATGTGCACTCAGAGACTGGGGGGCTCGGCACTCCTCTCCTGAAGCTTCAGGGCAGTCTAAGGGGAGTAGGCCCAAAACCAAGGAATCTCTGTTTAGCTTCACCCTTAGCCTTTATACTCTGAGTTCAGCTTTTGGATCCTGTTGCATGTAGTCTTCAGCTCTCCAGTTATGTGTTTCCTTACCATTCCCCTAGACATAATCCTAGTCTCTAGCTCTTGTGTTGTCCTGTGCTGACTAGATTGTAAGCTCCCATAAGTAGGGCCTGTCTCTTGCATGTCTCTATACAGCGCTTGCATAAGCTTTGTAGCACTATACCAATGATCAGCAGTAATAATAGCACTGCCCACTGTTGTTTGAGGTGTGTGTCCGCTGACTGCACTCCCACAGTCTTTGCACTTTCACAGATAGGAATCTCTTCTAGGATCTGGATTAAAGTTTGTGGAATTCTGGTGGGGGAAAGTGGTATTAAGATTGGGTTTGGGTTCATGTAAAGAATTAGAGGTAGGGGAGGATTGGGGGTACCAGTGCAGGAGCAGGATTGGGAGATGGGGGAGGCAAGATCCTGCTTGGGGGGGAGGCACAGGAGTGGTATTGGGGGAGGTAGGTGTTGGAAATACTGTCTGTGGATGTTAAATAATTGTTGTGATGGAGTAAGAATGTGTTGTACAGTATGTGGAATGCATCAGAATTTTTGTTTGAAATGTAATGTTAGTATGTTGTTGTAATATTTTATATGTTCAATTCTTGTGTGCCTGATTGCTGAGTTTTATTTGTTTAGAATCCTTGTATTCTACTTTCTCACTTTCCAGAAATGTTCAAAGTGACGTGCAGCCCTACAAAACCATTAAAATAGCACCAGACTAAACTGAAACCCGTGAAGTAACAATACTGTTATCCTACGTTGCCCAGCTCCCTTCTATGAAGCAAGGAGTAAGCCAACCCCCAAATATACTAGCACCAGACCCCCCCCCCCCCCCCCCCACACACACATCCACTATTTATTCAGGGACGAGCTGGGTTTCTAGTTTCATCTGGAATGTTCTGAGCTCAGCTCTGCTGCACGTTTACATTTTGACTGCTTGTTGACCTTTCTCCATTCTCTTCATACTTGTCTTTATTATTTTATTTCCTGGCATCACTGCTTACTTCCTTCTTGTGACTTTACCACCTTCTATTCCCTTCCCTCCTTCCCTGTTCCTGATACTGGCATCATTTCCCCCTCCATCTTCTGTTCCCGCTCTTCTCTTGCACAATGAATTGTGCTGCTCTTTCCTCTTCCATATCTGTGTCTCTGTATCCTCTCATGAGGTGGGTGCGTGGGGCTGGCCCGCCCCCCCCCCCCCGGTGGTCTCTCCTCTGTGTGTCTCTCTTTCCTGTGTGTCTCTCTTTCCTGTGTCCTCTCATTGTAGCAGCTGATAGGCATGAAATAAATAATACCAGGAGTCAGTTGCAGGATCCAAGCCATTTAATGTGCACAGGCTCAGAACAGACTAAAAGGGACTGAGCCATGAAAAACTACAGCATAAGAACATAAGATATGCCATACTGGGTCAGACCAAGGTCCATCAAGCCCAGTATTCTGTTTCCAACAGTGGCCAATCTAGGTCATATGTACCTAGCAGTTTCCCCAAGAGACACGAGTTCCACAATGCTTGTACTGGGTCAAGCATTGATATCTTCGGTCACTTCTTAATAATGGTTTATGGACCTTTCCTCCAGGAACTTGTCCAAACCTTTTTTAAACCCAGCTACACTAACAGCCTTTACTACATCCTCCGGTAACAAATTCCAGAGTTTGATTGCACGTTGAGTGAAAAAATATTTTCTTTTATTAGTCTTAAATAGTTTACCCTGTAGCTTCATTGCATGTCCCCTAGTCTTTCTATATTCTGATAACGTAAACAATCGATCTACGTTTACCCGTTCCACTCCTATCATATCTCCCCTCAGCCGTCTCTTTTCCAGGTTAAAGAGCCCTAACCTTTTTAGCCTTTCTTCATAGGAGTATCCTATCCCCTTTACCATTTTGGTGGCTCTTCTCTGAACCTTTTCTAAAATCGCTATATCCTTTTTAAGATACGGCGACCAGAATTGCACATAATATTCAAGGTGCGGTCTCACCATGGAACAATATAGAGGCATTATAATATCTTTTGTTTTATTTTCCATTCCTTTCCTTATCATACCTAGCATTCTATTTACTCTCTTGGCTGCCGCTGCACACTGGGCCGAGGGTTTTAACATGGTATCCACAATGACGCCTAAATCTTTTTCCTGGGTGGTGGTTCCGAATGTGGAACCTTGCATCGTGTAACCATAGTTTGGGTTGTTCTTCCCTAGGTGCATAACCTTGCACTTGTCCACATTAAATTTCATCTGCCATTTTGATGCCCAGTCTTCCAATTTATCAAGATCATCTTGCAATTTTTCACAATCCTCTTGGGTTTTAACAACTTTAAATAGTTTTGTGTCATCTGCAAATTGGATCACCTCACTCGTTATTCCACTTTCCAGGTCATTTATGAATATGTCAAAAAGCAGCGGACCCAGCACAAATCCCTGGGGTACACCACTATTCACCTTTCTCCATTGGGAAAATTGGTCATTTAGCCCTACCCTCTGCTTTCTATCTTTTAACCAGTTCCTGATCCACAATAGTACACTGCCTCCTATCCCATGACTCTTTAGTTTTGCCAGCAGATTCATTGTATACAATTTCACAGTTTGATACAAGCAGACTTTCTATTGGTCCCAACGCCCCCTGCACCTGTCCTATCGGGGACCCTCTCTGGGCCTGGCTCCTTGTTCCCCCTTTCTGGCTTCTTCTAACAAAGGCATAGTCTTAGACATAGATACATTTCTACTTCAAGGACATTTCTAGCTCAGAGAATGCAAGGACAGAACAAACCAAGCATAAAGAACGTATACAAACTTCATGGGGGAAGGAAAGGGACTTCCAAAAAGCAGTTTAAAGCAGATTTCTAAACTTTTGGTTCTTTTCAGTACTACTCTCAGGTGGGGGTTAGGATCTAGGCCTAGTTTACAGGCCATAGCCTACCACATTCCCCCCTTTGATTATTCTCAACCCGAATAAGAGAGGGTGAGAAATTAATCACCTATCAAAGTCACCTTAAACTGAGGCTTCTTCCCCGGATATAGCTTGATACTTCCACATGGCTAGTACCCTGGTTGCTGCCTTACATTCAACTGTACTGTCTATGATTGAGGTAAACATTCGCAAGCAAAGGGGTAGGAAACATGGGAGAAGCAAACACATAGCTATCACTTAAGTTCTTTTCTTCCACAGCTTCCGCCGTACATCGACCTGTCAGCTTCCGGTGGGTGACAGGAATAGGGCTGTAGGTTCCTCAAGCTTCTGCCGTACGTGGACCTGCCAGCTTCCAGTGGTGGCAGGAGTAGGGCTGTAGATTCTACATTAGTACCCAAACGTGGAGACTCTGTAAGACAGAACCTAAAGCCAACAGCTCTTGTCTAGTGATTTCGGATCCAATCTGACTCATATCCCCTAGCAGCGGGATATAGAAATGGGGCCTAAAAGCTTTTTCTCAAGCTGTTTTTCCTATAATGTGTGGCTTGGTGAAAAGCATGGACAAAGGCTGGGCCCAATGATTCAGGGATTACAGTTGGACCTGGGGGCTGGAGTCTGTGTACACATTCAAGCAGAGCCCTGTCCCTATTATCAGTGCCCTAGTGAGGGCTATCAGTTCAGCCTCCTGTGCTGAGGTTCCTGGGGGCAAAGCTGAAGATTCAACTACCATGTCCAGGGTCACTACTGCATATCCAGCACGACGACGTCCGTTGATGACAAGACTGCTTCCATCCACAAAGAAAGTCTGTTCAGGGTTGTTCAGTGGAAGATCGGTTAAATCAGGGCAACTGGATAACACAGTATCCATTACTTCCAAGCAATCATGGTTGGGTGGACCTGGACCAACTGGTAATAGTGTAGCGGGGTTCAGGGCTTGACTGACGATCAACTGTAATCGAGGGTTTTCGCACAGCATGCTTTGGTACTTTAGCATGCGGGAATTCGTGAACCAGTAATTTCCTTTATGTTCCATGAGGGTTAGTACATAGTGTGGCACTGTAACCTGGAGACTCTGACCTAAGGTGAGCTTGTCGGCTTTGCTCACCAAGAGGGCTGTGGCTGCAACGGCTCTCAGGCATGGCGGCCATCCTTTTGCAACAGGATCCAATTGTTTTGATAGATAGGCTACAGGTCGCTGCCAAGATCCAAGGGTTTGGGTTAATACACCTAGAGCATTTCCACTTGACTCATGGACATACATCTGGTAGGCCCAAGGCTGGTGATAACATCAAAACTGCTTCCAACGATTTGAACGCTTTATCCTGTTCTGGGCCCCATTCCATGGGAGATCGCTCCATTCCTTTGGTGGCTTGGTACAATGGCTTTGCCAAGAGCGTGAAGTTGGGTATCCATATTCGGCAGTAGCCGGCAGCTCCCAAGAAGGCCCTCACCTGCTTTCTGGTGGTGGGGGTGGGGATGAGGCATACTGCTTCCTTTCGCTCGGGTCCCAGTCTCCAGACCCCTCTGGACAGATGGGATCCCAGGTATTTTACTTCTGTTTGGCACAACTGCGCCTTGGTTCTGGAGACCTTGTATCCAGCTTCATTCAGGAGTTGCAAGAGATCACTGGTGGCTTGCACACATTCAGTTTTGGAGTTGGTGGCTACAAGCAGGTCATCCACATACTGGAGCAGGACTCTTTGTTTTTTCCTGGAGTCACAGAGTAACTTGATAGATCTTGATTAAGAGCAGCACTGAAGATGGTGGGTGAGTTCTTGAATCTTTGAGGTAATCGAGTCCAGGTGAGTTGGCCTCGCCTTCCGGTGGTTGGGTTCTCCCATTCAAACGCAAACAGAAGTTGACTGGTGGATGCCAGGCGTATGCAAAAGAAGGCATCCTTTAAATCCAAAACAGTGAAGTGAGTAGCTTCAGCAGGAATCAGTCCCAAGAGGGTGTAGGGATTTGGTACTACTGGATGTATGGTTTCAACTGCATTGTTCACTCGTCTCAAATCCTGCACTGGGCGGTAGTCACCTGTCCCAGGCTTCTTGACTGGGAGGAGGGGGGTATTCCATGGCAATTGGCATTCTCTAAGGAGTCCGTACTGCAATAATTTCTTTAGATGACGATGAATGCCTTCGATTACTGGTCGTGGGAGAGGATATTGTTTCACATGCACTGGTTCCGCTCCTGATTTGAGGGTGACAAGCCACAGGGGCCATATTCTTCGCTAGGCCAGGAGGATTATCCTCTGCCCACACTCCGGGCGGAGCTGAAATGCTGGTAGGTATACGGGGCTGGCTGCTTTGGATAAAAGTGGACTATAGAACCACCATTCTTCTTCTCGGGGGACAGTCAGCACCATCAGGCCAGCAGATTTTGAGTTCAGTCATTTCCATTTTTCCCCCTTCAACAAAGGATATCTACGACTGGAGCTTAGCGAGCATGTCTCTGCCCAAGAGGGGGATTGGGCATTCAGGTATGTACAGGAACTGGTGTGTTATCTTGCGTCCCCCTAATTCACAAGTGCGGTTCTGCAAGAGGGATTTGATGGCTCGAGTACCAGTGGCCCCAACAATACTGATCAGGACAACAACGGAGCCACAGGTCTGGCCACCACTGAGTGTTCGGCCCCCGTATCCACCATAAAGTCCATATATTGGTCCCCAATCTTCAAACTGACCATAGGCTCCTGGGGACCCAGAGAGAACTTGGAGCCCGGTCTGGCCTGGTCTTCATCCGTGTAGTAGCCCTCAACGGTTGCCACTCCCTCTACAGCTTCTTCTCCCTGCTGGAACTGTGTGCGATGCATTCCTCCCTGATGCTGGAATCACCCCCTGCTCTCCAAGTGCTCCCTCCTCCCCTCCGGGAGGCGGAGTCAAAAGTCAGGCATTCATTCTTCCAATGTCCTTCTTCCCTACAGTGGGCACACTTTGCACCCAATGGGGGCCGACCATCTCCTCGGCCCCTTCCACATCCTCGAGTCCTTCTGTTAGAGAAACTTCCTCCACGTCTTTCAACTAAAGCTGCAGCAAGAAAATCAGCTTTCTTCTTCATTCTACGTTCACTTTCCCTCTGACATTCTTGATCACCATTCACAAACACTTTCTGAGCAACTTCCATTAACTGGGCTGTATTCATGCCCGCAAATCCTTCCAACTTTTGCACTTTTCACTTTGTCTCCCCTGGGACTGACTCACGAATGCAGCATTTACCATGCGCAAATTTTCCTGGGCCGCTGGATCATATGGGGTATATAGTCTGTAGGCATCAGATAATCATTCATAGAAGGCTGCTGGGCTCTCATCTGGTCGTTGGAGAACTTCAGATATTTTTCCAATATTCATGGCTTTCTGGCCTCCCTTCTTCAGGCTTTGCATGAGGGCTTGGCGGAACCGATTGAGGGCTGTCTGCACTATTTGGATCCCACTTGGGGCCATCATTTGGGAAATCCACGGCGGCTGCTTGCCGAGAGTCCAGGCCTGCATCTCCTACAGGAGTTTCTTCTAACCATCTAATGGAGGCCTGCACAATTCGCACTCGCTCTTCAGTGCTGAAAAGGGTGGACAGGAGCTGGCGGCAATCCGACCAGGTAGGCTGATGGGTCTGCATAATACTGTTCATTAGTTCAATCAAATCCTGAGGCTTCTCAGTGCAGGAGGCATAATGCGTCTAACAGTTCAGTAAATCAGTGGTGGAAAAAGGCACATAAACAAGGCTGGTCAGCCCTACCACGACCTGGCCTTCGGTATTAAGGGTGGGTAGGCCCTGGACCTGGCGCAATGGTATAACGTGACCATCCCTTTTACTGGTAGTTGTACTTCTGAAGGCATACGGCAATCGGGACTGTTGGGGTTCCACTTCATGTTCTTGGGCGCTGGCTGTGAGTGACCCTGAACTGGCGAATGAATCCCTGCTTGTAGTGTCATCGGTGGACTGTGGCCCACTCGGAGTACTTTGAACTGAGACGGGGCTTCCGGCCAGGGAGGGGAGCGCCTCCTCCAGCCGCTGGAGCCGTTGAGAGGACACCTGGGGTAAAACTGCAGGAATGGGTTCTTCCTGGACAGGCTCTGCCTGGGATAGTGGCGGAGCCGAGGGGACTGGCCTATAGAGGAACTGGGGCGGAAGGGACGGAATGTCTGGGACTCTGGGGCTGAATAGACAGGCAGTTTCTTTTCCCCAGGCTTCTGGGCCCCTTGGGTAGTTGCTACAAATATCCTACACTGTTCCTCATAACAACGTTTCATCCAGGAGGGCTCTTTTTCACAAACATTTAACCAGAAGTCTGTATAAGGGAACTGGTCAGGATGTTCTTTTCGTGCAATCTGGTAAACTAAGGATATGATACTAACATCAAAGGTACCACCAGGGGGCCATGATGAGACCAGTACCGGCCACTCCCTATCACAAAGCATTTCTAATCGGGACGGAGACATTTCTATTCCATAGTCTCCAGCAAATCCCTTGCTAAAATTCCTAGTCATACATTTCAACGGAGTTTGCGTGGACTCCGACCCCCCCCCCCCCCATGATGACGTACTTGACAACAGACAGAGGGGGCGGGCAGTCAGGCTGCATTTTCCTGTGGACTATGAGTCAGAACTATGCAACAATGTTCCTCTGGGTGCACTTATTAAAAAACTTATTATTGCTGTAAACAAAGGGTAGGCAGAAAACATAAGCTTAGATTAGTTGCAATAAGCATAATGGATGTATGTGCTCATTCTAAATAGGAACAATTTAGATAAAGTCCTTAAAATATAACACTATTATTTTGCAACATGTTATAACATCAATCCCAATAGAAAGAAACATGGCTCCTAACATGACGGCCACATATCTGTTACGTATGACTAGAGTCTATTGTATATACTGTTCTCAGTGAGAATGCTGTAGGAAACTTAAAAATACTTGGCATGAAACTAACAATGCAAAGAAATTACTTTAAATCTTACAGTTCAGAAAGCAGATATTCAAAGGACATGAAACGGATACTTTTTCATAAAGTTGGTGGATATCTGGAATGCAAACACTCCCCTTTTTAAGTTAGTTGAAAGCAAATTACTGAGAGCTTCAGCCAACCTTGACGGTATCGTAACAAAATAAACAATAGGTTTCTTTTCTGACTTTCAACTAATTACCATGCAACTGAGTTACAGCTTTCTTTTTTTTTCTGTAATTTATGAACAATAAGTATGTCCTCTATGAGGTGCTTGCCACAGTATATAAAATCCCGTTTTACTTTTAATTTTGCTTGATAGTATACGCAGTATGTGTGTATATGTATATATATATATATATATATATATATATAAAATAAAACATTCAAGCACGATTAACTCCTCATTCACTCAGGATTTAAATCATTTTCAAGTCGCAATCTGGTAACTACTGGCTCGGGATGCTTCATTGTCCTGTCAGGGCTCTTAACCTCTACTTTGAAGGTCAAAGGAAAAACAGAAGCAGTTTCCTTAATTTTTCTATCATTTCTGTTTGTTTCATTTGGCTAAAGAACTTTAATCAGTTCAGCTCCAGGGACCATAAAATCTACAGGAGTAGCCATCAATGAAAGAAGGACAGTGTTTGCTTTAGACTAAAACATAAGAACACAAGACAAAGCTAAGCCCACAAATGCATTATACCTAACAGCTTATCTGATCAGAATAAGGTATTTCTTTTAAGGAATCTCACCCTGCACACTAAAACTGAACTAGATCCTCCCCCCTGGATAGTTCTGAAAGGTAACATGCCGTAACAAGTAATACAAGCTCTACAGAATCCTCCTCACTCGGACCTCTAACAGTTGACATAGAAATACAGGCAGGGCTGAGAGGAGCTCTGAAGGGGTTAATGAGAACTAGGCTGTGTGAAAGACACACCCCTTCTCCCTCTGCTTACTCTCACGCTGTGCTGAAAAAAAAAAAATCACTGAAACAGCTTGTGCTGTGCGGTGCTTAGATTCGATTCGATTCCTTAAAGTGACTCCAGGGTTTTTTGGGGTTTTTTTCTCAGTACTGTCCCTTAAACTGTTTATATTACACCAGAAGGGAAACCAGTGATTTCAACAGATAACAAAACCAGATACAAACAGACAGGGGGTCCGTACAGCCCTAGAAACAGTGAAGGACACAAACACCAGACGCTTCCTCCTTTTTGCGACCTGGACGCGGTCGCCCGGCCAGGAACTGCGCTACTCAGGAGTCCGCTCTCACTTGGTCTGTGTTTCAAGACCTCTCATCCACACACACACAGACAAACATGCTAGCAACGTTTTCCCCAAATTCCCAAGGCCTTACTAACCATACCATAGGGTCGGTGGCTTCTGCTTCGCTAACACCTATGCGAGGCTTACTAGGACCTCCTGGAGAGGTGATCAGGCTCTCTTTTTACCATACCATATTCCCAAAACTGACTATCTGAGTAGTAAAGAAAACTTCTACTCACCGGATCCGGTTCCTGATACCAAACCAGTATATGGGTTGGATCCTGGACTCCCCTCGGGTTCGGAGGTGTTGGCCAGCCAGACCCAGTAGTCCGCCGAGGCAAGGCAGAACCCTCTCCGATACAAGAGGACCGGTGGCGCCTGAGGTTTCCCCTGCGGTCGGACAGACACGGTTCCAACCGGGCCAAACCTTTGAGGCGAGAAGTCATGGTATATTTACTTGAATACCATCACACTACTCACACTTCCCGACCAATGCACCAAGAATAAGTAGCAGCTGATAAGCATGCAATAAATAATACCAGGAGTCAGTTGCAGGATCCAAGCCATTTAATGTGCACAGGCTCAGATGGGGCTGGTCCTCCCCCCCCCCCCCCCCCCCCCCAGTGGTCTCTCCTCTTTCTGCTGGCATGGTCTGACTCTTTCTCTGCTGTGGGTTTATTATGGAGATCATTATTTGATACCCTGTTACTACAAATTTGTTTTGCAGATTAATTGACTCTATATTGTGAAAGAAAGCAAAGTTGCTCACCTTTAACAGGTGTAGACAAGGAGATTCATTTTAAAATTGAAACAATCTATGTAGGTTTCTGCTTCTTTATAGAAATTATCTAGCTCTCTTGCTTTGATAAATCGGTTGCTATAGGAAAACTGTGATATTTTCAACCTTGTAAATTAGTAGCTTAAAGGAAAAGCTTTGGCTTGTATTTTGCAGGAGCGGGTCTGGGCTCTGGTAGTTAACTGCTCTCCAGCAGGGACTCTGGCTCATAAGGTCAAACATATCACTTAACATTTTTTCTTTGGTTATATTTTTAGAGTCCAGGAGAATTTGCCACTTAAATCCCCCCCCCCCCAATCTAACCCCCCCCCCCCAGCCACCGACCCCATAGCTTGCTTGTCTTACATTGGTCTCCCAGTTCACATAATAATTTTTTTCTATTAATCAACTCTCAAGTTTGTTGTTAATTACCAGAATAAAGCCGTTCTCACTCATACCAGTCATGAGTATAATTCAGTGCAATCGTGGTACTGCCTTAGTCTGAAGAAGACCATCTACAGACTTGGAGCCTGCCCTTTCTGTCTCTAGCTGTTTGCTGTGGAAAAGAAGTTAATGCAACTCGAACAGGATTTGTCTGCAATTAAAAGTGCCTGCCGGCCAATACAGACAATGTACGGCCACTCTCACAGGGCTTAAAACAACCCAGGAGTACTCTGGTAGATTGTGACCTGCGACACGCGAGCATCCATTTTCCCATGCTTTTACTGCACTGGAACATTTCAGCGCTCATGAAGGGTGCCTATAAAACGATGAGTGGAGAGGAACAGGTAAATATTGATCATTGTTTACTCCTTCGAAAAGTAGAAAGACTAGAGGACACGCAATGAAGCTACAGTGTAACCCATTTAAGACTAATAAGAGAAAATATTTTTTCACTCAACGTGTAATCAAACTATGGAATTCATTTCTGGAGGATGTAGTAAAAGCTGTTAATGTAGATGGGTTTAAAAGAGGTTTGAACAAGTTCCTGGAGGAAAAGTCTATACTGTAAACCATTATTAAAGAGGACCCGGGAAATCCACTGCTTAACCCTGGGGATAGGTATTGTGGAATCTGTGTGTCTTTGGAACCTGCCAGGTACTTGTGACTTGGATTGACCACTGTTGGACATAGGATACTGGGCTTGATGGAAAAGAGTGAGGGTCCATTAGTATGACACCAGACTGGCTTAGAAGCGTCTTGTGAGCGTCTTTCTGGCTGCTGTCAAGGTAAACATTTTGCAAAGGTGGGAAGGGAAGGGATTTTTGGATTTAACTAATGCCTTTTTCAGAAGATGCTGAAGGTGGTTACTTTCTGGTTCAGCGAGTATTTTTTGTCTTTCCAGATGGTTCACAATCTAAGTTTGTAGCTGAGGCAATAGAGGGTTAAGTGACTTGCCCAAAATCACAAGGATTTAATCCTGGCTTCCCTGGTTCCCAGCCCACTGCTCTAACCACTAGACTGTCGCTTTAGGGAAGAAGAACTGCAGATCTTTGGAGAAGAGGAAAGCAGCTTCGATGATATATTTAGAAGAGGGACCAAACCCACTCTGCAGCTGCTTTACCCTTCACCAGACAGTCTGGGCACGGCAGCATGAACTAAAGTGGGGACTGCGTTACATTTTCACTGCTGCCAAATAGGCCCCAGTCCTGAAAAATAGCCTGTAGATTTTGTGGATTGAGAGGCCTAAGCTTGTCCACCATGTAGTTCTGATTGCTCAATAGGTAAGTGACCTGAATTTGTATGAGTTGAGATCAGAAACTTTGTTCCTTATTGTTCCTCCAGTTTAGTCCTCAACCTCTGGATAGTGAACCTCCTCCTGCAGCTTGGAGACTGGGCATGTCAAAAACTCGTGACATCACTGGATATAGCCTGCTGGTCTCTCCCATCAGCCCCCAGTGTGTCCAGTCTCCATGCAGCAGGAGGACATAGTGAGCCTAGCTTCTGGGCTCACTTGGGGGAACAGATAAGGAGCATTCCTGATCGTCCCTCCAGTCTAGTCCAGGAATCTCTGGGTTGTCATCCTCCTCCAGCAGCTTTGGAGACTGAGAAACGTCATCACTTTGATGATGCTGGTATATATAAAGAGGGACCTCCTCCTCCTCACACCAGTTCTCTGTCTCCAAGCAGCTGGAGGATAGTGAGCCCAGAGGTTAGGGGCTCGCTAGAGGAACAATTAAGGAATTGGTAGACAGTTCGTCTGTGGAGAAGTTTCTTTTCTTTATTCCTTTTCTTTTTACTTCAGTTTTTTGGATTTATTTAATTTGAGTGGTTTTGCTGTGGGTTCCGTACCTTTAAGAGTTGAGGCGGCTGGTGAGGCCCTCCCCCTCCCGTCTAGCTTAATCGCAAGGAAAAGGCAGCGATTCATTTTATTGGGGGAAGAGACGCCGGCTGAAGTGCCGGTTCCCGATCCCGCAGTGCTGGGAGAGGAACCGGTCCCCCACGGCTCTGTAATGCATCAGAAGTGTTTCCCTGTAAGTGTTAAGAGCCGGCGGGAGGAGAGCGGCTAGACCGCCGGCGGCATTGGATGGGGCAGCAGTTTCGCAGCGATCAGGCCAGTTCCCGAAAAGTGCCCAGTCAGCCTGTCACAGGCAGGTGGAAGTGAGCCCGACGTGAGGTAAGCTGCTGGGGGTGCTCGGGGAGCTGAAACTACAGTTTGGGTGCAGGCGGCAGGCCCGACCATGTGCAATAGCGCGGGAACCGCCGTTTCAATGGCGGGAATATAAACCTGCTCCCGCTTTGAATCAGAAGCTTTGTTTTGAAAGCTGGGGGCCAGTTTTCACTTGGGGCTTTAGTTTAGAGCTTGGATTCGTTTTAAAGTAAAAAAAAAAAAAAAAAATATACAAAAACGTTAAGAGACAAGCCTGTGTAGTGCTGTACAAAGTGGGTATTTTATTTGAGTCCCTGGGTATTGGGGGACAGGGATGCCTTCTTGGCCGCAGTGTGTGCTTTGCAGTGCGAAGAGGGGAGCAGTCTCAGACATGGGGGTGTGCGGAGGCTGTATGCTGGAGGCTACCGAAATGGAAAAGGCCTTGGAGGGGGCTGGTTCCGCGGCTGAGGGGGAGCCTCAACAGGAGCCGGTGGCGCCAGCAGCTCTACAGCAGTAACCCGTGGCTGGGCCTTCCTCGGCTCCAGTTACGGCTCTGGCGGCAGCACCATTGCCGGGTGGTCTGGAAACAATTTTTTCCCCAGCTTTCATGCAGCTCATGCAGCAGGCTTTTGGGGGAGCTAAGAGAGCTTCCCCCCCTCTCGTCGGTGGAGCCGGAGGCGCTGGATAAGGGGTCGGATTTGCTGCGCCCTTTAGGGTTCTCCAAGGCTGCAGCTAAGAGACCTAGACTGGACGACGACACAGAGCAGTCTGTGGTATCGGAGGGACGGCTTTCCGATGAAGGGGAGCACGTACTAGAGTTGGATGACGATTTAGAGGAAGGAGAGATTGCGGGGCAGGAGGATCAGGCTAGGGTAGTCCGGATATTCCGCAGAGAGGAATTGCCTGCCCTTATTACAGAGATGCTTAATATGCCGACAGGGGGTTCGGCAGAGGAAGAGACCTTAGAGGATCCCTTATTGCAGACCTTTCGGAAGATGCAGAGGGTGTTTCCGATCCATAAGGTCGTGAAGGAGATGATTCTAGGAGAGTGGGATTTGCCTGAGGCAGCGCTCAAGGGGTCCAGAGCTATGGCGCGTCTGCATCCTCTGCTGGAGCAGGATAAGGATTTGTTTCGGTCCCTGAGGGTGGATGCGGCAGTAGCCGCTGTTACCAAGAAGATTACGATTCTGGTAGAGGGTAGCGCAGCTCTTAAGGACCCTCAGGACAGAAAGTTAGATACCTTGCTGAAGCAGGTGTTTGATGTATGTGCGTTGTCAGTGCAAGCTTCTATTTGTGGAGCATGGGTGGCTAGAGCTTGTTTGCGTTGGTCCCAGCGTCTTCAGGGAGACCAGGTAGGGGCAGCACACGCTGAAGCAGCCAGGTTAGAGTCCGGAACAGCCTACCTAGCAGATATCCATTACGACCTTATCCGCGGATTGTCTAATGGGATGGTGTCGGTGGTAGTTGCGTGTCGATACTTGTGGCTCTGTAACTGGGCAGCAGATAGCTCGTTTAAGGCTAGGCTTAGTAAGTTACCGTTCAGAGGTAAGCTCCTTTTTGGAGAGGACTTGGATAAGTTGGTGAAGGACCTGGGAGAGTCCAAGGGAGGTAGGCTCCCAGAGGATAAACAGAAGCAGGGACGCTCAAATTTGCCGGTTAAGGCCTGTAAAAGAGGGTGCTTGTTATGAATTAAAGCAAATTTCACAAGATCAGGGCAACCTGACCCAGTAACTGTTTTAACCTATCCGCTTGCAGGATGAGCACCCTCACCCTCTGTTCTATTTAATTAAGGAACTACAATCTGACCTAATATCTATTGTTGCACAAACTCTATTTGCTAATGCCACAAGTTCCAGTTGCTAAATTCACTAAAAGCAGAAATGTCTTTTTAAAGAGAGAGTTTTTAAATGTAATTCAGTCCTGTCTTTTCCTAGGTCTATAATCCTGTCTCATGTATAGTTTCATGTATAGCTGTTTTTTTGGTTCTATTCCAATAGATATTATTGATCCTGATCGGCTGTCTGTCTCTGAATCTGACAGCTCTAAGTCTGCATATCCTGGATAGGTCATAGGTGTATAAGTTTGTTCATCTGCTGCTGTTTCGTCTACCTCACTGATTATATCCAATTTACATTTGGGGCCTAGTAGAGTTATTCCTCGTCTACAGGTACCACCATCTTGGCAAGTATGCAAATTAAATGTCTTGCAAAGGATTGTGATTATTGAAGTCCATTCACACAAAGCTTGCCTTTTTAGAATAATGAAAACTCTTGTAGTTGGTCGAGTATAGACAAAATTAGAGTTTATTTATGGGGTGATTATTCCACACACAGATTTGCTTGGTAACACCTTCCAGATAACTTCTCCAGGGTTTTATTCAACACAAAATAAGGCAACTGAAATATCTTATGCAAATAAGAATCAGAGTCCTTAATAGAACAGAAAGGCTTCTTTCAGCCACTGCTAATAAACTCCTTAGCAGTGCTGGGGAAAAACAAATCAAAGAGGGAAACTTCTTTATACAGAAACAATGCTCACTTTCTCCATACAGAAAAGAACTTTTTAAACCTACGTGTGCACGGCTTGTGCTGGGCTCTCCTCCACCAGCAGGTGACAATTAACTGCAATCAGTAGCTTGATTTCAGCACACGTACAAAACCTTCCCAAAAACGTTTTCATTCAACCAAACTTTATGGGAAGCTAATATTTAGAATGTTTCCTTTTGATGTTTGCTCTGATATTTAGGATTTTCCTAAAATAACAACTTAAAGAACAGTCCATATAATTTTCCCCTGTATCAGATATTGAAACCTTGCTCTTGAAATTTCATTGACTCTGTTTCTCCGTCTGACTCAGAGGGCTTTAGGAACTGACCTCTACACGGAGAGAAACTGTTTCCCTGCTGTTTGCACTGCTCAAAGCTAGGGAAATGTTCACAGTTCCTACCTGAATCCAGGCAAGCGTCAGGCTGCTTCTTCTGGTATTCTGGCCAGTATGCAATAGAGCTTTTGTGTCCTGTCCTCCAGTTGGTATCTCTGGACCTCAGGATCTTTTCTCCAGACGTCCTCCAAGAGGTATTTGGGCTCCTTTCTTCCTTAGCTGCAACAGCCCTCTTCCTAGGCGTTGCTTGAGGGTCCTTGGCTGTGGATCTACAGACCTCTGGCTTTTTCCAGTCCTCTGAACCTTTCCCCCAGGTATCTCTCCAGGCATAGGTACTTTTCTGAGCTCCTCTCTTGGACCGTCTGCTTCCTTGTCCTTGTTCCTTCAGGTTCCGATTGTTCTTCCTTCTGTTCTCATTCTCCTTTTGATTCCCCTTCTCCTTCTGTCTTCCTGAAGATTCCCCTCTAGCTTTAAAGGGCTTAGATTGCAAGTCCACCCTTGCATTCTTCAGGTGTTGTGGATTAAGCATTCTTCTAGGGGCTGTTTGATTAGGGATGACATAATGCTTTCTCTGATTAGACACATGCTTTTCCACTCTAGCTCCCCTAGGGACTTTCTGCATACAGGTGCATTCTGGAACATGTAGTCTTTTAGGGAAACAAGCTGTCTTATTTCTATAACCTGCCAGCACAGGTCCCTTGATCAGAGTAAATTCTCCTCTATTGTCATTACTCCCTGAGCTTTGATAAGCTTCCTTATCACAGGCCCCACAACGGGAGTTTTGTCGCTTTTGAGCCCCTAGATTTAGTCAGGGTCAGAGGGGGCGTTTTCCCTATCGGAGTCAGGCGTTTCGGGGAGGAGGCAGCCACAAAACCTCTGCCTGCCCCCAACCCCAGAAAGTCGCAATGATGCGAGGGGGACCCAGGCAGCGGTGGTGTCGGTCGGAGGGAGGTTGCGAGACTTCTACCCTGCCTGGGTCCAGATAACTTCGGACCGGTGGATGCTCAAGGTTATCCGCGATGGTTATGCCCTAGAATTTCTACACCCAGTATCGGACTCGTTCGTTCAGTCTCCCTGCAAAGCAGTTCTGAAATGCAAGGCGGTCAGGCAGACCCTGGACAGGCTCCTTGCTCTCAAGGCAATAGTGCCGGTCCCTGTAAGCGAATGCGGTACCGGTCGATACTCCATTTATTTCGTAGTACCAAAGAAGGACGGTATGTTTCGTCCAATCTTAG
The DNA here is from genome assembly GCA_033557465.1 of Ichthyophis bannanicus. Classification (NCBI taxonomy): domain Eukaryota; kingdom Metazoa; phylum Chordata; class Amphibia; order Gymnophiona; family Ichthyophiidae; genus Ichthyophis; species Ichthyophis bannanicus. The sequence continues at coordinate 25,259,976 of CM066035.1, forward strand.
ATCTGAAAAGGGTGAACCGCTGTCTCCGAGTTTCTCATTTCCACATGGAGACGTTGAGGTCCGTGATAGTGGCGGTACGAAAAGGAGAGTTTCTGTCCTCCTTGGGCTTGTCGGAGGCGTACTTGTATATTCCCATTCGGCAGGAACACCAGAGGTTTCTCCGGTTTGCGGTACCAATGGGTCATTTTCAATTCTGAGCGCTTCCCTTTGGTCTGGCTACCGCACCAAGGACATTCACCAAGGTAATGATAGTAGTAGCCGTGTATCTGAGAAAGGAAGGCATCTTGGTTCATCCTTATCTGGACGATTGGCTCATCCGGGCAAAATCGAAGTCCGAAAGCGAGAGGGCCACGACCAGGGTGGTAGCGTGTCTCCAAGACCCTAGGTTGGGTGGTCAATGTTGCGAAGAGTATGTTTACGCCATTGCAGAATCTCGAGTACCTGGGGGCAAGGTTCGATATGGCAGTAGGCAGTGTTCCTGCCAAGCGAGCGGAGAATCTCAGGAAGTTGGTGCGCGAGTTTCTGCGGATGCCGGTTCCCACGGTGTGGCATTATCTTAAGTTGCTAGGGACAATGGCAGCAACGCTCGCATTGGTTCTGTGAGCGAGGGCTCATATGAGACCATTGCAGAGGGCGCTGCTCAGAAGGTGGACTCATCAGAACGACGATCTCTCCCAAAAGTTGCCCTGCCCAAGCGAGGCAAGGAGGGCTCTAACATGGTGGTTGGTCCCAAGAAATCTTCTGCGCGGGATGCCCTTGGAGCCGCCCAGGTGGTTAGCCCTGACAACGGACGTCAGCCTCCTAGGCTGGGGAGCGCATTTTCAAGGAAGATTTGCTCAGGGTCAGTGGTCAGAACAAGAAAAGCGTTGGGCGATCAACAGGCTTGAGCTCAGGGTGGTGAGGCTAGCCTTGCAAGCGTTTCAACCTTCGGTGCGCTCAAAGCCGATTCGAGTGTTCTCCGACAATGCTACCGCGGTGGCCTACATCGGTCGCCATGGGGGCACAAGCAGTGTGTCTCTGGAAACCGAGGCAGAAGAGTTGTTCGGGTGGGTCGAGAACAACCTCAAGGCTCTCTCGGTGGCTCATGTGGCAGGAGTAGACAATGTCGAGGCCAACTTCTTGAGCCGGGTGAAGGTAGATCCCGGAGAGTGGGTGCTTCATCTGGAGGTTTACGACATGATAGTTCGGCGATGGGGACCGCCGGTGATGGATCTGATGGCAACGTTTCACTCAGCAAAGGTCAGCCAGTTCTTCAGCAGAAGAAGAGAGAGGATTTCAGAGGGTCTGGATGCTCTCATTCAGGATTGGCCAACGGGGCAGCTCTTGTACGTGTTCCCGCCGTGGGTTTTGATAGGCCGGGTAGTGCAATGTATCGAGCTTCACAAGGGATTAGTGATATTGATAGCCCCGGATTGGCCGAGGAGGCTGTGGTATGCGGATCTGCAGAGTTTGTTGGTAGAGTGCCCCTGGCAGCTGCCAGGCAGGAGGGATATTTTATCACTGGGTCCCCTGTTCATGCCTCAGGTGGATCGATTCTCGCTTACGGCCTGGCTCTTGAAAGGGCTAGGTTGAGAGCTAGGGGATATTCCGCAGCTGTGATTTCCACGCTATTAAAGGCGCAGAAGCGGTCTACTTCTTTGGCGTATGTGCGAGGGTGGCGCCTGTTCGAAGCTTGGTGCGAGGTACGGTCGGTAGAGACCTTGAAGTCGTCGGTGCCTCAGGTCCTCGCGTTCTTGCAGGACGGTTTTCAGAAAGGCTTGGCGGCTTCGTCCTTGAAGGTGCAGCTGGCAGTGCTATCCCATTATAGAGGAAAGATCAAGGGGGTGAGCTTAGGGGCGCATCCGGATGTGAAGCGTTTCCTTCGGGCGGTGTTGCTGCTGAGGCCGCCTAATCGTCTGGTAGTGCCAACTTGGGATCTGTCCTTAGTCTTGGAGGCATTGGGGCGAGCTCCCTTTGAGCCCTTGGCTAGTACTTCATTGAAGGATCTCACGTTGAAGGTGGTATTTTTGGTAGCTTTTTGTTCGGCCAGGAGAATTTCCGAATTGCAGGCTTTATCTTGCTGAAAACCGTTTGTCCTTTTTCGAGTCAAAGGTGGTCTTGAGACCGGTTACGTCATTTTTGCCAAAGGTGGTTTCCCCCTTTCATATGAATCAGGTAGTGTCTCCAGCAAAGTTCCCAGGATCAAGCGTCAGAGGCTTTGCATCGGCTGGATGTACGCCAGGCCTTAAAGAGGTATGTTAGCCGGACGGCTGATTTCAGGAGGTCCGATAGACTTTTTGTTCTTTTTGGGGGGGCCTAGAAAAGGGGAATCTGCTTCAAAGGCCTCTATTTCCAGATGGATTAAAGAGGCAATAAGATTCTCAAGAGCAGAGATGTCTCTCTCCATACAAAGATTCGACTTGTTCAAGCCATGGTATTTTCAATAACATCATATGGATGTGAAAGCTGGACAGTGAAAAAGATAGACAGGAAGAAAATTGATGCCTTTGAATTATGGTGCTGGCGGCGAATACTGTGTATACCATGGACTGCCCGAAGAACAAACCAGTCGGTACTAGAGGAGATGAAACCTAAGCTTTCTTTAGAAGCTCAGATGACAAGACTTCCACTTTCATACTTTGGACACATCATGCGAAGAGAGAGATCATTAGAGAAAGACATTATGCTTGGCAAGATAGGTCAACGCAAAAGAGGAAGGCCAGCAATGAGACGGATCGATACAATAACAGCAGCTACGGGTACCAGTCTGTCAACAATGAGCCGCCTGACTGAAGACCGAACACAATTTAGGATAGCTATCCAGAGGGTCGCCATGAGTCGACTCTGACTTGACGGCACTTAACAACAACAACATCGTCGGCATATTTGTTGAAAGGTCGAAGAGTGCCTGAAGGGCTGAAGGCTCATTCGACTAGGGCCCAAGCGGCTTCCTGGGCAGAGTCTAGGTTGGTCCCAGCGGAGGAAATTTGTAAGGCGGCTACTTGGTCGTCCTTGAATACTTTTGTCAGGCACTACCGTCTGGACGTTCAGGCGAAAAGGGATGCCTGTTTTGGTTCAACAGTGCTTCAGGTGGGGATAGCAGGTCCCTCCCGTTAAAGAATTTTTTTCACTGCTCTGTTACATACTCAGAGATTCCGGGACTAGACTGGAGGGACGATCAGGAAGAGGAAATTAGACTTACCTGATAATTGTAGTTCCTGAAGGAACTCCAGTCTAGTCCCGGATCCCGCCCAGGGATTCCAGGATGGTCTGGTGCCTGAAGCAATCAGTTTTCACAGGTAAGCAAGAGTAAGCTTATTGCACAGCTGGTCATGGTTCTGCTGTTTTTTGCGGCAGCTGATCGCACTAACGTTGAGTTAAGGGGTAGAGTAGGAGGTCACCTGGCTCCAGAGGGTTAGGGAGTGGGCCTCGTGTTTTTCGTTATCCATAGTTTGTTGTGGGGAAAGGGGGACCAGGGTGGTGATAGGTGTCCCTTTCTAGTTTGTAGTTCAGTTAGTTGTGGGTGTTCTGTATTGCATTGTTGTTTAATTGTTGCTCCGGTGAGTGTGCTGTGTCAATAGGTAACTGATGTGAGGAGGAGGTCCCTATATATATATATATATATATATATATATATATATATATATATATATATAGATATATATATATATATACCAGCATCATCAAAGTGATGACGTTTCTCAGTTTCCAAAGCTGCTGGAGGATGATGACAACCCAGAGATTCCGGGACTAGACTGGAGTTCCTTCAGGAACTACACTTAGCAGGTAAGTCTAATTTCCTCTTTAGTGTGACAAATTTTACTTTTGATTTTTACCTCTTAATTTTACTTTTAATTCAGTTACCTTTGGTTAATTGGCAATCAGGGATTAGTTCCCTTTAGTTGTTAGGAGCAAATTTCCTTATATTTACAGTAATTTTAAATTTGAGCCTGGCTCTTTAAATTAGTAGCAGCTCTCGCCTTCGCTCCTTGTCAGTTATTTTCACTTACTGCAGTCATTTGTCGGTGCGGATCTCTCTCCCTTGATGGTACGGACCCGTACAGCCACACTGAAGCTGTGTGAGACGGAGCCTCTCCGTTGTTGCGGGATTTTAATTTTACTCTGTGGAACCAGCTGAGCGGTCCTCACCTTGGCTGCCGGGCGTGGCGGCACAGCTTGAGGATCGGATGAATTCAAGGTGGTAGCAGGCTGCGTGGCTTTCAGCCCTGTAGGTAAGGCCTTCGGACTCTGTCGGTCTGCTGAGGCCTCCTTTTTGCAGCGACGGCTGTTCTTGGCACCAAACTTGGTTGGCAAAGGGGCGGCCATTTTCTCTCTAGGTATTTGGACCGCGTAGCGGGAGTTGCCTGTGTGAGGAAGACGACAGACAGAATAGCTAGATTTTTAGGTCTAGTGTTTCTTTGTTTTATTTGTAGGTTTTTTGAGGCTCGGGGGGTTCCTCAGCCTTAAGGGGGCTGTTGTCAGTCCTCTCTATTTTTAAGTTTATTCTTAGTTTTATAGGACAGCAGTTTGGGCATTGATCTCTGATGCCACATGTTCTTTCCCTCCTAATCATGTCTCTGAGGAGCATCTGTTAAGTCTCGGGATATTAGGCAAATTGCCAGCTTTTAGGGTCTTCAAGAGCAGAGCCCTAACTTGTACGTGGAAGGAGGGACAGGCTGGAAGTGTGCTTTTGTGTATTCTATAGTGAAAGTTGCCCAAACGCTTGTGGTTTCACAGGGACAGGTTTAGGAAACCTTAGGATATAAAAAAAAAATATAATAATAATGACAGTTAAACTGTCAACCAAGAAGTGCCTGTGCTGCGGTCTATGGCCACCAGAGGGCAGCTGGTACACTCAATAGTGCCTTTCTGTGACCGTGTGTATGCAGCCATCATCAGATTGATCTCTGCAAGTCAGGGACGAAATAACCACAGGGCCACCTCATGGGCTCTCAGGGGTTAGTGACTAAACAAGCAACTGTAATGTTCTGCAAATCAAGATTATATGACCAAGATTTAAAGCTCTTAACTTCTATATCGTTTGTCGGGCTCGGGTGCCCTAAAGGCCACTGGATGGCAGCGCTGCTCATGAATCACATATAGTATTCAGTGCCCCCATCGCTGGGGGGGGGGGGAGAGAGGGGGTAGTAAAATACGAAATCGTATTCCTCATCAGGTTCACACAGGCAGCAACCTCTAAGACCTCCACTTGCAAGGTTGTCGGTGTATCCTACTGCTATTTCTCTCACTGCAGGAAGGTGGTGGTGGGGGGGGGTCTCATCTATTTCTAGAGCCTGTGCTGTCAGAGCAGGGCTTTAAGCACTTAGCAGGGGCACTGACCCGTCTGTGCCATCTTGTTAAAGGGCCCGTGCTGAGGGTGAAGAGAAGGACGTCTAGGTAGCACAGTCTGGGGCTTAGCGCTCCAGGGCACTGGAAGGTTTCATAGAGGAAGTCAATACTCTGTGTATGCTCCATGCATTCAGCCTATGTTCAAGCGTGCTCACTGCACTGTGTTTGGGTGACAGGTGCTGGGTCACCCGTATATGTAGATGTGCATTTTGAATGTGCTCACAATTGCTTAAGCATGATTTTTGGGTGCACTCTTTGCAGAGTGAGACTGCATTTCTTTGCTCACTGTATTATCAGACTAAGGTAATTTTCTCCAGTAATGGGATGTCGATTGTAATAATGTGCGTGAGGTCCTCATGGTGTTACATGGGGTTGGAGATGCAGTCGTGGGATCTGCTGTGGAGTGAGCTGTCCGGAGGAGCTACAGTGTCACAGTCACCAGATTCCCTTTCTCTTTGGGCTTTGCTCCCAGATCCTAGCCCCTCTTTCCCTCTGATGTCCAGGACGCAAGATCCCTGGCCCACTGGACAATCTATTCTCAGCCTTTTCTCAATGCTGGCAGAAGGACTGGGAGAGCGAGAAAGGAAGACCAGGAATCAGCACCAGCTCTGATGTCTCTCCACTGCCAGTGTTTGCTACGGTCACATATTCCCAGTCAGTTATTTATTTGAGTATACTGATTGCCTACAGGTCAGGGTGGCATACAGTCGATTACGGTATTTCTGTTTCCCTTGTCCCTGAAGGGCTCACAATTTATGTTTTGGTACCTGAGGCAGAGGGTTAAGTCGCTTAACGAAGGCCAGAAGGACCACCTGTGGGACCAGAAACCCCAGTTTTTATGGCCCAAGATTGGAATTCAAACCCTTGGTCCTCTGGCAACTTGCCTCAACCACTAGGCTGCACTGCTCCGTGTGAGCTAGCCACAGGGTCATAGGGCCAGGCGCAGCCTGTTACTTCCAAGGCAGGGACCTTGGGGAGGTTCCGTTCATAAGGATACGAGAAATGCCATACTGGGTCAGACCAAGCTCTTTCAGGTCCAGTATCCTGTTTCCTAGGGTAGCCAATCCAGGTCTTAAGGACCTGGCTGGTTTCCAAAAAGACAAATAGGCTACTCAATGCTTGTATCGGGACAAGCGGTGGATTCATGTATGCTCATATTTTAAGGGTTCCGTTGCATGTACAACAGATGTGATGCTCTGTTGGGTTGTGTGCCTTGTAGAACATCTCGAATTAGTGAAAGTTGGTATAAAAAAAATTATAATTTTCCAGCTTCTCTCTAATAAAAGGTTATGGACCTTTCCTCCAGGAGCTTGGCCAAAAACTTTGTTAAACTTCACTACTTTCGGAGATCGTTTCGCGCAAGGCTCTTGGAGTACACAGGAGACCCAGTGGTCAATCAATCGACTGGAAATGCGAGCGACAAGCCGGGCATTGCAGGCGTTCGAAGCTACGGTGACAGGTTGAGCGGTGCAAGTACTGTCCAACAACTCCTCGGTGGTGGCCTACATCAATCAGCAGGGCAGAACTGGAAGTGTGGCCATAGAGGCCGCAGAAGAGGGTCTGTGTGTGTGGATAGAGCTTTGGCTGCCAGCGTTTTCGGTGGTGCATGTTGCGGCTAAGGACATTGTGATGGTGGATTTCCTCAGCTGGGTCTGAGTAGATGCCAGAGAATGGGAGTGGCATCTGGAGGTGTTCGCACAGATCGGTCGCATATGGGGACAGCCAGTAATGGACCTCATGGCGGCGTTTCACTCTGTGTAAATGGGTCGCTTTTTCAGCAGACGACGTGAAAGGAGGTCGGAAGGCATCGGCGCACTGTTTCAACAGCAGCCGTCGTCCGGTCTTCTCTGTCTTTCCACTGAGTACTCATAGGTCGAGTGGTTCTGCGTATCGAAGCGCTTCGGGGAAACGTGTGGTTGGGGGCCTCAGGCTGGCCAAGGCGCCCGTGGTATGCCAGCCTCATACGGTTGCTCGACGGGAATCCATGGAGGTTTCCGACATTGGAGATTCTGTTGCTACGGAGTTCCCTTCGAATGCCTCAGGTGCATCGGTTTTTGCTTACGGGGTAGCCATTGAAAGGGCAAGCTTAAGGAAATAGAGTTGCTCGACAGCAGTCTTTGCTACCTTGCCGCAAAAAAAAAAAGTGTACGTCCTTTGCATATGTGCATATATGGTGCATCTGAGGATGGGTTCTCGCGGAGGCACGCTCGCGCGACAACAGTGTCAGTTCCCTTGGTATTAAGTTTTCTGCAGGGCGGGTTTGGTAAAGGTCGGTCCTGGAGAGTTCAGTTAGCAGCTCTGTCTTGCTATAGGGGCAAAGGATAGGGAGTGGCTCTCATGCACAGGTCGATGTGGTACGCTTTCTCAGGTGGTTACCAGACTGTAGCCCTCTCGTAGGATATTAATTCCACCGAGGAAGCTCAAGTTGGTTTTAGGAGCGTTAGCGCGCCATTAGGGCCCTTGCAACAGGCATAGATTATGGGTTTTGCCTTGAAGACGGGATGTTTGGTGGTCATCTGTTCGGCGAGGCGATTTTCGGAGTTGCAGGCGTTGACCTGTCAGGAATTGTTTTTTGTCTGTCTCCAGACAGAAGGTGGCCTGGCAGCTGGTTCCGTCGTTGTTGCCAAAGGTGGTTTCTACGTTCACCTAACTAAAATGGTCTCTCTTCCAGCGCTAGGTATGGTGGAGGGGAGCGTATTGAACCATAGCTTGCGCTGTTTGGACGTCAAGAGAGCGCTGTGGCAGTGTTTAAAGGTTTCAGAAACCTTTGCAAGGCGGATCGTCTCTCTTTGGGGTGTTCGGAGGGCCCTGCAAAGGGAAGCGGCGGCGAAGGAGTCCATTTCTGGATGGATTGGAGCAGCGAGTGCGTTGGCTTATCTTCTACGGGACCGTACAGTCCCAGGGAGCTTACGAGCTCACTCTACCAGAGTGCAAGCGTCTTCTTGGACGGAGCACAGTTTGGTTCCGCCATTGAACATCTGTAGGGAGGTCTCTTGGTTGTCTCTCCATACTTTCAATAAGCACTACTGCCCAGATGTTCTGGCGGCTAAGTATGCCGTTTTCAGGGAGGCAGTGTTGAGATCTGGCTGGAAAGGTCCCTCCCAATGATTACTGCTCTGATACATCCCAGAGGTTGAGGATTAAACTGGAGGAACGATAAGGAAATAGGAATTACACTTACCTGGTAATTGTGGGTCCTTGAGTGACTCCAGTTTAGTCCTCATTTCCTCCCGGGGATGGGGTCTTAGCAGTGTTTTTTCTGTTGGGGGAAGTGCAAGGTTAAAAGTGGATATAGGCCTTCACTGGTGTTAAGTCGTTTTGTTGCTTCCATTTGTTTTGCGCTATATTGTTATATATTATTATAATATGATATTGTTATATATATTGCCATATTGCTCTGGATTGTTTAGGGCTAGGCATTCGACAGAAAGGAGAGCATGCAGGAAGCAGTCCCTTTCCTTCTGGAAGGGGAGTAGTAGGTAGATAGGTTTTATGTTCTGCGTGCCCTTGAATATAATAAGTTAAAAAAAAAAGTTACTGATTTTTTGCTCCTTTGAGTCTGCTTTGTCAATAGTTCACTGGGGGCTGATGGGAGAGACCAGCAGGCTATATCCAGTGATGTCATGAGTTTGACATGCCCAGTCTCCAAGCTGCAGGAGGAGGTTCACTACCCAGAGGTTGAGGACTAAACTGGAGTCACTCAAGGAACCACAATTACCAGGTAAGTGTAATTCCTATTTTGTGTTTATTTGATTTGCTTAACTGCCCTTCACATATGCGGAAGGGGGGATCAAAAAGTTAAAACAAATATAGGAAGGAACTCCATAATTAAAAATGACAGTTAAGACCAATCATACCAGGGATAGGGTAGGGGGAGAGCAGGAGATGATACTCGAGGAACCGGTAGGTTAAAGGTAGTACTAAACAGATATGTTTCAGGTGAGCTTTGAATTTAGTATATGAAGGTTCAAGTCTGAGGTCAGAGGGTAGGGAATTCCAAGAGGCAGGGGCAACAAAGTAGACAGCTGAGGAATGAGTGGAAGACAGCCAGGCCCGGGAAACAGAGGGAAGGTGAAGGCGATTGGCATGAATACTACAAAGGACGTGACGTGGCATGAATACTACGAGGAGTGTAAAAGCAAAACATCAGAGAGATAATGGGGGGAACCTAGAATGTAATTCACGATGAACCAGAATGAGCAACTTATATTGAAGATGTAACTTTACCGGGAGCCATTGGTGACGAATCAAGAGTGGAGTAACATGTTCAAAGCAGGAGGCATGGGCGAGAATACAGACTGCTGTGTTTTGGATGAGCTGGATGCAGTGTAGTTGATATTGGGGGAGGCCAAGGTAAACCATATTGAAGTAATCAGTCTTGGATATGCAAGTGTGAGAAATAGTGTGGTTAAGAATTGAACAGAAAGGACTTCCGGTGGCGCTGGCTGAAGGAATGGCAGTGCGCTTACCGTGCTCCGACATTAACACCCATCTCCAAGCACAAAGGACCCCTGAAGTGGTGGACTTTTAGCACGGAAGTGTGCTTGGGGAGATGAACCCTCTCGCGCCCCCCCCCCCAACCACAAAGCAAAAGACACAGGGGTCGAAGTGACCCCGGGGAAAAAACGAAAGCGGCGAATCCAGCGGCGGACTAGCTGGCAGTTGGGCCAGCGCGGGAATCCAGGCTCGGTTCCTAAGGAGCGGATAGAGCTGCCCTGACGAGCTTAAAGCAGAGCGGAGCGGATAGCCGGCAGCGGTGGCGGGCTGAGTGCGACCGTTCTGAGAGGCAGTGAGTGAGTGATTGGAGCTGGAGACTGTCCGCCAGGGCTAGCACGTGGCGGTAGAGAGAGGAGGCCCAGTACTCTCTGCAGTATTCTCGGCGGATGCTGGCTTGTGGCTGAGTGGGGGGTCAGAGCTGTATCTGCCGGGTGATTAGCAGAAGGAGCCAGTACCTTCCCAAGCGGTCGGAGGCAGGTGGGATTTGTGCGAGCGCTATAGCCAGCGGGGGGACCAGCTGAGCCTCTGGAGGAGAAGCAAGGTCGGGTGAAATCCCCCCCCCCCCCCCCCCCGTGCTGGGCACAAAAGAATATTGTAAGAGATCTGAAGGCAGCGGATGGCGGCAAGGAAATCTGCCATGGAATTTAGAGCTTATTCCTTTAAAAATACAGGGAGTGCCAAAGGCTACGTGGCAAAAATGGCGACAACCAGTGGAGAGCAAAGGGACCTGGATGAGCAGTTTATAACAAAATCAGAACACTTCACCATCTAAGACCGCTCCTGGAACCAGAAGATTTTCGGACCGTTTACCAAGCTCTTGTGACCCCGCATTTTGATTACGCGAACGCCATATTACATGGCCTTCCAAAAGCCACTATAAACCCGCTGCAACTAGCCATGAATGCAGCAGCCCGAATTCTTCAAGGGTCTTCAAGGAATGAGCATACAACACCAATACTAAAAAATCTGCACTGGCTCCCAATTCAAAGCAGGATAACTTTTAAGGTGCTGACTATGACGTTCAAAGCCGTTAACAATTGTTCCGCTTCATCAGTCATAAATCTCATTCAGAAGACACCCCCTAACAGAGCGAGAAGATCAGCCGCTATAAGTACTTTGACCTTACCAAGGCAGATCACTAAATGCTCACAAGCAGCTAGGGCCAGAGCTTTTTCGCTCTATGCACCTACCCTCTGGAATGTCCTACCCCCCGCTATCAGGGCTATCTCAGTTATTTCCCAGTTTAGAAAGGCACTTAAACGTCATCTTTTCATACTGTATTACAATGATCAGGCCCACCCTCCACAGCAAGTCATGCCCAGTGACCCACGTAATCGACCCACTAGTAATGACCACGTAGGATCGAAATCTAACTCCCGGACCCGGATCCACCCGACAAGTAGCAACACCTTCACTCTAATATCAGCCTTTACATAGATGAGCCAATAGGACGCAACAGAGTTATATTTGAACCTGTGATGTAATATTCCTGTATATATATGTATATAGTTACCTTGTTTATTTGTACCCAGTTACAAATCCCCACGTTCTATTGTAAGTCCAGTGCAGACCTTCTGTCCTGGACAGTTGTGTTTTAATGTAAACCACACTGATGCAGAAGAGCGCGGTATATAAGAAAGTTAAATAAATAAATAAATTAAATAAATGAGAGGGGAGCAGCAGGAGGTCCAGCGAGCGAAATCCAAGCACTGAGATCAGATCTGAAAGAGTGGTTTGACTCAATGAGACGAGCTAGGAGCAATGAAGAATGAGGTACACGGCTGGATACAGGAGATGAGGGAAGAAATGGCATCCCTGGGGACCAGACTTGAGGAGGTGGAGAATAAAATGGAGGAGCAGGAAGGGAGATGGGCGCCTTATGAACATTGAGTAGAGGCTCTCAGTGAGGCGCAAGATGACCTGTGGCAGAAAGTAGAAAACCTGGAGAATAGGTCAAGGCGCTCGAATATCCGGATGCGAGGTCTGCCTGAGAGCGAAAGGGTGGTGAACTAGGTGGCCCTGGCAGAGGAATTCTGTGGGGCGGCCCTCAAAGCTGCTGATATGGATGCGGAAGGCGTATGTCTTACAGTGGACAGAGCACATAGAGCCCTGGGGCCAAGGAGAGAGAATAGAGCACGAGATGTGGTCGTCTGCCTGCATGAATTCAGATCCAAAGAACTGGTGATGAAGGCTTCCAGGAAGCTGGGCAAGATCAAGTGGCAAGGATCCGGAGGTGGAAGTGTTTGCAGACATCTCTAGCCTCACCATTAAAAAACGTAGGGAGTACCAAGCGGTGACCAGGAGACAGAGAAGAAAATGTGAGGTACCACTGTCTGTTCCCAGTGGGCCTGCAGTTTACAATTAATACAAAAATGGCGACAGCTCACTCGGTGGAAGCGGCTAAATCGAGTATGAAGCAGGCAGGGTGGACTGATATTCCCGCGATAGCTCCGGGGAGTCCAGACTGACGGGATAGGAGGGGTCAGGAGAAGGAACCACAGCATCAGTGGAGTCGGGTGCCTGGAGGAGCAAGAAGCTTAAGACGCCAGAGACTGCCAAAATGAGGACTTTGCTATGCCTGATTGTATGTTGGGTTAAGGTGGATGGGGGTGGGGGTGGGGGGAATGGAATTGTATTGTATTGAATTGACTTGACTAGTTTTGAATGGCTACTGCATGGGCTTGGGGTGTTTGGGAGAGGTGACATGGGGGAGGGACAGGATTTCTTGTTCCCCTTCTATTTGGGATTGTGGGGGGGGGAGTAGGCAATCGAGAAATTGGAAGGGGAGGGGTGGTCGGCGGGAGGTCATATGGAAGGGTTCCAAGGGGAGCCGATGGAGGAGAGGGAGGGAGGGCGAGGAGGGCAGGGAAAGGAGAGAGTCGGGGGTCGGAGGGGAGGGGGTCGGGGGGAGGGGGGTAATTGATTAAGAAGAGGTGTGGGGAAGAGCGGGAGGGGTCAGATAGCACTATGCCGGAGATAAATATCATGTCAATGAATGTTAGAGGCCTCAATTCCTTTACAAAGCGACAGCTATTAATGAAAGAGTGTACTAGGCTGCATGGAGATATTGTCTTTATACAGGAGACCCATCTTTTGACTAAGGATGAGAGCCGGGTGAGTCATCCCCAATACCCGCAGCAATTTTTTGCTTCAAATAAGGTAAAGAAAAAGAAGGGAGGAGTGGGGATCCTGCTATCGGCACGGATTCTAGGACAAGCGGGGGAGGTAATTAGGGATAAAATGGGGAGATTTGTGGTCGTAAAATTGCAATGGGATCAGCAGCTATATACTCTGGTTAATGTGTATGCCCCGAATATTAAACAAGGCCAGTTCTTCCGGGAGCTTCAGAATAAGCTAATTGGGTTATCAGAAGGTTGTCTGATCCTGGAAGGCTATTTTATTTATTTATTTATTTTTATTTATTTACATTCTCTTATATACTGCGTTATTCTGCATCAGTGCGGTTTACATTGAACAAACTGAAATTACATTGAACAGGGCATTATAACTTGGAGATTACTATTTTACAGGGAACATGGGCTATGGAGGGTTAAGTGGCTTGCCCAAGACCACAAGGAGCACCTGTGGGACTAGAAACTCCAGTCCTTCCGGCCCAAGGTTGCTGTCCTCTAGTGGGATTTGAACCCCCAACCTTCCGGCCTGAAGTACCTTGCCCCAACCACTAGGCCACTCCTCCACTCCACACTTGTGGGTCTAAGGTCACTTTTAATGTGACCTTAGACCCACGAGTGGACACATCTAGGGTGTCGTCCTCGTTGTCAAAACAGCATAGGGCGAGTTTGAAAAAGCTAATTGCGGGCTTAGGCCTGGTCGATCTGTGGAGGGAAATAAACAAAGGGCAAGGGACTACTCTTTCTTCTCAGCGGTGCATAGGGTGTACTCCCGCATAGATATGATACTGGTAGACCGTACCCTGGTAGCTGCAGTACAGAAGTGTGAGATTAAAGAATGCACTTGGTCGGACCATGCCCCAGTTATCTGTGCAATCCACCTTTGGGCTCTAGAAGGAATAGAGGGTGGTGGAAGCTAAACGAATCCCTGTTGGAGGATAAAATGGTGGTGCGGCAGATTACTGACAGCATAGCAGAATATCTGTTGTTGAATGAGACGGGGGATTGTACGCCGGGGACAGTCTGGGATTGTTTAAAGGGGTAAACTCATTGCAGTAGGAGTGCATCGTAAAAGGGTGAAGTTGCACCATAGGAATGTTTGTTAGCGGGGATTGGGGAAGCGGAGGCTAAATTAATAAAGAACCCGAGGGATACCCAGGTAATTAAGGAGTTAGGGGCCTTAAGGAGGGAATTGAGTGAATTGAATATGCAGGAGATTCGGTATAAACTCTCCATGTTGCAACAGAAGAGCTTTGAGTTTAGTAATAAGGCGGGGAGGATGCTGGCGCGCAAAATACAAAAGTTGAGAGCTAGGAACACAATAGTAAGAATTAAGGACGAAGGGGGGAAGGATCTATGGGCAGGGGATGACATAGAGGAGAGATTATACAATTTTACCAAAAGTTATACACACCAGAGAAAGTAGTGGATGAAGATAAAATACAGGACTATTTGGAAAAGGTCAAGATGGCTCATCTCGAGGGGGAAGAAAGCGTGGAGCTGTCAGAACCCATTAAGGAACATGAGATATTGTCAGTCATTAAAGGGCTACGGGGACACAAGGCACCGTGGTTAGATGGATTCTCGAATAGGTTCTAGAAGGTGTTTGTTGCGGTTCTGGTGGGGCCACTAGCGCGAATGTGCAATTCCTTTAATACGGTTGGGCCGATGCCAGCATCGCTGCGAATGGCGGGAAATAGCATACTACACAAGGAGGGGAAGGACCCGGCTGAGTGCGGTTCGTGTTGGCTTATTTCCCTATTGGGGGGGGATTTAAAAATTTTCACTAGGGTATTAGCAAATCGGTTAGGGCGGGGAAGTTAATACATCCCAACCAATCAGGTTTCGTTCAGGGCAGGTACATGTCTGATAATATCCAGAGAGCCTTGAATGTGATGTGGGGAGGGGTGGAGGGGGGGGGGGAGATGGCACTATTAGCAATAGACGCTGAGAAGGCTTTCGATAGGGTTAATTGGGGTTTTCTCTTTAAGGTACTCGAAAAAGTAGGGATAACGGGGAAGTTTTTCAACTGGGTTCAGACCCTATAGAAACATAGAAACATGATGACAGAAAAAGACCACATGGCCTATCTAGTCTGTCCTTCCATATAAACAACTACAACAGTCCACTTTGTACCTTTAGAGATCCTCTGTGTTGGTCCCATGCCTTTTTTAATTCAGTTACTGTCCTCATCTCTACCACCTCCACTGGGAGACTATTCCATGGATCCACTACTCTTTCCTTAAAGAAATATTTCCGCATATCACTCCTAAATCTATCTCCCTTCACCCTCATCCCATGTCCCCTCGTAGCAGAACTTGCTTTCAATTGAAAGAGGCTCTCTCCCTGAACATTTATGCCACGGAGGTATTTAAACATCTCAATCATATCACCTCTATCCCGCCTTTCCTCTAAGGTGTACATATTAAGATCCTTAAGTCTGTCCTCATATGCTTTATAATGAAGCCCACTAATCATTTTAGTAGCCACCCTCTGCACTGACTCCATCCTGTTCACATCCCTTTGAAGGTGCGGTCTCCAGAATTGCACACTATACTCCAAATGAGGTCGCACCAAAGACTTATACAGAGGCATTATCACCACCTTTTTTTCTGCTAGCCATTCCTCTCCGTATGCACCCAAGCATCCTTCTAGCTTTTGCCGTCGCCTTTTCTTCCTGTTTAGCTACTTTAAGATCATCAGACACAACCATGCCTAGGTCCCGCTCTTCTTTAGTGGACAAAAGTACTTCACCTCCTATACTGTATTGCTCCCTTGGATTGCTGCAGCCCAAATGCATGACCTTACATTTTTTAACATTAAATCCCAGCTGCCAAATTCTAGACCATTCTTCAAGCTTAGCTAGATCCCTCCTCATGTTATCTACACCTTCCTGGGTGTCTACTCTATTGCAGATTTTGGTATCATCTGCAAAGAGGCAAACCTTACCTGACAGCCCTTCCGCTATATCACTAACAAAGATGTTAAAAAGAATCGGACCAAGGACAGATCCCTGGGGCACACCACTGGTAACATCCTTCTCCTCAGAGTGAGCTCCATTTACTTGTACTCTTTGTCGCCTCCCACCCAACCAATTTCTAACCCAAGCAGTAACTTTAGGGTCCATCCCTAGGGTGCTCAGTTTGTTTATAAGTCGCCTGTGAGGAACAGTGTCAAAGGCTTTACTGAAATCTAAATACACCACATCTAGAGCTCTCCCTCGGTCCAACTCCCTGGTCACCCAGTTAAAGAAATCAATCAGATTTGTCTGACAAGACCTGCCTCTGGTGAATCCATGCTGCCTCGGATCCTGTAATCCGCTGGACTCCAGAAACCTCACTATTTTCTCTTTCAGCAGCGTTTCCAATAATTTACTCACCACCGAAGTTAAACTAACCGGCCTGTAGTTTTCAACCACATCCTTAGTTCCGCTTTTGTGTAAAGGCACCACATGAGCCTCTCTCCAGTCCTTTGGCACCACTCCCGACTCCAACGAGGCATTGAAAAGGTCAGTCAGTGGAGTTGCTAGAACGTCCCCAAGTTCCCTCAGTATTCTAGGGTGTATCCCATCCGGTCCCATCGCTTTGTCTACTTTAAGTTGAGCTAGTTTCTCACAAACACAGTCTTCTGAAAATTGTTCAAGATGTCCCTCGCTTCTGTTCCTATTTGTGGGTGTTTTCTGAGGTCCTGCTCCTGGTTCTTCATCTGTGAACACAGAACAAAAATATTTGTTAAGCAATTCCGCTTTATCCTTATCAGCTTCTACATATTCCCCCCCTGCACCCTTGAGTCTGACAATACCACTCTTGCCCTTCCTCTTCTCACTAATATATCTGAAAAATGTCTTATCCCCCCATTTTATTGCATTGGCTTTTTCCTCCTCCTTTTGAATCTTTGCCTTCTTGACTACTTTGCTAGCTTCTCTAAGTTTTTTTCCAAATACAAATGCCTGTCTTCCTCTCTGTCATCTCTTGTATTTCATGAAGGCCTCCCTCTTTTTCTTCACTTTTTCAGCTACTTCCTTAGAAAACCATAGCAGTCTCTTTTTCATTTTGCCTTTATTTACCATTTTAACAAAAAGGGTGGTTGCCCTTAAAATATCCCCTTTCAGTTTTGCCCACTGTTTTTGTACATCCCCCAGCTGTTCCCTTCCCACTAACGACTCCCTGAGGTATTGGCCCATTTTCGCAAAGTTATTCTTCCTAAAGTCTAAGATCCTCACCTTGGAATGGATTCTAACAGCCGAAGTCCTAATACTGAACCACACCATCTGGTGATCACTGGATGCAAAATGATCTCCCACTACAACATCAGAAACACTTTCACCATTGGTAAGCACCAAGACTAGTATGGCCCCTTGACGTGTTGGGTCTGTTACCAATTGCCTGAATAGTTCTCCCTGTAGAAAATCCAGGAACTCCTTACTTCTAGATGATACTGCAGCAGGAATGTGCCAGTCAACATCTGGCATATTGAAATCTCCTATCAGTAGCACTTCCCCTTTCCTAGCAATGCTGCGTATGTCTTCAATTAACTCTCTGTTCACCTCTTCCTCTTGTGAGGGAGGTCTGTATATCACACCAATGCAAATAGATTTCTCTTTCCCTCTTTCTATACCAAGCGCCCACGGCTTGTTTAAAGGTAAATGGCTCTGTATCAAAGGGATCTGAATTGTTTCGGGGTACACGGCAGGGGTACCCATTATCGCCCTTGTTGTTTATTTTGTCAGGGGAACCAGTGGCGCAATGAATTCGGGACCTGGGAATGTTAGGGGGGTGCAAGTGGGGCCAGGATAATTATAAATTTTCCCTAAGGGAGCTAAGGGAATACGGAGAAGTCTCGGGATTCCGTATGAATACTACTATCTCCAGGAACAAGCAGGAATGAGTCTTCACATACGGGTATCGTCGGTACCGACGGAGCCTGTGCGGGAACGCTCCCCAGCGTCCAATAAGAAAGCTTTTGGGAGCATTTCACAGCGCCTGCGTGCTGCCTTCCCGCCTTTCCCAACCGCCTCTATCCAGTTCTTCTTTTCCGCGGAGCCAGCAGGTCGTGTTCCTGTCACCGCAGAAGAAGTTCTTTATTTTTTCTTTATTCTTTTGTGTCGCGTCTGCCTTCTTCGACGTCGGACCGGTACCGCCGGTCTTTCTTTTCTTTCTTTCAAAAAACAAACAAACAAAGAACGCTTTATCTTTACTGTGCATTTTCAGTTTTTGGGCCCTAGGCCTACAAAATTTTTTCCTCATGGAGAAGTCCGCTTCTGGGTTTAAAAAATGCACAAAATGTGGCGGTACTATTTCTGTCACCGACACCCATGACTGGTGTCTAAAGTGTTTGGGACCTGACCATTCCATCACGGATTGTATGTCCTGTACCATGATGTCTAAGAGAGGTCGGCAGAACCGAGCAGTCAAGCTCAGTACCCTGTTTCCGTCTGATGCAGCTTCAGTAGCATCGACTTCTTCCAGGGCCTCTTCCTCCCATGGATCTCAGGAACCAAGCATAAATCTGGCTGGTCCTCAAAGGGTAGATCTCCCTCCAAGCATCGAGATGCCTCCGGACTTGCCGTCGAGGATTCCGCACCGGCAAAATTACCCCGGCGGGAAGCTCCGGCTTCCAAAGCATTATCTATGGGGTCACAGGTTGACATCGATGGCTCGGCCTCGACAGATCACCTGTTGCCGTGTTCTGGGGTACTGGTGGCTCCCACTGGTACCGACATACAGACTTTGGTGGAGTCGATGGATCAGAAGATTCTGACCATGCAGCGCACCTTAACGGCTTTCATACAGGCTGCGACGCCTCCGGTACTGCAACAATCCCCGTTGCTGGTACCGGCTCCGGTACCGGCATCGTTCCGGTACTGGTACCAATTGCATCGACATCGGCTTTGGTGTCGACTGCAACGGTACCCTGTCCTATGATGCCCATCGGTACCGAACCGGTACCGATTACTCCCGATGTCGATCCCATGCTGGTCTTGGTCTTGCGCGATACGGTTATCGGGCTTTACAGGAGCATCCAGACAGGCGATACTTCGATTCCTCTGAGGACTCTGATGAGTCTGAGGCTTCTGTAGAAGCATCGATACTTCTTCCTCAGGAGTCTTCTTCACCTAAACGAAGAATGTCTCCTCCAGAAGACTTGTCTTTTCAAGACTTTGTTAGGGAAGTGGCTAGGGGCCTCTCTATCACAGTGGCTCCTGAGTCAGAACCCAGAGCCAAGGAGTTGGATATTTTACAATATCCTAAAGCTCCTAAGGAGGCAGCTGCTTTACCTGTTCATGAGATTCTGTATGATCTCATGTTGAGGATGTGGGAGACACCTCTCACCACCTCTCCTCATTCTCGCAGGTTAGACACCATGTATCGTGTCCCTCCTTTTCCTGGCTTCCACAAGACTCAGCTTCCTCACCACTCTATTGTGGTAGAGTCTGCCATGAAGAAGATAAAGAGTGCAAAAAGAAACTCATCTAATCCTCCAGGGCGTGAATGCAGGACCCTGGATGCTTTTGGCCGAAGGGTTTTCCATGCTGCTATGCTAGCTGCTAGGATCAATTCCTATAGTCTCTATATAGGAATGTTTCTAAAAGAAGTCACAGATCATCTGCAGACTTTAACCCCTTTCATTTCAGAGGAGAAAAGACAGGAGTTTCTCACTTGGCTCAAACATGCCCAAGATGTCTCCAAATTTTCCAACCGTGCAGCCTTTGACTCTTTTGAGTGTGTAAGCAGAGCTTTGGCTATTGCCATAGGGGCACGCAGAATTGCTTGGCTACAAGCTTCTGATTTGGAGCTCTGGGTCCAAGATCAATTGGGAAATCTCCCTTGTACAGGTGAAAACCTTTTTGGTAAGGATTGGCAAGCAAAGGCCACTCAGATGGATGCTGAAAACTCTGCTTTGGATCGACTTTCAAAGTCTACCTCTGCTCCTGTTAAGAAAAGATTGTTTAAAAAGACATCTTTTTCCAAAAAGGGAAGATACTATCCTGCTTATGGTCAGCAGGCATCTTCTGCAGGTCGTTTTGCTGCAAAGCGTCAGCAACCACCTAAACAGGCCAAGTCAAAGGCAGCTAGACCTTCCACGGCCCAGAAGACTCGGCCTCCTCAGGGCCTTTGACTTGCAACTAGAGAACTTAGCCTTTCTAGCTCTGGAAGGACCAGAGCCCCTTACCATCCCAGGAAGGTTGACGTACTTTGCTCCCAGATGGGAGCAAATCACAGCAGAGCAATGGACACCCTCCATCATAAGGGAAGGGTACAAGCTTCATTTCTTAAGCCTTCCCCCTCACACCATGGTGAAACAGTTCAATTCTCCAACATCTCTCCTCAACCTTCTAGGTCAGGAGATTGCCATCCTTCTTGCCCAAAGGGCAATAGAAGTAGTACCTCTTCTTCAACAAGGCACAGGGTTCTACTCCCCTTATTTTCTTATTCCAAAGAAAACAGGGGGCTACAGACCCATCTTAGATCTGAGAGAATTGAACAAATTTCTATTCAAGGAGAAATTCAAGATGATTTCTCTCGGTGCTCTGCTTCCATAACTTCAGAGTGAGGACTGGCTTTGTTCTCTAGATCTCAAGGATGCGTACGCTCATGTCCTCATCCATCCAACTCACAGAAGGTTCCTTCGGTTCTTTTTTCAAAGAAAGCACTACCGGTACAGGGTGCTTCCTTTTGGTCTGGCCTCTGCACCAAGGGTGTTCACGAAATGCATGGCAGTAGTAGCTGCATTTCTACGCACTCTAGGAATATTCGTCTTCCCATATCTGGACGACTGGCTCATTCGAGCTCCATCTCAAGCAGAGGCCAAGACTTGTCTAACCTGCACAGTGCGTGTCCTTCAGTATTTGGGACTAGTAATAAACATCCCAAAATCCAATCTCACCCCTACTCAGTCCCTCGAGTTTATAGGGGCTTTGTTGGATACCACAGCTGCAAGGGCCTATCTTCCTCAGGCCCGTTGCCTACGCTTGGTGCAGTTAGCCTCCCAATACAGTTAAAGCCCCTTTTAACTGCTCGAGTAATGTTACAACTCTTAGGCCACATGGCATCCACTGTGCATCTGGTTCAATATGCTCGCCTTCACATGAGGGCAGCTCAATGGACTTTGTCCACCCAATGGACTCAGGCATCAGGTTGCCTGTCAGACAAAATAGCAAACTCCAGTCGCCTTTTTTGGTCTCTCCAGTGGTGGAAGTCCTCTCAAAACCTGTTGCTGGGGTCCCCTTTTCAACAGTCACTTCCCCAAGCAACCCTTACAACAGATGCCTCTCCAATGGGTTGGGGAGCTCATCTGCAAGATCTCTCCACCCAGGGCATCTGGTCTCCACAGGAGACTTCTCTGCATATCAATCTATTGGAACTCAGAGCAATATTCTTAGCTCTCAGAGTGTTCCATTCCCTGCTCAGCTACAGGACAGTCCTCATCCACACGGACAATCAAGTAGCCATGTTCTATGTAAACAAGCAGGGAGGGACTGGCTCTCTGTCACTTTGCAACGAAGCTTTGCGACTGTGGGCCTTCGCCAGAGAGCATCAGATTCATCTTATGGCAGTATATCTTCCAGGCATTCAAAACTCTTGGGCAGACAGACTCAGTCGAGTTCTGCTTCCATACGAATGGTCCCTCCACAGGGACCAGGTAGCCAGGATTTTTCGAATTTGGGGAACCCCGGACATAGACCTATTTGCAAGTCCGTGGAATGCCAAACTTCCCCGGTTCTGTTCCAGGATTCCGTGTCAGGGAGTTCAGGCCAAGGATGCCTTCCTCCTTCACTGGGGTCAAGACTTCCTTTATGCCTTTCCACCCATTCCCCTAATTCCCAAAACACTGTTCAAGCTTCAGAGAGACTGAGGTTCTATGATCCTCATAGCACCACATTGGCCACGCCAAGTGTGGTACCCTCTACTTCTGCATCTCTCTCAAGCTCCATCCCTGGAGTTGGGCTCTGCTCCAGATCTTCTCTCCCAGGAAGACGGAACGTTGTGGCACCCAAACCCCCAGTCTGTCCATCTCAGGGCCTGGTTGCTGAAGGCCTAGACCTTCAAGTTTTCCATCTCTCTCAGCAAGTCAGAGATATTATTCATGCTTCTAGAAAGCCTTCCACTAGACGTTCCTATGCTTTCAAATGGAAAAGATTTACCATTTGGTGTTCAGAGAAGGGTCTTAACCCTCTTGCAATACCTTCGAATTCTTTACTAGAATATCTTCTGCATTTTTCCCATGCAGGCCTCAAAACGAATTCGGTAAGAGTCCATTTGAGTGCTATTGCAGCGTCCCTCAAGCCTCTCAATGGACAGCCTGTTTCCTCTCATCCTCTTATAGCAAGATTCATGAGAGGCCTTCTTTTAACTAAACCTCCCATTAGACCACCTCCAGTGGCATGGGACTTAAATCTGGTTCTTGGCCAGCTTATGAAGCCACCCTTTGAACCTTTAGCCACCACCTCCTTGAAATTTCTTTCTTGGAAGGTCTTCTTTCTCATTGCAGTCACCTCAGCACGTCGCATCAGTGAGTTGCAAGCCTTGGTGGCTAATCCTTCTTATACAAGGTTCCATCATGATAAGGTAGTTCTCAGGACCAATCCACACTTTATGCCCAAAGTGGTCTCGCCTTTTCATCTGAACCAAGAGGTATACTTACCTGTCTTTTTTCCAGGACCTCATGCATCAAGTGCACAGAGGAATCTTCATACTTTGGATTGTAAAAGAGCTCTCGCTTTTTACTTACAAAGAACACAGCAACATAGAAAGTCTTCTCAGCTCTTTTGTTGCTTTTGATCCTTTTCATTTAGGACTTCCAGTTTCTAAGAGAACACTGTCCAACTGGATTGCTCAGTGTATTTCTTTCGCCTACCAAAGTAGGAACCTTTCTGTGGAAGGCCATGTCAAAGCTCACAATGTGAGAGCCATGGCAACCTCAATGGCTCATCTAAACTCTGTGTCCATCGACCAAATCTGTCTAGCGGCCACCTGGGCCTCGGTTTATACTTTCACAGCCCATTACTGTTTGGACAAGGACTCCCGCCGGGATGCCTTGTTTGGTCAAGATGTTCTCAAACACCTGTTCCATTCCTAATCAGCTCCTACCCACCTACCCTGGTTGGATGCCAGAGATCCATGGGGGGGAGGTGGAGCCCTTTTCAAGGATACACAACTCTGGGGTCTCTCCCTGGCATCTGCAGCTAGGGAGTCCCCATATGTGAAGACTCATTCCTGCTTGTTCCTGGAGATAGCACAGTTACTTACCTGTAACAGGTGATCTCTGGGAACAGCAGGAATAAGTCTTCACAACCCACCCACCTCCCCTAGGAGTTGTATCTCTCTATTTATCTTTCCTTCCCTCTCTCTCTCTTTGTCTCAGCTTTAAAACTCGAACTGGAGAGAGGCGGTTGGGAAAGGCAGGAAGGCAGCACGCAGGCGCTGTGGGATGCTCCCAAAAGCCGCCTTATTGGACGCTGGGGAGCGTTCCTGCGCAGGCTCCGTTGGTACCGATGATACCCATATGTGAAGACTTATTCCTGCTGTTCCCAGAGATCACCTGTTACAGGTAATAACTGTGCTAAGTCCGAAATATTGAACCTGACGATCAGCAAAGAGGAAGAGGTTAGGCTGCGGCAGGATTTTCCCTTTAGGTGGGCACATGGCAGTATTCGATATTTAGGAGTACAGCTTACCTCCAAGCGTGACGCGATGTTTCGGGAGAATTATGGGGCGGCTAAGATAAAAATGTTCAGGGCACTAGAAGAATGGGGGTCCTAAGAGGTATCCTGGCTGGGGCGAAGGGATTTGTTTAAGATGATAATACTCCCTAGGTTGTGGTGTTTGTTTATGAACGTACCGGTGGAAGTCCCGGGGTGTACCTACAGCAATTGCAGGCTAGGGTGATGAAGTACATTTAGAAGGGACGGCGGCCCAGAGTAGCACAGAGTATTTTATGTGCTGGTAAAGAAGAGGGAGGTATGGGGGTTCCTATGCTGATCAGATATTATGAGGCTGCGAGAGTGCGGGTGGTGTTTGAATGGGTACTGAGAGGATCAGTGGAATGGGTGCGGCTAGAAGGAGAAGGGATACACAATGGAGGGGATCTGAAGGGGAGGGTTTGCATAAAAGGGGGGGAGACCCTCAGCTGCCACCAGGGAAATCCATATGTTACATTAACCCTGCAGCATTGGCGGAAGTGGCAAAGGAAATGGTATGGTAGTGGGGGGGGGGGGGGGGTTCTAAATTTATACCGCTGGTGGGGAATCAGGAGTTCCCGCCGGGTATGGAGGATCCAACCTTTTGGAGGTGGGCTGAGAGGGGGCTGTGTGGGGTGGGGCAATTTAAGAGGAATGGTGAATGGATGGAATTTGAGGAGATGCAGGAGGAGTTTCAACTGCCTGAGACTGACCGGTTCAGATTTGTGTAAGCTTTGCACTATAGTAAAGAAGTGGCGCGGAGGGGGAATGGTCCGAGAGGAGAGGATATAGATGGGCTTCTGGAAAAGGGAGAGCTTAAAGGCCTCGTCTCCCACCTATATAAAGCTATGGAGGGAGACCGAGGGGGGGGGGGAGTGGGCACACCGGAAAGCGTGGGGGGTGGATCTTAACAGAAGTTGGGATGCAGTGCAATGTGAAAGAGTATGTAAAAGGTTGTTCAAAGGGGTGATATCCAGTAATATTATGGAGCATAATCATAAAATGTTGTACCGATGGTACATGACGCCCCAAAGGCCGCAGAAGTGGCAAGGAGGGAAGGCGGAGTGCTGGAGAGGATGTGGGCAAGTGGGCTCCTTCCTACATATCTGGTGGGGATGCCCCATACTGGGCCCCCTATGGCAAGGAGTAGCGGAATGGCTTACAGAGGTTTATGGGGAGGAGAGAAGAATGGGGCCCTGTTTGGCTCTGCTGAATGTGGAAGGGGGGGACGGAAGGAAGGTCGGGGCTGGGGAGGTATGGTGTGTACCGCAATTAGGCAACTGATAGCGCGGAGGTGGAGGTCAGTATTGGTACCTACGATTGAGGAAGTTCAGGCGAAGGTGGAGCATTTGTTCCTGATGTATCGCCTCACGGCAATGCATCAAAACTGTTTACTGCGCTTTCAAATCACCTGGGGCCCGTACCTCAAGTGGAGGTCACCAGGGAGGGTGGAGGATGGGGAACAGGGAGCTGTAAGGAGAGGGGCAGGCCTCTGAACAGGGGGTGGATGCCACGCATGGGAGGTGGGTGATGTAGAGAATTTGTTGGCCTTTTGGTATGTTTATTGTGTTTACTGTATCTGATTAATGTTTGTGTTATCTGTAAGCACATATAGGTGGAGGCCATTAATGAGGTAGATGGAGCATATAAAGAAAGGAGGCTTTTAGCTTTGGCACAAGGACGGCATTAGAAGTTGTAGAGTGATGACCCTTTGTACCGTGTAAATTAGGTAAGGGGGGGAGGGGGGAGGCATGAGGGGGAAAAAGTTAAGGAATCTGGATGCCATAGTTGATGCATATGTGTGTGATGATTTCCTAATAAATAAAAAATTGGAAAAAAAAAGAATTGAACAGAAAGGAAAGGGCGGATGAAGCAGATCTGACAGAGAGGAAACAATGATGGATTAAGGAGGAAAGATGAATGTGGAAGGGTAAGGTGGGGTCAAGAATGACACAAAGATAATTGAGGGAATTGACAACTGGACCAGATGAGGGAAGGGGCCAAAGTAGTGGGGGGGGGGAGAGGGAGTCAAAGGTAAACCAAATTGCTGCAGACTTACTGGGATTAAGGTGAAAAGAATTATTAGACAGCCAGACTGAGATACTGGATAAACAGGAGGTCAGGTGTGATAGGACTCGTGTGATGGAGTATTATGTCGTCTGCGTAGTAGTAAGTGGAAATGCTGTGCTGTTGAGTTGGAGGGTTAGGGGGATCAGAAAGCTATTAAATAAAAGGGGAGCGAGCACGGAACCTTAAGGGACACCACAGAGGCGGGGTGAAGAAGAAGAAGATTGATTACCTGGTGAGACTGAAAAGGACCGATGTGAAAGAAAGAAACAAAACCAATGAAGAATTGTGCCCTGAAGCCCAAAGTCATGCAACCTGGCCAGAAGAGTGACTTGATCAACGAGATCAAAGGCTGAGGAGAAAAGAGAGACCGCCATCAAGATATCTTCACGGTTGTACGATTGGTGAACTTCACTAAGAAAGGAAAGAACAGTTTCAGTGCTGTGCCTAGGGCGGAAGCCAGACTGATGGGGTGGAATCTAAGTGGGCGTTGTGTGAAGACCAGCTTCTCAAGCAGTTTAGAGAGAAAAGGAAGGGTGGAAACAGGACAGTAGTGGGCTGAAAGAGAAGGGTCGAGGGATGTGTTTTTAGGATAGGATGGTCTATGGCGTGTTCCAGGAGGTAGGGAAGGTGCCAGAGGATAAGCTGTTTTTCGGAATTGACAGGATAAAGGGAAGCAGGCAGGAGAGGGGGTGGTAAGCCAGGATGGGCGCAGCAGCAGAGGTGGTCTTATGGGATGAAGTGAGGATATTGAGGACCAACAGATGAAATTTGTGCAAAGGATGACCAGGTATGCGACAGGGAGGAGACAGAGAGCCTGTCGGTGGCAGCAAGATCAGGGAATTCTTGGGGAGTGGGAGATTGAGGGAGAGGGGACAGAGGGAGAGGGCATAGAAACCTATCACAGAAATGATGAACAAGAAGCTGAGGGGAAGGGGATGATTGAACAGAGGGAGGGTTTTAAGTGTGTTTAGTCTAGAATATAATCAACGGGTGGATGTTTCCACCACAGTCGCTCAGCCTGATGGAGCTGTTGATGATGCAGGAGGCAGCCATGATGGAACCATGGCTGGTTCTGCCTGGTAGTGCGACTACAGGGAGGCGGGGTGATGGAGTCGAGAGTAGAGGAGTGTCGAATACCACAGATCGACCTGGATATCCACAGGGAGCGAAGAGAAATCAGATGGTAAAATGTCCTTAGCAGGAGGAAGTGCTCAAGAGTGTGAGAAGAGAGAGATTACATCTGTAAAACAAAAGAGAGGACCCCAGGGGGAGATTGGGACAAGGTGTGGCTGATGGGGAATATGGAGAGGAGAAAAAGATGCAGAAGTGGTCAGACCAAGGGACAGAAAGGGAGGATAAGGAAGAAAGGGGTGGGGAGGGGAGGAGAGGAGAAGACAAGATCAAGGGTGTGACCAGCAGTGTGAGTAGGAAAAGATATACGCTGCAAAAAAGGAGAGATCAAACAAGAGTTGCAGAAGAGACTTATCACAAGATTTAGTTGGAAGAGCATGATGAGCATTACAATTGTCCAGAATTATGAGATGAGGGTAGAGAAGAAACACTTCAGAGAGAGAATGAAGAAGGGAGTTCCAGTGTATGGGTGTAGGGATGGAGGAGCATAGATTGGTAGAAAGTAAAGAGGGAGGGAGCTATCAAGACTGATTAGTAGTGATTCGGGGTTGGATAGGAAATTTTTGTTACTGGAAGGGTGGAGCGGAAGAGAGCAGCCATTTCCTTGCCAGAGGGGCCCATCCTGGAGATAGAGAAGGCCATATACCCAGGATGGAGGCATTGATGGAGAAGAGGTCTCTCCCTCTCTTTCAACCAGGTCTCTGTCAAAAAGAGTATGTCTAGAGAGTGTTGAACTGAAGATCATGAAGGAGGAGAGTCTTAACTCTGGTGAATCTACAGTTTAGTAAAGCGCAGAGCAGGGAAGACAGTAAGGGAAGTCATGGAGACCTGAGGTGGAACAGAAGTAATGGGACAGCGTAACAGATTTTGGGATACTTGAATGGGTACTGAGTGGGGGAGGGAGCAGGAGTGTGTGGAGCGTCTGGTATAACTGACATAGCAGAAGATATGATAATAAATAGAATGGCAAAAATATGATACCTGTTTGAAGGCCCATAAGGTAGGGGACAGAGGCTGGGGGCCAGAGAACCTGATGTAATGGGGTTACCCCTGGAGTTGCCCCAAGGAACATACCCTGCTCCTTGGGTGCGCTCCTTTGGCGCATGTCCACGGTGCGGGATGCCACAGTTAGTCTTTTTATACTGTTGTAGCTTTACCTTGTGGATTGCGTCCGTGTCACTTCCGGGTGCGAGGGACAGCAAGTATGACTGGCAGGGACCTGGAAAATTTATTTAACATCTTTTTTTATACCATCTTTCTACAAGTCAAGACTGTTTGCAGAGAACTCCATGCAGTAACAAACGCGTTTGAACAATAAGATGCACATTACAAGGAACATATAATTTAACATTTGTTCAACATCAAACAATTATAGTGAAACTATTTACAATGTATTAATGTAACTGTTAATGTATTATGTGATGTATTAATTGTAGTTATTTACACTATATTAATGGGAAGTGATTATTTATTGCTTAGCCGGGTGCTTCTTCAGTATCTGACCCATAGTATTCTAGGAAAAGCAGAGTCTTTAGCTTTTTGCTGAACTGGCTGGTTAGCTGGATGGATCTGATCTAATCTGGGGTGTCAGCGAGTTCCAGTGGGTGGGGGCGTATAGGGAGAAAGCTCTGCTGTTGGTTCTTTGGCTGTTTGATGGTTTGTCAGTGGGAATCTCCAGCCTGTTGGTTGTAGCTCTTCTCTTCGTTCTTCGGAGTTGTTGATCTTTACTAGGGGGGGTGAGGCTGTCCACAGATTGTTTGGTTAGGATCTTCTTATACTTGATCCTCTTGTGATTGGCAGCCAGTGGAGCTGTTTAAGGGTGATGTGAACCTGTTGAGACTGGGTTTGCGCAGATTAAAGATAAGGAAAGACACTCCCAAAATGGTGGGACGGGAGTGTGCACCACCTCGTTTGACTTGGTTGTCTGAACCAGAACTAAGTAGCTGTGGAGATGATGCTCTAAATATATCCAGATGACTGATGTGTGACGTCCTCTCATCTTTGGACCATGCTTTTCGAGTTAATGGAGATCCAAGGGGAGTGTTAGAAGCATCTGTAGTGTGTGCTAGGGTGCGAAGGTGATTCTTTTTTGCAGGTTTCTGTCCACAAGTTCGGCATTGTCTGAACAGAAAGTAGTGAACACATTTTGGAAGTGGGGAAAGGGAGTCTGGCCATTTCCCTCTTATGTAATGACTGAAATATCTTTATTTCAGGCTAGAAGCCACACATTTTACTCATGATGTAGCTGTGTGACGGCACACTCTTTTTACTCCCATTGTAATTTGCATGCGCTGGGAGTAAAAATTTATTTGTAGTGCATGCATATCGAGCACTGTGCAATGAGGCTTAGCGCAGTGATCTTGCGCATCTCCTATTGCATTGAGCCTGAATCAGGGTGTAGTTATCTGGTCAGGAATACTTAGTTGTGGTCAGCATTATTGGCACGCTTGCATTTTAGATATGTTGTGTACCTTATCTTGAGAAATAATTGGAAATATTCCAACTGTATGTCGTCATAATATTTTAATAGTATATTGAAAGGTATACAACAAAAGATGTCTGCAACTTAGATGTAGTTATTTCTGAGAAAAAAGCAAAATATGACCTGGACAGGATTAATGGCACCCTTCACTAATATTTGGTTGTGCAACCCTTGGCAGTTATAAAAGCCTCCAAATGTTTCTTGTAGCCACCTATAAGTTTTGTACATCTGCCTGCTGGTAGTTTCTCCCACTCTTCAATTGCGATTTGTTCCAGCTCATGAATGTTTCCAGAATTCCTTTTACCAATGGCAGATTTCAGCTCTTTCCAAAGGTTCTCGGTTGGTTTGAGATCAGGACTCATTGCTGGCCAGCTTAGAACAGTCCATTTGTTCCTTTTTAAGCGTTATTAGAAAAGATACAGAGAAGAGCCACCAAAATGGTAAAGGAGATGGAAGGATACTCCCATGAAGAGAGGCTAAAAAGGTTAGGGCTCTTCAACCTGGAAAAGAGATGGCTGAGGGGAGTTATGATAGAGGTCTATAAATTAATGGCGTGGAACGGGTAAATGTAAATCGATTGTTTATATCATTACAATATAGAAAGATTAGGCGACATGCAATGAAGCTACCGGGTAACCTATTTAAGACTAATAAGAGAAAATACTTTTTTTACTCAACGTGTAATCAAACTCTGGAATTTGTTACCGGAGGATGTAGTAAAAGCTGTTAGTGTAGCTGGGTTTAAAAAAAGGTTTGGACAAGTTCCTGGAGGAAAGGTCCATAAACCATTTTTAAAAGGGACCCGGGATATCACTGCTTGACCCAATACAAGCATTGTGGAACCTGTGTCTTTTGGGGAAACTGCTAGGTTACTTATGACCTAGATTTGGCCACTGTTGGAAGCAGGATACTGGGCTTGATGGACCTTGGTCTGACCCAGTATGGCATTTCTTATGTTCTAATGCATTGTTTTATACTTTTGGATGTATGTTTTGGGCCATTGTCCTGCTGGAGGACCCATGACCTTCAACCCAGACCTAGCTTTCTGACACTAGGCAGCACATTTCGCTCCAAAATACCTTAGTAGTCCTCTGACTTCATGACTCCTTTAATACGTTCCAGGCCTGCAGTTCCTGAGACAGCAAAATGGCCCCACAACATTATGGAACCTCTACCATATTTAACTGTAGGAAGGGTGTTTTTTTCCTTATAAGCTTCATTTCTTTACCTGTAAGTATATCGCTGGTCTGCATTGCCAAAGAGCTCAAGTTTGGTTTCATCTGTCCACAGAACATTTTCCCAGAAGGATTGTGGTTTCTTCAAGGTGGGTTTGAGCAAAGATGAGGCGTGCCTGTTTGTCTTTGAGCAGTGGGGTCCTCCTTGACCTTCGCCCATGAAGTCCTTTGTTTAGTGCATGGCATATGGTGCCAGTTGAAACCACCACTCCAGATCAGTCTTCAGCTCTTTGGATGTTGTATGTGGTGTTTTTCCAACAGTTCGTACTAATCTTCGAAGACTACTTAAATAGATTTTCCTCTTCCCACCATGTCCTGGGAGGTTCTTTACAGTTCCATAAACAAAAAAACTTCTTAATAACATTGTGAATTGTAGACACAGAAATCCCAAGGTCTTTGGAGATGGCTTTGTACCCCTTTGAAGTTTGATGTTTGGTGATAATGGTTTTTCTGACAGTCTCAGGCAGCTCTCTCGTCTTCACCATTGTGAAAATGGAACAGGGAGTGATGAGGTCATTTTAAACATTAGAGCCATCATTCATTGGTTGATTCAAGTCATGTGAGTACTAACAATTGATCATAAGTGGGTCTAATTCTACTGATTGGAATTGTTTAAGGGTGCCATTAATCATGTCCTGGCAGTGCCCTAGTTTCTGTGCTATTTCCTTGTTTAATTGCTCTTGTTTTATATGATTCTTTCGTTTGTCAGCTATGTGCGTATCTAGTCCAAAACCATTTCACTGGCCACTCTTTTTCAGGAGATATTGGACATTTAAAGGGTTGAACTGCAAGGGTGCCAATAATGTTGACACAACTCTAATATGGAAAAATGTCAAACTTTCTACACTGCAGGTGATTGCTGGACCATAGGTCTACGCAAGATTTCTTACTGGGTATGGACTGTGCAGAAGCAGCAGGCCACTTAAACGTAGTCTGCGCAGAAGTGGTGGCATTTCTCCATAACGTTAGAGGGATGCTTAGAAGCCAGAAGTCAGTGAAAGGGAGAGTTTTGTTTTCACGTTTGTTTGGCAGAGGACTGAGGAGACCGCTGTGCGCGTAAAGGGCTGTAGCTGATCAGAACATTTCACTAAGTTCAAACTGTGGTAATCTGTTTTGTCCTGGTGCCATGTAATGACCTCACCTACTTGTGTATCTGCTCATTGATGGAAAATGAAATAAATGCCTGTCTGTGCCTTGCTCATTCTCTTCTCTCAGCTGTTGCATGGGGCTGAGGTGTCTCTCTGCGCTCTCTCTCTCATTTGTTGCATGGTGCTGGAATCTCTTTTCCCCCTTGTCTATTTCTCCACATCCTGTCTGTCCTTTGCTGACCTTTTGCATGGGGCTAGGGTTTGTGTCGCTCTCTCTCATTTGCTGTCTCTCATTCACTCTCTCTCACTTGCTCGCTCTCGCTCGCGCACTCGCTTGCTCTCTCTTGCTCTCTCGCTTTTTTGCTCTCTCTGGCTCTCTTGCACTCACTTGCTTTCTCGCTCATGCGCGCTCTCTATCGCTCTTTCTCGCTCTCTACATCGTGTGCATTCTCTCCTGGGGTGCTCTCTCACTTGCTGTGTCTCACTCGCTGTCTCTTGTGCTCTCACACGCTCTCTTGCGCTCTCACACGCTCTCTTGCGCTCTCACACGCTCTCTGGCTCTCACTTGCTCTCTTGCTCGTGCACGCGCTCGCACTCGCGCTCGTGCGCGCTCTTGCTCGTGCACGCTCTCGCTCTCTTGCTCGTGCACGCTCTCGCTCTCTTGCTCGTGCACGCTCTCGCTCTCTTGCTCGTGCACGCTCTCGCTCTCTCTCGCTTGTGCGCGCTCTTGCTCTCTCGCTTGTGCGCGCTCTCGCTCTTTCTCTCGCTTGAGCGCTCTCTCGCTCTCTCTCGCATGTGCGCTCTCTCGCTCTTTCGCTTGTGCGCGCTCTCGCTCTTTCTCTTGCTTGTGCGCGCTTTCGCTCTTTCTTGCTCGTGCGTGCTCTCGCTCTTTCTCTCGCTCATGCGCGCTCTCGCTCTTTCTCTCTCGCTCGTGCGCGCTCTTTCTCTTGCTCGTGCGCGCTCTCGCTCTTTCGCTCGCGCGCGCTCTCGCTTTTTCGCGCGCTCGCTCTTTCGCTCGCACTCTCTCTCTCTCGCACTCTCGCTCGCTCTCTCTCGCACTCTCTCGCGCACTCTCGCTCTTTCTCTTGTACTCTCGCTCGCTCTTTCTCTCGCACTCTCGCTCGCTCTTTCTCTCGCACTCTCTCTCGCTCGCTCTTTCTCTCGCACTCTCTCTCGCTCGCTCTTTCTCTCGCACTCTCTCTCGCTCGCTCTTTCTCTCGCACTCTCTCTCGCTCTTTCTCTCGCACTCTCTCTCGCTCGCTCTTTCTCTCGCACTCTCTACATTGTGTGCATTCTCTCCTGGGGCTTGGCCTTTTCTCTTATACCTTGTTTTTCCTTCTCCACATTTGAATGTGTTCCTGACCCTTCCAATTTCCTCTTCTATACCAGGTGTCTCCAGAACTATATCCCACCCCAGAGTTTAACCCTTTCCTGCCCTGTGTGCCGTCAGACATCCATTTTGCCTGAGAAAGGAGTGTCTGCTTTGCAGAATAATTTCTTTATCACGAACTTGATGGAGGTGCTTCAGCGTAACCCGGAGTGCAGCCATGAAGACTCGGTCATGTTGGACTCAGTGAGCAACGTCACAGGGAAGCCATTGTCCTGCCCCAACCACGAGGGCAAGGTGAGCTCCCAATGTGTGTCAGAATGTTCTTATTGCTTCAGCAGAGGTAACGATCAGAACGTAGGGGCTACATTTACATGTACATTTAACCCAAGAGAACCTGTGTTGCTTCAGAGGTGGCATTGGATTGGGGCATGAAACATAGTTCCAGTTCATACTACTAGACCAGTCCAGACAAACGGGTTATGCACCCCTGCCAGCAGATCGTTGAGACAGAGAATTCTACCAGAGCTCTGATAGGCTGGAGCCTGGTGATATAATCCTACCCCTAGGGGTCTCCCTCAGTTTTTTCTCTGTCTCCAGCAGATCTGGATGCTTTTTTTTTTGCTCCTTCAAACAAAATTTAAAATGCTTTATTTCTTTGTGATTTCTCTTGGAGAGATTATGCCCTGAGTTGCCAGTGTTATCTGAGCACCAGGATGATTCCAGCTGAAGCTCCTGTGTCCTCTGTCACAGTAGAGATCGCTGATGTGCAGACTCCCCAGCACTAGTCATGAGGGCTATTTAGCTGGATGATAAGCCTCCTAGAATCCAGTCCCTGGGGCTGATTTTAGTGGTGAGGCAGCTGCAGTGGTTTGAGCAGCGGTCCGTGGCTTCTCTGCACTTTCGGTACTATAAGTACAGAAACTGTCTTTCTCCCACTGCTGTCTGCAACTCTGTGGTAACTTGATTAATTTTTCTTGATTTTTCAGCGATTTTAGGCATTTCTCTCATGCCTGCAACCCTCCCACCTTCTCCTTTGACTTTTTAAGTTAATTCCTTAGCTTTTGGGGGTTTTAATTCACTCTTTTTGTGTTTTATTTTTGCCGGCGGCCATTTTGAATAGCTAATGAGCCTTGGTTTTTGGCGGGAAGCCAGATTACTTCTCTGCTGGCTTCTAACAGCTCTATTGCTGTTTAAGTTTTTTTCCACAACACTTGCTAGCTGTGAGTTGTGAAGGGGTTCCTTTTTTCTCTGCCTATGTATTAACATAATGAATAAAAAGTACGGAAGGCATGGATAGAGAACAGGATGCAATTCAGAGCCACAGTACAATGCTAAGTCACTGACGAATGGTGCAGGGTTCATGGGTTCCATCCCCCACTGTGCCCAACAAAGAAGGCTGGCTGAGGCATTACCTATTATGGGGAATATTGTTAAATGCCTGTTCCTGCGGGATGCAGTTATTTGTTTTTAGTTCTCACTGTGCCTTATTCAGGTTTACGCTGCATAAGCTGTCAGAAGAAACACAGGGACCTCATGAATCAGCTCTGCTCTTCCCCCCCAGCATCTTGCTTCCCCAGATGAACTTGGGAACTCCTGAGCTTGGCTTCAGTGGAGCTCTCCATTGCCTTTACGCTGCGCTGAGTCTTTGCCACGAGAGTTTGGATACCTCCAGGAAGTTCAGGTATCATTTTCTGAAAGAAAACTGTGAGTACCCTGTTTTTTTCTTACTTGCCTCAGCTGCTCTGGGATGATTTCAACTGCATCCGGATCGGCTGCCTCTGAGTTTTGAAGTTCCTACTTTAAATTTTTAGTCCACAAACTGCAGCCGGGTTACTTTGTACGTCCTACTGAATATTGTACCTGTCTTATTCAATATACCATTTGATTGGAATTTTAAGTCAGTGTTTTGGATCCTGATTGTTTTGGGCTCGGCCTAATTAAGCATGCTCACTGTAATCTTCCTACGGCTGGATTTGAGCTTCTACATCCCTCCCCAGAAACACCTTTCAGCCCCTACCATGGAGGTCTGAATGGCTGCGGAGGGATCACACTCTAATTTCCCTACTTTCAGTCACTGTAATTGCCTTACCCTGACTTTGAAAGTTTCTCTATGCCAGCGCAGTGAATGACTGACAGTTCCCTTCTCAGCTCAGTGAATACCTGACAGTTTTTCGGTGCCAGCGGCCGTTTTGTTTTTCTCTTCAGTGTTTCTTTTTGGAGGAAACAGCTCTAAACAGCAGTTTCCACACATTTAATCATGCTGTGGAGGCACGTGGAGTTTCAAAATCCTTTTCTTGAAGAGTCATGGGTTTCCCTGAGCCTACCTTGCTTTTTGTTTTAAATGCAAAAAAAAAAAAAAACCCACACAAGAAGAGGAAAGGTGGTTTAAGTCTCTACAATGCTTCTTTCTCTGGCTGTATTATATGTGATATGTAATCAGCCAAAGGGGACATTAATAGATTGCTTGTGTTCCACCTGCACGCTGCATCCCGGAGACTTTCCCCATTCCCACTGCGTTGCTAGCTGGGTTCATCAGCACCTTATCTCCCCCCTCCTCAGAGCCCCTGCTGCAGGATCTTCCTGCAGGAGAAGATTCAGTCAGCTCCCATGTCGCTTCCACAGCCGCTGGAGACCACAGCAGCCTTGACTGACAGTGCCTTCCTCACACTCTTCCATCTGGCATGACGCCTGTGACTTTTGGAGTCTTTTGGATTATCTCCTACACCTGCCCAGTAGCAGGCGAGCATATGGCATGGTCTCGCAAGTGGTCCCATAAGTCCTCAGACTTTAGAGCAGTACGTCCTCCTTGGGGCGTAGCATGTGCCTTGCGAGGTACTATGGATATTCAAGAAGACTTTAAATCTTCGGAGGTCAGCCCTGACTCGTTGGAGTACGGAGATGGGGAATATTCTCCGTCTGTTTTCTTCGCTGACGGTTCTCCGCCTTTTTCGGTAAGAGGAGTTGCCGGCTCTAATCACACAGGTGATGGAGTCTCTCCCCCTAGCCGACACGCCTGCTCCTCCGGATTCTCAAATCCGGTTGCAGCCGCATCCCATTTTCCAGTGCACTCGTATGGCACGCGGTATTGGTCGGTTATACCCTTGGTCTTCCTTTCACTTCGACCGTTGGCTGCAATACCCGACGGTTGATGCATTCTGACCAGGGTCATCAGGCATACCACACTTCCGGTTGAGGGCGGAGAGGCGCTCCGCGACCAGCCAGACCTGAAGAGTTGGGAGACTGCTACAGTCCGGTTTTCCTTCGCCCGCTATTTCCTTCTTGCAGGTGTGCGGAGGTCTGGCAGCTCGGGCCTCCCTTTGATGGATTCCGCAGCTTCCAGGTGTTCCCGAGTTGGTTCATTTCGAATCCATTGCTGCATTCCGGGCAGAGGCATTCTGTGATCTCTTGCAGCTGTCAGCTCGCTTCCTAGCACCGGTGTCGGTAGCTCGGAGATGGCTCAGCCTGCGTCAATGGGCAGCGGATGTTGCTTCATTTAAAGGCTCCAGCGTTTAGATGCCATTCGTCCCGGTCCACCGCTGGAAGGAGGACTGGGCCGTTACTCTGTCTATTTTGGAATGCTTCAGGTCCTGGATTCTCTCGGGGCTGGGTGCGACACTCGTAGGGGACGGGCGTTTCTACCTCAGGAACGTTTTCAGAAGCTCTCTCTTCAGCTCCGCCGCTGCTTGGATCAAGCGGCGCCTCGCCCTTGGGGCTACCTTCAACTCTTGAGGTCCATGGCAGCAACGATAGCCCTCGTTCCGTGGGCAAGAGCGCTCTTGCGCTGCTTGCCGATGGCGCTTCTATCTCGTTGGTCGCCGGTATCGGAGAGTTATCGAATCTGGTTGCCTTTGCTTCTGCCGGTGCGCCGCAGCCTCCGCTGGTGGCTTCAGGCACACAATCTTCTACGGGCGGTCCCTCTGGAGTCTCTGCGCTGGATTTTGGTGACGCCAATCGCCAACCTCTCCGGTTGGGGAGCGCCTTGCGGCTTAGCCTCGGCGCAGGGGTGTTGGTCACCTTGCGCAGCCCAAGGGTCTATCAATCCTCTCGAGACGCGGAAAGTGCGCTTCGCCCTTCTTCAGTTTCAGCCTCTAATGCGGCGGTGTGCGGTTCGGATCCTGTCCGACGCCACAACGGTTGCTTACCTAAGCCGCCTAGGCGGCACGCAATGTCCGGATGTCTCACAGGAGAGGCGTTTGCTCCTCCCGTGGGCGGGGGAACATTTTCATGCTGTCGGCACAGCACATCGCAGGCGTGAACAATGTGTAGGCCGATTTTCTCACCCGGCACTCTCTGGAGCCCGGGGGCTGGGCTCTGCAGCCGGATGCGTTCCGGTCCATTGTTCACCTGTGGGGCCTACTGACCATGGATCTAATGGCTACGGCACAGACTGCCACGGCTTCGCTGTACTTCGGCCATTGGAGGGACGAGGGAACGCACGGCATAGATGCTCTCTCTCAACCGTGGCCGATTCATCTTCTCCGGTGTGTTTTCCCTCCCTGATCCGTGATATGCATGGTTCTCCAGCGGCTCCGAGACCGTCGCGACCCTGTACTCCTGTTGGTTCCGAGTTGGGCTCGCGGACCATGGTATGCGGATCTATTCCGTCTGTCTGGGGCGTCGATGCTCCGCCTCGAGGCGTTTCTCGGCCTTCTGATTCAGGGACCGGTGGAGATGGAAGACCCGGCTCCTTACTCGCTTACGGCCTGGCAATTCCACGCCGCCGGTTTGCTCGCTACGGCTATTCGCCTAGCATGGTCATGACGCTTCTCACGGCGCGGCGGTCTACCACGACGCTGACTTACGCTCGGGTTTGGCGTCTCTTGATGGTTGGTGTTCGCGAAATAACCTCTCACCCTGGCGTTGTGGTGTTCCGGATATCCTGTCCTTTTTACAGGCCGGAGTGGATAAGGGATTAGTGCTCGATTCCTTGCGAGTACAAGTGGTCGCCTCAACTTGTTTTCGGAGTCCTATAGCGGGGCGATCGATAGCTTCGCATTTGGACGTGTCTCGGTTCCTCCACGGAGTTAGGCCTTCCGGCCTCCTCTGCGTTCGCCTGTGCAGGCGTGAGCTCTCGTGCTTGTCCTCTCTGACCTCGTTGCTCCTCCCTTTGAGCCGCTGAGGGCATGTTCTCTTCTAGATTTGACTCTGAAGGCAGTCGTCTTGGTGGCCATAACTTCGGCACGCTGTCTTTCTGAGCTCCAGGCTCTCTCGTGTCGACATCCCTATCTCTCGTTTTCCTCCGAAGGCGTTTCTCAGAGAACTGTCCCTTCCTTTGTTGCCCAAAGTGCTGACGCCGTTCACTGTTGACCAGCCTCTTTTCTTTCCGTCTTTAACAAAGGCGCAGTGTGACAGTGGTCGGTCTCCGTTGCGGGCGGTGGACCTTAAGAAGGTTCTTTTTCGGTATCTGGGGGTCGCGGGACCCTTCCATATGACTGTTGCTCTTTTGTCTTGTTCGCGGGTTCTCGTCAGGGATCCGCAGCCTCCGAATCTACCATTTTTAGATGGGTTACGGAAGCCATTGAGGTGGCGTACCTTCTTCTGGGAGAGCCAGCTCCACCGGGACTCCGTGCTCACTCCTCTCGGGCGCAAGCAACTTTGTAGGCCGGGAGGTCTCATGTAGTTCCTCTCGATATTTGCCGGGCGGCGACTTGGTCGTCGCTGTCCACCTTTGTCGGTCATTATAGGTTGGACGTTCATGCCCGTCAGGAGGTCCGTTTTGGAGTTGCTGAGCTGTCGACGGCCTTGCCCCCCCTTGAACGCAGGTAGCTTGGGTACTGCCCGTTTGTCTGGACTGGTCTAGCAGTATGAACTGGAAGGAGAAATTTCACTTACCGTTAATTTCCTTTACTGGAATACTGCTAGACCAGTCCAGGACCCGCCCTGCTGTTGGTTGGAGTGCCGCTGGTGCGGTGCAGCCGCCGACCGCGGTTCTTCTCTTTGCCGGTATGCCTCGCCATGGGCAGTCCATGGGTTCATAGGTGGATACTGTTTTCAGCTCTAGGGAGTTCTTCGGCTCCCTTGTATATAGTTCACTTGAGACCCTCTGGGGTGATGTTACAGTTCATGTTGCATTAGCTTGTGGACGTAACTGAGGGAGACCCCTAGGGGTAGGATTATATCACCAGGCTCCAGCCTATCAGAGCTCTGGTAGAATTCTCTGTCTCCAAGATCTGCTGGCAGGGGTGCATAACCCGTTTGTCTGGACTGGTCTAGCAGTATTCCAGGAAAGGAAATTAACGGTAAGTGAAATTTCTCCTTCCACATCATCCTGCTAGATCTGTCCAGACAAATGGGTTTTGTTTCCCTACCAGCAAGTTGGTGGAGACAGGCAGCCAATGAAATGCCCAGATTTCATTGACATCCCTCTCTATTAGCCTGATCCACTAAGGGACACCTTAGTATTCTTCTGTCTCCACCAGATGGTGGTTGGATTTTCTCAACTCTGAAGAAAATCTGAACAGTAGAGGAAAAACATTGATTTCACTTGTGAATGACCACCTTAAAGGTGACTCTCACTTGAGCATGACGTGGGAAAGTCCATTAGATTTTGGTAGCCAAAGGTGGAGGGAAAATTGGTTCAGTTCCATGCTCTTACCATGATAAAAGCTGCTGAAAAGCCAGAAAATTGGAAGGATTTGGAAGTTTGCAGCAGTCTCACACAATCTCAGCATCTCCCCCCACACACTGTCCCCGAAGACTGAAGACATTTTAGAAGTATAGGGCTGCAATACTCCCTTATAACCTGCTCGTCTGTCATTCTGTACTGTAAATAGTTCAGACTCCGCTTCCATGATACTTCTGTATAGGTACCTAGCTGACAGGTATATAGTTCATTGTATTATAGTTTGGATATGTTCTCTGTAACCAAGTTCTGGAATTTTTGTTCAATGTAAACTGCCCCTGATTGATGGAAGGGGTGGTATATAAGAATCGTTTAAATAGAAAGAAACAGTGGATGGGGAGTAGCAATGAGCCTGGCTTGGTTTGCCCTGCCTGAAGCTCCCTGGGAGTGAGTTCCAAGGCTTGACTTCGTCATTGTCCTTGTTGGGGGCTCCTGCACTTGTCCGTTTTGGGGCATAAGTTGGGGACCATTGACAACCATTGGCTTGGTATCAGCACTTCTGCCATTATCTCCAGGAACAAGCAGGAATGTAGTCTTCACATATGGGTATCGTCGGTACCGATGGAGCCTGCGCGGGAACACTCCCCAGCGTCCAATTGGAAAGCTTTTGGGAGCATCCCACAGCGCCTGCGTGCTTCCTTCCCGCCTTTCCAACTGTCCCTCTCCAGTTCTTCATTTTCCGCAGAGCCAACAGGTCACATACCCTGTCACCACTGTTCCCTCTAAGCTGTGCGTGTGTGCGCGCGCACACACCTCGCCGAGTGAGCGCACATACTTTATAACAGAGCGTACAAAAATTACAGTTCTGATTCTGATAGAAAACACAGACATCTTAAAATTTAAAAGTTGTTGTGTATTTACGGTTTTCACAAGTTCTACAATATTATCTAGTGCAATCAATGTGGTGTACATACTGTATTCTGACATGTAGTCAAATTTTAAAGTATAGAACTCCGAGTGTCGTTATGTGCCGCACAAAAATTTAACCTTCCTTCAAAAGCTGCACAGCTGACATTTTATGCGCACACAGCCTACAGAAAATTAGAGGGAACATTGCCTGTCACCACAGAAAATTTAGTCTTTAATCTTTGTTCCTTATCATTCCTCCAGTTTAGTCCTCCACTGCTGGGTAGTGCACCTCCTCCTGCAGCTTGGAGACTGGACCAATCAAAACTCTGCCAACTCTGGATGTATCCTGCAGGCATTCCCCATTAGCCCCAGTGTGTCCAGTCTCCATGCAGCAGGAGGACCAAGTGAGCCTAGGTGCTGGGCTCACTGGAGGAACTGATAAGGAGCAGGCTAGATAGTTTAAAAAAAAATATATAATAATTCTGATTTGGTCTGTTAGGCGTTATTTTAAATTCCTTTAAATTGCTTTACATTTCTTGAAATTCTTTTACATTCTTTTGGCCTTACTGGGTCTGTAGCATTAAAAAAAAAAAAAAAAAAAAAGATTGGGAAACTCAGAAACCGGGAAGCCCGTTTTGCGGTTCCTGCCCTGCCAAATCTCTTCGTGTTCAACCTTGGCTGTCTTCTCTGCAGGATCTCTGCCCCTTGACAGTACGGAGCAGAGCTCCTCTCCCAGCACGCAGCCCGATTGCCGTGGTACCTCACGCCGCAGCATCGAGGGCCGCGCTAGCAGTCTTCCGCAGTTTCAGCGTGCATGCAGACGCTGAGTCATGGCATTCCGGTGAGCCGGTAAGAAGTGGAGGCGTCCCCGATTTCCTTTGCGGGCGGCGGTTCGCAGCTGGAGGGCCTCTGAACGACGCGCCAAAACACGCTATGGAAGCCGCAGCCATTTTGAGCACGCGGTTTTCCACAGCGTGTCTCTCACTTCTCGCGCTGGCAGCGCTGCCCTCCGGCTTAAGTTTCCCTCGATCTAAGTTCCTCGGGCCGTGGTCCAGGTTCCTTCTAAAGGTAGATTTTAGATCGTTTTTATTTGATTTTACTTATTTTGTTCTTGATTTCACTTGTGCACCGGGTTCTTTAGGACTGGGGGGAGCACAGTGGGGTTTGTTTGGTTTTTTTTTGACGGCCCAGGGCTGCGGGAGTCCTAGATTTGTAAAATGAAATAAATTAAAATACAAACATAGCATGAGATTAAAAAAACAAAACAAAAAAAAGAACAAAAACAGAGGGGTAAGCAAGGACCGGGAGCAGGTGTTGCACTTCTCTGGTGCTCTTTATTGTTAGGACCAGGTATCCCTGGGCTCTGGCAAGAGTTGCTGAACCTATGTCTGTGAGTGTCCAGTGCGTTATTTGTGGCACTCGTAGAGGCACAAGCGCTGAAACAGGCATTTGTCAGCGCTGCGCAACAGTCTCAGCTACTATGGAACAGCAGTTGGAAAGTTCCATGGTCTCCGGCTCCCTGGGAGCGCAGGAGAAATCGGGAGTAGCGGGACCTTCTACTTCTCTTCCTGAAGCCCTATCAGCTATTCCGGGTACGAGTTCGGATCTGGGGTTGGCTACGCAGGTGGATGACTTCTGTCCAGACTTTGTCTTACTAATGCATCAAGCGTTTTGTCGTAGGCGTCAGGGTCATTCGTTTGGACCCTTACCTATCCCTTCCTCTGGTGCGCGGTCTGCACTGTCAGAGCGCAGGAGTGTCGGATTAAAGGCAGCCAAATGGCCACGGCCACTAGACCTCTTTGCCTGTGAAGCAGAGTGGCAGGAGGGAGAGGAAGCTGACCTGGCCATGGATGAAGACATGGAAGATTTGGAGGAGGGGGGAGATTCCGGAACCTGAGGACCAGGCGAGAATCATAAGGGTATTTAGGAAAGAGGAGTTACCGGTCCTTATTACGGAAACCCTACGAACGCTTAAGTTGGCGGCCAAGAACCGGTCGCGGAGGAGGATGGCGCAGATCCCATTATTCAGGCGATATATCAAACGCAAGTAGTTTTTCCTATCCATGAAGTGCTAGATCAGATGATTCAAAATGAGTGGGATCATCCCGAAGCGGGTCTCAAGGGGATCCGAATCATGAATAAGCTATATCCCCTGGCGGATAAGGATAAGGAGAGGTTCCATTCTCCAAAGGTGGATGTTGCGGTTTCAGCAGTTACTAAAAAGACCACAATTCCGGTGGAAGGCAGTGCTGCCTTAAAAGAGGCGTCAGATAGGAAAATAGACAGCATTTCCAGGAACAAGCAGGAATGAGTCTTCACATATGGGTATCGTCGGTACCGACGGAGCCTGCGCAGGAACGTTCCCCAGCGTCCAGTAAGAAAGCTTTTGGGAGCATTCCACAGCGCCTGCGCGCTGCCTTCCCGCCTTTCCCAACCGCCTCTCTCCAGTTCTTCTTTTCCGCGGAGCCAGCAGGTCGTGTTCCTATCACCGCAGAAGAAGTTCTGTATTTTTTTCTTTATTTTTCTGTGTCGCGTCTGCCTTCTTCGTCGGACTGGTACCGCCGGTCTTTTCTTTTCTTTCTTTTTCAAAAAAAAGACCAAAAAACTTTTCTTTCTTCAACTGTGCATTTTCAGTTTGGGCCTTAGGCCTGAATATTTTCTCCTCATGGAGAAGCCCGCTTCCGGGTTCAAAAAGTGCACAAAATGTGACGGTACTATTTCTGTCACCGACACCCATGATTGATGTCTAAAATGTTTGGGTCCTGACCATTCCATCACGGATTGTGTGTCCTGCACCATGATGTTTAAAAGAGGTCAGCAGAACCGAGCAGCCAAGCTCAGTACCCTGTTTCCCTCTGATGCAGCCTCGGTGGCATCGGCGTCTTCCAGGGCTGCTTCTTCCTCCCATGGATCTCAGGTAACCAAACATAAATCTAGCCGGTCCTCGAAGGGCAAATCTCCCTCTAAGCATCGAGATGCCTCCGGGCTGGTCCTCGAGGATTCCGCTCTGGCAAAATTACCCCGGCGGGAAGTTCCGGCTTCCAAAGCATTATCTATGGAGTCACAGGTTGACATCGATGGCTCGGCCTCGACCGATCACCTGTTGCCGTGTTCTGGGGTACCGGTGGCCTCCACTGGTACCGACATCCAGACTTTGGTGGCGTCGATGGATCAGAAAATTCTGTCCATGCAGCGCATCCTTACTGCGTTTATGCAGGCTTCGACGCCTCCGGTACCACAACAATCTCCGTTGTCGGTACCGATTCAGGCACCGGCACCGTTCCCGGTGCCGGTACCGATTGCATCGACATCGGCTTCGGTGTCGACTGCAACGGTACCCTGTCCTATGATGCCCATCAGTACCGAACCGGTACCGCTTACTCCCGATGTCGATCCCACTCGGTACACGTATCGGGCTTTACAGGAGCGTCCAGACAGGCGATACTTTGATTCCTCCGAAGACTCTGATGAGTCGGAGGCTTCTGTCGAGGCACCGGTACTTCTTCCTCAGGAGTCTGCTTCTCCAAAACAAAGAATGTCTCCTCCAGAGGACTTGTCTTTTCAAGACTTCATTAGGGAAGTGGCTAGGGGCCTCTCCATTACAGTGGCCTCTGAGTCAGAGCCTAGAGCCAAGCAATTAGATATTTTGCAATATCCAAAGGCTCCTAAGGAAGCAGCTACCTTACCTATTCATGAGGTTCT
Organism: Ichthyophis bannanicus; assembly: GCA_033557465.1. Taxonomy (NCBI): domain Eukaryota; kingdom Metazoa; phylum Chordata; class Amphibia; order Gymnophiona; family Ichthyophiidae; genus Ichthyophis; species Ichthyophis bannanicus. The sequence goes on from CM066035.1 coordinate 25,304,122, forward strand.
CTATGATCTCATGTTGGGCATGTGGGAGACTACTCTCACCACCTCTCCTCATTCTCGTAGGTTAGACACCATGTACCGTGTCCCTCCCTGTCCTGGTTTTCATAAGACTCAACTTCCTCACCACTCTATTTTGGTTAAGTCTGCCATGAAGAAAATAAAGAGTGCAAAGAGACACTCATCTAATCCTCCAGGACGTGAATGTAGGACTCTAGATGCTTTTGGCCAAAGGATTTTCCAGGCCAATATGCTTGCTGCCAGAATCAACTCCTATAGTCTCTATATGGGGATGTTTCTAAAGGAAGTCACAGATCATCTGCAGACTTAAGCTCCTTTTATTCCAGAAGATAAAAGGCAGGAATTTCTCACTTGGCTCAAACATGCCCAAGATGTTTCCAAATTCTCCAACCGTGCAGCCTTTGACTCTTTTGAGTGTGTAAGCAGAGCCTCGGCTATTGCCATAGGCGCACGCAGAATTGCTTGGTTACAAGCCTCTGATTTGGAACTCTGGGTCCAAGATGAGTTGGGAAACCTTCCTTGTACAGGTGAAAACATGTTTGGCAGGGATTGGCAAGCAAAGGCCACTCAGATGGATGCTGAGAACTCTGCTTTGGATCGACTTTCAAAGTCTACCTCTGCCCCTGTTAAGAAAAGATTGTTCAAAAAGACATCTTTTTCTAAAAAGGGAAGATATTATCCTGCTCATGGGCAGACATCTTCTGCAGGTCGTTTTGCTGCAAAGCGTCAGCAACCACCTAAACAGGCCAAGTCAAAGGCTGCCAGGCCTACCACAGCCCAGCAGCCTCAACCTCCTCAGGGCCTTTGACTTGCAACTAGAGAACTTAGCCTTTCTAGCTCTGGGAAATCCAGAGCCCCTCACCATTCCAGGAAGGTTGACTTACTTTGCTCCCAGATGGGAGCAAATCACAGCAGAGCAATGGACCCTCTCCATCATAAAGGAAGGGTACAAGCTTCACTTCTTAAACCTTCCTCCTCACACCATGGTGAAACAGTTCAATTCTCCAACATCTCTCCTCAACCTTCTAGGTCAGGAGATTGCTACCCTTCTTGCCCAAGGGGCAATAGAAGAAGTACCTCTTCTTCAACAGGGCTCAGGGTTCTACTCCCCTTATTTTCTTATCCCAAAGAAAACAGGGGGCTACAGACCCATATTAGATCTCAGAGAATTGAACAAGTTTCTATTAAAGGAGAAATTCAAAATGATTTCTCTAGGGGCTCTGCTTCCATACCTTCAGAGTCAGGACTGGCTTTGTTCTCTAGATCTCAAGGATGCGTACACCCATGTCCTCATCCATCCAACACACGGAAGGTTCCTTCGGTTCCTTTTTCAAGGAAGGCACTACCAATACAGGGTGCTTCCTTTCGGTCTGGCCTCTGCACCAAGGGTGTTCACGAAATGCATGGCAGTAGTAGCTGCATTTCTCCGCACTCTAGGAATATTCGTAATCTCCAGGAACAAGCAGGAATGAGTCTTCACATATGGGTATCGTTGGTACCGACGGAGCCTGCGCGGGAACGCTCCCCAGCGTCCAAAAGGAAAGCTTTTGGGAGCATCCCACAGTGCCTGCGCGCTGCCTTCCCGCCTTTCCTAACTGCCTCTCTCCAGTTCTTCTTTTCCGCGGAGCCAGCAGGTCGTGTTTCCTGTCAACGCTGAAGAATTTCTTATTTATTCTTTATTTCTTTAGTCGCGTGTCTGCCTTCTCGTCTCCAGACCGTTACCGACGGTTTTTTCTTTCTTCTTTAAAAAAAAAAAAAAAAAAAACCTACTATTTTTTCTCACTTTGGTGCTTTTTCTTCTGTGGCCTTAGGCCTACACGAATTTTTCCTCATGGAAAAGCCCGCCTCCGGGTTTAAAAAGTGCACGAAGTGCAGCGGCACTTTTTCTGTCACCGACACCTATGACTGGTGTCTCAAATGTTTAGGTCCTGATCATTCCATGACGGACTGTGAGTCCTGTTCTATGATGTCTAAAAGAGGTCTACAGAATCGAGCAGCCAAGCTCAGTACCCTGTTTCCCTCTGATGCAGCTTCGGTGGCATCGACGTCTTCCAGGGCTTCCTCTTCCTCCCATGGATCTCAGGTAACCAAACTTAAGTCCAGCCGGTCCTCGAAGAGTAGATCTCCCTCTAAGTATCGAGATGCCTCCGGGCTTGCTCTCGAGGAATCCGCACCGGCAAAAGTACCCCGGCGGGAGGCTCCGGCTTCCAAAGCTTTATCTATGGGGTCACAGGTTGACATTGATGGCTCGGCCTCGACCGATCACCTGTTACAATGTTCTGGGGTACCGGTGGTTTCCACTGGTACCGACATCCAGACATTTGTGGCGTCGATGGATCAGAATATTCTGACCATGCAGCGTGCCATCACGGCATTCATACAAGTTGCGACGCCTTCGGTACCGCAACAAACTTCGTTGTCGGTACCGATTCCGGTACCGGCCCCGATATCGGTTCCGGTGCCGGTACCGATTGCATCGACATCCACGTCGACTGCAGCGGTACACTGTTCTGTGATGCCCATCGGTACCGAATCGGTACCGATTACTCCCGATGTCGATACCCCCCGGTACGCGTATCGGGCTCTGCAAGATCATCCAGACAGGCGATACTTCGATTCCTCTGAAGACTCTGATGAATCAGAGGCCTCTATCGAAGCATCGGGGATCCTTCCTCAGGAACCCTCTTCTCCAAAGAGGAGAATGTCTCCTCCAGAAGACTTGTCTTTTCAAGACTTCATCAGGGAGGTGGCCAGGGGCCTTTCCATCTCAGTGGCCTCTGAGACTGAGCCTAGAGCCAAAAAATTAGATATTTTGCAATATCCTAAGGCTCCTAAAGAGGCAGCCACTTTACCAATACATGAGATTCTTTATGATCACATGTTGGGCTTATGGGAGACTCCTCTTACCACCTCCCCTCATTCTCGTAGGTTGGACACCATGTATCGTGTTCCTCCTTGTCCTGGTTTTCATAAGACTCAGCTTCCTCATCACTCCATTGTGGTGGAGTCTGCTATGAAAAAGATCAAGAGTGCAAAAAGGCACTCTTCTACTCCTCCAGGAAGAGAATGCAGAACCTTAGATGCCTTTGGCAGGAGAATCTTCCAGGCCAGTATGCTTGTGGCCAGAATCAACTCCTATAGTCTCTATATGGGGATGTTTCTAAAGGAAGTTACAGATCATCTGCAAACCTTATCTCCTTTTATTTCAGAAGATAAAAGGGAAGAGTTTCTCACCTGGCTTAAACATGCCCAGGATATTTCCAAGTTTTCCAACTGTGCAGCCTTTGACTCTTTTGAAGGTGCCAGCAGAGCCTCGGCTATTGCCATAGGTGCACGCAGAGTTGCTTGGTTACAAGCTTCTGATTTGGAACCTTGGGTTCAGGATGGATTAGGTAACCTTCCTTGTACAGGTGAAAACCTTTTTGGCAAAGATTGGCAAGCAAAGGCCAACCAGATGGATGCTGAAAACTCTGCTTTAGATAGACTTTCCAAGTCTACTTCTGCTCCTTTTAAAAAGAGTTTGTTCAAAAAAGGATTTTTTCCAAAAAAAGGGAAATATTCTTCTGCTTATGGTCAGGCCTCTTCTGCAGGTCGTTTTGCCACAAAGAGACAGCAACAACCAAAACAGGCCAAGCCTAAGGCTGCCAGGACTGTTACGGCCCAACAGCCTCAGCCTCCTCAGGGCCTTTGACTTAGAACTAGAGAATTAGCCTTTCTGGCTTTAGAACATCCAGAGCCTCTCACCATTCCAGGAAGGTTAGCTCATTTTGCTCCCAGATGGGAACAAATCACAGCAGAGCAATGGACCCTCTCCATCATAAGAGAAGGGTACAAGCTTCATTTCTTAAACCTTCCCCCTCACACCATGGTGAGACAGTTCAGTTCAATTCTCCAACATCTCTCCTCGACCTTCTGGGTCAGGAGATTGCTACCCTTCTTGCCCAAGGGGCAATAGAAGAAGTACCCCTTCTTCAACAGGGCTCAGGGTTCTACTCCCCCTATTTTCTCATTCCAAAGAAAACAGGGGGCTACAGACCCATCTTAGATCTCAGAGAATTGAACAAGTTTCTATGCAAGGATAAATTCAAGATGACTTCTCTCGGAACTCTCCTTCCATACCTCCAGAGTCAGGACTGGCTTTGTTCTCTAGATCTCAAGGATGCGTACACCCATGTCCTCATCCATCCAACACACAGAAGGTTCCTTTGGTTCCTTTACCAAGGAAATCACTACCAATACAAAGTGCTTCCTTTCGGTCTGGCCTCTGCACCAAGAGTGTTCACAAAATGCATGGCAGTAGTAGCTGCATTTCTACGCACTCTAGGGATATTCGTATTCCCATATCTGGACGACTGGCTCATCCGAGCTCCGTCCCAGTCAGAGGCCCAGACTTCCCTGGCCTGCACAAGGCATGTTCTTCAGTATCTGGGACTTGTTATAAACATTCCAAAATCCCATCTCACCCCTACTCAATCTCTAGAGTTCATAGGGGCCTTGCTGGATACCACAACTTCAAGGGCCTTTCTCCAGGACCAAGCAGGAAGTCAGTCCTCACATATGGGTGACGTCGGCGCCGACGGAGCCCTCGCGGAGCAATTTTCCCCAGTTTTCATAGAAAGCCTTTGGGAATTGCAGCGCGCATGCGCGGTCCCCTTCCCGCCCAAGGGTGCCATCTTGCTCAGTCTTCTTTTTTCCGCGGAGCCCTATAGACGTTGTTTGTAATTCACCGCTAGAAAAGTTGATTTTATTTGTCTTTTTTCTCGGTTCGACGCCGGTTCTTTTCCCGCCCGGACCCGTGACGCCGGTTGCGAGTCCGTTCTTTATTTTTCGTTTTTTTGTCCTTCGTGATAGATTTCGCGCCTTTTTTTCTTTTTCACTGGCAGCCCTGTCTTTTGACCTCGCAGGGGCCCTTTTTCCCCCGATGGCTGCCAGCGGGTTTAAGAAGTGTGATCGGTATAAGAAGCTCATGTCTCTTACCGACACACACGACTGCTGCCTCCGCTGCCTCGGACCCGATCATGACCCGATGATCTGTGGTATGTGTGGCAAGATGTCCTCAAAAGCTTTGAGGAGTCGGCAGCATCAACGGGAACGTATCTTCTCTGACTCCGGCCGGGCCCGGACCTCGTCAGAGGCTTCGACGTCTCGGGACTCTGGTCCTGAGCATCGTCGAAGTTCCTCTGAGCGGGGGTCTCCTACCCTGGAACATCATCGGAAGAAGAAACCCGCGAGGGCGTCGTCGGTGGACGCTCCTGGTTCCTCGAGGGCCAGGTCGCATAGCCCCGATAGCCGTCCTGGGTCCTCGGAGATGGAGAGGCCTTCCAAACATCCTCGTCTCGAGATGGACTCGCCTGCTCACGTAAGTGCTGTAGTCCTCGTGGACTCGCCTCTGAGGGAACCGACGTTGGGCCCGACGCCGTCGGGGCCCGAGTCGGGGGCTGCTGGGTCTCCTGAGCTCGGACTCAGGTTGACGGCCTTGGAGAGCAGTCTGACTGCCTTCATGGACCAGCAGCGGGCATTGATCGCTGGCCTCGCCGGTGCTTCTGCCCTGACCACCGGGACGTCGACGTCCAAGTCGACCCCGGAGACCGAGCCGATCCTCGAGTCCATGAGAGCTCGAGTCGATCCTCGGTCACGGTCTCCTTCGGCCTCCCGTTCGGGACCGAGGTCGTCGACGCCGACTCCCTTGGCGTCGGGGCGGATGGCATCGATGCCCGCCCGACTGGAGCCGCTCGACTCCTCCTCCGAGGAGTCAGCCTGGGAATCCGAGGACGAAGAATCACCTGGTTCTTTTCGGACTCGGTGTGTCCCATCGGACTCCCCCGAGTCCGAACCTCGGAGACGGTCCCCCCCGGAGGATACCCGGTTCTCGGACTTTGTGCGGGATATGGCCAAGGCCTTGGCCTTCCCCGCGGATCCCGAGGAGGAGCCTCGAGCCGAAGAGCTCGCTGCCCTCCAGTATGACTCTCCCCCAAAGGAGGCCTTTACTGTACCGGTTCCTCCGATGCTGGAACGACTTCTTCTCTTCCGCATGTGGGAGAGCCCGGCGTCGTCGCCGGTGTTAAGCAAGCGGGTCGATTCCATTTATCGAGTCCGCAAGAGCCCCGGGTTCCAAAAGGCACAACTACCGCACCATTCCATGGTGGTGGCATCGGCCATGCATAGACTTAAGAGTCAGAAGATGCACTCCTCGGTGCCTCCCGGTCGGGAGGCTCGAAGCCTGGATGCCCTCAGTAGAAAGTGTTTCCAGGGCTCTATGCTTGCTTGTCGAGTCCAGACCTACCAGCTCTATATGGGCATGTATCTCCGAGACCTGGCTAAAGAAATAGCCGGGTTCTCTGCTGGTCTCTCCGAAGAACCTTTGCAGAGGTTCCAAGCCTTGTCAACTGGTATTTGGGAGTGCTCAAAGTTTATCTCTCGAGCAGCCTACGATGGCTTTGAAGCATCTGCTCGAGTAGTCGCAGCCGGCATCGGTGCCCGCTGACAGGCTTGGCTTCAGTCATCCGACCTCGAGCCATGGGTGCAGGACAAGTTGGTCGATGTCCCCTGCAGAGGTGAAAACCTCTTTGGCAAACCCATGGATGAGAAGGCTGCACAGATTGAGACCGAGACTCTCACCAGGACTCGGCTCTCAAGGAAGACCTCTGCCCCTTCTCAGAAGAAGAAGGGCTCAGGGAAAAAGCCCTTTTACCCGAGGAAGGCGGCTGCCTATAAACACTACCCTCATTATCAGGCCTCAGCAGCTCCCCAACAGGGTCAGCAGGCCAAGGGACGGGGTAATGGGTCCCGTAGGCAGCAAGCCCCCAAGCCTGCACCACTGGCCCCTGCTCAGCAGGGTGTGGGTTTTTGACTTCATCAGCATAGCCTCTCCCCCTCAGCTGGTTTCTCTCAGCATGGGAGGCCGACTGGTCCACTTTGCCCACAGGTGGTCCAACATCACTACAGATACCTGGGTGCTTCACATAGTCCAAGAGGGCTATCTTCTGCACTTCCACCAGGTACCTCCCTCCTACTTTCCAGGGGAGCCTCTCAGACTCCCTCTGCACAGGGACTTACTCCTTCAAGAGTTGGCAAGTCTTCTTCAGGAACAGGCTGTGGAACCGGTGCCCCACCACCTGAGAGGTCAAGGCTTTTACTCCAGGTACTTTCTGATATCAAAACGAACAGGAGGCCTCAGACCCATCCTGGACTTGCGGAACCTCAACAAGTTCCTCGCAAAGGAAAAGTTCAAGATGCTTACCCTTGGAATCCTGCTGCCCTACCTCCAGCAGGGAGACTGGCTATGCTCCTTAGATCTAAAGGATGCCTACACTCACATCCTCATCCACCCCAGCCACAGACAATTTCTCAGATTTGTTGTGGGGGGCAATCATTACCAGTACAGAGTACTTCCCTTTGGCCTATCCTCCGCACCGAGGGTGTTCACCAAATGTCTAGCAGTGGTGGCGGCTTATCTACGACTTCAAGGCCTCTTTGTATTTCCATACCTAGACGACTGGCTCATCAGAGCACAGTCTTCCCAAGAGGCTACTCACGCCACGCACCGCACTGTGGCTCTGCTTCAGCACTTGGGCTTTGTCATAAACTTCGCAAAGTCCACTTTGCTCCCCTCTCAGGATCTCGAGTTCATCGGCGCAAGATTAAACACGCTTCAGGCACGAGCCTTTCTGCCTCTCGACAGAGCAAACAGGCTCATGGATCTTGCCAGCCACTTTCACAGCAATTCCCTGGTCTCTGCCAGGCAATTTCTGAGACTGCTCGGCCATATGGCTTCCACAGTCCATGTGACCCCCAATGCCCGCCTGAACATGCGGCCTGCTCAATGGTGCCTTCGCACACAATGGCATCAGGCCACTGGGAGCCTAGCAGACTCCATACAGATCTCCGACCCGCTGGTCTCTTCTCTGCAATGGTGGCTTCATCTGCCAAACCTAGTGCTAGGAATGGCTTTTCAGTCTCCTCCGCCTTCTCAAGTCCTGACGACCGATGCTTCTCTCCTGGGTTGGGGAGCACATTGCCAAGGGACATGTACTCGAGGCCTCTGGACTCCTTGGGAGTCTGCCCAGCAGATCAACTTCCTGGAGCTCAGAGCTATCCGCCTGGCTCTGAGGGCCTTCTCCCACCTCACTTCTCACCAGTCTGTGCTGGTCCAGACGGACAATCAAGTTGCGATGTTCTACGTGAACAAACAAGGGGGCACAGGCTCCTTCCTTCTCTGTCGGGAAGCACAAAAGCTCTGCTCTTGGGCCGTCAACCGCGGCATCCTCCTCAAAGCTGTTTATTTATCGGGTCAAGAAAATTGCCTGGCAGACAAACTGAGCAGAATCCTCCAACCACACGAGTGGAGATTGGATCCGTTAGTGCTTCAGCGGATCTTTCTCAAATGGGGCCTACCCACCATGGATCTCTTTGCCAGTCCTCTCAACCGGCAACTTCCCCGATTCTGCTCTCGACAACCGCATCCTCTCAGAGTAGCGGCGGATGCTTTTCTTCTCTCCTGGTCCACAGGCCTTCTGTATGCATTTCCTCCCATGCCGCTGGTGTCTCAGACGCTCTTCAAGGTTCTCCGGGACAAAGCCTCAATGATCCTCGTGGCTCCCCGGTGGCCGAGACAGCCCTGGTTCCCGCTTCTGCTGCAGCTGGCGGTGGACACTCCTCTCCCTCTGGGGTTTCAGCCCGATCTCCTGACCCAGGATCACGGGACTCTCCTGCACCCCAACCTCCGGTCGCTTCATCTGATGGCCTGGCTGCTGAAAGGGTAGTCTTTGCTCCCCTCCTGCTGCCTCCAGATGTGGAGGAAGTCGTCTTGGCCTCCGGGCGACCCTCCACCCGGAAGTCCTACGCTCTTAAGTGGCGTCGGTTCTCCGTCTGGTGTGCTCAGCAGTCTCAAGATCCCTTCTCCTGTTCGGCATCAGTGGTCTTGCAGTACTTGCTTTGCCTCTCCAATCTTGGACTTAAGTCCAACTCGGTCAGGGTCCACCTCAGTGCTCTTTCTGCGCATCACATGCCGGTAGATGGCAGACCTCTTTCCAGCCACCCTCTAGTGGCTCGTTTTCTCAGAGGCCTCCTTCTCCTTAAATCACCTTTGCGCCCACCAGCCCCTGACTGGGATCTGAATGTGGTTTTACAGCGGATTACCTGTCCGCCCTTTGAACCTATGGCTACCTGTCATCTCCGTTTTCTTTCTTGGAAAACCTTATTCTTGGTAGCCCTCACTTCTGCTAGACGTGTTAGTGAGCTACAGGCCCTAGTATCTGATCCTCCTTACACTAGGTTCTACAAGAATAGGGTAGTCCTACGGACTCACCCTAAGTTTCTTCCTAAAGTGGTTTCCCCTTTTCACATCAACCAGGAGGTGGTACTTCCGACCTTCTTTCCCAGGCCACACTCCAGCCGAGCTGAAATGGTCCTGCATACCCTGGACTGTAGGAGGGCGTTAACCTTCTACCTTGACCGTACGCGAGAGCACCGAAGGGCTGTTCAGCTCTTCGTGTCTTATGACCCCAATAAGTTGGGGCTCCCTGTCTCCAAGCGTACTCTGTCCATCTGGATTGCTGACTGTATCGCTTGGGCTTATGGGGCAGCCGGCCTCTCGTTGGAAAGTCGAGTCACGGCTCATCGTGTTAGGGCGAAGGCTGCGTCAGTGGCTTACCTCCGCTCTGTTCCATTGGCAGACATCTGCCGGGCCGCTACTTGGTCTTCAAGCCAGACTTTTGCAGCCCATTACTGCCTGGAGAGGGAGTCCCGCAGGGACAGTGCTTTAGGACAGGCAGTCCTCCGTAATCTCTTTGAGGTATAGGCAACTCCTGCCCTCCGTCCCGGATGTTGGGCTACCGGTTGGAGGCGTACTCAGAGAAGATTCCTTCCTTCTGTGCTACTGAGCTTGAGGGAGCTTCTTTTTTGTGCTTAGGGTCTCCGGTAGCCTTAAACTTGGGAGTCCCATATGTGAGGACTGACTTCCTGCTTGGTCCTGGAGAAAGAGTAGTTACTCACCTGTAACAGGTGTTCTCCAGGAGCAGCAGGAATCAGTCCTCACAACCCTCCCTCCTCCCCTTGGAGTTGCAGTCCTATGATTTCGTTTTTGCTAATTTTTTGCTGTCTTTTCGCTATGTCATCAGACTGAGCAAGATGGCACCCTTGGGCGGGAAGGGGACCGCGCATGCGCGCTGCAATTCCCAAAGGCTTTCTTTGAAAGTTGAGGAAAATTGCTCCGCGAGGGCTCCGTCGGCGCCGACGTCACCCATATGTGAGGACTGATTCCTGCTGCTCCTGGAGAACACCTGTTACAGGTGAGTAACTACTCTGTCTTCCCCAGGCCCGTTGCCTACGCTTGGTACAGTTAGCCTCACAGATTCAGTTAAAATCCCATTTAACTGCTCGAGAGATGTTACAACTGTTAGGCCACATGGCATCCACCGTGCATGTGGTTCCTTATGCTCGCCTTCACATGAAAGCAGCTCAATGGACTTTGTCCACCCAATGAACCCAGGCATCAGGGTGCCTGTCAGACAAAATAGCGTCCTCCAGTCGCCTCTCTTGCTCTCTCCATTGGTGGAAGTCCACTCAAAATCTGTTGCTGGGGTCCCCCTTTCAACAGGTGTTACCCCAAGCAACCCTTACCACAGATGCCTCTCCAAGGGGTGGGGGAGCTCATCTACAAAATCTCTCCACTCAAGGCATCTGGTCTCCACAGGAGACATCTCTACATATCAACCTCTTACAGCTCAGAGCAATCTTTCTGGCTCTCAGTCTTCCACACCCTGCTCAGCTACAAGACAGTCCTCATCCACATGGACAACCAAGTAGCCATGTTCTACGTGAATAAGTAGGGGGGGGGGGACTGGCTCTCTGTCACTTTGCAACGAAGCTCTGAGATTGTGGGCCTTCGCCAGAGAGCATCAAATCCATCTCATGGCAGTGTATCTTCCAGGGGTTCAAAACTCTTGGGCAGACAGACTCAGTCGAGTTCTGCTTCCACACGAATGGTCCCTCCATGGGGACCAGATAGCCAGGATCTTTCGAATTTGGGGAACCCCAGACATAGACCTGTTTGCAAGTCCGTGGAATGCCAAACTTCCCCGGTTCTGTTCCAGGATTCCGTGTCAGGGAGTTCAGGCCAGGGATGCCTTCCTCCTTCATTGGGGGCAAGATTTCCTCTATGCCTTTCCACCTATTCCCCTCATTCCCAAGACACTGTTCAAGCTTCAGAGAGACAAGGGGGTCTATGATCCTCATAGCACCACGTTGGCCACGCCAAGTGTGGTACCCTCTACTTCTTCATCTCTCTCAATCTCCCTCCCTGGACTTGGGGTCTGCTCCAGATCTCCTCTCCCAGGAGGAGGGAACGTTGTGGCACCCAAATCCCCAGTCTCTTCATCTCAGGGCCTGGTTGCTGAAGGCCTAGACCTTCAAGATTTACCTCTTTCTCAGCAGGTGAAGGATATCCTTCATGCTTCCAGAAAGTCTTCCACCAGACGTTCCTATGCTTTTATATGGAAGAGGTTTTCCATTTGGTGTGCAGAGAAGGGTCTTAACCCTCTTGCAATATCTCTGAATTCTTTACTAGAGTATTTGCTGCATTTATCCCATGCAGGCCTTAAAACAAATTCAATCAGTCCATTTGCGTGCTATTGCTGCATCCCTTAAACCCCTCAATGGACAGCCTATTTCCTCTCATCCTCTTATAGCAAGATTCATGAGAGGCCTTCTTTTGACTAAACCTCCCATCAGACCACCTACAGTGGCATGGGACTTGAATCTGCTTCTTGGCCAGCTCATGAAGCCACCCTTCGAACCCTTAGCCACTACCTCCTTGAAATTCCTTTCCTGGAAGGTTATTTTTCTCATTGCAGTCACCTCAGCTCGCCGTATCAGTGAGTTGCAAGCCTTAGTGGCTAATCCTCCTTATGCAAGGTTCGATCATGATAAGGTAGTCCTCAGGACCAATCCACACTTTATGCCTAAAGTGGTCTCGCCTTTTCATCTGAACCAAGAGGTATATTTACCTGTCTTTTTTCCAGGACCTCATGCATCAAATGCAGAGAGGAATCTTCATACCTTGGATTGTAAGGAAGCTCTTGCTTTTTACTTACAAAGAACACAGCAACATAGAAAGTCTTCTCAACTCTTTATTGCTTTTGATCCTTCTCATTTAGGACTTCCAGTCTCTAAGAGAACACTGTCCAACTGGATTGCTCAGTGTATTTCTTTCGCCTACCAGAGTAGAAACCTTTCTCTGGAGGGCCATGTCACAGCTCACAATGTGAGAGCCATGGCAGCCTCAATGGCTCATCTAAACTCTGTGTCCATCGATCAAATCTGTCTAGCGGCCAACTGGGCCTTTGTTCATACCTTCACAGCCCATTACTGCTTAGACAAGGACTCCCGCCGGGATGCCTTGTTTGGTCAGGCTGTTCTCAAACACCTGTTCCATTCCTAATCAACTCCTACCCACCTACCCTGGTTGGATGCCAGAGATCCATGGGAGGAGGTAGAGTCCTTTTTCAGGGACACACAACCTGGGGTCTTCCCCTGGCATCTGCAGCTAGGGAGTCCCCATATGTGAAGACTCATTCCTGCTTGTTCCTGGAGATAGCACAGTTACTTACCTGTAACAGGTGATCTCTGGGAACAGCAGGAATAAGTCTTCACAACCCACCCACCTCCCCTAGGAGTTGTATCTCTCTATCTATCTTTCCTTTCCTCTCTCTCTCTTTGTCTCAGCTTTAAAACTCGAACTGGAGAGAGGCGTTTTGGAAAGGCGGGAAGGCAGCGCACAGGCGCTGTGGTATGCTCCCAAAAGCTTTCTTACTGGACGCTGGGGAGCGTTCCTGCGCAGGCTCCGTCGTTACCGATGATACCCATATGTGAAGACTTATTCCTGCTGTTCCCAGAGATCACCTGTTACAGGTAAGTAACTGTGCTTTATTGAAACAATCTTTTGAAGCGGATGCTATGGCTTTGCAGGCTTCCATCTGTGGGGCTTGGGTGGCAAGAGCTTGTCTTCGCTGGGTTCAGCAGCTGTGACAGTCGGCGTCCTTGGAACCTGATGAAGTGTGCGAGCTACATCGCCTGAAATCTGGGTCAGCATATTTGGCAGATGTGCAGTACGACCTTATTAGGGCCTTGTCAAATAGTATGGCTTCTTTGGTAGCAGCGCGACTATCCCTCTGGCTGAAAAATTGGGTGGCTGAAAGAGTCTTCTAAGTCTCGGCTCGGCAAACTTCCGTTTAAGGGGAAGTTATTTGGAGACAATCTCGATAAGTTGGTTAAGGATTTAGGGGGGTCCAAGGGAGGCAGGCTTCCGGAGGATAGACCCCGGCCAGGAAGATCCCCTTCGACTTTTCGGGGTCAGTTTAGGGATTTTCGGAGATTTCGTTTGCCCCGTTTTGCAAGTCCGCTGAATGCCAAACTTCCCCGGTTCTGTTCCAGAATTTCGGCTCGAGGTTGTCAGGGAAGGGACGCCTTCCTACTTCACTGGGGTGAGGACTTCCTATATGCCTTCCCACCCATTCCCCTCATCCCCAAAACCCTATTCAAGCTTCAGAGAGACAGAGTTCATATGATCCTCCTAGCTCTACGTTGGCCTTGGCAAATGTGGTACCCTCTGCTCCTACATCTCTCTCAAGCTCTGCCTCTGGAGTTGGGATCTGCTCCAGATCTTCTCTCCCAAGAGGATGGGATGCTGTGGCATCCCATTCCCCAGTCTCTGCATCTCGGGGCCTGGTTTCTGAAAGTCTAGAGCTTCAGGATCTTAACCTTTCCCAACAGGTAAAGGATATCCTTCATGCTTCTAGGAAACCCTCCACAAGACGCTCGTATGCCTTTAAGTGGAAAAGGTTTACAATGTGCTCGCAGAAGGGTCTTAACCCTCTTGCGATACCTCTGGAATCGATACTGGAGTATCTCCTTCATTTGTCAAATGTGGGTCTCAAGACAAATTCAGTAAGAGTCCATCTTAGTGCTCTTGCAGCTTCGTACAAGCCTCTAAGTGGTCAATCTATTTCCTCTCATCCTTTCATAGCGAGATTTATAAGAGACCTTCTTTTAACAAAGCCTCCCATTAAGCCACCACCAGTGGCATGGGACTTAAATCTGGTGCTCGGGCAGCTCATGAAACCGCCCTTTAAACCATTAGCCACTACATCTTTGAAATTCCTTTCCTGGAAAGTCATCTTCCTCATTGCAATCACATCAGCACATTGCATCAGTGAATAGCAAGCGTTAGTGGCTGATCCTCCTTATACAAGTTTCCACCATGATAAGGTAGTTCTTAGGACTCATCCATACTTTATGCCAAAGGTGGTTTCGCCTTTCCATTTAAACCAAGCGGTTTACCTTCCTGTATTCTTTCCGAGGTCTCATGCCTCCAGTGCAGAAAGGAACCTTCATACCTTGGATTGTAAAAGAGCTTTGGCCTTTTACTTGCAAAGGACACAGCACATAGAAAATCTTCTCAGCTCTTTGTTGCTTTTGATCCTAGTCATTTGGGACTTCCAGTTTCCAAAAGAACACTGTTCAACTGGATCACAGTGTATATCCTTTGCCTATGAGAGTAAGAACCTTCCTCTTGAAGGCCATGTCACCGCTCACAATGTGAGGGCCATGGCAGCCTCAGTGGCTCATCTTCACTCTGTGTCTATCGACGACATCTGTTGATCAGCTACTTGGGCTTCGGTACATACCTTCACAGCCCACTACTGCTTAGACAAGGACTCCCGCCCGCATGCCAAGCTGTTCTTCAACACCTTTTTCAGACTTAATCAACTGCTCCCCACCATCCCTGGTAGTATGTCAGAGATCCATGGGGGGGAAGTGGGGCCCTTTCACAAGGGCTGACAACTTCCTGGTGCCATCTGCCTGGCATCTGCAGCTAGGGAGTCCCCATATGTGAAGACTACATTCCTGCTTGTTCCTGGAGATAGCGTAGTTACTCACCTGTAACAGGTGATCTCCGGGAGCAGCAGGAATTTAGTCTTCACAACCCACCCACCTCCCCTAGGCGTTGTATCTCTTTCCCTCTCTCTTTTGTCTCAGCTATAAACTCAACTGGAGAGGGACAGTTGGAAAGGCGGGAAAGCAGCACGCAGGCGCTGTGGGATGTTCCCAAAAGCTTTCCTATTGGATGCTGGGGAGCGTTCCCGCGCAGGCTCCATCGGTACCGACGATACCCATATGTGAAGACTAAAGTCCTGCTGTTCTTGGAGATCACCTGTTACAGGTGAATAACTATGCTTTCCAGGACCTGCTGTTAACGTTTTCTGCCTTTGTGTACCTTGTGCCCAAGTGGGCCCAGCGCACGTTCTGTCTGAGTGGCTTCACTGCGCAGTCCTGCCCAAGTGCCCATAACATGCGCTCGTGTTTGCACTTTGTTAGTGCGTGCTTTTGTGCCTACATGACTTTAGCATGTGCAAATGTTTGCCTTCCCTTAACTTTTTCTGTCTTCTTCCAGGAAGCACTGTTGGACCTGTGGCAAGTGAAAGAGTCTTCTCACTGGATTCATCCTGCATGGCAGCCTCTGACCTTTCACTGGTGGGTCCATCTCCCTTCTTCCAATGAAGGGATTTGTTTGGCCTGGTGTTTTCTGCTTCAAGGTAGGAGGCGACTGATGGAGCTGTGGGTAAGAATAAAAGCCCGGCTGTGAATTCTAGTGTCCACGTTTCTGGCCACTCTCTTTCAGAAGGCTCTGTTCCAGCTGCAACCCTTGGGTTGAGGATCATTTTCAGGGAGAGGAGCTCCTGTAATCCAGGTTGTCCTCCCCAGAATTCATTTCCTCCTTTGGCAAACCTGGCTTTGGCAAAGGCAGACTCTGCAACCTTTGGATTCCCTCAAGTTCAGTCCTGTGAGGGATGGCCAGAAGGTAGATGTCTGGCTTGAGTGCCATCTTCTAAGCAATCCAGACAAAGGTTGCTTTCTGGAGATGTGGGTCGACTGGGATCTGTTCGAGATTTGGTCTTGAGTGCTGGTTCTGTCTTCCCGGTTGAGGAGTCTGATGCAAAAAAAAGAAAAGTGTTTTCTCTGTTAGTGGTTCTTGTAGAGGCTGGTATTTTCCGCTTGTCCCAGAAGGAAGGTCTGGCAGCACTGATTGCTCAAGTTTCCTCCACATGATATGTGGCTGACACCCCAGTGATGGAGCAGGGGCTGCAGGTTCCCCGCTTCTACAGGCAGTATGAATATTCACAGCAGCCTTCCTATTTCCTGAAATAATCAAGAACATGTTGCGGTTGGAATGGGTCCTTCCTGAGAGGAGTGCATCACATGGTCTGCCATCCCAAGTTGCAGGTGGAAGTCTGTGTTTACAAAGTGGGCCTCCACTCCCATGGAAGTCGGATTGGCCTTGAAGGGCACTATAGATAGAAAGATGACTCTCTGCTGAAGAGCCAGTTTGCAGTGGCAGTTACTATTCTTCCGTTGGTGGTGTGCGCAGGCCTGATGCCTCATGCCCTGCTCCTGTGAATTCAGTCTTTCCTACTGAATGATGCTACTCCTCCTTTGGAGTCAGTTACTGCCTTTCTTCTGATGCCATGTATGTTCTAGCCTGCTTGGCAACTAGGGATATTGTCCTGTCGGCGATGATGTGGTGTTGGTTATGGCTTTGCCACTGGGAAGCGGATACATCTTTCAAAGCCTAGCTAACTCAACTGGCCTTAAAATAAAGCTCCTTTGTGGGGCTAATTGGAGAAGTTGGTGAAGAACTTGGCTAAGGCAGAGTCTTATCATCTTCCAGAGGATAGAACGAAAGGCCTGGGAAGCAAGCAGGGTCTTTTCCCTCTTTTACCTCTGCCCATTCATTGCGGACGCTGTGGACTGACTCCTGGTGTTTCATCCTGGAAAGCCTGCCTTCTCTGCTTCTGGATTTTGGACCTGTAATTTAGTCCTTTTGATGGGGCTTGTGAGCCCAGAGACTGGGTCCCTCCAGAGGGGGTTCGTCTTGTTCATCACTATGTATGTTTTGGGACCCATTCCCGAATGTCAACCAGGATAGAAAGGTGCTAGTCACCATTCAAAGCGGCTGTGTCCTGGATTGCAAGCGGCCAGTCCCAGAGGCATTTGTCTTCTCCATGTAGTTTGGCAGACATGAGAATCACCGCATAGAAACATAATGGCAGAGAAAGACCACATGGCCTGTCTAGTCTGTCCTTCCATAACAGTTACTACAATAGTCCCCTTTTTTCCTTTATAGATCCTCTGTATTTGTCCCATGCTTTTTTGAATTCAGATATTGTCCTCATCTCTACCACCTCCACTGGGAGACTATGCCACACACCTACCACTCTTTCCAAAAAGAAATATTTTCTCATATTACTCCTGAATCTATCCCCTTTCTCCCTCATCCTAATAGAAACATAGAAACATGACAGCAGAAAAAGACCACATGGCTTATCTAGTCTGCCCTTCCCTGCTCTTGTCACATTGGACAAATTACTGTGCCTAAAGGCAAACGCAAATATTCCATTTCTTTTAGGATGCCAAAAAAGGCTAGCTCCTTCCGACCAATGGCCTCAAGGTGGTCAATGCTCCTTTGCGCATGTTGCGCTTCTGAATGGAAACTCTGAGATCTGTGATTTTGGCGATGGTCTGAAGGGAGTTCCTAGAGTCACTGGTTTTGGCCGAAGCTTGTTTTCATATCTCAATTAGGGAGGATCAGTAGAGATGGCTGCATTTTTCCGTGTTTGGCTCCCTCCGTTTGGCCTCCTTACTGCCCTGAAATTTTCTCCAGGGTTATGGTGGTAGTGGCTGTGTGCTATGGCGCTAAGGACTAGTTGTATATCCATTTCTGGATGACTCGCTCATCTGAGTCTGTTCTCTGTTGGAGGCCTCTCGGTTTTCGGCCCAAGTGGTGTTCTTCTGGAAAACCTCGGCTGGATGGTCAATCGGGAAAGCATCCATTGGAGCCTTCCCAATCCCTGGAATTCCTGGGAGCACGGTTTGATGCTCAAATGGGCTGTCTCCTGCCGGAGGAGTGAGTGCAGGTTGTTGGAACAACTTGAAGTGTTCTGTTCTCAACAGATTATCAAGGCTTGGGATTATTTGCAGCTTTTTGGCTTGATGGTGCCGGCAATCAAGATGGTGCCATGGGCGTGCCCATATGAGGCTGCTCTGGTGGCCCTTCCTGACTGGAGTTTGAGCCTGGGCTTATGCTGCAGCTGGGAGTGAGAGTCAGCTTGAGGTGGCAGCTATGCCCACGTTTTCTGAAAAGGGGCATGCTGCTGGGTGTTCACTTGTGGATTCTTCTGGCGATAGACACCAGTCTTACGGGCAGGGAAGCCCTTGTTAAGACTGAACTGCCCAGGGCTGTTGGAGCTGCAGGCAGGTGGTGTGATCCATCAATCGTTTTGAAACAAGGGCTATCTGTCCGGCCCTGTTGATTTTTTTCCTGACTTTGATCAAGGACAGAGTGGTGCAAGTGTTCTCGGGCAATGCCACAGTAGTGGCATATGTAAATCACCGAGGTGGCATAAGATGTGCAGGAGGGCCCTGGGGATGGCTTTCTGGTTCACATGGGTGGAAATATGCCTCCTAGTTCTTTTGGCTCAGCACATTGCTGGAGGGGTCAATGTGGAAGCAGTTTTCTTCCATCGTCACTCTCTCAATCCTGGAGAGTGGGAGTTGAGTCAGGAGGCACTTCAGATGCTTCTCTGCCATTCATGTTGCCCTGTGATGGAATTGATGGCGTCCTTCTCCAATGACAAAGCATGCTGTTGCTTCATTCACCAAACGGAAACTGGGTCCAAGGGCGTTGTCACCCTGGTTCAGTCCTGGCTACGGCGTGCTGTAAATGCTTCCTCCTTGGCTGCTGTTGGGGCATGTCCTTCAGTGCATAGAGCGCCATCCAGACTATATTTTTCTGGTGGTGCTGGATTGGATGAGGAGAGCGTGGTTTAGGGACCTGATGCGGTTCCTCCTCTTCATCTGCCCCATTTCATGTCTGGTTGTGTCATGGGCTGTTCGTCCTGGTTGACCTGGCTCCCTTCTCACTTATGGTTTGGCTCCTGGAGTTGGCTGAAGCATAAGTGCTATTCTCCTACAATAGTTTCCGCTCTGCTCAAAGTCCATAGGGGTTCTACCAGCCTGGCATACGTGCAAGTCTGGTACCTCTTTGAGTGTAGGTCTGACGCATGACAGCTTGTTCCGAAGTCTGCCAAGGTTTCGGCTCTGTTGGTCTGGAAAGGTTTTTTTTTCCCCCCTTACCTCCCTGAAAGTCCAGGTGGCAGTCTTATCCTGTTTCAGAGGTCCAGTGGCTGGAAGTTCTTAAGCCATGCATCCAGATGTTTCATGTTTTCTTCCAGGGGTTCGGTGTCTGTGTTCTCTCCTCTAGTCATTTGTCCCTTCTTGGGATCTCTTCTGGGGCTCAGGGCCCTGGTGTGGATCCCTTTGAGCCTTTGAAGCATGCTACTCTGAAGGGCTTCACTTTTAATACTGTTTGTTTTTCTTGATCGCAATTTATTCGGCAAGGCAGATTTCCGAGCTTCAGGCTCTGTCTTGCTGGGATCCATCTTTATATTTTTCAGAGGTACCATTTCCATTCGGCCTGTGCATTCTTCTTTGTTCAAGGTGATATTTCTCTTCCATGTGAAGCAGGTGGTTTACTTGTCCTCCTTTTCTAAGGAGCAGTGTAAAGGGAAAGGTAAGGATCTTCGCCTTGTTGGTGCTTCTTCGGGACTTGGAGGTTAGAAATTCCTTCCGGAAGTCGGATAATTTTTTATGTTGTTTGATGGCCCGCGCCAGGGTGTCTAACTTGGGGTGCAGGATCAAGGAGACAATTGGCATATCTGTGATGGAACCAGCCAGTTCCGGAGGGTTTGTGCGCTCATTCTGCTTGGGCGCAAGCATCCTTGCGTAGCTCAGTAGTCCCTTCAGACATTGTCGGGTGGCAACATGGGCATCACTTTCCACTTTTTGTCAATAATTATTGCTTGAATGTCTACGCTTAGGCAGACACAGCCTTTGGCTCAAGTTTTACAATTTGCTGTGTTGTCTTCCTGCCCAGTGGAGGTATAACTTTGGCATGTCTCACTTGTCTGGACTGGAGTAGCAGGATGATATGGAAGGTGACATTTTACTGACCAGATAATGTCCTTTCCTTGACTCCTGCTAGACCAGTCTAGGACCCACCCCTAGAACTATGTTTGGTCTGTTATGTTGCAGTGGTACCTTGGTCTGCTATGATTTGTTTGGCTCTGCAGGTCCATATTCTACTGACAACTTGCTGTTCAACCTCTTCTGTACATAGTTTCTCTACTGTTTGATTCATCATTGTTGCCCACATTGAGTTTGTGTGAGGTTTGCCATGCTTTCCCATATGCTTTTGGATGAATACTGAGGTGCCCTCAAGTGACTTGGGCTGATAGAGGCATGGGAGTGATGTCATTGAAACTTGGTTATTTCATTGGCTATGTTTCCTCCAATCTGCTGGTAGGGGAACACAACCCACTTGTCTGGACTGGTCTAGCAGGACTCAAGGAAAATACTTTATCTGGTAAGTAAAATGTCACCTTTTGCAGTCTCAAAACTATATAGGATGTTGCCAAAAAGCAGCTACAGGTCTGTATGTGTACTCTTTTTGTGGAGCAGTTGTGCTTTATACCTTTCAGGAACTACTGAGAAGCCCATAGATCAGAGAACCCACAGACTCTGCAATGGTGTACGTAGCTTTGAAAATTGACCCATCATAGGCTTGGGACTAGCTCCAGTCTTTGAAAGATTATTACAGAGGTGTGATAAGTCAGCTCCCATGGAGCAAGGTCAAATCAGATGTTCCAGATATAGACAAAGATCCATTCTGAGACCAGGGGTCAGAGATCAGCATGTAGAAACAGGAACATAACGGCAGAAAAAGACCATATGGACTGGAAGGGCAGGTAGATAGGCCATATGGTCTTTTTCTGCTGTCATGTTTCTATGTTTCTATCCAGGCTGCCCTTCTGTACCAACTACTATAGTCCCTTTATTTCCTTTAGAGATCATCTGTGTTGGTCGAATGCTTTCTTAAATTCAGGTACTGTCCTGGTCTCTACTACATCCACTGGAAGACTGTTCCATTCATCTACCACTCTTTCCATAAAGAAATATTTCTGCATATTACTCCTGAGTCTTTCCCCATTCATCTTATGTTCCCTCGTTGCAGAGCTTTCTTTCAGTTGAAAGAGGCTCTTCTGTGCATTTATGCCACAGAGATATTTAAACATCTCTATCATATCTCCTCTCCCGCCTTTCCTCCAAAGTATACATATTGAGATCTTTAAGTCTGTCCTCATATGCCTTATGACAAAGTTCACTGACCATTTTGGTAGCCACCATCTGCACAGACTCCTTTCTGTTTTATTCTTTTGAAGGTGTGAACTCTAAAATGCACACAATACTCCAAATGAAGTCTCACCAAAGACACATACAGAGGTACTATCACCACCTACTTCCTGCTGATCATTCCTCTCCCTATACATCCAAGCATCCTTCTGGCTTTTGCTGTCGCCTTTTCTACCTGTTTGTTTCTGATGATCTTAAAGTGGCTAATCACACCCAGGTCCCGCTTTTCTTTTGTGGACAGAAGTACTTCACTTCATATATTGTACCTCTCTCTCGGCTTTTTGCAGCCCAAATGCATGACCCTACATTTTTTAGCATTAAATCTTAGCTGCCAAATTCTTGATCATTCTTCAAGCTTAGCAAGATCCCTCTTCATGTTATCTACTCCTTCCTGGGTGTCTACTGTATTGCAGATTTTGGTATCATCTACAAAGAGGCAAACCTTACCCGACAGACCTTCAGCAATATCACTAACAAAAATGTTAAAAAGAATCAAACCAAAAACAGATCTCTAGGAACAAGCAGGAATAAGTCCTCACTTATGGGTACGTCGGAACCGACGGAGCCTGCGCGGGAAAGCTCCCCAGCTTCCCAGGAAAGAAGCTTTTGGGGTCTCCCACTGCACATGCGCGCTGCCTTCCCGCCTTCCTGACCAGCTCTCCTCAGTTTCTCTTTTTCCGCGGAGCCAGCAGGTCGTGTTCCTGTCACCGCTGAAGAAATTATTGTTTTAGTTTGTTTCTTTAGACCGCGTACCTGCCTTCCCCATACCGAAACCGGTACCGCCGGTCTCTCTTTTCTTTTCTTTAAAAAAAAAAAAAAAAAATCTTTATCTTTGCACAACTTGATGACTTCGGTTAGGCCTCAGGCCTACACAAATTCTCCTCATGGAGAAACCAGCCCCTGGTTTTAAGAAGTGTACCAAGTGTAGTGCTGTTATTTCTGTCACAGACACCCATGAATGGTGTCTTAAATGTTTGGGACCTGACCACTCCATTCCGGACTGCCCATCCTGCTCCCAGATGTCTAAACGTGGTTTGCAGAACCGGGCCAACAAATTCCATGTGCTGTTTGCTTCAGATAATCCAGCATCACAGTCATCCAGGTCTTCCTCTCCGGATGGATCTCAGGTAACCAAACCTTCTTCGGGCAGGTCCTCAAAGAGCAAATCTCCTTCAAAGCATCGAGAGGCTCTCACTTTTGAATCTGAGGATCCTGCCCCAGCCAAACAACCCCAGCGGGAAGCTCTGGCTTCCAAAACACCATCTATGGGGTTACAGGTTGACATCGATGGCACGGCCTCGACTGATCAACTGTTAGACTACTCTGGGGTACCGGCCCATACCGGTACCGACATCCAGGCAGCAGTGGCGTCTATGAGCAATACTGTTCAGACCATGCAGCAGGCCATGCTGGCTTTTATTAAAGCTGCGACGCCCTCGGTACCACGTTCAGCAGTACCGGGTCCGGTTCCGGTATCGTCTCCCATACCGGAACCGAGACCATCGACTTCCAAACGCAGATCGGTTCCGCATGCCGGATCCGGGTTTTCACCCGATACCGATCCCATACCCGGTACACCCGATGTCGATACCGATCGGTATGCGTATCATGCGTTGGAAGCAAATAGAGAATACTCTGATTCTTCTGAGGATTTTGACTCCTCTGAGGACTCTGATGAGCTGTCTCTAGTTCTTCATGAAGACCCCTCTTCCCCAAAGAGGAGAATGTCTCCACCAGAGGATTTGTCCTTTCAAGACTTCATTATAGAGCTAGCTAAAGGACTTTCTATTACCACATCCTCTGAAAAAGAACCTAGATCAAAGAAATTGGATATTTTAGGATACCCTAAGGTTCCTAAAGAGGCAGTCACCCTGCCTATCCATGAAATCCTTCAAGAACACTTGATGGACTTATGGGAGGCTCCTCTAACGTTGTCTTCTTACTCTCGTAGGTTGGACACCATGTACTGGGTCCCTCCTTTTCCTGTGTTTCAAAAGACTCAGCTGCCTCACCATTCCATTGTGGTGAAGTCTGCGCTGAAAAAGATTAAGAGCACCAAAAGGCACTCTTCTACCCCTCCAGGGCGAGAATGTAAGACCCTAGACTCTTTTGGCAGGAAAAGTTTCCAGGCTAGTATGCTTATAGCCAGGATTAATTCTTAGTCTGTATATGGGCATGTTTCTCAGGGAACTTGCCCTAAAGGTATGGCATTTTGCCCCCTTTATCCCGGAGGATAGAAAGGAGGAGTTCATTTCTATAGTGAAACAGCTTCTAGATGTTTCTAAGTTCTCCAACAGAGCAGCCTTTGATTCCTTTGAAGGTGCCGGTAGAGCTTCGGGCATTGCCATTGCAGCCCGACGACTTGCTTGGCTCCAGGCCTCTGACCTAGAACCCTGCGTCCTGGATGGCTTACGGAATCTGCCCTGTACAGGTGAGAACTTATTTGGTAAAGACTGGCAAATTAAAGCCACTCAAATGGACGCAGAAAATGCTACATTGGATAGACTTTCTAAGTCTACCTCTACTCCTGCCAAGAAAAAGTCTTTCAAGAGGCCTTACTACAAGAAGGCCAGATTTTCCACAAAT
Source organism: Ichthyophis bannanicus (assembly GCA_033557465.1). Classification (NCBI taxonomy): domain Eukaryota; kingdom Metazoa; phylum Chordata; class Amphibia; order Gymnophiona; family Ichthyophiidae; genus Ichthyophis; species Ichthyophis bannanicus. The sequence continues at coordinate 25,328,029 of CM066035.1, forward strand.
ACTGGCCAACAATCTTCTCAGCCTCGCTTTGCTGCTAAACGTCAGCAACCTAAACAGGCAAGGTCAAAGCCTGCAGCGTCTGCCACTCCTCAGCAGGCTCAATCCCCTCAGGGGTTTTGACTTGCCCCTAGAGAACTTAACATTTCTGGCTCTAGAACAACCAGAGCCCCTCACCATTCCCGGAAGGTTAGCTCACTTTGCTCCCAGATGGGGGCAAATTACATCAGAGCACTGGGCCCTCTCTATCATCAGAGAGGGCTACAAACTTCATTTTTCCAACCTTCCTCCACATACCATGGTGAGGCACTTCAATTCTCCCCCATCTCTCCTGGACCTGTTGGGTCAGGAAATCTCTTCTCTCCTTGCCCAAGGGGCAATAGAAGAGGTTCCTCTTCTTCAACAAGGGACAGGATTCTACTCCCCTTATTTTCTCATACCAAAGAAGACAGGGGGATTCAGACCTATCCTAGATCTGAGAGAATTGAACAAATTTCTGTACAAGGAGAAATTCAAAATGCTTTCTCTAGGCATTCTCCTTCCATACCTTCAGAGTCAGGATTTGGTTTGTTCTCTAGATCTCAAGGATGCGTACACACATATACTCATCCACCCATCCCACAGAAAATATCTAAGATTTCTGTTTCAGGGAAAACATTTCCAGTACAGAGTACTTCCCTTCGGTCTGGCCTCTGCTCCAAGAGTGTTCACCAAATGCATGGCAGTGGTGGCTGCATTTCTAAGAGGTCTGGGAATTTTTGTATTCCCATATCTGGACGACTGGCTCATCCGAGCTCCATCTCAGTCACAGGCCCAGATTTCCCTGGACCGCACCAGGCACATTCTGCAGTATCTGGGACTGGTGGTAAACCTTCCCAAGTCTCAACTTACCCCTACTCAGTCTCTGGAATTCATAGGGGCCCAGTTGGACACCGCCACTGCAAGGGCCTACCTACCTCAAGTCCGGGGCCAACGTCTGATGTGCTTGGCCTCCCAAGCTCAATCCAGCAGTCACTTGACAGCCAGAGAAATGCTACGACTTCTGGGCCACATGGCCTCCACGGTACACGTGGTGCCCTATGCTCGTCTTCATATGAGAGCAGCTCAATGGACCTTGGCCACTCAGTGGACTCAAGCATCAGGAGCGCTCTCCGACCAAATACTCACCTCAAAGCATCTGTTTTGGTCCCTCCAATGGTGGATGTCCACCAAGAATCTGTTGTTGGGGACCCCCTTCCAACCTTTGTTGCCCCAAGCAACCCTCACAACAGATGCCTCCCAAACAGGGTGGGGAGCCCATCTTCAACACCTCTCCACTCAGTGTACTTGGTCTCCCCAAGAGACCACCCTTCACATCAACCTCCTGGAACTGCGAGCAATCTTCTTTGCCCTCCTAGTCTTTCATACCCTCCTAGTCAACCTGACCGTCCTAGTCCAGACAGACAATCAGGTAGCCATGTTCTACATAAACAAACAAGGAGGGACAGGCTCTCTGTCGCTTTGCAACGAAGCTCTCAGATTATGGGCCTTCGCCAGAGAGCATCAAATTCATCTTCTGGCAGCCTATCTTCCAGGGGTTCAAAACTCTCGGGCAGACAGACTCAGTCGAGTTCTGCTTCCACACGAATGGTCCCTACATATGGACCAGATACGCAGAATCTTTCAGGAATGGGGAACCCCAGACATAGACCTCTTTGCAAGTCCGTGGAATGCCAAACTTCCCTGGTTCTGTTCCAGGAATCCGTGTCAGGGGGCTCAGGCCAACGACGCCTTTCTCCTGCATTGAGGTCAGGAATTCCTATATGCCTTTCCACCCATTCCTTTGATTCCCAAGACTCTGTTCAAACTCCAGAGAGATCACGGATCGATGATCCTCATAGCTCCACGCTGGCCACGCCAAGTGTGGTTCCCTCTACTTCTGCATCTCTCCCAGGGACCCTCTCTGGACCTGGGAGCTGCGCCAGACCTTCTGTCTCAGGAGGAGGGGACTTTGTGGCACCCAAACCCCAAGTCCCTACACCTCCGAGCTTGGTTACTGAAGGCCTAAGCCTTCATGACTTCAATCTTTCTCAACCAGTGAAAGATATCCTTCATGCCTCTAGGAGAAACCCTCCACGAGGCGTTCCTATGCTTTCAAATGGAAACGCTTTTCCATTTGGTGTGCTCAACAGGGTCTTGACCCTCTAGCACTTCCTTTGAATTCTCTACTAGACTATCTCCTGCATCTTTCTAATGCAGGCCTTAAGACGAATTCAGTAAGAGTCCATTTGAGTGCTATTGCAGCATCCTTAAAACCTATAAATGGACAACCTGTCTCCTCTCATCCGCTTGTTGCAAGGTTCATGAGAGGCCTGACTCTAACTAAGCTTCCCATCCGACCTCCTCCGGTAGCATGGGACTTGAACCTAGTTCTGGGTCAGCTTATGAAGCTACCTTTTGAACCGTTGGTTTCTACCTCCTTGAAATTTCTTTCCTGGAAGGTCCTTTTCCTTATTGCAGTCACTTCGGCTCGCCGCATCAGTGAACTACAGGCCTTAGTGGCTCATCCACCTTATACCAGGTTTCATCATGATAAGGTGGTCTTTAGGACGAATCCCCACTTTATGCCCAAAGTGGTCTCGCCTTTTCATCTTAATCAAGAGGTATATCTACCTGTCTTTTTTCCAGCTCCTCATGCATCCAGTGCAGAGAGGAACCTTCATACTTTAGATTGTAAAAGAGCTCTTGCCTTTTACCTCAACAGGACTCAGCCACATCGAAAGTCTTCCCAGCTTTTCGTGGCTTTTGATCCTTCTCATTTGGGACTTCCAGTCTCTAAACGTACACTTTCCAATTGGATTGCTCAGTGTATTTCCTTTGCTTACCAGAGTAAAAATATTTCTCTGGAAGGCCATGTCACAGCTCACAATGTGAGAGCCATGGCCACTTCTTTGGCTCATCTTCACTCTGTATCCATAGATCAGATCTGTCGAGCCGCCACATGGGCCTCGGTTCATACCTTCACAGCCCATTACTGCTTGGACAAGGACTCCCGCCGGGATGCCTTGTTTGGTCAGGCTGTCCTCAAACACCTGTTCCATACTTGAACAACTCCTGCCCACCTTCCCAGGATGGATGCCTGAGATCCATACGAAGATGGCGAACCCTTGGAAGGGGATCTCCCAGGCATCTTAGCTAGGGAGTCCCCATAAGTGAGGACTTATTCCTGCTTGTTCCTGGAGATAGCACAGTTACTTACCTGTAACAGGTGATCTCTGGGAACAGCAGGAATTAGTCCTCACAACCCACCCACCTCCCCTAGGAGTTGTATCTTCTATCTATCTTCCTTTCCTCTCTCTATTGTCTCAGCTATAAACTCGAACTGAGGAGAGCTGGTCAGGAAGGCGGGAAGGCAGCGCGCATGTGCAGTGGGAGACCCCAAAAGCTTCCTTCCTGGGAAGCTGGGGAGCTTTCCCGCGCAGGCTCCGTCGGTTCCGACGTACCCATAAGTGAGGACTAATTCCTGCTGTTCCCAGAGATCACCTGTTACAGGTAAGTAACTGTTCTATCTCTACGGTATACAACTGGTAACCACCTCCTCCTCAGAGTAAATGCCATTTACCTTTACCCTTTGTTGCTTCCCACTCAACCAATTTCTAACCTAGTCAGTCACTTTAGGGTCTATTTCTAGGATGCTCAATTTATTTATAAGCCGTCTTTGTGGAACGGTGTCAACTGTTTTACTGCTAGAGCTCTCCCTTGGTCTAACTCCTTGATCACACAGTCAAATAAATCAATCAGATTTGTCTGACAAGACCTGCAACTAGTAAAAAGCCATGCTGCCTCGGATCTTGCAATCCGGTGGACTCCAGAAACCTCGCTATTCTTTGTTTTAGCAACGTTTCCATTACTCACCACAGAGGTCAGTCTAACAGGCCTGTAGTTCTCAATCTCATTCTTATTTTTATTTACTTATAGCATTCAGCTCGCATCTTTTCAGGAGAAGAGCAAGACGAGTTACATTCAAGTACAGCATGCACTCATGTAAAGGGACCACATGCGACTTTCTCCAGTCGTCTGGGACTACTCTCAACTCTAAAGAAGCATTGAAAAGGTTAAACAGTGGAACTGCTAGAACTTCTCCAAGTTTCTTCACTACTCTGGGATGTGTCCCATCCGGCCCCATAGCTTTGTCTACTTTTAGTTTAGCTAGCTCCTTATGAACACAGTCTTCTGAAAATTGTTCAATATCCCCTTCACTACTGTTTTATTTGTGGATGTTTTCTGAAGTCCTGCTCCTGGCCCTTCATTCGTGAACCCAGAAGAAAATTATTTAATCAGTTCCAATTTATCCTTATTAGTTTCTACATATTCTTCCCCTTCACCTTTGAGTCTGACAATACCACTTTTGCACTTCTTCCTCTCACCAACATAGCTGAAATATGTCTCGCGTCTCCCCCCAACAACCGTTTTACTGCATTGACTATTTTTTCTTCTATTTGTATCTTTGCTTTCCTGACTACTTTCCTGGCTTCTCTAAGTTTTTCCAAATATTGATGCTTGTCTTCCTCTTTCTGTGATCTCTTCTATCTTATGAAAGCCATCTTTTCTTTCTTCACCTTTTCAGCTGCTTCTTTTGAGAACCATAACGGCCTCCTTTTGCTTTTACATTTATTTACCTTTCTAACAAAAAGATTTGTTGCCCTTAAAATATCCCCTTTCAGTTTTGCTCATAGCTTTTCTACATCCCCCAGCTGTTCCCATCTGCTAAAGACTCCTTGAGGTATTGCTTTATCTTGGCAAAGTTCCCTGTAAAATAGTTATCTCCAAGTTATAATGCCCTGTTCAATGTAATTTCAGTTTGTTCAATGTAAACCGCACTGATGCAGAATAGCGCGGCATATAAGAGAATGTAAATAAATAAATAAATAAAGTTAGTTTTTCTAAAGTCTAGGTTCCTCACTTTTGAATGGAGTTTATCAGCCCTGGTCCTAATACTGAACCATACTATCTGGTGATCTCTGGATGCAAGATGATCTCCCACTATAACATCAGAAACACTTTCACCATTGGTAAGAACCAGGTCCAGTATGGCACCTTCACATGTGGGTTCTGTTACCAGTTGCTGGAATAATTCTTTCTCTAGAGAATCCAGAATCTCCTAGATGACACCACAGCAGGGATATGCCAGTCAACATCTGGCATATTGAAATTGCCTATCAGTAGCACTTCTCCTTTCATGGCAATACTGCGTATGTCTTCTATTAATCTCTGTCCACTTCTGCCTGCGAAGGAGATCTGTATATCACACCAATGCAAATGGATTTCCCATTCCCTCTTTCTAGTTTAATCCACAGTGCCACCTCCTTTTCTTGTAAGCCCTGTAATTCTGTAGCTTAAATATTGTTTTTTACATATAGTGCCACTCCTCCTCCCCTTCTTCCTACCCTGTCCTTCCTGAATAAGGTATAGCCCAGTTTAATTACATCCCAGTCATGGCTGTCCGTGAACCATGTCTCTGTAACCACCATTAAATCCAACTCTGTCTCTTCCATTAAAGCCTCAACATCTGGGATCTTATTTCCCATATTATGGCATTAATGTAGACTGCTTTACAGACATTGTCCCTTTTACCCATTTCTAGAGAGATAGTAAATGTAGGCATGCTGAGATCTAGGTGTAGGCGTGAATCACAGGGATGAGGTTAAGGTCAGAATGCAGGCATCCGTCTGAGATCAGTAGTCAGCAACTGAGGTTCAGGGTTTGATTGATGTTCATAGGGCAGTACATTGAAGATCATGTACTGTAGATGCCACCATGAGGTCAGGGCTGCAGGTTTGATAACTAGTCCTTGGTTTTCTTTGTTGCTTTTCAGATGATGGAGTTTTACTGTGGCTCCTGCGAGACTGCCATGTGTCATGAATGCACAGAGGGTGAACACCGTGACCATGTTACGGTACCACTGAAGGACGTGGTGGAGCAGCACAAGGCATCTCTCAAAAACCAGCTGGATGCAATAAAAAGCAGGTGAGGGGAAGAGTTCCAGAAGCAGGAGGTGGGCGCCATTTATGAGGAAGAGTCAGGTTTTACCTGTGATGGGGGAAGTTAGTGGGTGCCATATTTTATCTGTCGTGGGAGGGAGGAGGAAAATGCCACTGCCAACTCCGTGCGTTCCGCCTTGCTGCTCCTTATGCCTGGAACAAACTACCTGAGTCAGTGCATCAGGCTCCTTCTCTAGCCCTATTAAAATCCAGGCTAAAAACCCACCTCTTTGAGGCTGCTTTTGGATCCTGATGCTCCTCACTCTCTTGTCCGCTGTGTATGTGTGTCTTACAATTCTCTAGTCCCCAGTTTTGGTATGTCTTTTCATTTTGATTAGATTGTAAGCTCTGAAGAGCAGGAACTGTCTTACATCTATGTGTACAGCGCTGCATACGCCTTGTAGTAGTAGCTGTAGAGTAGTAGCCTAATGATTAGAGTACTGTCTTGGGAAACAAGAGACCAGGGTTCAATTCTCAAAAAGCACTCCTTGTGGCCTTGAGCAAGTCACTTAATTCTCCATTGTCTCAGAAAAATCCAGGACTGACTTCCTGCTTGGTCCTGGAGAAGCAATGGGTAGCAGCAGCAGCAGTAGTAGCAGCGGTAGTAGTAGCAGCAGCAGTGGTAGTGGTGGTGGTAGCAGTAGTAGTAACAGCAGTGGTAGAAGCAGCAGTAGGATTAGCGGTTGTAACAGCACGGGTAACAGAAGCGGTAGTAGTAGTAGCGGTAGTAGAGGCAACGGTAGCAGCATCAGCAGTAATAGTAGTAGCAACAATAGTGGCAGTAGTAGTAGTTGTAGCAGTAGCGGTAGCTGCAGTAGTATCAACGGTAGCAACAGTGGTAGCAGTAGTGGTAGTGGCAGCAGTAGTAGCAGTAATAGAAGCAGTAGTAGCGGCAACAGCAGCAGTGGTAGTAGCAGCAGCAGTAGCAGCTGCAGCGGTAGCAGTGGTGGTAGCAGCAGTAGTAGCAGTAATAGTGGTAGCAGTAATAGTGGTAGCAGTAGTGGTAGTGGCAGCAGTAGTGGTAGTGGCAGTAGTAGCAGCGGTAACAGCAGCAGTGGTAGTAGCAGCAGTGGTAGTAGCAGCAGCGGTAGCAGTTGCAGTAGCAGAAGCAGCAGTGGTGGTAGCTGCAGTAGTATCAACGGTAGCAGTAGCGGTAGTAGCAGTGGTAGCAGTAGTAGCGGTAACAGCAGCAGTGGTAGTAGCAGCAGCGGTAGCAGCTGCAGTAGCAGCAGCAGTGGTAGCTGCAGTAGTATCAATGGTAGCAGCAGTAGTAGCAGTAATAGTAGTAGCAGCAGCGGTAGCAGTTGCAGTAGCAGTGGTAGCTGCAGTAGTATCAACGGTAGCAGCAGTAGTAGCAGTAATAGTGGTTGCAGCAGTAGTAGCAGTAATAGTAGTAGCAGCAGTGGTAGCAGTAGTAGCAGCAGTAGTAGCAGCGGTAACAGCAGCAGTGGTAGTAGCAGTAATAGTAGCAGTAGTGGTAGTGGCAGCAGTAGTAGCAGTAATAGTAGTAGCAGCGGTAGTAGCAGCGGTAGCAGCAGCAGTGGTAGTAGCAGCAGTGGTGGTAGCTGCAGTAGTATCAACGGTAGCAGCAGTAGTAGCAGTAATAGTGGTAGCAGTAGTAGCAGTAATAGTAGTAGTAACAGTAGCAGTGGTAGCAGTAGTAGCAGCGGTAACAGCAGCAGTGGTAGTAGCTGCAGTAGTATCAACGGTAGCAGCAGTGGCAGCAGTAGTAGCAGTAATAGTAGTAGCAGCAGTGGTAACAGCAGCAGTGGTAGTAGTAGCAGCGGTAACAGCAGTGGTAGTAGCAGCAGCGGTAGCAGTTGCAGTAGCAGTAGTAGCAGTGGTGGTAGCAGCAGTAGTAGCAACGGTAGCAGCAGTAGTAGCAGTAATAGTAGTGGTAGCAGTAGTAGCAGCGGTAACAGCAGCAGTGGTGGTAGTAGCAGCAGTGGTTGTAGTAGCAGCAGTGGTAGCAGTAGTAGCAGCGGTAACAGTAGCAGTGGTGATAGCAGCAGTAGTATCAACGGTAGCAGTAGTGGTAGTAGCAGTAATAGTAGTAGCAGCAGCAGTAGTAGCAGTAGTATCAGCGGTAGCAGTAGTAGTGGTAGTAGCAGTAGCAGCAGTGGTTATTTATTATTTATTTATTTATTTAACATCTCTTATATACCGCACTATTGTCATCAGCGCGGTTTACATGGAACAAACATATACATACAGAGAACTGTAATGCATTTACAAGTAACAGGGGTTTTTGAACTTGGATTAAAAAGGTAAACTATGTAGACTAGTTAACTATTTACAATATCTATACACATTAGTCACATTGGTTATCATTTGGGTTGTCTTGGTCAGAAAAAGTGTCGGTAGTATTTTCATGAGAAAAGATTAGATTGGGAAATAGCTTAAGAAGAGGTGGTGTTTGAGGCTTTTTCTGAATTGTGTTAGGCTGGCTATAGCTCTCAATTCTGGAGGGAGGGCATTCCAGGCTATTGGGGCATGGATACTGAAGGCTCTTTTAGTTGTTTCATTAGTGTATCTGACTGCTTGTTTCGGGATTGTTAATGTATTTATAGCAGTTGATCTTCTGGATCTATTGGGGGTCTGTAAGTGTACAAGGTTGGTGATGGTTGATGGTGCTTGGTTGTTTAGGGCTTTGAATGTAGTAATCAGGATCTTGTAGTGAATTCTCGCGTTGGTTGGTAGCCAGTGGAGTCTTTTTAGGACTGGAGTTATGTGATCTGTCTTTGATATTCCTTCCAGTACTCTGGCAGCGGTGTTCATCGCCAGTTGAAGGGGATTTAATGTTGCCTGAGGGAGCCCATATAGAATTGCATTTGTGAAGTCAATGTGAGGCATTACCAAGGCTTGATAGACGGTTCTGAAGTCTGAGGGTTCGAGTAAGGGTCGAAGGTGGCGTAGTGTGCGTATCTTGTGATATATTAGTTTTGTTATGTTTTTTATGTGGTTTTTCATACTGAGGCGCTGGTCGAGGGTGATGCCTAGGTATCGTATTGTAGGTTTTACTGTTAATTCCTTGTCCTTTATCTTTAAGGTAGTAGGAGGCGTGAAGTTTTGGTTCCTTGTTATAAACATCACATCGGTCTTGCTGTGGTTGATTCTTAGGTTTTGTGAGATGAGCCAATCTTCTACTGATTCAAAGCATTTTGTCAATGGTGTAAAATCAGGGTGGTTGATGGAGAATGGCATGTATAGTAGAATGTCGTCTGCATATGCTAGACAGGTGACATTAAAGGAACGAATGAGGTCACAGATAGGTTGCATATATATATTAAACATTAATGCTGACAGAGAGGATCCTTGCGGTACCCCTTGATCTTGGAGAAATGGTTCTGATGCTGTTTCACCAATTCGTACTTGTTGCCAACGGTTAGTTAGGATATACACCAGTCAAGTGCGGCACCAAGGATTCCTTTTTCCTTAAGGCGATCGATAAGTATTTGGTGGCTTACTGAGTCAAACGCAGCTGAGATGTCCATGAATATAAGGATGAATCCTTGGTGGATGTTATCTATTCCTGTGATTAGTGTGTTGAATAGAGTGATGAGGAGGGTCTCAACTCCATGAGCTTCTCTAAAGCCGTGTTGTGCAGGGTCAAGTGGAACTTCAATGTCTATGTGCTGTTGTATTTGACGTTGGACCACTTTCTCAATTATTTTAGTTAGGAGTGGGATGCTGGATATTGGCCTGTAGGATTCTACTTTTAGGGGGTCTAATTTGCTGTTTTTTCAATAAAGGTCTAATTGAGGTTTGTTTGAGGCATTGAGGAAAGGTTCCAGTTGAGAAAGATTGTTCAAGGATATTCTGTATGAAGAAGCTTACTTCATATCTAAGGTCTTTTATCCAGGCTGCTGGACATGGATCACTTGCTGCGGTGGTAGCATTTATTGATGCGATAGTGTTTTCAATTTCTTTGATTGATAATGTGTTAAACTTGGTTAATGTAGTTGACTGTGAAGGTATGTCTATATTTGTTGGTCCAATGGTGCAAATGTTGGATGTTTTTGTCATTTTTGACTTTAGGTAGTTAGCATAGTCTTGAGGGTGTATTGTTTGCGTATGTTGGGGTGTTGGTTCCTTTGCCATTGTTTTTACAATGTTGAAGAGATCATGATGTTTTATTTAATGATTTCTTTAGGAGGTTAGTATGGAATTGTTTCCTTCGATCTGCTATTTCCTGGCGATGCTTTTCTAGGTATTTGCAGTAGGCTGTGTAGGCTTCAGTAGAGCGTGATCTTCTCCAGTGTTTTTCAAGTCTCCGAAGATGGAGGAGGGATGTTCTTAGCTCACTGGAATACCAAGCTACATGTGCGCGATGGTTGGTCTTTCTTACCATGTTTGATGGTTGAGAATTGGCTCTGAGAGTGTGGTCCCAGGTATTGATTAGACTGTCTAAGTCAGGTTTAGAGGAGTGTAGTGTTGGGAGAAGATTCTTGAGTATTTCATCTTTGACAAAGGGGCGGAACCTCCTAGCTGTTGGTTTAGCATGGGTGGGTTTGGAGTTAGTGGGATTGGAGGAGTTGGGAATTTGGAATAAAATGAGTCTGTGATCAGACCATGGTACTGGTATTATGGAAAGGTCGTAATTGTGGTTGGTGTCTGAGGTAACTTGTGGAACGAATATCAGGTCAAGTATATTTCCCATAGTATGAGTGGGATCTTTGACTATTTGGTTGTATCCAAGGTTGTCAATTGCTTCTATAAATGCTGCGGTTTGAGAGTCATGTAGGGAGGGGAGGTTGAAATCTCCCACTATCCAGTTAAATAGTCGTGGTTTTTCAGTGTTGCAGGCCCGGTCAACTATCGTTGGCAGATCAGCAGCTGATGATGTTGGAGCTCTATAGACTAGGTTAATTGAGTGCTCATTGTTTGTTATGTTTAGTATGTTTAGATGTGTTGAGCTAATACTGTTGTCCATCTGAAATTGTAGTTGGTTTTTAGAGATAATGAGTACTCCACCTCCTCTTTGTTGGTTCCTATGACACGTGTGGATTGAGAAGTCTGGGGGTAGCATCTGGTTAAGAATGACATTATAGCAGCAGCGGTAGTAGTAGTAGCAGCAGCCCTTTATATGGGTAGACTGCTGATACCTGTTGGGAGGAGAGGGGGAAGATGTGTGAGAGGGTGCGTGGTACATGTGAGGGAGGCAGGAGCTGTATGCAGATGGTGAGTGCTATGTATGAATAAGGGAGGAGTGCTAATTTTGAGAGAGGTGGTGTGAATGAGAGAGGAAGACCTATTTACTTATTTATTTGTACATTTTTCCATCCTGCCTCTTCCAGAGATCAGAGGCGGTTTACATATAACCGAACAATAATAATAAGGAGCGTTGTTGTTATTTTACAAAGAACAATTTAGGTAGTTTGTTTAAAGGCAATATATAATGAAACAGGTGGCAAAAACGTGCCGATATAATAACAGCAAATGACATTTAACTATCATCAAAGAACTATTTACATATTTATGTCATTGAGATACCTGAGGAGTGTGACATATTATAAGCTATTGGCATTTTTATTTATTTATTTACATTCTCTTATATACCGCGCTATTCTGCATCGGTGCGGTTTACATTTAACAAACTGAAATTACATTGAACAGGGCATTATAACTTGGAGATAACTACAGGAAACATGGGCTATGGAGGGTTAAGTGGCTTGCCCAAGACCACAAGGAGCACCTGTGGGACTAGAAACGCCAGTCCTTCCGGCCCAAGGTTGCTGTCCTCTAGTGGGATTTGAACCCCTGACCTTCCGGCCTGAAGTATCTTACCCCAACCACTAGGCCACTCCTCTACTCCTAACTTGCAGCGAGAACTATTTACATGAGTATAGTATTGAATATCCATGAGGAGTGAGGAATTGAATAGCAACTGATTTAACAGAAGAGGTATGAGTGTATGCTATGTCTAGGTAGGATCGGGATAAGATTGCTGGCTCATACTGCTTTGAAGAATCGGAACCTCGTCGGACTGCAGGCTGTAGAAATGCTGGGTAAATAAAGCACAGTTACTTACCTTAACAGGTGATCTCTGGGAACAGCAGGAATAAGTCTTCACATATGGGTACGTCGGTACCGACGGAGTCTGCGCGGGAACGCTTCCCAGCGTCCAATCAAGAGCTTTTGGAAGCATCCCAGCACGCCTACGTGCTGCCTTCCCGCCTTTCCCAACTGCCTCTCCTCAGTTAAGTTTTAAAGCTGAGACAAAGAGAGAGAGAGAGGAAAGGAAAGATAGAGAGACAACTCCTGGGGAGGTGGGTGGGTTGTGAAGACTTATTCCTGCTGTTCCCAGAGATCACCTGTTACAGGTAAGTAACTGTGCTATCTCCAGGAACAAGCAGGAATGAGTCTTCACATATGGGGACTCCCAAGCTGAGATGCCTGGAGGCCCAGCATGTCATAGGTTGGAACATGCTATCTCCCAGAACACCAGGCATCCTGAGGATGGAGGGTAGGAGTTGAAGAAAGAAAGATGCTGTGGAACAGCTAACCTAGCATAGGACTGCAGAGAAGGAGTCCATGTGTGGATGATGATTGTCATCAATGATATTGCAAAGAATATTGCAATATGGACCTCCCCTGATAGGATTTCACAGAAGTATGGAGGTTCATGGATCTACTGGGAAACCCAGTAGAGCAGGGGTAGGGAACCCTGGTCCTGGAGAGCTGTAGACCAGTCATGTTTTCGGGATATCCATCCCTAATGAATATTCATGAGACATATATGCATTAGAGATATCCTGCCAACCTGACTGGTTTATAGCCCTCCAGGGCTGGATTTGGAGATCCCTGCCTTACACCTCTGTTAGTTATGATTGTGAGTGGGCAAGGTACAGATGTCCTAGACATCGAAAGGGTATATAGAATGTGTCACATTCCTCCTTGATTCTCACCACCACCAAAAGGTTGTCTAATAGACAATATTTTGGTGGTGGTGAGAAGTGAGAAGGAACGTGACAAATTCTATCTAACCTTTTTGATGTCTTGGACATCTGCACCTTGCCTACTCACAATCGTAAATGACAGAGGTGTAAGGCAGGGGTCTCCAAATCCAGCCCTGGAGGGCTACAAACCAGTCAGGTTGGCAGGATATCTCTAATGCATATATGTCTCATGAATATTCATTAGGGATATCCCGAAAACCTGACTGGTCTACGGCTCTCCAGGACCAGGGTTCCCTACCCCTGCAGTAGAGGAACCGTGAAGAGGATCTCACTGTAAAGTGGAGGTAATAAACCTGTAGGAAAACAGTGGAGGTCAGAATTCTGAAAGGTAGCAGGTAACCCCAGTAGGAAAAACTGGGGTAGTACAAAAACGGTGGGCCTTCAGCAGAAGGCTGTATGACAAAAACCTAACTCTTTTGGCGGCAGAGTGGCTCAATCTTAGGAGCAAAAAGAGAAAGGCTAACCGATTTGGACAAACAGGCACAGTCCTTGTGGGGAGAAAGGGTATGGGAACCCCTTGTATCCCAAAAAGAGAGGACAAATGCCTGAGGCGTTAAAGCCTGTGATTAACTGAAGATCCACAATGTCTCTCCTAACTGGGGTAAGCTAGGAGAGATATTGGGCACGGAGAGCTTCAGAGGTACCTAAACCCTTAGGTTATGGTATAAAAATTGTTGACTACCACAGGAGTGGTTGTGTGTGTAGAACCCCAAACCTGCTGGATAGCATAGGTATGGGTAAAGCCCCTCTGCCAGAAACATATAGCTATATGAGCATAGACAGTCAGATAGATAAGTATGTGGAGACATATCTATTGTCACCAGCTCTCCTTAAACCCCCGAGTAGAGGTTAAGGGAGTGGGTTTTTCCCTATTGAAACAGCTATTTCACAGATCCTGGAGCAATGCCCCTTGGGAAATGTAGTCTTTTCACTAAATCAATAAGGAGCAGTTGTGGAAAAGTGGTTAAGCAACCAAAGGATTTTATTTCCCCTCCGGGGTGGATTTTACCATGAACAGAAAACACAATCCAGGTATTTACTGGTATTTGGACAAACAAAAGTTCCTTAACAGAAAAAGGCTTTCTTCAGCATTAACCAAGGTGAAAACAAACATTCAAACAAAACCACGCTGTTTCCTCACAGCTCTCTGTTTCCACGTGCTATCTGTGCTGTACTCTCTTTTCAAACAGGCTTTCACCGTAATGAAACTATTCCATTGGCCAGAGATAATGTACAGTCCATTATATCTATATCTTCTCCAGTATCAATACACTCTGGTTCACAGTCCATCAATTCCTCCTGCTCATAAGGAAATGTTTGAACCGGCACTGCTGGTGCCACGCCCTTTCTTACTGCGCCAGGCTTTACACGATATGCTTGGGTCAAAAACTGGCTTTCACACAGATTATCAGGCCCAGTATTCTTTTCCCAGCACCACCCTTCTGGGTACAAACAGTCACGGTAATTAAGTATATTCAAGCCTTTTGGCTTACCTTTCAGCCTTACTGGTGGAGGTTTTCTCTGGTGCTTTTGAATAGCTTCCCAACCTAAGCCCTGCTCATAGCATTTCACTTGCCTTCTAGGCTTTCTGTCTCTCCCGTGCTCCCCAGGATATTGCAGACAATCTCCTTTGCCCTTGTTATATCCTGTCCTCGGGGTTTCTTTCTTTCTCCTCAAGAAGGAATCTGTCTCTCCTTTCCATAGAGACTCTGGCTTACTCTGGGCATAGCTGTCTTCAGTGTAGCTCTCAATAGCTTCTCTCTCCAGCTCATATGCCTCACTTCCTGCTTCTTCAGCCAACTCTTCATTCCCTCCTTCTCTGCTTACCTCCATAAGCTCCACTGAAGTTTCTTTAATAGGGTGAATTCTGGGGCAGTGCTGAACTCCACCCCCTAACAGGTGTCCTGCATTACCTTGTGATTCACCCCTTGAATGATAGCACCGGCGTTTCTCTTGCCTCTCTGCCTGGTTCCCACGGTAACCAGGAGCCAAAAGATAAATATGAATATGTAGGCCTAAATATGGGTGTCTGGAATTAAACAGACAGAGATATGCCTACAGCACGGTATTCACATAGGATATGTGGAGAGGAAAGAATCATCTAATAACAAGGAGATGGAACCTACTTGAGAAGATATATAGAGAATCTATTCCCCCTGGTTATGATCTGCAAGGATGCTAGCTAGTGAAATAACCAGGATGGTTACATGAAAAACAGAGGATAATATCAATCTACAGCCAGCAAGTCCCGAGTCTTCCAGGACTCTAGCATGGTAAGTAGACAGAAGACACATAGAGATGAGATACCATGTTGACCTGCTTAAGGGCAAAAAGTATCATGCGTTCTTACCATGAGGACGAGCTGCAAGGAGAAAGAGCATATCCCCGACTGGGAATGCTATGGATCAAAGCAGGGAATTGGCAACTCCTTAAGCCTTTACGTAAGAGAAGGCCTATGTCCTTTATATCAAAAGGAGATAGGAAAAGAAGGGAGAGCCTTCTAGTCATGGGAGATATGACTGAAAAGCCTTTTCCAACCATCTAGGATAGCTGTTGGAGAAAAAAAAGACATGCTCTCTAGCAAGGGCCCATAGTGGAAAGCTTCTCTGTAGAATTGCAGAGAGCATGATGTAAGAGAATGAGGAGATAGAACTGGCTGCTAGAGAGCCAGTATCTCTGCCAACTATGCTGCCAAACCCAGGGGAATGGAGATGGCAGAAATAGAAGACCAATCCAGAAAGCTTGTAGTGAGATAATCTCCAAGATAGATGAAAGCACTGACTTGGAGCCACTACTAAGACTAGATAGAATGTTAGTGGAGGACAAATCTGGTTGTTTGTGGACAAGAATCAGTGGACCAAACATTAAGGCTCCTGCATAGGCAGCTGCTAGCAAGACAGCAGAAAGAATCTTACTGTTTAAAAACAGAAAGAACAGACAGAACAGGAGTAGAAAACTCTGGACATGTCTGATAAGCTGCCTCAAAGTAAGATTGAAACAGGGGAGGTAACTCAGAGAGGAAAACTCCGCACTGGAAAGTGACAAAAACTAGAGAGGCTGAAGAAAAAGCCCCCCAGCAAGTAATTCCGCTCTTACAGTGGTAAGAGGGTGAAGAGAATGGAGCTGAAGAAGACTTACGAAGTAGTAAGTCTATAGAAAGGAAAAATACATGCTGGCACAGGAACTATCATTTGATAGTGGTCAGACCTCTTTCCCTAGCAGGAAAAGAGGAGAAACCTGTGACCTATAGGCATGAACATCCTGACAGCTCATAGAAATATAGAAAAAATGGATGTCTTTTGGAAAGAGATCCATGTGTAGGGGTTAGAATGAAGCAGTGGATTGCCTCTGTTGAGAAGAAGCAACTGTAGATTCTAACCCCAAGAGTCACAAGCATCTGATGATGATTGATCAGAAACCCTGCAGGTGCTGGGTTTGCTGAGCCTGGTGAGAGGTTGGATTCTTCAGACCAGGACGATGCCTCCCCTGTTGGGGAACATCTGTATGATGGGCAAGTGATGAATAAAACCACCTTCTCCTGTGGGAAGAAAGTTTGGTAGGACATTTCCTACCTACTGGGACAGAAGAAGGTGTAGAACAACCCTTAGGAACAGGTAAATCAGTGGACAACTGAGTAACCTGACGTAAAGACTCCTTGTTGAAAAGATTTTCTCCAGTGCAAGGAGTATGTCCCAGCCGTTGTGCCCATTTGTCCAAGTCTGAAGCTTGGAGCCAGGCTCTACGTCGTGCCCCTATAGCTATAGCAGAAGTCCTGCTAACAGACTCAAAAGAGTCTAGGGAAGCACGAGAAAGAAACCAAGAGATATTCTGGATATGCTTAAGCAGTGAGGAATAGTCTGTACTCCTGGAATCTGGAAGGAAAGGAGTCAAAAGATGTAATTGCTTTGTGATCTCCTCAAGAGAAAGACTCATATAAAAAATATATGAGAGAATTCTTGCAGAAAGCATAGATGTCTGGAAGGTTTGACGTCCAAAGGCATCTAGTGTCTTAGACTCACGACCTGGCGGATAAGAAGAGTGCTTTTTCTTACTCTTTACCCGCCTCATTGCTGATTCCACTACTATGGAATGATGAGGAAGTTGAGTCTTTTGAAACCCTGGAGAGGGGGGCACCTGATATAAGAGATCAGTTGCCCTGGGAGGTGGGGGTACCCTTAAAGGTGTTTCCCACATTCCTAGAAGGAGATCCTGCAAGGAATGATGCAAAGGAAGCATTATGTTGTCCTTTGCTTTGGTAGAAACAGAGCCTTGTGCAGGATCATGTCCTGGAATAGGAATGGCAAGGGATCTTGCTATATCCAGGAGGAAACTCTGAAAAGAGGGATCCCAAACAGGAATCTCCCTTGGACAGGTTAGATTTAAAGAACTAGCCTGAGCACCCACAGAGTTATCCAAATATATAGGAATAGAAGATCTTGCAGAGTGCAGTGTGGAATGCTTAAGGGATGGTTGCTGGTACTGGCTGTCAGGAGCAGCAACCGTCCTTACCACATTGTGCATGCCAGGTATCGACTCCAAGCTTGGTATAGAATGGAGTGATCCTGTTGAAAAAAGCATGGCAGGAGTTGGCCACGATGCTACTGTGGATACCGGTACCGATGCCAATACCGGTACCGATGTCTGTCTGAGTCGAGCCCGACAAAGACGACAGAGCAGTCATCGGTGACAGTTCAACCGGTACCGAGGTAACCGAAAACCTCCGGCTACTATCCTCGGTACCGAAGCACCGCTATCGATCGCTGTCGGTACCAAAC
The DNA here is from genome assembly GCA_033557465.1 of Ichthyophis bannanicus. NCBI lineage: Eukaryota > Metazoa > Chordata > Amphibia > Gymnophiona > Ichthyophiidae > Ichthyophis > Ichthyophis bannanicus. The sequence continues at coordinate 25,345,780 of CM066035.1, forward strand.
CCTATTGGTACCCAGTCTTCTAGACTAGAGATTGATTCCAAACTCGGCATCGAGGGCAGAGAGCCTGATATGCGAAGCATGGAAGGCACCGACCGTAAGGGTAATGAGGACATCGGTACCGACTTCGGTACCGTGTCTGATACCAGTGAGGGAAGGTCAACCAGTGGCAACTCAATCGGCCTCGGGGGAACTGAGAGTTGCGGATCCGAGTCATCGGAACCGAGCCTTCGGTACCGCCGCGAGACGGTACCAAGGCGAGTCGGTACCCAGTCCTCCAGACTGGAGATCGATTCCAGAACTCGGCATCGAAGGAAGCGAGGCTGTCGAAGCACATCTGGAGGGTACCGACGTCGGTGGTAGTATCGGTGTTGGTACCGATAATGGAAAGTCAATCTGGGGAGTATCCACCAGTCCCGAAGGCACCGAGGACGCCAGATGACAATCCCTGATGAGGAGTGTTTCATCCAACACCAGTGCCGATGCCGGGGTATCGATACCGCTCGAAGCAGATGCCACCACCGTACACGGCTTAGGTATGTTCTGTGGGGGGTGAAGCCCAGGAACAACCTGAAACCCCTTATACGCTTTGGAGACCGAAGACTCCCGCCGGGATTTTGAAGCCAGTGGGCCGTCGAGGGCAAGGCCAGAGCTGTCTACATGCTGTGCATGAGACCTACCACTCGAGGACTGGCTAGTCTGAACAGACTGTTTGTGGGTTACCTGATCCTGTGTGGAAGAAGAAGGGGACTGTGCCCCAAAGTTGGAGGGCAACCGTGTATCGAGGGAACCTCGATGTTGAAGACGTCTTCTCACCAAACTGTTGTCAGGACCCAAGCAGGTTAGACACCGACTTCGAGGGTCTAAAAATAAAGTTGTACCGCCACAGTCTGAACATTTCTTGGAGAAAGTGTCTGCCAGTTCCATGAAGGAAAAAGAAGAGGCCTAAAAGGCCTAAGAGACCATGGGACACTATGAAGAAAAAATATCCCGTGGAAAAGGAAGATTTTACAAGAAAAGAAAAGAAAACACCGGCGGTACCGGTGGCGTCGGGAAGACAGCCGCGACCACAAGAAAACTAAGAAATAAGAACAAGAATTTTCTGCGGTGACAGGAGGACGTCCTGCCGGCTCTGCGGAAAAACGAAAACTGAGGAGAGGCAGTTGGGAAAGGCGGGAAGGCAGCACGCAGGCGTGCTGGGATTCTTCCGAAAGCTCTTGATTGGACGCTGGGAAGCATTCCCGCGCAGACTCCGTCGGTACCGACATACCCATATGTGAAGACTCATTCCTGCTTGTTCCTGGAGATACATGTTTTCAGATCTTTTCTTAACTCTATTGGGAGGTTGTTCCACAACGTAGGAGCGTACAGCGAGAAAGCTGAGTTGCTCGTCTTCTGTTTTGATTGCTGAATGAATTCTGATACTCGCAACATGTGTAGGTTTTTTTCTCCTTCTTGACCTGCTCTCTTGAGGAGCATGTATTAGAGTTGTCAGGCAGGACGGTGCTATGTTGTTAATAAGTTTGAATGTTGTAACCAATGATTTATAGGTAATTCTACAGGATACCGGGAGCCAATGCAATGCATAAAGGATAGGGGAGATGTAGTCAGTTAATTTTGCTTTGTAGATCAGCCTTGTAGCAACATTTTGAGCCAGTTGTAGAGCATGCAGATTTTTCTTGGATGTTCCCTGCAGTATTCCGTTGCAGTAATCCAGGTGAGGTGGTGTTAGCGTTTGTACCACAGTCCTGAAATCTGTACTGTCTATTATTGGCCGTAGCTGTTGGATTGTCCTTATTTTGAAAAATATAGATTTCACTGTTTGCTTTATATGAGGAGTTAGGCTGAGCGTCCTATCAAGGGTCATCCCTAGGTATTTGTCTCCCCAGTCAAGATCATGGTCTTGTGGCCTGTGTGCTTGAGACCTGTGGTCCAGTGTTTGCTCAAGCTGACAGTTGCCCTGTGTCCAATGCTGTTACCCACAGATTCCAGCATTTGTGGGCTTGAGAATGAGCTGGAGTACCCCACAGAGCCCCTGGGGGGGGGGGGAATAAGTCTGAGCCCAAGCCCCCCTCCTCTCTCACTGTCTTGTATCTGCACGCTCTGTTCCTTTTCTGTTTTTCGTTCAGTCCTGTTTCTTTAATTTGTCTCTCTTCTGTACTGCTTGAATAAAGTGGCTTCATACTTGAGGGGAGGGGGAAGCCTTGAGGCAGCCGGACTAACCTGGGCTTGCATGGGTGACTGGAGAGACCCTCCTTGGGTTTCTCTGGCTGGCCTGGCGGGTGTAGGGATTCCCTTTCCGATTGGGGGGCTCTTTTTTTCCATCATGGTCTGGTTTTCTCGGGGCAGTTTCTCCACATGGGTTAGTTTTGCGCATACCATGACAGTCGTGAACCTCACTTCTAAGCCAGGGCTTTTCTTTGTGGGTTTTTATTTTCTTTAACTATATCTGAGCTCAGCCATGATGCTAGGTGCATGGAGTTGTGCTGCTTGTGACTCTCATCAGGTGACCTCTGCCGCTGGCTCTTTTTATCCTGATTGCAATGAAGAAGCCTTGGGCACATTTTTTCAGCAATTTAGGGACCTCCCTTGGGGGCCAGGGGCCCAGTGCTGATTTTACTACTGTTACAGCATCTCCCACAATTTTTCTGCTGGTGGGAACATGGCCATTTTGGATGGCTATATGGTTTGGATTGAGGAGGAACATTAATGAGGAGGCTGTAGGTTCATGTTGGCAGGCCCTTGAGGGTCCTCGGGGCCCATTCTTAGCTGGTTTTGAGCAGTCATTCAAGAAATGACTTATGGGATGCTTTCAGTCTCTGGTAGCTGTATGGCAGCCTCCCTTGAGGGCTCTGAGGTCCTGATCTCCTCTACAGGTGGACTCAGGGACCCTCTAAGGTCTGGTCCTTGGGTGCAAGTGCCCTGTGCATCTTTCACCTGTCCCTTCCTCAAAGAGTTCTGCTTGGTTCCTGTAGGGTAGTGACTGAGAAGAAGAGCAATTCTCTTCCTCCCTCAGGTGAGTCAGTGGAAGAAGGGGGGCTGCCCCTAATGGAGGCTGAGGATCTGTTGGTGATTCGCCTCCCTGATTTCAGGAGTCATGAAGGCTTTTACAAATGAATTGCATCCTGGAGGGGCTGAGATGACTTTCTGGCTTTCCCCCCCCCCCCCCCCCTGAGACCTTGCAAAAGCTTATGTCCTCTCAGCGAAAGACACTGGAGCTGGGGCTGAAAGAAAATGAGGTCCTTACTTGGCTGTATCCGGTGTCCCAAGGTGGGGGAGAGAGGTTTTTTGGATTCCACCAGATGCAGTGGTGACTAAGTGCATGACTGTCCCAGCTGAAGAAAGCCCATAATAGGAGAGTGGAAGCTTTCCTCAAAAATGCCTTCTTGCTTTTGGCCATGAGCCCTAAGGCAACACTTTGTGTAAGCCTAGTAGCCTGAGCATGCCTTCATTGGATCCAGCAATTGCCAGACAGCCTGGAGGTAGCGAGGTTAGAGTCTGGAGCGGCATTTGTTGCCTATGCCCTGTAAGACTTAAACCGGAATTCCTCTAAGGCCACGGCCCTTAGAATGGAGGAGTAGCCTAATGGTTAGAGCACTGGCTTGGGAACCAAGAGGCCAGGGTTCCATTCCCACTAGCACTACTTGTGGCCTTGGCCAAGTCACTTAACTTGGATTTTTCTCAGCAATGTAGGGTTATCAATGTCCCCATTTAATGAACATTACCAAATATAAGTTACAATGTAAACCGCTTTGACTGACATGATAAAGCGGTATAAAAAAACCTGTTAAATAAATGGGTCTGGTTCTGGAGTTGGGTGGCAGATGTAACGTCCATGTTCTGTGTGTGTAAACACCCCTTTAAAAACGAACTCCTCTTTGAGAGGACCTGGAGAGGCTGGTGAAAGACCCTGGAGAATCTCACCCACAGAGGCTCCTGGAAGTCCTAAGGGTTCCTAACATAGGACTCTGCAGGGAACTTGGGGGTGCTTTTGAGATGGTAAGGGCTCTAGCGCATTCTTATCTCCAGGAACAAGCAGGAATAAGTCCTCACATATGGGTACGTCGGAACCGACGGAGCCTGCGCGGGAAAGCTCCCCAGCTTCCCAGAAAGGAAGCTTTTGGGGCCTCCCACTGCACATGCGTGCTGCCTTCCCGCCTTCCTGACCAGCTCTCCTCAGTTTCTCTTTTTCCGCGGAGCCAGCAGGTCGTGTTCCTGTCACCGCTGAAGAAATTCTTATTTTAGTTTGTTTCTTTAGACCGCGTACCTGCCTTCCCCATACCGAAACCGGTACCGCCGGTCTCTCTTTTCTTTTCTTTCCAAAAAAAACCCAAAAAACTTTTATTTTAGCAACTTGGTGACTTCGGTTAGGCCTCAGGCCTACACAAATTCTCCTCATGGAGAAACCAGCCCCTGGTTTCAAGAAGTGTACCAAGTGTAGTGCTATTATTTCTGTTACAGACACCCATGACTGGTGTCTTAAATGTTTGGGGCCTGACCACTCCATTCCGGACTGCCCATCCTGCTCCCAGATGTCTAAACGTGGTTTGCAGAACCGGGCCAACAAATTCCATGTACTGTTTGCTTCAGATAATCCAGCATCACAGTCATCCAGGTCTTCCTCTCCGGATGGATCTCAGGTAACCAAACCTTCTTCGGGCAGGTCCTCAAAAGGCAAATCTCCTTCAAAGTATCGAGAGGCCCTCAATCTTGAGTCAGAGGACCCTGCCCCAGCCAAACAACCCTGGCGGGAAGCTCTGGCTTCCAAAGCTCCATCTATGGGGTTACAGGTTGACATCGATGGCACGGCCTCGACTGATCACCTGTTAGACTGCTCTGGGGTACCGGCCCATGCCGGTACCGACATCCAGGCAGCAGTGGCGTCTATGGACAATACTGTTCAGACCATGCAGCAGGCCATTCTGGCTTTCATTAAAGCTGCGACGCCCTCGGTACCGCATCCAGCGGTTACGGGTCCGGTTCCGGTACCGTCCCCCATACCGGAACCGAGACCCTCGTCTTCCAAACGCAGATCGGTTCCGCATGCCGGATCCGGGTTTTCGCCCGATACCGATCCCATACCCGGTACACCTGATGTCGATACTGAGCGGTATGCGTATCGTGCGTTGGAAGCAAATAGAGGATACTCTGATACTTCTGAGGATTTTGACTCCTCTGATGACTCTGATGAGCTGTCTCTTGTTCTTCCTGAAGAGCCTTCTTCCCCAAAGAGGAGAATGTCTCCACCAGAGGATTTGTCCTTTCAAGACTTCATTATAGAAGTAGCTAAAGGACTTTCTATTACTACATCCTCTGAAAAAGAACCTAGATCAAAGAAATTGGATATTTTAGGATACCCTAAGGTTCCTAAATAGGCAGTCACCCTGCCTATCCATGAAATCCTTCAAGAACACTTGATGGACTTATGGGAGACTCCTCTTACGTTGTCTCCTCATTCCCGTAGGTTGGACACCATGTACCGGGTCCCTCCTTCTCCTGGTTTTCAAAAGACTCAGCTGCCTCACCATTCCATTGTGGTGAAGTCTGCGCTGAAAAAGATTAAGAGTACCAAAAGGCACTCTTCTACCCCTCCAGGGCGAGAATGTAAGACCCTAGACTCTTGGTAGGAAAATCTTCCAGGCTAGTATGCTTATAGCCAGGATTAATTCATATAGTCTGTATATGGGCATGTTTCTAAGGGAACTTGCCCTAAAGGTACGGCATTTTGCCCCCTTTATCCCTGAGGATAGAAAGGAGGAGTTCATTTCTCTGGTGAAACAGCTTCTAGATGTTTCTAAGTTCTCCAACAGAGCAGCCTTTGATTCCTTTGAGGGTGCCGGTAGAGCTTCGGGCATTGCCATTGCAGCCCGACGACTTGCTTGGCTCCAGGCCTCTGACCTAGAACCCTGGGTCCTGGATGGCTTACGGAATCTGCCCTGTACAGGTGAGAACTTATTTGGTAAAGACTGGCAAATTAAAGCCATTCAAATGGACGCAGAAAATGCTACCTTAGATAGACTTTCTAAGTCTACCTCTACTCCTGCCAAGAAAAAGTCTTTCAAGAGGCCTTACTATAAGAAGGCCAGATTTTCCACATATACTGGCCAACAATCTTCTCAGCCTCGCTTTGCTGCTAAGCGTCAGCAACCTAAACAGGCAAGGTCAAAGCCTGCAGCGTCTGCCACTCCTCAGCAGGCTCAACCCCCTCAGGGGGGCTCTGGCTCTAGAACAACCAGAGCCCCTCACCATTCCCGGAAGATTAGCTCACTTTGCTCCCAGATGGGGGCAAATTACCTCAGAGCAATGGACCCTCTCTATCATCAGAGAGGGCTACAAACTTCATTTTTCCAGCCTTCCTCCACATACCATGGTGAGGCACTTCAATTCTCCCCCATCTCTCCTGGCCCTCTTGGGTCAGGAAGTGTCTTCCCTCCTTGCCCAAAGGGCAATAGAAGAGGTTCCTCTTCTTCAGCAAGGGTCAGGTTTCTACTCCCCTTATTTTCTCATACCAAAGAAGACAGGGGGATTCAGACCTATCCTAGATCTGAGAGAATTGAACAAATTTCTATACAAGGAGAAATTCAAAATGCTTTCTCTGGGCATTCTCCTTCCATACCTTCAGAGTCAGGATTGGCTTTGTTCTCTAGATCTCAAGGATGCGTACACACATATACTCATCCATCCATCACACAGAAAATATCTTCGATTTCTGTTCCAGGGAAAACATTTCCAGTACAGAGTACTTCCCTTCGGTCTAGCCTCTGCTCTAAGAGTGTTCACCAAATGCATGGCAGTCGTAGCCGCATTTCTAAGAGCCCTGGGAATTTTCGTATTCCCATATCTGGACGACTGGCTCATCCGAGCTCCATCTCAGTCAGAGGCCCAGATTTCCCTGGACCGCACAAGGCGCATTCTGCAGTATCTGGGACTGGTAGTAAACCTTCCCAAGTCTCAACTCATCCCTACTCAGTCTCTGGAATTCATAGGGGCCCGGTTGGACACCACCACTGCAAGGGCCTACCTACCTCAAGTCCGGGGCCACCGTCTGGTGTGCTTGGCCTCCCAAGCTCAGTCCAGCAGTCACTTGACAGCCAGGGAAATGCTGCGTCTTCTGGGCCACATGGCCTCCACGGTACACGTGGTGCCCTACGCTCGTCTTCATATGAGAGCAGCTCAATGGACCTTGGCCACCCAGTGGACTCAAGCATCAGGAGCGCTCTCCGACCAAATACTCACCTCAAAACGTCTGTTTTGGTCCCTCCAGTGGTGGATATCCACCAAAAATCTGTTGTTGGGGGCCCCCTTCCAACCTTTGTTGCCCCAAGCAACCCTCACAACAGATGCCTCCCAAACAGGGTGGGGAGCCCATCTTCAACACCTCTCCACTCAGGGTACTTGGTCTCCACAAGAGACCACCCTTCACATCAACCTGGAACTGCGAGCAATCTTCTTTGCCCTCAAAGTCTTCCATACCCTCCTTATCAACCTGACCGTCCTAGTTCATACAGACAATCAGGTGGCCATGTTCTACGTAAACAAACAAGGAGGGACAGGCTCTCTGTCGCTCTGCAACGAAGCTCTCAGATTATGGGCCTTCGCCAGAGAGCATCAAATTCATCTTCTGGCAGTCTATCTTCCAGGGGTTCAAAACTCTCGGGCAGACAGACTCAGTCGAGTTCTGCTTCCACACGAATGGTCCCTACATATGGACCAGATACGCAGAATCTTTCAGGAATGGGGAACCCCGGACATAGACCTCTTTGCAAGTCCGTGGAATGCCAAACTTCCCCGGTTCTGTTCCAGGACTCCGTGTCAGGGAGCTCAGGCCAACGACGCCTTTCTCCTGCATTGGGGTCAGGAATTCCTATATGCCTTTCCACCCATTCCTTTGATTCCCAAGACTCTGTTCAAACTCCAGAGGGATCACGGATCGATGATCCTCATAGCTCCACGCTGGCCACGCCAAGTGTGGTTCCCTCTACTTCTGCATCTCTCGCAGGGACCCTCCCTGGACCTGGGAGATGCGCCAGACCTTCTGTCTCAGGAGGAGGGGACTTTGTGGCACCCAAACCCCAAGTCCCTACACCTCAGAGCTTGGTTACTGAAGGCCTAAGCCTTCATGACTTCAGTCTTTCTCAACCAGTGAAAGATATCCTTCATGCCTCTAGGAAACCCTCCACGAGGCGTTCCTATGCTTTCAAATGGAAACGCTTTTCCATTTGGTGTGCTCAACAGGGTCTTGACCCTCTAGCACTTCCTTTGAATTCTCTACTAGACTATCTCCTGCATCTTTCTAATGCAGGCCTTAAGACGAATTCAGTAAGAGTCCATTTGAGTGCTATTGCAGCATCCTTAAAACCTATAAATGGACAACCTGTCTCCTCTCATCCGCTTATTGCAAGGTTCATGAGAGGCCTGACTCTAACTAAGCCTCCCATCCGACCTCCTCCGGTAGCATGGGATTTGAACCTAGTTCTAGGTCAGCTTATGAAGCCACCTTTTGAACCGTTGGTTTCTACCTCCTTGAAATTTCTTTCCTGGAAGGTCCTTTTCCTTATTGCAGTCACTTCGGCTCGCCGCATCAGTGAACTACAGGCCTTATTGGCTCATCCACCTTATACTAGGTTTCATCATGATAAGGTGGTCCTTAGGACGAATCCCCACTTTATGCCCAAAGTGGTCTCGCCTTTTCATCTTAATCAAGAGGTATATCTACCTGTCTTTTTCCCAGCTCCTCATGCATCCAGTGCAGAGAGGAACCTTCATACTCTAGATTGTAAAAGAGCTCTCGCCTTTTACCTCAACAGGACTCAGCCACATCGAAAGTCTTCCCAACTTTTTGTGGCTTTTGATCCTTCTCATTTGGGACTTCCAGTCTCCAAACGTACACTTTCCAATTGGATTGCTCAGTGTATTTCCTTTGCTTACCAGAGTAAAAACATTTCTCTGGAAGGCCATGTCACAGCTCACAATGTGAGAGCCATGGCCACTTCTATGGCTCATCTTCACTCTGTATCCATAGACCAGATCTGTCGAGCCGCCACCTGGGCCTCGGTTCATACCTTCACAGCCCATTACTGTTTGGACAAGGACTCCCGCCGGGATGCCTTGTTTGGTCAGGCTGTCCTCAAACACCTGTTCCATACTTGAACAACTCCTGCCCACCTTCCCAGGATGGATGCCTGAGATCCATACGAAGATGGTGAACCCTTGGAAGGGGATCTCCCAGGCATCTTAGCTAGGGAGTCCCCATAAGTGAGGACTTATTCCTGCTTGTTCCTGGAGATAGCACAGTTACTTACCTGTAACAGGTGATCTCTGGGAACAGCAGGAATTAGTCCTCACAACCCACCCACCTCCCCTAGGAGTTGTATCTTCTATCTATCTTCCTTTCCTCTCTCTATTGTCTCAGCTATAAACTCGAACTGAGGAGAGCTGGTCAGGAAGGCGGGAAGGCAGCGCGCATGTGCAGTGGGAGGCCCCAAAAGCTTCCTTTCTGGGAAGCTGGGGAGCTTTCCCGCGCAGGCTCCGTCGGTTCCGACGTACCCATATGTGAGGACTAATTCCTGCTGTTCCCAGAGATCACCTGTTACAGGTAAGTAACTGTGCTTTCTTCCCATGGTTCTAAACCCAAGAAGGGTCTGTCCATTTAGGGGTCCCAGCAATCTGTGGAATCATCAGGGCCCTCCTCCAGCAGCAGTAAGCCCTTGCAATAAGAACCGGTGGGTTTCTTTAAAGGGGTTGGCAGTTGGAGGGCATCTCCGCCTGCTTTGCTCAGAATGGACCCACATCATGTCAGACCAGTGGATTCTTGAGATCCTCGAAAGGGGATATGCTCTGGAGTTTGCAGGACCTCTCCAAGGAGCTTTTGAGGAGTAACCTTGTGGCTCCTTGGTCAGGAGAGTGATGGTCAAGGAGACTCTCCAGTGCCTTCTGTAGTTGCAGGCTATTGTACCTGTGCCCTCTGCAGAACTGGGTCTAGGGCGGTATTACATTTACTTTGTGGTACCCCCAAAAATCAGTTCCTTCTAGCTTATTCTGGATCTGAAGGTGTTCAACACCCAGCTGAGGGTCGCCATATTCAGCTTGAGACCCTCAGGTTGGTCATAAGAACATAAGAAATGCCAAACTGGCACAGACTCAAGGTCTATCAAATCCTGTATCCTTTTTCAAACAGTGGCAAATCCAGGTCAGAAGTACTGGCAGGTTCCCAAAAAGGTGTACAGGTTCCACATTGCTTGTCTCAGGGTAAGCAGTGGATTTCCTGGGTCCTCTTTAATAATGTTTGATCAACCTTTCCTCCAGGAACTTGTCCAAACCCTTTTTAAAACCAGCTGCACCAACGGTTTTTACTACATCCTCCGGTAACGAATTCCAGAGTTTGATTACACATTGAGTGAAAAAATATTTTCTCTTTATTAGTCTTAAATGGGTTACATTGTAGCTTTGTTGTATGTCCCCTAATCTTTCTACTTTTTGATGGCATAAACAACCGTTCTACGTTTACCCGTTCCACTCCATTCATTAATTTATATACTCTATCATATCTTCCTTCAGCCGGCTCTCTTCCAGGTTGAAGAGCCCTAACCTTTTAAGCCTTTCCTATTGGGGTATCCTTCCATATCCTTTACTATTTTGGTTGCTCTTTGTACCTTCTCTAATTTTGCTATCTCCATTTTAAGATATGGTGACCAGAATTGCATACAATATTCAAGGTGTGGTCGCATTAGAGAATGATAAGGAGGCATTATCAGTTTGGCAAGGTGAGTTCTTGACCTCCTGGGATCTCTCTGAGGCATATTTTCACATTACCATCAGACGTTCCTCCACTTCTTCTGCTTCCTGGGCCACCATTTCCAATTTCATGCCCTGCCTTTGGACTGACCACTATCTCTTCCACCTTCTTTGAATGTCAAGGTGGTGGTGGTGGCTTTCCTGAACAAGCAAGGAATCTGGGCTCACCCATATCTGGATGACTGATCCAGTCCTACTCCATAGAGAAGCCTGGGAAGGACACAGCCTAGGTCATCTGGTGGTTCAAGAAGCTGGCCGGGTGATGAACTATCAGAAGAGAAGTCTAGTTCCTCCCATGTTCTGGTGTATGGGTTTACCAGAGGCAGGTCTTGTCAGACAAATCTAATTGATTTCTTTGACTGGGTGACCAGGAAGTTGAACCGAGGGAAAGCCCTAGATGTGGTGTACTTAGATTTAAGTTAAGCCTTTGACACCATTATGCACAGGTGACTTATAAACGAACTGAGCTTGGACCCTAAAGTTACTGATTGGGTTAGAAATTGGTTGAGTGGGAGGCGACACAGGGTACGGGTAAATGGAGCTCTCTCTGAGAAGAAGGAGATTACCAGTGATGTGCTGCAGGGATCTGTCCTTGGTCAGATTCTTTTTAACATCTTTAATAGTAATATTGCGGAAGGGCTGTCGGGTAAGGTTTGCCTCTTTGCAGATGATACCAAAATCTGTAATAGTGTAGACAGCCAGGAAGGAATAGATAACGTGAAGAGGGATCTTGCTAAGCTTGAAGAATGGTCTAGAATTTAGAAGCTGAGATTTAATGCTAAAAAATGCAGAGTTATTTGGGCTGCAAAAATCCAAGGGAGTGGTATAGCGTAACTGGTGAAGTTCTTCTGTCCACAAAAGAAGAGCGGGACCTGGGCATAATTGTGTCTGACTGTCTTAAACAGGTAGAAAAGGCAATGGCGAAAGCCAGAAGGATAGTTGGGTGCATAGGGAGAGGAATGGCCAGCAGAAAAAAAGGAGGTGAGATAGTGCCTCTGTATAAGTCTCTGGTGCAACCTCATTTGGAATATTGTGTGCAATTCTGGCGACCATACCTTCAAAAGGATAAAAATAGGTTGGCATACGTGCAAAAGGTGGCTACTAAAATGGTTTGTGGTCTTCATTATAAAGCATATAAGAACATAAGATATGCCATACTGGGTCAGACCAAGGTCCATCAAGCCCAGTATCCTGTTTCCAACAGTGGCCAATCGAGGTCATACGTACCTAGCAGTTTCCCCAAAAGACACAGGTTCCGCAGTGCTTGTACTGGGCCAAGCATTGATATCCTGGGTCTCTTCTTAATAATGGTTTATGGACCTTTCCTCCAGGAACTTGTCCAAACCTTTTTTAAAGGTTACACAGGAAGCAGCTACACTAACAGCCTTTACTACATCCTCCGGTAACAAATTCCAGAGTTTGATTACACGTTGAGTGAAAAAATATTTTCTTTTATTAGTCTTATATAGTTTACCCTGTAGCTTCATTGCATGTCCCCTAGTCTTTCTATATTCTGATAAGGTAAACAATCGATCTACGCTTACCCGTTCCACTACGTTCATTAATTTATAGACTTCTATCATATCTCCCCTCAGCCGTCTCTTTTCCAGGTTAAAGAGCCCTAATCTTTTTAGCCTTTCTTCATAGGAGTATCCTTCCATCCCCTTTACCATTTTGGTGGCTCTTCTCTGAACCTTTTCTAAAATCGCTATATCCTTTTTAAGATAACGGCGACCAGAATTGCACACAATATTCAAGGTGCGGTCTCACCATTGAACGATATAGAGGCATTATAATATCTTTTGTTTTATTTTCCATTCCTTTCCTTTTCATACCTAGCATTCTATTTGCTCTCTTGGCCACTGCTGCACACTGGGCTGAGGGTTTTAACATGGTATCCACAATGACGCCTAAATCTTTTTCCTGGGTGGTGGTTCCTAATGTGGAACCTTACATAAGAACATAAGATATGCCATGCTGGGTCAGACCAAGGTCCATCAAGCCCAGTATTCTGTTTCCAACAGTGGCCAATCTAGGTCATATGTACCTAGCAGTTTCCCCAAGGGACACAGGTTCCACAATGCTTGTATTGGTTCAAGTATAGTTCTAAGTATAGTTTCTTGTTGGTCCATGTGTTATCCCAGTCACCAATAAATCTGAATCCTTCTCATTTGCACCAGGTCTGGAGCCATGTATTAAAGCTGTTAATGCGATTTAGCCTTTTTGCCCCCTTACCTAGAACAGGTAGAACTTTGAGAATGCTAGAGTGTTAACAATGGGCTTGAGTTCTTCTCCCTAGCTAGGTCATTTGTACCCAAGTGGATGACAACATCAAGTTTGGAATGTTTGCTTTCCGCACTAAGTACATCAATAATTTGGTTTGTATTCCTGCCAACTAAGGAGCCTGGGAGGTATTTGACTTTCTTCACTCCTTACTCTGGTGTCACAGGTGCTGAAAGGCTCTCCCTTTGAGCCCCTTGGGAGGGCTTCTCTCAAGGATTTAACTCAGAAGGTGGTGTTTCTGATTGCTCATGTGTCTGGCAGGTGTTGGAGCTAGAGGCCTTTTACTGTAGGTAGCCTTTCCCGGTTATCTCGACGGCATGCATCTATCTCTCTGAGAATTGTCTCAATCTTTCTCCTGAAGGTACTGTCATCTTTTTGTCTTATATCAATCCTTAAGAGGAGGACAGACCCTTTGCTGCATCTGCTGGATGGGAGAAGGGTGTTGGGAAAGTATCTGGAGTTACAAATTCCTTTCGTCACTCGGTCAGTCCATCTCTCTGTTCTTTTCAGAGGTCTGAGGAAAGAACAGCCTAAAGCCAAGTCCTCCATTGCCCACTGGATTAAAGAGGCATTGGTTCAGCCTACCTTCTCCATGGAAAATGTGCCAGAGAGAGTCAGAGCTCACTCCACTAGAGCACAAGTCTCCTCCCGGGCCGAGTCCGTAGTGGTGTCTTCTTTGTGAAGCACTAGGTTGCACGTGGGAGCGGAAACATATGGCACCTTTTGGCAGAAGAGTTCTTAAGAAGGGACCCAGGATATGAATGCTTGACCCAGTACAAGCATTGTGGAACCTGTGTCTTTTGGGGAAACTGCTAGGTACTGTCAGACGGGTGCCTGGGTGAGAATGTTCACAGTCTTGGCAAAGGCATATATTAATATGATTTGCAAGGGATTGTGGGAAATGCAGTCCATTCACACCAGACACAGCCGCTCACAATAATTAGTTGTGCTTGAGTGTAAAGCCAATAAGATATTTATTTATGGGGTTATTTCTCCCAACACAGATATGCTTGGTAGCACATAAAACAGGATACTTGCTTTCAGTGTTAAACTTAGAAAAACAAAATCAGGAAAACAACAGCTGAACTTGTCAGGCAATCAAATCAAAAGAATAAAGACCATGAGGGTAACAGAATGGTCTTTTCTGTAGGCTCTAGCTAATATTTTCTTAGCAGTGCCTCAATCAACAAACAAAACCCACAAAGTAGGGAAAAACTGTTCTTTTCAGGTTAACTTCTTATATCTTCACACATAGACTCAGAAGTGATTTCCTCAGAGCTCACAAGCAATTAGGTAAGGCTCAATTGCTAGCAGTTACCCAGCTGAAACCCCTTAGCTGGCTTGCTTTCTACTGCGTGGCTCAAATCCTACTCAGGAGCTTTTCTGAGTAGATTAAAGAACAAGTTTGTATTTCTTTGTGATGGTTGTTGTACTTTGTAACAGTAAATTACCAAAGGAGTTTAGACAGAGAGCAATCCATGTATTCACAGCCTGTATCTATAACCTCTCCCCCTTCTTCAACAATCATGGGTTCAATATTATGGATTGGCACAGAGGAATTTCTCAATGGAGCACTCTCAGGAGAATACTTGTTTCCCTGCTGTCTTTCAAGGGTATAGCTAGGGCATAGATCAGTGTTCATACCTGAGCTTCCATTGCTGTTAGAGTTCCTCTCTAAATAGCCTGGCCAGTATGTAGTCCAGTTCTTATGTCCAGCCTTCCAATCCAGATCCCTGGACACTGGATCTCTCTTCACATACCTTCTGGCATGGGTCCTAGGGTCCCTTCCAAGTGCAGCCGTCTCCCTCACAGGTACCGTCTGGAGATTCCTAGCTCTGCAGCACCACCACTCCTCTGGTTTTTCCCCAGTCCAATGGTGTATGCTGGCCTTTTGAATGTCTCCCAGTATACGTACTGCTCTGGACTCCTTTAGATCTCCCAAATGCTTTTCTCTTCTTTCTTCCAAAGGGTTTCTTGCCCTCTCTGTCCGTCCGCTCTGGCTTCTGCTTCTGATGATCCTCCAGATGATGAAGCTGTCCAAGATCATGAAGATGACTCTCTGTAGAATAAACTCTACCTTTATTCTGCTTAGATGAGTGCTCCACCCTAGCACAGCGCAGCTGTGCTGAATCAGGCCCTGCCCTTTGAGATGAGTGCTTGGGGATTACCTCATAGCCCTCCTGATTGAACACACGTTTCCCCACTTCAGCTCCTCTAATGGCTGTTGGAAACCTGGTGCATTCTGGGACAGGTAGTCTTTTATGGAAAAATTCTGTTTTCTTATTTCTACCAGAACTGACAGGTTGCTTGTTCAGAGTCACTTCACCTTTACTATAGCTCCTTCCTGAGCTATGATAAGCTTCCTTATCACAGTACGTATGAGCTAGATTGGCCACTGTTGGAAACAGGATACTGGGCTTGATGGACCTTGGTCTGACCCAGTATGGCATATCTTATGTTCTTATGTTCTTATATAATAACAGAGCCAAAAGCTTGTACAAAGTTAAGAACATAAGAAATGCGAAGGCCCATCAAGCACAGTATCCTGTTTCCAACTGTGGCCAATCCAGGTCAAAAGTACCTAGCAGTTTCCCAAAAGACACACAGGTTCCACAATGCTTGTGTTGGGGCAAGCAGTGGATTACCCGGTTCCTCTTTAATAATGGTTTAAGGACTTTTCCTTCAGGAGCTTGTCCAAACCTTTTTTTAAACCCAGTTACACTAACAGCTTTTACTACGACAGTAAGTTATTGTTAATACTTTTTCACTTTTTCTGAAATTTTCTGCTTGGGAAATATCATACTGGCTCTTTCGATGCTGCACCAGAGGATATACCAAGTGATGCCATCACTGAAGGCTGTTTTGTTCTACTTCCACCTGCTGGATGGGGGAGAGCATAATCAACTCATCTAAATTGGTCTAGCAGGATTCAAGGAAAGGAAATTAACATTATGGAGGATTTTCCTATAACTTGTGGGGGTTATTGTGTCAGGATATTGTTAGTCTATTTCGCATGGAAGCTGCTAGCGCCACTTAGCAAACAGACCCCCTTGTGTTTCATTTTTTTTTTATAATTTTATATTTTATTTTTGAAGGAGGATTTGTATTAGAATTATACTCTATAGTTGGAAGATAAAGTAGATACACACAGTTACTTATACAAATGCATGTCAGGCCTCGACAAATTTTCTTAGTATCTAGGAGCTAGATTTAGATTGATTATAATAATAATTATCTATTTATGTTCAATTTATAGATGTATATTCATAATGTGCTGAAGGCAAGTATACAAAAAACAAATCCCTTTCTTGCAGAGCTTACAATGTAGTCAAGACAAACGTACAGGAAAAAAAAGAGACAGTGGTATGTTCAGAAAGAAAGGGACAGCCAACCACCCACCCACTGCACCCACTTCTGGTGACTACAGTTGCTAAGAGGGGAGCAATAGAGAAGCTAAGGATTTAGCTGTGGCTCTTGAGGTGGACTGGGGATGCACCCATGTACCCACCATCCATCCGCAGCAGCCTATCTGAAGTTGCAAATAAAGGCTCATACTGCCATATCTCAGGACCACTTCCATTTGAGCTGAAACCCTGAAGCAGAAAGAGGAACTTCTTAAGCCCAAAAAATAAAATAAATTTCAATACACGTTAAAGTGCCTTCAGCGACCAGGTAGTGCACACCATGGAGTTGGTTACACACTAAAGGGGTTTAAGTGACCATTTGCCAAAATCCTTACTGTTGCTAATTATGGTCTTAACAAAAGGTCAACTCCAAATAAATCTACTCTCCATTATCGAACCCACCAACAAAAGATAAATGATCAGTCCAAATTTATATGTAGAATCTAACCCCCCCCCCCCCCCGCCCAGGATTGGGAAAATCACAACCACGGCCAAATCAGAGTCCAGTTTAGTGAAAATGAGAACTTGAAAAATGTCAAACATCTTCTCAAAAATATATAATCCACACTTTTAACTTTAAAGAATAAGTTTCTTTTTTTTTTTATTTGATTTTCAAAACAAAAATACAAGTAAACACACTTGCTCAGAAAAAAGGGGGACATTCCCAAATACACCAACAGGAAATACAAAGGAATACAATACACAAAAATGAACCCCTGATATAGTCCACAATATGGGAAATCCAAGAGCAAAGAAAATGAAACAAAGGAAAAAAATTTTACGATGTAAGGTTAGATGTGATACAGCCCATATAAACTAATACATCTGGAGGCCCGCTTACACACCCCCTAGGAACCTCGACTGTTTAAAAAGGAAATTAATTGAGAAGGATACACAAAAATATAAGAATTGCCCTGTAGTTTTACCAGACATTTACAAGGGTATTTCAGAAAAAATAAACCCCAAGCTGGAGGACCCGTGGTCGCAGGATTAAAAACTCACTCCTGCGTCGTCTAGTCTCCCTAGCTAGGTCAGGAAATATACGGATGAGGCACCCCTTAAATAATACATTCCTTTTCTTGAAAAACATCCTTAATAACCAATCCCTATTAGAAACCAGTGCAAAGGTGACTATACAAGTCGCAGGTTTAACCAAAACCGAATCCGAAGTTTCCAACAGTTCAGAAACATTCAATACATCCATTCCCGCACCCCCAGTCTCAGAAGAGGCGGGGGTCTTCCTGGAGGTAGGAAGATAATAAGCTTTAACCAATGGGGGACATGAGTCCCCAGAAACCCCCAAAATCTCTAACAAGTAACTTCTAAACATTTCCTTAGGAGAGACATTAGGCATAAAAGGAAAATTAACCAATCGTAAATTAGCTAACTTAGAAAAATTCTCAAATTGTTCCATCCTAATTTTAATCTGATTAGAGTCCTTAATAAAAGACTCAGATAAAGTCTCGAACTGATTGCTTTTAACTGAAACATCATCCACAGCAGATTTTAGCATTGTCAAGTCCTGTTCCAACTTTGAGATACTTGTAGAATTGGATACAACCTGTTCTTGGAGTCCCTTAAACTGTGTTCCAAAAACTTCCCCAAGCTGATTAATCGCCATCCAAATCGATTCTAAAGTGAAGTGCTCCGGCCGAGGCAAGGAAAAAGAAGAGAAAATCAACCCACACTGAGTGGCCGGCAAAGCACTACAAGGCAGCGGGATTCCAGAAGAAGGGGATCCAGGGCCTCCAACCGACACCGGAGCAGAGCTCGAAGATTCGACCAAAGATTGTAGAACGTGCCCGGTTGAAGGAATTACACCTTCTAATTCACCAGGCACCAGCGACCCCAGGGGTGAGCCAGAACCTCCCAACTTCAGAGAGGCTGACAAGACCCCACTGTGCCGAGCTACTTCCAGGCATGGCTGCTTCGGGTCTCGATGCAAATCCGGGGGCGTAAGATCGCTGCTCACAGGAGACGCCAAACTACTCAGCTCCGAGCGACCTCGCATCGAGCCACCGCTCCCCAAATTAGGCTGCGACTCCTCGGAGCGCACAACAAAAGCATCCAGAGGACCTGTAACAGGAGTAAAGGTCTGCGCGGGTGCCTGGGGCTGCATATCGCGCTTCACCTTCCTCTTCCGTCCCATCGGGAAAAACGCCTCCAGAGCCTAAACACAGCATACCGCCATCTTGGATCCCCTAAAGAATAAGTTTAAACTTAGTTTTTAAAGTAATCTCAATGTTGCTCCGGTGACGTGCTCCCGACTCAGCACTGGTTTTGAACAAAAATCCTTTAACCAAGTTCTGCATTAGGGAATTTTGCTAGATCAGAGAGACTTTTTCAACCAATGACTGACCTCTCCAAATTCTCACAGCGTTTGACGATACGCTGCCCACCCCCTTCTTTTAGCTTGGTCACCTGATCCTATTGGACCAATCATAAGATCGCCAAGCTCAAATTAACATCATTCATTGAATTTCAGCATTGATTCCACTGAGGGAGACCAAATCCAATAAGAAAATTCAGCGATGCTCGAAAAAATTCTGTCAAGCTTCACGATCCCCACCTCTCCATAGTTCAGGTACATAATCAATGATCCTCTATCTCAATTCACAAACTCATGATGAAAGTCCATACAATATTGCACCCAAAGGAGCCAAAATAGTGTTAATGTTCAATCTATGCTCGCTGAAACAAATTTTAATAGCTCTCTTGGTACTCCCAAAATACAATAAATTGCATGGGCATTTTATCAGATAAATGACAAATGAAGTGTTCCAGTCTGTTCTAAACCTGGCAACAAACTCCTTACCAGATTTGGGATTCGTCCAAACTGTTCCAGTAAATGACTGACTGACTAGGCGCATAAATTACATTGAGCACGACATGTTTGGGGAGGGCGTGTCCAAGATGGCTGTGTGAGGAGAGAGCTGTGTTTTCCTGTTGTGATGCCAAAACGTAAAGGGAAGGCTCGGGCTTACCTTGCTGAGCCCCAGCTGGCCAGTTCAGGCCCATTGGACAGTTTTATCACAGTCACCGTCGCCGAGAGTTGGGAGATCCGTGCGGGCTTTGCAGGGGAGTTGTTGGAGGATTCTGCTTCCCTGCCCGCCCATGAGGTTTCCCGCTCTCCCGAGACGCGGAGCCCTCCACCGCTTCCTGCAGCTGTAACCCCGAGCCCGCTGGCTGGCACGAGCGTGGACTCAGATGGCGGCTCCCTAGTCACGCTACTGCAAGGAGCTGGGTCGAAAGGAGGTGAATCAGCTACCCTATTGTCTTCTAGAACTCTTGGAGGAGGCGAGGTGGAAGGTGCCTTCTGGGACTCTTGGAGGAGGCGAGGTGGAAGGTGTGCCTGCCCCGGTTGGAGGGGAGCGTGTAGGGGAGTCTTGTTGGCTGATTCCTCTAATTTGCCTGCTACTTTTGTGTTGGTGCGCACTAAAACTATTACCTTGGATAACATCTGGGAGGCTATTTCGACTTTATCAGAGGCTTTAATTCAATATAATGTTGGACTTTTGTCTCGGGTAAATACTGTATCTCCAGGAACAAGCAGGAATGAGTCTTCACATGTGGGTACGTCGGCGCTGACGGAGTCCGCACGGAAAATGCTCCCTAGCATCCAATCAGAAAGCCTTTGGGAGCATCCCCCGCGCCTGCGCGGTGACTTCCCGCCCTTCCAACAGTCTCTCCCCAGTTTTCGTTTTTCCGCGAAGCCTACAGGACGTACCTCCTGTAACCACAGAAACCTTTTTTTCTTATATCCTTATATTCTTAATTTTTCATGTTTTGTGCGGTCGTGGCGGTCTTCCCCGTTGATACCGGTTCCTCCGGTGCTTCACTTCCTCTTTCCTCCAAGAAATAATCCCTCGTCAGTTTTTTCTTGTTATCTTTAAAGCCTACTAGGCCCTTTTTTTCCACATGGAGCCGCCTTCTCCTTTGAAGTGCCCCCACTGTGGAGACTTGGTTTTCTTTCTAGACTCCAAGGCCTGGTGTCTATCCTGTTTGGGCCCTGACCCCTTTTCCCCGGGTCCACGGGGCCTTAGCGTCGGGAGAAGACCTTCTCTTTTTCGGGTATCCCTCGATGCCGTTTTTCCTCCTCGGCTGAGGTCCTCGGTTTATTCTTCTCTCCAGGATCAGGTAACCCACAAACAGTCTGTTAAGACTAGCCGATCCTTGAAGGGCAAGTCTCATGCCCAGCATGATGACGGCTCTGGCCTTGCCCTCAAGACCACATCGGCAATACAACCCCGGCGGGAGTCCTCGGGCTCCAAAGCATTTACGGGGTTTCAGGTTGTTCCTGGGGTTCACTCCTCACAGAACATACCTGAGCCATGCTCGAGGGTGGTATCCGCTTCGAGCGGTACCGATTCCCCGGCATCGGCACCGGTGTCGAGTGCTCCACTCCTCACCAAGGATCGTCAGCTGGTGTCCTCTGTGCCTTTGGGGCCGATCGATTCGATCCAGACTGGCTTTCCTGCGCCCCAGCCATGCGCGGGGTTGGCACCGGTGCCCCCGGCATCGGCATTGACGTCGAGTGTTCCACTCGCCGCCGGGGATTGCGGTCTAGCTTAGAGCTAGGGATTGCGGTACCGGTGTCGAGGGCCTCACTCCTCATCGAGGATCGCCATCTGGCGTCCTCGGTACCTTCGGGGCCGGCCGGTTCGTTACCGACTGGCGTGCCTACACCCCAGCCATGCGCGGGGTTGGTACCGTCTTCGAGCGGTTCTGCTCCCCCGGCATCGGCCCCGATGTCGAGTGTTCCACTCGCCACCAGGGATTGCGGTCTGGCTTCGCGCGGTACCGCTTCCCTGGCATTGGCACCAGTGTTGAGTGCTCCACTCTTCACCGGGGGTCAGCGTCTGGTGTCCTCGGTAACCCCGGGACCGCTTGACCCGACCCGGGCTGGCTCTTCGGCCTCCCAGCCTTGCGCGGGGGTGATGCCGCCCTCGAGCGGTGCCGGCTCCCTGGCATCGCCACGAGTGTCGGGTGCTCCGCTCTCCACTAGAGATCGCCCTCTGGAACTCCCAGTACCTTCGGGCCCGATCGACGCGGACCAGGCTAGCTCGCCTGTGTCCGGGCCAGCCGCGGGGCGGATGCCGGCTTCGAGCGATGACGATGCCCCGGCATTGACATCGGTGTCGGGTGTCCCACTCTTCACCGGGGTTCGTCGCCGGGTTTCCTGGTCAGAGCCGACCGATACGCCCCGGAGGGACGTCCATCTCCCTTTGAGGGGGGTTCCGGCTTCAGGCGGTGCCGATGCCCCGGCGTCGGGGCCGGTATCGAATGTTCCTCCCGTCCCGGGGCATCGTCTTCGGACTGCTTCGGTCCCGATCGCCTCTCATGTGGGGGCATCGCCGATACCACCACCAATGTCGGTGACTTCTCGGCGTGCATCGTTAGCTCCGCTCGCTTCGATGCCCAGTCTAGAATCAATATCCAGTCTAGATGACTTGGTTGCGGCATCGCCGATGCCACCTCCGACGTCGGTGTCTTTTCGGCATGCACCGATAGCCTCCCCCTCTTCGATGCCCAGTCTAGAATCGATATCTAGTCTAGATGATTCGATTCCGACGCGGTGGGAAACCGATCCAGGTCGTCTCCGACTACGTAGTGCCGAGGGTAATCTTCAAAGCTCTTTGGATACCTCGGTGACGTTTTGGCAACCTTCGCTACCTGCTCAGCTGGCACCGATGCTGGCATCGGTATCGATGTCAATCCCTGCTGCTCCATCGGTGCCTTCGATCCTTTCCATGCCTAGCTTGGAATCGATACCGGGTGCTGATGAGGCACTACTGACTGCCTCGAATCGGAGCTGTCAGTACCGTCCCCCATATGGCAGAATTCTCTCTCTGCACCAGTCCCGTGGGTCTTCTGGTGTTCACGACCCTCATTCTGCCCCAGCCGACCCGGGAATAACTCCTCTGGGAGATCCTTCGTTTCAGAACTTTCTCCTTGACATGGCTACTTTTCTTGCCATTCCTATTCCTGGCCCTGGCCCTACCCAAGACTCGGCCAAACAGGGGACCGTCATGCTTCCTTTACATCATTCCTTGCAGGACCTTCTGAGGATTTGGGAATCACCTTTGAAGGTCCCTGCGCCCTCTGTGGCCATGAATGTTCGGTATCAGGTGCCTCCCTCTCCGGGGTTTCAGAACAACCAGCTTCCGCATCATTCCCTTGTAGTGGAATCAGCGATGAGGAAGGTCAGAAGTAAGAAGAAACACTCTTCTTATCTGCCCGGTCGTGCATCTAAAGCACTCGATGCCTTTGGACGTCAAACATTCCAGACTTCTATGTTGGCTTCCAGAATCATTTCATATATTTTTTATATGAGTCTAACACTCTAGGAGGTCACAGAGAAATTATCTCTTCTGTCTCCCTTTTTGTCAGAACCTACGGCCTCTGACTATTCCTTGCTTCTTAAGCATAGCAGGGACATCTCTTGGTTTCTTTCCCGTGCTTCCCTAGACTGTTTTTAATCTGTTAGCAGATCCTCGGCTATTGCCATTGGAGCACATCGTACTGCGTGGCTGCCAGCTTCAGGCTTGAACAGATGGGCACAACATGCACTGGGTAACTCTCCCTGCACTGGAGAAAATCTCTTCAATAGGGAGGCTTTACGTCAGGTTGCTCGCTGCTCCACTGACTCCCCTGGCTATGGAGACCATCCCAAACCACCTTTTTCCCCGGGACGTGGGAAATATCCTACGAACCCTTCTCTCCCGAAGAGGAGGAGGGTTCGCCCTTCTTCTGCCCATTCTCCCGGTGTGCCCGAGCAAGGGACGTCTCCTCCTAGCCTGAAGTCCCCGGGCTCAAACCAGTCTACCCATACCAGCGCCCATAGGTTCCGGCATGGTGCACCATACAGTTAACGTCTTCTCTGCAGAAGTTTCTTTCTCAAACCCTACCCGGGGTTTTTCCTTTTCAGTATGCTATGCTCTTGGGATACTTCCCCCATTCTTCTACCATGAAGGGAGGTTGCAACTATCCCAGAATGGTGTCGGTTCCCGCTTGGACATCTTTCCTTCAGCGGGCTTACCACATGGTGGGTCGCTTTCCTAATCCCTCTCCTCCAGGTTCCCCTGCTTGAGTTGGTGCCATACTGAAATGCTTCTTTTTCTTTCCAGCGTAGTCTGGTTGTCTTACTTCAACGCATATTCTGAACAACTCATCCGGCAGGGACGCAGTCTCCGCCACCTTTGCCTGCTTTCTCTCTGTTCTTATACAGGAGAATCCCCTCTATTGTTTTGTTCAGTTGCTGTCGGTTTTATCTTATAATTCTCCCGCACAATGCCCTCTGCATTCTCGGAGAAGCTTTTTGTTATTGGCCCTTACACAGAGCATCGATCTTGGTCTCTGCGGGGTTTTTTCTTAACAGGAGACATGTTTCTTGCGTGAATGTACACGGAGCTCTCATTTTGACCGGAATATACCCCTGCTCCACAGAAATGGAGTTTCCATATCTCTTCCGGTGGGTTCACACCTGTTATTGGACCATCACATTCCCCTTGTGCAGGTTTTTTTTTCTGTGGCTCAGTGGCAGGCCTGTCTTCTTAAGATTATTTCATGCTGTAGGTATATGTATATATCCCTCCCTTGCCTAGGCATATATACTCTCACATGCTTCGACATGTTTGCCTTTCCGTATGCATATCTATATCTATATCTATATATCTATATTTATTTATTATTATTTATTTATTTATTTAACATCTCTTATATACCGCACTATTATCATCAGCGCGGTTTACATGGAACCAAACATATACATACAGAAAAACTGTAGTGCATTTTACAAGTAACAGGAATTTGAACTTGGTAATAAAGGGAAACTATGTACATTATGTAACTATATACAGTAGTCTATACACATTAGTCACAGTTGAAGTTGTCTTGACCTGAGTATGGATGTAGTATTTCTCTTGTGCAAAACTAAATTGGGAAATAGCTTAAGAAGAGGTGGTGTTTGAGACTTTTTCTGAATTGTGTTAGGCTGGTTATGGCTCGCAGTTCTGGTGGGAGTGCATTCCAAGCTATTGGGGCATGAATGCTGAAGGCTCTTTTAGATGTTTCCTTAGTGTATCTGATTGTTTGTCTTGGGATTGTTAATGAGTTTATAGCAGTTGATCTTCTGGATCTATTGGGAGTCTGTGTGTGTAAAAGGTTGGTGATCGTTGATGGTGCTTGATTGTTTAGGGCTTTGAAAGTAATGACTAGTATCTTGTAGTGGATTCTTGCGTTGGTTGGTAACCAGTGGAGGCTTTTTAGAATTGGGGTTATGTGGTCTGTCTTTGATATTCCTTCGAGAACTCTAGCAGCGGTGTTCATCGCCAATTGTAGGGGATTTAAAGTTGATTGCGGGAGACCATGTAGAATTGCATTTGCGAAGTCAAGATGAGGCATTACCAAGGCTTGGTAGACAGTTCTGAAATCTGTGGGTTCAAGTAAAGGTCTTAAGTGGCGTAGTGTGCGTATCTTGTGATATATTAGTTTTGTTATGTTTTTTATGTGGGTCTTCATATTAAGGCGCTGGTCAAGGGTAATACCTAGGTATCGTATCGTATATATCTGTGTATGCGCATGTCAGGAGATGTCCATAGCGCCCTATGTCATGCCTCTCTCCTTGACTATCGGTGCTTAGGTTTTATTTTTCTATGGGGTCCAGACAGTCACCTTGCCTGTTATTATATGGCCCAGTGACTGGGACTGGTTATTCTAACCATTACTGCTGTGACGTCAACAGCTTCTATTTTTGTTATGCATCTCCCTGTCTATGCAGTCTTTCCTCAATGTCTTCCTATCTCTGGCCAGTTGGCCAGTTAGGAAAGACAGTGTGCGTCTTCAGTATTCCTGAGTTCACTCAGTTCTCCTTGGGAAGGGGGGCTTTTTGTCCATACCCCTCTTCTCTCCCGGACTGGGCCAATTTACCAGATCGGCTAGTCTCCTTTTAGTCCTCATCGTTGATGACTCTGTGCCTGAACGAGTCCCGGCTTTCCCGTAAAAGCTTCCCTGTGGGGACCTGCCGATCTTTCCTGCTCCGGTGGACGCTTGGGTCCCCTGCCCATCCAGTCTGGGACTTATCCTTCACTGCTGTGGAGTTTCCTTGAGGATTCCGCTACTGCATCTACTGCCTACTTCCTACAATCCAGTAGGTAAGCTCTACTTTGTGCCTGTTCATTAAATTTTTTTTAATGATGCTTGTCATGCCTTCTAAAGACTTTTCCTGGTAGTCTTTAGTTTCGCTGTTCCTCTACAGCTCTGCTCTACTCAACTCCTACCCCCCATCCCTCAGGGGATGCCGGTGATCCAGGTTGGAAAATGCCGTCCTGTTCGGGATACGCATTTTATGGGATCTCCCCTGGCATCCTTAGCTAGGGAGTCCCCACATGTGAAGACTCATTCCTGCTTGTTCCTGGAGATAGCACAGTTACTTACCTGTAACAGGTGATCTCCGGAACAGCAGGAATTAGTCTTCACAACCCACCCGCCTCCCCTAGGAGTTGTATCTGTCTATTTCCCTTCCTCTTCTCTCCTCCTGTCTCAGCTATGAAACCCAACTGGGGAGAGACTGTTGGAAGGGCGGGAAGTCACCGCGCAGGCGCGGGGGATGCTCCCAAAGGCTTTCTGATTGGATGCTGGGGAGCATTTTCCGTGCGGGCTCCGTCGGCGCCGGCGTACCCACATGTGAAGACTAATTCCTGCTGTTCTGGAGATCACCTGTTACAGGTAAGTAACTGTGCTTTCTCAGAAGCTGGACTCGTATATAACTATAACTGATTCTGTCAAAAAGAAGGTGGAAGAACATGAGACAAGCTTGAATTCTGCTGGTGACACCAATATACTCGTAACTCTGATTAAAGATAATGCCTTATTAAGGGCTAAGGTGGAAAATTTGGAAAATGCTGCTTGGGCCTCGAACCTCCGAATTTTGAATTTTCCAATAATTAAGGGAACTCTGCCAGCTGATCTTTTAAAAAGATATATGGCGGAGACTTTGGATGTCAGCAGATTTAATGCCGCCAATTGTTAAGTCTTTAAACTTGCCAACTGGTAAAAGGGATATTGGAGTTTCGGAAGAACTATCTAATATGGATGTTATAAATGTCTCTGAGATTCTGCAGTCTCCTGGACCACCTGTATTGAAAACTTCTACCTTATTAGTAACGTTTGCTTTATCATACGTTTGGTATAATATAATGTTTGGTATCAACATTTGGTATAATATAATCTAGGCAAACGGATAGAGTCTGGTTGCCTAGATTATATTATACCAAACGGTCTCATTTATTTTATGGATAAAAAATTGCAATTTTCCCTGATGTTTCTAAGGACACGCAAAAACGCTGGAAGCAATTTTTGCTATTAAGACCAGGTGTTTTGGAGTTAGGTGCTATCTTTTTTTTTTTTTTGAGGTTTCCATGTAAATGTATAGTGGTGTATAGGTCGCAAAGATTTATCTTTTTCAATCCATCAGACCTCTCCATATTTATTAATGCTCGGTTACCTATTACCGCCTCGCCTTCAGCCAGGGGTGGTGAGTAGATATGATCGCTCGTCAAGTAATGTGTAGCTTTGGATCCTCTGCAGCCCTCTTGTTTGCTTTTTGATATTTCTTGTATAATTTGGAGGGGTTCCTCCAGCACCTTTAGTTATTTTCCTTTATTATTGAAGTGTATGTCCCATTGTGGACTATAGGTCTTAGCATCTTTTCAATGTTTTTTGCTTGTAATAACTTAGCATTTCTTTTTTTTTTCTTGGTGTTAACACCTTTTCTGTACAAGTTTTGTTCTTGATAAGTTTGTGAAAATTTTCTAAATATATATTTAAAAAAATTACATTGAGCACACTCCCAATGTCCCACATTCTTAACCAGCGGGGTTACCACTGGTCTTGCCGACCTGACCACCAAATTCCATATGTTTGACCCCTTTCATAGGAGATCAATAACACTGATAAACCAAATCCAAAAAATTTTCTGTCACAGAAATGAAAATGACTGATTCTAGTACTGTTTTTGGTTACAAACTCGGATATGTACTTAGAAATTCTGCATCACATAACGTTTCTGAGTGACAATTAGTTTAAATTTAGACTATGTTGCTCATATTTACATTAGATGTATATAGATATATCTCCAGGAACAAGCAGGAATGTAGCCTTCACATATGGTTATCATCGGTACTGACGGAACAATAGTCTCTCCTCAGGAATTTTCCCCCACCCCTGGAAACATTCTTTAATTCGCCCAATCCTCAAGAAATCCTCCCTTGACCCTCTAGACCCAGCCCATTACCGCCCATCTCCCACCTTCCATTCCTTTCTAAACTCCTTGAAAAGATCGTCTTTGCACAGCTTTCGCATCATCTCGATTCCACCAACTACCTTCACCCCAGTCAATCAGGCTTCCGGCCAGGTCACAGTGTTGAAACCATTCTCCTTGCTTTCACTAACTCCTTGCACGTGGCACATGATCGTGGTGACATTTCGGTAGCGGTAGCACTTGACCTTTCAGCGGCTTTCGACCTGGTCGACCACTCCCTTCTTCTAACTCGTCTCCGTGAAGCTGGTCTTCTTGGCACTGTCTACAGGTGGTTTCATTCTTTTCTCTACGCCCGATCAGCCTCAGTCCTTTCTGCTTCTTCCTCTACACCACCTTCTGCCCCTTTCCCTTTGCCTTGTGGGGTCCCCCAGGGTTCTGTCTTGGCTCCTCTTCTCTTTAATCTTTTCTTGGTGCCCCTCACACTAGGCATCCAGCAATTCGGGATCTCTGCTTTTTACTATGCGGATGATATTGTTCTTCTTCACCACACATCCCCCTCCCATCCCGATCTCACTCCTTTAAATAGCTGCCTCACAGCCATCACTCACTGGTTGACCCAGAACTGCCTCCACCTTAACCTTGCCAAGACCACTGCCATCTGGTTCCCTCACGGTCATCCTTCTCCCTCTCTAGCTCCGTCCCTTTCCAACACTCCCGTATCCTTGGTCACCACATTTCGCTATCTCGGTGTGTCCTCTTCGACTCAGACCTTACCTTTCACGCTCATATTTCCCACCTCACCAAAACCTCTTTCTATTTTTTTATGTCAAATTCGCGCCATTCGTCCTTTCCTCTCCCCTTCTGCTCTCTCCACTCTACTTCTCTCCCTAGTTATGTCCCGGGTCGACTTTTCTAATTCTATTCTAACCGGCCTGGCTTCCTCCCAACTTCACCGCCTTCAGAGAATCCAAAACACCGCAGCTCGCCTTATCACTCATTCATCCCCTTATCACCACATAACCCCTCTTCTCCTCCATCTACACTGGTTACCTGTCTCATTTCGCTCCCAATATAAACTACTCACCCTGGTTCATAAAGCCCTACACACCAGTACTCCACAATATCTAGCTGATCTTATTCATTTTCACACCCCCAGACACACTCCCCGCTCGTTCCATTTAAACCGTCTCACCCTTCCTCCCCCTTCCGCTGCCCATCTTCAATCCACCCGCTCCTCAGCTTTTTTCTTCATAGGCCCTGCACTTTGGAACTCCCTTCCCACTTCCCTCCGCCTAGAACCCTGCCACACAGCATTCAAACAGCTAAAAACCCACCTCTTTTCCCTAGCCTTTAACCTCCCCACCTCCCCTCCCCCCTTGTAGCTCTACTCTCCTTTCCTCTACTGCTCCTTAACCCACTTTGCTTTTATAAATTGTAAATTTCTTTTCCTTTTTTCCGGCCCTGTGCCTTGCTTTAATTGCTTTTACTTATTGTAACTCTCACTTGGTTTGCAGCTTGTCGTGCTGTGAGGGCTTGCGTGCATCAGTGATGCTGAGAGCTAAACTATCGGTAGTTTAACTACTGGCAGGTTCTCCCAAGATGGACAGGTCTCAGCTGAGGTGCCAGACCAAGACAAACCACCCATCTGGGCAGCAGCAGAATGGGACAGTGTTGACGGCGGAGGATCACATTTTTGTGACAACGGCAGCAACACCAAACTTAAACTGCGCGGAAGAAAGGCCCGGCAATCTACTTCTGTATCTTGCCATGAAAACCCAATGGATAGTTACAACAAAACAAATTGTGCTATGGTGCTGGAAGACTCAACTAGCTACTGGGGAAGAGCTGAAGACTTTTCAAAGTAAAGCCAGCATTTATGATGTGGTTGGATCAAAGCCCTCGGGAAGTCTGACTGCTGATGTAGCTGCGCATGAAATGAGAGTCAGAAGCTGTAAAGATGTCTTACACATTGGAACATGGAACGTACGAAGCATGAACCAAGGGAAGTTGGAGGTGGTCAAGAATGAAATGGAACGTGTACAACTTGATCTGTTGGGTGTCAGCGAACTGAAATGGACTGGCATGGGGCACTTTGCATCAGATGATCACATGGTCTACTATGCTGGAAATGAAAGACAAAGAAGAAATGGTGTTGCATTTATTTATTTATTTACATTCTCTTATATACCGCGCTATAATGCATCAGTGCGGTTTACATTGAACAAACTGAAATTACATTGAACAGGGCATTATAACTTGGAGATAACTATTTTACAGGGAACATGGGCTATGGAGGGTTAAGTGGCTTGCCCAAGACCACAAGGAGCACCTATGGGACTAGAAACCCCAGTCCTTCCGGCCCAAGGTTGCTGTCCTTTAGTGGGATTTGAACCACCTACCTTCCGGCCTGAAGTACCTTGCCCCAACCACTAGGCCACTTGAAGAAACTTGCAAGAACTGTAATGAAATACAATGCAGTCAGCGAACGCTTAATCTCTATTCGTCTACGAGGATTGCCTATCAACACAACTATAATTCAAGTATATGCCCCAACATATGCAAGTATATGCATTGAAGCACTTTCTCTTCATCAAATACTTCCCGGACTGCCCTGAATCCCAGTCACTCTTGAACAAGGCGCCCCCAAGTATGATCAATACCTAATTTAATACCCGCTTTCATTTCATTTGTACTTGTATATAGTTACCCTGTAAGCAAGGTACCTGCATATGTATATAGTTTCCCCTATTCTCCAAGTTACCTTTTCCTGTTCGATGTAATGACCTGACTTTTGTTTATTGTCGGATACTGTTCGTTTTATGTAAACCGCGCTTATCGTAAATAGTGCGGTATATAAGAATTGCAAATAAATAAATAAATAAATATAAATAAACAGCTGCAGAAGAGAATGAAATTGAAGAGTTCTATGAACAAGTACAAGCTGAAATTGACAGAACATGCAAACAGGATATCCTGATAGTCATGTGTGACTGGAACGCAAAGGTTGGCAACAAAGAAGAAGGCAAAGTAGTTGGAAAATATGGACTTGGCAACAGAAATGAAGCTGGAGAAAGACTGATAGAATTCTGAAAGACCAATGATCTATTCATCTCAAACACCTTCTTCCAGCAACACAAGCGGCGACTGTACACATAGACTTCACCGAATGGATTATATAAAAATCAAATTGACTACATATGTGGAAGTCAACGATGGAAAAGCTCTGTAACATCAACAAAGACAAAACCTGGAGCTGACTGTGGTACAGATCATCAACTACTAGTATGCAAACTCAAGCTAAAGTTGAAAAAGAGCAAAACCACTCATGAATGCAGCAAAATATGACCTTGAGAATATACCACTGGAATTTAAAGACTGCCTGCAAAATTGATTTGCTGCTTTAGATACAAATGACAGAGCTTCAGAAGAGTTATGGAATGACATCAAGAAGGTTGTGTTGGAAGAAAGCGAGAAGTCTCTACAAAAGGTGAAAAAGCAAAAACGGCCAAAATGGATGACGGAAGAAACTCTGAAAATTGCCCAGAAACGCAGAGAAGCTAAAGCCAGAGGAGAAAGAAAGACAATCGCAGAACTCAACAGAGATTTCCAACGTGCAGCAAGACAGGACAAGGAAAAGTACTACAATGACACTTGCAAGGAAATAGAAGCAGAAACTATTAGAGGAAGAACAAGATCGCTTTCCTAAAGCTACGAGAGTTAAAGAAAAAGTTCCAGCCTCGAATTGGAATGTTACAAGATGCTCAAGGTTCTATGTTGAATGATGCTGAGAAGATCAAGAAAAGGTGGAAGGAATATACAGAGTTTTTATATGATAAAGATCAAGTGAACCAACAGCCATTTCAACCTGTACCTTATGATCGGGAACCATTGGTGATGAAAGAAGAAGTTGAAGCAGCATTGAAAGCCTTATCAAAGAACAAAGCACCAGGCATTGATAGCATTCCCATAGAAGTATTGCAGCAATCTGATGCAGCTGTTACCGTACTCACAAGGCTCTGCCAAGAAATATGGAAGATAACATCATGGCCAACTGATTGGAAAAGATCTGTGTTTATACCAGTAGTAAAGAAAGGTGATCCAACTGACTGTGGAAATTATCGCACAATCGCTCTGATGCCACATGCCAGCAAGATTCTACTGAAGATTATTCAAAAGAGACTACAACCATACTTGGAACAAGAACTACCTGAAGTGCAAGCAGGGTTCAGGAAAGGGCGAGGAATGAGAGACATTGCGGATGTGAGATGGATCCTTGAAAAGACTAAAGAATACCAAAAGGATATCTATTTGTGCTTTATCGACTATAGCAAGGCTTTTGACTGTGTAAACCATGAGAAAAACTGGGCCACATTAAGAAGCATGGGTATACCAGAACACCTGATCGTTCTCTTGCGCAATCTGTACATTGATCAAGAAGCAACAGTTCGAACGGAACAAGGAGAAACAGAATGGTTTAAAATAAGCAAAGGTGTAAGACAAGGCTGCATACTTTCCCCCTACCTGTTTAATTTATATGCAGAACAAATCATCAGAGAAGCAGGATTGTATGAAGACAACAGAGGTGTGAAGATTGGTGGAAGACTCATCAACAACCTTCACTATGCTGCTGATACCACATTACTGGCTGAAAGTGAAGATGATCTGAAACATTTGCTTCTCACAGTCAAAGAACAAAGTCTCAAAATGGGCCTGCACCTTAATGTAAAGAAGACAAAGATCATGACAACTGGCATAATCAACAGTTTCATCGTTGAAGGAGAAGAAATTCAAATTGTGAACAACTTTAATCTACTTGGATCAACTATCAATAAAGAAGCAACAAGCAGTCAAGAAATCAGATGACGCATTGCTCTTGGCAGAATGGCTATGAAAGACCTAGATAAGATTCTCAAGAGCAGAGATGTCTCTCTCCATACAAAGATTCGACTTGTTCAAGCCATGGTATTTTCAATAACATCATATGGATGTGAAAGCTGGACAGTGAAAAAGATAGACAGGAAGAAAATTGATGCCTTTGAATTATGGTGCTGGTGGCGAATACTGTGTATACCATGGACTGCCCGAAGAACAAACCAGTCGGTACTAGAGGAGATCAAACCTAAGCTTTCTTTAGAAGCTCAGATGACAAGACTTCGACTTTCATACTTTGGACACATCATGTGAAGAGAGAGATCATTAGAGAAAGACATTATGCTTGGCAAGATAGAAGGTCAACGCAAAAGAGGAAGGCCAGCAATGAGATGGATCGTTACAATAACAGCAGCTACGGGTACCAGTCTGTCAACAATGAGCCGCCTGACTGAAGACCGAACACAATTTAGGATAGCTATCCAGAGGGTCGCCATGAGTCGACTCCGACTCGACGGCACTTAACAACAACTTATTGTAAACCGCTTTGATTTTACTGAAGGGCGGTTAATCAAGTTTTAATAAACATAAACATAAACCTGTGCGGGAATGCTCCCCAGTGTGCAATAGGAAAACTTTTGGGAGCATCCCACAGTGCCTGCGTGCTGCCTTCCTGCCTTTCTCAACTGTCCATCTCCAGTTCTTTGTTTTCCGCGGAGCGCACAGGTCGCACATCTTGTCACCACAGAAAAAATTCCCTCCTTATTCTTCTTTTTTGTGGTCGCGTCTGCCTTCCCTCAACGCTACACCAGTAGCGCCGGTGGTTCTTTCTTTTTTCTCAAAAAAAAAAAAAAAAAAAAAAGCTTTCTTTCTGGAGTCTTTTCCAGTAATTTTCTCCTCAGGTGCCACATGCCATTTTGGGGACTAGGCCCAACTTTTCCCTTCAAAATGGAAAAACTCGCTTCGGGTTTTAAAAAGTGTTCTAAGTGTGGCGTTACCATCTCCGTCACCGACACCCATGAGTGGTACCTCAAATGTTTAGGTCCTGACCACTCTATTTCAGAGTGTGTTGCCTGTGGGATGATGTCGAAAAGGGGCTGGCAAAACCGAGCTGCTAAACTTAGCACCCTTTTTCCCTCCGATGCAGCCACCGTGGCATCGATGTCTTCCAGAGCTTCGTCTTCCTCCCATGGATCTCAGGTAACTAAACATAAATCTAGCCGGTCCTCAAAGGGTAGATCTCCTTCTAAACATTGAGATGCCTCTGGCGTTGCCTTTGAGGGACTTTCACCAGCAAAATTGCCCCGACGGAAGACTTCGGCTTCCAGAGCATTAACGGGGCTCCAGGATGTTCTCGAGGCTTCAACCTCAGCAGAGCTACTATAGTGCCATGCTCTGGGGTGCCGGCCGCTTCATCCAGCACCGATACCCAAGCATCAGCGGCGTTGATAGACCAGAGATTCTTGTCTATTGTACGCAGTCTGGTGGCTCTTCTCACGGCCGCGATGCCCCTGATACCACTTCAGACAATTCAACTGGTACCGGCACCGACTGCATCGACATTGGCAGGTATTCTACTGGGACCGAGTAATGCGTCTCTATCTGGAATCGACAAGTCGGTACCGGACCACTCCAATGCCGACTTCGATCGGTACCGGTACCGGTACCGTGCCTTGCACGATCACCTGGATCGGAGATACTTGGAATCCTTGGATGAGTCTGAAGACTCTGAAAGCTCTGCTGATACCAGAGTACTTCTTCCTGAGGATTCCTCTTCTCCTCAGTGTAGGATGTCTCCACCAAAGGATATGTCCTTTCAGGGTTTTATCCGAGATGTGGCCCGAGGTCTTTCCATCACAGTGGCTCCTGAAAAAGAGCCTAGGGCAAAGGAATTAGAAATCCTACAATAACCTAAAGCTCCTAAGGAAGCAGCTACCTTACCTATTCATGAGATCTTGCATGATCTTATGTTAAGGATGTGGGAAACACCTCTAACCACATCGCCTCACTCTCGAAGACTTGACACTATGTATCGAGTTCCTCCTTGTCCTGGGTTTCAGAAGACTCAGTTACCACACCATTCCATGGTAGTGGAATCGGCAATGAGAAGGATAAAGAGTGCAAAAAGGCATTCATCTAATCCTCCAGGACGTGAGTGTAGGACTCTTGACGCCTTTGGACGTCGATCCTTCCAGGCTTCCATGCTTTCTGCTAGGATCAGTTCCTATATCTTGTATATGGGAATGTTCCGGTCACAGGAGATTTAGACCTTATGAGCCCTCTCCTTCCTGATGATAAAAAAGGCAAGATTATCTCACTCTTGTCAAACATGCTCAAGATGTTTCCAAGTTTGTGAATCGTGCAGCCTTTGCTATGAATGCATAAGCAGAACCTCTGCCATTGCCATAGGTCCATGTAGGATTGCCTGGCTCCAGGCATCTGACTTGGAAATTTGGGTACAGGATAAACTAGGGAATATACCTTGCACAGGAGAGAATCTCTTTGGCAAGAATTGGCAGGAAAAAGCTAATGAGATAGATGCTGACAATATCACTTTGAATAGATTGTCTAAATCTACAGCTGATCCTGCGAGGAAAATATCCTCTAAGAAACCATTCTTCAGTAAGAAGAAAATGTTTTATCCCTCCTATACCCAGCAGGGGCATTGTTTAGGTCAGTCTGCTCAAAAGGGACAGCAGCAACAACATAGGCAAAGAAAGACAAAGGCAGCTAAGCCTCAACCGGCTCAGCAGACTCAGCCTCCACAGGGGCTTTGACTCCTATCTAGAGAACTTTGCTTTCCTGGCCCTGAACGGCCCAGAACCCTCCACCATCCCAGGAAGGTTATGTCATTTTGCCCCCAGATGGGGGTCAGATAACAGCAGGAAAATGGATTATATCTATTGTAAGAGAGGGGTACAAGCTTTATGTCCTCAATATGCCCCCTCCTACAATGGTAAGACAGTTCAATTCTCAGACCTCTCTCAACGACCGGTTAGGTCAAGAGGTCACTTTTCTCCTTGCTCAAGGGGCAATAGAAGAGGTACCCATTCCCCAACAGGGTACAGGATTTTACTCCCCCTATTTCGTTATTCCAAAAAAAAACAGGAGGACACAGACCTATTTTAGACCTCAGAGAATTAAACAAATTCCTGTTCAAAGAGAGTTCAAAATGATTTCTCTAGGAACTCTGCTGCTATACCTTCAGAGTCAGGATTGGCTTTGTTCTCTAGATCTCAAGGATGCGTACACTTATGTTCTCATCCATCCAACTCACCGAAAAGGATATCCTTTATGCTTCCAGGAAGCCTTCCACAAGATGCTCTTATGCATTTAAGTGGAAAAGGTTTACCATATGGTGCTCGCAGAAGGGTCTTAACCCTCTTGCAATACTTCTGGAATCATTACTGGAGTATCTCCTTCATTTATCAAATGCAGGGCTTAAGACCAATTCAGTAAGAGTCCATTTGAGTGCTATTGCAGCTTCTTTCAAGCCTCTAAATGGACATCCTATTTCCTCTTATCCTCTCATAGCGAGATTTAGGAGAGGCCTTCTTTTAACTAAGCCTCCCATTAAGCCACTACCGGTGGCATGGGACTTAAATCTGGTTCTTGGGCAGCTCATGAAACCGCCCTTTGAACCGTTAGCCACTACCTCTTTGAAATTCCTTCCCTGGAAGGTCATCTTATTGCAATCACATCAGTACGTCGCATCAGTGAATTGCAAGCATTGGTGGCTGATTCTCCTTATACAAGGTTCCATCATGATAAGGTAGTCCTTAGGACTCATCCACACTTTATGCCAAAGGTGGTGTCACATTTTCATTTAAACCAAGCGGTTTACCTTCCTGTATTCTTTCCAAGGCCTCACACCTAAAATGCAGAAAGGAATCTTCTTACTTTGGACTGTAAAAGGGCTTTGGCCTTTTACTTATAAAGGACACAGCAACATAGAAAGTCCTCTCAACTCTTTGTTGCTTTTGATCCTAGTCATTTGGGACTTCCAGTCTCCAAAAGAACACTGTCCAGCTGGATTGCACAGTGTATATCTTTTGCCTGTGAGAGTAGAAACCTTCCTCTTGAAGGCCATGTCACAGCTCACAATGTGAGAGCCATGGCAGCCTCTCTGGCTCATCTTCACTCTGTGTCTATCGACGACATCTGTCGAGCAGCTACTTGGGCTTCGGTTCATACCTTCACAGCCCATTACTGCTTAGACAAGGACTCCCGCCGGATACCTTGTTTGGTCAGGCTGTTCTTCAACACCTGTTCCATACTTAATCAACTCCTACCCACCATCCCTGGTAGGATGCCAGAGATCCATGGGGGGAAGTGGAGCCTTTTCACAAGGGCACACAACTTCTGGGGCCTTCTCCCTGGCATCTGCAGCTAGGGAGTCCCCATATGTGCAGACTACATTCCTACTTGTTCCTGGAGATAGCATAGTTACTCACCTGTAACAGGTGATCTCCAGGAACAGCAGGAATTTAGTCTTCACAACCTACCAACCTACCCACCTCCCCTAGGAGTTGTATCTCTCTATCTCTCTCTTTTTCTCTCTCTTTTGTCTCAGCTTTAAATTCAACTGGAGAGGGACCGTTGGGAAAGGCATGAAGGCAGCATCCAGGCACTGTGGGATGCTCCCAAAAGCTTTCCTATTGGACGCTGGGGAGCGTTCCCGTGCAGGCTCCGTCTGTACCGACGATACCCATATGTGAAGACTAAATTCCTGCTGTTCCCGGAGATCACCTGTTACAGGTGAGTAACTATGCTATATTGTAACGTAATGTCTCCTAAAAGGTAGTTGTATATGATTTTCTGCTGTATTATACCTCAAGATCATCCCTCTTAAGGGTCCAACAATAGTCTGCAAGCATACTGGAGCTCCACTTGCCCTGGTACCTATTTTCCATTACCGAATTGTCCTGATGAAACCTTTCCCCTTGTTCATCGCTGACTGCTCCTAGATTTGCAGGAAAAAAAATGCCAGGTGTGAATGCAAGAAGTGCATTTTCAAAGACATGTTACATCCCAGTTTCTGGTAAGATTTCAGTAGAGTATCTACTGATTCTGCATAGTTGTCTGCCTTGTTATTTCTCAAGAAGTTGCGGCAAACAGTCTTTCCAACTGTCCCTCTTCAGTTCTTCGTTTTCCGCGGAGCCGACAGGACACATACCCTGTCACCGCAGAAAATTTATTCTTTAAACTTGCTTTTTTGTGGTCGTGTCTGCCTCCGCATAACACCTACCAGTACCGCCGGTTCTTTTCTTCTTTAAAAAAAAAATATATATATATTTCTGAACTGTTTCTCTTCAGAAACCTTTTCTTTTTGGTGCTAGGCACCATTTTGGGCATCAGGTCACATTTTTCCTAAAAGATGGAAAAGCCAGCTAGTGGTTTTAAAAAATGTACTAAGTGTGGCAGTACCATCTCCGTCACCGACACCCATGACTGGTGTCTAAAATGTTTAGGCCCTGACCATTCTCCATCTGAGTGTCTCTCTTGTATGGGGATGACTGAAAGAGGAAGACAGAACCGGGCTGCAAAGCTCGGTACCCTCTTTTCTTCGGATGCCAGGTCCATTGCATCGAC
Source organism: Ichthyophis bannanicus (assembly GCA_033557465.1). Classification (NCBI taxonomy): domain Eukaryota; kingdom Metazoa; phylum Chordata; class Amphibia; order Gymnophiona; family Ichthyophiidae; genus Ichthyophis; species Ichthyophis bannanicus. Next base: position 25,383,979 of record CM066035.1, read on the forward strand.
GTCTTCAAGAGCCTCGTCTTCCTCCCATGGATTTCAGGTAACTAAACATAGGAGCCGGTCCTCAAAGGGTAGCTCTCCTTCAAAGCATTGAGAGGCCATTGGCATTGCCCTTGGGGAAACTACACCAGCAAAACAGCCCTGGCAGGAGGCTTCGTCCTCCAAAGCATCAGTGGGGTTCCAGGATGTTCTCGAGGCTTCGACCTCGGCAGAGCTACTGATGCCATGCTCAGGGGTTCCAGCCGCTTTTACCGGTACCGATACCCAGGCATCGGCAGCGTCGATAGACCAGAGATTCCTCGCTGTTGAACGGAGTCTTGCAGCTCTCCTTACAGCTGCGGTAATGTTGACACCGGCGGTTCAACGGGCACAGGTACAGATACCAGTACCAGCACCGACAGTACCGGCCCCGGTGGGAATTTTTCCCATGCTGACTTTTTCTGGCATCGACAGAGCTGTACTGGACCATCCCGGTACCGACTTCAATCGATACGAGACCGTGCTTTGCATGAACATCGGGATCAGAGATATTTCAAATCCTCCGATTCCGATGACTAATTCTGCCGGTACCAGAGTGGTTCTCCCGGAAGACTCCTCTTCTCCCCAACACAGAATGTCTCCTCCGGAAGACATGTCTCTTCAGGATTTTTTTCGTGATGTGGCCCGAGGCCTTTCAATCATGGTAGCTCCTGAAAAAGAACCTAGAGCAAAGGAATTTGAAATTCTCCAATACCCTAAGGCTCCCAAGGAGGCAGCCACTCTGCCCATTCATGAAATTCTTCATGATTTGATGCTCAGAATGTGGGAGACACCTTTGACCGCATCTCCTCATTCTAGGAGACTCGATACCATGTATCGAGTTCCACCATGTCCTGGTTTTCAAAAGACTCAGCTGCCACACCATTCAATGGTAGTGGAGTCAGCCATGCGTAGGATGAAAAGTGCAAAAAGACATGCATCCAATCCTCCAGGTCGTGAATGCAGGACTCTTGACGTTTTTGGGCGTCAAACATTTCAGGCTTCCATGCTTTCAGCTAGGATCAGCTCATATATTTTATATATGGGAATGTTCCTCAAAGAAGGTCACAGGAGATTTGGAGCTTATGAGCCCCCTTCTCCCTGATGACAACCGTCAAAACTTCCTTACTTTTGTCAAGCCTGCTCAAGACGTCTCCAAGTTTGTAAATCGTGCAGCCTTTGACTGCTTTGAATGCATCAGCAGAATCTCTGCTATTGCCATTGGTGCATGTCGGATTGCCTGGCTTCAGGCATCAGACTTGGAGATTTGGGTACAGAATAAAGTGGGAAACATCCCTTGCACAGGAAAAAACCTCTTTGGCAAGAATTGGCAGGAAAAGGCTAATGAGATAGATGCTGACAATATCACTTTAGATAGATTGTCAAAATCTATCTCCAGGAACAAGCAGGAATGAGTCTTCACATATGGGTATCGTCGGTACCGACGGAGCCTGTGCGGGAACGCTCCCCAGCGTCCAATAAGAAAGCTTTTGGGAGCATCCCACAGCGCCTGCGTGCTGCCTTCCCGCCTTTCCCAACCGCCTCTCTCCAGTTCTTATTTTCCGCGGAGCCAGCAGGTCGTGTTCCTGTCACCGCAGAAGAAGTTCTTTATTTTTTCTTTATTCTTTTGTGTTGCGTCTGCCTTCTTCGACGTCGGACCGGTATCGCCGGTTCTTTCTTTTCTTTCTTTAAAAAAAAAAACAAAAACGCTTTATCTTTACTGTGCATTTTCAGTTTTTGGGCCCTAGGCCTAAAAATATTTTCCTCATGGAGAAGCCCGCTTCTGGGTTTAAAAAATGCACAAAATGTGGTGGTACTATTTCTGTCACTGACACCCATGACTGGTGTCTAAAGTGTTTGGGACCTGACCATTCCATCACGGATTGTATGTCCTGTACCATGATGTCTAAGAGAGGTCGGCAGAACCGAGCAGCCAAGCTCAGTACCCTGTTTCCCTCTGATGCAGCTTCGGTAGCATCGACGTCTTCCAGGGCCGCCTCTTCCTCCCATGGATCTCAGGTAACCAAGCATAAATCTGGCCGGTCCTCGAAGGGCAGATCTCCCTCCAAGCATCGAGATGCCTCCGGGCTTGTCCTTGGATTCCACACCGGCAAAATTACCCCGGTGGGAAGCTCCAGCTTCCAAAGCATTATCTATGGGGTCACAGGTTGACATCGATGGCTCGGCCTCGACAGATCACCTGTTGCCGTGTTCTGGGGTACCGGTGGCTCCCACTGGTACCGACATCCAGACTCTGGTGACGTCGATGGATCAGAAGATTCTGACCATGCAGCGCACCTTAACGGCTTTCATACAGGCTGCGACGCCTCCGGTACTGCAACAATCCCCGTTGCTGGTACCGGCTCCGGTACCGGTACCGATTGCATCGACATCGGCTTCGGTGTCGACTGCAACGGTACCCTGCCCTATGATGCCCATCGGTACCGAACCGGTACCGATTACTCCCGATGTCGATCCCACTCGATACGGTTATCGGGCTTTACAGGAGCATCCAGACAGGCGATACTTCGATTCCTCTGAGGACTCTGATGAGTCTGAGGCTTCTGTAGAAACATCGATACTTCTTCCTCAGGAGTCGTCTTCACCTAAACGAAGAATGTCTCCTCCAGAAGACTTGTCTTTTCAATACTTTGTTAGGGAAGTGGCTAGGGGCCTCTCTATCACAGTGGCCCCTGAGTCAGAACCCAGAGCCAAGGAGTTGGATATTTTACAATATCCTAAAACTCCTAAGGAAGCAGCTACTTTACCTGTTCATGAGATTCTGTATGATCTCATGTTGAGGATGTGGGAGACACCTCTCACCACCTCTCCTCATTCTCGCAGGTTAGACACCATGTATCGTGTCCCTCCTTGTCCTGGCTTCCACAAGACTCTGCTTCCTCACCACTCTATTGTGTTAGTCTGCCATGAAGAAGATAAAGAGGGCAAAAAGACACTCATCTAATCCTCCAGGGCGTGAATGTAGGACCCTGGATGCTTTTGGCCGAAGGGTTTTCCAAGCTGCTATGCTAGCTGCTAGGATCAATTCCTATAGTCTCTATATAGGAATGTTTCTAAAAGAAGTCACAGATCATCTGCAGACTTTAACCCCTTTCATTTCAGAGGATAAAAGACAGGAGTTTCTCACTTGGCTCAAACATGCCCAAGATGTCTCCAAATTTTCCAACCGTGCAGCCTTTGACTCTTTTGAGTGTGTAAGCAGAGCTTCGGCTATTGCCATAGGAGCACGCAGAATTGCTTGGCTACAAGCTTCTGATTTGGAGCTCTGGGTCCAAGATCAATTGGGAAATCTCCCTTGTACAGGTGAAAACCTTTTTGGTAAGGATTGGCAAGCAAAGGCCACTCAGATGGATGCTCAAAACTCTGCTTTGGATCGACTTTCAAAGTCTACCTCTGCTCCTGTTAAGAAAAGATTGCCTAACCATGCCCTTCATATGATGTTTAAACTTCTACTTATATAACACTGTACATAGTTTTTCTCCCCCTGTTCTTCCAAGTTTGTATCCCCTGTTTATTGTAAACTCAGTGTAACATGTTACATTGTTGTATATTTTGTTCAGATGTAAACCACACTGATTGTAATAGCGCGGTATATAAGAAATGCAAATAAAATAAATAATAAATAAATAAATAAAAAAAGTCATCTTTTTCCAAAAAGGGAAGATACTACCCTGCTTATGGTCAGCAGGCATCTTCTGCAGGTAGTTTTGCTGCAAAGCGTCAGCAACCACGTAAACAGGCCAAGTCAAAGGCAGCTAGACCTTCCACGGCCCAGCAGCCTCAGCCTCCTCAGGGCCTTTGACTTGCAACTAGAGAACTTAGCCTTTCTAGCTCTGGAAGGACCAGAGCCCCTTACCATCCCAGGAAGGTTGACTTACTTTGCTCCCAGATGGGAGCAAATCACAGCAGAGCAATGGACACACTCCATCATAAGGGAAGGATACAAGCTTCATTTCTTAAGCCTTCCCCCTCACACCATGGTGAAACAGTTCAATTCTCCAACATCTCTCCTCAACCTTCTAGGTCAGGAGATTGCCATCCTTCTTGCCCAAGGGGCAATAGAAGAAGTACCTCTTCTTCAACAAAGCACAGGGTTCTACTTTCCTTATTTTCTTATTCCAAAGAAAACGGGGGGCTACAGACCCATCTTAGATCTCAGAGAATTGAACAAATTTCTATTCAAGGAGAAATTCAAGTTGATTTCCCTCGGTGCTCTGCTTCCATACCTTCAGAGTCAGGACTGGCTTTGTTCTCTAGATCTCAAGGATGCGTACACTCATGTCCTCATCCATCCAACTCACAGAAGGTTCCTTCGGTTCCTTTTTCAAAGAAAGCACTACCGGTACAGGGTGCTTCCTTTTGGTCTGGCCTCTGCACCAAGGGTGTTCACGAAATGCATGGCTGTAGTAGCTGCATTTCTACGCACTTTAGGAATATTTGTCTTTCCATATCTGGACGACGGCTCATTCGAGCTCCATCTCAAGCAGAGGCCAAGACTTGTCTAACCTGCACAATGCGTGTCCTTCAGTATTTGGGACTAGTAATAAACATCCCAAAATCCAGTCTCACCCCTACTCAGTCCCTCGAGTTGATAGGTGCTTGGTTGGATACCACAACTGCATGGGCCTATCTTCCTCAGGCCCGTTGCCTACGCTTGGTGCAGTTAGCCTCCCAAATACAGTTAAAGCCCCTTTTAACTGCTCGAGAAATGTTCCAACTCTTAAGCCACATGGCATCCACTGTGCATGTGGTTCCATATGCTCGCCTTCACATGAGGGCAGCTCAATGGACTTTGTCCACCCAATGGACTCAGGCATCAGGTTGCCTGTCAGACAAAATAGCAAACTCCAGTCGCCTTTTTTGGTCTCTCCAGTGGTGGAAGTCCTCTCAAATCCTGTTGCTGGGGTCCCCTTTTCAACAGTCACTTCCCCAAGCAACCCTTACAACAGATGCCTCTCCAATGGGTTGGGGAGCTCATCTGCAAGATCTCTCCACCCAAGGCATCTGGTCTCCACAGGAGACTTCACTTCACATAAATCTCTTGGAACTCAGAGCAATTTTCTTAGCTCTGAGTGTTCCACTCCCTGCTCAGCTACAGGACAGTCCTCATCCACACGGACAATCAAGTAGCCATGTTCTATGTAAACAAGCAGGGAGGGACTGGCTCTCTGTCGCTTTGCAACGAAGCTTTGCGACTGTGGGCCTTTGCCAGAGAGCATCAGATTCATCTTATGGCAGTATATCTTCCAGGCGTTCAAAACTCTTGGGCAGACAGACTCAGTCGAGTTCTGTTTCCACACAAATGGTCCCTCCACATGGACCAGGTAGCCAGGATTTTTTGAATTTGGGGAACCCTGGACATAGACCTATTTGCAAGTCTGTGGAATGCCAAACTTCCCCGGTTCTGTTCCAGGATTCCGTGTCAGGGAGTTCAGGCCAAGGATGCCTTCCTCCTTCACTGGGGTCAAGACTTCCTTTATGCCTTTCCACCCATTCCCCTAATTCCCAAAACACTGTTCAAACTTCAGAGAGACCGAGGTTCTATGATCCTCATAGCACAACATTGGCCACGCCAAGTGTGGTACCCTCTACTTCTGCATCTCTCTCAAGCTCCGTCCCTGGAGTTGGGCTTTGCTCCAGATCTTCTCTCCCAGGAAGATGGAACGTTGTGGCACTAAAAAAAACCCCCAGTCTCTCCATCTCAGGGCCTGGTTGCTGAAGGTCTAGACCTTCAAGTTTTCCATCTCTCTCAGCAAGTCAAAGATATTATTCATGCTTCTAGAAAGCCTTCCACTAGACGTTCCTATGCTTTCAAATGGAAAAGATTTACCATTCGGTGTTCAGAGAAGGGTCTTAACCCTCTTGCAATACCTTTGAATTCTTTACTAGAGTATCTTCTGCATCTTTCCCATGCAGGCCTCAAAACGAATTCAGTAAGAGTCCATTTGAGTGCTATTGCAGCGTCCCTCAAGCCTCTCAATGGAGAGCCTGTTTCCTCTCATCCTCTTATAGCAAGATTCATGAGAGGCCTTCTTTTAACTAAACCTCCCATTAGACCACCTCCAGTGGCATGGGACTTAAATCTGGTTCTTGGCCAGCTTATGAAGCCACCCTTTGAACCTTTAGCTACCACCTCCTTGAAATTTCTTTCTTGGAAGGTTATCTTTCTCATTGCAGTCACCTCAGCACGTCGCATCAGTGAGTTGCAAGCCTTGGTGGCTAATCCTCCTTATACAAGGTTCCATCATGATAAGGTAGTCCTCAGGACCAATCCACACTTTATGCCCAAAGTGGTCTCGCCTTTTCATCTGAACCAGGAGGTATACTTACCTGTCTTTTTTCCAGGACCTCATGCATCAAGTGCAGAGAGGAATCTTCATACTTTGGATTGTAAAAGAGCTCTCGCCTTTTACTTAAAAAGAACACAGCAACATAGAAAGTCTTCTCATCTCTTTGGTGCTTTTGATCCTTCCCAGTTAGGACTTCCAGTTTCTAAGAGAACACTGTCTAACTGGATTGCTCAGTGTATTTCTTTCGCCTACCAGAGTAGGAACCTTTCTCTGGAAGGCCATGTCACAGCTCACAATGTGAGGGCCATGGCAGCCTCAATGGCTCATCTAAACTCTGTGTCCATCGACCAAATCTGTCGAGCGGCCACCTGGGCCTCGGTTCATACCTTCACAGCCCATTGCTGTTTGGACAAGGACTCCCACTGGGATGCCTCGTTTGGTCAGGCTGTTCTCAAACACCTGTTCCATTCCTAATCAACTCCTACCCACCTACCCTGGTTGGATGCCAGAGATCCATGGGGGGAGGTGGAGCCCTTTTCAAGGACACACAACTCTGGGGTTTCTCCCTGGCATCTGCAGCTAGGGAGTCCCCATATGTGAAGACTCATTCCTGCTTGTTCCTGGAGACAGCACAGTTACTTACCTGTAGCAGGTGATCTCTGGGAACAGCAGGAATAAGTCTTCACAACCAACCCACCTCCCCTAGGAGTTGTATCTCTCTATCTGTCTTTCCTTCCCTCTCTCTCTCTCTTTGTCTCAGCTTTAAAACTCGAACTGGAGAGAGGCGGTTGGGAAAGGCGGGAAGGCAGCACGCAGGCGCTGTGGGATGCTCCCAAAAGCTTCTTATTGGACGCTGGGGAGCGTTCCCGCGCAGGCTCTGTCGGTACCAATGATACCGATATGTGAAGACTTATTCCTGCTGTTCCCAGAGATCACCTGTTACAGGTAAGTAACTGTGCTATAGCCTCTCCAGCCAAAAAGAAATCCTAGAAAGAAACCTTTTTCAGCAAAAAGAGGAAGTTTTATCCGTACTATACCCAGCAAGGGCAAGCTCAGGGTCAAGTTGCCCAGAAAGGTCAACAACAACAACAATCCAGACAAAAGAAGCCAAAAGGCCTTAGAGCTCAACCGGCTCCACAGGTCCAGCCCCCTCAAGGGCTTTGACTCCTTCATAGAGAACTTAGCCTTCCTGTCTCTGAAAGGTCCAGAGCCCCTAAACATTCCAGGCAGGTTTTGTCATTTTGCCAACAGATGGCACCAAATAACAGCAGAAAATTGGACTCTGTCCATTGTGGGAGAGGGGTACAAGCTTCATTTTCACAGTATGCCCCCTCCTACAATCGTAAGACAGTTCAATTCCCAAACCTCTACAGACAATCTGCTGGATCGAGAGGTCTCAACACTCCTTGCTCAAGGAGCAATAGAGGAGGTGCCCATTCTTCAACAGGGTACAGGGTTCTACTCCCCTTATTTTCTTATTCCAAAGAAAACAGGAGGACACAGACCCATTCTAGACCTCAGAGAATTGAACAAATATCTGTTCCGAGAAAAGTTCAAAGTTTCTCTGGGAACTCTTTTGCCATACCTTCAAAGTCAGGATTGGCTTTGTTCTTTAGATCTAAAGGATGCATATACTCACATTCTGATCCATCCAGATCACAGGAAATTCTTACGATTCCTTTTCAGGGGAAAACATTTCCAATACAGGGTTCTTCCCTTTGGTCTGGCTTCGGCACCAAGAGTATTCACGAAATGCATGGCAGTAGTAGCTGCATTTCTGCGAACCCTAGGGATATTCGTCTTCCCTTACTTAGACGACTGGCTCATTCGAGCCCCCACGGTTCCAGAAGCCAGCTCTGCACTGTCTCGCAAAATGCGAATCTTTCAATACTTGGGATTGGTCATAAACCTCCCAAAATCCCAACTTGCTCCGTCTCAGTCCCTGGAGTTCATAGGAGCTCGTTTAGATACCAGACAGTCAAAGGCTTTTCTCCCATAACCCCGCTGTCTTCGCATAGTGCAGCTAGCTTCTCAAGCAGCGGTGAAGTCCTCCCTAACTGCTCCAGAACAACTACAACTATTGGGACATATGGCATCCACGGTTCATGTGGTTCTCTATGTTCACCTTCATATGCGAGCAGCCCAGTAGACACTATCCACACAGTGGACACAGGCCACAGGACATCTGTCGGACAAGATATCAAACTCACGACGTCTGAATTGTCCCTCCAATGATGGCAATCACTGGAAAATCTTCTAGTGGGGTCTCCTTTCCAGCAACTCCTATTCCAGGCCACCCTAACAGATGCATCACAGGTGGGATGGGGAGCACACCTGCATCATCTCTCTACCCAGGGTACCTGGACTCCACAGGAGGCTTGTCTTCACATAAACCTCCTGGAACTCTGAGCAATCTATCTAGCTCTTCGAGTATTCCATGTCCAGCTCAGCTACAAAGACAGTCCTAGTCCAAACGGACAATCAAGTAGCTATGTTCTATGTGAACAAGCAGGGGGGAACAGGCTCTCTGTCGTCATGCAACAAAGTTTTACGACTATGGGCCCTCGCCAGAGAGCATCAAATTCACCTTCTCGTGGTATATCTTCCAGGCATTCAAAACCTTTGGGCAGACAAACTCAGCCGAGTACTGCTGCCTCACGAATGGTCTCTCCACCTAGACCAGGTGGCCAAGATATTTCAGATTTGGGAAAACCCCAGATATAGACCTATTTGCAAGTCCACTGAATGCCAAACTTCCCCGGTTCTGTTCCAGAATTCTGGCTCAAAATTGCCAGGCAAGGGATGCCTTCCTTCTTCATTGGGGTCACGACTTCCTCTATGCCTTCCCACCCTTTCCCTTATTCCCAAAATGCTCTTCAAGCTTCAGAGAGACAGAGGTCGTATGATCCTCATAGCGTCATGGTGGCCATGCCAAACGTGTTATCCCCTGCTTCTACATCTCTCTCAAGCTGCACCTCTGGAGTTAGGCTATGCTCCAGATCTCCTCTCCCAAGAGAACGGGATGCTATGGCACCCGAATCCCCAGTCCCTGTTTCTCAGGGCCTGGTTGCTGAAAGCTTAGACCTTCAGGATCTCAACTTTTCCCAGCAGGTAAACAGTATCCTTCAGGCTTCTAGAAAACCTTCCAGAAGACGTTCTTACGCCTTCAAGTGGAAACATTTTACTATATGGTGTTCACAGAAGGGGTTAAACCTCCTTATGATACCTTTGGAATCGATACTAGAGTATCTACATCATTTATCAAATTCTGGTCTAAAGACCAATTCAGTAAGAGTCCATCTTAGTGCAATTGCAGCTTCCTGTAAGCCTCTAAATGGACAACCAATTTCCTCTCATCCACTCATATGAAGATTTATGAGAGGTCTTCTATTAACAAAGCCTCCCATCAGGCCACCACCGTGGCATGGGATTTAAACCTAGTTCTCGGGCAGCTCATGAAACAGCGTTTGAACCTTTAGCCACTACAACCCTAAAGCTTTTGTCCTGGAAGGTCATCTTCCTAATTGCAATCACCTCTGCACGTCGCATTAGTGAATTGCAAGCTTTAGTGGCTGATCCTCCTTATACTAAGTTTCACCATGATAAGGTTGTTCTTAGAACTCATCCACACTTCATGCCAAAGGTGGTTTTGCCTTTTCATTTAAATCAATCAATTTATCTTCCTGTATTCTTTCCGAGGCCTCATGCCTCTAATGCAGAAAGGAACCTTCATACTTTGGATTGTAAAAGAGCCTTGGCTTTTTACCTACAAAGAACACAGCAACATAGAAAGTCTTCTCAATTTTTTATTGCTTTTGATTCTAGTCATTTGGGACTTCCAGTCTCCAAGAGAACTCTATCCAAATGGATTGCACAATGCATATCCTTTGCTTATGAGAGTAAGAGTCTTCCTCTTCAAGGCCATGTCACAGCTCATAATGTGAGAGCCATGGCAGCCTCTACGGCTAACCTTCACTCTGTGTCTATTGATGACATTTGTCGAGCAGCTGCCTGGGCTTCGGTACACACCTTTACAGCCCACTACTGCCTAGATAAAGCCTCCCGTCGGGATGCCTTCTTTGGCCAAGTTGTTCTTCAAAATCTCTTTCAGACCTAATTCAACTCCTACCCACCAACCCTGGTGGGATGCTAGAGATCCATGGGAGGACGCATGGCCCACCTTACTATAGGTGGCCACTTCCTGGGGCTATCTCCTTGGCATCTTCAGCTAGGGATTCCCCATATGTGAAGACTACATTCCTGCTTATTCCTGGAGATAGCGTAGTTACTCGCCTGTAACAGGTGATCTCCGGGAACAGCAGGAATTTGGTCTTCACAACCCACCCACCTCCCCTAGGAGTTGTCTCTATCTCTCTGTCTTTCTTCTCTCCCTCTATCCTTTCACTCAGCTACAAACTTAACTGAAGAGGGACAGTTGGAAAGGCGGGAAGGCAGCGCGCTTGTGCTGAGGGATGCTCCCAAAATCGTTCCTATTGGACGCTGCGGATCCTTCCCACGCAGACTCCGTCGGTACCGACAATACCCATATGTGAAGACTAAATTCATGCTGTTCCCGGAGATCACCTGTTACAGGTGAGTAACTACGCTTTCTTAGATATGCAAATCCAAGTCCACTTCTATCCATGGCTTTTACAAAGGTCTTCATAAGACCCAACTTTATATGGAGTGGAGGTAGATATACTTTATTCAGCTCCACAAGTTGGTCATGTGCAACATTTTTCTGGCCTGGGACTAGTGATGTTCTCTTTGGCCACTGTTTTCGGATGTAATGATTTTTCCAATCCCTGCTGTCCCACTCACACAGAAAACAACAATACTTTGTCCAACCAAGCTGTTGTCCAAGCAAGAGGGCAATTACTTTTAAATCGCCACAAATATTCCACTTGTGTTCTTCATACTTGATATTTGTTAGCAGGAGATGCATACTGCTGTAAGTTTCTTTCATATTGGCGGCATGAGCTACTGGAACTGAGCACAGTAGGTGGTTGAACTCCAGTAACCTCTTCAGCTTTGGGAACTGCTAACACCTAATCAAGAGTTAGTGGGCCTGATTACCTGAGAGCAGCTGAGGGCCTGCATAAAAGGCTCCAGTGCCCTGCCCTGTTCAGGCTTTCCTACAGGAGCTCTCCAGATCAACCAACAGTAAGGATTTAAGGGTTTGTTTTATTATATTAAATTGTTAGCTCTCTGACTGGGAGCTCTTAAAAGGGTTTTTTGTACATTTTAAAAGCAAGGTTACTTTCTTTTTGGTGCTTTAGTGGGACTTTCCTTGAGCACAGTAGGTGGTTGAACTCCAGTAACCTCCTCAGCTTTGGGAACTGCCAACACCTAATCAGGTGTTAGTTCCCTCCCTACCCACCCCGACTCCCACCCACCCCTAGCAAGTAGTCTTGACAAAGCACAGAGAATTGGACCAGCACATTTTGAATATAATTAAGGAGATTTTACTGCTTTTTCTCTGAAAGGACAGCTGGGAAACCGGCTGGTACTTGGTAGATCTCTCTCTTTTGCTTTAACAGATACTTAAACTCCACGAACAGAACAATGGCTGGGAAAAATCGTATCGCTAAAGCTGTTGCCCCCGTTACAGCTTCTTCCTCGGTCCAGACAGAGGTCCTAATGCCAGTTGAATGACCAGTTCCATGTGCAGGGTGCTTTCATGCTGAAGCTCTGAGGAAACAAGTGGAGGAACTCAGAGAGGAGGTGGCGAGGCTGAGGAGCATTCAAGACAGTGAGAAGTACATTGATGAGATGCTTCTTGCAGCAACCAAGCTCTCCAGTAGAGGAGAAGATGAGTGCCAACAGAATGTCGATGGTTGGACACAAGTCACCAGGGCCTGCAAAATCACCAATCCAACTTCTCCAGCCCTTGAATTGAAGAACCATTATGCAGCCCTGGAAGTGAAAAGCATCCCGGAAAGGAAAAAACCAGAGCTCAAGTACCCCAAAGTTGCAGAATCAGTGACCACAAGGAAACGAAGGGTAGTGGTGGTTGGAGACTCTCTTCTGAGGGGTACTGAGGCGTCCATCTGCCGACCAGACTTGATGTCCAGAGAGGTATGCTGTCTGCCTGGTGCCAAAATCCAAGATGTTACGGAGAGTTTGCTGAGACTCATCAAGCCCACTGACTATTACCCAATGTTGCTAATCCATGTTGGAACAAATGATACTGCCAAGTATACCTTGGAACATATCAAAAGTGACTTCATGGCTCTGGGACAGAGGGTGAAGCAGTTAGGCGCACAGGTGGTGTTCTCTTCAATCCTCCCTGTTGAGGGTAAAGGCCAAGGCAGAGAGGCTCGCATCCTGGAGATGAATGCATGGCTGCGTGGATGGTGTCATCGAGAGCGTTTTGGTTTCCTAGACGATGGGATGCTGTTCCAAGGGTTGCAGAGCAGAGATGGCATCCATCTGTCCAAGAAAGGTCAACGCGTCTTCAGTAGTAGACTGGCTAATCTACTGAAGCGGGCTTTAAACTAGATTCGTTGGGGATGGGTGAAGAAAGTCCCCAGGTAAGTGAAAGCCCCCAGGTAGGTGATACATTAAATAACTTTATGGAAATGGATAACAGGGGTAACATGGAAAGCAGTGTGTATAAATGCCCATAGCATGGGAAATAAGATCCCTGATGTTGAAGCTTTGGTGGGAGTGGCCGACTTGGATTTAGTGGCAGTTACAGAAACATGGTTCACAGAAAACCATGATTGGGATGTAACTATACCTTGCTATACTTTATTCAGAAAGGACAGGGTAGGAAGAAGGGGAGGAGGAGTGGCACTATATGTAAAAACTACTATTAAAGCTTTGGAATTACAGAGCTTAAAAGGGAGAGAGGAGGCATTGTGGGTTAAACTAGAAAGAGGGAAAGAGAAATCTATTTGCATTGGTGTGATATACAGACCTCCCTCACAAGAGGAAGAGGTGGACAGAGAGTTAATTGAAGACATACGCAGCATTGCTAGGAAAGGGGAAGTGCTACTGATAGGAGATTTCAATATGCCAGATGTTGATTGGCACATTCCTGCTGCAGTATCATCTAGAAGTAAGGAGATCCTGGATTCTCTACAGGGAGAACTATTCAGGCAATTGGTAACAGACCCCACACGTGAAGGGGCCATACTGGACTTGGTGCTTACCAATGGTGAAAGTGTTTCTGATGTTGTAGTGGGAGATCATTTTGCATCCAGTGATCACCAGATGGTGTGGTTCAGTATTAGGACTAGGGCTGTTAGTCTTCCTAAAGTCTAAGATCTTCACCTTGGAATGGATTCTAACTTTGCGAAGATGGGCCAATACCTCAGGGAGTCGTTAGTGGGATGGGAACAGCTGGGGGATGTAGAAAAACAGTGGGCAAAACTGAAAGGGGGTATTTTAAAGGCAACCAACCTTTTTGTTAAAATGGTAAATAAAGGCAAAAGGAACAGGAGACCGCTATGGTTTTCTAAGGAAGTAGCTGAAAAAGCGAAGAAAAAGAGGGAGGCCTTCATGAAATACAAGAGATCACAGAGAGAGGAAGACAGGCATCTGTATTTGGAAAAACTTAGAGAAGCTAGCAAAGTAGTCAAGAAGGCAAAGATTCAAAAGATTCACATCCCCACCCCACCTCACCTGGGCAAGAAAAATCATGGTAACCCCTACCACTCTGCCACCGGATACCCATTCCATTCTCGACAATCTCACCTACTGTACATCGCCCTCAATCATCCAGTGAACACTAAAGCAGCCTCACCAAAAACACAACACTTCTTGAAATGTGCCCTCATAAACTCACGCTCTGTTCGCAAGAAATGGCCTGTCATCTCTGACCTTATAGCCGTCCATGACTTAGATCTCCTCATGGTGACAGAATCATGGCTCACAGATACTGACACAGCCCTCATGAACCAACTTATCCCACCCAATTTCTCCATTCATACCTGCCATAGAACCAACCGTAGAGATGGAGGAGTCTTTATCCTTACAAAAACAGAGCTGAAATATCAATTGCTCTCCTCAAAGAACACCACGCACACAGACATTGTCACCATTGCCAACAAATATAATACTATAAACCTCATATATAGAGCCCCCTCCTCCCCTCCAGAGGACATCTCTACCTTCATTGACCTAGCCTGCAACCCTTCAAACCCACGGAACCCCAACTGGTTACTTGGAGACTTCAATTTATCATCCCTGCAACCCAACCACGCTGACTCCTTCATGGAAGCAATGCACTCACTCGGTTTTGAACAACTAGTGACTGCCCCCACCCACCACAAAGGAAACCCTCTAGACCTAATCTTCACTCCTCACTCTGCTGTAAATTGCAAGTTCAACTTCAACATCTCCATCACCCCTGTCCCCTGGTCGGACCATAAACTAATCACATTCCAAATCCCCTCGCATCTAGCTCAAATTCCACCCAACGACGTTGAAATAGAACCTAAGAAGATTACACATTTCAGACCTCTTGACATAGAAGAGTTCACTAAACACGCTCTTCCAACTCTCAAACAAGCATCTCATAACCTGGATGAAGCAATTACCAGTTGGAACACCACATTGAAAGCATTCGCCCAACTACCAGTCATAGACAATCCAGTTACCCCCAAAAGATGTAAAAGTAAAAGACAATCAGCTCCATGGTTCACAGCAGAACTCCAGGCATCTCTTCGCACTCTCAGAAGGCACGAAAAGAAATGGAGACGCTCCCGCTCCCCAACTGATAAATCAACATATCTTGAACCCCTGAAGTCCTACCGTGAAACAATATATGCCAGAATGAGTGCATACCATGCCAAGCTCCTACTCCGCTCACTTAACAAACCCAGAGATCTTTTTAGCCTAACAAAATCCCTAATTAAGGAACCATCCCCTACCCGTCATGATCCAATACCCCCCCAGTCATATGCAGACTACCTCCAATCCAAGACCCCCAAGTCTGACAAAGCTCCAGAATCCACAACGTACCATACTCTCACCTTACAACCACCAATCACAAAATTTACCCCCCCAGCCGAGAAAAACATCCAAGACCTCATCATCATAATCAACACCACCACAGCTCTAAATGATCCCTGCCCAGCATATTGGGTCAGAACCCTGCGCGTTGAGCTTAGTCCAATTCTAGTGAACATCATTGGACTATCCTTCGCAACTGGCTCATTCCCCTCAATCCTCAAACAAACATCAATAAGACCACGCCTGAAGAATATCAGACTTGACCCACTGAAGCCTGAATCTTATCGTCCAATCTCGAGTATACCTCTGTTAGCCAAATTAGTTGAGAAGGTTGTCCAAAGACAGATCCAGCAACACATAGACATAGCGGCACTTCTTGACCCCTGCCAGCATGGATTTAGAGAATCTCATGGAGTAGAAACACTTCTTGCCACCCTAACCAATACTTTGAACAGAGGAATAGACAATGTCGAGAATGGCTTCGCCCTCATCTTCCTCGACATCGCTGCCGCCTTCGACTCCGTCAATCACAATCAACTCCTCACCCGTCTCCATGAGAAGGGAATCTGCGGCCTCGCCTGGGAGTGGTGTAGGTCTTACCTAACGGATCATTGGCAACATGTCCGGGTCGGGCCCAACACATCTATACCTTTCCACCAACAACAAGGTGTTCCACAAGGCTCCTCCCTATCTGCGCTGCTATTCAACATCTACATGCAGCCAATATGTGAAATCATCTGATCCTACAGTATCTCTACTCTAATTTACGCGGATGATGTCCTACTGTTTACACCTTTCAAAGTCAAGCACCCAGACTTCACCAACCTTGTCAATTGCTTCAACGCAATCACAGACTGGCTACTAACCCAGAATCTCCACATCAACTTCAAGAAAACCGAAGTTCTGTTCGTCTCAAGGAACAAAAACGTTCTCCCCTCCATCCACTCTAAAAGTAAGAGATGCAGAGCTCCCAAGTAAACTCGCCATACGTTACCTAGGGATTACACTGGACCAGCATCTCGATTTTAAGGAGCACATAAGAAACACAACCAGGACCATATACAATAAAATCAGAACACTAAGGCACCTCAAACCCATGCTACCCTCTGACGATTTCCGAACCATATTCCAGGCCCTCATATTACCACACTTTGACTATGCAAACGTAATCCTGCATGGCCTCTCCAAGAACACCCTCAACCCACTTCAACTCGCGATGAACGCTGCTGCCCGCGTTCTCTGCGGTCTAACCAGAATGGACCACATCACTCTGATACTAAAGGAGCTCCACTGGCTACCAATATACTGCAGGATAACATACAAAATTCTACTCATTACTTTAAAGATCATCAATAATCTAGCCCCCACGACACTCAGCGACCTCCTTACCCCTACCCCGAACAACAGAACTAGGAGGACAGTAACAGACAACACGTTAATCATCCCTAAAGACTCCATAAAGTGCACCCAAACTACCAGAAAAATAGCTTTCACCTTCTACGCCCCAAAATGCCAGAATGACCTCCCACCTGAAATAAGATTGATCAAAGACCTCATTCAGTTCCGGAAAGCAATTAAACACCACATCTTCCTCCTCCACTTCTCACAAGCACCCACCCCGCACAGTTTAACTCCCCCAACCCCCACAAACTCCTCATACACTACATAGACAAATGGGACAGAATTAATAACACTGCCCATTAATATGTCACGACTTAACCAGCCAAGCTCTTATATTATGTTCTATGTCAATTGTATATAGTTACCTTGTATTGCTCTATGCCAATATGTATATAGTTACCCTGTATTTGCTCCAAGATTTATCCCCTGT
The DNA here is from genome assembly GCA_033557465.1 of Ichthyophis bannanicus. Classification (NCBI taxonomy): domain Eukaryota; kingdom Metazoa; phylum Chordata; class Amphibia; order Gymnophiona; family Ichthyophiidae; genus Ichthyophis; species Ichthyophis bannanicus. The sequence continues at coordinate 25,401,097 of CM066035.1, forward strand.
TACAATGTAAGCGCAAAACAGTTTCGACTGAATTGAGCAACCTTTCTTGAATGTAAACCGCGCTGATAACAAATAGTGCAGTATATAAAAGATGTTAAATAAGTAAAATAAAATAAGAGGAGGAGGAAATAGCCAATGCAATAAAATGGGGGGATAAGACATTTTTCAGATATATTAATGAGAAGAAGAAGGGCAAGAGTGGTATTGTCAGAGATAGAGTGTCAGAATGTCACTGCTCGAATCATTATGAAAGCTAAAATATTCGATCACATCTCTCCTATCCTATACGCTCTCCACTGGCTTCCTATCTATAGTAGGATTCAATATAAAACACTTGTCACCACTTTTAAACTCATTAATGACCTAGCCCCATCACAGTTGGCCACTCTACTCCAAACCCCACAAGAAAACAGAACCAGAAGAAAAACTAACCTCAACATGCTACAAATTCCTATTGCCATAACAAAATCAAAACAAATAACCTCCAACACTGCTTTTTCATATTATGCTCCCAGCCAATGGAATAAACTGCCACTAAACCTCAGAGAGATTAAAGATCTTACAACTTTCAGGAAGGAACTTAAAACCTACCTATTTAGTCAACACTATAGCAACATACAACCTGAAATCAAATTTACTACACAAAAACATGCAACAAACCAAACACAAGTCTACCCCACCTAATTCCATTTTCATATCCACCCAAGTTAGTCTACTCCCAACACTGTACTTATGATCGCAAATAACTATTATAATCTCTTGCTAACCATGTAAAGCTACTTTTTGGTTCTTTGTAACATAGTTTTATGTTTCCTTTTATGTTAATAACCCACACATTGTTTTCCATGTAACCTAGTTCTTATGTAATCTAGTTTTATGTTCACCTAATGTTTAATGTAATGCAATATTGCACTGTTTTGCTATATTGTTGTTTTAAGTTCCTTGTAAACCGCCCCTGATCTCTGGAAGAGGCGGTATAGAAAAGCACACAAATAAAATAAATAAATAAATAAATAGAGCAGCTTTTAAACTAGATATTAGGGGAAAGCCGACAGTCGCCCAAGAGCGGATGGTTCGGAAGAATGTATCCTTGAAGGATACTACCAAAAGCAGAGAGGTTCCACAAAAGAGTAAAGTAGCCCAAATGCCCTCATGTATGGAGCAGACAGAGCTTAAAGATCCCAATTTACCCATGTCTAACAATAGCCAAATTAACATGAATAAAATACATTCTCTAAAATGCTTGTATGCAAATGCTAGAAGTCTACAGAATAAGATGGGAGAGTTAGAATATATAGCACTAAATGAAAGGTTAGATATGATTGGAATATCAGAGACATGGTGGAAGGAGGACAACCAGTGGGACACTGTGGTACCTGGGTACAAACTATATCGTAATGATAGAGCTGATCAAATTGGTGGAGGGGTTGCGCTCTATGTTAGAGAAGGCATTGACTCAGAAAGGATTAAAGTTTTGCAGGAAACAAAATCTGCTGTAGAATCTATATGGATTGAAATTCCATATAAAAGGGGGAAGGCGATGGCAGTGGGGGGGGACTATCGAGCACCTGGCCAGAATGACCAAATGGATGATGAAATGCTCAAAGAAGTCAAGGAAGCTAACAAAAGTTACAGCGCAGTAATAATAATGGGTGATTTCAATTACCCCGGTATCGACTGGGTCAGTGTCACGTCAGGACATGCTAGGGAGATAAAGTTCCTAGATGAAATAAATGACTGCTTCTTGGAGCAGCTGGTTCATGAACCGACCAGAGGGGAAGCCATATTAGACCTAGTCCTTAGTGGAACACCAGATCTAGTGCAAGAGATAAGGGTGTTAGGGCCACTTGGCAATAGTGATCATAGCATGATCACCTTTGATTTAATTAGTGGAGGAGGGATAGTAAGGAAATCCACAGTACTACCTTTTAACTTTCGAAAGGGAGACTATGATAAAATGAGGAAAACAGTTAAGAAAAAACTAAAAGGAGCAGTTGCGAAGGTTAAAGATGTACATCAAGCTTGGGTGTTGTTGAAAAATACTATCTTGGAAGCCCAGACCAGCTGTATTCCACGCTTGAAGAAAAGTGGAAGGAAGTCCAAAAAACTGCCCGCATGGTTTAAAGGTGAGGTCAGAGAGGCTGCTGTTGCCAAAAAAGCATCTTTCAGGAAATGGAAAAAAGAGCCAAACGACGAAACCTGGAAACAGCACAAGCACTGGCAAGTCAAATGCAAGGCATTGATAAGGCAGGCAAAGAGAGAATTTGAGAAGAAGCTTGCTGCGGAAGCAAAAACGCGAAATAAAGACCTTTTCAAGTACATTCGTAGCAAAAAACCTGTGAGAGAGTCAGTTGGTCCATTAGATGATAAAGGGGTTAAAGGAGCACTAAGAGGCGACAAGGCGATAGCGGAGAGACTGAATGAATTCTTTGCTTCGGTCTTTACTGAAGAAGATGTAGGGATGTTACCCATGACTAAAGTGGCATTTAAAGGTGCGGAAGAATTGAAGGAAATATCGATACATCGGGAAGATGTATTACAACTATTAGATAAACTGAAGAGTAACAAATCACCTGGGCCGGATGGTATACATCCAAGGGTGTTGAAAGAACTGAAATATGAGATTGCAGACCTGCTATCAGTACCGTATTTTTCGCACCATAAGATGCACCGGACCATAAGACGCACCTGGTTTTTCAGAGGGGAAAATAGGAAAAAAAATATTCTGTTTTGATTGCCTTATGCATCCTACCTATTTGCTGTGAAAGTGCTTATTATTTGTTTTATTTTCCATTCTTTTCATTATGATACCTAGCATTCTATTTGCTCTCTTGGCTGCCGCTGCACACTGGGCCGAGGGTTTTAACATGTTATCCACAATGACGCCTAAATCTTTTTCCTGGGTGGTAGTTCCTAATGTGGAACCTTGCATCGTGTAACCATAATTTAGGTTGTTCTTCCCTAGGTGCATAACTTTGCACGTGCCCACATTAAATTTCATCTGCCATTTTGATGCTCAGTCTTCCAATTTATCAAGATCCTCTTGCAATTTTCCACAATCCTCTTGGGTTTTAAAAATTTTAAATAGTTTTGTGTCATCTGCAAATTTGATAACCTCACTCGTTATTCCACTTTCCAGGTCATTTATGAATATGTCAAAAAGCAGCGGGCCCAGCACAGATCCCTGGGGTACACTACTATTCACTTTTCTCCATTGGGAAAATTGGCCATTTAGCCCTACCCTCTGCTTTCTATCTTTTAACCAGTTCCTGATCCACAGTAGTACAATGCCTCCTATCCCATGACTCTTTAGTTTTGCCAAAAGACTCTGATGAGGGACCTTGTCAAAGGCTTTCTGAAAGTCCAGATACACTATATCAACCGACTCACCTTTGTCCACCTGTTTATTCACACTTTTAAAAAACATAACAGATGAGGGTTCCGGTGACGTCATCGGAGGAAATAGCGGTGTAGCGCCAAGCTCCGCCGTCTTCGGCCGATTTGAGGGGGGAAATAACCCCTAAATGTGCAAGCAGAGCGGCGTAGACGAAAGCAGGCAGTGGAGTGAGACCCCCGGTAGGGAACGCAGAGGAGCGATCGCCGGTCGGTAGACCGGGACAGGCGGTGAGCAGAGGAGTTTCACCGCGACGGAAGAAGCCGGGCCCAAAGTGAAAGAGAGGACGTAGAGAGGAGCAGGCTGAGACAAGGTGCGATCGGCACCGCGAAGGACAGTGCAGAGTGCTGAGAAGACAGCGGCAGTACCGTGCGGGAAAGCCGGCGTTTGTGGGCCTGAAGAACAACTGGAGGGCGCGCTGAGGTGAACGGAGCAGCGGGGTGCCACTTGGGAGCTTAGTCCCGCGGGAGGAACCCACGCAGTGAAGGCAGAGGTAGGACGGCCTGCGGAGTGCTACCTCTGGGAGAGGAGGTAAGACGGTGTGGACCGCGAACAGCAGCAAGCAGCTCAAATAAAGTGAAAGAAGTAGCGGAGGATACAGCACACGTTGAGGGCAGTGGAGTGGAAGAGTGGGGGCCCAAAAGCAGCCACGGAAAGGAGGTCGGTGGCAGTGAGGAGGTCAGAGAGTGTGTCGGCAAGCCTCCGGGTGATTGGAGAGATCCCAGGATAAGTCCAGGGGAACAGGACCGAGAACCAGAGCTCAGAGTTAAGGCGAGTGGGATAAGGGGCCCGCCTCAGAGGGCAACAGAGGGCACATGGAGAAGGCCAAAGGAGGACAGGCCGTTAAAAAGAAACTGGCGGAGTTCAAGTCCCCGTATGCAGCACCGAGAAGAGGGAAAGAAGAGGAACACGACGGCAGAGCAGAGGTGGAACGCCCAGACCCGCTGCCGCTCTGCAACTTCTTATATTCGCACCATAAGACGCAGGCACTTTTCCTCCCACTTTTTGGTGAAGAAAAAGTGCGTCTTATGGTGCGAAAAATACGGTAATCTGTGAACTATCATTAAAATCATCTCTAATACCTGAAGATTGGAGGATCGCCAATGTAACACCAATTTTTAAAAAGGGTTCCAGGGGTGATCCTGGAAACTACAGACCGGTGAGCCTGACGTCAGTACCGGGAAAAATGGTAGAAACCATCATAAAGAATAAAATTACTCAGCATGTAGATAGTCACAACCTAATGGGAGACAGCCAACATGGCTTTATTTATTTTATTTATTTATTTATTTAGCATACATTTGTATACCGCTACTTCCAGCGATCAGGAGCGGTTTGATTAGGTAAACAAGGAGTGTCGGATCAATGACAAATTTCAAGAAATTACAGCGTGATTTACAAGGTTATATGATGGTTAACAGAACAAAGCCAGTCATTTTCAATAAAGTATACAGTTTGATTCATGGGATAAGCACAACACACAGTTGGGGGGGGGGGGGGGAGAGAGGGAGATTTACATATGTACATTTTTACACTTGTTTCATTTTGGAACATAAGTACATTTTACAATTGACTACATTTTGGTGATGCAGCTGATGTTAGAATGTATTGATGTTCAGGACACGTTGTAGGCTTGTTGAAATAAGTATGTCTTCAGTTTTTTTCTGAAGACCATAAGGTCGTTGATTGAGCGCAACTCAGGCGGGAGTTGGTTCCAAAGTGAGGGGGCAGTGTAGGAGTATGCCCTGTTGCTTGTGGCTATTTTAACTGATCTTATACTTATTGGTACCTGCAGGTTGTTTATGGTGGTGGTTCTCCTATTTCTGTTAGCAGGTTGTAGGTTGATTAGGTTAGTGAGGAAAGTTGGTGCCAGGTTGTGGATGATTTTAAATGTTGTCACTAGGGTTTTGTATTTTATACGAGCTATGATGGGGAGCCAGTGTAGTTCAACTAGCACTGGTGTGATGTGCTCTGCCACACCTGTTTTAGTGATGATTCTGGCTGCAACGTTCTGTGCCAACTGGAGTATGCTTAGGGTTTTTTTTGGAAGGCCCTGTAGAATTGCATTACAGTAATCGAAATGAGGTATGATGAGGGCTTGTGCTACTGTCCTAAAATCGGTAGCTTCAATGATGTTCCTTAGTGGTTGAATAACCCTGAGCTTGTGAAAAATGGCCCTGTTTACTAAGCGGAGGTGTTTTGCCATCCTTAGTTCGCTATCAAGTGTTACTCCGAGGTATTTTATTTCATTCTTTGTGTGGTAAGTATTTTCACATAGGGAGATTGTAGCTGGTGGTTTGAATTCTGGTTTTCTTGAGATGTACATGACTTCGTTTTTTTATGGTTTATGGCCATGTTGTTTCGTTGGAGCCATGTTTGCATCTCTTTTATGCATTCTTCTAGCTGGGAGTAGTTTGGATTGTCTGCGTCGAGTTGAGTGTAGAGCATAATATCATCAGCGTATATGTGATAGTGGATACTGTGCTTTTTGAATATTTCGCAGATTGGTTTCATGTACACGTTGAATAGAAGCGCAGATAGTGCTGAGCCTTGCGGTATGCCCTGTGTTTGTGGGAAAGCTTCTGCTTTTTCGTTGTTAAACTGTACTTGTTGCATTCTTGTCTTACTAATCTGTTATGTTTTTTTGAAGGAGTGAATAAACAGGTGGACAAAGGTGAGTCGGTTGATATTGTGTATCTGGACTTTCAGAAAGCCTTTGACAAGGTCCCTCATGAGAGACTTTTGGCAAAACTAAAGAGTCATGGGATAGGAGGCAGTGTACTATTGTGGATCAGGAACTGGTTAAAAGATAGAAAGCAAGAGGGTAGGGCTAAATGGGGGATAGGAGGCAGTGTACTATTGTGGATCAGGAACTGGTTAAAAGATAGAAAGCAGAGGGTAGGGCTAAATGCCAATTTTCCCAATGGAGAAAGGTGAATAGTGGTGTACCCCAGGAATCTGTGCTGGGTCCGCTGCTTTTTGACATATTCATAAATGACCTGGAAAGTGGAATAACGAGTGAGGTTATCAAATTTGCAGATGAGACAAAACTATTTAAAGTTGTTTAAAACCCAAGAGGATTGTGAAAAATTGCAAGAGGATCTTGATAAATTGGAAGACTGGGCATCAAAATGGCAGATGAAATTTAATGTGGACAAGTGCAAGGTTATGCACCTAGGGAAGAACAACGCAAACTATGGTTACACGATGCAAGGTTCCACATTAGGAACCACCACCACCCAGGAAAAGGATTTAGGCGTCATTGTGGATACCATGTTAAAACCCTCGGCCCAGTGTGCAGCGGCGGCCAAGAGAGCAAATAGAATGCTAGGTATGATAAGGAAAGGAATGGAAAATAAAACAAAAGATATTATAATGCCTCTATATCGTTCCATGGTGAGACCGCACCTTGAATATTGTGTGCAATTCTGGTCGCCGTATCTTAAAAAGGATATAGTGTTATTAGAAAAGGTACAGAAAAGAGCCACCAAAATGGTAAAAGGGATGGAAGGATACTCCTATGAAGAAAGGCTAAAAAGGTTAGGGCTCTTTAACATGGAAAAGAGACGGCTGAGGGGTGATATGATAGAAGTCTATAAATTAATGAACGGAGTGGAACGGGTAAACGTAGATCGATTGTTTACCTTATCAGAATATAGAAAGACTAGGGGACATGCAATGAAGCTACAGGGTAAGCTATTTAAGACTAATAAAAGAAAATATTTTTTCACTCAACGTGTAATCAAACTCTGGAATTTGTTACCGGAGGATGTGGTAAAGGCTGTTAGTGTAACTGGTTTTAAAAAAGGTTTGGACAAGTTCCTGGAGGAAAGGTCCATAAACCATTATTAAGAAGTGACCGAAGATATCAATGCTTGATCCAGGACAAGCATTGTGGAACTTGTGTCTCTTGGGGAAACTGCTAGGTATATATGACCTAGATTGGCCACTGTTGGAAACAGAATACTGGGCTTGATGGACCTTGGTCTGACCCAGTATGGCATATCTTATGTTCTTATGTTCTTAGACTCAAGGGTGCAGGGGAGGAATATGTAGAAGCTGATAAGGATAAAGCGGAATTGCTTAACAAATATTTTTGTTCTGTGTTCACAGATGAAGCACCAGGAGCAGGACCTCAGAAAACACCCACAAATAGGAACAGAAGCAAAGGACATCTTGAACAATTTTCAAAAGACTGTGTTCGTGAGAAACTATCTCAACTTAAAGTAGACAAAGCGATGGGACCAGATGGGATACACCCGAGAATACTGAGAGAACTTGGGGACGTTCTAGCAGCTCCACTGACTGACCTTTTCAATGCCTCGTTGGAGTCGGGAGTGGTGCCAAAGGACTGGAGAGAGACTCATGTGGTGCCTTTACACAAAAGCGGAAGTAAGGATGTGGTTGAAAACTACAGGCCGGTTAGTTTAACTTCGGTGGTGAGTAAATTATTGGAAACGCTGCTGAAAGAGAAAATAGTGAGGTTTCTGGAGTCCAGCGGATTACAGGATCCGAGGCAGCATGGATTCACCAGAGGCAGGTCTTGTCAGACAAATCTGATTGATTTCTTTGACTGGGTGACCAGGGAGTTGGACCGAGGGAGAGCCTTAGATGTGGTGTATTTAGATTTCAGTAAAGCCTTTGACACTGTTCCTCATAGGCGACTTATAAACAAACTGAGCACCCTAGGGATGGACCCTAAAGTTACTGCTTGGGTTAGAAATTGGTTGGGTGGGAGGCGACAAAGAGTACAAGTAAATTGAGCTCACTCTAAGGAGAAGGATGTTATCAGTGTTGTGTTCCAGGGATCTGTCCTTGGTCTGATTCTTTTTAACATCTTTGTTAGTGATATAGCGGAAGGGCTTTCAGGTAAGGTTTGCCTCTTTGTGGATGATACCAAAATCTGCAATAGAGTAGACACCCAGGAAGGGGTAGATAACACGAGGAGGGATCTAGCTAAGCTTGAAGAATGGCCTAGAATTTGGCAGCTGGGATTTAATGTTAAAAAATGTAAGGTCATACATTTGGGCTGCAGCAATCCAAGGTAACAATATAGTATAGGGGGTGAAGTACTTTTGTCCACTAAAGAAAAGCGGGACCTAGGCGTGGTTGTGTCTGATGATCTTAAAGTAGCTAAACAGGTAGAAAAGGCGACGGCAAAAGCTAGAAGGATGCTTGGGTGCATACGGAGAGGAATGGCTAGCAGAAAAAAGAAGGTGATAATGCCTCTGTATAAGTCTTTGGTGCGACCTCATTTGGAGTATAGTGTGCAATTCTGGAGACCACACCTTTAAAAGGATGTGGACAGGATGGAGTCGGTGCAGAGGGTGGCTACTAAAATGATTAGTGGTCTTCATTATAAAGCATATGAGGACAGACTGTAGGAGCTTAATATGTACACCTTAGAGGAAAGGCGGGATAGAGGTGATATGATTGAGATGTTTAAATACCTCCGTGGCATAAATGTTCAGGGAGAGAGCCTCTTTCAATTGAAAGCAAGTTCTGCTACGAGGTGACATGGGATGAGGGTGAAGGGAGTTAGATTCAGGAGTGATATGCGGAAATATTTCTTTATGGAAAGAGTAGTGGATCCGTGGAATAGTCTCCCAGTGGAGGTGGTAGAGATGAGGACAGTAACTGAATTCAAAAAAGCATGGGACAAATTCAGAAGATCTCTAAAGGTAAAAAGGGGACTGTTGTAGTTGTTATAGAAGGACAGACTAGATAGGCCATGTCTTTTTCTGTCATCATATTTCTATGTTTCTAAAATATTTCCGTTGTGGATAAGCACAGCTTTTACGCTATATTTAGAAGAATCAATAAATAGTCGCCAATCCTCTGTTCTATAATCGGACAAAGTATTTCCATCAGGGATTTAACTTCACAACAAAAAGCAATTCCATCTTCAAAGGCAAAGTAATCCACAAACTCGGTATGCCTATTTCTAAAAGTGCACACTTTGGTTTCTTTCTGAAGAAGATTCCAGCCTTTCAGTCGTGACCCTAACAGTTCTGCTTGTCGCTTTGAAAGATTCAAATCTCTGATGAGATGATTTAAATCACCTTAGTCCAGTAAATGTGGTTCAGAAGAGGAACCTGATCCCTCAAAGCTTGGATCCTGCATTACAGCCTCACCATCATTGTCAACATCACCAGCATTCATTGGTTGTTCTTCTTCTTCATCCTCATTCACTGTAAAATTTTCTGGAGGTTTTGGCACCAGCAATTCTTGACAGTGAGGCTCAGACCTCATGGCAGATGGTAAATTTGGGTAATTTACAGTGTGTTTTGATTTTGAAGTAATGCCTGCAATGTTTGTAAGGCAAAAGTAGCAATCTGTCTAGTGATCTCTTGGTTCCCTCCAGATCATTGGAACAGCAAAATTCATGTGTCGAACACCTTTTACCCAACCTGTTAGGAGTCTGACACAGGTAATACAGCAGACGAGAGGCGCCCAATTTTTGTCCTGGTCACCGACTTGACATCCAAAGTGCAGCTTATAACATGTCTTAACAAGCGTAGTAAAACGTCTTCTCTGCTTCTTAAAAGTAACCTTGCCGCAAATATAGCAAAATGAATCCGGAAGATTAACACACTTTTGAGGCATTATTAAACAACTTCAAGCGATAACGTAATATTTATTAACCAACTGCTGTTTATGAAATAGATTAACACAAACTCACATCCATTCAGATTCTGCTTTTTTCAAACAATACAAACTACAATCGCTGACGGCGACAGAAAGCATACCAATACATGACTCAGCGTTTTCTGCTTGTATCAGCTGGACCAGTAGGGCAAGGGGCCCGGTTAATTAATTATATTATAACTACATGACTCAGCATTATTGGTTGTGGCTGACAACATACAATAATAATTATGATGGAATTTTTCGTATTCAACCTTTTTTTTCTGAAACAAAACTGTAACGGCTAATTTACAGTAAAGTACACAATTTACTATATGATATCTCCTGAAGTATGGGTGATAGAAAAATTCTGATACCATATTTGTAAACATTGGGAAAAATTACTTATGAAACAGGTCAGAGCGGGTCTGTGACAAAAATTGTGTTGACCAGTGTAATAGCTTTTGAAAACATGAATGAATTTGTAAAATGTGAAAATGTCGGCGGATCATAGTTGTAATCTGCTTGGTCCTAATGTGCATGGAGTCCTCTTCCTCCTTCACAGAGGGTAACGATGAGAGTTCAATGCCCGCTTGGGATACCCATGTAGGTAAAACTGATCCATTAAACCCCGTGCTTGAAAACGATATTCCATCATGCTGTGACAGATCCGTTATAACTGTAAAAACTGACTAAAAGGTACCCCCAGTTTTAGACATTCTGAGTGAAAACTGTGAAAACGAAGCAGGTTGTTTCTTTCCACCTCTTTACAATACAAAGTGAAGAAAACTCCATGATCTGACCACAATACCACGGCTCTTTAGGTCTCTGGTCCATCAGTAGTGAGAGACAGGCAGAGAGTAATACAGAACACAATCACACACACAAAGTGCTATTTTCTTTGAGCTCAGAGGGAAGACGGCAAGCGGTATATGGACGGGCATAATTCCACACCTGCCGAATTCAAATTCTTCCTCCTAAAAGCTCCTTTTTATTAGAGAAAAAGAGGAAGTAACAATCATTTATTATAACCATGAAATAACACAAGGTGTCGCCAAAGTTCTTTTTACAGAGTAAGATCTGATTACAGTGTATTAGATGAATTTCACTTAATTATGGCAAAATTAGCTATAAGTGCAAAAGTTGCAAAAATTATGTTGTGTCAGCAGGGACTTCCAGCTGACTGTACAATGAACTATGGTTGCACAGTTCATAGGCGTTATGCTTAGTTAACACTGTTCCATCTATTTTAAAGACGGTTACACAGAGAACTCATGATCATGACATCCTATTCTATTTAAGAAAGTAGGTGAGAAGTCAAACTTCTAAATACATTTTGAATCAAGAACTTCATCCATCTTCAATTACATATTGGGGATTCTGGTATCCCTTTATCTGTCCATCCCTACACAAAGTAGTTAGTAATGCACCTTGGGCATGAAAGCCATACTGTATCAATTTCACTACTGCCTGTGAATAAAGAAAGCAACAAATCCACAAAGCTTTGCCCCTGCACAGCCTTTCTCAATTCTGCCCCCTCCATCTGCAGCCACCTCTCCAAATTCCATTTTTTCACCACACCAAACCTATTTTAAATAGAGATCTACCTAGTTGCCGCTGTTGCTCACTCAAAATTTGAAAAGGCCAAAGACTCCTGGTGAGCCTTGGCTGCCGCCGCCTTGATCAGGCTTCTTGTTGCTGTTGCTGCCTCGATCGATCCTGCTGTCGCTTTTTCTCAAAAATGATCCTGCTGCATCAAGATCAGGCCCTGCATGGCTACTACCTTAAAATCTTTCCAGCTCCCTATTACCACTCTGCCTGATGATCAAAGTGCTAATATTGCCCAATGACAATTTGACACTGTCCTAGCAAGTTTGTACGTCTTCTCAACATGTCCTACAGCTCTTGTGCTCTCTACAGGCACCAGGTCCGATTTTTCAGTCACCATGACGACCTGGTGCCTGGAGTTTGTCAAGCCTTAGTGTATACATTGGAAATTGTAGTCTGCTCTGAATTAACTGGGGAAAGCGTAATAGAAAAGCTGATTGTAACTTAAATTAAAATCAGAAACATAGTAACATAGTGTATGATGGCAGATAAAGACCAGTATGGTCCATCTAGTCTATCCAGCAAGGCGGTAAGAGTAGGTGCACCTGCTGCTCTGTGCAGGTCACCCCTCCCCATGCCTTTGTTTAGGGGTGTACCTACCCCTCCGTTTAGGTCACCCCTATTTGTTGAAGTATAAGAGAGAGTTATGTTTATTTTGATTTTATCCTGTTGCTATAAAATGATCCACTGTGTCTGTCCCATGCCATTTTGAATTCCATCACTGTCTTTGCCCCCGCTATTTCCATCGGGAGGGCGTTCCAAGCATCCACCACTCTTTCAGTGAAAAAGTATTTCCTGACATTGCCTTTCAGTTTACCCCCTTGCAGCTTCATGTTATGCCCTCTAGTTTTACAGCTTCCCCGTCTTTGTAAGAGGTTTGTTTATTCATTAATACTCTAAGAATTTAAAGGTCTGAATCATATCTCCCTTGTCCCTTCTCTCCTACAGAGTATACATATTTAGGTCTTCAAGTCTCTTCTCATACGGCAAATCATTTTGGTTGCCTTCCTCTGAACCGTTTCCAGTATTTTTATATCCTTTGTGAAATATGGTCTCCAAAACTGAACATAATATTCCAAGTGAGGCCTCACCAGCGACTTGTATAGTGGCATTAGTACCTCTTCCTTTCTGTTGGTAATTCCTCTCTGTATGCAACACAGCATCCTTCTGGCATTTGCCACCAACTTGTCACACTGTTTCACCACCTTGAGATCCTCAGGAACAATCACTCCAAGGTCCTTCTGGTCCATGCACACCAACCTCTCGCCCCCTATTTAATACATTTCCCTTGGATTTCTGCTTCCCAGGTGCATAACACTGCATTTTTTCACATTGGTCTAATGCTTGGCACTTAAGATTTATTCTTCCAGCTTTTCTAGATCTTTCCTCATGTTATCCACTCCCTCAGGGGAGTCCTCTCTGTTGCAAAGTTTCATGCCATCTGCAAAAAGACAGACTTTTCCTTTCAGTCCTTCAGCAATATCACTCACAAATACATTGAATAGTACCGGTCCCAGGACCAAACCCTGGGGCACACTGCTAATCACCTTCCTTTCATCCAAGTGAATTCCGTTTATCATCACTTTCTGTCATCTGTCAGTCAACCAATTTCTGATCCAGTTCACCACCTTGGGACCCATCCCCAAGCTGTTGAGTTTATTGATAAGCCTCTTATGAGGAACAGTATCGAAAGCTTTGCTGAAATCTAGGTAGATCAAATCCATCGCATGCTCTTGATCTAGTTGTCTGGTCACCCAGTCAAAGAACTCAATCATATTTGTTTGGCAAGATCGTCCTTTGGTAAAACCATGTTGCCTCGGATCATGCAACCTGTTGGTTTCGAGAAAGTCCACTATTCGCTCCTTCAGGAGTGCCTCCATTACTTTTTCCACCACCGAGGTAAGGCTTACTGGCCTGTATTTTATCACTTCTTACCTATTACCACTTTTGTGAAGAGGTATCACATCAGCCCTTCTCCAGTCCTGTGGAACTTCTCCTTTCTCCAAGGGTTTGTTAAAAACATCCTTTAACGGCCCTGCAAGAGCCTCTCTTTCAGTATCCTGGGATGTATCCCATCTGGTCCCATGGCCTTGTTCACTTTCAGTTTTGAAGCTGTTCTAACACATCCGTGAATGGTGTGGTATCTACTCCATTCCCATTTGTATATTTGTCAATCACAGGTGGTCCTTCTCAAGGATTTTCTTTAGTAAAAACAGAACAGAAGTATTTGTTTAGCATTTTCGCTTTTTCAATGTCACTTTTCACAAATCCGATCTCCAGGAACAAGCAGGAATGTAGTCTTCACATATGGGTATTGTCGGTACCGACGGAGCCTGCGCGGGAACGCTCCCCAGCGTCCAATAAGAACGCTTTTGTGCTGCCTTCCTGCCTCTGTACCTTTCTCACTTCAGTTCTTTGTTTTCCATGGAGCTGACAGGACGTGTACCCTGTCACCGCAGAAAATTTCCTTTTATTCTTTGTTTTTTTGTGGTCGCGTCTGCCTTCATTCAACACCTACCGGTACTGCCGGTTCTTCTTTCTTTCAAAAAAACAAAATAAAAAACTTGTATTTCATCAGGGGTCTTTCCCCTGTTTCTGATGCTAGGTGCCATTTTGGGCACTAGGCCCACTTTTCTTCAGGAATGGAGAAACCAGCTAATGGTTTCAAAAAATGCTCAAAGTGTGGCGGTACCATTTCCATCACAGACACCCATGATTGGTGTCTAAAATGTTTAGGTCCTGAACATTGTCCAATGGAGTGTCTCTCCTGCACTAGGATGACCAAAAGGGGCCTGCAGAACAGAGCTGCAAAACTCGGTACCCTTTTTGTTGCAGATACGATGTCAGTTGCATCAACGTCTTCCAGGGCTTCATCTTCCTCTCATGGATCTCAGGTAACTAAACTTAAGTCTTCTAAGACTGGCCGGTCCTCGAAGGGTAGATCTTCTTCAAAGTATCGAGATGCCTCTGGCGTTGCCCTCGAGGATAGTTCACTGGCAAAACAGCCCTGGTGGGAGTCTTCGGGCTCCAGGATGTTCCAGAGGCTTCCACCTCTGTAGAACTACTGGTGCCATGTTCTGGGGTCGTAGCCGCTTCCACTGGTACCGACACCCAGGCATCGGTAGGAGCGATGGATAAGAGAATCCTCGCTATTGAACGCAGTCTAGCATCCCTCTTAGCAGCTTCGGTACCTCTAAGACCGCTAGAGACGGTTCAACAGGTATCGGTATTGACACCGATGGTACCTGCTATCGGGGATCAAGAACCGAGACATTTCGGTACCAACTTCGAGCGGTACCGAAACCATGTGTTACAGGAGCACTCGGTACAGAGTGCCCTCGAGTCTTACAATTCCAGTGACTCTGACGATTCTACCGGTACCAGAGCGAACCTAATAGAGGATTCAACTCCTCCTCCTCAATGCAGAATGTCTCCTTCTGAAGATATGTCCTTCCAGGATTTCATAACGTGATTTGGCAAAGGGTCTTGCAATCACTGTGATTCCAGAAAAGGAACCTAAGGTAGAAGAATTAAGAATTCTACAGTACCCTATGGCTCCCAAGGAGGCAGCTATGCTTCCCATTCACAAGATCTTACATGATCTGATGTTGAGAATGTGGAAAACTCCTTTAACGGTATCTTCACATTCCCGACGCCTTGACACTATGTACCAAGTGCCAAGTTGTCCTGGTTTTCGAAAAACTCAGTTACCACACTATTCAATGGTAGTGGAATCGGCCATGCGAAGAATCAAGAGTGCTAAAACACATTCTTCTAATCCTCCAGGCCGTGAATCCAGGACACTCGATGCCTTTGGGTGTCGATGCTTTCAATCCTCCATGCTATCAGCCAGGATCAGTTCCTACATTCTTTACATGGGAATGTTCCTGAAAAAGTCACAAAAGACTTAGAGGAAAAAGAGCAGACTACCTTACTCTGGTCAAGCACGCCCAGAATGTCTCTAAATTCATGAATGGTGCTACCTTTGATTGCTTTGAATGTATTAGCAGAACCTCTGCTATATCCATAGGAGCACGTCGTATTGCTTGGCTTCAAGCATCAGACTTAGAATAGTGGGTGCAAGAAAGGCTGGGAAACATTCCTTGTACAGGAGAAAATCTCTTTGGCAAGGACTGGCAAAACAAGGCTAATCAGATTGAATCTGTTGATACTACTTTGAACAGATTGTCAAAGTCCACAGCCAACCCAGCAAAGAAGAAAACATTCAAAAAATCCTTTTTCAGTAAGAAAATGAAGTTTTACCCATCTTACACCCATCAAAGCCACTGTCCGCTTCATGTTCCCCAGAAGGGGCAACAACAGAACAGACAGCAAAGAAAGCCGGAAGCTTAAAGAGCTCAACCGGCCCAACAGACCCAGCCCCCTCAGGGTCTTTGACTTCTACCTAGAGAACTTAGCATTCTGCCCCTAAAAGATCCAGAACCCTTAACCATTCCAGGAAGACTATGCTATTTTGCCAAAAGATGGCAACAAATAACATCAGAAAATTGGACTGTGTCCATTGTACGACTGGGGTACAAGCTTCATTTTCTCAACTTGCCCCCACCTACAATAATAAAACAGTTCAATTCTCAGGCCCCTGCCACCAACCTCTTGTGGCAGGAGGTCACATCACTTTATTTATTTTATTTAACTGCATTTATATACCGCTTTTCACCGGGTCAAAGCGGTGTAACATAAAAGGGGGGGGGGGGGGACAGAAATCAGTGTAGGGGGGGCCTTCACCAGGGGGCCAACATTGATGATTCAAACAGGTGGAGAAGTCTTAGGGAATAGACATGGGTCTCTTAGAGGGTAGATTGGGATTTCGGTTGCGGGGTTGTGAGATGTCAGTGGATGTTGCCTGGATCTGGTCCAAGATATTCCAGGAAGAGGATGGTTTTTAGTTGCCTTCGGAACGCAGTTGGATCAGCGGTGTTTCTGATTTGGCTTGGTAGTGAGTTCCAGAGGGAGGGTGCATATAGTTCGAAGGCTCTGTTGCAGGTCCGTTGGTTATATTTTGTTAGCTGATAGGGGATGGTGAGGGGGGGGTGTTGGTGGTTTGTCGGGTCGTTCTGTTGTGGGTGGGCTGGGGTAGCAGGGAGCGGAGATGGGAGGTCTGTGGTTGATGGAGGGCTTTGTGTATAAGCAGGGCAGCTTTGTATTTGATCCTTGCTTGAAGTGGTAGTATGTGTAGTTCTTTTAGTACTGGGGTGATGTGGTCGTGTTTTTTTGCTTTCTGGATGATCCTTGCGGTGGTGTTCAGGGCAGTCTGTAGAGGGTTGATGTGGGTTGCAGGGAGTCCATGATAGATTATGTTGCAGCAGTCCAGGTGTGGGAGTGTCATGGCCTGCATGACAGTTCTGAAGTCTTGTGGATCTATGAGTGGTCTGAGCCGTTGTATTGTTTTTGCTTTGTGGAATATTGTCCTTGCAGTCTTTTTTATCTGTGGGGTAAATGTGAGAGCTTGGTCTATAGTGATTCCCAGATACTTTATTTGGGGTTGAATCTTTATTTGGGTGGTTCCTAGTGTGATGTGAGATGGTGGGGTGAAATCTGGGTCCTTTGTTACTATAAGGGCTTCAGTTTTCTTGATGTTGATGGACAGATTGTTTCTTTGTAGCCAGTCGAAGATCTCAGTGAAGCAGTCTGATAGTTGTTTATATGTCGGGTTGGTGGTTGCTCAAGGAGCAATCGAAGAAGTACCCATCCCCCAACAGGGTTCGGGGTTTTACTCCCCCTATTTTCTTATTCCAAAGAAGACAGGGGGACACAGGCCTATACTAGACCTCAGAGAATTAAACAAATATTTGTTCCATGAAAAGTTCAAAATGATCTCCGTCAGGACACTCCTACCTTACCTTCAAAGTCAGGACTGGCTATGTTCTTTAGATCTAAGAGATGCGTACGCGCATATTCTCATCCACTCAGATCACAGGAAGTTCCTTTGATTCCTGGTCCAAGGAAGACCCTTCCAGTACAGAGGTCTTCCTTTTGGACTGGCCTCTGCTCCAAGAGTCTTCACATAATGCATGGCAGTAGTAGCAGTATTTGTGAGGACTCTGGGAATATTCGTCTTCCCTTACTTAGACGATTGGCTCATTCGAGCATCGACAGCTCCAGAGGCCAGCTTCGCTCTTTCTCGAGCAATGAGAATTCTTTAATACTTGGAACTGGTCATAAACCTCCCAAAATCCCATCTCACCCCCTCTCAATATCTCAAATTCATAGGGGTTTGTCTAGACACACGGCAGTCAAGGGCTTTCCTGCCACAGCCACATTGTCTACGGATAATACAACTGGCATCTCAAGCATCTATGAAGGTGTTCCTTACTGCTTGGGAGATGCTTCAACTTCTGGGACACATGGCATCCACTGTCCATGTGGTTCCCTATGCTCGCCTCCACATGCGAGCAGCCCAGTGGACCCTATTCTCTCAGTGGTCACAGGCCTCGGGTCAGCTAATAAACAAGATCAGAAACACCACACGCCTGATTTCGTCCCTGCAATGGTGGCAATCTCTGGAAAACCTCCTCGTAGGCTCTCCTTTCCAGCAGCCTCTATATCAGGCCACCTTAACAGATGCGTCCAAGATGGGTTGGGGGGCCCACTTGCATGATTTCTCCACTCAGGGTCTTTGGACCTCACATTAGGTTTCCCTTCACATAAACCTCCTAGAGTTGAGAGCCATCTTCAATGCTATTCAAGTCTTTCAGGCCCATCTCAGTAACAAGACAGTTCTGATCCAAACCGACAATCGGGTAGCTATGTTCTATGTGAGCAAGCAAGGCGGAACAGGCTCTCTGTCGCTATGCAACGAAGCTTTGCGACTATAGGCCTTTGCCAAAGAGTTGCAGATTCACCTGTTTGCGGTATACCTTCTGGGCATTCAAAACTTATGGGCAGACAGACTCAGTCGAATACTGCTGCCACACAAGTGGTTCCTCCACTCATACCAGCTTGCTCGAGTATTTCAAATCTGGGAAACACCAGATATAGACCTCTTTGCAAGTCTACAGAATGCCAGACTTCCCCAATTCTATTCCAGAATCCCAGCTCACAACTGTCAGGCAAGAGATGCTTTCCTACTCCACTGGGGACAGGACTTCCTCTATGCCTTCCCACCCATTCCCCTCATTCCCAAAACTTTATTCAAACTTCAGAGAGACAGAGGTCGTATGATACTCATAGCTCCACGTTGGCCACGACAAACGTGGTATCCTCTTCTTCTGCGTCTCTCTCAAACCACTCCTCTGGAGTTGGAGAATGCTCCAGATCTTCTGTCTCAGGAGGACGGATGCTTACTGCATCCCAGTCCCCAGTCCCTACATCTCAGGGCCTGGTTACTGAAAGCCTAGAATTCCAGGATATTAACCTTTCTCAACAAGTAAAAGATATCCTTCTGGCTTACAGAAAATCTTCCACAAGACGTTCCTATGCTTTTAAGTGGGAAAGGTTCTTTGTCTGGTGTTCACAAAAGGGACTTAACCCCCTTTTGTTACCTGTAGAGTTGCTACTAGAGTATCTCCTCCAATAATCAACTTCTGGTCTGAAGACCAATTCAGTGAGAGCCCATCTTAGTGCTATTGCTGCTTTTCATAAACCTTTTGATGGACAACCTATTTCCTCTCATCCACTTGTATCAAGATTTATGAGAGGCCTACTCTTAACAAAACCTCCCATTAAACCACCATCGTTGGCATGGGATCTGAATCTTGTTCTTGGTCAGTTTATGAAACCGCCCTTTGAACCTTTAGTCACTTCAGACCTAAAGTTTCTTTCATAGAAAGTTATTTTCCTAATTGGCATCACTTCTGCAAGACGCATTAGTGAACTACAGGCGTTAGTAGCTGACCCTCCTTATACAAGGTTCCACCATGATAAAGTAGTCCTCAGGCCTCATCCTCACTTTATGCCAAAAGTGGTTTCGCCTTTTCATTTAAACCAGTCTGTTTATCTTTCTATATTCTTTCCTAGGCCTCATGCCTCCATGCGAAAGGAATCTTCACACATTGGATTGTAAAAGAGCCTTACCCTTTAACCTCCAAAGAACTAAGCCACAGAGAAAATCTTCTCAGCTTTTTCTGGCTTTTGACTCTAGTCATTTGGGACTTCCAGTTTCTAAAATAACTCTGTCAAATTGGATTGCAGATTTGCATATCCTATAAATATCAAGTAAGGGACTTTCTCTCAAAGGCCATGTCACCGCTCACAATATGACAGCAATAGCAGCCTCAACGGCTAACCTTCGTTCTGTCTCTATTGATGACATCTGCAAAGCAGCCACTTGGACTTTGGTACATACCTTCACAGCCCACTATTGCTTAGAAAAGGACTCTCGTAGGGAGTTGTATTAAGTATGGAACATCTCTTCCATACTTAATACAACTCCTACCCACTGTCCACGGTTTGGATGCCAGAGGTCCATGGGAGGAAGCATGACCCATATCACCTGGGTTCACAGCTTGCTGGGGTCACCCCTTGGCATCTTTCAGCTGGGGAGTCCCCATATGTGAAGACTACATTCCTGCTTATTCCTGGAGATAGCGTAGTTACTCACCTGTTTGTCTATCTGTCTATCTATCTATCTATTTAGCACTTACAGAGCGCCATGCACGCAGCGCTGTACAGCTAACCTACAAGAGGCAGCCCACATACAAAAGAGAGTCCCTACCCGTCAGAGTCATGCTCATCGGAGCTTACAATCTAATCAGAGTAATACAGAGCATAAGTCAGTTCAGTGCAAGGCATAAGATAAAGAAAGAAGTCAAGATCTGAAAGCAATGGTGAAGAGGTGGGTTCAATCTGGATTTGAAGAGGGCAAGGGAGGGTGCCTGGCATACAGACACAGGTAGGCTGTTCCAGGCGTATGGTACAGCGAGGTGGAAGGAGCGGCATCGTGAGTTGGCAGTGCGGGTGAAAGGCATAGATAGAAGTAATTTGCTAGCGGAGCACAGGTTCCGAGAGGGGGACATAGGGAGAGACAAGAGGTATTGAGGGGCTGTAGAGTGAATGCATTTATAGGTCAGTAGGAGAATCTTGAATTGGATGCGGAATTGGACAGGGAGCCAGTGAAGTGACCTGAGAAGTGGAGTAATGTGGGCATGGTGAGACTGGCGGAAGATTAGTTGAGCAGCGTGATTTTGAAGGGGAAGGAGGTGGCTTACGGGGAGACCCGCAAGGAGTAGGTTGCAGTAGTCGAGGCGAGAGGAGATTAAGGAGTGGATAAGGGTTTTGGTAGTGTGTTCAGAGAGGAAGGGACGGATTTTTCTACTGTTGTAGAGAAAGAAGCGGTATGTGTTAGCTACAAGCTGGATATGTGCAGAGAAGGAGAGAGAGGTATCAAAGATAACCCCTAGATTGCAGGCCGAGGGAACAGGAAGGATAGTGGAACCGTCCACATAGATTGAGAAAGGGGGAAGAGGAGGGGAGGAATTTGGGGGAAAGACAAGGAGTTCAGTCTTTGCCATATTCAGTTCAGTCTTTGCCAAGTCTATAAATTAATGAACGGAGTGGAACGGGTAAACGTAGATCAATTGTTTACGTTATCAGAATATAGAAAGACTAGGGGACATGCAATGAAGCTACAGGGTAAACTATTTAAGACTAATAAAATAAAATATTTTTTCACTCAACGTGTAATCAAACTCTTGAATTTGTTACCGGAGGATGTAGTAAAGGCTGTTAGTGTAGCTGGGTTTAAAAAAGGTTCGGACAAGTTCCTGGAGGAAAGGTCCATAAACCATTATTAAGAAGGGACCCAGGATATCTATGTTTGACCCAGTATAAGCATTGCGGAATCTGTGTCTTTTGGGGAAACTGCTAGGTACGTATGACCTAGATTGGCCACTGTTGGAAACAGCATACTGGGCTTGATGGACCTTGGTCTGACCCATTATGGCATATCTTATGTTCTTATGTTCTTATATTCAGTTTCAGTCGGAAAGGCAGGCAGAGATCTTGGACTGGGTTGCCGGAGAAATATCAGGTGTAGAGAGGTAGATCTGGGAGTCATCAGTATAGAGATGGTACTGGAAGCCATGGGAGGAGATAAGTGTGCCAAGGCCCTGGATATATATAGAGAGAAAAGGAGGGGGCCCAAGATGGAGCCCTGGGGTACACCTACATGGAGTGGGGTAGGGGAGGAGGAGGAGCCGCCAGAGCATACACTGAATGAGCGATGGAAGAGGTAGGAGGAGAACCAGGATAGTACGGAGTCCTTGAAGCCAAGTGAGGAGAGGGCGGTGAGGAGAAGATTGTGGTCAACGGTATCAAAGGCAGCGGTGAGGTCAAGAAGGATGAGGATGGAGTAGAGGCCATTAGATTTAGCCAGAAACAGGTCATTGGAGACTTTTGTAAGAGCCGTTTCAGTGGAGTGTAGGGGACGGAATCCGGATTGTAGTGGGTCCAGGGAGGGCCTGGGAGGTGAGGAAGTCAAGGCAATGAAGGTGGACTGCACGTTCAAGTAGTTTAGATATGAAGGGAAAGAGGGAGATGGGTCAATAGAAGGACATGTGGGATCGCGTGAGGGTTTCTTAAGGAGGGGTGTGACAACAGCATGCTTGAAGTCAACGGGGACAGTTGCAGTGGAGAGCGAAAGGTTGAGGATATGAGAGATTGGGGGACAATGGTGGGGGAGTTGGGGTGTAGGAGATGGGTGGGGATAGGGTCGGATGAACAGGTGGTGGGTTTGGAGGAGGTAAGAAGGAGTGCGGTTTCTTCAGAGATTGGAGGGAAGGAGGAGAGGGTAGCAGAGGGAGTAAGGATGGGGGGAGAATTGGGGAGGGGAGGTAGATGAGGGGGTGGGGAATTGGAGGGTAATCTTGTGGATTTTGTCATGGAAGTAGTTGGCTAGGGTTTGGGCAGAGAGGGAGGGCGGGGCCGGTGGCGGGGGGACCTTTAGGAGAGAATTGAGGGTGTTAAAGAGACGGTGAGGATCAGAGGCAAGGGAGTTGGTCAGATGGATGTAGTAGTCTTGTTTGGCAAGTGTTGTGGCTGACTGGAAGGAACTAAGCATGAATTTGAATTGTAGAAGGTCCACTGGGGAGCAGGATTTGGACCAAGCACGTTCGGCAGAACGGGCACAGATGCATAGATAGCGTGATGTGGGCAAGAGCCAGGGTTGGGGAGTAGATCGTTTGACAGGACGTAGGGTGGGTGGGGCAAGGGTGTCAAGAGCTGAGGATAGTGTAGCATTGTAAGAAGATAATGCCTCGTCAACGGACTTGGAGGATATAATGGAGGAAAGAGATGGAGAAATGGTGGAGGAGAGAGTCGGGATCAGTATTATGGAGGTTTCTGTTTTTTTTTTTTTTTTTTTTTTTTTTTTTTTTTATAATTTAAAGTTTATTAAGAGAACCAAACACAGGCACACAAACGTAAACACAGTACACACATCTGTTACAAAGTCAAAGATTTAGCCTGATCATAACAATGGCACATAAAAGCTCAATTTTATCCCCCTTGATCCCCTTCCCCCCTCCCCCCTACCCGACCTCTCACCACCAGCGCCTTACTCTTCGGTACATGCTTCCCATTGCAAAAATTTCCCCCATATGCTGAAAAACGTTTGTGGTCTCTTATGTTTCAACGCGGTGAGTTTACACATCAAATAAATATGTCCTAACAATGCCCGGTATTCCCCCATCACTGGCAACGTGCTTTGTTTCCACCGCCTTGCAATCAAAATTCGCAAAGCAGTACAGCCTATATGCAAAAAACTTCCCTCACCCTTAGTTAACCCCTCTGGCGTCACCCCCAGTAAAGCCACTGCGGGGTTGGGTAGGATCATTTTCCCCAGGATGTCCCCCATCAGTCCAAACACCACTTCCCACAATTTGTGGAGTACCTCACACTGCCACCATATATGAATGTAGGTCCCTTGTCTCCCACATTCACGCCAACAAAGACCGTCACATTGACTATACATGGTCTGCAGTTTCGCCGGAGTCAAATGCCAGCGGTACAAAACTTTATAATTGTTTTCCACAAGATTGGTAGCTAAGAAGCCTTTATATCTATTTTTAAATACCCGCTCCCATTGCTCCTCATCCCAACATTCTCCTATATCTTTCTCCCATTGTTTTTGGAAACTCTCTTTCCCCGTACTCTTCACCATCATAGCATACAGTTTAGTTACCACCCTTTTAGTTTGCCCCGATAAACACAACTGCTCAATTTCCGTAGGTGCACTTGGAAGGTCTGGCAAGATGTTATACCTAATATAGTGAGATAGCTGATTATATTTAAATACATCCGCCAACTCTAGTTGGTACAGATCCGCCACTGTTTTAAAGTCCTGTACCTTATTACCATCTATGAGTTGCCCCACCCTTGTTAAACCCTTCTCTGCCCATTTTCCAAAATCCGACCGCCCCACCGCAGGAGGGAAGGCAGAATTCCCCCTAATGGGGATCAAACGAGATTTCCCCGCCCTTCCCAGCCAAACCTGCTGCCACTTATTCCACAACGCCAGAGTCCTATGGACATAGGGATTGAGAATTGGTATCCCTCTCCGTTGCTCCCTCGGTAGCCACAGCCATTCACTCAAAGACCCTACTCCCACCTCCTCCTCCTCCATTAGAACCCACTCCTTCGCCTCATCCCCCCACCACCCCACTAAAGCACTCAACTGAGCCGCTTCTAAATATCTACCAAGATCTGGGATAGCTAGCCCCCCCAACTCCCGCGCCCTCACCAAAATCCTCCAAGCCACCCGACTATTTTTACCCCTCCCTATAAACTTCATGATAGCTCTCTGCCAACTCACCACATACTTTTTCGCTACCCAAATAGGCAAGGCTCGAAAAATATAAACCCATTGGGGTAACACCACCATTTTTACCGCCGCCACCCTCCCCAACCAGGACAGCCCCTTACCCTACCACTCCTCTAACTCCCTTCTAACCTTCTTGTCCATACGAGCAAAATTTGCCCCAAACAAATCCGCATCCTTGGAGGTTAAATATATTCCCAAGTATTTAATATAATTTCCCGCCCACTTAAACGGGAACCGCTCTTTGATCTGTGCTTGAACTGCCCTATCTACTGATATATTGAGAATCTCAGACTTGGTGGCATTAATTTTAAAACCAGAACAGTCCCCAAATTCCTTTAACAGTGTATCCACCGCCCCCAGTGTTTCAATTGGTCTCGTCAGCATAAATAACAAATCATCTGCAAATAAAGAAATTTTACTTTCCATACCTCTCACTGTAACCCCGGATATCTCCATGCATTCCCGAGTAGCCTGTGCCAAGGGTTCCATCGACAGCACAAACAAAATGGGGGAAAGGGGGCAGCCCTGCCTTGTTCCTCTAAACAATTCAAAGGCCTGTGTGTACTCTCCATTAATGCGAATTTTAGCCAAGGGATGCTCATATAGTGCCTTTACCCACTCCAAGTAATTACCTACAATGCCCATCCTTTCCAATACCTTAAATAAATAGGGCCAATGCACCCTATCAAATGCCTTTTCAGCATCAATTGTCAACAAAGCATTTGTTCCGTCCCCCTCCTACCCTGCCAAAACCGCATTTATTACCCGCCTGATGTTATCAGCAGCTTGTCGGCCAGGTATAAAACCTGCCTGGTTCTCATGCACCAACCGGGGGAGAAAGACACGAATTCTATTTGCCAAAATTTTGGTAAAAATCTTAAAGTCAGCCCCCAGAAGGGAGATTGGCCGGTAAGAGCCACATAAGTTCGGATCCTTACCTTCTTTCGGCAAAATAGTTATTCCTGCAGTCCGCATAGATGCAGGTATTTTCCCGCCCTCAGTAAAGGAATTATATAACCTCGAGAGAGGCTCACACAACTCATTCACAAACGTCTTGTAGAATTTATTAGAGAAACCATCTAATCCAGGGGCTTTAGAGCCCGGAAGGGATTTAATTACCTCCACTACCTCAGCCACTTCAATGGGCCGCGAGATCAACTCAGCTTCTTCTTTCGCCAAACTGGGCAAATTTACCGTTAAGAACCTATCCAGCCCCCCGGCGAACTAGATCGTTCTGCCGTATACAACTCTTTAAAAAACTCTACAAATCTATCTTGAATTTGCTTCCCCTCCCGCACCTCCCGCCCTTTAGCATCCCGAATTTTAGTAATGTAGTTCCGAATCTGCAACTGCTTCAATTTTCGGGCTAGCATTCGGGTAGGTTTATTACCCAGCTCAAAGAATTGCTGTTTCAGTTTCTCCTGTGCAAATTTAATCTCGACCAATTCCAGTTCCCCAAATTCACGCCTCCGATGCTGCAACTCCTGCTCCTGCTTAGCCGTTAGTTTACCTAATTTTTGAAGCTGCTCCAGAGAGCGAATCTGCGAGCGAAGAGCATCCTTTTCCTTTTCTTTATTCTTCTTCATATAGGAGCCAATTGAGATCAAATCACCGCGCACCACCACTTTCAAGCACTCCCACACAGTCTCAATCTTACACTCACCCGTATCATTAATTGCCAGATAATCTTTTATCCCAACCGCCACTCTATGCACAACCTCCGGGGAGTCCAACAAGGACTCATTAAGCATCCATCCACTCCCTTTCCGTTCCTTCCCCTCTATACACATTTCTATCCACACAGGTGCATGGTCAGACAAGATTCTTTCCCCGATCTCACACCTCACCACTCTTGTCACCATAGGCCGAGATATCCATATCATGTCGAGTCTGGAGAGGGATTGATGGACCGGCGAGTAGAAAGTATAATCTCGCTCACGCCCCCTCAATTCCCTCCACGTGTCAACCACCCCGAGGTTCTTTCCCATTGATTTTAATATTCTTCTGTGTTTGGCACACCCTTCCACATTACCCGTGGAGTTATCAAGGTGGGGATTCACTGTAAGATTAAAATCACCCCCCAATATCACCTGCCCTTCGGCAAATTGATCTAAAGAAGCATTGAGTTCCTGAAAGAAGAGCCCCTGGGCCACATTCGGGCCATACAAATTCACAAAAGTAAATATTTGCTCTTGCATTTTAATCTTAAGAAATATATACCGTCCTCCTCTATCCTGCTTCACCTCACACACAGAATATGGAGTAGATTCCCTTATCAAAATCCCCACCCCACCCTTTTTCAACTCGATTTTGTTGGACGCAAACCACTGCCCCCGAAACTTCTTATGAGCCATTCTCCATTCTTCATTTTTTTTTAAATGCGTTTCCTGTAAGAAAATTATGTCCCCCCGCAGCCTCTCAATCTCTTTAAACACTTTTTGCCGCTTTACCGGCGAGTTCAGACCACGCACATTCATCGTTAACAGTCTAATCTTATCCATTTATCCTATACCCACCATTAAAATCACATAATTAAGTACAGGCAAGAGGTCCCCCCCCACTCCCCCCAAGAACTCATCCCCCACCCCCCCACCCTCCCTCCCCCACCCCCATCCCTGCCCATGACCGAACACACGGTCTATCCGAGGCATGACCCACCAGCACTCCAGCACATCTTATGAATATAATCAGCAAAAACTTACAGCCCACAACACAATCATCTTCACAAATCCTAGTACTATACCCCTCAAAAACTTAGCCCAACTCTGCACAGTCCCTCAGTTCATCCACTCTCCTCGGGCCGGGGGATGTCTTTCTGATGTCTTCGAAGCCTCTTATCCCCCTGAGGAGCTCTCCTCCAGCCACCGGCCCGTTCCTGCTTCCTGGACATCTTTGGAGGTTCCACCACATGGGGACCAGGCACATCCATCCATCCCGCCGCCTTCAATGCTCTCGCCGCCTCCTCAGGTGTCTTCACATGGGAGGTCACCCCGTCGATGGTAAACTGTAAGCCAAAAGGGAAGGTCCATTTATATTTAACCTGCTCCTCCCTTAGTCTTTTCGTTATGAGGGCCAAATCCCTTCGTTTCTTCATAGTGATGGCAGATAAATCCGCATATATCTCAATCCGGTGATTCTCCCAGTGCATCTCCGATATCTTCCTGGCCGCCTCCATTACCGCATTTTTCGTGGAATATTCATGAAAACAGGCCACTATATCACGTGCCCGGCCATCCCGTCGCGGGCCCAGCGCCCTGTGTGCCCGGTCAAGCTGGAGGCTCCCGGTAAACTCAGACATCTTAGCCTTCTCCAAAATGGACTTACTCATCTGCTCCACCAGCCTTATACAGTCCTCTTTGCCAGGGCTTTCAGGCACCCCACGGAATCTGAGATTGGCCCTTCTGGACCTATTTTCAAGGTCTTCAACCTTAGTCCACAGCTCCTCATTATCCATGTCCATGCCCTCCAACTTCTCTTGCATACCGTGGATTACACCCTCTTGGGCCTCCAGCTTACTTTCCACCTCTTCCACACGGTTCCCCACCTCTCTCATCTCACCCTTCAACTCCTCCATCCAACTCTGTACCTCTGATTGGAGCTTAGCAAGATCCTGCCTTATGGTGCCAAACCATGTCTGCAGTTCTCCTCGTAACCCCTCGATTTCACTACTATGCGCCGAAATCTCACTTTCAGGGGTTTTCGCCGCTTCTGCCGCCGAAGCACATGGCGCCGCCATTTTAAGCTTTCCACCAGCGCTCCCCGCTCCGTTTTTATAAGCGAAGGCTTTTAAATCTTGCGCCCCTTTCTTCATCGCGGTGCCACTCCTCACTCCAGAGCACTCTCCTCCACCGAAATTCACACTTTCGCCGCAGCAATTATATTAGTTGTGCACTGTGCTTCACTCGTGCCGACGGAGCTCCGCTCTTAAGCTACCGTTCTGCCTGGTGACGTCATTTCCTCTCCATGGAGGTTTCTAAATAGGTCGGAGGAGACAGGACGGGGTTGAGACTGTGGAAGCTCAAGAGTAAAGGTTAAAAGGTGATCGTCAGATGAGGGAAGGATTGAGTTGCGGAAATTAGAGGGAGAGGAATTGGAGAAGAGTATTAGGTCAATGCAGTGACCATGTAGGTGGTTGGGGGCGGTGGAGCAAAGTTGGAGGTCAAACAAGGAGGTGAGGGCGAGGAACTTTGAGGCCTGGGGGTCGGAGGGGTTGTCGACATGAATGTTAGTCACCAAGAATAAGAGTGGGGGAAGAGGGTTCCAGAAAGGTGGAAAGCCAGGAGTCAGTCAGTGAGGAAGGTCTGTCAGACGGCTGCCTGGGTGAGAATCTTCACATTCTTGGCAAGTGCATATTTCTATATGATTTGCAAGGTATTGTGGGCAATGTAGTTCATTCACACCAGACACAGCTGCTGACAATAATTTAGTTGTGCTCTTGGGTAAAGCCAATAAGATATTTATTTATGGGGTTATTTCTCCCAACACAGATATGCTTGGTAGCACATAAATTAGGTAACTTGCTTTCAGTGTTAACTTGGAAAAACAAGGTCAAAATCAGGAAAACAACAAATGAAAAGCCACAAAGCAAGAAACAAACTGTTCAGGTTAACTTCTGATTACTTCCCACATAGATACAGAAGTGATTGTCTCCTAGCTCACAAGCAATTAGGTCAGGCTTAATTGCTAACAGTCACCAGCTGAAACCTCTTAGCTGGCTTGCCTTCCACTGTGTGGGTCAAATCCTGCTTCAGGAGCTTTTCTGAGTAGATTAAAGAACAAATTTGTATTTCTTTATGATGGTTGCTGTACTTTATAACAGAAAGTTACCAACGGAGTTTAGACAGAGAACAGTCCATATAAATAGGATCCTCATCTGCTATTATTCCCCCTTGTTCAACAAGCATGGGTTCAATATCATGGATTGGCACAGATGAATCTTTCAATGGAGCACTTTCAGGAGAATACTTGTTTCCCTGCTGTCTTTCAAGGTTATAGCTAGGGCATAGATCAGTGTTCATACCTGAGCTTCCATTGCTGCTAGAGTTCCTCTCTATATAGCCTGGCCAGTATGTAGTCCAGTTCTTATGTCCAGCCTTCCAATCCAGATCCCTGGACACTGGATCTCTCTTCACATACCTTCTGGCACCGGTCTTAGAGTCCCTTTCACGTGCAGCTGTCTCCCTCACAGGTAGCCTCTGGTGATTCCTAGCTCTGTAGCAGCATTCCTCTGGCTTTCCCCAGTCCAATGGTGTATGCTGGCCCTTGGAATACCTCCCAGTATACGTACTGCTTTGGACTCTTCTAGACCTCTCAAAGGCTTTTCTCCTCTTTCTTCCAGAGGGCTTCTTTCCCTCTCTGTCCGTACGGTTTGGCTTCTGCTTCTGATGATCCTTCAGATGAAACTGAGGATAATTCTCTGGATATCCAAGGTGATCATGAAGATGGTCATCTGTAGAATAAACTCTACTCTTATTCTGCTTGGATGAGTGCTCCTCCCTAACACAGCGCAGCTGTGCTGAATCAGGCCCTGCCCTTTGAGATGAGTGCTTAGGGATTACCTCATAGCCCTCCTGATTGAACACACGTTTCCCCACTTCAGCTCCTCTAATGGCTGTTGGAAACCTGGTGCATTCTGGGACTGGTAGTCTTTTATGGCAAAATTCTGTTTTCTTATTTCTACCAGAACTGACAGGTTGCTTGTTCAGAGTCACTTCACCTTTTCTATAGCTCCTTCCTGAGCTATGATAAGCTTCCTTATCACAGGTCAAACTGGATTTGTTGGGTGGGCGATAAATTACAGCTACTCGGAGGGGAAGTGGTGTGAGGAGACGAATGGAGTGGACTTCAAAGGAGAGGGGGGAGTGTGACTGAGGTAGCAGGAGGGTTTGGAATTGGCAGGAGGGAGGGAGTAGGAGGCCAACACCACCACCGCGACCAGTAGCTCAAGGTGTATGGGAGAATTGGTAGCCCCCCATAACAGAGAGAAGCACTGGATGTAGTGTCATCAGGGGGGAGCCAGGTCTCAGTCAGGGCAAGAAGGTGTAGGGCATTAGAGATAAAGAGGTTATGAATAAAAGGAAGGTTTTTAGTGACAGAACTTGCGTTCCATAGGGCACATGAAAATGGGAGAATGGAGGTGGGAAGGAGAGGGATATGGATAAGGTTGGATAAGTTACGTGAGGCTTTCTTATCAGAGTAACATGAGGGTCTATTTCTAGAGTAGTGCAGAGATTTGGAGGGAGCAGGGTGCGGGTGGATATGTCTGGGTGTGTGTGCCCTCCAGGAGTGACCTGAGGGAGGGGAAGTGAGGGGTGAGCGAGGGGTAATATTAATATCATCAGGTGGGTTGTGTGAGGATTTCATTTTGGAGATAAGGTTGGGGTTGATATTTCTGGATGAGTGAGTGGGGGATGAGTGAGGGAGGGCGGAAAAGGGGAGGAGAGGGATGTGGATGAGATTAGATGAGGTGTGTGAGGAACTCTTTTTAGGGTGAGAAAGAAATCGAGGGGGGCCAGGGTTGGGGTTGATGTTACCTGATGAGAGAAGGAGAAGGAGTAGTAGAGAGCGTGGTAGAGCAGAGACAGCACGGCAGAAGCGAGGGTGGGGTTGCCTTAAAGAGAGGGAGGATTTTGTGATGAAGCTCAAGAGCAGATGCTAGGTTAGAGGACAGAATGGAGGAAGGTGGGAGGGGATAGGGGGGAGAGGAGGGAGGGTGTTGGTAGGAGGGGATGCAGTTCGGGAGGAAGAGGAGGACAACGTGATGTGGGGCCATGGCAATGGTCAGCAAGTTCTGTGCGGGCAAATGGTTGCAAGTTCTATGCAGGCAGTGGGTAGCAAGTTCTATGCAGGCAGTGGGTAGCAAGTTCTATGCAGGCAATGGGTAGCAGGTTCTATGCAAACAATAGGTAGCAGGTTCTATGCAAACAATAGGTAGCGAGTTCTATGCAGGCAATGGGTAGCAGGTTCTATGCAAACAATGGGTAGCAAGTTCTATGCAGGCAATGGGTAGCAAGGTCTATGCAGTCGTTGGATAGTAAGTTCTATGCAGGCAGTGGGTAGCAAGTACTGTGCAATCAATGGGTATCAGGTACAGTGCAAACAGTGGGTAACAAGTTCTGTGCAACCAGTGGGTAGCAAGTTCTATTCGGGTCATGGGTAGCAAGTACTATGCAGGCAAAGGGTAGCAATTTCTATGCGGGTGATGGGAAGCAAGTCCAAGGCAAGGTTACTAGTAGGTAGTGGGGTGGTGATCGTGAGATGGTTGGGGTCAGCCATTGTGCCTGTTCGGCTCCCCAGTAGCTGTGGAGCTGGGTTACAGCTCACGACAGAGAACATAAGATATGCCATACTGGGTCAGACCAAGGTCCATCAAGCCCAGTATTCTGTTTCCAACAGTGGCCAATCTAGGTCATATGTACCTAGCAGTTTCCCCAAGGGACCCAGGTTCCACAATGCTTGTATTGGTTCAAGCATTGATATCCTGGGTCCCTTCTTAATAATGGTTTATGGACCTTTCCTCCAGGAACTTGTCCAAACCTTTTTTAAACCCAGCTACACTAACAGCCTTTACTTCATCCTCCGGTAATAAATTCCAGAGTTTGATTACACGTTGAGTGAAAAAATATTTTCTTTTATTAGTCTTAAATAGTTTACCCTGTAGCTTCATTGCATGTCTCCTAGTCTTTCTATATTCTGATAAGGTAAACAATTGATCGACGTTTACCCATTCCACTCCGTTCATTAATTTATAGACTTCTATCATATCTCCCCTCAGCCGTCTCTTTTCCAGGTTAAAGAGCCCTAACCTTTTTAGCCTTTCTTCATAGGAGTATCCTTCCATCTCCTTTACCATTTTGGTGGCTCTTCTCTGAACCTTTTCTAAAATCGCTTTATCCTTTTTAAGATACGGCGACCAGAATTGCACACAATATTCAAGGTGCGGTCTCACCATGGAACGATATAGAGGCATTATAATATCTTTTGTTTTATTTTCCATTCCTTTCCTTATCATACCTAGCATTCTATTTGCTCTCTTGGCCGCCAGTGCACACTGGGCCGAGGGTTTTAACATGGTATCCACAATGACGCCTAAATCTTTTTCCTGGGTGGTGGTTCCTAATGTGGAACCTTGCATCGTGTAACCATAGTTTGGGTTGTTCTTCCCTAGGTGCATAACCTTGCACTTGTCCACATTAAATTTCATCTACCTGATGGTGGCGTGCAGCGCGATGGCGGCGCCCCTCTCTTTTCGCGTGCGGATCGCCCGATGGCGCCTTCACTGAAGAAGGGGCAGATGGCGGCATGCAGCCCAATGACGGCGCTCCTCAGGTGATCTCCGGGAGCAGCAGGAATTTAGTCTTCACAACCCACCCACCTCCCCTAGGAGTTGTGTCTATCTCTTTCTCTACTTCTCTCCTTTGATCTCAGCTATAAACTCAACTAAAGTGAGAGAGGTACAGAGGCGGGAAGGCAGCATGCATGCGCTGTGGGATGCTCCGAAAAGCGTTTCTTTTGGACGCTGGGGAGCGTTCCCACGCGGGCTCCATCAGTACCGACTATACCCATATGTGAAGACTAAATTCCTGCTGTTACTGGAGATCACCAGTTACAGGTGAGTAACTATGCTTTCCTGGCACTTTTGTGTTCTGCAATTCCATCTCTGATTTTCCTCCTCTTGTCTCTACACTTCACATCTTTAGCCATGTTTTCTTTTGCCTTGGACTTTGCTATCGGTATTTCTCTTTTTGTCTCTTTTAATTTTATCCTGTATTCTTTTCTGTCTTCCTCTGTTTGCGAACTTCTGAATTTTGTGAAAGCTGTGTTTTTTGCCTTTATTTGTGCAGCCACTTCTTTGGAGAACCAAACAGGTTTACTTTTCCTCTTGCCTTTATTTACTTTCCTTACATATGTGCATAAAACAGTGTAAGACAATACAGATAAAATAGCTAGTCAAGACAAAGGACAACATTAATCGACACTGCAATATATTTTGGCAACTGCTTGCCTTAGGGATTACAAGTTTAATAATGTAGTTATAGAAAAGAATAGTGATGTTCTCTTGATGTTCCCAAAGGAAAACTACCTACTACTACTTATCATTTGTATAGTGCTACAAGGAGCTACAGTGCAGTACAGACACAAGTAAAGGCAGTTTCTTCTTTGTAGAACTTGGTCTAATCAGGACATACAGGAAAAAGTGCAGCATCATGCAGTTGGGATGCAGAAATCCAAGGGAATTGTATGCAGTAGGGGGTGAGAGGTTGTGGTGTGCACGGGCCAGGAGAAGGACCTCAACGTGATTGTTTCTGAGGATCTCAAGGTGGTGAAACAGTGTGACAAGGCAGTGGCAAATGCCAGAAGAATGCTGGGTTGCACACAGAGAAGAATTACCAGCAGAAAGGAAGAGGTACTAATGCCACTGTACAAGTCACTGGTGAGGCGTCACTTGGAATATTGTGTTCAGTTTTGGAGACCATATTTCACAAAGGATATAAAAATACTGAAAACGGTTCAGAGGAAGGTGACCAAAATGATTTGGAGCCTGCTGTCAGAAGACGTATGAGAAGAGACTTGAAGACCTAAATATGTATGCTCTGGAGGAAAGGAGGGACATGGGAGATTGATTTCAGACCTTTAAATTCTTAGAGTATTAATGAATAAACAAACCTCTTCCAAAGACGGGGAAGCTGTAAAACTAGGGAGCATAGCATGAAGCTGCAAGGGGTAAACTGAAAGGCAATGTCAGGAATACTTTTTCACTGAAAGAGTGGTGGATGCTTGGAATGCCCTCCCGATGGAAGTGGTGGGAGCAAATACAGTGATAGAATTCAAAATGGGATGGGACAGACACAGTGGATCCCTTTATATCAACAGGATAAAATAAAAAAAAACCCTTGACTGTCTCTGCTATCTCAACAAATAGGGGTGACCTGCTGGGAGCAGTGGGTATACCCCTAAACAAAGGCATGCGGAGGGGGGGGACCTGCACGGAGTGGCAGGTGTACCTATTCTTGCTACCTTGCTGGGCAGACTAGATGGACCATGATGGTCTTTATCTGCTGTCATATGCTATGTTTGTTAAATTATGTAGCACAACTATGAACTAGAGTAAGTCTAGGGGAATGATATACAGATGGGGTGGTGTGCAGGAGAACAAGGGGATCCATTTCCAAAAGTAGCCTAGAAGAGCTGGGTTTTTAGCATTGAGCTCAATAGGGTCAGAGATGGAGCTTGATGTACTGACTCGGGTTTGTTCCAGGCAAATGGGAGCAGTGAGGTGGAATGAATGCAGTCTGAGGCTGGCAGTAGCAGAGAAGGCCACAGATAAAAGTGATGTGCAATAGAGGTGGAGTTCCTGAGGATGGGGTATAGGGAGAGGTAAGAGGAAACGTAGAGAGGAGATGTAGAGTGAATGTACTTTTAGGTTAGTAAAAAAAACTTTGAACTCGATGCAGAAATGGATAGGAAGTTGGTGAAGTGCTTGAGTTTAGGGGTTATGTTGGTGTAGTGACACTGGTAGAAGATAAGCTGTGCAACTGAGTTATAAACAGACCCAAAAGGCAGGCAGAGCTCCGGAGTCTCAATGTGTGGATGAGTCAATGGTGCAAGGATGAGGGTTTTGGATTTGTTAGGAACTGGGGAACATTCTGGGGAAAGGAGAGGCTCTTCCGAAGGGATGGGCTTCACCTTAACCGGGATGGAACCAGGCTGCTGGCATTAACCTTTAAAAAGGAGATAGAGCAGCTTTTAAACTAGATAATAGCGGAAAGCCGACAGTCGCCCAAGAGCGCATAGTTCGGAAGAATGTATCCTTGAAGGATACTACCAAAAGCAGAGTGGTTCCATATCCCATCTTTGAACTGGAATAAATGAGAAAACCCCAAACCGACGATTTCAAAAACATACATACCTGTACATAGTTAATATTTGGTTCTTTGTATATAGTTAACAAACTGTTAATTGTAAAATTAAATTTCTTTGTAGTTTCACAATGTTATCTGTAAAAGCAGCTTTGCCTGTTTACTGTTGTTCCATGTAAACCGCAACTGATCAATGGAAGATGCGGTATATAAAAACTCGCTAATTAAATTAAATTAAAATTCCAAAAAAAGAGTAAAGTAGCCCAAATGCCCTTGAGTATGGAGCAGACAGAGCTTAAAGATTCCAAATTACCCATGCCTACCAATAGCCAGATTAATACGAATAAAATACAGTCTCTAAAATGCTTGTATGCAAATGCTAGAAGTTTAAAAAATAAGATGGGAGAGTTAAAATATATAGCACTAAATGAGAGGTTAGATATGATTGGAATCTCAGAGACATGGTCGAAGGAGGACAACCAGTGGGACACTGTGATACCTGGGTGCAAACTATATCGTAATGATAGAGCTGATCAAATTGGTGGAGAGGCTGTGCTCTGTTAGAGAAGGCATTGAGTCAGAAAGGATTAAAGTTTTGCAGGAAGCAAAATTTGCTGTAGAATCCCTATGGATTGAAATTTCATGTAAAAAGGGGAAGGCGATGGCAGTGAGGGTGTACTGTCGACCGCCTGGCCAGAATGAACAAATGGATGATGAAATGCTCAAAGAAATCAAGGAAGCTAACAAACGTTACAGCGCAGTAATAATAATGGGTGATTTAAATTACCTCGGTATCGACTGGGTCAGTGTCACGGCAGGACATGCTAGGGAAATAAAGTTTCTAGATGAAATAAATGACTGCTTCTTGGAGCAGCTGGTTCATGAATAGACCAGAGGGGAAGCCATATTGGACCTAGAACACCAGATCAGGTGCAAGAGATAAGAGTGTTGGGGCCACTTGGCAATAGTGATCATAGCATGATTGCATTTGATTTAATTAGTGGAGGAGGGATAGTAAGGAAATCCACAGTACTACCTTTTAACTTTTGAAAGGGAAACTATGATAAAATGAGGAAAATAGTTAAGAAAAAAATAAAAGGAGCAGTTGCAAAGGTTAAAGACTTACATCAAGCTTGGGTGTTGTTGAAAAATACTATCTTGGAAGCCCAGAACAGCTGTATTCCATGCTTTAAGAAAAGTGGACGGAAGTCCAAAAAACTGTCAGCATGGTTTAAAGGTGAGGTCAGAGAGGCTGTAAGCATCTTTCAGGAAATAAAACAAAGAGCCAAATGACAAACTGGAAACATTACAAACACTGGCAAGTCAAATGCAAGGCATTGATAAGGCAGGCAAAGGGAGAATTTGAGAAGAAGCTTGCTGCGGAAGCAAAAACACGTAATAAAGACTTTTTCAAGTACAGTCGTAGCAAAAAACCTGTGAGAGAGTCAGTTGGTCCATTAGATGATAGAGGGGTTAAAGGAGCACTAAGAGGTGACAAGACGAAAGCGGAGAGACTGAATGAATTCTTTGCTTCGGTCTTTACTGAGGAAGATGTAGGGATGTTACCCATGACTGAAGTGATATTTAAAGGTGTGGAAGAATTGAAGGAAATATCGATACATCGGGAAGATGTATTACAACTATTAGATAAACTGAAGAGTAACAAATCACCTGGACCAGATGATATACATCCAACGGTGTTGAAAGAACTGAAATATGAGATTGCAGACCTGCTATTAGTAATCTATGAACTATCATTAACATCATCTGTAATACCTGAAGATTGGAAGATGGCCAACCTCATGCCAATTTTTAAAAAGGGTTCCAGGGTTGATCCGGGAAACTACAGACTGGTGAGCCTGACGTCAGTACCGGGAAAAATGATAGAAACCATCATAAAGAACAAAATTGCTGAACATGTAGATAGTCATGGCGTAATGGGAGACAGCCAACATTGCTTTAGACAAGGAAGATCTTGTCTTTCTAATCTGTTATGTTTTTTGAAGGTGTGAATAAACAGGTAGACAAAGGTGAGTCGGTTGATATAGTGTATTTGGACTTTCAGAAAGCCTTTGACAAGGTCCCTCATCAGAGACTTTTGGCAAAACTAAAGAGTCATGGGATAGAAGACAGTGTACTACTGTGGATCAGGAACTGGTTAAAAGATAGAAAGCAGAGGGTAGGGCTAAATGGCTAATTTTCCCAATAAAGAAAGGTGAATAATGGTGTGCCTCAGGGATGTGTGCTGGGTCTGCTGCTTTTTTAACATATTCATAAATGACCTGGAAAAGGGAATAATGAGTGAGGTTATCAGATCTGCAGATGAGACAAAACTTTTTAAAGTTGTTAAAACCCATGAGGATTGTGAAAATTGCAAGAGGATCTTGATAAATTGGAAAACTGGTCATCAAAATGACAGATGAAATTTAATGTGGACAAGTGCAAAGTTATGCACCTTGGGAAGAACAATCCAAACTATGGTTACACAATGCAAGGTTCCACATTAGGAACCACCACCCAGGAAAAAGATTTAGGCGTCATTGTGGGTAACATGTTAAAACACTCCGCCCAGTATGCAGCGGCGGCCAATAGAGCAGATAGAATGCTAGGTATCATAATGGAGTAGATACCACACCATTCACAGAAGATGTGTTAGAACAACTTGCAAAACTGAAAGTGGACAAGGCCATGGGACCAGATAGGATACATCACAGGATACTGAAAGAGCTCAGAGAAGTTCTTGCTGGGCCGTTAAAGGATGTTTTCAAGAGATCCTTGGAAACAGGAGAGGTTCCTCAGGACTGGAGAATGACCTATCTGGTACCTCTTCACAAAAGTGGTGACAGGGAAAAAGTGACAAACTACAGGTCCGTGAGCCTTACTTCGGTGGCGGGAAAAGTAATGGAGGCGCTCCTGGAAGAGCATATAGTTGACTTTCTCAAAACCAACAGGTTGCAAGATCCGAGGCAACATGGTTTTACCGAAGAACGATCTTGCCAAACAAATCTGATTGAGTTCTTTGACTGAGTGACCAGAGAACTAGATCAGGGGCATGCAATGGATGTCATCTACCTGGATTTCAGCAAAGCCTTTGATACTATTCCTCATAGGAGGCTTATCAATAAACTCAGTAGTTTGGGAATGGATCCCTAGGTGGTAAACTGGATCAGAAATTGTTTGACTGACAGACGACAGAAGATGATTGTAAATGGAGCTCACTCAGATGAAAGGAAGGTGATTAGCGTGGTGCCCCAAGGTTCGGTCCTGGGCCCTGCACTGTTCAATGTATTTGTGAGTGATATTGCTGAAGGACTGAATGGAAAAGTCTGTCTTTTTTTAGATGACACGAAAATTTGCAACAGAGTGGACTCCCCCGAGGGAGTGCTTAACATGAGGAGGGATC
This sequence comes from Ichthyophis bannanicus, assembly GCA_033557465.1. Classification (NCBI taxonomy): domain Eukaryota; kingdom Metazoa; phylum Chordata; class Amphibia; order Gymnophiona; family Ichthyophiidae; genus Ichthyophis; species Ichthyophis bannanicus. The sequence continues at coordinate 25,439,766 of CM066035.1, forward strand.
TGCAAAAGCTGGAGGAATGGTCTGATGCTTGGCAATTGAGATTTAATGCGAAGAAGTTCAGTGTCATGCACTTGGGTAGCAGAAATACAAAGGAAATGTACGCGATAGGGGGCGAGAGGTTGTTGTGCACGGAGCAGGAGAAAGACCTCGGTGTGATTATTTCTGTAGATCTCAAGGTGGCAAAACAGTGTAACAAGGCGGTGGCAAAAGCCAGGAGGATGTTGGGCTGCATTTGAAGAGGAATTACCAGCAGAAAGGAAGGGGTACTAGTGCCACTGTATAAGTCTCTGTTGAGGCCTCACTTGGAATACTGTGTTCAGTTTTGGAGACCGTATCTTGCAAAGAATGTAAAAAGAATGTAAGCTGTTAAGAGGAAGGCAACCAAAATGATTTGGAGCCTGCATCAGAAGCCTTAGGAGGAGAGATTTGAAGACCTAAATATGTACACTTTGGAGGAGAGGAGGGATAGGGGAGATATGATTCAGACCTTTAAATTCTTAAAGAGAAATAATGAACAAACAAAGCTCTTCCAGAGACGGGGAAGCTGTAAAACTAGAGGGCATGACATGAAGCTGCAAGGTGGTAAATTGAAAGGCAATATCAGGAAATACTTTTTTACTGAAAGGGTTGTGGATGCTTGGAATGCCCTCCTGATGGAGGTGGTGGGGGCAAACACAGTGATGGAATTCAAAGTGACCTGGGACAGACACAGTGGATCACTTTACAGCAGCAAGATTAAATCAAAATAAACTGAACCATCTAATTTCTCAACAAATAGGGGTGTCCTACACGGAGCGATTGGGGGGCGGAGCGGTGGGTTCACCCCTAAACAAAGAAACAAAGATATGGGGAGGGGTGCACCTGCTCCTGTTGGGTTCACCTCTAAGCAAAGATATGGGTAGGGGTGCACCTACTCCTGCTATATTGCTGGGCAGACTAGATGGACCAAACTGGTCTTTATCTGCCGTCATTTACTATGTAAGGACTGAATGGAAAAGTCTGTCTTTTTGCAGATGACACAAAAATTTGCAACAAAGTGGACTCCCCTGAGGGAGTGGTTAACATGAGGAAAGATCTACAAAAGCTGGAAGAATGGTCTAATGCTTGTCAATTAAGATTTAATGCGAAGAGGTGCAGTGTCATGCACTTGGGTAGCAGAAATCCAAGGGAAATGTACGCGATAGGGGGTGAGAGGTTGGTGTGCATGGATCAGGAGAAAGACCTTGGTGTGATTATTTCTGAAGATCTCAAGGTGGCAAAACAGTGCGACAAGGCGGTGGTAAAAGCCAGGAGGATGTTGGGCTGCATACAAAGAGGAATTACCAGCAGAAAGGAAGAGGTACTTATTCCACTGTACAAGTTACTGGTGAGGCCTCACTTGGAATACTGTGTTCAGTTTTGGAGACCATATCTTGCAAAGGATGTAAAAAGACTGGAAACTGCTCAGAGGAAGGCGACCAAAATGATTTGGAGCCTACGTCAGAAGCCTTATGAGAAGAGACTTGAAGACCTAAATATGTACACTTTGGAGGAGAGGAGGGATAGGGGAGATATGATTCAGACCTTTAAACACATAAAGAGAAATAATGAACAAACAAAGTTCTTCCAAAGACGGGGAAGCTGTAAAACTAGAGGGAATAACATGAAGATGCAAGGTGGTGCATTGAAAGGGAATGTCAGGAAATACTTTTTCACTGAAAGGGTAGTGGATGCTTGGAATGCCTTCCCGATGGAAGTGGTGGGGGCAAACACAGTGACGGAATTCAAAATGACATGGGACAGACACAGTGGATCCCTTTACAGCAACAAGATTAAATCAAATTAAACTGAACCATCTAATTTCTCAACAAATAGGGGTGTCCTACATGGACCGGTCGGTTCACCCCTAAACAAAGACATAGGGAGGGTGGCCTGCACAGAGGGGCAGGTGCACCTACTCTTTCCATCTTACTGGACAGACAAGATGGACAATACTTGTCTCTATCTGCCGTCTTTACTCTGTTACTATAAGGAAAGGAATGGAAAATAAAGGATATTATAATGCCTCTGTATCATTTCATGGTGCTACTGCACCTTGAATATTGTGTGCAGTTCTGGTCACAGTATCTTAAAAAGGATATAGCTTTATTAGAAAAGGTTCGGAGAAGAGCCACCAAAATGGTAAAGGGGATGGAAGGATACCCCTATGAAGAAAGTCTAAAAATGTTAGGGCTCTTCAACCTGGAAAAGAAATCGCTGAGGGGAGATATGATAGAAGTCTATAAATTAATGAACGAAGTGGAACGGGTAAACGTAGATCAACGTTTTACATTATCAGAATATAGAAAGACTAGGGGACATGCAGTGAAGCTACAGGGTAAACTATTTAAGATAAATAAGAGAAAATATTTTTTTCACTCAACGTGTAATCAAACTCTGGAATTTATGAGAGGATAGTAGTAAAGGCTGTTAGTTTAGCTGGGTTTAAAAAAGGTTCCTGGAGGAAAGGTCCATAAACCATTATTAAAAAGGGACCCAGGATATCAATGCTTGACCTAATACAAGCATTGTGGAACCTGTGTCTTTTGGGGAAACTGCTAGGTGCGTATGACCTAGATTGGCCACTGTTGGAAACAGGATACTGGGTTGATGGACCTTGGTCTGACCCATTATGGCATATCTTATGTTCTTATGAAGGGGGGAGAGATGATTCAGAGGGAGACTAGTGTGGAACAAGTTGCAGTAGTCAAGACAGAAGGGGACTAGAGAGTGGATATGTTCTGAATGCAAGGGGCAAACTTCACTGATGATGGTATAGAGAAATGAATGACCCCCAAGTTTGTGAGCCAAGGAAACTTGGGAGGAATAGTGATCTCCTGGAACAAGCAGGAATGAGTCTTCACATATGGGTATCGTCGGTACCGACGGAGCCTGCGCGGGAATGCTCCCCAGCGTCCAAAAGGAAAGCTTTTGTGAGCATCCCACAGTGCCTGCGCGCTGCTTTCCCGCCTTTCCCAACCGCCTCTCTCCAGTTCTTCTTTTCTGCGGAGCCAGCAGGTCGCGTTCCTGTCACCGCTGAAGAATTTCTTATTTTCTTTTATTTCTTTGGTCGCGTGTCTGCCTTCTTGACGCCGGACCGGTACCGCCGGTCTTTTCTTTCTTTATTCTAAAAAAATATATATATATAACTACTGTTTTTCTCACTTCAGTGCATTTTTTCTTTCTGTGGCCTTAGGCCTACGGAGTGGAGGAGTAGCCTAGTGGTTATAACACTGGCTTGGTAACCAAGCAACCAGGGTTCGATTCCCTGCACGAAGTGCAGCGGCACTATTTCTGTCACCGACACCCATGACTGGTGTCTAAAATGTTTAGGTCCTGATCATTCCATTACAGATTGTGAGTCCTATTCCATGATGTCTAAAAGAGGTCTACAGAATCGAGCAGCCAAGCTCAGTACCCTGTTTCCCTCTGATGCAGCTTCGGTGGCATCGACGTCTTCCAGGGCTGCTTCTTCCTCCCATGGATCTCAGGTAACCAAACTTAAGTCCAGCCGGTCCTCGAAGTGTCTATCTCCCTCTAAGTATCGAGATGCCTCCGGGCTTGCTCTTGAGGAATCCGCACCAGCAAAATTACCCCGGCGGGAGGCTCCGGCTTCCAAAGCTTTATCTATGGGGTCACAGGTTGACATCGATGGCTCGGCCTCGACCGATCACCTGTTGCCATGTTCTGGGGTACCGGTGGTTCCTACTGGTACCGACATCCAGACATTGGTGGCGTCGATGGATCAGAATATTCTGACCATGCAGCGTGCCATCACAGCATTCATACAAGCTGCGACGCCTTCGGTACCGTAATAAACTCCGTTGTCGGTACCGATACCGGCACCGATATCTGTTCCGGTGCCGGTACCGATTGCATCGACATCGGCTTCGGTGTCGACTGCAGCAGTACACTGTTCTGTGATGCCCATCGGTACCGAATCGGTACCGATCACTCCCGATGTCGATACCACCCGGTACGCGTATCGGGCTCTGCAGGAGCATCCAGACAGGGGATACTTTGATTCCTCTGAAGACTCTGATGAATCAGAGGCCTCTATCGAAGCATCGGTGATCCTTCCTCAGGAGCCCTCTTCTCCAAAAAGGAGAATGTCTCCTCCAGAAGACTTGTCTTTTCAAGACTTCATTAGGGAAGTGGCCAGGGGCCTTTCCATCTCAGTGGCCCCTGAGACAGAGCCTAGAGCCAAAAAATTAGATATTTTACAATATCCTAAGGCTCCTAAAGAGTCAGCCACTTTACCAATACATGAGATTCTTTATGATCACATGTTGGGCATATGGGAGACTCCTCTCACCCCCTCCCCTCCTTCTCGTAGGTTGGACACCATGTATCGTGTTCCTCCTTGTCCTGGCTTTCATAAGACTCAGCTTCCTCACCACTCCATTGTGGTGGAGTCTGCTGTGAAAAAGATCAAGAGTACAAAAAGGCACTCTTCTACTCCTCCAGGAAGAGAATGCAGAACCTTAGATGCCTTTGGCAGGAGAATTTTCCAGGCCAATATGCTTGTTGCCAGAATCAACTCCTATAGTCTCTATATGGGGATGTTTCTAAAAGAAGTTACAGATCATCTGCAAACTTTGTCTCCTTTTATTTCAGAAGATAAAAGGGAAGAGTTTCTCACCTGGCTTAAACATGCCCAGGATATTTCCAAGTTTTCCAACCGTGCAGCCTTTGACTCTTTTGAAGGTGCCAGCAGAGCCTCGGCTATTGCCATAGGTGCACGCAGAGTTGCTTGGTTACAAGCTTCTGATTTGGAACCCTGGGTTCAGGATGGACTAGGAAACCTTCCTGGTACAGGTGAAAACCTTTTTGGCAAAGATTGGCAAGCAAAGGCCACCCAGATGGATGCTGAAAATTTTGCTTTAGATAGACTTTCAAAGTCTACTTCTGCTCCTTTTAAGAAAAGGTTGTTCAAAAAGGGTTTTTTCCCCAAAAAAGGGAAATATTATTCTGCTTATGGTCAGCAGGCATCTTCTGCGGGTCGTTTTGCTACAAAGAGACAGCAACAACCGAAACAGGCCAAGCCTAAGGCTGCTAGGACTACTACGGCCCAACAGCCTCAGCCTCCTCAGGGCCTTTGACTTACAACTAGAGAACTTAGCCTTTCTGGCTCTAGAACATCCAGAGCCTCTCACCATTCCAGGAAGGTTAGCTCACTTTGCTCCCAGATGGGAACAAATCACAGCAGAGCAATGGACCCTCTCCATCATAAGGGAAGGGTACAAGCTTCATTTCTTAAACCTTCCCCCTCACACCATGGTGAGACAGTTCAATTCTCCATCTCTCCTCAACCTTCTGGGTCAGGAGATTGCTACCCTTCTTGCCCAAGGGGCAATAGAAGAAGTACCCCTTCTTCAACAGGGCTCAGGGTTCTACTCCCCCTACTTTCTCATCCCAAAGAAAACAGGGGGCTACAGACCCATTTTAGATCTCAGAGAATTGAACAAGTTTCTATGCAAGGATAAATTCAAGATGACTTCTCTCGGTACTCTCCTTCCATACCTCCAGAGTCAGGACTGGCTTTGTTCTCTAGATCTCAAGGATGCGTACACCCATGTCTTCATCCATCCAACACACAGAAGGTTCCTTCAGTTCCTTTTCCAAGGAAAGCACTATCAATACAAAGTGCTTCCCTTCGGTCTGGCCTCTGCCCCAAGGGTGTTCACAAAATGCATGGCAGTAGTAGCTGCATTTCTACACACTCTAGGAATATTTGTATTCCCATATCTGGACGACTGGCTCATCTGAGCTCCATCCCAGTCAGAGGCCCAGGCTTCCCTGGCCTGCACAAGCCGTATCCTTCAATATCTGGGACTTGTAATAAACATCCCAAAATCCCGTCTCACCCCTACTCAATCTCTGGAGTTCATAGGGGCCTTACTGGATACCACCACTGCAAGGGCCTATCTTCCCTAGGCCCGTTGCCTACGCTTGGTGTAGTTAGCCTCCCAGATTCAGTTAAACTACCATTTAACTGCTCGAGAAATGTTACAGCTGTTAGGCCACATGGCATCCACTGTGCATGTGGTCCCTTATGCTCGCCTTCACATGAGGGCAGCTCAGTGTACTTTGTCCACCCAATGGACCCAGGCATCAGGGTGCCTGTCAGACAAAATAGCAACTTCCAGTCACCATTTTTGCTCTCTCCAGTGGTGGAAGTCCACCCAAAATCTGTTGCTGGGGTCCCCCTTTCAACAGGTGTTACCCCAAGCAACCCTCACAACAGATGCCTCCCCAAAGGGTTTGGGGGCTCATCTACAAGATCTCTCCACCCAGGGCATCTGGTCTCCACAGGAGACATCTCTACATATCGACCTCTTAGAGCTCAGAGCAATTTTTCTAGCTCTCAGAGTCTTCCACACCCTGCTCAGCTACAAGACAGTCCTCATCCACACGGACAACCAAGTAGCCATGTTCTATGTGAACAAGCAGGGAGGGACTGGCTCTCTGTCACTTTGCAACGAAGCTCTGAGATTGTGGGCCTTCGCCAGAGAGCATCAAATTCATCTCATGGCAGTGTATCTTCCAGGGGTTCAAAAATCTTGGGCAGACAGACTCAGTCGAGTTCTGCTTCCACACGAATGGTCCCTCCATGGGGACCAGATAACCAGGATCTTTCAAATTTGGGGAACCCCAGACATAGACCTGTTTGCAAGTCCGTGGAATGCCAAACTTCCCCGGTTCTGTTCCAGGATTCCGTGTCAGGGAGTTCAGGCCATGGATGCCTTCCTCTTTCATTGGGGGCAAGATTTCCTCTATGCCTTTCCACCCATTCCCCTAATTCACAAGACACTGTTCAAGCTTCAGAGAGACAGGGGGTCTATGATTCTCATAGCTCCACGTTGGCCACGCCAAGTGTGGTACCCTCTACTTCTTCATCTCTCTCAAGCTTCCTCCCTGGACTTGGTATCTGCTCCAGACCTCCTGTCCCAGGAGGAGGGAACGTTGTGGCACCCAAATCCCCAGTCTCTTCATCTCAGGGCCTGGTTGCTGAAGGCCTTGACCTTCAAGATTTACATCTTTCTCATCAGGTGAAGGATATCCTTCATGCTTCCAGAAAGCCTTCCACTAGACGTTCCTATGCTTTTAAATGGAAAAGGTTTAGCATTTGGTGTGCAGAGAAGGGTCTTAACCCTCTTGCAATACCTCTGAATTCTTTACTAGAGTATTTGCTGCATTTATCCCATGCAGGCCTTAAAACAAATTCAGTAAGAGTCCATTTGAGTGTTATTGCAGCATCCCTTAAGCCTCTCAATGGACAGCCTATTTCCTCTCATCCTCTTATAGCAAGATTCATGAGAGGCCTTCTTTTGACTGAACCTCCCATTAGACCACCTCCAGTGGCATGGGACTTGAATCTGGTTCTTGGCCAGCTTATGAAGCCACCCTTTGAACCCTTAGCTACTACCTCCTTGAAATTTCTTTCCTGGATGGTTATTTTTCTCATTGCGGTCACTTCAGCTTGCCGCATCAGTGAGCTGCAAGCCTTGGTGGCTAATCCTCCTTATACAAGGTTCCATCATGACAAGGTAGTCCTCAGGACCAATCCACACTTTATGCCTAAAGTGGTTTCACCTTTTCATCTAAATCAAGAGATGTATTTACCTATCTTTTTTCCAGGACCTCATGCATCAAGTGCAGAGAGGAATCTCCATACCCTGGATTGTAAAAGAGCGCTCGCTTTTTACTTAAAAAGGACACAGCAACATAGAAAGTCCTCTCAACTCTTTGTTGCTTTTGATCCCTCTCATTTAGGACTTCCAGTCTCTAAGAGAACTCTGTCCAATTGGATTGCTCAGTGTATTTCTTTCGCCTACCAGAGTAAGAACCTTTCTCTAGAGGGCCATGTCACAGCTCACAATGTGAGGGCCATGGCAGCCTCTATGGCTCATCTAAACTCTGTGTCCATCGACCAAATCTGTCGAGTGGCCACCTGGGCCTCGGTTCATACCTTTACAGCCCTTTACTGCTTGGACAAGGACTCCCGCCGGGATGCCTTGTTTGGTCAGGCTGTTCTTAAACACCTGTTCCATGCTTAAACAACTCCTACCCCCCATCCCTGGTTGGATGCCCGAGATTCATAAAGGGAGGTAGAGCCCTTCTCAGGGACTCAGAACCTTGCGGATCTCCCTGGCATCTCTAGCTGGGGAGTCCCCATATGTGAAGACTCATTCCTGCTTGTTCCTGGAGATAGCACAGTTACTTACCCTGTAACAGGTGATCTGTGTGAACAGCAGGAATAAGTCTTCACAACCCACCCACCTCCCCTAGGAGTTGTATCTCTCTATCTATCTTTCCTTTCCTCTCTCTCTCTCTTTGTCTCAGCTTAAAACTCGAACTGGAGAGAGGCGGTTGGGAAAGGCGGGAAGGCAGCGCGCAGGCACTGTGGGATGCTCCCAAAAGCTTTCCTTTTGGACGCTGGGGAGCGTTCCCGTGCAGGCTCCGTCGGTACCGACGATACCCATATGTGAAGACTTATTCCTGCTGTTCCCAGAGATCACCTGTTACAGGTAAGTAACTGTGCTTTATCCAGAGAAATAGAGAAAGGAGAATGGTGGGAAGTTGGTTTAGGGGTAAAGATAAGGAGCTCTGTTTTAGCCATGTTCATTTTCAGTTAGTGGTGAGACATCAAGGCAGCAACATCAGAGAAGTAGGTGCTGAGATATGGGCCTGGATTCCTGGAGAGATTTTGGGTGCAGAGAGGTAGATCTGAGCGTCATCAGCATAAAGATGGTATTGAAAACCATGGGAGGAGGTGAGATGTGCAACTGCAAAGGGAGTGGAGGGGGGAGGGAGATGGGGCGATAATTAGAAGACAAGGTAGGGGTGTTTTGTTATTTTTTGAGGGGAGGTGTCACCACAGCATGTTTTGAAGGCAGTAGGAACAGTTAGTTGCAGTGGAAAGTGATAGGTTAAGGATACTTAACCTATCACTTTCAAGTTACTATCCCTGTTATAATGTAAGCAAAAGATCTTGTTCTAATGCAAAATGTTGTTATAATGTAAACCGCACTGATTCTAAATAGCGCGGTATATAAGAATTTGTAATAAATAAATAAACAAATGGAAGGGATGACAGTGGAAGGAATAGAGCTTAGTAGATGGATGGGAATGGAATCAGAGGAGCAAGGAGTGACTTTGGGGATGGAGAGATGACGTGCGGTTTCATCCTCTGGTGATTTTAGAAAAAGAAGAAAGGACAGAGGCTGAGAAGGATCTGGAATAGAAGAGGGGGAAGGGGGATAGAGAACAGGTTCAAATTTAGACTGTAAGCCCTTTGGGGACAGGGAAATGCCTCCTGTACCTGAATGTCATGTCCCTTGAACTACTACTGGAAAGGTGGGAGCTAAATACTAATAAATAAAATAAGTAAAAACGTAAGACCAATTTTGTGGACATTATCACAAAGAAAACGAGAAAATAAGGAAAATAAGTAACCAAAAAACACTCATCCCAAAACCACAAATGGCTTGCCCACTCAAAAATAGGGTGTCCTCTTTGTGCTGAGGGTTGGCAGAAAGAGATTATGACCTGCCTACAAAACAGGACCCATAAATCAATAACAACAATTATTATAAAAACACAGTGAGTTCAGTCATCAAATGTTTAGTCTCATATAGTGGAGAGATGGGGCCTTCCAGTATTTAGTTGATGGCCACTCAGGAGAATGCCAGAGTGGAGAACTTCTTTGGCTGCAGGAAGGATTCACAGGAAGTGGGCTTGGATGTCATGTTTCAGTAGTGGCCCAGGAGGGACTTCTGGATGTCTTCCTTCTGTGATGCTCTGTGAGCTGTCTATTGTGCAGAATTTGGTCCCACCCAGGATTGGTGATTCGAGCCTTCTGCAGATTGCTTTGCAGACCATGGTATGTGGCGCTCTTGAGCCTGTTGGTGGGGCTTTCTCCTTGCTCCCTCAAGAGAGGTGCCTCCTGCAGTGAGGGCTGCTTGTGATGGAGGATCTCATTCACTTCTTGCTTATGATGTGAGCCTTGAGAGATTTAGGTGCCCAAGAAGGGCTACTCTGGAATGGTAAAACATAGAAACATGATGGCAGAAAAAGACCACATGGCCTATCTAGTCTGCCCTTCCATATCAACTACAACAGTCCCCTTTTTTCCTTTAGAGATCCTCTGTGTTTGTCCCATGCTTCTTTGAATTCAGATACTGTCCTCATCTCTACTATCTCTGAGAGACTATTCGAAGCATCTACCTCTCTTTCCATAAAGAAATATTTCCTCATATCACTCCTGAATCTATCCCCTTTCACCCTCATCCTATGTCCCCTCATAGCAGAGCTTGCTTTCAATCGAAAGAGGCTCTCCTGTGCATTTATGTCACAGAGATATTTAAATGTCTCAATCATATCACGTCTATCCCGCCTTTTCTCTAAAGTATACATATTAAGATCCTTAAGTCAGTCCTCATATGCTTTATAATGAAGACCACTAGTAGCAACCTTCTGCACAGACTCCAACCTGTTTATATCCTTTTGAAGGTGTGGTCTCCAGAATTGCACGCAATACTCCAAATGAGGTCACACCAAAGACATATAGAGGCACCTCCTTTCTTCTGCTGGCCATTCCTCTCCCTATACACCCAAGCATCCTTCTAGCTTTCGCTGTTGCCTTTTCTACCTGTTTAGCTATTTTAAGATCATCAGACACAATTACAACTAGGTCCCGCTCTTCTTTTGTGGACAGAAGTACTTCACTCTCTATACTATATTGCTCCCTTGGATTGCTGTAGTCCAAATGCATGACCTTGCATTTTTTAACATTAAATCTCAGCTGCCAAATTCTAGACCATTCTTTAAGTTTAGCTAGATACCTCCTCATGTTATCTACACCTTCCTGGGTGTCTTCTCTATTGCAGATTTTGGTATCATTTGCAAAGAGGTAAACCTTACCCGACAGCCGTTCCGCTATATCACTAACGAAGATGTTAAAAAGACTCAGACCAAGAACACATCCCTAGGGCACAGCACTGGTAACTTCCTCCTCCTCAGAGTGAGCTCCATTTACCTGTACCATTTGCTGCCTCCCACTGAACCAATTTCTAACCCAAGCAGTAACTTTAGGATCCATCCCTAGGGTGTTCAGTTTGTTTATAAGTTGCCTGTGCGGAACGGTGTCAAAGGCTTTACTGAAATCTAAATACACCACATCTAGTGCTTTTTCTTGGTCCAACTCCCTGGTCACCCAGTCAAAGAAATCAATCAGGTTTGTCTGACAAGATCTGCCTCTGGTGAATCCATGCAGCTTCGGATCCGGTAATCTGTTGGACTCCAGAAACCTCACTATTTTCTTCTTTAGCAGCGTTTCCAATAATTTACTCAACATAGAGATTAGACTAACTGTCCTGTAGTTTTCAACCACATCCTTACTTCTGCTTTTGTGTAAAGGGGCCACATGTGCCTCTCTCCAGTCCTCTAGCACCAGAGACCGGGGGGGGGGGGGGGGGCCACTACTTCTTACGTTTAAGTAAGCATCTAGGAGGCAAAAATTGTCACTCTACTGTTCTCCTTGTAGTTTAGTATGGTCCAGGGGTTAATCTTGAACTTACTTAAGGTGTAGGTTGTGCCCTGGTGTGCTTCAGGGCCATATCTAAGGCTTGTCCTTGGTAGCACACCCTAACGTTTCCTGCTTCCCTAAGGGAGTGATGAAGATCTGCCCTCCAGTGCATCCATATGTTTGTCAGTGGAGTTTTTCTGAGTGTTGAATGCTTTGAAAGGGTCCCCCTCTCTTTTTGAGCCCCTTTATAAGGCCTTCAGATTGCAGACCTACTATTAGTAATCTGTGAACTATCATTAAAATCCTCTGTAGTATCTGAGGATTGGAGAGTGGCCAATGTAACTCCAATTTTTTTTTTATAACTTTGTTTATAAACATGAGGCACGTACAAATAAAGCAATGTTTTCAGACAGCCATCCCACTGATTTAACAGCAACGTTTCTCATTATATTTACAGTGCTTTGTATTAAAACATTGAACTCTCACTCAACAAGGAAACCTTTAATACTAACTAAGAAGAGTGATACCCAAACTTCTGTTGCTTCCAAGTTGGTGAGCAACACTCACCGTTACACAATTCAGCACCCATTGCCAATAAATGTTCTTCTCCACCCAAAACTAACATAAGCGACAAAACACGGGGGTCGAGCAAGAGAAGCCAAACTTAAAAATCAAAATCAATAGAAAAAGAACATATTAAAAGATACCCTCGGTGCACATAAACCACGGAATTTCCTCCCCCTATATGATGGCAGAGATGGGCAGAGAGAACAGACAGGGCGACTCGAACCATCCAATGCAACTGAGCAGATCCCATGCTCCTCGGGGAAGTGCAACCTCTAACAGATGCACCAATATAAAATCAAGAGATATTCCGAGAGGAGACATGGGGCCATCACTGTAAGTCCCTATATACATCCCAGTCATCCTCCCATCTGTTCACTCATCCATTAATGTAGGGGGACCACACTCGCTCAAAATGCTCCAGATGCCTTTCAGCATAGCAGAGAGCTTATCAGTGTTCATCACATTGTTAACTCGGACTTGCCAGTCCACCGCCCTAGGCCCGTATTCTCCTCTCCACTGCTGCGCCACCACCATTCTGGCGGCCACAAGGAGTTGCTCTATCAGCTCCTTCCAAACCTGCAGGACCAACCACCTCACCCAGGTCCAGCCCTAAGAGACAGATAGCGGGCTTCACCAGCAGTCGGGTACCTGTAATGGAGTTTATCCAAGCCATTACCTGTCCCCAAAACCTCCATGCCTTAGGGGCACTCCCACCACATATGATAAAATGAGCCCACCCTGCCGCAACCCCGCCAACACAAAGCTGATCCTCGTGCACCCCAACGCTGCAAGTGTTGTGGCGTAGTGTAGCTCGCTGCAGCAACTTAAAATGAGTACTACGGCAACTAGTACTCCATGCGCACCGATAGAGCCACCGGTGAATGTCATGCCAGTCTTCCTCCAGCAGGGTGCACCCCAAGAAATTATGCCAACTGTCACATGAGCTCCGACCCCCAGGAAAAACCAGCTGCAGCAGGGCCTGATAGACATTATCCCCCCGCCACCCCAGACCTTCCCCAGAGACAAGCTCTTCAAGTTCTAAGGCCAGCCACAACAACTGCGACCAGTGATCTTCCCGAGTGACATAATGATGGATCTGGAAGTATTGAAAAAAGGGGACTCTGACCCCTCCCCCCTTGTGATCAGCTGCTCCAGACTCATAAATATATCAGCCTCCACCAGGTCCTTAAACCTGAGAAGACCATTCGCCATCCAGCTGCGGCACAGGTGGCGAAAGTCTGACCCACTAAAGGGGCGAAAATCCCAGATTTTTGCATCCACGACCAGAGTTCCTCTAAACCCTCCTCACTGCCGTACCTGAAACATCACCTGAGCCAGAGGGACTATGTGACCCTCTGCAACCTTCGCGCCCCCCCCCCCCCCCAAGCTCAAACAGCGATTGAGGTGAAATCCAATTCCTCTCCATCTGGACCCACTGCACATCAGGTGGTCGTACATAATGATATCTTAGTCCACGAAGGACAGCGACCTTATAATATAAGGACAGTTTAGGACAGCCCAGCCCGCCCATCTCGACAGATCGAACCATCTGGTCCCAACCAATTCTCGCCTTTTTAGACAGTTTAAATACAAAAAACCTAAAAAACCTTTCCAACTTAGCGAAAACCCCCGCTGGTATCTTAAGAGGCAGTTGGGAGGGGGGCGGAGCCTGATGTCCAGCGGGTTAGACGCTTTGCGCTGAAGCTCCCGAGGGGCCTACTCAGAATCCTGACTTAATACCTACATTAACTTAATATTTTGCTCCGAACTTACCGGGGTGCCTCGGGGGAGATGGCGGCCCATAAACCAGCGCGCTTAGACTTCGGATCTCCCTCTTCTTCACACGGAAAACGTTCCAAGACAGAGCTGCCTTCCCCACAAAAGATGGTGCCATTTCGGGATAACCCCGAACTGCAACAGGAGATCTTGGAGGAAATACGTGGTGTGAAGGAACTGGTGCAGTCCAACGGAGAAGCGCTCCGAGCCATGAGAGAAGATTTTGGTGTACTTCAGGATCGTTTTGAAGGTCTTTCATTACGGCAGGACAATATGGCGGGGGTCCTCGACTCGCACGTGGTGCGCTTGGTGAAACTGGATGAGGCTGAGCGTCAGATACAGAATCTACAAAAAGAGTTAGAGGATAGCAATAATCGAGCCCGTCGCAACAATGTAAGGCTCATTGGTGTACCGGAGGGCGCGGAAGCAGGAGATATGAGAGAATTCCTGGTCAAAACTCTTCCCTCCTTGCTGAAGATTACTTTTCACAGAGATCTGGAAATTGACCGAGCACATCGTGTTCCTACCAGCATGGCGCTCAATCGGACGACCCCCCGGCCCATCATTTTTCGTCTACTGAGATATCAGCAAGTTGAGCAAATTCTAAATGCTGCCCGGGCGAATCGTCATTTGGAGTTTGAAAATCATAAAGTCTCCTTCTTCCCTGACTTGGCTAAGCCCACAGCTGACCGTCGGAAGAGACTCCTTGCTTTTCGACCTAGACTTCAACAATTACAGGCTCGCTTCGGCATCTTATATCCAGCGAAGCTCAGAGTGACTCTCCATAACCAAACTCGTACCTTCGAAGATCCTGATCTGCTAGCAACATTTCTAGCTTCTAAAGAAGCAGACCAGATGCGCTAATCCAACAGCTTGGATGGAATCCGCTGGAACTGTCCGCCATTTTGAATGGCCCGATGTGGTGATCGCTGCCTGAAACGGAGACTGCCTGGACTTTTCTTTCTCTTTATATATACCTTGTTGGTCTCCTTTCTTTCCATGATGAGATCCTTGGTTAGTCTCGGAGCCTGCATAGCATTGTAGGATTTATGTTTCAATTCAGGCCTTCTCTGGGGTTTCTCCCCGCAGACATCAGGCCGCCAGTAATTTCTGGGGTTTTGCTTCTTCTCTAAGGCACTCCGGTGCTTATTTTGTTATAAGGGGCGCTTCATGGTTTTCCTTAGTTTAATTCCTATCATGTTGTTTCTGCAGTCATTTACTGGTACTATGAGCGACATTGTGTACCTCTGTGTGCTATTATGTTTCTTTTTCAGATTGTTTAACTATTTGGCATGGCTTCATGTACGTTATCATTACTGACTGTAAAAGGCATCAATAGTCCATTCCAAAGAAGGACAATCCCTAGCTCTCTTAATCATGATTATTCTGAGTTAGTGTTTTTTCAGGAGGCCCATTTACTGGGCATAGCTATTTCCTATCTCCTTCATTACGACATACTGGAAATTGGCTTCCATCTGAACCTCAATGATTGGTGGAATTATGTCCATTTTACTGTAATTATGAGCAACTACCTCGTATGTCAATCTCTTCCACTCAAGCCCTTCACTGCTTGTTTAAAAGGAAGGTGTTCCATGATTATGTTCTAACTGCTAACTGCTCTCCTTTGGCTGTTTACTTTTGTATACATTTCTGTCACAGGATCAGCCTGTATCATCAATACCATTTCTGCTTGTTTGCTGTACAATAACTGATGTGTGTAAGCGCTTATGTGATGACTCTTATTAGCTTAGAGAAGAAGCATAGGGTGGGGGGTAATTGGGGTTGTTTTCCTTATTGTATGTGTGTATTTGTATCTTTTGGTGTGTTGTTACTTTTGTTTGTTGTAAAATGAAAATAAACGTCTTAAAAAAAAAAAAGAGGCAGTTGGGAAAACAGATACAGCAGTTTAGGAAGGACCACCATTTTCAAAGCAGCCGCCCGGCCCATCCAACTCAGGGTCAACTCTCGCCAACTCATCAACTCCTCCTGAATTTTTGCAATTAACGGGGCATAATTGAGGGAAAAGAGCTCCCCTACACTAGGGGGGAGAGCTTAACCCCCAAGTACTTCACCGGACCATTCGCCAACCGGATTGGACTGCTCCATGGGAGTACAAGCACGGTCCTCCCAAGAGGCCAGATCTCCGACTTATTCAGATTCACCTTGAACCCCGACACCACTGTAAACTCCCCGAGTAGCCGTTCCAACCCCTTCAAAGACTGCTCTGGGTTTTCTAAGAAGATCACCGTATCGTTGGCATATAGTGACACGCAGTGCGGGACTGAATTAACCGTAATAGGGGTAATATCTGCGGCCGACCGCAACAAACGAGCAAGGGGCTCGATAGCCAATGTAAATAGGAACGGAGACAGAGGACAACCCTGTCTCGTTCCCCGATAGAGCCGGAAACTATTAGAATGCACCCCGTTAACCGACACCCATGCACGAGGGGCTGCGTAAAGTGCCCACACCCAACCCACAAACCGTTCCCCCAGCCCAAATGTAGTCAGAACCGCCACCAGATACTTCCATTCAATGCAGTCGAATGCCTTTTCTGTATCTAAAAATACACAACAAGCTGCCTTAGGGGCTCGTGACATATGAAGAATGATATTCACTAACCTTCGTACATTGTCAGTAATTTGCCACCCCCGAATAAACCCAGATTGATCTGGATGAACTAAATCTGAGATAACCGCATCTAACCGGTGGGCAAGCACCCGTGCAAATATCTTCGCATCACTATTCAGCAATGATATAGGGCGATGGTTACCACATTCCTCGGGAGATCGCCCCTTCTTTGGGATGAGTGAGATCGCAGCGTCATACACAGTGGGCGGTAAACACCCAGTAGATACTGCCTTGTTAGACGTGCTATAACACAGGAGCCAACTGAGCACTCAAGACCTTATACCATTCCATGGGAAACTCATCCATCCCCATTGCCTTGATGGCTCAAACAACTTCCTCTCCTGAAATATCGTGATCCAACAGGTTCTGCTGCAGATCTGACACTCCTGGCAACTTACCACGATCCAACAGCACAGCAGTCTCTGACATGGAGGCCGTAAGCTCCGACTCACATAACTTTGCATAGAATGTTCAAAAAGCCTGAGAGATACCCATGCTATCTGTCTGCAGCATCCTACTGGAGTCATAAACAGCACTTGCAAAATGGTTATTACGCTTCTTGTGAAGCTGCCAGGCCAGCAAGCGTCCCGCCTTACCTCCGTACTCAACAAAATTCTGCCAAGACACCCACAGCAAAAATTGCAGCCAATCTGTCTCAGTTGTGTCAAGCCGCCGCCTAACCTCCAGAATCCGCTGATATACCTTGTGGTTCCCCGTCTTCTTATGGATCGATTGTAATTCCTCCAACCACGCCCGCAACGCGACCAACTTGGCTTCACGCAACTGCTTCCGTTGCGCAGCTAACTAAATTAATCGACCCCTCATGCAGGCCTTCCCAGTCTCCCACAGTAAGCCTGGGGCCGTATTGCCACTATAATTATGTAATAAAAAATCTCTCCACCACTCCTCCATCAAGACCTGCACCCCTCCTCCTGTATCAACCACACATTGGCTCGCCTTAGCTGCCCCCCCCAAAGCCCCCCCCAGTTCCACCACCGACGACACCATAGCATGATCACTAACCTCAAAGGGGCAAATAGACACACTCTTCACCTTCCTCAGTTCTTCGAGCGGGCAGAAAAGCATATCTAATCTGGAGTACTCTTCTGTCCTCCTCCTGCTGCCAGGGCTACTTTAAGCACCTGCCCGGACCGATCCAAAGTACTCAAAACACTGTTCAGATCTCCACCAACCCAAATGGAGCCCTTAGCCCTTTGCGCAAAGGAGGCAAATACTTGCTGGAAGAAACTTCCCTTTGGGCTGTTAGGGGCATAAAGGTTAAGTAAGAAGATCTCTTGTCAATCAATACAGCCCACTACCCACACCACTCTCCCGTGACACCCCCCCTCCCCCCCCCCCCAGTATCATACCGTGTTTCCCCGAAAATAAGACCGGGTCTTATATTTATTTTTGCTCCAAAAATAGCACTAGGGCTTATTTTCGGGGTAGGGCTTATTTTTTTACTGATACCGGTAGCACTTGCTGATTGGCTGCCATCTCCTGACAGTCAGCCAATCAGTGAAGTGTTACCACAGAGCGCACAGGGAAGCAGTGGATGCGGGCAGCGACAGCCCCTTGGAGAGAAGGAAGAGGCCCGCAGCGCAGACACAGCACCGGCAGCTGATCGGCTTCGGGGAGTGGAGCAGGAGGAAAGCTCCTCCCTGGTGGGGACAGAAATTAAAGATGCGATTAGATTTAGGAGTCAAGCGACGCAAAGCGGTCAAAATGGGAAAACTCCGTTCAGCTCAAATATAAAAACAGACATACCGGTAGCAGCCAACACTACATTCATTTCACTGTCTGTAAGGCAGGGAGGACACAACAGTGGCTTTGAAAGTAGGGGCGCTGCACAACCTCTTTCAGTATTCTCGTGCACGCTGAGAAATTCTTAAATGAAGCACTCGCATAATCCGTATCATTGGCCGTAGACGAGACGCCCACCTTCTTCTTCCGGCTCCCCCTGGGCTCTGGGCGCAGCACAGCACTGGCAGCTGATCGGCATTGGGGAGTGGAGCAGGAGGAAAGCTCCTCCCTGGAGGGGAACCCCCCCCCCCCCCCCCCCAGGTACCGAATCTGTCAGTCCGTCGATGATCTGCACTAGGTCTTAGTTTCAGGGTAGGGCTTATATTACAGAAATCACAGAAAAACGTGCTAGGGCTTATTTTCGGGGTAGGTCTTATTTTCGGGGAAACACGGTACTTGTGAAGGGAACCCAGTTTCTGATCAAAATAGCCACCCCTCTTTTCTTGGAGTTATATGCAGAAAAGTAAACTCTACCCCAATGCTTGCCCTGAAGCTTCTCCATCTCCTTGGGGATCAGCCGCACCTCCTGCAGGAAAGCAATATCCACATGTTCCCGCCTGAGGTATGCCAACACCCGCTATCGCTTAATGAGGCCATTAAGCCCACCCACATTCAAGGTTGCCACTTTCAGAGCCATCTCTGGAGCCGAATCAGAAACTGCCCGTCCCCCTATGGTTCCCCGCCCCCCACCATCCCTCCATCTGTGCACCTAGGAATTAAAAAAAAAAAAAAAAATAGCAATACAAAATACCTTCCCCAAACCACAACAACAAGAAATCCCCAAACCTCTTTTTTGGATATTATTCATGGATAGGCTTCCATTCAGCCCTCTCCGGGCCACCATACCCAAACTCACATCCCTACTACCACCCTCTTAGAACAAGGTGATCCCCAAAAACAATATAAGAAGAAATAACCCATGGCTACAGTGTTAGCATTCTCCTTCCCCACCATTACTGCGCACAGTGGCATGTTCCATTGCACAGTTTAACATCCTAAGGGATCCCAACCTCCCCATCCACCAGTGCATAAAGCACTCATAGCCACAAGCGGAGAGAGGACGGGCCTCCAAACTACACACAGAGAAAGCTGCCTTAAATCAGTAGCACTCCTGACCCCTTCTGCAACTGTCAAACTGCCACTAGTCCATTCTCTGTGCCGTCACCAGCTGCGTCTCCCGGCTCTTAACTGCACTGTCAGCGAGGATTTCATGCCAAGCTCCCCGAGGAGGCACTCGGGGTGCTCACAGTCGATCCACCGGTTTGCCTTTCCTTCCATCTCGTGGCGACCCGCTTGGGCTTTTATCCAAGCGCTCGTCTGAGCAACAGACAGGATCCGGCCCACTCCCTTTCATTTCCCCCAGGAGCTGCCGCACTTCCTCCGGCAAGGTAAAAAAAAACACCTCTTCCCATGTACCAGTAGCAGACAGCTGGGTGGGGAACCAAATACAGGCATGCAGACCGGCCTTCAAAAGCACAGCCCAATATTGAAGCAGGGCTTTACGCCGGCGCAGTCTCCGCACACATATCTGGAAATACAGAAATTTTCCAGTTTTTATAAGTCACAATCTTAGTTTTACGAGCTTCCAGAATTACATGTTCTTTCTCCTGATACTGCAGAAGGCGAACTATCAGGGCCCTCGGCCACTGCGCAGGGCCTGGACGGGGACGCATCTCCCAATGAGTCCTGTCTATTTCATAAAAGGGAGAAGCAATTTGGGCGGGAAAACACATGTCCAGCAAGGCCTTTACAAAATCCCGCACATCCAAGAAGCTCCACTCCCTCGGGCACACCAAAAAGCCAACTATCTCTATTCTCCCGATCCTCTGCCTTCTCCTCAAGCCACCTCACCGCCTTTTGCAGCTTAGCCAACTCCTCTGCATGTTGTGTTCCACGATCTTCCGCTGCGCTCACCCGATCCTCCACCTCTGTAATCCGCACCACAAGTGTGTCAAATCTTTCAGTAAAGCTGGCTGTGACAGAGGCGATGATCTCTGCTTTAGAGGCTCGAATCTCGTGAAGTAAAAGGGCCATGTTATCCGCCTCATCTGGGTCAGAGCCACCGTCGCTCAGGGAAACTTCCTCCGCATCCATCATGACAACTTTCTCTGCCTCTGACAATGCGGTTTTCCTTGCTTTATCAGCATATAATTCTCTGATGGTCTTTTCCGAACGGGTGCGGGAAGTTTTCCGCATAATACAGACACTTACTGACGGACCGCTGACGAGGGGATAATCTCAGAAATACCGGTTTATAATACGGGGGCCCGGAGCAGAGCAGATTCCCCTCTATCTACATCAGTGCCGGAACCGGAAGCCTGTAACTCCAATTTTTAAAAAGGCTTACAGGGGTGATCCGGGAAACTACAGACCAGTGAGCCTGATGTCAATACCAGGCAAAATGGTAGAAACCATTATAAAGAATAAAATTACTGAACATGTAGATAGTCATGGTTTAATGGGTGAAAAGCCAACGTGGATTTAGCCAAGGAAAGTCTTGTCTTACTAATATGCTATATTTGTTTGAAGATGTGAATAAACAGGTAGACAAAGGTGAGCCGGTTGATATAGTGTATCTGGATTTTCAGAAAGCCTTTGATAAGGTCCCTCATGAGAGACTCTTGGCGAAATTAAAAAGTCTTGGGATTGGAGGCAGTGCACTATTGTGGGTCCAGGAACTGGTTAAAAAACAGACAGCAGAGAGAACATAAGATATGCCATACTGGGTCAGACCAAAGTCCATCAAGCCCAGTATCCTATTTCCAGCAGTGGCCAATCTAGGTCACAAGTACCTAGCAGTTTCCCCAAAAGATACGGGTTCCACAATGCATGTATTGGTGGGTCAAGCAATGATATCCCAGGTCCCTTTTAATAATGGTTTATGGACCTTTCCTCCAGGAACTTGTCCAAACCTTTTTTTAAACCCAGCTACACTAACAGCTTTTACTACATTCTCTGGTAACAAATTCCAGAATTTGATTACACGTTGAGTGAAAAAATATTTTCTTTTATTAGTCTTAGTCTAGATAGTAGGACTAAATGGCCAATTTTCTCAATGAAGTAAGGCAAATAATGGAGTACCCCAGGGATCTGTGCTGGGTCTGCTGCTCTGTAGCATATTCATAAATGACCTGGAAATAGGAATGACGAGTGAGGTAATCAGATTTGCAGATGACACAAAATTATTCAAAATTTTTAAAACAAGAGGATTGTGAAAAATTGCAAGAGGAACTTGAAAAATTGGAAGACCTCTAAAAGAACAACTTAAACTATGGTTACACAATGCAAGGTACCACCAAGGAAAAAGATTTAGGCGGCGTCATGGGTAATACATTGAAACTCTCTGCCCAGTGTGCAGTGGCGGCCGAGAAAGCAAACAGAATGTTAGGAATCATAAGGAAAGGAATGGAGAATAAAACCCAGGCTATTATAATGCCTCTGTATCATTCCACAGTGCGACCACACCTTGAATATTGTATGCAATTCTGGTTGCCATATCTTAAAAAGGATATAGTTGAATTAGAATAGGTACAAAAAAGAGCAACAAAAATGGTAAAGGGAAAGGAAGGATACTCCTATGAGGAGAGGCTTAAAAAGTTGGGGCTCTTCATCTTGGAAAAGAGACGATTAAGGGGGGATATAATAGAGGTCTATCAATTTATGAATGGAGTGGAACGGCTAAATGTAATAGGTTGTTTACTCAACCTGTAATTAAACTCTGGAATTTGTTATTGGAGGATGTAGTAAAAGCTGTTAGTGTAGCTGGGTTTAAAAAATGTTTGGACAAATTCCTGGAGGAAAGGTCCATAAAACATAAGAGGACCCGGAAAATCCACTACTTGCCCTGGGACAAGCATTGTGGAACCTGTGTGCCTTTTTGGGAACTTGCCAGGTACTTGTGGCCTGGATTGACCACTATTGGAAACAGTGTACTGGGCTTGATGGACATTGGTCTGACCCAATAAAGCATTTCTTATGTTCTTGTTATGTTTTTTAAATTTTTGTTTTTATTATTTTGGTTCATTTTTATGATTTTTATGTATGTTCCTTTTGTAACCCGCCTAGGATGGTAGGAAATGTGGGTAATAAATAAAGAGGTTTTTCCTAGTTGCCATTGTGTCTGCTAGGTGGCCTTGTCCTGCAAGGAGCCTTTCTTAATCATCTTGACTGCTTCTGTCTTACAGGGACTTTTCCATCCTTTCTCCCGATAGTACTGTCTCCCTTCTCTAGATCTGATGGCTTGGTAGTAAGAGATGGAAGTGCAAGTGGATGTTGAATCTAGTACTTGGCTTGTAAGAATCCTAGAAGATGACTAGGTCTGGAATGGTCTACCAGTGGAGACACTGTAAGACAATTTTAACTGATTCAGGCAATATTTGGGACTAATATAGAGGGCAGTGATAAGGAAAGGGTTGAAAGTTCAGGTAAAAGAAATGGGAGGAGGAGCTTGGATTGATTTTCATTTAGGAATTTATCTGTCTATCCAAAATGGAAGAATCTGAACTGGATGTACTGGATGGGACAATTTATCCACCATTATCTACTGTGTTATCTTTTGTCTATCTGTCTTGGCCCACAGACTCCCTCAGCTGACCTCTGCCATCTTGCGTGTGACTGATATTAGTCGGCAGTTAATGGAGCGGAAGAATGATGCCGTATCTGAGATCAGCAGCACATTTGAAGAGCTAGAGAAAGCTCTGTTCCAGCGCAAGAGCAGTCTCATCCATGACTTGGAGGTTATTTGTGGAGCCAAGCAAAAGGTAAGGGTATGTATGTTTGCAGAGTCCAGCAAAATGGCTAGATATGGGTGTTTTTGTGAGTGCCTCTGAATCCAAAGAGAGCGAGAGTGTGTGTGTGTGTGTGTGGCAAAGCTAGTGAACAGAAAATGGCCAATGTACTGTAAGACTGAGAAATGTACTAGATGGCTCCACCTTGGGAACTTAGGGAGAGCTTTAGATCCTGCTCTGTTTGTATTACACGGCACTGAAGGGGAGTTTTTCAGCAAGTGCGTGTCTGCAGGGAAAATCCAAAGGGATAAGAAGGACGAGGAGAGCAAGCAAAGGCAGAGAAGGTAACTGGTTACAAGACAGGAAACAGAGTAGAATAAAATCTGTGTTTATTACATGATTTTGCTATGCCACCATACAAAGACTATCATAGCACTTTACAACAGATAAAAGAGAAAATGGAAGCAGTGAATCATTCTGTTGCTAGAACCTCTGCACCCATCAACTATGAACATTAATCCCAAAAAGCCTGAATTTGCCAAGGATGATTTCAAACTCGGATATTTGGTAAATAAGGGGTCAAACTTATGAGAAGCTGAATTTTATGAAGATTCCAGCATTCCCTGGCTGGGGGAGGAATGACCAGCAATCTGTCATTGAGAGAACGAAAGGACTGAGAGGGTGCAATCGGAATATAACACGCACATGCATTAACAAAAGCAGAACTGACCTGAGCCGATGTAAACAATAAAATCAAGGACGAACAACTGATGTAATTTGGTTCTCAAAAGTTAGGTCAGAGTCTACAATGACCCCCAGAATTGTGAGAGAAGAGATAAGTAAAAAAAAAGGCCTTGAAGCATCACCTTTTCATCATATACTTTCCAGAGAACACAATAACACAAGTTCATCTAAACAGCTCCAATCCCATCCCTATCTAACATGATACTTTTTCAAGTAATATTACTATCATATGTATATAGTTCAAGTTCTATTATCCTTTGTTACAATTACCCCTGTTTTCCAAGTTTTTCTTCCTGTTCCATGTAAAAACAGATATATGTATCTTATCTTATCTGATGTTTTGTAGTTCTATGTAAACCGCGCTGATAATAAATAGTGCGGTATATAAAAATGTTAAATAAATAAATAAATAAATAAATAAGAACAGTCGTCGGCTAACCCTCCAAAAAGAGGTGCAAAAAATTGTTTAAAGCCACGGTCTATGATGTTTCTGGGTATTAAACTTTAGATGATTGACAAACAGAAACTTTGGCTGCATGTCAATCACTTTTAACAAAGCAAGGCTGGATCCACATAACAGCAGGTTTGTTTCACTGACAACTTACAATTACGCCCAACGAGTGTCACCAAAGGACTCAAAAATAAATTGAAGGGGACGGGCTCAAGAACTGGTCCTTCAGGTTCTCCCTGTTTGAGAAGATTGGGGAGAGGGGGGGGGGGAGAAAACAAAAAAAATTACTCTAACTTGGAAAGACCAATGAGTGAGGAATGAAGCAAACCAAAGAAGCGCTCTGCCTCCCAGTTCTAGCTCTGCCAGACGAATGCCAGTAAAATATAATGGTCGAGCAGATTAAATGCCGTAGATAGATCCAATGAAATAAGGAAAATGTATTTCCCTGCGTCTAATTGTAACTGAACCTCACTAAGTAAGGAAACCAGGCAGGTTTCAGTATTGTGTAATTTGAAACCCACATTGACATACATGGAGAGCATGTAAGTATGAAGTTGATTCAGGACAGCTTTTTCAGTAACTTTAGAAATGAAGGAAGTGTTAGAGATGGGGCAGTCACTGGCTTGTATACAAGGATCAAGTGATTAATTTTTAAGGAGAGAACAGACCATGGCCGTTTTCCCATGGTTAGGATAATGGACTTCTGTCAAATTCATATTAACCAACTTCAGAAAAGTTGCAAAGATCTGAAGCTCCTGATTTTTGACAAATTTAGATGGAAAGGGTCCACAATAGAAGAAGTTGCTTTCGTAGACACTATGACTTGAGAGAGAAAAGACAAAACAAAGTAACAATATTAAAATGAATCCAAATACTGGAACTTAAGGACTTGGAAGAGGAGTCTTTAAATGGCAACTGGATGCAAAAGCATTGACCTTGTCAGAAAAGAAATGAACCAGCAAAATAGGAGAAAGTAATTGAGCAGGATTCAGATTCGGAAAGTCACAATATTGAATTGCCTCTTAGAAGGATGATCTCAGGATCTAACGAAGTCAGAAGAATTGGTTTTAACCTTTGCTTTAAGTAGCCTTCACATTATTGCCCTAACTACGGAGAAAGAGTAAACCTCCAATTACGCTTAGGAATATGCTGCCTTAGCGGTCTAAGGCACTGATGAGACCAAGCACTAAACCAACATCTCAGGGATGAGAAGACTGGAATCGTGCAGTTCTAAGTGCTGAATTTCAGTGATGGACAAACTCCTCTGTATTTTCCAGAGCTCATTGAGCCAATAATTCCATAGTAACATAGCGTTTGTTTGGAATCTTCCTGGGTAAAATTTTAAGTGGGATTAAAGACCTACTTTTTCTCCCAGGCCTTTGGGTTTGACTATAGGTATGGATCTGGCGTGATAGGTTTAAAGTTTTAAGCTTTAATAATTGTCTTTCATACAAGAAGACAGCAAAGCGGTTTACAATATGACCAAAAAATATTAAAATTAAAAAAGAGAGGAGAAAAAAAAGCACATTCATACTAACACATAAGAACATAAGATATGCCATACTGGGTCAGACCAAGGTCCATCAAGCCCAGTATCCTGTTTCCAACAGTGGCCAATCTAGGTCATACGTACCTAGCAGTTTCCCCAAAAGACACAGGTTCCACAATGCTTGTACTGGGTCAAGCATTGATTTCCTGGGTCCCTTCTTAATAATGGTTTATGGACCTTTCCTCCATGAACTTGTCCAAACCTTTTTTAAACCCAGCTACACTAACAGCCTTTACTACATCCTCCAATAACAAATTCCAGAGTTTGATTACACGTTGAGTGGAAAAATATTTTCTTTTATTAGTCTTAAATAGTTTACCCTGTAGCTTTATTGCATGTCCCCTAGTCTTTCTATATTCTGATAACGTAAACAATCAATCTACGTTTACCCGTTCCACTCCGTTCATTAATTTATAGACTTCTATCATCTCACCTCAGCCGTCTCTTTTCCACGTTAAAGAGCCCTAACCTTTTTAGCCTTTCTTCATAGGAGTATCCTTCTATCCCCTTTACCATTTTGGTGGCTCTTCTCTGAACCTTTTCTAATATCGCTATTTCCTTTTTAAGATACGGCGACAAGAATTGCACACAATATTCAAGGTGCGGTCTCACCATGGAACGATATAGAGGCATTATAATATCTTTTGTTTTATTTTCCATTCCTTTCCTTATGATACCTAGCATTCTATTTGCTCTCTTGGCTGCCTCTGCACACTGGGCCGAGGGTTTTAACATGTTATCCACAATGACGCCTAAATCTTTTTCCTAGGTGGTGGTTCCTAATGTGGAACCTTGCATCGTGTAACCATAGTTTAGGTTGTTCTTCCCTAGGTGCATAACTTTGCACTTGTCCACATTAAATTTCATCTGCAATTTTGATGCCCAGTCTTTCAATTTATCAAGATCCTCTTGAAAGTTTCCACAATCCTCTTGGATTTTAACAACTTTAAATAGTTTTGTGTCATCTGCAAATTTGATAACCTCACTCGTTATTCCACTTTCCAGGTCATTTATGAATATGTCAAAAAGCAGCGGACCTAGATCCCTGGGGTACACCAGGGAGGAGTGGTCTAGTGGTTAGGACAATGTATTTCAGGCTGGAGGACCGGGGGTTCAAGTCCCACCTGGGGACAATAATCTCAGGCCGGAGGGACTGGGATTTCTAGTCCTATAGGCACTCCTTGTGGTCTTGGGCAAGCCACTTAACCCTCCATTGCCCATGTTCCCTGTATGTATCAGCGTATGTGTCTCATATCCCCTCGTGTTAAATATATCCAATTGACCGCTTTGACCCGGTGAAAAGCAGGATATAAATACAGCTAAATAAATAAATACACCACTATTCATCTTTCTCCATTGGGAAAATTGGCCATTTAGCCCTACCCTTTGCTTTCTATCTTTTAACCAGGTCCTGATCCACAGTAATACACTATCTCCTATCCCATGACTCTTTAGTTTTGCCAAACGTCTCTGATGAGGGACCTTGTCAAAGGCTTTCTGAAAGTCCAGATACACTATATCAACCGACTTACCTTTGTCCACCTGTTTATTCACACCTTCAAAAAGCATAACAGATTAGTAAGACAAGATCTTCCTTGTCTAAAGCCATGTTGGCTGTCTCCCATTAGGCCATGACTATCTACATGCTGAGTAATTTTATTCTTTATGATGGTTTCTACCATTTTTCCCGGTACTGATGTCAGGCTCACCGGTCTGTAATTTCCCAGATCACCCCTGGAACCCTTTTTAAAAATTGATGTGACATTGGCGATCCTCCAATCTTCAGGTATTAGAGATGATTTTAATGATAGTTCACAGATTACTAATAGCAGGTCTGCAAGCTCATATTCAGTTCTTTCAACACCCTTGGATGTATATCATCCGGTACAGGTGGTTTGCTACTATTCAGTTTATCTAATAGTTGTAATACATCTTCCCGATGTATCGATATTTCCTTCAATTCTTCCGCACCTTTAAATGCCACTTTAGTCATGGGTAACATCCCTACATCTTCCTCAGTAAAGACCGAAGCAAAGAATTCATTCAGTCTCTCCGCTATCGCCTTCTCGCCTCTTAGTACCCCTTTAACTCCTCTAACATCTAATGGACCAACTGACTCTCTCACAGGTTTTTTGCAACGAATGTACTTGAAAAAGTCTTTATTTCGCGTTTTTGCTTCCGCAGCAAGCTTCTTCTCAAATTCTCCCTTTGCCTGCTTTATCAATGCCTTGCATTTGACTTGCCAGTGCTTGTGCTGTTTCCAGGTTTCATTGTTTGGCTCTTTTTTCCATTTCCTGAAAGATGCTTTTTTGGCAACAGCCTCTCTGACCTCGCCTTTAAACCATGCTTGCAATTTTTTGGACTTCCTTCCACTTTTCTTAAAGCGTGGAATACAGCTGGTGTGGGCTTTCAAGATAGTATTTTTCAACAACACCCAAACTTGATGTAAGTCTTTAACCTTTGCAACTGCTCCTTTTCGTTTTTTCTTACCTATTTTGCTCATTTTATCATAGTCTCCCTTTCGGAAGTTAAAAGGTAGTAACACAGAGGTAAGACAGGACACAGCAGGGTTTCTAATACACTATCTACTGTCCTAATGCCCACCCATCCCAAGGAAACTCGGAGGAAAAAAGAGGACAACGGTCCGAGAAACTGATCAAGAGCACAGTGAAGTCCTGTATCAGAAAAGGGTGGATCAGGTAAAGGCCCATTCCAGATCATACTAGGCCAGTCCAGACAAGCGGGTTATGCACCCCTGCCAGCAGATAGGGAGACAGAGAAAAAAACTCCAAAGCTGTGATTGGTCAGGCTCTGGGTGACATAGGCATACCCCTAGAGGTCCTATTCAGTATTTTCTCTGTCTCAGCAGATGAGGGTGTTCTTCAAGCTTGTTCTACAATTTGTTTTTTTCCTTTTTCACTGTATCTTGAGGCTCCTGGATGCACTCAGAGTACACAAGAGGTGTTACTCTGGGTTTCCCAGCAACTTGATTCCCCAGATAAACTTGTGGAGCTCCTGAGCCTGGCTTCAGTAGAGCTCCTGATTTTCTTTAAGCAGCGCTGAGTCTTTGCCACGAGGGCTGAGACATCAGCAGGAGGATCAGGTATCAATTTCTGAGAGAAACTGTAAGTAAACTGTTTTCTTACTGGCCTCAGCTGCCCTGGGTTTATTTCAACTGCATCAGGACCGGCTGTCTCTGACCTGATTCCTTCACTTCCAGTTTCATCAGGGTCTGTTAAACTGGGTTTTGAAGTTCCTATTTTCTTTTCTTCATTTTTATTTCCTGGATGCACCCAGAGCACGCAAAAGGTGTTTCTCTGGGTTTCCCAGGCTTCCCTCCTTACTAGCTGGATTTTCTGTAATCAGCAATACAGCAGGGTTTGAGCTCCTGATTTCTCTGTCTGTGCAGCTCCCCTTCTCTCCAGAAACACCTTCCAGCCCCTGCCATGAAGGGTCTAAGTGGCTGCAGAGGGATCAAACTCTAATTTCCCTACCTTTCAGTCACTGTAATTACCTTACACTGACTTTGAAAGTTTCTCTTCTCCTCCATGGGGAACTCAGCTCCTCTGTACCAGCACAGTGAATAACTGACAGTTTCCTTCTCCCTTCTGCAATGCCTGTTTCTCTGCACAGCTGTATTATATGTAATAATAAGAAAAAGGAGTTAATAGATTGCTTGTGTTCCACCTGCATGCTGCATCCAGGAGAATCTTCCTCCATTCCCACTGCGCTGTCAGCTGAGGACATCAGCGCCTTAACTCCTCCCTCCTTAGAGCCTCTGCAGCAGGATCTTCCTGCAGAAAGGATTCAGTCAGCTCCCATTTTGCTTCCACAGCCGCTGGAAGCCACGGCAGCCTTGGCTGACAGTGAGTTCCTGACGCTCTTCCGCCAGGCATGGCACCTGTGGCGTTCGGAGTCTTTTGGTATACCTCCAGCATACCTCCAGCACCCGCCCGGTAGCAGACAAGGATATGGTGGGGTCTCGCAAGCGGTCCCAAAAGTCCTCAGACCTTAAAGCAGTACGTCCTTCCAGGAACGTTGCATGTGGCTTGCGGGACACTACGGATATTCAAGAAGATTTTAAATCGTCGGAGGTGAGCCCTGACTCGTTGGAGAAAGAAGATGGGGAATATACTCAGTCTGATTCTTCGCTGACAGTTCACGAGGACTCTCAAGATATCAGACTTTTTCAGAAAGAGGAGTTGCCGGCCCTAATCACACAGGTGATGGAGTCGCTACGCCTAGCCGACACGCCTGATCCTCAGAGTTCTCAAACCCTGTTGCAGCCGGATCCCATTTTACAGGGCATTCGTAAGCCTTCCAAAGCTTTTTCCTTTCCAGCCGAGTTACAGCATATGGTATCTCGAGAATGGGACTCTCCAGAGTCCTCTCTACGTATGGCACGCAGTATTGGTCTGTTCTCCAGGACCAAGCAGGAAGTCAGTCCTCACATATGGGTGACGTCGGCGCCGACGGAGCCCTCGCGGAGCAATTTTTCCCCAGCTTTCAAAGAAAGCCTTTGGGAATTGCAGCGCACATGCGCGGTCGCCTTCCCGCCCAAGGGTGCCATCTTAGCCAGTCTTCTTTTTTCCGCGGAGCCCTACAGACGTACCCGTCGTGTCCCCGCGAAAAAGTTGATTTTACTCATAATTTTCTCTTTTTTCCTTCGGTTCGACGCCGGTCTTTTTCCCGCCCGGACTCGCGACGCCGGTCACGAGTCCTCTTCTTCTTTTTCGGTTTTTCTGACTTAGTCAGTTTCGTTTTCGGTTTTTCCCTGGCAGCCCGGTCCTTTGACCTCGCAGGGGCCCTTTTTCCCCCGATGGCTGCCAGTGGTTTCAAGCGGTGTGGTCAGTGTGACCGAAATATGTCACTAACTGACACACACGACAATTGCCTCCGCTGCCTGGGCCCGGATCATGAAGAAATGATCTGTGGGGCCTGCGGCAAAATGTCCTCCAAAGCATTGAGAAGTCGGCGTCATCAGCGGGATAGGATCTTCGCTGACCCCAGCCGTACCCGGACCTCGTCGGAGGCCTCCGCGTCCAGAGGTTCCAGCTCGGACCGTCGCCGGAGTTCCTCCGACAGGGGTTCTCCCTCCGGGGACCATCGACGGAAGGTGAAACCCGCGAGGGCGGCGTCGGTGGACGCTCCTGGCTCCGCGAGGGCCAGGTCGCATAGCCCGATAGCCGTCCCGGGTCCTTGGAGAAGGAGCACCTCTCGAAGCGACCTCGCCTGGAGTCGGAGCTGCCTGCTCGGGTAAGTCCTGTGGTCCTCCTGGACTCGCCTCCGAGACCGCCGACGTCGGGCCCGACGCCGTCGGGGCCCGAGTCGGGGGCTGCTGGGTCACCTGAGGTCGGACTCAGGTTGACGGCCTTGGAGAGCAGACTGTCTGCCTTCATGGACCAGCAGCGGGCACTGCTCGCTGGCCTCGCTGGCGCTGCTGCCCCGACCGCCGGGACGTCGACGTCTAAGTCGACCCCGGAGACCGAGCCGATCCTCGAGTCCATGCGAACTCGAGTCGATCCTCGGTCGAGGTCACCCTCGGCCTCCCGTTCGGGACCGAGGTCGCCGACGCCGACTCCCTCGGCGTCGGGGCGGCAGGCGCCGCGGCCTGCCCGGGCCGACCCCACCGATTCCTCGTCGGAGTCGGTCTGGGAGTCTGAAGAGGAAGAGTCACCTGATTCTTTTCGGACTTGGTGTGTCCCCTCGGACTCACCTGAGTCCGAACCTCGGAAGCAGTCCCCCCCGGAGGATGCCCGGTTCTCGGACTTCGTCAGGGATATGGCCAAGGCTTTGGCCTTCCCTGCGGATCCCGAGGAGGAGCCTCGAGCCGAAGAGCTCGACGCCCTCCAGTATGACTCTCCCGCCAGGGAACACTTTACTGTACCGGTTCCTCCCATGCTGGAACGCCTACTCTTCCGCATGTGGGAGAGTCCGGCCTCCTCGCCGGTCCTGAGCAAGCGGGTCGATTCTATCTATCGAGTCCGCAAGAGCCCTGGCTTCCAAAAAGCACAGCTACCACACCATTCCATGGTAGTGGAATCGGCCATGCATCGTCTTAAGAGCCAGAAGATGCACTCCTCGGTGCCTCCTGGCAGGGAGGCCCGTAACCTGGATGGCCTTGGTAAGAAGTGTTTCCAGGGCTCTATGCTTGCGTGTCGTGTCCAGACCTACCAGCTATACATGGGCATGTATCTCCGAGACCTGGCTAAAGAGCTAGCCGGATTCTCCGCTGGTTTGTCCGAGGAACCCTTGCGGAGGTTCCTGGCCTTGTCCACTGGCATTCGGGAATGCTCAAAATTCATATCCCGAGCAGCCTATGATGGCTTTGAAGCATCGGCTCGAGTGGCCGCAGCCGGCATCGGTGCCCGCCGACAGGCTTGGCTTCAGTCGTCTGACCTTGAGCCCTGGGTGCAGGACAAGTTGGTCGATGTCCCCTGCCGAGGCGAAAACCTCTTTGGCAAGCCCATGGCTGAAAAGGCTGCACAAATCGAGACGGAGACTCTCACCAGGACTAGGCTTTCTAGGAAGACCTCCGCCCCTTCCCAGAAAAAGAAGGGCTCGGGAAAGAAGTCCTTTTACCCGAGAAAGGCGGCTGCCTACAAACACTACCCCCAATATCAGGCCCCTGCAGCTCCCCAACAGGGCCAGCAGGCCAAGGGACGGGGTAACGGGTCCCGTAGGCAGCAAGCCCCCAAGCCTGCACCACCAGCCCCTGCTCAGCAGGGTGGGGGCTTTTGACTCCTTAAGCATAGCCTCTCCCCCTCCGCTGGCTCCTCCCAGCACCGGAGGCCGGCTGGTTCACTTCGCCCACAGGTGGTCCAGCATCACTTCAGATGCCTGGGTGCTTCAAGTCGTAAGAGAAGGCTCTCTTCTCCACATCCACCAGGTCCCTCCCTCCTATTTTCCGGGAGAACCTCCACGACTCCCTCTGCACAGGGAATTACTCCTTCAGGAGTTAGCAGGTCTTCTACAGGAACAGGCGGTGGAACCGGTGCCCCACCACCTGAGAGGTCAAGGCTTTTATTCCAGGTATTTTCTAGTACCAAAAAGGACGGGAGGCCTCCGACCCATCCTGGACTTGCGCAACCTCAACAGGTTCCTCGTGCGGGAAAAGTTCAAAATGCTTACCCTTGGAATCCTTCTGCCCTACCTCCAGCAGGGAGATTGGCTATGCTCCTTGGATCTAAACGATGCCTACACGCACATCCTCATCCACCCAAGCCACCGCCAATACCTAAGGTTTGTGGTGGCAGGAAATCATTACCAGTACAGAGTACTGCCCTTTGGCCTGTCCTCCGCTCCGCGAGTCTTCACAAAATGTCTCGCGGTGGTGGCGGCCCATCTCCGGCTTCACGGCCTCTATGTCTTTCCGTACCTCGACGACTGGCTCATCAGAGCAGCGTCCGCTCCGGAGGTCACCAACGCCACACGCCGCATGGTGACTCTTCTGCAGTACTTGGGCTTTGTTATAAACTTCGCAAAGTCCACTTTGCTCCCCTCACAGGATCTCGAGTCCATCGGCGCAAGGCTGCACACTCCTCAGGCACGAGCGTTCCTACCGCTCGACAGGGCTCAACGGCTCATGGACCTAGCCGACTGTTTTCGCAGCCAGCCCCTGGTCTCCGCCAGGCGCTTCCTGAGACTACTCGGCCATATGGCTTCCACCGTCCATGTGACCCCCAATGCCCGCCTGAATATGCGGCCTGCTCAATGGTGTCTCCGCAAGCAGTGGCAACAAGCCACAGGCGGCCTAGCAGACCTAGTGCGCGTCTCCGAGCCGCTGGCCTCGTCTCTCCAGTGGTGGCTTCATCGGCCGAACCTGGTACTCGGCATGCCTTTTCAGTCACCTCAGCCGGCCCGGGTGCTGACGACAGATGCATCCCTCCTGGGCTGGGGAGCACATTGCCAAGGGGCACGTATTCAGGGCCTCTGGACCACGTGGGAGTCTGCTCAGCAGATCAACTTCCTGGAGCTCAGAGCGATCCGCCTGGCTCTCAAGGCCTTCTCCCACCTGACCTCGCACCAGTCCGTCCTTGTCCAGACGGACAATCAAGTTGCCATGTTCTACGTGAACAAGCAGGGGGGCACGGGCTCCTTCCTTCTCTGTCGGGAAGCACAGAAGCTCTGCTCTTGGGCCGTCAGTCACGGCGTTCTTCTCAAGGCCGTTTATCTCCCAGGCCAAGAAACTTGCCTGGCGGACAAACTCAGCAGGATCCTCCAGCCGCACGAGTGGCGCCTGGATCCCTTGGTAGTTCAGAAGCTCTTTCTAAAGTGGGGCCTCCCCACGATGGATCTCTTTTCCAGCCCTCTCAACCGGCAACTTCCTCGCTTCTGCTCTCGTCAGCCACATCCCCTTCGAGTTGCGGCAGACGCTTTTCTACTCTCATGGTCGGAGAGCCTTCTGTATGCTTTTCCTCCCATCCCGCTAGTCTCTCGGACTCTTTTCAAGGTTCTCCGAGACAAAGCTTTCATGATCCTGGTGGCCCCTCGCTGGCCCAGACAGCCGTGGTTTCCACTCCTGCTGCAATTAGCGGTAGAGGATCCATTCCCTCTGGGGTTACAACCGGATCTCCTCACTCAGGATCAGGGGTCTCTGCTACACCCCAACCTCAGATCTCTCAATCTAATGGCCTGGCTGCTGAGAGGGTAGTCCTTGCTCCCCTTCTCCTGCCGGCAGAGGTGGAAGAGGTCGTCCTAGCTTCTCGGCGACCTTTTACCCGCAAATGCTACGCCCTTAAATGGCGTCGCTTTTCCGTTTGGTGTACCCAACAGTCTCAGGATCCCTTCTCCTGCCCGGTGTCGGTGATCCTGCAGTACTTGCTATACCTCTCTAATCTGGGACTTAAGTCCAACTCCGTCAAAGTTCACCTTAGTGCTCTTTCAGCACATCATGTGCCGGTGGACGGCAGACCTCTTTCCAGCGACCCTCTTGTAGCGAGGTTTCTCCGAGGTCTCCTTCTGCTTAAACCACCTCTGCGCCCGCCAGCGCCTGACTGGGATCTGAATGTGGTTTTACAGCGGATCACCTGTCCGCCTTTTGAACCTATGGCTACCTGTTCTCTCTCCGTTTTCTTTCTTGGAAAACATTGTTCTTGATAGCCCTCACTTCCGCTAGACGCGTAAGTGAATTGCAGGCCCTCGTGTCTGATCCCCCTTACACTCGGTTCTACAAAAATAGGGTAGTCCTACGGACTCACCCAAAATTTCTTCCAAAAGTGGTCTCCCCTTTTCACATCAATCAGGAGGTGGTACTTCCAACCTTCTTTCCCAGACCACACTCCAGCCGAGCTGAAACGGTCCTCCATACCCTGGACTGTAGAAGGGCATTGAACTTCTACCTTGACCGTACACGGGAGCACCGTAAAGCTGCTCAGCTTTTTGTGTCTTTTGACCCCAATAAATTGGGGCTCCCGGTCTCCAAGCGTACTCTGTCCATCTGGGTTGCGGACTGTATCACTTGGGCTTATGGGGCAGCCGGACTCTCCTTGGAAGGTCGAGTCACGGCTCATTGCGTTCGGGCAAATGCTACGTCAGTGGCTTACCTCCGCTCTGTTCCGCTGGCAGACATCTGCCGGGCCGCTACTTGGTCTTCGAGCCAGACTTTTGCGGTCCATTACTGTCTCGAGAGGGAGTCCCGCAGGGACAGTGCTTTCGGACAGGCAGTCCTCCGTAATCTCTTTGAGGTTTGAGCAACTCCTACCCTCCATCCCGGATGTGGGCTACCGGTGGGTAATAATTCAGCGAAGATTCCTTCCTTCTGTGCTGCTGAGCTAGAGGGAGCTCATTTTTGTGCTTAGGGTCTCCGGTAGCCTTAAGCTTGGGAGTCCCATATGTGAGGACTGACTTCCTGCTTGGTCCTGGAGAAAGCGTAGTTACTCACCTGTAACAGGTGTTCTCCAGGAGCAGCAGGAATCAGTCCTCACAACCCTCCCTCCTCCCCTTGGAGTTTCAATCATCTGCTTTAGTTTTTTTGCAAATTTTTATGCTGTCTTTTTTAGCTATGTCATCTGACTGGCTAAGATGGCACCCTTGGGCGGGAAGGCGACCGCGCATGCGCGCTGCAATTCCCAAAGGCTTTCTTTGAAAGCTGGGGAAAAATTGCTCCGCGAGGGCTCCGTCGGCGCCGACGTCACCCATATGTGAGGACTGATTCCTGCTGCTCCTGGAGAACACCTGTTACAGGTGAGTAACTACGCTTTATACCCTTGGTCTCCGTCTGACTTGGACCGTTGGCTGACATACCCGAAAGTTGATGCGTTAGTGACCGGGGTCACCAGCATACCACAATTCCGGTTGAGGGCGGAGCGGCACTCCGCGACCAGCAAGACCTAAAAAGTTGAGAGTCTGCTAAAGACGGGTTTTTCATCGTCCGCTCTTTCCCTTCAAGCAGGGATGTGCGGAGGTCTAGCAGCACGGGCCTCCCTTTGATGGATTCAGCAGCTTCCAGGTGATCCCGAGTTGGCTTGTTTAGA
This sequence comes from Ichthyophis bannanicus, assembly GCA_033557465.1. NCBI lineage: Eukaryota > Metazoa > Chordata > Amphibia > Gymnophiona > Ichthyophiidae > Ichthyophis > Ichthyophis bannanicus. The sequence goes on from CM066035.1 coordinate 25,476,037, forward strand.
ATCCATCGCTGCATTCCTGGCAGAGGCATTCTCTGATCTCTTGCGGCTGTCAGCTCGCTCCGTAGCACCGGTGACAGTAGCTCGGAGATGGCTCTGGCTGTGTCAATGGGCAACGGATGTTGCTTCGTTCAAAGATTCCAGCGTTTAGCTGCCATTCGTCCAGTTCCACCGTTGGAAAGAGGACTAGGCCGTTACTGTATTTCGTGGTGCCAAAAAAAGGACGACTCCTTTCGTCCTATCTTGGATCTCAAAGGCGTCAATCACAGTCTGCGGGTACCACACTTTCGAATGGAGACTCTGCGATCTGTTGTTCATGCGGTACGCAAGGGGGAATTCTAGCTTCCCTCGATCTCGCGGAAGCATTCTTTCACATTCCCATTCGAGAGGGGCATCAGCGACTCATTCGATTCGCGGTACTCTGTCAACATTTCCAATTTCGTGCGATGCCCCTCGGTCTAGCTTTGGCGCCTCAAACCTTCTCCAAGGTAATGGTGGTAGTAGCTGCGGCCTTACGCAGCAGCGGCATCAGAGTTCATCCTTATCTGGACGACTGGCTCATTCGTGCAGACTCTCTCCCCGAGGCTTGCAGCACAGTCTCGGTGGTTGTTGCCTTTCTCGAAAGCCTCGGCTGGGTAATCAACCGTGACAAGAGTTGTCTTCAGCCATCCCAGGAGATCACATTTTTGGGGGCTCGATTTGATACAGCCTTAGGTCGGGTCTTTTTGTCAATGCCTCGATTCCTCAAGTTAACTTCTCAAGTTCGCAGTCTCCTAGCACAGGTCTCGCCTCGAGCATGGCATTGCCTTCAAGTCCTGGGATCCATGACGGTGACCATAGATCTCGTGCCTTGGGCCAGAGCACGCATGCGCTGTCTACAGAAAGCTCTCCTGACACGATGGTCGCCAGTTTCGAAAGACTACCAGATTCGCCTTCCGCTTCACTCCAGGGTCAGACTAAGCCTACGGTGGTGGCTCTCCTCCAGCAGCCTCTTGAAGGGGGTCCCCTTAGAGACTCCGTGTTGGATCGTTCTAACAACGGATGCCTGTCTGTCCGGTTGGGGCATGCACTGTCGATCTCACACTGCGCAGGGCACTTGGACAACACGCGAATCCCGCTGGACGATCAATCGACTGGAGGCACGAGCAGTACATCTGGCTCTACTGAGATTTCACACTCTTCTGCACGGAAAAGCGGTTCGGATACTATCCGACAACGCGACCACAGTTTCCTACATCAACTGTCAAGGAGGGACCAAGTGCACTGGAGTGTCGAACGAGATGGCTCTTCTTCTTCCTTGGGCAGAGAGAAATCTCCAAGCCCTCTCCGCCCAACACATTGCAGGAACCAGCAATGTGAAGGTGGACTTTCTGAGTCACAATACCCTCGACCCCGGCGAGTGCGAACTGGCCCCGCTAGCCTTCCAGAGGATAGTTCAAAAATGGGGGTCGCCGGTGATAGATCTCATGGCGTCGACAGCGAATGCCAAAGTTCCGAGTTTCTTCAGCTGTTGGAGAGAACGCGGGACTCTCAGCATCGATGCGTTGACTGATACTTGGCCGGAAAACCAGCTTCTTTATGTTTTTCCACCCTGGTCCATAATCGGCAGGGTCCTGCAGCGATTTCGGTCGCACAGGGGGCTGGTAGTCCTCGTCGCCCCGGATTGGCCAAGAAGACCATGGTATGCCGATCTCATAAGGCTGTCACGGGGGTTGCCATTACGGCTGGCAGCTCCCTCTGGACTCCTCAGACAGGGACCGATCTTCATGGAAAATCCATCTCCCTACTCGCTTCCGGCTTGGCTCTTGAACGCCACCGTTTGACCCGTAAGGGGTATTCGGCGAAGGTGGTAGCTACCCTCCTTAGCGCGCGACAGTCTTCAACATCCGCTGCTTATGCGAGAGTGTGGCACGTCTTCGAGGCTTGGTGTTCACGTCATCACTTGTCCCCGTGGTGTACCTCAATTCCTGATATTCTTGCCCTTTTACAGGACGGTCTTGCTAAAGGTTTGGCGCTCGGTTCACTTCGAGTGCACATTTCTGCTTTGACATGTTATCGGGGTCTGGTGCATGGTAGATCCCTTGCTTCCCACGCTGATGTGTCTCAGTTTCTGAAAGGGGTCAAGCTGCTTCGTCCTCCGGTCTGCCCGGTAGTTCCTCCTTGGGATCTAGCACTTGTTCTCAGGTCGCTCGGAAATCCGCCCTTTGAGCCTTTGGAGGAAGTGTCTCTTCTAGATTTGACGCTCAAAACGGTGGTTTTGGTAGCAATCACGTCGGCTTGAAGAATCTCGGAGCTTCAAGCTCTCTCGTGCAGGGATCCGTATCTGTCTTTCTCTCCTGAGGGGGTAACTCTTCGTACGGTTCCTTCCTTCCTGCCCAAAGTGGTTACTCTTTTTCTTGTCAATCAGCCCCTGCTATTGCCTGCCTTCTCTAAAGAACAGTGTGCGGGTAGGCGCAAAAGTTTTCGCTTCCTCGACTTCAAGCGAGTTCTCCTTCGCTATTTGAAAGTTACCAATTCCTTTCGCATGACTGACCATCTTTTTGTTCTCCTTTCGGGGCCGCGCATGGGTTTTGGCTGCTTCCAAACCTTCTATCGCTAGGTGACTGCGTCGGGTCATTGAATCGGCTTACATTCTCCAAGGCCAGCCGGTTCCAGAAGGGCTTCGAGCTCATTCCACTCGAGCCCAATCCACGTCATGGGCCGAGAGGTCCCACGCCCTTCCTCTCGATATGTGTCGATCGTCCACCTGGTCGTCCTTGTCCTCTTTTGTTCAGCACTATCGGTTGGATATACAGGCCCGAGAGGACAGTCGTTTCGGAGTTGGGGTGCTGTCGGCGGCTCTAACTGCCCACCCTGAGGGTATTTAGCTTGGGTGCTTCCCGCTTGTCTGGACTGGTCTAGCAGTCTGATCTGGAAGGAGAAATTTCACTTAACGTTAATTTCCTTTCCTGGAATACTGCTAGACCAGTCCAGAACCCACCCAGCTTGTCAGAGGCACTGGTACTTGTGTAGAGCAGCTGACAGTCATACGCTCCACGAGCACTTCCGGAGTTTGTTTCCTGGGAATGTGTCAAAGCAGTCATTTCAGACTTCTTCCCTTGGGAATGATATTTGATCCTCCCCTTTCGTTTTTCGTTCGGGTTGAGGGGTTGAGTTGGTTCCCTTTTTAAGGGTTCATAGTTGCGTTTTTTCCCTGAGATTTTGCCTTTTTGGCTTGTTACATAGTTACTGAATAGGAACTCTAGGGGTATGCCTATGTCACCCAGAGCCTGACCAATCACAGCTGTGGAGTTTTTTTCTCTGTCTCCCTATCTGCTGGCAGGAGTGCATAACCCGCTTGTCTGGACTGGTCTAGCAGTATTCCAGGAAAGGAAATTAACGGTAAGTGAAATTTCTCCTTGAAACAGCCTTGTTATTAGAGTAGATTTAATTTTGGGGTAACTTTCTTCCACAAGGAGATTGGGGGAAACGATATTCCACCATAGTGCTCTGGGTATGAAAATGACATTCTACGTGTCGCCTCATAAACCACGTCCCTTGGGGAGGGTAGACCTAACAAACCACATTGCAGAGACCTGATGGGATGAGTTGAGGTATGAGGAGTCAACAGGGTAGTCATATAATGAGGATGTTCTGCGAAGAGCACCTGATGGCTCCAGGTGAAAATCTTAAGATATATTCTGAATGCTGTTTTGAGAAGTAGTGGGGTAATACAATGGAACCTGCTCATGCCACATAGCATCCAGATGGCCGCTTTTTGATGACTGGTTCTCGCTTTTCTGTCTGTGCTTGGTTATGCCTGTTCCGTTCTTAGGATTTGCTGGAGTTCTTTTCTATTTCATTTAGTATCGTAAACCTCTGTGACTAGAGTACAGAATGGTGGTATAGAAAGTCAGTAATAAACACCATGTATTAAAGCAATTTAATCCCATCCCATCCATTTTTATCTTAGTTTTGATTCTTCATTTTTCCACTGTATCGTCAGGTTTTGGTTAAAGTTGATAATGAAACTCACTTGAGTCAGTTCGTTGATAGCAGGACAGGATCTTGGAAGTTTCCGTATTGTTTCATGTGCATCATAGACTGTCAGCTGTGAGTTTAATCCCACTTGAGGTATGACCGATTTGAGAGCAAACATAATATTTTTTTGCATTTTAATTTATTTTTAATTGTTTGTTGTCTTAGTTGGTCGTTTTGTTTTAGTGTGTATGCATATTAACTCAGTAACAGACTAAAATGGGGGAGAGAGAGAATAAATCACAGCAGTGCCGTAGTTTTTCACAGGGCCAGTGCAAGGATCGGAGATGATGTAGGTGGACCCCACTATTGTTGCCCCTCTCCAAGGACAGCAGCAGTGGCAAGGGAACTGCGTCTGAGCACTTACCTAAGGCTTATGGTTCCTACCTGCTATTATCTGCTGCTTCCGCCCCCCTCCAACGCAGACATCAGGTTTTGCACACAGATGTCAGAGTTAGTAGAGAACAAAAACTGTGAGAGCATATAAGATTCCTTACCTCATATTCCCTCAGAGATGTCAATGACCCCAAACCACCAGAATGTCAAACGACAATAAAAATAAATAGTGAAGCCATTGACAAAACATGAAAAACAACATAGAGTACACATCACATCACAATTTATTATCTCATGTATATAGTTCAACCCTGTTGTTGTATTTATTATCTCTGTATATAGTTCAACCCTGTTTGCCAAGTTGTTACTCCTGTTCCTTGTAAAACCAAACAGAATGTTGTATTGGTCGTTTTGTTATATTGTAAACCGCGCTGATACCGAATAGTGCGGTATATAAGCAAATGTAATAAATAAAAAATAAAAATCACATCAGCACAATGAAGAATCTTAAAATAATGTTCGAATAACTTCCACCTTCTCTCTTCTCGATGCCCAAGGAACATGCTTCTGGTGGCATGGCCGCATGGAACAGTGACAAGTGGTCTCCATAGTTTCTGGAGAATGGTCAGCATGGAGCAGTAAGTTGCAGTGATCAGTGGCCTCCGGAGCTTCTATGGGCATAGCTGACATGAAGCTGTAAGTTCACAGTGACTAGTAGTCTCTGGGTCTTCTGGGGGAGTGGTCAGCATGGAGCAGTTGGTCTGTAGTGACTAGAGGTCTCCAGGATTTCTGGGGGGTGGTCAGCATGGAGCAATAAGTCCGTAGTGACTCCTGGTCTCTGGGACTTCTCCAGAAACGAGCACAAAGTCATTCCTCACATATGGTGACGTCAGCGCCTTTCGGGCATGCTACCACGCATGCATGGTCCCGTTCCCGCCCAAGGCTGCCATCTTGCTCAGTCTCCAGTTTTCTGCGGAGTCCAACGGACATTTGTCCTCTTTCCCTGGAAAATATCTTTGCTAATTATACTTAAATTTAGCTTTCCGGGTTTGCGTACCGGTGGTTCTTTCCGCCTTGAGCCGGTGCTGAGCTCAGCCCTGTTCTCGACCCCTTTTTCCTCTTTTGATCGAGGCTTGCCTCGACCAGCATTTGTGCCTTTCTTCACCCGGGGTTCATTGACCCTGCCCGGGTGCTACATAAGAATATAAGATATGCCATAATGGGTCAGACCAAGGTCCATCAAGCTCAGTATCCTGTTTCCAACAGTGGCCAATCTAGGTCATATGTACCTAGCAGTTTCCCCAAAAGACACAGGTTCCACAATGCTTGTACTGGGTCAGGCAGTGATATCCTGAGTCCCTTTTTAATAATGGTTTATGGACCTTTCCTCCAGGAACTTGTCCAAACCTTTTTTAAACCCAGCTACACTAAAAGCCTTTACTACATACTCCGGTAACAAATTCCAGAGTTTGATTACACGGTGAGTGAAAAAATATATTTTTTATTATTTATTTATTTATTTATTTATTTATTTATTTCGTTTACACTTATATACCGCTATTCTCCAGGACCAAGCAGGAAGTCAGTCCTCACATATGGGTGACGTCGGCGCCGACGGAGCCCTCGCGGAGCAATTTTCCCCAGCTTTCAAAGAAAGCCTTTGGGAATTGCAGCGCGCATGCGCGGTCGCCTTCCCGCCCAAGGGTGCCATCTTAGCCAGTCTTCTTTTTTCCGCGGAGCCCTACAGACGTACCCGTCGTGTCCCCGTGAAAAAGTTGATTTTACTCATAATTTTCTCTTTTTTCCTTCGGTTCGACGCCGGTCTTTTTCCCGCCAGGACTCGCGACGCCAGTCACGAGTCCTCTTCTTCTTTTTCGGTTTTTCTGACTTAGTCAGTTTCGTTTTCGGTTTTTCCCTGGCAGCCCGGTCCTTTGACCTCGCAGGGGCCCTTTTTCCCCCGATGGCTGCCAGTGGTTTCAAGCGGTGTGGTCAGTGTGACCGAAATATGTCACTAACTGACACACACGACAATTGCCTCCGCTGCCTGGGCCCGGATCATGAAGAAATGATCTGTGGGGCCTGCGGCAAAATGTCCTCCAAAGCGTTGAGAAGTCGGCGGCATCAGCGGGATAGGATCTTCGCTGACCCCAGCCGTACCCGGACCTCGTCGGAGGCCTCCGCGTCCAGAGGTTCCAGCTCGGACCGTCGCCGGAGTTCCTCCGACAGGGGTTCTCCCTCCGGGGACCATCGACGGAAGGTGAAACCCGCGAGGGCGGCGTCGGTGGACGCTCCTGGCTCCGCGAGGGCCAGGTCGCATAGCCCCGATAGCCGTCCCGGGTCCTTGGAGAAGGAGCATCTCTCGAAGCGACCTCGCCTGGAGTCGGAGCTGCCTGCTCGGGTAAGTCCTGTGGTCCTCCTGGACTCGCCTCCGAGACCGCCGACGTCGGGCCCGACGCCGTCGGGGCCCGAGTCGGGGGCTGCTGGGTCACCTGAGGTCGGACTCAGGTTGACGGCCTTGCAGAGCAGACTGTCTGCCTTCATGGACCAGCAGCGGGCACTGCTCGCTGGCCTCGCTGGCGCTGCTGCCCCGACCGCCGGGACGTCGACGTCTAAGTCGACCCCGGAGACCGAGCCGATCCTCGAGTCCATGCGAACTCGAGTCGATCCTCGGTCGAGGTCACCCTCGGCCTCCCGTTCGGGACCGAGGTCGCCGACGCCGACTCCCTCGGCGTCGGGGCGGCAGGCGCCGCGCCCTGCCCGGGCCGACCCCACCGATTCCTCGTCGGAGTCGGTCTGGGAGTCTGAAGAGGAAGAGTCGCCTGATTCTTTTCGGACTCGGTGTGTCCCCTCGGACTCACCTGAGTCCGAACCTCGGAAGCAGTCTTCCCCGGAGGATGCCCGGTTCTCGGACTTCGTCAGGGATATGGCCAAGGCTTTGGCCTTCCCTGCGGATCCCGAGGAGGAGCCTCGAGCCGAAGAGCTCGACGCCCTCCAGTATGACTCTCCCGCTAGGGAACACTTTACTGTACCGGTTCCTCCCATGCTGGAACGACTACTCTTCCGCATGTGGGAGAGTCCGGCCTCCTCGCCGGTCCTGAGCAAGCGCGTCGATTCTATCTATCGAGTCCGCAAGAGCCCTGGCTTCCAAAAAGCACAGCTACCACACCATTCCATGGTAGTGGAATCGGCCATGCATCGTCTTAAGAGCCAGAAGATGCACTCCTCAGTGCCTCCTGGCAGGGAGGCCCGTAACCTGGATGGCCTTGGTAAGAAGTGTTTCCAGGGCTCTATGCTTGCGTGTCGTGTCCAGACCTACCAGCTATACATGGGCATGTATCTCCGAGACCTGGCTAAAGAGCTAGCCGGATTCTCCGCTGGTTTGTCCGAGGAACCCTTGCGGAGGTTCCTGGCCTTGTCCTCTGGCATTCGGGAATGCTAAAAATTCATATCCCGAGCAGCCTATGATGGCTTTGAAGCATCGGCTCGAGTGGCCGCAGCCGGCATCGGTGCCCGCCGACAGGCTTGGCTTCAGTCGTCTGACCTTGAGCCCTGGGTGCAGGACAAGTTGGTCGATGTCCCCTGCCGAGGTGAAAACCTCTTTGGCAAACCTATGGCAGAAAAGGCTGCACACAGATCGAGACGGAGACTCTCACCAGGACTAGGCTTTCTAGGAAGACCTCCGCCCCTTCCCAGAAAAAGAAGGGCTCGGGAAAGAAGTCCTTTTACCCGAGAAAGGCGGCTGCCTACAAACAATACCCCCAATATCAGGCCCCTGCAGCTCCCCAACAGGGCCAGCAGGCCAAGGGACGGGGTAACGGGTCCCGTAGGCAGCAAGCCCCCAAGCCTGCACCACCAGCCCCTGCTCAGCAGGGTGGGGGTTTTTGACTCCTTAAGCATAGCCTCTCCCCCCTCCGCTGGCTCCTCCCAGCACCGGAGGCCGGCTGGTTCACTTCGCCCACAGGTGGTCCAGCATCACTTCAGATGCCTGGGTGCTTCAAGTCGTAAGAGAAGGCTACCTTCTCCACTTCCACTTCCACCAGGTCCCTCCCTCCTATTTTCCGGGAGAACCTCCACGACTCCCTCTGCACAGGGAATTACTCCTTCAGGAGTTAGCAGGTCTTCTACAGGAACAGGCGGTGGAACCGGTGTGCCCCACCACCTGAGAGGTCAAGGCTTTTATTCCAGGTATTTTCTAGTACCAAAAAGGACGGGAGGCCTCCGACCCATCCTGGACTTGCGCAACCTCAACAAGTTCCTTGTGCGGGAGAAGTTCAAAATGCTTACCCTTTGGAATCCTTCTGCCCTACCTCCAGCAGGGAGATTGGCTATGCTCCTTGGATCTAAAGGATGCCTACACGCACATCCTCATCCACCCAAGCCACCGCCAATACCTAAGGTTTGTGGTGGCAGGAAATCATTACCACTACAGAGTACTGCCCTTTGGCCTGTCCTCCGCACCGCGAGTCTTCACAAAATGTCTCGCGGTGGAGGCGGCCCATCTCCGGCTTCACGGCCTCTATGTCTTTCCGTACCTCGACGACTGGCTCATCAGAGCAGCGTCCGCTCCGGAGGTCACCAACGCCACACGCCGCACGGTGACTCTTCTGCAGTACTTGGGCTTTGTTATAAACTTCGCAAAGTCCACTTTGCTCCCCTCACAGGATCTCGAGTTCATCGGCGCAAGGCTGCACACTCCTCAGGCTCGAGCGTTCCTACCGCTCGACAGGGCTCAACGGCTCATGGACCTAGCCGACCGTTTTCGCAGCCAGCCCCTGGTCTCCGCCAGGCGCTTCCTGAGACTACTCGGCCATATGGCTTCCACCGTCCATGTGACCCCCAATGCCCGCCTCAATATGCGGCCTGCTCAAGGGTGTCTCCGCAAGCAGTGGCAACAAGCCACAGGCGGCCTAGCAGACCTAGTGCACGTCTCAGAGCCGCTGGCCTCGTCTCTCCAGTGGTGGCTTCATCGGCCGAACCTGGTACTCGGCATGCCTTTTCAGTCACCTCAGCCGACCCGGGTGCTGACGACAGATGCATCCCTCCTGGGCTGGGGAGCACATTGCCAAGGGGCACGTACTCAGGGCCTCTGGACCACGTGGGAGTCTGCTCAGCAGATCAACTTCCTGGAGCTCAGAGCGATCCGCCTGGCTCTCAAGGCCTTCTCCCACCTGACCTCTCACCAGTCCGTCCTTGTCCAGACGGACAATCAAGTTGCAATGTTCTACGTGAACAAGCAGGGGGGCACGAGCTCCTTCCTTCTCTGTCGGGAAGCACAGAAGCTCTGCTCTTGGGCCGTCAGTCACGGCGTTCTTCTCAAGGCCGTTTATCTCCCAGGCCAAGAAAATTGCCTGGCGGACAAACTCAGCAGGATCCTCCAGCCGCACGAGTGGCGCCTGGATCCCTTGGTAGTTCAGAAGCTCTTTCTAAAGTGGGGCCTCCCCACGATGGATCTCTTTGCCAGCCCTCTCAACCGGCAACTTCCTCGCTTCTGCTCTCGTCAGCCACATCCCCTTCGAGTTTCGGCAGACGCTTTTCTACTCTCATGGTCGGAGAGCCTTCTGTATGCCTTTCCCTCCCATCCCGCTAGTCTCTCGGACTCTTTTCAAGGTTCTCCGAGACAAAGCTTTCATGATCCTGGTGGCCCCTCGCTGGCCCAGACAGCCGTGGTTTCCACTCCTGCTGCAATTAGCGATAGAGGATCCATTCCCTCTGGGGTTACAGCCGGATCTCCTCACTCAGGATCAGGGGTCTCTGCTACACCCCAACCTCAGGTCTCTCAATCTAATGGCCTGGCTGCTGAGAGGGTAGTCCTTGCTCCCCTTCTCCTGCCGGCAGAGGTGGAAGAGGTCGTCCTAGCTTCTCGGCGACCTTCTACCCGCAAATGCTACGCCCTTAAATGGCGTCGCTTTTCCGCTTGGTGTACCCAACGGTCGCAGGATCCCTTCTCCTGCCCGGTGTCGGTGATCCTGCAGTACTTGCTATACCTCTCTAATCTGGGACTTAAGTCCAACTCCGTCAAAGTTCACCTTAGTGCTCTTTCAGCACATCATGTGCCGGTGGACGGCAGGCCTCTTTCCAGTGACCCTCTTGTTGCGAGGTTTCTCCGAGGTCTCCTTCTGCTTAAACCACCTCTGCGCCCGCCAGCGCCTGACTGGGATCTGAATGTGGTTTTACAGCGGATCACCTGTCCGCCTTTTGAACCTATGGCTACCTGTTCTCTCCGTTTTCTTTCTTGGAAAACATTGTTCTTGATAGCCCTCACTTCCGCTAGACGCGTAAGTGAATTGCAGGCCCTCGTGTCTGATCCCCCTTACACTCGGTTCTACAAAAATAGGGTAGTCCTACGGACTCACCCAAAATTTCTTCCAAAAGTGGTCTCCCCTTTTCACATCAATCAGGAGGTGGTACTTCCAACCTTCTTTCCCAGACCGCACTCCAGCCGAGCTGAAACGGTCCTCCATACCCTGGACTGTAGAAGGGCATTGAACTTCTACCTTGACCGTACGCGGGAGCACCGTAAAGCTGCTCAGCTTTTTGTGTCTTTTGACCCCAATAGATTGGGGCTCCCGGTCTCCAAGCGTACTCTGTCCATCTGGGTTGCGGGACTGTATCACTTGGGCTTATGGGGCAGCCGGACTCTCCTTGGAAGGTCGAGTCACGGCTCATTGCGTTCGGGCAAAGGCTACGTCAGTGGCTTACCTCCGCTCTGTTCCGCTGGCAGACATCTGCCGGGCCGCTACATGGTCTTCGAGCCAGACTTTTGCGGTCCATTACTGTCTCGAGAGGGAGTCCCGCAGGGACAGTGCTTTCGGACAGGCAGTCCTCCGTAATCTCTTTGAGGTTTGAGCAACTCCTACCCTCCATCCCGGATGTGGGCTACCGGTGGGTAATAATTCAGCGAAGATTCCTTCCTTCTGTGCTGCTGAGCTAGAGGGAGCTCATTTTTGTGCTTAGGGTCTCCGGTAGCCTTAAGCTGGGGAGTCCCATATGTGAGGACTGACTTCCTGCTTGGTCCTGGAGAAAGCGTAGTTACTCACCTGTAACAGGTGTTCTCCAGGAGCAGCAGGAATCAGTCCTCACAACCCTCCCTCCTCCCCTTGGAGTTGCAATCATCTGCTTTAGTTTTTTTGCAAATTTTTATGCTGTCTTTTTTAGCTATGTCATCTGACTGGCTAAGATGGCACCCTTGGGCGGGAAGGCGACCGCGCATGCGTGCTGCAATTCCCAAAGGCTTTCTTTGAAAGCTGGGGAAAATTGCTCCGCGAGGGCTCCGTCGGCGCCGACGTCACCCATATGTGAGGACTGATTCCTGCTGCTCCTGGAGAACACCTGTTACAGGTGAGTAACTACGCTCTTCCAGCGATCAGCAGCGGTTTGATTACAAATTTGGGAGATGTCAAATCAGGACAGGAAAATTGGATCATATATACATAGATTTAGGGTTAGGCACACACACGCAGGGTTAGACACTTCAAGGTTAGGTTTACATATTTACATATTTATAATAATTACATTTACACAGGTCGGCTTCATGGTTCCACTTTTGTTTATATCAGGTTATAATGACATTTGAAAAGATGGGTTTTTATTTTCTTTCTGAAGTCATTTATGTCTTTTATAGCTCGCAGTTCATGTGGTAGATGATTCCAGGTTATCGGTGCTGAGAATGAGAACGCTTTGTTGCTGGTACTTGCTTTTACTGATCTGATATTATTAGGAACTTGTAGTGTGTCAGAGTTGATAGTTCTCCTGTCTCTATTGGCTGGTTGCTTGCTGACCAGTGTTGAGAGGAATGAGGGTGCTATGTCATGTATGAGCTTGAATACGGTTACCAAGGTTTTATACTGTATCCTGGCCGTAACTGGTAGCCAATGTAGCTCGATCAATATAGGTGTGATGTGTTGAGTGATGCTTGTTCGTGTGATGACCCTTGCCGCCACGTTTTGGGCCAATTGCAAAATATTTAGTGTTTTCTTCGGCAGACCCTGTAGTATGGCGTTACAGTAGTCTAAGTGCGGCATAATGAGTGCTTGCGCCACCGTCCGAAAATCACAGGGTTCGATTAAGTTCCTCAGTGGCTGTAGGACTCTGAGCTTGTGGAAGATGGCTTTGTTGGTTTTTTGCAGGTGTTTTTCCAATTGCAGTTTTACTGTCAAGTGTGACACCCAGGTATTTGATCTCGTTTTTTGTGTTGTATGTGTTGCTGCAGAGGGTGACCGTCGGAGGGGGTTCAAAGTTCGGTTTACTTGATATATACATTACTTCGGTTTTCTTATGGTTAATTGCCATGTTGTTTTGCTGGAGCCATGCTAACATCTCGTACAGGCAGGATTCAAGCTGGGTATACTTTGGGTCATTTGTTTCTAATTGAGTGTATAACATAATATCGTCTGCATAGATATGGTAGTTGATGTTATGTTTTTTGAAAATGTCACAGAGGGGCTTCATGTAGATGTTGAAAAGTAGAGCAGAGAGGGCTGATCCCTGGGGTATGCCTTGCGTTTGAGTGAACCCTTCTGCTTTCTCTCCATTGAATTGTACCTGTGGACTTCGGTTCGTTATATAGGAGGAGAACCATTTAAGGGTGGTTCCCGAAATTCCTATGGATTCCAGTTTTTTTATTAGGATACCATGATGTACAGTATCAAAGGCGGCGGAGATGTCAATGAAGATGAGTAGGAAAGTTTTCTTCCTGTCTTCCAAGCCTTTGTGGAGGTTATTGAGTAGTGCTATTAAAAGCGTTTCAACCCCATGGTTTCGTCTGAAACCGTATTGTTGGGTGTCTAGTATGTCGTGGTCATCTAGGTGCTCTTGGAGTTGTATGAGGGCTGCTTTTTCGATGATTTTTGCTAAGAAGGATATGCTGGAGATGGGGCGATAAGATGTTGGGTCTGTTTTGTTAAGTTTATTGTTCTTTAGTACTGGTCTTATTATAGATTTCTTGAGCTGGTCTGGCATAATTCCTTGATGCAGTGATAGGTTTACAATGTGTGAGACTTGGTGGACTATATCTTTTTTCGCTGCCTTGACCCAAGCAGTGGGGCAGGGGTCAAGTGGGGAGGTGGTGGTATTGATGCTCGTTATTATGTTGCTTGTTTGTTGCTCATCGATCTTGTGGAAATTTGTCCATGTCAGTTCTTGCTCAACCGTAGTTTCACGGTGTATCTCCCCCCTGCAGGGGTCGGGCAGTGTTGCAGTCAGCTTGCTCGCGTAGTGGTTTGCCAGCGTTTGTGGGTTGATAGAGGTATCCTGTTGGTCTGGTTGGGATGCTTTTGTTAAGGATTTCACCAGCTCAAATAGTTCCCTGGGTTTGTTGATCGCTTTGTTCAGTAGGTTTGTGTGGTGCGTCCTTTTTGCAGCGTTCACCTCTTCTTTGTATTTCGAGAGAAGGGTGAGGTACTCCATCCTATGTTCCATAGATTTCGTACGTCTCCATTTTCTTTCATGCTTTCTGAGTTCTCTCTTCCTGTTGTTTAGTACTTCGGTGTACCAGGGTTCCGAGTGTTTTTCAGCTAGGTTCGGGGTGGTGCTCCATTTGGGGTTTGCTGCGGCCTGTATTCCGGTGTTCCAGCTTTCTGTTAGCGCATCGAGATCCGTGCTGTTAAGGTCTATGCGGGTCTGAATGTTACTTATCAGACATTCCAGGTTTAGTTTGTTGAATCTCCTTTGTTGGTGCATTACTCTTCGTGCTTTTGTGTCCTTTGGTAAAGACGGTAGTTTCAACCGAATATCGATTTGGTGGTGGTCTGACCACGGTTTAGGGTTGATCTTTATTAGTCTTAAATAGGTTACCCTGTAGCTTCATTGCATATTCCCTAGTCTTTCTAATCTCCAGGAACAAGAAGGAATGTAGTCTTCACATATGGGTATCGTCGGTACCGACGAAGCCTGCGCGGGAACGCTCCCCAGCGTCCTATAGGAAAGCTTTTGGGAGCATCCCACAGCGCCTGCATGCTGCCTTCCCGCCTTTCCCAACTGTCCCTCTCGAGTTCTTCGTTTTCCGCAGAGCCAACAGGTCGCACATCCTGTCACCGCAGAAAATTTGCCTTCTTATTCTTTTTTGTGGTCGCGTCTGCCTTCCCTCGATGCTATGCCAGTACCGCCGGTGGTTCTTTTCTTTTTTTCAAAAAACCCCCCTTTTCTGGAGTTTTTTTCCAGTAAGTTTCTTCTCCGGTGCCACGCACCTTTTTGGGCACTAGGCCCAACTTTTTCCCTCAGAATAGAAAAACCCACTTCGGGTTTTAAAAAGTGTTCTAAGTGTGGCGGTACCATCTCCGTCACCGACACCCATGAGTGGTGCCTCAAATGTTTAGGTCCTGACCACTCTATTTCAGAGTGTGTTGCCTGTGGGATGATGTCGAAAAGGGGCCGGCAAAACTGAACTGCTAAACTTAGCACCCTTTCTCCCTCTGATGCAGCCTCCGTGGCATCGACGTCTTCCAGGGCTTCATCTTCCTCCCATGGATCTCAGGTAACTAAACATAAATCTAGCCGTTCCTCAAAGGGTAGATCTCCTTCTAAACATTGAGATGCCTCTGGCGTTGCCTTTTAGGGACTTTCACCGGCAAAATTGCACTGGCAGGAGGCTTCGGCTTCCAAAGTACTAACGGGGCTCCAGGATGTTCTCGAGGCTTCAACCTCGGCAGAACTACTGGTGCCATGCTCTGGGGTTCCGGCCGCTTCATCCAGCACAGATACCCAAGCATCGGCAGAGTCGATAGACCAGAGATTCTTGGCTATTGAACGCAGTCTGGCAGCTCTTCTCATGGCCTCGATGCCCCTGAAACCGCTTCAGACAATTCAACCGGTACTGGCACCGACTGCATCGACATCGGCAGGTATTCTACCGGGACCGTCATGCGTCTCTATCCGGCATTGACAAGTCGGCACTGGACCACTCCGATGCCGACTTCGATCGGTACCAGTACTGTGCCTTGCACGATCACCCAGATCGGAGATACTTCGCATCCTCGGATGAGTCTGAAGACTCTGAAAGCTCTGCCGATACCAGAGTACTTCTTCCTGAGGATTCCTCTTCTCCTCAGCGTAGGATGTCTCCACCAGAGGATATGTCCTTTCAGGACTTTATCCGAGATGTGGCCCGAGGTCTTTCCATCACTGTGGCTCCTGAAAAAGAGCCTAGGGCAAAGGAATTAGAAATCCTACAATATCCTAAAGCTCCCAAGGAGGCAGCTACCTTACCTATTCATGAGATCTTGCATGATCTTATGTTAAGGATGTGGGAAACACCTCTGACCACATCTCCTCACTTTCGAAGAGACTGCACCATGTATCGAGTTCCTCTTTGTCCTGGGTTTCAGAAGACTCAATTACCACACCATTCCATGGTGGTGGAATCAGCCATGAGACGGATAAAGAGTGCAAAAAGGCATGCATCTAATCCTCCAGGACGTGAGTGTAGGACTCTTGACGCCTTTGGACGTCGATCCTTCCAGGCTTCCATGCTTTCTGCTAGGATCAGTTCCTATATCTTGTATATGAGAATGTTCCTTAAGGGAGGTCACAGGAGACTTATTAACTTATGAGCCCTCTCCTTCCTGATGATAAAAGGCAGGATTATCTTACTCTTGTTAAACTTGCTCAGGATGTTTCCAAGTTTGTGAATCGTGCAGCCTTTGACTGCTTTGAATGCATAAGCAGAACCTCTGCTATTGCCATAGGTGCACGTAGAATTGCCTGGCTCCAGGCATCTGACTTCAAAATCTGGGTACAGGACAAACTGGGGAATATACCTTGCACAGGAGAGAATCTCCTTGGCAAAATTGGCAGGAAAAAGCTAATGAGATTGTCTAAATCTACAGCTGATCCTGTGAGGAAAAGATCCTCTAAGAAACCATTCTTCAGCAAGAAGAAAAAGTTTTATCCCTCCTATACCCAGCAGGGTCATCATTTAGGTCAGTCTGCCCAAAAGGGACAGCACCAACAACCTAGGCAATAAAGGAAACCAAAAGCAGCTAAGCCTCTACCGGCTCAGCAGACTCAGCCTCCACAGGGGGCTTTGACTCCTGTCTAGAGAACTTTGCCTTCCTGGCCCTGAACGGCCCAGAACCCTCCACCATCCCAGGAAGGTTATGTCATTTTGCCCCCAGATGGGGTCAGATAACAGCAGAAAATTGGACTCTGCTATTGTAAGAGAGGGGTACATGCTTCATTTCCTCAGCATGCCCCCTCCTACAATAGTAAGACAGTTCAATTCTCAGACCTCTCTCAACCACCAGTTAGGTCAAGAAGTCACTATGCTCCTTGCTCAAGGGGCAATAGAAGAGGTACCCATTCCCCAATGGGGTACAGGGTTTTACTCCCCCTATTTCCTTATTCCAAAGAAAACAGGAGGACACAGACCCATTCATATGAGGGCAGCGCAGTGGACCCTATCCACTCAGTGGACTCAGGCGTCAGGTTGCTTGTCAGACAAACTAGCAAACTCAGATCGCCTTATTTTGTCCCTCCAATGGTGTCAGTCACCCCAAAACCTTCTGATGGGGTCTCCTTTTCAGCAACCCCCACCCCAAGCCTCTCTAACAACAGATTCTTCACAGGTGGGTTGGGGAGCCCACCTGCATGGCCTCTCTTCCCAGGGTACCTGTACTTCACAGGAGGCCTATCTCCATATCAACCTCCTGGAGCTCAGAGCAATCTTCCTTGCTCTTCAAGTATTTCACACCCAGCTCAGCTACAAGACAGTCCTAGTTCAAATGGACAATCGGGTAGCCATGTTCTATGTGAACAAACAGGGAGGAACAGGCTCTCTGTCGCTGTGCAACGAAGCTTTGTGACTATGGGCCCTCGCCAGAGAGCATCAGATTCATCTCCTTGCGGTGTATCTTCCAGGCATTCAAAACTCTTGGGCAGACAAACTCATTCGAGTTCTGCTTCCACACGAATGGTCTCTCCATGCAGACCAGGTGGCCCAAATTATTCAAATTTGGGGAACCCCAGACATAGACCTCTTTGCAAGTCCGCTGAATGCCAAACTTCCCCGGTTCTGTTCCAGAATTCCGGCTCGGGGTTGTCAGGCCAGGGATGCTTTCCTCTTTCATTGGGGTCAGGACTTCCTGTATGCCTTTCCACCCATTCCCCTAATTCCCAAAACCCGGTTCAAGCTTCAGAGAGACAGAGGTCATATGATACTCATAGCTCCATGTTGGCCACGGCAACTGTGGTACCCTCTGCTCCTACATCTCTCTCAAGCACCGCCTCTGGAGTTGCGATCTGCTCCAGATCTTCTTTCTCAAGAGGACGGGATGCTATGGCATCCCAATCCCCAGTCTCTGCATCTCAGGGCCTGGTTGCTGAAAGCCTAGAACTTCACGGTCTTAACCTTTCCCAGCAGGTAAAGGATATCCTTCATGCTTCCAGGAAACCTTCCACAAGACGCTCTTATGCATTCAAGTGGAAAAGGTTTACCATATGGTGCTCGCAGAAGGGTCTTAACCCTCTTGCGATACTTCTGGAATCATTACTGGAGTATCTCCTTCATTTATCAAATGCAGGGCTTAAGACCAATTCAGTGAGAGTCAATTTGAGTGCTATTGCAACTTCTTTCAAGCCTCTAAATGGACATCCTATTTCCTCTCATCCTCTCATAGCGAGATTTATGAGAGGCCTTCTTTTAACTAAGCCTCCCATTCAGCCACCACCGGTGGCATGGGCCTTAAATCTGATTCTTGGGCAGCTCATGAAACTGCCCTTTGAACCGTTAGCCACTACCTCTTTGAAATTCCTTTCCTGGAAGGTTATCTTTCTCATTGCAATCACATCAGCACAAATTGTTATATGTAAAAACAGCTCGCTCTGTTTATTGTTGTTCTGTGGGAACCGCATCTGATCAATGGAAGGAGCAGTATATAAAAAATCTGTTAATTATTAAATTATTAATCACATCAGTGAATTGCAAGCGTTGGCTGATCCTCCTTATACAGGGTTCCATCATGATAAGGTAGGACTCATCCACACTTTATGCCAAAGGTGGTGTTGCCCTTTCATTTAAACCAAGTGGTTTACCTTCCTGTATTCTTTCCAAGGCCTCACGCCTCAAATCCAGAAAGGAATCTTCCTACTTTGGACAGTAAAAGAGCTTTGGCCTTTTACTTGCAAAGCACACAGCAACATAGAAAATCCTCTCAACTCTTTGTTGCTTTTGATCCTAGTCATTTGGGACTTCCCGTCTCCAAATGTACACTGTCCAGCTGGATTGCACAGTGTATATCATTTGCCTATGAGAGTAAGAACCTTCCTGTTGAAGGCCATGTCACAGCTCACAGTGTCAGAGCTATGGCAGCCTCTATGGCTCATCTTCACTCTGTGTCTATCGACGATATCTGTCGAGCAGCTATTTGGGCTTCGGTACATACCTTCACAGACCATTACTGCTTAGACAAGGACTCCCGCCGGGATGCCTTGTTTGGTCGGGCTGTTCTTCAACACCTGTTCCACACTTAATCAACTCCTACCTACCATCCCTGGTAGGATGCCAGAGATCCTTGGGGGGAAGTGGAGCCCTTTCACAAGGGCACACAACTTTCTGGGACCATCTCCCTGGCATCTGCAGCTGGGTAATCCCCATATGTGAAGACTACATTCCTGCTTGTTCCTGGAGATAGCATAGTTACTGACCTGTAACAGGTGATCTCCGGGAACAGCAGGAATTTAATCTTCACAACCCGCCCACCTCCCCTAGGAGTTGTATCTCTCTATCTCTCTCTTTCTCTTTCCCTCTCTCTTTTGTCTCAGCTGTAAACTCAACTGGAGAGGGACAGTTGGGAAAGGCGGGAAGGCAGCACGCAGGCGCTGTGGGATGCTCCCAAAAGCTTTCCTATTGGACGCTGGGGAGCGTTCCCGTGCAGGCTCCGTGCAGGCTCCGTCGGTACCGACGATACCCATATGTGAAGACTAAATTCCTGCTGTTCCCGGAGATCACCTGTTACAGGTGAGTAACTATGCTTATTCTGATACGTAAACAATCTATCTACGTTTACCCGTTCCACTACATTCATTAATTTATAGACCTCTATCATATATCTCCCCTTAGTCGTCTATTTTCCAGGTTAAAGAGCCCTAACCTTTTTAGCCTCTCTTCCTTCCATCCCCTTTACCATTTTGGTGGCTCTTTTCTGTACCTTTTCTAATAACGCTATATCCTTTTTAAGATACGGCGACCAGAATTTCACACAATATTCAAAGTGTGGTCACACCATGGAACAATACAGAGGCATTATAATATCTTTTGTTTTATTTTCCATTCCTTTTCTTATAATATGTAGCATTCTATTTGCTCTCTTGGCCGCTGCTGCACACTGGGCGGAGGGTTTTAACATGTTATCCACGATGACACCTAAATCTTTTTCCTTGGTGGTGGTTCCCAATGTGGAACCTTGCATCGTGTAACCATAGTTTGGGTTGCTCTTTCCCAGGTGCATAGCTTTGCACTTGTCCACATTTAAATTTCATCTGCCCTTTGGATGCCCAGTCTTATTTATTTATTTATTTGCATTTCTTATATACCGCACTATTTGCGATCAGCGCGGTTTACATTAAACAAAACAGTATCCGACAATAAACAAAAGTCAGGTCATTACATTGAACAGGAAAAAGCAACTTGGAGAACAGGGTAAACTATATACATGTGCAGGTGCATTGAACAGGGTAGCTATATACATGTACAAATGAAATGAGAGCAGTTATTAGGTATTGATCACCCTATACGAGGGTGACAGGGGTTCAGGGCAGTCAATGAGGCAGTCTTCCAATTTATCAAGATCCTCTTTCAGTTTTCCACAATCCTCTTGGGTTTTAACAACTTTAAATAGCTTTGTGTCATCTGCAAATTTGATCACCTCACTCGTTATTCCCTTTTCCAGGTCATTTATGAATATGTCAAAAAGCAGTGGACCCAGCACACATCTCTGGGGTACTCCACTATTCACCTTTATCCATTGGGAAAATTGGCCATTTAGCCCTACCCTCTGCTTTCTATCTTTAAACCTATTCCTGATCCACAATATTACACTGCCTCCTACCCTATGACTCTAGTTTTGCCAAAAGTCTCTGATGAGGGACCTTGTCAAAGGTTTTCTGAAAGTCCAGATACACTATATCAACTCACTCTCACCTTTGTCTACCTATTTCTTCACACCTTCAAAAAAACATTTCAGTTTAGTAAGCCAAGATCTTCCTTGTCTGAAGCCATGTTGTCTGTCTCCCATTAGGCCATGATTATCTACATGCTGAGTAATTTTGTTCTTTATGATTGTTCTACCATTTTTCCCAGTACTGACGCCAGGCTCACCAGTCTGTTTCCCCGATCACCCCTGAACCCTTATTAAAAATTGGCGTTACATTGGCGATCCTCCAATCTTCAGGTATTACTGATGATTTTAATGATAGATCACAGATTACTAATAGCAAGTCTGCAATCTCATATTTCAGTTCTTTCAACACCCTTGGATGTATACCATCCAGTCCAGGTGATTTGCTATTCTTCAGTTTATCAAATAGTTGTAATACATCTTCCCGGTGTAGCGATATTTCTTTCAGTTCTTCTGCAGTATCACCTTTAAATACCACTTCAGTCATGGGTAACATCCCTACATCTTCCTCAGTAAAGACCGAAGCAAAGAATTCATTCAGTATCTTCAGGAACAAGCAGGAATGTAGTCTTCACATATGGGTTTCGTCGGTACCGACAGAGCCCGCGCGGGAACGCTCCTCAGTATCCAATAGGAAAGCTTTTATTTATTTATTTATTTATTTAACAGTTATTTATATACCGCTCTTTCCCTAGTATCAAGTGCGGTTTACATGGAACAGTAGGTTAATTGGTTGTCAATCTTCTCCAGCAACTGAGGACTGAAATCTCAAACTTTGAAGAGCTGGCATCTGGCTCCCTCTGCTGGCCACTGTCAGTCTAACCTTAACAAAGCAGATGAAGAGTAGTTCCCAATAATCAAAAGAAACTAGACAAAATAGGAAAGATAACAAAAAACAGTAGCTTTCCGTGAGGCTGATAGGCGGAACGAAACCGGAGCAGCTCCGCTGCTCTATGACTGAACAGGCAAAAATGCCAAGTTCGCTCCTTTTGTTTGTGGGGTTTTTGGGTTTTTTTTTTTTTTTGTTTTTTTTTTTTGTATATGCTAGCATAGAATACCCAACAAGTGAAAAAACCAACTCCTGAACGAGACCAGAAACACACTAGAAACCGTAGCGCTGACTTTGCCACCATCAACCGAGAATCCGTAGGCTCCCGCGACACACTGAAAAGTTGATAGACAATCTGGGCGGGTCCTGGACGGGCCCGGAGAGAGCTCAAGGAAAGATAATTAGCAGGTAAGGACTAATTTCTGTTTCCTTATCGTCTCTCCGGGCCCGTCCAGGAACAAGTGGGAAGTACCAGAGCAGTACCTAACCACGGGAGGGATCGAACAGGCCGGGTATGATGGCCGACGCCTCCAGACAGGCATGCCCGCTGGCCAAGACATCCAGCCTGCAAAGTTCCGGAAACGGGAGACGCGGCGACCACTTAGCCGCCCGGGAAATCACCGGCTTGCCTCAAAGAGACGCCGCCCAAAACGTCGCTGGGCCGCGCATAGAACAAGCACGAAAACCTTCCCCGGAGGGACCTTCCCTGCGACCTGAAAGGACACCACAAACGCTTGTGTCACGGAACTAGCCAGGGAGGACGGAGACGCGGCCGCGTCCGTCCGAGGCCCGGCAAGAAAACAACCGGTCCGACTCTCGGAATACACAGCCGACCGGAGGCAGTTCCAGAGCAAGCGAAGAACGTCGACCCTGGAAGGATCGCCCACGATCCAAAAGAGGGGAGAGATAGACTGAGCGACACCGAACGTAGAGAAGAGTTCCGGAAACAAGGAGGGAACCGACCGCCACAGCACCAATAGGGCTAGGAACACAAGAACCCCCATAAGGGCATTTCCCAAGAAGTTCCCTGAGCGCGATATCGCATGTGTGCTGCCTTCCCGCCTCTTTACCTCTCTCACTTCAGTTCTTAGTTTTCCGTGGAGCCGACAGGACACAGTACCCTGTCACCGCATAAAATGTACCTTTATTTCTTATTTTTTGTTGTTGTGTCTGCCTTCATTCGACGCCTACCGGTACCACCGGATCTCTTCTTCCTTTTTCTTTAAAAAAAAAACAAATAAAAAAACATATTTTTCTTCAGAGTTTTTCCCTATTTCGGATGCTAGGCGCCATTTTGGGCACCAGGCCCATTTTTTTCTTCAAGCATGGAGAAACATAAGAACATAAGATATGCCATACTGGGTCAGACCAAGGTCCATCCAGCCCAGTATTCTGTTTCCAACAGTGGCCAATCTAGGTCATATGTACCTAGCAGTTTCCCCAAGGGACACAGGTTCCACAATGCTTGTATTGGTTCAAGCATTGATATCCTGGGTCCCGTCTTAATAATGGTTTATGGACCTTTCCTCCAGGAACTTGTCCAAACCTTTTTTAAACCCAGCTACACTAAGAGCCTTTACTACATCCTCCGTTAACAAATTCCAGAGTTTGATTACATGTTGAGTGAAAAAATATTTTCTTTTAATAGTCTTAAATAATTTATCCTGTAGCTTCATTGCATGTTCCCTAGTCTTTCTATATTCTGATAAGGTAAACAATTGATCTACGTTTACCCGTTCCACGCCGTTCATTAATTTATAGACTTCTATCATATCTCCCCTCAGCCGTCTCTTTTCCAGGTTAAAGAGCCCTAACCTTTTTAGCCTTTCTTCATAGGGGTATCCTTCCATCCCCTTTACCATTTTGGTGGCTCTTCTCTGAACCTTTTCTAAAATTGCTATATCCTTTTTAAGATACGGCGACCAGAATTGCACACAGTATTTAAGGTGCGGACTTACCATGGAACGATATAGAGGTATTATAATATCTTTTGCTTTATTTTCCATTCCTTTCCTTATCATACCTAGCATTCTATTTGCTCTCTTGGCCGCTGCTGCACACTGGGCAGAGGGTTTTAACATGGTATCAACAATGACGCCTAAATCTTTTTCCTGGGTGGTAGTTCCTAATGTGGAACCTTGCATCGTGTAACCATAGTTTGGGTTGTTCTTCCCTAGGTGCATAACCTTGCACGTGTCCACATTAAATTTCATCTGCCATTTTGATGCCCAGTCTTCCAATTTATCAAGATCCTCTTTCAATTTTCCACAATCCTCTTGGGTTTTAACAACTTTAAATAGTTTTGTGTCATCTGCAAATTTGATAACCTCACTCGTTATTCCACTTTCCAGGTCATTTATGAATATGTCAAAAAGCAGCGGACCCAGCACAGATCCCTGGGGTACACCACTATTCACCTTTCTCCATTGGAAAAATTGGCCATTTAGCCCTACCCTCTGCTTTCTATCTTTTAACCAGTTCCTGATCCACAATAGTACACTGCCTCCTATCCCATGACTCTTTAGTTTTGCCAAAAGTCTCTCATAAGGGACCTTGTCAAAGGCTTTCTGAAAGTCCAGATACAGAATATCAACCGACTCACCTTTGTCCACCTGATTATTCACTCCTTCAAAAAAAACATAACAGATTAGTAAGACAAGATCTTCCTTGTCTAAAGCCATATTGGCTGTCTCCCATTAGGTCATGACTATCTACATGCTGAGTAATTTTTTTCTTTAAAATGGTTTCTACCATTTTTCCTGGTACTGATGTCAGGCTCACTGGTCTGTAGTTTCCTGGATCACCCCTGGAACCCTTTTTAAAAATTGGTGTTACATTGGCGATCCTCCAATCTTCAGGTATTAGAGATGATTTTAATGATAGTTCACAGATTACTAATAGCAGGTCTGCAATCTCATATTTCAGTTCTTTCAACACCTTTGGATGTATACCATCCGGCCCAGGTGATTTGCTACTCTTCAGTTTATCTAATAGTTGTAATACATCTTCCCGATGTATCGATATTTCCTTCAATTCTTCCGCACCTTTAAATACCACTTCAGTCATGGGTAACCTCCCTACATCTTCCTCAGTAAAGACTGAAGCAAAGAATTCATTCAGTCTTTCCACTATCGCCTTGTCGCCTCTTAGTGCTCCTTTAACCCCTTTGTCATCTAATGGACCAACTGACTCTTTCACAGGTTTTTTGCTACGAATGTACTTGAAAAGGTCTTTACTTCGCTTTTTTGCTTCCGCAGCAAGCTTCTTTTCAAATTCTCCCTTTGCCTGCCTTATCAATGCCTTGCATTTGACTTGCCAGTGCTTGTGCTGTTTCCAGGTTTCGTCGTTTGGCTCTTTTTTTCCATTTCCTGAAAGATGCTTTTTTGGCAACAACAGCCTCTCTGACCTCACCTTTAAACCATGCTGGCAGTTTTTTGGACTTCCTTCCACTTTTCTTAAAGCGTGGAATACAGCTGGTCTGGGCTTCCAAGATAATATTTTTCAACAACAGCCAAGCCTGATGTACGTCTTTAACCTTTGCAACTGCTCCTTTTAGTTTTTTCTTAACTGTTTTCCTCATTTTATCATAGTCTCCCTTTCGAAAGTTAAAAGGTAGTACTGTGGATTTCCTTACTATCCCTCCTCCACTAATTAAATCAAAGGCGATCATGCTATGTTGCCAAGTGGCCCCAACAACCTTATCTCTTGCACTAGATCTGGTGTTCCACTAAGGACTAGGTCTAATATGGCTTCCCCTCTGGTCGGTTCATGAACCAGCTGCTCCAAGAAGCAGTCATTTATTTCATCTAGGAACTTTATCTCCCTAGCATGTCCTGACGTGACACTGACCCAGTCGATACCGGGGTAGTTGAAATCACCCATTATTATTACTGCGCTGTAACGTTTGTTAGCTTCCTTGATTTCTTTGAGTATTTCATCATCCATTTGGTCATTCTGGCCAGGCGCTCGATAGTACACCCCCACTGCCATTGCCTTCCCCCTTTTACATGGAATTTCAATCCATATAGATTCTACAGCAGATTTTGTTTCCTGCAAAACTTTAATCCTTTCTGACTCAATGCCCTCTCTAACATAGAGAGCAACCCCTCCACCAATTTGATCAGCTCTATCGTTACGAAATAGTTTGTACCCAGGTATCACAGTGTCCCACTGGTTGTCCTCCTTCCACCATGTCTCTGATATTCCAATCATATCTAACCTTTCATTTAGTGCTATATATTCTAACTCTCCCATCTTATTTTTTAGACTTCTAGCATTTGCATACAAGCATTTTAGAGAATGTATTTTATTCATATTAATTTGGCTATTGTTAGACATGGGTAATTTGGATTTTTAAGGTCTGTCTGCTCCATACTTGAGGGCATTTGGGCTACTTTACTCTTTTGTGGAACCTCTCTGCTTTTGGTAGTATCCTTCAAAGATAGATTCTTCCGAACCATCTGCTCTTGGGCGACTGTCGGCTGGTTTAAAAAAATGCTTAAAATGTGGCGGTACCATCTCCGTCACCGACACCCATGATTGGTGTCTAAAATGTTTGGGTCTTGAACATTGACCAAAGGAGTGTCTCTCCTGCATGAGGATGACCAAGAGGGGCTGGCAGAATAGAGCTGCAAAACTCGGTACCCTTATTGCCTCCGACACGATGTCAGTTGCATCGACGTCTTCCAGGGCTTCATCTTCCTCCCATGGATCTCTGGTAACCAAAAGTAAAACTAGCCGGTCCTGGAAGGGAAAATCTCCTAAGTATCTAGATGCCTCGGGCGTTTCCCTCGAGGACACTTCACCGGGAAAACAGCCCCGGTGGGAGTCTTTGAGCTCCAAAGCATTAACGGGGCTCCAGGGTATTCCAGAGGCCTCAGCCTCTGCGGAACTACTAGTGCCATGCTTTGGGGTCGTGGCCGCATCCACCGGTACCGGCACCCAGGCATCGGCAGGAGTGATGGATCACAGAATCCTCGCTATCGAACGCAGTCTAGCGGCCCTCTTAGCAGCCTCGGTACCGCTAAGTCTGCAAGAGATGGTTCCACAGGTATAGGTACAGACACCGAAAACACCTGCTTCGACAGGACTGCTTCCCCCCATCCGATGTCCAGTATCGGGGATCAGGAACCGAGACACTTCGGTACCGACTTTGAGTGGTACCGATTCCATGTATCACAGGAGATCCCGGTGCTTGAGTCTTCCGATTTCAATGACTCTGATGATTCTACCGGTACCAGAGTGAATCTTTTAGAAGATTCAACCCCCTCTCCTCAATGCAGTATGTCTCCTCCAGAAGATATGTCCTTCCAGGACTTCATACGTGATTTAGCAAAAGGACTTGCAATCGCTGTGATTGCAGAAAAAGAACCTACAATACTCTATGGCTCCCAAGGAAGCAGCTATGCTTCCCATTCACAAGATCTTACATGATCTGATGTTGAGAATGTGGGAGACTCCTTTAACAATATCTTCACATTCCCGACGCCTGGACACTATGTACCGAGTGCCAAGTTGTCCTGGTTTTCAAAAATCTCAGTTACCACACCATTCAGTGGTAGTGGAATCGGCCATGCGAAGAATTAAGAGTGCAAAAACACTCTCTTTTAATCCTCCATGCCATGAATCCAAGACACTTGATGCCTTTGGCTGTCGATGTTTTCAGTCCTCCATGCTGGGAGCCAGGATCAGTTCCTACATTCTGTATATGGGAATGTTCCTGGAAGAAGTCACAAAAGACTTGGAGCTCATCAGTCCTTTTGTCTCAGAGGAAAAAAGAGCAGACTACCTTATTCTGGTCAAACATGCCCAGAATGTCTCTAAATTTATGAACCGTGCTACCTTTGACTGTTTTGAATGTCTTAGCAGAACCTCTGCTATATCCATAGGAGCACGTCATATTGCTTGGCTTCAAGCATCAGACTTGGAACAATGGGTGCAAGAAAAACTGGGAAGCATTCCTTACACAGGAGAAAATCTCTTTGGTAAGGACAGGCAAGACGAGGCTAATCAGCTTGAATCTGACAATGCTACTTTCAACAGATTGTCAAATGCTACAGCCAACCCAGCAAAAAAGAAAACATTCAAGAAACCTTTTTCAGTAAGAAAAAAATCTTATACCCATCAAACTCACTGTCCACTTCATGTTTCCCAAAAGGGACAACAACAGAGCAGACAGCAGAGAAAGCCACAAGCTCAAAAGTTCAACCGGCTCAACCGACCTAGCCCCCTCAGGGTCTTTGACTTCCACCTAGAGAACTTAGTCATTCTGCCCCTAAAAGATCCAGAACCCTTGACCATTCCAGGCAGACTATGCCATTTTGTCAAAAAATGGCAACAAATAACATCAGAAAATTGGATTCTGTCCATTGTAAGATTGGGATACAAGCTTCATTTCCAATTCTGAGATGGTTCAATTCTCAGGGCCCTGCCACCGACCTCTTGTGGCAGGAGGTCACGTCACTTCTGGCTCAAGGAGCAATTGAAGAAGTGCCCATATCACAACAGGGGATAGGGTTCTACTCCCCATATTTTCTTATTCCAAAGAAGACAGGGGGACACAGGCCTATACTAGACCTCAGAGAATTAAACAAGTATTTGTTCCGAGAAACGTTCAAGATGATCTCCCTCGGAACACTTTTACCATACCTTCGAAGTCAAGACTGGCTATGTTCTCTAGATCTAAGAGATGCGTACACGCATATTCTCATCCACTCAGATCACAGGAAGTTCCTTTGATTCTTGATCCAAGGAGGACATTTCCAGTAGAGAGTTCTTCCTTTCAGACTTGCCTCTGCTCCGAGAGTCTTCACAAAATGCATGGTGGTGGTAGCAGCATTTATGAGGACTCTGGGAATATTCGTCTTCCCATACTTAGACGATTGGCTTACTCGAGCATCCACAGTTCCAGAGGCCAGCTTCGCTCTCTCTCGAGCAATGACAATTTTCAATACTTGGGATTGGTCATAAACCTCCCAAAATCTCATCTCGCCCCCTCTCAATCTCTAGAATTCATAGGGGCTCGTCTAGACACACGGCATTCAAAGGCTTTCCTTACCCCAGCCACGCTGTCTTCGTATAATACAACTGGCATCTCAAGCATCTATGAAGGTATTCCTTACTGCTCGGGAGATGCTTCAACTTCTGGGACACATGGCATCCACTGTCCATGTGGTTCCCTATGCTCGCCTCCACCTGCGAGCAGCCCAGTGGACCCTTTCCTCTCAGTGGTCACAAGCCTCAGGTTGACTAACAGACAAAATCAGAACTACCACACGTCTTTTTTCATCCCTGCAATGGTGGCAATCCCTGGAAAACCTCCTTGTAGGCTCTCCTTTCCAGCAGCCTCTATGCCAAACCACTCTGATGACAGATGCATCCAAGATGGGTTGGGGGGCCCACTTGCACGATCTTTCCACTCAGGGTCTTTGGACCTTACAGGAGGTTTCCCTTCACATAAACCTCCTAGAGCTGAGAGCCATTTTCAATGCTATTCAAGTCTTTCAGGGCCATCTCAGCAACAAAAGAGTTCTGGTCCAAACCGACAATCAGGTAGCTATGTTCTATGTGAACAAGCAAGGCAGAACAGGCTCTCTGTCGCCAAGCAACGAAGCTTTGCGACTATGGGCCCTCGCCAGAGAGTTACAAATTCACCTGTTTGCGGTATACCTTCCGGGCATTCAAAACTTGTGGGCAGACAAACTCGGTCGAATACTGCTGCAACACGAGTGGGTCCCTCCACTCATACCAGCTTGCTCGAGTGTTTCGAATCTGGGGAACACCAGATATAGACCTTTGCAAGTCCACAGAATGCCAAACTTCCCCGATTCTCTTCCAGAATTCCGGCTCAAAACTGTCAGGCAAGAGATGCTTTCCTAATCGACTGGGGACAGGACTTTCTCTATGCCTTCCCACCCATTCCCCTCATTCCCAAGACTTTATTTAAATTCAGAGAGACAGAGGTCATCTGATACTCATAGCTCCACGTTGGCCACGGCAAACGTGGTATCCTCTTCTTCTGCGTCTCTCTCAAACAACTCCTCTGGAGTTGGGGAATGCTCCAGATCTCCTGTCGCAGGAGGACGGATCTTTACTGCATCCCAATCCCCAGTCCCTACATCTCAGGGCCTGGTTACTGAAAGCCTAGAATTCCAAGATGTTAACCTTTCTCAACAAGTAAAGGATATCCTCCTGGCTTCCAGGAAACTTTCCACAAGACATTCCTACACTTTCAAGTGGAAAAGGTTCTCTATCTGGTGTCCACAAAAGGGACCTAACCCCCTTTTACTACCTGTAGAGTTGCTACTAGAGTATTTTCTACAATTATCAACTTCTGGTCTGAAGACCAATTCAGTTAGGGTCCATCTTAGTACTATTGCTACTTTTCATAAACCTTACGATGGACAACCTATTTCCTCTCATCCACTTATATCAAGATTTATGAGAGGCCTACTTTTAACAAAACCTCCCATTAAACCACCACCGGTGGCATGGGATCTAAATCTTGTTCTTGGTCAGCTTATGAAACCACCCTTTGAACCTTTAGCCACTTGAGACCTAAAGTTTCTTTCATGGAAAGTTATTTTCCTAATTGCCATCACTTCTGCAAGATGCATTAGTGAACTACAGGCATTAGTAGCTGATCCTCCTTATACAAGGTTCCACCATGATAAAGTAGTCCTCAGGACTCATACTCACTTTCTACCAAAGGTGGTATCGCCTTTTCATTTAAACCAGTCTGTTTATCTTCCTATATTCTTCCCTAGGCCTCATGCCTCCAGTGCGGAAAGGAAATCTTCACACATTGGATTGTAAAAGAGCCTTGGCTTTTTATCTCCAAAGAACTAAGCCACATAGAAAATCTTCTCAGCTTTTTGTGGCTTTTGACTCTAGTCATTTGGGACTTCCAGTTTCTAAAAGAACTCTGTCAAATTGGATTGCAAATTGCATATCCTATACATATCAAGTAAGGGACTTTCTCTCGAAGGCCATGTCACAGCTCACAATGTGAGAGCAATAGCAGCCTCAATGGCTAACCTTCATTCTGTCTCTGTTGATGACATCTGCAAAACAGCCACTTGGACTTCGGTACATACCTTCACAGCCCACTATTGCTTAGATAAGGACTCCCGTCGGGATGCCTCGTTTGGCCAGGCTGTTCTACAACAACTCTTCCATACTTAATACAACTCCTACCCACCATCCACAGTTTGGATGCCTAAGGTCCATGGGAGGAAGCATGACCCATCTCACCTGGGTTCGCAGCTAGCTGGGGTCACCCCTTGGCATCTTTCAGCTGGGGAGTCCCCATATGTGAAGACTACATTCCTGCTTGTTCCTGGAGATAGTATAGTTACTCACCTGTAACAGGTGATTTATTTATTTATTTATTTAACAGTTTCTTCTATACCGCCCCTTCCAGAGATCAAGGGCGGTTTACATTGAACAGTTAACAAAATTTTGTATACATCTGTATACTTTACATGGAACATGGTTTTAACTATATACAGGTAATAATACGTAAAACATAACCAAACTAAATTACAAATGGTTATTTACAAGAGCAACAGATTGGGTAAGACGTTTGCATGTTGGGTGAATTGTGTAAGTAGTGTAAGGTTTTCTTGTGTTAGTCGTTTGTCCTATCTTGAGTGCTGTGGATGTGTTTTTGTGATTGTTGGGGAGAGGTTCTCTGTTGATAGGGGATTGTAAAATGGTTTGTGAAGAGGTAGGTTTTAAGTTCTTTTTTGAATTGGTGAAGGTCTTTTATCATGATCTCCAAGAACAGCAGGAATTTAGTCTTCACAACCCACCCACCTCCCCTAGGAGTTGTCTCTATCTCTCTCCTTCTCTACTTCTCTCCTTTGGTCTCAGCTATAAACTCAACTGAAGTGAGAGAGGTACAGAGGTGGGAAGGCAGCACGCATGCGCTGTGGGATGCTCCAAAAGCTTTCCTGTTGGACGCTGGGGAGTGTTCCCGCACAGGCTCCGTTGGTACCGATGATACCCATATGTGAAGACTAAAGTCCTGCTGTTCCCGGAGATCACCTGTTACAGGTGAGTAACTACGCTTTCTCCGCTTTAGCCTTGTCCCCTCTAACTGCCCCTTTTACCCCTCTATCATCTAATGGTCCAACTGACTCTCTCACAGGTTTTTTGCTATGAATGTACTTGAAAAAGTCGTTCCTTATCGTTCCTCCAGTCCAGTACCGGAACCTCTGGGTTTAGCACCCCCTCCAGCAGCTTGGAGACTGAGCATGTCATCATTTTGATGACGCTGGTATAAGTAGCCCAGGACCACCTCTCCGCTCCAGTAGTCTGTCTCCAAGCAGCTGGGGAGGTGGTGAGCCTCTAGGTCAGGACTCACTTGACAGCAACTAAGGTGAGTTTCTTTGGCTAGAATAGTTAAAAGGGTTGTTTAAAGGTTTTTTGGATATTATAAAGGGTGAGAGTGTTAGTTTTTGAAGGAGCTGCAGAGGTTTGTTTGCTTCCTCCTTCTTTATTTCTTTCTCTCTCCCTCTCCCCCCCTCCTCTTCACTCTGACAGGAGGCAGTGAGGATTTTGGGGAAATTAGCCTCCCGATCCCGTATTCAAGGGTGAGGAACTGGTTGAAGGCTTACCACGGCTCTGTGTTGCTTGCGGGTAAAGTGACTCGCCGTTCGTCTCTCCTCCCCCGACGCCGAAGCCGCGAGTCTGGCTGAGCGCAGGAGGAGGAGGATTGAGACTCACAACACCGATGGCTGCTTTCTGTGAGGTAAGAGAGCCTTCGGGGAGCTCAAATCTGGGCAGGATACCCTTCAGGAGGGTTGTTGTGGAGCACAGGTCTTGGTGCGAACGAGGCAGCGCCGCCGGGGGAAGCCTAACCGTGTGGTCATTTTCGGTGGGAATTGCCATTGGCGGTTTTTTGCTTCGGGAGACCTTGGCTGCAGTTTGGCTGGGGTTTTGACGGCTGCCCTAACATTTGGGAACTCCCGTTTTGGTGGGGCTCTATTGTTTTTAGTTTGGGCAGTTGTTTTTAGAGTTTTAAAAAAAAAAACAACTTCTTCAGGCAATAATACGGGTCTGTTTTTTGCTGGCTTGGTAGTTAGTATCCTGTGTTTTCTGGGCGTCATAGCAGTGGCGCGATATGCCTTCCAGACCACAGTGTTTAGTATGTGGTACTCAACGTGGTGCGGTGTTGGATACGGGGGTGTGCAGAGGCTGTACACAGGAGGCAGCCTCGATGGAGCAGGCATTAAAGGAAGGGCTGGAAGTACATAAGGACATCTCGCAAGTTCCTCCGGAGCCCGTGGCCCCTTCCTTGGAGTCTCAGGAACCAGTGGCGGGGCTGTCATCAGCGTCAGCTCCGCTGACTCAGTATGCATTAGGTCAGGGGGGTGTTCCAGCGATGTTCCCTCTTGATTTCTTTCTTTTGCTGCATCAAGCTTTTTGTCTGCAGCAGAGTGGACCGGTAGCCGGTTCCTCAGAGGTGGAGCAGGGTGCTAAGCGGCCAGGAACTCCGGTCGGTCTAGGAGCTGGTAGTGTCCCTTCTAAGAAGCTAAAGGGCTCGAGAGAGGGGGTAGAGAGACCGGAGGATTTGGATACAGCAGAGGGCGATCTGGAGGTGGATCCGGAGGATGATTTGGAGGAAGGTGAGCTCACAGAAGGGGATGAGCAAGCTAGAGTGGTTCGAGTGTTTAGGCGGGAAGAATTGCCGGCACTCATTGCGGAAACTCTTAAAGCTTCCAGTGTTCTGACTGGGGATGACACTTTGGAGGACCCGTTGCAAGCGGTGCGTAAAACACAGAGGGTTTTTCCAATGCATAGAGTTGTCAGAGAGATGATTCAGGAGGAATGATGACTGCTGCCTGCGTTGCCTGGGACCGGACCGTGACAGCACCTCCTTTGACCTGTGCCAGGCTATGTTGCCTAAGATCAACAAAAAGAGGTCCGAGTTGCAGGAAAAACTGTTCCCCAGGTCTGACTTGGCCCTGACCTCTCTGATGCCGAGCTCCAAGCCCAGCACTTCCCGTCAGGCATGAGCGTCCTCTGAGCCCCACGGCAGTGACTGCGCCGAGAAGCACCCTACCAAGGTCCTCGAAGGATTCCTTGGCCGGCGGAGACTGTGTGAGGTTCTTTAAGACTGTAGTCCTCATCGAGGACACACTTGCGAGTGTGCCGGTGCTAGGCCAAAGATCCTTGGTGCCCGTGCCGAAAGCTGCGGAGCCTTCTGGCTTGGAAACCAGCATGGCAGCCCTGGAGCAGAGAATTACTGCTATCCTGACCCTGCAGCAGGCAATGATGGCTGATTCGTCCACATCATCTGCCACGACTGGGCCCCCTACTGTGAGGGAGTCCTCAGTCGTCGAGCCAAGCTCTGAGCGCCACCAGTCCCGGTCCTCGGGCATCCGATCCTCCCTAGCTAGTTTCCACAACTCAGACCACAGGTCCTCTGGAGGCCGCTGACCCCTTGGTGCTGGGCTCGAGACAATCACAGGGCCTCGGATTCGTCTTCACCACTTGACTGCAGTTGGGAGACCGACGATGAGGCATCCCTGGAAACTAAACAGCCCTGAGAAATTCCCTCAGACCCATCTCCCCCGACGCCACACTCCTTCGGAGGACGTGGTCTTCCATGACTTTGTCAAGGACATGGCCAGAGCGCTCTCGGTACAGACCGAGGCAGAGTGGGACCCGCGCACCGCAGAGTTGGAGATCCTCCAATACGAGTGTCCACCCAAGGAAACCCTCGCAGTGCCTGTGCAGCTGATCCTTGGGCAGCTACTGCTCAGAATGTTGGGACACTGGCGTCTGTATCGGTGGTGAGCCGGCACTTCGACGCCATAAGAACATAAGATATGCCATACTGGGTCAGACCAAGGTCCATCAAGCCCAGTATCCTGTTTCCAACAGTGGCCAATCTAGGTCATATGTACCTAGCAGTTTCCCCAAAAGACACAGGTTCCGCAATGCTTCTCCTGGGTCAAGCATTGATATCCTGGGTCCCCCCTTCTTAATAATGGTTTATGGACCTTTCCTCCAAGAACTTGTCCAAACCTTTTTTTAAACCCAGCTACACAAAACAGCCTTTACTACATCCTCCGGTAACAAATTCCAGAGTTTGATTACACGTTGAGTGAAAAAATATTTTCTTTTATTAGTCTTAAATAGTTTACCCTGTAGCTTCATTACATGTCCCCTAGTCTTTCTATATTCTGATAATGTAAACAATCGATCTACGTTTACCTGTTCCACTCCGTTCATTAATTTATAGACTTCTATCATATCTCCCCTCAGCCGTCTCTTTTCCACGTTAAAGAGCCCTAACCTTTTTAGCCTTTCTTCATAGGAGTATCCTTCCATCCCCTTTACCATTTTGGTGGCTCTTCTCTGAACCTTTTCTAATAACGCTATATCCTTTTTAAGATACGGCAACCAGAATTGCATACAATATTCAAGGTGCGGTCTCACCATGGAACAATATAGAGGCATTATAATATCTTTTGTTTTATTTTCCATTCCTTTCCTTATACCTAGCATTCTATTTGCTCTCTTGGCCGCCACTGCACGCTGGACCGAGGGTTTTAACATGTAATCCACAATGACGCCTAAATCTTTTTCATGAGTGGTGGTTCCTAATGCGGAAACTTGCTTCGTGTAACCATAGTTGGGTTGTTCTTCCCTAGGTGCATAACTTTGCACTTGTCCACATTAAATTTGGAGTGGAGGAGTGGCCTAGTGGTTGGGGCAAGGTACTTCAGGCCGGAAGGTCGGGGGTTCAAATCCCACCAGAGGACAGCAACCTTGGGCCGGAAGGACTGGGGTTTCTAGTCCCACAGGTGCTCCTTGTGGTCTTGGGCAAACCACTTAACCCTCCATAGCCCATGTTCCCTGTAAAAATAGTTATCTCCAAGTTATAATGCCCTGTTCAATGTAATTTCAGTTTGTTCAATGTAAACCGCACTGATGCAGAATAGCGCGATATATAAGAGAATGTAAATAAATAAATAAATGTCATCTGTCATTTTGATGCCCAGTCTTCCAATTTATCAAGATCCTCTTGCAATTTTCCACAATCCTCTTGGGTTTTAACAACTTTAAATAGTTTTGTGTCATCTGCAAATTTGATAACCTCACTCGTTATTCCATTTTCCAGGTCATTTATGAATATGTCAAAAAGCAGTGGACCCAGCACAGATCCCTGGGGTACACCACTATTCACCTTTCTCCATTGGGAAAATTGGCCATTTAGCCCAACCCTCTGCTTTCTATCTTTTAACCAGTTCCTGATCCACTGTAGTACACTGCCTCCTATCCCATGACTCTTTAGTTTTGCCAAAGGTCTCTGATGAGGGACCTTGTCTAAGGCTTTCTGAAAATCCAGATACACTATATCAGTTACCAATTTCAGTATCCCATTTGTGTACATAGTTTACCAATTTCAGTATTCCATTTATGTACATAGTTTCCCCCGTTATCCAAGTTGATTGCTCCTGTTCATTGTAATGACCTGACTCTTGTTCATTGTCTGATTCTGTTTTGTTTTATGTAAACCGCGCTGATCGTAAATAGTGCGGTATATAAGAAATGTAAAATAAATAAATAAATAAATAAATATATGAACTGACTCACCTTTGTCCACCTGTTTATTCACAATTTCAAAAAAACATAACAGATTAGTAAGACAAGATCTTCCTTGTCTAAAGCCATGTTGGCTGTCTCCCATTAGGCCATGACTATCTACATGCTGAGTAATTTTATTCTTTATGATGGTTTCTACCATTTTTCCCGGTACTGACGTGAGGCTCACCGGTCTGTAGTTTCCCGGATCGCCCCTGGAACCCTTTTTAAAAATTGGTGTTACATTGGCGATCCTCCAATCTTCAGGTGTTAGAGATGATTTTAATGATAGTTCACAGATTACTAATAGCAGGTCTGCAATCTCATATTTCAGTTCTTTCAACACCCTGGGATGTATACCATCCGGCCCAGGTGATTTGCTACTCTTCAGTTTATCTAATAGTTGTAATACGTCTTCCCGATGTATCGATTATTTCCTTCAATTCTGCACCTTTAAATACCACTTCAGTCATGGGTAACATCCCTACATTTTCCTCAGTAAAGACCGAAGCAAAGAATTCATTTAGTCTCTCCGCTATTGCCTTGTCGCCTCTTAGTACCCCTTTAACTCCTCTATCATCTAATGGAGCAACTGACTCTCTCACAGGTTTTTTGCTACGAATGTACTTGAAAAAATCTTTATTTCGCGTTTTTGCTTCCGCAGCAAACGTCTTCTCAAATTCTCCCTTTGCCTGCTTTATCAATGCCTTGCATTTGACTTGCCAGTGCTTGTGCTCTTTCCAGGTTTCGTCGTTTGACTCTTTTTTTTTTCCATTTCCTGAAAGATGCTTTTTTGGCAATAACAGCCTCTCTGACCTCACCTTTAAACCATACTTGCAGTTTTTTGGACTTCCACTTTTCTTAAAGCGTGGAATACAGCTGGTCTGGGCTTCCAAGATAGTAATTTTCAACACCCCCCAAGCTTGATGTAAATCTTTAACCTTTGCAACTGCTCCTTTTAGTTTTTTCTTAATTATTTTCCTCAGTTTATCATAGTTTCCCTTGTGAAAGTTAAAAGGTAGTACTGTGGATTTCCTTACTATCCACTCCTCCACTAATTAAATTAAAGGCGATCATGCTGTGATCACTATTGCCAAGTGGCCCCAACACCCTTATCTCTTGCACTAGATCTGGTGTTCCACTAAGGACTAGGTCTAATATGGCTTCCCCTCTGGTCGGTTCATGAACCAGCTGCTCCAAGAAGCAGTCATTTATGTCATCTAGGAACTTTATCTCCCTAGCATGTCCTGCCGTGACACTGACCCAGTCGATACCGGGGTAATTGAAATCACCCATTATTATTACTGCGCCGTAACTTTTGTTAGCTTCCTTGATTTCTTTGATAATTTCATCTATTTGTTCATTCTGGCCAGGCAGTCGATAGTACACCCCCACTGCCATTGCCTTCCCCTTTTTACATGGAATTTCAATCCATAGAGATTCTACAGTAAATTTTGTTTCCTGCAAAACTTTAATCCTTTCTGACTCAATACCCTCTCTAACATAGAGCGCAACCCCTCCACCAATTTGATAAGCTCTATCATTACGATATAGTTTGTACCCAGGTATCACAGTGTCCCTCTGGTTGTCCTCCTTTCACCATGTCTCTGATATTCCAATCATATCTAACCTCTCATTTAGTGCTATATATTCTAACTCTCCCATCTTATTTTTTAGACTTCTAGCATTTGCATACAGGCATTTTAGATATTGTATTTTATTCATATTAATTTGGCTATTGGTAGACATGGGTAATTTGGGTTCTTTAAGCTCTGTCTGCTTCATACTTGAGGGCATTTGGGCTACTTTATTCTTTTTTGGAACCTCTCTGCTTTTGGTAGTATCCTTCAAGGATACATTCTTCCGAACCATCTGCTCTTGGGCGACTGTCGGCTTTCCCCTATTATCTAGTTTAAAAGCTGCTCTATCTCCTTTTTAAAGGTTAATGCCAGCAGCCTGGTTCCATGCCAGTTAAGGTGAAGCCCATCCCTTCGGAAGAGCCCCTCCTTTCCCATGAATGTTCCCCAGTTCCTAACAAATCCAAAACCCTCATCTCTGAACCATTGTTTCATCCACGCATTGACACTCCGGAGCTCTGCCTGCCTTTTGGGTCCTGCACGTGGAACGGGAAGCATTTCAGAGAATGCTACCCTGGAAGTTTTGGATTTCAGCTTCCTACCTAAAAGCCTAAATCTAGCCTCCAGAACCTCCCTATCACAATTTCCTATGTCATTGATACCGACATATACCAAGACAGCAGACTCCTCCCCAGCACTATCTAAGACCTAATCTAGGTGGCGCGTGAGGTCCACTACCTTCGCACCAGATAGTCATGTTACCAGGCTATCCTCACGACCAGCCAGCCACCCAGCTATCTACATGCCTAATGATCGAATCACCAACTATAACGGCTGTTCTAACCCTTCCCTCATGGGCACATGGCCCTGGAGAAACTTCCTCAGTGCGAGAGGGTTTTACATCACCTGGAGGACAGGTCCTAGTTACAGGATCACTTCCTGCTCCACCAGGGTGATGCTTTCCTGTCACATGACCTCTCTCCTCCATGGCAACAGGGATGCTGCCAGACTGGAGGTGGAACTTCAGAACTATATCCCTGTAGGTCTCGTCTATGTACCTCTGTGTCTTTCTTTTGTTTTCCAAGACTGCTACTCTAGCCTCTAGAGAATGGACTCGTTCCCTGAGAGCAAAGAGCTCCTTGCACCTAGTGCACACGTAAGACCTCTCACCTACTGGGAGAAAATCATACATGTGACACTCAATGCAAAAGACTGGAAAGCCCCTATCTCGCTGCTGGATTGCTGTCTGCATCTTAATTTTAAGTTTTTGTTTAGATCTTTAAGTTCTTTACTTACTAAGGGTTGCTATGGATATTTATACCAATAAACTGTACCTAATACGTTTAATATACCTTGTTCACCTGAAGCTTAATTAATCTCAGGTCCTTAGTGTATGCCTGATTTGGGTAACGAGCTTCACCTGAGAGCACCTCTTGTCTTTTAAAATGTGTAAGTACCTATAAAGCTACGATTATCCCAGGGGTGGGTGGGTGTGGGGAGGGAGGGAGGGAAATAACGCTTATTAAAAGAGGGCTGCTACAAAGTACCCTGTCCTGTGCTGTTGAGATAAGCTATATTCTTCTTTGATTTAAATTATAGCTCTTTGCTGCTGCTAGGCTTTAACTTATTATGAAATTTAAACTACAAGCTCTCTGCTGTCTGCCATGTACTGTGTCTGGAAGGGCCCAGGGTTTCACAAACCCCAGCTCCTACATAATTCCACGGTCGACAAGTTGACCATACAAAAACTTAAGAGCCAAAAGACCCACTTCTTTGTTCCTCCTGGAAGGGAGGCCAGAGCCCTCGGTGCCCTAATGCTCAAGTGTTGCCAGGTATTGATGCTGGGGTGCCAGATTCAAGCCTCTGAATTATGCACAGGTATGTACCTAAAAGCTCTGAGGAGCTGTCGGAGTTTTTGGCTGGTCTTGTCAGGGAACCTCTCCAACAAGGACTGCTCCAAGTTCCTCTCCCGAGCCGCCTGCAATGGCTTCGAGTCAGTGGCTCGCGTCGCAGCAGCCGGCATCGGCACCCGATGCTAAACCTGGCTACAGTCTTCCGACCTTGAGTAATAGGTTCAAGACAAGCTGCTCGATGTCCCCTGCTCCGGGGAGAACCTATTTGGCAAACCCATGGCCGACAAGGCGGCCAAGATCAAGGCCAATGTGATGACCCGCCAGAGCCTCTCTAAAAAGACTTCATCCCTTCCCCGCAGGAAACCAGCGGGGAAAAGACCCCTGTTCCTGAAGAAAAAGGGTCCTTTCCCACAAAGTCACCACTACCTACCCTTCCCCGGCCAGCAACAAGATTCTCACCCTAAGAGGCAAGGCCATGGCTCTCAGAAGGTGAAAGCACCGAAGCCTCAGGCCCCAGCTCCCACCCAGCTTTTGACTCCCAGGGCAGGGTCTCCCCTTCCCCAGGAGATCTTTACTAACCCACGGGGGGGGGGGGGGGTGCCTGATGCTCTTTGTTCACAGGTGGGCCAACATCAACTCGGACCAGTGGTACTGCAAGTGGTAAGGAAAGGATACCTCCTCCACCTACAGCAGATACCACCCAGTTCTTCCCAGGAGAGCTGGTGCGACCCCTCCTTCACTAGACTCTTCTGCTCACAGAGCTTACAGGTTTGATCAGGGACAATGCAGTAGAGCCTGTACCCAAACACTTATGGGGAAAGGGCTTCTACTCCAGGTACTTCCTTATCCCAAAGAGAACTTAGGGTCTCGGGCTCATACTAGACCTGCAAAACTTAACTAAGTTTCTGGTGAGGGAGAAGTTCAAGATGCTCTCTCTTGGAACAATGCTGCCCTACTTCCAACAGGGAGATTGGCTGTGCTCTTTGGATCTAAGGATGTTAATCCACCCCTCCCATAGGCAGTATCTACGTTTGTGGTAGGAGGAGGGAACTCCCAATACAGGGTAATACCCTTTGGCCTGGCCTCCTCGCCAAGAGACTTTACCAAATGCCTGGCTGTGGTGGCCGCCCACTTGCATCTGCAAAGGTCCTTCGTCTTCCCCTATCTGGATGACTGGTAATCAGGGGCGGCACAACCTTAGAGGCCAGTCAGGCGACAGAGCATGTATCCCTCCTCCTGCAGCATCTGGGGTTTGTCATCAGCTTCTCCAAATCCCACCTCTCTCCAGCCCAAAATCTGGAGTTATAGGTACTCAGCTCGACACACTGCAGGTCAAGGCAGTCCTCCCCAGAGAAAGGGCAGAATGCATCAGACAACTGACAGGAGAGCTACAACGTCACCGGTCAGTGCTTGCTCGTCTCCTCCTCCTCCTACTGGGCCATATGTCCTCTGCGATCCATGCAACTCCCTCAGCCCAATTGCACATGCGGACAACCCAGAGGTGCCTCCGCTCACAGTGGACTCAAGCCATGGGCAGGCTACGGGACAGGGTCAGGGTTACCCACCAACTGGTGGCAATACTTCTGCCACTTCCGGGCGGGAATGCCCTTCCAAGCACCCGCACCTCAGAGAACTCTGATCACAGACGCCGCCTTCCTAGGTTGGGGGGTGCATTGCGGGGACCGCCACACACAAGGCAGCTGGTTCCAGGAGGAGTCGCTCCTACAGATCAGTCTCCTGGAGCTCAGGGCAGTCTTCCTAGCCCTACAAGCATCCCACCACTGCCTGCGACATCGGCCCGTACTGATTCAGACAATCAAGTCACCATGCTCTGTATCAACAAGCAGGGGGCATGGGCTCGTATTCCCTCTCAATACAAAAAAATGCTCTACATCCAAAAACTCTCAATACACATAAAAACTCCAATATAAATAGCAACTCCAAACAATCACTTCCAGGCAAAATGAACTCAGATGGCTTAACCCTACATGTAGTGAAAAATCACTATAGGGATTAGCAGACGCTCACATCACTGGTCAAAGCCTCCCACACATTTACCAACTTTTTTATTTATTCTTACCAAAACAATCCTTAAGCCACAACGTCACCTTTGGGAAAAGACAGTCATATTTTGAGCAGCTATCGCAGAGGTGGTTTACTTTTATCGCGTAGCCCTTGAGGAAGTCGGATGATGGCGAAACAAAAGCTTTTGTAGGGCTTAGTAGCGATTGGTAATGGAATATGGTAGTGATTATAGTAGATAATAATATTCCCCGCGTTGGAGGTCATTTTGCCTGTTGTGCTGTGAATCAACTTTGAAGATTGAGGATTCCGCTGGGTGCAAGACATCGTTTTGAAGATAAGTTTTTGGAAATTTTGTGCCTGTGTTGCCGAATTTGATGTCTGAATTTTTGTTATTTTGTTATTTCTTTATAGGTGTTATTTGGTTGCCCCGACGGTGCCCAGCTTTGCTCAGTTGAGCTTTGTCTTGCTGAGCTGGTCAAATTTCAGACGCTTTAAGGTTGAATCGTTTGAATGTGAGTGTGAGTGGTTGATGGCTGTATGGTTATAGATGAATGTTTTTACAAAAATATTAATCTATCTTTTCCCAAAGGTGACGTTGTGGCTTAAGGATTGTTTTGGTAAGAATAAAAAAAAAGTTGGTAAGTGTGTGGGAAGCTTTGACCAGTGATGTGAGCGTCTGCTAATCCCTATAGTGATTTTTCACTACATGTAGGGTTAAGCCATCTGAGGTCATTTTGCCTGGAAGTGATTGTTTTGGAGTTGCTATTTATATTGTAGTTTTTATGTGTATTGAGAGTTTTTGGATGTAGAGCATTTTTTTGTATTGTTAGGTATTTCTGTTGCTCTTTACAGCAGTTTTTTTTTGCGTGCTCGTATTCCCTTTGCCAGGAGGCGGTGGCCCTCCTCTCCTTTGCAGCTCGCAACAATATGCTCTTGCGAGCAGTCTACCTCCCGGGCCAGGAGAACTGCCTAGCAGACAGGCTGAGCAGAATCCTCCAGCCACACAAGTGGCACTTGAACCCCAGGGTAGGCCCATGATGGATCTATTTGCCTCTCCGGACAACATGCAGCTCTCTCGCTTCTGCTCAGGCCAACTGCACCCGGAGAGAGTGGCAGCAGATACCTTCCTGATCCCATGGTCCGAAGGCCTACTCTATGGTTCCAAACCCCCCCCCCTGGTTGCTAGGACCCTCTTCAAGATCCAGAGCAAGAGGGCATCAGTTCTAGTAATTGCCGCCAGGTGGCTCAGACAGCCCTGGTTTCCACTGCTGCTCTCCCTGTTAGTGGCACTCCCAATCCCGCTAGGCCAAGCCCCGGACCTCCTGTCTCGGGGGGGGGGGGGGGCTCCCTCCTTCACCCCAACCTGGAGTCCCTAACGTTAACAGTATGTCTGCTGAAAGGGTAGCATTCGCCCCTTTCAATCTTCCAAGAGAAGTCAAGGAGATCCTACTGGCCTCCCGAAAGCCCTTCATCAGACGGGCTTATGCTTTTGTGGAGAAGGTTGTTCGCC
This sequence comes from Ichthyophis bannanicus, assembly GCA_033557465.1. Taxonomy (NCBI): domain Eukaryota; kingdom Metazoa; phylum Chordata; class Amphibia; order Gymnophiona; family Ichthyophiidae; genus Ichthyophis; species Ichthyophis bannanicus. The sequence goes on from CM066035.1 coordinate 25,518,888, forward strand.
TAGTGTGTGGAAAGAAGAGAGAACCCCTTCTCCTGCAATATGCTGTCTATACTCCAGTACTTACTGCACCTGTCCCACACCGGACTGAAGTCTAACTCAGTGAGGGTGCATCTGAGCATGATAGCTCCTCACCACCACCCTATCGAGGGAAAACCCCTCTCTGGCCAGCCCCTGGTCTCCAGATTTCTCCAGGGCCTCCTTTTATCCAAGCCCCCTCTCCGCCTTCTGATAGCGGAGTGGGACCTCAATATAGTGCTCTCACTGCTCACCAGACCGTCATTCGAGCCTCTAGCCACTTGCTATCTGCGGTACCTGTCTTGGAAAGCGAACTCCAGGCCCTGGTGGCAGATCCACCATAAACAAGGTTCTATAAGAACAGGGCAGTGCTCTGCACGAACCCGAAATTTCCTTCCAAAGATGGTGTATCCTTTCCACCTCCACCAAGAGGTGGTCCCATGCTGGCAGGGAGGAACTAGTACTTTATGCACTGGATTGCAAATGGGTCCTGTCCTACTTACAGTGGACCCAGGCCCATCACAAAACTCCTTAGGTTTTTGTGTCTTGGCTCCCTGTGACTAAGTGAACTCTGTCCAGCTGGGTGGTGGACTGCACTGCCCTCGCTTATGAGCGAGCTGGCTTCTCCCTTCAGCACTGGAACACAGTGCATCGCGTGAGGGCGATGGCCACGTCCATGGCTAACCTGCACTCAGTGCTAGTGACGAAGATATGCAAGGCTGCCACATGGGCTTCGATTCACACGTTCGCAACTCACTACTGTCTGAAGAGTGAGTCCCGCAGGGACTGTGCGTTCTATCAGGCAGTTTTTTTTTTTTTTTTTAGTGCCATCAAGTCAGTGTTGACTCATAGCGACCCATCTACCTCTGGGTTTTCTTGGCAATGTATCACCGGAAGTAGATTGCCAGCCTTTTCTTCCAAGGCAATGGAGGGTAAAGTGACTTGCCCAAAGTCACAAGGAGTGGCAGTGGGAATCGAACCCTTGATCTTCTGGGTACTAGGCAGTTGCTCTAACCACTAGGCGGCTACTCCACTCCTTGGAGTACTCAGGCAGTACTCTGTAATATTCTCGGGGTGTAGGCAACTCCTGCACTGCAATGCTTCTGTGTTCAGGCTACCTGAGTGATAGTGCCACTGGACCATAGGGTCTTGCAGAGTCTCTCAGTGGGGACTCATCTTCTGCAACTCATGGCTACCCGACTTGGTCACTGTTTGTGCTTTCGTTGGTCCTCAGCAGTCTGAGCTAGGGAGTCCCATATGTGAGGACTGACTTCTGCTTGTTCCTGGAGAAAGCGTAGTTGCTCACTTGTAACAGATGTTTTCCAGGGACAACAGGAATCAATCCTCACAACCCTCCCTCCTCCCCTGGGAGTTTCTTTTTACTACTGTCCTAAAGTAGCTATGTCATCTGTCTCTTGGACGGGAAGGGGACCACGCATGCGTGGTAGCATATCCCAATGGCTTTCTTTGAAAGCTGTCAAAATGTTCTGCATGGACTCCTGTCGGTACCAACGTCACCCATATGTGAGGACTGATTCCTGCTGTCCCTGGAGAACACCTGTTACAGGTGAATAATTACACTTTCTGGAGGAAGTGGTCAGCATGGAGCAATAAGTCCTCAGTGACAAGGAGTAAAAATACATAGCAAAGATCATATATCAAGTAAATAAAATAAAACAATAAAGGAATGGAGAATATTATGTGACTTCACCTTGAGTATTGTGTGCAGCTGTCGTCACATATCGTAGAATTAGAAAAGGTTCAGAGGTGACAGGTTAGGACTCATTGCTTGGAAAAGGGACAGCTGAGAGGAGATACGGTGAAGGTCCTTCCAATTATGAGTGGTTCGAACAAGTAAATCGAGAACAGTTTATTTTATCAGATAAGACTAAGTGGCATCCGATGAAACTAAAAGTAGAGTAAAATGAATCGGGGATTATTTTATCACTCAGTGCACAAATAGCTATGGGATTTTTTTGCGCTTTAATTTAAGAGGTTCTTAGTTGTAGTTTTTTACATTTATTATGTTCATGGGTTGTTTTTACTGTAATCCGCCTTGACCTATGTTGGGTTAGGTGGAATAGAAATGTTTAAGTAAATGAAGTTCTGCAGCTGGGTTTAGAGAGAGCAGGCCCTTAAAGACTTGTTAGCCCGAGAGATTTGGCTGCCTTCATGCTATGCTGCTGGATATTTCCAGTGACCTAGGGGGCCGATGGAGTATGTGGCACTACTCTAGCGCAGTGGTTTACTCTTGATTTTCCCACGCTAATGTTACTGTGGAAAACTCAGCATAAAGCAAAAGATAAGCAAACAAGCGAATAAAAAATTATTTCCATTGTGTGTTTAAAAAAAAAGAGGGCGCAGTAAAATCTAGCGCTGTATTTCACTCCTCTTGTACTGCAGAAGCTATACGCCTGCTCAGACTGGCATGCTGATGCGGCGTGGGAACAGAGGGTCATCGGAGGAGAAATGCGGCACTTCACCTCAGATAAACAAGATCACTGGTGGCCCAGGTGGGCCTCCAGACCCTCTCCTGACCCCACAAACACTGTCGCTGGTGGTTCAAGTGGACTCTCCTCCTAGAGCCCTGGCTTCCACCCCCCACACCACCAGAAGTGGCAGGCGCACACCATCTTGCAAAATGGCGGTAGGAAGGCAGGAGGGAGAAATGACGGATGATGCTGCGGGGCGGGGGGAGGCACTGCGGTGTCATAGAAACATAGAAACATGATGACAGAAAAAGACCACATGGCCTATCTAGTCTGTCCTTCCATATCAACAACTACAACAGTCCACTTTTTACCTTTAGAGATCCTCTGTGTTGGTCCCATGCTTTTTTGAATTAATTTACTGTCCTCATCTCTACCACCTCCACTGGGAGACTATTCCATGGATCCACTACTCTTTCCGTAAAGAAATATTTCCACATATCACTCCTGAATCTATCTCACTTCACCCTCATCCCATGTCCCCTTGTAGCAGAACTTGCTTCCAATTGAAAGAGGCTCTCTCCCTGAACATTTATGCCACAGAGGTATTTAAACATCTCAATCATATCACCTCTATCCCGCCTTTCCTCTAAGGTGTACATATTAAGATCCTTAAGTCTGTCCTCATATGCTTTATAATGAAGCCCACTAATCATTTTAGTCACCTAGAAAGAGTGGCTGACGACATGCTCCTGTATAGAGGCGGGAGAAAGAGCAGGAGATGAGATGTAAGACCAGCATTGCAATGATGATGAAATATCTAAAGTCAAGCAGGAGAGATTCCCGTGTGGACATCTCTTCAGGAGCCGCACACCACTGGAGGAGTTGGGCGAGAGGTTGCTGGAGTAAGAACTCATGAGATGCGAAGGGTGTGGAATCAGGGAAAGCTGAGAGTGAAAAGCAATTGTGGAGTAGCATTGAATCGGGTGAAAGTGGGCCAGTAGAAGACCGTGTCACGGGCTAGTTTGAAAAGGTAATTCACCCTTGGCAAAGGGCTGTGAGCAGGTGTGTCTGTACATACAAGCAGAGTGAAGAGTTTGTGTGTTGGTTTGCAGTACGTGTTCATGGGTACGTTTGCTTTCAGAAGGGAGTGTGCACAGATTTATAGGATTTCTGAAGAACTTAAAATCTTATTTAGACTTTTCTCTTTCTCCCTCCATCCTGAGCTCTGGAACCAGCTTCTGCACCAGGGATGTACAGGAACTTTCTCTTTAAGAAAATTCCCCTTCTGGTCTCTCTGATTCCTGCCACTCCAGTGTCTTCCCTTTTAGCATGGTTTTAATATGGTTTTAATATTTTAGCTCTCCCCTTTGTTACCAGACATCTTTTTTCATTTTATCTTTTTATATTCTGGCTCACCCCTCTGTACTCTGACTGCTCTCATCAACTTTCCTCTCTTCAGGTCCTATCCTCTTCCCCTCTTCTCTTGCTTCTTAACTTTTGCCTTTCTTTGACCCCCCCCCCCACTTCCTGTCTTTCTTTTTCTCCCCCCTTCCTCTCCCTTATCCCCCTCTTCATTACTCTTTTCTTTGCACCTCTCCTCCTCTTATCTCGCATCTCTCCCTTTTCATTACTATCCCCTCTTTTCTCTTTCTCGCTCTTCTGTCATTTCCCCCCTCCATTTTATCCTTCTCGTCGACTCCCATCCCTCACTCTCCCTTGCTTGCTTCCTCCGCCAGGTCTTGCAAACACAGCTGGACTGTCTGCGCCAGGGCCAAGAGAACATCCACAGCAGCTGCACGTTCACGGAGCAGGCACTGGATCATGGCACTGAGACTGAGGTGCTACTGGTGAAGAAGCAGATGAGTGATCGTTTGAGTGAGCTGGCCATTCGTGCCTTCCCTGAGTATCCACATGAAAATGACCAGCTGGACTGCATTGTGGAGACGGACAGTGTGCGTAAGTCCATCCAGAACCTGGGTGTGCTGATCACCACCAGTGCTGTGGCACATGAGACGGTGGTGACAGGGGAAGGGCTGCGTCATGCCCTGGTGGGCCAGCAGACCTCTGTTACTATCACAACAAAAGACAAAGATGGTGAGCTGGTGAAAACAGGTAACGCCCTCATCCAGGCAGAGATCACGGCACCTGATGGTGGCTTTGTGGAGAGCGAGGTTCTGGATAACAAGAATGGGACCTACGAGCTGCTGCACACACTGAGGCAGGAGGGGGACTTTCTACTCTCCATCCGACTCTATGACCAGCCCCTCAAGGGCAGTCCCTTCCGCGTGCGTGCCGTGAAGCCTTCCGATGTCCCACCCTCACCTGATGATGTGAAGAGGAGGGTGAAGTCTCCAAGCAGTGGACACATCCGCCAAAAGGCGGTCAGACGTCCTTCCAGTATGTACAGCACAAGCAAGAAGAAGGAGAACCCCATCGAGGACGAACTCATCTTCAGGGTTGGTGCGTTGGGGCAAATCGCCATCTGGGTCAGTAGATGTGGGATGGGAGAAGTAACCCAGGGGACAAACAGTCATCCAGAAATGATACGGTACAGTGGGCTTTACCCCCTCACTGCCCCCCTCCACAGCTAAGTATCCTCTGTGCTTATCCTAAGCTTTACCCCTCACTTCCACACAGCTAAGGATCCTCTGTGCTTATCCCAGGCTTTACCCCTAACTCCCTCCACAGCTAAGGATTCTTTGTGCTTTTCCAGGAACAAGCAGGAAGTCAGCCCTCACATATGGGTGACGTCGGCGCTGATGGAGTCCACGATGAGCATTTCGCCAGCTTTCAAAGAAAGCCTTTGGGAATGCTACCGCGTATGCATGGTTGCCTTACCGCCCAAGGGTGCCATCTTGCTTTCCATGGAGCCCAACGGATGTAGTCCTCTATTTCTCCGGAAAAAGTTCTAAAAATCCTTCTATATCTCTGGTGCTTCCGATGGAATCTGGCAGTCCCATGGCAGGACTCGGGTGACTCTGAGCAGCACCCTCAGAAAGTCTCGACAGGAGACCTCAACCAGCAGAGACCACGCCAGGACCCATGAACCCGTGGTCTTCCTCGAGGACGCACTCTGGAGTGCCAGTATCTGACCCGAGGCCCTCGGTGTCCACGCTAAAGGCTGTACAGCCATCGGGCTTTGAGTCCCGAGTGGCAGCCATGGAGCAGAGCATCTCCTCCATCCTGGCCTTGCAGCAGGCATTGATGTCTGGGTTTCTAGCATCATCGGCCCCCACCCCAGGCCCCCCAACCTCGGGGGAGTCCCCGGGCATCAAGCTGGGTACTGAGTGCCATCTGCCTCGGGTAAGTCTTCAGTGTCGATCGAGGTCTTCGTCATGCTCCTCGGGGATTTGGTCCTCTCCGGCGAGTTTCCGGGAGTCCGATTCTAGATCCTCCAGGGGACCCTGGTTCCTCGGGGCTACCCCCGAAGCTGATTCCTCGACATCCTCAGGATCCGAATCGGAGACCGAGGATGAGGCCTCCCCGGAGACCTTGTGACACAGGGACGTTCTCTCCGAGTCCTCTCCCCCCGATCCTCGGCGCCACTCCCCACCCGAGGATGTAGCTTTTCATGACTTCGTTCGTGACATGGCCTGTGCTGTTTCGGTCCAAACGAAGGAATGGAGGATCCGTGCACCAAGGAACTCGAGATCCTGAAATATGAGTCTCCTCCCAAGGAGACTGTCATGGTGCCGGTTCCACCCATCCTCAAGAGGCTTCTCAGGATGTGGGAGAACCCAGCCTCGGTGCTGGTGGTCAGTCGGTGCCTGGATGCTATCTACTGCATCCGGAAGGGCCCCAGGTTCCATAAACAGTAACTCCCCCATAACTTTATGGTGGTTGAAGCCTCCATGCAGAAACTGAAGAGCCAAAAAACGTACTCTTTGGTTCCACCCAGCAGGGAGCCTGGGCCCTCGACAGCAAGTGTTATCAGGGCGCCATGCTCGGATGCTTTATTCAGGCATACGAACTTTACATGAGAATGTACCTAAAAGGCCTGATCTAGGAGCTCGCGGGGTTCTCAGCAGGCCTCACCGGGGAACCCCTGAAGAGGTTCTAGTCCTTTGTGGCAGGCATTCGAGACTGTTCCAAATTCCTCTCTAGGGCCGCCTACGACGGGTTCAAGTCTGCGGCCAGGGTGGCAGCAGCCAGCACGGTGTCAGGTGCCAGACATGGTTACAAACCTTGGACCGTGAGCAGTGGGTACAAGAAAAACTGCTGGATGTCTCCTGCAATAACGAGAACTTGTTAGGGAAACCGATGTCCGACAAGGCGGCTGAAATCGAGGCCGAGGTAGTGACCTGGCAAAGGCTGTCCAGGAAGACCTCGACTCTCCCCAAGAAAAAATCCTCAGGGAAAAAGCCCTTTTTCCCCGGGGAAAAAGGATTGTCACCAGGGTGGGCCCTACCAGCCTTACACGGGGCAGCAGCATCAGGCCTTTCAGCCTAAAAGCCAAGGGCATGCACCCCAGAAGGCCAAGGCCTCCAACCCCAGACACCAGCCCCCACCCAACAGGGTGGAAGCTTTTGACTTCCTGGGCAGGGCCTCCCCTCCCCCAGGAGTCCCACCTCAGCCCACAAGGGGTCAGCTGGCCTCATTTGCTCACAACTGGTTCAGCATCACCACGGACAAGTGGGTCCTGCAGGTGGTGAGTGAGGGTTACCACCTCCATCTACAGCCAAATCCTCCAGACTTCTTTCCAGGAGAACCATCACGGCCTCTCCTCCACCAGGCCTTGCTTGTCACAGAACTCATAGGCTTATTCAGGGACAGGGCAGTAGAGCCTGTACCCCAACACCTCTGGGGAAAGGGGTTCTACTCAAGGTTTTTCCTTGTGCTAAAAAGATCAGGGGGCCTCCGGCCCATCCTGGACCTGTGCAACTTGAACAAGTTTCTGGTGAGGGAAAAGTTCAAGATGCTCTCCCTTGGAACACTGCTGCCCTACCTCCGCCAGGGAGACTGGCTCTGCTCCTTGGACCTCAACGATGCGTACACTCACATCCTGGTCCACACCTCCCACAGACAGTACTTGAGATTCGGGGGGGGGGGGGGGGCAGCACTACCATTATAGGGTACTGCCATTCGACCTCGCCTCCTTTCCAAGGGTCTTCACAAAGTGCTTAGTGGTCATGGCCGCCATGTGCACCTCCAAGGGGCTCACGTCTTCCCCTACCTGGATGACTGGCTCGTCAGAGGCAGCACGGTCCTCGAGGCCAGCCAAGCCGCAAGGCTTGCAATTTACACCCTGCAGAAGTTAGGTTTCGTCATCAACTACCCCAAGTCTAGTCCGTCTCCATTTCAAAACCTGGAGTTCATAGGAGGTCCAGCTGGACACTCTTCAGGTCAAGGCCTGATGCAGTTAGTGGAGAAAGTCCAAGGTCGCAGGTCGGTGCCAGCCCGCCTGCTCCTCCGCTTGTTAGGCCACATGGCCTCAACGGTTCATGTCATGCCCTGGGCTCGCCTGCACATGCGAGCAGCACAGTGGTGCCTCCGATCCCAATGGACAAAGGCCACAGGAAAGCTGAGAGACAAGGTAAGGGTCACCCACCAACTGGCAGCCTCCCTCAACTGGTGGCAGTCCCCACAACACCTCAGGGTGGGATGCCTTTCCAAGCACCAGCATCACACAGGATCCTGACAACAGATGCCTCCCTGGTGGGCTGGGGCGCACATTGCGAGGGCCATTGCACTCAGGGCAATTGGTCCCCAGACGAATCTCTGTTACAGATCAACCTCCTCGAGCTCAGGGCCATCTTTCTGGCCCTACAAGCCTTCCGCTACCTCCTGAGCAACTTCTCGATCCTCATACAGATGGACAATCAGGTTGCCATGTTCTTTTTGTTAACAGGAAGGAGGGCATGGGCTTCTACTCCCTCTGTCGGGAGGCGGAAGCCCTCCACTCCTTTGCAGTGTGCGACAGCATGCTCCTCAGAACTGTGTATGTGCTGGGCTAGGACAACCTCCTGATGGACAAGCTCAGCAGGATCCTTCGCCCACACGAGTAGCTTCTGGATCCCAGGGTGGCACAGAGGCTCTTCCAACTCTGGGGCAGGCCCTGGTTGGACCTGATCACTTCCCAGGACAATGCACAGCTGCCCAGATTCTGCTCTCCCCCAGCCACACCACAGAAGGGTGGCAGTGGATGCCTTCCTCGTCTCATGGTCGAGGGGCCTGCTTTATGCATTCCCACCAACCCCCCCCCCCCCCCCTCTAATTGGCAGGTGCCTTTTCAAGATCCAGAGCGACCATGCCGTAGTAATTCTGGTTGCTCCCAGGTTGCCCAGACATCTCTGGTTCTACCTGCTTTTCTCCCTGTCGGTGGCACTGGGCCGTCAGCCAGATCTTCTTTCGCAGGAGGGGGGCTCCCTTCTCAACCCAACCCCATCCTGGCATCCCTGACGTTAATTGCATGGATGCTGAAAGGGTAGCACTGGCCCCCTTCAGTCTCACAGACAAAGTGCAAGAGATCCTTCTGGCCTCCCGGAAACCCTCCTCCTCCAGGAGGGCATATGCCTTCAAGTGGAGGAGATTCTCTCTATGGTGTGTGGAGCGGAAGGAGAATCTCTTCTTCTGCCCTCTGCAGTACCTCCTGCTCAGGGTTGAAATCTAATTTGGTCAGGGTGTGGTATCTAAGCACCATAGCAGCTAACCATCACCCTGTGGAAGAGAAGACCCCTCTCAAGCCAGCCCCTGGTCTCCAGGTTCCTCAGAGCCTTCTGCTAAGCCCCCCTCCGTCCCCGTTCACCAGAGTGGGATCTGAATATGGTGCTCTCCCAGCTCATCAGACTGCCATTTGAGCCCTTATTTATTAATTTTTTAAAATTTATTTATTTATTTAGCAAAGTTTTATATACCGCCCCTTCCTGAGATCAGGGGCGGTTTACATAGAACATTATAACAAGTTTTACAGTGAACAATGTAACTTGCCACCTGAGATATCTCTCTTCTGGAAGGTGTTCTTCCTGGTGGCCTTGACATCCGCCCGGAGAGTGAGCGAGCTGCAGGCCCTAGTGGCGGATACACCTTATACCATGTTCTATATGAACAGAGTTGTGCTTTGCACGCACCTCAAGTTCCTCCCGAAGGTGGTGTTGGCTTTCCATCTCAGTCAGGAAGTGGTCTTCCCCCACCTTCTTTTGACGGCCTCATGCCAGTAAGGCAGAGTCAGTTCTGCATACATTGGATTATAAGAGGGCCCTGTCCTTCTATCTACAGAGGACCCAGGCCCATCGCAAAGCTCCCCAACTCTGTCTTTTATGACCCCAGTAAGCTGGGGCTACTTGTGACTAAGTGCACCCTGCCCACTTGGGTGGCGGACTGCATTGCCCTCGCTTATGAGCGAGCTGGCCTCTCCCTAGAGTGAACTGATCACTGCTCATCATGTGAGGGCTATGGCCACGTCAGTGGCCAACCTACGCTCAGTGTCGGTGACAGAAATTTGTAAAGCCGCCACTGCCTAGAGCAGGGGTTTTCAACCCAGTCCTCGGGGAACTCTAGGCCATTAGGGTTTTCAGGATTCCCACAATGAATATGCATAAGATAGATTTGCATACAATGAAGGCAGAGCATGCAAATCTATCTCATGCATATTCATTGTGGGAATCCTGAAAACCCTAATGGCCTAGGGTTCCCCGAGGACTGGAGTTGGGAATCTCTGGCCTAGAGAGTGAGTCCTGCAGGGACAGTGCCTTTGGCCAGGCAGTAATCCGGAGCATTCTCGGTGTATAGGCAACTCCTGGTCTCTGACCTTTCTGTGTTCAGGCTACCGGAGTGATGATGATGCTGGACACTGGGGTCTGCTGAATCTCTTGGTAGGGACTCACCCTCTGTAACTCACAGACTCCCTATTGGTAGCCGTTGGTGCTATCGTGGTTTGGTCCCCGGCAACCTGGAGCTAAGGAGTCCCATATGTGAGAACTGACTTCCTGCTTGTTCCTGGAGAAAGCGTAGTTAATCACCTGTAACAGGTGTTCTCCAGGGACAGCAGGAATCAGGCCTCACAACCCTCCCTCTCCTAGGAGTTGCCTCCTTTACCTTATTTACCTTATTTCACCTTTTGCCTAAGCTATGTCATTTGACTGAGCAAGATGGCACCCTTGGGCAGGAAGGGGGCCATGCATGCGTGGTGGTATTCCCAAAGGCTTTCTTTGAAAGCTGGGGAAATGCTCTGCGCGGACTCCGTCGGCACTGATGCCACCCATATGTGAGGACTGATTCCTGCTGCCCCTGGAGAACACCTGTTACAAGTGAGTAACTACGCTTTATCCCAGGCTTTACCCCTCACTCCCCCACAGCTAAGGATCCTCTGTGCTTATCCCAGGCTTTACCCCTCCCTCTCCCCACAGCTAAGGATCCTTTGTGCTTATCCCAGGCTTTACCCCTCACTGCCCCCACAGCTGAGGATCCTCTGTGCTTATCCCATCCCAGCCCCGCTGATTGGTCCTACCAGTCCATGTTACAAGCATATGGCAGATCCCAAACTGTAAATCATTTTCTCATAGCTCATGTTTGGGGATAAGCTTTCCTAAATCTATTTGACTAATAATTTAAATGGACTTTTCTTCCTGGATCCGTGCATACAGCTCATTGGTGAGACCTTACTTGGAGTAATTCATCCTGGGGGTTTATCTCTTGAAGTATGTAGAGAGTAAAGATGGTGTAGAACAAGACTACAAAACTATATTTTGAGGCCTCTACCAAAAGTCCTTTGAGATTATACTTAAAGATCTAAAAAGGTAATTTTGAAACTGGTTATGGGCCTTAGAATTGGAGTACATTGTACCTGCAGGCCTGCAAACAAATTTTCCAAGGGAAATTGTGGTCAGCAGAGAAATGCAGGTACCCGTAATCTGGTAAGATGTACCTGCCAATAGGTGTATGAACTACCTGCTTGGTTTTGCATTCTGCTGACATGCTCCTATGGTAAAAGCTGGTGTAGATACCTCTTTCTCTGAGAACAAACAAGAAGTCAGCCCTAACATATGGGTGGCATAGACACCGACAGAGCCCTGCGCGGAAGCTTCTCCTCAGCTTTCAAAGAAAGCCTTTGGGAGATGCACCACACATGTGTGGTCCCCTTTCCACCCAGGGATGCCATCTTGCCTCAGTTTCCTTTTTTCCGCAAGCCCACTGGACGTGTGTCTGGTTTTCCCCGGAAAAAGAGCTAGTTTTTTCTCTTGGAAGTTTTTCTTCCCCGATTGAGTAATGGTTCCCTTTCTGGCCCCTGAGCTCGCTTGTCTTGGCTTCGCTTTTCAGGTTTGATGGTTTGACAGGCGCAGTTTTACGCCCTTTTCACTGGCAGAGCCCCAGGTCTTCGACATTACCAGGTCTCTTTTTCCCCCATGGGCTCTGCCAGGGGCTCCAAAAAGTGTGATCGGTGCTCGTGGACCATGTCTCACACTGACATACATGACTGCCTCCATTGTCTCAGGGTGGACCACGACCCCCTTGATTGTGACCTCTGTAAAAAGATGTTCTCCAAGGCCATTAAGAGTTGTCAGTTATTAGCATGACAAGATCGCCAAAGATCAAACTCTGCCCCGGAGTCTCCAGCGACGCCACACTCCAAGGTCCCTTCCGGGATCCTGGATTCCGAAGTAACCCTGCTGCCTCCGACCGAGGTCAGGGGTCCTCCGAGTGGAGCACACCAGAGGTGGAGCACAAGAAGAAGAAGAAGAAATCCTCAAGGGCAGCGTCCATGGATGAGTCGGGGAAGGCGGTTAAGTCTTGTGCTCGATCCTGCAGTTCACGCTGTGAGTCCGAGGGATTGGAATGGGAGCAGCCTACCAAGGTCACCCAAAAAGATTCATTGGTTTCTGGTAATTGGCCTTGGACCCCTGGGGCCATCCTGGTCGAGAACTTCCTCTTGTCGGAGCCGGCGCTGTCGGGTCATCTGCCCAGACCACCAGGGCCTCAGCTTTGAGGACCTCGCTGGATGTGGAACCGATCCTCGAGCACCACTGGCCTCAAGTTGATCCTCGACACCGGTCCCGGTTGGGAATAAGGTTTTCCCCCAATAAGTGCCCGTGGCTCTACCTACAGAGCCTCTGAGGAGCACGGATGGTCAGACTTGGGGCCTGACCTTGTAACCCGGCCCGGCCTCGACTGCTCCATTGACTATATGTCAGATTGGGAGACCGAGAACGAGAAATCCCTTGACACCCATCACTACAGCAACGTGCCCTCAGACCCGTCTCTCTCTGAGACCCGGCGCTGGTCTCCACTTGAGGATATGGCCTTCCTCGACTTCGTGAGACATGTCAAAGGCGCTCTCATTCGATACCGAGTTGGAGGAGGACCCTTGCATGGAGGAGCTCGAGATCCTCCAATACCAGGCCCCTTCGAAGGAGGTACTTACAGTGCCTGTTCCCCTGATCCTAGAACAGCTGCTCCTCCGCATGTGGGAAACACTGGCATCGGTGCCCATCGTGAGCTGATGGCTGGACTCAATGTATTGGGTCTGCCGGAGCCCAGGCTTCCAGAAAGCACAAATTCCACACAGTTCCATGGTGGTGGAGTCGGCCATGCGTCAGCTTAAGTGACAAAAGATGCACTCCTCGGTGCCCCTGGGCAGGGAGGTCTGCACCTTGGATGCCCTGGGCAGAAAGTGCTGCCAGGACTCTGTGCACATCAGCTGGATCCAGGCATACTCAGTTGTACATGGGCATGTACTTGAGGGACCTAGAGAAGGAACTCGCCAGGTTCTCTGCTGGTCTCTCTGAGGAACCCCTTCAGTGTTTCCAGAGCCTGTCCTCTGCTGTCAGAGAGTGCTCCAAATTCATGACTCGAACAGCCTATGATGCTTCGAGTCAGTAGCTAGAGTATCCGCGGCGAGCATTGGTGCCTAAAGCCAGGTTTGGCTGCAGTCTTCCAACCTGGAGCAATGGGTTCAGGACAAATTGGTTAATGTCCCCTGCCCAGGAGAGAATCTCTTTGACAAACCCATGACTGATAAGGCTGCAGAGTTGGAGTCCAATTTCCTGAGGAGGACTAGGCTCTCCAAGAAGACCACTACTTTTTCCCAATGGAAGGCCCCGAGTAAAAAGCCCCCTTTCTAGAGGAAGGGAAAGGCTTACGGAAATTACCCTCAGTATCAGGCCTCCCCAGCAGGGTCAGCAGGGAGAAGGGCATGGCTAAGGCTAAGAGAGAAGGGTATGGCCCTCGTAAGCCCAAGACTTCCAAAACCCAGGCACTGGCTCCAGCCTAGCCTGATAGGAACTTTTGACTCCTTGGGCATAGTCTCTGCACCCCCAGGAGGCCCACCCCATAAGCCCACAGGTGGCACATACCACAAACACCTGGGCCCTCCAGGTGGCCAGAGGGCTACCTTCTCCACTTGGAGCAGACTCTTCCCCCCCCCCCCACACCATTTCTTCCCGAGAGAGTCCACCAAGACTCCCCTCCACCAGACCATGCTACTGCAGGAGCTCGCAGGCCTTCTCAAGGACAAGGCGGCGGAACCCGTACCCCCACACTTCTGGGAGGGAGGGTTCTACTCTAGTTACTTCCTCTTACCAAAAAGAACAGGGGGCCCATTGCCTATCCTAGACCTGTGGGACCTGAACAGGTTCCTGGTGAGGGAGAAGTTCAAGATGCTTTACCTTGGGACACTTCTGCCAATTCCTCCAGTAGGGAGACTGGCTATGCTCCTTGGACTTAAAGGATGCATATACACCAATCCTCATCCATCCCAGCCATAGGCAATACCTCAGGTTCATGGTGGGGGGTACAAACTACCAATACAGGGTCCTACCCTTTGGCCTGCTCTGCCCCAAGGATCTTCACCAAGTGCTCAGCGGTAGTCATGGCCCACCTCAGTCTTCAAAGAGCCTTTGTCCTTCTCTCCCTGGATGACTGGCTCATCAGAGGGAGCTCGGCCACTGGCTCACAGTCATGTATGTCAGCATTCTACAGCATCTGGGGTTCGTTGTAAACCACCCCAAGTCTCACCTCCTCCCAACGCAGTGTCTGGGGTTCATAGGAGCCTGGTTAGGCACCCTCCAGGCCAAAGAGTTCCTACCTCAAGACAGGGCTGACCGCTTCAGGGCACTGGCTGCAGATGTACATCGGACCGTGCCTGCTTGCCTCCTGCTATGCCTGCTGGGCCATATGGCATCCACAGTCCATGTCACCCTGGATGCCTACCTCCACATGAGGGCGGCCCAATGATGGCTCTGCTCCCAGTGGTCCCAGGCCATTGGGTTGCTGTTGTACAGGGTACTGGTGACCCGCCAACTTGTGGACTCGCTTGGCTGGTGGCAGGCTCCGCAGCACCTCCAGGCAGGGATGCCTTTCCAGGCCCCTGATCCCCCAGAGGGTCCTCACCACAGACACCTCCCTGCTGATTTGGGGTGCACACTGCAAAGACCTCTGCACCCAGGGCAGCTAGTCAGTTGGAGAGCCAACTGCAGATCAACCTGCTGGAGCTTCGGGTCATATTCCTGGCTCTCCGAGCCTTTCGCCACCACCTTCAGCACCAGTCAATGCTGGTCCAAACAGACAATCAGGTGGCAATGTTCTATGTGAACAAGCAGAGGGGGCACAGGGTCCTATGCACTGTTCCCTCTAAGCTGTGCGTGTGTGCGCGCGCACATACCTCACTGAACGAGCACACATACTTTACAACAGAGCGCACAAAAATTACGGTTCTGATTCTGATAGAAAATAACACAGACGTCTTAAAATTTAAGAGTTGTTAAGTATTTACGGTTTTCACAAGTTCTACAGTGTTTTCTAGTGCAATCAATGTGGTGTACATACTGTATTCTGATGTGTAGTCAAATTTTAAAGTATATAACTCCGAGTGTCTTTATGTGGTGCACAAAAATGTAACCTTCCTTCAAAAGCTGCACAGCTGATATTTTATGCTCGCACACAGCCTACAGAAAATTAGAGGGAACATTGGTCCTATGCCCTCTGTCAGGAGGCAGTGGCTCTCTGCTCTTTTGCGCTCTGCAATGGGATGCTCCTGCGGGCAGTGTATCTGCTGGGCTAGCTCAGCGCCTTAGTGGACAAGCTGAGCAGGGTCCTCCAGCCTCACTCGTGTGGCTGGACCCCAAGGTGGCGCCTCAGCTCTTCTGACTCTGGGGGAGTTCCACTGTTGGACCTTTTCACAAGTCCAACCAACACTCAGCTGTCCTGCTTCTGCTTCCGCCCACCGCATTCCTCATGGGTGGCAGTGGATGTGTTCCTCATCCTGTGGATGGGGGGGGGGGGGGGGTTCTCTATGCCTTCTCGACAACACCGCTGATTGCCAAGACCCTTTTCAAGGTCCAGCACCATGGGGCGTCGCTGATACTGATTGTCCCCAGGTGGCCCAGGCAACCATGGTTCCCGCGGCTCCTCTGCTTGTCCTTGGTGGCCTAGGTCCCGCTGGGGAGAGCCCCGGGGTTATTGTTGCAGGAGGGCGGCTCCCTCCTACATACCATACTGGGGTCCCTGTCACTAACGGCTTGGCTGCTGAAAGGGTAGTCTTGGCCCCATTCAACCTGTCAGGGGAGGTAGAGGAGGGCCCTCCTGTATGGTCTCAATGAAACAGGCCTATGCTTTCAAATGGAGCAGATTATCAGCATGGTGCGCGGATCGGCAAGTTAACCCATTCTCATGCTCGGTGCAGCTTGCACTGCAATATCTGCTCCATCTGTCACAGGCAGGACTTAAGTCCAACTCGGTCAGGGTGCACATGAGTGCTCCAGCAGCACACCACCACCTTTATTGAGGGCAAGTCCCTCTCTGTCCAGCCTCTCCTGACCCACTTCTTGCAGGACCACCTGTTATCGAAGCCCCCCATCCACCCTCTTGCGGTGAAGTGGGACCTCAATGTGGTGCTATCTAAGCTCACCGGGCTGCTGTTCGAGCCCCTGGCCACCTTTGGTACCTCTCATAGAAGGTCATCTTCCTAGTGGTGCTCGCATCTGCTCGCAGGGTCAGCAAGCTTCAGGCATTAGTGGAGGATCCGCCATACACAAGGTTCTATAAGAATAGAGTGGTGCGCCGCACACTCTTCCAAAGGTAGTGTCCCCATTCTACCTCAATCAAGAGTTGGAACTCCCCATCTTCTTTCCCCGGCCTCACACCGGTAGGGTGGAGACCATCCTTCATACCTTGGACTGTAAGAGGGCCCTGTTCTTCTGCCTTCAACATATCCAGGGCTACCATAAAGCCTGTCAGCTTTTCGTCTCCTATGACCCCCAGCTGGCTGGGGGAGGCGGTGACCAAACAAACTTTGTCCACTTGGGTGGCGGACTGCATTTCCCTTGCTTATAAGCAGGCCAGGCTCTCTGGAGCGCCGGGTCATGGCACACAGCATTAGGGCCATGGTGGCATCTGTGGCAAATCTGTGTTTTGTCCCCCTGTCGGACAATTGCTGGGCCGCCACCTGGTCTTCAGTCCGCACTTTTGCAGCTCATTACTGCCTGGAGAGGGAGTCCTAACAGGACAGCGCCTTTGGCCAGGCCGTACTCGGTCATCTGTTGGGGATGTAGGCAACTCCTGCCCTCTGACCCTTCTGTGTTCAGGCTACTGGAGTGCTGGTTCTCACTGGACACTTGGGTCTCTTTGGAGCCTTTCTTGACTCAATTGCTGCTGCTCATGGCTCACTTTTTCCTGTTCACCAATGGCATTTCTACAGGTTTTTGGTAGCCTGTAGCAAGGGAGTCCAATATGTGAGGACTGACTTCCTGCTTATTCCCGGAGAAAGCCTACTTGCTCACCTGTAGCAGGTGTTCTCTGGGGACAGCAGGAATCAGTCCTCACAACCCTCCCTCCTCCTCGTGGAATTGATCTTCTTTTGCCGCCTTTAGCTATGTCATTTGACTGAGGCATGATGGCACCCATGGACGGGAAAGGGACCATGCATGCGTGGTGCATCTCCGAAAGGCTTTCTTTGAAAGCTGAGGAGAAGCTTCTGCACAGGGCTCCGTCGGCGTCGGCATCGACATCACCCATATGTGAGGACTGATTCCTGCTGTCCCCGGATAACACCTGTTATAGGTGAGTAACTACACTGTCTGCCCTGAGATGGATGCCATTTTTCAAAGTTCCTTTTCATCCAGCCAGACTGGTCTAGGCGCATAGGTTTATGTCTCTTTCTAGCACACGGCAACAGAGAAAACTCCTTTGATGTCATTACCTTATCTAGGGTCCTGTGTAGCAGTATTCTTTGTCTGCAACAGATGCTAGGCAACTGGAATTTCCTCTTGGGTCATGGTCTCGGGGGACTGATCTTCCCTCTGAAGTATGGTCCAGCAAGGAGCTTGGGGGTTATCTCTGCTAGTCTCTCCTTTGTATGTTTTATTGTCAGCCTCCATGAGCTCAGAATAAACATAGTGGTTTATAAATTATCTTAAAGTAAATAAATAAGAGATCCATTTGGACTGCCCCCCCCTTCCTCCCTGAAGGCATTTCACAGTGCCTAAAGCTTGTCTGCCTACTTAGGTGATTAAAACAATAAAGGGGGGAGGGGGAACCTACATGCACTTCTAGCAAAATCATGGTGCTTGGGGCATCAAGAACAAGTAGAGTGTAGGCCCTTCTCACCATGTGAAAGGACCCCACCTCTGTCGGATCCAGCACACCTCATGATTAGCTGGAGAAATCAAACTTTGGACCCAAGGAGGTGGCTTGTTTAGTAATAGGTGCAGCCTTTTGGTGGATGCCCTTTTAACTCCTTTAGGGTATCAGCCCGAAACATGGCTCTGGACAGTTGTGGCTGTAAAATTTGTCTGCAGATTTGGCATCCAAGGCATACTTATGTAAGCTTTTAGGATAAGGCAAGTCAGACTCCAAGGCTTCTAGAAGGTAGGTGCAAGAGGCGTACCTGATAGTCTCTAGATTAAGACTGTCTCGAAGGTATTATCCAAGGCAACTTTCTGCCCCCTTTCTTACCTGAAGGCATTGTCCCTTTGGTAGGGGACAGTCCTTTCATAGAGGTAAAGTGGGTGGCAAAAAGCAAGGCAGGGAATAGCAAATACCATAATTCCTAGTGAATGTTTGGGGCCCATTTTCTGGTGGTATAGATAAGGGGTCAACTGGTTCTTATTTTACTTGGAGTGGATCCAGATCTCATCCGACTGGTGCATCCTGGAAATTGTGAAGGAGAGTTATGGCCTGGAATTTTCCCACCCCGTGTCTAATTCTAGGGGCCGTGAAATGCCTCTTTGAAAGGGAGGGGGCCAAGCTCCACCCTCACTCCCTAGCCCCCTGCGGTTTTCCCTTCCCTTTCTGCCCACGGACTGCCAAAAGGGACTTCTACTGCAGGAAAGAAATCCACACTTGTAAGTATTGTCACCAGTAACCTCCCCAGAGCCGGGGGCACGTAGGGTTGGTCAGCCTGGGTATCCTAACTTAGAAAGTATGGCAGAGCATTTGTTCCTGCACTGCCTTATGGGAGTTGTAGTTCCTCTTACTCTCCAAGAAAGAAATAATTGTAGTCGAGTGGTTTCAGGCAAAACTACAAGGTTTTTATTTCCCTTTCCGGGCGGATTAAATGCATGTGAAAACTTAGGACAAAATAGCCATATGCAACTGGCATAAAGAAAACATTTCAGGAACTTAGGACAAAACAGCTTCTTTTGCTTCAAGCTTCAAAATATGCAGTGCTCAACGCAAACTGAAAAGTAGCAGTCACGTTTTATACAAAAAGAAACACTTTGCTTTTCTTCTGCTGTTCAGACAGCCTTCTTAACAGCCTGGTCAGCAAAATGATATAATATGATCAGCTAGTGATGACGTGCAGTCCATTTGCTCATCTGTTATATCCTCAATAACAGGCCCTATCTGCATTTCCTTTGAATCACTATCAGCTGGGTAAGTTTGCACACTGCTATACGGCGTTTCAAAGTACACTCCCCCTCTGTCTTCCCGAGGCTTCTCTTCATAGCACTCTACTGAGCAGGGTTGTGAAGTACTGTATATATTGGAGTTAGTATAAGGAGCAAAATATGATCTTGAGAATATACCACTGGAATTTAAAGACTGCCTGCAAAATCGATTTGCTGCTTTAGATACAAATGATAGAATTCCAGAAGAGTTATGGAATGTGTCAGATGGCTGCCTGGGTGAGAATGTTCACAGTCTTGGCAAATGCATATATCAATATGATTTGCAAGGGATTGTGGGAAATGCAGTCCATTCACACCAGACACAGCTGCTCACAATAATTAGTTGTGCTTGAGTGTAAAGCCAATAAGATATTTATTTATGGGGTTATTTCTCCCAACACAGATATTCTTGGTAGCACATAAAACAGGATACTTGCTTTCAGTGTTAAACTTAGAAAAACAAAATCAGGAAAACAACATCTGAACTTGTCAGGCAATCAAATGAAAAGAATAAAGACCTGGTTGGTAACAAACTGGTCTTTTCTGTAGGCTTTAGCTAATATTTTCTTAGCAGTGTTTCAAACAACAAGCAAAACCCACAAAGAAGGGAAAAACTGTTCTTTTCAGGTTAACTTCTTATATCTTCACACATAGATTCAGAAGTGATTCCCTCAGAGCTCACAAGCAATTAGGTAAGGCTCAATGGCTAGCAGTTACCCAGCTGAAACCCCTTAGCTGGCTTGCTTTCTACTGCGTGGCTCAAATCCTACTTCAGGAGCTTTTCTGAGTAGATTAAAGAACAAGTTTGCATTTCTTTGTGATGGTGGTTGTACTTTGTAACAGAAAATTACCAAAGGAGTTTAGACAGAGAGCAATCCATATATTCACAGCCTGTATCTAAGACCGCTCCCCCTTCTTCAACAATCATGGGTTCAATATCATGGATTGGCACAGAGGAATTTCTCAATGTAGCACTCTCAGGAGAATACTTGTTTCCCTGCTGTCTTTAAAGGGTATAGCTAGGGCATAGATCAGTGTTCATACCTGAGCTTCCATTGCTGTTAGAGTTCCTCTCTAAATAGCCTGGCCAGTATGTAGTCCAGTTCTTATGTCCAGCCTTCCAATCCAGATCCCTGGACACTGGATCTCTCTTCACATACCTTCTGGCACGGGTCCTAGGGTCCCTTCCAAGTGCAGCCGTCTCCCTCACAGGTACCGTCTGGAGATTCCTAGCCCTGCAGCACCATTCCTCTGGCTTTCCCCAGTCCAATGGTGTATGCTGGCCCTTGGAATGCCTTCCAGTATTACGTACTGCTCTGGACTCCTTTAGACCTCCCAAAGGCTTTTCTCTTCTTTCTTCCAAAGGATTTCTTGCCCTCTCTGTCCGTCCGGTTTGGCTTCTGCTTCTGATGATCCTCCCGATGATGAAGATGTCCAAGATGAGGATCTCCAAGCTGATCCTGAGGATGAGGATATCCAAGCTGATTCTGAGCATAATTCTCTGTAGAATAAACTCTACCCTTATTCTGCTTTGATGAGTGCTCCACCCTAGCATAGCGCAGCTGTGCTGAATCAGGCCCTGCCCTTTGAGATGAGTGCTTGGGGATTACCTCATAGCCCTCCTGATTGAACACACGTTTCCCCACTTCAGCTCCTCTAATGGCTGTTGGAAACCTGGTGCATTCTGGGACTGGTAGTCTTTTATGGGAAAATTCTGTTTTCTTATTTCTACCAGAACTGACAGGTTGCTTGTTCAGAGTCACTTCACCTTTTCTATAGCTCCTTCCTGAGCTATGATAAGCTTCCTTATCACAAATGACATCAAGAAGATTGTGTTGGGAGATAGCGAGAAGTCTCTACAAAAGGTAAAAAAGAAAAAATGGCCAAAATGGATGATGGAAGAAACTCTGAAAATTGCCCAAAAACGCAGAGAAGCTAAAGGCTGAGGAGAAAGAAAGACAATCACAGAACTCAACAGAGATTTCCAACGTGCAGCAAGACAGGACAAGGAAAAGTACTACAATGACACATGCAAGGAAATAAAAGCAGAAACTATTAGAGGAAGAACAAGATCAGCTTTCCTAAAGCTACGAGAGTTAAAGAAAAAGTTCCAGTCTCGAATTGGAATGTTACAAGATGCTCAAGGTTCTATGTTGAATGATGCTGAGAAGATCAAGAAAAGATGGAAGGAATATACCGAGTTTTTATATGATAAAGATCAAGTGGACCAACAGCCGTTTCAACCTGTACCTTATGATCGGGAACGATTGGTGATGAAAGAAGAAGTTGAAGCAGCATTGAAAGCCTTATCAAAGAACAAAGCACCAGGCATTGATAGCATTCCCATAGAAGTATTACAGCAATCTGATGCAGCTGTTACCATACTTACAAGGCTCTGCCAAAGAAATATGGAAGATGGCATCATGGCCAACTGACTGGAAACGATCTGTGTTTATATCAATACTAAAGAAAGGTGATCCAACTGACTGTGGAAATTATCGCACAATCGCTCTGATCCCACATGCCAGCAAGATTCTACTGAAGATTATTCAAAAGAGACTACAATCATACCTGGAACAAGAACTACCTGAAGTGCAAGCAAGGTTCAGAAAAGGGGAGGAACGAGAGACATCATTGCGGATGTGAGATGGATCCTTGAAAAGACTAAAGAATACCAAAAGGATATCTATTTGTGCTTTATCGACTATAGCAAAGCTTTTGACTGTGTAAACCATGAGAAACTCTGGGCCACATTAAGACGCATGGGTATACCAGAACACCTGATCGTTCTCTTGCACAATCTGTACATTGATCAAGAAGCAACAGTTCGAACGGAACAAGGAGAAACAGAATGGTTTAAAATAAGCAAAGGTGTAAGACAAGGCTGCATACTTTCCCCCTACCTGTTTAATTTATATGCAGAACAAATCATCAGAGAAGCAGGATTGTATGAAGACAACAGAGGTGTGAAGATTGGTGGAAGACTCATCAACAACCTTCGCTATGCTGATGATACCACATTACTGGCGGAAAGTGAAGATGATCTGAAAGAGCTTCTCACAGTCAAAGAACATAGTCTCAAAATGGGCCTGCACCTTAATGTAAAGAAGACAAAGATCATGACAACTGGCATAATCAACAGGTTCATCGTCAAAGGAGAAGAAATTGAAATCGTGAATATCTTTAACCTACTTGGATCAACTATCAATAAAGAAGCAACAAGCAGTCAAGAAATAAGATGACGCATTGCTCTTGGCAGAATGGCTATGAAAGACCTAGATAAGATTCTCCAGAGCAGAGATGTCTTTCTTCATACAAAGATTCGACTTGTTCAAGCCATGGTATTTTCAATAACATCATATGGATGTGAAAGCTGGGCAGTGAAAAAGATAGACAGGAAGAAAATTGATGCCTTTGAATTATGGTGCTGGCGGCGAATACTGTGTATACCATGGACTGCCCGAAGAACAAACCAGTCTGTACTAGAGGAGATCAAACCTAAGCTTTCTTTAGAAGCTCAGATGACAAGACTTCAACTTTCATACTTTGGACACATCATGCGGAGAGAGAGATCATTAGAGAAAGACATTATGTTTGTCAAGATAGAAGGTTAACGCAAAAGAGGAAGGCCAGCAGAGATGGATCGATACAATATCAGCAGCTACGGGTACCAGTCTGTCAACAATGAGCCGCCTGACTGAAGACCGAACACAATTTAGGATAGCTATCCAGAGGGTCGCCATGAGTCGACTCCGACTCGACAGCACTTAACAACAATAACATAAGGAGAGTCCAACACTTCTGGGCAAGCACAAGGAAAACTTTTATAGCTAGTTTCACCTCTGTATAGTTTGTGCAGCCTACCTTTTGGCTTTAGAAGGGAAGAACTTCTCAGCACTGCTGTGCCAGCAAGGGTTCCAAACACTGGATGTGTTTTCCTGCCTTTTAGCTTCTCAGCCTTTTCCTCAGACATACAAACATCCTCTGGCCAGCACTTCTCTCTCCCTGGAGTTTCTGAGTGCTCCCAAACTAGCCTCTCAGGCAGTCTCTCCCTCCGGCTGCCTTCAAGGTATGGCACCGGTCCTGGGCTGCTCCCACCTGGCTTTTGGGCACAGGCTCTCTGAATCCTTCTTACTTTGGCTTCCTGTGCTGTGTCTCCCGTTGCTCTCTTCACCTCCTCTGTTGCTCTCTCCTCGGTTGCTCCCCCCTCGGTGGCCCTGTTCAAATCTAGTGAGCACTTTTTATATCCCTGCTTCTTAGGGCTCAGCTCCGCCCCTCCCCCAACCAGGTGTTTTCCCTTAACTCCTGAGCTTGGGGATATGTTGCAGCATGGGCGTGTTTGTTCCTCTCGTGAGTCACTTTGTTTACGTTTCCCTTGGAAACTCTGGGCCATGTGCTCTGCCTGCCTGTCAGTTTCTGAAGCAAATTCCTCTGCTTTACTTAGCTCCATAGACTCAGAAGGGTCTTCTACATGACAGTATTTACTTCTGGGAAATTGAGATATTCCATACTGGGTCAGACCAAGGTCCATCAAGCCCAGTATCCTGTTTCCAACAGTGGCCAATCTAGGTCACAAGTACCTAGCAGCTTCCCAAAAAGACACAGGTTCCACAATGCTTGTATTGGGTAAAGCTGTGATATTCTGGGTCCCCTTTAATAATGGTTTATGAATCTTTCCTCCAGGAACTTGTCCAAACTTTTTTTAAACCTAGCTACATTAAGAGCTTTTACTATATCCTCCGGTAGCAAATTCCAGAGTTTGATAACATGTTGAGTAAAAAAAAAAAATTCTCTTAATAGTCTTAAATCAGTTACCCTGTAGCTTCATTGCATGCCCCCTAGACTTTCTATATTTTGATGGTGTAAACCAGGGGTCACCAACCTGCGGCCCGCGGGCCGCATGCGGCCCACGAGGTCCCTTCGTGCGGCCCGCGAGGCTCTACCCCGGTTAACATTACGTGCGGCCCGCCAAGGATTCCCGCCATTGTATCCACGCGCTCGCAGCTCACCGACGACCACCTGCAAGCGTCCCTTCTCCTGTCAGTGTCATCTGTGAAGCCGGACTTTAAGCGTTTGTCTGCTAGCATGAATCATCAGCCATCTCATTAAATTCAATAAAGGTGATCAGCCATTGTTTTCATAATTTTGCGTTTGTTTTTTTTTTTCGCGGGGGCGGGGAGAAGGGGGGTGCGGCCCGCGAGGCTCCCGGTAGTCGGCTGTGCGGCCCGCGGCCCTCTGGTGGTTGGTGACCCCAGGTGTAAACGAACAGTCTTCTTTTACCTGTTCCACTCCATTCATTAATTTATAGACCTCTATCATATCTCCCCTCAGCTGTCTCTTTTCCAGGTTGAAGAGCCCTAATCTTTTTAGCCTCTCTTCATAGGGGTATCCTTCCATCCCCTTTACCATTTTGGTGGCTCTTCTCTGTACCTTTTCTAATAAAGCTATATCCTTTTCAAGATAAGATGACCAGAATTGCACACAATATTGAAGGTGCCCTCACACCATGGAACGACACAGAGGCATTATAATATCCTTTGTTTTATTCTTCATTCCTTTTCTTATTTATTCTATTCTATTTAGTATGCATTTGTATACCGCTACTTCCAGCGATCAGCAGCGGTTTGATTACAGATTGGAAATTGTCAAATCATGACAGGAAATTTTTGAGGTATAAACACATTGATTAGACAGGAAAGCACAGCACACAGAGAACTATTTTACAGGGAACATGGGCTATGGAGGGTTAAGTGGCTTGCCCAAGACCACAAGGAGCACCTGTGAGACTAGAAACCTCAGTCCTTCCGGCCCAAGGTTGTTGTCCTCTAGTGGGATTTGAACCACCGACCTTCCGGCCCGAAGTACCTTGCCCCAACCTAGCATTCTATTTGCTCTCTTGGCCGCTGCTGCACACTGGGTGGAGGGTTTTAATATATTATCCACGGTGATGCCTAAATCTTTTTCCTGGGTTGTGGTTCCTAATGTGGAAGCTTGCATCGTGTAACCATAGTTTGTGTTTTTCTTTCCTAGGTGCTTAATTTTGCACTTGTCCACATAAAATTTCATCTGCCATTTTGATGCCCAGTCTTCCAATTTATCAAGGTCCTCTTGCAATTTTCCACAATCCTCTTGGGTTTTAACATCTTTGAATAGTTTTGTCTCATCTGAAAATTTGATAACCTCACTCGTTATTCCCATTTCCAGGTTATTTATAAATATGTTAAAAAGTAGCGGACCCAGCACAGATTCCTGGGGTCCTCCACTATTCACCTTTCTCCATTGGGAAAATTGGCCATTTAGCCCTACCCTCTGTTTTCTGTCTTCTAACCAGTTCCTGATCCACAATAGTACACTGCCTCCTATCCTATGACTTTTTAATTTTGCCAAAAGTCTCTCATGAGGGATCTTGTCGAAGGCTTTGTGAAAATCCAGATACACCATATCAATCGACTCACCTCTGTCTACCTGTTTGTTCATACCTTCAAAAAAATATAACAGATTAGTAAGACAAGACCTTCCTTGACTAAAGGTGCGACCTCATTTGGAGTATAGTGTGCAATTCTAGAGACTGCACCTTCAAAAGGATGTGAACAGGATGGACTCGGTGCAAAGGGTGACTACTAAAATGATTAGTGGCCTTCATTATAAAGCATATGAGGACAGACTTAAGGATCTTAATATGTACACCTTAGAGGAAAGGCGTGATAGAGGTGATATGATTAAGATGTTTAAATACCTCCATGGCATAAATGTTCAGGGAGAGAGCCTCTTTCAATTGAAAGCAAGTTCTGCTACAAGGGGACATGGGATGAGGGTGAAGGGAGATAAATTCAGGAGTGATATGCGGAAATATTTCTTTACGGAAAGAGTAGTGGATCCATGGAATAGTCTCCCAGTGGAGGTGATAGAGATGAGGACAGTAACTGAATTCAAAAAAGCATGGGACAAACACAGAGGATCTCTAAAGGTAAAAAGGGGACTGTTGTTGATATGGAAGGACAGACTAGATAGGCCATGTGGTCTTTTTCTGTCATCATATTTCTATGTTTCTAAAGCCATGTTGGATGTCTCCCATTAAGTTATGACTATCTACATGTTCAGTAATTTTATTCTTTATGATGATTTCTACCATTTTTCCCAGTACTGATGGTCAGGCTCACCGGTCTGTAGTTTCCCGAATCACACCTGGATTCCTTTTTAAAAATTGGCGTTACGAGTATTACAGATGATTTTAATAATAGTTCACAGATTAGTAATAGTAGCTCTGCAGTCTCATGTTTCAGTTCTTTCAACACCCTCGGATGTATACCATCCGGTCCAGGTGATTTGCTACTCTTCAGTTTATCAAATAGTTCTATTACATCTTCCCGGTGTATCAGTATATCTCCAGGAACAAGCAGGAATAAGTCCTCACATATGGGTACGTCGGTACCGACGGAGCCTGCGCGGGAAAGCTCCCCAGCTTCCTAGAATGGAAGCCTTTGGGACCTCCCACTGCACATGCGCACTGCCTTCCCGCCTTCCTGAACAGCTCTCCTCAGTTTCTCTTTTTCCGCGGAGCCAGCAGGTCGTGTATCCTGTCACCGCTGAAGAAATTGTAGTTTTTTGTTTTGTTTCTTTAGACCGCGTACCTGCCTTCCCATACCGATACCGGTATCGCCGGTCTTCCTTTTTCTTTCTTAAAAAAATTATTTTCTTTTATTATTTTTTCAGCACTTGGTCACTTCAGTTAGGCCTTCAGGCCTACTTTAATTCTCCACATGGAGAAGCCAGCCCCTGGATTTAAGAAGTGTACCAAGTGTACTGCTGTAATATCAGTCACAGACACCCATGAATGGTGTCTTAAATGTTTGGGGCCTGACCACTCCATTCCGGACTGCCCTTCCTGCTCCCAAATGTCTAAGCGTGGGCTGCAGAACCGGGCCAACAAATTCCATGTGCTGTTTGCTTCAGAGAATCCAACATCACAGTCATCCAGGTCATCATCCCCGGATGGATCTCAGGTAACCAAACCTTCTGTGGGCAAGTCCTCAAAGAGCAAATCTCCTTCAAAGCATCGAGAGGCTCTTAGTTTTGAGGACCCTGCCCCAGCCAAACAGCCCCGGCGGGAAGCCCTACCTTCCAAAACGCCAATACAGGGGCTACAGGTTGACATCGATGGCACGGCCTCGACAGATCACCTGTTGGACTGCTCTGGGGTACCGGCCCATACCCGGTACCGACATCCAGGCAGCCGTGGCGTATATGGGCAATTCTGTCCAATCCATGCCTCAGGCCGTCATGGCTTTCATTAAAGCAGCAACGCCATCGGGTACGCGTCCAGCGGTTCCGGGCCCGGTTCCGGTATCGTCCGCCATGCCGGAACCCAGGCCTTCCTCTTCTAAACGCAAATCGGTACCGTATGGGCTTTCGCTCCATACCGCTTCCATACCCGGTACGCCCGATGTCGATACCGATCGGTATGCGTATCGTGCGTTGGAGGAAACTAGAGAATACACCGATTCCTCTGAGGATTTTGTCTCCTCTGATGAGTCTGCAGAGCTCTCCCTTGACCTTCCTGAGGAACCTTCTTCTCCAAAAAGGAGAATGTCTCCTCCAGAGGATTTGTCCTTTCAGGACTTTATTTTAGAAATGGCTAAAGGCCTTTCTATCACTACCTCCTCTGAAAGGGAACCAAGGTCAAAAAGATTGGATATTTTAGGATACTCTAAGTCTCCTAAAGAAGCAGTTACTCTGCTTATCCATGAAATCCTTCAGGAACAATTGATGGATTTCTGGGAGAACCCTTTAACTCTGTCTCCTTATTCCCGTAGGTTGGACACCATGTATCGGGTCCCTCCTTCTCCTGGTTTTCAGAAAACTCAATTGCCTCACCACTCCATTGTGGTAAAGTCTGCAATGAAAAAGATCAAGAGTACTAAAAGGCACTCTTCTACACCTCCAGGAAGGGAATGTAAGACACTAGACTCTTTTGGTAGGAAAATCTTCCAGGCTAGTATGCTTATAGCCAGGATTAATTCCTACAGCCTCTATATGGGCATGTTCCTAGGGGAACTTGCCAAGAAAGTACGGCATTTTGCCTCCCTTATCCCTGAGGATAAACAGGAGGACTTCCTTTCTGTTGTGAAACAACTTTTAGATGTTTCTAAGTTCTCCAACAGAGCTGCCTTTGATTCCTTCGAAGGAGCCAGCAGAGCTTCTGGCATTGCTATCGCAGCCAGACGTCTGGCCTGGCTCCAGGCTTCTGATCTGGAACCCTGGGTTCTAGATGGCTTACGGAATCTGCCCTGTACAGGTGAGAACTTATTCGGTGCAGAGTGGCAGGTTAAGGCCACTCAAATGGACGCTGAAAATGCCACCTTAGAGAGACTTTCTAAGTCCACTTCTACTCCCACTAAGAAGAAGTCTTTCAAGAGGCCTTATTATAAGAAGGCCAGATATGCTTCCAATACTGGCCAGCAATCTTCTCAACCTCGTTTTGCGGCTAAACGTCAGCAAACGAAACAAGCAAGAGCAAAGCCTGCAGCAGCTACTGCAGCTCAACAGGCTCCACCCCCTCAGGGGTTTTGACTTGCCCCTAGAGAACTTGCCATTCCTGGTTCTGGACCAACCAGAACCTCTCACCATACCTGGAAGGTTAGCTCACTTTGCTCCCAGATGGGAACAGATCACAACAGAGCAATGGACCCTCTCTATCATCCGAGAGGGTTACAAACTTCATTTCTCCAGCCTTCCTCCTCCTCACATGGTGAGACCCTTCAATTCTCCATCTCCTCTCCTAGCCCTGTTGGATCAGGAGATCTCTTCTCTGCTTGCCCAAGGGGCCATAGAAGAGGTTCCTCTTCATCAACAGGGGTCAGGTTTCTACTCCCCCTATTTTCTCATTCCAAAGAAGACAGGGGGATTCAGACCAATCCTAGATCTGAGAGAATTGAACAAATTTCTGTACAAGGAGAAATTCAAAATGCTCTCTTTGGGCATTCTCCTTCCATACCTTCAGAGTCAGGACTGGCTTTGTTCTCTAGACCTGCAGGATGCGTATACACATCTACTCATCCATCCCTCCCACAGAAAATATCTTCGCTTTCTGTTCAGGGGAAGTCATTACCAATACAGAGTACTTCCCTTCGGTCTCGCCTCTGCCCCAAGAGTCTTTACCAAATGCATGGCAGTCGTAGCCGCATTTCTCAGAAGCATGGGGATTTTCGTATTCCCATATCTGGACGACTGGCTCATTCGAGCTCCAACTCAGTCGCAGGCCCAGATTTCCCTAGACCGCACAAGGAACCTTCTGCAGTATCTGGGACTGGTGGTAAACCTTCCCAAGTCTCAACTCAGCCCTACTCAGTCTCTAGAATTCATAGGGGCCCGGTTGGACACCACCACTGCAAGAGCCTACCTTCCACTGGTTCGGGGTCAGCGTCTGCTGAGCTTGGCCTCCCAAGCCCAGTCCAGTACTCACTTGACAGCCAGGGAAATGCTACGCCTCCTGGGCCATATGGCCTCCACAGTACATGTGGTGCCCTATGCTCGTCTTCATATGAGAGCAGCTCAATGGACCCTGGCCACCCAGTGGACTCAGGCGTCGGGAGCACTCTCAGACCAAATACAAACCTCAAACCGTCTGTCTTGGTCCCTCCATTGGTGGATATCCACCAAGAATCTGTTGTTGGGGGCTCCCTTTCAGCCCTTGCTACCCCAAGCAACCCTCACAACAGATGCCTCCCAATTGGGGTGGGGAGCCCATCTGCTAACTCTCTCCACTCAGGGCACTTGGTCTCCACAGGAGGCCACCCTTCATATCAACCTCCTGGAACTGCGAGCAATTTACCTTGCCCTCAAGGTCTTCCATACCCTCCTTGCCAACCTGACTGTCCTGGTTCAGACAGACAATCAGGTGGCCATGTTTTACATAAACAAACAAGGAGGAACGGGCTCTCTGTCGCTTTGCAACGAAGCTCTCAGATTATGGGCCTTCGCCAGAGAGCACCAAATTCATCTGCTAGCAGTGTACCTTCCAGGAGTTCAAAACTCTCGAGCAGACAGGCTCAGTCGAGTTCTGCTGCCACACGAGTGGTCCCTACACGTGGACCAGATAACCAGAATCTTTCAGGAATGGGGGACCCCGGACATAGACCTCTTTGCAAGTCCGTGGAATGCCAAACTTCCCCGGTTCTGTTCCAGGACTCCATGTCAGGAAGCTCAGGCCACGGACGCCTTTCTCCTCCATTGGGGTCAGGCGTTCCTATATGCCTTTCCACCCATTCCACTGATTCCCAAGACTCTGTTCAAACTCCAGAGAGATCACGGCTCTATGATCCTCATAGCTCCACGCTGGCCACGCCAAGTGTGGTTCCCTCTGCTTCTACAGCTCTCCCAGGGATCCTCCCTGGACTTAGGAGCTGCACCAGACCTTCTGTCTCAGGAGGACGGGACTTTGTGGCACCCAAACCCCAAATCCCTACATCTCCGAGCTTGGTTACTGAAGGCTTAAGTCTTCAAGACTTTAATCTTTCTCAACCTGTGAAAGATATCCTTCATGCCTCTAGGAAACCTTCCACGAGGCGGTCTTATGCTTTCAAATGGAAACGTTTTTCCATTTGGTGTGCTCAGCAGGGCCTTGACCCTCTGGCACTTCCTTTGAATTCCCTCTTAGACTATCTCCTGCATCTTTCCAATGCAGGCCTTAAGACGAATTCTGTAAGAGTCCATTTAAGTGCTATTTCAGCATCCCTGAAACCTGTAAATGGACAACCTATCTCCTCTCATCCTCTTGTTGCAAGATTCATGAGAGGCCTGACCCTCACTAAACCTCCCATCAGACCCCCCCCGGTCGCATGGGATTTGAATCTAGTGCTTGGTCAGCTTATGAAGCCACCTTTTGAGCCGTTATTTTCTACCTCCTTGAAATTTCTTTCCTGGAAGGTATTATTCCTAATTGCAGTCACTTCCGCTCGTCGCATCAGCGAACTGCAGGCTCTAGTGGCTAATCCACCTTATACAAGATTTCATCATGACAAGGTGGTCCTTAGGACGAATCCCCACTTTATGCCTAAAGTGGTCTCGCCTTTTCATCTTAATCAAGAGGTATATCTACCTGTATTTTTTCCGGCTCCTCATGCCTCCAGTGCAGAGAGGAACCTTCATACTCTGGATTGTAAAAGAGCTCTAGCCTTTTACCTTAATAGGACTCAGCCACATCGAAAGTCTTCTCAACTTTTCGTGGCTTTTGATCCTTCACATTTGGGACTTCCAGTCTCCAAGCGTACACTTTCCAATTGGATTGCTCAGTGTATTTCCTTTGCTTACCAGAGTAAAAACATTTCTCTGGAAGGCCATGTCACAGCTCACAATGTGAGAGCCATGGCAACTTCTATGGCTCATCTGCACTCTGTTTCCATTGATCAGATCTGTCGAGCCGCTACCTGGGCCTCGGTTCATACCTTCACAGCCCATTACTGTTTGGACAAAGACTCCCGCCGGGATGCCTTGTTTGGCCAGGCTGTCCTCAAACACCTGTTCCATTCTTAGACAACTCCTGCCCACCTTCCCAGGATGGATGCCTGAGATCCATACGAAGATGGCGAACCTTGACAGGGGATCCCACGCATCTAAGCTAGGGAGTCCCCATATGTGAGGACTTATTCCTGCTTGTTCCTGGAGATAGCACAGTTACTTACCTGTAACAGGTGATCTCTGGGAACAGCAGGAATTAGTCCTCACAACCCACCCACCTCCCCTAGGAGTTGTATCTTTTATCTATCTATCTTCCTGTCCTCTCTCTATTGACTCAGCTATAAACTCGAAACTGAGGAGAGCTGTTCAGGAAGGCGGGAAGGCAGTGCGCATGTGCAGTGGGAGGTCCCAAAGGCTTCCATTCTAGGAAGCTGGGGAGCTTTCCCGCGCAGGCTCCGTCGGTACCGACGTACCCATATGTGAGGACTAATTCCTGCTGTTCCCAGAGATCACCTGTTACAGGTAAGTAACTGTGCTTTCTTTTAATTCTTCCACAGCATCACTTTTAAATACCATTTCAGTCATGGGTAACATCCCTACATCTTCCTCAGTAAAGACCGAAGCAAGGTATTTATTCAGTCTCTCCGCTAAGGCCTTGTCCCCTCTTAGTGCCCCTTTTACCCCTCTATCATCTAATGGTCCAACTGACTCCATCACAAGTTTTTCGCTACGAATGTACTTGAAAAAGTCTTTATTTTTTTGCTTCCACAGCAAGCTTCTTCTCAAATTCTCTCTTTGCCTGCCTTATCAGTGCCCTGCATCTGACTTGCCAGTGCTTGTGTTGTTTCCAAATGACAAAAACTGGAAACACAAGTACTGGCAACTTAGATGCAAGGCATTGATAAGGCAGGCAAAGAGAGAATTTGAGAAGTTTGCTGTGGTAGCAAAAACGTGGAATAAATACTTTTTCAAGTTCATTTGTAGCAAAAAACCAGAGTGAGTCTCTAAATCTTGGGGAAAGAGACTTCTTTGAGTTAAAGCTGATAAATCTGTGTATTTTAGAATCCAGTGTATTTGTTATCTCAGTTAGGGTCTAGTATCAGCAGAGAGCTTTTCATTTAAATCAAAGTGGATTATAGCTTAGCATAGAAGGAAGAATAGGGTAAATATTCTTTGAGTTGAAATGTTTCTAGAGACCTTTACAAAAAGGCCTTCCAGTTAGGAGGCAAGAGATCTGGGAATTCATTTTAAATAGGTGCTAAAGCCACGTGACAGATCAAAGGGACAATTTGAAAGGCTCCCTCTATCAATCCAATGGCTGTGTGAATGAGGAGTTATGATAGAGGTCTGTAAATTAATGAATGGAGTGGAACAGGTAAACAAAGATCAATTGTTTACGCCATCAAACTATAGAAAGACTAGAGGACATGCAGTGAAGCTACTGGGTAACCTATTTAAGACTAAAAAGAGAAAATATTTTTTCACTGAACGTGTAATCAAACTCTGGAATTTGTTACCGGAGGATGTAGTAAAAGCTGTTAGTGTAGCCAAGTTTTAAAAAAGGTTTGGACAAGTTCCTGGAGGAAAGGTCCATAAACCATTATTAAAGTTGACCTGGGATATCTACTGCTTGACCCAATACAAGCATTATGGAACCTGTGTGTCTTTTTGAGAAACTGCTAGGTACTTGTGACATAGGGCTTAATGGACTTTGGTCTGACCCAGTATGGCATATTTTATGTTCTTATGAATCACCCAGGAAATTAAGAGATTACTTTAGAAGCACAGGTCTGGGATCAGTGTAGCAAGGCAGCTAACCCAACCATCCTGGGCATAATTTAGCTTTATACAGTAGGCTCTTAAACCTATTAAATGGTGAGAGGTGGTCAAAATCACTTTCAGGTCCAGCTGGTTAACTTCACTGGAAATAGATTAATTAAGGCCCTGAGATTAATTAATCTTGAGGTGAATAAAGTCCCTTAAACTTAATTGGTATAGTTGTATCAGTATAAGTATCCCTAGCAACTTTAAGTAAAAAACTTAAATAGCTAAACAAAACCTTAAAACTAAGATGCAGACAGCAGTCCAGCAATGAGATTGGGGCTATCCAATCTTTTGCATTGTGTCACATGTATGATTTTCTCCCAGTTGGTGAGGGGTCTTACGTGTGCACTAGGTGCAAGGATCTCTTTGCCCTCAGGGAACAAGTCCGATCTCTGGAGGCTAGAGTAGCAGACTTGGAGGACATAAGGAAGACAGAGAAGTACATAAATTAGATCTACAGGGACGTAGTACTGTAATCCCACCTCCAGTCTGGCAGCCTCTCCGTTGCCATGGAGGAGAGTGGTCACATGAAAGGAGAGCCTCACCTTGGTGTAGGAGGAGGTGATCCTGTGACTAGGACCTGTCTATCAGGAGATGTAAAACCCTCTTGCACTGAGGAGGTTTCTCCAGGGCCATGTGCCCATGAGGGAAGGGTTAGGATGGCTGTTATAGTCTGTGATTCGATCATTAGGCATGTGGATAGCTGGGTGACTGGACATGAGGATCGCCTGGTAACATGCCTGCCTGATGCGAAGGTAGCGGACCTCACTCACCACCTAGACAAGGTTTTAGATAGTGCTGGGGAAGAATCTGTTGTCTTGATGTATATCGGTACCAATGACATAGGAAAGTGTGGTAAGGAGGTTCTGGAGGCCAAATTTAGGCTTTTAGATAGGAAGTTGAAATCCAGAACTTCCAGTGAGCATTCTCTGTAATGCTTCCTGTTCCACACGCAGGACCCAAAAGGCAGGCAGATCTTCGGAGTCTCAATACATGAATGAGACGATGGTGCAAAGAAGAGGGTTTGGGATTTTTAGGAACTGGGCAACGTTCTGGGGAAGGGAGGGGCTTTCCAAAAAGATGGGCTCCACCTTAACTGGGATGGAACCAGGCTGCTAACATTAAACTTTATATAAGAGAGAGAGAGCAGCTTTTAAACTAGATAATAGGGGAAAGCGACAGTGGATGAAGAGCACATGGTTCTGAAGGATGTGTGCTTGAAGGATACTAGCAAAAGAGGGATGTTAGGGCATCCTGACAGAAAGGTTCCAATAAAGATAAGTGACCCAGGTGCCCTTAAGGACAGAGCTGAATAAAATATGACCTCTAAAATGCTTGCATGCAAATGCTAGAAGTCTAAAGAAATACAATGTGAAAACTAGAATATATAGCACTAAATGAAAGGTTAGATATGATTGGCCTTTCAGAGACCTGTTGGAAGGAGGACCATCAATGGGACACTGTGATACCTGGTACAAACTGTATCACAATGATACGGTAGATCAAATTGGTGGAGGGGTTGCGCTCTATGTTAGAGAGGGCATTGCGTCACATAAGAGTAAAGTTTTGCATGAAAGAGAATACACTGTAGAATCTCCATGAATAGAAATTCCATGTAAAGAGGGGAAGTTAGATGGAAGGAATTGATAAAGCAGGCAAAGAGAGAATTTAAAAGAAGCTTGTCATGGAAACAAAAATGTGTAATAAAATATTTTTCAAGTACATTCATAGCAAAAAGCCTGTGAGAGTTAGTTTGATGATTGGATCATAGAGAGGTAAAAGATGCACTAAGTGAGGACAAGGCCATAGAAGAGAGACTGAATGAATGATTTCTTTGCTTCAGTCTTTACTAAAAAAGACGTAGGGAAGTTACCCGTGCCTGAAATGGTATATAAAGATGATGTATCAGAAGAACTGAAAGAAATATCATTAAACTGGGAAGATGTATTGCAACTATTTGATAAACTGAAGAGTGAGAAATCACCTGGACCTGATGGTATATACATCCAAGAGTGTTGAAAGATGAGATTGCAGACCTAATCTGTGAACTATCATTATCATCTGTAGTGTCGGAAGATTGGAGAATGACCAATGTAATGCCAATTTTTAAAAAGGGTTCTGGGGTGATCCGGGAAACTGCAGACTGGTGAGCCTGATATCAGTACCGAGCAAAATGGTAGAAACCATTGCAAAGAACAAAATTACTTAACATGCAGATAGCTTTCTCCCAGTAAACCATGACTAACATGGATTTAGCCAAGGAAAATATTGTCTGATTAATCTGTTATGTTTTTGAAGGTGTGAATAAACAGACAAAGGTAAGCAGGTTGATGTACTGAATCTGGATTTTAAGAAAGTCTTCGACAAGGTCCCTCATGAGAGACTTTTGGCAAAATTAAAAAGAAATGGGATTGGAGGCAGTGTAGTATTGTGAATCAGGAACTGGTTAAAAGATAGAAAGCAGAGACTAGGACTAAATGGCCAATTTTCTCAATGGAGAAAGGTGAATCGTGGAGTACCCCAAGGATCTGTGCTGGGCCCACTATTTTTTAGGATGTTCATAAATGACCTGGAAATATGAATAACAAGTGAGGTGATCAAATTTGCAGATGACACAAAATTATTCAAAGTTGATAAAACACAACTGGATTATGAAAAATTGCAAGAAAACCTTGATAAATTGGAAGATTGGACATCCAAACGGCAGATGAAATTTAATGTGGACACATGCAAAGTTTTGCAGCTAGGAAACACCCCCCCCCCCAAACTGCTTACACAATGCAAGTTACCACCTTAGAAACCCAGGAAAAACATTTAGGCGTCATCGTAGATAATATGTTGAAACTCTCCTCTGTGCACCGGCCGCTAGGAAAGCAAATAGAATGCTAGGAATCATAAGGAAAGTAATGGAGAATAAAATGAAGGATATTATCATGTCACTGTATTGCTCCATTATGTGACCACACCTTTATTACGTGCAGTTCTGGTCAGAATACCTTAAAAAGGATATAGCAGAATTGGAAAAGGTACAAAGAAGAGTGACAAAAATGATAAAGGGGATGGAAGTATACCCTTATGAGGAGAGACTTAAAAGGTTGGGGCTCTTCAACTTTGAAAAGAGACGATTGAGAGGGATATGATAGAGGTCTGTAAATTAATGAATGTAGTAAACGTAGATAGGTTTTTTACTCAATCATAAAAGAGAAAAACTAGTGAACATGCAATGAAGCTACGTTGTAACCCATTTAAGAGTAATAAGAGAAAATATATTTTCACTCAAATGCGTAATCAAACTCTGGAATTTGTTACCGGAGGATGTAAAGCTGTCAGTGTAGCTGGGTTCAAAAAAGGTTTAGACAAGTTCCTGGAGGAAAGGTCCATAAACCATTATGAAAGAGGACTTGGAAAATCCAGTTCTTACCCCATAACAAGCAATGTGGAACCTATGTAACTTTTTGGGAACCTGCCAGTTACTCTTGGATTGGCTACTGTTGGAAACAGGATACTGGGCTTGATGGACCTTGGTCTGACCCAGTATGGCATTTCTTATGTTCTTTTTTTTTAATCCCATCTCCCACAGGCAGAACAGGAGGGAATGGCTGTGATTGCGGCAAAGATCCTGTCTGCTTGTAGGGACAGGAAGGGTCTTTGCCGTTATCGCGGTGACCTTTCACTTTTGCCTATGCGGATCTGATCTCCCGCCAACAGATAGATCAAGTGCTCTCTTCTCTCTGCTGGTGGCAAATGTTTGGTGGGACCAAGGCCTGTGTGCTCCACCCCATTCTGTCGCCTTTGAATTCCTTCATGGTGTATCTCTGTCACCCTCCACTGAAGAGATGGGTGTTAACATGTCAGCCTACAGATAGGAGCAAGAAAAAAGGTGCACAAGACACAGATAAGATTTCCCCTTTCTTTCTCTGCTGGATTTTTATTGCAAATATAGAATACTACGGGGTTGGTTAAACTTTAGGTATTGGGAAAATTGCTAATTGCTGGTCCTACATTATGTTTGGGGATAGTCAAACTGCTTGAATTCCTTGTGTGGCCTTAATAGTTTTCTGAGTGTGCCCACAGTTCAGGTAAAAGCCTACTGAGGCAGGGACACTTGGGTTCCCGCCCACCCTACCCCCCACCCCGCCCAATCCTGGGGCTGCATTGCCTATATAGTAGCCAATAGCTTGGGATATGCCCACATTCTCTTAACCAGTATGTCTTGTATTCAGTGCAATACCTGCGGTACTTTCATTCCAAGAAGAGTCATTTGGAGCCTAAAAGCATGTCCTATGTGCCGAAGGTCATCTGCCATGTATAACGAATTGACTCTATTAAGAGAAGACCTGGCTGCCATGCATAAAGAATTGTTTCTACTGAGGGAAGAACTGACTGCAATGAAGCGCACCTCTTCTAGGATACAGACTGAACAAAGTCCACCTCCGCTCCCACAAAGAGTCAAACACACCAGGAACAAATGGATCACAGTGGGTTCGGGTAGATTGCGATCTGTGACACACCGCATCCTATACACCAAGATATATCCCTGCATAATGCAATCTCCAGGAACAAGCAGGAATGTAGTCTTCACATATAGGCATCGTCGGTTCCGACGGAGACTGCACGGGAATGCTCCCCAGCGTCCAATTAGGAAGCTTTTGGGAGCATCCCACAGCGCCTGCGTGCTGCTTTCTCAACTGCCTCTCTCCAGTTCTTCGTTTTCCGCAGAGTCAGCAGGTCATGTTCCTGTCACCGCAGAAATTTTTTTTCCTTATTCTTCTTTTTGTGGTCACGTCTGCCTTCCTCGACGCTTCACCGGTACCGCCGGTTCTTCTTTCTTTCTTTTAAAAAAAAAAAAAAAAATCTTTTTTTCCAAACTTTTCCAGGTGCACGCGCCATTTTGGGCCTTAGGCCCAAGATTTCCTTCATCATGGAGAAACCCGCCTCCTGGTTTTAAAAAATGCACCAAGTGTGGCGGTACCATCTCCGTCACCGACACCCACGAGTGGTGTCTTAAATGTTTAGGTCCTGACCACTCCATCTCCGAGTGTATGGCTTGTGTCATGATGTCCAAGAGGGGTCGACAAAACCGAGCTGCTAAGCTCAGCGCCCTTTTTTCCTCCGATGCAGCTTTGGTGGTATCGACGTCTTCTAGGGCTTCATCTTCCTCCCATGGATCTCAGGTAACTAAACATAAGTCCAGCCGGTCCTCAAAGGTTAGATCTCCTTCTAAGCAGCGAGATGCCTCTGGCGTTGCCCTTGAGGGTTCTGTACCGGCAAAATTGTCCTGGCAGTAGGCTTCGGCTTCCAAAGCATTATCGGGGCTCCAGGACGTTCTCAAGGCCTCGACCTTGGCAGAACTACTGGTGCCATGCTCTGGGGTACCGGCTGCTTCCGGTACCGATACCCAGGCATCGGCAGCGTCGATAGACCAGAGGTTCCTGGCTATTGAACACAGTCTGGTGGCTCTCCTCGCGGCATTGACGCCCTCGGAACCGCGTCAGACAGTTCAACCAGTACCGGCACCGGCATCAACATTGGTGTCAGCTTTGCCGGCATCCAGTCATGCGATGCCTTCCTGTACCGATACCCTGGTACCGATTCCCCCCCGGTACCGACTTCGGTCGGTATGGGTATCGGGCTCTTCAAGTGCATCCAGACAGAAGGTCTTATTCCCAGCAGGGACGTTCTACAGGTCAACCTACCCGGAAAGGTCAACAACCACCTAAACAAAGGAAAGCAAAGACTGCTAAGCCTCAACCGTCTCAGCAGTCTCAGCCTCCACAAGGCCTTTGACTTTCATCTAGAGAACTTAGCCTTCCTGGCCCTCAATGGACCAGAGCCTTCCACCATTCCAGGACGGTTATGTCACTTTGCCCCCAGGTGGAAGCAGATAATAGCAGAGCATTGGAGACACTCCATTATAAGAGAGGGGTTCAAGCTGCACTTTCTGTGCATGCCCCCTTCCACAATGGTAAGACAGTTCAATTCTCAGACCTCTCTCATCAATCTGTTACATCAAGAGGTCACTATGCTTCTTGCCCAAGGGGCAATAGAAGAAGTACCCATTTATCAACAGGATACAGGGTTTTACTCCCCCTATTTCCTTATCCCAAAGAAAACAGGGAGATACAGACCTATTTTGGACCTCAGAGAATTGAACAAATTCCTGTTCAAAGAGAAATTCAAGATGATTTCTTTAGGAACTCTGCTGCCATCCCTTCAGAGTCAGGATTGGCTTTGTTCTCTAGATCTCAAGGATGCGTACACTCATGTTCTCATCCACCCAATTCACAGAAAGTTCCTTTGGTTCCTTTTTCAAGGAAAGCACTACCAATACAGGGTGCTTCCTTTTGGCCTGGCCTTAGCACCAAGACTGTTCACGAAATGCATGGCTGTGGTAGCAGCATTTCTCCGCACTCTAGGGATATTCGTCTTCCCCTACTTAGACGACTGGCTCATTCGAGCCCCATCAGAGTCAGAGGCCAGGACCTCCCTATCTTGCACAATGCGTATCCTTCAGTATTTGGGTCTGGTCATAAACTTCCCAAGATCCAGTCTAACTCCCACTCAGTCTCTAGAATTCATAGGAGCTTTGCTGGATACCAAAAAGGCAAGGGCCTATCTTTCCCAGGCCCGTTGCCTTCGCATGGTGCAGTTAGCTTCTCAAGCAGTGCTAAAACCTCATCTCACTGCCCGAGAAATGCTACAACTACTAGGCCACATGGCATCTACCGTACATGTGGTTCCTTATGCTCGCCTCCAAATGAGTGCAGCCCAGTGGACCCAGGCATCAGGGTGCCTGTCAGACAAAATAGCAAACACAAATCGCCTTATTTTGTCCCTCCAATGGTGGCAGTCCACTCAGAACCTGTTGCTGGGGTCCCCATTTCAACAACCTTTACCCCAAGCAACTCTCACAACAGATGCTTCACCAATGGGTTGGGGAGCTCATCTGCAAGACCTCTCCACCCAAAGCACTTGGACTCCACAGGAGACTCATCTACATATCAATCTCCTGGAGCTCAGAGCAATCTTTCTTGCTCTTCGAGTGTTCCACAGCCTGCTCAGCTACAAGACAGTCCTCATTCATACGGACAATCAAGTAGCCATGGTCTACGTGAACAAACAGGGGGGAACAGGCTCTCTGTCGCTTTGCAACGAAGCTTTGCGACTATGGGCCCTCGTCAGAGAGCATCAGATTCATCTCCTGGCAGTGTATCTTCCAGGCATACAAAACTCTTGAGCAGACAGACACAGTCGAGTTCTGTTTCCACACGAATGGTCTCTACATACAGACCAGGTGGCCAAGATTTTTCAAATTGGGGGAACCCCGGACATAGACCTCTTTGCAAGTCCATTGAATGCCAAACTTCCCCGGTTCTGTTCCAGAATTCCGGCTCAGGGCTCTCAGGCCAGGGATGCTTTCCTCCGCTGGGGTCAAGACTTTCTTAATGCCTTTCCACCCATTCCCCTAATTCCCAAAACCCTATTCAAGCTTCAGAGAGACAGAGGCCGTATGATTCTAATAGCTCCACATTGGCCACGGCAAGTGTAGTACCCTCTGCTTCTACATCTCTCTCAAGCTCCCTCCCTGGAGTTAGGATCTGCTCCAGATCTCCTGTCTCAGGAGGACGGAATGTTATGGCATCCCAATCCCCAGTCTCTGCATCTCAGGGCTTGGTTGCTGAAGACCTAGATCTTCATGATCGTAACCTTCCTCAGCAAGTAAAGGATATCCTTTATGCTTCCAGGAAGTCTTCCACAAGACGCTCTTATGCTTTCAAGTGGAAAAGGTTTACTATATGGTGTTTGCAGAAGGGTCTTAACCCCCTTGCGATACCTCTGGAATCATTACTGGAGTATCTTCTTCATTTATCCAATGCAGGACTTAAAACTAAATCAGTAAGAGTCCATTTGAGTGCTATTGCAGCTTCTTTCAAGCCTCTAAATGGGCAACCTATTTCCTCCTATCCTCTTATAGCAAGATTTACGAGAGACCTTCTAACTAAGTCTCCCATTAGGCTGCCACCGGTGGCATGGGACTTAAACCTGGTTCTTGGTCAGCTCATGAAGCCACCTTTTGAACCCTTAGCTACTACCTCATTGAAATTCCTTAATTGGAAGGTTATCTTTCTCATTGCAATCACATCAGCACGCCGCATCAGTGAGTTGCAGGCATTAGTAGCTGATCCACCTTATACAAGGTTCCATAATGACAAGGTAGTCCTAAGGACTCATCCACACTTTATGCCAAAGGTGGTCTCGCCTTTTCATTTAAACCAAGGGGTCTACCTGCCTTTGTTTTTTCCAAGGCCTCATGCATCTAATGCAGAAAGGAATCTTCATACTTTGGACTATAAAAGAGCTTTAAGCCTTTTGCTTGCAAAGAACACAGCAACATAGAAAGTCCTCTCAACTCTTTGTTGCTTTTGATCCTTCTCATTTGGGACATCCAGTTTCCAAGAGAACACTGTCCAACTGGATTGCACAGTGTATTTCGTTTGCCTATCAGAGTAAGAATCTTCCTCTGGAGGGGCCATGTCACAGCTCACGATGTGAGAGCCATGGCAGCTTCAATGGCTCATCTGCACTCTGTGTCTATCGACGACATCTGTTGAGCAGCCACTTGGGCCTTGGTTCATACCTTCACAGCTCATTACTGCTTGGACAAGGACTCCCGCCGAGATGCCTTGTTTGGTCAGGCTGTTCTCCAACACCTGTTCCATACCTAATCAACTCCTACCTACCATCCCTGGTTTGATGCCAGAGATCCATGGGGGGAAGTGGAGCCCTTTCACAGGGACACACAACTTCTGGGGTCTCTCCCTGGCATCTAAAGCTAGGGAGTCCCCATATGTGAAGACTACATTCCTGCTTGTTCCTGGAGATAGCATAGTTACTCACCTGTAACAGGTGATCTCTGGGAACAGCAGGAATTTAGTCTTCACAACCCACCCACCTCCCTTAGGAGTTGTACCTCTCTATCTATCTCTTTCTCTTTCCCTCTCTCTCTCTTTGTCTCAGCTTTAAACTCAACTGGAGAGAGGCAGTTGGAAAAGGCGGGAAGGCAGCACGCAGGCGCTATGGGATGCTCCCAAAAGCTTTCCTATTGGACGCTGGGGAGCGTTCCCGCACAGGCTCCGTTGGTACCGACGATACCCATATGTGATGACTAAATTCCTGCTGTTCCCGGAGATCACCTGTTACAGGTGAGTAACTATGCTTTATCTGCCTTGGTTAATGAGGATGCCCTATCCAAAGAAACTGAACGGCCCTTAGAGGAGTCAATCAATGCCCAATCTCCTGATAAAGCACCAAATATGAAGAAAAATTCACCAAACAGAAAACTACTACTACTTTGAGATTCCATCATCAGAGACACCAACTTGGGAACACAGTTTAAAGGAGTGAAGAAAGTCAAATACCTCCCAGGCTACTTAGTTGGCAGGAATAATGTGCTTGGCGCGGAAAGCAAACATTGCAAACTTGATGATGTCATCCACTTGGGTACAAATGACCTAGCTAGAAATAGTGCCTGTACAGTCCAAAAGGACTTCCAAGCTCTGGGAGAAGAACTCAAGCCCATTGTTAACACTCTAGCATTCTCAGAAGTTCTACCTGTTCTAGGTAAGGGGGCAAAAAGGTTAAATCGCATTAACAGCTTTAATACATGGCTCCAGACCTGGTGCAAATGAGGAGGATTCAGATTTATTGGTGACTGGGATAACACATGGACCAACAAGAAACTTTACTGTGCTGATGGACTACACCTCTCTGTCGCAGGGAAAAGAATGGTTGCCCAAGAGCGGATGGTTCGGAAGAAGTTATCCTTGAAGGACACTACCAAAAGCAGTGTGGTTCCAAAAAAGAGTATAGTAGCCCAAATGCCCTTGAGTACGGTGCAGACAGAGCGTAAGGATTCCAAATTATCCATGCCTACCAATAGCCAGATTAATATTAATAAAATACAGTCTCTAAAATGCTTGTATGCAAATGCTAGAAGTCTAAACAATAAGATGGGAGAGTTAGAATATATAGCACTAAATGAGAGGTTAGATATGATTGCAATCTCAGAGACATGGTGGAAGGAGGATAACCAGTGGGACACTGTGATACCTGGATACAAACTATATTGTAATGATAGAACTGATCAAATTGGTGGAGGTGTTGCGCTCTAGGTTAGAGAGGGCATTGAGTCAGAAAGGATTAACGTTTTGCAGGAAACAAAATTTGCTGTAGAATCTCTATGGATTGAAATTCCATGTATGAAGGGGAAGGTGATGGCAGTGGGGGTGTACTATCGACCGCCTGGCCAGAATGAACAAATGGATGATGAAATGCTCAAAGAAATCAAGGAAGCTAACAAACGTCACAGCAGAGTAGTAATAATGGGTGATTTCAATTACCCCGGTATCGACTGGGTCAGTGTCACGGCAGGACATGCTAGGGAGATAAAGTTTCTAGATTAAATAAATGACTGCTTCTTGGAGCAGCTGGTTCATGAACCAACCAGAGGGGAAGCCATACTGGACCTAGTCCTTAGTGGAACACCAGATCTGGTGCAAGAAATAAGGGTGTTGGGACCACTTGGCAATAGTGATCATAGCATGATTGTGTTTGATTTAATTAGTGGAGGAGGAATAGTAAAGAAATCCACAGTACTACCTTTTAACTTTCGAAAGGGAGACTATGATAAAATGAAGAATATAGTTAAGAAAAACCTAAAAGGAGCGGTTGCAAAGGTTAAAGACTTACTGCAAGCTTGGGTGTTATTTAAAAATACTATCCTCGAAGCCCAGACCAACTGTATTCCACGCATTAAGAAAAGTGGAAGAAAGTCCAAAAAACTGCCAGCATGGTTTAAAGGTGAGGTCAGAGAGGCTGTTGCTGCCAAAAAAGCATCTTTCAGGAAATGGAAAAAAGAGCCAAATGACAAAACCTGGAAACAGCACAAGCACTGGCAAGTTAAATGCAAAGCATTGATAAGGCAGGCAAAGTGAGAATTTGAGAAGGAACTTGCTAAGGAAGCAAAAGCACGAAATAAAGACTTTTTCAAGTACATTCGTAGCAAAAGGCCTGTGAGAGAGTCAATTGGACTGTTAGATGATAGAGGGGCAAAAGGGGCAGTAAGTGGAGACAAGGCTATATCGGAGAGACTGAATGAATTCTTTGCTTCAGTCTTTACTGAGGAAGATGTAGGGATGTTACCCAAGACTGAAGTGGTATTTAAAG
Organism: Ichthyophis bannanicus; assembly: GCA_033557465.1. Lineage (NCBI taxonomy): Eukaryota > Metazoa > Chordata > Amphibia > Gymnophiona > Ichthyophiidae > Ichthyophis > Ichthyophis bannanicus. Next base: position 25,563,661 of record CM066035.1, read on the forward strand.
GTGATACTGCAGAGGAATTGAGAGAAATATCACTAAACCGGGAAGATGTATTACAACTATTTGATAAACTGAATATTAGCAAATCACCTGGACTGGATGGTATACAGCCAATACTGTTGAAAGAACTGAAATATGAGATTGCAGACCTGCTATTGGTAATCTGTGAATTTTCATTAAAGTCATCTGTAATACTTGAAGATTGGAGGGTTGCCAATGTAACGCCAATTTTTAAAAAGGGTTCCAGGGGTGACCCGGGAAATTACAGACCGGTGAGCCTGACGTCAGTACCGGGGAAAATGGTAGAAACCGTCATAAAGAACAAAATTGCAGGGCATGTAGATAGTCATGGCCTAATGGGATTGTAGTTGCCTAATAAATAAAGATGTCTAACCCCTCATTAAATAGAAAGAGATAGTCCCACTATGCACACTATAGTAATATAGACAAATCTCAGCATAAAAAGAAACCAGTGGTCTCAGACATAGATGGCTAAACACTCCTGGATGTGAATTTACCAAAGGAGTGATGCCTAATTGCATCAACGACCACTCTAAAAGGTTTCTTTCAGGAATGCGTGATTGTAAACATTCGTGTTAATCTATCGGACTTCTCTTAACATTCTTTTTAACAAAATTCAGAGATTGTGCTTATCTCTCAAAGGAAATTTGAGCAGTCCCAACGCCAGAGTACCCTCAATGCGTTTCGAGTCTTTGTCAGGGGATTGGTTTAGCCAGACAATCTCTGTGGAAGGAGGCAAACTATTAGGAGGAATATGTTTCTTCAAAAATCAATTTTTTCTCACAGTTAAACATGACTGAGGATTCAATAAAGCAAGTAATCTTACCACAGGTTTAATTCAAAACAGGCTCAATGATGTGCGGTCTCTCGCGTCCCAAAGCTAATCAGTTTTTTCCAAAAAATGCCGCGCATGCGGATTAGACAAACGAGCAGGAATTTCAAGCCAACTGTGATTACGTAAGCATGACGTCAATCCCTCTACAAACAGAATAATGAAGTAAAAACATTCTGTTTCGCCAGTATGTGGAGGTCTCGTAGGGCAGTTGGTAACAACTCTTCCTCACGTAATGTATGAAGTACAGGCGCTCCAATCCGTTTTGCCAGTGTATGGAGATCTCTTGGGGCAGTTGGTAACAACTCTTCCTCACAAAATGTATTATATACAGGCGCTCCATTCCACCATCGTGTTAAGGCGCCCGGGGTGACTGATTGCAGTCGGTGTATCCACATTTGCTCTCGAATCAGCAGGCTTTTTGCCCTGGATCTACCCATCCTACCGGCCGCTACCCAGTCTATCCCAAAACATTTTAATTCGTCAAAACTATGATGATACTGAATACAATGGGATACAAGAGGAGCTTCCTGCACTTTGCATTTAAGCCTGCTTTTATGTTCACTTAATTGAACTCGTAATGATCGAACAGTTTTGCCCACATACAATAAATTGCAGGGGCATCTAATGGCGTACACCACGTGATCAGATTCACAAGATGTAAAATGTTTCAGTTTGTAGTTCTGGCCATGAAAGAGGAAGGAATTTGTTTCCTCAGAGACAAAACATATGTTACAATGACCACAAGGTTTGTGTCCTGCTGGTTGATCAGAACCAGCCCGCGGAAAAGATCTTAATTTGGCCGGGCTCAATTTTTCCTTTAAGTTAGGATGCCGTGTCCAGACGCACCAAATTTTTTTGTCTTGAAAACAAGGAAAAACATTTAAGACATTCTGGTGCCGTTTAAAAATCCTCTTAATTCTGCCACTAAGCGGAGAAAACTTACTAATAAAATTAATGACAGTGTCATCAATGCAGTTTACAGTAACCCAAGGATGCAGCAGCAATGCCCTGTTATTATAAAGTGCTCTTCGATAAGCCACTTTGATGATCTGCGGGGGATACCCTCTTTGTTGAAATTCTCTCATCAGATTTTTTGCTTGTTTCTTATAATCATCCACATTTGAACAGTTTTTTCTATACCGTATAAACTGTGAAAACGGCACACTGTCTCAAAGCTGTTTCGGGTGCTTACTATGGTAGTGGAGCAGTGTGTTCCTATCTGTTGGTTTTTTATGAACTGATGTCACCCAACCTTGTGGGCTTTTCTGAATAAGTACATCCAGAAAAACAATACTTTGTTCATGAAAACTATAAGTGAATTTAATGTGGGAAGTGACTCCATTCAACCATTCCACAAACTCTTGTAACATCACAATAAAGCCCCTCCAGAGCATGAAAACGTCGTCGATAAATCTTTTCCACAGTACCAAATGGTTCTTGTGTGGTGAAATAGGGAGCCATTGATTTTCATATGTATCCATGTATAAATTTGCCACACAGGGATTACTTGCTTTATTGAATCCTCAGTCATGTTTAACTGTGAGAAAAATTTGATTTTTGAAGAAACATATTCCTCCTAATAGTTTCCCTCCTTCCACAGAGATTGTCTGGCAAAACCAATCCCCTGACGAAGACTCGAAACGCATTGAGGGTACCGGGATGGTGGCGTTGGGACTGCTCAAATTTCCTTTGAGAGATAAGCACAATCTCTGAATTTTGTTAAAAAGAATGTTAAGAGAAGTCCGATAGATTAACACGAATGTTTACAATCACGCATTCCTGAAAGAAACCTTTCAGAGTGGTCGTTGATGCAATTAGGCATCACTCCTTTGGTAAATTCACATCCAGGAGTGTTTAGCCATCTATGTCTGAGACCACTGGTTTCTTTATATGCTGAGATTTGTCTATATTACTATAGTGTGCATAGTGGGACTATCTCTTTCTATTTTATGAGGGGTTAGACATCTTTATTTATTATGGCCTAATGGGAGACAGCCAACATGGCTTTAGACAAGGAAGATCTTGTCTTACTAATCTGATATGTTTTTTGGAAAGTGTGAATAAACAGGTAGACAAAGGTGAGTCAGTTGATATAGTGTATCTGGACTTTCAGAAAGCCTTTGACAAGGTCCCTCATCAGAGACTTTTGGCAAAACTAAAAAATCATGGGATAGGAGGCAGTGTACTATTGTGGATCGGGAACTGGTTAAAAGATAGAAAGCAGAGGGTAGGGTTAAATGGCCAATATTCCCAATGGAAAAAGGTGAATAGTGGAGTACCCCAGGGATCTGTACTGGGTCCGCTACTTTCTGACATATTCATAAATGACCTAGAAAAGGGAATAACTAGTGAGGTTATCAAATTTGCAGACGATACAAAACTTTTTAAAGTTGTTAAAACCAAAGAGGACTGTGGAAAACTGCAGGAGGATCTGGATAAATTGGAAGACTGGGCATCCAAATGGCAGATGAAATTTAATGTGGACAAGTGCAAAGTTATGCACCTAGGAAAGAACAACCCACACTATGGTTACACGATGCAAGGTTCCACATTGGGAGCCACTACCCAGGAAAAAGATTTAGGAGTCATCGTGGATAACATGTTAAAACCCTCCGCCCAGTGTGCAGCGGCGGCCAAGAAAGCAAATAGAATGCTAGGTATCATAAGGAAAGGAATGGAGAACAAAACAAAGGATATTATAATGCCTCTGTATCGTTCCATGGTACGACCGCACCTTGAATATTGTGTGCAATTCTGGTCGCCGTATCTTAAAAAGGATATAGCGTTATTAGAAAAAGTACAGAGAAGAGCCACCAAAATGGTAAAGGGGATGGAAGGCTACTCCTATGAAGAGAGGCTACAAAGGTTAGGGCTCTTCAACCTGGAAAAGAGACGGCTGAGGGGAGATATGATAGAGGTCTATAAATTTAATGAATGGAGTGGAACGGGTAAACGTAGATCGATTGTTTACGCTATCGGAATATAGAAAGACTAGGGGACATGTAATGAAGCTACAGGGTAAACTATTTAAGACTAATAAGAGAAAATGTTTTTTTCACTCAACGTGTAATCAAACTCTGGAATTTGTTACCGGAGGATGTAGTAAGAGCTTTTAGTGTAGCTGGGTTTAAAAAAGGTTTGGACAAGTTCCTGAAGGAAAGGACCATAAACCATTATTAAAATGGGACCCAGGATAATCAATGCTTGACCCAGTACAAGCATTGTGGAACCTGTGTCTTTTGGGGATACTGCTAGGTACGTATGACCTAGATTGGCCATTGTTGGAGACAGGATACTAGGCTTGATGGACCTCGATCTGACCCAGTATGGCATATCTTATGTTCTTAATCCTACATGAAAAATTCAGCCAGTATGTCGATTTGTATTTAAACTGGAAGAAGGAGGTGACGGACAGGGAAGGTCAAGTTCTGGACGTCACCCCCTGCAAAAGCAGAATAACAGAAACAACCACACATCAAAAGCAACTGGGAAGAAGTGGGTAGAATAAAATCAATGCAAAATACACACAAGCCAGTTAAATGCTGGAAAGCAATGAGCACAAATGATCGAAGCTTAGCCTACAAACCTCCAGACCTGGAAACCCTAATGGTGCAAAAGTACTTGGACATATTGGCCATTATAGAAACATGGTTTAATGAATCACATGATTGGGATTTAGCCATACCTGGCTATAATCTATTCAGAAGAAACAGAGAAAATGGAAAAGGGGGAGGAGTAGCCTTGTATGTCAAAAGCAGTTTAAAAGCTGCTGAAATGCAGGGTGCATGGGGAAAAGAAGAAGCGCTCTGGATCATGTTGGAAAGAGGAGATGGCATTGTCATCCATACTGCTGTAGTCTACAGACCTCTGACTCAAAATGAAGAGAGAGATAATGAATTGATTAGATACTGCCAAGATAGCAACAAAGGGGGGAAACGATCATATTGGATGACTTTAATCTACCCGATGTGGATTGGATTACCCCTTCTGCAAATCTGGAAAGAAGCAAAAAAATTGTGGACGCTATCCAAGACGCGTTACTTAGACAAAATGTGATGGAACCAATCAGGGAAAGCTCAACGCTGGAATTGGTGCTCACCAACAGTGATAGTGTGTCTAATGTGTGGGTGAGTGCCCCTGTGAGCAACAGTGATCATAACACGGTGTGGTTTGAGATAAAAGCCAAGGTGCAATCCAATCATTAGCAAGCTCAAAGTCCTAAACTTCAAAAACACTGACTTCAATAAAATGGCTGAGTACCTAAAGGAGGAGCTGACAGGGTGGAAGAGGATAAGGGAAGTGGAATTGCAATGGGCTAAACTAAAAGGGGCAATAAAAGGGGCAAAGATAAATATGTAAGAAAAGTAAATAAAAACAAGAGGAGAAGGAAACCTATTTGGTTTTCCAAAGAAGTGGCTGCGCAAATAAGGGCAAAAAACACAGCTTTCACAAAATTCAAAAGCTTGCAAACAGAAGAACACAGAAATGAATACAGGATCAAACTCAAGGAGACAAAATGAGAAATAAGGATAGCAAAATCAAAGGCAGAGGAAAAGATGGCTAAAGATGTTAAGTGCAGTGACAAAACTTTCTTCAGGTATATTTGTGAAAGAAAGAAGATCAGAGGTGGAATTGCAGGACTCAGAAGTGCTGGAAACGGACTCGTGGAAAATGACTGATAAAGAGAAATTACTAAATAAATACTTCTGCTCTGTTTTTACTAAAGAAAATCCTGGAGAAGGACCACCTGTGACTCCCAGATATAAAAATGGGAATGAGATAGATACCACACCATTCAGAGAGGATGAGGTTTTAGAACAACTTGCAAAACTGAAAGTGGACAAGGCCATGGGACCGGATGGGATACATCCCAGCATACTGAAAGAGCTCAGAGAGGTTCTTGCAGGGCCGTTAAAGGATGTTTTCAACAGATCCTTGGAAACAGGAGAGGTTCCTCATGACTGGAGAATGGCTGATGTGGTGACAAAAGTGGTGACAGGGAAGAAGTGTCAAACTACAGGCCCGTGAGCCTTACCTCGGTGGCGTGAAAGGTAATGGAGACGCTCCTGAATGAGCAAATAGTGAACTTTCTCAAAACTAGCGGGTTACAGGATCCGAGGCAACATGGTTTTACCGAGGGACGATCTTGCCAGACAAATCTCATTGAGTTCTTTGACTGTGTGACCAGAGAACTGGATCAAGCACACGCGATGGATGCCATCTACCTGGATTTCAGCAAAGCCTTTGATACTGTCCCTCATAGGAGGCTTATCAATAAACTCAGCAGTTTGGGGATGGGTCCCAAGGTGGTAAACTGGATCAGAAATTGGTTGACTGACAGACGACAGAAGGTGATGATAAATGGAGCTCACTCGGATGAAAGGAAGGTGATTAGCCGGGTGCCTCAGGGTTCGGTCCTAGGCCCGGCACTGTTCAATGTATTTGTGAGTGATATTGCTGAAGGACTGAATGGAAAAGTCTGTATTTTTGCAGATGACACGAAAATTTGCAACACAGTGGACTCCCCCGAGGGAGTGCTTAACATGAGGAGGGATCTACAAATGCTGGAGGAATGGTCTGATGCTTGGCAAGTAAGATTCAATGCGAAGAAGTGTAGTGTCATGCACTTGGGTAGCAGAAATCCAAGGGAAATGTATGAGTTAGGGGGGCAGGAGGTTGATGTGCACGGAGCAGGAGAAAGACCTCGGTGTAATTATTTCTGTAGATCTCAAGGTGGCAAAACGGTGCCACAAGGCAGTGGCAAAAGCCAGGAGGATGTTGGTCTGCTTTCGAAGAGGAATTACCAGCAGAAAGGAAGGGGTACTAGTGCCACTGTATAAGTCTTTGATGAGGCCTCACTTGGAATACTGTGTTCAGTTTTGGAGACCGTATCTTGCAGAGGATGTAAAGAGAGTGGAAGCTGTTCAGAGGAAGGTGACCAAAATGATTTGGAGCCTGCGTCAGAACCTTTATGAGGAGAGACTTGAAGACCTAAATATGTACACTTTGGAGGATAGGAGAGATAAGGGAGATATGATTCAGATCTTTAAATTCTTAAAGAGAAATAATGAACAAACAAACCTCTTCCAGAGGCGGGGAAGCTGTAAAACTAGAGGGCATGACATGAAGCTGCAAGGTGGTAAATTGAAAGGCAATGTCAGGAAATACTTTTTTACTGAAAGGATGGTGGATGCTTGGAATGCCATCCAGATGATGGTGGTGGGGGCAAACACAGTGACTGAATTCAAAGTGGCCTTGGACACAGTGGATCACTTTACAGCAACAAGATTAAATCAAAATAAACTGAACTATCTAATTTCTCAACAAATAGGGGTGTTCTACATGGAGCGATGGGGGGAGGAGCGGTGGGTTCACCACTAAACAAAGAAAGAAACAAAGATATGGGGAGGGGTGAAGACATGGGGAGGGGTGCACCTGCTCCTGTTGGGTTCACCACCAAGTAAAGACATGGGTAGGGGGGCACCTTTTCTCCAGGACCAAGCAGGAAGTCATTCCTCACATATGGGTGACGTCGGCGCCGATGGAGCACTCGCGGAGCAATTTCCCCAGCTTTCAAAGAAAGCCTTTGGGAATTGCAGCGCGCATGCGCGGTCCCCTTCCCGCTCAAGGGTGCCATCTTGCTCAGTCTTCTTTTTTCCGCGGAGCCCTACAGACGCTGTTTGTGATCGCCGCTGAAAAAGTTGATTTTATTTACTATTCTTTTCTCGGTTCGACGCCGGATCCTTTTCCCGCCGGACCCGATACGCCGGTATCGAGTCCGTTCGTTATTTTTTCGGTTTTTGTCCTTCGTGACTAGCGTTCGCGCCATTTTTATTTTTTCACTGGCAGCCCTGTCTTTTGACCTCACAGGGGCCCTTTTTCCCCCGATGGCTGCCAGCGGGTTTAAAAAGTGTGATCGGTGTAAGAAACTTATGTCTCTTACCGACACACACGACTGCTGCCTCCGCTGCCTCGGACCCGATCATGACCCGATGATCTGTGGTCCGTGTGGCAAAATGTCCTCAAAAGCGTTGAGGAGTCGGCAGCATCAAAAAGAACGAATCTTCTCTGACTCCGCGTCCGGCCGGGCCCCGACCTCGTCAGAGGCTTCGACGTCCCGGGACTCCGGTCTTGAGCATCGTCGGAGTTCCTCTGAGCGGGGGTCTCCTGCCCGGGAACATCATAGGAAGAAGAAACCCGCGAGGGCGGCGTCGGTGGACGCTCCTGGTTCCTCGAGGGCCAGGTCGCATAGCCCCGATAGCCGTCCCAGGTCCTCGGAGTCGGAGAGGCCTTTGAAACATCTTCGTCTCGAGATGGAGTCTCCTGGACATGTGAGTACTGTAGTCCTCGTGGACTCGCCTCCGAAGGAGCCGACGTCGGGCCCGACGCCGTCGGGGCCCGAGTCGGGGGCTGCTGGGTCTCCTGAGCTCAGATTCAGGTTGACGGCCTTGGAGAGCAGTTTCGCTGCCTTCATGGACCAGCAGCGGGCATTGATCGCTGGCCTTGCCGGTGCATTTGCCCCGACCACCGGGACGTCGAACCCGGAGACCGAGCCGATCCTCGAGTCCATGCGAGCTCGAGTCGATCCTCGGTCATGGTCTCCCTCGGCCTCCCATTCAGGACCGAGGTCGTCGACGCCGGCCTCGGTGTCGGGGCGGAGGGCATCGGTGCCCGCCCGACCGGAGCCACTCGATTCCTCCTCCGAGGAGTCGGGCTGGGAGACGGAGGAGGAAGAGTCAACAGGTACTTTTCGGACTCGGTGCGTCCCATCGGACTCGCCCGAGTCCGAACCTCGGAGACAGTCCCCCCTGGAGGACACCAGGTTCTCGGACTTCGTGTGGGATATGGCCAAGGCCTTGGCATTCCCCATGGATCCCGAGGAGGAGCCTCGAGCCGAAGAGCTCGATGCCCTCCAGTATGACTCTCCCCCGAAGGAGGCCTTTACTGTATCGGTTCCTCCGATGCTGGAGCGACTTCTCTTCCGCATGTGGGAGAGCCCGGCGTCGGCGCCGGTGTTAAGCAAGCAGGTCGATTCCATTTATCGAGTCCGCAAGAGCCCCGGGTTCCAAAAGGCACAACTACCGCACCATTCCATGGTGGTGGAATCGGCCATGCATCGACTCAAGAGTCAGAAGATGCACTCCTCGATGCCTCCCGGCAGGGAGGCCCGGAACCTGGATGCCCTCGGTAGGAAGTGCTTCCAGGGCTCTATGCTTGCTTGTCGAGTCCAGACCTACCAGCTCTACATGGGCATGTATCTTCGGGACCTGGCAAAGGAGATTGCCGGGTTCTCTGCTGGTCTCTCTGAGGAACCTTTGTAGAGGTTCCAGGCCTTGTCCACTGGTATTCAGGAGTGCTCGAAGTTTATCTCTCGAGCAGCCTACGATGGCTTCGAAGCATCGGCTCGGGTAGCCGGAGCCGGCATCGGTGCCCGCCGACAGGCTTGGCTTCAGTCATCCGACCTCGAGCAATGGGTACAGGACAAGTTGGTCGATGTCCCCTGCAGAGGTGAAAACCTCTTTGGCAAGCCCATGGCTGAAAAGGCTGCACAGATCGAGACCGAGACTCTGACCAGGACTCGGCTGTCCAGAAAAACCTCTGCCCCTTCTCAGAAGAAGAAGGGCTCTGGGAAAAAGCCCTTTTACCCGAGGAAGGCGGCTGCCTATAAACACTATCCTCATTATCAGGCCTCAGCAGCTCCCCAACAGGGTCAGCAGGCCAAGGGACAGGGTAATGGGTCCCGTAGGCAGCAGGCCCCCAAGCCCACAACACCGGCCCCTGCTCAGCAGGGTGGGGTTTTTTGACTCCGTCAGCATAGCCTCTTCCCCTCCGCTGGTTTCTCTCAGCACAGGAGGCCGGCTGGTCCACTTTGCCCACAGGTGGTCAGCCATCACATCAGATACCTGGTTGCTTCAAATAGTTCAAAAAGGCTATCTTCTACACTTTCACCAGGTACCTCCCTCCTACTTTCCAGGGGAGCCTCCCAGACTCCCTCTGCACAGGGACTTACTCCTTCAGGAGTTAGCAGGTCTTCTTCAGGAACAGGCTGTGGAACCGGTGCCCCACCACCTGAGAGGTCACGGCTTTTATTCCAGGTACTTTCTGATACCAAAAAGAACAGGAGGCCTCAGACCCATCCTGGACTTGCGAAACCTCAAGTTCCTGGCAAGGGAAAAGTTCAAGATTCTTACCCTTGGAATCCTGCTGCCCTACCTCCAGCAGGGAGACTGGCTATGCTCCTTAGATCTAAAGGATGCCTATACTCGCATCCTTATTCATCCAGACCACAGACAATATCTCAGGTTTGTTGTGGGAGGAAATCATTACCAGTACAGAGTACTACCCTTTGGCCTATCCTCCGCCCCCAGGGTGTTCACCAAATGCCTAGCAGTGGTGGTGGCCTATCTAAGACGTCAAGGCCTTTTTGTGTTTCCATACCTGGACGACTGGCTCATCCGAGCCCAGTCTTCCCAAGAGGCCACTCAGGCCACTCATCGCACTGTGACGCTATTCCAGCACTTGGGATTTGTCATAAACTTCGCAAAGTCCACTTTGCTCCCCTCTCAAGATCTTGAATTCATAGGCGCCAGGTTGAACACACTTCAGGCGCGGGCCTTCCTGCCTCTAGACAGGGCCCACAGGATCATAGATCTCGCCAGCCACTTTCGCAGCAATTCCCTGGTCTCTGCCAGGCAATTTCTGAGACTGCTCGGCCATATGGCTTCCACGGTCCATGTGACCCCCAATGCCCGCCTGAACATGCGACCTGCTCAGTGGTGCCTTCGCACTCAATGGCATCAGGCCACGGAGAGCCTGGCGGACTCAATACAGATATCCGACCTGCTGGTCTCTTCTCTGCGGTGGTGGCTTCATCTGCCAAACCTGGTGCTGGGAGTGGATTTTCAATCTCCTCCGCCTTCTCAGGTACTGACAACCGATGCTTCTCTCCTGGGTTGGGGAGCACATTGCCAAGGAACATGTACTCAAGGCCTCTGGACTCCTTGGGAGTCTGCTCAGCAGATAAACTTCCTGGAGCTCAGAGCCATCCGCCTAGCTCTGAGAGCCTTCTCCCACCTCACTTCTTACCAGTCTGTGCTGGTCCAGACAGACAATCAAGTTGCAATGTTCTATGTGAACAAACAAGGAGGCACAGGCTCCTTCCTTCTCTGTCAGGAGGCGCAAAAACTGTGCTCTTGGGCCTTCCTTCACGGCATACTCCTCAAAGCTGTCTATCTCCCAGGTCAGGAAAATTACCTGGCAGACAAGCTGAGCAGGATCCTCCAACCACACGAGTGGAGATTGGATCCGTTAGTGGTTCAGCGGATCTTTCTCAAGTGGGGCCTCCCCACCATGGATCTATTTGTCAGTCCTCTGAACCGGCAACTTCCCAGATTCTGCTCTCGACAACCGCATCCTCTCCGAGTAGCGGCGGATGCTTTTCTGATTCCATGGTCCACAGGCCTCTTGTATGCCTTTCCTCCCATGCCACTGGTGTCTCGGACGCTCTTCAAGGTTCTCAGAGACAGAACCTCGATAATCCTAGTGGCTCCCCAGTGGCCGAGACAGCCCTTGTTCCCGCTTCTGATGCAGCTGGCGGTGGACACTCCTCTTCCTCTGGGGTTTCAACCCGATCTCCTGTCACAGGATCAGGGGTCTCTCCTACACCCCAATCTCCGGTCCCTTCATCTGATGGCCTGGCTGCTGAAAGGGTAGTCTTTGCTCCCCTCCTGCTGCCTCGGGAAGTGGAAGAGGTCGTCTTGGCCTCCAGGCGGCCCTCCACCCGGAAGTCCTACGCTCTTAAGTGGCGTCGGTTCTCCGTGTGGTGTACTCAGCAGTCTGAGAATCCCTTCTCCTGCTTGGTGGCAGTGGTCTTGCAATATTTGCTTTACCTCTCCAATCTGGGCCTTAAGTCCAACTCTGTCAGGGTCCACCTCCATGCTCTCTCTGTGCATCACGCACCGGTGGATGGCAGGCCTCTTTCCAACCACCCTTTGGTGGCTCGTTTTCTCCGAGGCCGCCTCCTCCTTAAGCCTCCTTTGCGCCCACCAGCCCCTGAATGGGATCTGAATGTGGTCTTACAGCGGATTACCTGTCCGCCCTTTGAACCTCTGGCTACCTGCCCTCTTCGTTTTCTTTCCTGGAAAACCTTGTTTTTGGTAGCCCTTACCTCTGCTAGGCGCGTTAGTGAACTGCAGGCCCTAGTTTCTGATCCTCCTTACACTAGGTTCTACAGGAATAGGGTAGTCTTACGGACTCACCCTAAGTTTCTTCCAAAAGTGGTTTCTCCTTTTCATCTCAACCAGGAGGTGGTTCTTCCGACCTCCTTTCCCAGGCCGCACACCAGCCGGGCTGAAATGGTCCTGCATACCCTGGACTGTAGGAGGGCCTTGTCCTTCTACCTTGACCGTACGCGGGAGCATAGGAGGGCTGTTCAGCTCTTCGTTTCTTTTGACCCCAATAAGTTGGGGCTCCCTGTCTCCAAGCGTACTTTGTCCATATGGGTTGCTGACTGTATCGCTTGGGCTTATGGGGCGGCCGGCCTCTCGTTGGAGGGTCGAGTCACGGCTCATCGTATCAGGGCGAAGGCTGCGTCTGTGGCTCATCTCCACTCTGTTCCGTTGGCAGACATCTGCCGGGCCGCTACTTGGTCTTCAAGCCAGACTTTTGCGGCCCATTACTGCCTGGAGAGGGAGTCCCGCAGGGACAGTGCTTTCGGACAGGCAGTCCTCCATAATCTCTTTGAGGTTTAGGCAACTCCTACCCTCCGGCCCTGGTGTTGGGCTACCGGTTGGGGGCGTTTTCAGAGAAGATTCCTTCCTTCTGTGCTGCTGAGCTAGAGGGAGCTCATTTTTCCGCTTGAGGTCTCCAGTAGCCTTAAGCTAGGGAGTGCCATATGTGAGGACTGACTTCCTGCTTGGTCCTGGAGAAAGAGTAGTTACTCACCTGTAACAGGTGTTCTCCAGGAGCAGCAGGAATCAGTCCTCACAACCCTCCCTCCTCCCCTTGGAGTTGCAGTCCTATCATTTCGTTTTTGCTAATTTTTTTGCTGTCTTTTAGCTATGTCATCAGACTGAGCAAGATGGCACCCTTGGGCGGGAAGGGGACCGCGCATGCGCGCTGCAATTCCCAAAGGCTTTCTTTGAAAGCTGGGGGAATGCTCCGCGAGGGCTCCGTCGGCGCTGATGTCACCCATATGTGAGGACTGATTCCTGCTGCTCCTGGAGAAACACCTGTTACAGGTGAGTAACTACTCTCTCCCTAAAAGACATAGGTAGGGGTGCACCTACTCCCTAAAAGACATGGGAAGGGGTGCACCTTCTGCCATATTGCTGGGCAGACTAGATTGACCATACTGGTCTTTATCTGCCGTCATTTACTATGTTACTATAAAGGAAGGTATTCCCATGTATTTAATGGTTCCACAGACGAAAGGCACCTTCCAGCTCATTTTGGACCAAAAATATCAAGATGCTGCATGTATTGCATATCTGTATCTAAGCGCTGAGATCAGTTATGGTGGAGATCTAATGAGAATTTTTGAAACACCTGAAGCTCATGAAAGTCTATCTTCACGTTCTGATTGGAGAAGGCCATCAAAGGTTCCTCAGATTTGTGGTTTTGGGGAAGATTGTTCAGTTTTGAGCCTGCCATTTGTTTGGCCATGGCCCACAGGGTTTTTCTTAATGGTGATGGTAGTTGTGGTGGTGTCCTGGTTCCACCCTATCTAAATGACTGATTAATCCATGCAAAGTCTGAAAAGAGCTGAGGCCACAAGGTTATACAGCTCCTGTAGGAGTTGGGTAGGGTAGTAAACTTGCAAAAGAGCCATTGATAATCCTACTCAGTCCTTGACATATCGCTTTAACATATAGGAAGACGGACTGCAGCTTTTGCATTCTCTGCAACTGGATTCTAAGTGCAGAAAATCAGATGTGCTTTTCCAGAGTCTGGAGTCATCTGTGTCTGTATGGCTGCTCTAGTTCTTGTGTTATGGATGAGAACATACATATGAAGCTCTTGCATTGATCTCTTCTGTCAGTCGTCTCCTCAGGCACAGAATTACTTGGTACAAATGCCATTGCAAGAGGAAACCAGATCCAGTATGACCTGGTGGCTCACCTTAAAAAGAAAAAAACCCTGTAAAAGGGATCTGGAATCCCTTTTAAAGATATAGTAATTACATACAAGAGTCTCTTCAGTTGGGGGGCAGAGTCCTTTCAGACAGTGCTACACAGTGGCCTCTGTGAACTGATGGGATGGCATCCAATGGCTACAGAATTGGCTCTGCTAATAGGTTGGGTAGAGAAGCAGCTGAGAATCCTTCAGCAGCCCATATCATAGCAATAGAAAATGTCTAGGTGGTCATTGTGGCACCAGACTGGCCCAGATGTCCATAGTATGCTGATCAGGTGAGAATCAAGGTGGAAGAACTTGTGAGACCTCTTCAGGCCAAGGGCCTCCTGGTGCTAGGGTTGATACTGCTGGAAGATCCATCTCTCCTTTTTCCTTTCAGCTTGGTTCTTGAGATTCCGTTTGATTAGGATGGCCAACTCCGACATGGTGATAGCCACACTTCTATTTCTGTGGCCTATATCCAGTTGTGGCACTTTGAGGCATCTCTCCCTGTTTAAGCATGGCTGGCTTAACAAGGTGATTGCCTATGACAAGCAGCATCTGAGAAGCAGCAAAGAGCAGCTGCAGTCGAAGGAAAACAGGTTCTGACAATCACACAAAATGAAATAACCTGGAGTGTGTACTCTTATGCATTGGGAGCGTAACATTTTTGAGTTATCCTTTTACGCAGTTACCATATTTCCCAGGTTATAAATTGCCCACAAGTCGCAAGGGCTGAAATTAGGCTTAAAACTGGTAAAGTTATAGTATCTCACCCCTTTTTTTTAAGTCGCTACGGCTGGTCATGATGTAAAAACAGCACTTATAATCTGGGAAACACGGTAAATATCTTTTGGAAATTGACTACCTTATGCATATGTACATGTGTGTGTGTGTGTGTATATATGCAAAAGAAAGTTTACAATTATAATTTTTACTGGATTGTTGTGGGATGGGTGCTGTTGGGTTAATCATGATTGTTGAGTGTAAATTTTAAAACCTCAAGGAGGGCATAGAGATCTGAAAGTTGTGGGGGGGGGGGGGGGGGTCTGCAAGGCTGAAGATTTGCCTAGGGCACCTTTTATCAGCCCTGCACATTTTAGGTGATCATGTTGATGAAACATATAGAAACATACAGGATGACAACGGAAAAAGACCGTATCGGCTATCTAATTTGCCCATCGAAAACCAACAGGATGGTCTCAACAACCTTATCTCCCTCAGTGATCGGTGCTTCTCCCATGTTTTCCTGAATCCTTATACAGTCCTTATATCCACCACCTCCATTGGGAGGCTTTTCCAGGCATCGACTATATTTCTATTGATTACTCTGTGCCATGCCCCCATCATTCTCATCTTATGACGACTCCTTCCAGAATCACCTTTCCATTGAAAAAGGCCTATGTATTTATACCTTGGAAGTACTTAAATGTCCTTCATTTCTCCCCTTTCCTGCCTGTCCTTCAGGGAATATATGGTTAGATCTTGCTGTCCTCATGTGCTGTATGACCAAAACTGTTAACCATTTTAGTAGCCGCCTTCTGGACTGACTTCATCCAGTATGTATCCTTTTGAAGATGCAGTCTTTAGAATTGTGTGCGGTACTCCGGTTGAGGTCTTAGCAGAAACTTATACAGAATACTGTCGCCTACATTTTCTGCTGACCACTCCACTCCTCAAGTGTTCTAGAAATAGCTGTGACCTTATTTACCTATTTAGCCACCTTAAGATTATCGGACATGATCACCCCAGGTCCTGGTCTTATGTGCTCAGAAATTCACCCTCTATACTGTACCGGTCTCTTGGGATTTTACAATCCATATGCATGATCCTGCATTTTTTTCTGATATTAAATATTTGCTGACAAATTCTAGAGTATTACTCAAACTTTTTTGAATCTCATATGGTCCAAGTAGTGGCTCTGGCCTGCTTTAGGCGGCATCTGCAGTTTTGATTCGCCTACATAGTTTGCGATTCCTGCGAGGTGTGAAACACCTGGTCCTGAAGGGCAGCGGTGCCTTTTTGGACTCTTAACCTGGTCCTTAAAGCCTTGATGGTGGCTCTATTCAAGCCCTTCAAAGATAAGACGATCAAGGATCTGACCTTGAAGATGGTCTTTCTTTTGGCAGTCTATTTGACATCTTATTTATTTAACAATTTTTCTATACTGCTTTATCCATTGGTCAAAGCGGTTTACATTGTAACATAATATATTACATAGAACAAGGAAATCAAACTTGGAAATAATAACATAATCTATTTAAAAAAAAAAAAAAAAACTTGTCCTGCAATGTCTCTTCTGGTAATCTCAAATGAGGGTATCTCAATTCAGATGGTTCCGTCCTTTGTCCCTAAGATGGTCTCTCATTTTCATAGGAATCGGATAGTTTTTTGCCATCTTTCAGAAGAGAGAGCATGGTGAAAGATTGTAGGTAGTTTAACCTCTTGAACATTAACAGAATCCCTCTGAGATGTCAAGGTGACTATTTTAGGAAATCAGATCACTTTGAAAGCTTCAGTGACTGATTGAATCAAGGAGGTGATGGTGTCTGCATGTGCATCCAAGGGTTAACTGGTGCCTAAGGGGCTCCGGGCCCTTCTTGACCAGAGCACAGCCATCTTCATGGGTGAAACACATTCCTCTGCTGGATGTATACAGAGCAGCTATTTGTTCATCTCTGCATTCCTTCAATGAAACAGCGTCTGAATGAGGGTGCTGACTTTGGAGCAGTCATATTGAGAGGAGGCTTAAAGGTATTCCGCCTGTTCCAAAATCTTTCTTGAGTGTATCCTATGCATCTGGCCTAGTCTGACTCAATGAAGAGGAAGGAAAAATTTTCGTTTTGTGAGTCTGGCCAAACCAGTCCAGGATGCACCTGACTTGCTATTTGTCTGCTTGTCAGCTGTGCTCTGTAGTTGAGTATCTGGTTTGTAAGTTCTTTGCATGAATCAGTTCCCTAGTTCTGGGAGGGTAGGTGGCTTCTTATCCTGGCTAAGACGCCCTTGCTTATGGGGTGAAATTGGATTATTGGCTGTCTTGAGCATAGGAATACTGGAGAGGCCGCTAGTACCTGGCACATTATATAGGATAATGCCTTCAAACCATTTATTTATTTAGACTGATTTGTATCCCACCTTATCCTTCAATCAAAATGGTCACAATACAAATGGAAGGTTACAAATAACATAGGGTAGATAAGATGTTAACAGATAAAACTAAGATGAATTAATGTAATAAAATGGGCCTATTGGTAAAAACTATTAATTATATATCAAATTATGTTTCAGCAAATAGCAGGGTCTTCAAGGCCTTGCGAAAATCTTTGATATCAGTCATAATTCTGAGGTCCATTGGGAGAGAGTTCCAAAGTTTGGAAGCCAGTAAAGAAGGAGCTCTTTTTGAAGTTGCTTGTTTAGTCCTACAGTATCCAGCAGGGGTACTAATTATGTTGTCATTCTCCAGGACCAAGCAGGAAGTCAGTCCTCACATATGGGTGACGTCGGTGGCGACGGAGCCCTAGTGCGGAGCATTTCCCCAGCTTTCAAAGAAAGCCTTTGGGAATGCAGCGCGCATGCGCAGTCCCCTTCCCGCCCAGGGGTGCCATCTTGCTCAGTCTTCTTTTTTCCGCAGAGCCCGACGGACGTGTGTCGTTGTCACCCAGTAAAAAGTTGATTTTTTTCCTGCGTTGGATTCGTGGATTTTGCCCGGTTTGATGCCGTTTCCCCTTCCCGCCTGGGCCCGCTACACCGATATCGAGCACGGAGCTAGTTTTTTTGGTTTTTGTCCTTTGTGACTAGCATTCCCGCTTTTTTCTCTTTTTCATTGGCAGCCCGGTCTTTTGACCTTGCAGGGGTCCTTTTTCCCCCCGATGGCTGCCAGCGGGTTCATGAAGTGTGATCGGTGTAAGAAGCTAATGTCTCTCACCGACACACATGACTGCTGCCTCTGGTGCCTCGGGCCCGATCATGATCTGGTGGTCTGTGTCCCGTGCGGCAAAATGTCCTCTAAGGTGCTGAGGAGCCATCAGCGTGAAAGACTTTTTTCTGACTCTGCGTCTGGCCGGGCCCGGACCTCGTCAGAGGCCTCGACATCTCAGGAGTCCGACCCCGAGCACCGTCGAGGCTCCTCTGAAAGGGGGTCTCCTTCTCGGGAACACAGAAGGAAGAAGAAACCCTCGAGGGCCAGGTCGCATAGCCCCAACCGCCATCCCAGGTCCTCGGAGTCGGAGAGGCCTGCCAAGTTTCCTCGAGTGGAGCCGGAGTCCCCGAGTCACGTGAGTGCTGTTGTCCTCATAGACTCCCCGCCGGGGGAGCCGACGTCAGGCCCGATGCCATTGGGGGCTGCTGAGTCTCCTGAGCTGAGTCTCAGGTTGACGGCTTGGCTGCCTTCATGGAGCAGCAGCGGGTACTGATCGCCGGTTTCACCGGTGCATCTGCGCCGACCACGGGGACCTCAACGTCCAAGTCGTCCCCGGAGGCCGAGCCGATCCTCGAGTCGATGCGGTCTTGAGTTGATCCTCAACCAACGTCCCCCTCGGCCTCCCGCTCAAGGCTGAGGTCGTTGACGCCGGTGCCCTCGGCGTTGGGGCGGATGGCATCAATGCCCTTCCGGCCGGAGCCGCTCGATTCCTCCTTGGAGGAGTCCGAGTGGGAGACGGAGGATGAGGAGTCCCTGGACAGGTTCCAGACCCAGTGCGTCCCATTGGACTCGCTGGCGTCCGAGCCTCAGAGATGGTCCCCACCAGAGGATACCCGGTTCTCGGACTTCGTGAGGGACATGGCCAAAGCCTTGGCCTTCCCCGCAGATCCCAAGGAGGAGCCGAGGAGCTTGAGGCCCTCCAGTATGATTCCGCCTAAAGAGGCCTTTACTGTACCGGTTCCTCCGATGCTAGAACGGCTGCTCTTCCGGATGTGGGAGGCACCGGCCTCGGCGCCGGTTCTCAGCAAACAGGTCGATTCCATTTATCGAGTCCATAAGAGCCCTGGGTTCCAGAAGGCACAGCTACTGCACCACTCCATGGTTGTGGAATCGGCCATGCATCGTCTGAAGAGTCAGAAGATGCACTCCTCTGTGCCCCCCAGCCGGGAGGCCCGGAAGCTGGATGCCCTCGGTAGAAAGTGCTTCCAGGGCTCTATGCTGGCTTGCCGTGTCCAGACTTACCAGCTGTAGATGGGCATGTACCTCCGAGAGCTGGCAAAGGAGATTGCCAGGTTCTCAGCTGGCCTCTCCGAGGAACCTTTGCAGAGGTTTAACGCTTTGTCATCAGGGAATCGAGAGTGCTCAAAGTTTATCTCTCGAGCAGCCTATGATGGCTTCGAGGCTTCGGCCTGAGTAGCCGCGGCCGGCATCGGTGCATGCCGTCAGGTCTGGCTACAGTCATCAGACCTTGAGCAATGAGTACAGGACAAGTTGGTCGATGTCCCTTGCCGAGGTGAGAACCTTTTTGGCTAACCATGGCTGAAAAGGCTGCAGAACTCGAGTCTGAGACTCTTCACCAGGACAAGGCTGTCCAGGAAAACCTCTGCCCCTTCTCAGAAGAAGAAGGGCTCGGGGAAAAAGCCCTTTTACCCGAGGAAGGCTGCTGCCTACAAATCCTACCCTCAGTTTCAGGCCTCTACAGCTCCCCATCAGGGTCAGCAGGCCAAGGGGCAGGGACATGGGCCCCGTAGGCAGAAAACCCCCAAGCCATCAGCTCTGGCTCCTACACAGCAGGGAGCGTGGTTTTGACTCCCACTGCATAGCCTCTCCTCCTCAGCTGGCTCCTGTCAGCACAGGAGGCCGGCTGACACTGTACGCCCACAGGTGGTCAGCCATAACAGGGGATACCTGGGTACTGAGCATAGTCCAAAAGGGCTATTTGCTCCACTTCCACCAGTTACCCCCCTCCTATTTTCCAGGGGAGCCTCCAAGACTCCCTCTGCACAGGAACCTCCTCCTTCAGGAGTTGGCAAGTCTTCTACAGGAGCAGGCGGTGGAACCGGTGCCCCACTACGTGATAGGGCGAGGCTTCTATTCCAGGTACTTTCTTGTACCAAAAAGGACTGGAGGCCTCAGGCCCATCCTAGATTTGCGAAATCTCAAGTTCCTGGAGAGGGAAAAGTTCAAGATGCTTACCCTTGGAATACTGCTGCCCTACCTCCAGCAGGGAGATTGGCTATGCTCCTTAGACCTGAAGGATGCTTATACTCACATCCTCATTCATTCAGACCACAGACAATGTCTCAGATTTGTAGTGGGAGGAAGTCATTTTCAATACAGAGTACTTCCATTTGGCCTCACCTCCGCCCCCAGGGTTTTCACCAAGTGCCTGACGGTGGTGGCGGCCTATCTCAGAAACCAGGGCATCTTTGTCTTTCCATACCTGGACGACTGGCTCATCAGAGGTCAGTCTCCACAAGAGGTCAGACAGGCCACCCTTTGCACTGTTTCTTTTCTCCAGCATCTAGGCTTCGTAATGAACTTCACAAAGTCCACTTTGCTTTCCTCACAGGACATGGAGTTCATAGGGGCAAGATTGGACACCCTCCTGGCGAAGGCTTATTTGCCCGAGAACAGGGCTCACAGACTGATGGCTTTGGCAAAACAGCTCCACAGCGGTTCTCTGGTCTCCGCCAGAAACTTCCTAAGGCTCTTGGGCCACATGGCATCCACGGTCCATGTAACTCCGAATGCCCGTCTGCACATGCGACCTGCTCAGTGGTGCCTCAGAGCTCAGTGGGTGCAAGCCACAGGCGACTTGAAAGACAAGATAAGGGTGTCCAAACTGCTGGCATCCTTCCTACGGTGGTAGCTGCATCTCCCGAACCTGGTCCAGGGGGTGCCTTTTCAGGCACCTCCACACACACAGGTGCTAACAACCGATGCTTCCCTTCAGGGCTGGGGTGCACATTGCCAGGGGGCTTGCACTCAGGGCCTCTGGTCTCCTTGGGAGTCCACACAGCAGATCAATCTGTTGGAGTTGCGAGCTATCCGCTTGGCTCTACAGACTTTCTCATGTCCTCTCTCACCAGTCTGTCTTAGTTCAGACAGACAATCAGGTGGCAGTGTTCTACGTGAACAAGCAAGGGGGCACAGGCTCCAAACCTCTGTGTCAGGAGGCGCAGGCCCTGTGCTCCTTGGCCATCAAACACAACATGTTTCTCAAGGCAGTTTATCTACCTGGCCAGGAAAATTCCCTGGCAGAAAGATTGAGCAGGATTCTACAGCCTCACGAATGGCATTTGAATCCCCTGGTGGTCCAAGGGATCTTTCTAAGATGGGCTCTTCCAACCATCGATCTCTTTGCGAGTCCACTGAACCTTCAGCTGCCCAGGTTCTGTTCCAGGCAACCACATCCTCTCCGAATAGCAGCAGATGCGTTTCTAATCTCTTGGTCCACGGGCTTACTGTATGCGTTTCCTCCTATGCCTCTAGTGGCCCGCACCTTGTTCAAGGTTCTTCAGGACAAGGCCTCGGTGATTCTGGTAGCCCCAGATGGTCGAGGCAACCATGGTTTCCACTCCTTCTGCAGTTGGCGGTGGACACTCCACTCCCTGTGGGGGTGCAACCCGATCTCCTATCTCAGGATCAGGGATCTCTCCTGCACCCCAATCTCAGGTCCCTCAATCTGATGGCCTGGCTGCTGAAAGGGTAGTTCTAGCCCCCTTACTTCTACCTAAGGAAGTAGAAGAGGTGGTTTTGGCCTCTAGGAGGCAATCCACCCGGAAAGCTTATGCCCTCAAGTGGCGTAGGTTCTCCACCTGGTGTACTCAGCGCCAGGAGGATCCTTTTCCATGCCTGGTGCCAGTGGTGCTGCAGTATCTGCTTCACCTGTCAGACCTAGGCCTTAAATCCAACTCTGTTCGGGTCCACCTCAGTGCTCTATCGGCACACCACTCACAGATAGAGGGCCAATCTCTGTCGGGTCACTCCTTGGTGTCCCGCTTCCCCAGAGGCCTGTTTTTGCTCAAGCCTCCGATCCGTCCACCTGCCACTGAGTGGGATTTGAATGTGGTCTTGCACCAACTTACTTGCCCACCGTTTGAGCCGATGGCTACCTGTCATTTACGCTTCCTTTCCTGGAAGGCGTTGTTCTTAGTGGCTCTTACCTCGGCCAGGCGTGTGAGTGAACTACAAGCTCTGGTTTCTGATAGACCGTACACACGGTTCTATAAGAACAGGGTGGTCTTACGGACTCAACCTAAGTTCCTTCCGAAGGTTGTCTCCTCCTTCCACCTCAATCAGGAGGTGGTTCTTCCAACATTCTTCCCCAGGCCGCATGCCACCCAGGCTGAAACAGTCCTGCATACCCTGGACTGTAGAAGGGCGTTGTCCTTTTACATAGACCGTACGCAGGGGCATGGAAGGGCTGCTCAGCTCTTCGTATCTTTTGACCCTAATAAAATGGGGTTGCCTGTCTCCAAGCGTACGCTGTCCCTTTGGGTAGCGGATTGTATCGCCTGGGCATACAAGGAAGGCGGCCTCTCCTTGCAGGGTCGAGTCACGGCCCACCGTGTCAGGGCGAAGGCCGCGTCAGTAGCTCATCTCCGCTCTGTTCCGTTGGCAGACATCTGCCGGGCCGCTACTTTGTCTTCAAGCCAGACTTTTGCGGCCCACTACTGCCTCGAGAGGGAGTCCCGTAGGGACACTGCTTTCGGACAGGCAGTACTCCGTAATCTCTTTGAGGTTTAGGCAACTCCTACCCTCTGGCCCTTGTGTTGAGCTACCGTACAGGGGCGTTCTCAGAAAGGATTCTTTCACGGATGCTGATGCTCTAGAGCAGGGGTCTGCAACCTTTAAGACATAAAGAGCCACTTGGACCCGTTTCCGAAGGGAAAAAAAAAACTGGGAGCCGCAAAACCATTGCGACATTTAAAACAAATCTAACACTGCATATATTGTTTCTTACCTTAATGCTATATACGACCCCCTACTTTTCCTGTTAAAATATAGGTGTTTGGCCTATACTCGCCGTATAAGACTACCCCTCTTCCTTCGCACACCAAAAAAAATACGCCAGAAAATATAACAACAAGAAGTAACAATATTTGATTTCAAAATTATGATGATTTTGTAGTCAAATCACTAATATGAAATAAAATTATTTTTTCTACCTTTGTTGTCTGACCAATTTATTCTTTGATCATGCTGGTCCCGATCTGAGGCTTCTGCTTTCCTGTCTTCTCTTAGCTCTCTTTCTGTGGTCTATGGTCCATCTGCCAGTTCTTATCTCTTCTTTCGTTTTCTTCACTTCTTTCCATCAGCCTATTTCCAGTCCCAGTAACCCTCCCCAATATCAGCCCCTTTCCAGTCCTCACTCCCAGTACCTTCCAATGTCAACTTGCATTCCCATGATTGCCACTGGTGTCCATTTCCTTCCAGTCCCCCTCCTTCCCCACTGACCAGTCCCTTCTAGTACAAATACCATGGCAGCCCCTCTCAGATCCAGTTCCATTCTCCCATCCCCTCATATCAGCCCATTTGTAGCCTTAGCCCCCAGTTATCTTCCAGGGCCAGCAGCTCTATCCTCCCCTCCCCACAATCAGCCCATGCCCAGTCAAAGCCCCCCAATCAGCTCGCTTCCAGTGCTAATCCCCCCTCAACCCCATTACCAGTGCTAGCCTCCCCTAATCAGCCCAATACCAGTCCTACCCCCCATCAGCTCATTACCAGTCCTAGCCTCCCCTAATCAGCTCATTTCCAGTGCTCGTCCCCTCAACCCCATTACCAGTGCTCCATCCCTCCATGTCAGCCCCCTCCCTCCCTCCCTCCCTCCATCCATATCAGCTCCCTCCCTCCATGTCAGCCCGCCTCCCCAATCCCTCCATGTCAGCCCCCTCCATGTCAGCCCCCCTCCCTCCATGTCAGCCCCCTCCATCCCTCCATGTCAGCCCCCCTCCCTCCATCCATATCAGCTCCCTCCCTCCATGTCAGCCCCCCTCCCTCCATCCATCCATCCATATCAGCTCCCTCCCTCCATGTCAGCCCCCCTCCCTCCATGTCAGCCCCCTCCATCCCTCCATGTCAGCCCCCCTCCCTCCATCCATTCATATCTGCTCCCTCCCTCCATGTCAGCCCCCTCCATCCCTCCATGTCAGCCCCCCTCCCTCCCTCCCTCCATCCATTCATATCAGCTCCCTCCCTCCATGTCAGCCCCCCTCCCTCCATCCATTCATATCTGCTCCCTCCCTCCATGTCAGCCCCCTCCATCCCTCCATGTCAGCCCCCCTCGATCCATCCCTCCATGTCAGCCCCCTCCCTCCATGTCAGCCCCCTCCATCCCTCCATATCAGCCCCCCTCCCTCCATTCATTCATATCTGCTCTCCCTCCCTCCATGTCAGCCCCCTCCATCCCTCCATGTCAGCCCCCCTCGATCCATCCCTCCATGTCAGCCCCCCTCCCTCCATGTCAGCCCCCTCCATCCCTCCATGTCAGCCTCCCTCCCTCCATCCATCCATATCAGCTCCCTCCCTCCATGTCAGCGCCCTCCCTTCTTCGGCAGCCGCGGCTCCCTGCCTCTTACGGCCCCGCGGCTGGGCTGTTAAAATCATCTCGGAGCCCTTCCTGGCGTGACGGGCTCCGTGCAGCATTGTCCCGCCTCCAAAACTTCCTTTAGAGGCGGGACAATGCTGCACGGAGCCCGTCAAGACAGGAAGGGCTCCGAGATGATTTTAAAAGCACAGCCGCGGTTCCCTAAGAGACAGGGAAACCGCGGCTGCAGAAGAAGGGAGGGAGCTGACATGGAGGGAGCCCATAACGTGACGTTTAAAGCGGGCAGTGTGCTCCGGAGCCGCGGCAAAGGTGAGAAAGAGCCGCATGCGGCTCCGGAGCCGCGGGTTGCCGACCCCTGCTCTAGAGGGAGCTTATTTTTCAGCTTGGTTCCCGGTAGCCTGAAGCTGGGGAGTCCCATATGTGAGGACTGACTTCCTGCTTGGTCCTGGAGAAAGAGTAGTTACCCACCTGTAACAGGTGTTCTCCAGGAGCAGCAGGAATCAGTCCTCAAAACCCTCCCTCCTCCCCTTGGAGTTGCAGTCATATGATTCATTTTGTGTTTTTGCTGTCTTTTAGCTATGTCATCAGACTGAGCAAGATGGCACCCTTGGGTGGGAAGGGGACCGTGCATGCGCGCTGCATTCCCAAAGGCTTTCTTTGAAAGCTGGGGAAATGCTCCGCACGAGGTCTCCGTCGGCGCCGATGTCACCCATATGTGAGGATTGATTCCTGCTGCTCCTGGAGAACACCTGTTAAAGGTGAGTAACTACTCTTTATTAGTGCTGCTTCTTCTTGGTCTATTGATAATGTCTCTAGTTATAATATTTTGTAAAGCATCTGCTGACAGGTGATTGTAAATCCTAAAGATAATTAAGTGTTTTGAATTTTGACCTGACATTTACTGGAAGCCAGTGCAACTGTTGTAGGACAGGGGAGATATGATCTGCTTTTGCTGTACCAGTAATAATACGTGCAGCAGTATTCTGAACCATCTGGAGAGGGTGTAGATTTAGCTGAGGGAGGCCTTGATAAAGCAGGTTTCCGTAGTCTAGGAGGGGGGTGATGAGAGCCTGACAAACGGTATGGAAATGGTCTTGATGGAGTAATGGCTTTAGTTTTCTCACAATCTTTAGACGATGATAGGCCTTGTTAGCGATTTTAGCAATGTGAGATTTAAGGTTCAATGCCTTATCCAAAATTATGCCAAGGTGTATTTGATTTTGTTTTTAACTATGATGGGCCTACCTAATAAATCAGTAGTATTTGGAGGAATGAAGTTAGGGTTCCTAGTAACAAACATTACCTCAGTTTTGTCATAATTAAGTGTAATGTTATTATTTGAAAGCCAGGTATTCATGTCTTGGAGACATCTAGAAATTGCTGAAAAGTCAAGAGATTGTAAAAACTATTGGGGTATATACCATTATGTCATCAGCATAAAGGTGCTAATGGAATTTGTGTAGTTTAATAATATTGCATAAAGGTTGGATATAAATATTGAACAGAATAGAAGATAAAGCTGAACCCTGAGGCACTCCTTGAATGACTGGGAATTGCAAAGATTTTTTCTGGTCACATTTGACTTGTTGCATACAACCTTCCAAATAAGAGCTAAACCAGTTTAAAGTATTATTTCGTAAACATATATGATGCAAACGGTGCAGTAGCTTAGAGTGAGATATTGTGTCAAAAGCAGCTGAAACATCCATGAATACTAACAGGAATCCATTCTTAATGTTATCGATACCTCTTAAAAGATTATCAAAAAGAGAAGTGAGCAAGGTTTCAACATTGTGTTGTGGTTTAAAGCCGTGCTGGTGAATGTCCAGTGGTGCATGTAAGTCCAAGTGATCCTGAAGTTGGTTTTGTACTGACTTTTCAATGACTTTGGTAAGGAAAGGTAAGCTGGAAATTGGGCGGTAAAATTTCGGATCAGAAGGGCCATTTGTTCTCTGTCTCCCTCTGCTAGTAAAAGAGCATGAATCCATGCATTTGGACTGGTCTAGCAGGACTCAAGGGAAGGAAATTAGTAGGCAAGACTAAGTTTCTCCTTTTTATCTGGATATTTACCTGTTAAATGGTTCTGAAAATTTCTCTCTAACTATGCATAGCCTGGATGAGAGGAGAAACGAGATGGATATGACGGAGGCAATTCAAGTATCTGAGTGATATTTATGATGCACAGAGGATAAGCTTTTTCAGTGGAAGAGAAATGATCAAACAAGGGAATGTGAGGTGAGGCTCTGGGGGTAACTTCAGGAATCTAGTTTCTGGAAAGTGTGGTAGATGTGTACAGTGCTCCCTCCTGAAATGAGTGGTGGATGTTAAAGCAGTAAAAACTCTTAAGATGACATGGGATAAGTACTGAGGATCTTTCATTGCAAAATCTGAACCAGCAGTAGAAGCATTGCCTAGTGGCAGGTATGTGTTCAAATGCAGTGTTGCTGCTACCAGAATGAATGGCAAGTAAGTAACACTGAGAAACACACTGCTGGAAAGTTAGTGAGAACGGGGAGACCTGAGTGAAGCACAAGCCAGGCCTTCTCTAGCAGGTGAAGGTAGGTACCTAGGAGGATAAATTCCTGTGCAATGTCCATACTAGCATTGGTAACTGCTTTTAGGTTATTACCGAGCTTTGCGGTTAGATCTGGAGTGGTCAGGAGAGCTGGGAGTAAAGTATGCTCATCCACACAAAACAGGAGAATTCCAGAATTGTTCTCAGATAAGCCCTTAGGATTACTACTTTTCCTACCATCTCATGAGCTTTCCTTTTCTGTGGCTAGCTGGTAAGATATATCTTAGCAGTGTGCACAGGGATAACTGGGCAGGCCGAATTGGCCATTGCCTACTGTCTAACTGTACTCTCTGCTTCAGGTGTTGGCATCTAATCTCAGCTGACTCTCCTGTAATCTCAAGGAGGCGACATAATTATTGTAGCATGTATGAGACTACAGCTGACTCCTGTAATCTCGAGGAGGCGACATAATTAGTGTAGCATGTTTGAGACTGCAGCTGACTCCTGTATCCTCAGCGCCTTTGTACAAGAGCCCTGGATATTTATGGTAAACTTGTTCTGGCTGGGGGGGGGGGGATGCTAGCCCAGTAGCTCAGTGCTATGCACTTCTTTGGGGAAGGACTTGGGTTTGAATGACTGGGCTGAACTGGGAGGGAATATAAAATAGAGGAGGAATCCCTGGGTGTTTGGGAATAGAGGCTATTGGTGCCTGGTACTGGGTAAGCTAGAAGCCCGAGGCCTTCTCCCAAAAATGGTTCTCTCTCTTTTCTCAGGATCTCGTGGACGGGAAAAAGGAGAATTCACCAACCTGCAGGGTATCTCTGCCTCAGGCAGTAACCGTATTGTGGCCGCAGATAGTAATAACCAGTGTATCCAGGTACTGCGACTGATTCTAGCATGCCGAAAACATTATCCAAAAGAGATACAAACACGGCGTCTGCTGTGCTCAGGGGCCATGCTTTCACGGAAGATCTGAAAACATGAGCCAGGGGCCACTGCCGCAACACAAACACAATGCCTTCTGGTCTTAGGGGCCAGGCTGGCAACACAGGCACAAACTAAGTGTTTTCTGGTCCTAGGGGCTGCACTTTTGCAACAGACTCTCCCGAAATGATCAGACTCCCTCTTTTGTAATGCTAGTTGGGATAAAGTAGCTGCTTTCATTAACACGATATTCAGTAAAACATCTTCAGAAACAGGTATCAGCATTTGATATACTGCCTTTTAGTGAAACACAGACAGACATCCGCAGGTTGTAAGCTAACAGGCACATTTCTAAGGCAAGGCTATGAGGAGAAAGGGAAAATATAATTACCAGCAAATACTGTTCAGCAAATTAAATCACAGAGAGTTGTGGCTAACGGTGCCCCGTAAATAATAATATAACGTGTCTTATATCACACAGCCCTGCCCACTGACAGTGCTCACAAAATATTATTATTATTATTGGATAACTTATCATACAGTCCTATGCATTGTCTCTGCCTTTCTTTCCCTCTCTGCTGCAGGTGTTCTCTTGTGAGGGCCAATTTAAGCTTAGGTTTGGGGTGCGGGGTCGCTCCCCAGGGCAGCTGCAGCGACCCACTGGCGTCACAGTGGATAAAAACGGGGACATCATTGTAGCAGATTATGACAATCGATGGGTCAGTATCTTCTCACCAGAAGGCAAATTCAAGGTAGGCAAAGTTCATCACCACTCCTCTCTGTATCTGATGACAAACTTCCCCCCTTCTCGTCTTCTCTCTCTGCTACTTTCACTTCTCCTCTGTTTATCTATTTCATAATAATCCACTCTGACCACCCCTTCTCCTTCATATATCCCCTGACATTCCCCTTTCCCCTTCTCAATAGATCCCATAATGGCCCTTTGGCTCCTCTCCTCCTCATTTTGCATCTTTCTGTAATCCCCTCCCCCTCCTCATCTTCAGTCTCCCTAGCTTATAATAATGCCCCCCTCTTCTCCCTTCTGGGTATAGCTTATAATAATGCCCCCTCTTCTCCCTTCTGGGTGTAGCTTATAATAATGCCCCCCTCTTCTCCCTTCTGGGTGTAGCTTATATTCTCCGGGAACAAGCAGGAAGTCAGTCCTCACAAAGAAAGCCTTTGAGAGATACCACCACGCATGCATGGTCCCCGTCCTGCTCAAGGGTGCCATCTTGCTCAGTCTCTTTTTTTCAGTGGGGCCCTTCAGACGTTTATCTGACTTGTCCCCGGAAAAAGTTGATTTTTCTCTCCGAGTTTCATACTCACCTCTGGTATTGCACTGGTACTCTTCTCACCTACCGACCTCGTTGCCTCGGCATCAAGGTCAGTCTATTTTTCTATTTTTCATTCTTTTCTTTTCCTGGCGTTTTCACGCCTTTTTTCTCCCACTGGCAGCCCAGAAAGTCTTCGACCTCGCAGGGGCACTTTTTTCCTCCATGGCTATCAGTAGCTTTACGAAGTGTGATTGGTGCTCTAAAATTGTCTTTGACCGACACACACGACTGCTGTCTCCGCTGCCTTGGGCCAGACCACGACCCAGCAGCCTGTGATCTCTGAAAAGGATGCCCAGTAAGGCCCTCAAGAGCAGCCAGCGGCAGCACGGTAAATTTTTTTTCCCCGAGTCCCTGGTGTCTTCAAAGACCAGGGCCTCATCTGAGGCCCTGACATCTCAGACGGAGCCTCCTGAACTCAAGCCTTGTCGTGGGTCT
The DNA here is from genome assembly GCA_033557465.1 of Ichthyophis bannanicus. NCBI lineage: Eukaryota > Metazoa > Chordata > Amphibia > Gymnophiona > Ichthyophiidae > Ichthyophis > Ichthyophis bannanicus. The sequence continues at coordinate 25,593,307 of CM066035.1, forward strand.
TCAGAAAGGGGGTCTCCCTCGAGGGAAAACAGGAAGAAGAAACCCTCGAAGGTGGCATCCTTGGAAGGTCCCAACCGGCAGGGTGCTCTCCAGGCCCGGTCCTGCAGTCCGAGATGTTCATCCGAGGCATCGGAGAAGGAGCAGCCTACAAAGGTCCCTGGAAGAATCCGACTGTGGACTGGCCTTGTTCCTCAGACACTATGCTCGTTGAAGATTCCAGAATGGCAGCCCTGGAGTGCAGTTTGTCTAGCTTTATGTATTGAACTCAAGGTAAATTATTGAGCTGATAAACGAATTTAATTTCTATATAGCTATTTAGGCTCAACAAAGTGACCATATAGTAATTTAGCTTTATGGACCATCAGTGGGCACTGTTGTCCGGCATGACCGGTTCATCCACACTGACCACCGGGTCTTCAACGTCCAAGACGTCCCTGGAGGCCGAGCTGATCCTCGGCCAAGGTCACAATCCGAGTCCCGCTCAACAGGACCGCGGTCATCCCCGACAAGTTTTCAGGGCATCGGGGGCCCCGAGGCCCACAGAGCAGCTCTCTCCTATGAGTCCTCTATGAACTACTCCAAGTGGGAGTTGGATACGAGGAGTCCCCCGATACCCATTGCCACCGTGACATCCAAACTGACTCTCCTGTCTCGGAGCCTCGATGGCGATCTCCGCCCGAGGATATGGGCTTCCTTGATTTTGTCAAGGACATGTCTAAGGCCCTAGCGTTCCCGACGGAGGAGGACCCTCGGGTGGATGAGCTGAAAATCCTCCAATATGAGGCCCCTCTGCGGGACTTGCTCACGGTGCCCATCCCTCCCATCCTGAATGGATGATGCTCCGAATGTGGGAGACACCGGCTTCGGTGCCAGTGGTGAGCACACGGCTCAACTCGATGTATCGAGTCCGCTGGAGCCTGGGCTTCCAAAAGTCACAGCTGCTGCATAACTCCATGGTGGTGGAGTCGGCCACGCGTCGGCTGAAAAGCCAGAAGACGCATTCCTCTGTTCCTTCCAGCAGGGAGGCCCGCATCCTGGATGCCCTCGGCAGGGCTCGATGCTCATCGGCCGCATCCAGGCCTACCAGCTGTACATGGGCATGTACCTGAGAGACCTGGCGAAGGAACTTGCCGGGTTCTAAGCTGGTCTCTCCGAGGAACCCTTGCAGTGTTCAAGAATCTGGCCAAAGCAGTCCGTGATTGCTCCATATTTATGTCTCGAGTGGTCTATGACGGGTTTGAGTCAGCAGCTCGAGTAGCGGCAGCTGGCATTGGTGCATGTCGCCAAGCCCGGCTACAGTCGTCTGATCTCGAGCAGTGGGTTCAAGGCAAATTGGTCGATGTCTCCTGCCAATGAGAGAACCTTTTTGTCAAACCCATAACCGTCAAGGCTGCCAAGTTGGAGACCGAGTTCATGACAAGGACCAGGCTTTCCAAAAGACCGCTGTCCTTCCCCCGACGGAATGGCTCTGGTAAAAAGCCTTTTTACCCGAGCAAGAGAGCTGCTTATAGAAACTACCCACCTTATCAGGCCTCCCCAGCTCCCCAACAGTCAGAAGGCCAAGGGACGTGGGCATGGCCCACGTAAGCAGAAGGCTCCAAAATCCCAGGCACCGGCTCCAGTCCAGCCAGTGGGGAGTTTTTGACTCCTTGAGCATTCAAATCCCACTAGAGGACAGCAACCTTGGGCCGGAAGGACTGGGGTTTCTAGTCCCACAGGTGCTCCTTATGGTCTTGGGCAAGCCACTTAACCCTCCATAGCCCATGTTCCTTGTAAAATAGTTATCTCCAAGTTATAATGCCCTGTTCAGTGTAATTTCAGTTTGTTCAATGTAAACCGCACTGATGCAGAATAGCGCAGTATATAAGAGAATGTAATAAATAATAATAATAAATAAATAGCCTATCTACCCCACGGAGATCGGGAGCCTACAGAGGGATGTCTGGCCCTCTATGCCCAGAGGGGGATGTCCATCACCACCAATTCCTGGGCACTTTTATAGTCAGGGAAGGTTACCTCCTCCACCTTATTTCCAAGGAGAGCCCCTCAGGTCTCCCCTCCACCGGGACCACCTTCTGAAGAATTGGCAGGTCTTCTCAAGGACAAAGAGGTGGAACCGGTGCCCCACTATCTCAAGGGCAAGGGGTTCTACTCCAGGTACTTCCTCATGCCATAAAGGACAGGGGGCTAAGGCCCATCCTCGACCTGCGTGAGGGAGACGTTCAAGATGCTCTCCCTTGGAACATCGCTGCCATACCTCGAGCAGGGAGACTGGCTATGCTCCTTAGATCTCAAGGATGCTTATACCCACATCCTCATCCACCCCAACCTCAGGCAGTACCTGTGATTCATAGTTGGGGGGGGGCAGGAATTTTCAGTACAGGGTTCTCCCCTTCAGCCTAGCCTCTCCCCCAAGAGTTTTGACAAAATGCCTGGCGGATGTGGCCACCTTCCCCGGCTCCAGGGAGTCTTCATCTTTCCTTACCTGGACGACAGGCACATAAAGGGAGGCATGGTCTCAGAGGTGCAGCAGGCCACCGCACGCACCATCCAGGTCCTGCAATACTTGGGGTTTGTCATAAACTACCCCATGTATCATCTCCTCCCGACAGTGTCTGGAGTTCATTGGGGCAAAGTTCGACACTCTCCAGTTGAAGGCTTTTTGCCAAGGGACCGAGCCGATCGACAATTTTCAGAAGACTGTGTTCATGAGAAACTAGCTAAACTTAAAATAGACAAAGTGATTGGACCGGATGGGATACACCCTAGAATACTGAGGGAACTTGGGGATGTTCTAGCAGCTCCACTGACTGACCTTTTCAATGCCTCGTTGGAGTCGGGAGTGGTGCCAAAGGACTGGAGAGAGACTCATGTGGTGCCTTCATACAAAAGTGGAAGTAAGAATGTGGTTGAAAACTACAGGCCGGTTAGTATAACTTTGGTGGTGAGTAAATTATTGGAAAATGCTGCTGAAAAAGAAAATAGTGAGGTTTCTGGAGTCCAGTGGATTACAGGAATCCGAGGCAGCATGGATTCACCAGAGTCAGGTCTTGTCAGACAAATTTGATTGATTTCTTTGACTGGGTGAACATAAGAACATAAGATATGCCATACTGGGTCAGACCAAGGTCCATCAAGCCCAGTATCCTGTTTCCAACAGTGGCCAATCTAGGTCATATGTACCTAGCAGTTTCCCCAAAAGACACAGGTTCCGCAATGCTTGTACTGGGTCAAGCATTGATATCCTGGGTCCCTTCTTAATAATGGTTTATGGACCTTTCCTCCAGGAACTTGTCCAAACCTTTTTTAAACCCAGCTACACTAACAGCCTTTACTACATCCTCCGGTAACAAATTTCAGAGTTTGATTACACGTTGAGTGCAAAAATATTTTTTTTTATTAGTCTTAAATAGTTTACCCTGTAGCTTCATTGCATGTCCCCTAGTCTTTCTATATTCTGATAACGTAAACAATCGATCTACATGACCAGGGAGTTGGACCGAGGGAGAGCCCTAAATGGGTGTAGTTAGATTTCAGTAAAGCCTTTGACACCATTCCGCACAGGTGACTTATAAACAAACTGAGCACCCTAGGGATGGACCCTAAAGTTACTGCTTGGGTTAGAAATTGGTTGAGTGGGAGGCAACAAAGGTACAGGTAAATGGAGTTCACTCTGAGGAGAAGAAAGTTACCAGTGGTGTGCCCCAGGGATCTGTCCTTGGTCCGATTCTTTTTAACATCTTTGTTAGTGATATAGAGGAAGGGCTGTCGGGTAAGGTTTGCCTTTTTGCGGATGATACCAGAATCTGCAATAGAGTAGACACCCAGGAAGGTGTAGATAACATGAGGAGGGATCTAGCTAAGCTTGAAGAATGGAGACTAAGGGGGAGAATCGTCTCTAGCGAACATGTTTGATTAAATTGATGACACTAGAAGTCGGCTTATAAGTCCCTGAAGAAACGAAGTAACTGTGAAACGTAGCAGCGCTGAGTCTGGCGTTGGGATTCTTTAAAAAAAGATAAGCCTGACTTTTTTCTGTTCTTCCTTTTTGAAAATCACGTTTGAATATAAGAAAAAATAGTAAATATAAGAGGGGTCATTGCCAATTGGAGCATTTGGTTGAAGTGTTAATGCCATAGCTCCTTACAAGTCTGAGACTCGATTTCCACTCTTTTACTGAGAAGTGAAGACTACTTGAAAAAATATATTTATACGGTTTAGCTGGGAAGTTTAAGACTAGCTTTGATAAATTCTCATATCATTGGAGTAATTGTGATATTTGTGGCTCAATTGTAATATTACTCTGAATAATAAGAACCAATTTTGATTGTCAAGCTTGAAGAATGGTCTAGAATTTGGCAGCTGAGATTTAATGTTAAAAAATGCAAGGTCATGCATTTGGGCTGCAACAATCCAATGGAGCGATATAGTATAGGGGGTGAAGTACTTTTGTCCACTAAAGAAGAGCGGGACCTAGGCGTGGTTGTGTCTGATGATCTTAAAGTAGCTAAACAGGTAGAAAAGGCAACAGCAAAAGCTAGAAGGATGCTTGGGTGCAGACGGAGAGAAATGGTTAGCAGAAAAAAGGACATGATAGTGCCTCTGTATAAGTCTTTGGTGCGACCTCATTTGGAGTATAGTGTGCAATTCTGGAGACCGCACCTTCAAAAGGATATAAACAGGATGGACTCAGTACAGAGGGTGGCTACCAAAATGGTTAGTGGTCTTCATTATAAAGAATATGAGGACAGACTTAATATGTACACCTTAGAGGAAAGGCGGGATAGAGGTGATATGATTGAGATGTTTAAATACCTCCATGGCATAAATGCACAGGGGGAGAGCCTCTTTCGATTGAAAGCAAGTTTTGCTGCGAGGGGACATGGGATGAGGGTGAAAGGGGATATAGATTCAGGAGTGATATGCGGAAATATTTCTTTACGGAAAGGACTGGTGGATCCGTGGAATAATTTCCCAGTGGAGGTGGTAGAGATGAGGACAGTATCTGAATTCAATAAAGCATGGGACAAACAGGATCTCTAAAGGAAAATAGTGGACTGTTGTAGTTATTGTTATGGAAGGACAGACTAGAAAGGCAATGTGGTCTTTTTCTGTCATTTTTCTTTGTTTCTATGTCTGAGGATTCTGGGTCGAGACGTACAGGACCGTCTCTTGGTGCCCGCTCAGCTTCTCCTTCACCTCCTCGGGCACATGGCCTCTACAGTCCACATCACCCCAGACACTCGCTTCCACATGAGGGAGGCGCAGTGGTGTCTCTGGAACCAGTGGTCTCAGGCCACAGGCCGCCTCCGAGCCAGAGTTTTTGTGGCCCGCCAATTGGTCTGGTGCAGTCCAGCATCTCGAGGCGTGCATGCCTTTTCAGGCCCCAAGCTCCTCAAGTGTCCTCACCATGGATGCCTCCCTGCTCAGCTGGAGAGCCCACTGCAGAGATCTGTGCATCCAGGGCAACTGGTCACCCGACGAGAGCACCCAGCATATCAACTTCCTGGAGCTCCGAGCCATACACCTAACCCTGAGTGCCTTCTTTCACCAACTGCTTCACCACCGATGCTAGTCCAGACAGACACTCAGGTGACTATGTACTATGTGAACACACAAGGGAACACGGGGTCTTGTACACTTTGTTATGAGGCACTGGTCCTCTGCTTGTACGCAATCCAACAGGGTATCCTGCGGGCAGTGTACCTGCCAGGCCAGGACAACCTGCTGACCGACGGACTCAGCAGAGTTCTCCAGCCACATGAGTGGCAGCTGGACCCCAAGGTAGCCAGTCGATTTTTCCGGCTCGGGGGGGAACCCGTGATGGATCTGTTCACCAGCACAGACAACTTTCAGTTGCCCCACTTCTGCTCCCAGCAGGCCCACCTCTCCAGGGTGGCAGCAGATGCGTTCCTGGTCTCATGATCGGAAGGTCTCATGTATTCCTTCTTTCCTACGCTGCTCATCGCCAAGACCTTGTTCAGGACCCTCTGCCACAGGGTCTCGCTTAGCCTGATAGCTCCTCGGTGGCCCAGGAAACCGTGATTCCCGCTGCTTCTATAGTTGATTGTGGAGACCCCCATTCCCTTGGGGATTGCCCCGGGATTCGTATCTCAGGAGGGGGGCTCTGTCTTCCACCCCAACCTGGGGTCCCTGTTGCTGACAGCCTGGATGCTGAGAGGGTGAATCTGGTCCCTTTCAACCTCCTGGTTGAGATGGAAGACATTCTGCTGGCCTCTCGCAAGGTCTGTACTAGGAAGGCTTACACCCTCAAATGGCGCAGGTTCTCTGTTTGGTGCACCGAACACAGGGCTGACCCTTTCTTCTGCCCGGTGGCTCTGGTGTTACAGTATCTTCTCCACCTCTCTCAGTCCAGGCTCAAGTCTAACTCCGAGTGTACCTTAGTGCCCTGGCGGTGCACCACCATCTTGATAAATTGGAAGACTGGGCATCAAAATGGCAGATGAAATTTAATGTGGACAAGTGCAAGGTTATGCACCTAGGGAAGAACAACCCAAACTATGGTTACACGATGCAAGGTTCCACATTAGGAACCACCACCCAGGAAAAAGATTTAGGCGTCATTGTGGATACCATGTTAAAACCCTCGGCCCAGTGTGCAGCAGCAGCCAAGAGAGCAAATAGAATGCTAGGTATGATAAGGTGAGGAATGGAAAATAAAACAAAAGATATTATAATGCCTCTATATCGTTCCATGGTGAGACCGCACCTTGAATATTGTGTGCCATTCTGGTCACCCTATCTTAAAAAGGATATAGCGATTTTAGAAAAGGTTCAGAGAAGAGCCACCAAAATGGTAAAGGGGATGGAAGGATACTCCTATGAAGAAAGGCTAAAAAGGTTAGGGCTCTTTAACCTGGAAAAGAGACGGCTGAGGGGAGATATGATAGAAGTCTATAAATTAATGAACGGAGTGGAACGGGTAAACGTAGATCGACTGTTTACCTTATCAGAATACAGAAAGACTAGGGGACATTCAATGAAGCTACAGGGTAAACTATTTAAGACTAATAAAAGAAAATATTTTTTCACTCCACGTGTAATCAAACTCTGGAATTTGTTACCGGAGGATGTAGTAAAGGCTGTTAGTGTAGCTGGGTTTAAAAAAGGTTTGGACAAGTTCCTGGAGGAAAGGTCCATAAACCATTATTAAGAAGGGACCCAGGATATCAATGTTTGAACCAATACAAGCCTTGTGGAACCTGTGTCCCTTGGGGAAACTGCTAGGTACTTATGACCTAGATTGGCCACTGTTGGAAACAGAATACTGGGCTTGATGGACCTTGGTCTGATCCAGTATGGCATATCTTATGTTCTTAAGTGTATGGTAAGCTCCTCTCGGCCCAATCGTTGGTGACCTGTTTTCTTCCGGGCCTGCTCTTATCGAAGCCCCTGATGCACCCTCCGGCAACCGAATGGGACCTTAACGTGGTGTTGGGGCAGCTCACTCGCCCACCTTTCGAACCTCTGGCTACCTGCCACCTTCGCTACCTCTCGAAAGGTGACTTTCATGATCGCGCTTACCTCCGCTCGCAGAGTTAGCGAGCTTCATGCCTTTGTGGCGGAGGTGCCCTATACCAGGTTCTTCAAGAACAGAGTGGTGGTGTGCACACACCTCAAATTCCTGCCGAAGGTAGTGTCGCCCTTCCATCTCAACCAGGAAGTGGTGCTCCCTACCTTCTTTCCAAGACCTCACTCCAGTCGGGCAGAGACAATCCTTCATACCTTGGACTTTGAGGGCTTTGTCCTATATCCAACGTAAAGCTTCCCAGCTTTTTTTTTCTTATGACCCCAGTAGGCTGGGGGAGGTGGTGACCAAGCGTACGTTGTCCACCTGAGTGGCGGACTGTATTGCCCTTGCTTATGAGCAGGCGAGGCTCCCGCTGGAAGGTTGCATCACAGCGCACCGTGTCAGGGCCATGGCGGCAAACTTGCACTTTGTCCTGATGGTGGACATCTGCCGGGCCACCACCTGGTCTTCAGTCCATACCTTTGCAGCCAATGGGACAGTGCCTTTGACCAGGCTGTGCTCTGTAACCTTTTCAGGGTTTAGGCAACTCCTACCCTTCTGTGTTGAGTGCTGGTTTCATTGGACACAGGGGTCCTACTATGGTCTGTGGGCACAGACTCAATTGCTGCTGCTTGCGGCTCCCTATGAGGGATCCCTGTTTTTGCCATGAGCTTTCGGTAGCTTGTAACTGGGGAGTCCCATATGTGAGGACTGAATGCCTGCTTGTTCCCGGAGAAGGCGTAGTTACTCACCTGTAACAGGTGTTCTTTGGAGACAGCAGGAATCAGTCCTCAGAACCCTCCCTCCTCCCCTTGGAGTTGCTCCTGTACCATCTTTTATTTTTGACGTCTTTTAGCTATGCCATCTGACTGAGCAAGATAAGCACCCTTGGGCGGGAAGGGCACCACGCATGCATGGTGGCATCTCCCAAAGGCTTTCTTTGAAAGCTGGGGGGATGCTTCCGTGAGGGCTCCGTTGCTGCTGACCTCACCCATATGTGAGGACTGATTCCTATCGGAGAACACCTGTTAGAGGTGAGTAGCTATGCTATAATGCTCCCTTCTGGGTGTAGCTTATAATAATGCCCCCCTCTTCTCCCTTCTGGGTGTTGTAGCTTATAATAATGCCTCCCTCTTCTCCCTTCTGGGTGTAGCTTATAATAATCTTCCTTTCCTCTCTGTATCCTTTATTTTGTTTGTTGAGCTTAGAATGTAATGCATGCTTCAACAAAACGTTTGAAACGAGTTAGTCTTAAAATAATGCACAAAGAAGTACATAATAAAACAAATATGACATGCTCCTTGGGGCATGTCTACTAAACCGTGCTAACAGTTCATGCGGAATTTAGCATGCATTAACCGCACTGCGCTAAAAGCACTGGGCCCTGCGCCAAAACTCCTGCACTAACAGTTTAATATGCGATTGGGTGGAGACAGTGCAGGTTGAGGGTGGAATGTGGCTGTCTGTGCATCGCGGTTAGTGTGTGCTAACCATGATTGTTGATGTGGTGTTAGCAATGCATCAAGGGCAAGAGCACAGACTGTACATGCCGCCTTACGTGGGGGTGCGTCTCTGTGCTGGAGCCCAACTCTGTGCTACTAGTGTATTTATTAGTAAACATTCCCCTTAGAAATCGGATCCATTGAATCACCCATTCAACTTAATCACAAAGCATCAAATAGACCCTGCCATCTAGCTCACCACCTGAATACTAGGCTTCACCATCAAACCCTAACGTCCTTCTGGAATGTTAAACAAACCACCTCCAGGTGCAGCTGAAGAGGAAGGGAATGCAGTAACCTAGGGCCACAAAATGAGGAGACCTGTTTCATGCTGGCTGATTTAAGAGAAACTCCTAGAAGGACGAGAAGGTATCGAGAGCATGGCCAGCTATTGAGGCTCACTGGGGGTAAAGTTATAAGAAGACAGCTGTGTGCTAAGTCCCAAAACCAGCCCCGAATGTCCATGCTGCTGAAGAGGCATAATACTTGCGTGTCATCTACCCATGTACATATGTGTGTTATAGCATGTGCATGTACTTGGCAGTTCATCCATGCTACTTGCATCTACGTGGCTCTCACTTTCCATGCGCACACATTTACAAACCTATGTTGTTGTGCAGTTCGATAAAAGCCCTTTTCTCTGGGAACAAGCAAGAAGTCAGTCCTCACATATGGGTGACGTCAGCGCTGATGGAACCCTCGTACAGAGCAAATCCCCAGCTTTCAGAGAAAGTCTTTGGGGAGTTGTCACCATGCATGTGCGGTCCCCTTCCTGCCCAAGGATGCCATCTTGCTCAGTCTCCTTTTTTTCTCCAGGAACAAGCAGGAAGTTAGTCCTCACTTAAGGGTGACGTCGGCACCGAAGGAGCACACGTGGAGCAATTCCCCAGCTTTCAAAGAAAGCTTTTGGGATTGCTGCCACGCATGCGTGGTCCTCTTCCCGCCCAAGAGTGCCATCTTGCTCAGTCTCTCTTTTTCTGCGGAGCCCTTCGGGCGCACCTCCTTGTCCCTTGGAAAAAGTTGCATTTTCCTCGCCTTAACAGGCTCTCTTCCTTTTTTCCAGCTGCACTGGTCCTCTATCCGTCCTCCTCTTGCTCTCTTTTTCGGAGCTTACGGAGATGACTTTTTTTTTCCTTCTTAACCGCTGGCCGCGTAGGTCTTTGACCTCGCAGGTGCCGTTTTTGCTCCCATGAGCACCGGGTTTAAAAAATGCGATAGATGCTCTAGGAACATGTCGCTTACGGACACTCATGACTGTTGTCTAAGGTGTCTGGGAGCCGACCATGACCCAGAGCTCTGTTCGCTCTGTAAGAAAATGTCCTCTAAGGCCCTGCTCAACCATAAGCAGAAGTCTGAAGACATTTTCCGAAAAGCCGCCTCAGAGTCTCCGGTGGCACCCTCGGTCATCTCCCCTCCGGTGGGTTCTCCCCCTGCAGTACCGCGTTCCAGGCAACACGCTGACCACGGGTCCCCCGAGGTGGAACAGTGCAAAAAGAAGAAAGCATCAAAGTCGCTGTCTGGGACCCCCGACAAGCGTGGGCGCTCCCACACCTGGTTGCTTAGCCCCCTTCGGCGTTCCAGAAAGTCGGACAAGGAGCGGCCCCGCAAGCTACCTCGCAAAGAAGAGGAGGCCTCTGGCGAAGGCACCCAGTCTCCTGAGGATCATCCTGGTGAGGACCCCCTCTCCTCCTTGACGCCTGATCCAGTGACCCCGGTATCGGCTTCCCAGGGCCCCATGCCCATGTGGGAGTCCCGTATGCTGGCGCTTGAACGCAGTGTTTGTGTTCATTGCTTCCCAGCAGGCACTCACGGCCAGCTTCGCTGACCTGCGCACAGAAACCGTGGGTCCCTCGCGTGGGACACCCAAATCCATCCACGAAACCCTGGAGAGCCACGGGCCTCGTGAGGGTCCTCAACATCGGTCTCGCTCACTCTCCCAGTTCTCGGGGGCGAGATCATCCAGGGCCTCCGGCTCCAGGCCTCCAGCTATCGGACAGGGCAGACCGCCCGGCTCGGATCCCTCGACCGACTTCTCAGACTGGGAATCCAATGGGAACACCTCCCCAGAGACTTGCACCCACCGGGATCTCCCTTCGGACCCCTCGCCACCTGGTCTCCAGCGGCATTCACCGTCCAAAGACACCTCCTTTCTGGTGTTTATTCGGGCCCTCAACCTGGTCACCCAGGCTGAGGAGGATCCTCGCACTGAAGAACTTAATATTCTTCAGTACGAGGCCCCGCCTAGGAAATCCCTCACCGTGCTGGTGCCGCCGATTCTATCTCGGCTATTGCTCCGCATGTGGGAGGCCCCGGCCTCGGTTCCCATTGTGAGCAAGCGCCTTGACACAGTGTACAAGGTGCAGCGAGAATCAAGCTTCCGAAAGACCCAACTTCCACACACCTCGGTGGTGGTGGAATCAGTCATGAGGAAGCAGAAAAGCCTGAAGTCCCATTCATTGGTTCCTACGGGCCGAGAATTGAGAGCCCTTGATGCCTTGGGCCGCAAGGCCCTGTCAAGGTTCCATGCTCTCTTGTTGCATCCAGGCATACCAACTACACCACTTGGCCCCACCTACCCACCCCTGTTTAGACCTACAAGAACATAGTGTTTACGTATGTGAGTCGTATCCTCTCCAATTGTGTTGTGACCACTGTTCCGTCTAAGCTGTGCGCGCGCACACACCTTGCCAAACCAGCGCACATACTTTACAACAGAGCGCACAAAAATTACGGTTCTGATTCTGATAGAAAACAACCCAGACATCTTAAAATTTAAAAGATTTTCTGCTTCATTTAGTAATCGTCTATTTTCCTTTAATTTGATTAAAATCAATGTGGTGTACATACTGTATTCTGACGTGTAGACAAATTTTAAAGTATATAACTCCGAGTGGTGTTATGTGGCGCACAAAAATTTAACCTTCCTTCAAAAGCTGCACAGCTGATATTTTTATGCGCACACAGCCTACAGAAAATTAGAGGGAACATTGGTTGTGACCACTTTGATTGAAGGATAAGGTGGTATACAAAACTGTGTAAATAAATGAATATATTGGTATGTTCTTCCGTGATTTGGAAAAAGAACTTGGTGGTTTCTCCACGGGCCTCGAGGGTGTGCCTCTCGACAGGTTCCGCACCCTGTTGAAATCAGTGGTTGACTGCGCCAAGTATATCTCTCGAGCCTCCTATGATGGCTTCGAGGCATCGGCTCGGGTGGCTTCAATCTTTGGATTTGGAGCAGAATGCAGGAGAAGCTCCTGAACATGCCCTGCCTCGGGGAACAACTCTTTGGTAAGCCGATGAAGGAGAAGGCGGCTGAGATCGAGACGGAGTACATCACTAGGAGCCGTCTCTCCCGCAAGACCTCTACGCTGCTTCAGAAGAAGCAGCCTACCAAGAAGCCCTTCTTCCCCAGGAAAGGCCTCCAGTACCGCAGCTACCCGACCACTCCCGTGCAGGGGAAGCCCAGCCAGGGCCACCGTAAACCAGAGGGCCCGAAGGCCCAGACGCCGGCTCCCCAACAGCCCCCGCAGGGGTTTTGACGCCAGCGGCATAGCCCCTCACCCTCCAGTGATGCAGCAGCCAGTGGGGGAACGCCTGTCCTGCTTCACCCTGTTGTGGGCAGTTATCACCTCGGACACCCGGGTCCTTCAGGTCATCCGGGAGGGCTACCGCCTCCACTTCGAAAGGCTTCCACCACCTTTCTCCCTGGCAGAGCCTCCTCGACTCCCCACACACCAGCTGTTGCTGCAGCGGGAATTTACACTCCCTCCTTGTCCAACGGGCAGTCAAGAAGGTCCCTCTCACCTTCAAGGTCAGGGCTTTTATTCCCAGATTGTGGAAAATTGCAAGAAGATCTTGATAAATTGGAAGACTGGACATCCAAATAGCAGATGAAATTTAATGTGGACAAGTACAAAGTTATGCACCTAGGAAAGAACAACCCAAACTATCGTTACACGATGCAAGGTTCCATATTGGGAACCACCACCCAGGAAAAAAATTTAGGTGTCGTCATGGATAACATGTTAAAACCCTCCGCCCAGTGTGCAGTGGCGGCCAAAAGAGCAAATAGAATGCTAGGTATCATAAGGAAAGGAATGGAAAATAAAACAAAGGATATTATAATGCTTCTGTATCGTTCCTTGGTGTGACCGCACCTTGAATATTGTGTGCAAGTCTCGTCGCCATATCTTAAAAAGGAATAGCGTTATTAGAAAAGGTACAGAGAAGAGCCACCAAAATGGTAAAGGGAATGGAAGGCTTACTCCTATGAGGAGGCTAAAAAGGTTAGGGCTCTTCTATCTGAAAGAGACGGCTGAGGGGAGATATGATAGAGGTCTATATATTAATGAATGGAGTGGAAAGGGTAAACGTAGATCGATTGTTTACGCCATCAAAATATAGAAAGACTAGGAGATATGCAATGAAGCTACAGGGTAAATTAAGACAAATAAGAGAAAATATTTTTTCACTCAATGTGTAATCAAACTCTGGAATTTGTTACTGGAGGATGTAGTAAAGGCTGTTAGTGTAGCCGGGTTTAAAAAAGGTTTGGACAAGTTCCTGGAGGAAAGATCCATAAACCATTATTTAAAAGGGACCCAGGATATTAATGCTTGACCCAATACAAGCATTGTGGAACCTGTCTTTTGGGGAAGCTGCTAGGTACGTATGACCTAGATTGGCCACTGTTGGAAACAGGATACTGGGCTTGATGGACCTTGGTCTGATCTAGTATGGCATATCTTATGTTTTTATGGTACTTCCTCGACCTCCGCAAGCTGAGCAAGTTCCTGGTGCGGGAGAAATTTAAGATGCTATCTCTTGGCGTGCTGCTGCCCTTCCTCTGGCAGGGTGACTGGCTATGCTCCTTGGATCTGAAGGACACTTATGCCCATATTTTGATCCACCCCAACACAGGCAGTACCTGCGTTTCAGGGTGCAGGTAGACCACTGCCAGTACAGGGTGCTCCCCTTCGGTCTTGCATCCACCCCACGGGTCTTCACGAAGTGCCTCATCGTGGCTGCTGCTCGCCTTCGGCATCGGGGTGTGCGGTCTTTTCCTACCTCGATGACTGGCTCGTTACGGGTTCCTCCATTGAGGAGGCCTGGCAAGCGATGTCCCACACTGTCCTCCTCTTGGAGAGTTTGGGGTTCTTGGTCAACAACCCAAAGTCTCACCTCGAGCCGACACAGGCTGTCGAGTTCATCGGGGCGTGCCTCGATACTCGGCAGGCCATTGCCTTCTTGCTGGTGGATAGCTCCACCTGCCTCCGAGCTCTGGTGGCTCATGTCGAAAGTGCCCACCTGGTCCCCGCTCGGTCCATGCTACGTCTCTTGGGCCACATGGCCTCGACCATGCATGTGATTCCTCACTCCCACCTGCACATGCAGATGGCCCAGTGGTGTCTCAGCTCCCAATGGAGTCAATCCCTCGGACACCTCAGGGACCCCGTCAGAGTTCTTCCCAACCTTCGTTTGTACCTGAACTGGTGGCAAAATCCCCACAACCTCCTGCGGGGATCGCCCTTCCAGGCCCCACATTATGATGTGGTGTTAACCACGGATGCTTCCCTGTTGGGGTGGGGAGCCCAATGCGGGTCCCTCTGCACACAGGGATAATGGTCGCCTGTGGAGGCTCAGCAGCAGATAAACCTGCTAGAGCTCCGGGCCATCCGGTGAGCCTTGAGTGCCTTCGAGGATGTCCTCAGCGGAAAGTTGGTTCTGGTGCAGACCGACAATCGGGTAGCGATGTTCTACATCAACAAAGAGAGGGGCACGGGGTCGCGCTCCCTCTGCTGGGAGGCAGTCCTCATCCGCTCCTTTGCCACCCTCAAGGCAACATACCTCCCGAGTCAGGAGAATGGTCTGGCGGACAGACGCAGCAGAATCCTTCACCCCTGCGAGTGGCGCCTGGATCCCAGAGTGGCAGGCTGGCTGTTTCTGCACTGGGGCACTCCAGCAATGGACCTCTTTGCCAGTCCCCAGAACACGCAGCTCCCTCGCTTCTGCGGCCCGGTGCCGCACCCGGGCAGGGAGGGCCCTGATGCATTTCTCCTGGACTGATTCTCCAGTCTCCTATATACATTCCCTCCTTTCCCCCTCATTGCGAGGACTCTATTTAAGGCCCAATGGGATGGGGCATCGCTGATTCTCGTGGCCTCGGAAGCCTTGGTTCCCACTTCTGCTCCAGCTGTCATCGGAGCCTCTGATTTCCCTGGGCTCTGCCAAGGACTTGCTGATGCAGGAGGAGGATCGGGTACTGCACCCAAACCTACCCTCCCAATTCCTCACGGCCTGGCAGCTGAACGGGTCTCTCTAGCCTCTCTGGCCCTTCTGGAGGAGGTCGAGGAAATCCTTCTTGCCTCGAGGAGGAAGGACTCCACTAGGCGGGCTTACACCTTCAAGTGGAAACGCTTCTCTATCTGGTGCTTGGATCACCAGATTGACACCTTCTCCTGCCCGTTTCGGTGGGTTCTCCAGTATCTCCTCCACCTCTCGAGGGAAGGGCTGAAGTCGAACTCTGTTAGGGTTCATTTGAGCGCCATTTCGGCTAATCATCTCCTTATCGAGGGAAAGCCTCTCTCGGAGCAGCCACTAACCTCCCGCTTCATGCAGGGCTGTCTGTTATCCAAGCTACCCATGCGTCCCCCGCGAGCAGAATGGGACTTGAATGTGGTGCTCACGCAGCTTACTCGTCCACCCTTTGAGCCGATGGTGACGTGTTCGCTTCGGCACTTGTCCTGGAAGGTTGCCTTCCTGGGGGCACTGACCTCGGCTCGCCGAGTCAGTGAGCTTCAGGCACTCATGGCTAGCACCACTTACACCAGGTTTTATCGGAACTGAGTGGTCCTCTGGACCCATCCTAAGTTCTTATCTAAGGTCGTGTCAGCTTTTCATCTCAACCAAGTGATAGTGCTTCCGACCTTCTTCCTGGGGCCCCATGCCGGTCAGGTGTCAGTGGCTCTCCACACCTTGACTGCAAGCAGACCCTCGCCTTCAACTTGCAGCGTACCCAGACTCACCGCAAGTCTGACAGACGTTTCGTGACCTACAATCCCAATAGGCAGGAGCAAGCAGTCACCAAGCGCACCCTCTCTGTTTGGGTAGTGGACTGAATCGCTTTCGCCCATGCGAAGGCGGACATCATAAGAACATAAGATATGCCATATCGGGTCAGACCAAGGTCCATCAAGCCCAGTATCCTGTTTCCAACAGTGGCCAATCTAAGTCATATGTACCTAGCAGTTCCCCCAAAAGACACAGGTTCCACAATGCTTGTATTGGGTCAAGCAGCGATATCCTGGGTTCCTTTTTGATCATGATTTATGGACCTTTCCTCCAGGTACAAGCATTGTGGAACCTGTGTCTTTTGGGGAAACTGCTAGGTACGTATGACCTAGATTGGCCACTGTTGGAAACAGGATACTGGGCTTGATGGACCTTGGTCTGACCCAGTATGGCATATCTTATGTTCTTAGGAACTTGTCCATACCTTTTTTAAACACAGCTACACTAACAGCTTTTACTACATCCTCCAGTAACAAATTTCAGAGTTTGATTACACGTTGAGTGAAAAAATATTTTCTCTTATTAGTCTTAAATAGTTTACCCTGCAGCTTCATTGCATGTCCCCTAGTCTTCCTATATTCTGATAATGTAAAGAATTGATCTATGCATCATTGCTCATGGGATCCGAGCCAAAGCAGCCTCGGTGGCCTCGCTGCGCTTCGTGCCCATGATGGACATTTGCCAGGCAGCAGCCTGGTCTTTTACGAACAACTTCGCCATCCACTACTGCCTGGAGAGGAAGTCCCGCCGGGACAGCACCTTCGGCCAGGCTGTACTTCGTAATCTGTTTGGGGTATAAGCAACTCCTGCCCTCCGACCCTTCACGGCTACTGAGGGTTTCACCCCGAGGACTCGGTCTTCTTTGGGCTTTGGCTTCTGCTTACGGCCTTGCGGAGGCGTTTTTCTTACAGGTTCGGTAGCCTGTAACTTGGGAGTCCCATAAGTGAGGACTGACTACCTGCTTGTTCCTGGAAAAAGCATAGTTACTCATCTGTAACAGGTGTTCTCCAGGGACAGCAGGAATCAGTCCTCACTACCCTCCCGCCTCCCCTGATGAGTTGCCACATTTTTGTCTTTCC
Organism: Ichthyophis bannanicus; assembly: GCA_033557465.1. Classification (NCBI taxonomy): domain Eukaryota; kingdom Metazoa; phylum Chordata; class Amphibia; order Gymnophiona; family Ichthyophiidae; genus Ichthyophis; species Ichthyophis bannanicus. The sequence goes on from CM066035.1 coordinate 25,610,493, forward strand.
CTTGCCATCTACTAGGAAGGGCTCGATCTAAGGGACCTGACTGAGCAAGATGGCATTCTTGGGCGGGAAGAGGACCACACAAAAGCTTTCTTTGAAAGTTGGGGAATTGCTCCGCGCGGGCTCCGTCGGTGCTGACGTCACCCATATGTGAGGACTGATTCCTGCTGTCCCTGGAGAACACCTGTTACAGGTGAGTAACTACGCTTTCTGCGGAGCCCTTCGGACGTAGTCCACAGTGTCCCCAAAAAAAAGTTGATATTTTTTCCTGTTTCCTTTGGTCGACAATGGTACCTCGTTCCGCCTTTGGCTTGGTACGCTGGTATCGAGTCCATCTCTCTTTGTTTTTTGTCAGTTTTGACTTGCGGCGTTTGCGCCTTTTTTCTTTTCACTGGCAGCCCGGGTCTTCGACCTTGCAGGGGCCCTTTTTCCCCCGATGGCTACTAGCGGGTTTAAGAAATACGATCGGTGCGTGAAACTGATGTCCCTCACCGATACGCATGACTGCTGCCTCCGGTGCCTCGGGCCCAACCACGACCTGACAGTCTGTGGCCCGTGTAGGAAAATGTCCTCCAAGGCCCTGAAGAGCCACCAGCAGCAGCATGATAGGATTTTTTCTGAGTCCCCCATGCTTCCGAGGGCCCGCACCTCATCCGAGGCCTCCACATCTCGGGAGGAACATTCCGAGCACGAGCAGCATCGAGGTTCCTCAGAAAGGGGGTCCCCCTCGAGGGAACACAAGAGGAAGAAGAAATCCTCGAAGGCGGCATCTCTGGATGGCTCCGAGTGACCCAGCTTCTCCCGGGGCCTATCGCGGAGCCTCGAGCTCTGGCCCGGATCTTTGGAGAAGGAGCGCCCAGCAAAGGTTCCTCGTCGGGAGAGGGATCAGCCGAAGCAAGTACCGACTGTCCTCGTTGAGGATTCCTCTCTGGGGTAACCGGCTTCAGTCGGGGCCCGAGCCGGTGGCTGCGGAGCCTTGCAGACTCGAGTCCAGAATGGTGGCTTTGGAGTGCAGTTGCACTGCCTTCATGGAGCATTAGCAGGCGCTGATGGCTGGCCTGTCCGGTTCCTCCACCCCAACCACCAGGCCCTCGACGTCGAAGTCGACCCCGGAAGCCGAGTCGATCCTCGGCCGAAGTCTCACTCAGCTTCCTGTTTGGGACTGAGGTCATCGTCACCGAGCCTGCCGGCGTAGGGGCGGTCGGCGCTGGGGCCCTCGATGCCAGACGAGCCCTTCGATTCCTCCTCTGAGGCGTCAGCATGGGAAACCGAAGACAAGGAGTCTCCGGATACCCGCCGACATAGGGATGTCCCTTCCGATTCCCCGGTATCCCTTCCAGAGGTCCCTTCCAGAGGACATGAGGTTCTTGGACTTCGTGCGGGACATGTCCAAGGCTTTGGCGTTCCCCACGGAGTCCGAGGAGGATCCTCGAGCCGACGAGCTCAAGATCCTCCAGTATGAGGCCCCCCCTTGGGAGGCCCTTACTGTATCCATACCTCCGATCCTGGAAGAACTAATGCTTCGTATGTGGGAGACACCGGTGTCGACGCTGGTGATCAGCAAACGGCTAGACTTGATGTATCGACTCTGCCGGAGCCCTGGGTTTCAGAAATCACAACTGCTGCACAACTCCATGGTTGTGGAATCGGCATGCGCAGGCCGAAGAGCCAGAAGGCGCACTCCTTGGTGCCTCCCAGCAAGGATGCCCACAACTTGGATGCCCTTGGCAGGAAGTGCTTCCAGGGGGCAATACTGAATTGTCGGATCCAGGCATACCAGCTGTACGTGGGCATGTACCTGAGAGACCTGGCGAAGGAACTCGCTGGGTTCTCGGCTGGTCTCTCCAAGGAGCCTTTACAGAGCTTCAGGGGCCTGTCCAAAGTTGTCTGTGAGGGCTCAAAGTTTGTCTCGGGCGGCCTGTGATGGGTTTGAATCGGTGGCCCGGGTAGCTGCGGCTGGCATCAGTGCACACCGCCAGGCTTGGCTGCTGTCATCGGACCTCGAACAATGGCTTCAGGACAAGTTGGTCGATGTCCCATGCCAAGGGGAGAATCTCTTTGGCAAACCCATGACCGACAAGGCCGCAGAGCTGGAGACCGAGTACATGACGAGGACACGGCTCTCCAAGAAGACCTCTGCTCCTTCTCGCAAGAAGGGCTCATGTAAAAAGCCTTTTAGCCGAGGAAGGGTACTGCTTACCGAAGTTACCCCCATTATCAGACCTCCCCGGCTCCCCAACAGGGGCAGCAGGCCAAGGGACAGGGGCATGGTCCGCGGAAGCAGAAAGCCCCCAAACCCCAGGCACCAGTTCCGGCCCAGCCTGGGGAGTGGCTTTTGACTCCTGCAGCGTGGCCCCTCTTCCAACAGGAGCCAGGCAGACCACAGGAGACCGGCTTGCTTTGTATGCCCACAGGTGGACATCTATTACCACCGATGCCTGGGTCTTACAGGTGGTCTGGGAGGGCTATCTTCACCTATCCCAGGTGCCGCCTCATTTCCCAGGAGAGCCCCTCAGGTCTCCCCTTCACTGGGACCATCTTCTGAAGGAGTTAGCAGGCCTTCTCGAGGATCAGGCGGTAGAACCGGTGCCCCTCCACCTGCAGTTCAGGGGCTTCTACTCCAGGTACTTTCTGGTGCCATAGAGGACAGGAGGCCTCAAACCCATCCTCGAGAAGTTCATGATGCTCTCCCTTGGAATATTGCTGCCTTACCTCCGCCAGAGAGACTGGCTATGCTCCTTAGACCTAAAAGATGCATATACACACATCCTAATACACCCAAGCCACAGGCAATATCTGCGCTTTGTGGTGGGGGGCAATTACTACCAGTACTGGGTACTTCCCTTTGGCCTTGCCTCGGCCCCCAGGATGTTCACAAAGTGCCTGGCAGTGGTTGCCGCCTTTCTCAGGCTCCAAGGGGTCTTTGTCTTCCCCTATCTCGACTACTGGCTCATCAGAGGCACTTCAGCCATCGAGGACCACCAGGCCACAATTCGCACCATCCAGGTGCTGCAACACCTAGGGTTCATAATCAACTACCCCAAGTCCAGCCTCACTCCGACTCAACAGCTGGAGTTCATTGGGGCCATAATCCACACCCTTCAGGCGAAGGCCTATCTGCCTGCAGACAGGGCAAGCAGGCTTATGGCTCTGGCAGGATAAGTGAGTCGCAGGTCTGTAGTGTCAGCAAGACCATTCCTGTGCCTCCTCGGGCACATAGCTTCCACAGTCCATGTGACCCCGGAGGCCCGCCTCCACATGTGGACTGCTCAGTAGTGTCTCAGAGACCAGTGGTTTCAGGCCACAGGGCGCCTCCAGAACAGGATCAAAGTGTCCAGGTGTCTGGTATGGCCCCTGGCCTGGTGGCTCCAACCGCATCACTTGGAGGCGGGAATGGCTTTCCAGGCTCCTCTACACACGAGGATCCTTACCACAGGTGCATCCCTGTTGGGCTGGGGGGACCATTGCCAGGGTTTCTGTACTCAGGGAATTTGTTCCCCGAGTGAGAGGACCCAACAAATCAATTTCTTGGAACTCCGTGCCATCCGTCTAGCTCTAGAAGTTTTCAGGCAGCTCCTGGCCCACAAACTTGTCTTGGTGCAGACAGACAACCAGGTGGCTATGTTCTATGTGAACAAGCAGGGTGGTACGGGTTCCTGTCCCCTATGTCAGGAAACCCTGGACCTGTGCTCGTTTGCTGCCCGGCATAGTATTCGTCTCCAAGCAGTCTACCTGCCGGGCCAGGACAACTGGCTAGCCGATGGGCTTTGCAGGATTCTCCAGCCCCATGAATGGGAGCTGGACCACGGGGTAGCCAATTGGCTTTTCCGGACTGGGGACAGCCGGTGATGGACTTATTTGCGAGTCCGGACAATCACCAGTTGCCCCGTTTTCTGCTCCAGTCAGCCGCACCCGCACAGGGTGGCCACCGATGCTTTTCTGGTATCATGGTCCGTGGGCCTTCTGTATGCGTTTCTCCTGACGCCTCTGGTGACCAAGACTCTGTGTCAGAAAGGCCTTATACCAGATTCTATAGGAACCGGGTGGTGCTACGCATGCACCCCAAGTTACTTCCAAAAGTGGTCGTCTCATTCCATCTCAACCTGGAGGTGGTTCTCTCTACCTTTTTTCCCAGGCCGCATGCCAGTCGGATAGAGACAGTCCTGCATACCCTGGACTGTAAGAGGGCGTTGGCCTTCTATATCCAGCATATGCAAGTGCATCGGAAGGCTTCTCAGCTTTTCGTATCCTATGACACTAGTAAGCTAGGGGTGGCGGTATCAAAGCATACGCTGTCCACCTGGGTAGCAGACTGTATTGCCTGGGCATACAAGACAGCCGAGCTTCCAATGGAGGGTCGTGTTACGGCCCATAGGGTCAGGGCCATGGCGGCATCAGTTGCTCATTTCAGCTCTGTTCCTCTGGCAGACATCTGCCGGGCCACCACCTTGTCTTCGGGTCAGACCTTCGCAACCCATTATTGCCTGGACAGGGAGTCTCGACGGAACAGTGCCTTTGGCTAGGCTGTACTCCGTAACCTTTTCGAGGTCTAGGCAACTCCTGCCCTTCTGTGTTCAGGCTACCAGAGTGCTATTCCCTTAGTTTGGATTTCTATTGTGGCTGCTTGCGGATCTCGTAGAGGGAGCCTTTTCTAGCTATGGGTTCTTGGTAGCCTATAGCTGGGGAGTCCCATATGTGAGGACTGACTTCCTGCTTGTTCCTGGAGAAAGCATAGTTACTCACCTGTAACAGGTGTTCTCCAGAGACAGCAGGAATCAGTCCTCACGACCCTCCCTCCTCCCCTTGGATTTGCAGTCCTATTATTATTATTATATTTTGTTGGTTTTGCCATCTTTTTAGCTGTGTCATTTGAGCAAGAGGGCACCCTTGGGCGCATGTGTGGTGGCAACTCCCAAAGGCTTTCTCTGAAAGCTGGGGATTTGCTCCGCACAAGGGCTCCGTCGGCACCAACGTCACCCATATGTGAGGACTAATTCCTGCTGTCCCCAGAGAACACCTGTTACAGGTGAGTAACTACGCTTTCTGTGTGTAAAAAGGCTTTCATGTATATAAAAAGCTTTCGGAAGTTATCCTCCCTTCAGGTTACACAAAACACTTTGAAACACCTCAATGTGCAACCGGTGCAAATCAGACAAAGAAGGTGGTCACATGATTAGTTGCATTTTTACAAAAGAACATAAGATATGCCATACTGGGTCAGACCCAAGGTCCATCAAGCCCAGTATCCTGTTTCCAACAGTGACCAATCTAGGTCACATGTACCTAGCAGTTTCCCCAAAAGAGACAGGTTCCACAATGCTTGTACTGGGTCAAGCAGTGATATCCTGGGTCCCTACTTGCTGTGCTCTGCACGGATTGCAGTTGCCTTACATATTTTCTTCTGGCTAACCCATAGTAATCATGATGGGGCTTATTTTGTACATTAAACGTAACAGTCTCTGTGAACAGCGAAGGCTAGCAAAGTATGGAAACATGATGGCAGAAAAAGACCACATGGCCTATCTAGTCTGCCCTTCCATGTCAACCACTTCAACAGTCCCCTTTTCCCCTTTAGAGATCCTCTGTGTTTGTCCTTTGTTTTTTTAATTCAGATGCTGTCCTCATCTCTACTGGGAGACTGTTTTACTCTTTTCATAAAGAAATATTTCCTCATATTACTCCTGAGTCTATCCTCTTTCACCCTCTTCCTATGTTCCCTCGTAGCAGAACTTGCTTTCAATCGAAAGAGGCTCTCCTGTGCATTTATGCCATGGAGGTTTTAATTGTCTCAATCATATCACCTCTTTCCCACCTTTCCTCTAAAATATACATATTAAGATCCTTAAGTCTGTCCTCATATACTTTATAACAAAAACCACTAACCATTTTAGTAGCCATCCTCTGTACCGACTCCAACCTGTTTATATCCTTTTGAAGGTGCAGTCTCCAGAATTGCACACAATACTCCAAATGAGGTCGCACCAAAGACTTATACAGAGGCACTATCACCTCCTTTTTTCTGCTGGCCATTCCTCTCCCTATGCACCATTTTAGCTTTCGCTGTCGCCTTTTCTCCCTGTTTAGCTATTTTAAGATCATCAGACACAATCGCGCCTAGGTCCCATTCTTCTTTTGTGGACAGAAGTACTTCACACTCCCTATACTATATCGCTCCCTTGGATTGCTGCAGCCCAAATGCATGACCTTGCATTTTTTAACATTAAATCCTAGCTGCCAAATTCTAGACCATTTTTCAAGCTTAGCTAAATCCCAAGGCTGTTCAGTTTATTGAAAAGCCTCCTATGAGAAACAGTATCAAAGGCTTTGCTGAAATCTAGGTAGATCACATCCATCGCATATCCTTGATCTAGTTCTCTGATCACCCAGTCAAAAAACTCAGATTTGTTTGGCATGATCATCCTTAAAACCATGCCAAACTAATCTGATTGAGTTCTTTGAGTGGATGACCAGATAACAAGATAAAGGGCATGTGATGAATGTGATCTACCTAGATTTCAGCAAAGCCAACTGGTGCTTTTTGGATGTTTTGCCTTGGACACCCAAGATTTTACCTGGACTTCTTTTTCTTTTTCTTTTTTTTTAAAATGCTGCTCTCCATATCCTGCTGGACCAATCTAGACAAGTGGGTTGTGTTCCCTTACCAGCAGACTGGTGGAGACAGCCAATGAAAAGACCAGATTTCAGTGGCATCATTCCTGTGCCTTTATGTGCCTCAGCCACCAGAGGTCTCTTCAGTATTTCTTTGTCTTCAGCAGATGATGGATAGATTTTCTTCTCTCTGAAGAAAATCTGAAAATTGAGAAAAAAAGATTGATCAAACGCTCATGAACGACCACCTTGAGGGTGACTCACTTGAGCATGATGTGGGAGACTCTACTAGAATGCGGTCTTTTTGTTAGCCATAGGAAGAGAGAAAATTGGTTCAGCTCCACACGCTTATGATAAGAGCCTGTTGAGCAGACAGAAATTGGAAGGATTTGGAAGGATCTGAAGAGTGCAGCAGCCTCGTACAACCTCGATGCTCCCTCCCTCTTCCTCTTCCCCCCCCCCCCCCAAACCCCTCTCTCTCCCGAAGATTGCAGAAGGTTCTCAGAGGGATCTTCTGCCAGCCACCTTAAACACAGTGCTGTAAAAGTCAGTAAAACAGTTTGAGGGGAGTAGAGCTGAGCCTGGCATGGATTCTCTGCCTGGGGCTCTCACGGGGTGAAAACCAAGGCTTGACCTTGTCATTGTCCTTATTGGGGGCTTCTGATTATGTCTTCCTGGAACACATTTCAGGGTGGACCACTGGCCACTGTCGCTGTGGTGTGGAGGTTTCCTGCAGTTCTCTGAGAACAAGCAGGGTCTGTCCTTGCATATGGGTGACGTCATCACCGACGGAACCCTTGTGGAAGCATCTCCCCAGCTTTCAAAGAAAGCCTTTGGAAGATGCACCAGGCATGTGTGGTCCCCTTCCTGCCCAAGAGTGCCACCTTGTCTCCTTTCTTCCATGGAGCCCTTCGGACATCTATCCAGTTTCCCCCAGAAAAAGGTTCCTTTCTCACCCCCGAGCCAGCTCGTCTTGGCATCGCTATTTGAGTTCATCTTTTTGTTTTCTTCAGGTGTTCTGCGACCGGCGTTTTGCGCCCTTTTTTGGCCGCAGGTCTCATGCCTGGGAGCCAGGGCTCCCGTTTTCCAGCCTTCAGCGATTCAAAAAATATGATCGGTGCGGTAAGATGATGTCCCTCACTGATCCACATGACTGCTGCCTCCGCTCTCTTATAGAAACATAGAAAAATGATGACAGAAAAAGACCACATGGCCTATCTAATCTGTCCTTCCATATCAACTACAACAGTCCCCTTTTTACCTTTAGAAGATCCTCTGTGTTTGTCCCATGCTTTTTTGAATTCAGATACCGTCCTCATCTCTACCACCTCCACTGGGAGACTATTCCACGGATCCACCACTCTTTCCATAAAGAAATATTTCCGCGTATCACTCCTGAATTTATCCCCTTTCACCCTCATCCCATGTCCCCTCATAGCAGTACTTGCTTTCAATTGAAAGAGGCTCTCCCCCGTGCATTTCTGCCATGGAGGTATTTAAACGTCTCAATCATATCACCTCTATCCCGCCTTTCCTTTAATGTGTACATTATTTATTTATTTATTTTTATTTATTTGCAACGTTTTTATATACCGCCATTTCCTAAGATCAGTGGCGGTTTACATTGAACATAAGTCAAAATACAGAGAACAATGTGAAATACAGAGTAACAATAAGTAACTATCCAAAATACATGGAACTTTAAGCAACTTTGTACAGTTAAGGAGGTTCAGAACTATTTACAGTTTTGACATAATTTACATATATACAGGTTTTAGTTATCAGCTTAGGTAGGAATGTGGGTAGTAGTAAATTGTATAGGAGTAATAGATGCAGACTGTATTATGGGGGATGGGAGGTTGTATCCATACAACAATCCATATTGGAATAATGTTGTGTAAAGAGGTGAGTTTTTAGTTCTCTTCGAAACATTTGTAGGTCTTTTATCTCTCTGAGCTGAGCAGGGAGGTTATTCCACAAAGTGGGTGCAATATATGAGAAGGCGCTGCTGCTTGTTATTTGTTTGGTCTTCCTTATTAAGTTAGGCACTAGGATGGTGTTCAGATTCCTCCTTCTTCTAGCTCTGTTATCAGGTGGGTTATGAATCAATGTGGATAGGTATGATGGGGCGATCTTATGAATTAATTTGAATGTGGTCAATATGATTTTATATTGAATCCTACTCGATATGGGTAAGCAATGAAGTGCGTGTAAGGTTGGAGTAATGTGATCAGTAAGTTTGGCTTTGGATATTATTCGTGCCGTAACATTCTGGGCCATTTGAAGGATTTTTAAATTTTTCTTTGTTATTCCTTGCAAAATACTATTACAGTAATCAAAGTGAGGGGTTATTAAGGCTTGAGTAATAGTTCTAAAATCATTGTTTTCTAGTAGTGGTCTAAGTTGTTGGATCGATCTGAGTTTATAATAAATTGTTTTGGTTATTTTCTTAATGTGAGATGTAAAGCTAAGGGTTTTGTCAAGGGTGACGCCAAGATATTTGATTTCGTCTTTAACTGGAAAGGTAAAATTCAGGAGTTTGACGTTTGAAGGTGGGGAGAAGTTTGTGTTTCTTGAAGTAAATAATACTTCTGGGGTTTTTTTAGATTTAAGTTCATATTATTTGATCGAAGCCAGAGTTCAGCTTCAGTGAGGCATGATGCTAAATTATCATAGTTGGGATCAAGTATGTTGATTGGGGAGAACAACATAATGTCGTCCGCATAAATATGATAATTCAATTTATATTTTTTGAAAATGGTGCATATCGGTTGTAGATACAGATTGAATAGGAGGGCGGATAGAGCAGAGCCCTGTGGTATTCCCTGTTCTTGAGGAAAAGTAGGTGATGACATTTGGTCAACTTGCACATATTGTGAACGGTCCGAGATATATGACTTAAACCATTTAAGAGTTTGTTTCTGTAATCCTAGCTGACTGAGTCTTGATATGAGTATATTATGATTTACACTGTCAAATGCAGCGGATATGTCAAGAAATACCAAGATGAAGGCTTGCTTCGTGTTGTCTAGACCTTTAATGACAGTGTCTAGTAGGACAAGTAGTAAGGTTTCCACACCGTGGAAGGGGCGAAACCCATATTAATGATCATCAAGGGGGGCAGATTTATCTATATAATCCTGAAGTTGAAGTTGGACAGCTTTTGCGATAATTTTAGCTAGGAAGGGAATACTTGCAATCGGACGATATGATGATGGGTCATTGTCATTTAGTGTTTTGTTCTTAAGAATGGGGCGGATTGCAGTTAATATGAGTTCCTTAGATAACAGTCCTTGCTGAAGAGATTTGTTGACTATGTCTAATATAAAGGGGACTAGTACAGTTTTAGATGTCTTAATCCAGGATACCGGGCAAGAATCTAGGATGGATGTGGTTGTGTTAATTTTAGTGATTATGTTAAGTAGTTGCTTTTTGTCAATAAGATGGAAAGAGTCCCAAACATTGCCATTGTTGGCTGTGTTTGGGGTGGGGGGGGGGGGGTATCGGTATAGAAGACAGCTTAAGTTTACTAGCAAAATAGTTTGCTAGTTCTTGTGGGTTAATGGGTACCCTGCTTGTTTTAGCAGTTGGGGTTTTAGTTAATGATTTTACAATTTTAAATAATTCCCTAGGGCGGTTGATAGCTTTTGATAGAATACTTGTGTGGTATTGTCTTTTGGCATTGTTTGTGGCTGACCTATAGTTATTAAGAGTTGAAAAATACAGTTCGCGGAGTTCTGGTGTTTTATTTATTCTCCATTTGGCTTCTAATTTTCTAAGTTTTCTTTTCATTAAAGTTAGTTCATGCGTGTACCATTTTTCAGATGATCTTTATACCGTCTATTAGCTTTGCTGGCTAGTGGTTTGGATGCTGCTTTTATTACAGTGTTCCAATTTCTAATAGCTTTGACTAGACTGTTTTCTATCTCTAGCTGGGGTACAATTGCTCCAAGAAATTCTTCTGATATAAATGGACGAAATCATGGCTCTTGATATGATTTAGCTTGGTGGGGATTAGATTTGCATGACATATTGATAGAAAATTGTATCATAAAGTGGTCAGTCCATGGAATCTGAGTTATTGTGGGAGGGGTATATTGGGGTAATTCGATTAAGTGTTCAGGAATGAATACAAGATCAAGGGTGTTACCTTTGATGTGTGTAGGGTGTCTTATTGTCTGTATAAAGCCCATGTCAGCCATCGATTCTAGGAAGGCCGAGGTTTGTGTGTTATTGAGGGTTGCTAGATTAAAATCACCCAGAATGATATGAGGTTTAATCATTGAGGCTTTACAGGTTGTTTCTAGGATGGTTGTTATGTTTTGGTCATCAGATGTAGGGGGCCTATAGAAAAGGCAGATGGCTATGTTTTTATTTTCTATCTTTAGGATATTAAGATCCTTAAGCCTGTCCACATATGCTTTATAATGAAGACCACTAGCCATTTTAGTAGCCACTCTCTGTACTGACTCCATCCTGTTTATATCCTTTTCAAGGTGCGGTCTCCAGAATTGCACACAATACTCCAAATGAGGCCAAACCAAAGACTTATTCAGAGGCACTATCACCTCCTTTTTTCTGCTAGCCATTCCTCTCCGTTTGCACCCAAGCATCCTTCTAGCTTTTGCCGTCGCCTTTTCTACCTGTTTAGCCACATTAAGATCATCAGACACAACCACGCCTAGGGTCCCGCTCTTCTTTAGTGGACGAAAGTACTTCACCCCCTATACTATATTGCTCCCTTGGATTGCTGCAGCCCAAATGCATGACCTTGCATTTTTTAACATTAAATCCTAGCTGCCAAATTCTAGACCATTCTTCAAGCTTAGCTAGATCCCTCCTCATGTTATCTACACCTTCCTGGGTGTCTACAGATTTTGGTATCATCCGCAAAGAGGCAAACCTTAACTGACAGCCCTTCCGCTATATCGCTAACAAAGATGTTAAATAAAAATCGGACCAAGGACAGATCCCTGGTGCACATCACTGGTAACTTCCTTCTCCTCAGAGTGAGCTCCATTTATTTATTTATTTATTAACTGTATTTATATCCCGCTTTTCTCCGGGTCAAAGCGGTGTAACACATAACGGGGGGGGGGGGAGGAATCAATGGTTATAGGGTGGGGCAACATTAATGATTTGGGATGGACATAGACATGTACAATCCTGTAGTTTCTAATCATGAGTTCTTGATGAGGGGGGTGGAGTTTCTGTTCAAAGGTGTTCATGGAATAGGACTGTTTTTAGCTGTTTTTTGAATGATGTGAGATCATTGTTGTTCCTGATGTGGTTCGGCAGAGAGTTTCAGAGTGATGGAGCATAAAGTTCGAAGGCTCTGTTGCAGGTCCGTTGTGTGGACTTGGTTCTTTTGTGGGGGACGGTGATGGAGTTATTGGAGGATTGTCTGGTTGTTCTGCTGTGGGTCGGGCGAGGCAGTAGGTTGTGGAGCGGGGTGTTCTGTGTTTGGTGGATGGTTTTGTGGGTGAGTAGGATAGCTTTGTACTTGATTCTTGCTTCAATGGGAAGGATGTGTAGGTCTCTTAGGATTGGGGTGATGTGGTCCCGTTTTTTCGCGTTCTGAATAATTCTTGCCATGGTATTTAAGGCAGTGCGGAGGGGGTTGGTTTGTGTGGCGGGTAGTCTTTGGTAGATTATGTTGCAGAAGTCCAGATGTGGGAGTGTCACAGCCTGCATTACTGTCCTGAAGTCCTGAGGTTCGAGGAGGGGTCGGAGACGTTGTGCAGTTTTAGCTTTGTGGAGTATAGTTCAGGCGGTCTTGTTGATTTGATGCTGAAGGGTTAGAGCTTGGTCAGTGATAATGCCTAGATATCTTATTTGTGGTTGTGTTTGAATTTGCGTGGTTCCCATGCTGAGGTGGGTAGGTGGCTTGAAGTCTGGGTCTTTTGTTACTATAAGAGCTTCGGTTTTCTTTGTTAATGGATAGGTTGTTCTCTTGTAGCCAGTTGGATACGTCAGTGAAGCAGGCTGATAGTTGGTCATTTGTTGGGTTTGTGGTTGTAATTGGTGCGTAGAGCATTATGTCGTCGGCATAGATGTGGAAGTTGAAGTTGTGGGTGCGTATGACTGAGCAGAGTGGACGGAGGTAGATATTGAAGGGCATGGCTGATAATGTGGATCCTTGAGGTACTCCTTGATGATGTTGGTAGGGGGGCGAGGTTGAGGTGCTGGTGCGGATCAGTTGCTGTCGGTTAGTTAGATATGACCTGAACCATTGGAGTACAGTATCTTTGATTCCAGTTGTTTGGAGTCTGTGTATGAGGATGTCGTGGGAGATGGTGTCAAAAGCTGCTGAGATATCTAGGAAGATCAGGATGTATCCGGAGTGTTTCTCTTGGGTTCCTATGATGAAGGGTGTTCATCAGTGTGGTCATGAGGGTCTCGACTCCATGTAGTGACCGGAATCCATGTTGCTGTGGGTCTAGTATGTTGTTGATGTCCAGATGTTCTTGAAGCTGACGTTGGACTATCTTCTCTATTATCTTGGCAGTGAGGGAGAGGCTTGCTACTGGTCTGTAGGAGGTGGGGTCTAGGGGGTCTAGGTTGTGCTTTTTCAGGGTTGGTCGAATGATTGTGGTATTGAGGGCGTCTGTCATGTGTCCTTGGGTAAAGGATTCATTTACGATGTGGGTTAATGGTGTACTCAGGTCCTCTTTGGTTTTCTTTATCCAATCTGTAGGACAAGGGTCCAGCAGGGAGGTGGTGGTGTTCAGGCAGGAGATGGTGGAAGATATTTCTTCTTTTGAGGTTGTGTTGAACGTGTTCCAGACTTTTTTTATGATGGTGCATGGATCTGTCTTACCTGTACCCTTTGTTGCCTCCCACTCAACGAATTTCTAACCCAAGCAGTAACTTTAGGGTCCATCCCTAGGGTGCTCAGTTTGTTTATAAGTCGCCTGTGAGGAACGGTGTCAAAGGCTTTTCTGAAATCTAAATACACCACATCTAGGGCTCTCCCTCGGTCCAACTCCCTGGTCACCCAGTCAAAGAAGTCAATCAGATTTGTCTGACAAGACCTGCCTCTGGTGAATCCATGCTGCCTCGGATCCTGTAATCCGCTGGACTCCAGAAACCTCACTATTTTCTCTTTCAGCAGCATTTCCAATAATTTACTCACCACCGAAGTTAAACTAACCGGCCTGTAGTTTTCAACCACATCCTTACTTCCGCTTTTGTGTGAAGGCACCACATGAGCCTCTCTCCAGTCCTTTGGCACCACTCCCGACTCCAACGAGGCATTGAAAAGGTCAGTCAGTGTTGCTGCTAGAACGTCCCCAAGTTCCCTCAGTATTCTAGGGTGTATCCCATCCGGTCCAGTCGCGTTGTCTATTTTAAGTTTAGCTAGTTTCTCATGAACACAGTCTTCTGAAAACTGTTCAAGACGCCCCTCGCTTCTGTTCCTGTTTGTGGGTGTTTTCTGATGTCCTCTTCCTGGTTCTTCATCTGTGAACACAGAACAGAAATATTTGTAAAGCAATTCCACTTTATCGTCATCAGCTTCTACATAACATCTACATAAGGCCAATATGTGATATTATCAAAAAAACACAAAATACAATACAAAATATACACTGATGATATCATGGTATACACTCCTGTTGAAATACACAAACCCAACCTCTGGAGCATAACGGCATGTGTACAAGACATGGTTAAATGGTTCAATAACAACTTGTCAATAAATTACAAAAAGACAGAGACTCTCTTCATCACCAGGGACACATCATTTACCCCACCACAAACAATCTCAGTACTGCAAAAGCAAATAATAGTCAAAAAAGAAATTAAATATCTAGGAGTAGTCATAGACCAAAGCCTCACCATGCAATCACACATTGCAAAAACCACCGCAAATGCTTACTTTAAGATGAAGGTAATAAGAAGACTTAAACCAATTCTAGACCCTGATCACTTCCGAACCATCTGTCAGGCAATTATCACACCAACGCTCGACTATTGCAATTCACTATACCACGGGCTCCCAAAGCAAACCATCTTACCACTTCAACAAATGCAGAACACTACAGCTCGCCTAATCACAGGAACGGACAGATATGGACATATCACACCAATTCTTAATCAATTACATAGGCGCGTAATATATGCACGAATCCAATACAAAGCAACACTAACCATATTCAAGATCATTCACCAGCTATCAGCAAACATCCTGCAAGACACGATAACTAAAGAGTCAAGTAACCCACCCAGGAGAAATAACAATAAGAACATCATTATTCCACTTCTTTGATACTAAAGGACCATACAAGCCAACTCTGAAAGAGCAATTTCACTCTATGTTCTATCTTTATGGAACTCCCTCCCAGATGACATACGTGCAATTTAAGGCATTAAGGATTTTAGAAAGAATCTAAAAACACTTCTTTTCAAGAATCACTTTGATCATATTACATAATCACCTGAAGTTAACATGATCTAAGCCACCTAGGAATATAAGCTTTTGCTATGGACTGGTAGATGCTATATGCAATATAATTAAACTGTATATACTGTAGTTATGTTTCAACTCTCATAATACTGTACATAGTTTTTACACTACCTTTACCCAATATAACCCGTTCTTTGTACAACTTTAGCCACTGTTTAACTGTTCTATGTATGTTTCAAGTTATAATGTAAACGGCTTTGAGTGAAGGACAAAGTGGTATAAAAAATGTTTAAATAAATAAAATAAATAAAAATAAAAAAATATTCCTCCCCTTCACCCTTAAGTCTGACAATACCACTTTTGCCCTTCCTCTTCTCACTAACGTATCTGAAAAATGTCTTATCCCCCCATTTTATTGCATTGACTATTTCCTCCTCTTTTTGAATCTTTGCTTTCCTGACTACTTTGCTAGCTTCTCTGTTTTTCCAAATATAGTTGCCGATTTTCCTCTCTCTGTGATCTCTTGTATTTCATGAAGGCCTCCCTCTTTTACTTCACCTTTTCAGCTACTTCTTTCGAAAGCCATAGCGGTCTCCTTTTCCTTTTACCTTTATTTACCATTTTAACAAAAATGTTGGTTGCCCTTAAAATATCCCCTTTCAGTTTTGCCCACTGTTTTTCTACATCCCCCATCTGTTCCCATCCCGCTAACGACTCCCTGAAGTATTGGCCCATCTTGGCAAGTTATTTTTCCTAAAGTCTAAGACCCTTGCTTTTGAATGGATCTAACAGCCCTAGTCCTAATATTGACAACTTGTCCTAATGAAATCTGCCTCAGCAGCTTGCAAGTTGTAAATATGTATATAACCTCACAAATGTCAAACTGTATAATTCCAGTTCTGTGTTATGTAAATGTACAAAATGTTTGCTGTGTAAAGTTCCATGTAAACCGCTACTGATCGCTGGAAGAAGCGGTATATAAATGTAACCAAATAAAATAAATAAATAATACATTGAACCACACCATCTGGTGATCACTGGATGCAAAATGGTCTCCCACTATAATATCAGAAACACTTTCACCATTGGTAAGTACCAATATGGCCCCTTCACGTGTGTGTGGTCTGTTACCAATTGCCTGAATAGTTCTCCCTGTAGAGAATCCAGGATCTCTTTACTTCTAGATGATACTGCAGCAGGAATGTGCCAAACAACATCTGGCATATTGAAATCCGCTATCAGTAGCACTTCCCCTTTCCTAGCAATGCTGAGTATGTCTTCAATTAATTCTCTGTCCACTTCTTCCTCTTGTGAGGGAGGTCTGTATATCACGCCAATGCAAATAGTTTTCTCTTTCCCTCTTTCTAGTTTAACCCACAGTCCCTCCTCTCTTCCTTTTAAGCTCTGTAATTCCAAAGCTTTAATATTATTTTTTACATATAGTGCCACTCCTCCTCCCCTTCTTCCTCCCTGTCCTTTCTGAATAAAGTATAGCCTGGTATAGTTACATCCCAGTCCTGGTTTTCTGTGAACCATGTTTCTGTAACTGCCACTAAATCCAGGTCAGTCACTCCCATCAAAGCTTCAACATCAGGGATCTTATTTCCCATGCTACGGGCATTTATACACACTGCTTTCCATATGTTACCCCTTTTACCCATTTCCATAAAGAAAATCCCCAGAGGTGGAATGCAAGAAGTCAAAACCCTCTAAGACCGCCCCAGAGGACGGGTCTGGGAAATTGGGAAAATCTCATTCCAGACCCTGCAGCCCTAGGCATGGGTCCGAAGGGTCGGAGAGGGAGCGGCCTGACATGCTGCCCTAGAAGGGGTTGTCGGCAGCCAGCGACCGGTCTCGGACACCCCCATGACAGAACAGATGCCGGGCCTGTAGATCAGGATGGTGGCCTTGGCGCGCAGTATCTCTGACCTCATGGCTCAAAGCAGGCGTTCATGTCCAGTTACTCTGGGCCATCCATCCCAATGATGGGACCCTCGACATCGAGGGCTTCTCCAGAAGTCGAGCTGATCCTCGAGCGCTATTGGCCTGAAGAGACACATCAACAGAGGACGAGATTCTAATCCCATTTCTTGAGGCATCGTTCCTCCCCAGCCAGTGCCTGCGGTTCAGACTGCTGTTCTTCCGAAGGCGGCAGGCCTCAGGATCTGGTGACACCAAGATATGCCCTTGGACCTGTCTCTTCCAATATCCCGGCACTGTTCTCTGCCCAAGGGTGTCTCCTTCCTGGACTTTGTGTGGGACATGGCACTCGCCGTCGAGACTGAAACGGAGGATTACCCCTGCACGGAGGAACTGGAGATTCTCCAGTACGAGGCCCCTCTGAAGGAGGCCCTCACGATGCCTGTCTGAAGGAGTCCCTCACGATGCCCATTCCTCCGATCTTCATGCGCCGCCTCCTCGGTGCCTTTTGTAAGCAGACGGCTCTACTCCATGTACCGAATCTGCCAAAATCCTGGGTTCCAGAAACCCAACTCTCACACAACTCGATTGTCGAGTCTGCCATGCATGGACTCAAAAGCCAAAAGACCCATTCCTCTGTGCCCCCCGGTAGGGAGGATCGGATCCTTGATGCCCTCGGCTGAAAGGCCTTTCAGGGCTCTATGCTTGTATGCCAAGTCCAATCATACCAATTATACATCCCTATGTATCTCAAGGAGCTGGTGAGGGAGTGCGCCTGTTTCTCAGCAGGCCTTGATGGGGAATATCTCCAATGGTTCAAGTCACTGGCCTCGGCGGTCAAGGAGTGCTCGAAGCTCTTATCTTAAGCAGTATATGACGGCTTCGAGTTCTCAGCCAGAGTAGCCGCCACGGGTATCGGGGCCCAACGCCAGGCCTGACTGCAGTCGTCTGACCTCAAACAATGGGTTCAGGACAAACTCATCGATGTTCCCTGTATTGGAGAGAATCTCTTTGGGAAACCTATGGCAGACAAAGCGGTTGAAATAGAGACTGCATTCCTGATAATGACCAGACTCTCTAAAAAGAAAAGAACCAAGGGAAGAAGCCCTTATTCCTGAGGAAAAAGGGTATTTTTGCAATGCCCAACAGTTCCAAGCCGTCTCTGCCCCGCAGCAGGCCAGCAGCACAAAGGGCAAGGGGAAGACCCCCAAGACCCATGCCCCGGCCCAGCCTGGAAGGAGTTTTTGATTCCTTGGGCATGACCTCCCTCCCCCCCAGGACGTCCCTTACATTTCACAGGGGGGCATCTGGATCTGTTTGCCTACTGGTGGTCCACCATCACCACCGATTCCTGGGTACAGCAAGTTATCAGGGAGGGTTACCTCCTCCACCTGCAACAGATGCCACCCTCTTTGCTTTCCAGGAGAACCTGCCAGGCCTCTCCTCCACCAGGCTCTGTTCCTCCACCAGGCTCTCTTTCTCAAGGACAAGGCAATAGAGCCCAAACACCTCTGGGGCAAAGGCTTCTACTCCAGATATTTTCTCATTCCCAAATGAACAGGGGACCTCAGGCCCATCCTAGACCTGCTGGACCTGAACATATTCCTGGTGAGGGAGAAGTTCAAGATGCTCTCCCTTGGAACTCTGCTGCCATATCTCCAGCAGGGAGACTGTCTGTGCTCCTTAGACCTAAAGGATGCTTATACACACATCCTGATCCATCCCAGCCACTGAAAAAAACTCTGGTTCATGGTGGGAGGAGGTCACTACCAATACAGGGTGCTGCCCTTTGGGCTGGTTTCATCACCAAGGGTCTTCACCAAGTGTCGAGCAGTGGTCGCAACCCAACTTCGTCTCCAAGGGACCTTTATCTTTCCCTACCTGGATGACTGGCTCATAAGGATAGGCACAGCTGCAGAGGTGCTCCACGCCACCGAGCATACCGTACACACCCTGCAGCACCTGGGGTTCATCAACAACTACCCCAAGTCCCACCTTTCCCCGGCTCATTGCCTGGAGTTGATAGGGGCTCAGCTAGACACCCTCCAGGCCAAGTCCTTCCTCCCTCTGGAGAGGTCAGAACGCCTCAGGGCACTAGCCACAGAGGTGCAGCACTGCCGGTCGCTGCCCGCCCACCTTCTCTTCCGCCTGCTGAGCCACATGGCCTCAACAGTCCAAATAACCCCTTACGCCTGTCTACACATCAAGGCAGCTCAGTAGTGGCTCCTCTCCCAGTGGACACAAGCCAAGGGCAGGCTGTGACACAAGAGAGACCTGCCACCTGATGGATTCCTTGGACTGATGGCAACTTCCGCTCCACCTTCAGGCCTGGATACCCTTTCAGGTATGCATCTACCCCCAAAGGGTCCTAATCACAGATGCCTCCCTGCTGGGTTGGGGAACTCATTGTGATGACATCCGCAAACAAGGCAGTTGACCCCAGGCAGATTGCCAGTTGCAAATCAACTTTCTGGCCCTCCGGACGATATTCCTAGTCCTCCGAGCCTTCCAATATTGGCTGCAACGCCAGTCTATGCTGGTCCAGACGGACAATCAAGTTGCAATGTTCTACGTGAACAAGCATGGGTGCACGGAGTCATACAAGAACTATCACCGGGGATATCCACAATGGTAAACCTATCCCTAACAAAAGGATTCATGCCTCCTGAACTAAAGATCTCATCCATAAGACCACATTTAAAGAACAACAATCCCGACCCTAGATCTCCGATGACTTATCGATCCATTTCCAGCAAAAATAATTGAAAAGGCAGTTCTAAAGCAATTGCAAGACCACATTGATATAAACGTTCCACTAGACCCACATCATCATGGATTCCGGCAATATCATGGGATAGAGACACTCCTAACCTCCCTAATGAACACTCTCCTCAAAGGAATAGAATCTACCAAACAAGGCTTCATACTAATATTCATTGACGTATCATCTGCATTCGACTCCATAATCCACTCCATACTGCTGGACAGACTGGCCGAGATAGGTATTAGCGGAACCCCTCTGACATGGTTCTTCTCATACCTCTCGGGCTGCCATTCACAGGTCAGGATAAAGAACAGAACCTCCAAACCTTTCCAAATCAGCCAAGGGGTACCGCAGGTCTCCTCACTGTTGGCCTTCCTTCTCAACATATATATTCAACGAGTCTGCAAAATTATACAAAACCACAATATACATTACCACCTCTACGCAGATGACTTGATGATCAATACCTCTTTTGACACTAGAAAACCTGACTACACCAACATCACCAATTGCATGAAATCAATCTCAGAATGGCTTACACGCCACAACCTCTTAATCAACTACAACAAATCTGAGGCCTGTCAGACTGCTGCCTAGGGTGAGAACTTACACAATCTTGACGATGCATATATTCATATGATTCTTGCAAGGTATTGTGGGTATTGTAGTTCATTCACTCCCAAACACAGCTGATGACAATAATTGAGTTGTGAAACCAAGTGGTAAGGTCAATAAAATACTTCTTTTATTGATGGGGTTTAATTCACCCAGCACAAGTATGCTTGATAGCAATATAAATGAGGTTACTTGCTTGCAGTGCTTAAATGGATAACAAAAAGTCACAAAGTAAACCAGAAAACAACCTTCAGCTTGTCAGGCAATTAGCTAATGTTTTCTTAGCAAATAATTACCAAATACAAAGGCACAAAGAAAAGAATAAACTTTGCTGGTTAGGTTAACTTCTGCTTATTTTCCACGCAGATCCCAGCAGTGATTCTCCCTTGCTCACACACACAATCAGGTGCAGCTTTAATTACTATCAATTGACCAGCTGGAAGCCTTTAGCTGGCTGGCTGCTACTGTGTGAGCCCAAATCCTGCTTTAAGAGCTGTTTGCAGTGGAAATAAAGAACAAAGTTAGGTTTCTTTGTGATGGCTGATGTGTTTGCTCACAGAAAGCTAGCAATAGCATTTAGATAGAGAACAGTCCATGTAAACCGTACTTTCATCTGCTGTATCTCCCCCTTCATCAATCAGCATAGGGTCACTATCATACATTGGTACAGACGAGCCTTTCATTAAGGCACTATCATGAGAATGCTTATTCCCTTGCTGCCATTCTCTATTATAGATAGGGTCTGGATCAGTGTTCATACCTGAGCCTCTCCTGCCATCATAATTCCTCTCTGTAAAGCCTGGCCAGTATGTAATCCAATTCTGATGTCCAGCCTTCCAATCTTGATCCCTGGACACTGGATCTCCTCTCACATACCTTCTGGCCTTGGTCTGAAAGTCCCTTCCACGTGCAGTCTTCTCTCTTCCAGGTAGCCACTGGTGATTCCTATCTCTGCCATTCCATTCCTCTGGCTGAATCCAGTCCAATGGACTCTGCTGGCACTTGGAATACCTCCCAGTATGGGTACTGCCTTGGACTCTCCCAGACCATCCAATGGGCTTTCTTCTCTTCCTTCCAGAGAGTTTCCTTCTTTCTCTATCCGCTTGGCTTGGCTTCTCTTCCTCCAGGTGATACTGGTGCTTGAGCTTGTAGCCGTTGCTGTCTCTGTTTCTGTATCTCTTCCTGAAGCTCTTTCTGTAGCTGTTCTTGAAACTGTTATCTGAAGAATAAGCTCTATTCTTATCCTGTTCTAATGTGTGCTGCTCCCTAACACAGTGCAGCTGTCTTGAATCAGGCCCTGCCCTTTGAGATGAGTGCTTAGGGATTACCTCATAGCTCTCTTGATTGCACACACATTTTCTCACTTCAGCCCCTCTCATGGCTGCTGGAAACCTGGTGCATTCTGGGACTGGTAGTCTTTTATGTGAAAACTCTGTTTTCTTGCTTCTACCAGAACTGACAGGTTGCTTGTTCAGAGTCACATCATCTTTTCTATAGCTCCTACCTGAGCTATGATAAGCTTCCTTATCACAGGCCCTGACAGTCACCAAAGACGCTACTTACATCCCCCCAGATAACCTCATAATTTGAAGCCAGACAATCCCGGTAAAAAACGAAGTAAAATACCTGGGGGTACTCCTACACCAGAGACTCAACCTTCAAGCGCACATTAAGAAAGTCACCTCCAAAGCGTACTATAAAATTAAGATTCTCCGTTTCTCCAGGACCAAGCAGGAAGTCAGTCCTCATTTATGGATACCCACAATGAATATGCATGGGAGAGATTTGCATATAATGGACGCAGTGTATGCAAATCTCTCTCATACATATTCATTGTGGTTATTCTGAAAACCCGACTGGCTAGGTGGGTCCCGAGGACAGGGTTGAGAACCCCTGTTGTAGATCATTATGATTGATTTGTAGCATATGCATGATCGGATAGGAAGCCAGTGGAGGGAGTATAATATTGGGGTAATATGGTTGTGTCTTTTTGTGCCTGTTATTAATCTAGTCACAGTGTTTTGTGTTATTTGTAGGACCTATGTTGTACTGTGGGTAATCCCTGAAGGAGTAGGATGCAATAATCCAGTTGTGGGGTGATTATGGCCTGGCATACTGTGCAGAAGTGGTTGTGGTCTAGTAGGAGGTGTAAGTTAGAGTAGTTACTCACCTGTAACAGGTGTTCTCCAGGAGCAGCAGGAATCAGTCCTCACTTATGGGTGACGTCGGCGCCGACGGAGCCCTCGCGGAGCAATTTTCCCCAGCTTTCGAAGAAAGCCTTTGGGAATTGCAGCGCGCATGCGCGGTCCCCTTCCCGCCCAAGGGTGCCATCTTGCTCAGTCTTTTTTCCGCGGAGCCCTACAGACGTAGTTTGTGATCGCCGCTGAAAAAGTAGATTTTTTTCGTTTGTTTTTCTCGGTTCGACGCCGTGTCCTCTTCCCGCCCGGCCTCGATACTCCCATATCGAGTCCGTTCACATTTTTTTCGGTTTTTGTCCTTCGTGACTGGCGTTCCCGCCACTTTTTTTTTTTCTCTTTCACTGGCAGCACGGTCTTTTGACCTCGCAGGGGCCCTTTTTCCCCCGATGGCTGCCAGCGGGTTAAAAAGTGTGATCGCTGTACCAGACGTATGTCTCTTACCGACACACATGACTGCTGCCTCCGTTGCCTCGGACCCAATCATGACTCGATGAGTTGTGGTCCGTGCAACAAAATGTCCTCGAAGGCGTCGAAGAGTCGGCAGTCGCAAAAGGAGCGAATCTTCTCTGACTCCGCGTCCGGTCGGGCCCGGACCTCATTGGAGGCTTCGACATCTCGTGACTCCGGCCCCGAGCATCGTCGGAGTTCCTCTGAGCGGGGGTCTCCCGCCCGGGAACATCGTCGGAAGAAGAAACCCACGAGGGCGGCGTCGGAGGACGCTCCTGGTCCTTCGAGGGCCCGGTCGCATAGCCCCGTCAGCCGCCCCGGGTCCTCGGAGACGGAGAGGCCTTCGAAGCATCCTCGTCACGAAGTTGAGTCTCCTGGACACGTGAGTACTGTAGTCCTCGTGGACTCACCTCCGAGGGAGCCGACGTCGGGCCCGACACCGTCGGGGCCCGAGTCGGGGGCTGCTGGGTCTTCTGAGTTTGGTCTCAGATTGACGGCCTTGGAGAGCATTTCGCTGCCTTCATGGACCAGCAGCGGGCATCGATGACTGGCCTCGCCAGTGCATCTGCCCCGACCACCGGGATGTCGACCCCGGAGGCCAAGCCGATCCTCGAGTCCATACGAGCTCGAGTCGATCCTCGGCCGAGGTCTCCCTTGGCCTCCCGTGCGGGACCGAGGTTGTCGACGCCGGCGTCGGGGCGGAGGTCCTCGGCACTCGCCCGCACGGAGCCACTCGATTCCTCCACGGAGGAGTCGGGCTGGGACACGGAGGAGGACGAGTCACCCGGTTCTTTCCAGACTCGGTGCGTCCCCTCCGACTCGCCCGAGTCGGAGCCTCGGAGACGATCCCCCCCGGAGGATACCCGGTTCTCCGATTTCGTGAGGGCAATGGCCAAGGCTTTGGCCTTCCCCGCGGATCTGGAGGAGGAGCCTCGAGCCGAAGAGCTCGAGGCCATCCAGTATGGCTCTCCCCCGAAGGAGGCCTTTACTGTACCGGTTCCTCCGATGCAGGAGCGGCTGCTCTTCCGCATGTGGGAAAGCCTGGCCTCGACGCCGGTGTTAAGCAAGCGGGTCGATTCCATGTATCGAGTCCGCGAGAGCCCCGGGTTCCAGAAGGCACAACTACCGCACCATTCCATGGTGGTGGAATCGGCCATGCATCGACTTAAGAGTCAAAAGATGCACTCCTCGGTGCCTCCGGGTAAGGAGGCCCGACACCTGGATGCCCTCGGTAGGAAGTGCTTCCAGGGCTCTATGCTTGCTTGCCGAGTCCAGACATACCAGCTTTATATGGGCATGTATCTCCGAGACCTGGCAAAAGAAATTGCCGGGTTCTCTGCTGGTCTCTCCGAGGAACCTTTGCAGAGGTTCCATGCCTTGTCCACTGGTATTCGAGAGAGCTCGAAGTTTCTTTCTCGAGCAGCCTACGATGGCTTCGAGGCATCGGCTCGAGTAGCCGGCGCCGGCATCGGTGCTCGCTGTCAGGCTTGGCTTCAGTCCTCCGACCTCGAGCCATGGGTGCAGGACAAGTTGGTCGATGTCCCCTGCAGAGGTGAAAACCTCTTTGGCAAGCCCATGGTTGAAAAGGCGGCGGAACTCGAGTCCGAGACTCTCACCAGAACTCGAGTCCGAGACTCTCACCAGAACTCGAGTCCGAGACTCTCACCAGAACTCGAGTCCGAGACTCTCACCAGAACTCGAGTCCGAGACTCTCACCAGAACTCGCCTATCCAGAAAGACCTCTGCCCCTTCACAGAAGAGGAAGGGCTCGGGGAAAAAGCCCTTTTACCCGAGGAAGGTGTCTGCCTATAAACAACACCACCCACAATATCAAGCCTCAGCAGCTCCCCATCAGGGCCAGCAGGCTAAGGGAAAGGGTAATGGGTCCCGTAGGCAGAAGGCCCCCAAGCCCACTACACAGACCCCTGCTCAGCAGGGTGGGGGTTTTTGACTACGCCAGCATAGCCTCTCCTCCTCCGCGGCCTTCGCTCAGCATGGGGGGCCGGCTGACCCACTTTGCCCACAGGTGGTCAGCCATAGCATCCGATTCCTGGGTCCTGCAGGTGGTTCAAATGGGCTACCTCTTACATTTTCACCAGGTGCCTCCCTCCTACTTTCCAGGGGAGCCTACAAGACCCCCTCTGCACAGGGACTTACTCCTTCAGGAGCTGCAAAGTCTGCTTCAGGAACAGGCTGTGGAGCCAGTGCCCCACCACCTGTGGGGTCATGGGTTTTATTCAAGGTACTTCCTGATACCAAAAAGAACAGGAGGCCTCAGGCCCATCCTGGACTTACGCAACGTCGACAAGTTCCTGCAGCGGGAAAAGTTCAAGATGCTTACCCTTGGAATCCTACTGCCCTGCCTCCAGCAGGGAGATTGGCTATGCTCCTTGGATCTAAAGGATGCTTATACTCACATCCTTATTCATCCGGACCACCGGCAATATCTAAGATTTGTGGTGGCAGGGAATCCTTATCAGTACCGCGTACTGCCCTTTGGCCTATCCTCCGCTCCCAGGGTGTTCACGAAATGCCTGGCAGTGGTGGCAGCCTTCCTGAGGCTTCAAGGCCTCGTCTTCCCCTACCTGGACGACTGGCTCATCCGGGCACAGTCCTCCCTAGAGGTCACTCAGGCCACTCAACGCACAGTGGCTCTGCTTCAGCACTTGGGCTTTGTCATAAACTTCGAAAAGTCCACTTTGCTCCCCTCTCAGGATCTCAAATTCATAGGAGCACTGCTGGACACTCTGCAGGCTCGTGCCTTCTTGCCTCTGGAACGGGCCAACAGGCTCATAGCTCTGGCTGGCAGGTTCCACAGCGCTTCACAGGTCTCTGCCAGACAATTCCTGCAGCTGCTCGGTTATATGGCCTCCACGGTCCATGTCACTCCGAATGCCCGTCTACATATGAGACCTGCTCAGTGGAGCCTTCGCACTCAATGGCATCAGGCCACAGGGAGCCTGACGGACTTAATACGGATCTCCGACCGCCTGGTCTCCTCTCTGCAATGGTGGCTTCACCTGCCCGATCTGGTACTCGGCATGACTTTTCAGTCTCCTCCACCTTCCCAAGTGCTAACGACAGATGCCTCTCTCCTGGGATGGGGAGCGCATTGCCAGGGAACATGCACTCAAGGCCTTTGGACACCTTGGGAGGCTGCTCAGCAGATAAACTTCCTGGAGCTGCGGGCGATCCGCCTAGCTCTGCGGACCTTCTCTCACCTCACTTCTTGTCAGTCTGTGATGGTACAGACGGACAATCAGGTTGCCATGTTCTACGTGAACAAACAGGGGGGCACGGGCTCCCTCCTTCTATGTCAGGAGGCTCGGAGACTGTGCTCTTGGGCAGTCGACCACGACATCCTCCTCAAGGCTGTTTGCCTGCCCGGGCAGGAAAATTGCCTGGCCGACAAACTGAGCCGAATTCTGCAGCCACACGGATGGAGGTTAAACCCCGTAGTTGTTCAGCAGATCTTCCGCTGGTGGGGCTCCCCACCGTGGGTCTCTGCCAGTCCTCTAAACCGGCAACTTCCCAGGTTCTGCTCCCGGCACCCGCATCCTCTGAGTGGCGCCGGATGCTTTCCTCATCTCGTGGTCCACGGGCCTACTGTATACCTTTCCTCCCACGCCACTTGTGTCCCGGACGCTGTTCAAAGTTGTCCAGGACAGGGCCTCCGTGGTCCTGGTAGCGCCCAGGTGGCCGAGACAACCCTGGCCTACAGCTAGCGGTGGACAACCCTCTTCCTCTGGGGTTTCAGCCCGATCTCCTGACCCAGGATCAGGGTACTCTCCAGCGCCCCAACCTCCGGGCCCTTCATCTGATGGCCTGGCTGCTGAAAGGGTAGTCCTAGCTCCGCTCCTACTTCCTCTGGAGGTGGAAGCTGTCGTCCTGGCGTCTCGGCGACCTTCCACCCAGAAATCTTACGCCCTTACATGGCGTCGCTTCTCGGTCTGGTGTTCTCAGCGCTCTGAGGACCCCTTTGCCTGCTTAGTATCCGTGGTACTGCAATACTTGCTTCACCTCTCCGATCTAGGCCTCAAATCCAACTCTGTCAGAGTCCACCTCAGTGCTCTCTCTGCACATCATTCGCCGGTGGAGGGCCAGCCTCTTTCCTCGCACCCCTTGGTGGCGCATTTTCTCGGAGGCCTTCTTCTGCTTAAGCCTCCGTTGCGCCCTCCAGCTTCTGACTGGGATCTCAATGTGGTCTTGCAAAGGCTTACCTGTCCGCCTTTTGAACCCATGGCTACCTGCCCTCTTCGTTTCCTCTCCTGGAAAACTCTCTTCTTGGTAGCCCTTACCTCCGCTAGGCGCGTTAGTGATCTACAGGCCCTAGTGTCGGAGCCCCCATACACTAGGTTTGTAAACGGGGGCTCTGGGCGTGAATGTCCACAGTCTTGGCAAAGGCAAAATACTATTATGACTTGCAAAGGATTGTGGGGGATGTAGTCCATTCATACCAGAATCAGCCGTTCACAAAATAATGAGTTGTGTTGCTCGAGTTTAAGCAAAGAAAAATATATTTTATTCATGGGGTTAATTCTCCCACACAGATTTACTTGGTAACACAAAAGGACACTTGCTTCAGTATTGTACTCAGGAAAAACAAATCATGATATAAGGTAACTGAACTTCTTAAGCAATCAAACAATAAAGACCTTGATGGGAAACAGAAAAGGTCTTTTTTTTTGAGGGCTCCTGCTAATAACTTTTAGCAGTGCTCCAAAAGCAAAAACAAAACCCAAAAGTAACAAAAACTGTTCTTTTTCAAGGATAACTTTCTTCTATTTACACACACACAGAAGTTTCCTTTCAGAGCTCATGTACAATTGTGAATGGCTCAATTACCAATAATTAGCCAGCTGCAAACCCCTTTGCTGGTTCACTTTCTCTACGTGGCTCAAATCCTACCCTAAAGCTTTCTTGCAGACTTTTCTGGGTAGATAAAAGAGCAAGTTATAGTTCCTTTTGATGGTTGTTGTATTAGTGAAAGTATTTTAAAACAAAAGCCTAGACAGAGAGCAATCCATGTATTCTAACTGATCATTTGAAATATCTCCTCCTTCAAATATCATAGAATCAATATCATGGTCTGACTCAGAGGAATTCCTTAATGGATCACTCTCAGGATAATATTTGTTTCCCTGCTGTCTTCCAGGTGAAGAGCTAGGGCATAGATCAGAGTTCATACCTGAGCTTCCTTTGCTGTTAGGTTTCCTCTCCAGATATCCTGGCCAGTAAGTAGTCCAGCTTTTTATGTCCAGCCTTCCAATCCAGATCCCTGGACACTGGGTCTCTCTTCACATACCTTCTTGCACTGGTCTTAGGGCCCCTTCCAAATGCAGCCGTCTCCTTCAAAGGTGCCGTCTGGGGATTCCTGGCTCTGTAACCCCACTCCTCTGGCTTCTTCCAGTCCAATGGAGTATGCTTGCCTCTGGAATGACTCCCAACACACGTACTGATGTGGGCTCCTTCTTTAGACCTCCAAGATGTCTTTCTCTTCTTGCTCTCTCTGTCCTTGAGCTCTGAGTTCCTCTTCCTGATCTGTATCTGATTCTGTGTAGAATATGTTTTACTTTTATTTATTTATTTATTTTATTTAACATCTTTTATATACCGCGCTATTGTCATCAGCTCGGTTTACATGAAACAAAACATATGCATACATAGAACTGAAAAATGTATTTTACAGGTAACAGGGTTTTTTAAACTTGGGAATAACAGGGTAAAGCTATATAAACTAGCTAACTATTTACAGAATATTCAAGTACGTTATTCAAATCTGGATATATCAATTGGATAATGTCATAGTGGGAAAGTGGCTGTAATATACTTTCATGTGCAAAAGATTAGATTGGGAAATAGCTTTGGAAAAGATGATGTTTGAGGCTTTTTCTGAATTGCGTTAGGCTATTGATAACTCTCAGTTCTAGTGGAAGGGCATTCCAGGCTATTGGGGCATGGATACTGAAGGCTCTTTTAGTTGTTTCCTTCGTATATCTGGCTGTTTGTTTAGGGATTATTAGTGTATTTATTGCAATTGACCTTCTAGATCTATTGGGAGCCTGTGGGTGTACAAGGTTGGTAATGGTTAATGGTGCTTGCTTGTTTATGGTTTTGAAAGTAGTGATTAATATCTTGTAGTGGATTCGTGCTTTGGTTGGTAGCCAGTGGAGTCTTTTTAGGATTGGGGTTATGTGGTCTGTCTTTGATACTCCTTCAAGTACTCTGGCAGCAGTGTTCATCGCCAGTTGGAGAGGATTTAATGTTGCTTGAGGGAGTCCGTAAAGAATTGCATTTGAAAAGTCAATGTGGGGCATTATCAGGGCTTGATAGATGGTTCTGAAATCTGAGGGTTCCAGTAGGGGTCGCAGGTGGCGCAATGTGCGTATCTTGTGATATATTAGCTTTGTTATGTTTTTTATGTGGGCTTTCATGTTGAGGCGCTGGTCGAGGGTTATACCTAGGTAGCGTAATGTAGGTTTTACTGTTAATTCCTTATCGTTTATCTTTAGGGAGGTAGGGGGTGTGAAGTTTTGGTTCCTTGTTATAAACATCACATCAGTCTTGCTATGGTTGATTTTCAGATTTTGGGAGAAGAGCCAATCTTCTACTGCTTCGAAGCATGCTATCAATGATGTATAATCGGGTTGGTTGATGGAGAATGGCATGTATAGTAGAATGTCATCTGCATATGCTAAACAGGTGACATTAAAGGAACGAATGAGGTCACAAATGGGTTGCATGTATATGTTAAACAATAACGCTGACAGAGAAGAACCTTGTGGTACCCCTTGATCTTGAAGAAATGGTTCAGAAGTGGTTTCGTCGATTCGTACTTGTTGCCAGCGGTTTGTTAGATAGGATATACACCAATCTAGTGCGGCTCCAACTATTCCTTTTTCCTTAAGACGGTTGATAAGTATTTGGTGGTTTACTGAGTCGAACGCCGCTGAGATGTCCATGAATATAAGTATGAATCCTTGGTGAATGTTATCCATTCCTGTGATTAGGGTGTTGAATAGTGTTATGAGAAGGGTCTCAACTCCGTGAGATTCTCTAAAGCCGTGTTGTGCAGGGTCAAGTGGAGCTTCAGAGTCTATGTGTTGTTGTATTTGCCTTTGGACTACTTTCTCAATTATCTTCGCTAGGAGTGGGATACTGGATATTGGCCTGTAGGATTCTACTTTTAGAGGGTCTAATTTGTTGTTTTTTAGTAATGGTCTAATTGAGGTTTGTTTGAGGCTTTGAGGAAAGGTTCCAGTTGAGAAAGATTGTTCAAGGATATTCTGTATAAAGAAGCTTATTTCATGTTTGAGATTTTTTATCCAGGCTGCCGGCATAGCCCAGCTGTGCTGAATCAAGCCCTGCCCTTGGAGATGAGTGATTGGGGATTACCTCATAGCTCTCCTGATTGAACACACGTTTCCCCACTTCAGCTCTTCTAGAGGCTTTTTGAAACCTGGTGCATTCTGGGACTGGTAGTCTTTTATGAAAACATTCTGTTTTAGTATTTCTACCAGCAAAGACAGGTTGCTTGTTCAGAGCCAATTCACCTCTATTATAGCTCCCTCCTGAACTATGATAAGCTTCCTTATCACAGGTTCTACAAGAATAGAGTAGTCTTACGGACTCACCCTAAGTTTCTTCCAAAGGTGGTCTCCCCTTTTCACATCAATCAAGAGGTGGTTCTTCCGACCTTCTTTCCCAGGCCGCATACCAGCCGAGCTGAAATTGTTCTGCATACCCTGGACTGTAGAAGAGCCTTATCCTTCTACCTTGACCGTACGCGAGAGCATAGAAAAGCTGTCCAGCTTTTCGTATCTTTTGACCCCAATCGGTTGGGAGTACCTGTCTCTAAGCGTACTTTGTCCATCTGGGTAGCTGTCTGTATCGCCTGGGCTTATGGGGCAGCCGGCCTCTCCTTAGAGAGTCGAGTCACGGCTCACCATGTCAGTGGCTCATCTCCGCTCTGTTCCATTGGCAGACATCTGCCGGGCCGCTACTTGGTCTTCAAGCCAGACTTTTGCGGCTCATTACTGCCTGGAGAGGGAGTCCCGCAGGGACAATGCTTTCGGACAGGCAGTCCTCCACAATCTCTTTGAGGTTTAGGCAACTCCTACCCTCCGGCCCTGGTGTTGGGCTACCGGCCGGATTCGTATTCAGAGAAGATTCCTTCCTTCTGTACTGTTGAGCTAGAGGGAGCTCATTTTCGGCTTGAGGCCTCCGGTAGCCTTAAGCTCGGGAGTCCCATAAGTGAGGACTGACTTCCTGCTTGGTCCTGGAGAAAGAGTAGTTACTCACCTGTAACAGGTGTTCTCCAGGAGCAGCAGGAATCAGTCCTCACTACCCTCCCTCCTCCCCTTGGAGTTGCAGTCATTCTTATTATATGTTTTTGCTAACTTTTTTGCTGTCTTTTCGCTATGTCATCAGACTGAGCAAGATGGCACCCTTGGGCGGGAAGGGGACCGCGCATGCGCGTTGCAATTCCCAAAGGCTTTCTTCGAAAGCTGGGGAAAATTGCTCCGCGAGGGCTCCGTCGGCGCCGACGTCACCCATAAGTGAGGACTGATTCCTGCTGCTCCTGGAGAACACCTGTTACAGGTGAGTAACTACTCTTACACCTCCTACTAGACCACAACCACTTCTGCACAGTATGCCAGGCCATAATCACCCCACAACTGGATTATTGCATCCTACTCCTTCAGGGATTACCCAAAGTACAACATAGGTCCTACAAATAACACAAAACACTGTGACTAGATTAATAACAGGCACAAAAAGACACAACCATATTACCCCAATATTATACTCCCTCCACTGGCTTCCTATCCGATCATGCATATGCTACAAATCAATCATAATGATCTACATACAGGGGTTCTCAACCCTGTCCTCGGGACCCACCTAGCCAGTTGGGTTTTCAGGATAACCACAATGAATATGTATGAGAGAGATTTGCATACACTGCGTCCATTATATGCAGATCTCTCCCATGCATATTCATTGTGGTTATCCTGAAAACCCGACTGGCTAGGTGGGTCCCGAGGACAGGGTTGAGAACCCCTAGTCTACAAGATCCTACACAGCCAGTCTGCAGAATGCTCAATCAAACTAATCCAAAAAAAGCCAGATACCAGACTGCGGAGGAGTCAGCATCAAAACACCCTCTCAATCACATCAGTCAAGACCAACACCACACAAACAGCAATCCAGAGAGTGTTCAAATACTACAACCCACAACTTTGGATCTCACTCCCTAAGAGCTACCACCGATATAGCCGACTTCCGAAAGCAATTGAAGACTCATCTATTCATAGATTCCTATGGTTCGATAACACATACGCAGTCCTAAATATAACAAATGACTCATAAGCCCATCACCCCAAATCGCACAATAGCTAGAACATATCGCTACTTTGTAAATAGTTCTACAAGTTGCACAGTTAACTGGTTTCATGTCTAACGTTTGTTACTGTTTATTGTAAATGAGTTCTGATGAATCTGTTCCCTGTAAAACTGTTGAGTTCATTGTAAGCCACCTTGATAAACTTGAAAGGCGGTATATAAATGATGTCAAATAAATAAATAAATACTCCCTATGCCAGGAGGCGATGGCCCTCTCCTCATATGCGACAATACTGTGGCAGACAATCTGAGTAGAGTCCTCCAGCCGCATGAGTGGCACCTGGACCCCAGAGTGGCCTCCTGGCTTTTCCTGCTCTGGGGCATCCCCCAGGCTAGACTACCTGCAGTTGCTCCGCTTCTGCTTCCGCCAGCTACACCCATCCCAGGTGGTGGCGGCGGATACATTCCTAATTTCATGGATGGAAGGCCTCTTCTATGCCTTCTAGGCAACACCACTGGCCACCAAGACGTCTTCAAAGCCCAGAATGACAGAGCATCACTGATACTGATAGCCCCCAGGTGACTCAGGCAACCTTGGTTCCCACTACTTCTCCGCCTGTCGATGGCATTTCCCATTCCCCTAGGCCGCGCAACAGGACTTCTGTCACATGAGGAGAGGGCTCTCTCCTGCACCCCAACTTGGGGTCCCTGTCGCTCATGACCTGGCTGCTGAAAGGGTAGCTCTTGCTTCCTTTGACTTCTCACGAGTGGAAGAGGTCCTTGCCTCCCGCATGGCCTCCACGAGAAGGGAATATGCCTTTAAGTGGTGGTGCTTTACGGTGTGGTGTGCCGAGAGACATCTGAACCCATTCTCCTGCTCTTTGCAGTTAGTGCTCCAGTACTTACTCCACCTTTCCCAGGTGGGACTGAAGTCCAACTCAGGGTACACCTGAGCACTATTGCGGCGCACCACAGCTCATTTGAGAGAGAGCCCCTTGTTTCTCATTTTCTGCGGGGCCTCATGTTGTCTAAGCCCCCCATCCGCCCACCAGCGGCAGAGTGGGATCTCAATTTGGTGCTCTCACAGCTTACTTATCTGTTGTTTGAGCCCTTGCTACCTGCCACTTCGGTACCTCTCCTGGAAGGTTGTCTTTCTTGTGGCACTCATGTCGGCTTGCAGGGTAAGCAAGATCCAGGCTCTGACAGAATCTCCCTACACAAGATTTTACAAGAACAGGGTGGTGCTCTGCGCACACCCCAGTTTCTCCTAAAGCTGGTGTCCCCCTTCCAAGTCATTCAGGAAGTGGTGCTCCTCACCTTTTTTTCTGAGGCCTCATGCCGGCAAGGTGGAGACCATTCTCCATACTCTAGATGATAAGAGGGCCCTGTCCGTCAATCTCTAGTGTACTCGGGGTCACTGCAAAACATCTCAGCTCTTTATCTCCTATGACCCCCACAAGCACTGGCAAGTTAAATGCAAGGCATTGATAAGGCAGGCAAAGAGAGAATTTGAGAAGAAGCTTGCTGTGGAAGCAAAAATGCATAATAAAGACTTTTTCAAGTACATTTGTAGCAAAAAAAAAAGCTGTGAGAGAGTCAGTTGGGCTATTAGATAATAGAGGAGTAAAAGGGGCACTAAGAGGGGACAAGGCCATAGCGGAGAGACTGAATTAATTCTTTACTTCAATCTTTACTGAGGAAGACGTAGGGATGTTACCCATGACTGAAATAGT
The DNA here is from genome assembly GCA_033557465.1 of Ichthyophis bannanicus. Lineage (NCBI taxonomy): Eukaryota > Metazoa > Chordata > Amphibia > Gymnophiona > Ichthyophiidae > Ichthyophis > Ichthyophis bannanicus. The sequence continues at coordinate 25,644,528 of CM066035.1, forward strand.
ATTTAAAAGAGATGCTGCGGAAGAACTGAAAGAAATATCGATACATCGGGAAGATGTATTACAGCTATTTGATAAACTGAAGAGTAGCAAATCACCTGGACCGGATGGTATACATACAAGGGTGTTGAAAGAACTGAAATATGAGATTGCAGACCTACTATTAGTGATCTGTGAGCTATCATTAAAATCATCTGTAATACCTGAAGATTGGAGGGTGGCCAATGTAACACCAATTTTTTAAAAGGGTTCCAGGGGTGATCCAGGAAACTATAGACTGGTGAGCCTGACCTTAGTACTGGGAAAAATGGTGGAAACCATCATAAAGAACAAAATTACTCAACATGCATATAGTCATGGCTTAATGGGAGACAGCCAATATGACTTTAGCATAGGAAGGTCTTGTCTTACTAATCTGTTATGGGTTTTTTTTTTGAAGGTGTGAATAAACAGGTAGACAAAGGTGAATCGGTTGCTATAATGTATCTGGACTTTCAGAAAGCCTTTGACAAGGTCCCTCATCAGAGACTTTTGGCCAAACCAAAAGGTCATGGGATAGGAGGCAGTGTACTATTGTGGATCAGAAACTGGTTAAAAGATAGAAAGCAGACGAGACGGTAGGGCTAAATGGCCAATTTTCCCAATGGAGAAAGGTGAATAGTGGAGTACCCCATGGATCTGTGCTGGGTCTGCTGCTTTTTAACATATTCATAAATGACCTGCAAATGGGAATAACGAGTGAGGTTATCAAATTTTCAGATGAGACAAAACTATTCAAAGTTGTTAAAACCCATAAGGATTGTGGAAAATTGAAAGAGGATCTTGATAAATTGGAAGACTGGGCATTCAAATGGTAGATGAGATTTAATGTGGACAAGTGCAAAGTTATGCACCTAGGAAAGAAAACCCAAACTATGGTTACACAATGCAAGTTCCACATTAGGAACCACCAATGCTAGGTATCATAAGGAAAGGAATGGAGAATAAAACAAAAGATATTATAATGCCTCTGTATCGTTCCATGGTGCGACCTCACCTTGAATATTTTGTGCAATTCTGGTCGCCGTATCTTAAAAAGGATAAAGCGTTTATAGAAAAGTTCAGAGTAGAGCCACCAAAATGGTAAATGGGATGAAAGGATACCCCTATGAAGAGAGGCTAAAAAGGTTAGGGCTCTTCAACCTTGAAAAGAGACGGCTGAGGGGAGATATGATAGAGGTCTATAAATTAATGAACAAAGTGGAATGGGTAAACGTAGATTGATTGTTTACGCTATCAAAATATAGAAAGTCTAGGGGGCATGCAATGAAGCTACAGGGTAACATTTAAGACAAATAAGAAAAAATATGTTTTCACTCAACGTGTAATCAAACTCTGTAATCTGCTACTGGAGGATGTAGTAAAAGCTGTTAGTGTAGCCGTGTTTTAAAAAGGTTTGGACAAGATTTTTCTTTTTCTTTCTTTAATCTTTTCTTCTATACCGCCCCTTCCAGAGATCAAGGGCGGTTTACAGGGAACAGTTTAACAATTTTTATATACTTTTACATGGAACAGTAATTTGTAACTATGTACAGGTAACATTGCATGCAGCTGTGTCAAGACTATTTACAAAGAACGATAATCAAATATTACAAAGAACAATAGACAATAAACATATATTACAATGAAACCTGTGTGCGTTAAGGAAGTTATTTACTTTTCTTATGTAATGCATACGGGGAGCTAATAGCGGTGATTTTGTTTGAGTTAGTTGCTTGCGGGTTGAGGAGGTTGGTGGAAGTGTTTCTGTGACTGCTGGGGGATGCCTCTTGGGAGGTAGGGGATTTCAAAATGCTCGGTGAAGAGGTGGGTTTTGAGGTTTTTTTCGGAATAGATGATGGTCTTTCATCACGCGTAGGGTTATTGGGAGTTCGTTCCAGAGGATGGGGGCAGCAAATGAGAAGGCTGTGGAGCTTGTAGTTTTCTTTGTTTTTCTGAAGGTTTTGTCTGTTGAGAGAATGGGTTGCGTTTTGTCTGCGTGTTCTTGATTCTGATGGAGAATGAAGGAGGGTGGTCAGGTGGGAGGGGGAGATATTGTTAAGGAGTTTGAAAGTTGTTAGGAGTATTTTATATAAGTTCCTGGAAGAAAGGTCCATAAACCATTATTAAAGTGGATCCAAAATATCCACTGCTTGCCCCAATACAAGCAGCATGAATTCTGTGTCTTTTGGGGAAACTGCTAGGTACTTGTAACTTAGATTGGCCACTGGTGGAAACAGGATACTGGGCTTGATTGACCTTGGTCTCACCCAGTATGGCATATCTTATGTTCTTAAGTAGTTATGAGACCAGCTTCCACTGTACATCTGTATATGTGTTTAACTGGCATGTAAATAGTTCATTGTATTGTAGTTTGATATGTTCTCTGTAGATCAATTCTTGTTTCTCTGTAAACCGCCCCTGATCGATGGAAGGGGTGGTATACAAAAACAGTTTATATAAATAAAATAAATAAATAAATAAATTTAATTTCTTTTTAACCACCAGTTCATAAATCTTTTATGTGGCATATTGTGGGGGGGGGGATGAAACTTTGGTTTTGAGAAACATAAAGTACTTCCATTTTTTATAAAGTTAATTTTTAGATTGTGTGTATTTAGCCAGTCAGTGACTTCATTTAGGCATATTTGGATCCGAGGACAGACAGGGTTTGTGATGTCTATGGGATGATACAACATTATATCATCTGCATAGAGGTGATTATTTATCTTGTGTCTTTTAAAGATGCTGCATATTGGCTGCATTTATAAATTGAAAAGAAGGGCTGAGAGGGAGGAACCTTGAGGAATTCCTTGTTCCTGTTTGAAGGTTGATGTGGATTAGCCAATTTTCACCTGCTGTGTACGGTTTGGTTAAGTAGGATATGAACCATTGTATCACAGTGCTGTGTAAGCCAATCTGCTGTAGTCTTGAGGTGAATATACTGTGTCTAATGCTGTCGAAGGCTGAGGCAGTGTCTAAAAATATTAGAATGAAGGCCTGTTTGCTGCTGTTCAAACCACATATGAGCCTATCCATCAGGGTAAGATGAGTGTCTCCACTCTGTGATAAGGTCTGAATCCATGCTGCTGTTCATTAAGTGATGCGTTTAATTCAATGAAGTTTTGCAGTTGGAGTTGCACTACTTTTTTCAATGACCTTAGCTAGAAATGGAAGGCTTGAGATGGGCCTGTAAGAATTAGGATGGTTTTTGTCGGTTGAGTTTGATTTTAGAATTGGGTGGATGATAGCTTGTTTTAAATCATGTGGCATATAGCCTTGTCTTAAGGAACGGTTTACTATATCAAAAATAGCTGGAGCGAACTCATCCTTTGATGCTTTTAGCCATTTGACCTGGCAGGGGTCAGAGGGGGATGTAGTTATATTGATGTTAGTGATTATATTTTTGAGCTGTTTTGTGTCTATAATGTGGAATGAAGTCTACAAGTCATGACTATTTTGGTTAAGGTCATTTGAATGGAGACTGGTTTAGGAGATGTATCATCATTGTCCAATGGTGGATTTAGTGGATATATCTACCTTGAAATATTCAGTCGGAATGATAGCCCAGATTTATTTTCAGATAGACACTTAGATGTGTTCATTTGCAACTTACATGAAGATATCCACCTCGAGATCACCTCAATGCCGAATTCACTTTTCCTTGAAAGGCACAATCCCAGATCTCGCTAGTGATCATAATTTGAAAATCATCCACCAATGAATAAGAGCTTAGACCCAGAGTTTGAATTATCGTGGCTAAAGGTACAACAGAAATATTAAACAGGCACCTTCCACAGAAGTGGAAAAGCCCAGTATTCTTATCATTTATCTGAACCTTAGAAAAGTAAGACTGAAACCAGTGCAAAGCCATACAAGTCAAACCAATGTCCTCCGGTCTAGCAAGTAACAGTGAATGATCCATTAATTCAGACGCTGCGTCCAGATTCAGCTAGATCACTAAAATGTCCTTATGGGAGTCGAGATGTGTATAAATTCTTTCAGCATGCCCCATGAAGCCGTCGCAGTGCTGTGTTTCACCCTAAATCCCAATTGTATAAAATGAAACTTATATGACCATTTCTCAGTCAATTTCGCTAAAAAAGGTAGATTTGAAACTGGCCTATAATTGCACAGAATTAATGAATCTGAGATCTGACTTTTTAACAATGGACAAATAGAAACATGAAGGCAGAAAAACACCACATGGCCTTTGTAGTCTACCCTTCTATATCAACTACAATAGTCTTTTTACCTTTAGAGATCCTCTGTGTTTGTCCCATGCTTTTTTGAATTCAAATACTGTCCTAGTCTTTACCACCTCCAAAGGGAGACTATTCCACGTATCTATCACTCTTTCCATAAAGAAATATTTCCGCGTATTACTCCTGGGTCTATCCCATTTTACCCTCATCCTGTGTGCCCTCGTAGCAAAGCGTGCTTTCAATCGAAAGAGACTCTCCTCTTGTGCATTTATGCCACGGAGTTATTTAAACATCTCTGTCATATCTCCTCTATCCCGCCTTTCCTCTAAAGTATACATATAAGATTTTTAAGTCTGTTCTCCTATGCTTTATCATGAAGGCCACTAACCATTTTAGTAGCCACCATCTGTACTGACTCCATCCTGTTTATATCCTTTTGAAGGTGCAGTCTCCAGAATTGCACAATATACTCCAAATGAGGTCGCACCAAAGACTTATACAGAGGCACTATCACCTCCTTTTTTCTGCTAGCCATTCCTCTCCCTGTGCACCCAAACATTCTTCTAGCTTTCATCATCACATTTTCTACCTGTTTAGCTACTTTAAGGTCGTTGGACACAATCGCGGCCAGTTTCCACTCTTCTTTCATGAACAGAAGTACTTCACCCCCTACACTGTACTGCTCCCTTGGATTTTTGCAGCCCATATGCATGACCCTGCGTTTGTTAACATTAAATCTCAGCTGCCAAATTCTAGAGCATTCTTCAAGCTTAGCTAGGTCCCTCTTCATGTTATCTACTCCTTCCTGGGTGTCTATTGCAGATTTTGGTATCATCTGCAAACAGGCAAATCTTACCCGACAGCCCTTTTTCAATATCACTAACAAAGATATTAAAAAGAATCGGACCAAGGACAGATTCCTGCGGCACACCACTGGTAACCTCCTTCTCCTCGGAGTGAACTCCATTTACCTGTACTCTTCGCTGTCTCCCAATTTCTAACCCATTCAATAACTTTAGGGTCCATCCCTAGGATGTTCAGTTTGTTTATAAGTTGCCTGTGCGGAACAGTGTCAAAGGCTTTACTGAAATCTAAATACACCACATCTAGGGCTCTCCTTTTGTTCAACTCCCTGGTCACCCAGTCAAAGAAATCAATCAGATTTGTCTGACAAGACCTGCCTCTGGTGAATCCATGCTGCCTCGGATCCTGCAATCCATTGGACTACAGAAACCTCACTATTCTCGCTCTTAGCAGTGTTTCCAATAATTTACTCACCACAGAGGTTAGACTAACCAGCCTGTAGTTTTCAACCTCATCTTTTGTGTAAAGGGACCTTTTCTGCTACTTTTGAGAACCACAGTGACCTTGTTTTCATTTTGCATTTATTTACCTTTCTAGCAAAAACGTTGTTTGCCCTTAAATATCCCCTTTCAGTTCTGCTCACTGTTTTTCTTCATCTCTGAGCTGTTCCCATCCCGCTTACTCCTCCTTGTGGAATTGTCCCATCTTGGCAAAGTTAGTTTTCCTAAAGTAGCTTTGCCAGACTGAAAGCAGTCTATAACTGGAGAGAGGCTAAGGTACTACTTAAAGAACCTCGTGTGAGCTCTAAAGCAGCGATTGCAGCACCGACAGGCCATCCGGCCCTCCTGTGAAGCACCTCCAGCCCAGTCGGGGCTGTGGGAGGGGGAGGAGCAGCGGGCCAGCTTAAAAGAAAGCCGCCGCCGGCGGGAAAATCTCTCTGCACTCCATCTTCCCCTGATCGGGGATTGCAGCACCGACAGGCCATCCGGTCCTCCTGTGAAGCACCTCCAGCCCAGTCGGGGCTGTGGGAGGGGGAGGAGCAGCGGGCCAGCTTAAAAGAAAGCCGCCGCCGGCGGGAAAATCTCTCTGCACTCCATCTTCCCCTGATCGGGGATTGCAGCACCGACAGGCCATCCGGCCCTCCTGTGAAGCACCTCCAGCCCAGTCGGGGCTGTGGGAGGGGGAGGAGCAGCGGGCCAGCTTAAAAGAAAGCCGCCGCCGGCGGGAAAATCTCTCTGCACTCCATCTTCCCCTGATTGGGGATTGCAGCACCGACAGGCCATCCGGCCCTCCTGTGAAGCACCTCCAGCCCAGTCGGGGCTGTGGGAGGGGGAGGAGCAGCGGGCCAGCTTAAAAGAAAGCCGCCGCCGGCGGGAAAATCTCTCTGCACTCCATCTTCCCCTGATCGGGGATTGCAGCACCGACAGGCCATCCGGCCCTCCTGTGAAGCACCTCCAGCCCAGTCGGGGCTGTGGGAGGGGGAGGAGCAGCGGGCCAGATTAAAAGAAAGCCGCCGCCGGCGGGAAAATCTCTCTGCACTCCATCTTCCCCTGATCGGGGATTGCAGCACCGACAGGCCATCCGGCCCTCCTGTGAAGCACCTCCAGCCCAGTCGGGGCTGTGGGAGGGGGAGGAGCAGCGGGCCAGCTTAAAAGAAAGCCGCCGCCGGCGGGAAAATCTCTCTGCACTCCATCTTCCCCTGATCGGGGATTGCAGCACCGACAGGCCATCCGGCCCTCCTGTGAAGCACCTCCAGCCCAGTCGGGGCTGTGGGAGGGGGAGGAGCAGCGGGCCAGATTAAAAGAAAGCCGCCGCCGGCGGGAAAATCTCTCTGCACTCCATCTTCCCCTGATCGGGGATTGCAGCACCGACAGGCCATCCGGCCCTCCTGTGAAGCACCTCCAGCCCAGTCGGGGCTGTGGGAGGGGGAGGAGCAGCGGGCCAGCTTAAAAGAAAGCCGCCGCCAGGCGGGCCCGCGCCTGGTCGGGCCCGCGCCTGAGGGCCTCGCCAGAGGGCCCTTTGGCGTGGCCCTTAGGCGGGGCACTGTTGCTAAACTCCCTAACAGCAAGCTGCCCTAACTCAACTAAAGCTATGAACATACGTGACGCCCGAATAACCTGCAACAAATCAACTCGGAGAACCCCTACTACCCAGCGGAAATCTGACAACACCATAGCAGAGTCTAGCACAAGGTACTAACTGCCCTGAAAAACGAATGCAAACACATCAAACTCTGCAAAGGACTGTAAGTTGACTGATCTCTCCTATAACTAATCTCTTGAAACTAATCTCTTGTTGTCACCTGATATTCCCTCAGTGTTAAATGTTGCAGGGTAGACCTACAAAGCTACATTTCAATTAATTGCTCTGCTGTTACAATTTAACCGAGACATTGCAACAAATGTATACATTGTTAAAATAGCAACTCTAAGATGCCACACTAATGCATTGTGCCTCAAAATGTTGCAAAACCTGTTGTAATCTTGTGTTGTAGCAGCCAACCAAACATTAATATGCCCTATTCAACCTAATGTATAATGTGAACTGATATTCCACACTATGAACCACATTTGTACTTGATTTACTGTAATCTACACACGAGAATCTAGGGTACCACTTAGTGTGGTTAATCGGAATACCACCGTACCATCAATACACTAAAATTATTTGCTAACCCAGTCGTAGACTCTAAATAGATCCAGCAATCTCCCTACCAAGTTAGAGCCGGGCCTGGGCAACAGTAAATATAACAACCTCCCATAGTCCCACCCATTAGTTGCTCTAGATCGCCTCTTGTGTTCCATTTGATAATACTCCTCTGGTTTTCATCCTCATTCCCCTAACACATTCCTCTCATCCGTATAAAGATGGGTCCCCTCATTACCATCATCCTTGGATGCTACATCATCCTCACTAACTGGCTTTCCTGCTCGCTAGCCTTAACACCATCCATCAAACATATCCCAATACTAAAGAGCCACGGAAGGAGATGGGCTGGTTCATCCCACAACAACTTACACTGGGATACACGCCCCCGCCACCCTCACCTCCTCCATATTACCCTTCAACATTCCAACAGAAGCAAACAATATGATAAAATTTACCCTGACAGCCTCAAATGTGCCCTCATCAATGCACGCTCCATCCGGAAGAAATGGCCAGCTGTCACTGCCTTAATTTCCTCTCATGACCTTGACATACTCTTGGTCACAGAGACGTGGTTAGCTGAGGAAGACAATGTCATAATCAACCAGCTCCGCCCCCATAATTTTACAGTACATACCAGTCACAGGCAAGATAAAAGGGGTGGTGGTGTCCTCATCCTCTCTAGATCAGACCTCCAGTTTCAGACGACGCACTCCACCAGCACAAGTCACATGGAAACTATTACCATCTCCAACAGACGATGCTCAATCAGCTTGCTCTACAGAGCCCCCTCCACATCACTCGATGAGCTCGCCTCTATCATTGAGCTTGCCTCCAACCCTCACAGCTCACACACCCCAATGTGGATCCTAGGTGACTTCAACCTACCAACTTTACAGGATAATCAAGCAGTTCCATTCCTAGAAGCCCTTGAGAACCTTGGCTTCACGCAACTAGTGAAAGCCCCCACTCACACTAAAGGCAACATTCTGGATCTGATATTCGCCCCACAGCCATCCCTCAACACATCTCTCGATCCTATTACATCCATTACTTCTGTTCCCTGGTCTGATCACAAATTGATCGTCCTCCAGATTCCTTCAAGCAAAACTCTCTCCAAGAGCCTCAAGACAACAACTAACACAGCAAATCCAACCTCTAGATCTTTTAAACCATTTAATAAGGAGATCATCCTCGCGGAAACTCAACAGCTCATAAATACCACTACCACAAATCTTGAGGACCTAATCTCTCATTGGAATAATAGTCTCAGCGCTATTGCCTTGCGTCCCCCAGCAAAAAAGCACTCAAGGAAAAGAAAAAACGCACCCTGGTACACTGCGGACCTTAAAGAATCCCTCATCCTATTACGGAAACTCGAAAAACGTTGGCGTCGCTCCCATGCTATTGTTGACCTGACAGCATTCAATAGCCATCTAGCCACCCACCGCAAGGCTATCTCTGAGTCAATGAAAAGATACCACTCGGATATCTTGATGAGATCTCTCAATAAGCCACACGACCTTTTTGACCTTGTTAAGTCTCTATCTAAGGAACCATCCTCTGGGCCACAAGTTGAAATAGATCCTCAAGACTTTGCAGCCTACTTACAATCTAAGATGTGCCTTGTTAACAGAGCCTCCACAACAACCACCACCCTTGGACAGGTCACCCTCGGAGCTTTTTCTGCATTCTCTATTCCTTCTAAGAAAGGAATTGAAGACACTATTACAACACTCAACATCACTACATCCCAGTCAGATCCATGCCCTGCCTTCTGGATCAAGGAACTCCGCAGTCACCTCAGCCCTGTAATTGCCTCCATAATGAACCTTTCCTTCTCAACAGGATCATTCCCTTCAGCCCTTAAACACACTTCTATTAGACCACTGTTGAAAAATTGCAAACTCGACCCCCTAAAGGTTGAGTCCTATAGACCTATCTCTAGTATTCCTCTACTTGCTAAGATCATCGAAAAAGAGGTCCAACGACAGTTACAGGACCATATTGACACTGCTGCTCCATTAGACCCCTGCCAACATGGCTTCAGGGAATATCATGGAGTCGAAACTCTCCTCACAATTCTCTTCAGCAAGATAATCACTGGCATAGATAACATCCGTCAAGGATTTGCCCTCATCTTTCTGGACATCGCAGCAGCGTTTGATTCAGTGAATTACGATATCCTTTTAATGAGGCTAACAGAGAAGGGCATCACTGGAACAGCGCTTGAATGGTGCAGGTCCTACTTATCCGGAAGATGGCAGCATGTCCGCTCAGGGGGCAGAACTTCAGAACCCTTCCACCTAGATCAGGGAGTCCCTCAAGGTTCTTCACTCTCTGCACTTTTATTCAACGTATACATGCAACCGATATGTAAGATCATACGGTCATTTAATGTCGACTGCATGCTTTATGCAGATGATGTCCTACTTTATACCCCCATCTCAACTGACCATCTGGATCTTTCCCCTCTAATAAACTGTTTCAATGCAGTTTCTGACTGGTTGCTCTCCCAAAACCTCCGTATACAACATAAGAAAACAGAAGTCCTCTTTATCTCAAGGAATCACAATTTCATCCCACCTCAATCTATAAGAACTAATGATGCTGAACTGCAAACCAAACCCTCAATACGCTACTTAGGAGTCACTCTGGATCAACATCTGGATATGAAGTCCCACATTGGAAACACAGTCAGAACAATATATTACAAGATCCGATCCCTGAGACACCTACGCTCCATTCTAGAACCAAAAGATTTCAGGACTATCTACCAGGCACTTATAATACCCCACTTCGATTACGCCAATGTCATTCTTCAAGGTCTCCCTCAATCTACCTTAAACCCTTTACAGCTGGCTATGAATGCTGCAGCAAGGGTACTCCAGGGGGCCACCAGGACTGACCATGTTACTCCTTTGCTGATTAAATTACATTGGCTACCCATTCATGCCAGAATTATCTTCAAAACTCTACTCCTTACGTTCAAAGCTCTCAACAAGCTTTCCGCTCCTTCCTTATCTGACCTTATTAATACTACCACACCAAACAGAGCAAGAAGATCCTCAGCCATCAACTCCTTAAAACTCCCAAAGGCCCTTACAAGCTGCTCTTCTTCCACAGCCAAGAGAGCCTTTATCCTCTGTGCCCCTAGGTGCTGGAATACACTACCTCCTGGCATTCGGGCTATCACTAGTTTATCACAATTCAGGAAAGCTCTCAAATTCCATCTCTTTAATAAACATCTTATTGAGACATCGATACTCATTGACATTAGTGATCCCACCCAGATACCCAGCTTCGTGGTTTCTCAACAACAGACATGTGATGAATCGCTTTGATTATTGAATATTTTCTTAGCACCTGTTCCTATTAACCTGTATTCATTCAGTAGTATTACATCTGTAAATAGACTGTAAATAGTTTCCCTTGTTATCCAAGTTCCTTCCCTTGTTATCTGTAAACTCATGCTTGTTATTGTAATGAGACCTTTGTTCTGTGTAAACCGTGCTGATGCTGAATAGTGCGGTATATAAGAGAATGTAAATAAATAAATAAAATAAATTCTGTGCATTCGGCTAAGGACCCCGGTGGGAATCCAGCAGTTCTCGGCATTTCAGTGTTTCGCTACCTTCCTTCCTCTTTGAACTAAAAGGCTAGAGGAAAGAGAGAAAAAACCCAAGCAGCACAACAAAAAGCCTTGCCTAAAACTGAAAAATCCCATTCGTAAACAGCTACAAAATAGAAACCAGCAACTTTAAGCAGCAAAAAATGTTACCTAATAAAACTAATTCTTAGGCAGAGAAGTTGTAGTAGAAGCCACAGATTTGCCTTGCTTGAAATGAACCACCTCAACAAAATCACCAAAATCAACCCCAAAAATGTAGAAACTATATTTTTTTGTCGGATGTTGTCAGGAAAGGAACATTGTATTAAAACTATGTCCACCACACAGTCACATCCTTTTTATTATAAAACGAAAATTCTTTACTTAACTGAATCGCAGATTACTGAGGCACGCTCAAGCACGACGTGCACGTTTCGGGTAAAAAACCCTGTGTCAAGTGCCGCCATTAGCAATATCATCTGTCTCCTGACCAGCAAGGAGCAAGTTATAGTAGTCAAGACGGGAGGTGATTAAGGAGTGGACAAGCGTTTTAGTAGCTTGTTCAGAGAGGAAGGGGTGGATTTTGCTAATGTTATAGAGAAAGAAACAGCAGGTCTTGGCTACGAGCTGGATGTGTGAGGAGAAAGAGAGAGAGGAGTCAAAGATTACCCACAGATTGCGGGCCGAGGGAACAGGAAGGATTACAGAGTGTTCAGCTTCAAGCGGCGGTGATACATCCAGGCAGCAACGTCAGAAAGGTAGGCAGAGATCCGGGTCTGGATTGCCGGAGAGATTTTGGGCGTAGAGAGGTAGATCTGGGAGTCATCGGCATACAGTTGGTACTGAAAGCCATGGGAAGAGATAAGCGCACCAAGGGACTGGGTATACAGAGAGAAAAGAAGCGGACCCAGAACAGATCCTTGGGGTACACCAACTGGGAGCGAGGTAGCAGAGGAGCAGGAGCCACCAGAGCACACACTGAAGGAGCGGTGGGAGAGATAGGAGGAGAACTAGGATAGTACAGAGCCCATGAAGCCAATCGAGGACAGGGTATTGAGGAGAAGGGTGTGATCGATGGTGTCAAAAGAAGCAGAGAGGTCAAGAAGGATGAGGACGGAGTAAAGGCCTTTGGATTTTGCCAGGAACAAGTCGCTGGAGACTTTGGCAAGAGCCGTTTCAGTAGAGTGTAGAGGATGAAAGTCGGACTGTAAGGGATCGAGGAGGGCCTGAGAGGAAAGAAAGTCGAGGCAGCGGCAGTGAACTGCACGTTCAAGTAGTTTAGAAGTGAAGGGAAGGCGAGAGATGGGTCGATAGTTAGAAGGACATGTGGGATGGAGTGAGGGTTTTTTGAGGAGAGGTGTGACCACAGCATGTTTGAAGTCAGCAGGGACTGTTGCAGTGGAGAGTGATAGGTTGAGAATATGGGAGATGGAAGGGACAACGGTGGAGAAGATTGGGCTTAGGAGACGGGTGGGGATAGGATCAGAGGAGCCGGTGGTGAGTTTGGAGGAAGAAAGAAGGTGTGCAGCTTCCTCATCAGAGATCACAGGAAAGGAAGAGAGGGTAGGAGAGGGGGGGGGGGAGAGTTGGGAGTGAAGAGGGGGAGGAGTGGAAGTAGTTGATTTTATGGGGAATTGGAGGGTGATCTTGTGGATTTTGTCATGGAAATAGTCGGCCAGGGTTTGGGCAGAAAGGGAGGGGGGATCGGAGGTGGAGGCACTTTGAGGAGAGAGTTGAGAGTAGTAAAGAGACGGCGAGGATCAGAGGTAAGAGAGTTAGTTAGATGGACATAGTAGTCCTGTTTGGCAAGAGCTATGGCTGACTGGAACGAGACAAGCATGAAGTTGAAGTGTAGGAGGTCTGCACAGGAGCGGGATTTGAGCCAAGCCCGCTCAGCAGAACGGGCGCAGGAGTGTAGATAGTGGGTAGTGGATGAAAGCTAGGGCTGGGGTGCAGCACGTCTCACAGGATGTGGAATGGGGGGAGCGAGAACATCCAGAGCCGAGGAGAGTGCAGCATTATAGGAGGTTACTGCCTCATCAACGGACATAGATGACAAGGTGAAAGAAAGAGGTGAGGAAATGGCGGAGGAGCTAGCCAAGGGATCATTAGCATGAAGGTTTCTAAATAGGTTAGAGGAGGCAGGACGAGGCTGAGGCAGTAGCTGATGAAGATTAAAGCTTTAAAGGTGATGGTCAGATACAGGAAGGACTGAGTTACAGAAGTTGAAGGGTAAGCAGCTAGAGGAGAATATCAGGTCCAGGCAGTGGCTGTGCTGGTGAGTGGGGGCAGTGGAACAAAGTTTGAGGTCAAACAAGGAGGTAAGGGAGAGGTGCTTTAACGCATGAGGATCAGAGGGGTTATCGACATGGATGTTAAAGTCCCCAAGAATGAGAGAGGGGGAAGAGTATTCCAGAAAGAAGGAAAGCCATGAGTCAAAGTCAGTGAGAAAGGTAGAAGCAGACTTATCAGGAGGTTGATAAATAACAGCTACCCGGAGAGGAAGCGGAGTGAAGAGGCAGATTGAGTGGTCTTCAAAAGGGAGGAAGGAGTGAGACTGAGGCAGGAGGAGGGGTTGGAATTGGCAGGAGGGAGAAAGTAGAAACCCAACACCCCCACCACGGCCAGTGGGACGAAGCGTGTGGGAGAACTGATAGCCCCATGGCAAAGAGCAGCAGTAGATGTGGTATCATCTGGGAGGAGCCATGTCTCAGTTAGAGCATGAAGATGTAGAGCATTGGAGATGAAGAGATCATGAGTAAAAGCAAGTTTATTAGAGACAGAGTGTGCATTCCACAAGGCACATGAGAAAGGGAGAGCGGACGGGGAAAGGAGAGGGATGTAGATAAGATTAGACATGTTGCGTGAAGACCTCTTCTCAGAGCGAGACAGAAAGCTAGGTGGGCCAGGATTGGGGTTGATCTCTCCGGATGAGAGAAGGAGAAGGAGTAGCAGAGTACGGGGTAGAGAAGAGACAGTACGGCGGAAACAAGGGTGAGGTTGCCTTAGAGAGAGAGGAGATGGTTGAATGAGAGGGAGGGAGTGTTGAAGCTCAAGAGCTGATGATAGGGGTAGAAGACAGAATGGAGGGGGAAGCGAGGGTGGTAAAGGATGGATGAGGAGTGAAGGAGTCACGGTTCTGGTGGGAGGGGAGACAGTTAGGGAGTATGAGGAAAAGGGAGACAATGTGATGTGGAGCCATAGAAGGAAGAGAGAGGGGCTATGCAGCAGATGTTATCTTACAAGCAGTGAGGCGAGGTAGCAGTGAAGTCTACAGGCTAAGCTATGTTGTTATAAGCAGCAATGAAGTCTACAGTCTATGCAGGGTATGTTGTTACAAGCAGCAATGGAGTCTATAGGCTATGCAGCAAGAGTTATTACAGGCAATGAGGTAGCAAGAGTTATTGCAATGAGGTAGCAATGGAGGCTACAGACTGTGCAGCAAGAGTTATTGCAGGCAATGAGGTAGGAAGGTTTCGCACTGTTGTTGGACCCTGATTGGTCGCAGGATGGAGAGCGGCCCTCCGCTCCACTCACTGCCGCTGATCAGGGCTCAGAAGGTGGTGCGCTCTTTTTGTATGTATGCTAGATTTTCTTGTGGGAATCACCTACTTCGGGTTTTGAAGGTTGCTTCTGTCATTGTGCTGGGGGAGCGAGGCTGTTACTTGGTTGCGGCTGAACAGGAGAGGAGGGGATTTTGTGTGCGTTGGTTCCCGCTACAGGCTTCCGCCTAAGGGCCACACCAAAGGGTCCTCTGGCGAGGCCCTCCTGCGCGGGTGCGCCTGGAAGTGCTGTGGGTTTTAAGCCGTTGGGTTTCCTGCCGGTATTCCTCCCTGGCCCGATTGGCCTTGGTATAGAGGAGCAGGGAGGAGCTTACCTTCCTGCTCCTTGTGCTGATGCCGATCAGGTCCTCGGCCGAATGCGGGTGCGCCTGGAAGCGCTGTGGGTTTTAAGCGTGTAATACATTTGATTTGAGTGGCCAGGTCTCTAGAAATTGGACTTTTTGAATCAGGTGGACATACAACAATCTCCTACCAAAAGATAGGCAGTCACCCATCTGTTACCTGACGTAAAAGACAAAGTGGCCCTCTCTCGCTCTCTGCTTAAATTCTTTACATGTTTTCCTCCATTTGCCAATGATTTATAATTGACCTGCTGTTTCTTTAAATTGTAAGGGTTAATTTATGCTTATTTGCCTCCTATTCTACATCCTTTTTCCTAATCCTTTAATTGGGTAGTAATCTCTGTGGGATACTTTTTCTAACTGCACAGAAATGTAAAATCTGTAGTAGTATTTCACTGTCAGTTTGCAGAAGGAAGCTTTTCCTTTAGAGAATTTCTATAAAGTGTGCATACTACTGCAACTACTACCACTGCCACTATTAGCACTACTGCTACTGCTGGTGCTACTATAACTACGTCTACTACTACTACTATTAGCACTACCGCTACTACTACTACCACTACTAGCACTACTGCTAGTACTACTACTACTACCACTATTAGCACTACTGCTACTGCTAGTACTACTACCACTACTACTACTACCACTATTAGCACTACTGCTACTGCTGGTGCTACTATAACTACGTCTACTACTACCACTATTAGCACTACTGCTGCTGCTAGTACTACTACCACTGCTACTACTACCACTATTAGCACTACTGCTACTGCTGGTGCTACTATAACTACATCTACTACTACCACTATTAGCACTACTGCTGCTGCTAGTACTACTACCATCACTATTAGCACTATTGCTACTGCTAGTGCTACTACCACTACTGGTACTGCTGGTGCTACTATAACTACATCTACTACTACTACTACTACTACTTCTACTAATCATTTGTATAGTGCTACAAGGTATATGCAGCACTGTACATATGTAGATACAGTCCCTGCTCATCAGAGCTTACAATTTAATCCATATGAAAAACATTGCAAAACTGGGGACTTAAAATAGACATAAGTAGTGGACACAAGAGAGTGAGGAGCAGCAGGATCCAAAATTGACTTCAAAGAGGTGAATTTTAGCCTGGATTTGAATAGGGCTAGAGAAGGGGCCCGGCGCACAGGCTCAGGTAGTTTGTTCCAGGCATCTGTACAGCTGTTTTTCCATGCAAATTGTGGCTGGAAACCTCACAGTGAACCAATCCCTGAGTCCCACCACTAACCACTTTTGTCCTTAGAATAAATTCCATTTACCACCAGGCTCAGTCATCGATCTTTTAGTTTGTCTCTAATCCCACCTTCAGGGGGAGCCACATCCAGCACACACCTGTCATTTGATTGAGTCACCCAATCAGAAGAAATGGTGTGATTCATCTGCTACAATCTCTCTCAGGGGACCCGTGAGGGGAGGTGGCAGAGGAGGAAGTGAGGAAAGAGATGCTTGTCTCTAATGACAGTGGCGCTAATATTCAGAAATGTTTATCTGGTTAACAGGACCTGAGAAGGGTATTTAGCAGCACTGTCCGGAGAGCAGTGGGGTGAGGGAGGACTCAGTGCTGTCGTAACTTTACACTGTGGCTGATTAATGGCGCTGTCTGGATAACTCTGCTAGTCAGCGCTGACACTGGATGTTCGGCACCAGAACATTGAATATCTGGCTTCAGTTTTGCCCATGGTGACCAGATGTTTTAACCCCCATGGGCTGAATATTGGGCCTAGGAATCTCAGTAGCGCTCATGGAGCACAGAGACCCCATATGGAGAAAGCACATTCACTGCTTTTGCTGCCCTGTGTTATTGTTTATTTGAATTTGATATACCGCTCAGGCCAGGGGCATTAGAGCGGTTTACAATGCTATTTCATTTGAGGAAAAAGGAAAGGAACGCCATTTATATGATAGGACAGAAAAGAGGACAGAGACAGTCAAACAGATATGAGAAGAAGAGGAACATGGAACAGCAAGTTACCACAATAAAAGCAGCACGTCAATCCAATCCAAATCATGAGAACAATGCTACCCCCAGGAACAGACGCCACGGCCCAACGCCTAAGGGCCACGCCATGCCACACTCCACACGCCACACTCCCTTTCCATGCTGCAATTTAGCAGTGCTGGTGCTGTCCTGGGCCAGAGTGGATTCAGGAAGCAAGAGAGAGCAGATGCCTGGGGGTCTTCAAAAGAGACTTGGGATGTCTGCTATGCTTCAGGCTCTTTTCTCCCTGTTCTTAGTGTTCATCCGTTTCCCCAGATCACAGTAGTGACAGTGAAGACCGTAAGCAGCATCAGAGAACAGAACATTCATGTGCCCCACAGTTGTCATGTGCTACCATTGTACAGATGGGGTGGGATGAGGAATAGTGTCTGCTGTGTTCTAACTTGCTAGAAAGGTGGTATATCACATTTTTAATAAACATAAATATGACGGAAAGGGGAGCAGTGCCTAAAGTTCTCTTCTACCAATGGAAGAGAGAGACTATACGAGTATTCACTGCTGTTGTATGAAGAATGGGAGTGGCATAGGTGCTGTCATCCATCTGAAGGGGGAGAGTAAGGAGATAATGGATGCTGCCCTTTATCTGACATAAAAGGGAGCAACTTGGGCCCAGGGAAATAGAAGCGGAAGCAGTGTGGGCAGAAAAGGCAGCCAGGTGGGCACTCGTAGGCTCCTCCCATGGGTTGAGTGGATGCAGCCTGACTGGTCTCATTAGAAGGGAAGCGTGGGCCTCTCTAGTGACTGGTCTGGACCCTGTTCTGTAGTCTCTTGGGTTCCTGATAGGATATTGTGGTGGATTGCTGTGTGATTTTTAAGCTCTTTCCATCCCATCATGGCACCTTGTTATCTGACTGGTAAAAATAGGAGAGCATTTTGTATATTTTTTGCCATTGACCTTTCTCTTCCTTACCTTGCAGAATAAGATTGGGTCTGGGCGGCTGATGGGCCCAAAGGGTGTGGCCATAGACCGAAATGGCCACATTATCGTTGTGGATAACAAGGCCTGCTGCGTTTTCATCTTCCAGTGCAATGGCAAGCTGGTGAGCCGCTTTGGGAGCCGTGGAGTGGCAGACAGGCAGTTTGCAGGTACACTGGACGGTAATGGCTCCGAGTCTTACTCCTTTGCATGTCTTCAATGTCTGCCTTAGATTCTCATCGCTCATTGTCTCGCGCAGTGTCAGCCTCATCACAGAGTGTGTCAAACCCTCCCCCCCATCCTCTGACATGCGGTATCAGCTTGTGACTCCCTTCCATCGAGTCATGCATATACTACTACTACTGATCATTTATATAGCACTGCAAGGCGTACAGGCGCTGCACAGATACATGTAAAGACGTAACCCAGACTGCAATTGTCTCCTTTCCCAGCTCTTCTTCCAGCATAGTGTCTGCCTTTCATTCCTCCCACACCATTACAGATTACATCAAACTGTCTCGCCCTTCTTCACGTTCTCCCATCTAAACTGCATCATCCCTCCCACGCAGTTTGCATTGATTCCTGTGACTCTTTGCCCTCCCCTCCAACTCAGAACGCATCAATCCTTTCCCCCCTAAGACCCCTCCCAATATGCATCTCATGGAAACACAGAAAACGATGCCAGATCCACACCAACTGCTCATCTCTGCATTCCCTTCCTCTCCCTCACAGATCCTCTGTAGTCTCATGTTTTCTTGCGTGCAGATGCTGTCCTTGACTCTACCCGTTCATTGGGAGTCTATTTCATACACCCACCACCCTTCCTGTAAAGAAATACTTCCTTAAATTGCTCCTGAGTCTACCCCCTTTCACCCACATCCTGTGACCCTTGTTCCAAAGCCACCTTTGCATTTATGCCAAGGGGGTATTAAAATGTCTCTATCCTAGATCCCCTCTCTCGCATTTCTTACAAAATATGCATATTCAGATCTATAAGTCTGTCCCCATAAGATTTTAGTAGGTGCTCTCTGGAGCCAACTGTACCCAGTTTATAATTTATCTACGGGAACAAGCAGAAAGTTGGTCCTCACAGATGAGTGGCATCAGCGCCGACGGAGCCCTTGCAGAAGCTTCTCCCCAGCTTTCAAAGAAAGCCTTTGGGAGATGCCACCACACTTGCATGGTCCCCTTCCCACCCAAGGATGCCATTTTGCTTCGGGCTCCTTTTTTCCGTGGAGCCCACCAGACGTCTGTCTGTTTTTCTCCTAGAAAAAGTGCTTTTTCTTTTTTTTAGTTTATCTCTTTCCTCCGGTCTTCTTCCTGCCCTCGAACTCTCTTGCCTCTGTATCGCATCTCGGGTTTGTCTCTTATTTTTTTCCTTGTTGCAGTTTTGTGCCCTTTTTTCCCACTGGCAGAGCCTTGGGTCTTCGACCTAGCTGGGACCCTTTATCCCCCCATGCCTTTCGCCAGCGGCTTCAAAAAGTGTGATCGGTGCTTGAGGACCATATCCCTCACTGACATGCACGACTGCTTCATCCATGACAAACGTTTCACAGAGTCTTCAGTGACACCATGCGCCAAGGCCCACTCTGAGGTCTCGGACTTACGTGGTGACTCTGCAGGCCCCGATCGAGTCCACGGATACTCTGAGAGGAGCTCTCTGGAAGGAGAATACAAAAAGAAGAAGAAACCCTCAAAGGCTGTGTCCATGGATGGATCTGGGAAGGCGGGTAAGTTCCGAGCCGAATCCCATAGTCTACACTACTCGTCCGAGGGCTCGGAGCAAGAGCAGCCTACCAAGGTAGCCTAAAAAGAATCATTGGCCTCTGTGATCGGTCTCAGACCCCTGAGCCCATCCTAGTTGAGGACTCCTCTTCAGTGGAAGCAACGAAGGGCCCGAGCCCCTCAGTGCCCACGCCAATGGCTGTGGAGGCTTCTGGACTGGTGACCAGAAAGGCAGTCTTGGAGCCCAGTTTGTCTGCCTTTATGGGCCAGCAGCAGGCCATGATGCCCGGCTCTGCCAGGTCGTCTGCCCAGACCACTGGGCCCTCGACCTCGAGGACATCGCCGGACGTCGAGCCGATCCTCGAGAGCCTGCAGCCTCGAATCAATCCTCGACATCGGTCTCTATCCTACTCCCTTTCCATGGGACCGAGGTCCCTCCCTAGTGAGTGCCCGTGGCTCCGGCCACGGAGCCTCCGAGGGATCTGGACCATTGGTCTCAAGGTTGTTTTGTCCGGCACAGCCCTCCCTTGACGACTCCACCGATTTCTCAGATTGGGAGACCTAGAACAAGGAATCCCTGGACATTCTGACACTGATCCATCCTCTGAGACTCAACGCTGGTCCCCGTCTGAGGACATGACGTTCTTTGACTTTATACAGGACATGTCAAAGGCACTGACATATGAAATGCGCTCTAGCAAACACATGCTCCGCACGCAAGAAGATACACCTTATTAACGACTACGTAAATGACACCAAGCTAGATGTTATGTTCGTAACTGAGTATGGTTCACTGATACAGACCAAGTGCTCATAAATCAACTCATCACGCCTGACATGGACTTACATAACTGCCCATAGATAAATAAGAGAGGAGGAGGAATATTCATTATCACTAGGAAAGACCTCAAATTCCAAGCATCCAAATCCGTAACAAACGCCATCTTAAATGTACTACAGATCCAAAACAACCAGTTTCCCATATGCTTTGTGTATAGGTCGCCAACGTCAACAGCAGATGATCTCTCTTCACTAATTGAGCTAACAAGCTTGCAGTCAGCGTCAGAGAAACCATTCATCCTTCTAGGAGACCTAAATCTACATTCATCGTCAACCAACCAAGTCACATCCTTCCTGGAAACAATAGATCTGATGGACCTTTCACAAATCGTAAGATCCCCCACTCACAAGGGAGGAAATATCTTGGACATGATATTCATACCTAAAACGATGACTGCAGCTAAAACACCAACGATGACTACAGTTAAAATGCCAACAGCTAATAATTTGTTCACTCTCCATACAGAAGGTCTATGCCATACACATGTAAATAGTTCTTTGATGCCAGTTATGTGTCAATTGCTGTTGTGTTGTTATTACATCGGCATGTTTTGCCACCTGTTTCATTGTATTTTGCCTCTAGTTAAGCGTTCTAACTTGTTCAATGTAAAATAATAATAATAATTCTCTTTATTATTGTTTTGTTATATGTAAACCGCCTCTGATCTCTGGAAGAGGCGGTATAGAAAAATGTACAAATAAATAAAGAAATAAATACAGAGAACGTTCAGATCACACCTTTATCATGGTCTGACCACTACATGATGATATTCGATCTCCCGCCACTCAATATCCAAAAAAGAAAACCACAACCTCAAGGAATGCTCAGATACTGAGACTTCAACAAAGAAGCCCTCCTTGAACACCTCATCCCTCTAATGGAATCATCCTCAACAGATATCACAAAATTAGTTGATGACCGGAACAACCAGATAAGCTACATTTGCAGTACTCCCTCCAAAGCGAATATCGAGATAAAGCTTCCAAGCACCCAGGTACTCAAAAGATATAAAAGAGGTGAAACTTAAACTTGAGACAGCTTGAGTGTAGATGGTGAAGAACACACAATCCCAAACATCAAAAAGAATACTACTCAAAGCAAGATGACTACAATAACCTGATAAACCAACGAAAACGAGAATATCACAGTAATCTCATTTTCATATCCCTCAATTGGCCTAGAGAATTGTTCGAAATCACCAAGTCATTCATGCGAACCCCTCCTACTCCAAAAGACCCGTGCTTGAACCCACAAGACTACGCCTCCTACCTCCAGAACAAATTCCCTTGCACTAAAGATATAATATCACTGGATCAGTTACCTACAAACGCATTCAACAGTTCACCAAACTGGAACCTGTTCACTACGATATCAAACATGCAACTAGATCAATTTCTCTCCATGATGAACACTACCACTTCTCCATTAGTCCCATGTCCAACTGCATGGATTAAAACATCCAGGATTTCAATTACCCCGGTATGTGATTTCAATTACCCCGGTATCGACTGGGTCAGTGTCACGGCAGGACATGCTAGGGAGATAAAGTTCCGAGATGAAATAAATGACTGCTTCTTGGAGCAGCTGGTTCATGAACCGAGCAGAGGGGAAGCCATATTAGACCTAGTCCTTAGTGGAACACCAGATCTTGTGCAAGAGATAAGGATGTTGGGGCCACTTGGCAATAGTGATCATAGCATGATCGTGTTTGATTTAATTAGTGGAGGAGGGATAGTAAGGAAATCCACAGTACTACCTTTTAACCTTCGAAAGGGAGACTATGATAAAATGAGGAAAATAGTTAAGAAAAAACTAAAAGGAGCAGTTGCAAAGGTTAAAGACTTACATCAAGCTTGGGTGTTGTTGAAAACTACTATATTGGAAGCCCAGACCAGCTATATTCCACGCTTTAAGAAAAGTGGAAGGAAGTCCAAAAAACTGCCAGCTTGGTTTAAAGGTGAGGTCAGAGAGGCGGCTGTTGGCAAAAAAGCATCTTTCAGGAAATGGAAAAAAGAGCCAAACGATGAAACCTGGAAACAGCACAAGCACTGGAAAGTCAAATGCAAGGCATTGATAAAGCAAGCAAAAGGGAGAATTTGAGAAGAAGCTTGCTGCGGAAGCAAAAACTCGAAATAGACTTTTTCAAGTACATTTGTAGCAAAAAACCTGTGAGAGAATCAGTTGGTCCATTAGATGATAGAGGGGTGAAAGGGACACTAAGAGGCGACAAAGCGATAGCGGAGAGACTGAATGAATTCTTTGCTTCAGTATTTACTGAGGAAGATGTAGGGATGTTACCCATGACTGAAGTGGTATTTTAAAGTGCAGAAAAATTGAAGGACATATCGATACATCGGGAAGATGTATTACAACTATCAGATAAACTGAAGAGTAGCAAATCACCTGGGCCGGATGGTATACATCCAAGGGTGTTGAAAGAACTGAAATATTAGATCGCAGACCTGCTATTAGTAATCTGTGAATTTTCATTAAAATCATCTGTAATACCTGAAGATTGGAGGATCGCCAATGTAACGCCAATTTTTAAAAAGGGTTCCAGGGGTGATCCAGGAAACTACAGACCGGTGAGCCTGACATCAGTACCGGGAAAAATGGTAGAAACCACCATAAAGAACACAATTACTCAGCATGAACTCAGTCTCCTTCGCATGTGGGAAACACTGGCGTCTGTGACCATCATGAGCCAACAGCTCGACTTGATGTAGAGGGTCTACTGGAGCCCAGGCTTCCAGAAAGCACAGCTGCCGCATAACTCCATGGTGGTGGAGTTGGGCATGTATCTGCTTAAGAGCCAGAAGACACACTTCTCGATGCCCCCAGTTAGGGAGGCCTACACCCTTGATGCCCATGGCAGAAAGTGCTGCCGGGGCTTGATGCTTATCGGCCAGATCCAGGCATACCAGCTATACATGGGCATGTACCTGAGGGACCTGGCGAAGGAGCTCACTGGGTTCTCTGCTGGTGTCTCTGAGAAACCCCTCCAGTGGTTCCAGAACCTGGCCAAAGCTGTCTGTGAGTGCTCCAAGTTTGACTCAAGCAGCTTATGATGGCTTCAAGTCGGTGGCTAGAGTGGCCTCGGTGGGCATCGGTGCCCGGTGCCAGGCTTGGCTACAGTCTGACCTGGAGCAATGGGTTCAGGACAAGTTGATCGATGTCCCCTGCCAGGGAGAGAATCTCTTGGTCAAACCAATGACCAATAAGGCTGCACAGTTGGAGACTGAGTTCATGATGAAGACCAAGAAGACTGCTACCCATCCCCGATGGAAGGGTTTGAGTAAAAAGCCCCCTTACTCGAGGAAGTTAACTGCTTACAGAAACTACCTGCAGTATGAGGCCTGCCCAGCAGGGTCAGCAGGCCAAGGGACATGGGCATGACCCTCATAAGCAGAAGGCTTACCACCCCAGCCCACCTGGCAGGAGTTTTTGACTCCTTGGGCATAGCCTCTCCAACCCCGGGAGGTCAGGAGCCCACAGGAGGACATCTGATCCACTTTGCACTTTGGTGGCCAGCCATTACCACTGATGCTTGGGCACGCCAGGTGGTTCAGGAGGGTTATCTCCTCCACCTGGCACAGGCGCCTCCCCCCTTCTTCCCAGGAGAGCCCTCCAGGACTCCACTAGGATCTACTACTGTAAGAACTCACAGGTCTCCTCGAGGACAGAGTGGTGGAACCGATGCTCCAGTCTCTCTGGGGAAAAGGGTTCTACTCCCATTACTTTCTCTTACCCGAGAAATGGGGGCCTTCAGCCCATCTTGGACCTGCGGGACCTAAACAGGTTCCTGGTGAGGGAGAAGCTCAAGATGCTCCCCCTTGGTACACTGCTGTCCTACCTCCAGCAGGGAGATTGGCAATGATCCTTGGATCTGAAGGATACCTATACCCACATCCTCATCCATCCCAGCCACAGGCAGTATTTCAGATTCATGGTAGCAGATGGTCACTATCAGTACAGGGTACTGCCCTTCAGCCTGGCCTCCGCCCCCAGTCTTCATCAAATACCTGGAGGTAGTCGCAACCTACCTCCGTCTCCAGTGGGCCTTCGTCTTTCCCTACCTGGATGACTGGCTCATAAAATGGGACATGGCTGCTGAAGTGCAGTTGGTCACAGCTTGCACCATCCACATCCTGCAGCATCTGGGGTTTGTGATAAACCACCCCAAGTCACACTTTCTCCCGACACAGTGTCTGGAGTTCATTGGGGCAAAGGTAGACACTGTCCAGGCCAGAGCCTTCCACCCTCTGGACAGGGCTGATCATCCCAAGGAACTGGTCGTGGACGTGCAGCCCTCAGTGTCTACTCATCTCCTGCTGCTCTTACTCGGCCATATGACCTCCACGCTCCATGTTACCCTGGACACCCATCTTCATATGAGGGTTGGCCAGTGGTTCCTCTGCTCCCAGTGGACAAAGGCCACGGGCTGGCTGCGAGACAGTGTGTCAGTGACCCCCCAGATGGCAGAGTCTCTCGGCTGGTGGCAGACCACACAGCATCTTCAAGCAGGGATGCCTTTTCAGACCCCCACCCCCCAGAGGATCATCACTATGGATGCGTCCTTGTTGGGCTGAGGAGCACATTGCAAGGAACTCTGCACTCAGGGCAGTTGGTCCATGGCGGAAAGCTAGCCGATCAATCTCCTGGAGCTATGGGCCATATTTTTGGCTCTCCGGGCCTTCCACCCCCATCTGTAGCACCAGTGAGTGCTGGTCCAAATGGACAATCAAGTTGCAATGTTCTATATCAACAAACAAGGGGGCATGGGGTGCCGCACCCTCTGCCAGAAAGCAGTGGCTCTCTGCTCCTATCCGATCCGCCATGCTTCTGCTTGGCCAGGACGATGCCCTGGTGAACAGACTGAGTAGGGTCCTTCAGACGCACCTCAAATTCCTTCCGAAGGTGGTGTCCTCCTTCTACCTCAATCAGGAGGTAGTGCTCCCCACCTTCTTTCCAGGGCCTCACGCTAAAATGGAGAATAAAACAAAGGATATTATAATGCCTCTGTATCGTTCCATGGTGTGACCGCACCTCAAATATTGTGTGCAATTCTGCTCGCCGTATTTTAAAAAGGATATATCAGAATTAGAAAAGGTACAGAGAAGAACCACCAAAATGGTAAAGGGGATGTAAGGATACCCCTATGAGGAGAGGCTAAAAAGGATAGGGCTCTTCAACCTGGAAAAGAGATAGCTGAGGGGAGATATCATAGAGATCTATAAATTAATGAATGGAGTGGAACAGGTAAACATAGATCGATTGTTTACGCCATCAAAATGTAGAAAGAATAGGGAACATGCAATGAATTTACAATGTAATATATATGACTAATAAGAGAATATATTTTTTCACTCAACACATAATCAAACTCTGGATTTCGTTACTGGAGGATGTAGTAAAAGCTGTTAGTGTAGCTGGGTTTAAAAAAGGTTTGGACAAGTTTCTGGAGGAAAGGTCCATAAACCATTACACAGGTACACTAAAAAATTTTTTTTTAAACTGCCTCTAATGTTTCGATTGATTTTTACGTTTTTTGGTGCGCTGAATCCAAATCTGGTAACCAATTTGCTCCATCACGTACAGATTTTTTGCTACATTGGGTTAGCAGTTTGAGGTGAACGTTTCAGATTGAGTGCGATCGAGATAAAAGTTTCTTGGATGAATTCTTTATACTAATTGTTTAGTAGTTATTCAAATAAGAATAAAGAAAATTGTAACAAGGCAGCACATAAGAATAGAGTAATGTCAACAAAACACACTGTGATGGTAGCAAAATTATCTGCACTTAAAACAGCCACATACATGTGCACAAACATTGAGCATATAAGAGCGAGGTTAGACACAAAGCAAAGCAAAGAAATGTGCAAAAAATGTTGTACAGGTATGTATGTAAGAATAGAAAACGCAAACCGCACCATTGCAATACATGAAGACAAACACCCGATGGTGTGAAAATAAAATTCTAATAAATGAGATCCGACACTGTGGTAATAACTAGCAAATTTTTATTTCAAAGTTTAGTAAAAACACGATATTTGTCAACACAGTTTAGATTTTAAAGTCATTCTTGGGTCAATCAATCTCCTGGTGGGCCCGTTTCTTCTTCCCCCGAATGCTTCTCTTGGTGCGCTGCTTGGCGTATTTTTCATCTGGGGTTTCCCGCAGCAGCAACCAGCAGAAATCAGCCATCATAGTGGTGTTCCATCTTCCTTGGTACCTTCTCTCTGCGTCCTTGATGTCCTGGTGAAACCTTTCACCTTGTTCTTTACTGTACGCCCCCATGTTTTCGGAAAAGTAGTTCACATGGGAGTGCAAGAAATGGACTTTCAGGCTCATGTTACAGCCTTGTTCTTTGAAGGCATTGAGCATCCTGGCAACAATATCCTTATAGTTCTCATCCCGCCTGTTCCCCAAGAATTTGAGAACAACATCCTTGAAGGAATCCCAGGCTTCTTTTTCCTTCTCAGACATCGTTTCAGCGAATGCTCCATCTGAAATGAGTTTCCTTATATCAGGGCCAACAAACACTCCTTCCTTTAGCTTTGCTTCAGAAAGTCGGGGGAACTTTGAGCAAAGGTACCGAAAGCACTCACCATCTTTTGGAAGGGACTTGATGAATTGCTTAATGAGACCCAACTTAATGTGGAGAGGTGGTAATAGAATTTTATCACGAGGTACCAAGCTCTCATGAAGAACATTTTTCTCACCGGGTCTCAAATACTCCCGAATTGGCCAGTCTTTTTTCCCCCAGTGTAGGTCGCGGGCCCGGCTATCCCACAAGCAAAGGAAGCAGGGATATTTGGTGAAACCGGATTGCTGCCCTAATAGCATGGATAGAATTTTAAAGTCTCCACAAATCATCCACTTATGCTCATCATAACGAATCTTCTGAAGAATCAGGGCCAAATTCTCGTATTTTTCTTGGAGAATAACAGAGTGAGCAATAGGAACTGAAGCGAATGTGTTGCCATTATGAAGAAGAACACCTTTTATGCTGTCTTTTGACGAATCAATGAACAGCCGCCATTCAGCAGGATCATACTTGAGTTTAAACTTTTCCATCACTCCATATATATCGTTGCAAAATACCAAATCTTCCTCTTTGCTGAAATACTTCAAAAATTGTGTCTCGCGGTTGCGGTACCAATAAAAAGTTGTTCCTGGTGACAATAGATTTTTCTGTTTAAGCCGAGAACCTAGCAGTTGGGCAGCATCTTTTGGGAGTCCTAAATCCCGGACTAAATCATTCAATTCAGCTTGAGAGAAAAGTTCAGGTTTCGGATCTGGTTCAGTTTCAAACTCGGACGTACTGGACTCATCGGAAAAGCCATCTGATGAGTCTCATCATGATCAGAACCTTCCACACAAATATGATCCAAAGATTTTGGTGGTTCAGGCACAGGTACTTCGTTGCTATGAGGCATAGGCCTAATTGCTGAGGGAAGGTTGGGGGTAACTTATTACGTTCTTATTTTTTAAGTTCTATCCCTTCACAATGCAAGAGCAAAAATAGCAGTCACTGCTGTGGTCTCTTTGTTCACGCCACATCATAGGTATTCCGAAACGAAATGCTTGTTTTTTACCTTTCATCCATAAGCGTAGATCTTCCTCACATGTCTTGCACACTTTGTGAGGAGCCCACGGTTTGTCTTGATCGCCTAACTTCAAACCGAAATAGGCGAAATATACTTTTTTAATAAATGCAGAAATGTTCTTCTGCCGCTTTTTCACGGTATATTCCCCACAAATAAAACAAAAACTGTCCGGAGAGTTGACGCAACCTCTGGCTCTGTGAGCCATCACAAATACACAGCACTGCAAACTACAACTGTAGTGAACCACTTCGGAATAAAGCTGGATTATGACTGAGCAAACAAAAGGTAATAATGAACTTGCAAGAAACTGAAATTTGACAGGAACTTTCATGTCGCAACCACCGTGTTTGAGCAAGCGAACGAGGCGAGGCGAACAGGAAAGAACATGCGCCAGCGCGAGTACTGGATTTAGCCCCCCGCCTCCCAATTGTCCTGTTAATGTATAAAATGAATACAAAACACTCTAAAATATCATGAGGGAGTGTTTCTAGTTAGTTAACCATTACAACCTCTATTTTGGGCCAAGAAAATAAACTGCAGTCTGCTAAAAGAAATTATGTGAACATTCCTTATATGGGTAAGAAATCTAATTTTGCAAGAAAACGTGACGTGATGGAACATTTTGGCTATTTTTCCTGGATTCAGCACCCCAAAATCTATAGGAATCAGTTGCAAAACTGGAGGCAGTTTTTTGGTAGTGTACCTGTGTTATTAAAGGGGACCTGGGAAATCCAGTGTTTGTCTCAGTACAAGCATTGTGGAACCTGTGTCTTCTGTGGAAAGGGTGTTGAAAGAACTGAAATATGAGATTGCAGACCTGCTATTAGTAATCTGTGAACTATCATTAAAATCATCTGTAATACCTAAAGATTGGAGAATCGCCAATGTAACGCCAATTTTTAAAAAGGGTTCCAGGGGTGATCCGGGAAACTACAGACCGGTGAGCCTGATGTCAGTACCGGGAAAAATGGTAGAAACCATCATAAAGAACAAAATTATTCAGCATGTAGATAATGGGAGACAGCCAACATGGCTTTAGACAAGGAAGATCTTGTCTTACTAATCTGTTATGTTTTTTTGAAAGTGTGAATAAACAGGTGGACAAGGTGAGTCGGTTGATATAGTGTATCTGGACTTTCAGAAAACCTTTGACAAGGTCCCTCATCAGAGACTTTTGGCAAAACTAAAGAGTCATGGGATAGGAGGCAGTGTACTATTGTGGATCAGGAACTGGTTAAAAGATAGAAAGCAGAGGGTAGGGCTAAATGGCCAATTTTCCCAAAGGAGAAAGGTGAATAGTGGTGTACCCCAGGGATCTGTGCTGGGTCCACTGCTTTTTGACATATTCATAAATGATCTGGAAAAGGGAATAACGAGTGAGGTTATCAAATTTGCAGATGACACAAAACTATTTAAAGTTGTTAAAACCCATGAGGATTATGGAAATTTGCAAGAGGATCTTGATAAATGGGAAGACTGGGCATCGAAATGGCAGATGAAATTTAATGTGGACAAGTGCAAAGTTGTGCACCTAGGGAAGAACAACCAAAACTATGGATACACGATGCAAGGTTCCACATTAGGAACTGCCACCCAGGAAAAAGATTTAGGCGTCATTGTGGATAACATGTTAAAACCCTCTGCCCAGTGTGCAGCGGTGGCCAAGAGAGCAAATAGAATGCTAGGTATCATAAGGAAAGGAATGGAAAATAAAACAAAAGATATTATAATGCCTCTATATTGTTCCATGGTGAGACCGCAACTTGAATATTGTGTGCAATTCTGGTCGCCGTATCTTAAAAAGGATATAGCGTTATTAGAAAAGATTAAGAAAAGAGCCACCAAAATGGTAAAGGGGATGGAAGGATACCCCTATGAAGAAAGGTTAAAAAGGTTAGGGCTCTTTAACCTGGAAGAGAGACGGCTGAGGGGGAGATATGATAGAAGTTTATAAATTAATGAACGGAGTAGAACGGGTAAACGTAGATCGATTGTTTACCTTATCAGAATATAGGAAGACTAGGGGACATGCAGTGAAGCTACAGGGTAAACTATTTAAGACTAATAAGAGAAAATATTGTTTAACTCAACGTGTAATCAAACTCTGGAATTTGTTACAGGTGGATGTAGTAAAAACCTGTTAGTGTAGCTTGGTTTAAAAAAGGTTTGGACAAGTTTGTGGAGGAAAGGTCCATAAACCATTATTAAAAAGGGACCCAGGATATCACTGCTTGACCCAATACAAGCATTGTGTAACCTGTCTTTTGGGGAAACTGCTAGGTACGTATGACCTAGATTGGCCACTGTTGGAAACAGGATACTGGGCTTGATGGACGGTCTGACACAGTACTCTGGACTGTAAGAAGGCCCTGCCCTACCTCCAATGTACCCAGGGCCACCGCAAAGCTTCACAGCTTTTTGTTTCCTTTGACCCCAGTCAGCTGGGGGAGATGGTGACCAAAGCAGGCTCTGTCCACCTCGGTGTTGGACTGCATTGCCCTCACCTTCGAGCAGGCTGTACTCTGGTTGGAGCGCCGGGTCGCGGTGCACAGTGTAAGGGCCATGGCTGCCTCCGAGGCAAATCTACGCTCGGTCCCGATGGACATTTGTCGAGCTGCCACCTGGTCTTCGATCCATATCTTTGTAGCTTATTACTGCCTGGAGAGGGAATCCTGACGGGGCAGCGCCTTTGGCCAGTCTGTACTCTGTAATCTGTTCGGGGTTTAAGCAACTCCTACCCTGTGGCACTTCTGTGTTCAGGCTACCAGGGTGCTGGTTCCTCACTGGACTCACAGGCCGTTATTACTACTACTGAGCATTTGTGTAGCACTACCAGTCATACGCAGCACTGCACAGATATGTAAGAGACAATCCCTGCTCATCAGAGCTTACAATCTAGTTAAGACAAAACACAGAAGGTGTAATCACGGGTAAAACAAGGGAAAGAAAAGGAGATTAGGTGAGTCAAGATCCAAAAGAGGCAGCGAAGAGGTGGACTTTCAACCTGGATTTGAAGAGGGTTAGGGAAGGTGCTTGGCGTACTGACACAGGTAGTTTTTTGCAGGTGTAGGGTGCAGCAAGCTGAAAGGAGCGAAGTCTGGAGTTAGCAGTAGAAGAGAAGGGCACAGATAGAAGCAGTTGGCTAGAAGAGCGGAGTTCCCGAGAGGTGTTGTAAGGGGACATAAGAGGAGAAAGGTACTGAGGAGCTGCAGAGTGAATGCATTTATAGGTCTGCAGGAGGAGTTTGAACTGGATGCAGAAACAGATAGGGAGCCAGTGAAGTGACTTGAGAAGAGGAGTAATATGGGCATGATGAGGCTGGCGGAAGATTAGCCATGCAGCGGAGTGTTGAACAGATTGAAGCGGAAAGAGATGTTTCAAAGGGAGACTAGCAAGGAGTAGGTTACAGTAGTCAAGACGGGAGGAGATTAAGGAGTGGATTAGTGTTTTAGTAGTGTGTGCAGAAAGGAAGGGGCGGATTTTGCTAATGTTATAGAGAAAGAAACGGCAGGTCTTGGCTACAAGATGTATATGTGTGGAGAAATAGAGAGAGGAGTCAAAGACAACCCCCAGATTGCGGGCTGAGGAAACAGGAGGGAGTGCAGAGCTGTCCACAGAGACTGAGAAAGGAGGAAGAGGAGGGGAGGTTGTAGGGGGAAAGATAGGAAGTTCGGTCTTGGGCATGTTCAGCTTCAAGCGGCGGTGATACATCCAGGCAGCAGCGTCAGAAACGTAGGCAGAGATCCGGGTCTGGATTGCCAGAGAGATTTTGGGCGTAGAGAGGTAGATCTGGGAGTCATCGGCATACAGATGGTACTGAAAGCCATGGGACGAGATAAGCGCACCAAGGGACTGGTTGTAGAGAGAGAAAGGAGCGGAGCCAAGACAGATTCTTGGGGTACACCAACTGGGAGTGGGGTAGCAGAGGAGGAGGAGCCACCAGAGCGCACATAGGAGTGGTGGGAGAGATAGGAGGAGAACCAGGATAGTACAGAGCCCGTGAAGCCAAGCGAGGACAGGGTATCGAGGAGAAAGGTGTGATCGATGGTGTCGAAAGCAGCAAAGAGGTCAAGAAGGATGAGGACGGAGTAAAGGCCCTTGGATTTTGCAAGGAACAAGTCGCTGGAGACTTTGGCAAGAGCCATTTCAGTAGAGTGTAGAGGATGAAAGCCGACTGTAAGGGATCGAGGAGGGCATGAGAGGAAAGGAAGTCGAGGCAGTGGCAGTGAACCGTACGTTCAAGTAGTTTAGAAGTGAAGGGAAGGAGAGAGATGGGTCAATGAATTAGGACGTGGGATGGAGTGAGGGTTTTTTGAGGAGAGGTGTGACCACAGCATGTTTGAAGTCAGCAGGGACTGTTGCAGTGGAGAGTGATAGGTTGAGAATATGGGAGATGGAAGGGACAACGGTGGAGAAGATGAGGCTTAGGAGATGGGTGGGGATAGGATCAGAGGAGCAGGTGGTGAGTTTGGAGGAAGAAAGATGGTATGCAGTTTCCTCTTCAGAGATCTCAGGAAAGGAAGAGAGGGTAGCAAGGGAAGAGGGGGGGGGAGGGGAAATAGCTGAGTTTGTGGGGAATTGGAAGGTGATCTTGTGGATTTCTCATAGAAATAGTCAGCCAGGGTTTGGGCAGAAAGGGAGGGAGGGATCAGAGGCAGAGGCACTTTGAGGAGAGAGCTGAGAGTGGTAAAGAGACGGTGAGGATCAGAGGCAAGAGAGTTAGTCAGATGGACATAGTAGTCTTGTTTGGCAAGAGCTATGGCTGATTGGAAAGAGATGAGCATGAATTTGAAGTTTAGAAAATTTTCAGGGGAGCGGGATTTGAGGCAAGCACACTCAGCGGAACGGGCACAGGAATGTAGATAGTGGGTGAAAGCCAGGGCTGGGGTGCAGAACGTCTCACAGGACATGGGGTGGGTGGAGCCAGAGCATCCAGAGCCGAGGAGAGTGCGGCATTATAGGAAGCTACTGCCTTGTCAACAGACTTGGATGACAGAGTGGAAGAAATAGATGGAGAAATGGTGGAAGAGAGAGCCAAGGGATCGATAGCATGAAGGTTTCTAAATAGGTTGGAGGAGACGGAATGAGGCTGAGGCAGTGGAAGATGAAGATTAAAGCTTAAAAGGTGATGGTCAGGTAAGGAAAGAACTGAGCTACGGAAGTTCGAGGGTAAGGAACTCGAGAAAAATATCAGGTCCAGGCAGTGGCCATGCTGGTGAGTGGGGGCAGTGGAACAAAGTTGGATGTCAAATGAGGAGGTGAGGGAGAGGAGCTTTAAAGCTTGAGGATCGGAGGGGTTATCGACATGAATGTTAAAGTCCCCAAGAATAAGAGTGAGGGAAGAGGAATCCAGAAAGAAGGAAAGCCACGAGTCGAAATCAGTGAGAAAGGTAGAAACAGACTTATCAGGAGGTCAATAAATAACAGCTACCCGGAGAGGAAGTGGAGTGAAGAGGCGGATGGAGTAGACTTCGAAAGAGAGAAAGGAGTGAGACTGAGGCAGCAGGAGGGGTTGGAATTGGCAAGAGGGAGAAAGTAGAAACCCAACGCCGCCACCACGGCCAGTGGGACGAGGCGTGTTATGCAGTCTATATCCTTGGACTCAATTGCTGCTGCTCATAGCTCCCCTTGGGGGCATCTGTGTTCTTCCATAGGCTTTTGGTAAGTAGGGATTCCCATATGTGAGGACTGACTTCCTGCTTGTTCCCAGAGAAAGCATAGTTACTCGCCTGTAACAGGTGTTCTCTGGAAACAGCAGGAATCAGTCCTCACAACCCTCCCTCCTCCCCATAGAGTTGCTTCCTTGATTTTTTATTTTTGCCATCTTAGCTATGTTATGAGACTGAGGCAAGATGGCATCCTTGGGCAGGAAGGGTCCCACACACTGTTCCCTCTAAGCTGTGCGCGTGTGCGTGCGCACACACCTCGCCGAGTGAGCGTAGATACTTTACAACAGAGCGCACAAAAATTCCGGTTCTGATTCTAATAGGAAACAACACAGATGTCTTAAAATGTAAAAGTTGTTGTGTATTTACGGTTTTCACAAGTTCTACAATATTTTCTAGTGCAATCAATATGGTGTGCATACTGTATTCTGACGTGTAGTCAAATTTTAAGGTATATAACTCCAAGTGTCATTATGTGGCGCACAAAAATTTAACCTTCCTTCAAAAGCTGCACAGCTGATATTTTATGCGCACACAGCCTACAGAAAATTAGAGGGAACATTGGTCCCACACATGCTTGGTGCATTTCCCAAAGGCTTTCTTTGAAAGCTGGGGAGATGCTTCTGCGAGAGCTCAGTCTGTGCTGACATCACCCATATGTGAGGACCGATTCCTACTGTCCCTTGAGAACATCTGTTACAGGTGAGTAACTATGCTTTTTTGAAGGTGTGATCTCAGAGCTGGATACAGTTTTCCAAATGAAATTTCACCAGAGACTTAAACAAAGGCACCATCACTTCTTTTTTTTTCCTGCTGAGTATTCCTCTCCCTGTGCACCCTGGCATACTTCTTCTGCATTTTCCTATCCTTCCTGGTTACCTTTCTGTCATCAGATACGATCACCCTAGAACTATGGTTTTTGCAGCCGAATTGTATGGCCCTGCAATTTTTGCATTAAATCTTAGCTGCCAAACTCTAAAATATTCCTCAAGTTTTGCTGGATTCTTCCTCGTGTTTTCCACACCTTCGGTGGTGTCTACCCTGTTGCAGATTTTGGTAATATACTGCAGAAAGGCACATTTTTCCTGAAAACCCTTCCACAATATTACCTTACCAAAATCTTGAAAAGAACAGTACCAAGGATCAATCCTGCAGTAAATCACTGGGTAAACTGCATTTATTCCAGTCCCTTTTATTGAATTCCAATCAACCAGTTTCTAGCCCATTAAGTTACATCATGAATCATGCCTAGGCTCTTAGTTTATTTATAAATTGCCTCTGTGGAACCATATTAAAGCCTTGCTGAAACCTAAGTACCCTACATCTAGTGTCTTCCAATGATCAAAGTCCCTGATCACCCAAAGATGTTGATCAGATTCATTTCACAGGACCTATGTTTGGTAAAACCATGTTGCCTCAGATCCATTGGAATCCAAACACTGCTCTATATTCTGTTTTAGTGACTATTTCATAAATATACTAACCACTTAGTTTAGGCTAATAGGCCAGTAGTTCCTGGCTGCCTCTTTCCATTTTTGTGAAGAGGAACCCCATCAGCCCATCTTCAGTCTTTCGGGACCTCTCCTAGCTCCAGTGACGCATTGAAAACAATCAGGCAGGTGAGGCATCAGAACTTTCCTTCATTCCTTCATGGCACTTGGATTTATGCCATCCAGCCACATCACTTCATTTTTAGTTTAACGTGTGCCTCATGAGCACCATCTTCTGAAATTTGCTTGGAATCTACTTCTTTTCTGTTACTGTTTGTGTTTGTTTTCTATGGTCTTATTTATGGCTCTTCCTCCGTGAACACTGAACAGAAATATTCATCAGGCTATTCCACTTTTTCTTCATCAGCCTTTATAGATTTCTTCCCTTTACCTCTGAGGCTATCACTACTTCTTTTGCTTTTCCTCTTCTCGCTAATATATCAAAAAAGCTTGTCTCCCTCTCCCCATTTTACCATTTAAGCTATTTTCTTTGGGAACAAGCAGGAAGCCAGTCCTCACATATGGGTGACATGAGCACTGACGGAGCCAGCATGGATTCACTCCCCAGCTTTCAAAGAAAATCTTTGAGTTAGACTGTGCATACGTGGTCACCTTCCTGCCCAAGGGTGCCATCCTTACTTCACTTGTCTTTTTTCCCGCAGAGCCTTGCAGACGCCCGCGTCTGTTTCCCCAGTAGAAGTTGATTTTTTTCTATGTTTTCTTTGAGCATTTTTTCACGCCTTTTTGCTGGTTCGGTTCCTCAATCACCTTCCCGTTGCCCGATTGCGCCCTCGCTTCGGCATCATGCTTTTTTGGGTACTTTTTTCTTTTTCTATTGTGGGCGCAGGATTTTCCCTGACCAAGACGTGTGAGTTTGACCTTGCAGGTGTCCTGTTGTCCGCTATGTCTACAGTCACTGGATTCAAGCACTGTGGCATGTGCGCCCGCATTGTCCATCACCAACCACCACTGTTGCTGTCTTCGCTGCTTGATGCTTGACCATGATGATGATTCCTGCCTGCTCTGTCTTCAGATGTCAGCCAAGAGCCAAAAGAAACAAGACTAGCTGTGTAAGGACATGTTTGCCTCGAAGACCTCTACTGCTGGACCGTCCTCAATCACGGAGTTGCTGCCCTCGGGGTCCATGCCCAATGCTCGACATCACACAGGCGAGCTTGTTCCGAGCCCCGAGGTCATGTAACCTCGGATTAGGGAATCATCCTCTGAGGATCTCCCCCGTGGGCTCAAGTCCTCGTCCCAGCCGCGGTCGAAGACGCAATCCAACCTTGGCACCGGAGGTAAGTTCTCAGGTACCCAGGCTCAGAACCCTTGACCCAACACCGAGGACGATGGTTGGGAGTGGCCCTTAAAGCTGCCCTGGCGGGAAGAGACTCCCATCGCATCGGGGGATTGAGCTCAGTTTCCCAGAGTGATCACTATACGTGATTCTCCTCTGAGGGACCTGACTCTGTACTTGACGTCAGGATGGTGGCCCTGGAGTTACAGCCTGTCCTGGCACCTGGTAGCTCCGGGTTGCAGCGCCGACCTCTGGACCCTCCATGGCTTGAACATCTCCAGAGGAAGTCCAGCTAGTCTTGGAGTGGCTCTCTGGCTCTGAGTTGAGGCCATCTGCTTCGCATCCAAGGTGCGATTCACCCCCGAGTGCATCGTGTTGGTGTATTGGGCACTGCGTTCCTTGGTGCTGCTAGCTTATCTGCTCAATGACTACTTCATGGCTTGAGGTCTCCTCCAACTCCGAGTCGGGATGGGAGACTGATGAGGAGGTCCCCAATACTGCGCTTTGCAGAGACTTGCCTTCAGAACTGTCTCCCAAACAGGAGCACTGGCGGTCCTCGCTCGAGGACTTGGTATTCCTCGATTTCATACAAAGAATGGTTCAGGCCCTGGCCTTCATGGCGGAGCTGGAGGACGAGCCTTGTGTTGAGGACATGGAGATCCTACAGCACGAGGCACCGACTGTGCCGATTTCCCCCCATCCTCGAATGCTGCTTATTTAGGATGTGTGAGAGCCCAGTGACTGTGCCTGTGTTGTGGTGAGCTGCCAACTTGATTCCCAGTATCGAATTGGCAAGCGCCCAGGATTCCAAAAAGCACAACCGCCTCACAACTCCATGGTGGCGGATCTGGCCTCGTGTCGAATCAAGACCCAAAAGACGCACTCCCCAGTGCCCCCTGGCAGGGAGGCCCACACCATGGAAGACTTTGGCAGGAGGTGTTTCCTGGGCTTGATGCTCACTTCCTGGATCCGGGCATACCAGCTGTACATGGGCATGTACCTCTGGGACCCGGCAAAGGAGCTTGCCGGATTCTTGGCTGGTCTGGTGGGAGAACCCCTCAAGCGCTTCTGGACCCTGGTCTATATGGTCAAGGAATGCTCCAAGTTTCAGACTCAGGCAGCCTTCGAGTCTGTAGCCCAATGGGTGAGGTGGGCATTAGTGCCCGCCACCTGGCCTTGCTACAATCCTCGGACTTGGAGCACAATGGGTCCAGGACAAGCTGGCTGATGTCCCATGCCAGGGAGAGAACCTCTTTGGCAAACCCATGACTGACAAGGTGGCTGAGCTGGAAACAGAATTCCTGACCAGGACTAGACTATCTGGGAAGTCTGCTGACTCCTCCCGACGGAAGGCTTTGAGTAAAATGACTTTCCACCCAAAGGGGAAGAAGGCCTATGGGAAATACCCCCAGTTTCCAGTCTGCCAAGCTCCCCAACAGGTTAGGCCAGGGGGCATGGTCTCCATAAGCCAAAGGCCCCCAAGGGCGCAGCCTATGGGGGGGGGGGGGTTGACGCCTTGGGCATAGCCTCTCTTCTATCTGAGTGCCCAGTGCCCACAGAAAGACATCGGGTTTATTTCATCCATCTCTAGCTGGGCATTACCTCTGATGCCTGGGAGCTGCAGGTGGTTCGGGAGGGCTGCCTCCTTCCTACTTCCCAAGGGAGCTTCCCATGTCCTCCCTGCACAAAGCGCTCCTGCAGAGGGTACTCGAGGACTGGGCTGTGGACTTATGCCTCCACCCTTCTGGGGTAGGGGGTTCTATTCCAGGTACTTCCTCATTCCAAAAAGGTCAGGCATACAAGGGTGCTGAAAGAACTGAAATATGAGATTGTTCACAGATTACTATTAGCAGATCTGCAATCATTAAAATCATCTGTAATACCTGAAGATTGGAGGATCACCATTGTAACACCAGTTTTTAAAAAGGGTTCCAGGGGTGATCCGGGAAACTACAGACCGGTGAGCCTGATGTCAGTACCCGGAAAAATGGTAGAAACCACCATAAAGAACAAAATTACTCAACATGTAGATAGTCCTGGCCTAATGGGAGACAGCCAACATGAATTTAGCTAAGGAAAGTCTTGTCTTACTAATCTCTCATATTTTTTTGAAGGTGTGAATAAACAGGTAGACAAAGGGTGAGCCATTTGATATAGTGTACCAGGATTTTCAGAAAGCCTTTGACAAGGTCCCTCATGAGAGACTCTTGGTGAATTAAAAAGTCATGGGATTGGGGGCAGTGTACTATTGTGGATCAGGAACTGGTTAAAAGATAGAAGCAGACAGTAGGGCTAAATGGCCAATTTTCCCAATGGAAAAAGTGAATAGTGGAGTACCCCATGGATCTGTGCTGGGTCCGCTGCTTTTTAACATATTCATAAATGACCTGCAAATGGGAATAACGAGTGAGGTTATCAAATTTGCAGATGATACAAAACTATTTAAAGTTGTTAAAACCTAAGAGAATTGTGGAAAATTGCAAGAGGATCTTGATAAATTGGAAGACTGGGCATCAAAATGGCAGATGAAATTTAATGTGGACAAGTGCAAAGTTATGCACCTAGGAAAGAACAGCCCAAACTATGGTTTCACGATGCAAGGTTCCACATTAGGAACCACCACCCAGGAAAAAGATTTAGGCGTCATGATTCTATCATCAGTGGCACCAACTTGGAAACACAGTTCAAAGGAGAGAAGATAGTCAGGTGCCTCCCAGGCTCTTCAGCCAGCAGGAATACAAACCACGTTGTTGAAGTACTTAGAGCAGAAAGTGAACACTCCAAACTTGATGTTATCCACTTGGGCACAAATGACCTGGCTAGAAACAGTGCCTCTACAGTCCAAAAGGACTTCCAATCCTTGGGAGAGAAACTCAAGCCCATTGTTAACACTGTTGCATTTTCAGAGGTTCTACCTGTTCTTGGTAAGGGGGCAAAAAGGCTGCATCGCATTAACAGCTTTAATACATGGCTCCAGACCTGGTGCAAACAAGAAGGATTCAGATTTATTGGCGAACGGGGTAACAGATGAAACAACAAGAGACTATACTGTGCTGATGGACTACATCTCTCTATCGCAGGGAAAAGAATCCTAAGTGAAAAATTCAGGCAGTATGTGGATATGCATTTAAATTAGAAAAGGGGGGTGACGTATGTGGAAGATCAAGCTCTGGACGTCACCCCCTGCAAAAGCAGATTAAAATAAGAAACAGCCACACTTTTAAACCACACATCAAAACAAGTGGGAAGATGTAGGCAGATCAAAATCAATGCAAAATACACACAAGCCAGTTAAATGCTGGAAAGCAATGAGCACAAATGCTCGAAGCTTAGCCAACAAAGTTCCGGACCTGGAAGCCCTAATGTTGGAAATGGATTTGGACATTGTGGCCATTACAGAAACATGGCTTAATGAATCGC
Organism: Ichthyophis bannanicus; assembly: GCA_033557465.1. Classification (NCBI taxonomy): domain Eukaryota; kingdom Metazoa; phylum Chordata; class Amphibia; order Gymnophiona; family Ichthyophiidae; genus Ichthyophis; species Ichthyophis bannanicus. The sequence goes on from CM066035.1 coordinate 25,684,724, forward strand.
ATGATTGGGATATAGCCATAGCTGGCTATAATCTATTCAGAAGAGACAGAGAAAATGGAAGAGGAGGAGGAGTAGCCTTTATTTATTTATTTATTTATTTATTAATTAACATTTCTTATATACCGCACTATTTGACATCAGCGCGGTTTACAAAGAACAAAAACATCCGACAAATTGCATATGTCTGGTCATTACAATTAACAGGATATGGAACGTGGACAACCGGGTAAACTATATACATAATAAGTGTAACGAGAAAAGGATCTTGTTTACATAGCTGGGGGCGCCAGATGCGAGGGCCTGCCTAGTTGACTACTACTATTGCTGAGGTGCTCGCTATTCAAGTGGGACTGAGGGTCGGTGTTGTCAGTGAGGTACTTGATGAAGAGGAAATGTTTAAGGGCCTTCCTGAACTGACTCAAGTTGGGGATTGCCCTGATATGTTGCCGGTAAGGTATTCCATAGTCTTGGGGCGCAGAGTCGGAAAGCTCTGTTAGCTGTCGTTTTGGTGCAACTTGTCATTACTTTTGGGATCGTTAGCATGTTGGACTCTGCAGTTCTTCTTGGTCTGTTAGGTGCAAGTGGTTGGATGAGTTCAGATAGTGAGGAGGAGGAGAGCCCTTTGCCAGCTTTTGAAGGTCATCAGCAAGATCTTAAAACTGATCCTGGCTTGGATGGGGAGCCAGTGTAGCTGTTTCAGGAGGGGTGTAACATGGTCTCTCCTGGACGCCCCAAAACGTACCCGCGCTGCACTGTTCATAGCAAGTTGCAGGGGGCTCAAGGTGGATTGGGGGAGCCCCTGTAGTATGGAGTTTGCATAATCGAAATGGGGAATGATCAGGGCTTGGTAAATGGTGCGGAAATCATCTGGGTCGAGTAGCGGGTGTAGGTGTCTGAGGGATCTGATCTTGAAGTAGATCGCTCTTACGGTATTGGCGATGTGTTTCTTCATGTCGAGATTTTGATCTAGTGTCACTCCAAGGTAACGTATCGCAGGTTTCACTTGTAGTTCGGCATCATTTACCTTCACACAGGTGGGTGGTATGAAGTTTGGATTCCTTGAGATGAAAAGAACCTCAGTCTTCTTGTGTTGAATTCGCAGATTTTGTGAGAGGAGCCACTCCGATATGGCGTTGAAGCAGTTAGTCAGAGGGGCGAGGTCTATTTTATCCAATGATACCGGCATGCACTGTTCCCTCTAAGCTGTGCGCGTGTGCGCGCGCACACACCTTGCCAAGCGAGCGCACATACTTTACAACAGAGCGCACAAAAATTACGGTTCTGATTCTGATAGGAAACAACACAGACGTCTTAAAATTTAAAAGTTGTTGTGTATTTACGGTTTTCACAAGTTCTACAATATTTTCTAGTGCAATCAATGTGGTATACATACTGTATTCTGACGTGTAGTCAAATTTTAAAGTATATAACTCCGAGTGTCGTTATGTGGCGCACAAAAAATGTAACCTTCCTTCAAAAGCTGCACAGCTGATATTTTATGCGCACACAGCCTACAGAAAATTAGAGGGAACATTGCCGGCATGTATAATAACACGTCGTCGGCATATATCATACAACTGACATTGAAGGTTCTAATGATTTGCAGATGGGTTGGATACATATATTGTATGTCAAAAGCAATATTAAAGCTACTGAAATGCAAAAGCGCTCTGGATTGTGTTGGAAAGAGGAGATGGCACTGTCATCCATACTGCTGTAGTCTACAGACCTCTGACATAAATTGAAGAGAGAGATAACGAACTGATTATAGATATTTCCAAGATAGCCACAAAGGGGGAAGTTATAATATTGTGTGACTTTAATCTACCGGATGTGGATTGGATTACTCCTTCTGCAAATCTGGAAAGAAGCAAAAAAAATTGTGGATGCTCTCCAAGATGCGTTACTTAGAGAAATGGTGATGGAACCAACCAGAGAAAGCTCAGCATTGGATTTAGTGCTCACCAACGGTGATAGCATGTCGAATGTCTGCGTGAGTGCCCCTGTGAGCAGCAGCGATCATCACACAGTGTGGTTTGAGATAAAAGCCATGGTACAGGCCATTCATAGCAAGCTCAAAGTCCTAAACTTCAAAAACACCGACTTCAATAAAATGGCCGAGTAGCCTAAAGGAGGCACTGACAGGGTGGAAGGAGATAAGGGAAGTGGAATTGCAATGGGCTAAACTAAAGGTGGCAATAAAAGGTGCAACAGATAAATGTGTAAGAAAAGTAAACAAAAACAGGAGGAGAAGAAAACCTGTTTGGTTTTCCAAAGAAGTTGCTGCTCAAATAAAGGCAAAAAACACAGCTTTCACAAAATTCAAAAGCTCACAAACAGAGGAACATAGAAATGAATACAGGATCAAACTCAGAGACAAAAAGAGAAATAAGGATAGCAAAATCAAAGGCAGAGGAAAAGATGGCTAAAGATGTGAAGTGTGGTGACAAAACTTTCTTCAGGTATATTCGGGAAAGGAAAAAGATCAGAGGTGGAATTGTAGGACTCAGGAGTGCTGCGAACGGACTCGTGGAAAGTGACAATGAAAAAGCGAAATTGCTGAATGAATACTTCTGCTCTGTTTTTACTAAAGAAAGTCCTGGAGAAGGAACTCCTGTGACTCCCAAACATAAAAATGGGAATGAAGTAAATACCTCACCATTCACAGAAGTTGAAGTGTTAGAACAACTTGCAAAACTGAAAGTGGACAAGGCCATGGGACTGGATGGGATACATCCCAGGATACTGAAAGAGCTCAGAGAGGTTCTTGCAGGGCCGTTAAAGGATGTTTTCAACAGATCCTTGGAAACATGAGAGGTTCCTCGGGACTGGAGAAGGGCTGATGTCGTACCTCTACACAAAAGTGGTGACAGGGAAGAAGTGTCAAACTACAGGCCTGTGAGCCTTACCTCGGTGGCAGGAAAAATAATGGAGGCGCTCCTGAAAGAGCGAATAGTGAACTTTCTCAAAGCCAACAGGATTCAAGACCCGAGGCAACATGGTTTTACCGAAGGACGATCCTGCCAAATAAATCTGATTGCGTTCTTCAACTGGGTGACCAGGGAACGGGATCGGGGCATGCGATGGATGTCATCTACCTGGATTTCAGCAAAGCCTTTGATACTGTTCCTCATAGGAGGCTTATCAATAAACTCAGTAGCTTGGAGACGGATCCCAAGATGGTAAATTGGATCAGAAATTGGTTGACTGACAGACGACAGAAGGTGAATGGAGCTCATTCAGATGAAGGGAAGGTGATTAGCGGGGTGCCCCAGGGATCGGTCCTGGGTCCGGCACTGTTCAATGTATATGTGAGCGATATTGCTGAAGGACTGAATGGAAAAGTCTGTCTTTTTGCAAATGACACAAAAATTTGCAACAGAGTGGACTCCCCCGAGGGAGTGGGTAACATGAGGAAAGATCTACAAAAGCTGGAAGAATGGTCTAATACTTGGCAATTCAGATTTAATGCAAAGAAGTGCAGAGTCATGCTCTTGGGTAGCAGAAATCCAAGGGAAATGTACGCGATAGGGGGCGAGAGGTTGGTGTGCACGGATCAGGAGAAAGACCTTGGTGTGATTATTTCTGAAGTTCTCAAGGTGGCAAAACAGTGCGACAGGGCGGTGGCAAAAGCATTACCAGCAGAAAGGAAGAGGTACTTATGCCACTGTACAAGTCACTGGTGGGCCTCACTTGGAATACTGTGTTCAGTTTTGGAGACCATATCTTGCAAAGGATGTAAAAAGACTGGAATCTGTTTAGAGGAAGGCAACCAAAATGATTTGGAGCCTGTGTCAGAAACCTTATGAGAAGAGACTTGAAGACCTAAACATGTACACTTTGGAGGAGAGGAGGGACAGGGGAGATATGATTCAGACCTTGAAATACTTAAAGGGAAATAATGAACAAACAAACCTCTTCCAAAGACGGGGACGCTGTAAAACTAGAGGACATAATGGGAAGCTGCAAGGTGGTAAATTGAAAGGCAATGTCAGGAAATACTTTTTCACTGAAAGGGTGGTGGATGCTTGGAACGCCCTCCCGATGGAAGTGTTGGGGGCAAACACAGTGACGGAATTCAAAATGGCTTGGGACAGACACAGTGGATCTCTTTACAGCAACAGGATAAAATCAAAATAAACTGCACCATCTAAATTCTCAACAAATAAGGGTGCCCTACACGGAGTGGTGGGTTCACCCCTAAACAAAGACATGGGGAGCGGTGGCCTGCATGGAGCGGCAGGTGCAACTACTCTTGCCATCATACTGGGCAGACTAGATGGACCATACTGGTCTTTATCTGCTGTCATTTACTATGTTATGTTACTATCATGGATAACATGTTAAAACTCTCCGCTTATTGTGCAGCTGCGGCCAAGAGAGCAAATAGAATGCTAGGTATCATAAGGAAAGAAATGGAAAATAAAACAAAGTATATTATAATGCCTCTGTATCATTCCATGGCGCGACCGCACCTTGAATATTGTGTGCAATTCTGGCCACCGTATCTTAAAAAGGATAGAAAGCAGATAAAAACCCTCCTCTTCCATGAGCACCTAGGGTCAACACAGAACAGCACCTAGTGAAGTTCTCCAAGGAGGGCTAAGACAAAAGAGAAAACCAGAACTGTAAAAAAAAAAAAAAGGGTACCTAAGAATATGACTGTAGAGAAAACCAGAAATGTAACCATGACTGGAGACATCTCGCAAGAATGTAAATATGTTTACCCCCCCCCCGCCCCTGGTGATGGTATATCCCTTTCCCCCATGTATTTGCAAACAATCCTGTTCAAAGTATCCCCCCTTTTTATTGTAAACCGCTTACACCCCTCACATCCTGAACCACCCCCGGCACCGTCAGTACCTCCACTACCTATTGGAGGGCGCCACTACTAATACAGGTTACCCCCCTTTGGTCTCAGCCCCAGGGTGTTCACCAAGTGCTTGGCAGTGCTCACTGCCCACCTCCATCTGCTGGAAGTGTCCGTCTTCCCCTATCTGGGTGGCTGGCTTATAAAGGCCAGCTTGCCAGAGGAGGCAAGCATTGCGCCTGTGTTGCACCATCAAGGTACTGCAGACTCTAGGGTTTATAATCAATTACCCCAAGTCACACCTGCTCCTGACGCAGCGCCTGGAGTTCATTGGAGCCCTTCTGGACTCAACGCAGGCCAGGGCCTTTTTCTCTTTAGACAGGGCATAGCACCTTGTGGCACTGGCAGGGGAGGTGTTCAGTCTTGCTCAATGGTGTCAGCATGGCTTCTGCTACGCCTACTGGGGCACATGGCCTTGATGGTCCACATAACCCCGCACGCCCATCTCAGGATGCAACAGGCCCAGTGGACTCGGAGCTCTCAGTGGACTCAGGGCACAGGCCACTTGGAGGACCCCAGGTCAAGATCAACTGGCTGCTCACAATCTCTCTCGCCTGGTGGCAAAGCCAGCCAAACCTCATGGCCAGCCTACCTTTCTAGGCCTCGCCGGTATGCTGCATCCTCACGACAGACACCTCCAAGCTAGGTTGGGGAGCACACTGTGACGGTCTGCAGTCGCAGAGGTGCCTGGAATAGGGAGGAGAGTGCCCTCCAGATCAATCTCCTGGAGCTTCAGGCTGTGATGAATGCCCTCAGAGTATTTCGCACCCACCTAGTGGGTCAAGTGGTGCTTGTCCAGATGGACAACCAAGTAGCTATGTTATACATCAACAAGCAGGGAGGCACGGGCTCCTACCTCCTCCACCTGGAGGCAGTCCACTTGATGAATTTCACCACAGAGAATGGCATGACCTTCCGGGCGGTCTACCTGCCAGGTTAGGACATTCTACTTGTGGACCAGCTCAGTGGGGTCCTTCAACCCACAAGTGGAGACTCCACCCAGAAGTAGCCAACAACATCTTCCAACGTTGGGGGACCCTGACGTTGGACCTCTTCACCAGTCCTGAGAATGTGAAACTCTGTGTTTCTTTTCATGGAGGCTGACCAAGGTTCAAGTGGAGGTGGATACCTTTCTCCTGCACTGGTCCAGGAGCCTCCTGTATGCCTACCTGCCAACTCCCCTGGTCCCCAGGACCTTGCTCAAGTTCCAGTCGGACAGGGCCTCAGTAATCCTAATTGCCCCCAGGCGGCCCTGACAGCTGTGATTCCCCCTGCTCCTGCAGCTGTCCCATGCGGCCCCAATACCTCTAGGCCAGGACACAGACCTGCTATCACAGGAGAATGGGACTATTCTCCATCTCATTCTGCGGTCCCTCACTCTGATGGCATGGCTGCTGAGAGGCTAGCCATAACGAACCACCTCCTCTCCAGGGGGGAGGTGGATGACGTTCTACTGGCTTATTGCAAAGACTCTACGTGCTGTGTGTATGCCTTCAAGTGGTGCCAGGTCTATGTCTGGTGCCCTGACAAGAATCTAAATCCTTTCTCTGCACTTCTCTGACTGGGCTAAAGTCCAATTCTGTCCGGGTGCACCTTTGCGTTATAGGGGCACATCATCATCTTGTCGAAGGCCAGTTTGTCTCTGCGCAACCGCTAGTGGCCTGTTTCATGAGAGGGTTCTTCTTCTCGCGGCCCTCCATCCACCCACCACTGGTGGCGTGGGACGTGAACGTTGTTTTGAGAAAACGAATGGCTCCCTTGTTTGAACTTCTGGCTACGTGCCATCTGAAGTACTTATCATGGAAAGTAGTGTTCCTAGTTTCACGCACGTCTGCCAGGCGTGTTAGTGAGCTACAGGTGCTCGTGTCCCACGCCCCCTACACCAGGTTCCACAGAAATAGTCTTTCTTTGAACACACCCAAAATTCCTGCCCAAGGTGGTGTCCGTCTTTCACATGAACCAGGAGGTGGTTCTTCCCACCTTTTTTCCCAGGCCTCATATCTCCTGGGCGGCGGCATCGTTACACACCCAGTGCAAGAGGGCACTGTCCTTCTGTCTTTAAAGGGGACAGCCTCATCACTGCTGATCACAGCTGTTCATCTATGATGTTAACAGGCTTGGAGTCACGGTCTCCAAGTGATCCCTGTCTACCTGGGTGGCAAACTTTATCATCTCCACCTCTGAGCAGGCTGTACTCTCCCTGGAGTATCATGTTACTGCACACAATGTGCATGCAATAGTGGCTTCAGTGGCAAACCTGTGCTTGGTCCCCCTGGTGGACATCGGCAGGGCCACCACCTGGTCTTCCATCCATATTTTCGCTGCACATTACTGCTTGGCAGAAAGCTCACGGCGCGACAGCCCTTCATCACCTCTTTGGGGAATAGTGCAACTCCTCCTCTCCAGCCTGTTGTTCCCGGCTACTGATGAGGTGATTCCATGCGCAGTGCTTCAGCTGCATTCTTGGCCTTCAAGCCATTTGTGCTCCTTACTGCCTCTCTTGCTTCATTTTTTGGAGTCATCGGGGCCTCCTACAGGTTTTTTCGGTAGCCTGTAGCTGTGGAGTCCCATATGTGAAGACTGACTTCTTGTTTGTTCCCGGAGAAAGCGTAGTTACTCACCTGTAACAGGTGTTCTCTGGGGACAGCAGGAATTAGTCCTCACAAACCTCTCTCCTCCCCATGGAGTTGTCCTTTTCATCTTTATGCTTGATTGAGTTATGTCATCATACTGAGGTAAGATGGCACCCTTGGGTGGGAAGGTGACTGCACATGTGCGATCTAACTCCCAAAAGCTTTCTCTGAAAGCTGGGGAGTGAATCCGCACGGGCTCTGTCGGTGCCGACATCACCCATATGTGAGGACCGATTCCTGCTGTCTCCGCAGAACACCTGTTACAGGTGAGTAACTATGCTTTTCTTCTGTTTGGATTTCAGCTCTCCTGACTACTTTCCCAACTTCATTTAGCTTTTCCAAATACTTTTGCTTACTTTCTCTTTCCTTGATCTCTCGTTTACCAGTGCTAACACTTTTTTTTTTTTTTTAATTTTCCTTCCTTTTCAGCTCTTTATTTAGAAATCCATAGTGGTGTTTCTTTGTCTTACCTGCATTTCCTTTTGAACTAAAAAGGTTTGCTGCTCTGATAATATCTGTTTTCAATTTTTGCCACCGTTCTTTTTTCCATCTAGCCAGTGACTCGCCCATCCTTGGTAAAATTAATTTTCCTGAAATCTAAGACCCTCGCCTTTCAATGAGTTGATTATCACCACCTGCGCACTTATAGGAATCCCTAGACCCCAAATGATTACCCGCTGTGATATGAGAAATTCTCTCTTGGATCCAGTATTGCCCTTTTCCTCATGAGTTTTGTCACCAGTCACAGGAACAGTTCTCCCTAAGGAGACTCCAGGATCTCCCTACTTTAAGTCTGGGACATCCTAGTCAACATCTGGCAGATTGAAGTCATTTAACAATAACACTTCCTCTTTCTTAGCAATGTTGTGAATGTCTTGTATTAAATCTATACCATTCTCTTCTGGTATGATGCACAGAAGTCCGTCTGTCATACCAATATCAATAGATGCTTCAATCCCTCTTTCCAAATTAACCCACAGTGCCATTGCCCATGGTCCTTCAAGGCAGTCTCTCTCAGAAGCATCTCCAGCTCCTGGACTCTTTTCCATACTGTTGGCATTAGTATACAAACAGTTGTGTGCAAAGGTTTTGGCCTTCTGATCCGATTGTGTATTTCAATGAATTCCTAAGTGGGCAGAAGCTGATTATAACCTCTCTATGGTGCGGAGTTAAATACTGTGAAGTCAAAATACAGCAGTGATGGGAACCAGAATAAGGGAAAAGCTAGCTGTGTTGTGTCAGTTGCACAGAATACAGGTGTAATGCAGTCATCACCATTGCCGATTTCTTTGATTTAGATGTGCTATTCAATAGGCCTAAACGGGAAAATATAACTTACCTGATAATGGCTGAATATTGCCGCTATCTGGATAATTTTATATAGTTACCCAGTTATAAATCCTAGTTGATTTACCTATTCAATGTAAGTGCAAAGTAGATCTCCCTGCTTTGTACAAAGAATTGTTAACTGTAAACCACACTGATTTTAAATAGCGTGGTATAGAAAAGCTATAAATAAATAAAAATAAATAAAATAATTTTGTAGCTTGCTTTCTCTCCACCCCTTTACTAATACAGATAGTGTTGGACTGTTTAGATGGATTTTCAGATTAATACTATTGGGGGGGGGGAATATTTGAAGGGATTAAGACGCCTATACAACTTGAAATGAAGCAACCCAAAATCCACATAACACAAGTTCCCTGGTCCGACCACCATCAAATCCAGATCACCCTATATCCATGCTCCTCAACGAACAAGTTAGTCTCTGGCCCAAATAATCAACAAAGAAGAAAGTTCCGGCAATTCAACAAGGAAACCCTAATAAACTCGCTTAATGAACACATAGCCCATGACAACTATGATGTCGAAGACCTAATCCAACAATGGAACTCTACAATAGAGGCCAGCTCTGAGCCAACATGGAAGTCATCAAACAGGGTAACAAAAGCTAGAACAGAGCCCTGGTACACATCACTATTGCGCAAAATGAAAAAGGATTTAAGAAAACTGGAAAGAAAACGGAGACGAACTAAGATTGATATGCACAAATTGGAATACATGGAGCTACTAACCAAATACAAAAATGAGATCAACCTTGCCAAGAAAACCCACCACACCAAAGTGCTCAACAAGGCTATTAACAGACCTAGAGAACTGTTTTAGCTAGTCAAATCACTCACGAAACCCTTGCCGGAAGTCGACTGCAATGGAAATATAAAGGCCCAAGATCTGGCAAACCACTATGCCATCAAACTAAATCCACAAAGCCTGACTATCCAATCGCAGAACCTGATCGCTACATGCCCTAAGCAGCCGGACAGCATGAACTCAAGCTGTAATCAGAAAGAAAGCTGGTCTGCTTTCCAGATAATTGACGAAAGGATCATAATAAATACCATCTCTAACCTTAACACAACCACCTCGCTTCTAGATCCTTGTCCAGCAGAATGGATTAAATCTACTAAGCAGGAAATTGCCCACCTGATAACGCACATAGTAAATCAATCTCTTCAACAGGGTATCATGCCCGCCCAACTTAAAAGATCCCTAATAAGGCCTATTTTAAAGAATAAAGCACTCAACAAAGAAGACCCAACATCATACAGACCGATATCAAGCATATCTTTCCTCGCCAAGATCATTGAGAAGGTAACCCAACTGCAATTACAGGACCACCTAGACGAAAACAAAATCCTTGACCACCATCAATATGGTTTCAGACCGCACCATGGAGTTGAAACCCTACTCATTGCGCTCCTAGACAACCTCATCAAGGGTCTAGAAAACAAAAGTAAGATGTTCCTACTCATATTCATTGATATATCAGCAGCTTTCGACACAGTACATCATCTAACACTCTTGCAAAGACTTGCGTCCATAGGTATAACAGGAACACCGTTAAAATGGTTCGAGTCATACCTCACAAATAGAATGCAACAGGTACGCTTCAATGACGAGCAGGCAAAGCCTTTCCCCCAAACCCAAGGAATACCGCAGGGTTCAGCTATATCCTCTCTGCTATTCAACGTTTACATCCAGCCAGTCTGTACGATATTCCAAAAGCATAACATCAGTTACCACTTATACGCGGATGATATCATGTTATACACACAACTTGATATAGACAACCCCAACTTCAATCAAATAGAAGAATGCCTAGGCGAAATGCAAATTTGGCTCCAAGATAACAACATGTCGATTAACCACAAGAAAACTGATGTGATGTTCGTATCAAGCAAACAAGACTTCAAACCTCCTGCTTCAATCACCCTCAACAACAACACCTATCAATCAAAAAATTAGATCAAATATCTAGGAGTTCTCATTGATGCTAACCTAAAAATGGACAAACATCTCTGGTTAACCAACAGAGCCATATTTCACAAACTAAGAGTCCTTCAACCCCTGTGCAACATAATCGAACAAACAGACTTCAGAACAGTAGCTCAAGCGCTCATCATTCCGCACTTTGACTACTGTAATGCCATATTGCAAGGTCTACCAAAAAAACCCATAAACATCTTACAATTGGCGCAAAATGTATCAGAGCACTGGTATACACGGTATCACACTGAAATGGTTCCACTCGTACCTAACCGAAAGACAGCTACAGGTCAAGGTGGGACACATCACCTCCCGACCCATAAAAGTCCGTCAAGGAGTACCTCAAGGATCTGCGCTCTCAGCACTCCTATTTAACATCTACATCCAACCAATATGCAACATCATGAAAGAGAACAACATTCAATACACAATCTATGCGGACGACATCATGATATACACCCCGATATCAATCGACAACCCGGACTTCTCTAAGATAACAGACTGCCTTACACAAATGACCAGTTGGTGTCAAGACAACAACCTCGCAATAAGCTACAACAAGACTGAAGCTCTAATCATCACTCGGAACCAAAGCTTCATACACCCACCAAATTTAAAGATACAAAACACTACTATACCAATAAGGTCAGAAGTGAGATACCTCGGGGTTACGTTGGACAATAAACTCAATCTCAAGCCACACATAGACAAAACAATACAAAAAGCCTACTACAAGATGCGAATCATCAGGAGACTGAAACCACTCCTCGCCCCAGAACACTTCCGTACCGTCTGTCAAGCACTGATAACCCCACTACTGGACTTCTGCAATCCGATATACCTTGGACTACCGAAACAAGCCATCAAACCACTCCAACTGGCACAAAACACCGCAGCACGAATCATATCCGGAACTGCAAGACAGGAGCACATCACACCTACCTTAAAAGACTTACACTGGCTTCCGATCGGTGCACGCATCAGATACAAAACTATCATAAACCTATTTAAGATAAAACAGCACACATCAGCCAACAGCCTGCACACCCTCATACAACCAGACACCAGCACACGTCCTAGAAGAAAACAAACACACAACCGAGTCAGCACCCCAAGTGAATACAAACACACGCAAGGACACAACGGACAGAGCACTCTCCATGGCTGCTCCAACAATATGGAACAAACTACCGGACGATTTGAGGCAACTACAGACCTCAAGGACTTTAGAAAACAGCTGAAAACCATGCTGTTCATAGAACACTATGGACACATCACATAACCTAAGTGACTGTATAGCAGCACACGTTACCGCCTAACACTATGTATATAAAATGTTTTTAGCACCACTGTATATAGCCCACTTTGTACATAGCTCAAACCAATCTAGCACACAATACAACACGCACCCAACTAAATTTTCACCCTCACTGCATGTATAACACACTCACACTACCAGATTGTTTGCTGTGATACCACCTTGATTATTATGATAAGGCGGTTTAGAAATACTGTTAAATAAATAAAATAAATAAATCTTGAATAAGAAACTGAGGGATCACATAACTCCAGTACTGATTGAGCTTCATTGGCTCCCAATCTCTGCACGAGCAGTATACAAAATACTGGTAACAACTTTCAAAATCTTTCACAAAATATCCCCATCATTCCTCGATAACCTCATAACCACACAGCCCCCCAACAGATGCCGAAGAACTACTAATCTTAACACACTCTGCGTACCCAGTAGTTTGAGAGACGTAAATGAGGGAACGAGCAACCGAGCATACACGTACACTGCACCCATGCTTTGGAACAAACTACCTCATGAGTTACGACTGATCAACAATCTACAGGACTTCAGAAAAAAGCTTAAAACCCACCTGTTCCAAACACATTACGGTATCACCTAGACAAATTCAATCATTCCCTCCGTACCCAAGTTGCCTAACCCCCTGAAGCACAAGAGGCAGGAAATAGATTCCAATGTCAATGTTAATAAGACTGCATAACTGGCAATATACCTTACAACTATCTATATTCTTGATAAACCTGTAAATTAACTAGTTGCTCAAACTGGCTGAAAAAAAAAAAATTTTCATACGGTAAACCAAATGTATATTTATTCTGACCAATCAAGTGTATATTTATAATCTGTTCAATCAAATGTATATTTTTATTTGTGGCTCAAACCTGGGTGAGCAAAATGTAATGTCTATTGGTAATTTTGTGTGTTGGTGGTGTACCCCTCCCCCAAATCATTCTGTACCTTCAACTGATTTTATACTTCTTTGTATTTTACACCATTGGTCCGCCGCTGATCGCTGGAAGCGGCGGCTTACAAATGTATACCTAAAAAAAATAAAATAAAATAAAATAAATAAATAAATAAAAAATTAACACGGTTAGCAAACCTGCTAATTGTGTTGATTCCTTTGGCCAGGATATTTAGTGGCACTAACATGATTAGCATCGGGTTGTTCTGGGGGACGCACCTATCAATAACTTGGCAGCAGTGATATTGAGCTGCTGCCTGGTCATTGACACGTTGCATGTGTCGGGCGCAGTAAAGGTTGTCGTAACCTTCGCCACAGAAGCTGAATATTGCCACTGCCCAGTTAGCTTCCGGCAATCCGGGCAACCTGGATATTCAATGCCGGGGTCTAGATATGGCCCTAGCATTGAATTTCTGGGTTTAAAGTACGATGGCGGCTAGCTGCTTTAACAGTGCTAGCCACTGTCACTGAATATCTGGCCCGATCTGTTTAGGGGCTGAAAATCCATGGATAGGGAAGTTATATGTTCACTGGCTGACAGTGAGCATATAGCTGCTTTTGAATATCTGCCCTATCTTTTTTAAAATTTAAGTGCATAATTAAAAAATGAATATTGTAGGTGCAGAAGTTGGTTATATTTCCAGTTGATCCATTGTTATTTTAAAAACATTTTTTAAAAAAAGGAAGGCTCAAAATGTTTAATGATGCATTAGGACTTCTATTATTTATTTATTTATATTCTCTTATATACCGCGCTATTCTGCATCAGTGCGGTTTACATTGAACAAACTGAAATTACATTGAACAGGACATTATAACTTGGATATAACTATTTTACAGGGAGCATGAGCTATGGAGGGTTAAGTGGCTTGCCCAAGACCACAAGGAGCACCTGTGAGACTAGAAACCTCATTCCTTCCGGTCCAAGGTTGCTGTCCTCTAGTGGGATTTGAACCCCCGACCTTCCGGCCTGAAGTACCTTGCCCCAACCACTAGGCCACTCCTCCACTCCACTATTAGGTGAAAAATACTCTGACCCTTCTAACCTCTGAGTTTGATTGATTGTTCTTTCTACTTTTAACAACCATGGGCTCCTCTATGGAACTGTATAAAAAATAATAATTTGAAAACAGAAGGTACTTTACTAGTACTACTACTACTACTAAGCATTTATATAGCGCTACCAGACACACACAGTGCTGTACAAAGAAAACACAGACGAGACAGTCCCTGCTCAAAGAGCTTACAATCTAAAAAGACAAGGGGAAGGACAAGAAAAGAATAAGGGCAAAGAAGAGAACAGTAGAGACCAGACAAAGGAGGGAGGTAAGAACAAGTATAAGAGGAAGCAGAACAGGTAAAAAGAGAGGGGAAGGAAGGAAGAACAGGTAAGTCAAGAACCAAAGGCAGAAGCGAAAAGATGAGCTTTTAACCTCAGTTTGAAGAGGGTCAGAGAAGATGCCTGACGTATAGACAAAGGTAGCTTATTCCAGGCGTAGGGTGCAGCAAGGTGAAAAGAGCAGAATCTGGAGTTGGCAGTAGAGGAGAAGGGCAAAGCAAGAAGCAGCTGGCTAGAAGAACAGAGTTCACGAGGGGAGGAGTAAGGAGAAATGAGAGAAGAAAGGTACCAAGGTGCAGCAGAGTGGATGCACTTACAGGTCAAAAGGAGAAGTTTAAAGTGAATGCGGAAACGGATAGGAAGTCAGTGAAGAGATTTGAGGAGAGGAGTGATAAGGGCAAAACGAGGATGGCAGAAAATCAAACGTGCAGCAGAGTGCTAAATAGACTGAAGGGGGGAGAGATGAGTCTAAGGGAGGCCAGTAAGGAGTAGGTTACAGTAATCAAGACGGGAGGTGATTAGGGAATTGATGAGAGTTTTAGTAGTATGTTCAGAGAGAAAGGGACAAATTTTACCAATGTTGAAGAGAAAGAAGCGACAGGTCTTGGCGATGAGTTGGATATGAGAGGAGAAGGAGAGCGAGGAGTCAAACATAACACCCAGGTTGCGAGCGGAAGAAACAGGTTGGAGAACAGAGCCATCCACAGAGACTGAAGAAGGAGAAGGGGGGATTTTAGGGGAAAAAATGAGGAGTTCGGTCTTGGCCATGTTCAATTTCAAGTGACGATGGAACATCCAGGCAGCGATGGCAGAGAGACAGCTAGAGATCGGGGACTGGATAGAAGAAGAAAGATCAGGAGTAGAGAGAAAGATCTGGGAGTCATCAGCATACAGATGGTACTGAAAATCATGAGAAGAAATGAGCGCACCAAGGGACTGGGTATAGAGAGAAAAAAGGAGGGGACCCAAAACAGAACCTTGGGGGACACCAACAGAGAGCTGGATAGCAGAGGAGGAAGAGCCACCAGAACATACACTAAAGGAGCGATGGGAGAGATAGGAGGAGAACCAGGAAAGAACAAAGTCCCTAAAGCCAAGCGAGGACAACGTGTCAAGGAGAAGAACATGATCAACAGTGTCGAAAGCAGCAGAGAGGTCAAGGAGGATAAGGACAGAGTAAAGGCCCTTAGATTTAGCCAGGAACAAGTCACTGGAGACTTTGACAAGAGCAGTTTCAGTGGAGTGCAAAGGATGAAAACCAGACTGCAAGGGATCAAGGAGAGCATGGGAAGAAAGGAAATCAAGGCAGCAGCAGTAAACTGCACGCTCGAGCAGTTTAGAAATGAAGGGAAGGAGGGAAATGGGATGATAATTAAAAGGACAGGAGGGATCAAGAGAGGGTTTCTTAAGGAGAGGCGTGACCACAGCATGTTTAAAGTCAGCAGGGACTGTAGCAGTGGAGAGCGAGAGGTTGAGGATATGAGAGATGGAGGGGACAACGGTAGAGGAGATAGAGCAGAGGAGACGGGTGGGGATAGGATCAGAGGAGCAGGTGGTGAGCTTGGAGGAAGAGAGAAGATGAGCAGTTTCATCATCAGAACTCGCAGGAAAGGAAGAGAGGGTAGGATGAGAAGGGGGGGGATTGAGAGCAAGAAGGGGAAATAGGGGACTTAGAGGGAAATTGGAGAGTGATCTTACAGATTTTATCATGGAAGAAATCAGCTAGGGATTGGGCAGAAAGGGAAGGAGAAATCAGAGGCAGAGGCACTTTAAGGAGAGAGTTGAGAGCAGAGAAGAGACGGTGAGGATCAGAGGCAAGAGAATTAGTCAGGTGAACAAAAAAATCTTGTTTGGCCAGAGCTAAGGCTGATTGGAAGGAGAAAAGCATGAATCTGAAGTGAGAGAAATCTTCAGGGAAACGGGATTTGAGCCAATTTACTTTTAGGAAGAAGCAGAAGGCATTAGAAAAATCTCTAATCACTTCCTGCTGGCAACTTAAACCATCAGAAAATTAAGAAATTAAAGTTACATGGAACTATTAGTGAGAGAAGATCTGGAAGACTAAGAAAAATCTCAGATAGAACTGCCTGAAATCTGGTCAGATCTGCAACACAAAACCCACTGATTACTGCAGACAACATGCTGCGAAGCTGAGCCGACATGGGAGGAGTTTTCACAGTACGGCAGCATTTACACAACGGTGATGTGTATGGAAGAGATGTTCTTAGTTTGATTTGGTTTTATTTGCTGCACCGCCATTGAATAAACCAGCAGCAGAAAGAAGAAAGTAATCCGAGGACGAGAAAGGAGAAGCAGTGGCAAAATCAAAGGATCACAGGACATTATACTACTACTTAGAAACATAGAAACATGATGACAGAAAAAGACCACATGGCCTATCTAGTCTGTCCTTCCATAACAACAACTACAACAGTCCACTTTTTACCTTTAGAGATCCTCTGTGTTGGTCTCATGCTTTTTTGAATTCAGTTACTGTCCTCATCTCTACCACCTCCACTGGGAGACTATTCCATGGATCCACTACTCTTTCTGTAAAGAAATATTTCCGCATATCACTCCTGAATCTATCTCCCTTCACCCTCATAAGAACATAAGAACATAAGACATGCCATACTGGGTCAGACCGAGGTCCATCAAGCCCAGTATTCTGTTTCCAACAGTGGCCAATCTAGGTTATACGTACCTAGCAATATCCCCAAAAGACACAGGTTCCACAATGCTTGTACTGGGTCAAGCATTGATATCCTGGGTCCCTTTTTAATAGTGGTTTATGGACCTTTCCTTCAGGAACTTGTCCAAACCTTTTTTAAACCCAGCTATACTAACAGCCCTTACTACATCCTCCGGTAACAGATTCCAGAGTTTGATTACACGTTGAGTGAAAAAATATTTTCTCTTATTTGTCTTAAATAGTTTACCCTGTAGCTTCATTACATGTCCCCTAGTCTTTCTATACTCTGATAGCGTAAACAATTGATCCACGTTTATCCGTTCTACTCCATTCATTAATTTATAGACCTCTATCATATCTCCCCTCAGCTGTCTCTTCTCCAGGCTAAAGAGCCCTAACCTTCTTAGCCTCTCTTCATAGGAGTAGCCTTCCATCCCCTTCACCAATTTGGTGGCTCTTCTCTGTACTTTTTCTAATAACGCTATGTCCTTTTTAAGATACGGTGACCAGAATTGCACACAATATTCAAGGTGCGGTCGTACCATGGAGCGATACAGAGGCATTATAATATCCTTTGTTTTGTTCTCCATCCCTTTCCTTATGATACCTAGCAGTCTATTTGCTTTCTTGGCTGCCGCTGCACACTGGGCGGAGGGTTTTAACATGTTATCCACAATGACTCCTAAATCTTTTTCCTGGGTGGTGGTTTCTAATGTGGAGCCTTGCATCGTGTAACTATAGTGTGGGTTGTTCTTTCCTAGGTGCATAACTTTGCACTTGTCCACATTAAATTTCATCTGCCATTTGGATGCCCAGTCTTCCAATTTATCCAGATCCTCCTGCAGTTTTCCACAATCCTCTTGGGTTTTGCCTTCAACCACCCCCACCCCTGATCCAGCATCAGCCTTCCCTCCCTCCTCTGTTCCCTGTAACCTGCATCAGCAAGCACTCACATAACAGATAAGAATTGCAGAGACCTCGAGCTGGAGTCTGGGCATGTGCAGAAGTCATAGCCTCAGTCGTGTCCCACCCCCTCCCAGACTTCCTGTTTCTATGGGGCGGGATGCAGCCAAGGCTGAACCTTCTGTGCCTGCACAGATTCTAGCTTGAGGTCCCTGCATGTCGAATCTGTATGTTGATGCAGGTTCCAGGGGAGGGAAGAGTGGCGCGATTCAGTTGGCTGCAGAAGGAAGGGGAAGGTTGATGCTGGATCGGGGGTGAGGAAGGTTGGTTGAAGGCAGTAGTTGTGAGTGTTGCAGGTTCGGAGGATCTGGGGGGTGGGGAATGATGCAATCTGGGGTGGCCCGGCTAAGATGCTGGACTGCAAAGGAGGAGAAGGGAATGTTGGATGCTGGACCCTGGACGACCAGGGGAAGGGGAAATAGGAAGGAAGCTGGACATGACGGGGGTTGGAATAGTTTGAATGACAGGGAGATGTTTGACATGGGGGTGGTACAGGGACAGGCAGACAAAGGAGATGCTGAATATGGGGGAGGGGGGACTAGAGAGACAAAAGAGAAGCTGGACATGGGAGGGAGGGAGACAGGTGATGCTTGACATCAGGGGATCCTGAGGAAGAGAGACGCAAGTACTGGTGAGCCTGACAGGAAATGCTGGATGTTAGGGATTGGGCTAGGGAGACAGAAAGAGAAGACATGAGAGGGAGGGAGACAGAAGAGATGCTGGACATGTGTGGGAGGGGGGAGGGAGGCAGACAGGAAATACTGAACATCGGAGAGATAAAGAGACCCTGGATAGGGAGGGTGAGAGGGGGAGATCCAGGACACAGGGGAGGAGAGTGGGCAGTGAAAGAGTGGTCAATAAGAGGCTTGGGAAGGATAGAGAGATGGGGATGGGAGAGCTGAATGATGGAAAGCAGTGAGTAAATACAGTGAAAAGCAGGAGAAGGAAGAAAACTGAAAAGAAGAGATCGCTATTACAGATTGATATATGATGAAGTGAAGACAGGAGGAGAGACAAGAAATGGCAAATAGAAAGGTGACACTGGAAAGAAAAGTTAAGAGAAGACAGAGAAAAGCAGAAACCAGATCCTGGGACTGATATGATTAGAAAAATAAAATGGCCAGAAAACAAGGTAAAAAAATAATTTTATTTTCTCCAGGACCAAGTAGGAAGTCAGTCCTCACATATGGGTGTCATCGGCGCCGATGAAGCTCCAGCGGAGCATTTCCCCAGCTTTCTATGAAAGCCTTTGGGAATGCAGGCACGCATGCGCGGTTCCCTTCCCGCCTAAAGGTGCCATCTTACCTCAGTCTCTTTTTTTTCTGTGAAGCCCACCGGACATGTGTCCAGTTTTTCCCGGTTAAAATTAGATTTTTCAGCGATTTTTGCTCTTTTTTTCTACTGGTTCGACGCCGGTTCCCCTCCCGCCGGGTTCGGTACACCGGTATGGAGCCCGATTCTTCTTTTTCGGTTTTTGCCCTTCGTGACTGGCGTTCGCGCCCTTTTTTCCATTTTTCCCTGGAAGGCCAGTCCTTTGACCTCGCGGGGACTCTTTTTTCCCTGATGGCTTCCAGCGGTTTTAAGAAGTGTGATCGGTGTAAGAAACTAATGTCTCTCACCGACACACACGACTGCTGCCTTCGGTGCCTCGGCCCCGACCACGATCCTAAGTCGTGCGGGGCCTGTGGGAAAATGTCTTCCAAGGCACTTCGAAGTCGCCAGCAGCAAAAGGAAAGGCTTTTCTCGGACTCAGCCTCCGGCCGGGCCTGGACCTCGTCTGAGACCTCGACATCTCGGGATTCCGATCCCGAGCGCCGTCAAAGCTCCTCAGACAGGGGGTCCCCCAACCGGGAACGCAAGAGGAAGAAACAGCTCGCGAGGGCGTCGTTGTTGGAGGTCCCTGGCTCCTCGAGGGCCAGGTCTAAGACCCCTGACCGTCGCCCCGGGCCCGTGGAACCGGAGAAGCCTGCCAAAGTTCCTCGTGTGGAACCGTAGTCCTTGTGGACTTTCCTCCCAGGGAGCCGGCGTCGGGCCCGGCGCCACCGGGGCCTGAGTCGGTGGCTGCTGCGTCTCCCGAGCTGAGTCTCAGGATGACAGCCTTGGAGAGCAGACTGTCTGCCTTCATGGAGCAGCAGCGGGCACTGATGGCCAGCCTGTCTGGCGCATCTGCCCCGACCACCGGGACATCGATGTCGACCCCGGAGACCGAGCCGATACTCGAGTCCATCGTGGCTCGGAGTCGACCTCGGTGGCTGTCTCCTTCTACCTCCCGTTCGGGACCGAGGGCGTCAATGCCAGTGCTTCTGGCGTCGGGGTGGGTGCTCCAGGGCCCCGCGGGGTCGGACCCCGACTCTTCCTCGGACGAGTCGGCTTGGGAGACGGAGGACGAGGAGTCTCCTGATACCTTCAAGACTTGGTGCGTCCCGTCGGACTCATTGCAGTCTGAGCCCCGGAGTAGGTCCCCACCGGAGGACACCCGGTTCTCGGAGTACGTCCGGGATATGGCCACTGCCGTGGCTATTCCGGCGGACCCCGAGGAAGAGCCTCGAGCTGAAGAGCTCAAGGCACTGCAGTATGACTCTCCTCTGAAGGAGGCCTTTACTGTCCCGGTTCCTCTGATGCTGGAACGGCTTCTCTTCCGTATGTGGGTGGCACCAGCCTCGGCGCCAGTTCTTAGCAAGCGAGTCGATTCGATCTATCGACTCCGGAAGAGCCCTGGCTTTCAGAAGGCACAGCTACCACACCATTCCATGGTTGTGGAATCGGCCATGCATCGTCTGAAGAGCCAGAAGATGCACACCGCGGTACCTCCTGGCAGGGAGGCCCGAAACCTCGATGGCGTCGGTAGAAAGTGCTTTCAGGGCTCGATGCTTGCTTGCCGTGTCCAGTCTTACCAGCTGTACATGGGCATGTACTTGTGGGATCTGGCCAAGGAGTTGGCCGTGTTCTCTGCTGGTCTCTCCGGGGAACCCTTGCAGAGATTTAAGTCCTTGTCCTCGGGGATTCGGGACTGCTCGAAGTTCATGTCCCGCGCCGCCTACGATGGCTTCGAGGCTTCGGCCTGAGTTGCGGCAGCCGGCATCGCGGCTCGACGCCAGGCATGGCTGCAGTTATGGGACCTCGAGCCATGGGTTCAGGACAAGTTGGTCGATGTCCCTTGCCAAGGTGAAAACCTTTTTGGCAAGCCCATGACCGAGAAGGCTGCTCAGCTCGAGACCGAGCACCTCACTCAGACAAGGCTGTCGAGGAAGACCTCTGCCCCTTCTCATAAAAAGAAGGGCTCGGGTAAAAAGCCCCTTTACCTGAGGAAAGGCACTGCCTACAAACAGTACCTGCAATATCAGGCTGCCCAAGCTGCCCCCCAGGGTCAGCAAGCCAAGGGCCAGGGTAATGGGCCCCGTAGGCAGAGGACCCCCAAGCCTCAGGCCCCTTCTACCACTCAGCAGGGTGGGGGCTTTTGACTCCTTGAGCATAACCTCTCCTCCACTGCTCTCCCAACCCTGCACAGGAGGTCGTCTCGCCCTCTTTGCCCACCAGTGGCCCCTTATCACCGGGACAGTTGGGTGCTGGAGATAGTCCACAAGGGCTATGCCCTCCATTTCCACCAACTGCCACCCCCATACTTTCCAGGGGAGCCTCCAAGGCCTCCTCTGCACACAGACCTTCTCCGTCAGGAGCTTCAGAGTCTGTTGGTGGACAGGGCGGTGGAGCCTGTGCTTCCCCACTTGCAAGGTCACGGATTCTACTCCAGGTATTTCCTGGTGCCCAAAAGGACCGGTGGCCTTCGTCCCATTCTGGATCTCAGGAACCTCAACAAGTTCCTAGTGAAAGAAAAGTTCAAGATGCTTACTCTTGGAACCCTTCTGCCCTACCTCCAGCAGGGAGATTGGCTATGCTCCTTAGATCTAAAGGATGCGTACACTCACATCCTCATTCATCCAGACCACAGAAAGTACCTAAGGTTCATCGTGGGAGGAAACCATTATCAGTAAGAGTGCTGCTTTTCGGCCTCACCTCCGCCCCCAGAGTCTTTACAAAGTGCTTAGCAGTGGTGGCGGCCTACCTGAGAAATCAGGGCATCTTTGTCTTCCCCTATCTGGACGACTGGCTCATCAGGGGTCAGACAGGTCAGGAGGCCAATCAAGCCACCCTCAGGACCATTGCTCTTCTACAGCGCCTGGGGTTTGTCATAAACTTCGCAAAGTCCACTTTGCTCCCTTCCCTGAACTTGGAGTTCATAGGGGCAAGGTTGGACTCTCTCCTGCCAGAAGACAGAGCCCAAAGGTTGATGGCCTTGGCAAGTCAGTTTCTCAGCAGGTCCCTGGTCTCCGCCAGACTCTGCCTGAGACTTCTAGGCCACATGGCTTCGACAGTGCATGTGACCCCCAAAGCCAGGCTCCATATGAGGCCTGCTCAGTGGTGTCTTCGAACTCAGTGGTCACAGGCCACAGGCAGCCTCAGAGACAGGATAGGAGTGTCCAGACCATTTCTGCACTCCCTCAACTGGTGGCTACACCCACCCAATCTGCTGAAGTGGGTGCCCTTTCAGATTCCAGGTTACACAGTGGTGCTAACAACAGATGCCTCCCTGCAAGGCTGGGGAACGCATTGTCTGGGCAAGTGCACCCAGGGCCTCTGGTCTCCCTGGGAAGCTGCACAGCAGATCAATCTCCTCGAACTCAGAGCTATTCGCTTAGCACTCAAAGCTTTCACACCTACCCTGACTCGCCAGTCTGTCCTGATCCAGACAGACAACCAAGTTGCCATGTTTTATGTGAACAAACAGGGCCGAACCGGGTCCAGGATCCTTTGTCGGGAGGCCCAGGACCTGTGTTCTTTTGCCCTCAAACACAACATGCTCCTCAAGACTGTGTACCTTCCAGGCCAGGACAACTAACTGGCAGACAGGTTAAGCAGGATTCTGCAGCCCCACGAGTGGCAGCTGCATCCTTCGGTGGTTCAGAAGATCTTTCTCAAATGGGGTCTCCCTTTGATGGATCTTTTTGCCAGCCCACTGAACAAGCAGCTGCCCAGGTTCTGCTCCAGGCGACCACATCCTCTGCGGATAGCAGCGGATGCTTTTTGATATCTTGGTCTCAGGGCCTCTTCTATGCGTTTCCTCCCACACCCTTGGTGGCCCGAACCCTGTTCAAGATTCTTCAGGACAAAGCCTCGGTCCTGCTGGTAGCTCCCAGGTGGCCGAGACAGCCTTGGTTTCCTCTTCTGCTTTAACTGGCGGTGGATCCTCCACTACCTCTGGGTTTGCAACCAGACCTTCTCACACAGGACCAGGGGTCCCTTCTGCACCCCAATCTCTAGTCTCTGAATTTGATGACCTGGAGGCTGCAAGAGTAGTTTTGGCTTCCTGGGGCCTACCTCAGGAAGTTGAGGAGGTTCTCCTAGCCTTTAGGAAACAGTCCACTAGGAAAACCTATGCTCTCAAGTGAAAGAGGTTTTCTGTGTGGTGTCACCTACGTACAGAGGATCCTTTCTCCTGTACTATGCCAATAGTGCTTCAGTACTTACTGCACTTATCCAATCAGGGACTTAAGTCCAATTCTGTTCGGGTCCACCTCTCAGCTCTAGCAGCTCACCACTCATTGGTAGAGGGGCAATCTCTATCTGGTCACCCCTTGGTGTCCCGCTTTCTCAGGGGCTTGCTTTTGCTCAAGCCTCCCATCCGTCCTCCTGCCCCTGAGTGAGAGCTGAATGTGGTCTTGCAGCAACTAACTCGCCCACCTTTTGAGCCGATGGCTACTTGTCCACTACGCTTCTTCTCCTGGAAGACACTCTTCCTAATAGCTCTTACCTCGGCTAGGCGAGTAAGTGAGCTTCAGGCCCTGGTCTGTGACAGGCCTTACACCAGGATTTATAGGAACAGAGTAGTCCTCAGGACTCATCCAAAGTTCCTTCCTAAGGTTGTCTCCTCTTTCCACCTCAATCAGGAGGTGGTTCTTCCAACATTCTTCCCTAGGCCTCATGCTAGCCAGGCTGAAGCAGTCCTGCATACTCTGGACTGTAAGAGGGCCTTATCCTTCTACCTTGACTGTACGCAGGGGCATAGAAGGGCTACCCAACTCTTCGTATCCTTTGACCCCAATAAGTTGGGGTTGGCTGTGTCCAAGCATACCTTGTCCATCTGGGTGGCGGACTGTATCACCTGGGCTTACAAGGCGGCTGACCTTCCTTTGCAGGGTAGGGTCACGGCCCATCGTGTCAGGGCAATGGCTGCCTCAGTGGCTCATCTCCGCTCTGTGCCCTTGGTAGACATCTGCAGGGCTGCAACTTGGTCTTCAAGCCAGACTTTTGCTGCCCATTACTGCCTGGAGAGGAAGTCCCATAGGGACAGTGCTTTTGGCCAGGCAGTACTCCGGAATCTCTTTGAGGTTTAGGCAACTCCTGCCCTCTGTTGGGTTACCGGTGGAGGTTGTGTCCTTGAAAAGCCTTTTTTTGATGCTGGGACTAGAGGGAGTTCTCTTGTTCAGCCTGGGTTCCAGGTAGCCCAGAGCTATGGAGTCACCTATATGTGAGGACTGACTTCCTGCTTGGTCCTGGAGAAAGAGTAGTTACTCACCTGTAACGTGTTCTCCAGGAGCAGCAGGAATCAGTCCTCACAACCCTCCCTCCTCCCCTTGGAGTTGCAGTTGTACATAGTTTATTTTTCATTTTTGTGTGCTGTTCTTAGCTATGTCATTTGACTGAGGTAAGATGGCACCTTTAGGCGGGAAGGGTACCGCGCATGCGTGCCTGCATTCCCAAAGGCTTTCATAGAAAGCTGGGGAAATGCTCCGCTGGGGCTTCATCGGCGCCGATGACACCCATATGTGAGGACTGATTCCTGCTGCTCCTGGAGAACACCTGTTACAGGTGAGTAACTACTCTTTCTATTTAGTGATTGGATTATGTGAGCGTTTGGAATGCACATCTGCTAGGACCAATGTTAGATATGGCTGGAGCTCAGCTTGAGGCCAAAATTTGGGAGGGGACCTCAAAACCCACTCATCAGGCTCTGCTTTCTTCAGCTTCAGACACACTTAGCCCTTACAACCATGCACTTATAGTGCTCCCACACAGTAGTGAGCCCCTGCACAAACGCAAACACACACACACACACTGCCCCAAGACATTCAAACACAACGCCCCCCCCCCCCCCCCCCCCCCACACACACACACACACACTCTGCCTCCAGACATTAACCCCTGGCATATACTGCCCCCAGAGACGCTCAGCCCCCACATTGCATATGCTCAAGAAGCTGTGTCATAACTTCAAGCCTGTATGCATCAGTCAAGTTGAGTACATCAGATAATTACTTTAAAAAGCATAGTTCCTTTGCGTCCCTCTAGTCCAGTCCCGGAACCAGAGTTGTGAACTTCCACCAGCAGCTTTGGAGACTGAAAGATGTCATCACTTTGATGTCACTGGTACAAATAGGCAGGAACCGCCCCCATTCACCAGTACTTTCAGTCTCCAAGCAGCTAGGAGGTTCTGAGCCCGGGACTTGGGCTCAGGGAGAGCAAATAAACAGACTTTTTTTTTTTTTCCTTTGGGGTTTCTTTTCTTTTCTAATACTGTTTTCCTGTGTTTTTTCTTCATTTTAGATCTGCTGCTGCCAAGTTTCCCTTTTCTTTTCCCTTTCTGTAGCTCCCTTTCTCCCCCCCCCCCCTTCTCCTGCACTGGGAAGATTGCTGTTTTTTTGTTTTCAGAGCCCCACCATTTCAACGAGCATACCAGCTTAGCCTCCCTGCTCCCAAACCCGATTGGAAGGGTGAGGAGCAGGTCGTAGGCAGAATAAGGCAGCAGCAGGGGAGACGGCAGTTGACAGGCCCTGCAAGGTTGGCCTGCTTCACTGAACGTCCTTAGCACCGCAGCCGAAGCCATGAGAGGGCTGAGCTGTAAGGTGCGCTGTGTCTTTCCTCCCTCCCTCCCCCCCCCCTGCCTTCCTACCCGTTCAGAGGGACATGGAGTGGGTGAGTACAGCCAGTTTCCTGGGGCCTTAGAGGGGTGCAGAGCTTGCCCGACAGGCTCTTTTGGAACGTTGCTGCAGGCACGGGGTTTATTGCCGCGTTTTTTCAGCGGCAGGAAAACTGCCGGCGGCCATTTTAAAAGCCGCGTTTTTTTCTTTTTTTCCTCGTTCCTTTTCTTTTGTTCCCTCAGGCTCTTAGGAGCTTCGTTTTTTGTTACCTTTGGCAGGATTCATCTAGTGGGGTCCTTCCTGTTCGATTGATGTAAAAAAAAAAGAAAAAAGAAAGACATTTACTGACTTAGCTAGGTAAACGGGAGTTTTTGCTTCTGTTGAGGCTGGTCCCTCTGAGGGGTTGCCCTGCTATGCCGGCCAAGCTCCACTGCCTCATGTGTGGGGTGAGGCGCACTGAGGTGATGGAGACAGGGGTGTGTAAGCCCTGCTCAGTGGAAGCTGCCAGTTTGGAAAGACCTTTGGGGGAGGTAGCTGAGGAAGCGGCGACTGGTTCCCGAGGGGAAGGGGAAGTCGGGCCGCCTTCTCTTGCGGCTCCGGAGGGGCCGGGCTCGTCTGGGCTCAGTCCTCCAGGAGCGGAAGACAACGGGTCAGCCGGTGGGATGGAGATCCCTCCAGACTTCTTCTCCTTGATGCAGAAGGCGTTTGCCTTGCTGCAACCGGCTTCGGGGACACGGGGCCTTAGTCCACAGGGACAGAAGCGGACAGGGGCCAGGATTCCCCTGGATGAGGAGGAGGTTCCTCTCAAGAAGCTTCGGAAGGGGGGTGATGAAGGTTCTTCTTCTTCCTTTGGACTGGAAGGAGATGAGACGGTGCAGGAGATGGATCTTGAAGTTCCCTCCGAGGAGGAGTTAGAGGAAGGAGAGTTGCCGGACGAGGAACAGTGGAATAGAGTGGTCTGGGTGTTTCGGAGGGAAGAGTTGCCGGCTTTGATTGCGGAAACCTTAAAGGCGTTGAACATGCCTACGGGCGTTCCGGTGGCGGAGGACGCGTTGGAGGATCCGTTGTTACAGGTGGTGCGGATCCCTCAACGTGTCTTCCCGGTGCATCGGATGTTTCGGTCTATGATTCAGGAAGAATGGGACTCGCCTGAGTCCTCTTTGCGGGGGACCCGGAATCTAGCCCGCTTGTATCCGCTTTCGGACCAGGATAGGGAACTTTTTCGTTCTCCAAAAGTGGATGCGGCAGTGTCAGCGGTCACGCGGAAAACCACAATTCCGGTGGAAGGCGCTGCGGCGTTGAAGGATGTGCAGGATAGGCGGTTGGATACCTTGTTAAAGCAGGTGTTTGACATCTCGGCCCTGTCCTTACAGGCCTCGATAGCGGGGGCGTGGGTGGCGAGAGGCTGTTTGCGATGGTCTCAGCGGTTGCAGGGGGATCCGCTGGAAGGACAGGCGGAGGACGGTGCGCGCCTGGAATCGGGTACGGCATATCTGTCGGATATCCACTATGATCTTATTAGAGGGCTGGCTTAAGAGTATGGCTTCTGTGGTGGCAGCTCACCGATATCTTTGGCTCCGGAACTGGTCGGCGGATGGTGCCTCCAAGGCCAGGCTTAGTAAACTGCCCTTTCGGGGAAAGCGTTTGTTTGGTGAGGATTTGGAGAAGTTGGTCAAGGATCTGGGGGAGTCCAAGGGGGGGGCGCCTCCCGGAAGATAAGCCCAAGCAGAGCCGTGGTACTTCAGGGTCCAGGGGTCTCTTGGGGAATTTTCGTAGGTTCAGATCCTCACGCATTCCCCAACCCCAGCGGGGGAGGTTCCCAGCTAGGGGTCAGGCATTTCGAGGGTTCAGGGGGGCGGGCAGAGGGTTTGCCTCCTTTCAATCCTCCAGCAGTAAGAAGTCCCAATGAGGTGAGGCGGACCCGGGTGGCGGAAGTGCCTGTGGGAAGAAGGTTGCGGGGGTTTGTCCCTGCCTGGATCCAAATCACCTCAGATCGGTGGGTGTTGGAGGTCATTCGGGACGGCTATGCTCTGGAGTTTCTTCGGCCCGTGCGGGACTCTTTTGTCCTTTCTCGGTGCGGCTCTCCGAGAAAGCTTCGCACGGTCGATGACACGTTGCGGCGGTTGCAGCAGCTGGAAGCGGTGGTTCCCGTCCCGGCGGCCCAACGCGGGTGCGGTCGATACTCGATCTATTTTGTAGTTCCGAAGAAAGAAGGCACCTATCGGCCGATTTTGGACTTAAGGGTGAATCGCTGTCTTCGAGTTACCCATTTCCGGATGCAGACCTTGCGGTCCGTCATTGCGTCGATCAGGAAGGGGGAGTTTTTGACAGCCTTGGACCTGACAGAGGCCTACCTGCATATTCCCGTGCGTCGAGAGCATCAGAAGTACCTTCGGTTTGCAGTTCCGATGAAGCATTTTCAGTTTCAGGCGATGCCTTTTGGGCTCGCGACGGCTTCTCAGACATTCACCAAAATTATGGTGGTGGTCGCGGCGGCGCTACTCAAAGAAGGGATTCTGGTGCATCCGTATTTAGACGATTGGTTGATTCGGGCAAAGTCCGAACAGGAGAGTGCAGCGGCCACCGCTCGGGTGATAGCGTTTTTGGAGAGCCTGGGTTGGGTGGTCAGCTTTGCCAAGAGCAAGCGAGTGCCCTCTCAGACTCTGGAGTACTTGGGAGCGTGTTTCGAGACTCGACTGGGCGCGGTCTTCCTGCCCCGCAACAGAGCGCAGGTCTTACAGGATCTCGTGCAGAAATTTCAGGAGCGTCCCGCTCCAATGGCCTGGCAGTATCTGCAGCTGCTGGGTACCATGGCGGCGACCATCGACGTGGTACGGTGGGCCATGTTTCACATGCGACCTCTCCAGAGCGCCCTGCTCAGATGCTGGTCACATCAGACGGATGCGTTGTCTCAGCGGCTAGTGTGTCCTCCGGAGGTGCGGCAGGAACCTCTCTGGTGGTTGCAGCCCAGCAATCTGGAGGGCGGCATGTCCCTGGAGACTCCTTCCTGGGTGTTGGTGACGACCGATGCAAGTCTCACAGGCTGGGGGGCGCACTGCGAAGGCCGGATAGCCCAAGGGCGGTGGTCACAAGGTCCATCAACCGGTTGGAAATGCGAGCAGTGTTTCTAGCTCTTCAGGAGTTTCGGGGCTCTTGCACCAGAGAGTGGTAAGGGTACTGTCCGACAATGCGACGACGGTGGCCTATATCAATCGTCAGGGCGGCACAGGGAGTCTGTCGTTAGAGGCAGAGGCATCTCGGCTGTTGGGCTGGGCCGAGGGCAATCTCAGCGTGTTGTCGGCGCAGCACGTAGCCGGCAGGGACAACATCCAAGCGGATTTTCTGAGTCGTCGCAGGATGGACCCGGGGGAGTGGGTTCTGCATCCAGACCGTGGTATGCCGATTTGATGCGGCTGCTGGTGGACAGGCCGTGGAGGCTTCCTCGTCGGGAGGATCTCTTGCTTCAGGGACCGCTTCGCATGCCTCAGGTGGGTCGATTCTCGCTTACGGCATGGCTCTTGAGAGGGCGCGGTTGACAGCTAAAGGATACTTTTCGGCGGTCGTGGCTAACTTGGGCTCGCGGAGGCAGTCTACTTCTTTGGCGTACGTCCGTGTTTGGCACGTGTTTGAGGCGTGGTGTGCGGATCGCGCTGTTTCACCTCTTCGGGCTTCTGTGCCGCAGATCCTTGCCTTTTTGCAGGATGGCTTTGAGAAGGGTCTCGCGGCTAGTTCCTTGCGGGTGCAGCTGGCGGCGCTTGCCTGTTTTCGGGGGAAGTTCCAGGGTCAGGTGCTTGGTTCACATGTCGATGTTCGCCGATTCCTGAGAGCGGTGTTGTTGTTGCGCCCTCCACAGCGCGACTCGCTGCCTTCTTGGAATCTCTATTTGGTCTTGGAGGCCTTGGTTGCGGCACCGTTTGAGCCATTGCAAGAGGCGTCGCTTAAGGATTTGACGTTGAAGACCGTCTTCCTCGTAGCCATTTGTTCCGCCCGCAGGATTTCGGAGTTGCAGGCATTGTCTTGTAGAGAGCCGTATTTGTCCTTTCATAGCCACAAGGTGGTTTTACGCACGGTCCCAGCGTTTTTGCCGAAGGTGGTCTCGCCGTTCCATGTTAACCAGGTAGTAGCCCTTCCGGTGTTTTCAGGGCCGAGATGTCAAACACCTGCTTTCAGTCTGGGAAGTCGGGCGGTCGTCTTCATCATCTCGATGTTCGTCGAGTGCTCAAGATGTATCTCCGCAGGACGGTGTCTTTCAGGAAGTCGGATAGGTTGTTTGTCGCGTTTGGCGGTCCGCGGAAAGGGGAGGCGGCGGCGAAGTCATCCATTTCGCGCTGGCTGAAGGAGGCTATTTCATCAGCTTACCTGTTACGAGGCAGGGAGGCGCCAAGTGGCCTTCGAGCACATTCTACCAGAGCGCAGGCGGCGTCTTGGGCGGAGATTAGCTTGGTGCCGGTTGCGGACATTTGTAGGGCGGCGACTTGGTCCTCGTTGCATTCTTTTGCCAGGCACTATCGATTGGATATTCAAGCGCGGAGCGATGGGCGTTTTGGTTCAGCGGTTCTTCAGGCTGGCCTCGCCGGTCCCTCCCGTTGATCTTCACTGCTCTGTTACATCCTCTATGGTTCCGGGACAGGACTAGAGGGACGCAAAGGAAGAGTAAATTAGACTTACCTGCTAATTGTTGTTCCTTAAGGAACTCTAGTCCAGTCCCGGATCCCTCCCATTGACGGGCTCGGCGTTCAGCCTGCGGTTGTTTTAGTGCAGAAGTACGCGGGAGGGGGTTGGCGGTACCGCGGTAAGCGAAAAGAAGGGACATCTTTTTTGGCGCTGCAGGGCCTCGTGGGCTCCGGGGAGGTTTCCTCCTCCTTTCTGGGGCTGGAGGTTCTCTTTCTTTTGCGTAAGCATTTAAAAAAAAAAAGAGAGACACAGGGATAAGGAACATGTTCCTATCTTGAGTGAGAAGAGGCAGTATTGGCGTCCTAGTCGCGGATGCTGTTTCTTCTTCTGTGGTTTTAGTCTGTTCTTTGTTTAGGTCTTTGGCCTAGTTACTTTGTTATCCCTATTTCTACTTATTTGTTGCTCTGCTGAGTCTGCTTTGTCAATAGGTACTGGTGAATGGGGGCGGTTCCTGCCTATTTGTACCAGTGACATCAAAGTGATGACATCTTTCAGTCTCCAAAGCTGCTGGTGGAGGTTCACAACTCTGGTTCCAGGACTGGACTAGAGTTCCTTAAGGAACAACAATTAGCAGGTAAGTCTAATTTACTCATTTATATGTTTATATTTGTTATTTGAGTGATAATTTTATTTGATTACTATCTGGGGTCACAGGCGTTTTCAGCTGCTAAAATGGGGTCACAAAAAAAAAAGGTTTGGGAAGCACTGTGATATAGCAAAGTAGTTTACAGTATGACATAAATAAAAGAAATAAAACCCCAAATAAAAGCCCAGATTGGAGGAGGCAGCGGGTAAATGGGTAGGGTATGAGCTAGGAATGAAGGTAACTATGGGGAGGTGCCGCTGTGGAGCTATTCATCGAAAGTTTGTGGAAAAAAAATGCTTTAAGAGCAGTTTTACATTTTTGGTAATTGGATTCCAAATGGTAGATTTGAGGGAGGGCTGCTTACAAAGAAGTGGGTTCTTTCAAAAATGAATCAAATCACTTAAGAACTGGGCCAATTAAGAGTTCTCACATATGCAGACTAGATGGACCATGATGGTCTTTATCTGCCTTTATAGACTATGTTACTATGAACCAAGAGTTAATCATTCTGAACTCCGTCCTTGGGACTCGTCTAGCCCGACAGGATTTCAGGAGGATGTGGATATACGTGATAGGTTTACATGCAGAACTCTCTCTCTCCTGCATATTCGTCGTTGTGATCCTGAACACCTGACTGGCTAGAGGTGTCCTGAGGACTGGTTTAGCGGGTTGAAAGTGGCAGTAAGATCAAACACACTTTCTTTTTGTGAAGATTGCAAAGCACCTTATCAGCTGGTGCTGAAGCACTATCTCAGTGCCTCTACAAGACTGAATATGAGAGTGAGAATCCTCAAAGGTCAGTCATCCAGGAAATCGTTAAACCAGTCGTAGACTGATAAAGCTACTTGCCCGGAAAGGGAGAATAATTTCCAAGAATATGTAGTTATCGATCCGGCTTCCTGAGAAACAGCCCTCTGGCAGTGGAAGCAGTTCCGGCAGCATCACCTGTTTCCATGGCCACAAGCAACTAAGAAGAGTTTGGATCCCCACTAGATGAAGTCACATTTCCTTTCTTTAATATACTGTATTCACTATTTGAGCTGCACTTACACTGGACAAGAATTTAACACCATCATTTGACATATAAAAATTGCTATGAATCAGTTTGAAAAAGTGGAACTCATAGTTTTCCCCTGTTCTCTGTAAAAGCCAACAAACGGGTTATATAATGGAGAGTTTCGATTTAGCTCAGGCCTTTATCCAGAGTGGTGCAAGGCAAGTGACATTCAGATACAGTTGGCAATTTCCTATCCACAGAGGGCTGACAATCTAAGTTTGTACCTCAGGCAATAGAGGTTTACGTGACTTGCCCAAGATCACAAGGAGTGGCAATGCCTTCCCTCTGGTTCTCAGTCCACTGCTGTAACCACTGACGACTCCTCCATGCCAGAGGGACCAGGTCCTACCTGTGTAAGACATTTAGTCAGGTGTTTAACAGTTCAGAATAGTTGATGAAACCTGTTCTGAGCCATCTTAATCTTCCCTGAATGCAAATCTATTTAGCTAGGCAATAGCCTGGTGAGGGATAATTTTATCATAGGCTGCCAAGGTTGGAGGGCCAAGTAGTTGCCTATTTTGAGGCTACTTTATAAGGACTCATAGGTACCTCTCTGTAATTGTAAAATGTTCTTACAAAAGCAGCTGAAGCGAGTGTGTACTGAATATTTCATAACTTATGTGCAGACTTTGTGTCTCCGTCTGTGTTCTGCCTAAATTTGGGTAGCATAAAAGGATGAGCCATCTTTATGCAGGGAGTAATTTTATAGGAGGGTCTTTTATCCAGCCCTATAATAACATAGTAAATGACACAGATAAAGACCAGCATGATCCATCTAGTCTGCCCAGTAAAGTGTCTAGAGTTGTAGAATTGTACCTGCCACTCTGTGCAGACTAGCTCCTCTAAGCTTTTACCTAAGGTTGTACCTGCTGCTCAGACAAGTTACCTCTCTCTGTTAATGACGTTATATACATTTGCTTTGATTCTGTGCTGTTGCTATAGAGCGATCCTCTGCATCTGTACCACAAATTGCAATGCTTGAATTGAAGTACTACTATTGCTACATATCATTTGCTTTGATTCTGTCCTGTTGCTATAGAGCGATCCTCTGCGTCTGTCCCACGAATTGCAATGCTTGAATTGAACTTGTAAATTGTACATAGTTTCATATGTAAATTGTTCATATTTAAATTGTACATAGTTTCCCCCAGTTCACTCCAAGTTGTTTCCCCCTGTTTTATGTAAACTCTGATTGCCTTCGGAGATCACGTGATGTGGTGAGCTGGGGAAGACGTGAGTCACCTTAGCTCCGGGCCCCCTCGTCCCTGACCGTCGATTTGGACCGTGACCACGGCGATTTTTGCCGGTTCTGAGCCCCGAGGGAGAGGTCGACGTTCCTTTTATCCCTTTCTGGGGGAGAATCGGGGAATGGCAGCTACGGCGAAGGCGGGGAGGCGGGAGAGGGACCGCACTACTGGACCACCGAAAATGGCGGAATCCCCCCTAAAGTGAGTACCGCGGCCTCCCCCACCATGATAGATGAAATATCGGCGGCGGTCACAGCTGCACTTGCCACACAATTTGAAACCCTCAGTGGCAAAATGGACACGCTACAAGGCTCCCTGTCTGCGTTGGGCGCACGGGTGCAGGAGGCGGAGGGCCGCATAATGCATGCCGAGGAGGAGGTGGAGAAACTAAAACGGGACCTATGTGCAGTGTAGAAAGAATCCAAAGCACAAGAGTTAAAACTTGACGACTTGGAGAATAGATCCCGGCGCAATAATTTGCGCTTCCTGGGCATAGCTGAAACGCTGCCCGATAAAGATCTGCGGGACCTGGTGGAAAATATGGCAGCCTCTTTGCTCGGCCGGGAGGCTGTGAACACCCCCATAGTAGTTGACAGAGCCCACAGAGTAGGGCCACGGCCGCAAGGGCAGAACACGCGGCCTAGGCTGGTTCTGGCCAGATTCCTCTATTATACACAAAAGGCGGATCTACTGAAGGCAGCGCGGCAAAAAGGCATGGTGGAATATGAAAATATGAGGATTCGTATTACGCCGGATTACTCTACTGCGTTGAGCCAACGCCGCAAAGCCTATGCGCCAATCTGCCAGCAACTGATCTCTGCGAATATCCGCTTTCATGTGCAATATCCAGCCCGCTTGCACATAATACATCAGGGAACCCACCGGGTATTGGAATCCGCGGCGGAGGCACATGCCTATGTGGAACAGCTGCTGGCATCCTCGGCGGGCAGCCGGAGAGAGCTTACACCGTGATAAGGGCCCTGAAAATGGAATGACTGAGAACTGACTCGGGATGTGAAGGAGAGCGGTCCTTTTGTTGGGCGGTGCGACTGGCCCCCTTTTTACTGACTGGACACTGCAGCTATCCTGAATGGACTATAGGTGAGCCTAGAGGATTCCCGCTTGGGAGTAGCGGGTAACAGCTCCAGCTCTTCAGTCATGAACTCTCCCGATACAAGAGGATGGCTGCCTGTGTCCACTGCGAGGCCAGGTGATCGGGTATTGGCGGCCCTAGACTGCAGCCTTCCCCCCCTTTTTGGGTCGGGACATTTGCCCCCTCTCCAGGGGTAGCTCCGATGGCGGGTGAAGCTGGCCTCTCTGGCCTTGCTAGGCCAGGTGCGTCTGGACTGACTTCTCGCCCTGCTGCGGGTGGAAATTTTGAGCCTCCGCCCCGCACCGGTCGCCTGGGACAGCAGGACCTGAAATGTGATAAATGTGGTGGTACTTGCCTGCTCTGTCAGCCACGCCGTTTTTCTTGCTGTTTCCCCCCTTTTTTCTTTCTCTCTTTTTTTTTTTTTCTTTTCTCTCTTCTTTCTCTCCCCCCCCCCCTACTTTTCCTTCCCCCTTATTCCTTCTTTCTCTCTATACGTATAGGTCTGATAGCCTGTTAAAATTTTGATGTTCTCATGTTTAAAGCTATAATAAGTTGGGGGGGTTGGTGTGTGGGGGGGGATGGAGGGAGGGGGAGTGTGTGGTTGAGGGGTGGGGAGGGGGGAGATGGGGGATCAGCCGGGGGGGGCGGGGGAAGGGGGCGGGTGGGGGAGCCCTACTCGGGGGGGGGGGTTGATGGACAAGTGAATGGGGCTGGGGACTATAAGTAAGGCTCTGGGGGAGGAGGGGGGACCCGCTCACATCGTACGTGATCGCGATGGGAGTGCGGCGGAGAGTGGGGACGGAGATCGGGATGGAGGGGGGGGAGCGGAGGCGACGGGGGGCAGGGGAAGGGGAGGGTGATAGGGATAGAGGGGGGGGACGCAGCCCTTGCAATATTTCTCAGTGACTACTAGGACATCATTATGGGAGAAGGAGGGGGAGACCTCAGGCTGGGGGGGTTTCTCCAGGCAGGTGATTGGTACCGTACTGCCCAATAACTCATATTGTATGCAGACGTGAAGATTCTTTCTTGGAATGTCTGTGGTATAGGCACCCCTATTAAACGATATAAAGTGTTACGGGCCCTGGCACGACACCAATGCGACATTGCTATGCTACAGGAGACCCACCAGAGTACGGAGGAACATGCCAAGCTTAAAAGGGAGTGGGTGGGACAAGTTTGGGGGGCCCCTGCGCTGGGTAGGAAGGGCGGGGTGGTTATTCTGATCCACAAGAGACTCCGGTTCACTAAGGAAGAGGTCCATGTTGACCCAGATGGTCGATATATTGTGGTATCCGGAAAGTTGGAAGGGCAACCTGTGATTTTGGGCAACCTATACAGCCCAAATGTAGTGGATCGGGACTTGTATGCCCGCTTGGGCTCCGGGGTGGAACAGCTGCCTGACGCCCCGTTGATTTTAGCCGGTGACTTTAATGGCGTATTCGATTTGGAGTTAGATGTATCCAGGGATGGGGGTGGGGGGGCCCGGCGGCAGGGCACTAGGGCTTTACAACATATGCGGCGCAGATTACAACTGGTGGATCCGTGGCGACTTCTCCATCCCGGGGAGCGTGATTTTACTCACCTGTCCAGAGCGCATGGTACTAGCGCTAGAATTGATTATGTGCTAGTCTCGGAAAGACTTTTTACTTATGTCCTTGATGCGCAGATTGGCCCCCTGGAAATTTCCGATCACACTTTAATCTGGGTAGATCTGGAGTGGCGAGACGCGGCCCCACCAACTCGTATCTGGCGGTTCCCTGTTGACCTAACTAGGGACGTCGAGTTCTCTTCGTTTCTCAAGCAGAGATGGCACGATTTCGCAACTCACAATGAGCAGCATCGCGACAATCCCGAACTCTTCTGGGAGACGGCTAAAGTGGTCTTGCGGGGAGATATCATAGGATATGTGGCACGTAAGCGCAAACTGGTGGCGAAGCAGATTATTCGCCTCGAAGCACAGGTCTGCCGAGCCAGGCGTCGTCAGGCTGTTAGCCCGTCGGTGGCAAATAAGAAGCTACTATGGGAGTCCCAATTGGCTCTTAATGAACTAATCCATCAGAGGGCCAAGAAGTCCTTTTTATATTATAAATACCAACTCTACCGCTTCGGGGATAAATCTGGGAAATTGCTGGCCCGGTGCCTTCGGGGAAAGGGGGAGACCCGCATAGTGGCGGCTTTGCGCGATGCTCAGGGTAAGCTACAAGCAGAGAGTCGGGAGATCGTTCAGATCTTTCGTCGGTTTTATCAACAGCTGTACTCACGGGGGGCTGATCCGGGTGCTGCTATGGAGGAGTACTTGAGGGAAGTGTCGCTCCCCCAATTAGATGCGGAACAGCGGGCGAGTTTGGAGGTGCCGGTCACGATGGAGGAAGTTGCTTCGGTGATTCAACAGGCGAGTTATTGCAAAGCCCCGGGGCCGGACGGCTTAGGGGCCGAGTTTTATAAAATGCTGGGAGATCTGTTGCCGTCCACGCTGGTGGCGGTTTACCAACACCGGATTGCACAGGGGACGTTTACTTGGGGGGGGAATCATGCCCATATTATCTTATTCCCTAAGCCTGGCAAAGATCACAGACATGCAGAGTCTTACAGGCCTATTTCCTTACTTAACTTCGATTTGAAGATATTGGCAAAAGTTCTAGCGACCCGGCTTGCCTCGGTGCTTGGGGACTTGGTTCACGAGTCCCAGGTTGGATTCGTGAAAGGCCGCTATGCGGTACGTAATCTGCGCAAGATCTTGGCGTCCTTGGAATGGGTGCGCCGCCGTGGTATCCCCTCGCTCCTGATCAGCTTCGATGCCGAGAAAGCTTTTGACCGGGTGGGTTGGTCGTATTTGAAGTTCCTGCTGCCGCATTATGGGCTTGCGGAGTCTTTTTGCCGTATGGTGGGGCTCCTGTATGCCAACCCCACGGCGAGCGTGCTGTGTAATGGAACCTTGTCGGATACGTTTGCACTGGAGAGGGGCACCCGGCAAGGATGTCCGCTATCCCCCCTGCTTTTCGTTCTGTCCCTCGACCCGCTGATACGTAAGATTGAAGCATCGAAGGGGATTACAGGGGTGCAGATGGGTCACCTTGGGTTCAAGATAGCGGCCTTTGCTGATGACCTGCTTGTACATTTGACGGCCTCGAGGACCTCCCTTTCGCGGCTATTAGAGGAGTTTACGCGTTTCGGGAGCTTTGCGGGACTGCGCATTAACATGGGCAAGTCCGAAGCGTTAGATGTGGGGGGTACCCTTCGAGCCGACTGGGGTGACTCCTTTCCCCTTCGGTGGGCAGAGGAATCTTTTATCTATCTCGGGATCTCGCTGACTAGAGATCCCAAGCATCTATACCAAGTGAATGTCCGCCGGATTCTAGCTAAGACTCGACTGCAGTTGCAGGCGTGGGCACCCCTTCCTTTGTCCCTACTGGGCCGAGCGGCGGCCCTAAGTATGGTGATTTTCCCCCGTATACTGTACTGGTTGCAGACACTGCCAGTCTGGCTGCGGAAAGGTGATATACGAGAGTTCGAACGGGTCTTCTGAAGTTTTCTATGGAGAGGGGCACGGGCCCGTATTCCGTTGTATCGTCTACAGCGACGCTGGAGAAATGGAGGGATAGGGATCCCTGACCTACGGCTATATGCCTTGGCCTGTCAAGCACGACATATTGGGGATTGGTTGGGGGAAACTGAAGTCTACACTCCTAGAGCGCTGGAGTCGGCCCTAATAGCTCCACAGACATTGCTGGCGGCTTTACACCTGGCTAGTTCGAGTTTGCCGGGTTGGGTAACTCGGAGTGCGTTAATATGGCCGGCCCGGAGTTCCTGGCAGCAGTTCAATACATGGTGGGGGGAATCTTCGGAGGTTTCCAGCTGGTTGCCCCTGCAAGGGAACGTTCGCTTTACCCCAGGAACAGACACGACTATGTTTAGACTCTGGGAACAGAAGGGGATTCAGCATCTGGGACATCTTGTGGACCAGGAAGGGAAGTGCAAATCCTTTGCACTACTACGGGGGGAATATGAGCTGGATTATCGACATATTTTTGCATACGCCCAGATATCCCACTATGTAGCTTCCTTACCTAGGAGGGGGCTTGTGGCTACGCGTGCAACGCGGATTCTTGCGTTCTTTGATCTCGGGGCGGACTCACCGCCCACTATTGCGGGGCTGAAGCGACGTATCGACAATTGGGTGCCCCCGATCGATTATTCAGGGGAAGAGCGCCTGTGGGCTAGAGAATTGGGGGTGGCGGTGGAGCCGGGCTCGGTTCATCAGGCCTTGAGAAATATCAGGGAACTGGTCGAAGGGGCTCGCTGGAAAGAGATACAGTTTAAGTGTGTCCTCCGAGCCCATTTCTCCCCGAGACGAGCACTCCGCAGCCATCTTACAGTGGACGGGAGCTGCCCGAAGTGTCGATTACTATTGGCTGACCTAGGGCATATGTGGTGGGGTTGCCCGAAAGTTTGCCGATACTGGATGCAGATTCGGGATTATTTGAGCGGAGTATTGCAACAACGGATTAGCTGGACGGGGTCTCTTGTGGCGTTGGATCAGCTGGGTCCACTCCATCCTAAGGGTCGCTGGGAGCGCCTATTGCTCAGGAAGGCTTGCCTGGTGGGGAAGGGTCCGCTGCTCCGTAGATGGCGGGAGGAGGCTCCTCCCTCCTTCTGGGAGTGGCATAACAGTTTTCACCAGTTGATGCAATTGGAGAAACAAGGGGCGAGGGGTAGGCCTAAGCGTTGGGCATCCTTCCTGCTGACCTGGGAGCCCTATATCCACACTTTACGCCCTGCTATTCGCAATTAAGTGCTCCAGGCCTATTATTAGAAGGTGCAGTGTAGGGATTGGCCTAGGTGGGGCAGGGACGGATGGAAAGGGGGACTGGTTGTAGGGAGAGGTGGAGCGGGGGCTGCGTCGGGGGGGGGGTTGGGGAGGGGGGGGATGGCTAGGGAGGATAATGGAAAACTGTGGTCTGGATGGAAGTCTTTTACTTCTGGCTAGCAGAACCGGGTGGAGGAGAAGATACAGCCCCACCCGGGTACCGGTTATGTCATGGGCTGTTAACTTGTACCTATTTGGTGATGCTGGTTGTTCTTTGTGCCTTTGATGCCTTGTTTAATAAAAATGATTTATAAAAAAAAAAAACTCTGATTGCCTTCGCTGTCATTGAGTCACTTTGTTCTCTGTAAACCGCACTGATGGAAAATAGCGCGGTATAAAAGAAATGTTAAATAAATAAATACTATTGCTACATATCATTTGCTTTGATTCTGTGCTGTTGCTATTGAGCGATCCTCTGCGTCTGTCCCACGAATTGCAATGCTTGAATTGAAGTACTACTATTGCTACATATCATTTGTATACTACTACAATGTGTACGCAGTGCTGTACTAAAAGATGCTCAAGGATCCGTGTTGAATGTTGCTGAGAAAATCCAAGATAAGGTAGAAAAATTACAGATCGTCATACCATGAAGATCAAGTGGATCAACAGCCATTTCAACTTGTATCTTATGATCAGGAGCTGTTGCTGATGAAAGAAGTCAAAGCAACACTGAAAACATTATCAAAGAACAAAGCACCGGGCATTGATGGCATTCCTGTTGAAGTATTACTTTAACAGCAATCAGTTGCAGTTCTTATGATACTTACAAAGCTTTGCCAGGAAATTTGGAAGACAACATCAAGGCCCAACTGACTGGAAAGGATCTGTGTTCATACCAATACTGATGCTGGAAATTATTGTGCAGTTGCTCTGATTCCATGTGCAAGCAAGATTATACTCAAGATCATTCAACAGAGACTGCAACCATATCTGGAACAAGAACTGACTGAAGTAGCACATGAGAAAGGGAGAATGGCAGAGGAAAGGGGAGAGAGATGAATAAGATTTGAGGAGTTGCATGTGCATCTGCTGTGGGAGTGTGAAAAAAATCAAGGGGGGCCAATGTTGGGATTGATTATCCCCAGATGAGAGAAGGAGAGAGAGCAGGAACATACAAGGCAGAGAGGACGCAATGCAGAAGCAATGAGGATGAGATTCTTTCAGAGAGAGAACAGGAACATACAAGGCAGAGAGGATGCAACGCAGAAGCAATGAGGATGAGGTTCTTTCAGAGAGAGAGAGAGAGGGGAAATGGCTGAATGAGAGGAAGAAAACAGTGAAGTTCAAGAGTGGATGATAGGGTAGATGACAAGATGGCAAGAGAGGATAGTAAAGAAGGGGGGCTTGAAGTCATTGGTATGAGGGGAGAAGATTGGAATGTGTCAATAATAGGAAGAGAAAATGATGTAGAGCCATAGTAAAGAGATGGAGAAGAGAGCAGATGTCAAAGGAAATACATGAAAGGAGATAGCCAGGAGAGAGATTCTAGGCGATTAGGGTGCACCTGCAAGTTATAGTGCTAACGATCACGAGACAGCTATATGAGATTATAACCTAGGGGTGGGTGGGCTGTGGGGAGGGAGAGAGAATAAACAAGGCAAAGGAGGAGCAAGAGACAGCTGAAAATAGGAGGGAACTGAACTATATTACGAAAAAATACAGATAAGGTAAAAAAACACACTAACAATGATAAATGAAAGAAAGATATATATATATATATATATATATATATATATATATATATATATATATATATATATATATACAGTCAAACCTCGGTTTTCATACGCTTCGGTTTTCAACGTCTTTTTTGACTGAGATTTTGTCTCGGTTCTCATACATCGCTTCGGTTTTCAACGTCTTTTTTGACTGAGATTTTGTCCCGGTTCTCGTACATCGCCTCGGTTTTCGTAAAGTACAGTACTGTAAATACATACACCCTCGCGCTGCACACCGGTCTGTATACACTGCCAGAACGCCCGCCCGGTCCCGGCAGCACTGCCCCCCGGACTCACCGATCGCCAGCGTGATGAGAAGCGAAAGCCAGCTGAGCACGTAAATGAAACACATCCTCGAGCCTGGTCAGAGTTAGGCAAGGATTGCGCAGAGAGGAAGGCCCCGATCTCGTCCACCGCCTGCCCATTCTCTGGAGCGCCCCCTCAGGCTCAGAGGTAGCAGGGAAGAAAAGCTGTCAACGTAAGCAGGAGATGTTGCATGAATGTGGGAGGCAGTTCTTTCTCTTGCAGGGTACGTCTGAAGCTATATCATTAAGATTTTCTGCCATTCTGAAGCATTGAGCAGATAAAGTAAAGGTATTTTAATGGGCTGAATCCAATGTGATTCCGAAGAGAGCTGGGCACAGCAGCTTGTCAGGGGTGGCTAAGGCCAGATGCTAACATACTGTACTGTACAGTACTGTCTTAGCTTGCTTTCAGTGATGTTAAATGTTCATTTATCCATTTCATTAGTCATTTATATTTATTTCTCATTGTTTTCTGTATGTAAAAATATAGTTATTCTCTATAAAATGTATTTTTTGTGAATATTTTTGGGTGTCTGGAACGGATTAATTGGATTTACATTATTTCTTATGGTAAATATTGCTTCAGTTTTCATACGTTTCGGTTTTAGTCAGACTTTTTCGAACGGATTAATCATGAAAACTGAGGTTTGACTGTATATATATATATATATATATATATATATATATAGACAGACTCAAAACTCACAAGCACACAGTAAAAATGTCTAACCCGAGCCAGGAGCTAAGAGCAGAGGCTTGTAGTTGAGTTGTTCTTACCAAGGCAGAGAGAGGGCTGAGCACACGTGTGTAGGCAGCAAAAAGGACCTAACAGTGCTGCTATAGGGGGGAGGGGCTAGTCACTCAACTTTCTGCACACTCTCAGGTAGATTAAAAAACAGGCGCTGGAAGCACAGGAACTTTAAAACTCCAGTTGGAAGGAAACCTTTTCTCCATCC
The DNA here is from genome assembly GCA_033557465.1 of Ichthyophis bannanicus. Lineage (NCBI taxonomy): Eukaryota > Metazoa > Chordata > Amphibia > Gymnophiona > Ichthyophiidae > Ichthyophis > Ichthyophis bannanicus. The sequence goes on from CM066035.1 coordinate 25,727,249, forward strand.
TTTTTGTAAAAGTCATAAGAACATAAGATATGCCATACTGGGTCAGACCAAGGTCCATCAAGCCCAGTATTCTGTTTCCAACAGTGGCCAATCTAGGTCATATGTACCTAGCAGTTTCCCCAAGGGACACATTGTCTAAAGATCATGAAAAAGAGAACTTTTGATCAGCCTGAAACAGTTCGGAACAAATTACATTGGGTTAATGAAATGAAAATTTGAACTGTTAGACCACAACCACACAAGATACGTTTTGAGAAAAAGGGTAAATCATTAAAAAAAAAACACCTTGCAACTGTTAAACACGTGATGGATCTTATTAGGCATTGGAGTTGTGCAGCCTCCAGTAGCACATGTAAGATTGTCCTGGTGGATGGAAGAATGAATTCAACTAGCCATTAATAGCAACTATGTCCCATAGTCCTTGAAGAAAAGGAAGTTGAAAAGATTTTGGTTATTTCAGCAAGAGAACAATCCAAAACATACCTGAGAATCAACAGTGACGTATGTACAGGACAGAAATTTGCAAATGAAACAAAATTATTCAAAGTTACTAAAACATAAGAGGATTGTGAAAAATTGCACAAGGATCTTGATAAATTGGAAGACTGGATGTCCAAATGGAAGATGAAATTTAACGTGAATAAATGCAAAATTATGTACCTAGGAAAGAACCCAAACTATAGTTACACTATGTAAGGTTCCACATTAAGAACCACAACCCAGTGTGCAGAAACGACCAAGAAAACAAATAGAATGCTAGGAATTGTAAGGAAAGGAATGGAGAACAAACCAAAGATATTATAATGCCTCTGTATCATTCCATCCAGTGTGCAGCAACGACCAAGAAAACAAATAGAATGCTAGGAATTGTAAGGAAAGGAATGGAGAACAAACCAAAGATATTATAATGCCTCTGTCGTTTCATGGTGCGAAGAGGAGATAAAAATGGTAAAGAGGGTGGAAGATTATCCCCATCAGAAGAGGTTTAAAAGTTTGGGGTTCTTCAACTTGGAAAAGAGACGGCTGATGGGAAATATGATAGAGGTCTATAAATGAATGGAGTGGAACAGGTAAAAGCTGATTGGTTTTTTTAATGTCATTTAAAAGTAGAGAGACTAGAGGACATGCAATAAAGCTACAGTTTAACCCATTTGAAACTAATACAAGAAAAGATATTTTTACTCAATGCATAATCAAACTCTGGAATTCGTTACCGGAGGATGTAGTAAAAGCTGTTTGTGTAGCTGGGTTTAAAAAAGGTTTGAAGAAGTTTGTAGAGGAAAGGTCCATAAAGCATTATTAAATAGGACCCGGGAAATCCACTGCTTTCCCTGAGACAAGCATTGTGAAACCTGTCTTTCTGGGAACCTGCCAGCTACTTGTGTCCTGGATTAGCCGCTATTGGAAACGGGATACTGGGCTTGATGGACCTTGGTCTGACCCAGTATGGCATATCTTATGTTAAGTTTTTGGAATGGCCTTCACAGTCTCGGGAAAGAAATATTATCGAAAATGTTTTGGGAAATCTCAGACATCCCATGCATAAAAGACCAGTGCATGTTTTTAAGTTAGAAGAGTTCCATCAAGGAAGATTGGGGAAGAAATTCCAAAATCAGAAAGATACTCTTAGTTACTAATATGGCAATTTTTCTGCCAAAAGAAATGTTAAAATTGCACAATTGTGTAATTATTTGCTCTTATTGCATGTTCTTTGGTATTAAAAAATGAGATGCAAAGCATGCGGCACATCTCATTAGGCAAAATGAATGACGTGGATTGTGTGTAACCCACTAAGCTGGTTGTTTATGGCTGGCACTATCTTTCTTCCCTGGGGATATCGGACTGCTAATGCTGGGGAACCTCTTAAAGAGACCAGTGCTGGGAGGCTTGCACCCTTCACCCTTTCATTGAAAGTCCCCTTTCTGACTCCCCAAACCTAATCCTCCCCCTTCCAGCACCTATCAGAGGTTTCCCTAGTGGCTAGTGGTGAGGACAGGGCAATCCTCAGTTGCTCCTGTCCAGTCGAGTGCCTGGCCTCAAAATAGTGCCAATGGAGTGACTGGGGATCACCTTGGAAATCCACAATAGGTGCAGAGAGGGAGATTTGGGAATCGGAGTTTATGTTGAAGGGGCTCTGAGTGCAGTGGTTTCCATGCACTGGTCCCTTTAAAAGATAGCAGCTCCAACTTTGGGCTGGTCATCTTTGCTTTGCTGTGGCCAGGAACATTACTATCTTCAATAATGAGGTTCTCTGGTTAGTGCTCATGCAGTGACTTTGTTGCAATAAAAAGGAATATTTTAGTAACATTGTTAATGATGGCAGCAAAGCATTGATGGCAAGTTAAATGCAAAGCATTGATAAGGCAGGCAAAGCGGGAATTTGAGAAGAAACTTGCTACGGAAGCAAAAACACGAAATAAAGACTTTTTCAAGTACATTCGTAGCAAAAGGCCTGTGAGAGAGTCAATTGGGCCATTAGATGATAGAGGGGTAAAAGGGGCAGTAAGAGGAGACAAGGCTATAGCAGAGAGACTGAATGAATTCTTTGCTTCGGTCTTTACTGAGGAAGATGTAGGGATGTTACCCAAGACTGAAGTGGTATTTAAAGGTGATACTGCAGAGGAATTGAGAGAAATATCGCTACACCGGGAAGATATATTACAACTATTTGATAAACTGAATAGTAGCAAATCACCTGGACCGGATGGTATACATCCCAGAGTGTTGAAAGAACTGAAATATGAGATTGCAGACCTGCTATTGGTAATCTGTGAACTTTCATTAAAATCATCTGTAATACCTGAAGATTGGAGGGTCGCCAACGTAACACCAATTTTTAAAAAGGGTTCCAGGGGTGACCCGGGAAATTACAGACCGGTGAGCCTGACGTCAGTACCAGGGAAAATGGTAGAAACCATCATAAAGAACAAAATTACACAGCATGTAGATAGTCATGGCCTAATGGGAGACAGCCAACATGGCTTTAGATAAGGAAGATCTTGTCTTACTAATCTGATATGTTTTTTTGAAGGTGTGCATAAACAGGTAGACAAAGGTGAGTCGGTTGATATAGTGTATCTGGACTTTCAGAAAGCTTTTGACAAGGTCCCCCATCAGAGACTTTTGGCAAAGCTAAAAAGTCATGGGATAGGAGGCAGTGTACTATTGTGGATCGGGAACTGGTTAAAAGATAGAAAGCAGAGGGTAGGGCTAAATGGCCAATATTCCCAATGGAAAAAGGTGAATAGTGGAGTACCCCAGGGATCTGTACTGGGTCCGTTACTTTTTGACATATTCATAAATGACCTGGAAAAGGGAATAACTAGTGAGGTTATCAAATTTGCAGATGACACAAAACTGTTTAAAGTTGTTAAAACCCAAGAGGATTGTGGAAAACTGCAGGAGGATCTGGATAATTTGGAAGACTGGGCATCCAAATGGCAGATGAAATTTAATGTGGACAAGTGCAAAGTTATGCACCTAGGAAAGAACAACCCACACTATAGTTACACGATGCAAGGCTCCACATTAGAAACCACCACCCAGGAAAAAGATTTAGGAGTCATCGTGGATAACATGTTAAAACCCTCCGCCCAGTGTGCAGCGGCTGCCAAGAAAGCAAATAGAATGCTAGGTATCATAAGGAAAGGGATGGAGAATAAAACAAAGGATATTATAATGCCTCTGTATCGCTCCATGGTACGACCGCACCTTGAATATTGTGTGCAATTCTGGTCACCGTATCTTAAAAAGGACATAGAGTTATTAGAAAAAGTACAGAGAAGAGCCACCAAATTGGTGAAGGGGATGGAAGGCTACTCCTATGAAGAGAGGCTAAAAAGGTTAGGGCTCTTTAACCTGGAAAAGAGACGGCTGAGGGGAGATATGATAGAGGTCTATAAATTAATGAATGGAGTGGAACGGATAAACGTGGATCAATTGTTTACGCTATCAGAATATAGAAGGACTAGGGGACATGTAATGAAGCTACGGGGTAAACTATTTAAGACAAATAAGAGAAAATATTTCTTCACTCAACGTGTAATCAAACTCTGGAATCTGTTACCGGCGGAGGATGTAGTAAGGGCTGTTAGTATAGCTGGGTTTAAAAAAGGTTTGGACAAGTTCCTGGAGGAAAGGTCCCTAAACCACTATTAAAAAGGGACCCAGGATATCAATGCTTGACCTAGTACAAGCACTGCAGAACCTGTGTCTTTTGGGGAAACTGCTAGGTACGTATGACCTAGATTGGCCACTGTTGGAAACAGGATACTGGGCTTGATGGACCTCGGTCTGACCCAGTATGGCATTTCTTATGTTCTTATGTTCAGATAAAGACTAGCATGGTCCATCTAGCCTTCCCAATAAGGTGCCAGAGTTGCACATGCCACTCCAGGCAGGTTACCCCTCTCTATTTAGAAGTCATTTGTTTGTTTCGATTCCATCCTCTTGCTATGTAGTGATCCTGTATGTCTGTCCCATGCCTTTTTGAATTCCGTCACTGTATTTGCCCCCACCACCATTGGGAGGGAATTCCAAGCATCCACCATCATTTCAGTGAAAATGTATTTCCTGATGTTGTTTTTAAGTTTACCGCTTTGCAGCTTCATTTTATGCCCTCTAATTTTACAGCTTCCCCGTCTTTGAAAAAGGTTTGTTCATTTATACACTTTAGGTATTTAAACATCTGTATCATATCTCCCCATCCCTCCTCTTTCTAGGGTATACATATTTAGGTCTTGAAGTCTCTTTTCATATGTCTTCTGGTGCAGACTCCAAATCATTTTGATCCCTTTCCTCTGAACCATTTCATCTTTTTGGATCCTTTGTGAGATATGGTCTCAAACTGAACACAATGCTCACAGTGAGGTCTCCCCAACAACTTGTACAGGAACATTAATACCTTCTCCTTTCTGCTGGTTATTCCTCTCTCTATGCAATCCAGCATCCTTCTGGCTTTGGCCACCGCCTTGTCACACTTTGCCATCTTGAGATCCCCAGACACCCTGAGATCCCTCTTGGTGCGTACACGCCAGCCTCTTGTCCCCTCATGTACAGATCCTTTGGGTTTCTGCATCCCAAGTGCATCACTCTACACTTCTTGGCATTAATTCTCAATTGCCAAGCATTTGACCATTCTAATTTTTGTAGATCTTTTCTCATTTTGTCTACTCCCTCCAAAGTATCCACTATGTTTCAGATCTTCGTATCATCTGCACAAGGCAATATCTCCCACAAAGACATTGAACAGTAGCAGTCCCAGGACCGATGCCCAAGGCACTCCACTACTCATCCTCCTCCTTCAGAGTGAGTTCTATTTACCACTGCCCTCAATGGTCTGTCAGTCAACCAGTTTTTGATCCAGTTCACTGCCTTTGGATTCATCCCCAGGTTGCTCAGTTTATTCGAAAGCCACCTGTGAGGAACAGCATCAAAGGCTTTGCTGAAATCTAAGTAGACCATATCCATCTCATGTCCTTGATCTAGTTCTCTGGTCACCCAGTTAAAGAAATAAATCCGATTTGTTTGGCATGATTTTCCCTTGCTAAAGCCATGTTGCCTCAGATCTCACAACCCATTGGCTTCCAGAAAAACGACTATCTTTTCTTTCAGCAGCGTCTCCATTACTTTCCTGTCACCGAGGTAAGGCTTACGGGCCTGTAGTTGGCCACCTCTTCTCTGTTGCCATGTTGTGAGGCCACGTCAGCCCTTCTCCAATCCCATGGTACCTCCCCAGTGTCCAGGGATCTATTAAACACATCTTTTAAAAGTCCTGCCAAAACCTCCCTGAGCTCCTTCAGTATCCTGGGATGTATCCGATCTGGTTCCATGACCTTGTCTACTTTGTTTTGGAAGCTATTCAAAAACACCACCGTCTGTGAATTGTGTTGCATCTACTCTATTCCTCTTGTTACCTTTGTCAGTTACATGTGGCCCTTCTCCAGGAATTTCTTTTGTGAACACGAACCTGAAGTATTTGTCTAGCTTTTCCACTTTGTTCCTATTACTTTCCACAAGCATCTTTGAGTTTTGCAATTGCACCTGTTGCCTTCATCCTTTCCCCAATATACCTGAAAAACATCTTGACATCTCTCTTAATCTCTGTAGCTATTTTTTCTTGTGTCTGTGCTTTTGCCATCCTGATTACTCTCTTTGCCTCTTCCAGCTTTATCCGGTATTCTTTTCTGCTTTCCTCTTTTTGTGATTCTCTGAAAATTGTGAGTGCTGCTATTTTTTGCTGTTATTTTTGCAGCCACTTCTTCACAGAACAATATTGGTTGCTTTTTCCTCTTGCTTTTATGTACTTTCCTTACATATAGATCTGTTGCCTCTTTCAGTTTAGCCCACTGTCTTTCCACTTCCCTTATCTCAAGCTAAAGGGCGCAGTTACTACTATAGCATAGTAATTGTCCCCGTTAGCTGGCTACTGGAATTGTTTGAAAGTTATTTCTGCAGAAGCCGGTGCTGTAGAGCAGTGACTGAAAAGGTGTCCAAACTTTTGCACCTGCCATATTCACCGTTTTCTTATTGTCAGCTGGTTAAAATTGCCATGTAAATAGTAATTATGCATTCAAGTTTGCAGAAGGATATTGGAGCCCTTTTACTAAAGTGCACCAAGCAGTTAATGCAGGTTGTAGCACGTGCTAACCCCATGCGGTGATCTGTGGTAACTGTTAGCGCAACCAGATTTCCCTGCTGCCTGCTGCACATGTTGGGGTGGTAAGTGGGCAGGTTGGGGATAAAAAGTGAGTGGAGTGAGCCCTTTGCGGTCAGCAAGCCCCAAGCTAACTGTAAGACATGCCCTCAACGCAGCTGCACTTGCTGCCATCTTCATACTTGCACCATGTTCTGCTGAGTTAGGGCAGGGTTCACCATCTCAGCTGCTCAGAACATGCTTTCCACGCTCCTGACACTTCATGTGCCAGTGTGCACCTAATGCGCTACGGTTTTGAGCATTGGGGCACATTAGATGCAGCACCATAGTACCCTTTTATTAAAGAGTCCCATTGTGTTTAATTTTGTAGAGTGTAGATTGTGTCTGGCTCTGTTCACATAGGGATTCATTGAAACATTCAGTTTGACCAGGGGTGCAGAAACCTTTATGCGCAGCTATAGAGATTATTACATAATGCATGAATGCAGTAAATAAAAATATGAAGTTAAACAAAGGGAATGGGTACCGATGGGCTTCTAATTATTATTTATATACATATACTTTTGCTTTTCTGGATGGAAATTTGGAGTTAGCTTTTCTAGCCTAACGTGCTTGAATATTTTCACCAACTCAGTTCAGTCCTTTCTTCACTGATCCCTTTGTTTTTGTGTGGCGGTTGCCTGCCTGATTCGGTTTGTGTTCTTACATGCTAAATGGTACATTGGCCAATCCTATTGGTGAAGTCTGCTGTTTTGCATTGCTGGTTTGGAAGGATATTTTGCAAACCTGAATTTCACGGGTACTGTTCTGTTTTCTACAGGGCCACATTTTGTTGCTGTGAACAATAAGAATGAAATAATTGTTACTGATTTTCACAACCACTCGGTGAAGGTAAGTACTTTTGTCTTGCTTTGTCTCCCTCTGAGTCTGTGTGTGTGTGTCTCTCTTACAGCGTCTGGGGGCTGTCGTTAAAACTAAGCAATACAGACTGGTTTAGAACCCAGTAGAAATCTGCATCTGTAAACAGACGCTCCCCTAACAAGTTTCCCAGTGTTATGCCTCAGTGTACTCCTTGACGTCTCATATCGTGACATTTTGCTTGGAAGTTCCTTTCTCTGGAAAAGATCTGTAGTTGTTAATTGTTAATATCTTTCAGGGATTTTGAATGTCTCTCATGCCCCCTCTTTCTTCTCTTTATCTTTATTTAAAAACTTAATATACTGCCGAAACCATAGGCATATAACGTTTTACAATAAAATCATAAAAGCACTACTGAAAAGAAAAGAATGCCATAAAATAAATAGGAAAGAGATAGGGAGAAAGAAAAAAGGGGGGACAGCCAGGAGCAAAACAGACAGAACTAAATATCAACGGGGAGGAGGGGGGGAAGAGAGGAAGAAGGGGGAGGAAGATCAAAAGCCGTGCAAAAAAGATGTGTCTTAAGTCTAGCTTTAAAGGTGGAAAAAGAGAGCTCGAGACGAAGCGTAGGTGGCAGAGTTCCATAAGTGGGGACCCAGAAAGAAAAAGGCAGAAGAGCGTTTGGATTCCAGATGGGCCTGGGAAGGGGAGGGAAGAGATAACCAATTGGTGTGAATTGATCTGAGAATTCTAGGGGGACAGTGGAAATGAACTAGATCAGAGAGGTAGAGAGGGATACCAGTGTGAAGTGATTTGTGTACGAAAATGAGAATCTTATATTGAATCCAGAAAGGAATGGGAAGCCAGTGCAAACGTCTTTATTTAGATCCATAAGTCTCATCTTGTAGAAATTTGCTTCAGACCTCTTCAAATTTTGATAACTCAGAAGATGATCTAGAGAAGGGCTTTCAAATTAGCGCTGGCTGTGCACAGGAAGTCCTATGAGAAGGGTTGTAAGGAAGGAAATATGTCAACCCTGTTGGAGAGAAGAGGTTTGTAAGGGGGGGGGGGCGTGCATATGGTAGACAATCAAACACCTCGACACTATGAATCGGACGCAAGAAGGATGCCTCTCTCACTGGGAAAGGTAATTGGATATGTAGAAGTAAAGGTCAATGAATGAGACCTTCGTATTGGACTAACATAATGTATCTTTGACAAGCTTTCGAGAGTTATTCTCTCTCATCAGGTCATTGAAAAAGCAGTGCAGTCACTTTCATCTCTTCGCTGACCTAATGAAGAGAGAGTAAGTCTCGAAAGCTTCTCAAAGATACATTGTTAGTCCAATACAAAGGTCTCACTATAGCTTGGTTGTTGACCCTTATTTTTCCTGTAAGGAAATTTTAGGAGAAGGGGATATGATATTGGGCTTCCGGGACAGCCAGAATCAGCCTGCACTCTCTGATTTATTCAGTCAGTTTATAAATCATCATCAGGATATAAGAGTTCTTTGTTTTGTGGGGAGTTGAGAATAAGAAATGTAGGGAAGGGAATGGTAGTTCCAGTTCTAGTGCAATGCTTGGTAGAGTTGATGCACTACATGAGGACCCAGGTAATTGCTGTTTCCCAGGGCCAGTCCAAGGGTTTCTACCTCCGTAGGCAGGAGACCCAGCTGTACTGCCTCACCCTGCTGTGCCACACCACCCCCCTGCCGCACTGTGCCATCCCCCCATGCCATGATTCCATCTTATGGGGGGGGGGGGGGTCTGGCAGTGGCAGTTTAAAAGGGTGGCTTTTTGCTGCCACTTTGGTGCCTGCGGCAGGCTATATGCTTTGACACACATGGCCTGCCATGTCTAACCCCCTCCCAACAGGAATGTACATCAGGCGGGGTTCAGAAGTAGCAGGCCATATTTGTAGTGCCACGAGCACTAAAGTGGCGGCACCAAGGTCTACCATAGGTAGCTGCCTAGTGAGCGGGCCATCCCTGGTGCTTCCTTCATTGCTGTTAGCGATTGGTCACTTTGGGACTGAATGAATAAATTAAAGCTTCCCTACTGAGAATGGGATTCGTGTCTGTCATGCTGATAAAAGGAGCAAAACATCATACACAGGACAGAGCGAGGATCTGCAACCTACGGCTTTTCTAAGAGGCATTGAAAAGAGCAGTGGTGGATCCATTCCAGGTTATTTACAGCCACCCTTATGTTGGACAAATCATTGCGATCCAGCTCATAGATTTTATGGCAAATGAAAATATTATTGGGCTGTCTTGATCTGCCTTTTGGATGATTTGTATGGAGACCAGGCAAGGTGGAAGTGCATATAGTGATCCTCCTGGCCCTGTCTTCCACCTCTGTCTATTAAACAAATTCCAAGCACGTGTTTGCTTTACAAACAGCAGGAATAAGTCCTCACGTATGGGTGATGTCACTGATGGAGCCCCGCACAGAATACTCCCCAGCTTCCAAGGGAAGCTTCTGGGAGATACACTGCGTATGTGTGCCTGGCATCCCATACACTCCTGTCTTTTTTTTTCTCTAGGAGCAATATGGTGACATTGGCACCGACAAAGCCCTAGTGGAAGCATCCCCCCAGCTTTCAAAGAAAGCCTTTGGGAGATGCCACCACGCATGCGTGGTCCCCTTCTCGCCCAAGGGTGCCATCTTGCTCAGTCTCCTTTTTTTCCACGGAGCCCTTCAGACGGTCGTCTGGCTTGTCCCCAGACCCACCCTAGCCCCGCCATTGGTCTTCAGAAAGGGTGTCTCCCTCGAGGGAACCCAGGAAGAAGAAGAAACTTTCGAAGGCGGCGTCCTTGGATGAATCTGACCAGCCGGGTGCACCCCCGGGCCAGCTCCCACAGTCTGAGATGCTCGTCCGAGGCATTGAAAGAGCTGCCTGCAAAGGTCCCCCGGAAGGATTCAACCTTGGACTGGCCTCAGTTCCCAGATCATACTAATCAAGGATTCCCCTTCGGGGGAGCCAGCGCCAAGCCTGAGTCCCTCAGTGCCCACGCAAAAGGCTGCAGGGCCTTCTGGCCTGGAGTTCACAATGGCGGCCCTGGAGCGCAGTTTGTCTGCCTTCATGAACCAGCAGCGGGCGCTGTTGTCCAGTATGACCGGTTCATCTGCCCCGACCACCGGGCCTTCGACGTTGAAGACATCCCTGGAGGCCGAGACAATCCTCAAGGTCCTTCGGCCTTGAGTCGATCCTCGGCCGAGGCCTCGATCCGATTCCCATTCGATGGGACCGCGATCATCCCCGGTAAATGTGCTGGGCACTGGCCACACAGCATCAGGAGCCCCGAGGCCCATAGAGCAGCCCTCCTACGAGTCCTCCACAGACTACTCCGAGTGGGAGTTGGAGGATGAGGAGTCTCGCAATACCTGTTGCTTCGACGGCGGTCCCTGCCAGAGGATATGGGCTTCCTTGATTTTGTCAAGATATGTCTAAGGCCCTGGTGTTCCCTACGGAGTCGGTGGAGGACCCTCGGGCGGATGAGTTGGAAATCTTCAAGTACAAGGCTCCTCCAAGGGAATCACTCACAGTGCCCATCCCTTCCATCCTGGAACAGCTGATGCTGCGGATGTGAGAGACACTGGCGTCTGTGACTGTGGTGAGCAAATGGCTCGACTCAATGTATCGAGTCCGCTGGAGCTCAGGCTTCAAGAAATTCTAGCTGCTGTATAGCTCCATGGTGGTGGAGTTGGCCATGCGTCGGCTGAAATTCCAGAAGACGCACTCCTTGGTGCCCCCCCCTCAGCAGGGAGGCCCGCACCTTGGACGCCCTCGGCAGATAGTGTTACCAGAGCTTGATGCTCAACGGCCGCATCCAGGCCTACCAGCTGTCCATGGGCATCTACCTGAGAGACCTGCCGAAGGAACTTGCCGGGTTCTCAGCTGGTCTCTCCGAGGAACCCCTGCAGCGGTTCAAGAACTTGGCCAAGGCTGTCCGTGAGTGCTTCAAGTTCATGTCTCGGGCGGTCTATGACTAGTTTTGAATCAGCAGCGTGAGTAGTAGCGGCGGGCATCGGTGGACAATGCCAAGCTTGGCTACAGTCGTCTGACCTCGGGTAGTGGGTTCAGGACAAATTGGTCAATGTCCTATGCCAAGTAGAGAATCTCTTTAGCAAACCCATGATCGACAAGGCTGCCGAGCTGGAGACTGAGTTCATGACGAGGACCAGGCTCTCAAAAATGATCGCTGCCCCTCCCAGACGGAAGGGCTCAGGTAAAAAATCCTTCTACCTGAGGAAAGGGGCTGCTTACAGAAACTACCCACCTTTTCAGGCCTTCCCAGCTCCCCAGCAGGGTCAGTAGGCCAAGGGAGACAGGCATGGCCCTTGTAAGCAGAAAGCTCCAAAACCCCAGGCACTAGCTCCAGCCCAGCCAGAGGGGAGTTTTTGACTCCTTGAGCATAGCCTCTCTACCCCAAAGATATCATCAGCCCACAGGGGTGCATCTGGCCCACTATGCCCAGAGGTGGTTGACCGTCACCACTGACTCCTGGGCGGGTAGTCAGGGAGGGTTACCTCCTCCACCTGACTTAGACACCTTCCCCTTATTTTCTGGGAGACCTCCTCAGGTCTCCCATCCACCGGGACCTTCTACTGAAGGAGTTGGCAGGTCTTCTCAAGGGCAAAGCGGTGGAACCAGTACCCCACCATCTCAAAGGCAAGGGGTTCTACCCCAGGTACTTTCTCGGGCCAAAAAGAACAGGAGACCTAAGGCCCATCTTCGACCTGCACAACCTCAACAAATTCCTGGTGAGGGAGAAGTCCAAGATGATCTCCCTTGGAATATTGATGCCCTACCTCCAGCAAGGAGATTGGCTATGCTTTTTCGACTTCAAGGATGTCTATACCCACATCCTCATTCACCCAACCACAGGCAATACCTGCGGTTCATAGTGGGGGATAGGCACTATCGGTACAGAGTGCTCCCTTTTGGTTTGACTTCTGCCCCAAGGGTCTTAATAAAATGCCTGACAGTCATGGCCACCTTCCTCCGTCTCCAGGGGGTCTTTGTCTTCCCCTACCTGGACGACTGACTCATAAAGGGAGGCACGGCCTCAGAGGTGCAGCAGGCCACTGCACGCACCATCCAGGTTCTGCAGCACTTGGGTTTTGTCATAAACTACCCCAAGTCTTTCCTCCTCCTGACACTGTCTGGAGTTCATCGGGGTAAAGCCGGACACTCTCCAATCAAAGGCCTTCTTGCCCAAGGACCAAGCCAACCGTCTCAGGACTCTGGCACGGGACCTACAGTGCCGTCCCTCTTATGCCCTCTCGGCTTCTTCTGCGCTTTCTTGGGCACATGGCCTCCACGGTCCACATTACCCCAGAAGCTCGCCTCCACATGAGGGCGATGCAGTGGTGTGTCTGAGACCAGTGGATGCAAACCACGGGGCGCCTCTGAAAGAGAGTCTCTGTAACCTGCCAACTGGCGGACTCTCTGGTCTGGTGGCAGTCCTTCCAGTATCTCGAGGCAGGCATGCCTTTTCAGGCCCCGAGCCCCTTAAAGGTCCTCACCACGGACACCTCCCTGCTCGGCTGGGGAGCTCACTGCATGGAGCTCCGCACCCAGGGCAGCTGGTCACCAGGCAAGAGCACACGGCAGATCAGCTTCCTTGAGCTGCGGGCGATATACTTAGCCCTGAGTGCCTTTTGCCACCACCTGTCATCAGCTTGTGCTGGTCCAGATGGACAACCAGGTGGCGATGTTCTGTGTGAACAAACAGGTGGGCATGGGGTCTCGTGCCATCTGTTGGGAGGCAGTGGCTCTCTGCTCGTACGCAACCCAACAGGGTATTCTCCTCTGTGCAGTATACCTACCAGGCCAGAACAACCTTCTGGCCGACAGGCTGAGCAGAGTCCTCCAGCCGCACAAGTGGCAGCTAGGGTGGCCGACTGACTCTTCCAGATCTGGGGGAAACCCGTGATGGACCTGTTCGCCATCCCGCTTCTATTCCCGGCAGGCCCACCTCTCCAGGGTGGCAGCGTTTCTCGTCTTTATGATCGGAGGGCCTCATGTACGCCTTTCCTCCCTCGCCACTGACTGCCAAAACCTTGTTCAGGACCCTCTGCAACAGGGCCTCACTCATCCTGATAGTCCCTTGGTGGCCCAGGCATCCATGGTTCTCACTGCTCCTCTGATTAACGGTGGAGACCCCCATCCTGTTGGGGACTTCTCCGAGACTCCTGTCTCAGGAAGGGGGCTCTCTTCTGCACCGGGGTCCCTGTCGCTGACAGCATGACTGATGAAAGGGTGACTCTAGCTCCTTTCAACCTCGGATGAGTAGAGGAGATCCTGCTGCTCTCCCTCAAGGCATCTATTATAAAAGCTTATGCCCTCAAATGGTACAGGTTTCGGCCTGGTGTGCCAAGCACGGGGCAGACCCGTTCTCCTGCCCAGTGGGTTTGGTGTTACAGTTCCTTCTCCAGCTCTCGCAATCTGGGCTCAAGCCTAACTCCGTCCGGGTGCACCTTAGTGCCCTGGCAGCGCACCACCACCCGGTGGATGGCAAGCCCCTCTCGGTCCAGCTGTTGGTGACCCACTTTCTTAGGGGTCTGCTCTTATCGAAGTCCCCGGTCCACCCTCTGGCAATGAATAGGACCTCAACATGGTATTGGGGCAGCTCACTCGCCCACCCTTTGAGCCTCTGGCTACGTGCCCCCTATGCTACCTCTCTTGGAATGTGGTGTTCCTGGTTGCACTCACCTCTGCTCGCAGAGTCCGTGAACTTCAGGCCTCAGTGGCGGAGGCCCCTTATACCAGATTCTACAAGAACAGAGCGGTGCTCCGCATGCACCCTAAATTTCTTCCGAAGGTAGTATTGCCCTTCCATCTCAGCCAGGAAGTAGTACTCCCTACCTTCTTTCCGAGATCTCACTCCAGCAGGGCGGAGACAGTCCTTCACACCTTGGACTGTAAGAGGGGTTTGTCCTTCTATATCCAATGCGCTCAGGGCCACCGCAAAGCTACTCAGCTTTTCATCTCCTACGACCCCAGTAGGCTGGGGGAGGTGGTGACCAAGCGTACGCTGTCCACCTGAGTGGCAGACTGTATTGCTCCCGCTGAAAGGCCATGGCACGGTGTCAGGGCCATGGTGGCCTTGGTGGCAAACTTGCGTTCTGTCCCGATGGTGGACATCTGCCGGGCCGGCACTTGGTCTTCGCAGCCCATTACTGCCTGGAGAGTCCCGACGGGACAGTGCCTTCGGCCAGGCTGTGCTCTGTAATCTGTTTGGTGTTTAGGCAACTCCTACCCTTTGACCCTTCTGTGTTCAGGCTACTTGAGTTCTGTTTTTCATCAGACATGGGTCCTACTGTAGTCTGTGGACACAAACTTAATTGCTGCTGCTCGCAGCTCCCCGTGAGAGAGTCCATGTTTTTGCTATGGGCTTTTGGTAGCCTGTAGCTTTGGAGTCCCATATGTGAGGACTGACTTCCTGCTTGTTCACGGAGAAAGTGTAGTTACTCACCTATAACAGGTGTTCTTTGGGGACAGCAGAAATCAGTCCTCACAACCCTCCCTCCTCCCCTTGGAGTTGCTCCTTTACCATCTTTTTTTTTGCTGTCTTTTAGCAATGTCATCTGACTGAGCAAGATTTATTTATTTATTTTTATTTAACAGTATTTCTAAACCGCCTTATCTTATTAATCAAGGTGGTATCACAGCAAACAATCGGGTAAAGTGAGAGTGTTAAACATGCAGTGAGGGTGATATTTAGTTGAGAGTGTGTTGTATTGTGTGCTAGATTGGTTTGAGCTATGTACAATGTGTGTTGTATTGTGTGCTAGAGTGTTTTGAGCTATGTACAATATGGGCTATATACAGTGATGCAAAAACATTTTCTATACATACAGTGTTTAGGCGGTATCATGTGCTGTTATACATTCTCTGAGGTTATGTGATGTGTCCATAGTGTTCTATGAACAGCAAGGTTTTTAGCTGTTTTCTAAAGTCTTTGAGGTCTGTAGTTGCCCTCAACTCGTCCAGTAGTTTGTTCCATATTGTTGGAGCAGCCATGGAGAGTGCTCTGTCTGTTGTGTCCTTGCGTGTGTGTTTGAATTCACTTGGGGTGCTGACTCGGTTGTGTGTTTGTTTTCTTCTAGGACGTGTGCTGGTGTCTGGTTGTATGAGGGTGTGCAGGCTGTTGGCTGATGTGTGCTGATTTATCTTGAATAGGTTTATGATAGTTTTGTATCTGATGTGTGCACCGATTGGGAGCCAGTGTAGGTCCTTTAAGGTAGGTGTGATGTGTTCCTGTCTTGCAGTACCGGATATTATTCGTGCTGCAGTGTTTTGTGCTAGCTGGAGTGGTTTGAGGGCTTGTTTCGGGAGTCCAAGGTATATCGGATTGCAGAAGTCCAGTAGTGGGGTTATCAGTGCTTGACAGACGGTACGAAAGTGTTCTAGGGCGAGGAGTGGTTTCAGTCTCCTGATGATTCGCATCTTGTAGTAGACTTTTTGGATTGTTTTGTTGATGTGTGGCTTGAGGTTTAGTTTATTGTCCAGAGTAACTCCGAGGTATCTCACTTCTGATCTTATTGGTATAGTAGTGTTTTGTATCTTGATATTTGGCGGGTGTATGAAGCTTTGGTTCCGAGTGATGATTAAAGCTTCGGTCTTGTTGTAGTTTATTGCGAGGTTGTTGTTTTGACACAACTCGTCATTTGGGTAAGGCAGTCTGTTATTTTAGAGAAGTCCGGGTTGTCGATTGATATCGGGGTGTATATCATGATGTCGTCTGCATATATTGTGTATTGAATGTTGTTCTCTTTCATGATGTTGCAGATTGGTTGGATGTAGATGTTAAATAGGAGTGCTGAGAGTGCGGATCCTTGAGGTACTCCTTGACGGACATTTATGGGTCGGGAGGTGTTGTGTCCCACCTTGACCTGTAGCTGTCTTTAGGTTAAGTATGAGTGGAACCATTCTAATGTGATACCGTGAATACCAGTGTTTTTTAGTCTTTCCAGGAGCGTGTTGTGGTCCACTGTGTCGAAGGCTGAGGAGATGTCGATGAAGATCATTATGATTCCATTTCTGGTGTTGTCAATTATTCTTAGGATGCTGTCGAAGAGGTAGATCAGTAGCGTTTCGACTCCATGGTTGGGACGAAAGCCGTGTTGGTTGTCGTCGAGTGTTTCATATTTGTCGATGTGTTCCTGGAGTTGTAGTTGAACCGTTTTTCTCGATGATTTTTGCCAGGAAGGGTATGCTGGAGATTGGTCGGTATGCTGCTGGATCTTTTTTGTCGAGAGTTGTTTTCTTTGTGATTGGTCTTACTGAGGCAAGCTTTAGTTGCTTTGGCATGAGTCCTTGAGTGAGTGAGTTGTGTACTATTTTATGTATGGTGTGGATGAAGTTTGATTTGGTGGCTTTTACCCATGACACTGGGCATGGGTCTGTAGGAGCAGTGCTTGTGTTGATTGTAGAGATGATGTGGGATATCTGCTCTGTTGAGGGTGAGTAGAAGGTGCCCCAGGTTTTGGTGTATGCGTCTGTCCTGGTGGTTCCACTGGGTGTTGTGCGTTCTGTGGAGTGAAATTTGTCTTTGATGTGGTCGGCAAATTCCTGTGGATCAATTTGTACTTCCCCTTCTGTTTGCTCTTTTGTTAGGATCTTGACTATTTCGAAAAGTTCTCTGGGTTTGTTGATGGAAGTATTTATCATGTTTGTGTGGAATTCCCTCTTTGATTGGTTGATGAGTTCGTTGTATTGTTTTTGTTTTGTTAGGTAAAGATGTTGGTCGGCTGTTGTTTTGTTTTTTCTCCATCTCCGTTCAATCTTCCTGAGCTCCCTCTTTTCCCGTCGTATTTTTGCTGAGTACCATGGTTTGTTTTGTCTCCTGTTGTGGTGGTGTTTCTCGTGCCTGCCACCCGATGGTTTGGCGGCATTAGCTAAGATGCTGTTCCAGCTGGAAACTTGTTCCTCTAGGTCATCTGTAGTAATGTTCAAGTGTTGTATTGTGTCCTGTATGAATTCGTCTCTGTCGAAATGCTTGAATCGTCTTTGTGTGTGTGAGATGTTTGCTCTTTCGTCTGTCTGGTCCTCTTGTGATCGCAGCTTTGTCTCGATTAAGTAATGGTCAGACCATGGCACTGGGGTAATGGTGGGTGGAGAAATTAGGTCTCTTGATGTTAGGTAATTGGATGCGAAGATGAGGTCTGGGGATGATCCATGTCTGTGCGTTGGTGCATTGATTATCTGTGTGAATTGAAGTGATGTCATTGCTTGAAGGAAGGCCTCTGCATCTTTGGCATTGGCGGACTTGAGGTTGAAATCTCCAATCAGTAGCGCTGGTTTGTTGTTTGTTGTTATGGCACAGGCTTCTTCGAGTGTGAAGGCTAATTCGTCGGGTGGAGCTCTGGGTGTTTATGTTTATTAAAACTTGTTATACCGCTCAATACCGTAGGCATCTGAGCGGTTTACAATGCTCTGTAGGTTAGGCAGATTGCAATGTTTTTGTTCTTGATGCTGATTGTGTTACATTGCTGTGTATTGGTGAAGCTCTGTGTCTTGAACTTTAGGTTTGTCTTTGCTATTATTAGGACTCCTCCTCCACGCTTGTGGGTGCGTGGGCAGTTGTACGCTGAGTAGTTGTCCGGTACTAGTTGGTTGAGTAGTACATTGTCGGTAGGGTTGAGCCATGTCTCTGTGATGCATATTATGTCGGGCTGTCGCTCTTCTATGTGGTCTACAAGAGTGTGTATCTTGTTGCAGACTGATCTGGCGTTTATGAGCTCAATCGTTGTTGTCTTTGTTGAGGGGGTTGCTGTTACCTGTGCTTCCTTTGTATAGGTTTGGGAGTTTGATTTGTGTCTGTTTGGTCGTTTTGTCTGGGAAGTTCTGAGTGTTTCTTTGTGTGTGTGCTGTGGTTCTAAATATAGCAGTGCTGTTGGTGGGTACCATGTTGTGTTTGCTTGTGGGTATTGGAGGTGTGCGGTTGGTGGGAGGAGT
The DNA here is from genome assembly GCA_033557465.1 of Ichthyophis bannanicus. Classification (NCBI taxonomy): domain Eukaryota; kingdom Metazoa; phylum Chordata; class Amphibia; order Gymnophiona; family Ichthyophiidae; genus Ichthyophis; species Ichthyophis bannanicus. The sequence goes on from CM066035.1 coordinate 25,745,730, forward strand.
TGTGTGACGAGTAGGTAGAGTGGGAGGAAGTGTGTGGCGCGCATGTTGGTCTTTTGTGATGTTCTGTTAGGGTGATGCCTGTTTTTCTTAAGTCTTCGTCTGTTGCTTGTTTTGCTGTTGCTTTTCTTCTGTTATTCTGTTGGTTTTCTTCTGGTGTACTGGCGGCTGTGATTTTCCCTTTGTAGTTCCTTTGTGCGCCTTCTTGCCGCGCAGTTCTTTATACGGCCCCGAGTCTGCCCCGATTGGCCAGCACTTTGCTGCTGGCTGGCTGTGCTCTTGTCGCCGCTCAAATCCCCCGATTGGGGAGAGCTGCACTCGGTGCGGGAGCCTGTCCCCGTGGAGGGAGCCTGTCCCCGTGGGGGGAGCCTGTCCCGTGGGGGGAGCCTATCCTGTAGGGGGAGCCTGTCCCCGTGGGTGGGAAGGGGACCACGCATGTGTGGTGGCATCTCCCAAAGGCTTTCTTTGAAAGCTGGGGGGATGCTTCTCCGAGGGCTCAGTTGGTGCTGACATCACCCATATATGAGGACTGATTCCTGCAGTCCCCAGAGAACACCTGTTACAGGTGAGTAAACAATGTTTTTTCCACGAAGCCCCTAGGACAGCGATGGCGAACCTGTGGCACGCGAAGGCCTTGCAGCTGGCACGCGGGAAGGTCGCACATTAAAAAAAAAAAAAAAAAAGCTGCCCGCTGCCGCCGCGGCGGCATGGAGTGTCCCGCGGGGCTCCCTCTGCCCGGCGGGACTCTCCCGGCGCTGCTCAGCCCCTCTCTGCCGGCTTGCAGAGACGCAAAGGGAGAGTCTCCCTCGCGTCTCTGTTAAGCCCGCAGGAGCTGATGGGAAATTTCCCATCTGCCCCTGCGGGCTTAAGAGAGACGCGAGGGAGACTCTCTCTCCCTTCGCGTCTCTGCAAGCCGGCAGAGAGGGGCTGAGCAGCACCGGGAGAGTCCCGCCGGGCAGAGGGAGCCCCGCGGGACACTCCATGCCGCCGCGGCGGCAGCGGGCAGCTTTTTTTCTTTTTTATTGCCATGCGCCGCGGGAGGGGGGTTACGACTGGCACTGGGCTCGGGAGGGAGTGCGGGGGGTTAAGCCTGGCAATGGGCGAGGGAGGGAGGGGGGTTAAGACTGGCAATGGGCTAGGGAGGGAGGAAGGTAAATACTCTCAATGGGCTAGGGAGGGAGGGGGGTTAAGACTGGCAATGGGCTAGGGAGGGAGGGGGTTAGAGACTGGCATTGGGCTGGGGAGGGAGGGAGGGAGGGGGTTGAGACTGGCAATGGGCTAGGGAGGGAGGGGGGTTGAGACTGGCAATGGGCTAGGGAGGGAGGGAGGGGGTTGAGACTGGCAATGGGCTAGGGAGGGAGGGAGGGAGGGGGTTGAGACTGGCAATGGGCGAGGGAGGGAGGGAGGTTAAGACTGGCAATGGGCTAGGGAGGGAGGGAGGTTAAGACTGGCAATGGGCTAGGGAGGGGGGTTGAGACTGGCAATGGGCTAGGGAGGGAGGGGGGTTGAGACTGGCAATGGGCTAGGGAGGGAGGGAGGGAGGGGGGTTGAGACTGGCAATGGGCTAGGGAGGGGGGGTTAAGACTGGCAGTGGGCTGGGGAGGGGGGGAGTTAAGACTAGCAATGGGCTGTGGGCTGATGAGGGCTGGCAATGGGCTATGAGCTGATGAGGGCTGTCTGGAAATGGGGTGATGGGGGGGTTAGGACTGGTAATGGTCTATGGGGGGGGTTAAGACTGGTAGTGGGCTGATGGGGGGGGTTAGGACTGGTAATGGGATATGGGGGGGTTAAGACTGGTAGTGGGCTGATGGGGGTGTAGGACTGATAATGGGTTATGGGGGGGCTAGGACAGGAAATGGGCTGATGGGGAGGGGTTAGGACTTGAGGTGGGCTGATGTGGTTAGGACTGGTAATGGGCTGTGGGCTGATGGGGGGGTTTAGGACTGGCAATGGGCTATGGGGGGCTGACTGAAAATGGGCTGATGGGGGGTTAGGACTGGTAAAGGGTTATAGGGGGGGCTTAAACTGAAAATGGGGTGATGGGGGTTAGGACTGGAAGTTGATTGACGGGGGGCTAGGACTGGTAATGGGTTGGGGTGTTGCTAGGACTGGAAATGGGCTGAGTGGAAGGGGAGGCTTGAACTGCAAATAGCTGATGGGGAGGGGGCTTGGAATGGAAATGGGCTGTGAGGGAAGGGAGCTAGGACTGAAAATGGGCTGATGGAAAAGCTAGGATAGGACTGGAAATGGGCTGTTGGGGGAGCTAAGATTGGAAATGGGCTGTGGTGGGGGCTTGAATTGAAATGGACTCATGGAGGGGCTAGAACTGGAAGTAGGCTCATGGGGGGGCTTGGACTGGAATTGGGCTGAGTGGAGGGGAGCTATGATTTGACATGGGCTGATGGTGGGGCTAGGAAATGAGTAGAAATGGGCTGATGGGGGGCTAGGATTGAAAATGAGCTGATGAAGGGACTTGGACTGGAAATGGGCTGATGCAGGGACTAGAAGGGAATGGATGCTGGGTGAGACTGGAACTAGAAGGGAGCTGATGTTGGGGGAGGATTAGAATGGGATGGGGCTGGGAGAGTAAAATGGAGAGGGGAAAAATATTTTGTGTAGGAGGGATGAAAAATCTACAATTGGCCAGGTATTGGGAGAGTAATTGGGGATTGAGGATGGAGGGGTAAAATTTGTGTGGATGAAATAGGAATGAGGAAAGAGCAAAAGGAGAAAGATTAGTATGTTAAAGCAGATGTAGAGAGAGAGAGAGAATGGAAAAAAAACTAGAAGAGAGAAGAAAGGACAAATGGACAGCAGACGATGGAGAGTTAGCAGAAAACATGAAGAAACCAGAAGAAGGTGGCTGGACCAATTGCAACTGAAAAAAAAATGCACAAAAGGTAGAAAGATATCTCTTTATTTTGAATTTATTAACTGGAATATGTCAGCTCTGGGAAATGTGCATCATTAACATCTGCGCTTTGTTTGGTACAAGAGGAAATTCCTATTTGACGTTGCCACTTGTTCTCTTTCCCCAGTATTCTCTGAAATGTATTGGTTTAATATTTGCAGTGTTGCCTTTTGATAGGTAGGGTATGGTGCTTTGTGAGTCCTGGTAATGCTGTCAGGATACGGCGGGTTTGCTATGGGTTCTAAATGGGCAGCGTTTGTAGTAGTTCCTAATGTGCCTGGCGGTTGGCACTGGATTATAGTAATGTAGAAATCTTTTAGTCTTTCTTTATCCATACACTCATTAAGAGACATGTTTACTAAAAGTTAGTGTATGGTAACATTATGCAAATATTTATGCAAATAAGACCACTTATGCAAATGACGTGCTGGCACTTTGAGGAAATTCTTTGGTTTTGTGCGGCAGTTTGGGCACTCGGGCTCAAAAAGGTTAGCCATCACTGCCCTAGGACGTGTTCCTGCAGCACAGGAAAAACGTTTTTCTATCTGGCCTTCATGACTGTTTTCTTTTTCCCTCATTCATTTTCGCCTGTCGCCGGTTAGCCATTTTCCCTTTTAAGGATTTTTTGTCGGTCTCTTTTTTCAGTGCTTTTGCCTGGGGTTTTATCCCCCTTTGGGGTGGCTTCCCACCCACAACAGTTTTTCAGTTTGATTATGTAAACCGCACTGATGCAGAATAGCGCGGTATATAAGAGAATGTAAATAAATAAAAATAAAAATAAATAAATTATGCCGAGGTGTTTTTTTTTACATGTCTAAGCCAGCTAGTGGCTTTAAGAAAAGCACCAAGTGTGGCAAGACCATTTCTGCTATCGACCGTCATAATTTGTGCTTGCCATGCTTTCGACCTAATCATGAGCCGGCATCCTGTGAGCTCTGCTTGCTGATGATGTGCTTAGGGCTGAAAGGTTGAGAAAAGCAGTTGTCGTCCCTCTTTGGCTCATCTGATTCAGCATGCTTAGCCCCAACCCCCTTATCTGCACCTGCGAAAAGTCCTGAGGTGGCCAAGGGAAAGTAGGAGCAAATGGGTCCAAGCACAAAGGGAAGACTCAGAGACCCTGTCAACGTTGAAGAGGGAGCACTGTGAGAAATTCTGGGTGCAGCGTCATCGCAGCCCTTCTCGATGTGATGCGGAGAGTTTGGCTGGGAGTGGCCGGCCAAGCTTCCCCGACAGGAGAACCCAACCCGAGAAGCGGAGTCCACTCCTAGACCCAGGAGAGCAGCCAGATGTCTCCCGATGCACCTATCATTGTGGAGTCCCCACCGGAGGTGTCGACACCGATGTCTGTGGCATCAGCCCCTTCACAGGTTATGCTTCTGGAGGAATGCTTTTGAGCCCTAGAAGCTCACTTGGCAGCAGTGGAAGCTTTCTCAATGCAGAACACGTTGTCACTGCATTCCTTCCAGCTTATCCTGGAAACCTTTGCCCTGCCTTTGAGGTTGGGATGTTGGATGGGAGATCGGTGTCAACTACGGATGCTGGAGTCATCTCCCTCTCCACTGTATCAGTCCGACCCAAGTGCACCGTCGTCAGCATGCTGGGCAGTGGGAGAGCCATCAGCATCCTCCCTCCCCCAAGCTGCAGAGCCAGTGGGAGGAGGAGACTGCATTATTTTGGCTTCCTCTAGGAAGTCGAATTGGAATGGGAAACCTAGGTGGAATTGATAACATCAGACCTTCGGTCCTCGGACCTCCCATCCGACCCTTGCCTCCGCCCAGATGATGTAAGTCACCCCCAAGTTCATTTTCGTACTGTTTGTCAGGCAATTCACACCAATTCTGGACTATGGTAATTCATTATATCAAGGACTACCTAAATGGGCTATTTATCCGCTCCAGCTAGTGCAAAATACTACAGCCCATGTTATTACTGGTACAGCAAAAAATGGGCATATCACACCTATATTACAAAAACTGCATTCGCTACCAATAGTTGTTCGGTCAAGGTTTAAAACTATTACAAATATTTTCCAGATCATTAACCAATGCACAACAGATGTTCTCCATCCTTTATTAAGTAAAGACACAAACAACTGTCCAGGAGATCAAGCAGTAACAATAAATTGCGTACACCAATTGGATTTCAAAAAACAAAACAATTTACCTCTGCCAGAGCTTTATCATTATTAGCACCAGCCCTTTGGAATTCACTCCTGGATGATTTACGGGCCACAAAAGATTTAAAGGACTTCCGCAAATCACTTAAAACCTTCCTATTCATGGAATATTATGATCAACCAGACAGTGAACTTAATTAACCACGCATGATTGTAATCATAAAGTATTGTTGTTTGTTTATTTAGTTTCTCCAGCACCAAGCAGGAAGTCAGTCCTCACTTATGGGTGACATCGACGTCGATGGAGCCCCCATGCGTAGCAATTCCCCAGCTTTCTAAGAAAGCCTTTGGGAATACTGCGCGCATGCGCGGTTCCCTTCCCGCTTAAAGGTGCCATCTTGCTCAGTCTTTCTTTTTCCGTGGAGCCCACCGGACGTCTGTCCGTGTCACCTGGAAAAATTGATGTTTTTTCTAGCGATTTCATCGTGTATTTTTCTCCGGTTCAACGCCGGTTCCCCTTCCCGCCGGGTTCGGTACACCGGTATCAAGCCCGTCTTCTAGTTTTCGGTTTTTGCCCTTGTGTTCGCGCCCTTTTTGTCTTTTCCCTGGAAGGGCTGGTCCTTTGACCTCGCAGGGGGCCCTTTTTTCCCCGATGGCTTCCAGTGGTTTCAAAAAGTGTGATTGGTGCAAGAAACTAATGTCTCTCACTGACACACACGACTGCTGCCTTCGGTGCCTGGGCCCAGATCATGATCCTAAGATCTGTGGCCCGTGTGGCAAAATGTCCACCAAGGCACTTTGAAGCCATCAGCATCAGAAAGAGAGGATTTTCTCGGACTCTGCCTCCGGCCGGGCCTGGACCTCGTCTGAGGCTTCGACGTCTCTGGAGTCTGATCCCGAGCATCACCGAGGTTCCTTGGACAGGGGGTCCCCCGATCGGGAACGTAAGAGGAAGAAACTGCTTGTGAGGGCGGCGTCGGAAGAGGTCTAAGACCCCCGACCGCCACCCCGGGCCCTTGGAGCAGGAGAAGCCATCCAAGATGCCTCGCGTGGAGCTGGAACCCATCGGACACGTAAGTCCTGTGGTCCTCATGGACTCTCCTCCGAGGGAGCCGACGTCGGGCCCGGCGCCACCGGGGCCCAAGTTGGTGGCTGCTGAGTCTCCTGAGCTTGGACTCAGGCTGACAGCCTTGGAGTGCAGACTGTCTGCCTTCATGGATCAGCAGCAGGTACTGATGGCCAGTCTCGCTGGTGCATCTGCCCCGACCACCGGGACATCGACATCGAAGTCAACCCCGGAGACCGAGCCGATACTCGAGACCATGAAGGCTCAAAGTCGTCCTCGGTCACAGTCCCCCCTCGACCTCCCGCTCGGAACCGAGGGCGTCGACGCCGGTGCCTTCAGCGTCGGGGTGGGTGCCACCAAGACCCGCGCGATCGGAGCCCCCCGACTCCTCTTCGGATGAGTCCACGTGGGAGATGGAGGACGAGGAGTCCCCCGATACTTTTCGGACTCGGTGCGTCCCTTCGGACTCACCGCAGTCCGAGTCCCAGAGTAGGTCCCCACCGGAGGACACCAGGTTCTCGGAGTTCGTCAGGGACATGGCCAAGGCGTTGGTGATTCCCGCGGACCCCGAGGAGGAGCCTCGAGCTGAGGAGCTCGAGGCCCTCCAGTATGACTCTCCTCCAAAGGAGGCCTTTGCTATACTGGTCCCTCCGATGCTGGAACGGCTCCTCTTCCGGATGTGGGAGGCACCGGCCTCGGCGCCGGTCTTAAGCAAGCGGGTCGATTCTATCTGTCGACTCCGTAAGAGCCCTGGATTCCAGAAGGCGCAGCTGCCGCACCATTCCATGGTGGTGGAATCTGCCATGCATCGTCTGAAGAGCCAGAAGATGCACTCTGCAGTGCCTCCCGGCAGGGAGGCCCGGAACCTGGATGCTTTCGGCAGAAAGTGCTTCCAGGGCTCGATGCTTGCTTGCCGTGTCCAGTCCTACCAGCTGTACATGGGTATGTACCTACGAGACCTGGCGAAAGAGATTGCCGGGTTCTTTGCTGGCCTGTCCGGGGAACCTTTGCAGAGGTTCCAGACTGTCCTCAGGAATCCGGGACTGCTCGAAGTTCATGTTCCGAGCGGCCTACGATGGCTTCGAGGCTTCGGCTCGTGTAGCGGCAGCCGGCTTCGGAGCCTGATGCCAGGCATGGCTGCAGTCATCGGACCTCGAGCCCTGGGTGCAGGACAAGTTGGTTGATGTCCCTTGCCGAGGTGAAAACCTTTTTGGCAAACCCATGGCCGAGAAGGCGGCTGAGCTTGAAACTGAGCACCTGACTAGGACAAGGCTGTCCAGAAAAACTTCTGCCCCTTCTCATAAGAAGAAGGGCTCGGTAAAAAGTCCTTTTACCCGAGAAAGGCAGCTGCCTATAAACCTTTCCCTCAGTACCAGGCCTCCCCAGCTCCCCAGCAGGGTCAGCAGGCCAAGGGGCAGGGACATGGGCCCCGTAGGCAGAAGACCCCCAAGCCTCCAGCTCCTGCTCCTGCTCAGCAGGGAGGGGGTTTTTGACTCCCTCAGCATAGCCTTTCCACCTCTGCTGCCCCATTCCTGCACAGGAGGTCGTCTAGCCCTGTTTGCCCACAGGTGGCCACCCATTACAGGGGATGCTTGGGTGTTGAGCATAGTCCACAGAGGCTATATGCTCCATTTCCAGCAGTTGCCCCCTGCCTACTTCCCCGGAGAGCCTCTAAGGCCTCCTCTACACACAGACCTCCTTCTTCAAGAACTTCAAGGTCTGCTTCTGGACAAGGCGGTGGAGCCTGTACCTCCTCGCCTGCAGGGGCACGGTTTCTACTCCAGGTACTTTCTCGTGCCAAAGAGAACCGGTGGCCTCAGGCCTATTTTAGACCTCAGGAACCTCAACAAGTTCTTGGAGAAAGAAAAGTTCAAGATGCTTACTCTTGGAACACTTCTGCCCTACCTCCAGCAGGGAGATTGGCTATGCTCCTTAGATCTCAAGGATGCGTACACTCACATCCTCATTCATCCAGACCACAGAAAGTACCTCAGGTTCATTGTGGGAGGAAACCATTACCAGTACAGAGTACTGCCTTTTGGCCTCACCTCCGCCCCAACGGTCTTTACAAAGTGCCTGGCTGTGGTGGCGGCCTACTTGAGGACTCAAGGTGTTTTTGTCTTCCACTATCTGGATGACTGGCTCATCAGGGGTCAGACTTACCAGGAGGCCAGGCAGGCCACCTTTCGAACTGTATCACTCCTTCAACACCTAGGCTTTGTCATAAACTTCGCAAAGTCCACATTGCTCCCCTCCCAGAACCTAGAGTTCATAGGGGCGCGGCTGGACTCTGCAAGCAAGAGCTTACTTGCCAGAAGACAGGGCTCAGAGGCTTATGGAGTTGGCCTCCCAGTTTCTCAGCATGCCAAGGGTTTCTGCCCGACTCTGTCTACAGCTCCTAGGCCATATGGCGTTGACGGTACATGTGACCCCCAATGTCCGCCTCCACATGAGGCCTGCACAGTGGTGCCTCAGAACTCAGTGGAAACAAGCCACAGGGGAGCCTAGCGGACAAAGTGAGGGTGTCCAAACCCTTCCTGCATTCCCTGCAGTGGTGGCTACACCCCCCCAACTTACTTCAGGGGGTGCCCTTCCAGGTGCCTGTCCCCACAGTGGTGTTGACGACAGATGCCTCCTTGCAGGGCTGGGGTGCACATTGTCTGGACCGGTGCACTCAAGGCCTATGGTCTCCATGGGAGGCCACGCAACAGATCAACCTACTAGAACTTCGGGCTATTCGCTTAGCCCTCAAAACCTTCTCTCACACCTTGGCTCACCAGTCTGTTCTGGTGCAGACGGACAATCAAGTGGCCATGTTCTACGTGAACAAGCTGGGGGGCACGGGGTCCAGCCTCCTGTGTCGAGAGGCACAGGCCCTGTGCTCTTTTGCTCTCAAACACAACATGTTTCTCAAGGCTGTTTATCTCCCTGGCCAGGAAAACTTCCTGGCAGACAGGTTGAGCAGGCTTCTGCAACCCCACGAGTGGCAACTGCACCCCTTGGTGGTTCAGAATATTTTCCTGAGATGGGGGCTTCCCTCCATAGATCTCTTTGCCAGTTCCCTGAACCGGCAGCTGCCCAGGTTCTGTTCCAGGCAACCATGTGAGTGGCTGCTGCTGAGACTGTGGGATGCACCGCTTACGCTTCTGGTCATCAGCCACTGGCTCAATTCCCTGTACCGGTTACAGAAGGCCCCGGGGTTTAAGAAGCATCAGTTGCCCCACAACTCCATTGTGGTGGAGTCAGCGTTGAAGCATGCAGAGAGCACTCCTCAGTCCTGCCGAGTCACAAGGCTCTGACCCTGGATTCCTTTGGGAGGAAGTGCTTACAAGGTTCCATACTGATCCCCAGGATTCTAGCTTACTTGACTTACATGAACATTTCCTCAAGGATGTCAAAATTGGACCTGAAGGACTTTGCTGCCCTTGTTCCCAAGGAATGTTGCAAGTTCTTTTGGGGCCTTGTGGCTCATGGCAAGGATTGCTTGAAGTTCATGGTGCGGGGCATCTATGATGCCTTTGAATCTGCTGGCAGAGTGGCAGTTATGGGCAGCGCCACCCACCAGATGGCATAACCACAATCTTCAGACCTGGAGCAGTGGGTGCAGGACAAGATCACTAACGTCCCCTGCCGGGGCGAGAATCTCTTCAGCAAACCTGTGGAGGAGAAAGCCAAGGAGCTGGAGAAGGAGCAGATGATTCTCACCAGGCTCTCCAGAAAGGCCATAGACCCAGCGCAGAAGAAGCATCATGCCAAGAAGGCCTTCTATTGGTGCCCGCACCAGTATTTTCTGGCCCAGCCACAGGCGCAGACTCCACGCCCACAGTGGAGGGAGAAGACCGCGAAGATGCAACCCACGTCGCAGCCTGTGCGGGGTTTTAACTGGTTCCTCAGGAGCATAGCCAGCCAACCGTTGCCCATCAAAGTACCCCTGCAGATTGGGGGGGGGCGGGGGTTTGTCCACTTTGCCTACTGGTGGCTCCTCATCACCAAAGACCCCTGGGTGCTGCAGATTGTCCAAAGCAGATATCGGCTGTACTTCACCCAGCTGCTGCCTCCATACAACCCTGGGGAGTTATCCCATGGACCCCGTGCACCAGAGCTTACTGCAGACAGAGTCGATGCCCCGCTGTCCGACCTTGTTATCGAGCCCCCCCCCCCTCAGATGAGGCAGGGCGTCTACTCCAGGTACTTCCTGGTTCCCAAAAGATTGACAAGTTCCGTTCAATTCTGGATCTGCAAAACCTCAGCCGGTTCCTGGTACGCAAAAAGTTCACAATGGTCTCGTTAGGGATGCTACTCCTGTACCTCATACAGGATGATTGGCTGTGCTCCTTGGATCTGAAAGATGTGTATATGCATATTCCGATCCACCCGTATCACAGGCAATATCTTCAATTTGTGCTGGGCAGCTGGCACTAACAGTACCATGTGTTTCTCTTCAGGCTGGCCATGACTCCCTGGATCTTCATGAAGTGTCTGATTATAGTGGCCTTTCTCCAGACCTGAGGTACCTGGATGGCTGGCTGATCAAGGCTACCACACCGGCCGGCGTTCAGCAGTCTGCCCCATTTACAATTCAGGTACTCGAGGGCTTCAGCTTCATGGGTAACTACCTGAAGTCCCATTTCCATCTGACACAGCAGCTGGAGTTCATCGGGGCCCTCCTCAATACCACTTAGGTGTGGGTCTTTCTGCCAGCAGACCATCAGCAGCCTCTGACTTTGGATGCCTTCCTTCTCCATTGGGGGGAGGGCCTGCTGTAAGCCAATACCACTTGTGGCGAAAACTCTCCCTCTCCCTCTACCTCAGTCCTTCTCTTATCTAACCTGCTAATCTTTACTCTTAACCACCTTCCATCTCAATCTCATCAAATCTCTACCAACGTGTTTAGGAATCTTCACTCTGTCGACCCTTCAATGCTCTCCACTGCTGTCTCTCTATCATTTTTCCCCACTGTGTCATCTAAATCTGTCGATGAGGCCATGTCTTCTTACAACACTGTACTCTCCTCTGCTCTGGATGCACTCTCTCCTCCTGTTCCTCGCCCTGTGAGGCATGTATTGTACCTCAACCCTGGCTGCTACCTTTATTCCTGTGCCTGTTCAGCTGAGCACCACTGGCTTAAATCCCATATTTTTGCTGACCTCCTGCATTTCAAATTCATGCTAACCTCATTCCAGTTGGCCATAGCTCTCCCCAAGGAAGAGTAGTATGTTCACCTGACTAATTCACTTTCCTCTGACCCTCACCACCTCTTTGCTACACTCAACTCTTCTTAAGGTGTCTCAGCCTCCAATCTCTCCTTCCCTTTCCGCCCAGGCTCTGACTATTTCCATGATAAATCCACATGATTAGTCTTGAGTTTTTCACAGAGTCACCTCCACCCCCCTTTCCCCTTCTGCAGTCCCAAATCCTTCCCTCAGCCTCTGTTGCTCTTTTTTCCTTTTCTAAAATCACTGAAGAGGAAGTTGCTCATCTTCAGTCCTCCAAACTTACTACCTGCTCCTCTGATCCCACGCCACCCTTCTGCTAAGCTCTACTCTTCTACTATCATCCCTTCCATCTGTTCTAGCCTCAGCCTATCGCTTTCCACTGCAGCTGTTCCTGCAGCCTTCAGACCCACTGTGGCTACAACCCCTACGCAAAAAACCCTTCACTAGACCCTACACGTCCTTCTAATTATTGGCCCATATCTACTACTACTAAGCATTTGTATAACGCTACAAGTCATGCGCAGCGCTGCCCTCCCCTTTGCTTCTAAACTCCTTGAATGTGCGGTTCACTGCTGTTGTCCGGACTTTCTGTCCTTTCAAGGCCTTCTGGATCCCCTGCAATCTGGCTTTCGCCCTCTACATTCTACAGAAACTGCCCCTGCCAAAGTCTCTAATGACTTGTTCCTCATCAATTCTGAGGGCCCGGTGTTCTTCTCTCTCCCATCGCACCTTTAGTGTATGCTCTGGTGGATCCTACTGCTACTTCTGCTTATTTGTATAGTGCTATAAGGCGTACGCAGCGCTGTACAGAGACATGTATGACAATCCCTGCTCATAAGAGCTTAGTCTTGTCAAGACTGACAACAATATCCCTGTATAATATACATTAGCAAGTTTGTTACAATGTAAACCGCTTTGACTGAAATGATAAAGCGGTATAAAAAAACCTGCTAAATGAATAAATATCTAGGGTAATGGTAAATAGAAACACAGAAATATGACGGCAGAAAAAGACCACATGGCTTTCCATATCAACCACTGCAACAGTCCCCTTTTTTCCTTTAGAGATCCTCTGTGTTTGTCCCATGCTGCTTTGAATTCAGATACTGTCCTCATCTCTACCACCTCCACTGGGAGACTATTCCATGGATCCACCACTCTTTCCATAAAGAAATATTTCAACATATCACTCCTGAATCTATCCCCTTTCACCCTCATCCCATGTCCCCTCATAGCAGAACTTGCTATCAATCGAAAGAGACTGTCCTCCTGTGCATTTATGCCACCAAGGTATTTAAACGTCTCAATCATATCACCTCTATCCCACCTTTCCTCTAAGGTGTACATATTAAGATCCTTAAGTCTGTCCTCATATACTTTATAATGAAGACCACTAACCATTTTAGTAGCCACCCTCTGTACTGACTCCAGCCTGTTTATATCCTTTTGAAGGTGCGGTCTCCAGAATTGCACACAATACTCCAAATGAGGTCGCACTAAAGACTTATATAGAGGCACTATCACCTCCTTTCTTCTGCTGGCCATTCTTCTCCCTATGCATTCAATTACATAGGAGATGAACAGTAGACTAAGGGAATCAGAATTGTGAAAAATTGCAAGAGGACCTTGATATACTGGAATACTGGATGTTCAAATGGCAGATAAAATTTAATGTGCCAAGTTATGCACCTAGAAAAGAACAACCCAAAGTACAGTTACAAGATGCAAGGTTCCACATTAGGAACCACCACCCAGGAAAAAAATTTAGGTGTCATCGTTGGTTATTAGGTAGAAAGCCTCCGCCCAGTGTGCAGCGGTGGCCAGAAAGAAAATAGAATGCTAGGTATTATAAGGAAAGGAATGGAGAATAAAACAAAGGATATTATAATGCCTCTGTATCGTTCCATGGTGCGACCATACCTTGACTATTCTGTGCAGTTCTTGTCGCCATATGTTAAAAAGGATATTGCAGAATTAGAAAAGGTGCAGAGAAGAGCCACCAAAATGGTAAAGGGGATGGAAGGATATCCCTGTGAGGAAAGACTGAAAAGGTTAGGGCTTTTCAGCTTGGAAAAGAGACGCCTGAGAGGAGATACGGTAGAGTTATATAAATTAATGAATAGTGTGGAACAGGTAAACGCAGATCGGTTGTATATGCATCAAAAAGTAGAAAGACTAGGGAACATGCAATGAAACTACAATGTAACCAATTTAAAATTAATAAGAGAAAATATTTTTTCACTCAGCACGTAATCAAACTCTGATTCATTACCGGAGGATGCAGTAAAAGCTGTTAGTATAGCTGGGTTTAAAAAACGTTTGGACAAGTTCCTGGAAGAAAAGTCCATAAACCATTATTAGAGAGGACCCGGGAAATCCATTGCTTGCCCTGGGACAAACATTGTGGAACCTGTGTGCCTTTTTGGGAACCTGCCAGGTACTTGCGATTTGTGTCTCTTGGGGAAACTGCTAGGTACGTATGACCTAGATTGGCCACTGTTGGAACTAGGATACTGGGCTTGATAGACCTTGGTCTGACCCAGTATGGCATTTCTTATGTTCCTAGGATTAAAGGAGTGAGTTTTTAGCCTGGATTTGAACAGTCATTGATGGCGCTGAGCGTCCTGACTCAGGCAGTTTTTGCAGGCATTAAGAGCAGCAAGGTAGAAAGATTGAAGTCTGGAGTTGGCAGTGGAGGAGAAAGGCACAGATAGAAGGGATCTGGCAGAAGAGCAGAGGATCCTCCTCTACCCCCCATCCCACTCTCGGTCGGTGTACCTCAGGGCTCTGTCCTTGGGTTCTCTCCTATTCTCTCTCTATACTCGATATCTTGGTGCCCTGATCTCCTCCCATGTTTTTTAGTATCATCTTTATGCTGACGATTCTCAAATTTACCTCTCCACACCTGAAATCTCTCCAGGAATTCAGACCCGGATCTCAGCCTGCTTATCTGCCATCATTGCCTGGATGTACCACCGCCATCTGAAATTGAACATGGCTTAAGCAGAGCTCCTTATCTTTCCCCCTGAAGCTACCCCCTCCCTTTCTCTGTGGATAACACTCTACTTCCTGTTTTCTCAGCTCACAACCTTGGGGTCATCTTTGACCCTTCTTCCCTAAACACATCCAACGGATAGCTAAAACTTGCCTTTTCTTCCTCTGTAATATCAGTAAAGTTTGTTCCTTCCTTTCTGAACACACTGCTAAGATCTTTATCCACGCTCTTTGTTGTTAAGTGCCGTCGAGTTGGAGTCGACTCATGGCGACCCTCTGGATAGCTATCCTTAATTGTGTTCGGTCTTCAGTCAGGCGGCTCATTGTTGACAGACTGGTACCCGTAGCTGCTGTTATTGTATCGATCCATCTCATTGCTGGCCTTCCTCTTTTGCGTTGACCTTCTATCTTGCCAAGCATAATGTCTTTCTCTAATGATCTCTCTCTTCGCATGATGTGTCCAAAGTCCACGCTCTAGTCACCTCTCATATAGACTATTGTAACCTGCTGCTTACTGGTCTCCCCCTGAATCATTTTTTATTTTTTTTTATTTACATTCTCTTATATACCGCGCTATTCTGCATCAGTGCGGTTTACATTGAACAAACTGAAATTACATTGAACAGGGCATTATAACTTGGAGATAACTATTTTACAGGGAACATGGGCTATGGAGGGTTAAGTGGCTTGCCCAAGACCACAAGGAGCTCCTGTGGGACTAGAAACCCCAATCCTTCCGGCCCAAGGTTGCTGTCCTCTAGTGCAGCGTTTTTCAACCACTGTGCCGCGGCACACTGGTGTGCCGTGAGATATTGTCTGGTGTGCCGTGGGAAAAATTCCAATTTCATCCGTAACATGTGGCCTCGGCTCACAAATTAGGGTTGCCAACCGGCCGGTTTTTCCATGGCCAGGCCGGCTGCCAGCACAGTTGTAAAACCGGCCATTGAAAAGCCGGATTTTTGCTCTGGCCGCAAGATCGGGAGCGGCCAGAGCAAAAAACCGGCTTTTGTGCCGAAGTCCGCGGCGCGAACGCGATCGCGATTCCCTATAGTAGTGCAGCCGCTGGTTCTGCTTTGTACAGAGCAGCGGCTGCACTACACTTACATTGAAAAGTAAAGAGAAACTGTGTCAGGAGCCCTCCGATCATGCAGAGCCCGAGGAAGTGATGTCATGGGGGCGGGCTCCTCACAGGCTGTCTTTCCTTTTCAAATTAACTTTAGCTGCAATAAAGTTAATTTGAAAAGAAAAGACAGCCTGTGAGGAGCCCGCCCCCATGACATCACTTCCTCGGGCTCTGCGATGACCGGAGGGCTCCTGACACAGTTTCTCTTTACTTTTCAATGTAAGTGTAGTGCAGCCGCTGCTCTGTACAAAGCAGAAGCAGCGGCTTGGGCAGAGGGGGTGTGTGTGTGTGTGAGTGTGAGTGAACCAGCAAGGGGGGGGGAGTGTGAGTGAACCAGCAGTGGAGGGGGGGTGGTGTGAGTGAACCAGCAAGGGGGGGGGGGCGATGGTGTGAGTGAACCAGCAGGGGAGGGGGGGTAAGTGATTGAGTGACCCAGCAGGAGGGGTGAGTAAGTGACAGGGGGGTGGGTGAGTGAACCAGCAGTGGAGGGGGGGTGGTGTGAGTGAACCAGCAGGGGAGGGGGGTTGGTGTGAACCAGCAGGGGAGGGGGGTTGGTGTGAGTGTTTGATTCCTATTCAAGAGAATTACTTTATATATAGTCAATATAGGCACAGAGGTAATTTTTTTTAACATTTTCTAATGGCGGTGTGCCTCGTGATTTTTTTCATGAAAAAAGTGTGCCTTTGCACAAAAAAGGTTGAAAAACACTGCTCTAGTGGGATTTGAACCCCCGACCTTCCGGCCTGAAGTACCTTGCCCCAACCACTAGGCCACTCCTCCACTCCATCATCTCCCCCTCGGTCTGTTCAAAACTCAGCCACATGACTAATCTTCCACCAGTCTCACTATGCTCACACCACCCCTCTCTCAAGTCACTTCACTGGCTCCCTATCCATTGTGCATTCAATTCAAGCTGCTTCTACTGACATATAAAGTGTATTCATTCTGCAGCTCCTTGCTACCTTTCGTCTCTTATCACTCCTTGCACTCCTCCTCGGAAACTCTGCTCCTCTGACAGATCCCTTTTATCTCTGCCCTTCTCTGCCACTGCCAACTATAGACCACTCATTCCATCTTGCTGCTTCAAGTGCTTGGAACAAATCTCTGGTCCTATTCAGATCCAGACTAAAAAAAAAACCTCTTTCAGCCTGCATTTAGATCCTGATCCCCCTATTCTCCTGCTTATCCATCTGTATCTTGCTGTTCCCCTTGAAATTACCTATTAATTAGATTGTGAGCTCTGATAAGCAGAGACGGTCTCTTCCTTGTACATGTGCAGTGCTGTGTATGCTTTGTAGCACTATACAAATGATGTTGTAGTACATGTAAGCAAGGGTAAATTTGAAATTGGACATTAATTAGCTCTGTTGGTCAATGATGGAGAAGCAGAGATACCAAGGGTGACCCGTACAAAGAGTGAGATGTGTACTGCACCAGGGAATGAGTTTTTTCTCACGACGCACTCACGGAATTCATTCGGAAGATCTGCAGGTTGTATTGCTTCATTGTCTGGCCATTTTATTTTTCTAATCATGTTAGTTTCAGTCTCTAGATTTTGCTTTCCTCTGTCTTCTCCTAACATTTTCAGGAGAATCAGCCCACTAATAGCTAAAATCATTGACCACTCCTTCTCCTCGGGCCAATTCCCAACAAGCCTCAAGCATACATCCATCAGACCCCTCCTGAAGAACACCAAACTGGACACCAAGAAGGTCGAGTCATATCGACCCATCTCGAGCATTCCGCTGCTATCTAAAATAATTGAGACAGTTACAAGACCATATAGACTCCTATGCCCCCTTTGATAAGAGCCAACACGGCTTCAGGGAATACCATGGCGTGGAGACGCTCCTTACTACCCTCATCAACACACTAATTACCGGGATTGACAACATCAAACAGGGGTATGCTCTAATCTTCTTAGATATCGCTGCTGCATTTGGTTCTGTGAACCATGAGCAACTCCTAATTCGACTCAAAGATAAAGGGATATCTGAATCAGCATGGCTATGATGCAAATCTTATCTTACCGACAGGTGGCAGCAAGTTAGAATCGGTACTGCAACCTCGCAGCCATTCCTACAACAGCACGGTTGTCCCCCAAGGCTCATCTCTCTCCGCTCTCCTATTTAATATCTACATGCAACCTATATGTGACATAATCCGTTCATTCAACATTTCATGCCTACTCTACGCTGACGACGTTCTGCTCTATACGCCGTTCATGACTGAAAACCCCGACCTCACTCGACTAAATGCTTTGATGCCATAACCGACTGGCTTCATTCACAAGGCCTCAAGATCAACTTTAGCAAAACCGACATACTATTTGTTTCTAGAGACCAATCATTCACTCCTCCGCCAACCCTGAAGACAAGAGATGCAGAACTCTCAAGTAGACCCAGCATCCGTTACCTAGGCGTTACCTTGGACCAACAGCTCAATTTCAAAGCACACACAACAATACCATCAAACAAATATACCACAAGATACGAACTCTACGACACCTTCGACCATTGTTGCAACCCAAGGACTTCAGATCAGTGTTCCAGGCCCTGATTCTGCCTCACCTCTACTATGCCAACCTGATCTTACATGGCCTACCCAAGAGCACATTAAACCCCCTACAGCTAGCCATGAATGCGGCCGCCCGTCTCCTAAGTGGAGCTTCTAGAGGGGATCACATTACCCCCGTCCTCAAGAGCCTACATTGGCTCCCAATATACTGTAGGTTAGCCTATAAAGTAAACATCATAACATTCAAGGTAATCAACAAATTAGCCCCTATAGCCTTAATGGACCTTGTTCACCCCATTTCAGCAAACAGGGATAGGAGATCCTGCACTGCCAATACCTTACAGATCCCCAAAGAGATAACGAAATGCAATAAATCAACAAAAAACAGAACCTTCAAACTATATGCACCCAGCTGCTGGAATGCTCTCCCAGCATCCATCAGAGCCATAACGAACCTGACACAATTCAGAAAGGCGTTAAAACATCACCTATTTCTCCTACACTACTCTCAATACACCAACCCAACACCTTCTATTATGTAGCCAACAGCAACCAACTCAAAACCTGCCTAAGAATGTACATACTGTAGATACACATTGTAGTTATTTCTCTTAATATTGTATATAGCTCCCCTGTTCAAGTCCAAGTTTCATTCCCCTGTTTCATTGTAAGTGTCGACCGGCACAATATTCGTTTTATGTAAACCGCACTGATTTTTAAGAGTGCGGTATATAAGAACAATAAAATAAATAAATAAATAAATTTTCCAGTCCATTTACCCCCTTCTGTTTCCTTCTGATTCTTCATTTCCTCCTCTATATCCATCTGACATTGATCTTTTCCTTTCAGATTTCTTCCATTTATTTTTCTGTCTATACCTATTCGAATTTCAGTTTCTATTACAATTCTGTCTTCAGTCTTGACTTTCTTTTGTTTTTTGAAAAGTGTACACCGCCTTGATTCCTGTAGAAAGGCGGTTTTATCAAATTTAATAAACATAAACATAAACATACTTCTACATATAGCTTTCCATCTCTTTTCCTCATCCTGGCCCCGTTATTCCCCAATGTCATAAGAACATAAGATATGCCATACTGGATCAGACCAAGGTCCATCAAGCCCAGTATTCTGTTTCCAACAGTGGCCAAGCTAGGTCATATGTACCTAGCAGTTTCCCCAAGAGACACAAGTTCCACAATGCTTGTACTGGGTCAAGCATTGATATCTTCGGTCACTTCTTAATAATGGTTTATGGACCTTTCCTCCAGGAACTTGTCCAAACCTTTTTTAAACCCAGCTACACTAACAGCCTTTACTACATCCTCCGGTAACAAATTCCAGAGTTTGATTACACGTTGAGTGAAAAAATATTTTCTTTTATTAGTCTTAAATAGTTTACCCTGTAGCTTCATTGCATGTCCCCTAGTCTTTCTATATTCTGATAACGTAAACAATCGATCTACGTTTACCCGTTCCACTCCGTTCATTAATTTATAGACTTCTATCATATCTCCCCTCAGCCGTCTCTTTTCCAGGTTAAAGAGCCCTAACCTTTTTAGCCTTTCCTCATAGGAGTATCCTTCCATCCCCTTTACCATTTTGGTGGCTCTTCTCTGAACCTTTTCTAAAATCGCTATATCCTTTTTAAGATACGGCGACCAGAATTGCACACAATATTCAAGGTGCGGTCTCACCATGGAACGATATAGAGGCATTATAATATCTTTTGTTTTATTTTCCATTCCTTTCCTTATCATACCTAGCATTCTATTTGCTCTCTTGGCTGCCGCTGCACACTGGGCCGAGGGTTTTAACATGGTATCCACAATGACGCCTAAATCTTTTTCCTGGGTGGTGGTTCCTAATGTGGAACCTTGCATTGTGTAACCATAGTTTGGGTTGTTCTTCCCTAGGTGCATAACCTTGAACTTGTCCACATTAAATTTCATCTGCCATTTTGATGCCCAGTCTTCCAATTTATCAAGATCCTCTTGCAATTTTTCACAATCCTCTTGGGTTTTAACAACTTTAAATAGTTTTGTGTCATCTGTAAATTTGATAACCTCACTCGTTATTCCACTTTCCAGGTCATTTATGAATATGTCAAAAAGCAGCGGACCCAGCACAGATCCCTGGGGTACACCACTATTCACCTTTCTCCATTGGGAAAATTGGCTATTTAGCCCTACACTCTGCTTTCTATCTTTTAACCAGTTCCTGATCCACAATAGTACACTGCCTCCTATCCCATGACTCTTTAGTTTTGCCAAAAGTCTCTGATGAGGGACCTTGTCAAAGGCTTTCTGAAAGTCCAGATACACAATATCAACCGACTCACCTTTGTCCACCTGTTTATTCACTACTTCAGAAAAACATAACAGATTAGTAAGACAAGATCTTCCTTGTCTAAAGCCATGTTGGCTGTCTCCCATTAGGTCGTGACTATTTACATGCTGAGTAATTTTATTCTTTATGATGGTTTCTACCATTTTTCCTGGTACTGACGTCAGGCTCACCAGTCTGTAGTTTCCCGGATCACCCCTGGAACCCTTTTGAAAAATTGGTGTTACATTGGCGATCCTCCAATCTTCAGGTATTAGAGATGATTTTAATGATAGTTCACAGATTACTAATAGCAGGTCTGCAATCTCATATTTCAGTTCTTTCAACACCCTTGGATGTATACCATCCGGCACAGGTGATTTGCTACTCTTCAGTTTATCTAATAGTTGTAAGACATCTTCCCGATGTATCGATATTTCCTTCAATTCTTCCGCACCTTTAAATACCACTTCAGTCATGGGTAACATCCCTACATCTTCCTCAGTAAAGACTGAAGCAAAGAATTCATTCAGTCTCTCCGCTATCGCCTTGTCGCCTCTTAGTGCTCCTTTAACCCCTTTATCATCTAATGGACCAACTGACTCTCTCAGAGGTTTTTTGCTACGAATGTACTTGAAAAGGTCTTTATTTTGTGTTTTTGCTTCCGCAGCAAGCTTCTTCTCAAATTCTCTCTCAAATGTCCCCCTCAGCATCTCTCTCTCTTTCTCTCTGCCTCTCCTTCCAACATTTCATCTCTCTCACTTTCTCCGTCCTTCGTTCAGCATCTCCTTTCTCTTTCTCATCCTTAAGCATCTCTTCTCTCTCCCCACTTCTGTCTAGCATCCCCCCCATGCCCAGCATCCCCCCTCTGTGTCTCGACTCTCTCCTGCATCCATCAGATGCCTCATCACCCTATTCTCCTTCACGAATTTAGCATTGCCTCTCTGTGTGTCTGTTAACTCCTGTAGCCAGCATCTCCCTTCTGTGTCCATACTCCTCTAATCCCACATGCCAGTATCTCCCTCATTTTATTCCCCTCACCCGTGTTCAGTATCTGACTCACGCTCTGTCTCTATTTGCCCATGTCCAACATCTCAGTCATTCTCGTTCCTCTCTGTTTAGCATACCTCAACATGTCCACCATCACCTTCTTTATGTCCTTATTCTACTCCCTGCCCCCCCCCAGCTCGAGCCAGAATACCTCCTCTATTATTTTCACGCTTTCCCATGTCCACTTTCCCTTCACCCCGACCCAGCCTCTCCTCTTCCCCATGTGACGCCACCATTCAGCTCCTTTCCTTCCTTGCTAGTGTCCGTCTCTGCTACTGCTTGTCAGGACCTGCGGCAATAAAACACAAAAAAAGAACGGAGCCTGAAAGTTCATGCATACTACTCATGGCTCTGCTGGTCCTGCTCCTTCCAATGTAAATTTCCTGTTTCTGAGGGGCAGGAACAACAGAGCTGTCAGCAGCGCTACAAACTTGCAAACACTGGTCTTCTCTTGTGTTTTATTGCTGCTGTCGTAGGTCCTGAGTGGTGGTGGACACTGGCAAGAGGAGGGCACTGAATAATGGCAGAGAAACACTTTGGTTGGCCAACAACAAGGCAGTGGAAAATGTGTGAAAGAAAGGGGCAAAGGTATGTGAGAGGGGTCTAGTGCATATGACTTGGCATGTCTGGAGAAGGATTTTTCTCAGGAAACAAGCAGGAAGTCAGCTCTTACATTTGGGTGATGTCGGCTCTGATGGAACCCGCGCAGATCCAATTCCCAGCTTTCAAAGAAATCATTTGGGACTTACACCACGCATGTGCAGTCACCTTCTCACCCAAAGGTGCCATCTTACCTTAGTCTTTTTTCCATGGAGCCCTGCAGACGTGCTATCTGTGCAACACCTTGACATCATGCTTAGTGCTCAGGTACCTTTCTTTTATTTTTTGGCCCATGGGTTTTTCACTCATGGCCTAGCTGGTCGAGACTTCGGAGTTTAACCTCGTGGAACTCATTTTTCCTGCTATGTCTTCAACCAGCAGCTTCAAGCATTGTGGCAAGTGAAATCGCACTATGTCCCGTACAGACTGCCACAGTTCCTGCATTTATTGCCCTGGGGTGGACCATGGCATGTCTTCCTGCCTGTTGTGCTTTTTGATGTCAGCTAAGACCCAGAAAGAACATGAAAAGTGGCAGGTGGAGCTGTTCAGCAAGTCTGCCCCAGAATAGTCATCGGGGTGGAATTCCTGCCTTTGACTCCAGCGTCAGGCGACTCTGTGTCACACTCCTTGGCATGGTCGGAGCTGTGGGTCTTCCTCAGCAGAAGAATTTTTCGAAGCCCAAATTGAGGTTTGACTCCAGCCCAGGAGGTAAGACCTTGGGGACCTGGGAGCGGAGTCCTCGACTTGACGTTGGGGATGATGGAGAGCAGCCCCCCAAGGTACCTCGGAGGAACATATAAACAGTGGCATCGGGGGATCACATCAGTTCTTCCGAGGCCATCACCATCCAGGACTCACCCTCCCGAGACCCGGCTTCAGAGCCCCCGAGATTGGTGCTCACTCTGGCAGCGCCATTGGGCATTGAGGCTAAGATGCTGACCCTCGAACGCAGCTTCGCTGCATTCGTCAGGGTTCACAGGGGCCCGACTCCCGGTCACTCCGGGTCATGGGCACCCTTGACCAGGCTGTCCTCCTCCAGGAAGTCCCCAGAGAATGCCCCTCCTATCCTGAAGAGGTTGGACCGTTCGATGTCGACCCCCTCAGCTTCTAAGTTGCGGGCTGGCATGTCGTCGGGCACAGCTGTGCTGGAGCCCCGACTCATTGAGTTGTCGACACTGAGTCAGTCCGACCATGAAGTGCTAGCAGATTCCTCTGGTTTGGAGTCGGCATGGGAGCTGGATGAAGAGTCTTCCAACACCGTTCTCCACCGGGACATCCTCTCCAACCCATCCCTGCCACACCATCTGTGATGGTCGCCTTCAGAGGACTTGGCTTTCCTGGAGTTCATCCAGGAGATGTTCCAGGCACTCGCCTTCATGGCAGTGCCCAAAGAAGAGCCACGTACCGAGGATCTTGAGATCCTCCAGTATGAGGCTCCCCCTCAGGAGGTGCTGGCGGTGCCCGTGCCCCCACCCTGGAGCGGTTGCTTTTCAGGATGTGGGAGACCCAGGTGACTATCTGTTGTGAACCATCAACTCAATTCACAATATCAAGTCGGCCGGAGCCCCAGCTTCCAGAAATCACAGCTGCCACATAATTCTATGGTTATGGAGTTGGCTGTTTCATCACATTAAGAGCCAGAAGACGCAGTACTTGGTGCCTCCAGGTAGGGAGGTGTGCACCATGGATGCTTTTGGCAGAAAGTGTTTCCAGGGCTCCACACTCACAGCCCGGGTCCAGGCATACCAGCTGTACATGGGCATGTACTTGAGGGACTTCGCCAAGGAAGTCACCGGGATCTCAGCTGGGTTAGTAGGCGAACCTCTGGAGCATTTCAGGACCCTGGTGTCATCAGAGAATGCCCCAAGTTTCAAACGAGCAACCTTCGATGGCTTTGAGTCGGTGGCTTGGGTAGCTGCGGTGGGCATTAGTGCCCGATGCCTTGCCTGGCTACAGTCCTCCAACTTGGAGAGTGGGTTCAGAACAAGTTAGCCGATGTCCCATGCCGGGGGGAGAATCTCTTTGGCAAGCCCATGACTGAGAAGGCTGACGAACTGGAGAAGGAATTCATGACCAGAAACAGGCTGTCCAAGAAAGTGTCTGAGCTTTTCCGTAAGAAGGCTTCGGGGGAAAAAGTCCTTCCACCCATAAACCAAAAAGGCTTACGGAAACTACCCCAAGTTTCAGACCTATCATGCTCCCATGCAGGGGAAGCAGACCAAGGGCCAGGGGCATGATCCCCGTAGGCCCCCAAACCCCAAACAGTGCCTCAGCTGCAGCCTGGGGGGGGTTTGACTCCTTGGGCATAGCCTCCTTCCCCAGGAGGTATAGGGCTCAGGATTCACAGGACGACGGCTTGTCCACTACACTCACAGGTGGCCCAACATTACCACAGACACCTGGATGCTGCAGGTGGTCAGGGAAGGTTATCTCCTCCACTTTGCACAGCTGCCACCTCCCTTCTTCCCTGGGGAATTACCGATGGACCCCTTGCACAGGGAGCTTCTGCTAAAGGAGCTTGAGTGTTTGCTCAAAGATCAAATGGTAGAACTCATCCCCCTGCACCTTCTGGGCAGGAGGTTCTACTCCCATTACTTCCTTGTCCCCAAGAAGACTGGAGGCTTCCACCCATCCTGGATCTACGGGAACTAAACCGCTTCCTGGTCAAGAAAAAGTTCAAGATGGTATACCTTGGAACCTTGCTGCCCTACCTCCTGAAGGGAGATTGGCCATGGTTCTTGGATCTCAAAGATACCTACACCCATATCCTGAGGCACCATCCGAGGCTCCATCAGTACCTCCGGTTTGTTGTCAGCAAATGACATTTTCAGTACCGGGTACTCCCTCTCAGCCTTGCCTCAGCTTCCAGAGTATTCACCAAATGCCTGGCATTCATGGCTGCTTGCCTCCACCCCCTGGGGGGTATTCGTCTTCCCTTATTCAGACAATTGGCTCATTCGAGCCACCACACTGGGGGAAGCCCGCAATGCAATGCAATGCACCATCGGGCTACTCCAGACCCTGGGATTTGTGGTCAACTTCCTGAAGTTCCACCTTTGGCCCACCCAGCAACTGGAGTTCATCGGCGCACTCCTCGATTCCACTCAGGGTTTTCTGCCTCTCGATCAAGCTCAGCTGCTATCATCTCTGGCCCAGGCCGTGTAGGAAGTAGTGATGGCCAGGCAAATGCTCCATTTACTGGAGCACATCCACGTCACCCCGTTTGCTCGCCTCCGCATGAGGCAAGTGCAGTGGACACTCAGCACCAAGTGAACGTAAGCATCAGAATGTCTGGAAGACCGTATCCTGGTAACACCAGCCCTGAAAACCTCCCTTGACTGATGATCAAGATCTCCAAACCAGTAACTATGCTATCTTGTCAGTCTCTATGTTCACCCCAAAAATCATCAATGTTGAACCCACGGTGATGGCCCCCCCCCCACACATTTGATTCCCCCCCCCCCCCTGGTTATATGTCCCACCGCTTTGACCCGGTGAAAAGCGGGATATAAATACAGTTAAATAAATAAATGACAGGATCCCCTCAATCTCAGAGCCAACTGACCGACCGGCCCTTTCAGGCTCTCCCATCATGATGCATCCTCACAACAGACGCATCCAAGCTGGACAGGGACCACAGGAATCAATCCTTACAACCCTTCCTCCTCCCCAGGGTTTTTTTTCTGCTTTTGAGCTATGTCATTATACTGAGGTAAGATGGCATCTTTTGTACGGGAAGGTGACCACGCATGCACGGTGTAGGTCACAAAGGCTTTCTTTGAAAGCTGGGAATTGGATCTACGTGGGCTCCTTCAACGCCGACATCATCCATATGTGAGGACTGATTCTTGCTGTCCCCGGAGAACACCTATTACAGGTGAGTAACTACACTTTATAAACAGGTCTAACACTTGCCCATTGTAAGGAAACTGGAATAATGCCTAAGATACTAGACCGCACTCAGGTTTATCTACTGATTCTCTCACCAATGTCAGTTATTTATTTTTCTTAATGCATTTATAACTTGCCCATCTTTACAATTCTGAGCAGGTAACAAAAGTAGAGTCATAAATAAAATACAATAGGTGCTAAGATACTGAATTTACAAATGTAAATAAAAATAAATTAATTAACTGTAAACCTGCATGTGTGTCGATTCTGTGTAGAATCATTAAGTAATTTTGTGCTGGGTGTTAATCTTTCTTCTCTTCTCTCTCACTAACCTCCTTTTTCTGACTCTTGTCTTTGCTGTCTCTTTTTTTTCCCTTTCCATCCATTTCTCCCCTTAACTACCACTTGTTCCTACCCCACTTCTCCCATTCTCCTTACACTTCTCTTCCCCTTTCCCCTCTATAATCTCAGGTGTACAACGCAGATGGAGAGTTCCTCTTTAAGTTTGGCTCTCACGGTGAAGGGAACGGACAGTTCAATGCACCAACGGGTGTGGCTGTTGACTCCAATGGAAACATCATTGTGGCTGATTGGGGGAACAGCCGAATACAGGTAAAACCACTGACTAGGAAGGGTAGGGCACTCCTTTTCCTAAACAAACTGAGGAAAGGGCAGTGGAAAACTGTAAAAATGTGGGAGATAGAGGGGTGGGTTTCTGCTTGCCTTGAGTAAGAGAGACCTTGGGTGGGGTTCACGGGATGTAGGAAGGGAGGTTCTTGCTCATCTTGTAGTATGGGAGGGGTAAAGTATCTCATGATTAGAATGTAGGAATCTGGGAGATGAACAGAGGACAGACTAGATGGACAATACTGGTCTTTATCTGACGTTATTTATTATGTTACAATGTTAGGTGTGAAAGCTAGGGGATTGTCGAGTTGGGTGTGATTTAGCAGGATGGGGATTGGTGCAAGGAGTGGGGTGCTCACGTTGCATTCTCCTCAGCCGCGTAAGTGATATCTGATGGATAGAAACATGAAGGCAGAAAAAGGCAACATTCCTATCTAGTCTGCCCTTCCATATCACTACAATAGTCCCCTTTTTTCCTTTAGAGATCTTCTGTGTTTGTCCCATGCTTTTTTGAATTCAGATACTGTCCTCGTGTTCATCACCTCCACTGGGAGACTATTCCACGCATCTACCACCCTTTCCATAAAGAAATATTTCCACATATTACTCCTGAGTCTATCCCCTTTCACCCTCATCCTATGTTCCCCTGTAGTAGAGCTTGCTGTCAATCGAAAGAGGCTCTCCTGTACATTTATGCCACGGAGGTATTTAAATGTCTCTATCATATTGCCTCTATTCCTCCTTTTCCTCTAAAGTGTACATATTAAGTTCTTTAAGTCTGTCCTCATATGTTTCATAACGAAGACCACTAACCATGTTAGTAGCCACCCTCTGCACCGACTCCAACCTGCTTATATCCTTTTGAAGGTTCAGTCTCCAGAATTGCACACAATACTCTAAATGAGGTCGTACTTATACAGAGGTACTATCGCCTCCTTTTTTCTGTTGGCCATTCCTCTCCCTATCATCCCTATCCTACATCCCCTCTCGAGAACTTCGCTCCGCTAACAGACTACTTCTGTCTAGGCCTTTCACTCGCACCGCTAACTCCCGACTTCGCTCCTTTCACCTTGCTGCGCCACATGCCCAGAACAGTCTACCTGTGTCTATATGCCAAGCACCCTCCCTGGCCCTCTTCAAATCCAGGTTGAAGACCCACCTCTTCACTGTCGCCTTCAGATCCTGACTTCTATCCTTATCTCAACCTGACTCCCGCCAATTTTCATGACCAAATTGTTAAGACCATATTGTGCTTTGCACCGAATTGACTATGCTCTGTATTGTCTCAACTAGATTGTAAGCTCTGACGAGCATGACTCTGTTGAGTAGGGACTGTATCTTTTATGTATGCCTGTACAGCGCTGTGTACGTGGCGCTATATAAATGCTTAATAGTAGTAGTAGTACTACTATTATCATCCAAGTATCCTTCTAGCTTTTGCTGTCGCCTTTTCTACCTGTTTAGCTACTTTAAGATCGTCACAAACAAGGTAAGCTTTAGCAGCACTGTAGTAAAAGGCACTGGCCAGTGTTGGCTTCAGTCTTTACAGAAGCTTTAACGGATGTGCTGAATTTTGTTATTTGGATTATTGCAGCTACAGATATCTTTCACTCCACGCTTAACTGGAGTTGGAAAAGCCATTCTGTGGCCTTAGGAGGATTAATGGTCACAAAAGAAGCGAGCACACTCACAGATTACCAAGAAAGACACAAAAACGCAAAGTGCGTTGAGTGGTCACTGCTTGACCCAATACAAACATTGTGGAACCTGTCTCTTTTGGGGAAACTGCTAAGTACTTAAGACCTAGATTGGCCAGTGTTGGAAGCAGGATACTGGGCTTGATGGACCTTGGTCTGACCCAGTATAGCATTTCTTATGTTCTTATATTCTAAAACTAAACAACAGTTGGCACACCATGACACGAGCAGTCCAGTTATGAGGCGACTGAATGACTTCCACTTTGTTCTTAGATATAAACAGGGATTTGGAACTGGAGCTTCGCAGAACTTTGATGTTAGAAAAAAGCAAGGGGGGTGCGGCCATGCCATTGTCTAGAGGTGCCTTGCAGTGTGTTTTCTGGATGTTAGTGGGAATGGCCTTCAGTGTATGTGCTAGGTGTTTGCAGGACTAAGAACATAAGATATGCCATACTGGGTCAGACCAAGGTCCATCAAGCCCAGTATTCTGTTTCCAACAGTGGCCAATCTAGGTCATATGTACCTAGCAGTTTCCCCAAGGGACACAGGTTCCACAATGCTTGTATTGGTTCAAGCATTGATATCCTGGGTCCCTTCTTAATAATGGCTTATGGACCTTTCCTCCAGGAACTTGTCCAAACCTTTTTTAAACCCAGCTACACTAACAGCCTTTACTACATCCTCCGGTAACAAATTCCAGAGTTTGATTACACGTTGAGTGAAAAAATATTTTCTTTTATTAGTCTTAAATAGTTTACCCTGTAGCTTCATTGCATGTCCCCTAGTCTTTCTATATTCTGATAAGGTAAACAATCGATCTACGTTTACCCGTTCCACTCCGCTCATTAATTTATAGACTTCTATCATATCTCCCCTCAGCCGTCTCTTTTCCAGGTTAAAGAGCCCTAACCTTTTTAGCCTTTCTTCATAGGAGTTTCCTTCCATCCCCTTTACCATTTTGGTGGCTCTTCTCTGAACCTTTTCTAATAACTCTATATCCTTTTTAAGATACGGCGACCAGAATTGCACACAATATTCAAGGTGCAGTCTCACCATGGAACGATATAGAGGCATTATAATATCCTTTGTTTTATTTTCCATTCCTTTCCTTATCATACCTAGCATTCTATTTGCTCTCTTGGCCGCCGCTGCACACTGGGCTGAGGGTTTTAACATGGTATCCACAATGACGCCTAAATCTTTTTCCTGGGTGGTGGTTCCTAATGTGGAACCTTGCATCGTGTAACCATAGTTTGGGTTGTTGTTCCCTAGGTGCATAACCTTGCACTTGTCCACATTAAATTTCATCTGCCATTTTGATGCCCAGTCTTCCAATTTATCAAGATCCTCTTGCAATTTTCCACAATCCTCTTGGGTTCTAACAACTTTAAATAGTTTTGTGTCATCTGCAAATTTGATAACCTCACTCGTTATTTCCAGGTCATTTATGAATATGTCAAAAAGCAGCGGACCCAGCACAGATCCCTGGGGTACACCACTATTCACCTTTCTCCATTGGGAAAATTGGCCATTTAGCCCTACCCTCTGCTTTCTATCTTTTAACCAGTTCCTGATCCACAATAGTACACTGCCTCCTATCCCATGACTCTTTAGTTTTGCCAAAAGTCTCTCATGAGGGACCTTGTCAAAGGCTTTCTGAAAGTCCAGATACACAATATCAACCGACTCACCTGTCTTGGTCTAAGGAGAATACATACATACAAAATATATTAAAATCAAAATAAACTTATCTAATTTCTCAACAAATAGCGGTGTCCTACATGGAGCGGTGGGTTCACCCCTAAACAAAGACATGGTGCACTTGCTCTTGCCATCTTACTGGGCAGACTAGATGGACCATACTTTATCTGCTGTCATTTACTATATGTTGAGATCTTTTGGTTTCTGATTTCTAAGTACTACTTATATATTTTTATAATTCTTCTTCCACGTTAAAAGCATAGAGTATGTTGTGCAGATCACTAAACAAACTTGTGCTTTAATGCTTTGTGAATTTAATTTTTTCTATAGCGGAATGTGAAAAATGCACAAGGGTGTGCAGACTTTTACAAGGCCCTATACACCCACATAGATACATCCCGTACACTCAGCAGGCTCACACGGATCCGTGTCTGTAATCCTCAGAAATACAAACACATTCAATCAATGATCTACACACACATTCTCCAAGAAGAAGCAGGAATCAGTCCTCACATATGGATGACATCAGCGCAGAAGGAGCCCACGTGGAAGCAACTCCCCAGCTTTCAAGGAAAGCCTTTGGGAGATGCACCATGCCAAACGTGCTCCACTTCCCTGCCCAAGGGTGCCATCTTGCCTAAGTCCCGTTTTTTCTGCAGAGCCCTTTGGACGTTGTCCTTTTTTCCCCGGAAAAGGTCAGATTTTTTTATAGTTAAAATTTGTCCATTTTGCGATAGGGGGCGAGAGATTGGTGTGCATTGACCAGGAGAAGGACCTCGGAATGATTGTTTTTGATGATCTCAAGGTGGCAAAACAGTGTGACAAGGCAGTGGCAAAAGCTAGAAGGATGCTGGGTTACATACAGAGAGTAATTTCCAGCAGAGAGGAATAGGTACTAATGCCATTGTAGAAGTCACTGGTGAGGCCTCACTTGGAATATTGTGTTCAGTTTTGGAGACCGTATCTCACAAAGAATATAAAAAGGCTGGAAGCGGTTCAGAGGAAGGCGACCAAATGATTTGGAACCTGCATCAGAAGACTTATGAGAAGAGACTTGAAGTCCTAAATACCTACACTCTGAAGGAGAGGAGGGACAGGGGAGATATGGTTCAGACCTTCAAATACTTAGGAGTATTAATGTACAAACAAACCTCTTCCAAAGACGGGGAAACTGTAAAACTAGAGGACATAACATGAAGCTGCAAGGGGGTAAACTGAAAGGCAATGTCAGGAAATATGTTTTCACTGAAAGGGTGGTGGATGCTTGGAATACCTCCCGATGGAATTGGTGGGGACTAATACATTGACAGAATTCAAAATGGCATGGGAGAGACACAGTGGATCCCTTTATAGTAGCAGGATAAAACCAAAATAAGCATATCTCTTATATCTTAACAAATAGAGGTGACCTACACGAAGTGGTGGGTACACCCCTAAACAAAGGCATAGGGAGAGGTGACCTGCACGGAGCGGCAGGTGCACCTACCTTTGCTGCCTTGCTGGGCAGACTAGATGGGCCATACTGGTCTTTATCTGCCATCATATACTGGAGTAGAGGAGTGGCCTAGTGGTTGGGGCAAGGTACTTCAGGCTGGAAGGTCAGGGGTTCAAATCCCACTAGAGGACAGCAACCTTGGGCCGGAAGGACTGGGGTTTCTAGTCCCACAGGTGCTCCTTGTGGTCTTGGGCAAGCCACTTAACCCTCCATAGCCCATGTTTATTTATTTATTTAACATTTCTTCTATACCGCGCTATTACAATCAGCGCGGTGTACATCGAACAAAACATACTACAATGCATACAAGCAACATTGAGTTTTACATAGAACAGGGAAAAAAAAACATAGGATAACCGGGGTAACTATTTACAGGGTAACTATTTACAGGTTAAATTAGTATTGTCACCAATACTCTAAGCCAATTTGGTATCATCTTCATTTTGTGTGGGAGGGACAGGCGTAAAAGTGGTGGGTGGGCAGTAGTATAGTCTAACCATTTTCTGGTTGTAATAAGGTGCTATGGTAGCTGAGACATGAGGGAAGTTTACCCGATGTGTGGGTGTCAGGGTTGGTGTCAGGGTAGTATATTGTGAATAGGTGGTGTTTCAGAGCTTTACGGAATAGGATTAAGCTTTTGATGCCACGGATTTCATGTGGAAGGGCATTCCAATTTAGGGGAGCGAATATAGAGAAAGCCCTGTTGGAAGTGGTCTTAGTACAGGACGTCATCATCTTGGGGACTATTAAGGTGTTCATTGAAGTGGATCTCCTGTCTCTGTTTTCCAGGGTGCTGTGGATTAGTTTGCTAATCGGTGTAGGTGGGTAGTTATTCAGGGCTTTGAAAGTAAGGACTAGTGACTTATATTGGAGTCTGGCGTGTAACGGCAGCCAATGCAGATTTTTCATGATTGGTGTTATGTGGTCAGTTCTTGATGATCCAGAGAGAACTCTTGCGGCGGCATTCATAGCCAGGCGGAGCGGATTTAAAGTTGATTGAGGCAGGCCGTGCAGGACGATGTTCGCAAAGTCCAGGTGTGGGAGGACTAATGCCTGAAAGGTTGTCCGGTAGTCATTGGATTCCAGTAGGGGGCGGAGGTGACGTAACGTTTTGATCTTGTGATATATAGACTTTGTAACGTTCTTCACATGTGTGGTCATATCTAGGTGCTGGTCCAATGTGATGCCAAGATATCTGATTGTAGGTTTGGACGTCAATTCTACATTGTTGACAAGTAGCGATGGGGGGGGTGTGAATTTACGGTTCTTCGTAACAAAAAGGACATCAGTTTTACTATGATTGATCCGAAGGTTTTGTGTCAGCAGCCAATCAGCTACCGCTCCGAAACAATTGATTATTGGGGAGAACATCGGTTGGTCAATTTTGAACGGCATGTAGAGGAGGATGTCGTCTGCGTAAGCCAGGCATCGTACGTTGAAAGATCGGATCAAATCACATATCGGCTGCATATATATATTGAACATTAATGCCGATAAGGACGATCCTTGAGGTACCCCCTGAGACTGCAGGAATGGTTCCGAGGATGTATGACCTGTTTTTACTTGTTGCCACCTGTTGGATAGGTAGGATTTACACCATTCAAGTGCTGTGTCTTGAATCCCCTTTTCCTTCAGGCGTTGTAGAAGTATGTCATGATTCACAGAGTCAAAGGCGGCGGAGATGTCCAGGAAGATGAGGACAAATCCTTGTTGGATGCTGTCCATTCCAGTGACCAATTTGTTGAATAGGGTTGTGAGGACTGTGTCGACGCCATGCGCTTCCCTGAAGCCGTGTTGTGACGGGTCCAGTGGAGCTTCAGTGTCAATATGGTGCTGGAGTTGTTGTTGAGCAGCTTTTTCTATGATTTTTGCAAGCTGGGGGATGCTCGAGATTGGCCTAAAAGATTCGACTTTGGACGGGTGAAGTCTGCTATTTTTTAGTAGGGGCTTGATGGAGGTGTTTTTCAGGCGCTGTGGGAACGAGCCTGTTAGAAAAGACTGGTTCAATATATTGCACAGGATTTGGCTTAGGTCATGCCGCAGCTCTTTGATCCAACTGGCTGGACAGGGGTCGTTGGGTGCTGTGCTGGGATTGATAGAGGCGACAATGTTCTCCATCTCTCTATTTGAGACCACAGTGAAATTACATAGTGGAGTTCCCTGTAAAAATAGTTATCTCCAAGTTATAATGCCCTGTTCAATGTAATTTCAGTTTGTTCAATGTAAACCGCACTGATGCAGAATAGCGCGGTATATAAGAGAATGTAAATAAATAAATAAAATAAATAAATAAATATACTATGTTGCATATTGGTTCCTTCCCGTCCCCAAGCCAGCTCACCTCGGTACATCTCCTTGAGTTTGTCTATCCATTTTCCACTTTTTTCGAGGTCCACCTCGACCGGCGTTTGCGCCCTTTTTCAGCTGAAAACCTCTTTTTCCGTTGGCCTCAAGTGGCTTCAAAAGGTGTGACCGGTGAGCCAATGAAGTGACTTGAGAAGAGGAGTAATATGGGCATGACAAGGCTGGCGGAAGATTAGCCATGCAGCAGAGTGTTGAACAGATTGAAGGGGAGAGAGATGATTCAAAGGGAGACCAGTAAGGAGTAGGTTACAGTAGTCAAGACTGGAGGTGATCAAGGAGTGTATAAGCGTCTTAGTAGTGTGTTCAGAAAGGAAAGGGCGGATTTTGCTGATGTTATAGAAAAAGAAACAGCAGGTCTTGGCTATCAGATGGCTGTGTGTGGAGAAAGAGAGAGAGGAGTCAGACAACCCCAAGATTGCGGGCCGAGGAAACAGGAAGGAGTACAGAGTTATCCACAGAGACTGAGAAAGGAGGAAGAGGAGGGGAGAAGGTTTTAGGGGGAAAGATAAGAAGTTCAGTCTTGGCCATGTTCAATTTCAAGCGGTGGTGAGACATCCAGGCAGCAGTGTCAGAAAGGAAGGCAGAGATCTGGGTCTGGATTGCCGGAGAGATTTCAGGCGTAGAGAGGTAGATCTGGGAGTCATCAGCATACGGTTGGTACTGAAAGCCATGGGAAGAGATAAGCACACCAAGGGGCTGTGTATAGAAAGAGAAAAGGAGCGGACTCAAGACAGATCCTTGGGGTACACCAACTGGGAGCGGGATAACAGAGGAGGAGGAGCCACCAGAACACACACTGAAAGAGCATTGGGAGAGATAAGAGGTGAACCAGCATAGTACAGAGTCTTTAAAATCAAGCGAGGACAGGGTATCGAGGAGAAGGTTGTGATCAACAGTGTCAAAAGCAGCAGAGAGGTCAAGAAGGATGAGGACAGAGTAAAGGCACTTGGATTTTGCCTGGAACAAGTCACTGGAGACTTTGGCAAGAGCCATTTCAGTAGAGTGTAAAGGACAAAAGCCAGACTGTAAAGGATCCAGGAGGGCATGAGAGGAGAGGAAGTCAAGGCAGCGGTGGTGAACCACACGTTCAAGTAGTTTAGAAATGAAGGGAAGGAGGGAGATGGGTCGCTAATTAGAAGGACAGGTTGGATCAAGTGAGAGTTTCTTGAGGAGAGGTGTGACCACAGCATGCTTGAAGTCTGCAGGGACTGTTGCAGTGGAGAGTGATAGGTTGAGAATATGAGAGATGGGAAGGGACAACGGTGGAGGAGATGGTGTTTAGGAGACGGGTGGGGATAGGATCAGAGGAACAGGTGGTGAGTTTGGAGGAAGAAAGAAGGTGTGCAGTTTCCTCTTCAGAGATCACAGGAAAGGAAGAGAGGGTAGCAGAGGTAGGTGGGGGGGGGGGGGGGTTGGGAGTGAAGAGGGAGAGGAGGGGAAGTAGCTGACTTTGTGGGGAATTGGAGGGTGATCTTGTGGATTTTGTCATGGAAATAATCAGCCAGGGTTTGGGCTGGACAACAGGCTCATAAAGGGGGCTACAGCTGCAGAGGCACAATGTGCCACTGGACGCACCATAAATGTTCTTCAGCACCTGGGGTTTGTCATAAACTACCCCAAGTCCCACTTCACTCCCACTCAGAGCTTTGAGTTCATAGGGGTGCAGCTGGACACCCTTCAGGTAAAAGCCTTCCTCCCTCAAGAGAGGTCAGCATGCCTCAGGGAACTAGTCTCAAAGATGTAATGGCCCAGGGCACTACCCGCCCGGCTTCTCCTCTGCCTGCTGGGACACATGGCCTCCACAGTCCATGTGACCCCAGATGCCCGCCTACACTTGAGAGCAGCCCAGTGGTGCCTCCTCTCTCTGGACCCAAGCTACAGGCAGGCACAGGGACAAGGGTGCAGGTGTCCTGCCAGCTGGCGGACTCCCTCGGATGGTGGCAGAATCCAGGTCACCTTCAAGCTAGGATTCCCTTCTAGGCTCCCACCCCCCAGAAAGTCCTCACAACGGACACCTCTCTAATGGACTGGGTAGCGCATTGCGATAGCCTCCAGACACAAGGCTACTGGTCCCGAGGGAATCTGAAATATTCCTGGCCCTCAAGACCTTTCGACAACAGGTCACGATGTTATATGTGAACAAACGGGGGGAACGGGGTCATGCCCCCTCTGCCAGGAGGCGGTAGCCTTCTGCTCTTATGCCACACACAGTGGGATGCTCCTGACAACATAAGAACATGATATGCCATACTGGGTCAGACCAAGGTCCATCAAGCCCAGTATCCTGTTTCCAACAGTGGCCAATCTAGGTCATACGTACCTAGCAGTTTCCCCAAAAGACACAGGTTCCGCAATGCTTGTACTGGGTCAAGCATTGATATCCTGGGTCCCTTATTAATAATGGTTTATGGACCTTTCTTCCAGGAACTTGTCCAAACCTTTTTTAAACCCAGCTACACTAACAGCCTTTACTACATCCTCCGGTAACAAATTCCAGAATTTGATTACACGTTGAGTGAAAAAATATTTTCTTTTATTAGTCTTAAATATTTTACCCTGTAGCTGATAGCCTCTCTGTGGCCCAGAGAACCCTGATTGCCACTGCTCCTCTTCTTATTGACGGTACCGCCGATTCCCCTGGACTGAGCCCCAGGACTACTATTGCATGACTTAGGGTACTCTCCTACACCCCAATCTGGGGTCCCTCTTGCTCATGGCATGGCTGCTGAAAGGGTAGCACTAGCCATCTTCAACCTACAATGCGATGTGGAAGACATCATCCTGGCCTCTTGGAAGGCCTTCATGAGAAGGGCGTACACCTTCAAGTAGCAACGTTTCTCACTGTGGTGTACAGAGAAACGGGAGAACCCGTTCTCCTGCTCATTGCACATGGTGCTCCAATACCTGCTCCACCTATCGTAGGCGAAACTGAAGTCAAACTCGGTCAAAGTACACCTAAGCGCCATCACAGCACATCACCACTCCGTCGAGGGGAAGCCCCTCTCGGCTCAGCTCTTTGTTTCTCAGTTCCTATTGGGCCTCATGTTGACCAAACCCACCCACCCACCCACCCCCGGTCTGCCCTCCGGCAGCGGAATTGGACGTTAATGTGGTGCTCTCGCAACTCACTAAGCCTCTGTTTGAGCTTTTAACTACCTGCCACCTGCGGTACCTCTCCTGGAAGGTCACCTTCCTGGTAGCACTCACATCAGCTCGCAGAGTTACAGTAGCGAGCTCCAGGCTCTGATAGCAGAGCCTGCTCACATGAGGTTCTACAAGAACAGGGTGGTGCTCCACACACATCCTAAGTTTCTGCTGAAGATGGTGTTCTCATTCCACCTCAGTCAGGAAGTGGTGCATCCACCTTCTTTCCCAGGATTCACACTGACAGGGCGGAGACCATTCTCCATATTCTGGATTGCAAAAGAGCCCTGTCCTTCTACCTTCAATGGACTCGGGGCCACTGCAAAGCTCAACAGCTTTTCATATCCTATGACCCCAGCCATCTGGGGCTCCCTGTAACTAAACACTCTGTCCACCTGGGTGGCAGACTGTATTATCCTTGCCTGTGAGCAAGCAGGGATCTCACTGGACCAGAGAGTCACAGCACACCACGTCAGAGGCATGGCTACTTCCATAGCCAATCTGTGTTCCATCCCCATGACAGAAATTTGCTGGGCCACCACCTGGTCTTCAGTTCATACGTTTGCAGCTCACTACTGCCTGGAGAGGGAGTCCCGATGGGACAGCGCCTTTGGCCAGGCCATGCTCCGTAATCTTTCCAGGGTGTAGGCAACTCCTGCCCTCCGACCCTTCTGTGTTCAGGCTATCGGAGTGCTGGTATTCACTGGATACTTCGGTGTTGCTAGAGTCTCTCCCTCAGGACTTGCTTGTTGCTGGTCATGGTTTCCCTTTGCAGGTTGCTGTGGCATTTTTCTTTTGGTTACAGGTTCTCGGTAGCCTGTAGCTGGGGAGTCTCATATATAAGAACTGAATTGCTGCTTGTTCCTAGAGAAAGCGTAGTTACTCACTTATAACAGGTGTTCTCTGGGGACAACAGCAATCAGTCCTCGCAACCCTCCCTCCTCCCCTTGGAGTTGCTTCTTTACCATCTTATATTTTTGCCATCTTACGTATGCTTGGTGCATCTCTCAAAGGCTTTCCTTGAAAGATGGGGAGATGATTGTGAACAGGCTCCGTCGGCACTGACGTCACCCATGTGTGAGGACCGATTCCTGTTGTCCCCGGGGAACACCTGCTACAGGTGAGTAGCTATGCTTCCCTCTTCCCCCCCCCCCCCCACCACACACATTCTATCTGTACCCCTGTATTTCTCCAGGTACTCCACTACCACACACTACTCTCACTCACACACCTACCAACCACCCCCCAACACAGCTCATCTGTACTCACTCTACCACACACCCTAAACACACTCACCATCACACCTAGCCCTGACACCCCCCCCCCCCCCCCAAAACATAAGAAAAGCCATATTGGTTCAGACCAAGGTCCATCAAGCCCAGTATTCTGTTTCCAACAGTGGCCAATCCAGGTCACAAATACCTGTCAGGTTCCCAAAAAAGGTACAGAGGTTCCAGGGGCAAGTAGTAGATTTCTCTTTTCCTCTTTAATAATGGTTTGTGGACTTTTCCTCCAGGAACTTGTCCAAACCCTTTTTTAACCCAGCGACACTAAAACGTTTACTACATCCTCCGGTAGCGAATTCTAGAGTTTGACTACTCATTGAGTGAAAAAAATATTTTCTCTTGTTAGTCTTAAATGGGCTAGATTGTAGCTTCATTGAATATCCCCTACTCTTTCTGCCTTTTGAAGGGCATACCCTTCCCACACAGGCCATCTCTACCCCTCCCCCATACACCCCTAACCACCTCCCCTCTTCCCATACACCCTTAAACATTCCCCCTCTCCCCCCTACCACTCACCCCTCCCCACACACATCATCTCCACACAGCCCATCTGTACCCATCCAGCACATACCCCTAAACACTCACCTGCACAGACCTACCCCTCAGCCCCACACATAATATCCTCCCCACATCGCTCATCTTTACCCCTCCACCACACACTCCTAAACACTCAGCCCCACACATAATGCCCTCCCCACATAGCCCTAAACACTCTCACCCTATCCATACATAATGCCTTAGCAGCCTATTTAGCTTGCTAAAATAATTGGATAGAGCAGGCGTTGGTGGAAGATGGAGATGCGACCCCATTTCCAGTGGTATCGTCATTTTAGAGAGGCTATCGAGCTAGCCAGCACCCATCTAATTCAGACTTGTCATGCAAGTGATAGATCTCAAGTCAGTATTTTTATTCTTTTCAAGCAAGGCAGTAAACATAACCTGATATAAAGGGAACCGTGTTGGGCTGTTAGATGTGTGCGTGAAGGAAGCAGACTACATTAGCTTATTTTTGGTAAATGCAACTGTATGTGCGTGAAGGAAGCAGACTACATTAGCTTATTTTTGCATAAATGCAACTGTTCAATTTCTAATCACCAAAATCCAGATGTTGATTCTTTAATCCTTGTAAGAAAATGTTTGCTGCCAAAATTGTAATGTGATGTAAACCACTACTGATCGCTGGAAGAAGCGGTATACAAGTGTAACCAAATAAATAAATAAAAATAAATATGGTTACTTCTAAAGTTGTTACAAACTGATATGGTGATCATGATACAGTATCTTAAGAAATGAGACATATTACAATGGAAAAAATAAGAACAAAGACCAAGTAACCTGAGAATATTATCCCCTAGGAGCCAAAAATATTAATGGGAATCAAGGTAGCAGCGTAAATATGAATAGTATAGAAAAAGAAAGACAAATATACCTGACCTCCTCCTTTATCTTGCGATGTGTCCCTCCTCGTGATCTCCATGTGGCAAGCACACTTTGTCTGTCTCTTGCATTACTAATGCCAAACTCCAGGCCTTACTTGCGGCTCTCTCGTCTCTGGCCATGTTCATTTCCTGCTTGCAGAGGCCCTGAGCTTGGGCCTGTCGTATTCAACATGTCCTCCTCTGATATTTGATTACTAGAATTTGGAGACCCAAGTGGTGGTATTAGACAACTGAGACCTTTTTTTTTCTTTTTCATTCGAGAGGTTACAGACAATATCACAGGCCATGGTGATGAGCAGTTAGATTATGGGAATGTCAGAAGAAATCTTTATCCGTAAAAGAAACCACTAACTCCCTTTTTGTTGAATCATTTAAATCGTTTCAAACATTTGTCGGATATCACCGGAAAGGGGCAAGTATTGCAAACAATGTCCTCTACTCGGTTTTATCCTTTTAATTATGTGCAAATACCCCTGGATTTGCACATAATTAAGTGCTGGATTTTGAGTATCTTCACATCAAAATTAAGTTAAGTTGTTGTTTCATTCCACT
The DNA here is from genome assembly GCA_033557465.1 of Ichthyophis bannanicus. Classification (NCBI taxonomy): domain Eukaryota; kingdom Metazoa; phylum Chordata; class Amphibia; order Gymnophiona; family Ichthyophiidae; genus Ichthyophis; species Ichthyophis bannanicus. The sequence continues at coordinate 25,785,838 of CM066035.1, forward strand.
CATTTGGAACGATTTTGGGATTTGCACGTAATTAAAAGGATAAAACCGAGTGGAGGACATTGTTTGCAATACTTGCCCCTTTCCGGTGATATCCGACAAACGTTTGAAACGATTCAAATGATTCAACAAAAAGGGAGTTAGTGGTTTCTTTTACGGATATATACAGTGATCACTACAGATGGGACTTTTTCTGGATTAGAAGAAATCTTTATGGCAGATGTCATTGTTACAAAACACTACTGCTTCATTCGCAGTTGGATTGAAGACTAGAGACCATGCAACTCCAATATTGCAAAAACTGCATTGGTTACCAATAAAATAGATTCTGCTGTTGATGGTCGAAGCTGGACATAGAATGAGTCCCCGTTATTTGATTGTGATGTATTTTGCCAGCACGTGCTTTGTCGTTGGTGTTCCAGGGATGAGAGTATCGGCCTCCCATTGAGCATTTTCTGTGACTGCAGCGTAACAGCAAGGGAAGCTGCTTCCACAGGATTGGAGCAAAGAGGATTATTTGTGTTTTTGCACAGTAGTGAAGACCTGCTGATGGAGGCAGGCGCATGATTAGCGTGATGGGGCTTGCAACACAGTTAAGATTAAATTGTATTAGTAATTTGGGAAGCTATAACATAAGTTTTGCCATATCGGATCAAACCAAAGGTCCATCAAGCCCAGTGTCCGGTTTCCAACAGCGGCCAATCTAGCTCAAAGGTATACTGATTCCATGCTGATTATCCTAGAGGTAAGCAGTGGATTTCTTCAGTCGTCTTTAATAATGGTTTATGGACTTTTCTTCCAGGAACTTGTCCAAGCTTCTTTTAAACCTAGCTGCACTAACAGATTTTACTACATCCCTCTGGTATGAGGTAACACATTTCAGAGCTTAATTATGTATTGAGTGAAAAATATTTTCTCAGTTTGTTTTAAATGTACCACTTAGTAGCTTCATTGAATGTCTTCTATTTGTAAACAATCAACTGCATTGACCTCCTCTACTTCCCTCATTATTTTATAGACCTTTATTATATCTCCTCTCAATCATCTCTTCTCCAGCTGAAGAGCCCTAACCTTTTAAGCCTTTCCTCATAGAGGTATCCTTCCATCCTCTTTATCATTTTGGTCACCCTTCTCTGTTCCTTTTCTAATCATGCTATCTCGTTTTTTGAGATGTGGTGACCAGAAGTGTACACAATATCAAGATGCAGTCATACTATGGAAATGATATTCTGGGGCCTTAGCTGGTCAGCCAATGGGAGACTGTCCAGTTAAAGTTGCTGACCGCAATATTCTCCACAGACTACCCTGGCACTATACTATTAGTGCAGGGGCAGTGTGAGGGCTACATCGGCATTTTCCAGATACATGATGACTTTATCCGATTAGCGGGATATTGAGTTAGAACTTATCTGGCCAACTTAGGCCACATCAAAAGCAGGCCCAAGTTGCAATCCAGAGAAGAGCCAACTGAAAATCCCACTAACCAGCCCGGGAAGTGTCGGCACTTATCTGGATTGCGCCACTCACCTCCTGTATGTACACTACCACTAAATATCTCCACTGATATTTAAGCACCATGGCTGACTGCCGTAGTGTTTGAATATCAACCTTTTTGAAAATTGGGCTCTCTCTGTTTTATTCTCCATTTCTTTCCTTATGATTCCTAGCATTCTATTTGCTTTCTTGCCGCCGCTGCACATGGGGCAGAGGGTTCAACATAATCTCCAGGAACAAGCAAGAATGTAGTCTTCACATATGGGTATTGTCGGCATCGACGGAGCCCACGTGGGAACGCTCCCCAGCATCCAATAGGAAAGCCTTTGGGAGCATCCCACAGCGCCTGTGTGCTGCCTTCCCGCCTTTCCAACTGTCCCTCTCCAGTTCTTCGTTTTCCGCGGAGCCGACAGGTCACATACCCTGTCACCGCAGAAAAATTTTGTCTTTAATCTTTGTTTTTGTGGTCGCGTCTGCTTTCCTTCGACGCCATACTGGTACTGCCAATTCTTTCTTCTTTCTTTAAAAAAAAAAAAAAAAAGTTTCTAAGGTGTTTTACTTTAGAAACTTTTTTCCTTAGTGCTAGGCGCCATTTTGGGCACTAGGCCCAATTTTATCCTTAAAAATGGAAAAACCTACTTCAGGTTTTAAGAAATGTTCTAAATGTGGCGGTACCATTTCCGTCACCGACACCCATGATTGGTGTCTCAAATGTTTAGGTCCTGACCACTCTATTTCAGAGTGCCTCTCCTGTGAATGATGTCAAAAAGGGGCCAGCAGAACCGTGCTGTTAAATTTAGCACCCTTTTTCCCTCAGACGCGGCGTCTGTTGCATCGATGTCGTCCTCTTCCTCCCATGGATCTCAGGTAACTAAACATAAATCTAGCTGGTCTTCAAAGGGTAGATCTTCTAAGTATCGAGATGCCCCTGGCATTGCCCTTGAGGAATTTTCACCGGCAAAACTGCCCCGGCGGGAGGCTTTGGCTTCCAAAGCACTAACGGGGTTCCAGGATGTTCTCGAGGCCTCAACCTCGGCAGAACTACTGGCGCCATGGATTGCAGCCGCTTCTACCGGTACCAACACCCAAGCATCGGCAGCGTCGATAGACCAGAGATTCCTTGCTATCGAACGCAGTCTAGCGGCTCTTCTCACGGCTTTGGTACCATTGACACCGCTTCAGACACCTCAATCGATAGCGGTACCGGAGCCAGTACCGACTGCATTAACATTGGCGGGTATGCCACCCATACCGAGTCATGCGTCTGTCCCCGGCATTGACAGATCGGTACCGGAACAACCCGATGCCGACTTCAATCGATACTGGTACCGTGCTTTGCACGATCACCGGGATAGGAGGTATTTTGAATCCTCTGATGAGTCTGAAGACTCCGAAGACTCTGCCAATACAAGAGTACTTCTCCCCGAGGATTCCTGTTCTCCTCATCGCAGAATGTCTCTGTCAGGACTTTATCCGTGATGTGGCCCGAGGCCTTTCCATCACGGTAGCTCCTGAAAAAGAGCCTAGGGCAAAGGAGTTGGAAATTCTCCAATACCCTAAGGCTCCCAAAGAGGCAGCCACTCTGCCTATTCATGAGATCTTACATGATCTTATGCTAAGGATGTAGGAAACACCTTTAACCACATCTTCTCATTCTCGAAGACTCGATACCATGTATTGAGTTCCACCTTGTCCTGGCTTTCAAAAAATTCAATTACCACACCATTCAATGGTGGTGGAATCGGCCATGAGAAGGATGAAAAGTGCAGAGAGACATGCATCCAATCCTCCAGGTCGTGAATGTAGGACTCTCGATGCCTTTGGGTGTCGATCCTTCCAAGCTTCCATGCTCTCAGCTAGGATCAGTTCCTATATCTTGTATATGGGAATGTTCCTTAAAGAGGTCACAGGAGACTTGGAGCTTTTGAGCCCCCTCCTTCCTGATGACAAAAGGCAAGACTATCTTACTCTAGTCAAATATGCTCAGAATGTTTCCAAGTTTGTAAATCGTGCAGCCTTTGACTGTTTTGAGTGCATAATCAGAACTTCTGCTATTGCCATTGGTGCACGTCAGATTGCCTGGCTTCAGGCATCTGACTTGGAAATTTGGGTACAGGATAAATTAGGAAACATTCCTTGCACAGAAGAAAAGCTCTTTGGCAAGAAATGGCAGGAGAAGGCTAATGAGATAGATGCTGACAATATCACTTTGGATAGATTGTCCAAATCTACAGCCGGTCCTGCAAGGAAAAAATCCTCTAAGAAACCATTTTTCAATAAGAAAAAGAAGTTTTATCCTTCCTATACCCAACAGGAACACCATCCAGGTCAGACTGCCCAAAAGGGACAACAGCAGCAACAACCTAGACAACAAAAGAAGCCAAAAGCTGCAAAACCTCAGTCAGCTCAGCCTCCTCAGGGGCTTTCACTCCTTCCTAGAGAACTTTGCATTCCTGCCCCTGAACGGTCCAGAACCCTCAACCATCCCAGGCAGGTTATGTCATTTTGCCCACAGATGGTACCAAATAACAACAGAAAATTGGATTCTGTCCATTGTACGAGAGGGGTACAAGCTTCATTTTCACAGCATCCCCCCTCCTACAATTGTAAAACAGTTCAATTCTCAGACCTCTCTCGACAGTCTTAGGTCAAGAAGTGACAATGCTCCTTGCTCAAGGAGCAATAGAGGAAGTACCCATTCCCCATCAGGGTACAGGGTTCTACTCCCCCTATTTCTTTATTCCAAAGAAAACAGGAGGGGACAGACCCATTTTAGACCTCAGAGAATTGAACAAATATTTGTTCCAAGAGAAATTCAAAATGGTCTTTCTAGGAACTCTGCTGCCATACCTCCAAAGTCAGGATTGGCTTTGTTCTCTAGATATCAAGGATGCGTATACTCATATTCTCATCCATCCAAATCACAGGAGATTCCTCAGATTCCTGTTTCAAGGAAAGCACTACCAATACAAGGTTCTTCCCTTTGGCCAGGCTTCTGCGCCAGGAGTGTTCACAAAATGCATGGCTGTGGTAGCAGCATTTCTCCGCACTCTGGGAATATTCGTCATCTCCAGGAACAAGCAGGAATGAGTTTTCACATATGGGTATCGTCGGTACCGACGGAGCTTGCACAGGAACGCTCCCCAGCGTCCTTAAAGAAAGCTTTTGGGAGCATCCCACAGTGCCTGCGCACTGCCTTCCCACCTTTCCCAACTGCCTCTCTCCAGTTCTTCTTTTCCGCGGAGCCAGCAGGTCATGTTTCCTGTCACCGCTGAAGAATTTCTTATTTTCTTTTCTTTTCTTTAGTCACGTGTCTGCCTTCTCGATTCCACACCGGTACTACCGGTTCCTTTTCTTTCTTTAAAAAAAAAAAAAACAAACAAACTTCTTTTTCAGTGCATTTTTCTTCTGGGGCCTTAGGCCTACAGAGGTATTTTTCCCTCATGGAAAATCCTGCCTCTGGGTTTAAAAAATGCACAAAGTGCAGTAGCACTATTTCTGTCACCGACACCCATGACTGGTGTCTAAAATGTTCAGGTCCTGACCACTCCATTGCGGATTGTGAGTCCTGTTCTATGATGTCCAAAAGAGGGTTACAGAATCGGGCAGCTAAGCTCAGTACCCTGTTTCCCTCCGATGCAGCTTCCGTGGCATCGACGTCTTCCAGGGCTGCTTCTTCATCCCATGGATCTCAGGTAACCAAACTTAAATCTGGCCGGTCCTCTAAGAGTTCATCTCCCTCTAAGTATCGAGATGCCCCCGGGCTTACTCTTGAGGATACCACACCGGCAAAGTTACCCCGGCAGGAGGCTCCGGCTTCCAAAGCACTACCTATGGGGTCACAGGTTGACATCGATGGCTCGGCCTCGACCAATCACCTGTTACAATGTTCTGGGGTACTGGCAATTTCTACCGGTACCGATATCCAGACATTGGTGGCGTCGATGGATCAGAATATTCTGACCATGCAGCGTGCCATCACGGCATTCATTCAAGCTGTAACGCCTATGGTACCGCAACAAACCCCGTTGTCGGTACCCGTACCGATTCCGGTTCCGATACCAGTACCGCTTGCATCGACATCAGCAGACAGCAGCGGTACGCTATCCAGTGATGCCTATTAGTACCGGCCCGGTACCGATTACTCCCGATGTCGATACCTCCCGGTATGCGTATCGGGCTCTACGAGAGTATCCAGACATTCGATACTTTGATTCTTCTGAAGACTCTGACTCTTCAGAGGCTCAATTAAAGCATCGGGGATCCTTCCTCAGGAACCCTCTTCTCCAAAAAGGAGAATGTCTCCTCCTGAAGACTTGTCTTTTCAGGACTTTATTAGGGAGGTGGCCAAAGACCTGTCCCTCTCAGTGACCTCTGAGACTGAACCTAGAGCCAAAAAATTAGATATCCTACAATATCCTAAGGCTCCTAAAGAGGCAGCCACCTTACCAATACATGAGATTCTTTATGAACACATGTTGGGTATATGGGAGGCTCCTCTTTCCACCTCTCCTCATTCCAGAAGGTTGGACACCATGTATCGTGTTCCTCCTTGTCCTGGATTTCATAAGACTCAGCTTCCTCACCACTCCATTGTGGTAGAGTCTGCCATGAAAAAGATCAAGAGTACAAAAAGGCACTCCTCTGCTCCTCCAGGAAGAGAATGCAGAACCCTAGGTGCCTTTGGCAGGAAAATCTTCCAGGCCAGTATGCTTGTAGCCAGAATCAACTCCTATAGTCTCTATATGGGGATGTTTCTAAAAGAAGTTACAGATCATCTGCAAACCTTATCTCCTTTTATGTCAGAAGATAAGAGGGAAGAATATATCACCTGGCTTAAACATGCACAGGATGTATCTAAGTTTTCCAACCGTGCAGCCTTTGACTCTTTTGAGGGGGTCAGTAGAGCCTCGGCTATTGCCATAGGTGCACGCAGAGTTGCTTGGTTGCAAGCCTCTGATTTGGAATCCTGGGTACAGGATGGTCTAGGTAACCTTCCCTGTACAGGCGAAAACCTGTTTGGCAAAGATTGGCAAGCAAAGGCCAACCAGATGGATGCTGAAAATTCTGCTTTAGATAGACTTTCAAAGTCTACTACTGCTCCTTTCAAAAAGAGGTTGTTCAAAAAGACATCTTTCCCAAAGAAAGGGAAATTTTCTTCTTATGGTCAAGCCTCTTCTCAAGGTCGTTTTGCCACAAAGAGGCAGCAACAACCAAAACAGGCCAAAACCCAGGCTGCGAGGACTGCTACGGCCCAACAGCCTCAGCCTCCTCAGGGCCTTTGACTTTCCACTAGAGAACTTAGCCTTTCTGGCTCTAGAACATCCAGAGCCCCTCACCATCCCAGGAAGGTTAGCTCATTTTGCTCCCAGATGGGAACAAATCACAGCAGAGCAGTGGACCCTCTCCATCATAAGGGAGGGGTACAAACTTCATTTCTTAAACCTTCCTCCTCACACCATGGTGAAACAGTTCAATTCTCCAACATCTCTCCTCAACCTTCTAGGTCAGGAGATTGCTACCCTTCTTGCCCAAGGGGCAATAGAAGAAGTACCCCTTCTTCAACAGGGTTCAGGGTTCTACTCCCCCTATTTTCTCATCCCAAAGAAAACAGGGGGCTACAGACCTATATTAGATCTCAGAGAATTGAACAAGTTTCTATGCAAGGAGAAATTCAAGATGACTTCTCTCAGAACTCTCCTTCCATACCTCCAGAGTCTGGACTGGCTTTGTTCTCTAGATCTCAAGGATGCATACACCCATGTTCTCATCCATCCAACACACAGAAGATTCCTTCGCTTCCTGTACCAAGGAAAGCACTACCAATACAAAGTGCTTCCTTTCGGTCTGACCTCTGCTCCAAGAGTGTTCACAAAATGCATGGCAGTAGTAGCTGCATTCCTACGCACTCTAGGAATATTCGTATTCCCATATCTGGACGACTGGCTCATCCGAGCTCCATCCCAGTCAGAGGCCCAGACTTCTCTAGCCTGCACAATGCATGTTCTTCAGTATCTGGGACTGGTAATCAGCATTCCAAAATCCCATCTTACCCCTACTCAGTCTCTAGAGTTCATAGGGGCCTTACTGGATACCACAACTGCAAGGGCCTATCTTCCCCAGGCCCATTGCCTACGCTTGGTGCAGTTAGCCTCCCAGATTCAGTTAAAATCCCATTTAACTGCTCGAGAGATGTTGCAACTTTTAGGCCACATGGCATCCACGGTGCATGTGGTTCCCTGTGCTCGCCTTCACATGAGAGCAGCTCAGTGGACCCTATCCACCCAATGGACCCAGGCATCAGGTTGCCTGTCAGACAAAATAGCAACCTCCAGTCGCCTATTTTCGTCCCTCCACTGGTGGAAGTCCACTCAGAATTTGTTGCTGGGGTTCCCCTTTCAACAGGTGTTACCCCAAGCAACCCTTACAACAGATGCCTCTCCAAAGGGTTGGGGGGCTCATCTACAAGACCTCTCGACCCAGGGCATCTGGTCTCCACAGGAGACATATCTTCATATCAACCTCTTAGAGCTCAGAGCAATCTTTCTGGCTCTCAGAGTCTTCCACACCCTGCTCAGCTACAAGACAGTCCTCATCCACACGGACAACCAGGTAGCTATGTTCTACGTGAACAAGCAGGGGGGAACTGGCTCTCTGTCGCTTTGCAACAAAGCTCTGAGATTGTGGGCCTTCGCCAGAGAGCATCAAATCCATCTCAGGGCAGTATATCTTCCAGGAGTTCAAAACTCTTGGGCAGACAGACTTAGTCGAATTCTGCTTCCGCACGAATGGTCCCTCCATGGGGACCAGATAGCCAAAATTTTTTGGATTTGGGGTACCCCAGACATAGAACTGTTTGCAAGTCCGTGGAATGCCAAACTTCCCCGGTTCTGTCCCAGGATTCCATGTCAGGGAGTTCAGGTCAGGGATGCCTTCCTCCTTCATTGGGGGCAAGACTTCCTTTATGCCTTTCCACCTATTCCCCTAATCCCCAAGACTCTGTTCAAGCTTCAGAGAGACAAAGGGACTATGATCCTCATAGCACCACTTTGGCCACGCCAAGTGTGGTACCCTCTACTTCTGCATCTCTCTCAAGCTCCCTCCCTAGACCTGGGGGTCTGCTCCAGATCTCCTCTCTCAGGAGGAGGGAACTTTGTGGCACCCAAATCCTCAGTCTCTTCATCTCAGGGCCTGGTTGCTGAAGGCATAGACCTTCAAGATTTACAACTTTCTCAGCAAGTGAAGGATATCCTTCATGCTTCCAGAAAGCCTTCCACCAGATGTTCATATGCTTTTAAATGGAAAAGGTTTTCCATTTGGTGTGCAGAGAAGGGTCTCAACCCTCTTGCAATACCTTTGCATTCTCTACTAGCCTTTCTTCATAGGAGTATCCTTCCATCCCCTTTACCATTTTGGTGGCTCTTCTCTGAACCTTTTCTAAAATCGCTATATCCTTTTTAAGATACGGCGACCAGAATTGCATACAATATTCAAGGTGCGGTCTCACCATGGATCGATAGAGGCATTATAATATCTTTTGTTTTATTTTCCATTCCTTTCCTTATCATACCTAGCATTCTATTTGCTCTCTTGGCCGCCGCAGCACACTGGGCCGAGGGTTTTAACATGGTATCCACAATGACGCCTAAATCTTTTTCCTGGGTGGTGGTTCCTAATGTGGAACCTTGCATCGTGTAACCATAGTTTGGGTTGTTCTTCCCTAGGTGCATAACCTTGCACTTGTCCACATTAAATTTCATCTGCCATTTTGATGCCCAGTCTTCCAATTTATCAAGATCCTCTTGCAATTTTTCACAATCCTCTTGGGTTTTAACAACTTTAAATAGTTTTCTGTCATCTGCAAATTTGATAACCTCCCTCGTTATTCCACTTTCCAGGTCATTTATGAATATGTCAAAAAGCAGCGGACCCAGCACAGATCCCTGGGATACACCACTATTCACCTTTCTCCATTGGGAAAATTGGCCATTTAGCCCTACCCTCTGCTTTCTATCTTTTAACCAGTTCCTGATCCACAATAGTACACTGCCTCCTATCCCATGACTCTTTAGTTTTGCCAAAAGTCTCTGATGAGGTACCTTGTCAAAGGCTTTCTGAAAGTCCAGATACACAATATCAACCGACTCACCTTTGTCCACCTGTTTATTCACTCCTTCAAAAAAACATAACAGATTAGTAAGACAAGATCTTCCTTGTCTGAAGCCATGTTGGCAGTCTACATGCGGAGTCAGGCTCACCGATCACCCCTGGAACCCTTTTTAAAAATTGGTGTTACATTGGCGATCCTCCAATCTTCAGGTATTAGAGATGATTTTAATGATAGTTCACAGATTACTGATAGCAGGTCTGCAATCTCATATTTCAGTTCTTGCAACACCCTTGGATGTATACCATCCGGCCCAGGTGATTTGCTACTCTTCAGTTTATCTAATAGTTGTAAGACATCTTCCCGATGTATCGATATTTCCTTCAATTCTTCCGCACCTTTAAATACCACTTCAGTGATGGGTAACATCCCTACATCTTCCTCAGTAAAGACCGAAGCAAAGAATTCATTCAGTCTCTCCGCTATCGCCTTGTCGCCTCTTAGTGCTCCTTTAACCCCTTTATCATCTAATGGACCAACTGACTCTCTCACAGGTTTTTTGCTACGAATGTACTTGAAAAGGTCTTTATTTCACGTTTTTGCTTCCGCAGCAAGCTTCTTCTCAAATTCTCTCTTTGCCTGCTTTATCAATGCCTTGCATTTGATTTGCCAGTGCTTGTGCTGTTTCCAGGTTTCGTCGTTTGGCTGTTTTTTCCATTTCCTGAAAGATGCTTTTTTGGCAACAACAGCCTCTCTGACCTCACCTTTAAACCATGCTGGCAGTTTTTTTGGACTTCTTTCCACTTTTCTTAAAGCGTGGAATACAGCTGGTCTGGGCGTCCAAGATAGTATTTTTCAACAACACCCAAGCTTGATGTAAGTCTTTAACATTTTCAACTGCTCCTTTTAGTTTTTTCTTAACTATTTTCATTTTATCATAGTCTCCCTTTCGAAAGTTAAAAGGTAGTACTGTGGATTTCCGTACTATCCCTCCTCCACTAATTAAATCAAAGGCGATCATGCTATGATCACTGTTGCCAAGTGGCCCCAACACCCTTATCTCTTGCACTAGATCTGGTGTTCCACTAAGGACCAGGTCTAATATGGCTTTCCCTCTGGTCGGTTCATGAACCAGCTGCTCCAAGAAGCAGTCATTTATGTCATCTAGGAATTTTATCTCCCTAGCATGTCCTGCCGTGACACTGACCCATTCGATACCGGGGTAATTGAAATCGCCCATTATTAATACTGCGCTGTAACTTTTGTTTGCTTCCTTGATTTCTTTGAGCATTTCATCATCCATTTGTTCATTCTGGCCCGGTGGTCAATAGTACACCCCCACTGCCATCGCCTTCGCCTTTGCCTTTTTACATGGAATTTCAATCCATAGAGATTCTACAGCAAATTTTGTTTCCTGCAAAACTTTAATCCTTTCTGACTCAATGCCCTCTCTAACATAGAGCGCAACCCCTCCACCAATTTGATCAGCTCTATCATTACGATATAGTTTGTACCCAGGTATCACAGTGTCCCACTGGTTGTCTTCCTTCCACCATGTCTCTGATATTCCAGTCATATCTAACCTCTCATTTAGTGCTGTATATTCTAACTCTCCCATCTTATTTTTTAGACTTCTAGCATTTGCATACAAGCATTTTAGAGACTGTATTTTATTCATATTAATTTGACTATTGGTAGACATGGGTAATTTGGCATCTTTAAGCTCTGTCTGCTCCATACTTGAGGGCATTTGGGCTACTTTGCTCTTTTTTGGAACCTCTCTGTTTTTGGTAGTATCCTTCAAGGATACATTTTTCTGAATCATCTGCTCTTCGGCGATTGTCGGCTTTCCCCTATTATCTAGTTTAAAAGCTGCTCTATCTCCTTTTTGAAAGGTTAATGCCAGCAGCCTGGTTCCATCCCGGTTAAGGTGAAGCCCATCCCTTCGGAAGAGCCCCTCCTTTCCCCAAAATGCTCCCCAGTTCCTAACAAATCCAAAACCCTCATCTCTGCACCATTGTCTCATCCACGCATTGAGACTCCGGAGCTCTGCCTGCCTTTTGGGTCCTGCACATGGAACGGGAAACATTTCAGAGAACGCTACCCTGGAATTTCTGGATTTCAACTTCCTACCTAAAAGCCTAAATTTAGCCTCCAGAACCTCCCTACCACATTTTCCTATGTCATTTTTACCGACATGTTCCAAGACAGCAGACTCCTCCCCAGCACTATCTAAGACCTTATCTAGGCGGCGCGTGAGGTCCGCTACCTTCGCACCAAGCAGGCATGTTACCAGGCGATCTTCATGTCCACCAGCCACCCAGCTATCTACATGCCTAATGATCGAATCACCAACTATAACGGCTGTCCTAACCCTTCCCTCATGGACACATGGCCCTGGAGAAACTTCCTCGGTGCGAGAGGGTTTTACATCACCTGGAGGACAGGTCCTAGTTACAGGATCACTTCCTGCCACACCAGGGTGATGCTCTCCTGTCACGTGACCTTGCTCCTCCATGGCAACAGGGATGCTGCCAGACTGGAGATGGGACTTCAGGACAATATCCCTGTAGGTCTTGTCTATGTACCTCTCTGTCTGTCTTATGTTTTCCAAGTCTGCTACTCTAGCCTCTAGAGAACGAACTCGTTCCCTGAGAGCAAAGAGCTCCTTGCACCTAGTGCACACGTAAGACCTCTCACCAACTGAGAGAAAATCATACATGTGACACTCAATGCAAAAGACTGGAAAGCCCCCATCTCGCTGCTGGACTGCTGTGTGCATCTTAGTTTTAAGTTTTTGTTTAGATCTTTAAGTTCTTTACTTACTAAGGGTTGCCAATAAAACTGCACCTAATACGTTTAATATACCTTGTTCACCTGAAGCTTAATTAATCTCAGGTCCTTAGTGTATGACTGATTTGGGTAACGAGCTTCACCTGAGAGCACCTCCTGTCTGTTAAAATGTGTAAGTACCTATAAAGCTACAATTATCCCAGGGGTGAGTGGGTGTGGGGAGGGAGGGAAATAACACTTATATTATATTCTTATTTGATTTAAATTATAGCTCTTTGCTGCTGCTAGGCTCTAACTTATTATGAAATTTAAACTACAACCTCTCTGCTGGGTTCTAAATTTAACGAGAAAGCTCTCTTCTGTGTTTTAAATTTAAACTAAAAGTACTTTGCTGATGCTAGGCCCTGAGTGACTATTAAATTTAAACTACAAGCTCTGTGCTGGGTATGAAATTTAACCAGAAAGCTCTCTCCTGTGTTTTAAATGTAAACTTAAAACTGCTGCTACTAGGCCCATATGTGAGCAGCCCAGTGGACTTTATCCACTCAGTGGGCACAGGCCTCAGGCTGCCTGTCGGACAAAATAACAAACTCAAACTGTCTTATTTCATCCCTCCAATGATGGCATTCACCCAGAAACCTTCTGGTGGGGTCTCCTTTCCAGCAACCCCTATCCCAAGCCACCCTAACAGATGCATCACAGGTGGGATGGGGAGCCCATCTGCACGATCTCTCTACCCAGGGTTCCTGGACTCCAGGAGGCCTGTCTTCACATCAACCTTCTGGAGCTCAGAGCAATCTTCTTTGCTCTTTGGGTATTTCATGCCCAGCTCAGCTACAAGACAGTCCTAGTTCAAACGAACAATCAGGTAGTCATGTTCTATGTGAACAAGCAGGGCGGAACAGGCTCTCTGTCCCTATGCAACGAAGCTTTGCGACTATGGGCCCTCGCCAGAGAGCATCAGATTCATCTCCTTGCGGTGTATCTTCCAGGCATTCAAAACTTTTGGGCAGACAAACTATGTCGAGTTCTGCTTCCACACGAATGGTCTCTCCATGCAGACCAGGTTGCCCAAATATTTCAGATTTGGGGAACCCCGGACATAGACCTCTTTGCAAGTCCTCTGAATGCCAAACTTTCCCGGTTCTGTTCCAGAATTCCAGCTCGATGATGTCAGGCAAGGGACACCTTCCTTCTTCACTGGGGTCAGGACTTCCTATATGCCTTCCCACCCATTCCCCTCATCCCCAAAACCCTATTCAAGCTTCAGAGAGACAGAGGTCATATGATCCTCATAGCTCCACGTTGGCCATGGCAAACGTGGTACCCTCTGCTCCTACATCTCAATCTCCGCCTCTGGAATTGGGATCCGCTCTAGATCTTCTCTCCTAAGAGGACGGGTTGCTCTGGCATCCGAATCCCCAGTCTCTGCGTCTCAGGGCCTGGTTGTTGAAAGCCTAGAACTTCAGGATCTTAATCTTTCCCAACAGGTAACGGATATCCTTCATGCTTCTAGGAAACCCTCCACAAGACGCTCGTATGCCTTTAAGTGGAAAAGGTTTACCATATGTAAACCGCACTGATGCAGCATAGCGCGGTATATAAGAGAATGTAAATAAATAAATAAAATAAATAAATAAATATGGTGCTCGCAGAAGGGTCTTAACCTTCTTGCGATACCTCTGGAATCGATATTAGAGTTTCTCCTTCATTTGTCAGATGTGGGTCTCAAGACAAATTCAGTAAGAGTCCATCTTGGTGCTATTGCAGCTTCTTACAAGCCTCTTGGTGGACAACCTATTTCCTCTCATCCTCTCATAGCGAGATTTATGAGAGGCCTTCTTTTAACAAAGCCTCCCTTTAAGCCACCACCGGTGGCATGGGACTTAAATCTGGTGCTCGGGCAGCTCATGAAACGCCCTTTGAACCATTAGCCACTACATCTTTGAAATTCCTTTCCTGGAAAGTCATCTTCCTCATTACAATCACATCAGCACGTCGCATCAGTGAATTGCAAGCGTTAGTGGCTGATCCTCCTTATACAAGGTTCCACCATGATAAGATAGTTCTTAGGACTCATCCACACTTTATGCCAAAGGTGGTTTCGCCTTTCCATTTAAACCAAGCGGTTTACCTTCCTGTATTCTTTCCAAGGTCTCATGCCTCCAGTGCAGAAAGGAGCCTTCATACCTTGGACTGTAAAAGAGCTTTGGCCTTTTACTTGCAAAGGACACAGCAACATAGAAAATCTTCTCAACTCTTTGTTGCTTTTGATCCTAGTCATTTGGGACTTCCAGTTTCCAAAAGAACTAACTGGATTGCTCAGTGCATGTCCTTTGCCTATGAGAGTAAGAACCTTCCTCTTGAAGGCCATGTCACAGCTCACAATGTGAGAGCCATGGCAGCCTCAATGGTTCATCTTCACTCTGTGTCTATCGACGACATCTGTCGAGCAGCTACTTGGGCTTCGGTACATACCTTCACAGCCCACTACTGTTTAGACAAGGACTCCTGCCAGGATGCTTTGTTTGGCCAGGCTGTTCTTCAACACCTTTTTCAGACTTAATCAACTCCTACCCACCGTCCTTGGTAGGATGCCAGAGATCCATGTGGGGAAGTATGGCCCTTTCACAAGGGCTAACAACTTCCTGGGGCCATCTCCCTGGCATCTGCAGCTAGGGAGTCCCCATATGTGAAGACTATATTCCTGCTTGTTCCTGGAGATAGCGTAGTTACTCACCTGTAACAGGTGATCTCTGTGAACAGCAGGAATTTAGTCTTCACAACTCGCCCACCTCCCCTAGGCGTTGTCTCTGTCACTCTCTCCCCCCTCTCTCTTTTGCCTCAGTTATAAACTCAACTGGAGAGGGACAGTTGGAAAGGCGGGAAGGCAGCACGCAGGCACTGTGGGATGCTCCCAAAGGCTTTCCTATTGGACGCTGGGGAGCGTTCCCACGCGGGCTCCGTTGGTGCCGACGATACCCATATGTGAAGACTAAATTCCTGCTGTTCCCGGAGATCACAGGTGAGTAACTACGCTTTCTCAGGGAACAAGCAGGAAGTCAGCTCTCACATATGGGTGACGTCCACTCCGACACTGATGGTGCCCTCACGGAAGCATCTCCCCAGCTTTTAATGAAAGCCTTTGGGAGATGCACCATGCATGCGTGGTCCCCTTCCCACCCAAGGGTGCCATCTTACCTTAGTCTCCTTTTTTCCATGGAGCCCTTCGGACGTCTGTCCAGTTTGCCCCCAGAAAAAGTCTTTTTTTGTCTTGTTTTATCTGGTATGCGTACTGGTTCCATTCCCACCCCGAGCCAGCTTGCCTCGACTTCGTTCCCTGGGTTTGTCTCTTTTTTTTTTTTTTTCATTTTGTTTTATCGAGGTGTTTCTCAACCATCGTTTTTTGGCCACAGGTCTTGGACCCATGCCCGGGTAGCAGGACCCCCTTTTTCCCGATGGCCTCTAGCGGTTTCAAAAAATGTGGTCGGTGCGATAAGATGTCCCTCACTGATCCTCATGACTGCTACCTCCGCAGTCTTGGGCTGGACCACGATAACTCTGACTGCGAAATTTGCAAGGTGATGACCACAAAGGCCATCAAGAGCCATCAGCTGCAACAGGAAAAGATTTTTCACAAGTCTGACTCTGCGCCAGAGTCTCCGGCGACACCATGCTCCGAGGCTCCCTCTGGTACCACCGTGCCCAGCAATGCCAGGGCTGCCTCAGAGTCCCACGGCCATGGGTCCTCTGAGGGAAAATCCCCGGAGATGGAACGAAAGAAGTCAAAACCCTCAGACTGCCCTGAAGGACGAGTCTGGGAAATTGGGGAGATCTTATTCCAAGCCCCGCAGCCCCAGGCATGAATCTGAGGGGTCGGAGAGGGAGTAGCCTCGCAAGCTGCCCCGGAAGGAGTCATCAGCAGCCTGTGACTGATCTTGGGCACCCAAGGCCATCCTAGTCAAGGACTCCCCCCTCGACCGAACAGACACTGGGCCCAAAGCCCTCAGTGCCTGCATCGAAGGCTGTGGAGTTATCTGGCATGGAGACCAGGATGGTGGCCGTGGAGCACAGAATCTCTGTCCGGTTCCTCCAGTTCATCCACCACAATGACCGGACCTTTGACATCAAGGGCTTCCCTGGAAGTCGAGCCGATCTTCGAGCGCCACCAGCCTCGAGAGAGACACATTGGCAGAGGACGAGATCCTGATCCCATTCCTCGGGGCACTGGTCCTCCCTAACTACTGCCCATGGCTCAGACTGCAGGTCTTCCGGAGGCAGCGGCCTCAGGGCCCGAGCCTCGACTGCGAGAACCGCGAAGCCTCATACTCTTCCTCAGACTGAGTCTGATTGGGAGATGGAGGATGAGCAGTCCCCGGACACTCAGTAACACCGAGATGTGCCCTTGGACATGTCTCCCTCAGGGTTCCGGCGCCATGCCCCACCCGAGGATGTCTCTTCCTTGGACTTTGTGTGGGACATGTCTAAGGTGCTCGCCATCGAGACAGAAGCGGAGGAGGACCCCCAGATGGAGGAAATGGAGATTCTCCAGTACGAGGCCCCTCCAGAGGAGGCTCTCATGGTGCCCGTCCCTCGAGTGCCGCCTCCCCCGTATATGGGAAATACTGGCATCAGTGTCTATAGTAAGCAGAGGGCTCGACTCTGTACCGAGTTCACCGAAGCCACAGTTCCAGAAAACCCAATTCCCACACAATTCGATGGTCGTCAAGTCTGCCATGCCTAGACCTAAAAGCCAAAAGACCCATTCCTTGGTGCCCCCTCTGGTAGGGAGGCCTGGACCATCGACATTCTCGGCCCAAAGGCCTTTCGTTGCTCGATGCTTGCGTGCCAAGTCCAATCCTGCCAATTATATATTTGCATGTATCTCAAGGAGCTGACGAGGGAGCTCGCTGGTTTCTCGGCAGGCCTCGATGGGGAATCTCTCCAACGGTTCAAGTCACTGACCTCGGCGGTCAGGGAGTGCCCGAAGCTCTTATCTCGAGCAGCATACAATGGCTTTGAGTTCTCAGCCAGAGTATCCGCTGCAGGCTTCGGGGCCCGATGCCAAGCCTGGCTGCAGTCATCTGACCAAGGAATGATACAGAGGCATTATAATATCATTTATTTTATTCTCCATTCCTTTCCTTATGATGTTGTTAAGTGCCGTAGAGTCGGAGTCTACTCATGGCGACCCTCTGGATTAGTTGTCTTAAATTGTGTTCGGTCTTCAGTCAGGCGGCTCATTGTTGACAGACTGGTACCCGTAGCTGCTGTTATTGTATCGATCCATCTCATTGCTGGCCTTCCTCTTTTGCGTTGACCTTCTATCTTGCCAAGCATGATGTCTTTCTCTAATGATCTCTCTCTTCGCATGATGTGTCCAAAGTATGAAAGTCGAAGTCTTGTCATCTGAGCTTCTATAGAAAGCTTAGGTTTGATCTCCTCTAGTACCGACTGGTTTGTTCTTCGGGCAGTCCATGGTATACACAGTATTCGCCGCCAGCACCATAATTCAAAGGCATCAATTTTCTTCCTGTCTGTCTTTTTCACTGTCCAGCTTTCACATCCATTTGATGCAATTGAAAATACCATAGAAAAAGTTTTTACCTCACTCTGTGAACTAAATACAATAACAAACACTCAAGTTCACCAAAAGAATCCCCTATTCAAAATCACTTTTTGTCAGAGCTAGCTGTAGGAGGGTTGATATTGAAGCATCACCCCCACCAGACAGCACACTACTTTTTATTCAGAAAAAGGTTCACCATCTTATAACTATAAAAACACTTATCTCATAGAAAACTGTTGTAGTCGTCATTGAACTCCCCAAAAACAAATGTTGCTCTCAAAATGTCCTGTAGCACGATGTGCACGTTTCGGGTGGTCAACCCTGTATCAAGTGCTCTTCAGTATTCCCACAGATTGGCAACAATGTTGAAAAAACGCCGTCCAAATGCGGCTAGGGACAAAGATTTTTTAAGGCTGAATGGAAGCGTTTTAAATATGGGAACCCACCAATAGAAAAAGGGAACACCCACCAACACGGGAATCCCTAGTCTAATTGGTGCAAATAGTATCAACAGCGTCCAATACGTCAAAAGACGCTAAGCCAATCGATTTCGCGATTGAGGCCATCAGGCTGCACAGTGTTCAAAGAAAAAATTGATTTTGAACAAGGATGCGTACACTCATGTTCTCATCCATCCAACTCACAGAAGGTTCCTTCGGTTCCTTTTCCAGGAGAAGCACTATCAATATAGAGTGCTCCCCTTTGGCCTGGCCTCTGCACCAAGGGTATTCACGAAATGCATGGCAGTGGTTGCTGCTTTTCTGTGCACCCTGGGAATATTTGTCTTCCCCTACCTGGACGACTGGCTCATTCGAGCTCCCACTCAGTCAGAGGCCAGGACTGCTCTAACCTGCACAATGCATATCCTTCAATACTTAGGGCTGGTAATAAATATCCCATAATCCAATTTGATCCCAACTCAGTCCCTGGAGTTTATAGGGGCACTGCTGGATACCACAAAGGCAAGGGCCTTTCTTCCCCAGGCCCATTGCCTTCGCTTGATGCAGTTAGCTTCTCAAGCAGAGTTGAAACCCCTACTCACTGCTCGAGAGATGTTACAGTTGCTAGGCCACATGGCTTACACCGTTCATGTGGTACCATATGCTCGCCTTCACATGAGAGCAGCTCAGTGGACTTTATCCACCCATTGGACCCAGGCATTAGGCTGCCTGTCAGACAAAATAGCAAACACAAGTCGCCTCATTTTGTCCCTCCAGTGGTGGAAGTCCCTTCTGAACCTCTTGCTGGGGTGTCCTTTTCAACAGCCTCTACCCCAGGCAACTCTTACAACAGATGCTTCTCCAGTGGGCTGGGGAGCTCATCTTCATGACCTCTCCACCCAGGGCATCTGGTCCCCACAGGAGACTTGTCTCCACATCAGTCTCTTGGAACTCAGAGCAATCTTCCTTGCTCTACGAGTTTTCCACACCCTGCTCAGCCACAAGACAGTCCTTGTCCACACGGACAATCAAGTAGCCATGTTCTACATAAACAAGCAGGGAGGAACTGGCTCTCTGTCGCTTTGCAACGAAGCTCTGCGACTGTGGGCCCTCGCCAGAGAGCATCACATTCATCTTCTGGCAGTCTATCTTCCAGGGGTTCAAAACTCTTGGGCAGACAGACTCAGTCGAGTTCTGCTTCCATACGAGTGGTCCCTACATATGGACCAGGTGTCCACAATTTTTCAAATTTGGGGAACCCCGGACATAGATCTCTTTGCAAGTCCGTGGAATGCCAAACTTCCCCGGTTCTGTTCCAGAACTCCGGCTCAGGGGGCTCAGGCAAGAGATGCTTTCCTCCTTCACTGGGGTCAAGACTTCCTGTATGCCTTTCCACCCATTCCCCTAATTCCCAAAACCCTGTTCAAGCTTCAGAGAGACAGAGGCCGCATGATTCTCATAGCTCCACATTGGCCACGGCAAGTGTGGTACCCTCTGCTTCTACATCTCTCTCAAGCTCCCTCCCTAGAGTTAGGGTCTGCTCCAGACCTCCTCTCTCAGGAGGACGGAAAGTTGTGGCATCCCAATCCCCAGTCTCTGCATCTCAGGGCTTGGTTGCTGAAGGCCTAGATCTCCAGGATCTTCCTCTTTCTCAGCAAGTGAAAGATGTTCTTCAAGCTTCCAGAAAACCTTCCACTAGACGTTCTTACGCCTTCAAGTGAAAAAGGTTTACCATCTGGTGTTCTGAAAAGGGTCTTAACCCCGTGCCATACCTCTGGAATCGTTGCTGGAGTATCTCCTGCATCTGTCTAATGCAGGCCTTAAGACAAATTCAGTAAGAGTCCATCTGAGTGCTATTGCAGCTTCACTCAAGCCTCTAAATGGACAACCTGTTTCCTCTTATCCCCTTGTAGCAAGGTTTATGAGAGGCCTCCTTTTAACAAAGCCTCCCATTAGACCACCACCGGTGGCATGGGACTTTAATTTGGTTCTTGGTCAGGTTATGAAGCCGCCTTTCAAACCTTTAGCTACTACCTCCTTGAAATACCTTTCTTGGAAGGTTATCTTTCTCATTGCAATCACATCGGCACGCCGCATCAGTGAATTGCAAGCACTAGTAGCTAATCCACCTTATACAAGATTCCATCATGACAAGGTGGTCCTTAGGACTAATCCACGTTTTATGCCTAAGGTGGTCTCGCCTTTTCACCTCAACCAAGAGGTCTACCTACCTGTCTTTTTTCCAGGATCTCATGCATCACCTGCAGAGAGGAATCTTCATACCCTGGACTGTAAAAGAGCTCTGGCTTTTTACTTGCAGAGGACACAGCAACATAGAAAGTCTTCCCAACTCTTTGTTGCTTTTGATCCTTCTCATTTGGGACACCCAGTCTCCAAGAGAACTCTTTCCAGCTGGATTGCCCAATGTATTTCTTTCGCCTATCAGAGCAAGAACATTTCTCTGGAGGGCCATGTCACAGCTCACAATGTGAGAGCCATGGCAGCCTCAATGGCTCATCTGAACTCTGTGTCTATTGACGACATCTGTTGAGCAGCCACTTGGGCCTCGGTTCATACCTTCACAGCCCATTACTGCTTAGACAAGGACTCCCGCCGGGATGCCTTGTTTGGTCAGGCTGTTCTCAAACACCTGTTCCATACTTAATCAACTCCTACCCACCATCCCTCAGGGGATGCCACAGATCCAGGCAGGGAAGTGCAGCCCTGACCCAGAGCCACACAACGTCTGGGCGCTCTCCCTGGCATCAAAAGCTAGGGAGTCCCCATATGTGAAGACTCATTCCTGCTTGTTCCTGGAGATAGATCAATATTCTATGTATATAGTTCAATGTATATAGTTGTACCCCCATATTATCCATGTTTATCTTATCCAAATTTATTTTCCTGTTTTATGTAATACCGAGCAGCCTGTTGTTCTGGTCTTTGGTTCTCTGTAAACCGCGCTGATTGTAAATAGCGCGGTATATAAAAAATTGAAATAAATAAATAAATAGCACAGCTACTTACCTGTAACAGGTGATCTCTGGGAACAGCAGGAATAAGTCTTCACAACCCACCCACCTCCCCTAGGAGTTGTCTCTCTCTATCTCTCTTCCTTTCCCTCTCTCTCCCTCTTTGTCTCAGCTATAAAACTCAACTGAGGAGAGACAGTTGGAAAGGCGGGAAGGCAGCACGCAGGTGCTGTGGGATGCTCCCAAAAGCTTTCTGATTGGATGCTGGGGAGCGTTCCCGCGCAGGCTCCGTCGGTACCAACGTACCCATATGTGAAGACTTATTCCTGCTGTTCCCAGAGATCACCTGTTACAGGTAAGTAACTGTGCTATCTGTCCTTGGTCCGATTCTTTTTAACATCTTTGTTAGTGATATAGTGGAAGGGCTTTTGGGTAAGGTTTGCCTCTTTGCGGATGATACCAAAATCTGCAATAGAGTAGACACGCAGGAAGGAAGGAAACCATCCAACAACTGCAGGTAGCGCAAAATCTAGCAGTGCACACGACTTCGACCATATCACATTTCTTCTTTACAACTTGCACTGGTTGCCTATTGCATCCAGAATAAAACATAAATACATAATGGTAGTGTTCAAATTACACAATAAAATCTCATCACACCTTAATTCCCTCTTCAGCTTATCTGAAAATACTAGAACCAGAAGAAACCAATCACAAAATACATACACTATACCTACCCACATTCGAAACCCCAATCACACCACCAGCACTAGAGCCTTTACATACATTGCTTCAGCACTCTAGAATGAGCTCCCAGAAAACTTGAGAGTAATAAAGGACTTACGATCATTCCAAAAGGAACTCAAAAACCCATCTATTCATCGACAGCCAACAACACAATGTAGCTAAATTACTATTCCTATCTATGTTAACATGTGGACAAACGAGACCCCTTTCCTTCCTGTCCCTCCCCAACCCCCCCCCCACCCGCTCACCCAAATTGTACATAATGTATTATAGTTATGTGTTAAACTTCGCTAGTTTTGTAAGTTGATCATTGTTCAATGTAAAATTCATTGTTATATGTAAACTGCCACTGATCTCTGGAAGAGGCGGAATATAAAAGCTTTTAAATAAGTAAAATTGCCCCTTTGATCTGACACTTGGTGTTAACACATATTTGAAACAATTCTACAGATCTCTTGCCCCCTATCTGGAAGGCCTCTTTGCAAGGGTCTCTAGAAACCATTTATTCCTATTCCTATTCCTCCTTTTATACTAAGCTATACTTGGATTTGATTTAAATTAAAATCTATCTACTGATACTAGGCCCCGACTGAGTCAGCAAATACACTGGATTCTAAAATACACAGATTAATCAGCTTTTAATCCAAAGATTTCCCTTTTCCCCATAGTTCAAATGAACTGAGTTAGGATGCTGACTCAATATTTCTCAGATCTAGCCTCAGAGCGTCTGTGCTCCAGGTCACTGCTTGTCTGCTCTGATTGTCCTTGCTGCTCTTTGCTGGTTTTGGTGATAGCAGATTATATCAGACTGGTCTTTGTTACTTTTCATGTACTGACTGAGAGAGATGGGAGACAGCTCATTGCACATGTCTACTTATCCTCCTGCAAACGGAGCTCTGTTGAGAGCAGGTGTGAGACTGGGTTGCCAGTGGTGGAAATGCTTTGCTAGGTGTGGACTGTGTAGATGTATGAAAATGACTTTTGGGTGTTTAAATAATTCTCTGTTGCTCTCCCTCAGGTGTTTGATAGCTCAGGCTCCTTTCTGTCCTATATTAACACAATGGCTGACCCTCTCTATGGACCTCAAGGCCTTGCTCTGACTTCAGATGGACACGTCATTGTCGCTGACTCGGGAAATCACTGCTTTAAGGTCTATCGGTACCTGCAGTAACAGGAGAAGCCGAGGAGGACCACATTCCACGCCCTGATTTGAGCCATATAGAAGAAAAATTAATCTATCCCCCTAGAAAAAGAACAATGCAGACTTCTTTCAGCAACCAGCCAGAGGACTGTGCCGCAGAAAGGGAACAAGAGGCCAGCGTGACAGCACTGCTCAGACAACTGGCCTTTTCCACTTCCTAACCTTGGACAGTGGGATGAGAGGAGGCATTGGGTAAGCTGCAAGGTGACTTTTGCTTGAAAGTGGGAAGGCAGGATAGGAAGGACTGTGTTTCCTTTCCAAGTGGGAAACTCGGAGCTGCAGGCAATGCCTCTTGTCAAGTAAACCAGCACTGATTCCTCCCAAGGGCTGGGACACAAGCATAGCCAGTGCAACACCATCAAAACATTCACCATCATGGTTGTTACATGGGTAAAAGGCAAAATGCCTCCATGACTTGGCTTCTGTGTTTATAAAAAAAAAAGAATGTATTGTTGTGTTATCATGGGATATGCTGAGAGATGTGAGGGACAGGAGTGAGGCTGACTGGGCTTCTCTATCGCAGGCTGTGCTTTGTGCTCAGCAGGGTGGGAAAGATATGTGGGGTGCTGACTGGTATGGTGATACAGTGCCTGGGTCTTTGCTCCCCCTCCCCCTCCCCTGGATAGATGAGCCATGTTTGAACCCTTGCACACCTGAGATGGGGGCGTGGTGCTGCATACCTCTCACCTTATCTACAGCAGGTGAGGGCTGCACACTGGGCCTGCAGGACCTGCTCTTCTAGGTTCTGGGAAGGGGACTCTCTCCTGTTGTGCCACCATTACCTCCGCTCTGAGTTTGATGGATATATGAGCCAGGGACATTCATTTTCCTTTCACCTTTTAAGAAGTCGAATCAGTGACTGTGCACTGCTAGCAAATAGGTGATCTTTCCTCCCTCTATCTTTAAAGGAGAAGGGTAGTGGGGGATAGGGAACCACTCTTTCTCCTACTCCTTGTATCTGCAGATTCCTGCCCAAGGAAGAACAAGCAGATTTCCCTTTTCCTCTGTGGACTCCAGCAAGCAAATCCATAATCGCTTCTCCCCCTCCATGACGGCTATTGAATGGGAAATAATTCCAGCCTTAAGCAACTCAGAAGACATACTGAAGCTGGTGAGAGGGGAGGGGGAGGGTTAGAGCAACACAGAAAACACCCTGAAGACAATGAGAAGGGAGGGGCATTGAGAAGGTTAGAGCAATGTAGGAGACACGGGGAAGACGGTGAGAGAGAAGGAGAGGGGGAGGGTTAGAGCAACACAAGAGAAACACTGAATATGGTGAGAGGGGAGGGGAGAGAGAGCAACACAGCAAACACCCTGAAGACAGTGAGAGAGGAGGGGAGGGGGAAAGTTAGAGCAATGCAATAGAAAGACTGAAGATGGTGAGAAAGGAGGGAAGGGGAGAGAGCAGCACAGAAAACACCCTGAAGACAGTGAGAGGGGAGGGGAGTGGAGAGGGTTAGAGCAATGTAGGAGACATCCAGAAGACGACGAGAGAGGAGGGGAATGGAGAGGGTTAGAGCAATGCAGGAGATCCGGAAGATGGTAAGAGAGGAGGGCAGGAGAGAGAGTTAGAGCAATGCAAGAGAAAAACTGAAGATGGTGGGAGAGGAGGTGAGGGGCGGGGCAGGGAGAGGGTTAGAGCAACGCAGGAGATCCGGAAGACGGTGAGAGAGGGGAGAGGGTTAGAGCAACTCAGGAGACACCAGGAAGATGGTGAGAGAGGAGGGGAGAGGGTTAGAGCAACGCAGGAGACACCTGGAAGATGGGGAGGGGAGAGGGTTAGAGCAACTCAGGAGACACCCGGTAGATGGTAGGAGAGGGGAGAGGGTTAGAGCAACGCAGGAGACACCCTGAAGACGGTGAGAGGGGAGGGGAGAGGGTTAGAACAATGCAGGAGACACCCTGAAGACAGTGAGAGATAGGAGTTGCAGCCATAGACCGAGAAGCCATCTTAGACAGATACAGAAATAGTCCCAACTGTATTAATTACCACTGGCATGATTAGAGAGAACTTCAGAGTGAACCTTGGTGTGCTGCCAGTATGTATGACATCCTGTGGGCTCCAGCAGGAGGCGCTGTTTTGCACAGTACACTTATGACGGCCTCAGAGACAAGCTACTGCTGCTTTCTGTAGCGCCGCTGTACATACTGAGATCATACCTGACATAGTGCGAAAGCTCATTCATAAGCCTTGCTATCATGGTAACTCTCGTGCACAAAGACCTAAAGGAGAAATACAGGAGGGGAAGGGGTTAAGCAAGAGGTTACTAAAGTGACAGAAAGAAGCAGAAGGGAGAGAGACAAACCGAAAGAGTGAAAAGATGGAGGAGGAAATGGTGGGGTGGCAGAGGTGAAAGATATCGGCAGATGGGTGAAAATGAGATGGGTGGTGGTGCTTGTTTCTCTCTCTCCTACCAGTAATGGGGTGGAAGGGGGCTGCACTAAGACTCCAGGGATTCTGCAGACCCTCTTCCATGCTCTCATCGGTCTGCGGGGCCTGGGTTCCCCTTTTTAATATGTGTTTCCATGGATAACTATGGGGGCATTTCTGCTCTAGGCTTCCTTTGCCATTGGGGGAAGAAGGGGCAACGGCACAATGACATTGCGAGTGTGAACTGTAAGCTTTTTTAGAATGGGGAAAGGGGAAGAGTACTGAAGGGTGACCCTGGGAATTTAGGTGCTTCTAGTTTCCTTTTGTGGGTAGGGGGTGGGGGGAATGTATGCACTTTAGAGTTGCTTGGCACTGGGAGGCAATGTCAGGGTGAGAGAGGTGTGCAGGGCAGGCTTCCTTGGTCATTTATGCCCTGGAGTAGAGATGCTGCCTGCTTCTTGTGCAATATTCAGTCCTTATCTGTTTGCTGCCATCGGACTAGTCTGGCCTCAGCCATGCTCCAGAAGAGAGATCCTTCCTTTCTAACCAGGCGCTACAGAAGAAATACACTTAGTAGTACTGCTACTGTTCAGGCTTTACTTGAAGAAAACATAAAATGCCCCAAAATGCCAATGTTCAGGGTTTTCATGCATTTTGTTTGCAAAGCCCTGTTTGTAAAAGTATTTGCAAGTTTGCTCCTGCACTAATGTAAATTTTACAGATAGGCTGTTACATATGAAACTTTATTTTAACTCAGAAGTAATGAGCTGCTTCTATGCAAAGCAGCTTATTATTTATGCATGTTGTATAAACCCATTATGTACAAAAGGCTTTACGGGCCTGTATTTACACATCAATGAGGTGCACTTGCCTTTACTGGTGATTTGCTCGTAGTTGATTATCTTGCCAAAGGTCAGTTGGAGCTCATTTAATCCATAGCCACCCTGCTAGAAGGGACCAGTAGCCACAGGAAAGTCTGTGGCTTAGTACATGGACCTCTAGCTGAGGATAATCTGAAAGCCATTCCACACATGCGAACAACCCCTTCCTGGTTTTCCCTCATCTTATTTCTTAGCAGAGCGTCATTCATGGATCTTTCCAGCCAATCTCTTTCAAACAGAAGAGTCAAAGTTCTACAAGTGATCCGAAACCCTCATATTTCAGAAATGGTTCTACACAATGCGGTCACCAAACCTCATAACTGAATTTGAAATATGTTTTCATTTTTATATTGCAATAATCTAACTTTGTAATCATAAGGCCCCGCTGGCTATTACAAGTGGCTAATTGCCTGCAGGGAAAAGCAGATATTTTTTTGCTATTGCTGAGATGTGTGGAAAGTCTTAAAACTAACGCCTAGTCCTATGTTGAATGTAATACAAAGCACGTGGGTAAAAGATATCTACAGGCTTCATCCCAAAACACAGCTTTTGAACATTTCTCCACCTATCACATTTCAGGAAACCAGGGACTTCAGCTAACATGTTGTTCTAGATTTAAAGACTGGCCACTGTATTGGTCCTAGTGAAATATTTATTGCTTTGCTCGGCCGTCTGTGCCCACAGAGCCACGTATACAGTGCTTTGTCTAGAAAGAAATGCTTTTCCGGTTAAACAAAAGAAATGATTCTTTCCACGCAGCGACCCTTCAGCATCGGAGCAGAGAAGCGAGTTACCATCAGTGATGGTCAAATGCTTTCCACTTTGTCCCACTGCAGTCACCTTACTCACCAGGTATTTCACTGCCTCCTGTAGCTGAGGTCCTTGTGCCATAGTAGAGGAAATGCTGGTATCAGCCTGTAGAAAACAGCTGAGTATTTCCTTCACTAATGTGACATCAGAGCATCTCTGAGCTTCCTTCCTATACTAATTAAAGCAAGAGAGAGAGGCCTTGCGCACGGAGGACAAAAGCCCAGATACGCAGGCCACAGACTTAATGGCAAAGGGAGCAACTAAGAGAGATGTGGGAAGACTGAAAGGCGGCCTCTGGTGGGGGACCGACAGGCTTCTGCCCCTGAGGGAGAAATGGGAAGGAGGACCCTGGCTTTCAGGAGAGAAGTCATCAACAGCAAAGGGATTGCCGGCGTCCAGTCGGGGTAGCAAGGAGTATAACGAAGGAGGACCTTGAGCACAGTGTGTGTAGAATACTTTTGCATATATGTGCAGCTGTTTTATTTATCTTTGGGTCTGGTTTTGTACTTCTTACTGTGTATGCACTGGGAGTAGAGATAGAGGTCATTTCATTTCATACATGGCTATTGATGTTTTTATAAATTGATTATTGATATTTGTTTTATTTTTCTATGCTGCACCTTAGTTAAAGTAATGAATGTACACAAACAAACATCACATGGAACCTAATATTGAACTACTGATGGACGACCTTTACCTAGTTTATTATTGTGCCATGAAGTCCAAAGATTGACGCTGTTTACGGAAGACGCCATCACACTGGACAGTATGTTCTGAGCCTGCCATCATGTGCTGATCATTTTGGCTTTCTGAGAGCCGGAGATTTGTGCTGTGGGAAGGACTGTGCACTTTTCTTGCTATGTAATATTTTAGGAAGGCTTGCAGGTGCCAGGCTGCAATTCGTTCAGAATAAAAGAGTGCAGTCTTCACGCTGTGTAGAGCCAGCACCGCATGCACCAGACTGGGAGCCCCAAGCACTTTGCGCTTTTGGGAGAAGTACTTCAAGGAAGTAATTTTATAAACCTTTCTCATATGTAAAGTATGTTAAAGTATGCACAGTGCAAGTAGGCGTGCTCTGGGGAGGAGTTTGGGCAGAGTCGTGATTTATGTGCGTGTTTTCTAAATTGTGCGCATACTTGACACACTTTAACGCCTAATCCCAAGAAGCCATCTTCACTGTAGCATCATTTCTGAAGAATTAGTGCTAGTGTTTTATAGAGATAAAAAGTAGGCAGCACCTTGCCTAGTTAATGTAGGTGACCCTCTAAAAGGAGCCAATATTCATCTTTGTATTTGGGAGGCACTGGAAGAGGAGGTGAATGAGCCACCAGAAATAATCGAGCACGGTAGGCTCGGTGGTTCTGCTGAATGGGCTGGGTCATACTGTTATCATCCACTCGCATAGCATATTACACTCATGGATCGGATCACCCTTCATGAAGCAGGTAG
This sequence comes from Ichthyophis bannanicus, assembly GCA_033557465.1. Taxonomy (NCBI): domain Eukaryota; kingdom Metazoa; phylum Chordata; class Amphibia; order Gymnophiona; family Ichthyophiidae; genus Ichthyophis; species Ichthyophis bannanicus. Next base: position 25,814,669 of record CM066035.1, read on the forward strand.
CAGCATTGATATGCCACAGGGCTAGGGCATGTTGGTGGAGAAAGAAAGAATGTGTTTAATTTCACCAGTACCAGAAAAACAAAAATGCAGAAAACTAAATGTAATTGTTGCTATTAACAAAAATCCACCACAAAAATACAAAACAACTCCAAAAATACAAAATTAACTCCATATACAAAAAAGAAAATGTGTATATATATATAACCAAGGGAGCTCAAAATACTTGGGGCACAGAAACTGCAACGTGCTCTGCTCATTTCATCACTGCTCCCAAGGTTACCACAAAATATTTTAAGTCCTTTTGCAACTTGCAATGTTACTAATAAGCCGCTACTCCTGAAGATGCTACAGAGTGGCGAAACTATGGCCAGAGTCGGGGATATGTGACCCATGGCAGTGAAAAGGGCTTGTGGCAGCATTGTGGAGTAGTCCGCTCCTGTCTTCAGTGTAAAGTAGTCTGCTGAACTTTCTTTAATTACCTTGATTTTAGAATCGGACTGCATTGACCTTTTCTTTTAAAGCCTTGAGGAATGAAGAAGGGATTTGTAAAGAGTAAGGGAACAAGAAAGGACACTTATTAATAACATTGCAAGTTGCAAAAGGACTTAAAACATTTTGTGGTAACATTGGCAGCAGTGATGAAAGGAGCGGAGCGTGTTGCAGTTTCTGTGCCCAGAGTATTTTGAGCTCCCTCGGTTTTATATACCGTATATATATTTTTTCTCTTTGGTAAATGGGGTTATTTTTGGTTTTTTACTTTTATGATGGATTTTTCTTATTCTCCAGGACCAAGCAGGAAGTCAGTCCTCACATATGGGTGACGTCGGCGCCGACGGAGCCCTCGCGGAGCAATTTTCCCCAGCTTTCAAAGAAAGCCTTTTGGAATTGCAGCGCGCATGCGCGGTCCCCTTCCCGCCCAAAGGTGCCATCTTGGCCAGTCTTCTTTTTTCCGCGGAGCCCTACAGACGTTGTCTACAAGTCACCGCTGAAAAGTTGATTTTCTTTATTATTTTATTCTTATTTCTTCGGTTCGACGCCGGTCCTTTTTCCATCCGGCCTCGCGACGCCGGTTGCGAGGCCTCCCCTTCTTTTCGGTTTTTTCTGTCCTTAGTGACAAATTCGTGCTTTTTTCACTTTTCCCTGGCGGCACGAACGTTCGACCTCGCAGGGGCCCTTTTTCCCCCGATGGCCGCCAGTGGTTTTAAGAAGTGTGTTAAGTGTAAGAAACTTATGTCTCTTACCGACACACATGATTGCTGCCTCCGCTGCCTGGGCCCAGATCATGAAGAAATAATCTGTGGGGCCTGTGGCAAGATGTCCGCCAAATCCTTGCGGAGTCGGCAGCATCAGAGGGAGAGAATCTTCTCTGACCCCAGCCGTACCCGGACCTCGTCAGAGGCGTCGGTGTCCAGGGAATCTGGCTCTGAACACCGTCGGAGCTCCTCTGAGAGGGGGTCTCCTTCCCGGGAACATCATCGGAGGAAGAAACCCGCGAGGACGGCGTCGGTGGACGCTCCTGGCTCTGCGAGGGCCAGGTCGCATAGCCCCGATAGTCGTCCCGGGTCTTTGGAGCTGGAGCGGCCTTCCAAGCAGCCTCGTCTCGAGATGGACTCGTCTGCTCACGTAAGTGCTGTTGTCCTCGTGGACTCGCCTCCGAGGGGTCCGACGTCGGGCCCGACGCCGTCGGGGCCCGAGTCGGGGGCTGCTGGGTCTCCTGAGTTCGGACTCAGGTTGACGGCCTTGGAGAGCAGCCTAGCTGCCTTCATGGACCAGCAGCGGGCATTGATCGCCGGCCTCGCTGGCGCTTCTGCCCTGACCGCCGGGACGTCGACGTCTAAGTCGACCCCGGAGACCGAGCCGATCCTCGAGTCCATGCGGGCTCGAGTCGATCCTCGGTCGAGGTCCCCTTCGGCCTCCCGTTCGGGGCCGCGGTCGTCGACGCCGACTCCCTCGGCGTCGGGGCGGACGGCGTCTGCGCCCGCCCGGCCAGAGCCGCTCGACTCCTCCTCCGAGGAGTCCGCCTGGGAATCCGAGGTGGAAGAGTCACCTGATTCTTTTCAGACTCTGTGTATTCCTTCGGACTCCCCCGAGTCCGAACCTCGGAGACAGTCCCCTCCGGAGGATGCCCGGTTCTCGGACTTCGTGAGGGATATGGCCAAGGCCTTGGCCTTCCCTGCGGATCCCGAGGAGGAGCCTCGAGCCGAAGAGCTCGATGCCCTCCAGTATGACTCTCCTGCAAAGGAGCATTTTACTGTACCGGTTCCTCCGATGCTGGAACGACTTCTCTTCCGCATGTGGGAGAGCCCGGCGTCGTCGCCGGTATTAAGCAAGCGGGTCGATGCCATATATCAAGTCCGCAAGAGCCCTGGCTTCCAAAAAGCACAGCTACCGCACCATTCCATGGTGGTGGAATCGGCCATGCATAGGCTCAAGAGCCAGAAGATGCACTCCTCGGTGCCTCCCGGCAGGGAAGCCCACAGCCTGGATGGCATCGGTAAGAAGTGTTTCCAGGGCTCTATGCTTGCTTGTCGGGTCCAGACTTACCAGCTCTACATGGGCATGTATCTCAGGGACCTGGCTAAGGAGATAGCCGGATTCTCTGCTGGTCTCTCCGAGGAACCTTTGCGGAGGTTCCTGGCCTTGTCCACTGGTATTCGAGAGTGCTCAAAGTTTATCTCTCGAGCAGCCTATGATGGCTTTGAGGCATCGGCTCGAGTAGCCGCAGCCGGCATCGGGGCCTGCCGACAGGCTTGGCTTCAGTCATCCGACCTCGAGCCCTGGGTGCAGGACAAGTTGGTCGATGTCCCCTGCAGAGGTGAAAACCTCTTTGGCAAACCTATGGACAAGAAGGCTGCACAACTCGAGACGGAGACTCTCACCAGGACTCGGCTCTCCAGGAAAACCTCTGCCCCTTCCCAGAAGAAGAAGGGCTCGGGGAAAAAGCCCTTTTACCCGAGGAAGACGGCTGCCTATAAACACTACCCTCATTATCAGGCCTCCGTCGCTCCCCAACAGGGCCAGCAGGCCAAGGGACGGGGTAACAGGTCCCGTAGGCAGCAAGCCCCCAAGCCTGCGCCACCGGCCCCTGCTCCGCAGGGTGGGGTTTTTTGACTCTTTCAGCATAGCCTCTCCCCCTCCGCTGGTTCCTCTCAGCACGGGAGGCCGGCTGGTCCACTTTGCCCACAGGTGGTCCAACGTCACGTCAGATACCTGGGTGCTCCACATAGTCCGAGAGGGCTATCTTCTACACTTCCACCAGGTACCTCCCCCCTACTTTCCAGGGGAGCCTCTGCGACCCCCTCTTCACCGGGACTTACTCCTTCAAGAGTTGGCAAGTCTTCTTCAGGAACAGGTGGTGGAACCGGTGCCCCACCACCTGAGAGTTCAAGGCTTTTATTCCAGGTACTTCCTGGTACCAAAGCGAACTGGAGGCCTCAGACCCATCCTGGACTTGCGGAACCTCAACAAGTTCCTGGAAAGGGAGAAGTTCAAGATGCTTACCCTTGGAATCCTGCTGCCCTACCTCCGGCAGGGAGATTGGCTATGCTCCTTGGATCTAAAGGATGCCTACACTCACATCCTCATCCACCCAAGCCACCGACAGTACCTAAGGTTTGTGGTGGCAGGCAATCATTACCAGTACAGGGTACTGCCTGTGGCCTATCCTCCGCACCACGAGTCTTCACAAAATGTCTCGCAGTGGTGGCGGCTCATCTCCGGCTTCCAGGCGTCTTTGTCTTCCCTTACCTAGACGACTGGCTCATCAGAGCACCGTCCTCCACGGAGGCCACTCACGCCACGCAACGTACTGTGGCTCTGCTCCAGTACTTGGGCTTTGTCATAAACTTCGAAAAGTCCACTTTGCTCCCCTCTCAGGATCTCGAGTTCATCGGCGCCAGGTTAAACACGCTTCAAGCGCGAGCCTTTCTGCCGCTCGACAGGGCGCAACGGCTCATGGCTCTCGCCAGCCGCTTTCACAGCCATTCCCGGGTCTCGGCCAGGCACTTTCTGAAACTGCTCGGCCACATGGCTTCCACGGTCCATGTGACCCCCAATGCCCGCCTGAATATGCGGCCTGCTCAATGGTGCCTTCGCTCACAATAGCGTCAGGCCTCGGGGAGACTAGCGGACTCAGTACGAATCTCCAGCCCGCTGATCTCTTCTCTGCGGTGTTGGCTTCATCTGCCCAACCTAGTGCTCGGAATGCCTTTTCAGTCTCCTCCGCCTGTTCAGGTGCTGACGACCGACGCTTCTCTCATGGGTTGGGGAGCACATTGCCAAGGGACATGTACTCAGGGTCTCTGGACCCCGTGGGAATCTGCCCAGCAGATCAACTTCCTGGAGCTCAGAGCGATCCGCCTGGCTCTCCGGGCCTTCTCCCACCTTACTGCTCGCCAGTCCGTCCTCGTCCAGATGGACAATCAAGTGGCCATGTTCTGCGTGAACAAACAAGGGGGCACGGGCTCCTTCCTTCTCTGTCGGGAAGCACAAAAGCTCTGCGCTTGGGCCGTCAGTCGAGGGATCCTCCTCCGAGCTGTCTACCTCCCAGGTCAAGAAAATTACCTGGCAGACAAACTGAGCAGAATCCTCCAACTACACGAGTGGAGATTGAACCCGTTGGTGGTCCAAAGGATCTTTCTCCAGTGGGGCCTCCCCACGCTGGATCTCTTTGCCAGTCCTCTGAACAGGCAACTTCCTCGGTTCTGCTCTCGGGAACCGCATCCCCTCCGAGTAGCGGCGGATGCTTTTCTGCTCTCATGGTCCACGGGCCTTCTGTATGCCTTTCCTCCCATGCCGCTGGTGTCTCGAACACTTTTCAAGGTTCTCCAGGACAAGGCTTCGCTGATCCTGATAGCTCCCCGGTGGCCCAGGCAACCGTGGTTCCCACTTCTGATGCAACTGGCGGTAGATACTCCGTTGCCTCTGGGGTTTCAACCCGATCTCCTGACCCAGGATCAGGGGTCTCTCCTACACCCCAACCTCAGGTCTCTTCATCTGATGGCCTGGCTGCTGAAAGGGTAGTCCTTGCTCCCCTCCTGCTGCCTCCTGAGGTGGAAGAGGTCGTGCTAGCTTCCAGGCGACCCTCTACCCGGAAATCCTACGCCCTTAAATGGCGTCGCTTCTCCACCTGGTGTACTCAACAGTCTCAGGACCCCTTCTCCTGCTCGGTGTCGGTGGTCTTGCAGTACTTGCTTTCCCTCTCCAATCTTGGACTGAAGTCCAACTCGGTCAAGGTTCACCTCAGTGCTATTTCGGCACATCATGTGCCGGTGGAAGGCAGACCTCTTTCCGGCCATCCTCTCGTGGCACGGTTCTCCCGAGGTCTCCTTCTCCTTAAGCCGCCTTTGCGCCCCCCAGCCCCGACTGGGACCTGAACGTGGTTTTGCAGCGGATCACCTGTCCGCCTTTTGAACCCATGGCTACCTGTTCTCTCCGTTTTCTTTCTTGGAAAACCTTGTTCCTGGTAGCCCTCACTTCCGCTAGACGCGTTAGTGAACTGCAGGCCCTAGTGTCTGATCCCCCTTACACTAGGTTCTACAAGAACAGGGTAGTCCTGCGGACTCACCCTAAGTTTCTTCCAAAAGTGGTTTCCCCTTTTCACATCAATCAGGAGGTGGTGCTTCCGACCTTCTTTCCCAGGCCACACTCCAGCCGAGCTGAGATGGTCTTGCATACCCTGGACTGTAGAAGGGCGCTTAACTTCTACCTTGATCGTACGCGGGAGCACCGTAAGACTGTTCAGCTCTTCCTGTCTTACGACCCTAATAAATTAGGGCTTCCTGTCTCCAAGCGTACTCTGTCCATCTGGGTAGCTGACTGTATCGCTTGGACCTATGGGGCGGCCGGCCTCTCGTTGGAAAGTCGAGTCACGGCTCATCGTGTTCGGGCGAAGGCTGCGTCAGTGGCTTACCTCCGCTCTGTTCCATTGGCAGACATCTGCCGGGCCGCTACTTGGTCTTCGAGCCAGACTTTTGCAACCCATTACTGCCTCGAGAGGGAGTCCTGCAGGGACAGTGCTTTCGGACAGGCAGTCCTCCGTAATCTCTTCGAGGTTTAAGCAACTCCTACCCTCCATCCCGGATGTTGGGCTACCGGTTGGAGATTAGTCAGAGAAGATTCCTTCCTTCTGTGCTGCTGAGCTAGAGGGAGCTCATTTTTGTGCTTAGGGTCTCCGGTAGCCTTAAGCTTGGGAGTCCCATATGTGAGGACTGACTTCCTGCTTGGTCCTGGAGAAAGCGTAGTTACTCACCTGTAATAGGTGTTCTCCAGGAGCAGCAGGAATCAGTCCTCACAACCCTCCCTCCTCCCCGTGGAGTTGCAGTCATATGATTTAGTTTTTGCAAATTTTTTTGCTGTCTTTTTCGCTATGTCATCAGACTGGCCAAGATGGCACCTTTGGGCGGGAAGGGGACCGCGCATGCGCGCTGCAATTCCCAAAGGCTTTCTTTGAAAGCTGGGGAAAATTGCTCCGCGAGGGCTCCGTCGGCGCCTATGTCACCCATATGTGAGGACTGATTCCTGCTGCTCCTGGAGAACACCTGTTACAGGTGAGTAACTTCGCTATACCAATGATTAAATTTAATTTTCTGCATTTTTGTGTTGCTGGTATTGTATTACTTTTGCAGAAACAATAAGGATTTTTTTGTATTTAATTTAACCGGTGACAGGAAAGATCTGATGTAATCGTGTTGACAGCACAAAGTTAAACTAATCACTACACCACAGAAATTTGTAAAACTAAGGCCAAGGCCCTCTACCAGCTTGATGGCTACATCCTGGTCCTGAGAAAGGTCAGAGAATCTATGTTGAAGTAGCTGGTACAATGTTTAATCATGGTGTTTTTCCCTGTCCCAAAACCTTACCCAAAGCTATCACCTAGCACCTTACCATATCTTTCATGTCTTAATCTTTTTCCTTACACCTACCCAGTTCTTACAGTAACCCCTACTACTCAAGCTTTAACCTTTAGACTTTCACACATTCATCTCTGAGCACTTGCCATAATCTCCATTCCTCTGATCCCATCTCAAATCCTGACCTCAACAGCTATTCCTTAATTCTTGGTCTGTGCCAAATTCTAAATTCTGTCAACTTTAAATGCTTAATCCAACCCCATGTGGGGACCCCACAACAGGTCGAGTTTTCAAGATCTGCACAATGAATATGCATGAGAAACTGCAGAAGTGATCAAGCAGAATAATTATAAATGCCATCCTTCAAAACCATCTTAACATGCACAAGTATCATAAGCTAACACTTAACCTCTATGGTCCATTGTAGTGAACAAAACTATTAATATTTTTAGGGAAAAAAGGTAATTTCTTTAAAATGAATTAAACTATACTTAGGGGTATTTTTACTAAGCCGGGCTAATGGTTAAGATGTGCTAGTTGTAACTAGGTCTCATTCAGTGAGACCTAGTTGCCTTAACCATTAGACCAAAATAGCAACTACATGCAATGAAGGTCTCAGTAATCCTTTGGCATCATTGTGCTGACTTTCGCCTTAGCACAGTGAGTATGCCTAGTAACATCAGCGACCTTCTCATTCAAGCTTGTGCAAGCAGTCATAGAGGGCTATAGATAATCTATTCTTAAGCTTTTCAACCACCAAGATCCAAAATATTTCACTTAGCTCCTCTGTCTCAACTTGCATCTGTTTAATACAGTAATCCCAACGCCAATCCCCGGCACCGATCTTGCGTTTCACTTTGTTGGTTTCTTCAGGGGAATGTTCTTTGCTTGCTTAATATGTAGTACTCAACCGCTGCCTGCATTCAACAAAGCTCACAACATAAGTCTCCACTCCGAGACCAAATACTCTCTTCCTACCGAGCCAAGAACGCCGCGCATTATTTCATGAAAGACGTTTTGAAAAGATTAGAGATTTGTGTCTCTCCTGTGGTTAATAATGAACGATTGAGTTTGCTACAATTGACAGAAAAGCGTTCAAAATCTGACTAAGTAATTTTGTGTGTTAACCATTAGACCGGCTTAGTGAACATACTCCATGTCCCATTCCAACAGGGCTCTGAGGTTCGAATATGGCCAGATGCCCTACTTAAATTATTCACTCATATGTCTTGAAGATCCTTTGTTGCTTTTCACACCATGAGATCAATATGATATTAATCAACAAAGAGGACGTTCAGGACATATGAGTGAATGTGCACTAATTTAAGTATTGCTCCTTAAAGCAGAATTTGGGCATCTGGCCATATTCAGATCTCAGCATTGTGTCAGAGCTCGACATGGAGATTAGCTAAATACAGTTTAGTTCATGTTAAAGAAATTCAAACAAATTATCTAAAAATCTGACTAGTTTAAGTAGGAATAACAATTGTTCATTAAAATGAACTGTTAACTTATGATACTTGCACAGTGTAAATGATGGTCCTACAAAAAAAGCTTTGAAGTTTGTTGTTTGTAATTACTGGGCTTGATCACCTTTGCATTTTAACAATTGACCCCCATTTTTTTGTGAACTTTTGTTGGATGAAATAAAGCTGCCTGATTGGGAGACCCAGGATAAGCAAGTTTGTCATGTATGTTTGTTGTGAAAATCTGATGGGTTGTGGAGTTCCTAAAATGGGTTGAAGAAGCCTTGGCCTAATCCAAATCATTCCCTGAGAGTCGTTTTGCTTACACTGACATGCCCAGCAATGAAAACGCCAAGGGCAGGTGCACTCAGCATTGACTTTGATATGTGCCATTCTGTTCTGTTGCTTTTACACATGTGTAAAGCTGTTGGCCTTGGAAAAGGCAGTGACCCCTTTGATCCTAAAATTGTTTGACTCATACACAGAGCTTTGTATTCTAAAGATGAACATGTACCAAAGGAAGGGGGGGGGGGGGGCATTGAAAGCAGAGCACATACAAGGAACGAGAGGGGGACAGATTTTACTGTATGTACAAAATAATCTCTCAATAAAATTATTCACATGGTTTTGCTCTGGTGGTTTTATTTTTATGTTTCTTCTGCAAATCTAAAATGTTTAAGTGTCACTATGGGATGTGCAAATAGACACTTCCTTCACCCACGCTCTGATGCGGAGTAATGTTAGGCTTGTGGTAAATGCACAGAAATCAGCAGTGCTACATTCTGGCTGCTCTCTGTATGCCTGCCCTTATGCTGGACATGGAGGTTAAATAGCAGGGTCAGGGGACTGGTATTGGGGCGAGGAACTCTTAGAAAGAGGTGCGTGAACATGCAATGTAGCAAGTGCTAAAGCAGGCAAGATAAACTTTGTGGTGATTTCCAAACCCATCGTGAGGGACCCCAGTATATTTGTATTGAGTATAGATGAAGAGAAAGGGGATTTGGATTTAGCTCATTCCTTTTCAGTAGTAGGTCAGGGACAGTAGCTATTTCCCAGTCTGGAGATGTTATGATCTAAGTTTGTGCCTGAAGCGACAAAGGATTAAGTGCAGGATTTTTCTTACTGAGCAGCAGCACCCAAGAAATCTGCTATGAGACTGGTGCTTTTTAATATATTGGAATTGGGAACAACAAGCAAGGTACTTAAATTTGCACATGATCAATGGCATACTAACGGTGGAGTGGTGGGTGCGGCCCACCCCGTGTGCCAGCTGGGAGGAGGGTGCACCTCTGCCGGGCCCATGGAAGCAGTAAACCAAACTTACATTAAAGCTGAATTTTCCATAGTGCCTCATGTTCCAAGGGCCGGCCGCTCTTTCCTCAGAGCTGAAGTCTTGTGAATCATAAGGCTTCTAGCAGGAGGGAAGAGCAGGTGGCCCCTGGAGTGCAAGGCACTATGGCAAAGCCAGATTAAACAAAGTTGTTAAAACCCAAGAGGATTGTGAAAACTTGCATGAGGAGCTTGATAAATTGGAAGACTGGGCATCCAAATGGCAGATGAAATTTAATGTGGACAAGTACAGACTTATGCACTTAGGAAAGAAAAACCCAAACTAGGGTTACTGGATGCAAGGTTCCGCATTAGGAACCACAACCCAGGAAAAGGATTTAGGTATCATCGTGGATAACATGTTGAAACCCTCCGCCCAGTGTGCAGCAGCGGCCAAGAAAGCAAATAGAATGCTAGGTATCATAAAGAAAGCAATGGATTTAAAAACAAAGAATATTATATTGTCTCTGTCTCATTCCATTGTGCGATCACACCTTGAAAATTGTGTGCAATTCTGGTCACCGTATCTTTAAAAGGATATAGCGGAATTAGAGAAGGTACAGAGAACAAGCTCAGATGACAAGACTTCGACTTTCATACTTTGGACACATCATGCGAAGAGAGAGATCATTAGAGAAAGACATCATGCTTGGCAAGGTAGAAGGTCAACGCTAAAGATGAAGGCCAGCCATGAGATGGATCGATACAATAACAGCAGCTTCGGGTGCCAGTCTGTCAACAATGAACCACTGCACTGAAGACTGAACACAATTTAGGACAACTATCCAGAGAGTCGCCATGAGTCGACACCGACTCAACGGCACTTAACAACAACAACAAAGAAGAGCCATCAAAAAATGGTAAAAGGGATGGAAGGATACCCCTATGAGGAGAGGCTTAAAAGGTAGGGTTTTTCAACCTGGAAAAGAGACAGCTCAGGGGAGACATGAATAGAGTTCTATAAATTCACCAGAGGCAGGTCTTGTCAGACAAATCAGATTTATTTCTTGACTGGGTGAGCAAGGAGTTGGACCGAGGGAGAGCCCTAGATGTGGTGTATTTCGATTTCAGTAAAGCCTTTTGACACTGTTCCTCACAGGCGACTTATAAACAAACTGAGCACCCTAGGGATGGACCCTAAAGTTACTGCTTGGGTTAGAAATTGGTAGGGTGGGAGGTGATAAAGAGTACAGGTAAATGGAGCTCACTCTGAGGAGAAGGATGTTACCAGTGGTGTGCCCCAGGGATCTGTCCTTGGTCCGATTCTTTTTAACATCTTTGTTAGTGATATAGCGGAAGGGCTGTCGGGTAAGGTTTGTCTCTTTGCTGATGATACCAAAATCTGCAATAGAGTAGACACCCAGGAAGGTGTAGATAACTTGAGGAGAGATCTAGCTAAGCTTGAAGAATGGTCTAGAATTTGGCAGCTGGGATTTAATGTTAAAAAATGTAAGATTATGCATTTAGGCTGCAGCAATCCAAGGGAGCAATATAGGTTGGGGGTGAAGTATTTTTGTCCACTAAAGAAGAGCGGGACCTAGGCATGGTTGTGTCTGATTATCTTAAAGTAACTAAACAGGTAGAAAAGGTGACAGCAAAAGCTAAAAGGATGCTTGGGTGCATACGGAGAGGAATGGCTAGCAGAAAAAAGGAGGTGATAGTGCCTCTGTATAAGTCTTTGTGCGACCTCATTTGGAGTATATTGTGCAATTCTGGAGACTGCACCTTCAAAAGGATATAAATAGGATGGAGTCAGTACAGAGGGTGGCTACTAAAATGGTTAGTGGTCTTCATTATAAAGCATATAAGGACAGAATTAAGGATCTTAATATGTACACCTTAGAGGAAAGAAGGGATAGAGGTGATGTGATTGAGATGTTTAAATACCTCCATGGCATAAATGTACAGGGGGAGAGCCTCTTTCAATTGAAAGCAAGTTCTGCTATGAGGACATGGGATGAGGGTGAAGGGGGATAGATTCAGGAGTGATATGTGGAAATATTTATTTACAGAAAGAGTGGTGGATCTCTGGAATAGTCTCCCAGTGAGGTGGTAGAGATGAGGGCAGTATCTGAATTCAAAAAAGCATGGGACAAACACAGAGGATGTCTAAAGGGAAAAAGGGGACTGTTGTAGTTTTTGATATGGAAGCACAGACTAGATAGGCCATGTGGTCTTTTTCTGTTATGTTTCTAATGAATGTAGTAGAATTGGTAAACATAGATCGATTCTTTACACCATCAAAAAGTAGAAAGACTAGGGGACATGCAATAAAGCTGTAGTAAAAGCTATTAGTGTAGCTGGGTTTCAAAAAGGTTTGGACAAGTTCCTGGAGGAAAGGTCCATAAACCATTATTAAAGAGGATCTAGGTAATCCACTGCTTTCCCCAGTGCAAGCATTATGGAAACTATGTCTTTTTCGGAACAGTTGGCCACTGTTGGAAACAGGTACTGGGCTTGATGGACCTTGGTCTGAGCTAGTATGGCATTTCTTATGTTCTTATAAATTTGCCATGCAGTCTCGGGGGGGGGGGGGGCGGGTGGTGGTGCCGGTGCCTGCCCCAGGTGCAGAGGGGTCTGGGAGTGCCCTTACCCATGACACCAAATTATTCAATTGTTAAATTGCCTGCGGATTGTGAGAAACTGTAGGGGGACTGTGCAACCAAATGGTAGGTGCAATTTAATGTGAACAAGTGCAAAGTGATGCAGGTAGGAAACGATAACCCAAACTATAGATACACAATGCTACGTTCCACTTTGTGTCACCGTCCCAGAGAAGGAACTGGAGGTGATTGTAGACATTACATTAAAATCTTCTGTGTGTGACTGTGGCCAAAAATGCAACCGGAATATTAGGAAGGGAAAGAAAATGAAACAAAGGCTATCATAATGCTTCTGTATTGCTCCATGGTGCGACCTCATCTTGAGTATTATGTACGATTCTGGTCTCTACATTGCATAAAAGATATGGCGGCATTAGAAAAGCTACAGCGAAGGGCGATGAAAATGATAAATGGGATGGAAGGCAAGGCTAAAACCTGGAAAAGAAACAGCCGAAGAGAGATATGCCAGAAGTGTACAAAATCTTGAGTGGCGTGTAACGGTTTGACACAAATCAAATGTTCACACTCAGAAAATATAGGGCCAAGAGGACATGCCATGAATCTGGAAATTAAGATATATATTTTTTTCTCAGCATATAATTGGTCTTTGGAACTCACTTAATCTACCCCTTAAAATACCTTCATCGGTCCTTTCCTCCTCCCTTCTGGAGCGGTGCTTTGTTCAATATTGGAGAGCTTTGGGGTATATCAGGTACTTGGGATCTGGATTGGCCACTTCTAGAAACAGGCCATGCAGCTTGATGGACCTTTAGAAATGTTCTTATTACAACTCAGATTCGAACCAGTTAACTGGGTGAAGGTCAAACTTCAACACAATAACAACATCGCGAGACATGACCTGTGTTATAATATATTAAGTGATACATAAAACCCAAATTTGTCTAAACGTGTAATTCAATAACACTTTTCTTTCTGTTAGTTTTTAAATTTTTAAGAAATATTTTTGAATTCAGTATTTCTTTACTATTGTGGTTTGGTTGGTTATGCTGGAAACTTAAAACCCCTGCTATTGCATGGAATGATGGGAGAGAAAGGGGGGGGGGGGTTAACGGTGGCTTAGGAAATAGCCCATGGGGCAGTTAGAGGTGACCATATCCTGTAGAGAGAAACGTATGCCCCAAAACATTGTGAGAATTATGTAGCAGCTGAAAAGGAGGAACTTGCTCCAAGGAGTTGACAAATATTCATATAAGATTCCTGCTACACAGGGTAGAGCTAGTGATTAGGTAAATGGCAATAAATATAGGCTGTCTATTAAAGGATTCTTTCAGCACAATTACAGGAAGAAAATGAGCTGACATCCCCTGTTACAGATATTAGGTGTGTCCAATTATTTGATCAAAGAAGCCACAAAACAACCTGACATCAATGATGAGGGGAGAGGACCTGGGGTGGGGGGAGTGCAGGACAAGGAGAGGGAGCGGACCTTGGTGGGGGGGGGGGGGTGCAGCGCTGCCCAAGGAAAGGGAGAGCAGCTGAGGGTGTGCAACTAAACAAGGGGGAATGAGTTGGGATGCACTGTTGTGCAGGGAGAAGAAGGTGCTGAGGGTGCAGTGCTGCACAAAGATAGGGGGAGGAGCTAGGGGTGCTGCAAAAGGAGGGGGAGCAGAGCTGAGAGGTGCATCGCTGCACTGTGATAGGGGGAAGAGCTGGAGGTGCTGCACAAAGAGGAAGAACAGAGCTGAGGGATGCATTGCTACACCGTGCTGGGGATTGCAGTGTTGCACAGTGATAGGGGGAGGAACTGGAGGTGCTGCACAAAGAGGAAGAACAGAGCTGAGGGGTGCATTGCTATACCGTGCTGGGGATTGCAGTGTTGCACAGTGATAGGGGGAAGAGCTGGAGGTGCTGCAGAAGGAGGGGGAACAGAGCTGAGGGATGCATTGCTACACCGTGCTTGGGATTGCAGTGTTGCACAGTGATAGGGGGAGGAACTGGGGTGCTGCAAAAGACGGGGAACAGAGCTGAGGGGTGCATCGCTGCACTGTGATAGGGGGAAGAGCTGGGGGTGCTGCAGAAGGAGGGGGAACAGAGCTGAGAGGTGCATCACTGCACTGTGATAGGGGGAAGAGCTGGAGGTGCTGCACAAAGAGGAAGAACAGAGCTGAGGGATGCATTGCTACACCGTGCTGGGGATTGCAGTGTTGCAACAGTGATAGGGGGAGGAACTGGAGGTGCTGCACAAAGAGGAAGAACAGAGCTGAGGGGTGCATTGCTACACCGTGCTGGGGATTGCAGTGTTGCACAGTGATAGGGGGAAGAGCTGGAGGTGCTGCAGAAGGAGGGGCAAAAGAGCTGAGGGATGCATTGCTACACCGTGCTGGGGATTGCAGTGTTGCACAGTGATTGGGGGAGGAACTGGAGGTGCTGCACAAAGAGGAAGAACAGAGCTGAGGGATGCATTGCTACACCGTGCTGGGGATTGCAGTTCTGCGCAGTGATACGTGGAGGAGCTGGGGTACAGTGCTACAGAAGGAGGGGGAACAGAGCTGAGAGGTGCATCGCTGCACTGTGATAGGGGGAAGAGCTGGGGGTGCTGCACAAAGAGGAAGAACAGAGCTGAGGGATGCATTGCTACACCGTGCTGGGGATTGCAGTGATGCACAGTGATAGGTGGAGGAGCTGGGCTACAGTGCTACAGAAGGAGGGGGAACAGAGCTGAGAGGTGCATCGCTGCAGTCTGATAGGGGGAAGAGCTGGAGGTGCTGCAGAAGGAGGGGGAACAGAGCTGAGGGATGCATTGCTACACCATGCTGGGGATTGCAGTGCTGCACAGTGATAGGGGCAAGAGCTGGGGTACAGTGCTACAGAAGGAGGGGGAACAGAGCTGAGAGGTGCATCGCTGCACTGTGATAGGGGGAAGAGCTGGAGGTGCTGCAGAAGGAGGGGGAACAGAGCTGAGAGGTGCATCACTGCACTGTGATAGGGGGAAGAGCTGGGGGTGCTGCAGAAGGAGGGGGAACAGAGCTGAGAGGTGCATCACTGCACTGTGATAGGGGGAAGAGCTGGAGGTGCTGCACAAAGAGGAAGAACAGAGCTGATGGATGCATTGCTACACCATGCTGGGGATTGCAGTGCTGCACTGTGATAGGTGGAAGAGCTGGAATTGCTGCAGAAGGAGGGGGACAGAGATGAGGGATGCATTGCTACACCGTGCTGGGGATTGCAGTGCTGCACTGTGATATGGGGGAAGAGCTGGAGGTGCTGCAGAAGGAGGGGGAACAGAGCTGAGGGATGCATTGCTACACCGTGCTGGGGATTGCAGTGCTGCACTGTGATAGGGGGAAGAGCTGGAGGTGCTGCACAAAGAGGAAGAACAGAGCTGTGGGGTGCATTGCTACACCATGCTGGGGATTGCAGTGCTGCACAGTGATAGGTGGAAGAGCTGGAGGGGCTGCAGAAGGAGGGGGAACAGAGCTGAGAGGTGCATCGCTGCACTGTGATAGGGGGAAGAGCTGGGGGTGCTGCACAAAGAGGAAGAACAGAGCTGAGGAATGCATTGCTACACCGTGCTGGGGATTGCAGTGCTGCACAGTGATGGGTGGAGGAGCTGGGGTACAGTGCTACAGAAGGAGGGGGAACAGAGCTGAGAGGTGCATCGCTGCACTGTGATAGGGGGAAGAGCTGAAGGTGCTGCAGAAGTAGGGGGAACAGAGCTGAGGGATGCATTGCTACACCGTGCTGGGGATTGCAGTGCTGCACAGTGATAGGGGGAAGAGCTGGGGTACAGTGCTACAGAAGGAGGGGGAACAGAGCTGAGAGGTGCATCGCTGCACTGTGATAGGGGGAAGAGCTGGAGCTGCTGCAGAAGGAGGGGGAACAGAGCTGAGAGGTGCATCACTGCACTGTGATAGGGGGAAGAGCTGGGGGTGCTGCAGAAGGAGGGGGAACAGAGCTGAGAGGTGCATCACTGCACTGTGATAGGGGGAAGAGCTGGAGGTGCTGCACAAAGAGGAAGAACAGAGCTGAGGGATGCATTGCTACACCGTGCTGGGGATTGCAGTGCTGCACTGTGATAGGGGGAAGAGCTGGAGGTGCTGCACAAAGAGGAAGAACAGAGCTGATGGATGCATTGCTACACCGTGCTGGGGATTGCAGTGCTGCACTGTGATAGGTGGAAGAGCTGGAGGTGCTGCAGAAGGAGGGGGAACAGAGCTGAGGGGGATGCATTGCTACACCGTGCTGGGGATTGCAGTGCTGCACTGTGATAGGGGGAAGAGCTGGAGGTGCTGCACAAAGAGGAAGAACAGAGCTGAGGGGTGCATTGCTACACCGTGCTGGGGATTGCAGTGCTGCACCGTGATAGGTGGAAGAGCTGGAGGGGCTGCAGAAGGAGGGGGAACAGAGCTGAGAGGTGCATCACTGCACTGTGATAGGGGGAAGAGCTGGAGGTGCTGCACAAAGAGGAAGAACAGAGCTGATGGATGCATTGCTACACCGTGCTGGGGATTGCAGTGCTGCACAGTGATAGGGGGAAGAGCTGGAGGGGCTGCAGAAGGAGGGGGAACAGAGCTGAGGGATGCATTGTTACACCATGCTGGGGATTGCAGTGCTGCACAGTGATAGGTGGCGGAGCTGGGGTACAGTGCTACAGAAGGAGAGGAAGAAAGAAGTAGGTGTATGGCAGTGGCTTAGTTAGAATGGATTTTAATTTGGGGGGGGGATGGGGGCTCAAGGTATACAGCCTGAACTGTGCTAGTTATAGTTCTTCAAATGCACCTGTCAATGGATTTTTAAATAATCTGCAAGCTGTCATGTAGCTGATTATTTTAAATATTTGAAATTATTTCAAGCATATAGCAATCCTTTTGCAGGGCTGGTGCTATCCTTTTTCTGCCCTGTGCAAGTGATTGATTAAGTCCAAGTTTATTCTGATTTTGCTATACGAGAGGGTGTGCTTGGGATGTGCTGCTGCTGCACTCATACCACCACAGGCAAGAAGAAACGTAGCTCTCTCAGGTGCTTTCTAGTGGAGCCTATCACAAGTTTTTCTCTTATCCAAACAATAAATTCAAGAATGTCTGGGAATCCTTTACAAGTGCATTGAGACTGGACAAAGGCTACCAGATTTCTACATAACTTCCCTCCAGGGCCAACTGAGAGAAACATAAAGAAGGAATACGAAACCTTTCATAAGCTCATTCAGAGCCTCTAGCAAACCTGTCATACCATAACAGCACTGCAAAGACTCATAGCACCAACCCTACCTATGAAAAAGGCAGCACTGCAGATGCAATATGCCTCCTTTTGGGAAAAGAGAACACATAGAATTGCTACAGATCCATGAACAGAAAGGCAACACTAGCAGAATAGAAAACCTCAATCATACAGGCAAAACACACCCACCCCCCCCCCCCCCCCCCAAATAAAGAACAAGGGACCACAAATTAGAACCAGAAATATACGGACAAAAATTTAACTGACTACCCCAAAAACACAGACTCTGCATGCAGTGCAACACTGGAAAAAAAGACGACGAAATGGATCGCCACTGCAAATTTAATACAATAAAAATATCTTTTCCACTTTAATTGACAAGGTATTTTATTTTTCCAATTACTGATCAAATTAGAGAAAAATGTTAGGGCTTTGCTTAGCTGCTCCTCCTGAAGTCAAGTTTTCCTTTGGCTGCTGTGCCTCACTGTGACTCCTGCTGCTAATGCCCCCTCCCCCCCCCCTGCCCACCCCACTTCAGAGCTGGAGGTGTGCTGCTGACAGGGAGAGGAGCTGACGGTGTGCTGTTGACTAGGAGATGGGGAGGAATGGGATGTGCTGCTGACTAGGAGAGGGAGAGGAGATGGGGTTGTGCTGATGACTAGGAGAGGGAGACGAGCTGGGGGTGTGCTGATGACTAGGACAGGGAGAGGAGCTGGTGGAGTGCGGCTGTCTAGGAGAGGAACTGGGGATGTGCTGCAGTAGAAGCAGGAGAGGAGCTGCCCTTGGATTGTGAGAGGAGTGACAGATGCAGTGCTGCATGTGGAGTGGGAGTGGAGCTGCCCTAGGATTGTGAGACGGGCGAACAGATGCGGTGCTGCACGTGGAGTGGGAGAGGAGCTTCACTAGGATTGTGAAGGAGCGACAGATGCGGTGCTGCACTTGGAGTGGGAGAGGAGCTTCACTAGGATTGTGAGAGGGGCGACAGATGTGGTGCTGCACGTGGAGTGGGAGAGGAGCTGCATTAGGATTGTGAGAGGGGCGACAGATGTGCTGCACTAGTATTGTGAGAGGGGCAACAGATGCGGTGCTGCACTTGGAGTGGGAGAGGAGCTGGGGATGTGCTGCAGTAGAAGCGGGAGAGGAGTGAGAGATGCGGTGCTGCACTAGAATTGTGAGAGGAGCAACAGATGTGCTGCACGTGGAGTGGGAGAGGAGCTGCATTGGGATTGTGAGATGGGCGACAGATGTGGTGCTGCACTTGGAGTGGGAGAGGAACGACAGATGCGGTGCTGCACTTGGAGTGGGAGAGGAGCTGCACTAGGATTGTGAGAGGGGCGACAGATGCGGTGCTGCACTAGGATTGTGAGAGGGGTGACAGATGTGCTGCACTAGGATTGTGAGAGGGGCGACAGATGCGGTGCTGCACTTGGAGTGGGAGAGGAGCTACACTAGGATTGTGAGAGGGGCGACAGATGTGGTGCTGCACGTGGAGTGGGAGAGGAGCTGCACTAGGATTGTGAGAGGGGTGACAGATGCGGTGCTGCACGTGGAGTGGGAGAGGAGCTGCCCAAGGATTGTGAGAGGAGCGACAGATGCGGTGCTGCATGTGGAGTGGGAGAGGAGCTGCCCAAGGATTGTGAGAGGAGCAACAGATGCGCTGCTGCACGTGGAGTGGGAGAGGAGCTTCACTAGAATTGTGAGAGGAGCGACAGATACGGTGCTGCACGTGGAGTGGGAGAGGAGTGACAGATGCGGTGCTGCACATGGAGTGGGAGAGGAGCTGCATTAGGATTGTGAGAGGAGCGACAGATGCGGTGCAGCACGTGGAGTGGGAGAGGAGCTGCACTAGGACTGTGAGAGGGGCTACAGATGTGGAGCTGCATTAGGATTGTGAGAGGAGCGACAGATGTGGAGCTGCATTAAGATTGTGAGAGGAGCGACAGATGTGGTGCTGCACTTGGAGTGGGAGAGGAGAGCTGCATTAGGATTGTGAGAAGGGCGACAGATGTGGAGCTGCATTAGGATTGTGAGAGGAGCGACAGATGTGGTGCTGCACTTGGAGGGGGAGAGGAGCTGCATTAGGATTGTGAGAGGGGCGACAGATGCGGTGCTGCATGTGGAGTGGGAGAGGAGCTACCCTAGAATTGTGAGAGAGGCGACAGATTTGGTGCTGCACGTGGAGTGGGAGAGGAGCTGCACTAGGATTGTGAGAGGGGCGACAGATGTGGTGCTGCACGTGGAGTAGGAGAGGAGCTGCACTAGGATTGTGAGAGGGGCGACAGATGTGGTGCTGCACGTGGAGTGGGAGAGGAGCTGCACTAGGATTGTGAGAGGGGTGACAGATGTGGTGCTGCACGTGGAGTGGGAGAGGAGCTGCATTAGGATTGTGAGAGGGGCGACAGATGCGGTGCTTCACGTGGAGTGGGAGAGGAGCTGCATTAGGATTGTGAGAGGGGCGACAGATGCGGTGCTTCACGTGGAGTGGGAGAGGAGCTTCATTAGGATTGTGAGAGGGGTGACAGATGCGGTGCTGCACTAGGATTGTGAGACGGGCGACAGATGCAGTGCTGCACGTGGAGTGGGAGAGGAGCTTCACTAGGATTGTGAGAGGGGCGACAGATGCGGTGCTGCACGTGGAGTGCGAGAGGAGCTGCATTAGGATTGCGAGAGGGGCGACAGATGTGGTGCTGCACGTGGAGTGGGAGAGGAGCTTCATTAGGATTGTGAGAGGGGCGACAGATGCGGTGCTGCACGTGGAGTGGGAGAGGAGCTTCACTAGGATTGTGAGATGGGTGACAGATGCAGTGCTGCACGTGGAGTGGGAGAGGAGCTTCACTAGGATTGTGAGAGGGGCGACAGATGCGGTGCTGCACTAGGATAGTGAGATGGGCGACAGATGCGGTGCTGCACGTGGAGTGGGAGAGGAGCTTCACTAGGATTGTGAGAGGGGCGAAAGATGCGGTGCTGCACATGGAGTGGGAGAGGCGCGGCCCTAGGATTGTGAGAGGGGCGACAGATGCGGTGCTGCACGTGGAGTGGGAGAGGAGCTGCATTAGGATTGTGAGAGGGGCGACAGATGCAGTGCTGCACGTGGAGTGGGAGAGGAGCTGCATTAGGATTGTGAGAGGGTCGACAGATGCGGTGCTGCACTTGGAGTGGGAGTGGAGCTTCACTAGGATTGTGAGAGGGGCGACAGAAGCGGTGATGCACTTGGAGTGGGAGTGGAGCTTCACTAGGATTGTGAGAGGAGCGACAGATGCGGTGCTTCACGTGGAGTGGGAGAGGAGCTGCATTAGGATTGTGAGGAGCGACAGAGGTGTTGCTGCACGTGGAATGGGAGAGGAGCGACAGATGTGGTGCTGGACTTGGAGTGGGAGAGGTGTTGCCCTAGAACTGTGAGAGGGGCGCAGGTGCGGTGCTGCACTTGGAGTGGGAGGAGCGACAGATGTGGTGCTGGACTTGGAGTGGGAGAGGAGCTTCACTAGGATTGTGAGAGGGGCGACAGATGCGGTGCTGCATGTGGAGTGGGAGAGGAGCTGCATTAGGATTGTGAGAAGGATGACAGATGCGGTGCTGCACGTGGAGTGGGAGGAGCGACAGATGCGGTGCTGCACTAGGATTGTGAGGGGCGACAGATGTGGTGCTGCACTAGGATTGTGAGAGGAGCGACAGATGCGGTGCTGCAAGTGGATTGGGAGAGGAGCTTCACTAGGATTGTGAGAGGGGCGACAGATGCGGTGCTGCACGTGGAGTGGGAGAGGAGCTGCATTAGGATTGTGAGAAGGATGACAGATGCGGTGCTGCACGTGGAGTGGGAGGAGCGACAGATGCGGTGCTGCACTTGGAGTAGGAGAGGAGCTGCATTAGGATTGTGAGAAGGATGACAGATGTGGTGCTGCACTAGGATTGTGAGAGGGGTGACAGATGTGGTGCTGCACTAGGATTGTGAGAGGGGCGACAGATGCAGTGCTGCACATGGAGTGGGAGAGGTGCTGCCCTAGAATTGTGAGAGGGGCGACAGATGCGGTGCTGCACTTGGAGTGGGAGGAGTGTCAGATGTGGTGCTGGACTTGGAGTGGGAGAGGAGCTTCACTAGAATTGTGAGAGGGGTGACAGATGTGGTGCTGCATTAGGATTGTGAGACGGGCAACAGATGTGGTGCTGCACTAGGATTGTGAGAGGGGCGACAGATGCGGTGCGGCACTTGGAGTGGGAGAGGAGCGATAGATGCGGTGCTGCACTTGGAGTGGGAGGAGCGACAGATGTGGTGCTGCACGTGGAGTAGGAGAGGAGCTTCACTAGGATTGTGAGAGGGGCGACAGATGCGGTGCTGCACGTGGAGTGGGAGAGGAGCTGCATTAGGATTGCGAGAAGGAGCGACAGATGCGGTGCAGCGGCGGCCAAGAGAGCAAATAGAATGCTAGGTATGATAAGGAAAGGAATGGAAAATAAAACAAAGGATATTATAATGCCTCTATATCGTTCCATGGTGAGACCGCACCTTGAATATTGTGTGCAATTCTGGTCGCCGTATCTTAAAAAGGATATAGATTTATTAGAAAAGGTTCAGAGAAGAGCCACCAAAATGGTAAAGGGGATGGAAGGATACTCCTATGAAGAAAGGCTAAAAAGGTTAGGGCTCTTTAACCTGGAAAAGAGACGGCTGAGGGGAGATATGATAGAAGTCTATAAATTAATGAGCGGAGTGGAATGGGTAAACATAGATCGATTGTTTACCTTATCAGAATATAGAAAGACTAGGGGACATGCAATGAAGCTACAGGGTAAACTATTTAAGACTAATAAGAGAAAATATTTTTTCACTCAACGTGTAATCAAACTCTGGAATTTGTTACCGGAGGATGTAGTAAAGGCTGTTAGTGTAGCTGGGTTTAAAAAAGGTTTGGACAAGTTCCTGGAGGAAAGGTCCATAAGCCATTATTAAGAAGGGACCCAGGATATCAATGCTTGAACCAATACAAGCATTGTGGAACCTGTGTCCCTTGGGGAAACTGCTAGGTACATATGACCTTGGTCTGACCCAGTATGGCATATCTTATGTTCTTATGTGGTGTGCATTAGGATTGTGAGAGGAGCGACAGATGTGGAGCTGCACGTGGAGTGGGAGAGGAGCTGCATTAGGATTGTGAGAGAAGCGACAGATGTGGAGCTGCACGTGGAGTGGGAGAGGAGCTGCATTAGGATAGTGAAGGGGCGACAGATGTGGTGCTGCACGTGGAGTAGGAGAGGAGCTGCATTAGGATTGTGAGAGGGGCGACATGTGGAGCTGCATCAGGATTGTGAGAGGGGCGACAGATGTGGTGCTGCACGTGGAGTGGGAGAGGAGCTGCATTAGGATTGTGAGAGGGGTGACAGATGCGGTGCTGCACTTGGAGTGCGAGAGGAGCTGCATTAGGATTGTGAGAGGGGCGACAGATGTGGTGCTGCACTAGGATTGTGAGAGGAGTGACATGTGGTGCTGCCCTAAGATTGTGAGAGGGGTGACAGATGTGTTGCTGGACTTGGAGTGGGAGAGGTGCTGCCCTAGAATTGTGAGAGGGGTGACAGATGCGGTGCTGCACTAGGATTGTGAGACGGGCGACAGATGCGGTGCTGCACGTGGAGTGGGAGAGGAGCTTCACTAGGATTGTGAGAGGGGTGACAGATGTGGTGCTGCACGTGGAGTGGGAGAGGAGCTGCATTAGGATTGTGAGAGGAGCGACAGATGTGGAGCTGCATTGGAGTGGGAGAGCAGCTGCATTAGGATTGTGAGAGGGGCGACAGATGCGGTGCTGCACGTGGAGTGGGAGAGGAGCTGCATTAGGATTGTGAGAGGGGCGACAGATGCGGTGCTGCACGTGGAGTGGGAGAGGAGCTGCATTAGGATTGTGAGAAGGATGACAGATGCGGTGCTGCACTAGGATTGTGAGAGGGGTGACAGATGTGGTGCTGCATTAGGATTGTGAGAGGGGCGACAGATGCGGTGCTGCACTTGGAGTGGGAGGAGCGACAGATGCGGTGCTGCACTTGGAGTGGGAGGAGCGACAGATGTGGTGCTGGACTTGGAGTGGGAGAGGAGCTTCACTAGAATTGTGAGAGGGGTGACAGATGTGGTGCTGCATTAGGATTGTGAGACGGGCAACAGATGCGGTGCTGCACTTGGAGTGGGAGGAGCAACAGATGCGGTGCTGCACTAGGATTGTGAGAGGGGCGACAGATCTGGTGCTGCACTAGGATTGTGAGAGGGGCGACAGATGCAGTGCTGCACGTGGAGTGGGAGAGGAGCTGCATTAGGATTGTGAGAAGGATGACAGATGCTGTGCTGCACGTGGAGTGGGAGGAGCGACAGATGCGGTGCTGCACTAGGATTGTGAGATGGGCGACAGATGTGGTGCTGCACTAGGATTGTGAGAGGGGCGACAGATGCGGTGCTGCACGTGGAGTGGGAGAGGAGCTTCACTAGGATTGTGAGAGGGGCGACAGATGCGGTGCTGCATGTGGAGTGGGAGAGGAGCTGCATTAGGATTGTGAAAAGGATGACAGATGCAGTGCTGCACGTGGAGTGGGAGGAGCGACAGATGCAGTGCTGCACTTGGAGTAGGAGAGGAGCTGCATTAGGATTGTGTGAAGGATGACAGATGTGGTGCTGCACTAGGATTGTGAGAGGGGTGACAGATGTGGTGCTGCACTAGGATTGTGAGAGGGGCGACAGATGCGGTGCTGCACATGGAGTGGGAGAGGTGCTGCCCTAGAATTGTGAGAGGGGCGACAGATGCGGTGCTGCACTTGGAGTGGGAGAGGAGCGATAGATGCGGTGCTGCACTTGGAGTGGGAGGAGCGACAGATGCGGTGCTGCACGTGGAGTGGGAGGAGCGACAGATGCAGTGCTGCACTTGAAGTGGGAGAGGGGCGACAGATGCGGTGCTGCACTAGGATTGTAAGACGGGCGACAGATGCAGTGCTGCACGTGGAGTGGGAGAGGAGCTGCACTAGGATTGTGAGAGGGGCGACAGATGTGCTGCTGCATCTGGAGTGGGAGAGGAGCGACAGATGCGGTGCTGCTCTTGGAGTGGGAGAGGAGCTTGTGATAAGGAAGCTTATCATAGCTCAGGTAGGAGCTATAGAAAAGATGATGTGACTCTGAACAAGCAACCTGTCAGTTCTGGTAGAAGCAAGAAAACAGAGTTTTCACATAAAAGACTACCAGTCCCAGAATGCA
The DNA here is from genome assembly GCA_033557465.1 of Ichthyophis bannanicus. NCBI lineage: Eukaryota > Metazoa > Chordata > Amphibia > Gymnophiona > Ichthyophiidae > Ichthyophis > Ichthyophis bannanicus. The sequence continues at coordinate 25,839,318 of CM066035.1, forward strand.
CCAGGTTTCCAGCAGCCATGAGAGGGGCTGAAGTGAGAAAACGTGTGTGCAATCAAGAGAGCTATGAGGTAATCCCTAAGCACTCATCTCAAAGGGCAGGACCTGATTCAACACAGCTGCGCTGTGTTAGGGAGGAGCACACATTAGGACAGAATAAGAATAGAGCTTATTCTTCAGATAATAGCTTCAGGAAGAGCTTCTGGAAGGGAGACAGCTACAGCAACGGCTACAAGCACCAGCATCACCTGGAGAAGCAGAAGCCAAGCCAAGCGGATAGAGAGAGAAGGAAACTCTCTGGAAGGAAGAGAAGAAAGGCCATTGGCAGGTTTGGGAGAGTCCAAGGCAGTACCCATACTGGAAGGTATTCCAAGTGCCAGCAGAGTCCATTGGACTGGAGGCAGCCAGAGGAATGGAATGGCAGAGATAGGAATCACCAGTGGCTACCTAGGAGAGAGAAGACTGCAAGTGGAAGGGACTTTCAGACCTATGCCAGAAGGTATGTGAGGAAAGATCCAGTGTCCAGGGATCAAGATTGGAAGGCTGGACATCAGAATTGGATTACATACTGGCCAGGCTATACAGAGAGGAATTATGATAGCAGGAGAGGCTCAGGTATGAACACTGATCCAGACCCTATCCATAATAGTGAATGGCAGCAAGGGAATAAGCATTCTCATGATAGTGCCTTAATGAAAGACTCGTCTGTGCCAATGTATGATAGTGACCCTATGCTGATTGATGAAGGGGGAGATACAGCAGATGAAACTATTCATTACATGGACTGTTCTCTCTAAGTGCTATTGCTAGCTTTCTGTGAGCAAACACCTCAGCCATCACAAAGAAACCTAACTTTGTTCTTATTTCCACTGAAAACAGCTCTTAAAGCAGGATTTGGGTTCACACAGTAGCAGCCAGCCAGCTAAAGGCTTTCAGCTGGTCAATTGATAGTAATTAAAGCTGCACCTGATTGTGTGTGTGAGCAAGGGAGAATCACTGCTGGGATCTGCGTGAAAAATAAGCAGAAGTTAACCTAACAAGCAAAGTTTATTCATTTCTTTGTGCCTTTGTATTTGGTAATTATTTGCTAAGAAAACATTAGCTAATTGCCTGACAAGCTGAAGGTTGTTTTCTGATTTGCTTTGTGACTTTGTTATCCATTTAAACACTGCAAGCAAGTAACCTCATTTATATTGCTACCAAGCATATTTGTGCTGGGTGAATTAAACCCCATCAATAAAAGAAGTATTTTATTGGCCTTACCACTGGTTTCACAACTCAATTATTGTCTTCAGCTGTGTTTAGGAGTGAATGAACTACATTACCCACAATACCTTGCAAGAATCATATGAATATATGCATCGTCAAGATTGTGTAAGTTCTCACCCTAGGCAGCCGTATGACAAGCTGCATTAGGATTGTGAGAAGGATGACAGATGTGGTGCTGCACCTGGAGTGGGAGAGGAGCGACAGATGTGGTGCTGCACTTGGAGTGGGAGAGGAGCTGCATTAGGATTGTGAGAGAGGCGACAGATGTGGTGCTGCACTAGGATTGTGAGAGGGGCGACAGATGCGGTGCTGCACTAGGATTGTGAGAGGAGTGACATGTGGTGCTGCACCTGGAGTGGGAGAGGAGCGACAGATGCGGTGCTGCACTTGGAGTGGGAGAGGAGCTGCATTAGGATTGTGAGAGAGGCGACAGATGTGGTGCTGCACTAGGATTGTGAGAGGGGCGACAGATGCGGTGCTGCACTAGGATTGTGAGAGGATCTGCATTAGGATTGTGAGAGGGGTGACAGATGCAGTGCTGCTCTTGGAGTGGGAGAGGAGCTGCATTAGGATTGTGAGAGGGGTGACAGATGTGGTGCTGCACTAGGATTGTGAGACGGGCAACAGATGCGGTGCTGCACTTGGAGTGGGAGAGGAGCTGCATTAGGATTGTGAGAGGAGCGACAGATGTGGAGCTGCACGTGGAGTGGGAAAGGAGCTGCATTAGGATTGTGAGAAGGATGACAGATGTGGTGCTGCACTAGGATTGTGAGAGGGGTGACAGATGTGGTGCTGCATTAGGATTGTGAGAAGGGCAACAGATGCGGTGCTGCACTTGGAGTGGGAGGAGCGACAGATGCGGTGCTGCACTTGGAGTGGGAGGAGCGAAAGATGTGGTGCTGGACTTGGAGTGGGAGAGGAGCTTCACTAGAATTGTGAGAGGGGTGACAGATGTGGTGCTGCATTAGGATTGTGAGACGGGCAACAGATGCGGTGCTGCACTTGGAGTGGGAGGAGCGACAGATGCGGTGCTGCACTTGGAGTGGGAGGAGCGACAGATGTGGTGCTGGACTTGGAGTGGGAGAGGAGCTTCACTAGGATTGTGAGAGAGGCGACAGATGCGGTGCTGCACGTGGAGTGGGAGAGGAGCTGCATTAGGATTGTGAGAAGGATGACAGATGCTGTGCTGCACGTGGAGTGGGAGGAGCGACAGATGCGGTGCTGCACTAGGATTGTGAGAGGGGCGACAGATGTGGTGCTGCACTAGGATTGTGAGAGGGGCGACAGATGCGGTGCTGCACATGGAGTGGGAGAGGTGCTGCCCTAGAATTGTGAGAGGGGCGACAGATGCGGTGCTGCACTTGGAGTGGGAGAGGAGCGATAGATGCGGTGCTGCACGTGGAGTGGGAGGAGCGACAGATGCGGTGCTGCACTTGGAGTGGGAGAGGAGCGATAGATGCGGTGCTGCACTTGGAGTGGGAGGAGCAACAGATGCGGTGCTGCACTTGGAGTGGGAGAGGGGCGACAGATGCGGTGCTGCACTTGGAGTGGGAGAGGGGCGACAGATGCGGTGCTGCACTAGGATTGTAAGACGGGCGACAGATGCAGTGCTGCACGTGGAGTGGGAGATGAGCTGCACTAGGATTGTGAGAGGGGCGACAGATGTGGTGCTGCACCTGGAGTGGGAGAGGAGCGACAGATGCGGTGCTGCTCTTGGAGTGGGAGAGGAGCTGCATTAGGATTGTGAGAAGGATGACAGATGTGGTGCTGCACTTGGAGTGGGAGAGGAGCGATAGATGCAGTGCTGCACGTGGAGTGGGAGAGGAGCTGCTTTAGGATTGTGAGAGAGGCGACAGATGCGGTGCTGCACTAGGATTGTGAGAGGGGCGACAGATGCGGTGCTGCACTTGGAATGGGAGAGGAGCTTCACTAGGATTGTGAGAGGGGCGACAGATGCGGTGCTGCACTTGGAGTGGGAGAGGAGCTGCATTAGGATTGTGAGAGGGGTGACAGAGGCGGTGCTGCACTAGGATTGTGAGAGGAGCGACAGATGCGGTGCTGCACTTTGAGTGGGAGAGGAGCTTCACTAGGATTGTGAGAGGGGTGACAGATGCGGTGCTGCACGTGGAGTGGGAGAGGAGCTTCACTAAGATTGAGAGAGTGGCGACAGATGCGGTGCTGCACGTGGAGTGGGAGAGGAGCTGCATTAGGATTGCGAGAAGGAGCGATAGATGCGGTGCTGCACGTGGTGTGGGAGAGGAGCTGCATTAGGATTGTGAGAGGAGCGACAGATGTGGAGCTGCACGTGGAGTGGGAGAGGAGCTGCATTAGGATTTTGAGAGGAGCGACAGATGTGGAGCTGTACGTGGAGTGGGAGAGGAGCTGCATTAGGATTGTGAAGGGGCGACAGATGTGGAGCTGCATTAGGATTGTGAAGGGGCGACAGATGTGGTGCTGCACGTGGAGTGGGAGAGGAGCTGCATTAGGATTGTGAGAGGGGTGACAGATGTGGTGCTGCACTAGGATTTTGAGAGGGGTTACAGATGTGCTGCACTAGTATTGTGAGAGGGGTGACAGATGTGGTGCTGCACTAGGATTGTGAGAGGGGCGACAGATGCGGTGCTGTACTTGGAGTGGGAGAGAAGCTGCACTAGGATTGTGAGAGGAGTGACATGTGGTGCTGCCCTAGGATTGTGAGAGGGGTGACAGATGCGGTGCTGCACGTGGATTGGGAGAGGAGCTGCCCTAGGATTGTGAGAGGAGCGACAGATATGGTGCTGCACGTGGAGTGGGAGAGGAGCTGCACTAGGATTGTGAGAGAGGTGGCAGATGTGCTGCATGTGGAGTGGGAGAGGAGCGACAGATGCGTTGCTGCACTTGGAGTGGGAGAGGAGCTGCACTAGGATTGTGAGAGGAGCGACAGATGCGGTGCTGCACTTGGAGTGGGAGAGGAGCTTCACTAGGATTGTCAGAGGGGCGACAGATGCGGTGCTGTATGTGGAGTGGGAGAGGAGCTGCATTAGGATTGTAAAAGTGGCATCAGATGCGGTGCTGTACGTGGAGTTGGAGAGGAGCTGCATTAGGATTGTGAGAGTGGCGACAGATGCGGTGCTGCACGTGGAGTGGGAGAGGAGCTGCATTAGGATTGTGAGAGGGGCGACAGATGTGGTGCTGCACTTGGAGTGGGGGAGGAGCTGCATTAGGATTGTGAGAGGGGCGACAGATACGGTGCTGCACATGGAGTGGGAGAGGAGCTGCATTAGGATTGTCTGAGGGGCAACATGCGGTGCTGCACTTGGAGTGGGAGAGGAGCTGCATTAGGATTGTGAGAGGGGCGACAGATGCGGTGCTGCATGTGGAGTGGGAGGAGCGACAGATGCGGTGCTGCACGTGGAGTGGGAGGAGCGACAGATACGGTGCTGCCCTAGGATTGTGAGAGGGGCGACAGATGCTGTGCTGCACTTGGAGTGAGAGAGGAGCTGCACTAGGATTGTGAGAGGGGCGACAGATGCGGTGCTGCACGTGAAGTGGGAGAGGAGCTGCACTAGGATTGTGAGAGGGGCGACAGATACGGTGCTGCATGTGGAATGGGAGAGGAGCTGCACTAGGATTGTGAGAGAGGTGACAGATGTGGTGCTGCATGTGGAGTGGGAGAGGAGCGACAGATGCGTTGCTGCACGTGGAGTGGGAGAGGAGCTGCATTAGGATTGTGAGAAGGAGCGACAGATGCGGTGCTGCACTTGGAGTGGGAGAGGAGCTGCACTAGGATTGTGAGAGGGCGACAGATGCGGTGCTGCACGTGGATTGGGAGAGGAGCTGCACGTGGATTGTGAGAGGAGCAACAGATACGGTGCTGCACATGGAGTGGGAGAGGAGCTGCATTAGGATTGTGAGAGGGGCGACATGCGGTGCTGCACGTGGATTGGGAGAGGAGCTTCACTAGGATTGTGAGAGGAGCAACAGATACGGTGCTGCACGTGGAGTGGGAGAGGAGCTGCATTAGGATTGTGAGAGGGGCGACATGCGGTGCTGCACGTGGAGTGGGAGAGGAGCTGCACTAGGATTGTGAGAGGGGCGACAGATGCGGTGCTGCACGTGGAGTGGGAGAGGAGCTGCACTAGTATTGTGAGAGGAGCAACAGCTACGGTGCTGCACGTGGAGTGGGAGAGGAGCTGCATTATGATTGTGAGAGGGGCGACAGATGCGGTGCTGCACGTGGAGTGGGAGAGGAGCTGCACTAGGATTGTGAGAGGGCGACAGATGCGGTGCTGCACGTGGATTGGGAGAGGAGCTTCACTAGGATTGTGAGAGGAGCAACAGATACGGTGCTGCACGTGGAGTGGGAGAGGAGCTGCATTAGGATTGTGAGAGGGGCGGCATGCGGTGCTGCACGTGGAGTGGGAGAGGAGCTGCACTAGTATTGTGAGAGGAGCAACAGCTACGGTGCTGCACGTGGAGTGGGAGAGGAGCTGCATTATGATTGTGAGAGGGGCGACAGATGCGGTGCTGCACGTGGAGTGGGAGAGGAGCTGCACTAGTATTGTGAGAGGAGCAACAGCTACGGTGCTGCACGTGGAGTGGGAGAGGAGCTGCATTAGGATTGTGAGAGGGGAGACAGATGCAGTGCTGCACTTGGAGTAGGAGAGGAGTGGCAGCAGTAGCCACTATAGTACTCGAAGGCATTAGGAGTATGGCATGGACGCTTGATGGCACTGCGCGAGGGTAAAGAGGCTGAACAGTTTCAGGGACACCACATGTTATGGTGAGAGGAGAAAACACCCAATGGCATGAAAATAGGCAGAGGCCAAGGCGTCATGGAGGGGGGTGATGTGTGCAGAGCACAGCAGGAATGGCGGCATCTACTGCAACATTGGTACTTTTCGAGGTATCGGTACCTCCAAAGACTCTTTTTAACACCCCAAGGGAACAAGTGAGTCCAGCTCCAATTCCTCCTATCTGTTTTCTGCAGGGCTGGTGCAGAGATGAGGCACCCTAGGCCAGCCTCATCCCTTGCTCCACCTTCCACCCCGGCTTCTGCTTCTACTCCCACCCCCTCTCCAACCTCCATTGCCACCACTGCCGTCCCTCTCTTGGTCCTGTAACGGTGGCAATGATCACATACAGTCATGCAGTGCTTATCTTAAACCTCCAGCACTGCAAGGATGTTCAACACCCGCCTCTGATGAGGCAACAATTCTTTTTTAGTCTGTGTTCAGTTACACGCTTTCTCTGCATTGTCGTATCCAGGGCTTTTATTAAAATTTCAGTTCCCAATGTGCTCTATGCACCTGGAAGTGAAATCACATTAAGCACCATTTGGTACTGCAGCCTGGGGAAGAAGCACAGCCGAACATACAACTGAAGAAGAGTTGCGAGGGTTGATGCGACCACGTTTCCTGCCACTTCTTGTACTGATTCCCCCACAGAAGGGTCGAAGAGAAGGTGTACTGTTTGGCTGGGGAATAGAAGAGGGAGGATGCTGAAGTGTGGATGGAGAGGGGGGTGTTAGAAGATGCTGCACTCTTTGATGTGGTGGGGAGTGGGATAAGAGAGGGGTTAGGAAATGTTGGACCATAGTGGCAAAGCGGCAGGGAGATGCTGGACTACAAAGGTGAGCTAGAGGGAGAGATCATACCAGGTACAAGGGTGGATGGGGGAAGAGAGAGAGAGGGGAGAGATGCAGGGATTCATAGGTTGGTGGGTGAGGTGAAAGAGAGAGAGAGAGGCTTGTATGCCAGTCGGGGTGGGCGAGAAAGAAAGGGGGGAAGATGTTGGGCTTTATAGGTTGGTGGGTGAGGGGAAAGAGAGAGAGAGGCTGGGATGCCAGTCGGGGTGGGTGAGAAAAAAGGGGGGAAGATGCAGGGCTTCATAGGTTGGTGGGTGAGGGGAAAGAGAGAGAGAGAGAGAGAAAGGCTTGTATGTCAGTCGGGGTGGGTGAGAAAGAAAGGGGGAAGATGTTGGGCTTTATAGGTTGGTGGGTGAGGGGAAAGAGAGAGAGAGGCTGGGATGCCAATCGGGGTGGGTGGATGGGTGACAAAGAAAGGGGGGGAGATGTTGGACTACATAGGTTGGTGGGTGGGTGGAGAGAAGAGATGCCAGGCTACATGGATGGGTAGGGAGGGGGCTGTTTAGGTTGTGAGAGAAGGGGAGAGATTGACAGAGAGGGGAAATGTCTGGCTACAAGGGAGGTTGCAGGAGAAAGATGGAGGGGAGATGCAGGACTAGAAGTGTATGTGAGTAGGTGGGCAGGTGATAGAGAGAGATGCTAGGCTATAAGGGTAGGTGAGAGAGAGAGAAATAGAGAGAAAGGAGGTGCCAGACTAAAAGGGTGGGTGGGTGAGGAAGAGAGAGAGGGGAACTGCTGGGCTGCAAGGATGGGTAGAAGGGAAAGAGAGGGTAGATGCTGGGCATGGTGTGGAACCTTGTTGGGGGGGGGGGGGGTTGTTAAAAAGATAGAAGTGAGAGGAGAATGGTTTCAGAGGGTAGAAATGTGGGGATGGTGAAAGAAGGAAGGGAATAGAGACCTGGGAGGGAGGGAGATGGGATGGGCAGGAGACTGAAAGTTGATAGGTACATGAAAGTTAAAAATGAAGTAATGGAGGACTAGAAGGTGAAAAAGGAGGTGAAATTTCAGTGGACTGAGAAACAGGAAAGAAAGAAAAGGGAATGATCAATGTGCCAGAGACAGATGTAGGGAGAGAATAGAGGAAGACAGGAGGAGAGAGGAGAAAAGATATATGGACTCTGCAAATACTTGAAAGAATTGACAGAAGACAGACGAAGAAAGCAGAAAAGAGAAATTGGAAACGACATGATTGGAAAAATAAAAATCCAGACAACAAATGTACAATAAAGTATTTTGTTTTGAATTTAAGTGGAATATGTTAGCCCTGGGAAGTGTGAATTGCGGATATTTTTGTATTTTATTCAGTGCAAGAGGAAATTCATTTTTATTTTTATTTTTCCAGTGTTGCAGTACCTGAGTTTAATTTGGGATTCCCAGTTCAATTTTTGTCTTCATATTTCTTTTTCTCATTAGTGGTCCCTTGTTGTGTATTTGGTGAGTCTGTTGGTGTTTTGCTTGTGATCAAAGTATGGTGGCATGAGCATGTCGTTTCGGTAGTGATCTCTAGTAGTCCTCACTGGTGTCGCTCTCACAGGTTGTGCTCAGAGAGAGGGACAGTTGCCCTAGTGGGTGTTCATGCAGAGCAGAGGCAGCACAAAGTACGGCAATTGTGCCCTAAACATCGGCGGCCACCTCACTTCAAATCCAGCCTCATCCCTGTCGCCGCTGGCAATCAAAGTTAGTACAGATGTGAGGCCTTTCCAATATAGGCGCGTGCGCACCTCTAAGACCCTGCTGGCCATCCCAGTCGCACCCCCTCTGATGCAACAAGCAGGGAGCAGGACAGGAAGGTGGACATGTGCTGGTATCAGAAAGGTCCCACATCTGTGCTGTCTTTGACTGCAAGCGGCAGCAGGGACGAGGGCTGGATTTGAACATAAACCTCTGGTACACATGTTGGGGGATTGGTGGACCAATACAGGGCAAGGGGAAGAAAGAGAAATTGGAAATCTGAGATATGGGGGTGGAGAGAGACTGAGGATGCTGGTAGGAGTGGAAGGCGGAGACATAGGGTGACGGAGTGCTATTGCTGGACATGGGGTGGGGGGGGGCGATCTAAGGAGACAGACGGATGATGTTGGACATCAGGAGAGACATAGGGAGATAGAGGAGTGATGCCAGATGTGGGGAGGAAGGGCCAAAGGAGATAAAGACTAGAGAGATGCTAGACATGGGGGAATAGGGAGAGAAAGAGGGGAGAGAGTTAGGACAGACTTGGGGAATAAGAGTCTGAGCAAAGAGAGGTGGAGAATGGGAGGATAAGATGAGGTTGGAGAGCTATGATGGATGTAGTAAAAAGGGGAAATTTTCACTTACCGTTAATTTCCTTTCCTAGAATCCTGCTAGACCAGTCCAGACAAGCGGGTTTAGTCCCCCTACCAGCAGATGTTGGAGACAGAGAGATAGAAAAAAAGTACCAGCAGCCTGATTGGCTGTTCCCTGGTAATATGTAGCTGAACCCAGTAGACGGCACTCTAGTATTGTAAAAAGCCACATTCAAACAGATGTAACCATGAACCAGAACTAAGGAAAGCATAAAACAAAACTGTATACAAGAGGTGATAGCACTCCGCTGCAAAGTCTTGGCTCCTCAGCAATACACCTCTGAAGCAGATAGAATAGGGAGGGTCCTGGACTGGTCTAGCAGGATTCCAGGAAAGGAAATAAATGGTAAGTGAAAATTTCCCCTTCCAGCACATCCTGCTAGACCAGTTCAGACAAGCGGGAAGTACCCAAGCTAACTGTTTTTTGGGTGGGAAGAAACAGCCGTCAAGATAACCTTTGCTCCAAACTGCGCCTCTTCCCAGGACCAGGTGGCTGCCCTGTAGATATCAAGAGGATGAACGTGAGAGCGCTCCGCCCAAGATGTAGCTTGTGCCCAAGTACAGTGTGCCCAGAGACTGAGAGGGACAGATTTTCCCTTAAGGATGTATGCAGATTCAATTGCTAACCGCAACCACCGAGATACCGTGCGTTTGGAAGCAGCTGGACCCTTACGGGGTCCCGCAAAAAGCACAAAAAGGTGATCAGAGATACGGAAGGATTTGTCACCCGAAGATACCTACAAAGGATCCTGCCGCGATCCAGAGAACGGAGTCCCTTATTCTCGCCCGCACACTGATCCTCAGAAAAACACGGTAGGAAAATTGGCTCATTGATATGAAAAGGCGTAAGAACCTTTGGAAGGAAAGAAGAAACAGTACACAAGAAAACTCCTTCTTTCGAGAAAACAAGATAGGGATCCCTGCATGAAAGTGCTTGTAATTCGGATACCCTTCGTGCCGAAGTTATCGCTACTAGAAACACTGCCTTAAGCGTCAAATCTCTCAATGTGATGTGTTTAAGGGGCTGAAAAGGTGCCTGCATCAAGGCTTTTAGGATGAGGGACAGATCCCATGTCGACACCAGAGGGCGAACTGGAGGCCAAACTATCTTAGCTGCTCTAAGGAAACGGGACACATCCACATGAGACGCTACAGAGTGACCCCCAACAGGACCTCGGAAACAAGTTAATGCTGCTACTTGAACCCGAAGAGACCCCAAGGCTAGATCCTTATCCAGGCTGTCCTGGAAGAAGGTAAGGATATTCAGGATTCCCGTCCTCCAAGGACAGATACGGTGCTGCGTGCACCAGGACCCCAAAAATCACCAAACAGGGGAATACGCTAGCGAAGTCGACAGGCAGCGTGCTTTCAGAAGGGTTACGACCACGCAACTCGAGTAACCTTTCTTGCTCAGGCAGCAACATTCAAGAGCCAGGCCGTAAGTGAGTTAGGAGCTGGGTCACCCATCACAATTGGACCCTGACGTAGTAGCCCCCGGCGAAATCCCAGATGCAATGGTGGGACTCGCGTTAAGCGGATGAGGTCCCGCATACCAGGGCCTCAGAGGCCAGTCCAGAGCTATTAGGATCACTCTCCCCCGGTGTGCGAGAATTCTCCGAAGCACTTTGCCGATTAGCACCCATGGGGGAAAGATGTATAGCAGAGCCTCTTGCGGCCATATTTGAGCCAGGGCATCCAACCCGGAGGACTGAAACTCCCTCCTGTGACTGAAAAATTCCGGTACCTTGGTTACCTTGCTAGCTCTCTGTTACATTGCTAGCTCTCTGACTGGGAGCTCTTAAAAGGGTTTTGTGTATATTTTTTAAAGCAAGGTTACTTTCATTTTTGCTGTTTTAGGGGAACTTTACTTGAGCACAGAAGGTTGCTGAACTCTGTAACCTCCTCAGGTTCAGAAACTGCTAACACCTAATCAGGAGTTAGTGGGCCTGTTTCCTGAGTGCAGTTGAAGCCTGCATAAAAGGCTTCTGAGCCCTGCCCTTTTGAGGCTTTCCTAACCAGGGCTCCACACATCAAACAGCAAGTAAGGATTTGAGGGTTTCTTTGTTTGGTTTTTTTTATTACATTGCTAGCTCTCTGACTGGGAGCTCTTAAAAGGGTTTTGTGTATATTTTTTAAAGCAAGGTTACTTTCATTTTTGCTGTTTTAGGGGAACTTTACTTGAGCACAGAATGTTGCTGAACTCTGTAACCTCCTCAGGTTCAGAAACTGCTACCACCTAATCAGGAGTTAGTGGCCATGTTTCCTGAGTGCAGTTGTGTGGTAGCCTATGGCCTAGCATGGCCTGCTATGAAAGGCCTGTAACTCAGGCCTGTATTCCAACCCCCATTATAGCTAGAAAAGAACCAAGAATCTGTGAAAAATAAGAATACTGATTTAACTTGCTTAATAAGAAGTTTTCATGAATTCATAAGTCTTCTATTATTCTCTTGTGTGTGAAAGAACAGAAATGTTTCAAAATATACATTCCAGGAGCCAAGGTTAGCCTTGAAGTAAAGCTGAGAACTGGACCATTGTTAGAACGGTCCCGAGGGAGGGGGCCGGTTGCTAGGCTCCGGAGGGATTTCTAATTGGATAATTGGAGAGAATGTATATCCAATGAAAGGTTTGCATGTATCAAATGTATTGAGCTAGAACCAATGGAAGGTTTTCATGTATCAAGCTGGAAAAGTGGTATAAAAAGTTATGTCTTTATGGAGAGCTCCGCTCAGTTCCTTTGGAAGCTATGACTAATTGAGCCATGTGCACATTAAACTGATTTGGACCCTGTCAATTGACTCCTGGACTTATTTATTGACTGCAGTTTGCTGCTACATTTCTTGGTGCGTTGTTCGGGAAATGCGAGTGGTAAATGGTATTCAAGTGAATAAATCCACGTAATTCGCCTTGAGATTTGGTCCGGTTGGAACCATGTCTGTCCGACTGCAGGGGAACCTCTCAGGCGCCGCCAGCCCCTATTGTGCTGGAGAGGGTTCTGCTTGCCTCGGCGGGCTATTGGGTCCAGCTGGCCAACATCTCCGACCCGGGGGAGTCCAGGATCCAACTTAGAAGCTTGGGGACTTTGGGAACCGGATCCGGTGAGTAGAATTTTGGTTTGAAAGTCTAGACAGATGAGAAAGAGCAGTACTGCCACTTGAATCTTGCATGGCCATTTGAATCTTGCTTGAACTTGGAACTTGGTAAGAGAGCTTGATCACCTCTCAAAGACAGGCCGAGTACCCCCGCATGAGTATTCGCAGGGCGAAACCCCCATCTTCTTGTATTTTGGAAATTGAACAAGACTAGTCAGAATAGATAGAAATGAATGCATTCTGGGATACTTTGCTAGCATGAGTGTGAATGAAGTGTGAATGAGAGGTTTGGCAGCACGGACCAAGCGAGAGTGGACTCTGGACTAGCGCAGTTCCTAGCCGGGCGACTGCGTCTAGGTCACGAAACGGAGGAAGCGTTTGGTGTATTGTCCGTCCTAACTGTGTATTTGATTTTTGTTATCTGTTGAAACTGCGAGTTCCCCTTCTGGTATAAATGTGAGATTATTCTGTTGGGTAATTTGTGACAGTTTACCGATTAAGAAATAGTATTAAGAAAAGGAAAAAGACGCAAACACTTGGGCTAGTTATTGTAAAATCAAGGAGCTGTCTCATTCATTTTAGTTTCAGTACAACATGAAACGAAACTAGCTAGGGGAGAGTCAGGGCGTGTTTTAGAGACAGTAAAATGTGCAGTGTCTTTTTAACCCTGTGAGGGCTTGTTTTCAGCGTTCTGAAGCTGAGCTGATCTGTGATTGTTTTAGGAGAGTTGTGCCTGTTTTGTTCAATATGTTCTAATAAGTGAACATAAGAACATAAGAACATAAGATATGCCATACTGGGTCAGACCAAGGTCCATCAAGCCCAGTATTCTGTTTCCAACAGTGGCCAATCTAGGTCATACGTACCTAGCAGTTTCCCCAAGGGACACAGGTTCCACAATGCTTGTATTGGTTCAAGCATTGATATCCTGGGTCCCTTCTTAATAATGGTTTATGGACCTTTCCTCCAGGAACTTGTCCAAACCTTTTTTAAACCCAGCTACACTAACAGCCTTTACTACATCCTCCGGTAACAAATTCCAGAGTTTGATTACACGTTGAGTGAAAAAATATTTTCTTTTATTAGTCTTAAATAGTTTACCCTGTAGCTTCATTGCATGTCCCCTAGTCTTTCTATATTCTGATAAGGTAAACAATCGATCTACGTTTACCCGTTCCACTCCGTTCATTAATTATAGACTTCTATCATATCTCCCCTCAGCCGTCTCTTTTCCAGGTTAAAGAGCCCCAACCTTTTTAGCCTTTCTTCATAGGAGTAGCCTTCCATCCCCTTTACCATTTTGGTGGCTCTTCTGTGATGTTCCTTCTGTTATGGTCATGTATTGTGTATCATTTGATAGGAATATTTAGTCAGAATTTTGAATCCCGATAGTTTTGGGCTTAGCCTAGGAAAGGGTTAAGTTCTTATTAACCCCTTTCCAGTTTCTTAGCTGTTCTAATATCTCAAGCCCTGCTTTGTGGTTACGGACCAAGTGTGGAGGATTTTGTAAAGCTAGTATTACATGTTACGGCATATAACTTTAAAATAAATACTTTATTCCGATCAGATAGGCAGATCATGGTCCAGACAGAAGTGATAGAGAAATTAAGAAAATCTTGAGTGAATAAGGAAGTTTATCGTGCTAGAATTCTAGTTCCTGATATACTACGGCAAGCATCTCAAAGAAGACATGTTTATTGTTAATAAAAATAAAATAAGGGAAAAAGTGTATATGTTCGGTTCTTTCTATTGGAATTGTTATCACACGCTCATGTTGTCTGCCTACCCTTTGTTCACAGTAATAATATGTTTTTTTCTAATAAGTGCACCCAGAGGAACATTATTGTATAGTTCTGATTCATAGTCCATAGGAAAATGCACCATGGGGAGAGGAAGGGGGGTCAGAGTTAGCAAGGGCTCTGCTGGAGACTACAGATTAAAAATAAATAAATAAATCTCCCACCCTATTAGAAATGCTCTGTGAAAGGGGGGGTGGCCAGTGTTAGTTACTTCATGGCCCCGTAGTTTCCCGTGTTTATCAGATTGTACAGAGAATATTTCCTGATCAGTTCTACATAGGATTCCTGGTTAAATGTTTAAAAAAAAAAAAAGAAAAAAAACTGCCCGTTTATTATCTTCATAGGCCAGTTCCCTCAGCACTGCCATCATCCCGGGCAGAGCCTGGAGAAGGGGGGGAAGGGGGATACCTCCCTGCAAATGTCACTAGCCACCTCCGCAGCCCCGGCACAGTTTAAAGTACCGATGACACTACAAGTAGGGATTTATTTGCTAATTCAGCCTGATTGCCGTATGCCTTCAGATGTACAAATACCAGTAAGAGAGAGGGTCACGTAATCCTAATCCCATTGCACTAGGTCCAGGGCCAGCTTTGCACTAGCCATGAACAGTATTATGCAGACCCAATCCAAATAGCGCAACCCTCACTATATACCCCATGTGATCCAGCAGCCCAGGAGAATTTACGTTTTTGTCAGTCAGTCAAAGAGAGAAGTGAATGCCCGTATCTTGACTCCACCCCAGGAGGGGAGGAGGGAGTACTTGATTGCAGAGTCAAAGACAGAATAAAACCAAGCACAGTGTTTCAGCATGAGAGTGAAGCAGCTATAGAGTAAGTGGCAGCCTGAGAGGGCTACAGCATGAATGAAGACTAGGCCAGACCAGGGTCCCCAGGAGCCTATGGTCAGTCTGAAGAATAGGGGACCAATATATGGACTTTATGGGGGGTACAGGAGCAGAATACTAAAGCCAGTAGCCCCTGTGTTTTTCTCGATGCATCACCATTATCAGAGCTACTGGGGCTAAGGCCACAAAGCCTTTTCTGCAGAACCGCATGTGTGAACTAGGGGGACAGAAGAAATAATGTACCAGTTCCTGTATATACCTGAGTGCCTTATTTCACTTTTTTGGAACCGAGATCTGCTTGCAAAGCTTCAGGCACAGATAGCCTTTGCTGGAGAGAGAGAAATGCAAATGACTGTGAACCCAGAGCCTGCTGGATTGATGGTGTTGACTGTTCCCCGAGAAGAGAAGTAGCGGTTCTATAACACACCTCCAGTCAAGTCAACAAGTTCCTGTATACCCGCTAACCTTGTAGCCCCACCTGAAGTATGGGCAGAAGATAACCCACCTGGCCTAGCGAAGAACATAGCCCCTGTCATTGTCACCCTCAAGCCAGAAGTGGAACCAGTGCATGTGAAGCAGGAATCCACTGCCATTTAATGAAACTATTGAAGCATGGACTTTTTCAAAGGAATGTCAGTCACCTTGGAACACTCCCCTTCTTCCTGTTAAGAAGCCTGGGACAGGTGATTACCGCCCAGTGCAGGATCTAAGAAAGAATGCATGATGCAGCTGAAACTATACACCCAGTGATACCAAAAATCCTTACATTCTCTTGGGACTGATCCCCGCTGAGGCTGCTCACTTTGCTGTTTTGGACCTGAAAGATGCCTTTTCTATGTGCGCTTAGCCCCCACCAGTCAACTTTTGTTTGTTCTTGAATGGCAAGACCCTACAACAGGGAGGTGGGGCCAATTCACCTGGACTAGATTACCTCAAGAATTCACCTACTCTCTTTAGTGCTACCCTGAATCAAGATCTTTCCAGCTACTATGTGAACCCAGGAGAAAGGGTTCTTCTCCAGTATGTGGACAACTTGCTTATAGCCACCAACTCAGAAAGTGAATGTCCACAAGCCACCAGTGAACTCTTGCACCTTTTTAATGAGGCTGGATACAAAGTCTCAAGAGCCAAGGCATAATTATGTCAAACAAGTTATATACCTAGGATTCCAGTTATCCAGCGGAATTCGACGCCTGGGACCAGAATGCAAAGAAGCTGTATGCAGTATTCCCACTCCAGCCACCAGGAGGCAAGTGAGAGCCTTCTTGGGTGCCACAGAGTATGTTGTATATGGATCCCCAATTTTGCGCTGCTAGCAAAACCATTGTATCAAGCTACCAAAGAAATGGAAAAGTCTCCAGAGGAATGGGGACTTGAACAGGATGCAGCCTTTTGATCTTTGAGAAAACACTCTGATGTTGTCACCAATTCTGGGTCTACCAGATGTCCAGAAAACCTTTCAGTCTCTATGTTCATGAGTCACAAGGAAATGTTCTAGGAGTGTTGACTCAATCTCTTGGACCTTGTTTGAGAGCTGTTACAGTTACAGCCCTCCTAGTGAGCAATCTTCCAGTTACTGTACCACACTCTGTTCTAACCATAATGAAACACAAAGGAAACTTATAGCTAATTCACAAATGTTGAGGTATCAGAGTATGCTGTGTGAAAATCCCCAGATACAATTGAAGGTCAATCAAGTTCTGAATCCTGCTACATTGTTATCAGTTGGTCTTGAACCCCCTGATCATGACTGTTCAGAAACTATGGATATTGTTGTGCCAGATATGCAGTAGTGACCCTTGATCTGGTAGTTAAGTCCTCAGCCCTGGCCCCAGGAATTTCAGCACAGAAAGCTGAACTGGTAGCTCTTACTAGAGCACTGACAATAGGAAAAGGGCCCTGTCTAAATGTGTACCCAGATTCCAAGTATGCCCTTACAACCTTGCATGGACATGGGGCCCTATACAAACAGTGAGGGTGGATTACCTCAGGAAGCAAGTCCATTAAGTATGGCCCCGAGATTTTGATATTATCAGATACATACTGCCTACAGATTTCAGAATTTAGGAAAAAGTAAAAAATGTATGAATAGAACCCTGAAATCTCAGTTGTCTAAACTTTGCCAAGAGGTTTATCTGAAGTGGCCCCAGGTTCTTCCTATAGCCCTTCTTAGGATATACTTAGCCCCTGCTAAGTCTTTAGGAGTTTCCCCTTTTTGAGATTCTGAGAATCTGTAGCCTATTTATAGGGAATAAAATGAGATGTGAGACAGATAGGATCTGAAATTATTAGGCATGAACTATTGGTTTTAAGTTCTGTTTTGCAGAGTCTTCATACCTGGGTACAAAATCGACTACCCATCAATTTGCCTGAACCCCTGCATCCTTTCAAGCCTGGAGTCTCGGTGTGGATCAAAGAGTGGAGAAGGATACCGTTAGCCCTGCATTGGAAGGGACCCTATGTTGTCATCCTGTCAACTCCAACTGCAGTAAAAGTCGCAGAATTCGAACCTTGGATCCATTATAGTCGAGTAAAGCCAGCAACTGCTTTTGAACCTGATCACTGGACTACTGTACAGCATCTTGAGACTCCATTGCGCCTCACCCTATGACAACAACCATGGACCTAAGACTCATTGGTCCCTCAGAAACTGCACTATTTCAAGACTATCTGTTTATCTGAAGGTAAGCCTCGCATCTGGAGAAAGCTGCAATCATCAGAAATAGACTGTGTTGTGTTAAGAAATTGAGTCTTCTAAGAAACTGTGTTCAAATACTCTGATCTCCTTAAGGCAATAATAGCCTGAGAGACTGTACTATGATATTTCAAGAACCTGAGACATCCCAGAGGACAGTGATACTTTGGAATCTACAGCCCTACTCCTGCCACAAAGCTGGTAGGTCTACGTACGGCAGAAGTTTGAGGATCTACAATCAACTCTACCTTTGTGAAATCCGACAGTTCCACCAATTTTCCAGAGACTATGCCCATTATGAATTATTATTATTGTTTTATTCTGGCAACAGTTTTGGGGTGCTTTGAAATGACTTTTGCCCTACCCCCTTGTGCAGCTTGCATAACCACCACCAGAACAGGACAAAAGATCACTCTTTCTATAAAGCCATGAAATCAGACTTTGAAGTTCCTCCTGCCACCAGAACTTATTTCTTGAATTAGCAGGAGCAGTGGCATCCGGTCTTCATGTTTCAGATTGCTTGTTTTGTGGAGGAACAACAATGGGAGACTAATGGCCTTGGGAGGCCCAAGAACTGAACTATTCTATCCTATACAATCAGACTGATTTACATAATACTACTAGTGCGTGGATATCGGCCCACCCCATTGTTGGTAGTTTGTGTTTTGTTCGGACCGGACCACAACTTACTATGAAGGTTGGACAGCTGGACTGTCTAAATCAGAAGATTTACAACAGCACAACAAAGACGACATCTTGGTGGTCCGGCATAAATGCTTCTGAACCTTCTAATCCTTTAGTTCTTTTTCCCACTCTTGCCAAATTATGGACTCTGACTATCTGCTTGTTGCTCCCTTGTTTCTTGCCACTTTGCTTGCGAATGATAACTCCAGTTATTAATAGCACTGTAGAGCGTAAGGCAGCTACAAAGATACTAGCTATGTGAAACTACTACCCTATACCACAGAGTGATACCTTTACCTAGTATTATGTGATTTGATTCTCACCCTTTCTCACTTGCGGGTGAGAATAGTCAAAGGGGGGAATGTGGTAGCCTATGGCCTAGCATGGCCTGCTATGAAAGGCCTGTAACTCAGGCCTGGATTCCAACCCCCATTATAGCTAGAAAAGAACCAAGAATCTGTGAAAAATAAGAATACTGATTTAACTTGCTTAATAAGAAGTTTTCATGAATTCATAAGTCTTCTATTATTTTCTTGTGTGTGAAAGAACAGAAATGTTTCAAAATATACATTCCAGGAGCCAAGGTTAGCCTTGAAGTAAAGCTGAGAACTGGACCATTGTTAGAACGGTCCCGAGGGAGAGGGCCGGTTGCTAGGCTCCGGAGGGATTTCTAATTGGATAATTGGAGAGAATGTATATCCAATGAAAGGTCTGCATGTATCAAATGTATTGAGCTAGAACCAATGGAAGGTTTTCATGTATCAAGCTGGAAAAGTGGTATAAAAAGTTATGTTTTTATACCACTTATTGCACCAGCAATAAGTGACCCTCGAAATGGAATATGTACTAAAACCTTGTAAGAAATCCAGAGATTCTAATTAAAATTGTATTATAGTTCTAAACATGTTCACTGTATATAGTTCTCAATTCTACCAATCTGTTACTGTTAGATTGAGCCCATTATTGTTTACACTGTTATATGTAAAAACAGCATTGATGTTTACTGCCGTTCCTTGTAAAACAGCCTTGCTTGTTCATTGTTGTTCATTGTAAACCACAACTGATCTATGGAAGTTGCGGTATATAAAAACCTGCTAATTAAATTAAAAATTAAATTATGTCTTTATGGAGAACTCCGCTCAGTTCCTTTGGAAGCTATGACTAATTGAGCCATGTGCACATTAAACTGATTTGGACCCTGTCAATTGACTCCTGGACTTATTTATTGACTGCAGTTTGCTGCTACAGTTGAAGCCTGCATAAAAGGCTTCTGAGCCCTGCCCTTTTGAGGCTTTCCTAACCAGGGTTCCAAACATCAAACAGTAAGTAAGGATTTGAGGGTTTCTTTGGTTTTTTTTATTACATTGCTAGCTCTCTGACTGGGAGCTCTTAAAAGGGTTTTGTGTATATTTTTTAAAGCAAGGTTACTTTCATTTTTGCTGTTTTAGGGGAACTTTACTTGAGCACAGAAGGTTGCTGAACTCTGTAACCTCCTCAGGTTCAGAAACTGCTAACACCTAATCAGGAGTTAGTGGGCCTGTTTCCTGAGTGCAGTTGAAGCCTGCATAAAAGGCTCCTGAGCCCTGCTCTTTTGAGGCTTTTCTAACCAGGGCTCCACACATCAAACAGTAGGTAAGGATTTGAGGGTTTCTTTGTTTGTTTTTTTTATTACATTGCTAGCTCTCTGACTGGGATCTCTTAAAAGGGTTTTGTGTATATTTTTTAAAGCAAGGTTACTTTCATTTTTGCTGTTTTAGGGGATCTTTACTTGAGCACAGAAGGTTGCTGAACTCTGTAACCTCCTCAGGTTCAGAAACTGCTAACACCTAATCAGGAGTTAGTTCCCTCCCTACCCACCCCGACTCCCACCCACCCCTAGTGAGCAGTCTTGCTTTATAGGGCACCTCCCCCTTTAACAAATCACAGTGAATTGGACCAGCACATTTTGAATATAATTAAAGAGATTTAACTGCTTTTTCTCTGAAAGGACAGCTGTGAAACCAGCTGGTACTTGGTAGATCTCTCTCTCTTTGCTTTAACAGATACCTAAGCTCCACAAACAGAACAATGGCTGGGAAAAATCATATTGCTAAAGCTGTTGCCCCCGTTACAGCTTCTGCCTCGGTCCAGACAGAGGTCCTAATGCCAGTTGAAGAACCGGTTCCATGTGCAGGGTGCCTGCATGCTGAAGCTCTGAGGAAACAAGTGGAGGAACTCAGAGAGGAGGTGGCGAGGCTGAGGAAGATTCAAGACAGTGAGAAGTACATTGATGAGATGCTTCTTGCAGCAACCAGGCTCTCCAGCACAGGAGAAGATGGGTGCCAACAGAATGTCGATGGTTGGACAAAAGTCACCAGAGCCTGCAAAATCACCAATCCAACTTCTCCAGCCCTTGAATTGAAGAACCATTATGCAGCCCTGGAAGTGGAGGAGGTGAAAGCATCCCTGGAAAGGGAAGAACCAGAGTTTAAGTACCCCATAGTTGCGGAATCAGTGACCAGAAGGAAACGAAGGGTAGTGGTGGTTGGAGACTCTCTTCTGAGGGGTACTGAGGCGTCCATCTGCCGACCAGACTTGATGTCCAGAGAGGTATGCTGTCTGCCTGGTGCCAAGATCCAAGATGTTACGGAGAGTTTGCCGAGACTCATCAAGCCCACTGACTATTACCCAATGTTGCTAATCCATGTTGGAACAAATGATACTGCCAGGTATACCTCGGAACGTATCAAAAGTGACTTCATGGCTCTGGGACAGAGGGTGAAGCAGGTAGGTGCACAGGTGGTGTTCTCTTCAATCCTCCCTGTTGAGGGTAAAGGCCAAGGCAGAGAGGCTCGCATCTTGGAGATGAATGCATGGCTGCGTGGATGGTGTCTTCGAGAGCATTTTGGTTTCCTAGAGCAGAGATGGCATCCATCTGTCCAAGAAAGGTCAACGCATCTTTGGTAGTAGACTGGCTAATCTACTGAAGAGGGCTTTAAACTAGATTCGTTGGGGATAGGTGAAGAAAGCCCCCAGGTAGGTGATACATTAAATACCTTTATGGAAATGGGTAACAGGGGTAATATATGGAAAGCAGTGTGTATTAATGCCCGTAGCATGGGAAATAAGATCCCTGAAGTTGAAGCTTTGGTGGGAGTGGCTGACTTGGATTTAGTGGCAGTTACAGAAACATGGTTCACAGAAAACCATGACTGGGATGTAACTATACCTGGCTATACTTTATTCAGAAAGGACAGGGTAGGAAGAAGGGGAGGAGGAATGGCACTATATGTAAAAACTACTATTAAAGCTTTGGAATTACAGAGCTTAAAAGGGAGAGAGGAGACATTGTGGGTTAAACTAGAAAGAGGGAAAGAGAAATCTATTTGCATTGGTGTGATATACAGACCTCCCTCACAAGAGGAAGAGGTGGACAGAGAGTTAATTGAAGACATACGCAGCATTGATAGGAAAGGGGAAGTGCTACTGCTAGGAGATTTCAATATGCCAGATGTTGATTGGCACTTTCCTGCTGCAGTATCTTCTAGAAGTAAGGAGATCCTGGATTCTCTACAGGGAGAACTATTCTGGCAATTGGTAACAGACCCCACATGTGAAGGGGCCATACTGGACTGGTGCTTACCAATGGGGAAAGTGTTTCTGATGTTGTAGTGGGAGATCATTTTGCATCCAGTGATCACCAGATGGTGTGGTTCAGTATTAGGACTAGGGCTGTTAGAATCCATTCCAAGGTGAAGATCTTAGACTTTAGGAAGACTAACTTTGCAAAGATGGGCCAATACCTCAGGGAGTCGTTAGTTGGATGGGAACAGCTGGGGGATGTAGAAAAACAGTGGGCAAAACTGAAAGGGGGTATTTTAAAGGCAACCAACCTTTTTGTTAAAATGGTAAATAAAGGCAAAAGGAACAGGAGACCGCTATGGTTTTCGAAGGAAGTAGCTGAAAAAGTGAAGAAAAAGAGGGAGGCCTTCATGAAATACAAGAGATCACAGAGAGAGGAAGACAGGGATCTGTATTTGGAAAAACTTAGAGAAGCTAGCAAAGTAGTCAAGAAGGCAAAGATTCAAAAGGAGGAGGAAATAGCCAATGCAATAAAATGGGGGGATAAGACATTTTTCAGATATATTAGTGAGAAGAGGAAGGGCAAAAGTGGTATTGTCAGACTCAAGGGTGCAGGGGGGGAATATGTAGAAGCTGATAAGGATAAAGCGGAATTGCTTAACAAATATTTTTGTTCTGTGTTCACAGATGAAGAACCAGGAGCAGGACCTCAGAAAACACCCACAAATAGGAACAGAAGCGAGGGACATCTTGAACAATTTTCAAAAGACTGTGTCCGTGAGAAACTAGCTCAACTTAAAGTAGACAAAGCGATGGGACCGGATGGGATACACCCTAGAATACTGAGGGAACTTGGGGACGTTCTAGCAACTCCACTGACTGACCTTTTCAATGCCTCGTTGGAGTCGGGAGTGGAGCCAAAGGACTGGAGAGAGGCTCATGTGGTGCCTTTACACAAAAGCGGAAGTAAGGATGTGGTTGAAAACTACAGGCCGGTTAGTTTAACTTCAGTGGTGAGTAAATTATTGGAAACGCTGCTGAAAGAGAAAATAGTGAGGTTTCTGGAGTCCGGCGGATTACAGGATCCGAGGCAGCATGGATTCACCAGAGGCAGGTCTTGTCAGACAAATCTGATTGATTTCTTTGACTGGGTGACCAGGGAGTTGGACCGAGGGAGAGCTCTAGATGTGGTGTATTTAGATTTCAGTAAAGCCTTTGACACTGTTCCTCACAGGCGACTTATAAACCAACTGAGCACCCTAGGGATGGACCCTAAAGTTACTGCTTGGGTTAGAAATTGGTTGGGTGGGAGGCGACAAAGAGTACAAGTAAATGGAGCTCACTCTGAGGAGAAGGATGTTACCAGTGGTGTGCCCCAGGGATCTGTCCTTGGTCCGATTCTTTTTAACATCTTTGTTAGTGATATAGCGGAAGGGCTGTCGGATAAGGTTTGCCTCTTTGCGGATGATACCAAAATCTGCAATAGAGTAGACACCCAGGAAGGTGTAGATAACATGAGGAGGGATCTAGCTAAGCTTGAAGAATGGTCTAGAATTTGGCAGCTGGGATTTAATGTTAAAAAATGTAAGGTCATGCATTTGGGCTGCAGCAATCCAAAGGAGCAATACAGTATAGGAGGTGAAGTACTTTTGTCCACTAAAGAAGAGCGGGACCTAGGCGTGGTTGTGTCTGATGAACTTAAAGTAGCTAAACAGGTAGAAAAGACGACGGCAAAAGCTAGAAGGATGCTTGGGTGCATACGGAGAGGAATGGCTAGCAGAAAAAAGGAGGTGATAATGCCTCTGTATAAGTCTTTGGTGCAACCTCATTTGGAGTATGGTGTGCAATTCTGGAGACCGCACCTTCAAAAGGATGTGAACAGGATGGAGTCGGTGCAGAGGGTTGCTACTAAAATGATTAATGGGCTTCATTATAAAGCATATGAGGACAGACTTAAGGATCTTAATATGTATACCTTAGAGGAAAGGCGGGATAGAGGTGATATGATTGAGATGTTTAAATATCTCCGTGGCATAAATGTTCAGGGAGAGAGCCTCTTTCAATTGAAAGCAAGTTCTGCTACGAGGGGACATGGGATGAGGGTGAAGGGAGATAGATTCAGGAGTGATATGCGGAAATATTTCTTTACGGAAAGAGTAGTGGATCCGTGGAATAGTCTCCCAGTGGAGGTGGTGGAGATGAGGACAGTAACTGAATTCAAAAAAGCATGGGACCAACACAGAGGATCTCTAAAGGTAAAAAGTGGACTGTTGTAGTTGTTGTTATGGAAGGACAGACTAGATGGGCCTTGTGGTCTTTTTCTGTCGTCATGTTTCTATGTTTCTATGTTTCTATTCCGGTACCTTGGTAGTTGCCATTAGCTCCATTACCGGTTGCCCCTATGCTCGCACATTACCGGTTGCCCCCATGCTCGCACATTACCGGTTGCCCCCATGCTCACACAATCTTCTGAAATGCCCAAGGGGCTAGCTCCCATTCTCCAGGATTGAGAGCATGTTGGCTGAGGAAATCGGCCTGAAAGTTGTACACCCCGGCGATATGCTGCACTGAGAGAGCCTGCAGATGTGCCTCTGCCCAGGGAAGGAGAAGGGCCATTTCCCTGGCTACACCTAGAGACTTGGTGCCACCCTGGCGGTTGATATATGTCACTGTTGTTGCGTTGTTGCATAGAACCCGTACCGCCTGGTCTTTGAGGAGAGACAGAAAATGTCTTAGAGCGAGGCGAACTGCCCGCGCTTCCAACCGATTTATGGACCAGTGCGCTTCGTGAATCAACCAAGTATCCTGCATCGACTGATGCTGACAGAGAGCACCCCACCCGTAGAGACTCGCGTCTGTTGTTACAATGAGGGTTCTCTAGGGAAACATCCCTAAGAAGATGACAGGGCGCCAGCCACCATTGAAGGCTATGTCGAGTCTCCAGGAGGAGCAGCAGCCAGATGTCACAGACTTCCAACACAGGAAACCAGCGTGAAAGGAGAGACCTCTGAAGCCCCCTCGTGTGTGCTCTGGCCCAAGGCACAACTTCAATAGTAGCTGCCATGGATCCCAGGACTTGTAGGTAATCCCAGACCCTCAAAGCAGTCTGAAGAAGAAACAAACAAAGCAAGCCTGTGAATTTGTGAAGCCGCTCGCTTGTCAAGAAGACTTTCCCCTGCACGGTGTCGAAGCGGACTCCTAGAAACTCTAGTTGCTGGGACGCTTGAAGATGGCTCTTGGCAATATTAACCACCCATACGAGTTTCTCAAGGAAAGAAACTACTTGAGCCGCTACTTGATGCGCTTCCAACAGGGAGTCCACGCGAATCAACCAGTTGTCTGGGTAAGGGTACACTCAGATTTCCCATTTGCGCAGAGCTGCTGCGACCACTACCATGACCTTGGAGAAGGTGCGTGGAGCCGAGGCCAGGCCGAAGGGCATTGCACAAAACTGGAAGTGCTGACTCAGTACCGCAAACCGTAGGAAACACTGTTGGTTGCCTCTGATGGGAATGTGGAAGTAAGCTTACGCAAGATCTAGAGAGGTGAGGAACTTGCCTCCACGTACCGCCTGGATCACCGAGCGAAGCGTCTCCAGTCGGAAACGTGGCACCCGTAGACATCGATTTAAGCCTTTGAGATCTAGAATTGGGTGGAAGGACCCATCTTTCTTGGGTACTATGAAATAAATGGAGTAACGACCGCAGCCTCTCTCCTCTCGAGGGACTGGTCAAATAGCCCTCAGTAGGAAAAGGCAGCGCACGGTGGAGCAAATCGCCTCTCTCTTCAGGGATCTTCCCCCGGGTGAGACGACAAAAGCATTGGGAATGGATTGGGAACATTCGAGAATGTAACCGTGGGAGACTATGTTGAGGACCCATTGATCCGAAGTAACAAGAGACCATTGACGAGAAAACAGATGGGTCCACCTATCAGAGGAGTCTCTCCGGACGGGCCGACTTCCAGAAAAGGCTCCTAGGGTAGGCTGTCCGGCCAGTCAGTGGGAGGATCTCGCGGGGCCGGAGAACTTGGAAGGCCCCAAGTAGGACTCAGATCCCTTGCAGGCACCCCGAAAGGACTGTGCCCTCTGACCAAAACATCCAGTTGTCGAAGAGGCGGAGGGCTTCCCAGGACGGTAGCGACGAGTGTTGCGATACCTGGAGTTGTGTTGCGAGCACTGTTCCCTCTAAGCTGTGCGCGTGTGC
This sequence comes from Ichthyophis bannanicus, assembly GCA_033557465.1. Taxonomy (NCBI): domain Eukaryota; kingdom Metazoa; phylum Chordata; class Amphibia; order Gymnophiona; family Ichthyophiidae; genus Ichthyophis; species Ichthyophis bannanicus. The sequence continues at coordinate 25,865,411 of CM066035.1, forward strand.
GCGCGCACACACCTCACTGAGTGAGCGCACATACTTTACAACAGAGCGCACAAAAATTACGGTTCTGATTCTGATATAAAACAACATAGACGTTCTTAAAATTGAAAAGTTGTTGTGTATTTATGGTTTTCACAAGTTCTACAATATTTTCTAGTGCAATCAATGTGGTGTACATACTGTATTCTGACGTGTAGTCAAATTTTAAAGTATATAACTCCGAGTGTCGTTATGTGGCGCACAAAAATTTAACCTTCCTTCCAAAGCTGCACAGCTGATATTTTATGAGCACACAGCCTACAGAAAATTAGAGGGAACATTGGTTGCGAGGTAGGCGAATATTGACAGGAAGGATGCCTAGTAGCAAATTTTGGCTTGTCTTCTGGAAGACGTTGAGGTTGAACTTCCCCTAGGTCCTTGACCAATTTATCCAGGTCCTCCCCAAAGAGAAGCTTTCCCCTGAAGGGAAGTCTAGAGAGGCGTGCTTTAGATGCAGAGTCGGCCGACCATTGGCGAAGTCAGAGCCATCTATGAGATACTGTAACCGCCGCCACTGATCTAGCCGAGAGGCACAAGAGATCGTAAAAGGTATCTTCCAAGAAGGCTGTGACTGATTCGAGATGAGCCAGAGCTGGATCCTCTGGCAGACGTTGAATCCAGAGCAGAAGAGCTCAGGCTGCTAGGCCCCCGCAAACAGAGGCCTGGAGAGATAAAGAAGAAACCGAAAAGGCAGTCTTGAGAAGGCTCTCCACTTTCCTATCCTGTTGACCACGAAGTGCTGCACCACCCTCCACTGGAATGGTGGTGTGCTTCGTTACTCCGGTCACAAGGGGATCCACTTTGGGGTATGTCAGCCACTTCTCCAAGTCTGGCAGTGCTCAGAGGTAAAGCTGACCTAGGCGGCGGGCTGTATGGAGGGGAATATCCGGAGAGTCCCATTCTCGAGACACCATTTGTTGTAGCTCCGCTGGGAATGGGAAAGCTCTAGATAGCTTGTGAATGCCTTGTAATATCAGGTCTGGCTGGGGAATGGCAGAGGACTGTGGATTCTGCTGCTCTGGCTGATCCGTCAATCTAGGGCTTCGACAACCTAGAACCGGCAATTCCTTTTTGCGAAACAAGTGTATGTCTTGTGTCTCACTTTGGCCCTCCACAGAAAACTCTGAGGGGGACCATTCCCCATCCTTATGGTCTGACATGCTCTTGCTCTTGTCCCTCGAAGACAGCCCTTCCTCTGGTGCCTTTGGCCAAGCTCTAGTAGCACAGGAGACCTCTTTAGGTGGCCATGCATCCACCTTGGATATGTCCTCTTGTCTAGAGCACTTGCGGGATCCTGAACCAGAAGACTGAGGGATCTGAGTCAGGGCATCCACTGTGGTACTGGGAGAATTAGACTGCCAGAGATCCCAGGCTTGTCTAAAGAGGGCCAGAAACTGGGTATCCGAGGCATGCATTAGCTCCTGCTGTCCGAAAGAGTCCAGAGCAGGAGGAGTTAAGCGAGGAGGAGAGAGAGACTCTCTTGCCGGGGTAAGCTGTCTGGGTTCCTCTAGCAGTTGAGGACGTGCAGCAGGACTGCCTCTGTCCTGAGCCCCTTTGGTTAATGTCGCCGAAGTCTCTCCAGGATGAGCAAGACATGCAGCACAAATGCCATTCCTCAAATCTTTATGCTTCTTTGTGTAGACCATGCACCGTTGAAGGGAAGGAATCTCACAGGCAAATCACAGCAGACCGCTGTCCCTGGCGAACAGAAAACCCAAAAAAGTCAATTATAGCCGTAGAAAAAAGATCAGACAGGCAAAAATTGGCAGGGAAGGCAGAAATTAAGAAAATGTCTCCCCACAAAGCCCACCAAAAACGGAGCTGCTCAGCAAAAAACCGCCAAAACAAAATGGCTGCCGCAATTAATAACGCCAAATATAAAATCACCCCGAAAGCCACAAGCAAGCGGTAAAAACATAAAATTAATTAACTGGAGAGCTAGGGCAGTAGAGACAAAGGAAACTCTCCAAGCGGACAGAGGCTGCCCCGACGGCGTTCCGATCAAAATGGGGGGAAGGGATGACTTTTGAAATTTTACTCACTGCGCTGGAACAGATTGCTGAAGAGCCAAGGCTCACCTGAATCAGGCAGCAGCGAGGAGTTGTTGAAAGGCTGCCGACAAGCTGCAGACTCCCCCGATGAAGGGCTGCTCAGATCCTCATGAGCTGATGCCAGTTTTCTCCCCGACAGAGAGGGAAGCTCACATGGTCCTCCTGACCAGGAGTTCAACCTCAATCTGTCCCACAAAATGTAGCTGGGAAATCCAGAGGGGCACCTCAAGTGTGCCGTGGGTGCATCCAGCAAAATTACTAAAATTAAAAATGATCAGAGAGAAAAGTTAAACTCCATCATCTGCTGGAGATAGAGAAATACTGGAGAGCCCTCTACTGGGTTCAGCTAGATATTACCAGGGAACAATCAGGCTGCTGGTAGTTTTTTTCTATCTCTCTGTCTCCAACATCTGCTTGTAGGGGGACTAAACTCGCTTGTCTGGACTGGTCTAGCAGGATGTGCTGGAAGTGAGGAATTAGGGACTGGAGGGTAAGGAGGAAGAGGAGTGAAATCAGAGTAGACAGTGAGAAATTATAAATGGAAGAAAGCTGAATGGAAAGATCAATGTCCAGAGATGGATGTAGGAAAGCAAGTGAAGAAGACAGGAGGGGAGAGAAGTGTTAGAGGGACTGCAAACACTGGAAACAAGAGTTAAGAGAAGGCCGGTTAGTTTAACTTTGGTGGTGAGTAAATTATTGGAAACGCTGCTGAAAGAGAAAATAGTGAGGTTTCTGGAGTCCAGCGGATTACAGGATCCGAGGCAGCATGGATTCACCAGAGGCAGGTCTTGTCAGACAAATCTGATTGATTTGTTTGACTGGGTGACCAGGGAGCTGGACCGCGGGAGAGCTCTAGATGTGGTGTATTTAGATTTCAGTAAAGCCTTTGACACTGTTCCTCACAGGCGACTTATAAACAAACTGAGCACCCTAGGGATGGACCCTAAAGTTACTGCTTGGGTTAGAAATTGGTTGGGTGGGAGGCGACAAAGAGTACAAGTAAATGGAGCTCACTCTGAGGAGAAGGATGTTACCAGTGGTGTGCCCTAGGGATCTGTCCTTGGTCCAATTCTTTTTAACATCTTTGTTAGTGATATAGCGGAAGGGCTGTCGGGTAAGGTTTGCCTCTTTGCAGATGATACCAAAATCTGCAATAGAGTAGACACCCAGGAAGGTGTAGATAACATGAGGAGGAATCTAGCTAAACTTGAAGAATGGTCTAGTATTTGGCAGCTGGGATTTAATGCAGCAATCCAAGGGAGCAATACAGTATAGGAGGTGAAGTACTTTTGTCCACTAAAGAAGAGCGGGACCTAGGCGTGATTGTGTCTGATGATGTTAAAGTAGCTAAACAGGTAGAAAAGGCGACGGCAAAAGCTAGAAGGATGCTTGGGTGCATACGGAGAGGAATTGCTAGCAGAAAAAAGGAGGTGATAGTGCCTCTGTATAAGTCTTTGGTGCGACCTCATTTGGAGTATAGTGTGCAATTCTGGAGACCGCACCTTCAAAAGGATGTGAACAGGATGGAGTCAGTGCAGAGGGTGGTACTAAAATGGTTAGTGGTCTTCTTTATAAAGCATATGAGGACAGACTTAAGGATCTTAATATGTACACCTTAGAGGAAAGGTGGGATAGAGGTGATATGATTGAGATGTTTAAATACCTCCGTGGCATAAATGTTCTGGGGGATAGCCTCTTTCAATTGAAAGCAAGTTCTTCTACGAGGGGACTTGGGATGAGGGTGAAGGGGGATAGATTCAGGAGTGATATGCGGAAATGTTTCTTTACGGAAAGAGTGGTGGATCCATGGAATAGTCTCCCAGTGGAGGTGGTAGAGATGTGGACAGTATCTGAATTCAAAAAAGCATGGGACAAACACAGAGGATCTCTAAAGGAAAGAAGGGGACTGTTATAGTTGTTGATATGAAAGGACAGACTAGATAGGCCATGTGGTCTTTTTCTGTCTTCATATTTCTATGTTTCTACAGAGGATGCAGAAACTGAACAGTGGGGCCAAGGCAATTAGAAAAATTAAAATAGCCAGTCACAAAGGTAAAGAACTTATTTTCAGTTTAATGACCTGAAAAATACAGTATCAGTTTTGGATTTATAAGAACATCAGAACATAAGATATGCCATACTGGGTCAGACCAAGATCCATCAAGCCCAGTATCCTGTTTCCAACAGTGACTAATCTAGATCACAAGTACCTAGCAGATTCCCCAAAAGACATAGGTTCCACAATGCTTGTAGTGGGACAAGGAGTGGATTTCCCAGGTCCCTTTTAATAATGGTTTATGGACCTTTCCTCCAGGAACTTGTCCAAATTTTTTAAAAACTAGCTAGATCAGCAGCTTTTACTACATTTTCCGGTAGCGAATTCCAGAGTTTGATTACGCAGTGAGTGAAAAAATATTTTCTCTCAAGTCTTAAATGGGTTATACTGTAACTTCATTGCAAGTCCCCTAGTCTTTCTACTTTTTGATGGCGTAAACAATTTATGTCTGTTTACCCATTCCACTTCATTCATTAATTTATAGATTCTTATCATATCTCCTCTCAGCAGTCTCTTTTCCAGGTGGAAGAGCCCTAACCTTTTAAGCCTCTCCTCATAGGGGTATCCTTCCATCCCCTTTACCATTTTGGTGGCTCTTCTCTGTGCCATCTTTTTATTTTGCACAGCACAGGGGACCTGCATTAGTTTATTCCTCTGGTGTTGCACTGCATGCAGAGCCTGGCTTCTTTGGGTTTCAATTTAATCTTTGTCTACAAGATGGTGCAGGACTGGAGGAAGATGTTGGACCAGTGAGTAGGGGGAAGGCAGCTGGATGCTAGATCACCAGCGATGGAGAAATAGGTAGGACGCTTGACATGATGTGGGATAGAATAGGTTGTATGGCAGGGAGATGCCTGACATGGGGGTGGTGCAGGGCAGGGAGAGAGAGGAGATGCTGGACATAGGGGATATGAACAAGGGAGAGATAGGAGATGCTGGACAGGGAAGGGAGGGAGATAGACAGGAGATTCCTGACATGTGGGAGTACTGAGCAGGGAGATAGGGGTTGCTGGATATGGGTGGGAAGATGACTTGTGAGACAGACAGAGAAAATTATGACCTTTGGGGGCAACTAGGGAAACAGATGAGATAACAGTCATGGGGGGAAACTATGGAAAAGAGGTGTTGCTGGACATGGGAAGGAGGAAACAGACTGGAGATGTTTGACATTGGGGGGTTACTAGGGAGGCAAGAGAGAAGAGATGCTGGACATGGAGGTGCAACGATGGTGAGACTGAAAACTAAGGGTGTGGCTACAGAGACAGACAGAGGGAGATACTGGGCATGGGATGGAGGGAAGGAGACAGACAGAAGAGATACTGGGAAATGGGAGGACTAGGGAGACAAGATGCTAGACATGAGGGCAGGGCTAGGGAGACAGAGGAGATCCTGAAAATGGAGAGGAACTAGGGAGACAGAAGAGATGCTGGACATGTGTTGAGAGGGTGACTAGGGAGGCAGAAAGAAGTTACTAAACATGGGATAGAGAGGAGAGAGACTTGGATGAGGAAGGTGATAAAGGAAAAAGCAAAGAAGCTGGACACAGGTGGAGGAGAAAGGGGGAGAGTTAGTGAAAGATTGGGTAATAAGAGGCTTAGGAAGGAGAGAAAGATGGGAATGGGTGGGCTGGATAAGGGAAAGTGATGGAAAACTGTGAGTAAATGCAGCAAACGGCGGGAGACTGACAAGTATGAAAAGGAGAAGGAAGAAAATGGAAAAGAAGAGATCACATCATCTACATCAATTTGTAACACTGAAGGCAGGAGGGGAAAGAAGAAACTGCAAATAGACAACTGACCCTGGAAACAAGAGATAAGAGAAAATGGAAGAAAGCAGAAAGCAGAAACCAGAGCCATATGATTAGAAAAATAAAATGTGCAGAAAACAAGACAGAAAAAATAATTTTATTTTTTATTTAGTGATTGGAATATATGGAATGTACATCTGCCAGGACTGGTGATAAATACGGCTGGGGACCAGCTCATAGCAAAACCTTGGGAGAGGACCTCAAAGCCCACTAGCAAGCTGTGCTTTCTTCAGCTTCAGACATACACACGCTGCCTTGGTCACTTATTCCTCACATTTGCACAGACCCATTGCTCCCATACACTTGGCTTCCACACGCGCGCATGCACAGACACACACACACACAGCCTCCCATACACTTAACTCCCATATACACACACACACACACACACACACACAGCCCCCACACTGCAGATGTTTTTTAAAAAAGTGAAAGGAGGGCCAAAAAACTGGCAGTATGGTTTAAAGGTGAGGTCAGAGAGGTTGTGGTAGCCAAAAGAGCATCTTTCAGGAAATGGGAAAAAGAGCCAAATGACGAAAACTGGAAACCACATAAGCACTGGCAAGTTAGATGCAAAGGCATTGATAAGACAGGCAAAGAGGAATTTGAAAAAAAGCTTGCTATGGAAGCAAAAACACCTAACAACAACTTTTTCAAGAACATTCATAGAAAAAAACCTGTGAGAGAGTCAATTGGACCATTGGATGATAGAGGGGACAAGGCCATAAAGAGATTGAATGAATTCTTTGTTTTGGTCTTTACTGAAGAAGATGTAGAGAAGTTACCAGTACCTGAAATGGTATTTAAAGCTGATGCAGCAGAAGAATTGAAAGAAATATCAATAAACCGGGAAGATGTAGTACAACTATTTGCTAAACTGAAGAGTAGCAAATCATCTGGACAGGATGGTATACATCCAAGGGTGTTGAAAGAACTGAAATATAAGATTGCAGACCTACTATTACTAATCTGTGAACTATCATTAAAATCATCAGTAATACATTGGCCATCCTCCAATCTTCAGGTAACGCCAATTTTTAAAAAATGTTCCAAGGGTGATCCTGGAAACAACAGACCGGTGAGCCTGACGTCAATAGCTGGAAAAATGATAGAAACCATTATTAAGAACAAAATTACTGAACATGTAGATAGTCATGGTTCAATGGGAGACAGCCAACATGGCTTTAGCTAAGGAAGGTTTTGTCTTACTAATCTGTTATATTTTTTTGAAAGTGTGAATAAATAGGTAGACAAAGGTGGGTTGGTCGATGAATTTTCAGAAAGCCTTTGACAAGGTCCCTCATGAGAGACTCTTGGCAAAATTAAAAAGTCATGCGATAGGAGGCAGGGTACTATAATGGATCAGGAACTGGTTAAAAGATAGAAAGAGGATAAGGTTAAATGGCCAATTTTCCCAGTGCAGAAAGATGAATAGTGGAGTACCCCAGGGATATGTACTTGGTCCGTTGCCTTTTAACATATTTGTAAATGACCTGGAAATGGAAATAACGAGTGAGACGATCAAATTTGCAGATGACACAAAATTATTCAAAGTTGTTAAAACCCAAGATGTCTCAAACCTCTCTTGCCTTTCTTTTTTTGCTCTGTGCCAAATTAGAGCAGTCCGCTCCTTTCTGTCTTCTGACTCTCTTATCACCCTATTATTAGCTCTGGTTATGTCTAGACTGGACTACTGTAATGTTATTTTTGCTAATTTACCATCTTATCAGCTTCAGCGTCTTCAACTAATTCAAAACACTGCTGCTCGTCTGATTACCAATGCATCTTCATTGGCTCCCGCTCCATTATAGATTCAAATACAAGCTGCTCATTTTAACTCACAAGGTCATTTACACATCCAACCCGCTCTACTTATCCAATCTTATTTCCCTTCACACCCCCTACCGACAATTACGCTCACTACATGCAAACCGACTTTCCTTACCATCCCCCTCGCAAGCTCACCTAGAGCAAACATGTCATGACGCCTTCTTTTTTCTTGGACCATCATTGTGGAATGCTTTACCATCTTCCCTCCGGTTGTAACCCTCATACCAGCAATTCAAGATGTTGCTAAAGACACACCTATTCCACCAGGCTTTCGATCTCCCTTCCCCTTCCCCCGCCTAATTTGTCTGTTCTCTGTCTGCTCTTAAGTTTGGGTGTTCTTCTCTTTCCTGTCACAAAATGGAGTTCTTTTCTTTTTCTGTAGCATATTTTATTTTATTGTAAACCGCTCTCAGGCTTCGGCAAGGGCGGTATATAAAGTGTGAAATAAAGATAAAGATGATTGTGAAAAATTGCAAGAGGACCTTAGTATATGGCAGATGAAATTTAATGTGGACAAGCACAAAGTTATGCACCTGGAAAGAACATCCCAAACTATGGTTACACAATGCAAGATTCCACATTAGGAACCACCACCCAGGAAAAAGGTTTAGGTGTCATCATAGATAACATGTTGAAACCCTCTGCCCTGTGTGCAGTGGCGGCCAAGCGAGCAAATAGAATGCTAGGAATCATAGGGAAAGAAATGGAGAATAAAACAATGGATATTATAATGCCTCTGTATCATTCCATGGTGTAGTCGCACCTCGAATATTTAATATTTAGTTGTGCTTATATACCGCTTTTCACTGGGTCAAAGCGGTTTACAAATATATGATAACAGGCACTCAAGGGCTCACAATCTAAGTGTACCTGAGGCAATGGAGGGTTGAGTGGCTTGCCCAAGGCGTGGCCATGGGACTAGAGACCCCAGTCCCTCTGGCCTGAGGTTACTTGTCCCTACGTGGGAATTGAACCTCTGGCCCTCCAGCCTGAGGTAACCTGTCCCAGCCACTGAGCCACTCCCCCCCCCCCCCCCATATCTTAAAAATGATATAGCAGAATTCGAAAAGGTACAGAGAAGAGCCACCAAAACGGTAAACGGGATGGAAGAATACTCGTGGTAGTTTCGCCAAATGGGTTAGTTTTGCACATACTATGGCACTCGTGAACCTCACTTCTAAGCCAGGGTATATGGAATATGATCTTAATCTCTCAAATTTACTGCTAATGCTTGGCGTAATACTTGTGTCATGCTAAAGAGAGCCTCCTGCTGATGTTCATAAGATGTAACATGTATGGGTAGTTTGTCAAGATATGCTTGGAAATTATTCTTTATCAGGCCTGTGGCTCCCAGTACAATGGGAAATATTTCTGTATCTTTCTGCCACATTTTCTTGGTCTCTGATTGCATTTCTTGATACTTCAAGATCTTCTACCTCTCCACGCAATTCACAGAATAATCACTCGGTACTGAACTTCTATTATCAATGCCATTCTGGTGTTCTCCTTTACCACTATGGATCCAGTTTCTTATCTTTCGTAATGGGAATGTCCCAGGTGATCATAAACTCGTCATTCTGTTATTCTCTTAGGGTCATGATCCCAGTGCTTTTCAGGCACAGTGATGTTGTAGTGTTTACAGAATTTCCAGTGGAGGAGGCGTGCTACTTTGTTGTGCCTTTCTGTATAGAAATTTTCCACCATCAGAACTTCACAACCTGCTATTAGATGAGTCACTGTTTCCAGCTCTTTCTTACAGAATCGGCATGTGTCTGTTGTGCCAGTTTTTTCAATACTCACCATAAACCATCTCGTCCGTAATCTGCTGTCCTGGGCTGCAGCTATCAATCTTTTATTCTTCGGTTTCAGTTCACCTCTCCTCAACCATTCGTGTGTGCGTTCTTGATCGACAAAAGGTTCTTGGAGTAATACTCTGTATTTCCCACTCTATTTGTGCATTTGCCACTTGTTTTTTCTTACCTGTTGAAGAGGTTTTTCTCTTGTTTTGCAAATTCTCTTACTCCCTTTCCCATGCATGCCTGTGGATTCTCATTCATTCCTTCTAATTGTTAGAATGCTTGTCCAAGTTTTATAATGGAGACAGATTCTAGATGTTTATTTTCAAAATTCAGCACTTTTTGCATATTTTGATCCGATGATGCAGTCAGATAGGCTTGGAGGCCTATGACAGTAGCTCTGTAGGTGCAGTCAATCTCTATAAGTCCTAGTCCTCCTTCAGCTCTAGGGATGTACAATCTTGGCATACACTGATTCTTGTAAATTACTTCATGAGCATGGTGGAGTTTTCTTTTATGCACATCCAGTTTTTCAAGCTCTTTATGATGCCAATCCACAATCCCAAAACTGTAGAGTACAGGAATTGCCAGCTGATTGATGGCTTGTATCTTATTTTGTGATGTTAAAGCACTTTTCAATAATAGTTTTAATCTCCTGCAATATTCTTTACTGATCTTCTCTCTCAATAGTTTCTGCTTGAATGTCATTCCTTCCTCTATTCCGAGATACTTATATATGCCTTCCTGTTTCAAGGTCCTTGATGTCACAGCCCTCAGCAAGGGAGATGTTTTCGGTTTTGCTCAATTTTCCTCTGTAAAAGGTTGCCTTAGCACATGTCTCCTATGAGGAAAGGCTAAGAAAGGTTAGGGTTCTTCAATCTGGAAAAGAGACGGCTGAGGGAGATGATAGAGATCTATAAATTAATGAATGGAGTGGAACGGGTAAATGTAGATTGATTGTTTTACGCCATCAAAATGTAGAAAGACTAGGGAACATGCAATGAAGCTACAATGTAACCCATATAAGAGAAAATAATTTTTCACTCAAGGCATAATCAAACTCTGGAATTCGTTACCAGAGGATATAATGATATTCATCCACATCAATATCAATAAACCGGATTACTCCCAAATTACAGCACGCCTTGAAGCAATGTCGTTGTGGCTGAAATGACAGAATGTTCTCATTAACTTTAAAAAATCTGAAATGATGGATATCACCAGAAATACTAAATTCTCCCCACTAGATTCACTCAATCATATCAGAGACATGGTGGAAGGAGGACAACCAGTGGGACACTGATACCTGGATACGAACTATATCGTAATGATAGAGCTGATCAAATTGGTGGAGGGGTTGCGCTCTATGTTAAAGAGGGCATTGAGTCAGAAAGGATTAAAGTTTTGCAGGAAACAAAATTTGCTGTAGAATCTCTATGGATTGAAATTCCATGTAAAAAGGGGAAGGCGATGGCAGTGGGGGTGTACTATTGACCGCCTGGCCAGAATGAACAAATTGATGATGAAATGCTCAAAGAAATCAAGGAAGCTAACAAAAGTTATAGCGCAGTAATAATAATGGATGATTTAAATTACCCCGGTATCGACTGGGTCAGTGTCACGGCAGGATATGCTAGGGAGATAAAGTTCCTAGATGAAATAAATGACTGCTTCTTAGAGCAGCTGGTTCATGAACCGACCAGAGGGGAAGCCCTATTAGACCTAGTCCTTAGTAGAACACCAGATCTAGTCCAAGAGATAAGGGTGTTGGGGCCACTTGGCAATAGTGATCATAGCACGATCGCCTTTGATTTAATTAGTGGAGGAGAGATAGTAAGGAAATCCACAGTACTACCTTTTAACTTTCGAAAGGGAGACTATGATAAAATGAGGAAAATAGTTAAGAAAAGACTATAAGGAGCAGTTGCAAAGGTTAAAGACATACATCAAGCTTGGGTGTTGTTGAAAAATACTATCTTGGAAACCCAGACCAGCTGTACTCCATGCTTTAAGAAAAGTGGAAGGAAGTCCAAAAAACTGCCAGCATGGTTTAAAGGTGAGGTCAGAGAGGCTGTTGCCAAAAAAGCATCTTTCAGGAAATGGAAAAAAGAGCCAAACAACGAAACCTGGAAACAGCACAAGCACTGGCAAGTCAAATGCAAGGCATTGATAAAGCAGGCAAAGGGAGAATTTGAGAAGAAGCTTGCTGCAGAAGCAAAAACGCAAAATAAAGATTTTTTCAAGTACATTCTTAACAAAAAACCTATGAGAGAGTCAGTTAGTCCGTTAGATGATAGAGGAGTTAAAGGGGCACTAGTGGAGGAGTAGCCTAGTGGAGTGGAGGAGTAGCCTAGTGGTTAGAACACTGGCTTGGTAACCAAGCAACTAGGGTTCGATTCCCACTAGCACTCCTTGTGGCCTTGGGCAAGTCACTTAACCCTCCACTGCCTCGGAAGAAAGGCCTGGCAATCTACCTCCGGTGACACTGCCAAGAAAACCCAGGAGCATCTGGGTCACCAGGAGTCAGGACTGACTCGAAGGCACACATTGCATTTTGCAAGAGGCGACAAGGTGATAGCGGAGAGACTGAATGAATTCTTTGCTTCGGTCTTTACTGAGGAAGATGTAGGGATGTTACCCAAGACTGAAGTGATATTTAAAGGTGCGGAAGAATTGAAGGACATATCACGAGGGACCACAATTTCACTCCACCACCCCATGTAAGAGTTAAGGAAGCCGCCGTTGGCAGGCCAGCTGAGCAGCCCGCATCCATCTTCCGCTCCCCTGATCGGGGTCAAGCATCCTGAGCGGGCCTGCCAGCTTTCCCGCTCAGGGATCTGCAGCCCAATTGGGAGAAGGAGGAGGAGCCAACGCACAACTAAAGGAAGCCGCCGTCCGGTGGTCCCGCACCTGAGGGCCTCGCCAGAGGGCCCTTTGGTGTGGCCCTTAGGCGGGGACCAAACGCAGTCCAGTAAGCTGAATCAAAGGCAGTCCCAGATCATAGCATAATCATCCAAAGAGCTAAACAGGTACTCTACCCTGGAACCTCTTCCTAAGCATTAATATACTTCAGTCCCTGCCCTACGGGCCTCTGCTAATTATATATATGTCATTCCCGTCACCGGTCTAAAACTTCATATCAGCACTAATTCATCATTGTGGTAATGACTAATGGTTGACAATTGACTGCTTAAGTGAACTGCTGTTATATGTACCTTTGTTTTGCAATGTACATTATTGCCGTTAATTATACATGTTCTCTTATCTATATCCATGCCATATGTCTGTATCTACCTATGACACTTCTCTGACTGCATATGATACAGCTAATTATCTATAGTGTCATTCTGCAAGTCAAATTGATGCACCGACCAGCCCGCTTTAACAGCATTATTTAAACAACTAATCCACCCACACGTTTCCTTCAAACACGCCCAATCGAAGTTTCCAAATGGCCTTCCACTTCATTGCCTTTGTCAGTTTTTACCTTCTCACAGATTGGCTTGGGAACTCCCTTGCCCTTTCCCCCCTCATCAAATCAAATCCCAATCCTTCAGAATAATGGAAAAAGATGGTCAGGGACCTCATATCATTATCCAAGAGGTGAAGCTCACACGCTTCACTCTCACTTGATACACATCGCACTCCAGCAATCTAGGAAATCTAAACAAGAGGAATCCCCGCATTCCCGAAACCTAAAATGTGCCCTCATAAATGCACGTTCAGTTTGTAAGAAATGACCGGTCATCCCAGACATAATTTCCCTCCATGATCTGGATATACTCATGATCACTGAAACCTGGTTATCATATGAAGACAATGTCCTCCTCAACCAACTCCTACCCCCCAACTTCTCTATACACACACGACATAGAGAAAATAAGAAAGGAGGAGAAGCGCTCATACTCACCAAGACAGACCTTCATTTCTACACGATTGACTCCACTAGCACTAACAACTTGGATATAACATCCATTGCAAACGAACAGTGCTCTATCAACCTGCTATACAGAGCCCCCTCATCCTCCCCGGACGACCTCCCTTCTATTTTAGACCTAGCTGCCAACATCCACAATCCCAATACACCAAACTGGATAATGGGAGACTTCAATCTCCTATCTTTGCATCAAAATCAGGCGTCCGCCCTCCTCGATGCCATTGAAGATCTGGGATACAAGCAAATAAAAAGGGAATCCACGCATATAAAGGGAAATATTCTCAACATGGTGTTTGCTCCACAGTCTATCTTTGAACAAAGCCGCAACCTTGTGATGTCTGTTACCGCTGTACCTTGGTCAGACCACAAGCTAATCAACTTCCAGATACCCATTAACAACAAGCAACCACAGGACCACAGGATATAAGTGTGTATTAAAATATTAAATATTAAACAGAAAATTGAACAGCACCTCAAGAGCGTCAACAAGAAGTTTGACCGTTCAACAGAGAGTTCATCCTGGCTGAGACCCACCCACTCCTCAACGACACAACTCTCAACCTCGAAGATTTGATTTCCTCCTGGAACAGCAACCTTAGCGCCATTGCACAACGACCGCACTCCAATAACACCCCAAGGAAAAGAAACTGCTCCATGGTTCTCCCCTGAGCTGCGGTCTTCTCTTACACATCTACGAAGACTTGAAAGACGATGGCGCCGATCATTCTCCATAGAGGATCAGACAGCTTACAAACTCCACTTATCAATTCACCGAGAGGCAATCACGGCCAAAATAAAGCAATTTCACACCGACACTCTCAAAAGATCACTGAACAAACCACGGGATCTGTTCAATTTAGTCAAACCCCTTTCAAAGGAACCATCTCCTGAGCAGCATGATGAGATTCACCCACAAAAATTTGCCGACTACCTGCAGTCTAAACTACAGATAGATAAGGTCTCAGAAGCCACCGCAAAAGAGCCAACCTGCCTAATGTCCCTATCTATGGATGGAGAAAGGTGAATAGTGGTGTACCCCAGGGATCTGTGCTGGGTCCGCTGCTTTTTGACATATTCATAAATGACCTGGAAAGTGGAATAACGAGTGAGGTTATCAAATTTGCAGATGACACAAAACTATTTAAAGTTGTTAAAACCCAAGAGGATTGTGAAAAATTGCAAGAGGATCTTGATAAATTGGATGACTGGGCATCAAAATGGCAGATGAAATTTAATGTGGACAAGTGCAAGGTTATGCACCTAGGGAAGAACAACCCAAACTATGGTTACACGATGCAAGGTTCCACATTAGGAACCACCACCCAGGAAAAAGATTTAGGCGTCATTGTGGATACCATGTTAAAACCCTCGGCCCAGTGTGCAGCGGCGGCCAAGAGAGCAAATAGAATGCTAGGTATGATAAGGAAAGGAATGGAAAATAAAACAAAAGATATTATAATGCCTCTATATCGTTCCATGGTGAGACCGCACCTTGAATATCGTGTGCAATTCTGGTCGCCGTATCTTAAAAAGGATATAGGGATTTTAGAAAAGGTTTAGAGAAGAGCCAC
Organism: Ichthyophis bannanicus; assembly: GCA_033557465.1. NCBI lineage: Eukaryota > Metazoa > Chordata > Amphibia > Gymnophiona > Ichthyophiidae > Ichthyophis > Ichthyophis bannanicus. The sequence continues at coordinate 25,880,495 of CM066035.1, forward strand.
CAAAATGGTATAGGGGATGGAAGGATACTCCTATGAAGAAAGGCTAAAAAGGTTAGGGCTCTTTAACCTGGAAAAGAGACGGCTGAGGGGAGATATGATAGAAGTCTATAAATTAATGAACGGAGTGGAATGGGTAAACGTAGATCAACTGTTTACGTTATCAGAATATAGAAAGACTAGGGGACATGCAATGAAGCTACAGGGTAAACTATTTAAGACTAATAAAATAAAATATTTTTTCATTCAACGTGTAATCAAACTCTGGAATTTGTTACCGGAGGATGTAGTAAAGGCTGTTAGTGTAGCTGGGTTTAAAAAAGGTTTGGACAAGTTCCTGGAGGAAAGGTCCATAAACCATTATTAAGAAGTGACCGAAGATATCAATGCTTGACCCAGTACAAGCATTGTGGAACTTGTGTCTCTTGGGGATACTGCTAGGTACTTATGACCTAGATTGGCCACTGTTGGAAACAGAATACTGGGCTTGATGGACCTTGGTCTGACCCAGTATGGCATATCTTATGTTCTTATGTTCTCCACACCATCTGCAAAATACATTGAGGACACAATCACATCTCTCAATACCACCACGGCTCAAACTGATCCCTGCCCAGCCTTTTGGATAAAGGAACTACGTAGTGAGTTCAGTCCTTTCATTACAAGACTTACGAACCTATCATTCACAACCGGATCCTTCCCCACAGCACTCAAACATACATCCATTAGACCTCTTTTAAAAAACTCCAAACTAGACCCCCAACGAGTCGACTCATACAGACCCATAGCTAGTATTCCTCTCCTAGCTAAGATAATTGAGAAAGAGGTACAAAGGCAAATCCAAGATCATATAGACTCCGCAGCCCTTCTAGACCAGTGTCAACATGGGTTCACAGAGTATCATGGCGTAGAAACCCTTCTTACCACCCTCTTCAATAATATAATCACAGGCATCGACAACATTCGGCAAGGTTTTGTGCTTATTTTCTTAGACATTGCTGCAGCATTCGACTCAATAAGTCATGAACTTCTCCTGGGGCGACTGAAAGAGAAGGGCATCTGCGGCACTGCACTCGAATGGTGTAAATCATATCTGGCTGGAAGATTGCAACATGTAAAATCCGGAGCAGAAGAATCAAAACCTTTTCATCAAAGGCAAGGTGTACCGCAAGGTTCCTCTCTATCATCACTCATGTTCAACATATACATGCAGCCCATCTGCAATATCATCAGATCTTTCAATGTGAACTGTTTGATATATGCAGATGACATACTCCTATACATGCCGTTCTCTACGGATCAAATGGACCTTTCCCCCCTGATAGAATGTTTCGATGCAGTTTCAGAATGGCTTCAATCTCAAAACCTCCGTATTCAACACAAGAAAACTGAGGTGCTCTTCATCACGAGGGACCACAATTTCACTCCACCACCCCATGTAAGAGTTAAGGAAGCAGATCTGCAAACAAAAGACACAATAAGATACCTTGGGGTCACATTGGACCAATGTCTTGATATGAAGGTACACATAGGTAACATAGTAAAAGCAATATACTTCAAGATCCGAACACTCAGGCACCTGCGTTCCTTATTAGATCCAGAGGACTTCCGGACCATATACCAAGCACTCATCTTACCCCACTTCGACTATGCCAACGCCATTTTACAAGGTCTCCCACAATCTACCTTGAACTCGCTACAACTTGCCATGAATGCTGCAGCAAGGGTCCTCCATGGAGCCTCTAGGAGTGACCATGTGACGCCTATCCTGAAACAGCTTCACTGGCTCCCCATACATGGAAGGCTTGTTTTCAAGACCTTACTACTGACCTTTAAGGCCGTCAATGGTCTTTCATCCTCCTCCCTTACAGAGCTCATTCACACCGCTGCATTAAACTCTCTAATAATTCTGAAAGCCTTGACAAAATGCAACCTGACAACGGCAAACAGGGCTTTCAAATTTTGCGCCCCAAGATACTGGAATGCTCTACCATCGAACATTCGTGCTATCGTTGACTTAGCCCAGTTCAGGAAGGCTCTCAAATATCACCTGTTCCTCAAGTACTACCCAGTCAGCAATGAAGCCTAGATAACCCCACCAAAGAATGTAACTACATGACACTTCTAGAGCTTTGTCATATTGCTTACTTGTAGATATTTTATGTAAATAGTTCACCCATGTTATCCAAGTTTGTACACCTGTTCTCTGTAAAACCGAACAGCCTGTTGTTCTGGTCTTTTTGTTTAATGTAAACCGCGCTGATGTCGAATAGTGCGGTATATAAGAAATTGTAATAAATAAATAAATAAATAAAATATCGATACATCGGGAATATGTATTACAACTATTAGATAAACTGAAGAGTAGCAAATCACCTGGGCCGGATGGTATACATCCAAGGGTGTTGAAAGAACTGAAATATGAGATTGCAGACCTGCTATTAGTAATCTGTGAATTTTCATTAAAATCATCTGTAATACCTGAAGATTGGAGGATCTCCAATGTAACGCCAATTTTTAAAAAGGATTCCAGGGGTGATCCGGGAAACTACAGACCGGTGAGCCTCACGTCAGTACCGGGAAAAATAGTAGAAACCATCATAAAGAATAAAATTACTCAGCATGTAGATAGTCATGGCCTAATGGGAGACAGCCAACATGGTTTTAGACAAGGAAGATCTTGTCTTACTAATCTGTTATGTTTTTTTGAAAGTGTGAATAATCAGGTGGACAAAGGTGAGTCGGTTGATATAGTATATCTGGACTTTCAGAAAGCCTTTGACAAGGTCCTTCATCAGAGACTTTTGGCAAAACTAGAGTCATGGGATAAGAGGCAGTGTACTACTGTGGATCAAGAACTGACCTTCAAAGATCACATAAAGCAGACCGTTAAATCCATTTACTACAAATTAAGAACGCTGAAACCCTTAAGACCACTACTCGCCTCCAATAACTTCCGAACAGTCTTCCAAGCCCTTATAACACCTCATTTTGACTATGCTAATATCATCCTGCATGGTCTACCCAAGAGCACCCTCAACCCACTCCAATTGGCGATGAACTCAGCAGCCCGCATCCTCTGCGGCACTTCCAGTAGAGACCACATCACCCCCATACTAACAGAGCTTCACTGGTTACCCCTACAAGCCAGGATAACTTACAAAGCACTCCTACTATCCTTTAAAGCAATTAATCAAATAGCCCCACCCTCCCTCTCATCACTTATTATCAACACCCCCACGAACAGACTGAGAAGATCCGCAGCCGCCAATACTCTTGTCGTACCAAAGGAGTACACTAAATGTAACCAAACAACCAGAGACAGGGCTTTCACCTTATTCGCTCCAACTTGCTGGAATAATCTCCCTCCTCATATCCGATCAATAAAGGACCTCTCTCAATTCAGAAAGGCCCTCAAACACTACCTATTCTGTCATCATCTTTTAGGCCCTAACCCTACACCTCCTCCCCCCATCTCACAAATCACTCTCACAGCCTCTGACATTCCAACAACATAGTCATAACAGAACACGACCTAGACGCTCTGCACACCCAAAGTTACGACCCACTTTAACTGTAAATTTCCAGAGGTAATATATCTTTCTGTATATAGCTTGTATATAGTTTACCATGTTGTCTCCAAGTTACTGACCCTGTTATAATGTAAGCAAAACACCCTGTTATAATGTAAGCAAAGGACTGTTCTAATGCGAAATTTGTTATCTGTAAACCGCACTGATACCAAAGAGCGCGGTATATAAAAACTGTAAAATAAATAAATAAATAAATAAAATAAAAGAAAGCAGAGGGTTGGGCTAAATGGCCAATTTTCCCAATGGAGAAAAGTGAATAGTGGTGTACCCCAGGGATCTGTGCAGGGTCCGCTGCTTTTTGACATATTCATAAATGACCTGGAAAGTGGAATAACGAGTGAGGTTATCAAATTTGCAGATGACACACAACTATTTAAAGCTGTTAAAACCCAAGAGGATTGTGGAAAATTGCAAGAGGATCTTGATAAATTGGAAGACTGGGCATCAAAATGGCAGATGAAATTTAATGTGGACAAGTGCAAGGTTATTCACCTAGGGAAGAACAACCCAAACTATGGTTGCATGATGCAAGGTTCCACATTAGGAACCACCACCCAGGAAAAAGATTTAGGCGTCATTGTGGATAGCATGTTAAAACCCTCGGCCCAGTGTGCAGCAGCAGCCAAGAGAGCAAATAGAATGCTAGGTATCATAAGGAAAGGAATGGAAAATAAAACAGAAGATATTATAATGCCTCTATATCGTTCCATGGTGAGACCGCACCTTGAATATTGTGTGCAATTCTGGTCACCGTATCTTAAAAAGGACATAGCGTTATTAGAAAAGGTTCAGAGAAGAGCCACCAAAATGGTAAAGGGGATGGAAGGATACTCCTATGAAGAAAGGCTAAAAAGATTAGGGCTCTTTAACCTGGAAAATAGACGGCTGAGGGGAGATATGATAGAAGTCTATAAATTAATGAACGGAGTGGAACGGGTAAACGTAGATCGATTGTTTATGTTATCAGAATATAGAAAGACTAGGGGACATGCAATGAAGCTACAGGGTAAACTATTTAAAACTAATAAAAGAAAATATTTCTTCACTCAACGTGTAATCAAACTCTGGAATTTCTTACCGGAGGATGTAGTAAAGGCTGTTAGTGTAGCTGGGTTTAAAAAAGGTTTGGACAAGTTCCTGGAGGAAAGGTCCATAAACCATTATTAAGAAGGGACCCAGGATATCAATGCTTGACCCAGCACAAGCATTGCGGAACCTGTGTCTTTGGGGAAACTGCTAGGTACGTATGACCTAGATTGGCCACTGTTGGAAACAGGATACTGGGCTTGATGGACCTTGGTCTGACCCAGTATGGCATATCTTATGTTCTTATGTTCAAGATCCTAGACTACACCCTAACCAACAAAAAAGAGATCAAATATTTTGGATTAACCTTTGACCAACAACTCAGCTTCCAGCCACACATAAAGAAGACAACCAGATCAGCTTACCATAAGTTGAGGACTCTGCTCAAACTTAAACCGCTTCTAACAGACAATAACTTCAGAACAGTATGCCAGGCCATACTAACCCCTATAATAGATTACTGCAACATGATATATCATGGCCTTCCAAAGAAAACAACACTCCCTTTGCAACTGGTGCAAAACACTGCTGCAAGAATCATTACAGGAACTGCAAAATACAATCATATAACCCTAACACTCCACCAACTACACTAGCTTCCTGTTGCTGTACGTGCTAAATATAAAAGCATATTAATAACCTTCAAAATAATAAACAACCTATTCCCACCGACTCTTCAACTGATCCAGAAAGCAAGTCCAACCAGAACAAGAAGAGGTACAGACATCAACATCATCGAAACTCCAACAAGTTACAGAACATCAAAGCAATCTACTTGCACCAGAGCCTTCTCTCTATGCTCCCCAACTTTGGAATCACCTGCCTGCCTCTTCAAGCAATCAAAGACCTACTTGACTTCAGAAGAGCCATGAAGATCATCTATTCCTCGAATACTACGGTCCTACCTAGTATAACAAATGCCACAGAGAGAACAGGTCTGTGACTAAAAAGCTGTTTGATTATTTTCATCTAATTTCCATGTATTTTGGTGTTCTGAAAACAAATAAAATATTGAAAAAACTCCTAGACGTCATGATTTGCCACAACATGCAAAATTGTCTTCAAATTTATCAAATTTTTTCGGATTACTATTAATTAATTCAAATTACTATTAATTAATTCACATAAGTGCATTTAAGATATAAAATGTGAAAAAACCTTAAAGGGGTTGTCCGAGTTATGTAAAAAAAAAAAAGCACTGTAAATCTGATGGTCAGCAATATATACATAAGCTAAGCAAGTTTTAAGTCCGTGCTTCTAATGGTAGAAGGGGTTAATCTTTCCTGAAGAATCCAGTGGGAGGGAGACACAGGGCAGATAGCAGCAGCTCCGGTCAGTGCAGGGGGGCGTGGCCAGCACTGTGACGTCTCGTGTACAGACACAGAGCTGCTGTCTCCTGCATGCCACATTTGTGCACGAATCATCATCAGGTTCTTGGTTCTAGGCTGTTCACACTTTTTCATCGCAATTCGTGTTAGCTCATCATTCTTCAACTGTTATGTTTTGGCTCCGCGAAAGTGTATTAATTCGCCAGACAGTTTCTGTTTCATCTGTGGTGAATATACAGTGTTGAAGCAACAGCAGAATATTACAGACTTTGTGAAAAAAGTATACTTTGCATACTATGGACTAAAAATTGGAGATCAAGATAAAGTCTGGGCGCCTCATAAAGTGTGCAAATGGTGTGTTGAGGACCTCCGAAACTGGTTCAAGGGTAAGAAAAAATCTTTCCATTATGGGATTCCTATGGTATGGCGAGAGCAAAAGAACCATAGTGACGACTGTTACTTTTGTTTATGCGATGTGAAAGGGTTTAATTCCAAATGGAAGCATTCCATTTCATACCCCAATCTTCACTCGGCAATTCGCCCCATCCCCCATGGCACAGATATACCAGTACCCAAGCCCCCTGCTACCTTGGAAGAGATACCTAGCTCCGATGAAGGTGAAGTCATACCTGAACCAGATGACGAATCAAGTTCTGACTTTGAAGATGATGCAAGACCAAAATTGTTTTCTCAGGAGGAGATGAATGATTTGGTAAGAGACTTGAATCTTCCCAAAGATGCCGCTGAGTTACTCGGATCAAGGCTGAAAAGCAGGAATTTATTGTTGCCAGGAGTGTCATCTTCATGGCCAGGAGTGTCATCTTCGTGAAAAGGAGTTCGTTCCTTACTTCACCCAGGAAGACAAGTTGGTTTATTGCATCGATGTCGAAGGTCTGATGGGTCAATTTAAAATCCAATATGATTCAGAGCAATGGCATCTTTTTATAGATTCTTCAGAAAGAAGTCTCAAAGCAGTTTTACTCCACAGCGGTTTTTACGCTTCCATACCTGTAGGTCATTCCGTACATTTGAAGGAAACCTACGAGAACTTGGAATTGGTTCTTCGTAAACTTAAATATGAAGACCTTGGTTGGCAAATGTGTGGGGACTTGAAGGTCTTGTGCATGCTGCTCGGGCAACAAGCTGGGTATACCAAATATCCTTGTTTTCTGTGTCTATGGGACAGTCGAGACCGAGAAAATCACTGGACCAAGAAGAGTTGGCAGCTGAGGGTGTTAACAGTCGGTGAAAAAAATATCCTCCGAAAAACTTTGATACCTTCCCATAAAGTTCTTCTATCACCTCTCCACATAAAATTGGGATTGATGAAGCAGTTCGTAAAATCACTTCCAAGAGATGGAGAATGCTTCAAATACTTGGTCACCAAGTTTCCAGGCCTGTCGGAGGCAAAATTGAAGGAAGGTGTGTTCGTTGGACCAGACATTAGAAGGCTTATAGTTGATCAAGAGTTTGTCAATACCATGACGGATCTTCAAAAAGAAGGGTGGATTGCTTTTTAAAAAGTCGTACAGAAATTTTTAGGCAATAACAAAGATCCTCACTACAAAAAGATTGTCGGACGAATGCTGAAAGCATTTCAAGCTTTAGGTTGCCTGATGAGTTTGAAAGTGCATTTCCTCCAGTCCCACCTTGACTACTTTCCTGAAAAATTAGGAGCTGTGAGTGAGGAACAAGGTGAACGATTCCACCAAGACATTAAAGAGATGGAAAGGAGATACCAGGGAAAATGGAGCATTACAATGATGGCAGACTACTGTTGGATGCTTCAGAGAGACATTCCAGATGCTACTCACAAGCGTAAATGCACCAAGAGGAGCCTCACAAGGAAGAAGAATCGAGTTTAGTGTGTGTAGGTGAGCTCATTTCAGTTCAAAAAAGGATTTTCATGAAAATATTGTAATAAAACTTTAATTTTATAAGTCTATTTCCATTTATTTTGAGGAATTGCCTTATTTAACATAGTTACCTAAATTGTCAGGAAACGTGATGTCCTATGACAAAATGGAGGTCATTTTCGGATTCAGCGCACCAAAAAACATAAAGATTACATTGAATAACCAAAACAGCTCTCGAAAAAATTTTTTTTGCAGACCTGGACAACTGCTGAATGTAGCTATATCATCTCAACCTGCAACAATGGTACTGTATATAGTTATCCATTGTTAAATATATCTATTACCCCATATATGCCTCCAAGTTCTTACTCCCTGTTCTATGTAAAAGCTTATTGCTATGTTTGTTTGATGTGAACTGCCTTGAATTAATGATAAGGCGGTATACAAAACCTGTTAAATAAATAAAAAAGCTGTTAGTGTAGCTGGGTTTAAAAAAGGTTTGGACAAGTTCCTGGAGGAAAGGTCCATAAACCATTATTAAAGGGGACCCGGGAAATCCACTGCTTGCTCCATTACAAGCATTATGGAACCTTTGTGTCTTCTGGGGAAACTGCTAGGTACTTGTGATCTAGCTTGGCCACTCTTGGAAACAGGATACTGGGCTTGGTGGATCTTGGTCTGACCTAGTATGGCATATCTTATGTTCTTATATTCTTAAGCTATGTCATAACTTTGAAGCCCATATGTGTCAGGTATGTTCAGTACATTGGATAATTACTTTAAAAACAGAGATTTACATATTTATATGTTTATATTTATGTTGTTTCCTCAGCTAAAATGGGGTCGCACCAGAAAAAAAGTTTGGGGACTTCTTCCGGTGACATCACCCACCCACATGGACGACTGAGTGGAAGTTCTGTCACTCAACCCCACCAAAAAGGGAAATAAAAGTATTCAATTGAGAATCAGGAGATCCAAAGTCGGTGGATAGGGAGTGGAGTTACCCCCCCCCCCCCCCGAAGTACTCCATGGCAAATACGCAAAAGAGAACCACGGACCTGAAAGAGTTCTCCGACAGACACAGTCCAAAAACGTGATAGTGGTGGAAAAACAAAATTTATTGAATTAAAAGACCTATAGCCAACCTGACACAGGCCGTGTTTCACAAACCTTCGTCAGGGGTTGTTCAGGCAGGTGCTAAAACGTAAAAAACATAAAAACTACTTAAAATAAAAGATTTTCGTTACACTACAAATAAGTTTTTCGCTCCTGCTGCTTTCTTTTATATTTCTTTTATATTTCTCCTTTTTTTTGCTCCTTTTTCTGTTCCATCATCTGTTTTTAAGATATAATGTGTAGTATGGATGTTCAGTTAATGGGTATAAAGTTTTACTTGTTTGTGTGTTGGTTTTTTATTTTAGTCATACAAGTATAATCTCCTGTAAAGGCCATAGGTTGCTAGGTCTTCACTGTCCAGTACAGAGGTATTTATTATCATTACACATTGTATTTGGCTGTCACATCCCTGTTTTAGTTGCTTTTTATAGTTTTCTATTTTTATTTATTTACAACATATGATTCACAAATTATGGTTTGATTTTAATTATTTATGTGTGTGTCATTTACATTTTCATCCTTCTTATCTGTTGCATATTGCATATTGTATACCCTCCCCTGGGATAATCACAGCTTTATAGGTACTTGCACAACTTAAAAGACAGGAGGTGCTCTCAGGTGAAGCTCATTACCCAAATCAGTCATACACTAAGGACCTGAGATTAATTAAGCTTCAGGTGAACAAGGTATATTAAACTTATTAGGTACAGTTTTAGTGGTATAAATATCCATAGCACCCTTTAGTACGTAAAGAACTTAAAGATCTAAACACAAACTTAAAACTAAGATGCAGACAGCAGTCCAGCAGCGGGATGTGGGCTTTCCAGTCTTTTGCATTGAGTGTCACATGTATGATTTTCTCCCAGCTGGTGAGAGGTCTTACGTGTGCACTAGGTGCAAGGAGCTCTTTGCTCTCAGGGAACAAGTCCGTTTTCTAGAGGCTAAAGTAGCAGACTTGGAAAGCATAAGACAGACAGAGAGGTACATAGACGAGACCTACAGGGATATAGTCCTGAAGTCCCACCTCCAGTCTGGCAGCATCCCTGTTGCCATGGAGGAGAGAGGTCACGTGACAGGAGAGCATCACCCTGGTGTGGCAGGAAGTGATCCTGTAACTAGGACCTGTCCTCCAGGTGATGTAAACCCCTCTCGCACCGAGGAGGTTTCTCCAGGGCCAAGTGCCCATGAGGGAAGGGTTAGGACAGCAGTTATAGTTGGTGATTCGATCATTAGGCATGTAGATAGCTGGGTGGCTGGTGGACGTGAGGATCGCCTGGTAACATGCCTGCCTGGTGCGAAGGTAGCAGACCTCACGCGCCACCTAGATAAGGTCTTAGATAGTGCTGGGGAGGAGTCTGCTGTCTTGGTTCATGTCGGTACCAATGACATAGGAAAATGTGGTAGGGAGGTTCTGGAAGCTAAATTTAGGCTTTTAGGTAGGAAGTTGAAATCCAGAACTTCCAGGGTAGCATTCTCCGAAATGCTTCCCGTTCCACGCGCAGGACCCAAAAGGCAGGCAGAGCTCCGGAGTCTCAATGCGTGGATGAGACAGTGGTGCAGAGATGAGGGGTTTGGATTTGTTAGGAACTGGGGAACATTCTGGGGAAAGGAGGGGCTCTTCCGAAGGGATGGGCTTCACCTTAACCGGGATGGAACCAGGCTGCTGGCATTAACCTTTAAAAAGGAGATAGAGCAGCTTTTAAACTAGATAATAGGGGAAAGCCGACAGTCGCCCAAGAGCGCATGGTTCAGAAGAATGTATCCTTGAAGGATACTACAAAAAGCAGAGAGTTTCCAAAAAAGAGTAAAGTAGCCCAAATGCCCTCGAGTATGGAGCAGACAGGGCTTAAAGATCCCAAATTACCCATGTCTACCAATAGCCAAATTAATATGAATAAAAAACAGTCTCTAAAATGCTTGTATGCAAATGCTAGAAGTCTAAAAAACAAGATGGGAGAGTTAGAATATATAGCACTAAACGAGAGGTTAGATATGATTGGAATATCAGAGACATGGTGGAAGGAGGACAACCAGTGGGACACTGTGATACCTGGGTACAAACTATATCGTAATGATAGAGCTGATCAAATTGGAGGAGGGGTTGCGCTCTATGTTAGAGAGGGCATTGAGTCAGAAAGGATTTAAGTTTTGCAAGAAACAAAATTTGCTGTAGAATCTCTATGGATTGAAATTCCATGTAAAAAGGGGAAGGCGATGGCAGTGGGGGTGTACTATCGTCCGCCTGGCCAGAATAAACAAATGGATGAGGAAATGCTCAAAGAAATCAAGGAAGCTAGCAAAAGTTACAGTGCAGTAATAATAATGGGTGATTTCAATTACCCCGGCATCGACTGGGTCAGTGTCACAGCAGGACATGCTAGGGAGATAAAGTTCCTAGATTAAATAAATGACTGCTTCTTGGAGCAGCTGGTTCATGAACCGACCAGAGGGGAAGCCATATTAGACCTAGTCCTTAGTGGAACACCAGATCTAGTGCAAGAGATAAGGGTGTTGGGGCCACTTGGCAATAGCGATCATAGCATGATCGCCTTTGATTTAATTAGTGGAGGAGGGATAGTAAGGAAATCCACAGTACTACCCTTTAACTTTCGAAAGGGAGACTATGATAAAATGAGGAAAACAGTTAAGAAAATACTAAAAGGAGCAGTTGCAAAGGTTAAAGACGTACATCAAGCTTGGATGTTGTTGAAAAATACTATCTTGGAAGCCCAGACCAGCTGTATTCCACGCTTTAAGAAAAGTGGAAGGAAGTCCAAAAAACTGCCAGCATGGTTTAAAGGTGAGGTCAGAGAGGCTGCTGTTGCCAAAAAAGCATCTTTCAGGAAATGGAAAAAAGAGCCAAATGACGAAACCTGGAAACAGCACAAGCACTGGCAAGTCAAATGCAAGGCATTGATAAGGCAGGCAAAGAGAGAATTTGAGAAGAAGCTTGCTGCGGAAGCAAAAACACGAAATAAAGACCTTTTCAAGTACATTCGTAGCAAAAAACCTGTGAGAGAGTCAGTTGGTCCATTAGATGATAAAGGGGGTTAAAGGAGCACTAAGAGGCGACAAGGCGATAGCGGAGAGACTGAATGAATTCTTTGCTTCAGTCTTTACTGAGGAAGATGTAGGGATGTTACCCATGACTGAAGTGGTATTTAAAGGTGCGGAAGAATTGAAGGAAATATCGATACATCGGGAAGATGTCTTACAACTATTAGATAAACTGAAGAGTAGCAAATCACCTGAGCCGGATGGTATACATCCAAGGGTGTTGAAAGAACTGAAATATGAGATAGCAGACCTGCTATTAGTAATCTGTGAACTATCATTAAAATCATCTCTAATACCTGAAGATTGGAGGATCGCCAATGTAACACCAATTTTTAAAAAGGGTTCCAGGGGTGATCCGGGAAACTACAGACCGGTGAGCCTGACGTCAGTACCGGGAAAAAATGGTAGAAACCATCATAAAGAATAAAATTACTCAGCATGTAGATAGTCACGACCTAATGGGAGACAGCCAACATGGCTTTAGACAAGGAAGATTTTGTCTTACTAATCTGTTATGTTTTTTTGAAGGAGTGAATAAACAGGTGGACAAAGGTGAGTCAGTTGATATTGTGTATCTGGACTTTCAGAAAGCCTTTGACAAGGTCCCTCATCAGAGACATTTGGCAAAACTAAAGAGTCATGGGATAGGAGGCAGTGTACTATTGTGGATCAGGAACTGGTTAAAAGATAGAAAGCAGAGGGTAGGGCTAAATGGCCAATTTTCCCAATGGAGAAAGGTGAATAGTGGTGTACCCCAAGGATCTGTGCTGGGTCCGCTGCTTTTTGACATATTCATAAATGACCTGGAAAGTGGAATAACGAGTGAGGTTATCAAATTTGCAGATGACACAAAACTATTTAAAGTTGTTAAAACCCAAGAGGATTGTGAAAAATTGCAAGAGGATCTTGATAAATTGGAAGACTGGGCATCAAAATGGCAGATGAAATTTAATGTGGACAAGTGCAAGGTTATGCACCTAGGGAAGAACAACCCAATCTATGGTTACACGATGCAAGGTTCCACATTAGGAACCACCACCCAGGAAAAAGATTTAGGCGTCATTGTGGATACCATGTTAAAACCCTCGGCCCAGTGTGCAGCGGCAGCCAAGAGAGCAAATAGAATGCTAGGTATGATAAGGAAAGGAATGGAAAATAAAACAAAAGATATTATAATGCCTCTATATCATTCCATGGTGAGACCGCACCTTGAATATTGTGTGCAATTCTGGTCGCCGTATCTTAAAAAGGATATAGCGATTTTAGAAAAGGTTCAGAGAAGAGCCACCAAAATGGTAAAGGGGATGGAAGGATACTCCTATGAGGTAAGGCTAAAAAGGTTAGGGCTCTTTAACCTGGAAAAGAGACGGCTGAGGGGAGATATGATAGAAGTCTATAAATTAATGAACGGAGTGGAATGGGTAAACGTAGATCGATTGTTTACGTTATCAGAATATAGAAAGACTAGGGGACATGCAATGAAGCTACAGGGTAAACTATTTAAGACTAATAAAAGAAAATATTTTTTCACTCAACGTGTAATCAAACTCTGGAATTTGTTACCGGAGGATGTAGTAAAGGCTGTTAGTGTAGCTGGGTTTAAAAAAGGTTTGGACAAGTTCCTGGAGGAAAGGTCCATAAACCATTATTAAGAAGTGACCGAAGATATCAATGCTTGACCCAGTACAAGCATTGTGGAACTTGTGTCTCTTGGGGAAACTGCTAGGTACATATGACCTAGATTGGCCACTGTTGGAAACAGAATACTGGGCTTGATGGACCTTGGTCTGACCCAGTATGGCATATCTTATGTTCTTATGTTCTTATATATATGCATGTTCTCTTTATTATCAGTATAGCGATCTGGTCTTTGACGCTACTTTATTTTAATTATTTATTTTAAGTAGTTTTTATGTTTTTTACATTTTAGCACCTGCCTGAACAACCCCTGACGAAGGTTTGCGAAACATGGCCTGTGTCGGGTTGGCTATAGGTCTTTTAATTCAATAAATTTTGTTTTTCCACCACTATCACATTTTTGGACTGTGTCTTCGATACTAACGTGATTTCTTGTCTCACCTGTGGGACAATTCCTTAAAGAGTTCTCCTACATGGGGCCTAAGAGTGAGCACAGAGGGGGTGTGAAGATGGCCACGGAGATGGGGGAAGCCAACCAGGAGGAGAACCAAGTGCAGACGGCGGATCCTCTGGTGCCATGGTACAATCACGAAAGCGGAGCTTAAGTCCTGATTCTTAAAATTGAAGTCTGAAATGGTGTGCATCCAAACTGAGATGGAGGGAGTGTTAATTGAATTGAGATCTGACCTCGTAGAAATCGGAAGGAGAGTGGATGATATGGAAGAACTACAAGGCAGGGTGAGCAACATGCAGCAGTCACTGACAGAGTTGGCAGAAGTCAAATCCGTATTGGAATTAAAGATGGAAGACCTGGAGAATTGATCCCAGCAAACTAATTTAAGACTAAAAGGGGTGCCTGAAAGTGATGATGGCGGTAGTGCAAACTACATGTAAAGCAGCCATGCAGGAGTCAGAGGAGCAAGATGGGAAAGTGCTGATTAAACTAGATAGTGCGCATAGAGCACTGGGTCCCAGACAAAGCGAGAACCCAAGAGAAGACATCATCTGAGTGCATGATTTTGAGATCAAAGAAAGAATCCTGAAGAAGGTGCGTGCTACTGGGACATTGCGGTGGAATGGCCTCATGATAGCTATCTATGTGGACCATGCTGTCGCTACCTTACAATGTCGGAAGGCATGGCAACCGTTCACGGCAAAGCTCAGATCAGAGAAGCTGCGAGACTGATGGCTGTACCCGGCAGGAATAGTGTTCACTCATAATGGAGTAACCAGAAGGGCTAATACTTGTCCCAATTAGCGCTGCAATGAGAGAGGCTGGATCTACAGAGATCTCACCTATTGAAAGTGCGGGGCAAAATGGAACAGAAACATATGGCAGCAGGCAGGGAAAAAGGAGAAGCGCCAGAAATGTGGAATTGGGAAGAAGATGCAGAACTTGTGAACATCTAATGGACTGTGAGGGCGATGATAACTAAATGATAGGATGCTGTTTCAGAGTAATATCTGTGTTGGGGGCAGGGGGTAGGTTTCAGGGGGAGTAGTGTGAAAGTCTTGGGACAAAAGATTGTGAGGGAGAGATATGAATGATGATAGTGGTGTCGTCAGCACTCCCTAGTGGCCAGTGGCTGTAAGGGTAGGCTGAGCATTTTTATTGTTTCAAGGAGGAAAGGGCTCTTTAAGGCCACGTGCAGGTTGGTCTTTGTAGTCCAGCTCCTTGTATGAACAAATTGTATAAGCTAAATAGAGGGTATTAAGGCTTTTATTTCCCCTTTAACGCAAAGGCTCAGTAAGGCACAGAAATAAAGAAAGTCCTTTCTTTCAGGGTTTCACCAAACATAAGCAAGAAGAAAAACTGTTACAAGTTTCACAGTTGATTGGAGAGATTAACTAAAAGATTCTCTTACTTCAGAGCAACTTAAATAAGCAAAACAGTTCTCTGGCACTTAGCACAAAAGATGAACCTTCTTAAAGCAAAAAGGTCTGTTCAATTCACAGTTCTGCTAATGATTCAAGGCTGCTAGCAATACACAAGGTACAATCCATAAATTCATCTGGAGGCATGGGAATAGGATACTCTAGGTCTATTTCCATGGACTCTGGGTCACTGGCCTCGCCCTCTGAATTGGATGTCTCCCTTGCTGCTATACTTTCCCAGACTCTGTCTCTGTTTGTTTGTTTCCAATAGGGCTGCTCTAAGGCTCCCAAACGAACATGTCCTGTTCTTCTGCCCTTAAATACTGGTTTGTAAAGCTCTGACTTGTTTCCTTTTCTCCTGCACTGAGCATCTGTTTCACCAGAGCTTCTAGGAGATAAACTTTCTTTTATAAATGAAGTGGCACCATACCTGGGCTTCCTCCTGTAGCCGGTATAACTGGAGCTTTCTCTCTGAGGCACCTCTCTCTGGAGATAGGCTTTCCCTTGGAACCTTCTGAGCAGTGCTTGCCCCTTCTGTAGTTTAGGAAAACCTGGTGAGGAATCCGGATTTCCTTGCTTCTGGGTAAAGGTAGCTCTGCTATCAGAACCTTTCCTTCTTGTACCTCTTAATCCTGATTCAGACTCCTCCGGTGAGCGTAGGCCTCTCTCAAAGTATAGCTTTCTCCTCCCAAGCTCTTTGCCTCTGTGGTCCTTTGCTACCGAGTCTCTCTCCAGACTGACTCTCCTCGAGCTGTCTTTCTTTCTGACTTTCTCTGCTCCTTTTCCAGCACTTACTGTTCTGGGCGTTCTGCTTGATCCAGCTACGCTGCTTGGGCTGGAGGTGTCACTCCTTCCGTTTGAAGTGCTTCTCCTGGCAGTCTCTCTCTGGACTGTCCCTCTCTGGACTGCTTTCCTCCAGACTGCTTCCCTCTGGACCGGTTCCCTCTGAACTGGTTCCTTCAGCTGGCCTGCTTTCCTCTGAACTGGTTCCTTCTGCTGGCCTGCTTTCCTCTGGACTGGTTCCTTCTGCTGGCCTCTTTTCCTCTGGACTGCCTTTCTCTTATAAAGGCATTCTACCTTTGAGTTTCCTGGGCTTGACGTCAGGTGCAACTGATTAGCTCTTACATAATCACTTACTTAACCCTCAATTACTTAACCCTCCATTGCCCATGTTCCCTGTAAGTGTGTGTGTCTCATATCCCCACGTGTTAAATGTATCCCCCACTTGTGTTGTGACCGCTTTGATTGAAGGATAAGGCGGTATACAAAACTGTCTAAATAAAATAAATAAATAAAATCAGTGGCTGGGTGTGTTAACTCAGCCTCAGTAGTTTTGCTCCTGCTCCCTCTAGCTGGGCTGCCAGGTAATTGCATCCTCTGCACATCAACAGCTCTGTGAAAGACAGGTTTTTTTTCCTAAGTCTGCACTCTCAGTAGCTTCAGCTTCATGACTGTGGGCATGAGGTGAGTGAATGGTGGAGTAGTTGTATTCAAAGGCCATAAAACTGAGGCAGGGGAAAGGAGGGGGTGCGGTAATGAGATGGAGCCACTAGGGACCAATAGGAGGAGCGTGAGAAACTCCAGAAGAGGGGGGAGGGGGAGGAGATGGAAGGAAGGGCATGCTGTGGAGGAAGGGGAGGGGTAGGGGGGTAGCAACTCTAGATCTCATATATTACAAACTAGTTTGACACAAACTTTATGGCACACACCACTCAGAATAAGATGGGGGGTATAAAGATTGTAACCTTAATTGTTAAGGGGCTCAATATATGGTAGAAATGGAGGGCTTTGCTTAAGGAAGGTACTAGATTAAAAGCAGATATCCTAATGATTCAGAAGACTCATTTGAAAAGATCACATAAGTATTGGCTTCAACAGGGGAAATATGACAAGGTATTACTAACTACACGTGCTGAATATCCTAAGAAAGCGGGGGTAGGAATTATGTTCTCTAAAGGGTTGATCATGGTAGGAGCCAAGAGAACACACACTGAAAGAGCAATGGGAGAGATAGGAGGAGAACCAGGATAGGGCTCTGTACTATCCTGGTTCTACTCCTATCTCTCCCATCGCTCTTTCAGTGTGTGTTCTGGTGGCTTCTCCTCCTCTGCTATCTTGCTCCAAGTTGGTGTACTCCAAGGATCTGTCTTGGGTCCGCTCCTTTTCTCTCTCTATACCCAGTCCCTTGGTGCGCTTATCTCTTCCCATGGCTTTCAGTACCATCTTTATGCTGATGACTCCCAGATCTACCTCTCTACACCTGAAATTTCTCCAGCAATCCAGACCCGGATCTCTGCCTGCCTTTCTGACATTGCTGCCTGGTTGTCTCACCGCTGCTTGAAATTGATCATGGCCAAGACTGAACTTCTTATCTTTCCCCCTAAAACCTCCCCTCCTCTTCCTCCTTTCTCATTCTCTGTGGAGAACTCTGTACTCCTTCCCGTTTCTTCAGCCCACAATCTTAGGGTTGTCTTTGACTCCTCTCTCTCTTTCTCCACACACATCCATCTGATAGCTAAGACCTGCCATTTCTTTCTCTATAACATCAGCAAAATCCGCCCTTTCCTTTCTGAACACACTACTAACAGGCTTATCCACTCCTTAATCACCTCCTGTCTTGACTACTGTAACCTACTCCTTGCTGGGCTCCCTTTGAATCATCTCTTTCCCCTTCAATCTGTTCAACACCCTGCTGTGCAGCTAATCTTCCGCCAGCCTCATCATGCCCATATTTCTCCTCTTCTCAAGTCACTTCATTGGCTCCCTATCCGTTTCCGCATCCAGTTCAAACTTCTCCTGCTGACCTATAAATGCATTCACTCTGCGTCTCCTCAGTACCTTTCTTCTCTTATCTCTCCTTATAAACCCCCCTCGGGAACTCTGCTCTTCTAGCAAACTGCTTCTATCTGTGCCCTTCTCTTCTATTGCTAACTCCATACTTTGCTCCTTTCACCTTGCTGCACCTTACGCCTGGAACAAACTACCTGTGTCTGTACGCCAGGCACCTTCTCTAACCCTCTTCAAATCCAGGCTGAAAACTCACCTCTTCGCTGCTGCTTTTGGATCTTGACTCACCTGATCTCCTTTTTCTTTTTCTTTCCCCCTTGTTTTATCCCTGCCTACACCTTCTGTGTTGTATATCTTGACTAGACTGTAAGCTCTGATGAGCAGGGACTGTCTCTTACATGTCTGTGCAGCGCTGCGTATGACTTGAAGTGCTATACAAATGCTCAGTAGTAGTAGAAAAAGAGGTAATTAGAGATGCGGGATGTAGATACTTAATCTGGTGTGGGGCGATAGAGGGCAGAATGGTAATCTTGTGTTGTGTATATGCACCCAATACCCAACAGGGACCTTTTTTCCAGCAATTATATGTAGAATTGGAGGATAGGTTTGGAAATCCTGTTATAATAGGAGGGGGCTTAATACCATCATAGATGTAAGACTGGATACAACTAGTAGAGGGATCAATGCTAGAGGTGGCCAACCTCAATTTAAGAAATTAATGGTAAAGCTGGTGGTCTCATGGAGACATCTCCAGGGTGAATAGAGGAAATGTAATTTTTACTCCCATCTACATGATGTCTAAAACCGGTCAGACATAGTGTAGGTAGATGGGAAAATTGCAGATAATATACAGCAGGTTGAAATTGGACAGATTACCTGGTCAGACTATGCACCTATGGGTATGGAAATTACTTTGGCCCAGCGGGAAGATGGGCTAAGATTCTGGAGACTAAATGAGTCTCTTCTGAAAAAACTGAAAGCAGTAATAAGGGAATATTTGGCTAACAATAAGAATGGAGAGGTAAAATTACCTGGCGTGTGTGTTGGCCTCAAAGCAGTAATAAGAGGACAACTGATTTCAGCAGCCTCACAGAAAAAGCGGTTATCGATGCAAAGGGAAGAGCAACTAATCAAACAGTTGGAAGTATTGGTGACACAACATAAAAGAACAGGGCAACATAGATTGAGGGGTCAGATTGAAAAGATACAGGTGGAGCTCGACAAAGGTAGGGCGGCACAGTGGACGCACCAGCTCACACAGCTAAGGCATTCTCACTTTGCTCAAAGTAATAAACCAGGAGCTTATTTAGCTTGCAAGTTATGTGAGAAAGCAATGAAAAATCATGTAGGCCAAATATGTGATAACCGGGGAGGGTGGGCATTTAAGACTAAACAAATACAAAAGGTATTTTGCGAGTTCTATTCTCAACTGTACCAATCAGAACAGTCCAACACACAGGTGAATATGCATCAGTACTTGGCAGGGTTGGCTATCCTGACATTGATGTGGGAAGAGAGAGAATGGCTGGACAGGTCTATTGAAAAGACTGAGGTTGTACAAGCCATTACAACCTTAAAAATAGGGAAGACCCCTGGCCTTGATGGACTAACGGCAACATTTTATAAGGAGTAATCAGAGGAAATTTCTATGCTCCTAATGGAGCTATTTAATGAGGTGCTTGTAGGGGGGAGAAGTACCTAGATCCATGGCGGTGGCAGGCATATCTGTCTTGCCAAAACTAGGTAAGGACTCTGGGAAATGTGGATTATATAGACCAATATTGCTTATAATCTCAATGCAAAATTGTTTGCAAAGATTTTGGCAAATTGGTTGCAGAGATTGCTACCACACAAGTACATGTTGACCAAGCAGGATTCATACCAGGGAGACATGCTAGTGATAATGTACGGAAAGTCTTAAATTTAGTGTGGGCCACACAACAACAATGGAGAGACATGGTGTTGATGGCCATAGACACCAAAAAGAGTTTAATAGGGTAGAATGGCCCTTTATGTTTGAGTTAGCAAAGATGGGCATAGGAGAGAACTTTAGACAATGGTTGAAGGCTTTTTATACGAAACCCATGGCCCACTTTAGGGTAAATGAATTGTACTTAGAGAGGTTTCCCCTGGAGAGGGGCATGAGACAGGGGTGTCCGCTGTCACCCCTGCTCTTTACCCTGGTCATTGAACCTCTGGCAGAAAGGATTTGGAAATGTACAGGAGTGAAGGTTAGTCATCATGAGTATAAAATCTCTTTGTTCGCGGATTACGTTATTTCCATTTTTGAAGAGCCCAGGTGGTCCATTCTGTGTCTGCTTCAGGAAATACAGCAATATAGTCAGGTGACTGGCTACAAAATCAATATGGAAAAAATCAAAATTTGAAAGATTTTTTTAGGTCCCCGGATAGAGGCAGAACTTAGAAGAAACTACCCATTTCACTGGGCCAAAGCAAGTATAAAATATTTGGGGATCCAGATTTCCAGCTAATGGCATGATTTAGAGAGACTCTATTATGACCCAGTTTTTGGGAAAGTGCTTGCAGACCTAGTGAAGTGGAACAAGCCATAGTTTACTTGGTTTGGGCATATAGCCATGCTCAATATGAACATACTACCAAGGTTGCTGTTTTTGTTCAGCCTTCTCCCGGTACAAATCCCAGATAAAATATTTGTTATTATTATTATCTTTCTGTTCACTGTAAACCGCCCCTGATCCGCTGGAAGGGGCGGTATAGAAAATTGTACAAATAAATAAAATAAAATAAAATGCTGTCCCTCTTACAAAATAGTTTTCTCATTTGTCTGGAGGCACTACCCCCCCCCAAGGGTGTGAAGAGAGGTTTTGATTAGAGGGAAAATGATGGGTGATTGGCAGTACCGGACATAATCCGATACTATAAAGCAGCATAAACAAAAGCTGTTATGGGATGGAGAATGGGAGAGAGGGGACCACCTTGGGTACAAATTGAGCAGGTGGGCATTGGCCCTAGGCCCATAACAGATTTGCTCTGGAATAAAAAGGGGACTTGTGAGAACCCTTATCAGGCTCATTCCATCCCTGTTGTACAGGTCCTCTGTATGTCCGGTTTGAAGCGTACGTACAGAGGGGGTTGTGATTCTGATCCTGCGGGGTACGTCTAGCCCCGCGGGACCAGAATTGTGAACAGCCCTGTACGTGAAGGCTGGGACTGCAATTCAGTCCAGCCTGCATATACAGGAAAAGCCCGACTAACTCAATCAGGGCTTTATGAGGGACCCGTGGCTCCATGGCGTCTGGTTGCCATGGTACCGCGGCTCCATTGTAAAGTCACGATCCCGGCTGCCAACTTCACAAAGGCTTTCCCCACAGTCTGACCCCGATCTGGCCTCCTAAGGCCAGGGTCAGGCTGCAGGGAATGTCCTCGGGCCCCCCCCCCCCCCCGCCCCATCTGTGTCCCAGGCCCATCGAAAGAAAATGTCCAGGGAAATTATTCCACCTCGGAGGTGAAAACTTCCCTGCACAAGTTGCCGGTGCTGGACGTACATGGCTGACATTAGAATTGGCCCTGTATGTCCAGAGCTGATGACTGGCGACTGCCCACTGCCTGCCCTAACTCTGCCCCCTGATCCACCCCTTTCCCACCCCCATCTAAACTCCCCGTACAACTGGTGGGGAGGGCTCGAATAACAGGGACGTTCATCCCCGCTATTCATGGGACAGAATCGGGCCCTATGTGAATTTAACCCTGTAGATATGGAGAAAGGAGAGAGACTCATTGGTGGGGATGGGGGGGGGGGGATGCAGAGGGGGGCTATGCTTACAGCCCTATGTGAAGGGTTTGAGAAAGGCAGAATATCACCACACTTCCACAGATGGGAGAGCTTGGGGCTGAGCTATATTTGGCTATTGCTCTCAGAACAAGGGAATCTTCGACCCTTTGCAGAGCTCAGACAGGAATACAACCTGGGGCACCCAGATTGGTATGACTACTTTCAACTGGCCCATTTTTTCGGAGGGGTGAAAGCTCAGATTGATTTAGGTGTGGTGGAAAGACCATTCCTTATCACTTCTCCGGGCCAGTCCAGGGAAAGGTAGGGTTGTCAATCCCCTATAGCAACTGAGGACTGAATGCTTCAAGTTTTCTGTGAGGTGAAGCCACTCCCCCTTAGGGCTAACCATCAGTCTTTCAGTCCTCAGCAACTATAGAGGATCGACTTAATTTTTTCTCCCTCTTCACTTTATTTGTTTTACCCATATTGGCTCTAGCAGAGCTGATTTCTGTAGTTCTGAGATACAAATTGTGCACCTCTACATTTAACACTGTGCCTTTAAGAGCGCTGAGACGTGAGTACATAAATTTCTTGCAGTGCGAGGTAGAGCCTGCCTCATTGCCTGCCTCCGTCTCCATATTCAGAGGATCCTGGGGGCCCCAGTTGTACCTCTAGCGTAGCGCTGAAAATCTTGCTGTCCCTGCCGCTGGCAGCAGCTTGGCGGGACCGGCTCCATTTTCTTCGGTGAGTTGTTTGAGGTTTCTTTCTTTTTCATCGCAGCATACCGCCACGCTATTTCGGGCCGCTTTGCTTTTACTTTCCCTATCGGGGTTTCATTGCCGGTGCGTTGTTTCTCCTCTGCGGTTCGCTTCTCCGGTGCTGTTTTTAGTCATGGCTGAACAGCCTTTGCAATGCTCAGAGCAGCTGTCTTTACCGCCCGAAAAGGCGGGAAAAACGGCCATTTTGTCTCCAACGGCATCTGCCGTCCCAGAGCAGCCTCGGCCGCATAAGAGCAGAACTAAGACTTCTAAGGAGCCTAAACGCCAGGCAAAGCTTGCCGATACCGTTTCTGCGCCTCAGGAGGGGATTCCTCCCTTTTTTTCGCCAGAATTTATTCTGGCTATGCATACAGCTTTTTTGATGAAATCCTCTCAGCCAGTTTCAATCTCTGCGGTTTCCTCTCCTATGCCTCTGCCTCTGCGGACTACCGAGCCTAGTGATCCTGGTGAGGGATCATCTCAGGCTAAAGTTTTTATTCCAGATACCATTGATCTCTTTTCTCCTCAGGATCCTGACATTTCCCTGGGTCAGGGGGATCCAGAGGTGGGAGCTGATGCAGCTTTGGATATGGAGGCGGATGACTTGGAGGAAGGGGAGATTGCTCCTGGAGAGGATCCCAATGTTTTCCGCGTCTTCCGTAAGGAGGAACTTTCTGCTCTCATTTCTCAATCTTTAACAGCGCTGCACCTCTTGATTCCTTCCTCTTCTCAGGAACCCTTGGAAGATCCCTTATTACAGGGAGTTAAAGCGGAACAGCGCTGTTTCCCTCTCCATCGGGTGATCAAGCAAATGATTGATTCCGAATGGGAATGTCCGGAAGCGTCCCTGCGTGGTAGCCGCGCTTTAGCACGCTTGTACCCTCTTCCCCAGGAGGCGAAGGATTTGTTGCACATGCCAAAGGTAGATGCGATCATTTCCGCAGTCACCAAGAAGACTACCATTCCTGTCGAGGGGGCGGCGGCTCTCAAGGACCTGCAAGATAGGAAGTTGGAAATTCTTCTTAAGCAGGCCTTTGATTCCAGCGCTCTGGCGTTGCAATCAGCGATATGTGGGGCGTACGTTTCTCGGGCATCCATTCGCTGGTTACAAGGGGACGGCTCAGGTGAGCAACCTTCGGCCATACCCGACGCAGCGAAATTAGAGTCAGCCGCGACGTATATGGCAGATGCCTTCTATGATTTGTTGCGAATTGCGGCTAAGACTATGGCCTCTCTCGTGGCGGCTAGACGCTTTCTTTGGCTGCGCAACTGGTCGGCGGATGTTTCGTCCAAGTTGCGTCTCAGTAAGTTGCCCTATAAGGGGAAGTTACTTTTCGGTGAAGCCTTGAAAAAGATTGTTAAGGATTTAGGTGACTCCAAAGGCGGCCGTTTGCCTGAGGATAGGCCCAAGTCGGGTCGCTCGGGATCGGTCTCTCGGGGCTCTGGTAGAGAGTCCCGTCGTCTTTTTCGTGGGGCGCGTTTTAACCCCTATGTCAGGGGCCGTCCCAGCTTTCGTGGCCAGTCCTTTCGAGGGTCCAGGGGCTTTAACAAGTCATACTTTGGGGCGCCTCAGCCCACCGTTAAGAAGCCCCAATGAAGGTCGGCTGGTCCAGCCGTTAGTGCCGGTAGGCGGGCGACTACAGACATTTCTGGCGGCTTGGACCACCATTACTTCCGACAGATGGGTGCTGGAGATCATTCAGAAGGGCTATGCTCTCGATTTTGCGTGCCCCTTAACCCCCGCGTTTGTAATGTCTCCCAGTGGCTCGGGGTGAAAAGCCGAGGCCATAGCGGAAATGCTATCGCGCCTCTTGCACTTGCAGGCGATCGTTCCCGTGCCTTTCGACCAATACGGTTGCGGTCGATACTCGATTTATTTTGTGGTGCCCAAACCGAACGGTTCTTTTCGTCCGGTACTCGATCTCAAAGCCGTAAACCGTACTTTGCGGGTGCCGCACTTTCGAATGGAGACTCTTCGTACCGTGATTCGTGCGGTGCAGCCAGGAGAATTTCTTACCTCAATAGATCTCACGGAGGCCTATCTTCATATTCCCATCCGACCATCGCATTAGCGTTATTTGCGCTTTGCCCTTCCCGTGGGTCATTTCCAGTTTCAAGCGTTGCCCTTCGGGCTTGCTACCGCTCCCCGCACGTTCACGAAGCTCATGGTAGTAGTTGCAGCGGCACTTCGGAAAGAGGGCATCCGCGTTCATCCATACCTCGACGATTGGTTGATCAGAGCCGATTCCCTAGTCGATTCCATGGCCGCGACGGCTCGCGTAGTGCAGCTTCTCGAGCAGCTCGGTTGGGTAATCAATCGGGCCAAGAGTCTCTTGGTACCATCACAGAAGATGGTTTATCTGGGAGCTCTTTTCGACACCGAGCGGGGGAGAGTCTCTTTGCCCGAAGTGCGCATAGACAAGCTGGTTCAGCAGGTTCAAGCGTTTCTGCGGTTGACGACTCCGTCGGCATGGACTTATTTACGACTCTTGGGGTCCATGGCGGCGGCGCTAGACCTGGTTCCGTGGTCCAAAGCGCACATGCGGCCTTTACAACAGGCTTTACTGTCCCGTTGGTCTCCGCAGCTTCACCCTCTCTCGCAGCGCCTACCCTATTCAATTCCCGTCAGACACAGTCTCGAGTGGTGGTTGGTTCGGGAACATCTATCCGTGGGAGTTTCCTTACTGGAACCCTCCTGGGTATTGGTCACCACGGATGCAAGTCTGGTCGGCTGGGGGGCTCACTGTCAGACACATATTGCTCAGGGGGCTTGGTCCCCCGAGGAGAGCTCCTGGTCCATCAATCTTTTGGAGCTCCGGGCAGCTCGTCTTGCACTCCTTCGATTTGCTTCCTTTCTCAAGGGATCGGCAGTCAAGATTTTTTCCGACAATGCAGTAACAGTTGCGTATATCAATCGTCAAGGGGGAACCAAAATTCCTTCTCTCTTAGCCGAATGTCACACGATGATGACTTGGGCGGAACAGAATCTGTTAGCGCTCTCCGCGGCTCATGTTGCGGGCACGGAGAATGTGCAAGCAGATTATCTCAGCCGTCATCTTCTCGATCCCGGAGAGTGGGAGTTGAATGTGGCGGTCTTTCACGAACTCACCTTGCGCTGGGGGCAACCAACAATGGATTTGATGGCGACGTGCAGCAATGCCAAAGTGAATCGTTTCTTCAGCAGGCGCAGGGAACACATGTCCGAGGGGCTCGATGCTCTGGTTCAACCCTGGCCTCCGGATTCTCTGCTGTACGTTTTTCCTCCTTGGCCAATGCTGAGTCGAGTGCTCCAGCGCATTGCCCGACACAGGGGGCTGGTGATTCTCATAGCTCCGGATTGGCCGCGCAGACCTTGGTATGCCGATCTAGTTCGACTCCTAGTAGATCAACCGTGGCCTCTTCCAGTCCGCGCCAATCTTCTGCATCAAGGTCCGATACTCATGCCACGGGTGGATCGCTTCTTGCTTACGGCTTGGCTCTTGAAAGGACGCGATTGACGCGCAAAGGTTATGCTGCCTCAGTGGTTTCTACTTTGCTGCAGTCTAAGAGACCGGTCACTTCTCTGGCATATGTGCGGGTTTGGCGCCTTTTTTGAAACTTGGTGTGCTCGGCGCAATATTCGGCCTATGTCTTCTTCCTTGCCGCAGCTTCTCCTTTTCTTACAGCATGGCTTGGACAAGGGGCTGGCTCTTAGTACTCTTAAAGTTCAAGTAGCAGCGCTTGCCTGTTTTAGAGGTCTGGTGTAGCGACGCTGTCTTTCCGCGCATCCCGATGTGCGTCGTTTTTTGCGGGCGGCAAGGATTATCCGTCCTCCAGTTCGCTCGGTGGTTCCTCCTTGGGACTTGAATATGGTTTTGGACGCGTTGTCTCACTCTCCTTTAACATCCATTTGCTCGCGACAGATACGGCAGTGTTCTTGGAAGACGGCCTTCCTCGTCGCCTTGTGTTCGGCACGCCGAATTTCGGATTTGCAAGCCTTATCCTGTCGGGAACCTTATTTGCAGTTTCTTCCCGAACGGGTTTTGCTGCGCACGGTTCCTGCCTTTTTGCCGAAAGTGCTGTTGTCTTTTCATGTTAACCAATCTGTAGCGTTGCCGGTTTTTTCGGGTTCCTCCCATTCTCCCATGGACCGAGCGCTTCGGCATTTAGATCTGGCTCGCGTTCTCAAGACATACCTTCGGATTTCTCAGTCTATTCGGAAGACGGATAAGCTATTTGTCCAGTTCAGTGGTCCTTGAAAGGGTCTCGCGGCCTCTAAGTCCACCATTGCCCGGTGGTTCCGTAAAGCCATTACCGAAGCTTATTCTATCCGCGGTCTGTCTCTGCCAGCGTCGTTACGAGCTCATTCCACTCGGGCTCAAGCAACTTCCTGGGCGGAGTTCGCTTGTGTTCCGCCGGTTGATATTTGCAGAGCAGCAACGTGGTCTTCGTTGCATGCGTTTGCAAAGCATTATCGCTTAGATGTTCAAGCCCAGGACGATGCTAAGGTGGGGGCTGCGGCTCTTATCTCAGGTTTGGCGGGTCCCTCCCAGATTTAGGTACTGCTTTGGTACTGCCCTACCTTTCCCTGGACTGGCCCGGAGAAGTGATAAGGAAAACAAAATTAGGTCTTACCTGCTAATTGTCTTTCCTTGAACTTTCTCCGGGCCAGTCCAGGGTCCCACCCTCGGGTTTCAGTTTTTTGTAAACGATATATCAATGTTTCTTTTTGGCATCATCGAAGCATGTCATCTTTTCAGCGTCTTCG
Source organism: Ichthyophis bannanicus (assembly GCA_033557465.1). Lineage (NCBI taxonomy): Eukaryota > Metazoa > Chordata > Amphibia > Gymnophiona > Ichthyophiidae > Ichthyophis > Ichthyophis bannanicus. Next base: position 25,908,087 of record CM066035.1, read on the forward strand.
CTCCAGAGGCACAACTGGGGGCAGGGCGTGTGCGAACAATGCCAAACTCGAGTAGCTCTATAGTACCTACTATAACAATCAAAAAAAAAAAAAAATTATATCAAAAGTATACAAGGGAAGCGTGTTTCTTCCTTCTCATTTGTTCCAGAACTATAGATTATTATCAGTTTTTCAAGGGTTAATCTACTCTTTCAGTTTTTTTCTCTTTAGTTGCTTTGACACAAGGAGACTGATGGTTAGCCCTAAGGGGGAGTGGCTTCACCTCACAGAAAACTTGAAGCATTCAGTCCTCAGTTGCTATAGGGGATTGACAACCCTACCTTTCCCTGGACTGGCCCGGAGAAAGTTCAAGGAAAGACAATTAGCAGGTAAGACCTAATTTTGTTTTCGAAAAAATGCTTTGAGTGGGATACCAGAGAGGAGGAATGATATCCCATATATATATAAAAACTATTGAGTAGGGATGAGAAGGCCCCCTATCAAAAGGCATGGGAAGCAGATGGGGGGGGGGGAAGGGGGAATAGGACAAGGAACGGCGAGAAAGAATCTTCAGGGCCACTCAGAAGATGCTGTTATATTGCATGTAACTAACACCAGTAAAGGCTCAGGAAAATGAGTGGAAGGGAGGGGGAGGAGTGTTGGTGAGGGGATCATATGCATTTGTAGTGGACATGCCCAATACTTCAGGAGTTGTGGATATGGGTAAAGAGGGTACTGAATGAAATCACGGGGTGGACAGGAGAAGTGGGCCCTAAAGAGGTCCTTTTGAATGAGTGGGATCGAGAAACAGAGTCGGATTTGGGATATCTGTTGTGGTTGATTGTGTTGGGGGCACGGATGGAAGTTGCTGAAAGGTGGAAGGCAGTAACAAGCGCGCCTGGAGTATATTTATAGAATGTGTGAGATTACAGTATATACACACCAGAGTACAGATCATTTTTATAAATAGTGGCAACCCCATATATGCAGTGGGTACAAAAGAAGAGAGGGTCGAGGCCATTGGGGAACCAAATATGAGAGGGAAGGGAAGGGGCAATAATTTGAGATCTGGAGAGGGGAGGGGGAGGGGAAGGATTAGTACAGAAAAAGGAAAAAAAGGATGAGTGCGAAAGCATGAAGGGTAAAACAAGTGCTTCATTTTTTGATGCTAGAGTATAACTAGAACATGGTATGGTGGAGCAGTAAAAGGTTTTGAGGCCTATTCTATTCTGTGTAAACAGTTGAAACACACTGTTATGTTATGTTCACCGTGAACCGTCTTGAACTGAAGAAAGATGGTATATAAAAACTGTTAAATAAATAAAGTGCGTCCATCTGTCCAAGAAGGGTTGATATTTTATTTATTTAACAGGTTTTATATACTGCTTTATCCTTTCAATCAAAGCGGTTTACATTGAAACTTAAACTTGGTAATGTACATTAAACAGGGATGTTGATAACTTGGATTTTTCTGAGGCAATGGAGGGGGTTAAGTGACTTGCCCAAGGCCAGAAGGCGTGCTAGTGGGAATTGAATCCTGGTTTCTGGGTTCCCAAGACTGTGTTCATAACCATTAGGCCACTCCTCCACCAGTAGCAGACTGGTTAACCTACTGAAGAGGGCTTTAAACTAGATGCATTGGGGAAGGTTGAAGAAAGCCCCCAGGTAAGTGAAACATTAGATACATTTAAGGAAATGGGTAAAAGGGGCAACAAATGGAAAGCAGTGTCTATAAATGCCTGTAGCATGGGAAATAAGATCCCAGATGTTGAGGCTTTAATGGAAGAGGTTGATTTGGATTTAGTGGCAGTTACAGAAACATGGTTCACAGAAAACCATGACTGGGATGTAACTATACCTGGCTATACTTTATTCAGAAAGGACAGGGTAGGAAGAAGGGAAGGAGGAGTGGCACTATATGTAAAAAATAATATTAAAGCTATGAGAATACAGGGCTTAAAAGGGAGAGAGGAGGTACTGTGGGTTAAACTAGAAAGAGGGAAAGAGAAATCTATTTGCACTGGCGTGATATACAGACCTCCCTCACAAGAGGAAGAGGTGGATGGAGAGTTAATTGAAGACATACGCAGCATTGCTAGGAAAGGGGAAGTGTTACTGTTAGGGGATTTCAATATGCCAGATGTTGATTAGCACATTCCTGCTGCAGTATCATCTAGAAGTAAGGAGATCCTGGATTCTCTACAGGGAGAACTATTCAGGCAACTGATAACAGAACCCACAAGTGAAGGGGCCATACTGGACTTGGTGCTTACCAATGCTGAAAGTGTTTCTGATGTTATAGTGGGAGATCATTTTGCATCCAGTGATCACCAGATGATGTGGTTCAATATTAGGACTAGGGCTGCTAAAATCCATTCAAAAGTGAGGGGACAATACCTCAGGGAGTCATCGGGATGGGAACAACTGGGGGATGTAGAAAAACAGTGGGCAAAACTGATAGGGGATATTTTAAGGGCAACCAATCTTTTTGTTAAAATGGTAAATAAAGGTAAAAGGAAAAGGAGACCGCTATGGTTTTCAAAAAAAGTAGCTGAAAAAGTGAAGAAAAAGAGGGAGGTCTTCATGAAATACAAGAGATCAGAGAGAGAGGAAGTATTTGGAAAATCTTAGAGATGAACATAAGAACATAAGATATGCCATACTGGGTCAGACCAAGGTCCATCAAGCCCAGTATTCTGTTTCCAACAGTGGCCAATCTAGGTCATATGTACCTAGCAGTTTCCCCAAGGGACACAGGTTCCACAATGCTTGTATTGGTTCAAGCATTGATATCCTGGGTCCCTTCTTAATAATGGTTTATGGACCTTTCCTCCAGGAACTTGTCCAAACCTTTTTTAAACCCAGCTACACTAACAGCCTTTACTACATCCTCCGGTAACAAATTCCAAAGTTTGATTACACGTTGAGTGAAAAAATATTTCTTTTATTAGTCTTAAATAGTTTACCCTGTAGCTTCATTGCATGTCCCCTAGTCTTTCTATATTCTGATAACGTAAAGAGTCGATCTACGTTTACCCGTTCCACTCCGTTCATTAATTTATAGACTTCTATCATATCTCCCCTCAGCCGTCTCTTTTCCAGGTTAAAGAGCCCTAACATTTTTAGCTTTTCTTCATAGGCTAGCAAAGTAGTCAGGAAAGCAAAATTCAAAAGGAGAAGGAAATAGCCAATGCAATAAAATGGGGGGATAAGACGTTTTTCAGATATGTTAGTGAGATTGGAGGAAGGGCAAAAGTGGTATTATCAGACTCAAGGGTGAAAGGAAGGCATATGAAGAAGCTGATGAGGATAAAGCGGAATTGCTTAACAAATATTTCTGATCTGTGTTCACAGATGATGAACCAGGAGCAGGACTTCAGAAAACACCCACAAACAGGGACAGAAGCGAGGGGCATCTTGAGCAATTTTCAGAAGACTGTTTTCGTGAGAAACTAGGTAAACGTGAAGTAGACAAAGCAATGGGACCAGATGGGATACACCCGAGAATACTGAGGGAACTTGGGGACGTTCTAGCAGCTCCACTGACTGACCTTTTCAATGCTTCTTTGGAGTCGGGAGCTGTGCCAGAAAACTGGAGAGAAACACATGTGGTCCCTTTACACAAAAGCGGTAGTAAGGATGTGGTTGAAAACTGCAGGCTGGTTAGTTTAACCTCGGTGGTGAGTAAATTATTGGAAATACTGCTGAAAGAGAAAATAGTGAGGTTTCTGGAGTCCAACGGATTACCGGATCTGAGGCAGCATGGATTCACCAGAGGCAGGTCTTGTCAGACAAATCTGATTGATTTCTTTGACTGGGTGACCAGGGTGTTGGACTGAGGGAGAGCCCTAGATGTGGTGTATGTAAATCTCAGTAAAGCCTTTGACACCATTCCGCACAGGCGACTTATAAACAAACTGAGCACCTTAGGGATGTACCCTAAAATTACTGCTTGGGTTAGAAATTGGTTGAGTGGGAGGTGACAAAGGGTATAGGTAAATGGAGCTTACTCTGAGGAGAAAGAGGTTACCAGTGGTGTGCCCCAGAGATCTGTTCTTGATCTGATTCTTTTTAACATCTTTGTAAGTGATATTGCGGAAGAGCTATTGGGTAAGGTTTGCCTCTTTGCAGATGATATCAAAATCTGCAACAGAGTAGTGCATCTGGAGCCATTGGCAATCCTAAACTGCAAGGACTTAAATAATCTACTTCTAAGGCCTAATAACTTGCTTATTAAATTAAACCTGAAAGTGAGCAAAATCACTCCCTTTCTCTTATATAGTTTAGGAGGTTATAAATCAAGGATTATGCCTCTGGTGGGTGGGAGCAGGAGGGGGAAGAAACACTGGAATCTGACTTGTAATAGTAAGCCCTTACTGTCTTTAATTGAAAGCTGGTTTGTTTTAGCATGCCCTAACTGACCTAACAGTCTAAGGCCTCTCCCCAATTGTCATTCCATTCCCAGCTCAAGTGCTGCACTTGCCCCCCCACTGGAAACTCACCTAATCTGCCCCCCAAGTCCAAGTCTCCCTCCCTCACCCCACCCATGCCCCCTTCCCTATCCCCATAACCACATCCACACCCCATATCTTGAGTCACATTATAGAGCATAGGGCTCCTCCCACCTCCCCCCCGCCAGATATTCCCCTCAAAAGTCAAACTTCCACATCTCGCCATGCGCACCCCATCCATCTATCTTCACAAGTAGTTCCATCCAGAACATACCTTCCAACCTTGCCCTCAATCACCCTACAGCCACTCTCCAGCCACTCTCCCCCAACCAATCTGTAGACTCCAACTTTTACACCAACCTATCCATGCTCTGTCACACAACATTCCCCCTCGCTTCCTCACAGTAATTCCCAGTAAACAACAATAATAAAGGTAAAGGCAACAAAAATGACAAGTCTAGTCGATGTGTTATGCTTTTGCCGAGGGCCTGACAGTCCAACCACATGGGCCATCCTCCAAGATCCACCAAATAGCTTCAGGGACCTCCAACATCAGTGCACCCACCTCAGCAGAAGCAAGGCAAGTAGGGGCTCTACCCCCTTCAACTTCTGTCTACATCTTCAACCCACCAGAAGGGGCACGGGATCAGTATAAGGGTGTTGGGGCCACTTGGCAAAAGTGATCATAGCATGATTGCATTTGATATAATAAATGGAGGAAGGATGGCAAGGAAATCCACAGAACTGCCTTTTAGCTTTCAAAAGGGAGACTATGATAAGATGAGGAAAATAGTTAAGAAAAAACTAAACGGAGCAGTTGCAAAGGTTAAAGATTTACATCAAGCATGGGTATTGTTTAAAAGCACTATCTTGGAAGTCCAGACCAGCTGTATTCCACACTTTAAGAAAAGTGGAAGGAAGTCCAAAAAACTTCCAGCATGGTTTAAAGGTGAGGTCAGAGAGGCTGTTGTAGACAAAAAACCATCTTTGAGGAAATGGAAAAAAGAGCCAAATGACAAAAACTAGAAACAGCACAAGCACTGGCAAGTTAAATGCAAGGCATTGATAAGGCAGGCAAAGCGTAGTTACTCACCTGTAACAGGTGTTCTCCAGGAGCAGCAGGAATCAGTCCTCACATATGGGTGACGTCGGCGCCGACGGAGCCCTCGCGGAGCAATTTTCCCCAGCTTTCAAAGAAAGCCTTTGGGAATTGCAGCGCGCATGCGCGGTCCCCTTCCCGCCCAAGGGTGCCATCTTAGCCAGTCAGATGACATAGCTAAAAGACAGCATAAAAATTTGCAAAAAAAAACCTAAAGCAGATAATCGCAACTCCAAGGGGAGGAGGGAGGGTTGTGAGGACTGATTCCTGCTGCTCCTGGAGAACACCTGTTACAGGTGAGTAACTACGCTTTCTCCAGGACCAAGCAGGAAGTCAGTCCTCACATATGGGACTCCCAAGCTTAAGGCTACCGGAGACCCTAAGCACAAAATGAGCTCCCTCTAGCTCAGCAGTACAGAAGGAAGGAATCTTTGCTGAATTATTACCCACTGGTAGCCCCCATCCGGGATGGAGGGTAGGAGTTGCTCAAACCTCGAAGAGATTTCGGAGGACTGCCTGTCCGAAAGCACTGTCCCTGCGGGACTCCCTCTCGAGGCAGTAATGGACCGCAAAAGTCTGGCTCGAAGACCAAGTAGCGGCCCGGCAGATGTCTGCCAACGGAACAGAGCGGAGGTAAGCCACTGACGTAGCCTTCGCCTGAACACAATGAGCCATGACTCGACTTTCTAAGGAGAGTCCGGCTGCCCCATAAGCCCAAGCGATACAGTCAGCAACCCATATGGACAGAGTACGCTTGGAGACCGGGAGCCCCAATTTATTGGGGTCAAAAGATACAAAAAGCTGAGCAGCTTTACGGTGCTCCCACGTACGGTCAAGGTAGAAGTTCAATGCCCTTCTACAGTCCAGGGTATGCAGGACCATTTCAGCTCGGCTGGAGTGTGGCCTGGGAAAGAAGGTCGGAAGTACCACCTCCTGATTGATGTGAAAAGGGGAGACCACTTTTGGAAAAAATTTTGGGTGAGTCCGTAGGACTACCCTATTTTTGTAGAACCGAGTGTAAGGGGGATCAGACACGAGGGCCTGCAATTCACTTACGCGTCTAGCGGAAGTGAGGGCTATCAGGAATAAGGTTTTCCAAGAAAGAAAACGTAGAGAACAGGTAGCCATAGGTTCAAAAGGCGGACAGGTGATCCGCTGTAAAACCACATTTAGATCCCAGTCAGGTGCTGGCGGGCGCAGAGGTGGTTTAAGTAGAAGGAGACCTCGGAGAAACCTCGCCACGAGAGGGTCGCTGGAAAGAGGTCTGCCGTCCACCGGCACATGATGTGCTGAGAGAGCACTGAGGTGAACCTTGACGGAGTTGGACTTAAGTCCCAGATTAGAGAGGTAGAGCAAGTACTGCAAGATCACCGACACCGAGCAGGAGAAGGGATCCTGAGACTGCTGGGCACACCAAGCGGAAAAGCGACGCCATTTAAGGACGTAGCATTTGCGGGTAGAAGGTCGCCGGGAAGCTAGGACGACCTCTTCCACCTCTGCCGGTAATAGAAGGGGAGCAAGGACTACCCTTTCAGCAGCCAGGCCATCAGATGTAGAGATCTGAGGTTGGGGTGTAGCAGGGACCCCTGATCCTGTGTTAGGAGATCTGGTTGAAACCCCAGAGGGAACGGACACTCCACCGCTAATTGCAGCAGGAGTGGAAACCACGGCTGTCTGGGCCAGCGAGGAGCTATCAGGATCATGGAAGCTTTGTCTCGGAGAACCTTGAAAAGAGTTCGGGAGACTAGCGGTATGGGAGGAAAGGCATACAGAAGGCTTTTCGACCATGAGAGCAGAAAAGCATCCGCCGCTACTCGAAGGGGATGCGGCTGCCGAGAGCAGAAGCGAGGAAGTTGCCGGTTGAGAGGACTGGCAAAGAGATCCATCGTGGGGAGGCCCCACTTCAGAAAAAGTTTCTGAACTACCAAGGGATCCAGGCGCCACTCGTGCGGCTGGAGGATTCTGCTGAGTTTGTCCGCCAGGCAATTTTCTTGGCCTGGGAGATAAACTGCCTTGAGAAGAATGCCGTGGCTGACGGCCCAAGAGCAGAGCTTCTGTGCTTCTCGACAGAGAAGGAAGGAGCCCGTGTCTCCCTGTTTGTTCACGTAGAACATGGCAACCTGATTGTCCGTCTGGACAAGGACGGACTGGTGAGAAGTCAGGTGGGAGAAAGCCTTGAGAGCCAGACGGATTGCTCTGAGCTCCAGGAAGTTGATCTGCTGCGCAGACTCTCACGTGGTCCAGAGACCTTGAGTACATGCCCCTTGGCAATGCGCTCCCCATCCTAGGAGAGAAGCATCGGTCGTCAGCACTTGAGCCGGCGGAGGAGACTGAAAAGGCATTCCGAGCACCAGGTTCGGCCGATGAAGCCACCACTGTAGAGAAGAGGCCAGCGGGCCGGAGATGCGCACTAAGTCGGCTAGGCCGCCCGTGGCCTGTTGCCACTGCTTGCGAAGGCACCACTGAGCAGGCCGCATATTCAGGCGGGCATTGGGGGTCACGTGGACGGTGGAAGCCATAGGGCCGAGTAGTCTCAGGAAGCGCCTGGCGGAGACCAGGGACTGGCTGCGAAAACGGCCGGCTAGGTCCATGAGCCGTTGAGCCCTGTCGAGAGGCAGGAAAGCTCGTGCCTGAAGAGTGTGCAATCTTGCGCCGATGAACTCGAGATCCTGTGAGGGGAGCAAAGTGGACTTTGCGAAGTTTATGACAAAGCCCAAGTATTGCAGAAGAGTCACAGTGCGGTGTGTGGCTTTTGTGACTTCTGGAGAGGACGATGCTCTGATGAGCCAGTCGTCTAGGTACGGAAAGACATAGAGGCCGTGAAGCCGGAGATAAGCCGCCACCACCGCGAGACATTTTGTGAAGACTCGTGGTGCGGAGGATAGGCCAAAGGGCAGTACTCTGTACTGGTAATGATTTCCTGCCACCACAAACCTTAGGTATTGGCGGTGGCTTGGGTGGATGAGGATGTGCGTGTAGGCATCCTTTAGATCCAAGGAGCATAGCCAGTCTCCCTGCTGGAGGTAGGGCAGAAGGATTCCAAAGGTAAGCATCTTGAACTTCTCCCTGACGAGGAACTTGTTGAGGTTGCGCAAGTCCAGGATGGGTCTGAGGCCTCCCGTTCTTTTTGGTATTAGGAAATACCTGGAATAGAAGCCTTGACCCCGCAGGTGGTGGGGCACCGGTTCCACAGCCTGTTCCTGAAGAAGACTTGCTAACTCCTGAAGGAGTAAGTCCCTGTGCAGAGGGAGTCGTGGAGGTTCTCCCGGGAAATAGGAGGGAGGGATCTGGTGGAAGTGGAGAAGATAGCCTTCTCTCACCACCTGAAGCACCCAGGCATCTGAGGTGACGTTGGACCACCTGTGGGCAAAGTGAACCAGCCGGCCTCCTGTGCTGGGAGGAACCAGCTGAGGGGGAGAGGCTATGCTGATGAAGTCAAAACCCCCCACCCTGCTGAGCAGGGGCCGGTGGTGCAGGCTTGGGGGCTTGCTGCCTACGGGACCCGTTACCCCGTCCCTTGGCCTGCTGACCCTGTTGGGGAGCCGCGGAGGCCTGATATTGAGGGTAGTGTTTATAGGCAGCCGCCTTTCTCGGGTAAAAGGACTTCTTTCCCGAGCCCTTCTTCTGGGAAGGGGCGGAGGTCTTCCTAGAAAGCCTAGTTCTGGTGAGAGTCTCCGTCTCGATTTGGGCAGCCTTTTCAGCCATGGGCTTGCCAAAGAGGTTCTCACCTCGGCAGGGGACATCGACCAACTTGTCCTGCACCCAGGGTTCAAGGTCAGACGACTGAAGCCAAGCCTGTCGGCGGGCACCGATGCCGGCTGCGGCCACTCGTGCCGATGCTTCAAAGCCATCATAGGCTGCTCGAGACATGAATTTGGAGCATTCCCGAATACCAGTTGTCAAGGCTAGGAACCTCCGCAAAGGTTCCTCTGACAGCCCAGCGGAGAATCCGGCTATCTCTTTAGCCAGGTCTCTGAGATACATGCCCATGTAGAGCTGGTAGGTCTGGACCCGACAAGCAAGCATAGAGCCCTGGAAACACTTCTTACCTAGGCCATCCAGGTTGCGGGCCTCCCTGCCAGGAGGCACCGAGGAGTGCATCTTCTGGCTCTTAAGCCTATGCATGGCTGATTCCACCACCATGGAATGGTGCGGTAGCTGTGCTTTTTGGAAGCCAGGGCTCTTGCGGACTCGATAAATGGAATCGACCCGCTTGCTTAACACCGGCGACGATGCCGGACTCTCCCACATGCGGAAGAGTAGTCCTTCCAGCATGGGAGGAACCGGTACAGTAAAGTGCTCCCTGGCGGGACAGTCGTACTGAAGGGCATCGAGCTCTTCGGCTCGGGGCTCCTCCTCGGGATCCGCAGGGAAGGCCAAAGCCTTGGCCATATCCCTGACGAAGTCCGAGAACCGGGCGTCCTCCGGAGGGGACTGTTTCCGAGGTTCGGACTCAGGCGAGTCCGAGGGGACACACCGAGTCCGAAAGGAATCAGGTGACTCTTCCTCTTCAGACTCCCAGGCCGACTCCGAGGAGGAATCGGTGGGGTCGGTCCGGGCGGGCGGAGGCGTCGGCCGCCCCGACGCCGAGGGAGTCGGCGTCGACGACCTCGGTCCCGAACGGGAGGCCGAGGGTGACCTCGACCGAGGATCGACTCGAGCCCGCATGGACTCGAGGATCGGCTCGGTCTCCGGGGTCGACTTAGACGTCGACATCCCGGCGGTCGGGGCAGAGGCGCCAGCGAGGCTAGCGATCAGTGCCCGCTGCTGGTCCATGAAGGCAGAGAGTCTGCTCTCCAAGGCCGTCAACCTGAGTCCGACCTCAGGTGACCCAGCAGCCCCCGACTCGGGCCCCGATGGCGTCGGGCCCGACGTCGGACCCCTCGGAGGCGAGTCCAGGAGGACTACAGGACTTACCCGAGCAGGCAACTCCGACTCCAGACGAGGTCGCTTCGGCAGATGCTCCTTCTCCAAAGACCCGGGACGGCTATCGGGGCTATGCGACCTGGCCCTCGCGGAACCAGGAGCGTCCACTGACGCCGCCCTCGCGGGTTTCACCTTCCGATGATGGTCCCCGGAGGGAGAACCTCTGTCGGAGGAACTCCGGCGATGGTCAGAGCTGGAACCTCTGGACGCCGAGGCCTCCGACGAGGTCCGGGTACGGGCGGGATCAGCGAAGATTCGTTCCCGCTGATGCCGCCGACTCCTTAACGCTTTGGAGGACATCTTGCTGCAGGCCCCACAGATCAGTTCCTCGTGATCCGGGCCAAGGCAGCGGAGGCAATTATCATGTGTGTCAGTGAGTGACATATTTCTGTCACACTGAACACACCGCTTGAAACCACTGGCAGCCATCGGGGGAAAAAGGGCCCCTGCAAGGTCAAAGGACCGGGCTGCCAGTGAAAAACCGAAAACGAAACTGACAGAAAATCAGAAAAACCGAAAAATAACAGAAGGACTCGCAACGGCGTCGCGAGTCCGGGCAGGAAAAGGACCGGCGTCGAACCGATAGAGAAAAGTGAGATTAAACACGAAAAAATCTACTCTTTCAGCGGGGACAAGACGGGCACGTCTGAAGGGCTCCGCGGAAAAAAGAAGACTGGCTAAGATGGCACCCTTGGGCGGGAAGGGGACCACGCATGCGCGCTGCAATTCCCAAAGGCTTTCTTTGAAAGCTGGGGAAAATTGCTCCGCGAGGGCTCCGTCGGCGCCGACGTCACCCATATGTGAGGACTGACTTCCTGCTTGGTCCTGGAGAAAGGGAGAATTTGAGAAGAAGCTTGCTGCGGAAGCAAAAACACATAATAAAGACTTTTTCAAGTACATTCGTAGCAAAAAACCTGTGAGAGAGTCAGTTGGTCCATTAGATGATAGAGGAGTTAAAGGGGCACTAAGAGGCGACAAGGCGATAGCAGAGAGACTGAATGGATTCTTTGCTTCGGTCTTTACTGAGAAAGATGTAGTGATGTTACCCATGACTGAAGTGGTATTTAAAGGTGCGGACGAATTGAAGGAAATATCGATACATCGGGAAGATGTATTACAACTATTAGATAAACTGAAGAGTAGCAAATCACCTGGACCGGATGATATACATCCAAGGATGTTGAAAGAACTGAAATATGAGATTGCAGACCTGCTATTAGTAATCTGTGAACAATCATTAAAATCATCTGTAATACCTGAAGATTGGAGGATGGCCAACATACTGCCAATTTTTAAAAAGGGTTCCAGGTAAAAAAGAGGCAAAAAGAAACCTCATAATGAGTTGCTAAATATTCAATAACTCCTAAATGAAACCATATATCTCATATGGTTACCTTAAACCCCTCAGCCCTCCACAACCATAGGTGGAGCTGACTCCTTGCTTACCAAAAGTTTCTCCAAGTGAGAGGGATCAGGGAAAACATATTTCACCATCAACAATGTAACTAAACATTTGCAGGGGAATCGTAAATAAAAAGTGCCGGATAAACCCAGCACTCAAGATTTAAGTAACAAAAAAGCTTTCCTCCTCACTTGGGTAGCCCTGGAGACATCTGGAAACAACTGAAGTTTCCCTCCACAATAGGTAACTTCCTTATGTCTAAAGTAACTTCACAGAATTAAGGCTTTATCACCATCATTCATAAAGGAAACCATCAAGGTAGCTCTAGTGTTTATACTATCTTGTGAATCTTCAAGAAAGGCAGAGAGCCTGAACTCTGGTTTAGATTCCAGAATTCCCTCACCCTTCTGCTCCAAAGAAGTCTGCACTATCTTATCAGAAACAAAATACAAACTAGAAATTACAGTCTCATCAGCATGAGGTAACAAAAAAAATTCTTTAAGGTATTTTCTTAGCAAGATATCAAGTGATAGAAACATAGAAAAATAACGACAGAAAAAGACCACATGGCCTATCTAGTCTGTCCTTCCAAATCAACAACTACAACAGTTACCTTTATTCCTTTAGAGATCCTCTGTGTTGGTCCCATGCTTTTTTGAATTCAGATACTGTCCTCATCTCTACCACCTCCACTTGGAGACTAGTCCACGGATCCACCACCCTTTCCGTAAAGAAATATTTCCGCATATCACTCCTGAATCTATCCCCTTTCACCTTCATCCCATGTCCCCTCATAACAGAATTTGCTTTCAATTGAAAGAGGCTCTCCCCCTGTGCATTTATGCCATGGAGGTATATAAACGTCTCTATCATATCACCTCTATCCCGTCTTTCCTCTAAGCTGTACATATTAAGATCCTTAAGTCTGTCCTCATATGCTTTATAATGAAGACCACTAACCATTTTAGTAGCCACCCTCTGTACTGACTCCATCCTATTTATATCCTTTTGAAGGTGTGGTCTCCAGAATTGCACACAATACTCCAAATGAGATCGCACCAAAGACTAATACAGAGGCACTATCACCTCCTTTTTTCTGCTAGCCATTCCTCTCCCTATGCACCCAAGCATCCTTCTAGCTTTTGCTGTCACCTTTTCTACCTGTTTAGCTGCTTTAAGATCAACCGACATAACCATGCCTAGGTCTGCTCTTCTTTAGTGGAAAAAAGTACTTCACCCCCTATACTATATTGCTACCTTGGATTGCTGCAGCCCAAATGCACGACCTTGCATTTTTTAACATTAAATCCCAGCTGCCAAATTCTAGACCATGCTTCCTTAGCTGGATCCCTCCTCATGTTATCTACACCTTCCTGGGTGTCTACTCTATTGCAGATTTTGGTATCATCTGCAAAGAGGCAAACCTTACCCAACAGACCTTCCGCTATATCACTAACAAAGATGTTAAAAAGAATCAGATTTGTCTAACAATACCTGCCTCTGGTGAATCCATGCTGCCTCGGATCCTGTAATCTGTAGGACTCCAGAAACCTCACTATTTTCTCTTTCAGCAGTGTTTCCAATAATTTACTCACCACCGAAGTTAAACTAACCAGCTTGTAGTTTTCAACCAAATCGTTACTTCCGCTTTTGTGTAAAGCGACCACATGAGCCTCTCTCCAGTCCTTTGGTATCACTCCCGACTCCAACGAGGCATTGAAAAGGTCAGTCAGTGGAGCTGCTAGAACGTCCCAAAGTTCCCTCAGTATTCTAGGTTGTATCCCATCCGGTCCCATCGCTTTGTCTACTTTATGTTTAACTAGTTTTTCACGAACACAGTTTTCTGAAAATTGTTCCAGATGCCCCTCGCTTCTGTTCCTGGTTGTGGGTGTTTGAGGTCCTGTTCCTGGTTCTTCATCTGTGAACACAGAAGAGAAATATTTGTTAAGCAATTCCGCTTTATCCTCATCAGCTTCTACATATTTCTCCCATTCACCCTTGAGTCTGACAATACCACTCTGGCCCTTCCTCTTCTCACTAACATATCTGAAAAATGTCTTATCCCCCCATTTTATTGCATTGGCTATTTCCTCCTCTTTTTGAATCTTTGCTTTCCTGACTACTTTGCTAGCCTCTCTAAGTTTTTCCAAATAGAGATGCCTGTCTTCCTCTCTCTGTGATCTCTTGTATTTCATGAAGGACTCCCACTTATTCTTCACCTTTTCATCTACTTCTTTCGAAAACCACAGCGATCTCCTATTCCTTTTACCTTTATTTACCATTTTAACAAAAAGGTTGGTTGCCCTTAAAATATCCCCTTTCATTTTTGCCCAGTTTTTCTACATCCCCCAGCTTTTCCCATCCTGATAACGACTCCCGGAGGTATTGGCCCATCTTGGCAAAGTTAGTTTTCCTAAAATCTAACAGCCCTAGTCCTAATACTGAACCACACCATCTGGTGATCACTGGATGCAAAATGATCTCCCACTATAACATCAGAAACACTTTCCCCATTGGTAAGCATCAAGTCCAGTATGGCCCCTTCACTTGTGGGGTCTGTTACCAATTGCCTGAATAGTTCTCCCTGTAGAGAATCCAGGATCTCCTTACTCCTAGATGATACTGCAGCAGCAATGTGCCAATCAACATCTGGCATTTCAAATCCCTTATCAGTAGCACTTCCCCATTCCTAGCAATGCTGCATATGTCTTCAATTAACTCTCCATCCACCTCTGCCTCTTGTGAGGGAGGTCTGTATATCACGCCAATGCAAATAGATTTCTCTTTCCCTCTTTCTAGTTTACCCACAGTGCCTCCTCTCTCCCTTTTAAGCTCTGTAATTCCAAAGCTTTAATAGTATTTTTTACATATAGTGCCACTCCTCCTCCCCTTCTTCCTACCCTGTCCTTTCTGAATAAAGTATAGCCTGGTATAGTTGCATCCCAGTCATGATTTTCTGTGAACCATGTTTCTGTAACTGCCACTAAATCCAAGTCAGCAACTCCCATTAAAGCTTCAACATCTGGGATAGTATTACCCATGCAAATGCATCTTAGGAAAATTAACAAAATGCAGATTCTTACTATGAAATACGTTCTCCAGAGACTCCAACTGATGGTGTATCAGTAGGCTGTCCTTAATAGAGAACACACCTGCTGAACTGAGGGAGACAACCTGAGAATCCAAACTGGAGACCTTTTTCCCTAAAGTTCCCAGGATCGTATCCACCTGATGGAATTTAGCAGTAGTCTCCTGGGAGAATGTACGAAACTGAGGAATCATACAGTGTGTTTTGGAGGAAGAGATACTTATCAAAAGCAATGAATATTCGGATTGTGGTAGCCATTTCTCACCGGGGATAGATGATGCATAGATGAGGTATCGTGAATGTTATAAGGTGATGGTCCGGACAGGGGATGTGATGGGTGGTTGTGATATGTTGAGTAGAAAACTTACCCATGACTGAAATGGTATTTAAAGGTGATGCATCGGAAGAATTGAAAGAAATTTTGATAAACCATGAAGATGTATTACAACTATTTGATAAACTAAAGAGTAGCAAATCTCCTGGACCGGATGGTATACATCCGAGGGTCTTAAAAGAACTGAAATATGAGATTGCAGACCTACTATTAGTATTCTGTGAACTATCATTAAAATCAACTGTTATCTCCAGGAACAAGCAGGAAGGTAGTCTTCACATATGGGTATCATCGGTACCAACGGAGCCTGCGAGGGAACGCTCCCCAGCGTCCAATTAGGAAGCTTTTGGGAGCATCCCACAGCACCTGCGTGCTGCCTTCCCGCCTTTCCCAACTGCCTCTCTCCTGTTCTTCATTTTCCGTGGAGCCAGCAGGTCGAGTTCCTGTCACCGCAGAAAATTGTTTCTTTATTCTTTATTTTTTTGTGGTCGCGTCTGCCTCTCCCGACGCTATACCGGTACCACTGGTTCTTCTTTCTTTCTTTCTTTTAAAAAAAAAAATCCTTTTCCAAACTTTTTTCCAGGTGTGTGCCATTTTGGGCCTTAGGCCCAAAATTTCCTCCACTATGGAGAAACCTGCCTCGGGTTTTAAAAAATGCACCAAGTGTGGTGGTACCATCTCCGTCACCGACACCCACAAGTGGTGTCTTAAATGTTTAGGTCCTGACCACTCCATCTCCGAGTGTATGGCTTGTGCCATGATGTCCAAAAGGGGTCGACAGAACCGAGCTGCCAAGCTCAGTGCCCTTTTTCCTTCCAATGCAGCTTCGGTGCATTGACGTCTTCCAGGGCTTCGTCTTCCTCCCAGGGATCTCAGGTAACTAAACATAAGTCCAGCCGGTCCTCAAAGGGTAGATCTCCTTCTAAGCATCGAGATGCCTCTGGCGTTGCCCTTGAGGGTTCCATACTGGCAAAACTGCCCCAGTGGGAAGCTTCGGCTTCCAAAGCATTATCGAGGCTCCAGGATGTTCGAGGCCTCGACCTCGGCAGAACTACTGGTGCCATGCTCTGGGGTACCAGTTGCGTCCGGTACCGACACCCAGGCATCGGCAGCGTCGATAGACCAGAGGTTCCTGGCTATTGAACGCAGTCTGGCGACTCTCCTTGCGGCATCGACGCCCTCGGAACCGTGTCAGATGGTTCAATCGGTACCGGCACCGATGCCAGTACCGATAGTATCGACATTGACATCGGTATCGGCTTTGCCAGCACCAAGTCATGCGATGCCTTCCGGTGCCGATACACCGGTACCGATTACCCCCGGTACTGACTTCGGTCGGTACGGGTATTGGGCTCTTCAAGAGCATCCGGACAGATGGTACTTCGAATCCTCGGAGGACTCCGAGGATTCTGACAGCTCTGCCTGTACCGGGATACTTCTCCCGGAGGAGCCTTTCTCTCCTAAGCGTAGGATGTCTCCTCCAGAAGATATTTCCTTTCAGGATTTCATCAGGGAGGTGGCTCGTGGGTTGTCAATTACTGTGACTCCTGAAACAGAGCCCAGAGCTTAGGAGTTGGAGATTTTACAATATCCCAAAGCTCCTAAGGTGGCGGCTACCTTGCCTATCCATGAGATTTTACATGATCTCATGTTGAGAATGTGGGAGACACCTCTTACCACCTCTCCTCACTCTCGCAGACTGGATACTATGTATCGAGTCCCTCCTTGTCCTGGCTTCCAAAAAAACTCAGCTTTCCCACCACTCCATTGTGGTGGAGTCAGCTATGAGAAGGATCAGAAGTGCAAAGAGACATGCCTCTAATCCTCCAGGACGTGAGTGTATGACCTTGGATGCCTTTGGACATCGTACCTTCCAGGCTTCCATGCTTTCTGCCAGGATCAGTTCCTATATTTTATATATGGGAATGTTCCTTAAAGAGGTCACAGGAGATTTAGAGGTTTTGAGCCCTCTTCTTCCTGAGGACAGAAGGCAGGATTTTCTCACACTGGTTAAACATGCCCAGGATGTTTCAAAGTTTGTCAATCGTGCAGCTTATGACTGTTTTGAGTGCATAAGCAGAACCTCTGCCATTGCCATAGGTGCACGAAGAATTGCCTGGCTCCAGGCATCCGATTTGGAGCTCTGGGTGCAGGACAAACTGGGAAATATCCCTTGTACAGGTGAGAATCTATTCGGCAAGAATTGGCAAGAAAAGGTCAATGAGATGGATGCTGACAATTCTACTTTGGATAGACTATCTAAAGGCACAGCTGATCCTGCCAGAAAGAAATCTTTCAAGAAGCTTTTCTTCTCGAAAAAGAAGAGGTTTTATCCCTCTTATTCCCAACAGGGACGTTCTGCAGGTCAGCTTGTCCAAAAGGGTCAGCAACCACCTAAACAAAGGAAAGCAAAGACTGCCAAGCCTCAAATGTCTCAGCAGTCTCAGCCTCCACAAGGCCTTTGACTTTCATCTAGAGAAGTTAGCATTCCTGGCCCTCAGTGGACCAGAGCCTTCCACCATTCCAGGAAGGTTATGTCATTTTGCCCCCAGGTGGGAGCAAATAACAGCAGTGCATTGGACACTATCCATTATAAGAGAGGGGTACAAACTGCACTTCCTGTGCATGCCCCCTCACACAATGGTAAGACAGTTCAATTCTCAGACCTCTCTCATCAACCTGTTAGATCAAGAGGTCACTATGCTTCTTGCCCAAGGGGCAATAGAAGAAGTATCCATTCATCAACGGGGTACGGGGTTTTACTCCCCCTATTTCCTTATCCCAAAGAAAACAGGGAGATACAGACCTATTTTGGACCTCAGAGAATTGAACAAATTCCTGTTCAAAGAGAAATTCAAAATGATTTCTCTAGGAAATCTGCTGCCATACCTTCAGAGTCAGGATTGGCTTTGTTCTCTAGATCTCAAGGATGCGTACACCCATGTTCTCATCCACCCAACTCACAGAAAGTTCCTTCGGTTCCTTTTCCAAGGAAAGCACTACCAATACAGGGTGCTTCCTTTTGGCCTGGCCTCAGCTCCAAGAGTGTTCACAAAATGCATGGCTGTGGTAGCAGCATTTCTCCGCACTGTAGGCATATTCGTCTTCCCCTACTTAGGCGACTGGCTCATTCGAGCCCCATCAGAGTCAGAGGCCAGGACTTCCCTATCTTGCACAATGCGTATCCTTCAGTATTTGGGTCTGGTCATAAACATCCCAAAATCCAGTCTAACTCCCACTCATTCTCTAGAGTTCATAGGAGCTTTGCTGGATACCAAAAGGGCAGTGGCCTATCTCTCCAGGCCCGTTGCCTTCGCATGGTGCAGTTAGCTTCTCAAGCAGTGCTAAAGCCTCTTCTCACTGCCCGAGAAATGCTACAACTACTAGGCCACATGGCATCCACCGTGCATGCAGTTCCTTATGCTCACCTCCATATGAGACCTCTCCACCCAAGGCACCTGGACTCCACAGGAGACTCATCTACATATCAATCTCTTAGAGCTCAGAGCAATCTTCCTTGCTCTTCGAGTGTTCCATACCCTGCTCAGCTACAAGACAGTCCTCATTCATACAGACAATCAGGTAGCCATGTTCTACGTGAACAAGCAGGGGGGAACAGGCTCTCTGTCGCTTTGCAATGAAGCTTTGCGACTATGGGCCCTCGCCAGAGAGCATCAGATTCACCGCCTGGCAGTTTATCTTCCAGGCATTCATAACTCTTGGGCAGACAGACTCATTCGAGTTCTGCTTCCACACGAATGGTCTCTACATGCGGACCAGGTGACCAAAATTTTCCAAATTTGGGGAACCCCGGACATAGACCTCTTTGCAAGTCCGTTGAATGCCAAACTTCCCCGGTTCTGTTCCAGAATTCCGGCTCAGGGTTCTCAGGCCAGGGATGCCTTCCTCCTTCACTGGGGTCAAGACTTCCTTTATGCCTTTCCACCCATTCCCCTAATTCCCAAAACCCTATTCAAGCTTCAGAGAGACAGAGGGCGGATGATTCTCATAGCTCCACATTGGCCACGGCAAGTGTGGTACCCTCTGCTTCTACATCTCTCTCAAGCCCCCTCCCTGGAGTTAGGGTCTGCTCCAGATCTCCTGTCACAGGAGGATGGAAGGTTATGGCATCCCAATCCCCAGTCTCTGCATCTCAGAGCTTGGTTGCTGAAGGCCTAGATCTTCATGATCTTAACCTTCCTCAGCAAGTAAAGGATGTCCTTTATGCTTCCAGGAAACCTTCCACTAGACGCTCTTATGCTTTCAAGTGGAAGAGGTTCACCATATGGGGTTCGCAGAAGAGTCTTAACCCCCTGACGATACCTCTGGAATCATTACTTGAGTATCTCCTTCATTTATCTAATGCAGGACTTAAGACTAACTCAGTAAGGGTCCATTTGAGTGCTAGTGCAGCTTCTTTCAAGCCTCTAAATGGACAACCTATTTCCTCCCATCCTCTTATAGCAAGATTTATGGGAGGCCTTCTTCTAACTAAGCCTCCCATTAGGCCACCACCGGTGGCATGGACTTAAACCTGGTTCTTGGTCAGCTCATGAAGCCACCTTTCGAACCCTTAGCTACTACCTCATTGAAATTCCTTACTTCGAAAGTTATCTTTCTCATTGCAATCACATCAGCATGTCGCATCAGTGAGTTGCAAGCACTATTGGCTGATCCACCTTATACAAGGTTCCATCATGACAAGGTAGTCCTTAGGACTCATCCACATTTTATGCCAAAGGTGGTCTCGCCTTTTCATCTTAACCAAGCGGTCTACCTGCCTGTATCCTTTCCAAGACCTCTTGCATCAAATGCAGAAAGGTATCTTCATACTTTGGACTGTAAAAGAGCTTTAGCCTCTACTTGCAAAGAACACAGCAACATAGAAAGTCCTCTCAACTCTTTGTTGCTTTTGATCCTTCTCATTTGGGACTTCCAGTCTCCAAGAGAACTGGATTGCACAGTGTATTTCCTTTGCCTCTCATAGTAAGAACCTTCCTCTGGAGGGCCATGTCACAGCTCACAATGTGAGAGCCATGGCAGCTTCAATGGCTCATCTGCACTCTGTGTCTATCGACGACATCTGTCGAGCAGCCACTTGGGCCTCGGTTCATACCTTCACAGCCCATTACTGCTTGGACAAGGACTCCCGCCGGGATGCCTTGTTTGGTCAGGCGTTCTTCAACACCTGTTCCATACCTAAACAACTCCTACCCACCATCCCTGGTTGGATGCCAGAGATCCATCGGGGGAAGTGGAGCCCTGTCCCAGGAACACACTACTTCTGGGGTCTCTCTGTGGCATCTAAAGCTAGGGAGTCCTCATATGTGAAGACTACATTCCTGCTTGTTCCTGGAGATAGCATAGTTACTCACCTGTAACAGGTGATCTCTGGGAATAGCAGGAATTTAGTCTTCACAACCCACCCATCTCCCCTAGGAGTTGTATCTCTCTCTCTCTCTTTGTCTCAGCTTTAAACTCAACTGGAGAGAGGCAGTTGGGAAAGGTGGGAAGGCAGCACGCAGGTGCTGTGGGATGCTCCCAAAAGCTTCCTAATTGGATGCTGGGGAGCGTTCCCGCGCAGGCTCCGTCGGTACCGACGATACCCATATGTGAAGATTAAATTCCTGCTGTTCCCGGAGATCACCTGTTACAGGTGAGTAACTATGCTTTACCTGAAGATTGTCAAATGGCCAATGTAATGCCAATTTTTAAAAAGGGTTCCAGGGGCGATCCGGGAAACTACAGACCGGTGAGCCTGACGTCAATGCCGGGCAAAATGGTAGAAACCATTATGTTTTTGTTTATTGTTAAGTGCCGTCGAGTCGGTGTCGACTCATGGCAACCCTCTGGATAGCTGTCCTAAATTGTGTTTGGTCTTCAGTCAGGTGGCTCATTGTTGACAGACTGGCATCTGTAGCTGCTGTTATTGTATCGATTCCACTCATTGCTGGCCTTCCTCTTTTGCGTTGACCTTCTACCTTGCCAAGCATGATGTCTTTCTCTAATGATCTCTCTCTTTGCATGATGTGTCCAAAGTATGAAAGTAGAAGTCTTGTCATCTGAGCTTCTAAAGAAAGCTTAGGTTTGATCTCCTCTAGTACTGACTGGTTTGTTCTTCGGGCAGTCCATGGCAGTATTCACCGCCAGCACCATAATTCAAAGGCATCAATTTTCTTCCTATCTTTTTTAGTGTCCAACTTTTGCATCCATATGATGTTATTGAAAATACCATGGCTTGAACGAGCCGAATATTTGTATGGAGAGAGACATCTCTGTTCTTGGGAATCTTGTCTAGGTCCTTCATAGTCATTCTGCCAAGAGCAATGCGTCGTCGGATTTCTTGACTGCTTGTTGCTTCTTTATTGGTAGTTGATCCAAGTATTATTTAGTTATTATTATTTATTATTTATTTTTATTTACAGTCTATTTTATACCACACTATTCAACATCAGCGCGGTTTACATGGAATATAGAAACTTACACATTTCATTGGCTGATCTGTGTTTACAAGGAACAGGTACTAAAACTTGGATAACCAGGGGTAACTATTTACATCTAGGCGACATGACAAGTCGTACCTCGCCAGTCGTAGTCATGGGTGCTTTGAGTGGTAAGATTCAAATGTTCTGCACAGGCTAGATAGTGGAAGGGGCTATTGTAGCACTGTCTGCCGGGTAGTACAGGAGGAACAGGTGGTGCTTCAAGGCCTTCCTAAACTGGGCTAGGTCGGGGATTGCCCAGATGCTGGGTGGTAGGGTGTTCCAGCATCTGGGCGCACAGAATTTGAAAGCCCTGTTTGCTGTTGCCTGGGTGCATTGGGTTATTGATTTCGGGACTATCAGTGTATTGACTGCTACCTATCTTCTGGACCTGTTGGGGGGGGCGTGGTCTGGATAATCTCTGCTAGTGTTGTGGAGGAGAGCCCCTTGATGGCTTTGAAAGTCAGCAGTAAGGTTTTGAATGTGAGTCTACCATGTATCGGGAGGCAGTGGAGATGTTTCAGGATGGGCATCACGTGGTCTTTCCTGGATGCTCCATGTAGAACTCTCGCTGCGGCGTTCATCGCGAGCTGAAGTGGGTTCAGGGTGGATTGAGGGAGTCCATGCAGGATTGAATTTGCATAATCAAAGTGTGGTATGATTAACGCTTGATAAATTGTCCGGAAGTCATCCGGTTCCAGCAGGAAGCGTAGGTGCCTAAGAGTTCGGATCTTATGGTATACCGCTCTCGCTATGTTGTTTATGTGCACCTTCATGTCCAGGCACTGGTCTAAAGTGACTCCGAGGTACCGGATCATGGGTTTGGTCTGTAGTTCTGCTTCTTTGACCTTTAGATAGGGCGGTGTGGTGAAGCTTTGATTCCTCGTAATGAATAGGACCTCTGTTTTCTTGTGCTGAATTCTGAGATTTTGGGTTTGGAGCCAGTTGGATACTGCATTAAAGCAATCTGTCAGTGGGGAGAGGTCCGGGTTCACTGTCGAGAATGGCATGTAAAGTAGCACATCATCTGCATATATCAAGCAGTCAACATTGAAAGACCGGATAAGGTTACAGATGGGCTGCATGTATATGTTGAACATCAGGGCGGAGAGGGAGGATCCTTGTGGAACGCCTTGCTTCTGGTGGAATGGTTCCGATGTTGAAGCCCCTGATCGTACGTGCTGCCATCTGTCAGAGAGGTATGACTTGCACCACTCTAGCGCTGTGTCACAGATCCCCTTCTCCTTGAGACGCTCCAGGAGAAGCTCGTGGCTTACTGAGTCGAAAGCAGCTGTTATGTCCATGAAAATGAGGACAAACCCTTGACGGATGTTATCAATACCAGCAATTATGTTATTGAGGAGTGTGGTGAGGAGCGTTTCAACACCATGAGACTCTCTAAAACCATGTTGGCAGGGGTCCAGTGGCGCGGAGGCTTCAGTGTGTTCTTGAATTTGTCTTTGGACTTTTTCAATTATTTTGGCCAGTAGTGGTTTGCTCGATATTGATCTGTACGAGTCTACCTTCTGGGGGTCAAGCTTGCTATTTTTTAGCAGTGGTCTGATGGACGTGTGTTTCAGGGATTGGGGGAATGCACCTGTTGCGAAAGATCGGTCCATGAGCCTAGTTATGAAAGGGCTAAAGTCGGACCGTAGCTCTTTTATCCAGAAGGCAGGGCAGGGGTCGGTTTGTGCAGTGGTAGTGTTGATTGCAGCAATAGTGTCTTCGATGTGCTTCTTGGGTGGCGTGGAAAAGATGGTCAGGGGTGTTAGATAGCATGGCTCAAGTGAGACGGCGGGTACTGGGGACTTGTTGGTCTGGCATAGCTTTGATTGCAGGTAATCTGCAAATTCTTGGGGGTGGATCTCGCTTGGTTGTTCGGGGGCTAGTTCCTTTGTTAGGTTCTTGACGAGGACGAACAAGTCGTGTGGTTTGTTCAGTGATCGTTTTAGGGTGTCTGTGTGGAATCGTCTCATATTCTCTGTTACTGCTTCTTGGTGTATTGCCAGGTGAGAGTTATATGCCCTCATCTCTAATACCTGAAGATTGGAGGATCGCCAATGTAACACCAATTTTTAAATATATTGCTGTTTATTTTGTTCAAGTGTAAACCGCACTGATTGAAATAGCGCGGTATATAAGAAATGCAAATAAATAAATAAATAAATAAAAAGGGTTCCAGGGGTGATCCGGGAAACTACAGACTGGTGAGCCTGACATCAGTACCGGGAAAAATGGTAGAAACCATCATAAAGAATAAAATTACTCAGCATGTAGATAGTCACAACCTAATGGGAGACAGCCAACATGGCTTTAGACAAGGAAGATCTTGTCTTACTAATCTGTTATGTTTTTTTGAAGGAGTGAATAAACAGGTGGACAAAGGTGAGTCGGTTGATTTTGTGTATCTGGACTTTCAGAAAGCCTTTGACAAGGTCCCTCATCAGAGACTTTTGGCAAAACTAAAGAGTCATGGGATAGGAGGCAGTGTACTATTGTGGATCAGGAATTGGTTAAAAGATAGAAAGCAGAGGGTAGGGCTAAATGGCCAATTTTCCCAATGGAGAAAGGTGAATAGTGGTGTACCCCAGGGATCTGTGCTGGGTCCTCTGCTTTTTGACATATTCATAAATGACCTGGAAAGTGGAATAACGAGTGAGGTTATCAAATTTGCAGATGACACAAAACTATTTAAAGATGTTAAAATCCAAGAGGAAAATTGCAAGAGGATCTTGATAAATTGGAAGACGGCATCAAAATGGCAGATGAAATTTAATGTGGACAAGTGCAAGGTTATGCACCTAGGGAAGAACAACCCAAACTATGGTTACACGATGCAAGGTTCCACATTAGGAACCACCACCCAGGAAAAAGATTTAGGCGTCATTGTGGATACCATGTTAAAACCCTCGGCCCAGTGTGCAGCGGCGGCCAAGAGAGCAAATAGAATGCTAGGTATGATAAGGAAAGGAATGGAAAATAAAACAAAAGATATTATAATACCTCTATATCGTTCCATGGTGAGACCGCACCTTGAATATTGTGTGCAATTCTGATCGCCGTATCTTAAAAAGGATATAGCGATTTTAGAAAAGGTACAGAGAAGAGCCACCAAAATGGTAAAGGGGATGGAAGGATACTCCTATGAAGAAAGGCTAAAAAGGTTAGGGCTCTTTAACCTGGAAAAGAGACGGCTGAGGGGAGATATGATAGAAGTCTATAAATTAATGAACAGAGTGGAACGGGTAAACGTAGATCGATTGTTTACCTTATCAGAATATAGAAAGACTAGGGGACATGCAATGAAGCTACAGGGTAAACTATTTAGATGTAGTTAATTTGATTTTTGTACAATCCATTGGGTGAAGTCCATGTGTACAATCACCGCTTGTGTTGCTGGAAGAAGGTGTTTAAGATGAATAGATTGTTGGTCTTGCAGAATTCTATCAGTCTTTCTCCAGCTTCATTTCTGTTGCCAAGTCCATATTTTCCAACCACTTTGCATTCTTCTTTGTTGCCAATTTTTGCGTTCCAGTCACCCATGACTCTCAGGATATCCTATTTGCATGTTCTGTCAATTTCAGCTTGTACTTGTTCATATAACTCATCAATTTCATCCTCTTCTGCAGCTGTTGTTGGGGCATATGCTTGAATTATAGTTGTGTTGATAGGCATTCCTCATAGACGAATAGAGATTAAGCATTCATTGACTGCTTTGTATTTCATTACAGTTCTTGTGAGTTTCTTCTTAATTATAAATGCAACACCATTTCTTCTTTGTCTTTCATTTCCAGCATAGTAGACCATGTGATCATCTGATGCAAAGTGCCCAATGCCAGTCCATTTCAGTTCGCTGACACCCAACAGATCAAGTTGTACATGTTCTATTTCATTCTTGAGGACCTCCAACTTGTCTTGGTTCAGGCTTCGTACTTTCCATGTCCCGATATGTAGGACATCTTTACAGCTTCTGTCTCTCATTTAATGTGCAGCTACATCAACAGTCAGAGGTCCCGAGGGTTTTGATCAAACCACCTCATAAATGCTGGCTTTACTCTGAAAAGTCTTCAGTTCCTCCCCAGTAGCCAGTTGAGTGCCTTCCGACCTAGGGGGTCTCATCTTCCAGCACTATTTTGCAATTTGTTTTGTTGTGACTATTCATTGGGTTTTAATGGCAAGATACAGAAGTAGATTGCCAGGCCTTTCTTCCGCGCAATTTAAATTTAGTGTTGCCGTTGTCACAGAAATGTGATCCTCCACCGCTAACACAGCCCCATTCTGCTGCTGCCCAGATGGGTGGTTTGTCTTGGTCTGGCACCTCAGCTGAGATCTGTCCATCTTGGGAGACCCTGCCAGTAGTTAAACTACCGATAGCTTAGCCCTAAGCATCACTGATGAACACAAGCCCTCACAGCACGACAAGCTGCAAACAAAGAAACCATTATAAAGAGCAAAATTACTGAACATGTAAGTAGTCATGGTATGATGGGAGAAAGTCAACATGGATTTAGCCAAGGCAAAATACATGGTCATGCATATGGGCTGCAGCAATCCGATGGGAGAAAGCCAACATGGATTTAGCCAAGGCAAAATACATGGTCATGCATTTGGGCTGCAGCATTCCGATGGAGCGATACAGTACAGGGGGTGAATTACTTCTGTCCACAAAAGAAGAGCAGGATCTAGGCATGATTGTGTCTGATGATCTTAAAGTAGCTAAATAGGTAGAAAAGGCGAAGGTGAAAGCTAGAAGGATGCTTGGATGCATAGGGAGAGGAATGGCCAGCAGGAGAAAGGACATGATAGTCCTTTGTATAAGTCCTTGGTGCGACCTCATTTGGAGTACTGAGTGCAGTT
Organism: Ichthyophis bannanicus; assembly: GCA_033557465.1. Classification (NCBI taxonomy): domain Eukaryota; kingdom Metazoa; phylum Chordata; class Amphibia; order Gymnophiona; family Ichthyophiidae; genus Ichthyophis; species Ichthyophis bannanicus. The sequence continues at coordinate 25,934,705 of CM066035.1, forward strand.
CTGAAGACAGCACCTTAAAAAATATTTAAACAGATGGAGTCGGTGCAGAGGGGGACTACTAAAATGGTAAGTGGTCTTCGATATAAAGCATATAAGGACAGACTTAAGGATCTTAATAGGTATACTTTAGAGGAAAGGCAGGATATAGGAGGTATGATTGAGACGTTTAATTACCTCCATGGCATAAATGCATGGCATAGTCTCCCTGTGAATGTGGTGGACACGAGGACAGCATCTGAATTCAAAAAAGCAAACAAGCAAACCTTACCCAACAGCTCTTCTGCAATTTCACTATCAAAGATGGTAAAAAGAATCAGACCAAGGAGAGATCCCTGGGGCACACCACTGGTAACTTCCTTCTCCTCAGAGTGAGCTCCATTTACAACTTCACTGAGATGCCAGGAACATGCTCACTTCAATAGCTCTTCTATAAATCAAGTAAAACGTGACTACTTTGCTAGATATATTAGTTTGTCTAGAAACTGGCTTAAATCTCTGTTTTGGTTATTGAAAGAATTCTTGAAGAAAGGTAGTTCCACTGTTTCAAAGGGCTCTTCTCTTTTTGTTCAATCCTCTTCATGGCTATTTATTTTATTATTTTATTTAACAGGTTTTTTTATACTGCTTTATCATTTCAATCAAATTGGTTTACATTGTACGAGGGTTGCTCAGAAAGTAATGCCCCACATGTTTTTTCTCTGTCCAGAATGAAGATAGAGGTGTGAAATTGAAAGGGTAGTAACTTGGAACGTCAAAGGACACATGTGTGTAATTTTACAGTCATCTGACAAATAGCAAGGTGATAGTGATCCTTCAAATGGTGTCTGTGAATGACACATGGTACAAACAACGAACTGTAATTGAATTCTTGGTGGAGGAGAAAGAAAGTGTGAGAAGCATTCACAAACAGTAGTGTGCTATGTATGGATGTTCTGCGGTAGATAGGAGCACCGTTGGACGATGGGTGAAGAGAGTAAAGGCTTCAGGAAGTGGTAAAATGGAACTGGAAGATCAGCCGCGGTCTGGGCGTCCTGCCTCAGCCACCAGCCCAGACAAGTTGCAGCGCGCTGATGACATTATTCGGGCGGATCGGCGCATCACTAGTCAGGAATTGTCCATACAGCTTTCTGTCAGTAGAGGTAATGCAATGGCAATTATTGACTCTTTGGGATATTCAAAGGTGTGTGCAAGGCACACCGCAACAGCTTACAGTATTTTAATGCCCACTGGCAGCTATCGCAGGGCGCTGCAACTTGTCTGGGAAAGCTATCAAAAAGCCTGGGAGACAGAATTAGGAGTACAATGGGAAAATTCAACATGGGAACGAATATACTTGAATAGATATAAGGGCATATTAGCTACAAATTTAATTGAAAATAATTATAAAATACTGTATAGATGGCATTTGATGCCAGTAAGATTACATAAGATATATGGAAATGTGGAAAATAAATACTGGAGGGACTGTGGGGGGAGAGGAACGTATCTTCATGTATGGTGGAATTGTGTGGGAGTGAATAAATTGTGGTTAGAGGTTTTTGGCATGTTGGGGAAGATATTGGGGAAAGACATTGCCCCACAACCAGCTACGGCTATGCTGGGAATGACGCCCACTAATTTGAATAAGGCAGAGGGTACTTTTGTGGACTTGGGTTGTGTCGCCCTTAGAATCTTAGTAGCACGAAAATGGAAACAAGTAGAAGTACTACAGATGGCAGAGTACAAAGGCTCGCTGGCACAGATTTACCTGATGAGTAAATTAACAGCACTTAAAAGGGGCAGACCACAAAAATGTATGCAGGTCTGGGGGAACTATATACAGTGGATAACACTTAATGCATCTGTCAATTAGATTGTTACCTAACTAAAAGAGTAGAATGATGTTAGTAGGAGTGTGTAGATGTAAATCTGGGGGGGAGGGTAATTCAAAAATAAAAATCAGAACAACATGACATGAGAGAATATTGGAATATGTGACTTTGTATAACTATATGGACTTTTGTGTACGGAAAATGTCGAAATGGTCAGGAACAGTTGTTATGTTTTCTAAAAATATAAATAAATTTAAAAAAGGATATAGCGTTATTAGAAAAGGATCAGAGAAGAGCCACCAAAATGGTAAAGGGGATGGAACGATACCCCTATGAAGAAAGGTTAAAAAGGTTAGGGCTCTTTAACCTGGAAAAGAGATGGCTGAGGGGAGATATGATAGAAGTCTATAAATTAATGAACGGAGTGGAACGGGTAAACGTAGAAAAATTGTTTACATTATCAGAATATAGAAAGACTAGGAGGTATGTTTACTAAAGCGTCTTAACGTTGCAGCGGTGGTATTATCGCGCGATAAGTGACGTTATCGTGCAATAATGTAACATTATTGCGCGATAACGTCACTTAGTGCGCGATAACGCGGCTGTGGCGTTAAGGCACACTAACGCTGTGAAATCCGCCTCTGAAGGGTGGAGTAAGGCTTCCCAGAGGGCGGAGAGAAGGGGTCAATGGGCGGAGAGTGGGAGGGGAGAGGCTCCAGGCACACTAACGCTGTGAAGTCTGGGTCTGAACACTAACGCCAGTGAAACCCTCGCGTTAAGGCACATTTGCAGGAAAGAGAAACCATGTCAGTCAGCAATTTACAGCAAAGCCAGGGAAAACCAAAAACGTGAAAGTAGTGATACATGTGCACGGGACAAAAAGGCAAATAAAACACAGAAAATGACCTGAACCACATTTAAAATCCCAATATTCAAGCTGGCCAAAAGTGATATTAATGACAAACATAAAGCAACACCACTGACAAAGCTCAAAAAAATAAGGTATCATGCTTGGAAGGGTCTATTCTCTGTCCCCCTACAAAGTGAATGATCCCACATTGATCAGGGTTTATTCACGTCTATATTGGGCATTTTTGTTATGGTGTGCACATGTGCAGTAACAGCAGGGTGGGCATGTAGGAAAGGGCAACTGTACAGATGCTGGAAATGGGATATAGAGGGCTGCAGGTGGCACATGCTGTGGTCCAGCTGGGGCACAATGCGTGTTAGGCAGATGCCTAGGTGGCACATAGGAATGCTGAAACTGTAAAGCAGCAAGACAGCAACTGACGAGGGTCCAACATGGGCATGAGTGTATGTCCCACAGTGTCACAGGTGAGATTATCCAGCAGGTACCCCCAAGGGCACTTAACATTGGCAGGTGGTGTGTGGGGGGGGGGGGGGGAAGCATGCATGTCCATGTAGGCACCCCTACCCGAGAACCCACACCATAGGCAGCTGCCTACCGGCACACTGGATGGCCTGGGACTGCGCATCACCAGCACCACCGGCATAATGGCATGGCAGCATGGTGGCAGAGGGGTGCTGGTGGCAGAGGGGGCAGTGGCATCTGCCCACAGCAGACCATGGCCTAGCCCCATTTAGGTGGGTGCCATGCACTGCAACAGACAGGGTCTGTCTGACGAACAGTCATGGTATCCCCAAGGAATGAACTGTCCCTGTGTGTCATTAATATGAATAAAATACAGTCTCTAAAATGCTTGTATGCAAATGCTAGAAGTCTACAAAACAAGATGGGAGAGTTAGAATATATAGCACTAAACGAGAGGTTAGATATGATTGGAATATCAGAGACATGGTGGAAGGAGGACAACCAGTGGGACACTGTGATACCTGGGTACAAACTATATCGAAATGATAGAGCTGATCAAATTGGTGGAGGGGTTGCGCTCTATGTTAGAGAGGGCATTGAGTCAGAAAGGATTAAAGTTTTGCAAGAAACAAAATTTGCTGTAGAATCTCTATGGATTGAAATTCCATGTAAAAAGGGGAAGGCGATGGCAGTGGGGGTGTACTATCGTCCGCCTGGCCAGAATGAACAAATGGATGATGAAATGCTCAAAGAAATCAAGGAAGCTAGCAAAAGTTACAGTGCAGTAATAATAATGGGTGATTTCAATTACCCCGGCATCGACTGGGTCAGTGTCACAACAGGACATGCTAGGGAGATAAAGTTCCTAGATGAAATAAATGACTGCTTCTTGGAGCAGCTGGTTCATGAACCGACCAGAGGGGAAGCAATATTAGACCTAGTCCTTAGTGGAACACCAGATGTAGTGCAAGAGATAAGGGTGTTGGGGCCACTTGGCAATAGTGATCATAGCATGATCGCCTTTGATTTAATTAGTGGAGGAGGGATAGTAAGGAAATCCACAGTACTACCCTTTAACTTTCGAAAGGGAGACTATGATAGAATGAGGAAAACAGTTAAGAAAAAACTAAAAAGAGCAGTTGCAAAGGTTAAAGACGTACATCAAGCTTGGGTGTTGTTGAAAAATACTATCTTGGAAGCCCAGACCAGCTGTATTCCACGCTTTGAGAAAAGTGGAAGGAAGTCCAAAAAACTGCCAGCATGGTTTAAAGCTGAGGTCAGAGAGGCTGTTGTTGCCAAAAAAGCATCTTTCAGGAAATGGAAAAAAGAGCCAAATGATGAAACCTGGAAACAGCACAAGCACTGGCAAGTCAAATGCAAGGCATTGATAAGGCAGGCAAAGAGAGAATTTGAGAAGAAGCTTGCTGCGGAAGCAAAAACGCGAAATAAAGACCTTTTCAAGTACATTCGTAGCAAAAAACCCGTGAGAGAGTCAGTTGGTCCATTAGATGATAAAGGGGTTAAAGGAGCACTAAGAGGCGACAAGGCGATAGCGGAGAGACTGAATGAATTCTTTGCTTCGGTCTTTACTGAGGAAGATGTAGGGATGTTACCCACGACTGAAGTGGTATTTAAAGGTGTGGAAGAATTGAAGGAAATATCGATACATCGGGAAGATGTCCTACAACTATTAGATAAACTGAAGAGTAGCAAATCACCTGGGCCGGATGGTATACATCCAAGGGTGTTGAAAGAACTGAAATTTGAGATTGCAGACCTGCTATCAGTAATCTGTGAACTATCATTAAAATCATCTCTAATACCTGAGGATTGGAGGATCGCCAATGTAACACCAATTTTTAAAAAGGGTTCGAGGGGTGATCCGGGAAACTACAGACCGGTGAGCCTGACATCAGTACCGGGAAAAATGGTAGAAACCATAATAAAGAATAAAATTACTCAGCATATAGATAGTCATGACCTAATGGGAGACAGCCAACATGGCTTTAGACAAGGAAGATCTTGTCTTACTAATCTGTTATGTTTTTTTGAAGGAGTGAATAAACAGGTGGACAAAGGTGAATCGGTTGATATTGTGTATCTGGACTTTCAGAAAGCCTTTGACAAGGTCCCTCATGAGAGACTTTTGGCAAAACTAAAGAGTCATGGGATAGGAGGCAGTGTACTACTGTGGATCAGGAACTGGTTAAAAGATAGAAAGCAGAGGGTAGGGCTAAATGGCCAATTTTCCCAATGGAGAAAGGTGAATAGTGGTGTACCCCAGGGATCTGTGCTGGGTCCGCTGCTTTTTGACATATTCATAAATGACCTGGAAAGTGGAATAACGAGTGAGGTTATCAAATTTGCTGATGACACAAAACTATTTAAAGTTGTTAAAACCCAGGAGGATTGTGGAAAATTGCAAGAGGATCTTGATAAATTGGAAGACTGGGCATCAAAATGGCAGATGAAATTTAATGTGGAGAAGTGCAAGGTTATGCACCTAGGGAAGAACAACCCAAACTATGGTTACACGATGCAAGGTTCCACATTAGGAACCACCACCCAAGAAAAAGATTTAGGCGTCCTTGTGGATACCATGTTAAAACCCTCGGCCCAGTGTGCAGCGGCGGCCAAGAGAGCAAATAGAATGCTAGGTATGATAAGGAAAGGAATGGAAAATAAACAAAAGATATTATAATGCCTCTATATCGTTCCATGGTGAGACCGCACCTTGAATATTGTGTGCAATTCTGGTCGCCATATCTTAAAAAGGATATAGCAATTTTAGAAAAGGTTCAGAGAAGAGCCACCAAAATGGTAAAGGGGATGGAAGGCTACTCCTATGAAGAAAGGCTAAAAAGGTTGGGGCTCTTTAACCTGGAAAAGAGACGGCTGAGGGGAGATATGATAGAAGTCTATAAATTAATGAACGGAGTGGAACGGGTAAACGTAGATCGATTGTTTACCTTATCAGAATATAGAAAGACTAGGGGACATGCAATGAAGCTACAGGGTAAACTATTTAAGACTAATAAAAGAAAATATTTTTTCACTCAACGTGTAATCAAACTCTGGAATTTGTTACCGGAGGATGTAGTAAAGGCTGTTAGTGTAGCTGGGTTTAAAAAAGGTTTGGACAAGTTCCTGGAGGAAAGGTCCATAAACCATTATTAAGAAGGGACCCAGGATATCAATGCTTGAACCAATACAAGCATTGTGGAACCTGTGTCCCTTGGGGAAACTGCTAGGTACGTATGACCTGGATTGGCCACTGTTGGAAACAGAATACTGGGCTTGATGGACCTTGGTCTGACCCAGTATGGCATATCTTATGTTATGTTCTTATGTTCTTATGTCATGTAGAGGATCCTTCCGAGGCTGTGGAACTGGGTGAAGCAGAAGAGATTGTTTCAGAAACTGACAGCCAGGCAGAGCACATGGCCCAGGGTTGCCAAGGACAACATAAACAGAGTGAGTCACGAGGGGAGAAAACACGCCCAAACTGCAAGGTAGCCCCGAGCTCAGGGATTAAGGAGAAGCACCTGGTTGGGGGAGGGGCGCAGTTAAGCCCTAAGAAACAGGGATATAAAAAGTATTCACCAGAAGAGAGCTGCAGAACCAGCTGGAGTTGGAGAAGGAGACTAGAAGAGAGTTCCAGAACGGAGAGCTTCAGGTCCAGAGAGGGAGAGATGAGGACGAGAGACTCAGCACAGGAAGCCAGAGTAACAAAGTCTCAAAGAGCCTGTGCCCAAAAGCCAGGTGGGAGCAATCCTAGACTGAGGTCTTATCGTGAAGGCAGCCAGTGGGAGAGACTATCTGAAAGGCTGGTTTGGGAGCATACAGAATCTCCTGAGAGAGAGACGTGCTGGCCAGAGGACATTTGTATGACTGAGAAAAAGGAAAGGTTAAAAGGCAGGAAAACACAGCCGCTGTGTGAAATCCTTGCTAACCCAGCTGTGCTAAGAAATCCTTCCGTGAAGAAGCCAAAAGGTAGGCTGTATAAACCGTGTAGAAAGGAAACTAGGTTTGAAAGTTTTCCTTGTGATTGCCAAGATTTGCTGGACTCTCCCTATGCTAAATCCCATATATACGGTAATGCTCCACCTTGCTCTTTAGAACCCGGTGAAGAGAGGTCTCAGGGAAATAGAGAGGGACTGCATTTTGAAACACCGTATAACTATCCACAAACTTACCTATCTGAAAATGACTGTGAGGAAATGCAGACAGAGTTTGTTACCGAACAGATATCAGATGGATTGCACGCTTTCCCTAGCTGATCACGCCATATCACTTTGCTGAACTAGCTGTTAACAAGGCTGTTGGAACAGCAGTGGAAAAAGCAAAAGTGTTTGCCATTGTTTGAAAAGAAACTGCTGCATTTTAAGTTTGTTCCTTATCGTCACTCCAGTCCAGTCCCTTTACTTCTGGGTTGGGCAACCCTTCCAGCAGCTTGGAGGCTGAGTCTAACCCTTTTGAGGATGGTTAGGTATAAATACCCCTGGCTCCACCCCTAAGCTCCAGTATTCTCAGCCTCCAAGCAGCTGGAGGGTTCCGTAAGCCAAGGGCTTACTAGAGTCTCCTATTTATCCTTACTTCATTCTTACTTTAATTTTAATTTAATTGTAAAATGTTAGCTTGGTTTTAGACTTACTTTTCTTTAATTTTCAGTTGCTAGTGTTCCTTTGGTTTTCCTTCCTCCTCCCCCCCCCCTCCCTCCTCCGGCGATCGAGCTCGCTGCTCGCAAGATGTTTTTCTTGCCCGGTGGGAGAGGGTTCAGCAAGAGGCTTGCCGGCGGCAGGGGGTGGATCGCGGAACAGCTCAAGGCCCTCCGTTTCCCAGACCTTGGCAACAGACCCTCCCGCCTCGCGCCAAAGCCCTCAGGCAGCTGAGCGCTTGAAGCTCCAAAGCGCCGTCCCTCCTCGTTCCCGGCTTGGCAAAGCAGCTCGGGAGCGATCGGAGGTTTTAGACGGCTGCGGGATCATGCGGCAGACGGGCAGCGGGTCCAGCGGTGCGAGTGGAGATGCCGGGACCCGGCCTACTCTCCACGTGGCTGAGGCCTAGCCACGTGCAGGACTCCGGAGGGCAATTTCATTCCCGGAGGTTACCGCGGATCGTGAAAGGCACTTAAAACCGCAAGTACTGGGGATCTCCCTGCTTTTTTTTTCTGTTGGCTTAAGCCTATTTTTGTTTATTTGTTCCAAAGACTACATTCTATCGGGGGGTGTGGGGGGAGGAAAATTGTTCCGGGAAAATTGTTCCAGGAATTTGTTCCTTTGTTCAGCCTAGAGCTGCAACTTCAGAGATAGCTTAAGGTTAATTTAATTTTTAAAATTTTAGCATAATCTGCCTCCTTTTACTTTTGTTTGATTCAGTGAGTCAGGGAAACCATGTCTGGCAAACTAAGGTGCCCGTCTTGTGGCATTCGCAGGGGCACTGTCTCAGAGTCAGGTATCTGCAAGGGTTGCGCTGCAGAAGCTGCCTCTGTGGAGCAGGACATACAGTTGTCCATCTCTCAAGCTAATGAGGGTTCAGCGGAGCTTCTGGAAGGAGAAAGAGAGCCTTCCCTCCCTCCGCCCTCAACATCCGGATTACCTGCTCCCTCCCTGCCCCCCCTCACCTCTACCCTGGGGGAAGAGGGTACCTGTGATCTATTTTCTCCTGATTTTGTCCTCCTGTTACACAAGGCCTACTGCATGCGCAAGCAGGGGCTGGGGCCAAGAGGCTCAAGCACAGGGAAGGAAGGCCTGGGGGTTAAACCATGGAAGGCCATTCCCCATGATTCAGGTATCCCAACTAAACGCGTGAGACTAGTGAGCGAAGAGCCGTCCACTTCCCCTCCTCATGACATGCAGGAGGAGGAGCTCTCCGATAAGGAGATAGGGGATGAAAAAGAAGAACTCGAAGAAGGAGAGATCCCGGAGGAGGATCAATCCCACATAGTTCGAGTCTTTCATCGGGAGGAGCTTCCGGGGCTAATTAATGAGTCCCTGAAAGTCCTCAAGGTGGCCTCGGACACTCCGGCTGAAGAAGAAGCGCTGGAGGACCCCCTGATCCAAGCAGTCCGGAAGTCTCAAAAGGTCTTTCCTATCCACAGAGTCATCCGCCAAATGATTCAGGAAGAGTGGGACCAACCAGAGTCCTCCCTGAGGGGTGAGCGTTCTATGACACGCCTCTATCCAGTACCGGAATCGGACAGAGAATTGCTGAAGTCGCCCAAAGTGGATGAGGCGGTATCTGCAGTTACTAAGAAGACGACTATCCCAGTAGAAGGTAGCACGGCCTTGAGAGACACACAGGATAGAAAATTGGACACCTTGCTAAAGCAGGCCTTTGATGTTAGCGCCCTCGCCTTGCAGGCCTCGGTTTCGGGGGCCTGGGTGGCACGGGCCTGCTTGAGGTGGTCCCAACAACTTCAGCTGGCAGAGGGTTCCGCAGGAGACATACAGCCCATTGCAGCTAAATTGGAGTCAGGTGCAGCCTACCTGGCGGATAGCCAGTACGATCTCATCAGGAGCCTAGCTAAGAACATGGCATCAGTAGTCGCAGCTAGGCGCTATTTGTGGCTCCGCAATTAGTCAGCCGATACTTCTTCAAAGGCGCGGCTGGGCCGTCTTCCCTTTAAGGGGAGATTATTATTCGGTGAGGATTTGGAAAAGTTAGTAAAAGATCTTGGCGAGTCCAAGGGAGGCAGGCTTCCGGAGGACAGGCCAAAGCAGGCTCGCCTCCCAGCACCATCGCGGAGCCAGCCAAGAGACCCCCGGAGCTTTCGTCCAGCCAGGTCAAACCCTTTTCCTAGGGGCCACTTCCCGGCCAGGGGTTCAAACTTTAGGGGGTTTCGAGGAGCAGGGAGAGGTTTTGGGGCCTCTACCTCCTTCTCGGGGCCTAGAAAATCGCAATGAGATAGAGGGGGTCAGTCATTATGGCCGTAAGAACCGGGGAGTTTCTCACATCTCTGGACCTGATGGAAGCCTATTTACATATCCCGGTTCAAAGGTCTCATCAGCAGTTCCTGAGATTCGCGGTGCCAAGAGGACACTTTCAATTCCAGGCGCTGCCCTTCGGCCTAGCGACGGCTCCCTGGACTTTCACCAAAGTAATGGTGGTGGTAGCCGCCTCCCTACGAAAGGAAGGGATCCTGGTACATCCATACCTTGACGATTGGTTGATCAGGGCGAAATCAGAAGCGGAAAGCCGCTCGGCTACAGCTCGAGTAGTAAAGGTCCTGGAGGAGTTAGGGTGGATCATCAATCGGACGAAGAGCAAGTTGCTACCCGTTCAGGAACTCGAGTACCTCGGAGCAAGATTCGACACCAGAAAAGGAAAGGTGTTTCTCCCTCAGAAGAGTGCAAAGGATCTAAGGACCCTCGTATCACAGTTCCTGGAGAGAAGGAACCCCTCAGCGTGGCTTTACCTTCAATTGCTGGGTACCATGGCTGCGACAATAGAGGTAGTCCCGTGGGCCAGGGCCCACATGCGGCCTCTACAACGCTCCTTATTACGTCGTTGGTCTCCACAGAATCATCCTTTGTCCGTACCACTACCCTGCGCGCCTCGAACCAAGAAGGCCCTACAGTGGTGGAGGTGTCCGAAGAACCTGGAATGCAGGATGCCTCTCGAAACTCCTCAGTGGACCCTGCTGACAACGGACGCCAGTCTGACGGGCTGGGGAGCTCATTGCCAGGGACAGTTCGCTCAGGGTCTTTGGTCCTTGATGGAGTCACAGTGGTCCATCAACAGGCTGGAGTTACGAGCAGTAGTTTTGGCCCTCAAGACACGAGCCATTAGTGAGGTGGAACGCAATCCGCGTCCTCTCAGACAATGTCACCACGGTGGCCTACATCAACCTCCAGGGGGGAACAAGCAGCCCCGCCCTAGAGAAGGAGGCGGACAGCCTGTTCCGATGGGCCGAGACCCGGTTGTCGGCCCTGTCTGCTCAGCACGTGGCCAGATCGGACAACGTTACAGCCGATTACCTCAGCAGGTTCAAGATCGACCACGGAGAGTGGGAGATGGAGCAGGAAGTCTTCGACCAGATTGTCTCCCTTTGGGGCCCTCCAATTATGGATCTCATGGCCCGTTATTCGTCAGCAAGTCGTTTTTACAGCCGTAGAAAGGAAAGAATGTCCGAAGGCTTGGATGCTCTAGCTCAGAGGTGGCCCTCGGAGGGGCTCCTGTACGTGTTCCCGCCTTGGGCCTTGATCGGAAGGATTCTTCAGAAGGTGGAAGCCCACCAAGGACTGGTCATCCTCATTGCTCCAGATTGGCCTCGCCGCCCTTGGTATGCGGATCTAGTGAGGTTAACGGCCGACCAGCTGTGGTGGCTCCCCTGCAGGAAAGGTCTTCTGAGACAGGGGCCTGTCCAGATGCCTCACATGGATCGATTCTCGCTTACGGCCTGGCTATTGAAAGGGCGCGGCTCCAGAAGCGGGGATATTCGGGTTTAGTGATTTCAACCTTGTTGAGCACGCGAAAGCGTTCGACCTGTCTTTCCTATGTAAGAGTGTGGCGCATCTTCGAAGCCTGGTGTACGGAGCACCGGCAGAAGCCCTTTTCAGCCTCTATCCCAGAGATCCTAGAATTCTTGCAAGCAGGTTTTGAGAAGGGTCTTGCTCCCAGCTCCCTACGAGTCCAGTTGGCAGCCATCTCTTGCTATAGAGGCAAGGTTTGAGGGAAGCCCTTAGGAGTCCACCCAGACGTGGCCAGGTTCCTGAGGGCGGTTAGGCGTCTGCACCCCCAGAAAAGATCAGTAATCCCTCCCTGGGACCTTAACTTGGTGTTAAATGCCTTGACCAGAGAGCCTTTCGAGCCAGCGATGGAAGCCTCTCTTAAAGATTTGACGCTGAAGACGGTCTTCTTGGTCGCCATTTGCTCGGCCAGACGCGTTTCCGAGCTCCAAGCCCTGTCCTCCCAGCCCCCCTTCCTTTCCTTTTTCAAGGACAAGGTGGTCTTACGAACAGTTCCCTCCTTCTTACCCAAGGTATTTTCGCCTTTCCATCTGAACCAGCCAGTTTCGCTGCCTGCGTTCCCAACTGATGGGCGGGGAGGGAAGGATGACAGACTACGCCGTCTGGATGTGCAGAGAGTGTTGAAGCCTTACCTCTCCCGTACGGCCTCCTTTCGAAAGTCTGAACGTTTGTTCGTTCAGTTTGGGGGTCCTCACAAAGGGGAGGCCGCGGCTAAGGCAACTATCTCTAGATGGATCAGGGAAGCTATTGCTTCCGCCTATATCCTGAAGGGGAAGCAGGTTCCGGGAGGCCTGCGTGCCCACTCCACGCGGGCGCAGGCCGCTTCCTGGGCAGAGTACAGCCTTGTTCCTCTGCTGGATATTTGTAGAGCGGCGACTTGGTCGTCGCTACATACCTTTACCAAACACTACAGGCTGGATGTGCAGGGGTCTGCAGATGCTAGGTTCGGGGACGCGGTAAATTCGTTCCGGGATAGCGAACCCCACCCAAGTTTGAACTGCTCTGTTACATCCCAGAAGTAAAGGGACTGGACTGGAGTGACGATAAGGAAGAAATAATTGGTCCTTACCTGCTAATTATTGTTCCTGAAGGAACGACAATCCAGTCCCTGATCCCCCCCCCCTGGCTACGGAAAGTATGGCGGACCGAATTCCCAGTCCGAAACAGAGGCGGAAGGTGTCTTGCACAGGTCAGGTGGGCCGGGGACCGGGGAAGGCTGCGGCAGCCTCAGGTGAACCTTCTCCTCCCTTCTACTTTTTGTTGACCCTACGGGGTCCTCCTTTTCCTACATTATTTAAAAAAAAAAAAGGTTTTTGGGTTTTAATTGTTTGTATGTTAAGTCTGCTTTTCAATAAGATTACTGGAGCTTAGGGGTGGAGCCAGGGGTATTTATACCTAACCATCCTCAAAAGGGTTAGACTCAGCCTCCAAGCTGCTGGAAGGGTTGCGCAACCCAGAAGTAAAGGGACTGGACTGTCGTTCCTTCAGGAACAATAATTAGCAGGTAAGGACCAATTATTTCTTCTGAACACTGTATGTTGAAAGCTGAAAGCCAAAGAAGCTTTTTATGTTCCTGAATTGTTTTTCTTCATGCCAGAAGTATGGTCATTTTTGTCCTAAATTTCATTTGCAATTAATCCACCTGGAAGGGGAAATAAAACCTTGTCATTTTTGCCTAACCCACTCGACTACAATTATTCCTGGCTTAGAGAGTAAGAGGCTTCCTAAGTTTGGATATCCCAGGCTGACCTACCCCACATGCCCCTGGCTCAGGGGAGGTTACTGGTGACATGTGGCAACAGTGTGGTGCAGTACACACAGCCAGTGTGTTCATAAGCAGAAGGTCACAAGTTCAAGTCCCAGCTGTGGTTCCTGCCAACCCAGTCACCATATTTTACCCAGTACTAAACTGTGGTAATAAAGATGGAACCTTTATTGCAGATAACATAAACATGCCTGAAACACCTATATTTTACCCTACAGAGCACAGACACCATAAACATGTGCAATCCCTAGAGCAGAGTTTCCCAACCGCAGTCCTGGAGGTCCAAACACCATTCAGGTTTCATGCTGTCCCTAATAAATATGCCTGTGCTGCATTTGTATGCGCTGCCCCCATGGTATGCAAATGTGTATCATGCATATTCATTAGGGACAGCATGAAAACCTGATCAGTGTTTGGCCCACCAGGACCGGAGTTGGGAACCTCTGCCCTAGAGCAGCAGCCAACAGGGGCACACACACCCACACCCACAGGCTCCACTATCCAAAGCCTCATGGAGAGTCGGGCTGTTGGGTCCTGCGCGCAGCAGCATCTCCCAATACTAGCACTTGCATACCTGAGCAATGCCGCCCTAAACTTGGGAATGCGTTACACATATATCAAAAGGTTGCTATGATTAATGGCAGATAGTAATTCCTATGTTAATCACAATTTGCTGATAGAGCTGCATCATAGCAACCTTTCTGATATCTGTGGAGTATGTTTCAGTTTTGGTTTCTGACAGTGTTTACCACCCCGGGGAGTGACCCCAACAGTATTGCGTACCATAGCCATACCTGCACTGTGCCCAGGACTGATGTGGTGGCCAGGGCTGCCAAAAGCCTCTATATTTGCACAATGCTGGCATAGTTGTGGGAGAGTGTGTCTGTCTATCCAGTGTGTTGTGGCTGCCTACACCTTACTCAGCCCACACTGCTTGCACTGTTAGCCTGCCAATGTGCATAATGAGGAGCAAGGTACTGTGGGTATGGCCCGGACAGGGTGGCCTGGGCAGGATGCATCTGCACAGGGCATAGGGCAATGGCTGGGACATTGTAGTGCCCGGCCACCACCTGCACAGACAGGGTGGCCACAGCATGTCCTGCTGGGAGGTCACTCTCACCCTGACTGAGCAGTGACCACGGCATGGCTAGGTTCCCCCATAGTGCTATATAGTATTTCTCTCAAGTGATATTTATGGGTTCTCTTTTCTGGGGCCCAATCACTAACTTATCTGCTTGGTGTGTGTGTGTGCTCACATCCCAGTTTTGGGTGCACACATCTCCTCCAGGAACATGCACTATGGACTAGCTAGCAGACTGTCTGTAGTTAGTATTTGTATGGCTGGAACACCTTGCAAGGTGCAGCGGCTGGAGACTCACTGTGCTCGCTGCTGGAGAATGTCAGTTAGTGGTGGGGGGCAGCTGAGCATTTCCAGGCCTACTGTCTGTCTGCTATTGCCTGATGGATGCATACAGATCTGCATTGACTGCCCTGTAGGGTGCCTGTTCCCCAGCAGGACTGGGGTTGATGGTCCCTTCTACTGCCACCACTGCAGGGATGTAGAATGTGGATCTTTTGGTGGGAGATCCTGTCCCCCACCCTGAGCTACAGAGGGTGGGTTGGTGGTGCTACATAATCCGCCTATGGGTCCAAACACCCCCCTTCACTTAAATCATGTGACCATGGCACCCACACAGGATATGCACTATTCTGGGTGCATTATGGTCCACAAGGGATAGACATGACTGGGAAATATAGATAGACAGAGGTGTATCCTAGTTGTGTCTGGAAGGACTACCTATCACACACTGGCACTGATGGCGACCTGCAGCATAGCCTATCTCAACCAAGCCAGGTGCTGCGGACCTGGTGCTGGGTGCCCCACCTCACCCTCTGGGTGAGCACAGGACCCATAATGTCACGGTCTGTAGCTACTCTGTGCCAGTAACACACACGGTCAGTTCTCCCTACCAAGCTGAGGTGCTGTGGGGGTGCACATGGTCATTTCCCCCTACCAGGCCGAGGTGCTGTGGGGGTGCATACTCCATCTTGTGATCAGCTGTAGACTGCTGATCTGCATGTGCAGTGCATCATGGGTACGGGTGGGTTTACCCTATCCTGGTAACCACAGCAGACAGTTTGTGTGGTGACCTGCAGTCCTTCTGTAGCCAGCCAGGGGTTTGTTAGTAGCTATAGAGATGTAGCCCACTGGCTACTTCACTGTCTGTGGAGGCAGAAGTCATGGGTTTGATCCCACAGTGGTGTTATTTGATAGGGCTGTCTGAGGCATTTCCTTTTTTAATTTAAATTAGTGCTGCCAGCAAAAACACCCTCACAGTGCTGTAACCTTAAAGTGCCTCATAAGGCACTCTATAAAGCGACCTATAAGGCGCCTTATAAGGCGCCCTATAAGGAACATTATAAGGTGCCTTAGCGGACAGTTCACTTTATAATGTGCCCTCTGGAGTGCCTTATAGGGCGCCTTATGTGGAACCTTAGGTTACGGCACTGTGAGGGTGTGTATGCTGGCAGCACTAATTTAAATTAAAAAAGAAAATGCCTCAGACAGCACTGATTTAAAGTAAAGGGTAATGCCTCAGACAGCCTTACTCATTAAGCCCACTGGGGAATTGAACTCATGACTCCTGTTTCATCAATCAATGTATTAACCATTGTGCTACACCTCTGTTGCTGTGTTTACAGGTCAGTGCACCTAATTAAGGCTAGCACACGTTAACGTGCCACGGCTCCCTCTATGGCGCGATAACGGACTTTATCGCGTGATAACTGAAATGCTACCTTAAGACCGGAACGCCCACTCCTTTTATGGCATTCTTTACATTATCGCTGGAGTTAACGCCGGTAACATTAAGATGGTTTAGTAAACATACCCCTAGGGGACATGCAATGAAGCTACAGAGTAAACTGTTTAAGACAAGTAAGAGAAAATATTTTTTCACTCAACGTGTAATCAAACTCTGGAATTTGTTACCGGAGGATGTAGTAAAGGCTGTTAGTGTAGCTGGGTTTAAAAAAGGTTTGAACAAGTTCCTGGAGGAAAGGTCCATAAACCATTATTCAAATGGGACGCAGGAGATCAATGCTTGACCTAATACAAGCATTGTGGAATCTGTGTTTTTTTGGGGAAACTGCTAAGTACGTATGACCTAGATTGGCCACTGTTGGAAACAGGATACTGGGCTTGATGGACTTTGGTCTGACCCAGTATGGTATTTCTTATGTTCTTATGTAAACAAAGGCATGGGGAGGGGTGAACTGCACAGAGCTGCGGGTGGACCTACTCTTGACACCTTGCTGGACAGACTAGATGGACCATACTGGTCTTTATCTGCCGTCGTATGCTATGTTACTATCTTACTATCATAGTAACATAGTAAATGACGGCAGATAATGACCAGTATGCTCCATCTAGTCTGTCCAGATTGGCCATACTGGTCTCTATCTGCCGTACTGGTCTCTATCTGCTGTCATACTGCCGTCATACTGGTCTTTATCTGCCGTCATATACTATGTTACTATGTTACTATCATAGTAACATAGTAAATGATGGCAGATAAAGACCAGTATGGTCCATCTAGTATGCCCAGTAAGATGGCAAGAGTAGGTGCACCTGCCTGCTCTGTGCAGGCCACCCCTCCCGATGTCTTTGTTTAGGGGTGAGCCCACCGCTCCATCTAGGACACCCCTATTTGTTGTGAAATTAGGTAGTTCAGTTTATTTTGATTTTATCCTGTTGCTGTAAAGGGATCCACTGTGTCTTTCCCATGGCATTTTGAATTCCGTCACTGTGTTTGCCCCCACCACTACCATCGGGAGGGCATTCCAAGCATCCACCACACTTTCAGTGAAAAAGTATTTCCTGACATTGCCTTTCAGTTTACCACCTTGCAGCTTCATGTTATGCCTTCTCGTTTTACAGCTTCCCCATCTTTGGAAGAGGTTTGTTTGTTCATTATTTCTCTTTAAGTATTTAAAGGTCTGAATCATATCTCCCCTATTACTCTTCTCCAAAGTGTACATATTTAGGTCTTCAAGTCTCTTCTCATAAGGCTTCTGACGCAGGCTCCGAATCATTTTGGTCGCCTTCCTCTGAACAGTTTCCAGTCTTTTTACATCCTTTGCAAGATATGGTCTCCAAAACTGAACACAGTATTCCAAGTCAGGCCTCACCAGTGACTTATACAGTGGCATTAGTACCTCTTCCTTTCTACTGGTAACTCTACATAACTCCAATTCTAAAAAGGCTACACTGGCTACCAACCAATGCAAGAATTCGATACAAGATTTTAATCACTACCTTCAAAGCTTTAAACAATCAAGCACCATTAACGGTCGCCTACCTTTTACACATGCAGACCCTCAATAGACCCAGAAGATTAGCTGCTATAAATACATTAACAATCCCAAAACAAACAGTCAGATACACTAAGGAAACAACTAAAAGAGCCTTCAGCATTCACGCCCCAATAGCCTGGAATGCCCTCCCACCAGAATTGAGAGCTATAACCAGCCTAACACAATTCAGAAAAAGTCTCAAACACCACCTATTCTTAAGCTATTTTCCAACTTAATCTCCCACAAGGGAAATAATAACGCCATATTCAGACCAAGACAATCCCTAATGTGACTAATGCGTAGAGATTATTGTAGATAGTTTTATAGTAGACATAGTTACCTTGTTGTTCCCAAGTTCTAAACTCCTGTTACTTGTAAAATGCACTACAGTTTCCTGTATGTATATGTTTGTTTCATGTAAACCGCGCTGATGATAATAGTGCGGTATATAAGAGATGTTAAATAAAATAAATAAATAAATAAAATAAATTCCTCTTTGTATGCAGCCCAACATCCTCCTGGCTTTTGCCACCGCCTTGTTGCACTGTTTTGCCACCTTGAGTTCTTCAGAAATAATCACACCAAGGTCTTTCTCCTGATCTGTGCACACCAACCTCTCGCCCCCTATCAAGTACATTTCCCTTGGATTTCTGCTACCCATAAGAACATAAGAACATAAGAACATAAGAAATGCCATACTGGGTCAGACCGAGGTCCATCAAGCCCAGTATCCTGTTTCCAACAGTGGCCAATCTAGGTCATACGTACCTAGCAGTTTCCCCAAAAGACACAGGTTCTGCAGTGCTTGTACTAGGCCAAGCATTGATATCCTGGGTCCCTTTTTAATAGTGGTTTATGGACCTTTCCTCCAGGAACTTGTCCAAACCTTTTTTAAACCCAGCTATACTAACAGCCCTTACTACATCCTCCGGTAACAGATTCCAGAGTTTGATTACACGTTGAGAGAAGAAATATTTTCTCCTATTTGTCTTAAATAGTTTACCCTGTAGCTTCATTACATGCCCCCTAGTCCTTCTATATTCTGATAGCGTAAACAATTTATCCACGTTTATCCGTTCCACTCCATTCATTAATTTATACACCTCTATCATATCTCCCCTCAGCCGCCTCTTTTCTAGGTTAAAGAGCCCTAACCTTTTTAGCCTCTCTTCATAGGAGTAGCCTTCCATCCCCTTCACCAATTTGGTGGCTCTTCTCTGTACTTTTTCTAATAACTCTATGTCCTTTTTAAGATACGGTGACCAGAATTGCACACAATATTCAAGGTGCGGTCGTACCATGGAGCGATACAGAGGCATTATAATATCCTTTGTTTTATTCTCCATCCCTTTCCTTATGATACCTAGCATTCTATTTGCTTTCTTGGCCGCCGCTGCACACTGGGCGGAGGGTTTTAACATGTTATCCACGATGACTCCTAAATCTTTTTCCTGGGTGGTGGTTTCTAATGTGGAGCCTTGCATCTTGTAACTATAGTGTGGGTTGTTCTTTCCTAGGTGCATAACTTTGCACTTGTCCACATTAAATTTCATCTGCCATTTGGATGCCCAGTCTTCCAATTTATCCAGATCCTCCTGCAGTTTTCCACAATCCTCTTGGGTTTTAACAACTTTAAACAGTTTTGTGTCATCTGCAAATTTGATTACCTCACTAGTTATTCCCTTTTCCAGGTCATTTATGAATATGTCAAAAAGTAGCGGACCCAGTACAGATCCCTGGGGTACTCCACTATTCACCTTTTTCCATTGGGAATATTGGCCATTTAGCCCTACCCTCTGCTTTCTATCTTTTAACCAGTTCCCGATCCACAATAGTACACTGCCTCCTATCCCATGACTTTTTAGCTTCGCCAAAAGTCTCTGATGGGGGACCTTGTCAAAAGCTTTCTGAAAGTCCAGATACACTATATCAACCGACTCACCTTTGTCTACCTGTTTATGCACACCTTCAAAAAAACAGATCAGATTAGTAAGACAAGATCTTCCTTGTCTAAAGCCATGTTGGCTGTCTCCCATTAGGCCATGACTATCTACATGCTGTGTAATTTTGTTCTTTATGATGGCTTCTACCATTTTCCCTGGTACTGACGTCAGGCTCACCGGTCTGTAATTTCCCGGGTCACCCCTGGAACCCTTTTTAAAAATTGGTGTTACGTTGGCGACCCTCCAATCTTCAGGTATTACAGATGATTTTAATGAAAGTTCACAGATTACCAATAACAGGTCTGCAATCTCATATTTCAGTTCTTTCAACACTCTGGGATGTATACCATCCGGTCCAGGTGATTTGCTACTATTCAGTTTATCAAATAGTTGTAATATATCTTCCCGGTGTAGCGATATTTCTCTCAATTCCTCTGCAGTATCACCTTTAAATACCACTTCAGTCTTGGGTAACACCCCTACATCTTCCTCAGTAAAGACCGAAGCAAAGAATTCATTCAGTCTCTCTGCTATAGCCTTGTCTCCTCTTATTGCACCTTTTACCCCTCTATCATCTAATGGTCCAATTGACTCTCTCACAGGCCTTTTGCTACGAATGTACTTGAAAAAGTCTTTATTTCGTGTTTTTGCTTCCGTAGCAAGTTTCTTCTCAAATTCCCGCTTTGCCTGCCTTATCAATGCTTTGCATTTAACTTGCCAGTGCTTGTGCTGTTTCCAGTTTTCATCATTTGGCTCTTTTTTCCATTTTCTGAAGGTTGCTCTTTTGGCAGCAACAGCCTCTCTGACCTCACCTTTAAACCATGCTGGCAGTTTTTTGGACTTTCTTCCACTTTTCTTAATGCGTGGAATACAGCTGGTCTGGGCTTCGAGGATAGTATTTTTAAATAACACCCAAGCTTGCTGTAAGTCTTTAACCTTTGGAACCGCTCCTTTTAGTTTTTTCCGAACTATATTCCTCATTCTATCATAGTCACCCTTTTGAAAGTTAAAAGGTAGTACTGTGGATTCCTTTACTATCTGTCCTCCACTGATTAAATCAAACATGATCATACTATGATCACTATTGCCAAGTGGTCCCAACACCCTTATTTCTTGCACCAGATCTGGCGTTCCACTAAGGACTAGGTCCAGTATGGCTTCCCCTCTGGTCGGTTCATGAACCAGCTGCTCCAAGAAGCAGTCATTCATTTCATCTAGAAACTTTATCTCTTTAGCTTGTCCTGCTGTGACACTGTCCCAGTCGATACCGGGGTAATTGAAATCACCCATTATTACTACTCTGTTGTGGCTTTTGTTAGCTTCCTTGATTTCTTTGAGCATTTCATCATCCATTTGTTCATTCTGGCCAGGTGGTCGATAGTATACTCCCACTGCCATCACCTTCCCCTTCATAAATGGAATTTCAATCCATAGAGATTCTACAGCATATTTTGTTCCCTGCAAAACTTTAATCCTTTCTGACTCAATGCCCTCTCTAACATAGAGCGCAACCCCTCCACCAATTTGTTCAGCTCTATCATTACGATATAGTTTGTATCCAGGTATCACAGTGTCCCACTGGTTATCCTCCTTCCACCATGTCTCTGAGAGTGCAATCATATCTAACCTCTCATTTAATGCTATATATTCTAATTCTCCCATCTTATTGTTTAGACTTCTAGCATTGGCATACAAGCATTTTAGAGACTGTATTTTATTAATATTAATCTGGCTATTGGTAGGCATGGGTAATGGGGAATCTTTATGCTCTGTCTGCTCCTTACTCAAGGGCATTTGGGCTACTATACTCCCTTTTGGAACCTCACTGCTTTTGGTAGTATCCTTCAAGGATACCTTTGTCCGAACCGTGCGCTCCTGGGTGACTGTCGGCTTTCCCCTATTTTCTAGTTTAAAAGCTTCTCTATCTCTTTTTTAAAGGTTAATGCCAGCAGTCTGGTCCCATCCTGATTAAGGTGAAGCCCATCCCTTCGGAAGAGCCCCCCCTTTCCCCAGAATGTTCCCCAGTTCCTAGCAAATCCAAAACCCTCATCCTTGCACCATTGTCTCATCCACGCATTGAGACTCCGGAGCTCTGCCTGTCTTTTGGGTCCTGCACGTGGAACAGGAAGCATTTCGGAGAACGCTATCCTGGAAGTTCTGGATTTCAACTTCCTACCTAAAAGCTTAAATTTAGCCTCCAGAACTTCCCTACCACATTTTCCTATGTCATTGGTACCAACATGTACCAAGACAGCAGACTCCCCCCCAGCACTATCTATGATCCTATCTAGGCGGTGCGTGAGATCTGCTACCTTCGCACCAGGCAGGCATGTTACCAGGCGATCCTCACGTCCACCAGCCACCCAGCTATCTACATTCCTAATGATTGAATCACCAACTATAACAGCTGTCCTGACCCTCCCCTCATGGGGACATGGCCCTGGAGAAACGTCCTCGGTGCGAGAGGGTTTTACATCACCTGGAGGACAGGTCCTAGTTACAGGATCACTTCCTGCCACACCAGGGTGATGCTCTCCTGTCACGTGACCTCTCTCCTCCATGGCAACAGGGATGCTGCCAGACTGGAGGTGGGACTTCAGGACTATATCCCTGTAGGTCTCGTCCATGTACTTCTCTGTCTTTCTTATGTCTTCCAGGTCTGCTACTCTAGCCTCTAGAGAACGGACTCGTTCCCTGAGAGCAAAGAGCTCCCTGCACTTAGTGCATATGTAGGACCTCTCACCAACTGGGAGATAATCATACATGTGACACTCGATGCAAAAGACTGGAGAACCCCCATCTCGTTGCTGGACCTCTGACTGCATCTTAGTTTAAAGCTTGTGTTTAGGTCTTTTAACTCGGTATATAATAAGGACTGGTGTAGATGCTTATACTAATAAAAGTGTATCTAATACCCCTAATACACCCTGTGTACCTGAAGCTAATTAATCACAGGTCCTCTGTGTATGACTGATTTGGATTAAGAGCTGCACCTGAGAGCAGCCCCTTTCCTCTAAGATGTCCAAGTACCTATAAAACTACAATTTCCCCAGGGGTGGGTGGGTGCTGGGGAGGGAGGGGGGGAGATAAGTCCTATTAAAGAGGGCAGTTACAAGGTACCCTGTCCTGAACCCTCAGCAGGGGGATGGGGGTACCACACAAAGCCCAGTTGAGAGAGGCAAGGTAAGTACAGCTGCACTTCTTCGCATTGAAACCGCGCGAGAGGGGAATACTCTCCGCGGCTTGAAAAGCACGCCGCTGATGAGCAGATTCGGATCTCCGGGCACAGGGGAAGAGGCCGCAGGACAGGTGATATTGCTGCTTGAGCAGCAGAAGTCTTTTTTTTTTTTAATTTGACAATTGATTCTGCCGCTGCCACGGCGGCAACGGCAGAAGTCAGGGTTTTGGGGTTTTTTTGTTTTCCTCTGTCGGGGGGGGGGGGGGTATGACTGGTAATGGGCAATTGGGGGTTAGGACTGGAAGTGGGCTATTGGCAGGGGGGGGGGTTATGACTGGTAATGGGCTATGGTGGGGGCTAGGACTGGAAATGGGCAGATGGGGGTTAGGACTGGAAGTGGGCTATTGGCAGGGGGGGGGTTATGACTGGTAATGGGCTATGGTGGGGGCTAGGACTGAAAATGGGGTGATGGGGGTTAGGACTGGAGGTGGGCTGATTGGGGGGTTAGGACTGGTAATGGCCTATGAGGGGAGGTAAGACTGAAAATGGGGTGATGGGGGATACGACTGCAAGTGGGCTATGGGGGGGACTAGGACTGGTAATGGGCTATGGGGGGGGGTAAGACTGAAAATGGGGTGATGGGGGGGTAAGACTGGAAGTGCGCTATGGGGAGGTTAGGACTGGTAATGGGCTATGGGGGGTCTAGGACTGGTAATGGGCTGGGGGGGTTGCTAGGACTGGAAATGGGCTGAGTGGAAGGGGGGCTTGAACTGCAAATGGCTGATGGGGAGGGGGGCTTGGAATGGAAATGGGCTGTGAGGGGAGGGAGCTAGGATTGGAAATGGGCTGATGGGGGGCTAGGATTGGAAATGGGCTGATGGTGAGGCTAGGATAGGACTGGAAATGGACTGATGCAGGGACTAGAAAGGAGCAGATGCTGGGTGGGGCTGGAACTAGAAGGGAGCTGATGTTGGGGGAGGATTAGAATGGGATGGAGCTGGGAAAGTGAAATGGAGAGGGGAAAAATATTTTGTCTGGAAGAGAAGACAAATCTACAATTGGCCAGGTATTGGGAGAGTAAGTGGGGATTGAGGATGGAGGGGTAAAATTTGAGTGGATGAAATAGGAATGAGGAAAGAGCAAAAGGAGAAAGATTAGTATGTTAAAGCAGATGTAGGGAGAGAGAATGGAAAAAAACTAGAAGAGAGAAGAAAGGACAAATGGACAGCAGACGATGGAGATAGCAGAAGACACGAAGAAACCAGAAGTGGCTGGAGCAATTGCAACTGAAAAAAAATGCACAAAAGGTAGAAAATTATCACTATTTTGAATTTATTAACTGGAATATGTCAGCTCTGGGAAATGTGCATCATTAATGTTTGCGCTTTGTTTAGTACAAGAGGAAATTAATTTATAGTTTTATTTCTACAGTGTTGTTGTACATTCCAAGTTTGGCTTTTGGGGTTCCCAGTTTAATTATTGTCTTCCTATTTCTGAATCTTTTAGTCTTTCTTTATCCATACTCATTAAGAGGCATGTTTACTAAAAGTTAGTGTATGGTAACATTATGCAAATATTTATGCAAATGAGGCCCCTTATGCAAATGAGGCCCCACGTCTTATGCGGCCCCCGGGTTACTTTACAAGTCCTCATTTGGCCCTCAAAGCAATTTGAGTTTGAGACCCCTGCATTAGACCATTCTTTCAGCTTTTGTAGATCTTTCCTCATGTTAACCACTCCCTCAGGGGAGTCCATTCTGTTGCAAATTTTTGTGTCATCTGCAAAAAGACAGACTTTTCAATTCAGTCCTTCAGCAATATCACTCACAAATACATTGAACAGTACCTGGCCCAGGACCGAACCCTGGGGTACCCTGCTAATCACCTTCCTTTCTTCCGAGTCTATCCTATCATAGACTCCTTTTTGAAAGTTAAATGCTAGTGCAGTGGATTTTCTTTGTTATCCTCCCTCCAGTTTGCCAGGTCTTGGTGGATTTATTTTAACAGTTTGAGCCAAACGTCGGTCACTCCATCCGGGCCAGGGCCTTTTCAGTTGGGGCTCATTTTAATCCGCTTTCCAACTCTTTTGTTGCTACTGTAGGCCATTCCATAGTTTTGATGTTTGCTTTTTCTAAATGCACCCGTATGCAGTGTAACTATTCTGCTTCTTGATTGTGCTCTATAGGGTCCTAATATAGTTTTCTCCATAAAGTTTCTGTTTTGGCTTTGGTTGGAGGTGTTTTTATCATATTAATGCTCTTTCTCAATTCTCTGTAGAATTATTTTGGGTTGCCTCTGAATTGTTTATTTTCATATCTTTCTTTTCTGTTTTCTTCATATCTTCGCAGTTTAATTGTTGGAACATATAAATTTAAGGTTCTTCTTCTCTTAATGCAGCATGTTTCAGCTTGATGTTTTGGATCATCCTCAACAGCTTTGATCCATCTATCAGGGATATTCATCTATCAGGGATACCTCCACACCATCCCTCAAATTGAAGAACAGTATGCAGTCCTGGTAGTGGAGGAGGTAGAAACATCCCAGGAATGTGAAGAACCAGATCTCAAGCACCCCAAAGTTGCAGAGTCAGTGACCACAAGGAAGTGAATGGTAATGGTGGTTGACTCTCTTTTGAGGGATACTGAGGCATCCATCTGCCGACCAGACTTGATGTCCAGGGAGGTGTGCTGTTTGCCAAATTCCAAAATCCTAGATGTTACATAGAGTTTGCCATGGCTCATCCAATGTGTTCATCCTTGTTGGCAAAAATGACACTGCAACACATCCCTCTGAGCATATCAAGAGTGACTTCATGGCTCTGGGAGAGAGAGTGAGGCAGATAGGTGCACAGGGTAAGGGCCATGGCACAGAAGCTTGCATCTTAGATATTGTGGCGGTCGCGCCCCTACCAGGCGGTCGCCTAGTAGGGATGGGAAGCCATCTTGAATTCCTCTTTACCAAGGATTGTAGTTGTGTATAGAGATAAACGAACCAAGTGGTTGTTTCAAAGCACACAGGAATTTTATTAGCTTCCGTGGCAAGCGGGTAACAAATCTTTAAAGCAGTTGTACACTGTGATGTAGCAGACTCTTGTGAGGCAATGGAAACTGATAGTGATCCGGTGGAGAGAACCGGTACTGCAGGGGAATGCAGGATTTTCTCTTCTGAGATAAAGAAATACAGAGCTAATCAGGAACCACACCTCACCTCAAGGCAGGTGAGGAGCCAAGTCTCTGATTGGGCACGCCCAAGCAGGAGGCGGGCAGTGCAGTACTCAAGCAGCTTGTTAAGAACCCAGAAACAGAAACAGTTAGAAGTTCAGAGAGATGAGCAAGGAGATCAGCAAGGACACAAGCACCTGGATGAGTATAGGTCAGATGACCAGGACCAGGAACAGTGGGAGAGAGAACCACTAAGCAGCTGTGATCCACGAAGGAGCAGACAGGAACTGGGAGACTCAGGGGCAAAGAAAGACTTCTGTAAGCAGAAGAATTCAAAGGCACTGAGAGACCCAAGGCTGCAGCTCAGGAGTTTAAAAGACCAAGCAGAACCTTGGAACAGGTGGCAGAGGGAGAAAGAAATACCCTGGAAGAAGCCCCAGCACAAGGTAATCTGGTGGGTTTAGAACGGCTAGCAAGCTTAACAGTGGGAAGCCAGAAAGAGTGAACTTTAATTGTGAAAGACAGGACAAAGGCAGAAAGTTTGGTAGTGATTGGTTAAGCCAAGAGAAGCCTAACTGTTTTCCTTTTAAAACTCTGAAAGACTCTCCAAGCACAGCTGAAGCGTTTTGCCCTGCACTTTCATTTGGAGATAGGTGGGGGAAGGAAAATGCTTATACGCTGAACTCTTGTCCAAGTAAAAGTACTGATAATTGCCAAGAGATAAGAACTGTAAACAAGCATTTACCTGAAGGAGGATATTCTCAGCCCAGCTCAGAACATACACAGGCTGAATTACTTCTCACTGAATTCAGGGAGTTCCTTAAGAGCAGAGCAGTTTCTCCCAATAACGTAGCAAAGCCCATGAGCAGCTGTGAGGAAGAAATGCCTTTAATTTCTCTGCAGAGCAGGAAGTCCCGATGGACTGCTCTACTTGTGTGATTCAAAAGGGCATTTAAATGATATGCTTGCCAATGTTTTATGAAAGAATATAAGAAAGTTACCTCACTGATTGCTATGCTAAAGAAGCTTATGTGAAGAGAATAAGTGAAAACATATTGTGTGCAATTCAGGAGCATTGCTGTTACCAGAGTTTTCTGTTACGTTAAGGAAAGGAAATCACATGACAATGAATGTGATCAGAATGGACATTTAGCCAAGCAGTGAAAAGCCTTGTTTAGTTAAGTTTCTCAGCCTTGTTTTATGCTACATTATTTCCTTTACGTCTGCTGCATTTGAACTGCGAAAGCGGGAAATAAACCTCACAAAAGAAATTTTCTTTGCCTTGCCTTACTACTTGAGCAACAACACAACTACAACCTTACCCTCAAGGGCAAACAAGGCCAGCCCCTCCCTTAACCCTCAAGGTCCAGGGAGTGGGTGGGTGGCAACACTCAAGTCAAAGAAAATAAAGGATAATCTTCTCCCATTAAAGTAAAGCTTACAACCAGTGTTGTAGTAGAATTATTTACACAGACTTTCTTTTCTTTTCCCTTTATGATGCTTCTCAATTCCGTAATCATAAAGCACATGTATTTACAATTCCTAACTTCTCACTGCTCTCAGGCTTTCACTACTTAGCCACAATGCACATATCACAGTCCATCTCAGAACAAGCTGAAGTCAGGTCACTTTCTTTACTTTCTACCTCCATGCTTTCTGCTGAGCTGTATCTTGGCAAAGTTTGAAAACGCTCGGGCACTTTATGCTTAATGTCCTTTAACAGGTTAAACAGCCTATTCCACTGAATGGCCCCTTCTCCTCTAGGTAGGACTTCAACGGACTTCTCCTGTTCAGTTTCTCCTGAAAACCCCTTCTTCCTAATCCGGGTTTTCCCAGGCCTAAATCTCTCTTCAGAGTCAGAGCAAGAAACACAGGGTTTTGGCTTTACTGCTTTCTTTCTCCTACCTTGGAATCTTGTTGCAGCACCTTCCTGGCTGAGGCTTCTGTGGCTTGTGACTTTCTCTGCCTCTGAGCTAGACAGGGAATCAGGGTAAGATCTCCACTTCCCTTCCTGGGGCTTCTGCTGCCTGCAGACAGACCCTTCATCAGAGGAGTCTAAGCACTCTTGCCTTAGCCTTCTCAAAGCCAACCTTTTCTCTCTCCCTCTTGCCAGTCTGTTTGGTCCTCTGCCTGGAACCTTCTCTGTAGCTTCCTTGGCTGCAGTGCTGGCTGCTCTTGTCTCTGCTGCTGCTCTCTTTGTGGCTGCTTCTCTCTTGGCTGCTGCTCCTTTGACTGCTTCCCCTAACTTTGTTTGTTTTCTCAAACTTAAACGTTGAGCAGGGCACCTCCCTTCCTGACTCCACCCACTTGTACCTCCTACTCTTACCTGGGGTTGTCATGGAGTCTGGGAGTGGCTTAAACCTAGCTCTACCCTCTTGGTTTCTCTCAGGGATTTTGCTGTGGTGTATGTGTTCTAGTGCACCCATCCCCCGAAAAGAAGAAAAAGTTCTTCTTTCTCTTTTATTTCCTTGTTGAGCTGCACTCTCCTTACCACAATATGAAAGCATGGCTATGTGCATTATGTCATTGTGAGTGTTTTGGTTTTCTGGACCATGGGATGATTTTCCAAGGGCTGCTGAGCAGAGATGGTGTCCACCTATCCAGGAAGGGTTAAAGTGTCTTCCGCAGCAGACTTGCTAACCTACTAAAGAGGGCTTTAAACTAGATTTATGGAGGACGGGTGAAGAAAGACCCCATGTAAGTGAAAGCTCTCAGGTAAGTAAACCATTAAATAGCTCTATTATGGGTAAAAAGGGCAACATCTGGAAAGTGCTGTGTATTAATGCCTGTAGTATGGGAAATAGCTTTCCAGATGTTGAGGCTTTAATGGAAGAGGCTGACTTGAACTTAGTGACAGTTATAGAGACATGGTTCATGGAGAATCATGACTGGATGCAATTATACCGGGCTATAATTTATTAAGGTAGGTCAGGGTAGGAAAAAAGGGAGGAGGAGTGGCAAAATATGTAAAAAATAATATTAAAGCTGCAGAACTACAGGACTTATGAGAGAAGGGGAGGTACTGTGAGTTAAACTGGATAGAGGGAATGGAGCATCCATTTGCATTGATGTTATATGTAGACCTCCTTCACAGGCAGAAGAAGTAGACAAAGATTTAACAGAAGACATTTGCAGTATTGCCATTAAAGGCAAAGTGCTGTTGATAGGTGATTTCAATATGCCAGATGTTGATTGACACGTCCCTGCTGCAGTGTCATCTAAATGTAAAGAGATTCTGGATTCTTTGCAGGAAGAACTATTCCGTCAACTGGTAATGGAACCCACATGTGAGGAAATGTGGAGAATGTTTCTGCTGTTATAGCGGGGGATCATATTGTTTCCAATGATCACTGCATGGTGCAGTTCAGTATTAGGATAAGGGCTGATATAGTTCATTCAAAAGTGAGGGTCCTAGACATTTGGAAAGTCAGCTTTGCCAAGAAGGGGCAATACCTCAAGGAGACGTTAGCAGGATGTATAAAGCTGGGAGATGTAGAAAAGCAGCGGACGAAACTGAAAGGGGATATTTTAAGGGCCACAAACATTTTTTTTTATTAAGAAAGCAAGTAAATATAAAAGGAAAAGGAAAAGGAGGCCCCTATGGTTCTTGAAAGAAGTAGCTGAAAAGTTGAGGAAAAAGAGAGTGGCCTTCATGAAGACAAGCACCATTATTCAGAAAAGCTAGGAAAGTAGTTAGAAAAGCAGAGACATTTTTCAGATATGTTAAGTGAAAGGAGGAAGTACAAAAGTGGTATTGTCAGACTCAAGGGTGAAGGGGAGGAATATGTAGAAGCTGATGAGGATCAAGCAGAATTGCTTAACAAATATTTCTGTTCTGTGCTCACGGATAGAGGGTCAGGAGCATGAACTCAGAAAACACCTGCAAATATGAACAGAAGTGAAGGGGATCTTGAACAATTTTTAGAAGACTGTGTTCATGAAGAGCTAGCTAAATTAAAAGTAGACAGAGTAGTGGGGCCAGATGGGGACACATTAGAAAGTATTGAAGGAACTTAGGGAAGTTCTAGCAGCTTCACCGTTTGACCTTTTCAATGCCTCTTTATAGTTGGGAGTGGTCTTAGAGGACTTGGGAAAGGTGCATATGGTTCCTTTACACAAAAGCAGAAGTAAGGATGAGGCTGGCAAATATAGGCCAATTAGTTTGACCTCTGTGGTGAGCAAACTAATGGAAACGCTGCTAAAACAGAGGATAGTGAGGTTTCTGGAATACAATGGATTACAGGATGTGAGGCAGCATAGTTTTACTAGAGGCAGGTCTTGTCAGTCAAATCTTATTAATTTCTTTGACTGTGTGACCATAGAGTAGGAATAAGGGAGAACACTAGTTATGGTATACTTAAATTTCAGTAAAGCCTTTAATACTATTTAATACCAACAAGTTGCATGATCCGAGGCAACATGGTTTTATCAAAGGACGATCTTGCCAAACAAATCTGATTGAGTTCTTTGACTGGGTGACCAGAGAACTAGATCAAGGGCATGCGATGGATGTCATCTATCTAGATTTCAGCAAAGCCTTTGATACTGTTTCTCATAGGAGGCTTATCAATAAACTGAACAGCTTGGATCCCAAGGTGGTGAACTGGATCAGAAATTGGTTGACTGACAGATGACAGAAGGTGATGGTAAACGTAACTCACTCAGATGAAAGGAAGGTGATTAGCTTTGTGCCCTAGGGTTCGGTCCTGGGACTGGTACTGTTCAGTGTATTTGTGAGTAATATTGCTGAAGGACTGAATGAAAAAGTCTGTCTTTTTGCAGATGACATGAAAATTTGCAACAGCGTGGACTCCCCTGAGGGAGTGGAGAACACGAGGAAAGATCTACAAAAGCTGGAAGAATGGTCTAATGCTTGGCAGTTAAGATTTAATGTGAAGAAGTGCAGTGTCATGTACTTGGGAAGCAGAAAACCAAGAGAATTGTATGCGATGGGGGGTGAAAGGTTGGTGTGCATGGACCAGGAGAAGGACCTCGGAGTGATTGTTTCTGAGGATCTCAAGGTGGTGAAACAGTGTGACAAGGCAGTGGTAAAAGTCAGAAGGATGCTGGGTTGTATACAAAGAAGACTTACCAGCAGAAAGGAAGAGGTACTAATGCCACTGTACAAGTCGTTGGTAAGGCCTCACTTGAAATATGATATTCAGTTTTGGAGACCATATCTTTTATTTATTTATTTATTTTATTTAGTATACATTTGTATACCGCTACTTCCAGCGATCAGCAGCGGTTTGATTACAGATTGGAAATTGTCAAATCATGACAGGAAATTTTGAGGTATAAACACATTGATTAGACAGGAAAGCACAGCACACAGAGAACTATTTTACAGGGAACATGGGCAATGGAGGGTTAAGTGGCTTGCCCAAGACCACAAGGAGCACCTGTGGGACTAGAAACCCCAGTCCTTCCGGCCCAAGGTTGCTGTCCTCTATTGGGATTTGAACCCCTGACCTTCCGGCCCGAAGTACCTTGCCCCAACCACTAGGCCACTCCTGGAAACGGTTCAGAGGAAGGCGACCAAAATGATTTGGAAACTGCATCAGAAGACTTATGACTTGAAGACATATATATGTATACTCTGGAGGAGGGGAGGGAGAGGGGAGATATGATTCAGACCTTTCAATGCTTAAAGAGTATTAATGAACAAACAAACCTCTTCCAAAGATGGGGAAGCTGTAAAACTAGAGGGCATAACATGAAGCTGCAAGGTGGTAAACTGAAAGGCAATGTCAGCAAATACTTTTTCACTGAAAGGGTGGTGGATGCTTGAAATGCCCTCCCGATGGAAGTGGTGGGGGCAAATACAGTGACAGAATTCAAAATGTCATGGGACAGACACAGTGGATCCCTTTATAGCAACAGGATAAAATCAAAATAAACATAACTATCTCTTGAATCTCAATAAATAGGGATGTCCTACATGGAGCAATGGGTATGCCACTAAACAAAGACATGGGAAGGGGTGCACCTACTCTTGCCGCCTTGCTGGGCTGACTAAATGGACCATATTGGTCTTTATCTGCTGTCATATACTATGTTCCTATGTTCTGCACTGGTGATTTATAGATGTACTGAATGCCCTTAGAATGGACCCTAAAGTGACTGGCTAGGTTAGAAATTGGTTGAGTGGTTGGTGACAAAGAGTACAGGTAAATGGAGCTCACTCTGAGGAGAAGGTGGTTACCAGTAGTGTGCCACAGGGATCTGACCTTGTTCCAATTCTTTTTAACGTTTTTGCAAGTGACAATGCAGAAGGGTATCGGGTAAGGTACAGTTTCTGCCTCTATCGAGACAGAGATCCTGATGCCAGTTGAAGAACTGGCTCCATGTGCAGGAGGCATGCTAGCTTAAGCCCTCATGAAACAAGTGGAAGAGCTCATAGAAGAGGTGGCGAAGCTGAGAAATATTCAAGACAGCGAAAAGTACATTGATGAGGTGCTTCTTGAAACATCTAAGCTGTCTGACAGCGGTGAAGATGGGAGACTTCAGAATGAAGAGAGTTGGACAAGAATCACCAGAGCCTGCAGAATCAACAATCCAGCTCCACTAACCCTTGAAATGAAGAACCTGTATGCAGCCCTGGAAGTGGAGGAAGTGAAAACATCCCAGGAAAGGGAAGAACCACAGCTCAAGCACCCTAAAGTTACAGAATCAGTGACCACAAGGAAGCAAAAGGTAGTAGTGACTGGTGATTCTCTTCTGAGGGGCTCTGAGTGTCCATCTGCCGACCAGACTTGATCTTCAAAGAGGTATGCTGTCTACAGGTGCTAAAATCCGAGATGTTACAGAGAGTTTGCCGAGACTCATCAAGCCTACTGACTATTATCTGATGTTGCTCATCCATATCGGCACAAATGATACTGCTAGGTGTCCTTCCTAGTGTATCAAAAGTGACCTCATGGCTCTGGGACAGGGGGTGAAGCATATAGGTGCGCAGGTGGTATTCTCTTCAGTCGTCCCTGTTGAGGGTAAAGGCCAAGGCAGAGAAGCTCGTAGCCTGGAGATGAATGCATGGCTCCATGGGTTGCAGAGCAGAGATGGTGTCCATCTGTCGAAGAAGGGTCGAAGTGTCTTCTGCAGCAGACTGGCTTACCTATTGAAGAGGGCTTTAAGTTAGATTCCTTAGGGATAGGTGAAGAAAGTTCCCAGGTAAGTGAAACATTAAATAGCTCTGAAAAATGGGTAAAGGGGGCAATGTCTGGAAAACAGTTTGTATAAATACATGTAGTATAGGAATTAAGATAGCAAATGTTGAGGCTTTAATAACATAAGAACATAAGATACGCCATACTGGGTCAGACCAAGGTCCATCAAGTCCAGTATTCTGTTTCCAACAGTGGCCAATCTAGGTCATATGTACCTAGCAGTTTCCACAAGAGACACAAGTTCCACAATGCTTGTACTGGGTCAAGCATTGATATCTTCGGTCACTTCTTAATAATGGTTTATGGACCTTTCCTCCAGGAACTTGTCCAAACCTTTTTTAAACCCAGCTACACTAACAGCCTTTACTACATCCTCCGGTAACAAATTCCAGAATTTGATTACACGTTGAGTAAAAAAATATTTTCTTTTATTAGTCTTAAATAGTTTACCCTGTAGCTTCATTGCATGTCCCCTAGTCTTTCTATATTCTGATAAGGTAAACAATCGATCTATGTTTACCCGTTCCACTCCGTTCATTAATTTATAGACTTCTATCATATCTCCCCTCAGCCGTCTCTTTTCCAGGTTAAAGAGCCCTAACCTTTTTAGCCTTTCTTCATAGGAGTACCCTTCCATCCCCTTTACCATTTTGGTGGCTCTTCTCTGTACCTTTTCTAAAATCGCTATATCCTTTTAACGATACGGCGACCAGAATTGCACACAATATTCAAGGTGCGGTATCACCATGGAACGATATAGAGGCATTATAATATCTTTTGTTTTATTTTCCATTCCTTTCCTTATCATACCTAGTATTCTATTTGCTCTCTTGGCCGCCGCTGCACACTGGGCCGAGGGTTTTAACATGGTATCCACAATGACGCCTAAATCTTTTTCCTGGGTGGTGGTTCCTAATGTGGAACCTTGCATCGTGTAACCATAGTTAGGGTTGTTCTTCCCTAGGTGCATAACCTTGCACTTGTCCACATTAAATTTCATCTGCCATTTTGATGCCCAGTCTTCCAATTTATCAAGGTCCTCTTGCAATTTTTCACAATCCTCTTGGGTTTTAACAACTTTAAATAGTTTTGTGTCATCTGCAAATTTGATAACCTCACTCGTTATCCCACTTTCCAGGTCAT
Source organism: Ichthyophis bannanicus (assembly GCA_033557465.1). Lineage (NCBI taxonomy): Eukaryota > Metazoa > Chordata > Amphibia > Gymnophiona > Ichthyophiidae > Ichthyophis > Ichthyophis bannanicus. The sequence goes on from CM066035.1 coordinate 25,969,028, forward strand.
TTATGAATATGTCAAAAAGCAGCGGACCCAGCACAGATCCCTGGGGTACACTACTATTCACCTTTCTCCAATGGGAAAATTGGCCATTTAGCCCTACCCTCTGCTTTCTATCTTTTAACCAGTTCCTGATCCACAATAGTACACTGCCTCCTATCCCATGACTCTTTAGTTTTGCCAAAAGCCTCTGATGAGGGACCTTGTCAAAGGCTTTCTGAAAGTCCAGATACATAATATCAACCGACTCACCTTTGTCCACCTGTTTATTCACTCCTTCAAAAAAACAGAACAGATTAGTAAGACAAGATCTTCCTTGTCTAAAGCCATGTTGGCTCTCTCTCTCTCATTAGGTTGTGACTATCTACATGCTGAGTAATTTTATTCTTTATGATGGTTTCTACCATTTTTCCCGGTACTGACGTCAGGCTCACCGGTCTGTAGTTTCCCGGATCACCCCTGGAACCCTTTTTAAAAATTGGTGTTACATTGGCGATCATCCAATCTTCAGGTATTAGAGATGATTTTAATGATAGTTCACAGATTACTGATAGCAGTTCTGCAATCTCATATTTCAGTTCTTTCAACACCCTTGGATGTATACCATCCGGCCCAGGTGATTTGCTACTCTTCAGTTTATCTAATAGTTGTAAGACATCTTCCCGATGTATCGATATTTCCTTCAATTCTTCCGCACCTTTAAATACCACTTCAGTCATGGGTAACATCCCTACATCTTCCTCAGTAAAGACCGAAGCAAAGAATTCATTCAGCCTCTCCGCTATCGCCTTGTCGCCTCTTAGTGCTCCTTTAACCCCTTTATCATCTAATGGACCAACTGACTCTCTCACAGGTTTTTTCCTACGAATGTACTTGAAAAGGTCTTTATTTCGCGTTTTTGCTTCCGCAGCAAGCTTCTTCTCAAATTCTCTCTTTGCCTGCCTTATCAATGCCTTGCATTTGACTTGCCAGTGCTTGTGCTGTTTCCAGGTTTCGTCATTTGGCTCTTTTTTCCATTTCCTGAAAGATGCTTTTTTGGCAACAACAGCCTCTCTGACCTCACCTTTAAACCATGCTGGCAGTTTTTTGGACTTCCTTCCACTTTTCTTAAAGTGTGGAATACAGCTGGTCTGGGCTTCCAAGATAGTATTTTTCAACAACACCCAAGCTTGATGTACGTCTTTAACCTTCGCAACTGCTCCTTTTAGTTTTTTCTTAACTCTTTTCCTCATTTTATCATAGTCTCCCTTTCGAAAGTTAAAAGGTAGTACTGTGGATTTCCTTACTATCCCTCCTCCACTAATTAAATCAAAGGCGATCATGCTATGATCACTATTGCCAAGTGGCCCCAACACCCTTATCTCTTGCACTAGATCTGGTGTTCCACTAAGGACTAGGTCTAATATGGCTTCCCCTCTGGTCAGTTCATGAACCAGCTGCTCCAAGAAGCAGTCATTTATTTCATCTAGGAACTTTATCTCCCTAGCATGTCCTGACGTGACACTGACCCAGTCGATACCGGGGTAATTGAAATCACCCATTATTATTATTACTGCGCTGTAACTTTTGTTAGCTTCCTTGATTTCTTTGAGCATTTCATCATCCATTTGGTCATTCTGGCCAGGTGCTCGATAGTACACCCCCACTGCCATCGCCTGCCCCCTTTTATATGGAATTTCAATCCATATAGATTCTACAGCAGATTTTATTTCCTGCAAAACTTTAATCCTTTCTGAGTCAATGCCCTCTCTAACATAGAGCGCAACCCCTCCACCAATTTGATCAGCTCTATCATTACGATTTAGTTTGTACCCAGGTATCACAGTGTCCCACTGGTTGTCCTCCTTCCACCATGTCTCTGATATTCCAATCATATCTAACTTTTCATTTAGTGCATATATTCTAACTCTCCCATCTTATTCTTTAGACTTCTAGCATTTGCATACAAGCATTTTAGAGAATGTATTTTATTCATGTTAATTTGGCTATTGTTAGACATGGGTAAATTGGTATCTTTAAGCTCTGTCTGCTCCATACTTGAGGGCATTTGGGCTACTTTACTCTTTTGTGGAACCTCTCTGCTTTTGGTAGTATCCTTCAAGGATACATTCTTCCGAACCATCTGCTCTTGGGCGACTGTCGGCTTTCCCCTAATATCTAGTTTAAAAGCTGCTCTATCTCCTTTTTAAAGGTTAATGCCAGCAGCCTGGTTCCATCCCGGTTAAGGTGAAGCCCATCCCTTCGGAAGAACACCTCCTTTCCCCAGAATGTTCCCCAGTTCCTAACAAATCCAAAACCCTCATCTCTGCACCATTGTCTCATCCACGCATTGAGACTCCGGAGCTCTGCCTGCCTTTTGGGTCCTGCGCGTGGAACAGGAAGCATTTCGGAGAACGCTACTCTGGAACTTCTGGATTTCAACTTCCTACCTAAAAGCCTAAATTTTGCCTCCAGAACCTCCCTACCACATTTTCCTATGTCATTGGTACCGACATGTACCAAGACAGCAGACTCCTCCCCAGCACTATCTAAGACCTTATCTAGGTGGCGCGTGAGGTCCGCTACCTTCGCACCAGGCAGGCATGTTACTAGGCGATCCTCACGTCCACCAGCCACCCAGCTATCTACATGCCTAATGATCGAATCACCAATTATAACCGCAGTCCTAACCCTTCCCTCATGGGCACATTGCCCTGGAGAAACTTCCTCGGTGCGAGAGTGTTTTACATCATCTGGAGGACAGGTCCTAGTTACAGGATCACTTCCTGCCACACCAGGGTGATGCCCTCCTGTCACGTGACCACTCTCCTCCATGGCAACAGGGGTGCTGCCAGACTGGAGGTGGGACTTCAGGACTATATCCCTGTAGGTCTCGTCTATGTTTATTTATTTATTTATTTATTTAACATTTCTTATATACCGCGCTATTTCAAATCAGTGCGGTTTACAATAAACAACATATTACTATGTGGGTGGGCCACATAGGGTTTACATTAAACAAGGGAGTAAACTTGGATTTAACAGGGACTGAACATATCTACATCGTTATTTACAGCAATAATACGGTACAGATTATGTATTGGGTAGGTGCTCTTATGTTATTCAGTGTGGGTCAGCTTGGGCCGGGTCTGATTTTCTGTGTTGGTCTGGTCAGGGTAGATTGAGAGGTTTGATGTTGTAGTGGTTACATTGTTAGACTCAGGGTAGTTTCTCACGAATAGGTAATGCTTAAGTGCTTTCCGGAATTGTGATTGACTAGAGATGATACGAATGTCGGCTGGGAGGGCATTCCAGGCCAAGGGGGCACAGATTGAGAATGCTCGGTTCGAAGCTGTCTCTGTGCAAGTGGTCATTTGTTTGGGAATCAGCAAAGTGTTGGCCATTATAGATCGTTTGGTTCTATATGGATGTGAATAGTGGATCAATTCTTTGATGGCTGGGGAGGATTGGTTGTGTAGGGCTTTGAAGGTAGTGATTAGAATCTTATATAGGAGTCTTGCTTGAACGGGCAGCCAGTGAAGATTTATCAGAATAGGGGTGATATGGTTCATTCTTGGTATCCCAGTCAGTACTCTGGCTGCAGAGTTCATTGCCGTTTGGAGTGGGTGAAGAGTTGCCTTTGGGAGCCCATATAGAATACTGTTAGCGTAATCGAAATGTGGAAGAACTAATGCCTGGTAGATTGTTCGGAAGTCACTATGGTCTAATAGTGGTCGGAGATTACGGAGAGTTCGTATTTTGTGATATATTGTTTTTACAGTGTTTTTTATATGTGCTTTCATATCCAGTCTTTGGTCTAAGGTGATTCCGAGGTAGCGGATTGAAGATTTGGTAGACAGTTCTGCATTCTTGACTTTTAATGTTGTTGGTGGGATGAAGGCTTGGTTTTTTGTAATGAAGAGGACGTCTGTCTTGTTGTGATTGATCCTGAGGTTTTGTGTGTATAACCAGTCCGCTATTGCATCAAAGCATCTTGTTATTGGGGAGAAGTCCGGTTGTTGAATTGTAAATGGCATAAATAGCAGGATATCATCTGCATAAGCTAAGCATTGGACGTTGAATGAGCGTATTAGTGAGCAGATGGGCTGCATATAGATGTTAAACATCAATGCAGATAGGGCTGATCCTTGGGGAACCCCTTGTCTTTGTATGAAAGGTTCAGAGGTTGCAGTGCAGGTTCTTACATATTGCCATCTGTTGGTTAGGAAAGATTTGCACCATTTTAGAGCAGCTCCTTCTATTCCTTTCTCGATAAGACGTTCAACAAGTATTTGGTGGCTTACGGAATCGAAAGCCGCCGCGATATCCATAAATATGAGGATAAAGCCTTGTCGAACGTTGTCAATTCCTGCGATAAGTATGTTGAATAGGGTAATAAGGAGGGTTTCCACACCATGAGCTTCTCTAAATCCATGCTGGGCTTGGTCTAGTGGTGCTTCCGTGTCAATGTGTTGCTGTATTTGTTGTTGTGCTACTTTCTCAATTATTTTGGCAAGCATAGGAATGCTTGATATAGGTCTGTAGGATTCTACTTTTGATGGATCCATCTTGTTATTCTTTAGCAATGGTCTGATAGATGTATTCTTTAATTTTTGTGGGAATTCACCAGATGAGAAAGACTGGTTGACAATTTTACCTATGAACTTGCTTAGTTCATGCCGCATCTCTCTTATCCAGTGTGCTGGGCACGGGTCGCTGGGTGCAATGGATGTGTTGATGGAGGCAATGATGTCTTCAATCTCCTTGTTTGATATTAATCTGAAATTGGATAAGGTGGCTGAGGGGGTTTGGTGGTACTGAGGGATGCTGGAGGCGCAGTTTGTGCTCTTGTCAGTTAGAATCATCTTTGATTGAAGATAATCCGAGTATGCCTGTGGTTGAAGCAAGTCAGACTGGTCAAGGGTTGGTTGTTTCATTAGTGTCCTTACGATGTTGAATAAGTCGTGAGGTTTATTTATAGATCGTTTCAGTAGGTTTGTATGGAATTGTTTTCTCCTCTCATCTATTGTAGAGCGGTGTTTTCGTAGGTGAGCCTTGTATTCATTGAGGGTTTCGGGGTCACGAGATTTTCGCCAACGTCTTTCCAGTTTACGTAGGTAGATTAGAGAATTTCGGAGTTCTTTGGAGTACCAAGGTGCCTGTTCTCGTTTCTTTGGTTTTTCACATATAGTTGGGCGATTAGAGGTTGTGGTGAAGCTGTTATTCCAGTTGTCAACCATTTCATCTAGATCATAGGCAGTGCAGTCAAGCAGTGGAAGTACTTGATCAAGTATTTCTTCTTTGTCAAAAGTTCTGAATTTCCTTGGGGGCATTTTCTGGGGGATTGAGGCTCTAATGGTATTCTGACTGTGTGACTTGCTAGGCAGCTGGAATCTGAGTAGCAAGTGATCAGACCAGGGTACTGGGGTTATGTCTAAAGCTATGTCAGGAGTTGAATCTGCTGCGATATAGGGGGCAAAAATCATGTCTAGTCTGTTTCCTTTTATGTGTGTGGGTTCATTTACTAATTGTTTGTAACCCAACTCTTCTAGTGCTTCGAGGAGGGCGGTCGCATGATGTTCCTGTAGGGTAGGCAGATTGAAATCACCTAGGAGCCAGTTTTGGGATCTTGATTTGTTCGTGCAGCAAGCTATGTTAATTATTGCTGAGAGATCGTCTTCTGAGGGTATTGGAGCTCTATAAAATAAGTTGAGTGTGTATCGGTCATTTTCTATTGTAATTTCGTCATGGTGGGTTGTGCTGGTGGCGTTGTTCAGACGGAATTGTAATTCAGTCTTCGCGAAGATGAGGGCTCCACCTCCTCTCTTATGGGTTCTGTGGCAGCTGTAGATTGAGAAATCGGGAGGTAGCATTTGATTGAGCAGGACATATGTACCTCTCTGTTTGTCTTATGTTTTTCAAGTCTGCTACTTTAGCCTCTAGAGAACGGACTTGTTCCCTGAGAGAAAAGAGCTCCTTGCACCTAGTGCACACGTAAGACCTCTCACCAAATGGGAGAAAATCATACATGTGACACTCAATGCAAAGCCCCCATCCCGCTGCTGGACTGCTGTCTGCATCTTAGTTTTAAGTTTGTGTCTAGATCTTTAAGTTCTTACTTACTAGGGGTTGCTATGGGTATTTATACCAATAAAACTGTACCTAATACCTTGTTCACCTGAAGCTTAATTAATCTCAGGTCCTTAGTGTATGACTGATTTGGGTAATGAGCTTCACCTGAAAGCACCTCCTGTCTTTTAAGATGTGTAAGTACCTATAAAGCTATGATTATCCCAGGGGAGGGAGGGAAATAACACTTATTAAAAGAGGGCTGCTACACAGTACCCTGTCTTGTGCTGCTGAGGTAAGCTAAATTCTGATTTGATTTAAATTATTGCTCTTAGCTGCTGCTAGGCTCTAACTTCTTATGAAATTTAAACTACAAGCTCTCTGCTGGGTACTAAATTTAACCAGAAAGCTCTCTTCTGTGTGTTAAATTTAAACTAAAAGTACTTTGCTGTTACTTGGCCCTGAGTGACTATTAAATTTAAACTACAAGCTCTCTGCTGGATAGAAGAGGTTGAATTGGATTTGTGGTGGTTATGGAGACATGGATGGAATTGGTTCAGAGGGTGGCTACTAAAATGGTCAGTGGGCTTTGTCATAAGGTACACGAGGACAGACTTAAAGATCTCAATATGTATACTTAGGAAGAAAGATGAGGGAGGAGAGATATACTACAGATGTTTAAATACCTCCATGGCATAAATGCACAAGAGGAGTGCCTCTTTCAATTGAAAGTAAGCTCTACAACGAGGGGTCATAGGATGAGAGTGAAAGGGGATAAACTCAACAGTACTATGCAGAAATAGTTTTATTTCCTTGTCCCCTACCTTCATTGCCCATTGATTTGCATTTGGAACCTCCTTTAAGCAATTGAAGAAAAAGCTGAAAGCAGGAACCAGGTTAACGGCACGGAAACAACCGTAGTCTCTGCTACTTGGCTTCTTCTCCTTTAGTGATATTCAAAGGCATTTACACAGTTTGCAGAGCTGTGATTTGCAGTTATTGCTGATGAATATGCGCAGATGCCACCACTACATGCGCTGGTGCTCACTGGTGTTCAGAGGGAATTCTGGGGCAGCAGCAGCGATATTGAGCCCCTGCACAGTTAGTGATGTGCGGTGAAAGTCAGGTGCAGGGAACCTTGGCCTAACCTTTGCTGCAGAAGCTAACTGGGCGCTGGTTGCCCGGTCTGGGCAGCCCAGACATTCAATGCCACAGTCCAGATATGGCCCCAGAATTGAATATCTGGGTTTAAAGTTCAGCCACTTTAGCTAGCTGCCAGTGCTGTATATCAGGCTCTCTGTCTTTTATTCCTCTTCTAGATCCTAAATTCTTTTCATATTTTTTTGTTGTGAAAATTATATCTCCTATTCTATTTTACTATAAACCACCTTGCTGTAACAGGGAAAGGCAGTATATCAAAGCTTAGAATAAGCTATAAGGACACCTTGTCAAAACGGTTTAACCAGTTAGCAGACTTACTAACTGCATAAACCACGGTCAGTGGGATATTCGGTGGCATAAACTTGTTTACCCTTCTGCTGGGTTTCAATGACCTGACGCCAACTGCTTAGTGTCAGGATGTTCGGGGGTAGAGCAAGGATGGCGCCAGGGGTGAATAGGGTAGCGGCGATATTCAGCTACTGCCCCATTACCCTAACCAGCTAAATGGCTGTCCTTGCAATCTGTCCAGTGGCTGAATATCACCACTAACAAGACTGCAAATTCGCAATCCAGCCAAAAATCCCCCCCCCCAATATTCCTATGAAAGCTGCACTTTACCCTTCCTATGAAGCAACGCACCCCCTGGCAGTGGTCAGTCGCTTTCATCAGGCAAAACAGCCAAAAATCCCCCCCCCCAATATCCCTATCAAAGCTCCACTTTACCCTTCCTATGAAGCGACACACATCCTGGCAGTGGTCAGTCGCTTTCATCAGGCAAAACAGCCAAAAATCCCCCCCCCCAATATCCCTATCAAAGCTCCACTTTACCCTTCCTATGAGGCGACACCCGACCCTGGCAGTGGTCAGTCGCTTTCATCAGGCAAAACAGCCAAAAATCCCCCCGCCAATATCCCTATCAAAGCTCCACTTTACCCTTCCTATGAAGCGATGCACCCCCTGGCAGTGGTCAGTCGCTTTCATCAGGCTAAACAGCCAAAAATCCCCCCCCCCCCATATCCCTATGAAAGCTCCACTTTACCCTTCCTATGAAGCGACACACCCCCTGGCAGTGGTCAGTCGCTTTCATCAGGCAAAACAGCCAAAAATCCCCCCCCCCCCCATATCCCTATGAAAGCTCCACTTTACCCTTCCTATGAAGCGACGCACCCACTGGCAGTGGTCAGTCGCTTTCATCAGGCAAAACAGCCAAAAATCCCCCCCCCCCCAATATCCCAATGAAAGCTCCACTTTACCCTTCCTATGAAGCGACACACCCCCTGGAAGTGGTCAGTCGCTTTCATCAGGCAAAACAGCCAAAAATCCCCCCCCCCCAATATCCCTATGAAAGCTCCACTTTACCCTTCCTATGAAGCGACGCACCCCCTGGCAGTGGTCAGTCTCTTTCATCAGGCAAAACAGCCAAAAATCCCCCCCCCCATATCCCTATCAAAGCTCCACTTTACCCTTCCTATGAAGCGACTCACCCCCTGGCAGTGGTCAGTCATTTTCATCAGGCAAAACAGCCAAAAATCCCCCCGCCAATATCCCTATGAAAGCTCAACTTTACCCTTCCTATGAAGCGACGCACACCCTGGCAGTGGTCAGTCGCTTTCATCAGTAAAACAGACAAAAATCCCCCCCCCCCCATATCCCTATGAAAGCTCCACTTTACCCTTCCTATGAAGCGACACACCCCCTGGCAGTGTTCAGTCGCTTTCATCAGGCAAAACAGCCAAAACGGCCCCCCCCCCCACAAATTTCCCTATGAAAGCTCCACTTAACCCTTCCTAAGAAGCAACGCACCCCTTGGCAGTGGTCAGTCGCTTTCATCAGGCAAAACAGCCAAAAATCCCCCCCCCATATCCCTATCAAAGCTCCACTTTACCCTTCCTATGAAGCGACGCACCCCCTGGCAGTGGTCAGTCGCTTTCATCAGGCAAAACAGCCAAAAATCCCCCCCCCCCCAATATCCCAATCAAAGCTGCACTTTACCCTTCCTATGAAGCGACACACCCCCTGGAAGTGGTCAGTCGCTTTCATCAGGCAAAACAGCCAAAAATCCCCCCCCCCCCCCCAATATCCCTATCAAAGCTCCACTTTACCCTTCCTATGAAGCGACGCACCCCCTGGCAGTGGTCAGTCGCTTTCATCAGGCAAAACAGCCAACCCCCCCCCATATCCCTTTCAAAGCTCCACTTTACCCTTCCTATGAAGCGACACACCCACTGGCAGTGGTCAGTCGCTTTAATCAGGCAAAACAGCCAAAAATACCCTCCCCCCCAATATCCCTATCAAAGCTCCATTTTACCCTTCCTATGAAGCGACGCACCCACTGGCAGTGGTCAGTCGCTTTCATCAGGCAAAACAGCCACCCCCCACCCCCATATGCCTATGAAAGCTCCACTTTACCCTTCCTATGAAGCGACGCACACCCTGGCAGTGGTCAGTCGCTTTCATCAGGCAAAACAGCCAAAAATCCCCCCCCCATATCCCTATGAAAGCTCCACTTTACCCTTCCTATGAAGCGACACACCCCCTGGCAAAAATCCCCCCCCCCCAATATCCCTATCAAAGCTCCACTTTACCCTTCCTATGAAGCGACGCACCCCCTGGTAGTGGTCAGTCACTTTCATCAGGCAAAACAGCCAAAAATCCCCCCCCCCCCAATATCCCTATGAAAGCTCCACTTTACCCATCCTATGAAGCGACGCACCCCCTGGCAGTGGTCAGTCGCTTTCATCAGGCAAAACAGCCAAAAATCCCCCCCCCCAATATCCCTATGAAAGCTCCACTTTACCCATCCTATGAAGCAACGCACACCCTGGCAGTGGTCAGTCGCTTTCATCAGGCAAAACAGCCAAAAATCCTCCCCCCCGCCAATATCCCTATCAAAGCTCCACTTTACCCTTCCTATGAAGCGACGCACCCCCTGGCAGTGGTCAGTCGCTTTCATCAGGCAAAACAGCCAAAACTCTCCCCCCCCCACAATATCCCTATCAAAGCTCCACTTTACCCTTCCTATGAAGCGACACACCCCTTTGCAGTGGTCAGTCGCTTTCATCAGGCAAAACAGCCAAAAATCCCCCCCCCCCAATATCCCTATCAAAGCTCCACTTTACCCTTCCTATGAAGCGACGCACCCCCTGGCAGTGGTCAGTCGCTTTCATCAGGCAAAACAGCCAAAAATCCCCCCCCCCAATATCCCTATCAAAGCTCCACTTTACCCTTCCTATGAAGCGACGTACCCCCTGGCAGTGGTCAGTCGCTTTCATCAGGCAAAACAGCCCCCCCCCCCATATTCCTATGAAAGCTCCACTTTACCCTTCCTATGAAGCGACACACCCCCTGGCAGTGGTCAGTCGCTTTCATCAGGCAAAACAGCCAAAAATCCCCGCCCCCCATATCCCTATGAAAGCTCCACTTTACCCTTCCTATGAAGCAACGCACCCCCTGGCAGTGGTCAGTCGCTTTCATCAGGCAAAACAGCCCCCCCCCCATATCCCTATGAAAGCTCCACTTTACCCTTCCTATGAAGCGACGCATCACCTGGCAGTGGTCAGTCGCTTTCATCAGGCAAAACAGCCAAAAATCCCCCCCCCCAATATCCCTATCAAAGCTCCACTTTACCCTTCCTATGAAGCGACGCACCCCCTGGCAGTGGTCAGTCGCTTTCATCAGGCAAAACATCCAAAAATCCCCCCCCCCCCCAATATCCCTATGAAAGCTCAACTTTACCCTTCCTATGAAGCGACGCACACCCTGGCAGTGGTCAGTCGCTTTCATCAGTAAAACAGACAAAAATCCCCCCCCCCCAATATCCCAATCAAAGCTGCACTTTACCCTTCCTATGAAGAGACACACCCCCTGGAAGTGGTCAGTCGCTTTCATCAGGCAAAACAGCCAAAAATCCCCCCCCCCCCAATATCCCTATCAAAGCTCCACTTTACCCTTCCTGTGAAGCAACGCACCCCTTGGCAGTGGTCAGTCGCTTTCATCAGGCAAAACAGCCAAAAATCCACCCCCCCCCCCCAATATCCCTATGAAAGCTCCACTTTACCCTTCCTATCAAGCGACGCACCCCCTGGCAGTGGTAAGTCACTTTCATCAGGCAAAACAGCCAAAAATACCCCCCCCCCCCATATCCCTATCAAAGCTCCACTTTACCCTTCCTATGAAGCGACGCACCCCCTGGCAGTGGTCAGTCGTTTTCATCAGGCAAAACAGCCAAAAATCCCCCCGCCAATATCCCTATGAAAGCTCCACTTTACCCTTCCTATGAAGCGATGCACACCCTGGCAGTGGTGAGTCGCTTTCATCAGTAAAACATTCAAAAATCCCCCCCCCCATTATCCCTATGAAAGCTCCACTTTACCCTTCCTATGAAGCGACACACCCCCTGGCAGTGGTCAGTCGCTTTCATTAGGCAAAACAGCCAAAAACCCCCCCCCCCCATATCCCTATGAAAGCTCCACTTAACCCTTCCTAAGAAGCAACGCACCCCTTGGCAGTGGTCTGTCGCTTTCATCAGGCAAAACACCCAAAACTCTCCCCCCCCCCCCCCACAATATCCCTATCAAAGCTCCACTTTACCCTTCCTATGAAGCGACACACCCCCTGGCAGTGGTCAGTCGCTTTCATCAGGCAAAACAGCCAAAAATCCCCCCCCCCCATATCCCTATCAAAGCTCCACTTTACCCTTCCTATGAAGCGACGCACCCCCCCCTGGCAGTGGTCAGTCGATTTCATCAGGAATAACAGCCAAAACTCCACCCCCCCCCCCAATATCCCTATCAAAGCTCCACTTTACCCTTCCTATGAAGCGACACACTCCCTGGCAGTGGTCAGTCGCTTTAATCAGGCAAAACAGCCAAAAATCTCCCCCCCCATATCGCTATGAAAGCTCCACTTTACCCTTCCTATGAAGCGACGCACCCCCTGGCAGTGGTCAGTCGCTTTCATCAGGCAAAACAGCCAACCCCCCCCCCCCCCATATCCCTATGAAAGCTCCACTTTACCCTTCCTATGAAGCGACACACACCCTGGCAGTGGTCAGTCGCTTTCATCAGGCAAAACAGCCAAAAATCCCGCCCCCCCAATATCCCTATGAAAGCTCCACTTTACCCATCCTATGAAGCGACGCACCCCCTGGCAGTGGTCAGTCGCTTTCATCAGGCAAAACAGCCAAAAATCCCCCCCCCCCCCAATATCCCTATGAAAGCTGCACTTTACCCTTCCTATGAAGCAACGCACCCCCTGGCAGTGGTCAGTCGCTTTCATCAGGCAAAACAGCCAAAACTCCCCCCCCCCCCAAATATCCCTATCAAAGCTCCACTTTACCCTTCCTATGAAGCTACGCACCCCCTGGCAGTGGTCAGTCGCTTTCATCAGGCAAAACAGCCAAAAATCCCGCCCCCCCCAATATCCCTATGAAAGCTCCACTTTACCCATCCTATGAAGCGACGCACCCCCTGGCAGTGGTCAGTCGCTTTCATCAGGCAAAACAGCCACCCCCCCCCATATCCCTATGAAAGCTCCACTTTACCCTTCCTATGAAGCAACGCACCCCCTGGCAGTGGTCAGTCGCTTTCATCAGGCAAAACAGCCAAAAATCCCCCCCCCCCAATATCCCTATGAAAGCTCCACTTTACCCTTCCTATGAAGCGACGCACCCCCTGGCAGTGGTCAGTCGCTTTCATCAGGCAAAACAGCCAAAAATCCCCCCCCCCCATATCCCTATCAAACCTCCACTTTACCCTTCCTATGAAGCGACACACCCCCTGGCAGTGGTCAGTCATTTTCATCAGGCAAAACAGCCAAAAATCCCCCCGCCAATATCCCTATGAAAGCTCAACTTTACCCTTCCTATGAAGCGACGCACACCCTGGCAGTGGTCAGTCGCTTTCATCAGGCAAAACAGACAAAAATCCCCCCCCCCCCCAATATCCCTATCAAAGCTCCACTTTACCCATCCTATGAAGCGACGCACCCCCTGGCAGTGGTCAGTCGCTTTCATCTGGCATAAAAGCCAAAAATCCCCCCCCCCCCCCAATATCCCTATGAAAGCTACACTTTACCCTTCCTATGAAGCTACTCACCCCCTGGCAGTTGTCAGTGGCTTTCATCAGGCAAAACAGCCAAAACTCCCCCCCCCCTCCAATATCCCTATCAAAGCTCCACTTTACCCTTCCTATGAAGCAACGCACCCCCTGGCAGTGGTCAGTCGCTTTCATCAGGCAAAACAGCCAAACTCCCCCCCCCCAATATCCCTATGAAAGCTCCACTTTACCCTTACTATGAAGCGACGCACCCCCTGGCAGTGGTCAGTCGCTTTCATCAGGCAAAACAGCCAAAAATCCCCGCCCCCCATATCCCTATGAAAGCTCCACTTTACCCTTCCTATGAAGCAACGCACCCCCTGGCAGTGGTCAGTGGCTTTCATCAGGCAAAACAGCCAAAAATCCCCCCCCCCCATATCCCTATCAAAGCTCCACTTTACCCTTCCTATGAAGCGACGCACCCCCTGGCAGTGGTCAGTCGCTTTCATCAGGCAAAACAGTCAAAAATCCCCCCCCCCCCATATCCCTATGAAAGCTCCACTTTACCCTTCCTATGAAGCGACGCACCCCCTGGCAGTGGTCAGTCGCTTTAATCAGGCAAAACAGCCAAAAATCCCCCCCCCCAATATCCCTATGAAAGCTCCACTTTACCCTTCCTATGAAGCGACGCACCCCCTGGCAGTGGTCAGTCACTTTCATCAGGCAAAACAGTCAAAAATCCCCCCCCCCAATATCCCTATGAAAGCTCCACTTTACCCTTCCTATGAAGCGACGCACCCCCTGGCAGTGGTCAGTCGCTTTCATCAGGCAAAACAGCCCAAAATCTCCCCCCCATATCCCTATCAAACCTCCACTTTACCCTTCCTATGAAGCGACACACCCCCTGGCAGTGGTCAGTCGCTTTCATCAGGCAAAACAGCCAAAATCCCCCCGCCCACCCCAATATCCCTATGAAAGCTCCACTTTACCCTTCCTATGAAGCGACGCACACCCTGGCAGTGGTCAGTCGCTTTCATCAGGCAAAACAGCCAACCCCCCCCCCCCCCATATCCCTATGAAAGCTCCACTTTACCCTTCCTATGAAGCGACGCACCCCCTGGCAGTGGTCAGTCGCTTTCATCAGGCAAAACAGACAAAAATCCCCCCCCCCCAATATCCCTATCAAAGCTCCACTTTACCCTTCCTATGAAGCGACGCACCCCCTGGCAGTGGTCAGTCGCTTTCATCAGGCAAAACAGCCAACCCCCCCCCCCCCATATCCCTTTCAAAGCTCCACTTTACCCTTCCTATGAAGCGACACACCCACTGGCAGTGGTCAGTCGCTTTAATCAGGCAAAACAGCCAAAAATCTCCCCCCCCCCCATATCGCTATGAAAGCTCCACTTTACCCTTCCTATGAAGCGACGCACCCCCTGGCAGTGGTCAGTCGCTTTCATCAGGCCAAACCCCCCCCCCCCCATATCCCTATGAAAGCTCCACTTTACCCTTCCTATGAAGCGACGCACACCCTGGCAGTCGTCAGTCGCATTCATCAGACAAAACAGCCAAAAATCCCCCCCCCCCATATCCCTATGAAAGCTCCACTTTACCCTTCCTATGAAGCGACACACCCCCTGGCAAAAATCCCCCCCCCCCAATATCCCTATCAAAGCTCCACTTTACCCTTCCTATGAAGCGACGCACCCCCTGGCAGTGGTCAGTCGCTTTAATCAGGCAAAACAGCCAAAAATCCCCCCCCCCCCAATATCCCTATCAAAGCTCCACTTTACCCTTCCTATGAAGCAACGCACCCCCTGGCAGTGGTCAGTTGCTTTCATCAGGCAAAACAGCCAAAAATCCCCGCCCCCCATATCCCTATGAAAGCTCCACTTTACCCTTCCTATGAAGCAACGCACCCCCTGGCAGTGGTCAGTGGCTTTCATCAGGCTAAACAGCCAAAAATCCCCGCCCCCCATATCCCTATCAAAGCTCCACTTTACCCTTCCTATGAAGCGACGCACCCCCTGGCAGTGGTCAGTCGCTTTCATCAGGCAAAACAGTCACCGCCCCCACATATCCCTATGAAAGCTCCACTTTACCCTTCCTATGAAGCAACGCACCCCCTGGCAGTGGTCAGTCGCTTTCATCAGGCAAAATAGCCAAAAATCCCCCCCCCCAATATCCCTATGAAAGCTCCACTTTACCCTTCCTATGAAGCGACGCACCCCCTGGCAGTGGTCAGTCACTTTCATCAGGCAAAACAGTCAAAAATCCCCCCCCCCCCCAATATCCCTATGAAAGCTCCACTTTACCCTTCCTATGAAGCGACGCACCCCCTGGCAGTGGTCAGTCGCTTTCATCAGGCAAAACAGCCCAAAATCCCCCCCCCCCATATCCCTATCAAACCTCCACTTTACCCTTCCTATGAAGCGACACACCCCCGGCAGTGGTCAGTCGTTTTCATCAGGCAAAACAGCCAAAAATCCCCCCGCCAATATCCCTATGAAAGCTCAACTTTACCCTTCCTATGAAGCGACGCACATCCTGGCAGTGGTCAGTCGCTTTCATCAGGCAAAACAGCCAACCCCCCCCCCATATCCCTATGAAAGCTCCACTTTACCCTTCATATTAAGCGACACACCCCCTGGCAGTGGTCAGTCGCTTTCATCAGGCAAAACAGCCAAAAATCCCCCCCCCCAATATCCCTATCAAAGCTCCACTTTACCCTTCCTATGAAGCGACGCACCCCCCCTGGCAGTGGTCAGTCGCTTTCATCAGGCAAAACAGCCAAAACCCCCCCCCCCATATCCCTATGAAAGCTCCACTTTACCCGTCCTATGAAGCGACGCACCCCCTGGTTGTGTTCAGTATCTTTCATCAGGCAAAACATCCAAAAATCCCCCCCCCATCTCCCTATGAAAGCTCCACTTTACCCTTCCTATGAAGCGACGCACCCCCTGGCAGTGGTCAGTCGCTTTCATCAGGCAAAACAGCCAAAACCCCCCCCCCCCGATATACCTATGAAAGCTCCACTTTACCCTTCCTATGAAGCGACGCACCCCCTGGAAGTGGTCAGTCGCTTTCATCAGTCAAAACAGCCAACCCCCCCCCCCCATATCCCTATGAAAGCTCCACTTTACCCTTCCTATGAAGCGACGCACCCCCTGGCAGTGGTCAGTCGCTTTCATCAGGCAAAACAGCCAAAAATCCCCCCCCCCCCAATATCCCTATGAAAGCTCCACTTTACCCTTCCTATGAAGCGACGCACCCCCTGGCAGTGGTCAGTCGCTTTCATCAGGCAAAACAGCCAAAAATCCCCCCCCCCCCAATATCCCTATGAAAGCTCCATTTTACCCTTCCTATGAAGCGACGCACCCCTGGCAGTGGTCAGTCGCTTTCATCAGGCAAAACAGCCAAAAACCCCCCCCCCCCAATATCCCTATGAAAGCTCCACTTTACCCTTCCTATGAAGCGACGCACCCCCTGGCAGTGGTCAGTCGCTTTCATCAGGCAAAACAGCCAAAACTCCCCCCCCCCCCCAATCCCTATGAAAGCTCCACTTTACTCCTATGAAGCGACGCACCCCCTGGCAGTGGTCAGTCGCTTTCATCAGGCAAAACAGCCAAAAATCCCCCCCCCCCAATATCCCTATGAAAGCTCCACTTTACCCTTCCTATGAAGCAACGCACCCCCTGGCAGTGGTCAGTCGCTTTCATCAGGCAAAACAGCCAAACTCCCCCCCCCCCCCATATCCCTATGAAAGCTCCACTTTACCCTTCCTATGCAGCAACGCACCCCCTGGCAGTGGTCAGTCGCTTTCATCAGGCAAAACAGCCAAAAGTCCCCCACACCCCATATCCCTATCAAAGCTCCACTTTACCCTTCCTATGAAGCGACGCACCCCCTGGCAGTGGTCAGTCGCTTTCATCAGGCAAAACAGCCAAAAATCCCCCCCCCCCCAATATCCCTATCAAAGCTCCACTTTACCCTTCCTATGAAGCGACGCACCCCCTGGCAGTGGTCAGTCGCTTTCATCAGGCAAAACAGCCAAACCCCCCCCCCCCATATCCCTATGAAAGCTCCACTTTACCCTTCCTATGAAGCGACGCACCCCCTGGCAGTGGTCAGTCGCTTTCATCAGGCAAAACAGCCAAAAATCCCCCCCCCCATATCCCTATGAAAGCTCCACTTTACCCTTCCTATGAAGCGACACACCCCCTGGCAAAAATCCCCCCCCCCCAATATCCCTATCAAAGCTCCACTTTACCCTTCCTATGAAGCGACGAACCCCTGGCAGTGGTCAGTCACTTTCATCAGGCAAAACAGCCAAAAATCCCCCCCCCCCTTATCCCTATGAAAGCTCCACTTTACCCTTCCTATGAAGCGACGCACCCCCTGGCAGTGGTCAGTCGCTTTCATCAGTAAAACAGACAAAAATCCCCCTCCCCCCCATATCCCTATGAAAGCTCCACTTTACCCTTCCTATGAAGCTACGCACCCCCTGGCAGTGGTCAGTCGCTTTCATCAGGAAAAACACCAAACCCCCCCCCCCCCCATATCCCTATCAAAGCTCCACTTTACCCTTCCTATGAAGCGACACACACCCTGGCAGTGGTCAGTCGCTTTCATCAGGCAAAACAGCCAAAACTCTCCCCCCCCCACAATATCCCTATCAAAGCTCCACTTTACCCTTCCTATGAAGCGACGCACCCCCTGGCAGTGGTCAGTCGCTTTCATCAGGCAAAACAGCCAAAACTCCCCCCCCCCCACCAATTTCCCTATCAAAGCTCCACTTTACCCTTCCTATGAAGCGACGCACCCCCTGGCAGTGGTCAGTCGCTTTCATCAGGCAAAACAGCCAAAAATCCCCGCCCCCCATATCCCTATGAAAGCTCCACTTTACCCTTCCTATGAAGCGACGCACCCCCTGGCAGTGGTCAGTCGCTTTCATCAGGCAAAACAGCCAAAAATCCCCCCCCCCGCCATATCCCTATGAAAGCTCCACTTTACCCTTCCTATGAAGCGACGCACCCCCTGGCAGTGGTCAGTCGCTTTCATCAGGCAAAACAGCCAAAAATCCCCCCCCCCCATATCCCTATGAAAGCTCCACTTTACCCTTCCTAGGAAGCGACGCAACCCCTGGCATTGGTCTGTCGCTTTAAACCGGCCAAACCCCCCCCCCCCCCCATATCCCTATGAAAGCTCCACTTTACCCTTCCTATGAAGCGACGCACCCCCTGGCAGTGGTCAGTCGCTTTCATCAGGCAAAACAGCCAAAAATCCCCCCCCCCCCCATATCCCTATCAAAGCTCCACTTTACCCTTCCTATGAAGCGACGCACCCCCTGGCAGTGGTCAGTCGCTTTCATCAGGCAAAACACCAAAAATCCCCCCCCCCCCCCCAATATCCCTATGAAAGCTCCACTTTACCCTTCCTATGAAGCGACGCACCCCCTGGCAGTGGTCAGTCGCTTTCATCAGGCAAAACAGCCAAAAATCCCCGCCCCCCATATCCCTATGAAAGCTCCACTTTACCCTTCCTATGAAGCGACACACCCCATGGCAGTGGTCAGTCGCTTTCATCAGTCTAAACAGCCAAAAATCCCCCCCCCCCAATATCCCTATCAAAGCTCCATTTTACCCTTCCTATGAAGCGACGCACCCCCTGGCAGTGGTCAGTCGCTTTCATCAGGCAAAACAGCCAAAACCCCCCCCCCCAATATCCCTATGAAAGCTCCACTTTACCCTTCCTATGAAGCGACGCACCCCCTGGCAGTGGTCAGTCGCTTTCATCAGGCAAAACAGCCAAAAGTCCCCCCCCCCCCCATCGCTATGAAAGCTCCACTTTACCCTTCCTATGAAGCGACGCACCCCCTGGCAGTGGTCAGTCGCTTTCATCAGGCAAAACAGCCAACAATCCCCCCCCCCCCATATCCCTATCAATCTCCACTTTACCCTTCCTATGAAGCGACGCACCCCCTGGCAGTGGTCAGTCGCTTTCATCAGGCAAAACAGCCAAAAATCCCCCCCCCCCATATCCCTATGAAAGCTCCACTTTACCCTTCCTATGAAGCGACGCACCCCCTGGCAGTGGTCAGTCGCTTTCATCAGGCAAAACAGCCAAACCCCCCCCCCCCATATCCCTATGAAAGCTCCACTTTACCCTTCCTATGAAGCGACGCACCCCCTGGCAGTGGTCAGTCGCTTTCATCAGGCAAAACAGCCAAAAATCCCCCCCCCCCCCCAATATCCCTATCAAAGCTCCACTTTACCCTTCCTATGAAGCGACGCACCCCCTGGCAGTGGTCAGTCGCTTTCATCAGGCAAAACAGCCAAACTCCCCCCCCCCCCATATCCCTATGAAAGCTCCACTTTACCCTTCCTATGAAGCGACGCACCCCCTGGCAGTGGTCAGTCGCTTTCATCAGGCAAAACAGCCAAAAATCCCCGCCCCCCATATCCCTATGAAAGCTCCACTTTACCCTTCCTATGAAGCGACGCACCCCCTGGCAGTGGTCAGTCGCTTTCATCAGGCAAAACAGCCAAAAATCCCCCCCCCCCCAATATCCCTATCAAAGCTCCACTTTACCCTTCCTATGAAGCGACGCACCCCCTGGCAGTGGTCAGTCGCTTTCATCAGGCAAAACAGCCCAAAATCCCCCCCCCCCATATCCCTATCAAACCTCCACTTTACCCTTCCTATGAAGCGACGCACCCCCCCTGGCAGTGGTCAGTCGCTTTCATCAGGCAAAACAGCCAAAAATCCCCCCCCCCAATATCCCTATGAAAGCTCCACTTTACCCTTCCTATGAAGCGACGCACCCCCTGGCAGTGGTCAGTCGCTTTCATCAGGCAAAACAGCCAAAACTCCCCCCCCCCCCCCAATCTCCCTATCAAAGCTCCACTTTACCCTTCCTATGAAGCGACGCACCCCCTGGCAGTGGTCAGTCGCTTTCATCAGGCAAAACCGCCAAAAATCCCCCCCCCCCCAATATCCCTATGAAAGCTCCACTTTACCCTTCCTATGAAGCGACGCACCCCCTGGCAGTGGTCAGTCGCTTTCATCAGGCCAAACCCCCCCCCCCCATATCCCTATGAAAGCTCCACTTTACCTTCCTATGAAGCGACGCACACCCTGGCAGTGGTCAGTCGCTTTCATCAGGCAAAACAGCCAAAAATCCCCCCCCCATATCCCTATGAAAGCTCCACTTTACCCTTCCTATGAAGCGACACACACCCTGGCAGTGGTCAGTCGCTTTCATCAGGCAAAACAGCCAAAAATCCCCCCCCCCCCCAATATCCCTATCAAAGCTCCACTTTACCCTTCCTATGAAGCGACGCACCCCCTGGCAGTGGTCAGTCACTTTCATCAGGCAAAACAGTCAAAAATCCCCCCCCCCCAATATCCCTATGAAAGCTCCACTTTACCCTTCCTATGAAGCGACGCACCCCCTGGCAGTGGTCAGTCGCTTTCATCAGGCAAAACAGCCAAAAATCCCCCCCCCCCCAATATCCCTATGAAAGCTCCACTTTACCCTTCCTATGAAGCGACGCACCCCCTGGCAGTGGTCAGTCGCTTTCATCAGGCAAAACAGCCAAAAATCCCCCCCCCCCAATATCCCTATGAAAGCTCCACTTTACCCTTCCTATGAAGCGACGCACCCCCTGGCAGTGGTCAGTCGCTTTCATCAGGCAAAACAGCCAAAAATCCCCCCCCCCCCCAATATCCCTATCAAAGCTCCACTTTACCCTTCCTATGAAGCGACACACCCCCCCTGGCAGTGGTCAGTCGCTTTCATCAGGCAAAACAGCCAAAAATCCCCCCCCCCCAATATCCCTATCAAAGCTCCATTTTACCCTTCCTATGAAGCGACGCACCCCCTGGCAGTGGTCAGTCGCTTTCATCAGGCAAAACAGCCAACCCCCCCCCCCAAATTTCCCTATCAAAGCTCCACTTTACCCTTCCTATGAAGTGACGCACCCCCTGGCAGTGGTCAGTCGCTTTCATCAGGCAAAACCGCAAAAAATCCCCCCCCCCAGTATCCCTATCAAAGCTCCACTTTACCCTTCCTATGAAGCAACGCACCCCCTGGCAGTGGTCAGTCGCTTTCATCAGGCAAAACAGCCAAAAATGCCCTCCCCCCCAGTATCCCAATCAAAGCTGCACTTTACCCTTCCTATGAAGCGACGCACCCCCTGGCAGTGGTCAGTCGCTTTCATCAGGCAAAACAGCCAAAAATCCCCCCCCCCCAATATCCCTATCAAAGCTCCACTTTACCCTTCCTACGAAGCAACGCACCCCCTGGCAGTGGTCAGTCACTTTCATCAGGCAAAACAGCCAAAAATTCCCACCCCCATATTCCTATGAAAGCTCCACTTTACCCTTCCTGTGAAGCGACGCACCCCCTGGCAGTGGTCAGTCGCTTTCATCAGGCAAAACAGCCAAAAATCCCCCCCCCCCCCAATATGCCTGTGAAAGCTCCACTTTACCCTTCCTATGAAGCTACGCACCCCCTGGCAGTGGTCAGTCGCTTTCATCAGGCAAAACAGCCAAAAATCCCCCCCCCCCCCACTATCCCAATGAAAGCTCCACTTTACCCTTCCTATGAAGCAACGCACCCCCTGGCAGTGGTCAGTCGCTTTCATCAGGCAAAACAGCCAAAAATCCCCCCCCCCCCATATCTCTATGAAAGCTGCACTTTACCCTTCCTATGAAGCGACGCATCCCCTGGCAGTGGTCAGTCGCTTTCATCAGGCAAAACAGCCAAAAATCCCCCCCCCCCCATATCCCTATCAAAGCTCCACTTTACCCTTCCTATGAAGCAACGCACCCCCTGGCAGTGGTCAGTCGCTTTCATCAGGCAAAACAGCCAACCCCCCCCCCCCCCCCCGCCAATATCTCTATCAAAGCTCCACTTTACCCTTCCTATGAAGAGACGCACCCCCTGGCAGTGGTCAGTCGCTTTCATCAGGCAAAACAGCCAAACCCCCCCCCCCAAATATCCCTATGAAAGCTCCACTTTACCCTTCCTATGAAGCGACGCACCCCCTGGCAGTGGTCAGTCGCTTTCATCAGGCAAAACAGCCAAAATTCCCCCCCCCCCAATATCCCTATGAAAGCTCCACTTTACCCTTCCTATGAAGCAACGCACCCCATGGCAGTGGTCAGTCGCTTTCATCAGGCAAAACAGCCAAAAATCCCCCCCCCCCATATCCCTATTAAAGCTGCACTTTACCCTTCCTATGAAGCGACGCACCCCCTGGCAGTGGTCAGTCGCTTTCATCAGGCAAAACAGCCAACCCCTCCCCCAAATATCCCTATCAAAACTCCACTTTACCCTTCCTATGAAGCAACGCACCCCCTGGCAGTGGTCAGTCGCTTTCATCAGGCAAAACTCCCCCCCCCCAATATCCCTATCAAAGCTCCACTTTTCCCTTCCTATGAAGCGACACACCCCCTGGCAGTGGTCAGTCGCTTTCATCAGGCTAAACAGCCAAAAATCCCACCCCCAATATCCCTATCAAAGCTCCATTTTACCCTTCCTATGAAGCGACACACCCCCTGGCAGTGGTCAGTCGCTTTCATCAGGCAAAACAGCCAACCCCCCCCCCCCCAAATATCCCTATCATAGCTCCACTTTACCCTTCCTATGAAGCAACGCACCCCCTGGCAGTGGTCAGTCGCTTTCATCAGGCAAAACAGCCAACCCTCCCCCCCCAATATCCCTATGAAAGCTCCACTTTTCCCATCCTATGAAGCGACGCACCCCCCCTGGCAGTGGTCAGTCGCTTTCATCAGGCAAAACAGCCAAAAATCCCCCCCCCCCATATCCCTATCAAAGCTCCACTTTACCCTTCCTATGAAGAGACATACCCCCTGGCAGTGGTCAGTCGCTTTCATCAGGCAAAACAGCCAAAAATTCCCCCCCCCCATATCCCTATGAAAGCTCCACTTTACCCTTCCTATGAAGCAACGCACCCCCTGGCAGTGGTCAGTCGCTTTCATCAGGCAAAACAGACAAAAATCTCCCCCCCCATATCCCTATGAAAGCTCCACTTTACCCTTCCTATGAAGCGACGCACCCCCTGGCAGTGGTCAGTCGCTTTCATCAGGGAAAACAGCCAAAAATCCCCCCCCCCCAATATCCCTATCAAAGCTCCACTTTACCCTTCCTATGAAGCGACACACCCCCTGGCAGTGGTCAGTCGCTTTCATCAGGCAAAACTGCCAAAACCCCCCCCCCCCCCATATCCCTATGAAAGCTCCACTTTACCCTTCCTATGAAGCGACGCACCCCCTGGCAGTGGTCAGTCGCTTTCATCAGGCAAAACAGCCAACCCCCCCCCCCATATCCCTATGAAAGCTCCACTTTACCCTTCCTATGAAGCAACGCACACCCTGCTAGTGAATTGCTTAAGTCCTCTCCCCTCCTTACTAACAGTAGCTTTCACCAAACTCTGCTCTGCTCCAAGTGCTCCCCGCTGCGCAAATATCACATTCTCACCAGAGAAGACACATCACAGAAAACCAGCTCTACTTTCTTTTTTACAAACATGATCAGGTTTATTATTAAAAGTATTTTTTTTTATAAAAGTTGGCACTTGGCTTTTAATGTCACCCTTCAAATCAGTCCCAAAGAGGGACACAAGGAGCCCAAGATTAATACAAATAAAAATAGGAATAAAACAAACATAGATTGTTCATCTGCTATATTGAAAAATAAATAAGATGGAAAGAGACAGCACAGCCACATCCTGTGGCACATACATGTTTTTCTAACAGCTAACGAGCCACAAGACGTGTCTACGCTAGCACCAGGAACAAGCATCTTTGCTTTTCCTAGTAACACAGCACAAGATGACGCCATGGAAAACATGACATAGTAGAACACAAAGTGAGGAGGCCACAGACAGTGTGACTGTCACGATTCACTGTAACAGAGCACAATGTGAGGAGGCCACAGACAGTGTGACCCTGTCACGATTCACTATAACAGAGCACAATGTGAGGAGGCCACAGACAGGGTGACCCTGTCATGATTCACTGTAACAGAGCATAATGTGAGGAGGCCACAGACAATGTGACTGTCACGATTCACTGTAACAGAGCACAATGTGAGGAGGCCACAGACAGTGTGACTGTCACGATTCACTGTAACAGAGCACAATGTGAGGAGGCCACAGACAGTGTGACCCTGTCACGATTCACTATAACAGAGCACAATGTGAGGAGGCCACAGACAGGGTGACCCTGTCATGATTCACTGTAACAGAGCATAATGTGAGGAGGCCACAGACAATGTGACTGTCACGATTCACTGTAACAGAGCACAATGTGAGGAGGCCACAGACAGTGTGACTGTCACGATTCACTGTAACAGAGCACAATGTGAGAAGGCCACAGACAGTGTGACCCTGTCACGATTCACTATAACAGAGCACAATGTGAGGAGGCCACAGACAGGGTGACCCTGTCATGATTCACTGTAACAGAGCACAATGTGAGGAGGCCACAGACAGGGTGACCCTGTCACGATTCACTGTAACAGAGCACAATGTGAGGAGGTCAGACAGTGTGACCCTGCCTTGTGATTCATTATAACTAAGCAGAAGGTGAGGCGGCCACAGAAAGTGTGACCCTGTCAACATAGAGCACAATGTAAGGTGCCTTGGAAAGAATGACCCATCACTAACAGAGCGCAGTGTAAGGCAGCCACAGAACATATGACCCAAGGAGGCCACAGAGAGGGTGGTCCTGCTTTGTGTTGTGAGTCATAACAGAGCACAATGTGAAGAGAGCACAAATACTGTGACCCTTCAACGTGATATGTAGCATAGAACATCATGACAGGTCCATGGAGAGGGTGGTCCCGCTACATCTCATGAGCCATAAGACCACAGATAGGTCATATGGTAAAGTCACTCTATCATAAGGTGGCCACACTATGGGAACGGGTCCACTACAGATGTGGGGTGACACGTCTATTTTTCTGATGATCCCCACTACTAAGAAACATAGAAATATGATGACAGAAAAAGACCACAGGGCTTATCTAGTCTGTCCTTCCATGTGTCGGTGTCGGTACTACTGTGGGGTCATACAACTTTGCATGATAAAGCAAACCAGAACTCTAATGCATCTTCACCCTATCAATGCAGTGCTCTGTATTTTAAAACAGGCCAGTGTTGGATAACCACCTCTTATATCTGACAATCAGTAACAAGGAAGGGATCTCATTAACATCTGCCAGGGCTTCCCTAGTGACCACAGATGGCCACACAGAGAGGATGCAGGGCTCAGTGCATCATTCATTTGACCCAGCTTCACATTTTGCATCTTCTGAACCTCCTGTTTACTCCTCCTTGTACTATAACACTAACCAGTGTAAATCCCCACCGGCCTCTCTTTTCCATCACCTTTACAGGGCACTGAATTCTAATACTGACTAGGGTCCCTCTCTCAACCTGGCACCAACTCCTCCTTCCAAGACTCTATAACCTCATACCATGGCTTTACAGGGCTCTGTGGTGTAAAACTGAGCAGTGGCATACCCTCACTCTGTGGCTCTACAGGGCTCTGTGGTGTAATATAGAGCCGTGGTATACCCTCACTCTGTGACTCTACAGGGCTCTGTGGTGTAATATAGAGCCGTGGTATACCCTCACTCTGTGACTCTACAGGGCTCTGTGGTGTAATATAGAGCCGTGGTATACCCTCACTCTGTGATTCTACAAGGCTCTGTGGTGTAATATAAAGCCGTGGTTGCGGAGGCGCGAGGAGAGCAGCCATCACGTCGGGGGTGAGAGCAGGAGCTCCCCCCTCCTCCCGCAGCCACCAATCAGCAGCCATGTGAAACGGCTTAAGATCTGCCGTTGCGGAGGCGCGAGGAGAGCAGCCATCACGTCGGGGGTGAGAGCAGGAGCTCCCCCCTCCTCCTGCAGCCACCAATCAGCAGCCATGTGAAACGGCTTAAGATCTGCCGTTGCGGAGGCGCGCCCGCGCCTGAGGGCCTCACCAGAGGGCACTTTGGCGTGGCCCTTAGGCGTTGGTCCGTGGCGTCCGTCGCTGGAAATTGCACCGATAGCTTTGGCTGGACTGTTTGTGCCTACTTATTGTGGTAACTGTTCCTTGTATTTCTCCTTATCTTATCTATTTGACTGCCTCTGTTCTTTAGCTGTCCTATCATATAAATGGCGTTCCTTTCCTATTTTCTTGAATGATGTAGTATTGTAAACCGCTCTAATGCCTTTTTGGCCTGAGCGGTATATCAAATTCTAAATAAACATAAATAAACAAATAAACAATAATAAACATACCCTCAATCTGTGAGGCTACACTGCTCTGCAGTCTGAGCCGTGGTGTATCCTCACTCTGTGGCTCTACAGGGCTCTGTGGTGTAATATAAAGCCGTGGTATACCCTCACTCTGTGACTCCACAGGGATCTGTGGTGTAATATAGAGCACTGGTATACCCTCAATCTGTGAGGCTTGTGATAAGGAAGCTTATCATAGCTCAGGAAGGAACTATAAAAGAGGTGAATTGGCTCTGAACAAGCAACCTGTCTTTGCTGGTAGAAATACTAAAACAGAAAGTTTTCATAAAAGACTACCAGTCCCAGAATGCACCAGGTTTCAAACAGCCTCTAGAGGAGCTGAAGTGGGGAAACGTGTGTTCAATCAGGAGAGCTATGAGGTAATCCCCAATCACTCATCCCCAAGGGCAGGGCTTGATTCAGCACAGCTGAGCTGTGCTAGGGTGGAGTATCCCTCTAAGCAAGTTAAAAGTAAAACATATTCTACACAGAATCAGATGAGGATCAGGAACAGGAACTCAGAGCTCAAGGACAGAGAGAGCAAGGAGAGACAGAAGCAGCAGCAACGTGGAAGAAAGAAGAGAAAGACATCTTGGAGGTCTAAAGAAGGAGCCCACAGCAGTACGTGTGTTGGGAGTCATTCCAGAGGCAAGCATACTCCATTGGACTGGAGGAAGCCAGAGGAGTGGGGTTACAGAGCCAGGAATTACCAGACAGCACCTTTGAAGGAGACGGCTGCATTTGGAAGGGGCCCTAAGACCAGTGCAAGAAGGTATGTGAAGAGAGACCCAGTGTCCAGGGATCTTGATTGGAAGGCTGGACATAAAAGCTGGACTACTTACTGGCCAGGATATCTGGAGAGGAAACCTAACAGCAAAGGAAGCTCAGGTATGAACACTGATCTATGCCCTAGCTCTTCACCTGGAAGACAGCAGGGAAACAAATATTATCCTGAGAGTGATCCATTAAGGAATTCCTCTGAGCCAGAACATGATATTGATTCTATGATATTTGAAGAAGAAGGAGATATTTTAAATGATCAGAATGAATACATGGATTGCTTTCTGTCTAGGCTGCTGTGGTAAAATACTTTCTCAATAATACAACAACCATCAACAGGAACTATAACTTGTTCTTTTATCTACCCAGAAAAGTCTACAAGAAAGCTTTAGGGTAGGATTTGAGCCACGTAGAAAAAGTGAACCAGTAAAGGGGTTTGCAGCTGGCTAATTATTGGTAATTGAGCCATGCACAATTGCACGTGAGCTCTGAAAGGAAACTACTGTTTGTGTGTGTAAATAGAAGAAATTTATCCTTGAAAAAGAACAGTTTTTGTTACTTTTGGGTTTTGTTTTTGCTTTTGGAGCACTGCTAAAAGGTTATTAGCAGGAGCCCTCAAAAAGACCTTTTCTGTTTCCCATCAAGGTCTTTATTGTTTGATTGCTTAAGAAGTTCAGTTACCTTATATCATGATTTGTTTTTCCTGAGTACAATTCTGAAAGCAAGTGTCCTTTTGTGTTACCAAGTAAATCTGTGTGGGAGAATTAACCCCATGAATAAAATATATTTTTCTTTGCTTACACTTGAGCAACACAACTCATTATTTTGTGAACGGCTGATTCTGGTATGAATGGACTACATCCCCCACAATCCTTTGCAAGTCATAATAGTATTTTGCCTTTGCCAAGACTGTGGACATTCACACCCAGCGCCCCCGTTTACAGGCTACAGTGCTCTGCAGTCTGAGCCGTGGTATATCCTCACTCTGTGGCTCTATAGGGCTCTGTGGTGTAATATAGAGCAGTGGCATACCCTCACTCTGTGACTCTACAGGGCTCTGTGGTGTAATATAGAGCAGTGGCATACCCTCACTCTGTGACTCTACAGGACTCTGTGGCGTAATATAGAGCCGTGGTATACCCTCACTCTGTGACTCTACAGGGCTCTGTGGCGTAATATAGAGCCGTGGTATACCCTCACTCTGTGACTCTACAGGGCTCTGTGGTGTTATATAGAGCAGTGGTATATCCTCACTCTGTGGCTCTACAGGGCTCTTTGGTGTAATATAGAGCAGTGGTATATCCTCACTCTGTGACTCTACAGGGCTCTGTGGTGTAATATAGAGCAGTGGCATACCCTCACTCTGTGACTCTACAGGGCTCTGTGGTGTAATATAGAGCAGTGGCATACCCTCACTCTGTGACTCTACAGGGCTCTGTGGTGTAATATAGAGCAGTGGCATACCCTCACTCTGCGACTCTACAGGGCTCTGTGGTGTAATATAGAGCAGTGGTATATCCTCACTCTGCGGCTCTACAGGGCTCTGTGGTGTAATATAGAGCAGTGGCATACCCTCACTCTGTGGCTCTATAGGGCTCTGTGGTGTTATATAGAGCAGTGGCATATCCTCACTCTGTGGCTCTACAGGGCTCTGTGGTGTAATATAGAGCAGTGGCATATCCTCACTCTGTGATGCTACAGTGCTCTGTGGTCTAAAACTAAGCTATGATATATCCTCACTCTGCGGCTCTACAGGGCTCTGTGGTGTAATATGGAGCAGTGGCATACCCTCACTTTGTGGCTCCCCAGGGCTCTGAGGTGTAATACGGAGCTGTGGTATACCCTCACTCTGTGGGGCTCTATATTATAATATGGAGCAGTGGTATATCTTTTCTCTGTGTCTCCACAGGGCTCTGTGGTGTAATACTGAGCGTTGATATAGCTTCCTTTTTGTATTTTATGGGTTTGTGCTCACATACACTTTGCCTGCACTCTGCGTTAATAAGCTATACCTGTTTTATACTTACAATAGACACAAACCCCCCTTCATTTTGAGAGCTGAACATGGATTGTCTGTTCTATCTCATTTCCCTACTATCCTAGCCTTCCTCAGAGTGCTGGGCCATGAGCATCTCTCCAATGTCAATGACAGGGCCATAGAGGTTAATATGCAGCTAATAGAGAGAAAGAACCTTCTAAGGCACTGGAAGAGATACCTGGGACCATTCTTGAGCAAGGTCTAGGCTGCAGCTGCACATCTGGAACCTACCTCCAGGATCACACCAAGTGTCAGTTTGTTATATATACTGTAGATGCAGAGAAATTGCAGACATACACAATATTTGTCGCAAACTGACACTGTGAAACTGCAGTATTTAGTCTAAAGTCACTTCCATCTGGAGACAGCCCAGAGTTTTAGCAGATTGGTTATTGCTTCCTTGAATGAGAAACTCTATAGAAGTCCAGAAAACTTCAGGCCTAACGAACATATGACATCAGGAATAAGGACACCCATGGTATTTAGAAGGACTCAAGCCTTCCCAGGCACGATGAAGCCCATGAAACCTGAATTATATGTAAAAGCCTGGAGCAGGCAGACTGTAAAGAAGGGCTTCCATTTTCCGGCTTCGTCTCACTCTCATGACAAATATCTCTTATACAGTCAGCTAAGAGAGAAAGTTGAAGATGGTCCTCTCCCCAGACCTCCATGCAATAGGGAGGTAGGCAGAATGAGAACCACAATCCTCTGACCCAGCATGAAGAAACTAGACCATCACTTCCCCCATCTACATAAACGAGCAAAATGATTCTGATGGTGCTCCGAGTGATCTTGAGCAAGTCACTTCATTGCTTCAGGTATGAACTTAGATTGTGAGCCTTCTAGAAACAGGGAAATACCTTCTGTACCTGAATGTAACTAGCCTTGAGCTACTGCTGAAAAGATGCAAGCTAACTCCAAATTCAAAACAGTGTATTTTTTCCAACGTCACCCTTTGGAATATGTCATATCAATCCAGCTAAGGTATGTGCTATAACTCTTAGCCAGAAGAGCGGGGAAATTTTCAGCCAAGTTAATTTAGCAACTTGTTCTCAGTACAGTTTCCCTTGCTCACTAATCTCTCTGCCCTCAGCTAATATCCACCCTGTTCCCTTGAGTCCCACTGCTCTTCTCCATCCTCAGCTAGGACACTCACTGCTCCTCAGCCCTCATTTACTGTCCTCAGCGCACTTTATTCCCTCAATTATTGTCGTCCTTCCTCTCTTGACCCTCACAGTTATCCTCCTCTGTCCTAGCCTAGGATTCTCCTTGCTTTCTCTGTGGTACACAGAAGGGCACCAAAATGATAGATGGGATGAAAGGGTATGCCTATGAGTCTTAAAGGTTACAGTTCATCAACTTGGAGAAGAGGTGGATGTGGGGAGATATGATAGAGGTCTATAAAATAATGAGTGGAGTGGAATGAGTAAACACGAAGCAGAAAGACTAGGGGACAGGCAATGAAGCTACAAAATAGCACATTTAAGACTAATCAAAGAAAATATTTTTTCACTCAATGTGCATTTAAGCTCTGGAATTCATTGCCAAAGGATCTAGTAAAAGCTGTTAGTGAATCTGGGTTTAAAAAAGGTTTGGACAAGTTCCTGGAGGAAAGGTCTATAAACCATTACGAAAGTGGACTGGGGAAATCCACTGCTTACCCCTGGAATAAGCAGCATGGAATCTGTCTACCTTTTTGGAACCTGCCAGGTATTTGCGAGCTGGATTGGCCATGGTTGGAAACAGGATGCTGGGCTTGATGGACCATTGGTTTGATCCAATATGGCAAAACCTATGTTCATTGGCTAGGGCTTTCACTGCTTTATCTGTCCTCACCTAGGATCATCACTGTTTTCCTCTTCCATTCTCAGCTAGAGTCCTCCTGCTTCTTCCATTGTTACGGCTGTTACTGTTTCATCCATTCTCAGTTAGGTTCATGACTATTCTCCTCCTCTATTGTCAGCTAGGGCCTCCCTCTAACCTAAGATAAAGTTCTCACTGTATCATCCTTCTTCAAATAGGGTCCTTCTCTGTTCTTTGCTGAGACACTCACTGCTTTGTGTATGCTCAACTAGGGCCCTTACTATTCACCTCCATCATCCCTGCCTTCTCTATCCTCAGCTAGGCTCCTCCTTGCCATCTCTCATTGCTCTCTGTCCTTGAAGTTATCACTACTCTATCCTTGTAGTAACATCTCCCTTCCTTCCACTAACTTATGCTACATGTACTGCTTCTCTCTGCTCTTGCCAAAGGACCATCATCATTAGCTATTCTAACATATCTATGTGCTGATGAAACTATAGCATGTCTCCCTTTTGAGAACTGGTTTAGCAGATGTATTTCCATGTGTGAGAAATGTAGTGCAATGCTCGGAGGAATGCAGCTGCATGGAGGGTCATCCACAAGATAAAATCGATTGTTATTTCTCTGCCACTTGAATACGTCAAGTGGCGGAGAAATAACAATACGACCTTTCCCCACTTCCAGTTTCTTTTCATTGGTTTTGCAATGGCAGATGCGAGGACCACTTTGTACTCACACGTCAGAGGAAGATTCTGGAGGAGCCCTGCTGAGAGTCAACTGGACCCTTTGCATCTCACTTTAGTATTTTCACTTCTCCACTGTCCTGGACCAAAATCAAATCAAATTAAACTAAATGTAACACAGAGAAGAAGCCTCAAAATGGAAATGCCATCATATCTTCTGATTGCTATAGTGTCCCACTCCTACAGATTGCACAGTGGTTGCTGCCATGTCCATGTGGATTGTCCCCCACAGGTGGAGCTGGGTAGCTCCTGTTCATTGTTCAATGTTTTAATGAGATGATCTCCTTACATGGATATTTTACTTCCCTTTTTCATAGTCACCCAACAGGACATTGCAAACAATGTAACCCTTGGCATAAATGCTCCAACATGACCCAGGACAAGGATTTACAAACAAGCATGATGTGAAAATGGATTTCCTAAAGACTAAGAAATACAGAATATTCATTCTTGAGCAAAGAGGCACACTTAATAATTTGGTCCTGTGTTCCTCCTTGCAGTGCCTCCCTGCACATTGCTACCCTGAAACAGGTGAATAAGAAAATACTGTGCAATCATTCCTGATGTTTTATACCGCCATTCATGGCA
Organism: Ichthyophis bannanicus; assembly: GCA_033557465.1. NCBI lineage: Eukaryota > Metazoa > Chordata > Amphibia > Gymnophiona > Ichthyophiidae > Ichthyophis > Ichthyophis bannanicus. The sequence goes on from CM066035.1 coordinate 26,001,531, forward strand.
AGAATTCAGTCTTGGCAATAATGAAAGAGAGGGACAGGTTCCTGGGTTGGAAGGAGCTTATACTGAGGGAGTGAGGACAGGGCAGTAGAGGCTGAGGCCCTGAACTGTGGAAGGCTTATGGTAAGAGAGTGATGATGGGTGGGAGAAAGCTTGTAGGTACCTAAGAGTACACGTATCTTCACGTGCCAGAGCATTACCGTGGAGTTATAAATGGACACGTAAGGATTGTTCTATCACAGTGCTGCTCTTAACTTCTCTTTGTTTTGCAATGTTCGCTTAGTATTCATCTTCATGTAATGCTAGATCAAAGGAGGGAAAATGGGCATTAGCAGGCTTAGAGACACAGCCCTCCCTTCAATGCCACATGTAGCTCTCTTCCTAGTGCATCTGACTTCCCTGCTGGATATGACAGTCTTTGTGGCTCAAACCTCAGGTCCACAAGAAATACAAGTGTGGCCAGAGATGTAGTTTCAGATCCAGGGGCTTACTGAATTATTAATTCTGACAGAGAAGGGGCAAGAAGTAAAGCAATAGTTTCATCAGTCTCAGAGGTGTCACTGTGTGTTAACTGGAAAGAGCGCCAAGAGCATTTGGTTACTTCCTCATTCCTTCTTTCTAGCTACACAACAGACTCATGAAATCTGACCATAATGAGTGCCAAAGTCACAGTCCTCTACAGACATCTTAACACAGACAAATATTGTTCTTCATTGCAACATGACGATCTATGTTCTTTGCACTATTAAATATTTCTGACTCCAGCCCACTCCAGTCCCCCACACACTGAAAGGCAAGGGTTAAATCCTTAGCTCTGCCTCCTCTGGATTGTCCAATGAATGTTCAGTGCTGATTATAGAGGCTGAAGGTCCCTGTGAGACTCCAAAAGGCGACACCACTGGGGATCTAGCAGCCAAAGGGGAAAGAGAAGGGGAAAAGCTTGGGGACATGGCAGAAGAGGAAATGGAGCCTTCATAACTGATAGGGGACCGCCGGAGAGAAGATAAATGGGGGAAAGTCCTTCCAATGGCTGGTTTAGGAGGAACAGATTTGGCCCCTGGGTGGGCCACTGATGTGATTAGTGGTGGTGGGTCAATGCGTGGCTTTGGTTCTGCTTTGGGTTTTGGTTGAAAGGGTCTTCTAAGGGTGGTCTCATCCTTGAGTCGAGCAATCTCAGTGAACACACTAGCCAAGGGCTGAAACTGAGGACACCAATTCAACAAGTAATCCCAGTTGTAGCTGCCTCTTAATTCCTCATCGCTGGCGACAATAGCAGTCAGAGAGCCTTCAACAGATGGTTTGCCATCCTCAGGAAAGGAATAGTCCTTAGGGTGTGACATATTTAAGCCACAGCCAACGCCTATAAAACCACCTCCGTCATCTCGGTACAGCTGTGACTGTCCTGGAATCAGAAACCCAGAACCTTTCTTGCTCTTAAACCATTGGCCTGTCTCCATGCCTGGGTCACACGAGATGTCAGAAAGCTGGTCAGCATCCTGTTGAATGCCAGAATCAGGTCCTCGTGCAGCAATATGGTCCTGTATGGAAGATGTGATACTGGCCACCCGTGGGTATTCATTGATCATTCGAATCTCATCATCTTCTGCAGCTTCTGCTGAGCCACGGCCGCTGGAGTGGGAAGGGTCCAAAGATCCACCTCTGGTGTAGCTCCCACCAATCACAGTTTGTTCAGTTGAGTAACCAGGCAGGGCTTGGTGGTAGATGTGGTCACTGCTAGTGAGCATAGAACCTTCATGCCTGAGCTTCTGCATGGAGCTGGCTTGCATATTGTTGAGCTGGGAGTCTGTCTCAGCTTTTTTCTTCTTTGTGCGGTAGGAACGGCATATCATTAGCACAATAGCTACCACAGCAAGAACCACAACCACTCCCAGAGAAGCTGCCACTGTAATTACTAGCAGCAAGTTAAGGTCAGGTGCCAGACCAAAGGAGGTATGCGTGACATCCACAATGACCTGAGCAGTAGCCATACGGGAGGTGGGTAGAGGGCTGCGGGCATGGATATCCATGGTAATTTCTCTAGTTTCTCGCTTGGCACGGCTGCTATGGTGCTGTTGGCTGTCTATTTTGAGGTAGATGTTGCCAGATGTCTCATTAATTCCAAAATATGGTGAAGGCTTTGCAAATGAGTAGAGGACAACACCATCTACTCCTTCATCTTCATCAGTAGCCAATACATGGCCAATACTTTGACCTTTCTGGGCCCCTTCTGAGACTTCAAAATTGAAGGTTGGTGCCAGGAACACAGGATCATACTCATCTTCTCCCATCACCAAAACCTGCACAGTGACAGTGGCTGAAAAGTTTCCAGTGTCCGTTGCTTTTACTACTAGCTTAAATGTTTTGGTTCTCTCATAGTCAAATGTGAGTTTGGATCGTAGCTCCCCTGAGGTTCCATTGAGTGAAAAGAGATCTCTTCCTTCTCCCACACCAAGTTCATTCATTGGTAGATCCATCACAGAGTAGTGGAGCTGCCCATAGATGCCAGTATCAAAGTCTATGGCATGGATAATGGTTACAATGGTGTTTGGTGGCTGGTTTTCCCTGATGCTGGTGGATAGAGTCTCTACAGGGAAATATGGTTGATTGTCATTGATATCTTTCACCTCTATAGTAACCGGCACCAATGCAAAGTTTCCATGTGTGCCCTGCGTATCTGATGCATGAATTACCAACACATGAACAGCTTGAGCCTCTCTGTCCAATGGCTGTAAGAGTCGAATAGCTCCTGACATCTCATTGATATGGAAGAGCTGATTTTGATCCCCAGAGCTGATTGAATAGTGAATGAGGCTATTGGGGATTGAGTCTGAATCATGAGCAGCAACACGTAGGACCTCAGTGCTAACTGGGGTATTTTCACTTATGAGGATACTGTACTCAGAACGGGGGAACACCGGAGGGTTATCATTCACATCCAGAACTGTTATCAGTACTGGCACAGTAGCGCTTCTTTGTGGCATGCCACGATCCGAGGCAGCAACAGTGAGGTTATAGAGTGGCATTGTTTCAAAGTCCAATATGTCTACCAGTATAAGAGTCCCAATGGTCTGAAAATAGCCATCCACAAACCGCACATTGCTTTCCACCTGGAAGACATTGCCGCTGTTCCCACTCAAGATGGTATAGTCAAAACCAGCATTCTCCCTAGACATGTCATGGTCGGTTGCTTCCAGAGTTAAAATAGTGCTGCCAGGTCGCAGATCCTCAGACACTGCCTTATTATACTGGGATTGGTGGAAATAAGGTGTATTGTCATTTACATCTTGCACCTGAATCTGGACGGTAGTATAGGAGGACAACTTGGGAGTCCCATTATCTCGAGCCTCAATCAACAAATCTATCGTGGATCTCCTGGCATCAAACTCAGTCACATGGGTGGTAAACAGGGTTCCTGAAGAAAAGAGGAGAAAGAAAGGAAGGAGTATCAAATATTGTTTTGAAAATATCAAAGAAAGCATCCAGGCTGAGCTGCCCCTAAAGTAGGACTAATAGTAACAACTGCCCTCAGGGCCAGCGCAAGGAAATGGGGGACCCTAGGCAAACCTCATCCCTTATGTTGCCCCCTCCCCAGTCCCCCATGACATACAATGCCACCGCAAACATACCCATGGAGCTTACCTTCAAGCTTTAGAAATCAGAAAATATCGTTCACCGTTCTTTGTGTATGGAAACGATAACTAGCAAATGAGGTCTCAGTTTAAAATAACACCGCTACACCTGGGCTCACACTCATTGGCAGCGTTGGTGTTGTATCACATCAATGACCTCTTGCAAGTTGCATGAAAATAAATTCTTAAACAACAACAATCTTGAAGATATCATACTGTCCAGATAATCACAATGTTGTACTCAGCTTTAAAGAAAGGACCAGATGAAATCTTCCCACACTCTTTCAATCCCAACGTTCAGTCCCGGTACCAGCAGACGTTTCAAATGTTTTCATCAGGGGACCTATACGCAACTCTGATGCTGCCCGCGTTTACTCTCATTCATACACCGGCTCATACAAATGAGAGTAAACGCGGGCAGCATCAGAGTTGCGTATAGGTCCCCTGATGAAAACATTTGAAACGTCTGCTGGTACCGGGACTGAACGTTGGGATTGAAAGAGTGTGGGAAGATTTCATCTGGTCCTTTCTTTAAAGCTGAGTACAACATTGTGATTATCTGGACAGTATGATATCTTCAAGATTGTTGTTGTTTAAGAATTTATTTTCATGCAACTTGCAAGAGGTCATTGATGTGATACAACACCAACGCTGCCAATGAGTGTGAGCCCAGGTGTAGCGGTGTTATTTTAAACTGAGACCTCATTTGCTAGTTATCGTTTCCATACACAAAGGACGGTGAACGATATTTTCTGATTTCTATAGTATATATTATCGTTCGGTGGCCACTTCAGTTTTGTGTGTACCTTCAAGCTTTGGCACCGTGGAACTGTTTTCTCCCGCCGTTCTACAATGCCCGATGCTAACTTCCCATGCAAACAGGAAATTGGCATTGAGAATCAGAGAGCGAAAGAAGCAAAGAGCTCCGTGGCGCCAGAGCTTGAAGGTAAGCTTTGCGGGGCTGTTTGCAGCTATTGCCATCGCTATTGGTCCTGGAGAAGGACGATGGCGGCAGCAATGGGTGCCTCCAGAGGGCTGGTGCTCTAGGCAACCACCTAGTTTGCCTAATGGTAGCGCCGGCTCTGACTGCCCTGAGTTCTTCGGTCAGGCTGGTAAGCCTTTTGCTAATAACAGTGTGCTGCTTGCCTGTTCACCTAGCTGTGGCTTAGTTCTTCCTTTTGTGCTATAGTAAAAATAACCTATTCTCCTGCCACACCCCACAATGCCAATTATTTCTCTCCCCTCCATCCTACTAGCAGGAGAACAGCATTTCCTCCGGTAGCACCTTCAATCTGAAGTCTACATGTGCAATGAGAACACAGGCATGGTTGAAACTTCAGAGGAAGACATAGATGAGATGCACTTTTTTCCTTCTGCCAGTGGGAGGAAAGCGGGAGAATCACATCATTTAGGACAGGATTTAACTGGAGTGGGAAAGGGAAGGTGGACATACAGGGGCTGGGGAGAGGCTCACACAAATGTGTGTGTAAGGGAGAGGAAGGGCCCAAGACAGGTTGATTTGCCCCAGGCCCCAAATCCTCCGAAGGCTGATCCTGCAGGGATTAAAGAATTTCCTGGATAACTGATGTAACTCAATTCTTCATTCTGCTCTCAATCCAGCAAAGGGTCTTTCCCTACTCTAAGGGGGAATGCATGTAAGGCACATGGAGTCAATATTTAAACAATTTCTGTAGCTAAAATATGCTTTAAACCAGGTAAATCTATGTGGTTCAGAAAAGGGCCCACTAAAATGGCAAAACCTGCCCACATTACATTTCATCTGCCAGCTGGAAGACTGGACGTTCAAATGGCAGATGAAATTTAATGTGGACAACTGAAAAGTTATGCATCTAGGAAAGAACAACCCAAACTATGGTTACATGATGCAAAGTTTCACACTATCATGGTAACTACCCAGGAAATGTAGTTAGGCGTCATTGTGAATAACACGTTGAAACCCTCTGTCCAATGTGCAGCGGCGGCTAAAAAAGCAAATAGAATACTAGGAATCATAAGGAAAGGAAGAGAGAAAAAACCCAAAGGATATTATAATGCCTCTGTAGCGACCGCACCTTGAATATAGTGTGAAATTCTGGAGGAAAGGTCCATAAACCATTATTAAAGGGGACCTGGGAAATCCACTGCTTGACCCAATACAAGCATTGTGGAACCTGTGTCCTTTGGGGAAACTGCTAGGTACTTGTGACCTAGACTGGCCACTGTTGAAAACAGGATAGTGGGCTTGATGCACTTTGGTCTGACCCAATATGGCATTCCTTGTGTTCTTATGTTCTTAAATTTGCGGTTCAAACTGCACAAATTTAGCTGGCAAAACAAGTATCCAGGCTGGAGGTGCTTCTAAGGTGGACATTTTAGCATGATATTCTATGCTAATTATATACATTTAGCTTGAATGCACAAATAAACAAACTAAATCTAAGAAGGTATATTTAACCAGATATTCAGCTGCATAATTAGCTGAGTAAGTATGCTGGAATATTCATTCAAAGATATCCAAGCACATTTATCTGGTTATCTTACCCCTTCTGCAGCTTTTTGAAAATGAACCTCAAGTGCCTTTCGTGCATCCTGGGGTATCTCCTCAACACTGCTCCTAAACTAATGACAGGACCATTCAAGCAACAGAACAGTATCTCCCTCTCACCATCTGAATGAGGGAAGCCCCCTTCTTTTAACAACTTGAGCTCACATTACCCTGTCTCCAGAATATCATCTCCTGCTCACTTTTGTCAACCCTAGGAAAAAAGTATTTTGTTTCCTAAGAGCCTACTGAGATTCGGAGAGTTCCATCTCTCCATCACTATCCCTAACCTAACAAATGGAACCTCCTTGCTCTAAACTCTACACAAATTCTCAGAGTACATCAGAATGGCAGATGCGCCATACTGGGCCAAACCAAAGGTCCATTGAGCCAAGCATCCTGTTTCCAAAAGTGGCCACCCAAGTAACAAGTACCCGGCAGGATTCCAAGGATAGATCCATTCCCCCTGGCTACTCTTAACCCAACAAAGAACCTTCCTATTCCTAAGACTATTGCAGTAAAGTCCCTCTCCAACTAATGAAAAAATAACATTTAAGAATCTTACTCATATTTTCTCAAAAATATTACCTCCTCTTCAGTGCTCCCAGCTTAACAAGTAAATTATTTTCCCTGTAAGAACCTTACTCAAATTATTAAGGTATCACATCTCCATCACTACTTCCAGCTCAACGAAGACTTCCTTCCCTTCTGTACTAATACTAAAGCAGCATGCTAATTAATGCATGCCATATATAGTTCTACTGTTCAATGTAATTTCGATGTTGTATGTACACCGCATTGACCCGGTGAAAGTTGGTATAAACATCCAGCTGCCGTTCCCTTATTTTCATCCCACTGTTCTCAGCTCTTATGCACATTACCAGATGACCAGAATACAAATTCCTGCTCATTCCTTCCAAACAAAAAACTGCAAATCATTTATCTCCCAGAAACATTACATGCATTCTAAGAGAACCAACTCCCTTCCATAATCCCAACTCCAAAAAGAGACCCAGCTTCCATTAGAACCTTAGACACATTATCAGAATAGCATGATGTCTCCAGAATATCACCTTTCCTTTATTATCCCATCCCAAAGGGATCCTCCTTCTCTTAGAAAAAGTAGTTACTCATCTGTAGCAAGTGTTTTCCATGGACAGCGGGAATTAGTCCTCACTTATGGGTGACATCGCCAACAGAGCTCCGCACAGGAATGTTCCTCAGCTTCTTTTGGAAGCTTTTGGGAGGCTTCACTGTGCCTGTGTGCCTCCTTCCCATATGCCACTGCGGTGCCATCTTAATTCAGTCTGATAACATAGGAAACTCAACTGTCGCATGGCAACAGGCCTGATGGCCAATTATGTCCAATAGCAGTGATTCTCTCTTCCCTTTTTTTTGTTTTTGGTAGCTTGGGCTGAATAGAATGTGCCTAGGGGGGATGGAGTTGGATTCTAATCCCCAAACGGATTCCTGAGTACAGGAATCGTATCGGGAATCCACGTCTAGGCAGTAGTGAGTTGTGAATGTGTGGACTGAAGACCATGTTGCAGCCCTGAAGATCTCTTCCATGTAGACCAAGCACAAGTTGGCCACCACTGCAGCCATAGCTTTGACATTATGATCCATGACATGACCATCAAGGCTAAGGCCTGCCTGGGCATAAGCGACAGAGATGCAGTCTGCTAACCAAATTGATAGAGAGCATTTGAAAATGGCTATCTCTAACTTACTGAGGTCAAACGAAACAAAAAGCTGGATGAATTTTCCTACGGACTTGTGTCAGCTCCAATTATGCAGTCGGCTAGTCAAACTGAAAGTAGGTGTTTAGAGATAGCAACACCTAACTTATTGGGGTCAAAAGAAACGAAAAGCTGGATGGACTTTCTATGGGCTTTTGTCCACTCCAAGTAGAAGGCTAAGGTTTGCTTGCAGTCCAACATGTACAACTTAGCTTCCCCTTTGTGTACATGAGGTCTTGGGAAAAATATTGGACGAACAACTGACTGATTAAGGTGGAAATACGATACCACTTTTGGAAGGAATTTAGGATGAATAGGAAGGACCACTCTACTATGGTGGAATTTGGTATAAGGTGGATGAAGCACTAGAGTCTGAAGCTCGCTCACTCTGTGTACTGAAGTGATCGCCACCAGAAATAACACCTTCCAGGTCAAGAACTTCAGAAGACAGGACAGTTCTTTAAAGGCAGCTTTAATGAATTGTGCAAGAACCACATTGAGGTCCCAAGACACTGCAGGAGGCGGGGGTTACAGGAGACTGCTCAGGTTTGCAGGCTTGTGACATCCTACCTAAAGCTTTAGAAGATTTTGTTATGGTATAATTCTGTGTGGGTTTGTTTTCATTTCTCTTCACTGGCTTCTGGGACCAGAGATAGAAAACCAAGGGCTGAGGAAGGATCCCTGTGTTTGTTGCCCCCAACTAGGAATTTGTTACATGCAATAGTTGGTGACCATGAATACTCAGATTCTTTCACTGGGTCAGAGGCAAGTCAGAACTGTGCGTATGATGGGTAATTTGTTCAGTCACCAGCAGAACAAAACTAAGCTACATGAATGGCAGGAAAAGACACGAGTTTTAGCGTTTAAGAAGGGCAGCCCATCTTATTGTTACGTGTTAAACATGGTGATGTTGCTATGGACCCTGTAGCGTGATGGCATTCGATGACTGGTAGCAATGATTCATTTATTTGCTTTCCTTATGCTGTGCTTCTAAAAGAATAGCATTTTCTGCTTGTAAAAGATTTAAACAGCCTGGCTTTAACTTGGTAATTAGTTGTTAGGGTTTTTTTTTTTCATATGCTGATTTTCTTTTTTAGTAGGCCAGGCCTTATTTCGCCAGACTGGCAAGTTGATATCTGAAACGTCTCTTTTCTTATTACCGCTGGTCAATAATGTGTAATGACTACACAGATTTGTCCTGTTTTGTTTGCTTCAATCGTGGGTCTTAAGGTAATTTCAATTGTTTTTCTGTATTTGAGTTATATGTTTTAGTTTCCAAGTAAGAAGTGTACTTTGTTTTGAAAGCTTTACTGATCTCGGTTTCAGGGAAACAACTAAGTGAAAACCCCCCAAATATACAGTATGTTGTAGCACTGTAAGAAAGATAGAAGTGCGTGCTGATTTTTGCTTTAGACACTAATAACCTAAGACCCAGCAGCTCTCACATACACCCACACGCAGCCAAGCTCACAATCACTTCTTGATCCACCCAATGCATCCGGACTGAAGCGCCAAGCTGCTGCAGAAGCACTGAGGACACTATCGCCAAAGCAACATGGAGGTAAGCTCCTCCCATGCTGCCCACATCATCCAAGTGTGTGCACAGGCTCCTTTAATTTAAAAAATACCCAAGGTGCACCCGTGCCTGGCAGGCCTCACTGATGGGCCTTTTGGTGTGACCCTTAGGCAGGGACCGAGGTGAGGATCACCCAGACAACTCTGACCCAGCCACGGACGCCGATAAGCTCCACCAAGCACTACTCCAGCAAGCTGCATCTGGGCCCCATGACGCAACCCGACAGACCCCACTGATACTACCAGCTTCGCTGCCTCGACGTCCTCATCATCAGCCTTCTTCCACCACACTCAAACACCCTTCCTCCAATGGGCTCCTGTCAAATGGACCCCCACCGAGAAACCATGCCAGAGAACCCATCTGATGCTACCCTTTAATGCTGACCACAGAAAGGAATGGTTCCTGCCCTGGAAAAACCCCGGACAACATCACTACAAGGTATGAACTGCATTAATCCAAGAAACAACCTCCCCCAATGACGAGGATCCAAACCATCTTACTAAACCAAGCTAATAAGAACCTCCTTAAGAAACACATCTCTGTAAGTGCAAAGACCCATGGACTCACAAATAACTATGCTTCCCCTACATGCATCCTTATACACCCTGCTTCTCTCTCTCTCTCTTTCTCCTCTTCTTGCCTTTGCCTCTGCCCTTGCTTCTGGCGTTCCTTCCACCCTCTCTCTTTCTCCTTTACTATAATAGCATAGGCTTATATCTCCAGGGTTCTAGCCCCACCTCCTCTCTTCCCAGGTGACGGAGATCACTCTGCTTTCTGGCACCTGAGTAATCAGGGAGCTTACTGACGTAAGGGTCTTGGACCTTAGGTCTGTATTCACTCTCCCTTATTTCACTAGGGGAAACTTGAAACCTGTTCCAGCTGGGGGTTTTCTGGTTCCTAGGTGAGGTTGTGGTTTTGTTACCCTGACCTTGCAAAAGGGGCCCTTTTATTAGGGTGAACTCTTTGCCTTTTTCCCTTTTCCCCAACTCAGGATAGGCTTCCTTACCACAAGCTTTTCCACCCCTCTCACCACCCTTGCGTCTTCCAACAACCCTTCATTAAGCTTCCAATATTGCCCCCCCTTGTTCTCGCTCCTCACCCTCACCTGTATCAGCACTGGAGCATGATCTGACCATATAATCGGCTCTATTTCTCCTTCCTTTATCCTGCCCACCAAATCTTTCCCTACCCAAATTACATCTAATCTAGAGTATGTCCCATGCACTGCCGAGAAAAATGAAAACTGCCTCCTACCCGGGTTCATCAATCTCTATGCATCTACCAAATCATTCTCATTCACAAACCTATGGTATCTTTATCTATCTGCCCTCCTCCCTTCCCTCTTCCCCGTAGTGTCTCTTCCCACCTCCCATGGCATGTTGAAGTCCCCTCCACATATTAATACTCCTTCCCCCACTACCGCCACCTGCTTCCCCAACTCCTCCCAGAATTCCTTCTGAGAACCCGTGGGAGCATACACGTTCACCATGCAAAACCACTCCTTTCCAACTTTCACACGCACTAATAGATACCTCCTCCCTTGTCTCTCATCACCGTATGCACTTCCGTTTTATAGTCCCCTGCTATAAAGATCGCCACCCCTCCTTTCTTCCTTTCTCGTAAGTTTGACACAAAAATGCACTCTCTATAAAAAAAAAAAAAGATGAAATAAATGACTGCTTCTTGGAGCAGCTGGTTCATGAACCGACCAGAGGGAAAGCTATATTAGACCTAGTCCTTAGTGGAACACCAGATCTAGTGCAAGAGACAAGGGTGTTGGGGCCACTTGGCAATAGTGATCATAGCATGATCGCCTTTGATTTAATTAGTGGAGGAGGGATAGTAAGGAAATCCACAGTACTACCTTTTAACTTTCGAAAGGGAGACTATGATAAAATGAGGAAAACAGTTAAGAAAAAACTAAAAGGAGCAGTTGCGAAGGTTAAAGACGTACATCAAGCTTGGGTGTTGTTGAAAAATACTATCTTGGAAGCCCAGACCAGCTGTATTCCACGCTTTAAGAAAAGTGGAAGGAAGTCCAAAAAACTGCCAGCATGGTTTAAAGGTGAGGTCAGAGAGGCTGTTGTTGCCAAAAAAGCATCAAACAACTCAAACTATGGTTACACGATGCAAGGTTCCACATTAGGAACCACCACCCAGGAAAAAGATTTAGGCGTCATTGTGGATACCATGTTAAAACCCTCGGCCCAGTGTGCAGCGGCAGCCAAGAGAGCAAATAGAATGCTAGGTATGATAAGGAAAGGAATGGAAAATAAAACAAAAGATATTATAATGCCTCTATATCGTTCCATGGTGAGACCGCACCTTGAATATTGTGTGCAATTCTGGTCGCCGTATCTTAAAAAGGATATAGCGATTTTAGAAAAGGTACAGAGAAGAGCCACCAAAATGGTAAAGGGGATGGAAGGATACTCCTATGAAGAAAGGCTAAAAAAGTTAGGGCTCTTTAACCTGGAAAAGAGACGGCTGAGGGGAGATATGATAGAAGTCTATAAATTAATGAACGGAGTGGAACGGGTAAACGTAGATAGATTGTTTACCTTATCAGAATATAGAAAGACTAGGGGACATGCAATGAAGCTACAGGGTAAACTATTTAAGACTAATAAAAGAAAATATTTTTTCACTCAACGTGTAATCAAACTCTGGAATTTGTTACCGGAGGATGTAGTAAAGGCTGTTAGTGTAGCTGGGTTTAAAAAAGGTTTGGACAAGTTCCTGGAGGAAAGGTCCATAAACCATTATTAAGAAGTGACCGAAGATATCAATGCTTGACCCAGTACAAGCATTGTGGAACTTGTGTCTCTTGGGGAAACTGCTAGGTACATGTGACCTAGATTGGCCACTGTTGGAAACAATACTGGGCTTGACGGACCTTGGTCTGACCCAGTATGGCATATCTTATGTTCTTATATGTTCTTATGCTTGCCCTCACCCTAATAGCTTCAGCCTACAACACCTACACACACCCTCCATACCCCTGCCTACTATGCATCTCCCACACTAGTTAACTAGCAAACATCCGCCATCATAATATTAGGCAATGTAACGCACAACACCTTATAAAAATGCCAACTGGAAATATGCAAAAACAACCCCTCACACAAATGCTCCAATGCGCACTCATAAACAAAATCATAATCATCAGAGACCTCCTTACAACCCACCACCTGGACATTATCTGCATAACAGAATCATGGCTTGCAAATACCGACTCCGTTCTCATGAATCAACTCATACCAAACAGATTCAGCCTCTTCCACTGCCCTTGATCACATCGTAGAGGAGGAAGGGTGCTAATACTCCAAACAACAAGCACCAAACAAAAAGCACAAAACCGGTCAGACACTATCATTGAAAAAGGCGACCAGCAACCCCATACTCGCCACTACTGTTAACTGCACACTAATGAATGCCAGATTGATTAGGAACAAACTACATACCATCTACGATTACATTTCAGACCACAAACTGGACATAGTATGCATCACCGAGACATGGCTTCCAGAAACGGACCAAGTCATATTGAACCAGATTACAATGCCTGACTTCACAGCATTCAGTTGTCCTAGAATAAACAAAAGAGGAGGAGGAGCACTAATAATGGTCAGAGGAAGCTACAGATTTAAACTCATATCCACATTCAACTCATCTGAATCAACCACTATAACCATCTCAAACCACTACATCAGCTTCTGTCTCATGTACAGGCCTCCCGATGCCAAGGACGAACATCTATCGGTGATACTTGAGTCAATATGCGCAATCAACAACCAGCAAAACCTCTCATTGCCCTGGGAGACTACAACCTAACCTCTGCACCAACAAAGGATACCAGAGCCTTTCTTAAAGCCTTGGAAGCACTTGACTACACGCAAACGGTCAATGCACCCTCACACCAACATGGGACTACACCAGACCTCATCTTCATACCAACTCAACTGTCCAAGTTGAACCAATTCACAAACCCAACACCCACGCTAGTTCCCTGGTCAGACCATCACGTCCTCACATTCTTTTTTTTTTTTTTTTTTTTTATTTAATAATTTTCAATCAACTTACAAAAGCAAAGTACAAGCAACTTAAGTGGTGTTATAGTATTAAAAAGAAAAACAATTGCAGTACAAACCATAAGGGGAAATGCATACAAACTAACAACACTTACATCTAGCCCTCTATATTGGGGAGATACAAAATTAGGAAATAAGAAAAGGAGAAAACATTAAGAGTTAAATCACTCTAGTTACTGAACAGCTTAAACAATCACTCCACACCCTCCCTACACGTCCTCACATTCACCTTACACCTAGAGGCCCCGACCCACCTCTACGATGAGAAAAACACACCAAGAAGATTCAAAGCCTACAACAAAGAAGCCTTCCTGAAGGAAATAATGCCGCACATTCAACAAGAATGCAACAGCTTAGATGAAATAATAGACAAATGGAACCACAGCATATCCAAAGATGCATCTGCACCAAGCAGGGATAACCCATCTTCCCACAGGAGAACCAAAGACCCCTGGTACTTCAACACAATCAGAGAAACAAAATGCTCCCTCAGACGAATAGAAAGGAAATGGAGACAAAACAAATCACCAGACACTCTGCACCAGTACAGAACTGAACAACAAAATTACAACAACCTGATCAACGAACACAAACAACAACACCATACTAACCTCATTATGAGAGCGGCAAATAAGCCAAGGGAACACTTTAGCATTGTGAAAAAACTCACTAAGGACAACTCTGGGCATGACACCCATCAAATTGACCCACAAGAATACGTAAACTTCCTAATGAACAAGAACACTGTGCAAGCCCCAGCAAGCACCACAGTGACATACAACCAAAATTGGACTGACACTCAACAAACCTGGAAAAACTTCACCATATCAACAGTACAGCACATAGAAGATATTGTGAATGCCCTGAATACAACCACGTCCCCATCAGATCCATGCCGTGGAATGGATCAAAAACTCCAAAGACCAACTATCCCAGCACATCCACAAAATTGTAAAGGAGTCCCTGCAACAAGGGCATGTGCCACAGGCACTCAAACATGCCATGGTACGACCCATCTTCAAGGGTGCAAGGCTGAGCACTACGGACCCAAAATCATACCGACCCATATCGAGTCTACCATTCATATCGAAGGTTATCGAAAAGGTGACTCAGAGGCAACTACAGGACTACATTGATCTGAAAGCTCCATTAGAGCCTCAGCAGCATGGATTCAAGCCACAGCACAATGTAGAAACACTACTCACATCCATTTTTGACAACCCGCTGAATTGTCTAGTCTAGACAATATAAAAAATGGATTTTTACTAGTATTCTTAGACATCTCAGCAGCATTCGACACAGTCTCCCACTCAATAATGCTAAACCGATTACAGGAGATCGGCCTATGCAACAATACAATAAAATGGTTGACATCCTATTTAAGTAACAGAACACAGCAAGTCAAATGCGACCAAAGAAAATCCTCACAGTTCCCTATCAACCAAGAAATACCACAAGGATCAGCTCTCTCATTCAACATCTACATCCAACCGATCTGTGGCATTATCAAATGCCACATGTTACAATATCACATTTATGCCAATGACATTATGGTGTATGCTCCAATAGACACACTCGTTCCAGACATGGCCCCCATGACTCATTGCCTCGAGGACATGAACAACTGGCTTGCAGATAACAACCTCAAAGTCAACTTTGACAAAACAGAAGCAATGATCATATCCAGAAATCCCAATTTTAACCCACCTCAAGCCATCAGCATCCTGAACCAAACCATACCATACCAATAAAGGACGAGGTGAAATACTTAGGTGTCACCCTGGACAGGAATTTAAACCTTCAATCACATATAAGCAAAACCACTGCAAAAGCATACCAACGATTGAAGCTCATCCGGAGACTCAAACCGATCCTCAGCCAGGACCATTTCCACACCATATGCCAGGCAGTCATCACCCCAGTACTGGACTACGGAAACTCCTTATATCAAGGACTGCCTAAGCAAGCTACCCCTGCATGCCAACTAGTGCAGAACACTGCAGCCCACATCATAACCGGCATAGCCAAAAATGAGCACATTACACCTCTTCTTCGGCAACTGCACTGGCTACCAATAACTGTACGGGCAAGATTCAAAATGACTATAAACATATTCAAGATCATACACCTATGCACAGCAGATATCCTCCACAGTTTGATAACCAGGGACACAATCAGCCGACCCAGACGAACTAACAACAGAAATAGACTCCGCAAACCCGCTGGATACCATAAAACAAAACAAGTTACCTCCATCAGAGCCATATCCCTCTCAGCATCGGCCCTCTGGAATTCCCTCCCGGATGAACTGCGGGACATAAATGACCTAAAGAATTTTAGCAAATCCCTCAAAACCTTCCTATTCATGGATTCGATCATTAGGCATGTAGGGATTCGATCATTAGGCATGTAGATAGCTGGGTGGCTGGTGGACGTTAGGATCGCCTGGTAACATGCCTGCCTGGTGCGAAGGTAGCGGACCTCATGCGCCACCTAGATAAGGTCTTAGATAGTGCTGGGGAGGAGTCTCCTATCCTGGTACATGTTGGTACCAATACATAGGAAAATGTAGTAGGGAGGTTCTGGAGGCTAAATTTAGGCTTTTAGGTAGGAAGCTGAAATCCAGTACTTCCAGGGTACCATTCTCCGAAATGCTTCCCGTTCCATGTGCAGGACACAAAAGGCAGGCAGAGCTCTGGAGTCTCAATGCGTGGATGAGACAATGGTGCAGAGATGAGGGTTTTGGATTTGCTAGGAACTGGGGAACATTCTGGGGAAAGGAGGGGCTCTTCCGAAGGGATGGGCTTCACCTTAACCGGGATGGAATCAGGCTGCTGGCACTAACCTTTAAAAAGGAGATAGAGCAGCTTTTAAACTAGATAATAGGGGAAAGCCAACAGTCACCCAAGAGCGCATGGTTCGGAAGAATGTATCCTTAAAGGATACTACCAAAAGTAGAGAGGTTCCAAAAAAGAGTAAAGTAGCCCAAATGCCCTCGAGTATGGAGCAGACAGAGCTTAAAGATCCCAAATTACCCATGCCTACAATAGCCAGATTAATATGAATAAAATACAGTCTCTAAAATGGTTGTATGCAAATGCTAGAAGTCTAAAAAATAAGTTGGGAGAGTTAGAATATATAGCACTAAATGAGAGGTTAGATATGATTGGAATATCAGAGACATGGTGGAAGGAGGACAACCAGTGGGACACTATGATACCTGGGTACAAACTATATCGTAATGATAGAGCTGATCAAATTGGTGGAGGGGTTGCACTCTATGTTAGAGAGGGCATTGAGTCAGAAAGGATTAAAGTTTTGCAGGAAACAAAATTTGCTGTAGAATCTCTATGGATTGAAATTCCATGTAAAAAGGGGAAGGTAATGGCAGTGGGGGTGTACTATCGACCGCCTGGCCAGAATGAACAAATGGATGACGAAATGCTCAAAGAAATCAAGGAAGCTAACAAACGTTAAAGCGCAGTAATAATAATAGGTGATTTCAATTACCCCAGTATCGACTAGGTCAGTGTCACGGGAGGACATGCTAGGGAGATAAAGTTCCTAGATGAAATATATGACTGCTTCTTGGAGCAGCTGGTTCAAGAACCGACCAGAGGGGAAGCCATATTAGACCTAGTCCTTAGTGGAACACCAGATCTAGTGCAAGAGATAAGGGTGGCAATAGTGATCATAGCATGATTGCATTTGATTTAATTAGTGGAGGAGGGATAGTAAAGAAATCCATTTTACTACCTTTTAACTTTTGAAAGGGAGACTATGATAAAATGAGGAAAATAGTTAAGAAAAAACTAAATGGAGCAGTTGCAAAGGTTAAAAACGTACATCAAGCTTGGGTGGTGTTGAAAAATACTATTTTGGAAGCCCAGACCAGCTGTATTCCACGCTTGAAGAAAAGTGGAAGAAAGTCCAAAAAACTGCCAGCATGGTTTAAAGGTGAGGTCAGAGAGGCTGTTGTTGCCAAAAAAGCATCTTTCAGGAAATGGAAAAAGAGCCAAACGACGAAACCTGGAAAGAAAAGCACTGGCAAGTCAAATGCAAGGCATTGATAAGGCAGGCAAAGGGAGAATTTGAAAAGAAGCTTGCTGCAGAAGCAAAAATGCAAAATAAAGACTTTTTCAAGTACATTAGTAGCAAAAAACCTGTGAGAGAGTCAGTTGGTCCATTAGATGATAGGGGGTTAAAGGGGTACTAAGAGGCGACAAGGCGATAGCGGAGAGACTGAATGAATTCTTTGCTTTGATCTTTACTGAGGAAGATGTAGGGATGTTACCCATGACTGAAGTGTTATTTAAAGGTGTGGAAGAATTGAAGGAAATATCGATACATCGGGAAGATGTATTACAACTATTAGATAAAATGAAGAGCAGCAAATCACCTGGGCTGGATGGTATACATCCAAGGGTGTTGAAAGAACTGAAATATGAGATTGCAGACCTGCTATTAGAAATCTGTGAACTTTTATTAAAATCATCTGTAATACCTGAAGATTGGAAGATCGCCAATGTAACGCCAATTTTTAAAAAGGGTTCCAAGGGTGATCCGGGAAACTACAGATCGGTGAGTCTGACGTCAGTACTGGGAAAAATGGTAGAAACCATCATAAAGAACAATATTACTCAGCATGTAGATAGTCATGGCCTAATGGGAGACAGCCAGCATGGCTTTAGACAAAGAAGATCTTGTCTTACTAATCTGTTATATTTTTTTGAAGGTGTGAATAAACAGGTGGACAAAGGTGAGTCGGTTGATATAGTGTATCTGGACTTTCAGAAAGCCTTTGACAAGGTCCCTCATCAGAGACTTTTGGCAAAACTAAAGAGTCATGGGATAGGAGGCAGTGTACTACTGTAGATCAGGAATTGGTTAAAAGATAGAAAGCAGAGGGTAGGGCTAAATGGCCAATTTTCCCAATGGAAAAAGGTGAATAGTGGTGTACCCCAGGGATCTGTGCTGGGTGCGCTGCTTTTTGACATATTCATAAATGACCTGGGAAAGGGAATAACGAGTGAGGTTATCAAATTTTCAGATGACACAAAACTATTTAAAGTTCTTAAAACCCAAGAGGATTGTGGAAAATTGCAAGAGGATCTTGATAAATTGGAAAACTGGGCATCAAAATGGCAGATAAAATTTAATGTGGACAAGTGCAAAGTTATGCACCTAGGGAAGAACAACCCAAATTATGGTTACACGATGCAAGGTTCCACATTGGGAACCACCACCCAGGAAAAGGATTTAGGCGTTGTAGATAACATGTTAAAACCCTCGGCCCAGTGTGCAGCGGCGGCCAAGAGAGCAAATAGAATGCTAGGTATCATAAGGAAAGGAATGGAAAGTAAAACAAAAGATATTATAATTCCTCTATATTGTTCCATGGTGCGACCACACCTTGAATATTATGTGCAGTTCTGGTCGCCGTATCTTAAAAAGGATAGAGCGTTATTAGAAAAGGTTCAGAGATGAGCCACCAAAATGGTAAAGGGGATGGAAGGATATTCCTTTGAAGAAAGGCTAAAAAGGTTAGGGCTCTTTAACCTGGAAAAGAGAAGACTGAGGGGAGATATGATAAGTCTATAAATTAATGAACGGAGTGGAACGGGTAAACGTAGATTGATTGTTTACGTTATCAGAATATAGAAAGACTAGGGGACATGCAATGAAGCTACAGGGTAAACTATTTAAGACTAATAAGAGAAAATATTTTTTCACTCAACGTGTAATCAAACTCTGGAATTTGTTACCGGAGGATGTAGTAAAAGCTGTTAGTGTAGCTGGGTTTAAAAAAGGTTTGGACAAGTTCCTGGAGGAAAGGTCCATAAACCATTATTAAGAAAGGACCCAGGATATCACTGCTTGACACAATACAAGCATTGTGGAACCTGTGTCTTTTGGGGAAACTGTTAGGTACGTATGACCTAGATTGGCCACTGTTGGAAACAGGATACTGGGCTCGATGGACCTTGGTCTGATCCAGTATGGCATATCTTATGTTCTTATCGGGAGGGCATTCCAAGCATCCACCACCCTTTCAGTGAAAATGTATTTCCTGACATTGCTTTTCAATTTACCCCCTTGCAGCTTCATGTTATACCCTCTAGTTTTACAGCTTCCCCGTCTTTGAAAGGTGTTTGTTTGTTCATTACCACCATCGTCTCCACTCCTGTCCAATCGGGACAGTGGGAGCTGCTCCCGTCCAATCCGGGCGGTGGGAGAGGAGGCAGAAAGGGCCATAAAGCGCGGCGTCCCTACCCCGAGGGAGCCGCTGTACCGCCAGCACCCGCCAGCACCCGACCACCATCGTCTCCACTCCTGTCCAATCGGGACAGTGGGAGCTGCTCCCGTCCAATCCGGGCGGTGGGAGAGGAGGCAGAAAGGGCCATAAAGCGCGGCGTCCCTACCCCGAGGGAGCCGCTGTACCGCCAGCACCCGCCAGCACCCGACCACCATCGTCTCCACTCCTGTCCAATCGGGACAGTGGGAGCTGCTCCCGTCCAATCCGGGCGGTGGGAGAGGAGGCAGAAAGGGCCATAAAGCGCGGCGTCCCTACCCCGAGGGAGCCGCTGTACCGCCAGCACCCGCCAGCACCCGACCACCATCGTCTCCACTCCTGTCCAATCGGGACAGTGGGAGCTGCTCCCGTCCAATCCGGGCGGTGGGAGAGGAGGCAGAAAGGGCCATAAAGCGCGGCGTCCCTACCCCGAGGGAGCCGCTGTACCGCCAGCACCCGCCAGCACCCGACCACCATCGTCTCCACTCCTGTCCAATCGGGACAGTGGGAGCTGCTCCCGTCCAATCCGGGCGGTGGGAGAGGAGGCAGAAAGGGCCATAAAGCGCGGCGTCCCTACCCCGAGGGAGCCGCTGTACCGCCAGCACCCGCCAGCACCCGACCACCATCGTCTCCACTCCTGTCCAATCGGGACAGTGGGAGCTGCTCCCGTCCAATCCGGGCGGTGGGAGAGGAGGCAGAAAGGGCCATAAAGCGCGGCGTCCCTACGGGCGCGCCCGCGCCTGAGGGCCTCGCCAGAGGGCCCTTTGGCGTGGCCCTTAGGCGGTGGCCATTAGCGTGCCCAATCCCATGGAAAATCTCCACAACGGGCAAGGCTTGAGCTCCCCTGATCGGGTCTGAGCTCGCCAACAATAGCAACATCATCAACTCCAACTCTGCTAAACAGGAGCTCCCTGGAACACAGGTAGACACACCGGCTCCTGTTCCCAGCCTCAACACCCGACAACCATCTCTGATATAGAAGAGACCCAACGCAGCAGACAGCTCAACAGGGCAAATACCGGATATTCAAAAGCTCCAGCAAACCGGCAAGAAAGAGACTACACTGCTTCAAAACCCCAGGTACTCTTTCACAACATGCCGCCCTTCCTAACACCCATCTACCTTCTCACTCCTCTCCTAACACTGTACCCCCACCCAAGCACACTCAGCAATCCTCTCTACGCAGACACACTGACAGGCACAACCCCTTCCGCACAGACACTGTACTCCCACCCAACCACACCTACTGACCTCCCATACACAAGAACCACAGGACTGCAACCCACAAACATCTACAACAACACGAACAACCCAACACACACACACCACACGCCAGCCAAAAGCACCAATCACATCAATCACCTGCACCTCTCCATCACACTCATAAACGCACGCTCCACCAGGAACAAATACCACATGCTCCAAGACCTGATCATATCTGAGAAGACCGACATCCTATGCATAACAGAAACCTGGCTAACAGAAACGGACACAGTAATAATGAACCAGCTGACACCAACCGGATACAGCTTTCATCACTGTTCCCGAACGCACGCAAAAGGCGGAGGAGTAGCCATCATCGCAAAGGACAACCTCCACCTGCGCACCCTCACCTCTGAAACCTCCGACGAAGCAGACATCCTTACCCTCACTAACAAAAACCTCACAATATGCCTGGTCTACAGAACACCCGCTGCAAACTCTGACTTACCAAGGATACTGCACCTGATCTCCGAAAGCATCGACCCATCAAAGGAACCAATTATACTAGGAGACTTCAATCTCCCATCCCTCCAAGACACACAAACAGAAACATTCCTTAACGCCATGACAGCAATGAACCTATCGCAGATCATAAATGAACCAACACACGAAAAAGGAAACACACTGGACCTCATATTCCTGAACTCCCAGGCATCCACCTCATGCAGCAGTCCAACAATCTCACCAGTCCCATGGTCAGACCATTACATCATCCACCTCTCCCACGCATATCGACCAAATACAAACAGAGGATACACTCAACACACACGAAGATTCAAAGCATTCAACAAAGAAGACTTCCTGACGCTGACCCTACCTAATCTACTTACGAACTCAAATAACCTTGATGACCTCATGGACAACTGGAACACCACAATCTCCTCAGCATCCAGAGCAACTGTAAACAAGACCAGCAACAAGCCCATCTCCTCAAAGGCCCGCTGGTTCACCCCTGACCTCCGGAAACTGAAAACAAAACTTAGAAGAACAGAAAGAAAATGGAGAAAAAACAAAAATGACAAAAACAAAAAGCAATACCTATATGAACTTGCTGCCTACCACTCAGAAACCGACAATGCAAAGAGAAACTACCACACCAAAATCATCACGACCGCTGCAAACAAACCTCGAGAACTCTTCCAAATTGCCAAAAAACTGACAAAGACACCAACCACTTCCGATCAACCCCCAGATATCCCCTCGGATCTCTTGGCCCGACAATACAAACAATTTCAGCAACCTCAACAACCTTACCGCTGCGCTACAGCCACAAGAACAAACCCAGGAATCACCATAAGCGCTAACTGGAACACATTCAATGACACCTCAAAGGAAGAAATATCCTCCACCATCTCCTGTCTGAACACCACTACCTCCCCACTGGACCCCTGCCCCACCGAATGGATAAAGAAAACCAAGGAAGACCTGAGTACCCCACTAACTCACATCGTAAACGAATCCTTTAAACAAGGATACATGCCAGATGCCCTCAAAACATCAATCATCCGACCAACCATAAAGAAGAACAACCTGGACCCCAAGGACCCCACCTCTTACAGACCAGTGGCAAGCCTCCCCCTCGCCACCAAGATAATAGAAAAGATAGTCCAACACCAGCTCCAAGATCATCTAGACACCAACGACATACTTGACCCACAGCAACACGGTTTCCGGCCACTACATGGAGTTGAGACCCTCATGACCATCCTAATGAACACACTCATCATCGGAACACAAGAGAAAAATTCAGGATACATCCTGATCTTCCTAGACATATCAGCGGCCTTCGACACAATCTCACACGAAATCCTCATACACAGACTACAAACAATCGGAATCAAAGACACTGTACTCCAATGGTTCAGGTCCTACTTAACTAACAGACAGCAACGGATTCGCACCTTCTCCACAACTTCGCCCCCCTACCAACAACTTCAAGGAGTACCCCAAGGATCCACCCTATCAGCCATGTTGTTTAACATATATCTCCGTCCACTATGCTCAATCATACGCACCCACAACATCAACTTCCACATCTACGCGGACGACATAATGCTCTACGCACCAATTACAACCACCAACCCAAAAAACGAACAGCTATCAGCCTGCTTCAACGACGTGGCCAACTGGCTACAGGAGAACAATCTATCCATCAACATAAAGAAAACCGAAGCCCTAATAGTAACAAAAGAACATGACTTCAAACCACCTACCCACCTCAACATGGGAACCACACAAATACAAATCCAGCCTCAAATAAGATATCTGGGCGTCATCATTGATCAAGCTCTCACTTTCAAACAACAAATCAACAAAACCGCTGGGATGATATTCCACAAAGCCAAAACTATCCAACGACTCCGGCCCCTCCTAGAACCTCACGACTTTAGGACAGTGATGCAAGCTGTGACACTCCCTCATCTGGATTTCTGCAACATAATCTATCATGGACTTCCTGCCTCGCACACCAACTCCCTCCGTACTGCCTTAAATACTACAGCAAGGATTATTCAAAATGCAAAAAAACGGGAGCACATCACCCCAATCCTAAGAGACCTTCACCTCCTTCCACTGCAAGCAAGAATCAAGTACAAAGCCATCTTACTCATCCACAAAACTATCCACCAAGCACGGAACACCTCACTACACTCCTTACTGCCTCGACCATCCCACAACAGATCAACCAGACATTCCTCCAATAACTCTATCGTTGTCCCCCACAAAAGAACCAAATCCACACAACGGACCTGCAACAGAGCATTCGAACTTTATGCTCCATCCCTCTGGAACTCTCTACCAAACCACATCAAGAACAACAACGACATCACATCATTTAAGAAACAGCTGAAGACAATCCTATTCCGTGAACATCTCTCAACAGAAACACCACCATGACCTAATACTTAGATTTAGCAGAAGTAAATCATGTCCATGTCTACCCATAATCATTAATTGTTGACCCTGGTGATGGCCCCACCCTAAAAGAAATTCCCCCTCCCTATGTTACATGTTACACCGCTTTGACCCGGTGAAAAGCGGGATAAAAATGCAGTTAAATAAATAATAATAATTAATACTTTTTAAGTATTTAAAGGTCTGAATCATATCTCCCCTATCTCTTCTCTCCTCCAGAGTGTACATATTTAGGTCTTGAAGTCTCTTCTCATAAGGCTTCTGACATAGGCTCCAAATCATTTTGGTCGCCTTCCTCTGAACCGTTTCCAGTCTTTTTACATCCTTTGTGAGATACGGTCTCCAAAACTGAACACAGTATTCCAAGTGAGGCCTCACCAGTGACTTGTACAGTGGCATTACTACCTCTTCCTTTCTACTGGTAATTCCTCTTTGTATGCAACCCAACATCTTCCTGGCTTTTGCCACTGCCTTGTCTCACTGTTCTGCCACCTTGAGATCCTCAGAAATAATCACACCGAGGTCTTTCTCCTGATCCGTGCACACCAACCTCTCTCCCCCTATCACATACATTTCCCTTGGAATTCTGCTTCCCAAGTGCATGACACTGCACTTCTTCACATTAAATCTTAACTGCCAAGCATTAGACCAATTTTCCAGCTTTTGTAGATCTTTTCTCATGTTATCCACTCCCTCAGGGGAATCCACTCTCTTGCAAATTTTCGTTCATAGTTATTTCCTGTTCTATGTAATTGAGTATGTACCTGTTTGTACCTCTTAAAACTGTTCTTCCATGTAAACCGCAATTGATCCTTGGAAATTGCTGTATAAAAATTACTGTTAAATAATAAATAAATAATAAAAAGACATACTTTTCCATTCAGTCCTTTAGCAATATCACTCACAAATACATTGAGCAGTGCCGGTCCCAGGACCGAACACTGGGGCACCCCACTGATCACCCTCCTTTCATCCGAGTGAGCTCAATTTACCATCAACTTCTGATATCTGTCAGTCAACCAATTTCTGATCCAGTTTACCACCTTGGGTCCCATCCCCAAACTATTGAGTTTATTGCTAAGTCTCCGATGAGGAACAGTATCAGAGGCGTTGCTGAAATCCAGGTAGATGCAATCCATCACATGCCCCTGATCTAGTTCTCTGGTCAGCCAGTCAAAGAACTCAATCAGATTTGTTTGGAAAGTTCGTCCTTTGGTAAAATCATGTTGCCTTGGATCATGCATCCTGTTGGTTTTGAGAAAGTCCACTATTTCCACTTTCAGGAGCGCCTCCATTACTTTTCCTGCCACCGAGGTAAGGTTCACCGGCCTGTAGTTTGTCACTTCTTCCCTGTCACCACTTTTGTGAAGAGGTACCACATCAGCCCTCCTCCAGTCCTGAGGAACTTCTTCTGTTTCCAAGGAACTGTGAAAAACATCCTTTAACGACCCTGCAAGAACCTCTCTGAGCTCTAATTATATAATTCCCTGTCCAAGATGGAAGTTCAGCTGCAGTCCTTTAATACTGTTCAGGTGACTTCCATTAAGGACTCTTTGTTGGTTCAGACTCGATTGGAGGCATTAGAAAATGCCTGTCGGGCGCAGAACCTGCTTTTTTAAAATTTTCTGGTGACACGTTTGCTTTCACTGGAGATTTTGCTTGCTAAGTATTTTTCTGTGGTCTTAAAGTTACCTGATCCTGTAGATATAGCTCATATACGAGTATTATGTACCTTCCAAGGTTTGGATTTCTGCGGAGGGGGAGGGGAGGTTTGATACCCTCCGCTCTCCAGATAGTCCGAACCTGACCCAATTTTTGGAAGATTCTACAGATAATATTATAAAATGGAACATTTTATTGGTAATGTTTCCTGCTGAAGCAGTGATACTGAAGTTGTTCTTTAAATATAAAGATGTTCCTTTTTCTGGACAAAAATTGAATGTTTTTCCTGATGTGACCCGTTATACACAGGCTCGCAGTAAGCTGTTTTTAGCTTTGAAGCCGTGAGTTGTTGCTCTTGGGGCAGTTTTCTTCCTGTGGTTTCCTTGAAGATGCATGATTACTCTCCAAGGGCAGGTTTATGTTTTTCTTGATCCATCTTACTTGGAGAAGTTTTTGGAAGACAAGCAGTGCTAGTGGGGTCGTTTAGGGTATGTAATGTTTATCCTCTTGAGGTAGCTTTGCTGGATTTCCTTATATAAATTTACAACTATGATCTTTTTGGCTCAATCTTCATAATGGGGGCTAAGTTTTATGATGCCATGTTTTGATTGCTTGTATTCAATTTACTTGTTTTTGTGTATTGGCACCTTTTTTCTTGTTTATGTGGATGTACACTTCTCTAAAATCAAATTAAAAAAACAATAGCGATGGTCACCATCGCGTCTCCGCTACTGATCCAATGTTGATGGATGATCATTTTGCCTATGCCCTGAGACATCAGAACCGTAGAAGCTCGAGGCCAGCTCCTCCTGCAGCCAATGGGATTTGGCCAGTTCTAGGCTTGGTATAGACCCTGAGGGTCCCGATGGCAGGGGTTACAGGCTCAGCATCGAGACCTGGGCCATTGAGGGCTTTGAAATGCCTGATTCCAGTCTCAGTATTGAGACCTGGGCTCCTAAGGACCTTGAGGCCACCGACATGGATGCCTCCAGGAGTGCAGCCAAACTCCTCTCGATGAACAGCACTGCTCGAGGGAGATGGAGTATGTGTAGGTAGACTTCAGTACAGGACTCTGCACCACCATCCCAGACATTAGAACTGGAAGGTCTCCAGAGGCTGAAACCTCGGTAGCACTCTGGAACCGTTCTTGTGCTTTGGAGGTGGATTCCTCATGGTAGGGCTGTTTAGCTGGTCGCTCTTTGTTCTCAGGATCAGCCAGAGGGAGTTCCGTTGTCACTGTCCAAGGGATTGATCCTGGGAATCTGCATTGGTCCTCGACGTTGAAGGTTGAGATGCCAATGTGGTATTGATGGTTGGCTGTTTTTTACCATGGCCTCTCAGTTCCAAGGGAGCGCAGGAACAGTGCGAAGAACAGGAGCCCCAAGAATGTGTTGACATCGAAAAAGAGTGTACTGAGGCTGCTAAGTCAGATCCAAAAAAACTCTTGCATTGCTTTTCCCATTTTTTTTGTCCGTTACCTTGTCATTTGCTGACACAAATTACAAGAGTCCAGGTTATGGTCAGCACACAAGCACTGTAAGCACCAATTGTGCTTATTGGTGGCTGAAATAGTGCGGTTGCAGTTAGTACATTTTTTAAAACCGCTGGCTGGCTTCTCCATGTCAGGAAACACAGCCTTTGCCAAGAAAAGACTCAATGGTGGCCTACACTGATGAAAAAACCCGTTGGAACTGTGAGGTAAAAAAGAGAAAATAAAAGATAGTGGAAGTGCCAAAAAAGGGCATTGGTGTTGACGAGCAACGGTACCGAAGTAGATGGAAAGGCAAAAAAAGAAAATAAGCACCTGAAATGGCACAGAAGAAAAAAGTTTTATCTGAGGTGACAGGACAAGCATCCATAGAGCTCCATGTTAAAACTAAAACTGAGGAAAATCACTGGGAAGGCATGCATACATGTGCAAAGGGATTCTCTCAAATGCTTCCTATTGGATGCTAGGAAGTGTTCCCATGCAGGCTCCATTAGGGGACATTACCCATATTTGAAGACCACATTCCTGCTTGTTCCTGGAGATGATAATTATCCATGGCTGCCAATTTCGACTGCTGCAGGGCTTGAGCAACTTAGACCGATGATACAGTAGGTGAACAGGGATATCGGTGGCTGGGTCTTGGCTGTTGGTAGGCTGCCATTTATTTACTTATTTAGCTGCATTTATATCCTGCTTTTCACTGGGTAAAAGCGGTTGCCCCTCCGATATCCTGAGGACACGCTTTCCCCCCTTTGGGGCATTTTTGAGGGATGCTCATGGAGATCCCCATCATTCTCGATGCCATGTCTCCATAGGCTCTGACGCCGATGCAGCAGAGTCTTTACTCAAAGTTCTGTGTGGTGACTACTCTACGTCAAAGAAAACACAGTCGAATACTTCTTCAACTTTGGGTGGAAATCAGTCAATGGCCAATGCTCCGGGGCACTACAGGTGCTCGGCTCTAATTGAGCTTGAGAGCTCCTTGGTGTCGATGCACTGCCAGCGTCTGATGCAGCCTCGGAAGCCATAGTGACCAATGCCACCAATGCCAATGGTTCAGATTTCTAAACATAGTAACATCCTATATGACGGCAGATAAAGACCAACATGGTCCATCTAGTCTGCCCACCAAGGCGGCAATAGTAGGTGCACCTGCCGATCCATGCAGGTCGCCCCTCCCCATGCCTTTGTTTAGGGGTGCACCCATTGCTCCGTGTAGGTCACCCCTATTTGTTGAGATATAAGAGATGATTATGTTTATTTTCATTTTATCCTGTTGCTATAAAGGGATCCATTGTGTCTGTCCCATGCCATTCTGAATTCTGTCACTGTATTTACCCCCACCACTTCCATCGGGAGGGCATTTCATCAGCAGCCATTTACATCTAGCTGCCCAATTGGGGCAGCCGCGTGGCTATAAAGAAAGCAGCGCCATCGGGCGCTTGCAGAGACGCTCTCCCGCCACCAACCCGACCATCAGAGGCAGCAGCCAGCATTGGAGGCAGCAGCCATTTACATCTAGCTGCCCAATCGGGGCAGCCGCGTGGCTATAAAGAAAGCAGCGCCACCGGGCGCTTGCAGAGACGCTCTCCCGCCACCAACCCGACCATCGGAGGCAGCAGCCAGCATCGGAGGCAGCAGCCATTTACATCTAGCTGCCCAATCGGGGCAGCCGCGTGGCTATAAAGAAAGCAGCACCATCGGGCGCGCCCACACCTGAGGGCCTCGCCAGAGGGCCCTTTGGCATGGCCCTTAGGGGGAGGCCTCAATCCATCAACCCTTCATGCTAACTAACAAAAGCTCCCTCTTGGAACGGAGTCATCATCCCTTGGCAGGAAAAGGCAAGTCACCTAACCTTCTCTGACCAAAAACCTTAAGCGCTAAGACCTGGAAATAGACATTCAGACAGAACATGGTCTATACTGCACTACTATGTAACTATTCCAGACAAACATATGCTACTAAGTAACATATTCCATCTGCTCATAAGCGGGCGTTAGTCTGACTCTCTCAGCTACTTTAACATAACCTGATGTTACCATTGTTATCTGAAATAGCTGCCTGGAATTGTGTAGCTTGCCTTAAATTAAGATCTGCTACTCTCCTTTGTTACTGTTTGCATATCCTTCTGATTGCCATTGATACCAGAAATAACAGCCTTGATCTGCTTAGCTAGCCTTAATCTGCATAATTTGCTATCTTACCACCTACATCTCCTACTGTTTGTCATTCACACCCGAAACAACTGCCTGAACTGCGTAATTTGCCATTTCCTTGGGATTTACACCTGACATCTGAACACCACAAGCCAACCATACTCCCTGCCGGTAAAACAGCATAAGGGACCCAGGTCTGAAACACCCTAACCACCAGCATACAAACCACCATCCAGTTCTGTTTCAAGCTACTCGCACAATATGGCCCTGTCAAACATTGTAACAGTGGTCCTATATTTCTTCTCTATAGGCCTAAGCAGTGTTACGGACCCACCTTCTAGCCACATTCCAATTCTCCAAAATCACAAGAGGAGATGGGCAAATAACACACTCCACGATTCATGGGAAGCCACCCGCACTCTCCACCACCATCTCTTACACATTGCACTACAACACAATAAGAAAACAAAACATGAGGAAACCCCCCCCCCCCGCAACCCCTGAGATGTGCGCTCATAAATGCCCGATCTATTCGCAAGAAATGGCCAGTCATTCCCGAATTGATACTACTCCATAACCTCGACATACTCCTGATCACAGAGACATGGCTCTCCAGTGGCGACAATGTCCTCATCAACCAGCTCCTTCCCTCCAAATTTTCAATCCATACATGCCATAGAAACGGCAAGAGAGGAGGCGGAGTACTCGCCATCACCAAATCGGACCTCCAGTTCCTCCTAAGAAATGCAACCAGCACATCACTCCTTGACACAATCACAATAGCAAACAAGAGCTGTGCTATCAACCTTCTATATAGGGTCCCATCAGCAGACCCAGATGCCCTCTCCGCAATAATCGACCTTGCATCCAATAATCAAAACCCACACACTCCAAGCTGGATCCTAGGAGACTTCAACTTACCTTCCTTACAAGACTCCCACACCTCAGCTTTTCTCGATGCCCTTAAGGATCTAGGGTACAGACAACTGATCAAAGAACCTACCCACGTAAAAGGAGGCATCCTGGACCTGATATTCACTCCTCAGGCAACCCTCAGCACACCCAAGACCCCTGAGCTTTCAGTTACTGCAGTTCCCTGGTCTGACCACAAGTTGATCCGATTCCAAATTCCCTTGCCCAGCCACAATCGGAAGGAAGCCAGAACAATCAGCAGCTATGCCAAGGCTCCAACACGAAGATTTCAGGCTTTCAACAAAGAACTGATACTGAGCACAGCACACCCACTAATCACCTCGACAGCACACGATCCTGAAGCTCTGGTCTCCGAATGGAATGAAACACTCAGTTCAATTGCTCTACGTCCGCCAGCTACCATACCTCCAGGGAAATGATCATCGGCAGCCTGGTACTCTGCTGAGCTGAAATCCTCTCGCACCCTCCTAAGGAAGCTGGAGAGACGCTGGCGCCGCTCACACACAGCAGACGATCAAAGAGCATATAACTCCCACCTGGCAGCGCACCACAAAGCGGTAACAATGAACATGAGACGATTCCACACAGACACGCTAAAAAGATCCTTAAACAAACCACACGACCTGTTTGCCCTCGTCAAGGACCTAACAAAGGAGCCAACCGCGGAGCAAGCAATCGTGATCCACCCTGAAGAATTTGCGGACTATCTACAGTCCAAGCTATGCCAGACCAGCAATGCCTCAACACCTGACACCTCCCTTGAGCCTAGTTATCAAACACTCCTCACCATCTTCTCCACACCTCCCAAGCAGCGCATTGAAGACACCATAGCTGCAATCAACATGACTACTGCTCAAACTGACCCCTGCCCTGCATTCTGGATTAAAGATCTACGGTCTGACTTCAGCCCCATAATAGCCAGAATCATGGACCAATCCTTTGCAA
Source organism: Ichthyophis bannanicus (assembly GCA_033557465.1). Lineage (NCBI taxonomy): Eukaryota > Metazoa > Chordata > Amphibia > Gymnophiona > Ichthyophiidae > Ichthyophis > Ichthyophis bannanicus. Next base: position 26,032,758 of record CM066035.1, read on the forward strand.
CAGGTACATTCCCGCAACCTCTCAAACACACATCCATAAGACCGCTACTAAAAAACAGCAAACTTGACCCACAGAAGGTAGACTCCTACAGACCGATATCGAGCATACCCCTGCTGGCAAAAATAATTGAGAAGGAAGTCCAGATGCAAATTCAAGAACACATTGAAACCACTGCACCACTGGACCTTTGCCAACATGGCTTCAGAGAGGCCCATGGAGTTGAAATGCTCCTTACCACACTATTCAACAACTTAATAGCAGGAATGGACAACATTCGCCAAGGTTTTGTCCTCATATTCATGGACATTGCAGCTGCGTTCGACTCGGTGAGACATGAGCTTCTGCTGGAACGGCTCAAGGAGAAGGGAATCACTCACATAGCGCTAGATTGGTGCAAATCCTACCTTTCAGATTGATGGCAGCATGTACGTTCCGGGGCAACCTCATCAGATCCTTTCCACCTGAAGCAGGGTGTCCCGCAAGGTTCCTCCTTTCAGCCTTGATGTTCAATGTATACATGCAGCCCATCTGCAACCTTATCCGGACATTCAATGTCAACTGCTTGATATATGCAGACGACGTGCTGCTATACATGACTTTCTCAACTGAAAATCCAGACCTCTCTCCTCTGACAAACTGCTTTAATGCAGTATCCGACTGGCTCCAATCCCAAAACCTCAGGATCCAACACAGGAAAATAGAAGTACTCTTCATGACAAGGAATCCAAACTTCTCCACACCACCCTTTTTAAGAGTCAAGGAAGCAGATCTCCAGACCAAGCCTACGATCAGATACCTCGGTGTCACCTTGGATCAGAGACTAGACATGAAGGTACACTTAGGCAATGTAGTTAGTTATAAATAATAATAAATTTCAAGCATCCACCACCCTTTCAGTGAAAAGTATTTCCTGACATTGCCTTTCAATTTACCCCCTTGCAGCTTCATGTTATGCCCTTTAGTTTTACAGCTTCCCCATCTTTGGAAGAGTTTGTTCATTAATATTCTTTAGGTATTTAAAGGTCTGAATCATATCTCCCCTGTCCCTCCTCTCCTCCAGAGTATACATATTTAAATCTTCATGTCTCTTCTCATAAGTCTTCTGATGCAGGCTCCAAATCATTTTGATTGCCTTCCTCTGAACAGTTTCTAGTCTTTTTATATCCTTTGCGAGATATGGTCTCCAAAACTGAACACAGTATTCCAAGTGAAGCCTCAACAGTGACTTGTACAGTGGCATTAGTACCTCTTCCTTTCTGCTGGTAATTTCTCTTTGTATGCAACCCAGCATCCTTCTGGCTTTTGCCACCACCTTGTCGCACTGTTTCGCCACCTTGAGATCCTCAGAAACAAACACTCCGTGGTCTTTCTCCACGTCCATGCACACCAGCATCTCGCCCCCTCTCATGTACAATTCCCTTGGATTTCTGCTTCCCAAGTGCATGACACTGCACTTCTTCACATTAAATCTTAACTTCCAAGCATTAGACGATTCTTCCAGCTTTTGTAGATTTTTCCTCATGTTCTCCACTCCCTCAGAGGAGTCCACTCTGTTGCAAATTTTCGTGTCAGCTGCAAAAAGACAGATTTTTCCATTCAGTCCTTCAACAATATCATTCACAAATATACTGAACAGTACCGGTCCTAGGACCGAAACCTGGGGTACATCGCTAATCACCTTCCTTTCATCCAAGTGCGTTCCGTTTACCATCACCTTCTGCCAGTCAACCAATTTCTGATCCAGTTCACTACCTTGGGACCCATCCCCAAGCTGTTGAGTTTATGTATAAACCTTCTATGAGGAACAGTATCAAAAGCTTTGCTGAAATCTAGATAGATCACATTCATCGCATGCCCTTGATCTAGTTCTCTGGTCACCCAGCAAAGAACTCAATCAGATTTGTTTGGCAAGATCTTCCTTTAGTACAACTATGTTGTCTTGGATCATGCAACTTGTTGGTTTTGAGAAATTTTATTATTCCCTCTTTCACGAGCGCCTCCATTGCTTTTCCCGCCACCGAGGTATGGCTTACCGGCTTGTAGTTTGTCACTTCTTCCCTATTACCACTTTTGTGCTTCATGCTGCTTCTCATTGTGCTTCATGCTGCTTCTCATGACCCATGAGTCCTCTTTTTGTCATCGGCAAACACAAATTACAAGAAGAGGGCTGATGATTGGGTCCCACATACTGTAGGGACCAATTATGGTTATCGAGAGCCTTATCAGACAAGCTAACGGCAAGTATAGGATACTCTTCTTGCCTACACATGGCTCCCAGCACCACCCCCAAGTCCTCATCACTCATCAGTGCCTCCGTTTAGGTTTAAAAGAGCCACGCTTCAGGCGCATAATCATTTCTTCGGCTCCACACAAGATGCCCTGGATCAAGGTGATTCTCGGGGGAGGCATTAGGACAGGACAACGGCACATTTGAGAGTCTCATCGGACAGCTTAAGGGTCCAATAAGCACCTCCTGATAACACTGGTTAACAAATTTTTACAAAACTCATGTTACTGAAATAAAAATAGTCATTTCATATCAATATTTATATGCTGAACACGAATATGACAGTGAAATTGCAAAGTTGGCTCTAGTTTTTTTGTAATCTACAAGAATTAATGTTTACATCACAAAATGCATGTCAATAGTAGATATAATAGGCCTTCGGTTAATACCTGTAAAAAAAACAAGTCATAGACTACTTCGTAGATTTTTTCGCCTGTCTCTTGTACAGCTGTTCGGGAGCTTCTCTGGGGAGTGTCCAGCAGTAGTCAGCAAGCATTGTAGTGGACCATTTTCCCTGGTATCTTTGCTCCATCATTGCTATATCCTGGTGAAAACGTTCGCCCTGTTCATCACTAACCATACCACAGTTGTCAGGAAAGAAATCGAGATGGGAATCAAGGAAATGGATCTTTAGAGACATATTGCAGCCAAGTTTCTGATACTGCATCAGCATGTCTTCTACTAGTTCCTTGTAGTTTTCTGCCTTAACATTACCGAGAAAGTTTGTTGACACTAGGCGATTGTAGATGATTTGCGTAGTCCTGTGGGTGCGGCATGGGTGAATGAGTTGTAGCTGGATCACCTGTTAAGGATTTTACGATATTGAAAAGGTCGTGAGGTTTGTTTATAGACCGCATTAATATCTCCGAGTGGTACTGTTTTCTCTTATCCATCGTCATTTTTCGGTGAGTTTGTAGGTATGAGGTGTATGCACAGAGTACCGCAGAGGTCCGGGAGTAACGCCACTGTCTCTCAAATCTGTGCAGCTGAAGGAGGGATCCTCGTAGCTCTTGTGTGAACCATGGGGTATGTTCACGTTTAGTCGAAACTCTGTTAGCAGCTGGGAGGCAGGCAGCGGCTCTAAGAGCATTGTCCCAATTGGATACTAAATCGTCTGGTGAGAATGGGGCGCTGGAGAGTGCAGGTAAAATCTTCTCCAGGGCTTCTTCCTTAACGAAGGGTCGGAAACGTGTTGCTAAGGTTCTCGGGGGGTGCTCTGCTTTATTTTATTTATTTAACAAATTTTTTTCTATACCGCAACCTTCCGAGGATCAGGTGCGGTTTACATAAAACAGTTAAGTAAACTGAGAGGCATTTCTGTCTTTACATTGAACAATCACATGAACTATGTGCAGTTAACATTTGAACTTTTAACTTTTAAACTTTTAAACTATTTGGAACTATGTACAATAAACTATGTATAGATATAGTAGGAGATGTTCAACAGTATAATCATAATAGGCAGTATTGAGGTCAGGATATCTTTAGGCCTTGCGGTATTGATCTACTTGTGTTGTGTATTTTATCCCTTTTCATATAGAAGTTGAGTGTTAGTTAACGTACCGTAGTAGGAGGTAAAAAGGTGTGTTTTTTAAGTTTTTGCATAGATCTTTGAAGTTGGTTATGGCTCTGATTTCATCGGGTAGCGAGTTCCAGAGCGTGGGGGCTGCATGGGAGAATGCCTTTTTATTTGTTGTTTTTTTGGACTTAGTAAATTCTTTTTTAAATTCTTTACTGCAATCAACGGTGAGGTAGTTGGTGGGGATGTGGAATAGAAGTTATTTGTGGTCAGACCAGGGTACAGGGGTTATGGAGGTAAGAAGGCTTTGGGTTGAGTTGGCTGCAGACTTGGAGCGAAGATCAGGTCCAGTTTGCTTCCTTTACTATGTGTGGGAGCGTTGGTAAGTTGTTCATAGACCAGTTGGGACATAGCTTCAAGGAAGGCTGATGAGTGAGTGACTTGTAAGGAAGGCAAGTTGAAATCTCCTACTAGCCAATCTGGAGATCACATGTTAAGGGAATTACAGGCGATGTCGATTATAGTCGGTAGGTCATCTGGGGACGATGATGGAGCTCGGTATAGTAGGTTGATCGTACAGTGCTTATTTGAGATGGAAAGAGCGTCCAGGTGGGGTGTGCTGGTGGTATTGTTTAACTTAAGCTGGAGGGAAGATTTGGCAAGGATGAGTGTGCCGCCCGTTCTCTGGTTGGACCTATGGCAGACAAAGATGGAGAAGTCTGGCGGTAGAAGCTGGTTGATGATAACATTGTCACTGTCGGTTAGCCACGTCTCAGTTATCAGCAATATATGTTTATGTTTATGTTTATTAAAACTTGATTAACCGCCCTTCAATAAAATCAAAGCGGTGTACAATAAATAAAAACCAATAAAAACAAGGCACAGAGCCGGAAAGGAAAATAAATTTACAATTTAAAAAGCAGAGTGGGGTGGGAAACAGTTGGGGAGGCAGAATAGAGCTATGAGGGGGAGAGGAGGTGGGGAGGTTGAAGGCTAGGGAAAAAAGGTGGGTTTTTAGCTGCTGTTTGAATGCTGCATGGCAAGGTTCTAAGCGGAGGGAAGTGGGAAGGGAGTTCTAGAGTGCGGGGTCTATGAAGAAAAAAGCTGAGGAGCGAGTGGATTGAAGATGGGCAGCAGAGGGGGGGGGGGAAGGGTAAGATGATTTAGATGGAACGAGCGGGGGGTGTGCCTGGGGGTGTGAAAATGAATGAGGTCAGCTAGGTATTGTGGGGTACTGGTGTGAAGGGCCTTGTGAACCAAAGTGAGTAGTTTATATTGGGAGTGAAAGGAAACGGGCAGCCAGTGTAAATGGATAAGAAGAGGGGTTATGTGGTGATGAGAGGATGAGTGAGTGAGAAGGCGAGCGGCGGTGTTTTGGATTCTCTGAAGGCGATGAAGTTGGGAGGAGGTTAGGCCGGTGAGGATAGTTAGAGAAGTCGACCCGGGACATAACCAGGGAGAGAAGTAGTGTGGAAAGAGCAGAGGTGGAGAGGAAAGGACGAATGGCACGGATTTGACGTAGAAAATAGAAAGAGGTTTTGGTGATGTAGGAAATATGAGCGTGAAATGTGAGGTCCGAGTCAAGGCTGTGGGCAAATAGCCGGATGTTCAGACAGCAAACTCATTGGTTTGGACATTCCTCTCCTTTCCAACTTAAATTTTACATTCAGGAAAGATCTTAAAACCCATCATTTTACCGAACATTTTGGTAACGCTAACATGCCTAAAATACTGCCATCCTAAGCTCTTGCCATACTCTTAGGGGTACGTTTACTAAACCATCTTAACGTAGCAGCGGCGACGTTATTGCGCGATACGTAATGTTATCGCACGGTAACGTAACATTATTGCATGATACCGTCTCCGGCAGCAGTGAGGTGCGCAGAGGGAGGAGAAAGGCATCCCAGAGGGTGGAGTAAGGCTCCCCAGGGACGGAGAGAAGGGGTCAATGGGCGGGGAGTGGATCCATGCACACTAACGCCGTGAAATAAAGCTCTGAAAATTAGCGTCAGTGAAAACCTTGCGCTAGGCATATTTGCAGGACAGAGAAACCATTTCAGTCAGCAATGTGCAGCAAAGGGAGGGAAACCCAGAAAAGTGATAGTAGTGATACATGTGCAGGAACCAAAAAAGCAAATAAACATATAAAATGACCAGAACCACATTTGAAATCCCAATAACCAAGCTGGCCAATAGTGATATTAATGATAAACATAAAGCAACACTACTAACAAAGCATAAAAAGGAAGATATCATGTTTGGAAGGGTCTATGCTCTGTCCCACTACAAAGTGAATGATCCCACACTGAAACAGCGGTGATCAGGGTTGTTGTCGTTTATATTGGGCAGGTTCCTGATCGTGTCCCCTGTCTAGTCCCGAGACCTCTGGGTTGCCCATCTTATCCAGCAGCTTGGAGACTGAGAAAATCCTCTTTTTTGTGACATCACCAGTATATCCCTCCGGTGTCCACCTCCTGCCACCAGTTACCTCAGTCTCCAAGCAGCTAGATAGATGGGAGCCCGGGGGTCTGGGCTCACTAGAGAAACAGTGGAGTTTTAACAGGACAGGTTTAGTTGGGTTTGATTTTATTTAAAGACCCTTTTTATTTGAGGGTCTGTGGCTTTAAGTTTTGTAACAGATCAGCTCGCTCTTCTTTCCCTCCTCCCTCTGCCTCCCTGAAACTTACTGCCTATTCTTCTAAACGGGGCCTGCTGTCTCAGAAAGCCTGAAGCACGGCAGCCCGGTATCACCCGGAGGTCGACAGGGGCAGACATCGGGGAACGGAGCTAGCCGGCGCCACGCAGAAGTCCTGCCTGCCAGCACGCCTGGCGGCTCCTTCTCGCTGCACACGATTTGGTTACATGATGGTTACACAATGCAAGGTTCCACATTAGGAACCACCACCCAGGAAAAAGATTTAGGCGTCATTGTGGATACCATGTTAAAACCCTCGGCCCAGTGTGCAGCGGCGGCCAAGAGAGCAAATAGAATGCTAGGTATGATAAGGAAAGGAATGGAAAATAAAACAAAAGATATTATAATGCCTCTATATCGTTCCATGGTGAGACCGCACCTTGAATATTGTGTGCAATTCTGGTCGCCGTATCTTAAAAAGGATATAGCGATTTTAGAAAAGGTACAGAGAAGAGCCACCAAAATGGTAAAGGGGATGGAAGGATACTCCTATGAAGAAAGGCTAAAAAGGTTAGGGCTCTTTAACCTGGAAAAAAGACGGCTGAGGGGAGATATGATAGAAGTCTATAAATTAATGAATGGAGTGGAACGGGTAAACGTAGATCGATTGTTTACGTTAGCAGAATATAGAAAGACTAGGGGACATGCAATGAAGCTACAGGGTAAACTATTTAAGACTAATAAAAGAAAATATTTTTTTCACTCAACGTGTAATCAAACTCTGGAATTTGTTACCGGAGGATGTAGTAAAGGCTGTTAGTGTAGTTGGGTTTAAAAAAGGTTTGGACAAGTTCCTGGAGGAAAGGTCCATAAACCATTATTAAGAAGTGACCGAAGATATCAATGCTTGACCCAGTACAAGCATTGTGGAACTTGTGTCTCTTGGGGAAACTGCTAGGTACATATGACCTAGATTGGCCACTGTTGGAAACAGAATACTGGGCTTGATGGACCTTGGTCTGACCCAGTATGGCATATCTTATGTTCTTATGTTCTTATGTTCCAGCATTCTGCCTGTCTGCCATTGCCTTATGTGATGCATACAGATCTGCATTGACTGCCCTGTAGGGTGCCTGTTCCAGCAAGACTGGGGTTGATGGTCCTCTCTACTGCCACCATTGCAGAGATGTACAATGTGGATCTGTTGGTGGGAGATCCTGTCCCCCCACCCTGAGCCATAGAGGGTGGGGTGGGTTGGGTGGTGCTACATAATCCGCTTTTGGGTCTAAACTCCCCCCCTTCACCTATAACATGTGACCATGGCACCCACACAGGATATGCACTATTCTGGGTGCATCATAATCCACAAGGGCTAGACGTGACTGGGAAATACAGATGGACACAGGTGTATCCTAGATGTGTCTGCAAGGACTACTTATCACACACTGGCACTGATGGGGACCTGCAGCATAGCCTATCTCAGCCAAGCCAGGTGCTGCGGACCTGGTGCTGGGTGCCCCACCTCACCCTCAGGATGAGCACAGGACCTGCACAATGTCACGTTCTGTAGCTACTCTGTGCCAGTAACACACACGGTCAGTTCCCTCTACCAGGCGTAGGTGCTGTGGGGGTGCATACCCCATTATGTGATCAGCTGTAGACTGCTGATCTGCATGTGCAGTGCATCATGGGTACGGGTGGGTTTACCCTATCCTGGTAACCACAGCAGACAGTTTGTGTGGTGACCTACAGTCTTTCTGTAGCCAGTCAGCAGTGTGGTAGTAGCTATAGAGATGTAGCCTACTAGTTACTTCAATGTCTGTAGAGGTAGAGGTCATGGGTTTGATCCCGCAGTGGTGCAATATAAAAACGCTGTCTGAGGCATTTTCTTTTAATTTAAATCAGTGTTGCCAGCAGAAACACCCTCACAGTGCTGTAGCCTAAGGTGTATAGGGCGCCCTGTAAGGCGCCTTATACAGCGCCCTATAGGGCACATTATAGGATGCCTTGGCAGACAGGGCACTTTATAATGTGACCTATGGGGCGCCTTATAGGGCGCCTTTATGAGGCACCTTAGGATACGGCACTGTGAGGGTGTATTTGCTGGCAGCACTGATTTAAATTAAAAGAAAATGCCTCAGACAGCCTTTTTAGATTGCACCACTGCGGGATCAAACCCATGACCTCTGCCTCCACATAGGGCCGGCCCCTCCATAGAGCAAGAATGTTTTTTGCACAGGGCCCCGCGTTTCAGGGGGCCCCGCGCAAAGAACATTCTGCTTTTTTTTTTAAATGACACAAAAAAAATAAAAAGCTGGCTCTGGCTGCTGCCGCGGACGCGGCAGAATGCAGTGTCCCGCGGGGCCCCCTCCGCCCGCTAAGCCCCTCTGCAAGGGCTTTCAGATTCGCGAGGGAGAGCGTCTCCCTCGCGTCTCTGTTAAGCCCGCAGGGGCTAATGGGAAATTTCCCATCAGTCCCTCGCGTCTAAAGGGGCTGATGGGGAAATTTCCCATTAGCCCCTGCGGGCTTAACAGAGACGAGAGGGAGACGCTCTCCCTCGCGAATCTGAAAGCCCTTGCAGAGGGGCTTAGCGGGCGGAGGGGGCCCCGCGGGACATTGCATTCTGCCGCTGCCGCGGCAGCAGCCAGAGCCAGCTTTTTATTTTTTTATTAATTTGCCATGGGGGGGGGGGTTAGGACTGCTAATGGGCTAGGGGGGGTTAGGACTGCTAATGGGCTGGGGGGGGGGTTAGGACTGCTAATGGGCTAGGGGGGGGGGTTAGGAATGCAAATGGGCGGGGGGGGTTTTGACTGCTAATGGGCTAGGGGGGGTTAGGACTACTAATGGGCTGGGGGGGTTAGGACTGCTAATGGGCTAGGGGGAGTTAGGACTGCTAATGGGCTGGGGGGGTTAGGACTGCTAATGGGCTGTGGGCTGATGGGGGCTGTCTGGAAATGGGGTGATAGGGGGTTAGGACTGGTAATGGGCTATGGGGGGGGCTAGGACAGGAAATGGGCTGATGGGGAGGGGTTAGGACTGCTAATGGGCTGTGGGGGGGTTAAGACTGGTAATGGGCTTTGGGCTGATGGGGGATATCTGGAAATGGGGTGATGGGGGGTTAGGACTGGTAATGGGTTATAGGGGGGGCTTAAACTGAAAATGGGGTGATGGGGGTTTAGGACTGGAAGTGGGTTGATGGGGGGGCTAGGACTGATAATGGGCTGAGTGGAAGGGGAGGCTTGAACTGCAAATAGCTGATGGGGAGGGAGCTTGGAATGGAAATGGGCTGTGAGGGAAGGGAGCTAGGACTGAAAATGGGCTGATGGAGCAGCTAGGATAGGACTGGAAATGGGCTGTTGGGGGGAGCTAAGATTGGAAATGGGCTGTGGTGGGGGCTTGAATTGTAAGGGACTCATGGAGGGGCTAGAACTGGAAGTAGGGTGGTGGGGGGCTTGGACTGGAATTGGACTGAGTGGAGGGGAGCTATGATTTGACATGGGCTGATGGTGGGGCTAGGAAATGACTAGAAATGGGCTGATGGGGGGCTAGGATTGGAAATGAGCTGATGAAGGGACTCAGACTGAAAATGGATGGGGGAGCTAGGATTGGAAATGGGTTGATGGGGGGCTAGGACTGGAAATGGGCTGATGCAGGGACTAGAAAGGAATGGATGCTGGGTGAGACTGGAACTAGAAGGGAGCTGATGTTGGGGGAGGATTAGAATGGGATGGGGCTGGGAGAGTAAAATGGAGAGGGGAAAAATATTTTGTGTGGGAGGAATGAAAAATCTACAATTGGCCAGGTATTGGGAGAGTAAGTGGGGATTGAGGATGGAGTGGTAAAATTTGTGTGGATGAAATAGGAATGAGGAAAGAGCAAAAGGAGAAAGATTAGTATGTTAAAGCAGATGTAGAGAGAGAGAATGGAAAAAAACTAGAAGAGAGAAGAAAGAACAAATGGACAGCAGACGATGGACAGTTAGCAGAAAACATGAAGAAACCAGAAGAAAGTGGCTGGAGCAATTGCAACTGAAAAAAAAATGCACAAAAGGTAGAAAGATATCTCTTTATTTTGAATTTATTAACTGGAATATGAAACCTCTGGGAAATGTGCATCATTAACGTCTGTGCTTTGTTTGGTACAAGAGGAAATTAATTTATAGTTTTATTTCTACAGTGTTGTTGTACATTCCAAGTTTGGCTTTTGGGGTTCCCAGTTTATTATTGCCTTCCTGTTTCTTGTGATTCCTTGTTTGGTGATGGTCTATGTTCTGCATGTGTAACTGAGCTGAGGTATTCTGTTTATGTAATTCCTATTTGACATTGCCACTTGTTCTCTTTCCCCAGTATTCTCTGAAATGTATTGGTTTAATATTTGCAGTGTTGCCTTTTGATAGGTAGGGTTTGGTGCTTTGTGAGTCCTGGTAATGCTGTCAGGATACGGTGGGTTTGCTATGGGTTCTAAATGGGCAGCATTTGTAGTAGTTCCTAATGTGCCTGGCGGTTGGCACTGGATTATAGTAATGTAGAAATCTTTTAGTCTTTCTTTATCCATACACTCATTAAGAGACATGTTTACTAAAAGTTAGTGTATGGTAACATTATGCAAATATTTATGCAAATAAGGCCACTTATGCAAATGAGGCCCCGCACGGAGTCTCCGCACATGGCCCCGCACCCCCCTTGGGCCGCCCCTGCCTCCACAGTCACTGCAGTAACCAGTGGGCTACATCGTTATAGCTTCTAACACTGCGCTGGCATGTACTTAGGGTTAACGCGTGTTAACGTGCCACGGCGCCCACTATTGCGCGATACAGATTCTTGCTACCTTGCTGCCGGAACGCCCACTCCTTATATGGCATTTTTCACATTATCGCTGCAACCAGCGCCGGTAACATTAAGACGGTTTAGTAAACATACCCCTTAGCGTCATACAATTGTTCAAAATATATTACTTTGTACATAGATAAGTTACATACTTGTACTACCTGACCTTTACCCATTATTAATATTCCTCCTATTACGTTTACTGTAACTCACACTATGTTTGTTATATTCACATAATGTTATAATATAAATTGTTGTTCCAATGTAAACTGCCTTGATTTTTGAAAAAGCAGTATAGAAAACCACTAAATAAATACTATCTGCCCATCAATATTTGCAGCCCACCATTTGATTCTTTTCATATTTCATGGGATAATAGGATTTGATGTCAGACATGCAGACTGCAACATTCATAGAGTCTCCTGTTGTAATTACACAGAAACTAGCTGATCTCCAGTTTACTTTCCCTTCCCTACTGTGAAGGACCCTCTGTGCTTTTTCTATGTTTTCTTAAATTCTGATACTACATGACTTTCAGTGGGAGGCTGTTGCCTGCATTTACCACCTGTCTGTGAAACAATATTTCCTAATGTTACTTGTGATTCTATCTCTTTTCAGTCTTACTTCAAGACCTCTTGTTCTAGAACTTTCTTCCTCCTGAAAATTGTTTTCCAGATTATTTGCTCTCAAGACCACCTTATATCCTTACTTATCCAATAGCGCTAACCCTCCTCTAACAAACCTTACTCAAATTCCCAGACCAATGCCTGTGATTCTTTGCCCCCATATTAAATCTTCAAACTTAAGAGCATCATCAAGAATATACCATTGTCAGGGTGTATGTAGAAACCATCATTGGCCACTGATGTTAATCTGTAGGTGACCTTTCCATTGTCTGCAGTGTCTCTGTCTGTGGCTGTAACAGTAATGACAGAACTTCCCGGAGGAGTGTGCTCCAGAAGAGTGACCTATAAGAAGAACACCAAGCAGTCAGCGAGGAAATGCCGTATTACCTGTAGATGTGATCAGTGATGTCATAGCAAGAGAGGGAGTGGGGCCCTCCTCAAGCAGACTATTTCATAGGCTCCTTCCCACATCAGGGCAGAAACACCCCAAGGCACTCTTCCTCTATCATAACAGAGACTCCCCAAGGCACGCTTCCTCTATCATAACAGAGGCTCCCCAAGACACTCTTCCTCTATCATAACAGAGACTCCCCAAGGCACGCTTCCTCTATCATAACAGAGGCTCCCCAAGACACTCTTCCTCTATCATAACAGAGGCTCCCCAAGGCACTCTTCCTCTATCATAACAGAGGCTCCCCAAGGCACTCTTCCTCTATCATAACAGAGGCTCCCCAACGCACTCTTCCTCTATCATAACAGAGACTCCCCAAGGCACTCTTCCTCTATCATAACAGAGGCTCCCCAAGGTGCACTCTTCCTCTATCATAACAGAGGCTCCCCAAGGCACTCTTCCTCTATCATAACAGAGGCTCCCCAAGGCACTCTTCCTCTATCATAACAGAGGTTCCCCAAGGCAATCTTCCTCTATCATCAGAGGCTCCCCAAGGCACTCTTCCTCTGTCATAACAGAGGCTCCCCAAGGCACTCTTCCTCTGTCATAACAGAGGCTCCCCAAGGCACTCTTCCTCTATCATAACAGAGGCTCCCCAAGGCACTCGTCCCCTTCCAAAGCATAGATTTATAGGGGCATTCATCCCCTATCACCTATTCAGAATCCACAGATCCCCTATCATGGCCAAAGCTCCCAAGGCACTCCCCTCCATCACTGCCGGAGACTTCCAAAAATCATCCTTTCCTATCATGAAGACACTTCTGAAACATTCCTCCCCTATCACTTACTCCCAATGAAAGGAGGAAAATTTTAGTCTCCCTTAATAATAGGGGAGGAGTGCCTTCAGAGTCCATTTCAGTCTTGGGAAGTCATTAAGTGATAGGGTAGGAGTGCCTTGTGAACTTCTTACACTCATAGGGGAGGAAGATTTTAGAAAGAGACTCTTAAGGCACTCTTCCCCTATTGCTGGCAGGGACTCTGGTGTCACACCTCCCCATCAACATGCTATAATGTTTCTTCATACTTCCATGCTTTACCTTCACACATCAGTGGAAATAATCTTTGATGCTAATGGTGGGACAGAGTTTGGACATACCTGATAGAGATCCTGAGTGAACTCTGGAGCATTATCATTGATGTCCTCAACGATGATGGTTACATTGGCTTGAGTCTCATGCTTGGAGTCTGAAGAGCGTATGGTGAGAGTATACCAGTTTCGATCCTCAAAATCTAGAGCTTGCATCACAGAGATCTGTCCCCCATAGGGAAGAATACTAAAAGCTCCCACGGATGCACTATCCAGATGCAGGGTGTAGGAAAGGGCAGGGCCAGAGTCAACATCATTACCTGTCACCTGTGTGATCTCTGTGCCAACCAGAGTATCTGGGGAGAAAAGAAAGAGTTACAGACTGGTATGTCATTTATCTGACCAAGTGGATTTTTGTTCTTGAAATGGCATGCCTCAATAAATCAGTCTATAACATATCAAGCGTTTTTGTCATATTTGCATGTAAGGCTAAGAAACACTCCAAGGCACAAATTCAGAGCACTGTACCACATTGAGAACTACTTCCAGGTAACACCACACTGCACAATATAGGCTTAGAAGTGAATTCATGATTGTCATGGTATGTGCAAAACTAACTCATTTGAAGAAACTGCTCTGATAGGAACCACTGCCAGGTAATATCCCATCATTCACAGCTCTCTTCATTTCTGCACCCCAAAGGAAAGACTTTTTCACTTTTGAGGTGCATTTTGTTCAATCAATAACTCCTTTTAAGGAGGGTCCATCCATCTGTTTGTCTATATATGTGGGTATGTACGCATAGACTTCTTTCACCTGCATACTGATAGAGGCAGGAAGAGTGTGGAGTACACATCAGAAGGATGGGGAAGTCAGACCCTGCCAGAAGGGCAGCAGGCAGTCTGAGGACATCAGAGTTACAGGAACCCTAACTGCAGTGTGATCATTTGGGACATTCCCATTGCAGGAAGCAAAAGCCCAGATAATGTGGTAAAGGGGAAAAGCCCATGACCTGCCCCCTCAGGAGCGCCAGAACATCCTTGCTCCTGCCATGCTGTCATGATCCCAGTGCTTTTCTGGTACAGTGATGTTGTAGTGCTTACTAAGTTTCCAGTGGATGAGACGTGCCCCCTTGTGTCTTTCTGTACAGAAATTTTCTGCCATCAGAACTTCACAGTGAGTAATCATTTCCAGCTCTTTCTTTTTTTAGTTTGAGCCCTATGTGTGTAACAAATATGCCGGTACAAGTGGTTTATTTTTATTTTTTTGAGCCCTATTAGCCATCTACTGTTTTATTTGGTTCTTGTGCTAGTCATTGTAGATTTATGATTTTTTGCACGCGTTGTTTGTGCTATAAAATGTAACCTTGTGCACAGATTGGATGTTTCTATGGATAGTCTTTATACTATCCTTGCGAGTATGGCACCCACTCTCTCAACCCTTTTCTGTCATAAATAAAACATTCATTTCCATGTTTGCAAACATGATTATCTAGGGATAGGTGTCCTACTAGTTTATCTGATTTGATACACCTCAGGCATTATGGATTGACTACAAATTAACCCTGGGCAATAGATTCGTTTAAAGTGTTGCTCTTATACGGCGTACAATAGTAATAAATGTAACTCTATTGGGAAGTTATGAAGTTGATAATTCCCTTTACCCTTCCTCCCTCTCCCCTCTCCCCTCCCCCTCCTCTTTTTTTGTTTTTTCTTCTTTTTTTCTGTCTTTTTTCCCCTTCTCAGTCTTTACTCTTGTTACATATGCAATGCAAAATCTCATATGAGTTTTTATTTTAAGTTAATGTTTTACTCTGTTTTGGTTTAATTACAGTTACTGAAATATTATTACCCCTTTTATTGGTTGGATCCACAATTAGGCATTTGTGGGTACCCCATTGATCCTATCAACATCTGTAAGTTAATTATGATACAATTTATTTATATGGCTTTTTATTGATATGACATATGGTTAAAAATTGGAATTTTAAATGTAATATTTGTGGTTTTATGTTTTATGCAATGTGTTTGTTCCTTTCAAATGTATGTTTTTAAGACATTTTTATTTTATGTATTTATTTATTAAACATTTGTTATATCACTATGGACACACTGTAGCGGCATCTAAATGGTTTACAACAAGACCAGGATAGCGGGGGGAGGGATGCTTATATAAAAATTTTTGGAATACCCATTCTATTCCTGTTCTATTTGTGTTATACGGATATGATTTTATTTCACGTATTTTATACTTTATATTTTTTATTTACATATTTTATTTGGTTGATTAATTTTTGTTTGTCTGATTACTGTTTTGTATAAATGTTCATGAATTCTTTTAATATGTTCTTATACTGAGGTCACACCCCTGATGAAGGCACACACCATGTAGGGTGATACAACAGAAAGAACAATAACATTTTTGCTTTTAGACAATTCACAGTGGTGAATTTTATCTTTCTTCAGCTTGCTCCGTCTCCTGTGTCCATGAAAATGTGGTTGCAAGGTAAAGAAATCAACCCAAGTGTACTGGGCAGCACTGGCCTGATTAACAAGAATTTCCAGAGACACTTTAAGACTCTTTGGCACAATGCAAGTGTTGAGCATTAGCAGTTCAGTAGGAGAGACTGAGATCATCTCCAGCACAATCTGGAGTAGGAATGAGGTTTCTGCTGTTATTGTATGCATAAAACTAACTCAGAGATAACAAGACGGCAGCGGTCCCCTGAGCAGACCCAGGAGAGAGACAGAGGGAAAGCAGGCTAAGCACCGCTCTCCCAGCATGGAGAAGCAAAGAGAAACTGAGCAGTGTCTATCCAACTGCGTGGGGAAAGGGCTGGCCCAAGGATTTCTGCCATCCTTGGCAGACCCGCCCAGTGCCCTGCCCCTGGGAGGAGTAAGTGGCACTGTTTGGCGATCCTTTCATGAGTTTTCAAAAGAGCGGCTTTCTGCCACTGCTTCAGCACTATGGTGGATCTTAAGGCCTCCGCATGCATGCACCCATCCACTCAGGGTCTGCTGCTCCTGCCCCCTCCAATGCAACCTGCTGGAGGTGGCAGGTGTGGCAGGCCGCAAATGCACGGGTACGCTGAGGCCTGCTGTGATGCTAAAGCCACTTTGAAAAATTGTGGAGAGGTCACCATGCTGCCCAATGGGATGTGCCATCTTACACAGCCATCTAGTTCACCTAGTGATGGGGCAACAGATGCGGGGAGAGCACCCGTGATCCGTCCTCCCCTTACAAGTGGCAGGACGGACTCTGGGAGAGAACCTCTTCCTCAGCATGAAGAAAAAGAGATCAGACAGTGGAGACGTGGCGATAACTCACTTTCTGGGACACGCACTTCCCGGGGGAGGGGTATGGTGGGGCTGTTATCATTAAGGTCCATCACCACCACGGTTAACACTGCAGAGCCCATGAGTGGGGGAGAACCTCGGTCCATCGCTGTCACAACCAGCCTGCGGGAGAAACACTTCTGTAATATGAACTGTAGTCACAGGAAAAAAAGGGACCCTCACTCGAGCAGAGTTGTGTAGGCTAATCTCACTCCCTACTCCCATCCGATGTCCCCTCTCCTGGGATAAACTGTGCTTTGACTCACTTCTCCCCTATTACCAGGAACAGCTGTATTACAGCAGCCTGTCTCATGCCCCCTCACCCTCCCAGAGAGTTGCACTGTCATAAGTCTACTACCATCATTGGGAGTAAGGGCGGTGATAATTAGTTCCCACCCAGGGAAGGGTTTGATTCTCTTATCCCTGCTCACTTTTGTATAAAGATCACTTACTGGGTCTGAGACCAGATTTCACGGTCTAGGATCGCTGCTGTAGTGATAGCTCCAGTTTGTGGGTCAATATCATAGAGTCCCCTCATGGGCAGGGACTGGTTAATAGAATAGATCACTTGACCATTCTGACCTTGGTCCAAGTCATAAGCCAACACCTGAGGGAAGAAAACATTCAATGTAAAGGAGCCATCATCATGGAAAATTAACATCATTCCTTGCTTCATGTAAAACAGTTATTGTTTCATGTAAACTGCTTTGACCTGGAGAAAAGAGGGATAGAAAAATAATCAAATAAATAAATAAATTCCTGGACAGATTGAGAACTGAGCTCCCAGCCTCTCTAAGCATAAGGTGTTGTAGAGAAGGGGAGCAGGGGATTCTCTAAGGAATAGCCCAGGAGCGCACATCTACCAATTCCCCACTCTTGCTTACCCAGTCTCTCCCAGCAGGGATTGCATTGAGAGATAGTGCAGGAGTTCAAATCTCCCAGTTCCCCTCTCCTGCAGCCCCAGTCTCTCCCAGCAGGGATTGCATTGACGGATAGTGCAGGAGTTCACATCTCCCAATTCCCCTCTCCTGCGGTCCCAGTCTCTCCCAGCAGGGATTGCATTGGGGGATAGTGCAGGAGTTCACATCTCCCAGTTCCCCTCTCCTGCGGTCCCAGTCTCTCCCAGTAGGGATTGCATTGACGGATAGTGCAGGAGTTCACATCTCCCAATTCCCCTCTCCTGCAGTCCCAGTCTCTCCCAGCAGGGATTGCATTGAGGGACAGTGCTGGAGTTCACATCTCCCAGTTCCCCTCTCCTGCAGCCCCAGTCTCTCCCAGCAGGGATTGCATTGGGGGATAGTGCAGGAGTTCCCCTCTCCTGCGGTCCCAGTCTCTCCCAGCAGGGATTGCATTGGGGGATAGTGCAGGAGTTCAAATCTCTCAATTCCCCTCTCCTGCAGTCCCAGTCTCTCCCAGCAGGGATTGCATTGGGGGATAGTGCAGGAGTTCACATCTCCCAGTTCCCCTCTCCTGCGGTCCCAGTCTCTCCCAGTAGGGATTGCATTGACGGATAGTGCAGGAGTTCACATCTCCCAATTCCCCTCTCCTGCAG
Source organism: Ichthyophis bannanicus (assembly GCA_033557465.1). NCBI lineage: Eukaryota > Metazoa > Chordata > Amphibia > Gymnophiona > Ichthyophiidae > Ichthyophis > Ichthyophis bannanicus. The sequence goes on from CM066035.1 coordinate 26,051,016, forward strand.
TCCCAGTCTCTCCCAGCAGGGATTGCATTGAGGGACAGTGCCGGAGTTCACATCTCCCAATTCCCCTCCCCTGCAGTCCCAGCCTCTCCCAGCAGGGATTGCATTGAGGGATAGTGCAGGAGTTCAAATCTCCCAGTTCCCCTCTCCTGCAGCCCCAGCCTCTCCCAGCAGGGATTGCATTGAGAGATAGTGCAGGAGTTCAAATCTCCCAATTCCCCTCTCCTGCAGTCCCAGCCTCTCCCAGCAGGGATTGCATTGAGGGATAGTGCAGGAGTTCACATTTCCCAATTCCCCTCTCCTGCAGTCCCAGGTTCTCCCAGCAGGGATTGCATTGAAGGACAGTGCAGGAGTTCACATCTCCCATTTCCCCTTTCCTGCAGTCCCAGGTTCTCCCAGCAGGGATTGCATTGAGGGACAGTGCAGGAGTTCACATCTCCCAATTCCCCTCTCCTGCAGTCCCAGTCTCTTCCAGCAGGGATTGCATTGAGGGATAGTGCAGGAGTTCACATCTCCCAATTCCCCTCTCCTACAATCCCAGGTTCTCCCAGCAGGGATTGCATTGAGGAATAGTGCCGGAGTTCACATCTCCCAATTCCCCTCTCCTGCAGTACCAGCCTCTCCCAGCACGGATTGCATTGAGGGATATTGCAGGAGTTCACATCTCCCAGTTCCCCTCTCCTGCGGTCCCAGCCTCTCCCAGCACGGATTGCATTGAGGGATATTGCAGGAGTTCACATTTCCCATTTCCCCTCTCCTGCAGTCCCAGCCTCTCCCAGCAGGGATTGCATTGAGGGATAGTGCAGGAGTTCACATTTCCCAATTCCCCTCTCCTGCAGTCCCAGCCTCTCACAGCAGGGATTGCATTGACGGATAGTGCAGGAGTTCACGTCTCCCATTTCCCTGTCCAGCAGTCCCAGGTTCTCCCAGCAGGGATTGCATTGACGGACAGTGCAGGAGTTCACGTCTCCCAGTTCCCCTCTCATGCAGTCCCAGGTTCTCCCAGCAGGGATTGCATTGAGGGATAGTGCAGGAGTTCACATTTCCCAATTCCCCTCTCATGCAGTCCCAGCCTCTCCCAGCAGGGATTGCATTGAGGGACAGTGCAGGAATTCACATCTCCCGATTCCCCTCTCCTGCAGTCCCAGTCTCTCCCAGCAGGGATTGCATTGAGGGACAGTGCAGGAGTTCACATCTCCCAGTTCCCCTCTCCTGCAGTCCCAGCCTCTCCCAGCAGGGATTGCATTGAGGGACAGTGCAGGAGTTCACATCTCCCAATTCCCCTCTCCTGCGGTCCCAGGTTCTCCCAGCAGGGATTGCATTGACAGATAGTGCAGGAGTTCACATCTCCCAGTTCCCCTCTCCTGCAGTCTGTGATAAGGAAGCTTATCATAGCTCAGGAAGGAGCTATAGAAAAGGTGAAGTGACTCTGAACAAGCAACCTGTCAGTTCTGGTAGAAATAAGAAAACAGAATTTTCCCATAAAAGACTACCAGTCCCAGAATGCACCAGGTTTCCAACAGCCATTAGAGGAGCTGAAGTGAGGAAACGTGTGTTCAATCAGGAGGGCTATGAGGTAATCCCCAAGCACTCATCTCAAAGGGCAGAGCCTGATTCAGCACAGCTGCGCTGTGCTAAGGTGGAGCACTCATCTAAGCAGAATAAAGCTAGAGTTTATTCTACAGAGAATTATCCTCATCCTCAGTTTCATCTGGGAGATCCTCATCCTCAGGATCAGCTTGGAGATCCTCATCTTGGAGATCTTCATCATCGGGAGGATCATCAGAAGCAGAAGCAAAGCCCGACGGATAGAGAGGGCAAGAAACCCTTTGGAAGAAAGAAGAGAAAAGCCTTTGGGAGGTCTAAAGGAGTCCAGAGCAGTATGTATACTGGAAGGCATTCCAAGGACCAGCATACACCATTGGACTGGGGAAAGCCAGAGGAATGGTGCTGCAGGGCTAGGAATCTCCAGACGGTACCTGTGAGGGAGATGGCTGCACGTGGAAGGGACCCCAAGACCCGTGCCAGAAGGTATGTGAAGAGAGATCCAGTGTCCAGGGATCTGGATTGGAAGGCTGGACATAAGAACTGGACTACATACTGGCCAGGCTATTTAGAGAGGAACTCTAACAGCAATGGAAGCTCAGGTATGAACACTGATCTATGCCCTAGCTATAACCTTGAAAGACAGCAGGGAAACAAGTATTCTCCTGAAAGTGCTCCATTGAGAAATTCCTCTGTGCCAATCCCTGATATTGAACCCATGATAGTTGAAGAAGGGGAAGGAGCGGTCTTAGATACAGGCTGTGAATATATGGATTGCTCTCTGTCTAAACTCCTTTGGTAATTTACTGTTACAAAGTACAGCAACCATCACAAAGAAATACAAACTTGTTCTTTAATCTACTCAGAAAAGCTCCTGAGTAGGATTTTGGGCCACGCAGTAGAAAGCAAGCCAGCTAAGGGGTTTCAGCTGGATAACTGCTAGCAATTGAGCCTTACCTAATTGCTTGTGAGCTCTGAGGGAATCACTTCTGAGTCTATGTGTGAAGATATAAGAAGTTAACCTGAAAAGAACAGTTTTCCCTTCTTTGTGGGTTTTGCTTGTTGTTTGAAACACTGCTAAGAAAATATTAGCTAGAGCCTACAGAAAAGACCAGTTTGTTACCAACCAGGTCTTTATTCTTTTCATTTGATTGCCTGACAAGTTCATCTGTTGTTTTCCTGATTTTGTTTTTCTAAGTTTAAACACTGAAAGCAAGTATCCTGTTTTATGTGCTACCAAGCATATCTGTGTTGGGAGAAATAACCCCATAAATAAATATCTTATTGGCTTTACACTCAAGCACAACTAATTATTGTGAGCAGCTGTGTCCGGTGTGAATGAACTGCATTTCCCACAATCCCTTGCAAATCATATTGATATATGCACTTGCCAAGACTGTGAACATTCTCACCCAGGCAGCCGTCTGACAAGTCCCAGGTTCTCCCAGCAGGGATTGCATTGAGGGACAGTGCAGGAGTTCACATCTCCCAGTTCCCCTCTCCTGCAGTCCCAGCCTCTCCCAGCAGGGATTGCATTGAGGGACAGTGCAGGAGTTCACATCTCCCGATTCCCCTCTCCTGCAGTCCCAGCCTCTCCCAGCAGGGATTGCATTGAGGGATAGTGCAGGAGTTCACATCTCCCAGTTCCCCTCTCCTGCAGTCCCAGGTTCTTCCAGCAGGGACTGCATTGAGTGATAGTGCAGGAGTTCACATCTCCCGATTCCCCTGTCCTGCAGTCCCAGGTTCTTCCAGCAGGGATTGCATTGAGTGATAGTGCAGGAGTTCACATCTCCCAGTTCCCCTGTCCTACAGTCCCAGGTTCTCCCAGCAGGGATTGCATTGAGGGACAGTGCAGGAGTTCACATCTCCCAATTCCCCTCCCCTGCAGTCCCAGCCTCTCCCAGCAGGGATTGCATTGAGGGATAGTGCAGGAGTTCACATCTCCCAGTTCCCCTCTCCTGCAGTCCCAGCCTCTCCCAGCAGGGGTTTCTCTAAGGAATAGTGCAGAAGTTCACATCTCCCATTTCCCCTCTCCTGCAGTCGCAGCCTCTCCCAGCAGGGGTTTCTCTAAGGAATAGTGCCGGAATTCGCATCTCCCATTTCCCCTCTCCTGCAGTCCCAGGTTCTCCCAGCAGGGGTTTCTCTAAGGAATAGTGCCGGAATTCGCATCTCCCATTTCCCCTCTCCTGCAGTCCCAGGTTCTCCCAGCAGGGGTTTCTCTAAGGAATAGTGCCGGAGTTCACATCTCCCATTTCCCCTCTCCTGCCGTCCTAGGTTCTCCCAGCAGGGGTTGCTTTAATGAATAATACAGGAGCGAACATCTCCCATTCCCCTTCTCTTGCAGTTCTAGGCTCTTCCAACAGGGGTTGTTGTAAGGGATAGTGGAGGTGTGTAGATCTCCCATTCCCCCTCTCCTGCCATCCCAGCCTTTCGGAACAGGAGTAATATCTTGGAATGTTCTGCTTATATTCCTGTTTTTTGCAGAGAACAGCGGCTGGAAATGTCTAGTAAGTGAAGACTGAACAGAAGAAGCCTTTGTAGGCTCCATGGGATTGTTTTTGCTTTGGCTGATGATATGACTGTTTTTGTAATTTGTTCCCCAGATGGAAGTTGCAGAATGCCAGCCATAAGGATCTGGTTACACAGCTATCAGAGGCAATCCGAGGGAAAAGTTGTCCTTGTGAAAGCCAGTGCAGGTTATAGAAACTGTAAGGTGCTAGGGGTCTCCAGTCAGAGACACAGAGGTCATTGGGTTGAACGAGGAGCTGACATGAATAACAAATTGTTCCTGCCTAATCCAGCGGAATGGAAATAAACACCCCACTTTGCTGACCAGTGCTGTCACAGTGAAAAACATTCCTTCTCAACCTCAAACCCATTAACTCTGTTACTCTGTACATAGTTCACAAATTGTTAAATGTAAGTTACAACTTGTTATCTGTAAAAACAGTTCACTGTTTTATTGTTGTTCCATGTAAACCGCACCTGATCAATGGAAGGAGCGGTATATAAAAAATCTGTAAATTAAATTAATTAAAATTAATTGATGAGCTCAGGACTGCTGGATGAGCATTCTTCCCTAAACTGGAGTTGAGTTTTCATAACCACCAATACCATTTTCCTAGAAATATTTCCCCAGGTCACCTTGGAATTGATTTATTGACATAGTGAGAAGTAGAAGTGCAGGCGTCATTTTAGCAAGAGTAGGAAGTGCTGTTCCCCTTACCCCGAGGAAGCCTCAGACATAGAGGCTGTAGCTGTTTACAATGAACTCAGTACAACAAAACATAGACATAAACTTAGATGGAACAGCGTTAAAAGACTGTCAGAGAAGAGTTTGAATATATAACCTTGAACGGATTGTTTACAATTAGAATCCATGAACTTATTTACCAGCCCCACGCAGAATTATATGATAGTTCTAGTTACCCTTAGTTCTCAGTGTAACGCTGTAAACTAGTATTCCATAAAGAAGTATGTAACTTCAGGTAAAAATTTCAAGAAATCAATCTGTAACTTTAAGGAATTTGTTTGTAAGATAGGTCCTTAGCTGCAATGAGTCAAGTTACTGAGTTATTCAAAGACACAGGGTTAGCGCTGTTGACTATCCCCTTCTAACCCAGCTAGATGCCCCGATGCTCTGCGGTTAGCATCAGGCCATGTAGTGAGACTTCCAGTGCGGAGCGGAGGTCGAGACTGTCGCTAACCGGATAGCGGCGATATTCCACCACAACCCGGTTAGCAATTGGTGGATAAAACTAGGTGTAGCAAAAGCTGGTCCAGTTTTACCTGTGGATGCTAAAAGAGTCATGGTACTATATCGCTGTACCCAGTTACCTTCCACGGCTCCGGGGCATGTACCCCGGATATTCAATGCCGTCACCGCAGCATTGAATATTCAGGGTTAAAGATCAGCAGGCAGGCCTATGAGCCGTAGTAGCACATAGCCTGCCCATAAGAACATGAGAAATGCCATACTGGGTCAGACCACGGTCTATCAAGCCCAGTATCCTGTTTCCAACAGTGGCCAATCTGGGTCATAAGTACCTAGCAGTTTCCCCAAGGGACACAGGTTCCACAATGCTTGTATTGGGTCAAGCAGTGATATCTTGGGTCCCTTTTAATAATGGTTGATGGACCTTTCCTTCAGGAACGTATCCAAACCTTTTTTAGACACAGCTACACTGACAGCTTTTACTACATCCTCTGGTAACAAATTCCAGAGTTTGATTATACGTTGAGTGAAAAAATAGCTTCTCTTATTAGTCTTAAATAGGTTACCCTGTAGCTTCATTGCTTATCCCCTAGTCTTTCTATATTTTGATGGTGTAAACAATCGATCTACGTTTATCCGTTCCACTCCACTCATTAATTTATAGACATCTATCATATCTCCCTTAGCCATCTCTTTTCCAGGTTGAAGAGCCCTAACCTTTTTAGCCTCTCTTCATAGGGGTGTCCTTCCATCCCCTTTACCATTTTGGTGGCTCTTTTCTGTACCTTTTCTAATAACGCTATATCATTTTTAAGATACGATGACCAGAACTGCACTCAATATTCAAGGTGCGGTCGCACCATGCAATGATACAGAGGCATTAAAATATCTTTTGTTTTATTCTATATTCCTTTCCTTATGATATCTAGCATTCTATTTGCTCTCTTGGCTGCCGCTGCATACTGGGTGGAGGGTTTCAACATGTTATCTACGAAGACGCCTAAATCTTTTTCCTGAGTGGTGGTTCCTAATGTGGAACCTTGCATCGTGTTACCATAGTTCTTTCGTAGGTGCATAACTTTGCACTTGTCCACATTAAATTTCATCTGCCATTTGGATGCCCAGTCTTCCAATATGTCAAGGTCCTCTTGCAATATTTCATAAACTTCAACGGTTTTTTTAAACTCTCTATTTATAAATTTTACAATAACAACTGTCATCAGGTGCCCCCAGTGGCCAGTGGCTGTAAGGGCATCCTGCGCATTTTTATTGATTTTAAGGAGCGAGGGCTCTTTAAGGCCCAAGTGCAGTTTGGTCCTTGGAGTTTTAGCTCCTTGTGAGAACAAAATTATATAAGCCAAGAGTGGAGGGTAATAAGGCTTTATTTCCCCTTTACCGCAAGGGTTCACTAAGACATAGGAAAATAAAGACAGTCCTTCTTTATAAAGGGTTCCACCAAATATAAGCATACAAACAATTGTAATAAGCTTCATAATTGATTGCAGGAATTCTTTTATATTTACAGTTCTACTAAGGACTCACGGCTAGTAGCAACACAAAAGCTACAATCCATAGATTCATCTTGAGGGATGGGAATAGTATTCTCAAACTCTATTTCCATGGACTCTGCGTCACTGGCTTCTCCCTCTGAATAAGTGCTTTCCCTTGTGGCTACAACTTTACAGGGTCTATCTCTGTTTCTTTGCTTCCAGTAAGACTGTCCTGTTAAGCACTTAGGTATTGTTTTGAAAAGCTCTGCTTTGTTCCCTCTTCTCATATACTGAGCGTCTGCTTTAACAGAGCTTCTAGGAGCAAGGCTTTCTTTTAAAAGTAAAGAGCCACCATACCTTGGCTTCCTGCAACTGCTACACCTGGAGCTTTCTCTCTGACGTACTTCTCTCTGGAGACAGGTTTCCTTGTGCAGTGCTTTGCCTTCCTGAAGCCCAGGAAAACCTGGTGAGGATTCCCAACCTCTGTGCTTCTGTGTAAAGGTAGCTTTGTTATAGGAACCTCTCCTTCTGGTACCTTGTAATCCTGATCCAGGGAACTCCGGTGAATGTAGGTTTCTCTCAAAGCATGGCTCCTTGGCTTTCTGTGCTCCTCTTTCAGCTGTTATTATTCTTGTTGTGCTGCTTGATCCAGCTACATTACTTGGGCTGGGAGTGTCACTCCTTCCAGCCAAACTGCTTCTCCTGGCAGTCTCTCTCTGGACTCCGTCTCTCTGTGCTCTGCCCCTCTGGACTCTATCCATCTGGATTCTGTCCCTCTGGGCTTGCTCCGTGTGGACTCTCTCTTTCTCCACACTCCTTCTCCTTCCTTCTGGCTGAATTGCTGCTGGCTGAGTTCCCTCCGAATGGATTCCTCCTCCACTCCTTGCACTCCTACACTCTCTGGCTGTCTTTCCTTTATAAAGGCATTTTACCTTTGAAACTCCCGGGCTTGCTTTCAGGTGCAGCTGGTTAACACTCATACCATCAGTGGCTGGGCACGTTGACTCAGCCTCTGTAGGATAACTCCTGCCCCCTCTAGCTGTGCTGCAAGGTAATTGCATCTTCTGCACATCCAAAGCTCTATGAAAGACAGGGTTTTTTTCTAAACCTGCACCTTCCGTGGCTCCAGCCTCATGACACAATATAACAGCATAAATTAAGGTAATCAAAGTACACCTTGTAACAATCAAACCTTCTAACACCCCCTCCATCCCTGGCTCTCTGAGAGGATGTCTCTTTTACGTTAAGTCACAGAATTCTACACTAATGGGCCTAAGCTCCCCTCCCAGCATTGGCTGGGAGGGGATTATCATCCTGTGTGTTAGGGCACTTCTTTACATATCTTTGCCCGGGCTGCGAATTTATCCAACATAGACCATTTCTCTAAGTTAGGCCCAGTTTGTCAGATTGAATCCTCATCGGTTTTAACAACTTGAATAATTTTGTGTCATCTGCAAATTAGATTTCCTCACTCATTATTCCCATTTCCAGGCTATTTATGAATATCCCTTGGGTCCTCCACTATTCACCTTTCTCCATTGGGAAAATTGGCCATTTAGCCCTACCCTCTGCTTTCTATCTTTTAACCAGTTCCTGATCCACAATAGTACGCTGCCTCCTATCCAATGACTTTTTAATTTCACCAAAAGACTCTAATGAGGGATCTCGTCAATGGCTTTCTGAAAATCCAGATACACTATATCAACCGATTTACCTTTGTCTACCTGTTTATTCACACCTTCAAAAAACACATAACAGATTAGTAAAATAAGACCTTCCTTGGCTAAAGCCATGTTGGCTATCTCCAATTAAGCCATGACTATCTACATGTTCAGTAATTTTGTTCTTTATAATGGTTTCTGCCATTTTTCCCAATGCTGAAATCAGGCTCACTGGTCTGTAGTTTCCCAGATCTCCCCTGGAACCCTTTTTAAAAACTGGCTTTAGATTGGCCATCCTACAGGTATTACAGATGATTTTAATTATAGTTCACAGATTACTAATAGTAGGTCTGCAATCTCATATTTCATTTCTTTCACTAGCCTTGGATGTATACCATCCGGTCCAGGTGATTTGCTGCTCTTCATTTTATCAAATAGTTGTAACACATTTTCCCGGTGTAATGATATATCTCCAGGAACAAGCAGGAATGTAGTCTTCACATATGGGTACTGTCAACACCGACAGAGCCTGCGCGGGAACGCTCCCCAACATCCTAAAGGAAAGCTTTTGGGAGCATCCCACCACGCATATGTGCTGCCTTCCCGCCCAACTACCTCTCTTACTTCAGTTCTTCGTTTTCTGCAGAGCCAACAGGACATGTCCCCTGTCACCGCAGAAAATCTTCTCTTATTTTTATATTTTTTGTGGTTGCATCTGCCTTTCATCGACGCCTACCGGTACCACCGGTGCTTTTCTTTCTTCTAAAAATATTTCAATTTTAGTGCTTTTCTCAGGGATTTTTTCCCTGCTGTGGTGCTTGGTGCCATTTTGGGCATTAGGCCCTCTTTTCCCTTACCATGGAAAAACCAGCCACTGGTTTTAAAAAATGTTCAAAATGTGGTGGTACAATTTCTATTACCGACACCCATGACTGGTGTCTTAAATGTTTAGGTCCTGACCATTGCCCTGCAGAGTGTCTGTCCTGTAGAAAGTTGACTAAAAGAAATCTTCAGAATCGAGCGAATCAACTCGGTGCCCTTTTTGCTTCAGACACGATGTCTGTAGCATCAATGTCTTCCAGGGCTTCTACTTCTTCCCAGGTGATCACAGGTAACTAAACACAAGTCTTCTAAGACTAGCTGGTCCTCGAAGGGTAGATCTCCCTCTAAATATCGAGATGCCACTAGCGTTGCCCTCGAGGATACTTCACCGGCAAAACAGCCCTGGAGGGAGTCTTCGGGCTCCAAAGCTTTATCGGAGCTCCAGGATGTTCCTGAGGCATCGGCCTCGATGGAACTACTGGTGCCATGTTTGGGGGTTGTGGCCGCTACCACCGGTACTGCCACTCCGGCATCGGCAGTGGACAAAAGACTCCTCGCTATCGAACACAGTCTAGCGACTCTTTTAGCTACTTTGATACCACTAAAGTCGCTGCAGACGGTTCTGCAGGCGCCGGTACCAGTGCCAGCGCCCTCGGTACCTGCTTCAACAGGCATGCTTCCCCCGATGCCGAGTTTGGAATCTCTCACCAGCATGGGGGATCAGGTACCGACTCGTTTCGATACCGACATCGAGCGGTACCGACGCCATCTGCTTCGGGAGAACCCGGTGCTTCTTCCTTTTGAGTCTTCCGATGACTCGGATGATTCCACTGGTACCAAAGCTGAAATTTTACAAGATTAAACTCCTTCTCCTAAATGCAGAATGTCCCATCCTGAGTATATGTCTTTTCATGATTTTGTATGTGATATGGCAAAGGGTCTTGCCATTACAGTAGTACCAGAAAAGGAGCCTAGGGCAGAAGAATTGTGAATTCTTCAATATCCTTTGGCTCCAAAGGAGGCAGCTATGCTTCCTATACACCAGATCTTACATGATCTAATGTTAAGAATGTGGGAAGCTCCTTTAACAGTATCTCCACACTCTAGACGTCTTGACACTATGTATCGAGCACCACCTTGTCCAGGGTTTCAGAAGACTCAGGTACCACATCATTCTATGGTGGTAGAGTCCACCATGAGGCGGATTAAGAGTGCTAAAGACACTCTTCCAATCCACCAGGTCGTGAGTCTAGAACACTGGATGCCTTTGGTCGTCGATGCTTTCAGTCCTCCATGCTATCAGCAAGAATCAGTTCTTATATATTATACATGGGAATGTTTCTTGAGCAGGTTACAAAAGACTTGGAACTTTTGAACCCTTTTCTTCAAGAGGATAAACAGACAGATCATTTGACTTTAGTCAAACATGCTCAAAATGTCTCTAAGTTTATGAATCGTGCTACCTTTGACTGTTTTGAATGTATTAGCAGAACCTCTGCTATATCTATAGGAGCACGTCGTATTGCCTGGCTCCAAGCTTCAGACTTGGAGGAATGGGTGCAAGATAAGCTGAACATAAGAACATAAGATATGCCATACTGGGTCAGACCAAGGTCCATCAAGCCCAATATCCTGTTTCCAACAGTGGCCAATCTAGGTCATACGTACCTAGCAGTTTCCCCAAGAGACACAATTTCCACAATGCTTGTACTGGGTCAAGCAATGATATCCTGGGTCCCTTCTTAATAATGGTTTATGGACCTTTCCTCCAGGAACTTGTCCAAACCTTTTTTAAACCCAGCTACACTAATAGCCTTTACTACATCATTTACTACATTGCTTAGGGCAATGCTTTTCAAAAACTTTTATCCCTTATGACCCCATTTTAACAAATGAAAATTCTGGTGACCCCAGATGGTGATGATTTCAAACTGGCAAGTCTGCAGCCTCCTTCCCCTCCCTCCAGTCACCTAAAGCAAGAAGGCGGCAGCAACATAAGTGACTACAGCAGCAGCAACAGCCAGCACAGGGTCCCTTGGGTCAGTGTGCACTTACAGACCCCAGTACTCAGCAAAGGCAGCAGCAATAGCCAGCACAGGGTCCCCTGCATCAGTGTGCAGTGTGTGCTTACAGACTCCAGTACTCAGCATGGGCAGCAGCAGCACAGGGTCCCTTGCGTCAGTGTGCAGTGTGTGCTTACAGACCCCAGTACTCAGCATGGGCAGCAGCAGCACAGGGTCCCTTGCGTCAGTGTGCACTTACAGACCCCAGTACTCAGCATGGGCAGCAGCATCAGTCAGCACAGGGTCCCTTGCGTCAGTGTGCAGTGTGTGCTTACAGACCCCAGTACATTCCTTGCACAGGAGAAAATCTCTTTGGCAAGGATTGGCAGCTCAAAGCTAATCAAATTGACACTGATAATACAACTTTAGACAGATTGTCAAAATCTACAGCTAACCCAGCCAAGAAAATGTTTTTCAAAAAACCCTTTTTCTCTAAAAAGAAGAAGTTCTATCCATCTTCCACCCAGCAAACACATGTTCCCCAGAAGGGGCGGCAACAAACTAGACAAAGAAAGACACAAGCTCAGAAGGCTCAGCAGACCCAGCCCCCCCAGGGTCTTTGACTATTGTCTAAAGAACTTAGCCATTCTTCCTATTCTAAGCTTGAGAAGAAGCTTGCTGCGGAAGCAAAAACACGAAATAAAGACCTTTTCAAGTACATTCGTAGCAAAAAACCTGTGAGAGAGTCAGTTGGTCCATTAGATGATAAAGGGGTTAAAGGAGCACTAAGAGGCGACAAGGCGATAGCGGAGAGACTGAATGAATTCTTTGCTTCAGTCTTTACTGAGGAAGATGTAGGGATGTTACCCATGACTGAAGTGGTATTTAAAGGTGCGGAAGAATTGAAGGAAATATCGATACATCAGGAAGATGTCTTACAACTATTAGATAAACTGAAGAGTAGCAAATCACCTGGGCCGGATGGTATTCATCCAAGGGTGTTGAAAGAACTGAAATATGAGATTGCAGACCTGCTATTAGTAATCTGTGAACTATCATTAAAATCATCTCTAATACCTGAAGATTGGAGGATCGCCAATGTAACACCAATTTTTAAAAATGGTTCCAGGGGTGATCCGGGAAACTACAGACCGGTGAGCCTGACGTCAGTACCAGGAAAAATGGTAGAAACCATCATAAAGAATAAAATTACTCAGCATGTAGATAGTCACGACCTATTGGGAGACAGCCAACATGGCTTTAGACAAGGAAGATCTTGTCTTACTAATCTGTTATGTTTTTTTGAAGTAGTGAATAAACAGGTGGACAAAGGTGAGTCGGTTGATATTGTGTATCTGGACTTTCAGAAAGCCTTTGACAAGGTCCCTCATCAGAGACTTTTGGCAAAACTAAAGAGTCATGGGATAGGAGGCAGTGTACTATTGTGGATCAGGAAGTGGTTAAAAGATAGAAAGCAGAGGGTAGGGCTAAATGGCCAATTTTCCCAATGGAGAAAGGTGAATAGTGGTGTACCCCAGGGATCTGTGCTGGGTCCGCTGCTTTTTGACATATTCATAAATGACCTGGAAAGTGGAATAACGAGTGAGGTTATCAAATTTGCAGATGACACAAAACTATTTAAAGTTGTTTAAAACCCAAGAGGATTGTGAAAAATTGCAAGAGGATCTTGATAAATTGGAAGACTGGGCATCAAAATGGCAGATGAAATTTAATGTGGACAAGTGCAAGGTTATGCACCTAGGGAAGAACAACCCAAACTATGGTTACACGATGCAAGGTTCCACATTAGGAACCACCACACAGGAAAAAGATTTAGGCGGCATTGTGGATACCATGTTAAAACCCTCGGCCCAGTGTGCAGCGGCAGCCAAGAGAGCAAATAGAATGCTAGGTATGATAAGGAAAGGAATGGAAAATAAAACAAAAGATATTATAATGCCTCTATATCGTTCCATGGTGAGACCGCACCTTGAATATTGTGTGCAATTCTGGTCGCCGTATCTTAAAAAGGATATAGCGATTTTAGAAAAGGTTCAGAGAAGAGCCACCAAAATGGTAAAGGGGATGGAAGGATACTCCTATGAGGAAAGGCTAAAAAGGTTAGGGCTCTTTAACCTGGAAAAGAGACGGCTGAGGGGAGATATGATAGAAGTCTATAAATTAATGAACGGAGTGGAACGGGTAAACGTAGATCGATTGTTTACGTTATCAGAATATAGAAAGACTAGGGGACATGCAATGAAGCTACAGGGTAAACTATTGAAGACTAATAAAAGAAAATATTTTTTCACTCAACGTGTAATCAAACTCTGGAATTTGTTACCGGAGGATGTAGTAAAGGCTGTTAGTGTAGCTGGGTTTAAAAAAGGTTTGGACAAGTTCCTGGAGGAAAGGTCCATAAACCATTATTAAGAAGTGACCGAAGATATTAATGCTTGACCCAGTACAAGCATTGTGGAACTTGTGTCTCTTGGGGAAACTGCTAGGTACATATGACCTAGATTGGCCACTGTTGGAAACAGAATACTGGGCTTGATGGACCTTGGTCTGACCCAGTATGGCATATCTTATGTTAAGCTCAGAACCTTTAAATATTCCAGGCCGTATCTGCCATTTTGCCAGAAGATGCGGCAACAAATCACATCAGAAGACTGGACTCTATCGTGACTCTGGGATACAAACTTCATTTCCTCAGCTTGCCCCCATCCACGCTAATAAAGCAGTTCAAATCTCAACCACTGGTCTCAGACCTGTTGTGGCAAGAGGTCACCACTCTTCTGGCTCAAGAGGCTATAGAAGAGGTTCCAATGTCCCAGCAGGGCACAGGATTCTATTCCCCCTATTTTCTCATTCCAAAGAAGTCAGGGGGACTAAGACCAATCCTGGACCTCAGAGAATTGAACAAATATTTAGTCCGAGAAAGCTTCAAAATGATCTCCCTCGGCACACTTCTTCCATACCTTCACGAGCAAGATTGGCTATGTTCTCTAGATTTCAGGGATGCTTACATGCATATCCTTCGTGCAGATCACAGAAAATTCCTTTGATTCCTAGTCAAAGGAAGACATTTTCAATACAGGGTCCTTCCTTTCGGACTGGCCTCTGCTCCAAGGGTCTTCAGAAAATGCATGGCAGTAGTAGCAGCATTTATGAGGACTCTAGGAATTTTTGCCTTCCCTTACTTAGACAATTGGCTCATCCGAGCACTGTCAGCTCTAGAGGCAAGTCATGCTCTTTCCTGAGCAATGCACATACTACAGTACTTGGGATGGATCATAAACCTTCCAAAGTCCCAGCTCACCCCTTCTCAATCCCTCGAGTTTATAGGGGCTCGCTTGGACACACAGCAGTCAGAGGCTTTCCTGCCTCAGCCTCGCTGTCTGCGCATCATCGAACTAGCATCTCAAGCAGTGCTACAAACCTTCCTCACTGCCCGACAGATGCTTCGACTTCTAGGACACATGGCATCTACAGTCCATGTGATTCCTTATGCACGCCTTCACATGTGAGCGGCCCAGTGGACCTTAGCTTCCCAATGTTCCAAGGCCTCAGGATGCCTGTCGGACAAGATCAGAGTTACCACATGCCTGATTGTGTCTCTGCATTGGTGGCAATCTCTGGAAAACCTTACAGGAGGTTCTCCTTTTCAGCAACCCCTACCTCAGGCTGTCCTGATGACGGATGCATCCAGGTTGGGTTGGGGAGACCACTTGGGCGATCTGTCTACCCAGGGTCTCTGGACCCCACAGGAGGCTAATCTTCAAATAAACCTCCTAGAACTAAGGGCCATTTCCAATGCTATTCGAGTCTTTTGCTTCCATCTCGTAAACAAAACAGTTCTGGTGCAAACCGACAATCAAATGGCCATGTTTTACCTAAACAAACAAGGCGGAACAGGCTCTCTGCAATTATGCAATGAAGCTTTGCAACTGTGGGCCTTTGCCAGAGAGCATCACATTCATTTATTGGCAGTATACCTTCCAGGCATTCAAAACGTTTGGGCGGACAGGCTCAGCCGAGTCCTGCTGCCACACGAATGGGTTCTCCATTCATATCACCTTGCTCGAGTATTTCAAGTCTGGGGAACACCAGACATAGACCTCTTTGCAAGTCCACAGAATGCCAAACTTCCCCGGTACTGTTCCAGACTTCCAGCTCAAAATTGTCAGGCGAGGGATGCATTCCTGCTCCATTGGGGCCAGGATTTTCTCTATGCCTTCCCACCAATTCCCCTAATTCCCAAGACCTTATTCAAACTCCAGAGAGACAGAGGTCACATGATACTCATAGCTCCCTGTTGGCCAAGGCAAACATGGTATCCTCTTCTCTTAGGTCTCGCCCGAGCCACTCCTCTGGAGTTGGGGAGTGCTCCGGATCTTCTGTCCCAGAACAACGGATCCCTACTACACCCCAATCCCCAGTCCCTTCATCTCAAGGCCTGGCTACTCAATGCATAGAATTTCAAGATCTAGGCCTTTCACAACAAGTGAAGGATATTCTTCTAGCTTCCAGAAAACCTTCCACAAGGCGTTCTTATGCTTTTAAGTGGAAGAGGTTCTCAGTCTGGTGTTCCCAGAGGGGACTTAATCCCCTCTTGGTACCAGTAGAGTCCTATCTCCTTCACTTATCAGCTTCTGGTCTCAAGACCAATTCTGTTAGAGTCCATCTTAGTGCTATTGCTGCATCTCATAAACCCTTCGATGGACAAACAATTTTCTCTCATCCTCTTGTTTCAAGATTTATGAGGGGTCTCCTTTTAACAAAACCTCCCATCAAACCACCTCCAGTGGCATGGGATCTTAATCTTGTTCTGGGTCAACTCATGAAGCCACCCTTTGAACCTTTAGCTACTTCGGAGCTAAAGTTTCTTTCATGGAAAGTCATTTTCCTAATTGCTATCACTTCTGCAAGACGCATTAGTGAACTGCAGGCTTTAGTGGCTGACCAGCCTTATACGAGGTTTCATCATGACAAAGTAGTATTGAGGACTCATCCTCATTTTATGCCAAAGGTGGTATCACCTTTTCATTTAAACCAATTGGTTTATCTCCCAGGCTTCTTTCCTAGGCCTCATGCCTCCAGCGCGGAAAGAAATCTTCCTACCTTAGATTGTAAACGGGCTCTGGCTTTTTATCTTCAGAGAACTCAGCCATTTAGAAAGTTGTCTCAACTTTTTCTGGCTTTTGACTCTAGTCATTTAGGAATTCCAGTCACTAAGAGAACTCTCTCTAAGTGGATTGCAGACTGTATTTCCTTTACCTATCAGAGTAAAGGAATCCCTCTTGAAGGCCATGTCACGGCTCATAATGTCAGAGCCATGGCAGCCCCAACAGCTAATCTTCGTTCAGTTGCTATTGATGAGATCTGCAAAGCAGCAACTTGGGCTTCTGTACATACTTTCACTGCCCTCTATTGTTTAGACAAGGACTCCCGTCGGGATGCCTTGTTCAGTCAGGCTGTTCTACACCATCTCTTCAATTCCTAGATCAACTCCTTCCCAACATCCACTCTTGGATGCCTGAGGTCCCTGGGAGGAAGCATGGCCCATCTTACATAGATCCGCAACATGCTGGGGTCATCCCTAGGCATTTTTAGCTGGGGAGTCCCCATATGTGAAGACTACATTCCTGCTTGTTCCTGGAGATAGCGTAGTTACTCACCTGTAACAGGTGATCTCCGGGAACAGCAGGAATAAGTCTTCACAACCCACCCACTTCCCCTAGGAGTTGTCTTTCTCTCTCTTTCTATTTTTCTTCTACTTCTCTCCTTTGGTCTCAGCTTTCAACTCAACTGAAGTGAGAGAGGTAGTTGGACGGGAAGGCAGTAGGTATGCGTGGTGGGATGCTTCCAAATGCTTTCCTTTTGGACGCTGGGGAGCATTCCCGCGCAGGCTCCGTCGGTGTCGACAGTACCCATATGTGAAGACTTATTCCTGCTGTTCCCGGAGATCACCTGTTATAGGTGAGTAACTACGCTTTCTTTCCGTTCTTCTGCGGCATCACCTTTAAATACCATTTTAGTCATGGGTAACATACCTACCTCTTCCTCAATAAAGTGTGAAGCAAAGAATTCATTCAGTTTCTCTGCTATGGCCTTGTCCCTTCTTAGTGCCCCTTTTACCCCTCTATCATCTAATGGTCCATCTGACTCTCTCACAGGCGTTTTACTACGAATGTACTTGAAAAAGTCTTTATTTTGCATTTTTGTTACCACAGCAAGCTTGTTTTCAAATTCTCTCTTTGCCTGTCTTATTAATGCCTTGCATCTAACTTGCCAGTGCTTATATTGTTTTCAGTTTTCATCATTTGGCTTCTTTTTCCATTTCCTGAAAGATGCTTTTTAGGCAACAACAGCCTCTCTGACCTCACCTTTAAACCATGCCGGCATTTTTTTGAACTTCCTTTCATTTTTCTTAAAGCGTGAAATACAGCTGGTCTGGGCTTCCAAGATAGTATTTTTAATCAACACCCAAGCTTGATGTAAATCTTTAACCTTTGCAACTGTCGTTTTAGTTTTTTCTTAACTATATTCCTCATTTTATCATAGTCTCCCTTTTGAATGTTAAAAGGTAGTACTGTGGATTTCCTTACCGTCCTTCCTCCATTTATTAAATCAAAAGTGATC
The DNA here is from genome assembly GCA_033557465.1 of Ichthyophis bannanicus. Lineage (NCBI taxonomy): Eukaryota > Metazoa > Chordata > Amphibia > Gymnophiona > Ichthyophiidae > Ichthyophis > Ichthyophis bannanicus. Next base: position 26,068,894 of record CM066035.1, read on the forward strand.
GTGCTATGATCACTATTGCCAAGTGGCCCCAACACCCTTATCTCTTACACTAGATCTTGTGTTCCACTAAGGATTAGGTCCAAAATGGCTTCACCTCTGGTCGGTTCATGAACCAGCTGCTCCAAGAATCTGGTTCATCGTGCCCTCTATGCTTATCCCAGGCTTTACCCCTCACTTCCTCCACAGCTAAGGATTGCTGTGCTTATCCCAAGCTTTACCCCTCACTTCCTCCAGAGCTAAGGATCGCTGTGCTTATCCCAAGCTTTACCCCTCACTTCCTCCAGAGCTAAGGATCGCTGTGCTTATCCCAAGCTTTACCCCTCACTTCCTCCAGAGCTAAGGATCGCTGTGCTTATCCCAAGCTTTACCCCTCACCCCGCCACAGCTAAGGATCCTCTGTGCTTATCCCAGACCTCACAGCCCCACAGCTAAGGATCCTCTGTTTATGTTTATAATATTTGATATACTGCCCTTCACAAAATCAAGGCAGTGTACAAACAATAATATAACAAAGAGGGCCAAAGGCTGGAAAGGGAAAAGAAATTACAATATAAGACAGGACAGGAAGTGGCACATTCAAACAGACCAGACAAGAGAGATGAACAACACCAAATGGGTCACAGGGAGGTCAAAAGCAGAAGAGAACAGATAGGTTTTTAGATGGGCTTTGAAGGTGCAGTAGTTTGCTCCAGCCTGAGGGTGGTGGGAAGTGAATTCCATAGTGCAGGGCCAATGAATAAAAAGGCAGAGTTACGGGTGGATTGCAGGTGGGCACGGGAAGGGAAGACGAGGGAAGGTGAAGGCGACTGATGTGTGCTGACTGAAGAATGCGACTGGGGGTGTGAAACTGAAGGAGATCAGCCAAATATTGTGGGTTATGTGTGTAGACAACTTGGTGAACCATGATAAGAATCTTAAAGTGAATGTGGTGTTCTACGGGAAGCCAATGAAGGTGGATGCTCGTGATGGGTGGAATGAGTGACAATTCGGGCTGCTATGTTCTCAACAAGCTCTAGCCTGCTTTATTGGACCTGCAGAATTCCGGCAAGGGTAGAGTTGCAGAAACATAGAAACATGACGATAGAAAAAGACCACATGGCCTATCTAGTCTGTTCATCCATATGAACCACTACAACATTCCCCTTTTTTCCTTTAGAGATCCTCTGTGTTTGTCCCATGCTTCTTTGAATTCAGATACTGTCCTCGTCTCTACAACCTCCACTGGAAAACTGTTCCACAGATCCACCATTCTTTCTGTAAAGAAATATTTCCACATATCACTCCTGAATCTATCCCCCTTCACCCTCATCCCATGTCCCCTTGTAGCAGAGCTTGCTTTCAATTGAAAGAGGCTCTCCTCCTATGTATTTCTGCCACAGAGGTATTTAAACATCTCAATCATATCACCTCTATCTCACCTTTCCTCTAAGGTGTACATATTAAGATCCTTAAGTCTGTCCTCATATGCTTGATAATGAAGACCACTAACCATTTTAGTAGCCACCACCTGCACCGACTCCAACCTGTTTATATCCTTTTGAAGGTGCGGTCTCCAGAATTGCACACTATACTCCAAATGAGGTCGAACTACAGACTTACACAGAGGCATTATCACCTCCTTTTTTCTGCTGGCCATTCCTCTCCATATGCACCCAAGCATCCTTCTGGTTTTTGCCGTCGCCTTTTCTACCTGTTTAGCTACTTTAAGATCATCAGACACAATCACGTCTAGGTCCCATAAGTGAACCAGATAGCTGGTGTTTTCGTCAGGTTGAGGTGCAAACAATTGGTGGTCAGGCAATTAGCAACAGAGACAAGGCAAGAATTGTGTGGGGAGAGGTAAGATTGAAGGGGACAAGTGTGATCAAGGACAACAAGGTCATCAGCGTAATAGTAGGCAGATATTCCAGACTGTAGAACCAGGAGGGCAGGTGGTGCTAGGAAAATGTTGAAAAGGAGTGGTGACAATCTAGAGGCCTGAGGAAGACCACAGTGAAGGGGGACATGGTCAGAAGAGACAGCCGGGTTAGTGCAAGAGAGGACTGCATGGGACCGAGAGAAAAGGTAGGAATGGAACCAACGATAAATTGTTCCACGAAGACCAGCTTCATGTAAACAAGAAAGTAGAAGAATTTACCCCTATTCTACCATGGCTAAGGATCCTCTGTGCTTATCCCAGGCTTTACCACTAACTCCCCACCCACAGCTAAAGATCCTCTGTGCTAATCCCAGGCTTTACCGCTCACTCCCCCACAGCTAAGGATCCTCTGTGCTTATCCCAGGCTTTACCCCTCACTCCCCCCACAGCTAAGGATCGTCTGCGCTTATCCCAGGCTTTACCCCTCACTCCCCACAGCTAAGGATCCTCTGTGCTTATCCCAGGCTTTACCCCTCGCTCCCCACACCTAAGGATCCTCTGTGCTTATCCCAGGCTTTACCCCTCACTCCCCCACAGCTAGGGATCCTCTCTGCTTATCCCAGGCTCTACCCCTCGCTCCCCACAGCTAAGGATCCTCTGTGCTTATCCCAGGTTTTACCCCTCACTCCCCCACAGCTAAGGATCCTCTCTGCTTATCCCAGGCTTTATCCCTCACTCCCCCACAGCTAGGGATCCTCTGTGCTTATCCCTTGGATTGCTGCAGCCCAAATGCATAACCTTACATTTTGTAACATTAAATCCCAGCTGCCAAATTCTAGACCATTCTTCAAGCTTAGCTAGATCCCTCCTCATGTTATCTACACCTTCCTGGGTGTCTACTCTATTGCAGATTTTGGTATCATCCACAAAGAGGCAAACCTTACCCGACAGCCCTTCCACTATATCACTAACAAAGATGTTAAAAAGAATCGGACCAAGGATCTTTATTTGATATATTGCATATCTACATAACCTATGTGGTTTACATTAACATTCAGATAAAGTTTGTTGGATATTCTGTAAGCAGGGTTGGATGCCCCTCACTGTTGATAATGTTAGGTTCTCTGTAAGCTGGTTTGGATCCTCCTTGCTAAGGGTAAATTTAGTTGGGTTCTCTGTAAGGTGGTTGGGATTCCTCTTACTATGGGTAAAGTTAGTTGGACTCTATGTAGGTTGGGATCCCCCTCGCTGTAGGTAGTTAGTAGGATTCTCTATAAGCTGATTGGCATCCCCCTCGCTGTGGGTAAAGTTAGTTGGGTTCTTCGTATGCATGTTGGAACCCCTTTCACTATGGGTAAAGTTAGTTGGATTCCCGAGAGTAAATTTAGTTGCGTTCTCTGTAAGGTGGTTGGGATCCATCTTGCTGTGGGTAATGTTAGTTAGATTCTCTGTAAGGTGGCTGGGACCCCACTCACTGTGGGTAAAGTTAGTTGGGTTCTTTGTAAGGTGGTTAGGATCCCCCTTGCTTTGGGTAAATTTATTTGAGTTCTCTGTAAGGTGGTGGGATTCCCTTCACTCTGGGCAAAGTTAATTGGGCTCTCTATAGGATAATTGGGACATCCCTGCTGTGAGTAAAATTAATTGGGTTCTCTGTAAGGTAGGTGGGATCCCCTTCGCACAGGTTAAAGTTAGTTGGGTTCTCTGTAAGGTGGTTGGGATTCCTTTTTCCATTTCCTGAAAGATGCTTTTTTGGCAACAACAGCCTCTCCGACCTCACCTTTAAACCATGCTGGCAATTTTTTGGACTTCCTTCCACTTTTCTTAAAGCAAGGAATACAGCCCAGACTAGCTGTACTGGGAAAAACGGTAGAAACCATTATAAAGAACACAATTACTGAACATGTAGATAGTCATGGCTTAATGGGAGATAGCCAAAATGTCTTTAGCCAAGGAAGGTCTTGTTTTACTACCTATTATGTTTTTTTGAAGGTGTGAATAAACAGGTAGACAAAGGTGAGTCGGTTGATATAGTGTATCTGGATTTTCAGGAAGCCTTTGGCAAGGTCCCTCATGTGAGACTTTTGGCAAAATTAAAAAGTCATGGGATAGACTTCTGGTGACATCATCAGAGCGAATGGCTGAGTAACGATCAAGCTTCGCCATCAAGGCCTGTCAAAGCAGGGGGTAGCACCCCAAAAAGCATAAAATCGGAGCTGAAATGTGGGGGAATTAGTGGAAGAAATCCCAGAGAGCAATCGGAGACAGAGCGGGTTGCGGCACTCACCCGATGTGCCGGACAAACGGAGAGCGAGACACGATCGGGCAAACACATGTCTGACAGCAGAGGAGGATCAGAGCGACAAGAGGCAGGAGGGCAGAAGTGTGTCGGTGCTGCAGTAACTGAGCATCTGTTCTGCAGGAGCATGTAGGAGGCGGTGAGAATGGCGAATCGGTGCTGAGCAGCCGGATGGGGTGCAGAGCGGGGCCCAATCGGAGAGACATGTGGCCGGTGAGAGCTGTGATCGGAGGAGCAATAAAGAGAGCGGGAAGGGCAGAACAGACCAGGAGAGAAGATGGTGGTGTAAAAGCAAACTGGTAGAAGAGCAGTAACGGCAGAATATCAGAGGTGGACTCGGAACAATAGGAGAATGCGGAGGTGAAGGTGGATCCGAAACGGAGGGAGAAATTTGCATCCACGGATGCAACACAAGTAAGAGACAGAGAAGTGAAGTGAAAATAGAGGGAAGATAAGCAGAAAGAGGATCACCAAGACTGCTTGAAGTTGACGGGACACATCAGGAGGATCCGACATAAATAACTAATAAAAATAAAAAAACATAAAATTATAAAATTCCTATACACCAATACAGGCATAGGAAACCCCACCAAAATCAACACCACTACCCACAGAGTACCTATAACAATAGACACACCTACCTTCTCTATGTACCTCTTGAAGCAACAAACACCAAAAGATCCAATCTAAAAACCACCTTACACGACCTCAAGTGCGCTCTCATTAACGCACGTTCAGCCTGCAACAAATGGCCTGTCGTCATTGACCTTATATCAAACCTTAAACTAGATATCCTTCTGGTCACAGAAACTTGGCTTTCCAATACTGATAATGTCCTAATGAACCAACTTACCCCAACTAACTACTCTATTTACACCTGCAACAGAGAAAACAGAAAAGGGGGAGGAGTCTGCATAATAGCAAGAACTGATTTAAAATACCACACCACCTCTACAATGGTCACAAACCACATAAATACCTTATCCATCTCCAACAAAGTTAATACCATAAATCTTATCTACAGAGCCCCAAATGCTCCAGCTGATGATTTCTCAAACATAATTGATCTTGCTATTAATCCTAAAGATCATGACAAACCTAATTGGCTCCTGGGAGACTTCAATCTGGCATCCACACTGCCATCAGTATCAAACTCCTTCCTCGATGCCATGGACAACCTACAATATAGGCAAATCGTAAAAAACCCTACTCATAAACAAGGAAATCTCCTCAATCTCATCTTCGCTCCATCCTCATCCGTTTACTCGCTAAACCAACTTGAGCTCTCAACAACCCCTGTCCCCTGGTCCGATCATAATCTTATCACATTCTGCATACCAGCTGAGGAATCTCCGGGCAAACCATCAGACGTCAATCCACTTTCAAAAACACGATTCAAACATTTGACAGAGACGCGATCACTTCCCAAATCATCCCAAGACTCTCTCATATACCCGACAACATCAATGAGACTGTACTGAACTGGAACCGTATCATTGGATTATCCGCCCAGCTTCCCACCACAGACAATCAAACCTCTATCAACTCGCCTATACCCAAGAAACAGAACGCGCCATGGTTCTCTGCTGAGTTACGAGCCTCCTTACATCAACTGAGGAAATTAGAGAGGAATTGGAGACACTCTCTGAAACCTGATGTCCAAGTCACTTACTTATCTCACTTGAAATCCCATCGTCAGCTAACCTGGGATAAGAGAAAAGAATATCATGCAAGACTCCTTAGCCAGTCTCTTAACAAACCGAGAGATCTTTTCCAATTAGTAAAATCCCTAACCAGAGAGCCTACATCACCACAACATGAACATGTACAACCACAACTATATGCTGACTACATTTAGTCCAAGATGATCAAAATCACAACAGCAATCTCAAGTGAAACCATACAACCTTCCAATGCCCAATTCATACTTAATAAATTCTCATCTCCAACTTCGAAAACAATTGAAGAAATTATAACCTCCATCAATGCCACCACCGCCCCTAATGACCCATGCCCAGCCCACTGGATCAAAGCATTGAGAACAGAGCTTAGCCCATACATAGCATCCATAGCCGACCAATCACTCAGCACAGGGATATTCCCAACAGCTCTCAAACATACCTCCATTCGTCCCTTACTGAAAAACAATAAACTGGATCCAAAGAAGGAAGATTCTTACCGTCCAATCTCAAGCATTCCCCTATTAGCCAAGATCCTAGAAAAGGTTACACTGAGGCAGATTCAACAACACATCGATTCTGAAGCACCACTAGATCCAAACCAGCATGGATTCAGAGAAGCACACGGAGTCGAAACTCTTCTGACTTCTTTAATGAACACGCTCATTAATACAATAGACAATATTAAAAATGGAGTTGCAATGGTCTTCCTAGACATAGTGGCAGCTTTTGACTCCATTGACCATGACCAACTGCTAGCCCGGCTCCACGAAAAAGGGATACAAGGAACGGCTTGGAACTGGTGCAAATCTTATTTGGAGGACCGATGGCAACAGGTCCGGATCGGTAACATTACATCCCAGCCTTTCCGACAGAAGCAAGGAGTACCGCAGGGTTCCTCCCTCTCGGCTTTGCTATTTAATATCTACATGCAGCCAATCTGCAACATCACCCGCTCATTTGGAATTTCATGCCTTATCTATGCTGACAATGTGCTTATATTCACACCAGTTAATGTGATAAAGCCCGACTATACACCTTTAACCACCTGCTTCAATGCAATCTCAGATTGGCTGCTCACACAAAATCTCCGAATCAATTTAAAAAAAACAGAAGTCCTGATTGTCACAAGGAATAAAGACTTCTCTCCTCCACCAACGTTAAGAACAAGAGATGCTGACTTACCAGTCAAAACCATGATACGTTACCTAGGTGTCATACTGGACCAGAGGCTGGATTTCAAAGAACTCATAAAAAGTACAGTAAAATCCATCTATCACAAGATCAGGACTCTACGACCTCTCAGACCCATGCTCGAACCAAATGACTTCCGCACAACCTTCCAGGCATTAGTCACCCCTCACTTCGACTATGCAAACATTGTGCTACATGGCCTTCCCAAGAGCACGCTGAACCCTCTACAGTTGGCAATGAATACAGCAGCCAGAGTTCTATATGGGGCTTCAAGGAGTCAACATATTACCCCCATCCTGTTTGAACTACATTGGCTCCCAATAACATGTAGGATCTTATACAAAACCCTTCTCTTGACCTTCAAAGCGTTCCACCAAATCTCACCATCCTCGCTTTCTGACATCCTTCACCACTCTCAAAACACCAGAGCTAGAAGATCTGTAACAGAAAACACACTAATGGTCCCAAAAGACCTAACAAAACTCACACAGATGACTACCATGAGAGCATTCTCATCCTTCGCCCCTAGATGTTGGAACATGCTACCTCCTAACATCAGATCACAGAAAGACCTGTCCCAATTCAGAAAATCTCTAAAAACACACCTCTTCCTTCAATTCTTCTCCCAAGGCATTAGCTCCCCACCTCCCCCCCTTCCAATCCAAACCAATTACTATGGTTAGTCAAGTAAGGCCTCTAAACTCCATTGCTCGCTCCAGATTAAAATCTCGCAATCCCTAACCTACGAAGCTCAAAACTTATTCTAATTTGCTGTAAATAGTTATGAATATTTGTTATTACCTTATCTTATCGTTATCCCCATTATCCTGGTTTCACTCCCTGTTATCTGTAAACTTGACATATGTTTTATTCTTAAGTACAAGGTTGTTAAATGTAAACCACGCTGATGATGAATAGCGCGGTATATAAAAACTGTTAAATAAATAAATAAAATAAATTTGCTGCCACAATATAGCGGAAAGCAGTGCCCCCAAAAGAGAGAACAGTAGGATAGTTCAGAAAGAGCCCTACACTGGGAGGGAGAGAACAGCAGAGTCTCTTCACAGCAATCAATGCATGCCAAGAGGAGCAAAGAGTACAAATGGATAAATCAAAAAGAGTTTTCAGCAAAGAAACGACTGGCGGAATTCAGATCCACATACGGGCCATCACGAGGAGGGAAGGAGGGAGAGAAGGAAGGTAAAAAGGTGGAAGAGAGAGTGCTGGCGCAGGAGGAGGAGATGGAGGGTGAGGAGAGCCCAGGAATGGCTGACATGATCAAAAAGTGGCTTACAGAACTGAAAGAGGAACTTAAGGTGGAAATTAGCGGAGTAAAAAAATGAGTTAAAAGAGACATTACAAACAATCAGACAAGATATAACGGATCTGGGAGATCGGGTGGAAGAAACAGAGAATCAGTTGGAACAACAAGGGGAAGTAATGGAAAACATACAAAAAGGCTGGGAGGCACTAAAGCTGGCCCAAGAGGAGCTGAAGGTGAAAGCAGAGGATTTGGAGGATCGCTCCAGAAGATGCAACATCAGAGTGCGAGGTATCCCAGAGGATCCCAAATACAAGAACTGTGATGAAGTTATTATACAAGTCTTCGGAGCGCTATTAAAAGCTGCAGCCTCAGAGGAGGGGGGAGAAGGGGACCCTATACAAATAGAGCAAGCTCATAGAGGATTGGGGCCCATAAGAGATAATCAACCGAGAGACATTGTGATATGTTTGAGCTCTTATAAAATGAAAGAAAGACTTCTGGGGGCAGCCAGGAAATTGAGACATTTCAAGTGGGAAGAGCACGAATTGGAACTATTTCAGGATTTATCTCAGGGAACGCTACAACGCAGAAGAGCAATGAAGGAAGTCACAGCTTACTTGAGGAGGGCAGATATGAGATATAAATGGATGTAAACTTTTGGCTTACTGATTACAGTGCAAGAGAGGTCGCAGAGAGTGAAGACAAGCGAGGAAGCTTGGAGAGCGCTTAGAGATTTGGGAGTAGCCAACCTTCCGGAGGATGCAGGGGAGGTCCAGCTAAATCAACCGACAACAGAATAACTACAAATAGGGCGGACAGCCTGAGGTGGCATAGAGCATCAGAAGGTGGCAGGAGGTTGGTGAAACTTGCTAAAGGCAGCCAAAGAGGAAAAATGATGGAAAAGGAAGCAGGCTGAAGATGACAATATATAAACTTGTGACAGAGGTTATTTCATAAGGGAGGGGTTGTGAGTTGTTGATCAATGTTTCTTACAGAAGGGTGGTTTAGGAAGGGGGGAGCTTAACGGGGGGGAAGGAGGTGAAGTGAGGGAGGGAGGGAGGACGGGGCAGAGGGGGGCTAGGCAAGGAGGGAGGAGGGGTAAGGGGAAGGAAGGGAGAAGAGGGCTCTGATTTTGAGAAAGGGCGATAGCAGAATAAGATGGGGGAGAGACGGGAGGAGGGGGTAGAGCAAAGGGGGCAAAGGGTTTGGGGGGGCAAGATGGAACATAAAGGGTAGGGGAAGGTAGGTGAGGTGGAGGAGGAGGAGGAGTGAGTTGGGATGGAGAGTATGGGGGAGGATGGGGGGATGGTGGATAGAGGGGCAGGAGCAGACCGCAGTCCGATAGACAGTTACCTAAAATGGAAGTCAAGTCTCCCTTGAGGAGAAGAGGGAAGGGGAAGGGAGGTAGGGGGGGAGGGGGGAAGGAAGGAGAGAGGGAGGGAGGGGGGAGGGGAAGGGAGAGAGGGGGGAGGGGGGAGGGGAGCCGGGAGAAGATGCAGGACAGAGGAGGGGAAAATAATTTTTTTTTCAGGTGAGTTAAAAGTAGTAACATTAAATGTCAAAGGGCTTAATTCACCATTTAAAAGGCAGAAACTTTATAAAGAAATAACATGTAAAAAAGCATCGCTAGTGCTCATACAGGAAACTCATTTAACACGGGCAACAGAACACATGGTCAAACTTAAGGGATGTGGGACATGTCTATATGCATCAAACACAGTGGAAAAAAAGAAGGGAGGGGTGGCAATCTTCATTGCCTCCAAACTTAAGATGGAGGGACAGACAATAATCAGAGATAAAGAGGGGAGATATATATTGTTATGTCTAAGAATAGGGAATGAATGGTATTGTATAATAAATGTATATGCACCAACAGGGGGGCAAAGAGAATTTTGGACAAAACTCAATGACGCAGTCGGCCAATTAGGGGATGGAAAACTCATCTGTGGGGGTGATTTTAACCTAACGTGGAATCCGGCCAGAGACGCAACGGGGAAAAGAAAGGGCAAAAGAGAGGATAGGAGTAAATACCGAAACTTTGTAACACAGCACTGCTTGATAGATGCATGGCGATTTCAATATCCCCGGAAAAGGCAGTATTCATATTTTCCCCCTTGCATGGCTCATATTCTAGAATAGATGTCATTTGGGTAACAAAGGAGCTGGCGGGTAGGATCAAAGGGGCGGAAATGAATCCTATAACATGGTCAGACCATGCATTAGTGGAGGTAAGGCTGACAGTAGAAGGGGAGGGAGGAGTAACTAAGTTTTGGAGGTTAAATGAATCCCTACTGGAGGACGAGAGGGTCAGTGGAGAGACAGAGGGGGAGACAGTGGAATATTTTAGATGGAAAGATAATGGCGAGGTGGCCTGGAGGGGAGTTTGGGATGCATATAAGGCAGTAGTGAGGGGAGTTCTCATTAAATGGGGGGCATGTAAAAGGAGGGAAAGGGAGGGGAGAGAGAGGGAATTGAGAGAAAGATTAATGGAACTAGAAGCATTAGACACACAAGATAGAAAAGGGAAATTTAGAGGCCAAGTGCTGGCTGTAAGAGCGCAGATAAATGCTATGCAGACGGAAATTATACGATACCATATGCAACTTTTGAAACAAGATTCTTTTGAAGGGGGAAATAAAGCAGGGCGATATATGGCACAGAAGTTGAAACAAAGAAAATTGAGATCACAAATATTGAAAATTAGGGACAGGGAAGGGAAATTAGTTCATAAAGATGGGGATATTCGAGAAGCCTTTAAAAGATATTATCAAGAGCTGTATGCGGCTCGAGCGGCTCCAGATTTGGAACAAATACAATGTTATTTAAACTCGATAAAGCTACCAACATTGGAGGAGGAGGAACAAAAACAGTTAAATAAAGCCATAAGGACAGAGGAAGTCATGCAAGCCATCAAACAGTTAAAAGTAGATAAGGCCCCGGGGTTAGATGGGCTTACAGCAAGGTTTTACAGAAAATTCAGTGAGCTCTTAACTGCACCACTGCTGAGGCTGTTCAATTTACCAAGGGAGGGGGGATACTAGCAGCTACCATGGGATGGGCTGGGATCACAGTAATACATAAAGAAGGTAAGGATCTGCAAGAATGCTCCTCATATAGACCAATCTCATTGCTCAATTTAGATGCTAAACTATTGGCTAAAATATTAGCTACATGTTTAAATACATTAATCAGGAACTTGATCCACCAAGACCAAGCAGGCTTTATTCCAGGGAGGCAGGTGGTGGACAATATTAGAAAGATCTTAAATACTATATGGTCGGTGGGGCAAAGTAAAAAGGAAGCACTGCCAATATCTTTAGATGCGGAAAAGGCGTTTGATCAGGTGTCATGGCCTTTTCTATTTCAGGTAATGAACAGAATGAGGTTGGGAGGAGAGTTCCTGGGACGGGTAAAAGCACTGTACCGTGACCCGAAAGCCGGGTGAACGAAGCATATTCGGCATTCTTTGAGCAGGGGACAGGGACGAGGCAAGACTGTCGCCCCTTCTGTTCGCAATATCAGTGGAACCATTTGCAGAGAGAGTGAGAGAAAGGGAGGACTTGAAGGGTATAATGGTAGGCAGGACAGAATACAGAATATCCCTGTTTGCGGATGATATCATATTGAGTGTGACCAGACCGAGATGCTCTATACCAATATTAATGTGGAACTTAGAAGAATACAGGAGACTGTCAGGATTCACTATAAATTGGACAAAATCTGAAATTTTGAATTTGTCACTAAAAGAGGAAGAGCAGGTGCTGTTCCAAAAGAAGTACCCATTTAGATGGGCCAAGGGGGCGATTAGGTATCTAGGGATCCGAATAAGCAATAGTTTGGAGGCATTGTATGATCTAAACTATATAAAGTTATTTGGGCAAGTAGAAAGTTTGCTGGCTGGGTGGAGGCGGGGATACTTATTTTGGTTCGGGCGGATTGCAACTGTAAAGATGATGCTCCTACCCACGATTTCTGTTTCTGTTCCAAACACTACCGATATTGGTACCACGTCCAAAGTTAAAGTACTTACAAAGGAGCATTAATAGATTTATTTGGCAAAATAGAAGTCCTAGGGTTGCTATGTCAATCCTGCAGAGAGCAAGGGGAGAGGGGGGGGGGGCTTGGGGTTCCCAACTTTAACAAATATAAATGTATCCCCCAACCGCTTTGACCCGGTGAAAAGCGGGATATAAATGCAGCTAAATAAATAAATAAATAAATATTATGTAGCAGTGCAGCTGAAAACGCTTTATGAATGGCACAGAGAAAACCAGAAGCATTGGGTTCAGATGCAAGAAGATTTCATAAGGGGAGTTGGACTGGAAAGGATGGTATGAAGGGGAAGTAAAGCACCTGCAAATAGCGCCCTTAACCCCTTCATAGTCCATATTTTAAATGTTTGGAAACAAAATAGGAAAGTATTAATACAAGACAAAGGATATATACAGTGGAACCTCGGTTTTCGTGATTAATCTGTTTGAAAAAGTCTGACTAACACCGAATGTATGAAAACTGAAGCAATATTTCCCATAAGAAATAATGTAAATCCAATTAATCTGTTCCAGACACCCAAAAATATCAACAAAAAATACATTTTATAGATAATAACTATATTTTTACATACAGAAAACAATGAGAAATAAATATAAATGACTAATGAAATGGATAAATGAACATTTAACAGCACTTTTTACCTTTATTGAAGACTCTTGTTGGCATATGGAAGACAGTCAATCAGCAAGAGAATCAAAATAAAGAAAATCCCACTTCTGGCCACAAGATGGTGCTCCATTTTCAACTGTACGAAAACTGAGACAATGTACGAAAACTGGGACAAAATCTCAACGAAAAAAGTCAACGAAAACCGAATTGTACGAAAACTAGGGCATACGAAAACCAAGGTTTGACTGTACAAGGGATGACCTTAGATGCATGTTTTGAGAGGGGACAGGGGCCAGGGGTGAATACATTGTGCAGATGGGGACAGTGAGGATTAACGCATATTTCCCAGATAGTAGTTAAGGAGGGAATTAGGGATTTTGAGGGTATTAAGGATTTATATGGGTTATCTAATAATGATTACTACAGTTATATCCAGGTCAGACACTTTGTGCGGCAGCAGAGAGTATGGCGGGACCTATGGAGTAACAGGGGGTGGTTTGAGACCCTCTGCTCAGGACAATTAGGTCAAAAAGGAACACTGTCCAAGATCTATAAAGGGCTAATGGAGGAAGGAGAGGGCAAATTGGATTTTATGAAAAAATGGGAGAAAGACCTAGCAGTACAGTGGAATGAAGAGAGGTGGGATAAGGTAATACAGATTATAGCAGGAATATCTATAGCCACTCAAATAAAATAAAATGCCTATAAAGTACTATACTGGTGGTATTGGACACCAATACGTCAAAAAAGAGTGGGGTTGGGGTTATCTGATCGGTGCTGGAGAGGCTGTCAGGAGAGGAATAGGCTAGTGGTCAGAGCTCTGGCTTGGGAACCAAGAGACCAGGGTTCAATTCCTACTACACTCCTTGTGGCCTTGGGCAAGTCACTTAACCCTCCATTGCTCAGAAAAATCCAAGTTATCAATGTCCCTTTTTAATGTACATTTACCAAGTTTAAGTTAGAATGTAAACTGCTTTGATTGAAATGATAAAACGGTCTAGAAAAACTGTTAAATAAATAAATGTCACACATGTGGTGGAAGTGCGGACAGATTCAAGGATATTGGGACAAAGTGTTATTGATAATTTATGAAATGACAGGCTATAGATTGCAAAAGGTGCCGGACGTTTGTCTCTTACATCACTTGGAGGAGGATATCTCAGAGAGGGAAAGGGGGTACTGAAGCACTGTATAGTGGATGCGAGATAGCACAACACTGGACAGTCGGGGAAACCTCAGAGTAAAGGTTTTATTAGAAGAATGGTGGAGCTGTGTTTGATGCATCGACTGACAGGGTTGCGACATGGGAAAGGGGGTAAGGGTGTGGAACTATGGAAGAGTGTTTGGAGATGGTTGGAAAAATGGAAAGCAGGAGAGAAGGGGAGAAGGGGTGAGGGCCATTGTAAAACGGTTTGAAGCACAAAAGCATTGATAGTGAGCCAGCTGGTGAATGCACACATATATAAGTAATAAATATGAGAGAATTGTTGTGAGATAATAAGCACGAATAAAGGAAAGGGGGTAATAGTCAGGGGAGGGGAGGGAAGGGTGTGTGTGTGGGGGAGGGTTCAAGACTAGATAATATGCAATGTTGTAATAGCTACCAGGGAATAACAGCAAGGTTGATGGTAGATTGTTGTAAAAAATGTAAAATGATGGGTTAAGAAAATGTTTGTATTATATATGGAACGAATTTAATAAAAAGTTAAATGGAAAAAAAAGTCATGGGATATAAGGCAATGTACTATTTTGGATCAGGAACTGATTAAAAGATAGAAAGCAGAGGGTAGGGCTAAATGGCCAATTTTCCCAATGGAGAAAGGTGAATAGTGGTGTACCCCAGGGATCTTTGCTGGGTCCGCTGCTTTTTAACATATTCATAAATGACCTGGAAATGGGAATAACGAGTGAGGTAATCAAATTTGCAGATGACACTAATTTATTCAAAGTTGTTAAAATCCATGAGGATTGTGAAAAATTGCAACAGGACCTTGATAAATTGGAAGACTGGGCATCAAAATGGCAGATAAAATTTAATGTGGATAAGTGCAAAGTTATGCACGTAGGAAAGAACAACCCAAACTATAGTTACACGATGCAAGGTTCTACATTAGGAACTACCACCTAGGAAAAAGATTTAGGCGTCATTGTGGATAACATGTTGGAACCCTCCTCCCAGTGTGCAGTGGTGGCCAAGAGAGCAAATAGAATGCTAGGTATCACTCGTAAGGAAAGGAATGGAGAATAAAACAAAGGATATTATAATGCCTCTGTATCATTCCATGGTGTGATCACACCTTGAATATTGTGTGAAATTCTGGTCGCCATATCTTAAAAAGAATATAGCGTTATTAGTAAAGGTACAGAGAAGAGCCACCAAAATGGCAAAGGGGATGGAAGTATACCCCTATGAAGAGAGGCTAAAAAGGTTAGGACTCTTCGACCTGGAAAAGAGATGGCTGAGGGGAGATATGATAGAGATCTATAAATTAATAAATGGAGTGGAACGGGTAAACGTAGATCGATTGTTTACGCCATCAAAATATAGAAAGACTAGGGTACATGCAATATAAGAACATAAGAACATAAGATATGCCATACTGGGTCAGACCAAGGTCCATCAAGCCCAGTATTCTGTTTCCAACAGTGGCCAATCTAGGTCATATGTACCTAGCAGTTTCCCCAAGAGACACAGGTTCCACAATGCTTGTACTGGGCCAAGCATTGATATCTTCGGTCACTTCTTAATAATGGTTTATGGACCTTTCCTCCAGGAACTTGTCCAAACCTTTTTTAAACCCAGCTACACTAACAGCATTTACTACATCCTCCGGTAACAAATTCCAGAGTTTGATTACACGTTGAGTGAAAAAATATTTTCTTTTATTAGTCTTAAATAGTTTACCCTGTAGCTTCATTGCATGTCCCCTAGTCTTTCTATATTCTGATAAGGTAAACAATCGATCTACGTTTACCCGTTCCACTCCGTTCATTAATTTATAGACTTCTATCATATCTCCCCTCAGCCGTCTCTTTTCCAGGTTAAAGAGCCCTAACCTTTTTAGCCTTTCTTCATAGGAGTATCCTTCCATCCCCTTTACCATTTTGGTGGCTCTTCTCTGTACCTTTTCTAAAATCGCTATATCCTTTTTAAGATACGCTGACCAGAATTGCACACAATATTCAAGGTGCGGTCTCACCCTGTAACGATATAGAGGCATTATAATATCTTTTGTTTTATTTTCCATTCCTTATCATACCTAGCATTCTATTTGCTCTCTTGGCCGCCGCTGCACACTGTGCCGAGGGTTTTTACATGGTATCCACAATGACGCCTAGATCTTTTTCCTGGGTGGTGGTTCCTAATGTGGAACCTTGCATCGTGTAACCATAGTTTGGGTTGTTCTTCCCTGGGTGCATAACCTTGCACTTGTCCACATTAAATTTCATCTGCCATTTTGATGCCCAGTCTTCCAATTTATCAAGATCCTCTTAGAAACAAAACAGTAGAGAGAGGGCCACGACTGAGATCAGGATTTATGAAGAATTAGAGAAATACTGACAAATCTTGATCAAGATTTAACCCGTTCGGAGTCATAGAGTCCAAACGAAAAATAAACTCCTGCTCGAGTCTCAAAATGGCCCCTTGAACATCGCCTCCCCTCCAATTGACCCCCACCTTCCCGATGACAAAAAACCCAAGATCCATAATGTTGTGAGAGGCGTCCAACCAATGTTGGACTAAGGGTTTATCAACCAATTGACGTTTTATGCCGCTTTTGTGTTCCACTATCCTTGTTCTTATCATGCGAGTGGTCTTGCCTACATATAATTTTTTGCAGGGACACTGCACAACATAAATAACATTTTTGGTTTCACAATTCGAGAAATCATCAATATAAAATGTCTTATTGGTAAAGGGATGAACAAAAGAGTCACGTACTGGCAATGAATTTAAACAGACTGAACATTTACCACATTGGTATTGTCCTTTAAATTTCGATAACAATTTCTTCTCTGTAAGAGCAGAAGGCACTAAAAGATTTTGCAAATTAATATTACGTTTATGTGCCACGGTAAGTTTCATATCTTGAAAGGCTGGAAGTGTTTGTACCAAATGCCACTCTTTTTTTAGAATCTTAATAATATATTTAGAATAAGAAGAATATATAAGCAGGCAAACCATACCTATATCTTCATCGTGTGTCTTAACCTTCAGCAGATCTTCGAGGAGTATCCCTAGCCCTAGCATAAGCTTTGTAGAGATGATGAACCGGGTAATCCCTAGCCAGAAATCTCTCTCTCATATCATAAGCCTGTTTCTCAAAATCTTGAGTTTTAGTACAGATACGTTTAGTTTATTTATTTTATTTATTTATTTAACATTTTTTATATACCGCACTATTCATAATCAGCGCGGTTTACATAGAACAAGAAAACATTAGACAAAATACAGTTATCTGTTTTTACATCGAACAGGAACAATAACTTGGGTAACCGGGGCAATTATTTACAACAAATAATATTCAGAGTAACTATTTACATTTAGAAGACATGTTGTATAAAAGAGCCTTGTTAATATGAGAGAGCGGTGTGAAGTGTTGTTGGGATGACAGAGGTTATGTGGTAAGCACGGGATTGTTGCTATATGAGTGAGCCTGTGTTACTATGTTCTCTGGGAAGTATTTGATGAAAAGGTGATGTTTCAAGGCCTTCTTGAACTGGAAGAGATCAGAGATGGCCCTAATGTGTGGTGGAAGAGTGTTCCAAAGTTTAGGAGCGCATAAACTGAAGGAACGGATTATTGTTGTGGAGTTGTATCTTACAGACTCTTTTGGTACCATTAGCATGTTTAATTCCATGGTTCTTCTTAGTCTGTTGGGAGAGATTGGTTGGATCATCTCTGATAATGAGGAGGGAGCGAGTCCTTTGTGAGCTTTAAAGGCCAGGAGCAGAGTCTTGAAGGTGATTCTCGCTTGGATGGGAAGCCAGTGTAGTTGTTTCAGAAGAGGTGTTACATGTTCTCTTTTAGGTACCCCGAAAAGCACTATTGCTGCACTGTTTAAGGCTAGTTGAAGCGGGTTTAGGGTAGATTGGGGGAGCCCTTGTAATATGGAGTTGGCAAAGTCGAAATGGGGCATAATTAGAGCCTGGTAGACTGTACGGAAATCGTCAGGATCAATCAATTGGCGGAGGTGTCTGAGGGAGCGAATCTTGAAGTACACTGCCCTTACTGTGTTAGATATGTGGGACTTCATATCCAGATTCTGATCCAGAGTCACTCCAAGGTATTGGATATGGGATTTTACTTGCAACTTGGCATCTTGAACCTCAAGGAATGTGGGTGGTGTGAACTTAGAGTTCCTTGAGATAAAAAGAACTTCCGTTTTTTTGTGCTGAATTCTGAGATTTTGAGTCAGTAGCCAATTTGAGATGGAGTTGAAACAGTTGATTATGGGGGTGAGGTTCATCTTATCTATGCATAACGGTATATATAGTAACACGTCATCAGCATAGATCATACAGTTGACGTTGAAGGACCTGATAATGTTACATATAGGTTGCATGTATATGTTAAATAGTAGTGATGATAAAGAGGATCCTTGCGGGACTCCTTGTCCTTGGTGAAACGGATCTGATGTTTCACCATTTGAACGAACATGCTGCCATCTCTCTGAGAGGTATGAGTTGCACCATTCGAGAGCATTTCCACAAAGGCCCTTCTCTCTTAGGCGGATAAGAAGGAGATCGTGGCAGACCAAATCAAAAGCCGCCGCAATATCTAAAAAGATGAGGACAAAACCCTGTTTGATGTTATCGATACCGGAGTTTAGGCTGTTGAGGAGTGAAGTAAGGAGTGTTTCGACCCCGTGTGATTCTCTGAATCCATGTTGACAGGTATCCAAAGGCGCTTCAGAGTCAATATGGTCTTGTAGTTGTCTGTAGGCTATTTTTTCAATTATTTTTGCAAGAGTGGGTATGCTGGAGATGGGTCGATACGAGTCTGTTTTTTGTGGATCTAACTTGAGGTTTTTCAGTAGAGGTCTGATAGATGTCTGTTTGAGGGCAGCAGGGAATGAGCCGGTGTCGAATGATAGCCTTATGATTTTGGATATTATTGGAACAAGTTCTTTGCGAAGATCCTTTATCCAGAAGGCTGGGCAAGGATCAGTATGTGCTGTGGATAAGTTGAGAGATGAGATCATATCTTCAATCAGCTTCAAAGAAGGAGTGGTGAATGATCGTAAAGGAGCGGGGAGCCCCTGAATACTCGGGATAGAGGGTATTGTAATTTTATTTGTATGGCACATCTTGGATTGTATGTACAAAGCGTATTCTTGTGGGTTGATTTCGCACTGGTGTTCCGGTGAAGGTTCCTTGGCTAGTTTCTTGACAAGAGTAAATAGGTCATGGGGTTTATTTAGAGCACGACGCAAGGTGTCTGTATGATATAGTTTCATTTTTTCTGAGATGGCTTTACGGTGGGCGTCAAGATGTAGTAAGTAAGTAGTCTGATTGGTATTGGTGCGAGACCTCCTCCATTTCTTCTCGAGCTTTCGCAAAAGATTTAGGGATTCTTTCAGAACTGATGTAAACCAAGGAGCCGTAGGTTTTTTTCTTGAGGACTTGTTTCTGGGTGGACGAGATGAAATGCGGTTGAGTCTGTTGTTCCAAGAAGTGTTGTTCTCAAAAATTGACTTACGGGTAAATTATTTTTGAGTGATGGATTGTGGAAACTTTGATAATGTAATAGAGTATTCTTATCTGTTGGTTTTCTAAATAAAGTAGTAGAAAAAGAATCCCGTTCTTTTTTAATTAATAAATCTAAATATAAAATCTGATTACAATCATACGTCATTTGAAAACGTATCTTTTTAGTATTTCTTAAATTTCCTATCTATTTTTTAACAATCATCACGAAGCCACCATGCCTCCCGGACCCGGCACGCAAGTACCCGACCTGCCAAACTGTCTACTCCGCCCCCTTCCCTTCAATGAACAGCGCATGTGCCGGCGCCCTCCCTGCACAGCTGCATGTCCAAAGGTCCGGACGGCAGGTCGGCCCAAAGTACTTCGTTTTTAACTCATTCTTCAATCCATTATACTTCATCTCCAAGGAGGCGATGCGATGGCACCTCCAGCACCAAACCAATCGCCATCCTACCACCCCCATGTCCGTTCCAAAGTCTCCAACACAGCTCCGATTCACCTCTCTCCACTCTCTCCCTCCCAGAGACAACCCCGACACCCGGCATGTAACCATGGCTAGATCTCGGGTGGTGGCACCACGGAAAAGCAACCGCTCCGCTACACATGAATACAATAATGCCACCTCGGGCCTACCTGGCCGGACCCAAACATAGCCCCCGTTCCTGCACATGTGCTAAACCTGTACAATGCAATGAAGCTACAGGGTAACCTGTTTAAGACTGATAAGAGAAAATATTTTTTCACACGTGTAATCAAACTCTGGAATCCGTTACCGGAGGATGTAGCAAAAGCTGTTAGTGTAGCCAGGATTAAAAAAGGTTTGGACAAGTTCCTGGAGGAAAGGTCCATAAACCATTATTAAAGGGGACATGGGATATCCACTGCTTGACCCAATACAAGCATTGTAGAACCTGTGCCTTTTGGAGAAACTGCTAGGTACTTGTGACCTAGATTAGTCATTGTTGGAAACTGACCCAGTATGGCATATCTTATGTTATCTCCCTCGCTGTGGGTAAAGTTATTTGGGTTCTCTGTAAGGTGATTGGGATTGCTCAGTGTGGAAAAGGTTATTTGTGTTAGATATTTGATTCCTGCTTACCTGTGTAACTGGAGAGCCATAACCCTGTGCCTCCCAGATAAATGCCACATAATTCTGTAGCTGGAAACGTGGTAGATTGTCATTTATGTCTTGCAAGTTTAGGTTGAGGGCCATAAAGCCATATGAAGAGGAAGTCTCTGCCTGAATCACCAGACGTAGCTTCGGAATAATTTCAAAATCCAAGCTGGCAGAATTCTGAACCAAGATCTCTCCTAAAATGTAGAAAGGAGAAATGTCTTATGAGATGCTTATCAGTAATTGGCCTACTACAAGTAGATGTTATTATCTTTACCAGTAATTAGGCTTCTATTTAGATTAGGGATTAGGAAAATAATATATTCAAGCCATATTTCCCTCTGAGAATATAGTCAGACATGGTGTTCCACCCTCTTTCATATTTTCATACTTGACAAATGGATTTTGTGATTTCATCCCAAAATAATCAACATTATTTTGGGATGAAATGGTGTACCCCAGGGAGGAGTGGTCTAGTGGTTAGGACAAGGTACTTCAGGCTGGAGGGCCAGGGGTTTAAGTCCCACCTGGGGACAGCAATCTCAGGCCGGAGGGACTGGGATTTCTAGTCCTGTAGGCACTCCTTGTGGTCTTGGGCAAGCCACTTAACCCTCCATTGCCCATGTTCCCTGTAAGTATTAGCATATGTGTCTCATATCCCCTCGTATTAAATGTATCCCCCAATTGACCGCTTTGACCCAGTGAAAAGCGGGATATAAATACAGCTAAATAAATAATAAATAAATAACATATGGAATGTTTGAATAGCTTGAGTGGAAAATGTAGAAAGATAATGGTTTCCAGAACCTCAACCAAGTGGTTCTCATCACATACTGACACTGCTCTGGCATTTCTGAGATATTAACAAGGGAGGTTTGGGACCTGGAAAATGCATAGAAAATGCATGAGATATTGACATGGGAGCAGTAAGAGCCCAGCCCAAGGGGAAGGACTAGGAGGTTCCTTATTGGGAGAATAAATACCCAGACTTTTGGAGGGAAGGTATTTTTGTAGGAAGGAATAACTTGATCACCTTAGCCACTGACAGAGAAGAATGGAAGTAAGGAGCATGGTGGAGACAAGCCTCAGGAGATTGTCCTCTTTCCAGAAAGACTGCTGTTACTAACTGAAAAGAGGCTGGCAGGCATAAGTAATGGGTGCTCACTATCAAAGGTCTCTATTTCTACTGAGCTGATCAAAAATTACCTATGTAGCAAGGGCCAGTGGGGTTTCCAGTATTGAGAGATCTAGAAAGAAACAAAACCATACACGAGAAAGAAGGAGACAGGGTTTACAGTCTGGTGAGAACCTGGAGGAGAAGACTCCCAGGGATAAATTCCTGCCACTAGAGATGAAGGACCCTGAACCAGCTAACACAGCTAAGGGCCTTCAGGATACTGCAATAATTGAGGTTCTAAGAACTGGAGAGAGTAGGGTGAGAAAGCAAGAGAATATAAAATTGGGCACACCACCCGGGACCCCAATCTACATCGCTGGCAGGGAATGGGCAAGGAAAACCCCTCCCTGCCCCCATCTGATGAGGCCAATCAGGGCCAAGATCTCCCAGCACACTGGAATTAAACTTGAAAGTGCCAAAAGGTGTGCAGCACACCGCCCGGGACCCCAATCTACATCGTCGGCAGAGAGCGGGCAAGGAAAACCCCTCCCCGCCCCATCCAACGAGTCCAGTTGGGCCCAGGACCCCAGAACATCGGATTTAAACTTGAAGGTGCCAACAGGCGGGCCTGTGCCTGAGGGCCTCGCCAGAGGGCCCTTTGTCATGGCCCTTAGGTGCGCGCCCATGGAAACGGGCCTATGTAGGACTGCCTTTTAACCTAACATGTACAGGGTCCACCGAAAGGATTAACACCACCAACCTCCCTCTCCGCTCACCCTTTCTGATCAAAAAGAACTAAAAACCTCCAGGAGAACCACTGCCTGCTTTCTCTGTCGAAGGTGAGCCCTCTAAACACAATTCCCTGACACTATGAAAACAAACACAGCAACAGGCATGTCATACACATGCATAACACGTCATACACGTGCATAACATAGCACCGTCCTTCCTCTCCACCCTAATCAGCTCTCAACCACCCAACAGAAGCAGAAGAACCATCAACTCAAACACCCTCCACGTTCCAGCAGATATAAGATCTGTCAAAGCCAGTACTAGTAACAGAGCCTACTCATACACAGCACCGACACTCTGGAACCAACTGCCGCCGGAACTACGAGCTAGCAAAGACCTAATAGACTTTAGAAAAAAACTCAAGACTCACCTATTTCAGAGTCAGTACAACTTGATTTAAATCCAAGCGGTTTATGCTATGCCACCCAGGGAGCCAGGGATGCATTTATGTAAAAATGTACATATGTAAGTTATTGCTCCTCGCTACAAAAAGAACCCATTCCTGTGTGTTGTGCTTACCCTACAAATCAACATGTATATACTTCAAATTTTACTGTCCTGATTTGACAGTTTCCATTATGTAATCAAACCCGCTGCTGATCGCTGGAAGTAGCGGTATATAAATGTTTGCTAAATAAATAAAAATAAATAAAAATAAATACACCCAAAGATGGCACACACTTATCTGCCTCACCACCCTAGTCATAGATGGTGTAACTGCTCACTCGACTCTCTCCTGCCCAATCCCTATTATCCACTGCCTGAAGCCCATAACACTCGCTCCTAAGTTCACACAAACCATGCATCACAATAGACGGCCTGCACGTCTCCTCCACATTCCCACAGGTGCCCCATCTTAGCTACCAATCCTGCACAACAGTCTCTCAGACCATGCCATCAAATGTAGCCTGATCAACACACATTCTGGCTGCAATAAAATTCAGACTCTATCTGACCATATCACCGACGACAGAATAGACCTCCTATGTGTCACCGAGACATGGTTCATGGACTCTGACAATGCTCTGCTCAATCAACTCAACACCAGCACCCACAATATCCATAATTGCCCACGTGGCAACAGCAGAGGAGGTGGTACCTGCATCTTCATGAACAAGCACCTGAGCTTCACTACTGTGAGTACAACCTCCTCACAAGACCTGGATACCCTCATCATAATCAACAAGCAATTCATCATCTGCCTCATATACAGAGCACCTTTCACATTGCTGAGGAACTGGACACCCTGCTCGAGACAGTCTGCTTCCACTCCTCACACCAACAATCCCTCATTCTTCTTAGTGACTTCAATCAGTCTTCAGCGAACACCAGCCAATGCAATGATTTTCTCCAAGCAATGAGTGATCTACAATATGCGCAGCTCATCACCCCCAATGCACTCGAAAGGCGGAATCCTCGATCTGCTCTTCCTCCCCACCTAACTACTTACTGCACTAGACCACACTCATCCCACATCTGTCCCTGTCCTCTGGTCGGATCACCATGTAATAACTTTCACATTACTTCACCTTCATCTCAGCTACCCTCCTCATACTGACACCCCCAAAATAAGGAGATTCCTAGCCTTCAATGAACCCGCCTTCATTAAAAAGACCCTCCGAGCCCTAGAAGGCACCCCTCAAAGCACAGACCTCAACTCAATGGTAGCCCCCGCCAAAGCACGTCGACCCTGCGCACCCTTGTATTCCACCCATCTCAGGGAATAGAAGCGTGCACATAAAAAAATCAAATGCAGCTAGAGAAAGTCCAAGGGCCCTCAGCTATGGACCAGCTACATGGACATGTTTTACAGCCTACTGCAACAATACCCTCAACCCCAAATGTGAACACCAGAACAATATCCTCTTCCGTGCCCTCAACAAACTGAGGGAACTCTTCAATCTGGTCAGAACCCTCACAAGAGATCCTACTCAGCCTCATCAGAATCACACCCTCAACCCCCAAGAGATGGCTGCGTTCCTCAAAGCCAAACACAGCCAATCTAGCACCACTGCATTTCTTATACCGATGCCATGTAATACAACCGCAACCATCCAACCCTGGAACGTATTCAGAGACGTGTCCCTTAAAAACTCCTGGACATCATCTCGCATATCAACACTACCACTTCTCCACTAAATCCCTGTCTGGTCTCCTGGGTTAAATCAACAAAACTACAGCTCCTACCATTCATCTTGGCCATCCTTCACACTTCCCTGTCACAAGCCTACCTTCCACCCTCTCTGAAACAAGCCTCCGTCAGACCCCTCCTGAAGAAACCCAACCTAGACCCATGATCATCTGCCTCATACAGGCCTATAGTCAGTGTTCCATTCCTTGCCAAAATCATCGAGAAGGCAGTTCAATCTTTCCAGGAGCACACTGACAGGCATGCTCCTCTGCACAGAAATCAACATGGGTTCTGCCCCTTCCACAGCGCCGAAACATTGCTCACCTCGCTCATATCACCTCTCATCACCGGAACTGAAAAGGCCATCACTGGTTTTATTTATCTTTATCTTTATCTTTATTGAGACATTTGATATACTGCCCAGGCAATTGCATTAGAGTGGTGTACAATCATAAAAACAAGGCTGCAGAGGAAACAAAGAGCGAAGAAAGAGCGCCATTAATCAGATAGGACAGTAGCAGAACAGGCAGAAGAAAAAAGACAGAAAGTAGAGCAGCGACACATAAAGGAGGGATGTGGGAGTGGAATAGCTGACAGGGAGGACTCAGGGGTTGGGGGGCGGGGAAGATCCAATGCCTGGTGAAATAAGTGAGTCTTCAGCAAAGCTTTGAAGCCAGGGGATGAGGCCTCGGTGTGCAAATCTGAGGGGAGTGAGTTCCAGAGTGCAGGGGCAAGGAAAAGGTAAGCAGAGTGGTTGGTGAGTTCAAGGTGAGCTTGGGCAGGAGAAGGGAGGAAAGCGTAGTAACTCACCTGTAACAGGTGTTCTCCAGGAGCAGCAGGAATCAGTCCTCACTTATGGGTGACGTCGGCGCCGACGGAGCCCTCGCGGAGCAATTTTCCCCAGCTTTCAAAGAAAGCCTTTGGGAATTGCAGCGCGCATGCGCGGTCTTCTTCCCGCCCAAGGGTGCCATCTTAGCCAGTCTGATGACATAGCTAAAAGACAGCATAAAAATTTGCAAAAAAACTTAAGCAGATGATTGCAACTCCAAGGGGAGGAGGGAGGGTTGTGAGGACTGATTCCTGCTGCTCCTGGAGAACACCTGTTACAGGTGAGTAACTACGCTTTCTCCAGGACCAAGCAGGAAGTCAGTCCTGACATATGGGACTCCCAAGCTTAAGGCTACCGGAGACCCTAAGCACAAAAATGAGCTCCCTCTAGCTCAGCAGCACAGAAGGACAGAATCTTCGCTGAATTATCACCCACCGGTAGCCCACATCCGGGATGGAGGGTAGGAGTTGCTCAAACCTCAAAGAGATTACAGAGGACTGCCTGTCCGAAAGCACTGTCCCTGCGGGACTCCCTCTCGAGACAGTAATGGACCGCAAAGGTCTGGCTCGAAGACCAAGTAGCGGCCCGGCAGATGTCTGCCAGCGGAACAGAGCGGAGGTAAGCCACTGTCGTAGCCTTTGCCCGAACGCAATGAGCCATGACTCGACCTTCCAAGGAGAGTCCGGCTGCCCCATAAGCCCAAGTGATACAGTCCGCAACCCAGATGGACAGAGTACGCTTGGAGACCGGGAGCCCCAATTTATTGGGGTCAAAAGACACAAAAAGCTGAGCAGCTTTACGGTGCTCCCGCGTACGGTCAAGGTAGAAGTTCAATGCCCTTCTACAGTCCAGGGTATGGAGGACCGTTTCAGCTCGGCTGGAGTGTGGTCTGGGAAAGAAGGTCAGAAGTACCACCTCCTGATTGATGTGAAAGGGGGAGACCACTTTTGGAAGAAATTTTGGGTGAGTCCGTAGGACTACCCTATTTTTGTAGAACCGAGTGTAAGGGGGATCAGACACGAGGGCCTGCAATTCACTTACGCGCCTAGCGGAAGTGAGGGCTATCAAGAACAATGTTTTCCAAGAAAGAAAACGGAGAGAACAGGTAGCCATAGGTTCAAAAGGCGGACAGGTGATCCGCTGCAAAACCACATTCAGATCCCAGTCAGGCGCTGGCGGGCGGAGAGGTGGTTTAAGTAGAAGGAGACCTCGGAGAAACCTCGCTACGAGAGGGTCGCTGGAAAGAGGTCTGCCGTCCACCGGTACATGATGTGCTGAAAGAGCACTGAGGTGAACTTTGACGGAGTTGGACTTAAGTCCCAGATTAGAGAGGTGTAGCAAGTACTGCAAGATCACCGACACCGAGCAGGAGAAGGGATCCTGAGACTGCTGGGTACACCAAACGGAAAAGCGACGCCATTTAAGGGCGTAGCATTTGCGGGTAGAAGGTCGCCGAGAAACTAAGACGACCTCTTCCACCTCTGCCGGCAGGAGAAGGGGAGCAAGGACTACCCTCTCAGCAGCCAGGCCATTAGATTGAGAGATCTGAGGTTGGGGTGTAGCAGAGACCCCTGATCTTGAGTGAGGAGATCCGGTTGAAACCCCAGAGGGAATGGATCCTCCACCGCTAATTGCAGCAGGAGTGGAAACCACGGCTGTCTGGGCCAGCGAGGAGCGATCAGGATCATGGAAGCTTTGTCTCGGAGAACCTTGAAAAGAGTTCGAGAGACTAGCGGGATGGGAGGAAAAGCATACAGAAGGCTCTCCGCCCATGAGAGTAGAAAAGCGTCTGCCGCAACTCGAAGGGGATGCGGCTGACGAGAGCAGAAGCGAGGAAGTTGCCGGTTGAGAGGGCTGGCAAAGAGATCCATCGTGGGGAGGCCCCACTTTAGAAAGAGCTTCTGAACTACCAAGGGATCCAGGCACCACTCGTGCGGCTGGAGGATCCTGCTGAGTTTGTCCGCCAGGCAATTTTCTTGGCCTGGGAGATAAACTGCCTTGAGAAGAACGCCGTGACTGACGGCCCAAGAGCAGAGCTTCTGTGCCTCCCGACAGAGAGGGAAGGAGCCCGTGCCCCCCTGCTTGTTCACGTAGAACATGGCAACTTGATTGTCCGTCTGGACAAGGACGGACTGGTGAAAGGTCAGGTGGGAGAAGGCCTTGAGAGCCAGGCGGATCGCTCTGAGCTCCAGGAAGTTGATCTGCTGAGCAGACTCCCACGTGGTCCAGAGGCCCTGAGTACGTGCCCCTTGGCAATGTGCTCCCCAGCCCAGGAGGGATGCATCTGTTGTCAGCATCCGGGCCGGCTGAGGTGACTGGAAAGGCATGCCGAGTACCAGGTTCGGCCGATGAAGCCACCACTGGAGAGACGAGATCAGCGGCTCGGAGACGCGCACTAGGTCTGCTAGGCCGCCTGTGGCTTGTTGCCACTGCTGGCGGAGACACCATTGAGCAGGCCGCATATTCAGGCGGGCATTGGGGGTCACATGGACGTTGGAAGCCATATGGCCGAGTAGTCTCAGGAAGCGCCTGGCGGAGACCAGGGGCTGGCTGCGAAAACGGTCGGCTAGGTCCATGAGCCGTTGAGCTCTGTCGAGCGGTAGGAACGCTCGTGCCTGAGGAGTGTGCAGCCTTACGCCGATGAACTCGAGATCCTGTGAGGGGAGCAAAGTGGACTTTGCGAAGTTTATAACAAAGCCCAAGTACTGCAGAAGAGTCACCGTGCGGCGTGTGGCGTTGGTGACCTCCGGAGCGGACGCTGCCCTGATGAGCCAGTCGTCGAGGTACGGAAAGACATAGAGGCCGTGAAGCCGGAGATGGGCCGCCACCACCGCGAGACATTTTGTGAAGACTCGCGGTGCGGAGGACAGGCCAAAGGGTAGTACTCTGTACTGGTAATGATTTCCGGCCACCACAAACCTTAGGTACTGGCGGTGGCTTGGGTGGATAAGGATGTGGGTGTAGGCATCCTTTAGATCCAAGGAGCATAGCCAATCTCCCTGCTGGAGGTAGGGCAGAAGGATTCCAAGGGTAAGCATCTTGAACTTTTCCCGCACGAGGAATTTGTTGAGGTTGCGCAAGTCCAGGATGGGTCTGAGGCCTCCCGTCCTTTTTGGTACTAGAAAATACCTGGAATAAAAGCCTTGACCTTTCAGGTGGTGGGGCACCGGTTCCACCGCCTGTTCCTGTAGAAGACCTGCTAACTCCTGAAGGAGTAAGTCCCTGTGCAGAGGGGGTCGTGGAGGTTCTCCCGGAAAATAGGAGGGAGGGACCTGGTGGAAGTGGAGAAGATAGCCTTCTCGCACGACTTGAAGCACCCAGGCATCTGAGGTGATGCTGGACCACCTGTGGGCGAAGTGAACCAGCCGGCCTCCGGTGCTGGGAGGAACCAGCGGGGGGGGAGAGGCTATGCTTAAGGAGTCAAAAGCCCCCACCCTGCTGAGCAGGGGCTGGTGGTGCAGGCTTGGGGGCTTGCTGCCTACGGGACCCGTTACCCCGTCCCTTGGCCTGCTGGCCCTGTTGGGGAGCTGCAGGGGCCTGATATTGGGGGTATTGTTTGTAGGCAGCCGCCTTCCTCGGGTAAAAGGACTTCTTTCCCGAGCCCTTCTTTTTCTGGGAAGGGGCGGAGGTCTTCCTAGAAAGCCTAGTCCTGGTGAGAGTCTCCGTCTCAATTTGTGCAGCCTTTTCAGCCATGGGCTTGCCAAAGAGGTTTTCGCCTCGGCAGGGGACATCGACCAACTTGTCCTGCACCCAGGGCTCAAGGTCAGACGACTGAAGCCAAGCCTGTCGGCGGGCACCGATGCCGGCTGCGGCTACTCGAGCCGATGCTTCAAAGCCATCATAGGCTGCTCGGGATATGAATTTTGAGCATTCCCGAATGCCAGTGGACAAGGCCAGGAACCTCCTCAAGGGTTCCTCGGACAAACCAGCGGAGAATCCGGCTAGCTCTTTAGCCAGGTCTCGGAGATACATGCCCATGTATAGTTGGTAGGTCTGGACACGACACGCAAGCATAGAGCCCTGGAAACACTTCTTACCAAGGCCATCCAGGTTACGGGCCTCCCTGCCAGGAGCACCGAGGAGTGCATCTTCTGGCTCTTAAGACGATGCATGGCCGATTCCACTACCATGGAATGGTGTGGTAACTGTGCTTTTTGGAAGCCAGGGCTCTTGCGGACTCGATAGATAGAATCGACCCGCTTGCTCAGGACCGGCGAGATGGCCGGACTCTCCCACATGCGGAAGAGTAGTCGTTCCAGCATGGGAGGAACCGGTACAGTAAAGTGTTCCCTGGCGGGAGAGTCATACTGGAGGGCGTCGAGCTCTTCGGCTCGAGGCTCCTCCTCGGGATCCGCAGGGAAGGCCAAAGCCTTGGCCATATCCCTGACGAAGTCCGAGAACCGGGCATCCTCCGGGGGGGACTGCTTCCGAGGTTCGGACTCAGGTGAGTCCGAGGGGACACACCGAGTCCGAAAAGAATCAGGCGACTCTTCCTCTTCAGACTCCCAGACCGACTCCGACGAGGACTCGGTGGGGTCGGCCCGGGCAGGGCGCGGCGCCTGCCGCCCCGACGCCGAGGGAGTCGGCGTCGGCGACCTCGGTCCTGAACGGGAGGCCGAGGGTGACCTCGACCGAGGATCGACTCGAGTTCGCATCGACTCGAGGATCGGCTCAGTCTCCGGGGTCGACTTAGACGTCGACGTCCCGGCGGTCGGGGCAGCGGCGCCAGTGAAGCCAGCGAGCAGTGCCCGCTGCTGGTCCATGAAGGCAGACAGTCTGCTCTCCAAGGCCGTCAACCTGAGTCCGAGCTCAGGTGACCCAGCAGCCCGCGACTCGGGCCCCGACGGCGTCGGGCCCGACGTCGGCGGTCTCGGAGGCGAGTCCAGGAGGACCACAGGACTTACCCGAGCAGGCAGCTCCGACTCCAGGCGAGGTCGCTTCGAGAGGTGCTCCTTCTCCAAGGACCCGGGACGGCTATCGGGGCTATGCGACCTGGCCCTCGCGGAGCCAGGAGCGTCCACCGACGCCGCCCTCGCGGGTTTCACCTTTCGTCGATGGTCCCCGGAGGGAGAACCCCTGTCGGAGTAACTCCGGCGACGGTCCGAGCTGGAACCTCTGGACGCGGAGGCCTCCGACGAGGTCCGGGTACGGCTGGGGTCAGCGAAGATCCTATCCCGCTGATGCCGCCGACTTCTCAACGCTTTGGAGGACATTTTGCCGCAGGGCCCACAGATCATTTCTTCATGATCCGGGCCCAGGCAGCGGAGGCAATTGTCGTGTGTGTCAGTTAGTGACATATTTCGGTCACACTGACCACACCGTTTGAAACCACTGGCAGCCATCGGGGGAAAAAGGGCCCCGGCGAGGTCAAAGGACCGGGCTGCCAGGGAAAAACCGAAAACGAAACTGACTAAGTCAGAAAAAACCGAAAAAGAAGAAGAGGACTCGTGACCGGCGTCGCGAGTCCGGGCGGGAAAAAGACCGGCGTCGAACCGAAGGAAAAAAGAGAAAATATGAGTAAAAATCAACTTTTTCGCGGGGACACGACGGGTACGTCTGTAGGGCTCCGCGGAAAAAAGAAGACTGGCTAAGATGGCACCCTTGGGCGGGAAGAGGACCGCGCATGCGCGCTGCAATTCCCAAAGGCTTTCTTTGAAAGCTGGGGAAAATTGCTCCGCGAGGGCTCCGTCGGCGCCGACGTCACCCATAAGTGAGGACTGACTTCCTGCTTGGTCCTGGAGAAAAGCCGATTCCCACAGGAGGAGCGGAGGGGTCGTGGGTAGGGCTCGTGGTGAATAAGATCAGCAAGGTAGCGGGGAACACCGGTGTGTAATACCTGATGAGTGGTGGTGAGGATCTTGTAAACAAAACGATATTTAATGGGAAGCCAGTGGAGCTGCAGAAGAAGAGGGGTGATATGGTCCGATGGAGAGAAATGGGTAATAAGATGGGCAGCTGTGTTGTGAATGAGCTGAAGGCAACAAAGTTGGTGCTGTGGGAGTCCTGCAAAAATGACGTTACAATAATCCAGCTTTGAGACAACAAGGGACAGTACGAGGGTGGTAAGAGAAGGTTGAGAAAGGAAGGGACGTGCAGCGTCCCATATCTCTCATCTTGCCCAGTGCTCTTTTCTCTCTCTGCATCAGATTCATGCAGAGAGAGAAAAGAGCACTGGGCAAGATGAGAGATATGAGAGTGAAAACTGAGATAATGGAGGATGGATACAATTGGTACGGGGTAGAGCACAGCAGAGGGGAGAGGTAAGGGGGAGGGGAATTAAGGGAGAACCAAAAAGCCGCAGATTTGGATGGGTTAAGGTGAAGGAAGTTGGTGCACAACCAGGTAGAGACAGCAGAAAGACAAGCATTGAGGGGAGACAAGTCGGGGGCGAGAGAGTCAGTATGATACATGAGGAGGACGTCATCAGCATAGTAATAACCGGAAATACCGAATTGCTGGACAGTCAAGACAAGTGGAGCAAGAAAAATATTAAACAAGAGTGGGGCAAATACTTAGCCCTGAAGGAACCCGCAGTGAAGGGGAGTGACTGGTGAGGAGACAGATCCCTATAGGACAGAAAAAGTACGGGAAGAGAGAAAAGAGTGAAACCAGCGGTGAACCGTCCTATGAACCCCGAGCTCATGTAGGTGGGCAAGGAGAGTGCGGTGGACCCAGGACCAGGCAGAGGAAAGATCAAGGGAAACAGCAATAGAAAGGTCACCATGTTCATGGGCTTGGTGGACTTTGTTCAAAAGTACAAGCAAGATTGTTTCGGTACTATGTCCTGACCTAAAACTGGACTGATGGGGGTGAAGGGAAAGAGTGGTGTCAAGGTGCACAGAGAATTGTGAGAAAACAATTTTTTCAAGGACCTTAGAAAGGAAAGAGAGATTAGAAACAGGCCGCCAGTTGGCTGGGATGGTGGGATCAAGGGAAGGTTTCTTCAACAAGGGCCGGATGATAGCATGCCACCAGGCCATGGGGAAGGAGCCAGAGGAGAGACTAGAATTCATGATAAGAAGAATAAATGGTATAGCAGAAAGGGAGGGTTCCAGGAGCCATGAGGAAGGAAGAGGGTCAAGGGGACAGATAGTTTTATGAGAAGAGGTGATGACCTTAATGAGTTCGGACACAACGATAGGGTGAAAAGTATGCCATGTGTGAGGGAAGGCAGGAGAAATGGGGGAGAGGGGGTGGAGACAAGGAAGGAGGAAGTGGGGAAGGGGGAGGAGGACAAGAGGGAAAGGGAGCATGAAGTGAAAGAACTTTCTCTGAGAAGAAAGAGGCAAGTTGGGCAGGACTGGGGGGGGGGCAAGAGTGGGAAGGAGCAGGACAGGAAGCAGAGGTAAGAGCTGACAGGGAGTGGAGGACCCGATAAAGCTACCGGGAGGAATTGGAAGAGGAGGAGATCAGGTCCAAATAAAGCAGGCAGTCTTTAAATTCTAGTGGTATATTCTCAAGGTCATATTTTGCTATATTCATGAGTGGCATGTTCTTTTTCAACTTTAGCTTTAGTTGACATACTAGTAGTTGGTGATCTGTACCATATTCAGCTCCAGGTTTTGTTTTTGTTGATGTTACTGAGGTTTTCCATCGTTATCTTCCACAGATTTAGTCAATTTTATTTCTGTATAATCCATTGGGTGAAGTCCTCGTTTACAGTCGGCTCTTGTGTTACTGGAAGAAGGTGTTTGGGATGAATAGATCATTGGTTTTGCAGAATTCTAGCAGTCTTTCTCCAGCTTCGTTTCTGTTGCCAAGTCCATATTTTCCCACCACTTTGCCTTCTTCTTTGTTGCCAACTTTTGCTTTCCAGTCACCCATGACTATCAGGATATCCTGTTTGCATGTTCTGTCAATTTCAGCTTGTACTTGTTCATAGAACTCATCAACGTCTTCCTTTTCTGCAGCTGTTGTTGGGGCATATACCTGAATTATAGTTGTGTTGATGGGCTTTCCTCGTAGATGAATAGAAATTAAGCGTTCACTGACTGGATTGTATTTCATTACAGTTCTTGCAAGTTTCTTTTTAACTATAAATGCAACACCATTTCTTCTTTATCTTTCATTTTCAGCACAGTAAAACATATGATCATCAGATGCAAAGTGCACAAAGCCAAGTCCATTTCAGTTCACTGACACCCAGCAGATCGAGTTGTACACGTTCCATTTCATTCTTGACCACCTCCAACTTCCCTTGGTTTATTTATTTATTTATTTAAAGCTTTTCTATACCGCGCTCTTTAAAATCAGTGCGGTTACAAGTAACATTTTTGTACAAAGCTTCGTACTTTCCATGTCCCAATATGTAAGACCTCATTTTTAACTTCTGACTCTCTTTTCATGCGCAGCTACATCAGCAGATGCAACCACATCATAAATGCTGGCTTTATTCTGAGAAATCTTCAGCTCATCCCCAGTAGCCATTTGAGTGCCTTCCAACCTGTGGGTCTCATCTTCCAGCACTATAGTGCAATTTGTTTTGTGACTAGCCATTGGGTTTTCAAGGCAAGATACAGAAGTAGATTTGCCAAGCCTTTCTTCTGTGCAGTTAATTCCAGTGTTGTTGCATTTGTCACAGAACTATGATCCTCCTCTTACAACACCGTTTCATTCTGCTGCTGCCCAGATGGGTGGTTTGTCTTAGTCTGGCACCTCAGCTGAGATCTGTCTATCAGTAGCTTAGCTCTCAGCATCACTAATGCACACAAGCCCTCACAGCACAACCTGCAAACCCAGTGTATATTTTAGAGGAAAGACAGGATAGAGGAGATATGATAGAGATGTTTAAATACCTCCATGGTATTTATTTATTTACATTCTCTTATATACCACACTATTCTGCATCAGTGCAGTTTACATTGAACAAACTGAAATTACATTGAACAGGGCATTATAACTTGGAGATAACTATTTTACAGGGAATATGGGCTATGGAGGGTTAAGTGGCTTGCCCAAGACCACAAGGAGCACCTGTGGGACTAGAAACCTCAGTCCTTCCAGCCCAAGGTTGCTGTCCTCTAGTGGGATTTGAACCCCCGACCTTCCAGCCTGAAGTACCTTGCCCCAACCACTAGGCTACTCCTCCACTCCAATGCACAGGGGGATAAATGCACAGGGGGAGAGTCTCTTTCGAATGAAAGCAAGCTCTGCTAAGAGGGGACATAGGATGAAGGTGAAAGGGGATAGACTCAGCAGTAATATGCAGAAATATTTCTTTACGGAAAGAGTGGTAATGTGGGAATAGTTTCCCAGTGGAGGTGGTAGAGACAAAGACAGTATCTGAATTTGAAAAAGCATGGGACAAACACAGAAGATCTCTAAAGGTAAAAAGGGGACTATTGTAGTTGATATGGAAGGGAAGACTGGATAGGCCATGTGGTCTTTTTCTGCTATCATGTTTCTAAGTTTCTAAATGATGGCAAGTAAAGGCAGGGCCGGCCCGTCCATTGAGCGAGAATGTTTTTTGCACAGGGCCCCGCGTTTCAGGGGGCCCCGCGCAAAAAACATTCTGATCCTAAAGTTAAATTTAAAAAAAAAAAAAAAAGCTGTCTTCTTCCGCTGCCGGGGGCCGCCGCGGCAGCATCGAGTGTGCCGCGGGGCCCCCCCTGCCCAGCAGAACCTGCCCTCCCCTTTATCACCTCTGTCTCTCGTTGTAGCTTCAGTCACACGCGCCGGCTCTCAGAGCGCGAGAGGAGAGTTTCTCCCTCGCTGCTCTGTTAAGCCCGCGGGGGCTGATGGGAAGTTCCCATCAGCCCCCGTGGGCTTATCAGAGCCGCGAAAGGGAAACTGGTCCTTTCGCGCTCTGAAAGCCGGCGCGTTTGACTGAAGCTACAATCAGAGACAGAGGTGATAAAGGGGAGGGCAGGTTCTGCTGGGCAGGGGGGGCCCCGCGGCACACTCGATGCTGCCGCGCGGCCCCGGCAGCCGGAGAAGACAGCTTAAAAAAAAAAAAATTATCCCGGGCTGGGGGGGGGGGGCTATGGTGGGGGTTAGAAGTGGTGATGGGCTATGGGGGGGGGGTTAGAAGTGGTGATGGGCTATGGGGGGGGTTAGGAGTGGTGATGGGCTATGGGGGGTTTAGAAGTGATGGGCTATGGGGGGGGTATAAGAGGTGATGGGCTATGGGGGGGGGGGTTAGAAGTGGTGATGGGCTATGGGGGGCTATGGGGAGTTAGGAGTGGTGATGGGCTATGGGGGGTGGTTAGGAGTGGTGATGGGCTATGGGGGAGCTAAGTCTGTATATGGGCTGATGGGATTAAGACTGAAAGTGGGTTGATGGGGGGGGGGGTTAGGACTGGTAATGGGCTATGGGGGATTAGGACTGGAAATGGGCTGATGGGGGATTAGGACTGGAAATGGGCTGGTGGGATTAGGACTGGGAGTGGGCTGATGGGGAGGTTAGGACTGGTAATGGGGTATGGGGGGGCTTAAACTGAAAATTGGGTGATGGGGATTAAGACTGGAAATGGGCTGGTGGGATTAGGACTGGCAGTGGGCTATGGGGGGCTAGGACTGGTAATGGGTTGGGGGGGTTGCTAGGACTGGAAATGGGCTGGGGGGATTAAGACTGGAGGTGGGCTGATGGGGTTAGGACGTAATGGGCTATGGGGGGGCTAGGACTGGGAATGGGCTGATGGGGGGGGTTAACACTGGAGGTGGGCTGATGGGGTTAGTACTGGTAATGGGCTGTGGGCTGATGGGGGGTTAGGACTGGTAATGGGCTATGGGGGGGTTAAGACTGGTAATGGGCTGTTGCTGATGGGGGCTGTCTGGTAATGGGCTATGGGGGGGATAGGACTGATAATGGGCTATGGGGGGGGCTAGGACAGGAAATGGGCTGATGGGGAGGGGTTAGGACTTGAGGTGGGCTGATAGGGTTAGGACTGGTAATGGGCTGTGGGCTGATGGGGGGGTTAGGACTGGCAATGGGCTATGGGGGGCTGACTGGAAATGGGTTGATGGGGTTAGGACTGGAAGTGGGCTGATGGTGGGTTAGGACTGGAAGTGGGTTGATGGGGGGGGCTAGGACTGGTATTGGGTTGGGGGGTTGCTAGGACTGGAAATGGGCTGATGGGGGGCTAGGACTGGAAATGGGCTGATGCAGGGACTAGAAGGGAATGGATGCTGGGTGAGGCTGGAACTAGAAGGGAGCTGATGTTGGGGGAGGATTAGAATGGGATGGGGCTGGGAGAGTAAAATGGAGAGGGGAAAAATATTTTGTGTGGGAGGGATAAAAAAATCTACAATTAGCCGGGTATTGGGAGAGTAAGTGGGGATTGAGGATGGAGGGGTAAAATTTGAGTGGATGAAATAGGAATGAGGAAAGAGCAAAAGGAGAAAGATTAGTATGTTAAAGCAGATGTAGAGAGAGAATGGAAAAAAAACTAGAAGAGAGAAGAAAGGACAAATGGACAGCAGATGATGGAGAGTTAGCAGAAAACATGAAGAAACCAGAAGAAAGTGTCTGGAGCAATTGCAACTGAAAAAAAATGCACAAAAGGTAAAAAGATATCTCTTTATTTTGAATTTATTAACTGGAATATGAAAGCTCTGGGAAATGTGCATCATTAACGTCTGCGCTTTGTTTGGTACAAGTGGAAATTAATTTATAGTTTTATTTCTACAGTGTTGTTGTACATTCCAAGTTTGGCTTTTGGGGTTCCCAGTTTAATTATTACCTTCCTGTTTCTAAATTGTGATTCCTTGTTTGGTGATGGTCTATGTTCTGCATGTGTAACTGAGCTGAGGTATTCTGTTTATGTAATTCCTATTTGACATTGCCACTTGTTCTCTTTCCCCAGTAGGTCATGTATTGTTGTACTCTGAAATGTATTGGTTTAATATTTGCAGTGTTGCTTTTTGATAGGTAGGGTATGGTGCTTTGTGAGTCCTGGTAGTGCTGTTAGGGTATGGCGGGTTTGCTATGGGTTCTAAATGGGCAGTGTTTGTAGAAGTTCCTAATGTGCCTGGCGGTTGGCACTGCATTATACTGTAGTCTGGGCAGTGTTTGTAGTAGTTCCTAATGTGCCTGGGCAGTGTTTGTAGTAGTTCCTAATGTGCCTGGCGGTTGGCACTGGATTATAGTCTGTCTTTATCCATACACTCATTAAGAGACATGTTTACTAAAAGTTAGTGTATGTTAGCATTATGCAAATATTTATGCAAATAAGGCCACTTATGCAAATGAGGCCCCGCACCGAGTCTCCGCACATGGCCCCGCACCCCCCTTGGGCCGCCCCTGAGTAAAGGACAGAATGGTTCATCTAGTTTGCTGAGTAAGGAGGCTAGAATTGCACAGTTGCACCTGTCACTTTGTGCAGTTTACCCCCCCTCTATTTCCAAAGTTATTTATTTAAGCTTGCTTTGATAACACGCTCTTGCTATATAGGGAACCTGTGTGTGCCTCCCATGTCTTTTTGAATTCCACCAGTGTTTTAATTCCTAACACCTCTATCAGGAGGACATTCTAGGCATCCACCACTCTTTCCATGAAAAAGTATTTCTTGATGTTGCTTATAAGTTTACCTGCCTGCAGCTTCGTTTCATGTCCTCAGGTTCAACAGTTTTCCATCTTTTAAAAAGGTTTGCTTGTTCGTTAATACCTTTTATATATTTGAACATCAGTATCTATCTGAAGGCATCCTCCCTTCTCCACTGAAAACTGCCTCTGTCCGGCCTCTGATCAAGAACAAGCTTGACCCTACAGAGATCAAGTCTTACAGACCTATCTCAAGCCTCCCCTTCCTAGCCAAAATTATAGAAAAGATTATCTACCAACAAACCCAGGAACATATCGACTTCCACGCACCTCTTGACCCGCAGCAGCACGGATTCCACCAGCAACATGGTGTTGAAACCCTCCTGATGACCCTCCTAGACAGACTTCACAAAGGCTTGGACAAGAAGAAACATGGTTTCATCCTCATATTCAAGGACATTGCCTCTGCCTTTGACACAGTCAATCACAATCTCCTTCTAACCTGCCTGTATCAAAAAGGCATAAGAAATCTAGCTCTTGACTGGTTCAAATCATACCTATCTGACCAGCAGCAACAAGTCCTCATAGATAACCAATCAGCCAGCAGACACAAGGAGTCCCGCAAGGATCATCCCTCTCAGCCCTACTTTTCAATATATATATCCAGCCAATCTGTTCCATTATACAATCGTTCAACGTGTTCTACCATATCTACGCTGACGATGTATTACTATACACCCCATTCCTCATAGACAGCCCTGACTACTCCTCCATAGCAGAATGCTTTGATGCAGTCTCAGATTGACTTGCGACACACAACCTGATAGTCAACAGCAATAAGTCGGAGGTGCTATTCATAACCAAAGACCCCACCTTTACCCCGCCAACTTCTCTCAGGGTGAAAGACTTTGACCTCATAACCAAACAAGAAGTTCGCTATCTGGGAATCACAATTTACCAACACCTGAATTGGGAGACCCACATTCAAAATGTGTCTAAAGCAGTCTCCCATAAGCTGAGAATCCTCTGGAACCTACGCCCTCTTCTAGAACACTCAGACTACCGCATGGTATCCCAAGCTCTCATCTTCCCTCACTTAGACTACGCCAACATCATCTACCATGGTATGTCAAAGCACGCTCTCCAACCACTACAACTAGCCATGAACACAACTGCCCGAACACTCATGGCTGCATCCATATATGAACACATCACCCCACTGTTGATTCAACTTCACTGGCTCCCCATTGCAAGCCGCCTGTTGTACAAAGCCCTCCTGCTCACCTTCAAGACCCTTCATGGAATGTCTGCAACCTTGCTCACAAAACTTGTACAACGTATGCCAGAGACTAGAATGAGGAGATATTGCATAGCGAACTCTCTCATCATCCCCTCAACATTAAGGTCTTGTACCCAATTAACCAAGAATTGTGCATTTTCTCTATTTGCACCGACTCGATGGAACACCTTACCCCCAGCAATACGAGCTATCCCAGACCTGACATCCTTCAGGAAGGCACTAAAAACATATCTTTTCCAACTCGCCTACAGTCAGCCAATATAAACAAATCCTAAGTGCAACTCATAGCTTTCACTTAATATTTAACAAACCCTGTTAATGTTTATTGTTTACTGTTAACTGTTCACATTAATACCAATTTGATGTAAATATGTTCCATGTAGCATACCTGTTACCTGTTCGATGTAAACCTGTTCTATGTAAACCAGTTATTGTTCTTGTTATATGTAAACCACACTGATCTGAAAAAGCG
This sequence comes from Ichthyophis bannanicus, assembly GCA_033557465.1. NCBI lineage: Eukaryota > Metazoa > Chordata > Amphibia > Gymnophiona > Ichthyophiidae > Ichthyophis > Ichthyophis bannanicus. Next base: position 26,108,794 of record CM066035.1, read on the forward strand.
TGGTATATAAAAACAAATAAATAAAATAATAAATATCTCCTCTGTCCCTCCTCTCCTCTAGGAAATACATATTAGGTCTTAAAGTCTCTTCTAATAAGAACATAACATAGGAACATAAGAACATAAGATATTTATTTTTTTATTTATTTATTTAACAGTATTTCTAAACCGCCTTATCTTAATAATCAAGGTGGTATCACAGCAAGCAATCAGGTAAAGTGTGTGTGTTGTACATGCAGTGAGGATAAAACTTAGTTGTGTGAGGGATGTGTTGGGTGCTTGATTTGTTTGAGTTATATACAGGGTGGGCTATTTACAGTGGTGCTAGAATCATATTTTATATATATTCAGTTGTTTGGGAGGATTGGAGTGCTGTTATCCATTCTCTTAGGTTATGTGATGTGACCATAGTGCTCTATGAACAGCATGGTTTTCAGTTGTTTTCAGATATGCCATACTGGGTCAGACCAAGGTCCATCAAGCCCAGTAATCTGTTTCCAACAGTGGCCAATCTAGGTCATATTTATTTATTTATTTATTTATTTTAATTTCTTATATACCGCACTCTTTGACATCAGCGCGGTTCACAGAGAACACAAACAAAACCAGAACAACAGGCTGTTCGGTATTACATATAACAGGAGTATAAACTTGGAGCAACATGGGAGAACTATTTACATGGAATATGCAATCTGTTAACTGGATAACAGATTGCATACATGTACCTAGTGTTTCCCCAAGGGACACAGGTTCCACAATGCTTGTATTGGTTCAAGCATTGATATCCTGGGTCCCTTCTTAATAATGGTTTATGGACCTTTCCTCCAGGAACTTGTCCAAACCTTTTTTAAACCCAGCTACACTAACAGCCTTTACTACATCCTCCGGTAACAAATTCCAGAGTTCGATTCCACGTTGAGTGAAAAAATATTTTCTTTTATTAGTCTTAAATAGTTTACCCTGTAGCTTCATTGCATGTCCCCTAGTCTTTCTATATTCTGATAAGGAAAACAATCTACATTTACCCGTTCCACTCCATTCATTTATTTATAGACTTCTATCATATCTCCCCTCAGCCGTCTCTTTTCCAGGTTAAAGAGCCCTAACCTTTTTAGCCTTTCTTCATAGGAGTATCCTTCCATCCCCTTTACCATTCTGGTGGCTCTTCTCTGAACCTTTTCTAAAATCGCTATATCCTTTTTAAGATACGGTGACCAGAATTGCACACAATATTCAAGGTGCGGTCTCACCATGGAACGATATAGAGGCATTATAATATCTTTTGTTTTATTTTCCATTCCTTTCCTTATCATACCTAGCATTCTATTTGCTCTCTTGGCCGCTGCTGCACACTGGGCCGAGGGTTTTAACATGGTATCCACAATGACGCCTAAATCTTTTTCCAGGGTGGTAGTTCCTAATGTGGAACCTTGCATCGTGTAACCATAGTTTGGGTTGTTCTTCCCTAGGTGCATAACCTTGCACTTGTCCACATTAAATTTCATCTGCCATTTTGATGCCCAGTATTCCAATTTATCAAGATCCTCTTGCAATTTTCCACAATCCTCTTGGGTTTTAACAACTTTAAATAGTTTTGTGTCATCTGCAAATTTGATAACCTCACTCGTTATTCCATTTTCCAGGTCATTTATGAATATGTCAAAAAGCAGCGGACCCAGTACAGATCCCTGGGGTACACCACTATTCACCTTTCTCCATTGGGAAAATTGGCCATTTAGCCCTACCCTCTGCTTTCTATCTTTTAACCACTTCCTGATCCACAATAGTACACTGCCTCTTATCCCATGACTCTTTAGTTTTGCCAAAAGTCTCTCGAGAGGGACCTTGTCAAAGGCTTTCTGAAAGTCCAGATACACAATATCAACTGACTCACCTTTGTCCACCTGATTATTCACTCCTTCAAAAAAACATAACAGATTAGCAAGACAAGATCTTCCTTGTCTAAAGCCATGTTGGCTGTCTCCCATTAGGTCATGACCATCTACATGCTGAGTAATTTTATTCTTTATGATGGTTTCTACCATTTTTCCCGGTAGTGACGTCAGGCTCACCGGTCTGTAGTTTCCTGGATCACCCCTGGAACCCTTTTTAAAAATTGGTGTTACATTGGCGATCCTCCAATCTTCAGGTATTAGAGATGATTTTAATGATAGTTCACAGATAACTAATAGCAGGTCTGCAATCTCATATTTCAGTTCTTTCAACACCCTTGGATGTTTACCATCCGGCCCAGGTGATTTGCTACTCTTCAGTTTATCTAATAGTTGTAATACATCTTCCCGATGTATCGATATTTCCTTCAATTCTTCCGCACCTTTAAATACCACTTCAGTCATGGGTAACATCCCTACATCTTCCTCAGTAAAGACCGAAGCAAAGAATTCATTCAGTCTCTCCGCTATCGCCTTGTCGCCTCTTAGTGCTCCTTTAACCCCTTTATCATCTAATGGACCAACTGACTCTCTCACAGGCTTTTTGCTACGAATGTACTTGAAAAGGTCTTTACTTCGCCTTTTTGCTTCCGCAGCAAGCTTCTTCTCAAATTCTCCCTTTGCCTGCCTTATCAATGCCTTGCATTTGACTTGCCAGTGCTTGTGCTGTTTCCAGGTTTCGTTGTTTGGCTCTTTTTTCCATTTCCTGAAAGATGCTTTTTTGGCAACAACAGCCTCTCTGACCTCACCTTTAAACCATGCTGGCAGTTTTTTGGACTTCCTTCCACTTTTCTTAAAGCGTGGAATACAGCTGGTCAACAACAGCCAAGCCTGATGTATGTCTTTAACCTTTGCAACTGCTCCTTTTAGTTTTTTCATAACTGTTTTCCTCATTTTATCATAGTCTCCCTTTCAAAAGTTAAAAGGTAGTACTGTGGATTTCCTTACTATCCCTCCTCCACTAATTAAATCAAAGGCGATCATGCTATGATCACTATTGCCAAGTGGCCCCAACACCCTCATCTCTTGCACTAGATCTGGTGTTCCACTAAGGACTAGGTCTAATATGGCTTCCCCTCTGGTCAGTTCATGAACCAGCTGCTCCAAGAAGCAGTCATTTATTTCATCTAGGAACTTTATCTCCCTAGCATGTCCTGACATGACACTGACCCAGTCGATACCAGGGTAGTTGAAATCACCCATTATTATTACTGCGCTATAACTTTTGTTAGCTTCCTTGATTTCTTTGAACATTTCAAAAGGGTGACTATGATAGAATGAGGAATATAGTTCAGAAAAAACTAAAAGGAGCGGTTCCAAAGGTTAAAGACTTACAGCAAGCTTGGGTGTTATTTAAAAATACTATCCTCGAAGCCCAGACCAGCTGTATTCCACGCATTAAGAAAAGTGGAAGAAAGTCCAAAAAACTGCCAGCATGGTTTAAAGGTGAGGTCAGAGAGGCTGTTGCTGCCAAAAGAGCAACCTTCAGAAAATGGAAAAAAGAGCCAAATGATGAAAACTGGAAACAGCACAAGCACTGGCAAGTTAAATGCAAAGCATTGATAAGGCAGGCAAAGCGGGAATTTGAGAAGAAACTTGCTACGGAAGCAAAAACACGAAATAAAGACTTTTTCAAGTACATTCGTAGCAAAAGGCCTGTGAGAGAGTCAATTGGACCATTAGATGATAGAGGGGTAAAAGGTGCAATAAGAGGAGACAAGGCTATAGCAGAGAGACTGAATGAATTCTTTGCTTCGGTCTTTACTGAGGAAGATGTAGGGGTGTTACCCAAGACTGAAGTGGTATTTAAAGGTGATACTGCAGAGGAATTGAGAGAAATATCGCTACACCGGGAAGATATATTACAACTATTTGATAAACTGAATAGTAGCAAATCACCTGGACCGGATGGTATACATCCCAGAGTGTTGAAAGAACTGAAATATGAGATTGCAGACCTGTTATTGGTAATCTGTGAACTTTCATTAAAATCATCTGTAATACCTGAAGATTGGAGGGTCGCCAACGTAACACCAATTTTTAAAAAGGGTTCCAGGGGTGACCCGGGAAATTACAGACCGGTGAGCCTGACGTCAGTACCAGGGAAAATGGTAGAAGCCATCATAAAGAACAAAATTACACAGCATGTAGATAGTCATGGCCTAATGGGAGACAGCCAACATGGCTTTAGACAAGGAAGATCTTGTCTTACTAATCTGATATGTTTTTTTGAAGGTGTGCATAAACAGGTAGACAAAGGTGAGTCGGTTGATATAGTGTATCTGGACTTTCAGAAAGCTTTTGACAAGGTCCCCCATCAGAGACTTTTGGCGAAGCTAAAAAGTCATGGGATAGGAGGCAGTGTACTATTGTGGATCGGGAACTGGTTAAAAGATAGAAAGCAGAGGGTAGGGCTAAATGGCCAATATTCCCAATGGAAAAAGGTGAATAGTGGAGTACCCCAGGGATCTGTACTGGGTCCGCTACTTTTTGACATATTCATAAATGACCTGGAAAAGGGAATAACTAGTGAGGTAATCAAATTTGCAGATGACACAAAGCTGTTTAAAGTTGTTAAAACCCAAGAGGATTGTGGAAAACTGCATGAGGATCTGGATAAATTGGAAGACTGGGCATCCAAATGGCAGATGAAATTTAATGTGGACAAGTGCAAAGTTATGCACCTAGGAAAGAACAACCCACACTATAGTTACAAGATGCAAGGCTCCACATTAGAAACCACCACCCAGGAAAAAGATTTAGGAGTCATCGTGGATAACATGTTAAAACCCTCCGCCCAGTGTGCAGCGGCGGCCAAGAAAGCAAATAGAATGCTAGGTATCATAAGGAAAGGGATGGAGAATAAAACAAAGGATATTATAATGCCTCTGTATCGCTCCATGGTACGACCGCACCTTGAATATTGTGTGCAATTCTGGTCACCGTATCTTAAAAAGGACATAGAGTTATTAGAAAAAGTACAGAGAAGAGCCACCAAATTGGTGAAGGGGATGGAAGGCTACTCCTATGAAGAGAGGCTAAAAAGGTTAGGGCTCTTTAACCTAGAAAAGAGGCGGCTGAGGGGAGATATGATAGAGGTGTATAAATTAATGAATGGAGTGGAACGGATAAACGTGGATAAATTGTTTACGCTATCAGAATATAGAAGGACTAGGGGGCATGTAATGAAGCTACAGGGTAAACTATTTAAGACAAATAGGAGAAAATATTTCTTCTCTCAACGTGTAATCAAACTCTGGAATCTGTTACCGGAGGATGTAGTAAGGGCTGTTAGTATAGCTGGGTTTAAAAAAGGTTTGGACAAGTTCCTGGAGGAAAGGTCCATAAACCACTATTAAAAAGGGACCCAGGATATCAATGCTTGGCCTAGTACAAGCACTGCAGAACCTGTGTCTTTTGGGGAAACTGCTAGGTACGTATGACCTAGATTGGCCACTGTTGGAAACAGGATACTGGGCTTGATGGACCTCGGTCTGACCCAGTATGGCATTTCTTATGTTCTTATGTTCTTATGTTCATCATCCATTTGGTCATTCTGGCCAGGCGGTCGATAGTACACCCCCACTGCCATTGCCTTCTCCCTTTTACATGGAATTTCAATCCATATAGATTCTACAGCAGATTTTGTTTCCTGCAAAACTTTAATCCTTTCTGACTCAATGCCCTCTCTAACATAGAGAGCAACCCCTCCATCAATTTGATCAGCTCTATCATTACGATATAGTTTGTACCCAGGTATCACAGTGTCCCACTGGTTGTCCTCCTTCCACCATGTCTCTGATATTCCAATCATATTTATTTATTTATTTATTTTATTTATTTAACACTTATTTATATACCGCATCTTCCAGCGATCAGTTGCGGTGTACATTTAACAACAATTAACAATGCAGAGCTTGTTTTACATAGAACAGTTATAACTTTTTACAATGAACATCTTAACTTGAACAACAAAGTGTATGTAAAAACTATGCGGAATAGTTCAATAAATCAACTAACACAGATTGTGTAACAATTTGAACTGAAGTACTGTCTCTAACTCAATTTTAACTATATACAAGTGGGGTATCAATGCATTGGAATGGAATGATTATTCATTTAAGTTGTACGTATTATTGTAATAGGGAGTATAATTTCATTTAGTGCTATATATTCTAACTCTCCCATCTTATTTTTTAGACTTCTAGCATTTGCATACAAGCATTTTAGAGAATGTATTTTATTCATATTAATTTGGCTATTGTTAGACATGGGTAATTTGTGAACTTTAAGCTCTGTCTGCTCCATACTTGAGGGCATTTGGGCTAGTTTACTCTTTTGTGGAACCTCTCTGCTTTTGGTAGTATCCTTCAAAGATACATTCTTCCGAACCATCCGCTCTTGGGCGACTGTCGGCTTTCCCCTAATATCTAGTTTAAAAGCTGCTCTATCTCCTTTTTAAAGTTTAATGCCAGCAGCCTGGTTCCATCCCGGTTAAGGTGAAGCCCATCCCTTCGGAAGAGCTCCTTCTTTCCCCAGTATGTTCCCCAGTTCCTAACAAATCCAAACCCCTCATCTCTGCACCATTGTCTCATCCACGCATTGAGACTCCGGAGCTCTGCTTGCCTTTTGGGTCCTGCGTGTGGAACAGGAAGCATTTCGGAGAAAGCTACCCTGGAATTTCTGGATTTCAACTTCCTACCTAAAAGCCTAAATTTAGCCTCCAGAACCTCCCTACCACATTTTCCTATGTCATTGGTACCGACATGTACCAAGACAGCAGACTCCTCCCCAGCACTATCTAAGACCTTATCTAGGTGGCGCGTGAGGTCTGCTACCTTCACACCAGGCAGACATGTTACCAGGCGATCCTCATGTCCACCAGCCACCCAGCTATCTACATGCCTAATGATCGAATCACCAACTATAACGGCTGTCCTAACCCTTCCCTCATGGGCACATGGCCCTGGAGAAACTTCCTCGGTGCGAGAGGGTTTTACATCACCTGGAGGACAGGTCCTAGTTACAGGATCACTTCCTGCCACACCAGGGTGATGCTCTCCTGTCACGTGACCTCTCTCCTCCATAGGCAACAGGGATGCTGCCAGACTGGAGGTGGGACTTTAGGACTATATCCCTGTAGGTCTCGTCTATGTACCTCTCTGTCTTATAATTTCCAAGTCTGCTACTTTGGTCCTATATGGTCCTATATCATTTTGGCCACCTTCCTCTGAACTGTTTCATGTCTTTTTATATCCTTTGCAAGGTACAGTCTCCAAAACTACTACTGTATAGTGCTACAAGATGTACGCAGCGCTGCACAGACATGTAAGAGACAGTGCCTGCTGATCAGAGCTTACAATCTAGTCAAGACAAACAGCACAGTAAGGATGCATATAGGGGGAATAGTAAAGAAACACAAAGGAGATCAGATGAGTCAAGATCTGAAAGCGGCAGTAAAGAGGTGAGTTTTCTGCCTGGATTTGAAAAGGGTCAGAGAAGGCGCCTGACGTACAGACTCAGGTAGTTTGTTCCAGGCATAAGGAGCAGCAAGGAGAAAGGAGCGAAGTCTGGAGTTAGCAATAGAAGAGAAGGGCACAGATAGAAGCGATTTGCCAGAAGAGCAGCAAGTGAGACCTCACCAATGACCTGTACAGGGGCACTAATACCTCCTTCATCCTGCTGGTTATTCATCTCTGTATGCAATTTGTTTTGTGACTGTCCTTGTCATACTGCTTCGCCACCTTGAGATCCTCGGACACTATCTCCTGAGATCCCTGTCCTGGTCCCTACACACCAGCCTCTTGTTTCCTATCGTGTACTGCTCCTTAGGGCTTCTACAACCCAAGTGCATCACTGTGCACCTTTTCTGCATTAAACCTTAATTGCCCAGTATTAGACCATTCTTCTAATTTTTCTAGATCTTTTCTCATGTTGTCTACTCCCTCTGAGGTATCCACTCTATTGTAAATTTTTGTGTCATTTGCAAAAAGGCAAACTTTTCCTTTTAACACTTTGGCAATATCCCTCACAAAGACAATGAACAGTACCAGTCCCAGGACTGATCCTTAAGGCGCTCCACTACTCACCCTCCTTTACATCAGAGTGAATCCCATTCACCACTACCCTTTGTAATTTGTCAGTCAACCGGTTTCTGATCCAGTAAGCAACCTTAGGATCCATCCCCAGGCTACTTAGTTTATTCACAAGCCTCTTATGAGGAACAGTATCAATGAGAAAGTTGAATATCCTGCTGCTTTTTAACATATTTTATATACCACTTTATCTTTTCAATCAAAGCAGTTTACATTGTAACTTAAACTTAGTAATGTACATTAAACAGGGATATTGATAACTTTGATTTTTTCTGCGGCAATGGAGAGTTAAGTGACTTGCCCAAGGCCACAAAGAGTGCTAGTGAGAATTGAACCCTAGTCTCTAGGTTCCAAAGCCAGTGCGCTAACCATTAGGCCACTCCAAATCCCAACATATCTGTAAATGACCTGAAACTGGGACTAATGAATGAGGTGATTAAATTTGTATATGATACAAAATTAGTCAAAGTTGTTAAAACCCAGGAGGATTCTGAAAAATGGCAAGAGGACATTGATAAATTGGGAGACTTGACACTCATTTAAATAGGTCTATATACTGATTTTCTACCAGTCAAAGTGGTGTAAATTCAGGTATGTATATATATTTTTCTGTTATCCCCAAAGGGCTTGCAATCTATGTTTTTGTACCTGAGGCAATGGAGGATTAAGTGGTTTGTCCAAGGCCACAAGGAGCACCTGTGGGACTAGAAACCCCAGTCCTTCTTGCCCAAATTGCTGTCCTCTAACAGGATTTGAATCCCTGGCCCTCTGGCTCAAGGTAACTTGCCCCAACCATTAGGCCACTCCTCCCTTAAATTTGAATGGCAGGTGAAATTTAATTTGGACACGTGCAAAGTTATACACAGGGAAGAACAACCCAAACTATGGTTACACATTGCAAGGTACCACCTTAGAAACCACCATCCAGAAAAAAGATTTAGGTGTCATCGTGGATAATACGTTGAAACCCTCCACCCAGTGTGCAGTGGCGGCCAAGAAAGCAAATAGGAATCATAAGGAAAGGAATGGAGAATAAAACAAAGGATATTATAATGCCTCTGTATCGTTCCAAGGTGTGACTGCACCTTGAATATTGTGTGCAATTCTGGTTGCCATATCTTAAAAAGGATATATTTATTTATTTATTTAAGAGTTTTCTATACCATCTTATCAAAAAGTCAAAGCTGTTTACAATGAACTAAGTCAAACACTTACATTAAACAATTGTGTAACATGGTAAATAATTCTAGTAAGTGGGATAAATGCAGGGATACAACGTGAGCTAAATACATATGACATTTACAGTATGTGAGTACATTCAACAAGTGTAATTGTAATGGGCTAGTTTCAGGGGGTGTACTAAGTCTATCCGTTAGTTACAGCATATAGCAGAATTAGAAAAGGTAGAGAGAAAAGCAATAAAAATGGTACTGTATATAAGTACCCCTAAATGTGCCTAAGGAGTGGAGGAGTAGTCTAGTGATTAGACACTGGCATGGTAACCACAAAACCAGCATTCAGTTCCTACTGGCACTCCTTGTGGCCTTGGGCAAGTCACTTAACCCTCCATTGCCTTGGAAGAAGGGTCTGTCAAGCTACTTCTGGTGACACTGCCAAGAAAACCCAGGAGCTGCTGGGTCGCCAGGAGTCAGCATTGACTTGAAGGCACACGTTGCGCTGCAAATGTCACTAAAGCCCTGAACTGTAAGCCCTGTACATAGTTAAGAAAGTGCCGTAAATCTAATTACATAGCTCCAGTTCTACTGTAAGATGCTGTTAATACCCTGTTCCACTGTAAATTGCTTTGACTCAGTGAAAAATGGCATATAAATACAGCAAAATAAAAATGGTAAAGGGGGCGGAAGGACACCCCTATGAGGAGAGGCTTAAAAGATTAGGGCTCTTCAACTTGGAAAAGGGACGACTGAGGGGGGATATGATAGAGGTCTATAAATTAATGAATGGAGTGGAACGGGTAAACGTAGATCAGTTGTTTATACCATCAAAAAGTAGAAAGACTGGGGGACATGCAATGAAGCTACAATGTAACCCATTTAAGACTAATAAGAGAAAATATTTTTTCACTCAACGTGTAATCAAACTCTGGAATTGCTGTAAGTGCAGGTGGGTTTAAAAGAGGCTTGGATGAGTTCCTGGAGGAAAAGTCCAAAAAACATTATTAAAGAGGACTGGGGAAATCTACAGATCTGTATTGTGATGTCATTGGGGGCGTCAGGTTTGCAAGTTGCACAGGGCATATTTATGGCTTGGTACTGCCCTGTTGACAGGTATTTGGCCATGGTTGGAAACAGGATACTGGGCTTGATGGACCTTTGGTTTGACTCAGTATGACAACTCTTATATTCTTAAGGCTTTGCTGAAATCTAAGTTGACCACATCCATCACATGCCCTTGGTCCCCAGTCAAACAAATCAATCACATTTCTAGCTGTGACCGCTTGGAACCCTTAAACAAAAACATCTGCACATTTGTCTTGTGTGTAAATTTATGGTATTGAATGCTTCTATGTGTGTATTATTGTATAGTGCCCTGTGCTCTTTGTAAACTATCTAATAAACGGAATGAAATGAATCTACTTGGGGCAATCTCCTGCAATCCTGACCCCATTACATGCACAACAAGGTTTCCACCCACACAGCAGTTTCTGCTTTTCACATCCCCATGAGCCTCTTGTCCTGACATCCCACTTATAAGTACGCACAGTGAGTTTTACTGTTCTGGGCCCACATCTCTCACTTCTCCCACTTTGCAGAGTGGCTGATGCAGGGCTTGCCCCTTACAAAGGTCACTGCATATCTTATAATGAGCTAGAATCTTTATACTTCATTAGTTTGATTTGATTTATTAATATTTGTTATACTGCCCTTGGACAACCAGACGCCAGGACGGATTACAATCCATGAAAATATAAAAATAACAATAAACATAGTAAAATAGGACAACAATATCATACCAGAGACAATTCAGGTTAGAAACACTTCAGGAGACAACATTGAAAGCACTGCTTAGACCAGGCCCCCTCCTCACTGAGAGGAGAAAGTCCTACTGAATAGAGAGTCTTTGATAGCTTGAAATTCTTTTTAGTGAACTCTCCATCGGTAAGTATGAAGGAAGGCTGTCCTGTGGAAGACAATTCTTCAGACCATTCACCTGGGTACTAGACTAAGAACGGCTCCCCCTCAATCCAAACCCCTCCATCTCAGATTCCAGAGTTTAAGCAGGCTTCCCCCCAGATATATCTAAATACACAGAGATTGCAAACTGTCTCAGTAGATTAAAAACTCTCAAGCAGGTTTGTTAGCTTTTGTTTTTAACGATAGTTACAACAGCTTTCTATCACGTCCCGTAAGTAATTTCTTCAGAATTTCCCAGAGCTACTGCAGGTTCACTTGGGTCCTGCATAAACTTATAGATCCTTCAGCATACTAGAAGCTATGGTAAAATATGATAGAAAATCAGAATCCGCTAATGGCGATATCAAGAGATACAGGTGATAAGGGAGGCAGAGGAGGAGGAGGAGGATGGGGAGACATACAGGTGATAAGGGAGGCAGAGGAAGAGGAGAGAGAGAGGCATAGAGGTGATAAGGGAGGCAGAGGAGGAGGATGGGGAGACATACAGGTGATAAGGGAGGCAGAAGAGGAGGAGGGCGGAGAGGCATACAGGTGATAACGGAGGCAGAGGAAGAGGAGAGAGAGAGGCATAGAGGTGATAAGGGAGGCAGAGGAAGAGGAGAGAGAGAGGCATAGAGGTGATAAGGGAGGCAGAGGAGGAGGAGGAGGATGGGGAGACATACAGGTGATAAGGGAGGCAGAAGAGGAGGAGGGAGGAGAGGCATACAGGTTATAACGGAGGCAGAGGAAGAGGAGAGAGAGAGGCATAGAGGTGATAAGGGAGGCAGATGGAGGAGAGAGGAGAGGCATACAGGTGATAACGGAGGCAGAGGAAGAGGAGGAGAGAGAGAGGCATAGAGGTGATAAGGGAGGCAGAGGAGGAGGAGGAGGATGGGGAGACATACAGGTGATAAGGGAGGCAGAAGAGGAGGAGGGAGAGAGGCATAGAGGTGATAAGGGAGGCAGAGGAAGAGGAGAGTGGAGAGACATACAGGTGATAAGGAAGGAAGATGGAGGAGGAGGAGGGTGGAGAAGCATACAGGTGATAAGGGAGGCAGATGGAGGAGGAGGGTGGAGAGGCATACAGGTGATAAGGGAGGCAGAGGAAGAGGAGAGTGGAGAGACATACAGGTGATAAGGGAGGCAGATGGAGGAGGAGGGTGGAGAGACATACAGGTGATAAGGGAGGCAGATGGAGGAGGAGGGTGGAGAGGCATACAGGTGATAAGGAAGGAAGATGGAGGAGGAGGGTGGAGAGGCATACAGGTGATAAGGGAGGCAGATGGAGGAGGAGGGTGGGGAGGCATACAGGTGATAAGGAAGGAAGATGGAGGAGGAGGAGGGTGGAGAGGCATACAGGTGATAAGGGAGGCAGATGGAGGAGGAGGGTGGGGAGGCATACAGGTGATATGGAAGGAAGATGGAGGAGGAGGAGGTGGAGAGGCATACAGGTGATAAGGGAGGCAGATGGAGGAGGAGGGTGGGGAGGCATACAGGTGATAAGGAAGGAAGATGGAGGAGGAGGAGGGTGGAGAGACATACAGGTGATAAGGGAGGCAGAGGAAGAGGAGGGTGGAGAGGCATACAGGTGATAAGGGAGGCAGATGGAGGAGGAGGGTGGGGAGGCATACAGGTGATAAGGAAGGAAGATGGAGGAGGAGGAGGGTGGAGAGGCATACAGGTGATAAGGGAGGCAGAGGAAGAGGAGGGTGGAGGGTGGAGAGGCATACAGGTGATAAGGGAGGCAGAGGAAGAGGAGGGTGGAGAGGCATACAGGTGATAAGGGAGGCAGAGGAAGAGGAGGGTGGAGAGGCATACAGGTGATAAAGGAGGCAGAGGAAGAGGAGGGTGTGGAGAGGCATACAGGTGATAAGGGAGGCAGAAGAGGAGGAGGGAGAGAGGCATACAGGTGATAAGGGAGGCAGAGGAAGAGGAGGGTGGAGAGGCATACAGGTGATAAGGGAGGCAGAGGAAGAGGAGGGTGGAGAGACATAGAGGTGATAAGGGAGGCAGAGGAAGAGGAGGGTGGAGAGGCATACAGGTGATAAGGGAGGCAGAGGAAGAGGAGGGTGGAGAGACATAGAGGTGATAAGGGAGGCAGAGGAAGAGGAGGGTGGAGAGGCATACAGGTGATAAGGAAGGAAGATGGAGGAGGAGGAGGGTGGAGAGGCATACAGGTGATAAGGGAGGCAGAGGAAGAGGAGGGTGGAGAGGCATACAGGTGATAAGGGAGGCAGAGGAAGAGGAGGGTGGAGAGACATACAGGTGATATGGGAGGCAGAGGAAGAGGAGGGTGGAGAGGCATACAGGTGATAAGGGAGGCAGAGGAAGAGGAGGGTGGAGAGGCATACAGGTGATAAGGGAGGCAGAGGAAGAGGAGAGTGGAGAGACATACAGGTGATAAGGGAGGCAGATGGAGGAGGAGGGTGGAGAGACATACAGGTGATAAGGGAGGCAGATGGAGGAGGAGGGTGGAGAGGCATACAGGTGATAAGGAAGGAAGATGGAGGAGGAGGGTGGAGAGGCATACAGGTGATAAGGGAGGCAGATGGAGGAGGAGGGTGGGGAGGCATACAGGTGATAAGGAAGGAAGATGGAGGAGGAGGAGGGTGGAGAGGCATACAGGTGATAAGGGAGGCTGATGGAGGAGGCGGGTTGGGAGGCATACAGGTGATATGGAAGGACGATGGAGGAGGAGGAGGGTGGAGAGGCATACAGGTGATAAGGGAGGCAGATGGAGGGAGGAGGGGTGGGGAGGCATACAGGTGATAAGGGAAGGAAGATGGAGGAGGAGGGTGTGGAGAGGACATACAGGTGATAAGGGAGGCAGAGGAAGAGGAGGGTGGAGAGGCATACAGGTGATAAGGGAGGCAGATGGAGGAGGGGGGGTGGGGAGGCATACAGGTGATAAGGAAGGAAGATGGAGGAGGAGGAGGGTGGAGAGGCATACAGGTGATAAGGGAGGCAGAGGAAGAGGAGGGTGGAGAGGCATACAGGTGATAAGGGAGGCAGAGGAAGAGGAGGGTGGAGAGGCATACAGGTGATAAGGGAGGCAGAGGAAGAGGAGGGTGGAGAGGCATACAGGTGATAAAGGAGGCAGAGGAAGAGGAGGGTGGAGAGGCATACAGGTGATAAGGGAGGAAGATGGAGGAGGAGGGTGGAGAGGCATACAGGTGATAAGGGAGGCAGAGGAAGAGGAGGGTGGAGAGGCATACAGGTGATAAGGAAGGAAGATGGAGGAGGAGGGTGGAGAGGCATACAGGTGATAAGGAAGGAAGATGGAGGAGGAGGGTGGAGAGGCATACAGGTGATAAGGGAGGCAGATGGAGGATGAGGAGGGTGAGGAATACAGGTGATAAGGAAGGAAGATGGAGGAGGAGGAGGGTGGAGAGGCATACAGGTGATAAGGGAGGCAGATGGAGGAGGAGGGTGGGGAGGCATACAGGTGATATGGAAGGAAGATGGAGGAGGAGGAGGGTGGAGAGGCATACAGGTGATAAGGGAGGCAGATGGAGGAGGAGGGTGGGGAGGCATACAGGTGATAAGGAAGGAAGATGGAGGAGGAGGAGGGTGGAGATGCATAAAGGTAATAAGGGAGGCAGAGGAAGAGGAGGGTGGAGAGGCATACAGGTGATAAGGGAGGCAGATGGAGGAGGGGGGTGGGGAGGCATACAGGTGATAAGGAAGGAAGATGGAGGAGGAGGAGGGTGGAGAGGCATACAGGTGATAAGGGAGGCAGAGGAAGAGGAGGATGGAGGGTGGAGAGGCATACAGGTGATAAGGGAGGCAGAGGAAGAGGAGGGTGGAGAGGCATACAGGTGATAAGGGAGGCAGAGGAAGAGGAGGGTGGAGAGGCATACAGGTGATAAAGGAGGCAGAGGAAGAGGAGGGTGGAGAGGCATACAGGTGATAAGGGAGGCAGATGGAGGAGGAGGGTGGAGAGGCATACAGGTGATAAGGGAGGCAGAGGAAGAGGAGGGTGGAGAGGCATACAGGTGATAAGGGAGGCAGAGGAAGAGGAGGGTGGAGAGGCATACAGGTGATAAGGGAGGCAGAGGAAGAGGAGGGTGGAGAGGCATACAGGTGATAAGGGAGGCAGAGGAAGAGGAGGGTGGAGAGACATAGAGGTGATAAGGGAGGCAGAGGAAGAGGAGGGTGGAGAGGCATACAGGTGATAAGGGAGGCAGAGGAAGAGGAGGGTGGAGAGGCATACAGGTGATAAGGGAGGCAGAGGAAGAGGAGGGAGGAGAGTAATACAGGTGATAAGGGAGGCAGAGGAGGAAGAGGAGGGTGGAGAGACATACAGGTGATAAGGGAGGCAGAGGAAGAGGAGGGTGGAGAGGCATACAGGTGATAAGGGAGGCAGAGGAAGAGGAGGGTGGAGAGGCATACAGGTGATAAGGGAGGCAGAGGAAGAGGAGGGTGGAGAGGGATACAGGTGATAAGGGAGGCAGAGGAAGAGAAGGGTGTAGAGGCATACAGGTGATAGGGAGGCAGAGGAAGAGGAGGTGATAAGGGAGGCAGAGGAAGAGGAGGGTGGAGAGGGATACAGGTGATAAGGGAGGCAGAGGAAGAGGAGGGTGGAGAGGCATACAGGTGATATGGGAGGCAGAGGAAGAGGAGGGTGGAGAGGCATACAGGTGATAAGGGAGGCAGATGGAGGAGGGTGGGCAGGCAGGTGATAAGGGAGGCAGAGGAAGAGGAGGGTGGAGAGACATAGAGGTGATAAGGGAGGCAGAGGAAGAGGAGGGTGGAGAGGCATACAGGTGATAAGGGAGGCAGAGGAAGAGGAGGGTGGAGAGACATAGAGGTGATAAGGGAGGCAGATGGAGGAGGAGGCTGGAGAGGCATACAGGTGATAAGGGAGGCAGAGGAAGAGGAGGGTGGAGAGGCATACAGGTGATAAGGAAGGAAGATGGAGGAGGAGGAGGGTGGAGAGGCATACAGGTGATAAGGAAGGAAGATGGAGGAGGAGGAGGGTGGAGAGACATACAGGTGATAAGGAAGGAAGATGGAGGAGGAGGAGGGTGGAGAGGCATACAGGTGATAAGGGAGGCAGATGGAGGAGGAGGGTGGAGAGGCATACAGGTGATAAGGGAGGCAGAGGAAGAGGACGGTGGGGAGGCATACAGGTGATAAGGGAGGGGAGGAAGAGGAGGGTGGAGAGGGCATACAGGTGATAAGGAGGCAGAGGAAGAGGAGGGTGGAGAGGCATACAGGTGATATGGGAGGCAGAGGAAGAGGAGGGTGGAGAGGCATACAGGTGATAAGGGAGGCAGAGGAAGAGGAGGGTGGAGAGGCATACAGGTGATAAGGGAGGCAGAGGAAGAGGAGGGTGGAGAGCCATACAGGTGATAAGGGAGGCAGAGGAAGAGGAGGGTGGAGAGGCATACAGGTGATAAGGGAGGCAGAGGAAGAGGAGGGTGGAGAGGCATACAGGTGATAAGGGAGGCAGAGGAAGAGGAGGGTGGAGAGGCATACAGGTGATATGGGAGGCAGAGGAAGAGGAGGGTGGAGAGGCATACAGGTGATAAGGGAGGCAGAGGAAGAGGAGGGAGGAGAGTAATACATGTGGAGTGGAGGAGTGGCCTAGTGGTTGGGGCAAGGTACTTCAGGCCGGAAGGTCGGGGGTTCAAATCCCACTAGAGGACAGCAACCTTGGGCCGGAAGGACTGGGGTTTCTTGTCCCACAGATGCTCCTTGTAGTCTTGGGCAAGCCACTTAACCCTCCATAGCCCATGTTCCCTGTAAAATAGTTATCTCCAAGTTATAATGCCCTGTTCAATGTAATTTCAGTTTGTTCAATGTAAACCGCACTGATGCAGAATAGCGCGGTATATAAGAGAATGTAAATAAATAAATAAATAAATAAAAATGTGATACGGGAGGCAGATGGACAAGGAGAGTGGGGAGGCATACAGGTGATAAGGGAGGAGGAGGAGGAGGAGGGAGGAGAGTCATACAGGTGATAAGGGAGGAGGAGGAGGAGGAGGGAGGAGAGTCATACAGGTGATATGGGAGGCAGAGGAGGAGGAGGGAGGAGAGACATAGAAGAGGGAGGAGAGTCATACAGGTGATATGCGAGGCAGATGGAGGAGGAGGAAGGAGAGTCATACAGGTGATAAGGGAGGCAGAGGACGAGGAGGGTGGGGAGCATACAGGTGATATGGGAGGCAGAGAAGGAGGAGGGAGGAGAGGCATACAGGTAATAGGGGAGGCAGATGGAGGAGAAGGAAGAGAGATAGAGGAGGGAGGAGAGTCATACAGGTGATATGCGAGGCAGATGGAGGAGGAGGGTGGGGAGGCATACAGGTAATAGGATGTGGGAAGAACAGGGAGGGCAATGACAGTGGAGCTTGTCATTTTTTTTATGTGCCATCAAATCAAAGCTGACTCCTGGTGACCCAGTGTGTCCTGGGTTTTCTTGGCCACCTATCACTGGAAGTAGATTGCCAGGCCTTTTCTTCGAGGCAATGGAGGGGAAAGTGACTTTCCCAAGGCCACAAAAAGTTCCTGTGGGAATCAAACCCAGATCTCTTGGGTTGTAGGCTGTTGTTCTAACTACTAGATTACTCCTGCAACTTGTTACTAAACCTACATTTTCACCTGCCAGCCACTACTGCCTTAGGGGGCTTGATGGACCTTGGTCTGACCCAGTATGGCATATCTTATGTTCTTATGTTTGCAAATTGACTGTTCAGGCCTGAGAATGGTTCGCTTCCTGAGACTGACAACCAGTTTTGCAAGTGCGATTACATTTCAGCTTGTTCAGTGCAGGAGGTACAGTCCCGGACGGGCCCCGCTCTATGCCCAGCAAGTTGTCAGCGCATACATACCTGTGCCAGGATGGATCTGGAAGGCTCCATTCTCATTGCCGCTCACAATACTATAGCTAATTCTCCCCGAGGAACCTCCTACATGGACAGCATTGACACGCAGCACAGGAGTGCCTATGGAAAAGAAGCAAAATCACAGAGACAAGATAAAGATGATAGGAAGTTCCTCCAATGCTGCTTCTAGCACAGGCTACAAACAAGTTTCAGGTAGAGCCCAGAGTGCAAAGCTTGTTTCCACAGCCAGATATCTCACAAGAGTCCCAGTAATCTAACCATCACCCTGCCTGTTCTCAGGGATAAAAAATATATGGAGCATAATCAGCGGCAGCCAGCGTTAATTAAACCCGGGTATTCAGCACCAAATGTTCTGTGTTTTCCGGCATGGAATATCTGCAGCATCACTTTCCACTTAGCTGTGATATTCTGGCGCTAATTGGAAAGCAAAAACTGGGCAAAGTTAGGACCGCTATTTAGAGGACCTGCGTTAACCGGTTTAGCTAACTGCAGTGTTGCTGTTCAGCTAACCCGGGTACTCAGCTTCGGAAACCAGATAGCTTTCAGTGCTCACAGATTGCCCTGGGTTTAATAGGGTGTTTCAACACCGTCTGTGAGGATATTCAGTCCCGCTGAATACCAGCTGAGCTTGTTATAGCCGCTTAGCAGTTCTGCTAACAGACTAAAGCACTGAATATTCCCCGTAAGAAACAGTATCCTGGCTCCAGAGGTGGCAAGTTTGGCTCATGTGGAAGAGCCATCACATCCCAATACGAATGTTCATTCTCTACTGCTCATACCAAAAAGAAAGTGGTCGAGACACTGAGATCTGTCTGGAGGAAAATAAATAGACCTGTCCTCCACAAATGTGTTCAAATCTTTCTGTAATATATTTTACTTGGGCTTCCAGGATGATGTTTCTAACCAGTTCCCCCTTCTCTGTCCTGTTCAGCAGACCTGGCTCACCTCTAGAATTTGCTTCCTGTACTTCTATTTGATCTGATTAAATTTTCATGCCCACACTGACTTCATACATTTCACATTCATCCTGATTGCCTTCCAGTCTGCTAGTCCACTTGCTAAGTCCAGTCCTCACTGTCTCTGTGTGCCACTCAGGTCCTTCCTCAAGGTGCCTCCATTGCCCCCTCCCCACCCCCCCACCCCTTCACTCTCTGCTCAGGCCATGGCTGACTACTTCTGTACCTTCAAAAGGATGTGAACAGGATGGAGTCCGTGCAGAGGGTGGCTACTAAAATGATTAGTGGTCTTCATTATAAAGCATATGAGGACAGACTTAAGGATCTTAATATGTACACCTTAGAGGAAAGGCGGGATGGAGGTGATATTATTGAGATGTTTAAATACCTCCATGGCATAAATGTACAGGGGGATAGCCTCTTTCAATTGAAAGCAAGTTCTGCTACAAGGGGACATGGGACGAGGGTGGGGGGGATAGATTCAGGAGTGAATGACGTCAGATGGCTTCAGCAGCCGTTTGGCAGAAGTATTGCATTGCATCAGAAAATAATGCAATCAACTCTGGATGATGTGTGCATGCTGGTATTATGCAATGTGATGCAATATTACATTATTCCAGGCTTATTTGGGATGTTATTGATGTCCTACTGGATAAATTTACACTGTGAAACGTCAAAAATGAACTACATGCAATATCTTCAAAATGAGAGCCAATACATTTTTTAATGTTATATTCATGTTCAGTTCACCAAGATACTACAGATTAGGGCCTTTTAAAGTCAGTAACGATTTCAATGTTGACCAGTGATTTGGCTGGAAAAGGGAGGAGGGAGATAACGAAAGTTAGCATGGCAGTTAGGAGCCAGTAAAGGGTTTTGAGGCTTAGTGTGATCACAGCAGACTCGGTTCTAGTGGAAAGAGATGGAGGAATGACTGCTGAGAAGCTGCATGACAATGGTGCCAGAGGAAAAAGTAGCGAGTTTCAACAAGGAGAGAAGATGGGCAGTTGTGGTTTCAGAAAAGATGGCAGGGACCAAAGAAAGTGAAGAAGAATAAAGCAGGGGAGGGGGAGGGCAGTGACCTGGTGAAAATCTCAAGATTAATCTTGGGGACCTGGTCATGGAAGTAGAAACATAGAAATATGACGACAGAAAAAGACCACATGGCCTATCTAGTCTGTCCTTCCATATCAACAACTACAACAGTCCCCTTTTTACCTTTAGAGATCCTCTGTGTTTGTCCCATGCTTTTTTGAATTTAGTTACTGTCCTCATCTCTACCACCTCCACTGGGAGACTATTCCATGGATCAACTACTCTTTCCGTAAAGAAATATTTCCGCATATCACTCCTGAATCTATCTCCCTTCACCCTCATCCCATGTCCCCTCGTAGCAGAACTTGCTTTCAATTGAAAGAGGCTCTCTCCCTGAACATTTATGCCACGGAGGTATTTAAACATCTCAATCATATCACCTCTATCCCACCTTTCCTCTAAGGTGTACATATTAAGATCCTTCAGTCTGTCCTCATATGCTTTATAATGAAGACCACTAATCATTTTAGTAGCCACCCTCTGCACCGACTCCATCCTGCTCACATCCTTTTGAAGGTGCGGTCTCCAGAATTGCACACCATACTCCAAATGAGGTCGCACCAAAGACTTATACAGAGGCATTATCACCTCCTTTTTTCTGCTAGCCATTCCTCTCCGTATGCACCCAAGCATCCTTCTAGCTTTTGCCGTCGCCTTTTCTACCTGTTTAGTTACTTTGAGATCATCAGACACAACCACACCTAGGTCCCGCTCTTCTTTGGTGGACAAAAGTACTTCACCCCCTATACTATATTGCTCCCTTGGATTGCTGCAGCCCAAATGCATGCCCTTACATTTTTTAACATGAAATCCAAGCTGCCAAATTCTAGACCATTCTTCAAGCTTAGCTAGATCCCTCCTCATGTTATCTACACCTTTCTGAGTGTCTACTCTATTGCAGATTTTGGTATCATCCGCAAAGAGGCAAGCCTTACCCGACAGCCCTTCCGCTATATCACTAACAAAGATGTTGAAAAGAATCGGACCAAGGACAGATCCCTGGGGCACACCACTGGTAACATCCTTCTCCTCAGAGTGAGCTCCATTTACTTGTACTCTTTGTCGCCTCCCACCCAACCAATTTCTAACCCAAGCAGTAACTTTAGGGTCCCTCCCTAGGATGCTCAGCCTTCGAGCCACAAGAGCTGCTCCCCAACAGTAGACCACCTGGCCGTGATGTGGTAGGGGGAGGGGGGAGGGGGGAGAGGGGGCTCAGAGAACACTAACACAAAAAAACAAAGAATGGAAAGAAAGAAATTAAGGAAACTAAACTAATGGAAATAAAGAAAAGGAAATCTAAGGGGCCTCTTAGTTGTCCCTACAGTGAGTCCTGAGCTCTGGGATCTCCAGTTACTTGGAGACTGAGCATACTGGGGCTGGTGGGTGGTGCTAGCTGCTTAAGTATACTGAGGTCATAAAATATAACGTGCTCAGTCTCCAAGCTGCTGGTGGGGATTGACTACCCCCTGAGATGCGGGACTAGATTGGAGAGATGACAAGGGAAAGGATTATAGCTGCTGTCTTAAGGTCAGCAAACAAGCTGCAGGTGATACATTGTTAGTCCAATAAAATAATATCTTTGACAAGCTTTCCAGAGTTCTCCTCCTGTCTTCATCAGGTCAGTGAAGAAGCAATTACGCTTCACTTAAATAGTACAGACTCATCGTATAAACTCTGTATATATACAGTACCTGATTGTTAACTGCGTAGAATGAGTTCACAGACCGGCAGCATATAAATGCCTTAATAGAATAGAATAGCTCTTAGGCTATTGTAGATGAAAGGGGTGGGACTTGGTCAGAGGTGATGAGACCATGACAGGACCTTTGTAGTGTAAAATATCAGTGTCTCATTGCCCCTGTCTACCTCCCATCCCCCTTCATTAGAACGTAACAGCCCAAGACCTAGAGAGTTTGAATTATTTAAGCCCAGGGTAACTGCTCTCGATGAGGAGAAGAGAACTCCTGAAAGCTTGTCAAAGATACATTAAGTTGGTCCAATAAAAACATAGGGCCTGATATTCAAAGCAGTTAACAGAGCTGCTAATCGCAGTGAACGGGACTTTCACATGGTTAATGCCACTAAATGTCTGCGGCTCCCGCCACTATATGCCCTAATGTTAACTGATTGGTTATTCCTCGGCAGCAAACGTTAGGTACATTAAAGACTGTCCTAACTTTTGCCACCACAGCTTACTGGGCAGCGGCTGAATGTCACGGCAGCCCAGTTAGCTTCTGGGTTCTGGGGCGGAATTGGATGTTCAGTGCTGGTGGCCAGATATGCGGCTCTAAGGTTCAGCACTGGTGGTTAACCGCTGCTCTGAATATTGGGCTCATAGTACCTACAACTTGTTTGTTGATTCTTTATTAATACCGCAAATGTTAAATGCATTACTCTGCAGCTCTTGGAAACTGTAGTCACAGCTATATGCTCCTTTCTTACCTGGGGAAGCATTCTCTGGTATGACTGCATCCTTTGTGCTACGGGGGAAGCGCACCCCTCTGTATGTTTCTTCTTGAATGTAGATCACCACCACCCCTATGGCTGAGAGTGCTGGCTTGCCCAAGTCTGTAGCCACAACAAAAAGCGTGCGCTCTCGCTGGCTTATGGATGCGAGTGCTGCGGTCACCTGGATCTCCCCTGTGTATGAGTTGATAGTGAATCCTGGAGTCAGTGCAGAGAAACGGTATAGTATGGAGGCATTGGCACCAGCATCCTTATCTTCAGCTTTCATGGTGGCCACCACATGTTTCAAGGGGGAGTGCCTGGACACATTGATGAAGAGTGGACTTTGGATGAAGAAGGGGGCATTATCATTGACATCTTGAATATTTATCGTGATAAGAATGGTGCTGCTTTTGGGGTCTGAAGGGGCTGCATCTATGGCTTTGGCTAGGAAGGTATATGTTGAACGCTTCTCACGATCTAGGCCCATAGCAGATGTGATGTGCCCATTTTTAGGGTCAATATGGAACATTCCCATTGACTCATTGCCAAGGTAATAGGAAACCTGTCCATTGGGTCCTTCATCCAGGTCAGTAGCAGTTAGCTGCAAGATCAGATACCCTAATGGCACATCCTCAGGTACTTCCAGTGTGAATGACATCTTAGAAAAGACAGGGGCATTGTCATTGATGTCTAGGACTCGGATGCTGAGGGACATGGTAGCACTACGCTCCGGATTTCCATCATCTTTGGCTACTACGATGATGGAATATGTTGGCACAATCTCTCGATCCAGGCTCCTGGCGGTAGTGAGGATTCCAGAACTGGAATCAAGGCTAAAATCTTGACTGGTATCACCATCTGAAAGAAAAAAATGTAAAAAGCAGTGTTAATAAGCTTCATCATAACTCCCCCAGAGCAGAGGAGGAAGCCAGTGAAGGACAGCATCCCTAAATCTAATAGTCATCCATCTCTATGAATAGGAGATACAGAATCGACAGAGAGGTTCATTTCAGCCCACTCATCTTCCCTGTCAGTCAACCAATGCTTCTCCCTCTCTACAGCTCCTCATTCATTCTCTGGACAGCCACACAGATGTATTCTCCTTCCCTACACCTCTTTTACCTACCCCCTCTCTGTACAGCCACATTCACACTCTCTCTCTCTACAGCTCCTCATTCATTCTCTGGACAGCCACACAGATGTATTCTCCTTCCCTACACCTCTTTTACCTACCCCCTCTCTGTACAGCCACACTCACACACTCTCCCTCTCTACAGCTCCCCATTCCTTCTCTGGACATCCACACAGATGTATTCTCCTTCCCTACACCTCTTTTAGGGTTTGGAGGCACTGAGTGCCCGAGCTTATTGTTGGCTGGCACCAACTTGACCTACGGGGTTTGCCCCTGGCTGAACCGGTACCGATTGTTCCCTTTAGAATCTGAATAATCAGCTATCTGGATTGAGCGGGTCTGAAACCTTTTTTTCCACTCTTCCCATTGCCCTGCCCAGACCCTGGGCTCCGGTCGGGAAGTAGAGAAGTGGAAGTGTAATGTGGACGGGGTATCTAATTCCTGTGCACTGTCTCAGCGGTCTAGGTCGCACCGGTTGAGGTTCCAGGACATAGGATCAGGGCCTCTACCCCACCGCCGCCCTTTGCGAGCACTGCACGCAGGACATCCGGGTCAGAGAGGTTGCTCGAACCCTAGGCTGATACTCCAACTTTGATCAGCCTGCACATGCAGGAGGGCCGTCTGAAATCTGACCATACCACTGATGGCTGGTAATTTACCAGTAAAAACCTTGGCTGTGGCTGAAATAAAGGGACTGGCTTGGCATGCTGGTATTAGAAGAGTAAATGTGAGGACCCCTCAAGGTAATTGAATGGGGATGGGGTGCACCGCCATTCACAGCAAGCATGGGGAGGGGGTGCACCGCCATTCACGGCAAACATCCCTCCAGTGTTACCGGACCTTAGGGCAACTGCAAGGGCAGAAGCTTATTGGTGGGGTCATCACTCCTGCAGGACTCCATTCCCCTGTGTAATCCTGGAGCCTGAGGTCTCCCCTCTGGGTAGCAGCCTTGACTGTGGTCGGGAGCCTGTCCAAATTGTTAGTGCTGGAGGGACCACTGTTGGTGCTATCAGCTTTAGAACTGTCTGCGCCAGAGGCTCACCACTATTTAATATGTGGAATGGATTGGTAGTAGCCCCAGCTGGGCTTTGAACTTGTGACCCTCTGATCTTGCACACACTGTCTGTGTGCACTGCGCCACCGTGTTGCCACTGCAATCAGAGTCTTAGAGCTGGTTGGCGGTTCTGGGCCAGGGAGTTCTCTTTCTCTGCCCAGGTGAGCCCCTACAGTGCTTCAGCACCATGTTGGGACGATCATGTTTCTCTCCCTCTCTCCCTCTGCCCAGGAGAGTGGGCTCCGCTGTCTAAGGCAAGGGGGAACTAGTATCGGCACCATTGTAGGCAGCCTTTCAGCCCCACCTTCAGATAAGCCTAAGAAGGCTTGCCCTGGATGGCGGTAGACGGGGCGGTACTGGCCCTGGGTTCCCCTGATGGCGCCCATCAACGGCGCTGGGGGGTTGGAGTCTGAGGGAGCCAATGGCGCCGAGGAGTCGAATAGCCTCTCTGCGCCGAAGTGGAGAAGTCGAGCAGGCCTCTCTGTAGCGCCGCTGCTGGCAGATGGATGCCGGTGGAGGCAGAAGCGCCACCTGAGCGATCCGGCAGGTGATCGAGGCAACGTACTCCCTCTGCCAATGGCCTCGAGACTCCGGCGATGTTATCGCAGTCAGTGGAGCCGTGGGGGCAGGCGGACATGGTGCAGTGCTAATTGAGCCGGCTTGATGCGACGCCCACAGATGGGGTTGCGTGGAATGCCGTGGCGCCAGACAAGGCGCAGTGCCGTTTGATGGAGTCGCCCAATCAGAGTTGAAGATGCCGTCCAATCGGATATGGGGCCCAGCCCATGGCGCTGCGCTGAGTGGGCCGGCATGAAGTGACACCCGCCAATAGAGTTGTGGACTGACTGAGATAGCGCCGATCAAGGCGCTGTGCCGGTTGTTATAAGCTTGTGAAGCAGTCCAAGCTTGTGTGGCCAATCCAGCAGAGGGGGCGCTGATTGCGTTGGAGCACACAGACGCAACAAGATGGCCGCCCCCATGGTGCACACATGTGCGAGGAAGGTCCAGGGCAGGGTCCGGCTGCCGCGAGGGCTTTCATACCCAGGAGAATCCTGGCGTAGCGTCTTAGGAGTCGCGTTGGACATCTGAGGCTGTTCAAAGGCCCTAGGGCACACCTTGATCGGACGCCGATCTGGGGGATTAAGCCTGCGGCTGGGGGTGGAGGCCCTTAGGCACACCCTGAGCGGCAGCAGATCTGGAGGCTGAAGCCTGCGGCTGGGGGTGGAGGCCCTTAGGCACACCCTGAGCGGCGGCAGAGCTGGTGCTGAAGATTGCGGCTGGGGGTGGAGGCCCTTAGGCACAACCTGAGCGACGGCAGAGCTGGGGGGAGCCGGAGATGTCCCATGAAGGAGATTCCTGAGCAAAGCGACTAGGACCAGGTCATCCCAGCGAACCCCGGTCCTTGTATGCAGCGTTATGCCGCCTGCTGAGAGCACGGGCTGGCAGGAGCACAGCCCTTGGATAGACCGGATCACTCTGCAAACAAGCCTGGACAGTATTAATGAAAGTTTAAAGTGATCATACATACGCCGCTGGAGGGAACACTTCATAAGCTGTTGAGATTGGGAGCACATGGCCCGCAGGGATCTAAGCCCCGCTGGAACCGCTCTGAAAAGGAAGCTTTGGAGACATTAATGCAAGTAGGCTGTTATATACATACGTGTAGAAGGAGAATTAGAATTTCTTAAGTTTAAATCTGGTGGAGAGTACAAAAATCCGTCTTGCTGGCTAGGGGCGGGCAGGGGGTGGGGCCAGTTGGCCCATGCTCAGAAGGGCGAAAGCCCTTCTGAGCAATGGAGAGTACTTCCGTCTCGGCGCCGTCGGATGACGTCACCAATTGTGGCTGACTCATCCTGCTTGTCCTAGGAGAACTCCTCATTCCTTCTCTGGACAGTCACACAGATGTATTCTCCTTCCCTACACCTCTTTTACCTACCCCCTCTCTGTACAGCCACACTCAAACACTCTCCCTCTCTACAGCTCCTCATTCCTTCTCTGGACAGCCACACAGATGAACATAAGAACATAAGATATGCCATACTGGGTCAGACCAAGGTCCATCAAGCCCAGTATCCTGTTTCCAACAGTGGCCAATCTAGGTCATACGTACCTAGCAGTTTCCCCAAAAGACACAGGTTCCACAATGCTTATACTGGGTCAAGGATTGATATCCTGGGTCCCTTCTTAGTAATGGTTTATGGACCTTTCCTCCAGGAACTTGTCCAAACCTTTTTTAAACCTAGCAACACTAACAGCCTTTACCACATCCTCCGGTAACAAATTCCAGAGTTTGATTACACGTTGAGTGAAAAAATATTTTCTTTTATTAGTCTTAAATAGGTTACCCTGTAGCTTCATTGCATGTCCCCTAGTCTTTCTATATTCTGATAACGTAAACAATCGATCTACGTTTACCCGTTCCACTCTGTTCATTAATTTATAGACTTCTATCATATCTCCACTCAGCCGTCTCTTTTCCAGGTTAAAGAGCCCTAACCTTTTTAGCCTTTCTTCATAGGAGTATCCTTCCATCCCCTTTACCATTTTGGTGGCTCTTCTCTGAACATTTTCTAATAACGCTATATCCTTTTTAAGATACAGCGACCAGAATTGCACATAATATTCAAGGTGCGGTCTCACCATGGAACGATATAGAGGCATTATAATATCTTTTGTTTTATTTTCCATTCCTTTCCTTATGATACCTAGCATTCTATTTGCTCTCTTGGCCGCTGCTGCACACTGGGCCGAGGGTTTTAACATAGTATCCACAATGACGCCTAAATCTTTTTCCTGGGTGGTGGTTCCTAATGTGGAACCTTGCATTGTGTAACCATAGTTTGGGTTGTTCTTTCCTAGGTACATAACTTTGCACTTGTCCACATTAAATTTCATCTGCCATTTTGATGCCCAGTCTTCCAATTTATCAAGATCTCTTGCAATTTTCCACAATCCTCTTGGGTTTTAACAACTTTAAAAAGTTTTGCGTCAACTGCAAATTTGATAACCTCACTCGTTATTCCCTTTTCCAGGTCATTTATGAATATGTCAAAAAGCAGCAGACCCAGCACAGATCCATGGGGTACACCACTATTCCCCTTTCTCCATTGGGAAAATTGGCCATTTAACCCTACCCTCTGCTTTCTATCTTTTAACCACCGAGCAAAGATAACACAAAGCAGGAAAACTTACCACACAGGCTTAATAAAACGCTCCATCAATAAACCACATGCATTGTTCAGCATAGTAAAGTCCATAACAGGAGAACCGGTCTCAGCACAACCCCCTATGCCTCAGCCGCAGGACTAAGCAAACTACCTGCAATCAAAGATGATTAAAACCAACACAGACATAAATGTCAACAACGCCTCCACTTCACCTAAGGAATCCCATGCAATGCCACTACACAACTTCTCCACTGTATCAAACAGAGAGGTTGTGAACATTATTGCCTCAATCAATCCTAGCACAGCTCCTAATGACCCATGTCCAGCCAGCTGGATCAAGGACATGCGACATGACCTCAGTCAAATATTGAGCAAAATACTTAACCAGTCCTTCTCAACAGGTTCATTCCCACAGAGTCTGAAACACACTTCCATCAAGCCCCTACTGAAGAATAATAGACTGGACCCATCCAAGGTTGAATCCTTCAGGCCTATCTCGAGCATCCCACAGCTTGCAAAAATCATTGAGAAGGCCGCCCAACAACAAATCCAACATCATATCGACTCTGAAGCACCACTAGATCCATCTCAACATGGCTTCAGGGAAGCACATGGAGTCGACACAGTCCTTACAACCCTATTCAATGTTCTGGTAACAGGAATAAATAACATTCAACAGGGTTTCGTCCTCATCTTCCTGGACATCTCCGCCGCTTTCGACTCTGTGAGTCATGACATACTCCTGCAACGCTTGAAAGATAAGGGGATTAAAAGCACAGCACTCGAATGGTGTAAATCCTACCTATCGAACAGGTGGCAACAAGTAAAGACAGGCCACGCATCCTCAGAACCATTCCTGCAATCACAGGGAGTACCCCAAGGATCGTCCTTATCGGCACTAATGTTTAATATCTACATGCAGCCGATATGTGACTTGATCAGATCCTTTAACATACAATGTCTCGCTTACGCAGATGACATCCTCCTATATATGCCGTTCACAATTGAACATCCAGTATTCTCCCCAATAATCAATTGTTTTGAAGCTGTAGCCGAATGGTTGCTATCACAAAACCTTCGGATTAATCACAACAAAACTGACGTTCTTTTTGTCACAAGGAACCGTAAGTTCATACCTCCTCCATCACTACTCGTCAACAACATAGAGCTGAAATCAAAAGCTACAATCCGTTACCTCGGCATCACATTGGATCAGCACTTGGATATGACAACGCATGTCAAGAACATCACAAAAACTATATATTATAAGATCAAATCGCTACGTCACCTCCGCTCCCTACTAGATCCCACAGACTTCCGAACAACCTTCCAGGCATTAGTCCTCCCACACCTGGATTTTGCCAACATTATCCTTCATGGCCTCCCTCAATCAACTTTAAATCCGCTCCGCCTAGCCATGAATACAGCCGCCAGAGTCCTCTCCGGCTCATCAAGATCTGACCATATAACACCCATCATGAAAGAACTGCATTGGTTACCTTTACATGCCAGAATCCAATATAAGTCTTTAGTCCTTACTTTTAAGGCTCTAAATAACTACCCCCCTACGCCAATCAGCAAGCTTATCCATGGCACCCTGGAAAACAGAAAAAGGAGAACCACATCAATGAACACCTTAATAGTCCCAAAAATAATAACGAAGTGCACTAAGGCCACCTCCAACAGGGCCTTCTCCTTATTTGCACCTCTAAACTGGAATGCGCTACCTCACGAAATCCGTGCTATCAAAAACCTAATCCTATTCAGAAAAGCACTGAAATACCACTAGTTCACAAAATGCTACCCAGAAGTCAACCTAGACATTAACAAAACTAGCACCTCAATACAACCTGAAAAGGGCTAGTTGATCAACCTTCTCTCTAGTCCTATTAGCGAACCACATTGCAATATCCAAACGAGTTTTATTACTGTATATACCATTAAGTTAATCTGTACATAGTTCCCCCGGTTGTCCTATTGTTGAAGTTCCCTGTTCAATGTAAAACTCAATGTTACTTGTATGCATTGTAGTATGTTTCTTGTTCAATGTACACCGCACTGATTGTAATAGCGCGGTATAAAAGAATTGTTAAATAAATAAATAAATAAATAAATAACCAGTTCCTGATCCACAATAGTACACTGCCTCCTATCCCATGACTCTTTAATTTTGCCAAAGGTCTCTGATGAGGGACCTTGTCAAAGGCTTTCTGAAAGTCAAGATGCACTATATCAACTGACTCACCTTTGTGCACCTGTTTATTCACACCTTCAAAAAACATAACAGATTAGTAAGACAAGATCTTCCTTGTCTAAAGCCATGTTGGTTGTCTCCCATTAGGCCATGACTATCTACATGCTGAGTAATTTTATTCTTTATGATGGTTTCTACCATTTTTCCCGGTACTGACGTCAGGCTCACCGGTCTACAGTTTCCCGGATCACCCCTGGAACCCTTTTCAAAAATTGGTGGTACATTGGCGAACCTCCAGTCTTCAGTTATTAGAGATGATTTTAATGATAGTTCACAGATTACTAATAGCAGGTTTGCAATCTCATATTTCAGTTCTTTCAACACCCTTGGATGTATACCATCTGGCCCAGGTGATTGGCTACTCTTCAGTTTATTTAATTGTTGTAATACATCTTTCCGATGTATCGATATTTCCTTCAATTCTTCCACACCTTTAAATACCACTTCAGTCATGGGTGACATCCCTACATCTTCCTCAGTAAAGACCGAAGCAAAGAATTCATTCAGTCTCTCTGCTATCGCCTTGCCGCCTCTTAGTGCCCCTTTAACCCCTCTATCATCTAATGGACCAACTGACTCTCTCACAGGTTGTTTGCTACGAATGTACTTGAAAAGGTCTTTATTTCACGTTTTTGCTTCCGCAGCAAGTTTCTTCTCAAATTCTCCCTTTGCCTGCCTTATCAATGCCTT
The DNA here is from genome assembly GCA_033557465.1 of Ichthyophis bannanicus. Taxonomy (NCBI): domain Eukaryota; kingdom Metazoa; phylum Chordata; class Amphibia; order Gymnophiona; family Ichthyophiidae; genus Ichthyophis; species Ichthyophis bannanicus. Next base: position 26,139,622 of record CM066035.1, read on the forward strand.
GCATTTGACTTGCCAGCGCTTCTGCTGTTTCCAGGTTTCGTTGTTTGGCTCTTTTTTCCATTTCCTGAAAGATGCTTTTTTGGCAACAACAGCCTCTCTGACCTCACCTTTAAACCATGCTGGCAGTTTTTTGGACTTCCTTCCACTTTTCTTAAAGCGTGGAATACAGCTGGTCTGGGCTTCCAAGATAGTATTTTTCAACAACACCCAAGCTTGATGTAAGTCTTTAACCACTGCAATTGCTCCTTTTAGTTTTTTCTTTACTATTTTCCTCATTTTATCATAGTCTCCCTTTCGAAAGTTAAAAGGTAGTACTGTGGATTTCCTTACTATCCCTCCTCCACTAATTAAATCAAAGGTGATCATGCTATGATCACTATTGCCAAGTGGCCCCAACACCCTCATCTCTTGCACTAGATCTCATGTTCCACTAAGGACTAGGTCTAATATGGCTTCCCCTCTGGTCGGTTCATGAACCAGCTGCTCCAAGAAGCAGTCATTTATTTCATCTAGGAACTTTATCTCCTTAGCATGTCCTGCCGTGACACTGACACAGTCAATAACAGGGTAATTGAAATCACCCATTATTACTAATGCGCTGTAACGTTTGTTAGCTTCATTGATTTCTTTGAGCATTTCATCATCCATTTGTTCATTCTGGCCAGGCGGTCGATAGTACACCCCCACTGCCATCGCCTTCCCCTTTTTACATGGAATTTCAATCCATAGAGATTCTACAGCAAATTTTCTTTCCTGCAAAACTTTAATCCTTTCTTACTCAATGCCCTCTCTAACATAGAGCGCAACCCCTCCACCAATTTGATCAGCTCTATCATTACGATATAGTTTGTACCCAGGTATCACAGTGTCTCACTGGTTGTCCTCCTTCCACCATGTCTCTGATATTGCAATCATATCTAACCTCTCATTTAATGGTATATATTCTAACTCTCCCATCTTATGTTTTAGACTTCTAGCATTTGCATACAAGCATTTTAGATATTGTATTTTATTCATATTAATTTGGCTATTGGTAGATATGGGTAATTTGGGATCTTTAAGCTCGAGGGCATTTGGGCAACTTTACTCTTTTTTGGAACCTCTCTGCTTTTGGTAGTATCCTTCAAGGATACATTCTTCTGAACCATCCACTCTTGGATGACTGTCGGCTTTCCCCTATTATCTAGTTTAAAAGCTGCTCTATCTCCTTTTTAAAGGTTAATGCCAGCAGCCTGGTTCCATCCCTTGACCAACGACTCGACATGTTTAAACATGTGAAGAACATCACGAAAGCAATTTACCATAAGGTCCGGATACTACGTCACCTGCGCCCCCTATTGGACTTTAATGACTACCGAACTATCTTCCAAGACTTGGTGCTCCCACATCTAGACTTTGCAAATATTATCCTTCATGGACTCCCTCAGTCAACACTAGGACCTCTTCGCCTTGCAATGAATGCTGCAGCAAGGGTACTTGTAGGTACATCAAGAGCTAAACATATAACCCCAGTCATGATGGATCTCCACTGGCTTCCACTTCAGGCTAGAATCCAGTATAAGTCCCTAGTACTAACATTCAAAGCCCTAAGGAACCAGATCACCTCACCCATCAGTAAACTCATTCAAAGACGGCCGTTCAACAGGATCAGGAGATCTAATCAAGCAAACACTCTAGAGATCCCGAACATTCTAACTAAGTGCAAAAAGGCTACTGCCAATAGAGCCTTCTCCCTATTTGCACCCATGACCTGGAATGCCCTCCCCACTGAGCTCCGTTCCACCCCATAAGAACATAAGAACATAAGATATGCCATACTGGGTCAGACCAAGGTCCATCAAGCCCAGTATTCTGTTTCCAACAGTGGCCAATCTAGGTCATATGTACCTAGCAGTTTCCCCAAGAGACACAAGTTCCACAATGCTTGTACTGGGTCAAGCATTGATATCTTCGGTCACTTCTTAATAATGGTTTATGGACCTTTCCTCCAGGAACTTGTCCAAACCTTTTTTAAACCCAGCTAAACTAACAGCCTTTACTACATCCTCCGGTAACAAATTCCAGAGTTTGATTACACCTTGAGTAAAAAAATATTTTCTTTTATTAGTCTTAAATAGTTTACCCTGTAGCTTCATTGCATGTCCCCTAGTCTTTCTATATTCTGATAAGGTGAACAATCGATCTACGTTTACCCGTTCCACTCCGTTCATTAATTTACAGACTTCTATCATATCTCCCCTCAGCCGTCTCTTTTCCAGGTTAAAGAGCCCTAACCTTTTTAGCCTTTCTTCATAGGAGTATCCTTCCATCCCCTTTACCATTTTGGTGGCTCTTCTCTGTACTTTTTCTAAAATCGCTATATCCTTTTAAAGATACGGCGACCAGAATTGCACACAATATTCAAGATGCGGTCTCACCATGGAACGATATAGAGGCATTATAATATCTTTTGTTTTATTTTCCATTCCTTTCCTTATGATACCTAGCATTGTATTTGTTCTCTTGGCCGCCGCTGCACACTGGGCCGAGGGTTTTAACATGGTATCCACAATGACGCCTAAATCTTTTTCCTGGGTGGTGGTTCCTAATGTGGAACCTTGCATCGTGTAACCATAGTTTGGTTTGTTCTTCCCTAGGTGCATAACCTTGCACTTGTCCACATTAAATATCATCTGCCATTCTGATGCCCAGTCTTCCAATTTATCAAGATCCTCTTGCAAGTTTTCACAATCCTCTTGGGTTTTAACAACTTTAAATAGTTTTGTGTCATCTGCAAATTTGATAACCTCACTCGTTATTCCACTTTCCAGGTCATTTATGAATATGTCAAAAAGCAGCGGACCCAGCACAGATCCCTGGGGTACACCACTATTCACCTTTCTCCATTGGGAAAATTGGCCATTTAGCCCTACCCTCGGCTTTCTATCTTTTAACCAGTTCCTGATCCACAATAGTACACTGCCTCCTATCCCATGACTCTTTAGTTTTGCCAAAAGTCTCTGATGAGGGACCTTGTCAAAGGCTTTCTGAAAGTCCAGATACACAATATCAACCGACTCACCTTTGTCCACCTGTTTATTCACTCCTTCAAAAAAACATTAGATTAGTAAGACAAGATCTTCCTTGTCTAAAGCCATGTTGGCTGTCTCCCATTAGGTTGTGACTATCTACATGCTGAGTAATTTTATTCTTTATGATGGTTTCTACCATTTTTCCCGGTACTGACGTCAGGCTCACCGGTCTGTAGTTTCCCGGATCACCCCTGGAACCCTTTTTAAAAATTGGTGTTACATTGGCGATCCTCCAGTCTTCAGGTATTAGAGATGATTTTAATGATAGTTCACAGATTACTGATAGCAGTTCTGCAATCTCATATTTCAGTTCTTTCAATACCCTTGGATGTATACCATCCAGCCCAGGTGATTTGCTACTCTTCAGTTTATCTAATAGTTGTAAGACATCTTCCCGATGTATCGATATTTCCTTCAATTCTTCCGCACCTTTAAATACCACTTTAGTCATGGGTAACATCCCTACATCTTCCTCAGTAAAGACCGAAGCAAAGAATTCATTCAGTCTCTCCGCTATCGCCTTGTCGCCTCTTAGTGCTCCTTTAATCCCTTTATCATCTAATGGACCAACTGACTCTCTCACAGGTTTTTTGCTACGAATGTACTTGAAAAGGTCTTTATTTCGCGTTTTTGCTTCCGCAGCAAGCTTCTTCTCAAATTCTCTCTTTGCCTGCCTTATCAATGCCTTGCATTTGACTTGCCAGTGCTTGTGCTGTTTCCAGGTTTCGTCGTTTGGCTCTTTTTTCCATTTCCTGAAAGATGCTTTTTTGGCAACAACAGCCTCTCTGACCTCACCTTTAAACCATGCTGGCAGTTTTTTGGACTTCCTTTAACCTTCGCAACTGCTCCTTTTAGTTTTTTCTTAACTGTTTTCCTCATTTTATCATAGTCTCCCTTTCGAAAGTTAAAAGGTAGTACTGTGGATTTCCTTACTATCCCTCCTCCACTAATTAAATCAAAGGCGATCATGCTATAATCACTATTGCCAAGTGGCCCCAACACCCTTATCTCTTGCACTAGATCTGGTGTTCCACTAAGGACTAGGTCTAATATGGCTTCCCCTCTGGTCGGTTCATGAACCAGCTGCTCCAGGAATCAGTCATTTATTTCATCTAGGAACTTTATCTCCCTAGCATGTCCTGACGTGACACTGACCCAATCGATACCGGGGTAATTGAAATCACCCATTATTATTACTGCGCTGTAACTTTTGTTAGCTTCCTTGATTTCTTTGAGCATTTGATCATCCATTTGGTCATTCTGGCCAGGTGCTCGATAGTACACCCCCACTGCCATCGCCTTCCCCCTTTTATATGGAATTTCAATCCATATAGATTCTACAGCAGATTTTGTTTCCTGCAAAACTTTAATCCTTTCTGAGTCAATGCCCTCTCTAACATAGAGCGCAACCCCTCCACCAATTTGATCAGCTCTATCATTACGATATAGTTTGTACCCAGGTATCACAGTGTCCCACTGGTTGTCCTCCTTCCACCATGTCTCTGATATTCCAATAATATCTAACCTTTCATTTAGTGCTATATATTCTAACTCTCCCATCTTATTCTTTAGACTTCTAGCATTTGCATACAAGCATTTTAGAGAATGTATTTTATTCATGTTAATTTGGCTATTGTTAGACATGGGTAAATTGGGATCTTTAAGCTCTGTCTGCTCCATACTTGAGGGCATTTGGGATACTTTACTCTTTTGTGGAACCTCTCTGCTTTTGGTAGTATCCTTCAAGGATACATTCTTCCGAACCATCCGCTCTTGGGCGACTGTCGGCTTTCCCCTAATACCTAGTTTAAAAGCTGCTCTATCTCCTTTTTAAAGGTTAAAGCCAGCAGCCTGGTTCCATACCGGTTAAGGTGAAGCCCATCCCTTCGGAAGAGCCCCTCCTTTCCCCAGAATGTTCCCTAGTTCCTAACAAATCCAAAACCCTCATCTCTGCACCATTGTCTCATCCACGCATTGAGACTCCGGAGCTCTGCCTGCCTTTTGGGTCCTGCGTGTGGAACAGGAAGCATTTTGGAGAATGCTACCCTGGAAGTTATGGATTTCAACTTCCTACCTAAAAGCCTAAATTTTGCCTCTAGAACCTCCCTACCACATTTTCCTATGTCATTGGTACCGACATGTACCAAGACAGCAGACTCCTCCCCAGCACTATCTAAGACCTTATCTAGGTGGCGCGTGAGGTCCGCTACCTTTGCACCAGGCAGGCATGTTACCAGGCTATCCTCACGTCCACCAGTCACCCAGCTATCTACATGCCTAATGATCGAATCACCAACTATAACAGCTGTCCTAACCCTTCCCTCATGGGCACATGGCCCTGGAGAAACTTCCTCGGTGCGAGAGGGTTTTACATCACCTGGAGGACAGGTCCTAGTTACAGGATCACTTCCTGCCACACCAGGGTGATGCTCTCCTGTCACGTGACCTCTCTCCTCCATGGCAACAGGGGTGCTGCCAGACTGGAGGTGGGACTTCAGGACTATATCCCTGTAGGTCTCGTCTATGTACCTCTCTGTCTGTCTTATGTTTTCCAAATCTGCTACTTTAGCCTCTAGAGAACGGACTTGTTCCCTGAGAGAAAAGAGCTCCTTGCACCTAGTGCACACGTAAGACCTGTCACCAACTGGGAGAAAATCATACATGTGACACTCAATGCAAAAGACTGGAAAGCCCCCATCCCGCTGCTGGACTGCTGTCTGCATCTTAGTTTTAAGTTTGTGTCTAGATCTTTAAGTTCTTACTTACTAGGGGTTGCTATGGGTATTTATACCAATAAAACTGTACCTAATACGTTTAATATACCTTGTTCACCTGAAGCTTAATTAATCTCAGGTCCTTAGTGTATGATTGATTTGGGTAATGAGCTTCACCTGAAAGCACCTCCTGTCTTTAAAGATGTGTAAGTACCTATAAAGCTACGATTATCCCAGGGGAGGGAGGGAAATAACACTTATTAAAAGAGGGCAGCTACACAGTACCCTGTCTTGTGCTGCTGAGGTAAGCTAAATTCTGATTTGATTTAAATGATAGCTCTTAGCTGCTGCTAGGCTCTAACTTCTTATGAAATTTAAACTACAAGCTCTCTGCTGGGTACTAAATTTAACCAGAAAGCTCCAGACCTATTGTCATTTAGAAAAGCCCTCAAACAACACCTTTTCCTCATCCATTACCCAGAATCCAATCCCAGAAACAACCACCCATCCTCACATCCTACACCCTACTCCACCCCACCCAAAATCCAACACCATAAAGAAAATGACTAGCTCTACCACCATATCCCCTCTCTTATTTATTATTGGTACTGATCACACATCTTATTGATTAAACCTCTTATAAATATGTTGAAACCAAGCTATACTATATGTATAATTTCTCACCATACTATATGTATAATTTCTCACCATACTCCATGAATAATTACTCTGTAATTAGTTACCCCTGTTACCTCCAGGTTATCTCGTCCATGTTCAATGTAAAAACTCAATTGTCGTGTGACATTGCAGTATGTTTTTTGTTCAATTGTAAACCGCACTGATTTTAATAGCGCGGTATATAAGAGAAGTAAATAAATAAAATAAATAAATACAATAAATCCCGGTTAAGGTGAAGCCCATCCCTTCGGAAGAGCCCCTTCTTTCCCCAGAATGTTCCCCAGTTCCTAACAAATCCAAAACCCTTATCTCTGCACCATTGTCTCACCCACGCATTGAGACTCCAGTGCTCCCTGCCTTTTGGGTCCTGCATTTGGAACGGGAAGCATTTCGGAGAACGCTACCCTGGAAGTTCTGGATTTCAACTTCATACCTAAAAGCCTAAATTTAGCCTCCAGAACCTCCCTACCACATTTTCCTATGTCATTGGTACCGACATGTACCAAGACAGCTGACTCCTCCCTAGCACTATCTAAGACCTTATCTAGGTGGTGCTTGACGTCCACTACCTATGCACCAGGCAGGCAGGCAATCCTCACATCCACCAGCCACCCAGCTATCTACATGCCTAATGATCGAATCACCAACTATAATGGCTGTCCTAACCCTTCCCTCATGGACACATGGCCCTGGAGAAATTTCCTCGGTGCGAGAGGGTTTTACATCACCTGGAGGACAGGTCCTAGTTACAGGATCACTTCCTGCCACACCAGCTCCTCATTCCTTCTCTGGAATGCCACACAGATGTATTCTCCTTCCCTATACCTCTTTTACCTTCTCCCTCTCTGTACAGCCACACTCACACACTATCTCTCTACAGCTCCTCATCCCTTCTCTGGACAGCCACACAGATGTATTCTCCTTCCCTACACCTCTTTTACCTACTCCCTCTCTGTACAGCCACACTCACACACTCTCTCTCTCTCTACAGCTCCTCATTCATTCTCTGGGCAGCCACACAGATGTATTCTCCTTCGTTATACCTCTTTTACCTACCCGCTCTCTGTACAGCCACACTCACACACTCTCCCTCTCTACAGCTCCTCATTCATTCTCTGGGCAGCCACACAGATGTATTCTCCTTCCTTATACCTCTTTTACCTACTCACTCTGTGTACAGCCATACTCACACGCTCTCCCTCTATAGAGCTCCTTGAAGGAACTTTTTTTTCTTTGCTCTTTTTATAGGGCTTCAGCACAAAGACTCAATATCATCTGCAAGACATAATGTACAATCCATAGGAGCCTGTTCTGGAACCCTGGTGTTACTTTCCCATTGCATCTCCTCACATTCAGCATACGTTGTGCTTGGGTTTAAACCTTCACAGCTGTTCTTATGAAAACCCCTCTCTGAAAGTTCAGATAGCGTACAGGGACACAATTCTGTGCAAGTATGTTTAAGAGTACCTGTATCTGTAGGATTGCCTCTCCAGCTCTCCTTTTCCACCCTCCAGTTGTTAGGGATTGTTTTATAGCTTCCTGCAGATATTTCTGGTCTGGAGCACTGCTCTGACCCTCCGTTCCGAATGGAGCTTCTAGCTTTCCCTCTCACAGTGCTAGGCTCCCACCTGTATAATTGTTGAGGTCTTTCCTCTGGCAGTGAGGACTGGGGACTTTCCTGCTCACTCGGTCTAGGCAGCCTCCTAGCCCCAGGTTGTGCCTTCCTTCTCTCTGGAGCACTGGCTTCTCTCCCTGGGCTGTAAACAGGTTCCTCGTAGGACCTCCAGCTACCGGCAGTCCGAGCACTTCCCCTGCCACGTTCCTCTGAAACCTTGCCTCTGCTGCTTCCTATTCCAGTGACACGCCCAGTGCTTCCTCTGTTCAGCAGGCTTCTCCCTCTGTGACCTCTGCCTCCCTGGTTGCTGACCTCTGCTCTCTCCTTCTCTTTCTGCTTCTCTTTCTCTTCCTCCTCCTTCTCCCCTGCTGGATCTACCAACCAGCTTTTATCTCCCTGTTCGCTGAAAGCTGACTGTGCTTTCTTGGACAGGTGATCATAATCAATCCCCAAGCTTTCTGCTACGTCATAGCTTGGGTGTGGTAGTTCTGCTCCTCTGTTCCTTTGCTTCTCCTGAGCTGCACATGCTGGCTGCCTAGCAGATTCTAAGGTAAATTTCTCCTTTCTATCTATCTGCATAGGCTCTGTGTGGGCTTCTACGTCACATTATACATTGTAAATGAAGAGAGAGAGCAGTAGTCTGTATTGAAACATAGAAATATGACAACAGAAAAAGACCACATGGTCTATCTAGTCTGTCCTTCCATATCGACAACTACAACAGTCCCCTTTTTTCCTTTAGAGATCCTCTGTGTTTGTTCCATGCTTTTTTGAATTCAGATACTGTCCTCATCTCTACCACCTCCACTGGCAGACTATTCCACGGATCCACCACTCTTTCCGTAAAGAAATTTCTCCAGGACCAAGCAGGAAGTCAGTCCTCACATATGGGTGATGTCGGTGCCGACGGAGCCCCCGTGCGGAGCATTTCCGAGCCTCGGAGAAGGTCCCTCCCGGAGGATACCCGGTTCTTGGCCTTCATAAGGGACATGGCCAAGGCTTTGGCCTTCCCCGCGGATGCCGAGGAGGAGCCTCCAGCCAAAGAGCTCGAGGCACTCCAGTACGACTCTCCACCTAGGGAGGCCTTTACTGTACCGGTACCTCCGATGCTGGAACGGCTGCTCTTCCGCATGTGGGAGGCACCAGCCTCGGCGTCGGTTCTTAGCAAATGGGTCGATTCCATCTATTGAGTCCATAAGAACCCTGGGTTCCAGAAGGCACAGCTACCACTCCATGGTTGTGGAATCAGCCATGCATCGTCTGAAGAGTCAGAAGATGCACTCCTCGGTGCCCCCCGACCGGGAGGCCCGGAACCTGGATGCTCTCGATAGAAAGTGCTTCCAGGGCTCTATGCTGGCTTGCCATGTCCAGACTTACCAGCTGTACATGGGCATGTACCTCCGAGACCTGGCAAAGGAAATTGCTGGGTTCTCAGCTGGCCTCTCCGAGGAACCTTTGCAGAGGTTCAAAGCTTTGTCATCGGGGATTCGAGAGTGCTCAAAGTTTATCTCTCGAGGAGCCTATGATGGCTTCGAGGCTTCGGCCCGGGTAGCCGTGGCCGGCATCGGTGCACGCTGTCAGGCCTGGCTACAGTCATCAGATCTGGAGCCATGGGTACAGGACAAGTTGGTCGATGTCCCTTGCCGAGGTGAGAACCTTTTTGGCAAACCCATGGCTGAAAAGGCTGCAGAAATCGAGACTGAGACTCTCACCAGGACAAGGCTGTCCAGAAAGACTTCTGCCCCTTCTCAGAAAAAGAAGGGATCAGGGAAGAAGCCCTTTTTCCCGAGGAAGGGTACTGCCTACAAATCCTACCCTCAATTCCAGTCCTCTCCAGTTCCCCCACAGGGTCAGCAGGCCAAGGGGCAGGGACATGGGCCCCGTAGGCAGAAAACCCCCAAGCCGCCAGCTCCGGCTCCTGCACAGCAGGGTGAAGGGTTTTTGACTCCCACTGCATAGCCTCTCCTCCACAGCTGGCTCAACTCAGCACAGGAGGCCGGCTGACACTGTACGCCCACAGGTGGTCAGCCATAACAGGGGATACCTGGGTACTGAGCATAGTCCAGAAGGGCTACTTGCTTCACTTCAACCAGTTACCCCCCTCCTATTTTCCAGGGGAGCCTCCAAGACTCCCTCTTCACAGGAACCTCCTCCTTCAGGAGTTGGCAAGTCTTCTAAAGAAGCAGGCAATGGAACCGGTGCCTCGCTGCCTGAAAGGGCAAGGCTTCTATTCCAGGTACTTTCTGGTACCAAAAAGGACAGGAGGCCTCAGGCCCATCCTAGACTTGCGAAATCTCAACAAGTTCCTGGAGAGGGAAAAGTTCAAGATGCTTACCCTTGGGATACTGCTGCCCTACCTCCAGCAGGGAGATTGGCTATGCTCCTTACAGCTAAAGGATGCTTATACTCACATCCTCATTCATCCAGACCACAGACAATATCTCAGATTTGTAGTGGGAGGAAATCATTTTCAGTACAGGGTACTTCCATTTGGCCTAATCTCCGCTCCCAGGGTTTTCACCAAGTGCCTGGTGGTGGTGGCGGCCTATCTCCGAAACCAGAGCATCTTTGTCTTCCCATACCTGGACGACTGGCTCATCAGCGGTCAGTCTCCACAGGAGACCAGACAAGCCACCCTTTGCACTGTATCTCTTCTCCAGCATCTAGGCTTTGTCATAAACTTCGCAAAGTCCACTTTGCTCCCCTCACAGAACATAAAGTTCATAGGGGCAATACTAGATACTCTTCAGGCAAAGGCTTATTTGCCCGAGGGCAGGGCCCACAGACTGATGGGCTTGGCCAAACAGTTCCAGAGCGGTTCTCTGGTCTCCGCCAGACACTTCCTGAGACTCTTAGGTCACATGGCATCCATGGTCCATGTAACTCCGAATGCCCGACTGCATATGCGGCCTGCTCAGTGGTGCCTCAGAGCTCAGTGGGTGAAAGCCACAGGAGACTTAAGAGACAGAGTAAGGGTGTCTAAACTACTAGTGGACTCCCTGCGGTGGTGGCTACATCTCCCAAACCTTGTCAGGGGAGTGCCTTTCCAAGTGCCGCCACACACACAGGTGCTGACAACCGATGCTTCCTTACAGGGTTGGGGGGCGCATTGCCAGGGTGCATGCACTCAGGGCCTCTGGTCTCCTTGGGAGGCAACACAGCAGATCAATTTGTTGGAGTTGCGAGCTATCCACTTGGCTCTACAGACTTTCTCTCATGTTCTCTCTCACCAGTCTGTCTTAGTTCAGACAGACAATCAAGTGGCCATGTTCTATGTGAACAAGCAGGGAGGCACAGGATCCAGGCTTCTGTGTCAGGAAGCACAAGCTCTTTGCTCCCTGGCAGTCAAACAAGGCATGTTTCTCAAAGCAGTTTATTTACCTGGCCAGAAGAATTACCTAGCAGACAGGTTAAGCAGGATTCTACAGCCTCACGAATGGCACTTGAATCCACTAGTGGTCCAACAGATCGTTCTCAGATGGGGTCTTCCAAATATCGATCTCTTTGCGAGTCCACTGAACTGGCAGCTGCCCAGATTCTGTTCCAGGTAACCGCATCCTCTGAGAATAGCAGCGGATGCATTTCTAATTTCTTGGTCTACGGGCCTACTGTATGCATTTCCTCCCACGCCTGTAGTGGCCCATACCTTGTTCAAGGTTCTACGGGACAAGGCCTCGGTGATTCTGGTAACCCCCAGATGGCCGAGGCAACCGTGGTTCCCACTCCTTCTGCAGTTGGTGGTGGACACTCCACTCCCTCTGGGGGTGCAACCCGATCTCCTGTCTCAGGACCAGGGATCTCTCCTGCAGCCCAACCTCAAATCCCTCCATCTGATGGCCTGGCTGCTGAAAGGATAGTTCTAGCTCCCTTACTTCTACCTAAGGAAGTGGAAGAGGTGGTGTTGGCTTCTAGGAGACAATCCACCCGGAAGTCTTATGCCCTCAAGTGGCGTAGGTTCTCCACCTAGTGTGCTCAGCGCCAGGAGGATCCTTTTTCGTGCCTGGTGCCGGTTGTGCTGCAGCATCTGCTTCACCTGTTGGACCTCGTCTTTCAATCCAACTCTGTTCGGGTCCACCTCAGTGCTCTATCGGCACACCACTCACTGGTGGAGGGACGGTCTCTGTCGGCCCACCCCTTGGTGTCCCGCTTCCTCAGAGGCCTGCTTTTGCTCAAGCCTCCGGTTCGTCCACCAGCCACTGAGTGGGATTTGAATGTAGTCTTGCAGCAATTTACTCGCCCACCGTTTGAGCCGATGGCTATCTGTCACTTACGATTCCTTTCTTGGAAGACGTTGTTCTTGGTAGCTCTTACCTCGGCCAGCAGTGTGAGTGAACTCCAAGCTCTGGTTTCTGATAGACCGTACACATGGTTCTATAGAAACAGGGTGGTCTTAGGGACTCATCCTAAGTTCCTTCCAAAGGTTGTCTCCTCCTTCCACCTCAATCAGAAGGTGGTTCTTCCAACATTCTTTCCCAGGACGCACGCCAGCTGGGCTGAAACAGTCTTGCATACCCTGGACTGTAGAAGGGCGTTGTCCTTTTACAGACCGTACGCAGGGGCATCGAAGGGCTGCTCAGCTCTTCGTATCTTTTGACCCTAATAAACTGGGGTTACCTGTCTCCAAGCGTACGTTGTCCATTTGGGTGGCAGATTGTATTGCCTGGGCGTACAGGGCAGCCTGCCTCTCCTTGCAGGGTCGAGTCACGGCCCACTGTGTCAGGGCGAAAGCTGCGTCAGTAGCTCATCTCCGCTCTGTTCCGTTGGCAGACATCTACCGGGCCGCTACTTGGTCTTCAAGCCAAACTTATGCAGCCCATTACTGCCTCGAGAGGGAGTCCCGAAGGGACAGTGCTTTCGGACAGGCGGTACTCCGTAATCTCTTTGAGGTTTAGGCAACTCCTACCCTCCGGCCCTTGTGTTGGGCTACCGTACGGGGGCATTCTCGGAGAAGATTCTTTCACGGATGCTGAGGCTCTAGAGGGAACTAATTTTTTCAGCTTTGGGTTCCCGGTAGCCTAGAGCTGGAGAGTCCCATATGTGAGGACTGACTTCCTGCTTGGTCCTGGAGAAAGAGTAGTTACTCACCTGTAACAGGTGTTCTCCAGGAGCAGCAGGAATCAGTCCTCACGACCCTCCCTCCTCCCCTGGGAGTTGCAGTCATATACTTCATTTTTGTTTTTTGCTGTCTTTTAGCTATGTCATCAGACTGAGCAAGATGGCACTTTTGGGTGGTAAGGGGACTGAGCATGCGCGCTGCATTCCCAAAGGCTTTCCTTGAAAGTTGGGGAAATGCTCTGCACGAGGGCTCTGTCTCCAGCGTCACCCATATGTGAGGACTGATTCCTGCTGCTCCTGGAGAACACCTGTTACAGGTGAGTAACTACCCTATTTCTGCATATCACTCCTGAATCTATCCCCTTTCACCCTCATCCCATGTCCCCCCGTAGCAGAACTTGCTTTCAATAGAAAGAGGCTCTCCCATTGTACATTTATGCCACAGAGGTATTTAAACACCTGAATCATATCACCTCTATCCCGCCTTTCCTCTAAGGTGTACAATACATATTAAGATCCTTTAGTCTGCTCTCATATGCTTTATAATGAAGACCACTAACCATTTTAGTAGCCACCCTCTGCACAGACTCCATCCTGTTTATATCCTTTTGAAGGTGCCTGTAATTTTCAACCACATCCTGACTTCCGCTTTTGTGTAAAGGCACCACATGAGCCTCTCTCCAGTCCTTTGGCACCACTCCCGAATCTAACAAGGCATTGAAAAAGTCAGTCAGTGGAGCTGCTAGAACGTCCCCAAGTTCCCTCAGTATTCTAGGGTGTATCCCATCCGGTCCCATTGCTTTGTCTACTTTAAGTTGAGCTAGTTTCTCATGAATTGAGAATTGAATAGTATTGTTTTTGAACAGACTGATTTAAAGGGGCGGGTTTATTGACCATATCATGCCATATTAAGTTTTAATTTTATAAATATTGTCATTGTTTTATGTATAACATTGTGAATGTAAAATTGTACATGCATGGATGAATTATATATTGTGGTATATAAGCAGAATACATGAAATGAAAATCTTATATTCTTCTGTCTTATTTATTAAGTTCTAAGCAAATCTTATCTGGTAATTTATTCCATGAGGAAGAGCCTTAAACAGAAAAGTCCCTCTTCCTGATCCGCTGCAGATGCACAGTCTTGCTGGATGCTATTTGCAGCAAATTTTTGGAAGAAGAATGCAGACTGCATTTGACGGTATGCAGTCATCTGATTTCATAGATATTTAAGAGCCAAAACATATTGGGCCTGATACTGAAAGGAATTTCCACGGTTTACAGACCTGCAATCCGTGTAAATGCCGCTGAATGGGATATTCAGCGGCACTAACACGGTTTCTACTGCTGACCTAGAAGCGCATTCACCCTGCAGCTCCTCACTTCCTTTCCTCTCCTATCTCTCCCTACACCCCTCTTTGGAAACACTGCTGTTCTGGCAGATCCCTTCTATCTGGGTTCTTCTCTTCCAATGCCAACTCCAAACTTTGATCTTTCACCTTGCTGCTCCTTATGCCTGGAACAAACTACCTGAGTCAGTGCGTCAGGCTCCATCTGTGGCCCTGTTCAAATCCAGGCTAAAAACTCACTTCTTTGAGGCCGCTTTTGGATCCTGTTCCCCTTAGTCTCCTGGTCACCTCCTATGGGTTTCCTTACTATTCCTCTAGATGTATCCCCTAGTTATTGTCCAGACTGTAAGCTCTTATAAGCAGGGACCGTCTCTTACATCTCTCTGTACAGCGCTGCATATGCCTTATAGCGCTATACAAATGATAAATAGTAGCAGTAGCGAATATCCCTACTAATGCCGCTGCACGCCCTGCTGCTACCACTTAGCATTGTGGCATGTCACGGGTGGCGATAGTGCCTAACCGGGTAGTGCTGATATTGCGTCGTTGCCTGGTTTGCGACACATGGGTAAAGCTGGCCTAGTTTTACCCATAGGAGCTAACCGGGCAGTGCTGATATTGCGTCGTTGCCTGGTTAGCGACACATGGGTAAAGCTGGCCTAGTTTTACCCATAGGAGCTAACCAGGTAGCGCTGATATTGCATCGTTGCCTGGTTAGCGACACATGGGTAAAGCTGGCCTAGTTTTACCCATAGGAGCTAACCGGGTAGTGCTGATATTGCATCGTTACCTGGTTATCGACACATGGGTAAAGCTGGCCTAGTTTTACCCATAGGAGCTAAGCGACACATGGGTAAAGCTGGCCTAGTTTTACCCATAGGAGCTAACCGGGTAGCGCTGATATTGCGTCGTTGCCTGGTTAGCGACACATGGGTAAAGCTGGCCTAGTTTTACCCATAGGAGCTAACCGGACAGTGCTGATATTGCATCGTTACCTGGTTAGCGACACATGGGTAAAGCTAGGCCTAGTTTTACCCATAGGAACTAAACGGGTAGCGCTGATATTGCATCGTTACCTGGTTAGCGACACATGGGTAAAGCTGGCCTAGTTTTACCCGTAGGAGCTAACCGGGTAGTGCTGATATTGCATCGTTACCTGGTTAGCGACACATGGGTAAAGCTGGCCTAGTTTTACCCATAGGAGCTAACCGGACAGTGGCTCAATATCGCCACCGCCCGGTTACCTTCGACCCTGGATATTCAATGCCAGGGCCGCGTAAGACCCCAGCATTGAATATCCAGAGTTAAAGGTCGGCGGTGACAGCTATGCGCCATAGCACTTCATAACCATCCCAGATCAATATCGGGCTCATTGTTTTTTAAACACCTAAGGCCTGATTCTGAGTGTATGGATAAAGAAAGACTAAAAGATTTCTACATTACTATAATCCAGTGCCAACTGCCAGGCACATTAGGAACTACTACAAACACTGCCCATTTAGAACCCATAGCAAACCCGCCGTATCCTGACAGCATTACCAGGACTCACAAAGCACCATACCCTACCTATCAAAAGGCAACACTGCAAATATTAAACCAATACATCTCAGAGAATACTGGGGAAAGAGAACAAGTGGCAATGTCAAATAGGAATTACATAAACAGAATACCTCAGCTCAGTTACACATGCAGAACATAAACCATCACCAAACAAGGAATCACAATTTAGAAACAGGAAGGCGATAATTAAACTGGGAACCCCAAAAGCCAAACTTGGAATGTACAACAACACTGTAGAAATAAAACTATAAATTAATTTCCTCTTGTACCAAACAAAGCGCAGACGTTAATAATGCACATTTCCCAGAGCTTTCATATTCCAATTAATAAATTCAAAATAAAGAGATATCTTTCTACCTTTTGTGCATTTTTTTTCAGTTGCAATTGCTCCAGCCACTTTCTTCTGGTTTCTTCATGTTTTCTGCTAACTCTCCATCGTCTGCTGTCCATTTGTCCTTTCTTCTTTCTTCTAGTTTTTTTTCCATTCTCTCTCTCTACATCTGCTTTTAACATACTAATCTTTCTCCTTTTGCTCTTTCCTTATTCCTATTTCATCCACTCAAATTTTACCCCTCCATCCTCAATCCCCACTTACTCTCCCAATACCAGGCCAATTGTAGATTTTTCATCCCTCCCACACAAAATATTTTTCCTCTCTCCATTTTACTTTCCCAGCCCCATCCCATTCTAATCCTTCAACAACATCAGCTCCCTTCTAGTTCCAGCCTCACCCAGCATCCATTCCCTTCTAGTCCCTGCATCAGCCCATTTCCAGTCCTAGCCCCCCATCAGCCCATTTCCAGTCAGCCCCCCATACCCACTGCCAGTCCTAACCCCCCCATCAGCCCACAGCCCATTACCAGTCCTACCCCCATCAGCCCACCTCAAGTCCTAACCCCTCCCCATCAGCCCATTTCCTGTCCTAGCCCCCCCATAGCCCATTATCAGTCCTAACCCCCATAGACCATTACCAATCCTAACCCCCCATAGCCCATTACCAGTCCTAACCCCCATCACCCCATTTCCAGACAGCCCCCATCAGCCCACAGCCCATTACCAGTCTTAACCCCCATAGCCCATTACCACTCCTAACCCCCCCAACAGCCCACAGCTCATTACCAGTCCTAACCCCATCAGCCCACCTCAAGTCCTAACCCCTCCCCATCAGCCCATTTCCTGTCCTAGCCCCCCCATAGTCCATTATCAGTCCTAACCCCCCATAGCCCATTACCAGTCCTAACCCCCCATCAGCCCACAGCCAATTACCAGTCTTAACCCCCCATAGCCCATTACCAGTCCTGACCCCCCCAACAGCCCACCTCAAGTCCTAACCCCTCCCCATCAGCCCATTTCCTGTCCTAGCCCCCCCATAGCCCATTTCCTGTCCTAACCCCCATCAACCCACAGTCCACCTCAAGTCACGTCCTAACCCCCTCCATAGCCCAGGCCATTACCAGTCCTAACACCCCCACATCGGCTCAGGGAAATTAAAAAAAAAAAAAAAGCTGGCTGCTGCCGCTGCCGCTGCGGCAGCAGCAGAATGGAGTGTCCCGCGGGGCCCCCTCTGCCCGCTGAGCCCCTCTGCAAGGGCTTTCAGATTCGCGAAGGGAGAGTGTCTCCCTCGCATCTCTGTTAAGCCCGCAGGGGCTAATGGGAAATTTCCCATCTGCCCCTTTAGACGTGAGGCAGCGGCAGCAGCCAGCTTTTTTTTTTAAATTGAATTTTTAAAAAAGCAGAATGTTCTTTGCGCGGGGCCCCCTGAAACGCGGGGCCCTGTGCAAAAAACATTCTTGCTCAATGGACGGGCCGGCCCTGTGTACCTGAGGCAATGGAGGGTTAAATGGCTTGCCCAAGGCCACAAGGAGTGCCTATAGGCCTAGAAGCCCCAGTCCTTCTGGCCTGAGATTGCTGTCCCCAGGTGGGAATTGAGCCCCAGGCCCTCCGGCCTGAGGTACCTTGTCCTAACCACTAGGCTACTCCTCCCTGTGTCAGCTCTCTGTGCGCCTGGTCAGAACCGGATGCACAGAGGGAGCCGCAATTCTGATCCTGCGGGGCATGTCTAGCCTCATGGGATCAGAATTGACCCGGTGAAAAGCGGGATATAAATACAGCTAAATAAATAAAATAAATAAATAAATAAATCATGAGTAGGCCCGTACGTGCAGGCCAGGACCCCGATTCCATCTGGCCTGCACATACAGGCCTTGCCCGACCAGCTCAGTCGGGGCTTTCCAATGGAGCTGTGGCGCCATGGCATCCGTTTACCATGGCATCATGGCTCCATTGAAAAGTCGCTAACCCCCGGCTCCAAAGCTGCATTCCCCGCAGCCCGACACCCGATCTGGCATCCTAAGGGCAGGTTCAGGTGTGGTGAATGTCCTCTGCCTCCCCTGTTCTTACTGCACCCTAGGCCCGCCATTCCCCACTGACTAGGGGAACTTATTCCACCTTGGAGGTGGAATAAGTTCCCCGTTCAAGCCGCTGGGGGAACTAAAAATCACATTAACTTCTCTAGATAGTGATATCACTGCATTCGCTCCAGCCATGGACATCCCCTGCACTAAGCAGATAGTGCCACTGGGTAACTCGCTCAGCACCCTTATCTAGATGGCTTCTCATCAGCTGTCCAGCTAAGAGTCCTGAATATCAGCCTATAAGATTATAATTTTGCAAAGTCCTCTACCCGTCACCGGTAACCAGTGCAACATCTGTAGCAATGGCAAGACATGATCTATAGCCTGAAAAACCCAAGAGCTGCCCTGCTGTGCCCTGTAGCAGCTGTACTCTGGCTAAAAGGACTAAGCTACTCTCCTCTCCCCTACCCTTTTACCTACTAAGCCTCCATCCCCTATGTCCTAGAATCCTCCCCATTATCCTACCTTCATATGTAATTATTCTTTTTGTGAATTATATTGTACTTTTATTTCACATTAACTACCGTTTTTATCATAAGGTTTGCTGTTCACAACAGGCAGTATATCAAAACCCAAATGTTGTAGTGGTTGATATTGGAGGGCAGACTAGAGAGGCCATGTGGTCTTTTTCTGCCGCCATGTTTCTATGTTTCTAAATATACTATAATGAAATCCCGCAGCCATCACTAAGCCTGATGGAGACGGATCTAATGCACAAATATAGTAAACATAGTAACATTTATTTATTTTATTTATTTATTTAGCTGTATTTATATCCCGCTTTTCACGGGGTCAAAGCGGTCATTTGTGGGATACATTTAACATGAGGGCATATGAGACACATACACTAATACTTACAGGGAACATGGGCAATAGTAAATGATGGCAGATAAAGACCGGTATGGTCCATCTAGTCTGCCCAGTAAGATGGCAAGAGTAGGTGCACCTGTCGCTCCGTGCAGGTCACACCTCCCCATGTCTTTGTTTAGGGGTGAACTCACTGCTCCGTGTAGGACATAAGAACATAAGAACATAAGATATGCCATACTGGGTCAGACCAAGGTCCATCAAGCCCAGTATCCTGTTTCCAACAGTGGCCAATCTAGGTCATACCTACCTAGCAGTTTCCCCAAAAGACACAGGTTCCGCAATGCTTGTACTGGGTCAAGCATTGATATCCTGGGTCCCTTCCTAATAATGCTTTATGGACCTTTCCTCCAGGAATTTGTCCAAGGCTTTTTTAAACCCAGCTACACTAACCCCTGTTTGTTGAGAAATTAAATAGTTCAGTTTATTTTGATTTTATCCTGTTGCTGTAAAGGGATCCACTGTGTCTGTCCCATGCCATTTTGAATTCTGTCACTGTATTTGCCCTCATCACTTTCATCAGGAGGTGATTCCAAGCATCCATCACCCCTTCAGTGAAAAAGTATTTCCTGACTTTGCCTTTCAATTTACCACCTTGCAACTTCATGTTATGCCCTCTAGTTTTACAGCTTCCCCGTCTTTGGAAGAGGTTGGTTTGTTCCATTATTCTCTTTATGTATTTAAAGGTCTGAATCACATCTCCCCTATCACTCCTCTCCTCCAGAGTGTACATATTTAGGTCTTCAAGTCTCTTCTCATAAGGCTTCTGATGCAGGCTCCAAATCATTTTGGTCGCCTTCCTCTGAACCGTTTCCAGTCTTTTTACATCCTTTGCGAGACACGGTCTCCAAAACTGAACATAGTATTCCAAGTGAGGCCTCACCAGTGACTTATACAGTGGCATTAGTACCTCTTCCTTTCTGCTGGTAATTCCTCTTTGTATTCAACCCAACATCCTCCTGGCTTTTGCCACTGCCTTGTCGTATTGTTTTGCCTTTTTCAGATCCTCAGAAACTGTCACTCTGAGGTCCTTCTCCTGGTCTGTGCACACCAACCTCTCGCCCCCTGTCAAGTACATTTCTCTTGGGTTACTGCTTCCCAAGTGCATGACACTGCACTTCTTTGCATTAAATCTTAACTGTCAAGCATTAGACCAGTCTTCCAGCTTTTGTAGATCTTTCCTCATGTTCTCCACTCCCTCAGGGGAGTCCACTCTGTTGCAAATTTTCGTGTCATCTGCAAACAGACAGACTTTTCCATTCAGTATAGTTTATAGCTTATTAAAACTTGATATACCACCTCTCACTCTTACATTGAAATGGTTTACAAACATAAAGTGATCAAGCTAGGAAAATAACTCTAATTAAAAATAGTACAGTCCAGTAAAAGAAGGGGACCAGAGGGGAGAAAAGGAGAGGCCCAGTAGTAGTGCAGTGATACTAATTATACTCGGGGGGGGGGGGGGAGGAAGGGGGTCAAGCATCTTTCTGGCTTTTGCCATTGCCATTTCCACCTGTTTAGCCACCTTAAGATCATCAGAAAGAATCACGCCCACCTCCTGCTCTTCTTTCATGGACAGAAGTACTTCGCCCTTACACTGTATTGCTCCCTTGGATTTTGCAGCCCAAATGCCTGACCCTGCATTTTTTAGTATTAAATCTCAGCTGCAAAATACTCAACCATTCTTCAAGCTTAGCTAGATCCCTCCTCATGTTATCTACTCCCTCCTAGGTGTATACTCTGTTGCAGATTTTGATATCATCCACTAAAAGGCAAACCTTACCTGACAGCCCTTCCTCAATATCACTAACAAAGATGTTAAACAGAATCGGACCAAGGACAGATCCCTGTGGCACACCACTGATAACCTCCTCATCCTCAGAGTGAGCTCCATTTACTTGTACTCTTTGTCGCCTCCCACTCAACCAATTTCTAACCTAGCCAGTCAATTTAGGGTCCATTCGTAGGGTAATCAATTTATTTGTAAGTCAGCTGTGTGGAATAGTGTCAAAGACTTTACTGAAATCTAAATACACCACATCTAGGGCTCTCTGACCTCGGTCCAGCTCTCTGGTTGCCCAGTCAATGAAATCAGTCAGATGTGTCTCTGGTAAACCCATGCTGCTTCGGATCGTGAAATCCATTGGACTCCAGAAGCCTCACTATCCTCTGTTTAAGAAGCATTTCCATTAATTTATTCACTACAGACGGTTGACATGTATATTATGAAGTACTTGGTGAGGGGCATGGGGGATATTAAGGATGGAAAGGTAGTGGGGTTACCTGTATATAGGGTTTTGTGAACTTGGATTTTGTCCTGGTAGCCAGTGATGCTGAATGAGTAGGGCTGTGACATGATCACATGGGCGGCGTGGGCAAGTAGCCTCACATCAGTGTTTTGCATAGTCTGCAAATATTTCAGTTCATAATTTGGGAGTCCTGCAACAACAATGGAGTTGTGATATAACAAGTGATATAAGGAGATGTGTCAGGGAGGGTCTAAGTGCCCTGATCTGTTGAAAGGAGAAGAGGGAAAGTTTGACTGCAGTGCTGATATGATGAAATGGCTGATGTTTTATCTGTGTTAAGCATAAGATGATTTGATCTTAGTCATGCAGCAACCTGTGAGTTATTGATCAGAGTGAGGTCATGTGTAGAGAACATTTTCTTCATAAACAATGCAAATCTAGTCCATTTCTTCTCCTTTCTACTCCAAACTCCTTACCAAATTATCTTTACACAAAACTTTGCCAGCAAAATTGGACACTTCTCTATAAAAGCTCCCTCCCACCTATATTCACTTCGGGTCCGATACTGAACAGCATTTACATGTTTTAAAAATCTGCAGACGATGTAAATGCTGCTATAGAAGGATATTCATCGGCACTAATACAGTTAGTGCCGATGAATATCTCCCAGTTCCGCCACTGCACGCCCTGACGCTATCCGTGTAGAATCAGCATGTTGTGGACATTCCGTGGTAGGGCAGAGATATTGAACCGCTGCCCAGTTAGCAACCCACGGGCAAAGACAGACGTGAGAAAACCTTGACTATCTTTACCCGTGGGAGCTAATGGGGCAGCAACGTAATATCTCCACTGCCCGATTAGCTACTACATCGTGTGCCGTATTGCAGCAAACCCAGATATTCAATTCTGGTGGCTGGATCTAGCCTCGGAATGAATATCCATGGTTAAAGTTCAGCAGCGATGGCTATTGGGCCCTTCATCTGTTGATGTTAAGTGCTGTCGAGTTGGTGTCGACTCATGGTGACCCTCTGGATAATAGTCCTAAACTGTATTCAGTCTTCAGTCGGGCGGCTCATTGTTGACAGAGTGGCACCCATAGCTGCTGTTACTGTATCGATCCATCTTATTGCTGGCCTCCTCTTTTGCGTTGACCTTCTATCTTGCCAAGCATGATGTCTTTCTCTAATGATCTCTCTCTTTGCATGATGTGTCCAAAGTATGAAAATCAAAGTCTTGTCATCTGAGCTTCTAAAGAAAGCTTAGGTTTGATTTACTCTAGTACTGACTGGTTTGTTCTTTGGGCAGTCTATGGTAAATGACGTTATTGAAAATACCATGGTTTGAACGAGTTGAATCTTTGTATGAAGAGAGACATCTCTGCTCTTGAGAATCTTGTCTAGGTCCTTCATAGTCATTCTGCCAAGAGAAAATGCATCATCTGATTTCTTGACTGCTTGTTGTTTCTTTATTGATAGTTGATCCAAGTAGGTTAAAGTTGTCTATTATTTCAATTTATTCTCCATCAACGATGAACTTATTGATTTTGCCTTCATCTACTGATTCACAAATCCATACTACCTACTTCTTTAAAAAATCAGCAAAATCAATACCTTGAAACATGAGCTAGTCTGTGATGATCAGTCTCTTACCTATGATATGATATTCCACTCGCCCATTCTCTCCAGCATCAGGGTCAATGGCCCTCAGCGTGCATAGTACCACATGGCTCTGATTCTCGGGCACCTCCAGGTATGTTGACTCTCTCTCAAAAGCTGGAGCATGGTCGTTCTCATCACCCACAATAATTCGCAATGTAACCCTGGAAAAGAGTGGGGGTACACCCCCATCCCTGGCGAACACTACAGTGAAAACAAAACGAGAAAAGTTAGAAACATCTCATTCCTGCAAGGGAAGCTATGGAACGAGGGGGCATAGGATAGAAGTGAAAGGGGATAGACTCAGGAGTAATCTAAGGAATTTTTTTATTTACAGAAAGAATGGTGGGTGCATGGAGCAGCCTCCTAGTGGAGGTATTGGAGAGAGAACCGCATCTAAATTCAAGAAAGCATGAGACAACCACGGAGGATCTATAAGGGAGAGGAAGGAATTGTTGAGTTTAGTAGTTTATATGGATGGGCAGAGTGTATAGGCTGTACGATCTCTATCTGACATCATTTTCTGTTTCTAAATTAGTGGGAGAGGGGGAGCAGGGGAATAGGAACATCCTATCCTTGCTGACTATGGTAGAAAGAAAGCAGGAGAGGTGCAAACACACCTGGCTACAAGAAGAATTTTGCCGCTTCTTCAGAATTTCGCTGTAGGTTAAATACCAACAGCAGAGCTCTGACCATATTATTCCAACCCTGCAGGCATGTCACCGATTCCTCATGCCTGGAGGCTGAGGTTTAAAGTTCTCTTAGTTTTTATTCTTTCCAACCTAAGAGAATGTTGGAATGACATTATAGATAAAGTGTCTAAAAGTCTGTTCATCATTCTGGGAACAAAATAACTGAAAATTTAACAGAACAGGACCCAAATATGGTGTAAGGAAAAATTTGCAAAAAGACAACTTGAGTCCAAAATTATCGAGACAACAATAAGGAGTTCCAGAAAAATAAGTTCCCCCCAAAATGTCCAAATGCATTTCTGTGGGAGAAAGAGTTCCAGCTTCTGCAGAACTAAACAGCGGTACACCGTGGAACATAACACACACACACTTATGCACACGCACATATACCTACATAGAGAGACAACTTGATAAAGTACCCATCCATGTTACATCTTATGAACTCCAGAGGAAAGCTCTCTTTGGCAGGATGCAAGCACTATGCCGAGCATTAGCAGTAAATTTGAGAGACTGAGATCACCCCTGGCTGAAGAGTGAAGTTCATGACTGTCATATGTGCAAAACAAACCCCTTTGGAGAAATTGTCCCTGAGAGATACACATGCACTCAAGCATCTACATACAGCAACACACACACACATGCACACACCCACATGCACAATGACACACATATACACACACACAAAATATGCTTTCAGACACGCACCCACAGAGACACAAAAATAACCACATGGACAAACATCTGCATATAGATATACTCAGTTTTAGGGTTAACTATGTGCGTGATGGGCCATAAAGATTAATATACCCTTGTCAATGGATCAATGTGAATTTAAATCCATTGTTCTTTGTTTATTTTGTAGAACCTAAGTGTGACCCCCAAAGCAGGCAGGTGCCGAAACACAGCTATTTAGGGTCTTTTTCATCATCTCCTGCATTTTATATGGTTTTGTTTTTATTCTTTGTCATACTATATTTGTGGACCACCATTTGCCTCTATTTGGTCTAAACTCCAAGGGACTATAAGATCTGAGACAGTTTGACTTTACTAGGGGTAGATCCTCTTTGATTTCTTTGACTGGGAAGAAACTTATTTATTTATTTAAACATATTTCTATACCGCCTTATCCTGCAATCAAGGTGGTCTGAACATGTGGGGGGAATTGAGGTGTCTGTCGCATGGTTTAAGTAATGTCACTGTAGTGTTCTATGAAGAGGGTTGTCTTCAGTAGTTTCCTGAACTCCTTAAGGTCTGTTGTTGAACGTAGTTCATCGGGGAGGGCGTTCCAAATTGTTGGTGCTGCCTTTGATAAGGCTCGTTTTTCGGTGTCCTTGCGTACCCTGTTGATATCTTTAGGTGTGTTGACACGGTTGGATGTGCCTCTTCTTCTCGGTCTTCTGCTGTTGTCTGGTTGTATGAGTGGGTGTAGGCTGAAAGCTGATGATTGATGTTTGATTTTGAAAATGTTTATGATTGTATTGTATCTAATGCGGGCACTGATAGGCAGTCAGTGGAGCTCTTTTAGGGTGGGTGTGATGTGTTCTTGTCTTGTGGTGCCAGCAATTATGCGTGCTGCAGTGTTTTGTGCCAGTTGCAATTGTCTTAGTGTCTGTTTCGTTAGACCTAGATTTTAGCAAGGCCTTTGAAATCATTTCACATTGACGGTGGTGTTGGGTTGCTTCTCTCTCTCTTCTGCCGGTTTCAACTCCCTTTCCACCTTAGCCTCATTCCTTTTCTTCCTTTGAAGTCTACTCCATATGCCTATTTACTCCACTACCTCTCTGAATAACCGTCATTTCTCCAGGACCAAGCAGGAAGTCAGTCCTCACATATGGGTGACATCGACGTCGATGGAGCCCTTGCGGAGCATTTCCCCAGCTTTCCAAGAAAGCCTTTGGGAATGCATGCACGCATGCGTGGTTCCCTTCCCGCCTAAAGGTGCCATCTTGCTCAGTCTCTCTTTTTCCGTGAAGCCCACCGGATGTATGTCCTAGTCCTCCCGGAAAATAGTTAGATTTTTTCGCAATTCCTTCGCTATTTTTTCTCCGGTTCGACGCCGGTTCCCCTCCCGCCGGGTTCGGTACACCGGTATCGAGCCCGATCTTATTTTTTCGTTTTTTGCCCTTCGTGGCTGGCATTCGTGCCCTTTTTTTCTTTTTCCCTGGAAGGCCGGTCCTTTGACCTCGCGGGGACTCTCTTTTCCCCGATGGCTTCCAGTGGGTTCAAAAAGTGTGATCGGTGTAAGAAGCTAATGTCTCTCACCGACACACACGACTGCTGCCTTCGGTGCCTCGGTCCTGACCACGATCCTAAGACCTATGGACCATGTGGAAAAACGTCTTCCAAGGCGCTTCGAAGTCGTCAGCACCAAAAGGAAAGGCTTTTCTCTGACTCGGCCTCCGGCCAGGCCCGGACCTCGTCTGAGGCCTCGACATCTCGGGAATTGGATCCCGAGCACTGTTGGGGCTCCTTGGACTGGGGGGTCCCCCGACCGGGAACGAAAGAGGAAGAAGCGGCTCACGAGGGCGTCGTCGGAAGAGGTCCCTGGCTCCTCGAGAGCTAGGTCTCAGACCCCCAACCGTCGCCCCGGGCCCGTGGAACAGGAGAAGCCTCCCAAAGTACCTCGAGTGGAGCCGGAGTCTGCTGGACATGTAAGTCCTGTAGTCCTCGTGGACTCTCCTCCCAGAGAGCCGACGTCGGGCCCGGCACCACCGGGGCCCGAGTCGGGGGCTGCTGAGTCTCCTGAGCTGGGTCTCAGGCTGACAGCCTTGGAGAGCATACTGTCTGCCTTCATGGAACAGCAGCGGGCACTGACGGCCAGCCTGTCTGGCGCATCTGCCCCGACCACCGGGACATCGACATCGAAGTCGACCCCGGAGACCGAGCTGATACTCGAGACCATAAAGGCTCGAGGTCGACCTCGGTCGCGGTCTCCCTCGACCTCCCGCTCGGGACCGAGGGCGTCGACGCTGGTGCCTTCGGTGTCGGGGCGGGTTCTCACAGGCCCCGCGAGGTTGGACCCCGATTCCTCATCGGACGAGTCCGCCTGGTAGACGGAGGACGAGGAGTCCCCCGACACCTTCAGGACTTGGTGCGTCCCGTCGGACTCACCGCAGTCTCAGCCCCGGAGTAGATCCCCCCCGGAGGATACCCGGTTCTCGGAGTTCGTCCAGGATATGGCCACTGCGTTGGCTATCCCTGCGGAACCTGAGGAGGAGCCTTGAGCCGAGGAGCTCGAGGCCCTACAGTATGACTCTCCTCTGAAGGAGGCCTTTACTGTTCCGGTTCCTCCGATGCTGGAACGTCTCCTCTTCCGGATGTGGGAGGCACCGGGCTCGGCGCTGGTTCTAAGCAAGCGGGTCGATTCTATCTATTGACTCCGGAAGAGCCCTGGCTTTCAAAAGGCGCAGCTACCACACCATTCCATGGTGGTGGAATCGACCATGCATCGCCTGAAAAGTCAGAAGATGCACTCCGCGGTGCTCCCTGGCAGGGAGGGCCGGAACCTTGATGGTTTTGGTAGAAAGTGCTTCCAGGGCTCGATGCTTGCTTGCCGTGTCCAGTCTTACCAGCTGTATATGGGCATGTACTTGCGAGACCTGGCCAAGGAGCTGGCCGGGTTCTCTGCTGGTCTCTCCGGGGAAAGCTTGCAGAGGTTCAAGTCCTTGTCCTCGGGGATCCAGGAATGCTCCAAGTTTATGTCCCGCGCTGCCTACGATGGCTTCGAGGCTTCGGCCCGTGTTGCAGCAGGCGGCATCGCGGCTCGACGCCAGGCATGGCTGCAGTCATCGGACCTCGAGCCATGGGTTCAGGACAAGTTGGTCGATGTCCCTTGCCGAAGTGAGAACCTTTTTGGCAAGCCCATGACCGAGAAGGCCGCACAGCTCAAAACCAAGCACCTCACGAGGACAAGGCTATCTAGGAAGACTTTTTTTTTTTTTTTACATTCTCTTATATACTGCGCTATTCTGCATCAGTGCGGTTTACATTGAACAAACTGAAATTACATTGAACAGGGCATTATAACTTGGAGATAACTATTTTACAGGGAACATGGGCTATGGACGGTTAAGTGGCTTGCCCAAGACCACAAGGAGCACCTGTGGGACTAGAAACCCCAGTCCTTCCGGCCCAAGGTTGCTGTCCTCTAGTGGGATTTGAACCCCCAACCTTCCGGCCTGAAGTACCTTGCCCCAACCACTAGGCCACTCCTCCACTTCTGCCCCTTCTCACAAAAAGAAGGGCTCGGGTAAAGAGCCCTTTTACCCGAGGAAGGGCACTGCCTACAAACAGTACCCACAGTACCAGGCCGCCCAAGCTGCCCCTCAGGGTCAGCAGGCCAAGGGGCAGGGTAATGGGCCCTGTAGGCAGAGGACTCCCAAGCCTCCGGCCCCTGCTCCCACTCAGCAGGGTGGGGGCTTTTGACTCCTTGGAGCTCCTGAAGGAGAAGATCTTTGTGCAGGGGAGGCCTTGGAGGTTCCCCTAGAAAGTATGGAGGAGGCAGCTGTTGGAAGTGTAGCAGATAGCCCTTGTGGACTATGCTTAACACCCAACTGTCTCCAGTGATGTGTGGCCTCTTGTGGGCAAACAGGGCGAGGCGACCTCCTGTGCAGGGTTGCCTCGCCCTGTTTGCCCAGGAGGTCGCCTCGCCCTGTTTGCCCACAAGTGGCCACACATCACTGGAGACAGTTGGGTGTTAAGCATAGTCCACAAGGGCTATCTGCTACACTTCCAACAGCTGCCTCCTCCATACTTTCTAGGGGAACCTCCAAGGCCTCCCCTGCACAAAGATCTTCTCCTTCAGGAGCTCCAAGGTCTGTTGGTGGACAGGGCAGTGGAGCCTGTGCCTCCCCATTTACAAGGTCGAGGGTTCTACTCCAGGTATTTCCTAGTACCCAAAAGAACCGGTGTCCTTCGGCCTATTCTAGACCTCAGAAATCTCAACAAATTCCTAGAGAAGTAAAAGTTCAGGATGCTTACTCTTGGAACACTTCTGCCCTACCTCCAGCAGGGAGATTGGCTATGCTCCTTAGATCTAAAGGACGCGTACACTCACATCCTCATTCATCCAGACCACAGAAAGTACCTCAGGTTCATGGTGGGAGGAAACCATTATCAGTACAGAGTACTGCCTTTTGACCTGACCTCCGCTCCCAGGATCTTTACCAAATGCCTGGCAGTGGTGGCGGCCTACCTGAGAAATCAGGGAATCTTTGTCTTCCCCTATCTGGACAACTGGCTCATCAGGGGTCAGACGTGCCAGGAGGCCAGACAAGCCACCCTCAGAAACCTTGCTCTTCTTCAAAGCCTGGGGTTTGCAATAAACTTCGCAAAGTCCACTTTGCTCCCCTCCCAGAACTTGGAGTTCATAGGGGCAAGGTTGGACTCTCTGCTGGCAAAGGCGTTCTTGCCAGAAGACAGAGCCCAAAGACTGATAAACTTAGCAAACCAGTTTCTCAACAGGTCACTGGTCTCCGCCAGACTCTGCCTGAGGCTTCTTGGCCACATGGCTTTGACATTACATGTGACCCCCAATGCCATGCTCCATATGAGGCCTGCACAGTGGTGCCTTCGGACTCAGTGGTCACAGGCCACAGGCAGCCTCAGAGACAGGATAAAGGTGTCCAGACAATTTCTGAACTCCCTCCGCTGGTGGCTGCACCCACCCAATCTGCTGCAAGGGGTACCTTTTCAGATTCCTGGGTTCACAGTGGTGTTGACCACGGATGCCTCCCTGCAAGGCTGGGGAGCTCATTGTCTAGGCAAGTGCACCCAGGGCCTGTGGTCTCCCTGGGAAGCTGCACAGCAAATCAATCTACTGGAACTCAGGGCTATTCAGTTAGCCCTCTAGACTTTCTCTTCAACCCTGGCTCACCAGTCTGTCCTAGTTCAAACAGACAACCAGGTAGCCATGTTTTATGTGAACAAGCAGGGCGGAACTGGGTCCAGGCTCCTTTGTCAGGAAGCACAGGACTTTTGCTTGTTTGCTCTCAGGCACAACATGCTCCTCAAGGCTGTGTATCTACCTGGCCAGGAAAACTACCTGGCCGACAGGTTGAGCAGGATTCTGCAGCCCCACGAATGGCAGCTCCGCCCACTTCCTGTTCAGCTGTCGTGGTGAGAGGACCTGTTCTGGAGAGCTCCTGCTAGGGAGGAGGTCCTGCTTCCTACCTGTGGCTGGATGTCGGGCCCTGGGCCACCTCCAGCAGGAGAGGCCCAGGCCCAGAGGCCTGCCAAGCCTGGTGGGCCTCCTTCACTGAACCTGGATGGGGGAACAAGCAGTATGGAGCAACCGGTACCCCGGGTGGGGGACCCCCCAGGTAGGACTGTGCCTGGTCAGGGAGGAGGGACCCACAGGTATGGAGGTTTGGGCCCGCTACCCCAGGGAGGAGGCTCCTGTCTCCTCCCCAGGCAGGGTGTGGAGGTTGGGTGGCAGAAGGGAGAGGCCCTGGGGAGACCCTGGAGAGCTGAAAAGTATAGTGCTGGAGGAGGTGGGTTCCCCCATCCGCCTCGGGTCCTGGAGGAGGCCTCTACCTCCTCCAGTGAGGATGAGGACGGTGGGTCGGGCTTGCCTTCCTTCCAGCAGCCAGTTCGGGCCCCAGATGCAATCGTGGCGGCAGTACGGCGACTTCGGAGTCTCCAGGAGGAGGCGGCCCAGATGCAAGCCCAGCTCTCCCACCTGGAGAGCCTGCAGGCCCTCATTCCCGGGGAGGAATGGGTGGCCTATTCCACCTATAGAAAGGGGTTGAAGCGGGCCTTGAAGGGCAAGTACCGGGACATCGTTTACCTCAAACAACAGGGTTGTGGGTCCCTCGCGGAGATTTATGCCACTTATGATAGGTGGAATATTGGTGAAGCCGCAGTCCGGGGGGGGCCCCCGGGGAGGGGGGGCGGCCGGTGGGTTCCCGATGGTTCTGCTGTCCCCCCTTGCCCTTGCCTATGCCAGGTACAGAAGATACAGGAGTATCAGATTTGGAATCTGTGGTACATATTCCTGACCCCGGAACTCCTTACCTGCTGGCGAATATGGTGTCTGGATCACCGGATGTAGCCTCTGTGGATATGGTGAAGGGTTCGAGTGTTCCCCCAGGTTGCTCCCTGCTGATCGATGCCCCCGGGAAGCTTGGGGGAGGGGCGATGACCAGCCGAGCTTCGCGGGACTCAGTGTTCAGTGTTCCTCCGGTGTATCGGGGAGAAGGGATGGAGGAGGGACGGAGTAGTCAGCAGCAAGATCCTGGGATTGTCCCTGTGCCTCCTCCGACGATTCTTGGATCCGGGGTAGCTGATCGACGTATTCAAGATGGCCGCCGGAGTTCCCGTGCCAGCGTTCTTGACGCTGAAGGGCTTCCCCTGCAGGAGGAGGACGTCATAGGGATTACCCGGGGCAGTGCACAGCTGCAGGATGGCCGCCCTCCGCACACCTCTGTCACTTCCGGGGTAGCCCGGAAGTGTGAAGATGAAGACGGGTCTGCTGCTGCCCTGAAGACACGGTATCACCGGAGCTCTCAGGAAGAGCCTGTCCTGCCTTGCCGGTCAACGATACAGCAGCCTGTCATTCGGGGAACAGCTGTTGCTTCTCTGGGTTCGCCTTCTCGTCTCCGGAGGTCGGCAGCAGCTGTTTCCAGTGCGGATCGGTCTTCCTGGACTGCAGCAGTGGATTGGGCTTCGGTACCGGACTTTGGTGGGGGAAAGGGTGGGGGTCAGGGCCCCTCTTGGGCGGCTGCCTTTCCGACTTCCAAATGGCTGGATGACGGCCGCCCTGTGAACCCTGCAGTGGCGGTTTGGAGCCGGAAGGGTACCGGGAAGGGGAAGGAGCAGGGTGGGGGCTGCTTTTCCTTTGTTGCAGCCCCTGGGGGGAGCCAAGGGAAGAAGGGAAAGAAGGATTTCCAGTTTTCTACGTCAGCGGAGCGGGATGAGCAGGCGCCTGCATTTCCAGCTAGTGTGGCTAAAGGGGGCCTGGCTCGCGGGGGGCGCCTGCCCTTCCTGCTGGAGCCTTGGCTGCCGGCCGCATGGTTCAGGACCCCTGTGCCACGTCTGGCTCCGACGATAAGGTAGGACCTGGGAGGGACAGGGGGCAGGGGGATGAAGGTTTGGGGGATGTTCTGGGTGGGGGATCTGCCCTGCTGTCTCGGGTAGGTCCTGCCTTGTTGTCGGTAGCTGTACAGGGGGTGGCGGAAGGTGGGTCAGGAGAGGGTTTGGCGGAGGGAAGGGGGGAGCGGCTGACTGGTCATATAGTGGGGACGGAGGTAGTGGCTGGCCATGCTCGGGGGAAGGGTTTGTCCTCAGTGGGATCAGGGGTGGAGGTGGTCCCCCTGGATCCCGGGAATGGAGGGGAGCGGGGTCCGTCCCCGGTAGTGGTGGCCGAGACCCCGGAGCCTTGCGCTGGGTCGGGAACACGGGATGGAGGTTTGGGGGGGCTTTCCGGTCCCCTGGGTGTCACCGAGAACCAGGTTCGTGATGCCCTGCAATTAGCTTTGGAGACCCCGATGGGCCCTCCCGGGGCCTTTGCTGCATTTCGGCAGCTGGAGGTGGCGGCGGGGGGTGATCCGGGGGTTCTCGGTGGTACCCAGGGATCCGGAAGGGATAGCATTCCTGACTCTGTGTTGGCGGAGCTGACCTTGCCCAGTCCTCAGGTCGCCCCATGTGAGGAGGTTGCGGATCCTGCGGTCCAGCAGCGGGATCCCCCGCAGGTGGATGCAGGAGAAGACCAAGGAGGGCAGGGGATGGGAGCTGGGGGGTCGGCTCCCCCCCCCCCGTACTTTTGCGGAGGCTCTGAAGGGGTCGGGTACCACTCCGGGGACATCGGGTGGGGCTGGGGGGAGGGGGGGTTCCCAGGGGAATGGTCCTGTAGGAGGGGGAGGAGGTGGGGGAGGTTTCCGAGGGGTAGGGGGTGAGGTCAGACAGCGCAACGTGGCGCAGATCCGGTGGGCTGGGGAGGGGCCCCCTCCAGCCAGGGAACAGGTCTTGAGGATGGTCCTTGGGCTGGGGTTTCTCCCGGGAGATCTTTATGCCTTTATCCACATGAACAACACCATTGAGTATGATGTTAGTTTCATGCTGAGACGGGGGCTGGAGATTTTCTGGGACCGATACCAGCAGCAGAGGGGGCAGGGAGGGTGGGCTGACTTTCGTGTTGTGCCTATCTCTCGCCAGGGGACGGTACCTGTGACCATCCTATCCCGGAATGAGTCGCTCCCAGGGCAGGACATCCAGTTTTGGTTGTCGCGCCATGCGGTGCTCCTCGCACCCCTGGTTAAGGGCGCTGGGCCCCTAGGGGTGTGGGACGGGTCGTGGAAGGGCAGGATCCATTTGCGTGAGGTGGGAAACGTGGTGCAGCACGTGCCCTCGGCTGGTTTTCTCGGTCGGGATCGCATCTTGTGCTATTACCCCGGGCAACCCCGCGAGTGTCACCACTGCGGCTCATTCCGCCATTTGAGCATGAACTGTCCCGAGCAGGTCTGCACCCGTTGTGGTGGACGGGGTCACGCCTCGGCCGGGTGTTTGCTTATTCGGTGTAACCTTTGCGGGGAGTTGGGCCACCCCTTCGCTCGCTGCCCCTCCGCATCACACAATGGACCGGGGGGGGGATGCCGTCACTCCACCTCGGGCTCCTGTGCGGGAGGAGGTCATGGAAGCCCCTCTCCCTCAGGAGGAGTCCGAGGGCCCTAGGGTGGAGGAGTCCATCGAGCCGAGGAAGCCACCAGGGGGAGGGGATTCGGGTAGGAAGGAGGAGAGGGTTGATGTGGTGGAGGTTAATGTATCACGACAGGATAGCGGGTTGCGGGTGGTGCCACCTGAGGAATGGACCACGGTCCCTTCCAAGGGTGGCAAGTCCAAAAGGAAGAAACGGGAGACATCCCCGTTGCCGGATGTAGAGCCCGTGTTGGACATCAACCGTTTCGTCTTTTTGGCTGCTGATGCGGCTGAGGCGGATGAGGGCTTGCCTGTGGAGGCAGGGCTTCCTGTGCGGCGCTCGGAGTGGTTAGCGGTGGGGGCGGCCCCTCTTCCTCAGCGGCGGCCTTCCAAAGTAACGAAGGCGCGCCGCGGTCAGGGTCCTCCAAACAAGGGGGATACTGGCGCCCGACGGGTGAGGGAGGACGGGTCTTTGCCCCCGCGGTTGGGTGATGGGCCTTCACAGGAGCCCCCTGCTGACCCGGCCGTCCCGGCCTCCCCCGCAGGGGTGGGCACTAGTACGTTGTCTCAGTCTTTGTCCAGGGAGGGGGGGGGAGGCACCGGTGGTGGACCCCACGGAGGAGATCATTCCTCCGACCCCTGACCTGTCCGTGCCCCCTCGCCCCATGGGAACTGGGTTGGCCCCTGCGACAGCTTTGCCTGGTGGTCTCAGGGGCACCAGCACCTCGTGGGGTGACAGGGTCGAGCAGGAGGGGGAAGAGATCCTCGAGGTGGTCGACGTGGACTGTGAGGAGTTGCTCCAGCTCACGGGCTTATCCTGCAAGCGGGATTCCGGGGATCCCGGGTATGGTGAGAAGAGGAGGAAAGGGTCACTGCACACGAACTAGGCATGGCGTGCACTCCTGCGTTCTCGTGCGCCACGATCAACGTGGCCAGCATTTTCTCAGACCAGGCGCGGGCTACGGCCTATGATTTTCTTTCCACGAGTGGGCTGGATGTCATTTTCTTGCAGGAGACCAGGCTCACCTCGCTCGCTAGCCTTCATCGGGCAAAGCGAGAGTGGAGGTGGGGCCCTTCATACTGGTCGCTTGCGGCACAGCCCTACGCAGGAGTGGCGGTTTTGTTCACGTCTAACCGATTTCAGGTGCAGTACGTGTGGGAACTGGAGCAGGGCCGGTGTTTGCTCTTAGACGGCTACTGCGGGCCTCATCGGTTTCGTTTCGTGGTGGTCTACGGCCCCCAGTCTAAGTTGGCGCGGAAGACCCTGTTTGGGGTCATCCGCCCCTACTTACACACCTCCCGTTTGGTGGTCCTCGCCGGGGATTTCAACACCACCACCTTTTTGCAGGACCGAGGGGGGGATCGTCGCCCACCCAGTTACGAGGGCCTCTTTTTGGCCGAGATGACCCGGACGGCTGACCTGGTGGATGTTTTCCACCGGGCCTTTCCACGGTCGCCGGGGTTCACCTACTATCATGGGACCTGCAGGAGTCGTATCGATCGGATATATGTGAGTGCCCGGGTAGAGTGTTCCCCTCCGCAGTTGCAGGCGGTTGACTTTTCGGACCACTGCGTCCTCTCCGTGTCCTTCCTGGCTAACCACGAGGAGCTCAGCAGGGGTCCTGGCCTGTGGAGACTGAATGTGCAGTTGTTGGCAACATCAGAGGTGGTCCAGGAGTTCTTGGCATTTCTCGCAGACCAGGAAACCCTACTGGGTGTTTTTCCTTCCCGTGGCGCCTGGTGGGACGAGGTGAAGACGCGTGCCCGCCAACTCTTCCGTTCCCGGGGTACCTCCATGGCTCGATCCCGCTACCTCACCTACACTGTCCTCCGGAGGTCGCTGGATCGTTTGGTATCCCGAGGGGCAGCGCGGGAGGAGGTGGAAGAGGTACGGGTCCAGCTCCGTGGCCTGCTTTATGATCGCCATGCCTCCCTCTGCTTTGAGGGGGCGGCCGGTGGGGTCGGCACTCCAGACCCTTTCTTGACTTGCAAGGAGAGGGTTCGGCGTCGGGAGGTCATGGCCCTGCGGGGAGAGGACGGTACCATTCATACCTCCCAGGAGGACCTTTTGCGGATGGTGGGGGAATACTTCTCGGACCTATTTGGGGATCGCCCCGTGGACCTCACCCATATCCGAGAGTACTTGGGCCTTCCCCCGGTGTATTCGGCTGTGGTTCAGGCACAGGTTGATGCACTTGCTGCTCCGATTCAGCAGGTGGAGGTGGAGAGGGCGATTCGTGCCATGCCGTTGGGGAAGGTGCCTGGGCGCGATGGGCTCCCTGTGGAGTTCTATCGCACCTTCATCGCCCAGCTGGCCCCCTTCCTGACCTCCCTGTTTCAGGAGATCATGGATACGGGGTTTCTCCCGCAGTCATTTCGCGAGTCTGTCCTGCTGCTGCTCTCCAAGGGGAAGGACGATAGCTCCTTGGACTTTTGGCGGCCGCTCTCTCTCTTCTGAACGCGGACCGGAAGATCCTGGCCAAGTGTTTGGCCAACCGACTGGTGGAGGTGTCGGGCGTTTTGCTGTCCCCTTCCCAGTATTGTTCCGTTCGGGGGAGAGGGGTTCTGGACGCTGTCGCCACAGTCCGGGAGGTGGTGGAGAGAGGCCGGTCGCTCCAACGGGACCACTGGTTGGTCTCCTTGGATCAGTCCAAAGCCTTCGATCGAGTCAGTCACCGGTACCTGTGGGTGGTGCTCCAGCACTTCGGCCTCCCCGCAGGTTTCCTCTTCGTCGTGCAGGCGCTGTACCGAGGGGGGGTGAGCTTCCCGTTTATTAACGGGTGGCTCGGACGGCCGTTTGGTGTCGCCTCGGGGGTGCGGCAGGGGTGCCCTTTGAGCCCCCTGCTGTATGTCTTCTCCCTCGACCTCTTCCTCCGGAGATTGTCCTCAGGTGGGTTACGGGGCCTGGAGGCGCCTGATGCGCCCCCGGTGTCCGTCGTTGCCTACGCTGACGACATCTCAGTTTACGTGGACGGCACTGAAGGGGTAGAGGCCCTGCGGGAGGCCGTGGAGGAGTACTCGGAGGTAGCCCACTCTGTTGTCAACCACAGCAAGTGCCAGACGCTGTGGTTGGGCCCCTCGGAGGCCTCCCCGCCTTCCTGCGCCCCCTTTCCTCCTCCCGGGGGGAGGTCCGCGTTGTGGGCCTCGTCTTCGGGTCGGAGGACTGTGCGGAGGCCAATTGGGACCGTTGTCTTGAGACTGCACGGTGTAGGGTGCTGCGGTGGAGGGGGTGGAGGTGTACGTACGAGGAGAAGATCAAACTCCTCGGGACGTTTCTGCTTCCTCTCTTTCTGCACGTGGCCACGGTCTTCGTCCTTCCGTCGTCCCGTCAGGCGTCTGTCTGTGCCGTCTTTTTCTGTTTCCTGTGGGGTAACCGCCTGAACCCCGTCCAGCGCAACATCGTTTGCCTGGATCGGGCAGAGGGCGGTTTGGGTATGTTGCACCCCCTTGTCTTCCTGTCAGTCTTGTCTATGGCGTTCCACTTGGGTAGGATGCGGGAAGGGGGTGGGGTCTGGTGGGTGGCCTCCTATCGGGAATGGTTCTCCCGCTTCTGGGAGCAGTGGGAGGGGGCATCCTCGGTCCCACGTGTGCGCCGGAGCGGGGAACAGGCCCCATCGTACGTATTTGTGATGGTGGGGCTCATTCGGCGGTGGGGGTGACCGACCCGCTCGCCCAGTCCTTGGGGCGGAAAGGCTTATACCGGATGGTTCTCACCTCTCACTATCAACCACGGTGGGCCCTGCGGGACTGTCCGGCGGATGTGATGCAGCGGGGCCTTCGGCTGTTGAACTCCCCTCGGCTACCGAAGAAGGTTCGGGATGTGGCCTGGTTGTCTTTCCACGGGCGTTTGTACGTGAGGGACAACCTCAAGTACAGGTCACAGGCCGAGCGGGTCTGTCCGAGGGCCGGGTGTGAGGGGCAGACGGAGACCATGGACCATTTCCTCCGGCAGTGTCCCTTCAACGTGGAGGCCTGCCGGTTGGTGTCCGCTGCTCTTCACCTGCGCGACCTTTCCCTCCTCACGTATGCGGAGTGGGTGTACGGGGCCTGGTCCTTTCCTCTAAAGCAGGACTCCGGGACCCTCTACCTCGTCACGGCTGTAGTACGCTACCACCTGTGGCAAGCGCGCTGTCATGTCTCGACCCGGGGGTTGGTCCTGCCCCTCGACGAGGTGGTGCGGGACATTCTGGAGGAAGTGTCCAGCATGGCGCAACGTGAAAGACGGGTGGTGGAGGCTCATCGTTGGGAGCGTCTGTGGCGTCACCTCACCCTTCACCCCCCGTGAGGGGGAGGGGTTCCCTGGGGTTCTCGTCCCTGTAGGACTTTGAGGTTTGTTTTGTATCCCTGGGGGGAGGGGTGGGATAGGAGGGGTTAGTTTCCCTTCCCTGGGGTTTACTTCTCGTTATGATTTTGGGGTGTTTTCCTCCCGGGAGGGGAGGGGGGGGGTGAGCTGGTGCTCCATAAGGGGTTTGACCGGTTGTCCGCTTTCCCTTTCTCCTTAGAGGGTGGCCGTCCCAATATTTTTGTTTTTCGTGTTTGTTTGTTCTTTTTGTGTCTTGGGCATCCCGCTCCGTTGGGCAGCACAAGGGTTATCTTTTTCTCTTGTATTTTGCTTTTGATTTGTATGATTAGTTATGATTTGTTTTGGTGGGACTGTGTTGGGGATGGGCTAAAGGGGCCCTTATGTTTTCATTTGGTTTGGGGGGAGGGGGTGGGGAGGTTTGTTTTGAGGTGTTTGTTTGGATGGGATGGGTCTGAAGGGGGAGGGATGGGGATAGGGGGCTTTGTTTCTGGATGGGTGGGGGGAGGGAGTCTGAGAGTCAGACAGAATGGACATTTGGACTGGTGGGGGGTGTTGTGCGGGGCAGGGGTTCAGGGATTGCAAGACGACCAATGTGTGGACTATGCTGGGGTGTTCTTGCAGGGGGAGGTTGGGTCGGGTATGGACATTGGACTGAGGGGGGGGAGGGGACATGGACATTGACAAGGACTTTTTTGGGGTTGTTGTTGGGAGGAGGGCACGTGTGTTGATTACTGGGGTTGGTGGTGGGTTTGGGGAGGTGGGTCACGGGGGGTTTTGTGATACCTGTTTTGTGCTATGTCGGGGGGGGGTGGGGGTTTTGGGGGGGGGGTGGGACTTGGTTGGGGTGATTGTATTTGCTTTTTGTTTGTTTTTCTGTTGCATGTGTTAATAAACAAAATTTCCATCCTTTGGTGGTTGAGATGATTTTCCTGAAATGGGGACTTCCATCCATAGATCTGTTTGCCAGTCCTCTGAACAAACAGCTGCCAAAGTTCTGCTCCAGGCAACCGCATCCTCTGCGGGTAGCAGCAGATGCTTTTCTGATTCCCTGGTCTCAGGGCCTCCTGTATGCGTTTCCTCCCACGCCCTTGGTGGCCCGAACCCTGTTCAAGATTCTTCAGGACAAGGCCTCGGTCCTGCTGGTGGCTCCCAGGTGGCCAAGACAGCCTTGGCTTCCACTTCTGCTTCAGCTGGCAGTGGATCCTCCACTGCCTCTGGGGTTGCAACCCGACCTTCTCTCTCAGGATCAGGGTTCCCTTCTGCACCCCGATCTCAAAGCTCTCAATTTGATGGCCTGGAGGCTGCAAGGGTAGTTTTGGCTCCCTGGGGCCTACCTCAGGATGTTGAGGAGGTTGTCCTAGCCTCTAGGAAACAGTCCACTAGGAAAACCTATGCTCGTAAATGGAAAAGGTTTTCTGTGTGGTGTCAGCTACGTACAGAAGATCCTTTCTCCTGTACTGTACAAGTAGTGCTTCAGTACTTACTGCACTTATCAAATCAGGGACTTAAGTCCAATTCTGTTCGGGTCCACCTCTCAGCTCTAGCAGCTCACCACTCACTGGTGGAAGGACATTCTCTGTCGGTTCACCCCTTGGTGTCCCGGTTTCTCAGAGGCTTGCTTTTGCTCAAGCCTCCAATCTGTCCTCCTGCTTCTGAGTGGGAGTTGAATGTGGTCTTGCAGCAACTGACTCGCCCACCTTTTGAGCTGATGGCTACTTGCCCTCTATGCTTCCTGTCCTGGAAGACACTCTTCTTGATAGCCCTAACCTCGGCCAGGCGAGTGAGTGAGCTTCAGGCCCTGGTCTGTGACAGGCCTTACACCCGCTTCTATAGGAACAGGGTAGTCCTTAGGACTCATCCAAAGTTCCTCCCAAAAGTTGTCTCCTCCTTCCACCTTAACCAAGAGGTGGTTCTTCCAACATTCTTCCCTAGGCCTCATGCAAGCCAGGCTGAAGCAGTTCTGCATACCCTGGACTGTAGGAGGGCCTTATCCTTCTACCTTGACCGTACGCAGGGGCATAGAAGGGCTACTCAGCTCTTCATATCTTTTGACCCTAATAATTTGGGGTTAGCTGTGTCCAAGCATACCTTGTCCACCTGGGTAGATGACTGTATCACCTGGGCTTACAGGGCGGCTGACCTTCCTTTGCAGTGTCGGGTCCGGCCCATCGTGTCAGGGCAATGGCTGCCTCAGTGGCTCACCTCCGCTCTGTACCGTTGGTGGACATCTGCAGGGCTGCAACTTGGTCCTCAAGCCAGACTTTTGTGGCCCATTACTGTCTGGAAAGGGAGTCCCGTAGGGACAGTGCTTTTGGCCAGGCAGTACTCCGGAATGTCTTTGAGGTTTAGGCAACTCCTGCCCTCCAGCCCTCCGTTGGGCTACCGGTGGAGGTCCTTTCAGTGAAAAGCTTTTCTTTGATGCTGGGACTAGAGGGAGTTCTCTTGTTCAGCCTGGGTTCCTGGTAGCCTGAAGCTGGGGAGTCCCATAAGTGAGGACTGACTTCCTGCTTGGTCCTGGAGAAAGAGTAGTTACTCACCTGTAACAGGTGTTCTCCAGGAGCAGCAGGAATCAGTCCTCACAACCCTCCCTCCTCCCCTGGGAGTTGCAGTTGTACATAGTTTATTTTTACATTTTTGTGTGCTGTTTTTAGCTATGTCATTTGACTGAGCAAGATGGCACCTTTAGGCGGGAAGGGAACCGCGCATGCGTGCCTGCATTCCCAAAGGCTTTCATGGAAAGCTTGGGAAATTCTCCACAAGGGCTCCATTGACGTCGATGTCACCCATATGTGAGGACTGATTCCTGCTGCTCCTGAAGAACACCTGTTACAGGTGAGTAACTACTCTTTATTGACCCCTCTGACAAGTTCACCTCTTCCTTTCTCACTGACTTTGACTCCTGGCTCTCTTTCTTCCTGCAGACATCTTCCCTTTCACTCATTCTTGGGGATTTTAGCATAATGTTGATGACCCCTCTGACTCCTTATCTTAACCTTCTCATTCAACCTCTTTGTGGTATAGCGGTGGCAAGGGGCTTTTAAAATATCAGGCAAACAACAGTTCAGGGCCAAATTAAAAACCACTTTTATTGCCCTTCAGTTATCCAGCAAAAACTCCCCAGCTTGATGCCTTTATAAGGTTGGTTCTCAATGCCTTCCCCCGACACACACTTTAAAGCTCAGAATTAAGTTTAGTTACGTTGGGCTTCCGTTGCCATTGTTCTCTCTGTTTCTGGTTACGTTTATCTCTTTCAAGTTTATGAGCACATATTCAGCGATGCTACTTACATGGTGGGGCTGACAATCTGCATATACACAGACAGATAAGTCTTCATGTGTCTTTATGAGGAGACTGCCCATATTGAGCTCTTTCTGTTTATTCTGTTTATTTCTTTCTGTTTATTGGTATTTTGGGGGCTGCAATATTATTTGTTCGCACACTTTTCAACTGAATTAATTGCATAGTTTATTTATTTTTTAAAACATTGCTCTCCTGCCCACCTTATTTATTTATTTATTTAACAATGATTTATATACCGCATCTTCCATAGTTCAGTTGCGGTTCACAATAAACAACAGTTAACAAATCGGAGTTTGTTTTACATAAAACATCATATGACCAAATAACAATAAGATAAACAACTAGTGTTAATACAGAACAGTATAGAACAGTGTAAACTATATACATTATGTACAAATACACATTATGTGGGGCTTAAGCGTTATTCAAAGTACAGTATCAGCTATGAAGAATTGTATGTGTGGGTCATTTGGGATTTGTTAGATAAAAACTGGTTAGCCATTATCTAAGTCTATTGAGGGATGATCTGAGTTGTTGTAATGTTTAGAAAAGAGATAGGTTTTCACTTTTTTGCGGAATTCGATGATCTCGGTTAGCAATCTTAGATCATCTGGGAGGGAATTCCAGATTGTTGGAGCTGCATGAGAAAAAGCTCTATTGTACCTTACATTCTTAGTGGCATATATTTCTGTAAAATAGTTATCTCCAAGTTATAATGCCCTGTTCAATGTAATTTCAGTTTGTGCAATGTAAACCACACTGATGCAGAATAGCGCGGTATATAAGAGAATGTAAATAAATAAAAATAAATAACACAAATAGAATACTCACATTCCCCTGGTAATCAGCACAAGCACTTATACTCTCCCAGCCACCAGCAGTTGCCCCCTCCAAATAGCTCCCTACACAGCCCCACAACTCTCTCCACTACCTTGCCCCTTGCTCATTATGTCTTCTTACCACACTTGGGAACAGGTGGAGGAAAAGGAGAATTCAGTCCTTCTGAAACTGACAAGACATTAGCATGGAGTAGAGGAGGTAAGGCAGGAAGGGGAGGGGTGAGAGGTCTAGGAGCAATGGGGGTTTTCCGGTCTTTATCTAAT
The DNA here is from genome assembly GCA_033557465.1 of Ichthyophis bannanicus. Lineage (NCBI taxonomy): Eukaryota > Metazoa > Chordata > Amphibia > Gymnophiona > Ichthyophiidae > Ichthyophis > Ichthyophis bannanicus. Next base: position 26,181,883 of record CM066035.1, read on the forward strand.
ACCTTTTTTGCATTGGGACTGTTTTAGGGGTATTTATTGGTTAATATTTAATATGAGATGACCCCATTATAATTATATTTGTTAATATGCCAAATGTTTTGCATAGCATGTTAATTCCATGTTAGTATGCATGTTACATTTTTCTGTATGTACGCGTTCACATTTTTTTCAAGGCAAGGTTTATTGTATTAGCACCAGAGTCTTTGACGAAGACGAACCACAGATAGGGCTGGCCCCAGGACAGGTGCAAGATAGTAGGTACTCTAGCAAACCTTCTGCCTTACACTACCCCCCCCCCCCCCCGTGATTTTGATAATTAAAGCCAAAAATCATGATCATATGAACACCATGCTTGCAACAACAATCCTGTAAAAATGCATAACTGGATGTCATGCTTTTAAAAATTAAACTCTGGGGGCAAGTTCTCTAAAGGGGTTAGTTTTGCACATACTGTGATAGTCGTGAACCTCACTTCTAAGCCAGGGTATGTGGAATAATGATTTTAGTCTCTCAAATTTACTGCTAATGCTCGGTGTAGTACCTGCATCATGCCAAAGAGAGTTTCCTTCTGGAGTTTGTAAGGTGCAACATGTATGGAAAGCTTCTCAAGATATGTTTGGAAATTCTTCTTATTCAGGCCTGTAGCTCCCAATAAGATGGGAAATATTTCTCTATCTTTCCGACACATTTTCTTGGTTTCTGGTTGCATTTCTGGGTACTTCAGGATCCTCTGCCCTTCCACGTGATCCACGTGATCACTTGGAACTGTCACCTCTGTTATCTTTGTATGTATGTGTGTATCCGCTCTCCCTGCAGGTAACAGAATGTGTTGATGGTCCTTTTGAGTTTGTCTAGTTGTCAAGATCTATTGTTTTGCGTTGGCTGCTGGTGTTTGTTGCCACCCCTCAGAAGGCAACTGTCTAGTCATGCCTAATGGTTGAATTTAAGATTATGGCACTCATAGGTGGAGAACTGGTGGGTTTTGGAAACCCAAAGCCCAGTTTTTTGGTGTCTTCGCGTGTCTATGTTGCCTATGCCTAAATCCAGCCCTAAGATGCCATGTGGAAGGTCTCTGCTTTGAGCCCTTAGTTGGGTCAGTAGGGACTGGGATCCGTGATTGCAAGACCCTGGAAGGAGGCAAAGAATTTAGTGCAATGATTGGGTTGGTGGGGGCATAAAATAGGGGAATAATCCTCAGATAGTTTTGAATAAAAGGTCAGTGCATCTGTATCTCAGTTTTGGTAGCAAATGAGGTGGAGTGGAAAGGAAGAGCAGGAAGCTGCTGGAACAGAAAGCAACAGATGCAGAGGTCGGGTCCTGACAGGGTCAGGAGTGAGGAATGTGCTAAGCTTACCTGCTAAGGTGTACTGGTCTTTTACTTCCCTGTCCAAGGACTGTGTCGCAGTTACGAACCCCGAGTCTGGATCCACTGAGAATACATCCTCGGTAACCAAACCATAGGTTACCCTCCCATTAGAGCCTATGCAGGAGAGAGAAGGGAACAGTAGGAGTCTCCAAACTCCAGGGTGAGCGTGAGCCGCCAAGAATCGCCGTGTGTCTGATGCCCAAAGAGGGGATGTCATAGGATCAGAGCAGATTAGGAGATTTGAATTAATCTTTATTATTTACACCAGAACCTGCCGACACTCCTTGTAAGCTTCGTCCTCCGTTGTGTTAAGTACAAAATTAGGGCCTGATTTACTAATGTCTTTTACCCTGCTAATGAATATTCATGTGTGGAATGGGCTTAGTTGTATATAGGTCCCAATGACAATAGTGAAGCTTGCATCAAATCGCATTAACTCACATTAATAAATGAGGCTCTTAGCTTGTAAATCATCTGCACCTGAAATACCCATGAAAAGATGTGACCTCAATCCAATTAAATAAATAAACAAACAAACTTTGGGTGCAAGTTGCACAACTAGAGAAGTAAGGAAACAAGGATGGGTCTGTAGGGAGTATCAGCAGCTCTACTATATTTTATTTAGACAGTTTGTATACCACCTTATCCTTCAATCAAAGTGGTCACAACACAATTGGGGGATACATTTAACCACACCTCGTAACCCAAATGGACAAGAGCTTTAAGAACCTATTTCGTTGCTACTATAAATTTATATATTTTCAGCCATATAAACGCAATTGTACATGTCTCAAACTATGTAAAAAAAAATACAAAAAGTATAAATGTATATACAATTATCCCACAATGAAAATGTAAATAATATTGATTCCTATCATATGTAACCAATTTTGCTGTGCAAAGTAAACCGCTACTGATCGCTGGAAGTAGCGGTATACAAATGAAAACCAAATAAATAAACACGAGGGGATATGAGGCACATACACTAACACTTACAGGGAACATGAGCAATGGAGGGTTAAGTGGCTTGCCCAAGATCACAAGGAGAACCTGTGGGACTAGAAACCCCAGTCCTTCCGGCCCAGGGTTGCTGTTCTCTAATGGGATTTGAACCTGTGACCTTCTGGCCTGAGGTAACTTGCCCCAAACTTCTAGGCCACACCTCCCTCAATTAGGGAGTCTGCTGCTTCCCTTCCCATGGGTTCAGTGAGACTTTCTGAGAAATGAGCCATGAGAAAGAGAGACAGGGTGGCCCAAAAAAAGTGAGAATATCTCGTAGCTTATAAGTTATTTAAAAATTCAAAATATAGATGTAAATGACTGACAAATTTAAAAAAAAAAGATGGCGACTGGAAATTGTCAAAATAAAGATGTAATATAGCTAAAAAAGCTAAATAAGTAAACTATTTAAGCTTTTAATTTACGAGATGTTCTCACTTTTTTTAGGCCACCCTGTATATATATTAGGTTTTATTTAGATAGAAAAATAAGAGATATAGGACTCGTTATTGAAATATGATGGCTATGATCCGCTATGGTGCATTGCTGTCTGCACCGACCCTCAGCACCAGATATTCAGTGTCAGAATCATATGCGGCCCCAATATTGAATGTCTGGATTTGCCACACAGTCTCCCAGCCACAGTAGCTAACCGGGCAGCAGCGATGTTGTAGTCTGCCCAGTTAGCCCCTGCGACTAAAAGATAGGTGAGCTTTTGCCCGGTTAGCGACTGTTGCTGCGTCTGCTCCTCCCCGGAGTGCCCACGTCCCCCCCAATGCTAAGCGGTTAGGGGAGAAGATCAGGGTTAGTGCCACTGAGCGACATTCGCTTTGTTACAGGGCTGTAAACTACGTAAATGCCTTTCGAATATCAGACCCATACAGACTATACTAAAGATGTGAGGTAATGAGTTCTAGCAGCACTAGGATTATGATTATGCAACAGTAGTAACCAGAGGTCATAGGTTCTCTGCACTTAGGAACAGTACAGGAAAGAGTTAGTTGTTTGAATATATCTTCAGTGTGCCTGAGAATGTGTACCAGCTGAAACAAGTAATTAATGCTGGCACCTAGTCTGAGAACCTTTACCTGCATGTCAATATCCCTGAGTATTTAGGCTACCACATGATCCACAACAATATCATACCTAATTTAGGAATGTGCCAGTGCACCAAGGACATTTGTTGGTTGTGCCCAGGTACTCCTTTCCTGGAGGGCACTACTGAAGCTCTTTGTGGGCTGTTTACTGAAAATATGAAGGAGAAATGCAAAATTGCCATGACTAAGTACGACGATTTCTCTGAAACTAGGGTTGCTGCTGTAATTAACTTTTGGCTAGTCAGTACCCCTCTGAGTGAACTTATGGTTGCCATGAATAAACATGATGGGCCTCATATTCAAAAGGCATTTACATGGTTAACAACCAGTTAACCATGAAATGCTTGCTAACCGGATATTTGACGGCTCTTACATGGGTAGTGCCATTGAACATCCCCAACTAAGGACCCCTAGTGCCTGATGCTAGCTGGCTAGCAGTGGGGCGTGCTGACAGCGTTCTGGGGTGGAGCGGAGGCAGGGACCAGCGTTAACCGCGCAGCACTGACAATGGAAGCTAAGCACCCAATATCGATGCTGCACGGTAGCCTCAGGGGCTACTGGGCAGTGTGGCCAGACCCGGATATTCACTTCCGTCACCGCGGAAGTGAATATCTGGGATTAAGGGGTCGGAAGGCAGAGCTAAGCAGCTATGGCATTTAGCCCTTCCCAGATAAATATCAGGTCCAATATCACTAATAGAGTCCCTGTATCCTGCAGTGTTTGGCTGATTGATGTTCTTAAGAGCTCCGTTGTTAATGTTGGTGGAGTTATCCCTGTTTTATCTAGATTCAGATCCTGTTTCTACTGAGATCTAGATGCTGGATGTGTTTTGAGGCCATGAGATTAACTTCACTGAAGCTTTGAATTATAAGTACTCTCACACAGTTGAACTGTTTATTGACCAAGAGAGCCTTGAAATTGCTGATTTCAGCTTTGATTCACATGATGTGGACATTTTACAGACTGCTTTTATTTCTCATGTTCTTGTTCCTGCCTTTACCCTTCTTTTGGCAATCCAATTCCTGATCTCCTTGTATCAGCAGAGCTTACAATCTAGTCAAGACAGACAACACAGTAGCTGTAGACATGGGATACATCTAGGGGGAATGGTAAGGAAACACAACGGAGATCAGATGAGTCAAGATCCAAAAGCGGCAGCGAAGAGGTGAGCTTTTGGCAATACAATTCCTGATCTCTTTGTAGCAGCAGATTCTTACTCTGCGTCACATTATATGCTATGGACCCACTTACTGGACCGTTATCTTACTGAATAGTGACTCCATTCTTTATCATTTATCCATTACTCTTCAATGAGTTGCTTCATTTATCAGTGCTAACTTGCATTTTACTTTACTAACCTTTTACTTATTTTACACTGAAGTGTTAAGTTTGAAGTTACACTAACACCTTTTATTGTATTATCTATACACCGAGTTTAGGCTTAAGGACGCTATATACTACTAAGTTTGAAGTTACACTAACACCTTTTATTGTATTATCTATACACCGAGTTTAGGCTTAAGGACGCTATATACTACTAAGTTTGAAGTTACACTAACACCTTTTATTGTATTATCTATACACTGAGTTTAGGCTTAAGGGTGCTATATACTACTAAGTTTGATGTTACACTAACACCTTTTATTGTATTATCTATACACTGAGTTTAGGCTTAAGGGTGCTATATACTACTAAGTTTGATGTTACACTAACACCTTTTATTGTATTATCTATACACCGAGTTTAGGCTTAAGGGTGCTATATACTACTAAGTTTGAAGTTACACTAACACCTTTTATTGTATTATCTATACACTGAGTTTAGGCTTAAGGGTGCTATATACTACTAAGTTTGAAGTTACACTAACACCTTTTATTGTATTATCTATACACTGAGTTTAGGCTTAAGGGTGCTATATACTACTAAGTTTGAAGTTACACTAACACCTTTTATTGTATTATCTATACACTGAGTTTAGGCTTAAGGATGCTATATACTACTAAGTTTGATGTTACACTAACACCTTTTATTGTATTATCTATACACCGAGTTTAGGCTTTAGGGTGCTATATACTACTAAGTTTGAAGTTACACTAACACCTTTTATTGTATTATCTATACGCCGAGTTTAGGCTTAAGGATGCTATATACTACTAAGTTTGAAGTTACACTAACACCTTTTATTGTATTATCTATACGCTGAGTTTAGGCTTAAGGATGCTATATACTACTAAGTTTGAAGTCACACTAACACCTTTTATTGTATTATCTATACGCTGAGTTTAGGCTTAAGGATGCTATATACTACTAAGTTTGATGTTACACTAACACCTTTTATTGTATTATCTATACACTGAGTTTAGGCTTAAGGGTGCTATATACTACTAAGTTTGGTGTTACACTAACACCTTTTATTGTATTATCTATACACTGAATTTAGGCTTAAGGACGCTATATACTACTAAGTTTGAAGTTACACTAACACCTTTTATTGTATTATCTATACGCTGAGTTTAGGCTTAAGGGTGCTATATACTACTAAGTTTGAAGTTAAACTCATTACATTAATTTACTTGATTTGATTTTACATATATCATTTCAGTAGTAACTTATTTTACTGCTTGTGTATATTCACAGTATTATTACTATGCAGTTTTGCTTTAATGCATCTATTGTGCTTGAAGTATTATCCAATTATTGTAACTTTAATCAACTATATGCCATTTGGTTCTGACTTGCATAGTAGTAATGTATTTCGTTTTTAAGAGGGAATCTGCTCCTTTGTAGCTATTCCATCTTAAAAAGGGGGGAAAGATGTAGGACCCGTATCGTGTGGTCTACTCTGAACAATAAAAAAAGGATTTCTGCTGCAAATGTCTGCTGACCTCCAAGCAACTGCCTGCCAAGTGTCTGTGTGTGCATACAGAAGACTTGTTCGCAGTCATGCATACATGCAAGCAAGAGAACGTACTTCTCAGACCTTTCACATCCACAGACTGGACACTCACAACAACGTATGAGACTGCATATCTTCACCTTCTGCATCTGCTCTCTCACCATGTGCCCTTTGTCTGCAAGATGACCACCTGATGACTACCTCCTGATTCGATGAGATGCCTTGCAGTATCTCATGCCAGCTACTCACCAAAATGAGATAAGGACTCATCATCATGAATAATACAATATGTAAAGATGAATTTGCACGCCATTTTGTGCCTTTTGCCTTCCTTGCAAGTACAAAGACACTTTGGGCCCGATATTCAAAAGACATTTACATGGTTTACAGCAAACGCCGCCCTTATTTTCTCCCCTACACGCCCTGATGCTAAGGGCATGTGATGGGCATTCTGGGGAGGAGTGGAGGCGGACAATGGCGATATTTCATGCTGGCCAGTTACTGACCTGCGGCTAACACATAGGTGTAGCAAAAGCCACAGGGGCTAACCGGGCGCATGCAATATTGCCACTGCCCTGTTGGCTGTTGAAGTTGGGAGGTTGTACGGCAAAGCCAGATATTCAATACCAGGGCTGCATATGATCCTGGCATGGAATATCCTGGGTTAAGGGTCGATGCTAACAGCTAGCCATCATAATTCAATATTGCCCCCTTTGTGTATTCCAAGGCATTTCCACTAACCCTGGGACAGAAGAAGGCTCCTGCAGTCACCTGTAAGGTTCTGTGTCCTCACGCGGCTTCCTCTGAACGGCTAGAGCCAATGTTATCTAGCCTAGCTACCTCCTTTGCTGTTCTGAAGACTCCTTTGGAGTCCAGCTGCATTCGTCCATCTGACAGAGCTGAGGTACTGGACTTATGCCTTCACCCAGAAGGTGGTAACTAGCCAGCTAGATATTTTCTGTACTTTTCCTAAATGCATTCACTCTGCAGCTCCTCCCTACATGTCCTCTCTTATCTCTCCCTATATCCCTCCTCGGGAACTCCGCTCTTCCAGCAAATCAGTCCTTCCTGTGCCCTTCTCATCTACTGCTAACTCCAGGCTCCTTTCACCTTGCTGCTCCTTATGCCTGGAACAAACTACCTGAATCTGTAGTCAGGGCCTTCTCTGGCCCTTTTCAAATCTAGGCTAAAAACTCACCTCTTCGCTGCCACTTTTGGATCTTGACTCATCTGATCTCCTTTGTGTTTCCTTAGCATTCCCCCTAGCTGTATCCCGTGTCTACAGCTACTGTGTTGTCTGTCTTGGCTAGATTGTAAGCTCTGATGAGCAGGGACTGTCTCTTACATTTGTATAGTGCTGCGTACATCTTGAAGCGCTATACAAATGCCCAGTAGTAGTTGTAGTACTAGCCTGTGATCTCTGGTTGCTAATCAGTGATTTATTATTATTATTATTATTGCATAATCGTAATCCTATCACTGCTGCCACTCATTATCTGATATCTTTAGCTATATTTCTTATTTTTCTATCCAAATAAAACCTAATATATACACCGACTTGTTTCTCTTTCCTGGGTCATTTGCCAAAAATTCTCACTGAACTCACTGGAAGGGAAGCAGCAGACTCCCCGAGATATGACAGAGCATCTGTTGATACTCCCTACAGGTCTAGCACAGAACCTGAACAATCTGCATGCTAGGGCGCCCCTGCTGCATGCGCAAGCTGTGTTCTGGGTGTATAAGCCACTACAAATTCTGCATCAAGTAATATCATTTTCAGTGATTCTGTCCCATCCCAACCCCAGTAAGGTCTGCCCTCTGGGTGTATAAAGTGTTGGAGTGTCCCTCACATAAGCCCATAGACAGGCTTATCTCCAGCACATGCCCCTCATCTAAACCCATCGGCAGGCTTACCTTGAGCACGTGCCCCTTACATAAACCCACTGACAGGCTTTCTTCCAGTATATGCCCCTCATCCAAACCCATCGACAGGCTTACCTATAGCATGTGCCACTTATCCAAATGCATCAACAGGCTTACCTACATCTTTGTCTGTTGCTGAGAGCTTTAGCACAATGGCTCCAGGTCCTTGGTTCTCCAGTATTGTGACCTCATACTCTGCTTTCTCAAAGGTTGGTGCTTCATCATTCACATCAATGACTAGGATGGAAAGGGACTGTGTGGATATCCGGCGTGGAATACCATGGTCTGAAGCCACCACAGTGAGATTATACTGGTCCTTTTCCTCTCTGTTAAGTGATTTCACAATTGCCAAGGAACCTTAGATAGCATCAGAAACATGGACATGAACATGAGGACCCAGTGGACCCCTCTACAGCTACAATCCAAGAAGAGGAGCAGGGACACTACATCAGGGAGACAGTCTGGCTACCTTCTTAGAGAAATGGACTATGAACTTAAGATACCAAGGTTCAAATACCAAATGCTTAAGATTTTAGGAAAGGCACAATATCTTCAGTTACCTCAGGTATCCATTTAGCTCTTCGGGACATTGTACCAGAATTAATAATGGTATATGCTGTCTTGAACTAAAAATTCAAATTATTATTGTTTTAAATTCCTTCTACAGTCCAATTCAGCTCCTCCTCTTCCTCATTTCCTCCTCTCTTCCCTCATCCATTCTAAACTGGTTTCCCTCCACCTACCCCTTCCCCACGTGCTTATTCTGTCTCCTTTTGTTAATTCCAGGTATGTTCGGGAAAGAAAAATGAAGCTTCTGTGGATATGGCTCAGGTAAACGTTTTCCACTAGAAACATGAAATTGAAGAGCAAGGAAACAAATGAAAACATGAAATTATCAAACAATTTCTGAGCTTGTCAGTGCCCATTTATATGCCGCAGGCCAGTCATGATTCTCCCTTATCAGTCTGTGGAAGGCTTCCCAATGCCACTCAACCTGCTCACCTCTGGCACGGCACCCCCACCCTCAAGAGATTTTGCTGACTTCTCACCTGTGCTGGGGTTGAGCTGAAACTTGCCGTCAACATTTCCAGCCTGCAGCTGGTAACTCACTCTCCCATTCTCACCCAAGTCGCCATCTTGTGCAATAATGTATAGAACCACAAAGCCTGTGGGCTGGTCCTCCATCACACTAACGGAAGAGGGAGAGAGAAATTCTGGGACATTGTCATTCTCATCTGTGACAAAGACCCGGGCTGTAACTGCTGATGACTTGCGCTGTGTTACATTCACTGCCTGGTCTGTAGCCTGGACCACCAGTAGAAAAGAAGAGACAGCTTCTCGATCCAGCATCCTGGCCACACGGAGAACACCAGTGTGAGGGTCTAAGCTGAAGTGCGAGTGTGCAGGGGTCTGCTGAAGCATCTTGTAGTGAACCTCACTGTTGGAGCCAGTCCCATCTTTATCTAGCGCCTGGAAGGTGAAGATGGAGGAACCGACTTCAGCGTTCTCTGACACCACAATGGTGACGGGATCTTCTGGGAACTCAGGGGTATGCTCATTACAGTCCTCAACATGAATGTCTACCATGATGAGATTACTCATCAGATAACCCCTGGAGGTGTCCTCCACATTGACCTGCAGTGTATAATGAGATCCAGACTCATAATCCAGCTCTCCTGCCAGGTAGATGTTGCCAGTGTGAGTGTCCACTGCAAAGGTGCCATTCGAATCAGTACCCCCCACAATAGCATAAGTGAGCTGTGCTTTGGGGTGGAGAGCTACATCTGGAGATGCTACGCAACCAATCACAGAGCCTGGCTTCACACCTTCCATGGAGTGCAAGGTCAGGGAGGTGAAGTCCAGTTTGGGTGGCACTCGCGATGAGGGCAGCACCTGAGGAAGGATAAAATTAAAGCTTCAAATTAGATAATTAGATTTTAAAAAGGGAAAGAGGCAAGGAGAGCAAAAAGAGGCATAAACATCCAGGCAGAAAGACAAGCAGGAGAGAGAAAGATGGACACAGGCAAGATCAGTGTGAAGAGAAGGTTCCGGAATGAGCAGCATGAGGGGGAGACACGGGCGAGTAAGTGCAACCCTTAGACATTCTTTGTTTGAAACTTGCCCCCAAGAGTCCAAAGCAAGAAACAGAAACTTGCAGTCAACAACTGAACAGGAAACCCCAAGAAGCCAGCCTCTTCCTGCGATGCAGTTCTTGAGAAACAGAAGCAGAAAAGCAAGTGCAAAGCACTAGGATCTCAGAGATACACTTTCCCGAAGACTGGAGAGATAAAATGAAACAATGATTTTTGGTCTGAGCCACTGAAAGCCCTGATGCTACGCGCTTAGTGTCAAGGTGATATGGGGGTAGAGCGGGGTGGAACCATGAGTTAACCAGGCAGCGGCAATATTTATTTATTTAACAGGTTTTGTATACTGCCTTATCCTTCATTCAAAGTGTTTTACATAGGAACTAAAAATTACATCAACTGTTTGCTTTATAACTAGTTCAACAGGTAGGGGAACATGCGGAGGGGGGGGAAGGGGGGATCTGAGGGTTTACTATTTACAGAGGGGTGTATGAACTATTTACAGAGCTATATATACTTATGTACGTTATTTATAAGGCATTGAATTGCAATATAGGGCTGAGTTAGGTGGGAGAGGCAAAGGGAGGGGGGAGTGCATTAAGTGATGGCTCCATAATGTTCAGTGAAGAGAGAGATTTATTTTTATTTTTATTTATTTATTTAACAAGTTTTTATATACCACCCCTTCCTGAGATCAGGGGCAGATTACATAGAACGTCACAGCAAACTTTACATTGAACTTAACAACCATGTACAGTTATTTTTTATAACTATATACAATAAACTATGTACAGCATGGTAGTAGATATATAGATCATGAAAAGGTGATGTATTCTTATTTAGGAACTCACATTGTCATGGGTAGGTGAGTTACAGTGCTTCAGTTTTCTTGGGATTTATGGTCATTATAGGAGTCACAAAAATGTTCAATGAATAGAAATGTCTTTAGATCCATCCAGAATTGCAGGTCTTTTGTAGCTCTTAAGTCACTGGGAAAGGAGTTCCACAATATTGGGGCTTTGAGCTTTTTTCTGAAGTCTTTAGCATCTGTGGTGGCTCTGAAGTCTTGAGGAAGGGAGCTCCATAGGGTTGGTGTGGCTAGTGGTAGAGCTCTACGTGATGTGGAATGAATGGTTTTAAGGTAGGTACTGGGAGTCTGGATGGTGTCCATTGTACTGCATCGTTTAGGTCTCTCGCTTGTGTTGATGTTGATTAGGCTCTTAAGAGTGTCAGGAACTAGATTGTGTTGGGTTTTGTATGTGTTGAGAGCCGTTTTGAATTTGATTCTGGAGGCAACTGGGAGCCAGTGCAGTTGGTTTAGGACTGGAGTGATGTGTTGGTGTTTTGACGATCCAGTGATGATGTGGGCAGCTGTGTTTTGCATCATCTGTAGGGGTTGGATTGTCGATTTAGGCAGGCTAAAGAATAGGGAGTTACAATAATCCAGTATGGGTGTGACTATTGCCTGGCAGATTGTTCTGAAGTGATCTTGACTGAGGAGGGGCTTGCGTCTTCTTATGATGGCCATTTTGTGATATACACTCCTGGCAGTCTTATTTATGTGGGATTGGAAGTTTAAGTTCTGGTCCAGGTATTTTACTTCATCCTTGATAGGTATGGTTATGTTAGGGAGGGTGATGTATTGGGGGGGGGGGTGGAGAAGGAGCTGTTGCGTGAAATGAATAGAGCCTCTGTCATTTTGAAGTTGTTGCAAGAGAGCCATTGTGACATATCTTGGATGCAGGCAGTTATTGTTGTGTAGTCTGGTTTCTCAAGGTTGATCTGGGTGTAGACAATGATGTCATCTGCGTATAATGTGTATTGGATCCCATGTTGCCTGATGATATCGCAGATGAGTTGAATGTAGAGGTTGAAGAGTAGAGCGAACAGTGATGAGCCTTGGGGTATTCCCTGTGTTGAGGGGAAGGGAGGAGGTTGTTGTGCCAACCTTAACTTGTTGCTGTTGCCCAGAGATATGAGGTGAACCACTTGAGGGTGGTGTTGCATAGTCCTATATCTTCAAGTCTTCGGAGGATAGGGTGGGATATAGTGTCAAATACTGCAGTTATGTCAACAAAGATGAGGAGGAAGCCCATTTTAAGATTATTAATTCCTCTGATGAGGTTGTCGAGGAGCATTATGAACAGGATTTCGACACTTGAATAGGTAGGAACCCATACTGGTGGGGGGTCTAAGGGTGCTAGGAAGTCTACATGGTCCTGAAGTTGTAGGTATACCATCTTCTCTTGATTAGGAATGGGAGGCTGGATATTGGTCGATATGTTGCTGGGTCAGTGGGGGAAGGTATTGGGAGCTTGGAAACAGGGTATATAGTGGCTAGTTTGAGGGGAGGGGCATGTAACCTTGGGTTAGGGAGGAGTGTATGATCTTGAGCTCTTCCTTTGTAGATTTTATCCATGGGACTGGACAGGGGTCCATAGGAGCAGTACTGGTGTTAAGGGCAGACATTGTACGTGTGATTTGTTCTTTGGAGGTGCAGATTTGGGGCCTGGGGCCATGTCTTTTGTGTTATCTATCCGGAGGGAGATATGTTTGGTAATTAGGTATTGTCCAAAGGTCTGGGGGTTGACTGTAGTGTCTTCAATATGGTTGAGTTCCCTTGTGAGAGTGTGGGCTTTATTGAAGAGCTCTCTGGGTTTGTCTGTTGATTTGAGGATGAGATTGGTGTGATGTACTTGTTTATATTGGTTGATTAGATTGTTGTATTCTTTCTGTTTTTCTTGGTAGAGCTTATGGGTGGCTTGTGTCTTGTTCTTTCTCCGGGTCCTTTCAATTTTTCTAAGGGTTCTCTTGGCTTCCCTTATGATATTCAAGTACCATGGGGCTGATTGTCTTTCCTGTCCTGTGCGTCGGCTGAGTTCTTTTGCTGGTGCTCTTGCTGCCACTAAGATAGTGGTATTCCAGAGGTTGATGACGGCATCTAGGTCAGTTGCGTCTCGTTCTAGGGCTGGGAGGATTTCTTGGAGGAATTGGTCTTTGTCAAAATATTTGAACCTCCTTCCTGGGTGCTGTGGGCACTGCAGGATAGTTATGTCAGGGTGGGCCTTGCTGAACTGTATAGAGTGGTGGTCGGACCAAGGTATCAGTGTGACCAGGGGCATGGTTATGCTATTAATTTCTAGGATTCTATTTGGGGTGAAAATTAGGTCAGGAGTAGAACCTAGATGGTGAGTGGGTGTGGTGAGGAGTTGTGTGTACTGTAGAGCATCCATGGCTCTAAGGAAGCAGCCTGCTTCTTTATCAGATATGGATTTGAGGTTCAAGTCTCCCAACACAATCAGAAGTTTGAGGGGGGAGTCTGTGGCGCATACTGAACATAAGAACATAACATAAGATATGCCATACTGGGTCAGACCAAGGTCCATCAAGCCCAGTATTCTGTTTCCAACAGTGGCCAATCTAGGTCATATGTACCTAGCAGTTTCCCCAAGAGACACAAGTTCCACAATGCTTGTACCGGGTCAAGCATTGATATCTTCGGTCACTTCTTAATAATGGTTTATGGATCTTTCCTCCAGGAACTTGTCCAAACCTTTTTTAAACCCAGCTACACTAACAGCCTTTACTACATCCTCCGGTAACAAATTTCAGAGTTTGATTACACGTTGAGTGAAAAAATATTTTCTTTTATTAGTCTTAAATAGTTTACCCTGTAGCTTCATTGCATGTCCCCTAGTCTTTCTATATTCTGATAAGGTAAACAATCGATCTACATTTACCCATTCCACTCCGTTCATTAATTTATAGACTTCTATCATATCTCCCCTCAGCCGTCTCTTTTCCAGGTTAAAGAGGCCTAACATTTTTAGCCTTTCTTCATAGGAGTACTGCTTTGAGGTTGGTGGAGAGTTCGTCAGCAGGGCCACTGGGGGCTTTGTAGGTGAGGCAGATGGCTAGGTGCTTGTTCTGTATTATGATGGAGTTGCAGTGCTTTGTGTTTTGTGATGCAACTGTTTTGAATCTGAGGTGGGTTCTGACAAGGTTTACACTCCCCGCCCCTTTTTTGCATTCTGGGGCAGTTGAACGCTGTGTCAGAGGAGGTTTAATTGTTTCAAGATGACTTGGTTGGTGCTAGTTAACCAGGTTTCCGTGATGCAGAGGATATCCATCTGGTGGAGTTGTAAGTGGTGTATGTATTTGTTTTGTTTTTTTACGGATCTGGCATTGAGGAGTTCAATGCTGGTAATAGTGTGGGGTGGTGAGTAGGCAGAGTGGGTATATGCATGTATGTAGTGTTGACTTGTATGAGCGAGGGGATCTGCTTGTGGATTTTCTGGTTTGCTGTGTTGGTTGGGGCACAGTATGAGTAGTGGGGGTGGGAGGGTGGAGGTAGCTAGAGTGGGAGAGGAGCATGTTTGGGGTACAAACAGGTATATAAGAAGTAGTAATGCACAGAGGTAATTATGAATATGCATTTTGAAGTCTGGTGCCTTAGGTTAGGTTAATAGTCCTGGGTGAGGGGTTAGCAGTACTTGCGTCTATCATAGTTGTTCCGGTGTCGTAGTTTTTCTTGGAGTTGGGTGCTTGAACTTGGGATTGTATTCAGTGGGTATACAGTCTGTGCGGGTTTCCTTTCTTGGAGGGTGCCACTGGTGTCACGCTCTTCTGTAGGGATGATATTGCAATAGGTTCAAAAAGGTTGTGCAGCTTGAGATGTGGTCCATGCCTAAGGGTCAAGCTAAAGGGCCCTTTGGCAAGGCCCTCAGGCATGGGCCCGCCAGGTGTGGGCACACCTTGAGTGAGCCGGGCTTTAATCAGAAGGGGGGATGATGTAGAGTGCAGCGGGAGGAGCTTACCTTCCCGCCAGTGCTCTGCAGTCCTCCTCTCCCTCCTTTTGTTCAGCAATGCAAGGCTTTCCTGTGGAGATCGTCGTCAGCAGCGGGCTTTGTGAGTCCTGAGTGTCCCTGGTGTGTGCGGGTGGGTGCAGCTACTGCCTGATTAACCCTAATTAGCTAAAGTTAGAACAGCTGAATGGTTGTCCCAACTTTAGACAGTTTTGCAATCCAGCCAGCAGCTGAATATCGCCACTAACCAGATTGTAAAACTGCAATCTGAGCAACCCAGATATTCAATGTCAGGGCCAAATAAGAACATAAGATATGCCATACTGGGTCAGACCAAGGTCCATCAAGCCCAGTATTCTGTTTCCAGCAGTGGCCAATCTAGGTCATACGTACCTAGCAGTTTCCCCAAGGTGTCATCTACATAGAAGTAAGGAGATCGTGGATTCTCTACAGGGAGAACTATTTTGGCAACTGGTAACAGAACCCACACATGAAGGAGCCATACTGGACCTGGTGCTTACCAATGGGGAAAGTGTTTCTGATGTTAAAGTGGGAGATCATCTCGCATCCAGTGATCACCAGATGGAGTGGTTCAGTATTAGGACTAGGGCTGATAAAATCCATTCAAAAAGCGAAGGTCTTATATTTTAGGAAAACTAACTTTGCCAAGATGGGACAGTATTTCAAGGTGAAATTTTACTTACCGTTAATTTCCTTTCCTGGAATTCTGCTAGACCAGTCGAGACTAGTGGGTTATATCCCCTTGCCAGCAGATGATGAAGACAGAGAACAAACCAATCAGAAGCTTCAGTGACATCATCACTGGCACATATACCTGTTCCCCTAGGGTATAGTTTCAGTATGACACTGGCAAAGCAAGAGGACTTCAGAACTGCGCTCAGAAAAAGAGAACTCTTCAGCAGGCTAAACCAAATAAACTACTGCACAAATGTGCAACTATATACAAGGCAGCAGAATCACTGGATTCAGTAGAAGCAGAACCACTGCCAGTCGAGCTAAAGACAAGGTTGATTCTGAATGTTGGCAAGGCTTGTTCTCAAACAGAGAATGGGTGTATCCCGGACTGGTCCAGCAGGATTCCAGGAAAGGAAATTAATGGTAAGTAAAATTTCACCTTCCAAATCATTCTGCTAGACCAATCAAGATTAGTGAGAAGTACCATAACTACACCACCCGAGGGCAAGAAGAGCCAGCTGCTGCCAAAACAGTGGCTCCAAAATGGGCCGACTCATGCACTTGGAGGTCCAAGTGATAATGAAAGGAAAAGGTAGACAAGGACGACCAGGTTACTGCCAGGCAAATGTCAACTGGAGCGACCTGAGAACATTATGTCCAAGAAACTGCCTGCCTTCGCCTAGAATGAGCTTTAAGACCTGCAGGAACAGACTACCTTGTAAGATATAAGCTGACTCAATAGCCTGCTTGATCCAACGTGCAATGGTATGCTTAGAAGCAGCAGCTCCTTTACGGTGGCCAGAAAAGAGGACAAACAAGTGATCTGAGAGCCAAAAGGAATTAGTAACCTTCGGATAATGGTGCAAGGACCATGCAACATCCAACAAGCGAAGATCAATGGAGACTGCAGAAGATAACCCCTCCAGAAAGGTTGAGAGTGAGATGGACTGATTTACATGGAAGTTGGGCAGAACTTTCAATAAAAAGGAAGGAACCATCCTGAGTGTCACCCCTGCCACAGAGAAGGATAAGAAGGGGTCTCAGCAGGAAAATGCCTGCAGCTCAGAAACATGGCAGGCCAATGCAATGGCTATCAAAAAGACAATCTTGAGGGCCAAGTCCTTCAGACTGACCCTCTTCAAGGACTTGAAGGGTGGCCACTCGAGCGCCTGGAGAACTACTATTACTACTGAACATTTATATAGCGCTACAAGGCATCTCCAGGAACAAGCAGGAATGTAGTCCTCACATATGGGTATTGTCGGTACTGACGGAGCCTGTGCAGTAACGCTCCCTAACATCCAATAAGAACGCTTTTGTGAGCATACCTCAGCACATGCGTGCTGCCTTCTCGCCTTTCCAACTGTCCCTCTTCAGTTCTTCGTTTTCCGCGGAGCCGACAGGACCTATTCCCTGTCACCGCAGAAAATTATATCTTTAAACTCTTTCTGTGGTTGCGTTTGCCTACCGCACGACGCCTACTGGTACCGCCTGTTCTTTTCTTTTCCTTTAAAAAAAACAAAAACCTTTCAGTGTTTCTTTCAGAAACTTTCCTTTTTGGTGCTAGGCGCCATTTTGGGCACTAGGCCCCCATTTTCCTGAATCATGGACTAGTGGTTTTAAAAAATGTACTAAGTGTGGCAGTGCCATTTCCGTCACTGACACCCATGATTGGTGTCTAAAATGTTTAGGTCCTGATCATTCTCCAACTGAATGTCTCTCCTGCATGGGGATGACCAAAAGAGGAAGACAGAACCGGGCTGCAAAGCTCAGTACCCCTTTTTTCTTCAGATGCCAGATCCATTGCATCAACATCGTCGAGGGCCTCTTCTTCCTCCCATGGATCTTAGGTAACTAAACAAAAGAGCCGGTCCTCAAAGGGTAGCTCTCCTGCTAAGCATCAAGAGGCCGTTGGCATTGCCCTTGAGGGAACCACACCGGCAAAACAGCCCCGACGGGAGGCTTTGGCTTCCAAAGCATCGATGGGGCTTCAGGATGTTCTCGAGGCCTCAACCTCGCAAGAACTACCTGTGCCATGCTCAGGGGTTCCGGCCGTCCTTACCGGTACCGACACCCAGGCATCGGCAGTGTCGATAGACCAGAGATTCCTCGCTATCAAGCGCAGTATCGCAGCTCTTCTCTTGGCTGCGGTACCAGTGGTCCCAAGAGCACCGGTGCCAACATCGACACCGATGCTGGTACCGACACCGGTACAGACACCGCTACTGACAATGGTGATGCCGGTACCAATGGTGCCGGCCCCGGTGGGAACTCTTCCTATACCATCTCTGGCTGGAGGGGACAAAGTGGTACCGGCTCACCTTGGTACTGACTTCGATCGGTACCGGGATCGTGGTTTGCAAGAGCATTGGGGTCAGGAATACTTTGATTCCTCCGATTCCGAAGACTCTGACAATTCTGCTGGCACTAGAGGGTTTCTCCTAGAAGATCCCTCTTCTCTCCAGCGCAGAATGTCACCTCCAGAGGACATGTCTTTTCAGGATTTCATCTGTGATATGGCCAAAGGTCTTTCAATCACAGTAGCTCCTGAAGAAGAACCCAGAGCAAAGGAATTGGAAATCCTCCAATATCCTAAAGCTCCCAAGGAGGCAGCTACTCTGCCTATCCATGAAATTCTGCATAGCTTGATGCTCAGAATGTGGGAGACACCTCTGACTGCTTCTCCTCACTCTAGGAGAGTTGATACTATGTATCGAGTTCCACCATGTCCTGATTTTCAAAAAACCCAGCTGCCACACCATTCAATGGTAGTGGAATCAGCCATGTGTAGGATGAAAAGTGCAAAGAGGCATGCATCCAATCCTCCAGGTCGTGAATGCAGCACTCTGGATGCTTTTGGACGCAGAACTTTTCAAGTTTCCATGCTTTCAGCTAGGATCAGTTCATACATCCTATATATGGGAATGTTCCTTAAGGAAGTCACAGGAGACTTGGAACTTATGAGCCCTTTTCTCCCAGATGATAAGAGACAAGATTTTCTTGCTCTAGTTAAGCATGCTCAGGATGTCTCCAAGTTTATCAATCGTGCAGCCTTTGACTGCTTTGAATGCATCAGCAGAACTTCTGCTATTGCCATTAGTACACGACGTATTGCCTGGCTACAGGCATCAGCCTTGGAGACTTGGGTACAGGACAAATTAGGCAATATTCCTTGCACGGGGGAGAATCTCTTCGGCAAGAACTGGCATAAGAACATAAGAACATAAGATATGCCATACTGGGTCAGACCAAGGTCCATCAAGCCCAGTATTCTGTTTGGCAGGAAAAGGCTAATGAGTTAGATGCTGAAAATTCTACCTTAGATAGATTGTCAAAGTCTACAGCCACTCCAGCCAAAAGGAAGCCTTATAAAAAACCCTCTTTTAGCAAAAAGAGGAAGTTTTATACTTCCTATACCCAGCAGAGTCAGACTTCAGGTCAGGTTACCCAAAAGGGACAACCTAGACAACAGAAGAAACCAAAAGGACCGAGAGCCCAACCAGCTCTCCAGGTTCATCCCCTTCAACGGCTTTGACTCCTTCCCAGAGAGCTTTGCCTTCCTGCCTCTGAAGGGTCCCCAACCCCCCCAATATTCCGGGCATGTTATACCACTTTATCAACAGATGGCATCAAATAACAGTAGAAGATTGAACTTTGTCCATTGTAGGAGAGGGGTACAAACTTCATTTTCACAGCTTACCCCCTCCTACAATTCTAAAGCAGTTCAATTCACAAACCTCTGCAGACAATCTGCTAGATTACGAGGTCTCCACACTTCTTGCGCAAGGGGCAATAGAGGAAGTACCCATTTTTCAGGGAACAGGGAACAGGGTTCTACTCCCCCTATTTTCTTATCCCAAAGAAAACAGGGGGACACAGACCCATTCTAGACCTCGGAGAATTGATTTCTCTAGGAACTCTTCTGCCATACCTTCAAGCCCAGGACTGACTTTGCTCTCTAGACTTAAAGGATGCATACACACACATTCTCATCCATCCAGATCACAGGAAATTCTTACGTTTCCTTTTCAGGGGAAGACATTTCCAGTACAGGGTTCTTCCTTTTGGTCTGGCTTCAGCATCAAGGGTGTTCACAAAATGCATGGCAGTAGTAGCAGCATTTCTACGAACCCTGGGGATTTTTGTCTTCCCCTACTTAGACGACTGGCTCATTCGAGCCTCTACAGTTGCACAGGCCAGCACTGCACTGTCTTGTACAATGCGAATCCTCCAATACTTGGGATTGGAAATCAACTTCCCAAAGTCTCAACTAGTTCCTTCCCAATGCCTAGAATTCATAGGAGCCTGTCTGGATACCAGGGAGGCAAGGGCTTTTCTTCCACAAGCCCGGTATCTTCGCATTATGCAGCTAGCTTCCCAAGCAGCGGGAAAATCCTCCCTCATGGCTCAGGAACTACTGCAGTTGCTGGGACACATGGCATCCACAGTTCATGTAGTCCCATATGCTCGCCTTCACATGCGAGCAGCTCAGTGGACCCTCTCCACACAGTGGACACCGGCCACGGGCAATTTGTCGGACAAAATAACAGTCTCTCAAAGACTAATTTTGTCCCTTCAATGGTGGCAATCACTAGAAAATCTGACAGTGGGGTCTCCATTCCATCAACCCCTCTTTCAGGCCACCCTAATAACAGATGCATCACAGGTGGGTTGGGGAGCACACCTGGATCATCTTTCTACCCAGGGCACCTGGTCTCCACAGGAGGTAGGTTTACACATAAACCTCCTGGAATTAAGAGCAATTTATTTAGCTCTTCAAGTGTTCCACACCCAGCTCAGCTACAAGACAGTCCTGGTCCAGATGGACAATCAGGTAGCCATGTTCTATGTGAACAAGCAGGGCAGAACCGGCTCTCTGTCGTTATGCAACGAAGCTTTACGACTATGGGCCCTTGCCAGAGAGCACCAAATTCACCTTCTAGTGGTATATCTTCCAGGCATTCAAAACCTTTGGGCAGACAAACTCAGTTAAGTGCTGCTACCTCACGAGTGGTCACTCCACCTAGACCAGGTGACAAAGATATTTCATCTCTCGGGCACTCCAGACATAGACCTCTTTGCAAGTCCACTGAATGCCAAACTTCCCCGGTTCTGTTCCAGGATACAGGCACACCACTGTCAGGCAAAGGATGCCTTCCTCCTTCACTGGGGTCAGGACTTCCTTTATGCTTTCCCACCCATTACCTTCATTCCCAAAACACTCTTCAAGCTTCAGAGAGACAGGGGTCGCATGATTCTCATCGCAGCACGATGGCCACGCCAAGCATGGTATTCCCTGCTTCTGCATCTCTCTCAAGTGGCACCTCTGGAGTTAGGGCACGCTCCAGATCTCCTTTCTCAGGAGAACGTGACGCTATGGCACTCGAATCCCCAGTCCCTGCACCTCATGGCCTGGTTGCTGAAGGCTTAGATCTCCAGGATCTTAACCTGTCTCAGCAGGTAAAAGATATCCTTCGAGCTTCTAGGAAACTTTCCACAAGAAGATCTTATGCCTTCAAGTGGAAAGGTTTTACTATATGGTGCTCCAGGAGGGGATTAAACCCCCTGGTCGTACCCTTAGAATCGATACTAGAGTATCTCCTTCACTTATCGAATTCTAGGTTAAAGACCAATTCGGTAAGAGTCCATCTTGGTGCAATTGCAGCTTCTTATAAGCCTCTGAATGGACAACCAATTTCCTCTCATCCACTCATATCAAGATTTATGAGAGGCCTTCTATTAACCAAACCTCCCATCAAGCCCCCACTGGTGGCATGGGATCTAAATCTAGTTCTCGGGCAGCTCATGAAGCCGCCTTTTGAGCCTTTAGCCACTGCAGCCCTTATGTTTTTGACCTGGAAGGTCATCTTCCTAATTGCAATCACCTCTGCCTGTCGCATCAGTGAATTGCAAGGTTTAGTGGCTGATCCTCCTTATACTGGGTTTCATCATGATAAGGTTGTTCTTCGAACTCACCCACATTTTATGCCAAAGGTGGTTTCGCCTTTTCATTTAAATCAATCAATTTACCTTCCTGTATTTTTTCCCAGGTCTCACGCCTCTAATGCAGAAAGGAACCTTCATACTTTGGATTGCAAAAGGGCCTTGGCCTTTTACATACAAAGAACACAGCAACATAGAAAGTCTTCACAACTTTTTATAGCTTTTGACCCTAGTCATGTGGGTCTTCCAGTCTCCAAAAGAACTTTATTTAAATGGATTGCCCAATGCATATCCTTTACTTATGAGAGTAAGGGTCTTCCTCTTCAGGACCATGTCACAGCTCATAATGTCAGGGCCATGGCAGCTTCTATGGTTAATCTCCACTCTGTGTCTATCGATGACATTTGTCGAGCAGCCACCTGGGCTTCGGTACACACCTTCACAGCCCACTACTGCCTCGATAAAGCCTCCCGTCGGGATGCCTTCTTTGGCCAAGCTGTTCTTCAAAACCTTTTTCAAACTTAAACCAACTCCTACCCACCAACCCTGGTGGGATGCCAGAGATCCATGGGAGGAAGGATGCCTACCTTGTTAGGGTGGCACCTTCCTGGGGCTATCTCCCTGCCATCTTCAGCTAGGGAGTCCCCATATGTGAAGACTACATTCCTGCTTGTTCCTGGAGATAGCGAAGTTACTCACCTGTAACAGGTGATCTCCGGGAACAGCAGGAATTTAGTCCTCACAACCCACCCACCTCCCCTAGGAGTGGTATCTCTCTCTCTCCCTCTCTCTCTTTGTCTCTTTCCTCTCTCCCTCTATCCTTTCACTCAGCTACAAACTTAACTGCAGAGGGACAGTTGGAAAGGAGGGAAGGCAGCGTGCATGTGCTGAGGGATGCTCCCAAAAGTGTTCTTATTGGATGCTGGGGAGCGTTTCTGCGCAGGCTCCGTCAGTACCGATGATACCCATATGTGAGGACCAAATTCCTGCTGTTTCCAGAGATCACCTGTTACAGGTGAGTAACTATGCTATACACAGCACTGTACAGATACATATAAAAGACAGTCCCTGCTCATCAGAGCTTACAGTCTTGTTAAGACAGACAATACAACAGCTGAGGACAATGATGCAACTAGGGAAAGGTAAGGAGACATATAAGAGACTAAGCGGATCAGGATCCAAAAGCAGCCTCAAAGAGGTGAGTCTTAAGCATGGATTTGAAAAGGGCCAGAGATGAAGCCTGACATACAGACTCAGGTAGTTTGTTCCAGGCATAAGGAGCAGCAAGGTGAAAGGATCAGAGGCTGGGGTTGGCGGTGGAAGAAAAGGGGACAGAGAAAGCGATCCACTAGAAGAGCGGAGTTCCTGAGGAGGGGTGTAGGGAGAGACAAGAGAAGAGGGGCAGCAGAATGAGTGCACTTATAGGTTAGTAGGAGAAGTTTGAACTGGATATGGAAATGAAAGGGGAGCCAATGAAATGACCTGAGAAGAGGGGTTATATGAGCATATGAGGGCTGATGGAAGATTAGCTGCACAGTTGAGTTTTGAACAGATTGGAGAGAGATGATTCAGGGAGAGACCAGCAAAGAGGAGGTTGCAATAGTCAAGACGGGAGGTGACTAAAGAGTGGATACGTGTCTTAGTAGTAGGTTCAGAAAGGAAGGGGCAAATTTTGCTGATGTTGTAGAGAAAAAAACAAGTTTTAGCTATCAGTTGGATGTGTGTGGAGAAGGAGAGGGAGGAGTCGAAGACGACCCCAAGGTTGCGGGCTGAGGAAACACGGAGTAGAAGAGTGTTATCCACAGAGAAGGAGGAAGTGGGGAAATAGGTTTAGGGGGAAAAATAAGAAGATCAGTTTTAGCCATGTTCAATTTCAAAGAACGGTGAGACATCCAAGCAGTGATATCAGAAAGGCAGGCAGAGATCCTGGCCTGAATTGCCAAAGAGATTTCAGTGTAGAGAGATAGGTCTAAGAATCCTCAGCGTAAAAGAGGTACTGAAAGCCTGGGAAGAGTTAAATACACCATGGGACTGGGTATATAGAGAGAAAAGGATTCGGCCCAAGACAGAAACTTGGGATACACCGAGAGTGGGATAGCAGTGGAAGAGGATCCACCAGAGCAAACACCAAAAGAGCAGTGGGAGAGATAGGAACAGAATCAGGATAGCACAGAGACCTTAAAATCAAATGAGGACAAGGTGTCGAGGAGAAGGTGGTGGTCAACAGTGTCAAAAGCAGCAGAAAGTCAAGAAGGATGAGGATTGAGTAAAGACCTTTGCATTTTGCCAGGAACAGGTTACTGGAGACTTTGGCAAGAACCATTTCAGTAGAATGTAAAAGACTACAGCCAGCTTGCAGTGGCTTGAGAGAAGAGAAATTCAAGGCAATAGCGGTGAAGCACACATTCAAGAAGTTGAGAAATGAAGGGGAAGAGGGGGAGGTTTCCTCATCGGAGATATTAGAGCAGGAAGAGAGGGTAGCAGAGGTTCAGGGAAGAGTTGGGAGTGAAGAGGGGATGGATCAGAAGAGAACTCATGAGGAATTGGAGTGTAATATTCTAGACTTTGCATGGAAGTATTCAGGCAAAGTTTGGGCAGAAAGGGAAGGAGGGTCAGAGGCAGAGGCGAGAGTTGAAAAGAGATGGCGAGGGTCAGAGGCAAGAGAGTTAGTCAGGTGGACATAGTAGTTTTGCTTGGTGAGTGCTAAGGCTGACTGGAAAGAGGCAAGCATGCATTTGAAGTGAAGAAAATCAGCAAAGGTGTGGGATTTGAGCTAAATGCGCTCAGCTGAGCGGGCATAGGAACGAAGATAACAGGTAGTCGAAGATAGCCAGGGCTGAGATATAGTCCTACTACTACTTCTACTGAACATTTGTATAACGCTACAAGATGTATGCAGCGCTGCACAGACATTCATCAGAGCTTACAAGCTAATCAAGACAGTCAACACAATACCTGTAGACATAGAATGGTAAGGAAATATAAAGGAGATTAGGCAACTCAAGATCCGAAAGAAGCAGTGAAGAAGTTAGTTTTCAGACTGGATTTGAAAAGGGTCAGAGAAAGCGTCTGATGTACAGGCTCAGGTAGTTTGTTCCAGGTACAAGGAGCAGCAAGGTGAAAGGAGCAAAGTCTAGAGATAGTAAGAGAAGAGCACAGAGAGAAGCAATTTGCCAGAAGAGCGGAGCTCACAAGAAGGGGTGTAGGGAGAGATAAGAGAGGAAAGATAGTGAGGAGCTGCAGAGTGAATGCACTTATAGCTAGGCAGGAGAAATTTGAACGGGATGCGGAAATAGATAAGGATCCAATGAAGTGACTTGAGAAGAGGGGTAATATGAGCATGACGAGGCTGGCAGAAGATTAGCTGTGCAGCAGAGTGTTGAACAGATTGAAGGGGAGAGAGATGGTTCAGAGGGACACCAGTAAGGAGTGGCTTACAATAGTCAAGATGGGAGATGACTAAAGAGTGGGTAAGTGTCTTAGTAGTATGTTCTTAAATGAATTGGTGAATTTTGGTGATGTTGTAGAGAAAGAAACGGCAGGTTTTAGCTATGTTGGATGTGTGTGGAGAAGGAGGAAGAGTGAAAGACAACTCCAAGGTTGTGAGCTGAGGAAACAGGGAGGAGTAGAGAGTTATCCACAGAGACTGAGACAGGAGGAAGGGGAGAGGAGGGTTTAGGGCGGAAAATAAGAAACTCAATTTTGATCATGTTCAATTTCAAACGGTGGTGAGACATCCAAGCAGCAATGTGAGAAAGGCAGACAGAGATCCAGGTCTCAACTGCCAGAGAGATTTCAGGTGTAGCGAGGTAGATCTGGGAGTCATCAGTGTAAAGATGGTACTGAAAGCCATGGGAAGAAATAAGTACACCAAGGGACTGGGTGTAGAGCAGCGGTTCTCAACCTGTGGGTCGCAACCCCCACGGGGGTCGCCACAGGATTTAGCAGGGGTCGCCTCACTCCGCCAAGTTAAAAAAAACAAAAATAAAAAATCACACAAGTTGCTGCTGCTGCCGAGTCCGCTTCTTGGCAGCGGCAAACTCACCGCCTCCCTTCTTCTGCAGCCGCGGCTCCCTGCCTCTTAGGGAACTGCGGCTGTGCCTGTGAAAATGTTGCGGAGCCTTCTCGTCCGTCGACGGGCTCCGTGCAGCATTGTCCCGCCTCCAAAGGAAGTGGTAAACGACTTCCTTTGGAGGCGAGAAAATGCTGCACTGAGCCCGTTGAGAGACAGAAATAAATGAGAGACAGGGGATAAAGGCTGGGCAGAGGGGAGAGACAGTGCGGGTTAGGGTTATAATGGGTTGATGGGGGGGGGCTAGCACTGATAATGGGTTGATTAGGGAAGGCTAGGACTGAGAATGGACTGATCAATGGGGGGGGGGTTGGAATGGTAATGGGCTGATAGGGGGGTAGGACTGGTAATGGACTGATGGGGGGCTAGCATTGGAAATGAGCTGATTGGGGAGGTTAGGACTGGAAATGGGCTGATTAGAGGAGGCTAGTACTGGTAATGGACCGATTGGGGGGGGATCGGACTAGTAATGGGCTGATTAGGGGAGGATAGCACTGGTAATGGGCTGAGAGGGGACTAGCACTGGAAATGAGCTGATTAGGGGAGGCTAGAACTGGTAATGGGCTGATGGGGGGGGTAGGACTGGTAATGGGCTGAGAGGGGCTAGCATTGGAAATGAGCTGATTGGGGAGGCTAGGACTGGTAATGAGCTGATGGGGGGGGGGGGTAGGACTGGTAATGGGCTGATTAGGGGAGCCTAGCAGTGGTAATGGGATTGAGGGGGAACTAGCACTGGAAGTGAGCTGATTGGGGGGGCTTCAACTGGAAATGGGCTGATGGGGGGGGGATAGGACTGGTAATGGGCTGATTAGGGGAGCCTAGCACTGGTAATGGGGTTGAGGGGGGACTAGCACTGGAAGTGAGCTGATTGGGGGGGCTTCAACTGGAAATGGGCCGATGGTGGGGAGGGGATAGAACTTCTAGAAGAAAACTGGGGGCTAGGGCTACAAATGGGCTGATGTGAGGAGATGGGAGAATGGGACTGGAAGGGAGTGGATGCTGAGAGGGGCTGCCATGGTATTTGGACTAGAAGGAGCTGGACAGTGGGGAAGGAGGGGGACTGGAAGGGAATGGACACCAGTGGCAGTCATGGGAATGCAAGTTGACATTGGAAGGTACTGGGAGGGAGGACTGGAAAGGGGCTGATACTGGGAAGGGTTACGGGGACTGGAAATAGGCTGATGGAAAGAAGTGAAGAAAACAAAAGAAGAGATAAGAAATGGTAGATGGACCATAGACCACAGAAAGAGAGCTAAGAGAAGACAGGAAAGCAGAAGCCTCAGATCGGGACCAGCATGATCAGAGAATAAATTGGTAAGACAACAAAGGTAGAAAAAATAATTATATTTCATATTAGTGATTTGATTACAAAATCATCATAATTTTGAAATCAAATATTGTTACTCGTTATTGTGATTAATTGTTGTGGTTTAAATAAGTAAATTTTATAAATAAAAACATATTGCAAAGGCCTATAATATATTAATAATTCAACAAATGATTACAATGACAATGTGTTAACGGTAAAGCAAGAGAGACGCATTTGATTTTATCATTGGGGGTCATCACAAGTTGACCAATGGTAAAAGGGGTCACGATACAAAAAAGGTTGAGAACCACTGGTGTAGAGGGAGAAAAGGAGTGGACCTAAGACAGACCTTTGGGGTACAACAACTGAGAGTGGGATAGCAATAGAGAAGGATCCATCAGAACAAACACTGAGTGATGGGAGAGATAAGAAGAGAACCAGGATAGCACAGAGCCCTTAAAACCAAGTGAGGACAAGCTATCCAGGAGAAGGTCGTGGTGAACACTGTCAAAAGCAGCAGAAAGGTTAAGAAGGATGAGGATTGAGTAAAGGCCCTTGGATTTTGCCAGGAACATATTGTTGTAAACTTTGGCAAGAGCTGTCAGATTGTAGAGGATCCAGAAGGGCTTGAGAGGAGAGAAAGTTGAGGCAACCGCATGTTCAAGTAATTTAGAAATGAAGGGGAGGAGGGAGATGGGTCAATAGCAGGACAGGTAGAGTCTAGTGAGGTTTTCTTGTGGAGAGGAGTGACCACAGCATGCTGGAAGACTGCAGGAAAGTTGCAGTGGAGAGCAATAAGTTGAGAATATGATAGATGGAAGGGACTACAGTGGAGGAGATGGACATAAGGAGATGGGTGGGAATAGGATCAGAGGAGTGGGTAGTGAGTTTGGATGAGTGCGCCTTACAGGATGTGGTATTGGCAGAGCAAGACTATCTAGAGCAGATGAGAATGCAGTTATAGGAAACTACAACCTCATCAACAGACTTAGATGAGATAGCAAAGGAAAGAGGAGGTGAGACAATAGTGGAGAGAGCTAATGGGTCGATAGCGTGAAGATTTCTAAAAAGGGTGGAGTAAACTTGGTGAGATTGAGGTGGGGAGTGATGAAGGGTGAAGCTGAGCAGGTGATTGTTAGATAAGGGAAGACGTGAGGCACAGAAATTAGAAGGTAAACAATTAGAGAAGAAAATAAGGTCAAGGCAGTGACCATGCTGGTGAGTGGGGGCAGTAGAGCAAAACTGGAGATTGAATAAGGATGTAAGGGAAAGGAGCTTTAAAGCATAAGGATCAGAGTTGTTATCAACATGAATGTTAAAATCACCAAGAATAAGGGAGGAGGAGATGAATCCAGAAAGAAGGAAAGCCGCGAGTCAAAGTCAGTGAGAAAGGTAGAGGTGGACTTGTCTGGGGGTTGATAAATAGTAGCTATCTGGAGAGGTTTTGGATTAAAAAGGCAGATGGTGTGGACTTCAGAGGAGGGAAAGGAGTGGGACTGAGGCAGAAAGAGGGGTTGAAATTGGCAGCAAGGAGAGAGTAGAAGCCCAATGCCGCCGCCACCACGGCCAGTGAGACAAGACATGTGGGAGAACTGCTAGCCACCGTGACAGAGGGCAGCAACTGCAAATGACTCATCAGGGAGGAACCAGGTCTCCGTTAAAGACAAAAGATGAAAAGCATTAGAGATAAAGAGATCATGGGTAAATGCAAGTTTATTAGAAATGGAGTCTACATTCCATAAGGCACATGAGAAGGGGGGAGGAGGGGGAAAGGAGAGGGGTATGGATGACATTGGAACAGTTGCATGAAGAACTGTCATGGGAGTGAGAGAAAATTCTAGGGGGGGGGGGCAGGATTGGTATTAGATCACCAGATGAAAGAAGAAGAAGAAGGAGCAGAAGAGCATCAAGGACAAGCTCCAAGAAGGGGCAAGCGATGAACTGGAGGACACAAGGCGCATACTTCATGCAAAAAATGCCCGATGTCTGAATGGAAGGCTACAGAACATTTGTATAGAGCTATAAGACATACGCAGCGCTGCACAGACACATGTAAAATACCGTCTCTGCTCATCAGAGCTTACAGTCTAGTCAAGATAGACAACACACTAGCTATAGACATGGGATAAAGCTAGGGGCAATGGTAAAGAAACACAAAGGAGATCAGGTAAAACAAGATCCAAAAGTGGCAGTGGAGAGGTGAGTTTTCAGCCTGGATTTGAAAAGAGTCAGAGAAGGTGCCTGATGTACAGACTCAGGTAGTTTGTTCCAGGCAGAAGGAGCAGCAGGGTGAAAGGAGCAAAGTCTGGAGTTAGCAGTAGAAGAGAAGGGCACAGAGAGAAGTGATTTGTCAGAAGAACAGAGTTCCCAAGGAGGGGTGTAGGGAGAGATAAGAGAGGAAAGGTACTGAAGAGCTGCAGAGTGAATGCACTTATAGGTCAGTAGGAGAAGGTTGAACTGGATGCAGAAATGGATAGGGGTAATATGAGCATGACGAGGCTGGCGGAAGATTAGTCATGCAACAGACTGTTGAACAGATTGAAGGGGAGAGAGATGATTCAGAGGGAGACCAGCAAGGAGTAGGTTACAATAGTCTAGATGGGAGGTGACTAAGGAGTAGATAAGTGTCTTAGCGGTGTGTTCAGAAAGGAATGGGCAAATTTTGTTGATGTAGAGAAAGAAAAGGCAGGTTTTAGCTATCAGTTGGATTTGTGTGGAGAAGGAGAGAGAGTAGTCAAAGACAACACCAAGGCTATAAGATAAGGAGACAGGGAGGAGTAAAGAGTAGTGGAAGTTCTGGAGACCACACCTTCAAAAGGATATAAACAGGATGAAGTCAGTACAGATAGTGGCTACTAAAATGGTCAATGGTCTTCAGTATTTTATTTATTTATTTAAACTTACTTTTATACTGTCTTTCTACTATTCAAAGCGATTTACAATTAACCAACTAAGCTAACAGGACCGTGAAGCACGATGGCTAGTTTTAGACCATAATACAGTAGTGATAGAAAATTGAAACTTACAGGGTCTGAAAACTTTGGATTTTTGAAGTGAATTCTATACACCAACAGGCTCAATGAAGAGCTGAATGTTATTGTTTGACCTCTGGGATTAGTATGTGGACACCTTTAAGAAAGAGGAATATGATGTCATCCTGTTTGTGTTATAGCTCTGGTTTGTTCATTAGGCAAGGCTATAGTGAATGTAACCATGCTGACATAGTGGGGACATGCCAGTCTTGGGATATGCTGAGGAGAGTGTTTTGTCTGCTACAATAATTTTTGGATGGTGTGAACATGGTGATTGATTCTGAAGATTGAACAGCTGACTTAAATCAACGAAACTCGAGTTGGGATCTTTGCATGGCCACCGACTGAAACGGTGTTTTGTAGTCGGGCAGTGTTGTACAGATAAGGGTGATTTTACTTGCAATGGAAATTGGCTTAAAAATATTTTTTTATGTAGTGGGCTCAATGATTGAGCTATGAGAAGGCATAAACAGCTTCAGAATTATTGCTGTTCTGTTCACCCCCTTCCTTCTGTGTCATTTGCTTATAAGCTATCACTTAGGGCTATTCGTGACTTCTCTGCCCATGTCTAATTTCCCGCAGGTTGTACGGGGAAATTAGATGGGGGCGGCTCAAGGGTGGAATCTGGGCAGAGTTTGGGCGGTCGCCGACCCTAGATGAATACGGCCGATTCTAATGTCGACCCTGTATGTCCAGGGCCGGTGACAAATGCGGGGAGGTTATTCCACCTCTGAGGTGGAATAACTTCCCTGAATGTGTTATATTGTCAATGCCAGGGCGCAGATGGGGCAGGGGGAGCCGGAGGAATAAGCTTTTCTTTCCGGCGGCTGGCATCGTGGCTCTGCAATGGAGCCGCGGTGGCATAGCAACATGATGCCATGGAGCTGCGGATCCATTGAAGAGCCATGACTGAGTTAGCTGGGAAGGTCCTGTACGTGCAGGCCAGAGTGAATCGCAGTCCCAGCCTGCACGTATAGGACTGTTCACGATCAGAATTGTGATCCCCTTTGTACGTCCGGCTCACACCGGATGTACAGAGGGGATCTACGTCCGGAATGGAATGAGACCCTTAATTTTTTTTTTATTATCAAGATTGAGCATTTTAGTTTTGGTCATGAATGTAATATTTTATGATTGTATGTCTAAGATGTCTGTTCACCGTTGTCACTGGGTATGTAAACTTCTAGGATGCGAGCCCTTCAAGCTGCCACTATCGAGATAGCAAATGATCCAAATAAATAAATGATTTGGGTAAGTTTGCCACTCTTCTGAGGTTCTGTATATTTATAGATGGCCTTTATGGGATGGTATGTTTGAGCTATAAGAACAGTTTTATTTTTTGAGCATATGTATTCAAAAGCATGAGATTGATATACATTTGCATGCGCCAATTGTGAGATTTCTTGTAAACGTAGTCAGGTTATCAACATCTGAAGTTGAAGTCAGAATGGGGGGAAGAAAGAAGTGAGTAAGAGATTAATGTACACTGAATCTATTAAAAATGTGGTTCTCAAAGCTGTCCTGGGGGACAGCCTGCTATATCCATGGAGATAATGCTTGCAGCAAAAAGACTGGATAGGAGTAGCCTAATTGTGAGCGCAACAGGCTAAGAACAAGAGTTCAAATCTCACAGCTGCTCCTTTTCTTCTTGGACAAGTCATTTAATCCTAATTGAATTTTTCCTGTAAAAAGGCAGGACCTAAATTCAGAATCCCATCCTTTCCATGCAATGGAGGCAATATATACAAATTTATCTCATGCATAGTCATTGTGACTCTCCTGACAATCCAAATGACTGGCACTATACCCTGGACGGGTTTGAGAACCTCTATATTACAGGAAAGAATTCAAGAAGAACTAAATTAAGTTCCATATTATAACAGAGTTCTGTCACAGCCCCTCCTCCTTCCAGCAATTTCCAATCCCACCTATGGATCCTCCTCCCCATCTCTCAGCCATCTACACTGCTTCCTAAAGTTCCTTCTCCTACCAGCTAGAGTACTTCTGTTTCCTCTTATGGATCCTCCTCCCCATCTCTCCTCCATCTACACTGCTTCCTACAGTTCCTTCTCCTACCAGCTACAGTACTTCTGTTTCCTCTTATGGATCCTCCTCCTCCCCCCATCCACATCTATCTCAGCTATCTACACTGCTTCCTACAGTTCCTTCTCCTACCAACTGCAGTACTACTGTTTCCTCTTATGGATCCTCCTCCCCTCCCCCATCTATCTCAGCCATCTACACTGCTTCCTACAGTTCCTTCTCCTTCCAGCTATAGTACTTCTATTTCCTCTTATGGATCCACCTCCTCCCCATCTCTCAGCCATCTACACTGCTTCCTAAAGTTCCTTCTCCTACCAGTACAGTACTTCTGTTTCCTCTTATGGATCCTCCTCCTCCCCCCCCCCACGTCTAAATCAGCTATCTACACAGCTTCCTACAGTTCCTTCTCTACCAACTGCAGTTCTTTTGTTTCCTCTTATGGATCCTCCTCCCCTCCCCCATCTATCTCAGCCATCTACACTGCTTCCTACAGTTCCTTCTCCTTCCAGCTATAGTACTTCTATTTCCTCTTATGGATCCTCCTCCTCCCCATCTCTCAGCCATCTACACTGCTTCCTAAAGTTCCTTCTCCTACCAGCTACAGTACTTCTGTTTCCTCTTATGGATCCTCCTCCCCCCCCCCCCCCCCCACCATCTATCTCAGCCATCTACACTGCTTCCTACAGTTCCTTCTCCTTCCAGCTATAGTACTTCTATTTCCTCTTATGGATCCTCCTCCTCCCCATCTCTCAGCCATCTACACTGCTTCCTAAAGTTCCTTCTCCTACCAGCTACAGTACTTCTGTTTCCTCTTATGGATCCTCCTCCTCCCCCCACCCACATCTATCTCAGCTATCTACACTGCTTCCTACAGTTCCTTCTCCTACCAACTGCAGTACTTCTGTTTCCTCTTATGGATCCTCCTCCCCCCCCCCCCATCTATCTCAGCCATCTACACTGCTTCCTACAGTTCCTTCTCCTTCCAGCTATAGTACTTCTATTTCCTCTTATGGATCCTCCTCCTCCCCATCTATCTCAGCCATCTACACTGCTTCCTACAGTTCCTTCTCCTTCCAGCTATAGTACTTCTGTTTCCTCTTATGAATCCTCCTCCTCCCCATCTCTCAGCCATCTACACTGCTTCCTAAAGTTCCTTCTCCTACCAGCTACAGTACTGCTGTTTCCTCTTATGGATCCTCCTCCTCCCCCCACCCACATCTATCTCAGCTATCTACACTGCTTCCTACAGTTCCTTCTCCTTCCAGCTACAGTACTTCTGTTTCCTCTTATGGATCCTCCTCCTCCCCCCATCCACATCTATCTCAGCTATCTACACTGCTTCCTACAGTTCCTTCTCCTACCAACTGCAGTACTTCTGTTTCCTCTTATGGATCCTACTCCTCCCCCCCCCCCCCCCCCCATCTATCTCAGCTATCTACACTGCTTCCTACAGTTCCTTCTCCTACCAACTGCAGTACTTCTGTTTCCTCTTATTGATCCTCCTCCTCCCCCCATCTATCTCAGCCATCTACACTGCTTCCTACAGTTCCTTCTCCTTCCAGCTATAGTACTTCTGTTTCCTCTTATGGATCATCCTCCTCCCCCCACCCACATCTATCTCAGCTATCTACACTGCTTCCTACAGTTCCTTCTCC
Source organism: Ichthyophis bannanicus (assembly GCA_033557465.1). NCBI lineage: Eukaryota > Metazoa > Chordata > Amphibia > Gymnophiona > Ichthyophiidae > Ichthyophis > Ichthyophis bannanicus. The sequence continues at coordinate 26,215,806 of CM066035.1, forward strand.
TACCAACTGCAGTACTTCTGTTTCCTCTTATGGATCCTCCTCCCCTCCCCCTACCCCCATCTATCTCAGCCATCTACACTGCTTCCTACAGTTCCTTCTCCTACCAACTGCAGTACTTCTGTTTCCTCTTATGGATACTCCTCACCCCCCCATCTATCTCAGCCATCTACACTGCTTCCTACAGTTCCTTCTCCTTCCAGCTATAGTACTTCTGTTTCCTCTTATGGATCCTCCTCCTCCCCCCACACACATCTATCTCAGCTATCTACACTGCTTCCTACAGTTCCTTCTCCTACCAACTGCAGTACTTCTGTTTCCTCTTATGGATCCTCCTCCCCCCCCCCACCCCCATCTATCTCAGCCATCTACACTGCTTCCTATAGTTCCTTCTCCTACCAACTACAGTACTTCTGTTTCCTCTTATGGATCCTCCCCTCCCCCACCCCATCTATCTCAGCCATCTACACTGCTTTCCTACAGTTCCTTCTCCTCCCAACTGCAGTACATCTGTTTCCTCTTATGGATCCTCCCCTCCCCCTACCCCCATCTATCTCAGCCATCTCAATTCTTTGCTTCGGTCTATACTGAGGAAGATGTAGGGATGTTACCCATGACTGAAGTGGTATTTAAAGGTGCGGAAGAATTGAAGGAAATATCGATACATCGGGAAGATGTCTTACAGCTATTAGATAAACTGAAGAGTAGCAAATCACCTGGGCCGGATGGTATACATCCAAGGGTGTTGAAAGAAATGAGATTGCAGAACTGCTATCAGTAATCTGTGAACTATCATTAAAATCATCTCTAATACCTGAAGATTGGAGGATCGCCAATGTAACACCAATTTTTAAAAAGGGTTCCAGGGGTGATCCGGGAAACTACAGACCGGTGAGCCTGACATCAGTACCGGGAAAAATGGTAGAAACCATCATAAAGAAAAAAATTACTCAGCATGTAGTCACAACCTAATGGGAGACAGCCAACATGGCTTTAGACAAGGAAGATCTTGTCTTACTAATCTGTTATGTTTTTTTGAAGGAGTGAATAAACAGGTGGACAAAGGTGAGTCGGTTGATATTGTGTATCTGGACTTTCAGAAAGCCTTTGACAAGGTCCTTCATCAGAGACATTTGGCAAAACTAAAGAGTCATGGGATAGGAGGCAGTGTACTATTGTGGATCAGGAACTGGTTAAAAGATAGAAAGCAGAGGGTAGGGCTAAATGGCCAATTTTCCCAATGGAGAAAGGTGAACAGTGGTGTACCCCAGGGATCTGTGCTGGGTCCGCTGCTTTTTGACATATTCATAAGTGACCTGGAAAGTGGAATAACGAGTAAGGTTATCAAATTTGCAGATGACACAAAACTATTTAAAGTTGTTAAAACCCAAGAGGATTGTGAAAAATTGCAAGAGGATCTTGATAAATTGGAAGACTGGGCATCAAAATGGCAGATGAAATTTAATGTGGACAAGTGCAAGGTTATGCACCTAGGGAAGAACAACCCAAACTATGGTTACACGATGCAAGGTTCCACATTAGGAACCACCACCCAGGAAAAAGATTTAGGCGTCATTGTGGATACCATGTTAAAACTCTCGGCCCAGTGTGCAGCGGCGGCCAAGAGAGCAAATAGAATGCTAGGTATGATAAGGAAAGGAATAGAAAATAAAACAAAAGATATTATAATGCCTCTATATCGTTCCATGGTGAGACCGCACCTTGAATATTGTGTGCAATTCTGGTCGCCGTATCTTAAAAAGGATATAGCGATTTTAGAAAAGGTACAGAGAAGAGACACCAAAATGGTAAAGGGGATGGAAGGATACTCCTATGAAGAAAGGCTAAAAAGGTTAGGGCCCTTTAACCTGGAAAAGAGACGGCTGAGGTGAGATATGATAGAAGTCTATAAATTAATGAACGGAGTGGAACGGGTAAACGTAGATCGATTGTTTACCTTATCAGAATATAGAAAGACTAGGGGACATGCAATGAAGCTACAGGGTAAACTATTTAAGACTAATAAAAGAAAAATATTTTTTCACTCAACGTGTAATCAAACTCTGGAATTTGTTACCGGAGGATGTAGTAAAGGCTGTTAGTGAAGCTGGGTTTAAAAAAAGTTTGGACAAGTTCCTGGAGGAAAGGTCCATAAACCATTATTAAGAAGTGACCGAAGATATCAATGCTTGACCCAGTACAAGCATTGTGGAACTTGTGTCACTTGGGGAAACTGCTAGTTATATATGACCTAGATTGGCCACTGTTGGAAACAGAATACTGGGCTTGATGGACCTTGGTCTGACCCAGTATGGCATATCTTATGTTCTTATGTTCTTATCTACACTGCTTCCTACAGTTCCTTCTCCCAACTGCAGTACTTCTGTTTCCTCTTATGGATCCTCCCCCCCCCACCCCCATCTATCTCAGCCATCAACACTGCTTCCTACAGTTCCTTCTCCTCCCAGCTACAGTACTTCTGTTTCCTCTTATTGATCCTCCTCATCCCCATCTATCTCAGCCATCTACACTGCTCCCTACAGTTCCTTCTCCTCCCAGCTACAGTACTTCTGTTTCCCCTTATGGATCCTCCCCTCCCCCCCCCCCCCCATCTATCTCAGCTATCTACACTGGTTCCTACAGTTCCTTCTCCTACCAACTACAGTACTTCTGTTTCCCCTTATGGATACTCCCCTCCCCCCACTCCCATCTATCTCAGCCATCTACACTGGTTCCTACAGTTCCTTCTCCTACCAACTACAGTACTTCTGTTTCCCCTTATGGATACTCCCCTCCCGCCACTCCGATCTATCTCAGCCATCTACACTGGTTCCTACAGTTCCTTCTCCTCCCAGCTACAGTACTTCTGTTTCCCCTTATGGATACTCCCCTCCCCCCACTCCCATCTATCTCAGCCATCTACACTGGTTCCTACAGTTCCTTCTCCTACCAACTACAGTACTTCTGTTTCCCCTTATGGATACTCCCCTCCCCCCACTCCCATCTATCTCAGCCATCTACATTGGTTCCTACAGTTCCTTCTCCTCCCAGCTACAGTACTTCTGTTTCCCCTTATGGATCCTCCCCTCCCCCCACTCCCATCTATCTCAGCCATCTACACTGCTTCCTACAGTTCCTTCTCCTACCAACTACAGTACTTCTGTTTCCTCTTATTGATCCTCCCCTCCCCCCACTCCCATCTATCTCAGCCATCTACACTGGTTCCTACAGTTCCTTCTCCTCCCAACCTCAGTACTTCTGTTTCCTCTTATTGATCCTCCTCATCCCCATCTATCTCAGCCATCTACACTGCTCCCTACAGTTCCTTCTCCTACCAGCTACAGTATTTCTGTTTCCTCTTATGGATCCTCCCCTCCCCCCACCCATCTATCTCAGCCATCTACACTGCTTCCTACAGTTCCTTCTCCTCCCAGCTACAGTACTTCTGTTTCCTCTTATGGATCCTCCTCCTCCCCCATCTAGCTCAGCTATCTACGCTGCTTCCTACAATTCCTTCTCCTCACAGCTACAGTACGTCTGTTTCCTCTTATGGATCCTCCTCCTCCCCCATCTATCTCAGCTATCTACACTGCTTCCTACAGTTCCTTCTCCTCCCAGCTACAGTACTTCTGTTTCCTCTTATGGATCCTCCTCCTCCCCCATCTATCTCAGCTATCTACACTGCTTCCTATAATTCCTTCTCCTCACAGCTACAGTACATCTGTTTCCTCTTATGGATTCTCCTCCTCCCCATCTATCTCGGCCATCTACATTGCTTCCTACAATTCCTTCTCCTCACAGCTACAGTACTTCTGTTTCCTCTTATGGATTCTCCTCCTCCCCATCTATCTCGGCCATCTACACTGCTTCCTATAGTTCCTTCTCCTACCAACTACAGTACTCTGTTTCCTCTTATTGATCCTCCTCCTCCCCATCTATCTCAGCCATCTACACTGCTTCCTACAGTTCCTTCTCCTCCCAGCTACAGTACTTTTTTTTCCTCTTATGGATCCTCCCCTCCCCCCACCCCCATCTATCTCAGCCATCTACACTGCTTCCTACAGTTCCTTCTCCTACCAACTACAGTACTTCTGTTTCTTCTTATGGATCCTCCTACTCCCCCATCTATCTCAGCCATCAACACTGCTTCCTACAGTTCCTTCTCCTACCAACTACAGTACTTCTCTTTCTTCTTATGGATCCTCCTACTCCCCCATCTATCTCAGCCATCAACAGTGCTTCATACAGTTCCTTCTCCTCCCAGCTACAGTACTTCTGTTTCCTCTTATGGATCCTCCCCTCCCCCCCCCCATCTATTTCAGCCATCTACACTGCTTCCTACAGTTCCTTCTCCTCCCTGTCTTGAAGGACTAGAAAAAGGGACTGTTACTTCTGGAGAGAGATCTGCAACTGTGAGTATATACTTCTGGTAATTTTCAAAAAGGAATTCTTTGTATTAAAGCTAATTAATCTGTGAACCCACTATTTTTTGTTAAATCAGTCAGGGCCTAGTAGCAGCAGTTTAAGTTTAAATTTAAAACACAAAGGAGAACTTTCTGGTTACATTTCATACCCAGCAGAGTGCTTGTAGTTTAAATTTAATAGTCACTCAGGGCCTAGTAACAGCAAAGTACTTTTAGTTTAAATTTAAAACACAGAAGAGAGCTTTCTGGTTACATTTGGAACACAGCAGAGAGCTTGAAGTTTACATTTAATAGTCACTCGGGGCCTAGCATCAGCAAAATACTTTTAGCTTAAATTTAAAACAAAGAAGAGAGCTTTCTGGTTAAATTTAGAACCCAGCAGAGAGCTTGTAGTTTAAATTTCATAAGATGTTAGAGCCTAGCAGCAGCTAAGAGCTATAATTTAAATCAAATCAGAATATAGCTTACCTCAGCAGCACAAGACAGGGTAATGTGTAGCAGCCCTGTTTTAATAAGTGTTATTTCCCTCCCTCCCTCCCCACGCCCACCCACCCCTGGGATAATCGTAGCTTTATAGGTACTTACACATCTTAAAAGGCAGGAGGTGCTCTCAGGTGAAGCTCATTACCCAAATCAGTCATACACTATGGACCTGAGATGAATATACCTTGTTCACCTGAAGCTTAACTAAACGTATTAGGTACAGTTTTATTAGTATAAATATCCATAGTAAGTAAAGAACTTAGATCTAAACACAAACTTAAAACTAAGATGCAGACAGCAGTCCAGCAGCGGGATGGGGGCTTTCCAGTCTTTTGCATTGAGTGTCACATGTATGATTTTCTCCCAGTTAGTGAGAGGTCATAAGAACATAAGATATGCCATACTGGGTCAGACCAGGGTCCATCAAGCCCAGTATTCTGTTTCCAACTGTGGCCAATCTAGGTCATATGTACCTAGCAATATCCCCAAGAGACACAAGTTCCACAATGCTTGTACTGGGTCAAGCATTGATATCTTCGGTCACTTCTTAATAATGGTTTATGGACCTTTCCTCCAGGAACTTGTCCAAACCTTTTTTAAACCCAGCTACACTAACGGCCTTTACTACATCCTCCGGTAACAAATTCCAGAGTTTGATTACACGTTGAGTGAAAGAATATTTTCTTTTATTAGTCTTAAATAGTTTACCCTGTAGCTTCATTGCATGTCCCCTAGTCTTTCTATATTCTGATAAGGTAAACAATCGATCTACGTTTACCCGTTCCACTCCGTTCATTAATTTATAGACTTCTATCATATCTCCCCTCAGCCGTCTCTTTTCCAGGTTAAAGAGCCCTAACCTTTTTAGCCTTTCTTCATAGGAGTATCCTTCCATCCCCTTTACCATTTTGGTGGCTCTTCTCTGAACCTTTTCTAAAATCGCTATATCCTTACATCTTACGTGTGCACTAGGTGCAAGGAGCTCTTTGCTCTCAGGGAACGAGTCCTTTCTCTAGAGGCTAAAGTAGCAGACTTGGAAAGCATAAGACAGACAGAGAGGTACATAGACGAGACCTACAGGGATATAGTCCTGAAGTCTCACCTCCAGTCTGGCAGCATCCCTGATACCATGGAGGAGAGAGGTCACGTGACAGGAGAGCATCACCCTGGTGTGGCAGGAAGTGATCCTGTAACTAGGACCTGTCCTCCAGGTGATGTAAAACCCTCTCGCACCGAGGAAGTTTCTCCAGGGACATGTGCCCATGAGGGAAGGGTTAGGACAGCCGTTATAGTTGGTGATTCGATCATTAGGCATGTAGATAGCTGGGTGACTGGTGGACGTGAGGATCGCCTGGTAACATGCCTGCCTGGTGCGAAGGTAGTGGACCTCACGCGCCACCTAGATAAGGTCTTAGATTGTGCTGGGGAGGAGTCTGCTGTCTTGGTACATATCGGTACCAATGACATAGGAAAATGTGGTAGGGAGGTTCTGGAGGCTAAATTTAGGCTTTTAGGTAGGAAGTTGAAATTCAGAACTTCCAGGGTAGCGTTCTCCGAAATGCTTCCTGTTCCACCCGCAGGACCCAAAAGGCAGGCAGAGCTCCGGAGTCTCAATGCGTGGATGAGACAATGGTGCAGAGATGAGGGTTTTGGATTTGTTAGGAACTGGGGAACATTCTGGGGAAAGGAGGGGCTCTTCCGAAGGGATGGGCTTCACCTTAACCGGGATGGAACCAGGCTGCTGGCATTAACCTTTAAAAAGGTGATAGAGCAGCTTTTAAACTAGATATTAGGGGAAAGCCGACAGTCGCCCAAGAGCGGATGGTTCGGAAGAATGTATCTTTGAAGGATACTACGAAAAGCAGAGAGGTTCCACAAAAGAGTAAAGTAGCCCAAATGCCCTCAAGTATGCAGCAGACAGAGCTTAAAGATCCCAAATTACCAATGTCTAACAATAGCCAAATTAATACGAATAAAATACATTCTCTAAAATGCTTGTATGCAAATGCTAGAAGTCTAAAAAATAAGATGGGAGAGTTAGAATATATAGCACTAAATGAAAGGATAGATATGATTGGAATATCAGAGACATGGTGGAAGGAGGACAACTAGTGGGACACTGTGATACCTGGGTACAAACTATATCATAATGATAGAGCTGATCAAATTGGTGGAGGGGTTGCTCTCTATGTTAGAGGGCATTGATTCAGAAAGGATTAAAGTTTTGCAGGAAACAAAATCTGCTGTAGAATCTATATGGATTGAAATTCCATGTAAAAGGGGGAAGGCAATGGCAGTGGGGGTGTACTATCGAGCGCCTGGCCAGAATGACCAAATGGATGATGAAATGCTCAAAGAAATCAAGGAAGCTAACAAAAGTTACAGCGCAGTAATAATAATGGGTGATTTCAACTACCCCGGTATCGACTGGGTCAGTATCACGTCAGGACATGCTAGGGAGATAAAGTTCCTAGATGAAATAAATGACTGCTTCTTGGAGCAGCTGGTTCATGAACCGACCAGAAGGGAAGCCATATTAGACCTAGTCCTTAGTGGAACACCAGATCTAGTGCAAGAGATAAGGGTGTTGGGGCCACTTGGCAATAGTGATCATAGCATGATCACCTTTGATTTAATTAGTGGAGGAGGGATAGTAAGGAAATCCACAGTACTACCTTTTAACTTTCGAAAGGGAGACTATGATAAAATGAGGAAAACAGTTAAGAAAAAACTAAAAGGAGCAGTTGCAAAGTTAAAGACGTACATCAGGCTTGGCTGTTGTTGAAAAATACTATCTTGGAAGCCCAGACCAGCTGTATTCCACGCTTTAAGAAAAGTGGAAGGAAGTCCAAAAAACTGCCAGCATGGTTTAAAGGTGAGGTCAGAGAGGCTGTTGTTGCCAAAAAAACATCTTTCAAGAAATGGAAAAAAGAGCCAAATGACGAAACCTGGAAACAACACAAGCACTGGCAAGTCAAATGCAAGGCATTAATAAGGCAGGCTAAGGGAGAATTTGAGAAGAAGCTTGCAGCGGAAGCAAAAACGCGAAGTAAAAACCTTTTCAAGTACATTCGTAGCAAAAAACCTGTGAGAGAGTCAGTTGGTCCATTAGATGATAAAGAGGTTAAAGGAGCACTAAGAGGCGACAAGGCGATAGCGTAGAGACTGAATGAATTCTTTGCTTCTGTCTTTACTGAGGAAGATGTAGGGATGCTACCCATGACTGATGTGGTATTTAAAGGTGAGGAAGAATTGAAGGAAATATTGATACATCGGGAAGATGTATTACAACTATTAGATAAACTGAAGAGTAGCAAATCACCTGGGCCGGATGGTATACATCCAAGGGTGTTGAAAGAACTGAAATATGAGATAGCAGACCTGCTATTAGTAATCTGTGAACTATCATTAAAATCATCTCTAATACCTAAAGATTGGAGGATCGCCAATGTAACACCAATTTTTAAAAAAGGGTTCCAGGGGTGATCCGGGAAACTACAGACCGGTGAGCCTGACATCAGTACCGGGAAAAATGGTAGAAACCATCATAAAGAATAAAATTACTCAGCATGTAGATAGTCATGACCTAATGGGAGACAGCCAACATGGCTTTAGACAAGGAAGATCTTGTCTTACTAATCTGTTATGTTTTTTTGAAGGAGTGAATAATCAGGTGGACAAAGGTGAGTCGGTTGATATTGTGTATCTGGACTTTCAGAAAGCCTTTGACAAAGTCCCTCATGAGAGACTTTTGGCAAAACTAAAGAGTCATGGGATAGGAGGCAGCAGTGTACTATTGTGGATCAGGAACTGGTTAAAAGATAGAAAGCAGAGGGTAGGGCTAAATGGCCAATTTTCCCAATGGAGAAAGGTGAATAGTGGTGTACCCCAGGGATCTGTGCTGGGTCTGCTGCTTTTTGACATATTCATAAATGACCTGGAAAGTGGAATAACGAGTGAGATTATCAAATTTGCCGATGACACAAAACTATTTAAAGTTGTTAAAACCCAAGAGGATTGTGGAAAATTGCAAGAGGATCTTGATAAATTAGAAGACTGGGCATCAAAATGGCAGAGGAAATTTAATGTGGACAAGTGCAAGGTTATGCACCTAGGGAAGAACAACCAAAACTATGGTTACACGATGCAAGGTTCCACATTAGGAACCACCACCCAGGAAAAAGATTTAGGCGTCATTGTGGATACCATGTTAAAACCCTCGGCCCAGTGTGCAGCAGTGGCCAAGAGAGCAAATAGAATGCTAGGTATGATAAGGAAAGGAATGGAAAATAAAACAAAAGATATTATGATGCCTCTATATCGTTCCATGGTGAGACCACACGTTGAATATTGTGTGCGATTCTGGTCGCCATATCTTAAAAAGGATATTGCGATTTTAGAAAAGGTTCCGAGAAGAGCCACCAAAATGGTAAAGGGGATGGAAGGATACTCCTATGAAGAAAGACTAAAACACTTAGGGCTCTTTAACCTGGAAAAGAGACGGCTGAGGGGAGATATGATAGAAGTCTATAAATTAATGAACGGAGTGGAACGGGTAAGCGTAGATCGATTGTTTACCTTATCAGAATATAGAAAGACTGGGGGACATGCAATGAAGCTATAGGGTAAACTATTTAAGACTAATAAAAGAAAATATTTTTTCACTCAACGTGTAATCAAACTCTGGAATTTGTTACCGGAGGATGTAGTAAAGACTGTTAGTGTAGCTGGGTTTAAAAAAGGTTTGGACAAGTTCCTTGAGGAAAGGTCCATAAACCATTATTAAGAAGGGACCCAGGATATCAATGCTTGAACCAATACAAGCATTGTGGAACCTGTATCTCTTGGGAAACTGCTAGGTACATATGACCTAGATTGGCCACTGTTGGAAACAGAATACTGGGCTTGATGGACCTTGGTCTGACCCAGTATGGCATATCTTATGTTCTTATGTTCTCCCAGCTATAGTACCTCTCTTTCCCCTTATGGATCCTTCTCCCTCCCATGTATCTCAGCCATCTACACTGTTTCCTACAGTTCCTTCTCCCCCCAACTACAGAACTTCTTTTTCCCCTTATGGATCCTCCTCCCCCCCCCCCCCCCCCATCTATCTCAGCCATCTACACTGCTTCCTTCAGTTCCTTCTTCTCCCAGCTACAGTACTTCTGTTTCCTATTATGGATCCCCATGTATCTCAGCCATCTACACTGCTTCCTTCAGTTCCTTCTCATCCCAGCTACAGTACTTCTGTTTCCTATTATGGATCCCCATCTATCTCAGCCATCTACACTGCTTCCTACAGTTCCTTCTCCTTCCAGCTATAGTACTTCTGTTTCTTTTTAAGGATCCCCCCACCGCCTCCCCCCCCCCCGCATCTATCTCAGCCATCTACACTGCTTCCTACTCCTACCAGCTACAGTACTTCTGTTTCCCCTTATGGATCCTCCTCCCCCCCATCTATCCCAGCCATCTACGCTGCTTCCTACAGTTCCTTCTCCTCCCAGCTACAGTACTTCTGTTTCCTCTTATGGATCCCCCCCTCCCCCCACCCCCATCTATCTCAGCCATCTAATCTGCTTCCTACAATTCCTTCTCCTACCAGCTACAGTACGTCTGTTTCCCCTATCACTGAACCTTCCTACAGCTCCTCCCTTCATGGGTGATCTGTCCCTTTCTACAGTTCCCCCTATCTCTGATCCTTCCTCAGCTCCTCCCTTCATGGGTGATCTATCCCTTTCTACAGTTCCCCCTATCACTGAATCTTCCTACAGCTCCTCCCTCCATGGGTGATCTGTCCCTTTCTACAGTTCCCCCTATCACTGAATCTTCCTACAGCTCCTCCCTCCATGGGTGATCTGTCCCTTTCTACAGTTCCCTCTATCTTTGATCCTTCCTACAGTTCCTCCCTTCATGGGTGATCTGTCCCTTTCTACAGTTCCCTCTATCTCTGATCCTTCCTACAGTTCCTCTCTTCATGGGTGATCTGTCCCTTTCTACAGTTCCCTCTATCTCTGATCCTTCCTACAGTTCCTCTCTTCATGGGTGATCTGTCCCTTTCTACAGTCCCCCTATCTCTGAATCTTCCTACAGCTCCTCCCTTCATGGGTGATCTGTCCCTTTCTACAGTTCCCCCATCTCTGAATCTTCCTACAGCTCCTCCCTTCATGTGTGATCTGTCTCTTTCTACAGTTCCCCTATCTATGATCCTTCCTACAGCTCCTCCCTTCATGGCTGATCTGTCCCTTTCTACAGTTCCCTCTATCTCTGATCCTTCCTACAGTTCCTCTCTTCATGGGTGATCTGTCCCTTTCTACAGTCCCCCTATCTCTGAACCTTCCTACAGCTCCTCCCTTCATGGGTGATCTGTCCCTTTCTACAGTTCCCCCTATCTCTGAACCTTCCTACAGCTCCTCCCTTCATGGGTGATCTGTCCCTTTCTACAGTTCCCCTATCTCTGAACCTTCCTACAGTTCCTCCCTTCATGGGTGATCTGTCCCTTTCTACAGTTCCCCCTATCTCTGAATCTTGCTACAGCTCCTCCCTTCATGGGTGATCTGTCCCTTTCTACAGTTCACCCTGTCTCTGAACCTTCCTACAGCTCCTCCCTTCATGGGTGATCTATCCCTTTCTACAGTCCCCCTATCTCTGATCCTTCCTACAGCTCCTCCCTTCATGAGTGATCTGTCCCTTTCTACAGTTCACCCTGTCTCTGAACCTTCCTACAGTTCCTCTCTTCATGGGTGATCTGTCCCTTTCTACAGTTCCCCCATCTCTGAATCTTCCTACAGCTCCTCCCTCCATGGGTGATCTGTCCCTTTCTACAGTTCCCCCTATCTCTGAACCTTCCTACAGCTCCTCCCTTCATGGGTGATCTGTCCCTTTCTACAGTCCCCCTATCTCTGATCCTTCCTACAGCTCCTCCCTTCATGAGTGATCTGTCCCTTTCTACAGTTCACCCTGTCTCTGAACCTTCCTACAGCTCCTCCCTCCATGGGTGATCTATCCCTTTCTACAGTTCCCCCTATCTCTGAACCTTCCTACAGCTCCTCCCTTCATGGGTGATCTGTCCCTTTCTACAGTTCCCCCATCTCTGAATCTTCCTACAGCTCCTCCCTTCATGGGTGATCTGTCTCTTTCTACAGTCCCCCTATCTCTGAACCTTCCTACAGTTCCTCCCTCCATGGGTGATCCAACCCTTTCTACAGTCCCCCTATCTCTGAACCTTCCTACAGCTCCTCCCTTCATGGGTGATCTGTCCCTTTCTACAGTTCCCCTATCTCTGATCCTTCCTACAGCTCCTCCCTTCATGGGTGATCTGTCCCTTTCTACAGTTCCCCCTATCTCTGAACCTTCCTACAGCTCCTCCCTTCATGGGTGATCTGTCCCTTTCTACAGTTCCCCCTATCTCTGAATCTTCCTACAGCTCCTCCCTTCATGGGTGATCTGTCCCTTTCTACAGTTCCCCCTGTCTCTGAACCTTCCTACAGCTCCTCCCTTCATGGGTGATCTGTCCCTTTCTACAGTTCCCCCTATCTCTGATCATTCCTACAGCTCCTCCCCTCACAGGTGATCTGTCCCTTTCTACAGTCCCCCTATCTCTGATCCTTCCTACAGCTCCTCCCTTCATGGGTGATCTGTCTCTTTCTACAGTCCCCCTATCTCTGATCCTTCCTACAGCTCCTCCCTTCATGGGTGATCTGTCCCTTTCTACAGTTCCCCCTATCTCTGATCCTTCCTACAGCTCCTCCCTTCATGGGTGATCTGTCCCTTTCTACAGTTCCCCCTATCTCTGATCCTTCCTACAGCTCCTCCCTTCATGGGTGATCTGTCCCTTTCTACAGTCCCCCTATCTCTGATCCTTCATACAGCTCCTTCCTTCATGGGTGATCTTTCCCTTTCTACAGTTCCCCCATCTCTAAACCTTCCTACAGCTACTCCCCTCACAGGTGATCTGTCCCTTTCTACAGTTTCCCCTATGTCTGAGCCTTCCTACAGCTCCTCCTCGTCCCTACCCTCCTCTGAAGCTTACTAGAGTTTCTGTTTTTCCCAGAAAATCCTTTGGTTCCTCCTCACCAGTGTTCAAACCTTCCGGAGGTTTCCTTACTAACCATCTTTCAGCCTTCCAGTAGTTCCTCTCATCAGCGATGAGCCATCCTTTCCTTTTCCTGCATTTATAAATCATTTCCCAGTCATCTCCAGCCCAGCTTAATCAGAACCTTCAACAGTGCCCCTCTTGTCTATCCTTTTTTAAATTTTCCTACAACTCCCCAATCAGAAAGTGATGTGTGCCTTCCCAGATCTCCTCCTTTCTCTATTATCTCTGCTCCTGTTTAAACAATCTGTAGCATATTTTAGTACCTGAATACGGACAAAGACTGATGTGCTCTTCGAGGGTAGCCCCTTGTCACTGGCTTTCACAGTAAAGAAGTATTCAGGCCTCTCAGTTCGGTGTAGCACTGTAGCTGTGCGAAGCTCTCCTGAGACTGGATTAATGCTGAAACGCTCTGCCCAAGACCCTAATAAGAGGGAGGAATAGATTACATCAAAAATACATCCCTTCCATAAGGGAAATACAAGAAAAGTTTGTAGTAAAGATATGTCATATGACTACCACTAAATCCAAGTCAGTTTCTTCTGTAACAGCCTTTAGATATAGACTTTATTTCCCATATTACAGGCAATAGTATACACAGCTTTCCAGATGTTACCCTTTTTTCCAATTTCTAGTTATAGCTAGGCCCAACTCTTGGAATGCCCTATATAATAGACTGGCTCTGAGCAGTTTTGGGAAACTACAACTAGTTCACACAGCTATTAAACTTATGTGACTCCTCTCATATTAGAAGGTCATTGGCTCCCTATGGCGTATAGGATTAAATTCAAAGTCCTTGAGTAGTGGCCAACCAGTGTGCCTCTGCTCATGTACTAGCAACGGCTTATGGCTGCCAGAAGGCAAGTTGTTGTCTATTCCACCACCTGTACGGGCCTGCCTGGAGTGTAAGCGTAACTCAGCAGCCGCCTATATTCTGATGTCCATGTTATGGAAGTCAATAGTTTGTTAACTGGAAATTTAAAGCAGGACTTTCCCATGGCTTTTAGGATGAAGTAGGTGGGTGTGTAGCTGGAGACATTCTGCTGCAGCAAGTTTCTTCTTATTATTTCTGGTACTATTTGAATATGAATGTATTGCAAATAGCTCTGATATTTGTGTTATGTATATTTTTCATTTTTTTTTCTTGTAAGCCATTCTAGGTTCTTAATTGACTGTGAGAGGATATCAATAAATAAACAACAGTACTTTTTTGGGAACCTGACTGGTATTTGTGATCTGGATTGGCCACTGCTGGGCTGAAAGACCTTGGTTTAACTCACTATGGCATTTCTTATGTTCTTATAGAAAATGAAGAATAAACATAAACCTACTTATCTGAGGCCTTTTACTTACCTTAGACTTTGCCCACTCACCCCTTTCCATCCTGATTTTAAGCCCTCATCAGTAAATTAGCCAATCTGTTGCTTCTCCCCTGCCCATCTCTGCTCAGCAGCCTTTGGAAGATCATCCCATGGTCAGGAAGTCAAAACACTCTCATTGACAGCATCCATTAATTTCCTTTCCTGGAGTCCTGCTAGACCAGTCCAGGACCCGCCCCCCTCTTGCTTCTCTTGGATAGCCTTCTCCGCAGAGCCGTACCAGAATACGCCTGCTCGTCTGTCTTGTGCTTCATGATACCTTTGGATGTATGTACAGAATTGTAACTCATTGTATATAGTTGCACCGTTTGGTGCCATCCAGTGTTTGGCTTTGCCGGTACAGTTGTTCCTTTTTGCTGAGTTGAGTGATGGCGTTTCATTGCTTTTCCAGGGGTATGCTGAAGGAGACCCCTAGGGGAACCAGTATATGTATCAGTGCTGAGGTCGCTGAAGCTTCTGGTGCTTTTTCTTTCTCCAACATCTGCTGGCAGGGGGACATAACCCACTAGTCTGGACAGGTCTAGGAGGATGAACTGGAAAGACTTAGGTCTATATTTTGGAACGACCTTACCTTTACAATAACCTATAACTAGATTGGTTATGATGGGTCCGATATTCAGTGCCAGCAGCTAGCGTTGCTAGAACAGTTGGCTACTGGCGCTGAACGTAAAACCCAGATATTCAATGATGGAGCCATATGGAGGCTCTGAATCTGCCCGAATTGCTGCAAATCTAACCGGGCAGCAGCAATATTCAGCTGCTGGAGGGTTAGCTTCTGCGGCAAAAGTTAGGCCTGTGTTTCCTGCGCCTGACTTTAACCGCACATCGCTAACCGGTCAGTGACTCGATATTACTGCTGCCTGGTTAGAGATGGCTGCTACCCCGGAAAGCCATCGGCATGCCCTACGCTCACTGCTTATTTATTTATTTATTTAAGCGGCTTTTCTTTACCGCCCCTTCCAGAGATCAGGGGCGCATTACATTAAACAAACCGATTACAGGGAACAATTATTACAAACCAAAAAGCGGTTTAACTATGTACACTTACAGAATAACCATTCAACTATGTACAAAGCAACTTCCTGTATCAGGAAAATTAGATGGGGATCATTAACTATATACATGTATGTATGGGTTGCAGAAAGACAGGAGTAACAATTCAGTCATTGCTGTTAAAGTATTCAGTAAAAAGAAGCGTCTTTAGCTCTTTCCGAAAGGTCTGTAGGTCTTTGATTGACCTGATGGGGTCTGACAGAGAGTTCCATAGTGTTGGAGCAATATAAGTAAAGGCTCTGTTGCTGGTCATTTGCTTAGCATCGGGGAGGGCAGTTCTGACAGATGCAGCTATATCCTGCGCTGAATATCCTGCAGAGTTGCATTTACATGGTGTAAATGCCTTTGAATACTGCCCCCCACCCACCCGCTCCTCTTTTCCATACCTGGTGGAAGCAATTAAAATGCACCTGAAATTATGTGTTTCTTATGCTGCTGCTCTCATTTACGAAGTCCATTTTATTATGATTGTATTCCTGCAAAAGTTTTACGTAAGAGTAAACCACCAAAGACTGCATTGCAGAAACGTAAGGCATCAAAAAGGCTAGAGTGGGAGTCAATTTCCAGTCTTCTCTTTTTCACCAAGGTTGCAAATGGATAAGAAGTTAAGTGATGTGAGTTCAACTACACTGGTTGGAAATTCAACAAGAGCTAGTTGCCCTCCTCTGGTTGGGGGTGCTAGTTCCTTAATGATTGTTTGCAAAGATTTAGTATAGGAATATTCTTTCTCTGTCTGAAGAGTAGATGTGTTTTCCTGAGGCAATTGTGGGAGGTCCCAGGATGTCTCCTGCATAGTTTCATTGGGAGGGGGCAATAGACTTCACAATTCGTGGGACTGGCTGAGCGGTAACTGCAGGGCATTTGGTATGATTCAGGAGACTGCCCCACTTCTGAGAGGGCTGGAAGGCTGCTGAGATGAGGTACTGGAGCCTCGGGAAAGTAGAGGCAGCAGCTGAGAAGATGGGAGGGACATTGGCTGTGTCCTGCACAGATTTTGTTAGGAGGTTAAAGAGGGCTGTTTGGTCCAATGCTATGGGAATGAAGGCTCGGTCTTGTTTGTATGGCATGGAACTAGGGGGTGTTTTTGAGCTTTTACTGTCTGAGGAGGACAGATGTGGCTCCAGATGTTTTTCCTTTTGGAAGTGTTTACCTGACACTTTTCCATTGGGAATCTGACTTCTGCTTGTTTTTTTCTGTTGTTTTGGTCCTACCTCAGGAGGAGCTGTGGATGTAGAAGTATCCCGTGTCTTTAAGAGTATGACGTATAAGACGCTGAACCTCTTCTAGGAACCAAAGTGTTAGCATGTTAAAATGTTTTACTAAGTCACGCTTATCGAGTTTATTTGGGTAATTTTAACAGAAAGTTTGGTCAGTGTATGATCAGTCATGGAATATATGAACCAACGTTTTTGAATGCCCTCCCCTGACGTAGATGGTGTACTTTCATTTTCGAAACGTGGATGCATGCAGGAATTTCAGGGTGAAATTTGAGCTGAAGTTTTCTTGGGCTCTATGACATGCAAGTTTTTATTATAACATTTGGAATTACTAAAAAAAATTTCATAAGATAATTTGAGCAGTTGGGTTTAGAAATTAAAATAAAGGGGGGCGGAGCTTGCCACTGAACAGAATGGACGCCTGAATTTTTGCTCCCGTTGCTGCCCAAGAATCCTGAACATATCTCGGCATTAAATTGATGCTTGTACCCCCTTCCTACATCACTAACATTGGAATATTGCTGGATGGCGTCCCTGAAGCCTGCCCGGCTGGAATTTCAGCAGGGATCCGGCTCAGCAGCGAAACGATCTAAACCCGAAGTAGGTTCCCCGCAGAAAATGGCCGCGGGAGAGAAGGAGGGAGTGATTACCGGTGGCCTACGCGAAGTGTTGCAGGAGTTGAAATGCGTTAAAGAAATGATTGCAGCTAATTCTAGTTCACTGAATATGATCCAGGAAGATCTAATGGAGGTAAAAGAGAAACTCCTCACCATCACCACTCGACTTAACGCAGTTGAGTTGCAAACTCAAAAGCATGGCGCTGCATTAGAGCAATTGGGCCCTCTGGTCAAACGAGTTAGGCACATAGAAAGTCAGATTGAAGATCAAAACAACCGTGCCCATAGAAATAATATCCGACTAGTTGGAGTCCCTGAAGGCGCCGAAGGCACCGATCCGATCGGATTTTTGGAGAAAATCTTGCCGGAGATGCTGCAGCTTGTCTTTGCAAGGCCTTTTGAGCTGGAACGGGCCCACCGAATCCCCACACACAAGGCTGAAAATACCCGATACCCACGCCCTCTCATCATGAAAGTATTGAGATACCCACAGGTCCTACAGATTTTTCAAGCTGCACGGAAAGCTGGATCGCTGCAAATTCAAGGACACAAAGTGGCACTCTATCCGGATTTGAGCAAGCAGACGGTAGATCGGAGGAAAGCGTTGCTGGCCTGCAGACCCATGCTGCAAAGTGCACAGGCAAGATACGGGCTGTACTACCCAGGAACCATGCGGGTCACGCTACATAATGAAACGAGGAATTTTGTTGAAGCTGAAAAATTGAAAACTTTCCTCCAAGAAAAATGTGGAATGGAAACCTGAGGTCATAATTGTGGTCACTCTCACTGCGTAGAGAATTCAACATACATTCAGGGGGTGCGGCCGTGCGTTCTCGCAAATTGTAGAACGCCTTTAAGCCTAGATAAACACTACACTGACTGCATTTTTGTTGTTCTAATTAGATTTAATAGCCAGATACTTCTGTTAAAATGTATGGGTGGCAATGGGAGGTCGGGGTTGGTTTCTGTTTAAGTGGATTGTGTTCACCTTAGCGAACTATGTTTGCCAGTTGTGCAGTTAAATGTGTCAGTCCAGTCCAGTGCAAAGCCCTCCGCATACACAAAAGTGCAAGTGCAAAGCAGACCTATCCATTCGATAGATTTCACCTATAAGATAGCCCATTCCAGTGCTGATGTCTGGTGACCTCCTAATACTTTCATTGAATGTAAAAGGCATTACAGGCCCTGTCAAACGAAAGAAGATCCTAGCGTACTGTCAACAAAAAAAAGCGGATATTGCCCTCTTGCAAAAGACGCATTTATCAGATACCGAATCTCAGAAAGTAACCTCTAAATACTTTCAGGTGGCGGCCTCGGCCTCTTCCACACAACGCAAAGGGGGGGTAATAATATTAGTACGCAAATTTCTGCAACCTGCCATTACAGACACACAGACTGATCCGCTGGGTCGATGGGCCAGAGTGACCATGAAAATAAATCAACAGCTCTATACATTCTTTAATATTTATGCACCCAATCTGGACGATCCTAACTTCTTTAAACTGATAGCTAAAGAAGTTACAGCCGCAGCTCACACCAATATCATAATAGGGGGCGACTTTAATGTCATTTTGGATCCACTGTTAGATCGCACACCCTATCGAGCTGTAGACAAAGTCAAATCACAGGCGATTCTCAAAGGAATCATAGCAGAGCTCCATTTGGTAGACCCGTGGCGACTACTTCATCCCCAAGAAAGAGACTATACATTTTACTCTATCCCCCATAACATCCAAACAAGGATCGATTTCTTCCTGCTGTCTACAGAGATGATGCAACAAGTGCTGGCCGCAGAGATATATGCTGCAACGGTATCGGATCATGCCGCTATCTCCCTAGTGCTGGATACCAAATGTATACAACACGTTCCACCTAGATGGACATTTGATAAATCCCTGCTTGCAGATGACTCCCTCATACATCTACTGACCGGGGAAATTGAGACCTATTTTAAGTATAACACACCCGCTGATACCTCCATTTGGAGCTGGTGGGAAGGTTTTAAAGCGACAATGCGAGCTCACATTACCACTTATACCATTAGGCGGCGTAAAGCCAGGAAAAAGGAAAAGGATGAGCTGGAACTCCAAATAAAAGCCGGGGAAAGACTACTTACCAAAAGAGCCGACTCAATGATATTGATTAGACTCCAAAAACTGAGATACCAATATAATGCTATCCTCAACAAAGAAGCAATAAGTAGCGTCCAGCTACAACGTAGTACATACTACTATGAAAGCAACCGCTCTGGATCCCTGTTAGCTCGGCAACTCAAACCAAAGAGCTGCAAGACCTCTATAGCAGCGATGCAAGATAAAACCGGGGGCCTTCTGTTGAGACCTGATAAAATACTTGACCGCTGTAAGGAATTCTATGAGGAATTGTACCGATCGGATACCCAATGTAGTGACAAAGCCTTTGAAGATTTTGTCTCCAATATAGTAGGACCCACACTGACCAGTCATCAAAGCCGAACGCTGGAACAAGAGATCTCTGTGACCGAAATACAGGATGCGATCAAGCAGATGGCCCGTGGCAAAGCCGCTGGTCCAGATGGCATCCCACTGGAATTCTATAATAAATATCATACTCAATTGGCTCCCATGCTACAGATCTACTACAGTGGCCTGCACGATGAATCCCCAGAGGTTGGTGCCTTAGCAGAGGCCGTGGTGGTAATTCACCCGAAGCCGGGCAGGGATCCACAAAAGATAGAGAACTACAGACCCATCTCCCTCCTAAACTCTGATTATAAGATCTATGCTAAAGTGCTTGCTAACCGATTAGGACGGATCTTAAAAGATTTGATACATGAAGATCAATGCGGATTTATACAAAATAGATCCACTACGGATAATGGGAGACTATTGGCGCATGTACTGACTTCTGCCAAAACTATGGCCGAGCCCCTGATAGGGTTAGCATTGGATGCCGAAAAGGCCTTCGACCGACTGGAATGGTCCTTTTTATTTCGATCCCTGCGTTGGTTTGGGATAGGAGAGAAATTCCTAAAAAGCATTGAGTTGTTATACACCAAACCCACAGCTCGAATAGTGGTTAACTCACACCTCTCAGCCCCCTTTCAGTTGCAAAGAGGAACCAGACAGGGCTGCCCTCTGTCCCCGATGCTTTTTAATTTAGCCCTGGAACCTTTGCTGATAGCGATCCGACAGAAGGAAAGCATAAAAGGAATTGGGTTAGCTGATGGTCCCTGTAAATTGTCACCATATGCAGATGACCTGCTCATTTTCCTGCAACCATCAGACCTTCCTGAAACACTGCAGCTTATTGATACTTATTCAGCGATATCTGGATATAAAGTAAATCTGAATAAGACAACAATCATTCCTCTGAATGATCAGGTCAGCGAAGAAATGGCGCGTGGATATCCCTTTCAATATGAGAAGTCGTCCTTTAGATATCTGGGAGTGACCTATGGTACCACTTTGGATGAGACTATAGCGCTCAACATTAGGGCGTGTCAAGAAATCGTACATGATAACATCTGCAGGTGGACCCCCCTACACTTGAGTTGGTGGGGCAGGCTAGAGACGATAAAAATGATGTTGGTACCTAAACTCAGCTATATATTAAGCATGATCCCCCTGCGATTCCCGTCAGCTTTCTATAAGAAAATAAATAGTCAGCTGATAGCTTTCTTATGTAACAACCGAGTACCTAGAATAGCCGCGTGGAAATTGAAGTTGCCTAGAGCGCAAGGAGGTGTTAATTTCCCAGATCTCGGGTGGCTGCACACCGCCTCTATTTTGAAACAGGGTGCTCAATGGGTCGACACTGAAGACATGGATAAGGGGCCTAGATGGTTGAATGTGGAGCGTGCTTTACATTCTCCCCTGCCTGCACGGCTGATGGTTGGCACAGTGGTAGACCTGACTACACCACATAATGCTATTATGCGGGAAACACAGCTTGCCTGTCGACTATTGGCATCATGTATCGATGGAGGTGAAGACTTCACCGCAGATATGCCCTTGTGGCTGAATCCGCGCTTTATCATTGGAGGGAAGCCTGTCTTATGGAAAAAATGGGTGGAACAGGATCTTATAACCATCAGACAACTGATCAGTGGAAATGCTTTTAAAACCTTTGACAGTTTAAGAACGAAATTTGGATTGCCTAACGCATGCTATTTCCAATGGTGTCAGCTTCGACACTGCTTGAGCAAAGCGGGAGTGTCACCGGTCTTGCTACGTACCGGATGGCCATTGCGACAGAAGCTCCAAGAACTGCAAACAGATACTAAAGCTGTTTCGAGATGTGTAGCGATTCTCCGTTCCAAAAGTGACAAGATATGCACTAAGATACAGTCGGTGTGGGCTACTGAAACCGGTGATGATATAGCTCCAGAAAGTTGGGACACTTTTTGGGGGACTCAAATACGTATCACAAGAGCTGCGTCTCTCACACAATCTATGTACTTTATAGCACATCGGGCGCATATTACACCGGTTAAGAAAATGAAATGGACACTGCAGGAGGGAAATCGATGTTGGTCCTGCAACATGGATATTGGGACACTGGCGCATATGTTGTTCCATTGTAAATCCCTGGAAATATATTGGAATAGAGTATGGGAACGCATATCACAAATCCTCAACCTTCAAACTCCTATCTCTTATCGGATAGTAATATATAAATCCATAGCTCTGGAACCTACTTTGATGAAATGGGATAGTCAACTACTGGACTTAATGCTCGGGATAGCGCTTAAAATAGTTTTAATACACTGGAAGAATCTTGACAAAGCTTGTTTTGAGCATTGGTGGAGTCTCTTAATCCTACACAAGACCTACGAAGAACTTTATATAGTTAAAAACCCATGGTCTGGTAAACTGAGTAAGAAATGGACAGCTCTGCAAAGCTATGTTTAGTGAAGGCGATTGGTGGAGTCTACTTTGTGGAATGGTACCTGCTACAACCACATTGAGCGGGGGGGGGGGGGGTGGCGTGCTGGCATGGACTGATACTGGTTCTTGTTAAAGTTATTGTATTGTCTTGTTAAAGTTATTGTATTGTTTTGTTATTTTGATTAATAGCATCTGCTTGGATCCTGCTATGTTAATGACCGTTTATACTGTTGCTACATGTGTTCAAAATGAATAAAAAAAAAAATTAAAAAAAAAAAAAATAATAACAACGAAAGAATTCAAAAAGGCAAAAAAAAAAAAAAGAAATTAAAATAAAAAGACTTTAGATGAGAAGGCAAATGTATACCGATGCACTCTCAACCTGATTTGGGGCCGACAAAAATATTTTCCTTTTCTGATACCTACATATAAATATGAGGCACAATTAGCTTTATAATCATAGATGTATCTGGGACTTTTCAGTCAAGTATATGTGTGATAGATCGCATTGGGATGCAATGATGGCCGGACTGCATAGCCATTGATTGATGGTTATCTGAATTCAAAAAAGCATGGGACAAACACAGAGGATCTCTAAAGGAAAAAAGGGGACTGTTGTAGTGGTTGATATGGAAGGACACACTAGATAGGCCATGTGATCGTTTTCTGTTGACATTTTTCTATGTTTCTATGTTTACAGGTTTCATTTATGTTTCTGTATAGATTTTTCTTTTGTTGAAATTTAATAAAAACACTTGGACTAAATATCGACTTGTAAATACTTAACACGCTTTATTAAATAGTGCAAAACATGGCCTGCACTAAGGCATAAGTATCATGTGCAAAAGATAAACTTTTCTTTTGATCCCCTCCGCAATATCCATCATAAAAGTTTTGAACAGAACCGATCACAGGACCTAACTTTGAGCTGCACCACTGAATCTGTTTCCACGGTGTGAATTTTATTTACCACTGTTCTCTCTTGTCTATTATAAGAGGCTTGTTTCCTGCTTAGTTATTAAGTGTCACAGCTCTGTGCGGGTCCTTCCTTTGTCAGCCCTGAACCCCATTTCTACCTGTCAGGGAGTAGATGACTGTTCCATTCTCGCCCTCATCCGGATCCTTAGCCTGCAGGGTGCTTATAAATGTGCCAGAAGATTTTCCCTCCAGCACCTGCAAAAGAAAATAAGTTAGAGAAACATTTAGGTTATGAAAATGTAGCCACACATATGTAGAGACCCTTTGGATAGCACCATTTTGAATAGCAGAGACCTCCAGTGGTCCTACTAAATTACTACTACTACTACTACTACTACTGAGCATTTGTATAGCGTTACAAGACGTACACGTTATCAGAATATAGAAAGACTAGGGGACATGCAATGAAGCTACAGGGTAAACTATTTAAGACTAATAAAAGAAAATATTTTTTCACTCAACGTGTAATCAAACTCTGGAATTTGTTACCGGAGGATGTAGTAAAGGCTGTTAGTGTAGCTGGGTTTAAAAAAAGGTTTGGACAAGTTCCTGGAGGAAAGGTCCATAAACCATTATTAAGAAGTGACCGAAGATATCAATGCTTGACCCAGTACAAGCATTGTGGAACTTGTGTCTCTTGGGGAAACTGCTAGGTACATATGACCTAGATTGGCCACTGTTGGAAACAGAATACTGGGCTTGATGGACCTTGGTCTGACCCAGTATGGCATATCTTATGTTCTTATGTTCACAGCGCTGCACAGACACATGTAAAAGATGATCCCTGCTCATCAGAGCTCACAATCTAGTCAAGACAGACAACCCAGTAGCTGTAGACAGGGATACATCTAGGGGGAGTGGTAAGGAAACACAAAGGAGAGCAGGTGAGTCATGACCTGAAAGTGGCAGGGAAGAGGTGAGTTTCCATGTAATCTGGAGATGAACTAGACATTTTCCAGAACAGGGGAGGGTATCCTACCCGGATATATCATGCTGGGAGGGGAAAATCTGACTCATATATAAATCCTCCCTATCTTTGGCAGTTGGCCACTGTATCATGAATAGGGAGTGAGCAGTCTGCCCCAAGGGGGCAAGTGCTGGTGGCTCATACCATCCTGAGGAAGCCACATGCCACAGAGTAGCAGAGGAGAGAGCAAAGGGAAGGAACAATGTTTGGGGTTTAAGCCTCCTGCTTAAATTCCCGTGTGACTGTGCAAACCCTGCAAGCTCCTCTCTAGCTCAAGAGGAGAACGGCTCTAACTGTGGCAAGGAAACGGGAGGATCCAGAGTGCAGCAACGTCTTACAAAGGAAACGAGGCAGGGCAAGAGAAGGAGAGTTACCCAATGGAGACGCTTGCAATATAAATTTCCAGCACCAAACAATGAGTAATAAAGACTAAATGTCTTCTACTCTAATGGAGGAAGAAGAGCAGGAGAGAGAGTTCTGTTTCCATTGGGTTTTCTATTTGTACTTTTTCTATTGTTATCAATGACCCTAAAGGTCTTTATTTATTTATTTATTTAAAAGGATTTATATACCACTATCATGAAATCAAAGCGGTTTACACATCAAACAAATCAAAAGGTGCGTGGGTGCGAGCATGCAGTTAGAATTGACAGTGTAAAAGATGCTTGCGGGGTGAGCTATATACAATGAGATCTATGTACAGGAACTATTTACATATTGCAGGAAGGGGGAGGTGGGGGGCAGCTTGGATAGGAGGTGAGGTAGGGCGAAGAGAGGGCCGTCGGTCAAGTCAGGTGATGTCCTTATAATGTTCTGTGAAGAGAGTCGTTGTGAGCATCTTTCTGAAGTCCTTGAGGTCTGTATTTAATCTCAGGTTGTTGGGGAGTGAGTTCCAGAGTGCTGGCGTGGCCATGGATAATGCTCTTCTTGAGATATCCTTTAAGTAAACCCTTTGCTTCAGAACACATATCTAGCTGGACAAAGGAGAAGAAGTGAGTGAGTGAAGTTCTATGTGTCAGAGGTCTCCCAGTGTATACTGGTCCCATTCAAAGAACCCACTAAATTATTGCTCAAGAGTAGACCGACAGATTGCATTGCTCTTGAAGGCTGTGTAACTATCTGCCAAGCAATGGGTGCAGGACTATTATTTATTTTTTAACTGTTTTTTATACCGCCCCTTCCAGCGAACAGGGGCGGTTTACATGGAACAATAACTTGAAGATACATGGAACATGGAACATCTTTAATAACATAAATGGAACTAGGAACTACAGTGGTGTGCAAAAGTCTGGAATCACTTCTAAATTTGATGTTTTTTCAAATTCGTGACCTTATATCTTAAATTCTTTTTCCTCCCAGTGGCTTTTTCTGTGTATCTCATGATAAGTGATAGATTTGACCATTAAGACCAACTTTTAGCATTGGTTTGGCCCTTATTTTTTGAGTTGGTTCCCCATAGTTGTCCTGTTGATAGATTTTCTGTGAAAATCGTGTAATGTACATCGTTGGCCAACGATATATTATTGTAAGTATGCTTTAAAATATTATGGACGCACGCCAGATTTCCTTCGAATTAATGTATGTGGCCTTGAAAAAGGCCATATTTGTGAGTCAGTGATGGCTCAGTATTTGATGGGCCACCCTTTGTTCTTGATCACCTGACTGCACCTTGTCGGCATTGAATGAACCAGTCTGACAAGGTGATAATTGGTGACAACGCGGTTCCAAGCTGCAATGAGTGACTCAATCAGCTCACGCTTTGATGTCGGATGCCTCTTGGATATTTCCAAGGCCACCTTGTGCCACACGTTCTTGATTGGATTCAGATCTGGAGACTGGGCAGGCCAGTCCATTGACTTGATGTTGTTCCGCTGCTTCCAGCTGATCACCTGTCTGGAGCGATGGCAGGGTGCATTGTCATCTTGGAACAGGAACTGGCCAGGAAACAGCTGGTGTGCTGATGGCACCATACACTTTTGCAGTATGGTGATGTACTTGGCCCCGTTGACCATTCCATCGACGATATGAAGACGTCCAACGCCACTGGCAGCCATGCAGCCCCAGACCATGAACTTCAAAGGATGCTTCACAGTGAGGTTGAGACACTCAGGCTTGAATTCCTCTACAGGAAATCTCCTTACATAGGTGTGGGCCTGGTTACCAAACAGGCAGAAGGTGCTTTCATCACTGAATAGCACCTTTTCCCAAATTTCAGTCAACCAGGTTGAGTGCTTTCTTGCCCACATGATCCGGTTGTGCCTTTGTATGTCAGTCATCAGTGGCTTATTCCGTGCTTTGCAGCCCCGGAGACCAAACTGCAGGCACTGGCGATGAACTGTTGATGAGCTGACACTGACCGCACTCTTGTCTGACCACTCTCGAAGTAGCTGAGGAGAGGTCAACTTGCGATTAGTCAGTGAAATGCGTCATAGTGCGTGGTCCTGGCGTGATGTTGATGCACATGGATGACCTGAATGAGGCTTGTCCACCACTGAACCAGTTTCTTTCTTCTTCTGTACAATCTTAACAGTGCTCTGACTGCAGCCAACTTTCCTGGCTATCTGATGGCTTGAAAATCCTTTCTCGCTCATAAAGGACACACGAACACGCTACTCCGTCAGGGTCCGGGTCATCTTCATGGTCGATCCAGAAAGCATATGAAATTCAAAAATTCCGCACGTTTTTATAGCTGCACTGTTGGCTAGATATCTGCATCGTGATTGGATAGTGAAACCAGCCTCCTGATTGGTCAGAAATAACATGTGCATACTGGATAATCTCGATCCAGTTTTGACGCAGGATCCACAAAAATCACAGTAGCTATCTCCCAGTGTCGGTAAAGTATTTAAATTGGAAGCAAGGAATGCAAAAAAGTCAACAAAAAAGTATTATAATTTGTAAGAGTATTATAATTTGTATATAATGTGTACATAGTTTTTTCCTCGTTTTTTTCTCCATGTTTACATTCCCTGTTCATTGTAAAAAACTCGATGTAACTTGTTACATTCTTGTATGTTCTGTTTCAATTGCAAACTGCA
Organism: Ichthyophis bannanicus; assembly: GCA_033557465.1. Taxonomy (NCBI): domain Eukaryota; kingdom Metazoa; phylum Chordata; class Amphibia; order Gymnophiona; family Ichthyophiidae; genus Ichthyophis; species Ichthyophis bannanicus. Next base: position 26,242,919 of record CM066035.1, read on the forward strand.
CTGATTATAATAGCGCGGTATATAAGAAAAATAAATAAATAAATAAATAAATAAAATAAACTCTAATAGCCAAATGTATCCCTTTTAACGTGGTAGAAAGATGAATATGCTGGGCTAACGCAAAATTTAAAAAAAAAAACGTTAGAAAGTACGAAAAACGCAAAACTCACAAGTGATTCCAGATTTTACATAAGAACATAAGATATGCCATACTGGGTCAGACCAAGGTCCATCAAGCCCAGTATCCTGTTTCCAACAGCGGCCAATCTAGGTCATACGTACCTAGCAGTTTCCCCAAAAGACACAGGTTTCACAATGCTTTACTGGGTCAAGCATTGATATCCTGGGTCCCTTCTTAATAATGGTTTATGGACCTTTCCTCCAGGAACTTGTCCAAACCTTTTTTAAACCCAGCTGCACTAACAGCCTTTACTACATCCTCCGGTAACAAATTCCAGAGTTTGATTACACGATGAGTGAAAAAATATTTTTTTTATTAGTCTTAAATAGTTTACCCTGTAGCTTCATTGCATATCCCCTAGTATTTCTATATTCTGATAAGGTAAACAATTGATGTATGTTTACCCGTTCCAGTCCGTTCATTAATTTATAGACTTCTATCATATCTCCCCTCAGCCGTCTCTTTTCCAGGTTAAAGGGCCCTAACCTTTTTAGCCTTTCTTCATAGGAGTATCCTTCCATCCCCTTTACCATTTTGGTGGCTCTTCTCTGAACCTTTTCTTATAACGCTATATCCTTTTTAAGATACAGCGACCAGAATTGCACACAATATTCAAGGTGCGGTCTCATCATGGAACGATATAGAGGCATTATAATATCTTTTGTTTTATTTTCCATTCCTTTCCTTCTGATACCAAGCATTCTATTTGCTCTCTTGGCCGCCGCTGCACACTGGGCCGAGGGTTTTAACATGTTATCCACAATGACGCCTAAATCTTTTTCCTGGATGATGGTTCCTAATGTGGAACCTTGCATCGTGTAACCATAGTTTGGGTTGTTCTTCCCTAGGTGCATAACCTTGCACGTATCCACATTAAATTTCATCTGCCATTTTGATGCCCAGTCTTCCAATTTATCAAGATCCTCTTGCAATTTTCCACAATCCTCTTGTGTTTTAACAACTTTAAATAGTTTTGTGTCAGCTGCAAATTTGAAATCCTCACTCGTTATTCCCCTTTCCAGATCATTTATGAATATGTCAAAAAGAAGCAGACCCAGCACAGATCCCTGGGGTACCCCACTATTCACCTTTCTCCATTGCGTAAATTGGCCATTTAGCCCTACCCTCTGCTTTCTTTTAACCAGTTCCTGATCCACAATAGTACACTGCCTCCTATCCCATTACTCTTTAGTTTTGCCAAAGGTCTCTGATGAGGGACCTTGTCAAAGGCTTTCTGAAAGTCCAGATACACTATATCAACCGACTCACCTTTGTCCACCTGTTTATTCACACCTTCAAAAAACATAACTGATTAGTAAGACAAGATCTTCCTTGTCTAAAGCCATGTTGGCTGTCTCCCATTAGGCTATGACTATCTACATGCTGAGAAATTTTATTCTTTATGATGGTTTCTACCATTTTTCCCGGTACTGGCGTCAGGTTCACCGGTCTGTAGTTTGCCAGATCACCCCTGGAACACTTTTTAAAAATTGGCGTTACATTGGCGATCCTCCAATCTTCAGGTATTAGAGATGATTTTAATGAAAATTCACAGATTACTAATAGCAGGTCTGCAATCTCATATTTCAGTTCTTTCAACATCCTTGGATGTATACCATCCGGCCCAGGTGATTTGCTACTCTTCAGTTTATCTAATAGTTGTAATACATCTTCCCGATATATCGATATTTCCTTTAATTCTTCTGCACCTTAAATACCACTTCAGTCATGGGTAACATCCCTACATCTTCCTCAGTAAAGACCGAAGCAAAGAATTTATTCAGTCTCTCCGCTATTGCCTTGTCGCCTCTTAGTGCCGCTTTAACCCCTCTATCATCTGATGGACCAACTGACTCTCTCACAGGTTTTTACTACGAATGTACTTGAAAAAGTCTTTTTTTTTTTGCGTTTTTGCTTCCGCAGCAAGCTTCTTCTCAAATTCTCCCTTTGCCTGCCTTATGAATGCGACTTTCGCACACCACTGTAGTTGAAACAAGAACTATATACATACCAGCATACACTTATGCATAGTCATAGCTGGATTTCTTAGCTATTTACAAAAAGATAAACATTGAGGATAAGGGTTACACAGAGGCAGGAGGGTTACACAAGTTTTTATTTATTTATTTATTTACATTCTGTTATATACCGTGCTATTCTGCATCAGTGCGGTTTACATTGAACAAACTGAAATTACATTGAACAGGGCATTATAACTTGGAGATAACTATTTTACAGGAAACATGGGCTATGGAGGGTTAAGTGGCTTGCCCAAGACCACAAGGAGCACCTGTGGGACTAGAAACCCCAGTCCTTCCGATTTAGTCAGAGATAAATAGTGCTAAGAGTTCTCCTCTGCCAGGACCCATCCTTAGTAGCAGGCAAGGTCCATCTTTGAGAGTATAAGAACTGCCTTCCTGGGGACATTATTACTTGCATTGTCTTGCTTTGGAGATCACAGAGGTAATTTTGAGCAGGCAGCCAGCTGGAGCTTCTTTCTGCTGCCTGGAACAACTACCCAGCAATTTGGACCAACTACCCAGCAACTGGCCTCTGTGAGAGCAGGGTGCCTTTATACGTGGCCACTTGCTGCAGAACGCGACTATGGGCATGATCTAAGGGGCGTGACCAAAGGGGCAGGTCTGCCTCTTTGGTACCTCTTAGGTGCACGAAGGAGCACGAGGAGCTGGGCCTGTACATATGGGAAAGCAAAAAAAGAAGATTCTTGCAGTAAGTATCGTTAATCCATCCAAGACAATTAAGGTTACTGGACCTTTGGACAGACACATTTTGGTTGCCGGTAAAGAAATGGATGATCTGTCATTGCCCTCCTCTGGCGGCCTCAACTCTCCAGACGCTTCTTCTTCCGCAATGGGGGATAACCCAGCCCCGCAGGTTAACGCAAGTACTGTGGGTCCTGCAACGTCCTCGACCATTGACGAGGGTCAGCTGTGCTCCCTAGATGTACTGTCTCTGATGGGATCTTCTGATGATTTGCCTGCCCTTGATTTACTTCTATTGCCTCAGGTGGTGCATGTCCCAGATGTCTCCACTGGTTTGCAAGTTCCTTCTGGTCTTTCAGCGTCTGGTGATGATACTTCGGATATTTTGTTAGTTGATATATGGAAGGCTTTTTCCCGAATTGAAGTTTCTTTAGTTGTTACTATTTCACAATTTTCAGAGTTCACAAAGGAAACAGTGGCAAAATTAGCCCAGCAGGAATCTATGTTGGTTTCTTTTCAAGCTCTTATTCAGACTTTGGAGACTCAATTTTCTATTTTGCAAAGAACTTCTGTTACTTTTGTGAAGGATAGCCTTACCATTCATCTGCAATATGAATCTGTGGGGAATGCCTTAAAGGCCAGAATTTGAGTTGTCTCAATTTTCCTATAACATGTTATCTGTTGCCTTCAATTTTGTTTTCAAAATATTTGACTGAAGTTTTACAAATTTCTGATGTGGTAAAGCAACTATTGATAAAGTATTATTTGCCCCGGGCAGTAAAGGCTTTGAATAAGGAGGGCGAGGGATATGATGATCTTTCATTATTAGATAATTTGAATATTTCTGAATATATTGAGTCATCTAATTATGATAAAGCTACTAGGGCCACTTTACATGTTTCCTTCAATTCTGTTTGGATAGAAATAAGGTTCTTCAGTTATTTTTTCAGAAAAAGAATGTTTTTTGTGGACAAAAGATGAACATCTTCGATGTCTAAGGTTCGTCGTAAGGCTTTCCTAGCCCTTAACATAAGAACATAAGAACATAAGATATGCCATACTGGGTCAGACCAAGGTCCATCAAGCCCAGTATCCTGTTTCCAACAGTGGCCAATCTAGGTCATATGTACCTAGCAGTTTCCCCAAGAGACACAAGTTCCACAATGCTTGTATTGGTTCAAGCATTGATATCCTGGGTCCCTTCTTAATAATGGTTTATGGACCTTTCCTCCAGGAACTTGTCAAAACCTTTTTTAAACCCAGCTACACTAACAGCCTTTACTACATCCTCCGGTAACAAATTCCAGAGTTTGATTACACGTTGAGTGAAAAAATATTTTCTTTTATTAGTCTTAAATAGTTTACCCTGTAGCTTCATTGCATGTTCCCTAGTCTTTCTATATTCTGATAAGGTAAACAATCGATCTACATTTACCCGTTCCACTCCGTTCATTAATTTATAGACTTCTATCATATCTCCCCTCAGCCGACTCTTTTCCAGGTTAAAGAGCCCTAACCTTTTAGCCTTTCTTCATAGGAGTATCCTTCCATCCCCTTTACCATTTTGGTGGCTCTTCTCTGAACCTTTTCTAAAATCGCTATATCCTTTTTAAGATACGGCGACCAGAATTGCACACAATATTCAAGGTGCGGTCTCACCATGGAACGATATAGAGGCATTATAATATCTTTTGTTTTATTTTCCATTCCTTTCCTTATCATACCTAGCATTCTATTTGCTCTCTTGGCCACCGCTGCACACTGGGCCGAGGGTTTTAACATGGTATCCACAATGACACCTAAATCTTTTTCCTGGATGGTGGTTCCTAAAGTGGAACCTTGCATCGTGTAACCATAGTTTGGGTTGTTCTTCCCTAGGTGCATAACCTTGCACTTGTCCACATTAAATTTCATCTGCCATTTTGATGCCCAGTCTTCCAATTTATCAAGATCCTCTTGCAATTTTTCACAATCCTCTTGGATTTTAACAACTTTAAATAGTTTTGTGTCATCTGCAAATTTGATAACCTCACTCGTTATCCCACTTTCCAGGTCATTTATGAATATGTCAAAAAGCAGCAGACCCAGCACAGATCCCTGGGGTACACCACTATTCACCTTTCTCCATTGGGAAAATTGGCCATTTAGCCCTACCCTCTGCTTTCTATCTTTTAACCGGTTCCTGATCCACAATAGTACACTGCCTCCTATCCCATGACTCTTTAGTTTTGCCAAAAGTCTCTGTGTGCTGGCTTTGGGTGCTACGTTTTTCTTGAAATTCCCCTGTAAATGCCTGGCGACATCGAGGTGCTGGTGGGGAGACTAACTATATGCTTTTTGATGTATCACAGCTTGAGGACTTTCTTCAAGTAGCTGTTGTTAAGTGACTGTTGTCACCTGGGGAATTGATGGACCGACTATATGCTTGATTTGAGTTTTATAATTTGTATGCTTTTCTTGTTAATCTGTCTGATAAAATGGCTTCGCAGCAGGATAGTTTTTTTCTCCGTTTTCTTTTCTTTCTTGTTGGTTTAGATATGAGGTAATAGTTTCCTCTGGATGTGAGCTTTAGAGGTGAATGTATCTCTTTTCTGAATTTGCTGTATTTCTTAATAGTTTTGCATTTGTTTATTTACGTTTGTATCATATGTGATGTAAGCAGTGCAAAATTTAATTAAAAAAAAAAACCCTGCCACCCTGGGTCAGATCAGTGCGCCGTCAAGCCCAGTATCCCATTTCCAACAGTGGCCATTGCAGGTCACAAGTACCTGTCAGATTCCTAAAAAGTAGACAGATTCCATGCCGCTCATCCCAAGGGTAAGCAGCAGATTTCCCGGCTGCTCTTTAATAATGGTTTATGGACTTTTCCTCCAGGAACTTGTACAAACCTCTTTTAAACCCAGCTACACTAACAGCTTTTACTACATCCTCTGGTAATGAATTCCAGAGTTTGATTATGCATTGACTGAAAAAATATTTTCTCCTATTAGTCTTAAATGTTCTACATAGTAACTTCATTGAATGTCCCCTAGTCTTTCTACTTTTGAAGTAGTAAACAGCCAATTAATGTTTACTCTTTACACTCCATTCATTATTTTATAGGCCTCTATCATATCTCCCCCTCAATTTGTCTCTTCTCCAAGCTGAACAGCCCTAACTTTATAAGCCTATCCTTCTATATCTAAATTCAAAAAAGCAGGGGACAAACACAGATGATCTCTAAAGGTAAAAAGCCCCCCCTATAACCCATTACCAGTCCTAACCCCCCATCAGCCCACTTCCAGTCCTAACCCCATCAACCCATTTCCAGTCAGCCCCCCATAGCCCATTGCCAGTCCTAACCCCCCCCCATCAGCCCACTTCCAGTCCAAACCCCATCAACCCATTTCCAGTCAGCCCCCCATAGCCCATTGCCAGTCCTAACCCCCCCCATCAGCCCACAGCCCATTACCAGTCCTAACCCCATCAGCCCACCTCCAGTCTTAACCCCCCCAGCCCATTTCCAGTCCTAGCCCCCCCATAGCCCATTACCAGACAGCCCCCATCAGCCCACAGCCCATTACCAGTCTTAACCCCCCCCAAAGCCCATTACCAGTTCTAAACCCCCCAACAGCCCATTATCAGTCCTAACCCCATCAGCCCACCTCCAGTCTTAACCCCCCCAGCCCATTTCCAGTCCTAGCCCCCCCATAGCCCATTACCAGACAGCCCCCATCAGCCCACAGCCCATTACCAGTCTTAACCCCCCCCCAAAGACCATTACCAGTTCTAACCCCCCCAACAGCCCACTACCAGTCCTAACCTCATCAGCCCACCTCCAGCCTTAATCCCCCAACCCATTTCCAGTCCCAGCCCCCCCAATAGCCCATTACCAGTCCTACCCTCCCCCGCCCCCTCCCCGGCCTAAAGTAAAATTTGATTTAAAAAAAAAACCTGCTGGCTGCCGCCGCGGGGCCCCCTCTGCTGCCGCGGCCGCATGGACTGTCCCACGGGGGCCCCCTCTGCAAGCTCGCTCCCGCCGGGGCTCCCTCCGTGCAGGCTGTGAGAGGCGCGAAGGAAGACTGTCTCCCTCGCGTCTCTGTTAGGCCCGCAGGGGCTGATGGGAAATGTCCCATCAGCCCCTGCGGGCTTAACAGAGACGCGAAGGAGACAGTCTGCCTTCGCGTCTCTCACAGCCTGCACGGGAGGGAGGGAGGGATCGAGCTTGCTGAGGGGGCCCCCGCGGGTCAGTCCATGCTGCCGCGGCAGCAGAGGGGGCCCCGCGGCGGCAGCCAGCAGGTTTTTTTTTTAAATTTTATTTTTAAAAAAAAGCCTAAGTTGTTCCTTTTTTGTGGGCCCTTCCCAGCTGTGGGCCCTACGCCATGGCGTACATGGCGTATACGTAAATCCGGCCCTGTATGGAAGGGCAGACTAGATAGGCCATGTGGTCTTTTTCTGCCTTCATGTTTCTGTTTCTAACCCCTTTATCATTTTGGTTGCTTTTTTTTTGTACCTTTTCTAATTCTGCTATATCCTTTTTAAGATATGGTGACCAGAATTGCACATAATATTCAAGGTGCGGTCATACCATGGAGAGATACAGAGGCATTATTTATTTCTTTGTTTTTATTCTCCATTCCTTTCCTTATGATTCCTAGCATTCTGTTCTGGTCACTGTATCTTAAGGATATAGCAGAATTAGAAAAGGTTCAGAGAAGAGCCACCAAGTTGATAAAAGGGATGGAAGGATACCCCTATGAGGAAAGGCTTAAAAGGTTAGGGCTCTTCAATTTGGAAAAGAGACGAATGAGGGGAAATATGATACATGTCTATAAATTAATGAAAAGAGTGGAATGGGTTAATGTACATCGGTTGTTTACACCATCAAAATGTAGAAAACCTAGAGGACATGCAATGAAGCTACAATGTAATCAATTTAAGACTAATAAGAGAAAACATTTTTTAATCAACGAGTAATCAAACTCTGGAATTCGTTACTGGAGGATGTAGTAAAAGCTGTTACTCGTCCTCATGGTTATGGGCAAGTTCCTGGAGGAAAGGTCCATAACCATTATTAAAGAGAACCCAGGAAATCCACTGCTTACCCCAGGATGAGTATTGTGGAACCTGTGTGCCTTTTTGGGAACCTGCCAGGTACTTCTGACCTGGATTGGCCACTGTTGGAAACAGGATATTGGGCTTGATGAATCTTGGTCTGACCCAGTATGGCAATTCTTATATTCTTATTTGCTTTCTTGACTGTCGCTGCACACTGGGCAAAGGATTTTAATGTAATATGCATGGAACTTTGCATCATGTAGCTATAGTTTGGGTTGATCTTCCCTACCTGCATAACTTTATATTTAAAATGTCCACATTAAATTTCATCTGACATTTGTGTGCGGAATCTCCTAATTTCTCAAGGTCCTCTTGCAATTTCTCACAATCCTCTTGTGCTTTAACAACTTTGAATAATTTGTGTCATCTGCAAATTTGATCACCTCACCCATTACTCCCATTTCTAAGTCATCTTTTGTTGTTTTTAGATGCTGTCGAGTCAGGGTCGACTCTTGGTGACCCTCTGGATAGTTGTCCTAAACTTTATTCTGTCTTCAGTCAGGCAGCTCACTGTATGAAGACATCTGAAGGTGTGAATATTGGTAGAAGATTCATCAATAACCTTTGCTATGCTGATGATTTTATTTATTTATTTAATTAATTAATTTAAGAGTTTTCTGTACTGCATTATCAAGACATCAAAGCGGTTTACAATGAACTAAGTCAAACACTTACATTAATCAATTTTGTAACATGGGAAATAATTCTGGTAGGTGGGATAAATGCAGGGATACAACATGAGCTAAATACATAAGACATATTTACAGTGTCTGAGCGCATTCAACAAGTGTACTTGTAATGGGGTTAGTTACAGGGGGTATATTAAGTCTATCCATAGTGGTATGGGTGCGGGAGCTAAGCATAGCTAGAAAACAGCTGTAGTATGTACAATTCGTATGGAATCAGTTGATTGTTTCAAGTGGGATGGGAGTAGGAGGTCTTGCAATGTAAGGGTGGGTGTAGTTTTACGTGGGGTATATATCTGTTTTTGGGAGTGTGTTCCCAAAGTGTTCAGTAAAGAGGTAGACAGAATAATTTATTTATTTATTTGTTTGTTTGTTTTTATATACCGCTTTCTCCAGGAACAAGCAGGAAGTCAGTCCTCACATATGGGTGACGTCGACGTAGCCCCCATATGGAGCAAATCCCCAGATTTTGAAGAAAGCCTTTGGGACTGCATCACGCATGCGCGGTCTCCTTTCCGCCCAAGGGTGCCATCTTGCTCAATCTCCTTTTTTCCGCAAAGCCCAATGGACATCGTCCTAGTTTCCCAATGGAAAAAGTGTTAAAAGTTGAAAAATTGTGTTTTTCTGCTTGCTGGTTCGACACCGGTTCCCCTTCCCGCCTCGGCTCGGTACACCGGTATCGAGTCCGGTCTCTTTTTTTCGTTTTTGTCCTTAGTGACTAGCATTCGCGCTCTTTTTTCTTTTTAGCTGGCAGCCTGGTCCTTTGACCTTGCAGGGGCCCTTCTTCCCCCGATGGCTGCCAGCGGGTTTAAAAAGTGTGATCGGTGCACGAAACTAATGTCTCTCACCGACACACACGACTGCTGCCTCCGATGGCTCGGGCCCGACCATGACCCCGTGGTCTGTGGCCCGTGCAAAAAGATGTCTTCCAAGGCATTGAGGAGCAGGCAGCAGCAACAAGACAGGATTTTTCCCGAGTCCGCACCTGCCCAGGCCCAGACCTCATCAGAAGCCTCGACCTCTCGGGAGCTGTCTGATACCGAGCAGCATCGGGTGTCCTCTGAAAGGCGGTCTCCCTCGCAGGAACACCGGAGGAAGAAAAAATCTGTGAGGGTGGTGTCGTCTGAGAGCTCCGAACGGCCTGGTCCCTCACGGGCTGGGTTGCAGAGCCCAGCTCACCGCCCCGGATCCTCAACTTGGAGAGGCCTGCCAAACTCATTTGAAAGGACCCAGAGACGCCGAGGAAGGTAAGCACTGTCCGCATTGTTGACTCTTCCCCAGGAGAGCCGGTGGCAGGACGGGGGCTGCGGAGCCTCCTGAGCTCGGTCTCACGTTGGCGACCTTGGAGCGCAACATGTCTGCCTTCATGGACCAGCAGCTGGCGCTGATGGCCAGTCTTACACGTCTGTCCGCCCCGACCACCGGGACTTCGACGTCCAAGTTGATCCCGGAGGCCGAGCCGATCCTCGAGACAATAAGGTCTCGAGTCAATCCTCGGCCGAGGTCACCATCGACCTCCCGTTCAGGACCGAGGTCATCGACACCGATTCCCTCGACATCGGGGGGGGGGTCGAGATCGAAGCCCTCAAGGCCGGAGCCAATCGACTCCTCCTCGGAGTTTGGTTGGGAGACGGAGGACAAGGAGTCCCCAGGCACCCACCGTACCAAGTGCGTCCAGTCAGACTCCCCAGGATCTGAACCTCGGAGACGGTCACCCCCGGAGGACATCCGGTTCTTGGACTTCGTCCGGGACATGGCAAAGACATGACTCCAGGCATGGCTACGGTCGTCAGACATGGAGCCATGGGTTCAGGACAAGTTGGTCAATGTCCCTTGCCGGGGTGGAAACCTCTTTGGCAAGCCTATGACTGAGAAGGCTGCCGAGATCGAGTCCAAGTACCTGACCCGGACAAGACTCGAGAAGAAGACTTCTGCCCCTTCTAAGAAGAAGGGCTCGGGTAAGAAGCCCTTTTTCCCAAGGAAAGGATCAGCTTACCGAAAGTACCCCACGTATCAGGCCTCCCCAGCTACCCATCAGGGGCAGCAGGCCAAGGGACTGGGGCAGGGCCTGTGTAAGCAAAAGGCCCCCAAGCCCCAGGCACCTGCTCCGGCCCAGCCTGGAGGGGGCTTTTGACTCCCAGTGCATAGTCTCTCTCCCCAAGGATGCAAGGCCCTGTACAGGAGGAAGGCTGACCCTGTATGCCCACAGGTGGACAGCTATTACAACAGACACCTGGGTTCTCCAGATAGTCCAAATGGGCTATCGGTTACATCTTACCCAGGTGCCTCCCTCTTACTTTCCAGGGGAGCCTCTCAGACCCCCTCTTCACAGGGACCTCCTCTTGCAGGAATTAACAGGTCTTCTTGAGGATCATGTGATAGAACTGGTGCCTCACCACCTACAGGGCACAGGCTCCTATTCCAGGAACTTTCTAATAGCAAAGAGAACTGGAGGCCTAAGACTTATCCTCGACCTGCGAAGCCTAAACAAATTCCTGGTGAGGGAAAAGTTCAAGATGCTTTCCCTTGGAATATTGCTGCCTTAACTCTGCCAGGGAGACTGGCTATGCTCCTTAGATCTCAAAGATGCGTATACACACATCTTGACTCATCCAGACCACAGACAATATCTAAGATTTGTAGTGGGAGGAAACTATTTTCAGTACAAAGTACTGCTCTTTGGTCTAGCCTTGGCACCCAGGGTATTCACAAAGTGCCTTGCGGTGGTGGCGGCCTTTCTAAGCACTCAAAGGGTCTTCATCTTCCCCTACTTAGACGACTGGCTCATCAGAGCCCAGTCAGCTCTAGAAGCCCAACAGGCCATATCCCGCACTATCCAGTTGCTTCAGCACCTGGGCTATGTGATCAACTACACAAAGTCCACTCTGGTTCCCTCTCAGGGACTGGGGTTCATAAGGGCAAGGTTAGACACCCTTCAGGCAAGGGCTTATCTACCCGAGGAAAGGGCTCAAAGGCTGATAGCCCTAGTGCAGCAAGTGAGTCGCAGATCCCGCATCTCAGCAAGACACTTTCTGCGCCTTCTTGGTCACATGGCCTCCACAGTGCATGTGACACCCAATGCTCGACTCCACATGAGAACAGCTCAGTGGTGCCTCAGGAACCAGTGGACACAAGCCACAAGCAGACTCAGAGACAACATCAAGGTGTCCCATCGCCTGATACAGTCTTTGAAATGGTGGCTTCAACCTCACAACCTTCTGGAGGGAGTGCCTTTTCAGCCTCCCATGCACTCAAGGGTGCTGACCGCGGATGCAACCCTGCTAGGATGGGGTGCTCATTGCCAGAAGGTCTGCACTCAAGGTGTGCGGTCTCCATGGGAGAGCACACAACAAATCAATCTCCTAGAGCTTCGAGCAATCCGCCTAGCTCTTCGGACCTTCTGACAAACCCTGGCTTATCAATCTGTCTTGATTCAGACAGACAACCAAGTAGCGATGTTCTATGTGAACAAACAGGAAGGCACAGGCTCTCGCATCCTGTGTCAGGAAACCCTGGACCTATGCTCCTTCGCAGTCAGCCAGGGTATGTTCCTTAAAACGGTTTACTTACCAAGTCAGGAGAACTTCCTAGCAGGCAAGCTAAGCAGAATTCTCCAGTCGCACGAGTGGCAACTGGATCCCAACGTAGCCCAGCAACTCTTCCAGTGTTGGGGGGCGACCATCCATAAATTTGTTTGCGAGCCCCCAAAATCACCAGTTGCCCCATTTCTGTTCCAGACAGCCGCACCCACATAGGGTAGCTTCAGATGCTTTCCTAATTTCATGGTTTGTGGGCCTCCTGTATGCGTTTCCTCCCAAGCCACTGGTAGCTCGGACCTTATTCAAGATCCTTCAGGACAAGGACTCGGTCATCCTGGTGGCCCCAAGATGGCCAAGACAGTCTTGGTTTCCACTCCTCCTGCAGCTAGCGGAGGAGACTCCAATTCCTCTGGGATTTCCGCCCAATCTCCTGTCACAGGACAGGGGCTCACTTCTGCATCCCAACCTTAGGACCCTCAACCTGATGACATGGCTGCTGAAAAGGTAGTCCTTGCACCACTTCTCCTCCCAAAAAAGATATGGGATGTGTTGCTAGCCTCTAGAAGGCAATCGATTAGAAAAACCTACGCCTTTAAGTGGCGTAGGTTTGACGTATGGTGTACTCAGCAGAGTGAGAACCCATTCTCCTGAAAGGTGGCTGTAGTGCTACAGTACCTACTTCACCTATCCGATTTAGGCCTCAAGTCAAACTCGTTCCGAGTTCACCGTAGTGCTATGTCAGCACACCACTCTCCAGTGGAAGGGCAACCTCTCTCTCTACATCCCTTGGTGTCCAGGTTTCTGAGAGGTCTGCTTCTGCTGAAACCCCCGATTCCCCCCCATGGCGACCGAATGGGATCTGAATGTGGTCTTGCAGCAGCTTACTCGCTCACCCTTTGAGCCGATGGCTACCTGCTATCTCTGCTTCCTCTCTTGGAAGATGCTTTTCTTGGTGGCACTCACATTGGCTAGATGAGTGAGTGAGCTTCAAGCTCTGGTGTCCGATAGACCGTTCACACAGTTCTATAGGAACAGGGTGGTGCTTCGCACACACCCCAAGTACCTGCCGAAAGTGGTCTCCTCTTTCCACCTCAACCAGGAGGTGGTGCTTCCGACTTTCTTTCCCAGGCCCCATGCCAGTCGGGCAGAAGCAGTTCTGCATACCCTGGACTGTAAGAGGGCGTTGGTCTTCTACTTGGAGCGTATTTTTATTTATTTAGCTGTGTTTATATCCTGCTTTTCACCGGGTCAAAGCGGTCAATTGGGAGATACATTTAACACGAGGGGATATGACACACATACGCTAATACTTACAGGGAACATGGGCAATGGAGGGTTAAGTGGCTTGCCCAAGACCACAAGGAGTGCCTATAGGACTAGAAATCCCAGTCCCTCCGGCCTGAGATTGCTGTCCCCAGGTGGGACTTGAACCCCTGGCCCTCCGGCCTGAAGTACCTTGTCCTAACCACTAGGCCACTCCTCCCCGGGGACATCGAAGGGTTTCTATGCGGGGACATCGAAGGGCTTCACAGCTCTTCGTCTCATATGACCCCAGTAAGCTGGGGATGCCTGTCTCCAAGCGTACGTTGTCCACCTGGGTGGCGGATTGCATCGCCTGGGCATACAGGGCGGCCAATCTCCTGTTGAAGGTCGCGTCACGGCCCACCGGGTCAGGGCTAAGGCCGCATCAGTGGCTCACTTCCGCTCTGTTCCACTGGTAGACATCTGCCAGGCCACAACCTGGTCTTTAAGCTAGACCTTTGCAGCCCATTACTGCCTGGATAGGGAGTCCCAACGGAGTATAGCCTGCTTTCAGTCAGGCTATACTCCGTAATCTGTTTGAGGTTTAGGCAACTGCTACCCTCTGACCCTTTGGTGATAGGCTACTGGTGTGTTACGTTCTCAGTTAAACTCCTATCATTACTGCTGTGGCTCTACTAGAGGGAGCCTATTTTTCAGTTGTGGGCTCTCGGGAGCCTATAGCTAGGGAGTCCCATATGTGAGGATTGACTTCCTGCTTGGTCCCAGAGAAAGCGTAGTTACTCACCTGTAACAAATGTTCTCTAGGGACAGCAGGAATCAGTCCTCACGACCCTCCCTCCTCCTCTGGAGTTGCAGTCCTTGGTTAATTTTTATCTTTTTGCCGTCTTTAAAGCTATGTCATTTGACTGAGCAAGATGGCACCCTTAGGCAGGAAGGGGACCGCACATGCGTGATGCAGTCCCAAAGGCTTTATTTGAAAGCTGGGGATTTGCTCCGCATGGGGGCTCCGTCGACATCACCCATATGTGAGGACTGATTCCTGCTGTCCCTGGAGAACACCTGTTGCAGGTGAGTAACTACGCTTTCTGTGCCGTCTTGGTCCATAAACCATTATTAAGAAGGGACCGAGGATATCAATGCTTGACCCAGTACAAGCATTGCGGAACCTGTGTCTTTTGGGGAAACTGCTAGGTACATATGACCTAGATTGGCCACTGTTGGAAACAGGATACTGGGCTTGATGGACCTTGGTCTGACCCAGTATGGCATATCTTATGTTCTTATGTTCTTGGTAACATGGCCTCCACAGTGCATGTGACACCCAATGCTCGACTTCACAAGAGAACAGCTCAGTGGTGCCTCAGAGACCAGTGGACACAAGCCACAGGCAGACTCAGGGACAACATCAAGGTGTCCCATCGCCTGATACAGTCTTTGAAATGGTGGCTTCCACCTCACAACCTTCTGGATGGAGTGCCTTTTCAGCCTCCCATGCACTCAAGGGTGCTGACTACAGATGCATCCCTACTGGGATGGGGTGTGCATTGCCAACAGGTCTGCACTCAAGGTGTGTGGTCTCCGTGGGAGAGCAAACAACAAATCAATCTCCTAGAGTTTCGAGCGATCCGCCTAGCTCTTCGGACCTTCTGCCAAACCCTGGCTCATCAATTTGTCTTGATTTAGACCGACAACCAAGTAGTGATGTTCTATGTGAACAAACAAGGGGAAACTCAAGCCCCTTGTTAACACTGTTGCATTCTCAGAAGTTCTACCTGTTCTTGGTAAGGGCACAAAAAGGCTGCATCACATTAACAGCTTTAATACATGGCTCCAGACCTGGTGCAAACAAGGATTCAGATTTATTGGCAACTGGGGCAACAGATGGACCAACAAGAGACTATACTGTGCTGATGAACTACATCTCTCTATCACAGGGAAAAGAAACCTAAGTGAAAAATTCAGGCAGCATGTGGATATGCATTTAAACTAGGAAAAGAGGGTGATGGATGTGGAAGGTCAACATCTGCATGCCACCCCCTGCAAAAGCAGAATAACATCAGAAACAGCCACACTTTTAAACCACACATCAAAAACAAGTGGGAAGAAGTGGGCAGAACAAAATCAATTCAAAATACACACAAGCCAGGTAAATGCTGAAAAGCAATGAGCACAAATGCTCGAAGCTTAGCCAATAAAATTCCGGACCTGGAAGCCCTAATGGTGGAAACGGATTTGGACATCGTGGCCATTACAGAAACATGGTTTAATGAATCGCATGATTGGGATATAGCCATAGCTGGCTATAATCTAATCAGAAGAGACAGAGAAAATGGAAAAGGAGGAGGTGTAGCCTTGTATGTCAAAAGCAATATTAAAGCTACTGAAATGCAGGGGACATGGGGAAAAGAAGAAGCGCTCTGGATTGCGTTGGAAAGAGGAGATGGCACTGTCATCCATATTGCTGTAGTCTACAGACCTCCGACTCAAATTGAAGAGGGAGATAACGAATTGATTATAGATATTGCCAAGATAGCTACAAAGGGGGAAGCAATCATATTGGGTGACTTTAATCTACCTAATGTGGATTGGATTACTCCTTCTGCACATCTGGAAAGAAGCAAAAAATTGTGGATGCTCTCCAAGATGCATTACTTAGACAAATGGTGATGGAACCAACCAGGGAAAGGTCAACGCTGGATGTAGTGCTCACCAACGGTGATAGTGTGTCGAATGTCTGCATGAGTGCCCCTGTGAGCAACAGCGACCATCACACGGTATGGTTTGAAATAAAAGCCACGGTACAGGCCAATCATAGCAAGCTCAAAGTCCTAAAATTCAAAAACACTGACTTCAATAAAATGGCCGAGTACTTAAAGGAGGAGATGACGGGGTGGAAGGAGATAAGGGAAGTGGAATTGCAATGGGCTAAACTAAAGGCGGCAATAAAAGGGGCAACAGATAAATATGTAAGAAAAGTAAATAAAAAAAAGAGGAGAAGGAAACCTATTTGGTTTTCCAAAGAGGTGGCTGCTCAAATAAAGGTTAAAAACACAGCTTTCGCAAAATTCAAAAGCTTGCAAACAGAACACAGAAATGAATAAAGAATCAAGCTCAAAGATTCTAAAAGAGAAATAAGGATAGCAAAATCAAAGGCAGAGGAAAAGATGGCTAAAGATGTTAAGGGTGGTGACAAAACTTTCTTCAGGTATATTCAGGAAAGGAAGAAGATCAGAGTTGGAGTTGCAGGACTCAGAAGTGCTGGGAAAGGACTCGTGAAAAGTGACACTGAAAAAGCGAAATTGCTAAACAAATACTTCTGCTCTGTTTTTACTAAAGAAGATCCTGGAGTTGGACCAGCTGTGACTCCCAAATATAAAAATGGGAATGAAGTAGATACCACACCATTCACAGAAGATGAGGTGTTAGAACAACTTGCTAAACTGAAAGTGGACAAAGCCATGGGACCGGATGGGATACATCACAGGATACTGAAAGAGCTCAGAGAGGTTCTTGCAGGGCCATTAAAGGATGTCTTCAACAGATCCTTGGAAACAGAAGAGGTTCCTCAGGACTGGAGAATGGCTGATGTTGTACCTCTACACAAAAGTGGTGACAGGGAAGAAGTGTCAAACTACAGGCCCGTGAGCCTTACCTCGGTGGCAGGAAAAGTAATGGAGGTGCTCCTGAAAGAGCGAATAGTGAACTTTCTCAAAACCAACAGGTTTCAAGATCCGAGGCAACATGGTTTTACCGAAGGACGGTCTTGCCAAACAAATCTGATTGAGTTCTTTGACTGGGTGACCAAGGAACTAGATCAGGGGCATGCAATGGATGTCATCTACCTGGATTTCAGCAAAGCCTTTGATACTGTTCCTCATAGGAGGCTTGTCAATAAACTCAGTAGCTTGGGGATGGGTTCCAAGATGTTAACTGGATTAGAAATTGGTTGACTGACAGACAACAGTAGGTGATGGTACATGGAGCTCACTCGGATGAGAGGAAGGTGAAAACAATGACTGGGATGTAACTATACCTGGCTATACTTTATTCAGGAAGGACAGGGTAGGAAGAAGAGGAGGAGGAGTGGCACTATATGTAAAAACTACTATTAAAGCTTTGGAATTACAGAGCTTAAAAGGGAGAGAGGAGGCATTGTGGGTTAAACTAGAAAGAGGGAAAGAGAAATCTATTTGCATTGGAGTGATATACAGACCTCCCTCACAAGAGGAAGAGGTGGACAGAGAGTTAATTGAAGACATACGCAGCATTGCTAGGAAAGGGGAAGTGCTACTGATAGGAGATTTCAATATGCCAGATGTTGATTGGCACATTCCTGCTGCAGTATCATCTAGAAGTAAGGAGATCCTGGATTCTCTACAGGGAGAACTATTCAGGCAATTGGTAACAGACCCCACACGTGAAGAGGCCATACTGGACTTGGTGCTTACCAATGGTGAAAGTGTTTCTGATGTTGTAGTGGGAGATCATTTTGCATCCAGTGATCACCAGATGGTGTGGTTCAGTATTAGGACTAGGGCTGTTAGAATCCATTCCAAGGTGAGGATCTTAGACTTTAGGAAGACTAACTTTGCGAAGATGGGCCAATACCTCAGGGAGTCGTTAGTGGGATGGGAACAGCTGGGGGATGTAGAAAAACAGTGGGCAAAACTGAAAGGGGGTATTTTAAGGGCAACCAACCTTTTTGTTAAAATGGTAAATAAAGGCAAAAGGAACAGGAGACCGCTATGGTTTTCGAAGGAAGTAGCTGAAAAAGTGAAGAAAAAGAGGGAGGCCTTCATGAAATACAAGAGATCACAGAGAGCAGAAGACAGGCATCTGTATATGGAAAAACTTAGAGAAGCTAGCAAAGTAGTCAAGAAGGCAAAGAATCAAAAGGAGGAGGAAATAGCCAATGCAATAAAATGGGGGGGATCAGACATTTTTCAGATATATTAGTGAGAAGAGGAAGAGCAAAAGTGGTATTGTCAGACTCAAGGGTGCAGGGGGGGAATGTGTAGAAGCTGATAAGGATAAAGCGGAATTGCTTAACAAATATTTTTGTTCTGTGTTCACAGATGAAGAACCAGGAGCAGGACCTCAGAAAACACCCACAAATAAGAACAGAAGCGAGGGACATCTTGAACTATTTTCAGAAGACTGTGTTCGTGAGAAACTAGCTCAACTTAAAGTAGACAAAGCGATGGGACCGGATGGGATACACCCTAGAATACTGAGGGAACATGGGGACGTTCTAGCAGCTCCACTGACTGACCTTTTCAATGCCTCGTTGGAGTCAGGAGTGGTGCCAAAGGACTGGAGAGAGGCTCATGTGGTGCCTTTACACAAAAGCGGAAGTAAGGATGTGGTTGAAAACTACAGGCCGGTTAGTTTAACTTCGGTGGTGAGTAAATTATTGGAAACGCTGCTGAAAGAGAAAATAGTGAGGTTTCTGGAGTCCAGCGGATTACAGGATCCGAGGCAGCATGGATTCACCAGAGGCAGGTCTTGTCAGACAAATCTGATTGATTTTTTTGACTGGGTGACCAGGGAGTTGGACCGAGGGAGAGCTCTAGATGTGGTGTATTTAGATTTCCGTAAAGCCTTTGACACTGTTCCTCACAGGCGACTTATAAACAAACTGAGCACCCTAGGGATGGACCCTAAAGTTACTGCTTGGGTTAGAAATTGGTTGGGTGGGAGGCGACAAAGAGTACAAGTAAATGGAGCTCACTCTGAGGAGAAGGATGTTACCAGTGGTGTGCCCCAGGGATCTGTCCTTGGTCCGATTCTTTTTAACATCTTTGTTAGTGATATAGCGGAAGGGCTGTCGGGTAAGGTTTGCCTCTTTGCGGATGATACCAAATCTGCAATAGAGTAGACACCCAGGAAGGGGTAGATAACATGAGGAGGGATCTAGCTAAGCTTGAAGAATGGTCTAGAATTTGGCAGCTGGGATTTAATGTTAAAAAATGTAAGGTCATGCATTTGGGCTGCAGCAATCCGAGGGAGCAATACAGTATAGGAGGTGAAGTACTTTTGTCCACTAAAGAAGAGCGGGACCTAGGCGTGGTTGTGTCTGATGATCTTAAAGTAGCTAAACAGGTGGAAAAGGCGACAGCAAAAGCTAGAAGGATGCTTGGGTGCATACGGAGAGGAATGGCTAGCAGAAAAAAGGAGGTGATAATGCCTCTGTATAAGTCTTTGGTGCGACCTCATTTGGAGTATGGTGTGCAATTCTGGAGACCGCACCTTCAAAAGGATGTGAACAGGATGGAGTCGGTGCAGAGAGTTGCTACCAAAATGATTAATGGGCTTCATTATAAAGCATATGAGGACAGACTTAAGGATCTTAATATGTACACCTTAGAGGAAAGGCGGGATAGAGGTGATATGATTGAGATGTTTAAATACCTCCGTGGCATAAATGTTCAGGGAGAGAGCCTCTTTCAATTGAAAGCAAGTTCTGCTACGAGGGGACATTTATTTATTTTATTTATTTATTTAGACAGTTTTGTATACCGCCTTATCCTTCAATCAAAGCGGTCACAACACAATTGGGGGATACATTTAACACGCGGGGATATGAGACACATACACTAATACTTACAGGGAACATGGGCAATGGAGGGTTAAGTGGCTTGCCCAAGACCACAAGGAGCACCTGTGGGACTAGAAACCCCAGTCCTTCCGGCCCAAGGTTGCTGTCCTCTAGTGGGATTTGAACCCCCGACCTTCCGGTCTGAAGTACCTTGCCCCAACCACTAGGCTACTCCTCCCTCATGGGATGAGGGTGAAGGGAGATAGATTCAGGAGTGATATGCGGAAATATTTCTTTACGGAAAGAGTAGTGGATCCGTGGAATAGTCTCCCAGTGGAGGTGGTAGAGATGAGGACAGTAACTGAATTCAAGAAAGCATGGGACCAACACAGAGGATCTCTCAAGGCAAAGAGTGGACTGTTGTAGTTGTTATGGAAGGACAGACTAGATAGGCCATGTGGTCTTTTTCTGTCGTCATATTTCTATGTTTCTATGTTTCTATGTTTCTATGATTAGCAGGGTGCCCCAGGGTTCAGTCCTGGGCCCGGCACTGTTTAATATATTTGTGAGTGATATTGCTGATGGACTGAATGGAAAGGTCTGTCTTTTTGCAGATGACACAAAAATTTTCAACAGAGTGGACTCCCCCGAGGGAGTGGTTAACATGAGGAAAAATCTACAAAAGCTGGAAGACTGGTCTAATGCTTGGCAACTATGATTTAATGCGAAAAAGTGCAGTGTCATGCACTTGGGTAGCAGAAATCCAAGGGAAATATACACGATAAGGGGCGAGAGGTTGGTGTGCACGGATCAGGAGAAAGACCTTGGTGTGATTATCTCTGATGATCTCAAGGTGGCAAAACAGTGCGACAAGGCGGTGGCAAAAGCCAGGAGGATGTTGGGCTGCATACAAAGAGGGATTACCATCAGAAAGGAAGAGGTACTTATGCCACTGTACAAGTCACTGGTGAGGCCTCACTTGGAATACTGTGCTCAGTTTTGGAGACCATATCTTGCAAAAGATGTAAAAAGACTGGAAACTGTTCAGAGAAAGGCGACCAAAATGATTTGGAGTCTGCGTCAGAAGCCTTATGAGAAGAGACTTGAAGACCTAAATATGTACACTTTGGAGGAGAGGAGGGACAGGGGAGATATGATTCAGACCTTTAAATACTTAAAGAGAAATGATGAACAAACAAACCTCTTCCAAAGATGGGGAAGCTGTAAAACTAGAGGGCATAACATGAAGCTGCAAGGTGGTAAATTGAAAGGCAATGTCAGAAAATATTTCTTCACTGAAAGGGTGGTGGATGCTTGGAATGCCCTCCCGATGGAAGTGGTGGGGGCAAACACGGTGACAGAATTCAAAACGGCATGGGACAAACACAGTGAATCCCTTTACAGCAACAGGATAAAAACAAAATAAACTGTACCATCTAACGTCTGAACCATCTAACGTCTCAACAAATAGGAGTGTCCTACATGGAGTGGTGGGTTCACCCCTAAACAAAGACATGGGGAGGGGTGGCCTGCACAGAGCGACAGGTGCACCTACTCTTGCCATCTTGCTGGGCAGACTAGATGGACCATGCTGGTCTTTATCTGCCGTCATTTACTATATTACTATGTTACTATACTATGACACAGGCTCTCGCATCCTGTGTCAGGAAACCCTGGACCTATGCTCCTTCGCAGTCAGCCAGGGTATGTTCCTCAAGGCGGTTTACTTACCAAGTCAGGAGAACTTCCTAGCAGACAAGCTAAGTAGAATTCTCCAGCCGCATGAGTGGCAACTGGATCCCAACATAGCCCAGCAACTCTTCCAGTGCTGGGGGCGACCATCCATAGATTTGTTTGCGAGCCCCCAAAATCACCAGTTGTCCCGTTTCTGTTCCAGACAGCCGCACCTACACAGGGTAGCTGCAGATGCTTTCCTAATATCCTGGTTGGTGGGTCTCCTATATGTGTTTCCTCCCACGCCACTGGTGGCTCGGACCTTATTCAAGATCCTTCAGGACAAGGCCTTGGTCATCCTGGTTGTCCCCAGGTGGCCGAGACAACCTTGCTTTCCACTGCTTCTGCAACTGGCGGAGGAGAATCCAATTCCTCTGGGATTTCTGCCCAATCTCCTGTCGCAGGACGGGGGCTGACTTCTGCATCCCAACCTCAGGTTCCTCAACCTGATGGCATGGCTGCTATAAAGGGTAGTCCTTGCACAACTTCTCCCAAAAAAGATAGAGGATGTGCTGCTGGCCTCTAGAAGGCAATTGACTAGGAAAACCTACGTATTTAAGTGGCGTAGGTTTGAGGTATGGTGTACTCAGCAGAGCGAGAATCCATTTTCCTGCCAGGTGGCTGTGGTGCTGCAGTACCTGCTTCACCTTTCCGATTTAGGCCTCAAGTCAAACTCGGTCCGAGTTCACCTTAGTGCTTTATCAGCACACCACTCTCCAGTGGAAGGGCAACCTCTCTCTGTACACCCCTTGGTGTCCAGGTTCCTGAGAGATCTGCTTCTGCTGAAACTCCTGGTTCGCCCCCTGGCGACCGAATGGGATCTGAATGTGCTCTTGCAGCAGCTTATTCTCCCACCCTTTGAGCCAATGGTTACTTGCCATCTTTGCTTCCTTTCTTGGAAGACACTTTTCTTGGTGGCACTCACATCGGCTAGACGAGTGAGTGAGCTGCAAGCTCTGGTGTCCGATAGACCGTTCACATGGTTCTATAGGAACAGGGTGGTACTTCGCATGAACCCCAAGTTCCTGCCAAATGTGGTTTCCTCTTTCCACCGCAACCAGGAGTTGGTGCTTCTGACCTTCTTTCCCTGGCCCCATGCCAGTCGGGCAGAAGCAGTTCTGCATACCCTGGACTGTAAGCGTGCGTTGGCCTTCTAGAAACATAGAAACATGATGACAGAAAAAGACCACATGGCCTATCTAGTCTGTCCTTCCATAACAACAACTACAACAGTCCACTTTTTACCTTTAGAGATCCTCTGTGTTGGTCCCATGCTTTTTTGAATTCAGTTACTGTCCTCATCTCTACCACCTCCACTGGGAGACTATTCCATGGATCCACTACTCTTTCCGTAAAGAAATATTTCCGCATATCACTCCTGAATCTATCTCCCTTCACCCTCATCCCATGTCCCCTCGTAGCAGAACTTGCTTTCAATTGAAAGAGGCTCTCTTCCTGAACATTTATGCCACGGAGGTATTTAAACATCTCAATCATATCACCTCTTATTTATTTATTTATCTATTTCTTCTATACCGCCCCTTCCAGAGATCAGGGGCGGTTTACATGGAACAATTGTATACATTCGTATAACATTACATAGAACAAGAACTTTTTAACTTTTTACATATAACTTTTTAACTTTTTACATAAAACAGAACAGTAAGTTGTTAAAATTATTTACAGGGTGTATACTTTTGTATACTACTGGATTTACAGGGGAATGTCAGCGAGCTGACATTGCTATTTATAGATGTTATTTACAAAAGGTTAGGATACATGATTTATGGTGTATAGAATTCACTATTCAAGTGTGTGTGTGTGTGTGTGTGTGTATGTGTGTGTGGGTGTGTGTGTGTGAGTGTGATGGAATTTATTTCCATTTTTTCGTGGGTTTTTTGGGGTGTCTTTGGGGGGCTGTTTGAAGAAGGAGTTGTGTGTGTAAATTGTGTGTCTGCAGGTTTTTTTTGTTTGTGTGCCTGTGGACGCTGTGTGGCTGGACTTGGAGGGTAGGGGATTCCGAAATGCTCAGAGAATAGGTATGTCTTGAGTTCTTTCCTGAATTGGGAGAGGTCCTTTATGATTCGGATGTCTATTGGGAGGTCATTCCAGAGTGTGGGAGCGGTGAATGTGAAGGCTCTGGCACTGGTGGAGTTTTTAGTCCTCGTGAATGTTTTTGGCAGCTCTAGTGAGAGGGTTGCATTTAGTCTGCGGGCTCTTGAATCATTTGGGGCGTGGAGGAGTGTGGATAGACGGGAGGGGGCAATATCGTTTAGTAGTTTGAAGGTTGTTAGTAGTATTTTGTATTTGATTCGGTTATTTATGGGGAGCCAATGTAGTTCTAGCAGTATAGGGGTTACATGGTCTGCTAGGTGGGCTTTAGTGACTACTTTTGCACAAATGTTTTGTGCTCTTTGTAATAGGTAGATATTCTTTTGTGGGAGGCCGGTTAGGAGACTATTACAATAGTCAAAGTGAGGGGTTATGAGTGCACTTACGACTGATCTAAAGTCATGCGTGTCAAGAAGGAGCCTTAAGTGTTGAATAGTTTTGAGTTTGTAGAATATAGTTTTTACCGTCTGCTTTATGTGTGGTAGCATGGTGAGTGTGTGATCGATTATAACGCCTAGGTATTTTACCTCTTTTTTAACAGGTATCGTTGTGTTATTGATGGAGATAGTTGTTGGGTAGGTATCTTCAGCCACAGGTGCTCTTGATACAAACATTGCCTCAGTTTTTTTGAGATTGATGCTGAGGAAGTTGGTTTCCATCCAGGATGAGGTTTCCGCCATGCATTCGGATAGAGTGTTATAATTAGGGTTTTTCGTGGTTATGGGGAGGGCGAGCATGATGTCGTCGGCGTAGATAAAATGACTGATTTTGTGTTTTTTAAATATTTTTGTGATGGGTTGTAGGTACAGGTTGAAAAGGAGAGCAGAAACCCGCCTTTCCTCTAAGGTGTACATATTAAGATCCTTAAGTCTGTCCTCTACTTGGAACATACGCAGGGACATTGAAGAGCTCCTCAGCTCTTCATCTCTTATGACTCCACTAAGCTGGGGATGCCGGTCTCCAAGTGTACGTTGTCCACCTGGGTGGCAGATTGCATTGCCTGGGCATACAGGGTGGCTGATCTCCTGTTGCAGGGTCGAGTCACGGCCCACCGGGTCAGGGCTAAGGCCGCATCAGTGGCTCACTTCTGCTCTGTTCCGCTGGCAGACATCTGCCGGGCTGCAACCTGGTCTTCAAGCCAGACTTTTGCAGCCCATTACTGCCTGGATAGGGAGTCCCAACGGGACTGTGCTTTCGGCCAGACTGTACTCCGTAATCTGTTCGAGGTTTAGGTAACTCCTACCCTCCAACCCTTTGGTGTCAGCCTACCGGAGTGTTACGTTCTCGGTTGAACTCCTATCATGGCTGCTGCGGCTCTTCTAGAGGGAGCCTATTTTTCAGTTATGGGTTCTTGGTAGCCTATAGCTAGGGAGTCCCATATGTGAGGAGTGACTTCCTGCTTGTTCCTGGAGAAAGCATAGTTACTCACCTGTAACAGGTGTTCTCCAGGGACAGCAGGAATCAGTCCTCATGACCCTCCCTCCTCCCCTGGAGTTGCAGTCTTTTGATTAATTTTTATTCTTTTGCCATCTTTTTAGCTATGTCATTTGACTGAGCAAGATGGCACCCTTGGGTGGGAAGGGGACCGTGCATGTGTGATGCAGTCCCAAAGGCTTTCTTCAAAGGCTGGGTATTTGCTCCGCATGGGGGCTCTGTCGATGTCGACGTCACCCATATGTAAGGACTGATTCCTGCTGTCCCTGGAGAACATCTGTTACAGATGAGTAACTACGCTTTGTCATAGAAATCAGAGGAGTTTACATGGAACTTTAGAACTCTGCCCAATGCAGTTTACATGGAACGAGAAACGTTTACAAATAACAATTGTAATTACCAATAACAATAAATAATGTAACTATTTACATGTGTAGTATTCTTGTTACTATACAAGGGAGTGAGTGGTAACAGTGCGAAAATGGTAGTCGTTATAATGTAGACTGGAGGAATATATGAACTTTATTACTCACAATTATAGTATTCGGTGAGGATGAATGTTTTCTAAACTGGGTGAGATCTTTGGTTTCTCTTAGGGTATTGGGTATGTTATTCCAAAGGACAGGTGCGTAGAAGGAGAAAGCTCTGTTGGTGGTTGATTGATTTGCTTTTCTTGCATTTTTTGGGATGGATAGAGTTTCTCAGGTTATCTCTTGTTCTTGTGTATTGCTGCATGTTTATTATATATAATGCTTTTTAGGTTATTTGGAAGAGAATTACAGATCATGGGTGAAACGTAGGTGAATGCTCTATTAGTAGTTTATTTATTTAACAGGTTTTTTTATACTGCTTTATCATTTCAATCAAAGCGGTTTACATTGTAACTTAAACTTGGTAAATGTACATTAAACAGGGACATTGATAACTTGGATTTTTCTGAGCAATGGAGGGTTAAGTGACTTGCCCAAGACCACAAGGAACACGTGGGGATCAAACCCTGGTCTCTTGGTTCCCAAGACAGTGTTCTAACCACTAGTCAGAGAGGGTAGTTAGGGTGTTTTGTGATCAGCTTCTTTGGGCTCAATCATTTGAGCATTGAGAGGTAGGATGGGGCTATGTTTTTTAGGAGCTTGAAGGTGATCATTCATGATATATTTATTTATTTAATATTTAATATATATTTAATGCGACTTTGGATCGGTAACCAGTGTAGTTTATATAGTATTGGAGTAATATGATCGGAGGTATGTATCTTGGCAATTATCCGAGCAGCTTCATGCTGAGCCATCTGTAGCTGATTGAATAGTTGTTTGGGGAGACCATGGAGTATATTGTTACAGTAATCAAAGTGAGGTGTAATAATTGCCTGGAGCACCGATCTGAAATCATCGCATGAGAGTAATGGTCTCAGTTGCTGGATCAACCTGTTTGAAATAGACCTTACTCGTGATAGATTTTATGTGTGATACCATGCTGAGTGTTTTGTCCAGTGTGACTCCAAAATATTTGACTTCATTTTTCATGAGGTCAGCATCAGTGAGTTGTATAGTGGGAGGGGGGATGAAGCTTTGATGTCTAGTAACATAGAGCACGTCAGTTTTCTCAAGGTTGATCTTTAAGTTGTGGGAGTTCAGCCACTTTAGGCTTCACTGAGACAGGCTGCGATCTGGTTGATATCAGGGTCTGAAATGTCAATAGGTAGATACAACATTATATCATCTGCATAAATGTGGTATGCTACTTTGAATTTCCTGAAGATATTGCAAATTGGCTGCAGGCAGATGTTAAAAAGGAGCGCTGATAGGGATGAGCTCTGTGGTAGTCCTTGCTTTTGTCTATATGATGTGGATGTGTGTTGGCTGATTGTCCCTTGTTGAGAGTGGTCTGATAGATATGACTGAAACCATTGAATTATTCTGCCCTGTAATCCTATTTGTCAGAGTCTGTTTAAGAGTATTCTGTGATGTATGCTGTATGTATTTATGTATGTATGATGTATGCTGAGGCAATATCTAGGAATATTAGGATGAAAGCTTGCATTTGATGATACCACAATACTGGTTGAAAGTGAAGATAATCTGAAACATTTGCTTCTCAAGATCAAGTAACATAGAAACATGATGACAGAAAAAGACCACATGGCCTATCTAGTCTGTCCTTCCATATCAACAACTACAACAGTCCACTTTTTTCCTTTAGAGATCCTCTGTGTTTGTCCCATGCTTTTTTGAATTCAGTTACTGTCCTCATCTCTACCACCTCCACTGGGAGACTATTCCATGGATCCACTACTCTTTCCGTAAAGAAACATTTCCGCATATCACTCCTGAATCTATCTCCCTTCACCCTCATCCCATGTCCCCTCATAGCAGAGCTTGCTTTCAACTGAAAGAGGCTCTCTCCCTGGACATTTATGCCACGTAGGTATTTAAACATCTCAATCATATCACCTCTATCCCGCCTTTCCTCTAAGGCAGTGGTTCTCAACCTTTTTTGTACCGTGACCCCTTTTACCGTTGGTCAACTTGTGGTGACCCCCAATGATAAAATCAAATGCGTCTCTCTTCCTTTACCGTTAACGCATTGTCGCTGTAATCATTTGTTGAATTATTAATATATTATAGGCCTTTGCAATATGTTTTTATTTATAAAATACTTATTTAAATAATCAAAACAACAAGTAACAATATTTGATTTCAAAATTATGATGATTTTTGTAGTCAAATCACTAATATGAAATAAAATTATTTTTTCTACCTTTGTTGTCTGACCAATTTATTCTCTGATCATGCTGGTCCCGATCTGAGGCTTCTGCTTTCCTGTCTTCTCTTAGCTCTCTTTCTGTGGTCTATGGTCCATCTGCCAGTTCTTATCTCTTTTGTTTTCTTCACTTCTTTCCATCAGCCTATTTCCAGTCCCAGTAACCCTCCCCAGTATCAGCCCCTTTCCAGTCCTCACTCCCAGTACCTTCCAATGTCAACTTGCATTCCCATGACTGCCACTGGTGTCCATTCCCTTCCAGTCCCCCTCCTTCCCCACTGATCAGTCCCCTTCTAGTACAAATACCATGGCAGCCCCTCTCAGATCCACTCCCTTTCAGTTCCATGCTCCCATCCCCTTGTATCAGCCCACTTGTAGCCTTAGCCCCCAGTTTTCTTCCAGGGTCAGCAGCTCTATCCTCCCCTCCCCACAATCAGCCCATTCCCAGTCAAAGCCCCCTAATCAGCTCACTTCTAGTGCTAATCCCCCTCAAATCCCCCTCAACCCCATTACCAGTCCTACCCCCCCCCCCTAATCAGCCCAATACCAGTCCTACCCCCCATCAGCTCATTTCCAGTGCTAGTCCCCCCCTCAACCCCATTACCAGTGCTAGGCTCCCCTAATCAGCCCATTTCCAGTCCTAACCTCACTGATCAGCTCATTTCCAATGCTAGACCCCCATCAGTCCATTACCAGTCCTACCCCCCCTTGATAAGTCCATTCCCAGTCCTAGCCTTCCCTAATCAACTCATTACCATTCGTAGCCCCCCCATCTGCCCATTACCAGTGCTAGCACCCCCATCAGCCCATTATAATCCTAACCCGCACTGTCTCTCGCCTCTGTCCAGCATTTATCCCGTCTGTCCAGTATGTCCCCATGTCTCTCCCCTTTGTCCATGCCAGCCTACTCCCTCCATGTCAGCCCCCCTCCCTCCATCCATCCATATCAGCCCCCTCCCTCCCTCCCTCCCTCCATGTCAGCCCCCATCCTTCCATCCGTCCAGGACAGCCCCCCTCCCTCCATCCATACCTCCATGTCATCCCGCATCCTTACCTCAGTCCATGTCAGCCCCCCTCCCTCCCTCCATCCATCCATATCAGCCCCCATCCCTCCCTCCCTCCCTCCCTGTCAGGCCCCTCCCTCCCTCCCTCCATCCATATCAGCCCCCCTCCCTCCCTCCATCCATATCAGCCCCCATCCCTCCCTCCCTGTCAGCCCCCATCCTTCCATCCGTCCATGTCAGCCCCCCCCTCCCTCCATCCATCCCTCCATGTCAGCCCCCCTCCCTCCCTCCCTCCCTCCATCCATCCATATCAGCCCCCATCCCTCCCTCCCTCCCTGTCAGCCCCCTCCCTCCCTCCCTCCCTCCCAGCCCCCTCCCTCCCTCCCTCCCTGTCCCCTCCCTCCCTCCCTCCCTCCCTGTCAGCCCCCATCCTTCCATCTGTCCATGTCAGCCCCCTCCCTCCATCCATCCATCCATCCATCCATATCAGCCCCCTCCCTCCATGTCAGCCCCCCACCCTCCCTCCCTCCATGTCAGCCCCATCCTTCCATCTGTCCATGTCAGCCCCCTCCATCCATCCATCCATATCAGCCCCCTCCCTCCATGTCAGCCCCCATCCTTCCATCTGTCCATGTCAGCCCCCTCCCTCCATCCCTCCCTCCATGTCAGCCCCATCCTTCCATCTGTCCATGTCAGCCCCCCTCCCTCCATGTCAGCACCCCTCTGTCGATGTCAGCCGTGTTGCAGGTTGTCTGCCTCCCTTCTAATGCAGCCGCGGCTCTCTGCCTCTTAGGGAACCGCGGCTGTACCTGTAAAATCATTGCGGAGCCCTTCCTGTCTCGATGGGCTCCATGCAGCATTGTCCCGCCTTCCAAAGGAAGTTGTTTACCACTTCCTTTGGAGGCGGGACAATGCTGCACGGAGCCCGTCGAGACAGGAAGGGCTCCGCAACGGTTTTACAAGTACAGCCGCGGTTCCCTAAAAGGCAGGGAGCCGCGGCTGCAGAAGAAGGCGGTGAGTTTGCCGGAGTTTGCTGCTGCCGAGAAGCGGACTCGGCAGCGGCAGCAACTTGTGCACATCTTAATTTTTTTTTTTAAACTTGGTGGAGGCTAAGCGACCCCCGCTAAATCCTGTGGCGACCCCCGTTGGGGTCGCGACCCACAGGTTGAGAACCGCTGCTCTAAGGTGTACATATTAAGATCCTTAAGTCTGTCCTCATATGCTTTATAATGAAGCCCACTAATAATTTTAGTAGCCACCCTCTGCACCGACTCCATCCTGTTCACATCCTTTTGAAGGTGCGATCTCCAGAATTGCACACTATACTCCAAATGAGGTCGCACCAACGACTTATACAGAGGCATTATCACCTCCTTATTTCTGCTAGCCATTCCTCTCCGTATGCACCCAAGCATCCTTCTAGCTTTTGCCGTCGCCTTTTCTACCTGTTTAACTACTTTAAGATCATCAGACACAACCACGCTTAGGTCCCGCTCTTCTTTAGTGGACAAAAGTACTTCACCTCCTATACTGTATTGCTCCCTTGGATTGCTGCAGCCCAAATGCATGACCTTACATTTTTTAACATTAAATCCCAGCTGCCAAATTCTAGACCATTCTTCAAGCTTAGCTAGATCCCTCCTCATGTTATCTACACCTTCCTGGGTGTCTACTCTATTGCAGATTTTGGTATCATCTGCAAAGAGGCAAACCTTACTCAACAGCCCTTCCGCTATATCACTAACAAAGATGTTAAAAAGAATCGGACCAAGGACAGATCCCTGGGGCACACCACTGGTAACATCCTTTTACTTGTACTCTTTGTCGCCTCCCACCCAACCAATTTCTAACCCAAGCAGTAACTTTAGGGTCCATCCCTAGGGTGCTCAGTTTGTTTATAAGTCGCCTGTGAGGAACAGTGTCAAAGGCTTTACTGAAATCTAAATACACCACATCTAGGGCTCTCCCTCGGTCCAACTCCCTGGTCACCCAGTCAAAGAAATCAATCAGATTTGTCTGACAAGACCTGCCTTGCACCTTAACATAAAGAAGACAAAGATCCTGACTACTGGAAAAATCAATACGTTCATAGTTGATGGAGGAGACCTTGAAATAGTGGACAATTTCAACCTGCTTGAATCAATAATCAATAAAGAAATGATAAGCACTCAAGAAATCGAAATATGCATTGCTCTTGGCAGAATGGCTATGAAGGACCTAGACAAGATTCTCAAGAGCAGAGACGTCTCTCTCCATACAAAGATTTGACTTGTCCAAGCCATGGTATTTTTAATAACGTCATATGGATGGGAAAGTTGAACAGTGAAAAAGATAAACAGGAAGAAAATTGATGCCTTTGAATTATGGTGCTGGTGACGAATACTGTGCATACCATGGACTGCCCGAAGAAAAAACTAGTCAGTACTAGAGGGGATGAAACCTAAGTTTTCTTTAAAAGCTCAGATGACAAGACTTCAACTTTCATACTTTGAACACATCATGTGACGAGAGTAGCAAATCACCTGGGCAGGATGGTATACATCCAAGGGTGTTGAAGTAACTAAAATTTGAGACAGCAGACCTGCTATTAGTAATCTGTGAACTATCATTAAAATCATCTCTAATACCTGAAGATTGGAGGATCGCCAATGTAACATAAATTTTTAAAAAGGGTTCCAGGGGTGATCCGGGAAACTACAGACCGGTGAGCCTGACGTCAGTACCGGGAAAAATGGTAGAAACCATCATCTATATAAATAAAAATGTAAATGTTTGTTTGTTCAAAATCGCAAATCTCCAAACGTTCTGCACTAATTGCTTTGAAAGTTTGACACAGCGTTGCATTCCAATACGCACGTGTTTTTAACCTACTATTATATAGATGTCACACCTGTGACAGGTAAAAACATGTTTTTTGTGGAAAAACAGCGCCATCTGTTGGACGTAAAAGCAACACACACTATAGTACATATTTTACGATTCACGTGCAATCGAGCTGCTTTAGTTCATCCAAATAATGCCTCGCAGAAGATCAAACTTGGGTCATCGAGTCAGAAAGGATTAAAGTTTTGCAGGAAACAACATTTGCTGTAGAATCTCTATGCATTGAAATTCCATGTAAAAAGGGGAAGGCGATGGCAGTGGGGGTGCACTATCGACCGCCTGGCCAGAATGAACAAATGGATGATGAAATGCTCAAAGAAATCAAGGAAGCTAACAAAAGTTACAGCTCGGTAATAATGGGTGATTTCAATTACCCCGGTATCGACTGGGTCAGTGTCACGGCAGGACATGCTAGGGAGATAAAGTTCCTAGATGACATAAATGACT
Organism: Ichthyophis bannanicus; assembly: GCA_033557465.1. Classification (NCBI taxonomy): domain Eukaryota; kingdom Metazoa; phylum Chordata; class Amphibia; order Gymnophiona; family Ichthyophiidae; genus Ichthyophis; species Ichthyophis bannanicus. Next base: position 26,275,320 of record CM066035.1, read on the forward strand.
GCTTCTTGGAGCAGCTGGTTCATGAACCGACCAGAGGGGAAGCCATATTAGACTTAGTCCTTAGTGGAACACCAGATCTAGTGCAAGAGATAAGGGTGTTGGGGCTACTTGGCAATAGTGATCATAGCATGATCGCCTTTGATTTAATTACTGGAGGAGGGACAGTAAGGAAATCCACAGTACTACCTTTTAGCTTTCGAAAGGGAGACTATGATAAAATGAGGAAAATGGTTAAGAAAAAACTAAAAGGAGCAGTTTCAAAGGTTAAAGACTTACATCAAGCTTGGGTGTTGTTGAAAAATACTATCTTGGAAGCCCAGACCAGCTGTATTCCACTCTTTAAGAAAAGTGGAAGGAAGTCCAAAAAACTGCCAGCATGGTTTAAAGGTGAGGTCAGAGAGGCTGTTGTTGCCAAAAAAGCATCTTTCAGGAAATGGAAAAAAGAGCCAAACGATGAAACCTGGAAACAGCACAAGCACTGGCAGGTCAAATGCAAGGCACTGATAAAGAAGGCAAAGGGAGAATTTGAGAAGAAGCTTGCTGCGGAAGCAAAAACGCGGAATAAAGATTTTTTCAAGTACATTCGTAGCAAAAAACCTGTGAGAGAGTCGGTTGGACCATTAGATGATAGAGGAGTTAAAGGGGCACTAAGAGGCGACAAGGAGATAGCGGAGAGACTGAATGAATTATTTGCTTCGGTCTTTACTAAGGAAGATGTAGGGAAGTAACCCATGACTGAAGTGGTATTTAAAGGTGTGGAAGAATTGAAGGAAATATCGATACATCGGGAAGATGTATTACAACTATTAGATAAACTGAAGAGAAGCAAATCACCTGGGCCGGATGGTATACATCCAAGGGTGTTGAAAGAACTGAAATATGAGATTGCAGACCTGCTATTAGTAATCTGTGAACTATCATTAAAATCATCTCTAATACCTGAAGATTGGAGGATCGCCAATGTAACACCAATTTTTAAAAAGGGTTCCAGGGGCGATCCGGGAAATTACAGACCGGTGAGCCTCACGTCAGTACCGGGAAAAATGGTAGAAACCATCATAAAGAATAAAATTACTCAGCATGTAGATAGTCATGGCCTAATGGGAGACAGCCAACATGGCTTTAGACAAGGAAGATCCTGTCTTACTAATCTGTTATGTTTTTTGAAAGTGTGAATAAACAGGTGGACAAAGGTGAGTTGGTTGATATAGTGTATCTGGACTTTCAGAAAGCCTTTGACAAGGTCCCTCATCAGAGACTTTTGGCAAAACTAAAGAGTCATGGGATAGGAGGCAGTGTACTACTGTGGATCAAGAACTGGTTAAAAGATAGAAAGCAGAGGGTTGGGCTAAATGGCCAATTTTCCCAATGGAGAATGGTGAATAGTGGTGTACCCAAGGGATCTGTGCTGGGTCCCCTGCTTTTTGACATATTCATAAATGACCTGGAAAGTGGAATAACGAGTGAGGTTATCAAATTTGCAGATGACACAAAACTATTTAAAGTTGTTAAAACCCAAGAGGATTGTGGAAAATTGCAAGAGGATCTTGATAAATTGGAAGACTGGGTATCAAAATGGCAGATGAAATTTAATGTGGACAAGTACAAAGTTATGCAACTAGGGAAGAACAACCCAAACTATGGTTACACAATGCAAGCTTCCACATTAGGAACCACCACCCAGGAAAATGATTTAGGCGTCATTGTGGATAACATGTTAAAACCCTCGGCCCAGTATGCAGCGGCAGCCAAGAGAGCAAATGGAATGCTAGGTATCAGTGGGCAAACGGAAAGAGGATATTTTAAGGGCAAGCCCTAGATGTGGTGTATTTAGATTTCAGTACGAGTTGACACCGTTCCTTACAGGCGACTTATAAACAAACTGAGCACCCTAGGGATGGACCCTAAAGTTATTGCTTGGGTTAGAAATTGGTTGAGTGGGAGGTGACAAAGGGTACAGGTAAATGGAGCTCACTCTGAGGAGAAGGAAGTTACCAGTGGTGTACTCCAGGGATCTGTCCTTGGTCCGATTCTTTTTAACAACTTTGTTAGTGATATAATGGAAGGGCTGTCAGGTAAGGTTTGCCTCTTTGCGGATGATACCAAAATCTGTAATAGAGTAGACACCCAGAAAGGTGTACATAACATGAGGAGGGATCTAGCTAAGCTTGAAGAATGGTCTAGAATTTGGCAGCTGGGATTTATTGTTAAAAAATACAAGGTCATGCATTTGGGCTGTAGCAATCCAAGGGAGCAATATAGTATAGTGGTTGAAGTACTTTTGTCCACAAAAGAAGAGCGGGATCTAGACGTGGTTGTTTCTGATGATCTTAAAGTAGCTAAACAGGTAGAAAAGGCGACAGCAAAAGCTAGAAGGATGCTTGGGTGCATACAGAGAGGAATAGCTAGCAGAAAAAAGGAGGTGATAGTGCCTCTGTATAAGTCTTTGGTGCGAACTCATTTGGCGTATTGTGTGCAATTCTGGAGACCGCACCTTCAAAAGGATATAAACAGAGGGTGGCTACTAAAATGGTTAATGGTTTTCATTATAAAGCATATGAGGACAGACATAAGGATCTTAATATGTACACCTTAGAGGAAAGGTGGGATAGAGGTGATATGTTTGAGATGTTTAAATACCTCCATGGCATAAATGCACAGGAGGAGAGCATCTTTCGATTAAAGCAAGTTCTGCTACGAGGGGACATGGGATGAGGGTGAAGGGGGATAGATTCAGGAGTGATATGCGGAAATGTTTCTTTACGGAAAGAGTGGTGGATCCATGGAATAGTCTCCCAGTGGAGGTGGTAGAGATGAGGACAGTATCTGAATTCAAATAAGCATGGGACAAACACAGAGGATCTCTAAAGTTAAAAAGGGGACTGTTGTAGTTGTTGATATGGAAGGACAGACTAGACAGGCCATGTGGTCTTTTTCTGTTGTCATTTTTCTGTGTTTGTATGTTTCTATCATATGCTCTCATCCTTGGACCCCCAATAAGACTTCATTTAAACCCACATTAACAAAACCAGATGGCCATATTAACAGAAGAAACCAAAATCAACCACTTTGCTTCCCAGACGAAAAAACATTGTGTTGAGCGAAGTCCACAAAAACATATTTATCACCATTGTAAACGACAATACATTTGCAAAGAAATTTTAGGAAAAATGAAGCCCCCAGGGCCAAGATGTGGGGTTTTAGATTTGAAAAAACTTTCCTGCATCTCTGAGTAATTTTATAAACATCCAGAACTATTTGTATAGAATCCCCACAAAAGAAAGAATTTTGTTTTGTAAAATACAACCTCATTACCTTATCTTTTATCAGTAAGTGAAATAAAAAAAAACAATCAAAATAGCTTTAGAAGGATAGGATCTGACGATGATTCCAGAAAATTTGATAAATTTAAAGTTTCAGACAGAGAAAGATGAGCAAGCTCTTCCTCCATCTGTCTCTCAGTCTTGGCCCCACGGGGAATGTAATAAACATTAAAGAATTTAATTGCATCCACATCATTAATCAGAAGAACCTCTTTAAGATACTTCTGAAGCAGAATAATAGGAGACAAAAAATGAGTACAGGGAAAATTGAGAAACCGAAGATTATTAACCCGAGCTGCATTCTCAAGAACCTGAAAATGCTGATGAATCACCATCCTATCACGTATAGGAGACGAGAGAGCAGCTTGTGCTAAGTCATATTTATTTATTGTAGACTTATAATCTGCAGCCTTGACATCCTGACCTGCAAATTTCCTTAGAATATGAGAAGAAAGCCTTTGACAAGGTCCCTCATGAGCAACACTTGGCAAAATAAAAAAGTCATGGGATAGGAGGCAGTGTACTATTGTGGATCAGGAACTGGTTAAAAGATAGAAAGCAGAGGGTAGGGCTAAATGGCTAATTTTCTCAATGGAATAAGGTGAACTGTGGAGTACCTGAGGGATCTGTGCTGGGACCGCTGCTTTTTAATATATTCATAAATGATCTGGAAATGGGAATAACGAGTGAGGTAATCAAATTTGCAAATGACACAAAATTATTCAAAGTTGTTAAAACCCATGAGGATTGTGAAAATTTGCAAATAGACCTTGATAAATTGGAAGACTGGGCATCCAAATGGCAGATGAAATTTAATGTGGACAAGTGTAAAGTTATGCACTTAGGAAAGAACAACCCACACTATGGTTACACGATGCAAGGTTCCACATTAGGAACCACCACCCAGGAAAAAGATTTAGGCATCATCGTAGATACCATGTTAAAACCTTCCGCCCAAGAAAGCAAATAGAATGCTAGGAAGTCACCCCAACCTTGCAGAATCGCAGGTCGCAGTAAGAAATAACCAAACAACCAGAGGGCGAACCGCAGAATCACGGAACCAGGCAATAGTTTATTGAACGCGGAGCTCTCCGCAAAACGTATGTAAGATTGCACAAAACTGTACATGCTAAATACTGGACATACTTGTAAGAACTAAAACACCCAGCAGCCACCATTGTTAAGGTAACCATTCCCCTACAATTATCATTGTTGCTTTTCTAAGGAATCATTTAAGCGCAAAATATTCATTGCACACTGTTCAACGGGTTAGTCACAGATGTGTAGCTAATTACCCCTATATGTTGTTTCTAACAAAACTATTGTTATTTCTAAAGGGCACTGATGTATAGCTAGCTACCCTTAGAACATAAGAACATAAGATATGCCATACTGGGTCAGACCAAGGTCCATCAAGCCCAGTATTCTGTTTCCAACAGTGGCCAATCTAGGTCATACGTACCTAGCAGTTTCCCCAAGGGACACAGGTTCCACAATGCTTGTATTGGTTCAAGCATTGATATCCTGGGTCCCTTCTTAATAATGGTTTATGGACCTTTCCTCCAGGAACTTGTCCAAACCTTTTTAAACCCAGCTACACTAACAGCCTTTACTACATCCTCCGGTAACAAATTCCAGAGTTTGATTACACGTTGAGTGAAAAAATATTTCTTTTATTAGTCTTAAATACTTTACCCTGTAGCTTCATTGCATGTCCCCTAGTCTTTCTATATTCTGATAAGGTAAACAATCGATCTACGTTTACCCGTTCCACTCCGTTCATTAATTTATAGACTTCTATCATATCTCCCCTCAGCCGTCTCTTTTCCAGGTTAAAGAGCCCCAACCTTTTTAGCCTTTCTTCATAAAATTGCTATATCCTTTTTAAGATATGGCGACCAGAATTGCACACAATATTCAAGGTGCGGTCTCACCATGGAACGATATAGAGGCATTATAATATCTTTTGTTTTATTTTCCATTCCTTTCCTTATCATACCTAGCATTCTATTTGCTCTCTTGGCCGCCGCTGCACACTGGGCCGAGGGTTTTAACATGGTATCCACAAGGACGCCTAAATCTTTTTCTTGGGTGGTGGTTCCTAATGTGGAACCTTGCATCGTGTAACCATAGTTTGGGTTGTTCTTCCCTAGGTGCATAACCTTGCACTTCTCCACATTAAATTTCATCTGCCATTTTGATGCCCAGTCTTCCAATTTATCAAGATCCTCTTGCAATTTTCCACAATCCTCCTGGGTTTTAACAACTTTAAATAGTTTTGTGTCATCAGCAAATTTGATAACCTCACTCGTTATTCCACTTTCCAGGTCATTTATGAATATGTCAAAAAGCAGCGGACCCAGCACAGATCCCTGGGGTACACCACTATTCACCTTTCTCCATTGGGAAAATTGGCCATTTAGCCCTACCCTCTGCTTTCTATCTTTTAACCAGTTCCTGATCCACAGTAGTACACTGCCTCCTATCCCATGACTCTTTAGTTTTGCCAAAAGTCTCTCATGAGGGACCTTGTCAAAGGCTTTCTGAAAGTCCAGATACACAATATCAACCGACTCACCTTTGTCCACCTGTTTATTCACTCCTTCAAAAAAACATAACAGATTAGTAAGACAAGATCTTCCTTGTCTAAAGCCATGTTGGCTGTCTCCCATTAGGTCATGACTATCTATATGCTGAGTAATTTTATTCTTTATGATGGTTTCTACCATTTTTCCCGGTACTGATGTCAGGCTCACCGGTCTGTAGTTTCCCGGATCACCCCTCGAACCCTTTTTAAAAATTGGTGTTACATTGGCGATCCTCCAATCCTCAGGTATTAGAGATGATTTTAATGATAGTTCACAGATTACTGATAGCAGGTCTGCAAGTAGCCATTGTTGTTTCTAAAAAGTACATTGTTGTACAAGTTAGACACCATCGTTAAGCTAGCCAGTTCCATACAAAGTACGCTAGTCGCTTAAAATTCACATTGAAGTGCGAAGCATCCATTGCCAGTCCTACACAAAGTATTCTTGGTCGCTTGAAAAGCCCTCATTGAAGTGCAAAGTATCTATTGTTACACAAGTTAGCCTCATTGAAGTGCAAAGTATCTACTGTTACACAAGTTAGCCTCATTGAAGTGCAAAGTATCTATTGTTAAACAAGCTAGCCTCATTGAAGTGCAAAGTAGCTATTGTTATACAAGCTAGCCTCATTGAAGTGCAAAGTAACTATTGTAGTACAAGCTAGCCTCATTGAAGTGCAAAGGTGAAATTAGGTCTTACCTGCTAATTGTCTTTCCTTGAGCTTTCTCCGGGCAAGTCCAGGGAACATTAGGGTTGTCAATCCCCTTTAGCAGCTGAGGACTGAAGACTTCAAGTTTTCTTGAGAGCTCAAGCCACTCCCCCTGAGGTCAATGTGCCAGTCTTCTTTTGACAAAGCAGCCAACAACTCAACATCTGAAATAACAAGGTTAACCCGTTAGGAACTGATAATTTTTCATATTCTCCTGGAACGAATCTCTCTTTTTTTTTTTTAATCACAAGCAATACAAAACGTCTCTTCAGAAAAGAATCGAAGAAGCCCCAAGTTACGCCAATTGCACGAGGCAAGGTAACCGGATATCATTCTTGCGTCCCGGCAGACGTAACAAATACAGAACGGGTGGGACCCTGGACTGGCCCAGAGAAAGCTCAAGGAAAGACAATTAGCAGGTAAGACCTAATTTCATCTTCCTTATCGCTTCTCCGGGCCAGTCCAGGGAACGTTAGGGCAGTACCAAAGCAGTACCTAAACTCGGGAGGGACCCGCAAGTCCTGCGATAAGAGCCGAAGCTCCCACCTTCACATCCTCCCTGGCCTGAACATCCAACCGGTAATGCTTGGCAAATGTATGCAGGGAAGACCACGTCACTGCCCTACAGATATCCACTGGAGGAACAAAGGCATACTCTGCCCAAGACGCTGCCTGAGCTCGAGTGGAATGTGCTTTTAGACCAACAGGAGGCGTCTTTCCGCGGGCTTTGTAAGCCGCCACAATAGCGCACTTCACCCATCAGGCAATCAAGGACTTCGTCGCCGCGTGACCCTTCTTTGTACCGGCAAACTGGACAAATAATCTGTCCGTTTTGCGAAAAGGCTTAGTGATCTTAAGGTAAGACTTCAAAACACGGCCGAGATCCAATCTTCGGAGAGAACGGTCCATCGGCGAATCCGAGAGATTGGAAAAAATCGGTAAGGCCACCGATTGAGTAACATGAAAAGCGGACACCACTTTAGGCAGAAAGGAAGGCACCGTCCGCAGCAGTACCCTTTCAGGCAAGAATTGAAGATAAGGTTCCCGACAGGACAAGGCTTGTAAATCTGAAATCCTCCTTGCCAAACACAAGGCTACTAGAAAGGCTGTCTTCCAGGACAGCTCTTTCAAATGCTCCGAGGAAGCTGACGCAAATGGAGGGCGCGTTAACGCTTCCAAAACCACATTCAAGTCCCACGGAGGTACCACATGACATAACGGAGGACGAATAATCTGAGCCGCACGAAAAAAAGTTGCACATCGGTATGCGCCGAGAGACGGCGATTCTGCACCGTACCCCTAAAGCAAGCCAGAGCTGCTAAATGGACCTTAAGCGTATTGAGAGCCAATCCTTTATCAAACCCCTCTTGGAGAAACAAAAGCAATTGCAGTAAGGTAGACGACAGCGGTTGAAGATCCCGCCGTGCACACCAATCCTCAAAGAGTCGCCAAACCCGAACATATGCCAGCGAAGTCACAGGTCTCTTAGAACGAAGTAAGGTGGCCACCACAGAATTCGCGTAACCTCTGCATCTTAAGCGAGCCCCTTCAAGAGCCAAGCCGCAAGCAAGAAGCGATCCACCTGAGGCATGAGAACCGGACCCTGACTTAACAGATTGACTCGGACCGGAAGACACTAAGGAGAATCTATCAACAGCCGAACTAGATCGGCATACCAAGGACGACGAGGCCAATCCGGCACAATCAGAATCACTGTACCCTGGTGACTCGCTATACGCTGAATAATCCGACTCAACAACGGCCACGGAGGAAAAACGTACAGGAGGGAGTCCACAGGCCAGGGCTGGACCAGAGCATCCAGGCCCTCTGACAGGCGCTCCCTCCGTCTTCTGAAAAACCGAGTCGCTTTTGCATTGACGAAAGTAGCCATTAGATCCATAACCGGCTGTCCCCAACGTAACGTCAGCTCGTGAAAAACCACCACGTTCAGCTCCCATTCCCTGGGATCGAGAACACTGTGACTGTCCTTGCCCACCACGTGTGCAGCCGATGAAGCCACGAGATGGCTCTCCACCCAAGTCATCAACTCCTGGCATTCGTCGAGCAAAGGAATACTCTTGGTACCCCCCTGCCGATTGATTTAGGCCACCATCACCGCATTGGCAGAAAAAATCCGGACTGCTGTTCCATTGAGAAAGCTTTCGAACCACCGAAGTGCAAGCCGAACTGCGCGGAGTTCCAATCGATTGATTGACCACGAGCTCTCCTCCGCGGACCAGCAACCTTGAGTCACTTGAGACTGACAATGAGCTCCCCAGCCTTCGAGACTGGCATCCGTGGTCACTAACACCCACGCTGGCTCCTGTAAGGGCACCCCTGCCCTCAGATGCGCGGGATCTAACCACCATTCCAGACTTTGATGCACCAGCTCCGGACAGACAAGTCTCTGAGACAGAGGGTGAAGCTGCGGAGACCATCTGGAGAGCAACGCTTGCTGTAGGGGCCGCATATGAGCCTTGGCCCATGGAACCAGATCCAAGGCCGCCGCCATGGATCCCAAGAGCTGCAAATAGGTCCACGCCGAAGGAGCCGGCACCAGCAAAAACGTGCACACCTGCTCCAAAATCTTGGCAAAAAGACCGCTCCCCGTGCCGTGTCGAAGAGCGCTCCGAGATAAGTCATCTGTCTCGCTGGCTGCAAGTGACTTTTGGACTGGTTGATGACCCAACCTAGCTGCTCCAGAAGCTGAACCACTCGAGCAGTTGCCGCAACTGAGGCTGAACGAGAATCTGCCCTGATTAGCTAATCGTCGAGATACGGATGAACCCGGACTCCTTCCTTCCGCAGAGCTGCTGCCACTACTACCATCAGTTTCGTGAAGGTCCGAGGAGCCGTGGCCAGACCGAACGGTAATGCTCGAAACTGGAAATGACCCATAGGAAGGGCAAATCATAAAAACCGCTGATGAGCTGGTCTGATGGGAATGTGTAGGTACACTTCCGTGAGATCTATGGCCGAGAGAAACTCTCCCGGCCGCACCGCCCGAATAATAGCACGTATCATCTCCATGCGAAAATGTGGAACTCGCAAGGTGCGGTTTACGGATTTGAGATCTAGAACGGGCCGAAATGAACCTTCCTTTATGGGGACCATGAAATAAATCGAGTATCGACCGCAGCTGTATTGGTCGCGAGGTACCGGAACTACCGCCTGCAGCCGTAAGAGCCGGGATAGCGTGTCTGAAATTGCTTGTGACTTTGGACCCGGAGCACAAGGAGACATCACAAAAGCGTCTGCCAAAGGGTAAGAGAAGTCCAGCGCATACCCTTTCTGAATGACCTCCAGCACCCATCTGTCTGAGGTTATTGCGGTCCAGGCAGAAACAAATCCCTGTAGACGACCACCCACAGGGATCTGCGCCTGGACCAGCAAACCTTCATTGTGGCCTTTTGGCCGAGGACTGAGGAGCATTGAAGTAGGATCTACCGTACCCCCTAGCTCCTTGAAAGGACTGCCCGTGAAATCCGGAACGGCCTCTGGTATAGGGAGTAAACCGTGCCCCTCTGAACCGACGAGCCTCTCGACCGGAACCGCGTAGCCCCCCAGTCCCCCTAACTGACTTAGGCTTATCCTCCAGTAAACGGCCCCCTTTGGAGTCCCCGAGATCCTTAACAATCTTTTCCAAAGCTTCTCCAAAAAGTAACTTACCCTTATAGGGAAGTTTACTAAGGCGTAACTTAGAGGAAACGTCCGCCGCCCAGTTACGCAACCACAGAAAATGCCTGGCTGCCACCAGAGACGCCATGGACTTTGCTGCAATCTGAACCAAATCATAGAACGCATCCGCCATGTAAGCCGCTGCTGACTCTAACTTCGCACCTTCTACCGCAGAAGTAGCCGCTGCCTCCGCAGAACTGTCCCCTTGAATCCACCGGATGGACGCTCTAGACACATATGCCCCACAAATGGAAGCCTGTAGTACCAGAGCGCAAGAATCAAACGCTTGCTTAAGTAGAACTTCCATTGTACGATCCTGGAGATCTTTAAGCGCCGCAGCCCCTTCCACTGGAATTGTAGTCTTTTTAGTGACAGCCGACACTAAAGCATCCACTTTAGGCATTCGCAATAATTCTCTCTCATCCTGAGGTACGGGGTAAAGGCGAGCTAAGGCGCGACTCCCTCTGAGAGTAGCCTCCGAACACTCCCACTCAGACTCAATTATTTGTTTTATAACCCAGTGTACCGGAAAACAGCATTGTTCCGCCTTAAATCCCTGCAACAACGGATCCTCTAATGGCTCCTGAGATACCGAGGGAAGAAGGAGATTCAAAGTCGTTAATGATTGCGAAATAAGCGCCCCAAGCTCATCCTTGGGAAACACCCGAAAAATATTCGGATCGTCGCCGGGCGCAATTTCACCCTCTTCAAGTTTTTCTGGACCCAGGTCCAAGCCGGCGTCTGAAAGGATCTCCCCATCCTCCTGACCCTGGGGGTCAGTGACCAGGAGCCCAAAAGGATCCAAAGGGGCCTGCGGTGTTATTTTCATTTGAGAAGTACCCTCTCCAGGGTCCTCTGTAACCGGAGGAAGCGGACCGACTTCCAAAGAGGCAGAAAGTGGAACAGCAGAGCTTTTCTGAGAAGATTTCAATAAAAAAGCCCTGTGCATCGCCAGAATAAACTCCGGGGAAAAGAACGCAGAAATACCTTCCTGAGCCTCAGGGAGGTTCTGCGGAGACTTAACCATATCCGTAGCATCTTTACTAGACTTGGACTTCCTCTTTCCCGGCCTGTGATGGCCGGCGGCTGAAACGGCCGGCTCACTTAAAATGGCTGCCTTTCCCACCTTTTCCGAGGGTAAAGAAGGCCTCTCTGACGCTGATGCCAGTTTGTCTTCCATCTGCTACTGCTCGCAGCCAAGTAGATCACCCCGGGAAAAACTCTGCTTCGTCCCGCAACAGAGCGCCGAAGTACAGAAACCGCCTGCATTCTCACCCAGACCGTAACGATGCCGCACAGAAAAACACGCTTGTCTGCATAAAATCAACGCTCACCTGAGTCGAGCCGAGCAACGCGGCACCGCTGAGACGCTGACCCGCTGCTAGCGGGAAGTGCGAGGGTGTGGCAGTTTACCGAGGCAGAGGGTAACTGGGGCTCCCAGGACCAATCCACCTATAAAGAGGCGGAAGCTGACAGGAAGGTAGGCTCTACCTTCCCCCACAGCTGAGAGCTAGCAATTAAAGGTAAACCCAACATCTCTTATTTAAGATTTAAACCCTGGTATGACATCAATTAGTTCCAGGAAATATAGACCAAGATCAGCCCTGCTAGAGCCAACTTGCTATCTATTTGTGCTGAAACAAAAATAAGAAACTGCTTCCTTCGTGAGGGAGATAGCCAGAATCGATCCTCTTCAGCTGCTGAGGACAAAGACTGGCACATTGACCTCAGGGGGAGTGGCTTGAGCTCTCAAGAAAACTTGAAGTCTTCAGTCCTCAGCTGCTAAAGGGGATTGACAACCCTAATGTTCCCTGGACTGGCCCGGAGAAGCGATAAGGAAGTAGCTATTGTTATACAAGCTAGTCTCATTGAAGTGCAAAGTAACTATTGTTATACAAGCTAGCCTCATTGAAGTGCAAAGTAACTATTGTTATACAAGCCAGCCTCATTGAAGTGCAAAGTAACTATTGTTATACAAGCTAGCTTCATTGAAGTGCAAAGTATCTATTGTTATACAAGCTAGCCTCATTGAAGTGCAAAGTAGCTATTGTTATACAAGCTAGCCTCATTGAAGTGCAAAGTAGCTATTGTTATACAAGCTAGCCTCATTGAAGTGCAAAGTAACTATTGTTATACAAGCTAGCTTCATTGAAGTGCAAAGTTTCTATTGTTATAAAAGCTAGCCTCATTGAAGTGAAAAGTATCTATTGTTATATAAGCTAGCCTCATTGAAGTGCAAAGTGGCTATTGTTATACAAGCTAGCCTCATTGAAGTACAAAGTATCTATTGTCGTACAAGCTAACCTCATTGAAGTGCAAAGTATCTATTGCTGCACTAGCTAGCCTCATTGAAGTGCAAAGTATCTATTGTTATACAAGCTAGCCTCATTGAAGTGCAAAGTAGCTATTGTTATACAAGCTAGCCTCATTGAAGTACAAAGTATCTATTGTCATACAAGCTAGCCTCATTGAAGTGCAAAGTAACTATTGTCTTACAAGCTAGCCTCATTGAAGTGCAAAGTATCTATTGCTGCACTAGCTAGCCTCATTGAAGTGCAAAGTATCTATTGTCGTACAAGCTAGCCTCATTGAAGTGCAAAGTATCCTTTGTCGTACAAGCTAGCCTCATTGAAGTGCAAAATATCTATTGCTGCACTAGATAGCCTCATTGAAGTGCAAAGTATCTATTGCTGCACTAGCTAGCCTCATTGAAGTGCAAAATATCTATTGTTATACAAGCTAGCCTCATTGAAGTAGAAAGTAGCTATTGTTATACAAGCTAGCCTTATTGAACATAAGAACATAAGATATGCCATACTGGGTCACACCAAGGTCCATCAAGCCTAGTATCCGGTTTCCAACAGTGGCCAATCTAGGTCATACATACCTAGCAGTTTCCCCAAAAGACACAGGTTCCACAATGTTTGTACTGGGTCAAGCATTGATATCCTGGGTCCCTTTTTAATAATGGTTTATGGACCTTTCCTCCAGGAACTTGTCCAAACCTTTTTTAAACCCAGCTACACTAACAGCCTTTACTACATCCTCCGGTAACAAATTCCAGAGTTTGATTACACGTTGAGTGAAAAAATATTTTCTTTTATTAGTCTTAAATAGTTTACCCTGTAGCTTCATTGCATGTCCCCTAGTCTTTCTATATTCTGATAACGTAAACAATTGATCTACGTTTAACCGTTCCACTCCGTTCATTAATTTATAGACTTCTATCATATCTCCCCTCAGCCGTCTCTTTTCCAGGTTAAAGAGCCCTAACCTTTTTAGCCTTTCTTCATAGGAGTATCCTTCCATCCTCTTTACCATTTTGGTGGCTCTTCTCTGAACTTTTTCTAATAACTCTATATCCTTTTAAGATACGGCGACTAGATACGGCGACCAGAATTGCACACAATATTCAATGTGCGGTCATTGAAATGCAAAGTAACTATTGTTACACAAGCTAGCCTCATTGAAGTGCAAAGTATCTATTGTTGTACAAGCTAGCCTCATTGAAGTGCAAAGTAGCTATTGTTGTTCGAGCTAACCTCATTGAAGTGCAAAGTAGCTATTGTTGTACAAGCTAGCCTCATTGAAGTGCAAAGTAGCTATTGTTGTACAAGCTAGCCTCATTGAAGTGCAAGGTAGCTATTGCTGCACTAGCTAGCCTCATTGAAGTGCAAAATATCTATTGCTGCACTAGCTAGCCTCATTGAAGTGCAAAGTAACTATTGTCGTACAAGCTAGCCTCAATGAAGTGCAAAGTAGCTATTGCTGCACTAGCTAGTCTCATTGAAGTGCAAAATATCTATTGCTGCACTAGCTAGCCTCATTGAAGTACAAAGTATCTATTGTTGTACAAGCTAGCCTCATTGAAGTGCAAAGTATCTATTGTTGTACAAGATAGCCACTATTGTTAACCTAACTATCTCCCATACAAGCAATTATTGCTGCCCCAATATTGTCAACCTAGCTATCTCCTATACCAGCACCCAGTGGTGCCCCACAATTCAACATGGCCATATCCATCCTAACCCTAACCAGCTTGCACCCCCTTAGCAACACACTCATCAGCCCCCTCACTTTGGCCTCCAACTACAACCCCATTCCAACCCATCAAGGCCGAGGAAAAAGATACCAAGGGAGCACACATTATAAACCATCAGAATTACATCAAGACTCACACCCACACTTAATCTACATAGCAATCAAACCCTCCGCAAAATCCAAAGCAGCACAGCCCCAAAACCAGCAAAACCTGAAATGTGCCCTCATAAAAGCACGCTCAGTCCGCAGGAAGTGGCCAGCCATCACTGATCTTATAACCCACCTTGAACTAGACATCCTACTGGTCATTGAATCATGGCTCACCGACTCAGACTCAGTCCTTATTAACCAACTCATCCCCCCAACTTCTCAAGCCACACTTGCCACAGACCTAACCGCAGAGGAGGTGGCACATTCATCCTATCAAAAACAGAGCTTCAATATCAACTGATCAAATCCAGCAGCACAACACACCTCGATACACTCACCATAACCAACAGCCACAGCACCATCAACCTAATCTACAGATCTCCATCCTCTCCCTTGACGACCTTGCAACCATAATTGACCTTGCCTGTAACCCCAAGAACACTCACAGGCCAAATTGGATATTGGGAGATTTTAACCTTCTAGCTCTCAAAGATACCCACTCCAAAGCCTTCCTTGAAGCACTCAACGAACTTGGCTACGAACAGATAGTTGAAACACCCACCCACCGGAAAGGAAATATACTAGACCTCGTATTCATCCCACGACCTGACATATGCCTGAACTACAACTTTGATCTAGATATCACCCCAGTCCCATGGTCCGACCACAACCTAATCAAATTCCAGATACCCATGCTTCAGGACAGCAACCTGCCTAAGAAAGCAGCCAAAAGCTCACCTTCACCCACAAGATGATTCAGACCATTTGACAAAGAGGCGATCCTCAACGAAGTCCTTCCAAACCTCAAGCTAGATTCGCCTGACCTGGATGAACTGATGGCTACATGGAATAACAGCCTCATTTCCTCCACATTTATTTATTTATTTATTTTATTTAGACAGTTTTGTATACCACCTTATCCTTCAATCAAAGTGGTTACAACACAATTGGGAGATACATTTAACACGAGGGGATATGAGACACATACACTAACACATACAGGGAACATGGGCAATGGAGGGTTAAGTTGCTTGCCCAAGACCACAAGGAGCACCTGTGGGACTAGAAACCCCAGTCCTTCTGGCCCAAGGTTGCTGTCCTCTAGTGGGATTTGAACCACCGACCTTCCGGCCTGTGGTACCTTGCCCAACCAGTAGGCCACTCCTCCCTATATGGCTACATGGCTACCTACCTCAATCAAGCCAACTACCTCAGACAAGACACCAAGAGGTAGGAAACCGGCACAATGGTATTCCGCAGAGCTATGGTCCTCACTACTTCTCCTTAGGAAATTAAAAAGAAGATGGCGGCGATCCCGGTCCCCAACCAACTAGGCAGCCTACACCGTTCACCTGAACACACACCAAGACTCTATATCAGTGAAAATGAAAGAATACCACTCCGAACTCCTTCGCCGCTCACTAAACAAACCTCACGACCTCTTCAACTTAGTGAAGTCCATGACGAAAGAACCTTCACCCACACAGACTACAATGTTACACCCACAGGATACAGCTGTGTTTAAGAAAAGCTCCAGTCTGAGATGTTCAGTGCCAGTTGGAGTTAAAAATTGGTTATCCCCTGATGAAGCGAGGATATCCCCTGATGAAGCGAGGACTGTCGCGAAACGCTTGATGGGCTCGGTTTTGAAGCGCCGGGGAATGAGGAGTGGGATGGCCACCCACTGACATATAATACAGTTTTTTTAAGTTAAGTATTTTATATGTCTTTTGTTGGAAAGTGGTGGCTAACCCTAACTTTGCGTGGAAGGCCGTTGATGTTACAAAAGCGTGTGTGTGGTAGCAGGTAATTTGCACCATGCCGTTTATAAGCTGATGGTTGCTGAGTCCTTCCACGCATTATTTGTTTATTTGAATTAGAACACAATGAACATTGAAGTTTCTGAAGAAGCAGTTTTTTGTGAATACAATTGAGTGTTGTTCGTTGAATAGTTTGATTTTTACACTCTTGGAAGTGACCGAGTATTGTTTTTGGAACACCTGCAGGAATACAAAGACTACATACTAGCCAAATCCAGCAACATCAGTATAGCCACGAAACCCACTCCTCGACACAACCCATACCAACCACTACAACTCAACTCGCTTACAACACCATCAGCCAGAGGCATCGAGGACATCACTGCAACCATCAACGCCACCACTGCTCCAAACAACCGCTGTCCAGCACATTGGATAAGATCTTCGTGCAAAGAACTCAGTCCACTCTAGCCAGGATCATGGAGCGGTCCTTCTCCACAGGAAAGTTCCCAGCATGCCTCAAACAGGCGTCGATCCGGCCCCTTCTGAAGAACAACAAGCTGAACCCCCAGAAGGTTGAATCCTATTGACCAATCTCAAGCATCCCGCTTCTAGCCAAGATTATTGAGAAGGTAGTTCAATGTCAAATTCAAGAACACATCGACTCCACTGCCCCCCTCGATCCATACCAACATGGCTTCAGGGAATCACATGGCATCGAAACGCTTCTTGCCATGCTTTTTAACACATTAATCACAGGGATTAACAACAACAGATGAGGAAATGCCATGATCTTCTTGGACATCTCTGCAGTTTTCGACTCAGTCAACCACGAGCAGCTCCTAATATGTCTCCAGGAAAAGGGAATCCAGGGCTCAGTCTGGAGCTGGTGCAAATCATACCTAACAGACAGATGGCAGCAGGTATGGACAGGCTCTATGACTTACGGCCTTTTCAAAAAAAAACATGGAGTCCCACAGGGTTCCTCGCTATCTGCCCTATTATTCAATATATATATGCAGCCCATATGTGCAATCATCCGCTCCTTCAACATCTCCTGCCTGATTTATGCAGATGACGTACTACTCTTCACCCCATTCACTATCGATCAACCAGACTTCTCTTCACTGGTAAAATGCTTTGACGCCGTCACTGACTGGCTTCACTCACAGTCTCAAGATAAACTTCAGCAAGACAGAAACGCTGTTCATCACGAGAAATCAAACCTTCTCCCCACCGGCAACATTAAAGAGGAGGGATAGTAAGGAAATCCACAGTACTACCTTTTAACTTTCAAAAGGGAGACTATGATAAAATGAGGAAAATATTTAAGAAAAAACTAAAAGGAGTAGTTGCAAAGGTTAAAGACTTACATCAAGCTTGGGTATTGTTGAAAAATACTATCTGGAAGCCTAAACCAGCTGTATTCCATGCTTTAAGAAAAGTGGAAGGAAGTCCAAAAAACTGCCAGCATGGTTTAAAGGTGAGGTCAGAGAGGCTGAAAAAGTGAAGAAAAAGAGGGAGGCCTTCATGAAATACAAGAGATCACAGAGAGAGGAAGACAGGCATCTGTATTTGGAAAAACTTAGAGAAGCTAGCAAAGTAGTCAAGAAGGCAAAGATTCAAAAGGAGGAGGAAATAGCCAATGCAATAAAATGGGGGGATAAGACATTTTTCAGATATATTAGTGAGAAAAGGAAGGGCAAAAGTGGTATTGTCAGACTCAAGGGTGCAGGGGGGGAATATGTAGAAGCTGATAAGGATAAAGCGGAATTGCTTAACAAATATTTTTGTTCTGTGTTCACAGATGAAGAACCAGGAGCAGGACCTCAGAAAACACCCACAAATAAGAACAGAAGCGAGGGACATCTTGAACAATTTTCAGAAGACTGTGTTCGTGAGAAACTAGCTCAACTTAAAGTAGACAAAGCGATGGGACCGGATGGGATACACCCTAGAATACTGAGGGAACTTGGGGACGTTCTAGCAACTCCACTGACTGACCTTTTCAATGCCTCGTTGGAGTCGGGAGTGGTGCCAAAGGACTGGAGAGAGGCTCATGTGGTGCCTTTACACAAAAGCGGAAGTAAGGATGTGGTTGAAAACTACAGGTCGGTTAGTTTAACTTCGGTGGTGAGTAAATTATTGGAAACGCTGCTGAAAGAGAAAATAGTGAGGTTTCTGGAGTCCGGCGGATTACAGGATCCGAGGCAGCATGGATTCACCAGAGGCAGGTCTTGTTAGACAAATCTGATTGATTTCTTTGACTGGGTGACCAGGGAGTTGGACCGAGGGAGAGCTCTAGATGTGGTGTATTTAGATTTCAGTAAAGCCTTCGACACTGTTCCTCACAGGCGACTTATAAACAAACTGAGCACCCTAGGGATGGACCCTAAAGTTACTGCTTGGGTTAGAAATTGGTTGGGTGGGAGGCGACAAAGAGTACAAGTAAATGGAGCTCACTCTGAGGAGAAGGATGTTACCAGTGGTGTGCCCCAGGGATCTGTCCTTGGTCCGATTCTTTTTAACATCTTTGTTAGTGATATAGCAGAAGGGCTGTCGGGTAAGGTTTGCCTCTTTGCGGATGATACCAAAATCTGCAATAGAGTAGACACCCAGGAAGGTGTAGATAACATGAGGAGGGATCTAGCTAAGCTTGAAGAATGGTCTAGAATTTGGCAGCTGGGATTTAATGTTAAAAAATGTAAGGTCATGCATTTGGGCTGGAGCAATCCAAGGGAGCAATACAGTATAGGAGGTGAAGTACTTTTGTCCACTAAAGAAGAGCGGGACCTAGGCGTGGTTGTGTCTGATGATCTTAAAGTAGCTAAACAGGTAGAAAAGGCGACGGCAAAAGCTAGAAGGATGCTTGGGTGCATACGGAGAGGAATGGCTAGCAGAAAAAAGGAGGTGATAATGCCTCTGTATAAGTCTTTGGTGCGACCTCTTTTGGAGTATGGTGTGCAATTCTGGAGACCGCACCTTCAAAAGGATGTGAACAGGATGGAGTCGGTGCAGAGGGTTGCTACTAAAATGATTAATGGGCTTCATTATAAAGCATATGAGGACAGACTTAAGGATCTTAATAGGTACACCTTAGAGGAAAGGCGGGATAGAGGTGATATGATTGAGATGTTTAAATATCTCCGTGGCATAAATGTTCAGGGAGAGAGCCTCTTTCAATTGAACGGACACTACGCCTCATAAAGAACACCCTTGAACCAAACGACTTCAGAACAGTCTTCCAGGCCATAATCATGCCCCACTTCGATTACGCCAACCCCATCCTACTTGGACTCCCAAAGAGCTCGATAAACCCCTTACAGCTTGCGATGAATACCGCAGCAAGAACCCTCTATGGCGCATCTCGCAGAGAACATATCACCCCTATCCTGAAGAGCTTACACTGGCTCCCCGTCCAGTACAGGATCACATTTAAGATCCTCACTTTGACCTTCAAAGCAGTCAACTGTATCACCGCAAATATATTGTCAGATATGATCCAACTTACTCCAAACAACAGATTAAGAAGAACCACATCCTGCAATACCATCCTCCTTCCAAAAGCCATCACAAAATGCAACAAATCCACTAGAAAGCGTGCCTTTGCCTTATTCGCCCCTTCTTGCTGGAACTCCCTCCCAACAGAAATCCGCAGCATAAATAACCTCCCCCAGTTCAGAAAAGCCCTCAAACTGCAATTATTTATACAACACTTTGGTAACTCCGACAGCATCACCTAGACAGTACCACATGATCTTATAGTCTAACAAGCCAACGCTGTCTAACCAATTTCCGATGAAAACTCGTCACCTCCCCCATCTATCCCCCTTAGGGCCTGTATCATAAACTTAGATGTGATGCAATCCCTGTGTATATAATGTATAAAGTTCACCTGTTACCCTTGTTTAAATCTCCCTTTGTTTGCTATGTATAAAGTTCACCTGTTATCCATGTTTAAACTCCCTGTTCTATGTAAGTTCAATGTATGGCTGTTCCTCATTGTACAAACTTGTTTATTGTAAACCGTGCTGATGCTGAATAGTGCGGTATAGAAAAACCTTAAATAAATAAATAAAAAAATAAAGTTCTGCTACGAGGGGACATGGGATGAGGGTGAAGGGAGATAGATTCAGGAGTGATATGCGGAAATATTTCTTTACAGAAAGAGTAGTGGATCCGTGGAATAGTCTCCCAGTGGAGGTGGTAGAGATGAGGACAGTAACTGAATTCAAAAAAGCATGGGACCAACACAGAGGATCTCTAAAGGTAAAAAGTGGACTGTTGTAGTTGTTATGGAAGGACAGACTAGATGGGCCTTGTGGTCTTTTTCTGTCATCATGTTTCTATGTTTCTATGTTGCCAAAAAAAGCATCTTTCAGGAAATGGAAAAAAGAGCCAAACGACGAAACCTGGAAACAGCACAAGCACTGGGAAGTCAAATGCAAGGCATTGATAATGCAGGCAAAGGGAGAATTTGAGAAGAAGCTTGCTGCGGAAGCAAAAACACGAAATAAAGACTTTTTCAAGTACATTCGTAGCAAAGAAACTATGAGAGAGTCAGTTGGTCCATTAGATGATAGAGGAGTTAAAGGGGCACTAAGAGGTGACAAGGCAATAGCGGAGAGACTGAATGAATTATTTGCTTTGGTCTTT
This sequence comes from Ichthyophis bannanicus, assembly GCA_033557465.1. Classification (NCBI taxonomy): domain Eukaryota; kingdom Metazoa; phylum Chordata; class Amphibia; order Gymnophiona; family Ichthyophiidae; genus Ichthyophis; species Ichthyophis bannanicus. The sequence goes on from CM066035.1 coordinate 26,296,222, forward strand.
ACTGAGGAAGATGTAGGGATGTTACCCAAGACTGAAGTGGTATTTAAAAGGTGCAGAAGAATTGAAATATCGATACATCGGGAAGATGTATTACAACTATTAGATAAACTGAAGAGTAGAAAATCACCTGGGCCGGATGGTATATATCCAAGGGTGTTGAAAGAACTGAAATATGAGATTGCAGACCTGCTATTAGTAATCTGTGAATTTTCATGAAAATGATCTGTAATACCTGAAGACTGGAGGATTGCCAATATAACGCCAATTTTTAAAAAGGGTTCCAGGGGAGATCCGGGAAACTACAGACCGGTGAGCCTGACGTCAGTACCAGGAAAAGTGGTAGAAATCAGTACCAGGAAAAGTGGTAGAAACCATCATTAAAAACAAAATTACTCGTCATGTAGATAGTCATGGCCTAATGGGAGACAGCCAACATGGCTTTAAACAAGGAAGATCTTGTCTTATTGATCTGTGTTTTTTTGAAGGTGTGAATAAATAGGTGGACGAAGGTGAGTCGGTTGATATAGTGTATCAGGACTTTCAGAAAGCCTTTGACAAGGTCCCTCATCAGAGACTTTTGGCAAAACTAAAGAGTCATGGGATAGGAGGCAGTGTACTATTGTGGATCAGGAACTGGTTAAAAGATAGAAAGCAGAGGGTTGGGCTAAATGGCCAATTTTCCCAATGGAGAAAGGTGAATAGTGGTGTACCCCAGGGATCTGTGCTGGGTCTGCTGCTTTTTGACATATTCATAAATGACCTGGAAAGGGGAATAACGAGTGAGGTTATCAAATTTGCAGATGACACAAAACTATTTAAAGTTGTTAAAACCCAAGAGGATTGTGGAAAATTGCAAAAGGATCTTGATAAATTGGAAGACTGGGCATCAAAATGGCAGATGAAATTTAATGTGGTCAAGTGAAAATTTATGCACCTAGGGAAGAACAACCCAAACTATGGTTACATGATGCAAGGTTCCACATTAGGAACTACCACCCAGGAAAAAGATTTAGGCGTCATTGTGGATACCATGTTAAAACCCTCGGCTCAGTGTGCAGCAGCGGCCAAGAGAGCAAATAGAATGCTAGGTATGATAAGGAAAGGAATGGAAAATAAAACAAAAGATATTATAATGCCTCTATATCGTTCCATGGTGAGACCGCACCTTGAATATTGTGTGCAATTCTGGTCGCCGTATCTTAAAAAGCGTTATTAGAAAAGGTTCAGAGAAGAGTCATCAAAATGGTAAAAGGGATGGAAGGATACTCCTATGAAGAAAGGGTAAAAAGGGTAGGGCTCTTTAACCTGGAAAAGATACGGCTGAGGGGAGATATGATAGAAGTCTATAAATTAATGAACGGAGTGTAACGGGTAAATGTAGATCGATTGTTTACGTTATCAGATTATAGAAAGACTAGGGGACATGCAATGACGCTACAGGGTAAACTATTTAAGACTAATAAAAGAAAATATTTTTTCACTCAGCGTGTAACCAAACTCTGGAATTTGTTACCGGAGGATGTAGTAAAGGCTGTTAGTGTAGCTGGGTTTAAAAAAGGTTTCGACAAGTTTCTGGAGGAACGGTCCATAAACCATTATTAAGAAGGGACTCAGGATAGCAATGCTTGACCCAGTACAAGCATTGTGGAACCTGTGTCTTTTGGGGAAACTGCTAGGTACGTATGACCTAGATTGGCCACTGTTGGAAACAGGATACTGGGCTTGATGGACCTTGGTCTGAGCCAGTATGACATATCTTATGTTCTTATGTTCTTATGACAAGAGATGCTGAGCTCCCGAGCCATCCCTCCATCCGCTACCTAGGAGTCATGCTAGACCAGCACCTCGACCTGAAAGCACACATAGGCAACACTGTCAAGAAAGTCTACCATAAGATGAAGACAATTCGACATCTTCGACCCCTGCTGCAACCAGAGGACTTCTGAACAGTTTTTCAGGCACTAGTAACCCCCCACTTTGACTACGCCAATGTGTTCCTTCATGGACTCCCTAGGAACACACTTAACCCACTACAGTTAGCAAAGAACGCTGTTGCCCAATTCCTACACGGGGCCTCTAGAAGGGAGCACATCACTCCAATCCTAAAGGACCTGCACTGGCTACCAATTTACTGCCTGCTCATTTACAAAGTTGTACTTTTAACTTTCAAGGCCATTAACAAAGGAACCTCCAGCTCCTTGACAAACCTTATCCACCCCACACCCGCATCCAGAGCAAGAGGGTCCTTCACCACCAACACACTAATAACCCCCAGTGAAGTTGTGATAGGCTATGGCCTAGAATAGCCTGTAAAAGTATGTTATGTAGCAGAGGCCTGTATGTTAGGCCTGAGTCCCCAACCCCCACTTCAGAATATTATAGCTGAGCAGAGCAAAACGCCAGTAGAAGTTAGAAAACCTGCTTTAAACTGCTTTGATAAGAATGCAAGACTTTTCCATTGAGCTTGTTATGTTATTCACAGATGTATTTCAGTATCTTGTTTTCACACAGTTTCTGTGCTGCGGAGTGACCTTGCAAGCAGAATGTAAGGCAGAGTGTATTATGTCTAGAAACTGAGCCATGGCTAGAAAGGCCTGAGCAGGGGGAGAACAGGTGGCCGGTCAGAGATCTCCATTGGATGGGGGTGAGGGGGGCCACCGGGACCAATGAGGAGTTTGTCTGTGTAGAGCTGATGAAGAAAGATATAAATGCCGTTGTTTTGCTGAACTCCATGCTCAGACCATTTTGAATGTGACAAGTGCCTGAGACTGTGCACAAATAAACTGGTTTGAATCCTAGTAAATAGACTCCTGGTTTTATTCGTTGCGGGCACTTCGCTACTACATATTCCTTGGTTCCCTGACTGGGAAGGTGGGGTACGTGAATGGTGCGCAAGTGAATACTACCACGTATTACCGCCTCGAGGTTTGGTCCGGCTGGAACCGCGGCCGACCGACAGCGGAGAGGACCCCAGGCGCCGCCGATCCCCTTGCATTGGAGGGTTCCGCCCTACCTCGGCAGCCTGCCGGGTCCGGCCGGCCAACACCTCGAACCCTGAGGGGAGTCCAGGATTCAATCCAAGGTGGAACTGGTTGCGCAGTGCATTAGCTACCGGATCCGGTGAGTAAAGATTTTTCTGGTTCTTAGTCAGTTAGCTCTGGGAAAGTCTCGAGACTAATATGGTATGGTAACAGGTAAAGGGAGTCTGATCAACTTCCAGGGCGGTCCTAATAACCCTGCATGAGTATGCGCGGGGCGAAGCCACTGACCCTTTTGGTTTGGTTAATTTTGGTTTAGTCAGTTAGCCCGGGAATTTGGAATTTGGGAAATACTAGCATGTTTGTTTGTGTGAAGTGTGCTTGAGAGGTCTTGCAATACAGACCGAGCGAGAGCGTACTCCTAAGTAGCGCAGTTCCTGGCCGGGCAACCGCGCCCTGGTCGCGAAAAGGAGGAAGCGTCTGGTGTTTGTCCACCTCATTGTTCTGTGGGCTGTGCGGACCCCTTACCCGCAGCCATCCTACCCACCCTTTCTGTTTGCTGTCTTGTACGTCCTATGTCATAATGAGAGGGGCAGAGTCCGTACAAACTCCGTTGAACTGTATGATCATGAACTTTAAGAAGGGATTTAGTGGTGATTATGGGGTAAAAATGACACCGACCCGCTTAGGAATATTGTGTAGTAGGTTGTGGCCGGCGCTGGACGCCATGTGGCTACCAGAAGGTACTTTTGATATTCAAATTCTGTCCCGTGTGCACAAGGTGGTGCGCAGTTATGATCCCGAACAGTTTTCCTATATAGATTCATGGTTAGATATCTGTGAGAAACAACCCTCTTGGATGAGGCGTTGCCGTGAGGGGCAGTGTAGAATTATGTTAGCAGCTGCAACGGGAGTCCCTGCTAAGAAAGAAAAGACCCCTATTTATGTAGCCCCAGAGCCTCCCGAGATCCCGGGTTATCCACCCACATTCCTGTATACACCGGTCCCGTCAGCACCATCAGTACCCCGAGTAGAGCCAGAGATAGTGAGAGTACCTCTAGCCGAGGTACTTCCACCCGATCACCCACCTCCAACACCTGAAGACCAGATCCCTCCCCCAAGGAGAAGGCGGAGCCCTAGTCCTGAGCAGAGCTCTGAAATGGAACCATCATCCCCTGAAGAATCCGCTAGCGGAGGGTCAGATGCCAGTCCAGGGCCATCCACCCATCCAAGCGCCAGCAGCACAATTACCACCGGGTCCCCAAATCTGCGTTACACCCTTAGAAGCAGAGCAGCGGGCCCGAGAGCAGTTCGCCAAATGCCACTGCGGCAAGTCCCAGGATTACCTATTGTAAATGAAGAGGGTCAGGTTGCGGTCGGACCGACCAGTCTAGTTTATGTGCCTTTCTCCACAACAGATTTATTAAACTGGAAAACGCATTATGCCTCTTATACTGAAAAGCCCCAAGATTTGACAGAGTTAATGTCCAGTATTATGCAAACCCACCAGCCCACCTGGTCTGAGTGTCGCCAGCTCTTGGCTACCCTCTTTACTACTGAAGAGCGGGCACGGATAGTGCGAGCAACCACTAGATGATTGGAAGAGAACCCTGAAGATGGGAGAAACCTAGATCCCCGACAGGCAGCAGCCGTAGATTTCCCAAATGAAGATCCCAGGTGGGACCCAAATAGTGACGATGGAGAGAAGGCCCTCACCCGGTTTCGCCATGCCTTACTGCAGGGCCTAAAGAAGGGAGGGCAGAGAGCTATGAACGTTGGGAAAGTAGCGGACGTTCTTCAGCGCCCAGATGAAAGTCCAGCTGCTTTCTATGAACGATTAACTGAAGCCTATAGACTTTACACCCCCTATGACCCAGCAGCCCAGGAGAATTTACGCATGGTGAATGCCGTTTTTGTGAGTCAGTCCCAGGGAGACATAAAACGAAAACTGCAGAAATTAGAAAGATTTGCGGGCATGAACTCAGCACAGTTAATGGAAGTCGCACAAAAGGTATTTGTGAATCGTGATCAAGAATACAAAAGGGAAAGTGAAAGAAAGATAAAGAAGAAAGTGGATCTGCTCACTGCAGCACTAGTGGAAGGACGCGGAGGAGGATATCCTAATAGAAGAGCCAGAGGATGGGGAAGGGGCTGAGGGAGCGCTCGGCCCCCCTTAGGTGCAAACCAGTGCGCTTATTGTAAAGAAGAAGGACATTGGAAGAACGAGTGCCCAAACATTAGCTCCACCCCCTGGAGGGGAGGTGGGAGCGCTTGGAGAGCGGGGGGGGGGGGGGCGATTCCAGCAACGAGGGGGGATGCAGCGCACACAATTTCAGCAATAAGCTGCCATAGAGGGAGTGGCAACCTCCGAGGACCATTTTATGGATGAGGACTAGGCCAGACAGGGCTCCAAGTTCGTCCTAGGTCTCCAGGAGCCTATGGTCAATTTAAAGATTGGAGATCAGCATATGGACTTTATGGTGGACACAGGGGCCGAGCATTCAGTAGAAGCCAAGCCTGTGGCCCCTGTGTCCTCTTGATCTGTTACAATCGTAGGAGCTACAGGAACAAGAACCACAAGACCTTTTCTGCAGAACCGCGCCTGTAAACTAGGGGGACAGAAGATAACACACCAGTTCCTGTATATGCCTGAATGCCCAGTTCCCCTTTTGGGCCGAGACATGCTTGCAAAGCTTCAAGCACAGATATCCTTCGTTGAAGGAGGAAAAATGGAAATGTCTATAAACTCAAAACCTGATGGCCTGATGTTGTTAACTGTCCCCCAAGAAGAAGAATGGCGGTTCTATTTACCTATATCCACAGCAGCAAGCTCCTGTACACCTGCCAACATTGCAGCCCCGCCTGGAGTATGGGCGGAGAATAATCCATCTGGCCTAGCAAAGAATATCGCTCCTGTGCTTGTCACCCTTAAGCCAGGAGCAGAACCAGTGCATGTGCGTCAGTATCCCCTCCCACGACCAGCAATTGAAGGTATTCATTGCCACCTGAAGAAACTACTGCAGTATGGACTCCTTAGAGAATGCCAATCACCCTGGAACACCCCCCTTCTCCCAATCAAGAAACCTGGGACAGGTGACTACCGCCCAGTGCAGGATCTACGTCGAGTGAACAGTGCAGTTGAAACCATACATCGAGTAGTACCAAATCCTTACACCCTCCTGGGACTGATTCCAGCAGAAGCCACACATTTCACTGTTTTGGACTTAAAAGATGCCCTTTTTCTGGATACGCCTGGCATCTGCCAGTCAGCTTCTGTTTGCATTTGAATGGGAAAACCCTACCACAGGAAGACGAGGACAACTCACTTGGACTCGATTACCACAAGGATTCAAGAATTCACCCACTATCTTCAGTGCAGCCCTCAGTCAAGATCTGTCAAGTTACCCTGTAACTCCGGGAAAGAGAATCTTACTCCAATATCTAGATGATTTGCTTATAGCCACCAACAACGAAACTGGTTGTGTGCAAGCTACCAGTGATCTCTTGCATCTCTTGAATGAAGCTGGATACAAGGTCTCGAGAGCCAAGGCGCAACTGTGTCAGACAGAAGTGAAATACCTAGGGTTCCATCTGTCCAAAGGAACCCGGAAATTAGGACTTGAGCGAAAGGAAGCAGTATGCCGCATCCCAACCCCCACCACCAGAAAGCAGGTGCGGGCTTTCCTGGGAGCTGCAGGCTATTGCCGCATATGGATACCAAATTTTGCGCTCATGGCAAAACCCTTGTACCAAGTCACAAAGGGAGTGGAACGATCCCCCTTGGAATGGGGCCCAGAACAAGATAAAGCATTTAAATCCCTAAAAGCAGCATTGATGTCATCCCCAGCTTTGGGACTACCAGATGTGCAGAAACCATTTCGCCTATATGTCCATGAGTCAAGTGGAAATGCATTGGGAGTCTTGACCCAGCCTCTTGGGTCTTGGCAGCGACCTGTAGCCTACCTGTCAAAACAATTGGATCCTGTTGCCAAAGGATGGCCACCTTGCCTGAGAGCTGTAGCAGCCACAGCCCTCTTGGTGAGCGAAGCGGACAAGCTCACCCTAGGACAAGAGCTCCAAGTCACCGTACCACATTCTGTTTTAACCCTGATGGAACATAAAGGAAACCACTGGCTCACCAACGCTCGAATGTTGAAATATCAAAGTATGCTATGTGAAAATCTTCAATTGCAATTGAGTGTCAGCCAAACTCTGAACCTAGCTACCCTATTGCCAGCCGGTCCAGGCCCTCCTGACCATGATTGCTTGGAAGTAATGGACATTGTATACTCAAATCGCCCAGATTTAACTGATATCCCTTTGGATCACCCAGACAAAACTTTCTTCGTGGATGGAAGTAGCCTCATAATTGAAGGACAGCGATGTGCTGGTTATGTAGTGGTGACCCTAGACATGGTAGTAGAATCGTCAGCCCTGACCCCAGGAATCTCAGCACAGAAGGTTGAATTGATAGCCCTCACACACGCACTCAAAATCGGAACAGGAATCAGCCTGAATGTATATACAGACTCCAAATATGCTTTCACAACACTACATGCCCATGGCGCCCTGTACAAGGAGCGTGGATTAATCACCTCAGGAGGCAAGTCTGTCAAGTATGGCCCTGAAATATTGACTTTATTGGAAGCAGTATGGGCCCCCAAACGCGTTGCTGTAATGCATTGTCGAGGCCATCAAACTGGAGATGGAGAAGTGTCCCGAGGAAATAGATTTGCCGATGCCACAGCCCGAGAAGCAGCCATTGCTGGACAAATCACTACCCCTAGTGTAACAATTCAAGAAGCCATATTTCCAGTACCTCTTAGTGCATGGACACCCAGATATACCCAGACAGAGATGGACCATTACTGTCGACGTGAGGGGGGGCAACTATCAGAAACTGGATGGATAGTGTTGCCACCGCCTGAAGGGAGCTCACCCCCTGGTATGACCGTGATTCCTGAAGCCCTAGGCCCTGCCTTTGTCCAAGCCTTTCATCAACCCACACACTATGGAAAAACCAAAATGGCAAACGCTATAAAACCATACTTTTATATCTCATTGCTGGGACCTCTGACCACCTCAGTAGCCCGAAGATTGTCCCACCCCCAAGAGTTCAGTCAGTAGGAGTTACCCCCATGGGAAATATTCAAATAGACTTTGCAGAAATGCCATGAACAAGTGGATATCGTTACTTGTTAGTCCTAGTCTGTACCTTTTCTGGATGGGTGGAAGCTTTTCCCACTAGAACTGAGAAGGCCAGGGAAGTCACCAAAGCCTTGCTCCATGAGATCATCCCCCGGTTCGGAATACCTTTGACCATGGGGTCCGACAATGGGCCCTCTTTTGTGTCACAAGTAACCCAGCAGCTAGCCCATGCCCTGCAAATACAATGGAAGTTACACACAGCTTACAGACCACAGAGTTCAGGGAAAGTAGAGAGAATGAACCGAACCCTGAAGTCCCAGTTATCTAAGCTCTGTCAAGAAGCCCACCTAAAATGGCCCCAAGCTCTCCCCATGGCCCTTCTCCGAATACATTCAGCCCCCACCACGCCATTAGGAGTATCCCCGTTTGAGATTTTGTATGGGAGGCCCCCACCCATAATTCAGGGGATAAGGGGGGATATGAATCAAATTGGATCAGTAATCACTAGGCAAGAATTGTTGGCTCTAAGTTCTGTTTTACAGGGCCTTCATACCTGGGTGCAAGACCAGTTGCCTATCAATCTAACAGAGCCATTGCATCCTTTCAAGCCTGGAGCCTCGGTGTGGGTAAAAGAGTGGAAGAAGACACCGTTGGCGCCTTATTGGAAAGGGCCATATGTCGTTTTGCTAGCAACCCCAACAGCAGTTAAAGTGGCAGAAATCGACTCCTGGATCCACCACAGTCGAGTAAAACCAGCAGCAGTTCCTGAGAGTCGCCCCTGAACCTCGATCGCTAATCCTGCATCACCGTTGCGACTCACGCTGTGAAGACAAGATCCGTCATCGTAAAGACTTTGCCAACCTGCTCCTGGACATCAAAGAAAGAGACGTCCTTCAGTTTTTGCATTATCCACATTTCAGACTCTATCAATCCTTATCTACCTACCTCAATCAACCATTACCTACCTCTATCAATCATTTAGAGACTATGATCATGATGCTTACTAATTGCTGTTTCATTCTTGCGGTAGCCCTGGGACTCTTGAGAACCACTCTTGCTTTGCCCCTTTGTGCAGCCTGTATAACCACCACCCGAACTGGAATGCAAGTCACTCAGACTTTACTTTATCACTCTTACTATACCTGTACTGGCATAGTCAGCCAGTGTATCTATAATGGTACAGAACTGAACGTCTGTACAAAGGGAAAGACTCGTACTTGTTTCAGACCCCGACAGAATCCATCTTACAATGTCCTGGAACTGAGATGGAATGATGAAGATGGAGCCCTTGTCAATGCTACAAGTCAACTCTCTGATCCCACCCAACCTGCGTACCTGTATTTTGATGCCTGTAACTTAATTAACAGAAATAATTACTACAGGTGCGGATCATGGGAACAAGCTTACTATCGTGATGAGAAATATATGTGTCCTGAAGGTGCGTACAGATGGGGGATGTGCACTGGAACACACTCCCCAACAACGTATAGCAAATCATCAGAAGCAGACTACTACTGCCCGAAGTGGGACTGTGTGTACTATGCTACCTGGCCTGGTGGCCCTACAGGACAGACTGGAGATAATCGCAAAGCTATGCTGGAAAGATTACCCCTACTAGAACCCAACAAGTGCAAGAAAAGTACATGCAACCCCCTACGACTTCAGATCTTCAACCCCAGCCAATGGAAGCAAGGATTTCGATTTGGCCTGCACATAGCAGGAGGTGGAACTGATCCTGGAACCATCGTATTCATCCAACTGAATGTAAAGACTCATGTTTCTTCACCTTATCGCATACATCATACCTTCCATGAGGCCATGAAGGCAGAATTTGTAGTTCCCCACGCTTTGCAGAATTTATTCATCGAACTAGCTGGAGCTGTGGCCTCCAGCCTCCATGTCTCGGACTGTCTCTTTTGTGGAGGAACTCAAATGGGAGACCAGTGGCCTTGGGAAGCACAAGAACTGAACTATTCCGTAACATATTACCAGACTGATGTCCATAACACTACCAATGAATGGGTCCTCGCCCACTCCATAGTGGGTAAACTGTGTTTTGTACGGGCGGGACCACAATTGACTGCACTAGTAGGACAGTTGGTCTGTTTGAACCAGAAATATTACAATGCTACTACTGGGAAGACTTCTTGGTGGACAGGTGCCAATACTCCAGAACCCTCTAATCCTTTGATCGGTTTTCCTCACTTGGCCAGGATATGGACAAATCTGGCTACGCATAACACCAGGCAAGCTCCACCTGGACTTTATTGGATTTGTGGCACTCGAGCATATGCTAAACTTCCTGCCAATTGGGGAGGGGTGTGTGTTCTAGGAACCATACGACCATCTTTCTTCCTCTTGCCCCTTTCCCACGGAGAACAATTGGGATTCCCTGTATACAAAAGTCGACAGAAGCGAGAGGCTCTCAAAATCGGCCAGTGGGACAAATGGGATGTAACCTCTGAAGAATGGCCGCCAGAGAGAATTGTTTCTTACTATGGACCTGCTACCTGGGCACAAGATGGTTCTTGGGGCTACCGCACTCCTGTGTATATGTTAGACCGTATTATACGTTTGCAAGCTGTTGTTGAAATTATAACCAATGAAACTAGTAGAGCACTAACCTTGTTAGCCAAACAGGCCACACAGATGCGTACAGCCATTTACCAGAACCGCTTAGCATTAGATTATCTGCTTGCAGCTGAAGGAGGAGTATGTGGCAAGCTTAATTTAACTAACTGTTGTTTGCAAATTGATAATGAAGGGCAAGTTGTAGAAGATATAGCCAATCACATGAGAAAGCAAACATATCCCAGTCCAAACTTGGCATGGCTTGCAACTTGATGGCTGGTTTGGTGCATGGTTTTCAGGTATGGGCGGCCTGAAGACACTTGTATTGATTGTATTACTAATTGTGGCTGTTTGCTTGTGCATCCCATGTTTCCTGCCCTTATCCTTGCGTATGCTGAACTCAACCATTGATAGTATGATTGACTGTAAGGCAGCTGCACAGATATTAGCAATGTGGGACTACTACCCTATACCACGGAGTGATCCCTCCACCCTAGTCTAAGGTACCATATGTGTGATTTGATTCTCACCCTTTCTCACTTGTGGGTGAGAATAATCAAAGGGGGGAATGTGATAGGCTATGGCCTAGAATAGCCTGTAAAAGTATGTTATGTAGCAGAGGCCTGTATGTTAGGCCTGAGTCCCCAACCCCCACTTCAGAATATTATAGCTGAGCAGAGCAAAATGCCAGTAGAAGTTAGAAAACCTGCTTTAAACTGCTTTGATAAGAATGCAAGACTTTTCCATTGAGCTTGTTTTGTTATTCACAGATGTATTTCAGTATCTTGTTTTCACACAGTTTCTGTGCTGCGGAGTGACCTTGCAAGCAGAATGTAAGGCAGAGTGTATTATGTCTAGAAACTGAGCCATGGCTAGAAAGGCCTGAGCAGGGGGAGAACAGGTGGCCGGTCAGAGATCTCCATTGGATGGGGGTGAGGGGGGCCACCGGGACCAATGAGGAGTTTGTCTGTGTAGAGCTGATGAAGAAAGATATAAATGCTGTTGTTTTGCTGAACTCCATGCTCAGACCATTTTGAATGTGACAAGTGCCTGAGACTGTGCACAAATAAACTGGTTTGAATCCTAGTAAATAGACTCCTGGTTTTATTCGTTGCGGGCACTTCGCTACTACAAAGTAACAAAATGCACCCAGGCAACAAAAAACAGAGCATTCATGTTCTACGCACCTACCTGCTGGAACGAGCTCCCAGTGACCATCCGCACAATCACTGACCTTGCCCAATTTAGAAAAGCACTAAAGCACCACCTTTTTCTCCTACACTATGCCCAGGCCAACAACACATCCTCACCTGACACAGCCCTATGATCTAACCAAAAAGAACAGTCAACCCAATAGATAATTTACATCCCTGTACATTGCTCTCAGGGCAAGCCATGTTGCAATAGCTGCATAGCGACTTCCCGCCCACATTGTATGTAGTCTGTATATAGCCTGTATATACTCTCCTCTGTTATCAATCCCAGTTGTATTACCTTTTCAATGTAAGTGCAAAGCAGGCTCTTCCTACTCTGCACAAAATGTTATCCTTAAACCGCACTGAAAAAGCGCGGTATATAAAAGCATTAAATAAATAAAATAAATAAATAAATAAAGGAATGGAAAATAAAACAAAGGATATTAATATGCCTCTGTATCGTCCCATGGTGCGACCGCACCTTGAATATTGTATACAATTCTGGCCGCTGTATCTTAAAAAGGATATAGCGTTATTAGAAAAGGTACAGAGAAGAGCCACCAAAATGGTAAAGAGGCTAAAAAGGTTAGGGCTCTTCAATCTGGAAAAGAGATGGCTGAGGGGAGATATGATAGAGGTCTATAAATTAAGGAATGGAGTAGAACGGGTAAACATAGATCAATTCTTTATGCCATCAAAATATAGAAAGACTAGGGGACATGCAATGAAGCTACAGTGTAACCTATTTAAGACTACCGGAGGATGTAGCAAAGGCTGTTAGTGTAGCTGGGTTTAAAAAAGGTTTGGACAAGTTTCTGGAGGAAAGGTCCATATTAAAGAGGACCTGGGAAATCCACTGCTTGCCCCAATACAAGCATTGTGGAACCGGTATCTTTTGGGGAAACTGCTAAGTACTTGTGACCTAGATTGGCCACTGTTGGAAACAGGATACTGGGTTTGATGGACCTTAGTTTGATCCAGTATGGCATATCTTATGTTCTTTAGAAAATTGTGAGACAACTGCGAGGGATGACCACAGTGGAACCTCAGTGCGAGTCACTACTTCCCAGATGTCGCGCAGCGTTACACTTTTAGAGGCAATCACAGTTGACAGGTCAGAAGAAAAACTAAGAGGAGATGGCATTTTCACTGTGATGGTCAGACATTCAATTCAGAAGAGTCCGTCCGGGGAGTCTGAGGCAGAGCACTTACTCCTTCCATATCCACAGGGGTAGTGTCCACTTCTAAAGTCAATCCATTCTGGTTGGGTGGGGTTAGACCCATTATGGAGGAGGAAACATCGGAAGATGTACTCATGGTACCAGATGACATATCAAGACCTGCTGTAGCTCCCTCCGACCTCGCCAACTGAAGGTGCCGGTCCATAGGGCCAACAACGTTGACTGCTTTCACCATAACGGCTGGAAAGATCCTCTTTTTCCTTTTCACCCTAAGCACACTTCATCACCATTTTGCTCCTCCAGGCTCCGAAGGGGCCCCTTTGGACATGCCCCTTCGGGCACATGCCCTCCACATCCCGCAGAGTGCCAGCAATTTAAATCCAGCAAGGATGACATGGCTAGTACAACTCCTCCTCCACATGGTGATCGGTGATCCAAAAGTCAGCAGGCAAATGCAGTACCAAACACAGCTTCCTCCCTAACTGCTTTTCAAAGTTTGTTTTTAGAAAAATTTGGCTTGCTACACAGTGGCCTAACTGACTTTATAAAACAAAGAACTTTGAAACTGACACAGGTTTGATCAGTTTAAACCCAAAGAATTCCCTTTAACCCATGAGTCTGAGAAATTCCCAGGAGGTAAATATTTACAAGTGCAGTTTCCTTCTCAGCAAGAGCAACTTTTCTTAGTCCTTTAGATTCTTTCTGTGACTGCGATGTATCTCTATGTGGGTATGGGCATCCTTTTAAGTTCAGAGAACATGGCCAATCCTCCTTTTAAAGGTAGAGTGCTAGGATGCTGAGGAAACCATTCTGAACTTCTCCTGAACCAGGGGTTTGTTCGGATCCATTAGGTCTAGGATGGTGGAACGGTCTTGATGGAATTTGCTTGGAGAAGGCAGAGAGATCCTGCTCAAGCATATCCTATTGCAGAAAGTTGCTGGAAGAACCTCTCGGAGAGCAATCTGATAGAAGTTCAAATAGATGTAATGGTTACCCAAACCAGACGATCCTTAGAACCCAACCATCAGAGATGATTAGGGGCCAGAGGTCTGTAAAGTACTGGAGCCGCCCTCTGATTGGCAGAATGTTCATAACTAGTACTTGAATCCCAGCAATGTTCTCCAGATTTTGTCTGGGGAGCCAGCTGGGACTTATGGGACCACTGCTGACAGGGGTGATACTGAAGACCCTGCTTAGTTTGGGATGAGCAGAAAGCTGGAGAACACCTCAGCTCACATGGATCTGGTCCCGATTATAGACTGCTTCAATGCGGTTTCAACGTGGCTCCAATCACAGAACCTACGCATTCAACATAAAAAAACAGAGGTACTTTTCATCTCCAGAGACCACAACTTTACTCCCCCATCCCACGTCAGTGTCAAGGAAGCTGACTTACAAGCTAAAGAAGCAATAAAATACCTTGGAGTTACGTTGGACCAACATCTAGATATGAAACACCACATAAGCAACATAGTCAAAGCCGTTTATTTTAAAATCCATTCACTCAAGCACCTACGCTCCCTGTTGGACCCAGACGATTTCCGGACCATATATCAAGCGCTAATCCTGCCACACTTTGACTTTGCAAATGCCATCTTACAAGGTCTCCCCCAATCCACACTAACCCCCTTACAGTTGGCCATGAATGCCGCAGCTAGGGTTCTTTACGGAGCATCCAGAAGCGACCACGTGACCCCAATTCTCAAACAGCTTCACTGGCTACCTATCCATGGGAGGATCACCTTCAAAACCCTACTCTTAGCATTCAAGGCAATCAAAGGTATCTCATCCTCCTCACTCACACATCTTATCCACAGTGTCCCCCCCAACAGATCCAGAAGAGCAACAGCCGTAAACTTGCTAGTAACCCCAAAGGCATCGACAAAGTGCAACAAGACAACCACAAACAGGGCATTCAGTTTCTATGTCCCCAAATGCTGGAATGCTCTACCCCCTGACATTAGGGCCATCGCCAACCTATATCAGTTCAGGAAGGCACTCAAATCCCACCTTTTCCTCCAATACTACCCAACCAGCAATTGAACCTAGATATCCCTCTCAAGAAATGACCCACTCTAGAAAGGCCCTTACATTCAGTATCTGATTTTTACCTATCCTTGCAGTGTAAATAGCTTATGTATATAGTTAACCCTGTTGTCCAAGTTTGTACTCCTGTTCGATGTAAAACCAGACAGCTTGTTGTTATGGTCGTTGTGTTGTGATGTAAACCGCGCTGATACCGAATAGCACGGTATATAAGAAACTATAATAAATAAATAAATAAATAAATAAACACCTACACCTATAGGTAATAGGTCCTCTTTTGACCTCCACCAGAATACCTCCTGGATGAAGAATGAATACATCAGGTAAGATGTGGGCCAGGAGAGGGTTTTAAATGTGTCACTATGCTGCCTGATAAGAAATGCTGCCTCTTGTACTTCCTCTCATAAGAACATAAGACATGCCATACTGGGTCAGACCGAGGTCCATCAAGCCCAGTATCCTGTTTCCAACAGTGGCCAATCTAGGTCATACGTACCTAGCAATATCCTCAAAAGACACAGGTTCCACAATGCTTGTACTGGGTCAAGCATTGATATCCTGGGTCCCTTTTTAATAGTGGTTTATGGACCTTTCCTCCAGGAACTTGTCCAAACCTTTTTTAAACCCAGCTATACTAACAGCCCTTACTACATCCTCCGGTAACAGATTCCAGAGTTTGATTACACGTTGAGTGAAAAAATATTTTCTCTTATTTGTCTTAAATAGTTTACCCTGTAGCTTCATTACATGTCCCCTAGTCTTTCTATATTCTAATAGCGTAAACAATTGATCCACGTTTATCCGTTCCACTCCATTCATTAATTTATAGACCTCTATCATATCTCCCCTCAGCCGTCTCTTTTCCAGGCTAAAGAGCCCTAACCTTTTTAGCCTCTCTTCATAGGAGTAGCCTTCCATCCCCTTCACCAATTTGGTGGCTCTTCTCTGTACTTTTTCTAATAACGCTATGTCCTTTTTAAGATACGGTGACCAGAATTGCACACAATATTCAAGGTGCGGTCGTACCATGGAGCGATACAGAGGCATTATAATATCCTTTGTTTTATTCTCCATACCTTTCCTTATGATACCTAGCATTCTATTTGCTTTCTTGGCCGCCGCTGCACACTGGGCGGAGGGTTTTAACATGTTATCCACGATGACTCCTAAATCCTTTTCCTGGGTGGTGGTTTCTAATGTGGAGCCTTGCATCGTGTAACAATAGTGTGGGTTGTTCTTTCCTAGGTGCATAACTTTGCATTTGTCCACATTAAATTTCATCTGCCATTTGGATGCCCAGTCTTCCAATTTATCCAGATCCTCCTGCAGTTTTCCACAATCCTCTTGGGTTTTAACAACTTTAAACAGTTTTGTGTCATCTGCAAATTTGATAACCTCACTAGTTATTCCCTTTTCCAGGTCATTTATGAATATGTCAAAAAGTAGCGGACCCAGTACAGATCCCTGGGGTACTCCACTATTCACTTTTTTCCATTGGGAATATTGGCCATTTAGCCCTACCCTCTGCTTTCTATCTTTTAACGAGTTCCCGATCCACAATAGTACACTGCCTCCTATCCCATGACTTTTTAGCTTCGCCAAAAGTCTCTGATGGGGGACCTTGTCAAAAGCTTTCTGGAAGTCCAGATACACTATATCAACCGACTCACCTTTGTCTACCTGTTTATGCACACCTTCAAAGAAACATATCAGATTAGTAAGACAAGATCTTCCTTGTCTAAAGCCATGTTGGCTGTCTCCCATTAGGCCATGACTATCTACATGCTGTGTAATTTTGTTCTTTATGATGGTTTCTACCATTTTCCCTGGTACTGACGTCAGGCTCACCGGTCTGTAATTTCCCGGGTCACCCCTGGAACCCTTTTTAAAAATTGGTGTTACGTTGGCGACCATCCAATCTTCAGGTATTATAGATGATTTTAATGAAAGTTCACAGATTACCAATAGCAGGTCTGCAATCTCATATTTCAGTTCTTTCAACACTCTGGGATGTATACCATCCGGTCCAGGTGATTTGCTACTATTCAGTTTATCAAATAGTTGTAATATATCTTCCCGGTGTAGCGATATTTCTCTCAATTCCTCTGCAGTATCACCTTTAAATACCACTTCAGTCTTGGGTAACATCCCTACATCTTCCTCAGTAAAGACCGAAGCAAAGAATTCATTCTCCAAAACGATTCTTTCCATGGTACGACACATCAGTGATCTTCTGTTGCACATCATACTGGAGGTTTGAGGCCTGAAGTAATGAGACTCTCCAGGTGTCAATACCCATGGAGGATGCTCTTGATGTATGTATTCAGAGTATCATAAATCACTCAGACAATGTATTTTCTGCACTCCTTCCCTTTGCTCACTGGGGATTTCAGTTGCTCAGCCTTCTCTGGAGGGAGAGTGTTGCCAAAATCTTGCATGTTGTACATGATGTTCCACAAGTGTACACCCATAAAGAACTAGTAGGGCATTATGTAGGAAGCGAGCCTAGCATTCTGAAACACTTTTCTCCAAAAAGACTCCAAAATCCAATCATCTCTCCCTGGGGATAGCAAAGAGTGTGATTTAGAACTCTTAGCTCTTTTGAGAATGGATTTGATGACCATGGAGTAGTGTGGCAGTTGGAGCTTCTCAAATCTGGGACATCGAGTTGACCTTCTTGTTCACAGGATGGACAGAGGGGGATCTCCCACATTCTCATTTGCACATTTTTATTTATTTATTTATTACAGGCTCTTATATACCGCTCTATTCAGCATCAGCGCGGTTCACAATATAACAACAGACCAGAACAATAAACTGTTTGGTTTTACAGAGAACAAGGTCAGAGAACTTGGATAAAACATGGGACATCTTTCAAGATTCTGTGAATGAACTCTGCCACAATCTCCTTAGAGGATTACAGAACTTAAGCATTTCCAGTGCTTAAACCCTGGGTTCCTCCTTGGTTTCCAACTTAAATGGAATGAATCTAGCCATCTCCCTCATAAATTCTATGAAAGACAATTCCTCTGGAGGTGATCATCTTCTCTCCTGAAGAGGAGAGGGATCTGAGGGCAATTCTGGAAACTCTTCTGAGAAGTACTCCGAACTGTATTCAGACTCAGAGCAGTGCTCGAATGATGTCCGAGTTTCTGTCCCTGGCTGACACTTACTCCACCTGGGACGTAAGTCTGTGTCCACAGCATTGATGCACCAATTTCTTTCAATGCCTTAGTGAGCAGTCACCCCCTGATACACTCTGATTCTCTGCTGGCAGCTAGTGAGTTTATAGAATTGGCTTGATGTCTCAATGCACTGCCATCTATTCTTTGAAGTCCTTCAGAAGGCACTCCTTGAAGGATGCCATCAGCAAGAGGGAGGGGCTGCAGCAGATTTGGTCAAATTCTGTGGAATCTGGTGAGGAGTATCGGGCAGCAGGTCCCAGCTCCTTGGAAATTATTGCAGCTCCTCTCGTGCCAGAGGATAAGCATTCCTCATGACTGGGCCACTTTGAGGACACCGGCTCCTCTGATACCTCGCTGCTCTTGACATCATGCTGCAATGATTTGTGATGCTGTTGTACCTGAACATTCATCTGGTGCAGTGTCCCAAGTCCTTGATGCCGAAGCCGAGGATGAATCCTTCCTCTTCTTTGGGTGGAAATTGGTGGAGAACTACTCCTGAGACAACCTATTGATGATTGACTCTGAGCTTGATGACACCTCTATGTCAATGCTCCTCCACTATCTAATGCAGCTCCCTGGGCCATGCCGCTGAGGTTGATGATCCAGTTACAGTTACAGTTTGAGTTTATTTGATATATTGCCTATAGCCAAGGCAACTAGGTGGTTAATAAAGTAAAGCAATATTAAAAGAAAATGCATTAAAATACATTAACATAAACAAAGGGGGTAAACAGCAAGGGAAGACAATGGGTAAGAAAGAGGAAGGAGGCCTAGGTTACAAATTAGTGATTCCCACTAGCACTCCTTGTGGCCTTGAGCAAGTCACTTAACCCTCTATTGCCTCAGAAAAATCCAAGTTATCAATGTCCCTGTTTAATGTACATTACCAAGTTTAAGTTACAATGTAAACTACTTTGACTGAAATGATAAAAAAAAAAGGTTAAATAAATAAATATCGGGACAGCAGAAGACATGAGAGCGAGGAAGGGAATGGGAGAAGTCAAAGACATACCAATGATAGGTGTTGCTCCTGAGATGACCAGGTGAGGAGTAATCTAAAGCTTGCCAGGGAAGACAGAAGAACTGGAGGGAAGCCACTGGAGGAAAAGCAAGGACCTAAAACGGGAAAAGGAAAGTCGGAAGCGAAGGTCGGAAGGAAGAGAATTCCATAGGGTGGGGACAACCACCTGGAAGGAGGAAGAATGTGCAAAACTCCTTCTGAGCTGTATCTCTTGATGCTTGAGAGCTCTCTGTCATCTGTGAATGCAAGACACAGTGAGAGAGTTCATGGTCAGGCCCTCGACACTAAAGGTACTGTAAGTGGAAGTCTGTAACAGGCATGGATCTGTTGCACTGGGTGCACTTTTTTAAAACTCGATGGAGAGTTTCTGGGACAGTTCATTAAATTTATTAATTTATTAACTATCATAGTAGTCTGGCAATGTACAGGAAAAATTGCTAAAGGAAAATCAAACAACTTGACAATTAAAAAACAGAATAAAGCGGAGCATCTGAGGCCTAAATGAGGCCAATAGCGGTGACACAGTATAAATAAGGAAAGCTATAAAGCAGCCGAAAACCTAACTAAGGAATTAAGAAAGACAGAAACTCACACAGCAGTGGCAGAAGAAATGACTGAAAAACACAGCGAAAGAAAAACCTGATGACAGAATTTGAAGATCGCCTTCAGAATGGGCCCACACATCCACCGCTTTCCACAGAAGAAAGAAGACTGAGGTAATGCCACGTGGCAAGCTCCAAAAGCTTCCCGCGCCGAGTCCTATCAGTGACATCGTCCATGTGTGAGAACATCACCTGCATGTCTGTGGAGAAACTAGTCTCCAGCTAGGGAGAAAACTGTGTTCTATTTTCATTTCAAGTTTGGAAAAGTTGAGAGCAGTACTGTGTGTTACAAGTGTCTGTGCACTTTGCAATTATGTTGGCTATTTGAAAATTGTTTCCTTGTAGTTGGTCATTTATGACATAATTAATGACACTCTGGCACTATCCTAGGCTATAAATACATAAAGCAGGGCATTCTTCTTCCTAGTCTTTTCTGAGCCCTCCTCAGTTCTCTGTCACCCTTCACCAGATCATATCTCCTTCCCCCACCTCCCTCTCTCCTCATCATATTGTTTCCCTCTCTTTCTCTCTCTCCCCCCCTCTCCTCCCCAGACCATGTCTTTCCCCTATTTCCCTCTCCCCATCTCTCTCCCCCTCTCAGATCATGTCTCCTACCCCCTCTCTCTCCTCCCCAGTTCATATCTTCCCACCCTCCTTTCCCTTCATTGTCTCATACAGTATCTCCTTCCCCCACCTCCCTCTCTCATTTTCTCCTAAACCATGTCTTTCCCCAATCTCTCTCTCCCCTCACCAGATAACTTCTCCCTACACAACATCTCTCTCTATCCCTTTCCCTTCGTCAGATCACATCTCCTACCACCACCACCTATCTCTCTCCCCTCAACAGATAACCTCTCCCTCCACATCTCTTTCTATCCCAACCCCCTTGTCAAATCACATCTCCCACCACCTATCTCTCTCCCCTCACCAAATAACTTCTCCCTCCACAACATCTCTTTCTATCCCATTCCCCTGGTCGGATCACATCTCCTACCACCACCACCTATCTCTCTCCCCTCAACAGATAACTTCTCCCTCCACAACATCTCTTTCTATCCCAACCCCCTTGTCAAATCACATCTCCCACCACCACCACCTATCTCTCTCCCCTCACCAGATCAGGTCTTTCTTCTGCCTCTGTTTCTTGTCTCACCTGTACAGAGAATTCTTTCCCTGCTATGGCATGAAGAAAGATGGGGTGATTGTCATTCTCATCGAGGACAGTGATGTAGAGGGTGCCAGTGGTGCTTCGAGGTGGTGTACCACCATCCTGCACAACAACCAGGAGCTGAAAACTGGACTGCTGCTCACGGTCAAGACTCCTTTGCACACTCAGCTCACCTGCAAAGAAAACCAAAGCAATTTGTGTTCCACCACAATCTCCAACTCTGTATTCCTCAACCTCTAAAGCTCTCAACTCCATCAGCCTCTCTAGAAAACTCATGCTCCTGCAGCCTCTATACCAACTCTGACCCCACGGGCCTGGCTGTCGTGGTTTGAAGGAGCAGCAGATATCTCCTGCTTTTTGAGGGGGAGAGGTAGCAGACTTAAAGAGTGACCATAAACCATATAATTGATTACCAATAAACATATCTGTGCAGCAAGTTTCTTTCTATTTAGAAAGCAATGCCAAGCCCATAACTGCATAAAGCACCATTTGGCCACCTCTGAATGGTAAAGTAGCATCCAAAACTGCTCCCAACAAACACATCATCTCTTTGGGTTTTGGATCATCCCCTAATATATTTGGTAGGACTGTCAAAAGGAGTTTTCCTCTGTTAATCCACACTAATGGGATTAAGCACTTTTAGGAGGCCTGCAGAGGTCACAAACTGGCCCCTGCAGTTGTGTGATCTGGAGAATGCACTAACTATGGTGTATTATAAAGCTCTCTGTGATCTCAGTGATTTTAAATCTCTGCTGATCCCAGGTCATTTTTCATTGCATGTCTCCTCTTCTGTCTTATTTATTTATTTATTTGTAAGCCGCCACTTCCAGCGATCAGCAGCGGACCAATGGTGTAAAATACAAGGGAGTAAAGTATAGAATCAGAAATAAAGATACAGTATGATTTGAGGGAGGGGTACACCACAATCACATAGAAATTACAAATATACATTACATTTTGATCATCCAGGTTTGAGCAACAAATGAGCTAATAAATATACATTTGATTGTTCAGATTGTAAATATACATTTGATTGACCAAAATAAGTTACAATTTTATCACCCAGTTTGAGCAACCAGATAAAATTACAGGTTTACCAAGAACATAGATTACAGTTCTTTAATACATTGGCAGATATGCACTCTTATTAACATTGACATCGGATCTATTTTTGCCTCCTAAGCTTCAGGGGTTAGGCAACTTGTGTAAGGAGAGGGTGAATGAAACTGTCTAGGTGATACCGTAATGTATTTGGAACAGGTGGGTTTTAAGCTTTTTTATGAAGTCCTGTATATTGTTGATCAGTCTTAACTAGGCTGCAAGTTTCAGTCCATTATGGGTCTGCTGTTACACCAGGACATCAATGTGAAAAGTTCGTATGTGCCTATTTTATAAAGGCGACTCTGTTCATAGCTCTCAGAGGATGATCATTCCTTGCTGTCGCATCCGAGTCGACTCCTGGCGACCATATGGACAGACCATCAGAATAATGTTCTAGCTTCTGTAGGCATCTGAAGGCTACTCAGGGCAGTTCTCAGAAGTGCACAAACACTCATGAGTACGCTTACACCTGCTCTGACGGTGCTCAGCTGTGCATTAGGGGTGTACATTTGTTTTGGGACAAAATGAATGGGGGCATTTTTGGTTCATTTCAGCTTTTATTGAAACATATGAACATGACTGTGATTTTAACTATTTGTTTCATTTGTGTTTGGCAAAGGTGCCGCTGTAGGCACAGACACCTTGGAATCACTCTGGTAGGGGAGAAGATGCCTAGCTGCAGGCACAGCTGGGAAAGGAAGGAGATAGTAGTGTGAATTACACCAGCAGCATCTGGACTAGCTGCAACGCTACATAGGCAGACTGGTGGTCGCTGGCCAAGGCAGTCTAGTTCGGCACCTCAGGAGGAGGGTACCAATGGGCTGTGCTGCATACTTAAGTGCTGAATGGTAGCCGCTCTTGGGCCCATATCTCAGCAGAAATATTGGGAATACTGCACAGCTGGCACATTGGAGTCTGAAGAGAGATCACTGCGCTTCCTGGTTTGGGACAGTGAAGGAGGGGGGGTTTTCATGGGATCAGATGGGTTATGTACTTTGGCACCTGGTTGTCAGAGACTCCCTAGGCTCAGGGAGCAAGGGAAGTGGCATTTCTATCCTGAGAGTACTAATCAGAAAGTGCTGAAAACTAGCTGGGCATTTTCAGTACAGTGTTAGGGGTGGGCGTGAGCCATGTGAGAAGCAGGAGGCAGTGAGGGCAGCTTGCAACAGCTCCATGATTAGTGTTTTCTACACCACAACCTTTAAGCTCATGAACGTTAGGCAGTCGAGGAACCAGTGGCTTCATAGTATTATACTGAACAACCTAGAGAGCTGAATTATTTCTGCTGCTTGGCAAGTGCTACCAGTAACCTCTTACCTGTCTGTGAGTTGATGAGGAAATTGGGGTCTTGCTGCAGAAGGCGGTAGGTTAATCTGCTATTCTGACCAGAATCCCTGTCGGTGGCTGTCACTCTGCCCACTCCAGTTCCTGGTGGCTGGTTCTCTGTGGCAGTAAAGAAGTATCTGTCCTCATTCAGTTTAGGTGCATTATCATTCTCATCAGTGATGGTTACTCGGATTGTTGAAGTTCCTGTCTTTTTCTGATCACTCCCACCATTAGAGGCCAGTACAGTCAAGGTATACAGATCTTTAGTCTCTCTGTCCAACATACTCTTTACAAACAGCCATCCACTATCTGGCACAATGCCAAAGCTAGCAGCTTCGCCATCTGCACGCAAGTGGTATGTGATGTGAGAGCCCACGGCATCCTGGGGACGTGCGCGAACCTGCAAGAAACGCATGTTCACTGGCGTGGCCTCTGTCACCTCCACACGGTAGGTTAGTGTGTCGAAGATGGGGCCGCTGTCATTTTCTGCCTGCACATATATCAGCAGTGTGAAGCTGGCACTGAGCTGGGGCATACCACCATCCCGAGCCATGATCTTCAACTCATAGCTGGGGCTGTTTTCATAATGCAACATCCCAATCAATCGAACTTTCCCTGAGGAGCGCTCGAGGCTAAACATTCGGTCGCCACCTGACACAAGGTCAAACTGCACCTGGCCATTGGGCCCGCTGTCACCATCCTTGGCATGGAGGGTGTACACCGTGCTGCCCAGTTCTGTAGCTTCAGGAAGCAAGATGGAATCTGAGGGTGCTGGGAAGGACGGAGCATTGTCATTAACATCAGACACAGTAATCTTCACCCGAGTGTTGCTGTAAGCAGGGGGAGAGCCGCTGCGTGCCTGGACCTCCAGCATCACAACAGGATGAGTCTCATGGTCCAAGGCAAGGCTGGTGCGGATCAGCCCTGTGCTGGAATCAATAGAGAAATAGGCATTGGGGTCACCAGCAGAGATGGAGTAAAAAATGGTGTCAGCGTGACCTAAAAGAGAGCAAAAGAAAAGATGAATGAGCCAGGAAGCAACAGCAAAGAGAGAAAGAGACACTGACCATGGGAGGGGAGGAATAGCATAGTGGGTAGAGCAGCAGGCTAAGAACCAGAGGAGCAATGGCTCAAATCCCACTGCTCTCATTGATGGTCCTGGTGACTTTGGGCAAATCATTCACTCTTCATTATCTCAAGGCAAACCTAGATTGTAAACTCCATCCAAACAAACTCAATAAGAAGAGCATAGATAAGAAAAATGCATCCTTCACACTTCCCAGATTACACAGAGAGAAACATCACTATGCTTTCATTTTGTAGTCATTGGTGATCTCATAGCCCTACTCCGCTCTCTGACATTCATCTTCGTTGTTAAATTAAATAATTTAACAAGGGGAAAGTTACAGTCAGAATGTTAAAGAGGTTAGCTGCATGTGATCGAGGAAATATAGTCATGGACAGTATGGAGTTAAAGAATGAAAGTCACAGAAGTGAGCATCAAGCATGCACATACAGAAGAGACGTCGCACGTGGGCACTTTCTCTCAGTCACGGATGTTACAGAATTAGAGAGTAAAGAATGAAAGTCACATGAGTGCGCATCATGCATGCACACACAGAAGAGATGTCACACGTGGGCTCTTTCTCTCAGTCACGGATGTTACGGAGTTAGAGAGTAAAGAATGAAAGTCACAGAAGTGAGCATCATGCATGCACATACAGAAGAGATGTTGCACGTGGGCTCTTTATCTCGGTCACGGATGTTACGGAGTTAGAGTAAGGAATGAAAGTCACAGAAGTGAGCATCAAGCATGCACATACAGAAGAGACGTCGCACGTGGGCTCTTTCTCTCAGTCACGGATGTTACAGAGTTAGAGAGTAAAGAATGAAAGTCACACTAGAGAGTGTCATGTACACACACAGAAGAGACGTCGCACGTGGGCTCTTTCTCTCAGTCACGGATGTTACAGAGTTAGAGAGTAAAGAATGAAAGTCACATGAGTGAGCATCATGCATGCACATACAGAAGAGACGTAACACGTGGGCACTTTCTCTCAGTCACGGATGTTACAGAATTAGAGAGTAAAGAATGAAAGTCACACGAGTGAGCATCATGCATGCACATACAGAAGAGACGTAACACGTGGGCACTTTCTCTCAGTCACGGATGTTACAGAGTTAGAGAGTAAAGAATGAAAGTCACATGAGTGAGCATCATGCATGCACATACAGAAGAGATGTCACACGTGGGCTCTTTCTCTCAGTCACGGATGTTATGGAGTTAGAGAGTAAAGAATGAGAGTCACATGAGTGAGCGGCATGTACACACACAGAAGAGATGTCGCACGTGGGCTCTTTCTCTCAGTCTCGGATGTTACAGAGTTAGAGAGTAAAGAATGAGAGTCACATGAGTGAGCGGCATGTACACACACAGAAGAGATGTCACACGTGGGCACTTTCTCTCAGTCACGGATGTTACAGAGTTAGAGAGTAAAGAATGAAAGTCACACGAGTGAGCATCATGCATGCACACACAGAAGAGATGTCGCACGTGGGCTCTTTCTCTCAGTCACGGATGTTACAGAGTTAGAGAGTAAAGAATGAAAGTCACACGAGTGAGCATCATGCATGCACATACAGAAGAGACGTAACACGTGGGCTCTTTCTCTCAGTCACGGATGTTACAGAGTTAGAGAGTAAAGAATGAAAGTCACAGAAGTGAGCATCATGCATGCACACACAGAAGAGATGTCGCACGTGGGCTCTTTCTCTCAGTCACGGATGTTACAGAGTTAGAGAGTAAAGAATGAAAGTCACATGAGTGCGCGGCATGTACACACACAGAAGAGATGTCACACGTGGGCTCTTTCTCTCAGTCACGGATGTTACAGAGTTAGAGAGTAAAGAATGAAAGTCACAGAAGTGAGCATCATGCATGCACACACAGAAGAGATGTCGCACGTGGGCTCTTTCTCTCAGTCACGGATGTTACAGAGTTAGAGAGTAAAGAATGAAAGTCACATGAGTGCGCATCATGCATGCACACACAGAAGAGATGTCACACGTGGGCTCTTTCTCTCAGTCACGGATGTTACAGAGTTAGAGAGTAAAGAATGAGAGTCACATGAGTGAGCGGCATGTACACACACAGAAGAGACGTCGCACGTGGGCTCTTTCACTTAGTCACGGATGTTACAGAGTTAGAGAGTAAAGAATGAAAGTCACACGAGTGAGCATCATGCATGCACATACAGAAGAGACGTCGCACGTGGGCTCTTTCTCTCAGTCACGGATGTTACAGAGTTAGAGAGTAAAGAATGAAAGTCACACGAGTGAGCATCATGCATGCACATACAGAAGAGACGTCGCACGTGGGCTCTTTCTCTCAGTCACGGATTTTACGGAGTTAGAGAGTAAAGAATGAAAGTCACAGAAGTGCGCATCATGCATGCACATACAGAAGAGATGTCGCACGTGGGCTCTTTCTCTCAGTCACGGATGTTACGGAGTTAGAGAGTAAAGAATGAAAGTCACACAAGTGAGCATCATGCATGCACATACAGAAGAGATGTCGCACGTGGGCACTTTCTCTCAGTCACGGATGTTATGGAGTTAGAGAGTAAAGAATGAGAGTCACATGAGTGAGCGGCATGTACACACACAGAAGAGATGTCGCACGTGGGCTCTTTCTCTCAGTCTCGAATGTTACAGAGTTAGAGAGTAAAGAATGAGAGTCACATGAGTGAGCGGCATGTACACACACAGAAGAGATGTCACACGTGGGCACTTTCTCTCAGTCACGGATGTTACAGAGTTAGAGAGTAAAGAATGAAAGTCACACGAGTGAGCATCATGCATGCACACACAGAAGAGATGTCGCACGTGGGCTCTTTCTCTCAGTCACGGATGTTACAGAGTTAGAGAGTAAAGAATGAAAGTCACACGAGTGAGCATCATGCATGCACATACAGAAGAGACGTAACACGTGGGCTCTTTCTCTCAGTCACGGATGTTACAGAGTTAGAGAGTAAAGAATGAAAGTCACAGAAGTGAGCATCATGCATGCACACACAGAAGAGATGTCGCACGTGGGCTCTTTCTCTCAGTCACGGATGTTACAGAGTTAGAGAGTAAAGAATGAAAGTCACATGAGTGCGCGGCATGTACACACACAGAAGAGATGTCACACGTGGGCTCTTTCTCTCAGTCACGGATGTTACAGAGTTAGAGAGTAAAGAATGAAAGTCACAGAAGTGAGCATCATGCATGCACACACAGAAGAGATGTCGCACGTGGGCTCTCTTTCTCTCAGTCACGGATGTTACAGAGTTAGAGAGTAAAGAATGAAAGTCACATGAGTGCGCATCATGCATGCACACACAGAAGAGATGTCACACGTGGGCTCTTTCTCTCAGTCACGGATGTTACAGAGTTAGAGAGTAAAGAATGAGAGTCACATGAGTGAGCGGCATGTACACACACAGAAGAGATGTCGCACGTGGGCTCTTTCTCTCAGTCTCGGATGTTACTGAGTTAGAGAGTAAAGAATGAGAGTCACATGAGTGAGCGGCATGTACACACACAGAAGAGACGTCGCACGTGGGCTCTTTCACTTAGTCACGGATGTTACAGAGTTAGAGAGTAAAGAATGAAAGTCACACGAGTGAGCATCATGCATGCACATACAGAAGAGACGTCGCACGTGGGCTCTTTCTCTCAGTCACGGATTTTACGGAGTTAGAGAGTAAAGAATGAAAGTCACAGAAGTGCGCATCATGCATGCACATACAGAAGAGATGTCGCACGTGGGCTCTTTCTCTCAGTCACGGATGTTACGGAGTTAGAGAGTAAAGAATGAAAGTCACACAAGTGAGCATCATGCATGCACATACAGAAGAGATGTCGCACGTGGGCACTTTCTCTCAGTCACGGATGTTACAGAGTTAGAGAGTAAAGAATGAAAGTCACACGAGTGAGCATCATGCATGCACATACAGAAGAGACGTCGCACGTGGGCTCTTTCTCTCAGTCACGGATGTTACAGAGTTAGAGAGTAAAGAATGAAAGTCACACGAGTGAGCATCATGCATGCACATACAGAAGAGACGTCGCACGTGGGCTCTTTCTCTCAGTCACGGATGTTACGGAGTTAGAGAGTAAAGAATGAAAGTCACACAAGTGAGCATCATGCATGCACATACAGAAGAGATGTCGCACGTGGGCACTTTCTCTCAGTCACGGATTTTACGGAGTTAGAGAGTAAAGAATGAAAGTCACACAAGTGAGCATCATGCATGCACATACAGAAGAGATGTCGCACGTGGGCACTTTCTCTCAGTCACGGATTTTACGGAGTTAGAGAGTAAAGAATGAAAGTCACAGAAGTGAGCATCAAGCATGCACATACAGAAGAGATGTCGCACGTGGGCTCTTTCTCTCAGTCACGGATGTTACAGAGTTAGAGAGTAAAGAATGAAAGTCACACTAGAGAGTGTCATGTACACACACAGAAGAGATGTCACACGTGGGCTCTTTCTCTCAGTCACGGATGTTACGGAGTTAGAGAGTAAAGAATGAAAGTCACACCAGTGAGCATCAGTACACACACAGAAGAAATGTCACACGTGGGCACTTTCTCTCAGTCATGGATGTTACGGAGTTAGAGAGTAAAGAATGAAAGTCACACGAGTGAGCATCATGCATGCACATACAGAAGAGACGTAACACGTGGGAACTTTCTCTCAGTCACGGATGTTACAGAATTAGAGAGTAAAGAATGAAAGTCACACGAGTGAGCATCATGCATGCACATACAGAAGAGACGTCACACGTGGGCACTTTCTCTCAGTCACGGATGTTACAGAGTTAGAAAGTAAAGAATGAAAGTCACAGAAGTGAGCATCATGCATGCACATACAGAAGAGATGTCACACGTGGGCTCTTTCTCTCAGTCACAGATGTTACGGAGTTAGAGAGTAAAGAATGAGAGTCACATGAGTGAGCGGCATGTACACACACAGAAGAGATGTCGCACGTGGGCTCTTTCTCTCAGTCACGGATGTTACAGAGTTAGAGAGTAAAGAATGAAAGTCACACGAGTGAGCATCATGCATGCACATACAGAAGAGACGTCGCACGTGGGCTCTTTCTCTCAGTCACGGATGTTACAGAGTTAGAGAGTAAAGAATGAAAGTCACACGAGTGAGCATCATGCATGCACATACAGAAGAGATGTCGCACGTGGGCTCTTTCTCTCAGTCACGGATGTTACAGAGTTAGAGAGTAAAGAATGAAAGTCACACTAGAGAGTGTCATGTACACACACAGAAGAGATGTCGCACGTGGGCTCATTCTCTCAGTCACGGATGTTACAGAGTTAGAGAGTAAAGAATGAAAGTCACACGAGTGAGCATCATGCATGCACACACAGAAGAGATGTCACACGTGGGCTCTTTCTCTCAGTCACGGATGTTACGGAGTTAGAGAGTAAAGAATGAAAGTCACACGAGTGAGCATCAGTACACACACAGAAGAAATGTCACACGTGGGCACTTTCTCTCAGTCATGGATGTTACGGAGTTAGAGAGTAAAGAATGAAAGTCACACGAGTGAGCATCATGCATGCACATACAGAAGAGACGTAACACGTGGGCACTTTCTCTCAGTCACGGATGTTACAGAATTAGAGAGTAAAGAATGAAAGTCACAGAAGTGAGCATCATGCATGCACATACAGAAGAGACGTAACACGTGGGCACTTTCTCTCAGTCACGGATGTTACAGAGTTAGAGAGTAAAGAATGAAAGTCACAGAAGTGAGCATCATGCATGCACATACAGAAGAGACGTCACACGTGGGCACTTTCTCTCAGTCACGGATGTTACAGAATTAGAGAGTAAAGAATGAAAGTCACATGAGTGCGCATCATGCATGCACATACAGAAGAGACGTCACACGTGGGCACTTTCTCTCAGTCACGGATGTTACAGAGTTAGAGAGTAAAGAATGAAAGTCACAGAAGTGAGCATCATGCATGCACATACAGAAGAGATGTCACACGTGGGCTCTTTCTCTCAGTCACAGATGTTACGGAGTTAGAGAGTAAAGAATGAAAGTCACACAAGTGAGCATCATGCATGCACATACAGAAGAGATGTCACACGTGGGCACTTTCTCTCAGTCACAGATGTTACGGAGTTAGAGAGTAAAGAATGAAAGTCACATGAGTGCGCATCAAGCATGCACATACAGAAGAGACGTCACACGTGGGCACTTTCTCTCAGTCACGGATGTTACAGAATTAGAGAGTAAAGAATGAAAGTCACATGAGTGCGCATCATGCATGCACATACAGAAGAGACGTCACACGTGGGCTCTTTCTCTCAGTCACGGATGTTACGGAGTTAGAGAGTAAAGAATGAGAGTCACATGAGTGAGCGGCATATACACACACAGAAGAGATGTCGCACGTGGGCTCTTTCTCTCAGTCTCGGATGTTACAGAGTTAGAGAGTAAAGAATGAAAGTCACATGAGTGCGCATCATGCATGCACATACAGAAGAGACGTCGCACGTGGGCTCTTTCTCTCAGTCACGGATGTTACGGAGTTAGAGAGTAAAGAATGAAAGTCACACAAGTGAGCATCATGCATGCACATACAGAAGAGATGTCGCACGTGGGCACTTTCTCTCAGTCACGGATTTTACGGAGTTAGAGAGTAAAGAATGAAAGTCACATGAGTGCGCATCATGCATGCACATACAGAAGAGATGTCGCACGTGGGCACTTTCTCTCAGTCACGGATTTTACGGAGTTAGAGAGTAAAGAATGAAAGTCACAGAAGTGAGCATCATGCATGCACATACAGAAGAGATGTTGCACGTGGGCTCTTTATCTCGGTCACGGATGTTACGGAGTTAGAGTAAGGAATGAAAGTCACACAAGTGAGCATCATGCATGCACATACAGAAGAGACGTCGCACGTGGGCTCTTTCTCTCAGTCACGGATGTTACGGAGTTAGAGAGTAAAGAATGAAAGTCACACAAGTGAGCATCATGCATGCACATACAGAAGAGACGTCGCACGTGGGCACTTTCTCTCAGTCACAGATTTTACGGAGTTAGAGAGTAAAGAATGAAAGTCACAGAAGTGAGCATCATGCATGCACATACAGAAGAGATGTCGCACGTGGGCTCTTTATCTCGGTCACGGATGTTACGGAGTTAGAGTAAGGAATGAAAGTCACACAAGTGAGCATCATGCATGCACATACAGAAGAGACGTCACACGTGGGCACTTTCTCTCAGTCACGGATGTTACAGAATTAGAGAGTAAAGAATGAAAGTCACACAAGTGAGCATCATGCATGCACATACAGAAGAGACGTAACACGTGGGCACTTTCTCTCAGTCACGGATGTTACAGAATTAGAGAGTAAAGAATGAAAGTCACACAAGTGAGCATCATGCATGCACATACAGAAGAGACGTAACACGTGGGCACTTTCTCTCAGTCACGGATGTTACAGAGTTAGAGAGTAAAGAATGAAAGTCACACAAGTGAGCATCATGCATGCACATACAGAAGAGACGTAACACGTGGGCACTTTCTCTCAGTCACGGATGTTACAGAATTAGAGAGTAAAGAATGAAAGTCACACGAGTGAGCATCATGCATGCACATACAGAAGAGATGTCGCACGTGGGCACTTTCTCTCAGTCACGGATGTTACGGAGTTAGAGAGTTAAGAATGAAAATCACATGAGTGAGCGTCATGTACACACACACAGAAGAGACGTCGCACGTGGGCTCTTTCACTTAGTCACGGATATTGCGGAGTTAGAGAGTAAAGAATGAAAGTCACACGAGTGAGCGTCATGTACACACACACAGAAGAGATGTCACACGGGCTCTTTCTCTCAGTCATGGATATTATGGAGTTAGAGAGTAAAGAATAAAGTCACACGAGTGAGCGTCATGTACACACACAGAAGAGATGTCACACGTGGGCTCTTTATCTCAGTCATGGATATTACAGAGTTAGAGAGTAAAGAATGAAAGTCACACGAGTGAGCGTCATGTACACACACACAGAAGAGATGTCACACGGGCTCTTTCTCTCAGTCATGGATATTATGGAGTTAGAGAGTAAAGAATGAAAGTCACACGAGTGAGCGTCATGTACACACACAGAAGAGATGTCACACGTGGGCTCTTTCTCTCAGTCATGGATATTATGGAGTTAGAGAGTTAAGAATGAAAATCACATGAGTGAGCGTCATGTACACACACACAGAAGAGACATCACACTTGGGCTCTTTCTCTCAGTCATGGATATTATGGAGTTAGAGAGTAAAGAATGAAAGTCACACAAGTGAGCATCAGTACACACACACAGAAGAGACATCACACTTGGGCTCTTTCTCTCAGTCATGGATATTACAGAGTTAGAGAGTAAAGAATGAAAGTCACACGAGTGAGAGTTACGTATGCACACACAGAAGAGACGTATGTATGCACACAAAGAAGAGATGTCACACATGGGCTCTTTCTCTAGTCATAGATGTTACAGAGTTAGAGAGTAAAGAATGAAAGTCACACGAGTGAGCGTCATGTACACACACAGAAGAGACATCACAGGTGGGCACTTTCTCTCAGTCACAGATGTTACGGAGTTAGAGTGTAAAGAATGTAAGTCACACAAGAGAGAGTTACGTATGCACACACAGAAGAGACGTCACATGTGGGCTCTTTCTCTCAGTCACAAATGTTACAGAGTAAAAGAGTCACACGAGTGAGCATCATGTACACACACAGAAGAGATGTCACACGTGGGCACTTTCTCTCAGTCACGAATGTTACGCAGTTAGAGAGTAAAGAATGAGAGTCACATGAGTGAGCGTCCTGTACACCCACAGAAGAGATGTCACACGTGGGCTCTTTCACTTAGTCACGGATATTACGGAGTTAGAGAGTAAAGAATGAAAGTCACATGAGTGAGCGTCCTGTACACACACAGAAGAGATGTCACACGTGGGCACTTTCTCTCAGTCACGGATGTTACGCAGTTAGAGAGTAAAGAATGAGAGTCACATGAGTGAGCGTCATGTACACACACACACACAGAAGAGACGTCACACGGCTCATTCTCTCAGTCACGGATGTTATGGATTTAGAGAGTAAAGAATGAAAGTCACACAAGTGAGCGTCATGTACACACACAAAGAAAAGACGTCGCACGTCAGCTCTTTCTCTCAGTCACGGATGTTACAGAGTTAGAGAGTAAAGAATGAAAGTCACATGAGTGAGCATCATGTACACACACACAGAAGAGATGTCACATGTGAGCTCTTTCTCTCAGTCACGGATGTTATGGAGTTAGAGTAAAGAATGAAAGTCACACGAGTGAGCATCATGTACACACACAGAAGAGACGTCACATGTGAGCTCTTTCTCTCAGTCACAGATGTTATGGAGTTAGAGTAAAGAATGAAAGTCACACGAGTGAGCATCATGTACACACACACACACAGAAGAGACATTACACGTGGTTTCTTTCTTTCTTTTTAATTATTTGAACAGTTTTCTCTACCGCCCCTTCCAACAATCAGGAGCGGTTACATAGAAAATTTGACGTTAAGGTTAAATAGAACAACAATTATACTATAAAGAGAGAACATTTAACATGCCATCTGCATCTGGGATGTTGGATAATATAACTATTTACATAATAGAGATCAAAATGTGTGTAATGAACAGAGGTGGCTGAGAGGGGGGGGGTTCAGTTTGGGAGGGTGTGCTGGGCAGTAGTTGGGTTGCATAATATAACTACATGTGTAATGAACAGAGGTTCAGCCTGGGAGGGTGTGCTAGGCAGTTGTTGGGTTGGATAATATAACTATATACATAGTAGAGTTCACAACGTGTCTCATGAAGAGAGATGGCGGAGGGGGGGGGGGGTTCAGCCTGGGAGGGTGTGCTAGGCAGTTGTTGGGTTGGATAATATAACGATATACATAATAGAGTTAACAACGTGTCTCATGAAGAGAGATGGCGGAGGGGGGGGGGGAGTTCAGCCAGGGAGGGTGTGCTAGGCATTAGTTCCTAGATGACATAAATGACTGCTTCTTGGAGAAGCTGGTTCATGAACCGACCAGAGGGGAAGCCATATTAGACCTAGTCCTTAGTGGAACACCAAATCTAGTGCAAGAGATAAGGGAGTTGGGGCCACTTGGCAATAGTGATCATAGCATGATTGCCTTTGATTTAATTAGTGGAGGAGGAATAGGAAGGAAATCCACAGTACAACCTTTTAACTTTCGAAAGGGAGACTATGCTAAAATCAGGAAAATAGTTAAGAAAAATCTAAAAGGAGCAGTTGCAAAGATTAAAGACTTACATCATGCTTGCGTGTTGTTGAAAAATACTATCTTGGAAGCCCAGACCAGCTGTATTCCATGCTTTAAGAAAAGTGGATGGAAGTCCAAAACACTGCCAGCATGGTTTAAAGGTGAGGTCAGAGAGGCTGTTGTTGCCAAAAAGCATCTTTCAGGAAATGGAAAAAAAAGCCAAACGACGAAACCTGGAAACAGCACAAGCACTGGCAAGTCAAATGCAAGGCATTGATAAGGCAGGCAAAGGGAGAATTTGAGAAGAAGCTTGCTGCAGAAGCAAAAATGCGAAATAAAGACTTTTTCAAGTACATTCTTAGCAAAAATCCTGTGAGAGTCAGTTGGTCCATTAGATGATAGAGGGGCTAAAGGGGCACTAAGAGGCGACAAGGTGATAGCGGAGAGACTGAATGAATTCTTTGCTTCGTTCTTTACTGAGAAAGATGTAGGGATGTTACCCATGACTGAAGTGGTATTTAAAGGTGCGGAAGAATTGAAGAAAATATCGATACATCGGGAAGATGTATTACAACTATTGGATAAACTGAAGAGTAGCAAATCACCTGGGCCAGATGGTATGCATCCAAGGGTGTTCAAAGAACTGAAATATGAGATTGCAGACCTGTTATTAGTAATCTGCGAACTATCATTAAAATCATCTCTAATACTTAAAGATTGGAGGATAGCCAATGTAACACCAATTTTTAAAAAGGGTTCCAGGGGTGATCCGGGAAACTACAGCAAATAGAATGCTAGGTATCATAAGGAAAGGAATGGAAAATAAAACAAAAGATGTTATAATACCTCTATATCGTTCCATGGTGAGACCGCAACTTGAATATTGTGTGCAATTCTGGTCGCCGTATCTTAAAAAGGATATAGTGATATTAGAAAAGGTTCAGAGAAGAGCCACCAAAATGGTAAAGGGGATGGAACGATACTCCTATGAAAAAAGGCTAAAAAGGTTAGGGCTCTTTAACCTGGAAAAGAGACGGCTGAGGGGAGATATGATAGAAGACTATAAATTAATGAATGGAGTGTAACGGGTAAACGTAGATCGATTGTTTACGTTATCAGAATATAGAAAGACTAGGGGACATGCAATCAAGCTACAGGGTAAACTATTTAAGACTAATAAAAGAAAATATTTTTCACTCAACGTGTAATCAAACTCTGGAATTTGTTACCGGAGGATGTAGTAAAGGCTGTTAGTGTAGATGGGTTTAAAAAAGGTTTGGACAAGATCCTGGAGGAAAGGTCCATAAACCATTATTAAGAAGGGACCCAGGATATCAGTGCTTGACCCGATACAAGCATTGTTGAACCTGTGTCTTTTGGGGAAACTGTTAGGTACGTATGACCTAGATTGGCCACTGTTGGAAAAAGGATACCGGGCTTGATGGACCTTGGTCTGACCCAGTATGGCATATCTTATGTTCTTATGTACCAATATCAAAAAAGACTGTGGAAATCCACTGCTTACCCCTGGAATAAGCAACATGGAATATGCCTACCTTTTGGGAATTTGACAAACACTTGTGACCTGGATTGACCACTGTTGGAAACAGGATACTGGGCTTGATGGCCCACTAGTCTGGCCCAGTATGGAAAATTTTATGTTCTTATGAAGCCACAGGAAATGCTATGGGTAGCATGTAAGAGGCTTGAGAGATGTTCTAGGAAGTGCTGTTCTAGGACAATGCTGTTCTTCATCCGCCATCACTACCTCTGTTACTATATCGCTAAGTGTGTCAGTACTCTCAGAGGTGTCAGGAAACACTATGGGAAGCATGTATGAGATCTGAGAGATGTTCTAGGAAATGCTATGGGCAGACCAGATGGACCATGCTGGTCTTCATCTGCCATCACTAACTCTCTTACTATATCACTGTCAGTACTCTCAGAGGTGTCAGGAAACGCTATGGGAAGCATGTAAGAGATCTGAGAGATGTTCTAGGAAATGCTATGGGCAGACCTGATGGACCATGCTGGTCTTCATCTACCATCACTAACTTTCTTACTATATCGTTAAGTGTGTCAGTACTGTCAGAGGTCCAGAGAACAGCGGAGGCAATGACCACGGCCTACCAAAGTATTAGATTAATATCTTTATTGAGGACCCCGAAGGACACAAACAAATTTGTCATTAGATTGTTTTTCTTTGGGCAAAAGTAACTGTGATCTAGTGGAAGACCGAGCATGTTCGAAACCCTTTTGGACACACTCTCTCGGGTAGCCTCGAGTACGAAACCGCGCTGCCATGTGAAAAGATTTCTCTTTGAAATCATCGTTATTGGAACATAAACGCCGCAGACGTAAAAATTGTGATAAGGGTAAGTTTTTCTTAAGATGGCTGTTGTGAAAGCTTTCGAAGCGAAGAAGCTTGTTAGGGTCGGTGGGTTTACGGTAAATGGTGGTAGTGAAACCATACTGCGATTTTCCAATGAGAATATCAAGGAAAGGGAGTTCTATAGTGCTAGATTGCATTTTGAATTTGAGATTGACATCCAGACTATTGAGCCAATTGTGGAATTGATGTAACTGAGAATCGGTACCTTTCCATAATACCAGAATATCATCAATATACCTCTTCCAGGAGATGACAAGGGATGCAAAGGGGCAGTGTTGTAAATGGGTGTCTTCAAATTGTGCCACGTATAGATTAGCTATATCAGGTGCCATGGCGGCACCCATAGCTGTGCCTTTTATTTGTTGAAAGAAACAATCATTGAACAGGAAATAATTTTGTGTTAATGCTATGTGAGCCAAATCTACCAAAAAATGAGTGGGGATGCGGACAGGTAGAGTACGTCGATTTAAATATTCAGTGATTACAGCAATAGCACCATCTTGTGGGATATTGGTGTAAAGAGACTCGATGTCAAGAGTCACCAAGGTAATATCTGAAGGATTTCCACTGAAAGTGTTTAAAAAATTGATGATATCAGCTGAGTCTCTAACGTATGTAGCAATGAGTGGTACAAAGGGACGTAAAAAAATGTCAATGAATTGAGACAAAGGCTCAAGAACTGACCCAATGCCTGAGACTATAGGCCTGCCGGGTGGAGACTGAAGAGGCTTATGGATTTTTGGAATGGTATAAATTGTGGGTGTGAAACCTGTAAAAATGAAAATTCACGTGAAGTCAAAAAACCGGCATTGAGGCCATACAGTAGCAGGGAATCAATATCGCGTTTGATGGTCGAAGTAGAAAGCAGATAAAATTAAGGATGAAGCGGATAAAAAGATGGAGTCTCTTAAGTCTGACGATAGACATTTCAATAGACTAATAGGCAACTACAATAAGAAACTAGAAGAGTATCGGAAAGAAGTCAAGAAAGGCAAGTTAGACAAACACAGACGAGATGAATTGGACTATAAAAATGGCAATGTGTATTTGTGGTTAAAATCCTCTGCTTCCTCCAACAGCTCACGCCAGGATAGTTTTAAAGAAAAAAATCTTGATAACTACAATTATGATAATTTTAGACAATATGATCAAACTAAATACAGACAGGAAGATCCTTCTACATCATATGGGTACCAATCCCCTTCACGAAAAAATGGAGATACACATAAAAAAAAGGCTTAACCGGCACGTAGAACCAATGACACACACGAAAGGAGTAAAAAACGGATTAGAAGTGAATCTAAGGAACTCTTTGCCTCTCCTGTTTCCACTCCTCTTCCTCTCTCTCCCAATATATCACAAGATTTTTTATTCGAAGATCTCTGGGAAAAAGAATCAGCACGGCGCCCCCCCAAAAAAACCTCGCTCTCACACCTAGAGTTCAGAGGGAGAGGAAGAGGCAGAGG
Source organism: Ichthyophis bannanicus (assembly GCA_033557465.1). Classification (NCBI taxonomy): domain Eukaryota; kingdom Metazoa; phylum Chordata; class Amphibia; order Gymnophiona; family Ichthyophiidae; genus Ichthyophis; species Ichthyophis bannanicus. Next base: position 26,334,955 of record CM066035.1, read on the forward strand.
CAAATCCTTCCGACCTCCATACAACTGTTCACACGATCAGTATTAGTTCACGAATCCTATACTAATGAGTCAAGTTCCTCTCACGATCTTCCTGTTTTTAATTTATCTTCGGTAGATTTCACTATGTCAGAAATAGATCTTTTACAAAATGGCCTCTCTTTCGTTCCTACTGCCAAATATGATGCCTTCCAGACCAGAATCGACCTTCACAAGTTTTTCCGTAAATTTCAAATTAAGAAGTTTTTCTCTGATAAACCTTCTACCTCTAGTGATCCATCAGTTATACGTAACAAGTCACGATGGTATTCGCCCGGACCTGTAGACTGTGCCATACAATCTTTCATGGATTGTGTCCTCCGTGATGTCAAATCTTTGGAACAGAAGTCCAGATGTTGATATAATAATCTCTCCCATGGAGAGTGGTCAGCTTTACATACACTTTCTAAACGACAAGATATTATTATTAAACCCGCGGACAAAGGCGGAGGTATAATGGATCGGTCTTACTACATAGAAGAGCTTACAAATCAACTTAATGATAAGAACTTTTACCAGGTCCTGCCACATGACCCTACTTCGACCATCAAACGCGATATTGATTCCCTGCTACTGTATGGCCTCAATGCCGGTTTTTTGACTTCAAGTGAATTTTCATTTTTACAGGTTTCACACCCTGTAATTCCCACAATTTATACCATTCCAAAAATCCATAAGTCTCTTCAGTCTCCACCCGGCAGGCCTATAGTCTCAGGCATTGGGTCAGTTCTTGAGCCTTTGTCTCAATTCATTGACATTTTTTTACGTCCCTTCGTACCACTCATTGCTACATACGTTAGAGACTCAGCTGATATCATCAATTCTTTAAACACTTTCAGTGGAAATGACTCTTGACATCGAGTCTCTTTACACCAATATCCCACAAGATGGTGCTATTGCTGTAATCACTGAATATTTAAATCGACGTACTCTACCTGTCCGCATCCCCACTCATTTTTTGGTAGATTTGGCTCACATAGCATTAACACAAAATTATTTCCTGTTCAATGATTGTTTCTTTCAACAAATAAAAGGCACAGCTATGGGTGCCGCCATGGCACCTGATATAGCTAATCTATACGTGGCACAATTTGAAAACACCCATTTACAACACTGAACCTTTGCATCCCTTGTCATCTCCTGGAAGAGGTATATTGATGATATTCTAGTATTATGGAAAGGTACCGATTCTCAGTTACATCAATTCCACAATTGGCTCAATAGTCTGGATGTCAATCTCAAATTCAAAATGCAATCTAGCACTATAGAACTCCCTTTCCTTGATATTCTCATTGGAAAATCGCAGTATGGTTTCACTACCACCATTTACCGTAAACCCACCGACCCTAACAAGCTTCTTCGCTTCGAAAGCTTTCACAACAGCCATCTTAAGAAAAACTTACCCTTATCACAATTTTTACGTCTGCGGCGTTTATGTTCCAATAACGATGATTTCAAAGAGAAATCTTTTCACATGGCAGCGCGGTTTCGTACTCAAGGCTACCCGAGAGAGTGTGTCCAAAAGGGTTTCGAACGTGCTCGGTCTTCCTCTAGATCACAGTTACTTTTGCCCAAAGAAAAACAATCTAATGACAAATTTGTGTGTCCTTCGGGGTCCTCAATAAAGATATTCATCTAATACTTTGGTAGGCCGTGGTCATTGCCTCCGCTGCTCTCTGGGTTTGATTATCTGCAGAAGGCCTTCTTCTTTCTCTCCTTCAGTACTGTCAGAGATGTCAGGAAACGCTATGGGAAGCGTGTAAGAGATCTGAGAGATGTTTTAGGAAATGCTATGGGCAGACCAGATGGACCATGCTGGTCTCCATCTGCCATCACTAACTCTCTTACTATATCGTTAAGTGTGTCATACTCTCAGAGGTGTCAGGAAACGCTATAGGAAGCGTGTAAGAGATCTGAGAGATGTTCTAGGAAATGCTATGGGCAGACCAGATGGACCATGCTGGTCTCCATCTGCCATCACTAACTCTCTTACTATATCGTTGTGTCATACTCTCAGAGGTGTCAGGAAACGCTATGGGAAGCGTGTAAGAGATCTGAGAGATGTTCTAGGAAATGCTATGGGCAGACCTGATGGACCATGCTGGTCTTCATCTGCCATCACTAACTCTCTTACTATATCGTTAAGTGTGTCATACTCTCAGAGGTGTCAGGAAACGCTATGGGAAGCGTTGTAAGAGATCTGAGAGATGTTCTAGGAAATGCTATGGGCAGACCTGATGGACCATGCTGGTCTTCATCTGCCATCACTAACTCTCTTACTATATCATTAAGTGTGTCATACTCTCAGAGGTGTCAGGAAACACTATGGGAAGCGTGTAAGAGATCTGAGAGATGTTCTAGAAAATGCTATGGGCAGACCTGATGGACCATGCTGGTCTTCATCTGCCATCACTAACTCTCTTACTATATCGTTAAGTGTGTCATACTCTCAGAGGTGTCAGGAAACGCTATGGAAAGCGTGTAAGAGATCTGAGAGATGTTCTAGGAAATGCTATGGGCAGACCTGATGGACCATGCTGGTCTTCATCTGCCATCACTAACTCTCTTACTATATCGTTAAGTGTGTCATACTCTCAGAGGTGTCAGGAAACGCTATGGAAAGCGTGTAAGAGATCTGAGAGATGTTCTAGGAACTGCTATGGGCAGACCTGATGGACCATGCTGGTCTTCATCTGCCATCACTAACTCTCTTACTATATCGTTAAGTGTGTCAGTACTCTCAGAGGTGTCAGGAAACGCTATGGAAAGCGTGTAAGAGATCTGAGAGATGTTCTAGGAAATGCTATGGGCAGACCTGATGGACCATGCTGGTCTTCATCTGCCATCACTAACTCTCTTACTATATCGTTAAGTGTGTCAGTACTCTCAGAGGTGTCAGGAAACGCTATGGGAAGCGTGTAAGAGATCTGAGAGATGTTCTAGGAAATGCTATGGGCAGACCTGATGGACCATGCTGGTCTTCATCTGCCATCACTAACTCTCTTACTATATCGTTAAGTGTGTCATACTCTCAGAGGTGTCAGGAAACGCTATGGGAAGCGTGTAAGAGATCTGAGAGATGTTCTAGGAAATGCTATGGGCAGACCTGATGGACCATGCTGGTCTTCATCTGCCATCACTAACTCTCTTACTATATCATTAAGTGTGTCATACTCTCAGAGGTGTCAGGAAACACTATGGGAAGCGTGTAAGAGATCTGAGAGATGTTCTAGAAAATGCTATGGGCAGACCTGATGGACCATGCTGGTCTTCATCTGCCATCACTAACTCTCTTACTATATCGTTAAGTGTGTCATACTCTCAGAGGTGTCAGGAAACGCTATGGAAAGCGTGTAAGAGATCTGAGAGATGTTCTAGGAAATGCTATGGGCAGACCTGATGGACCATGCTGGTCTTCATCTGCCATCACTAACTCTCTTACTATATCGTTAAGTGTGTCATACTCTCAGAGGTGTCAGGAAACGCTATGGAAAGCGTGTAAGAGATCTGAGAGATGTTCTAGGAACTGCTATGGGCAGACCTGATGGACCATGCTGGTCTTCATCTGCCATCACTAACTCTCTTACTATATCGTTAAGTGTGTCAGTACTCTCAGAGGTGTCAGGAAACGCTATGGAAAGCGTGTAAGAGATCTGAGAGATGTTCTAGGAAATGCTATGGGCAGACCTGATGGACCATGCTGGTCTTCATCTGCCATCACTAACTCTCTTACTATATCGTTAAGTGTGTCAGTACTCTCAGAGGTGTCAGGAAACGCTATGGAAAGCGTGTAAGAGATCTGAGAGATGTTCTAGGAAATGCTATGGGCAGACCTGATGGACCATGCTGGTCTTCATCTGCCATCACTAACTCTCTTACTATATCGTTAAGTGTGTCAGTACTCTCAGAGGTGTCAGGAAACGCTATGGGAAGCGTGTAAGAGATCTGAGAGATGTTCTAGGAAATGCTATGGGCAGACCTGATGGACCATGCTGGTCTTCATCTGCCATCACTAACTCTTTTACTATATTGTTAAGTGTGTCAGTACTGTCAGAGGTGTCAGGAAATGCTATGGGAAGCGTGTAAGAGATCTGAGAGATGTTCTAGGAAATGCTATGGGCAGACCTGATGGACCATGCTGGTCTTCATCTGCCATCACTAACTCTCTTACTATATCGTTAAGTGTGTCAGTACTGTCAGAGGTGTCAGGAAATGCTATGGGAAGCGTGTAAGAGATCTGAGAGATGTTCTAGGAAATGCTATGGGCAGACCTGATGGACCATGCTGGTCTTCATCTGCCATCACTAACTCTTTTACTATATTGTTAAGTGTGTCAGTACTCTCAGAGGTGTCAAGAAATGCAATGGGAGGTATGTTAGAGGTCTGACAGAGGTCACAGTAAATGTTATGAGAGTGAGTGAGAGTGCTGGCTCTTCAATTTTCATTGTCAGTGTCTTGATTTTCTATTTCTAAATACATGGCTCTTTTCATGAATTTGTAACACTTGCTCCAAAATGGAATAAAATGCCCTTTTCCTTTCTGTCTGATGTTATTTATAAAACCATTTCTCTTCTGATGGAAAGAATGTTTTTCTGCACTCAGGCCAAACAGAGACTTGCTCAATTTTCCATGGAGTACACATGAATTTATTTAAATCCTGGCAACTATCAAATAATTTTTTTATGCTGCAGTGTGGATCTGACAATTACAGTTTGAGGCTGACTGGGATGTGTAGATCCAGCTGTGCTTGGAGCTGGGAATGACAGTCATAAGAACATAAGAAATGCCATACTAGGTCAGACCAAGGTCTATCAAACCCTGTATCCTGTTTCCAACAGTGGCTAATCCAGGCCACAAGGTTTCCAAAAGATAGACAGATTCCATGCTGCTTGTCCCAGGATTAAGCAGTGGATTTCCCCAGTCCACTATAATAGCTGTTTATGGACTTTTCCTCCAGAAACTCATCCAACCCTCTTTTAAACCCAGTACACTAACAGCTTTTACTACATCCTCCGGCAACAATTTCCAGAGTTTGATAATGCATTGAGTGAAAAAGTGCTACATTGAAGCTTCATTACATGTTTCCTAGTCTTCATATTTTTTGAAGGAGTAAACAACCGATCTACTGCATTAGTTATTTTATAGATCTTTATCATATCTCCCCTGCGCCTTCTCCTCCACGATCTGTTCATCTAGCTAGGAGAGCTAGGATAGTGGATCCTGGTGCTTGTGTTCTGGGGTGTGTGGATCCAGTTGTGCTCAGAGCTGGGAGTGAGCGCTCTAGCATTTATGTTGCTACTACTAATCTACTACTAAGCATTTCTATAGCGCTGTAAGGCATACACAGCGCTGCACATATGGACATCAGACACAGTCTCTGCTCATCAGAACCTACAATCTAGTCAAGATGAAAATACATCGCAAAAGTGGGGACAAGAGTATGATAAGATACACATAAGTAGTGGGCAAGAGAATGAGGAGCATCAATATCCAAAAACAGCCTCAGAGGTGGGTTTTTAGCCTGGACTTGAATAAGGCCAGAGAAGGAGCCTGACGCACTGACTCAGGTAGTCTGTTCCAGGCATATGGGGCAGCAAGATGGAATGAACGAACTCTGGAGTTGGCAGTGGCAGAGAAGGGCACAGATAAATGGGGTCTGCTAGATATGTGGAGTTCCCGAGTAGGGGTATAGAGTGAGATAAGTGAAAAGGTAGCGAGGAGCCACAGAATGAATGTACTTGTAGGTAAATAGGAGAAGTTTGAACTGGATGTGGAAACTGATAGGAAGCCAGTGAAGTGACTTGAGAAGAGGCGGTAACGTGAGCATAGCGACACTGGCAGAAGATTAGCCGTACAGCGGAGTTTTGAACAGATTGAAGGGGAGAGAGATGATTCAGAGGGAGACCAGCGAGGAGCAGGTTACAATAGTCAACACAGGAGGTGACTATTGAGTGGATGAGGGTCTTAGTAGTGTGTGTAGAAAGAAGAGATGAATTTTGCCAGTGTTATAAAGAAAGAAGTGACAGGTTTTAGCTATATCTGTTGTATGTGTGCAGAGAAAAAGAGAGTAGAGTCAAAGATGACCCCAAGGCTGTGTGTGTAGTATTAACCACAGAAATAGAGAAGGAAGGAGGGGGAGGTGGGTTTAGGGGGAAAGATAAGGAGCTCAGTTTTGGCCATGTTCAGTTTCAGATAGCAGTGAGACATCCGGGCAGCAATGTCGGATAAGCAGGCAGAGATCTGGCCCTGGATACCTGGAGAGATTTCAGGCACAGAAAGGTAGACGAGAGTCATCAGCATAAAGATGGTCCTGAAAACCATGGGAGGAGATAAGTACACCAAGGGAGTGAGTGTAGAGAGAGAAAAGGAGAAGTCCTAAGACAGAGCCCTGAGGTGCACAGACTGAAAGAGGGATGGCAGTGGAGGAGGATCCACCAGAACAGACACTAAAAGTGCGATGGGAGAGAAAAGGAGAGGTCCTAAGACAGAGCCCTGAGGTGCACAGACTGAAAGAGGGATGGCAGTAGAGGAGGATCCACCAGAACAGACACTAAAAGTGCGATGGGAGAGAAAAGGAGAGGTCCCAAGACAGAGCCCTGAGGTGCACAGACTGAAAGAGGGATGGCAGTGGAGGAGGATCCACCAGAACAGACACTAAAAGTGCGATGGGAGAGAAAAGGAGAGGTCCCAAGACAGAGCCCTGAGGTGCACAGACTGAAAGAGGGATGGCAGTAGAGGAGGATCCACCAGAACAGACACTAAAAGTGCGATGGGAGAGAAAAGGAGAGGTCCCAAGACAGAGCCCTGAGGTGCACAGACTGAAAGAGGGATGGCAGTGGAGGAGGATCCACCAGAACAGACACTAAAAGTGCGATGGGAGAGAAAAGGAGAGGTCCCAAGACAGAGCCCTGAGGTGCACAGACTGAAAGAGAGATGGCAGTGGAGGAGGATCCACCAGAACATACACTAAAAGTGCGATGGGAGAGAAAAGGAGAGGTCCCAAGACAGAGCCCTGAGGTGCACAGACTGAAAGAGGGATGGCAGTAGAGGAGGATCCACCAGAACAGACACTAAAAGTGCGATGGGAGAGAAAAGGAGAGGTCCCAAGACAGAGCCCTGAGGTGCACAGACTGAAAGAGAGATGGCAGTAGAGGAGGATCCACCAGAACAGACACTAAAAGTGCGATGGGAGAGAAAAGGAGAGGTCCCAAGACAGAGCCCTGAGGTGCACAGACTGAAAGAGGGATGGCAGTAGAGGAGGATCCACCAGAACAGACACTAAAAGTGCGATGGGAGAGAAAAGGAGAGGACCCAAGACAGAGCCCTGAGGTGCACAGACTGAAAGAGGGATGGCAGTAGAGGAGGATCCACCAGAACAGACACTAAAAGTGCGATGGGAGAGAAAAGGAGAGGTCCTAAGACAGAGCCCTGAGGTGCACAGACTGAAAGAGGGATGGCAGTGGAGGAGGATCCACCAGAACAGACACTAAAAGTGCGATGGGAGAGAAAAGGAGAGGTCCTAAGACAGAGCCCTGAGGTGCACAGACTGAAAGAGAGATGGCAGTAGAGGAGGATCCACCAGAACAGACACTAAAAGTGCGATGGGAGAGAAAAGGAGAGGTCCCAAGACAGAGCCCTGAGGTGCACAGACTGAAAGAGGGATGGCAGTGGAGGAGGATCCACCAGAACAGACACTAAAAGTGCGATGGGAGAGAAAAGGAGAGGTCCCAAGACAGAGCCCTGAGGTGCACAGACTGAAAGAGGGATGGCAGTAGAGGAGGATCCACCAGAACAGACACTAAAAGTGCGATGGGAGAGAAAAGGAGAGGTCCCAAGACAGAGCCCTGAGGTGCACAGACTGAAAGAGGGATGGCAGTAGAGGAGGATCCACCAGAACAGACACTAAAAGTGCGATGGGAGAGAAAAGGAGAGGTCCCAAGACAGAGCCCTGAGGTGCACAGACTGAAAGAGGGATGGCAGTAGAGGAGGATCCACCAGAACAGACACTAAAAGTGCGATGGGAGAGACAGAACAGAGCCCCTAAATCCAAGCAAGGAGAGCGTATTGAGGAGAAGGTGGTGACCAACAGTGTCAAAGGCAGCTGACAGTGTAAACCCTTGCATTAGGGTCCTGGCATGTGATAATACTGCTATTCTCTGAGGCTGGAAATGTGAATTTTGGCACCAGTTTATAGTGAATCCTGTGCATCTCAGAAGATGGAAGTGTGAATATGTGCATGAGAAGAAACTGAAGGACAATCTAGAGCTGGCAGAGTGCAGGCAGTGGTGATCAGATCTTGTGCTGCTTATGGGAGGGGGCTGGGGATGCTGCTGTATGGAAGGCAGGGAGCAGAGGGTTCCAGCATATGAACCCTCTGTTGTGAAAGGAGGGGGCTGTTGAATCCTCCCGGTGCTGGTGCATGGATTCTGGTGCATTTCAGGTGTCCTGCTGTTTCTGTTGACACAAAAATATTGAACTTTACCTGGTGGGTTTCGTGCATGGACTGTGCCCACACTGGTCCCTCTTTTGATATCCTCATGCACAGTGAAGAAGTACTGAGTTTGCTCAAAGACTGGGGGTGACACTGATCCTGGTACAATGCTGATGTTCACTCTGGCATGGACTTGGGCAGGCAAGCCTCCTCCATCCTGTGCAGATACCAGTAGCTGGATCAGCGAGTTTGCTTTTCCATTCAAGGCCCAGGATAAAGAAATCACTCCTAGAAAATGAGCATAAATAAAAGAAGAAAGTCATCACCCACAGGTCAGGGACAAGTCAGTATAGCACAAGTTCAATATCTGCAGAACATGCATAAATATCCTTGTCTGCTGATGTGAGCGGCTTTAGCACTAAGCTCAGCCTAACTCAAAGATTTGTTACTGTGAACTATTTGTAGAAAGCAGTAGAATGGAGTAACAAGCTCATCCATTAGATGTTAAGGCAACAGGGGCTCCTACTCACACCAAATGAAACAGAGTTACAAGCTTCATCATTAAGAAGGTAATTTTTTACCACTGCACATAGGCTGATAGTGAAAGCCCTTAGCCAGCTAAATGACCAGCAGGAGGCCGACTACTAAGAGGGCAGAGCTTGATATTCAGTGGCACTATATCTACAGACTGCCCTGGCCTATCTGGTTAGTGCAGGGGCTTCTGTGAGCAGAGAAGGGTTGGAGCTGGCACTGACCCAGTAAGTAGAGGCATTTAGGGGAGTAGGGAGGAGTGGCTCAGTGGTTGGGACAGGTTACCTCAGGCCGGAGGGCCGGGGGTTCAATTCCCGCATGGGGACAAGTAACCTCAGGCCGGAGGGATTGAGGTCTCTAGTCCCATGGCTGCTCCTTGTGGCCTTGGGCAAGTCACTTAACCCTCCATTGCTTCAGGTACACTTAGATTGTGAACCCTTCGGGGACAAGGGAATAAAAAGTACCTGTTAGTATATACCTGTAAACCGCTCTGATGCATAAGTAAAGGGCGGTATATCAAATGCCTAAAACCATAACCATAACCATAACCATAACCATTTCTCAGTCAGTGCAGTTTTGAGCGGCCCTTGACCAGACAATTTAGGCCTAAGCTGTAATTTGGGCAAGTGCCGACTGAAAATCATGCTAACTGGGCAGGTTTCGGCACGTAACCCGGTTAGTACTGCTCAGCCTGAATATTCAACGGCAGCTCCTATAAGGATAGTGGTACTGAATATCCCACCAATATTTGCCGTTTGAACACTAGCAGATTTGAAAATTAGGCCCATTGTACCCATTTTAAAAAAGCAACAAGGCACCTATGTGCCTTTATCAAATGGTCATTCCAAAAACTGACACACAGAGTTTTAGCTGCTATGAGGTCGGCATACGTTTGTGCATATATATATTTTATAAGGAACCCCATAAGTGCCAAATGGTATGTTTTTCTATGGCTGGAGCCCTATGTGTGCAGTAGAAGTGCCTACCTGACCAGGTAAAATGCTTTTCTAATCCTCTAGTCCTTTATCAAACTACCCTCAAAGAGGGTCACTTTCAAAGTCACTTCCACAGCTAAAAGATGTTTTTACCCCCCATAAATCTACTTTGGGAAATTTCCTACCCTGGCTGCATGCACTTCCACCATGTTACCTCCATCCAAGAGCAAGGTTATGGAAAGGATTTAATCTAGTTTTGAAAAAATAAAAACATCTACACGAAACAGAGGTGCAGGTGTCTGCAGGTAACTATTTTGTGACAGTTTGCCGGCTGAGAACATAATCCAAAATCATTAGTCAACTAACAGATTACCACTCGCAATAAAAACAGTGTAATAACCCACATTCAGTCTGGTAATCACCATTTTATAAAGATTTTTCATGAAATCACTGTTTTTCTGGTTTGATGGTGAGAGGGTGACCTCCACACACTAAACCTTAGACCCCTGCTAGTAGCCAAAGACTTTCGATCAGTATTCAAGGCCCTAATTTTCCCATATCTCATACTGTGTTGTCTTAATGTTGTTAAATACCCTCATGTTAAATGTTGTAAAGCACCCACATGTTAAATGTTACCCAATTGTGATGTGATGTAACCACTTTGATTGTAGGATAAGGTGGTATACAAGTATGTATAAATAAATATCTCTAGTTCTGTAACAACCTACTTCATGGTCTCCCCAAACATACTCTCTACAAGTTACAATTCGCACAACACACAGTTGCAAGAATGATAGTGGGTGCAAAAAGATCAGATCACATCACACCACATCAATTCTCAAACAACTAAACTGGCTACCACTAACAAGTAGAATACAAAATAACAATAATCACCGTCAAGATTATACATAACCTCTTAGCACCTTGCCTAAAATCAACAATACAGGAAGTAAGTAATAACAGACAAAGGAATTAGTACAGAACATGCTGGAACTGCCAGCTGAATTAACGAAGAGCAACCAGGAAACGTGAAAAGGACCTTTTCCATGTATGCTCCAGATCTCTGGAACTCTCTCCCCCCGACACTCAGAAGTATCAAAGACCTATCAACCTTCCGCAAAGAACTAAAAACCAATTTATTCAGAGACCACTTTAAAGAGACTGACTGACTCTCATTTGCTAAATGACTATCAGCGCTGTAGGGCAAACGACGGTTAACCTCTAGCCTCCACTACATTCAGCACCTACTAACACAACTAGTCACACAATTGACTTCTCACAATACAGAACAGCCCATGTATGATACAATCAAGTTCGCGCAATACTATCATATGTTCCAATAGAGACAACCTACAGTAAGATCTGTAGAGCTAAACTGAGACCAAAGCAATATGTAAATAGTTATTTCTATATCCTTCTATGTAAGTTCATTACTACTACATTGTTCTATATAAAATCTGTTGTTATATTGCTCTATGTAAACAGCTTTGATAATGGATTAAGCGGTTTAGAAAAAAGGTTAAATAAATAAGGGGGTCATTTACAAATGGAAAGCATGAACTCTCTATTGAAGGACCCACAGGAATAAAATGGCTCCCGCACTAATGCAGTAAGTGTGAGCTAATGATTTTATAATGACGTCCTAAACTAGTTTCCCATTTCAGTGTTCTTGGATTCTGGGCAGGCTGCAGTGTGTTATATTAGATCAAAATGATGTTGAACATAGAAACACAGACACGCGACAGCAGATAAAGACCATATGAGCCATCCAGTCAGTCCGTCCAGAACAACTACTGAGCGTTACAGTCCTTTTTTGTCCCTTAGAGATCCTCTGTGTTTTGCCCCATGCTCTCTTGAATTCAGACACAATCCTAGCCGTCTTTTTAGCAACAGGATAAACTCAAAATAAACATAACTATCTCTTATATCTCAACAAATGGGAGCGACCTATATGGAGTGGCAGATGCCCCTACGTTTGCTGCCTTGCTGTTCTTTATCTGCCGTCATATATTATGTTCCTATATTAACTCCACTGGGAGACTATTCCACGTATCTACCACTCTTTCCATAAATATTTCCGCAAATTACTCCTGAGTCTATCCCCTTTCATCCTCATCCTATGTCCCCTCGTTGCAAAGCATTCTTTCAATTGAGACTATCATCCTGTGCATTTATGGCACCAAGGTATTTAAACGTTGCTATCATGTCGCACCTTCTGTTTTTTTCTGTCTCCTTTTCTATATGTTTAGCTGCTCTTCTTCAGTGGACACCACATATGTGCCACATACTCTTTGGCCAGTTTTTTTAATGATTAAATAGAATGAACAAGCTGCAAAGATCAATTTTTCCTGTATTGATACAGTGACTAAAAACCTGCCCTGCTAAGGGAATAAAGACATTTGGGAATCTCAACTCATACACCTTTCCTCTCTCCGGCATTTCAGCTCAGAGGTCATTTCAGTTCAATTCCAGAGACATCTGTGGCTAGATAAGTTCTCCATATGTTGCCAGAGTAATAAAGTTCATGATTCCTCTCAGGCTTTTTTCTCTTTTTTTGTCTGCAGAAAAAAAGCTTTACCAAAGTGGTAAAAGGACAGAAGTAGAGGGCCCGATATTTAGAGTGATTTACATGATTAACAGACTAGCTAACGAGGTTAGTGCCACTACTGAACACCCTAATGCGATGCGGGAAAAGAGCGGAGGAGGCACCCGGGGATAACCGGAAAGTGGGAATATTCAGCCGCTGCCTGCTTATCCCTAAATGTCAAAAGCTAAGCACCTTAAAGGCTGCCCTTTCACCACAGAAGCTAACGGGCAGCAGCTGAATATTGCTGAGACCTGCTGGGCTTCACAACTAGTCAGTCACCAGATATGGCTCCGGCATTAAATATCCAGGTTCTTAAGTTTGGTGGCAATGGCTAGCTGCTTATATTTAGCACCACTATCTGCATCTCTCGCATCCACCAGATGGTGTGGTTCAGTATTAGGACTAGGGCTGATAAAATCCATTCAAAAGCGAGGGTCTTAGATGTTTGGAAAACTAACTTTGCCAAGATGGGACAATACCTCAAAGAGTTATTAGCAGGGTGGGTACAGCTGGGGGATGTAGAAAATGGTGTGCAAACTGAAAGGGGATATTTTAAGGGCAACCAACCTTTTGTTAGAAAGATAAGAACATAAGATATGCCATACTGGGTCAGACCAAGGTCCATCAAGCCCAGTATCCTGTTTCCAACACTGCCAATCTAGGTTATACGTACCTAGCAGTTTCTCCAAAAGACACAGGTTCTGCAATGCTTGTATTGGGTCAAGATAAATAAAAGGAAAAGGATGCCACTATGGTTCAAATGAAGTAGCTGAAAAGCTAAAGAAAAAGGGGGAGACCTTCATGAAATACAAGAGATCACAGACAGAGGAAGACAAGCATCAATATTTAGAAAAACTTAGAGAAGCTAGGAAATTAGTCTGGAAAGCAAAGATACAAAAGAAGAAGAAATAGCTAATGCAATAAAATGGAGAGACAATACATTTTTCAGATATGTTAGCGAGAGGAGGAAGTGTAAAAGTGGTATTGTCAGACTCAAGGATAAAGGGGAGGAATATGTAGAAGCTGATGAGGACAAAGCGGAATTTCTTAACAAATATTTGTGTTTTGTGTTCACAGCTGAAGGGTTAGGAGAAGGATCTCAGAAAACACCCACAAATAGATCAGAAGTGAAGGGGATCTTGAACTAGGAAACTGATAGGCATTTGTGACCTGGATTGGCCAATGTTGGAAACAGGATACTGGGCTTGATGGACCTTGGTCCGACCCAGTATTGCATTTCTTATGTTCTTATGTTCTTAACAATTTTCAGAAGACTGTTTTTGTGAAGAATATAGTTAAATTAAAAGTAGACAAAGCAATGGGGCCAGATGGGATACATCTGAGAATATTGAAGGAACTTGGGGATGTTCTAGCAGCTCCACTAACTGACCTTTTCAATGTTTCTTTAGAGTTGAGAGTGGTCCCGGAGGACTGGAGAAAGGCACATGTGGTCCCTTTACACAGAAGCGGAAGTAAAGATGAGGGAGAGCCCTAGATGTTGTATACTTAAATTTCAGTAACATCTTTGACACCATTCCGCATAGGCAACTTATAAATTGAGCACCCTAGGAATGGAACATAAAGTGACTGACTGGGTTTGAAACTGGTTGAGTGGGAGGTGACAAAAGTCTGCAGTTAAATGGAGCTCACTCTGAGGAGAAGGAGGATGCCAGTGGTGTGCTTCAGAGATCTGTCCTTGGTCCGATTCTTTTTAACATCTTTCTTAGTGATATTGTGGAAGGACTGTCTGGTAAGGTTTGCCTCTTTGTGGATGATACCAAAATCTGCAATAGATTAGACACACAAGAAGGTGTAGAAAACATGAGGAGGAATCTAGCTAAGCTTGAAGAATGGTTTACAATTTGGCAGGTGAGATTTAATGTTAAAATATGCAGGGTCATGTATTTGGGTTGCAAAAATCCAAGGGAGCGGTACAGTGTAGGGGCAAAGTACTTCTGTACATGAAAGAAGAACGAGACCTGGACATGATTAGGATCATCAGAAACAAGGTGGCTAAACAGATAGAAAAGGCAATGGTGAAAGCCAGAAGAATGTGTGGGTGCCTAGGGAGAGGAATGGCCAGCAGAATAAAGGATGTGATAGTACCTCTGTATAGGTCTGTGGTGCAACCTGATTTGGGGTATTGTGTGCAATTCTGGAGACCACAACTTCAAAAGGATATAAACAGGATGGAGTCGGTGGAGAGGATGGCTACTAAAATGGTTAGTGGTCTTCATTATAAACTATATGGAGACAGACTTAAAGATCTTAATACGTATATGTTAGAGGAAAGGCGGGATAGAGGAGATATGATAGAGACGTTTAAATACACCCGTGGCATAAATGCACAAGAGATTTTCCACATGCAGGACCCAAAAGGCAGGCAGAGCGCCAGAGTCTCAATGCGTGGATGAGACGATGGTGCAAGGAAGAGGGTTTTGGATTTGTTAGGAACTGGTCAGCATTCTGGAGAAAGGAGGGGATTTTCCGAAGGGATGGGCTCCACCTTAACTGTGATGGAACCAGGCTGCTGGCATTAACCTTTAAATAGCAGATAGAGCAACTTTTAAAGTAGATAATAGGGGAAAGCCAACAGTCGCCCAGGAGCGCATGGTTCGGAACAAAGTTTCCTCGAAGGATACTAGCAAAAGACTGAAGTTAGGGCATATCAACAGATAGGTTCCGATAAAGACAAAAGTAGCCCAAATCCCTTGAGTATGGAGCAGACAGAGCTTAAAGATTCCAAATTACCCCTGCCTACCGATAGCCAGATTAATATGAATAAAATACAGTCTCTAAAATGCTTGTATGCAAATGCCAGAAGTCTAAAAAATAAGATGGGAGAGTTAGAATATATAGCACTAAATAAGAGGTTAGATATGATTGGTATCTCAAAGACATGGTGGAAGGAGGACAACGAGTGAGATACTGTGATACCTGGGTACAAAATATATCGTAATGATAGAGCTGATCAAATTGGTGGAGGGGTTGCGCTCTATGTTAGAGAGAGCATTCCGACACAAAGGATTCAAGTTTTGAAGGAATCAAAATTCAATGTACAATCTCTAAGGATTGAAATTCCATGTAAAAAGGGGAAGGGGAATGCGAAGGAAGTGGGGTGTACTATCGACCGTCTGGCCAGAGTAAACAAATGGATGATAAAATGCTCAAAGAAATCAGGGAAGCTAACAAAAGATACAGTACAGTCATAATAATGGGTGATTTCAATTACCCCGGTATTGACTGGGTCAGTGTCATGGCAGGACATACTAGGGAGATAAAGTTCCTAGATGAAATAAATGACTGCGTCTTGGAGCAGCTGGTTCATGAACCGACCAGAGGGGAAGCCATATTGGACCGAGTCCTTAGTAGAACACAAGATCTGGTGCAAGAGATAAAGGTGCTGGGGCCACTTGGCAATAGTGATCATAGCATGATCATGTTTGATTTAATAAATGGAGGAAGGACGGTAAGAAAATCCACAGTACTACCTTTTAACTTTCAAAAAGAGACTATGATAAAATGAGGAAAATAGTTAAGAAAAAAATAAAAGGAGCAGTTGCAAAGGTTAAAGATTTACATGAAACCTGGATGACCCGGTTGACCCGGATGACAGCACCTCAAATGCCTCATCAGTAAACTAACCACTTCAAACAGACGTTCAGCCCGCTCTTTCTGTACAGTTGTAAACAGTTACCCCCTTGTTATCTATCCAAGTTCTGTTGCCTGTTAATTGTAAACACAAATCGAAAGTTTTGAGATGTGTATTTAACTAGTTCTATGTAAACCGCACTGATGGAAAATAGCGCAGTATATAAGTGCATGTAATAAATAAATAAATAAATAAATAAAATCAAACATGGGTGTTGTTTAAAAATACTATCTTGAAAGCCCAGATCAGCTGTATTCCACGTTTTAAGAAAAGTGAAAGGAAGTCCAAAAAACTGCCAGCATAGTTTAAAGGTGAGGTCAGAGAGGCTGTTGTTGCCAAAAAAGCATCTTTCATGAAATGGAAAAAGCGGCCAAATGACAAAAACTGGAAACAACATAAGCACTGAGAAGTTAGCTGCAAGGCATTAATAAGGCAAGCAAAGAGAGAATGAGAAGAAGTTTGCTGTGGAAGCAAAAATGCGTAATAAAGACTTTTTCAAGTACATTCGTAGCAAAAAACCTGTGAGAGAGTCAGTTGGACCATTAGATGATAGAGGGGTAAAAGGGGCACTAAGAGGGGACAAAGCCGTAGCGGAGAGACTGAATACAAGAAACCCTCACGATCCCACCTGTCCTTCTAATTATTATCAACCTATCTCTCTCCTTCCCTTCCTTTCTAAACTACTTGAACGTGCGGTTCACCGCCGCTGCCTTGACTTCCTCTCCTCTCATGCCCTCCTGGATCCCTTACAGTCTGGCTTTCGTCCTCTACACTCTACTGAAACGGCTCTTGCCAAAGTCTCTAGTGACTTGTTCCTGGCAAAATCCTAGGGCCTTTACTCTGTCCTCATCCTTCTTGACCTCTCGGCTGCTTTTGACACTGTTGATCACAACCTTCTCCTTGATACTATGTCCTCACTTGGTTTTAGTGGCTCTGTACTATCCTGGTTCTCCTCCTATCTCTCTCATCGCTCGTTCAGTGTGTGTTCTGGTGGCTCCTCCTCTTCCGCTACCCCGCTCCCAGTTGGTGTACCCCAAGGATCTGTCTTGGGTCCGCTCCTTTTCTCTCCCTATACCCAGTCCCTTGGTGTGCTTATCTCTTCCCATGGCTTTCAGTACCATCTGTATGCTGATGACTCCCAGATCTACCTCTCTACGCCTGAAATCTCTCCGGCAATCCAGACCCGGATCTCTGCCTGCCTTTCTGACATTGCTGCCTGGATGTCTCACCGCCGCTTGAAATTGAACATGGCCAAGACTGAACTTCTTATCTTTACCCCTAAAACCTCCCCTCCTCTTCCTCCTTTCTCATTCTCTGTGGATAACTCTGTACTCCTTCCTTTTTCCTCAGCCTGCAATCTGGGGGTTGTCTTTGACTCCTCTCTCTCTTTCTCCGCACATATCCATCTCGTAGCTAAGACCTGCCGCTTCTTTCTCAATAACATTAGCAAAATCCACCCTTTCCTTTCAGAACACACTACTAAAACACTTATCCATTCCTTAATCACCTCCCGTCTTGACTACTGTAACCTACTCCTTGCTGGTCTCCCTTTGAATCATCTCTCTCCCCTCCAATCTGTTCAACACTCTGCTGCGCGACTAATCTTCCGCCAGCCTCGTCATGCCCATGTTACTCCGCTTCTCAAGTCACTTCATTGGCTCCCTATCCATTTCCACATCCAGTTCAAACTTCTCCTGCTGACCTATAATTGCATTCGCTCTACGGCTCCTCAGTACCTTTCATCTCTTATCTCTCCTTACAACCCCCCTCGGGAACTCCGCTCTTCTAGAAAACTGCTTCTATCTGTGCCCTTCTCTTCTACTGCTAACTCCAGACTTCGCTCCTTTCACCTTGCTGCACCTTACGCCTGGAACAAACTACCTGTGTATGTACGCAAGGCACCCTCCCTCACCCTCTTCAAATCCAAGTTGAAAACTCACCTCTTCGCTGCTGCTTTTGGATCTTGACTCACCTGATCTCCCTTTCCTTCCCCTAGCTTTATCCCTGCCTACACCTTCTGTGTTTTGCGTTGACTAGATTGTAAGCTCTGATGACCCGGACTGTCTCTTACATGTCTGTACAGTGCTGCGTATGATTGGTAGCACTATATAAATGCTCAGTAGTAGTAGCTTCGATCTTTACTGAGGAAGATTGAGGGTTGTTACCCATGACTGAAATGCTGCAGAAGAATTGAAAGAAATATCAATACACCGGTAAGATGTATGACAATTATTTGATAAACTGAGCAGTAGCAAATCACCTGGACAAGATGGTATACATGCAAGGGAGTTGAAAGAACTGAAATATGAGATTGCAGACCTACTATTAGTAATCTGTGAACTATAATTAAAATCATCTTTAACACCTGAAGATTGGAAGATGGCCAGTGTAACACCAGTTTTTTAAAAGGGTTCCAGGGGTGATCCGGGAAACTACAGACTTGTGAGCCTGATGTCAGTACCGGGCAAAATAGTTGAAACCATTATAAAGAACAAAATTACTTAACATGTTGATAGGCATGGCTTAATGGAAGACAGCCAATATAGCTTTAGCCAAGGAAGGTCTTGTCTTACTAATCTGTTATGTTTTTTTTGAAGATGTGAATAATCAGGTAGACAAAAATGAGTCGGTTGATATAGTGCATCTGGATTTTCAGAAAAACTTTGACAAGGTCCCTCATGAGAGACTTTTGGCAAAATTAAAAAGTCATGGGACAGAAGGCAATGTACTATTTTGGATCAGGAACTGATTAAAAGATAGAAAGTAGAGGGTAGGGCTAAATGGCCAATTTTCCCAATGGAGGAAGGTGAATAGTGGAGTACCCCAGGGATCTGTGCTGGGTCCGCTGCTTTTTAACATATTTGTAAATGACCCGGAAATGGGAATAACGAGTGAGGTAATCTAATCTGCAGATGACACAGAACTATTCAAAGTTGTTAAAACCCATGAGGATTGTGGAACATTTGATATTGGTTTAGTTCCGCCATCACATCTGGGAGCAAACTACCTGGTCTGCCACACATAGAAATAGATCATCTGCGAATAGAGAAATTATTTGTTTTTGCCCCTCCCCCCTACACCTTTTATACCCCCATCCTGTCGGATAGCTTGTGCTAAGGGTTCCACTACTAGTACATACAAGAGAGGGGATAGGGGACACCCCTGGCTCATCCCTCGGCCCAGTGAGAAGGCTTCTGAGTATCTACCATTAATTTTAACTCTAGCTCTGGGTTCTCTATATAGGCCCTTTATCCACCCCTCAAAACGCTGTCCAAAGCCCATCTTTCTCATGGCTGCAAAAAAGAAATCCCAATGCACCCTGTCAAATACCTTCTTGGCATCGATAGAGAGAAATAATACCTCCTCCCCACCCTGTTGGACTATCCACTGAGTCTCCACTACTTTCTTTATATTATCTTCTGCTTGCCTGCCTTGGATGAATCCAGTCTGGTCTGGTTGTACCAGCCTGGGCATCCACGTTTCCAATCGCTCTGCTAGTACCTTAGCTAAGATTTTAGTATTTACATTAAGCAAGGATATGAGTCGGTATGACCCATACTTCATCAGATCTTTGCCCACTCTAGGTAGCACCAAGCTGGGCAACTGGAGCCCCTTGAGATACTTCTGTATCTTCCCCGACCCTATACCATCTTATTTATTTATTTAGTGTCTCTTTTATACCGCGCTATTTAAAATCAGTGTGGTTTACATACAACAGTAACTTATACAGTGCGGCCTAGGCTGCGCTGTACATAAGAACATAAGATATGCCATACTGGGTCAGAACAAGGTCCATCAAGCCCAGTATCCTGTTTCCAACAGTGGCCAATCTAGGTCATACGTACCTAGCACTTTCCCCAAAAGACAGAGGTTCCACAATGCTTGTACTGGGTCAAGCATTGATATTTTATTTATTACAGGTTCTTATATACCGCGCTATTTAGCATCAGCGCGGTTTACAATATAACAAATTTTAAATATCCTGGGTCCCTTCTTAATAATGCTTTATGGACCTTTCCTCCAGGAATTTGTCCAAACCTTTTTTAAACCCAGCTACACTAACAGCCTTTACTATATCCTCCGTAACAAATTCCAGAGTTTGATTACACGTTGAGTGAAAAAATATTTTCTTTTATTAGTCTTAAGGAAGGACTGGGGTTTCTAGTCCCACAGGTGCTCCTTGTGGTCTTGGGCAAGCCACTTAACCCTCCATAGCCCATGTTCCCTGTAAAATAGTTATCTCCAAGTTATAATACCCTGTTCAATGTAATTTCAGTTTGTTCAATGTAAACCGCATTGATGCAGAATAGCGCGGTATATAAGAGAATGTAAATAAATAAATGGTTTACCCTGTAGCTTCATTGCATGTCACTTAGTCTTTCTATATTCTGATAACGTAAACAATCGATCTACGTTTACCTGTTCCACTCCATTCATTAATTTATAGACTTCTATCATATCTCCCCTCAGCTGTCTCTTTTCCAGGTTAAAGAGCCCTAACCTTTTTAGCCTTTCTTCATAGGAGTATCCTTCCATCCCCTTTACCATTTTGGTGGCTCTTCTCTGAACATTTTCTAATAACGCTACATCCTTTTTAAGATACGGCAACCAGAATTGCACACAATATTCAAGGTGCGGTCTCACCATGGAACGATATAGAGGCATTATAATATCTTTTGTTTTATTTTCCATTCCTTTCCTTATCATACCTAGCATTCTATTTGCTCTCTTGGCCGCCGCTGCACACTGGGCCGAGGATTTTAACATGTTATCCACAATGATGCCTAAATCTTTTTCCTGGGTGGTGGTTCCTAATGTGGAACCTTGCATCTTGTAACCATAGTTTGGGTTGTTCTTCCCTAGGTGCATAACTTTGCACTTGTCCACATTAAATTTCATCTGCCATTTTGATGCCCAGTTTTCCAATTTATCAAGATCCTCTTGCAATTTTCGACAATCCTCTTGGGTTTTAACAACTTTAAAAAGTTTCGTGTCATCTGCAAATTTGATAACCTCATTCATTATTCCTTTTTCCAGGTCATTTAAAAAGCAGCGGACCCAGCACAGATCCCTGGGGTACACCACTATTCACCTTTCTCCATTGGGAAAATTGGCCATTTAGCCCTACCCTCTGCTTTCTATCTTTTAACCAGTTCCTGATCCACAATAGTACACTGCCTCCTATACCATGACTCCTATCCCATTGCCTCCTATCCCATGACTTCTCCAGCCCTTGAATTGAAGAACCATTATGCAGCCCTGGAAGTGGAGGAGGTGAAAGCATCCCTGGAAAGGGAAGAACCCGAGTTCAAGTACCCCAAAGTTGTGGAATCAGTGACCAGAAGGAAACGAAGGGTAGTGGTGGTTGGAGACTCTCTTCTGAGGGGTACTGAGCCGTCCATCTGCCGACCAGACTTGATGTCCAGAGAGGTATGCTGTCTGCCTGGTGCCAAAATCCAAGATGTTATGGAGAGTTTGCCGAAACTCATCAAGCCCACTGACTGTTACCCAATGTTGCTAATCCATGTTGGAACAAATGATACTGCCAGGTATACTTCGGAACGTATCAAAAGTGACTTCATGGCTCTGGGACAGAGGGTGAAGCAGTTAGGTGCACAGGTGGTGTTCTCTTCAATCCTCCCTGTTGAGGGTAAAGGCCAAGGCAGAGAGGCTCGCATCCTGAAGATGAATGCATGGCTGCGTGGATGGTGTCATCGAGAGCGTTTTGGTTTCCTAGACCATGGGATGCTGTTCCAAGAGTTGCAGAGCAGAGATGGCATCCATCTGTCCAAGAAAGTCAACGCATCTTTGGTAGTAGACTGGCTAATCTACTGAAGAGGGTTTAAACTAGATTCGTTGGGGATGGGTGAAGAAAACCCCCAGGTAAGTGAAAGCCCCCAGGTAGGTGATACATTAAATACCTTTATGGAAATGGGTAACAGGGGTAACATATGGAAAGCAGTGTGTAGTAATGCCCGTAGCATGGGAAATAAGATCCCTGAAGTTGAAGCTTTGGTGGGAGTGGCTGACTTGGATTTAGTGGCAGTTACAGAAACATGGTTCACAGAAAACCATGACTGGGATGTAACTATACCTGGCTATACTTTATTCAGAAAGGACAGGGTAAGAAGAAGGGGAGGAGGAGTGGCACTATATGTATAAACTACTATTAAAGCTTTGGAATTACAGAGCTTAAAAGGGAGAGAGGAGGCATTGTGGGTTAAACTAGAAAGAGGGAAAGAGAAATCTTTTTGCATTGGTGTGATATACAGACCTCCCTCACAAGAGAAAGAGGTGGACAGAGAGTTAATTGAAGACATACGCAGCATTGCTAGGAAAGGGGAAGTGCTACTGATAGGAGATTTCAATATGCCAGATGTTGATTGGCACATTCCTGCTACAGTATCATCTAGAAGTAAGGAGATCCTGGATTCTTTACAGGGAGAACTATTCAGGCAATTGGTAACAGACCCCACATGTGAAGGGGCCAAACTGGACTTGGTGCTTACCAATGGTGAAAGTGTTTCTGATGTTGTAGTGGGAGATCATTTTGCATCCAGTGATCACCAGATGGTGTGGTTCAGTATTAGGACTAGGGCTGTTAGAATCCATTCCAAGGTGAGGATCTTAGACTTTAGGAAGACTAACTTTGCGAAGATGGGCTAATACCTCAGGGAGTCGTTAGTGGGATGGGAACAGCTGGGGGATGTAGAAAAACAGTGGGCAAAACTGAAAGGGGGTATTTTAAAGGCAACCAACCTTTTTGTTAAAATAGTAAATAAAGGCAAAAGGAACAGGAGACCGCTATGGTTTTCGAAGGAAGTAGCTGAAAAAGTGAAGAAAAAGAGGGAGGCCTTCATGAAATACAAGAGATCACAGAGAGAGGAAGACAGGCATCTGTATTTGGAAAAACTTAGAGAAGCTAGCAAAGTAGTCAAGAAGGCAAAGATTCAAAAGGAGGAGGAAATAGCCAATGCAATAAAATGGGGGGATAAGACATTTTTCAGATATATTAGTGAGAAGAGGAAGGGCAAAAGTGGTATTGTCAGACTCAAGGGTGCAGGGGGGGGGGGGGAATATGTAGAAGCTGATAAGGATAAAGCGGAATTGCTTAACAAATATTTTTGTTCTGTGTTCACAGATGAAGAACCAGGAGCAAGACCTCAGAAAACACCCACAAATAAGAACAGAAGCGAGGGACATCTTGAACAATTTTCAGAAGACTGTGTTTGTGAGAAACTAGCTCAACTTAAAGTAGACAAAGTGATGGGACCGGATGGGATACACCCTAGAATACTGAGGGAACTTGGGGACGTTCTAGCAACTCCACTGACTGAGCTTTTCAATGCCTCGTTGGAGTTGGGAGTGGTGCCAAAGAACTGGAGAGAGGCTCATGTGGTGCCTTTACACAAAAGCGGAAG
This sequence comes from Ichthyophis bannanicus, assembly GCA_033557465.1. Classification (NCBI taxonomy): domain Eukaryota; kingdom Metazoa; phylum Chordata; class Amphibia; order Gymnophiona; family Ichthyophiidae; genus Ichthyophis; species Ichthyophis bannanicus. Next base: position 26,358,548 of record CM066035.1, read on the forward strand.
TAAGGATGTGGTTGAAAACTACAGGCCAGTTAGTTTAACTTCGGTGGTGAGTAAATTATTGGAAACGCTGCTGAAAGAGAAAATAGTGAGGTTTCTGGAGTCCAGCGGATTACAGGATCCGAGGCAGCATGGATTCACCAGAGGCAGGTCTTGTCAGACAAATCTGATTGATTTCTTTGACTGGGTGACCAGGGAGTTGGACCGAGGGAGAGCTCTAGATGTGGTGTATTTAGATTTCAGTAAAGCCTTTGACACTGTTCCTCACAGGCGACTTATAAACAAACTGAGCACCCTAGGGATGGACCCTAAAGTTACTGCTTTGGTTAGAAATTGGTTGGGTGGGAGGCGACAAAGAGTACAAGTAAATGGAGCTCACTCTGAGGAGAAGGATGTTACCAGTGGTGTGCCCCAGGGATCTGTCCTTGGTCCGATTCTTTTTAACATCTTTGTTAGTGATATAGCAGAAGGGCTGTCGGGTAAGGTTTGCCTCTTTGCGGATGATACCAAAATCTGCAATAGAGTAGACACCCAGGAAGGTGTAGATAACATGAGGAGGGATCTAGCTAAGCTTGAAGAATGGTCTAGAATTTGGCAGCTGGGATTTCATGTTAAAAAATATAAGGTCATGCATTTGGGCTGCAGCAATCCAAGGGAGCAATACAGTATAGGAGGTGAAGTACTTTTGTCCACTAAAGAAGAGCGGGACCTAGGCGTGGTTGTGTCTGATGATCTTAAAGTAGCTAAACAGGTAGAAAAGGCGACGGCAAAAGCTAGAAGGATGCTTGGGTGCATACCGAGAGGAATGGCTAGCAGAAAAAAGGAGGTGATAATGCCTCTGTATAAGTCTTTGGTGCGACCTCATTTGGAGTATGGTGTGCAATTCTGGAGACCGCACCTTCAAAAGGATGTGAACAGGATGGAGTCGGTGCAGAGGGTTGCTACTAAAATGATTAATGGGCTTCATTATAAAGCATATGAGGACAGACTTAAGGATCTTAATATGTACACCTTAGAGGAAAGGCGGGATAGAGGTGATATGATTGAGATGTTTAAGTACCTCCGCGGCATAAATGTTCAGGGAGAGAGCCTCTTTCAATTGAAAGCAAGTTCTGCTACGAGGGGACATGGGATGAGGGTGAACGGAGATAGATTCAGGAGTGATATGCGGAAATATTTCTTTACAGAAAGAGTAGTGGATCCATGGAATAGTCTCCCAGTGGAGGTGGTAGAGATGAGGACAGTAACTGAATTCAAAAAAGCATGGGACCAACACAGAGGATCTCTAAAGGTAAAAAGTGGACCGTTGTGGTTGTTGTTATGGAAGGACAGACTAGATAGGCCATGTGGTCTTTTTCTGTCATCATGTTTCTATGTTTCTATGACTCTTTAGTTTTGCTAAAAGTCTCTGATGAGGGACCTTGTCAAAGGCTTTCTGAAAGTGCAGATACACTATATCAATCGACTCATCTTTGTCCACCTGTTTATTCACACCTTCAAAAAAACATAACAGATTAGTAAGACAAGATCTTCCTTGTCTAAAGCCATGTTGGCTGTCTCCCATTAGGCCATGAGTATCTACTGTACATGCTGAGTAATTTTGTTCTTTATGATGGTTTCTACTATTTTTCACGGTACTGATGTCAGGCTCACCGGTCTGTAGTTTCCCGGATCACCCCTGGAACCCTTTTTAAAAATTGGCGTTACATTGGCGGTCCTCCAATCTTCAGGTATTACAGATGATTTTAATGAAAATTTACATATTACTAATAGCAGGTCTGCAATCTCATATTTCAGTTCTTCCAACACCCTTGGATGTATACCATCCGGCCCAGGTGATTTGCTACTCTTCCGCTTATCTAATGTATCGATATTTCCTTCAATTCTTCAATGGAACAGGTGCTGTAACTTGGACATCACTAGGGTAACTATTTACAGGTTGGAAATCAAGTCAGGGTCCGAGCGGGACTATCGATGGGTGGAGACTATTTACAAAGCTATTTACATGGCATGCATTGTCAGTAATGGCGCCAATGGGTGAGGCTGCCTCATCGCGTGCTGGGTGTGCTAATGGGGCAGTCCTGGTGGAGGGGGTGGCAGTTTGTGGGCTGTCTTCAGAGTAGTGCTTGAGGAAAAGATGGTGCTTCACTGCCTTCCTAAATTGGGCAAGGTTGGAGATTGCCCGGATGTTGGACAGAAGGGCATTCCACCATCTGGGTGCATAGAACCTAAATGCCCTGTTTATCGTTGCCTAGGTGCATTTTGTTGTTGTCTTCGGAATTACCAGTGTGTTGACTGCTGCGGATCTTCTGGATCTGTTAGGGGGCGTGAGGTGGATTAGCTCCGTGAAGGAGGTGGAGGAGAGCTGCTTGATGGTCTTAAAGGTCATTAATAGAATTTTAAATGAGAGTCTGCAGTGGATGGGGAGCTAGTGGAGGTGTTTCAGGATTGGTGTTACATGATCCTTCCTGGAAGTTCCGTGTAGAATTCTGGCCGTGGTATTCATTGCGAGTTGGAGTGGATTCAGGGTGGTATGCAGGAGTCCTTGTAGAATTGCATTGGCGTAGTGAAAGTGAGGGATTACCAGCACGTGGTACATTGTCCGGAGGTCCTCTGGATCTAGCATGGGACGTAGATGACGGAGTGCCGGTATCTTGTGGTAAATTGCCTTTACTATGCTGCTTTTATGGGCCTTCATGTCCAGCCGTTGATCTAATGTGACTCCTAGGTAATGAATTGTGGGTTTGGTTAGAAGCTCAGCTTCTTTGACCTTTAAGTAGGCGGGAGGGGTGAAGCCTTGGTTCCTAGTAATGAAAAGGACGTCTGTCTTTTTGTGTTTTATTCTGAGGTTTTGAGTGTAGAGCCATTTGGATACGGCGTCAAAGCAGCTTGTTAGTGGGGAGAAGTCTGGCTGGTTGGTTGAGAATGGCATTTAGAGCAGTACGTCATCGGCATATACCAGGCAGGCGACGTTGAAAGATCGGATAAGGGCACAGATGGGCTGCATGTATATGTTGAACATCAGGGCTGAGAGGGAGGATCCCTGCGGTACACCCTGCTTCTGATGGAATGGTTCTGATGTTGTAGCGCCAGATCATACGTGCTGCCATCTGTCAGTCAGGTATGATTTGCAACAGCTTAGGGCTGAGTCCTGTATCCCCTTCTCCTTGAGACGCACCAAGAGGAGCTGGTAGCTTACGGAGTTGAATGCTGCGGCTATATCCATAAAGATAAGGGCAAACCCTTGTCGGGTGTTGTCGGTTCCAGCGATTATGGTACTGAAGAGGGTGGTAAGGAGGGTTTCCACCCCATGAGATTCCCTGAATCCATGCTGGCATGGGTCCAGAGGAGCGGCGGTCTCGATGTGGTATTGGATTTGTCGTTGGACTACCTTTTCAATTATCTTGGCAAGTAGTGGGATGCTTGATATTGGCCTGTACGAATCGACCTTCTGGGGGTCCAGTTTGTTGTTTTTCAGCAGCGGCCTGATGGAAGTGTGTTTCAGCCTACGCGGGAACGAGCCTGTTGAGAATGACTGTTCCATGAGTCTGGCTAGGAACGGGCTGAATTCACTGCGTAGCGCTTTTATCCAGAAGGCTGGGCAGGAGTCGTTTGGTGCAGTGGTTATGCTGATGGCAGCGATGGTGTCCTCAATGCATTTCTTGGATGGGGTGGAGAATGTGGTCAGCGGAGTTGGGGGAGGTGGCTTGTGTGAGGGGGTGAGGGTTGTGGTCTTGTTGGTCTGGCATGATTTTGATTATAAGTAGTCCGCGAATTCCTGAGGTTGGAGCTCACTTGGTTGGTTGGGGGATGGTTCTTTTGTTAAGTCCTTGACAAGATTGAACAAGTCATATGGTTTACTTAGAGATCATTTCAGGAGGTCTGTTTGGAATTGCCTCATTTTCTCTGTTACTGCTTCGTGGTGTCTTGTTAAGTGTGAGTTGTATGCTGTCTGGTCCTCGGTGGAGTGTGACCGGCGCCATCGTCTTTCCAACTTCCTTAGGTGGAGGAGTGACGTTTGCAGTTCGGTGGAGTACCAGGGCGCGGCCTTTCGTTTTCTTGGAGGCTTGTTTGCTGGCAGTAGTTGAGCAATGGAGCTGAGGCTATTATCCCAGCTGGAGATCATTTCCTCGAGGCAGGGTGCTGTCGTGATGAGGAGCGGGAGGGTTTTACTCAGGATTTCTTCTTTGTCAAAGGGTCGGAATCTTCATATTGGTGTTTTGGGGATGTCAGCTGGACTTATGGTGCTTTTGTGGCAGTGGTGGTGCCCCGGTATTTGGAATCTGATCAGTTTGTGGTCAGACCAGGGGACTGGGGTGATGGACAGCACAGGGTCGTGGGATGAGTCAACGGCTGCATGTGGGGCGAATACCAGGTCCAGCTTGTTTCCTTTCACATGAGTAGGTTCGTTGACTAGTTGCTTGTACTCTAGCTCCTTGAGTGCTTTGAGGAAGGCTGTGGCGTGTGTGTCTTGTAGGGCTGGCAGGTTGAAGTTGCCTAGTATCCAACTTGAGGTACGTGGGTTCCGGGCGTTGCAGGCGAGGTCGATTATTTATTTATTTATTTATTTAGCATACATTTGTATACCGCTACTTCCAGCGATCAGCAACGGTTTTTTTTTGCTTTTTTTTTTGATTACAGATTGGAAATTGTCAAATCATGACAGGGAATTTTTGAGGTATAAACACATTGATTAGACAGGAAAGCACAGCACACAGAGAACTATTTTACAGGGAACATGGGCTATGGAGGGTTAAGTGGCTTGCCCAAGACCACAAGGAGCACCTGTGGGACTAGAAACCCCAGTCCTTCCGGCCCAAGGTTGCTGTCCTCTAGTGGGATTTGAACCCCCGACCTTCCGGCCCGAAGTACCTTGCCCCAACCACTAGGCTACTCCTCCACTCCATTGTTGATTATTGTTGAGAGATCATCTGGGGAGGCTGCCAGGGCTCTGTACAGTAGGTTGAAGGAGCACGGTTTGTTGGCTATGGTGATTGTATCGAGCTGCATTGTACTGGTGGCGTTGATCAGTTGGAATTGGAACTCTGTTTTCGTGAGGATGAGCACTCCTCCACCTCTCCGACTGGCTCTATGGAAGATGTGGATTGTGAAGTTGGGGGGGGGGGTAAAAGCTGGTTAAGGAGGGCCGTATTGGAGTCCGATAGCCACGTCTCTGTGATCAATAGTATGTCGAGGTCATGGAGGGTTATCAGGTCTGAGATAGCTGGCCATTTCTTGCGTATTGAGCCAGGTATATAGTTCCTGATAGAATTGAACAAATGTACCGTGGATATTATCTTCCTGTCTCTCAACCCTTCCTTCGGTCCCTTGGATTTTATAAATCACAGCCTGGGTGATGTGCTGCTTAAGGAGTCATGCCAGTAATTTCCCGGCCTTATCCCCCCATTCATAATAAGTTTGTTTAGTGCACTGTAAGGCAAACTTTAATTCTTCTGTCTGATATTCCTATAGTTTCGTCCTGAGCTGATCTAACCTCCTTTGGTCTCGCCGGGCTCCTGTGTGCTGGTATGTTAGGGTGAGGTTGTGGATCTCTCTCAGAAGCTGATCTTCCCGTTGTTGTCTTAACTTCTTTTACCATGCCGCCCACATTATGAAATGTCCCCTGACCACTGCTTTAAGTCCTTCCCATTGTACAACATCTCAGACTCCCCCATTGTCATTTAGGTGTAGATATTCTTTAATGGTGGTCCTTATGTCCTCCACTACATCACTGCAGTTAAGAAGACTCTCATTGAGGTGCCAAAATTGGATGCCCCCGTAGGCCTCCCCTCAAGCTCCACCCATACTGGTTCATGGTCTGACCACATTATGGGTTCAATACCTGCTCCCCGTACCCCTGTTATTAGCAATCGGTCTACTAGTATCATATTGATCCTGCTATAGCTGTCATGTGGGCATGAATAAAAAGTATATTCTTTCCAGAAGTGATGGCGTTCCCTTCAGGCATCCACCAGTCCCATGCGTTGTATTGCCCTGCTTCGGTTCTTCCGATTCCTTCCCCCCTCCTGAGGCGCCTTTGATTTTCGATCCCATTGGAGGACAAGAGCGACATTGAAGTCTCCTCCTATAATCAGCTTATTTTTGGCATTGTCCTCTACTAGTCTAGCCACCCACGTCCAAAAACTCCCTTGCTCTCCATTGGGTTCATAGATTGACAGTATGGTGAGTTCCTCTTCCCCCAGCAACCCTAAATTCCCACTACCCTTCCTTCTTTATCCTTAAAATGACCCTGTAATTAGAAACCTATCCCCTGTCTCAACAGGATTGCTGCCCCCCCCCACCCCACCCCCCGTGGATCCGCAGAGAAATATTGTTCAGGGTACAGCCCATGTTTTAACCTTTCCTCATCTCGGGTTTTAAGATGTATTTCCTGTAGTAAAATAATATCCCACAATCCCCTTTCAATTTCTCAGAATAACCTCCTCCTCTTGAGTGGGGTATTCAGTCCCTTAACATTTAAGATACCAATATGCAGCATTGCATCAACCTACACCACTTCCAATGTCCAGTTGCTCTCTCAGTCTCTTAACCCTCCCTCTCCTTCCCTGTCCCTTCCTCCCAATTCCCCCTTTCTCCCCCTCTCTCCCTTCCAAACCTTGCTCCTTTATCCTGGAGCTTCATTTCCCTTGACGTACCCCAGCCTTCTTTGAACCCCCCCACCTCCGCTCCCCCCCAGCCACCATCCCCCCTTTTTTTTACCCCCTTAATCTTTAAGCCCCCCTCCTTTCTCTCCCCATATCTCACAGTTATGTCTACGAGTCCATCATCTGTTTCTCAGGTGTGTAGAGCATCATTAAGTCCCTTCTTGCCTATCAAAGCCTTCAAGTGTCAGTCCCAACTGCCACTGCAGGCTGGTGTTGTTCCTGTGAAAGCCTCTTGAGTCTCTTGCCTTTCTCTGCTGCTCTTTGCCATTGCTGTGCCACCTTCTTCACCACTGATGATGCTGTGCCCTTGGATTGCTCCCATACTCCACTAGGTAGCCCTTCCCAGCCCAGCTCCTGTAATGCATGCCAGGCCTCCTGCACTTTGTGCACTTTCTTTGTAGTGACCTTCACCATGAGAGATAATCCGAAAGGATGCATCCTTCTATATCAAATTCCCTGTTTACACAGGTAGGTCATCACTTCCCACCACAGAGAGAGGGTATCCTAGGAGAGGTCATTATAAAGTTCCATCTCACAGTTCCGCCAGACTATCCGACCAAATTTCCTGGCAATATTTAGAAGCTTTTCCTTAGTCTAGTAGGATGTCACGCATACTATAATGCTGCGGGGTTTATTGCCCTTAGGTGCCCCCAAGCTTGTGTGCGCTCTGTCTATACCCACTGGGAACGGGGGGGGGGGGGGGGGGGCACTGCTCCTGCTTCCTCTCCTCCGAAGTGTAATATGTGGTGGAATAAGCCCTGGACCACTGCTTGGCAATCCTTAAATTCCTCTCCTTCCTGTATACCTCTCACCCTCAGATTGCCCCGTCAAGCACGGTCTTCCAAGTCTTCCATTTTCTCCTGTTGCTGTCTAAGGTGTTCCCAGCCTTTACTCAGTTCCTCCAACTCCATATTGTGCCATTCCACGTGGTCCTTCAATCACGCGGTTCCCCAACTCCCTGATATCCTGTTGCAGGGACTTAAAGCCAGACCGAAGTTCTCCCCTAAGGGATTTAATGTCCTCCTTTAGCTCTCGTCTGAAGTTTTGCAGCCAATGTTTTAACTAATCATTATGCCCATACTCTCTGCGCTGCAAGCTCTCCTCCCCAGATTCTTCTGATTCTGCCGACTACTCTGGGCTCCGCCCAATTGCTGCGTCGTTGCGGGCAAAGCTCGATTAGAAAGCAGCCATATTCTTCCGGACTGACATTTCAGCTACCATTACCCATTCCCGTACTGGTGAGGGTAATGCGTTTGGGGTTCTCGCTATTTTTGCTTTTTGGGGGGGGGGGGTTCTCGGAGCTCTAGCAAGCTGCCGCCATTCAGCTAGCTGACATCACCAGAAGTCCCGTTTTAGTTTTTCTTAACTATTTTCCTCATTTTATCATAGTCTCCCTTTTGAAAGTTAAAATGTAGTACTGTGGATTTCCTTGCCGTCCTTCCTCCATTTATTAAATCAAACATGATCATGCTATGATCACTATCGCCAAGTGGCCCCAACACCCTTATCTTTTGAACCAGATCTTGTGTTCCACTAAGGGCTAAATCCAAAATGGCTTCCTCTATTGTTGGTTCATGAACCAGCTGCTCCAATGAGTAGTAATTTATTTCATCTACAAACTTTATCTCCCTAGCATGTCCTGCCATGACACTGACCCAGTCGATACCGGGATAATTGAAATCACCCATTATTATGACTGTACTGTATCTTTTCTTAGCTTCCCTGATTTCTTTAAGCATTTCATCATCCATTTGTTTACTCTGGCCAGAGAGTCGATAGTACACCCCCACTGCCATCGCCTTCCCCTTCCCCATTTTACTTGGAATTTCAATCCATAGAGATTCTACAGTGTATTTTCTTTCCTGCAAAACTTTAATCCGTTGTGACTCAATGCTGTCTTTCTCATCTTTTATTTATGAATTTTAACAAAAAACAGCAAGAAAATACATTTCTTACAATGAATACAGCAAATCTGACAGGTAAATAAGCAAAAGGAAAAAAAATTATTATAAGTATACAATAGTCAAACGCTGTTATAGTCCACAGTGAAGAGAGGAAGAGGAGAAGAAACTATCATACCAAAGCAGAGATTTGGTAAATACACCTTAATTGGAAAGTTTACAATAAACTCTTTCTAACATAGAGTGCAACTCTTCCACCAATTTGATCTGCTCTATCATTACGATATAGTTTGTACCCAGGTATCACAGTGTCCCATTGGTTGTCCTTCTTCCACCATGTCTCTGAGATACCTCTCATTTAGTGCTATATATTCTAAAGTTCCCATCTTATTTTTTAGACTTCTAGTATTTGCATACAAGAATTTTAGAGGCTGTATTTTATTCATATTAATCTAGCTGTTGGTAGGCAGGGTAATTTGGAATCTTTAAGCTCTGTCTGCTCTGTACTTAAGGTCATTTGGGCTACTTTTGTCTTTATTGGAACCCACCTGTCGATATGCCATAACTTCAATATTTTGCTAGCATTCTTCAAGGATACATTCTTCCGAACCATGCGCTCTTGGGCAACTGTCGGCTTTCCCCTATTGTCTAGTTTAAAAGCTTCTCTATCTCCTTTTTAAAGGTTAATGCCAGCAGCCTGGCTCCATCCCGGTTAAGGTGGAGCTCATCCATTCGGAAGAGCCCCTCCTTTCCACAGAATGTTCCCCAGTTCCTAACAAATCCAAAACTCTCTTCCTTGCATCATCGTCTCATCCATGCATTGAGACTCTGGAGCTCTGCCTGCCTTTTGGGTCCTACGCGTGGAATGGGAAGCATTTCGGAGAACGCTACCCTGGAAGTTCTGGATTTCAACTTCCTACCTAAAAGCCTAAATTTAGCCTCCAAAACCTCCCTACCACATTTTCCTATGTCATTGGTACCGACATGTACCAAGACAGCAGACTCCTCCCCAGCACTATCTAAGACCTTGTCTAGGTGGCACGTGAGGGGCACTACCTTCGCACCAGGCAGGCATGTTACCAAGCAATCGTCACATCCACCAGCCACCCAGCTATCTACATGCCTAATGATGAATAACCAACTACAACGGCTGTCCTAACCCTTTCCTCATGGGCACATGGCCCTGGAGAAACCTCCTCGGTGCGAGAGAGTTTTACATCACCTGGAGGACAGGTCCTAGATACAGGATCACTTCCTGCCACACCAGAGTGATGCTCTTCTGCCACGTGACCTCGCTCCTCCATGTCAACAGGGATGCTGCCATACTGGAGTTGGGACTTCAGTACTATATCCCTGCAGGTCTCGTCTATGTACCTCTCTGCCTTCCTTATGTCCTCCAAGTCTGCTACTCTAGCCTCCAGAGACTGGACTCCTTCACTGAGAGTAAAGAGCTCCTTGCACCTAGTGCACACGTAAGATGCCTCATTAACTAGGAAAAAATCATACATGTGACCCTCAATGCAAAAGACTGGAAAGCCCCCATCTCGTTGCTGGACTGCCGTCTGCATCTTAATTTTAAGGTTGTGTTTAGGTATTTAAGTTGTTTACTTACTAAGGTTTGCTGGGGATAGTTATACTAATAAAACTATACCTAATATGAGGGTTGCTCAGAAAGGAATGCCCCACATGTTTTTTCTCAGTCTAGAATGAAGATAGAAGTGTGAAATTGAAAGGGTAGTAACTTGGAACTTCAAAGGACACGTGTGTAGTTTTACAGTCGTCCGACAAATAGCGAAGCGGTAGTGATCCTTCAAATGGCGTCTGTAAGTGACACACGGTACAAACAATGAGCTGTAATTGAATTCTTGGTGAGGAGAAAGAAAGTTTGAGAAACATTCACAAATGGTTGTGTGCTGTGTATGGAAGTTCTGCGGTAGATAGGAGCACCGTTGGATGATGGGTGAAGAGAGTAAAGGCTTCAGGAAGTCGTAAAATGGAACTGGAAGATCGGCCGCGGTCTGGGCGTCCTGCCTCAGCCACCAGTCCAGACAAGTTGCAGTGCCCTGCGATAGCTGCCAGCGGGCATTAAAATACTGTTGCGGTGTGCCTTGCACACACCTTTGAATATCCCAAAGAGTCAATAATTGCCATTGCACTACCTCTACTGACAGAAAGCTGTACGGACAATTCTCAACTCGTGATGCGCCAATCCGCACAAATAATGTCATCAGCGCGCAGCAACTTGTCTGGATTGGTGGCTGAGGCAGGACGCCCAGACCGCGGCCAATCTTCAGTTCCATTTTACCACTTCCTGAAGCCTTTACTTTCTTCACCCACCGTCCAACGGTGCTCCTATCTACTGCAGAACTTCCATACACAGCACACAACCATTTGTGAATGTCTCTCTCACTTTATTTCTCCTCCACCAAGAATTCAATTACAGCTCGTTGTTTGTATCATGTGTCACTCACAGACTCCATTTGAAGGATCACTACCACCTCGCTATTTGTCGGACGACTGTAAAATTACATACATGTGTCCTCTGAAGTTCCAAGTTACTACCCTTTCAATTTCACACCTCTATCTTCATAGTGGACTGAGAAAAAACATGTGGGGCATTACTTTCTGAGCAACCCTTGTACATTTAATGGACTTTGTTCATCTCAGCTTAATTCATCTCAGGTCCTTAATATATGCCTGATGAGGATAAACAGCTACACCTGTGAGTGAATATGGCACCTCCTTTCCTTTAAGAGGTTTAAGCACCTATAAAGCTACGATTATCCCAGGGGTGGGTAGGCGTCAGGGAGGGAGGGAAAGAAGATGTATTAAAATTTGGCTGCTACACAGTGCCCTATCCTGTGCTTCTAAGGTAAAGCATTACCATAGTAACAAAATAACATAGTATATGATGGCAGATAAAGATCAATATGTTCCATCTAGTCTGCCCAGCAATACAGTGAGAGTAGGTGCATCTGCCGCTCCGTGCAGGTCCCCCCTCCCCATGTCTTTGTTTAGGGGTGTACCCACTGCTCTGTGTAGGTCACCCCTAATTGTTGAGATATAAGAGATAGTTGTGTTTATTTTGATTTCATCCTGTTGCTATAAAGGGATCCACTGTGTCTGTCCCATGGCATTTTGAATTCTGTCACTGTATTTACCCCACCACTTCCATCGGGAGGGCATTCCAAGCACCCACCACCCTTTCAGTGAAAAAGTATTTCCTGACATTGCCTTTCAATTTACCCCCTTGCAGCTTCATGTTATGCCCTCTAGTTTTACAGCTTCCCGTCTTCGGAAGAGGTTTGTTTGTTCATTAATACTCTTTAAGTATTTAAAGGTCTAAATCATATCTCCCCTGTCCCTCTTCTCCTCCAGAGTATATATATTTAGGTCTTCAAGTCTCTTCTCATACATCTTCTGATGCAGGCTCCAAATCATTTCGGTCGCTTTCCTCTGAACCTTTTCCAGTCTTTTATATCCTTTGTGAGATATACCAAGTTACTTTCTAGGTTAAACTAAATTCTGATTTGATTTAAATGAAAGGTTGTCTAGAAACAATTTTATTTCAGTCTATTTACTCTTACTTTATTTTCTATGCTAAGCTATACTCTGCTTAGACTTAAATACAAACCTCACTGGTGGTACTAAGACCTGGTTAACTTAGCAAAAACACTGAATTCTAAAATACACAGATTTATCAGCTTTAACCCCAAGAAGTCTCTTTTACCCCAAGATTTAGGGGTATGTTTACTAAACCGTCTTAATGTGCGCCTGGCGATAGTGTGCCGGCTGCCATAAAAGGAGTGGGCGTTTCAGTCTTAAAGCAGCAAAACGGGAGTATCGCGTGATAACACGCGCTGCTGCGCACATGATCGTGCGAAACGCCGCTAAGCGCGTTACCGCGCGGTAATCTTAAGTAGGCACACAGACAGCCAAACATAGAAACAGAAGTGTAGCACAATGGTTAATGCACTGACTGATGATACAGGGGTCATGCGTTAGATCCCCCAGTATGCATAAGGCTGGCTGAGGCATCAGCTGTGACATGTAAGTATTGTTTCCTGAGGCATTTTATTTGTATTTTATTTATTGCTGCCAGCAAACACACCCTCATGTGCCGTAACCTAAGGTGCCGCATAAGGCACCCTATAAGGCACCCCATAGGGCGCATTATAAAGTGCACTGTCCGCCATGGCACCCTATAATGTCCCCTATAGGGCACCCTATAAGGCGCTCCATAGGACACCTTATAAGGCACCTTATACGGACTGTAACCATAAGGTGCCTCAGAAGGCGCTTTATAGGGTGCCCTATAAGGCGCCTTATAGGGCGCCTTCTGAGGCACCTTATGGTTACAGTACCCTGAGGGTGTTTTGCTGGCAGCACTAATGTACATTAAAAAAAGACAATGCTTTGGACAGCCCTATCAAAGAACCCCTACTGTGGGTTTGAACCCATGACCTCTGGCTCCACAAGTAGTGAAATAACCAGTGGGCTATAGCTCCATAGCTGCTAGCAAACCCCTGGCTGGCTGCAGAAGGACTGCACGTCACCACACAAACAGTCTGCTGCGGTCACCAGGATAGGGTTAACCCACCCATACCCATGATGCACTGCACATGCAAATCAGCAGTCTACAGATGATCACAAGATGGGGTATGCACCCCCACAGCACCTCGGCCTGGTAGGGGGAACTAACCGTATGTGGTACTGGCACAAAGTAGCTACACACCGTCACATTGTGCAGGTACTGCACTCACCCTGAGGGTGAGGTGGGGTGCCCAGCACCAGGTCCACAGCAGAGATAGGCCATGCTGCAAGTCCCCAGCAGTGCTAATGTGTGAGATAGGTAGTTTCTGCAGACACACCTTGGATATATCTGTATGTCTCAGTCAGGTGTAGCCCCGATGGACCCCTAGGAGGCTTATGTACCACCACCCTCCTCCTCCAGGGCTGCGGGGGGTAAACAGGTCTCCCACCAACAGAGCCACAGTCTACCTCCCTGCAATGGTGGCAGTAGAGGGGACCATCAACCCCAGTCCTGCTGGGGAACAGACACCCTACAGGGCAGTCAATGCAGCTCTGTACACATCCATAACGCAATAGCAGACAGACATTAGGCCTGGATATGCTAAGCTGCCCCCCACCACTATCTGATATTCTCCTGCAGCAAGCCTTCAGCCGCTGCACCCTGCGAGGCGTTCCATCAAGACACATACCAGCTGCAGACAGTCTGCTAGCTAGTCCATAGTGCATGTTCCTGGTGGAAATGCATGCACCCAGAACTGGGATGTCAGCATACACACCAAGCAGATAAGTCAGTGACTGGGCCCCAAAAGGGAACCCATAAATATCACATGAGAGAAATGCTATATAGCACTATGGGGGAGCCTAGCCATGCCGTGGTCACTGCTCAGTCAGGGTGAGAGTGATCTCCCAGTGGAACATGCTGTGGCCACCCTGTCTGTGCAGGTGGTGGCCGGGCACTACAATGTCCCAGCCAGTGCCCTATGCAGATGCATCCTGGCCAGGCCACCCTGTCCGGGCTATACCCATGGTACCTTGCTCCTCATTATGCGCATTGGCAGGCCAATACTGGCAACAGTGCTGGCAGTGTGGGCTGTGGAGGGTGTTTGCAGCCACCACACACTGGATAGACAGACACACACTCCCACACCTATGCCAGCATTGTGCTACTATAGAGGTGTTTAGCAGCCCTGGCCAGCACACCAGTCCTGGGCACAGTGCAGGCATGGATATGGTATGCAATACTGTTGGGGGTCACTCCCCAGGGTGGTAAACACTGTCAGAGACCAGACCTGAAGCACACTCCACAGACATCAGAAAGGTTGCTATGATGGAGCTCAATCAGCAAACTGTGCTTAACGTAGGAATTGCTATCTGTCAGTAATCATAGCAAACGTTTGATAGCTGTGTACCGTATTCCCAGGTGTAGGGTGGCATTGCTAAGGTATGCAAGTGCTAGTATTGGGAGATGCACACAGGGCCCAATGTCCTGCCTCTCCAGGAGGCATTGGCTAATGGAGACTGTGGGTGTGGGTGTGTCTGCCCCTGTTGGCTGCTGCTTTACGGCAGAGGTTCCCAACTCCAATCCTGGTGTGCCAAACACTGTTCGGGTTTTCATGCTGTCCCTCATGAATATGCATGAGATACATCTGCATACCATGGGGGTGGTGCATAGATATGCAGCACAGGCATCTTTATTAGAGGCAGCATGGAACCTGAATGGTGTTTGGCCCTCCAGGACTGCATTTGGGAGACTCTGCTCTAGGTAATGCGCCTGTCTATGGTGTCTTTGCTCTGTAGGGTAAAATGTAGGTGTTTTGGGCATGTTTACATCATCTGCAATAAAGGTTCTGTCTGTATTAGCACGTTGTAGCAGTGGGTAAAATATGGGGACTGGGTTGGCAGGCACCATAGCTGGGACTTGAACCTGTGACCTTCTGCCTCCTAACACACTGGTTGTGTGCAATGCACCACCGTGTTGCCACAGAGACAGTGCATTCCCTGGTGATACCATGACTGTTTGTCCGGCAGGGCCTGTCTGTTGCAGTGCATGGCACCCACCTACACAGGGCTAGGCCATAGTCTGCTCTGGGCAGCTGCCACTGCCCCCCTCCACCACCAGTACCCCTCTGCCACCATGCTGACATGCCCTTCTGCTGGTGGTGCTGGTGGTGTGCAGTCTCAAGCCATCCAGTGTGCAGGTAGGCGGCTGCCTATGGTGCATGTTCTGGGGTAGGGGTGCCTGCATAGCTGTCCACGCTTCCCCCCAACACCGCCTGCCAATGTTCTGTGCCCTTGGAGGTACCTGCTGGGTACTATCCCCTGTGACACTGTGATAAACACTCTCGTGCCCATGTTGGGCCCTCATCAGTTGCTGTCTGGCTGCTGTTCAGTTTTCAGCATTCCTAAGTGCCACCTAGGCATCTGCCTAGTCCGCACTGTGCCCCAGCTGCACCACAGCATGTGCCGCCTGCAGCCCTCTGTATCCCCTTTCCCAGCATCTATCCAGTTGCCCATTCCGACATGCCCGCCCTGCTGTTGTGGAACATGTGCATGCCATAGGAAACCTGTCCAATGGAGAGGGAAACCCTGATCAGTGCTATTTCACTGTGGGATCATTCACCTTGTTTGGGGACGGAGCATAGACCCTTCCAAAATTCATATATTTTTGGGGGGGCTTTCTTGGGAGTGTTTTTTGATGTTTCCCATTACTATCACTATTGCCCAGCTTGGTTATGTTTTTGTTACATTTTCTTCTGGTCATTTTCAATGTTTATTTGCCCTTTTGTTCCGTGTACATGTATCACACTTATCATTTTTTGTAGGTTTCCCTGGTTTTGCTGTACATTGCTGACGGAAATGGTTTCTTTTCCCTTTAAATCAGCTCTAACGCCAGGGTTTCACTGGCGTTAGTTTTGAGCCTCGGATTTCACAGCGTTGGTGTGCAGGGAGCCTCTCCCCTCCCACTCTCCACCCATTGACCCCTTCTCTCCGCCCCTGGGGAGCCTTCCTCCGCCCTCCGGGAGCCTTTCCCCGCCTTCAGTGCTCGTTTGCGCCGCAGCACGCATTATCGCGCGATATGGTACCTGTGCACCTTAAAAAGTGCCATCATCGCGCGATAAGGTACCTTATCGCGCGATAACATCACAGAGCGCACGTTAAGACAGTTTAGTAAACATACCCCTTAAGAGTTTATTCCTGAAGATTATACTCACAAGTGTAGATCTAATTCCAGTTGTAACAGTCCCTTTTGGTGGTCCTTCAGCACTGAGCTTCACAGAGCTCTGGCTGACCTATTTATACTTGTGTTTCTAAGGTAAAGGCTAATCAATTTCCTGGGTGATTCACACAGCCCTTGGTTTGAAAGAAGGGGCCTTTTAAATTGCCCCTTTAAGCTATCACTTGCATTTAACACCTATTTAAGGCAGCTTTAGAGATCTTTTGCCTCCCAATTGGAAGGGCTCTTTGTAAAGGTTACTAGAAACAGGTTTATTTTTCCTTCTACTCAGAGACTATTCTACCTGTATGCTAAGCTATGTTCTGATTTGATGTAAGTAAAAAAGCTTTCTAAAATCAAATTTATTTCAGTAACTATTTACTCTATTTTACTTTCTAGGTTAAGCTAAACTCTGATTTGATTTAAATAAAATCCAAAGAAAAAATATAAACATTAAAAAGCACAAAACAAAAACACAGAAAAACAGAAAAACAGTACAGGTCTCAAAGGAGTGGCCTAGTGGTTAGGACAAGGTACTTCAGGCCGGAGGGCCAGGGGTTCAAGTCCCACCTGGGGACAGCAATCTCAGGCCAGAGGGACTGGGATTTCTAGTCCTATAGGCACTCCTTGTGGTCTTGGGCAAGCCACTTAACCCTCCATTGCCCATGTTCCCTGTAAGTATTAGCGTATGTGTGTCATATCCCCTCGTGTTAAATGTATCTCCCAATTGACCGCTTTGACCCGGTGAAAAGCGGGATATAAATACAGCTAAAAATAAATAAATAAAAGCAGCTCTAGGGCTTGCAACCCACTGGGGGTCATACAACTAGTTTACTGTAAGTAATAAAGGGGAGGGGGAGATGCTTTGCAAGATAAACAAGGGAAGCACAATAGGAAAGTGCAAAGTTCAATATTTAAGATAGTTGTTGTTGTTGTTAACTGCTGTCAAGTTGGTGTCGATCATGGCGACTCTCTGGATAGCTATCCTAAATTGTGTTTTGTCTTCAGCCAGGCAGCTTATTGTTGACAGACTGGCACCCATAGCTGCTGTTATTGTTTCGATCCATCATTGCTGGCCTTCCTCTTTTGCGTTGACCTTCTATCTTGCCAAGCATTATGTCTTTCTCTAATGATCTCTCTCTTTGAGAGAGTCTTGTCATCTGAGCTTCTAAGGAAGATCAGATTTGATCTCCTCTAATACTGACTGGTTGTTCTTTGGGCAGTCCATGGTATACACAGTATTCGTCGCCAGCACCATAATTCAAAGGCATCAATTTTCTTCCTGTCTATCTTGTATATTTAAGATAGACAAGGCTCAAAATCCCCTGGGGAGAGCAGCCGGCCGCAAAGGACGAATCACACATGGCCAAGAAGAGCAGGTACACATGCAGGAGAAAAGTGGGCTTTCAGAGCAGACAGGTTTCTTATCTTTCTTTCTCTTTTACTCCTCTCTCTTTCTCTGTTTCTATCCAAAAGATGGGTAAAACCTGTCATTTCTTCTTCTACATCAGCAAAACTTGTCCCTTCATTTTTGCACATACTACTAAGATCCTTATCCATTCTCTTGTCACCTTCCTCCGAGATGTTTGCAACTTGCTTTTCATTGTTCTCCCATTGAATCATCTCTCTCCCCTTCAATCTGGTCAAAACTCGGCTGCGCAGCTAATCTTCCTCCAGTGTCACTGTGCTCACACAGTCCCCTTCTCCAGTGATGTTATGGCTCCCTATTCGTTTCCACATCCAGTTCAAACTTCTCTTATTACCTACAAATGCTTTCATACTGCAACTCCTCATTACCTCTCCTCTCTTATCTCTCCCTACACCCCTCCTCGCCATCTCCACTCATCTGTGCCCTTCTCTTCTATTGCTAACTCCAGACTTCGCTCCTTACACCCTGCTGCTCCTTATGCCTGGAACAAACTACCTGTGTCTGTGCGTCAGGCGCCTTCTCTGACCCTTTTCAAATCTAGGCTGAAAACTCACCTCTTTGCTACCTCACCTGGTCTCCTTTGTGTTTCCTTACCAATCCCCCTAGATGTATCCCATGTCTACACCTTCTGTGTTGTCTGTCTTGACTAGATTGTAAGCTCTGATGAGCAGGGACTGTCTCTGACATGTCTGTGCAGCGCTGCGTACGTCTTGTAGCGCTTATAAATGCTCAGTAGTAGTAGTAGTAATAGTAGTAGCAACACTCATCAAGCAAATCACTTTTTAGCTATGCCTTTTCTTCCACTGCCAACTCCAGACTCCTTTCCTTCCACCTTGCTGCACTGAACCTGGAATAGACTGAGTGAATTTGTCAGGCTCCATCTCTGGTCCAATTCAAATTGAGACTAAAATCTCCTCTCTTTTCTCTGGAAAGTCATAATTATTGTCTTTTACATATACCTTTCACTTCTCTCACAAGAAATAATTCCTTCCTTCCTCACGTGCAATGAGACACCCCCCACTTTATCACATAGGAATGAGGAATATAGTTAGGAAAAAACTAAAAGGAGCGGTTCCAAAGGTTAAAGACTTACAGCAAGCTTGGGCGTTATTTAAAACTACTATCCTCGAAGCCCAGACCAGCTGTATTCCACGCATTAAGAAGAGTGGAAGAAAGTCCAAAAAACTGCCAGCATGGTTTAAAGGTGAGGTCAGAGAGGCTGTTGCTGCCAAAAAAGCAACCTTCAGGAAATGGAAAAAAGAGCCAAATGATGAAAACTGGAAACAGCACAAGCACTGGCAAGTTAAATGCAAAGCATTGATAAGGCAGGCAAAGCGGGAATTTGAGAAGAAACTTGCTACGGAAGCAAAAACACGAAATAAAGACTTTTTCAAGTACATTCGTAGCAAAAGGCCTGTGAGAGTCAATTGGACCATTAGATGATAGAGGGGTAAAAGGGGCAGTAAGAGGAGACAAGGCTATAGCAGAGAGACTGAATGAATTCTTTGCTTCGGTCTTTACTGAGGAAGATGTAGGGATGTTACCCAAGACTGAAGTGGTATTTAAAGGTGATACTGCAGAGGAATTGAGAGAAATATCGCTACACCGGGAAGATATATTACAACTATTTGATAAACTGAATAGTAGCAAATCACCTGGACCGGATGGTATACATCCCAGAGTGTTGAAAGAACTGAAATATGAGATTGCAGACCTGCTATTGGTAATCTGTGAACTTTCATTAAAATCATCTGTAATACCTGAAGATTGGAGGGTCGCCAACGTAACACCAATTTTTAAAAAGGGTTCCAGGGGTAACCTGGGAAATTACAGACTGGTGAGCCTGACGTCAGTACCAGGGAAAATGGTAGAAACCATCATAAAGAACAAAATTACACAGCATGTAGATAGTCATGGCCTAATGGGAGACAGCCAACATGGCTTTAGACAAGGAAGATCTTGTCTTACTAATCTGATATGTTTTTTTGAAGGTGTGCATAAACAGGTAGACAAAGGTGAGTCAGTTGATATAGTGTATCTGGACTTTCAGAAAGCTTTTGACAAGGTCCCCCATCAGAGACTTTTGGCGAAGCTAAAAAGTCATGGGATAGGAGGCAGTGTACTATTGTGGATCGGGAACTGGTTAAAAGATAGAAAGGAGAGGGTAGGGCTAAATGGCCAATATTCCCAATAGAAAAAGGTGAATAGTGGAGTACCCCAGGGATCTGTACTGGGTCCGCTACTTTTTGACATATTCATAAATGACCTGGAAAAGGGAATAACTAGTGAGGTTATCAAATTTGCAGATGACACAAAACTGTTTAAAGCTGTTAAAACCCAAGAGGATTGTGGAAAACTGCAGGGGGATATGGATAAATTGGAAGACTGGGCATCCAAATGGCAGATGAAATTTAATGTGGACAAGTGCAAAGTTATGCACCTAGGAAAGAACAACCCACACTATAGTTACACGATGCAAGGCTCCACATTAGAAACCACCACCCAGGAAAAAGATTTAGGAGTCATCGTGGATAACATATTAAAACCCTCCGCCCAGTGTGCAGCGGCGGCCAAGAAAGCAAATAGAATGCTAGGTATCATAAGGAAAGGGATGGAGAATAAAACAAAGGATATTATAATGCCTCTGTATCGCTCCATGGTACGACCGCACCTTGAATATTGTGTGCAATTCTGGTCACCGTATCTTAAAAAGGACATAGTGTTATTAGAAAAAGTACAGAGAAGAGCCACCAAATTGGTGAAGGGGATGGAAGGCTACTCCTATAAAGAGAGGCTAAAAAGGTTAGGGCTCTTTAACCTGGAAAAGAGACGGCAGAGGGGAGATATGATAGAAGTCTATAAATTAATGAACGGAGTGGAATGGGTAAACGTAGATCGATTGTTTACGCTATCAGAATATAGAAAGACTAGGGGACATGTAATGAAGCTACAGGGTAAACTATTTAAGACAAATAAGAGAAAATATTTTTTCACTCAACGTGTAATCAAACTCTGGAATCTGTTACCGGAGGATGTAGTAAGAGCTGTTAGTATAGCTGGGTTTAAAAAAGGTTTGGACAAGTTCCTGGAGGAAAGGTCCATAAACCACTATTAAAAAGGGACCCAGGATATCAATGCTTGACCCAGTACAAGCACTGAGGAACCTGTGTCTTTTGGGGATATTGCTAGGTACGTATGACCTAGATTGGCCACTGTTGGAAACAGGATACTGGGCTTGATGGACCTCGGTCTGACCCAGTATGGCATGTCTTGTGTTCTTATGTTCTTACATGTACTGAGACATTTCTTACTCTGACATGCATAGGGGACCCCCCCTCCTCTCATGCTTAGAGAAGCCTCTCCCTCCTCTCATGCTTAGAGAAGACTCCTCCCACTCCTCTCATGCTTACAGAAGCCTCCCCCCACTCCTCTCATGCTTAGAGAAGCCTCCCCCTCCTCTCATGCTTAGAGAAGCCCCCCACTCCTCTCATGCTTAGAGAAGCCCCCCACTCCTCTCATGCTTAGAGAAGCTTTCCCCCTCCTCTCATGCTTAGAGAAGCCCCCCACTCCTCTCATGCTTAGAGAAGCCTCCCCCCACTCCTCTCATGCTTACAGAAGCCTCCCCCTCCTCTCATGCTTAGAGAAGCCCCCCTCCTCTCATGCTTAGAGAAGCCCCCCCTCCTCTCATGCTTCGAGAAGCCCCCCTCCTCTCATGCTTAGAGAAGCCCCCTCCTCTCATGCTTAGAGAAGCCTCCCCCCTCCTCTCATGCTGAGAGAAGCCTCCCCCCTCCTCTCATGCTGAGAGAAGCCTCCCCCTCACTCCTCTCATGCTGAGAGAAGCCTTCCCCCCCACTCCTCTCATGCTTAGAGAAGCCTTCCCCCCCACTCCTCTCATGCTTACAGAAGCCTCCCCCCTCCTCTCATGCTGAGAGAAGCCTCCCCTTCTCTCATGCTTAGAGAATCCTCCCCCCTCCTCTCATGCTGAGAGAAGCCTTTCCCCTCCTCTCATGCTTTGAGAAGCCTCCCCCTCCTCTCATGCTTAGAGAAGGCTCCCCCCTCCTCTCATGCTTAGAGAAGCCTCCCCCCTCCTCTCATGCTGAGAGAAGCCTCCCCCTTCTCTCATGCTTAGAGAAGCCTCCCCCCCACTCCTCTCATGCTTAGAGAAGCCTCTCCCACTCCACTCATGCTTAGAGAAGCCTCCCCCCTCCTCTCATGCTTAGAGAAGCCTCACCCCTCCTCTTATGCTTAGAGAAGCCTCCCCCCTCCTCGCATGCTTAGTGAAGACTCCCCCCTCCTCTCATGCTTAGAGAAGCCTCCCCCTTCTCTCATGCTTAGAGAAGCCTCCCCCCGCCTCTCATGCTGAGAGAAGCCTATCCCCTCCTCTGAGGCTTGGAGAAGCCTCCCCCCTCCTCTCATGCTTAGAGAAGGCTCCCCCCTCCTCTCATGCTGAGATAAGCCTCCCCCACTCCACTCATGCTTAGAGAAGCCTCTCCCACTCCACTCATGCTTAGAGAAGCCTCCCCCCTCCTCTCATGCTTAGAGAAGCCCCCCCCCTCCTCTCATGCTTAGAGAAGCCTCCCCCACACACACATTGCTCACTCATTTTACAAAGAGGTGCTCCCATCTCTCTTTCACATGCCCTATGGTAACCCTCTGTGCCTCTCTCACACATATTGAAACGGATTCTTCAAAATCTTCTTAATTGTATAAAGAACCCCTAATTCACTCCTTTGCCATGCTCTGAGATATTTATTTTATTTCAAAAGTTGATAAACTGCATTTCCAAGGATCAACACCCCATTTCTCTGAATCACATGCACCAAGACACCTTCCTACCGCTCTCTCACACACACTTGGGAGGTGGGATACAAGGAAGCCCTCACCCCAGCTACTAACAAAATTGATCAAAGGATGCTGGGGTGGGGTTCCCCTAGAACTTACTGATGGGGAGGAAGGAAGCCAATCTTCCCAAGTTCCCAGTACCTCAAGGCCTCAACTTGCTGCTGTCAACTTCAGCTGCTGAGTCAGGAGCTGACACCTTAATAACTCAGGAAAAGCTCAGCGTGCAGTCTCAGGCCCCTGGAAACACCTCCCTCCTCCTCTATGCACAATTCCTGTTACCAGGATGGAGCTTCTACTGGGCCTGAGAGTGCGCCCACTCTTTAGATATTAGAAAACTTGGATTTAACTACTCATTTCTCGAAACCCAAGTTCAAGAAAAGCTACAAATTCAGATACAGCAGCATTTCCCTGCACCAAAGGAAGTTCATACTCGAGGTTAGCAGCATTACTGGGAGGACCAGGATTTGAACCCCAAAATTTCTAGTTCTCAGTTCACTGCTCTTCCCTCTGAGTTACTCCTGCACGCTTCTAACAGACACTAAGACAGGCACAGCTGCCGCTTCTCACAGGAACTTAAGGCAACCCCTAATTCTTCTCGCTCAATCTCCTCACATGCACCAACATTCTCCCCATTAGTCTCGCAAACACTAAAAAAACCCCATTCCCTCCGCCCTGCCTCTCACATACTGAGACACAACCCCTTCCCCTCCACCCTGCCTCTCACATACTGAGACACAACCCCTTCCCCTCCACCCTGCCTCTCACATACTGAGACACAACCCCTTCCCCTCCACCCCTCCTCTCTCATACTGAGACACAACCCCTTCCCCTCCACCCTGCCTCTCACATACTGAGAACACAACCCCTTCCCCTCCACCCCTCCTCTCCCATACTGAAACACAACCCCTTCCCCTCCGCCCCGCCTCTCACATACTGAGACACAACCCCTTCCCCTCCACCCTGCCTCTCACATACTGAGACACAACCCCTTCCCCTCCACCCTGCCTCTCACATACTGAGACACAACCCCTTCCCCTCCACCCCTCCTCTCTCATACTGAGACACAACCCCTCTCCCTCCACCCCTCCTCTCTCATACTTAGACACAACCCCACTCCCTCCACCCCTCCTCTCTCATACTGAGACACAACCCCTTCCCCTCCCCCCTGCCTCTCACATACTGAGACACAACCCCTTCCCCTCCACCCTGCCTCTCACATACTGAGACACAACCCCTTCCCCTCCACCCCTCCTCTCTCATACTGAGACACAACCCCTCTCCCTCCACCCCTACTCTCTCATACTGAGACACAACCCCTCTCCCTCCACCCCTCCTCTCTCATACTGAGACACAACCCCTTCCCCTCCGCCCTGCCTCTCACATACTGAGACACAACCCCTTCCCCACCACCCCTCCTCTCTCATACTGAGACACAACCCCTCTCCTCCACCCTCCTCTCTCATACTGAGAACACAACCCCTTCCCCTCCACCCTGCCTCTCACATACTGAGACACAAACCCGTCTCCTCCCCCCCTACTCTCTCATACTGAGACACAACCCCTTCCCCTCCAGCCTGCCTCTCACATACTGAGACACAACCCCTTCCCCTCCACCCCTCCTCTCTCATACTGAGACACAACCCCTCTCCCTCCACCCCGCCTCTCACATACTGAGAACACAACCCCTTCCCCTCCACCCTGCCTCTCACATACTGAGACACAACCCCTTCCCCTCCACCCTGCGTCTCACATACTGAGACACAACCCCTTCCCCTCCACCCTGCCTCTCACATACTGAGACACAACCCCTTCCCCTCCACCCTGCGTCTCACATACTGAGACACAAGCCCTGTCCCTCCACCCGGCCTCTCACATACTGACACAACCCCTCTCCCTCCACCCCTCCTCTCTCATACTGAGACACAACCCCTTCCCCTCCACCCTGCCTCTCACATACTCAGACACAATCCCTCTCCCTCCACCCCGCCTCTCACATACTGAGACCCAACCCCTTCCCCTCCACCCCTCCTCTCATACTGAGACACAACCCCTCTCCTCCACCCCTCCTCTCTCATACTGAGACACAACCCCTTCCCCTCCACCCCGCCTCTCACATACTGAGACACAATCCCTTCCACTCCACCCTGCGTCTCACATACTGAGAACAATCCCTCTCCCTCCACCCCTCCTCTCACATACTGAGAACAATCCCTCTCCCTCCACCCCTCCTCTCACATACTGAGACACAACCCCTTCCCCTCCACCCCTCCTCTCTCATACTGAGACACAACCCCTTCCCCTCCACCCCTCCTCTCACATACTGAGAACAATCCCTCTCCCTCCACCCCTCCTCTCACATACTGAGAACAATCCCTCTCCCTACACCCCTCCTCTCTCATACTGAGACACAACCCCTTCCCCTCTGCCCCTCCTCTCTCATACTGAGACACAACCCCTTCCCCTCTGCCCCGCCTCTTGCATACTGAGACACAATCTCTCTCCCTCCACCCCTCCTCTCTCATACTGAGACACAATCCCTTCCCCCGCCCCGCCTCTCGCATACTGAGACACAACCCCTCTCCCTCCACCCCTCCTCTCTCATACTGAGACACAACCCCTTCCCCTCCACCCTGCCTCTCACATACTGAGACACAACCCCTCTCCCTCCACCCCTCCTCTCTCATACTGAGAACACAACCCCTTCCCCTCCACCCTGCCTCTCACATACTGAGACACAACCCCTTCCCCTCCACCCCTCCTCTCTCATACTGAGACACAACCCCTTCCCCTCCAGCCTGCCTCTCACATACTGAGACACAACCCCTTCCCCTCCACCCTGCCTCTCACATACTGAGACACAACCCCTTCCCCTCTACCCTGCCTCTCACATACTGAGAACACAACCCCATCCCCTCCACCATGCCTCACATACTGAGACACAACCCCTTCCCCTCCACCCTGCCTCTCACATACTGAGACACAATCCCTTCCCCCACCCCTCCTCTCTCATACTGAGACACAACCCCTCTCCCTCCCCCCCTCCTCTCACATACTGAGAACAACCCCTCTCCCTCCACCCTGCCTCTCACATACTGAGACACAATCCCTTCCCCTCTGCCCCTCCTCTCTCATACTGACACAATCCCTCTCCCTCCACCCCTCCTCTCGCATACTGAGACACAATCCCTTCCCCCGCCCCGCCTCTCGCATACTGAGACACAACCCCTCTCCCTCCCCCCCTCCTCTCTCATACTGAGACACAATCCCTTCCCCCGCTCCGCCTCTCGCATACTGAGACACAACCTCTCTCCCTCCACCCCTCCTCTCACATACTGAGACACAATCTCTCTCCCTCCACCCCTCCTCTCTCATACTGAGACACAACCCCTTCCCTCCGCCGCTCCTCTTGCATACTGAGACACAACTCATTCCCACTGCCCCATCTCTCGCATACTGAGACAGAACCACTTTCTCCCCACCCCTCGCATACTGAGACACAATCCCTTTCCCTCTGCCCCTCCTCTTGCAACTTTCTTACCTGTCTCTTTGTTTAGAGTGAAAAGTGGAGGGTTGTTCCCAGAGACTATTCGATAGGTGACTTTACCATTGACCCCTTCATCTTTGTCATAGGCTGTTATTGTAATGACTGAAGTGCCAGGCATGCTTTGTGTGCTCAGGCTAACCGCATACTCCACAGGATAAAACACAGGGTGATTGTCATTAGTGTCATCCAGGAACACCTTTACATAGGCCATGGAGCTGAGACCTCCCTGCAGAGAAAGTGAATGAATTCCAGTGTCAATGTCTCAGAGTTTATCGAGAATGAGATATCAGAACATTCTCCTACATCTTCATTAGATATCCAAGCAGACCCTGCAAAACAAATTAAGAATCAAGAGTATCTCTACTGCAACAGTGAAATGGAGGAAAGTGTCTATGGTGCTACAAGAGTACGTGTAGTGAAGAAGGGAGATGACTGAAATGTACAAGAGCATTCCTAGTGCATAAGTCAGTTAAAAGCTTTCTGTTCATGTTTAACAAAAGTATATTAAGACAGTGGCATAAGTTATAATGAAGAGCCCCCAAGCAAATATTTGCTGAGGCAGTCCCATCTTTCTGGGAAGGGGGGTCCCCGCAAGTCCCCTCTCCGCGCCCCAACTGGCTCTTTGAAATGCTTACCTGTTAATTCTGCTTTCTGTGACGTATTTTTGATCCAGGTGCCAACACCTTCTGCTGCCCAGTTGAAGTCTCACAATAACAACAGCAAAATGTTTACCGTACCCTGCCGTCATCTCTGCAGTGTGGGGTCAGGTCCTGCCGCACTGCACTGGCTCCTTGGGCAGAATTTACATCATTGACATATGAAAAGTTTCCTGTCAGAGTTTAAAAATGTTAGCTAAGAAATAGCCTAGAAGCAAAGGTTCCTACTAATGTCTGATTCCCATACATAAGAACATACACCCAACTTTCACGCCCCCCCCCCCCCAGACTTTGAAGCCAGTTAAGAAGATAGAAAAAAAATTATTCACTACAAAGTTTAAATGAGGATTTTCATCAACAAGTGATTAAATTTTAGTAACAGATTAGTTCTAGGTCCTTGCAGTTCATCTTGTCTAATGTGGTAGATCAAATTTCAATAAATAAATAAATTACATTAAAACAAATAGCATGCAAGATACCTAATAAGATTAAAGGATTTTATATTAGCTGAGGGCTCCTTAATCCCTTGTTGTTGTTAAGTGCCGTCAAGTCGGTGTCGACTCATGGCAATCCTCAGGATAGTTGTCCTAAACTGTATTTGGTCTTCAGTCAGGCAGCTCATTGTTGACAGACTGGTACCTGTAGCTGCTGGCCTTCGAACCATCTCATTGCTGGCCTTCCTCTTTTGCCTCTACCTTACCAAGCATTATGTCTTTCTCCAATGATCTCTCTCTTCGCATGATGTGTCCAATGTAAGAAAGTTGAAGTCTTGTCATCTGAGCATCTAAAGAAAGTTTAGGTTTGATTTCCTGTAGTACTGACTGGTTTGTTCTTCAGGTAGTTTATGGTATACACAGTATTCGTCGCCAGCACCATAATTCAAAGGCATCAATTTTCTTCCTCTCTTTTTTCACTGTCCAAATTTCGCATCCATATGATGTTATTGAAAATACCATGGCTTGAACAAGTCGAATCTTTGTATGGCGAGAGACATCTCTGCTCTTGAGAATCTTATCTAGGTCTTTCATAGCCATTCTGCCAAGAGCAATGCGTCATCTTATTTCTTGACTGCTTGTTGCTTCTTTATTGATAGTTGATCCAAGTAGGTTAAAATTGTCCACTATTTCAATTTCTTCTCCATCAGTGTTGAACTTATTGATTTTGGCAGTTGTCAAGATCTTTGTCTTTACATTAAGGTGCAGGTCCATTTTGAGACTATGCTCCTTTAAGCAAATGTTTCAGATCGTCTTCACTTTCAGCCAATAATATGGCATCATCAGCATAGCGAAGATCGTTAATGAGTCTTCCTCCAATCTTTACACCTCGGTTGTCTTCATACAGTTCTGCTTCTCTGATGATTTGTTCTGCATATAAATTAAACAGGTAGGGGAAAGTATGCAGCCTTCTTGTACACCTTTGCTGATTTTAAACCATCGTGTTTTTCTTTGTTCCATTCGAACTGTTGCTTCTTGATCAATGTAAAGGTTGTGCAAGAGAACGATCAGGTGTTCTGGTATTCCCATGCTTCTTAATGTGGCCCAGAGTTTCTCATGGTTTACACAGTCAAAAGCCTTGCTGTAGTTGATAAAACACATATAGATATCCTTTTGGTATTCTTTTGTCTTTTCAAAGATCCATCTCACATCTGCGATGATGTTTCTCATTCCTCATCCTTTCCTGAACCCTGCTTGCACTTCAGGCAGTTCTCTTTCCAGGTATGGTTTTAGTTTCTGCTGAATAATCTTGAATATAATCTTGCTGGCATATGGAGTGAGAGTGATTGTGCGACAATTTCCACAGTCAGTTGCATCACCTTTCTTTAGTATTGATATAAATACAGATCTTTTCCAGTCAGTTGATCATGTTGTTATCTTCCAAATTTCCTGGCAGAGTCTTGTAAGTATGGTAACAGCTGCATCAGATTGCCGTAATACTTCATTGGGAATGCCATCAATGCTCGGTGCTTTGTTCTTTGATAATCAACACAAAATAGAGTAGGTATGTAAACATCTCTGAGCTAGCATGTGTGTAATATTGTCGGAAGAATCGCCATGAGGTTTAAATCGCCTCCTGAAGCTTAACTTCCATTTTGCTCAATTTTTATTAATGAGCCCACTACGGAGCCATATAAATAAGGTGAAACACCATAAAAAGTGCTCCCTATGTAAAACCTATGTATTTGTGAAGCCACCAATTTAAATGTGGCATAAAAACAACTTGAAAAATTGACTGGTGAGAAAGTCCAAAAACAGAGAACTAGCGAAAATGTGACTTATCTTGAACTGCCGTAGAGATGTCTTACAAATCCGCTACATGTCCTCAATCCATAGTTAGACTTCTCCCAGATATCCAAAATGATTTGCAGTCAAAAAGAAGACACAGCACTGCGTTTCGGGCAAAAACAAAATTATAGCCCTGTCTCAACGCTTAACGCAACTGCAAAAAGAGACCAGTCTGTTAGCTGATCCCAAAAAATGCCAGCGCATGCTCAATAGCGATCTGACCCACGAGTGCAGGATTCATGAGTGAAATAATAGTAAACCACCAATCAGCTTTAAGCAATACTTTGAATGACAAAGTTGATAAAATAACTGTATTAGAATGTTACTAAACTTGTAAAAAATTCCTCTTAGCAATAAACAATTATGAAAAGTAATTGCCAAAAACGTTTTTTCAAACAATACTGGCCCAATCAAGTTCGCGATTCAAACCCAAGGGTTCCACTGTGGACCATCTGAAAATCCAATGTTGTTCTAGTACTTGCAACTGTTGCTCGCGGTCACCACCTCTAGGATGTTCCGGGACAAAGTCCAAAATCCGCCATCTGAAATCATGAAATTCATGCTTTAAATCCATACTGTGCTGGACTAATGGAGCTGATGTCACAGAGTTCCTTAGTCTAGAGGCGTGTTCGTTTAATCGAACCTTCATGGAACGAATTGTCCGGCCAATGTACAAAAGCTGACATGGGCACATTAGCACGTATACCACAAAAGGAGTTGTACAGGAGGTAGACCAGCGAGCTATATGGAGATGAGTAGAATTAGGTACTTGCCATTCTCTGCCTGAAATTGTTTGTGGACAATGAGAGCAAGAAGCAGAGGCGCAAGCAAAATGACCCACCTCTATAGATTGAACAACCATTCGATCCAATGGGGAGGAAGTAGCACCCACCATATCCCGAAGGTTCGGACCCCGAGAATGCGCTATCTGAAGTTTCTTTTGGAAACAAGGATGTATTTGTAAAAGGTGCCAATGTTTGGCTAAAATTTTTTTAATTTGATCCGTGTGGAACATGTAAGGCAGTACTCCCACAAAAGTATCAGAAGCCTCTAAATTATCTGAAAGATGAGATTGATGTGGGAGAAAAAGCCATTCACGGTGAGTATACTTTGCTCGTGTAAAAGCCTGTTTGACTACCCACTTTGGGTAGCCACGCTGGATAAGACGTACAAACAACTCCTGTGCATGTTGGAGAAAATCCTCAAAATTAGAGCAGATACGTCTGAGCCTTAAAAACTGTCCATATGGAAGTCACATTTTCGCTAGTTCTCTGTTTTTGGACTTTCTCACCAGTCAATTTTTCAAGTTGTTTTTATGCCACATTTAAATTGGTGGCTTCAGAAATACATCGGTTTTACATAGGGAGCACTTTTTATGGTGTTTCACCTTATTTATATGGCTCCGTAGTGGGCTCATTAATAAAAATTGAGCAAAATGGAAGTTAAGCTTCAGGAGGCGATTTAAACCTCATGGCGATTCTTCCGACAATATTACATACATGCTAACTCAGAGATGTTTACATACCTACTCTATTTTGTGTTGATTAATTTTGTATAGGGTTTAGTTAGTTTGTTTTTTGTTCTTTGATAAGGCTTTCAATGTTGCTTTGATTAAACAACTCACTAATGCTAAGATACAGCCCAGGAATGAAACGGGGGCTATATAATTTTTTGCCCTGAGTGTCTCATGTATGATTTTCTCCCAGTTAGTAACAGGTCATAGGTATAGACTAGGTACAAAGAGCTCCTGGCTCCCACTGAACGAGTCTGATCTCTGGAGGCTAGAGTAGCAGACTTGGGGGAGCTGGGACAAACAGAGACGTTTACAGAGGAGACCTTCAGGGACATAGTAGAAAAGTCCAGTATGGCAGCCTCTGTCCTACCATGGAGGAGAAATTAAAGGAAAGCATCACCTTGGTACCGCAGGAAATGATCCTGTAGCCAGGGTCTGCCTCAGGGTAATGCAATAGCCAGTTTAACTGAGGACAGTTCTTCAGGGATAGATGCCCAAGAGGCAAGGGTTAAGAAAGCCACTGTGGTTGGTGATTCAATCATTAGGCATATAAATAGTAGGGTGGCTGATGGACCTCAGGATCATTTGGTAACTTGCCTGCTGTGTCACTTAGAAAAGACTTTTGACAGTGCTTTCTTAGAAACATAGAAACATGATGACAGAAAAAGACCACAAGGCCCATCTAGTCTGTCCTTCCATAACAACTACAACAGTCCACTTTTTACCTTTAGAGATCCTCTGTGTTGGTCCCATGCTTTTTTGAATTCAGTTACTGTCCTCATCTCTACCACCTCCACTGGGAGACTATTCCACGGATCCACTACTCTTTCCGTAAAGAAATATTTCCGCATATCACTCCTGAACCTATCTCCCTTCACCCTCATCCCATGTCCTCTCGTAGCAGAACTTGCTTTCAATTGAAAGAGGCTCTCTCCCTGAACATTTATGCCACGGAGGTATTTAAACATCTCAATCATATCACCTCTATCCCGCCTTTCCTCTAAGGTGTACATATTAAGATCCTTAAGTCTGTCCTCATATGCTTTATAATGAAGCCCATTAATCATTTTAGTAGCAACCCTCTGCACCGACTCCATCCTGTTCACATCCTTTTGAAGGTGCGGTCTCCAGAATTGCACACCATACTCCAAATGAGGTCGCACCAAAGACTTATACAGAGGCATTATCACCTCCTTTTTTCTGCTAGCCATTCCTCTCCGTATGCACCCAAGCATCCTTCTAACTTTTGCCGTCGCCTTTTCTACCTCTTTAGCTACTTTAAGATCATCAGACACAACCACGCCTAGGTCCCGCTCTTCTTTAGTGGACAAAAGTACTTCACCTCCTATACTGTATTGCTCCCTTGGATTGCTGCAGCCCAAATGCATGACCTTACATTTTTTAACATTAAATCCCAGCTGCCAAATTCTAGACCATTCTTCAAGCTTAGCTAGATCCCTCTTCATGTTATCTACACCTTCCTGGGTGTCTACTCTATTGCAGATTTTCGTATCATCCGCAAAGAGGCAAACCTTACCCGACAGCCCTTCCGCTATATCACTAACAAAGATGTTAAAAAGAATCGGACCAAGGACAGATCCCTGGGGCACACCACTGGTAACATCCTTCTCCTCAGAGTGAGCTCCATTTACTTGTACTCTTTGTCGCCTCCCACCCAACCAATTTCTAACCCAAGCAGTAACTTTAGGGTCCATCCCTAGGGTGCTCAGTTTGTTTATAAGTCGCCTGTGAGGAACAGTGTCAAAGGCTTTACTGAAATCTAAATACACCACATCTAGAGCTCTCCCTCGGTCCAACTCCCTGGTCACCCAGTCAAAGAAATCAATCAGATTTGTCTGACAAGACCTGCCTCTGGTGAATCCATGCTGCCTCGAATCCTGTAATCCGCTGGACTCCAGAAACCTCACTATTTTCACTTTCAGCAGCGTTTCTTGGTATATCTGGGGAACGCCTGTTGCCTGTACTCACTGTTAATAAATTACTTCCTCTACTAAGCACATTTTCCTTATCTGATGGTTCAGTATCACTTTAGTACTTTACTTATTTGTAATGTTACTTTATTTTTATCCTCATTCACTTACTAACTTGTTATTCCTCCTTTCTTCTAATTGTACTTTGCTCTCTCTGCCATTTCTTAGGTTGACTTGTTCCTCCTTTCTTATGGCTCCACATCACTTTTTGTTCCTTTTTCTAATTCTCCCTAATCACCTTCCCTCATTCCATCAACCTAACATCCACCCCCCCTTTTCACCCTCACCTTCCCCATTTCCTCCCCCATTTTGTCCTCCACCCTCTCCTCAGCTCTTGAGCTTCACCTTTTTCTTCCTCTCATTCATTCCTCTCCTTCCTCTCTAAAACAACTTCATCCTCGCTTCCGCCATCTCCTCTCTCCCTCACACTCTTCTTCTCCATCTGTCTTCCGGCGATATTAATCCCAATCCTGGTCCACCTTCACTTTTCTCTCACTCCTATATTAGCACCTCTC
Organism: Ichthyophis bannanicus; assembly: GCA_033557465.1. Classification (NCBI taxonomy): domain Eukaryota; kingdom Metazoa; phylum Chordata; class Amphibia; order Gymnophiona; family Ichthyophiidae; genus Ichthyophis; species Ichthyophis bannanicus. Next base: position 26,391,630 of record CM066035.1, read on the forward strand.
ATCCATATCTCTCTCCTCTCTCCCCTTCTCATGTGCCTTATGGAATGCTCATTCCGTTTGTAATAAACTTCTCTTCACCCATGATCTCTCTATCTCTCACACTTCTCATCTTCTCGCTCTTACTGAGACTTGGCTCCTCCCTGATGACACTGCTTTGGTTGTTGCCCTCTGCTACAGCAGCTACCAATTCTCCCACACTCCTCATGCCACAGGTCGCAGTGGTAGTGTCAAGTTTCTGCTTCTTGTCAATTTCAACCCATCCTTCTACCTCAGTCTCACTCTTTCTCCTCTTCATCCGTCTATTTAATCCCCTACCTCTCCGGATTGCTGTTATCTATAGACCCCCTGAAAAGTCCATTTCAACCTTTCTCACTGACTTTGACTCATGGTGTTCCTTATTTCTGGATTCTTCTTCACCCTCAGTTATTCTTGGTGACTTTAATTTTCGTATTGATAACCTTCTGACCCTTATGCATTTAAGCTCCTTTCCCTTATCTCTTCATATCCCTCTCCTCCCCCCTCCTCTCTCCCCTTCTCATGTGGCTTATGGAATGCTCATTCCATTTCTAATAAACTTCTCTTTACCCATGATCTCTCTATCTCTCACGCTTTCCTCCTAGATCCACTTCAGTCTGGTTTTCGTCCCTTTACATTCTACTGAAACGGCGTTTGCCAAAGTCTTCAGTGACTTGTTCCTGGCTAAGTCCAAGGGTCTTTACTCAGTTCACATTTTTCTAGACCTTTCTGCTGCTTTTGATACTGTTGACCACCTCCTTCTCCTTGATATTTTCTCCTCGCTTGGTTTTAAAGGCTCTGTATTATCCTGGTTCTCTTCTTATCTCTCCCATTGCTTTTTCAGTGTGTGTTCTGGTGGATCCTTCTCTACTGCTATCCATCTCTCAGTTGGTGTACTCCAAGGGTTTGTTCTTGCTTCTCTCCTTTTCACTCTTTATACCCAGTCCCTTGGTGCCTTCTTCTCTTCCCATAGTTTTCAGTATCATTTTTATGCTGATGACTCTCAAATCTATCTATCTATCATCTGACATTTCTCTCACATGCCAAGCCCATATCTCTGCCTGCTTATCTGACATTGCTGCCTGGATATCTCACCGCTGTCTAAAACTGAACATGGCCAAGACTGAACTTCTTATTTTTCCCTCTAAACCCTCCTCCCTCCTTTCTCCTTTTCTATCTCTGTTGATAGCACTCTTCTGCTTCCTGTTTAGTCGGCCCGCAACCTTGGGGGTCATCTTTGACTCCTCCCTCTTCTTCTCCACACATATCCAACAGATAGCTAAAACCTGTCTTTTCTTTATCTATAACATTCACAAAATTCGCCCCTTCCTCTCTGAACATGCTACTAAAACTCTTATCCACTCTTTGGTCACCTTCCATCTCGACTATTGCAACCTCCTCCTTGCTGGTCTTCCTCAGAGTCATGTCTCTCCTCTTCAAGCTGTTCAGAACTCTGCTGCGTGACTAATCTTCCATCAGCCCTGATACACTCCTATAACCCCTCTTCTCAAATCACTTCATTGGCTCCCCTTCCGTTTCTGTATCTAATTCAAACTTCTCTTTCTGAACTATAAAATGCATTCACTCTACTGCCCCTCACTATCTTTCCTCTCCTCTCTCTCCACATCCCTCCTTGTGAACTCTGCTCTTCCTCTGGCTTTCTTCTTTCTTTGCCCTTATCTTCCACTGCCAACTCCAGACTTCAGTCTTTTCACATTGCTGCTCCTTATGCCTGGAACAAATTTCCTGAATGTTTATGTCAGGTCTCATCTCTCCCCTTTTTCAAATCCATGTTAATAGCTCACCTCTTTGAGGCTGCTTTTGGATCCTAATTCCCTTGTTCTTGTATTTCCTTTTCCTATTTGAACCCCTTGTTTCTCTTATATTGTACTGTCTGTCTTGATTGGATTGTAAACTCTAATGAGCAGGGCCCATTTTCTATATGTTATTGTAAAGTGCTGTATACACCTTGTAGCACTATATAAATGATTAAGAGAAAGTAGTACCAATGGCATAGGAAAGTGTTGGAGGGAGGTTCTGGAAGCCAAATTTAGGGACCTGTTAAAGTGTAGAATGTTTTTCTGCTGTCCAACAGAAAAGCACAACTCCACGTGCCAATCAACAAACCCAGTCAGAAACCGTGGATGGCAAGGAAGGAATTATTTATTAAACCACTCTTACTTCATAAAGCCAGGCCCGACACAGGCCGTGTTTCGCTTATGCCTTCATCAGGGGCTTTTGGCTACAAAACTTATAAAAACATGTTAAAAACATTCATAATCCATAAAAAGAACTATAAACGTATATATGACAAAACCATAAAAGCACCATAAGAACAGCTAATAACCTCATATCACATCAATAAATATTTAAAACATCAATAAATAAATAAATACTAAAGTACAGCAAAAAAATGTTTTAAGACATACATAAATAGATTAATATGCATACTTAAAACATACATATAATTCGTAATCATAAATAAGTATCAAAACATATGTATATAAAAACAATCTTATGGGCAAAACCTAAGGTGCAGTGAGCACAAAACATGTGTGACAAATGCAGGGACATAGTAGAGAAAGTGTGCATTCTGTCGAGGCTGCTTTTGGATCCTTTCCACGTAGTCTCCTGTTCTCCGTGTTTCCTTACCATTCCCCTTGACATATTCTAGTCCCTAGCTGTTCTGTTGTTTGTGCTGACTAGATGGTAAGCTCTGATGAGCAGGGACCGTCTCTTACATGTCTGTACAACGCTGCATATGACTTGTAGTGCTATACATCTGCCCGACATGTACCCCATGCACCTGCACTTCCACGCTGAGGCATGAAACGTGGATGCTTGTTCAAGAAACAACGCCATTCTGATTTGCAGTGGTGCAACCTGATCCCTACCACACAGCATTCATGATCACCCTCCCCCTACACCTTCTGATCCAGTCTCCCGATAGTACCCTCTGCCTGATCAGCTCCCCACTGACATATACCCAACCCGATCACTACAATAAGCACATAATTGCACTCCAAGATCACTCCCTTATACAGGTTGACCCCTAGCAGTAGTACCATCATACTACCACTAGGGGCCATTGCTACCATTCTGAAACTTAGTGGCTACTATGGCCAGACTGGAGGGGAACTGCTTCCAAACTTCTTCACTAGCCTACCAGGGAGACTCTGGGTGAATCCTGGGGGGGTCGGGGGGAGGATCAGGGCAGGGGCGGCCCAAGGGGGGTGCGGGGCCATGTGCGGAGACTCGGTGCGGGGCCTCATTTGCATAAGTGGCCTTATTTGCATAAATATTTGCATAATGTTACCATACACTAACTTTTAGTAAACATGTCTCTTAATGAGTGTATGGATAAAGAAAGACTAAAAGATTTCTACATTACTATAATCCAGTGCCAACCGCCAGGCACATTAGGAACTACTACAAACGCTGCCCATTTAGAACCCATAGCAAACCCGCTGTATCCTGACAGCATTACCAGGACTCACAAAGCACCAGTCCCTACCTATCAAAAGGAAACACTGCAAATATTAAACCAGTACATTTCAGAGAATACTGGGGAAAGAGAACAAGTGGCAATGTCAAATAGGAATTACATAAACAGAATACCTCAGCTCAGTTACACATGCAGAACATAGACCATCACCAAACAAGGAATCGCAATTTAGAAACAGGAAGGCAATAATTTAAACTGGGAACCCCAAAAGCCAAACTTGGAATGTACAACAACACTGTAGAAATAAAACTATAAATCAATTTCCTCTTGTACCAAACAAAGCGCAGACGTTAATGATGCACATTTCCCAGAACTTTCATATTCCAGTTAATAAATTCAAAATAAAGAGATATATTTCTACCTTTTGTGCATTTTTTTTCAGTTGCAATTGCTCCAGCCACTTTCTTCTGGTTTCTTCATGTTTTCTGCTAACTCTCCATCGTCTGCTGTCCATTTGTCCTTTCTTCTCTCTTCTAGTTTTCTTTCCATCCTCTCTCTCTACATCTGCTTTAACATACTAATCTTTATCCTTTTGCTCTTTCCTCATTCTTATTTCATCCACACAAATTTTACCCCTCCATCCTCAATCCCCACTTACTCTCCCAATACCCGGCCAATTGTAGATGTTTCATCCCTCCCACACAAAATATTTTTCCCCTCTCCATTTTACTCTCCCAGCCCCATCCCATTCTAATCCTCCCCCAACATCAGCTCCCTTCTAGTTCCAGTCTCTCCCAGCATCCATTCCCTTCTAGTCCCTGCATCAGCCCATTTCCAGTCCTAGCTCCCAATCAACCCATTTCAAGTCCTAGCTCCCCCATCAATTTTCAGTCTGAGTCCCTTCATCAGCTCATTTCCAATCCTAGCCCCCCATCAGCCCATTTCTAGTCATTTCCTAGCCCCACCATCAGCCCATGTCAAATCCTAGCTCCCCTCCACTCAGCCCAATTCCAGTCCAAGCCCCCCCCCATGAGCCTACTTCCAGTTCTAGCCCCTCCCTGTGTCCAGTTCAATTCAAGCCCCCACCACAGCCCATTTCCAATCTTAGCTCCCCCCAACAGCCCATTTCCAGTCCTATCCTAGCTGCTCCATCAGCCCATTTTCAGTTCTAGTTCCCTACCCTCACAGCCCATTTCCATTCCAAGCTCCCTCCCCATCAGCTATTTGCAGTTCAAGCCTCCCCGTCCACTCAGTCCATTTCCAGTCATAGCAATCCCCCAACCCATTACCAGTCCTAGCCCCCCAGCAACCCATTTTAAGGTTAAGCCCCCCCCTATAACCCATTACCAGTCCTAACCCCCCATCAGCCCACTTCCAGTCTTAACCCCATCAGCCCATTTCCAGTCAGCCCCCATAGCCCATTGTCATTCCTAACCCCCCCCCCCATCAGCCCACAGCCCATTACTAGTCCTAACCACATCAGCCCACCTCAAGTCCTAACCCCTCCCCATCAGCCCTTTTCCTGTCCTAGCGCCCCCATAGCCCCTTAGCAGTCCTAACCCCCCCCATAGCCCATTAGCAATCCTAACCCCCATCACCCTATTTCCAGACAGCCCCCATCAGCCCACAGCCCATTACCAGTCTTAACCAACCCCCCAGCCCATTTCCAGTCCTAACCCCCCATCACCCCATTTCCAGTCAGCCTCCATCAACCCCCAGCCCATTACCAGTCTTAACCCCCCCAGCCCATTTCCAGTCAGCCTCCATCAGCCCCCGCCCATTAGCAGTCTTAACCCCCCCCAGCCCATTTCCAGTCCTAACCCCTCCCCAGCCCATTTCCAGTCAGCCTCCATCAGCCCCAGCCCATTTCCAGTCCTGACCCCCCCTCCAGCCCATTTCCAGTCCTACCCCCCCCCAGCCCATTTCAAGTCAGCCTCCATCAGTCCCAGCCCATTTCCAGTCCCAACCCCCCCTTGCACATTTCCAGTCCTAACCCCCCCCCCTTGCACATTTCCAGTCCTAACCCCCCCCCTTGCACATTTCCAGTCCTAACCCCCCATCACCCCATTTCCAGACAGCCTCCATCAGCCCCCCCCCCCTTCCCTTCCCTTCCCTTCCCTTCCGGCAAATTTAAAAACAAAAACCTGGCTCTAGCTGCTGCCGCGTCCGTCGCAGCAGCGGCAGAATGGCGTGTCCCGCGGGGCCCCCTCTCCACGTCGAGCCCTCTGCAAGGGCTTTCAGATTCGCGAAGGGAGAGTGCTCCCTCGCGTCTCTGTAAAGCCCGCAGGGGCTAATGGGAAATTTCCCATCAGCCCCTCGCGTCTAAAGGGGCTGATGGGAAATTTCCCATTAGCCCCTGCGGGCTTTACAGAGACGCGAGGGAGCACAACTCTCCCTTCGCGAATCTGAAAGCCCTTGCAGAGGGCTCGAAGAGGAGAAGGGGCCCCGCGGGACACGCCATTCTGCCGCTGCTGCGACGGACGCGGCAGCGGCAGCAGCTAGAGCCAGGTTTTTGTTTTTAAATGTAATAAAAAAAAAAGCAGAATGTTCTTTGCGCGGGGCCCCCTGAAACGCGGGGCCCTGTGCAAAAAACATTCTTGCTCAATGGACGGGCCGGCCCTGGATCAGGGTATAATGTTGGAAGTGGTAATCTTAGGGAGGTAGTACATGTTAGGGAGTCTGTGGGGAGCTATTGTGGGAGAGGGGCAGGGCTTGCAGACAGGACTGTAGCAAGCTAGAAATGCGTCCTGTGCGACTAACAAATCTGGTGCCCTCCCATCCAGCCATATTCAGTAATTCATTCTTTTTGAGCTTCCTGAAAGCCCAGTGATGATATCTGCCCCCTTCTGTGCTTGCGCCCTGTGTGGCTGTACTGTTTGCATAGCCCATGCTACGGCCCTGTTTACAGGAGTCTGATCTTGGCGGGTGGAATGGGGGCATTTTCTTCTGGGGGGTCTGGATTGAGGAGGAGGGATTGGATGGAGGCTCTGCATAGGGAAGCTTTCTTGTGGGTGAATAGGACTGTGGGATCTAGATGATCACAGCCACTAATGTTTTTTTTCAAAGGTAAGGGGCAGCTGCTGCTCTATCAGGCTGCCAGTAGCAGCCCCGCACTTATCGCTACCTTGTGAAGTGGCATTAAGTGCAGCCATGCTATTGACAGTCATGACACTACTGTCAGTAATATATCGCACTATAGCTGTCAGATCAGATTTCGCTACCGCGAGATTACCGCTAGGAGTCATTGGTGCCTGTGATGGGGTATATAGGAAGTTACCTGTCCCTCTCTCCAAAGGGATTATAAGCAGTTCACCTTAAAAGAGTTTAAAGCTCAGAACTCAGGGCTGGGAGGGCATGACTCAGACAGAGGGATTCAGAATCTAGTTGTGTGCACAAGGGAGAGGATAGGCCCATGGAGACAGAAAGCTCCATGGGCCTATCCCAGCAGGGCTGGGAAAGGAGTCCTGCTGTGAGGCCGGAACTGGGAGCCATACTCACAAACACCAAAGTCCAAGTGATTGCCTGGACTTTGGGCTGAACTGAATTCTGCCTTTACCTTGTGGGTTGGGGGAAGGGCACTGAGAACCAGGTTGGGGGAATGATGGCTATGTAGCTGAAGGACAATAAAAGCTGTTTTGTTTGGCTCTGAACTACTGTTTGCCTGCTATTTTAAAAGACCCTTGCCACAGCACACCACGCTATACCACACGCCATGCTATACCTTACGCCACGCTATACCACAGTGCCATGCTATACCTTACGCCACGCTATACCTTACGCCATGCTATACCACAGTGCCATGCTATACCTTACGCCATGCTATACCTTATGCCATGCTATACCACAGTGCCACGCTATACCTTACGCCACGCTTTACCACAGTGCCATGCTATACCTTATGCCATGCTATACCACAGTGCCATGCTATACCTTAACGCCATGCTATACCACAGTGCCATGCTTTCCCTTACACCACGCTATACCGCACGCCATGCTATACCTTACGCCACGCTATACCACAGTGCCACACTATACCTTACGCCACGCTATACCACAGTGCCACGCTATGCCTTACGCCACGCCATACCACAGTGCCACGCTATACCTTACGCCATGCTATACCTTACGCCATGCCATACCACAGTGCCACGCTATACCGCACACCATGCTATACCTTATGCCACGCTATACCACAGTGCCACGCTATGCCGCACACCATGCTATACCTTACACCATGCTATACTTTACGTCATGCTATACCACAGTGCCACGCTATACCTTACGCCACGCTATACCACATGCTATGGATCATGGCATGATACAAGCATGAACAAGTGGGCATCACTTCTGCTCCCATTAGGCACCAGCAACACTTATAAGCCTAGGGAAGGGGATCAGGGGGTAGAGAATGGAAGAGGATACTGCAGGCAACCTTGGCGGGGACATTAACATTTCTGGGGGGGAGGTGTTGGTACTGGCGGGGGTCTTGGATAGCTTGGGAGAGGAGAGGGGGAATCTAGGAAAAGTTATGGTGATGATGCAGGAAGTACAGAAGTAGTTTAAAGAACCTAAGTTGAAAGTGAACATGTCTAAGATGGAGGTTTTGTGGGTAGGTGAAATGAGGCGAGAAGGGATAAATATCTTGGGCGGCATTTTCAGCGGCGATGGCCAACACACGTAAAGCGACTGGCTGTTATCACTTTAATTTACACACAGATATTCAATGCTGGGGTCATATCCAATTACCAGCATTGGATATATGGACTGCCTGGTTAGCCGGCGATTAGTTACTGTAACTACTCAGTGGTGACATTCAGCTGTTATTTGGATAGCTAGGGCAGTCATTCAGTTGTCCTAATTTTAGCCAGTTAGGGTTAACTGGACAGTGGCTCAATATTGCTGACTGGTTACCCCCCCCCCCTGGCGTTGCTCCCGCTCCATTCGCCATAATACTCTGACACTAGCCTGATTAGCGTTGGGGGATTCAAACCAGATAGCAGGAGATATTCAGCGACACTGAACAGTTTAGTACCTCTGAATATCTCACTGACCACATTTTAACTAGTCAGTAGGTCTTTGAATATGCCCCCATTAGATTGAGGGACTGAACGAATTCCTATTATGGATATAGTAAGAGATTTGGGGGTATGGTTAAATTCAGAGTTAATGATGCATGCGTATATTAAGATGATAAGTCAGGGAGCTTTTCAATATTTAAAAAGGATCTGCCAGTTGTGCCCATATTTGAACCACCAGATTTGCGAGTATTGGTGCAGGTCTGAATATTATCTCACTTAGATTATTGCAATAGTATTAGTGAAATGTCTGCAGAAGTCCATTCGTAGGTTGCAACTAATTCAGAATATTGCGACGAGATTTAAAGGTGGCCTGAGAAAACATGACCATATTTCTCTAATGCGAAAGCAACTCTACTCTACTTGCCCCGACCACTAGGCCACTCCTCAACTCTAGAGTGGAGGAGTGGCCTAGTGGTTGGAGCAAGGTACTTCAGGCCAGAAGGTCATGGGTTCAAATTCCACTAGAGGACAGCAACCTTGGGCCGGAAGGACTGGGATTTCTAGTCCCACAGGTGCTCCTTGTGGTCTTGGGCAAGCCACTTAACCCTCCATAGCCCATGTTCCCTGTAAAATAGTTATCTCCAAGTTATAATGCCCTGTTCAATGTAATTTCAGTTTGTTCAATGTAAACCGCACTGATGCAGAATAGCGCAGTATATAAGAGAATGTAAATAAATAAATACTGCTTCCAGTAGAGTATCACATAAAATTTAAATTATTGACATAATTGTTCAGGTTATGACAAGGAAAGAGACCAGATTACACAGGTACACTAAAAAATTTTTTTTTTAAACTGCCTCTAATGTTTCGATTGATTTTTACGTTTTTTGGTGCGCTGAATCCAAATCTGGTAACCAATTTGCTCCATCACATACAGATTTTTTGCTACATTGGGTTAGCAGTTTGAGGTGAACGTTTCAGATTGAGTGCGATCGAGATAAAAGTTTCTTGGATGAATTCTTTATACTAATTGTTTAGTAGTTATCAAATAAGAATAAAGAAAATTGTAACAAGGCAGCACATAAGAATAGAGTAATGTCAACAAAACACACTGTGATGGTAGCAAAATTGTCTGCACTTAAAACAGCCACATACATGTGCACAAACATTGAGCATATAAGAGCGAGGTTAAACACAAAGCAAAGCAAAGAAATGTGCAAAAAATGTTGTACAGGTATGTATGTAAGAATAGAAAACGCAAACCGCACCATTGCAATACATGAAGACAAACACCCGATGGTGTGAAAATAAAATTCTAATAAATGAGATCCGACACTGTGGTAATAACTAGCAAATTTTTATTTCAAAGTTTAGTAAAAACACGATATTTGTCAACACAGTTTAGATTTTAAAGTCATTCTTGGGTCAATCAATCTCCTGGTGGGCCCGTTTCTTCTTCCCCCGAATGCTTCTCTTGGTGCGCTGCTTGGCGTATTTTTCATCTGGGGTTTCCCGCAGCAGCAACCAGCAGAAATCAGCCATCATAGTGGTGTTCCATCTTCCTTGGTACCTTCTCTCTGCGTCCTTGATGTCCTGGTGAAACCTTTCACCTTGTTCTTCACTGTACGCCCCCAGGTTTTCGGGAAAGTAGTTCACATGGGAGTGCAAGAAATGGACTTTCAGGCTCATGTTACAGCCTTGTTCTTTGAAGGCATTGAGCATCCTGGCAACAATATCCTTATAGTTCTCATCCCGCCTGTTCCCCAAGAATTTGAGAACAACATCCTTGAAGGAATCCCAGGCTTCTTTTTCCTTCTCAGACATCGTTTCAGCGAATGCTCCATCTGAAATGAGTTTCCTTATATCAGGGCCAACAAACACTCCTTCCTTTAGCTTTGCTTCAGAAAGTCGGGGGAACTTTGAGCAAAGGTACCGAAAGCATTCACCATCTTTTGGAAGGGACTTGATGAATTGCTTAATGAGACCCAACTTAATGTGGAGAGGTGGTAATAGAATTTTATCACGAGGTACCAAGCTCTCATGAAGAACATTTTTCTCACCGGGTCTCAAATACTCCCGAATTGGCCAGTCTTTTTCCCCCAGTGTAGGTCGCGGGCCCGGCTATCCCATAAGCAAAGGAAGCAGGGATATTTGGTGAAACCGGATTGCTGCCCTAATAGCATGGATAGAATTTTAAAGTCTCCACAAATCATCCACTTATGCTCATCATAACGAATCTTCTTTTTTTTTTTTATTGTCATTTTTATAAATTTTTACAACACAGCAACATAACACCAATACTAAACAACCATATACATCTATACAGAACAGACTCTTCCCCATCCCCCCTACTTCCACTGCCCCAACCCCCCTCCCCATCCCCCTCCCCCCCCCCCGTCTCCTCGTGCGCTCAGCATAGCATAATGACTCAATACCCATGGCGCACCCTATGGCCATAACTCCATACACCCTAGCAGAAGAAAAAGAAGAGAAAAAAACATGATCATAATCACACTCAACATCAACACGGCAGCACTCTGGCCTTAATAGCATAGTCATCTAAACATTGCCATTTTGACTTTGCGAGGACGGACAGATCCCTTTTCCCACCAAAAAGGGCCCCTTTCAGACAGTTCTGTCGATGCTGTTCTTTCTCATAGCCAGCATATACGCACAATAAATTCCACCAATACAGCACATCCAACTTTGTTGAGTCTTTCCAGCAGTTGACAATCAACTTAATGGCTACAGCCATCATAAAGTCAAACAAAAAAGCAGTGTCCTTAATTAGGGATATTCCTTCATCCATAGATCGAAGGATTACAGTCCTCCACGATACTTGTCCTTGTACTCCTATAATCTCTTGCATCTTGCACCAAACACTCCTCCAGAATACCCGAACATGCGGGCAGGCGAACATCATATGTTCCAAAGTACCAGGAGAAAACCCACAGGACCAACACGTATTTCTTACGGACGAATCCCACTTTGTAAGTTTAACCGGGGTGATGTATACTCTATGCGTAAAAAAAAAACAGCGCCTGCGTAATTGATGCCCCCCTAGATACCCGATTAACTCGCTCCCAAATTTTTTCCCACTGCACCTGCTGCATACTATCCCCCAACTCAAATTCCCATGCCTTGCCTGATCCTGACCCATTCCCGAGGGACATATCCCGTAAGAGCCCATAAAATTTGGAGGATGCACCCTTCAACCCCGCATGCTGTTCAGCCACCTCTTTTAATTTCCATTCCTCCTTCAACTCATCCGCACGGATATGAGCTTTAAATAAACAATGGGTTAATTGTAACCACTGAAAGTATAACCGTGCAGGTAACGCAAACTCTAGAGCCAGCTCCTCAAAGGACTTCCATCGCTGTCCCCGAGCAAGCTGCCCAATTTGCCAAATACCCCTATTTGCCCATTCCTTCCACAGCGTCAATTTATGCCCAATCTTAAACCTAATATTGTACCACAGTGGTTGAGGACCAGCAGGGGGGTCTTCCAAAAGCTGCCCCAATTCATGATACGAATGTTGGGTGGCCCGTATTACTCTACCCGCCTCAAAGAGTTCCGGGAGCCTCATACCGATTAGCAATGCTAACGGAATGGGAGCAACTAAGCGCTCTTCTACCCTTAGCCAAACCGGTTTCTCTCCCCTCGCCTCCGGTTCTACCCAACACGCACCTTGCTTAAGTCTAAACGCATGATGATACTTTCGAAAATCAGGAAATTGGACTCCACCCCCACTGGTTTTAACCTTCAATTTCCTGAGGGCAATTCTGGGTGGCTTACCTTGCCATAAAAAATTTGCTAACAACCGCTCTATTTCCCCGTAAAAATGTAAAGGAAGCTCAATTGGAAGCATTTCTAAGACATAGTTAACCTTAGGCATCAGAACCATTTTAATCGACTCTAACCTACCCCACCAAGACAAATGAAGTGGCGACCACTGAGCGGTAAAGGTCCTAATAGTATCTGTCATTGCCTTAACATTAAAAGCAATGACATCATCTACAGTTGTACCAAATAGGACCCCAAGATACTTAAAAGCACCCTGAGCCCAGACAAAGGGATGGTCCTCAACCAACACTTTCGCCATCCATCTGTTCATGGGAAACACCACAGATTTCTCCCAATTTATTTTATACCCTGATAACCGCGAGTACTTTGCGATAACATGCAACAATTCTCCAAGCGAAGAAGGCCGCAGAAACAGCAGGAGATCGTCCGCATAAGCAGAAACCTTAACTTCCAAATCCTGAATCTTAGTGCCCTGAATTCCCACGGCCTGACGGATCAACAACAAAAGAGGCTCCAAAGCGATGTTAAACAACAGTGGGGAAAGAGGACATCCCTGCCTAGTGCCCCGGTATAGAGGGAAAGAAGCAGATAACACCCCGTTAGCTAAAATTCTCGCCGACGGATGAGAATATAACATTTGAACATAACGAATGAATTGCTCCCCAAACCCAAACCAGCGTAACACTGAGAAAAGAAAGCCCCACTCCAACCTATCAAAAGCTTTCTCAGCATCCAGAGAAAGACCCGCCACTGGATCCGACAGATTTCCAGCGACCGACAATAGGTTCAATAGCAAACGTGCATTATCCGACGTCGCTCTCCCTTTAATAAATCCACACTGATCAGGGTGAATCAAATCCAACAGAGCCATTTCAATCCTCCGCGCCAGGATAGATGAGAACACCTTATAGTCCGCGTTCAACAAGGAAATCGGCCTGTAATTTTCAACCTTCACCGGGTCCCTTCCTGGCTTGCTCAAAACAACTACCGTTGCCTCACTGAAGGCTCCTGTAGCCGGCAGCTGAGCCTCCAGGCGCTCAAAATACTCCCTCATATAGGGGATCACCTCTTTACTGAATACCTGATAAAACTCCATTGGGATCCCGTCGGGACCTGCCGCCTTCCCCCTAGCAGCTGTTCGAATCACCTCCCCTATCTCCCCAACCGTGATGCGCTCATCAATCTCAGCAGCCTGCTTAACTGTAAGAGAGGGATGTTGCAGATGTTGTAGCAAAGAACGAAACTCCTCACCAACCATCTCTCCTTTGGAGGAATAGAGCTGTTCATAAAAAAACCGGAAGGCCTCCGCTATTTCTAGATCCTTGAGCAATAGGTCCTGCTGAACAGTTCTTATAGCCTCTATTTTCGCCTTTCCTTCACGCGGTTTCAAAGTACGCGCCAAGAGGCTACCCGCCTTATTCCTCTCAAAATAATAGCCAGATTGCTGCTGAGACAAATTTTGGACCACTTCAGCACTAAGAAGTTGGTTATATTGATATCTTAAGCGCTGCAACCGTACCAAAATACAGGCCTCCGACCCCCGCACCAGTAACCTTTCACCCGCCTTGATTTGGAGGTCCAAAGCCGCAAGCTTGGCTGCCTTTGCCCGGCGCTCCCGGATGGTATAACTCGTGATGTGCGCTCTACAAAAGGCCTTAAACCCCTCCCACCAAGCCCATCCCGCGGTAGCGTCTGGATGATTCAGATGAAAATACTCCTCAATGTTCTGCTGCATAAAGACTCGAAACTCCTCCTCCTCCAACAACGAGCGTCTGAAAAAGAAACCAGATCGCGGAGTACTATCAGGGGTTAGGGCCAACCGCATAGTAACAGCCGCATGATCAGAGACATGGGTAGCTAAAATCACCACTCTATCAATCACAGAGACTAATGATTGGGAAACTAAAAGATAATCGATGCGAGAATGGGATTTATGAGGGAGAGAAAAAAAAGAATACTCTCTCTCCACGGGGTGCATAAGCCTCCAAATATCCACGAGAGCGAAATCTCTCATTATGGAAAGTACCGTTGCTACGGCGCGGCCCTGCCGGTGGGGTTTAAAGGGTGCACAATCCAATAAAGGATCCAAGACAAGATTGAAGTCTCCTCCCACTACTAAATCATCCTGCACATATTCTTGTACCTCCTGCGCCACCCTCTGAAAAAAGGAAGCATCATCAATATTCGGTGCATAAAGATTAAATATTGCCAACCTCCTCCCCTGTATCTGCAAAAGCACGGCGGCCCAGCGGCCCTCTAGGTCTGCCCTCAAGCGCTCAACAGTGGGAGCCAAAGCCCTCCTAACCAAAGTTATAACCCCATTCTTTTTGGACCTAGTCTCAGAGTAGGCCACCACCAAATACTCCTTCGTTGCAAGTTTCAGAGCTTCAGAAGCCATTAATCGCGTTTCTTGTAGGAGAACTACATCAGCCTGCTCCTTTTTACAATAGAGGAGTATCTTTTTCCTTTTAATAGGATTATTAATGCCTTTCACGTTCAGGGATAGAAAATTAAGAGAACCTATGTTGCAAGGTGCAAGAGATACTCAGCCAGAGAACTGCCACAGCTAATAACAACAAACAGAAACAACCTTCTCTGCTAACATGATATAGTAAAACATGTAAATATATATTCAGCCATAGCGCACAAGGAGACATACACCCACCCCTACACAGGGATCTAAACGGGTGAGCCAGCTGTAACTGCAGCCGCCCTAGCTACCCGCCAACATCCTCAATCTTCAATTACTCCCCCTTCCACCCTGTTAATACCCCCCCAGCACCCCAACCAACTTACTATCTCTACAAAATAACACAAATTCCCCAAAAATAGTCAACCAGCCAGCGTTTGCCCCCTGTACAGATTCCCATAATACAAAATTAGTCACCAAAACAGCATATCAGATGCAGTTCAGTTTCCTCATCGCATGACCGCGGCCTCTTGCTCTTCAAGGAAGGCACGCAATGCAGATGGATCTTCAAACATCCGGGTCTGATTATGGAGGGTCACACGCATCGTAGCCGGGAAAAGTAAACCATACCGAGCCTGCAGGGCCTGCATCTGGGGTCTCAGGGCAAGCAGCCGCTTCCTCCGGTCAACCGTCGCCTTGTGAAAATCCGGGTAAAAAGCAACCTTTTTGCCTTCCAGCATAACATTGGGGAGCGCCCGAGCAGCAGCTAGGATCTGAACCGCCTGGGAGTGACGCAATGCACAAAAGATTATAGGCCTGGGGTGCTTCACCTGAGGGCCCGGGTGCGACGGTATCCGATGAGCCCTCTCGATCTCAAAGGGGAGCTCAAATTCAATCCTCAGCAATTTCGGAACTGTGGCTCTTAGGAAAGCTTTGATGTCGCTGCCTTCCGCTCCCTCCGGCACCCCAATAACGCGGACATTATTCCTGCGGGTTCTATTATTCAGATCTTCAAGGCTCCGCTCCAGATTTGCAATTCTTTTAGTGTTTGCCCCAACTTGCTTAAAACGCTCCTCATGGGCCGCCACCTTACAATCCAGACCGCTTAGTCGCTCAGCCAAAGAAGCAATTTGGTGCTTGAGTTCTTTCAACTCTGCGATATCCGCCTGCACGCCACTCAGGGTTTCCCCATTGACCGCCACCATCTCCCGCACTGCGCGGATCTCGGCCAACACCTCACGCAGCCCCGCAGGGCCCTCTCCACCACCCGCCATCTTTTGCGGGGAGGGCGGATCAGGTTTAGATCTTTTTGTTCCCGATCCCGTTGCCGCGCTGTAATCCAAACGCACAGGTTTGCTTGCCGACATTTCCCCCTCCAAGCTCGACTAGGAAACAGCAAAAGAAAATCCTCCGACGGGGTGCTAGGGAGCAGGATTGCGATCAAGGATGCAGAGCACAGGGCTTAGGCAGCCATCTTGAAACTGGCTAGCTCCGCCTCCATCATAACGAATCTTCTGAAGAATCAGGGCCAAATTCTCGTATTTTTCTTGGAGAATAACAGAGTGAGCAGTAGGAACTGAAGCGAATGTGTTGCCATTATGAAGAAGAACACCTTTTATGCTGTCTTTTGACGAATCAATGAACAGCCGCCATTCAGCAGGATCATACTTGAGTTTAAACTTTTCCATCACTCCGTATATATCGTTGCAAAATACCAAATCTTCCTCTTTGCTGAAATACTTCAAAAATTGTGTCTCGCGGTTGCGGTACCAATAAAAAGTTGTTCCTGGTGACAATAGATTTTTCTGTTTAAGCCGAGAACCTAGCAGTTGGGCAGCATCTTTTGGGAGTCCTAAATCCTGGACTAAATCATTCAATTCAGCTTGAGAGAAAAGTTCAGGTTTCGGATCTGGTTCAGTTTCAAACTTGGAAGTACTGGACTCATCGGGAAAAGCCATCTGATGAGTCTCATCATGATCAGAACCGTCCACACAAATATGATCCAAAGATTTTGGTGGTTCAGGCACAGGTACTTCGTTGCTATGAGGCATAGGCCTAATTGCTGAGGGAAGGTTGGGGTAACTTATTACGTTCTTATTTTTTAAGTTGTATCCCTTCACAATGCAAGAGCAAAAATAGCAGTCACTGCTGTGGTCTCTTTGTTCACGCCACATCATAGGTATTCCGAAACGAAATGCTTGTTTTTTACCTTTCATCCATAAGCGTAGATCTTCCTCACATGTCTTGCACACTTTGTGAGGAGCCCACGGTTTATTTATTTATTTATTTATTTATTTATTTAACATTTATATACCGCATCTTCCAAAGTTCAGTTGCGGTGTACAATTAACAACAATTAACAAAGCGCAGTTTGTTTTACATAGAACGTCATAACTTTTACATAGAACATCATAAATTAAACAAACACAGTTTAATAAACAAACAGTCTTGATCGCCTAACTTCAAACCGAAATAGGTGAAATATACTTTTTTAATAAATGCAGAAATGTTCCTCTGCCGCTTTTTCACGGTATATTCCCCACAAATAAAACAAAAACTGTCCGGAGGGTTGACGCAACCTCTGGCTCTGTGAGCCATCACAAATACACAGCACTGCAAACTACAACTGTAGTGAACCACTTCGGAATAAAGCTGGATTACGACTGAGCAAACAAAAGGTAATAATGAACTTGCAAGAAACTGAAATTTGACAGGAACGTTCATGTCGCAACCACCGTGTTTGAGCGAGCGAGCGAACGAGGCGAGGCGAACAGGAAAGAACATGCGCCAGCGCGAGTACTGGATTTAGCCCCTCGCCTCCCAATTGTCCTGTTAATGTATAAAATGAATACAAAACACTCTAAAATATCATGAGGGAGTGTTTCTAGTTAGTTAACCATTACAACCTCTATTTTGGGCCACGAAAATAAACTGCAGTCGGCTAAAAAGAAATTATGTGAACATTCCTTATATGGGTAAGAAATCTAATTTCGCAAGAAAACGTGACGTGATGGAACATTTTGGCTATTTTTTCTGGATTCAGCACCCCAAAATCTATAGGAATCAGTTGCAAAACTGGAGGCAGTTTTTTGGTAGTGTACCTGTGTTATAAGCATGTACATTAGTTTTCATATTGTGGCAGTCACCTGAAGATGAAAGGAATTCAGCCCCTGGCTAGTAAATACGCCCATGCAACAAATTGCAGAGACAAACGGCCAGAGAAGGGCTGTGCTGTAATCCAAGGCCATTTGTGCCTCTGTAGCCCACGGGAGGGGCTGCCCCCTTTCCCTTTCACTTCTTTGTTCTCTTTGTTAAGTTTCTGGTTTCGATTCTGGTTCTGTAGGGGGAAGGGATAGCCCCTTACATAAGGGAATATGATTTGGCAGGCACCCAAGGGAGCACCAGTCAGAAACCTGAACGTAGGTATGAACTGATGGTATGAACTGAGTATATAAAGATTGTACAGCCCCTGACTTGGGGCTCAGAGGTTTTGGAAATTATTCCTCTGGGTCTGTGCTAGCACAATAAACTTTGGCTTGTATTCCCACAAGACTCCGGGTGTCCTTTCCTGACTCTTTCGCCCAGGGGTGGCCCAAGGGGGGTGCGGGGCCATGTGCAGAGACTCGGTGTGGGCCTCATTTGCATAAGGGGCCTCATTTGCACATATATTTGCATAATGTTACCATACACTAACTTTTAGTAAACATGCCCTCCTCATCTGCCCATTTCCAGTCCTAGCACCCCCCCATTGCCCATTACCAGTCCTAACATCCCCATCAGTCCATCTCCAGTCCTAACCCTCCCCATCAGCCCATTTCCAGTCCTAGCCCCCCATAGCCCATGGGAAATCCCATCAACCCCAGCGGGCTTAACAGAGCCGTGAAAGAAACTCTCTCTTCGCGACTCTGAAAGCTGGCACCGAGAGACTTGATGCAATGAGGGCTTTGCCGGGCAGGAGGTGGGGCCGCGGGACATTTGATTCCGGCGGCAGTGGCAGCAGCAGTAGCCAGTTGTTTTTTTTTTAATTTTAAATTGGGCTTTTAATTAAGAATGTTGTTTGTGCGGGGCCCCCTGAAATGCGGGGCCCTGTGCAAACAACATTCTTGCTCAATGGACGGGCCGGCCCTGCTTTCGCCGCAGCAATACGAATAGAAAAATCATGATTTTCGGTCTGCTCCAGAGCCAACTAACCAACAGCACATACTTGGATAATTTTAGTCAATCACCATTCATAAACTTCCTTATTGTTATGTGTGAAGGTACTGCAAGACACACTGGAGCCAATCTGGGAGGGGGATAAGGTCAAGGAGGGGTCACCAATAGTCATTATGAGGCACTTCAGCCAATCATGCTGCAAATCCTTGACAAGCAGCCAAAGAAAAGTGTCCCTGTCTTAGTTATGCAAATAGAAGACACAAAATAAGGGTTCTATATTCAGTCTCCAAAAGAGAAATAGTGTCCACATGGGATTCTTTATTAGAACCATTGTCAAAATACGTTTGGTCCGCAATGCGGCTTCTTATATTCGTGAAACAGGTGATCTGTTGACCAAACTTAGGGTTTTGGATAAAACTGAACTTTCGATTATATTAGTTACTATGGATATAGTGTCACTGTATACAAACATTCCACAAAGGGCAGCTATAGACACCACCACCCAATTTTTACAAGAAATAAACATATCTGGGAATCAAAGATCTTTCTTGATTTAATTCCTACGTTTGGTGTTAGAGCATAACTATTTTTTATTTAGTGATCATTATTACCATCAGATTCATGGTGTAGGCACGGGGGCCACTGTGGCCCCCCTCAGTGGCTTGTCTGTACTTCAGGCATTTGAAGAGGATGTGGTTCAAGGTTTCTGCCTACTAGCCTCAGGTGATCTTATGGGTCAGGTTTATTGAGGATGTATTTTTTATCTGGTAAGGCACTGAACCAAGTTTCCTTCAATTCGGGGACAAGTTATGTGTATTACCGTATTCCTCCAAGGCTTTAAAGTTAAAGAAATAATAAGGAAACTCGGGGTATTCTGGAGATACACCCGGTTTTTAGACAGGGGTTATGGTTCGCTTTTAGTAGGAGCCATAATCTGAAAGATCTACTGGTTTAGACCCGACCTAGACCAATTAGAATAGATTCTCCAGGGGGCCATGTTAAATGCAGCAGATGTGTCATATGTGATTATGCATTGGAGATGTCGGTCTTTGAACAGCCCACTCTGAAACGTCCGTTCATTTTACATCATCGAACTTCATGTACTAGTAAGGGAGTAATCTGTGTGATTTCACGCCCTTATAATAAATGATATATAGGACACACATCTCGCAAATTTAAAACAAGGATTATTGAACATCTTTCAGCCCTTCATAGAGGGATCATTATTTATTTATTTATTTATTTATTTATACATCTCTTCTATACCGCCACTTCCAGCGATCAGTGGCGGTTTACAAGTAAACAAAATTTAATAATAGCATGCTATTATTTTACATAGAACGGGTTTAGAAACTATTTTACATAGAACAGGTTTTGAACTATTTTACATAGAACATTTTAGTAAAAAGAACAGTAAATACAAAGAATAGTAAATAGAGAACAAGGGTTTTTACATAGAACAAAATTATAAACATAAACATTTAACTATTAAATTGCAACTCAATAATACAATGAAATAACTGGCTATCAATAGTAAATCATCGGCAATGGAATATATTACATTAATTATACTTATTCACATTTTGCTTTCAAAGGGAAAGTTTAATTAGGTGAACAATGTGAATGAGTGAAGGGTTTTATGCCTGTCTAGGTAGGGTCAGTGAGTGACTGCTGATCAGAAGTTTTCTCTGAGTTAGGGTTATCTTCCTTGTGGAGGTTATAGTAGTATAGGGTGAATAGGTGGGTTTTTAGATTTTTTCTAAATAATTGAAGATCCTTAATTTCTCTGATTTCAGCTGGTAGGTTGTTCCATAACATAGGAGCAAAGTATGAGAACGCTGAGTTGCTTGTTTTTTGACTTGTTTTTCGGATAGAATCAGGTACTTGTAGCATGTGAAGGTTAATTCTTCTTCTTGATCTGTTTTCAAGCGGGATGTTGATAAGAGTGGATAAGAAGGAGGGAGCTATATTGTTAAAAATCTTAAAAGTATTGATTAAGGATTTGTAGGTGATTCTGCATGATACTGGAAGCCAATGGAGAGAATAAAGAATCGGAGATATATGATCTGTTAATTTTGCTTTGGAGATAATCCTTGCGGTGACATTTTGAGCTAATTGAAGTGAGTGGATATTTTTCTTTGAGGTCCCTTGAAGAATACCATTACAGTAGTCTAAATGTGGTGTAATGAGTGTTTGTACTATGGTTCTGAAATCAGTGTTGTCTAGTAATGGTCTAAGTTGTTGGATTGTCCTTAGTTTGAAATAGATTGTTTTTACAGTTAGTTTTATATGTTTGGAGAGGTTGAGGGTCTTATCAAGAGTGACTCCCAAGTATTTGATCTCATCTTTAACAGGGAGAGAATTATTGCCAATGTTGATTTCCATTGGAGGGGTGAAGCTTGTGTTTCTTGTTATAAATAAAGCTTCGGTTTTTTTAAAATTAATAGACATGTTAATAGATTTCAGCCACAGCTCAGCTTCAGCGAGGCAATGACAAATGTTGGAGTAATCTGGGTTAGACACATCAAATGGTGAGTACAACATAATGTCATCTGCGTAGATGTGATAATTAATTTTGAAACGTTTAAATATGGAACAGATAGGTTGAAGATAGAGATTGAACAATAGGGCTGATAGGGCAGAACCTTGAGGGATGCCCTGCTCTTGCGGAAAAGGGGATGATGCATTTTGGTCAATTTGAACATATTGTGTCCGGTTAGTAAAATAAGATATGAACCATTCAAGAGTTTTATCTTTGATGCCTAGTTGAGAAAGTCTTGAAATGAGCGTGGTATGGTTTACAGTATCAAATGCCGAGGAGATATCAATGAATATGAGAATGAAGGCTTGCTTGGTGTTATCAATACCTCTTATGATTGTATCAAATAGTGCCGTCAGGAGCGTTTCTACACCATGGTGTGGTCGAAATCCATATTGATGATCATCTAATGGAACCGTGGAGTCTATATAATCTTGTAGTTGTGTTTGCACAATCTTTTCAATAATTTTGGCGAGGAATGGAATACTTGCAATGGGACGATAAGATGTAGGGTCATTGCTGTCTAGAGTTTTGTTTTTTAACAACGGACGGATAGCTGACTTCTTGAGGGCATCTGGTATACATCCTTGTTGAAGAGATTGATTTACTATGTTCAGTATGTCTGTGGCAAGTTCTGATTTTGTTGATTTTATCCATGCCACTGGGCAAGGATCAAGAAGAGAAGTAGTTGTATTTAGGTTGGAGATTGTTTGAAGGAGCATCTTGTTGCTAATAGGATGAAAGGCTTTCCATTCCTGTAAGTTATTATCTGAGATAGGTAGATTAGGTGGGGTGAATTGGCTGTTAAGTTTAAGTTTATTTGCAAAGTGGTCAGCAATTATTTGTGGGTTAATACAAATTTTGTGAGAATTGTTTGATGGGGATTTGGTTAAAGATTTGACAATCTCAAATAGTTCTCTAGGACGGTTAATGGATTTAGATAACGTTTTAGAGTGATATTGTCTTTTAGCGTTATTAATCGCATCCTTGTAATTCTTGAGTAGTGAGAAGTATTTTATTCTGAGTTCGTGAGTTTGTTTCCTTCTCCATGTGGATTCTGCTTTTCTAAGGCTTTTCTTAAGGGTTGCAAGTTCACTGGTATACCATTTTTCATCTTTTCTCGTTCTGTGTCGAGACTTTGGTGGGTCTGATTCTGATGCTGATCGAATAATGGAATTCCAGTTTGATATCGCATCATCAATGTTATTGATAGAAGGATCTAATCTGGGAAGAACTGATTCAAGAAACTCTTCTCTGTTGAATGGTCGAAATCTATGAACTTGTTGTAGATTGACAGGGGAAGGTTTAGAGTGTTGTTGAAAGAGAAAAGAAAACCTAATAAGATAATGATCCGACCAGGGGACTTGAGCTGTGGAAGGTGAGACATAATGAGGTGACGTATAATAATATGTAGGGATGAATATTAGGTCGAGAGTGTTTCCTCTAGTATGAGTTGGTTGGTTAACTGCTTGCTTGAATCCCATCTCTTCCATCGCTTCTAAGAAAGATGTTTCAAGATTGTTAGGTAGAGATGGTAGGTTGAAATCGCCTAGCAATATAAGTGGTTTCCTTAAAGTAGAATTGCAAGCTGATTCAAGTATGGAGTCAATATTTTGGTTAGTAGCAGTAGGGGGTCTGTATATCAAGCAGATTGCTATGTCCTTATTTTCAATTTTGAGTATATTTGTGTCATCACGGTTTTCACATAAAGTAGGGGATAACCCAATATTAGATTTAGCTAGTATAAGAACACCTCCACCTCTTGTACGTTTCCTATTGCAAGTGAAGATGGAATATCCTTGCACTTTTAATTGGTTTAGCAGGACTGAGTCGGATTCTGTTAACCATGTCTCAGTAATGCAT
This sequence comes from Ichthyophis bannanicus, assembly GCA_033557465.1. Lineage (NCBI taxonomy): Eukaryota > Metazoa > Chordata > Amphibia > Gymnophiona > Ichthyophiidae > Ichthyophis > Ichthyophis bannanicus. The sequence continues at coordinate 26,414,880 of CM066035.1, forward strand.
AGGATGTCAGGGTTTTCTGTATTAATTATATCAGTTATGATGGGTGTTTTATTTCTAACTGACCTGGCATTGATGAGGATGAAGGAGATGTGAGTGTAGGAATTGCCAACATTTATGTGGTTGATGTTAGAGTCTGTCTTTATCTGAATTAGTCTGTGGTAATTTATCTTAGAATTTCTTGGAAATAGCTGTTGGGGGTTATGGTTCTGATGATGAGCGATAACATGGATGTGAGAGTATTCTGGGAGGTTCAAATGTGGTGTGAAGGCATTAGCAGGGAGGGGGTGGAAAGAAAGAAGCAGGCTGACAATGTATAAGGTAAGATTCAAAATCAACAAGAACATCTTCTTACAGTTCATGTTGGAACCTCAGATGGTTGAAACGAATTGAAAGGAACTGCTGTTAGTAACAAGTTTTAAGGAAATGATATCTACTGGCAACAGTAATAATTGAGTAAGTATTAATGGCAACAGTTACAAGTGTACATCCATTAACAGCAGTAACTGAAAAATTGCTACTAGTAGTAGAATTACAGGTGTGGCAATTACTGTCAACAGTATTAACTGAGTAGCTATTACTGGGGATAATATTTATACTGGTAACAGTAATAGTTAGGAGCTACTAAGAAACTAATATTGGCAACAGTATAACAATTGGGTATCTACTGGCGACAGTATAATATTGGCAACAGTATAATAATTGGGTATCTACTGGCGACAGTATAATATTGGCAACAGTATAACAATTGGGTATCTACTGGCGACAGTATAATATTGGCAACAGTATAACAATTGGGTATCTACTGGCGACAGTAGTAAATTAAGGAAACTGCTACATAGAAATGGAATTATGATGTGACATCTACTGACGACAGTATACGCTAACAGGACAATTACTAGCAACAGTAATTATAAAGATTGTTAAGGATAATGTACAATGGGGAACTAAAGCGGCTGATTAAAGCTTTACTGAATTAATAGGTTAAAATAGACAAAATAGACATTAAAACCCCGTTGAGTCACTATAATCAGATCGATTGTGCGTATACTTGCTGTGACTGAGGAAGAGACTGTTCTTCGCCTGTCGTGCCACCGCCTAAGGGCCACGCCAAAGGGCCCTCTTGCGAGGCCCTCAGGCGCGGGCCCGCAAGGCGCGGGCGCGCTTGCCTGCGGCAGCTCTTAAGCACTCCTGTGCTTCCTCCCACGGCCCGGATTGCTTAGAGTCAGGAGTTTTGTTAAAAAAAAGGAGAGGAAGAGGAAGGCTGTGTGCCTGCTAAAGAGCTGCAGAGGAGTGCTTTGCCTCCCCCTCCCCCCCCATCTGACGAATCAAAGTGGGATTTTAGGAGGTTAGCCTCCCAGCTCCCGAACCGACGTTGGATGAGAAGCTGGTAGAAGGCACGGCGTGCTGTGAGGGAGCTGGTTTGTTTGATCATTGGCAAACAATGGGACATGACTTGAAAGATCTCCGTTGTTGTATTCTTGAACTGATTATAGTAGTGGGTGGTGGGTCTTTATCACAATGATTACTACAGAGAGAACAATCATTTATTTTTATGTGAGACACAGTCAGCCCCAGGGATCTCAATGGTGCAGTGGAATGGCACTGATTCTATTGAACTTAAATCTGTCTCTTGATGTATTTTCTGAGGGGCTGGTTAGTGACATAGGGGAGCTGTAATTATATGATTAATGTACATAGATATATGTACATGATCCACTGCTTGCCCCAGGACAAGCATTGTGGAAACTGTGTGCCTTTTTGGGAACATGCCAGGTACTTCTGACTTGGATTGGTCACTATTGGAGACAGGATACTGGGCTTGATGGACCTTGGTCTGATCCAGAAAGGCATTTCTTATGTTCATATATATATATATGTATATACATACATTTAGTTTCACTTTTATGTATATCTCAGGTAGTGGACAACCGAGACATAAACAAAGAGAGTGTTTTTTCCCTATAGGAGCAAAAAGTGAAGATGATCTGAAACATTTGCTTCTCACAATCAAAGAACATAGTCTCAAAATGGGCCTGCACCTTAATGTAAAGGAGACAAAGATCATGACAACTGGCATAATCAACAGGTTCATCGTTGAAGGAGAAGAAATTGAAATCGTGAACAACTTTAACCTACCTGGATCAACTATCAATAAAGAAGCAACAAGCAGTCAAGAAATCAGACGACGCATTGCTCTTGGCAGAATGGCTATGAAAGACCTAGATAAGATTCTCAAGAGCAGAGATGTCTCTCTCCATACAAGCCATGGTATTTTCAATAACATCATATGGATGTGAAAGCTGGACAGTGAAAAAGATAGACAGGAAGAAAATTGATGCCTTTGAATTATGGTGCTGGCAGCGAATACTGTGTATACCATGGACTGCCCGAAGAACAAACCAGTCGGTACTAGAGAAGATAAAACCTAAGCTTTCTTTAGAAGCCTAGATGACAAGACTTCGACTTTCATACTTTGGACACATCATGCGAAGAGAGAGATCATTAGAGAAAGACATCATGCTTGGCAAGATAGAAGGTCAACGCAAAAGAGGAAGGCCAGCAATGAGATGGATCGATACAATAACAGCAGTTACGGGTACCAGTCTGTCAACAATGAGCCGCCTGACTCAAGACCGAACACAATTTAGGATAGCTATCCAGAGGGTCGCCATGAGTCGACTCCGACTCGACGGCACTTAATAACAACAACAAGGAGCAAAGAGATGTGTGTTATTAGTGGGCGGAATGTGAGAGCTTGTAATTGATTGGAAGAGGTAGTGAGCACAATGCTTTGATTGGTTTCTAACATGAAATAGATTTATGGTTAGGAGTTTTTTTGATTGATTAGCAGTGATGAATGAATCATAGATGATTGGATTTTATTATGTCAGAGAAGGATGATTGAAAGAGGTATGTTCATGAGAGCAGTATGTAATTGGTTGGTAGTAATGGGTGGACAGAATATGATTGATGGAGGAGTGACCATAGTTTGATTGGCCTTTAACATATAACAGTTCTGTGATTGGAGAATTTTCTTGAAGGGTATGATTTGCTAGCAGTGATAAATGAAGTATAGAGAATTGGTTGTTAGTTTGCTAGGGACTGGTGTTTGGAAGATTTTTGTGAATGAGAGTGCCATGGGATTGGTTGTTCCTTATCGTCCCTCCAGTCCAGTTCCGGAACCTCTGGGTTTAGCATCTCCTCCGGCAGCTTGGGGACTGAGTATGTCATCATTTTGATGACACTGGTATAAATAGCTCAGGACCGCCTCTCCGTTCCAGTAGTCTCAGTCTCCAAGCAGCTGGAGAGGTGGTGAGCCTGTAGTTCAGGACTCACTTGAGGACAACTAAGGAGAGTTGTGAGTTAGAGGTTTTAGCTTAGAGTCAGGAGTTTGGTAAAAAAAAGGAGAGGATGAGGGAGGAAGGCTGTGTGCCTGCTGGAGAGCTGCAGAGGAGTGCTTTGCCTCCCCCCCTCCCCCCCATCTGATGAATCAAAGTGGGTTTTTAGGGGGTTGACCTCCCGGCTCCCGAACCCACGTTGTTGGGTGAGGAGTTGGTAGAAGGCACGGTGTGCTGCGGGGGAGCTGGTTTGTTTGAATACCGGTGATTAAAGCAGCAATTCCATCTTCTCTGCCCCAGCGCCGAAGCATCGATTCTGGATGAGCGTGGGAAGAGGATCGCGACAAGAAAACTGGGTTCTTTGGGAAGCTGCGGTGACAGAGGTAAGAGGCAGAGAGGACTGCCTGTTACACTGTTCAACAGCCAAAATGCTTTGGCCACGAAAGCAGCTGATCTAAACTAATTTAAGGCTGATGAACACAGAAATCATAATGAAAATAGCTGATTAGGTCTGGTTGCTAAGATATATGCTATTAATTAGTCATTAGGGGCCATTAACTGTGTATTATGCAACATCTGTGTGAGATTGTGTAATCTCTACTTGCAACCAATAGAAATATCTGTCCAAAACCAGATGATGCAATCAGTATTTAAATTTGCATCACTTGACAGTATAAATCTTAAGGTGTATTAGTCACAGAAAATTAAAAATTAATTATTTTGCATTATTTTTATGCCAATAGGTCAATCACAACGTATTCAGCGATGCATCGTACTTGTGTTAATAATGCAGATAATTTCTGCTATATTTGTGGTGAAGTGACTTTTACATCACGAAAACGGAATATGACTGTGGCGGTAAGAAAGCCTACAACTTATATTTTGGCTGCAGAATAGGAGATCAGGATAAGAGCTGGGCGCCACACATATGCTGCAATACATGTGCAACAAATCTCAGGCAATGGGTGAATGGGAAAAGGCAATCAATGCCTTTTGCATTTCCAATGATCTGGAGAGAGCCCACGGATCACGTCAGCAATTGCTACTTCTGCATGGTTCCTCCAATTCAGAAAGGCATATCCAGAAAGATTAAGTAGACCGTGCAATATCCAAACATTCCATCTGCAATACGCCCAGTGCCTCATGGAGAAGTGTTGCCAATTTCCAAAATGTCAGAATCATTATCATTAGAATCAAGTGAGGAAGAGGAAGAAGTTTGTAGTCATGAACCGTCAACCTCTCGTGACCCAGAGTTTCTTCTGGCCACTACTAATGAGCCACACCTCATAACGCAAGGTGACTTGCACGACCTTGTCAGGGATTTGGATCTCCCGAAGAATAAAGCTGAGCTTTTGGGTTCCAGACTACAGCAGTGGAATCTTCTGGCTGGTGACGTTCAAATTTCTTTTTTCTGGGACCGTCAGAAAGACTTGGTGTCAGTCTTTTTCAAAGATGGTGATCTTGCTGCATGCAACAACGTAAAAGGTTTAATGGCATCTCTCAATATCAATTACAATGCAGATGACTGGAGGCTCTTCATTGATTCATCAAACGCAAGTCTTAAAGCTGTATTGCTGCATAATGGCAATTTATTTATTTATTTTCTCTTATATACTGTGCTATTCTGCATCAGTGCGGTTTACATTGAACAAACTGAAATTACATTGAACAGGGCATTATAACTTGGAGATAACAACTTTAGAAACATAGAAACATAGAAATATGACGACAGAAAAAGACCACATGGCCTATCTAGTCTGTCCTTCCATAACAACTACAACAGTCCACTTTTTGCCTTTAGAGATCCTCTGTGTTGGTCCCATGCTTTCTTGAATTCAGTTACTGTCCTCATCTCTACCACCTCCACTGGGAGACTATTCCACGGATCCACTACTCTTTCCGTAAAGAAATATTTCCGCATATCACTCCTGAATCTATCTCCCTTCACCCTCATCCCATGTCCCCTCGTAGCAGAACTTGCTTTCAATTGAAAGAGGCTCTCTCCCTGAACATTTATGCCACGGAGGTATTTAAACATCTCAATCATATCACCTCTATCCCGCCTTTCCTCTAAGGTGTACATATTAAGATCCTTAAGTCTGTCCTCATATGCTTTATAATGAAGCCCATTAATCATTTTGGTAGCAACCCTCTGCACCGACTCCATCCTGTTCACATCCTTTTGAAGGTGCGGTCTCCAGAATTGCACACCATACTCCAAATGAGGTCGCACCAAAGACTTATACAGAGGCATTATCACCTCCTTTTTTCTGCTAGCCATTCCTCTCCGTATGCACCCAAGCATCCTTCTAGCTTTTGCTGTCGCCTTTTCCACCTGTTTAGCTACTTTAAGATCATCAGACACAACCACGCCTAGGTCCCGCTCTTCTTTAGTGGACAAAAGTACTTCACCTCCTATACTGTATTGCTCCCTTGGATTGCTGCAGCCCAAATGCATGACCTTACATTTTTTAACATTAAATCCCAGCTGCCAAATTCTAGACCATTCTTCAAGCTTAGCTAGATCCCTCCTCATGTTATCTACCCCTTCCTGGGTGTCTACTCTATTGCAGATTTTGGTATCATCCGCAAAGAGGCAAACCTTACCCGACAGCCCTTCCGCTATATCACTAACAAAGATGTTAAAAAGAATTGGACCAAGGACAGATCCCTGGGGCACACCACTGGTAACATCCTTCTCCTCAGAGTGAGCTCCATTTACTTGTACTCTTTGTCGCCTCCCACCCAACCAATTTCTAACCCAAGCAGTAACTTTAGGGTCCATCCCTAGGGTGCTCAGTTTGTTTATAAGTCGCCTGTGAGGAACAGTGTCAAAGGCTTTACGGAAATCTAAATACACCACATCTAGAGCTCTCCCTCGGTCCAACTCCCTGGTCAACCCAGTCAAAAAAATCAATCAGATTTGTCTGACAAGACCTGCCTCTGGTGAATCCATGCTGCCTCGGATCCTGTAATCCGCTGGACTCCAGAAACCTCACTATTTTCTCTTTCAGCAGCGTTTCCAATAATTTACTCACCACCGAAGTTAAACTAACCGGCCTGTAGTTTTCAACCACATCCTTACTTCCGCTTTTGTGTAAAGGCACCACATGAGCCTCTCTCCAGTCCTTTGGCACCACTCCTGACTCCAACAAGGCATTGAAAAGGTCAGTCAGTGGAGCTGCTAGAACGTCCCCAAGTTCCCTCAGTATTCTAGGGTGTATCCCATCCGGTCCCATCGCTTTGTCTACTTTAAGTTGAGCTAGTTTCTCACGAACAAAGTCTTCTGAAAATAGTTCAAGATGTCCCTCGCTTCTGTTCTTATTTGTGGGTGTTTTCTGAGGTCCTGCTCCTGGTTCTTCATCTGTGAACACAGAACAAAAATATTTGTTAAGCAATTCCGCTTTATCCTTATCAGCTTCTACATATTCCCCCCCTGCACCCTTGAGTCTGACAATACCACTTTTGCTCTTCCTCTTCTCACTAATATATCTGAAAAATGTCTTATCCCCCCATTTTAATGCATTGGCTATTTCCTCCTCCTTTTGAATCTTTGCCTTCTTGACTACTTTGCTAGCTTCTCTAAGTTTTTCCAAATACAGATGCTTGTCTTCTGCTCTCTGTGATCTCTTGTATTTCATGAAGGCCTCCCTCTTTTTCTTCACTTTTTCAGCTACTTCCTTCGAAAACCATAGCGGTCTCCTGTTCCTTTTGCCTTTATTTACCATTTTAACAAAAAGGTTGGTTGCCCTTAAAATACCCCCTTTCAGTTTTGCCCACTGTTTTTCTACATCCTCCAGCTGTTCCCATCCCACTAACGACTCCCTGAGGTATTGGCCCATCTTCGCAAAGTTAGTCTTCCTAAAGTCTAAGATCCTCACCTTGGAATGGATTCTAACAGCCCTAGTCCTAATACTGAACCACACCATCTGGTGATCACTGGAAGCAAAATGATCTCCCACTACAACATCAGAAACACTTTCACCATTGGTAAGCACCAAGTCCAGTATGGCCCCTTCACGTGTGGGGTCTGTTACCAATTGCCTGAATAGTTCTCCCTGTAGAGAATCCAGGATCTCCTTACTTCTAGATGATACTGCAGCAGGAATGTGCCAATCAACATCTGGCATATTGAAATCTCCTATCAGTAGCACTTCCCCTTTCTTAGCAATGCTGCGTATGTCTTCAATTAACTCTCTGTCCACCTCTTCCTCTTGTGAGGGAGGTCTGTATATCACTCCAATGCAAATAGATTTCTCTTTCCCTCTTTCTAGTTTAACCCACAATGCCTCCTCTCTCCCTTTTAAGCTCTGTAATTCCAAAGCTTTAATAGTAGTTTTTACATATAGTGCCACTCCTCCTCCTCTTCTTCCTACCCTGTCCTTCCTGAATAAAGTATAGCCAGGTATAGTTACATCCCAGTCATTGTTTTCTGTGAACCATGTTTCTGTAACTGCCACTAAATCCAAGTCAGCCACTCCCACCAAAGCTTCAACCTCAGGGATCTTATTTCCCATGCTACGGGCATTAATACACACTGCTTTCCATATGTTACCCCTGTTACCCATTTCCATAAAGGTATTTAATGTATCACCTACCTGGGGGCTTTCACTTACCTGGGGGCTTTCTTCACCCATCCCCAAGGATGGGTGAAGAAACATGGGCTATGGAGGGTTAAGTGGCTTGCCCAAGACCACAAGGAGCAACTGTGGGACTAGAAACCCCAGTCCTTCCGGCCCAAGGTTGCTGTCCTCTAGTGGGATTTGAACCCCCGACCTTCCGGCCTGAAGTACCTTGCCCCAACCACTAGGCCACTCCTCCACTCCACTCCATCAATTCCTATTGGCCATGCAGCTTTTATGAAAGAGACTTATGTCAATATGAAACAACTTTTGAAATGTATAAACTATAATCGACATCTATGGTCAATCTGTGGTGACTTCAAAGTGGTCGCCCTCTTGCTTGGACTTCAGGGTGGTGCTGCTTCCTGTGTGAATGGGATAGTTGTGCTAGAGATTGTCATTTCGTCAAAAGGGACTGGCCACTCCATCAGTCACTGGATCCTGGAAGCAAAAATGTTCTGTTTCCAGCACTTGTAGACAGCAACAACATTTTGATGCCTTCCTTGCACATCAAGTTTGGACTAATGAAAACTTTGTCAAGGTGATGGATAAAACTAAATCTGCTTTCAGGTATCTTAGTGGTAGATTTCCTAGACTGAGTGATGCCAAAGTTAAGGAAGGAGTTTTTGTTGACCCTCAGATTCGTGCACTTCTTCAAGATGACGAATTTCTTTGTTTATTGTGTGGAAAGAAAAAGGCTGCATGGATAGTATTTGAATCAGTGACGCAAACTTTTCTTGGAAACAACAACGCAAATAATTATCAAGAAATTGTTCAAGATCTCAAGGCATACAAAAACCTTGGTTGCAACATGTCCTTAAAGATTCATTCTCTACACGCTCATCTAGATTTTTTCCCACAAAATTGTGGAGCAGTAAGTGATGAACATGGAGAACGATTTCACCAAGACATTGCAGCCATGGAAAAGAGGTATCAGGGTAAATGGAGTCCACCAATGCTTGCAGACTACTGCTGGACAGTGACAAGGGATATTCCATTGCTTCAGTACAAGAAACAGATCGGGAAGAGTCGTGAAGCCACTGAATGAGAACAAAAGTTGCTAGAATATACTTACAAATGTTCTTAATGAAAGTTAAATTACAGACATAATTACTACTCTGTTTCTTCTAAGTACGTTTATGAACTTTATTTTATAAAACATGCTTGTTATTGTGCAAAGTTTCATTTGTAATAAGATTTTGATTTACATCTAAGGATTTAGGCTTGATTTTCACCATACATAGTGGTAAAATGTAAATTCTTCAACATATCATAGAAACAGGAGCTAATTGACCAATTTCACTATCATATTTGAATTCAGCATATCAAATTCATTAAGAAATAGCACATTTAATTTCTGAAGCAAACAATTTTTGAAAATTTGTAGAACAGTGGAGGATCCGATTGGGGCAAGTAGTTCTTCGCAATCGCGGGGATCGCCAAGTGTGAGTGAGGCCTGACCGCGTAGTTGCCGCGCAGGAAACGGAGCTGGCAGGTTTTTTTTTTTTTTTAAATTCTTTATTTTCATTTTATAACAACATAGGAAAGGAAGACATACAGCTAAAAGACAGATACATAACGTGTAATACATACACCAAAGTAAACCGCTACCACCCCCCTCCCCCCTGCTTCTTCTCTAGAAAACTAATCATACCCGAAGCGGGCGTGTACTTACATTATTGTGTTACGAAACCTAACGGTGATCTGAAACATGATGAGTGCACATTATACAGGCATGTTGGAGCAATGAGCAGATTGTACATAATCATTAAGCATCTGCCATTTAGACAAGCGAGAGTGAGATTGGGCATGGGGAAAGGCTCTCCGAGGTGTCTGCTCATATTTGCTATATAAGCAGACAAGGTTCCACCATTCATTGGCAGTAAGTCTAGAGCTATCCTTCCAATTCCTCGTGATTAAGCATATGGCTATACCCAGCATGAAATCGAGGAGAAAGCGACCCTTCTTAGGAAGAGAGGGGACCTCCGCCACAGAGCGGAGTCCCACAATCTTCCAAGAGAGAGGTTCGTGAAGGTGTAAGATATATTGAATACAACCCCAGACCCGCCTCCAATAAACCTGTAGTTGAGGACATTCATAGATAACATGAACGAGGGTGCCCACAGCAGTATGGCAAGACCAACACTGGTCCCTGGCATTTGTGTTCCATTTGGCTATTTTTTCTGGGGTATAAAAGCATCTGTGTGCAAAAAAGAAGAGAGTTTGGGTAACAGAGGCAGACCGGGAAACCCGCACAACTTTGCTCCAGAAAACGCTCCATTGCACAGGGGTTAAAGTGGTTTGCAGTTCGCGCTCCCAGGCTTGTTGGGCTCTAGAAGTGGCCGTGTCTGTACCCTGACATAATATTTTATAAAAGTTAGAGGCAACCCCATGTGTATTACTAATAGAGTGAACTATCTCTAATAGCCCGTCCGCAGTAGGAGCAGAGGGCGGCATGATTCGGGCACTTGTGAGGCAGTGTTGAAGCTGCATCAATTGAAAGTAGTGCTTCGCTGGTAACGCAAATTCCTTTTGTAAATCAGAAAAGGTTTTCCAGCGAGCTGCAGAGAAAAGCTGTTGGGGTGTCCAGATCCCCCTGGAGTACCAGGGTTTCCATGCTATCGTTCTATTTAAGACTTGAATTCTGGGGTTATTCCATAGCGGGAGTCCGTCCTGAGGACAAACGTTCGGGCCCAGGGACAGAATGAGAGAGTTAAAGGCCGCAAGAGTATCGACAATCATTGGTGGATGGCGGGTGTCTACTTGATAGGACATACCGGGGAGATGGGTCAACGGAATTGGACTACTAAGCTCCTCTTCTATGTCAAGCCAAACTGGTCTGCTGTCTGTTGAGGCAGCTAGCCATTGGGCACCTTGCTTAAGTAGGAAGGCTCGATGATAGTTAAGAAAATCAGGAAATCTGGTACCCCCTCTTTCCTTTGCAGACTGTAGTTTTTGTTTAGCTATCCTTGGTGGCTTGCCCTGCCAGAGATAACGGACGAGGAGGCCCTCAATATCTTTATAAGTATGTAACGGGAGTAAGCATGGCAGCATTTCTAAAATGTAGTTCACTTTGGGGACTATCATCATTTTCACAGTTTCTAAGCGGCCCCACCATGTAAGAGATAAGGGAGACCAACGATTCGTGAGCTCGCGGACTTTGGAGACTACCTCTTTGGCATTAAAACTGATAGTGTCCTCTAAAGGAGAACAATAGTGGACCCCGAGATACTTCACCATGCGGGATTGCCAAAGGAAGGGAAAGGCCTGCATGTCAGCCTCATGTACCCAGCGGTTCAGTGGGAATGCCACAGATTTGGTCCAGTTAATTTTATAGCCCGATAATTGTGAGTATCCATCAATCAGATCCAAGACAGCTGGAACCGAATCGAGGGATACGAAAAGCATAAGGTCATCTGCATATGCAGAGAGTTTAATCTCCCTATGACTGAAGGGGACACCCCGTATACGTGCGGACTGTCGAATCAGGAGGGCTAGAGGTTCGAGAGCTATATCAAAGAGCATTGGTGATAGGGGGCAACCTTGACGCGTGCCTCTTTGGAGGTTAAATGGCGAGGACTTGATAGCATTTACACAAATACTGGCGACGGGTTGAGTATACATGACTTGGAGATATCGGAGGAAGCCCTCCCCAAAGCCATACCATCGGAGAACTGCAAATAAGAAGGGCCATTCTAGGCGGTCAAAGGCTTTTTCGGCATCCAGGGAAAGACCCACCCATGGATGATCTAGATTGGCAGCACTGGATAGCACATGGCACAAGGTCCGAGCATTGTCAGCAGTTGATCTGCCGGGTATAAAACCGCATTGGTCGGGGTGAATTAGGGTGGCCATCCTGTCAGATAGCCGGGTGGCCAAGATCATTGCGAAGATCTTATAATCGGCATTAAGTAGGGAGATTGGACGGTAGTTGGCGGTTAGCAGCGGGTCCCTGCCTTCTTCTTTCTCAAATACTACCACATTAGCTGCAGAAAAGGATCCCAAAGAGGATGTATCTACCGCAAGGGCAGTAAAATAGAGTTTTAAATAGGGAACTAAGTCTGCACTGAACGTTCTATAGAATTCGGTCGGGAGACCATCAGGCCCTGCGCCACGGCCCGAGGCTGTTCGCCTTAGGGCAGATTGGATCTCTGAAGTAGAGAAGGGTTCATCCATTGCATCCCTATCATCTTCAGAAAGAGTCGGCCGCTGAATGCCAGAAAGCAATCGCTCGAATGTCTCTGACGAGAACTCACATTCAGATTGATATAGGCGGGTATAGAAATCCCGAAAGAGCTCTACAATGTCGGAGTCTGTGGTCACTATGCCCCCTCCCTGTGAAGCTCGAAGGGCCGCTACACGTTTGGCTTCTTTTTGACCTTTCAAGGCGTTGGCTAAGAGTCGACCGGCTCGGTTATTTTCACGATAATATGTCCCTCGCTGAAGCTCAATACTCTTAGAGGCTGCAGTTGAGAGGATTGAATTATATTGAAAACGGAGACGCTGTAATCGAATTAATATACATGGATCAGTACGTGAAGTTAAAACTCGTTCACCTGCTTTTATTTGTTGGTCTAGTATGAGTAGCTGCTGTTTGCGTTGTTTTCGCAGGCGGATTTGATAGCTAGTGATCGTTGCTCGAATGGCCGCTTTGAAGCCCTCCCACCAAGCCCAATTCGCAGTATCCTGGGGTAGATTAAAATGGAAATAATCCTGTATGGCTGCTCGAATTTCTACCTGGAACTCTGGCTGAGTTAACAGGGCTCTATCAAAGAACCAGGCCCCCGAGTTCCCTTGGGGTGCAGTAGTGTGTAATTGAAAAGAAATGGCAGCATGATCTGAAATATGTTGGGAGTGAATCTTTGCAGTGTCTACCTGAGGAACTAATAGTTTTGATATTAGAAAGAAGTCTATGCGAGACTGGGATTTATGAGGAGAAGAAAAGAAGGTAAAGTCTAGCTCATTGGGGTGTAGTAACCTCCATAGATCAACTAAAGCAAGATCTTTGATCAGGGAGGTAAGCGTGGTGTGACTCTTGGGGGGACCACTTGACCTAGGCGGCTGTTTGTCAATCAGGGGATCAAGGACTAAATTGAAATCCCCCCCAATTATCAATGAAGTATTAGCAGAGGCCTGCGCAACCTGAGCAATGGTAGCAAAAAAGGCAGGGTCATCCACATTAGGAGCGTAAAGGCATAGACATGTAACTTCAAGGCTACCTATCTTGAGGTGAACTCTGGACCATCTACCTTCTGTATCTGAGCTAGTCGCAATAATAGTAGCATGCAAAGATTTCCTAACCAATATGGCAACCCCACATTTCTTAGAAACGGCTGGGGAATAGGCGGCCACCATGTAAGGTTTAATATTGAGTTTAAGAGTTTCCTTCGAGTTTAAATGCGTTTCTTGGAGAAAAATCAGATCCGCAGCTTCCTGACTTAGGTAGCTTAGGATTTTCTTCCGTTTTATCGGATTATTGATCCCTTTTACGTTCAATGAGAAAATCTTACATGGTGCCATCAATCAGTAATAGACATTTTAGGTAAAGGCGCTTGAAAACATACAATACAATCAGGATCTGTGCAACAATGACATAATCACCGAGTAATCTAGCTAATACACCCCATATTGAGAAGTATGTAACAAAGTATCCCAGAGAAGAAGCAAAACCCCCAAAGAATATGGCGACCATATGTCTGCGGGAGGAGGCCCTAGAGAGGAAGTAGAAAGACATGAAAAAAAAAGAAAAGAAACACCAGAGTCCATAATTAACACTGTCTCTGATACTCATCGAGGCTACTGTGGGTAGATGGAGTCGGGTCCCAGAAATCAACAAAAGTAAGGCAACCAACTGCCCTCGCCAGACTCTTTGCTGGGCTGCGGCAGATCCAATATGGCGGGTACATCGGATAGGAGGACACTTTCAGGAGTATTCTGGAAGTCAGCGCATCAAGTCGGCTTCTTTGGAATCCAAAAACTCCGCTAGTAGATCAGGGTCCTCAAATGTTCTTGTCTGATTGTGAAGCGTGACTCGAAGCTTGGCCGGGTACATCAGGCCATAGCGTGCTTGTAGTTGTTGAAGCCTCGGCCGGAATTCCAGGAAGCGCTTTCGGCGGTCGACCGTGGGTTTAGCCAAGTTGGGATAGAAGGAGATCTTGTGGCTTTCAAACTCCATATGGCCCTTTGCCCGAGAGGCATGTAGAATTTGCTCAACGTGTTGATATCTCAATAGTCGAAAGATGATAGGCCGCGGGGTCTTCCTGTTGATCGTTATGCTTGTAGGTACACGATGGGCGCGATCAATCTCCAAATCTTTGGCAAAGGTGATTTGAAGCAGGGAAGGGAGAATTTTGCATAAAAACTCTTTCATGTCTCCCGATTCCGCTCCCTCCGGTATGCCCACGAGCCGTATGTTGTTGCGGCGCGCTCTATTATTGCCATCTTCCACTTCTTTCTGCAGGGCCCGCACCTGGCGTTCAACTTTGTCGAGTTTGGACAACCGGGCCGTATGGGAGTCCGATATGCTCTCCATTTTGTCCTGACGCGAAGAAAGCCCCTCTAGCTTGCCTTGCAGCACACCAAAGTCTTCCCGCAGCGCTCGGAGTGCTTCACCGTTTGACTGCACGAGGTCCTTGACCCCTCTAATCTCTGCGAGGATTTCCTGCTGCATTTCGGGGCCCTCGCGCACGGCCAGCCCCTTCTGCGGGGACGGAGGTTCAGTTTTGGAGCGTTTTGCCGTGAGAAGCCGCTGGAGATCCGAATTCCAGGCGCGTGGGTTTGGTCCCCGCCATCTCACCAACGTGCCCCGGCAAGATCAGAGTAGAATTCCAAGTATTTACGGTGTTAATTCAGGATTCTGAGTAGGCCTCTCGGGAGCCTCAGCGTTATGCGACCATCCCGCTGGACATCAGGCTCCGCCCCCCCCGGAGCTGGCAGTTTTTGCTCTGAGGATTCTTGCTCGTTGTCTCAGCCCATTTTTAACTTGTGCCCTGATGTTTGGGAACCTCCTTTTTGGGAGGAGACGCCTCATAAAAGTTCGGGCAGTTGTTTAAAAAAAAAAGTTTTGAATTTTTATTTTTTGGAGTTTGTTTTTTTGATGAAAATCTCAGGCCAGGTGACTAGTCAGAGTTGCTGGAATTTCTTGGTTGGGGGTTGGAGTTTGTTTCTGGTGGGCATAGCCAGCAGGGTGGGATGCCATCCAGACCTCAGTGTTTAGTGTGTGGTACCCGACGAGGAACAGCATCGGAGACGGGAGTTTGCAGAGGGTGCACGCAGGAGGCAGCCTCGATGGAACAAATCCTGGAGGAGGGGGTGGAGGCTCACAAGGGGGCAGCTCGAATTCCTTCCGTGTCATCCCAGGAACCAGTGGCGGGGCCTTCGTCGGCGCCAGGTCCATCTCCTCAGCAAGCATTAGGACAGGGGAGAATTCCGGCAATGTTTCCCCCTGATTTCTTCCTGTTGCTACATCAGGTATTCTGTTTACAGCAGCGAGGGCCGGAGACCTATTCCTTGGAGGTGGAGCAGGGAGAGAAGCGGCCAGGAACCCCTGTCAGCTTTGTGACGGGGGGGCGTCCCCTCTAAAAAGCAAGGGGCTTGGTAGAGGGACTAGAGCGGTCGGCGACTTTGGATGTCTTGGGGCCTACAGACTGCAATCCAGAGTTGTATACAGAGGAGGATTTAGAAGAAGGTGATCTCACTGAGCCGGAAGAGCAAGCCAGAGTAGTTTGAGTGCTCAGGCGGGAGGAATTGCCGGCACTCATTGCGGAAATGCTTAAAGCTCTAAATATGTCTTCCAATCTTCCGGCAGAGGATGCTACATTAGGGGATCCGTTGTTGCAGGCCATCTGTAAGACTCAAAGGGTTTTTCCGGTGTACAGGGTTGTGCGTGAAATGATTCAGGAGGAATGGAATATGCCTCAGGTGGGACTTAAGGGGTCCAGAGCTATAGCCCGCCTCTATCCCTTGTCGGATCAGGGCTGTGATCTTTTTCGCTCTCCAAAGGTAGATGCAGCAGTGTCAGCGGTTACCAAGAAGGCAACGATTCCGGTGGAAGGTAGTGCCGCTCTCAAGGATGTCCAGGATAGGAAGTTGGACACTTTGTTGAAGCAAGTTTTTGACATCAGTGCCCTATCGATGCAAGCTTCTATTTCTGGAGCATGGGTAGCTACAGCCTGTCTTCGTTGGTTGCAGCGAGTCCAAGTAGAACAGGTGGGAGAGCAGGCCAAAGAAGTAGCTTGGTTAGAGTCCGGGGTGGCATATTTCGTGGACATTCATTATGACCTTACCGGGGACTATCAAAGAGTATGACCTTGGTGGTAGCGGCACGGCACTATTTATGGCTGCATATCTTGGCGGCTGACAGTTCCTTGAAGGCTCGACTGAGTAAGCTTCCGTTCAGGGGGAAGCTTCTCTTTGGAGAGGATTTAGACAAGTTGGTAAAAGATCTTGGGGAATCCAAGGGAGGCGCCTTCCTGAGGATAAGCAAAAGCAGGATCATCCCGCTTCGGTTCCCAAGGGGTAGCAAAGAGAATTTTGACGTTTATGTTCTCCTCATTTCGGTCAGTATCAGCAGGGAAGGTTTCCCACTAGGAACCAGGGGTTTCGAGGTTTTCGGGGAGCAGGCAGAGGCTTCGCTGCTTCCTCATCCTCAAACCTTAGAAAGGCACAATGAGGCGAGGGGGGCCCAGGTAGGATTAGAACCTGTAGGAGGGTGGCTATGGGAGTTTTATCCTGCCTGGGCCCAAATCAGACCAGTGGGTGTTGGAGGTCATTCGAGAAGGTTATGCTCTAGAATTTCAATGTCCCATGGTCAATTCCTTCGTTCAGTCTCCCTGCAAGGCGCGGTCCAAGCGGGTGGCGGTACAGGAGAGCTTAGACAGGTTACTACATCTCAAGGCAGTGGTGCCGGTACCGCCAGATCAGTACGATTGCGGTCAGTACTCCATATATTTCATGGTTCCAAAGAAAAAAGGGGCATTTCGGCCCATCTTAGATCTCAAGCTGTTAAATCGCTGTCTCCGAGTATCACATTTTCATATGGCAACCCTGCATTCGGATATAGTGGCGGTCAGAAAGGGGAAGTTCTTACTTCCCTAGACCTGTCGGAGGCTTACCTACACATCCCGATTCGGCGGGAGCATCAGCAATTCCTCAGGTTTGCAGTGCCTATGGGACATTTTCAGTTCTGGGAATTACTGTTTGGTCTGGCTATGGCACCGCGTACATTCACCAAAGTGATGGTGGTGGTGGCGGCAGCATTGCGCAAGGAAGGAGTGCTGGTTAATCCCTACTTGCACGACTGGCTGATTCGAGAAAACTCAAGGAGCGAGAGCAAGTCAGCCACAGCCCGGGTGGTACAACTTCTTCAGAGCCTGGACTGGGCAGTCAATTTATCCAAGAGGAGGCTGACTTCGTCGCAGAGCCTGGAGTACCTGGGGTCTCGGTTTGATACGTCCGAAGGGAAAGTGTTTCTTCCGGAACTGCGATTGCAGGAGTTAAGAACACTCATGTGCAGTTTCCTGGACAAGACGGCTCCCACAGCGTGGCAGTATCTGCAGCTTCTAGGAACCATGGCGGCCACACTCGAGCTAGTACCATGGGCAAATGAGCAAGGGCCCATATGAGGCCCTTTCAGAGGGCTCTGCTCCGGAGATGGTCGCACCAGTCTGGCTCTCTGTCTCAAAGGCGCCTCTGCCTGCCAGAGGTTCGTCTGGCCACTTTGGTGGTGACTCGTTCCAGGGTGCCTGGAGAAGGGAATGCCGCTGGAGTCCCCAGCTTGGAGGCTGCTGACCATGGACGCCAGTCTGTTAGGCTGGGGAGCAGATTTCGAAGGGCGGTTTGTTCAGGGGTAGTGGAGTGCCCTGGAGAAAGATTGGTCCATCAACAGGCTGGAGATGAGGGCGGTGGCCTTGGCTCTCCAGGCGTTTCTACCTTGGCTGCAGAGAAAGGCGATTCAAGTGCTTTCAGACAATGCAACCACGGTGGCCTACATCAATCGCCAGGGGGGCACGGGAAGTATGCCCTTGGAGGAAGAAACCGATCGACTGTTAGAGTGGGCCAAAGAGAATCTTCTGGCTCTGTTGGCACAATATGTGGCAGGAGTAGACAATGTGGAGCCTGATTTTTTAAGTCCATTTACAACAAAATACGGACACTACAACATCTAAGACCTCTACTAGCCCCAGACAACTTCAGGACAATATTCCAGACACTCGTAATGCCACACTTTGATTATTCCAACATCATCCTACATGGACTCCCCAAGAGCACTCTCAATCCTCTTCAGATGGCGATGAACACAGCAGCTCGCATTCTCTGTGGCATCTCCAGAAAAGACCACATAACTCCCATACTTATGGATCTACACTGGCTACCATTACAGAGCAGAATCACCTACAAGGCGTTAATCCTATCATTTAAAGCAATTAACCGGATTTCTTCCACATCCCTCTCTTCACTCCTGACCAGTACCCCTACTAACAGGCTAAGAAGATCAACAACTAGCAATACGCTATCCATACCACCTGAGTCCACTAAATGTGCCCAAACAACTAGAAATAGAGCATTTACATTATATGCTCCTAAGTGCTGGAACAATCTCCCACCTCATATACGATCAATCGCTGACCTCTCACAATTCAGAAAAGCTCTCAAACATCACTTATTCTGCCTTTATTTTATCCACCCTAACCTAACACATTCAAATCCAACACAGAATCTCACCCACACAGCATCTGACGTACCAACAACATAATGCCCAGTGATTTACAAAAGAAACTCACCATTAGGCACATTCACAATTGACCATGATCACTTTATGTCTCTAATACATAATATAACTTACATAATTTATAAGCTCCTTTGTTTGAACAGTATGTAGTTACCCTGTTACTTCCTTTGTTTTGAACTGTATATAGTTACCCTGTTACTTCCAAGTTTCAATCCCTGTTACAATGTAAGCAAAAGATCTTGTTTCTAATGCAAAATGTTGTTATTATGTAAACTGCACTGATGCTAAATAGCGCAGTATATAAGAATTTGTAATAAATAAAAAATAATAAATAATAAATAAACCCTCCGAAATCAACCCAAATGTATCCACCCATATGTATCCACCTGAGGATTTTGCCTGAGGAAGAGCTGCAAAGCTGAGCTGCTTGAAACACTGATTGGTGTAGCGTGAACCTTGCTATTAGCACTAACCCAATGGGCTTTGAGAGCAGAAGATCTGGGAGCCGTTGAAGAGTAGAATTGTGAACAGCGGGTAGACGAAGGATATCGGTCTGCTGAAGGTTTTGGGATCCTACTGCTCGTTCGCCATTTTTGGGAGTTTCATCATTATATCCAATGTAAATAATTTAAATGGTTATTTGTATTATTAATATCTCATAAAGTTGAAGTTTATTGTTCAATGTAAATAGTTGAACCTGACCGTTCAATGTAAATAGTTGAATCCGATTGTTCAATGTAAATGTATACAACTGTGTACAATTGTTAAGATGTTTCATGTAAACCGCCCTTGATCGCTGGAAGGGGCGGTATAGAAGAAAATAGATAAATAAATAAATAAATAAATCAGCTAAGTACTTT
Organism: Ichthyophis bannanicus; assembly: GCA_033557465.1. Classification (NCBI taxonomy): domain Eukaryota; kingdom Metazoa; phylum Chordata; class Amphibia; order Gymnophiona; family Ichthyophiidae; genus Ichthyophis; species Ichthyophis bannanicus. The sequence continues at coordinate 26,434,429 of CM066035.1, forward strand.
TTTATTGTAGGCATGTGGAGAAAACAATTGCCACTTTAAAGTTCTTTGAGGGAAAGATTTATTTCTTGGTTTGAATGGCAGCTGAAGGTGCTGTTGATTCTGTGGTTTACAGGATCTGTTTAGGTCCTTTATAAGTGATTAAAAGGGAGGGCTCACTTCAAGAGAGGAATAGTTCCTTCTCATGGTGAGTGATCCAACAAAAAATTTGATATTTTATGTATTTGCACATTTAGGATGTGGTAGGGTTTAATTGGTTCCGGTAGGGTTAATAGATAGTAGAAATCAAGTGTTAGGTGGATACATTTAGAACCCATAGCAAACCCGCCGTATTGTAACAGCACTACCAGGACTCACAAAGCACCAGACCCTACCTATCAAAAGGCAACACTGCAAATATTAAACCAATACATTTTAGAGAACAACAATACATGACCTACTGGGGAAAGAGAACAAGTGGCAATGTCAAATAGGAATTACATAAACAGAATACCTCAGCTCAGTTACACATGCAGAACATAGACCATCACCAAACAAGGAACCATAATTTAGAAACAGGAAGGCAATAATTAAACTGGGAATCCCAAAAGCCAAACTTGGAATGTACAACAACACTGTAGAAATAAAACTATAAATTAATTTCCTCTTCTACTAAACGAAGTGCAGACGTTAATGATGCACATCTCCCAGAGCTGACATATTCCAGTTAATAAATTCAAAATAAAGAAGATATAAGTACTGATTATTTTCAGAATTGGGTTATAATTTTATGTCTTAATTTGTATTCTGCTTACAGTATTTTAATATGTTTGTAATGTTTCAACATGTAAGCTGCTTTTATGTTACAATATGTTCAAAAATTAATAAAAAGATTTATAATAAATTCAAAATAAAGAGATATTTTTCTACCTTTTGTGCATTTTTTTTCAGTTGCAATTGCTCCAGCCACTTTCTTCTGGTTTCTTCGTGTCTTCTGCTAACTCTCCATCATCTGCTGTCCATTTGTCCTTTCTTCTCTCTTCTAGTTTTTTTTCCATTCTCTCTCTCTCTACATCTGCTTTAACATACTAATCTTTCTCCTTTTATTCTTTCCTCATTCCTATTTCATCCACTCAAATTTTACCCCTCCATCCTCAATCCCCACTTACTCTCCCAATACCCGGCCAATTGTAAATTTTTCATCCCTCCCACACAAAATATTTTCCCCTCTCCATTTCACTCTCCCAGCCCCATCCCATTCTAATCCTTCCCCAACATCAGCTCCCTTCTAGTTCCAACCTCACCCAGCATCCACTCCCTTCTAGTCCCTGCATCAGCCCATTTCCAGTCCTAGCCCCCCATCAGCCCATTTCCAGTCCTAGCTCCCCATCCATTTCCAGTCCTATCCGAGTCCCTCCATCAACTCATTTCCAATCCCAGCCCCCCATCAGCCCATTTCTAGTCCTTTCCTAGCCCCACCATCAGCCCATGTCAAATCCTAGCTCCCCTCCACTCAGCCCAATTCCAATCCAAGCCCCCCCATGAGCCTACTTCCAGTTCTAGCCCCTACATGAGTCCATTTCAATCCAAGCCCCCACCACAGCCCATTTCCAATCTTAGCTCCCCCAACAGCCCATTTCCAGTCCTATCCTAGCTGCTCCATCAGCCCATTTCCTGTCCTAGCTCACTCCACTCACAGCCCATTTCCATTCCAAGCCCCCCTCCCCATCAGCTATTTGCAGTTCAAGCCCCCCTTCCACTCAGCCCATTTCCATTCCAAGTCCCCGTCCCCATCAGCTATTTGCAGTTCAAGCCTCCCCTTCCACTCAGCCCATTTCCAGTCCTAGCAACCCCCAACCCATTACCAGTCCTAGCCCCCCATGAACCCACTTCCAGTCCTAACCCCCATCACCCCATTTTCAGTTAAAGCCCCCCTCCATAGCCCATTACCAGTCCTAACCCCCCATCAGCCCACTTCCAGTCCTAACCCCATCAGCCCATTTCCAGTCTTAGCCCCCCATAGCCCATTACCAGTCCTAACCCCCATCACACCATTTCCAGACTTAGCCCCCCATAGCCCATTATCAGTCCTAACTCCCCATCAGCGCACAGCCCATTACCAGTCCTAATCCCATCAGCCCACCTCCAGTACTAACCCCCCCATCAGCCCATTTCCAGTCCTAGCCCCCCCATAGCCCATTTCCACTCCTACCCCCCCATCAGCCCACAGCCCATGACCAGTCCTAACCCCCCCTCCCCCCCATTGGCCCAGAGAAAATTTAAAAAAAAAGCTGGCTACTGCTGCTGCTGCCACAGCAGAATCGACTGTCCCGCAGGGCCCCCCTGCCTGGCTGAGCTCTCCCTGCCCGGCTGAGCCTCTCCACGATGGCTTTCAGATCCATGAAGGGAGAGCGTCTCACTGTCTCCCTCGTGGCTCTGTTAAACAGCAGGGGCTGATGGAAAATTTCCCATCAGCCCCTGCAGGCTTAACAGAGCCGTGAGGAGACACTCTCCCTTTGTGGATCTGAAAGCCATCGCAGAGAGGCTCAGCCGGGCAGGGGGGGGGGGGGGTGGCGCCGCGGGACAGTTGATTCTGCTGCTGCTGCGACAGCAGCGGCAGCAGCAGCAGCCAGCTTTTTTATTTTTATTTAATTTATTTTTAAAGCAGAATGTTCTTTGCGTGGGGCCCCCTGAAATGAGGGGCCCTGTGCAAAAAACATTCTTGTTCAATGGATGGGCCGGCCCTGCTGTGAGGGTTTGCGTGCATCAGTGATGCTGGGAGCTAAGCTATCGGTAGCTTAATTACTGGCAGGGTCTCCCAAGATGGATAAGTCTCAGCTGTGATGCCAGACTAAAACGAACTACCCATCTGGGCAGCAGCAGAATTTGACAATGTTGGCGGTGGAGGATCACATTTCTGTGACAACGGCAATAACAATAGAATTAACTGTGCGGAAGAAAGACCTGGAAATCTACTTCCATATCTTGGCATGAAAACCCAGTGGATAGTCACAACAAAACAAATTTCACTATAGTGCTGGAAGATGAGACCGCCAGGTCAGAAGACACTCAAATGGATAGTGGGGAGGAGCTGAAGACTTTTCAGAGTAAAGCTAGCATTTATGATGTGGTTGGATCAAAGCTGCGCATGAAATGAGAGTCAGAAGCTGCAAAGATGTCTTACATATTGGGACATGGAATGTACGAAGCATGAACCAAGGAAAGATGGAGGTGGTCAAGAATGAAATGGAACGTGTTCAATTTGATCTATTGGGTGTCAGTGAACTGAAATGGACTGGCATCAGACACTTTGCATCCGATGATCACATTGCCTACTATGCTGGAAATGAAAGACAAAGAAGAAATGTTGTTGCATTATAACCAAGAAGAAACTTGTAAGAACTGTAATGAAATACAATGCAATCAGTAAAAACTTAATTTCCATTCATCTACGAGGAAAGCCTATCAACACAACTATAATTCATATATATGCCACAATAACAGCTACAGAACAGGATGAAGTAGATGAGTCCTATGAACAAGTACAAGCTGAAATTCACAGAACATGCAGACAGGATATCCTGATAGTCATGGGTGACTGGAACGCAAAAGTTGGCAACAAAGAAGATTTATTTATTTATTTTATCAAACACTTATATACCGCACTTTCCCATGGATCAGGTGCGGCTTACAAAAAACAATGTAAAGAAACAGTGAAACAAATATAAAACCTGTTCTTCTTACATAAAACATCCAAGAACTTTATACAGTGGCACAGGCCTTAATACATAGAACTAGCACTATTACCAATGGTATAACAACTGTGTGCATAACAACTTTTGCACCGAACTTAGCAACTATGTACATAACATCTGTTACATTGTGTTTAGACTATATACATTACAGGGCATTTGGCAGTCTAGCCATCTATATTAGCATTAGTGTTACTGTGATAAGAGAAATTGGGTTAGTGTTTCTTTAGTTGCAGTTAATTATGTTAAGTCTTTCTTGGTTTGACATTTAATTGTCTTCTATTATCCTTTGTCAGTAAGGGTAATGGAATTTGTCTGTACGCCATAGTGTGTCATAAATAGATGAGTTTTTAATTTCTTACGAATTTCCTTGAAGATGGCAAAGTGTTTGGAAAATATGGATTTGGCAACAGAAATGAAGCTGGAGAAAGACTGATAGAATTCTGCAAGACCAACGATCTATTCATCTCAAACACCTTCTTCCAGCAACACAAGCAGCGACTGTACACATGAACTTCACCCAATGGATTGTACAAAAATCAAATTGACTACATCTGTGGAAGTCAACGATGAAAAGTTCTATAACATGAATAAAGATAAAACCTGGAGCTGACAGTGGTACAGATCACCATATACTAGTATGCAAACTCAAGCTAAAGTTGAAAAAAGCATGCCACTCATAAATGTAGCAAAATATGACCTTGAGAATATACCACTGGAATGTAAAGACTGCCTGCAAAATGGATTTGCTCCTTTAGATACAAATGATAGAGCTCCAGAAGACTTATGGGATGACATCAAGAAAGTTGTGTTGAAAGAAAGTGAGAAATCTCTACAAAAGGTGAAAAAGCAAAAATGTCCAAAATGGATGACCGAAGAAACTCTGAAAGTTGCCCAGAAACGGAGAGAAGCTAAAGCGAGAGGAGAAAGAAAGACAATCACAGAACTCAACAGAGATTTCCAACGTGCAGCAAGACAAGACAAGAAGTACTACAATGACACATGCAAGGAAATAGAATCAGAGACTATTAGAGGAAGAAGATCGGCCTTCCTAAAGCTACGAGAGTTAAAGAAAAAATTCCAGCCTTGAACTGGAATGCTTCAAGATGCTCAGGGATCCATGTTGAATGATGCTGAGAAGATCAAGAAAAGGTGGAAAGAGTATACAGAGTTATTATACCATAAAGATCAAGTGGATCAACAGCCATTTAAACCTGTACCTTATGATCAGGAACTATTAATGATGAAAGAAGAAGTCGAAGCAGCATTGAAAGCCTTATCAAAGAACAAAGCACCGGGTATTGATGACATTCCTATTGAAGTATAACAGCAACCGGATGCAGCTGTTACCATACTTACAAGGCTCTGCCAGGAAATTTGGAAGACATCATCATGGTTAACTGACTGGGAAAGATCTGTGTTTATAACAATGGTAAAGAAAGGTGATCCAACTGACTGTGGAAATTATCACACGATCACTCTCATCCCACATACTAGTAAGAGTCTACTGAAGATTATTCAGCAGAGACTACAGCCATAACTGGAATGAGAACTGCCTAAAGTGCAAGCAGGATTCAGGAAAGGATGAGGAACGAGAGACATCATCGCGGATGTGTGATGGATCCTTGAAAAGACAAAAAAATACCAAAAAGATATCTATATGTGATTTATTGACTACAGCAAGGCTTTTGACTGTGCAAACCATGAGAAACTCTAGTCCACATTAAAAAGCCTGGGTATACCAGAACACCTGATAGTTTTCTTGCACAACCTTTACATTGAAGCCACAGTTCAAACTGAACAATTGAAACAGAATGGTTTCAAATCAACAAAGGTGTACGACAAGGCTCCATACTTTCCCCCTTCCTGTTTAATTTATATGCAGAACAAATCATCAAAGAAGCAGGACTGTATGAAAACAACAGAGGTGTGAAGATTGGTGGAAAACTCAACAATCTTCGCTATGCTGAAGATGCCACATTACTGGCTGAAAGCGAAAACGATTTGAAACATTTGCCTCTCAAGATTAAGGAATATAGTCTTAAAATGGGCTGAACCTTAATATTAAGACAAAGATCCTGATAACTGGCAAAATAAATAAGTTCATCATTGATAAAGAAGAAATTGAAATAGTTGACGGCTTTAACCTACTTGGATCAACTATCAATAAAGAAACGACCAGCAGTCAAGAAATCAGACAACGCATTGCACTTGGCAGAATGGCTATGAAGGACCTAGACAAGATTCTCAAGAGCAGAGATGTCTTTCTTCATAAAAAGATTTAACTTGTTCAAGCCATGGCATTTTCAATGACGTAATATGGATGCAAAAGTTGGACAGTGAACTAGATAGACAGGAAGAAAATCAATGCTTTTGAATTATGGTGCTGGTGACGAATACTGTGTATATCATAGACTACCCAAACAACAAACCAGTCAGTATTAGAGGAGATCAAACCTAAGCTTTCCTTAGAAGCTCAGATGACAAGACTTCAACTTTCATATTTTGGACTCATCATGTGAAGAGAGAGATCGTTAGAGAAAGACATCATGCTTGGCAAGGTAGAAGGTCAACGCAAGAGTGGAAGGCCAGCAATGAGATGGATCGATACAATAACAGCAGCTATGGGTGCCACTCTATCAACAATAAGCCACCTGACTGAAGTCCGAACACAGTTTAGGACAACTATCCTGAGAGTCGCCATGGGTCAACACTGATTTGACAGCACTTAACAACAATAACTTCTTTGCAGGCTCATGCATGGGAGTTCAGCTACTGCTAAATTTCTGAGCGAACAAAGGTCTTTCCTCTATCAGGGGGATAAGCATGGAGCACTGACAGAGGGGAACCGACCTTGCCAGCCTGACAGTCAAATCAGCCCTAGCTATCATGGGTTGATAGATTTCCCTCACATCCACCATCCTCCATTATGGTACTTGTTGACTATCGGTCTTCTGCTAAAACTATTAGCTTTTCATTATAGGGGCTTCTAGCCTATCTTACTGCTGTGTTGCTCTTCCTTAGCTCTTCTAGGCTGTCTCCACCAGTGCTGCAGCCCTGTTCCCACTGCTTCACCATGGTGCATCCTCTGAATTTTATTTAAATCCCTCAGCATGTCATCTAAGAAGTCCATAAATGCTTCTTCCACCCTTGGGGGATCTTCCTCTGTACTTAAGGTTCCTGTGTTGTGATGAAAGACCTCAGTGTCAGGATTCTAACTTGTAGGCACACAGATTAGCTGAATTCATCCCAGTCCTGTGGCCTGGGCTTGTACCACTTCCTTGGTCATTGTGTTGACTCTTTTCTGTTTTTTATAGAGTCTTGCAGCCAATCTGGGTGTTATGCTAGTCTTCCTCAAAACGTAAAGAGCATTATCCAAAACAAAATTGAATTAAAATGCTGACTTAATGTCCAAGGAGTTGGCAAAGAGGGGCCCAGAATTCGACAAGTGCCCTATTTCAAGCTCATATAAATCTTCAAGAGCTCTGCATCAGGAAAAAAAAGAACAACCTCCTATTCCTACTTACCTTATAAAATTCTATTAAAAAGGAAAGTGTGTTGGCTTGGGAGAAGTTTTCTCCCTAGACTTAAGGTCTGACAAAAGAAATTATGATATGCAATGAAATGTAATATGGTCAATACAAGTTTTACATAATCGGTTCTGCTCTTTGTAATACTTTTTCTTGATACATGGGTGATTTGTGGCAGTTGATTAATCAGGTAATTAGTTTTGGAATGCTGGACCTCCTGACATAATTTTGTGCATTCCAGTCGATCTGAGTGCCGTGCTAGTCTCCTTGCCGTTTTACTCCTCTCAGTGCTTTGGTGTGCTTCCTCCAATTGTGGTGATGCTTTGCCCTCTTCCACTATCTTCAGGTGTTCATTGCCCTCTTTGTACCACTTTGTCCCTCTGATGGTGCCCCTGGCGGGTTTGTGACACTCTTGAAGGCTTGAAGTGATATTACAGATGTTTCTGTGTTTCATTTGGGAAACTACAGGCTGGTGAGCCTGATGTCAGTACCAGACAAAATGGTAGGAAACATTATAAAAAAACAAAATTACTGAACATGTAGAATCAGAGGTTCCCAACTCCAGTCCTGGAGGGCCAAACACCATTCAAGTGTTCAGGCTGTCCCTAATGAATATGCATGAGATACATTGGAATACAATGGGGGCAGTACATGCAAATGCATCTCATGCATATTTATTAGGGACAGCCTGAAAACCTGAATGGTGTTTGGCCCTCCAGGACTGGAGTTGGGAACCTCTGATGTAGATAGTCATGGCTTAATGGCAGAAAGTCAACATGGATTTTGACAAGGAAAGTCTTGTCTCACTAATCTGTTATATTTTTTCGAAGGTGTGAATAAACAAGTAGATAAAACTGAGCCGGTTGTTATAGTGTATCGGGACTTTCAGAAAGCCTTTGACAGGATCCCTCATGAGAGACTCCTGGGGAAATTAAAAAGTCATGGGATAGGAGGCAGTGTACTGCTGTGGATTAGGAACTGGTTAAAAGACAGAAAACAAAGAGTGGGGCTAAATGGCCAATTTTCTCAATGGAGAAAGGTGAATAGCAGAGTACCCTAGGGATCTGTGCTGGGTCCATTCCTTTTTAAGATATTTGTAAATGACCTGGAAATGGGAATAATGAGTGAGGTAATCAAATTTGCAGATGACACAAAACTATTCAAAGTTGTTAAAACCCATGAGAATTGTGGAAAATTGCAAGATGACCTTGATAAATTGGAAGAATGGGCATCAAAATGACAGATGAAATTTAATGTGGACAAGTGCAAAGTTATGCACTTAATTAAGAACAGCCTAAATTACGGATACACGATGCAAGGTTCCACATTAGGAAACACCACTGAGGAAAAGGATATATGTGTCATCGTGAATAGTAAGAACATAAGATATGCCATACTGGGTCAGACCAAGGTCCATCAAGCCCAGTATTCTGTTTCCAACAGTGGCCAATCTAGGTCATATTTTATTTATTTATTTATTTAATTCTCTTATATACCACGCTATTCTGCATCAGTGCGGTTTACATTGAACAAACTGAAATTACATTGAACAGGGCATTATAACTTGGAGATAACTTATTTTACAGGGAACATGGGCTATGGAGGGTTAAGTGGCTTGCCCCAGACCACAAGGAGCACCTGTGGGACTAGAAACCCCAGTCCTTCCAGCCCAAGGTTGCTGTCCTCTAGTGGGATTTGAACCCCTGACCTTCCGGTCTGAAGTACCTTGCCCCAACCACTAGGCTACTCCTCCACTCCATATGTACCTAGCAGTTTCCCCAAGAGACACAAGTTCCGCAATGCTTGTACTGGGTCAAGCATTGATATCTTCGGTCACTTCTTAATAATGGTTTATGGACCTTTCCTCCAGGAACTTGTCCAAACCTTTTTTAAACCCAGCTACACTAACAGCCTTTACTACATCCTCCGGTAACAAATTCCAGAGTTTGATTACACGTTGAGTGAAAAAATATTTTATTTTATTTATTTATTTATTTATTTATTTAACATGTTTTGTATCCCGCCTTTTCCTTCAATCAAAGCGGTTAATACAGCACAAAGTTAAACAAAGGTGAGGGAAACATACATTGCATTATCATTACATCACAACAAAACACTAGGAGTACAAACAGGGAACACAGTACATAACTTACATTACATTACCTTACATTAACTACAAACAGCATATCGCTGAACAGAGTGAGCATATAGAATAAGCATATAGCAGCAGATAGTGGGTCCCGCACGGTCCACCGCCTAAGGGCCACGCCAAAGGGCCCTCTTGCGAGGCCCTCAGGCGCGGGCCCGCAAGGCACGGGCGCGCCATTGCTGAAGGGATTCTAAATTATTTGAAAAGTGCTCAGATTGGCCGCAGTTCTCTCTCACACACAGCCCCCAACCAAGTAGGCACAGCTGACTCTCACTCACTGCTCACAGTTTACCCTGTAGCTTCATTGCATGTCCCCTAGTCTTTCTATATTCTGATAACGTAAACAATCGATCTACGTTTACCCGTTCCACTCCGTTCATTAATTTATAGACTTCTATCATATCTCCCCTCAGCCGTCTCTTTTCCAGGTTAAAGAGCCCTAACCTTTTAGCCTTTCTTCATAGGAGTATCCTTCCATCCCCTTTACCATTTTGGTGGCTCTTCTCTGAACCTTTTCTAAAATCGCTATATCCTTTTTAAGATACGGAGACCAGAATTGCACACAATATTCAAGGTGCGGTCTCACCATGGAACGATATAGAAGCATTATAATATCTTTTGTTTTATTTTACATTCCTTTCCTTATCATACCTAGCATTCTATTTGCTCTCTTGGCCGCCGCTGCACACTGGGCCGAGGGTTTTAACATGGTATCCACAATGACGCCTAAATCTTTTTCCTGGGTGGTGGTTCCTAATGTGGAACCTTGCATCGTGTAACCATAGTTTGGGTTGTTCTTCCCTAGGTGCATAACCTTGCACTTGTCCACATTAAATTTCATCTGCCATTTTGATGCCCAGTCTTCCAATTTATCAAGATCCTCTTGCAATTTTTCACAATCCTCTTGGGTTTTAACAACTTTAAATAGTTTTGTGTCATCTGTAAATTTGATAATCTCACTCGTTATTCCACTTTCCAGGTCATTTCTTATCATTATACTAACCATTCACTTAGTTCACAACATCCATGCATACAAACCTATTCATGCACCATACAATACCATTCCCATCATTCAAAGCACACACAAAAACACACTTCAACCATACCCATATACATTCAACCAAACTCACCGTCCAAATGCCCCCAGACATGCAAGATTAATACAAATAAATCTCCAACTAGATAAACCTACAAACAGAATTCCTAACTCAAACACCATCAAAAAATTCATTCTTATAAATGCAAGATCCATACGAAATAAAATATCACTAATAAATGACATAATCACTGATAAAAAACCTGATATCCTTCTTATCACGGAGACATGGCTCTCACCTACAGACTCAATCCTCCTAAATCAACTTAACACGAACCAGTACGACCTATTCAACTGCCACCGAGAAGCAAAAAGGGGAGGCGGAGCCCTTATCATCACAAAAAAAGAACTCAAATACTCACTAACAAGTATGAATAACATTGACAGTATGGACATCATAAATATAGAGAATAAAACCCTTGCAATATCTCTTATCTACAGACCCCCCTCAGCGGACCACAAAATGCTGACGCCCATCCTAGACCTTGCATGTACAGCTTCGCAAAAAAAACCACTTATCATATTAGGAGACCTAAACCTTCCTTCGCTCAACCAACAACACACTTCCAACTTCATGGATGCCATGAAAGAAATGGGTTACAACCAAATCATACAGACTCCCACTCACATAAAAGGAAATACACTAGACCTTGTATTCATTCCCACACCATTCAATAAACATAAACTCCAATCATCACCCCTTATTACAGAAGTACCATGGTCAGATCACCATTTAATAACCTTCACACTAAACTCACTACCTAATAACAACACTGAAACAACTCCAACACATTATAAATCCCGTTTTGCCCACTTTAACAAAGATACCTTCCTAAATACTGTATTACCCAACTTCACAAATAACTCGACAGAAGTCAACACCTTAATAGACCAATGGAACTCAATAATAAAAGAAGCAGCCACTCCCAAACAAACTAATCCAAAACAATTCATAAAAAACAATCAGAAAAATGGTTCAATAAAGACCTTTCTAACCTAAAAAAGCAACTAAGAAAACAAGAAAAACGATGGCGGAAAGATAAAACGAGCGATAATAAAGATCAATACATGAATCTCCTCAACAAATACAAGGACACAATTAATAAATCAAAAAGAGAATACCATACAAAAATGATAAACATGGCAGTCAACCGCCCAAGAGAACTATTCACAATTATAAAAGCACTAACAAAAACCCAAACAACAGAACCAGAACAAACAACAATAAGTGCACAAACCCTTGCAACTCATTTTGCTAATAAACTAAAAAATAATTCATCTAGCACAACCATAACTACGCTCACAGACATAGAAACAAAAAATACATGGACAACCTTCCAAAACATTGATCACAAACACCTGATCAATGTAATATCAATGATCAACACCACTACCTCCCCCCTTGATCCATGCCCCGTATCATGGATAAAGAACACCAAAGCTGATCTTGCTATCCATATACTAAATATAGTGAACCAATCACTATCACAAGGTATCATGCCTGAAGCACTAAAACTTACCTCCTTACGCCCAATAGTAAAAAATAATAAACTCAATCCGAAAGACCCGAACTCCTACAGACCAATAGCCAGCATACCATTTATTGCCAAAATAATAGAAAAAATAATACAGATACGACTACAAGACTTTATTGACACTCATGCTCCACTTGACTCACACCAATTCGGCTTCAGACCATCCCACGGAGTCGAGACCCTACTAATAACACTTATGAACGACCTCATCAAAGGCACTGACTCACACAACCAAGGATACATCCTCATATTCATTGATATAACTGGAGCCTTTGACAATGTACACCACAACACACTCATTAATAGACTCCTAAACCTAGGAATAGGTGGAACAATTCTGCAATGGTTCATATCATATATCACAAACAGATCGATACGCGTTAAATTAGGACAAACCACCTCAGAGCCCTTCACACAAGGACAAGGTATCCCACAAGGCTCGGCACTATCTGCCCTTCTTTTCAACCTGTATCTTCAACCCATCACAAATATATTTAAAAAATATAAAGTAAACCACTACATATATGCTGACGATATCATGCTCACCCTACCGATAAACACAAATAATCCCACATACCAGAACTTACTAGACTGTATCAGTGAAGCAAATACTTGGTTAGAAAACAATAATCTCAGCATCAACCTAAAAAAAACTGAAGCAATGATAGTATCAAGAAAACCAGACTCTAATCTCCCTGAAACTATAACAATTAACAACACAATAATCCCAGTTAAAAAAGAAGTAAAATACCTAGGCATTATAATAGACCACACACTTAGTATGCTTCCTCATATAAAACAAACAGTGAAAACCATATTCTATAAACTTAGGATCACCCAACACTTAAGACCACTACTTGACACACATGACTTCAGATCTGTCATCAGCACACTTATCACTCCTCATTTCGACTATTGCAATAGCATACTTATTGGCCTCCCTCTTACAAGCACCAACCTACTCCAAAGAGCTCAAAACATCTGTGCTCGAGTAACAGCACAAGCCCGCCTCGCTGACCACATAACTCCCGTATTAGCCGAACTACACTGGCTTCCCATAAATAGTAGAATAACATACAAAATACTCCTAACCACATTTAAAATAACAAACGGCATCTCACCCTCACATTTAACCACTCTGATTCAAGCTCCAAAAGAAATTAGAGCCCGCAGACAAAACGCAACCTACTCACTAGAAATAAAAAAATCCATCCGGAAAACAAAGAAGACCACAAGCTCAAGAGCCTTCTCTTATGCAGCCCCCACCCTATGGAATAAACTCCCGCTAGAACTCCGCAAAATAAAAGATCTTCAAACATTTCGAAAAGAACTGAAGACATTTCTATTTAAAGAACACTTCACAAATTTAAATGAATCCTATCCACCCAACACACCACACAACCATAACAATCCTCCTTAACTACAGCTCAACAAGCCTCAACACTCACTACATTTAAGAAACAAAGCTTAATTTAGCAAAGAATCAATGTAAATAGACAAAGCATTACTAGCTAATGTTAAAATGTAAATAGTTCTGTAACAATAATCCATGTTAAACTGTATTTAGTTCTGTAACAATGTTCCATGTTATCGTTTATCATGTTAACTGTACATAGTTATGAAAAAAACGATGTTCTATGTAAAACCATGTTCACTAAATGTTACCTGTAAACCGCCTTTGATCTTTGGAAAAAGCGGTATAGAAATAAGCATAAATAATAATAATAAATAATAATGTCAAAAAGCAGCGGACCCAGCACAGATCCCTGGGGTACACCACTATTCACCTTTCTCCATTGGGAAAATTGGCCATTTAGCCCTACCCTCTGCTTTCTATCTTTTAACCAGTTCCTGATCCACAATAGTACACTGCCTCCTATCCCATGACTCTTTAGTTTTGCCAAAAGTCTCTGATGAGGGACCTTGTCAAAGGCTTTCTGAAAGTCCAGATACACAATATCAACCGATTCACCTTTGTCCATCTGTTTATTCACTCCTTCAAAAAAACATAACAGATTAGTAAGACAAGATCTTCCTTGTCTAAAGCCATGTTGGCTGTCTCCCATTGGGTCGTGACTATCTACATGCTGAGTAATTTTATTCTTTATGATGGTTTCTACCATTTTTCCCGGTACTGACGTCAGGCTCACCGGTCTGTAGTTTCCCGGATCACCCCTGGAACCCTTTTTAAAAATTGGTGTTACATTGGCGATCCTCCAATCTTCAGGTATTAGAGATGATTTTAATGATAGTTCACAGATTACTAATAGCAGGTCTGCAATCTCATATTTCAGTTCTTTCAACACCCTTGGGTGTATACCATCCGGCCCAGGTGATTTGCTACTCTTCAGTTAGCTAATAGTTGTAAGACATCTTCCCGATGTATCGATATTTCCTTCAATTCTTCCGCACCTTTAAATACCACTTCAGTCATGGGTAACATCCCTACATCTTCCTCAGTAAAGACCGAAGCAAAGAATTCATTCAGTCTCTCCTCTATCGCCTTGTCACCTCTTAGTGCTCCTTTAACCCCTTTATCATCTAATGGACCAACTGACTCTCTCACAGGTTTTTTGCTACGAATGTACTTGAAAAGGTCTTTATTTCGCGTTTTTGCTTCCGCAGCAAGCTTCTTCTCAAATTCTCTCTTTGCCTGCCTTATCAATGCCTTGCATTTGACTTGCCAGTGCTTGTGCTGTTTCCAGGTTTCGTCTTTTGGCTCTTTTTTCCATTTCCTGAAAGATGCTTTTTTGGCAACAACAGCCTCTCTGACCTCACCTTTAAACCATGCTGGCAGTTTTTTGGACTTCCTTCCACTTTTCTTAAAGCATGGAATACAGCTGGCCTGGGCTTCCAAGATAGTATTTTTCAACAACAGCCAAGCCTGATGTACGTCTTTAACCTTTGCAACTGCTCCTTTTAGTTTTTTCTTAACTGTTTTCCTCATTTTATCATAGTCTCCCTTTCGAAAGTTAAAAGGTAGTACTGTGGATTTCCTTACTATCCCTCCTCCTCTAATTAAATCAAAGGCGATCATGCTATGATCACTATTGCCAAGTGGCCCCAACACCCTTATCTCTTGCACTAGATCTGGTGTTCCACTAAGGACTAGGTCTAATATGGCTTCCCCTCTGGTCGGTTCATGAACCAGCTGCTCCAAGAAGCAGTCATTTATTTCATCTAGGAACTTTATCTCCCTAGCATGTCCTGACGTGACACTGACCCAGTCGATACCGGGGTAATTGAAACCCTCTGCCCATTGTTCAGCCATGGCCAAGAAAGCAAATAGAATGCTAGGAATCATAAGGAAAGAAATATAAAATATAACCAAGGATATTATAATGTTTCTGTATTGCTCCATGGTGCAACCACATCTTGAATATTGTGTGCAGTTTTGGTCACCATATCTTAAAAAGGTATAGAACGACTGAAATGGTAAAGAGGATGGAAAGATATCCCTTTGAGGAAAGGCTTAAAAGATTAGGGCTCTTCAACTTGGAAAAGAGATGACTGAGGAAATATAATAGATGTCTATAAAATAATGAATAGAGTGAAATGGATAAATATAGACTGGTTGTTTACTTCTTCAAAAAACAGAAAGACTAGGGGACGTGCAATGAAGCTACAATGTGGCACATTTAAGACTAATCAGAGAAAATATTTTTTTTACTCAGCACATAATCAAACTCTGGAATTCATTACCGGAAGATGTAGTAAAAGCTGTTAGTGTAGCTGGGTTCAAAACAGGTTCGGATGAGTTCCTGGAGGAAAAGTCCATAAATCATTATTAAAGATGACTGGGCAAATCCATTGCTTACCCCTGGGACACACAGCATGGAATACGAATACCTGTGGAACCTGGCAGATACTTGTGACCTGGATTGGCTACTGTTGGAAACAGGATACTGGGCTTGATGGACCCTTGATCTGACCCAGTATGTGTCAAGCCCTAGCCCTCCACCTAGGGCTCAGAGGGTTGGGGTTGCCATTATATGCTCCTTGCAGAAGGTGAGATAAAACCTTTTTGCTCCCACTATGCCTGCTGAGAGTGGTAGTTCTTTTGCCCTCTGATAAGGAAATAGTTGTGAGACAAGTGGTAAGGCAAAATGACAAGAATTTATTCCCCAAGAAAAAGATTCAGTGCAGATTAAATCAGGATACTCTTCAGGTGTTTGCTCGAGAATATTTACAGAACTTAAACTGATTGAGCTTCACACTCTTTGCTCACAAAACGTGCAATGCATATCACATGTAACAGATAGATAGAAAACATAACAGCTTCTCACAAAGAAAAATATCTTCTTTCCCTTTGTTCACACTCAGCTCCCTCATACACCTTTAGCAAAGGGATTCTATATCATCTGCCAAACACAGTGTACAGTCCATAGGCACTTCTGCTGAGTCACTCTCATTAAAGTCCTGTTGCATCTCTTCAAACTCTGGAACTATGGAGTTTGGCTTTAAGCTGTTATTATACGGCTTAGGATAATTTCCCCCTAAGACCTCTGGTGCTTCCTTTGGGCACAGTTCTATATGGTAAGGATTGGAAATACCTGAGGTTGTGGAGATTCCTCTCTGGCTTTGTTCAGTTATCTTTTTCCAGCTGTAGGGAAACGCTCTCTGATTCCCTGTTTGGAGTTCTTGTCTGGAGCACTGCTCTGGTTCCGAGTCCCAAACTGAGCTTTGCAAAGTCCTGGGTTTAGTGCTAGGTTCTCACCTGTGAGCTCCTTGAAGCTTTTTATCTGGCAGTGAGGTCTGAAGGTCTCTCTGCTCTCTCCCTCTAGGCAGGTTTCTGACAGCAGTCTGTCCCTTCTCTCCTTCTGCTCTGTCTGCTTCAATTCCAGAACTGCTGCTGGGTTTCCTCAAAGGTCTCCTCCCAGCTCTTCTCCAACCATCTCTCCAACCACCTCTCCAGTCAACACTCTCATCAACACTCTTACCGGCTCTCTCAGCGAGACTCCAACCACCAACTCCTCCCCTTTTGCTTTCTCCTAGCCCGGGTTTATATTCCTGTTTCCTGAGCCTTGGGTTTGCCTTCCTGAACAGGTGTGTGTAATTAGGTTCCAGGCTTGCAGTTACATCAGAGCTTGGGTGTGTCAGCCTAGCTCCTGTTTCCCCATGTTTGCCTCTCTCTTGCAAACGCTGAAACGTGTGTGCAGCCTGACTGTCAGTTTGTTTAAAGGTAAAATCATCCTTTTCTTCTACTTCCATATGTTCAGTATGGTCTTCTTCATCACATATGTTATGTTCTTATGAACTTTCAATCAAATCTGCAGGTTTGATTGAAAGCAGATGGCAAAAATGTCTATTCCACTGTAAAACAGCTTCTCCCGTAGACTTTATGGATGAATGGGATGAATGCACAAATGTTTTAGCTCCTGATGCCTAATTGGTTAGGAATATTCTGCTGAACAGAAAAGAGCATAAAAAGTTTTGGCTCACTCATGCCTACCAGACGCTTTGCAGCAGAAGATTAATAAGTGTCTATTGAGTTGTGCTTTATGCTCTCAATGCGGAGCAATTAGTGGTGGTTTCTGCAAAAAAGACCCTCAAGTGAGATAAGAACATAAGATATGCCATACTGGGTCAGACCAAGGTCCATCAAGTCCAGTATCCTGTTTCCAATCTAGGTCACAAGTACCTTGCAGTTTGCCCAAAAGACACAGGTTCCACAATGCTTGTATTGCGTCAAGCACTGATATCCTGGGTCCCTTTTAATAATGGCTTATGGACCTTTCCTCCAGGAACTTGTCCAAACTTTTTTAAACCCAGCTACAATTAACAGCTTTTACTACAAATTCCAGAGTTTGATTATAGGATGAGTGAAAAAAATATTTTCTCTTCTTAGTTTTAAATAGGTTACCCTGTAGCTTCACTGCATGTCCCCTAGTCTTTCTATATTTTGATTGCATAAACAATTGATCTATGTTTACCCATTCCACTCCATTCATTAATGTATAGACCCCTATCATATTTCCCCTGAGCCGTCTCTTTTCCAAGTTGAAGAGCCCTAACCTTTAGCCTGTCTTCATAAGGGTATCCTTCCATCCCCTTTATCATTTTGGTGACTCTTCTCTGTACCTTTTTTTAATAATGCTATATTCTTTTTAAGAAATGACGTCCAGAATTGAACACAATATTCAAGTTGCGGTTGCATTATGAAACGATACAGAGGGATTATAATATCCTTTGTTTTATTTTCCATTCCTTTCCTTATGATACCTAGCATTCTATTTGCTCTCTTGGCCGCCGCTGCACACTGAGTGGAGGATTTCAACATGTTATTCATGATGATGCCTACATCTTTTTCCTGGGTGGTGGTTCCTAATATCGAACCTTACATTATGTAACCATAGTTTGGGTTGTTCTTTCCTAGGTGCATAACTTTGCACTTGTCCACATTAAATTTCATCTGCCATTTGGATGCCCAAGTCTTCTAATTTATCAAGATCCTCTTTCAATTTTCCACAATCCTCTTGGGTTTTAACAACTTTAAATAGTTTTGTATCATCTGCAGATTTGATTACCTCACTCGTTATTCCCATTTCCAGGTCATTTATGAATATGTTAAAAAGCAGCGGACCCAGCACAGATCCCTGGGGTACTCCACTATTCACTTTTCTCCATTTGCAAAATAGAGAAATTAGACTTACCTGCTAATTGTTGTTCCTTGAGGAACTCCAGTCCAGTCCCGCACCTCTATGTAGTGCACCTCCTCCAGCAGCTTGGAGTCTGAGCGTGTCATCTTTTTGATGACACTAGTGTACATAATCAGCTGGCACCACCCACCATCCCCAGTACCTATTGACAAAGCAGACTCAGAGGAGCAACAAATAAGTAGTTAAGCATGCAACAAACACTTCTATGTCTAAGTAAACTAGTACCCCTCCATCCCCTGGAAAGGATACCCCGCCCCCCCCCTCCAGGATGGGGAGGCCTACCTGTTGAACACTTGAGCAACTCCAACCAGTGGGAAGTGAGCAACTGACAGCTCTTCTTGTCCGCCCCTCCCCCAAGCACTGATTACATACCCCTCCCCGGCTTCTCCTGGCCACTTCCTCCACCAAGTGAACCAGCTTCAGGACCAGGGTGTGCATTTTCACAGAAAGCACTCAGGGAGGGTTCCGGGACTGGACTGGAGTTCCTCAAGGAGCAACAATTAGCAGGTAAGTCTAATTTCTCTTTCCTTATTGCCCCTCCAGTCCAGTCCCGCTCCTCTGGGATGTATCAGAGCAGTTAAACTAATGGGAGGGACCCGCATAACCAGCCTGAAGCACTGCCGAGCCAAAACGAGCATTCCCCGCTGCCTGGATATCCAGGCGAAAATGTTCAAATAAAGTATGCCACTCTACAGATCTCCACTGGCAGAACTAAACTATGCTCTGATCATGAGGCTGCCTGAGCCCTCATGGAATGCGTCTGCAACCCCGCCAGCACTGCTCTACCCTTCAAGATGTATTGAGGCGTGATTGCCTCACTGATCCATCTGGAAATGGAAGCTTAGTTGCCGTCTCACTTTTGCACGACCCGCCAAACAGAGCCAACAGACGGTCCGATCTCCAAAAGGACAAAACCCTTTTCACATACCTTTGCCTCCAAGTGGCACAGCTGTGGAGTGGCAGATCCCATATCCGCTCTCACCCACATCCGAGTTCGCCAGAGCTGGTAAGGAAACGGCTTGATTTACATGAAATGCTCACATCACCTTGGGCAAAAATGAAGGTACCGGAAGCAGGACCACTTTCTCCTTGGAGAAGGAAAGGAATGGCTCCTGGCCTGACAGGGTCCAAAGCTCCGAAATCCTGCGTGCCGAGCAAATCACCACCAGGAATACCATTTTCAGAGTCAAATCCTTCAGGAAAGCTTGACTCAGTGGTTCAAAGGTTTCCCCAGACAGCACCATCAGCACCAGATTGAGATTCCAAGGCGGTACCACTGCCCTCTTTGACAGACGGAGGTGCGTCATCGCCCCTAGAAAGCTTAGCCCGTCTGAGTTTATACCCAATGGCACCCTGTGGACTTTCCTGCGATAACTAGAAATCGCCGCCAGTTGCACCCTCAAGGAACTGGCATCTAGACCCTTATCAAAACCGGATTGCAAAAACGCCAAGATGTCCAGGACGGAGGCAGTGGAAGGGCACATCTGCCTCTCTCCACACCATGATTCAAAGATGCGCCCTACGCAGATGCACTCCAGGTTCGTAGACCACCTCTGGGCCTGTAGCAAGGTCACTATCTCTGAGCCTGATTATCCTTTCTGCTTCAACTTCGCCCTTTCAAGATTCATGCTGTAAGCGATAATTGATCCACCTGGGGCATGCGAAGCGGCTCCTGTGTCAAGAGGTCCTTCCAACCGGAAGCCACCACAGTCAATCTGCCAGTATCCGAATCAGGTCAGCATACCACTGGCACCTCGGCCAGTCTGGTGCCACCAGAATTACAAATCCCAGGTGCACCTCTAGCCATTGCACTAACTGGCCTATGAGTGCCCAAGGGGAAAAACTGAGAAGACCCTATTCGAGCCGCTGCTGAATCAGAGCATCCAGGCCCTTGGACTTCCTCTTTTCTTCTGCTGAAAAACCGGTAGGCCTTGGCAGACTCGAACATTGCCATTAGGTCCATGACCGGTGTGCCCCATTGGCGGACCACCTGCTCGAACACCTCCTGATTGAGCTGCCACTCTCCAGGGTCCATGTGCACTTGGCTGAGGTAGGCTGCCATCACACTGTCAACTCCTGCTACGTGCGCCACCGATAACACCTGGAGACGAATCGCTGCCCATCCGAACAGCTTTTCGGCCTCCTCCTCCAGGGCTGCACTGCCTGTGCCTCCTTGCCAGTTGATGTAAGCCACCATGGTCACATTGTCTGAGAGGACTTGGACAACCTTCCCTGCAACCATGGCTTGAAACTTTCTAGCACCAAGGTCACCGCTCACATCTTAGAGCCTGTGGATCAACCACAGGGCCTCCTGTGGACTCTTGTCCGTGTACAAAGCGTCCTTCGCAATGGGCTCTCCAACCTGACAGGCTGGCATTGGTCATCAGAGGAACCCACACCGTGAACTCCTTCCGGGCTCTCCACATGCAGCCATCAACTGAGGGCTCTCCTGGCGCTCAGCGGGCAGAGGAGTACTTGGGACAGAGGTTGACTCTGATGGGACCATC
This sequence comes from Ichthyophis bannanicus, assembly GCA_033557465.1. Lineage (NCBI taxonomy): Eukaryota > Metazoa > Chordata > Amphibia > Gymnophiona > Ichthyophiidae > Ichthyophis > Ichthyophis bannanicus. The sequence goes on from CM066035.1 coordinate 26,455,633, forward strand.
GACTGAGCAGAGCCCTCTGCAGTGGTTGCATGTGCGCCCTTGCCCAAGGGACTAGCTCGAGAGTGGCCGCCATGGTCCCCAGAACCTGCAGATGCCGCCACACTGCTGGTCTTGCCATTTTCAGGCCGTAACCACTGTCGTAGCTCCTGCGCCTGGCGAACCGGCAAGAAAATCCTGCCCACGCAGGTATCAAAGCACGCTCTCAAATACTCTAGCTCTTGGGCCGGCCGTAACTGACTCTTGGCCAGGTCGACCCCAACTGAGACTTTGAAGGAACTCTCCAACCCGTTCTGTTGCTCTTTTCACTATCTTCCCTGGGCCAGCCAATCGTCTTGGTACGGGTGGACGAGAACCCCTTCCTTGTGGAGAGCTGCCGCCACCACCACCAAGACCTTGGTAAAGGTATGGGGGTGGTCACCAGACCGAAGGGCAACGCTCAGAACTTGAAATGGCCCCTTGGCACCGTAATGCGGAGAAACTGCCGATGTTCTGGATGGATGGGAATGTGCAGATACGCCTCTGCGAGATCGAGAGTCGCCCAAAATCTCCGCTTCCTACCGCCATTATTACTGTGAAAATGCGATACTAGGAGACCGTAGTTCATTCCCTCGAAGTCGAGAATTGGGCGAAAGGAACCTTCCATTTGGCAACCACGAAATACATGAAGCATCAACCGCCGACGTAGTGGTCTCGCGGAACCAGTTCCACGGCTCTCAGCTGCAGGAGACAAGTCAAGGTCTCTTTGACTGCTGCCAACACCGCTGTGCCCACTTTGGGTGATCAAAGGAGCACGTTCTTGCTCCGGCAGCCGGTATAGGCACGTCATGGATTGCACTACTTTAAGGCCAACCTCCGTCAGATCCCACTCATCCTGGATCATCTGTCCTACTACTCCATGTACTGGTAAGACTTTCTGTGATTTCTGTACCGCCTGGAACAACGGATCCTACAGCGCCTCTTCCTCTGCTGGGAGGTTAGCAGGCATATACAGGCAGCCCTTTGGGGATGAGATATTGTATCAGCACCCGCTTGTAGTGATTGTAAACCACCCTAATGGCCTTCGGCCTGGGCAGTATATCGAGAAATTGCATAAACATAAGCATAAAGATGAGCACTGGTAGCTCCTCCCGGCGGAAAACTCAAACAATCCGCACCTGATCCTCCTGTTTTAGGCTCTCTCCTTCTTCCAACTCCTCCTGCAGATCTAGCTCCGTATCAAGGTCTTCCCCATCCAGCCCCTCCGACAATGGCGATTGCTGCCACTCCTCTAAGCCTCTAGCCCGCTTAGACGCCACTGCTCCTGACTCATGCTCTTTTGCATCTGACATCCTCTTAGCCCTGTGTCCTGAGGCTGAGAAGCCACTTGGTAGGCAAAACACCTTCTGCAAAAGTAAGAAAAACTCCGGTGAGAACTCCCTCAGGAGCCCTACTGCTCTCTGGGCTCAAGGGGTGGATGGTCCGGGCATCATGTAGGGACTGGGGGCCGGATCCGTTGAAGGTAACATGGCGCCCTCAGGGTCGCTTGCAACTGGGAGGGACTCTCCTGCCTCATCTCATCCTGCAGGTCCTGCTCCCATGACAGCCTTTTGCGTGCAGTTTAGGCAGATGCCTGCCTCCGATACCACACCACATCAAGGACTGCATATCTTGATGATTTTTAGATTGCACTGCAGTGTTGTATCTTAAAGATATGAAATGGATCTTGCCCTGATCCAATCAAACTGACACGTTCTCCAAGTAAAGTTTACGTTTTTCTTTACACAAAAGCGGAAGTAAGGATGTGGTTGAAAACTACAGGCCGGTTAGTTTAACTTCGGTGGTGAGCAAATTATTGGAAATGCTGCTGAAAGAGAAAATAGTGAGGTTTCTGCAGTCCAGCGGATTACAGGATCCGAGGCTGCATGGATTCACCAGAGGCAGGTCTTGTCAGACAAATCTGATTGATTTCTTTGACTGGATGACTAGGGAGTTGGACCGAGGGAGAGCCCTAGATGTGGTGTATTTAGATTTCAGTAAAGCCTTTGACACTGTTCCTCACAGGCGACAGAAAGAGTGGTGGATCCATGGAATTGTCTCCCAGTGGAGATGGTAGAGATGAGGACAGTAACTGAATTCAAAAAAGCATGGGACAAACACAAAGGATCTCTAAAGGAAAAAAGGGGACTGTTGTAGTTGTTATGGAAGGACAGACTAGATAGGCCATGTGGTCTTTTTCTGTCGTCATATTTCTATGTTTCTATGTTTCTAATACTATAAATGGCTATAAGGGAGTACAGCTTCCCTTACAAGCAATATTACAAATTTAATAGGTACATAATCTGGGCTAAGCGACAAGAGATGATCATGTCAGGTTACTCACTGACCATAGACAGATGGAAGGATTTCATTTGCGTCCAATCCACTGACTGACTTTCTTTCAAAATTGCATACATTTCTTGTATGCAGGTACGTCCTGTTTTCCAGAGCTGTAGCTGCTACAAACCTAAATGCAGCTCTTTTTTTTAACACCTATCTTTATTTCTGTCTCTGACTTTTTATCAGACAGACACTTCTCAGGAAAAAGCAACAATGTCAGTTACATCACTTGACCCACCAGCACAACAGTCCTCTGAAAATCCGCCGAGCAATGAACACTGGCCTATCTGATTAGACCTTTCCCACATATCTGCATCAAGTCATTGTGCACTGAATCAGTTTTCAGCTGTATAACACAAGGAATGCTTAAGGATTAAGTGGGGTTCGTGCCCCTTGATACCATTCTATACGAGGCACTGCGGTCTGGCCGGCATGTTGGGAAGGGCTGGGGGCACTTCCCAGGAATGCCCTCAAATTGTATCCGGGTAGGTAAAAGGATCCCCAGCACAGGGCACCTCCACAAGCTCAGGCACAGAACACTAGAGTACTTGAACTAAAATAAAATAAAACCAAACCAAAATCAAATTAACTGAAACTGAAATTAAAATGAAACTGCAAATGGCCCCCTAGAAAGAGGCTGCTCTGTTCTGCTTTATTCTCCAGTGGCTGCCTCTCCCAGACACCCAAAACACAGCAGGGGTTAAACACATGCGGGCCTGAATAAGAAGAAATCACGCCTAGATACAGCAGGGGTAGTTTCTCACACTGCTGTAGGTTCCCAAACATGCGGCTACAGGCCCCTCTCTGTCTCCTCATGTTCTGGCGGTGTCTAAGGGTTCCTGCTGTCCTCCCCCACCCGCCACTCTTACCTTGGAGCCTCTTTGCCGCATGGCTTTTCTACCCCTCGCGCTCAGCCTTCTTTCCCAGCTTCGGCGCTGAGGAGGATGACTCGGGGCTGCCAGCTTTCACTCCTGTCAAGCAACTGCAGCCCCTGCAGCGGCTCCTCATCTGATAACGGGTTCGGGAGCAGCCAGAAGTCTCGGAAGGAGGAAGGTCCCCACAGAACTCCCCCCCGCCGAAATCCTGGGGGGAGAGGGGGAAGAAGGAATATCCTCCCCTCAGCCCTGTTGTCCCCTGGGTTCTCTCTGTTTCTTGATTTTTTTTGTACACTTCTGCCTTTAAAAACAAAGACACCTGCACCTTAACATGGGAAATAAAAGCAAACTCTAACTAAACCTATATCCTTAGTTGTCTCTTCAGTGACTCCAGCACCCTGGCTCACAACCTCCTCCAGCTGCTTGGAGACTGAGCTTACTGGGGCTGGTGGGCGGTGCCAGCTGCATATATACATTTGTGTCATCAAAAAGATGACACGCTCAGTCTCCAAGCTGCTGGAGGAGGTGCACTACCCAGAGGTGTAGGATTGGACTGGAGGGAGGATAAGGAAAGGCCATTTAGCCCTACCCTCTGCTTTCTATCTTTTAACCTGTTCCTGATCCACAATAGTACACTGCCTCCTATCCCATGACTTTTTAATTTCGCCAAAAGTCTCTCATGAGGGACCTTGTCAAAGGCTTTCTGAAAATCCAGATACACTATATCAACCGACTCACCTTTGTCTATGGGGTATGTTTCCTAAACAGGGCTAACGGTTAACCAAGGCTATCTGCAACTAGGTCCCATTGAATAATATGGGACCTAGTGGCAGATAGTCCGGTTTAGTAAACATACCCCTATGTGTTTATTCACACCTTCAAAAAACATAAAACATTAGTAAGACAAGACTTTCTTTGGCTGTCTCCCATTAAGCCATGACTATCTATCTACATGTTCAGTAATTTTGTTCTTTATAATGGTTTCAACCATTTTTCCCGGTACTGACATCAGGTTCACCGATCTGTAGTTTTCCGAATCAACCCTGGAACCCTTTCTAAAAATTGGCGCTACATTGGACATCCTGCAATCTTCAGGTATTACAGATGATTTTAATAATAGTACACTAATAGTACTGGGCATCAAAATGGCAGATGAAATTTAATGTGGACAAGTGCAAGGTTATGCACCTAGGGAAGAACAACCCAAACTATGGTTACACGGTGCAAGGTTCCACATTAGGAACCACCACCCAGGAAAAAGATTTAGGCGTCATTGTGGATAACATGTTAAAACCCTCGGCCCAGTGTGCAGCGGCAGCCAAGAGAGCAAATAGAATGCTAGGTATCATAAGGAAAGGAATGGAAAATAAAACAAAAGATATTATAATGCCTCTATATCGTTCCATGGTGAGACCGCACCTTGAATATTGTGTGCAATTCTGGTCTCCGTATCTTAAAAAGGATATAGCGATTTTAGAAAAGGTTCAGAAAAGAGCCACCAAAATGGTAAAGAGGATGGAAGGATACTCCTATGAAGAAAGGCTAAAAAGGTTAGGGCTCTTTAACCTGGAAAAGAGACGGCTGAGGGGTGATATGATAGAAGTCTATAAATTAATGAACGGAGTGGAACGGGTAAACATAGATCGATTGTTTACCTTTTCAGAATATAGAAAGACAAGGGGACATGCAATGAAGCTACAGGGTAAACTATTTAAGACTAATAAAAGAAAATATTTTTTCTCTCAACGTGTAATCAAACTCTGGAATTTGTTACCGGAGGATGTAGTAAAGGCTGTTAGTGTAGCTGGGTTTAAAAAAGGTTTGGACAAGTTCCTGGAGGAAAGGTCCATAAACCATTATTAAGAGGGGACCCAGGATATCAATGCTTGAACCAATACAAGCATTGTGGAACTTGTGTCTCTTGGGAAAACTGCTAGGTACATATGACCTAGATTGGCCACTGTTGGAAACAGAATACTGGGCTTGATGGACCTTGGTCTGACCCAGTATGGCATATCTTATGTTCTTATGTTCTTACACATATTACAAATAGCAGGTCTGCAATCTCATATTTCAGTTCTTTCAACACCCTTGGATATATACCATCTGTTCCTGATGATTTGCTACTGTTCAGTTTATCAAATAGTTGTAATACATCTTCTCCAGGAACAAGCAGGAAGTCAGTCCTCACATATGCGTGACGATGGTGCTGACGGAGCCCTCGTGTGGAGCAAATCCCCAGTTTTCAGAGAAAGCCTTTGGGAATTGCACCACACATATGTGGTCCCCTTCCTGCCCAAGGGTGCCATCTTTCTCAGTCTCCTTTTTTCCGCGGAGCCCTACGGACATTGTCCAACTGTCACCGTGAAAAAAGTGTTAAAAGTTAAGAAATTTGTTCGTGACTAGCGTTCGCGCTCTTTTTCTTTTTCACTGGCAGCCCGGGTCTTCCACCTCGCAGGGGCCCTTTTTCCCCCAATGGCTGCCAGTGGGTTTAAGAAATGTCTACTAAACTAATGTCCCTCACCGATACACATGACTGCTGTCTCCGGTGCCTCGGGCCTGACCACGACCCGAAGGTCTGTGGCCCATGTATGAAGATGTCCTCGAAGGCCCTGAAAAGCTGCCAGCAGCAGCATGATAGGAATTTTCCTGAGTCCGTACCTTTGTGGGCTCAGACCTCGTCTGATGCCTCTACATCTCGGGGGGAACATTCCAAGCCCAAGCGTCATAGGGGTTCCTTGGAGAGGTGGTCTCCCTCGCAGGAACATCAAAGGAAAAAGAAATCCTCGAAGGCAGCCTTGTTGGATGGCTCTGAACGGCCTGGTTCCTCCCGGGACCGGTTGCGGAGCCACGAGCGCAGGCCCAGATCCTTGGAGATGGAGTGCACAGCAAAGCTTCCTCGTTGGGAGACAGAGCAACTGGGGCAGGTAACAATTGTCCTCATCGAGGACTCCCCTCCGGGGGAACCGGCATCGGGTGAGATGGCATCAGGACCCGACCGTCTTCTGTACTCGGTCTCAGAATGGTAGCCCTGGAGCGCAGTATGTCTGCCTTCATGGAGCAGCAGCAGGCGCTGATTGCCGGTCTGACCGGTTCTTCTACCTTGACCATCGGGCCACCAACTAAGTCGACCCCGGAGACCGAGCCGATCCTCGAGACCATGCGGAGTCGGGGCGGTCGATGCTGGGGCTCTCGATACCAGAGCCCATCGATTCCTCCTCGGAGGCATCAGGATGGGAAACAGAGGAGGAGGAGTCCCCGGACACCTGTCGGCACAGGGACGTCCCGTCCGATTCCCCGGTGTCCGAACCTCGGAGAAGGTCCCCTCTGGAGGACACGAGGTTCTTGGACTTCGTGAGGGATATGTCAAAGGCTTTGGCATTCCCCATAGAGTCCAAGGAGGGTCTTTGACCCGACGAGCTCGAGATCCTGCAGTATGACTCTCCCCCTCGGAGGCCCTTACTGTACCTGTGCCTCCGATCCTGGAACGACTGTGGGAAACACCGGTGTCGGCACCGGTGATCAGCAAATGGATTGACTCGATGTATCGAGTCTGTAAGAGCCCTGGATTTCAAAAGGCACAAATGCTGCATAACTCCATGGTAGTGGAATCGGCCATGCGCAGGCTAAAGAGCCAGAAGATGCACTCCTTGGTGCCTCCTGGCAGGGAGGCCCGGAACTTGGACACCCTCAGCAAGAAGTGCTTCCAGGGTTCTATGCTGACGTGTCAGATCCAGGCCTACCAGCTGTACATGGGCATGTACCTGAGAGATCTGGCGAAGGAACTCGCCAGGTTCTCGGCTTGTCTCTCCGAGGGGCCTTTGCAGCGCTTCAAGAGCCTGTCCACCGGCGTCCGTGAGTGCTCAAAGTTCATGACTTGAGTAGCCTATGACGGGTTTGAGTCGGCGGCCCAGGTATTTATTTATTTTATTTATTTATTTAACAGCTCTTATATACCGCACTATTTTTATCAGCGTGGTTTACAAATAACAAAGAATACTCAGATCAGCGAAGACTGATTGGGTTTACATTAAAACAGGGAATAGAACTTGGGGAACATGGGAATTTTCGGAATAACATAAGTCCAAACGAGTTGAAATAAAATAAACTATATACATGCTGGTGTGTCATATTCACTAATTGTTGGTATGAGAGAATGTGAGAAGCTTCCAGGATGGGGCGGAAGCTTGGGAAGCTGCAGCGGGCTTCGGTGCATGCCGCCAAGCATTGCTACAGTCGTCAGACCTCGAGAAATGGGTTCAGGACAAGTTGGTCGATGTCCCATGCCAAGGAGAGAATCTCTTTGGCAAACCCAAGACCAACAAGGCTGGGGAAATAGAGTCCACGTACATGACGAGGACACAGCTCTCAAAGAAGATCTCTGCCCCTTCTCGAAAGAAGGGCTCGGGTAAGAAGCCCTTTTACCTGAGGAAGGGTATTGCTTACCGAAGCTACCCCCGTTTTCAGGCCTCCCTGGCTCCCCAACAGGGACAGCAGGCCAAGGGACAGGGGCATGGCTCGTGTAAGCAGAAAGCCCCCAAACCCCAGGCACCGGCTCCGGCCCAGCCTGGTAGTGGCTTTTGACTCTTACAGCATGGCCCCTCTCCCCACAGGGGACAGGCAATGCAGAGGAGGAAGGCTTGCCCTGTATGCCCACAGATGGACAGCCTTGACCACCGATGCCTGGGTCCTGCAGATAATCCATCAGGGCTATCTCCTTCATTTGACCCAGGTACCCCCTCCTTATTTCCCAGGACAGCCCCTCAGGTCTCCCCTTCACTGGGACCTTCTTCTGAAGGAGTTGTCAGGTCTTCTCGAGGATCAGGTGATAGAACCAGTGCCCCACCACCTACAGGGCAAGGGCTTCTATTCCAGGTACTTTCTGGTACCAAAAAGAACAGGAGGCCTCAGACCCATCCTCGACCTCCTCAACTTAAACAAATTCCTGGTGAGGGAGAAATTCAAGATGCTCTCACTTGGAATATTACTGTCTTACCTCTGCCAGAGAGACTGGCTATGCTCCTTAGAACTAAAGGATGTGTATACACACATCCTGATACAACCAGACCACAAGCAATATCTACACTTTGTGGTGGGAGGCAATCATTACCAGTACAGGGTACTTCCCTTTTGCCTGGCCTCCGCCCCCAGGGTATTCACAAAATGCCTGGCAGCGGTGGCCGCCTTTCTCAGACTTCAAGGAGTTTTTGTTTTCCCCTACCTAGCTCGACTGGCTCATTAGAGCCACTTCAGCCAAAGAGATCCATCAGGCCACATCCCGCATCTTACAGGTGCTCCAGGATTTGGGGTTTGTAATCAATTACTCCAAGCCCAGCCTTGTTCCCACTCAACAACTAGAGTTCATTGGGGACAGACTCGATACCATTCAGGCAAGGGCCTACCTGCCGGCAGACAGGATAAAAAGGCTTCTGGCCCTGGCATGCCAAGTGAGTCGCAGATCCCAAGTGTCAGCAAGGCACTTTCTGCGTCTCCTCGGGCACATGGCCTCCACAGTCCATGTATTTATTTATTTATTTATTTATTTATTTTTTATTTAACATTTTTTATATACCGCACTATTCATCATCAGTGCGGTTTACATTGAACAACAACATACCTGTCAATACATGACTGATCTAGGTTTACAGATAACAGGGAGGATAAACTGGGTGTAAACTGGGGATAACTATCTACATAATTATACATAATTATATATACATTAGATAGGTTACATCAAAATTTGAGTTTGACAAGAATACAGTGTTATTACGTTTTGATTTTTTGTTCTGGGTTGTTGTTATGTGTAGGAGTTATGTGAGTGAGGTGGGGGCCGGTTCTATTGGGTGTATGGTAGCCTGAAGTGCAGAGTGAATAAGTAGTGCTTGATGGACTTTCTAAATTGGGTGATATGTAACACCAGATTCCCTTCTCCACATGCGAACTGCTCAGTGGTGCCTCAGAGACCAGTGGACACAGGTCACATGCGGCCTCCAAGACAGAGTCACGGTGTCCAGACGACTAGTACAGTCCCTGGACTGGTGGCTTCAACCATTCCACTTGGAGGTGGGAATGCCTTTCCAGGCTCCTCGACATATGAGGATCCTGACCACAGATACATCTTTTCTGGACTGGGGAGCCCATTGCCAGGGGCTTGGTACTCAGGGTGTGTGGTCTCCCAATGAGAGAACACAACAAATCAATTTCTTGGAGCTCTGTGCCATCCATCTGGCTCTGAGAGTGTTCTGGTGGACCTTGGCTCACCAGCCTGTCTTGGTACAGACAGACAACCAAGTAGCCATGTTCTATGTGAACAAGCAGGGCGGCACGAGGTCCCACCTACTGTGTCAGAAAACCCTGGTTCTGTGCTCCTTTGCAGTCCGGCATGGCATTCATCTGCGGGCAGTTTACCTGCCAGGCCAGGACAACTGCTTAGCCAACAGGCTGAGCAGGATTCTCCAGCCCCACGAGTGCCAGCTGAGCAAGGGAATAATCCATTGGCTTTTTCAGACCTGGGGACGGCCTGTAATGGACTTGTTTGTGAGTCTGCTCAATCACCAATTGCCACAGTTCTGCTCCAGACAGCCACATCCACACAGGGTGGCTGCCGATGTATTTCTCATATCATGGTCTGTGGGCCTCCTGTATGCGTTTCCCCGACACCTCTGGTGGCCAAGACTCTATTCAAGATCCTCCAGGACAAGGCCTCGGTAATCCTGGTAGCCTCCAGATGGCTGAGGCAACCCTGGTTTCCGCTTCTACTTCAGCTAGCGGTGGAGGCCTCCATTCCCCTGGGGTCCTCTCCAAACCTCCTGTCCCAGGAGGGGGGCACTCTCTTGCACCCCAATCTCAGCTCCCTCAACCTAATGGCATGGCTGCTGAGAGGATAGTACTCGCACCACTCCTCCTTCCAAAAAATGTGGAAGAGGTCTTGCAGGCCTCAAGGAGGATGTCAACTAGACGGGCCTATGCCTTCAACTGGCGAAGGTTTGTGGCTTGGTGCGAGGAACAGAATGTAAACCCTTTCTCCTGCCAGGTTGCAGTAGTCTTACAGTACCATCTCCACCTTTCGGATTTGGGCCTTAAGTCCAATTCTGTCAGAGTTCACCTCAGTGCCCTTGCAGCAAACCACTTCCCCGTGGAGGGGAAACCTCTCTCTGCACATGCCCTGGTTTCTAGGTTCTTGAGAGACCTGCTTCTGCTGAAGGTCCACCCTCCGGCGACCAAATGGGATTTGAATGTGTTTTTTAGTGCAGCTTACGCGGCCGCCTTTTGAGCCGATGGCAACCTGCCATCTATGCTACCCTGGAAGGTAGTTTTCTTGGTGGCACTCACGTCGGCTCGGCGAGTGAGTGAGCTTCAGGCCCTTGTGTCTGACAGGCCTTATACAAGGTTCTATAGGAACTAGGTGGTGCTCCGCACATACCACAAGTTCCTTCCAAAAGTGATCTCTTCGTTCCACCTCAACCAGGAGGTGGTGCTGCCTACCTTCTTTCCCTGGCCGCATGCCAGTCGAGCAGAGACAGTTCTGCATACCTTGGACTGCAAGAGGGCATTGGCCTTCAATATTCAGCGTATGCAGGGCCAAAGAAGGGCTTCTCAGCTCTTTGTATCCTACGATCCCAGTAAACTGGGGATGACTCTTTCCAAGCGTACGCTGTCCACCTGGGTGGCAGACTGCATTGTCTAGGCATACAGGGCAGCCGAGCTTCCATTGGAGGGTCACGTCATGGCCCATTGGGTCAGGGCCATGGTGGCATCAGTGGCTCATTTCCGCTCTGTTCCACTGGCAGACATCTGCCAGGCCGCCACCTGGTCTTGTGTTCCACTAAGGACTAGGTCCAAAATGGCTTCCCCTCTTGTCGGTTCATGGAAGCAGTCATTTATTTCATCTAGAAACTTTATCTCCCTAGTATGTCCTGCCGTGACACTGACCCAGTTGATACTGGGGTAATAGAAACCATCCATTATTATTATTGTGTTGTAACTTTTGTTAGCTTCCTTGATTTCTTTGAGCATTTCATCATCCATTTGTTCACTCTGGCCAGGCGGTCGATAGTACACCCCCACTGCCATTGCCATCACGTTCCCCTTCCCCTTTTTACATGGACTTGAGAGCACTAAAAAAAAAATAGAAGAGTAGGATAAGGCTCAGTTTGGGAGGTATACTGGGAATGTTGTTTCATATCTTATGTAAATTGCAGTGTCTAATTGTTTTTGATACACAGTATAAAATAATGCAAAGAAATACAATAAAATGCTTCTGGAGGAGTAGGAGTTGAGGAAGGGGACCAGGGAATAAGAGATGAAGGTAGGGGGTGATCCAAAGGGAGTCCAGGCCTTGACATTCACAGCTGCCCCTGTTGGCAGGCTCTTACATGTGTCTAGGAGCACCTGCCAATGTGGACACCTATGATTTTCATGATAGACCTGTATTCCCTTGTCAAATGGGGAATTAATGTCTATACTGTAGGTCCATCCAAACTACTCCCGCTTCCTGCCCTCACTATATCTCCAGGGATTTTAAACATGACAAGCATCCCCATGCATGTGCCGATCGAGATATGCAAATGCTGCTTTTTAGATATGCGGATACTTCTAAACTAACCCCCATTGTATGCTTCTCACCCTACCCAGTGACTCTCTTTACACCCCACCACAGATACAGTGGCCCATCTTCCTCTCCCCCCCCCCCATAGTGGTCCAGAATACTCACCCCATCCTCAGCAGTCACTGTGAAATCAAAGCTTTTAGGACCTTCATCACGGTCTAAATTCTGCATGGTACAAATCTCGCCTGTCTGCTTGTTGATGTGAAATTGGACTGGAACCAGGCTTCCAATGCCAGAACTGATAGAGTAAGTGATGGAGGAGAGGCTGCCACTGTCGGCATCTGTAGCAGAGACCTGTAAGAGACGACAGAGAGACAGTCAGTATGAGATAGAGTGTAACACGTGAAGTAAAATTCTGACTCTGTTCTGTGATCCTGATGCCAACACAAAGGAGAGCACCCGCTCTCGCAATAGATGCCAAGGGAACACAAGGAGCAAGAGACGTGTGATGGTCACAGGAATCTTTATTAGGTAAACCCCAATGTGTTTCAGCAATGCCTTCCTTAGGGGGATGCAGCTTACGATATAAAAAATAATAAATAAACAATGTCACCATTTATACAATAAAACAATATTCATACATTCAGAACAGAAAACATCAACAATTGGTTAAGACATAGTAGTTAAAAAATAATAGTTAAAAATAATAAGAAAAACAAAAATGCAGGGCAGTAAAGGGCAATAAACATATTAAAAATTGTATTTATTTATTTTATTTATTTAACAGTTTTTATATACCGTCTTTCTACAATTCAAGATGGTTTCCATATAACACAACAGACAGTGAATTACAACTAAATTACAACTGTATACATAGAACATAACTTGAGATGGTATATATGATTAACAGGAACAGGTCAGAAAACTATTTACAAAGAGATTTGTAGAAGGAGTTAGAGAGGGCTATGTGAGTAGGGAGAAATGTTCCTGGAAGAGATGCGTTTTTAATTTCTTCCGGAAAACAAGGTGATTGGGACAGTTCCTTAGGTCATGTGGTAAGGCATTCCAGATAGAAGGGGCATAAAGGGAGAATCTCCGATTACAGGTGGTTTGGCTACATTTTCTTTTGGAGGAAGGGATGGTGCGGCGTGTTCTGTTGTTGCTGGTATTAGATAGGAGTGAGGAAAGGCATGGAGCTGACTCGTTGGAAATGATTTTATGAATGAGGGTGAGTACTTTGACTTACACTGGCTCCCCATCCACTCCAGAGTCGAATTCAAAGAGGATTGGTGCTATGTGTGAGCATCTAGGGTTATTTGTGATGAGTCGAGCTATTGTGTTCTGTGTCATTTGGATAGGGTGTAAGCTATTCTTGGGAAGGCCATGATAGATGAGACTGCAGTAGTCGAGGGAAGGGATAGTGAGAGCCTGGCAGACAGTGCGAAAGGAGTCTGGGTTTAGGAGAGGTTGGAGGTTTCGAAGAGTGCGTAATTTCGCATATATTGTATCAGTGTTTTTTTTTACCTGTTCATGGAATGTAAGGTTTTGATCAAGGATAAGACTGAGGTATTTCACTTGATTTTTAATAGTGAGGGTGAAATCACCAAGCGTGAGGGTTGCAGGTGGAGTGTAGGAAGCATTGGTGAATACTTGGAGGGCTTCAGTTTTAGATTAGTTGATTGTGAGGTTATGATTTGAGAGCCAAGTCTTCAAGTCAGAGATGCATTCGCTTAATCTTGAGAAGTTAGGGTTTATTAGATTGAATGGAGTGAAACACATAATGTCGTCTGCATATAACTGGTAATGAATTCCATGATTTTGAAAAATCTTGCAGACTGGTTGAAGGAATAAGTTAAATAGTAATGCAGATAAACTGGATCCTTGGGGGACTCCTTGTTTTAGTATAAATGGGAGGAATATGTCATTTCCAATACGGACCTGTTGCGTTCTGTTTTCTAAATAAGAGTGGAACCATTTTAGGGTTGTGGCTCTCAGTCCTATTTCGTAGAGTCTATCTAAGAGTTGGTGGTGAGGAAGAGAATTGAAAGCTGCGGATAAGTCGAGAAATAGAAGGAGGCATCCTTGGGTGGAGTTCTGGGTAAATAGGTATAATGAATCTAGGAGGGAAGCACAGAGGGTTTCAACCCCGTGATTCTTTTTGAATCCATGTTGGAATAGGTCAAGAGGAGAGTGCTCGTCTATGAAGTTCAGAAGTTGAACTAAATTATAAACAATTCTGAAGTTCTGAAGTTGATTTAAATTATAAACACTGCTGTGAATTAACAATTAAATGGGATCATTAAAATGTAGACAAATACTCACAAGAATTCCTTGTGTTGTATTTCACATGTGAAGTAGTTTACAGAGTTATGCTCTTACTATAAGATCAAATAATAAAACAGAATACAAATGTCAAAAAAGTAAATGCATTTTATATAGTACTTATGCTACTAAAACAATCATAGTGACAAATATCTCCCATTAAAATTTAATACTGTGTTTTAATGTATGTCGTGAGAAACATTAAAAGAACATGTTGGGAATATAAGTACCCTTGGTGTCATAAAGCCATACTGATATGTTAATATTAATTGAACTCTAGAGAAGCCAACAGAATAAAGATTTAATAACTATTGGAAAACCCATAGTCCTGTATTGAATACAAGAGACCTAGGCTTCTGGTACAGCTGGCCAGAAATTCAAATGTTTATCCTTGAAATGGTACATCAGTGCATTATTCAGAAGCATGCATAGGCGAATTATTCTAATGCAAGACATATATAGATAAGAACACCAATATAGTACTGTACTTTTATCTAAATGTCTGTTGTTGAAAACCATATGACGAATAGTGTGTAGATTGAATGTGTAAGCCTGCAAGATTAAATTTTAATGGGAGATATTTGTCACTATGATTGTTTTAGTAGCATAAGTACTATATAAAATGCATTTACTTTTTTGACATTTGGTCTTGTGGTCACTAAGCCACTGATGTAACCATTAGGCTACTCTTCCACTCTGGCAAAATCAATGTTAATCATTGATGGAGAAGAAATTGAAATAGTTGACAGATTTAACTTTCTTGGATCAACAATCAATAAAGATAAGACTAGCAGTCAAGAAATCTGATGACATATTGCTCTTGGTAGAATGGATATGAAGGACCTAGACAAGATTCTCAAGAGCAGAGATGTCTCTCTCCTTACAAAGATTCGACTTGTCCAGGCCATGGTATTTTCAATAACATCATATGGATGCCAAAGTTGGACAGGAAGAAAATCAATGCCTTTGAATTATGGTACTGGCGATGAATACTGGGTATATTATGGACTGCCTGAAGTACAAACCAGTCAGTACTAGAGGAGATCAAACCTAAGCTTTTCTTAAAAATCTCAGATGATGAGACTTTGACTTTCATACTTTGGATACATCATGCAAAGAGAGAGATCATTAGAGAATGACATAATGCTTGGCAAGGTAGAAGGTCACTGTAAAAGAGGAAGATCGGCAATGAGATGGATCGATACAATAACAGCAGCTATGAATACCACTCTGTCAATAATGAGCCACTTGACTAAAGACCGAAGAAAGTTTAGGTCAATTATCCAGATGGTCACCAGGAGCTGACATCAACTCAATGGCACGTAACAATAACAGTCCCTTTTGGTAGTCTTAAAGGACTACCAAAAGGGACTGCTACAACAGGAAGTGGCAGTAGCATTAGATGATAGAGGGGTTAAAGGGGCACTAAAAGGGGACAAGGCAATAGCAGAGAGACTAAATGAATACCAAAAGGGACTGCTACAACTGGAAGTAGCAGCAGCATTAGATGATAGAGGGGTTAAAGGGGCACTAAGAAGCGACAAGGCGATAGAGGAAAGACTGAATGAATTCTTTGCTTCGGTCTTTATTGAGGAAGATGTAGGGATGTGACTCATGACTGAAGTGGTATTTAAAGGTGCGGAAGAATTGAAGGAAATATCGATACATCGGGAACATGTATTACAACTATTAGATAAACTGAAAAGCAAATCACCTGGGTTGGATGATATACATCCAAGGGTGTTGAAAGAACTGAAATATGAGATTGCAGATCTGCTATTCGTAATCTGTGAACTATCATTAAAATCATCTCTAATACCTGAATATTGGAGGATCGCCAATGTAACACCAATTTTTAAAAAGGGTTCCAGGGGTGATCCGGGAAACTACAGACCGGTGAGCCTGACATCTGTACCGGGAAAAATGGTAGAAACCATCATAAAGAACAAAATTGCTGAACATGTAGATGGTCATGGCTTAATGGGAGACAGCCAACATGGCTTTAGACAAGGAAGATCTTGTCTTACTAATCTGTTATGTTTTTTTGAAGGTATGAATAATCAGGTAGACAAAGGTGAGTCGGTTGATATAGTGTATTTGGACTTTCAGAAAGCCTTTCACAAGGTCCCTCATCAGAGACTTTTGGCAAAACTAAAGAGTCATGGGATAGGAGGCAGTGTACTATTGTTGATAAGGAACTGGTTAAAAGATAGAAAGCAGAGGGTAGGGCTAAATGGCCAATTTTCCCAATGGAGAAAGGTGAATAGAGGCGTACCCCAGGGATCTGTGCTAGGTCCGCTGCTTTTTGACATATTCATAAATGACCTGGAAAAGGGAATAACGAGTGAGGTTATCAAATTTGCAGATGACACAAAACTATTTAAAGTTGTTAAAACCCAAGAGGATTGTGAAAAATTGCAAGAGGATCTTGATAAATTGGAAGACTGGGCATCAAAATGGCAGATGAAATTTAATGTGGACAATTGCAAAGTTATGCACCTAGGGAAGCAACCCAAACTATGGTTACACGATGCAAGGTTCCACATTAGGAACCACCACCCAGGAAAAAGATTTAGGCGTCATTATGGATAACATGTTAAAACCCTCTGCCAGTGTGCAGCAGCAGCCAAGAGAGCAAATAGAATTCTAGGTATCATAAGGAAAGGAATGGAAAATAAAACAAAAAATATTATAATGCCTCTATATCGTTCCATGGTGAGACCGCACCTTGAATATTGTGTGCAATTCTGTTCACCGTATCTTAAAAAGGATATAGCGTTATTAGAAAAGGTTCAGAGAAGAGTCACCAAAATGGTAAAGGGGATGGAAGGATACCCCTATGAAGAAAGGCTAAAAAGGTTAGGGCTCGTTAACCTGGAAAAGAGACAGCTAAGAGGAGATATGATAGAAGTCTATAAATTAATGAACGGAATGGAACAGGTAAATGTAGATTGATTGTTTACGTTATCAGAATATAGAAAGACTAGGGGACATGCAATGAAGCTACAGGGTAAACTATTTAAGACAAATAAGAGAAAATATTTTTTCACTCAACGTGTAATCAAACTCTGGATTTGTTACTGGAGAATGTAGTAAAGGCTGTTAGTGTAGCTGGGTTTGGAAAAGGTTTGGACAAGTTCCTGGAGGAAAGGTCCATAACCCATTTATAAAAAGTGACCCAAGATATCACTGCTTGACCCAATACAAGCACTGTGGAACCTGTGTCTTTTGGGGAAACTGCTAGGTACGTACGACCTAGATTGGCCACTGTTGGAAACAGGATACTGAGCTTGATGGACCTTGGTCTGACCCAGTATGGCATATCTTATGTTCTTATGGGAGGATACACGTATGGTAGACTCCATGTTCATGTCAAGAGGAATGCATCGGCCAACGTTTGGCTGCAGGCCGGCATCCGGGAGGAAAAGCGGGGCAGCTGAACATTGCTCGGGCTGGCAAAGAGGTCCATCATCGGAGTCCAACGCCAGAGAGAGAGTGGGTTATGGCCGGATCCAGATGCGAATTCTGCGGCTGAAGGACCCTGCTGAGCCTGTCTGCCAAGACATTTTCATGTCCTGGGAGGTAGGCCACCCGAAGGAGCATGCCCCTCATCGTGGCAAAGGTCCAGAAGCGAATCGATTCCAAGCAAAGGTGGTACAAGCCCATGCCTCTCTGCTTGTTGATATAGAACATTGTGACCTGATTGTCCATCTGGATGAGGACTACCTTGTTCGATAACTGACTCTGCAACACTCGAAGGGCATTCGCCACCACCTGGAGCTCGAGGAAGTTGATCTGATGCAGGCTTTCCTCCTGTGTCCAAATGCACTGGGATTGAAGACCGTCACAGTGGGCTCCCCATCCAAGCTTGGAGGTGTCCGATGTGAGGACGCACTGGATTAGCAGGGCCTGAAAAAGCATTCCTGGCAAGAGGTTCGGCGAGTGCTGCCACCAGGCGAGGGAGTTCGCTAGGGGAATGGTGACCCATACGCAATTATCCTGGTGACCCATGGTCTGTGACCATTGAGTGCTGATGGACCACTGGGCTTGCTGCATCTGCAGGCGGGCATCTGGAGTCTCATGGACCATTGAGACCACCATGTGCCCCAAGAAGCAAAGCACGAGACAGGCTGGCACAGTCGCATGACCTGCACCTCTTTCACAAGGGACGCTAGCTGCTGGGCCCTATCCAGAGGGAGGAAGGCCTCTATAGACATTGCATGGGCAGCAGATGGGACTAGGGGTAGTTGATGACCCCAGATGTTACAGCACCAGGATGGTGCGGCGGCCTGCCTGGTGGACCTTCTCCGGCGAGCCTCCCCTTATGAGCCAATCCTCATAGGAGGCTTATCAATAAACTGCCCAGCCTGGGGATGGGTCCCAAGATGGTGAACTAGATCAAATGTTGGTTGACTGATAGATGACAGAAGGTGATGGTAAACGGAACTCACTTGGATGAAAGGAAGGTGATTAGTGGCGTGCCACAGGGATCAGTCCTGGGGCCAGTACTGTTCAATGTATTTGTAAGTGATATTGCTGAAGGACTGAATGGAAAAGTCTGTCTTTTTGCAGATAACAAAAATTTGCAACAGCATGGACTCCCCTGAGGGAGTGGATAACATTAGGAAAAATCTACAAAAGCTGGAACAATGGTCTAATGCTTGGCAGTTAAGATTTAATATGAAGAAGTGCAGTGTCATGCACTTGGGATGCAGAAATACAAGGAAATTGTATGAGATAGGGGGCAACAGGTTGGTGTGTAAGGACTGGAGTGATTGTTTCTGAGGATCTCAAAGTGGCAAAACAGTGTGACAAGGCAGTGAGCAAAGCCAGAAGGATGCTGGGCTGCATATAGAGAGGAATTACCAGTAGAAAGGAGGAGGTACTAATGCCATTGTACAAGTCACTGGTGAGGCCTCACTTGGAATATTGTGTTCAGTTTTGGAGAACATATCTCACAAAGGATAGAAAAAGACTGGAAATGGTTCAGAGGAAGGTGATCAAAATGATTTGGAGCCTACGCCAGAAGAGGTATGAAAAGAGACTCCAAGACATAAATATGTACACTCTAGAGGAGAGGAGGGACAGGGGAGATATGATTCAGGCCTTTAAATACTTTCAAAGATGGGGAAGCTGTAAAATTAGAGGGCATATATGAAGCTGGCAAGGGGATAAACTCAAAGGCAATGTCAGGAAATACTTTTTCACTGAAAGGGTGGTGGATGCTTGGAGTGCCCTCTCAATAGAAGAAATGGGGGCAAATACAGTGATAGAATTCAAAATGGCATGGGGCAGACACAGTGGATCCCTTTATAGAAACAGGATAAAATCAAAATAAACTTAACTGTCTCTGATATCTCAACAAGTACAGGTGACCTGCACAGAGTAGTGGGTTCACCCTTAAACAAAGGCATGGTCTTTATCTGCCATCATCAACTATGTTACTATATATTAACCTTTAAAAAGGAGATACAGCAGCCTTTAAACTAGATAATAGGAGAAAGTCGACAGTCGCCCAACAGCGCATGGTTCGGAACAATGTATTCTTGAAGGACACTTAAAAAAGATTGTAGTTAAGGCATATTAACAGAGAGGTTCCTATAAAGACAAAAGTAAACCAAATGCCCTTAAGTACAGAGCAGACAGAGCTTAAAGAGTCCAAATTAATCCTGCATACCGATAGCCAGATAAATATGAATAAAATATAACCTCTAAAATGCTTGTATACAAATACTAGAAGTCTAAAAAATAAGACGGGACAGTTAGAATATATAGTACTAAATGAGAGGTTACATATGATTGGTATCTCAGAGATATGGTGGAAGGAGGACAACCAGTGGGACATTGTGATACCTGGGTACAAACTATATCGTAATGATAGAGCGGATAAAATTGGTGGAGGGGTTGCACTCTATGTTAGAGAGGACATTAAGTCAAAATACACTGTAGAATCTCTATGGATTGACATTCCATGTAAAAAGGGAAAGGCAATGGCAGTGGAGTGTAGTATCAACCGCCTGGCCAGAATGAACAAATAGATGATGAAATGCTCAAAGAAATCAGGGAAGCTAACAAAAGCTACAGCACAGTAATAATAATGGGTGATTTCAATAACCCTGTTATCGACACGGTCAATGTCATGGCAGGACATGCTAGGGAGATAAGGTTTCTAGATGAAATAAATAAGACTGCTTTTTGCAGCAGCTGGTTCATGAACCAACAAGAGGGGAAGCCGTTTTGGACCTAGTCCTTAGTGGAACAAAAGATCTGATGCAAGAGATAAGGGTGTTGGGGCCACTTGGCAATTGTGATCATAGCATGATCGACTTTGATTTAATAAATGGATTGAAGGTGGCAAGGAAATCCACAGTACCAACTTTTAATTTTCAAAAGGGAGACTATGATAAAATGAAGAAAATCATTAAGAAAAAACTGAAAGGAGCAGCTGCAAAAGTTAAAGACTTACATCAAGCTCGGGTGTTGTTTAAAAATACTATCTTGGAAGCCCAGACCAGATGTATTCCACGCTTTAAGAGAAGTGGAAGGAATTCCAAAAAACTGCCAGCATGGTTTAAAGTGAAGGTCGAGAGGCTGTTTTGCCAAAAAAGCATCTTTCAGGAAATGGAAAAAGGAGCCAAATGACGAAAACTAGAAACAACATAAGCACAGGCAAGTTAGATGTAAGGCATTGATAAGGCAGGCAAAGACAGAATTTGAGAAGAAGCTTGCTGTGAAAGCAAAAATGCATAATAAAGACTTTTTCAAGTACATTCGTAGCAAAAAAACCTTTGAGAGAGTCAGTTGGACATTTGATGATAGAGGGGTAAAAGGGGCACTAAGAGGGGACAAGGCAATAGCGGAGAGACTGAATGAATTCTTTGCTTCGGTCTTTACGGAGGAAGATGTAGGGATGTTACCCATGACTGAAGTGGTATTTAAAGGAGATGCTGCAGAAGAATGAAAGGAAAGTTTAAAGTTCCATTGCTCTGTTAGAAGCCAACCTCACAGGGTGTGGCTAAGTTACAGTTAATTCATTCATTCATTCAACCTCTGCTGGCTGAAAGTCTTTTTGCTACCTGAGCAAGAGTTCTGACCCTGCACTGCAAAGCTAAGTTTCTGAATTTACTATTTTGGCTGGTTTTAATATAAATTTTCCCTGCCTATTTATTACCCATTTATATTCTCTTGAGATCTAAGCATGCCCTCAGTTCATAAGTCTACTGACCAGGGATACTTAAATACCCACCCACCCACCCCAGGGTTGCATTGCCTATATAGTCATTATATAAATTGACAGCTGTCCTCCAATTAGGAGCAGCACCCACCTTTTCTCCTTGTCCTAGAACTGCTTTATAACTATCTTAATCAGCATGTCGTGTATCCAGTGCAATACCTCTGGTGCCTTCATTCTAAGAAGAATCATTTGGACTCTAACAGCTTGCCTTATATGTCTCAAGTTATCTGCCATGCATAAAGAATTGATTCTATTAAGGGAAGAATTAGCTGCAATTAAATACACCTTCTCTAGGGTACAACTTAAAAAAAACCACCACCACTCCCACAAGGAATCAAGCAGCCCAGGAACAAATGGATCACAGTGCGCTCTGGTAGGCTGTGACATGTAACACGGAGACACCGTTGCCATCAAGAGATATCACTACATAACAACGCCTTCTCTGGCTTGGGAAATTTGAGTGCCCAATTAGTGGAAACTGAAGCGCTTTTAAACATGAAGGTTAATGCCCAATCTACTTATAATGCGGTAAATATGAAGAAACTGACTCAAAAGAAGAAACTACTACTACTTGCTGAGTACTGGGGTCTGTAAGCGCACACTGCACACTGACACGAGGGACCCTGTGCTGACGGCTGCTGTCCATGCTGAGTACTGGGATCTGGAAGCACAAACTGCACACTGACACAAGGGACCCTGTGCTGACTGCTGCTGTCCATGCTGAGCACTGGGGTCTGTAAGCACACACTGCACACTGACACAAGGGACCCTGTGCTGACTGCTGCTGTCCATGCTGAGCACTGCGGTCTGTAAGCACACACTGCACACTGACACGAGGGACCCTGTGCTGACTGCTGCTGCCTATGCTGAGTACTGGGGTCTGTAAGCGCACACTGCACACTGACACAAGGGACCCTGTGCTGACTGCTGCTGTCCATGCTGAGTACTGGGATCTGGAAGCACACACTGCACACTGACACAAGGGACCCTGTGCTGACTGCTGCTGTCCATGCTGAGCACTGGGGTCTGTAAGCACACACTGCACACTGACACGAGGGACCCTGTGCTGACTGCTGCTGCCCATGCTGAGTACTGGGGTCTGTAAGCACACACTGCACACTGACACGAGGGATCCTGTGCTGACTGCTGCTGCCCATGCTGAGTACTGGGGTCTGTAGGCATACACTGCACACTGACACGAGGGACCCTGTGCTGACTGCTGCTGTCCATGCTGAGCACTGGGGTCTGTAAGCACACACTGCACACTGACACGAGGGACCCTGTGCTGACTGCTGCTGCCCATGCTGAGTACTGGGGTCTGTAAGCGCACACTGCACACTGACACAAGGGACCCTGTGCTGACTGCTGCTGCCCATGCTGAGTACTGGGTCTGTAAGCACACACTGCACACTGACACAAGGGACCCTGAGCTGACTGCTGCTGCCCATGCTGAGTACTGGGGTCTGTAAGCACACACTGCACACTGACACAAGGGACCCTGAGCTGACTGCTGCTGCCCATGCTGAGTACTGGCGTCTGTAAGCGCACACTGCACACTGACACAAGGGACCCTGTGCTGACTGCTGCTGCCCATGCTGAGTACTGGGGTCTGTAAGCACACACTGCACACTGACACAAGGGACCCTGAGCTGACTGCTGCTGCCCATGCTGAGTACTGGCGTCTGTAAGCGCACACTGCACACTGACACAAGGGACACTGAGCTGACTGCTGCTGCCCATGCTGAGTACTGGGGTCTGTAAGCACACACTGCACACTGACACAAGGGACCCTGAGCTGACTGCTGCTGCCCATGCCGAGTACTGGGGTCTGTAAACACACACTGCACACTGGCACAAGGGACCCTGTGCTGACTGCTGCTGCCCATGCTGAATACTGGCGTCTGTAAGCGCACACTGCACACTGACACAAGAGACCCTGTGCTGACTGCTGCTGCCCATGCTGAGTACTGGGGTCTGTAAGCACACACTGCACACTGACACAAGGGACCCTGTGCTGACTGCTGCTGTCCATGCTGAGTACTGGGGTCTGTAAGCGCACACTACACACTGACACAAGGGACCCTGTGTGACTGCTGCTGCCCATGCTGAGTACTGGGGTCTGTAAGCACACACTGCACACTGACACAAGGGACCCTGTGCTGACTGCTGCTGCCCATGCTGAGTACTGGGGTCTGTAAGCACACACTGCACACTGACACAAGGGACCCTGTGCGACTGCTGCTGCCCATGCTGAGTACTGGGGTCTGTAAGTACACACTGCACACTGACACAAGGGACCCTGTGCTGACTGCTGCTGTCCATGCTGAGCACTGGGGTCTGTAACACACACTGCACACTGACACGAGGGACCCTGTGCTGACTGCTGCTGCCCATGCTGAGTACTGGGGTCTGTAAGCACACACTACACACTGACACGAGGGACCCTGTGCTGACTGCTGCTGCCCATGCTGAGTACTGGGGTCTGTAAGCACACACTGCACACTGACACGAGGGACCCTGTGCTGACTGCTGCTGCCCATGCTGAGTACTGGGGTCTGTAAGTACACACTGCACACTGACACAAGGGACCCTGTGCGACTGCTGCTGCCCATGCTGAGTACTGGGGTCTGTAAGCACACACTACACACTGACACGAGGGACCCTGTGCTGACTGCTGCTGCCCATGCTGAGCACTGGGGTCTGTAAGCACACACTGCACACTGACACGAGGGACCCTGTGCTGACTGCTGCTGCCCATGCTGAGTACTGGGGTCTGTAAGTACACACTACACACTGACACAAGGGACCCTGTGCGACTGCTGCTGCCCATGCTGAGTACTGGGGTCTGTAAGCACACACTGCACACTGACACAAGGGACCCTGTGCTGACGGCTGCTGCTGCCCATGCTGCGTACTGGGGTCTGTAAGCACACACTGCACACTGACACAAGGGACCCTGTGCTGACTGCTGCTGCCCATGCCGAGTACTGGGGTCTGTAAGCACACACTGCACACTGACACGATGGACCCTGTGCTGGAGGCTGCTGCCCATGCTGAGTACTGGGGTCTGTAAGCACACACTGCACACTGACACGATGGACCCTGTGCTGACGGCTGCTGCCCATGCTGAGTACTGGGGTCTGTAAGCACACACTGCACACTGACACGATGGACCCTGTGCTGACTGCTGCTGCCCATGCTGAGTACTGGGATCTGGAAGCACACACTGCACACTGACACAAGGGACCCTGTGCTGACTGCTGCTGTCCATGCTGAGCACTGGGGTCTGTAAGCACACACTGCACACTGACACGAGGGACCCTGTGCTGACTGCTGCTGCCCATGCTGAGTACTGGGGTCTGTAAGCACACACTGCACACTGACACGAGGGACCCTGTGCTGACTGCTGCTGCCCATGCTGAGTACTGGGGTCTGTAGGCACACACTGCACACTGACACGAGGGACCCTGTGCTGACTGCTGCTGTCCATGCTGAGCACTGGGGTCTGTAAGCACACACTGCACACTGACACAAGGGACCCTGAGCTGACTGCTGCTGCCCATGCTGAGTACTGGCGTCTGTAAGCGCACACTGCACACTGACACAAGGGACCCTGTGCTGACTGCTGCTGCCCATGCTGAGTACTGGGGTCTGTAAGCACACACTGCACACTGACACAAGGGACCCTGAGCTGACTGCTGCTGCCCATGCTGAGTACTGGCATCTGTAAGCGCACACTGCACACTGACACAAGGGACCCTGAGCTGACTGCTGCTGCCCATGCCGAGTACTGGCATCTGTAAACACACACTGCACACTGGCACAAGGGACCCTGTGCTGACTGCTGCTGCCCATGCTGAATACTGGCGTCTGTAAGCGCACACTGCACGCTGACACAAGAGACCCTGTGCTGACTGCTGCTGTCCATGCTGAGTACTGGGGTCTGTAAGCACACACTGCACGCTGACACAAGGGACCCTGTGCTGACTGCTGCTGCCCGTGCTGAGTACTGGGGTCTGTAAGCACACACTGCACACTGACACAAGGGACCCTGTGCTGACTGCTGCTGCCCGTGCTGAGTACTGGGGTCTGTAAGCACACACTGCACACTGACACAAGGGACCCTGTGCTGACTGCTGCTGTCCATGCTGAGTACTGGGGTCTGTAAGCACACACTGCACACTGACACAAGGGACCCTGTGCTGACTGCTGCTGTCCATGCTGAGCACTGGGGTCTGTAAGTACACACTGCACACTGACACGAGGGACCCTGTGCTGACTGCTGCTGTCCATGCTGAGCACTGGGGTCTGTAAGCACACACTACACACTGACACGAGGGACCCTGTGCTGACTGCTGCTGCCCATGCTGAGTACTGGGGTCTGTAAGCACACACTGCACACTGACACGAGGGACCCTGTGCTGACTGCTGCTGCCCATGCTGAGTACTGGGGTCTGTAAGCACACACTGCACACTGACACGAGGGACCCTGTGCTGACTGCTGCTGCCCATGCTGAGTACTGGGGTCTGTAAGTACACACTGCACACTGACACAAGGGACCCTGTGCGACTGCTGCTGCCCATGCTGAGTACTGGGGTCTGTAAGCACACACTACACACTGACACGAGGGACCCTGTGCTGACTGCTGCTGTCCATGCTGAGCACTGGGGTCTGTAAGCACACACTGCACACTGACACGAGGGACCCTGTGCTGACTGCTGCTGCCCATGCTGAGTACTGGGGTCTGTAAGTACACACTACACACTGACACAAAGGACCCTGTGCGACTGCTGCTGCCCATGCTGAGTACTGGGGTCTGTAAGCACACACTGCACACTGACACAAGGGACCCTGTGCTGACGGCTGCTGCTGCCCATGCTGCGTACTGGGGTCTGTAAGCACACACTGCACACTGACACAAGGGACCCTGTGCTGACTGCTGCTGCCCATGCCGAGTACTGGGGTCTGTAAGCACACACTGCACACTGACACGATGGACCCTGTGCTGACGGCTGCTGCCCATGCTGAGTACTGGGGTCTGTAAGCACACACTGCACACTGACACGATGGACCCTGTGCTGACTGCTGCTGCCCATGCTGAGGCCTGGGGTCTGTAAACACACACTGCACACTGACACAAAGGACCCTGTGCTGACGGCTGCTGCCTTCCTATTTGAGATGTCTGGATGTAGGGGAAGGCGCTTGGAGACCTGCTATTTTGATTTCATTATCCTCTGCGGTCACGTGGATTTTCACTTGTTAAAATGAGTGGAGTGGAGGAGTGGCCTAGTGGTTGGGGCAAGGTACTTCAGGCCAGAAGGTCAGGGGTTCAAATCCCACTAGAGGACAGCAACCTTGGGCCGGAAGGACTGGGCTTTCTAGTCCCACAGGTGCTCCTTGTGGTCTTGGGCAAGCCACTTAACCCTCCATAGCCCATGTTCCCTGTAAAATAGTTATCTCCAAGTTATAATGCCCTGTTCAATGTAATTTCAGTTTGTTCAATGTAAACCGCACTGATGCAGAATAGCACGGTATATAAGAGAATATAAATAAATAAAATAAAATGGGGTCAAATTGGATAAAAGTTTGAAAAGCACTGCTCTGTCATATTTCCCCTCAGCCGTCCTTTTCAAATTGAAGAGCCCTTTCCTTTTAAGCCTTCCTCATAGGGATATTCTTCCATTCCCTTTACTATTTTGATGGGCCTTCTCTGAACCTTTTCTAATTCAGCTATATCCTTTTTAAGATATGATGCCCAGAATTGCACTATTGCATATGATGAGGTTGCACTATGGAATGATATAGAGGCATTATAATATGCTTGTTTTATTCTGCATTACTTTCCTTGTGATTCATAGCATTTTATTTGCTCTCTTTTCCACTGCACACTGGGCAGAGGGTCTCAACGTATTATCCACGATGATGCCTAGATCCTTTTCCTGGGTGGTGGTTGCTAATGTGGACATTGTATCATACAATCATAGTTCCCTAAGGGGGGAATATTCCAAGGCATTTATATGGTTTGCAGACCTCCTTGCATCTGGGTGTGTCAGAAGCGGTCAGAGGTGGTATCTGTCACTAAGTGGGCAGCGATGATATCGAGCCCCAGCCCACTTAGCAACAGGAGGGTAAAGTAATGCACAGTAAATGCTGCAATACTTTAGCCGTGAAAGGTAGCCAGGCAGTGGCTCAATATCTCTGCTGCCCGGTTAGCTTCTGGATTCTGTGGCCTAGATATGACCCCGGCATTGAATATCCAGGGTTAAACTTCAGTGGCAATAGCTAGCTGCTTTCAAGCACTAGTTGCAGTTGAATATGTCCCCTAAATGCATAACTTTGTACTTGTCCACATTAAATTTCATCTGCCATTTGGACGTCCATTCCTCTTGCAATTTTTCATACTTCTCTTATGTTTTAACAACTATGAATAATTTTGTGTCATCTGCAAATTTGATCACCTCACTCGCTATCCCTATTTCCAGGTAATTTATGAATATGTTAAAAAGCAATGGGTCCAGCACAGATCTTTGGGGTACTCCACTATTCACCTTCCTCCATTGAGAAAATTGCCCATTTAGTCGGACTTTCTGCTTTTTATCTTTTAACCAGTTCCTGATCCACATTGGTACACTGGCTTCAATCCCATGACTTTTTAATTTTGCCAAGAATATCTCATAGAAACATAACAGCAGAAAAAGACCACATAGCCCATCTAGTCTGAACTTCCATATCAACTACAATAGTCCCCGTTTTTCCTTTAGAGATCCTCTGTGTTGGTACCATGCATTTTTAAAATTCAGATACTGTCCTGAACGATTACAATTAATTCAAACCACAGCAATTATATTAATAACCCATGCAACAAAATCTGATCATATTACCCCCTTCTAAAAGCTCATCATGGTAGCACATAAAGCGTCTTATTCCGGTCTTCCCTCATCCCTTACTTACCTTGAGGTCTTTACAGAAGCACAATAAATTAATTACTCTTGTTAATAATATCACACAACACACCAGGCAACTCGCCTTTTACGTGCCGGCCCCTCCATCTATAGCAGATAAGACTCCTCCTTTACGACTATAAGAAACAGCTAAAGTCATATTTTTTCAAGTTGGCTTTTGGGGCAGACTAGTCAGTGGTTGGCTGGTCTGTCACGGGATAATTCCTATTTGGGTTCTTTCCTTTTCCCTATCCTATTTTGCTGTTTATATTATTTAATGGTTTCTATTTTGTAAACCGCTTTGATGCTGGTAATAAAGGCGGTATATAAAGAATTTAATAAACATAAACCAAACGACCAGCAGAGCCTGGGTCACACAAATATCAATGTTTAATTCTTAGAAACCAACTAAAAAGCCTGACTTACCAATTACAGCCCTTGCCGAAATAGCCCTGCTTGTAATTACAGGTACACAATGCAAAGTATTCCCCAGTGCTTCCCTCCTCTTCCTCCCTGTGGAATTGGGGATTACAGTTTTCTACCTCTGGCTTCCCTGCTTTGATCCTGTTAAGGTTGTGGGAGGAGTGGCTCAGTGGTTGGGACAGGTTACCTCAGGCCAGAAGGCTGGGGGTTCAATTCCCACAAGGAGACAAGCAACCTCAGGCCAGAGGGACTGGGGTCTCTAGTCCCATAGCCACTTCTTGTGGCCTTGGGCAAGCCACTTAACCCTCCATTGCCTCAGGTATGCTTAGATTGTGAGCCCTTTGGGGACAAGGGAATAAAAAAGTACCTGTTAGTATACATGTAAATCGCACTGATTCTAAAGAGCACAGTATAAATAAATAAATAAGGTAGCCAAAGCTTTCTCTCTTAAGGAGAGCTGTGGTCATCTAGTGTACAGTGCTTTACATAGCGCTTCCCCTTGTTAATCAAAAAGGCCAAGTCCAAGCTGCATGATTGCCTCTCGCACATCGTTAAACAAACAAAACCTGCAAGAGCAGTAGCAGAATGACCAAAAAAGGAAGTCAACTTGCACCCAAATAAACTCAATGTTACCTGTATGCATTGTAGTATGTTCTTGTTCAATGTACACCGCACTGATTGTAATAGCGCGGTATAAAAGAAATGTTAAATAAATAAAAATAAAATAAGCTAAGCAATTACTTCCCAGTTTTGAACCCATATTTTTAGGTAAGACCATCAGAAAGGCTGTGCTGCTATAGCTTTGAATATTTTCTGCTGACCACAAACAGACTTTCTTTTCTATGTGTTCAGGCCACATTTCAGCATAGAGACTTTGTGATAAAATACAACAATGAATGTAGCCTGGACGGAACGGGACACCTTCACCTCCCAGTGCTATTTAGCTAGCAGGCCTGACACTAGCCTGGATGAACTTCTTTCTTCAAAATTGCTCCCAGATGTTCATGGGATCAACAGCATTCTGCCCTCACTCTCTCCCCTGTAGAGCATCCCAGGGATCTATCCCATTGCCAACTCCGTTCAACATATCCATAGTCCCTGGAAACGAAATCAGAGAACATCTGATCACTTGTACTCATAGGCAGATGACATTCAGCTACTAGTCCCTCTTGGCCGTGATCCTGACAGAGCAATCACCAACCTGAACATCTGTATGGAAAAGATTTCCAGCTGGCTATACCAATATAAATTAAGACTAAATCTGCAAAAGACAGAGGAACTCTGGATAGGAAAAAACGACCTTGGCAAATTAAATTCTGAGGTAATCCTTGAAAAGGCAGCTCTTCCTTTCAGCTGTAAAGTTCACCATCTGGGATTTGTACCGGATTCCAAATTCACTATCGAAGCTCAAATTCAGGCAGTACGTTAATCAGCTTTCTTTCAGCTACACCAGAGCTACAACCTTTATGCAGTTTTCGATGGTTCAGAGTTTGCCACAGTCACCTAGACCTAGATGATCGCTCTTGACACTAGAATTCCAAAAAAATACTCTGCTAAACTCTCCACCTGTTTCTGGGAGCCAGGAAACTGGGAAACCATCAGCTTCTTTAAAGGGAACTTTGCTCTCCATTAGAAAACTCTTCCAGGCGCTGTCTTCTTCCTCTGCCCTGAGACCTGGGGGTGCTGCAGGACCTTTCCCTAACCAGGCTTGAGACCTCTGGATGCTACTTTGTGCTGGGTTCTGGGAGGCAAAAAAGAGACCAAAGGACAAAGACTTCCTCTATCCTGAAACTGTACTGTTCTTTTCATTTGTCCCAAAACTGGTTTAGTGCTTCAGGGACAACCCCCACAGGGCATGAGACTCATGGCTATTTTCTGTCCAAAACTGGGACTTTGATGACTTCTGGGACCTCCTAGCTCCTCCCTAGGTTTCCCTTGCAGAGAGTCAAACTAGGAAATTCCTAGGGGTGTATTTAACTATGCTGCTGCCAGGGCAGGTCTAGCTCTCAATGGACAGATAGGAAATATTCCTTCCTACTGCTATGAACTTAGTGGCACCCGGGTAATACAAGTACACAGATCCCAAGTCGCACTCATTAGGAATGTGCCACACTCTTTCTAACTCTCAAGTGTGAGCTCCTTCAGTGCTAGTGCACTGATCCTATTCATTGCACTACTACTACTGCATACATAGAGCACTACAAGGCATACGTACTGCTGTATAGAGATATGTAATAGACAGTCTCTGCTCATGAGAACTTACAGTCCAGTCAAGACAGACAACACAACAACTAGATACTAAGATATATCTAGGGGAATAGCAAGGAAACACATGGGAGGTGCACAGGAGACTGGGTCTGCTGCTTTTTGACATATTCATAAATGACCTGGAAAGTGGAATAACGAGTGAGGTTATCAAATTTGCAGATGACACAAAACTATTTAAAGTTGTTAAAACCCAAGAGGATTGTGAAAAATTGCAAGAGGATCTTGATAAATTGGAAGACTGGGCATCAAAATGGCAGATGAAATTTAATGTGGACAAGTGCAAAGTTATGCACCTAGGGAAGAACAACCCAAACTATGGTTACACGATGCAAGGTTCCACATTAGGAACCACCACCCAGGAAAAAGATTTAGGCGTCAATGTGGATACCATGTTAAAACCCTCGGCCCAGTGTGCAGCGGCAGCCAAGAGAGCAAATAGAATGCTAGGTATGATAAGGAAAGGAATGCAAAATAAAACAAAAGATATTATAATGCCTCTATATCGTTCCATGGTGAGACCGCACCTTGAATATTTTGTGCAATTCTGGTCGCCGTATCTTAAAAAGGATATAGCGATTTTAGAAAAGGTTCAGAGAAGAGCCACCAAAATGGTAAAGGGGATGGAAGGATACTCCTATGAAGAAAGGCTAAAAAGGTTGGGGCTCTTTAACCTGGAAAAGAGACGGCTGAGGGGAGATATTTTATTTATTTATTTATTTATTTATTTATTTAACAGTATTTCTAGACCGCCTTATCTTAATAATCAAGGTGGTATCAAGGTGGTATGATAGAAGTCTATAAATTAATGAACGGAGTGGAACGGGTAAACGTAGATCGATTGTTTACGTTATGTTTATGTTTATTTAAAACTTTATATACTGCCCGTCACAGGGTATCAGAGCGGTTTACAATCATAAAATCATAAAAGGCTGCAGAAAGGAAAGAGAACGCCAATTTAGAAGCTTTCAAGAGGGGGAAAGGAAAGAGAAC
The DNA here is from genome assembly GCA_033557465.1 of Ichthyophis bannanicus. Classification (NCBI taxonomy): domain Eukaryota; kingdom Metazoa; phylum Chordata; class Amphibia; order Gymnophiona; family Ichthyophiidae; genus Ichthyophis; species Ichthyophis bannanicus. Next base: position 26,487,590 of record CM066035.1, read on the forward strand.
AGAAAAGTAAAAAACCGACAAGACAACCAATAAAAAAGTTAATTACAATACTCGTTAAGGGGAAAGGCAGTAGGAGGTGAGGGAGAGGGCGGATATAAAATATAGAAAGACAAGGGGACATGCAATGAAGCTACAGGGTAAACTATTTAAGACTAATAAAAGAAAATATTTTTTCACTCAACATGTAATCAAACTCTGGAATTTGTTACCGGAGGATGTAGTAAAGGCTGTTAGTATAGCTGGGTTTAAAAAAGGTTTGGACAAGTTCCTGGAGGAAAGGTCCATAAACCATAATTAAAAAGGGACCCAGGATATCAATGCTTGACCCAGTACAAGCATTGTGGAACCCGTGTCTTTTGGGGAAACTGCTAGGTACGTATGACCTAGATTGGCCACTGTTGGAAACAGGATACTGGGCTTGATGGACCTTGGTCTGACCCAGTATGGCATATCTTATGTTCTTATGTTCTTATCCAGGCACTAATGTCAGATAAGCAGGCAGAGATCCAGGCCTGGATTCCTGGAGAGATTTCAGGCACAGAAAGGTACATCTGAGAGTCATTAGCATAAAGATGGTCCTGAAAACCATGGGAGGAAATAAGTGCACCAAGGGACTGAGTATAGAGAGAGAATAGTAGAGGTCCCAAGACAGAGCCCTGAGATACACCAACTGAAAGTGGGATGGCAGTAGAAGAAGATCTACCAGAACATACACTAAAAATGTGATGGAAGAGATAAGAAGAAAAACAGGACAGAATAGAGCCCCTAAATCCAAGTGAGGACAGGGTATCGAGGAGAAGGTGGTGACCAACAGTCTCAAAGGCAGCAGAAAGGTCAAGAAGGTGAGGATCGAGTAAGGGCCCTTGGATATGGCGAGGAAGAAGTTGCTGGAGAGACAAGCCTAAGAGAATAAAAACTGGTGGCCCGGCGAGTAGGAGGAAATCCGAGTTCACCCTCCTACCTCCTCCCCTTTTCCTGTACCTACAAGTACAGGGGCTGTGAAACCTCTGCACATACCTTTAGTCACTGAGTAGAAAGCAATTTTCAGTCTAGAGAATTTATCCATATTGCCTCCACACAAGTCTGATATTAGAAATGGAAGCATTCAAAAACCAATAGGAGAACATTTCAGCTTTCCAGGGCACTCTCTTTCTGACCTTAAGGCTGCCATACTCCTACAAAGAGATACAGGTAAAACTGCTGAACTGGAGGTAATTGAAAAACTTAACACCATCACCTGAGGTCTGGACAAGGACAATGGTGTCATGATTCACTGAAGATCATCCTACCCTTAGTTTCTCTGTCTCTTCACAAATGTCAGTTAGTTGAACAATTCTGCTACTATCACTTCTCTTTCTATTACTCAAAGCCTTCTCCATACTCTGTACCCGCCCCATCCATCTTGATTATAGTTATACGCCCCCTGTAGGGCCTTTCAGGCATCTGACCAAGTGGACTCTTGTGTTCGAAAGCTCAGGTCTCAATAAATTGGTTAGTCTATAAGTTGCCATCTGCCTCTGCCATTTTTGCTACTAACACAGCTACTCCTCTGAAAACTTATATCCTTTCAGAGGCTCTAAAGAAAATAAAATATTTTATGCTGCTTATTTTCATTTGAAGAGCAATACTAAATCTGAATCTTTCTAGATTTATAACCTAGATGCACCATATGAAATAATCTCACTCTTTTTGGACTTGAATCTCACTCTCTGGATAATTCAACCTTGGCATCTCTGTGACTATAAGAACAAAGTGGAACCACAGAATCGTTACAGGTTATGGAAGAGAATTTCCTTTTTAATGTTGTCTGTTTAATCCACAAGGCCTCTGTATTGTCTGGATTCAATATTAGTCATTACTTTGCATCCAGTATTTAACTACCTCCAAGCAGCTCGTTAACCTTTCAAGCTGAGCTGCCCGATTTGAACTCATGATAGCAATAATTTGAACATCATCTGTGTAAAAGAGTCAAAGACCCTATTGCCTGACAATCCTCCCCAAAGGCTGAAGATCAAATTAAATGAGGGATAAGTTAAGCCTTGGGAGACCCATAACAAAGATTTTTGGTTCTCAGATCTCGTTCTTACATCATACTTGTGAAAACTTTAGTGCCAGAAAAGACTGAAACCAAGCTAGCCCAGAATCCCTTTTATCAAACTCTCATTCGTTGAAGTAAAATGTCATAGTCTATGTTGTTCAATGCCATAGAAAGATCTAAATAGATTACCAGTAAAACACCCCTATTGTCCAAATTTCTGTGCAGAATTTCTAACGCCATAAGTGAGGGTTCAGTACTATGTCCCAGGCAAAAGCTCTTTTGGCATGGATCTACTGCAATAAATCCTAATCCTGCAATTGGCTAGCCACCACTCTCTTGAATAGTTTACCTCAAAATGGCAACTTTTTGACATTCCTAAATGAAGAGGAATCATTAAAATGCAGATTAGAAATCCTCAAAATGAGAGATACGGTAGCTTATTTCAACCACTGGGAAAAGAGACCACTACTAGGGGAAGTGTCAATGATAACTCTTGGGGTAAGAAACGAAGCGGGATCACAAACCTTCATCAGATAAGCCGGGACAGGATCACTCAGAACTCCAGAGGGTATGACAGTTGAAAGAAGGAAGTCAATAGCAGAATTAGATAACAGAATAAGACCCCAAACTTACAGGTACTTAAATAACTTTCTCTCTCAAGAGAAGTAGATCATTTTTATCTAAAGAATAAAGTTTCAACTTAACAACATCTAATTTCTGGATCAAAATATCTGATTAGAGGATGGCCAATCTTTAAAAAGGGCTCCAGGAGTGATCCTGGAAATTACAAACCTATGAGTCTGTTATCAATGCTGGGCAAAAGGTTGGAAATTATTTTACAAGACACAGTTATTGGCTAAAAAGATAGACCTGGCTTAATAGGGCAGAGCAAACATGAACTTAGCCAAGGTACATCTTTGCCTTGCCATTCGGATAGGTGTTATTAAGCATATGGACAAGGATGAGCCGGTTGGCTGGATCTTCAGAAGGCTTTTGGCAATGTCCTTCATGAGAAACTCCTGAGGAACAAAAGGAAGAGAAGGGGACATGCTAGACACAGGGAGTAGGGAAGGGATGGGGAGATGCCGGTCTATGATGGGGTGCAGAAGGAAAGACAGGATCTTAGAAAACAATGGCACATACAGACCATATGGCCTATCCAGTCTGCCCATCCATCGGAACTATTAGCTTCTATGGTTTACGATTTCTTAGATTTAATATACCACCTTTAGTATGGACGGCAAGGTGGTGTACAACCAAAAATATATGAAACCCTCCATAAAGTGGGTATTTGAGAGTGTATTGAATAATGTAGAACCAAAGGTAAATGGTCACTGTATGCTACTGAAGAGGTGGCTGCTGAGGAGATCAGATGAGGGACAGCATTAAGAGAACAGCCTGCCGTGCTAGCAGAGCTGGAAAGTAAACATTTAGGGGGGATATGCAAATTACTGCCTGTGCTGAAGGAGCAAGGGTAATATCAGCTCACATTTATATCCACTATTAAAATTTTATTTTAACCAAATGGTAAAGGAGGAGAGGCTTAAACGTTTAGGGCTCTTCAACCTGGAAAAGAGACGGCTGAGGGGAGATATGACAGAGGTCTATAAATTAATGAACAAAGTGGAATGGGTAAACGTAGATTGATTGTTTACGCCATCAAAAAGTAGAAAGACTAGGGGACATACAATGAAGCTACAGTGTAACCAGTTTAAGACTAATAAGAGAAAATATTTTTTCATTCAACGCGTAAGTAAACTCTGGAATTCATTACCACAGAATGTAGTAAAAGCTGTTAGTGTAACTGGGTTTAAAAAAGGTTTGGACAAGTTCCTGGAGGAAAAATCCATAAACTATAATTAAAGAGGACCTGGGGAATTCGCTGTTTGCCTGAATACAAGCATTGTAGAACCTGTGTGTCTTTTTGGGAAACTGCCAGGCACATGTGTCTTAGATTGGCCACTGTTGGAAACAAGATATTGGGCTTGATGGGCCTTGGTCTGACGCAGTATGGCATTTTTTATGTTCTTATGAATAATGTAGGGGAATAACGTGCACCCAATAGACAGAGGGTGGAGAAGTAAATACAGGGTCCTGTGGAAATTGCTCATCCTAAGAGCAATGGTATCAGATAAACAGGTGCTGTTACTAAAAAGCTCTGTGGAAAAAAGGAGAAAAGAGCTTGAGGAAAAATGGAGTTTGGGATTTAGAGGCTGTTAAGCTTCTTAATCTAAAAGAGCTTCCCTTCTTGAAGTGGGTCATGGAAAGCCTCCTGGGAGCCTAGACAGGCTCAGAGTGAAGATGCCAGCAGAGACCCTCCTACAGACCCAGTCAGAGGTAGGAGTGAAGATGGGGCAGACGGTCTCCTCCCTATCCAGGGAGTGGAGAGACTTCGGGAAGCCTAATCCAGGCTTGGGAGTCCAGCAGCAGATCAGCTCCAGGGAGAGCTGCAGCGGTGGATAAGCTCATTGGGGAGCTGCAGCGGCAGATCAGCACCAGTAAGAACTGCAGCAGTGGATCAGGTCCAGGGAGAGCTTCAGCATTGGACCAGCTCCAGAGAGAGCTGCAGCAGCAGATCAGCACCAGTAAGAACAGCAGCAGTGGATCAGGTCCAGGGAGAGCTGCAGCAGCGGATCAGCACCAGTAAGAACTGCAGCAGTGGATCAGGTCCAGGGAGAGCTGCAGCAGCAGATCAGCACCAGTAAGAACTGCAGCAGTGGATCAGGTCCAGGGAGAGCTTCAGCATCGGACCAGCTCCAGAGAGAGCTGCAGCAGCAGATCAGCACCAGTAAGAACAGCAGCAGTGGATCAGGTCCAGGGAGAGCTTCAGCATCGGACCAGCTCCAGAGAGAGCTGCAGCAGCAGATCAGCACCAGTAAGAACAGCAGCAGTGGATCAGGTCCAGGGAGAGCTGCAGCAGCAGATCAGCACCAGTAAGAACTGCAGCAGTGGATCAGGTCCAGGGAGAGCTTCAGCATCGGACCAGCTCCAGAGAGAGCTGCAGCAGCAGATCAGCCCCAGTAAGAACAGCAGCAGTGGATCAGGTCCAGGGAGAGCTGCAGCAGCAGATCAGCACCAGTAAGAACTGCAGCAGTGGATCAGGTCCAGGGAGAGCTGCAGCGGTGGATAAGCTCATTGGGGAGCTACAGCAGCTGATCAGCATCAGTAAGAACAGCAGCAGTGGATCAGGTCCAGGGAGAGCTGCAGTAGCGGATCAGCACCAGTAAGAACTGCAGCAGTGGATCAGGTCCAGGGAGAGCTTCAGCATCGGACCAGCTCCAGAGAGAGCTGCAGCAGTAGATCAGCAACAGTAAGAACAGCAGCAGTGGATCAGGTCCAGGGAGAGCTGCAGCAGCAGATCAGCACCAGTAAGAACAGCAGCAGTGGATCAGGTCCAGGGAGAGCTGCAGCAGCGGATCAGCACCAGTAACAACTGCAGCAGTGGATCAGGTCCAAGGAGAGCTGCAGCAGCAGATCAGCACCAGTAAGAACTGCAGCAGTGGATCAGGTCCATGGAGAGCTGCAGCAGTGGATCAGGTCCAGGGAGAGCTGCAGTGGTGGATAAGCTCATTGGGGAGCTACAGCAGCAGATCAGCATCAGTAAGAACAGCAGCAGTGGATCAGGTCCAGGGAGAGCTGCAGCAGCAGATCAGCACCAGTAAGAACTTCAGCAGTGGATCAGGTCCAGGGAGAGCTACAGTAGCGGACCAGCTCCAAAGAAAGCTGTAGTGGTGAATCAGCTCATTGGGGAGCTGCAGCAACAGATCAGTCAGAAAGAGCTGCAGCGACAGAGTCCATTTCGGACTAGGAGCCACAAGACCAGGGAGGTCCAGCAGCAGATCAGCTCACTGTAGAACTGCAATAGTTGTTCCTGATTGGGCAGGAATTCAAAACCCTCTCCTGACTGGAGGAGAGCTTGGAGGAGGCGGAGCCAAGGCTACAGGCCTCAGCGATTGGAGAGAAATAGAAAACCTCTCTCTTCACAAGCAGCCACCGGTTCAGAGCTCCAGCAGTGGGGCTGGTGGGCAAAGGGAAAGGGAGGGGAGTTAGGAGACAGGTTAATAAGGTTAATTCCATAATCTTTAAAGGTTTACTTAAGTCACTACATATAAAGTTATAGTTGGTTGTTTGAACTGCCTTATCTCTAATCCTATATTGCTATTTTACCTTGCCTGCTTGAACCACTTGTCATAATACAGGTTGTACATCTTGCATTATTTTATCACAATACTTGATGTCTATATTTTGTAAATAAATTAAGCTAGCCTTGTTCACAGCAGTGTTTTTGAGGGGTTTCCTGGGGTGAACGGAGGGAAATCCTGCCCGCTAATATCTTTCTTCCCCAGGTGGAGGCACCAGGTGCCAAACTAACAAGGACCCATGGAGCCCACCCTCGAGGGGACTCCAGCCAGGCTGGTCCTGGACCCAGAAGTGCACCCAAGGAGGCGCTACATACAAAAAGGAGAACTACAATAATAAACAGGAAAGAAAACACAAATAAAACAATGAAGGATACGTACAAAACCCAGAAATCCAATTATGAAAGCTCCAGGGCCTAGGTGAGCGCCACTATCACGAACTGAAGGCCATACCAAATAAATGGGTTTTCAAATATGCCTTAAAGGTCTTACAAGAGGCCTCGAATCTCAGCTGCAAAGGCAGCGACTTCCATAGAATTGGTGAGAGAAAGAAGGTGAATTGACATGTACTTTCCCATCTCACCTGAGACACAGAGGGAATGTGCAATTTACTTTATTTCCAGGAATGGACCAAAGAGTTCTACTAAAGGTGTGAAAGATATCTGAGAAGCAAGACAAGTAGGAGAATCAACTTAAAGAGCCTTATACTGAATCCGGTATATGACAAGCAGCCAGAGCTGCTGGCAAAGTCATGGCATTACAGGTCAAACAGAAGCATAGCTCAAGATCCCAATGGCTGCGTTCTGAACAGTTTGTAGTCATTTAAGAGCTGCGACTATGATAGTTTAATCTTTCTATAACTAAGAAAATAACTTTTAAAGCAGAAGCTTCAAGAAAGGGGCATAAAGCTTGAAGTTGTTGAAGGACAAAAAAGTAACTCTTACAGACGGCATTAATGTATTCTTCCAAAGTGAGGTTCCCATGTAGAACCTTCAGGCAAAGCTGCAGCTGGTACTGGTGCATTAAGCAGTATGTATGCCAAGCTTGGGGTCATAGCCCCTCCTGTGAGCCAGACTGCTGATGTCTTGGCAGTATTAAGTTTAAGGTGATTCTGATCCAACCAAAGAGCATTGATTTGCAAAATATCATCTGCATAATAATACACACTTATTCCCATATTTTGAATTAAATGAGTTAAAGGCGCCAGAAAAACGTAAAACAAAAGCCTTGTGTTACCCCACATATAAAGAGGTAGGATGTAGATAGGTTCATATCTATCTGAACTGAAAAAGATTGATTAGAAAGAGAGGGTGCAAATCAGGCATGCAAAGGATTATCAGTATCTAGATCCCGCAATCTAGATCGACTATAGCAAAAGCCAAAGATGGGTCTAAAGAGACTGCTAATGCAATTTTCCCATGATCTAAGGCATGGCGAATCTCACTAAGTAAAGATGCTAAAACATTCTCAGTGCTGTGGCCAGGTCTAAAGCCCGACTCGCAGATGCAAAAAATTCAGTTTCGCAACATGATATAAAAGTTGAGTAAACACAACTTTTTCTGTTAATTTAGAAATAAACTTGAGATGCAAAATGGGGTAATAATTAGAAGGATCAGTAACATTGAGCTTCAGGTGATTTCTTCTCTGAATCTAGACTATGGTTAACAATTGATAATGCTACAGGGATCAATTTATTTATTTATTTAGCTGCATCTATATCCCGCTTTTCACCGGGTCAAAGTGGTTGGGGGATACATTTAACACGAGGGGATATGAGACACATACACTAATACTTAGAGGGAACATGGGCAATGGAGGGTTAAGTGGCTTGCCCAAGACCACAAGGAGCACCTGCAGGACTAGAAACCCCAGTCCTTCCGGCCCAAGGTTGCTGTCCTCTAGTGGGATTTGAACCACTGACCTTCTTGCCTGTAGTACCTTGCCACAACCACTAGGCCACTCCTCCCATCAAGGCCAAGGAAGGTTCAGCTATCCATTTAGATAGAAAAGTATCTACTACACAAGTAGTTTTTTTTTAGCACCCGTAATGATTCTAGACAATGCAAAAATGGTTAGTGGTAGGGAAGTTACCCATGCCTGAAATGGTATATAAAGGTGATGTATTGGAAGAAATGAAAGAAATATCGATAAACCGGGAAGATGTATTACAAATATTTGATACACTGAAGAGTAGAAAATCACCTGGCCTGTGTGGTATATATCCAAGGATGTTGAAAAAAACAGAAATATAAGATTGCAGACCTACTATTAGTAATCTGTGAACTATCATTAAAATCATCTGTAGTACCAAAAGATTGGCGAATGGGCAATGTAACACCAATTTTTAAAAAGGGTTCTTGGGGTGATCCGGGAACTACAGACTGGTAAGCTTGGTGTCAGTACCAGGCAAAATGGTAGAAACCATTATATAAAGAATAAAATTGCTGAACATGTAGATACTCATGATTTGATGGGAGAAAGCCAACATGGATTTAGCCAAGGAAAGTCTTTTACTAATCTGTTATATTTTTTTGAAAGTGTGAATAAACAGGTTGACAAAGGTGAGCCAGTTGATAGAGTGTATCTGGATTTTCAGAAAGCCTTTGACAAGGTCCCTCATGAGAGACTCTTTGTGAAATTAAGAATTCATGGGATTGGAGGCAGTGTAGTATTGTGGATCAGGAACTGGTTAAAAGATAGAAAGTAGAGAGTAGGGCTTAATGGCTAATTTTGTCAATGGAGAAAGGAGAATAGTAGAGTACCACAAGGATCTGTGCTTTTTAACATATTCATAAATGATCTGGAAATAGGAATAACGAGTGAGGGATCAAATTTGCAGATGACACAAAATTATTCAAAGTTATTAAAATGCAAGAGACTTGTGAAAAATTGCAAGAGGATCTTGATAAATTGGAAGATTGGATGTCTAAATGGCAGGTGAAATTTAATGTGGACAACTGCAAACATATGCACCTAGGAAAGAACAACCCAAACTATGGTTACACGAGGCAAGGTTCCCCATTAGGAACCACTGCCCAAGAAAAAGATTTAGACATTGTCGTGGATAATACCTTGAAACTCTCTGCCCAGTGTGCAATGGTGGCCAAGAAAACAAATAGAATACTAGGTATTATAAGGAAAGGGATGGAGAATAAAACCAAGGATATTATAATGTCTCTGTATCGATCCATGGTATGACCGCACCTTGAATATTGTTAGTGTTTAAAAAAGGTTTGGACAAGTTTCTGGTGGTAAGGTCCATAAATCATTATTAAAGAGGACCCTGAAAAATCCACTGCTTAACCCGGGTTGAGTATTGTGGAACCTGTGTGCATTTTTGAGAATCTGCCAAGTACTTGTGATCTGGATTGGCCACTAATGGAATAGACTTGATAAACCTTGCTCAGACTCAGTATGGCATTTCTTATGTTCTTAAAAGTGGACCATCTATGTTCAGTAGGGATAGTCTTTTCTGTATTTGGAGTGGACAGAGTAAGGTAGAAAGTGAAAATAAAGAATGAATGGCCAAGGTTGCCTCAGTTGACGGAAAGTTTTGGTAAATATCCCAAATCTTCTTAGTAAAATATCCCGCTAGTTCTGGTGTTGGCCCTGCCCATTGTGGCATTGTTTGCTGAGATGTCAATTATAAGATACAATAAAATATTTAAACCTATCCAGTCCCCCACATATATATCTATAAATTCAGAGAGACACACAACAATAATAATTGATTATGTTCCACCTAATGAGAGAGGGGGCGATAGGGGATCTCGTTTGATATATCGAGAACAGTTCTGGATATATCATTTGGATTCAGTGACACCGTCGGGTTTGAATGCTGCGCTGGATTGGTGGACTCTCCTATGATGTAATGGGAGGGTTTGAATGCACGGTTTGAGCCATTGGTTATCACTTGATCAGGTGACCCAATGACTAAAAATAAAAGACGCCTGTTTTTGGGGGGGTATTTGGGCAACATGGTTTGAGAAAGAGCCAGGAAGATACAGTGGCTTGAAACATCGTCAACGTTGGTTGAAAGTTTTGGACATCAAGTGATAATTGTTTGGTATTAAGGGGTTGTGTCCCCTTTGAACCCTTGAATGGGGTTGAGTCCCCAATTTAAAGAATAAAAAGGAACGGTGTACCGCGAGAAGGGGTTCCCCCGTCAAGGTACTGGTTCCGACAAAAATTTGTTTATGTTGTGTGTCTCTCTGAATTTTTAGAGATGTCAATTATAGCAATTGAGACACTACTGCAAACATCTGTTTAGGCCAATTTGAAGATTTTGAAATTTTGCCAAAAAAATATTATTTTTTATCTACTATAATTTTAGCACGATACATTTGATGACATTCCTTAAACTGCAGTAGGGTCCGAGGAGTCTTATTCCTCCATCAATACCATTCTGTATGTCGTGATTGTTGTTTTAATAAATAGAAGCCTGCATGGTACCACAGCTGGTGTAACTTGTGAGAATTTTGTGAAGCTTAAGAGGGGCCACACTATCTAACACCTTTGTAAGATTCTGATTCTACAATCCCTTCCTCTCTCAGAGATCCTCTGTATTTGTCCCATGCTTTGTTGAATTCAGATACAGTGATTATCGCCTCCACCTCCAGGGAGAGGCTGTTCCATGCCTTTCTGTAAAGGAACATTTCCTCACATTACTCTTGAGCTTATCCCCTTTCACCTTCATATTATGATTCCTCATTCCAGATCTTCTTTCACTTCCTGTGCACTTATACCATGCAGGTTTTTAACTGTCTCTATCACCCCTCTCCTATTTTTCCTCCAAAGTATATATATTGAGATCTTTAAGTCTATCCTTGTATGTCTTATGACCATTTTAGTAGCCACCCTTTAGATCAGCTGCATGATGTTTATATTCTTTTGAAGGTACAGTCTCCAGAACTGTCGACAGTACTCCAAATAAGGTCTCACTAGAGACTTGTACAAAGGCACTATCGCCCCCCTTTTTCTACTGGTCATTCATCTACTAAACCACCCAAGCATCCTTCTGGCTTTTTTATTCACCTCTTCTACCTGTTTGGCCACTTTAATTTATTTATTTGCGAAAATCTAATATATGGCTAATGGTTAGCACATCAAGCATAGTTACTCACCTTTAACAGGTGATCTCTGGGGAACAGCAGGAATCAGTCTTCACAAATAGTGATGTCGGCACCGATGGAGTCCATGCGGAAATGCTCCTCAGCATCCAATAGGAAAGCCATTGGGAGCACTCTACTGCACTTGCATGCCTGCCCTCCTGCCTTCCCAACTCCTCTCCTCAGTTGAGTTTGTAGCTGAAAGGAAGAGAAAAATAAACAAACCCTACAACTCCTAGAGGAGGAGGGCGCGTTGTGAAAATTGATTCCTGTTGTTCCCAGACATCACTGTTACAGGTGAGTAACTATACTATCTCCAGGAATAAGCAGGAATGCAGTCTTCACATATGGGACTCACTAGCTTCTAGGTACCAGACTGGGATGGGGGAGAAAGCAGTGATCCCTGAGGCCAAAAGCTTGTAGCCGAAGAGTTTGGAAGAGTTATGGGCCATTGGACTCAATTCCAGGAAGTGATACTTCCACAATGATTACCTGGTATCTTGTAGAAGTCCGTGATGGAAGATAGGAGTTGAGATTAAGTCCGAAAGAGGTGCTGAAGTACAGCTTGCAAAGGACAGCGTCCCGATGGGAGGCTTTGTCTAGACAGTAGTATGCAGCAAGAGTATGAATGGAGGACCAGGTAGCTGCCTGACAGATCTCCTCAATGGATACTGAATGGAGACTGGCTATGGAGGTTGCCATAGCCTGCACATTATGAGCAGTGACTTGACCCTCTAAAGAGAGTCCTGCCTGTGCATAAGCCAAATAAATGCAATCTGCTATCCATTTGGATAGAGTACTCTTTGTCACCGGTAGGTCTAGGTGATTAGCATTAAAAGAAATAAATAATTGAGAGGATTTTCTGTGATCCTTAGTTCTATCCAAGTAGTAAGCCAGCACTCACTTGCAGTCTAAGGTGTGTAGTGCTGCTTCCTCCCAAGATGCATGTGGTCTCGGGAAGAAAATCAGTAGGATTACTGACTGGTTTAGATGGAAGGAAATGCGGATGGGTATGCAGAATGACCTTGTCATGGTGGAACCGGGTATAGAGCGGATCTGCCACCAGAGCCTGCAGAGCTGGTGGGGGATAAAGTTTTGAAGTGAAGCTGATAATCCCTTTGGACAATCTGGAGTGTCCACTGCTCTGTTGTTATGAGGTGCCACCTGCGGGCATAGTGACAGAGTCTGCCAAGGCATTTTCCCCAAATGGGCTAATTTTGCAGATACCATGACAGTCATGAACTTCACTTCTAAGCCAGGTAAGTGGAGTATGATCTCAATCTCTCAAATTTACTGCTAATGCTCGGTGTAATACTTGCATTGTGCCAAAGAGCGCCTCCCTCTGGAGTTTGTAAGATCAAACAGGTATGGATAGTTTGTCAAGATGTGCTTGGAAATTCTTCTTTATCAAGTCTGTCGCTCCCAGTACAATAGGAAAGATTTCTGTATCTTTCTGCCACATTTTCTTGGTACGTCAGGATCTTCTGCCTCTCCATGGTGGCTATGTGGAGGGGTTGGGGACTCTCCAGAGGCAATGTTCTCCAGGAAGGAGTCAAAAAACAGGCACAAGTTGTGCTTGTGCAGCTGGTTGAGGCTTCAGAGCCTTGAGCTTTTGGGGCTGGCAAGGGAGTAGCCTAGTGGTTAGAGCACTGGGTTAGTAACCAAGCAACCTGGGTTTGATTCCCACTAGTACTTCTTGTGGCCTTGGGCAAGTCACTTAACCCTCCATTGCCTCAGAAGAAAGGCCTTGCAATCTACTCCCAATCACACTGCCAAGAAAACCCAGAAGCTGCTAGCTTGCCAGGAAAAAAAAGAATCTGAATGAAAACATCTTGAATCAATTAAGGGCTTCCATGGATAAAGAAATACAGGGAGGAGAAGACCCAGGTAAGAGTACCAGAAGAAAGGTATACACAGAAAAAGGGTAGATGGGACTTCAGAAAAGCGAGGTTAATAAAGGACAAGTCAAGATATCAACTGAAGAGGAAGGAGAAAGTCCCACAGGTGGAGGAATTCAAGATCAATAGAACTGATCCATGTGGAAAAAGATGAATATGCTGGGTTCCAAGCAAGGAAAATATTACCAGAGTTAAATTTAACACCTAAGGTTCAAAGTATGATAATTAAAATGACAAGGCCATCTCCAGTATAAAGGGACCATTTATTGACATCATCAAAATAAATCATATACAATATTGTACAGCTGAAACAATTACTGCAAGAATACTACCAATTAAAATGCAGGGCCAGAAGAAAAAGAGAAAAATAACCAGGGCTTAATTTTTGCCAGAACAGGGTGGAATGGCATTCCACCAGTTCTTGAGGAGATGGAAGAAATTCACATTCCATCTCCGACGTCCTTGCCCTGCTCTGTACCTTTGTGGCTGTCTTAACACATAACACAGCCATGGGAGCATTTTCCTTTCCTCACGCAGCTCTGCTGTACTAAAGCATAAGAACATAAGATATGCCATACTGGGTCAGACCAAGGTCCATCAAGCCCAGTATCCTGTTTCCAACAGTGGCCAATCTAGGTCATATGTACCTAGCAGTTTCCCCAAAAGACACAGGTTCCACAATGCTTGTACTGGGTCAAGCATTGATATCCTGGGTCCCTTCTTAATAATGGTTTATGGACCTTTCCTCCAGGAACATATCCAAACCTTTTTTAAACCCAGCTACACTAACAGCCTTTACTACATCCTCCGGTAACAAATTCCAGAGTTTGATTACACGTTGAGTGAAAAAATATTTTTTCTTATTAGTATTAAAAAGGTTACTCTGTAGCTTCATTGGATGTCCCCTAGTCTTTTTATATTCTGATGACGTAAACAATCGATCTATGTTTACCCGTTCCACTCCGTTCATTAATTTATAGACTTCTATCATATCTCCCCTCAGCCGTCTCTTTTCCAGGTTAAAGAGCCCTAACCTTTTTAGCCTTTCTTCATAGGAGTATCCTTCGATCCCCTTTACCATTTTGGTGGCTCTTCTCTGAACCTTTTCTAATAACGCTATATCCTTTTAAGATACTGCGACCAGAATTGCACACAATATTCAAGGTGCGATCGCACCATGGAACGATACAGAGGCATTATAATATCCTTTGTTTTATTTTCCATTCCTTTCCTTATGATACCTAGCATTCTATTTGCTCTCTTGGCCGCCACTGCACACTGGGCTGAGGGTTTTAACATGTTATCCACGATGATGCCTAAATCTTTTTCCTGGGTGGTGGTTCCCAATGTGGAACCTTGCATCGTGTAACCATAGTTTGGGTTGTTCTTTCCTAGGTGCATAACTTTGCACTTGTCCACATTAAATTTCATCTGCCATTTGGATGCCCAGTCTTCCAATTTATCAAGATCCTCTTGCAATTTTCCACAATCCTCATGGGTTTTAACATCTTTGAATAGTTTTGTGTCATCTGAAAATTTGATAACCTCACTTGTTATTCTCTATTCCAGGTCTTTTATGAATGTGTCAAAAAGCAGCGGACCCAGCACAGATCCCTGGGGTACACCACTATTCACCTTTTTTCATTGGGAAAATTGGCCATTTAGCCCTACCCTCTGCTTTCTATCTTTAACCAGTTCCTGATCTACATCCCATGACTTTTTAGTTTTGCCAAAAGTCTCTGATGAGGGACCTTGTCAAAGACTTTCTGAAAGTCCAGATACACTATATCAACCGACTCACCTTTGTCTATCTGTTTATTCACACCTTCAAAAAAACATAACAGATTAGTAAGACAAGATCTTCCTTGTCTAAAGCCATGTTGGCTGTCTCCCATTAAGCCATGAATATCGACATGTTCAGTAATTTTGTTCTTTATGATGGTTTCTACCATTTTTCCCTATACTGACATCAGGCTCACTGGTCTGTAGTTTCCTGGACCACTCCTGGAACCCTTTTTAAAAATTGGCGTTACATTGGCCATCCTCCAATCTTCAAGTATTACAGATGATTTTAATGATAGTTCACAGATTACTAATAGCAGGTCTGCAATCTCATATTTCAGTTCTTTCAACACCCTTGGATGTATACCATCCGGTCCAGGTGATTTGCTACTCTTCAGTGGTATTTTTAGTAAAGCAAAATAAGCACTTTGGGGGTCATTCCGATCCTCATGCAGAACTACTAAATGACCAGATCGCACTGGCGGGAACAGAGCTCCCCACACGTATAAATGACTTGTGCAGGGAGCTCCGTTCATGGGCAGGAGGAAGTGTTGCCAGGGAGAAGCACGGCCGGCGCCATGATCCTGGACATACAGGGTCAATTCCTAGGTCAGCCCTATATGTCCAGGGTCGGCCATTTAAATGGGGGACTTATTCCACCTTGATCTGTAGGAATACCCTGGAGGTGGAATAAGACTTTCTGGAAGTCGGGGGATGCCAAAGCCGGACCCAGCCCAACCCTGACCATGGAAGGCCCAATTGGGGGTCGGGCTGTGGGGAAAGAAAATTGTGAAAGTTTGGCCGGTGATTGTGGCTCATGCATGGAGCCACGGTGGCATGGCAACAGGAAGCCATACCACTGCCGCTCCATGCAGGAGCCTGGCTGAGATAGCCAGGGAAGTGTCTGGATGTCTGGGGTGCCTGAATCAGGTACCATGGGAGCACGATCAGGTGTATTTCCAGGCCGTCCAGATGTCTGAACATCCAGATGGCCTGGAGATGCACTACTTAGAATGGGCTTCTTCCTGCTTTACTAAAAGTGTCTGGGCCAGGCTGCTTCTGCACAGAGCAGGCAGAGGAAGAGAAGAGGTAGCTGTGGCCATATTAACACAGCTGCAGGACCATTGTCATTTTGCCTCTGCGGTTGTGTTAAGCATGGAACAGGTAAAGAGAGGGAAAAAGGAGTTAGCCGGCTCAGAATGATGTGGGGGAGGAGGTGGACAGATTGCCAGAGCTGATGGGGAGGATGGGATTAGGGAGCTAATGTAGGATGACAGAGAGAGGAACAGGAAATGGATCGATGGTGGTAGAGAGGACTGGGACTGGTAGAGGGCCAGTGCTGAGAAATGAGCTGATATTGGTTTTGAGGGGAACTGTAACAGGAAATGGACTAATTCTAGGCTGGGGGGATTGGGCATGGGCTGATAACTGCAGCTATGGAGGGGGATTGAGAGATATGGTCTGATACTGCAGCTGTGGAGGGGGATTGAGATGATATGGTCTCATACTAGGGCTGAGGGGGGGACTGGGACAGGAAATGGGCAGATACTGGGGCTCTGGGGAGAATGGGTATTAGAAGCGGGCTGATACTGGAACTGCAGGGGGATGGGGATTGGGACTGGACATGGGCTGATACTGGGGCTGGGAATAGAAATGGGTTTATATTGGAGGGGGACTGGGACTAGAAGGGAACTGGTGCTGGGAGGGGCTAATTTTAGGGCTGGAGGAGTCTGGTACTTAAAGGGTGTTCATGCTGACAAATGCTAGGGCCAGTATGGGGGAAAAGAAGGAGATGCTGAGAGTGTGAGAAGGGAGAGGAGGACAGATATTATGGAGACTGGGGAAGAAATAATGTCATAATAGGGGAAGGTTGAGAGGGTGGGCTATAAGATCAGATGCTGGGGTGAGAAAGAAAGGAAGGGTTAAGCACAAGCACTGGTAAGTCAAATGCAAGGCATTGATAAGGCAGGCAAAGAGAGAATTTGAGAAGAAGCTTGCTGCGGAAGCAAAAATGCGAAATAAAGACCTTTTCAAGTACATTCGTAGCAAAAAACCTGTGAGAGAGTCAGTTGGTCCATTAGATGATAAAGGGGTTAAAGGAGCACTAAGAGGCAACAAGGCGATAGCGGAGAGACTGAATGAATTCTTTGCTTCGGTCTTTAATGAGGAAGATGTAGAGATGTTACCCATGACTGAAGTGGTATTTAAAGGTGCGGAAGAATTGAAGGAAATATCGTTACATCGGGAAGATGTCTTACAACTATTAGATAAACTGAAGAGTAGCAAATCACCTGGGCCGGATGGTATACATCCAAGGGTGTTGAAAGAACTGAAATATGAGATTGCAGAAATGCTATCAGTAATCTGTGAACTATCATTGAAATCATCTCTAATACCTGAAGATTGGAGGATCGCCAATGTAACACCAATTTTTAAAAAGAGTTCCAGGGGTGATCCGGGAAACTACAGACCGGTGAGCCTGACGTCAGTACCGGGAAAAATGGTAGAAACCATCATAAAGAATAAAATTACTCAGCATGTAGATAGTCACAACCTAATGGGAGACAGCCAACATGGCTTTGGACAAGGAAGATCTTGTCTTACTAATCTGTTATGTTTTTTGAAGGAGTGAATAAACAGGTGGACAAAGGTGAGTCGGTTGATATTGTGTATCTGGACTTTCAGAAAGCCTTTGACAAGGTCCCTCATCAGAGACTTTTGGCAAAACTAAAGAGTCATGGGATAGGAGGCAGTGTTCTATTGTGGATCAGGAACTGGTTAAAAGATAGAAAGCAGAGGGTAGGTCTAAATGGCCAAGTTTCCCAATGGAGAAAGGTGAATAGTGGTGTACCCCAGGGATCTGTGCTGGGTCCGCTGCTTTTTGACATATTCATAAATGACCTGGAAAGTGGAATAACGAGTGAGGTTATCAAATTTGCAGATGACACAAAACTATTTAAAGTTGTTAAAACCCAAGAGGATTGTGAAAAATTGCAAGAGGACCTTGATAAATTGGAAGACCGGGCATCAAAATGGCAGATGAAATTTAATGTGGACAAGTGCAAGGTTATGCACCTAGGGAAGAACAACCCAAACTATGGTTACACGATGCAAGGTTCCACATTAGGAACCACCACCCAGGAAAAAGATTTAGGCGTCAATGTGGATACCATGTTAAAACCCTCGGCCCAGTGTGCAGCGGTGGCGAAGAGAGCAAATAGAATGCTAGGTATGATAAGGAAAGGAATGGAAAATAAAACAAAAGATATTATAATGCCTCTATATCGTTCCATGGTGAGACCGCACCTTGAATATTGTGTGCAATTCTGGTCGCCGTATCTTAAAAAGGATATAGCGATTTTAGAAAAGGTACAGAGAAGAGCCACCAAAATGGTAAAGGGGATGGAAGGATACTCCTATGAAGAAAGGCTAAAAAGGTTAGGGCTCTTTAACCTGGAAAAGAGACGGCTGAGGGGAGATATGATAGAAGTCTATAAATTAATGAACGGAGTGGAACGGGTAAACGTAGATCGATTGTTTACCTTATCAGAATATAGAAAGACTAGGGGACATGCAATGAAGCACAGGGTAAACTATTTAAGACTAATAACAGAAAGTATTTTTTCACTCAACGTGTAATCAAACTCTGGAATTTGTTACCGGAGGATGTAGTAAAGGCTGTTAGTGTAGCTGGGTTTAAAAAAGGTTTGGAAAAGTTCCTGGAGGAAAGGTCCATAAACCATTATTAAGAAGTGACCGAAGATATCAATGCTTGACCCAGTACAAGCATTGTGGAACTTGTGTCTCTTGGGGAAACTGCTAGGTACATATGGCCTAGATTGGCCACTGTTGGAAACAGAATACTGGGCTTGATGGACCTTGGTCTGACCCAGTATGGCATATCTTATGTTCTTATGTTAAGTATTGGAGAAGGCGGTAGATGGGTGGACACTGGGGACATGGGGATGGGGGAGAGCAGGGAATTGGGCTTAAGTGGAGAATCTAAGATTGGGTGAGAAAACAGAAGAAAGTCTAACGTAGGCTGGATATTGGGCGTGTAAGTGAGGTCTCAGGGCTTGGGTAGGATTGTGAACAAGGACACAGGGACTGCGTAGAGTTGACAAGTGTGGATTTGAGATTGTCTGGGGGGTATAGTGTAGACTAAGAACTGACCAGAGATTAAAAGAAGAGTGGGGACAAAGTGAGAGGTATGAGTAGGGCTGTGAGACCAAGTGCAGAAATATGGGTAGGGGCAAAGTTTGAAACAATTCTGGCCCTGGACCTACAACCACAGGTCATTTCTGGCCTTTGTCCCGCCCACAGTTCCACTTCTTTTTTGACTACTAATTGTTGTTGTTGTTAAGTGCCGTTGAGTCGAAGTCGACTCATGGCGACCCTCTGGATAGCTATCCTAAATTGTGTTCAGTCTTCAGTCAGGCAGCTCATTGTTGACAGACTGGTACCCGTAACTGCTGTTATTGTATTGATCCATCTCATTGCTGGCCTTCCTCTTTTGCGTTTACCTTCTATCTTGCCAAGCATGATGTCTTTCTCTAATGATCTCTCTCTTCGCATGATGTGTCCAAAGTATGAAAGTCGAAGTCTTGTCATCTGAGCTTCTAAAGAAAGCTTAGGTTTGATCTCATCTAGTACAGACTGGTTTGTTCTTCGGGCAGTCCATGGTATACACAGTATTCGCCGCCAGCACCATAATTCAAAGGCATCAATTTTCTTCCTATCTTTTTCACTGTCCAGCTTTCACATCCATATGATGTTATTGAAAATGCCATGGCTTGAACAAGTCGAATCTTTGTATGGAGAGAGACATCTCTGCTCTTGAGAATCTTATCTAGGTCTTTCATAGCCATTCTGCCATGAGCAATGCGTCGTCTGATTTCTTGACTGCTTGTTGCTTCTTTATTGATAGTTGATCCAAGTAGGTTAAAGGTGTTCACAATTTCAATTTCTTCTCCTTCAACGACGAACCTGTTGATTATGCCAGTTGTCATGATCTTTGTCTTCTTTACATTAAGGTGCAGGCCCATTTTGAGACTATGTTCTTTGATTGTGAGAAGTATTATTGCGGATGTGAGATGGATCCTTGAAAAGACTAAAGAATACCAAAAGGATATCTATTTGTGCTTTATCGACTATAGCAAGGCTTTTGACTGTGTAAACCATGAGCAACTCTGGGCCACATTAAGAAGCATGGGTATACCAGAACACCTGATCGTTCTCTTGCGCAATCTGTACATTGATCAAGAAGCAACAGTTCGAACGAACGGAACAAGGAGAAACAGAATGGTTTAAAATAAGCAAAGGTGTAAGACAAGGCTGCATACTTTCCCCCTACCTGTTTAATTTATATGCAGAACAAATCTTCAGAGAAGCAGGATTGTATGAAGACAACAGAGGTGTGAAGATTGGTGGAAGGCTTATCAACAACCTTCGCTATGCTGATGACTACTAATTAAGCCCTGACAATAACAGTTCCTCCTTGAAAAAAATGCATTGAAGGAAAAATAAATTCATTGCATGCTGAGGTATCCCTGATAGACGGGTATCTAAATGGATTAGGACCATCAACGATATTGAGGAAGATCCAAGACATCAAGCTGAAGCACCCTGCATTAACTGAAGAGAACCTGAAATTTATATGGTCCAACAATAAAGTGAAAGTCGCAGCAGAAGAGCAAAACTGTGAAGATATGAAGAAAACGGAAAAGAAAGATATCAAAATAAACTATTTAGAGAGAACTCAAATTGGGAAAGAACAATATAATATGATTAAAAGCACCATCAACCAAAGCTGAAACAGAAACCTTCTGTAGATAACTGTATGAGAACCCCATAAAACACAATCAAGAAGCAAAATGGTTACCTTGCACACAGGAACATTTGGAAAAATCAAACATTAAACTTATGGAATGGCCTATAGCAAAGCAGGTTAAAACGAGCCCCAATTTGGAAAAGCCCTGGCCCAGATGGAATTGACAAACATTTGGCTCAAACAGTTAACATCACACCACTAGGGCCTGACAAAGTGCAAAAAACAATTGATCAAGCAGCTAGATTTAACACTACAATGAAGAACATTTTATTTATTTATTTAACTGCTTTTTAATATAGCGTTTTTCTCCCAGTCAAAACGGTTGACATCAAACAAGTTGGCATGCAGGTTACATCGAACCTCTTATTTATTTATTTAACAGTTTCTTCTATACCGCCCCTTCCAGAGATCAGGGGCGGTTTACATTGAACAGTGAACAGAAACTTGTATACTTGTGTATACTTTACATAGAACAGGGTTTTAACTATATACAAGTGTAATTACAGGGAACATACTTTTAAACGTTAGCTGGAACAATGGTTTTAAACTATATACAGGTTGTAATACATGGAACATAACATAACTAATTACAAGTAATTATTTACAATAGCGATATAGCAGACAGTTTGGGTGAGTCTTTTGCATGTTGTGTGGAGTATGTAAGGATTCTTGTGTTAGTCGTTTGTTCTATCTTGAGTACTGTGGATGTGTTTTTGTGATTGTTGGGGAGAGGTTTTTTGTTGATAGGGGATTTCAAAGTGATTTGTAAAGAGGTAGGTTTTTAGTTCCTTTTTGAATTGATGAAGGTCCTTTATCATGCAGAGGGTTAATGGAATTTCATTCCAGAGAGTAGGGGCAGCAAAGGAGAAGGCTCTATCACTTGTTGTTGCTTTAGTTTTTCTAAAAGTTGTATTTACGTTGAGGGAATGGGTTTCATTCTGTCTGCGCGCTCTAGTTTCTGATGGGGGTGTATTAGAGTAGATAATTGTGAGGGAGAGATGTTATTAATGAGTTTGAAAGTGGTTAGGAGGATTTTATATTTTATTCTGCTACTTATAGGGAGCCAATGCAAGTCTAACAGTATTGGGGACACATGGTCTGTTAGTTTAGCTTTTGTGATCATTTTGGCACATATGTTTTGGGATCTTTGGAGTAGGTATATGCTCTTTAGTGATAAACCGTTTAGGAGACTATTACAATAGTCGAAGTGGGGGGTGATGAGGGTGTTGACTACTGATCTAAAGTCATGTGTGTTAAGTAGGGGTCTCAGATGTTGTATTGTCTTGAGTTTATAGAATATGGTTTTTACTGTCTGTTTTATGTGTGGGAGCATGGTGAGTGACTGGTCTAAAATTATTCCAAGGTACTTTACCTCCTCTTAAACATAGAACAGAGTATAACTGGGGGATTGAGGGAGCATGTAGGTTCATTATAACATTAGAACTTATTATACAATAAGCAAGACATTAATAAAGATAACACTTAGGGGTATGTTTACTAAACTGCGGTACTGTGACGGTCGTTAGGTTCCCCGGTAATGGTACGGATGCCCATATAAAGGAGTGGGCGGTGCATCGTTACGGCAAGCGGTGCATCGTTACGGCATCGTTAGGTTACAAGGCGCCTTAGGCTAATGCGCGTTACAAGGCACCTTATAAGGCACCTTACAAGGCACCTTATAATAAGGTGCCTTTTAAGGTGCCTTATAAGGTGCCTTGTAAGATGCCTTATTATAAGTTGCCTTGTAATGTGCCTTATAAGGTGCCTTGTAAGGTGCCTTATAAGGCGCCTTATTATAGGGAGGAGTGGCCTAGTGGTTAGGACAAGGTACTTTAGGCCGGAGGGCCGGGGGTTCAAGTCCCACCTGGGGACAGCAATCTCAGGCCGGAGGGACTGGGATTTCTAGTCCTATATGCACTCCTTGTGGTCTTGGGCAAGCCACTTAACCCACTATTGCCCATGTTCCCTATAAATATTAGCGTATGTGTGTCATATCCCCTCGTGTTAAATGTATCTCCCAATTGACCGCTTTGACCCGGTGAAAAGCGGGATATAAATACAGCTAAATAAATAAAAATAAAATAAAATTATAAGGTGCCCTGTAAGGTGCCTTTTAAGGTGCCTTGTAAGATGCCTTATTATAAGATGCCTTGTAAGGTGCCTTATAAGGTGCCTTGTAATGTGCCTTATAAGGTGCCTTATTATAAGGTGCCTTATAAGGTGCCTTGTAAGGTGCCTTATAGGGCTCCATAGGCTAGGCATCGTATTAGGCACCCCTAGACAAGGCAACTTAGAAGGCACCCTGGGTTATGGAACCATAGGTTAAGGTGCCCCATCAATGTTATGGTGCCCTAGGTTAGTGTGCCCTAAGGGCTGCCAAGGTGCCTCAGGTTGACATGCATGACCTGTGAGGCATAGAAACAGATGTAACCCTAACACTGGAAAGAGCACCGAGGAAAGGCAATGAACTGGTGATCGAAGGAGGGAGGGCTGGGAGCTGCTGGACCTGCCATATCTGCGGGCATCCCATGTGGCTGCCAGTACTGTTGACAAACATGTTGGGGGCAACTGTACCACAGCATAGGGTGTTGGCAATGTAAAGTTGGTGGCAGACGATGGGAATACGTGTCCCCCAGTGGAGGCGGAGGTGGCAGGATAGTTATAATGATGGGTGGACAGAGGAGTGGTGGTGCCATGCAGATCAAGCACAGGTGAGGCAATCATGAAGAGGCGCAATGCAGGAAAGGGTACCAGCGCAGGACATGGGGTGGCAGCCTGCACTGGAAGACAGGACTCTACACAGCTGACAGACGCAGATAGATGGACTGAAGGATTGTTGGCAACTGTGGTGAGGGTATTATGGGCTGGCAGCACGGATCTGCAAAGATATGACTGTTACAGGCATGCAAAATATCTGAGTTGGACAGGCATGAAAGGAGGGAACAACAAGGAATTGAACCCATGACCACTGCCTAGAATGTTATTGTACTAACCAGCAGGCTATACCTCTATAGCCTGTTGCTCAGCAATGTCTGGGTACAGAAGAACTGCAGGTCACCGCACAAACCGTCTGCTCCTAGACGTCATGATAGGATAGGGTAACCCCACCAGCACCCATGATGCAATGCACATGAAGAACAGCGGTCTACAGCTGGTCACCAAATAGGGTCTGCACCTCTCCGGTACCGCAGCTTGGAAAGACGAACTGACAGTCCGTGATACTGGCACAGAGTAGCTACAGACCATGCCATTGTGCAGGTTCTGTGTTCACCCTGAGGGATAGGATGGGTGCCCAGCACTAGGTCCGCAGTACATGTGGTGCTAGAGATAGGTCCTGCTGCACATCCCCATCACTACCAGTGTGTTATAGGTGTTCCTAGCAGTGCAACTGAAAGTACCTCTGTGCCCATCTGTGATCTGCAGTCACATATGGCCCTCTGGGACCAGACACCACCCAGATTAGTGTGTACCCACTGTTAAGGTCTGGCTGCTATAGGCACCTGTTAGCAGGGCAGAGGGGTGTCTATACTCGCATGAGGTGTATGTAACACTGCCTCTACAGGTCAATGTGGTATACACTACATACCCCAAAGGGCCCACATTCACCCATTTTGTAGGTGAGGGAGTGGAGGGACAGGTGCCTGAGCCCTGAGGAATGGCTGTAGGACCAGCAACCCCCGTCCTGATGGTGAAGGACAGCCCTCCAGGGCTGGTGCGCAAGAACCAGCCCTGTGCCTGGGGCAGTGGCAGACCAGCAGTAATGCACAAGGTAGGCCTGGGAAACCTCACCCACCCCACCCCACCATTTGCCATTCGCCAGCAGATGGCACAGTCAGACTGCACCTGCAGCAGCCTACAAGGTGTTCCAACCATACACAGACTAACTGCAGACAGTCCACTAGCCAATCCATAGTGCACGCTCACAGAGGAAACATGTGCACCCAGAAGTAGGATGTACAGCACAGACACCAAGCAGGTATTTCAGTGATTGGGCCCCAGAACTGGGAACACACAGGTATCACTGGAGACAGACAGTATAGAGCACTATGTGGGAACATAGACATGCCATGGTCACTGCTCGGTCAGAGTGAGAGCGACCTCACAGCATGACATGCTGTGGCCACCCTGTCCATGCAGGTGGTGTTCGGGCACTACAGTGTCCCAGCCATTGCCCTACACCCTGTGCAGATGCATCCTGGCCAATCCGCCCTGTCCGGGCCATACCCACAATACTTTGCTCCTCATTATGCACATCTGCAGGCTAATGCTGGTAACAGTTGGACATTGTGGGCTCAGAGCGGGGTAGGCAGCCACAAAGCAATGGACAGACATATACACACACACACTCCTACTGCAGCATTGTGCAATGATGGGGGTGGTTGGCAACCCTGCCCGCCACACTGGTCCTGATCACAGTGCCAACATTGCTAACCTGTGCAGGAGGTAGTAGTAGTGCTCAGGTGGTACTGACTCTCCATGAATCTTTGGATAGTGGAGCCTGTGTGAGTGGGTGTTTGTATCCCTGTTGGCCGCTGCTGTGGGGATTGCATGGTTTGATGTTGTATCTGCATAGTAGGGTAAAATATTGGGATGTGCTCTGCAGGATCCACAGCTGGGACTTGAACCTGTGACCCTCTACGCCTGGATACACTGGCTGTGCATACTGCACTACACTGTTACCACAGAGGCACAGTAGCCCCTGGGATTGCCTTTACTTTTCCTCAGCCAGATCTTTTCTGTTGCACTGCACACCAAGTGCTAGTACTGGTACAGGGCATGGCCTAGGTCCACTGTAGGCAGATGCCACTGCCCCCTCTAGCACAAACCCCCCCCCCCCCCGCCATGCTGACATGACCATATGCTGTCGGTGCTGGTAGTGCGCAGTCCCAGGCCATCCACTGTGCAGGTAGGCGGGTGCATAGGGTGTGGGGTCTGGGGTGGGGAGGCATACATGAACATCCACACATCCCCACCATCACTGCCTACCATTGTTATGTCCCTTCCACATGGGGGAGAGATGGCTGGGGGGATGTCAGGTTGGTGCTCTAGCACATATTGGCTAGGGTGGATCAGGTAGATGTAGGTAGATTGTGTTATGTCAGCAGACTGTAGACAGGCTAGGGCATGCAACTCAGGTACTGTGTACCTAGTTTGGACTACTGGGTGCATATATGTTTCAGACAGCATGTGGTCATGCCCTGCACTGCCTTTCTGGGGGCTGCAGTATAGGGTGTTCATTTAGCTGGGTTTATGAGCTGTTTGGGATGCATCCTGGGGACGGTCTGTGGACCCTTGTTAGAGTGGTCCCCAGATGTGCACTGATTTCCCTATTACAGGCATAGTGGTACCTGTGTGACCTCTGGGGTATTTGCTGTGTTATGTCCCCTGGATGTGGCACTGTGGAACACTGACTGCTGGGCATGTTTGGTCTTGATCAGCTGCTGTCATGCTGACTTCCAGTTTCTATGTTCCTATGTGCCACCTAGGCGACAGCATAGTCCGCCCTGTGCCCCAGCTGCCCTCACTGCATGTCCCACCTGCAGCCCCTATGTCTCATTTGCACCTTCTCCATAGTGGCCTTTCATACCTGGGCACTATGCTGTTGCTGCAAATGGAGCACTACTATCAAATTTCTTGGGCTCCCTGCCTATGTTGTACATTGCCGATGCTGAAATGGTTTCACCCTCCTGCATATGTGATCTAACGACAGGTTTTCAGTCCTGGTAATATTCAGCCCTTCATTTCCCCGCGTTAGTGTAGCAGGAGCCTCTTCCTGCCCACTCCCTGCCCATTGACCCCTTTTCTGCGCCCTCTCTCCACCCTCTGCGGGACTTACTCCGGCCGGTGACGTTAACACGCATTAGGTAACATTAATGCGCATTAACGTTACCTAACGCGCGTTAACGTTACCTAACGGGCGTTATCGTAGCCGCTTCTGCATTACCGCAGTTTAGTAAACATACCCCTTAGTGTAAAGCAGAACATTATGTCAGATGGCTGATTAGGGAGGAGGGGATAGGGGGTTGATCTGTGAGAGAGATGTGAGAGAATGTTACTTGAGTCTCCTTTCAAAAGAGACTCAAGTAACATTCACTGAAATTACAGACCAATAACTAGTTTCTTACAATCTATAAGCTGTTCACTGCAATAGATGCAGACAGAATTATATGATCATATCAAATCTAATAACGTTATGGCAATAGAGTAAAAGGTCAATAAGAGGGGAGCTTATGGAACCAAAGACCACAGAATTTTGAATAAGGCCATCATGGCCAGAGCTAAGAAAAGCAGAAATCTCAGTATAGCTTTTGACAGCATCCCACACTCTTGGATAATAAATTGCCTTGAAATGTATAAAATAAATCCTGGTTTGATAGAGTACATTAAGTTCACCGTGAATATGTGGCACCCACACAGGAGAAATATTTCAGGGAAATTCTGTGTTGCTATTTCTGTTTTGTATGGTGCTCCATCCAATGAGTACTCTCATCAACTCTTTGAGATATGAATTTAACCTGAATACTAAAGAAGGAAACAACTCAGAGGTAACATCCCATTTACTATTTGTAGATTACCTGAAATCATGCTATGATCACTATTGCCAAATGTCCCCACACCCTTATCTCATGCATCAGATCTGGTGTTCCACTAAAGACTAGGTCCAAAATGGCTTCCCCTCTGATCGAATCATGAACCAGTTGCTCCAAGAAGCAGTCATTTATTTCATCTAGAAACTTTATCTCTTTAGCATATCCTGCTGTGACACTGACCCAGTCAATACCAAGGTAATTGAAATCACCCATTATTATTACTGTGCTGTAACTTTTGCTAGCTCCCCTGATCTCTTTGAGCATTTCATCATCCATTTGTTCATTCTGGTGAGGTGGTCGGTAGTACACCCCCACTGCCATCACCTTCCCCTTTTCCTTTTTACATGGACTTTCAATCCATAGAGATTCTACAGTGAATTTTGTTTCCTGCAAAACTTCAGTCCTTTGTGACTCAATGCTCTCTCTAGAATAGAGCGCAACCCCTCCAGCAATTTGATCTACTATATCATTGCAATATAATTTGTACCCAGGTATCACAGTGTCCCACTGGTTGTCTTCCTTCCACTATGTCTCTGAGATACCAGTCATATCTAACTTCGCATTTAATGCTATATATTCTAACTCTCCCATCTTATTTTTTAGACTTCTAGCATTTGCATACAAGCATTTTAGAGTCTGTATTTTATTCATATTAATCTGGTTATCGATATGCGGGGTAATTTGGAATTCTTAAGCTCTGCCTGCTCTGTACTTAAGGGCATTTGGGTTACTTTTGTCTTTATTGGAACCTCTCTGTCGATATGCCCTAACTTCAGTCTTTTGCTAGTATCCTTCATGGATACATCGTTCTGAACCATGCGCTCTTGGGCGACTGTTGGCTTTCCTCTCTTATCTAGTTTAAAAGCTGGTCTATCCCCTTTTTAAAAGTTAATGTCAGCAGCCTGGTTCCAACCTGGTTAAGATGGAGCCCATCCCTTCAGAAAAGTCTCTCCTTTCCCCAGAATATTTCCCAGTTCCTAACAAATCCCAAACCCTCTTCTTTGCATCATCTCATCCATGCATTGAGACTCTGGAACGTTTGAGTTCTGCGTGTGGAATGGGAAGCATTTCTGAGAATGCTACCCTTGAAGTTCTGAATTTTAACTTCCAATCTAAAAACCTAAATTTAGCCTCCATATCCTTCCTACCATACTTTCCTTTGTCTTTGGTACCAACATGTACCAAGACAGCAGACTCTTCCCCAGCGCTATCTAACACCTTATCTAGATTTATTTATTTATTTGGTTCTTCTATAGATGGCACGTTAGGTCCGCTGCCTTCAGCCCAAGCATGTTACCAGGCGATCCTCATGACCACCAGTCACCCAGCTATCTACATGCCTAATGATTGAATCACCAACTATAACAGTCATCCTAACCCTCCCCTCATGGGCATATGGACCTGGAGAAATCTCCTCAGTGCAAGAGGGTTTTACATCACCTGGAGGACAGGTCCCAGCTACAAGATCCCTTCCTGTCACACCAGGGTGATGTTCTCCTATCACATGACCTTTTTTCTCCATGGAAACAGGGAGGTTGCCAGACTGGAGGTGGGACTTCAGTACTACATCCCTGTAGGTCTTGTCTATATATTTCTCTGTCTTCCTTATGTTCTCCAAGTCTGCTACTCTAGCCTCCAGAGATCGGACTCGTTCCCTGAAAGCAAAGATTCCTTGCACCTAGTGCACGTGTAAGAACCCTCACCAACTGGGAAAAAATCATACATGTGACACTCAGTGCAAAAGACTGGAAAGCCCCATTTCACTGCTGGACTCTTGTCTGCATCTTAGTTTTAAGGTTTTGTTCAGATATTAAAGTTGTTTACTTACTTAGGTTTGCATGGGATACTTATACTAATATGACTATACCTTATATGTTAAATGGACTTTGTTCACCTCAATAATAATTTCTCAGGACCTTAATAAATGTATTCCTGAAGAGGATAACCAGCCACACCTGAAAATGATTATGGGCACCTCCCCCCTTTAATTGGTTTAAGAGCCTATAAAGCTAAGGTTATCCCACTGGTGGGTGGAAGTCGAGGTGGGAGGGAAGGAAAGAAGACTTACAAGTTGGCTTACTACACAGTTCCCTGACCTGTGCTTCTAAGTAAGTCTTACCAATATCCTGGGTGATTCACACAGCCCCAATGTCAATTCCTCTCCCGCAGGCAAGCTATGCTTCTCAAAGATCAGCTGGCCTGCTGTCAATGTCGATGCAGCAGACAATGAGTCACTGATATGCTGCATGCCAAACAGCATTGTGTGCATTCATCGAGAGCCCTCTGAAGGTGCTTCTCCATGGCTGCCATCTCTGAAGGCTGTGGGGCCTCAGCAACATTGGATGATGTTCTCAGAATCTGAGACGGGGTATCGGCTGCTTGGACTTGGCATACAGTTGGCTGGCGCTGCCCCTCCAATGTCCTGAAGGATGAACTATCCTCTCTTTGGGGCTGCTCAGAGGGGTACTCCTGTGGACCTTCTTTTGATCTTGATTCCATGCCTTGAATTGCTTTGATGCTGATGCACTGGAACGTCTGCTCGATGCTCGGTGTGATCACCCTTTGGCATCAATGAAGATGAAGTCAGAACCTTCTTCACTTTTGGGCAGACATCGATCGATGGCCGATGCACTGGGGTACTACAGGTGCTTGGCTCTGAGTGGGTTTGAGAGCTCCTTGATGACAATAAACCAGCAGTGTCCGATGCAGCCTTTGATGCCTATTGCCAGTTGAAGGACCGGTTCCATGTGCAGGGTGCCTGCATGCTGAAGCTCTGAGGAAACAAGTGGAGGAACTCAGAGAGGAGGTGGCGAGGCTGAGGAGCATTCAAGACAGTGAGAAGTACATTGACGAGATGCTTCTTGCAGCAACCAAGCTCTCCAGCAGAGGAGAAGATGGGTGCCAACAGAATGTCGATGGTTGGACACAAGTCACCAGGGCCTGAAAAATCACCAATCCAACTTCTCCAGCCCTTGAATTGAAGAACCGTTATGCAGCCTTGGAAGCGGAGGAGGTGAAAGCATCCCTGGAAAGGGAAGAACCAGAGCTCAAGAACCCCAAAGTTGCAGAATCAGTGACCAGAAGGAAACAAAGGGTAGTGGCGGTTGGAGACTCTCTTCTGAGGGGTACTGAGGCGTCCATCTGCCGACCAGACTTGATGTCCAGAGAGGTATGCTGTCTGCCTGGTGCCAAAATCCAAGATGTTACGGAGAGTTTGCCGAGACTCATCAAGCCCACAGACTATTACCCAATGTTGCTAATCCATGTTGGAACAAATGATACTGCCAGATATACCTCGAAATGTATCAAAAGTGACTTCATGGCTCTGGGACAGAGGGTGAAGCAGTTAGGTGCACAGGTGGTGTTCTCTTCAATCCTCCCTGTTGAGGGTAAAGGTCAAGGCAGAGGCTCGCATCCTGGAGATGAATGCATGGCTGCGTGGATGGTGTCATTGAGAGCGCTTTGATTTCCTAGACCATGGGATGCTGTTCCAAGGGTTGCAGAGCAGAGATGGCATCCATCTGTCCAAGAAAAGTCAACGCGTCTTCGGTAGTAGACTGGCTAATCTACTGAAGAGGGCTTTAAACTAGATTCGTTGGGGATGGGTGAAGAAAGCCCCCAGGTAGGTGATACATTAAATACCTTTATGGAAATGGGTAACAGGGGTAACATATGGAAAGCAGTGTGTATAAATGCCCGTAGCATGGGAAATAAGATCCCTGATGTTGAAGCTTTGGTGGGAGTGGCTGACTTGGATTTAGTGGCAGTTACAGAAACATGGTTCACAGAAAACCATGATTGGGATGTAACTATACCTGGCTATACTTTATTCAGAAAGGACAGGGTAGGAAGAAGGGGAGGAGGAGTGGCACTATATGTAAAAACTACTATTAAAGCTTTGGAATTACAGAGCTTAAAAGGGAGATAGGAGGCATTATGGGTTAAACTAGAAAGAGGGAAAGAGAAATCTATTTGCATTGGTGTGATATACAGACCTCCCTCACAAGAGGAAGAGGTGGACAGAGAGTTAATTGAAGACATACGCAGCATTGCTAGGAAAGGGGAAGTGCTACTGATAGGAGATTTTAATATGCCAGATGTTGATTGGCACATTCCTGCTGCAGTATCATCTAGAAGTAAGGAGATCCTGGATTCTCTACAGGGAGAACTATTCAGGCAATTGGTAACAGACCCCACACGTGAAGGGGCCATACTGGACTTGGTGCTTACCAATGGTGAAAGTGTTTCTGATGTTGTAGTGGGAGATCATTTTGCATCCAGTGATCACCAGATGGTGTGGTTCAGTATTAGGACTAGGGCTGTTAGAATCCATTCAAAGGTGAGGATCTTAGACTTTAGGAAGACTAACTTTGCGAAGATGGGCCAATACCTCAGGGAGTTGTTAGTGGGATGGGAACAGCTGGGGATGTAGAAAAACAGTGGGCAAAACTGAAAGGGGATATTTTAAGGGCAACCAACCTTTTTGTTAAAATGGTAAATAAAGGTAAAAGGAAAAGGAGACCGCTATGGTTTTCGAAAGAAGTAGCTGAAAATGTGAAGAAAAAGAGGGAGGCCTTCATGAAATACAAGAGATCACAGAGAGAGGAAGACAGGCATCTATATTTTGAAAAGCTTAGAGAAGCTAGCAAAGTAGTCAAGAAGGCAAAGATTCAAAAGGAGGAGGAAATAGCCAATGCAATAAAATGGGGGGATAAGACATTTTTCAGATATATTAGTGAGAAGAGGAAGGGCAAAAGTGGTATTGTCAGACTCAAGGGTGCAGGAGAGGAATATGTAGAAGCTGATAAGCATAAAGCCGAATTGCTTAACAAATATTTTTGTTCTGTGTTCACAGATGAAGAACCAGGAGCAGGACCTCAGAAAACACCCACAAATAGGAACAGTAGCGAGGGACATCTTGAACAATTTTCAGAAGACTGTGTTCGTGAGAAACTAGCTCAACTTAAAGTAGACAAAGCGATGGGACCAGATGGGATACACCCTAGAATACTGAGGGAACTTGGGGACGTTCTAGCAGCTCCACTGACTGACCTTTTCAATGCCTCGTTGGAGTCGGGAGTGGTGCCAAAGGACTGGAGAGAGGCTCATGTGGTGCCTTTACACAAAAGCGGAAGTAAGGATGTGGTTGAAAACTACAGGCCGGTTAGTTTAACTTCGGTGGTGAGTAAATTATTGGAAACGCTGCTGAAAGAGAAAATAGTGAGGTTTCTGGAGTCCAGTGGATTACAGGATCCGAGGCAGCATGGATTCACCAGAGGCAGGTCTTGTCAGACAAATCTGATTGATTTCTTTGACTGGGTGACCAGGGAGTTGGACCGAGGGAGAGCCCTAGATGTGGTGTATTTAGATTTCAGTAAAGCCTTTGACACTGTTCCTCACAGGCGACTTATAAACAAACTGAGCACCCTAGGGATGGACCCAAAAGTTACTGCTTGGGTTAGAAATTGGTTGGGTGGGAGGCGACAAAGAGTACAAGTAAATGGAGCTCACTCTGATGAGAAGGATGTTACCAGTGGTGTGCCCCAGGGATCTGTCCTTGGTCCAATTCTTTTTAACATCTTTGTTAGTGATATAGCGGAAGGACTGCCGGGTAAGGTTTGCCTCTTTGTGGATGATACCAAAATCTGCAATAGAGTAGACATCCAGGAAGGTGTAGATAACATGAGGAGGGATCTAGCTAAGCTAGAAGAATGGTCTAGAATTTGGCAGCTGGGATTTAATGTTAAAAAATGTAAGGTCATGCATTTGGGCTGCAGCAATCCAAGGGAGCAATATAGTTTAGGGGGTGAAGTACTTTTGTCCACTAAAGAAGAGCGGGACCTAGGCGTGGTTGTGTCTGATGATCTTAAAGTAGCTAAACAGGTAGAAAAGGCGACGGCAAAAGCTAGAAGGATGCTCGGGTGCATACGCAGAGGAATGGCTAGCAGAAAAAAAGGAGGTGATAATGCCTCTGTATAAGTCTTTGGTGTGACCTCATTTGGAGTATAGTGTGCAATTCTGGAGACCGCACCTTCAAAAGGATGTGAACAGGATGGAGTCAGTGCAGAGGGTGGCTACTAAAATGATTAGTGGTCTTCATTATAAAGCATATGAGGACAGAATGAAGGATCTTAATATGTACACCTTAGAGGAAAGGCGGGATAGAGGTGATATGATTGAGATGTTTAAATACCTCCGTGGCATAAATGTTCAGGGAGAGAGCCTCTTTCAATTGAAAACAAGTTCTGCTATGAGGGGACATGGGATGAGGGTGCAGGGAGATAGATTCAGGAGTGATATGCGGAAATATTTCTTTGCGGAAAGAGTAGTGGATCCGTGGAATAGTCTCCCAGTGGAGGTGGTAGAGATGAGGACAGTAACTGAATTCAAAAAAGCATGGGACAAACACAGAGGATCTCTTAAGTTAAAAAGGGGACTGTTGTAGTTGTTGATATGGAAGGACAGACTAGATAGGCCATGTGGTCTTTTTCTGTCATCATGTTTCTATGTTTCTATGATGCCACTGAGACCAGTGCGGCCGATGCCGATGTTGATGGATCAAATTTATGAGCGCCAAAAATTGTTTCATACTGCTTTTCTGGAAACAGGAACCAGGATATTGGGCTTGATGGACCTTTGTCTGACCCAGCATGGCATATCTTATGTTCTTATATTCTTGACCTTTGAACCCTTTTTTATTATTTGCAGACACAAATTACAAGAAGAGGGCTGATGGATATAGCCCTTGGGCACTGGAACATTTTTAAACTGACTGGCAAGTTTTTGTGACATTTCGGCCACAGCAACATCAAATTGCTCATATTTCAAACCAGCGTGCTGCAGAAGAAATCCTCTTTAGTGCCATCAGGGCTTCATCAGCATCAGCAGCCACCCGGAACAAAGGCATCGTGTGTGCTCCCTCCCTCACTACAAACGAGTGATCAGTATCATCTGAGGTGAGCCTGCTGGGTGTGAGTGCTTCTTCCCCTTCTTCACCACCGAACCAGCTCAAGCTGCATGCGATCGGACTGCTCCGCCCACTGAGACAAGATATTTCAAACCAGCGTGCTGCAGGCGCACCTGCACCTGGCAGACCTGCGCCTGAGGGCCTCGCCAGAGGTTCTTTTGGCGTGACCCTTAGACGGGGTTCTTAGGCGAGCATAAAAATCTGTCACCAAAACACAAAACAACCCAAATGAACGTCCATCAGCAAGGGAATCGAACTGCGACCAAAAAAGCCTCAGTATTGGACTGCAGAACGCTCAAACAAACCTCGGACGAACTGTGAGTCTTTCTTCTTACACAATTTTACAGTTTCTAAGCAATTCTCCACTTTAAAAGCTCTGCAAGAACTATGTATGATTGATTCCATTCTAATTGTATCTCGAACAGGTGGTTCAGGTATATCATAGAGTATTCATTTTACAAATTTCACTAAGATAGCAAATCCTGTCAAAACATGATCAAACAATTCCTATCATACTACCTTGCCTTTCTGATCCTCCTAACCCCCTTAATAAACTCTCTCCATCCCTCCACGGTAACATACCTATAATACACTACCATTACCGGACCTACCCACAGAACCCACAGATCCCACAGGATTTCTATACCCATAATCATAACAAAGTACACAACCCTAGACTCATATATATAAAACCAAGTCCTAACATCTACCACATCCCACCTTTGTACACACCATACGCTATAAAATGTATCTTGCTGAATATTATGTCAGCCAGAAACAAAATGCCAATCCTACTTGACCTAACCAAAGACAGAGCCCCTGATATACTACATCTAACAGAAATGTGGCTAGCAGAAATAGACCAGGTATTAATTAACCAACTTACACATCCTGACTACAACCTATATCACTGCCCTAGTAGACCAAACAGGCGTGGTGGTGGTGTACTAATACTAGCCAAAAAAGACCTATACACAACCCTGCATCTGAATAAAAACATAGAGGATGTGGACATCCTGACCATAGAAAATAAATTCCTCTCACTTACCTTAATATATAGACCACCCTCGTCCTCTCCCGACAAGCTTGCCACCATTCTAGAACAGTCATGCTCCAAAACTACAAACCAATTGCAAATCATTCTTGGAGACTTTAATCTCCCCTCATTGCATAGCTTCCACTCCTCCCACTTTTTAAATGCTATGACAGATAGGGATCTTAATCAAGTAGTACAAACCCCTACTCACAAAAAAGGTAATGTTCTTGATTTAATATTCCTCCAAATAGACACCATTCAAAACACTTGCTACTCCTCCCCAATAACTATGCCACTATCATCGACAGACCATTTCCTGACTGAACTCACATTACCCACACTACCTAACAAAAATATACCTGATAAAAAGCCAAATACACATAGCAAATACAAATCCTTTAACAAAGAAACATTCTTAGCCCTTTCAGACCGTATGTCCACTGTAATGGACGTCATGTTATTCCTTGAATTCCATGTATATATATATAAGGTGTCTGTGAAAAAATTCAGGTCTGAAAGGGTTAGACAACACACATTGATAACTCCCTCACGAACATAGATGAGTTCATAAAAAAATGGAACACCACCTTATGCAACGCAGCCATAGCTCCAAATCAAAATAATAATACCAAAAAAAGGAGCACAAATAAATGGTACACACATGACCTGAAAAAAATTAAAACAAAAATTAAGAAACCTAGAACACAAATGGAGACGCACAAAAACAGAAAAAGACAACACGCAATATATGCAAACTCTGAAACAGTATAAAGATGCTATAAATACTAGAAAAAAGAATATCATACATTATACACATTGCAACATCCAAATCATGTTTTATATTACTGTATATATTATTTAAGTCAATCTGTACATAGTTCCCCCGGTTGTCCTATGTTGAATCTCCCTGTTCAATGTAAAACTCAATGTTACTTGTATGCATTGTAGTATGTTCTTGTTTCAATGTACACCGCACTGATTGAAATAGCGCGGTATAAAAGAATTGTTAAATAAATAATAAATAAAATAAATAAAATATTAATCACTAAATCGCTAAACAAGCCAAGAGAACTATTTTCCATAGTAAAAAATCTCACCAGAACATGCACTCACGAAGATGACTCCATAGTAATACACCCACAAAAGTTCGAAAACTATTACATAAACAAACTTTCTCACCCATGCCAAAATGAGATTCCCATGGACTCTCCTAGCCCCAAGCCCTCAAACTCAAACACACACAGCTACTCAATCTGGACAACATTCAGTGTTATCACAACAAACACCTCAAAAAGATTATAACTAAAATCAACACAACTACCTCACCCAATGACCCCTGCCTGGTCAGCTGGCTAAAATCAACAAAAGATGAATTCACTCCAATCATCTGTGAGATAGTTAACTCCTCGCTGAACCAAGGATACATGCCTAATGCACTGAAGCAGGTGACAATCAGACCCATATTAAAAGCCGCAAACTCCGACAAAAACTTACCTAACTCTTACCGCCCAATATCAAGTTTACCCTTCCTAACGAAGATAAAGTTGTACAAATGCAACTTCAGGATTTTATTGAATTAAATGCTCCCCTTGATGAGAATCAACATGGGTTTAGACCTCAACATAGTGTCGAGACCCCTATGCTATCTCTACTTGACAAGCTTATCCATGGCCTGGACTCTGGTAAACAGGTCTTTCTACTTATTTTTATAGACATAGCGGCTACGATTGACAGCATAAAGCACAACCTCCTAATAAACAGGATAAAACACATTGGACTGCAAGGAACAATCATATAATGGTTCACATCTTATCTAAATAACAGAACCCAGCAGGTTCAAATAGGACAGAAATCCTCCTCAACCTTTTCACAGAAACTTGGTATCCCCCAAGGATCCTTCCTTTCCTCCCTCCTGTTTAACATTTACATGCAGCCAATCTGCAATATATTCAAAACACACAACATCAACTATCATCTATACGTGGATGATTTTATGATGTACCTTCCATTGGATACTGCTAATCTGGACTATTCCAGAATAACCGCATGCATGTCTGATATAACAAACTGGCTCAACACCCAGAATCTCAAAATCAATCTCAAGAAAACTGAAGTGCTATTTATTTCAAGAAACCCAAACTTTACCCCTCTCCCCAGTAAAATCTCACTACAAGATACAGAAATTGAAGTTATGGAGGACGTTAGATACCTAGGAGTAGTGTTAAATAAGAATCTAAGCATGATTCCACACATAAAAACAGTAACAAAAAATATTTACTTTAAATTAAGAACAATCCAACACCTCAGACCACTCCTGGAAGATCACAACTTTAGGACAGTACTTCAATCTCTAATAACCCCACTCATCTACTATCCTTCTTGTTCCCTCAGCCCGCAACCTGGGAGTCATCTTTGACGCCTCTCTCTCCTTCTCTGCCCATATCCAGCTTGTAGCTAAGACCTGCCGCTTTTTCCTCTACAGCATCAAAATCCACCCCTTCTTCTCTGAACATACCACCAAAACGCTTGTCCACTCCTTGATCTCCTCTTGTCTCAATTACTGCAACCTACTCCTCGCTGGTCTCCCCGTGAGCCACCTCCTTCCCCTCCAATCTATACAAAATCACGCTGCTCGACTAATCTTCTGCCAGCCTCGCCATGCCCACATTACTCCTCTCCTCAAGTCACGTACTAAATATGTACGCTCTCCTCCAGAGCGTACATATTTAGGTCTTCAAGTCTCTTCTCATAAGTCTTCTGACGCAAGCTCCAAATAATTTTGGTCGCCTTCCTCTGAACCGTTTCCAGTTTTTTTATATCCTTTGAGAGATATGGGGGTATGTTTACTAAACTGCGGTAATGTCATTCGCGTTAGGTTCCTTGGTAAAGGTACAGATGCCCATAAAAAGGCATGGGCGGTGCATCATTACAGCAAGCCGTATCAGCTAACGCATGTTACAAACTAACGTGCGCTACAAGGCGCCTCATAAGGCACCTTACAAGGCACATTACAAGGCGCCTTGTAAGGTGCCTTATAAGTAAGGTGCCTTATAAGGTGCCTTGTTAGGTGCCCTATAAGGTGCCTTATAAGGTGCCTTGTTAGGTGCCTCATAAGGCGCTTTGTAAGGTGCCCTATACAGTAGGGCTCCTCAGGCTAAGCGCTGTACTAGGCACCCCTGGACAAGACACCTTAGAAGGCACCCTGGGTTACGGAACCATAGGTTAAGGTGGCCTAACAAGGTTATGGTGCCCTAGGTTAGTGTGGCCTAAGGGCTGCAAGGTGCTGCAGGATGACATGCATGACCTGTGAGGAACAGAGACAGATGTAACCCTAACACTAGATAGAGCACTCAGGAAAGGCAATGAACAGGTGAGTGAAGGAGGGAGAGCTGGGAGCCGCTGGACCTTCCATATCTACGGGCATCTCATGTGGCTACTAGTACTGATGACAAACATGGTGGGGTAATTGTACCACAGCACAGGGTGTTGGCAATGCAAAGTACTGGAAAGACAGTTGGTGGCAGACGATGGGAATACGTGTCCCCCATTGGAGGTGAAGGTGGCAGGATAGCTACAATGATGGGTGGACAAAGGAGTGGTAGTGGTGCCATGCAGATCAGGCACAATGAGGCAAGCATGAAGAGCTGCAATGCAGGAAAGGGTAGCAGTGCAGGACATGGGGTAGCAGCCTGCACAGGCAGACAGGACTCTACACAGCTGACAGACGCATTTAGACGGACCGAGGGAATGTTGGCAATTGTGGCGATGGTATTATGGGCTGGCAGCATAAATCTGCCTGTTACAGGCATGCACACTATTTGAGTAGGACAGGCATGAGAGGAGGGAACAATGAGGAACTGAACCCATGAACACTGCCAAG
Source organism: Ichthyophis bannanicus (assembly GCA_033557465.1). Taxonomy (NCBI): domain Eukaryota; kingdom Metazoa; phylum Chordata; class Amphibia; order Gymnophiona; family Ichthyophiidae; genus Ichthyophis; species Ichthyophis bannanicus. The sequence goes on from CM066035.1 coordinate 26,526,858, forward strand.
AATGGCATTGTATCAACCAGTAGGCTATACCTCCGTGGTGTATGTCACAGCAATGGCTGGGTACAGAAGGACTGCAGGTCACCGCACAAACTGTCTGCTCTGAGTGCCATGATAGGGTAACCCCACCAGTACCCATGATGCAATGCACATGCTGAATAGCTGTCTACAGCTAATCACCAAATGGGGTCTGCACCTCTCCGGTACCTCAGTTTGGAAAGACGAACTGACAGTGCGTGATACTAGCACAGAGTAGCTACAGACCATGCCAGTGTGCAGGTTCTGTGTTCACCCGGAGGGATAGGATGGGTGCCCAGCACTAGGTCCACAGTACATGTGGTGCTAGAGATAGGCCCTGCTGTACATCCCCATCACTACCAGTGTGTGACAGGTGTTCCTTGCAGTGCAGCTGAAGGTAATCCAGTGTCCATCTTTATCCTGCAGTCATATGTGGCCCTCTGGGACCAGACACCACCCAGATTAGTGTGTACCCCGTGTTAGGGTCTGGCTGACATGGGCACCTGTTATCAGGGCAGAGGGGTTTCCAGACTTGCATGAGGTTTGTGTAGCAGTGCCTTTATAGGTCAAAGTGGTATACACTACATACCCCAAAGGGCTCACATCACCCTTTTTGTAGGTAAGGGACAGGTGCCAAAGCCCCCATGAAGCAACCTCCATCCTGCTGGTATACAACAGCCCTCCAGGGTTGGTGGGCCAGAGCCATACCAGTGGCTAGGGCGGACCAGCAGCAATGATGGGGTTAGCTCTGGAAAACCCCAACTGCCTCACACCACTGTCTGCCAGTCACCAGCAGACAGCACAGTCAGACTGCACCGTATAGGTGTTCCAACCATGCACAGTCTAACTGCACACAGTCCACTAGCCAGTCCATAGTGCTTGCTCACAGAGGAACTATGTGCACCAAGCAGGCATCTCAGTGACTGGTGCCCCAGCACTAGGAACACAAAAGTATCACTGGAGGCAGATATTGTAGAGCGCTATGTGGGAACCTAGACATGCCATGGTCACTGCTCGGTCAGAGTGAGTGCCCTCCCAGCATGCCATGCTGTGGCCACCCTGTCCATGCAGGCGGTGGTCGGGCACTACAGTGTCCCAGCCATTGCCCCACACCCTCTGAAGATGCATCCTGGCCATACCCACAACACCTTGCTCCTCATTATGCACATATTCAGGCTAACGCTGGTAACAGTGGGACATTGTGGGCCCGGTGAGGTGTGGGCAGCCACAAAACAATGGATAGACATACACACACACTCCTATTGCAGCATTGTGCAAAGATAGGGGTGGTTGGCAACCCTGCCCGCCACACTGGTCCTGATCACAGTGCCAACATTGCTAAACTGTGCAGGAGTAGTAGTAGTAGTGCTCTGGTGATAACTGCAGCTCAATGCTGGGGTTAACAGCCTGACTCTCCATGCATCTTTGGATTGTGGAACCTGTGTGAGTGGGTGCTTGTACCCCTGTTCGCTGCTGCTTTGGGCTTTGCACATGTTGCTGTTGTATCTGCATTGTAGGGTAAAACATAGGGACATGCTCTGTAGGACCCACAGCTGGGGCTTTAACATGTGACCCTCTGCTTCTGAACACACTGGCTGGGTGTACTGCACCACACTTTTGCCACAGATGCATGGTGGTCCCTGGGGCTACCTGTACATTTCCTCAGCCAGACCTTTTATGTTGCACTGCACACCACGTACTGGTACAGGGCATGGCCTAGGTCCACTGCAGGCAGGTGCCACTGCCCCTTCCAGCACGGGCACCCCCCCTGCCATGCTGACATGACCATATGCTGTCGGTGCTGGTAGTGCGCAGTCCCAGGCCATCAACTGTATGAGTAGGTGGTCGCCTAAGGAGCGCGGTCTGGGGCATAGGGAATACATGAGCATACTCACATCCCCCCCATCACCGCCTACCAATAGTCTGTCCCTTCTGCTTGGGGGAGGGTTGGCTGGGGGGATGTCAGGTTAGTGCCCTGGCAGCTGTTAGCTTGGGTGGACCAGGTGGATGTAGGTGGATTGTGTTTGGCCTTTGTCAGCTGCTGTCATACTGATTTCCGGTTTCTATGTTCCTATGTGCCACCTAGGCGCCGGCCTAGTCCACCCTGTACCCCAGATGCCATGCTACATGTCCCGCCTGCAGCCCCCTATGCCCCACTTGCACCATCGCCATAGTGTCCTTTCATACTTGGGCACTATGCCGTTGCTGGAAATGGAGCACTACTATCACGTTTCTTGTGCTCCCTGTCTATGCTGTACATTGCTGACACTGAAATGGTTTCTCTCTCCTGCAAATGTGCATCTAACAGCAGGTTTTCATTTGCGGTAGGATTCAGCCCTTCAGTTCAGCGCGTTAGTGTGCAGGGAGCCTCTCCCCGCCCACTCCCCGCCCACTGACCCCTTCCCCCCGCCCTCTCTCCACCCTCTGCAGTGTTTACCGCGGCCGGGAACGCTAACGATCATTAGGTAACGTTAACACGCGTTAACGTTACATACCGCGCGTTAACGTTACCTAGCGATCGTTAACGTTACATAGCGCGCGCTCTGTAACGTTACTGCAGTTTAGTAAACATGCTCCATGGTCTCCAAAACTGAACACAATATTCTAAATGAGGCCCCACCAGTGATTTGTACAGTGGCATTAATACCTCTTCTTTTCTGCTGGTAATTCCTCTTTGTATGCAACCCAGCATATCGTATACATTTCCCTTGGATTTCTGCTTCCTAAGTGCATAACACTGCACTTCTTTGCATTAAATCTTAACTGCCAAGCATTAGACCATTCTTCCAGCTTTTGTAGATATTTCCTCATGTTCTCCACTCCCTCAAGGGAGTCCATTTTGTTGCAAATTTTCATGTCATCTGCAAAAAGACAGACTTTTCCATTCAGTCCTTCAGCAATTTCACTCACAAATACATTAAACAGTACCAGTCTGAGGACTGAACCCTGGGGCATGCCACTAATCATCCTCCTTACAACCGAGTGAGTTCTGTTTACCATCACCTTCTGTCATCTGCCAGTCAACCAATTTCTGATCCAGTTCACCACCTTGGGACCCATCCCCAAGCTATTGAGTTTATTCATAAGCCTCCTATGAGAAACAGTATCAAAGGCTTTGCTGAAATCCAGGTAGATGACATCCATTGCATGCCACTGATCTAGTTCTCTGGTCACCCAGTCAAAGAACTTAATCAGATTTGTTTGAGAAAATCGTCCTTTGGTAAAAGTATGTTGCCTTGGATCATGCAACCTGTTGGTTTTTAGAAATTCCACTATTTGCTCTTTCAAGAGTGCCTCCATTACTTTTCCAGCCACCGAGGTAAGGCATACCGGCCTGTAGTTTGTCACTTCTTCCCTGTTACCACTTTTGTGAAGAGGTACCAGATAAGACCTTCTCCAGTCCTGAGGAACGTCTCCAAGGATCTTTTAGAAACATTCTTTAACGGCCCTGCAAGAAACTCTGAGCTCTTTCAGTATCCTGGGATGTATCCCATCCGGTCCCATGGCCTTGTCCAGTTTGTTTTGTAAGTTAGTGATATAGCGGAAGGGCTGTCGGGTAAGGTTTGCCCCTTTGCGGATGATACCAAAATCTGCAATAGAGTAGACACCCAGGAAGGTGTAGATAACATGAGGAGGGATCTAGCTAAGCTTGAAGAATGGTCTAGAATTTGGCAGCTGGGATTTAATGTTAAAAAATATAAGGTCATGCATTTGGGCTGCAGCAATCCAAGGGAGCAATATAGGCAGGGGTCTCAAACTCCAGTCCTGGAGGGCCGCCAAACCAGTCAGGTTTTCAGGGTATCCCTAATGAATATGCATGAGATATATTTGCATGCACTGCCCCATTGTATGCAAATATTATTTATTATATTCTCTTATATACCGCGCTATTCTGCATCAGTGCGGTTTACATTGAACAAACTGAAATTACATTGAACAGGGCAAATATATCTCATGCATATTCATTAGGGATTCCCTGAAAACCTGACTGGTTTGAGACCGCTGGTATAGGGGGTGAAGTACTTTTTTCCACTAAAGAAGTGCGGGACCTAGGCGTGGTTGTGTCTGATGATCTCAAAGTAGTTAAACAGGTAGAAAAGGCGACGGCAAAAGCTAGAAGGATGCTTGGGTGCATACGGAGAGGAATGGCTAGCAGAAAAATGGAGGTAATAGTGCCTCTGTATAACATAGCAACATATAGTAACATAGTAAATGATGGCAGATAAAGACCAGTATGGTCCATTGAGTCTGCCCAGTAAGAAAGCTGGAGTAAGATGGCAGGAGTAGGTGCCACTCTGTACAGGCCGCCCCTCAGGCCACCCCTCTCCATGTCTTTGTTTAGGGGTGAACCCACCGCTCCATGCAGGACACCCCTATTTGTTCAGAAGTTAGATGGTTCAGTTTATTTTGATTTTAATCTGTTGCTATAAATGGATCCATTGTATCTGTCCCATGCCATTTTGAATTCTGTCACCATATTTGCCCCCACCACCTGCATCGGAAGGGCATTCCAAGCATCCACCACCCTGTCAGTGAAAAAGTATTTCCTGATATTGCCTTTCAATTTTCCACCTTGCAGCTTCATGTTATGCCCTCTCATTTTACAGCTTCCCCGTCTTTGGAAGAGGTTTTAGAGGTATAAGTCTTTGGTGTGACCTCATTTGGAGTATAGTGTGCAATTCTGGAGACCACACCTTCAAAAGAATATAAACAGGACGGAGTCAGTACAGAGGGTGGCTACTAAAATGGTTAGTGGTCTTCATTATAAAGCATATGAGGACAGACTTAAGGATCTTAATATGTACAGCTTAGAGGAAAGGCAGGATAGAGGTGATATGATTGAGATGTTTAAATACCTCTGTGGCATAAATGTACAGGGGGAGAGCCTCTTTCGATTGAAAGCAAGTTCTGCTACGAGGGGACATGGGATGAGGGTGAAGGGGGATAGATTCAGGAGTGATATGCGGAAATATTTCTTTACGGAAAGAGTGGTGGATCCATGGAATAGTCTCCCAGTGGAGGTGGTAGAGATGAGGACGGTATCTGAATTCAAAAAAGCATGGGACCAACACAGAGGGTCTCTAAAGGAAAAAAGGGGACTGTTGTAGTTGTTGATATGGAAGGACAGACTAGATAGGCCATGTGGTCTTTTTCTGTTGTCATATTTCTATGTTGTTCTTATTTATTTTATTTATTTATTTAACATTTCTTATATACTGCCTTTCATGATATCAAGGTGGTTTACATTGAACAAACTGAAATTACATTGAACAGGGCATTATAACTTGGAGATAACTATTTTACAGGGAACATGGGCAATGGAAGGTTAAGTGGCTTGCCCAAGACCACACAGGCAGCACCTGTGGGACTAGAAACTCCAGTCCTTCTGGCCCAAGGTTGCTGTCCTCTAGTGGGATTTGAACCCCTGACCTTCTGGCCTGAGGTAGCTTGCCCCAACCACTAGGCCACTCCTCCCTCCCTAACACTCCTCCCTCCCTAACACATCATCTTCTTTGAATGGTGCGGTATCTACTCCATTTCCATTTTTATATTTGATAGTCACAGGTGGTCCTTCTCCAGGATTTTCTTTAGTAAAAAGAGAACAGAAGTATTTATTTAGCAATGTGTGCTGTTGAGTTAGTGCTGACCCAGCAGCTCCTGGGTTTTCTTGGCAGTGTGACTGGAAGTAGATTGCCAGGTCTTTCTTCCAAGGCAATGGAGGTCTAAGTGACTTGCCCAAGGCCACAAAGACTGCTAATGGGAATTGAATCCTGGTCTTTTGGTTACCAAGCCAGTGCTCTAACCACTAGACTACTCCTCCGTACTTGAGTGGGTAGAGGTATAAAAGGAGTTTAAATGCCAAGGGCCTCCCAGTTATGCTGGTCTCCATTCAAAGAACCCTGAAGTTGAATTCTAAGAGAAGAGACTGAGAAGCATAAAACATCCTTGGAACTGTGCACCCTTAGCCTCCAAGCAGCAAAAGGACCTCTTTAAAGCCTGCAGCCTGCTTGAAGGGGCTAAATAGATGGTTCCCAGACAACAGAGTCTTGAAATTAGTATTTAAAATTGGTAGTGTAAAAGGGCAGTGATACATTGTCATTTGGAATCTTGACTAAAGAGCTAAAATTGAAAGTGTCAGAGTGAAGTTGTTAAGGGACTCTACTGACCTTTATTGCAAAGTTCTAGCAGAGAGCAGAGTGGGAAAGGTGCAGCTAGCAGTGAAAACGGTTGGAAGTTGAATCCCTGTCTTTTTGGAAATTTTTGAGCGAGATTGCAGTGGTTTTGAATGAAAAACTGTGGGAAAAGCTTCCTGCCTTTGTAAAATTTGACTTGACAGTTTTGTTGCTGGTGGGCTCAGAACATGCCTGTGTAGGAAGTGCCTACTGACAATGTGTGAGTGTGCTGACACTGGACATAAAGTGATGTCATGCAACACATATGCCAGCCCACCCAATCAGAAATCATCAGCACATACATGCAAGTGAGCTGTGTTTTCAAACTATGTACTGGAGGATCAGCGTCATTACGAGGAGAGCAGAGCCAGGACAGCGAGGAGTCCCTGAGTTCATCAACAGTGCTATTAGGCCTCAAGCCAGACAGCAACCTAACACATTTCGAATGAGGTGACCAAAGGATAGGGGGCAATGCTGGACAGGGAGGCCTGCAAGATTGCTTATCAGTCGATGTCTCATCACTGGAAACCCAAGTTTCATCTCTGTATTGAAGGAGTGCCAGTGGGATGCACTCAGTGTATGTGCTGCCATCATGAACATACCCCCCCCCCCCCCATGCCAGTAATTCTACAATACCACAAGTAGTGCTATGACTCTGATGAGTCTTTGGATTCACAAATGGGAGACACCAACAGTCCTCTCCAGAGCCACTAGAGTCAGAAACCTAGTACCTAAGTCTTTGGTGCTGAGGTTGGAGCAACATCAAGCCCGCCAAGAGAATGAAGAACCATAAATTATAGAATTATATAATGTACATGCATATTTATTTATTTATTTAGAAGCTTTTCTATACCGTGCTCTTTATTATCAGTGCGGTTTACAGATAACAATTTGACTCTAGGGCAGTAACAGAGCAGCCCTGAGTTTACATATAACAGGAAGATAACATGGAGTTGAACTGGGGGGAACTATGTACATTCAAGAAGTGATAGATGGGGGTAGGTGGCTATTTACAATAATGTACATCTGTAAACTGTATATTGAAATGCTCCACCCAAATTCTGCCCCTGTGCATGCCTACCAACGAAGTACATGCCATCATTACAAAGTGTCCAGACAGTGTAGCACCTTGAAGTGAGTTGAGCTTCCTCTACCTCCTCAGGACATGGAAGATAAGGAGAGTGGTTTCCCTTTGCACTGTAGCCCTTGGAGACTTCCCATAACAGACATGGAGAATTTGTTTGCATGTGTAAGGTAGGATTTAAAGACACAATCTGAAGCTCACATCAGACTTTACAGGCAGAGGCTTCTAGGCAAACACAAGGGAAGTCTCCATCCCCACTGAAGACCCCCATCCCCTAACATTTCTTTCTAATTTATTTGCAAATCAATTGTATAACTGTAATCATCTCGTTGTTTATCCTTCCCTTCTCTTGTCCCCTCCCCCTGTCTTGTACAATGATGGACCGCTTCTGATCGCTGGAAGGAGCGGTGTATAAATGTATGCCAAATAAATAAATAAATAAATAAATAAATAATTTATACTCTTCTATTCCCCTTCTTTCTTTCTCAAAAAGATCTCCACTAAATGCATCAATCAAAATCTCTATACAGCCTTAGAAGCGGTCTCCTAACCAGACCTTGCAATGGTAAAGCAAAAAAAAAAAAAACCTGAATTCACAGACTGAGCAATAATCATCAAATGGGATAGGGGAGGGGTGACAAAGCACCAGGAGAAAACAAAAAACTCCTCATGAAACAGGAGCAGCCAAGAAATAGAAAATAAGAAAAAGGTCTTCCTAGAGCAGCATCGGGAAGAGGGAGAGAGAGACCTTGTCTCTCTTGTTCTCCCTTTCCCCTTCCCAGTCTCTGCCTGTTTCATGTGGTCTTACGTTTACATTGTGAATGCCTTCCAGATGTGTGGATGGGTCAGCTGGTGAGGGCAAGGCCTGCTCTCAGACAGGCATCATGCCAAGGATTGCAGCCTGTTTACAAACAGATAAACATCAAGAGTTAAAGAGGAAAAATTACAGACATGGTTTGGATTTTTCCATCTGTAATGCAGAGGAAGGGGGGGGGGGGGGGGATGGCAGCGAAGGAACTGTACATGACTCATAACCTGTCAGAAAGGGTGGCCCCCGGCCAAAGCAGATTAGGGGGAGTGGCTGTTTCTTTTTTGTTCATGTTTTGGCTAGAAGCATTCCCAGTCTGTGAAGACGTCATCTGGCACGTGTGTGACGCCAGGCGAACCCTGGGCGGCAAATCTCATCAGGCTACTTCTTCTGTATCGTTTTAAGTAACATTTCTCTCTGAAAAACTGCTTGCTGTATTTCTTTTATAATTTCTCATACTGAGGTGGGGCTTTTCCCTGGCTGTAATTCAGGGCTCCTTTGTTATTGCTGGCTGCCCCCCCCCCCTCCCTTTTGCTCCCTCATGCACCCACCCTAGTTCCTGTTGCTCTTGCACAGACTTTACTCAGTGAAGGGAGCGGGCTTTTTATATAATCTGTCTTATTTATGCAAAGTGGTGTTAATAACTCAATTGCTAGCAGATACAAAGGGTAATTTGCATAGGAAGCCTTTAGAAAGAATAAAAATAATTAACCCCCTAAGTCAGACATATCTGAGGTTTTTTTTTTTAATTTAAGAATTTTATTACTTTCTTCAACATATAACTTACACCATAATTTCATCAACAACTAACATCAGTAACCTGACCGATAACCTTTGCCCCTTGACCTGCCCAATCCAACCTCTCTTCCTCCCCTTCCCCATACCCTGTCCTCCTTTGCTTCTCACCTTCACTTCTCTCCTTAAGCTCCCCCTCCCTCCCCTCCCCCCTCCTCACTCTACCTTCCCCCTTCACCCCTCCTAGTCTCCTCTTATGAATATACTGCTTACCCTCCCTCCATCCTACCCCCACCCCTCTCCCGTCCCCTCGCTCCTCCCCTCCCTCCTCCCCTCCCTCTCCCCCTCCTCAACCCCTTCATCCCTCCACATCCTCTCTCTTAACCATCTCCGTTTGCCCCCCCTTGCCCTGCTTTTCCCCCATTATTTTATACATTAGATAAATGTCCGACATTCTCTTTGCATAGCTATCCATAGAAGGTAAGATCTTTCTATTCCAATGCCCTGCTATTTCGCATCTGGCTGCCGTAACACAGTACCAAATAATATTCCACTCTCCGTCCCATTGCCCATCCTTCTTTTGCAGGAGACACATTTCAGGAGTTAGTTCTATTCTTGCTCCCACTATCTTATTAAGGTTATCCCCAATTTTCCCCCCAATATCTTTGCACCACTGGGCATGACCACCACATATGCATCCATGTGCCCTCTTTGCCACACTTCCTCCAGCATTCATTCGTCTTCAAGACCCCCGCTTTATACAATCGCTCCGGCATGAGATACCACCTACTCAGCACCTTGAAGCCATTCTCCTGTAGCGCTGTGGCAATAGTAAATTTGGCAATACCCATCGCCACTCCCTCCCACTCCTCCACCGCCCACTCCACCCCCAAGTCCCTCTCCCACGCGTCCATATAACTCAGTTTCTCGACGCCCCTCGCTACTAGCCCCTTATAAATTCTAGATATCATACCCTTCTGACCCATAGAGCCTAGACATGCCCCTTCAAACTATTCCATTCCCCCCCCCCCGCCCTCCTGCCCCCTCTTCCTCTTACTAATCAGTGACCCCAATTGTGCATACACATACCTATGTTTCCTGCAGCTGATACATATCTCTCATTCCCTCAAATCCCCTTACCTCTTTCCCTAATAATAGCTGTGACACTTGGCTTAAACCCTGCTCTGCCCATCTTCGCAATACCGCTCTACTCGGTCCCACTCCCCTTTCGCAACATGCCTGTAGGGTCATAGTTGGTGACCACTTCTTATCCCCGATCATCTTCTGCCTATTCTGCTGCCAAACATTCAGAGTATGCCCCACCAATGGGTTAGTTCCCCTCTCACACTCCCCCCCCCCGGACTAATCTTTCCAGCGCTCTGGGACCAAACTCTACCATCTCCATCTTTAGCCATTGCTTTAATGGTTCCCTTAAACAGGCATATACCGCCCTAAGCTGCGCAGCCTTGTAATATAGTGCAAAGTTAGGGACACCCATCCCTCCCTCCATTCCCCGTGCTTGTAGTGTCCTTACCGCCACCTGTGGCTTTTTGCCCCCCCAGATAAAACCCTCTACTTGCCTTTGTATCCTCTTTAATATCCCACCTGGTAACGCTATTGGCAATACTTGGAAACAGAACAGGAACCGAGGATGCAGCATCATCTTAATTATCGCCATCCTCCCAAACCAAGAGTAGTACCCCCTACTCCACTCCCCCAGCTGTGACTCCAGGTGTTCTACGAGTTTTTTGTAGTTTAAATCGAATAATTCCTCTAAAGTCCTCCCCACCTGCACCCCCAGGTATCTAATCGACCTCCTTGCCCACCGGAATGGAAAACGCCGTTGGATCTCCCTCTGCTGTTCCTCCTCCCCCACTATATTCAAGATTTCTGACTTCCCCCCTATTAATTCTAAACCCTGCCACCTCCCCATAATTCTGAATCTCCCCCATTATAGCTGATAATGTTTCCCCTGGATTTGTTATCGTCAACAGGATGTCATCCGCGAAAAGCGTCATTCGATATTCTAAGTGACCCACCCTCACCCCCTTTATCTCTTGACTCACCCGTATCCGCACTGCCAAGGGCTCTAACGAGAGCGCAAAGAGCAGCGGCGACAAAGGGCAGCCCTGCCGTGTTCCCCTCTCTAAAGCGAAGAACCTTGAGTATCCTCCATTTACTCTCACACATGCTTTTGGGTTTGCATACAAGGCCTTTATCCAGTTCCCAAACTCCGCCCCAAACCCCATGACATCTAATACTGAAAACAGGAACTTCCATGATACTTGATCGAAGGCTTTCTCCGCATCTAGCGACACCAACAGTGTAGGATTCCCCGACTGCCTTGCCGCCCAGATCACATTGAGAACCTTGTGTATGTTATCCGCCACTTGCCTCCCCGGTATGAAGCCTGCCTGGTCCTCATGTACTAACTTGCCTAGGGTTTTATTCAGTCGTGTTGCTAAGATCTTTGCCAACAATTTCGCATCCTGATTCAATAGCGAAATTGGCCTATAGGACACGCATTCCAGCGGATCTTTCCCCTCCTTGTGTATGAGGGTGATACCTGCCCATCCCATCCCATCGTATCTGCCAGCTTCTCTCCCCTTCGCGTTGCATTAAATACTGTTTTTAATGGTGGGGTCAGCAAGCTCCCAAACTTTTTATAGAAGCTCGCCGTTAGTCCATCCAAACCTGGGGCTTTCCCTAGCTTCATCTTCTTGATCGCCCGTAGCACTTCCTCAGCTTTAATCTCTCTATCTAAATTACGCTGTTCCCCATCCTCTAACCGTGGCAACCACACCACTCCCAAGTAATTGTTAATCACTTCCTCCGTTCCCTCCGCCTGGGCTGCGTATAACTTCACCGCTTTCACCGCTTTGACCCGGTGAAAAGCGGGATATAAATACAGCTAAATAAATAAATAAAATAAAAATAACTTCTGGTAGAACGCGACAAACTCTTCTCTGATTTGGTGATCCTCCCGCACTATTCCCCCCCTGCCTCTAATTTGAATGACCCGATTCCACTCCTTTCTCTTTTTTAGCTGTCGGGCCAAGTATTTCCCTGCTTTATTGCCCCCTTCGAAGAAGTTTTGTTTCAATAATTGTAGATTATGTCTTATCCGCCCCGCCTCCAGCGCATTTAACTTAGCCCTCGCCTCCAACACTGCTCCTCTAAATATCCCCCCTTCCCCCTGGGCATCTTTCTCTTCCAGCTCCATTAGTTGACACCTTAGTTGCCCTTCCTGTTTCTCCCTTTCCCTTTTTATCCACGCTCCCCACTTTACCAGCACCCCCCTAACCACTGCTTTGAATGCATTCCAGACAAGTCCCACCTTTACCTTCTCCGCCCCATTCTGTTCAGAATACTCTGGTATTAACTGCTCTACCTCCCTCACTATCCTATTATCCTCTAGCAAGCTTTCATTAAACTTCCAATATTGCCCCCCCCCGTACTTTCCCCCCTCACCCTCACCTGTATTATCACTGGTGCAAGATCCGACCATGTGATCGGCTCAATTTCCCCTTCCTTAATCCTACCCGCCAGCTCCTTACCTACCCAGATGACATCTAATCTTGAGTATGTACCATGCGCTGCCGAATAGAAGGAAAATTGCCGTCTACCTGGGTTCAGCAATCTCCATGCGTCTATTAGATCATTCTACTTCACGAACCCATGATACCTCTGCCTATCCACCCTCCGCCCCTCCCTCTTTCCCGTCATATCCCTTCCCACCTCCCATGGCATGTTGAAATCCCCTCCACATATCAACACCCCTTCCCCCATTACCGCTACCTGCTTCCCTAACTCCTCCCAAAATTCTTTCTGAGATCCGGTGGGTGCATACACATTTACCACACTAAACCATTCCACTCCTACTTTCACACTCAACAGATATCTCCCCCCCTTATCCCTCACCACCGACTGCACTTCCATTTTATGCTCTCCGGTGAGGAAAACCACCACCCCTCCTTTCTTCCTTTCCTGTAAATTTGATGCAAAAATGCACTCTCCATATCCCTTCGGTTTTACTAATGCTTCATGTTTTTTTAATAAATGTGTCTCCTGCAGCATTATTTTATTTATTTATTTACATTCTCTTATATACCGCGCTATTCTGCATCAGTGCGGTTTACATTGAACAAACTGAAATTACATTGAACAGGGTATTATAACTTGGAGATAACTATTTTACAGGGAACATGGGCTAGGGAGGGTTAAGTGGCTTGCCCAAGACCACAAGGAGCACCTGTGGGACTAGAAACCCCAGTCCTTCCAGCCCAAGGTTACTGTCCTCTAGTGGGATTTGAACCACTGATCTTCCGGCCTGAAGTACCTTGCCCCAACCACTAGGCTACTCCTCCACTCCAGCATTACAATCGCTGCTTTGTGTCTTGTTAATTCTTTATATAATTTCTGTCTCTTCCAGGGTGAGTTCAGACCCTTCACATTCAGCGTTACAATTTTCAAAAATGCCTCCATCCCTACTCCCCCCTTCCTCCCAGCTTTATGCCCTCCCCTCCCTCACGCCCCCTTCTCTCCTCCCGCCTTTGCTCCCCCCTTCCCCCCTACCCCCCTGCCACCCCCCCTGACCCCCGCCCTCTTCCTGATCCTCCCCTCTGCTGCCTTCCCCCTCTCCTTCCCTCCCTGTCCCCCCTCCCTCTCCCCCCCTACTTTACTTCTCCTAACCGGAGAGTTAACTTCCATGATGGTGACCGGGAATCAGACCACCACCTGCCACTGCCCCCTCTACCCCCTCACACCCCCATCTTCCTTCCAAGCTCCCTCTACCCCTTTCTGCCTATTCCCTCCTCCACTTGCCCTTCTCTTCTATCCACCCCGCATCTACATTCATTACTGAACCATATCCTTCACCCCCTTTTCCACCATGCAGAACATCTGGTTCAAGTCCATATGTTGCCTGCTGTTTCAGCCTGCATCCTCTTCACTCTCCTTTCCGCGCTGACGCACCTTGACCAGTCTCGCCAGCCTCCTGACACCCTCTGCTGCTCTGTGCCACCTCGAGCTCACCGCCTTGGTGTTAATGGTGGTGCTGTCAGCTGGCTTAGCTGGTCTGCTAGCTGCCTCCGGCAGATTTTCGGCTCCTAGGTCTCTCAAAGTTCTCCAGGCCTCTGCGCTTGTCCTTACTTTCCTCGACCGCCCTTGTACCGTAATCAACATTGCAAATGGGTACATCCACTTGTATCTCAGGTCAGCCCTCCTCAGGTAGGCCGTGACCTCTTTTATCTCTCGTCTATGCTGCAGCGTTCCCTGGGACAAATCCTGAAACAATTCCACTTTGTGCCCTTCCCACTGGAAGTGCCCTAGCTTTCGCGCTGCTCCCAGTATGCGTTCTTTCAGCTTGTATGAGGCCAAGCAAACTATAATATCTCTTGGTCGATTGTCTCTTATTGGCCCCAATCCTTCTATGGGCCCTCTCAATTTTTATCTGCTCCTCCTCTCCCTCCTCCGTTCTTAAGATTTCACTAAAAAATGTTTGTACCACCACTTCGCTGTTCCTGTACTTAGGTTCTTCCGGTACTCCCCGCACTCTAATGTTGTTTCTTCGCGACTGATCTTCCTAATCTTCCGCTTTCACCTTTAGCTCTTCCTGAGCTTCTTGCATCTCCTCCCATCCTTTCTGGAGTTTCTCCATCGCTGCCCCCTGCTGCTCCAAATAATTCTCTGCCTCCTCTACCCGTTCTCCCAAATCTGTGATGTCTTGCTTAATTGTTTGCAGGGCCTTTTTTAACTCATTTTAACTCCTCCGATTTCTTCCTTTAAATCCTCCTTCAGCTCCGGCAGCCACTGCTTAATTTTCTCCGCCATCCCCATGCCCTCCTCTCCTTTCAACTACCCCGGTATCGACTGGGTCAGTGTCACGTCAGGACATGCTAGGGAGATAAAGTTCCTAGATGAAATAAATGACTGCTTCTTGGAGCAGCTGGTTCATGCACCAACCAGAGGGGAAGCCATATTAGACCTAGTCCTTAGTGGAACACCAGATCTAGTGCAAGAGATAAGGTTGTTGGGGCCACTTGGCAATAGTGATCATAGCATGATAGCCTTTGATTTAATTAGTGGAGGAGGGATAGTAAGGAAATCCACAGTACTACCTTTTAAATTTTCGATATTTTCGAAAGGGAGACTATGATAAAATGAGGCAGGAAAACAGTTAAGAAAAAACTAAAAGGAGCAGTTGCAAAGGTTAAAGAGGTACATCAGGCTTGGCTGTTGTTGAAAAATACTATCTTGGAAGCCCAGACCAGCTGTATTCCACGCTTTAAGAAAAGTGGAAGGAAGTCCAAAAAACTGCCAGCATGGTTTAAAGGTGAGGTCAGAGAGGCTGTTGTTGCCAAAAAAGCATCTTTCAGGAAATGGAAAAAAGAGCCAAACGACGAAACCTGGAAACAGCACAAGCACTGGCAAGTCAAATGCAAGGCATTGATAAGGCAGGCAAAGGGAGAATTTGAGAAGAAGCTTGCGGCGGAAGCAAAAATGCGAAGTAAAGACCTTTTCAAGTACATTCGTAGCAAAAAACCTGTGAGAGAGTCAGTTGGTCCATTAGATGATAAAGGAGTTAAAGGAGCACTAAGAGGCGACAAGGCGATAGCGGAGAGACTGAATGAATTCTTTGCTTCAGTCTTTACTGAGGAAGATGTAGGGATGTTACCCATGACTGAAGTGGTATTTAAAGGTGCGGAAGAATTGAAGGAAATATCGATACATCGGGAAGATGTATTACAACTATTAGATAAACTGAAGAGTAGCAAATCACCTGGGCCGGATGGTATACATCCAAGGGTGTTGAAAGAACTGAAATATGAGATTGCAGACCTGCTATTAGTAATCTGTGAACTATCATTAAAATCATCTCTAATACCTGAAGATTGGAGGATCGCCAATGTAACACCAATTTTTAAAAAGAGTTCCAGGGGTGATCCGGGAAGCTACAGACCGGTGAGCCTGACATCAGTACTGGGAAAAATGGTAGAAACCATCATAAAGAATAAAATTACTCAGCATGTAGATAGTCATGACCTAATGGGAGACAGCCAACATGGCTTTAGACAAGGAAGATCTTGTCTTACTAATCTGTTATGTTTTTTTGAAGGAGTGAATAATCAGGTGGACAAAGGTGAGTCGGTTGATATTGTGTATCTGGACTTTCAGAAAGCCTTTGACAAGGTCCCTCATCAGAGACTTTTGGCAAAACTAAAGAGTCATGGGATAGGAGGCAGTGTACTATTGTGGATCAGGAACTGGTTAAAAGATAGAAAGCAGAGGGTAGGGCCTAAATGGCCAATTTTCCCAATGGAGAAAGGTGAATAGTGGTGTACCCCAGGGATCTGTGCTGGGTCTGCTGCTTTTTGACATATTCATAAATGACCTGGAAAGTGGAATAACGAGTGAGGTTATCAAATTTGCAGATGACACAAAACTATTTAAAGTTGTTAAAACCCAAGAGGATTGTGGAAAATTACAAGAGGATCTTGATAAATTGGAAGACTGGGCATCAAAATGGCAGATGAAATTTAATGTGGACAAGTGCAAGGTTATGCACCTAGGGAAGAACAACTCAAACTATGGTTACACGATGCAAGGTTCCACATTAGGAACCACCACCCAGGAAAAAGATTTAGGCGTCATTGTGGATACCATGTTAAAACCCTCGGCCCAGTGTGCAGCGGCGGCCAAGAGAGCAAATAGAATGCTAGGTATGATAAGGAAAGGAATGGAAAATAAAACAAAAGATATTATAATGCCTCTGTATCGTTCCATGGTGAGACCGCACCTTGAATATTGTGTGCAATTCTGGTCGCCGTATCTTAAAAAGGATATAGCGATTTTAGAAAAGGTTCAGAGAAGAGCCACCAAAATGGTAAAGGGGATGGAAGGATACTCCTATGAAGAAAGGCTAAAAAGATTAGGGCTCTTTAACCTGGAAAAGAGACAGCTGAGGGGAGATATGATAGAATTCTATAAATTAAAGAACGGAGTGGAACGGGTAAACGTAGATCGATTGTTTACCTTATCAGAATATAGAAAGACTAGGGGACATGCAATGAAGCTACAGGGTAAACTATTTAAGACTAATAAAAGAAAATATTTTTCACTCAACGTGTAATCAAACTCTGGAATTTGTTACCGGAGGATGTAGTAAAGGCTGTTAGTGTAGCTGGGTTTAAAAAAGGTTTGGACAAGTTCCTGGAGGAAAGGTCCATAAACCATTATTAAGAAGGGACCCAGGATATCAATGCTGAACCAATACAAGCATTGTGGAACCTGTGTCCCTTGGGGAAACTGCTAGGTACATATGACCTAGATTGGCCACTGTTGGAAACAGAATACTTTGCTTGATGGACCTTGGTCTGACCCAGTATGGCATATCTTATGTTCTTATGTTTTTCTATCTCTTCTTCACACCTCGGCGAGAGGTCCCTCATCGTCTTGCCCACCTTCTCACACTCTTTTCCTCCTCTTTGCGGTGCGTACGGGGAATGAAACTCTGCCAATTTTTTCTTCACTGTCCCCTCTCTTTTTGCTTTTTCCATTTATTGAAGGGGGGGGGGGTCTCACTTCGCAGGCCTCACCCTTCTTGCCAATTTCCAGTGCTCTTCCCCGCACAACATGGTGTTAATCAGGCAAAAGCAGTCGTTTCCCTCTACTTTTGACACTGCTTCTCCTCCTGCCTGTTCTTGCCACTGCAGGTTCTCTTTATTTTGTCTCAACTTTTATGCTTATACTTGAGAACTCTCCCACGTATGTTCGAGAGCTTCTCCCTCTTGACTGCTCCACTGCACTTCTGCTCCTTTACTCCTCCAGCCTTAGTGCTCTCTGCGCTGTCTGGGCTTCCTGAATCACCTTTTTCTGCTGCAAACTGTGCTGCTCTTCCGTGCACTCCACCTGCCCGGCCCTTTTCCTGCTTCAGCCCAACCCGCCGTGCACTGGGTGATCACTTCAGCTTGTCCGACTTTTCCCTGGTCTCTGCCCAACCTGATGTATTTTCTGGTACCGGTCTCAGCTTTCCTCCTGTGGGTTTTTTCTCTTCAAGCCCCGCTACTGTTCTTCTTAGGCTCCACAGCTCTTCTGCCTCCTAGCCTGCTCTCTCCCGCCTTCCCAACCTTCCTCAGGCGGCACTCGTTTCGCTGTGCTTGCCACGGGGAGATGCCGCGGCGCCCGGCTGCTGTTAAATTTTGGTGCGGGATCCTCCTCCCCTTATCCCTGGTCTTCTCGCCGCTCCACACCTGCTTTCCGCTCCGCCGCGGCTCTACATGTCAGGGCCTTTAAGCCTGCTTTCTTCGCGGCCACGTGGCTTCCCGCTCTGTCGCTCCTCTCCGCTGCTGCGCTTTGGGGTTTAAATTCACTCTCTCTGCCCCCTCTCTCCGCTCCACCTTACGAGCATTACAGATGCTGTTTATTGCTTTTTATCGCCCTTTTGGCAGGCGATGGCGGCGGAGCTCTGCTAGTTCGCCACCATCCCAGCTGCTGACGTCACCGGAAGTTGACATATCTGAGTTTTGACCTAGCAGAAAGTATATCAGTACTTTTGTAAGAAGCTGACATAAGAGGAACTCCAGAGCGATGTTTGGGAGCTATGGTTGGAAACTCTGCATGTAGGGGGGATATTCAAAGTGATTCTCATGGTTAGATGACCTGCCAACCATGTTGATTGCGGTCACTGGAATATTCAGCAACACTAATAGGTTTAGTGCCACGGAGTAGCCACAGGTACCACCCGGCATGGTCTCTCTGCCTAGGCACCTGTTAGAAAATTATGTCCAGGTTTGCGCATTTTTTTAAACTGAAATCTTGGGGAGATATTTAATGGTGGCGGCTAGCATGGTTTCAGTAGTTAGTTGTCGGTGCTGATATTCTGATATGTCGGTGCTGATATTCTATGCTGGGGTCATGTCCAGCCACCGGCATTGAATATGTGGGTCAGCCAGATACCAAAGAAGCTAGTCGGGCAGCAGTGATATTCAGCGGCGAAGGTTAGGCCGGACTTAATGTGCCTAACTTGAGCCACTTTGCAATAACCAGGCGGCAACTCAATATTGCCACTGCACGGTTATTCCCAGGTGAGGGCCCCTAGACTGTCCCCAAAATGCCCTGATGCTGACTGGCCATCACTGGGGCATGCAGCGGCACCCACAGGTATTTAGTGCACTAACCATGTTCATGCCACTGAATATCACAGCTACCTGGTTTGTGACAGTCGCTGCCTCTGCTCTGCCCCAGAACACCCCCGACATGCCCCCAGGCTAAACGGACAGCATTAGGGTGCTCATGGGAGTTAGAAGGGGATCTTCAATGGCACTAACCATGTAACGCTGTTGAATATCCCCATTTAAGACATTTATACAGTTTACTGGGCTGTAAACCGATAATCTCTGGCTCTAACCATGGACGACCCCAAGGCGTTAACCATTTACTGCTGCTGAGTATCCCAGGTGCTCTTAAGTACTGCTGAATATCAACTCAAAGGTTTCCAGCTGAAACTTTACCTAAATTTAGGAACTTAAAGGTTATGGGGTGGTCATTATAAAAGTCTTAGTCATGATTTGGATGTTCGAAGATGTGCATGGACATCAAAATCACTGAAACATCTCCAAAGCCATTCCACAAATGACATTTATAGATGTCTTCAGTGCAGGGATGTACAAGCAGGCAAGGGGTGTGGTGGAGGCATGTCTGGGGAGGTGCAATGGACCTAAATGTCTCTGTCTGATTTCAGAAACGATGGGGATAGCTGCAGGCATGAATAGGCATCAGGAAAGTACTTGCTTTGGACTTAAACATCATACAGTGTAGAGAAGACAAAAGGTTGACTTAAGATCACAAGGGCCCACACTGGGATTTGAATCCTAACTACCCTGCTCTTAACCCACTACTCTAACCATTATGCTATTAGACATCCCCAGTCTGGGATGCTAGATATGAATCAACTTGACACTCCACCTTCTACTTCCTAGGCTCCAGCGTCTGGAACAATCTCCACCCTCATGGCTCTTCATCTGGAAACCTCTTACACTAAGTTCAAATCCTAGATCAAAAGCTTTCTGTTCCATGAGGCCTTTGATATTCCTATCACCTAATACACTGGGTCTCCGCCAAAGATCCCTCTTTCCTCCTAGCTCCTCCTCTCCCTCTTCCTTTTAGTATGAACGTAATCTTCTCTTTCCTATTATATTATGGAGTTCCTTTCTTCACAGATTTTTAACTGATTTTATTGTAAAGCACCCTGCTATTTATTCAAGGGCAGTATATCAAATTTTAATAAACATAAACATAACCATATTCTGGGGACATCTATGTAGACGTTTCCATAGATGTCCATATTGGGCACGTCCATGTTTGTAAAATCATGCCTGAACATGCATGTGCCTGCTTTTTTTTCCAGACATTTTGGTTTGGTGTCACAGACTGCAGTTGGATGTCGTTTGTAAAATATGCCTTTGTGCCTCTAAATTTTGCCTAGATTTAAGCACCTAACTTAGGTGCCCAGAGGTGAAACTCACTGCTAAGCTCCTAACTTGTTTTCTCTGACCTAAATTCATCTCTTCTTGTCACGAACATTTTAGGCTCTTAAGTTTAGAGGTTTATTCAAATTTCAAGCATAGATTCAGGGACTCAGCACAAATACATTTTCAGAGTCCAATTTAAGAGTCTAATTCTCAAAGATAGGTGGCTAAAGCCTTTGAAAATGGCCCCCATACTACGCACACCCCTAACACATCTTATGTGAAAAGTTGCATCAGAACCAATGCCCCCACTCTGCCCAAACTCTGCCCCCAGGAATGAGTTCATGTGTCTTCTGATACACCACATGCCTTTGGAAGGGTCCCATTCTGCATGAAAAACACTTTATCAAATTATCTAAGTGGTACCACCCCTGCAGCATCCCAAATTTTTCCCCCTTTCTGGAGAGATAATTTAGGACTTAGAACAATTTATACATCCAAAATGATTCATTGAGCCTGCGGGAATAAACACGTATGCAATCCCCATACCACCCACAAAAATACAGAACTGAAGGCCTCTACTACAGTCAGGCTTAATTTGTTCTCCCTTCAGATGATGGTAATGATAAACATCAGCCCAGAAAACAGCTGGTTCCCCTCCCCTTGCTCAGATCTTTCATCAACAGTAGTTAGCTGGTCAGGAGTGCAAACCGAGGGGAAAGTGGTCACTCTGAACTTAGCACACAGACATTTGCCAAACCCTCACACAAACCTAGTCCCACAAGTGATGGCCCATAGTCTGGAACATGTTTCTGCAGCGGACAATTAAACACTATCCAATTAATTTATTTATTTGCAGCTAAAAGCCAAAGTTATCACAGTGGTTTACAATGTAAAAAGAAAAGAGAGAGAGGAGAAGCAGAAGAGAGGAGAAACAGAGGGGGGGGGGGGTTTACAAATCATGGGATATGAGAAGGGGAAGGGAAGAAAAGAAAAAGAGGAGGTGTCAACCCGGGGAAGAGCGACTAAGGAGGGGGGGTTACAAATCATGGGATATGAGAAGGGGAAGGGAAGAAAAGAAAAAGAGGAGGTGTCAACCCGGGGAAGAGCGACTAAGGAGGGGGGGGGGGGGGAGCTGCAGAAGGCTTGCTGGAACAACCAGGTTTTCAGATTCTTTTGGAAACGGAAATGATGGTTGAAGGCAAAAGGAGAGGGGGAGAGCGTTCCAGAGGGAGGGGCCAGTGTAGGAGGAGGAGGAGTTTTTGGGGAAACTTGGGGGGGGGGGGCGGCGGCTGGGGATAAACACCTCTTACAATCCTAAGCCTTCTGCCTCATTACCTTTCCTCCTTTCCTTTCTCAGAACTTATCTTCTTTCCTCTTTCTGCATGTTCTTTTTTCTGTTTCTTGATTTGTTGCATAAACCAAGTTGCTGTGTCCTTCTATAGGAAATAACCAAATAAACTCAGTAAGAGGGTATTCTGCAGGGTAAGCAGTGCTTTAAGAGTGGAAGTGGACTTTTGGAACATTTCCCATCCTATATGTGGCTAAAAGGACATGTTTTACTATTTACAAAATTCTGCTACGGTTTTGCAGTTCACAATACTGATGCGCAGAGAAACGTTGCCACTGTGTGTAATGGTGGCATTAACTGTGTTTATGTCCTGTAAATGTAGGGTGCAATCACTGACCATTCACTGCCTGCAGCCTGCAGTTGGGGGAGATCTTTCTGGGTGCAGTGCTAGGGAGGAAAATGGCAATATGCCCCTATTTGAATTGGAAATAGTATCAGAAGAAACAGAGGTGTGGATGTACCATTTCTGGCAAAAGTCATCGAGAAGGTGGTAGAACACCAACTGCAAGACTACATCACCTCCCATACGCCGCTTGACCCACAGCAACATGGCTTCAGACCAGATCATGGAGCAGAAACCCTACCAAGAACACTCGTGGACAGGCTCATAAAGGGCATGGATAAGTCACACCACGACTTCATCATGAAATTCTCAATATAGCAGCCACATTTGACTCAGTTAATCACAACATTCTCATATCACAAATACAGTCCCTGGGATTAACGGACACAATTCTGAAATGGCTCCAATCATATCTAATGGGTAGACTGCAGCAAGTTAAACTAGGTTCACTCAAATCTTCCCCCTACGATCAACATTAAGGGGTCTACCAAGACTCTGCCTTATCATCCATTTTATTCAATTTCTACCTTCAGCCCATTTGTGCAATCATACAGGCCCGCAATGTACTTTATCACATATATGCAGACGATACAATGCTGTACATACCTTTCTCTACCACATGCCCCACCTACACCAACCTGCCAACATGTTCCACGCAGTCATAAACTGGCTCTCCAAACACAATCTCTCCATAAACATCAAGGGTCTGTTATTCAATTGAGTTGGCTATGCATCGCTACAGCGCATAGCCATTGCCACCAACCACATAGCCATTGCCACAGCCTCTGGCGCCACAGAAAATAACCGAATAATAGCGATATTGCACCGCTACCTGGTTAGCTCCTGCATCAAAGCTAGGCCAGCTTTTGCTTTGCCTAGTTTTATCTGCACTTCGCTAACCAGGTAGCGGGAATGCCCTCCCGATGGAAGTGGTGGGGGCAAATACAGTGACAGAATTCAAAATGGCATGGGACAGACACAGTGGATCCCTTTACAGCAACAGGATAAAATCAAAATAAACATAACTATTTCTTATATCTGAACAAATAGGGGTGGCCTACATGGAGCAGTAGGTTCACCCCTAAACAAAAACATGGGGAGGGGTGACCTGCACAGAGAGGCAGGTGCACCAACTCTTGCCACCCTACTGGGCAGACTAGATGGACCATACTGGTCTTTATCTGCCATCATTTACTAAGTTACTATATCGCCGCCACCTGGTTAGCTCCTGCATCAAAGCTGGAGGCAGGTGCACCTACTCTTGCCACCCTACTGGGCAGACTAGATGGACTGTACTGGTCTTTATCTGCCGTCATTTACTATGTTACTATATATCACTGCCACCTGGTTAGCTCCTGCATCAAAGCTAGAGGCAGGTGCACCTACTCTTGCCACCCTACTGGGCAGACTAGATGGACCACACTGGTCTTTATCTGCCGTCATTTACTATGTTACTATATCGCTGCCACCTGGTTAGCTCCTGATTCAAAGCTAGAGACAGGTGCACCTACTCTTGCCATCTTACTGGGCAGACTAGATGGACCACACTGGTCTTTATCTGCCGTCATTTACTATGTTGCTATATCGCTGCCACCTGGTTAGCTCCTGCATCTAAGCTAGAGGCAGGTGCACCTACTCTTGCCACCCTACTGGGCAGACTAGGTGGACCACACAGGTCTTTATCTGCCGTCATTTACTATGTTACTATATCGCTGCCACCTGGTTAGCTCCTGCATCAAAGCTAGAGGAAGGAGCACCTACTCTTGCCACCCTACAAGGCAGACTGGATGGACCATACTGGTCTTTATCTGCCGTCATTTACTATGTTACTATATCGCTGCCACCTGGTTAGCTCCTGCATCAAAGCTAGAGGCAGGTGCACCTACTCTTGCCACCCTACTGGGCAGACTAGATGGACCCTACTGGTCTTTATCTGCCGTCATTTACTATGTTACTATATCGCTCCCACCTGGTTAGCTCCTGCATCAAAGCTAGAGGCAGGTGCACCTACTCTTGCCACCCTACTGGGCAGACTAGATGGACCCTACTGGTCTTTATCTG
This sequence comes from Ichthyophis bannanicus, assembly GCA_033557465.1. Classification (NCBI taxonomy): domain Eukaryota; kingdom Metazoa; phylum Chordata; class Amphibia; order Gymnophiona; family Ichthyophiidae; genus Ichthyophis; species Ichthyophis bannanicus. The sequence continues at coordinate 26,550,896 of CM066035.1, forward strand.
CCGTCATTTACTATGTTACTATGTCGCTGGCACCTGTTTAGCTCCTGCATCAAAGCTAGAGGCAGGTGCACCTACTCTTGCCACCCTACTGGGCAGACTAGATGGACCACACGGGTCTTTATCTGCTGTCATTTACTATGTTACTATATCGCTGTCACCTGGTTAGCTCCTGCATCAAAGCTAGAGGCAGGTGCAGCTACTCTTGCCACCTTACTGGGCAGACTAGATGGATCCTACTGGTCTTTATCTGCCGTCATTTACTATGTTACTATATCGCTGTCACCTGGTTAGCTCCTGCATCAAAGCTAGAGGCAGGTGCACCTACTCTTGCCACCCTACTGGGCAGACTAGATGGACCACACTGGTCTTTATCTGCCGTCACTTACTATGTTACTATATCGCTACCACCTGTTTAGCTCCTGTATCAAAGCTAGAGGCAGGTGCACCTACACTTGCCACCCTACTGGGCAGACTAGATGGACCACACTGGTCTTTATCTGCTGTCATTTACTATGTTACTATATCGCCGCCACCTGGTTAGCTCCTGCATCAAAGCTAGAGGCAGGTGCACCTACTCTTGCCACCCTACTGGGCAGACTAGATGGACCCTACTGGTCTTTATCTGCCGTCATTTACTATGTTACTATATTGCTGCCACCTGGTTAGCTCCTGCATCAAAGCTAGAGGCAGGTGCAGCTACTCTTGCCACCTTACTGGGCAGACTAGATGGACCCTACTGGTCTTTATCTGCCGTCATTTACTATGTTACTATATCACCGCCACCTGGTTAGCTCCTGCATCAAAGCTGGAGGCAGGTGCACCTACTCTTGCCGCCCTACTGGGCAGACTAGATGGACCCTACTGGTCTTTATCTGCCGTCATGTACTATGTTACTATATCGCCGCCACCTGGTTAGCTCCTGCATCAAAGCTAGAGGCAGGTGCATCTATTCTTGCCACCCTACTGGGCAGACTAGATGGACCACACTGGTCTTTATCTGCCGTCATTTACTATGTTACTATATCGCCGCCACCTGGTTAGCTCCTGCATCAAAGCTGGAGGCAGGTGCACCTACTCTTGCCACCCTACTGGGCAGACTAGATGGACCATACTGGTCTTTATGTGCCGTCATTTACTATGTTACTATATCGCCGCCACCTGGTTAGCGACTGTCGCCGCCCACTACACACCCCAGAATGCCCTGATGCTAAGCGGTTAACATTGGGGTGTTTAGAAACATAGAAATATGATGACAGAAAAAGACCACATGGCCTGTCTAGTCTGTCCTTCCATATCAACCACTACAACAGTCCCCTTTTTACCTTTAGAGATCCTCTGTGTTTGTCCTATGCTTTTCTGAATTCAGATACTGTCCTCGTCTCTGCCTCCTCCACTGGGAGACTATTCCACGCATTTACCACTCTTTCCATAAAGAAATATTTCTGCATATTACTCCTGAGTCTGTCCCTTTTCCTCATCCTATGTCACCTCCTAACAGAGCTTGCCTTCAATCGAAAGAGGCTCTCCTCCTGTGCATTTATGCCACAGAGGTATTTAAAGATCTCTATCATATCACAAAACGCCCTCAAAACTACAATCATATGACCATCCTTAAAAAAGCAAAACCTTGGCCCCCTAGATCCAGCATCCTACAGACCCATAGCAAGCCTACCTTTCACTGCCAAGGTAATCGAGAAGATCGTCCAACAGCAGCTGCAGGAACACCTCGATACCAACAACATACTGGACCCACAACAACACGGCTTCCGCCCTCTACATGGTGTCGAGACCTTCATGACCACACTGATGAACACCCTCCTCATAGGAACACAAGAAAAGCACTCTGGATATGCCATGATCTTCCTTGATATATCTGCAGCTTTCAACACCATCTCCCACAACATCCTCATTCACAGACTACGGACAAGTGGGATCAAAGACACCGTACTAAAATGGTTCCAATCCTACCTAACTAACAGGCAACAACTAATACGTACCAGCACTTTGACCTCCCCCCCATTCCAGCAACACCAAGGAGTACCCCAAGGATCCACACTCTCAGCCATGCTCTTCAACATTTACCTTCAACCACTCTGCTCAGTCATACGCAATCACAACATCAGCTTCCATATATATGCTGACGATATCATGCTCTACGCCCCCATTACGACCACAAACCCAACAAACACCCATCTCACTGCATGCTTCTCTGCGGTGTCCGACTGGCTACAAGCAAACAACCTATCAATCAACATAAAGAAAACTGAAGCCCTCATAGTGACAAAAGACCCAGACTTCACACCACCTTCACACCTCAACATAGGAACCACAAGCATTCAAATACAACCACACATAAGATACCTGGGCATTATTATCGACCAAGCCCTCACCTTAAAACAACAAATCACCAAAACCTCCGGAACTATTTTCCACAAGGCAAGAACAGTACAACGTCTCAGACCCATTCTTGAACATCAAGACTTCAGAACAGTAATGCAGGCCACGACACTCCCACATCTGGACTATTGCAACATAATCTACCATGGACTTCCAGCCTCACAAACCAACCCCCTCCGAACTGCATTGAACACCACAGCAAGAATCATTCAAAGAGCAAAGAAAACCGACCACATCACCCCAATTCTGAAAGATCTCCACCTACTTCCCCTCGAAGCAAGGACTAAATACAAGACCATCCTCCTCACCCATAAAGCCATACATCAAACACAAAATATCCAGCTCCGCACCCTACTGTCTCGTCCAGCCCACGGCAGAACTACAAGACAAACCTCCAGCAACTCCCTCACCGTCCCTCACAAAAGAACTAAATGCTCGCAACGGACCTGCAACCAAGCCTTTGAACTTGTCAGACGGCTGCCTAGGGTGAGAACTTACACAATCTTGACGATGCATATATTCATATGATTCTTGCAAGGTATTGTGGGTAATGTAGTTCTTTCACTCCCAAACACAGCTGAAGACAATAATTGAGTTGTGATACCAGTGGTAAGGCCAATAAAATACTTCTTTTATTGATGGGGTTTAATTCACCCAGCACAAATATGCTTGGTAGCAATATAAATGAGGTTACTTGCTTGCAGTGTTTAAATGGATAACATAAAGTCACAAAGCAAATCAGAAAACAACCTTCAGCTTGTCAGGCAATTAGCTAATGTTTTCTTAGCAAATAATTACCAAATAAAAAGGCACAAAGAAATGAATAAACTTTGCTTGTTAGGTTAACTTCTGCTTATTTTCCACGCAGATCCCAGCAGTGATTCTCCCTTGCTCACACACACAATCAGGTGCAGCTTTAATTACTATCAATTGACCAGCTGAAACCCTTTAGCTGGCTGGCTGCTACTGTGTGAACCCAAATCCTGCTTTAAGAGCTGTTTGCAGTGGAAATAAAGAACAAAGTTAGGTTTCTTTGTGATGGCTGAGGTGTTTGCTCACAGAAAGCTAGCAATAGCATTTAGATAGAGAACAGTCCATGTAATGAATAGTTTCATCTGCTGTATCTCCCCCTTCATCAATCAGCATAGGGTCACTATCATACATTGGCACAGACGAGTCTTTCCATAAGGCACTATCATGAGAATGCTTATTCCCTTGCTGCCATTCACTATTATAGATAGGGTCTGGATCAGTGTTCATATCTGAGCCTCTCCTGCTATCATAATTCCTCTCTGTATATCCTGGCCAGTATGTAATCCAGTTCTGATGTCCAGCCTTCCAATCTTGATCCCTGGACACTGGATCTTCCCTCACATACCTTTTGGCATAGGTCTGAAAGTCCTTTCCACGTGCAGTCTTCTCTCTTCTAGGTAGCCACTGGTGATTCCTATCTCTGCCCTTCCATTCCTCTGGCTGACTCCAGTCCAATGGACTCTGCTGGCACTTGGAATACCTCCCAGTATAGGTACTGCCTTGGAATCTCCCAGACCTTCCAATAGCCTTCCTTCTTTTCCTTCCAGAGAGTTTCCTTCTCTCTCTCTATCCGCTTGGCTTGGCTTCTGTTTCTCCAAGTGATGTTGGTGCTTGTAGCCGTTGCTGTATCTTTTCCTGAAGCTGTTATCAGTAGAATAAGCTCTATTCTTATTCTGTTCTAATGTGTGCTCCTCCCTAACACAGCGCAGCTGTGTTGAATCAGGCCCTGCCCTTTGAGATGAGTGCTTAGGGATTACCTCATAGCTCTCTTGATTGCACACACGTTTTCTCACTTCAGCCCCTCTCATGGCTGCTGGAAACCTGGCGCATTCTGGGACTAGTAGTCTTTTATGTGAAAACTCTGTTTTCTTACTTCTACCAAAACTGACAGGTTGCTTGTTCAGAGTCACATCATCTTTTCTATAGCTCCTACCTGAGCTATGATAAGCTTCCTTATCACAAACTTTATGCTCCATCCTTATGGAATTCTCTACCGAGCTGTCTCAGAAACAATGCAGACCTGCCATCTTTCAGAAAACAGCTAAAAACCATCCTTTTCCAGGAACACTTCAACACGACTCCCACCGAAAAGCGCACCAACCCCTGATCTAGCCCACCATGAACCACTGATCATAAGCTATACTAACCTGTCCATGTCCAAAAGTCTGTCTCATGTCCAAAGTCTGTCCTATGTCAAAATCATCAATGTTGCCTCCCCGGTGATGGCCCCGCCCGTATACTTAATTCCCCCACCCCTTAATGTAACGCCGCTTTGACCCAGTGAAAAGTGGGATATAAATACAGCTAAATAAATAAATAAATGAATAAATAAATAAATAAATAAATATCTCCCCTATCCCGCCTTTCCTCTAAAGTATACATATAAAGATCTTGTATTTCGTAAAGGCCTACCTCGTTTTCTTTACCTTTTCAGCTACATCTTTTGAGAACCATAGCGGCCTCCTTTTCCTTTTATCTTTATTTACCATTTAAAAAAAAGGTTGGTGGCCCTTAAAATATCCCCTTTCAGTTTTGCCTACTGTTTTCCTACATCCCCCAATTGTTCCCATTCCACTAACTACTCGTTGAGTTATTGGTGCATCTTGGCAAAGTTAGTTTTCCTAAAGTCTAAGACCCTCGCTTTTGAATGGATTCTATCAGCTCTAATCCTAATACTGAACCACACCATCTGGTGATCACTGGATGTGAGATGATCTCCCACTGTAACATCAGAAACACTTTCACCAGTGGTAAGCACCAAGTCCAGTATGGCTCCTTCACGTGTGGGTTCTGTTACCAGTTGCCTGAATAGTTCTCCCTGTAGAGAATCCAGGATCTCCTTACTTCTAGGTGACACCTCAGCAGGGATGTGCTAATCCACATCTGGCATATTGAAATCATCTATCAGTTGCACTGTGTATGTCTTCTATTAAATCTCCATCCACTTCTACTCCCTGGGAGCGGGATCTGTATATAACTCCAATGCATATGGATTTCCCTTTCCCTCTTTCTAGTTTAACCCACAGTGCCTCCTCTCTTCATTTTAAGCCCTGTAATTCTATAGCTTTAATATTATTTCTTACATATAGTGCCACTCCACCTCCCCGTCTTCCTACCCTGTCCTTCCTGAATAAAGTATAGCCCAGTATAATTACATCCCAGTCATGGTTGTCCATGAACCCTATCTCCATAACTGTCATTAAATCCAAGTCAGCCTCTTCCATTAAAATCTCAACATCTGGGATCTAATTTCCCATACTATGGGCATTTATACACACCACTTTCCAGATATTGCCTCTGTTACCCATTTCTACAGAGGTATTTAATGTTTCATTTTCCTGGGGGCTTTCTTCACTTACCTGGGGGCTATCTTCACCCATCCCCAATGAATCTAGTTTAAAGCCTTCTTTAGTAGGTTAGCCAGTCTGCTGTTGAAGACACTTTGATCCTTCTTGGACAGACGAACACCATTACTGCTCTGCAGCCCTTGGAATATCCACCCATGGTCCAGGAAGCCAAAACGCTTTGATGACACCATTCTCACAGCCATGCATTCATCTCCAGGATTTGAGCTTTTCTGCCTCAGTCTTTACCCTCAAGAGAGATGATTGAAGAGAACACCACCTGTGTACCTGTCTGCTTTACCCTCTGTCCCCGAGCCATGAAGTCACTTTTGATATGCTTGGAGGGACATCTAGCAGTATCTTTTGTGCCGACATGGATGAGCAACATCGGATAGTAGTCAGTAGGCTCGAGGAAATGTGTAGCCAGAAATCACACACTAGCCATCTTATTCTTCTAGGTGACTTAAACCTTCCTTTGGCCCCTGCAGAAACATCAAAAGCTTCTTTAAATGCTGCCTTAGAATATACTCAGCTTATCTCTCAGCCAACTCATATCAAGGGAAATATATTGGATATGGTTTTCATCCCACAGTCTCTACTCAATGTTTGCATCCTTATACATTACATTCACCTCGGTCCCTTGATCACAAGATCATCAGCATTTTGCTACCACAGCACTTGCTTATACATAAAAATCACTCAGTTCAATCCACAAAATGTAGATTTTGTAAATTTGACAAAAAGGAGTTTCTTCAGAAACTTTTGCCTCTTCTTCAGAACTCCTCTAGCGGTCATCAAACCTTAGTACTTAATTGGAACACAAATATAGCCAGCATGGCTAAAAAACCTACCACACACTTAACCCATCAGAGATTGCATTCAGCAAATTGGTTTTCCCCTAGCCTCAAGGATCTAAAGCATAAATTAAGAGCCCTAGAGAGGAAGTGGAGAAGCTCTAAAACTGCATGCAATCTCGACAACTACACAGCACAGATTCAGTCCATTCGCTTCTCCTTCCCATCCTGCCCTCCCCCCTCTACCCCCCTCCCTCCTCCCTTTCTCCTACATCCTCTTCCCCCTTGTCTCATACTTTCCACACACCTGGCATTCATTCCAGCCCATCACATCCTGTGAACTCATTAAAGCCATCACCTCTTCCCACAAGACCACATGTCCACTTGACCCCTCCCCTCCTCTTGGCTTAACATAAGAACATAAGAACATAAGAAATGCCATACTGGGTCAGACCGAGGTCCATCAAGCCCAGTATCCTGTTTCCAACAGTGGCCAATCTAGGTCATACGTACCTAGCAGTTTCCCCAAAAGACACAGGTTCTGCAGTGCTTGTACTAGGCCAAGCATTGATATCCTGGGTCCCTTTTTAATAGTGGTTTATGGACCTTTCCTCCAGGAACTTGTCCAAACCTTTTTTAAACCCAGCTATACTAACAGCCCTTACTACATCCTCCGGTAACAGATTCCAGAGTTTGATTACACGTTGAGAGAAGAAATATTTTCTCCTATTTGTCTTAAATAGTTTACCCTGTAGCTTCATTACATGCCCCCTAGTCCTTCTATATTCTGATAGCGTAAACAATTTATCCACGTTTATCCGTTCCACTCCATTCATTAATTTATACACCTCTATCATATCTCCCCTCAGCCGCCTCTTTTCTAGGTTAAAGAGCCCTAACCTTTTTAGCCTCTCTTCATAGGAGTAGCCTTCCATCCCCTTCACCAATTTGGTGGCTCTTCTCTGTACTTTTTCTAATAACTCTATGTCCTTTTTAAGATACGGTGACCAGAATTGCACACAATATTCAAGGTGCGGTCGTACCATGGAGCGATACAGAGGCATTATAATATCCTTTGTTTTATTCTCCATCCCTTTCCTTAGGATACCTAGCATTCTATTTGCTTTCTTGGCCGCCGCTGCACACTGGGCGGAGGGTTTTAACATGTTATCCACGATGACTCCTAAATCTTTTTCCTGGGTGGTGGTTTCTAATGTGGAGCCTTGCATCTTGTAACTATAGTGTGGGTTGTTCTTTCCTAGGTGCATAACTTTGCACTTGTCCACATTAAATTTCATCTGCCATTTGGATGCCCAGTCTTCCAATTTATCCAGATCCTCCTGCAGTTTTCCACAATCCTCTTGGGTTTTAACAACTTTAAACAGTTTTGTGTCATCTGCAAATTTGATTACCTCACTAGTTATTCCCTTTTCCAGGTCATTTATGAATATGTCAAAAAGTAGCGGACCCAGTACAGATCCCTGGGGTACTCCACTATTCACCTTTTTCCATTGGGAATATTGGCCATTTAGCCCTACCCTCTGCTTTCTATCTTTTAACCAGTTCCCGATCCACAATAGTACACTGCCTCCTATCCCATGACTTTTTAGCTTCGCCAAAAGTCTCTGATGGGGGACCTTGTCAAAGCTTTCTGAAAGTCCAGATACACTATATCAACCGACTCACCTTTGTCTACCTGTTTATGCACACCTTCAAAAAAACAGATCAGATTAGTAAGACAAGATCTGCCTTGTCTAAAGCCATGTTGGCTGTCTCCCATTAGGCCATGACTATCTACATGCTGTGTAATTTTGTTCTTTATGATGGCTTCTACCATTTTCCCTGGTACTGACGTCAGGCTCACCGGTCTGTAATTTCCCGGGTCACCCCTGGAACCCTTTTTAAAAATTGGTGTTACGTTGGCGACCCTCCAATCTTCAGGTATTACAGATGATTTTAATGAAAGTTCACAGATTACCAATAACAGGTCTGCAATCTCATATTTCAGTTCTTTCAACACTCTGGGATGTATACCATCCGGTCCAGGTGATTTGCTACTATTCAGTTTATCAAATAGTTGTAATATATCTTCCCGGTGTAGCGATATTTCTCTCAATTCCTCTGCAGTATCACCTTTAAATACCACTTCAGTCTTGGGTAACACCCCTACATCTTCCTCAGTAAAGACCGAAGCAAAGAATTCATTCAGTCTCTCTGCTATAGCCTTGTCTCCTCTTACTGCCCCTTTTACCCCTCTATCATCTAATGGTCCAATTGACTCTCTCACAGGCCTTTTGCTACGAATGTACTTGAAAAAGTCTTTATTTCGTGTTTTTGCTTCCGTAGCAAGTTTCTTCTCAAATTCCCGCTTTGCCTGCCTTATCAATGCTTTGCATTTAACTTGCCAGTGCTTGTGCTGTTTCCAGTTTTCATCATTTGGCTCTTTTTTCCATTTTCTGAAGGTTGCTCTTTTGGCAGCAACAGCCTCTCTGACCTCACCTTTAAACCATGCTGGCAGTTTTTTGGACTTTCTTCCACTTTTCTTAATGCGTGGAATACAGCTGGTCTGGGCTTCGAGGATAGTATTTTAAATAACACCCAAGCTTGCTGTAAGTCTTTAACCTTTGGAACCGCTCCTTTTAGTTTTTTCCGAACTATATTCCTCATTCTATCATAGTCACCCTTTTGAAAGTTAAAAGGTAGTACTGTGGATTCCTTTACTATCTGTCCTCCACTGATTAAATCAAACATGATCATACTATGATCACTATTGCCAAGTGGTCCCAACACCCTTATTTCTTGCACCAGATCTGGCGTTCCACTAAGGACTAGGTCCAGTATGGCTTCCCCTCTGGTCGGTTCATGAACCAGCTGCTCCAAGAAGCAGTCATTTATTTCATCTAGAAACTTTATCTCTTTAGCTTGTCCTGCTGTGACACTGTCCCAGTCGATACCGGGGTAATTGAAATCACCCATTATTACTACTCTGTTGTGGCTTTTGTTAGCTTCCTTGATTTCTTTGAGCATTTCATCATCCATTTGTTCATTCTGGCCAGGTGGTCGATAGTATACTCCCACTGCCATCACCTTCCCCTTCATAAATGGAATTTCAATCCATAGAGATTCTACAGCATATTTTGTTCCCTGCAAAACTTTAATCCTTTCTGACTCAATGCCCTCTCTAACATAGAGCGCAACCCCTCCACCAATTTGTTCAGCTCTATCATTACGATATAGTTTGTATCCAGGTATCACAGTGTCCCACTGGTTATCCTCCTTCCACCATGTCTCTGAGAGTGCAATCATATCTAACCTCTCATTTAATGCTATATATTCTAATTCTCCCATCTTATTGTTTAGACTTCTAGCATTGGCATACAAGCATTTTAGAGACTGCATTTTATTAATATTAATCTGGCTATTGGTAGGCATGGGTAATTGGGAATCTTTATGCTCTGTCTGCTCCTTACTCAAGGGCATTTGGGCTACTATACTCCCTTTTGGAACCTCACTGCTTTTGGTAGTATCCTTCAAGGATACCTTTGTCCGAACCGTGCGCTCCTGGGTGACTGTCGGCTTTCCCCTATTTTCTAGTTTAAAAGCTTCTCTATCTCTTTTTTAAAGGTTAATGCCAGCAGTCTGGTCCCATCCTGATTAAGGTGAAGCCCATCCCTTCGGAAGAGCCCCCCCTTTCCCCAGAATGTTCCCCAGTTCCTAACAAATCCAAAACCCTCATCCTTGCACCATTGTCTCATCCACGCATTGAGACTCCGGAGCTCTGCCTGTCTTTTGGGTCCTGCACGTGGAACAGGAAGCATTTCGGAGAACGCTATCCTGGAAGTTCTGGATTTCAACTTCCTACCTAAAAGCTTAAATTTAGCCTCCAGAACTTCCCTACCACATTTTCCTATGTCATTGGTACCAACATGTACCAAGACAGCAGACTCCCCCCCAGCACTATCTATGATCCTATCTAGGCGGTGCGTGAGATCTGCTACCTTCGCACCAGGCAGGCATGTTACCAGGCGATCCTCACGTCCACCAGCCACCCAGCTATCTACATTCCTAATGATTGAATCACCAACTATAACAGCTGTCCTGACCCTCCCCTCATGGGGACATGGCCCTGGAGAAACGTCCTCGGTGCGAGAGGGTTTTACATCACCTGGAGGACAGGTCCTAGTTACAGGATCACTTCCTGCCACACCAGGGTGATGCTCTCCTGTCACGTGACCTCTCTCCTCCATGGCAACAGGGATGCTGCCAGACTGGAGGTGGGACTTCAGGACTATATCCCTGTAGGTCTCGTCCATGTACTTCTCTGTCTTTCTTATGTCTTCCAGGTCTGCTACTCTAGCCTCTAGAGAACGGACTCGTTCCCTGAGAGCAAAGAGCTCCCTGCACTTAGTGCATATGTAGGACCTCTCACCAACTGGGAGATAATCATACATGTGACACTCGATGCAAAAGACTGGAGAACCCCCATCTCGTTGCTGGACCTCTGACTGCATCTTAGTTTAAAGCTTGTGTTTAGGTCTTTTAAAGCGGTATATAATAAGGATTGGTGTAGATGCTTATACTAATAAAAGTGTATCTAATACCCCTAATACACCCTGTGTACCTGAAACTAATTAATCACAGGTCCTCTGTGTATGACTGATTTGGATTAAGAGCTGCACCTGAGAGCAGCCCCTTTCCTCTAAGATGTCCAAGTACCTATAAAACTACAATTTCCCCAGGGGTGGGTGGGTGCTGGGGAGGGAGGGGGGGAGATAAGTCCTATTAAAGAGGGCAGTTACAAGGTACCCTGTCCTGAACCCTCAGCAGGGGGATGGGGGTACCACACAAGGCCCAGTTAATTGAGAGAGGCAAGGTAAGTACAGCTGAGAAGGCTGAATTAGCACACCACTAAGACAAACACTAAATAATTAAACAAACAACAGTTAGACAAACAGTAAATAATTAAATAAACAGCTAGAACTCACAGTAAGATGTCCCAGGAGGCAAAAATCCACTCACTAGCAGAGCTCTGTAAAAGTTCAGCCTTTCTCTGATCAGAGAAAAGCAAACTAAAACAGCCTATGCACACGTGGAGAAAACAGGAACAAGGTTACAGGATACCTCAGGGGGAGGGGGTCAGGGGGAGGAGTCACTCAGGCAGGCAAGGACAGGAAAAAGCTTAACAGCAGGCTCTGGGGAGAGAGATTAATTCAAAATGGCTACCACACACACAGGGGGAGGAGTCACTCAGGCAGGCAAGGACAGGAAAAGCTTAACAGCAGGCTCTGGGGAGAGAGATTAATTCAAAATGGCTACCACACAAGGCCCAGTTAATTGAGAGAGGCAAGGTAAGTACAGCTGAGAAGGCTGAATTAGCACACCACTAAGACAAACACTAAATAATTAAACAAACAACAGTTAGACAAACAGTAAATAATTAAATAAACAGCTAGAACTCACAGTAAGATGTCCCAGGAGGCAAAAATCCACTCACTAGCAGAGCTCTGTAAAAGTTCAGCCTTTCTCTGATCAGAGAAAAGCAAACTAAAACAGCCTATGCACACGTGGAGAAAACAGGAACAAGGTTACAGGATACCTCAGGGGGAGGGGGTCAGGGGGAGGAGTCACTCAGGCAGGCAAGGACAGGAAAAAGCTTAACAGCAGGCTCTGGGGAGAGAGATTAATTCAAAATGGCTACCACACACACAGGGGGAGGAGTCACTCAGGCAGGCAAGGACAGGAAAAGCTTAACAGCAGGCTCTGGGGAGAGAGATTAATTCAAAATGGCTACCACACAAGGCCCAGTTAATTGAGAGAGGCAAGGTAAGTACAGCTGAGAAGGCTGAATTAGCACACCACTAAGACAAACACTAAATAATTAAACAAACAACAGTTAGACAAACAGTAAATAATTAAATAAACAGCTAGAACTCACAGTAAGATGTCCCAGGAGGCAAAAATCCACTCACTAGCAGAGCTCTGTAAAAGTTCAGCCTTTCTCTGATCAGAGAAAAGCAAACTAAAACAGCCTATGCACACGTGGAGAAAACAGGAACAAGGTTACAGGATACCTCAGGGGGAGGGGGTCAGGGGGAGGAGTCACTCAGGCAGGCAAGGACAGGAAAAAGCTTAACAGCAGGCTCTGGGGAGAGAGATTAATTCAAAATGGCTACCACACACACAGGGGGAGGAGTCACTCAGGCAGGCAAGGACAGGAAAAGCTTAACAGCAGGCTCTGGGGAGAGAGATTAATTCAAAATGGCTACCACACAAGGCCCAGTTAATTGAGAGAGGCAAGGTAAGTACAGCTGAGAAGGCTGAATTAGCACACCACTAAGACAAACACTAAATAATTAAACAAACAACAGTTAGACAAACAGTAAATAATTAAATAAACAGCTAGAACTCACAGTAAGATGTCCCAGGAGGCAAAAATCCACTCACTAGCAGAGCTCTGTAAAAGTTCAGCCTTTCTCTGATCAGAGAAAAGCAAACTAAAACAGCCTATGCACACGTGGAGAAAACAGGAACAAGGTTACAGGATACCTCAGGGGGAGGGGGTCAGGGGGAGGAGTCACTCAGGCAGGCAAGGACAGGAAAAAGCTTAACAGCAGGCTCTGGGGAGAGAGATTAATTCAAAATGGCTACCACACACACAGGGGGAGGAGTCACTCAGGCAGGCAAGGACAGGAAAAGCTTAACAGCAGGCTCTGGGGAGAGAGATTAATTCAAAATGGCTACCACACAAGGCCCAGTTAATTGAGAGAGGCAAGGTAAGTACAGCTGAGAAGGCTGAATTAGCACACCACTAAGACAAACACTAAATAATTAAACAAACAACAGTTAGACAAACAGTAAATAATTAAATAAACAGCTAGAACTCACAGTAAGATGTCCCAGGAGGCAAAAATCCACTCACTAGCAGAGCTCTGTAAAAGTTCAGCCTTTCTCTGATCAGAGAAAAGCAAAAGCTTCTTGACCCTTCACTCACACCCCTTCCCTGTATCTTACTTATGGTCAACACTAGTCTCTCCTCTGGTCTCTTTTCCACCACCTGAAAGCCTGCCCTTGTCTGCCTCCATCTGAAGAAGCCCAATCTTGACCCCGTTGTCCTAGCAAACTGGCACCCAGTATCCAATCTCCCTTTCCTTTCTAAAGTTCTCGAAAAGATTGTCTTTACACAACTCTCTGCACATTTCGACACGACTCTTTCACTTCACCCCCATCAATCTGGCTTTAGATCTGGTCACAGCACTGAAACCACCCTTCTGGCACTGCTAAGCGAGATCTATCAATCCCACGACTGTGGTGACCTCTCTGTTGCTGGCTCTTTGGATCTTTCCTCCACCTTCGACACTGTCGACCACCGCAACCTTCTCACTTGCTTGTCTGACCTTGGGGTCCATGGGACAGTTCTTCAGTGGTTCCACTCCTTCTTAGCATGCCGCACCTTTTCCCCTTCACTTCCCGTCACTGTGGTGTCCCCCAAGGCTCTGTTTTTGCCCCTCTTCTTTTCAACGTCTTCCTTGTACCACTCGCCTTGATCATCCAACAAACTGGGATTTCTGCCTATTCCTATGCCGACAACATCCTACTTTTGTATCACACTAGTCCCCTGACCCCCGATCTCACCACCCTCGATACCTGTCTCGCACGTATCTCCACTTGGCTGGCCAGCAACTTCCTTCATGTGAACCCCTCCAAGTCCGCTGCACTCTGGTTCTCTTTCTTTGCTCTCTCCCCTCCCCTGTCTCCTACCCTCTCCTCCTCTCCCATTCCCCTTGTCCCCACTGTCCGCTATCTTGGGTCACCCTGGACCCGTTGCTTTCCTTCCATCACCACATCTCTGCGCTCACCCGTTGTTCCTTTTTTCATCTCTACAGAATCTGTGCTGTTCGGTCTTTTCTTCCATCCTCCTCTCTCACTACTCCTGTTTTATCCCTCGTGGTTTCCCATTTAGACTATTGTAAAGACTCCACCGCCCCAAGAACCCAGGTACTCCCTCACACCATGCCACCCTTCTTAACCCCCATCTATCTCCTAACCCCCCTCCTGACCCTCTACCCCCACTCAACCAAACCCTACAACCCCCTCTGCCCGGACACCACAACAGCTCAACCCACAAACATCCACAACCATGCACGCACATACTCACTCACACCAACCCCCACCATCAACCCCACAAACCACCACCACCTCTCCCTCTCACTCATAAACGCTCGCTCAGTTAGAAACAAATACCACATGCTCCAAGACCTGATAACAACTGAGAAGATTGACATCCTCTGTGTAACAGAAACCTGGCTAACAGACCACGACACACTAATAATTATATGAACCAGCTAACACAAAAAGGATACAGCCTTCAACACTGCTCCCGGACACATGCCAAAGGTGGAGGCGTAGCCATCATTGCCAAGGACAACCTCCACCTGCGGCTCCACGCCTCAGAAACCTCCAATGAGGCAGACATACTCACCCTCACCAACAAGCACCTTTCGATATGCCTGATATACCGTACACCCACCACTACCACCGACCTACCACAGATACTACACCGCATCTCCGAAAGCACCAGCCCTTCAAAGGAACAAGTTATCCTTGGAGACTTCAACCTCCCATCACTCCAGGAAAAACAAGCAGAAACCTTTCTCAACACCATGACAGCAATGGACCTGACACAGATCATACAGGAACCAACACATGAAAAAGGAAACACACTCGACCTCGTATTCCTAAACTCCCAAACCGCCTCCACATACAGAAGACCATCAATATCACCAGTACCATGGTCAGACCACTACATCATCAACATATCCCACACCTATCAACTCAAAAATAACAGAGAAAACGAACACCACGCAAGGAGATTCAAAGCATTTAACAAGGAAGACTTCTTATCACAAACCCTGCCTAACCTACACACAACCTCCAACAATCTTGATGACCTGATCCACAACTGGAATACCACAATCTCCTCAGCAGCTAGCACAACCAGAAACAGCACCAAAACCAGACCCATCTCCTCAAAAGCCCGATGGTTCACCCCCAGACTCCGAAAACTGAAAACCAAACTTAGAAGAACCGAAAGGAAATGGAGGAAAACCAAAAACGACAGAGACAAAGCAAAATATCTCTATGAGCTAAATGCATACCACTCAGAAACTGACAATGCCAAAAAAGCCTACCACACCAAATCATCACAACAGCCATAAACAAACCCCGAGAAACTCTTCCAAATTGTCAAAAATCTAACAAGGACACCCAGTGGCCCTGACCAGCTGCCAGATATCCCCTCTGATCTTCTGGCCCGACAATACAAACAGCTTCAAGAACCACAAAGCCCACAGCGCTATGCTGAAACAGCCAAGACAAACTCATACCCCATCCTGAACAGAGTCTGGAATACATTCGACACAACCTCAAAAGAAGAAATATCTTCCACCATCTCCTGCTTGAACACCACCACCTCCCCGCTGGATCCCTGTCCTACCGACTGGATAAAGAAAACCAAAGAAGACCTCAGTGCGCCACTAACCCACATAGTAAACGAATCCTTTGCCCAAGGCCTCATGCCGGATGCCCTCAAAACCACAATCATCCGACCAACTCTAAAAAAGCACAACCTGGATCCCCTAGACCCCACCTCCTACAGACCAGTAGCGAGCCTCCCACTCACTGCAAAAATAATTGAGAAGATAGTACAACGTCAGCTTCAAGAACACCTAGACGTCAACAACATACTGGACCCGCAGCAACACGGATTCCGACCATTACATGGGGTCGAGACCCTCATGACCACGCTGATGAACACCCTCATCATAGGAACCCAAGAGAAACACTCAGGATTCATCCTAATCTTCCTGGACATATCAGCGGCCTTCAACACCATCTCCCATAACACCCTTATCCACAGACTCCAAACAATTGGGATCAAAGATACTGTACTCCAATGGTTCAAGTCCTATCTAACCAACCGACAGCAACTAATCCGCACCAAAAACTCAACCTCACCCCCCTTCCAGCAACATCAAGGAGTACCACAAGGATCCACATTATCAGCCATGCTTTTCAACATCTACCTCCGTCCACTCTGTTCAGTCATACGCACTCACAATGTCCACTTCCACATATACGCCGATGATATAATGCTCTACGCTCCAATTACAACCACAGACCCGACAAACGACCAGCTGTCAACCTGCTTCACTGACGTATCCAACTGGCTACAAGAGAACAACCTATCCATTCACATAAAGAAGACCGAGGCTCTCATAGTGACAAAAGACCCAGACTTCAAACCACCCACTCACATCACCATGGGAACCATGCAAATCCAAATACAACCACACATAAGATATCTCGGCATTATCATTGACCAAGCCCTAACCCTTAAGCAGCAAATCAACAAGACCACTCAAACAGTATTCCACAAGGCAAAAACGGTACAACGTCTCAGACCTCTCCTCGAACCACAGGACTTCAGGACAGTAATGCAAGCTCTGACACTCCCTCATCTAGACTACTGCAATGTAATCTACCATGGCCTACCTGCCACACAAAACCAATCCTCTCCGAATTGCCCTAAACACCACGGCGAGAATAATTCACAATGCAAAGAAAAGGGACCACATCACCCCAATTCTGAGGGACCTCCATATTCTCCCCATCGAAGCAAGAATCAAATACAAAGCTCTCCTACTCACCCACAAAACCATCCACCAAACACAAGGCACCCCACTCTGCTCCCTACTACCTCGACCAACCCACAGCAGAACGACCAGACAATCCTCCAACAGCTCCATTGCAGTCCCCCACAAAAGGACCAAGGCAACACAACGGACCTGCAACAGAGCCTTTGAACTCTATGCCCCATCCCTCTGGAACTCTCTACCAAACCACATCAGGAACAATGGCGATCTCCCATCATTCAAAAAGCAGCTAAAAACCATCCTATTCCAAGAACATCTCTGAATAGGAACCCCCTATTTTTCTCAAAAGCTCCAGACCAGTAACTATGCTACCCTGTCAGTCTCTATGTCCATCCCAAAATAATCATTGTTGAACCCCCGGTGATGGGGCCCCCCCCACCATTGATTCCCCCCCCCCTTTTTTGTTAAATGTCCCACCGCTTTGACCCGGTGAAAAGCGGGATATAAATACAGTTAAATAAATAAATAAAATTCCTCTCTCCTGGCCTTCCACAGTATCAGTTATGACGTCTTCAGAACACCACCACTCGTCTTAGCACTCACTCACCCTCTTTGGCTCATATCACTCCCCTCCTCCTTAACCTTCACTGGCTTCCCATCAAGGTCCGATTCATCTATAAGCTGCTCATCATCACCCACAGAGTCCTTCACACTGGCACACCCCAGTACCTTGCTGATCTCATCCACCTCCAGCCCGCCTCAAGTCTTCTCCGTTCCACACATGGCAACCGTCTCTTTCTCCCGGCTCCATCCCAGGCCCACCTTCGACTCACTCGCCGTTCTGCTTTCTTTTTCCTCGGCCCAGCACTTTGGAACTCACTTCCACATTCACTCCGCACAGAGCTCTCTTTTCATTTCAAAGCCCTTCTTAAGACACATCTCTTCTGCCAAGCTTTTGACTTCCCCTCCGCCCCAGAGCATCTTATCTCACCCTTAGCTACAGACTGCGATTGTCATAGCACCCATAACAGCTCCTTGTCCCCCCGTCCCTCCCTCCTCCCCACCCCCTCACCCCCTGCAACCTGATATTAGATGTCTTTTGTTGATCTCTCTCTCTCTCTTTCTTTTCCCCCTGTCTGTATCTTCTCTTTCCTGTAGTTAATGGCGTTCTTTTCTCTCTTTGCCTTTCTAGCAGCCTGCATTTTATTGAATACCGCTCTGACGCTTATGCACAAGCGATATATCAAGCCTTGCAAATAAAGATAAAGATAAAGCAAAGCTACATGAATATCAGATTGCTACAAACTAGACTAAGAAGGACTATTACTCTAAACTTCTTCAAGGCTCTTTAAATTGCCTGCGGAAACTCTTTGATATAATTAAATCTTTAACAAAAGATCCTACAGCGCATAAAGATTTCATTCCCATAGCTCTACAGTTCATGGCTAATCACTTCCAATCTCTCACCAGTCCTTCTGATAATCATCCCCTCTCTAGTTACACTTCTCACGCTCATACTCACACAGATAGTAATACCACCTGGGATTCTTTCTCCAGCATCTCAGACAAGCAATTGGATCAAATTATTTCAAGTATCAACACTACAACTTCTCCATTTGATCCTTGTCCAGTTAGCTGGGATCAAGCTGCTAGAACAGAGCTTTCTCCTACAATTCTGAGGATTGCACAACTATCCCTATTTCAAGGCTATGTACCTGTGGATCTAAAAATTGCATCCATTCACTCAATTAGGAAAGCTGCTGGAAATCATTTCAATCAACCTACCTCTTGCAGTCAAATTGCCAGCTCCTCCTTTTTATCTAAGATTATAGAGAAGATTATTTTGAGAACTCCAAGATTATATTGACCATCATTTCCCCTTGGATCATCAGCAATATGGATTTAGACTCCATCATGGTGCAGAATCCTTAATGGCTGTTCTAATGGATAATCTGATAAAGGGAATCGATAAGCGTAACGGGGCCTTCATACTCATTTTCATTGATATAAAAGCTTTGTTCGATTCCATTCCACAAGATCTCATCATTGATAGATGTCATGATATAGGACTAAGAGGTAACACACTTGACTGGTTTAAATCATATTTTCTGAATCGCAAACTTCATGTAAAAATAGGCAGTGATAGACCCTTATCCTCAGTTACAAGGCATTCCCCAGGGGTCAGCTTTATCCTCCCTCTTATTTAATATCTTTTTGCAGCCATTGTATGCTATTATAAGGTCTCACAATATCATGTTCCACATTTGCGCTGATGATATTATGTTGCACACACCAATAGACATCATTAAGCCTTTGGTCAGCAACATTGAGAATTAAGAACATAAGATATGCCATACTGGGTCAGACCAGGGTCCATCAAGCCCAGTATTCTGTTTCCAACAGTGGCCAATCTAGGTCATATGTACCTAGCAGTATCCCCAAGAGACACAAGTTCCACAATGCTTGTACTGGGTCAAGCATTGATATCTTCGGTCACTTCTTAATAATGGTTTATAGACCTTTCCTCCAGGAACTTGTCCAAACCTTTTTTAAACCCAGCTACACTAACAGCCTTTACTACATCCTCCGGTAACAAATTCCAGAGTTTGATTACACGTTGAGTGAAAAAATATTTTCTTTTATTAGTCTTAAATAGTTTACCCTGCAGTTTCATTGCATGTCCCCTAGTCTTTCTATATTCTGATAACGTAAACAGTCGATCTACGTTTACCCGTTCCACTCCGTTCATTAATTTATAGACTTCTATCATATCTCCCCTCAGCCGTCTCTTTGCCAGGTTAAAGAGCCCTAACCTTTTTAGCCTTTCTTCATAGGAGTATCCTTCCATCCCCTTTACCATTTTGGTGGCTCTTCTCTGAACCTTTTCTAAAATCGCTATATCCTTTTTAAGATACGGCGACCAAAATTGCACACAATATTCAAGGTATATTGTTTCATTGCTGTCACTCAGTGGTTGTCAGTTCATAATCTTAAAATTAACCACAGTAAAACAGACGTATTATACATTAGTAAAAGCAACAACTTCACTCCTCCAGAGTCTATCACAATCGACTGTAAACTTCTTTAGGTTAAACATGAAGTCCGTTACCTAGATGTCATCATTGATCAACGACTCTCCCTTTCACTCTGTTGCAAATTTTTGTGTCATCTGCAAAAAGACAGACTTTTCCATTCAGTCCTTCAGCAATATCACTCACAAATGCATTGAACAGTACTGGTCTTAGGACCAAACTCTGGGGCACATTACTAATCACCTTTCTTTCATCCGAGTGAGTTCCGTTTACCATCACCTTCTGTTGTCTGTCAGTCAACCAATTTCTGACAGACAAACAAGCTGTTGAGTTTATTGATAAGCCTCCTATCAGGAACAGTATCAAAGACTTTGCTGAAATCTAGGTAGATCACATCCATCGCATGCCCTTGATCTAGTTCTCTGGTCACCCAGTCAAAGAACTCAATCAGATTTGTTTGACAAGATCGTTCTTTGGTAAAACCATTTTGCCTCAGATCATGCAACCTGTTGGTTTCGAGGAAGTCCACTATTCGCTCTTTCAGGAGCGCCTCCGTTACTTTTTCTGCCACCAAGGTAAGGCTTACTGCCACCGAGGTAAGGCTTACTTGTCACTTCTTTCCTACTGCCACTTTTGTGAAAGTGGCGACAAAGAGTACAGGTAAATGGAGCTCACTCTGAGGAGAAGGATGTTACCAGTGGTGTGCCCCAGGGATCTGTCCTTGGTCTGATTCTTTTTAACATCTTTGTTAGTGATATAGCGGAAGGGCTGTCGGGTAAGGTTTGCCTCTTTGCGGATGATACCAAAATCTGCAATAGAGTAGACACCCAGGAAGGTGTAGATAACATGAGGAGGGATCTAGCTAAGCTTGAAGAATGGTCTAGAATTTGGCATCTGGGATTTAATGTTAAAAAATGTAAGGTCATGCATTTGGGCTGCAGCAATCCAAGGGAGCAATACAGTATAGGAGGTGAAGTACTTTTGTCCACTAAAGAAGAGCAGGACCTAGGCGTGGTTGTGTCTGATGATCTTAAAGTAGCTAAACAGGTAGAAAAAGTGACGGCAAAAGCTAGAAGGATGCTTGGGTGCATACGGAGAGGAATGGCTAGCAGAAAAAAGGAGGTGATAATGCCTCTGTATAAGTCTTTGGTGCGACCTCATTTGGAGTATGGTGTGCAATTCTGGAGACCGCACCTTCAAAAGGATGTGAACAGGATGGAGTCGGTGCAGAGGGTTGCTACTAAAATGATTAATGGGCTTCATTATAAAGCATATGAGGACAGACTTAAGGATCTTAATATGTACACCTTAGAGGAAAGGCGGGATAGAGGTGATATGATTGAGATGTTTAAATACCTCCGTGGCATAAATGTTCAGGGAGAGAGCCTCTTTCAATTGAAAGCAAGTTCTGCTACGAGGGGACATGGGATGAGGGTGAAGGGAGATAGATTCAGGAGTGATATGCGGAAATATTTCTTTACGGAAAGAGTAGTGGATCCGTGGAATAGTCTCCCAGTGGAGGTGGTGGAGATGAGGACAGTGACTGAATTCAAAAAAGCATGGGACCAACACAGAGGATCTCTAAAGGTAAGAAGTGGACTGTTGTAGTTGTTGTTATGGAAGGACAGACTGGATGGGCCTTGTGGTCTTTTTCTGTCGTCATGTTTCTATGTTTCTAAGAGGTACTACATCAGCTCTTCTCCAGTCCTCTGGAACTTCTCCTGTCTCCAAGGATCTATTAAAAACATCCTTTAACGGCCCTGCACGAACTTCTCTGAGCTCTTTCAGTATCCTGGAATGTATCCCATCTGGTCCCATAGACTTGTCCACTTTCAGTTTTGCAAGTCGTTCTAACATATCATCTTCTGTGAATGGTGTGGTATCTACTCCATTCCCATTTGTATATTTGGGAATCACAGCTGGTCCTTCTCCAGGATTTTCTTTAGTAAAAACAGAGTAGAAGTATTTGTTTAGCATTTTCACTTTTTCAATGTCACTATCCACAAATCTGTTCCCAGCACTTTTGAGTCCTGCAATTCCACCTCTGATTTTCCTCCTCTTCTGAATATACCTGAAAAAAGTTTTATCACCACAATTCACATCTTTAGCCATATTTTATTCTGCCTTGGATTTTGCTATCCTTATTTCTCTTTTTGTCTCTTTTAGTTTGATCCTGTATTCTTTTCTGTGTTCCTCTGTTGGTGAACTTCTGAATTTTGTGAAAGCTGTGGTTTTTGCATAAGCAGGAAGTCAGTCCTCACTTATGGGTGATGTCGGCACCGACGGAGCCCACCCGGAGCAATTCCCTAGCTTTCAAAGAAAGCCTTTGGGATTGCTGCCACGCATGCGCGTTCCTCTTCCCGCCCAAGGGTGCCATCTTACTCAGTCTCCCTTTTTCCGCAGAGCTCTTCGGACACACGTCCTCGTCCCTCGGAAAAAGTGTTTCATTTCCTGGCCTTTGGCCTACTATTTTTTTCAGTTGCACCGGTCCTCTACCCATCCTTCCCCTGCTCCCATTCCTTTTGAACATAGGGGACATTTTTCCGAACATTTTATGCTGTTAACGGGCTTCATGCCCTTTTTTCTCCCAACCACTGGCTTCGACATTGCGGGGGCCCTTTTTCCTCGATGGCCACTGGCTTAAAAAAATGCGATAGATGCTCCAAAAACATGTTGCTTACGGACACCCGTGACTGCTGTCTGCAGTGTCTTGGGACTGACCATGTTCCAGAGCTCTATTCACTTTGTAAGAAAATATCCTCCAAAGCCCTGCTCAATTGTAAGCAGAAGTCCGCGGACATTTTCCTTAAGGCTGCCTCAGAATCCCCGGTGGCGCCCTCAGTCGTCTCTCCGCTTGTGGGATCCCCCACCTCGGCTCCACGCTCAAGACAGCACTCCGAGCAGGGGTCCCCTGAAGTGGAGTAGCGTAAGAAGAAGAAGGCCTCGAAGTCACTGTCGGGGGCTCCCGACAAGCATGAGCGCTCCCGCACTTGTTCGCTTAGCCCCCCTCGTAAGGTACCCCGTACAGACTCAAAGGCCCCCAGCAATGGCGCCAGGTCTCCTGAGGACCGTCCCGGCGAGGACCCCTTCTCTTCCTGGATGCCCGACCCGGTGACCCCTTTGTCGGCAGTGCAGGGTCCCACGCCTGCATGGGACTCCCATATGCTGGCACTAGAACTTAGTGTTTCTAGGTTCATAGCTTCACAGAAGGCACTCGTATCCAGCTTCGCTGGCCCGTGCCTAGAGGCCAAGGTTCCCTCGAGAGGGACACCAAAATCCACCCTGGAAACCCCCAAGAGCCATGGGCCTCATGAGGGTCCTCGGCGTCGGTCTTGCTCACCTCCCGTTCCTTGGGGGCGTATCCTCCAGGGCCTCTGGCACCAAGTGGACCTCGGCTTCCAGGCAAGGTGACCAGCCCGAATTGGGGTCCTCCTCTGATTTTTCAAACTGGAGTCAGACAGGGATACCTCCCCAGAGACCCGTGCCCATCGAGGCCTCCAGTTGGACCCGTCCCCGCCAGCCTTTCAGAGGTGTTCGCCACCCGAAGACAACTCCTTTGTGGTGTTTGTACAGGATATGGCACGGGCTCTCAACCTGGCTACCCAGGCTGAGGAGGAACCTCAAACTGAGCTCTTGCAGTACGAGTCCCTGCCTCGGGAATCTCTTACTGTTCTGGTTCCCCCTATTCTGTCCAGGCTGCTACTCCATATGTGGGAGACCCCTGCTTTGGTTCCCATCGTGAGGAAGTGGCTTGACGCGATGTACAGGGTACAGCGTGACCCCGGGTTCAGGAAAACCCAACTCCCCCACACCTCAATGGTGGTGGAATCGGCTATGAGAAAACAAAAGAGTCCGAAGTCACACTCTTCAGTTCTGCTGGGCAGGGAGTCGAGAGCCCTCGACGCCCTAGGCCGCAAGACCTATCTAGGGTCCATGCTTTCATGCCGTATTCAGGTATACCAATTGTACATGGGCATTTTTTTGCGAGACCTAGCCAAAGAACTCGGGGGTTTCTCCACGGGCCTCGTGGGCGAACCCCTCAGTAGGTTCAGGACCCTTCTAAAGTCCATCGCGGAGTGCTTGAAATACCTCTCCTACGCCGCCTATGATGGATTTGAGTCCTCAGCTCGAGTGGCGGCTGCTGGCATTGGGGCCCGACGACAGGCATGGCTCCAGTCTTTGGACTTGGAGCAGTGGGTCCAGGAAAAGCTCCTAGACGTACCCTGCCTTGTGAGCAGCTCTTTGGTAAACTGATGGAGGATAAGGCTGCAGAGATAGAAACAGAGTTTTTCACCTGAATCCACCTCTCACGCAAGACCTTCTCCCTCCCTCGGAAGAAACAGCAAACTAAGAAGCCTGCTTTTCCGTGGAAGGGTCTACCCTACCAAGGCTACACACCATACCCACCCATTCCCGCACCGACCACTGTGACGCAGGGAAAGTCTGGGCCCCACGGTCATCGCAAGCTGAAAGGGCCCAAGACCCAAACCGTGGCGCCGCCTCAGCCTGCCCAGGGGTTTTGACTCCAGAAGTGTAGCCTTTCGCACCACAGCAGCACCACAGCTGGTGGGGGAAACGCCTTTCCTCCTTCGCCCCTCAGTGGGAATGCATCACGTCGGACACTTGGGCCCTCCGAGTAGTCCGGGATGGCTACTGTCTCCATCTGGACAGGCTACCCCCTCCCTTCTCCCCAGCGGAGCCTTCTTGACTCCCCGCACACCAGATCTTCCTAAAGCGGGAGTTAGACAACCTCCTCGCCCAGCGAGCAGTCAAGAAGGTACCGGTGCACCTCCGAGGTCGGGGCTTCAATTCCCGGTACTTCCTCATTCCAAAGAAGACAGGGGGCCTATGGCCCATCCTCAACCTCCGAAAACCAAACAAGCTTCTGGTGTGGGAGAAGTTCAAAATGCTATCACTTGGCGTCCTGCTGCTCTCCTTCAGCAGGGCGACTGGCTATGTTCCTTGGATCTCAGGGATGCTTACGCCCACATTTCGATTCACCCCCAGCACAGGCAGTTCCTGCGCTTCAGGGTGCAAGGGGAACATTACCAATACAGGGTGCTCCCCTTCGGACTCGCATCTGCTCTGCGGGTCTTCACAAAGTGTCTCTCTGTGGCCGGTGCTTCCCTCAGATGGCAGGGTGTACCGGTCTTCCCTTACCTCGATGACTGGCTCATCACGGGGCCCTCAGTCGGGGAAGCCCACCTGGCGGCACCACACACAATCCTCCTCCTTGAGCGCCTGGGGTTCTTGATGTAGTAAAGGCTGTTAGTGTAGCTGGGTTTAAAAAAGGTTTGGACAAGTTCCTGGAGGAAAGGTCCATAAACCATTATTAAGAAGGGACCCAGGATATCAATGCTTGAACCAATACAAGCATTGTGGAACCTATGTCCCTTGGGGAAACTGCTAGGTACATATGACCTAGATTGGCCACTGTTGGAAACAGAATACTGGGCTTGATGGACCTTGGTCTGACCCAGTATGGCATATCTTATGTTCTTATGTTCTTATGTACCTCAAGTCCCACCTCAAAATGGTACAAGCCTTGGAGTTTATCAGCGCACACTTCAACACTCAGCAGGTGATCGCCTTTCTGCCAGCAGACCGCATGGTTCACCTCTAAGCCTTGGCGACCCAGGTTCAAAGCAACACAGGTCATGGAGCGGACTATGCTGTGCCTCCTGGGACACATGGCATCCACCGTCCATGTGCTTCCACATGCCAGCATGCACATGTGGATGGCCCAGTGGTGCCTCAGCATTCAGTGCAGCCTGGCCTCTGGTCACCTCAGAGACCCCATTCGGGTCTCCCACACCCTTCGCAGGTCCTTAGACTGGTGGCAGGACCCTCGCAGCCTTCTCCGGGGGCTGCCCTTCCAGACCCTGCAGCATGAACTAGTGCTGATAATGGACGCTTCCTTGCTGAGGTGGGGAGCCCACTGTGGTACACTATGCACGCAGGGGCAATGATCACCTGAAGAGTCTCAACAGCAGATAAACTTGCTTGAGCTTTGGGTGGTCTGGTGGGCCCTGAGGGCCTTCGAGGACCACCTCCAAGGAAAGTCGGTGCTTGTGCAAACTGACATTCGAGTGGTGATGTTCTACATCAACAAGGAGGGAAGCACAGGATCACGCCTCCTCTTCTGTGAAGCGGTCCTCCTCTGTTCTTTCGCCTTCTGTCGGGGGATGACTCTATGAGCTGTCTATCTCCCTGGCCACGAGAACATCCTTGCGGACAAACTCAGCAGGATCCTCCGTCCTCACGAATGGCGGCTGGACCTGGAGGTGACCAACTTGCTGTTCCATCAGCGGGGGATCCCAACCGTGGACCTGTTTGCCAGCCCGGCAAACACACAGCTCCCCCGTTTTTGTGGCCCAGTCCCGCACCTGAGCAGGGAGGCGTGGGATGCGTTCCTCTTGAGCTGGATCTCCAGGCTTCTCTACGTGTTCCCTCCCACTCCTCTCATTGCGAGGACCCTCCACAAAGCTCAGCGGGAATGAGCATCAATGATACTCGTTGCTCCCTCGTGGCCTTGGCAACTGTGATTCCCACTACTGCTCCGGCTCACATCTGAGCCTCCGGTTCCCCTAGGCTGTGCCCCAGGCCTGCTAACGCAGGAGGAGGGGCAGGTGCTACACCCAAACTTGGCCTCGTTGTCCCTTTAAGCCTAGCGGCTGAACGAATCTCCCTAGCCACGCTAGACCTCCCAGAGAAGGTCGAGGACATTCTCCTCGCGTCGAGGAAGGACTCGATGAGACAAGCTTATGCCTTCAAGTGGCGATGCTTCTCAGTCTGGTGCTCCGAGCTCCATATCGACCCTTTCTCGTGTCCCACTCGGTGGGTCCTCCGGTACCTTCTCCATCTTTTGAAGTTGGGGCTGAAGTCGAACTCTGTCAGGGTACACCTGAGCGTCATCTCGGTGAATCACTTCTCTGTAGAGGGCAAACCCCTCTTGGAGCAGCCCTTGGTCTCCTGCATTATGCGGGGCCTCTTGCTGTCCAAACCTACCATCTGGCCTCCTCCGGTGGAGTGAGGCCTGAACATAGTGCTCATACAGCTTATGCGTTCACCCTTTGAGCCGATGGCAACATGCTCGCTTCGGCATCTATCCTGAAAGGTGTTCTTCCTGGTGGCTTTGACCTCCGCCCACTGAGTCAGTGAGCTCCAAGCTCTCATGGCTGAAGCCTCTTACACTAGGTTCTATAGGAACAGGGTGGTCCTCCGTACCCACCCCAAGTTCCTGCCGAAGATTGTCTTGGATTTTCATCTCAATCAGGAGATAGTCTTGCCAATCTTCTTCCTGAGACCCCATGCTGACCAGGCGTCGGTGGTCTTGCATACACTCGACTGCAAGAAGGCTCTTGCCTTCTACCTTCAGTGCACCCAGCCTCATCGCAAGTCTAGCCAGCTCTTCGTGACCTACGAACCCAATCACCTGGGGCAGACAGTCACAAAACACACCCTCTCCATCTGGGTGGCAGACTGCATCACCTTCGCGTGGATTGACGAGTCACTGCACACAGCAGCCGAGCCAAGGCAGCTTCGGTAGCTTCGCTACGCTCAGTGCCTCTGACGGACCTGGGCTTCGGTGAACACTTTCGCCTTGCACTACTGCCTGGAGAGGGAGTCCCACTGTGACAGCGCCTTCGGCCAGGCTGTACTCTGTAATCTGTTTGGGGTATAAGCAACTCCTGCCCTCTGACCCTACCTGTAACCCCCTCTATTTAGCAGACTGTATCTCTTTGCATTCCCCTCACCGTCAACTTCGCTCAATCCATACCAATCGTCTATCCCTACCTTCACCTTCCCATGCCCATCTGGAACAGACACGTCATTCAGCTTTTTTCTTCCTCGGACCTTTACTATGGAACATGTTGCCAACTCTCCTCCGGTTAGAACCATCATATTCCCAGTTTAAGTCGCTGCTTAAGACTCATCTATTTCAGAAAGCATTTGACCTCCCCCCTGAGGCCCCTACCTGATTGTTGCCTGTCCTTGTCTTTTGTCTTGTCTAAAGCCACTTTTCCTTCCCCTTGTCTTTATGGTCTGTGTTGCCCAGCTGGGCCACCCTGTATTATGATTTGGTATTAGTGTGCAGTGTCTCTGTCTTACTTTTCCCCTCTTTCCTGCCTATTATTTGGCGTTCCTTTTCTTGGTTTGCAGTGTTTACCTGGTCTTTTATTGTACACCGCTTAATGTTCCTACAACAGCGGTCTATCAAATACTGAATAAAGATAAAGATAAAGATGGCTACTGAGGGTTTCGCCCCGGGGACCTGAAGACTCGGGCTCCTTCAGGCATCGACTTCTGCTCATGCCTTTGCGGAGGTGATTTTGGTTACAGGTTCAGTAGCATGTAACTGCGGAGTCCCATAAGTGAGGACTGACTTCCTGCTTGTTCCTGGAGAAAGCATAGTTACTCACCTGTAACAGGTATTCTCCAGGGACAGCAGGAATCAGTCCTCACTACCCTCCCACCTCCCCTGATAAGGCTTAAGCTAAGGGACCTGACTGAGCAAGATGGCACTCTTGGGTGGGAAGAGGACCATGCATGCGTGGCAGCAATCCCAAAGGCTTTCTTGGAAAGCTGGAGAATTGCTCCGTACAGGCTCCATCGGTGCCGACATCACCCATACGTGAGGGCTGATTCCTGCTCTCCCTGGAGAACACTTTATTTATTTAACAGGTTTTATATACCGCTTTATCATTTCAATCAAAGCAGTTTACATTGAAACTTAAACTTGGTAATGTACATTTGTGGTAGGCGAAGGCCTATGATCCATGGTGTCTGAAATAAACAGACAGGCCTAACTAGCTTGACCTGTAAATGAAGCCTGTGGAGAGGCCCATAGGAATTGCACATCCCCCAATATGCTGCTATTGTATAAACGAAACTTAGCAAAGCATAATCAGCTTAGCTGAGCAGAATCGAAACTCAGAAAATATAGAAAAATAAGTTTAAACACCACTGATAAGAGAGTACAGCTGCAAATAATTTAATTAAAACTGCTGACAGAAAGGTTACAGTGCCCTGCTTAATCATATGTGCTAACTAGTTAAATGGCCTTGGAGGAGAAAAGTAACTAAATTGGTGAACTGACCATTGTAATTGGGACTAGAAGGGGGGTGAGCAGGTGCTAAGCCCAGTCAAAGGACATAATTAGATAGCCTTATCAATACCGGGACCAATAGAAGGTGTACGGGAGGGTACCGGGACCAATGAAATGTTTTCCTATGTCTAGAATGGAGAAGAAGTCTATAAAAGTTGTTGTCTGACTAACAGCCATTGCTCAGCCATTTTGAAATTGATTCTGCTTGAGACTTGTGCACAAATAAATGATTTGGACCTTCTGAACAGACTCCTGGTATCATTGGTTTGTCTGCGCTCTGCTGCTACATATTCTTGGTGCGTTGGCCAGGAACGTGTGGTAATAGAGGGTATATAGGGCAATATACCACGACTTTCCGCCTCTACAGGTTTGGTCCTGCCGGGATCGCGCCCTTCCGACAGGGCTCGCTCCCTGGCGCCACCGGTCCCTTGCATCGGAGGGAGCTGGCCGGACCTCGGCGGGTGCCGGGCCCGGCTGGAGCCAACACCTCGAACCCGAGTGAGGGGAGTCCGAGGTCCAACTCATGCGCTTGCTTGGGAACTTTGAGGACCGGATCCGGTGAGTAGAGTTTTGATTTGGTATGTCTAGACAGATGAGTCAGAGCAGTACTGCCATTTGAATCTTGAACTTGGAACTTGGAACTTGGTAAGAGAGCTTGATCACCTCTCAAAGATGGACTGACTACCCCTGCATGAGTATTCGCGGGGCGAAACTCCCGTCTTCTTGTATTTTGGAATTTGAATAAGACTAGTCAGAATAGACAGGATTGGATTGTATTCTTGGGATACGTTGCTAGCATGATTGTGTGAATGAAGTGTGAATGAGAGGTCTGGCAGCACGGACCAAGCGAAGGCGGACTCCTGAGTAACGCATTTTCTGGCCGGGCGACCGCGTCCAGGTCGTAAAAAGGAGGAAGCGACTGTCGTCTTGTCTTGTTATTCGTTTCCCTTATATGTTTCTAGGGCCGTGAGGACCCCTTACCCACGGTCCGCCCTCCTTTTCCCTTCTGTTTGTTGTTGCACGCACACATCGAAATGGGAGGGGCGGGGTCTACTAGGAACACTCCATTAGAATGTATGATCACCCATTTTAAAGAAGGATATTCAGGAGATTGTGGAATTAAAATGACTGTAACCCGATTACAGATTTTGTGTACTAGGGACTTAGACCCCTCATGGCCCTGAGAGGGAACCTTTACTATAGGAATTATTCAGTCAGTTCACCAGAAAGTGCGAGTAGCGCACCCCGATCAGTACCCTTATATAGATTCCTGGTTGAGTATTTGTGAGAACCCGCCCTCCTGGGCGAAGCGCTGTTATGAAGAACAGTGCAGAATAATGTTAGCACGAACAGATCAAACACAGAAAGTAGATCAGACTAAAAAGACAGGGACAGGTGAGAAATCCAGACGGAAACCCATCCTTGCAGATCCTGAGTCCCCAGAAGTGATAACTCGACAGCCTCGAGCCCAGCGTCCAGTAAGGGTGCCACCGCGTCCCGCCACAGAGACAGCGGGAACGGGACCCAACCCCGGAACCATTTCCTGAAGAGCAGGCAAACAAGCTTACTTCAGATGAGGAAGATGAATCAACTGAGACTGAGGAGAAAGTTGAGTCAGAGGCAGAAGAGCAAGAGGAAGGGTCTTTCCAGAGTGATACTGACAGCATAAAGATGACTGTCAGTGTGAGCCCATCAGTTAAAAGTAAAGCGTCCCAGACTAAGCGCACGGACAGCAGAAAGAAAGCCCCTACCAGGAGAGTTACTAAAATCTCCCTCAGATCCAGAAAGCATTCTACTGCAAAAATGATGCCCTTACGGCAAGTCCCGGGAGTGCCCGTGAGAGATGAAGATAATCAGGTGGTGGCAGGACCCCTAAGTCTAGTATATGTGCCCTTCTCCACTACTGATTTGTTAAATTGGAAGTCACATTATGCTTCCTATACTGATAAGCCCCAGGAGCTAACAGAGTTAATGCATACCATTATGGAAACCCACCAACCCACTTGGGCAGATTGCCGTCAGCTCCTGTCTACCTTATTCACTACTGAGGAGCGGACCCGAATTAAGCGAGCAGCTATTGACTGGATGGCAGATAACCCTGTAGCACCGGGGGACGGCGTAAGGATAGATAATCGGGAAGCAGCCCAAAGAGAATTCCCAAATGAAGACCCCCGGTGGGATCCGAATACAGAGAGAGGATCCAGATCTCTATCACGATTTCGTCAAGGCCTTATGCAAGGTCTGAAAAGGGGGGGCCAGAAAGCTATGAACCTTTCTAAAGTGACCGAAGTTAACCAGGGCATAGATGAAAGCCCAGCAGAGTTTTATGAAAGATTGACTGAAGCATATAGAATGTATACTCTCTATGATCCAGATGCACCAGGAAGCTTATGCATGGTGAATTCTGCTTTTGTAAATCAGTCTCAACCAGACATTAGACGTAGGCTACAGAAACTAGAAGGGTTTGCGGGCATGAATGCAACTCAGTTACTGGAAGTCGCTCATAAAGTGTATGTGAATCGTGATAATGAGAGACAGAAAGAATGTGATCGAAAGATGAAGAAGAAAGCTGATTTTCTGGCTGCGGCCATAGTTGAACAGAAAAGGGGAGGTTTCCCTAGTCGAAGGAGCAGAGGAAGAGGGAGGGGCCGAGGAGAAGGCCGGCCCCAATTAGGCGTGAACCAATGTGCCTACTGTAAAGAGGAAGGACATTGGAGAGATACATGCCCGCAACTCAAAGACGCCCACCAGGATGACGAAAATAATGCTCAATGGAGAGAAAGAGGACGGGGCCGACCCCGGAACCGCGGAGGAGCCAATCGAGAACAATTTCAGCGAGAAAGGGGAGATGCCATCCAAGCATTGGCCGCAACGACCAATGACGAAGATGAAGCAGATTAGGACAGACCGGGCTCCGAATTTGCTTTAGGTCTCCAGGAGCCTATGGTCAGTATACAAATAGGAAACCAAGTTATGGACTTTATGGTCGATACTGGAGCAGAACATTCTGTAGTAGATAAACAAATTGCCCCATTCTCCGCAAGAGCAGTCACCATTGTGGGAGCAACTGGTGCCAAAGCCACAACGCCTTTTCTTCAGAACCGAATATGCAGTCTGGGAGGACAGCAAATAACACATCAATTCCTCTATATGCCTGAATGTCCAGTACCATTACTGGGACGAGATATGTTAGCCAAGTTACAGGCCCAAATATCCTTTACCGAGAAAGGAGAGATGCAAATGACAGTGAATTCCCAGACTAAACCTGCAGGAATAATGTTGCTTACTGTTCCCCGTGAGGAAGAATGGAGATATTATAGTAGTGAATCCACTCAGGACACCTATTTTGAACAAACTCTGAAAAGTATTGATGCTCCGCCTGGGGTATGGGCAGAAGGCAATCCCCCAGGCCTAGCCAAGCATATAGCTTGTGATAAGGAAGCTTATCATAGCTCAGGTAGGAGCTATAGAAAAGATGATGTGACTCTGAACAAGCAACCTGTCAGTTCTGGTAGAAGTGAGAAAACAGAATTTTCACATAAAAGACTACCAGTCCCAGAATGCACCAGGTTTCCAGCAGCCATGAGAGGGGCTGAAGTGAGAGAATGTGTGTGCAATCAAGAGAGCTATGAGGTAATCCCTAAGCACTCATCTCAAAGGGCAGGGCCTGATTCAACACAGCTGCGCTGTGTTAGGGAGCAGCACACATTAGAACAGGATAAGAATAGAGCTTATTCTTCAGATAACAGCTACAGAGGGAGGAAGAGATACAAAGACAGCAACGGCTACAAGCACCAGTATCACCTGGAGAAACAGAAGCCAAGCCAAGCAGATAGAGAGAGAAGGAAACTCTCTGGAAGGAAGAGAAGAAAGGCCATTGGAAGGTCTGGGAGATTCCAAGGCAGTACTCATACTGGGAGGTATTCCAAAAGCCAGCAGAGTCCATTGGACTGGATTCAGCCAGAGGAATGGAGTGGCAGAGATAGGAATCACCAGTGGCTACCTGGAAGAGAGAAGACTGCATGTGGAAGGGACTTTCAGACCAAGGCCAGAAGGTATGTGAGAGAAGATCCAGCGTCCAGGGATCAAGATTGGAAGGCTGGACATCAGAATTGGATTACATATTGGCCAGGTTATACAGAGAGGAATAATGATAGCAGGAGAGGCTCAGGTATGAACACTGATCCAGACCCTATCTATAATAGAGAATGGCAGCAAGGGAATAAGCATTCTCATGATAGTGCCTTAATGAAAGACTCATCTGTGCCAATGTATGATATTGACCCTATGATTGTTGATGCAGGGGGAAATACAGCAGATGAAACTATTTACATGGACTGTTCTTTATCTAAATGCTATTGCTAGTTTTCTATGAGCAAACACATCAGCCATCACAAAGAAACCTAACTTTGTTCTTTATTTCCACTGCAAACAGCTCTTAAAGCAGGATTTGGGCTCACACAGTAGCAGCCAGCCAGCTAAAGGCTTTCAGCTGGTCCATGGATAGTAATTAGGGCTGCACCTGATTGTGTGTGTGAGCAAGGGAGAATCACTGCTGAGATCAGCGTGGAAAATAAACAGAAGTTAACCTAACCAGCAAAGTTTATTCTTTTCTTTGTGCCTTTGTATTTGGTAATTATTTGCTAAGAAAACATTAGCTAATTGCCTGACAAGCTGAAGGCTGTTTCTGGTTTACTTTGTGACTTTTTGTTATCCATTTTAAACACTGCAAGCAAGTAACCTCATTTATAGTGCTATCAAGCATACATGTGCTGGGTGAATTAAACCCCATCAATAAAAGAACTATTTTATTGATCTTACCACTTGGTTTCACAACTCAAATTATTGTCATCAGCTGTGTTTGGGAGTGAATGAACTACAATACCCACAATACTTTGCAAGAATCATATGAATATATGCATCGTCAAGATTGTGCAAGTTCTCACCCTAGGCAGCCGTCTGACAAGCTCCAATAATTGTGAATCTCAAACCCAGTGCTACACCAATACATGTTAAGCAATACCCTCTCCCAAGAGCAGCAATTGAAGGCATTCACCGCCACTTGTTAAGATTACTAGAGTATGGCCTACTAAAAGTATGTCAGTCATCATGGAACACTCCACTCTTGCCAGTGAAGAAGCCTGGAACAGATGACTACCGTCCAGTGCAGGACCTGAGGAGAGTGAATGAAGCAGTTGAGACCATACATCCAGTTGTGCCAAAACCTTACACACTTTTAGGACTAATTCCTGCTGAAGCTACCCACTTTACTGTTTTGGACTTAAAAGATGCGTTCTTTTGCATAAGATTAGCCCCAATTAGTCAATTGCTGTTTGCCTTTGAATGGCAGGACCCTGTCTCTGGAAGACGGGACCAACTTACTTGGACACGATTACCCCAAGGATTCAAGAATTCACCTACCATCTTCAGTGCTGCATTGAACCAAGACCTTTCAAGCTATCCAGTGGCCCCGGGGAGAGAGTACTTCTCCAATACGTGGACGATCTGCTGATAGCTGCTGTGTCAGAAAGTGAATGTATACAAGCCACTAAAGACCTCTTGCAGTTACTGGATGAAGCTGGATACAAAGTTTCCAGAGCCAAAGCACAGCTATGCCAAAAAGAAGTGAAATACTTAGGCTTTCGTTTGACTAAAGGAAGCCGACAATTAGGAAGAGAGAGAAAAGAAGCTGTGTGCAGAATCCCAACCCCAACTACCAGAAAGCAAGTCAGAGCCTTTCTGGGAGCAGCAGGATATTGCCGAATCTGGATTCCCAACTTTGCTCAAATTGCCAAATCACTATATGAAGCTACTAAAGGAGAAGAAAAGTCGCCATTGGATTGGGGACCTGAGCAGGATGCAGCTTTCAAGACGTTAAAGGAAGAATTGATGTCATCACCAGCACTGGGATTACCAGATTTTCACAAGCCTTTTCATTTATTGATACATGAGGCACAAGGGAACGCCTTAGGCATGCTGACTCATAAATTAGGAAACTGGGAGCAACCTGTAGCATACCTGTCAAAACAATTGGACACTGTGGCCAAAGGATGGCCACCTTGCTTGAGAGCAGTAGCAGCTACAGCATTATTAGTAAGTGAAGCAGACAAGCTCACCTTAGGACAGAATCTACGAGTCACTGTGCCACACGCAGTCCTTGCCCTCATGGAGCAGAAGGCGAATCACTGGCTCACCAATTCCCGAATGTTGAAATATCAGAGTATGTTATGTGAAAACCCACAGATACAATTGGAAGTGAGCCATGCCTTGAACCCAGCCACGTTGATACCTGTCAGCGAAGAACCCCCGGAACATGACTGTATAGAAGTCATGGAGACTGTATTCTCAAGTCGACCTGATCTGACAGATGTGCCCTTGGACAATCCTGATCAAACCTATTTCGTGGATGGAAGCAGTCTCATCGTTAATGGACGACGTTGTGCCGGGTATGCAGTGGTTACCCGGTATGAAGTCATTGAATCATCAGCCCTAGCGTCAGGCACATCAGCCCAGAAAGCAGAATTAATCGCACTTACCCGAGCATTGGTGCTAGGTGCAAACCTCTTGTTAAATGTGTACACAGACTCTAAATATGCCTTCACCACTTTGCATGCCCATGGAGCCCTCTACAAAGAACGAGGGCTCATCACGTCAGGAGGAAAATCTATCAAATATGGCCCGGAGATATTGATGTTACTTGATGCAGTATGGGCCCCAACTCGTGTAGCTGTCATGCACTGCCGAGGACATCAAGCAGGTAAAGGAGATGTTGCCCAAGGAAATAGATTTGCTGATGCCGCAGCACGACAAGCAGCCATGACAGGACAAATTTCATCACAGGCTATGCCAATGCAGGCAGCATTGTTTCCAGTACCCCTCAATTTATGGACACCACGATATACCACCAAAGAATTGGATTACTACTGTAATAAAGAAGAGGGAGTGCTGAAAGATGGATGGATTGAGCTGCCACCGGCAGAG
Source organism: Ichthyophis bannanicus (assembly GCA_033557465.1). Taxonomy (NCBI): domain Eukaryota; kingdom Metazoa; phylum Chordata; class Amphibia; order Gymnophiona; family Ichthyophiidae; genus Ichthyophis; species Ichthyophis bannanicus. The sequence continues at coordinate 26,587,238 of CM066035.1, forward strand.
GGCAGTCAACCTCCAGGACGAATAATAATCCCCGAATTGTTGGGACCAGCCTTTGTCAAGGCTTTTCATCAAGCCACACATTATGGAAAAAGCGCTATGGAAAAGGCACTTAGACCACATTTCTGCATTACTATGTTGGCAGCCCTATCAGCTTCAGTAGCATGCCAGTGTCTAATTTGTGCCAAGAATAATGCCAAACAAGGTCCCACACCACCACCCCGAGTTCAGTCAGGAGGTGTAACCCCCATGCACCACCTGCAGATTGACTTTACTGAAATGCCAAAAGCCAATGGCTACCGCTACTTGTTAGTATTAGTTTGTACTTTCTCTGGGTGGGTAGAAGCCTTTCCCACCAGAACTGAAAAAGCCCGAGAAGTTACCAAAGTTTTGCTGAGAGAAATCATTCCCAGATTCGGAATCCCAGCAGTAATAGGGTCAGATAATGGGCCCTCATTCGTTTCTCAGATTACTCAGCAGTTAGCAAGAGCCCTGCAGATACAATGGAAGCTACACACTGCATATAGACCTCAGAGTTCAGGGAAAGTTGAGCGAATGAATCGGACCTTGAAAGCCCAAATGTCTAAGCTTTGTCAGGAGACTCGCCTGAAGTGGCCCCAAGTACTCCCAATAGCTTTACTCAGAATACGCTCAGCTCCTGTAAAGTCAACAGGATTTTCCCCTTTTGAGGTTCTGTATGGTAAACCCCCACCAATAGTGCAGGGAATTAAAGGTAGTTTAACACAGATTGGTTCAGAAATAACCAGACAAGAACTTCTAGCTCTTAGTTTTGTTCTACAGACTCTCCATACATGGATACAGGACCAGTTGCCTATCAACTTGACGGAGCCCCTGCATCCCTACCAGCCTGGAACCTCGGTGTGGATCAAAGATTGGAGAAAGACACCGTTGGAACCACATTGGAAGGGGCCATATACCGTCATCCTGTCTACCCCAACTGCAGTAAAGGTAGCAGAGATCGATTCCTGGATCCATCACAGCAGAGTCAAGCCCGCAGCCGTTCCAGAACCCGAGCAGTGGACAGCAGTACAGCATCCTGATGTACCTTTGCGACTTACCTTGAGACAGCAACCAGTGACCTAGACACTTTTGGGATCATCCCAACAACCATAGCTGTAATAGCCAAGTCTTTCGAAGAGGATTGCTGTTTCCAATACAGCAGAATTTAGCTCAAACAAACCTTATGTGTGCGGTTTTGCACACTGTTTGATACTATATTGATTGACAAATATTCAGAGCCAACTGAAATTGATAAGCTAGTTGGCATACGACGGACATTGTGAGGATCTTCAATCAACATTCGACATCCGTTGAATTGCTTCATTAGCAAACGGGACAGCATTGTGCCAAAATGAGGACGTCGAGATCAAGATTTTCAAGTGAGGATTCAGAAGAACTCCAATCAATATGCATCTTTGTTTTTACTTTGTCCTGGCTGCCTGCCTAGGAGGCCTTGAACTGACTTGTGCCTTGCCTCCATGTACTGCTTGCATTACTTCCACTCGGACTGGAATGAAAGTAACTCAGACTTTGCTATATCATTCTTACTATACTTGCACTGGTAAAGTGACTCGGTGTATTTATAACACCACTGAACTAAATGTTTGCACCAAAGGGAAAACTAAAGTTTGTTTCAACCCACATCAGAATCCATCCTATTACACTTTAGAAATACGATGGAATGATGCGGATGGACCTCTGCTTAATGCTACACCCCCACTCACCGACCCTACTAAGATTGCTGTATTATACTTTGATGCCTGTGATGTTATCAATAGGGATAGTCGTTCAAAATGTGCTAATTGGGAGAAATCCTATGCTCTCGATGATAAATACATGTGTCCAGAAGGAACCACTGGATGGGGAGAGTGTACAGGTAAACGAGTTCTAGCTAATGAATATAGTACAGCCCCAGAAGCAGACTACTATTGTCCGAAATGGGAATGTGTTTTCTATGCCACATGGAAAACTGGAAAGATGGTAGAAAATACCAGAGACAATCGAATGGCGGTTTTGCAAAGGCCATATGTGAAGGACATAGAAAAGAATTGCAAGAAGGGAGCTTGTAACCCGTTAGAATTTCTTATAATAAATCCTAGTGCTTGGAAACAAGGATACAAATTTGGACTCAGAATTGCGGGCTCCAGGTCAGATCCCGGAACCATTGTATATATTAGATTAAACACCCAGGCCCATAGATCATCACGATACCATATACATGACACTTTTTACGAGACTATGCATATAAACAAGTTTGATATCCCTCACCCTTCCCAAAATTTGTTTTTAGAATTAGCGGGGGCAGTAGTTTACACATCTCCGATTGCTACTTTTGTGGTGGAACTAAGATGGGTGATCAGTGGCCATGGGAAGCAAAAGAATTGAACTATTCTATGACTTACAATCATACTGAATTACATAAGACTACAAGCGAATGGGTCTTAGCACACTCAATAGTTGGACGTCTTTGTTATGCCCGAACTGGACCTCAGTTCACTCTGCAGGTGGGACAGCTGGTCTGTCTCAGCCAAAAGTTCTATAATGACACCACCAAACAGACATCCTGGTGGTCAGGGGTTAATGCATCTGAACCCCCTAATCCATTAGCGAAATTTCCTGAACTTGCTGATCTATGGACAAATCTTGCCCTACCCCATGCTTGGCAAGCCCCACCCGGCTTGTATTGGATTTGCGGAACTCGAGCATATGCCAGACTCCCTATAAACTGGGGAGGGGCATGTGTTTTGGGGACCATTAGACCTTCTTTCTTTTTGTTACCCACTGAACACGGAGAGCAATTAGGATACCCGGTATACACTAAAAGACAGAAGAGAGCACCCCTACAGATAGGCAAGTGGGAGAAATGGGAGGGTGATGATTGGCCACCCGAGCGAATCATTGCCTATTATGGACCGGCCACATGGAATGATGATGGTATGTGGGGCTACCGGACCCCTGTATATATGATTAATCGTATTATCTGCTTACAAGCAGTAGTTGAATTAATAACACAAGTACACTACCAAAAAACTGCCTCCAGTTTTGCAACTGATTCCTATAGATTTTGGGGTGCTGAATCCAGGAAAAATAGCCAAAATGTTCCATCACGTCACGTTTTCTTGCAAAATTAGATTTCTTACCCATATAAGGAATGTTCACATAATTTCTTTTTAGCCGACGGCAGTTTATTTTCTTGGCCCAAAATAGAGGTTGTAATGGTTAACTAACTAGAAACACTCCCTCATGATATTTTAGAGTGTTTTGTATTCATTTTATACATTAACAGGACAATTGGGAGGCGGGGGGCTAAATCCAGTACTCGCGCTGGCGCATGTTCTTTCCTGTTCGCCTCGCCTCGTTCGCTCGCTCAAACACGGTGGTTGTGACATGAACGTTCCTGTCAAATTTCAGTTTCTTGCAAGTTCATTATTACCTTTTGTTTGCTCAGTCGTAATCCAGCTTTATTCCGAAGTGGTTCACTACAGTTGTAGTTTGCAGTGCTGTGTATTTGTGATGGCTCACAGAGCCAGAGGTTGCGTCAACTCTCCGGACAGTTTTTGTTTTATTTGTGGGGAATATACCATGAAAAAGCGGCAGAGGAACATTTCTGCATTTATTAAAAAAGTATATTTTGCCTATTTCGGTTTGAAGTTAGGCGATCAAGACAAACCGTGGGCTCCTCACAAAGTATGCAAGACATGTGAGGAAGATCTACGCTTATGGATGAAAGGTAAAAAACAAGCATTTCGTTTCGGAATACCTATGATGTGGCGTGAACAAAGAGACCACAGCAGTGACTGCTATTTTTGCTCTTGCATTGTGAAGGGATACAACTTAAAAAATAAGAACGTAATAAGTTACCCCAACCTTCCCTCAGCAATTAGGCCTATGCCTCATAGCAACGAAGTACCTGTGCCTGAACCACCAAAATCTTTGGATCATATTAGTGTGGACGGTTCTGATCATGATGAGACTCATCAGATGGCTTTTCCCGATGAGTCCAGTACTTCCGAGTTTGAAACTGAACCAGATCCGAAACCTGAACTTTTCTCTCAAGCTGAATTGAATGATTTAGTACGGGATTTAGGACTCCCAAAAGATGCTGCCCAACTGCTAGGTTCTCTGCTTAAACAGAAAAATCTATTGTCACCAGGAACAACTTTTTATTGGTACCGCAACCGCGAGACACAATTTTTGAAGTATTTCATCAAAGAGGAAGATTTGGTATTTTGCAACGATATATACGGAGTGATGGAAAAGTTTAAACTCAAGTATGATCCTGCTGAATGGCGGCTGTTCATTGATTCGTCAAAAGACAGCATAAAAGGTGTTCTTCTTCATAATGGCAACACATTCGCTTCAGTTCCTATTGCTCACTCTGTTATTCTCCAAGAAAAATACGAGAATTTGGCCATGATTCTTCAGAAGATTCGTTATGATGAGCATAAGCGGATGATTTGTGGAGACTTTAAAATTCTATCCATGCTATTAGGGCAGCAATCCGGTTTCACCAAATATCCCTGCTTCCTTTGCTTGTGGGATAGCTGGGCCCGCGACCTACACTGGGGGAAAAAAGACTGGCCAATTCGGGAGTATTTGAGACCCGGTGAGAAAAATGTTCTTCATGAGAGCTTGGTACCTCGTGATAAAATTCTATTACCACCTCTCCACATTAAGTTGGGTCTCATTAAGCAATTCATCAAGTCCCTTCCAAAAGATGGTGAGTGCTTTCGGTACCTTTGCTCAAAGTTCCCCCGACTTTCTGAAGCAAAGCTAAAGGATGGAGTGTTTGTTGGCCCTGATATAAGGAAACTCATTTCAGATGGAGCATTCGCTGAAACGATGTCTGAGAAGGAAAAAGAAGCCTGGGATTCCTTCAAGGATGTTGTTCTCAAATTCTTGGGGATGAGAACTAAAAGGATATTGTTGCCAGGATGCTCAATGCCTTCAAAGAACAAGGCTGTAACATGAGCCTGAAAGTCCATTTCTTGCACTCCCATGTGAACTACTTTCCCGAAAACATGGGGACGTACAGTGAAGAACAAGGTGAAAGGTTTCACCAGGACATCAAGGACGCAGAGAGAAGGTACCAAGGAAGATGGAACACCACTATGATGGCTGATTTCTGCTGGTTGCTGCTGCGGGAAACCCCAGATGAAAAATATGCCAAGCAGCGCACCAAGAGAAGCATTCGGGGGAAGAAGAAACGGGCCCACCAGGAGATTGATTGACCCAAGAATGACTTTAAAATCTAAACTGTGTTGACAAATATCGTGTTTTTACTAAACTATGAAATAAAAATTTGCTAGTTATTACCACAGTGTCGGATCTCATTTATTAGAATTTTATTTTCACACCATCGGGTGTTTGTCTTCATGTATTGCAATGGTGCGGTTTGCGTTTTCTATTCTTACATACATACCTGTACAACATTTTTTGCACATTTCTTTGCTTTGCTTTGTGTCTAACCTCGCTCTTATACGCTCAATGTTTGTGCACATGTATGTGGCTGTTTTAAGTGCAGACAATTTTGCTACCATCACTGTGTGTTTTGTTGACATTACTCTATTCTTATGTGCTGCCTTGTTACAATTTTCTTTATTCTTATTTGAATAACTACTAAACAATTAGTATAAAGAATTCATCCAAGAAACTTTTATCTCGATCGCACTCAATCTGAAACGTTCACCTCAAACTGCTAACCCAATGTAGCAAAAAATCTGTACGTGATGGAGCAAATTGGTTACCAGATTTGGATTCAGCGCACCAAAAAACGTAAAAATCAATCGAAACATTAGAGGCAGTTTAAAAAAATTTTTTTTTAGTGTACCTGTGTAACCAATGAGACTAGCCAAGCACTCACGCTTTTAGCTAGACAGAGCACACAAATGCGCACTGCCATATACCAGAATCGCTTAGCACTAGATTATTTGTTGGCAGCTGAAGGAGGAGTATGTGGTAAACTGAATTTAACCAATTGTTGTTTGAAAATTGTTGATAAAGGTCAAGTAGTTGAAGAGATTGCTGAAAACATGCGAAAACAAGCTTACGTGCCAGTACAGACTTGGCATGGGTTTAAGTTTCCCAACTGGTTCACCTCTATTTTCTCAGGTTTAGGAGGACTTACTACTTTCCTTATGCTAGTATTAATAATAATTGCTGTGTTTTTACTATTACCATGTATAATCCCATGTTGTATGCGTTCTGTAAACAGTATTATTGAAAACACTGTAGAGCGGAAAACCGCAACTAAGATTATGGCCTTATGGCATCCTCGGCCCACTATATATTTTTTATTTATTTTATTTATTAACAATTCTTATATACCGCACTATTAGACATCAGCGCGGTTTACATTGAACAAAAAACATCCGACAATTTACATATGGTCGTAACCCGACCCCAGTATAGTCAAATTGAGTGATTTAACTCTCACACCTTATTAAGTAATAGGGTGAGATTAATCAAAGGGGGGAATGTGGTAGGCGAATGCCTATGTTCCATGGTGTCTGAAATAAACAGACAGGCCTAACTAGCTTGACCTGTAAATGAAGCCTGTGGAGAGGCCCATAGGAATTGCACATCCCCCAATATGCTGCTATTGTATAAACGAAACTTAGCAAAGCATAATCAGCTTAGCTGAGCAGAATCGAAACTCAGAAAATATAGAAAAATAAGTTTAAACATCACTGATAAGAGAGTACAGCTGCAAAGAATTTAATTAAAACTGTTGACAGAAAGGTTACAGTGCCCTGCTTTCTCATATGTGCTAACTAGTTAAATGGCCTTGGAGGAGAAAAGTAACTAAATTGGTGAACTGACCATTGTAATTGGGACTAGAAGGGGGGTGAGCAGGTGCTAAGCCCAGTCAAAGGACATAATTGGATAGCCTTATCAATACCGGGACCAATAGAAGGGGTACAGGAGGATACCGGGACCAATGAAATGTTTTCCTATGTCTAGAATGGAGAAGAAGTCTATAAAAGTTGTTGTCTGACTAACAGCCATTGCTCAGCCATTTTGAAATTGATTCTGCTTGAGACTTGTGCACAAATAAATGATTTGGACCTTCTGAACAGACTCCTGGTATCATTGGTTTGTCTGTGCTCTGCTGCTACACATTAAGCAGGGACATTGATAACCTGGATTTTTCTGAGGCAATGGAGGATTAAGTGACTTGCCCAAGGGCACAAGGAGTACTAGTGGGAATTGAACCCTGGTCTCTGGATTCCTAAGGCAGTACTCTAACCATTAGGCTACTCCTCCACTTTACTTTACTTCTTTGGAGAACTTCTTTGGAGAACCAAATAGGTTTCCTTTTCCTCTTGTTTTTATTTACTTTCATTACATATGTATCTGTTGCCCCTTTTATTGCCTCCTTTTTGGCTTTATCTTATTTCCACTTTATTATCTCTAATTTTGTTTATGTTAAGTCCATTTGGGTCTGTTTGTTTTATGTAAACCGCTTTGACTTGTAGATTCAGCTAAGTAAATAAATATTGCAGCCTTTTCTTGAGAGAATCTTGAGAATTATGACACATCAATTCCTAGAATGCTGTGTATCAAGGCTGAACACCAGCTAAGGTGATCTTTGTGAAATGCAAACATGATCATCTGATGCCGTGTTTAATGGAGCTCCACTGGCAGCTGGTGATTCAGAGCACTATGAGCATGAGTGCTTCCATCCTTTTGCTCTGGATTTGTGGAATCAGTTGCTGGATAATGTGAATGCTGAGAATAATTAACTATCTGCACTCAGGAAACTTGTGCAGGAGTGGTCTTCACTGGGAAGAGAGGGAGGGCCTGCATGTATTGTGGGACTTGGTTATATATGTTTTCACCTGGTTTTTTTTTATTGTAAGCTGTTCTAGGGTCCTAATTGACTGTGAGGGAAATAAAGGACCAATGAATAAATGAATAATAGCAAAGCCTGCTGCAGCAAAGTGTAATCAATGAATAAATCCAGGAGTCAATTGACAGGGTCCAAGCCAGTTTATTGTGCACAAGGCCCAGTCAGTCAAAGCTTCAAAAGGAACTGAGCAAAGTTTTTACAGAGACATAACCATTTATACCTCTTTTTCAGTTTGATACATGAGAACTTTCTATTGGTTCTAGCTTGATACATGCAAACCTCTCATTGGCTCCAACGCCCCCTGCACCTGTCCAATCAGAGATCCCTCCGGGGCCTAGCAACCAGCCGCCTCCCTTAGAACTGTTCTAACAATGGTGCAGTTTCTAGGTTTGATACTTCTCTACTGCAAGGTCACTTCTAGCTTCAGGTGTGGCAGGTGAAGGCCTGTGATCCACAGTGTCTGACATAAGCAAGCAGGCCTAACTAGCTTGACCTGTAAATGAAGTCTGTGGAGAGGCCCATAGGAAGCACATCCCCCAATATGCTGCTATAGAATTAGAAACTCAGAAAAGTATTGAATTAGCTTAGACAAGCAGAACAGATGGAAAAATACAGAAAAATATGTTTAAAACTGCTGACAGAGAAATTACAGAGCCCTGCTTCCCTACACGTACAAACTAGCTCAATGGCCTTGAAAGAAGGAAAGTAACAAGTTGGTGAACTAGCCATTGTAATTGGGACTAGAAGGGGGGTGAGCAGGTGCTGAGCCTACTCAAAGAACATAATTGGATAATCATATCAGTACCGGGACCAATAGAAGGGGTACGGGAGGTATGGGAGGTTACCGGGACCAATGAAATGTTTTTCTATACCTAGAATGGAGCAAAAGTCTATAAAAGTTGTTGTATTACCAGAGAACATTGCTCAGCCATTTTGAATTTGATCTTGCTTGAGACTTGTGCACAAATAAATGATTTGGACCTTCTGAACAGAATCCTGGTATCATTGGTTTGTCTGCGCTCTGCTGCTACATATTCTTGGTGCGTTGGCCGGGAAGGTGTGGTATTAGAGGGTATATAGGGCAATATACCACGACTTTCCGCCTCTACAGGTTTGGTCCTGCCGGGATCGCGCCCTTCCGACGGGGGCTCGCTCCCTGGCGCCACTGGTCCCTTGCATCGGAGGGAGCTGGCCGGACCTCGGCGGGTGCTGGGCCCGGCTGGAGCCAACACCTCGAACCCGAGTGAGGGGAGTCCGAGGTCCAACTCATGCGCTTGCTTGGGAACTTTGAGGACCGGATCCAGTGAGTAAAGTTTTGATTTGTTATGTCTAGACAGATAAGAAAGAGCAGTGCTGCCATTTGAATATTGAACTTGGAACTTGGAAATTGGTAAGAGAGCTCTCAAAGATGGGCCGATTAACCCCGCATGGGTATTCGCAGGGCGAAACCCCCGTCTTCTTGTATTTTGGAATTTGAACAAGACTAGTCAGAATAGATAGAAATGAATGCATTCTTGGGATACATTGCTAGCATGATTGTGTGAATGAAGTGTGAATGAGAGGTCTGGCAGCACGGACCAAGCGAAGGCGGACCCCTGAGTAACGCAGTTCCTGACCGGGCGACCGCGTTCAGGTCGTAAAAAGGGGGAAGCGATTGTCGTCTTGTCTTGTTATTTGTTTTCCCTATATGTTTCTAGGGCCGTGAGGGCCCCTTACCCACGGTCCGTCCTCCTTTTCCCTTTTGTCTATTGTTGCGCGCACACATCGAAATGGGAGGGGCGGGGTCTACTAGGAACACTCCATTAGAATGTATGATCGCACATTTTAAAGAAGGACATTCTGGAGATTATGGTATTAAAATGACTGCAGCTCGTTTACAGATTTTGTGTACTAGGGAGTGGCCCGATCTAGACCCTACCTGGCCCCGAGAGGGAACCTTTAATGTAGGAATTATTCAGTTAGTGCACCGTAGAGTGCGAATAGCGCACCCCGATCAGTACCCCTATATAGATTCCTGGTTAAGTATTTGTGAAGATCCGCCCTCATGGGCGAAGCGCTGTTATGAAGAGCAGTGCAGAATAATGTTAGCAAAGACAGATTATAGTCAGAAAATAGAACAGCCTAGAAAGAAAGGGAAAGGTGAGAAATCCAGGAAGAAACCCATGCTGGTAGATCCTGATTCCCCAGAAATGATTACCCGACAGCCCCAAATCCAGCGCCCAGTGAGAGTAGCCCCATGTCCTGCCCCAGAGCTCCGGAGACAGCAGGAACGGGACCCAACCCCTGAGCCATTACCCAAAGAGCAGGTAGATGAGCTCCCTTTAATTGAAGAAGATGATTCTACCGAGACAGAAAAAGGAGAATCAGATACAGAAACAGAAAAAGGAAGAAACTGAAAATTCCCCAAGTGATACTGATAGTGTAAAAGCGGCTGCTAGTGTTAGCTTGCCAGCAAAAAGTAAATCTAAAGTAAAGCATGAAGAGAAGAAGAAAATAACCCCTGACAAGAAAGTTACGAAAATATCTCTTAGATCCCAAAAGACATCTACTGCCAAGATGATGCCTTTACGGCAAGTCCCGGGAATACCCGTAAGAAATGAGGACAATGAGGTGGTACCGGGGCCCCTAAACTATGTGTATGTCCCCTTCTCCACTACTGATTTGTTGAATTGGAGGACACATTATGCCTCCTATACCAATAAGCCCCAAGAACTTACAGAATTAGTGAATACTATTATGGAAACTCACCAACCAACATGGGCAGATTGCCGCCAGCTCCTGTCCACCTTATTTACTACAGAGGAGCGGACACGAATTAGAAAAGCAGCTATTGACTGGTTGGCAGATAACCCTGTAGCGCCAGGGGAAGGGGCAGAAAGAATAGATAATCGGGAAGCGGCCCAGAGAGAATTCCCGAATGAAGACCCCCGATGGGATCCAAATACAGAAAGAGGATCTAGAGCCCTAGCTCGTTTTCGCCAAGGCTTTATACAAGGTCTGAAAAAGGGGGGCCAGAAAGCTATGAATCTTTCCAAAGTAACTGAAGTTACCCAAGGCATAGATGAGAGCCCAGCAGTGTTTTATTTATTTATTTATTTAATTTATTTAACATTTTCTTCTATACCGCGCTATTAAAATCAGCGCGGTGTACATCGAACAAGAATACTGCAATGTATACAAATAACATTGAGTTTACAAAGAACAGGGAATTGAACATGGGAGAGAAAACAGGGAAATTAAATACGTATTAACTCGAACTATATACTTTTATGAAAGATTAACTGAAGCATATAGAATGTATACTCCCTATGATCCCGATGCACCAGGAAGCTTGTGCATGGTAAATTCTGCTTTTGTAAATCAATCACAACCAGATATTAGACATAAATTACAGAAATTAGAAGGGTTTGCAGGCATGAATGCAACTCAGTTATTGGAAGTCGCTCATAAAGTGTATGTGAATCGAGATAATGAAAGGCAGAGAGAATGTGATCGAAAGATGAAGAAGAAAGCTGATTTTTTGGCTGCGGCCATAGTTGAACAAAAAAGGGGAGGTATCCCTAGTCGACGGAGCAGAGGAAGGGGGCGGGGCTGAGGTGGAAGCCGGCCCCAGCTAGGCGTAAACCAATGTGCCTACTGCAGGGAGGAAGGACATTGGAGAGATGCATGCCCACAACTTGAAGACGCCCACCAAGATGACGAAAACAATTATCAATGGAGAGAAGAAAGATGAGGCCGTCCCCGAAACCACGGAGGAGCCAATCGAGAGCAATACCAGCAAGAAAGAGGAGAAGCCGTACAAGCATTGGCCACGACAGCCCATGATGAAGATGACGTGGATTAGGACAGACCGGGCTCTGAATTTGCTTTAAGTCTCCAGGAGCCTATGGTCGGAATACAAATAGGAGACCAAGTTATGAACTTTATGGTTGATACTGGAGCAGAACATTCAGTAGTAGACAAGAAAATAGCCCCATTCTCCACAAAAGCAGTCACCATTGTAGGAGCAACTGGTGCCAAAGCTACAAAACCTTTTCTTCAGAATCGCATATGCAGTCTAGGAGGACAGCAAATAACTCATCAATTCCTTTACATGTCTGAATGTCCAGTGCCATTACTGGGACGAGATATGTTAGCCAAGCTACAAGCCCAAATATCCTTTACCGAAAGAGGAGAAATGCAAATGACCGTGAATTCTCAAGCCAAGCCAGCAGGAATAATGCTGCTTACAGTTCCCCGAGAAGAAGAATGGAGATATTACAGTGATGAATCTGCCCAAGATACCTATTTTGAACAAACTTTGAAAAGCATTGATGCACCACCCGGAGTATGGGCAGAAGGCAGTCCTCCAGGCCTAGCCAAACATATAGCTCCAGTAATTGTAACTCTCAAACCTGGTGCTACACCAGTACATGTTAAGCAGTACCCTCTCCCAAGAGCTGCACTTGAAGGCATCCACCGCCACTTGCAAAGATTACTAGAACATGGCCTACTAAAAGTATGTCAATCCCCATGGAACACTCCACTTCTGCCAGTGAAAAAGCCTGGAACAGATGACTACCGCCCAGTACAAGATCTAAGAAGAGTGAATGAAGCAGTTGAAACCTTACACTCTTCTAGGACTGATACCTGCTGAAGCTACCCACTTCACTGTTCTGGATTTAAAAGATGCGTTCTTTTGCATAAGATTAGCCCCTGTAAGTCAGATATTATTTGCATTTGAATGGCAGGACCCTATCTCTGGAAGAGGGGGCCAACTTACTTGGACACGATTACCACAAGGATTCAAGAATTCACCTACCATCTTTAGTGCTGCACTGAATCAAGACCTTTCAAGCTATCCAGTGGCCCCGGGGAAGAGAGTGCTTCTCCAATACGTGGACGATCTGCTGATAGCTGCTGTATCAGAAAGTGAATGAATACAAGCCACTAAAGACCTCTTGCAGTTACTAGATGAAGCTGGATACAAAGTTTCCAGAGCAAAAACACAACTATGCCAAAAAGAAGTGAAATACTTGGGCTTTCGTATAACCCAAGGAAGCCGAAGATTAGGCAGAGAGAGAAAAGAAGCAGTATGCAGAATTCCAACCCCAACTACCAGAAAGCAAGTCAGAGCCTTTCTGGGAGCGGCAGGATATTGCCGAATTTGGATTCCCAACTTTGCTCAAATCGCCAAACCACTATATGAAGCCACAAAAGGAGAAGAAAAGTTGCCACTGGAGTGGGGACCTGAGCAGGATACAGCCTTCAAGACGTTAAAGGAAGAATTGATGTCATCACCAGCACTTGGACTACCAGATGTTCACAAGCCTTTCCACTTGTTTGTACATGAAGCACAAGGAAATGCCTTAGGCATGTTGACTCAAAAATTGGGAAATTGGGAACGACCTGTAGCATACCTATCGAAACAATTGGACACTGTGGCCAAAGGATGGCCACCTTTCCTGAGAGCAGTTGCAGCTACAGCATTGTTAGTGAGTGAAGCAGACAAGCTCACACTAGGACAGAATCTACGAGTCACTGTGCCACATGCAGTCCTTGCCCTTATGGAACAGAAAGCAAATCATTGGCTCACCAATTCCCGAATGTTGAAATATCAGAGTATGTTATGTAAAAACCCACAGATCCAATTGGAAGTGAGCCATGCCTTGAACCCCGCCACATTGATACCCATTAGTGAAGAACTCCCAGAACATGACTGTATAGAAGTCATGGAAACTGTATTCTCAAGCCGACCTGACCTGACAGATGTGCCCATAGACAATCCTGATCAAATCTATTACGTAGATGGGAGCAGTCTCATCATCAATGGACGACGCTGTGCCGGTTATGCAGTAGTCACTCAACATGAAGTCGTTGAATCATCAGCCCTTGCATCAGGCACATCAGCCCAGAAAGCAGAATTAATAGCACTTACTCGAGCATTACTGCTAGGTGCAAAACTTGTGTTAAATATATATACAGACTCTAAGTATGCCTTTACCACCCTACATGCCCATGGAGCTCTCTATAAAGAACGAGGGCTCATCACGTCCGGAGGAAAATCAGTCAAGTATGGCCCAGAGATACTAATGTTATTTGATGCAGTATGGGCCCCAACTCGTGTAGCTGTCATGCACTGTAGAGGACATCAAGCAGGAAAAGGAGAAATTGCTCGAGGAAATAGGTTTGCAGATGCCTCAGCACGACAAGCAGCCATGACAGGACAAATTACACCACAAGCCATGCCAATGCAGGCAGCATTGTTTCCAGTACCCTTGAACTTATGGACACCACGATATACCACCAAAGAATTAGATTACTACTGTAACAAGGAAGATGGAGTACTAAAAGATGGATGGATTGAGCTGCCACCAACAGAGGGCAGTCAACCCCCAGGACGAATAGTAATCCCTGAATTGTTATGCCCAGCTTTTGTCAAAGCCTTCCATGAAGCCACCCACTATGGAAAAAGTGCTATGGAAAAAGCACTCAGACCGCACTTCTGCATCACCATGCTAGCAGCCCTATCAGCTTCAGTAGCACGCCAGTGTCTAATTTGTGCCAAAAATAATGCCAAGCAAGGTCCCACACCAGCACCCTGAGTTCAGTCAGGAGGTGTAACCCCCATGCATCACCTGCAAATTGATTTTACTGAAATGCCAAAAGCCAATGGATATCACTACCTATTGGTATTAGTTTGTACTTTCTCTGGGTGGGTAGAAGCCTTCCCAACCAGAACTGAGAAAGCCCGAGAAGTCACCAAAGTTTTACTGAGAGAGATTGTCCCTAGATTTGGAATTCCAGCAGTAATAGGGTCAGACAATGGGCCCTCATTTGTTTCTCTGATTACTCAACAGTTAGCAAAAGCTTTGCAGATACAATGGAAGCTTCACACTGCATACAGACCCCAGAGTTCAGGGAAAGTTGAGCGAATGAATCGTACCTTAAAAGCCCAAATGTCTAAGCTTTGTCAGGAGACACGCCTGAAGTGGCCCCAAGTGCTCCCAATAGCTTTACTCAGAATACGCTCAGCTCCTGTAAAGTCAACAGGATTTTCCCCTTTTGAAGTTCTGTATGGTAAACCCCCACCAATAGTGCAGGGAATTAAAGGAAGTCTAGCCCAAATTGGTTCAGAAATAACCAGGCAAGAACTCCTTGCTCTTAGTTTTGTTCTGCAGACTCTCCATACGTGGATCCAAGACCAGTTGCCTATCAACTTGACGGAACCCTTGCAAACCTATCAGCCTGGTACCTCGGTGTGGATCAAAGATTGGAAGAAGACACCGCTGGAACCCCATTGGAAGGGACCATACACTGTCATCCTGTCTACCCCAACTGCAGTAAAGGTAGCAGAGATCGATTCCTGGATCCACCACAGCAGAGTCAAGCCTGCAGCTGATCCAGAACCTGAGCAGTGGACAGCAGAGCAGCATCCTGATGCACCTTTGCGAGTTACTCTGAGACGGCAACCAGCAGCTTAGACACTTTGTCACAGTGCCCTGCAGTAGCCAAGTCTTTCGAAGAGGATTGCTGTTTTCCATACAGCAAGAGTTTGTTTCAACGAACCTCATGTGTGTGATTTACACACTACTTTGATGCTTGATTGACCATATTTCAGAAGCCAACTGAAATTGATAAGTTGGTTAATGTGTGATGGACAATTTGAGAATCTTCAATCAACACTCAGCACCCGTTGAATTGCTTCATTAGCAAACGGGACGAAGAAAAGAACGTCGTGATCAAGATTTTCAAGCTGAGGATTCAGAAGAACTCCAATCAACATGTATCTTTATCTTTGCTTTGCCCTGGTTGCCTGTTTTGGAGGCTTTGAACTGACTCATGCCTTGCCTCCATGCACTGCTTGCATTACTTCTACTCGGACTGGACTAAAAGTAACTCAGACTTTGATTTATCACTCTTCCTATTCCTGCACTGGTAAAGTAACTCGGTGTATTTATAACACCACTGAACTGAATGTCTGTACCAAGGGTAAATCTAAAGTATGCTTCAATCCACATCAGAATCCATCCTATTATACCTTAGAAATGCGATGGAAAAATGCAGATGGACCCTTAATTAATGCCACACGTCAACTAACAGATCCTAGTAAAGATGCTATTTTATATTTTGATGCTTGTGAAGTAATCAACAGAGATAGTCGTTCTAAGTGTGCTGATTGGGAAAAAACATACTCGCAGAGTGGCAAATATATGTGTCCAGAAGGGTCCACTGAATGGGAAGCATGTACAGGAAAGAAAGTTTCAGCCAATGTATATAGTAAAGCTCCAGAATCAGATTACTTCTGCCCAAAGTGGGAATGTGTTTTTTATGCTACTTGGATTGGTATGGTATGAAATAAAGATAATCGAATGGCTACATTACGGAAACCATTACATATCAAAAACCTAGACAAATGTAAGAAAAATGCTTGCAATCCTTTAGAGTTAGTCATACAAAGACCTGAAAATTGGAAACAAGGATTCCGATTTGGTTTACGAATTGATGGAACTGGATCAGATCCAGGAACCATAGTACATATAAAATTAAATACACAAGCCCATAGATCATCCAAGCATCAAATCCACGACACATTCTATGAAATCATGCATGTAAATACGTTTGACATGCCCCATCCTTCCCAGAATTTATTTTTGGAATTAGCTGGAGCAGTAGTATCCAGTCTAAACATCTCAGATTGTTATTTTGTGGGGGGACACGAATGGGTGACCAATGGCCATGGGAAGCCCAAGAATTAAATTACTCAATGACTTACAATCAGACTGAAATACACAAGACTACCAGCGAATGGGTGTTAGCGCACACAATAGTTGGACGTCTTTGCTATGCCAGAACTGGACCCCAGTTCAAACAACAGGTAGGACAGCTGGTCTGTCTTAGCCAAAAGTTCTATAATGACACCACCAAAAAGACGTCTTGGTGGTCAGGAATTAAAGAACCTGAACCCCCTAACCCATTAGCCAGATTCCCTGAACTTGCTCACTTATGGACTAATCTTGCCAAACCTCATGCCTGGCAAGCCCCACCTGGCCTATATTGGATCTGTGGAAACAGAGCATATGCCCGACTCCCTACATACTGGGGAGGAGCATGTGTCTTAGGGACCATCAGACCTTCTTTCTTCCTTCTAAACACAGAACATGGAGAACAGTTAGGATACCCAGTGTACACTACTAATCACAGACATAAAAGAGCATTGAGACAGAAGAGAGCACCCCTCCAGATAGGCAAGTGGGAGAAGTGGCAGGGTGATGATTGGCCACCAGAAAGAATCATTGATTATTATGGGCCTGCCACCTGGAATGATGATGGTATGTGGGGTTATCGAACCCCAGTCTATATGATTAATCGTATTATCCGCTTACAAGCAGTAGTTGAAATAATAACCAATGAAACTAGCCAAGCTCTCACACTTTTAGCTAGACAAAGTACCCAAATGCGCACTGCTATATATCAGAATCGTTTAGCACTTGATTATTTGTTAGCAGCTGAAGGAGGAGTATGTGGTAAACTGAATTTAAACAATTGTTGCTTAAAAATAGATGATAAAGGTCAAGTAGTTGATGAAATTGCTGAAACTATGCGAAAACAAGCTTATGTGCCAGTACAGACTTGGCATTCACTAAAGTTTCCTAACTGGTTTGATAATCTTTTCTCATGGATAGGAGGACTTAAGACTTTCCTTATACTAATACTAATAGTTGTTGCTGTAATTTTCTTATTGCCATGCATAATCCCATGTTGTATGCGTTCTATTCATAGTGTTATTGAAAATACAGTTGAGCGGAAGACCGCAACTAAGATTATGGCCTTATACCAACTCAAACCTCCTATATATAGTCGGAATCCTCTGACCATAGTGTGGCAGGTGAAGGCCTGTGATCCACGGTGTCTGACATAAGCAGGCCAGCATGGCTAGCTTGACCTGTAAATGAAGCCTGTGGAGAGGCACATAGGAATTGCACATCCCCCAATATGCTGCTATTGTAGGATAGAACTCTGTAAGAGAACTAAACTAACTTAGGTAGGCAGAACTGAGAGATGGAAAAATACAAAAAAATGTGTTTAAAAGTTACTGATAAGAAAAAGTACATCTGCAAGGAATATAATTGGGAGTGCTGACAGATGAGTTGCAGAGCCCTGCTCCCCTGCATGCACAAATTGGCTATATGGCCTTGAGAGTGTGAAAGTAACAAGTTGATGAACTGACCATTGTAATTGGGACTAGAAGGGGGGTATGCAGGTGTCATGCCCACTGAAGGGACATAATTGGATAAACTTATCAGTACCGGGACCAATGGAAGGGGTACGGGAGGTACGGGAGAGTACCGGGACCAATGAAATGTTTTTCTATACCTAGAATGGAACAGAAGTCTATAAAAGTTGTTGTAATGCTTGAAATCTTTGCTCAGCCATTTTGAAATTGACTGGTTCGAGACTTGTGCACAAATAAATGATTTTGACCTTCTGAACAGACTCCTGGTATCATTGGTTTGTCTGCGCTTTGCTGCTACATATTCTTGGTGCGTTGGCCGGGAAGTTGTGGAATCAAAGTGTATATAGGGCAATATACCACGACTTTCCGCCTCTATAGGCTTGGTCCTGCCGGGATCGCGCCCTTCCGACGAGGGCTGCTCCCTGGCGCCACCGGTCCCTTGTATTGGAGGGAGCTGGTCGGACCTTGGCGGGTGCCGGGCCCGGTTCGAGCCAACGCCTCGAACCCGAGTGAGGGGAGTCCGAGGTCCAACTCATGCGCCTGCTTGGGAAGTTTGAGGACCGGATCCGGTGAGTATAGTTTTGATTTGGTGTCTAGACAGAAATAGAAAGAGCAGTACTGCCATTGGAACTTGGAATTTGGAATTTGTAATCTCGAGATATTGGGAATTGGTAAGAGAGCTTGATCACCTCTCAAGGAAGGGCCGAGTAACCCCGCATGGGAATTCGCCGGGTGAAACCCCCAGCCTTATTGTAATTGGGAAAAAGACTAGTCAGAATAGATAGAAACGAATGCATTCTGGGATACGTTGCTAGCATGATTGTGTGAACGAAGTGTGAATGAGAGGTCTGGCAGCACGGACCAAGTGAAGGCGGACCCCTGAGTAGCGCATTTCCTGACCGGGCGACCACGTTCAGGTCGCGAAAAGGGGGAAGCGATTGTCGTCTTGTCTTGTTATTTGTACTCCTTATACGTTTCCAGGGCCGTGAGGACCCCTTACCCACGGTCCGCCCTCCTTTTCCCTTTTGTCTGTTGTTGCGCGCACACATCGAAATGGGAGGGGCGGGGTCTACTAGAAACACTCCATTAGAATGTATGATCGCACATTTTAAAGAGGGATATTCAGGAGATTATGGTATTAAAATGACAGCAGCCCGTTTGCAGATTTTGTGTACTAGGGAGTGGCCCGATCTAGACCCCATCTGGCCCCGAGAGGGAACGTTTAATGTAGAGATTATTCAATCAATACACCGTAGAGTGCGGATAGCGCACCCCGATCAGTACCCCTATATAGATTCCTGGTTAAGTATTTGTGAAGATCCGCCCCCCTGGGCGCAGCGCTGTTATGAGGAACAGTGCAGGATAAGGTTAGCGAAAACAGATTCTAGACAGAAAACGGAACAGCCTAGAATGAAAGAGCAGGATAAGAAGTCCAGAAGAAGCCCATCCTGGTAGATCCTGATTCCCCAGAGATAATTCTCAGACAGCCCCGAACCCCAGGTCCAATAAGAGTAGCCCGGCGTCCTGCCCCAGAACCCCAGAGACGGCCGGAGCGGGAGCGGGACCCAACCCCTGATCCCACCTCCTGGAGGGCAAAGAGAGGGATCAGCTGAAGAAGAGGATGCTATAAAAAGCGAGTCAGAAGTAGAGGTAGAAGAGGAAGAAAAAGAGAATGCCCCAAAGTGAAGATGACAGTGTACAAGCGGTTGCTAGTGCCAGCGCCAGCAAAAGATACACCCAAAGTGAAACCTGTCGAGAAAAAGCAAAGTGACCCCTTCGAAGACAATTACAAAAAACAGTCCTTAGATCCCAAAAGCCACCTACGGCCAGAATGCTGCCTTTACGGCAAGTCCCGGGAGTGCCCGTAAAGAATGATAATGATGAAGTGGTAGCGGGACCCCTAACTTATGTGTATATCCCTTTCTCTACAACTGATTTATTAAATTGGAGGTCGCATTATGCCTCCTATACTAGTAAGCCCCAGGAGCTGACAGAATTAGTAACTACTATTATGGAAACTCACCAACCCACTTGGCCAGATTGCCGCCAGCTCCTGACCACCCTATTCACGACAGAAGAACGAGCAAGAATTAGAAAAGCAGCTATTGAGTGGATGGCAGATAACCCTGTAGCTCCGAGACAGGGGCAGAGTATAATAGACCGTCGGGAAGCAGCTCAGAGAGAATTCCCGAATGAAGACCCCCATTGGGATCCAAATACAGATGAAGGATCCACAGCCCTAGCCCGTTTTCGCCAAGGCTTTTTACAAGGCCTGAAAAGGGGGGGCCAGAAAGCTATGAACCTTTCCAAAGTTGCAGGAGTTATCCAAGGTATAGATGAGAGCCCAGCAGATTTTCATGAAAGATTAACTGAAGCATACAGAATGTATACTCCCTATGATCCCGAGGCACCAGGAAGTTTATGTATGGTGAATTCTGCTTTTGTAAACCAGTCTCAACCAGACATTAGACGTAAATTACAGAAATTAGAAGGGTTTGCGGGCATGAATGCAACACAGTTACTGGAAGTCGCTCATAAAGTGTATGTGAATCGTGATAATGAAAGACAGAGAGAATGTGATAGAAAGATGAAGAAGAAAGCTGATTTTTTGGCTGCGGCCATAGTTGAACAGAAAAGGGGAGGTGTCCCTAGTCGACGGAGCAGAGGAAGAGGGCGGGGTCAAGGCGGAGGCCGGACCCAGAAGCTAGGCGTGAACCAATGCGCCTACTGCAGAGAGGAAGGACATTGGAGAGATACGTGCCCGCAACTCGAAGACGCCCAGCAAGATGACGACAGCAGTCATCAGTGGCGAGAAGAAAGATGAGGCTATCCCCGAAACCGAGGAGGAGCCAATCGAGAACAATTCCAGCGAGAGAGGAGGAGGAGGAGCCATTCAAGCATTGGCCACAATGACCCATGATGAAAATGACGTGGATTAGGACAGACCGGGCTCCCAGTTTGCTTTAGGTCTCCAGGAGCCTATGGTCGGAATACAAATAGGAGACCAAATTATGGACTTTATGGTTGATACTGGAGCACAACATTCAGTAATAGACAAAAAGATAGCCCCATTCTCTACAAAAGCAGTCACCATTATAGGAGCAACTGGTGCCAAAGCCACAAAATCTTTTCTTCAAAATCGAATATGCAGTCTAGGAGGACAGCAAATAACTCATCAATTCCTTTACATGCCCGAATGTCCAGTGCCATTACTGGGACGAGATATGTTAGCCAAGCTTCAAGCACAAATATCCTTCTCTGAACAAGGAGAAATGCAAATGACAGTAAATCCCCAAGCCAAACCAGCAGGAATAATGCTGCTGACAGTTCCCCGAGAAGAAGAATGGAGGTATTACGTTGATGACTCCATCCAAGACACCTATTTTGAACAAACTTTAAAGAACATCGATGCACCACCTGGAGTATGGGCAGAAGGCAGTCCCCCAGGCCTAGCCAAGCATATAGCTCCAGTGATTGTAACCCTTAAGCCTAGTGCTACACCAGTGCACGTCAAACAGTACCCTCTCCCAAGAGCTGCAATTGAAGGCATTCATCGCCACCTACAAAGATTGCTCGAGTATGGCCTACTAAAAGTATGTCAATCCCCATGGAACACTCCACTTTTGCCAGTAAAGAAACCTGGGACAGATGATTACCGCCCAGTACAAGACTTAAGGAGAGTAAATGATGCAGTCGAAACTATACATCCAGTTGTACCCAATCCTTACACTCTTCTAGGACTGATACCTGCTGAAGCTACCCATTTCACTGTACTGGATTTGAAAGATGCATTCTTTTGCATAAGATTAGCCCCTGTAAGCCAAATATTGTTTGCATTCGAATGGCAGGACCCCCATCTCTGGAAGAGGGGGCCAGCTCACCTGGACAAGATTACCCCAAGGATTTAAGAATTCACCTACCATCTTTAGTGCTGCACTGAATCAAGACCTTTCAAGCTATCCAGTAGCCCCGGGGAAGAGAGTGCTTCTCCAATACGTGGATGATCTGTTGATAGCTGCCATATCAGAAAGTGAATGCATACTAGCCACCAAAGACCTCTTGCAGTTACTAGATGAAGCTGGATACAAAGTTTCCAGAGCCAAAGCACAGCTATGCCAAAAAGAAGTGAAATACTTGGGTTTTCGTATAACCCAAGGAAGCCGAAGATTGGGCAGAGAAAGAAAAGAAGCAGTATGCAGAATTCCAACTCCAACAACCAGAAAGCAAGTCAGAGCCTTTCTGGGAGCGGCAGGATATTGCCGAATCTGGATACCCAACTTTGCCCAAATTGCCAAACCACTGTATGAAGCCACAAAAGGAGAAGAGAAGTCGCCACTGGAGTGGGGACTTGAGCAGGATACAGCCTTCAAGAAATTAAAGGAAGAATTGATGTCATCACCAGCACTTGGACTACCAGATGTCCACAAACCTTTCCACTTGTTTGTACATGAAGCACAGGGAAATGCCTTAGGCATGTTGACTCAGAATTTGGGAAATTGGGAGCGACCTGTAGCATACCTATCGAAACAATTGGACCCTGTGGCCAAAGGATGGCCACCATGCCTGAGAGCAGTTGCAGCTACAGCGCTACTAGTGAGCGAAGCAGACAAGCTGACACTAGGACAGAACATACGAGTCACTGTGCCACATGCAGTCCTTGCCCTTATGGAACAAAAAGCAAATTATTGGCTCACCAATTCCCGAATGTTGAAGTACCAGAGCATGTTATGTGAAAACCCACAGATACAACTGGAAGTGAGTCATGCCTTGAACCCAGCTGCCTTGATACCCATCAGTGAAGAACTCCCAGAACATGACTGTATCGAAGTCATGGAAACTGTGTTCTCCAGTCGACCTGACTTGACAGATGTGCCCATAGACAATCCTGACCAGATCTATTACGTTGATGGGAGCAGTCTCATCCTTGATGGACGACGCTGTGCCGGATATGCAGTCGTCACTCAACACGAAGTAGTTGAATCATCAGCTCTAGCCTCAGGCACATCAGCCCAGAAAGCCGAATTGATAGCACTCACCAGAGCATTGCTGTTAGGAGAAAAACTTGTGTTAAATGTATATACAGATTCCAAATATGCTTTCACTACCTTGCATGCCCATGGAGCTCTCTATAAAGAAAGAGGACTCATCACATCCGGAGGAAAATCAGTCAAATATGGTCCCGAGATATTGATGTTACTTGATGCAGTTTGGGCCCCAACACGTGTAGCTGTCATGCATTGCAGAGGACACCAAACAGGAAAAGGAGAAGTTGCCCGAGGAAATAGATTTGCAGATGCCTCAGCACGACAAGCAGCTATGACAGGACAGATTGCCCCACAAGCTATGCCAATGCAAGCAGCATTGTTTCCAGTACCTTTGAATTTATGGACACCACGATATACCACCAAAGAATTGGATTACTACTGTAACAAAGAAGATGGAGTACTGAAAGATGGATGGATTGAGCTGCCACCAGAAGAGGGCAGTCAACCTCCTGGACGAATAGTAATTCCTGAATTGTTAGGACCATCCTTTGTCAAAGCTTTCCACGAAGCTACCCACTATGGGAAGAGTGCTATGGAAAAAGCACTCAGACCACATTTCTACATCCCTCTGATGACAACCATATCAGCCTCAGTAGCACGTCAATGTCTAACCTGTGCCAAAAATAATGCCAAGCAAGGCCTTATAACGGCACCCCGAGTTCAGTCAGGAGGTGTCACCCCCATGCACAACCTCCAAATTGATTTCACCGAAATGCCAAAAGCCAACGGATACCATTACCTATTAGTGTTAGTCTGTACTTTCTCTGGGTGGGTAGAAGCCTTCCCAACCAGAACTGAGAAAGCCCGAGAAGTCACCAAAGTCTTAATGAGAGAGATTGTCCCTAGGTTCGGAATCCCAGCAGTAATAGGGTCAGACAATGGACCCTCATTTGTCTCCCAAGTTACTCAGCAGTTAGCAAAAGCTTTGCAGATACAATGGAAACTCCACACTGCATACAGACCCCAGAGTTCAGGGAAAGTTGAGCGAATGAATCGTACCCTAAAAGCCCAAATGTCCAAGCTTTGTCAGGAGACACACTTGAAGTGGCCCCAAGTGCTCCCAATAGCTTTACTCAGAATACGCTCAGCTCCTGTAAAGTCAACAGGATTTTCCCCTTTTGAAGTTTTGTATGGTAAACCCCCACCAATAGTGCAGGGAGTCAAAGGAAGTTTAGCCCAGATTGGTTCAGAAGTAACCAGACAAGAACTCCTAGCTCTTAGTTTTGTTCTGCAGACTCTCCATACGTGGATCCAAGACCAGTTGCCTATCAACTTGACGGAACCCTTGCATCCCTATCAGCCTGGTACTTCGGTGTGGATCAAAGATTGGAAGAAGACACCGTTGGAACCCCATTGGAAGGGACCGTACACCGTCATCCTGTCTACCCCAACTGCAGTAAAGGTAGCCGAGATCGACGCCTGGATCCACCACAGCAGAGTCAAGCCCGCCGCTGATCCTGAACCAGAGCAGTGGACAGCAGAACAGCATCTTGATGCACCCTTGCGAGTTACTCTGAGACGGCAACCAGCAGCTTAGACACTTCATCACAAGTGCTTTGCAGTAGCCAAGTCTTTCGAAGAGGATTGCTGTTTTCCATGCAGCAACAGTTTTGTTTCAACGAACCCAATTTGCGTGTGATTTGACACACTACTTTGAGACTACATTGACTAAGCCAGACTTCACAAGCCAACTGAAATTGCTAATAAGTTGGTTAATGTGTACTGGACAACTTGAGGATCTTCAATCAACACTCAGCACCCGTTGAATTGCTTCATTAGCAAACGGGACGAAGAATAAAAGACCATCGTGATCAAGATCAGCAAGCTGAGGATTCAGAAGAACTCCAATCAACATCAACATGCATCTTTACTTTTGCTTTGCCTTGGTTGCCTTTTTTGGAGGTTTTGAACTGACTTATGCTCTACCTCCATGCACTGCCTGCATTACTTCTACTAGAACTGGACTGAAAGTAACTCAGACTTTGCTTTATCATTCTTACTATACCTGCAAGGGAACAGTGACTCGGTGTATCTATAACACCACTGAACTAAATGTTTGCACTCATGGCAAAATCAAAGCATGCTATAATCCGCATCAGAATCCATCCTATTACACGTTGGAAATAAGATGGAAGGATGCAGATGGACCTATACTAGCTGCTACACCACCACTTAAGGACATTACTAAACCCGCTGTTTTAAACTTTGATGCATGTAATGCCATTAATAGAGATAGTTATTCCACCTGTGGTACATGGGAGAAAGCGTATCAAAATGACCATAAGTATATGTGTCCAGAAGGTGCCACAAATTGGTGGAAGTGTACAGGTAAAACGGGATCAGGCTATAGTACTGCACCAGCGGCAGACTACTATTGCCCGTATTGGGGATGTGTTTTTTATGCTACCTGGAATACTGGTATAACTGATGAGAAAATAGATAAACGAATGGCTACTTTAACCAAGCCAACCACAAATGATAAAT
This sequence comes from Ichthyophis bannanicus, assembly GCA_033557465.1. Classification (NCBI taxonomy): domain Eukaryota; kingdom Metazoa; phylum Chordata; class Amphibia; order Gymnophiona; family Ichthyophiidae; genus Ichthyophis; species Ichthyophis bannanicus. Next base: position 26,612,853 of record CM066035.1, read on the forward strand.
GTCAGAAAGATGCTTGCAACCCCTTACACTTACGTATACACAATCCCTATGCTTGGAAACAAGGATACAAGTTTGGTTTACGTATTGCTGGAGGGGCAATAGATCCAGGAACCATTGTGTATATCAGATTGAATACCCAAGCCCACAAGTCATCTAAATATCATATCCATAATACCTTTTATGAAGCCATGCATGTAAATAAGTTTGAGATCCCTCATCCTTCGCAGAATTTATTTTTAGAATTAGCCGGAGCAGTAGTATCTAGTCTTAAGATCTCAGATTGCTATTTCTGTGGTGGGACCCAAATGGGAGATCAATGGCCATGGGAAGCCCAAGAATTGAATTATTCTTTAGTTTACAATCAGACTGAATTACACAAGACTACCAGTGAGTGGGTGTTAGCGCACTCAATCGTTGGACGTCTTTGCTATGCCAGAACTGGACCCCAGTTCACCCAGAAGGTAGGACAGCTGGTCTGTCTTAGCCAGAAGTACTATAATGCCACGACCAAAAAGACAGCATGGTGGTCAGGAATTAGACACCCTGAACCTCCTAACCCATTAGCCAGATTTCCTGAACTTGCTGGTTTATGGACTAACCTTGCCAAAGTCCAAGCCTGGCAAGCCCCACCTGGCCTATATTGGATCTGTGGAAACCGAGCATATGCACAACTCCCGCCACACTGGGGAGGAGCATGTGTCTTAGGAACCATCAGACCTTCTTTCTTTCTTTTGAACACTGAACATGGAGAACAATTAGGATACCCTGTTTACACTACCCACCGACACAAAAGAGCACTAAGACAGAAAAGAGAAGCCTTACAAATAGGCAAGTGGGAGAAGTGGCAAGGTGATGATTGGCCACCAGAAAGAATCATTGAGTATTATGGGCCTGCCACTTGGAATGATGATGGTATGTATGGTTATCATACTCCAATTTATATGATTAATCGTATTATTCGCTTACAAGCAGTAGTTGAAATAATAACCAATGAAACTAGTCATGCTCTTACGCTCTTAGCTAGACAAAGTACTCAGATGCGCACTGCTATATACCAGAACCGCTTAGCACTTGATTATTTGTTAGCAGCTGAAGGAGGAGTATGTGGTAAACTGAATTTAACTAATTGCTGTTTGAAAATAGATGATAAAGGTCAAGTAGTTGAAGAAATTGCTAAAGATATGCAAAGACATGCTTATGTGCCAGTACAGACTTGGCACTCATTGAAATTTCCTAACTGGTTTGCTAACCTCTTTTCATGGGTGGGAGGATTTAAGACTTTCATTGTTTTAGTACTAATCCTTGTTGCTGTTATTCTTTTATTACCATGTTTAATCCCATGTTGCATGCGTTCTATTCACAATGCTATTGATAGTACAGTAGAGCGGAAGACCGCCACTAAAATAATGGCTTTATACAAAGCCAGTCCTAGTCGAAATCCTTCAATCATGATGTGATTCTTCTAAAGGTGATTTAATTCTCACACCTTATTAAGTAATAGGGTGAGATTAATCAAAGGGGGGAATGTGGCAGGTGCAGGCCTGTGATCCACGGTGTCTGACATAAGCAGGCCAGCATGGCTAGCTTGACCTGTAAGTGAAGCCTGTGGAGAGGCCCATAGGATTGCACATCCCCCAATATGCTGCTATTGTAAGATAGAACTCAGTAAAAGTATTGAATTAGCTTAGGTAAGCAGAACTGAGAGATGGAAAAATACAGAAAAACATGTTTAAAAGTTACTGATAAGAAAAAGTACATCTGCAAGGAATATAATTGGGAGTGCTGACAGATGAGTTGCAGAGCCCTGCTCCTCTGCATGCACAAATTGGCTATATGGCCTTGAGAGTGTGAAAGTAACAAGTTGATGAACTGACCATTGTAATTGGGACTAGAAGGGGGGTATGCAGGTGTCATGCCCACAGAAGGGACATAATTGGATAAACTTATCAGTACCGGGACCAATGGAAGGGGTACGGGAGGTACGGGAGGTTACCGGGACCAATGAAATGTTTTGCTATACCTAGAATGGAACAGAAGTCTATAAAAGTTGTTGTAATGCTTGAAAACTTTGCTCAGCCATTTTGAAATTGACTGGTTCGAGACTTGTGCACAAATAAATGATTTGGACCTTCTGAACAGACTCCTGGTATCATTGGTTTGTCTGCGCTTTGCTGCTACAGAGAGGCCCATAGGAAGCACATCCCCCAATATGCTGCTATAGAATTAGAACTCAGAAAAGTATTGAATTTAGCTTAGACAAGCAGAACAGATGGAAAAATACAGAAAAATATGTTTAAAACTGCTGATAGAGAAGTTACAGAGCCCTGCTTTCCTACACGTACTAACTAGCCCAATAGCCTTGAAAGTAGGAAAGTAACAAGTTGGTGAACTGACCATTGTAATTGGGACTACAAGGGGGGTGAGCAGGTGCTCAGCCCACTCAAAGAACATAATTGGATAATCATATCAGTACCGGGACCAATAGAAGAGGTACGGGAGGTACGGGAGGTTACCGGGACCAATTAAATGTTTTTCTATACCTAGAATGGAGTAAAAATCTATAAAAGTTGTTGTATTGCCAGAGAACATTGCTCAACCATTTTGAATTTGATTCTGCTTGAGACTTGTGCACAAATAAATGATTTGGACCTTCTGAACAGACTCCTGGTATTATTGGTTTGTCTGCGCTCTGCTGCTACAATATGATCCATTACAGCCTTCACCGTGTGACATTCAGATAATCTGCTTGGCTATTTGTACAATGTCAGCTTGTTCTTGTTGCCTCCAACAAACTTTCAGGAGCTCAGTACTGGTGCTTGATTGCTGATGGTCATCTGCAGTAGCTCTGCAGAATGTGTCACTAATAAACATCTCAAGGCCTGGCTTATAAACAACACTGAGGTTGTAATAGTGCAATATTAGAAAATAACTCTCTGAAATCAGTTGGGTGCACACAATAGGGGCTTTTTGAAGATTGCTCTCAGTGGTTCGTAGTCAGTTTCTACTGTAATTATGTCTCAGCCGTAGAGATAATGATGAAAGGGTTGGCAGGCAAACATCTGTTTTTGATTTGTGCATAATTTTGCTCAGCTGGGGTTAGCACCCTAGATGCAAAAGCCACTGGTTGACCTTCTCACAACCGGCTTAGTGACATCATAATACCACACTGCAGGGGCATCTTTGATCAAGAGCTTCATTTCCCATATTATTTGGTCATGCCTTCGAAGCCAGTGCCAAACTGCATCCTTCTCCAGAAGTCTTCCCAGGGGCTCACATATTTCAGACAGATATAGTATGACATTTGCTAGGTAAGTTACAAGCCCAATGAAGCACAGCACAGGCAGTGGCACAGCCTAAGCTTTAATCATATTTATTTATTTTATCTGTTTATTTGTTTGGCTATATTTATATAACACTTTTCACAAAAGTAGATTGGTTTACAGAGAACTTGATTTTACAAAAAACGTTTACATTGAAACAGGTAACTTTGTACAATAAATAAGGAACAGGATGGCTAACTTAGATTAACTTTGTACAGGATGACAAACTATTTACATGTTCTTGTGAAATCTTGTCTTTCATGCGATACAGAAATGCTGTTCGGCTCGTGGGAGGGGAGGGGAGGGTTAGGAGGGTGTGGAGCTGAAATGGAAGGTGAATAGATGGGTCTTGAGGAGTTTACGGAAGGATAGGAGGTCTGTGATACTTCTTATGTGGGCAGGGAGAGAGTTCCAGGTAGTTGGTGGATAAAGTTCAAAGGATCTGACACGGGCTTGTTGGGTGCTTTTTGTTACGGCTTGGAGAGTAGTCAGCATGTTCATTGTGGAGGCTCTCCATGGTCTGTTTGAAAACTGTGATGTGATGATGGAGTGAAGGTGGGTGGATCATTGATGGTTCAGGGCTTTGTGGATCATTAGAAGGATTTTGTAGAAGATTCTGCTTTGTAGGGGAGCCAGTGGAGGTGCTTGAGGATGAGGGTGATGTGTTCACATTTGGCTGTTCCTGTGATGGTCCTTGCTGCTGTGTGGAGAACTCTTTGAAGAGGATGGAGTGTTGATTTTGGTAGTACGTGATATACTGAGTGGGGAATTGTGAGAGCTTGTAGAGCTGAGCAGAAGTCAGATGGGGTGAGGAGAGGGCGGAGATGTTGAAGGGTCCAGGTTTTGAAATACATTGATCTTGCTGTTTTCGCTATTTGAGTCTTTAGAGTAAGGTGGCTGTCTAGGGTGACTCCCGAGCACTTTACTTTCAGGTTTGATTTAGATTTCCGTGTTATTGAGGGTAATGGTGGAATGAAGGGGGGAGGGGCAAAGGATTCATTCCTGATGACAAGAGGAACTTCTATTTTCTTGAAGTTGAGGGACAGGTGATTTGTAGATAGCCATTGTGAGATGTCAAAGAAGCATTGCTGGAGTTCGTGATAGGATGGATTGTTGAGGTTGACTGGTGTGTAGAGCATAATGTCTTATGCATATATGTGATAATTTATCTTGTGTGTTTGGATGATGCTGCAGAGGTGTTGGTATAGATATTGAAGAGGAGAGCTGAGAGTATAGATCCTTGGGGTATACCTTGCATCTGCATATATGGTGCTGATGATATTGCTCCGAATCTTATCTGTTGAGTTCTGTTGTGGAGGTAATCTAGGAACCATCTTAGTACTGTGTCTTGTATTCTGATGGACTGGAGGTGCTGTGGGAGGGTGTTGTGATTGATGGTGTTGAAGGCAGCGGAAATGTTGAGGAATATGAGGATAAATCATTGGTGGACGTTTCGGGTTCCCTTTATGAGGTTGTTCAGGAGCAAGATTACGAGGATTTCCATTCCATGCTGAGGACAGAAACCATGCTGCTGAAGGTCGAGTAGGGCATGAGTGTCAAGGTAGTCTTGAAGCTGGGTTTGGGCCATTTTTTCTATTATTTTGGAGAGGAAAGGTAGGCTAGCGATGGGTCTGTAAGAAGAGTCAGATGGGTCGTGGTGAGATTTTTTCAGGAGAGGGCAAATTGAGGAGGTTTTTAGACAGGTTGGTAGGTAGCCATGTAGTAGGGAGCACTGTATGAGTTTTGCTAGGAATGGAGAAAGACCAGATTTGATAGTTTTAATCCAGCTGACTGGCCAAGGGTCGAGTGGGGAGGTGGAGATGTCATCAAAGCTGGTCCATGAGTACATTGGCTTGGTATGATGTGGAGGTGGATCAGATCCAGCTGAAGGTTGAGGATGGCAGGTAGAGAAGTAGTCTACTAATTGTTGAGGAGTGATGGGGCTGTTAGCTGAGTTGTTGGTGGGTGTTGATAAGGGTGAATTGTTCTCTTGGGCAGTTGAATGATCGGTGAATGAGCTTTGTGTGGTAGCTTTGCTTTGAGAGGTTGATAGCTCGGTTGTATTCTCTTAAGATGGTCATGTATTGGGTTTGGTCTGTGGGTAGCTGTGATTTCCTCCATCTGCATTGATGTTTCCTTAGTTTGGATGTGAGCTTTTGGAGGTCGGGGGTGTACCATGGGGTTTGTTTGTGAGCAGGGTTGAAAGACTGGGTCGAGGTTGGTGTAGAGGCTGCTTCACTGACGAGTTTGTTCAAGGTGTTGATAGCAGAATCTAGGTCTTGAGGTTCGATGGTGTGGACTGGGGAGAAGTGAACTAGAAATAAATCTTTGTGGAATTGTCTGAATTGCCTCTTGTGCAGTTTGGGAGGTGTAGAGAATTTGTGGGGGTTGTTGAGGGGCAGTTGGAAGGTTACAACCTTATGGTCAGTCCAGGGCACTGGGATGGTTTGAACTGGGGAAAGAGAGACAGCATGGGTAGGAGTGTTTCTGATGAATATGAGGTCAAGGGTGTTTCCTTTGTAGTGCGTGGGGGAGTTCACTATTTATGAGAAGTCCAGTGTTGTCAGTTGCTTCCATGAAGGCTGTCACTTGTTTAGATGGGGCTGATTGGAAGTTGAGGTCCGCTAGGAGGATGAGGTCCTTGTGTTTTGAGTTATTTTCGAGTGAAATGTGGATCAGGTCGGAGAGATCACTAGATGGTGCTGATGGAGAGTGATAGGCAAGGCAGATAGTGAGTTGTTTGTGATGATGAGAGTATCCAGGGTAGTGATGGAGTCTGCAGCTTTGTTGGTGAAGTTTAGGTTGGATTTGGTGAAGATGAGGATGCCACCTTTTTTATGGGTGTGTGAGGCAGGGGCAGCCCAAGGGGGGTGCGGGGCCATGTGGGGAGAGTCATTCTGGGACTTCATTTGCATAAGGAGCCTCATTTGCATAAATATTTGCAAAATGTGCTTTTAGTAAACATGCCTCTTAATGAGTGTCTGGATAAAGAAAGACTGCCATATTTCTAAATTAATATATTCCAGTGCCATCTGCCAGGCCCATTAGGAAGTATTATAAACACTGACCATTTAGAGCCCATAGCAAACCCACCGCATTATAACAGCACTACCAGGACTCACAAAGCACCAAACCCTACCTATCAAAAAGGCAACACTGTGAATATTAAGCCAATACATCTCAGAGAATACCAATACAGCTCACTGGGGGGGAAGAGAACAAGTAGGACTGTCAAATTTCTCCAGGGCCATGTGCCCATGAGGGGAGGGTTAGGACAGCTGTTATAGTTGGTGATTCGATCATTAGGCATGTAGATAGCTGGGTGGCTGGTGGACATGAGGATTGTCTGGTAACATGCCTGCCTGATGCGAAGGTAGAGGACCTCATGCACGGCCTAGATAGGATCTTAGATAGTGCTGGGGAGGAGTCTGCTGTCTTGGTACATGTCGGTACCAATGACATAGGAAAATGTGGTAGGGAAGTTCTGGAGGCTAAATTTAAGCTTTTAGGTAGGAAGTTGAAATCCAGAACTTCCAGGGTAGCGTTCTCCGAAATGCTTCCTGTTCCACGTGCAGGAACCAAAGGTTAGGCAGAGCTCCGGAGTCTCAATGCGTGGATGAGATGATGGTACAAGGACAAGGGGTTTGGATTTGTTAGGAACTGGGGAACATTCTGGGGAAAGGAGGGGCTCTTCCGAAGGGATGGGCTTCACCTTAACTGGATGGAACCAGACTGCTGGCATTAACCTTTAAAAAGGAGATAGAGAAGCTTTTAAACTAGAAAATAGGGGAAAGCCGACAGTCGCCCAAGAGCGCATGGTTCGAAAGAAGGTATCCTTGAAGAATACTACCGAAAGCAGTGAGGTTCCAAAAAAGTGTAAAGTAGCCCAAATGCCCTTGAGTATGGTGCAGACAGAGCGTAAAGATTCCAAATTACCCATGCCTACCAATAGCCAGATTGATATTAATAAAATACAGTCTCTGAAATGCTTGTATGCAAATGCTAGAAATCTAAACAATAAGATGATAGAGTTAGAATATATAGCACTAAACGAGAGGTTAGATATGATTGCAATGTCAGAGAAATGGTGGAAGGAGGATAACCAGTGGGACACTGTGATACCTGGATACAAACTATATCGTAATGATAGAACTGACCAAATTGGAGGAGGGGTTCCGCTCTATGTTAGAGAGGGCATTGAGTCAGAAAGGATTAAAGTTTTGCAGGAAACAAAATTTGCTGTAGAATCTCTATGGATTGAAATTCCATATATGAAGGGGAAGGTGATGGCAGTGGGGGTGTACTATCGACCGCCTGGCCAGAATGAACAAATGGATGATGAAATGCTTAAAGAGATCAAGGAAGCTAACAAAAGTTACAGCAGAGTAGTAATAATGGGTGATTTCAATTACCCCGGTATCGACTGGGTCAGTGTCACGGCAGGACATGCTAGGGAGATAAGTTTCTAGATGAAATAAATGACTGCTTCTTGGAGCTGCTGGTTCATGAACCGACCAGAGGGGAAGCCATACTGGACCTAGTCCTTAGTGTAACATCAGATCTGGTGCAAGAAATAAGGGTGTTGGGACCACTTGGCAGTAGTGATCATAGCATGATCATGTTTGATTTAATTAGTGGAGGAGGGATAGTAAAGAAATCCACAGTACTACCTTTTAACTTTCGAAAGGGAGACTATGATAAAATGAGGAATATAGTTAAGAAAAAATGAAAAGGAGCAGTTGCAAAGGTTAAAGACTTACATCAAGCTTGGGTATTGTTTAAAAATACTATCCTGGAAGCCCAGACCAGCTGTATTCCACGCATTAAGAAAAGTGGAAGAAAGTCCAAAAAACTGCCAGCATGGTTTAAAGGTGAGGTCAGAGAGGCCGTTGCTGCCAAAAAGACATCTTTCAGGAAATGGAAAAAAGAGCAAAATGACGAAAACTGGAAACAGCACAAGCACTGGCAAGTTAAATGCAAAGCATTGATAAGGCAGGCAAAGCGAGAATTTGGGAAGGAACTTGCTACGGAAGCAAAAACACGAAATAAAGACTTTTTCAAGTACATTCGTAGCAAACGGCCTGTGAGAGAGTCAATTGGACCATTAGATGATAGAGGGGTAAAAGGGGCGGTAAAAGGAGACAAGGCTATAGCGGAGAGACTGAATGAATTCTTTGCTTTGGTCTTTACTGAGGAAGATGTAGGGATGTTACCCAAGACTGAAGTGGTATTTAAAGGTGATACTGCAGAGGAATTGAGAGAAATATCGCTACACCGGGAAGATGTATTACAACTATTTGATAAACTGAATAGTAGCAAATCACCTGGACCGGATGGTGTACATCCAAGAGTGTTGAAAGAACTGAAATATGAGATTGCAGACCTGCTATTAGTAATCTGTGAACTTTCATTACAATCATCTGTAATACCTGAAGATTGGAGGATTGCCAATGTAATGCCAATTTTTAAAAAGGGTTCCAGTTGTGATCCGGAAAATTACAGACCGGTGACCCTGACATCAGTACTGGGGAAAATGGTAGAAACCATCATAAAGAACAAAATTACACAACATGTAGATAGTCATGGCCTAATGGGAGACAGCCAACATGGCTTTAGACAAGGAAGATCTTGTCTTACTAATCTGATATGTTTTTTTGAAGGTGTGAATAAACAGGTAGACAAAGGTGAGTCGGTTGATATAGTGTATCTGGACTTTCAGAAAGCCTTTGACAAGGTCCCTCATCAGAGACTTTTGGCAAAACTAAAAAGTCCTTAGTGGAACATAGGAGGCAGTGTACTATTGTGGATCGGGAACTGGTTAAAAGATAGAAAGCAGAGTGTAGGGTTAAACGGCCTATTTTCCCAATGGAAAAAAGTGAATAGTGGAGTACCCCAGGGATCTGTACTGGGTCCGCTACTTTTTGACATATTCATAAATGACCTGGAAAAGGGAATAACTAGTGAGGTTATCAAATTTGCAGACGACACAAAACTGTTTAAAGTTGTTAAAACCCAAGAGGACTGTGTAAAACTGCAGGAGGATCTGGATAAATTGGAAGACTGGGCATCCAAATGGCTGATGAAATTTAATGTGGACAAGTGCAAGTTATGCACCTAGGAAAGAACAACCCACACTATGGTTACACGATGCAAGGTTCCACATTTGGAACCACCACCCAGGAAAAAGATTTAGGAGTCATCGTGGATAACATGTTAAAACCCTCCACTTAGTGTGCAGCGGCAGCCAAGAAAGCAAATAGAATGCTAGGTATCATAAGGAAAGGAATGGAAAATAAAACAAAGGATATTATAATGCCTCTGTATTGTTCCATGGTACGACCGCACCTTGAATATTGTGTGCAATTCTGGTCGCCGTATCTTAAAAAGGATATAGCATTATTAGAAAAGGTACAGAGAAGAGCCACCAAAATGGTAATGGGGATGGAAGGCTATTCCTATGAAGAGAGGCTACAAAAGTTAGGGCTCTTTAACCTGGAAAAGAGACGGCTGAGGGGAAATATGATAGAGGTCTATAAATTTATGAATGGAGTGGAACAGATAAACGTAGATCAATTGTTTACGCTATCAGAATATAGAAAGACTAGGGGACATATAATGAAGCTACAGTGTAAACTATTTAAGACAAATAAGAGAAAATATTTTTTCACTCAATGTGTAATCAAACTCTGGAATTTGTTACCGGAGGATGTAGTAAGAGCTGTTAGTGTAGCTGGGTTTAAAAAAGGTTTGGACAAGTTCCTGGAGGAAAGATCCATAAACCATTATTAAAAAGGGACCCAGGATATCAATGCCTGACCCAATACAAGCATTGTGGAACCTGTGTCTTTTGGGAATACTGCTAGCTATGTATGACCTAGATTGGCCACTTTTGGAAACAGGATACTGGGCTTGATGGACCTTGGTCTGACCCAGTATGGCATATCTTATGTTCTTATGTTCTTATGTTCTAATAGAAACTACATGAACAGAATACCTCAGCTTGGTTACACATGCAGAACATAGACCATCACCACACAAAGAACAAGGGATCACAATTTAGAAATAGGAAGATAATAATTAAATTGGGAATCCCAAAAGCCAAACATGAAATGTACAACAACACTGGAGAAATAAAACTATAAATTAATTTCCTCTTGCACTAAACAAAAACGCAAAGATGTTGGCTATACACATTTCCCAAACCTGACATATTCCATTTAATAAATTCAAAATAAAAAGTAGTTTTCTACCTTTTGTATGGACATTTTATTTTTCACTTGCAATTGCTCCAGTCACTTTCTTATGGTTTCTTTGTGTCTTCTGCGAGCTGTCCATTTGTCCTTTCATCTCTCTTCTAGATTGTTTTCCATTCTCTCTCAATATCTGCTTTAACACACTGATCTTTCCCCTTTTGCTCTTTCCCCCATTTCTTTCGTTATTCCTTTATCATCCACTCAAATTTCACCCTTCCATTCTCAATCCCCACTTACTCTCCCAATACCTGGCCAATCGTAGATTTTTCTTCCCTCTCACACAAAATATCTTTTCCCCTCTCCATTCTCATTCCCCATCCCCTTCTAGTCCTCCCCCCAAATCAGCTCTCTTCTAGTTCTAGATCCACCCAGCATCTGCTCCCTTCTAGTCCCATTCCCCCATGCCCCCACATCAGCCCATTTCCAGTCCTAGCCCCCCATATGCTCCTTTCCAGTCCCATTCCAGCCCCCTATCAGCCCATTTCCAGCCAGCTCCCATCAGCCTACTTCCAGTCCTATTCTAGCCCCCATCAGCCCATTTCCAGTCCTATTCCCCCATCTGTCATTTCCAGTCCTATTCCAGCCCATCAACCCATTTCCAGTCTTAGCCCTTCCTATCAGCCCTATTCCAGCCCCCCATCAGCCCATCTCCAGTCCAAGTTCCCCCATCATCCAATTTCTAATCCTACCCCCCCCCCATCAGCCCATTTCCAGTCTAAGCTCCCCATCAGCCATTTCCAGTCCTATTCCAGCTCTCCATCAACCCATTTGCAGTCCAAGCAGCCCCATCAGCCAATTTCAAGCCTAAGCCCCCCATCAACCCATTTCTAGTCCCAGCTTACCCTCCCATCACAGCCCATTTCCAGTCCTAGCTCCCCCATCACAGTCCATTTCCAGTCCCAGGTTACTCTCCCATCACAGCCCATTTCCAGTCCAAGCTTCCACCCCATCACAGCCCATTTCCAGTCCTATTCCAGCCCCCATCAACCCATTTACAGTCCAACCACCCCCCTCATCAGCCCATTTTCAATCCTATTCCAGCTCCCCTTCAGCCCATTTCCAATCTAGCCCTCCCATCAGCCATTTCCAGTCAAAGCTTCCCCCTCATCAGCCCATTTCCAGTCCTAGTCCCCCCATCACAGTCCATTTCCAGTCCCAGCTTACCCTCCCATCACAGCCCATTCCAGTCCTAGCCCCCCCCAATCATAGCCCAAATCCAGTCCCAGCTTACCCTCCCATCACAGCCCATTTCCAGTCCAAGCTTCCCCCCATTACAGCCCATTTCCATTCCAAGCTTTCCCCCCATCACATCCCATATGTAGTCCAAGCTTCCCCCCATCACAGCCCATATGCAGCACAAGCTTCCACCCCGATCACAGCCCATTTTCAGTCCCAGCGCACCTGCCTGCTTGCCGAAGAGCCCCACAGCCATCTAAGGGGCTTCAAAGGGAGCCAGGAAAGTCCACACGAGGCCCGGCTCCCTCTGCACAGTTGCGAGCGTGAAGAGTGTTTTCTTTCATGCTGGCGGCTGTTTCAGTGAAGCGCGCTGAATGCTGGGAAAGGTTAAAGGTCATTTCCTGGCACGCGCGTGCTTCAGAGAAATGGCCACCAGCGTGAGGGAAAACACTCTTCACGCTGGTGGCTGTGCAGAGGGAGCCGGGGCCTTGTGCGGGCTTCCCCGGCTCCCTTGGAATCCATCCATCTGTGCGAGAATGAAGTTTGTGCGGCGCAAGGCACCCTGAAGCATGGGGCCCTGTGTGAACAAAATTCTCGCACAATGGATGGGCCGGCCCTGGTGTGAAGAGTAGAAGAGGCTGTAGTTTGGGGTCACAATTGGTTTAGGAAGATTGTGTCTGTTTTGGTGAGCCATGACTCTGTGATGCAGAGGATGTCCAAGTTGTGGGTGAAGAGGAGATCTCTTTTGGATGTAATTTTGTTCTTCGCCGAGCGTGCGTTGGTGAGGGTTTGCTAATGAGGAAGGGTAGTGTGTTATGTGTTGATATTGTAATGAGGTGTTTTGCATTGCAGGGGCAGTAGGGGGGTAGTTAGATATTATGTTGAGTGAGAAGAGTGGGTTATAGGTGATTAGGAAGGAGTGGGGGAGACGGGAGGGAGTGGGGGTTAGGGTAGGGACATAGGAGGGAGTTTGCAGTGGAAAAAAGAATAAGTAGGGCTAGCAGGGAGGAAATGAGGCCATATAGATGCAGCATGTTGAATGAGAGACTTGTTAGGTTATTGTTTGAGGTTTGAGGTGTGTTTGGCTTTTAATGTCTGGGGAAGAGGACCAGATTTTTCTTGGTAGCAGGGAGTAGAGGGGGGGGGGGGGCTTACCTTCTATTCTCTGTAGCTGGTGTCAATTGGGGCTTTGTGTGGTGAGGGTTGTCTCTTTGCATTGAGGTTTGTTTTGTTGCTTAACGTTACTTCAGTGCTTTAGTCTGGGTACAGCAGGAGATCTGTTCCATCAGATCTGTGGGCTGGATGGCTATTTGGTGGGTTGTTGGCCCATGCCTAAGGGCCACACCAAAGGGCTCTCTGGCGAGGCCCTCAGTCACGGACCCGCCTGGTATGGGCATGCCTGGAGGTGCAATGATTTAAAGTCCTGTGAGGTGAGGCCTGATTGGCCTTGGTGGTGGGGAGCGGGAAAGGGCTTCACCTACCTGCTCCCTTCCCCAATGGTGATCGGGGCTCCAATGCTGGTCTGGTGCCTGGAGGCATGAAGATTTAAATATTTGGTTCTGCTTTCAGGATCATGGAAGCAGACCTTCTTCACCATGAATTGTAATTTCTTTACACTAAGCTGTAGCTTCACCTGCCTGAAAAAATCCATAGGGCTAAGAGCTCTGAAAGGTTCCTAATTACCATGTAAGTCACCACTAACCTTCATGTCATCTGAGGGTGCCATGAGGTTGTAATGCTTTTGTTCTTCAGTATTATGGGAGAGCATGCAATCTTAAACTGATTAGTATTACTGTAAACTTTGCTATGCACTCCTAGTTCTGCGGTCCACCATACCCTAGAAACTAGCTCCATCATAAGCAGGAAAACAGCACTGTTTCAGAATCTTCTGACATCATGTTTCAGAGTTAAAAAATAAAGATAAAGTACATTAAAAAAACTATGATGTAGTAATCTGTGACTCCCATCTATCCTTTGAATACAAAGCTACTACCATGGTTCACCATTCCATTAATATTCTTTGATTTATCCAGTTAATTAAACCACTCTTTTCTTCACATACCCTGGTTCAAAGCCTTGTAATTTCACACCTTGACTATCATAATTCGGTCTACTATAAACTACAAACCTCTGACCTAAAAAAACTGCAAATGGTCCAGAATACAGCTTTTCAAATGGTCTCTAATGCCTCTAAAATGATCATGTAACTCCTCACTGGCTAACGTCCAGCCTGCCCCTAGCTTCCAAAGTTGCAGCTGTGTTAAGCATTAATATGGCCGCAGTAGCATTTGCTTTTGTTCCCACAGCTGTGCTATACTTAAACCAGGGACAGCTCAAGGGGTTGTACTACCCAGAGCTAACTTTTGCTTTTGCCCCCCTCCCTGCCCTTTTTGGTCCCAATCTTGCAGTGCAAGCTGCACAAACAGGGATTAATTTTGAGCCCACTGGCTTGTTGAATGTCACCCTCTCATTTAACTTAATCTGTATACGTGGTGTGACAAAAAAGAAGCAAGACTATGGCAGCCACATCCATGACTCAATGCCAATTGGCTAACCGCTTATGTCATTATGTTGTGGAACATCTCGTCACTATTCTGCTATAATATTTTTCATCTCTTTCACTCTGTTTTTCTTTTTTAGGTTTTTTGTAGCACATAGCTCCATCACTTTGTCACGCAACTGGAGGTGGCAGAAATATGGAGCAAAGAATCAACTTGAAATTTCTGGTTAAGTGGGAGAAGGGCCCAACTGAGTGTCTCCAACTTATCCAAACGTCTTATGGAGAAGATGCAATGTCAAGGCCACCAGTCTTCGAGTGGCACAAACACTTCAAGGCTGGCTGCAAGGAGGTGGAGGATGACCCCAAGTCAGGACGGCCTTCCACGACAAAGACGGCTGAGAACATTGACAGAGTGAACTAGCTGGTGTGGAGTGATTGCAGACTGACGGTGCGGATGATAGCTGAGGAGATGGGGATAGCTGAGGAGCTCAGCCTGAACAGGGAGTCAGTGTGGACCATCTTGGTGCAGGAGCTGGGAATGCGGAATGTGTGCTCCAAGATGGTGCCCAAGCTTTTATCGGACGACCAGAAGGAGCACCCCAACAATGTTTGTTGAGACTTGCTAGAGAAGATCAGAGAAGATCCAGAGGTCGTTGGCCAAGTCATCACAGGAGACGAGACTTGGGTCTTCCAGTACAACCCTGAAAGCAAGAGACAGAACCTGCATTGGAAGACTCAACTGTCACCCAGACGCAAGAAGGCGTGATTGTCCAAATCAAAGATCAAGGTCATGCTGATCTCATTCTTTGACCAGAAGGGAGTGGTCCATCATGAGTTTGTTCCTGAGGGTCAGACAGTCAACCAGCATTTCTACCAGCAGGTCCGCAATCACCTCCATAACCGGATTCAGCGTAGTAGGTGGGCTCTGTGGAGAGACAAGTCGTGGCTGCTCTACCACAGCAACGTACCCACATACACCGTGCTCAGTATGAGGCAGTTCTTGGCCAACAAACAGATCACAGCTCTCGACCACCCTCCTTATTCCCCAGATCTCACACCGTGTGACTTCTGGCTCTTCCCCAGGCTGAAGACTGTGCTCAAAGGAACTCATTTTGCCTCTAGAAGAGATCAAGGCCACTGTGACGAGGTTGCTGAGGGTCTTCAAGGAGGACTTTACCAGGTGCTTCCGTACGTGGCAGAAGCAAATGCAGAAGTGCATTATCTCTGGGGGGGATTACTCTGAAGTGGACAATGCATAATTTCTCTGTAGATTTTGTAATAAAACATTTATGGGACAGTTTCGTTTCTTTTTTGTCACACCTCGTATTCTGTGTCACTATTCATATAGATCCTGCACTGAATATATAGAGAGTGATGCATGGTCATTGTATTATTATCTGTTTAAGTTAGGCCTGATATTCCGCAGACCTAAACTAAACATATAATTTACCTGAATAGTGACTGAATATTGCCACTATCTAGATAATTTCCTAGCCTGCTCTTGCTCCTCCATTAACATCCCACAAGTAGAGAATATCTGGTCATGCTGCAATGGAAATGCCCCATGTTAACGGTATATATTTTGAAAATGCATGGTTAGGCTAATTATGCATTTTCCAGCAAGTGCCTAGTTGTCTTTGCATATGTCTGATAGGGCTTCTAATTATTCAATCAAATGGAACCCTCCCAGACTCACCAATAAAACTCTCCCAACAACAGATAGAGATCAGATGTAAGGTGTTTTACTTTACAACTCAATATACAAAAAAATTCTATTTGAATTCTAGTCTCACATCAATGACAACACCACTATCTCCCTCCATTGTTAGACATAATCAGCCCTGCAAATATTCTAGAATCCCAGTAACCTCCAGTTGGAAAAAGAGAACTATCGATTCCTAAATGTTAACAGATTCCCTTATCTTGGCTGCATATGGAAAATACAGACCATCCCTTAGTAAAGAATACGAAAGTATAAAATTTGAAACAAATATTTGAAATGGAAACCACTCCCTCCCCCTCCCCCAAACAAAGACTGAAGCGTGAAACACTGAGGAAAGATAAACAGAAATGCTTTTCCTCTTGCAATGAGCTATAAGAAATGCACATTTTCAAAGTTGACATATTTCATTCTCTAAAAATGGACCCACTTGTATCTTATCTTGTTACAAAGCCACTTTAAAATGAGAATCTGTGAGGCACTGGCTCAGGTCGCACCAGCATAGGGGCACAGGAAACCTGCCTCACTGGCTTGTGTCCAGCCTGTCTCCTGCCTCTGGAGCCGCAGCTATTTTAAGCATTAACACAGCTGCGGGAGCATTTGCTTTTTCTCCCTCAGCTGGGCTATACTCAAGCAGCTGGCACTGCAACATTTTTAACATGCCGGTGCTGGTGGTTTGAAGATAGCACAGCTGCAGGTACATTTAGGCCTGGACAGTACCTAGACCATAGGGCTGACCGCACCATCACCAGATGCCAGTGTGAATGTGCAGTATATTCTGAGAAGCTGCTCTGTAGCAACCCTGTTTATGGTGGGGGACCCTCAGAGTGGTCGCGTGCTGTGGTGCACACAGCATGAATACATATCCAAATGCACCATCAGAGGTCTCTAACACTGTGCACATCTGGAAGGACAGTTGATGGTGCATATAGGCCTGTATTGCTCATATGTTCACTGTTGCATGTTCTCTTCCTGATGGGTCCCTGTTATTGACATGCCATGTACTTGTAGGGGCCCATTTTGGTCTTTTCTGGCCCATACTTGGCATTGAAAATACTATTGGCAGCGATATCCACTGCAGGAATACCTAAGGTGTTCTGCAAATACAACATGTTTTGTAGTCAGGACAAACAACTCACATTCAACTTGCTGTTACAGTAGCCTTGGTGCACTTGGATAACCTTGTTCTAAGCATCCAACAGACAAGTGTAAAGTCTCCTTTGCACACACATACCTTTTTCAACAGTATTTATGTCTTGTTTGCATGGAAATAACACTGTCGGTGTTAGCATCAGCTTAGGAGATGTTCCTTTTTACCAGTGGAGGCGTGGCCGCACAGAGACAGGCAGCATCAGACATGTATAACATTTCAAAATATGGTGGGTGTGGGAACATCCAGACAGTTTACCCATGTCCGAGACACGGGGCTGACAGGATAGTGCTTGCACGTGCCCGCCGAACAGGTCTATCTCCCTGATTCTGGCCCTGTGGGCACATTCAGACCCACAGATGTGGAATTAGGTTCAAAGGGGGCCCATTTTTGATTTAGATGTGTCCGTGGGCCAGACATGCATGTTATGGAATCGGGCTCCACATGTATTAATTTAATTTAAGAGTCAGTGCTGACACATAAATTAACAAGGTGGCTCATAATCAGCCTATTTTTTAGGGAATCTGTTTATGGTTAACCCTATATAACAAGAAAATACAACTCATTGTACTTAATGAAACTGATATATTGATGATTCCAGCTGACCTGGACAGAGCTTCTTTCTCCACCACTGTCGTAGAATGATGAAAAAGAATGTATCACTCACTACATGCACAGACAAACTGCTTGTCAGAAGCAGGCTGGCTTCCTTATACCAGCAGTCTCATGGCCCTCATCCAGACCCCCACCTAGCCTCTCTTTCCCTTATATCTTGTTCTTTATTTCTCTTCTTGTGCACCTTTTTTTGTGTGTTTTATTATGTTTACTTAATTTTTTTTAAATCTTTTTTTCTTTGTCTATTCTTGCCTTTAGAACAGGTAACATGTAATCTCAATGTCTCTCAGCATACATAACTTTGAACTTGCCCAACAGATAAAGTTTAACATTCACAGAAGACTGGGAGGACAAGATGCCCTAAGAACAACCTGCAAACCAGAAAAAGAAGTCTAGTTACACTGGCATGTCATGGTTTGCATTTCTGACAGTCACCCCCTTTCAGATTGCTTCCAGATAGGATTGTTCCAAGCTAGAAATGCACCCTGTGTGACTTAAGAAATCTGCTGCCCCCCTTCCACCCAGCCACATTCTGTATCTCGCTCTTTTTGAGCTCCCTAGAAGTCCAGTGATGATATCAGTGCCTCCTTCTGTGCTTGCGTTCGTAGACCTGCTTCCTGATCATTCTAGTCTTCCTTGGTTCAGTGAAGATTGGATTAATACAAAAATTACGCTCATTTATAAATTATTTGCAAAAAGACCCTACTTATTTAGAGAAAGTACAGTATACTCTATTTCCCCAGTGTAGCTTTGAAACTTGCTTTTAACAGTGTTTTCAACACACATACAGTGCCTTGTGAAAGTATTCATCCCCTTGTTTTTTGTCCTGTTTTGTTGCATTACATATAACCTAGAATGAAAATGGAGGTTCATATGGATGTTAGGTAATGGAACTAACAATATAGTCCAAATTGGTGAAGTGAAATGACAATGAAATACCTTGTATACATAAAAAACAAGTAAAAACTGAAAAGTTGTGAATGCATATGTATTCATTCATTTTACTATGAAACCCCTAAATAAGATCTGGTCCAACCAAGTAACCTCAGAAGTCATATAATTAGTTGATTATGGTCCACATGTGTGCAATCAGTGTCACATGATCTGTCACAATGTGCCTGTTTAAATATACCTCTTCTGAAAGGCCCCTGTTTCTGCAACATCACTAAGCAAGTGACATGAAGACCAAGGAGCACTCCAAACAGATCTGAGACAAAGTTGTGGAGATCAGGGTTACATTATTAAAAAATATCACAAATTCTGAATATCCCATGGAGCATCATTAAATCCATTATAACAAAATAGAAAGAATATGGCTCCACTACAAACCTGACAAGAGAAGGCCACCCACCAAAACTCACAGACAGGGCAAGGAGGGCATTAATCAGAGATGCTACAAAGACACCAAGGATGACACTGAAGGAGCTACAAAGATCCACAGCAGAGATGGGAGTATCTGCCTGTAGGATCACTTTAGCCGTACACTCCACAGGGCTTTATGGAAGAGTGACCAGACAAAAAGCCATTGCTTAAAGAAACAAATAAGAAAACACGTATGGAGTTTGCACAACAGCTTGTGGAGGACCCCCAAACACATGGAAGAAGGTTCTCTGGTCAGATGAGACGGAAATTGAACTTTTTGAACATCTTGGGAAACGCCATGTGTGGTGCAAACCCAAAACTTCCCATCACCCCAAAAACACCATTCCCACAGTGAGACATGGTGGTGGCAGCATCATGTCTGTGGGGATGTTTTTCATTGGCTGGGACAGGAAAACTGGTCAGGATTGAAGGGATGATGGATGGCACTAAATACAGGGCACTTCTTGAGGAAAACCTGTTTCAATCTTCCAGAGATTTGAGACTGGGACGAAGGTTCATCTTCCAGCAGGACAATGACCCTAAACATACTGCTAAAGCTGGTTTAAAGCGAAACATTTGAATGTCTTGGAATGGCCCCCTCCAATCAAAGCCAAGGAGTAGCCTAGTGGTTAGAACACTGGCTTTATAACCAAGCAACCAGGGTTTGATTCCCACTAGCACTCCTTGTGGCTTTGGGCAAGTCACTTAACCCTCCATTGCCTCAGAAGAAAGGCCTGGCAATCTACTTCCAGTGACACTGCCAAAAAAACCCAGGAGCTTCTGGGTTGCCAGGAGTCAGGACTGACTTGAAGGCTTGCATTGCATTTGCAATCAAATCCCAGACCTCAATCCAATTGAGAATCTGTGGCATTATTTGAAGATTGCTGTACACCAACACAACCCATCTAACTTGAAGGAGTTGGAACAGTTTTGCCTTAACAAATGGGTGAAAATCTCAGTGGTTAGATATGCTAAGCTAATAGAGACACACCCACAAGAGACTTGCAGCTGTAATTGGAGCAAAAGGTGGCTTTGCAACGTATGGACTTTGGGGGTGAATACCTATGCACACTCCTGCTTTCAGGGTTTTTCTTTTGTCTTGATTTTTGTTTGTGTCACAATAAAGGATATTTTGTACCTTCAAAATTGTAACATGTTGTGTACATCACTTGGTGCTAGCCCCCAAAACTTCATTTTAATTCCAGGTTGTAATGTGACAAAACAGGACAAACACAGAGGGTATGAAGACTTTTGCAAGGTACCGTATCTACTCTACCACTTTGTTTATGAAAACAAGGAACTGTGGAGACAATTGTGCTATATACCACAGACAGGAGAACTAAGTCGTGGAACTTAACGGAGCACCTTAAGTTACAGGTTAGTTCTAAAGTTCAATAGGCTAAGGAGGAAAACAGCTTGCTCTGGGATTGTGTCAAAGTGTGCATCTCTTTCCTACAACCAGCATTAGCCATAGACTTTGTTTGATGCTGCCAGAAGTGCGATATTATTTCACCTTGCTGTCTTTGCAAGCACAGTGCAGAGATTTCATGGGTGAAAGGCAAGTAAAAGAGAAGTCAGCTTGCAAAACTGGAAGAGCTGGCAGGATGCAACCAGGAAGCAAACCTGTGGCATTATTTTCCTTTCTGTGAGGTGCTCTGATTCTTGTCCAAGACCAAGAAACTTCAAGTGCTTCTACAAACTGAAAGCTCGCCAGAAGTACTTTTGAACATCTTGTTATTTTTACCTCCTGCTGAAAGCCAAATGTTTACTTGTAGGCTGGGCATTGTGTGGATAATGTGTGGCTATTTATCTATAATGATACCTCAACAAAAATACTCTAAGGGAGATAAATTGTACTGCTGCACTAAAATATTTTTCTTTAGTTAATGTTTACTTTTACAATGGAGTAAATATAAAATGTAGATAAAAGGAAATCAGTGCAACCAGAATGCTAAAACTGTTATAAAGGACATTGATTCTCTTTCAGATTTTAAGAGAGATTTTTTTTTTCATTTTTTAGCCTAAAAAGATCATTTTCTGCCCTGTAGCCTTTCGTTAGTACAGTGAAGAGTTCCTCATTGAAGTGGATGTTAAATTATTTTCTTTTCCCGTTTACTTGCACCGTTATCGTTCTATTGCTCTGTATTATTGAGGCAGGCTGGTTCGACCACTGTGGTTTATATTTGCCATCATTTACTGTTTTATTCCATGGGTTCAGATTTATCACAGTGACCATTAGAGAGGAGCCTGCTCACTTAACTGGTTTCTGTTGTCCTTATTACTCTCCATTGTGACCTATCCCCAGTTGTTCACCAGAGCAGCCCCAGGCTAAACTCCCAGAATATATAAGAACTTGCTTTCAAAATAATTTCATTCTTTTTGTACCTGTGACAACTCTTTGAAAACAGTCCTCACAGGAACGCAAACCCTGCAGGTTTGTTGCCTGTATTATGTTTGCAATTACTGCATGTGTAAGCGTGTTCAAAGCAAGCAGAGAATGTATGTTTGCATAAAGGGTTCCTTCCCCTCTAAGAGACTGATTTTTATAAAGTCCCCTGTAGCTAGCATGCATTTTTCTGTATGCATTTCACACCAGTTTTATAAAGTCAAGTACGCATGTAGTTGACATTATGAAATAGGAGTGAAAGTGGTCAAGCACTCTTTTGCATGGTGAAAATGCCCACACCTAGATTTGTCAAGAAGAAATGCAAATTGCAACATATTATAATTTATAGATGTGCTTGTGTGTTCCCCCCACACTTTCCTCAAACTCCGCCCATGTGCATGCCCACAGTGAAAGTATGCACTATCAGCTTATACGCATACTTATAAGATCTTGAGTAGCTCAAAGAAGCATGTAAATGCCCAGTAATGAATGTAAGTCACTAAACTACTTGCATAGATGACATATAACAATACACAGCTCCTTATAAAATGACTCCATATGTACGTCCTTTAAGGAGGTATATCCACCTTTTCTGTTCCTATTTATAGTGCTAACATCAACCAGTCTTACGCACTGGATGGATTTTCATTGTGATGGGACACACGTTCCTGCCACTGCCACTGGGTGTTGAATTGGAAGAGAGCAGAACATGCTGAACGCACACAAGGATTTTTTTATTTTATTTATTTATTTATTCGAATTTGATATACCGCTCAGACCAAAAAGGCATTAGAGCGGTTTACAATACCACATCATTTAGTGAAAAAGAAAGGAACGCCAATTATAAGATAGGACAGAGCAGAGTAAAGAAACAGTCAAACAGATGAGAGGAGAGAGACATGGAACAGCACATTACAGCACATTACCCTGATAGATAAGCAGGACATCAAACTAGCCTCCAGACACCGACGCCACGGACCAACGCCTAAGGGATCACACATGTGAAGGCAAATTTTAGAAAGTACATGGAAATCAGAATTGAGACTTCGAAGTATCCATGATATCTTTCCAATAATACACATAAAACTGTATTTGCTTTACTTAAAGAGCCAGAAAGGCCATTTTACAAATCTATACATGGGATAAAACAACAGAGGCAACTCAGCAACCTACATATGTAAGTTGGTATTTTCGCAATTTACATATAGAAACATAGAAACATGATGGCAGAAGACGATCACATGGGCTGTCTAGTCTGCCCTTCCATATTATCTATAATAGTCCCTTTTTTCCTTTAGATATTGTCTTCATCTCCACTGGCAGACTATTCCAAGTATCTACCACTCTTTCCATAAAGAAATATTTCCGCATATTACTCCCAAGTCTATCCCCTTTCACCCTCATCCCATGTCCCCTCATAGCAGAGCTTGCCTTCAATTGAAAGAGACTCTCCTGTATATTTATGCCATGGAGGTATTTAAATGTCTCCATCATATTGCCCATACCTCCTTTCCTCTAAGGTATATATCAGTGATGGCTAACCTTTTTGAGCCCGAGTGCCCAAACTGCCGCACAAAACCAAAGAATTTCCTCAAAGTGCCAGCACGTCAATTAAAGCCTCATTTGCATAAGGTGCCTCATTTGCATAAATATTTGCATAATGTTACCATACACTAACTTTTAGTAAACATGCCTCTTAATGAGTATATGGATAAAGAAAGACTAAAAGGTTTCTACATTACTATAATCCAGTACCAACCGCCAGGCACATTAGGAACTACTACAAACGCTGCCCATTTAGAACCCATAGCAAACCTGCCGTATCCTAACAGCACTACCAGGACTCACAAAGCACCATACCCTAACTATCAAAAGGCAACACTGCAAATATTAAACCAATACATTTCAGAGAACAACAATACATGACCTACTGGGGAAAGAACAAGTGGCAATGTCAAATAGGAATTATATAAACAGAATACCTCAGCTCAGTTACACATGCAGAACAAACCATCACCAAACAAGGAATCACAATTTAGAAACAGGAAGACAATAATTAAACTGGGAACCCCAAAAGCCAAACTTGGAATATACAACAACACTGTAGAAATAAAACTATAAATTAATTTCCTCTTGTACTAAACAAAGCGCAAAAATTAATGATGCACATTTCCCAGAGCTGACATATTCCAGTTAATAAATTCAAAATAAAGAGATATTTTTCTACCTTTTGTGCATTTTTTTTCAGTTGCAATTGTTCCAGCCACTTTCTTCTGGTTTCTTCGTGTCTTCTGCTAACTCTCCATCTGCTGTCCATTTGTCCTTTCTTCTGTCTTGTTTTTTTTTCCATTCTCTCTCTACATCTGCTTTAACATACTAATCTTTCTCCTTTTGCTCTTTCCTCATTCCTATTTCATCTACTCAAAATTTACCCCTTCATCCTCAATCCCCACTTATTCTCCCAATACCCGGCCAATTGTAGATTTTTTATCCCTCCCACACAAAATATTTTTCCCCTCTCCATTTTACTCTCCCAGCCCCATCCCATTCTAATCCTCCCCCAACACCAGCTCCCTTCTAGTTCCAGCCTCACCCAGCATCCATTCACTCCTAGTCCCTGCATCAGCCCATTTCCAGTCCTAGCAGCCCCCAACCCATTTCCAGTCCTAGCAACCCCCAACCCAATACCAGTCCTAGCCCCCCCTCATCAACCCACTTCCAGTCCTAACCCCCCATCACCCCATTTTCAGTTTAAGCCCCCCCTATAACCCATTACCAGTCCTAACCCCCATCAGCCCACTTCCAGTCCTAACCCCCCATCAGCCCACTTCCAGTCCTAACCCCCATCAACCCATTTCCAGTCAGCCCCCCATAGCCCATTGCCAGTCCTAACCCCCCCCCATCAGCCCACATTCCATTACCAGTCCTAACCCCATCAACCCACCTCAAGTCCTAACCCCTCCCCATCAGCCCATTTCCTGTCCTAGCCCCCCCCATAGTCCATTATCAGTCCTAACCCCCCATAGCCCATTACCAGACAGCCCCCATCAGCCAACAGCCCATTACCAGTCTTAACCCCCCCATAGCCCATTGCCAGTCCTAACCCCCTCCATCAGCCCACAGCCCATTACCAGTCCTAACCCCATCAGCCCACCTCCAGTGTTAACCCCCATCAGCCCATTTCCAGTCCTAACCCCACCCAACAGCCCACCTCAAGTCCTAACCCCTCCCCATCAGCCCATTTCCTGTCCTAGCCCCCCATAGCCCATTACCAGTCCTAAGCCCCCATCAACCCACTTCCAGTCCTAATCCCATCAGCCCATATAGACTTAGCTCCCCCATAGCCCATAGCCCCCCATAGCCCATCACCACTCCTAACCTCCCCCAGCCCATCACCACTCCTAACCCCCCCATCAGCCCATTTCCTGTCCTAGCCCCCCATAGCCCAGTACCAGTCCTAGCCCCAACAGCCCACAGCCATTACCACTCCTAACCCCCCCAGCCCATCAGCAGTCCTAACCCCAATACAGCCAACAGCCATTACCACTCCTAACCCCTCCCATCCCATTACCACTCCTAACCCCCCCAGCCCATCACCACTCCTAACCCCCCCATCAGCCCATTTCCTGTCCTAGCCCCCCCCAGCCCATCACCAGTCCTAACCCCCCAACAGCCCACAGCCATTACCACTCCTAACCCCCCCAGCCCATCACCAGTCCTAACCCCCCAACAGCCCACAGCCATTACCACTCCTAACCCCCCCCAGCCCATCACCAGTCCTAACCCCCCCCCCAGCCATTACCACTCCTAACCCCCCCCAGCCCATCACCACTCCTAACCCCCCCCCCCAGCGAAATGTTTTTACAAAGAAAGCTGCCACTGCCGGGGCCGGGGCCGCCGCGGCAGAATCGAGTGTGCCGCGGGGTCCCCCCGCCCAGCAGAGCCTGCCCTCCGTCCCCGGTATCACCTCTCTGAGCTGCCTCCAGTCACACGCGCCGGCTGTCAGAGCGCGAGGGAAGAGTTTCTCCCTCGCTGCTCTGTTAAGCCCGCGGGGCTGATGGGAAGTTCCCACAGCCCCCGCGGGCTTAACAGAGCAGCGAGGGAGAAACTCCCCTCGCGCTCTGAAAGCCGGCGCGTGTGACTGGAGGCAGCTCAGAGAGGTGATACCGGGGACGGAGGGCAGGCTCTGCTGGGCGGGGGGGCCCCGCGGCACACTCGATTCTGCCGTGGCGGCCCCGGCCCCGGCAGCGGCAGCTTTTTTTTTTTTTTTTTTTTTAATGCCGCATATTTTGATTGCGGACCTTCCCGCGTGCCAGCTGCAAGGCCTTCGCGTGCCACAGCTGGCACGCGTGCCATAGGTTCGCCATCGCTGGTATATATATTAAGATCTTTAAGTCTGTCCTCACATGCTTCATAATGAAGACCTCTACCCTTTTTAGTAGCCACTCTCTGCACCAATTCCAACCTGCTTATATCGTTTTGAAGGTGCGGTCTCCAGAATTGCACACAATATTCCAAATAAGGTCGCACTAGAGACTTATACAGAGGCCACTCCTCCCTATACACCCAAGCATCCTTCTGGCTTTCACAGTCACCTTTTCTACCTGTTTAACTACTTTAAGATCATCAGACACAATTACACCCAGATCCAGCTCCTCTTTTATGGACAGAGGTACCTCACTCGATACACTGTATCGCACCTTTGGATTTTTGCAGCCCAAATGCTTGACTGCATTTTTTAGCAATAAATCTCAGCTGCCAAATTTTCAACCATTCTTCAAGCTTAGCTAGATCTCTCCTCATGTTATCTACTCCTTCCTGGGTGTCTACTCTATTGCAAACAAGCAAATCTTACCCAACAGCCCTTCTGCAATATCACTAACAAAGATGTTAAAAAGAATCGGTCCAAGGACAGATCCCTGGGTCACAGCACTGGTAACCTTCTCCTCAGGGTGAGCTCTGTTTACCTCTACCCCTTGTTGCCTTCCACTCCACTAATTTCTAACCTAGTCAGTAACTTTAGGGTCCATCCCTAGGGTGCTCAGTCTGTTACAAGTTGTCTGTGCGGAACGGTTTCAAAGGCTTTACTGAAATCTAAATACACCACATCTAGGCTCCCCCTCGGTCCAACTCCCTGGTCATCCAGTCAAAGAAATCAATCAGATCTTTCTGACAAGACCTGCCTCTCTCTGGTGAATCCATGCTGCCTCGGATC
This sequence comes from Ichthyophis bannanicus, assembly GCA_033557465.1. Taxonomy (NCBI): domain Eukaryota; kingdom Metazoa; phylum Chordata; class Amphibia; order Gymnophiona; family Ichthyophiidae; genus Ichthyophis; species Ichthyophis bannanicus. The sequence goes on from CM066035.1 coordinate 26,639,550, forward strand.
CTGCTATCAATGTCATCCTTACATCCGCTTTTGTGTAAAGAGACCACAGATACCTTTCTCCAATCTTATGTAACTTACATGTGTAAGTAGGTATTTTGCAAACCTACTTATTTAATGCCAGTTATCTAGAATCTGCTTTCTTTAAATAATTTCAGTTCAGATGAAAAAATAAACAGGTGATTAAGGAGAATAAACCCCATAATCCCTCCTGTAAAGATCTGGCCAACAAGAACACTTTAGAAAACCCGTATGTGTGCCTGGGAGCAGCTTTAAATCCTGACTTGGACAATTTTGGTCATACTCATCCAACTATCTTTCTAAGGCATGTGCACAACATACTTCCTGAAATTTTTATGTATTATGGAGATCACCTATAAATCTAGTCCTTTCCAAAATGGTATTTATGTGTGTAAGTAATGATTATCCATGTGGAAATTGCAAAGAAGGCTTCTAAAATAACCCCCTCAGTGTATTTAAATCACAGTGTCCTGTATTTGATTGTGCTGCATTTTGGTGCCGTTTATTGTAAATGGAAATGATATGCAGCTCAATAAACCAGAGTGTCCTGCGCTAGGACTATGCTACATACAGTGGAATCAAATTGCTAGGAAACCCCAGAGATTTCTTTTTGGGGTGAGAAAAGAAAGCAGCATTGAAAGGTATGCCATCAATAGCATGGTTTTGCAGTCAGTGGTAGCATGGTTTCAAGAGAAACAGCATCGTAATAAAAGAAGTTGTTGTATCCTGTCTGAGAAGCAGATATAAGTTAGGCTATTTTTTTATTTCTGGTTTAATTCTGGCAGAAATAAAGGTCAAGAATTGAGTTATAGCAAATATCTTTATGATGGGATAATAATATTTTTATGGCTAGTTTTCAAGGGTCACTATCCCTCTTCCAGGGTAGTGAAGAATAAGCCATAGGCGATGTTTCCAGAATATCAGGTTAATTACAGGTTGCATACAAAGGCGGTCAGGCGATGATTGCTTTGAAAGCTGATCAAAGTTGTAAGTAAAAGAATTTGTTTGCAGACAGATAACAGAGAGAGAGAAAAATAGTAACATTTGCTTACAGTAGGCCTATGTTTGGTAATGGGGAGACAATCAGTATCCCTATTATGGCTCTTGAATGGTTGAAATATAAAGTTTCTGGGTACCCATATTGACAAAGCTTGCCAGAATGAGGATTTTCTAAAGGGTGCAATCTTGTATGGGTGACATCCGGCATTTTAATGTAGGTCAACTTGATTTTTCCATGTAGACTGACGGAGAGTTCTCCCACTCATCAGATGGTGGATGAGCAACTAGATTTCTCTTATCACATACTCTTCTCCGCATCAAAGGAAATCTAAGGATAAGTGAATAATTTGAATTTGATTTAAACACCCCCAAAAAGGAACAGAGGTAAGTATAATATGGGTTTCCAACAAGTACCTTATCAATTTTAGCATACAAGAAAATCCATCTGAATCTTGGTTCCAACCTATTAACTTAGGTGCCCTGTGATTTTCTATTTCTTCACTCTTCTCCTGTCTTTTTTCCCTTCCTTCTCAAACTTCAGTTTACTATTCCCCTTCTCTCAACCTCACTCTTACCCTCTTCCCTTCCCTCTTATTGTCCACATCTGTCTCTTTCTTCCTCTGGCTTTTAACTATTCTCTTGTCTGTCACTACCATTGACTTTACTCACCTTCCTTCCAAACTTTCATCTAACTTTCTCTGACTCTTATTCCCTCACCAACTCTATCTTCTCCATCACTCAACTCTTTCTGGCAACCAGTCTGATTCTTCTATCTTTTTCCCTTAGCCCACTTCCCATATCCTCTCTTTTACTCCCCAGTCCCTCTTTCACAGTCCCCTCTTTTTACACTCCCTCTCAATTCCTTCCTAGCCCATCCTTTATACCATCTTTCCATCCTTCTCTTCAAATACTTCTCTCCCCGTCTTGCCTTCTTCCTCTATCTTTCACATTCACTCATTCCAGACACTATCCTCTCCTTCCCTCCAGACACTATTCTTCCCCTTTGCATCATTTCTTTCCTTTTCCCCTTTCACTCCATTTCCTTCTTTCCTCAGATATTCTTCCACTCCTTGGCACATGTTCCCTCCTTCCCTCCACTTGTATTCCCTTTTTGTACCATCCCCTTCTTCTCTCCAGGCAATGTTGTTCACATCTACACTCACACTCTCTCTCTCCTTCTCATTCACTCCTTTCCTCTACTTCCCCCCTTATCTTCCACTCTTTCTCTCTCTCTCTCTCTCTCTCTCTCTCTCTCTCTCTCTCTCCCTTTACTCTTCTCCTTCTGGCTCCCTCCATTTATAGAAACATAGAAAAATGTTGACAAACACTATATGGCCTATCCAGTCTGCCCATCCATACCAAATGCTAAGCTCTACAATTACCTCCCGTCCCTTAAAAACTCTCTGTGTGGGGTCATGTGCAAGATAGCAGTAGAAACATTTGTGGGTATGAAGCCCTGATATGCTTTCGGATGGGGAAAAGGAAGGGTTTAATCTTCTAAACCTGGAACAAGCGCACCATCACCTTTGAGAGCTGATCCTATGGATACCTTTATTTTGCTAGGGTGGTCATATTTGCCTCTGCAGAAGCCTTGCTGATGGCTGGGAGTGTAGTGGAGGCTGTATCCCAATCCTACAGGGGAACGATGCCTCCAGAGCCACCAGCAGGTGTGAGAGCTGAGCTGCTGGAGGGAACAGCATCTGATGATGATGCAAAGTGCTGTTTGGATGCCCAGATGGTGGGGCAGAAAAATGCTATGGGAACAGCAAAATCCACTGCTGCAAAGCAGAGCTCTGTGTGAGAGAGTGACGCGGGGAGCACGGTGGCTGGAAGTTGTCAAGAACAATAGCAACCAGAAGCGAACCTGGTAACCATGAGTTTTAATGTCCTCATTTTTAACTTATAATATGGGTGCTGATATGCCCCAACTCTCTGTTTTCAATATTGAAACATTCTGGGATGCAATTCAAGGATTAGAGCGATTCCTGACCAGACAGTTTCAAGCTCTGACCCATCAAATGATGCAGATATCACCTGAAACAAGATTCAGAAGAGTTTGGTTAATAATGAGAAGAAAGTCTTAAAACTGGATGCAAATGAAGCCCTACTGATGGACTATTTGATTTTACATAGGAAGTTTGAACAGATGGAAAATACAATTTGTAAGTGAACTTGCAAATTGTTAATATTTCTAAAACACTGACTGTTTCTGCATACAATATATTTAAAAGATGTCTTCTGGAAGTGGTAAAGATTCCAGAAGCCTTGTTGCCCCCTCCTCCACCCAAGAGATGGGCGGTTGCTGGAGGGCAACGCTCAGAGCCACCCAAAGATAGCCTGGAGCTTACAAATTTCTTTGAGACTCCAGGGCAAGAGAAAATTGTTCATTCCACTTTAATGCAATAATTGGTGCTAGATTGAGACAGACTGGCTTCTCAAGTTATACTTTAAGGTTCGAGGTTTCTTTTTGGACTGCAAAATGAGGATTTTTTCTGGATGTTTGTCAGGATACTCAGAAGAAGACAAAGCAAATTTCTTCTTTTGAGACACGGGTTCTACAGCTGGGAGCTACTTTTCTGTGATGTTTGATCTGTAAATTTATTATAGTGTACCAGGAAGCCAGATATATTTTTTGCAAACCCTCACAGCTGTCCACGCTGTTTCTTCTAAGGCCATTGTTCCCCTTCCTGGAATCCAGCTCTATGTTAAGTCTCAGGCATCGTAATGTTGTTGGTGACTGCTTTGGTTACTGCTAGCCATTGAATTTCCTATTTGTTTAATATGTTTTGTATTATTATCTCCATTTTGGAGCCTCCCTCTTCATCTTTCTTTGTGGCTTGTTTCAGGTCAGGTTTGGAAGATTTTCCCTTTCCTTTAGTTTTTTCTTTGAATTTATGTAATGTACTTTTGGAAGCCCACTTTTATTTCATCAGTAGCAAATGTTTTGTTTGTTATACATCTTAAAACTTAATAAACTATACATTTAAAACATCTTTTTTGCATGTTTCATGTTTTCTTGAATTCACATACTGTCCTTGTCTCATCCATCTCCTCTGGGAGGCCGCTCCATGATTCCACCATGCTTAGATTACGCCAGAATCTGTCCCCTTTCACCATCATCCATGCCCTATCATTCCAGAGCTTCCTTTCAATTGAAAGAGGCCTGCTTTCTGTGCCTTTATGCCATGTAGGTATTAAAATATTTCTGTTATATTTTCCCTCCACTGCTTTTCTACTAAAGGATACATACATATTGAGAAGTCTGTTTCCATATACTTTATGGCATAGAGTAGACCATTTCAGTAGCTGCTCTCTGCAACAATTCCATCCTGTTCATATCTTTTTGAGGTGCAGTTTCCAGAATTGCACACAACACTACAAAAGAGGTCTCATCAGAGATTTATATCAGCTCCTTCCTTCTGCAGGCCATTTCTCTCCCAGTGCACCCAACTATGCTTCTGGCTTTTGCCATTGCCTTTTCTATCTGTTTAGCTACCTTAAGCTCTTACCTCTTTTCACCCTTTCCTACAGAAGATATTCCCTCCATTCTTACTACTTTTCCCTTCTTGCTATCCCATTTCTCTGGCCCTCCCAATGCTAATCTTCTCAGGCTTCATCTTTTTACCTCTCACAGCTAGGGATAATCATGTGTTCCCATGCCAGTAGCAGGACAAGCATTGAATGGGATTTCATCTCCTGTTGCCATGGGGCCAGTTTCATCATAAGAGCTGGGTGCAGGGAAAAGCACTGATACCAGGATGGAGATTCGTTCTGCAATGCAAGTAGCAGTGGCAGGGAAGCTACAGAAATGAGGAAGTCTTTTTCCTAAGTCTCTTCCCTCATTGAGGTGGCCGGTGAGTAGCCCTGGTGTCCAAGTTAGCAAGTCATCATGGAGGAGCTGGGGTGCTGTTCAGCACCATTGTTCCAGGGCAGGAAGCGGGGATTATTGAAGGTGACATTAAAGTACACGGAGGAAATGATAGCCCTGAATAAAAGGTAGGGTTTAAGCAGCTGCTGCATCTCTTAGCCTTCACTCACCAAGTACCATCCAAGACAACATCTGGTGGATAAAGGATCTCCAGCTTTCCCTTATAATAACAGCAAAGTTTGTTCTTTCCTCTCAGAACACATTACCAAGACCCCTATCCACTATCTTATCAACTCCTGTCTAAACTATTGTAACTTGCTCCTCATTAGTCTCCCATTAATCATCCATCTCCCCTTCAATCTGTTCAAAACACAGCTGCATGGCTAATTTTGTGCCAGCGTCACTATGGTCATGTCATTGGCTCCCTATCCATTTCCATATTCAATTCAGACTTATCCTACTGACCTACAGATGCATTCATTCTGTGGCTCCTCACTACCTCTCCTCTCTTTTCGCTCCCTACTCTCCTTTTTGCCAACTCTACTCATCAAGCAAATCACTTTTATCTACACCCTTCACTTCTACTGCCAACTCCAGACTTCGTTATTTCCACCTTGATGTACTGTATTCTGAGTCAATACATCAGGCTCCATCTCTGGTCCTATTTAAATCCAGGCTAAAAACTCATCTCTTTCAGGCTGCTTTTGGATCCTGGCCCCCTTATTCCCCTACCTATAACCATGCGTATTTTAATAATTTCCCTCAAGAAAATCCCAGCCCCCTGTTTGTCTGTCTTTTCAGATTTAAGCTGTATGGGACAGGGGCTGTCTTTTATGTTTTTTTGTGCAGTGCTGCATATATTTATTTATTTATTTATTTATTTATTTACAATCTCTTATATACCGCACTATTCATCATCAGTGCGGTTTACATATAACAAAATGCTCAGTACAGTTAACACGTATGAGTTTACAGGTAACGGGGTACAAAACTTGGATAACCGGGGTAAAACTATTTACAAAACTTGCTACATAGGGTTATAAGAACAGAAGTTTCATAGAAACATAACCACCACTATGGGCTTGAGTATCAAATTTACCTATATACCTAATAGCGCTATTTAAATGATAAGTAGCAGGACCATACCAAGCTAGAAATGTGCCCGTGACTCACGATCCTGGCATTCCCCCTCCCCCTGCCATATACACGACCTCACACTTTTTGAGCTTCCTGGATGATATCAGTGTCCTCTTCTGTACCTGGGCCCTGTGCAGCCACACTGTTTGCAGAGCCCTTGTTATGGCCCTGATAAGTATTCAGACTAGTAGTAATCATTGCTGTACCCAGCTGCCGGCACTGATGGCTAATGCAAAGAGTAGTATTATGCATTTGTCCTGCAACATCTGTATCAGTCAGAATGCTACACACTCTTTTCCAGACAGCACAATGGTTGCAGCTGGAAAAGGCAGAGGCAGGGGTTGGCTGTAGGTATAGTGGAGATATGCCTGCTGCCTTGGTACAGGTAGGCTTTGCTGCACACTCAGGTGATGGATGATAGATATATCTCAGCCCAACTCCTAATGAAAATAAGGGCAATGATGGGGGGGCTGGCAGCTAGGCTGGAGAGACAACTACTGTATGTTTACAAGCTGTTTTCTAATACACATGGACAAGTACATGGTTAAGGCAGTGAAAGAGGATCCGATGCCCTGCACACTTACTGGACCTGGTCATTAGAATCTTCCTGGGCTTGCCGAACAATGGAAGCTACTGTTGAAGAAGGGCAGAAGAATAGAGTATGAAGGGTGGACATGAATTGCAGCAGAAGCAGAAAGCAGCAGAGGTATTTGTTCCCCAGCTCATTCAGGATGTTAGTGCAATGGGCAGCCATCTATCGGATGTCACTGGATACCCAGTATTGAAAACCCCCCTGAGGCATCAGGATTGGAGAAACATGACTCGGGCATTATAAGTCCTGAATTCTTTCAAGGATGTCTTGGAGAAACTGAGTCTATGAAGTGCCAGCGTGGGTGATATCATTCCGATACTGAATAAGTATCCTGGAGTTAGAGGATTTTCAACAGTGAAATAAATAGATTGACATCAGATGTTTTCATGCTGGTGGACTCCTTGCAGCTGGAAGTGCAAAAAAAGTTGAAATCTCTCATCAGAGGTTATGTGCATTGAGGCCTGTCTGTGTGGCCCACAAGTGAAAGGGAGTATCACCCTGCAGGGCAACACATTGATTTCCTGGAGGAATAAGCTGGCGAATAAGGTAAAAGAAAGGAAGGGCAGTGAGAATGCAGTAGGGCAAAGAATAGATATACCAGAAAGCAGCTATATTAGCGTGAGTAGCACCTTGTCAGTTAATACTAGTCACCTCGCCCTTGGCAACAACTGTAAGTGGCAGAGTCCAGCCTGCAACAGAGACCCTTGTTTGAATTTCAGTAAGATTAGGAAGGATTATCAGCACCGGCGGCTAGCACTGCTAACGCGGCTAGCCGCTGGCGCTGAAAGTTAAACCCGGATATTCAATGCTGGGGGTCTTAGCTGTCCCCAGTATTGAATATCCTGGTTTGCTGCATTGCTGCGAGACTAACCAGGCAGCGGCTCAATATCGTTGCTGCCTAGTTAGCTAAGCGGTGAAAGTTAGCCCAGGTTTTCCTTCGCCTCGCTTTCACCACTGGCCAGTTAGCGATGGATATTGCCTCCGCTCCGCTCCAAAATGCCCTGATGCTAACTGCTTTGTATCGGGACATGTAGCGGCGGCACCATGTAAATGCCTTTGAAAATGCCCTCCTTGGCAATTTGCAGAGCCCATCAAGATCATGACCACTGACTCATTAGGTTACTATGGGGATTATTTTGGAAGTCCTATTTGTGCCTTTGATGTCTGAAAACAGACATAGAGCCAGTTTAGAAGCCCTGGTCTATGGATGTCCAAATCTGAACAGTCAAAACATCTGTCAAAAAAAATTCACTACAAAATTAAAAACAATAAATACATATAAGTATTCAAATCTCTAAAGATCTCAAACAGCTTGATATCTGGCAATCAAGCCCAGTTTTAGGCTATTGGGCCAGCACAATATTAGATTACTATCAGTCCATGAAATTGGAGTATTAACAACAGCATACAACCTCTCCAAAAAATGCCAACTATCAAATGACATACAACAGCTCAGAATATTTTATCAGCTCAAAAGATTTTCTAACAATGAATATCAAATGTCAGAAATGCCGACCCAATATTGCATTTAGATGGTAATATTACTCATCTGCATCAGGGAGCGACCATGATAAGCAAGCCTCTCTTGCCGAGGTCTGTTCACACAGCTCACAGCATCACTTAAATGACATTTTAAAGATAGCTAAGCCACTCCCAGATGGAAACCCAACACTCATAAATTCCTCACAATCACACAGCCAGCCAATAAACTCATCCATATTTAATCAATGAACCTCATCATTGGAGCAATAAAAATCAAACCCAGCAGTCATTCATAAAACATCCACAATTTCATTCACAGAATCTCCAACCAAACAGCAGTCACTAGACCCAGCCAATCAGAAAACTGACTGAGTATAAACACTAATCCACTACACAGTCACATAAATCCATTACAACAACACTCCCCCCTTAATGAAATTCACCATTCATCCCATCATCTACCCATTATCTACCCAACAGTCAATTAGCAAACACCAGTCAGAGAAGAGACACCCCATTCATACAAACGACGGCCATTCTATTTCTTCATTCAATCCAGTAGGTTGAATCAAATGCAAACAAAACATCCACTCTGCATCTTTCCTATTAAGCATAAACAATCTGTCACCCTGTCTCCAGTCAAGGGTATACAGTCAATGATCCTCCATCGAGGATCATTAACTGTGTGCCTCTTAACAACCCAATAGTAAACTAAAAGAGCTGTCAATACAGAATTTACAATGCGGCTTTTATGTTCAGTAATTTGAAGATGCAGCTTATGCTTAGTGCGCCCGACATACAGAAGGGGACAAGGGCTTATAGAAGCATGTTGACAGAAAAAGACCACATGGCCTATCTAGTCTGCCCTTCCATATGAAATACTAAAGTCCCTTTTTACCTTTAGAGATTTTCTGTGTTTGTCCCATGCTATTTTGAATTCATATACTGTCCTCTTCTCTACTATCTCCACTGGGAGAATATTCCATCCATTTACTACTCTTTCCGTAAAGAAATATTTCCACATTTTACTCCTGAGTCTATCCCCTTTGACCTTCATCCCATGTCCCCTCACAGCAGAGCTCACTTTCAATCAAAAGAGGCTCTCCTCGTATGCTTTTAAGCCACTGACATATTTTTAAACATCTCTGTCATATCTTCTCTATCCTGCCTTTCCTCTAAGGTATACATATTAACATCTTTAGGTCTGTCCTCATATCCTTTATAATGAAGACCACTAACCAGAGACATACAGAGGAATTATCACCTCCTTTTTAATGCTTTTTTAATGCATTCCTCTCCCTATGAACCCAGGCATCCTTCTGGCTTTTGCCGTCACCTTTTCTACCTGTCTAGCCATGTTAAGATCATCAGAAACAATCGCACCCAGGTCCTGCTCTTCTTTCATGGACAGAAGTACTTCATCCCTATATTGTACCACTCCCTTGGATTTTTGCAGCCCAAATGTATGACCCTGCATTTTTTAGCATTAACTCATTTTGGACCAGCGTATGTTTTACATACATAAGGTTTCCATACTTACTACTCAACTGTTTACTAATTAATGGTTATAAGTTCAATGGAACTATGTTTAGCTATTATCGTTATGTCAAAAAGCGTTATATACAGATTTTTTATCTGAGATCTAGTTAGTTTAATAGGTATTCAAAGTTTGCTGATTTTGACGGTACTGGTGGCTCAACATAAAAAGATCACAAAAAATAGTAAGTAGCTTATAATGCTGTAATAGCTACTATTTTGCAAATAAAAGTATTTCTAGACTTTAGAAAATATGTTTAGATAATTGTAAGTTCCTTAGTGTCAGAGTTATTGGTGCATATATCGGCCTTGTATGTTTTTCATACGCTGGGCTAATATGTTGTTGAAACTAATTGCTGTCAAGCATTCTGTACTATGTGTTTCAATGGTGCATTGTCGACGCACTGCATCATACATGTTTTCACGTGTATCATATTCTGCCATCAGAATGAACTGTTGACAAATTATATTATATCATGATAAAGTGTTTTAAATGAAAACTGCATTTTCAATAGTATCATACAGTATGTTTATGTCAATGAATATAGGAACTGAATCCTATCTTTTCTGAAGACGGACAATATACTATATTGGACCAGTGTATGAAAAACATACACTATGTGAAACTTCTATTTTCTGCAAAGTTTTAATATTTTTTATTATTGCCAGTATTTCATAGCTGTTTGAGTGTAACAAATCTAATAAATCATCCAGAACAGAGAAAGAATATGTGAGCTGTCCAAAACGGGTTAAATCTCAGCTGCCAAATTCTTGACTATTCTTCAAGCTTAGCCAGATCTCTCCTCGTGTTATCTACTCCTTCCTGGGTATGTATTCTATTGCAGATATTGGTATCATCCAGAAAGAGGCAAACCTTACCCAACAGACCTTCCACAATATCACTAACAAAGATGTTTAAAAGAATCGGACTATGCGGAGATCCCTGCGGCACACCACTGGTAATCTCCTTCTCCTCAGAGTGAGCTTCATTCACCTGTACCCTTTGTCACCTCCCACTCAACCAATTTCTAACCAAGTCAGTCACTTTAGGGTCCATCCCTAGGGTGCTCACTTTGTTTATAAGTTGCCTGTGTGGAACAGTGTCAAAGGCATTCCTGAAATCTAAGTACACCACATCTAGGGTTCTCCCTTGGTCCAACTCCCTGATCACCCATTCAAAGAAATCAATCAAATTTGTCTGACAAGACTTGCCTCTGGTAAACCCATGCTGTCTTGGATCCTGCAGTCCATTGGACTCCAGAAACCTTACTATTCTCTCTTTCAGCAGTGTTTCCAATCATTTACTCATCACAGAGGTTAGACTAACCAGCCTGTAGTTTTCAAACTCATCCTTACTTACGCTTTTGTGTAAAGGGAACACATGTGCCTTGCTCCAGCCTTCTGGGACCACTCACGACTCCAAAGTAGCATTGAAAAGGTCAGTCAGTGAAGCCGCTAGAATGCCCCCAAGTTCCTTCAATATTCTTGGATGTACCCTTCGGGTCCCATCTCTTTGTCTAGTTTGGCTAGTTCATCATGAACACAGTATTCTGAAAATCGTTCAACCTCCCATGACTTCTGTTCCTATTTGTGGGTGTTTTCTGAGGCCCTGCCCCTGGCCCTTCATCTGTGAACACAGAACAGAAATATTTGTTAAGCAATTCCGCTTTATCCTCATTAATTTCTACATATTATTTTCCTTTACCCTTGAGTCTGACAATACCACTTTTGCACTTTCTTCTCTCACTAACAAATCTGAAAATGTCTTATCCCACCCATTTTATTGCAGAGGCAATTTCTTCTTCTTTTTGTATCCTTGCTTTCCTGACTACTTTGCTAGATGCTTGTCTTCCTCTTGCTGTGATCTCTTGTATTTTATGAAGACCACTCTCTTTTTTTTCACCTTTTCAGCTACTTATTTTGAGAACCATAGCAGCCTCCTTTTCCTTTTACATTTATTTACGTGTCTAACAAAAAGGCTTGCTGCCCTTAAAATATCCCCTTTCAGTTTTGCCCATTGCTATTCTGCATCCCCCAGCTCTTCGCATCCCGCTAATGACTCTTTGAGGTCTCATCTTGGCAAAGTTAGTTTTCCTAAAGTCTAAGACCCTCGTTTTTGAATGGATTTTATCAGCCCTAGTCCTAGTACTTAAACACACCATCTGGTGATTACTGGATGTGAGATGATCTCCCACTATGACATCAGAAACACTTTCCCCACTGATAAGTACCAAGTCCAGTATGGCCCTTTCATGAGTGGGTTCTGTTACCAGTTGCCGGAATAGTTCTCACTGTAGAGAATATAGGATCTCCTTCCTTCTGTTCACCGCAGCAGGGATGTGCCAATCAACATCTGGCATATTGAAATCACCTATCAGTAGCATTTCTCCTTTCATGGCAATATTGCGTATGTCTTCTATTAAATCCCTGTATCTTCCCACTTCTCCCTGTGAGGCAGATCTGTATATCACACCAGTGCAAATGGATTTCCCTTTCCCTCTTTCTAGTTTAACCCACTGTGCCTCCTTTCTCCCTTTTAAGCCCTGTAATTCTATAGCTTTAATATCACTTTTTACATATAGTGCCACTCCTCCTCTCCTTCTTCCTACCATGTCCTTCCTGAATAAAGTATAGCCCATTAGAATTACATCCCAGTCATAGTTATTCATGAATGATGTCTCCCTAACTGCCCCTGATAAACATCAACACTTCATCATCCCCAGTACTCAAAAAAATAACAGTGATAGCAGCCAGTGGGATTTCAGTCCTTGCTTTCCTGGTTCTAACCCACAACTCTATCCATTAGGCTATTTCTAGATGTCTAGATTGTGAGATACTATTCTGAGGACATCTATGTAGATGCCCATACAGATGTCCATACCGGACTCATCTATGTTTTTGAAATTATGTCTGTGCCTGGACTTACTTGCCTTTTTTTTTCGACATCTGGCTTAGTCATCCCAGATTGCACTTGGATATCCTTTCTAAAATGCCCCTCCAAGCACACAGATTTACAGTCTTGCCAAACTTGATCAAGGTCTCACATCATTTTCTTTCCTGCTGACCATCCAAGATGCCTAGTGAATGGATATTCTCAGTGGTGGGGGTATCATGAGTTTGATTCTTAGCATCTAGCATCTGACTTGGTAGAAAAGCTGATATTCCTAAAGACAAATCTTCCTCTACTTGGTTTCCCCTAATTTCCCTGTGAGCGGTTGGAAGACTGAGTGTATACCTCCAATGTAGCAATGCATGACAAGTTGCCCTCTGTCTTTGTCCTCAGTATCTTGCTGGGTTTCTGCCAAATGCCATTTCAGTCACTGCTACCTGATCTCTTGGTTCCAATGTATTAATTTTGTGCCACATTCAAAGAGAATAGCTGCTAGTCTTTCAAACCAAACAAAAATAAGAGGACGCTTCATGAAACTAATGACCAGCAGATTGAAAGCAATTTGTAGAAAGTTTTTTTACCTTTTTTTCAAGCAACACATTATTAAACTGTGGAATCTATTACTGGAGGATATGGTTAAGTTATGGAAATAATATAGTAGGATTTAAAAGAGGTTTGTGACAAGTTCCTGCAGGATAAGTCCATAAAATTGAATAGCTTGCTAAACTTACTAGAGCCATGGTTCATTCCTGGAAATGAGCTATAAGAAATATGTTTACTTACTGGGATCTCTGGGCATCGGTATAATTTGACTACTTCATTTGGGGGGGAAGGGTTGGGTGGCATATATGCATATTAATTATGGTTATCTAAAGAAAAACACTGGATGGATAGGAAACCAGTATATCAAAGAGGCAAGGGATGAGCTGGAGCCCCAAAAATACTCAAAGAGGGAGCAGAGGTTTTCATTCATTGGCTTTGCCAAAAGAAAAGGAAAGCAGCATATTCCCAGGCTTTATAATTAAAAACATCAAATACTGTAGCTGTTTAATTATTTAGCCTGGCACTCTAAGATAAAAAAAATACCGACACCTGCAAATTGATATTCTGCAAAAAACAATGAAGATGTAAGGTGCTGACATGCAAAGGGACAAAAAGAAAAAGAGAATCACAGAACAGTTTCTAACAGCAACATAAATTGTAACTTTTTGAACATCTATTTTGCATTCAATGAAACTCCTTCTCCAACAGTAGGTTCGGAGCAGAACTAGGACATTTCACCACAGAACCCAGCATACAAGAAAAAATCTGATTCCTGTGTCATCTCATTAACGGGCCTATCCAGTAGCAGGCAGATTGTGAACTAACACAAAACCCAACAAAAGTCACCAAAGAACTAAATTGCAAATCTACCATACCATAGTGACACCAGCTTATAAAATTAACACTAGAGTTGCCAAGTTACCTAGTTCTAGGAGTGAGATTTTAAACCAGTGCTGGTTTTAAATTTGCATTGCGATGCAGTATGGTATTTGTAGTCTCTGATTTTACCCATTGGCATCAGTGCTGCAGGTCCCATAATGCATCAGAATGAGATTATCAGAAATCCAGGACTGGATTAAAATCTCACTCCAGGAACTGGGTAACTTGGCAACTCTGTAACACAATAAGGAGCCTACTTAGAAAAGAGCAGCATCCTAAATATTGTAGTGAGCCTTAGAACATCCTTACACCTATTTGGAAAACTGAACAAACTAGATTAGTATAGATCCTATAGAGAAACACCATACTAACAGAACACTTGGTCTCAGTCGCACAGGCAAAACACAGTTAGACCCTCAGAATAAATTATAAGAAACTCAAAGTCGAAATATGTAGTCAAAATTAAAAAGAAACCCCAACAAGCCAGGATGTGTATGCAGTGCAACACAAGAAATAGAGGAGATGGGCGACATGCTAAAATAAGAACATAAGATATGCCATACTGGGTCAGACCAAGGTCCATCAAGCCCAGTATCCTAGGTCAAAAGTATCAGGCAGTTTCCCCAGAGGCCTCAGGTTCCACAATGCTTGTACTGGGACAAGCAGTGGATTTCCTGGGTCCCTTTTAATAATGGTTTGTGGACCTTTCCTCCAGGAACTTGTCCAAACCTTTTTTAAACCCAGCTATACCAACAGCTTTTACTACATCCTCCGGTAATGAATTCCAGAGTTTGATTATGTGTTGAATGAAACATATTTTATCTTATTAGTCTTATATGGTTTACATTGTAGCTTCATTGCATATTCCCTACTTTTTCTACATTTTTATGGCGTAAACAATCGATCTATGTTTACCTGTTCCACTCCATTCAATAATTTATAGACCTCTATCATATCTCCCCTTAGCCGTCTCTTGTCAAGGTTGAAGAGCCCTAACCTTTTTAGCCTCTCTTCATAGGGGTATCCTTCCATCCCCTTTACCATTATGGTGGCTCTTCTCTGTACCTTTTCAAATTCCACTATATCCTTTTTAAGATATGGCAACCCAGAATTGCACACAGTATTCAAGGTGTAGCTGTACCATGGAATGATACAGAGGCATTATAATATCCTTTTTTTTATTCTCCATTCATTTCCGTATGATTCCTAGCATTCTATTTGCTTTCTGCACACTGCACATTGAGCAGATGGTTTCAACGAGTTATCCACGATGACACCTAAATTTGTGTTTCCTGGGTGGTGGAACCTTGCATCATGTAACCATAGTTTGGGCTGTTCTTTCCTAGATGCATAATTTTTCACTTGTCCACATTAAATTTCATCTGCTATTTGAACATCCACTCTTCCAATTCATTAAGGTCCTTTTGCAATTTTTCAGAATCCTCTTGGATTTTGACAACTTTGAATAGTTTTGTGCTGTCTGCAAATTTGATTACCTTACTCTTTATTCCCATTTCCAGGTCATTTATGAATATGTCAAAAAGCAGTGGATCCAGCACAGATCCCTATGGTACTCCGCTATTCACTTTTCTCCATTGGAAAAATTGGCCTTTTAGCCCTACTCTCTGCTTTCTATCTTTTAACCAGTTCCAGTTCCACAATAGCGGAACTCCTATCCCATTACTTTTTAATTTGGTCGAGTCTTTCATGAGGGACTTTGTCAAAGGCTTTCTGAAAATCCAGATACAATACATCTGCCGGCCCACCTTTGTCTACCTATTTATTAACACCTTCAAAAAATATAACAGATTAGTAAGACAAAACCTTCCTTAGCTAAAGCCATGTTTACTGTCTCCCATTAAACCATCACTATCTACATGTTCAGAAATTTGTTCTTAAAAATGGTTTCTACCATTTTTCTCAGTACTGATGTCAGGCTCACTGGTCTGTAGTTTTCTTGATCACCCCTGAACCTTGTTTAAAAATTGACGTTACATTGGCCATCCTCCAATCTTCAGCTATTACTGATGATTGTAATGATAGTTCAGAGATTGGTAATAATAGGTCTGCAATCTCATATTTCAGTTACTTCAACACCATTGGATGTATACCATCCAATCCAGGTGATTTGCTACCTTTCAGTTTATGAAATAGTTTCTTTCAATTCTTCTGCTGCATCAGCTTAAAATACCATTTCAGTCATGGGCAACTTCTCTACATCTTCTTTAGTAAAGACTGAAGCAAAGAATTCATTCAATCTCTTCATTATGGCCTTGGCCACTCTTAGTGCCCCTTTTACCCATCTATCATCCAATGGTCCAACTGACTTTCTCAGTTTTTTTGCTATGAATTTATTTGAAAAAGGTTTTATTATGCATTTTTGCTTCCACACTAAGCTTCTTTTCAAATTCTCTCTTTGTCTGCCTTATCAATGCCTTGCATCTAACTTGCCAGTGCTTATGCTGTTTCCCATGTTTGTCATGTTTGTTCAGGATGTCACTCCCCGCAAAAGCAGAATAACATCAGAAACAGCGACACTTTTAAACCACACATCAAAAGCAAGTGGGAAGAAGTGGGCAGAACAAAATCAATGCAAAATACATGCAAGCCAGTTAAATGCGGGAAAGCAATGAGCACAAATGCTCAAAGCTTAGCTAACAAAGTTCCAGACCTGGAAGGCCTAATGGTGGAAATGGACTTGGACATTGTGGCCATTACAGAAACATGGTTTAATGAATCGCATGATTGGGATATAGCCATAGCTGGCTAAAATCTATTCAGAAGAGACAGAGAAAATGGAAAAGGAGGAGGAGTAGCCTTGTATGCCAAAAGCAATATTAAAGCCACTGAAATTCAGGGGGCATGGGGAAAAGAAGAAGCGCTCTGGATTGTGTTGGAAAGAGGAGATGGCACTGCCATCCATACTGCTGTAGTCTACAGACCTCCAACTCAAATCGAAGAGATAGATAATGAATTGATTATAGATATTGCCAAGATAGCCACAAAGGGGAAAGCGATCATATTGGGTGACTTTAATCTACCCGATGTGGATTGGATTACTCTTTCTGCAAATCTGGAAAGAAGCAAAACAATTGTGGATGCTTTCCAAGATGCGTTACTTAGACAAATGGTGATGGAACCAACCAGGGAAAGCTCAACGCTGGATTTAGTGCTCACCAAAAGTGATAGCATGTCGAATGTCTGGTTGAGTGCCCCTTTGCGCAGCAGCGATCATCACATGGTGTGGTTTGAAATAAAAGCCAAGGTGCAGTCCAATCATAGCAAGCTCAAAGTCCTAAACTTCAAAAACACTGACTTCAGTAAAATGGCCAAGTACCTAAAGGAGGAGTTGGCAGGGTGGAAGGGGATAAGGGAATTGGAATTGCAATGGGCTAAACTAAAGGTGGCAATAATAGGGAAATAGATAAATATGTAAGAAAAGTAAATAAAAACAAGAGGAGAAGAAAACCTATTTGGTTTTCCAAAGAAGTGGCTGCTCAAATAAAGGCAAAAAACACAGCTTTTGCAAAATTCAAAAGCTTGCAAACAGAGGAACACAGAAATGAATACAGGATCAAACTCAAAGAGACAACAAGAGAAATAAGGAAAGCAAAATCAAAGGCAGAGGAAAAGATGGCTAAAGATGTGAGGTGTGGCGACAAAACTTTCTTCAGGTATTTTCGGGAAAGGAAGAAGATCAGAGGTGGAATTGCAGGACTCAGAAGTGCTGGGAATGGACTCGTGGAAATTGACATTGAAAAAGTGAAATTGCTAAACAAACTTCTGCTCTGTTTTTACTAAAGAAAATCCTGGAGAAGGACCACCTGCACTCCAAAATATAAAAATGGGAATGAAGTAGATACCACACCATTCACAGAAGATGATATGTTAGAACAGCTTGCAAAACTGAAAGTGGACAAGGCCATGGGACCGGATGGGATACATCCCAGGATACTGAAATAGCTCAGAGAGGTTCTTGCAGGGCCATTAAAGGATGTTTTCAACAGATCCTTGGAAACAGGAGAAGTTCCTTAGGACTGGAGAATGGTTGATGTGGTACCTCTACACAAAAGTGGTGGCAGGAAAGAAGTGACAAACTACAGGCCCATGAGCCTTACCTCAGTTGTAGGAAAAGTAATGGAGGTGCTCTTGAAAGAGCGAATAGTGGACTTTCTCAAAACTAACAGGTTGCAAGATCCGAGGCAACATGGTTTTACTGAAGGACGATCCTGTCAAACAAATCTGATTGAGTTCTTTGACTGGGTGACCAGAGAACTAGATCAGGGGCATGCAATGGATGTCATCTACCTGGATTTCAGCAAAGCCTTTGATACTGTTTCTCATAGGAGGCTCAGTAGTTTAGGGATGGGTCCCAAGGTGGTAAACTGGATCAGAAATTGGTTGACTGACAGACGATAGAAGGTGATGGTAAATGGAGCTCACTCGGATGAAAAGAAGGTGATTAGCGGGGTGCCCCAGGGTTTGGTCCTGGGCCCGGCACTGTTCAATGTATTTCTGAGTGATATTGCTGAAAGACTGAATGTTAAAGTCTGTCTTTTTGCAGATGACACAAAAATTTGCAACAGAGTGGACTCCTTTGAGGGAGTGGTTAACATGAAGAAAGATCTACAAAAGCTGGAAAAGTGTTCTAATCTTGGCAATTAAGATTTAATGCAAAGAAGAACAGTGTCATGCACTTGGGTAGCAGAAATCCAAGGGAAATGTACGCGATAGGGAGCGAGAGGTTGGTGTGCATGGATCAGGAGAAAGACCTTGGTGTGATTATTTCTGTAGATCTCAAGGTGGCAAAACAGTGCGACAAGGCGATGGCAAAAGCCAGGAGGATGTTGGGTTGCATACAAAGAGGAATTACCAGCAGAAAGGAAGAGGTACTAATGCCACTGTATAAGTCACTGTTGAAGCCACAGTTGGAATACTGTGTTCAGTTTTGGAGACCATATCTTGCAAAGGATGGAAAAAGAGTGGAAACTGTTCAGAGGAAGGCGACCAAAATGATTTGGAGCCTGCATCAGAAGCCTTATGAGAAGAGACTTGAAGACCTAAATATGTATACGTTGGAGGAGAGGCGGGATAGGGGAGATATGATTCAGACCTTTAAATACTTAAAGAGAAATAATGAACAAACAAACTTCTTCCAAAGACGGGGAAGCAGTAAAACTAGAGGGCTTAAGATGAAGCTTCCAGGTGGTAAATTGAAAGGCAATGTCAGGAAATACCTTTTCACTGAAAGGGTCGTGGATGCTTGGATTACCTTCCCGATGGAAGTGGTGGGAGCAAACACAGTGACGGAATTCAAAATGGCATGGGACAGATACTGTGGATCCCTTTACAGCAACAGGATAAAATCAAAATAAACGGAACCATCTAATTTCTCAACAAATAGGGGTGTCCTACATGGAATGGTGGGTTCACCACTAAACAAAGACACGGGGAGGGGTGGTCTGCACAGAGTGTCAGGTGCACCTACTCTAGCCATCTTACTGGACAGACTATATAGACCATACTGGTTTTTATCTGCCATCATTTACTATGTTACTATGTTACAGTGCCATTTGGCTCCTTTTTCTATTTCCTGAAAGATGCTTTTTTGGCTACAACAGCCTCTCTGACCCTACCTTCAAACCATGATGGCAGTTTTTGGACATCCTTCACTTTTCTTAAAGTGTGGAATACAGCTGGTTTGGACTTCCAGGATAATATCTTTAAAAAACAGCCATGCTTAATGTAAATCTTTAACCTTTACAGCTGGTCCTTTTAGTTTTTTCTTAACTGTTTTCCTCATTTTATCATAGTCTCCCTTTTGAAAGTTAAGAGGTAGTACTGTGCATTTCCTTGCTGTTCTTCCTCCATTTATTAAATCAAATGCAGTCATGCTATGATCACTATTGCCAAGTGGCCCCAATACCCTTATCTCTTGCACGAGATCTTGTCTTACACTAAGGACTAGGTCCAAGATGGCTTTCCCTCTTGTCGATTCATGAACCAGCTGCTCCAAGAAGCAGTCATTTCTTTCATCTGGAAACTTTATCTCCCTAGCATGTCCTGCCATGACACTGACCCACTCAATACCGCCGTAATTGAAATCACCCATTAATATTACTGTGCTGTAACTTTTAGTAGTTTCCCTGATTTCTTTAAGAATTTCATCATCTATTTGTTCATTCTGGCTAGGTGGTCAATAGTACATGCCCACTGCGATCACCTTCCCCTTTTAACTTGGAATTTCAATCATTAGAGATTCTACAGTGTATTTTCTTTCCTGCAAAACTTTAATCCTTTGTGACTCAATGCCCTCTCTAACATAGAGCACAACCTCTCCACCAATTTGATCCACTCTATCATTGTGATATAAATTGTACCCAGGTATCACAGTGTCCCACTGGTTGTCCTCCTTCCACCATGTCTCTGAGATACCAATCATATCTAACTTCTTATTTAGTGCTACATATTCTAACTCTCCCATCTTATTTTTTTAGACTTCTAGCATTTACATACAAGCATTTCAGAGGCTGTATTTTATTCATATTTATCTGGTTACTGGTAGGCAGGGGTAATTTGGAATCTTTAAGTTCTATCTGCTCTGTACTTAAGGGCATTTGAGTTACTTTTGCCTTTATTTGAACTTCTCTGTCGATGTGCACTAACTTCAGTCATTTGCTAGTATCCCTCAAGGATACATCCTTCCGAACCATGTGCTCCTGGGTGATTGTCAGCTTTCCCTAATTATCTAGTTTAAAATCTGCTCTATCTCCTTTTTAAAGATTAAAGCCAACAGCCTGGTTAAGGTGGAGCCCATCCCTTTTCCAAAACCCCTCCTTTCCCTAGAATGTTGCCCAGTTCCTAACAAATCCAAAACCCTCATCCTTGCACCATTCTCATCCATGCATAGAGACTCCAGAGCACTACCTCCTTTTGGGGTCTTGTGCATGGAATGGGAAGAATTGTATTTATTTATTTAACAGGTCTTTTTATACTGCTTTATCATTTCAATCAAAGCAGTTTACATTGCAACTTAAACTTGGTAATGTACATTAAACAGGGACATTGATAACTTGGAATTTTCTGAGACAATGGAGGGTTAAGTGACTTTCCCAAGGCCATAAGGAGTGCTAGTGGGAACTGAACCCTTATCTCTTGGTTACCAAGCCAGTGCTCTAACCATTAGGCTACTCCTCCACTCATTTTTAGAGAATGCTACCTTGGAAATTCTGGATTTCAACTTCCTACCTAAAATCCTAAATTTGGCCTCCAGAACCTGCCTACCATACTTTCCTATGTCATTGGTACCAACATGTACTAAGAGAGCAGACTCCTCCCCAGCACTAAGATCTTTTCTAGGTGGCACGTGAGGTCCGCTAACTTTTCACCAGGCAGGCATGCTACCAGGTGATCCTCATGTACACTAGTCACCCAGCTATCTACATGCCTAAGGATTGAATCATCAATTATAATGGATTTCCTAATCTTTCCCTCGTGGGCAGGTGGCCTTTGAGACACCTCCTCGATGTGCGAGGTTTTACATCATCTGGAGGACAGTTCCTAGCTACAGAATCACCTCCTGCCACACGAAGGTGATATTCTCCTGTCACATGATCTCTCTTCTCCATGGCAACAGGGTTGCTGCCAGACTGGAGTTGGGATTTCAGTACTACCTCCCTGTAGGTCTTCTCTATGTATCTCTCTGTCTTCCTTATATTCTCAAAGTCTGATACTGTAGCCTCCAGAGATCGGACTCATTCCCTGAGAGCAAAGAGCTCCTTGTCCCTAGTGCACATGTAAGACCCATCAACAATTGGGAGAAAATCATACATATATCACTGAGTGCAAAAGATTGGAAAGCCCCCATCTTGCTGCTGGACTGCTGTCTGTATCTTAGTTTTAAGTTTGTATTTATGTATTTAAATTACTTACTTACGTAGATATACTGGGGATGCTTATACTAATAAAAATGTATATGATTAATGGACTTTGTTCACCTCAAGATTAATTAATCTCAGGTCCTTAATGTATGCCTGATGAGGATAAAGAGCTGCACCTGAGAGTGAATATGTGCACCTCCTTCCCTTTAAGATGTTTTAGAGCCTATAAAGCTACAATTACCCTAAGGATGGGTGAAAGTTGGGGAGGGAGGGAGGAAAAGAAGACATTAAAAGTTGGCTTGTTTATAAGGTAAAGGCTTACCAATTTCCTGGGTGATTCACACAGCCCTTGGTTTTATAGAAGGGGCCTTTTAAATTGCCCTTTTGATCCACCATTGCCTTTAACACCTATTCAAGACAACTTTACAGATCTTTTGTCTCCTAACTGGAAGGCCACTTTGTAAAGGTCACAAAAAACAAGCTTATTTCTTCCTACTCAGGACTGTTCTACCCGTTTGCTAAGCTATGGTCTGATTTGATTTAGATAAAAAGCTCTTTAGAAACAACTTTATTTCAGTAACTATTACTCTATTTAACTTTCTACGTTTAAGCTATACTCTGATTTGATTGATTTGAAAAACTCTCTAGAAACAAATTTTGGATTCTAACTACTCTTAATTTACTTTCTATGATAAGCTATACTCTGCTATGACTTAAATACAAAGCTCTTTGTAATACTCAGACCTGACTGACTCAGCAAAAACACTGAATTCTAAAATACACAGATCTAGAAGTTTTAACCCAAATAATTCCCTTTTTCCCACAAGATTTAGAGTTAATTTCAGAAGATTAATACTCACAGGTGTAGATCTATTTCCTTGTAGCAGTCCCTTTGATGAGCAGTTGCATGAGATGCACAGACCTCTCTGATCCCACATGCAGGTGGCACAGCCTCTCCCTACAGTCTTCCCCCTCCATTGATCTTAGTGCCTCTTGTTCAGAGATGGCTGTGCCTGCATTTGGGATCAGAAAGAACTGTGCTTCATGTTACTGATCACCAAACAAAAAGCAGCAGCAAGCAGAGAGTTACACATAGTGACCACCTTTATGTGTAGCTGTGCAGCCTATAGTTGATGACAAAATTCCAACCCCGCCCTCACATTATCTCTTGCACTGATCTCATGTACTCAAGTCTCACAAGACCACCACTAGTGTTCCTATAGTGTGCAGCATCTGTAGACAGAAATACAGATAACAACAGCTATTGCCTCAGATATTAATTGTCTGTACATCTGTGTGTACTACAGTGGTGTGTCTGTCTGTGCACAGGATGTAGTGGTGGGTGCCTTCATGTGGATGGAGTATGGGGCTGTGATGCATGTGTGTGTGTGTGTGTGTGTGTGTGTGCGCACGTGTGCGCGTGTGTGTGTGTGTGTGTATGTGGTTCAGAGGTAAGGTACCTCTGTGTCTGTGTATTTGGCATGAAGGTGAGGTGTCTGGATGCATGTGTGTATCTGTCGGGTGGAGGTGGGGTGCCTATGTGTGTGTGCATGTCTGCCGTGTGGAGGTGGGGTGCCTATGTGTGTGACTGTGTGGTATGGGGTGGGATGCTTGTGTGTGTGTTTTGGGAGGAGGGGAATGCACCTTCTGGTAACACCTTGCAGTCTTCCCTCCCCCTCCAAGCCCTCTCCTGCTGGCTCCTTTCCTCTCCTGTGTTAATCTCCAGATTCCCCCTCCCTTCAGCAACTTCCCTAGCACTCCTACCCCCTGCGCTAAATTCTCCACATCCTCCTTTTTTTTAATAGGCTCACTGCCCCTTTAAATTGTCCCTGCCTTCTCTACCTCACTTCCTCACCCCCCCCCCCCACACACACACATACACACAAAATCTTTTTTTTCTTGCAGTCTGCTTTCACATCCTCCCCCTTCTCTGTCTGCCCATGGGGATCCCATCCCCCACAGGCAGAAGAGGATAACCCTAATTGCGGCAAAGACCCCTTTGATTTGTCTGCAGGAGATTGGATCCTTGCGAGCAGAGAGGAGGAAAGGTCATGAATGTGGCCTTGATGCAGCCTCTCTGCCCATGGGGATCTGATTTCACGCAGGCAGATCAAAGGGTCTTTTCCGCAATCAGGGCCATCCTCTTTTTTTCTGCCTATGGGGGATGGGATCTCTGTGCATAGACAGAAGGGACTTTTGCCACGATTGTGGTAGTGCTGTTCTTTTCTGACCAAAGGAGATGGGATCCCCACAGATAGACAAGGGATCGTGGCCAATGGGACAACTCATTTGGAAGGACAATGCCGCCTCATCCTCCCACCCAAAATTATTCCCATGTCTTTGGGTACTTGTGACCCAGACTGGTCACTGTTAGAAACACGATGCTGGGTTTAATGCACCTTCATCTGACTCAGCATAGTGTTTTATTATTTTTGTATATTCTTAAAATAAAAGAAAAGGAAAACCTCCTCCTCCCCGACTCTCTCTGCTTCTGCAGTCTAGGTCACCTCCCTGCCAGCCCCAGGCCCTGCTTTTTCTGGTCTGCTCTCTTGGTTTCAATGGATTCTTTTAGTCCCACATAAAAAAAAAAAAACATAAAAAGGAAGAATAATCGTCTCCCCTGCCCTTGTTTTGCTTGTTACTGCTGCCTGTGTTACTGTCCTCCAAACTGACGTTCAACAATCCCAGTGACAAAGATATCCAGGGGGTATACTCCCAAGACTAGCCTTCTGCACTTCTTATTTTTAATTTTTTGCCGGAATAGAAACACATAACAGCAGCCACAGTACTACTGCTATCATCTTTCTCAGGCCTTTTTATTATTTAGCTTTAAAAAAAATGGATGAGCTCTATTTGACTTTAACACCATTTCATATCCAGCCAACTCATGACCATAATATTTTCGGCATGGACCACACAACTGTGTTTCGAAGGTATATGATTTTCCTTCTGCATAAGGGCTATTGTGCTGCATTCAAAATTTCAAGCGGCAACAATTTCATAGTGAAATTTCACTTATCTCCATTTAGTATATTTGCTAATGTCCTCAGGAATCACAGCCTCCATTTTTGTATTCATATTCTTCCTCCAGTGCTTCTATTATGCACGATTTCCGTTTCTGCTTCCATTCAAACTTTAAAAAATCGGACATCTGCTACCTCCTTTTTAAATGGCCTCAACAACTTTTTTCTTTTGGCCACTCCCATTTCAAACACCAATCAAATCAAGGTGTACCAATCAATCTGGGTGTTTAACCCTCCCAGATACACTGCCTGCGATGAATATATCCAGAATTGCTCCATATCAACCACTACAACAGTCCCCCTTTTTCCTTTACAGATCCTCTGTGTTTGTCCCATGCTTCTTTGAATTCAGATACTGTCCTTATCTCTACCACCTCCACTGGGAGACTATTCCATGGATCCACCACTCTTTTCATAAAGAGATATTTCCGCATATCACTCCTGAATCTATCCCCTTTCATCCTCATCCCATTTCCCCTCGTAGCAGAGCTTGCTTTCAATTGAAAGAGGCTATCCTCCTGTGCATTTATGCCACGGAGGTATTAAATGTCTCAATCATATCACTTCTATCCCGCCTTTCCTCTAAGGTATACATATTAAGATCCTTACGTCTGTCCTCATATGCTTTATAATGAAGACCACTAACCATTTTAGTAGCCACCCTCTGTACTGACTCCAGCCTGTTTATATCCTTTTCAAGGTGCGTTTTCCAGAACTGCACACAATACTCCAAATGAAGTTGCACGAAAGACTTATACAGAGGCACTATCACCTCCTTTCTTCTGCTGGCCATTCCTCTCCCTATGCACCCAAGCATCCTTCTAGCTTTTGCTGTCACCTTTTCTACCTATTTAGCTACTTTAAGATCATCAGACACAATCACGCCTAGGTCCCGCTCTTCTTTAGTGAACAAAAGTACTTTACCCCTATACTATATTGCTCCCTTAGATTGCTGCAGCCCAAATGCATGACCTTGCATTTTTTAACATTAAATTTCAGCTGCCAAATACTAGACTAGTTTTTAAGCTTAGCTAGATCCCTCCTCGTGTTATCAATACCTTCCTGGGTGTCTACTTTATTGCAGATTTTGGTATCATCCGCAAAGAGGAAAACCTTACCCGACAGCCCTTCTGCTATCTCAATAACAAAGATGTTAAAAAGAATCAGACCAAGGACAGATCCCTGCGGCACACCACTGGTAACCTCCTTCTCCTCAGAATGAGCTCCATTTACCTGTACCCTTTGTCACCTCCCACTCAAACAATTTCTAAGCCAAGCAGTAATTTTAGGGTACATACCTAGGGTGCTCAGTTTGTTTATAAGTCACCTGTGAGGAACGGCGTCAAAGGCTTTATTGAAATCTAAATACACCACATCTAGGCTCTCCCTCGGTCCAACTCCCTGGTAACCCTGTCAAAGAAATCAATCAGATTTGTCTGACAAGACCTGCCTCTGCTGAATCCATGCTGCCTTGGATCCTGTAATCCGCTGGACTTCAGAAACCTCACTATTTTCTCTTTCAGCAGCTCTTCCAATAATTTGCTCACCACCGAAGTTAAACTAACTGGCCTGTAGTTTTCAATCACATTCTTACTTCTGCTTTTGTGTAAAGGGACCACATATGCCTCTCTCCAGTCCTTTGACATCACTCCTGACTCCAATGAGGCATTGAAAAGGTCAGTCAGTGGAGCTACTAAAATGTTCCCAAGTTCCCTCATTATTATAGGATGTATCCCATCCGGTCCCATTCCTTTGTCTACTTTAAGTTTAGCTAGTTTCTCACGAACGCAGTCTTCTGAAAATTGTTCAAGATGCCCCTCACTTCTTTTCCTGTTTTTAGGCGTTTTCTGAGGTCCCGCTCCTGTTTCTTCATCTGGGGGCTTTCTTCACCCATCCCCAATGAATCTAGTTTAAAACCCTCTTCAGTAGGTTAGCCAGTCTGCTACTGAAGACACGTCAACCTTTCTTGGACAGATGGATGCCATCTCTGCTCTGCAACCCTTGGAACGGCATTCAATGGTCCAGGAAACCAAAACACTCTCGATGACACCATCCACGCAGCCATGCATTCATCTTCAGGATGCGAGCTTCTCTGCCGTGGCCTTTACCCTCAACAGGGGAGATTGAAGAGAACACCACCTGCACCCCTATCTGCTTAACCTTCTGTCCCATAGTCATAAAGTCACTTTTGATATGCTCAGAAGGATACCTGGCAGTATTATTTGTGCTGACATGGATTAGCAACATTGGGTAACAGTTAGTGGGCTTGATGAGTCTAAGCAAACCCTCCGTAACATCTCGGATTTTGGCATCTGCCTGACAGCATACCTCTCTGGACATGAAGTCTGGTTGGCAGATGGACGCATCTGTACCCCTCAGAAGAGAATCACCAACCACACTACCCTTTGCTTCCTTATGGACACTGAATCTGCAACTTTGGGGTGCTCGAGCTCTGGTTCTTCCATTTCCAGGGATTCTTTCACCTGCTCCACTTCCAGGGCTGCATAATAGTACTTCAGTTCAAGGGCTGGAGAAGTTGGATTGGTGATACTGCAGGCCCTGGTGACTTGTGTCCAACCTTCGTCATTCTGTAGGCTCCCATCTTCTCCTCTGCTGGAGAGCTTGGATGTTGCAAGAAACATCTCATCAATGTACGTCTCACTGTCTTGAATGCTCCTCCAAGAAAGCTACCCTGGAAGTTCTGGATTTCAACTTTCAACCTAAATGCCTAAATTTGGCCTTCAGAACCTCCCTACCACACTTTCCTATATCATTGGTACCAACATGTACCAAGACAGCAGACTCCTCCCCAGCGCTATCTCAAACCTTGTCTAGGTGGTGTGTGAGTTCTTCTACCAGGCGATCCTCATGTTCACCAGCCACTCAGCTATCTACATGCCTAATGATCGAATCACCAACTATAACGGCTGTCCTAACCCTTCCTTTGTGGCCCTGGAGAAACCTCCTCAGTGCAAGAGGGTTTTACATCACCTAGAGGACAGGTCCTACCTACAGGATCATTTTATGCCACACCAGGGTGATCCTCTCCTGTCACGTGACCTCTTTCCTCCATGGCAACAGGGAGGCTGCCACTCTAGAGGTGGGACTTCAGTACTATGTCCCTATAGGTCTCATCTATATACCTTTCTGTCTTCCTTATGTCCTCCAAGTCTGCTATTCTAACCTCCAGAGATCAGACTCATTCCCTGAGAGCAAAGAGGTCCTTGCACCTGGTGCACAAATAAGACCCCTAACCAACTAGGAGAAAATCATACATGTGACACTCAGTGCAAAAGACTGGAAAGCCTACATCTCACTGCTGAACTGCTGTCCGCATCTTAGTTTTAAGGTTTTGTTTAGTTATTTAAGTTGTTTACTTACTTAGGTTTCTGAGGATACTTATTATTATTATTATTATAGTTTCTTATATACCATGCTATTCGGTATCAGCGCGGTTTACATCACAACACAACGACCATAACAACAAGCTGTCTGGTTTTACATCGAACAGGAATACAAACTTGGACAACAGGGTAAACTATATACATAAGCTATTTACACTGCAAGGATAGGTAAAAATCAGATACTGAATGTAAGAGCCTTTCTAGAGTGGGTCATTTCTTGAGAGGGATGTCTAGGTTCAATTGCAGGTTGGGTAGTATTGGAGGAAAAGGTGGGATTTGAGTGCCTTCCTGAACTGATATAGGTTGGCGATGGCCCTAATGTCAGGGGGTAGAGCATTCCAGCATACTTATACTAATACAACAATACCTAATACGTTCAATGGACTTTGTTCACCTCAAAATTAATCAGTCTCAGGTCCTTAATTAATGTATTCCTGATGAGGATAACTAACCACACCTGAAAGTGAATATGGGTACCTCCTTGCCTCTAATAGGTTTAAGAGCCTAGAAAGCTAAGATTATCCCTGGGGTGGGAGGGAAAGAAGACAATAAAAGCTGACTTCCTAAACAGTGCTCTGACCTGTGCTTCTAAGGTAAAGTCTTACCAATTTTCTGTGTGATTCACACAGTCCTTGGTTTGGTAGAGGGGGGTCTTTCAAGTTGCCCCTTAAATAGGTGTTAAAGACAACTTTAGGAAGGCCTCTTTGTATTTGTGTTGACAACCACTTTGATTGAAGGATAATGTGGTATACAAAACTGGTTAAATAAATAAATAAAGGTATCTAGAAGCTATTTAATTTCTTTCTACGCTGAGCTATTTATTCTACTTGTATGCTAAGCTATACACTAATTTGATTTACATGAAAAGCTCTCTGATGCTACTAAGACCTGACTGATTCAGCAAAAACACTGAATTCTAAAATATACAGATTTATCAACCTTAACCCAAAGAATTCCCTTTTCCCCAAGATTTAGAGTATATTCCAGAAGATAAATACTTACAAGTGCAGATCTATTTCCAACAGTAAATGGGAAAGATCAGTATGTCAGAGACA
Organism: Ichthyophis bannanicus; assembly: GCA_033557465.1. Lineage (NCBI taxonomy): Eukaryota > Metazoa > Chordata > Amphibia > Gymnophiona > Ichthyophiidae > Ichthyophis > Ichthyophis bannanicus. Next base: position 26,668,856 of record CM066035.1, read on the forward strand.
GATGTAGAGAGGAGGAGAGAGGAGAAATAATAAATTGTCAGCAGACATTGGAAAGAGTATTATAAATCAGAGGAGGAAGGCAGAAAAGACAGATGGGGATGAATGTGACTGAGAAAATAAAACGTCCAGACAACAAAGGTAGAAAATATTTTATTTTGAATTTATCAGCTGAGATATGTTTGCTTTGGGAAGTATGGATCATGGATTTTTTTAAATTTTATTCAGTACAAGGAGATGCATTCCTGTATTATTTCTTCAGTGTTCTTATTTATTTAACAGATTTTTTATACCACTTTATCATTTCAGTCAAAGCAGTTTACATTGTAACTTAAACTCGGTAAAGTACATTAAGCAGGGACATAGATAACTTGGATTTTTCTGAGTCAATGGAGGGTTAAGTGACTTACCCAAGGCCACAAGGAGTGCTAGTGGGAATTTAATCCTAGTCCCTTGGTTCCCAAGCCGGTGTTCTAACTATTAGGCTACTCCTCTTCTCCCTTGTGGTCTCCTATTTCTATTTCTAATCTGTGGTCCCTTGTTCTGTATTTGGTGAGAGTCTGTGTATTGCATGTGATCAACATGCAGAATTATTCATGTGTAGTTTCTAAGTAGGAATCTGCAGTAGCCCCACTTATTCTGTATTACTAGGAGTAGGTATTTTGGTATTCTAGGGCCCAATATAATGTTGTAGTGCAGCCTATTCATGGGTAAGTTTCTTGCTGTTTGACTCATAGGAATTTGTGCCACCGTGAGGATTTTTTTTCAGGTTTTGTATTATTTAACAATGTGCATGGTAATGGTGAGATTTATGTTGCTGTTACTCAGATAACGTGAACATCGGAATATTTTTTTGTATGGTGACACATGAAAAAGGTCCCTAGTTCTGATCTGTACCTGTTGTTGGGGGAGTTAGGTTTTTTTGGTGAATGCAGAGTATGTTTACATTTAACTTATAAGAGCTGCTATGCAGTGTCAGACCAAAGGTTCGTAAGGGTCATGTGTGAGGTGTGTCCCATACGCGAGCATCTCCCATCAGGAAATTTCCCAATTGTAAAAAGGATGAGAGCCACTGCAGTATAGTAATATAAAAATGAAGCAAGAATGTGTATCGGTTACATGGATCAAATCACTTTGAACTAAGCTGGAGGCCTCTCCTGTCTTCGGGTTGGCTAAACTGCCCTTCTACTGACCCGCAGTATTGATTGCCAAAATATAAAAGCACTGTTGTAAGTGAGTTATGGTAAGGGGAAGAAGTGGTATTACATTAAAAATATATACTTTTTAGAATTGCTGCATTTTGTATAGACATAATTGTCTCTGGAAATAATGGGGTAGGGGAGATGAAGTATCGTGATAGTTTGCTAAATTGGCTTTTTTTAATTTACAAAAACGTAAATCCTGGAAAAATATGAAACTATGCCATAGGTATAATTTTAGAGTGCTTCAAGCAAAAATAAATAGTTTATCTCTTCTCACCTAGCTAGTATGGGCAAAGAAGCTTTTATCTATGGGCTAAAGGGGCATCTGCCCCTGGTCTCTGCACAATGAGGGCCCAGCTACCCTGCTGCTCATAGGTAAAGGTGGTCCTATTTCTCCCTTCTGCTCTCTCAGGCTGCTTGCAAGAGAAGGGAGCAGCCCTTTAATGAACAGACTGACAACTGTCTGCTTGCAGGTCAGTCTCATGGTATGAGTTCATACTGCTTTGCTGAAATTTTCTTGTTACATTATTCGATGTGAAGGTGTGCGGAGTTCCCAAAGATGTTTGGGAAAAGCGGGGAGTGTAGTCTACCATCAACAGAAATGAGGGTGGGGGGCGCCGATCTGTAGGTTGCAGGGGCATCAGAACCCCTAGCACTAACCGTGCCTCTACACTCCCAACAGTCAATGCAATGGTGTTGCACCTAACATGCCATGGTTACCACAACCCACTTTAGTAAAACCACAACACACTTTAGTAAAAGGACCCCTGCGTGCACACATTTGCATCTGTTGTTTGGAACGCATCATTTTTTTTAGTAAAAATTATGTACATACTCTTGAATTCGCAAAAGAGTGAGCACCATTGCAAACGCCTTTCCCAACCTCGCCTCTGAGAAAGTCTCTGTTTACTGTGGGTAAAAGTTCACATAATCCTTTTTCAGTATATTGTTGCTGCTAAGTGCCGTCGAGTTGATGTCAACTCATGGCAACAATGTGAATAGTTGTCCTAACATGTATTTGGTCTTCGATCTGGCACAGGTAATTTTGTAAAAGTCAATTTCCATGGGTAAAAAAAAAAACACTTTACCCACTGGCATGACTTTGAAAATTACCCTCTGCCTGTAGAGTTTTGTGTCTATTAGGCTTCGCTTTGTTTCAGAAACTACTTTCTTTCAGCTTACAAATCAGAATATGGCAATATGGCCTTGGCATCATGACCAGTTGAATTTTGCCAAAAAATGAGAAGGTATTCTTAAATAAAAACAAAGCAGAAGAGGCTGACACTGCTTCCCTTGGCACTTTACTAAGGCCTTTTATCATTTCATAAACAGAAAATAATTATATTTAGTTTATTAGTGTATGGAACAATTTTTTCATAATTGTACCAGACAGTTGTTGGCTGTTGTAGTAATGTTGTCTGGAAGACACAAACTTTCCATTGTAAAACATCAAAATCAGTATCTAGGGGTTGGTTTTTTTTTTCAAAATATGTGTTGCAATAAATGGCAAAAGTTAAAAATACAATAGGGGAAAGAGAATTTGAAAAAATAAAATCACTTTATATTTATGTGTATATACTGCTAAACAATAACATCAAAGCGGTTTACATAACAAATACAGAAAACCAAATGGCAGAAAAAGGAAAGGAAGTTACAATAGCAGATAGGAAAGCGAACCAGCAGAATCATACAACGAGACAAAGGGGAGGAGAGAGAAGAGTGGGGAAAGGGAGAGTGAGATTACACAGAGGGGTCAGGGAGGTCAAAGGTGAGGACAAAAAGGTGGGTTTTCAGACTGTTCTTGAAGGTGGTATGTTGTTGTTCAAGCCCAATAGAGGAGGACAGGGAGTTCCAGAGGACGGGACCATTAAAAAGGAAAGTCGAGGAATGTGTAGAGAGAATGGTATGGATAAGAGTCCTGTGACTGTTGGTGAAGATGATAAATCTAATTCTGCAGGCAGGCGTACCGCATCCATTGATAAGATAAGAAAGCCTACCAGTAATACCTTTGGAAAACATAAAATAATCTTTTTGGAATGTCGTTATACACATATGCTGGAGCTGGCAAGAAGAACTGATCATGTGTTCCATAGTCAGTGGGATAGGATGGACCACTGGAATCATGGCCCAACCCCAACTGACATCAGCACATAGGGTGCATGAGTGACAGGGGCCAGGAGCACTTCAACCCCTTAAGATTCCCTGGACAGACATTTGAAAATGCTCCCCCCCCCCCCCATTTGCAGGCCCCTCTTGTTCCCAGGCTCACCTCCCATGGTCGCTGCTGAAACCTCTCCAGTACGTGCAGTAGTGGCTATACATTTAGAAAGGCACCATGGTGCTGGAGTTACCTTATCTTCTGGTACCATGGTACCGGTGCTGTTAAAGTGGAATCAGAGGGGACGAAGCACAAACAAGCAATCCTCCACTTCCCTCACAGACCTTATCCTACCCACTCCTACAAACAGGGCCAGAAGGTCGTTCGCTGCAAACACACTCGTCATCTCTAGTGCAATAACAAAGTGCTCCCAGGCAGCAAAAAACAGAGCATTTGTATTTTATGCATCTATGCTCTGGAATGCCCTCCCAACCACCATCCGGACTATAACCGACCTCGCCCAATTCCGGAAGGCACTGAAACACCATTTATTCCTCCTATATTACTCCCTACCCGGCGAAACCGCACAATCTAGCTTACCCGCCACCCACCACAATGACACCACCGACACACCCAGGACACGATAACGTATCCACAATCCTAATACAAATCTGTATATAACCTAATATGTTGTATTATATGTAGTTCAGAGAAGAGCGCTCGTCCACAGCCGTACCTGTAGCATAAATGTGGATGAACAGCTCATGTGTATATAGTTACCCCTGTTAAACCAAGTTTCGAAACCTATTCTCTGTAATGTGCATCACATGCTCTGCTGCATTGTACAAGTTGCTGTTACATGTAAACCACGCTGATTTTAAAGAGCGAGGTATAGAAATAATATAAATAAATAAACTAAATAAATAAATAACCCCACAGCACTGGAAGAGAAGGTAACGCTGGTGCTGCTGTGCCTTGTGACTTTATTGCGGAGAGGGGCAGCATTGGCGAGCAGGGGCAGAGCTGCGCTGTGAATAAGATTTACCTAGGATGCCTCATACCCTTGCACCAGCCTTGAACAGAGCTGCTTTTACCTATGGGCAACTGGGCAGCTGGATCTCCATTGTACAGGCGCCTGGGAGAATTGCCCCTTTTGTCAAAAGTGGCCCTGACAGGAGAAGAGGTTGGCTTCTTTCCTCACTTCCCTCCTCCTCCCCCCCCCCTGGAAAAAAAAAACACAAACAAAAAAAACATGAAAAAATGAAAAAGAAACTAACTTTTTGCCTACTGTTCAATTTGGGGACAACTTTCAAACTGTTCACACTGAGTCACAGTGCATAGGCAGCTGCTGTCTGTGGCCTTCACTTCAAAACTAGGCATGAAAATATCTCCACAGATCAAGATATTTATTTATGGAAAACAACACACATAGGGACCTATTTACTAAATCAGACTAAGAAGATCATTCCAGAACATGACTAACACCCTTAAAAGGGCGTGGTCGATGTGGTACATGTGAAAACATCTTGTGTCATATTCTGGAACCCCTGCAGCCCTGCACATACACGGCATTAGCATGGAGATCCTAGGGTGTGGGTGGGAAGGGGTGGAATGGGGGCGTGATCAGCCGTGGAGATGCAGAAAGCCTATGTAGGGATGGTCCATGTATGTTCAGAGTCGTTCCCACAGGCATCCCCGTTATTCCTGCGGCAAAATGGTATAAGGGCAGAATTTAGAATGAGTTCAGCTCATACTGCATATGTAATGCATTACCTTATGCTGGACTAAGCAGCTGGGACTGAAAGGAGAATCCATCTCCTCTGCGAGACACTGGGTACCCCACACTGCAGCAATGCATTAGCGCTGCTGCTGGGTCATTTATGATCTGTATTGGACGTGCTGCGCAATTCACTTTGGGTGATTATGAGCCAATTAGGAACTATTTATTGCCAGTACATGTAATGATACTAAATTGCTGCAAAACATATTAAAACAACAGAAGCAATGTAATAAGGCATGAGCTTTGAGGACAGAGCCCACATGTATCTCATCTAAAGTTCCTGCCTCATTACATTGGTTAGTCTATAAGAGACCATCGGCTTCTGTCCCTTTGGCTGCTGCAGACTAACAGTGTGTAACACGATTGCTGTGTAGGTGGATGGAGCACAACGCTGTCAGTGAGAGAAGGAGCTAAGGAGATGCACGGACAGGATCGGGAACGTACTTCATATCGGCATACGCTGATCCTGGGACGTCCAGGCTGAGTGCATCATATGCTACTGAGCCTTTCTGTCGGTGTAGACCGTTTCTCTATTGAGGATTGCACATGTCACGCTGGCTGCATCTATCTGCCCTATTCCAATATCGCGGGCGCATCTATACCAGTGGTTGATCAGGCCCGTCTTCATTTTCGCGGTGCCCGCGGGCCAGATGTGTTTGTTCTAGAATCGGGTTCTAAATGTTTTACTGTGCATAAATGGCTAGTGTACCAGTATACTAATAATGCACAAATTGCCACTTGAAATATCCAATATGGAAATTCTAATTAGGGGGTGTAAGATAGATGGGAGTGGTAGAAGGACTGTCTCTTGCTGTTAACATGGGTGTTATTATACATGTGGAGGATAATTTTATTAAGTCCCACCTAGTTATTGCAAGGTTTTACATGCCTATATCAAGCCTACTTTATAAAGAAAAAGGTTTCGTGTGAATGCCCATAGCTGGATTTTTCAAGAATGCGGTAAATGATGGTATTTTATAAGCTACATGTGCACTTGTGCGTTCCACTCATGCTCTGCCCAATCTCTGCTCATACACATGCCCATGGGGAAGTACACATGACTGGGCCGACATGCGTGCTTTCCGGAAAGTGACCGCCTCACTTACACATGTCAATGTCTATTTATACACATAGCTCACTACACTATCATGATTTGTGTGCGTAATTAGTGCATAGCTTTAAGTGACTTCTTATAAAGTTACCCTCTAACTGCTAACATGGCAGGTAGCGTACAACATTTAACTGCACCTTCAGAGGTGTAGTTTGCACTCGATGTTAGCAACTATGCAGTTACCATAGAAGCATTTAGCACTTTGGCTGTTATCACACATTGGGGGTAACGTTAGAAAAAAGAGCCTATTTTTCGGCACAAAGAATGGAGATAAATGCTGGTATATTAGTAGTCATTTATCTGTGTAAGTTTCCACATATGCACGCAAATTACCTCTTATGAAATACCCAGCAGTGTAAACATGGATGGTGCATATGTTCATTGTGGACATGCACACTGGTGAAGTTTGAGTAGAGCGTGAGCATGCCAAACAAGTATGTGCATTCATTTCAGATATGATAATTTAGTATGTACTTGCAAAAGGTCGATGTGGTCATTCACACCAGTTCTAGCTCTGGTGTAACTAATCATGCCTTAATTTAAGACACAATTTCTGATATTCCTGCTAGTATTTTTTAAAGAAAAATAGATACCTGCTAATAAAATTACCCCTATTAGGTGCGAAACCTTAACATGAGTTAGTAAATAGGCTCCATTGATTTGAAAATGCTATCAATGTATGCTATCTTGTAAATATCTTGTAATCCTACTCAGAACTCCTCCTCTTCTGAGAGCACATCTTTCTAAATAAAATGTTAAAAGTAAGAGCATTGTAGAATATTGAATATTGCTTTCTTCCATGGAAAAAGGCCAGTTCATGAGCGTTTTGTTGAAATCTCAGAAAGATCCAAACACATCATGATGTCCTTGAGTATTGTTTTATCGAATGATTAACTTATCAAGATTTATATATTCAGAAATTGTTCTTGACTGGCAATGAAAAAAATCAAGACATAACAAAAAATGAAATGAAACAAAAAGAAAACGAAAGCTGAAATGATTAATGGGCTATCAAGTCCACAGATATTTAGAGAATCTTAAGCCAAAAGATGCAAGGGAAAAGAAAGCTGAAAATAGCATTAGGAAAAGTAGCTACAAAGCAGCAGTTACCAATATATAGAATGAGAAATATCACAATGCAGGGGGTGCAAAGATTTTATAACAGTGAGCTATGAGGAACGGCAAGAAAGGAATCTGTTTTATAGCTATCTTATAAAGGCTGCATAGGCCCTTGTAAAGTAAGTCCTATGTGCCTTATATAGGCTCTCAGAACCTACTCCAATAGCATACAAATGCTCTTGTACAAATTTACAATTGCTGCAAATAAATATTAACAAATTTTGACTCATAAGGCTTTCATATTCATTCATGGAATGCTTTTTCCAGCGTTACTGTGTCAGATACACGGCTGGCCCAACCATTAGCAGACTAGGCAGTTGCCTAAAGCAGATCCTTCTGTGGGGAGTGCATTCAAAACCTAACAATAGATTGTGACAACCAGAGAGGGCAGAAGGCCTAGGGTGCCAACACCTTCAACCAACTCTAGGGCCGGCCCTGGTCAGACATTAAAATCTTGATATGAAGGTTTAGTAAGGGAAACTGTGCCACTGATCCCTGCTCTATGGGACTGCTAGCACAGGCGGATGATATACTAGCATCATGGATTATAGATTTTATTAATCTGATACTGGAACAGGGGACTATCCAGTATGGTTTAAGAAGACAATCTTAATCCCTTTGTTAAGAAAAAGATGCAGATAACATATCCATCACCAATCCAACTTCTCCAGCCCTTGAATTGAAGAACCATTATGCAGCACTGGAAATGGAGGAGGTGAAAGCATCCCTGGAAAGAGAAGAACCAGAGCTCAAGTACCCCAAGGTTGCAGAATCAGTGACCTCAAGGAAGCGAAGGGTAGTAGTGATTGGTGACTCTCTTCTGAGTGGTACTGAGGCATCCATCTCCTGACCAGACTTGATGTCCAGAGAGATATGCTGTCTGCTAGGTGCCAAAATGTTACGGAGAGTTTGCTGAGACTCATCATGCCCTCTGGCTATTGCCCAATTTTGCTAATCCATGTCAGCACAAATGATACTGCCAGATATCCCTCTGAGCATATCAAAAGTGACTTCATGGCTCTGGGATAGAAGGTGGAGCAGATAGGTGCACAGGTGGTGTTCTCTTCCATCCTCCCTGTTGAGGATAAAGGCCAAGGCAGAGAAGCTCGTATCCTGAAGATGAATGCATGGCTGTGTGGATGGAGTCATCAAGAGCGTGGGATGCTGTTTCAAGGGTAGCAGAGCAGAGATGGTGTCCATCTGTCCAAGAAAGGTTGACGTGTCTTCAGTAGCAGACAGGCTAATCTACTGAAGAGGGCTTTAAACTAGATCCATTGGGGATGAGTGAAGAAAGCCCCCACATAAGTGAAAGCCCCTAGGTAAGTGAAACATTAAAAACCTTTATGGAAATGGGTAAAAGGGGCAACATATGGAAAGTGGTTTGTATAAATGCCCGTAGCATGGGAAATAAGATTCAAGATGTTGAAGCTTTAATGGGAGTGGCTTACTTGGATTTAGTGGCAGTTACAGAAACATGGTTCACAGAAAACCATGACTGGGATGTAACTATACCAGGCTATACTTTATTCAGAAAGGACAGGGTAGGAAGAAGGGGAGGAGGAGTGGCACTATACATAAAAAATAATATTAAAGCTTTGGAACTACAGAGCTTTAAAGGGAGAGAGGAGGCATTGTAGGTTAAACTAGAACGAGGGAAAGAAAAATCTATTTGCATTGGCTTGATATACAGACCTCCCTCACAAGAGGAAGAGGTGGATGGAGAGTTAATTGAAGACATATGCAGCATGGCTAGGAATGGGGAAGTGCTACTGATAGGGAATTTCAATATGCCAGATGTTGATTGGCACATTACTGCTGCAGTATCATCTAGAAGTAAGGAGATCCTGGATTCTCTACAGGAAGAACTATTCAGGCAATTGGTAACAGACCCCACACGTGAAGGGGCCATACTGGACTTGGTGCTTACCAATGGTGAAAGTGTTTCTGATGTTATAGGGGGAGATCATTTTGCATCCAGTGATCTCCAGATGGTGTGGTTTAATATTAGGACTAGGGCTGATAGAATCCATTCAAAGGTGAGGGTCTTAGACTTTAGGAAACTAACTTTGCCAAGATGGGCCAATTTCCCAGGCAGCAGGATGGGAACAGCTGTGGGATGTAAAAAAACAGTGGGCAAAACTGAAAGGAGATATTTTAAGGGCAACCGACCTTTTTCTTAAAATGCTAAATAAAGACAAAAGGGAAAGGAGACCGCTATGGTTTTCAAAAGAGGTAGCTGAAATGGTGAAGAAAAAGAGGGAGGCTTTCATGAAATACAAGAGATCACAGAGAGAGGAAGATAGGCATATGTATTTGGAAAAACTTAGAGAAGCTGGCAAAGTAGTCAGGAAAGCAAAAATTCAAAAAGAGGAGGAAATAGCCAATAGAATAAAATGGGGAGATAAGACATTTTTCAGATATGTTAGTGAGAAGAAGAAGGGCAAAAGTGGTATTGTCAGACTCAAGGCTGAAGGGGAGGAATATGTAGAAGCTGAAGAGGATAAAGCAGAATTGCTTAACAAATATTTCTGTTCTGTGTTCACAAAGGAAGAACCAGGAACAGGATCTCAGAAAACACCTACAAACTGGAACAGAAGTAAGGGAAATCTTGAAGAATTTCCACAAGACTGTGTTCGTGAAAAACTAGCTAAACTTAAAGTAGACAAAGCAATGAGACACACCCTAGAATACTGAGGGAACTTGGGGACGTTCTAGCAGCAACACTGACTGACCTTTTCAATGCCTCAATGGAGTAGGGAGTGACACTGTTCCTCACAGGAGACTTATAAACAAACTGAGCACCCTAGCGATGGACCCTAAAGTTACTGCTTGAGTTAGAAATTGGTTGAGTGGGAGGCGATAAAGGGTATATGTAAATGGAGCTCACTCTGAGGAGAAGGAAGTTACCAGTGGCGTGCCCCAGGTATCTGTCCTTGGTCCGATTCTTTTTAACATCTTTGTTAATGATATAGCGGAAGGGCTGTTGGGTAAGGTTTGCCTCTTTGCGGATGATACCAAAATCTGCAGTAGAGTAGACACCCAGGAAATTGTAGATAACATGAGGAGGGACCTGGCTAAGCTTGAACAATGGTCTAGAATTTAGCAGCTGGGATTTAATGTTAAAAAATGTAAGGTCATGCATTTGGGCTGCAGCAATCCAAGGGAGCAATATAGTATAGGGGGTGAAATACTTTTGTCCACTAAAGAAGGGCAGGACCTCAGTGTGGTTGTGTCTGATGATTTTAAAGTAGCTAAATAGGTAGAAAAGATGACAGCAAAAGCTAGAAGAATGCTTGGGTGCATAGGGAGAGGAATGACTAGCAGAAAAAAGGAGGTGATAGTGCCTCTGTATAAGTCTTTGGTGCGACCTCATTTGGAGTATAGTGTGCAATTCTGGAGACCGCACCTTCAAAAGGATATAAACAGGATGGGGTCAGTACAGAGGGTGGCTACTAAAATATTTAGTGGTCTTCATTATAAAACATATGAGGACAGACTTAAGTATCTTAGTATGTACACCTTAGAGGATAGGCGGGATAGAGGTCATATGATTGAGACGTTTAAATACCTCAGTGGCATTAATGCACAGGGGGAGAGCCTCTTTCGATTGAAAGCAAGTTCTGCTATGAGAGGACATGGGATGAGTTGAAAGGGGATAGGTTTAGGAGTGATATGTGGATATATTTCTTTATAGAAAGAGTGGCAGATCCGTGCAATAGTCTCCCAGTGGAGGTGGTAGAGATGAGGACAGTATCTGAATTAAAAAAGCATGTGACAAACACAGATCTCTTAAGGAAAAAAGGGGACTGTTGTAGTTGTTAAAATGGAAGGACAGACTAGATAGGCCATGTGGTCTTTTTCTGTCATCATTTTTCTTTGTTTCTATGTGACAGCTACTGTAATTATCAATCTACCTTTTCTGGTGAAATTGGTAGAATTAGTGGTTACTATTCAATTTACATTATATATTTACATTTCTTTCTTTGTGTTTTCTGTTAAACATGTAAGTTATATGGTTATTTATTGTTTTCTTAAGCCTTCTTTCCTATCTATTTTTATGTTTTGCATATTTTATCTGTCATTGCTTTTGTTATTGTTATTCAATTTAACTTTTATATTGCATTCCATATATTTTTATGAAGACTATCAAATATCTTGAAATGCATTTTCCCTGGGCACAGCATATTCCTGATTTGAAAGAGGTTTTTGTACAGAACAATGTGTTCTGCTCCTCTTAGAGGATTTGAGATTTGTTTGTTTTTTAACATGTTGTTAAGCCAATGCTGACTCCTGGCAACACAGTAGCCCTTGGATTTTTTTGGCAAGGTATGACTGAAAGGCCTTTTTTTCCAAGGTTATGGAGGGTAAAGCATACCAGTGGGAATTGAGCTCTTGACTTTCTGGGCACTAGGCAGTTGCTCTAACCACTAGGCTACCCTCCACTCTGATGTGCTGTTATTTGTGACAAAAAGGGATGGCTGAAAGGTATCTGACATCCACGGCAAATTTTCAGCTCATTGCTCCCTCCTCTGGGGACAGCTGAAGGTCCTATCTGCACCTTTAGTTCAGCATCTACCTTTCCCTTCCAAACACTCCTCATGTCCAATATCTCCCTTTCCTTTCCCTTCCCTCCTCCTTGTACAGCATTTCCCCTTCCCTTCCCTACCTCTCATCTCCTCTCTCTTTCCTTACACCACATATGTAGCATTCCCACTTTTCATTCCCTATCTTTCCATGTTCAGCATTTCTCCTTTCCTTCCCTGTAACATAGTTATCTCCAAGTTACAATGCCCTGTTCAATGTAATTTCTGTTTGTTCAATGTAAACCGCCTTGATATCATGAAAGGCGGTATATAAGAAATGTTAAAAATAAATAAATAATCCCCCTCCCCAGTCTACTATATCCACTTCCCTTCCCCATATCTCAGGTGACCAGCATCATCCCTACTTGTCTAAACCGCCCTCCCCAGGTGTCCAGCATCACTCCCCCCCCCCCTTTCCTTTTCCATGTGTCAGGCATCTCCCTTGTCCTCCTTACACCCCACCCCCAGAATGAGCAGCATCTTTTCTCCATTGCTTTTGAGCTGATAGATCACCTTTTATAGATCAAGAGGTTAAGAGACTTGGGTAGGATGAAAGGTTCTTGGATAGCTCTCCTACCTCTTTATTTATTTATTTATTTGTTTGTTTATTTATTTATTTAAGTGATTTTATATACCACTCTATTTTGCAGAGAGAGCGGTTTACATACAACATTGTTATATGTTCTCTGTATATAATTTAAATATTGTTCTATGTAACTCTAAATGTTCGATGTAAACCGCCCCTGATCGTTGGAAGGGGCGGTATAGAAAACTGTTCAAATAAATAAATAAAATAATGGTAGAAACCATCATAAAGAACTAAATTGCTGAACATGTAGATAGTCATGGCTTAATGGGAGACAGTCAACATGGCTTTAGACAAGGAAGATCTTATCTTATTAATCTGTTATGCTTTTTTGAAGGTGTGAATAAACAGGTAGACAATGGTGAGTCAGTTAATATAGTGTATTTGGACTTTCAGAAAGCCTTTGATAAGGTCCCTCATCAGAGAATTTTGGCAAAACTAGAGTCATTGGATAGGAGGCAGTGTACTATTGTGGATCAGGAACTGATTAAAAGATAGAAAACAGAGGGTAGGGCTAAATGGCCAATTTTCCCAATGGAGAAAGTTGAATAGTGGAGTACCCCAGGGATCTGTGCTGGGTCCGCTGCTTTTTGACATATTCATAAATGACCTGGAAAAGGGAATAATGAGTGAGGTTATCACATTTGCAGATGACACAAAACTATTTAAAGTTGTTAAAACCCAAGAGGATTGTGGAAAATTGCAAGAGGATCTTGATAAATTGGAAGACGGCATCAAAATGGCAGATGAAATTTAATGTGGACAAGTGCAAAGTTATGCACCTAGGGAAGAACAATTCAAACTATGGTTACACAATGCAAGGTTCCACATTAGGAACCACCACCCAGGAAAAAGATTTAGGTGTCATTGTGGATAACATGTTAAAACCGTCCGTCCAGGGAGGCGGAGCCAGCAGTGAAGCAAGATGGCTGCATAGGAGATTCGCTCCTGCAGAACCGAAGGGATTCCTGTTAATATTTGCCTAGTTCGGTGTAACCTGGGACAGATATTCTTCACCTAAGATCTGAGATTAGTAAGCGAGGATGGCGACTGGTAAACAAACCAAGTTAGAGTTTACAACGAGTGGAAACACGGGCTCCAAATGCGCCAAACGGGACCCCCTCTCCTCTCAAGATGGCGGCAAGACGTGACTCGGATGAGGGGATGCGAGAACTGCTGTTGGAGATACAGTCAGTGAGATCGTTAGTCTCATCGAATGGAGAAGCCTTAGCTCAGATGCAAGCAGGTATGCAGGAGATTAAGGAGCAAATGAACGGTTTAACAATTCGCGTGGAGAAGACGGATGCTGCAGTTGCAACGCACGAGGAGCATATAAAAAAGCTAGCCAAGGCCCTTAAAAAGGTGGATTATTTGGAGGCGAATCTAGAGGACCTCAGTAACAGGTCTCGTAGAAGTAACATCAGATTAGTAGGCATCCCAGAAGGAGCGGAAGGCTCAGATACGGTTGGCTTTCTGGAAAAGCTGATACCTAAGCTGCTTAGAGTATGCTTCAACAAGCTGCTAGAGGTAGAGCGGACTCACAGAATACCTACGCAAACAAGGGTATAGTCAAAGGCTACGGCCCTTAATATTTTGTCAAATAATGGCTGCTGCAAGGGCTTCGCCATCGACGATGTACGAAGGGCATAGAATTTCATTTTTCCCAGACCTCAGCAAAGCAACGATGGAAAAAAGGAAGAAATTTCTGGAATTGAGGCCTCGTCTTCAACAGTTGCAGGCGAGGTATGGTTTGTTTTACCCTGCGAGACTTAAAGTAACTTTGAACAATCGCACAAAAACGTTTGAGGATCCCAATGGGTTGCTGCAGTTTCTCGAAGACCAGGAAGCATTAAAAATGCATGAAGAAAGTGCGTCCTAGCTTCCGAACTTAAGGACACCCTTTTTTTATATCAGCGTAATCTCCGGCAGGATATAAAGCTGCGCAACGAGGAGCTCTGGTTTTCACCACGCTAATGTAATACTGTAGAAGGATATTTACTGGTTCAGTATGTGTTATATAAAGAAGTTATCATGTTAAGATGGGTAAATGTTTTAACAGAATCTTGAAGGAAATTGGTGACATGAGTATAATGTATGTACATGTAGCCTTTATGACTGTCCAGTTGCTAGGTAATTCTTGATATATGTTAAGGGATTGTAGAGTCATGCAGCCGCCATCTTGTTATGTTCTCTCCGCTGTCTCACCCAATTTTGTTGCTCCTTGTAGGGAGGGTAAGGTTGACGCGATGCGGACAAAGTAGGATTCAGATTGCTATATGGGCTGTTTTACAAGGAAGTATTTTAAATCAGACCCTGGAGAGTTCGGTGTGTTATAGTATTTCTCTCCTCTTAAAATCCCAATGAACCCCCTTAAAATCTTGTCTCTGAATGTTAAGGGCATAATGCACCCTGGAAAGAGGAGGAAGATATTGGTTTACGCTCAGAAGCAAAGAGCAGATTTAATCATGCTCCAAGAAACACATCTGTCTTCCAAGGAAACTACAAAATTAGCATCCAATCAATTTAAGCTGGTTGCTCATTCACCAGCCATGGGGAAGAGAAATGGGGTTGCAATACTAATAAATAACAAACTACAGTTTCAGATTTTGTCTACAAGGGCGGATTGTGAAGGGCGGTGGGTTAAAGCTCACTTGGCTATTGGAGTGAAGCACATGGTTGTAATTAATGTATATGCTCCAAACAGTGATCAACCCAGCTTCTTCCATAACTTAGCAGAAGTTGTGCAAGAATGCTCCTCACGCCCCATGATTCTTGGGGGAGATTTTGATATGGCGTTGGATCCCTTGCTGGATTGCAATCCATGTAGGCCAAGAAGAAGTGGTAGAGCACTGTCAGTATTGAATTCACTTATGCAGGATGTTGGATTAGTGGATATATGGAGAATCTTATATCCCATGGAAAGAGATTACACCTTCTTTTCCTGCCCTCATGGCTCTTTTTCCCCGGATAGATTTCTTTTTAATATCCAGGCCGTTAGTACAAGAAGTTAGTGGAGCAAGCATACTTAGTACCCACATTTCGGACCACGCGGCAATTGTCCTAGAATTAAGTTTTGGAGATGATCTTTCCAGTCAGCAGGCATGGTCTTTTAATAGGGCTCTTCTTGCAGATGCAACTTTTAAAGAGGCAATAAAGCAAGCCATAAAGGAATATTTTGCCAAGAATGCTCAAGAAGATACACCGAATTGGGCCTGGTGGGAGGCCTTCAAAGCATCGATTAGAGCACACATAACCAGTTTTTCCATTGCTAAAGCTAAGAAAGCGCAGGCGAAACTCAAAGAGCTGGATCAAAAGATTAGGGCAGGAAAAAGAATTCTGCAGAGGGAATTTAATTCACTAGCGCTGCATCGTCTGCACAGGTTGAGATACCAATATAATATGATACTAAGCACGGAGGTTGAGCAGTATATGTTTGACTGTCAAACTCGGTACTTCAAAGAGAAGAATAAAGCTGGCAAGCTGCTGGCTGACAAAAGGCTCGTCGGAGCAAAACACATATAACTCATAGAATGGATGTGCATCAGAACCATCTGACTAAAAGCTGTGATATTGCTGAAGCCTTTTGTAAGTTCTATGCACAGCTCTATACTTCAGAAGTATCTTTTGATGAGAAGGCCTGCAAAGAGCTACTAGCCACGATCAAAAGACGTGTGTTGGACACTGAGCATGCAACTGTTCTAGGTAAACCAATATCAGCTACAGAACTGAAAGAAGCGCTAGCTGCTATGAAGGCCGGTAAAGTGGCAGGACCAGTTGGGATTCCTATAGAGTTCTACCGGATTTTTGCAGATGAACTGCTTCCCCAGCTACTGAAATATTATCAAGCATTCCTGGCACAAGGTCATAAGACTGGCGTGTATGCTAAGGCAACAATCGTTGTGCTGGAGAAACCGGGGAAAGATCCCTCTATGGTCGGCAACTACAGGCCCGTCTCTCTTTTAAATGCTGACTACAAGTTATTTTCCAATACTTTGGCCAGACAACTCAACAAAGTGCTGCACTTATTAATTCACCCTGACCAGTGTGGGTTTGTGTCAGGAAGATCCACAATGAATAATGGGCGTCTTCTATGTGACGTGATAGAGCGAACAATATGGATGTTCCTATAATAGGCCTGTCATTGGACGCTGAAAAGGCCTTCAATAGGCTTGAGTGGCCTTTTCTGTACCATGTGCTAGAGTGGTTTGGCCTGCCCAAAGAATTTGTAAACATGGTACAAATATTTTATGATAATCCCACAGCTCAGATTTTTGCTAATGGAATCCTTTCCCAGTCTTTCCCCTTGCTACGGGGCACTAGACAGGGCTGTGCCTTATCCCCGCTCTTATTTAATCTAGCTCTGGAACCATTAGCCTTGATGATCCGTCAGTCAGAGGAAATTCAAGGCATCAAGATCGCAGATTTTCATGTTAAACTGTCAGCATATGCAGATGACTTGTTGGTCTTTCTCAAGCCCGGTTCAATATTGCCGCTACTGCATCTAATCTCTCAGTATTCCAAGTTTTCAGGCTATAAAGTAAATTGGACAAAGTCCGTGGCCTTTCCTATTAATGGCTTGGCAAATGCCTCTCAGGTGGAAAACTTCCCTTTTCAGTGGGAATCTTCAGCAATAAAATATCTAGGGATGCTATATTCTGCTTCCCTGGAAGAAACAGTACGATTGAATTCAGGAAAGTTGTTGGATATAGCACGTTCTTATGCCCTGTTGTGGTCCCCACTGCATCTCACATGGTGGGGCCATGTGGAAGCCATCAAAATGACGCTTGTGCCCAAAGTAAACTACATATTAAGTATGCTTCCAGTCCTGCTTCCTCATGAGGTATATAGGACCTTAGAACGGATAATAAGTACTTTTTTGTGGGAAGGGAAAATCCCTAGAATCGCGCTAAAGAAATTAAAAGCTAGCAAAACTAATGGTGGGATACATTTTCCAGATTTTCTATGGTATCATAAGGCCTTCCTTTTGAAACAAGGATCATTGTAGGCTCTGGGTGATGCCATGGAGTACACACCCACGTGGCTCAAGGTGGAAGAGCGCCTTGTTGCTCCATGTCCAGTTAACCTACTTATCGGGATGTTGCATCCAGAGACTTCCAAAGTTGGAAATGTGATTATCTCAACTCAATTAGCGTTCATTTCTCCCCATTATTGAAAAGAGGAACCCACCTTCACGATTATTGCCGATCTGGTTCAACCCTGCACTCAAATTCAATAAAGCGACATGTGCATGGATGACTTGGCAAAAGCAGGGCACTTGGTCCATTTGACAGCTGCTGGGCAGCTCTTGTTGGAAGTCTTTTAATGCTTTGCAATGAGAATTTGGCTTGCTGTCCTCTTGCTACATTCAATGGCTACAATTGCGATATTGTATCGGGAACAGGATTCTGACTCCTGATGGCCTTTCCCCCACTTTGGGGCTGCAAAACGTTATTGAGGAAATAAGCTCTAAAAATGTTGTAGTTTCGCAATTTTATGCTATGTTTATGGATCACTTCGCACCGCAAAATGGGGGGCTGCGTTGCATATGGGAAGAAGAGATGGAGGCCAATCTGTCACAGCTGGAATGAAATACATTTTGGGAATCCATGGTTCGGGCTTCAATGTCTGCCGCCCTTACACAATCCATGTTTTTCTTCGCGCATCGAGCATTCATTACCCCTAACAGATTAGGTATTTGGAATAAGAAAGAGAGTAATTTATGCTGGACCTGTTACGGCGAAGTGGGCATGTTAAGACATATGATGCTGGATTGCCCTTGCATTCAGAATTTTTGGACAACGGTTTGGGTCAAAATTCAAGAAGTACTGCAGTTTACGGTTGTCTTGTCTTGGCGGGTAGTCACATTCAGGAACATGGCAAGGATCCCGGAATTAGATAAGAGAAACTATTTTTTACTTAATTTCATGATAATGGTGGCTTTAAAATTAATACTCTCCTACTGGAAAAATCCTTGTAAACCTACATATTCGGAGTGGTGGAAAAAGATATGCTTATATGCCAAATATGAAAAAGCTTCTGACAGAATTTTGTTTATAAAGGGTGTGGTACCAAAGCTCTCTAAGTGGACTACCTTAGATCAATACTCAGCCTAGCATGTTTAAAAAGTTTTTTCTTTTCAATTGGAAATGAGTAAATAATTTAATAGATTAAGGCTATAAAATGTCTGCAGCACATCGGGGAGGGGGGGAGGGGAAATGGTTTATCTCTGAAGGTTGGTTGTTACATTCTGGTTGGGAGGGGTTGTAGTTTTATTATCTATGTACTTACTGGTATTGTTTTTGTTTATCTTCGCTGTATTTGTGAAATGATTAATAAAAAGAAGTATAAATAAAAACCCCTCTGTCCAGTGTGCAGCGGCGGCCAAGAGAGCAAATAGAATGCTAAGTATCATAAGGAAAGGAATAGAAAATAAAACAAAAGATATTATAATGCCTCTGTATTGTTCTATGGTGCGACCGCACCTTGAATATTGTGTGCAATTCTGGTCGCCGTATCTTAAAAAGGATATAGCGTTATTAGAAAAGGTTCAGAGAACAGCCACCAAAATGGTAAAAGGGTTGGAAGGATACCCCTATGAAGAAAGGCTAAAAAGGTTAGGGCTCTTTTATCTGGAAAAGAGACGGCTGAGGGGAGATATGATAGAAGTCTATAAATTAATGAACGGAGTGGAACAGGTAAACATAGATCGATTGTTTACGTCATCATAATATAGAAAGACTAGGGGACATGCAATGAAGTTACAGGGTAAACTATTTAAGACAAATAAGAGAAAATATTTTTTCACTCAACATGTAATCAAACTCTGGAATTTGTTACCGAAGGATGTAGTAAAAACTGCTAATGTAGCTGGGTTTAAAAAAGGTTTGGACACGTTCCTGGAGGAAAGGTCCATAAACCATTATTAAAAAGGGACCCAGGATATCACTGCTTGGCCTAATACAAGCATTGTGGTACCTCTGTCTTTTGGGGAAACTGCTAGGTGTGTATGACCTAGATTGGCCACTGTTGGAAACAGGATACTGGGCTTGATGGACTTTGGTCTGACCCAGTATGGCATATCTTTTGTTCTTATGTCCTTAGATAAAACATGGCTAATAACCTGGAGAACTTAACAGGGTAAGCCATGTATTAACAATTAATTTTATGAAGGAATAAGAAGTGAGGATAACTGTGTAGTTCAGCTCTTAAGCAGTTCAGAAACGTAGAAACATGACTGCAGAAAAAGACCACATGGCCTATCTAGTCTGCCTTTTTACCTTTAGTGATCCCTGTGTGTTTGTCCCTTGCTTTTTTGGAATTCAGATATTGTTCTTGTCTCTACCACCTCCACTGGGAGACTATTACATGCAGCTATCACTCTTTCTGTAAAGAAATATTTCCGTATATTACTCCTAAGTCTACCCCTTTCACTCTCATCCTATGTCCCCTCTTAACAGATTCAGACAGGTAGGATTCTTTCTTTTATGGGATGTTGTCATAATAAAGCCAGAATAAGTGTGTCTTTAGAGACATCAGAGTTGGATTGGAATGAGTCAGGCAACCTGCTCCAACGGGCATGAGCATATAATGAGAATGCTGTGTTGCAGGTTGACTGTTTGATTTTTATACATGCTGCAGGGGTTAAGAGAGTGTTTCACATTTCACACCATCTTAGTCTGTTATCAGGAGTCCAATGGATGGTTGTTATAAGGGAGTCTGTGGATATTTTGTGTAGGATTTTAAATATCACAAGCAAGGCCTTGTATTTTATTCAATCCAATATCGGTAACCAAGGTAGGTGTCTTAGTATCGGTGTGGTGTGCTCTGATCTGCATGATCCATGTAGGGTACAAGCTGCAGTATTTAGGGTCATTTGGAGTGGATGCAGGGTGCATTTTGGTAGGCTGTGACAGATAATATTACAATAGTTAAAATGTGGGACTATATGAGCTTGGTAGATGGTTCGAAAGTCAAGTGAGTCAAGTAGCAGGTGTAGGTGGTGGAGTGTTCGATTTAGTGATGTTACTGATATGGGATTGTATATTCAGTTGCTAGTCAGTGGTGATTCTAAAGTTATGAATCTCTTATTTTACCTCAAAATCCCTGTTGTTCACCTTCACATTGGTGGTAGAATGAATGTTCGGACTCTGGTTATAAATAATACTTCAGTCTTTTTGCAATTAACCACAAGGTTGTGCCCAGAGAGCCACTGGGAGACTGTATTGAAGCAATTTAGTAATTTGGTGTAGTCAGGTTTTTCTGTGGAGAAAGGTGCATATAACATGATGTAATCCATATATATGTGATAATGTTTGTCAGAGGACTATATAAGGGAGCATATGGGTTGAATGTATAGATTGAATAGCAGGGAGGAGAATGCTGAACCCTGTGGGACTCCTTGTGTTTGGGTGTATGTGTCTGAGAAGTGAGCCCCCTTTTTACTTGTTGTTGGTGCCCATTCAGATAGTATCGGAACCAGTCTAGTGCCCTGTTTTCTAACCCTGTTTCATGTAGGTGACTTATCAGGATATTATGGCTGATGGAGTCAGAAGCCGAGGCAATGTCCATAAATATTAATATAAATCCTTGTTTCTGTTTCTCAATGCTCCTGTCCATGAGGGAGGTTAATAGAGTTTCTACCCCATGATGTTGTCCGAACCCATGTTGCTGGGGGTCTAGAAGGGCATGGGCATCTACATGATCCTGGAGTTATTAATGGACTATTTTCTCTATTAACTTTGCCAGGAGTGAGAGGCAGGATATGGGTCTGTAGGAAGTTATGATTCTAGGGTCCAGTTTCGTGTTCGTTAGTATAGGTCTTATAGATGCTGTTTTGAGAGATACGGGCATTATGTCTTGGCTCAAGGAAAGACATATGAAGTTCGCAATGAAGGAGCTTAACTCTGTGCAATTTTGACCCAGCTGGTAAGACAGGGTCAATTGCTCAGTAAATGGTGTTAAGGTGACGGATTATATTTTCTACATGGATAATCACCACCATTATCGGGATAGTGGCAATTTTCAGCCGCTATCCAGATAATTTGTCTAGATAGCAACTTAGGACAGCCTTTTCAGTGGCCCAAGCAATCCAGATAAGTTATGCTGATAGTCGCTGAAAATCATCACTATTCAGATAATTTATTTATTTGCAGCACTTTTATACTGCTATAGATATCGAAATATCATAGAGTTTACATGCTTAAAAATAGGGGAGGCAGGTTAGCTTACATTACACTCAATAGGGACTGAAACAAATCAGGCAAGAAAAGTAGGACAACAACAGCTACCAGGACAAATGAAACTTATAGCCGGAAGAGATAAAGAGATTGGGGCAAGCAGCGCTGGATGAGCGGTCCGGGGGCCTAAAGGTGCTAGGAGAATGTTACTGGAAGGCGCACTCAAAAAGTCATGTTTTCAAACCCACCTTGAACTTCTTGTAAGATGATTCTAAGGGGGGATTAGTATGAAGGATGTTCCAAAGGCAGGGGGCAGAGCAGAAGAAGACCATTGTCAGTGATTTTCCAGATAGTGGCCAGCCTGCACCACCCTGCTGCTCTCTGGATAGTATCCAGGCCATCTGTGGTCTGAATATCACTCTCATTGCCCTGTGGTTATCCAGATATGGGCTTTTGAAAGTTAATCCCACAATTATAAATGCATAAAGTAGGAGCTTGCTTTACCAACATCCTCTACACATTTCACACAAAAGAACGATTATGGAAATATTCAAAAACTAATTGGGAATAAGAAACAAAAACATTTCAACTGCATAAGTCTTTCAGACACCTCCCACTAAGCGTTGCTTTAGAGAAAGGAAAAGGATCATGGCCAGAGTTCTCAGACCTTCAAGATCAAGTGTATACTTGGGTTCCAAAAGGGTTTTGCAAGAGAAAGACTCAAAAGGTGATCTGGTATAAGTCAGGAGTTTGCTCAGGGGCGGCAGAATGCTGTTTTCTTTGGGGGGTGGGGGGCAAGCTCCGCCCCTCGGCTAGCCAAGCTGCATGAGGCTGCTATCGCCAGCCTTCCCTTCCTGTCTGTCCATGGGGATCTGATTTCCTGCAGGCAGACAGAAAAGGAAGGCCAGCGATTGCAGCAGCAAAGTTTTGTTGGGGCCAGGGCAACTATCTCTAAGGAGGCAACTATCTCTAAGGAGGTCTTTTACTAAAGGGTGTTGGCATGCGTTGAGGGCACTCTGGGACACATGTTGACAGGTAATGCGGGGCAATGACAGCATGGATCCACTTCTATGCACTAGGGAAACAAGTGGATGGGTGCGAGCAGAGAGTAAGCAGGGAGAGCACGTTGCAATCAGTGCGCCCGTGCTAACTGCAAAGTGGCCGATTGGCATGTGGGCAATTACTGTCAGCTTAATAGATGGAGGTAAGTTCACCTGTGCTAGTGTGGCACACAGTAGGGGACAATGCTGCACGTTAACTGATGGGGACGTGCTTTCCATGCCTGTGACAGTTAACACAGTTGTGTTGCACTTAATGGGTCTCTAAATAGTATACTGAAAGGGAGTTGGCAGAAACAGATTCCTTCGTGCAGATTATTGCGACTATAATCTTTAGATTGTGTTAAATTTTAAAATTTTTATCGATTGAACTAGAAGAAAGTTTACTGTCAGTTTATTCACATCCATCAAGTACATCAGTTAAATTTTATTCTGAAAGAACCCTGATGGCAAGCGCTGTGTGATTTATTTCAATTAGAGATACAGAAGACAGCAAAAGCATAAGGGCTTTGAAAACTGTTCTTTCCCTCATCAGGAAAGAGTACTTGAGCACAGGATGTTAAGTTGGCCTCTAAGCTTCCAGCAGTGCCCCAGAGTGGTGGTTATGAATGGAAATAAACAAAACAAAACAAACAGCAAATAAAGCAAAACAAAACAGAAAAAAAATGTTGCAGCATATTACTACTTCCTGGGATTTCTCAGCAAGGGGACTGAGAATTTTCAGTCAGGAGTCCAGCCACAGATGGGCCTGGATGGGTCCCACTACTTTGGGTCAGGCCTATATAGTCAGCGACAATGGCATGGGCCAATGAAAGGAGAACTACAAGTGGTATCAACGTCTGCACTGCCTAGTCACTACCCATATCAACCACAGCCTAACAAAGAAAAAAATCAATCCTGGCTACAGTACTGCCTGGGCTGTTTAAGCAGCATGATCTAGGCAGTGTCTTTAAGGAAAAATGTGTCTATATAGTAACCGGGTAAGGCGGACCAGGTGCTCATGTCCCCGCCCCCACACCCACCCCCACCCCCCCATGTCACCCCCACCCCCACCCCCCCCTTACAAATAACCACAACACACTCATTGGGAATCAAACTGGTCGCAGCTTTATTAACCGTACAACATTTTCCTTAAACCACAACCAACAGCAAACCTTCATTAATTGAATTTGGCCGCGGAACGAATCCTCACCAGCTGTGTGAGTAGCAAAGTGAGTTCCGCCCGCTTCCGCCATGAACCGGCCACAGGCCATTCCGTCGCCCCTCTTCCGGCTTCGCCATATTATTAGCAAAGGCCCCGAGGATTTCACCGGGCCGGGGGTACCCCACCCTCGCCCTGCCTCTTGCCACCGGCTCTGGACCCCGGACAACTCCGGGATCCCGCCAACCCCCTCCAGCTGCAACACCCCCTCCCCCAATCAAACCCAACTGTAGGGATGGGAGGGTGGGACGCCAGCCACCTTCACATGCTCCCCCGGTGACTGTCGCTTCTGCCAGCTCGCTTGGCCTCAGCCCCACCTCCCCCCCAGGCCCAGACAATCCCCCATTGGCTCCCGCGCCGCCACTCAATCTCGGGAGCCAATGGGGTCCAGCCAAAGCCCCGCCAAAGGGGACCTCCTCCCGACGCCTCGTGGGGGCCGGGGCCACGCACCCGCCGCCCCCCCCGGTTAACGGCGGCTAGTGGGCACGAGGCCCGCGGCCTTTCTGTAACCGGGTAAGGCGGACCAGGTGCTCATGTCCCCACCCCCAACCCCACCCCCCCAATGTCACCCCCACCCCCAACCCCCTTACAAATAACCACAACACACTCATTGGGAATCAAACTGGTCGCAGCTTTATTAACCGTACAACATTTTCCTTAAACCACAACCAACAGCAAACTTTCATTAATTGAATTCAGCCGCGGAACGAATCCTCACCAGCTGTGTGAGTAGCAAAGTGAGTTCCGCCCGCTTCCGCCGTGAACCGGCCACAGGCCATTCCGTCGCCCCTCTTCCGGCTTCGCCATATTATTAGCAAAAGCCCCGAGGGTTTCACCGGGCCGGGGGTACCCCACCCCCGCCCTGCATCTTGCCACCGGCTCCGGACCCCGGACACCTCCGGGATCCCGCCACAGGCTCAGGGACCACCACCCTGAGCCACCCCCCATGGCAAGCTGCGACCAGTCACCCTTCCCTGCGCCACATAATTCCAAAGCCTCTGCCAGCCGTTGAAGGAACAAAGCCGGCCCCCCCCCCCCCCCGGGGATACCCACACCCCACCCAGCCCCTAAACCGGCACACTCCACCTCCATCCTGGAGGCAAGATCAGCCATCCAACCCGAGGGCACATCCCACGGCCACCTGCCGAATAATGTTTAACCAACCCGCGAGACCACCAATGGTGGACCCAGCCAGCAGGCCTTGGAAATATGTCTGACCACCCCAAAACCACATTGCCGCACCGGAACAGCCCCTCAGCTCCCTATCACCGTTCGCTTCACCACTCTGCAACTTACCCATCGTGGCCGCGCCCCCCAATCCCCCCGCAGGCTCTCCTCTACGCAAACGGGCACCCATCGCTCACCGCAATGAAGTCCAGGCACCCGCAGGACCAACCGCGCCCGTAGGCCCACTGCAGCGACAGGCGCGGGAGCACAGCCCACCGCAAACCTGCCTGCAGCCCACGCCGTCATTCCTCCAACAAAATGTAGCCGCCCGCTCATCACCGGGGGAGCTCCCCACTCATACCTCTCCTCCCTCTGCTATTCCGGCACCCGACACCCCTCCTCAGGCCGCTCCCGCCGCCCAGGGATAAAAGGGGAAGGTACCCTTCGGAGACAGCAGACACGCCAGCCACCTTCACATGCTCCCCCAGTGACTGTCGCTCCCGCCAGCTCGCTCGGCCTTGGCCCCACCTCCCCCCCAGGCCCAGACAATCCCCCATTGGCTCCCGCGCCGCCACTCACACTCGGGAGCCAATGGGGTCCAGCCAAAGCTTCGCCAAAGGGGACCTCCTCCCGATGCCTCGTGGGGGCCGGGGCCATGCACCCGCCGCCCCCCCCCCCCCGGTTAACGGCGGCTAGCGGGCACGAGGCCCGTGGCCTTTCTGTACATTCAAGAAGGAAAGAAAAGGAGTTTGTCCAGCCAGTATAGCTAAGGAGGTAAAACGAGGGTAGTGCAAACAACAGCAATGGATTTCAGTTAGCTGGGATATGCCCATGGAGGACTCAGAAATTGTGCATATGGCTAGAAGATTGTGTTACCAGGATTTGCCCCCTGACTCCCCCCTCCCCCCCCTTAAAAGGTTGTCAGACATTTTCATCAAAGAAGTTATATTTTGTGGGGACACAATCTGGACTTTGAAGAATGACTTGATGAAGTATGTGAGAGGTGTAAGTCTAAGGGCCCTGAAGTTAAGGCTTGTTCTCAGCTGGGAATAAATTCGTGACAGCGAGTGAAGTGAGTGGTGTCAGACTCAACCAGCCCCACAGCATAACCCCCTACTCAGTGAGGACAGAGGAGGGGAACTACAGATGCAGGTTCAGATATCCACCTCTCTTCATCACAGATTTTCCACATCGATTGTCATATGTAAAGAGTGTGCATGGAAAACATTTCATTTTGTTTTTGGATCATTTTCTGATATTTTTGGTCACTTATCAGATTTTTGGTTCATTTCAAAAATTAATGTTTCTAAAATGTGATTCACATGCATACATTTTTAACACATTTAAATGCAACGTTGCATTAATTCAGGTTTTATTTGGATAATGTTGATTTAGTGTACTTTCTTTACGCTCACAAGGTTTCCTATACAAAATCATTAACCAAATGCACATCCCTAGTAATCTGAGAAGCGACTGAAATCAGATGCCTTAGGCTGCTTTATCGGCAGAGCAGGTTGGGTTGCTCAAGCAAAGTAAAACATGTTTAATAACTGTAAAACGTCTGAAATTAGTGGGGCATAATTGATGATTTATTTATTTATTTATTACAATTTCTTATATACCGCACTATTCGATATCAGCGCGGTTTACATTATAACAAAATGACCAGAACAACAAGCTGTTTGGTTTTACAGAGAACGGGAGTACAAACTTGGATAACATGGGTGAACTATATACATAAAATATTTACAAAGAACAAGAGTAAAGGCTAAGATAAGATGAGTAAAATATGTACATAAATCTGCAGGCGGGGTGCTGACACTGTACCAGAATTAACATATGGCTACTTTCTTAGGTGGGGTTACCTAGGTTTCATTGCTGACTGGGTAGTATTGGAGGAAAAGGTGATATTTAAGTGCAATGATGCATCATTTCTGATACATTTGAATGTTGAAATTTAGTACTATTCATGATATGAGTTTAAATAATTAAATATTATATTTCTTTTTCTCCCTAAAAATTTCTAAATATGTCTTAAAGACATACTTAAAAATGGTTTGGCCTTAAAAAAAAAGTTGCAGAGCTAACTGTATTGGAGACTTTACCATGACAGCAGTGTTTGAGTTTTGTGACATTTTGAATGATGCAGTAACTACCCAGGGATCCTGAAGACAAACTGAATTCCAGCAGTTATTTATTTATAAAACCAAGAAAGGTTTTTGATAAATATTTGTGTCTCATGTTGACTGCGGTCTCCTTGAACAGTTTTTAAGATATTTGTTCGGTTAATCATGGTATAGAATAAAAAAAATGTCTTATTTTAATAAGTTAACAGACCTTAGGATACATACTAATAACACAACAGTATGAAGGTCATTTGTTTATCCTGTTGAGGTTTTTGTTTTCTTTTGTTATTTGATTCATACATCTGTACACCCAAGTGGAGGACAATTCTGATCGGAAGATATCCGGCCTATCCAGACGTCCAAAATCTGGATGGGCTGGATTTGCACCCGTTTCTGCACCCGCGGGAGTTTGATGTTCCCACAGGAACAGATTCGAGACCCTTGGATGGGCCAGATGGGCCTCGATTCTGTGGGCCCAGATGTGCTGCACCTACCTCTGCTAACCCCCTCATGCTCCTGCTGGAGT
This sequence comes from Ichthyophis bannanicus, assembly GCA_033557465.1. Taxonomy (NCBI): domain Eukaryota; kingdom Metazoa; phylum Chordata; class Amphibia; order Gymnophiona; family Ichthyophiidae; genus Ichthyophis; species Ichthyophis bannanicus. The sequence continues at coordinate 26,696,586 of CM066035.1, forward strand.
CGCAGTGCTGTGCTGTCCTATGGCCATGGTATCGGGACGTCATGCAGGAGCCCTGGTTCCCCGTACCACACACCAAATTCCTTTCCCTGCCGCCTGACCCCCGGAGGGGCCTGCCAAGGCTGGGATCGGGCTGCGGGGCTCCTCTTGCACCAACTCACTTATTCGGGGGGGGGGGGGGTGCATTCATTGTTGGCCATCAACATCTGTTTCTGAGGCAATGCAAAGTTAAGTGACTTGCCCAAAATCACAAGGAGCCCTGCTTGCTCTGCCTCTTGTCCACTGCTCTAACCATTAGGCTACTCCTGCACTCCATTCCTCTGGATTGCACCTAAACAGACTCTCTAAAATGTGCCTGCAGATGTGTAACGGTGCTGGATATACAAATTAATTCAAAGGCTGGCACCAGTGTTTAAATTCATCTGCTCAATACTGCTACTGAAAATTGATTCCAATAATAAAAGTAATGTTAGCATTTGTTCAAGCTGGATAATTACATTACGGTGAATATATGTGTTGCCTCTTCACGACTTTCAAAATACAGTGCAATATAAAAATGCGGATATTTCCTCATCTTTGAAGAATAGACACGAATTAAGGCTGTCTCAGCTCTACCCAATGGAAGAATGAATGGCAATCAGATATATTTAATAGCCCCTGTAGGAATTGCAGAGTCATTTAAATGGATATGGGAGATAGGGAGTCTTTAAAACAAAATTAACCATACATTCAGGCAGAGGGTATACAAGATTTATATTAAAAGATAAAAAGAAAAAAAAACCCTAAAGTTGAGAGAGGAAATGAAGGCTCATTTATTGAAGCTCGTTATTCCATACCCACATGTGGTGCCAGTTCATGTGAAGGTCCCGTTTGTATTTTCACATGAACTAACACAGCATGGCCCTTGATCAGATTTCTTTGAATGCACTGTTGACATTCTTCAGTACCATTATTTTTGTGACAGTGTTATTTTCCATTGCACCCCTTCATTTTTATTCTCTCTATTCTAGAGTATTGTTAACTGGTCGGAAAGTTCCCAGCTAGAATTTACTTTAAATCAATTCCCTCATCTCCCAATAATGAAACCTCACGCTTCTGTGGTATTAATTGTTGCAAATACATGGACGTGATAACACTGTTTCGCTGCAGTACTATATCAGAGTGTAGAAAAATCTTCTCTTGAATTTAATGGTATTTTTGGTTTTGATTTTTGTTCATTGTATAATACTTAGGACATTACTTTTCTACTTCACATCACATCCTGTTTGCTAGGACCACATTTTTCACACTGGGGTTCCATGAGACGGAAAAGCGTCCTGGAGCACATGAGGATTTACAAGAAATGGATGAGAGAAGAGAGAGTGACAAGCAGTTGGAACTGTTTACAAACTCCTTCTGAACTCTCTCTTCATAGGCTGCCATTTTAAGTTGCTATGATACATTAATTCTGAATTTTACATGCAAACGTATTCCAAAATTGTTGAGATTCACATGTGATAAACATTAGGCATATGTATTAGTTCTTGTGCAAATGGAATAATCGATGAAAATCGTGATTTTCAGTTTATTCCTGAGCCAACTAACTGACAGCGTGTGCTCAGAAATTTTTCCCAAAGCATTATTTGTTAACTTCATTTTTGTGGCGTGTGCAGGTCTGCCAGACACACTGGAGCCAATCTAGGAGGGGGAGAAGGTCAAGGAGGGGTCACCAGCAGCCAGCACAAGGCACTTTAGCCAATCATGCTACAAACCCTTGACAATCAGCCACAGAATTTAATCATTGCCAGAGTTCTGCACGTCCCGTGCGCCATGATGTCATGCCAGAGCTGGAACACACAGTCTAGCACAAACCCCAAAGAGCCATTTTGATTTGACTTAGATAGTGCTTGCAGAGGTTAGCAATTTAAAAACAGGGAAAAAAAGAAGTGCCTCCCCCCCCAGCAACTTTAAAGTCTGCCATTGAGGAAGTGAGGAAGGGGTCCTAGGACTTAGGACTTTAAAGCAGTAAAAACCAGAGATTGAAGTCTGACTGAGCCAGTGAGGAAGGCGCAAGACCAGTCTGCCCACTAGGTGGAATAGGTATCTGCCTAGGGTAGCAAACCTTTGGGAAGGCACTGTAGCCCCTCTACATACTTCATGACAGCAGCAGAGCAAGCCCTTATTGGTACAGCTATGGGCCTTGAAGTACCTGCGCGCATACGCACACTCATGGCCTGCTGCTCCTTCCCCCTCCAAAAGGAAGTTTGCATCAGAGAGAGCAGGAGTAGCAGGCAATGAGTGTGCACATTCACAAGGGTGCTTTAGGCCTGTTGCAGAACAAGCAGAGGCTTACCTGTTGACACCAAGGGACGTGAAGACAAGGCAAAGGAAGAGAATATTCTGAATTCCTGGGGTGGGGGAGGGGAGGGAAGGGAAGAGTTGATTGGGCACCTAGATGAGGAGCAAGGGAAGAGGAGATGCTGGGAACCTTGGGGATATGTTGACTTATGAGCGTGGTTAGGGTAGGGAAGGGGTGATGCTGGAATATGGGGGGCACAGGTCCCTGGCCCATCCTGAGCCACCCTGGGCTGCCACTGGGGAGAAGGGGCATAGGCCCGTGGGTCATGGCCTGGCTCTGGAAAGAAGTGCTGGGGCTTGCTACATCCACCCCTATGCACAATGACCAAAAATTCTATGTTAGATATCTGATATATGCTGATAATATAATAGTATACACCCCTTTCTCCACAGCCGCCCCCAACTACTCCAATCTCTCAGCCTGCTTCAAGGAAATTGTCCAGTGGCTCCAGCATCAGAACACAGCAGTCAACTACAGCAAGACTGAGATAATATATGTCACCAGGTACCCCTGAGTTCATGCCTCCTACAACAGTCAGACTCAGAGACACAGACCTCCAAGTCAGAACTCAGGTCAAATACCTCAGAGTCACCTTGGATCAGCACCTAAACTTCCAAGCGCATGTCCAGAACCAAGGCAATTTACTACAAACTCAGGACACTACTCAACCTATGCCCTCTTCTCTCCTCCGATGACTTCCATGCAGTCTGTCAGGCAACAGTCACCTCCTTGCTCGACTACTGCAACACCGTATATCACGGGCTACCCAAGCACACAATCTATCCATCACAGCTTGCTCAGAACACTGTAGCATACACTATCTTCCAAGCACCCAGGCACTGTCACATAACACCCATCCTAAAATCCCTCCTCTGGCTACCTATCACCTCCAGGATCAAATTTAAAGTTCTCACCATCATACACAAAGCTCAAAATGGCCTCACTGCCCAGCACCTCCAGCTGTCAATCAGCACTCCCAGCTCCACCAGGCCCTGCAGACAGAGCACCCTAAATCTGCTCAGCCTCCCAATGAAGGTTCGCAAGAGCACCCACTATGCCCACCTGAGATCCTTCCCACTCCATACCTGCACACTCTGGAACTCTCTGCCATCCACCCTAAGAAGTATTCAGGCAGCTAAAGACTTTAGCAAGTGCCTAATGACCCACCTTTTCCACGAGCATTGCGGCATATGCAGGGCCGGATTTACGTTGAGTGAGGCCCTACGCCAACAAAAATTGTGGGCCCCCAGCAGGGGCGGCCCAAGGGGGGTGCGGGGCCTCATTTGCATAAGAGGTCTCATTTGCATAAATATTTGCATAATGTTACCATATACTAACTTTTAGTAAACGTGCCTCTTAATGAGTGTATGGATAAAGAAAGACTAAAAGATTTCTACATTACTATAATCCAGTGCCAACTGCCAGACACATTAGGAACTACTACAAACACTGCCCATTTAGAACCCATAGCAAACCCGCCGTATCCTAACAGCACTACCAGGACTCACAAAGCACCATACGCTACCAATCAAAAGGCAACACTGCAAATATTAAACCAATACATTTCAGAGCACAACAATACATGACCTACTGGGGAAAGAGAACAAGTGGCACTGTCAAATAGGAATTATATAAACAGAACACCTCAGCTCAGTTACACATGCAGAACATAGACCATCACCAAACAAGTAATCACAATTTAGAAACAGGAAGACAATAATTAAACTGGGAATCCCAAAAGCCAAACTTGGAATGTACAACACTGTAGAAATAAAACTATACATAATTTGCTCTTGTACTAAACAAAGCGCAGACGTTAATGATGCACATTTACCAGAGCTGACATATTCCAATTAATAAATTCAAAATAAAGAGATATTTTTCTACCTTTTGTGCATTTTTTTCAGCTGCAATTGCTCCAGCCACTTTCTTCTGGTTTCTTCATGTCTTCTGCTAACTCTCCATCGTCTGCTGTCCATTTGTCCTTTCTTCTCTCTTCTAGTTTTTTTCCATTCTCTCTCTACATCTGCTTTAACATACTAATCTTTCTCCTTTTGCTCTTTCCTCATTCCTATTTCATCCACTCAAATTTTACCCCTCCATCCTCAATCCCCACTTACTCTCCCAATACCCGGCCAATTGTAGATTTTTTATCCCTCCCACACAAAATATTTTTCCCTTCTCCATTTTACTCTTCCAGCCCCATCCCATTCTAATCCTCCCCCAACATCAGCTCCCTTCAAGTTCCAGCCTCACCCAGCATCCATTCCCTTCTAGTTCCTGCATCAGCCCATTTCCAGTCCTAGCCACCCATCAGCCCATTTCCAGTCCTAGCAACCCCCCAACCCAATACCAGTCCTAGCCCCCCCATCAACCCACTTACAGTCCTAACCCCCCATCACCCCATTTTCAGTTTAAGCACCCCTATAACCCATTACCAGTCCTAACCCCCCATCAGCCCACTTCCAGTCCTAACCCCATCAACCCATTTCCAGTCAGCCCCCCATAGCCCATTGCCAGTCCTAACCCCATCAGCCCACCTCAAGTCCTAACCCCTCCCCATCAGCCCATTTCCTGTCCCAGCCCCCCCATAACTCATTATCAGTCCTAACCCCCCCATAGCCCATTACCAGTTCTAACCCCCCCCCCAACAGCCCACAGCCCATTACCAGTCCTAACCCCATCAGCCCACCTCCAGTCTTAACCCCCCCAGGTCATTTCCAGTCCTAGCCCCCCCCATAGCCCATTACCAGACAGCCCCCATCAGCCCACAGCCCATTACCAGTCTTAACCCCCCCCCATAGCCCATTACCAGTTCTAACCCCCCCAACAGCCCACAGCCCGTTACCAGTCCTAACCCCATCCGCCCACCTCCAGCCTTACCCCCCCCAGCCCATTTCCAGTCCCAGCCCCCCAATAGCCCATTACCAGGCCTACACCCCCCCCCCCCATCGGCCTAAAGTAAAATTTAATTTAAAAAAAAAACACTGGCTGCCGCCGCGGCAGCATGGACTGTTCCCGCGGGGCCCCCTCTGCCCGGCTGAATCCCCTCCCTACCGGCTTTGAGAGGCGCGAAGGGAGAGTGTCTCCCTCGCGTCTCTGTGGGCTTAACAGAGACGCGAGGGAGACACTCTCCCTTCGCGCCTCTCAAAGCCGGCAGGGAGGGAGGGGATTCAGCCGGGCAGAGGGAGCCCCACGGGACAAACCATGCTGCCGCGGCAGCGCGCGCGGGGGGGGGAGCGGAATCGGATGCCACATGCCAAGGTCCCAACAAGATCACAGCAGGCGCATCTTACACATGATGCAGGAAAGTGGCGACCCCAGAATTAGAAAGGGAGTGACAGAGATGTGGCTGCATTCAGTGTCCAGGGCACGGCATCGCTGGACGCGAGGAGCAGGCGTGCAGCTGCGATGGGAAGACTGACGACAGGGGATGGTGCGGGTATTGCCAACGGAAAGGAAAAGGTCACTCACCGCGTGGAGCTCGTGCATGCAGTCCTTCATCCTGAGACACGCTCTTGCAGCGGCAGCTCGCGCTCTCCTCGGATGCCCCGCGCGCTCCCCACTCACGCCCCCTCTGACTTACTGTCCCTGATCCCGCCCCTCTCCCTTGAATTCTGCCCTACCTTCTAACCCTAGCTCCGCCTTGGCTCACGTGATTCTGCCATGCTGTCCATGCTGCCGCGGCGGCAGCCAGCGTTTTTTTTTTAAATTTAATTTTCGGAAGGCTATTTTTGTGGGCCCTTGTCAGCTGTGGGCCCTACGCCACGGCGTAGGTGGCGTATAGGTAAATCCGGCCCTGGGCATATGTTAGCCCTCTAAAGAATCCACCAAACAGACTCCTGCGCCCAACTTTTTGAACCTTTTTTTACCTACCAATGATGGACCCTACTACACCCACACCCTGTCTCCTCTATTGAATGTCCACTACCTGTAACTGAACTGGTCCCACCCACTACTCTTTCACCCTGTCTTTCTACTGTTAATTGTTCACCGTTTTGACTGGTAGAAAAACGTTAAACCAAAATCAGTTAAATAAATAAATAAATAATAAATACTTGAAAGCACAATAAAAAAGATTGAAAAAAAGCCCACCTTTAAGGGAGCAGAGTGCTCCTTCCTCCTTGTTTAAAACTTAGGCGTGTTGTTACTGTTAGCGTTTACATCGAGAAGTTGGAAAGTTTTGGTGGGCTTCCTCCTTTTATCAGTTCCTACAGAGAATGTCTCTCCGGGGTGAGTGAAGGAGCTCAGGAAAGGCAGATAGAGGCTAGGAAACCTCTGCCTTTTCAGATTTCTAATTGGCAATTGCTTATTGTCTAAAGCATTTGTCTTAGGTGTGCACTGTGCTGTGCCACTGGGGAATGAGAGTTTACTACATAGTAACATAGTAAATTTATTTATTTATTTATTATTTATTTAACATCTCTTATATACCGCTATTTGTTATCAGTGCGGTTTACATATAACAAAAAGTTAAACAGACAGAAGACTGTTCTGAGTTTACATTGTAACAGGAGTATAAACATAGAGTAACAGGGAAACTAATATGAATAAGAACATCAATGGCAAGTTACAAACATATATGTGACAAAGATAATTATTTAGGGAGTAAAAGGTTTGTGGGTGTTGACGTGTGAATGGATGGAGGCGGGGTGGATGATTGTGAAAAATGCAGTAGGAAAATATGGTGTTTAAATGATGGCAGATATAGACCAGTATGGTCCATCTGTATCAAATCTATTCCATTGTATAGCCAGAAGATACAGTAAAATAATTTTTGTAACAAACTTCTTTACCTGTTGACTAACAGCAGCTGTGGGACTGGGAGGGAAGGCAGCGATGCCAAGTCTCATTCAGGAGTGTATCACACATATTTGAAGGCTCTCTCACTCTGAGCTTCTTCTATCATTCATTAGAGCCACAGATCTAGTGCCGTGAACCTAATCACTATGGGCTCGATTTTCAGTTGTGCAGGCTATGCCCCATGTCAGGGCATAGCCTGCCCACCAACCCCCTTAATTTGGATTTTCATTTCCTTGGCAATGAAAGTGAAAATCCGGGTTTGCTTGGCAACCGTCGAGGCTAAACGAGTAGCAGTGATTTTTAAGCCCTGTGCCTGAAAGATAGGTGAGGAAAAACCTTGCCTATCTTTAAAGCGCAGAGGGCTAAACGGGTAGCATTGAAAATCGCTGCAACCCTTTCCTCCTCCCCCTTTCCACCTTCCCCACTCTGCCCTGGAATGCCCCCAACACATCCTGATGCTAACCGCATAACATCTGGGCATGTTAAGAACTTAACTAGGATTTTCCAAAGGCACTGCCCATGTAGGTGCCTTTGGAAAATCCCGGTTAAGTCATTTACATGGGTAACGAGGGCAGTTACCCGTGTAAATGCTTTCCAAAATTCCGCCCTATGTTCATGAGGGGGAAAAACAAGAAGCCCTTTTAGTAGGAAGAAATCTGAGGACACCTTCCTTCCCACTGCCTCCCCTGCCTCAATTTGTTCCCCTGAATCCAATTTGCCACTGAAAATTGTCTCATATTGTCTCCACTCTTTTTTTATTTTGCCAAGGCATACTATCCACTGGAATCTTTTTAGGTTTATACCCCAGATGTACCATCTAAAAAATCACACTCTTTGACTTTCAATCTCAGATCTTAGCGAAGGCCAAGTAGGCAGCACATTGCACCAAAAGGCAGGCAGTCCCTGCCAGGTCAGCCCCAGATTGGGGTCAAGGTCTCAGTGCCCTAGGCAAACTTTAAACCTTATCCTTCCCCTGGCTGTCAGAATCTATTGTCCTGTTCTTTGCTTCCCCACCCCCACCCCCAGAAGTTGACATGCTAGGTGACTGCCTAGTTTGCCTGATGGTTGGACCAGCTCTGGTTCCTTCCCCCAAGAGCTGGAAATCCATTCTGATAGGAAAATTATCTAGGCACACATTCCCCCTCTCCCTAGTCCTTTGAAGAGTATGAATATGGAGGTAGGGTAACTGGGCACTGCAAAGTCTGTACCAGGCCAGGCAGGTGATCGCAAGGCCAGTATCTGAGGCAGCACACTTGGGGTGATGGTATTCCAGGCTAGAGCAGGCTTGGGGGATGGCACAGCATGCTAAACAGCAGGCAGTTCCTGCCCATGAAAGCTGTGAATCCAGTCCAATAGGAGTATTAGCCAGGCAAACACAGTCATCTTCTCCCCTTTCCTTTGAAGAATGTAAGCAGGGAAGCCTAGTAACTGGGCACTTTAAAACCTGTACCAGGTCAGGCGGGTAAATCTAGGGTCAGTATCTGAGGCATCATACTTGCGGTAATGGAGTCTGTGGTGGCACAGAACCAATAGGTGGTACAGAGAGCTAAAAGATGGGCAGTCCCTGCCCCTGAGAGCTGTGAATCCGCTCTGAGCATATTATAATACCTAGGAATGATACATTTTGAAAATCAAATGATCATAGAAGGAAAAAAGGAAGGGAAGGCGAGTGCAGCACTGGCAAAAAATGCACAGAAAGATTGTTCCCGTGGTGTACTTATGGGTTCCTCTAGTCTACCAATGAAGGTAAAGAGAGATATCTTTGCAAGGAGAGTAGAAAGAGCTGCAGATTTGCTGCAATAGTGAAAAAGCAGGTATCTGGTTTTATTTCCACAGAAGCACAAAGGGAAGTGCATGGTGCAGGATGGGGGGCATCAGAAAAGCAGCAGATAAAGGTAATTGAGCCTAGCGGCAGAAACCCTGTATTCCCTGCTGAAAAATGTGTGGAGATTGTCTTCGCAGATACAAAATCTGAGGAATCCACATTGGCATGATATGTATCTGAATCATCAAATATTGAAAGTTTACTGACTAAAGAGGGCATTGAAGAGGTAGAAGAAAGTGATAGTAAAAGTGTCAAAGCAAAGAGCACTGCACAGGTAGAGGTAGTGGGAAAAATGCCACTGAACTTTAATCCTCTCCTCCACTCCCAGCTGCAGGTCCAGCATCAGCACTCAAGGAAGTAGAGGGGAAGTCTCACAAAGTTTAACAGCTGTAGTGTCATTTTAAAATGTCTGAGGACCTGTGGTATGCAGAAATACAATTCTTGTAGGAAGTACTTTAGTAGGGGGAAGCTGATGGGCCATCTCACGAACAGTGGCATGCAACATCATTTGCTAAAATACCATGAGTTCCAGCTCTGTACTAAAAAGGGTGATTATTCTAGGCTGGAGACTCCACCTAGGAGAGGAAATAGCAGTAGGATAAACAAAATCCCTTTCCCAAGTGAGGTCCCTAGCCTTTTCCATTAGTCAGATGGTAGAGCAGAAAACCCAATGCACATCAAAGCAGGCCACCATGGAAGAAATGGAGTGGTGTTCGGCATCAGTGTCATGGGGCACATGGCAGGCAGCATCAAGGTGGTGACAGAGTTCATCAGGGAAATGAAGATGTTTGATAAGATAATTACTGAGTGCCCTGAAGGACAACTATTAGTAGACAGATGATCCCCAGTTTGTATATGCATCACCAGCTGCTGGCAGAGATGGCAAAAAGCAGAGGCTGGTAATAACATGCATTTTACCACAGTTATCTAGACTAGTCAGAATGCTGTACACATCTACCTCTCCCTGATGGCAACCAGACAAGGCAGGAATAGGCTATGGGGGTCATTTTAGAAGCTGTAATTGTGATTTGGATGTATGAAAGTAGGTATGCAGACATTCACATCTACTTGAATACAATCCGCCCCCCGCCCCCAAAACTTTTGTTCAACAAAAAATTGCCTGGGTCCCATGATAGGTCTATTCCCACAATGCGTGAGACTTTAAATTGTATCATATGTTAGAACGCCTGCATCTCCGACATTTCCACAAAATGTGACCCATGGTCCACCGCTACCTAAATGAGATAGAGGTGTATAAACTAACGAATGGAGTGGAAAGGGTAAACGTAGATCGATTCTTTATGCCATCAATTCGTAGAAAAACTAAGGGACCTACACTGTAGCTTCATTGCAACCCATTTAAGACTAATAAAAGAAAATATTTTTTCACTCAAAGCATAATCACTCTGGAATTTGTTACCAGAGGATGTAGTAAAATCTGTTAGTGTAACTGGGTTTAAAAAAGTTTAGGATAAGTTCCTGGAGGAAAGGTCCATAAACCATTATTAAAGAGGACCCAGGAAATAAACTACTGTGTCTTTTTGGGAAATTTGCCTGATACTTGTGACCTGGATTGGCTACTGTTGGAAACGGGATACTGGGCTTGATGGACCTTGGTCTGACCCAGTATGGCATATCTTATGTTCTTATGTTCTCTCTAATATCTATCAGAAATCCCAACAAACATGTGGTGAAGATGCACAGAGATCAGATACCATCTATATAAAACCTTATAACTGTTTTCTTGAATATTAACTACAACAGAAGATTTAGGAAAAGTGCCCTGCATTTGTTTCCACTATTTGATAGTATCTGAACTCCCAACTCCCGTTCCCACGCTTGTCTATATCGATAAGTAGTTTTTAAGGATCCACATAAATGCCTACACAGTGTGGTTACCAGCCCTTTAGTATTCACACTGCACTACATTAGAGAAAAGAGATATTGCCAAAAAATAGTGAAGCAAACTTTTTTTGTGCAATACCTTTTCTTAAGTCAGTTACGCTAACCAAGTTTATTCTATGGAAAGACTAAATAAGTTGTGTTGAGCTGTGTTGAGTTGTGACAGCTGTGCGACTCTAAGGTGCCTAGCCATCGCCACTAAATTTTAACCACGGATATTTAATCTGGGGCCATATCTGGCCACTGCCACTGAATATCCAGGCTTGCTGCACAGCCACACACGGCGCAGAAACCAACCATGATGCGGCAATATTCCGCCGCTGTGCGGTTAGCGTCAGCAGTGAAAGTCAGGACAACTTTTGCTATGCCTCACTTTTGCCACTGATGGATAACTAGGCAGCAGCTGAATATCGCTGCTCCACAATTATCCCTGGGTATTGCCCCCGGAATACCCCTGTCATGCCTCAATGGGGGGGGGGGGATTCCCTGATTTGCCTCAGAAAAGAGAGAGAGAGGGGGGAGCTCCAATTTGACTCAAAAGGGATCTTCAGATTGCCTCAGTGAGTGCTCTTTTCTGGGTTGGGAAGCAGCTGGGGGGCGGAGGGACCTGAGGTCTAGAATACAGATGGGGGGTTGCCAGACTTGTGGTGCTGCACCAGTATGTCATCTGTACCGGTGCAGCATTTTTAGGAGGCTGTTCCCACATTTAAGTGTGTGTGCGTGCTGGATTCCTCCATGTGGCTTCCTAAAATCACAGCTGCTGCCCACATGGAGAGGCATACCCATGCGGTCCTGCAGCTATTTTACAAGGTGCTCTATGTTTTGCAGAGCTGCTTGTAAAATTCTGTCCTAATTCTCTGCATCCTGAGATGGAGATGGGAAGTCCCTTCTCCATGCCCTTTCTAAAATGCCACTTTATATATACAGGACCCAAACTAACAGTGCTATAGATATGTTATATGTTTGGCTCATCTGAGTGAAATATAGGTGCTGAATACCCATGCATTTACATATAAGCTATGCATATTTGGGGCCCCATCCCTCCCCTTTCACTCTATATTGAGCACTATGCATTTTAGATAGGACATGTAGATCAGAATTTGGACATCCAGGTTATCGTGTGTACAATTGTGCTGATATTTTAGGATCAGCACATGCTGTGAGAGATGGCATTTCAGAAATTTACATGTGGACAACATTGACTGGGAAATCCAACAACTTAAATGTGCACGTGCAAGGCATTTCACAACAAATATGTGAAAATGTCGACACTTACCTGTGTGTCTGGACCATTTTGCAAACTTAGACGTGCAGATGCTCTTGATTAATCACAGAGGACTCTAATCAAGACTGACAGTACAATAGATGAGAACGAGGATACAATAGGGAAAAGTAAGGAGATAAAAGAAGAACAAAGGATTATGATCCAAAAGTGGCCTGAAAGAGGTGAGCATTTAGCATGGATTTGAAAAGGGAGAGAGATGAAACCTGATGTAAAGATACAGGTAGTTTGTTCCAGGTATAAGGAGCAGCAAGGTGAAAGGATCGAAGCCTGGAGTTGGCAGTGGAAGAGAAGGGCATAGAGAGAAGCAAGCCAGAGGAAGAGTAGAGTTCAAAAGGAGGGGTGCAGGGAGAGAGGAGAGAGGAAAGGAAGTGAGGAGCAACAGAATGAATGCATTTATAGGTCAGAAAGAGAAGTTTGTATTGGATATGGAATGGAAGGGAGGCCAATGACGTGATTTAAGAAGAGGGTTTATATAAATATAATGGAACTGTGGAAGATTAGCCATGCAGCACAGTTTTGAACAGACTGAAAGGGAGAAAGATGACTCAGAAGGAAACCAGCAAGGAGGAGGTTGCAATAACCCAAGCGAGAAGTGAATAAAAAGCGGATGAGTATGTTAGTAGTGTGTTCAGAAAGGAAAAGGAGAATTGTGTTAATGTTTTAGAGAAAGAAATGACAGGTTTTTGCTATCTGTTTAATATTTGAGTAGATGGAGAGGGAGGAGTTGAAGATAACCCCAAGGTTACAGACTGAGGAAACAGGAAGCAGAAGAGTGTTATCAACAGAGACAGAGAAAGGAGGAAAGGGGAGGAGGATTTAGGAGAAAAATAAGAAGTTCACTTTTGGCCATGTACAATTCAAATGGCAGTGAAACATCCAGGCAGCAATGTCAGATAGGCAGGCAGATATACATGCTTGGAGTGTAGGAGAAATATCAGGTGTAGATAGATAGATTTGAGAGTCATTAGTATAAAAATGATATTGAAAACCATGGAGAAGATGAGAGCACTAAGGGACTGGGTTTAGAGAGAGAAAAGGAGAGGGCCTAGAACAGACGTTTCAGGTACACCAACTGAGAGAAGGGTAGCAGTAGAGGAGAAACCACCAGAACAGACACTGAAAGAGCGCTGAGAGAGTTAAGAGAACCATGACAGTACAGAGCCCCTAAAACTAAGTGAGAACAATGTATCGAGGAGAAGGCGGTGGTCGACAGTGTCAAAAGCAGCAGAAAGGTAAACAAGAATGAGGACTGAGTAAAGGCTTTTGGATTAGGCAGGAACAGGTCGCTGGAGAATTTGGCAAGGGCCATTTCAGTGGAATGTAAGGGATGAAATCCAGACTGAAGTGGATCAAGGAGGGCTTCAGAGGAGAGAAATCCAAGGCAGCAGCGGAGAACTGCACATTCAAGAATTTTGGAAATGAAGGGACAAGTAGGGTGAAGTGAAGATTTCTCGAGGAGAGGTGTGTCCAGAGCATGCTTGAAGGCTGCAGGGAAAGTAGCAGAAACCCCACACCAATTCCTAATCATGTCAGAGAGCAGGTGGCAATTTGGATATGGGTGATTTTAGACTTACATGTGCATACCCAATATCAACTAGAGGATACACATGTAGATTTTTGTCCCACCCAGGGTAAGCTCCTGGCACCCCCCCCCCCCCCCACACACACACACATTTTCTTTGGATGTAATATGGTCATCAATGTGTAAGTTTCACTCTTTTTAAAATGGCCATTTGGATGTGGCCCCTATTTACTACTATTGCTGATCATTTGTGTAGTGCTTCAAGGCGTGCACAGTGCTGTACAGAGACACATACAAGACAGTCCTTGCTCATCAGAGCTTACAATCTAGTGAAGACAGACAACACATCAGATGGGGACTAGGATATATCTACGGGGAATGGTAAGGAAACACATAGTTGGAGAGCAGAAGACTAAGCAGATCAGGATTCAAAAGCAGCCTCGAAGAGGTGAGTTTTTAGCCTGGATTTGAAAAGGGCCAGGGATGAAGCCTGACGTAGTTTGTTCCAGGCATAAAGAACAGCAAGGTGGACAGACTGAAATCTAGAGTTAGCAGTGAAAGAGAAAAGTTTGCTAATGTTATAGAGAAAAAAAACAACTGGTTTTAGCTTTAAGTTCGATATGTGTGGAGAAGGAGAGGGAGGAGTCAAAGATGACCCCAAGATTGTGAACCGAGGAAACAGAGCGGAATAGAGTGTTATCCACAGAAATAGAGAAAGGAGAAAGGGGAGGGGGGGGGGTTAGGGGGAAAATAAAAAGCTCAGTTTTGTAGATGTTTGATTTCAAATGGAGGTAAGACATCCAGGCAGCAATGTCAGATAGGCAGGCAGAGATATGAGCCTGGATTCCCTCAGAGATTCCAGGTCTAGAGAGGTAGATCTGTGAGTCATTAGTGTAGAGGTGGTACTGAAAACTATGGGAGATTAATGCACCAAGAGACTAGGTATAGTGGTGGGGGGAGGAAAGAGGGTGCTGGATGTGGACATCGTGTGAGTGCAGGATACCCTTTTCCCTCTGGCTGATGGTGGACTCTGGGTTGGGTATGTTCTTTAAAGGAACTTTGTGTGCATGTTTGTCATGTTATGCGGGGTGGGGAAGGTAGGATGGGTAAAAATGCAAAATGTAAAAGATGGTTCATTGTTCTGTTAGTTCACTTCTGGCACAGTTTAAGAGATCCCACATGCTGGGAGTGTTGTCTGCTTTAATAAAAAAGATTTGAACTAAATTGTGAATAGGGCTCCTAAAATAACCCCCACTGTGAATGTATACGTATAAGGGTAATTTTATAAGGAGATCTGTAAAGCTATGCACCATCTGTGAATAAATCAAGGCATTTTAGTGATTTCTGCACATTAATGAGGTTGCCATGTGTACTTGAGTTGATTGTGATTCTATAAGCACATGTGTCAGTCTAGTGGTGCATACCGTCCCAGTGAGCATAGCCGGAGCTTGGCTGGACTTCACAAGTATGCATGCAACGTATGAAATACTATCATTTATGTGCATTTATGATAAATATGGGTGTGGGCATTTACAGCAACCTAGGGCTGCTGTACGTGATCGTACCTTAAATTAGCGTGCAGGTTTGCCCATTTAGGACCCTGTTTTATAAAGTGGAATATGCACCGGTGGTGAGGCCTGGGATTAACATGGGTGGGCAAAAGGCAGCGTGAATGTTGACACCGCCTGCAGTTCTCTCATGAAACTGTTCTGCTGCTGCAGACTAAATGCACTGATGCCTTAGTGGAGAGGTCATGGCCCATCCAGGCCCACCCTTGAGTATGCCCCTGATATATATGTACTTGACTTTATAAAATAAGTGTGACATATACATAGACAAATTCATGTTAACTACACAGGATTTTATAGGTGCTATACATATAAGGCTCCCCAGATAGAATAAAAAAGCTATTATAAGTTCGGCACAGTGCAAAATGTATAACTGCTGTTAGACTATTGACCTGAAGTATCAATTTAGGTACTCAGTCTTGTAAAATTTCACAGTCCAATTTAGGATTCTAACTCTCAAAGTTAAGAGCATAAATCCTTTGAATATCAGGCCTAGGTGGGCAATTTAAATTTGAAAGAGGTGGGAAATGAATGAGCATTTTTGGGAAGCGGAGTAAGGAGTCAAGCAGCAGCATTTTGACATACGGTATGTAAAGTGAGAGCTTTGGAAATCAGAAAAGCCTAAGTTAAAAGCACTGCAGTATCAAAGTGCAAGAAAATAAAGACATGAATGAGCATGAGAACAGAAACAGAATTAGGAAAGTATTCAGCGCGGCTTATCATGTAATTGATGAAAGACAAGATACAAAATATTAGCGACATGAAACTGATAAGCTAGTTTATGGAAGGTTACAAAGGAAGTAACTATGAAGTCACAGCAGAAAAGGAAGACACATCAACACTTTGCTGGACAGGCTAGATGGGGGTTGCTGGTCTTTATCTGCTGTCATTTACTATGCTACTATGATTCAGGATTTCGGTGACTGAGGGACTTGTTGACAAGGTCAAAGCCTTCTGCAAGTAAGACAATGGGCTGTTTTATTTCCAAAGAGCAGGGCAGAAATGCTCTCAAGTTGTTTGCAGTATTGATCAGCTATTTGTCATCTGTACGCAGAGGGGACAATGCAGAAAAGGGTACTGTTATTAGAGTAGGCATCGGTGCAGTGTTTAAGCACAATTTTTCTGCACTAGCATGAATGTAGAATGAAGGAAGGGATTTGCCGAGAGCCTAATCACTGCGCAGATGCCTGTGCTAATGTCAGCACACTTAAAAACATCCAAAATAGATGGTAATGAAGCAATTAGCTCGTATGCCTCCCCAATGCAGAGAAGTGCGCAGAAGAGCAGCAGGCTGAGCTCAATGCCAGGATTTTAACGCCAGGTCGGAGAAGATGTAAAGGGTCTGCTGAGAAGGAATTATGACTGTTTCTTGAGCGGACAACCCCAACCACTTTTATTTGAGTTTTGCTGAAGTTAACGAGGCTTAAAAAAGAAATGGCAAAGGAAGCATGCTGGAATATGTATGTGCATATGCTTGAATGCTAAGTGGCCCATAAGAGCAATATCTTATACACCACATAGCATTGCAACACATATGTTTAAGTGCCTTTTATGTACAAGATATAGATGCTGGTAATGCACACACCAGGCCTGCTCTCCCAGTTTAGTGGGACTTTTTGCGTGCAGCTCATTTGCATGCTGTTTGCTTACAGCATGGCTGTGCAAAACCTCTGATCTAAACTTGCATTTAAAAACCCTGTGCTAGAAATTTAGTTCCAGGCTCTAGCACAAGGTTTCTGCATCAACCTGTTAGTGGGTATGTTTATTTACAGAGCACTTGCAAAATTTTCCAGAAATGTGTCTGTTTATGAAAGCAACATGGACACTTATGTGTCTTCATATAACAGGCTTCTAGAACTATCCTCGGTAGCCTACAAACGGTCTCACATCAATTTATGGTTGATGAGATTTGATAAATGTTTAAAATTTAATGAATGGAAAAGGAATGGGTAAACGTAGATCGAACATTTACACCATCAAAAAGTAGAAAGACTAGGGGACACACAATGTAGCCCCTTTAAGACTAATAAGAGAAAATAGTTTTTCACTGAACATGTAATCAAACTCTGCAATTCATTACTGTAGGATGTAGTAAAAGCTGTTAGTGTAGCTGGGTTTAAAAAAGGTTTGGACAAGTTCCTGGAGGAAAAGTCCATAAAACATTATTAAAGATAACCCAGGAAATCCACTGTTTGCCCCAGGACAAACATTATGGAACCTGTGTGCTTTTTTTGGGAACCTGACAGTACTTGTGACCTGGATGGGCCACTGTTGGAAACAGGATACTGGGCTTGATGGACCTTAGTCTGACCCAGTATGGCATTTCTTATGTTAAAACTTTAATATACTGCCTTTCAGGTAAGCAAAGTGGTTTACAGAATCTATAGTAAAAATGAATACATTAAAAAAAATGAAAGAGGAATGCCAACTCATAGGAACGTTTAGAAAAGTAATAGGAGAGAGCACAGCAAGACAACAACCAGTTGTAGCTGAGCTGTATTCCCTATTAGTCTCTACCTGATCGAGGAGGTAATTAAAAAAAAACATTTAAACAGATATGTTTTTAAATCAGTTTTGAAGCTTCTAAATGAATTAGCTAGCTAGAGATGAGAGGGGGGACTTCGAAAGGGAAGGGAGCGACATAAAATAAAGAACAGCTCTTGGCTTCAAATCTCGCTTTCGATGATGATGTTATACAGAGTCTATTGTCACACGTGAGTGAGTGGAACTGAATAGAGGGTATTGACGGAGGATCATACTACAGAGTCAACTTGCTGAGAAAAAGAGAATTCAGAAACAATGTTTATGCCAAGATACCTAAAAGAACAGATCATGTGATGCTAGAACCATTTAATATAGGTCTGAGGGATGGAACATATGATGAGCCTGTGAGCTCTCTAGGCAAGAATTAATCTGGGACAGATTTGGGTTTATGGGATCAACATGCATAATGAGCAGGATGTCATCCACATACAAACAGGAAGTAATTCCTGATTCTTGGATCAGAATTGGTAAGGTGCTCGAAAAAATGCTAAACAGGAGGGGGGAAGAACTGATTCCTGTGGAACTCCACAGGGGAGGGAAAAGGTTTGAGAGAGAGAGGGGAATGTGAAGAAAATGAAGAACTCGTGGAAACTCGAACAGCTAGCTAAGAATGAATGGAACTAGGCAAGGGGTTTGCCATGGAGACCGATATCGAAAAGGTAGGAAAGTAGCAGATCACGGTTAACAAGGTCAAAGGCACTAGAGATCTAAGGAAACTACCAATATCAGATAAATATCAGAGGCAAATACATGTGTACTCTATCAGGATAATTGTATAAAGGCTTTTCACGTATAAATACTGTTGAACATGTGTAGAAGGCCTCTTATAAAGTTACCCCGTATAGAAGTCCAGCAGAAGAGAGGAGAATGACCACAGCCACACCAGTAAAGTCTTTGCAAACACAGTTTTTATCAAAAAGACCCAACATGGCCAAGTTTCAGCATCGAAGCCTGTGTCAGGGGTCAATTGCAATGTAAGTCAATTCCAACTTTGATGACAATACAAGCTAAGTAGTAGGGCGTGCAATGACCAGAACCAAGGCTGGTCACAGAACTGTATTGCCTTAATCTTGGGCAAAGTCACTTCACTTTCCTTTGCCTCAAATTAAATTAGATTGTAAGTGCTCTTGGTTCAGGTCCTAACAATTGTATCTCACCTGTAAATTATCTCAAAGTTGGATTTGGAAAGCCAAATAATTTAACCCAAATCCAACCTGCATTTTTCTGAGAATAACTATAAATTTGTATTACATGACACAGATACAATACATGAAGAGAAAAACAAAGTCACAAGTGACTATAGCATATCCACATAACCATCAGAGCAGAGAACAGCACCACTGAAATTCCATATCCAGCCCTAACTCCCTACCCCTACACCTTTCCCACTGCACACAGCACCTAACAAGGAGGCAACAGGAAGAAAGGAAAAGAGCAAGGCAAAACCAAAAATATGAAGAGCATTGAAGTAAATATACTGCAAAGTTGGGATCAAATTTACGGGAGTGCCTGGTACGATTCGCTTTACCATCTGACTGCCGTACTGTGACCCCCCATTATACGGGCCATTTTGCCTGTGGATCCTGCAGATTTTGTCATAACACCTTGGAAGGCACCTTGGACTCATCCCACTACTGAGCACATTTACACTTCTTCTTGGACAAGCACTTGTCTCACCAACTTTTCGGTATATTTACTTCAATGCCCTGCGACCTCCTTTACGTCAGTCGGATCACCCGTTCCATTAAAATCCGTTTGGAAGAACACGCTTCCTGGATCAAGATATCCACTATTACAGTCTCCATAGTGGAACACTGTGGGGTATGTTTACTAAACTCCGTTGCTGTGCGGGTCCCCGTTAGTGTGCGTGTGCCATATAAGGAGTGGGCGGTTCAGGCAGAAAAAAGAAAAAAACCCGACCGTACGTGTGTGCGTCGCGCTAATGTGCGGGGCCCACATTAGCGCGTGGGAAGGCTAAGTGGGGCGATGCTGCATAACCACACAACAGAGCCGTAGTACAACAGTGAAGACACTGACCTATGGTGCAGGGGCCATGGGTTCAACCCCCCATTGCACTCAACAAAAAAGACCAGCTGAGGCATCAACTTTTATGGGCAAAAGTGGTGTAGGAGGCATATTGATTATGGGAGGCAGAAGGCGGCGCACTCTTTTTTTATACGGCATGAGGCGGCGCACTGTTCATTGTGGGCGGCAGATGGCGGCGCGCTGTTAAGGTTGGGCGGCAGAGGGCTGCGCGCTGATAAAATTGGGCAACAGAAGGCGGCGAGCCGGTGGGCAGAAGGCGGCGCGCTGATGTGTGAGGGGGCAGCCCAATAGTGGGTGGGATAAGTGGTGCGCTGATGTGCAAATAACAGGAATGGAGCCATAGCACAATGGTTAAGACACTGATCACTCGTGCAGGCATCATGGGTTACAGTGCCCATTGAAGACAGCTGGCTGAGGCATTATTTTAAGGGGCATGCCCATGTTGGGCGGCATAAGGCGGCGTGCTGTTAATTTTGTGTGCCACAAGACGGCGCGCCGATGGCTACAAGGCTGCGCGCTGCTGCTCAAACACAGGACCAGAGCCACAGCACAATGGTGAAGACACTGAGCAATGGTGCAGGGACTAGGGGTTCAATCCCTCACAATGGCCAGTGAAAAAGGCTAGCTGAGGCAGTATGTTATATGTTATGGAGTGCTGTAGGAGGCTTTTTAATTTTATTTTGTGATAACTACAAGCAAACGCACTCTCACAGCATATTAATATAAGGCGGCCCATAAGGCACATGTTACAGTGCACCATCCGCCAAGGCACCCTAGAATGTCCCCTATAGGGCAGCATGTATGTTGCAACACAGGAGAATGTATGGCTGGCAATCGTAACGTGCCCTATAAGGCGCCCCATAAAGCACCCTCAGAGGCACCTTATGAGTACAGTATGCTGAGGGTGTCATTGCTGGCAGCAACATATGTACAGTAAATTAAAAAAACTCTTTGAACACCCCTATCAGAGAACCCCACTGTGGGTTTGAACCCATGACATCTGGCTGCACAGGCAGTGACATAACCATTGGGCTACAGCTCTATAGCTGTAAGCAGCCCCTGGCTGGCTGCAGATAGCCTGTACGTCACCTCACTGACAGTCTGCTGTTGTGAACCACCCGTACCCATGATGCACTGCACATGCAAATCAGCTGTCCACGATTGAATACAGGATGGGAAATGCACCCCTAAAGCTCCCCGGCCTGGTAGGGGGAAGTGTCCGTGTGCACCCACACAGCACCTCGGCCTGGTAGGGTGTCCTGAGTGGGTGGGCAAACGGCAAAGAGTAGCTAAACACCATCACATTGTGTGCTTACTGTGCTCACCCTGGGTGTGAGTATGAGATGTTGCGCCCAGGACCAGGTCCACAACACCAGCCATGGCTGAATGCGGCCATGTCAGAGCTCCAAAGCAGCAATAATCTGTGGAATAGGTAGGTGCTGCATAAACATTTTGGAGAACTCTGTCTGGCTCAGTTAGTGGCCCCCCCTGTGGATAAAACAGGGCTTCCCCTCAACAGATCCCCACTCCACCCTCCCCTGCACTAATGGCAGTACAGTGGACCATCAACCCCAGTCCTGCTAGGGAACAGACACCCTACAGGGCAGTACAAGCAGCTCCACAACACGAGACAGACATTAGGCCTGGATATTCACAGATGCACCCCACCACTATCTGATATTCACCTGCAGCAAGCCATCAGCCACTGCACCCTGCAAGGCACTCCATCACAACACATACCAGCTGTGAACAGTCTGCTGGCTGGTCCTGCTAGACATGCATGCACCCACAACTGGGGTGGCAGCACACACAGGCAGATAAGTCCATGAAGAGGCCCCCCACAGGACACCCATACATATCACATGGGAGAATCACAATATAGCATTATGGGGGTGCCTAGCCATGCTGCCGTCACTGCACACTCAGGGTGAGAGTGATCTCCCAGCAGCACATACAGAGGTCATCCTGTCTGTGTAGGTGTTGGCCGGGCACTACCATGCCCCTGCCAGTGCCCTATGCCCTGTGCAGCTGCATCCTGGTCAGTCCACTCTGTCTGAGATATACCCATGCTCCCTTGCTACTCATTATGCACATTGGCAGGCCAATACTGGCAACAGTGTTGGCAGTGTGGGCTGTGGAAGGGGCTTGCAGCCAACACCCACTGTATAGACCAGGGGTGGGCACCTCCGGTCCTGGAGGGCCGCAGACCAGTCAGGTTTTCGGGATATCCCTAATGAACATGCATGAGATATATATGCATTAGAGATATCCTGCCAACCTGACTGGTTTGTGGCCCTCCAGGGCTGGATTTGGAGACCCCTGCCTTACACCTCTGTCATTTAAGATCGTGAGTGGGCAAGGTACAGATGTCCTAGACATCGAAAGGGTATATAGAATGTGTCACATTCCTCCTCGATTCTCACCACCACCAAAAAGTTGTCTAATAGACAGTTTTTTGGTGGTGGTGAGAAGTGAGGAGGACTGTGACAAATTCTATCTAACCTTTTTGATGTCTTGGACATCTGCACCTTGTCCACTCACAATCTTAAATGACAGAGGTGTAAGGCAGGGGTCTCCAAATCCAGCCCTGGAGGGCCACAAACCAGTCAGGTTGGCAGGATATCTCTAATGCATATATATCTCATGCATATTCATTAGGGATATCCCAAAAACCTGACTGGTCTGCGGCCCTCCAGGACCAGGTTTGCCCACCCCTGGTATAGACAGACACACATGTCCACACCTATGCCATCATGGTGCTACTATTGAGGAGGTAATTAGCCTTGCCCACCAAACCGGTGCTGGGCACGGAAAGGCATGGATATGCTACGCAGTACTGCTGGGGGTCACTCCCCAGGGTGGTAAACACCGTCAGAGGCAAGGGCTGGAGCACGCACCGCAAACACCAAACAGATTGTTCGGATGGGGTCAACTAGCAGTATGTGCGTAACGTATGGATATCTATCTGCCAGTACTCCTAGCAAGCGTCTCAGAGCTGTGTACCGTATACCTCAGGTGTAGGGTGACATTGCTAAGGTATGCAGGTGCTAGTATTGGGAGATGCAAGCAGGGTCTAATGTTCTGCCTCTCCAGGAGACATTGGCCAATGGGGCCTGTGTGTGTGTGTGGGTGTGTCTGGCCCTGTTGGCTGCTGCTTTACGGCAGAGATTCCCAACTCCAGTCCAGGTTTCCATCACACTGTTCGGGTTTTCCTGCTGTTCCTCATGAATATGCATGAGCTACATCTACATGCCATGGGGGTGGTGCATAGATATACAGCACAGGCATTTGTATGAGTGGCAGCATGGAACCTGACTGGTGTGTGGCCCACCAGGACTGCATTTGGGGGATTCTGTTCTAGGTACTGCCCCTGTACATGGTGTCTGTGCTCAGTGGGGTAAATGATAGACGTAGTACCATTGCATATGTCCTCGCCATGAAAGGTTTGTCCTTACTATCACTGTGTAGTTGTGGGAAAAATATGTGGGCAGGATTGGCAGTAGCCCCAGCTGGGCTTTGAACCTGTGACCCTCTGTTCTTGCATGCACTGTCTGTGGGCACTGCACCACCGTGTAGCCACAGATTGGCTGAATTCCCTGGAACGTCCATGCCTGTGGATCCGGCAGGGCTTGTCTGTTGCAGTGGACTGTGCCAGCCTGCACATGGCTAGGCCTCTGTCTTCTGTGGCTAGCAGCCACTGCCCCCTGCACCACATGTACTGGTCTGCCAACATGCTGGCATGAGCTTCTCTCAGAAAAAGCAGATGACCTGATTGCAATGTGGCAGTACAGGACTGCATTTGGGGGACTTGGCTGTAGGTAATGCCCATTGTTGTGGTGTGTGTGCGGTGTTGGGTAAAATATGGGTGTTTCCCCCATGCTTATGTTCCCTGCAATACAGGGGTGTCTGCGCTATCTTTGTTTAGTGGTGGGTAAAGTATAGGGACTGGGCTGGCAAGTGCCCCAGCTGGGATTTGAACCTCTGGTCCTTTAGTTCTAGAGGTAATGGCTCTGTCTGCTGCACCACACTATGACCACAGAGACAGTGCAGCCCCTGGAGGTAGTAAACCTGGCAGGATGGAGTCACAAACCCTGCTCTACGCATTTTTACTGTGGGCACATGCACCCTGTCTGGTGACAAACGTGCACATAAACCCCGGAAATGACCACGGCAAATGGGGGACACAATATCACCACGCTGGGCAACAGTGATATTAATGGGCAGCCATAGAAGACACTCCCAGGAAAGCTCCAACAAAAAGGAAATGTTTTTGGAAGAGTCTCCACTCCGTACACCTTTCCAAAAAACATTTCTCTTTTGCTGGAGGTTTCCTGGGTGTGTTTGTTGGTTTTGCCCATTACTATAACTGTTCCCCAGCTGAATTACTATTTTTACAAGTTTTGTTGTGGCCCTTTTCTATTTTTATTTCCACTTTTGGGCTGTGCACATGTATCACAATGCTCACGTTTTGCAGGTTTCCCCGGTTTTGCTGTACATTGCTGACGGAAATGGTTTCTCTTCCCTTTAAATGCATTCTACCGCGAGTGATTCACTCGCGCTATATTTTTTTGGAGATTCAGCACCGATAATGTGCGGGGCGCCTCTCCCCTCCCCTTACCCGCCCATTAACCCCTTCTCTCCGCCCCTCCGGGGCCTTCCTCCGCCCTCCGTTAGCCTTTCCACGCCTCTATCAGACATTTGCGGGCCCGTACTTGTGCGGCACCCGTTACTGTGACGCGCAAGTGTGCGGGGCTTCATCGCACGTTTGCGGGGCGTTTAAGCGCTCTTAAGTACCGCTTTTAGTGCGCTATTTTGCGGCGCGCAAATTAGCGTTTTTTAGTAAACATGCCCCTGTATTGCACATGGTCAATCATTTTTTGACTTACGGTGGAGGGTGATTGATTATGTCCCAGTGGATCCTACGGGTGGCAACTGTGTTTACCATCTACAGTGGTTGGAACAAAGGTGGATTTTCCTTTTATGGACAGTAACACCCAGCGGGCTGAACTTGGAACAGGATTGGTGGAGTCTAATTTAATTCACTTTTTTAAGATGGCTGCCTCTATATATTTTTTCTGATTTGGGTTTTGCTACAACATTTAATTTGAAATATGTTTCAGAATTCATTCAGAATCCTTCCATCTTCCCTTTTTGTGAACATAGATTTCTTTGGCAATCAGGGATCCCCTTCAGCATCAGACTCCTCCTCTATTAAATGACGTCATTCTTTCAGCCTACCTTAAGACCGCAGGTACTACGTAATCTTCTACGATTACCGGCGTCTTGTTTCCGGACACTCAAATATCTCAACTTACAGCCATTTCACACTTGAGGCAGGGCCCTATGTTGGCCCAAAACATGCATGTTGTGTATTGGCATTTCCACTGCGATTGAAGGGATGTTTTGACATAATTGTCGGACACTTAAGATAAGTCTTTTCACGTTATATAAACTTTATTAAAAGAGTTTTACAAAAATTTGAGCAGAATGATTTTCATTTCTCCTCCTGTTTGTTTCACCCGACAAACATTTTCATGATGTTTTTGTTATATTAGTGCATTGCTGCATTTCAAATGGCCCTTCTCTTTGCATAAAACATGAATAAGCAGGAGACTTGCTGTCTTTTGGAAGCTTGGCTTATGAATCATTGGCTTGACTGTCATCTGTGTCAGCCTAGGTGTCTTTTGAGATACTCTCTCTGTCCATTCACTCTATCCTGTGCCTTTCTCTAAACCACCCCCCAAAAACCTCTCACCACCAACTCTGAGACCCCAACCCCCTAGCCTTGAAAATTCCACATACCGTGTGTACTCCACCCTGGCCATCGTTGTATCAGTGTTCCCCTTACACTGATGCCCTGCAATGTTCCCTCTAATTTTCTGTAGGCTGTGTGCACATAAAATATCAGCTGTGCAGCTTTTGAAGGAAGGTTAAATTTTTGTGCGCCACATAACGACACTCGGAGTTATATACTTTAAAATTTGACTACACGTCAGAATACAGTATGTACACCACATTGATTGCACTAGAAAATATTGTAGAACTTGTGAAAACCATAAATACACAACAACTTTTCAATTTTAAGAACGTCTGTGGTGTTTTCTATCAGAATCAGAACCGTAATTTTTGTGCGCTCTGTTGTAAAGTATGTGTGCTCACTCGGCGAGGTGTGTGCGCGCGCACAAGCGCACAGCTTAGAGGGAACAGTGATGCCCTGTGCCTACTGTATGTCCTGCTGTAACCCCAGCCTCTGTGTCTCTGTGTGGTCCCTGCTGCTTGTATATTAGTGTTTTGCTGTAATTCTCAGTCTCTGTTGCCTTTATGGGTCCCTGCTGTCTGTCTGCATGGCTGTATGTGTGACTGTGACGGTCTCAGCAAGTGGGTGTCTGAGGGAGAATGAGGAAGTGTATGTGTAGTACTTTGAGTGCTGGTGGCAGTCACTGGTGTTGGGAATCACTGGGTGTTGGTGGTGGGAAATAGCAGCCATGGATGACATGAACACATTGTTTGCACTGACCTTGTTGCATGAGAGACTTCAGAAGAGCAGGACAGCCACCACGAGCCACCCATATCACAAGGTCTACAAGCCAGAACCCAAATCATGGACCTCATGGATGAGCAGTGCCTCACCGGGTTCTGTTTTGAAAAGGAAGCCATCTACCATCTATGCCAGAAGCTTGAGCTTCTCTTCCACGCCACCACATTATTATTATTATTATTATTATTATTAAAGACTTATAAAGCGCCACAACATACGAAGCGCTGTACAAACATAGAAGAGAGACAGTCCCTGCTCATCAGAGCTCACAATCTAATAAGACAGAAAACAAAATAAGTTACATAATACAAATAACAAAATTTTACAGGACAAAGCAAGCAAATGTTGATAGAGAGATCAAGATAGGGTAAGACAGGAATGGAAAGCAATAGTGAAGAGGTGGGATTTTAGTCTGGACTTGAAAATGGCCAGGGAGGATGCCTGGCACACAGAGATAGGAAGACTATTCCAAGCAAAGGGTGCTGCCAGTTGGAAGGAGCAAAGTCTGGAATTGGCAGTATGAATAAAGGGCACAGATAAACGAAGACTATTAGAAGAGCGAAGCAACCGAGAGGAGGTGTAAGGAGAGATGAGAGATGAAAGTTACTGAGGGGCAGAAAAGTGAATACATTTATAGGTCAGGAGGAGAAGTTTAAATTGGATACAGAGACGTATGGGAAGCCAATGAAGCGACATGAGGAGGGGAACGATGTGGGAAAAATGAGACTGGCGGAAAATGAGTCGAGCAGTGGAATGTTGAATTGACTGAAGAGGAAAGAGGTGGCTTGCAGGGAGACCGGCAAGGAGAATGTTACAATAATCAAGACGGGAGGTGATTAAAGAGTGGACAATCAATTTAGTGGTGTCAACAGAGAGGAAGGGGCGAATTTTGGAAATACTGTATAGAAAGAAAAAAGTTTTAGCAATGAGCTGGATACTCGTATGTGAAGAGAAAGAGAGAGAGGAATCAAAGATAACACCAATGTTACATGCTGAAGAAACAGGGAGGAGCACAGAGTTATCAACAGAGAGAGAGAAAGGGGAAAGAGGAGGGGAAGCATTCGGGGAAAAAATAAGAAGTTCAGTTTTGGCCATGTTCAATTTTAAGCAGTGGTGGGACATCCAGGCAGCAATGTCAGAGAGGCAGAGTAAGATCTTAGACTGGATATCAGTAGAGATAACAGGTGCAGAAAGATAGATTTGAGAGTCGTCAGCATAGAGATGATAGTGAAAGCCATGGGAAGAGATAAGGGTGCCAAGGGATTGGGTATAGAGAGAGAAGAGGAGTGGACCTAAAACGGAACCCTGAGGAACTCCTACAGGTAGTGGGGTTGAAGGGGAGGAGGAGCCATCGAAGCACACACTGAAAGAGCAATGAGATATATAGGAAGAGAACCAAGATAGTACAGAGTCTTTGAATCCAAGTGATGATAGGGTGGTAAGAAGAAGGTTATGGTCAACAGTGTCGAAGGCAGCAGAGACATCAAGAAGAATGAGGACAGAGTAAAAGCCTTTGGACTTTGCCAAGAACAAATCATTCGAGACCTTAGTAAGAGCAGTTTCAGTGGCGTGTAGGGGACACACACAGCGGCAAGCCAATACCTGTCCACCTTGAGATCACATGGTCCTCACTCCCCCTAGTCACTGGCAGTTTCCAGTCCTTATTTGCTGCCACTGCAAACCTCAGCTAGTCAGCTGTATCACAATGTATCTTCCAGTTCCTAAGAACCTTCTTAACCCACACCGCTGAATATGTAACTTTCCCACAGACTGTGCAGCAGAGGCAGAAAATCACAATACAATTCCATGAGGTTGCTGGATTCCCATCAGTGCTAGGTTTGATTGCACACATGTGGCCCGCAGACACCCATGATGGAGGGGAGCCACCTTTTGTAACAGAAAAGCATTCCACCCTCCCAACATGCAGGTCATGTGCAATGTCCTGGGTGAGATAATGGTTGTAGTTCATAGATGTCCAGATTCTTGCCATAATGTCTACATCCTCACCCACTCTGGAAGCTATACGAGGTTTTATAACAGCAAAATCACCAGTTCATGGCTCTAGGTAAGGCCTGTAACAGTCTTCATGAGTAATTTTTGACCAACATCTGTCCATGGCTGCACATATCCACAGTGTTATCAAAGCCGTCTACCAGAAGATAAGGACTCTCCATCATATACGCCCACTCCTTGACCCTTCCAATTTTCGCTCGGTCTTCCAAGCCCTCAGCCTCCCGCACTTTGACTATGCAAATATTATTCTTCATGGCATCCCGAAACATATCCTCCAACCTCTCCAACTGGCCATGAATACAGCTGCCCGGTCACTACAAGGTGTTTCCAGATACGAGCATATCTCATCCATCTTGATGCAACTACACTGGCTCCCCATATCTATCCGCCTGACCTATAAAGCTCTTCTTATCACGTTTAAGATTATACACAGCGCATCTGCACCCTCCCTGTCAACCATTGTTCAACATACCCCAGACAACAGAATGAGAAGATCCAACATGGTAAACACCCTGATCACTCCCTCAGCAATAAGGACCTGTACTAAGGCCGTCAGAAACCGTGCCTTCTCGTTATACACACCGACTCTCTGGAATGCCCTTCCTGCGTCAGTCCGAGTTATTATGGACCATTCTACGTTCAGAAAGGCATTAAAAACTCACCTCTTCCAGCTGGCCTGTGACAACATAACTTAAGAATGGCTCTACTATGCTGGCCCCTACACTCAAAAGACTTTACCTGAGACCTGTCTGCACAATATGTAATTAGTTCTCTTTTCCTCTCCCATTTTCCTTGCCTCTATCCTCCCCCTTCCCTTCCCTCCCTCTCACCCTATTACCTCTCACCCTATCCCTTATGTTGACTCTTTCATTTGTTACTATTTACCTGCACCTTGTTACTTAGTTTCATTGTTTTATCTGTTCGATGTAAAGTTACTGAGTTGAGCGTTTTGACGTTTTATGCCTGTTTTGACCTGTTCTATGTAAAGTTGCTTGACTGTTCACGTTTACTGTAAACCGCACTGATACTAAATACTGCGGTATAAAAAAGCTAATAAATAAATAAATAAAAGGGTATACATGGAGGCACCCTGCTCCCTGGGAGCTGCAGCACCAACAGACAGAGGCTAGGCCTGCATTGTGCACCAGTCATGAGGGACCCTGGTGCTATACTCAACATGTGTCACTTTGTCCCACTTCAATGAGGGTGACAGAGACTACCCACTGAGAAGTTGACTTCTGACCACATTTGGCATATCCAACCCAGGTAGAAGAGCACTACAACAGAGCCCACAGGCACATATGCGTTATAAGAGAGAACCTCTGGGCAGCTCAAGAGCCATTTCCGGTGCATCAACAAATCTGTGGGTTAACTGCTCTACAGGCCGGCTAGGGTATGTGAAATCTTCATGGCCTGCTGCATGCTCCACAGTTTCACATTGTGGCATCAACAATCTCTGACTGAAGAATAGAGCACTATTCTCTTGGCCTTCACAAATGCACTGCATGTTGCACATGATCGTGGTGACGTTTCGGTGGCGGTTGCTCTAGATCTCTCGGCTGCTTTCGACTTGGTTGATCACTCTCTCCTCCTTCACAGTTTGCGGGATGCAGGTCTCTGCAGCACTGTGCTCCATTGGTTCCACTCTTTCCTCTCCTCCAGATCTTGTGCAGTTCTTTCATCTTCCCCCTCCTCTCCCCCTTCTGCTCCTCACACTCTTCCCTGTGGGGTTCCTCAGGGCTCTGTTCTTGCCCTCCTCCTTTTTAACCTCTTCTTAGCCCCTCTTGCGTCCCTGATTCAGCAGTTTGGTATATCTACTTTTTTCTATGCGGACGACATTCTCTTGCTACACCACACTTCCCCCTCCTGCCCTGATCTCTCAGCTCTAGATTCCTGTCTTGCTGCTGTCGCAGATTGGTTCAAAATCAAATGCTCCCAAATATTAGTATTCCAATCAGTCAATCATCAGAAATAGAATACTAGATCCCCCAATGGAAATCACCAATTTTTGTCGGGTATAAACCGCAAGGTAGAGAGGAAATCCCTCTAAACCTCACGCAGTACATGCCCCTTTTTTTATTATTCTTTTATTATCAAGTTTTTTCTAATATAATATTAAAATCCAAAAAGAAAATCCCACTTAGCTGCTCAAGCACACGACGTGCACGTTTCGAAGCACTAGGCTCCTGCTTCAAGTGTATCGTTGAGGAGGTAGTGAAACCATTTCTCTCTTCTCAAAAAACGCCTATTCAATGGCGGGTGACGTCAGGGGATTCCATTCTCCAAAAAAACCCCAGATTGACAGCTAACTGCCTCCACCTGAATCTTGCTAAAACTATTGCTATCTGGTTCTCTCACGGTGGCTCCTCCCCTTCTCTGGCCCCTTCTTTCTCTGGCTCTCCTGTACCCTTGGTCTCCACCTTCCGGTACCTTGGTGTGCACTTTGACTCCGACTTGTCTTTTCATTCCCATATTTCTCACGTTACTAAAACGTCTTTCTTCTTTCTTCGTCAAATTAGCTCTATTCGTCCTTTTCTTTCCCCCTCTGCCCTGGTCACCCTGGTTTTGGCTTTAGTTATGTCTCGGGTGGACTTTGCCAACTCCCTTTTTATCGGTCTCCCAAAATGTCAACTTACCCGACTCCGACGGATTCAGAACACTGCTGCACGCCTGGTCACATGCTCTTCTCCCCGGGATGACATAACTCCTTTACTCTTCCATCTTCACTGGTTGCCTATCCCTTTTAGGGCCACTTTCAAGCTTCTGATTCTGACTCATAAAGCCTTCCATACTAGCACTCCCCAATACTTAACGGATCTCCTCTTTTTCCACTCTCCCATACACACTCCCCGCTCTTTTCATCTTAACCGCCTCACCCTCCCACCACCCTCTCGCGCTCACCTGCAGTCTACCCGCTCCTCTGCCTTCTTTTTTGCCGCTCCCGCCCTCTGGAATGCCCTTCCCCCCTCCCTCCGCCTTGACCCACAGTTTACTAACTTCAAACAGCAGCTAAAAACCCACCTGCTCTCCTTAGCTTTCGATGTTCCCTCTCCTTTTGTCTGATTACCTCTCCTCCCTCCTTTTGGTTTTCCCTGGCCTACCCCCTATCTATGTTTTTGTCCTGTCTTCTTGATTTTTCAGCTGTCCTGTCAAACATTGTAAATTTATTTTCCTTTTCATTGGCCTTGGCCTCCTTTTATTGAATTTTTAATTGTACACCGCTTTGGTTCCAGTGAAAGGCGTTTTTTATCAAATACAATAAACACATAAACACATAAACACTGCAGATGAAGACTATGATGCTGATGCAGACAGGTCAAAACATAGGGAGACTGGGCAACCATACCAATGAGGTTGTAGTTGAAAGAAATGCCCTCATATACAGGCACTGCATATGAAAGTGAGCGTTTATTTACAGATGCATATGACATAATAGTGACATACTCTTCCTCCTTAACAGCCTACCCACCCACAAAGCATTCACCCCAACACCCCTCCCAAACTCCCCAGTAGTTCAAGGTAAGTTATATTCAGGTATATATGTATTTCCTTGTCCTCATAGGACTTACAATCTAAGTTTGCACCCAAGGCAATGAAGAATTAAGTAACTTGCCCAAGTGTACAAGGAGTGCCAGTGGGATTTGAATACTGGTATCCCTGGTTACTAGGCTACTGCTCTAACCACTAGGTTAATCCTCCACCCTATTTATAAGTTTGACATCCAAAAAGAAGCTTATAAATGTGCAGATCACAGAGATGTCCCTGGACCCATTTTAGAAGCCGGGCATGCAGATGGCCCTGGTGCAGGAACGTCTATATCACATGGGGGAGTAGCAGAGGCATGTCCATAAAAATTCTAATCGGTGTCTGATTTCAGAACTGGTGAGCACGTCTCTATCCAGCAGTGGTATTGCTCATGTCTGTACCTGCTCTAGGGCACGAGTAGGCATCAAAAAAGCTCTATATTGTCCTTTATGGTACATCACTGTACTGTGTTGATATTGTAAGTATCCTAAGTCTGCCTATTAATATATACAATTTGTATTTGGCTGATATCATATCATATTTCTGTGATCTGAATGTTTTACTATGCTGTTTTAAAGTATATGTTACTGGAATTGCATCATAATGGTATATATTATTGCCTACCTTCATGTTTATCTCACTGTTACAGCTATTATTTATTTATTTACATTCTCTTATATACTGTACCTATTCTGCATCAGTGTGGTTTACATTGAACAAACTGAAATTACATTGAACAGGGCATTATAACTTGGAGATAACTATTTTACAGGGAACATGGGCTATGGAGGGTTAAGTGGCTTGCCCAAGACCACCTGTGGGACTAGAAACCCCAGTCCTTCTGGCCCAAGGTTGCTGTCCTCTAGTGGGATTTGAACCCCCAACCTTCTGGCCTGAAGTACCTTGCCCCAACCACTAGGCCACTCCTCCACTGTGCCCATGGTGTGCACATGGTGGTTATGTTGCTATTGTAAGTTGTCTGTTGTAGACTACATTGGAAGAATCTCCTCATAAAGGCGGCTCATATATCCTAATGAATAAAATAAATAACTGTGCTTGTTGCACTTAGTACAGATACACTTATCACCACCACAGCG
The DNA here is from genome assembly GCA_033557465.1 of Ichthyophis bannanicus. NCBI lineage: Eukaryota > Metazoa > Chordata > Amphibia > Gymnophiona > Ichthyophiidae > Ichthyophis > Ichthyophis bannanicus. The sequence continues at coordinate 26,729,589 of CM066035.1, forward strand.
GGTGGCATTAAGCGCATCTGCATTCTGTGGCTGCTGGATTAGCATTGGCAGTGCCCTCCAACTCACACTAACTGCTAGGGAGCATAGTGGAAACATCTCAAATACTTAGTGCGAGTGTGGCCTAGCTACTGAGCTAATTTTCTGCAGTTAAGGCACTTTAAGCAGCCAGAAATGAGCACAGTTTAGTAAGCATGTCCATTAATGATTTATTGTATAGCATGTCATATTTATTGTTATCTGCCTTGAACTTGTCATGGTAAAGGCAGGTTATCAAAGACTGAATTAAATTAAAATACAATAAGGTTTTACAAAAAATACAAAGAAGATTCAGGAAAAAAACTACAAGGAAAAAAAAAAGCTGATGCACATGAACAGAGTAAAATGATATCTAACAAGTAGGGAGAGCATGCAGAGCATGGCTTATGAAATTCTCTCCAACCCTTCTATGTGTGTATGTGCAACTGTGTACAGTACAAACCCATTTGCTTGTATCTGCACTACCCCTGTGTGCATGTCTTGTGCATGTGTATGTATGGATATCTTTGTTTTATGTGTTTATCTGTTTTGTGTTGGGTGTGTATGCATGTGTATTTGTAAGCTAATATATGTGCTTGTATGTGTGTTTGTGCATGCTTGCATCTGTCCATGTGTGTACATGTTAGATATGTGTGTGTGTATTTATATCTGTATTGTTTCTCTGTGTCTCTGTGAACGGGAGAGGACATGAGAAGGGGGGGGGGGGTGACAGGTGCAATTCCATAACCCGTTAAGTTACTGTGAATCAGTGTTTGTGTGCTGCAGCTGTTGTGTGCATTGAGGCACTTTTTTTTTTTTTTTTGGGGGGGGGGGGGTCTCTTCCATTCCAGTACACGCAGAATCTGAACTGAGAGGGCATTTTTTGGGGAATGGGGTAATCTGCAGTGTATGATGTTGTTTATTGGGATGGGACAGTTTTCAATGTGGAAGAGTAGATGCAAAGGTATAGCTTTTGAGGTGGTGCAGTTTTCAGAGGGGTGAGGAAGTTGTGGGATGTTGTATTTGGGTTAGGGACATTATTGGTGTGGTAGGACAGTTGTGGAGTATAGGTTTTGAGGTGGGGAAATTTGCAGGGTAGTGAGGCAGTTGTAGGAGATATTGTGGAGTGGAAGAGTAGCCTAATGGTTAGAGCACTGACTTGGGACCCCCCACAAAGCAGAGTTTGATTCCCACTAGCACTCCTTGTGGTCTTGCACAAGTCACTTAACCCTCCATTGCCTCAGAAAAATCCAAGTTATCAATGTGCCTGTTTAATGTACATTACCAAGTTTAAGTTACAATATAAACTGCTTTGACTGAAATGATATCATGGTAGAAAAAAACCCCTAATAAATAAATATTGGGGGGGGGGGAGTGATATTCCATGGCAGTGGCTAGCACTTCTAAAGCACATAGCCATTGCTGCTGAAGACTAATCCTCAAAAGCCTATGCTGGAGCTACGTCCTTCTACTGGCATTGAATATCCAGGGAAGCCACAGAACCCAGAAGCTAACCAGGCAGCGGTGATAATGAGCCACTACCCAGATAGCTTCTGCAGGTAAAATTAGGCCAGCATTTGGTGTGCCTGACTTTACCCATGAGTCAGTAACTGGGCAGTGGCTCAATATCACTGCTGCCTGGTTAAACCCAGTGCCACCTTTACTCTGCCCCAGAATACCAATGATATACCCCAATGCTAACTGCGTGGTATCAGGACATGTAGCAGTGGCACCCATGGATATTCAGCCGCACTAACCATATTAGTGCTGGCGAATATCTTGCTAACCAGCCCTTACACGGTTTTCAGTTCTGCAAACTGTGTAAATGTCTTTGAATATCCCCCTCCCCCAATTATTTTTATGGTGGCAGTATTTGATGAGTTGGTAGAGTAGTTGTAAGAGAGTATTTTGGAGAGTGAGAGGGTTATTGTAGTGGCCAGTTTTTAGTAATGTGAGCAGTTTGGGGGGTTGGAAGCATAGAGAACAGAGTTTGAAAGAAACAATTCACTTACTGCTACAGTACATTTCATTGTAAGTTTCTATGCTACAGAAGCTGGAAGTCCTCCCATAAAAATACATTGGGCTAGTTTTTTGGGGGGCTTATTTCTCTGGAACCTCCAGTCCAAATGGCCCATTTTCAAACTTGATGTGTTTGTTTTAACAGTTTTTCCTAAATGACAAATTTCATCCCAGTCCGTTTAATTTCAGAGAGGTATTTCGTACCCAGGCAAACAGACAGACAGACAGACAAACATTCCTGACACCTTTTATATAATTCTTTCCATCTACTGTAGGATTGGAAAGAAAAATAAATGGCAATAAAAATATTAATAAACTTATGCAAATCCCAATATAGTAATGTTTCGGCTTCTGCCTGCATCAGGGGTAAAAACCTATGCTCACATGATTGATATTCAGGGTAGCAAAGAAAAACATAAACATTTTCTTCTCTAAGGGTTCTTGAAACTACCTCATTAGATTGTGTTTGCTGCCACATTCAGTCATCACATGTAGATTTCTAATAGATTTTGCAAAAAAACCAAAAATTCGTATTGCTCAGCATTTTGTACTCAGTGAACAACCATAGCAACTGAGAAAAAAATAAAAATGAATCAGTACAGTGGCATGTCCTTAAATTCTGCATGTTGAACAGAGACTAATTTAGCCACGGTTTTCTGCAATAATTTAAGTCAAATGGTGGAAACATGATTGCATGCAGACGTCCATCTCATTCATTATGGGCAGGAAGGAGAACAATATTAATGCTAATATTGCAAAAATACAAATTAATTAATTAAAAAACAAACTCAATATTATAGTCATCTTGAACATCCCATACATATTTTGAGGGGGGGAATATTCAAAAAGATTAACACGGTTTGCAGAAGGGCAAACATGTTTATCCCACTGACTAGGATATTCAGCAGCACATGCCCAGTTTGTGGTACTAAATATTCCCCCCTAGGTCGACTGAATGCCCTGATGCTAAGCAGCTAGCATTGGGATATTCCAGGGGTGACGACATAGGCTAGGTGGTTAGTCGCAATACTGAGTGCTAATCGCAGCCATCTCAATGCTCCCCCGATCGGGGTTGAGTGCCTGAGTGTGGCCATCAGGCGCGGACCAAGTAGTGGCCAAATATTCGAGTCTCAAGCCATCATCTAAGTTAATCCTCCTGCCTTGCCTTGCCTGGACAATCCACTGCTTGTAATTTAACTCTGCTGCCGTAGCTTGCCTGGACAATCCATTAATTGTATAAGTTAATGTTGTTACCTTGCCTGAGCAATCCACTACTTGTAAACTAACCCTGCTATCTTGCCTTGCCTAGAAAATCCATTGCTTATAAGCTAATTCTGCTAACTTGCCTGGACAATCCATTGCTTGCAGATTATCTGCATAGAACATACTACCCATTGTTTGCATTGTTGCCTGGACAATCCATTGCTTGCAGATTATCTTCATAGAACATACTACCCATTGTTTGCATTGTTCGCTTTTGAAAACAACTCACGCTGCATAAGCCTATTAATCAACTCATAACTAGTCTGCTATCCAACCACAAGTAACACAACACACAGAGTAAAGATACCACTACTAATACAAAAAATACACCTATAGGACACAAATCAAGTTGAGCCCAGGTCATTAAACCACAAACCCTATCCCAGGTCAGTAAAATACAAGTCACAAAATGCACTCCATTACTCACTACCTCATGGCCTACCTCACACTCCTCCACAAGTTTGCACCCCACACACAAAGCATCAGACTCAACGAGCAAATCCCCTTGTTCAGCATACATACCACCTAACCCAGATGCACACCAGCATCCCACATGTCCAAAGAATGCCAACAAACAAAGGATACAGCCAACAAACCATACAATGCCACATGTAATACACCCTCTCATCACACAAATAACGAACACACAAACCCAATCATAACAGCAAACATTGGGTGTGCTACTGAACGCCAGATCTATCAGGAATAAACCAAATACCATCCTTGACCTAATCCACGACAAGAAACTTGATATAATATGCATCACCGAGACTTGGCTAATCGACTCAGACCAGGTCATATTAAACCAAGTAACCCCATCAGGATACTCGGCATTTAATTGCAGCAGATCACAAAAGAGAGGAGGAGGAGTACTAATACTTACCAGAAAGGAATACAGATTCAAAACAATTGCCACCACTAACACAATCGAATCTAACATGCTCACTATAGCCAACAAGTACCTAACCATCTCCCTCACATACAGACCACCTGGAACCACAACTGAACACCTATCCACAGTAATCAAAATGATATGCGCACATAACAGAAGACATAAACCTCTCATTGCACTAGGAGACTACAACCTAACATCCGCACCCACCAGAGAAACTGCAACATTCTTAAAAGCTATGGAGTCATTAAAATACTGCCAGTCAATTAACGCCCCAACGCACCAACATGGTACAACGCCAGACATGGTCTTCATGCCAATGCAACTAGTGGAACAGAACAAGACCACAAAACCAACAATCACGCCAGTCCCCTGGTCAGACCACTATGTAATCAAATTCACCATGACCCTGAATAACCCCGCCCAACGCAAAGAAGATGAAAGAATAACTAGATGGTTCAAAACGTTTAACAGAGATTCGTTCATAAACAAAATCACCCCACGACTTCAACAGGAACATGACACCCTGGACTTAAACATAGAAGAATGGAACACAATAATATCCAACGCAGCATCTGCCCCAACCATCAAAGAACCACAAACACGCAAGAGATCCAACGCCCCATGGTACTCACATGAAATCAGAGTTGCAAAGCACACTCTCAGAAGACTGGAAAGAAAATGGAGACGGGACAAATCACACAACCTCCTAACCCAATACAGAGACAAACAACTGGAATATAACAATCTAATAAATGAGCGTAAGCAGCAACACCATACCAACCTAATCATGAAATCTACTAATAGACCAAGAGAACTTTTAGCATTGTCCAAAAGCTCACCAAGGACGACACGCAACACAGCACCCATCATCTTGACCCACAAAAATATGTAGACTACATGAAGTCAAAAAACACCAACCAAATATGTTCTACTTCACCACAAACAAACGATCACATGATAAAAAAGCAACATCAAACATGGGAGAGCTTCAAAATACCAACAAAGCAGCAAGTAGAAGACATTATATCTGGACTAAACACAACAACTTCACCATCAGACCCATGCCCAGTGACTTGGATCAAAGCTACAAAAATCCAGCTCTCCCACCACATTCAAAAAATTGTCAAAGATTCACTCCAACAAGGATACATGCTGCAACCCCTAAAGCACGCAATGATACGACCAATACTTAAAAGTAGCAAGCTGAGCCCATCCGAACCAAAATTATACCGTCCCATCTCCAGCCTGCCGTTCCTTGCTAAAATTGTGGAAAAGGCAGTGCAAAGGCAACTTCAGGACCTTATAGATATCATTGCCCCACTGGACAGACATCAGCATGGATTTAAGCCCCAATATGGCGCGGAAACACTACTCACCTCCCTCTTTGACAATCTCCTAAGAGGCATAGACAACATAAAAAACGGCTACCTGCTAGTGTTCATGGACATCTCGGCGGCCTTTGACACTGTGTCACACACTAAGATATTGCAACGTCTACAACAGATAGGACTATGCAAGAATACCCTGAAGTGGTTTACTTCATACTTGGAAGGGTGAACGCAACAAGTCAAATGCGACCAAAAGAAATTGCTACAATTCCCCGTCACGCAGGGAATACCTCAAGGCTCAGCCCTATCATCAGTGCTCTTCAATATCTACATACAGCCTAAATGAAACATCATCAAGCACCACAAACTACACTATCACATATATGCTGAAGACATCATGGTGTACGCTCCAATCAACCTACTAGCACTAAACACCACAACAATAACAAAATGCCTTGAAGACATGAATGACTGGCTCATAACCAACAACTTAACAGTCAATTACGATAAAATTGAGGCAATGTTCGTCACAGGAACCCCACCTTCATACCTCCACAAACTATCAGCATCCTAGACAAACACATAGTAGTCAAAGAAGAAGTTAAGTATCTGGGCATCACACTAGACAGAACTCTGAACCTAAAATCCCACCTCACCAAAACCACAAACTAGTCATATCATCGACTGAAAACAATCAGACAAATCAAACCAATGCTTTGTCAAGACCACTTCTGCAGAGTGTGCCAAGCACTCATTACACCACTGCTTGATTATGGAAACTCACTATATCAAGGCCTTCCTCAGCAGACACTCCACCCACTACAGATGGTACAAAACACCACAGCACGCATCATTACAGACACTCCAAGAACAGAGCACATCACTCCCGTCCTACAACAACTACACTGGCTCCCAATGGTGGCAAAAGCTAAATACAAAACAATCATGATCATCTTCAAAATCATTCACCATCTCTCAGCAGATGTACTACAAAATGTTATAACAAGAGACATCAGCAACAGACCAAGAAGAACCAATAATGACAACATGATCGGCACACCTGCAGGCTATCACAAAACCAAACAAACAACTTCAAAAAGAGTACCATCACTACTGGCATCCACACTATGGACCTCCCTCCCAATGAGCCTGAGGGCATTAGATGACCTCATAGACTTCCGCAAAGACCTCAAAACATTTTTATTTATAGAAACCTATGAGCATTCAGGCAACATCCCCTACGCAAGCAGAAATACTCTACCACCACCAACTAAGCGCACACCCATCCTATCCACACACACAAACCTATCATACCACATCATTAAATACCTTCATGTTAAATGTTACCTCAATTGTACTGTCTAAATGCTGTTAAGTAACTGTACTGTCTAAATGCTGCTAAGTAACTGTAATGTCTAAATGTTTACACGTACCCTAATGTTAAATGTAACCCTCCAATGGTGATGTGACGTGACCACCTTGATTGAAGGAAAAGGTAGCATACAAATCTGTCTGTCTAAATAATCAACTAACTAAGATGGCTAATGCTAGGTTAGGAAAAAGACTGTCCTAACTTTAGCTGTTTTAGCTATCCGACCAGTGGCTAAAAATTGCTGCTGACCAACTTGCTAAAATTCTATCCAGCTAGACTGGTTAATCGCTGCCGCTGGCTGGATATAGCTCCAGCACTGACTGGATACAAGTTAAACAGAGACGGCCAACCATTTTAATAGCTCTGATGACCACCTTTCAATATGTCCCCTTGAAATTTTAATTATATTATTCTATAAGAACTAAGAAATGCCTTATTGGGTCAGACCAAGCTCAATCAAGCCCAGTATCCTGTTTCCAACAGTGGCCAATCCAGGCCATAAGTACCTGGCAGGTTCCTAAAGAGACACACAGGATGAATTTTTAGCTGAAAACAGATTGAAAGTAGGGCACACATTTGGGAGTCTAGCTTAGGAGCCAAAGGGCCCCTTTTATTAAAGTCTACTAAGGATTTGCCATTAACATGCCAATCTTACATGTGTTAATTGCAAAGCCTCCGTGTTAGCTGTTGGGGGCATGACAGCAAGTTCCCAGCCACTAACCTGCGAGGGATTTGTCTAACATGAGCTTCAATACAGTGAGTTCATTTAGAGATTCCTATAAAGGTGTCATTATGTGAACATACATTAGGCAACGCATTGTTTCTGAATGCATGGCAATAGCCTACGCTAATGTGCTTTCCATGCCCATGCTCTGTTCTATCCTGCGCTCACCAATTAATGTGCATTTTAGCATTTTGGTGGCAAAATGATCTCACCTTAGTTTTCCCGACTGCCAGTTGCCCCACATTAACCAGCTAATGGGTCTTAGTAAAAGGGATCCTAAATTTAGGAGTTCCATTTTTTTTTTAATATTGGGCTTAGAGTCCCTTTGAGAGATCAGTAGTCAGAAGCTGACAGCTTTCTGCACAATATAGCCTAGGTGATCATTCATGGCTAGTTCCCTCTTTCCTGTAACCCATAGTGGGTTCAGCTGATATTTTTGAGTGGTGTTCCCCTACAGCTACATACACATGCATGCTGAATTCCAGTCTGAGGGTGTCTGTCAAGGCAAAATGATTAAACGAATGACATGTAGTGACATGACAAATGATCACCTAGAGCCATACCTGCCTCTGACTTCTGTACTTTTTGTTACGGCCTTTGACAGGACAGGTGTTCTTTTCCTTTAGAAGTAATAATGAAGCCTTGAGGAGACACTCTAAAGACTTGGTCGTTTTAAAAGGATATTAACTGCATGAAGGTGAATTTTCTGATTGCATAGCAAGAAATTATGTATAGTTGATTTATAAGTTGACATGAAATATAAAATTATATGCAGATCTAATGTAGTTCTTGGTGCATGTATCAAGAGGACATTGGCAATAGTATTCTACTTGGAATGTGATTAAACATAGAAAGAAGATCCAGAGGTCATAAGCTTGTCTGGTTTTAAGCATTTTTGGTGTCACATGCTATAGTGCTAAAAACATTGAGATCAATATTCAGCCACAGATATCCATTCTAAGATACCCGAATAAATTATCTTTGACCAGATATTCAAAGACTGTAATTGGGTATATTGGGCCAATGAAAATTGTGGTTTAACGTTAGGCTGATAACTTATCCAGCTAACTTTTGGATAGTCATTTTTCCAACCAAACCTAACAACTTTAACCAGACAGTGCAGCTATTCAGCACTATCTGGTTGAAGTTTTACCCCACCCCTGGTACGCTTCCAACTGCTTTTTAACTGGAAATCTTTGGCTAGGCACTGAATCATCCATACAAATGCCTGTTTTCTGGCTGCACAAGTTTCAAATTTGTCCACTGAACTTCCGAGGTTAACCAAATAAATCTTTTGAATATTGACGCCATCAGAATATAGAGGGAAATGTTCAAATAACCATTTATCTGTATGAATAACATCTTACACAGGTAAAAGGCCTCTTTGCAAATTGTCCCTACATTTAAGTGAATTTTTCATTTGAAAACTTAGGATCCTAAATTTGGTTGAATATGCTTTCCTAACTTACCTAACGTAGGTGCTTACATTTAAGAGTTCAGCTTTTATTGAATATTGATCCCTAGGGATCCTAAATTTAGGTCTGCAATTCATATTCCATGTTTTAGGAGTCTAGACTAGGTGCCTCTTGCTGTTAATCAGTGCTAAACTCCTGGCTTTTTCCTCCACACTAAATTGGCCTTTGTAGCAGTCCATTTTTAGGCCCCTAAAATTATTTTCCTAGTGAAATAGAATTTAGGCACTCAGCCCCAGTGAATTTTGAATAAGCCAGTTTTCAAAAGGTTTAGATGCATAATGGGGAGTTAGAAGCTTAAATTGGGTCCTTGAAACTACACTAGGATTGAAATCCTAACTTAATCCTTTAGTTCTTCCATGTCAACATATTGTCCCTTCTTCAACTTTATGAAATAGCTTCTGCATTCTCTATTTTACATAGTTCAGAGATTGCTATATGGGAGGTTTAATACTACTACAGGCATTACTCTCTTCTTCCTTGATATCTGAATAGTAACATGATGAGAGAAGCACTGTGTATTGAATTGAAAGGTGGTAGAATATCTTTTAGGCCAAGTATAATCATTTATGTGGCTTAATAACACTATACTATATAACATGATATCCCCAAGGAGCTAACAACTACCAAAAATAATGAAAAAAAGAACTCCCAGCCAGGCACAGACAGAAGCCCCCCCCCCCCCCGATAAAATGTGAGAGTAACTTAATAAATACAAACTCAAAGCCAGCAAAAAAAATAGAGGAAAAAAGACTACAGCCAGCCCTTTTGCAAATGTAATCAGAAAGGATGAGCCAGTGGAATGGCAAACCAGACACAAACCATGCCACAATGGTGCTTGAATAATCAACTGTGCTCAAAAGACATCAACGGTCAGAAAAAAACCCTCTATAATGGGGAGCTGAGCCAAAACTCAAAAAGACTCATACAGAACCCCAAAAAGCCAGCTCAAAATGGTACCAGCAGTCAGAATAACTAGCAACCTAATCCATCAAGGGTGCCAATAAACCAAAAAAGAACACTGAAGAAACGTAGCTTAGAAGCAGCAATGAAGTACAATATTGAAGTACAGCTCAGCCCGACAGAACAAACGTCACTGGATCTGCAGCGGTCATGGCAATGACCTGGAGCCCTGACACCAGGTGTTTCGCCAAAGTGGCTTCCTCAGGGAGCTCTGCAAATAACGTTGTTAATCCTGAAATACTCTCACAATCTGGTCACTCATAAACCAAAAATTAAAGAAACAAAAAGGAAAAGAAAAAACAAGAAGAACTAATAGACTGAACAAAACGAGAAACGACCCCGCTGAGCTCGCCGCAGGAACTGCCAGCAAGAAAGGCAAAAAAAACACCGAGCATGCGCGATAGAAAAAAGGGCATCTCAAATGACGTCAGGGAAACCCCAAACACGCAGCAGTCAGATGAGCAATGAATCAGCCAATCAGAAAAAAGCTACGTTTCTTCAGTGTTCTTTTTTGGTTTTTTGGCACCCTTGAGTTTTGGTTCAGCTCCCCATTATAGAGGTTTTTTTTCTGACCGTTGATGTCTTTTTGAGCAAAGTTGATTATTCAGGTACCATTGTGGCATGGTTTGTGTCTGGTTTGCCATTTGACTGGCTCATCCTTTCCGATTACATTTGCAGAAGGGCTGGCTGAGGTCTTTTTTCCTCTATAAAATTTTGCTGGCTTTGAGTTTGTATTTATTAAGTTACTCTCACATTTTGTCTGGTTTTGTTTTTTGTTTTTTCTGTCTGTGCCTGGCTGGGAGTTCTCTTTTTCATTATTTTTGTTTTTTTTTACTAACACTATAGGCATCATTACCCCCTTTTAGGAGAGTGGAATAACTCATCATGGAGTAGTCAGGCTATATGATATAGAGGACCTGGAGCTCAGCAAACTTGCATTTTATGCAACAAATGTGAAAGATGCTGATAAGCAGGAAGGGTAACAAGGAGATGGATAAAGCAAACATTGGATAAAAAAGCAAGTTTGAAATTCATTTAGTACTAGAGATGCATATCCACTTTGTTTTATTTCATTTATGCAGAAAGCTCTATTATATACATAAAATAGACTTACATGCATAACAAAATGGAAAAAAATAACTAATACGGAAAACAAGACCAAACTAATATGGTAATTCCTATGCAAACCCTAATCAGTAATTGGGCCCTGTCTAAGAAAAGATTCCAACCAGATTGCCCCAAACCAAGTACACTCATGATCTGTGCGGAGGGCTGCTGAACATTAAATCAAGCAGAGTGCAAGCTGGACTTTCCCTGTGTGCTTCATTATTATTCTCATGCAATGGCTAATTACATGTGGAAATACTGAATGAAGTGGAATTCAAGCACTATGGAAATTAGTATTGGATGTATCCAATAACTCCAGAAACTCTTGCCCTGATACCTTTTCCTATGGTGGAAACTAGATTGCATATGACATATGTAGACCTCCTTCTTCTACTATATTATAAGCCATATATACTATCCTCCATAAGTACTTTGTTTATATGATTTATATTAGGGAGCAAAACTAGAAATAAATATCTAGCAAAGGCATAAATCTGCATCTCATTATTGTGGTATATCCCACGTTAACAGGACAATTTTTAAACTCTGCATGAGACTTCTGGTGGCATGGTAGACTAGGGAAGACGTGTGTTTCCTAGCTCCGGAGACTTTCTCCCTCCCTGGGCACTTAAAATATCTATAGCAGTAAATTGTTTCAGTGGATTGGCTTTTCACTCGGGTGGGGAGTTGGAGAGGAGGAAAAGAAGCCTGGCAAGACAACACTAATGCTCATGGCGACGAAAACTGCAAGGCGCGAAAAACCCCGAGCGGCTGAGACAAAGATGACGGAAAGTCGATCAGACAGCCCAACAGTGGAAACAATGGGAGCAATGGAGGCAGAAGTATCCAAAGCAGTGGTGCAAGCTTTGGAAGACAGATTTAGTGGACTAGCATCTCAGATGTCCACCATTGTGCAGGCTGTGTCAGACTTTACTGGGCGGGTGGAGCAGACTGAACAGCGCATAGGATCTTTGGAGGATATACAGGCCCAAGCTCAAGCAAGGCTCAAATGCGTGGAGGAAACTATTCAGCAGCACATAGAGAAGCTAGAAGATCTTGAGAGCCGAGGGAGGAGAAGGAATCTCCGGTTCATAGGGATCGAAGAGTCGATTGCGGATAGAGAGCTAAAAAGGTTTCTGGAGACTTGGATATCCGCTAATCTGTACCTAGAGGAGGGAACTGGAGATTTACAAACCGTTAGTGTTAAAACGAAGAGATATTCTTAAGGTGGAGAAGCCGTTAAATATACTTTTGTGGAGGGGCCGGCGACCTCGGGTTCGCATGGCAGTATTGAGGCAGCCTTGACTCATGGGGGAATGCGTCTTCCGGATATTAGAAGGTATAATATGGCGTGCCTTTTTCGACATGTCCGAGATTGGATTTGGGACTCTGGGGAATACACGCTGATAGACATGGTTAGTGCATTGGCTAGACCTCTGCATATAAGATATGTGTTGCATACGGAATCCCTAGAAGGAATTGACCTTGTGACACTGAAAGTGTTGTTAGTGCTGATTAGGTGAGCATGGAGGTATTTGTGTGATAGGATGGTAAGGCCTGCCTATAGCTCATCTTTTCTTCTGGTATGTGGGAACAAAGACTTTTTACCGGGGATGGCAGAAAGAAATAATCTACGCTGGGCAAAGGCGGGGATAATCAATCTAGAACAACTGGTATCAGAAGAAGGGACTCTAGAGACCTTCGCCAATTTGTGCGAACAATATGCATTAACAGGGATGGATTTGTTCCCATATACTCAGGTGCGAAGTTACATTAGAAGTCTACCGACAGGGTCCTTGAGAAGGGAAGTATGCTCGCGAATAGAGGAACTACTAATGGGAGGAGATCAAATTGCTAGGGTGACCCAGTTACATAGAACTTTACTTGAACTCGAACCACATCCCCCAGAGGAAGATTTAGCTTGCTCCTGGGCACAAGATTTAGGGGAGCAGATTGAAGGAGAGCTGGTAGCGCAGGCTATAGCAAGCATACCTACACTGAGTACGGTAGTGGATCATCGGGATATGCAATATAAACTGATTCACCGGTTGTATTTTGCCCCATGCCGGGCCTGGCAGGCTGGGATAATGAGATCTAATAGTTGCCCCTGGTGTGGGGCAGAAGCAGCAACTTTAGGACATATGTTCTGGCACTGTTCGATAGTATTGGTCTTTTGGATGAAAGTACAGGGATACTTAAAGAAATGTTTGGGGAGAGTGTTGACACTCTCACCTGCTGGTCTGGTACTTGATATTTGGCAGCAGGTGATGAAGGTCGGTATGAGACAAGTGGAGTGGGCTTGGATGCGATTAGTATTGGTGACAGCTTGACTGGCAACATTGCACAATTGGTTGGACTCACAGGGACCGACATATGGACAATAGAGGATCTGTTTACACATCCTCTTACTAATGGAAAGATGTAAGGTACGGGGGCATCAGAAGCGATGGGAAGATTTTCTAGTGGGGCGGGGCCCGCATCTCCAGTCTCTACCAGCCCAGGTAAGAAGTAGGATACTTTGTGGTGATATCCAGAACATGGATGGGTAGTGAAAGTAGACACATTTGGCTATTCCCTGTTGGGTTCCTCGTGGAGGGGGGGAAGGGATAGAGTGGGGGGATATAAGGAGTTTGGAGACCATGTATATGCAGGGGTTGGGGCGGCTCGGGAAGAAGAATCCATCCCTGGGTTTTCCTGCCATCGCTAATAGATTATGACTAGAAGGGTTGGGTGGGTTAGCTAGGGGAGGGAGGTTATATGATGGATAATGGTTAGTAGGTTAGAGATAGGGGTTGGGAGGGAGTTGATGTATGGATTGCAGAATCTGGTTGATTGTTATTTATTGGAATAATTGTATTTTAGGTGCAGCACGGGGGACATCTGGTATAAATGCAGCCCTCATTGTTATTGAAAGATGGGTAGACTTTTAAAGTATTTTAATCTCCTTTCATTTTACTTCTTTGGGGTCAAAGGATGTTAACTTTGTAGATGGCAGGAGAGGGAGTTAAGTTAAACTAAACAAAAATTTTATAACCCGGAATAATATGGAATACCTGGGTGCGTATGTATATAAATATGTGCCCAGGTACATATATGCTCTTGTTTATGTCAGAGTGTATAATACAGGGAGCTATAACAGGATGGTGTGAGGTGCCGAAAGGGCGTTCTGGCTGAAGACGTACAGGGGTTAGCTATGGTCTTGATGTTTCATACGATGTACAAAGTTTTATAACTTTTTTTATAAGTTTTTTTACTGGTCTATTCAACGATATCATCACAGGAATTGACAACATCCGTAAAGGTTTTGTGCTCATCTTCCTAGACATTGCCGCGGCGTTCGACTCCGTGAGTCACAAAATTCTACTCGGAAGACTGAAAGAGAAGGGCGTCTGCAACAACGCTCTAGGATGGTGTAAGTCTTATCTGGACGGTAGATGGCAGTATGTGAAGTCTGGTTCAGAAGAGTCAATACACTTCCATCAAAAACAAGGGGTACCTCAAGGCTCCTCGTTATCCTCTTTACTTTTCAATATCTACATGCAGCCCATCTGCAATATCATAAGATCATTCAACGTGAACTGCATGATATATGCAGATGACATTCTCTTATACATGCCTTTTTCCACAACTCACATGGACCTGACCCCACTCTCAATGCAGTTTCAACTTGGCTACAGACACAGAACCTACGCATTCAACATAAAAAAACAAAGGTCCTATTCATCATCAGAGACTCCAACTTTACTCCCCCGTCCCACGTCAGTGTCAAGGAAGCTGAATTGCAAACTAAACGCCACATAAGCAACATAGTCAAAGCCGTCTATTTCAAAATCCGTTCACTCAAGCACCTACGCTCCCTGCTGGACCCAGACGATTTCCGAACCATATATCAAGCGCTGATCCTGCCGCATTTTGACTTTGCAAATGCCATCTTACAAGGTCTCCCCCAATCCACACTGACCCCCTTACAGTTGGCCATGAATGCCGCAGCTAGGGTCCTTTATGGAGCATCCAGAAATGACCACGTGACCCCTATTCTCAAACAGCTGCACTGGCTACCAATCTATGGGAGGATCACCTTCAAATCCCTTCTATTAGCATTCAAGGCAATCAAAGGTATTTCATCCTCCTCACTCACACATCTTATCCACATTGTCCCCCCTAACAGATCCAGAAGAACAACAGCTGTGAACTTGCTAGCAACACCAAAGGCTTCGACAAAGTCCAACACGACAACCACAAACAGGGCATTCAGTTTTTATGTCCCCAAACGCTGGAACGCTCTTCCCCCTGACATCAGGGCCATTACCAATCTATATCAGTTCAGGAAGGCTCTCAAAACCCACCTTTTCCTCCAATACTTTCCAGACAGCAATTGAACCTAAATATCCCTCCCAAGAAATGACCCAATCTAGAATGGCCCTTACATGTATTATCTACAGTGTAAATAGCTTATGTATATAGTTAACCCTGTTATCCAAGTTTGTACTCCTGTTCGATGTAAAACCTGACAGCTTGTCGTTATGGTCGTTATGTTATGATGTAAACCGCGCTGATTCTAAATAGCGCGGTATATAAGAAACTGTAATAAATAAATAAATAAATAAAAATAAATAATAATGATAATGTTGAAGTTTGTTCTCCCTTCTGGTAATAACAATAATAAAAAGAGTTAAACATCATATTAGACTATAGGGATGGCAGGGGAGGGGGAGGGAGAAAAGGAGAAGGTGGGGGGGGGGGCAAAAGGAAAAGTTGATATATTAAATAGACTCTGTTATGTATTAGACAGAATGCATGCTATTGTTTGTTGTTAATACTGGCTATATAAAGCAGTAGGTGCTTATAATTGTATAAACATGGATTGATGGTGCCACTCTAATAAGAAGCTGAATATCTCTAACAGATGTAAAAATGAGTGATTAGTGGAATGTAAAGGGTAATTGTCATACAATTGATAAGGATGTTGTATTATGCTTTGTACAGTATGTATGCTGTCTGATCTGTGGATGAATAAACAAATTTAAACATAAACTCTGCATGAGACTTTCAGTTCCATGCATGTATTGTACCCACAGGACTGTACTCGTAAGTTCATTTTCAAAGGGAAACCTTGCCTGTGGTTCCACACCACGGGAAAGGGATTCTGATGATGGTGCATACATTGGGATCTCCCTTAAAGTACGTAAAAATCTACCCACCGATGGGTAGATCTACATTTAGTTGGCAAGAATTCACAAAAATGGGGGTATTTCAGTCATTTACGGATATAAGTGATCTCTTATGCCTGCAAATGAGCATGCTTGCCCTGCACCCCATTTTTTAAGGACGTGTAGAAATGCAATAGTGTGTACTTACACTGAGAGAGAGGGCATAAAGTTACATGCATAAATTATAATTTACTGGGTAGAGCAACAGACTGTTAACCAAGACACCAGGGGGCTTGTTTACAAAGCCGCGGTAGCGGTTTCCGATCGTTATCGGAACCGCGGCCCCATTGATTTCAATGGGGCCGTGGCTCCGATAAAGATCAGAAACCGCTACCGCAGCTTTGTAAACAAGCCCCTAGGGTTTTAACTCCTTCTGGCACTGCTTGTGGCTTTGGGCAAGTCAATACCCTTCATTGCTTCAGAAGAAACTGCCAAGCTACTTCTGGTTACACCTTGCCAGGAAAACCCAAGGGTTACTGCGAGTCAGCACTGACTTAACTGCACACATTGAATTCTCTAGAAATTTAGCCATGGGCATTTAAACCAGCCCAAGGGCAGCATTAGTGTTTCTTCTGTGGATGAATGCCTTACATATAGGGTTGCCATGAGGCGTCTGAAGGGCTTACAGTGTTTTCAGGATGCTGCTGTTAGGCTTATTTGTGAGATTCAGAAATCTAAACATATATCCACCTAAAATGTCCAACTTTGCTGGCTACTGGCAGAGGAAAGGCTGAAGTTTAAATTCCAAATGGTTGTTTTCAAAAACTGTGAATGGAACGGCCCCCATTTATTTACAAAGAGCCTTGCGGAAATATATTCTTTCTCTGATCCCTGAGATCAGAGCATCAATATTTGCTGGTTGTGCGGCAGCTACAGTGGTGGACTCTAGCACCTGGGCTTTAAAGTGTGCAGACCCATTTTATGGAATTGTTTACCTGGTGAGCTAAAAGCAGAAAGAGCTTTTTTGAAATTTAGGAAAAAAAGTAAAAGCTATATTATTTTCACAAGCATTTGGATAATTTTCTTTGTTGTATTTGTCTTGTCTATAAGAGTCAAATATGGTTTTGTAATTTTGTTTTTATGTTATTTCCATATATCTTATGTTGAATTGTAGGCTGCATAGAAAATGCTGATATGTGGTATGTAAGTATCTTAAAATTATCAAATAAATATGTGATTGTGCTTTAAAGTAACAAGTGTTTTTGATCACTTACTGTATGCTAGATTTTATAAAGAAGAGTAGGTGCTTAGTTTTCTTTAAAAAATATCATCTAAGTAGAGATCTATTATTGGGTATAAAGTAGGCATCGCCTTATACAATTACCCTCCAAAAGTGCTTATTGAGTTTTTGAAATGACAGCCCCGTGTGTAATCTCCCTTGTCTGACCTTGCCACACCCCTTCCATTCTCCTTTTCAAACTGGGGTCAGACTGGGGGAAGAGAATTTTCAACATGCCTTTTGCCACAGCTAAACAGATTCTTAACCCATGGAAACTGTCCCCTAAAGCAGTATGAGATACTGTCATTAAAATTAGTGGATAATGTGCATTACGTATTGGACAATCCTACTGTGGGTTAGTTCACAGGATCCTAAACCTTCCTTGTGAAAGCGTCTTTATGTCAGAATTAACCTTTTACAAAATAAAGTAGTGCTGAACAATTTAATTCATCCAGGTTAAATAAATCGGATATTTTTCTACAATTAAAGTTTAACCAGTACTAATTATATAAGAGCAGACAGGACAAGACAAAAGTTTTGGCACTTCTATCCCCTGGATCGTGACACCAGGTTTTTCCTGGGAATGCTTTTGTGTTTCTAGTAAAATCCAAAGAATAAGCAATTTGACTATACCAGTCTTTTTACGTACTCATGTAATTTATATTGTGACAATGATATTGTGAATATCGCTATTTTCAACAGTTTTTATTGTAGCAAAAAGGTTACTAGTTTGGAATTTTAAAGACGTGATCAAATTGTCACTGGAAATTAAAATGTATGAATATTAATTTGATCAGGTACAGAATTACAATGATTACGTCTTGCTTCTCTCTCCCATTTGACACATCTGTACACTGCTATGTTTCATTTCCACGCAGACTATACAACTAGCACAGCTTTCAGCACAAATTAAACTTTCATCAGTGTCTGTTAACTAAGCACTCAAAATCATCTGTCCAATGCCAGATTTGCCTGTGTTATATGGTAAGGCTGGGCTGTAAAGACAGTACATAATAAGCCAGAGCTCCATGCAAATGAAACTGCTTTGTCACCTAAAGCTTGTAATATAAATACAGCTGGCTAAATTATATTCCTTAACAATGCCCTAGTAGGATAGAGTGATTTTTCAACTAGTCTTGACTTGTATTTCAAAGGCAGAGAAAGAACAGCTGTGAAACAAAAGGAGGTCTGGGAATGATTGTCAGTTACTTGGCAGTAATTCTTCCCAGAAAAGTTTTTGAAATAATACATGCGGCAAATTGCCAAACCTTGACTCAACTTTTTAAAAAACTGGTCCTTGGGTCTTAACTGCATCAATCAAGGTTCAAGCATGGCTTGTACAATAATTGGCTCAAAACATAAGATGACTTTGCAAATATGTTGAGAATGCTAAAATGTTGTAAGAGCGTTGGTGCCACGCTTCTTGAAGTGGTAGTAGCAATTTTAATTAAATGTGATATGTCCTGAAAAGGAGAGAATTTACAAGCTGCCAATAAGCTATTCAATCATTTTGTCCAGCAAATCAACCAGATATTTTAATTCTACTCCAGGATTTAGAATAACGAATGTCAGAAAACTATAATGGTATTTTACCATCAAGAATGCATCAGTAGAGCTATGTGCTAGAATCCATAAAAGACACTGAGGTTGATTAAAACAAGGAGGTCATTTTAGAAATATTTAGATGTAGAAATAGCATTTATATGTGTAGATTGCATACATGTGTTAATTGACATTTCAAGAAGCTACTTTTTACATGTATAGATGCTACCAGATGCAGATATTTCAAGGGAGCATGGATTCAGCATGATTTGGAAGGGCCAAAACATAACACGAGCAGTTCCCATTTTACAAAAAAAAACTTGTGTCAGCTTTTATACCTGCTCAGAGATGTAAGTGCCAGCTACCATAATGACTGAAGGGGACAATCATACTAACCTCTGTGGTATCGAACATTACCTCAAAAACTCATAAAAAAACCAGTTATTTCTCTTGGCTCCTTAACTGGCTCCTTTTGTACATGCAGTTTGTGGAATTCAGCAGAAGAAAGAAATCTGGGTGCAACAAGCACAGGCAGAAGAAAAATGGCAAAAACATGTAAAGTGAGGCAACAAGACTTTTTCAAGTATTTCAGAAAGAGGAGGAAGGCCAAAGATGGAACTGTAAGACTGAAATGTGCTGAGGACCATTGAGTGGAGAATGATGAAGAGAAGTGGAAATACTAAACAGACACTTCTATTCCTTGTTCACAGAAGAAAATCCTAGAGAAGGACCACAGATGGCTGACATGGGTACATATGATAATAGAGTTGTTCATACATATTCACACAAGACAATGTGTATGAACAACTTAAAAACTGAAAGTGAACAAAACCATAGGGTCAGATGAGATAATATCTCAAGGTACTGAGGGAACTGGGAGAGGTACTGGTGAGTCCTCTTAAGGATGTATTTAGTTGATCCTTGAAGACAGGAGAGATTCCAGGATTGGAGAAGGATTGATATGGTACCTCTTCACATAAGTGGTAAGAAAGAAGAGGTGAGAAACTATAGGCCAGTAAGTCTTACTGAGGTGATCAGAAAACTAATGGAGATGCTATTGAAGGAAAGGATAGTGAATTTCTACAATCCAATGGATTGCAAGACCTGAGGCAACATGTTTTTCTAAAGGTAGATCATGTGAAACAAACCCAACTGATTTCTTTTGTCTTGGTGCCAAGAGAACAAGATTGAAGGCATGAGCTGGATGCAATTAAAGCATCAACTCGTTCACTATAAACTCTACAGGATCAGAGGTAAATCTGGAGGTCTCAGTCAAAACAACACTCCGCTACTAGGACTCACGTCCAATTGCAGTCGGGTGCTTGATCACATCAATGACCTCCAAAAACAAAAACAAAAAGACACAGGCATCCAGTCGTTTTCAATAATGTCAAAACTTCCAACCACTAAGAAAAACTTGCAAAAATTGAACCTTCTCGACCAGACAAGTCCGTGTCTATTAATTGCTGTATTTTTCATTAATCCCATTAATCCCAACGTCCATCCCCAGTACCACTGAGACGTTTCACACACAACGGTTTCTTCAGGGGACCTTTCAAAATCTAAAAACAAACAAAACCATAACATTAACCACCAATCCCTAAAACCAATTAAAAACTACCATTCGAAATTATAAAGGAACCAAGACCATGAGTCTCTTACCACAAATGCTGCCCGCGTAGTGTATCGCTCCAGTATAAAGTTGTGTCAATACCAGGAGAGTCACAACTTCCTCTCCAAAAAACGCCGCGCATGCGGGATATCCACTAAGCCTCCATTTTTAAAGTCCACGGCCGTTCAAGCACAAAGTATTCTCGCCAAATAAACAACCAGGTCTAACCAAAACCCCACCCCCTACTATATTAAAGGGAAAGCCAGCACCACACACCAAACATAAAAAACAAGAAAACAAACAAACTACTAACGCATACTTCACTACACCTACTGTGTACCAACCCTTCTTATGGGACCTAAGCCCACGCCAGCGGAAAAACAAACCTCAAAATAACTAACCCAAAAAAACAGCAAAAACACTGTGCCGATAAACTTCAAACACACGCTGACCATTCGATATTAAGGTTCAAGCCCTTCGGAACCAGAGTATTCAATGTATAAATCCATCTTTGCTCAGACCTAATCAAAACCTGATCTAACGTTCTGCCTCCCTTCCCCTCCTCAATCTTATCAATGCACAAGCAGCGCAACTGTTCAAAAATATGGCCATTTTGTACACAGTGAAGTACAATGGGGGCCTCCAAGATCTTACGAGACAGACGGCTGCGGTGCTCCCTCATTCGAATACGGAATGGACATGTGGTCTTCCCAATGTAGCATAGGCCACAGGGGCACATTATAACATAAACTACATTGAACGAACCTCATGTGGTCCTGTGTTTTAACTTGACCGACACACCCTGATATTCAATTAGAGAAGTAGTGATGGTGATATCACAGATGTCACAAGAACCACACCTCTCATGTCCCCCCTGTGATACAGGCCTAGAATCATCCAAAGGCAGTGGCAACACGGCTGGACTCAACCACTCCTTTAAATTCCGATGCCTTTGCGAAACGCATCGTATTGATTTATCAACCAGACCTGGTACCGCTGCCAAAATGTTATGGTGTTTTCTAAGAACATTTTGAATACTATCACTCAAAGGGGAATGTTTTGTGATGAAATTAATGGTATCACCATCTAAATTAGCCCTTCCCCGAGAGGGATTTGCATCCAACAAAGCCGCCCGATGATTGTTCAATGCTCGTAAGTAAGCCCGTTTAACTATTTATTTATTTATTTATTTAATAGTATTTCTATTCCGCTTTATCATATAATCAAACTATGGACCTTGGGTACCCCCTCTGCACAAAACTAGCGTATAACTGTTTAGATTTAATTTTAAAGTCAGCCCGATTAGAACAATTACGCCTAAAACGCAAAAATTGGGAGAACGGAAGCCTCTCCTTCAGCCGCCTAGGTTGCATACTCCCAAACTCAAGAAACATAACCCTATCAGTGGGCTTTCTATAAATAGTTGTATCCCAACCATGGAAACCTCTCTGCACACTAACATCTAAGTAGGTGAGAGTGTCACTATGATAAGCATGAGTAAACCTGATGTTAACATTGCGATTATTGAGCCACTCCAGGAAAGCTAATAGGGACTCCTCCGTGCCTTTCCACAAAAGAAAGGTGTCGTCTATATACCTCTTCCACAACACAATGTGGGAGGCATATATAGAGGGAAACACCCACTGTTGTTCAAAGAACCCCATATAAAAGTTGGCTATAGACGGGGCGCATGTAGCGCCCATAGCCACCCCAGAATTTTGCTGGTATAACACTCCCTGGAACACAAAATAATTGCGACAAATAGCCAACCTCGCTAAACCTATGATGAAAGCATGCAAACCCGCAGACACATCACTTCGTTTTTCCAACACCCTCCTCACTACCTGCACTGCCGCCTCCTGTGGGATGCTAGTGTACAGCGAAACCACATCTAAGGTGACTAAGAGTACATCATCCTGACTCGATGTAGCACGGGCTGCCTCCATTACATTTAAGAAATGGGTAGTATCTCGCAAATAAGAGGGAATGGTCATGAGCATCGGACGTAAAAAAGAATCCACAAACGTGGACAACGGCTCCAAAATGCTCCCCCGGGTGGACACAATAGGCCTACCTGGCGGTTTATGTGGATGCTTATGAATTTTTGGAACAAGATAGAATTTGGCAGTAACAGGAGCCTTAGCATTCAAATAACGAAATTCCTGAATACTAATAAGCTTCTCCTCCAATGCTGCTACAGTAAGCTGGTAAACTTCTTTCTGTAATTCAAACGCAGGATCATACTGTAACACTGAATAAACCGTAGGATCCCGCAATTGAACCATCGCCTCTTTAACATAATCTTCTCTTGCCCATACCACAATCGCACCCCCCTTGTCTGCTGTTCTAATAACTATATCGGTCCGAGATTGTAACTCGCGCAAAACTTGGCGCTCCTCCACTGATAATGCAGACCGTTGTAATTTATGAGTCCTTTCCAATCGGCCAATATCATTTAACACCAACTGTTTAAAAACTACTAACGCCGGATGAAGAGGACCCGGAGGGGACCAGGTGGACATGAATGGTAAATGCACCCGACCGAAATTCTGTTCTCCAATCTCCACTTGTTGCTGCAGTCCTTGTTGTTCGTCAATCCCAACTTGTTGCTGCTGTCCTTGTTGTTGTTATTGATGATAAACATCCTCACAGGAGTCTGCCCCTGTAAAGAAACTCTTTATACTCAATTTGCGAATAAGAGCTTCAAAATCAAGTCTAAATTGAAAGGAATCAAATCGAATGCTAGGTACATAGGCAAGGCCTTTATTCAACAACTGCAACGCAACCTGAGAAAGAGCTTTCCCGGAGATATTCACTACTAGATTGTTTTCAGACAGCAAATTGGTAGAACACATCATTTCCTCCGTGAGCTGGGACGTTCGCGCTGTTTTGGAGGATCGGACTCTTTCTTCTTTTTCTTGGTGTTGTCTCTTCCGTTGTCTAAAAAATCATTCCCATTTCTAGAGGACTTAGAAGAATCAGTGGAGGATAAATCATCAGACACATTCTCAAAATTAACACGTTTTCCCAACTTTTTTTGCTTCCTTTTACTGTTCATCCACGGATAGACATAACCACTAGTGTAATCAGAATGATCACGTTTCAATTTCTTTAGTTTTGTATCCATCACCTCTTGATGAAAAGTGGAGATCTGTTTCATCAATTCCTCTGATTTGACAAAAAAAGTCCTTTCGGACTCCACTGATTTCAAACTGGCTTCCATTATTCCTATTTCTTCGACAAGCTTCTCCAAATCCCTCTGTGCCGTATCCACTATCAAAACCATGAGGTCCATGGAACACTTGTTAAGTATCCTGTTCCACTGCTCCACAAATTCCACCTCCAGGGCAGGTTTACAAGGTTCCTTGTGTACTCGTAACCCCCTTGGAATCTGCTGACGGTTTATATATTCAATAAGAGAAAAACGATGAAGTTCCAGTTTAACTTTTTTCTTATGCAATTTAAGAAAAGAGTCCCATGTAGCTTCATGAGAAGAATCCACCTCTGGAGTGAAAAGTGCAAAAGGAGTTTTCTCTTTGGTGAGACTAATAATGTGGTCCCGTGAAAAACTTAAAATGTCTTGCCACCCTTCTGGGCCTGCCATAATTGTGTAAACACAAAAATCTTGTGGCCTTTAATTCGGAACGATCAAAAATTTAATTAAAGCATCAACGGAAAAACAAACCTCAAAAAAACTAACCCAAAAAAACAGCAAAAACACTGTGCCGATAAACTTCAAACACACGCTGACCATTCGATATTAAGGTTCAAGCCCTTCGGAACCAGAGTATTCAATGTATAAATCCATCTTTGCTCAGACCTAATCAAAACCTGATCTAACGTTTTACTGTTTTTTTTTGGGTTAGTTATTTTGAGGTTTGTTTTTCCGCTGGCGTGGGCTTAGGTCCCATAAGAAGGGTTGGTACACAGTAGGGGTAGTGAAATATGCGATAGTAGTTCGTTTGTTTTTTTGTTTTTTATGTTTGGTGTGTGGTACCGGCTTTCCCTTTAATATAGTAGGGGGTGGGGTTTTGGTTAGACCTGGTTGTTTATTCGGCGAGAATACTTTGTGCTTGAACGGCCGTGGACTTTAAAAATGGAGGCTTAGTGGATATCCCGCATGCGCGGCGTTTTTTGGAGAGGAAGTTGAGACTCTCCTGGTATTGACACAACTTTATACTGGAGCGATACACTACGTGGGCAGCATTTGTGGTAAGAGACTCATGGTGTTGGTTCCTTTATAATTTCGATTGGTAGTTTTTAATATGTTTTAGGGATTGGTGGTTAATGTTATGGTTTTGTTTGTTTTTAGATTTTGAAAGGTCCCCTGAAGAAACCGTTGTGTGTTAAACGTCTCAGTGGTACCGGGAATGGACGTTGGGATTAATGGGATTAATGAAAAATACAGCAATTAATAGACACGGACTTGTCTGGTCGAGAAGGTTCAATTTTTGCAAGTTTTTCTTAGTGGTTGGAAGTTTTGACATTATTGAAAACGACTGGATGCCTGTGTCTTTTTGTTTTTGTTTTTGGAGGTCATTGATGTGATCAAGCACCCGACTGCAATTGGACGTGAGTCCTAATAGCGGAGTGTTGTTTTGACTGAGACCTCCAGATTTACCTCTGATCCTGTAGAGTTTATAGTGAACGAGTTGATGCTTTAATTACATTTTTGATCGTTCCGAATTAAAGGCCACAAGATTTATGAGCTGGATGCAGTCTACTTGGATTTCATCTGAGCCTTGTAGGAGGCTCATTAATAAACTGAGCAGCCTGAAATTTGGACACAAGTTTGGAATTAGAAATAAATAGACCAATGTATATCAGAGGGGGTAAATAATGGAAAGAGGAAATAAAGTTGAATAGTGGAGTGCCTCAAAGAAAGGTCCTGGGGGTCAATTGTGTTAAATACTGTATCATTGTGAACAATATTGCCCAAAGGTTAGAAGGAAATGTGTTCTTTAAATATTTGCAATTAGTAGACATCCCAATGGGAGTAAACAACATGAGAAATGATCTACAAAACTTACAAGAAGTTTTGGTAGTTAAAATCTAAAACAAAGAAGTGTAGAGTGATGCACTTGGGGTGCAGAAATTCAAAGGAACTGCATGTGATGGAGGCAAGAGGCTGATGTGCATTCATCACAAAAAGGCCTTAAGGAGTATAGAGTGTGAGGATCTCAAGGTAGCAAAAAATATGGCAAGGTGGTAGACAAAGACTTCACAGAGGGGGCACAATCAATAAAAAGAAGGAGGGAATAATTTCCATTAAAAGTCTTTGGTGAGGCCTCATTGGAATAAGCTGTTCAGTTCTGATGGTTGTATCTTACTAAGGCTATAAGACTTGAATCCGTTTAGAGGAAAGCAAGCAAAATGATATGAGATCTGTGCCAGAAGACATATGAGAATAGACTTGAAGACCTGAATATGCATACTCGAGAGGAAAGGAGATATGATATAGAAGCTTAAACACTAGAAAAATATTAATTAACAAACGTTTTTCAAAGACAAGGGAGCTATTAAACTAAAGGACAACAAATTAAACTGCAAGGAGGTAACTCTTTTTTTTATTTTCATTTGTCAATTTAACTTTACAATACAAAGAACATTTCATATAGAAATAAGGATACACATACAGTAAGTTTCAAAAAGGCAAAGAAAAAAAACTATACAAAATATAGAAAAGAGGCAGAGATGAAGCCTGACACACAGACCTGGGTAGTTTGTTCCAGGCATAAGGAATAGCAAGGTGGAAGGATTGAACTCTGGAGTTGGCAGTAGAAGAGAAGGATACAGATAGAAGTGATCTGTCAGAAGAGCGGAGCTCCCGAGGAGGGGTGTAGGAAAAGATAGGAGAGGAAAGGTAGAGAGGAGCAGCAGAATGTCCAGTGGCATGGCAAAGCTTAAACATGAGCCCCTATTCTCCATCAGTGTTCATTGTTATCTTGTAAAATAAAGGGGATATGAGTGTACCTTCTCCACACCCTCCACAAGTTTGCCTGACAAAGCAAGCCATTTTTGATGCATATTGATGCCTAGAGCAGCTATAACATTTGAAGCTGCTCATGATTCCAGGACATTTCTGTAATAAGATGCCTTTTACCCAATTACAGAAATGAAGGGGGTCTTTATTAGGGCATTCACTCAAATGGTGGGATTGAGGAGGAGATTCAACGAGTCTGAAATACCCCAGTTAAAGAACAATCAGAAGTCACAATGATGATTAAACACTTGTTGAAACCCCGTATAGTACCTGTGATTGTATATTTCCTTTGCAGTATACACATCAACCGTCACATCTTATCTAACAGCCCACCTTGATATATTTTGCTTTTGTAGCTTAATATCTACATACCATCAGCACACAGTAACCAACTTGCTAGTGTCTTTCCAGTGTATCAGAATCAGTTGTAAAGCTATTAATAGCATGATGTGGAAGAGTTTACAATGCTTAGAAAGAAGGGAAGACTTAAGTCGTATATACTGTATTTCAAACTATAATTTTGTTATATGTTAATTATTTCTGTAGACTAGATTCATTCGACTATATTCCATATTTTGTCCAAAAATATGCAAACAAGAAAAGATTTCATTGTCAGTATGGCATCCCCAAAATAGGCTAGAAGGTATTATTTTTGCTTCAAATATTTCTGCATTGACTGAAAGATTGGTTGAGGGGCACAGATAGTTCTAGGCCAGAACCATTTCCAATCCACCTGATCACGGTCCAATTTTTTTCTCACATTTTCTGCATCCCAAGAGGCTCAGCCTTGCAAGATCTGTGAAGAAATGTATAAAAGCATGAGACAGGATTCTCTGATTTAGAGGCAGAAAGTCAAATATCTGAAGTGGCAGGATTCCCAATCAAGGAGCTAAAGGGTAGCTTTCATTACTTTACTTGCAGCAATTTGTAACATTAAGAAACATGAACTCAAATGTATTATGCATTTTATCAAACAGGAGGAAGATGGCACTGTTCGTAATGTCCTCATATCCCTTTAAAGGTACTAGGCAGTCCTGAAAACTAGCTTTCTGTCTACTAACAAATTAGGGTGTGCCTAAAGGGTGTCTGTTGGAATTCTAACCATTCACTATCAGAAACTGAATCTCAATGACTAAAAGCCCTTTAAGAAGCTTGAATAACAGGGAGGTCATACAATAAGACACTGATAACAAAAGAGGTTTTAGCAGCTCTTCTCTAAAATCAGCCAGGGAGGAGGAGGCACATTCTTGTAATGACAACATATCTTGTCTTAAAATAAAAAACTGATGGCATGTATAAAAGCTTGGAAACCCAATTACTCCCTGCTCTCTGAAATTTTTTAAGAGTATGTGATGCAATTCATGGAGATTTTTTGTTTCATATGAATTTGATAAGTTTCAAATCTATTTATAGAAATCCTTTTGAGAAAGGGAGTGGAAGCATACTTACACCAAAGTTGATTTGAGAGAAGCCATCATTTTAAATTGCTTTTATTCATCCCCACTAAGATATAGCAAGCAGATTCCATTTCACCAATTAGTTATCCAGTTTAAGAATGATTTCATTAGAATTCAATGGAATGCAATAGAGCACTTAGGGGTATGTTTACTAAACCATAGTAGCGGACTCCGTGCGATATCAGAGCCGCGGCCCCATTGAAATCAATGAGACCGCGGCTCCAATATCGCACGGAGTCCGCTACCATGGTTTAGTAAACATACACCTTAGATATTTAATTCCAGAATATTCTAATCTTACTTTGCACTAGTTACTGTAATCTGAGAGCTATGATAATATTTGTTCAGAGGCACAGCTTCATTTTTATCCCAATAGATTCTGTACCCAGATATAGCTGAATATTTGTCAATAAGATGTAACAAGACAGGAAAAGAGAGAAAGAAAAGAGAGTAGGGCTTAATGGCCAAATTTCTTAATGGAGAATGATGAATAGTGGTGTACCCCAGGGATCTGTGCTGAGGTTGTTGCTTTTTAACATATTCATAAATGATCTGGAAATGGAAACAAAGAGCGAGGAATCAAATTTGCAGATGACACAAAATTATTCAAAGTTGTTAAATCATGAAAGGACTGTGAAAAATTGCAAGAAAACCTTGAGAAATTGGGAGAGTGGGTGTCCAAATGACAGATGAAATTTATTGTGGACAAGTGCAAAGTGCTCTCAGGGCTCGATTTTGATCTGGACAGTGCTATGTACCACATCGGTGCATAGACCCCCCCCGCCTAACCCAGATTTTCCATGCCAGGGCCATATGTGACCCCGGCATTGAAAATCTGGGTATCACCGTACAGCTAGGAGGCTGCAGACGCTACCCGTGTAGCACCGCTTTTCGATGCTACATGGTTAGCCCCAGCGCCTTACAGAGGCACAGAGCACTAACCATGTAGCATAGAAAATAGGTCTACAAGGGTAGTGCCATGGCCCACCTCTGCACTGCCCCAAAACGCCCCCAACATGCCCCGATGCTAACCGCATAGCATCGGGGCACGTAAGGGACTAACCATGGAATTTTTGAAGGCACTACCCGTGTAAGTGCCTTGAAAATTCCCTGTTAAGGCATTTACATGGGTAACTAGGGCAGTTACCCATGTAAATGCCATCAAAAATTGGGCTCTTAGAGAAGAAGAACCCAAACTACAGTTCCATGATGCAAGATTTCACATTAGGAAGAGACCTGAAGACCTAAATATGTACACTCTGGAGGAGAGGAGGGACAGGGGAGATATGATTCAGACTTTTAAATACTTAAGAGTACTAACGAATAAACAAACCTCTTCCAAAGTCGGGGAAGTTATAAAACTAGAGGGCATAACATGAAGCTGCAAGAGAGTAAACTGAAAGGCAACATCAGGAAATACTTTTTCACTGAAAGGGTTGTGGATGCTTGGAATGCCCTCCCAATGGAAGTGGTGGGGGCAAATACAGTAAAGGTAGTGAAGGACAAAGGCCATGGCCAAACACAAGGAGATATCCAAAAAGCTTTATTGTAGACCCAACTTAACCAGTTTCGGCCTAGGCCTTTGTCAGGTGTCTAAGGACAAACATGAACATAAAATTAAAATATGGATAATCATAATACAAACAAATTAAAAATTAAAATACATAAAAAGTTTGTAATGCATTGAAAAATATATAATACATTACCAAAGGGACAAAACAGAAATGTCTAAGGGTTGGACCAAGCCACTCTTCCCAATCTATGGTGATTAAATAAGCAGAATAAATATAGCATATTCTGTACATATTCTGTATACGATTAGTACATTAAAAAATCTATAATTGGTAAACCATAAATATAATATATATAGAGACTTAACTACAAAAACATAATTAAAAGCACTTACAAAAACAGAGTTACTAAAACATAAAAACGGATAAAAAACAAAATCATATGTTATGATGCAATGAATGGTCATAAAAACATTAAGTATAAATACCTTATAATGTACTAGCAAGGTAGTATAAAGTGCACATAAAACCCATGAGTGCAATGGCATATCAAAAGTAGATGGATAAAAACAGGCAAGACATTTTCCCTCTTCTTTTATGTGATCTATAAATCTCTATGCATTGCACAAATTTAATTCATTTTTTACATGCTTGTTGCACTCATTTTTTAAAAATAATATTCATTACAATAATCTTTTCAACTAGTATTATAAATTTTTATAACAGGTAGTATGGTTTCCCCGTATTTCATAATTTTGGTTAATATCCCCTTCTTTTATAATTTTACACAAAGCTCATGTCTTGTTACACGTTAAACCCCCTTTTGTCAATCAGTGTGACATTTGCAGTGGGAGGTGCCATTGCTGTGTCTATAATGTCTTATCTGCACCTGCACGGCGTTTTCCCGCTCTGGCACTGCTGACAGGTAACATCTTCTGACCTCAACTCGTTCACAGCATTCCCTATTTTTTCCATTTTTCTTTCACTTCATTGTTTCATTTTTCAATGTGTTCACTTTTATGGCAATTTGTCTAAGTAATGCGATTGAGTCTGTGCACCCTTGGCTTTTATTTCTTTTATGTTTGTTTTTAGATGATTCCTTTTCCACTCGGCTTTTAAGTTCTAAGCGTTTATCTATTAATGCACCCTTTTTCAATATAAGAAGTCAAACACGATTGCTTTTTAGCTATCCATTTATATGTTATTATTGCCTGTTTTTCCTTCTTTTTAGTGACCTCGCCCTTGCGTTTTTTATAGATGATTTATTATACGTTTCTACACATTAGATTGTACATGGCGATTTTTACTGCAGTGCCCTAAATATGAGTAGTTCAGTCATATAGTGATTTCAGATGATTACAGCAGTTTGTTCACTAACAATAGATTGTACAATGTGATTTTTACTGCAGTGCCCCAAATATGAGTATTTTAGTCATATAGAGGATTCAGATGATTACAGCACAGTTTGTTCATTAACAATTGTTATAGAATAGTAACCAGGTAAGGCGGACGTGGTGCTCCCGCCCCTTAAACGACACCTTCCCCTACCCCCCCCCCCTTGAAATAATCACAACAGTACACTTATTGTCATTCAACTGGTCGCAGTTTTATTAACCATAAACATTATCCAAACAACTACCATCAACCGGAACTGCGTCATTCAGGTTCCGGCAGCGGGACGAACCCTCACCAGCCATGTGAGTAGCAAAGTGAGTTCCCTCCCACCTCCGCCGTGAACTGTCCCCCGGCAATTCCTTCCCCCCTCTTCCGGCTTCGCCATATTATTAGCAAAAGCCCCGAGGGATTCTCCGGGTCGGGGGTACCCCACACCCGCCCTGCGTATTGCCAAAACTCCGGACCCCAGACACCTCCAGGATCCCGCCCCCCCCCCCTCCAGCTGCAACACCCCTCTGCCCCAACACCGCCCACCACAGGGATGGGAGGGTGGGAAACACCCGTCCTCCACCAACCGTTAGGACGGACTGGCGCCTTGCCAGAACTCTCCCCCTTGGGCCAGCCCTCCCGCCTGCCCTCATCCATTGGCTCCTGTGTTCCTCAAACATCCGCAGGAGCCAATGGATTGAAATGTCGCTCGCCGCCGCATCGGCCCCCTCTTCCCCCTCCTCTCCCAAGGCCGGGGCCACGCACCACACCACCCACCCAGTTAGAAGCGGCCTGCAGGTACGTGGCCCTGCGGCCTTTGCGTAACCAGGTAAGGCGGACGTGGTGCTCCCGCCCCTTAAACGACACCTTCCACTACCCCCCCCCCCTTGAAATAACCACAACAGTACACTTATTGGCATTCAACTGGTCGCAGCTTTATTAACCATAAACATTATCCAAACAACTACCATCAACTGGAACTGCGTCATTCAGGTTCTGGCAGCGGGACAAACCCTCACCAGCCATGTGAGTAGCAAAGTGAGTTCCCTCCCGCCTCCGCCGTGAACCGTCCCCCGGCAATTCCATCCCCCCTCTTCCAGTTTTGCCATATTATTAGCAAAAACCCCGAGGGATTCTCTGGGTCGGGGGTACCCCACCCCCGCCCTGCGTATTGCCAAGACTCCGGACCCCGGACACCTCCAGGATCCCGCCACAGGCTCAGAGACACCTGTCCCTGAGCCTCCCCCCAAGTGCAAAGCTGCGACCAGCTGCCCTGCCCTGAACTACATACACCAAGGCCTCTTGCCAATCATTCAGGAGCAAAGCCACCCCAACCGGGGATAGATGTATTCCGTCTGGCTGATAAAAGCCAGCACCATCCACCGCGACCCAAGGATGCAAAATCTGTCATCCCCTTTTCCCACACACCCAGAGGCCAATTTGCCGATTAACCTTAATCCACCCACGAGACCACCTCCGGTGGCCCCCAGCAAGCAGGCCTCGGAATTAGATCAGACCATAACAACACAACATCCTTAAACATTGATGACCTTCGTCCAGGTCTCTCTTTGCCGCTCTGATCAGCTGCTTAACTGTCCCAGTGCCCAAGTCGCTGCCTCCAAGATGTAACAACCGCAACCCTGGGTATCCCCTTACACGCTGATGGTGCCAAAGCAAAGGCAATAGCGGCGGCCCATGACGGCCGCGCTCGCCCAGCCACGAAATGGTCACCTCCGCAGTGTTCAATCCACTGTTCGCCCCGAGAGGCCTCACCACTGCTTGCTGATCATCCCAGTAGACAAACGAATGGCCGATCATCCAGCAGCCATACGGCATCCGGCCCACGTCTAAAAGAAAATAAAAAGTTAAACACCGTCCCAGCAATTCCCCACACAAACGCACATCCCCCCGAAAATGCATTAGAGCGCCATCTGCCTATCCGCTGAATGTCCTGCTCGTGCAAGCCCGCCTCTGCGGCACCGGTGGCAGCCCCAATCCTAAATGAATGAGGCACGAAGTCACTCAGCTCCAAAACCACCTGGAGCCCTGCCATCCGCAGGACTGCCGTGAACTGAAAATGCGTAAGGCCGCTGGAAGCCTCATGAAGGAAGAGAACAAACGCCCCCCCGCGGCCTCACCCATAGGTAAGCCTCCATAGCGGCCACCAGACCAGTTGGGGAACCCCAAATAGCTCTCGAGCACCCATGCACCCTTGCCCCTCTGGACACTCTCATTCCCACCTCCTGCCACCGCGCTGGACGCCGCCACCAACTCCCCCACTAGGAGAGCCCCAAAAAAGGCCACACAAAACTGCCTGGAACAGCTTGACCTCATATGCAGGCACAGCCACCACCGGCAGTGCGGCGCACGGCTTCCCGAGCAGGTCGTGCGTGATCGGACGCCACCTATCCACCTGCAGAGGGTTATCCCACTCCCAACCTAGCAACCGGCAAAACAGGAACTGGAGAAAATTTCAAAAAACCCGCTATGCGCGCCCTCACCCTCGCCCTCGCTGCTCCCGCAGCCTTCGCTGCCTTGATGTATAATCCCATGAGATGATCCGGGACGGGACCTCGCTGCCATCCTTGGGCTGCCAATATTCCACTACATGGCGACGGACTCCACAACAGGTTCAGCCTGCCCTCAGGCCAATCCACCATAAATGCTCATGGACCCTCAGTCCAACAGTGTTCGCCTCTGGTGCCAAACGCTGGCACAGGCCCCACTTGAAAAAAGTGAAAGAGCATCATCAACCCGGTTAGCACACTCTCTGGCACATGCCGTGCCCTCACCACCACATTCAACCTCTCACAGGCTAGCACAACAGCGCTCATCAGGGCCGCCACCCTCAAGCAAAGCGGGGCATATCTGTTAATAACACTGACCACCGCTTCGGTATCGCACCACCCCAGCACCCAACGATTGCGTAGTCCGTCCGGCCCCAGCTCCAGAACCACCAGCACCGGGACTAACACCAGAAAGGTTATACTATCGGTCAAGCCCGCCTCCCGCCACGCCGGCGGCCATGGCGCCGCACACCATGCTTCCCCGAAAAACACACCCAATCCCAAACCATCCGCTGCGTCAGTAAGATCCTTAGGTCAACAGTCGACGTTTCCTTCTCCAGCATAACTGCGATGCCACTGAAGCCTTCAGGAACTCGTCCCAAACCCCCAAGTCTGCCCTCATGCTCCTTGAAACCCTAACGCGGTGGTGCGGCATAAGAATGCCTGAGGTAGCAGCCGATAACCTGCGCATGAACTCCCACCCCATCGGAATGACCCGACAAGCAAACTTCAGTGAGGCCATCAGCGCCTGCATCTCTCTCAGCGTTACGTTTGCTGACCCCCATCCCGTTCACCACCAGAACTCGTAATCTCGCCACCTTCTCCAACGGCAGTCAGGGGCGGCCCAAGGGGGGTGCGGGACCATGTGCGGGGCCTCATTTGCATAAGGGGCCTCATTTGCATAAATATTTGCATAATGTTACCATACACTAACTTTTAGTAAACATGCCTCTTCATGAGTGTATGGATAAAGAAAGACAAAGATTTCTACATTACTATAATCCAGTTCCAACCGCCAGGCACATTAGGAACTACTACAAACACTGTCCATTTAGAACCCATAGCAAACCCACCGTATCCTAACAGCACTACCAGGACTCATAAAGCACCATACCCTACCTATCAAAAGGCAACACTGCAAATATTAAACCAATACATTTCAGAGAATAACAATACATGACCTACTGAGGAAAGAGAACAAGTGACAATGTCAAATAGGAATTACATAAACAGAATACCTCAGCTCAGTTACACATGCAGAACATAGACCATCACCAAACAAGGAATCACAATTTAAAAACAGGAAGACAATAATTAAACTGGGAGCCCTAAAAGCCAAACTTGGAATGTACAACAACAATGTAGAAATAAAACTATAAATGAATTTCCTCTTGTACTAAACAAAGCACAGACATTAATGATGTACATTTCCCAGAGCTGACATATTCCAGTTAATAAATTCAAAATAAAGAGATATCTTTGTACCTTTTGTGCATTTTTTTTTCAGTTGCAATTGTTCCAGCCACTTTCTTCTGGTTTATTTGTGTCTTCTGCTATCTCTCCATCGTCTGCTGTCCATTTGTCCTTTCTTCTCTTCTAGTTTTTTTCCATTCTCTCTCTCTACATCTGCTTTAACATAATAATCTTTCTCCTTTTGCTCTTTCCTCATTCCTATTTCATCCACTCAAATTTTACCCCTCCATCCTCAATCCCCACTTAGTCTCCCAATACCCGGCCAATTGTACATTTTTCTTCCCTCCCACACAAAATATTTTTCCCCTCTCCATTTTACTCTCCCAGCCCCATCCCCTTCTAATCTCCCCCAACATCAGCTCCCGTTTAGTTCCAGCCCCACCCAGTATCCGCTCCCTTCTAGTCCCCACATCAGTCCATTTCCAGTCCTAGCTCCCCCATCCATTTCCAGTCCTATCCGAGTCCCTTCATCAGCTCATTTCCAATATCAGCCTCCCATCAACCCATTTCTAGTCCTTTCCTAGCCACACCATCAGCCCATGTTAAATCCTAGCTCCCCTCCACTCAGCCCATTTCTAATCCAAGCCCCCCATGAGCCTACTTCCAGTTCTAGCCCCTCCATGAGTTCATTTCAATCCAAGCCCCCACCACAGCCCATTTCCAATCTTAGCTCCCCCCAACACCCAATTCCCAGTCCTATCCTAGCCCCTCCATCAGCCCATTTCCTTTCCTAGCTCCCTCCCCTAAGAGCCCATTCCAAGCCCCCCTTCCCATCAGCTATTTGCAGTTCAAGCCCCCTTCCACTCAGCCCATTTCCATTCCAAGTCCCCCTCCCCATCAGCTATTTGCAGTTCAAGCCCCCCACTTCCCCTCAGCCCATTTCCATTCCAAGCCCCGTCCCCATCAGCTATTTTCAGTTCAAGCCCCCCACTTCCCCTCAGCCCATTTCCATTCCAAGCCCCGTCCCCATCAGCTATTTGCAGTTCAAGCCCCCTTCCACTCAGCCCATTTCCAGTCCTAGCAACCCCCCCCAACCCATTACCAGTCCTAGCCCCCCATAGCCCACTCCCAGTCCTAATCCCACCAAGCCATTTCCAGTCCTAATCCCCCATCACCCAATTTTCAGTTTAAGCTCCCCCATAGCCCATTACCAGTCCTAACCTCCCCATCAGCCCACTCCCAGTCCTAATCCCACCAGCCCATTTCCAGTCCTAATCCCCCATCACCCAATTTTTAGTTTAAGCCCTCCCCCATAGCCCATTACCAGTCCTAACCTCCCCATCAGCCCACTCCCAGTCCTAATCCCACCAGCCCATTTCAAGTCCTAATCCCCTATCACCCAATTTTTAGTTTAAGCCCCCCCATAGACCATCACCACT
Organism: Ichthyophis bannanicus; assembly: GCA_033557465.1. Classification (NCBI taxonomy): domain Eukaryota; kingdom Metazoa; phylum Chordata; class Amphibia; order Gymnophiona; family Ichthyophiidae; genus Ichthyophis; species Ichthyophis bannanicus. The sequence goes on from CM066035.1 coordinate 26,766,083, forward strand.
CCTAACCCCCCCAGCGCCCATCACCACTCCTAACCCCCCCCCATCACCCATCACCCATCACCACTGCTAACCCCCCCCCCCCCAGCCCAGCCCAGCCCAGCCCACCCCAGGGAAAATTTAAAATAAAAAAAAGCTGTCTGCTGCCGCTTCCGGGGCCGCCGCGGCAGAATCGAGTGTGCCGCGGGGCCCCCCCCTGTGCCCGGCAGAGCCTTCCCTCCCCTGTATCAACTCTCTCTTTCCAGCGGCAGTCACACGCGCCGGCTTTCAGAGTGCGAAGGGACTAGTTTCCCTTTCGCAGCTCTGTTAAGCCCGCGGGGGCTGATGGGAGTTCCCATCAGCCCCCGCGGGCTTAACAGAGCAGCGAGGGAGAAACTCTCCCCTTGCGCTCTGAAAGCCGGCACGTGTGACTGCTGCTGGAAAGAGAGAGCTGATATAGGGGAGGGCAGGCTCTGCCGGGCACAGGGGTGGCCCCGCAGCACACTCGATTCTGCCATGGCGGCCCCGGAAGCGGCAGCAGACAGCTTTTTTTATTTTTTTTTTTCCATTTTACTTTTGGATCAGAATGTTTTTTGCGCGGGGCCTCCTGAAACGCGGGGCCCTGTGCAAAAAACATTCTCGCTCAATGGACGGGCCAGCCCTGACGGCAGTCACGTCACCATATCCACCGAATCTAACTCCACCCCCAAAAATGTGAGGCATGTCGATGGACCCTCCGACTTACCCACCGCCAACGTGATGCCCCAATCTTGTGCCAATCTCCCGAAGCCTATTCCTATTTCAAACCAGATCTATTAGATATTTGGTGGTTTACCTTAGTTTTGTATCATATGCTGCCCACGTTATGCCAGTGAGCATTCCTTTCTCTTTACTGGTTACTTCCAAAACGCTGCGCATGCAGTGTATGGTTTCTACCACCCTATTTAAATGGACTCATTTAACACCATGAGCTCCAATCAGCTGTTAACACGGCATACTCCTCTCGTCAAGAGTGATTATTTCGTTTTTTCTTATTCTATGTGAAATTTCTCTATGCGCGGCGTTTTGGAAGTAACCGGTAAAGAGAAAGGAATGCTCACTTGGTTGGTTGTTTACTCTTTCAAAAAGTAGAAAGAGTAAGGGACATGCAATAAGCTATAATGTAGCACATTTAAGACAAATCAGAGAAAATATTTTTTCACTCATTAGGTAATCAGACTTTGGAATGTGTTGCCAGGGGATATAATAAAAGCTGTTAGTGTAGCTGGATTTAAAAGAAGTTTGGGCAAGTTCCTAGAGGGAAAGTCTATGAACTATTATTAAAGTGGACTGGGGAAATCCACTGCTTACCCCTGGGATAAGCAGCATGGAATCTATGTACTTTTTTGGGAACTACTTGTGACCTGGATTGATCACTGTTGGAAACAGGATATTGTGCTTGATGGACCTTTGGTCTGACCCAGTATGGTATATCTTATGGGGGGGATATGGAAAGGCATTTATATGGTATGCAGACCTGCAAACTGTATAAATGCCGGTTAGGGGGATAGTCAATGGATGTCCACAGGTGCTGCTGCTACATACCCTGAAGTTACACGGTTAGCATCATGGAGTCCTGGGGACGTTCCGGGGTACAGCACTAACTGTACAATAGTGATATTAAGCCGCTGCCCAGTTAGTAATCCTCAGGTAAAGTCAGGTATGGCAAAGGCTGGCCTAACTTTACTCATGGAAGCTAACAGACAGCTCAATATCGTCACTACAGGTTCGTTTCTGGTTTCTGCCCTGGCAGTGAATATTCGGGGTTAGTTTTCAGCAGTGACGGCTAGCTACCACTTCTGAATATCCCTCACTATTGTACCCCCCTCTGAAGAGCTTACCATCAGACTCACATGTAACAGCACCATTGATGTTTAAATGTAGTCAGATGGCTCAAGTTGTTGGAGTCTGACGGTTTCTTCGGGTGGAAGCTGACAGATTTTACTAACTCGGTCTTACGCTCCCTTTACAATGAAGCAAGTAGAGAGCAAGAGAAAAATAAACTAAAGTGGATAAACCACTACCAAGGTGATGTTACAGGTATTAATTGTAGCTAGGTAGTGGTTTGTAATAATGGACTACATAGATGACATTTACTTTCAGAATAGGATTTTTAGTGCATTTTATTAAATATTACAACAGTGTAACCATCCAAAATATTCTTCTTAACTCACAGTAACATTTTGTTCACACCAAACATAATAATATCTCAGGTAAGTGTATTCAGTCACATCAAATAACAGGAAAGTCAAGTTATTCTTTAGAGCTACTGTGAAACTTTTACACAAAAATTTCCAGGCCAATTCTTACTAAGGAATTCTTATTTTCCCTTTCAAAACATTCAAACCTTTCCACCTCTAACAGGTAAGTTTCCATTTTGGAAGTTGTTTTTTTCCCCCCAGTGTCTGTTTTATGTGAGCTCAAATATATTTTCCCTGTTTGTTTCTATGTAAGATGCACCAGTACCTCTTCCAGTCTCATTCTTGTAAAGGGGTCCAGGACTCCGGATCCTTCTTCTACTAGATTGAAGATGTTCCCAGGTTCTTCAGACGTCCTCTTCTGTGCTGAATCCTACTCCCTACCTTTAACAAATCAACAAGGGAAAACCCTGTCTATCCTATTAGTTGGGACAAAATGTCTTTCTATTTAAGAAAGAATATTGGGGGGGTTCAGCAACTATAACACTTTCCCTTTCTAATTTAATAAAAGGATAACACAGGTACACTAAAAAAATTTTTTTTTAAACTGCCTCTAATGTTTTGATTGATTTTTACGTTTTTTGGTGCGCTGAATCCAAATCTGGTAACCAATTTGCTCCATCACGTACAGATTTTTTGCTACATTGGGTTAGCAGTTTGAGGTGAACGTTTCAGATTGAGTGCGATCAAGATAAAAGTTTCTTGGATGAATTCTTTATACTAATTGTTTAGTAGTTATTCAAATAAGAATAAAGAAAATTGTAACAAGGCAGCACATAAGAATAGAGTAATGTCAACAAAACACACTGTGATGGTAGCAAAATTGTCTGCACTTAAAACAGCCACATACATGTGCACAAACATTGCGCATATAAGAGCGAGGTTAGACACAAAGCAAAGCAAAGAAATGTGCAAAAAATGTTGTACAGGTATGTATGTAAGAATAGAAAACGCAAACCGCACCATTGCAATATATGAAGACAAACACCCGATGGTGTGAAAATAAAATTCTAATAAATGAGATCCGACACTGTGGTAATAACTAGCAAATTTTTATTTCAAAGTTTAGTAAAAACACGATATGTGTCAACACAGTTTAGATTTTAAAGTCATTCTTGGGTCAATCAATCTCCTGGTGGGCCCGTTTCTTCTTCCCCCGAATGCTTCTCTTGGTGCGCTGCTTAGCGTATTTTTCATCTGGGGTTTCCCGCAGCAGCAACCAGCAGAAATCAGCCATCATAGTGGTGTTCCATCTTCCTTGGTACCTTCTCTCTGCGTCCTTGATGTCCTGGTGAAACCTTTCACCTTGTTCTTCACTGTACGCCCCCAAGTTTTCGGGAAAGTAGTTCACATGGGAGTGCAAGAAATGGACTTTCAGGCTCATGTTACAGCCTTGTTCTTTGAAGGCATTGAGCATCCTGGCAACAATATCCTTATAGTTCTCATCCCGCCTGTTCCCCAAGAATTTGAGAACAACATCCTTGAAGGAATCCCAGGCTTCTTTTTCCTTCTCAGACATCGTTTCAGCGAATGCTCCATCTGAAATGAGTTTCCTTATATCAGGGCCAACAAACACTCCTTCCTTTAGCTTTGCTTCAGAAAGTCGGGGGAACTTTGAGCAAAGGTACCGAAAGCACTCACCATCTTTTGGAAGGGACTTGATGAATTGCTTAATGAGACCCAACTTAATGTGGAGAGGTGGTAATAGAATTTTATCACGAGGTACCAAGCTCTCATGAAGAACATTTTTCTCACCGGGTCTCAAATACTCCCGAATTGGCCAGTCTTTTTTCCCACAGTGTAGGTCGCGGGCCCGGCTATCCCACAAGCAAAGGAAGCAGGGATATTTGGTGAAACCGGATTGCTGCCCTAATAGCATGGATAGAATTTTAAAGTCTCCACAAATCATCCACTTATGCTCATCATAACGAATCTTCTGAAGAATCAGGGCCAAATTCTCGTATTTTTCTTGGAGAATAACAGAGTGAGCAATAGGAACTGAAGCGAATGTGTTGCCATTATGAAGAAGAACACCTTTTATGCTGTCTTTTGATGAATCAATGAACAGCCGCCATTCAGCAGGATCATACTTGAGTTTAAACTTTTCCATCACTCCGTATATATCGTTGCAAAATACCAAATCTTCCTCTTTGCTGAAATACTTCAAAAATTGTGTCTCGCGGTTGCGGTACCAATAAAAAGTTGTTCCTGGTGACAATAGATTTTTCTGTTTAAGCCGAGAACCTAGCAGTTGGGCAGCATCTTTTGGGAGTCCTAAATCCCGGACTAAATCATTCAATTCAGCTTGAGAGAAAAGTTCAGGTTTCGGATCTGGTTCAGTTTTAAACTCGGAAGTACTGGACTCATCGGGAAAAGCCATCTGATGAGTCTCATCATGATCAGAACCGTCCACACAAATATGATCCAAAGATTTTGGTGGTTCAGGCACAGGTACTTCGTTGCTATGAGGCATAGGCCTAATTGCTGAGGGAAGGTTGGGGTAACTTATTACGTTCTTATTTTTTAAGTTGTATCCCTTCACAATGCAAGAGCAAAAATAGCAGTCACTGCTGTGGTCTCTTTGTTCACGCCACATCATAGGTATTCCGAAACGAAATGCTTGTTTTTTACCTTTCATCCATAAGCGTAGATCTTCCTCACATGTCTTGCACACTTTGTGAGGAGCCCACGGTTTGTCTTGATCGCCTAACTTCAAACCGAAATAGGCGAAATATACTTTTTTAATAAATGCAGAAATGTTCCTCTGCCGCTTTTTCACGGTATATTCCCCACAAATAAAACAAAAACTGTCCGGAGAGTTGATGCAACCTCTGGCTCTGTGAGCCATCACAAATACACAGCACTGCAAACTACAACTGTAGTGAACCACTTCGGAATAAAGCTGGATTACGACTGAGCAAACAAAAGGTAATAATGAACTTGCAAGAAACTGAAATTTGACAGGAACGTTCATGTCGCAACCACCGTGTTTGAGCGAGCGAACGAGGCGAGGCGAAAAGGAAAGAACATGCGCCAGCGCGAGTACTGGATTTAGCCCCCCGCCTCCCAATTGTCCTGTTAATGTATAAAATGAATACAAAACACTCTAAAATATCATGAGGGAGTGTTTCTAGTTGGTTAACCATTACAACCTCTATTTTGGGCCAAGAAAATAAACTGCAGTCGGCTAAAAAGAAATTATGTGAACATTCCTTATATGGGTAAGAAATCTAATTTTGCAAGAAAACGTGACGTGATGGAACATTTTGGCTATTTTTCCTGGATTCAGCACCCCAAAATCTATAGGAATCAGTTGCAAAACTGGAGGCAGTTTTTTGGTAGTGTACCTGTGTAATTGATATACCCTGTCTTCCTTTGTTTCTTTGACTGCTTCCACTCCACACCTCCACAATCTGGACTGCAACCCAACCATACCCACATGCAGCAATCTCACAAACACACTTCCTTTAACTGAGCCAGCTAGGGACTTCTTTATTCTTTCAATCCAGGAATGAGACTATCTTCTCAGGCCCATTAAGGGTCAGTCTCAGCAGAATGTTTAAACTCTGTGTTCTGCTTCAGTTGCATACAATAGTTCAGTCACAGCTTAGGTTTGAATTTCCTCTTCTTTTCTCAGGGTACTTGTCAGTCACTTCTGCACATAAACAGTTTAGTCACTTCAGCCAGAAATTACCCAGTTCTGGAAAGGCAGGTTTTTTTCTCTAGTCCAAGAGGATATTTCTTATAAAATCAGTCCTCTCTTCCACTCTCAAGAGTTTAAAGTCAGATTCAAAATTATAGTTCCAGCTCAGAGTATAAATGGCTTCTCCAGACCTTAGACAGGATTCCAAGGAGAATTCAATTTCCTTTAAGAAATATTCTTTTCTCAGTCAGTATTCCTCTCAGAGCCACTCACTTAAAGTTCCAAATGTTCACCAAATTCAGTTTCCAGAAAATTAAGTCATACTTCCACAGTCATCAATCATCAGTTCAACCCTTTTTCTTAACTCAGCACCCTTCAGAAACATTCTTTCAGCCCTCTTTTTACTCAGAAATCTCTCAGACATCTGACCTTTTCCATGAACAAACCCCAACTGCTGCTTTCAGTTTTAATTCCACTGACTCAGACTAACGTTTCCCTCCAGAAAGGCTGCTCACTCAAGAAATTCCTGCACCTCCCCCACATAAACGCACAGCCCTGGAGGCTGCAAAACTTCCCTGGAGGGGAAAGAAACATTTCTAGCTGCCACAGATAGCCCTGGTCAGCACTTTCCCAGCCTAGTCAGGCAAAATAAATTGTATTTTGATCCTCAGGTTACAATATGTTCTTATGTAGATTTAGCTTAGAAATGAATACAAGAACATTGTCTTAAATTCTGGTTGCCATATCTTAAAAAGGATATAGCGTTATTAGAAAAGGTTCAGAGAAGATCCACCAAAATGGTAAAGGGGATGGAAGGATACTACTATGAAGAAAGGCTAAAAAGGTTACTGCTCTTTAACCTAGAAAAGAGATGGCTGAGGGGAGATATGATAGAAGTCTATAAATTAATGAATGGAGTGGAACGGGTAAATGTAGATCGATTGTTTACGTTATCAGAATATAGAAAGACTAGGGAACATGCAATGAAGCTACAGGGTAAACTATTTAAGACTAATAAAATAAAATATTTTTTCACTCAACGTGTAATCAAACTCTGAAATTTGTTACCGGAGGATGTAGTAAAGACTGTTAATGTAGCTGGGTTTAAAAAAGGTTTTGACAGGTTCCTGGAGGAAAGGTCCATAAACCATTATTAAGAAGGGACCCAGGATATTAATGCTTGACCCAGTACAAGCATTGTGGAATCTGTGTCTTTGGGGAAACTGCTAGGTACGTATGACCTAGATTGGCCACTGTTGGAAACAGGATACTGGGCTTGATGGACCTAGGTTTGACCCAGTATGGCATATCTTATGTTCTTATGTCTGCATAAGCAATTAATTTCACTATATACGCTTCTTCTTCTATATATTTTATCTGGTGATTCTGCAATATAACTATAAGAAGGAGTTATGTTATACCTCTTCAGCAGGATAATTGACAAATATGCTAGAATTACAACTATGGTTATGCTAGTATACGCTAACATAATTAATATGTGTTGTTTTACTGCAGATCACATTTATGGAATGAGACCTAGTTACTAATATGTGTTAGTGGTGTTAGCACACTAATGCAGTAGTGCATGTTTGTAAATAACAGCCGTCAGTCTGTATAAGATTTGAACCATAGAAAGAAAATTTTCACGAAATTTGAACTAAATATCCTGAATAGATAAACCCATTCAACCCTGTTGAAGGCTTTTATTACATCAAGGGAAAAGGCCAGGATCCAATCTTGCAACGTTAGTAAATTTAATTACATTAGGAAATACTCTGTTATCATCTATAATATAATGGAGGGAATAACCTAGTGGTTACAGCACTGGCTTAGTAACCTAAGAGACCAAGGTTCCATTCTCACTAGCACTCCTTGTAGCCTTGGGCAAGTCACTTTACTCTACATTTCCTTAGAAGAATGGCCTGGCAATCTACTTCTGGTCACACTGCCAAGAAAACCCCAGAGCTTCTGGGTCACTAGGAGTCAACACTGACTCAAAGGCATGCATTGCATTGCAATGAAATCAACCTGATCAGGATGCATGATTTTCAGAACTATAAAGGTAATTTTATAATCCTTTTTTTTTAAGTAAGAGCACTTTTATGCACATTGACAGTCTTCTATAAAATCAGGTCATACCTAAAAAAAACATGCCATGCAAGTAGGCACATAATATAACTGTCATTTCTTTCTCTACTAAGAACCTTATCCATGCTGACCTACTGTTTAGACTATTATAACCTGCTCCTTGCTGATCTTCCCTAGAATCATCTCTCTTCCCTTTAATCCATTCCGGAAGATTAGGGTCGTCCGCTCTTTCCTCCCCTCTGTGTCTCTTACCACTTTGGTTCTCTCCTTGGTGATCAGCCGTCTCGACTATTGTAACTCCCTACTCACCGGCATTCCTCAGTACCAACTCCGTAGGTTGCAGTTAATTCAAAACACAGCTGCCCGTCTTCTCACCTTTTCCTCTCATCACGATCATGTTACCCCCTGCCTGCTCTCTCTTCACTGGCTTCCTGTCAAAGTCCGCTATGTTTACAAACTTCTCACCATCACTCACAAAGTTCTTTACACTAACACCCCCCAGTACCTAGCCAATCTTATTTTTCTTCAACCTACCCCTCGCCTGTTACGTTCCGCACACGGTAACCACCTTTTCCTCCCTTCCCCAACCCAGGCTCACCTTGAATCCACTCGCCATGCTGCCTTCGTCTTCGATAGTCCCGCTTTATGGAACTCTCTCTCACATGCTATCCGTACCGAGCTTTCCTTTCCTCACTTCAAAGCCCTGCTCAAAACTTATCTCTTTTGCAGGCCTTTGACCTTCCTTTCCCTACATCTACCGCCAACCAGTCGAACACGCCTACCCACTAACAACTCATTAAAAGTTTAAAACATCCCTACATTCACCTGGGTCGCTCCCCTCCCTCCCTGAGCTGTCTATCCCTGTTTATGCCTCCCATCCGTGATGCTCCCTTATGTTGTCTGTTGTATGTCTGCTGCGTTGTCTGTCACTTGCTGTGTAGTTCGCCATTTACTCTGTTATCTGTCCTTTGTCACCCGGTCTATTGTTTCTTATGCTGGTTCGTTTGTTACGTTTCATTTCATTTCGCTTGTTACACTGTTCATTTTTGTTTGGTTTCTACTACCTTTTGCTGTCCCTTTCTCTCTGTTCCTTTGACTACTTTCCCATCCACCAAATGGCGTTCCTTTCTATCTTCCTTTTCCGCAGCCAAGATAGTTTACATTGTACACTGCCTTAATACTCTGGTAATGGGCGGTATATCAAATTTGTCAAATAAATATAAAGAAAGATAAAGATTCAAAACTCATCAGCATGGCTAATCATCAGTCAGTGTTGCTATCTCACATATTCCCTCTTCTCAAGTCACTTCATTGGCTCCCTGTCCATTTGTGCATCCAGTTCAAATGTCTATTGACCTATAAGTGTCCTCATTCTCTTGCTTTTCATTACCTCTCCTCTCCTGTCTATCCTTACACTCCTCCTTGGGAACTTTGCTTATCAGGAAAATCACTTTTATCTGTGTCCTTATCTTCCACTGCCAATTGCAGACTTTCTTCATTCCACCTTGCTGCATCATATGCCCGGAAAAGATTACTTGAATTGATCCTACTGAAATACAGGTTAAAACCCCACCCTTCAAACCTGTTTTTGGATCCTGCCCCCCCCCCCCATTATTTTCCTGCATACCACCCCATTTATACTATAACCATTTCTTTGTTTTACCCTAGTTCATTGTTTATTGTGTTTGATCGGCTTTCTGTCTTGAATAGATTGTAAGCTCTATTCAACAGGGACCATCTTTTATGTTCATGTGTAAAGCACTGCATATGCCTTGTAATGCTATGCAAAAAAGTAGTAGTAGTAATATAGTTATACAGTGTGGAGAGGGGTTATAAGGAGATTCCTACTTTAAATGTGAACGTAGGCACCTAAATTAGGCTATTTAGGCTATTTCCACATATAGCTACATATGCTTGTAAATGGCCTCTTATAAAATAGCAGCCAAAGTAAGAGTATATATGTCAGTGTGTTGGTGCATAGTTTATCAGTAGGCCTGCACTTGGGAAGAGTTTGCACAGAGTTGACCACAACCATCTCCTTGATATCTTGTCCTCGCTTGGTTTTAAGGGCTCTGTGCTATCCTGATTCTCTTCTTATCTCTCCCATCACTCTTTCAGTGTTTGTTCTGGTGGATCCTCCTCTACTGCTATCCCACTCTCAGTTGATGTACCCCAAGGATCTTTCTTGGGTCCACTCCTTTTCTCTCTCTACACCCAGTCTCTTGGTGTACTCATCTCTTCCCATGGCTTTCAGTACCATCTTTAAGCTGATGACTACCAGATCTGCCTCTCTGAACCTGAAATCTCTCCAGCAATCCAGACTCGTATCTCAGCCTGCCTTTCTGACATTGCTTTTTGGATGTCTCACTGCCACTTGAAACTGAACATGTCCAAAACTGAACTTCTTATTTTTCCCTCTAAATCCTCCTCTGTTTGAAAGCCCTCAAAGAAGTTAAGTATTCCTTTTTTAAAAGCTAATTCTTGAAGGGGGTTTTGCTGTTTATTTTTAAAGGATAAAGTCTTTTTTTCCATACAACAAAGGGAATCTGTTCATTCACAGCTAACTCTTTGAAACCACTGACCTCATCAGGTGTTAGGCCCCTCCCTACCCACCCCAACACCCACCCACAACATGCGAGAGTTCTTGCTTTAAAGGGCAACTCCCCATTTAGCTACACTCAGGGACATAGACACGCACTGTTAGAACACACTAAAAAGAGGTTATCTGCTTTTTTTTCCTAAAGAATAGCTGAGGAACCGGTAGGGACTTTGGTAGGTCTCTCTCTGTTTGCTTCAACAGGTACCAAAGCTCCACCAACAAAGTAATGGCTGGGAAAAATTGTATTGCTAAAGCTGTTGCCCCCATAATAGCTTCTACCTCTGTACAGACAGAGATCCCAACGCCAATTGAGGGACCAGTTCCATGTGCAGGATGCCTGCATGCTGTGGCTCTCAGGAAACAAATGGAGAAGCTCAGGGAAGAGGTGGCTAGACTGAGAAATACTCAGGATGGTGAAAAGTGCATTGACGTGATGCTTCTTGAAACATCCAGAGGTTGAGATGGGATGCTACAGAAGGAAGAAGGCTGGACATGAGTCACCAGAGCCTGCAGTATCAGCACTCCAACTCCTCCAGCCTTGAATTAAAGAATCAGTATGCATTCCTGGAAGTGGAGGAGGTGGAAGTATCCGAGGAAGGGGAAGAACCACAACTCAAGCACCCCAAAGTTAGTATCAGTCACCACAACAAAGTGAATGGTAGTGGTTATTGGGGACTTTCTCCTGAGGGGTACTGAGGTGTACATTTGCCATCCAGATTTGATGTCCAAAGAGTGTGCTGTCTGCCAGGTGCCAAAATATGAGATGTTACTGAGAGTTGCCGAGACTCATCAAGCCTACTGACTATTACCCTATGTTGCTCATCCATGTCGGCACAAATGATACTACTAGATATCCCTCCAACACAGAAGAGAGCTTTCTGGTTAAATTTGGAACCCAGCAGAGAGCTTGTAGTTTAAATTTAATAGTCACTCGGGGCCTAGTATCAGCAAAGTACTTTTAGTTTAAATTTAAAACACAGAAGAGAGCTTTCTGGTTAAATTTAGAACCCAGTAGAGAGCTTGTAGTTTAAATTTCATAATAGGTCAGAGCCTAGCAGCAGCAAAGAGCTGTAATTTAAATCAAATCAGAGTATAACTTAGCATAAAAAGAAAAACAGGGTCAGTACTCTATGAGCAGCAAACAAATTCTTCTAGAGACCTTTACAAAGAGGCCTTCTATCTAGGGGGCAAGCGACCTGTGAAACATTTTCAATAGGTGTTAACACCAGGTGGCAGGTCAAAAGGCCATTTTGAAAGACTCCTTCTATCCAAGCAAGGACTGTTAATCATCCAGGAAGTTGGTCACAGCTTACCTCAGAAGCACAGGACAGGGTACTGTGTAACAGCCCTCTTTTAATAAGTGTTATTTCCCTCCCTTCCTCCCCAACACCCACCTGCCCCTGGGATAATCATAGCTTTATTGGTACTTACCCATCTTAAAGGAAAGGAGGTGCTCTCAGGTGAAGCTCATTATCCAAATCAGTCATACACTAAGGACCTGAGATTAATTAAGCTTCAGGTGAACAAGGTATATTAAAAATATTAGGTACAGTTTTATTAGTATAAATATCCATAGCAACCCTTAGTAAGTAAAGAACTTAAAGATATAAACACAAGCTTAAAACTAAGATGCAGACAGCAGTCCAGCAGCGAGATGGGGGCTTTCCAGTCTTTTGCATTGAGTGTCACATGTATGATTTTCTCCCAGTTGGTGAGACGTCTTACGTGTGCACTAGGTGCAAGGAGCTCTTTGCTCTCAGGGAATGAGCCCATTCTCTAGAGGCTAGAGTAGCAGACTTGGAAAAGATAAGAAAGACAGAGAGGTACATAGATGAGACCTACAGGGATATAGTCCTGAAGTCCCACCTCCAGTCTGGCAGCATCCCTGTTGCCATGGAGGAGAGAGGTCACGTGACAGGAGAGCATCACCCTGGTGTGGCAGGAAGTGATCCTGTAACTAGGACCTGTCCTTTAGCTGATGTAAAACCCTCTCGCACCGAGGAAGTTTCTCCAGGGCCATGTGCCTATGAGGGAAGGGTTAGGACAGCTGTTATAGTTGGTGATTCGATCATTAGGCATGTCGATAGCTGGGTGACTGGTGGATGTGAGGATCGCCTGGTAACATGCCTGCCTGGTGCAAAGGTAGAAGATCTCACACGCCACCTAGATAAGGTCTTAGATAGTGCTGGGGAGGAGTCTGCTGTCTTGGTACATGTCAGTACCAATGACATAGGAAAATGTGGTAGGAAGGTTCTGGAGGCTAAATTTAGGCTTTTAGGTAGGAAGTTGAAATCCAGAAGTTCCAGGGTAGCGTTCTCCAAAATGCTTCCCGTTCCACGCACAGGACACCAAAGGCAGGCAGAGCTCCGGAGTCTCAATGCGTGGATGAGACAATGGTGCAGAGATGAGGATTTTGGATTTGTTAGGAACTGGGGAACATTCAGGGGAAAGGAGGGGTTCTTCCGAAGGGATGGGCTTCACCTTAACCGGGATGGAACCAGGCTGCTATTAAACTAGATAATAGGGGAAAGCCGACAGTCACCCAAGAGCGCATGGTTCGGAAGAATGTATCCTTGAAGGATACTACCAAAAGCAGAGAGGTTCCAAAAAAGAGTAAAGTAGCCCAAATGCCCTCAAGTATGGAGCAGACAGAGCTTAAAGATACCAAATTACCCATGTCTACCAATAGCCAGATTACTATGAATAAAATACAGTCTCTAAAATGCTTGCATGCAAATGCTAGAAGTCTAAAAAATAAGACGGGAGAGTTAGAATATATAGCACAAAATGAGAGGTTAGATATGACTGGAATATCAGAGACATGGTGGAAGGAGGACAACCAGTGGGACACTGTGATACCTGGATACAAACTATATCCTAATGATAGAGCTGATCAAATTGGTAGAGGGGTTGCGCTCTATGCTAGAGAAGGCATTGAGTCAGAAAGGATTAAAGTTTTGCAGGAAACAAAATTTGCTGTAGAATCTCTATGGATTGAAATTCCATGTAAAAAGGGGAAGGCGATGGCAGTGGGGGTGTACTATCGACCACCTTCCCAGAATGAACAAATGGATGATGAAATGCACAAAGAAATCAAGGAAGCTAACAAAAGTTACAGTGCAGTAATAATAATTGGTGATTTCAATTACCCCGGTATCGACTGGGTCAGTGTCACGGCAGGACATGCTAGGGAGATAAAGTTCCTAGATGAAATAAATGACTGCTTCTTGGAGCAGCTGGTTCATGAACCAACCAAAGGGGAAGCCATATTGGACCTAGTCCTTAGTGGAACACCATATCTCCTCTTTCTATTCTGCTCTTAAAATTTTTGGCGTTCCTTTCTGTTTCAGTAGCCTGTATATTTTTCCATTGTACACCGCTCTGATGCCACCGGTAAAGAGCGGTATATTAAATTTGCAAATAAAGACAAATAAACATAATTCTGGTCATCATATATTAAAAAGGATATAGCGTTATTAGAAAAGGTTCAGGGAAGAGCCACCAAAATGGTAAAGGGGATGGAAAGATACTCCTATGAAGAAAGGCTAGAAAGGTTAGGGCTCTTTAAGCTGGAAATGAGACGGCTGAGGGGAGATATGATAGAAGTCTATAAATTAATGAACGGAGTGGAACGGGTAAACGTAGATTGATTGTTTACGTTATAAGAATATAGAAAGACTAGGGGACATGCAATGATGCTACAGGGTAAACTATTTAAGACTAATAAAAGAAAATAGTTTTCCACTCAATGTGTAATCAAACTCTGGAATTTGTTATCGGAGGATGTAGTAAAGGCTGTTAGTGCAGCTGGGTTTAAAAAAGGTTTTGACAAGTTCCTGGAGGAAAGGTCCATAAACCATTATTAAGAAGGGACCCAAGATATCAATGCTTGACCCAGTACAAGCATTGTGGAACCTGTGTCTTTTGGGGAAACCGCTAGGTATGTATGACCTAGATTGGCCACTGTTGGAAACAGGATATTGGGCTTGATGGACCTTGGTCTGACCCAGTATGGCATATCTTATGTTCTTATAATTTTTCCATAGTCTTGGTGGGGTGTGATGATGGCTTGCACTACAGATCTGAAATCATTGTGCTGTAGCAAGTGTCATGTACTTATGTTCCAAGCATTTCAAACGTGACCTCATGGCTCTGGGACAGAGGGTGAAGCAGATAGGTGCATAGGTGATATTCTCTTCAATCCTCCCTGTTGAGGGTAAAGGCTGAGGGAGAGAAGCTCACATTCTGGAGATGAATGCACGGCTGCATGGATGATGTCATTTAGAGCGTTTTGGTCTCCTGGACCATGGGATGATGTTCCAAGGACTGCAGAGCAGAGATGGTGTCCATCTGTCCAAGAAGGATTGAAACGCTTTCAGCAGCAGATTGGCTAACCTACTGAAGAGTGCTTTAAACTAGATTTCATAGGGATGAGTGAAGAGAGCCCCCAAGTAAGTGGTGAAAGCCCCCAGGTTAGTGAAATATTAAATACCTCTGTAGAAATTGGCAATAGGGGGCAACATCTGGAAAGCAGTGTGTATAAATGCCCATAGAATGGGAAATAAGATCACAGATTTTGAGGCTTTAATGGAAGAGGCTGACTTGGATTTAATGGCGGTTATGGAGAGATGGTTCACAGAAAACCATGACTGGGATGTAATTATACTGGGCTATACTTTATTCAGGAAGGACAGGTAGGAAGAAGGGGAAGTGGTGTGGTATTAAATTCTAAAAAAAAAAAATATTTAAAGCCATAGAATTGAAGGGCTTAAAAGGAAGAGAGGAGGCACTGTGTGTTAAACTAGAAAGAGGGAAAGGGAAATCCATTTGCATTGGAGTTATATACAGATCCCCATCATAAGTGATAGAAGTGGATGAAGATTTAATACAAGACATACACAGTATTGCCATGAAAGGAGAAATGCTACTGATAGGTGATTTCAATATCCAGATGTGGATTGGCGTATCCCTACTACAGTGTCATCTAGAAGTAAGGAGATCCTGGATTCTCTACAGGGAGAACTATTCAGGTAATTGGTAACAGAATCCACATGTGATGGGGCCATACTGGACTTAGTGCTTACGAGTTGGGAAAGTGTTTCTGATGTTACAGTGGGAGAGCAACTCGCATCCAGTGATCACCAGATGGTGTGGTTCAGTATTAGTACTAGGGCTGATAAAATCCATTCAAAAGCGAGAGTCTTAGACTTTAGGAAAACTAACTTTGCAAAGATGAGACAATAACTCAGAGAGTCGTGAGTGGAATAGGAACAGCTGGGGGATATAGAAAAACAGTGGGCAAAACTGAAAGGGAATACTTTAAAAACAACAAACCTTTTTGTCAAAAAGGTAAATAAAAGGAAAAGGAAAAGGAGGCCGCTATGGTTCTCAAAAGAAGTAGCTGAGAAGGTGAAGAAAAAGAGGGAGACCTTCATGAAATACAAGAGATCACAGAGAGAGGACAACAGGCATCTATATTTGGAGAAACTTAGAGAAGCTAGCAAAGTAGTCAGGAAAGCAAAGGTACAAAAAGAAGAAGAAATAGCCAATGCAGTAAAATGGGGGGATAAGACATTTTTCATATAAGTTAATGAGAGGAGGAAGGGCAAAAGTGGTGTTGTTAGACTCAAGGGTGCAGGGGAGGAATATGCAGAAACTGATGAGGATGAAGCAGAATTGCTTTAGAAATATTTCTGTTCTGTGATACCAGCGAACCAACCCCAGCACTGCATTGGCACCCCAAATCATTCCTTCAACAATCCCCAAACAGGCTCCCAAGAGCATTGCGTAAGCTCCACTCCTGGAGGTTACATTAGCACAGCCCGACCCCAGCACTAAGGGCAGCACCAGCACCAAGGGAAGCAACACCATCAGCTGCGGCACTGACCCCCAGAGCTCTAATCAGCTCCCGAACCTGCCTGACACTGTTCTCACACCCAATCTCGCTCCGTCTCAGCCCCACTCACTGCATCAGCACCAAAAATTGTTTCTCCAACCCTCGGACAGGCTCCCAAGAGCATGGCAATAAGCTCTGCCCCCGGAGGTGATATCAGCGAACCAACCCCAGCACTAAGGGCAGCACCAGCACCAAGGGAAGCAGTACTATTAGACGCAGCACTGACCCCAAAGCTCCAAACTGCTTCTGAGCCTGTGTTCATAGATGAAGGGCCTGGAGCAGAACTTCAGAAAACACCCACAAATAGCAACAGAAGTGACTAGAATCTTGAACGATTTTCAGAAGACTGTGTTCAAGAGGAACTAGCTAAACAAAAAGTAGACAAAGCCATGGGTCCAGATGGGATACATCCAAAAATACTGAGGGAACTTGGGGACGTTATAGCGACTCCACTGTCTAACCTTTTCAATGCCTCTTTGGAGTCGGGAGTGATACCAGAGGACTGGAGAGAGGCACATGTGGTCTCTTTACACAAAAGCAGATATAAGGATGACATTGAGAATTATAGGCTGGTTAGTCTAACCTCTATGGTTAGTAAATCATTGTAAAGGCTACTAAAGGAGAGAATAGTGAGGTTTCTGGAGTAGAATGGATTGATAGATTTCTTTGACTGGGTGAACAGGGAGTTGGACCAAGGGAGAGCCCTAGATGTGGTGTAATTATATTTCAGTAAAGCCTTTGACTCCGTTCCACACAAGCGACTTATAAACAAACTGAGTGTCCTAAGGATGGACTCTAAAGTTACTGATTGAGTTAGAAATTGGTTGAGTGGGAGGTGATAAAGGGTACAGGTAAATGGAGCTCACTCTGAGGAAAAGGAGGTTACCAGTAGTGTGCCACAGGGATCTGTCCTTGGTCCAATTCTGTTTAACATCTTTGTTAGTGATATTGCAGAAGGAATATTAGGTAAGGTTTGCTTGTTTGCAGACAATACCAAAACCTGCAATAGAGTAGACACACAAGAAGGCATCGACAACATGAGGAGGGATCTAACTAAACTTGAAAAATGGTCTAGAATATGGCAGCTGAAATTTAATGCTAAAAAATGCAGGGTCATGCATTTGGGCTGCAAAAATCCAAAGGAGCTGTACAGTGTATGGGGTGAGGTACTTCTGTCCACAAAAAAATAATGGGACTTGGGTGTAATTGTCTGACGATTTTAAAATAGCTAAACAGGTAGAAAAGGTGACTGTGAAAGCCAGAAGGATGCTTCGGTATATAGGGAGAGGAATGGCCAGCAGAAAAAAAGGAGGTGATAATGCCTCTATATAAGTCTCTGATTTGACCTCAATTGTGTGCAGTTCTGCAGACCGCATCTTCAGAAGGATATAGGCAGGTTGGAGTTGGTGCAGAGGGTGGCTACTAAAATGGGTAGTGGTCTTGTTATGAAGCATAGGAGGACAGACTTAAAGATCTTAATATGTATACTTTAAAGGAAAGGCGGGATAGGAGTTATATGATAGCGATATTTAAATACCTCCATGACATAAATGCACAGGGAGGTCTCTTTCAATTAAACGTAAGTTCTACTATGAGGGAACAGAGGATGAGAGTGAAAGGAGATAGACTCAGGAGTAATATGCGGAAATATTTCTTTACAGAAAGAGTGGTAGATGCATGGAATAGTCTCCCAGTAGAGGTGGTGGACACGAGGACAGTATCCGAATTCAAAAAAGCATGGGACAAACACAGAGTATCTCTAAAGGTAAAAAGGGGACTATTGTAGTTGATATGGAAGGGCAGACTAGATAGGCCATATGGTCTTTTTCTGCCGTCATGTTTCTATGTTTCTCTGTCTCTGTGGAAAGCTCCCTACTCCTCACTGCCTCCTCAGCTCGCAACCTCGGGGTAGTCTTTGACTCCTCTCTCTCCTCCTCCACACACATCCAACTGATAGATAAAAACTGCCGTTTCTTTCTCTACAACATCAACAAAATCCGTCCATTCCTTTCTGAACACATTACTAAGACACTTATCCACTACTTAGTCACCTTTCTTCTAGACTATTGTAACCTACCCCTTGCAGGTCCCCCTCTGAATCATCTGTCTCCCCTTCAATCTGTTCAGCACTCTGCTGCATGGCTAATCTTCTGCCATCCTCGCCATGCTCATAATACCCCTCTCCTCAAGTCAGTTCATTGGCTCCCTATCCATTTCCACATCCAGTTCAAACTTCTCCTGCTGACCTATAAGTGCATGCACTCTGCAGGTCCTCACTACCTTTCCTCTCTTATCTCTCCTTTCTGTTTGTGCCCTTGTCTTCTATTGCTGACTCCAGACTTCGCTCCTTTCACCTTGCTGCTCCTTATGCCTGGAACAAACTACCTGAGTCTATATGTCAGGGGCCTTCTCTGACCCTTTGACTAGAATATAAGCTTTGATGAGTAGGGACCATCTTTTACATGTGTCTGCAGCTCTGTGTTCCTCTTGTAGTGCTATACAAATGTTCAGTAGTAGTAGTAGTAGTATGGAAGTATGCATGTAGATTATGAAAGGCACCTACTTGTCTATATAAAGCAGCATCAGTGTTGGTCTTGCTTAAAATAGGCACCTCCTTAATAAAGTACCTTCTAGGTATACTAGGTGGAGGGGGAGTTTGGGTGGAGCATGGATGGAGTAGTGATTAACATGCATATTTTATAAAATATGCTCATACACACATACTTTGAATGCTAAGAGGGGAGTACGAGAAGCACCATATGTTGCAGGGGAAGTGAATGGAATTACACTTGGCTATATGCAGAAACAGATTATGGCCATCAGCACCACCATCACCACCATCAACCACGGCACTGACCCCTGGAACTCCAAACCACTCCTGAACCTGCCCGCTGCTGTACCAGCACATGATCTTGCTCCTTCTGGGCCCTCATGGCTGCATTGGCACCTGGAATCGTTCCTCCAACAACCCCCAGACAGGCTCCCAAGAGCATGGCAGTAAGCTCTGCCTCTGGAGGTGACATCAGTGTGACCCACCCCCAGCACTAACAGCAGCACCAGCAGCAACTGAGGCACCACCATCAGCTGCTGCACTGACACCCGGAGCTCCAAACTGCTTCCAAACCTGCCCATCGCTGCATCAGCACCCAATCTTGATCCTTCTCAGTGCCCCTGGCTGCATTGGCACCCCGAATCATTCCTTCAACAATCCCCAAACAGACTCCCAAGAGCATTGCGTTACATTAGCACAGCCCGACCCCAGCACTAAGGGCAGCACCAGCACCAAGGGAAGCAACACCATCAGCTGCAGCACTGACCCCCAGAGCTCTAATCAGCTCCTGAACCTGCCTGATACTGCTCTCACACCCAATCTCGCTCCTCCTCAGCCCCCCTCACTGCATCAGCACCAAAAATTGTTTCTCCAACAACCCTCGGACAGGCTCCCAAGAGCATGGCAATAAGCTCTGCCCCCGGAGGTGATATCAGCGAACCAACCCCAGCACTAAGGGCAGCACCAGCACCAAGGGAAGCAGTACTATTAGACGCAGCACTGACCCCAAAGCTCCAAACTGCTTCTGAACCTGCCTGTCGCTGCACCAGCATCCAATCTCGCTCCTCCTCAGTGCCCCTGGCTGCATTGGCACCTGGAATCATTCCTTCCTTAACCCTAGACAGGATCCCAAGAGTATGGTGGTAAGTTCTTTCCCCAGAGGTGACTTCAGCGTGACCTGACCCCAGCAAAAAACACACAAAAGAAAGCCAACCTCACTGATTCAAATTCTACTTCAATCACCTATAGTACATCTTAAACATTATCCAATACATACAATCTAAAATGCCTGCTTATTAATGCATGGTCAGCCTGAAACAAAAATACCTTTATTAACTGATTGTATCAGTAGACATCAATTGACCACAGCTCACCGACAACGACAACATCTTTACTAACAAATTACGACCTTACAAGTAAATTCCGACCTCTTCAACTGCTCACGAACCAACCGTAGAGGTAGAGAAGTCTTCCCCCTTGCCATATATACCCTAAAATTCAACAGTATAAAAGCTGAAAGCACATCTGGTCTCGACATTATCACAACAGCAAACAAAAACCTATAGATACCCAACCTCATCAACTGACAACCTACCACTAATTCTTGAGATGGTGTGTGGCCACACCACAAAAAAGAATCATCTGTAGTTCATGGGAGACTTTAATCTTCCCCACATCCTTCCTAGAGGCCATAGAAGCACTAAACTATAAGCAAGTAGTCAACACACCTACTATTCACATGAAAGAAGAAACATACTTGACCTTATCTTTGCTCCCACAGCATCACTCAACCAGAGCAATCAACTCTCACTCCAATCATTCTCTGTACCATGGTCTGACTATAACACTATTATGTTCAAATTAAACCACTACAAAGACACTAAAATCCAGCAGGCAGAATGACATATTCAAAGATTTGACAAACATACATTTCTAAATGAAATCCTTCCCAAACTGCATACAGAATCAGCTGATATTAACACTCTCATAAGCAACTGGAATACAACTATAAGCCAAAGCACTCTAACCCCAAAGAACACAAGGACTGTAAAGAGACAACATACTGCCAGCTGGTACACTAAGGAACTAAGAGAATTAAAGCAAAGACTAAGAAGACATGAACGAAAATGGCATCATATAAGAGATGTAGAAGATCATAACAACTACATAATCAAACTGCAGGAATATCATGATATAGTTAATAAAACTAAGAGGGAATACCACACAAAAATCATCATGAGTTCATTAAAAAGCCCAAGAGAACTCTTTGGAATAGTTAATTCACTGGTAAAAAAAACAAAAAAAAAACAATGATATCAAAGAGATCAATTTCCCCAGTCCACAAATATTTGCAGACTACTTTCAAAGCAAACTCACAACGATCAACCCAAAGCTACCTATTACTCAGTGCCTCCCTACCACCAGCCATACTCTGCAAGCCTTTAATCTAATTACTAGAGATCACATAGAAAACATCATCCCAACTCTCAACACAACCACAACTTCACTCAATCCATGCTCTGTTAGCTGGATCAAAATGACATGAACCGAACTGAGCACATTTCTCACCCATATCATACTCCTATCCTTAACCCAAGACCTCATGCCCACTGCACTCAAGAGTGCCTCTGTTTGGCTCATACTTTAAAAACACAGCAACTCAGACACTAACAATCCAGCTTCACAGAGATCCTTTTCTAGCCTTCCTTTTTTGGTAAAGATCATAGAAACGGTAGTCCAGTACCAACTTCAAGATTACATTGACTCACACGCATCACTGGACCAAACACCAGCATGGATTCAGACAACATAGAGTTGAAACCCTATTAATATAATTACTTGACAAACTCATAAAAGGGATGGAAAAAACTAAACAAGGTTTTATCCTAATATTCCTTGACATAACATCAGCCTTCAACACAATCTGCCACAACACTCTATTATCATGACTGCAGACAATGTTGTTGTTAATTGCTGTTAAGTGGCGACCCTCTGGATAGTTGTCCTAAACTGTGTTCAGTCTTCAGTCAGGCAGCTCATAGTTGATAGAATGGCATCCATAGCTGCTGTTATTGTATCCATCCATCTCATTGCTGGCCTCCTCTTTTGTATTGAGTTTCAACTTGCTAAGCATAATGGCTTTCTCTAATGATCTCTCACTTCGCATGATGTGTCCAAAGTATGAAAGTCAAAGTCTTGTCATCTGAGCTTCTAAAGAAAGCTTAGGTTTGATCTACTCTGATTTGTTCTTCGGACAGTCCATGATATACACAGTATTCTTTGCCAGCACCATAATTCAAAGGCATCAATTTTTTTCCTATCTTTTTTACTGTCCAACATTCGCATCCATATGACGTCCAACATTTGCATCCATATTGAAAATACCATGGCATGGAGAAGTTGAATCTTTGTATGGAGAGAGACATTTCTGCTCATGAGAAGCTTGTCTAGGTCCTTCACAGATATGCTGCCAATAGCAAAGTGTCTTTGGATTTCTTGACTGCTTGTCGTTTCTTTATTGATTATTGATTCAAGCAGGTTAAAGTTGTCCACTATTTCAATTTCTTCTCCATCGACGATGAACTTATTGATTTTGCCAGTTATCAAGATCTTTGTCTTCTTTACATTAAGGTGCAGGCCTATTTTAAGACTATGTTCCTTGATCTTGAGAAGCAAATGTTTCAGATCATCTTCACTTTCAGCCAATATTGTAGTGTCATCAGCATAACGAAAGTTGTTGAGTCTTCCATCAATCTTCACACCTCAGTTGTCTTCATATAATCCTGCTTCTCTGAAGACTTGTTTTGCAGACAATAGGAATACAAAATACAGGTCTATACTGGTTCCAATCATACCTCACAGAATGCCAGCAACAAGTAAAAATAGGATTACATAAATCCACCCCATACATACCGCAACAAGGAGTACCACAAGGCTCAGCACTATCTTCACTGCTGCTCAATATATACATACAACCAATCTGCTCACTTATACAGTCTTACAATGTCTCCTACCAGATCTAAGCAGATTACATCATGCTCTAGCTACCATTCTCCACATCCAAGCCCACCTTCACTCTGCTTCAAAGCAGTCTCACATGCGCTACTCAACACAGCTTAGCAGTAAACCACAGAAAACAGAAGAATTCTACATAACTAGAGATAAGATATTTATCCCACTAACTACACTAAAGGTAAAGGACATGGAACTGGAAGTAAAATCTGAGGTCCTATATCTCGGAATCACACTCAGCCAATGACTATCCATTAACAAAACCACCAAATTGTTGTGCAACAAAATATGGATGCGACATCACCTATGCCCCCTGCTCAATATCCAGAACTACCATATAGTCTTTCAGGCCATGGTCCTTCTGCACTTTGACTACTGCAACATCATCTTCCAAGAACTACCACAATTTGCCCTACACCCACTTCAAATGGCACAAAACACTACTGCCTGAATCTTGCATGGAACATCAAGACTTGAACACATAACACCTGTTCTAAAGCACCTGAATTGGCTGCCTATAGTGAGCTATATCAAATACAAGGACCTCCTCATGACATTCAAGATAACAAACAACCTCTCCTTGGTCTACCTAGAAACCATCTTAAGCAAAACACCTGCAACAGATCAAGACAACACTATATGCAAAATACACTCATCACTCCATCCATTAGAGCTAGAAGCAGCCAAACAGCCTGCTCCCAAGCAGCACTTCGGAAACATAACTTAGCCACACACCAATCACAATTCATCATTCTAGCAATGCATCTGCTAGCACAGTCCACACAACTATCATATCAATGACCTAGTTATCCCTCAAAAGTTCAACAAAACCTTTATATGTAATAACCACACCCCCTTTTTTGAATCACACTTGTACCAATGAGTTCTTTCTATGAGGCCAAGTCACATCGGCGATCTGCTGTCCAGAGCTGTTCCCCGCAGCCCGACCCATGAACTGACTTCCGAGCCAGGAATTGGGCTGTGGGAAATCCTCTGTCCCACCTCACCTTGATTCCTGGTCCCCCCGATGGCCGCTGCTGTCTTTGGGGGAACTTATTCCATCTCTGAGGTGGAATAAGTTCCCCGGCTATCTGCCATCTCCTGGATGTACAGAGCCATTGTTGGAATAGGCCCTGTATGTCCAGGTTAAGGGTCATGCCTATGGCCCACCCTCGGTTCTCCCTCAGCTCTCCCCCTCCCGCCCCCATTCAGAGCTCCCCAAACATCTCCCCAGTACGTGCAGGGAGCTTTGGGCAGGGAATACGGTCTGGGAATTTAGCCGGGATGGACATCCAAACCAAACATCCATCCCCACTAAACATAAATCAGAATGACCCCCTAACTGTATAACCAATGTTTATTACCACTGTTAAACCATAAAGTACCTGTTTTCATTTGTTCTATGTAAATGTATAAATGTTTGCTATCTGTAAACCACTGTGACTTAATATAGAATGGCATAAAAAAATAGTTAAATAACTAAATAAATGGTCTTTTAGCCATTTACTGATGATGGCTATGTAATCCTAGAGAGAGGAGAAATCATAGGAGAAATAAAAACTGAACAGTCCTCTGTTCTGTGCAAAATTTAAAGATAAAACATGTACATTCCAAAGACTGACATATTCCAATTTCAAAATTCAAATGAAATTAGTTTTTCTACATTTGTTAACTGGCTATTTTATTCTTTAATCATGTTGATCCCAGTCTCTGGTTTCTGCTTTTCTCTGTCTTCTCTTAACACTTTCTGAGGTCTCCCGCCCATCTGTGCATCTCTCCCCCTCCTGTCATTTTCACTTTCTTACATCTTTGGATTTATCTTTCCATTTTAGTTTTCTTCCATTTATTTTTTATCTATTAAGTCAGATTTTCCTTCCCCTTCTTACCATCTAGTCTTTAATCTACCCTCTTGTTACTGCATCTACCACTTTTCATCCCTTAATACAGACCTCTCCATCCTTGGCCTCTTATTTCTCAGTCTTTAACTAACACCCCCCTGGATCTCTTCCTCCCCCCCATATCCAGCACCTCTCCTTCTCTCTGCTCCCATCCAATATTTCTCCTTCATCCAGTGCCTCACCCTCTCTTTTTTACCCTACTATGCCCACTATTCCCTTTCCCTATTCCTTCCCAGTGTCCAGTATATTTCTTTTTCTCTCCAAACTCCATGTCCAGCATTTCACATCTTCCTCTCTTTTTCCCTTCCCTTGTATCCACCATTTTTCTCTCATTCCCTCCTTCTGTGTGCCTTCTCTCTCCTCTGTTATTCTCTCCCTCAATGCCCAGCATCTCTACTTTCTCTATTCCTCCCTCCCCCATATCTAGAATCTCCCCTTTCTCCCCATCTCTGCCCCATTTCCAAAATCTGCCCTCCATCACCCCCATTTCCAGAATCTGCCCTTTCTTCCCTATGTCTACCCCATGTGCAGCATATTCGCTCCATCTACCTATGCCCTCTAACCCAATTCCAGCATCTACTCTCTATCCCATCCCATGTCTACCATCTGTCCTCTGCCTCCCCACCCTGTGGCCACCATCTTCCCTCTGCCCCCTACCTATACTCATCATTGGCTCCCTGCCCTCTCACCCCAAAATCAGCATCTTTCCTCTATACCACCCTGTGTCCAGCATCTGCCCATTCTCCTTTCTCTGTTCCCCATGGCCTGCTTTTTCCCACCTCACCTCATGTCTAGCATCTGCTCTCTATACCCCTAGGTCCACCACCCTGACCAGCATCTGCTTTCTACCCATGTCTCATGTCTACCATCTGTATCCACCTTTCCTACCATATGCACACCACTGCCCTTTCCCCCCACCCCATGGCCACCATTTCCCATTTGCCATCTGCTCTCTACTTCTACCCCATATTCATCATCTATCCTCCCAAAAAGCTTGCGGACCCCTTGTTGGTTAGTTTGTAATTGTCCAGCCTTGTCCTGAATAGCCCAGATTGATCGTGGCCCACTTCCCTGTTTAATCAAAGATGAGAAAAGCTTCCCCATCTTATTTCTGTATCTGTATAAGCGATACCTATAGTAAACATAGAAACATAGAAAAATGATGACAGAAAAAGACCACATGGCCTATCTAGTCTGTCCAACCAAAGAAACAACTACAACAGTCCTCTTTTTTCCTTTAGTGATCCTCTGTGTTTGTCCCATGCTTTGTTGAATTCAGATACTGCCCTCATCTCTACCCTCCACTGGGAGACTATTCCACAGATCCACCACTCTTTCCATAAAGAAATATGTCTGTGTATCACTCCTGAATCTATCCCCTTTCACCCTCATCCCATGTTCCCTCGTAGCAGTACTTGCTTTCAATCGAAAGAGGCTCTCCACCTGTGCATTTTTGCCACAGAGGTATTTAAACATCTCAATCATATCACCTCTACCCCACCTTTCCTCTAATTTGTACATATTAAGATCCTTAAGTCTGTCCACATATGCTTTATAATGAAGACCACTAACCATTTTAGTAGCCACTCTCTATACTGACTCCATCCTGTTTATATCGTTTTGAAGGTGCGGTCTCCAGAATTGCACACAATACTCCAAATGAGGCCGCACCAAGAACTTATACAGAGGCACTTTCACCTCCTTTTTTCTGCTAGCCATCCCTCTCCATATGCACACAAGCATCCTTCTAGATTTTGCTGTCGCCTTTTCTACCTGTTTAGCCACTTTAAGATCTTCAGACACAACCACGCCTAGGTCCCGCTCTTCTTTAGTGGACAAAAGTACTTCACCCCCTATACTATATTGCTCCCTTGAATTGCGGCAGCCCAAATGCATGACCTTGCATTTTTTAACATTAAATCCCAGGAGGCACATACATGCCCAGGAGGCACCAAATGCATTTCCCACCCACCAGCATTTCAACTTGGTATGTTCAAGTTCTGCCATGTGTGTCTCCTGCAAGAGTACCACAACGACATGTTGGTCTATTAGGTATTGCTTTAGTTTGTGTCATTTTCTTGGGTTAACGATCCCACATACATTGCAGGAAGCTATCCGGATGGGTCTAACCAGGGTCTACTTCAGTTAGAGTCACATTAAATGAGCCTTTTACAATTAGCTTCTGCACTGTTGAGAGCCCTCCCCCCCCCCCCCCAGCCTATAGCTCCCATCCCATGTCTCCTTCCTTCCTCCCAGCCACTGGCACACACAGTAGATCCATACTTTTATGCCTTCCCCACCCATCCCCCTGGGTCCTTTTCTCCCCTCCCACCCCCTCCCATCCTTTCCATGCTCCCCATCCCCCCTCCCCATTCTCCTTTCTCTCTTTCCTCCTGGCATGCTCCATCTGGAGCTCTCCAATTAAGTGATGATGCATTGAGGCTTCCCACTCCAATTCTGCCTACCAGTCCTCCCCCTGCCATCTTGATCTACCTAACCATCACTGGGTTTCCTAATGTCCCCTTCTCACCCTGCTCTCCCAGAACCCTCACCGATCCCACATTCCCCCCATCGACATTCACTCACTCTCAAAGATTATGCTATCCACCTTCAGACTTGGCCAAATTCTCTTTGAGGTCCTATATGTCCACATATCAACAAAAAACACTGAGATCCTCCATTTACACAACAAAGCTTATCACACATCTTCCTGGATTCTTCCACACGTCTTGTCCACTCCCACACATTGCACACCACCAGCCTTCAACCTCACCATACATGCATACCTACACACATGCAGCCACTCTTACAGACAGCATAGCTTACGCTCATAATCTTTGGGCATACCAGAGTTATATATGAGTGGCCAGCAACCCAGCCAGGAATGCCATATAAGTATTTCCAGCAAGTCCCCAGGTCAGGGTGGTTCAAGAGCTGCCATTTGCAGGACACAAAAAAAAAGTGCATCACCCATATCAGGGAGAAATCAATTTATAATGAATTGTTCTCTTGATCAGTATTTAGTATGATGGGGCATCAGCATACTTTAATACCCTAGTTCAGAAAACATCAAACAGAACTTGTATAATAACAAATGTTATCACACCAACTACAGAGCAGAACATATCATGTCCTTTAGCGGGATTTTCCAGACATTCACAGCCTCCCCCCCAAGATCTGGTCCAACAATTCAGCTGCATTGGGTGCTGCGTTGGGATCTGGTGAAGGGATCTGGAGACTGTCGCCACTGCAATGAAAGCCTAGCATCTTTGGATCCATCAGGTCCCCCCGACTACAATGGGCTAAACAGAAAGCCAAAAGCCGAGGGGCCCGCGGCTCAAGGTCCCATGAAGTGCAGTGCAGTTCCCGCCTGCCCAGTAGGCTCAGCACTGTCCTCAACAGTAAACTTGTCTCCATGGTCCACCCCCAAATACAATCAACAAGTGATAGCCAGTCCCCTCTTTTTGCTGTGGTGTAGTTTCCGGAGGGTCTACCAAGGGCTTCTGGAAGTTTGTAGATGTTCTGTGCCCACCCATCTCCCATTTATCATGATTCTGGAGCCTCCAGCAATGTGTTAAGAAATGTGGGGGAATAGTCTTGGAATATCAAGACCTTGCAGCCTTCTTGCTCGCATCCACATTTTTCCCAGGCTGCCTGTAGGTCCAATACTTTGTGTAGATAATTATGGAAGCGGACAATTGTCACATGGGGTCATCTCTCCCCCTCTCGCCAGGGATCCAGGCAGTGAGCATTCTCAATAATCAATTTATCTTGTAAGTCTCCAAGTTGCAGTTGAGTGGGGAGCCATGTGTCTAGGAAGCCCCATAGTTCACTTTTAGCGATTGATTTGGCAATGCCCATTATTGTAAGGTATCGTAAGGTTCTTGCGGCAGCCTCTATTTTCCAAGTCATCTAGCTTGGCTGTGTGTTGTGTGATCTGTTCCTCCAGTCTTTTAATAGTTCCCGTTTGACTTTGTGTTTCATTCTCCAGAGACCCACTGTTCTAAACCACCAAGGCACACCTGCAATTCTGTCATGGATTGTGGGATCCTCGCCATATGACTTGCCAGACCCTGGAATCTGCCATCTAGCACCTTAACCACTGCAGCTGTTACATCTTCCACCATTCGGCCCTTTCTCCCGCATACTTGCTGATGTTGGCTCCGCCATCTTAGACTCGGGGACCTTAATCCGTTCTTGCCAGGCTTTTCGGATCATTTTGGAGGTCATGAACTCTATCAAGCAGCTCCCACTCTGCAGAAGGATCTTACAGGTATCTGGCATCCTCAGAAATGTTCAGGCTGACATATCAAATCCATTTGCAGCCTTTTTGAGGTGAGGAGCCTCAGAGCTCAGAGATACACATCTTGCTTAACTCACTGCATCATGTGATTCCCCAACGCCAATTTTAAAAAAGGGGTCCAGGGGTGATCTGAGAAACTACAGACTGGTGAGCCTGATGTCAGCACTGGGCAAAACAGTAGAAAACATAAAGAACAAAATTACTGGACATGTAAATAGTCATGTTTTAATGGGAGAAAGCCAACATGGCTTTATCAAAGGAAGGTTTTGTTTTACTAATCTATTATATTTTTTTTATGGCGTGAATAAACAGGTAGACAAAAGTAAGCCGGTCCATATAGTGTATCTGGATTTTCAAAAAGCCTTTGACAATGTCCCTCATGAGAGACTCTTGGCGAAATTAAAAAGTCATGGGATAGGAGGCAGTGTACTATTGTGGATCAGGAACTGATTAAAAGATAGAAAGCAAAAGGAAGAGCTAAATGGCCAATTTTCCCAATGGAGAAAGATGAATAGTGGTGTATGTGCATAATTAGGGATGCCTAAACCCAGTATAATGAACAGGCGAAGTATAAGAAGAATTGAAAATATAGCTAAATGAAACTAGGTAAAAAATACTACTTGAAATCTTGCTTTAAAAATATGTTAATATTACCCACAACTATATTTCCAAGGTAGGATGGGCAGTGAAAACAGCTGATTATTTAATGTGGTTTCATTTACATTGCTCAGTTTATATCTGTCTAAAATCTTGCCTTCCTCTTGTTTTTATTATTTTACCTTGTTAAAATTCTTCTTAATGACTGTCTGGAATCTGCCTGGATTGTGTCAAATGAGTAGTATTTCATAATTGCAGTATATTGCCATTATATCTATGATCGGGATATGTTCACTGTATACCTTACTTGAACTGACAGCAGTGTCTAAAGGCAAGATTCAATTAGATCAAAGTAAAACATATTAACTCATAAACCTTTTTGTAAAACCTCTTTTGCTGTTATAAATATCCAATACTCTACTCTGCTTTCTCTTTTCAAAATACTTAATTAACTTATAAACACTCTCTTCATCTCAGCAGCAAATCTGCATTTTTCCCTCCGAGTTTCTGCTGCTATCTCACAAATTCTCTTTCTCCTGCACTTTTAAACCAAGTTAAGGTGAAACTAGAGCTGACTATGAATACTTAGGGGCTTGTTTACAAAGCCGCGGTAGCGATTCGCGATCGTTATCGGAGCCGCGGCCCCATTGAAATCAATGGGGCCGCGGCTCCGATAACGATCGCGAACCGCTACCGCAGCTTTGTAAACAAGCCCCTTAGATTTGAATGGGAATTGTGTTAAAATCAGTCTGGAATGTGTCACTGTGGCCTCTCTAGCTCAGCTCTTCAATTAACCATTCAACATTAATATCTCTTTCCAGATATAAGCAGGACACTGGTGTGCAATTTACATGCTTTATTTACAAGTTTAAGTGGATTCTTTGCATAAGCTTCTTATTAACAACTTTCCATAGTCAACATCCATCCATCCAGTGGAGGAGTAGCCTAATGGCTAGAGCACTGGCTAAGAACCAGGGTTTGATTCCCACTAGCACTCCTTATGGCCTTGGGCAAATCACTTAACCCTTCATCACCTCAGAAGAATCTAAGTTATCAATGTCCCTATTTCATGTACATTACCAAGTTTACATTACAATATAAACCGCTTTGAGTAAAATGATAAAACGGTATAAAAAATCTGTTAAAGGGTGGTGGGTGCTTGAAATGCCCTCCTGATGGAAGTGGTGGAGGCAAATACAGTGACAGAACTCAAAATGGCATGGGACAGACAGTGGATCCCTTTATAGCAACACGATAAAATCAAAATAAACATAACTATATCTTATATCTCAGCAAATAGTAGTGACCTACATGGAGCGTTGGGTATAACCCTAAATAAAGGCATGGGAAGGGGTGACGTGCATGGATTGGCAGGTGCACCTACTCTTGCCGCCTTGCTGGGTAGACTAGATGGACCATATTGGTCTTTATCTGTTGTCATATACTATGTTACTATATTTGCACAACTTAATCCAAACTATGCATCCCAAATAGGCTATGATGTTTTCTTCTTTCAGCTTGTTTCACTTTCCATTACACAAACAGCAGCCTAGTGTAACTATGAAATTAAAAGTTAGAAAAAAAAAAAGGAAAAGTAATTTTGGGTACCTTCTTTCTAGTTGCGATCAGAGCCAATGGCTGAGGGAGTCAGGGTGATGGGGGTTCCTGGGCACATTTTATAAGAATAAAAAAATCATGAGCATCACTAGCATGCAGGCCATATTGGGAGAAAGAACTGTCACCTACTACAGTTCGTGATCTGCACAGGACAGGAGGGCCTATGCATGAGTGAGGCTGTGGGAGGAGGCATAATTTTAAAGTAAAAAAAAAACCCATAGCCTGTGGCAGCAGCATCAGTAGCAAGGGCGGGGAAACAGGCTGCAATCGTGCTGGAGGAGAAGGACATTAGCCCATGGTGCAAGTGGCATTAGGCCGAATGGCTTAAAAACAAAGATAATGCTTTGCTGCAGAGCTTTTATGAGGCAGCTGGAAGTTGGCTTGCAAGCAGCCCAGAGACGCAAAGTTTTAAAGGATCTAAAGCATGGCCATAAATTCAAATATGGATGAAGAGCCAGCAGTTCCCTCAATGGGAGGGGAAGAGGTGAGAAAGAGCAGTGCTGAATAGCATTAGACTTAGCTCAACAGCCAACATTTTTAAGGGTCGGGTCCCTGTTTAAGCTGGGAGCTGATAGGCAGCTGCAGAAAGGGAACTTACAGTGAGAGGGTCAGAGGAAGTGGAAAACGGATGGCAAAGAGAGGGGGGGGATAAATATCTTTTTTTCTGGTGCACTACTGCTACTGACAGGATGCTATAGGAGGTGTTCGGATTTAGAAATAATTTAAGGAACTTTGAAAATACAAGAATACTCTAAACAGTCCTGTTTGGCACTCTCAGAGAGGCAAGCTAAAAGTGAAGCCAGGAGCTTGATGACCACTGGTGTGACCGTGGCAATGACATGGAGACACCATGGAGACTACTGTTTGGAAGGGTGAGAGAAGGATATTCCCCTAGCAACCAGAATATTTAACTGGGAGACCACCAGGGAGCTTGCAGGAGAGCAGACTTGTATGAGGATTGCAGTGAGTTTTAGGCCTGATTCTTGGTGAAAGGCTGAGAGGTTAATTTACTTATTGAAAAAAAGAGAGAGAGTGTATGATAAATAGCTATAAAAAGAAGCACACGGTAGGTTTTGCCTCCATTGTGCCTGTTGGTAAAGAAAAATTCTTCTATCCTGTGACATAGAACAGTCAGTGGTGCTGAACTGCTTTGAATACAGCCTATATATAAGCTGTTCCTCAAAGGGAAGGGAACGGGTTGCCTCTGAAATTGGAGCCTGGTTCTACAAAAGGCTGAAGTGCAGCACTGAGTAAAGAAACTGATTGCTGATGCTGATAGTTGCAGGACATATAGTTGAAAATAAGAACAATGGTGTGTGTGAAAGAGGTAAATGGTGTAGGCCTGAATGTGTTTTGCGGAACTTTGGGTCTCCTAAGCACACAGCAACAAAGAATTACACAGGTCTGCGACTAAAAAGCTGTTTGATTATTTTCATCTAATTTCCATGTATTTTGGTTGTGCTGAAAACAAATAAAATATTGAAAAAACTCCTAGACGTCATGATTTGCCACGACATGCAAAATTGTCTTCAAACTTATCAAATTTTTTCAAATTACTATTAATTAATTCAAATTACTATTAATTAATTCACATAAGTGCATTTAAGATATAAAATGCCAAAAAAACCTTAAAGGGGTTGTCCGAGTTATGTAAAAAAAAAATATAACACTGTAAATCTGATGGTCAGCAATATATACATAAGCTAAGCAAGTTTTAAGTCTGTGCTTCTAATGGTAGAAGGGGTTAATCTTTCCTGAAGAATCCAGTGGAAGGGAGACACAGGGCAGATAGCAGCAGCTCCGGTCAGTGCAGGGGGGCGTGGCCAGCACTGTGACGTCTCGTGTACAGACACAGAGCTGCTCTCTCCTGCATGCCACACTTGTGCACAAATCATCATCAGGTTCTTGGTTCTAGGCTGTTCACACTTTTTCATCGCAATTCGTGTTAGCTCATCATTCTTCAACCGTTATGTCATAGCTCCGCGAAAGTGTATTAATTCGCCAGACAGTTTCTGTTTCATCTGTGGTGAATATACAGTGTTGAAGCTACAGCAGAATATTACAGACTTTGTGAAAAAAGTATACTTTGCATACTTTGGACTAAAAATTGGAAATCAAGATAAAGTCTGAGCACCTCATAAAGTGTGCAAATGGTGTGTTGAGGACCTCCGAAACTGGTTCAAGGGTAAGAAAAAATCTTTCCGTTATGGGATTCCTATGGTATGGCGAGAGCAAAAGAACCATAGTGACGACTGTTACTTTTGTTCATGCAAAGTGAAAGGGTTTAATTCCAAATGGAAGCATTCCATTTCATAACCCAATCTTCACTCGGCAATTCGTCCCATCCCTCATGGCACAGATATACCAGTACCCAAGCCCCCTGCTACCTTTGAAGAGATACCTAGCTCCGATGAAGGTGAAGTCATACCTGAACCAGATGACGAATCAAGTTCTGACTTTGAAGATGATACAAGACCAAAATTGTTTTCTCAGGAGGAGATGAATGATTTGCTAAGAGACTTGAATCTTCCCAAAGATGCTGCTGAGTTACTCGGATCAAGGCTGAAAAGCAGGAATTTATTGTTGCCAGGAGTGTCATCTTCATGGTTCAGACATCGTGAAAAGGAGTTCATTCCTTACTTCGCCCAGGAAGACAAGTTGGTTTATTGCGTCAATGTCGAAGGTCTTTTGGGTCAATTTACAATCCAATATGATTCAGAGCAATGGCGTCTTTTTATAGATTCTTCAAAAAGAAGTCTCAAAGCAGTTTTACTCCACAACGTTTTTTACGCTTCCATACCTGTAGGTCATTCCGTACACTTGAAGGAAACCTACGAGAACTTGGAATTGGTTCTTCGTAAACTTAAATATGAAGACCATGGTTGGCAAGTGTGTGGGGACTTGAAGGTCTTATGCATGCTGCTCGGGCAACAAGCTGGGTATACCAAATATCCTTGTTTTCTGTGTCTATGGGACAGTCGAGACCGACAAAATCACTGGACCAAGAAGAGTTGGCAGCCGAGGGTGCTAAAAGTCGGTGAAAAAAATGTCCTCCGAGAAACTTTGGTACCTTCCCATAAAGTTCTTCTACCACCTCTCCACATAAATTTGGGATTGATGAAGCAATTCGTAAAATCACTTCCAAGAGATGGAGAATGCTTCAAATACTTGGTCACCAAGTTTCCAGGCCTGTCGGAGGCAAAATTGAAGGAAGGTGTGTTCGTCGGACCAGACATTAGAAGGCTTATAATTGATCAAGAGTTTGTCAATACCATGACGGATCCTCAAAAAGAAGGGTGGATTGCATTTAAAGAAGTTGTACAGAAATGTTTAGGCAATAACAAAGATCCTCACTACAAAAAGATCGTCGGATGAATGCTGAAAGCATTTCAAGCTTTAGGTTGCCTGATGAGTTTGAAAGTGCATTTCCTCCAGTCCCACCTTGACTACTTTCCTGAAAATTTGGGAGCTGTGAGTGAGGAACAAGGTGAACAATTCCACCAAGACATTAAAGAGATGGAAAGGAGATACCAGGGAAAATGGAGCATTACAATGATGGCAGACTACTGTTGGATGCTTCAGAGAGACATTCCAGATGCTACTCACAAGCGTAAATGCACCAAGAGGAGCCTCACAAGGAAGAAGAATCGAGTTTCGTGTGTGTAGGTGAGCTCATTTCAGTTCAAAAAAGGATTTTCATGAAAATATTGTAATAAAACTTCAATTTTATAAGTCTATTTCCATTTATTTTGAGGTATTGCCTTATTTAACATAGTTACCTAAATTGTCAGGAAATGTGATGTCCTATGACAAAATGGAGGTCATTTTCGGATTCAGTGCACCAAAAAACATAAAGATTACGTGGAATAACCAAAACAGCTCTCGAAAAAATTTTTTTGTTGACCTGTGTTATTATTTGCTTTTGAGTAGACCAGGTCAATATAGAAACTTCACCAATTTCTCTTTGGGTTAAAAAAAATGTACAGGATGCCTGCATACTGAAGCTCTCAGGAAACAAGTATAGGAGCTCAGAGAAGATATGGCAAGGCTAAGAAGCATTTGAGACTGAGAAATTCAGTGATGAGATGCTTCTTGGTGCATCCCAGCTCTCTGACAGAGGTGAAGATGGGAGGCTACATAATGAAAAAGTTGGACACGAGTCACCAGATCCTGTAGAATCAACACTCCAACTCCTCCAGCCCTTGAATCGAAGAACCAGTATGCACACCTGGAAGTGGGGCAGGTGAAAGCATCCCAGAAAGGAAAGAACCAGAGCTCAATCACCCCAAAGTTGCAGAATCAGTGACCACAAGGAAGTAAAGAGTAGTGGTGGTTGGTGACTCTCTTCTGAGGGGTACTGAGGCAGTAGGAGTGGAGGAGTAGCCTAGTGGTTGGGGCAAGGTACTTCAGGCCGGAAGGTCGGTGGTTCAAATCCCACTAGAGGACAGCAACCTTGGGCCGGAAGGACCTGGGTTTCCAGTCCCACTGGTGCTCCTTGTGGTCTTGGGCAAGCCACTTAACCCTCCATAGCCCATGTTCCCTGTAAAATAGTTATCTCCAAGTTATAATGCCCTGTTCAATGTAATTTCAGTTTGTTCAATGTAAACCGCACTGATGCAGAATAGCGCGGTATATAAGAGAATGTAAATAAAAATAAAAAATAAATCCATCTGCTGACCGGACTTATGTCCAGAGAGTTATGCTGTCTGCCAGGTGCCAATATCCACGATGTTATGGAGAGTTTGCCAAGACTCATCAAGCCTACTGACTATTATCCGATGTTGCTCATCCATGTCAGCACAAATGATACTGCTAAGTATCCCCCTGAGCGTATCAAAAGTGACTTCATAGCTCTGGGACAGAAGGAGAAGCAGATAGGTGCACAGGTGGTGTTCTCTTCAATCCTCCCTGTGAAGGGTAAAAGCCAAGGCAGAGAAGCTCGCATCCTGGAGATGAATGCATGGCTGCATGGATGGTGTCATTGAGAGTGTTTTGGTTTCCTGGATCATGGGATGATGTTCTAAAGGCGGCAGAGCAGAGATGGCATCCATCTGTCCAAGAAGGGTTGAAGTGTCTTTCGCAGCAAACTAGCTAATATATTGAAGAAGGCTTTAAACTAGATTCATTGGGGATGGGTGAAGAAAGCCCCAGGTAAGTGAAATTCCCCAGGGTAAGTGAAACATTAAATACCTCTGTAGAAATGGGTAAAAGGGGGAACATCTGGAAAGCAGTGTGCATAAATGTCTGTAACATGGGAAATAAGATCCCAAATGTTGAGGCTTTAATGGAAGAGACTGATTTGGATTGAGTGGCAGTTACAGAGATATGGTTCATGGACAATCATGACTGGGACGTAATTATACCGGGCTATACTTTATTCAGAAAGGACAAAGTAGGAAGAAGGGGAGGAGGAGTGGCACTATATGTAAAAAATTATATTAAAGCTGGGGGCGGAGCCTGATGTCCAGCGGGTAAGACGCTTCGCGCTGAAGCTCCCGAGAGGCCTACTTAGAATCCTGACTTAATACCTATACAAACTTACTATTTCGCTCCGGGCTGACCGGGGTACCTCGGGGGGGATGGCGGCCCATAAACCAGCGCGCTTGGACTTCGGGTCTCCTTCTTCTTCTCACGGAAAACGCTCCAAAACAGAGGTGTCCTCCCCACAGAAGATGGCTCCATTTCGGGAAAACCCCGAAATGCACCTGGAGATTTTAGAGGAAATACGCGGCGTAAAGGAATTGGTGCAGTCCAATGGAGAAGCGCTTAGAGCCATGCGAGAAGACTTTGGAGTGCTCCAGGACCGACTTGAAAGTCTCTCATTACGGCAGGACAATATGGCGGGGGTCCTCGAATCGCACGAGGTGCGCTTGGGCACACTGGACAAGGCTGAGCGCCAGATACAGAATCTTCAAAAGGAGTTAGAAGATAGCAATAATCGAGCCCGTCGCAACAATGTGAGGCTCATTGGAATACCGGAGGGGGTGGAAGCGGGAGATATGAGAGAATTCCTGCTCAAAACTCTTCCCTCCTTGCTGAAGATCACCTTTCATAAAGAAGTGGAAATCGATCGTGCACACCGTGTTCCTACCCACATGGCGCTCAACCGAACGACCCCCCGGCCTATTATCTTTCGCTTGCTACGATATCAACAAGCGGAACAAATTTTAAATGCTGCCCGGGCGAACCATCATTTGGAATTTGAAGGTCACAAAGTCTCCTTCTTCCCTGATTTGGCAAAGCCTACCGTTGACCGACGGAAGAAACTCCTTGCTTTTCGCCCTCGACTTCAACAGCTACAGGCTCGCTTTGGCCTGTTGTATCCCGCGAAGCTCCGAGTGACTCTCCACAACCAAACCAGGACATTCGAAGATCCTGATCTACTATCAACATTTTTAGACTCCAAAGAAGCAGAGCAGATGCGCTAATCCAACGACTTGGACTTTTATTTGCCGACTCTGTCCGCCATTTTGAAGGGCCCGATGCGGCGGTCATAGTTAAGCACAGAGACTACCTGGACTTTCTTTCTTTCTTTCTATGACTTTTGTTTTTGGTCTCCTATCCCTCCATGATGTGTGCCTTGGTCGGATTCGGAGCACGCACAGTCCTACAGGTTATGTGTTTTTTCAATTTCGGCCTTCTCTGGGGCTTCTCCCCGCAGACACATGGTCGCCAGTAATTTTTGGGGTTCTGCTTCTTCTCTACCGCGCTGCGGTTTTTCTTTTTTAATGTGGGGCGCTTCATTGTATTATCTAAGCTTCTTTTCTTTTATGCCATATGTACAGCCAGATACAGTCAATATGAGGGACATTGTGAAATTATGTGCGCTATCATGCTCAGAATTTTTAACTTGTCTGAATGGCCTTATGTAAATTCTTATCACTCAACGTAAAGGGCATTAATAGTCCAATCAAAAGGAAGAAAATCCTTAGCTATCTTAGCCATGAGCATGCTGATTTAGCGTTTCTTCAGGAAACGCACTTAAACTCTGCTGAAACACTGAAACTCAATGTTAAGCCTTACATGGTGGCTGCCTATTCTCCCGCCGTTTCCAAACGGTGCGGGGTAGCCATTCTGGTTAAGAAATCTTTGCAAGCTACTGTAATTGATACTAGCGCTGACAAGGAGGGTAGATGGGCCCGAGTACATCTTAAGGTTGGAGATAGTGAATTTACATGTATTTGCATTTATGCCCCGAATGTGGACAACCCTGCTTACTATGCAAGTATTGCGCAGTTGGCACAGGCCTCTGCCAATACTCCATTAATACTTGGTGGTGATTTTAATCAAGTGTTAGACCCTCTGATAGATAGACAGCCGCCTAGAACGAGTAGTCCACCCAAGAGTCTTGCTACCCTTACAGCTCTGATGCAAGATCTTGCGCTGGTAGATATATGGAGGCTGCTTCACCCCTCCGACTTAGAGTTCACTTTCTTTTCTGCCCCCCATCACTCCCAATCTAGAATAGATTTCTTTCTCATTTCCAAAGCACTGATTTCTCAAGTAGACACGACTAGGACTCATCCTCTCCATATTTCAGATCATGCTGCCATATCTTTATCATTACATGTCACTGCGCGGGACGATTCTCCCCGAGCTTGGTTTTTTGATAGATCCCTACTGGGTCAAAAAGATTTTCAGGTTGATATAAAGGCCGCTATCCAAGATTATTTTCATTTTAACTCACCCCATGACACAGCGAGCTGGGCTTGGTGGGAGGGTTTTAAAGCATCTATCCGCGCAACTATAACCAGCTATCAAATTCGGCAGGGGAAACAAAGAAAGCAGCATTTACTGATTCTAGAGCAGCAGATACAAGCTGGGGAGCGTCTCCTCACGTCCCGTACTGACCCATGTATTTTACTCCGTTTACAACGCTTGCGTTTTCAATACAATCAGCTTTTGTACACTGCTGCTGTTAAAAATATTGAATCACAACAAGGACTATATTATCGGGAAAATAATCGTGCTGGCAAATTATTAGCAAATGCCCTAAAAGGTCAAAAAGAAGCCAAGCGTGTCACCGCCCTCCGTAATCCGTCAGGGGGGGGCTTGGTCACTAAAGATACCGAAATCTTAGAACTCTTTCGTGATTTTTATACTCGGCTTTATCAATCTGAATGTGATTTTGAGCCAGATGTATTTGAACGCTTACTTTCAGGGATACAAAGACCGACCCTATCTGACGAAGATAGAGTGGCCTTGGACACACCATTTACTGTCTCAGAAATTCATTCTGCTATCAAGAAATGTGCCTCAGGTCGAGCCGCAGGCCCAGACGGTCTCCCTGCTGAATTCTACAAAACCTTTCACGCTGACTTAGCTCCAGTTTTGAAACTTTATTTTTCTGCTCTGGCCGAGGAGGGTTCTCCTTCTGGGTCCTTTTCAATGGCAAATGTAGTAGTTTTTGAGAAAGAGGGGAGAGACCCGCAACTAACAGCTAATTATCGTCCAATTTCCCTCCTAAACGCGGACTATAAAATATTTGCCACCATTCTCTCTACCCGGCTCTCTGATAGGATGCCTACCTTAATACACCCAGATCAATGCGGTTTCATTCCTGGTAGATCAACTGCTGACAATGCTCGGACTCTATGCCATGTCCTGACTACCGCAGTTAATCTTGATCGCCCATTTGTTGGCCTCTCACTTGATGCCGAGAAGGCCTTTGATCGCTTAGAGTGGCCCTTCCTATTTGCAGTCCTCCGCTGGTACGGATTCGGGGAAGGTTTTTCTCCGTTGTCTTCGCACCATGTACGCACAGCCTACAGCCAGTATATGTGCCAATGCTTTAAAGTCTCAGCCTTTTCCTCTTCAACGCGGCACTCGCCAGGGATGCCCACTGTCTCCACTTCTCTTCGATCTTGCACTCGAACCCTTGGCTTTACTAATCCGGCAATCGGAGGAGATTCATGGAGTCCCCTTCACCCATAGGGAAATCAAAATTTCAGCGTATGCTGATGACCTTATGCTTTTTGTCTCTCTAGACTCAGTGCCGGCTGTCCTAGAGCAAATTGGTAAATACTCACAACTGTCCGGTTATAAGATAAATTGGACCAAGTCGGTAGCCTTTCCATTAAATCCTTTGCTTCATCAGGCTGATATGCAATCCTTCCCCTTTTTATGGCAACCTCGCATGGTCAAATACCTTGGGGTTCACTATTGTTCTCCTTTGGAAGACACTATCTCCTTCAATGCCAAAGACTTAACCTCTAAAGTCCGGGCGCTTACTCATCGCTGGACTCCTTTAACACTTACCTGGTGGGGTCGATTAGAAACCATAAAAATGATGATTGTTCCGAAAGTGAATTATATCTTAGAAATGTTGCCCTGTCTTTTACCTCGACGTATATACAAAGATATAGAGGGCCTTCTGACTAGATACTTGTGGCAAAACAAGACACCTAGGATAGCGAAACATAAGCTGCAAGCAGATAAGGAAAATGGGGGTGTCAGATTCCCTGATTTCCTGAAGTATCATCAATCTTTTCTTCTCAAACAAGGCGCTCGTTGGCTAGAAGATCCAGTACCGAGTAGACCTGTGTGGCTAGACATAGAAGAGGACCTTTGCAAACCGATTCCTCTTACTTTTCTTCCTGGTATGACTCTCCCATCAGACTCCCACTTTCCACCAATGCTTTTAGACACCTTAGGTGCCTTTAATAATCTTATGCAATCTTTAGACTCCCGACTCTGTCCGTTAGACAAGCTCCCACTTTGGTACAATACTCGATTTCGAATACAAAATAAGCCGATG
Source organism: Ichthyophis bannanicus (assembly GCA_033557465.1). Taxonomy (NCBI): domain Eukaryota; kingdom Metazoa; phylum Chordata; class Amphibia; order Gymnophiona; family Ichthyophiidae; genus Ichthyophis; species Ichthyophis bannanicus. The sequence goes on from CM066035.1 coordinate 26,807,256, forward strand.
GCGTGGAGCCCCTGGCACACTAGGGGCATTTGGATTCCTAGTCAGTTGTTCCTTGAAGGTCGCTGGAAAACTTTTAGTGAATTGCAAATTGAATTTGGTCTCCCAGCGAAACACTACTTTCAGTTGGTGCAACTTCAGCATTGCCTTCGGAGTGCTAAGGTGCTCCCGCCATCGGCCTCCCCTACACAAGGTTGGTTGGAGACTATCCGATCTATCGGTAGTTCACCGGGTGTAGCATCCAATTTTTACAAAACCTTATGTAATGCTATAACGAGAGATACCCCTATAGCGCAGAAAGCATGGGAGAGAGAATTGCATGTGACTTTGACCCCGGAGCAATGGAGCCTTGTCTGGAGTAGAGTGACACGGGTCTCCCGATCCGCCTCACTCACTCAGACACTCTTCTTTCTAGCCCACCGGTGTTTTTACACTCCTGACAGATTAGCCAAATGGAACACTACTCAGGGCAATAGTTGTTGGACATGTCATGCGGCCATTGGTTCACTACCTCATGTTATGTATGAATGTCCCGCACTACAGTATTACTGGCGTCGGGTCTGGGGTCGTATCCAGTCTATTTTGCACTTTCAAGAGCCCCTTTCTTGGAGGATAGTGGGACTTCGCTCAGCTGCGGGGATCCCCTCTCTTCCAAAAACGGCTTACTTCCTTTTGGACTTTATGCTTGGCATTGCTATTTCCCTAATTACGAAATACTGGAAAAATAGCTCCCATCTGAGCCCCAATGAATGGTGGAATCATGTCTGTCTCTACAGTAAATATGAACAAATACCTCGTATGTTTGCTTCCCCCATTCAGACTCCTCATCATCGGTCTAAATGGAAGATGCTCAATGACTATGTACATTCTGCTCAATGCTCTCATCTGACTGTCTAAATTTGTATATATCTTTGTCCCATGATTATTCTGTATCGCAGATCCTCTTTTGATTGTTTTGATGTATAATCACTGTTGTTTGGAAGCGCTCACATGCTGACATAATCAGCTAGAGAAGAAGCGTGGGGGTGGGGGGTAATTGGGTTTACTTTTCTTCATTGTATACTTGTTTTGTCTCCTTTGGTGTGTTGTTTCTTTTGTTTGTTGCAAAATGAAAATAAAAGTTTAAAAAAAAAAAAAAAAAATTATATTAAAGCTATAGAATTACAGGGCTTTGAAGGGACAGAGGAGGCACTGCGGGTTCAACTAGAAAGAGGGAAAGGGAAATCCGTATGCATTGGAGTTATAAACAGACCTCCCTCTCACAGGGAGAAGAAGTGGATGGAGATTTAATAGAAGATATACACAGCATTGCCATGAAAGGGATGTTGACTGACATATCCCTGCTGCGGTGTCATCTAGAAGTAAGGAGATTCTGGATTCTCTACAGGGAGAATTATTCAGGCAACTGGCAATAGAACCCACACATAAAGAAGCCAAACTGACTTGGTGCTTATCAATGGGGAAAGTATTTCTGATGTTATAGTGGGAGATCATCTCGCATCCTGTGATCACCAGATGGTGTGGCTCAGTATTAGGACTAGGACTGATAAAATCCATTCAAAAGCGAGGGACTTAGACTTTAGAAAAACTAACTTTGCCGAGATGGAACAATACCTCAAGGAGTCATTAGTGGGATGGGAACAGCTGGAGGATGTAGAAAAACATTGGGCAAAACTGAAAAGGGATATTTTAAGGGCAACAAACCTTTTTGTTAGAAAGGTAAATTAATGTAAAAGGAAAAGGAGGCTGTAATGGTTCTCAAAAGAAGTAGCTGAAATGGTGAAGAAAAAGAGGGAGACTTTCAAGAAATACAAGAGATCACAGAGAGAGGAAGATGGGCATCTATATTTGGAAAAACTTAGAGGATTTAGCAAAGTAGTCAGGAAAGCAAAGATACAAAAAGAAGAAAAAATAGCCAATGCAATCAAATGGGGGGATAAGACATTTTTTAGATATATTAGTGAGAGGAAGAAGGGCAAAAATGATATTGTTAGACTCAAGGGTGAAGGGGAGGAATACAGTTCTAGTCAACATTATTGGCATCCTTGTATTCAACCCCTCAATGTCCAATATCTCCTAAAAAAAGTGGCCAGTGAAATGGCTTTCGACCATGTATGCACACATATTTGACACATAAAAAGAATCAAATAAAACGACCAATTAAAAAAGGAAATAGTATAAAAACTGGGACATTGCCAGGACATGATTATTCCAATTATCAAAGGGATACAACTATCCTATTAGACTAATTTTTTGTCAGACCTATTGCCATGAAGATAAAACATCTTCTCGTAGCTCATTGTTCCTTTTATTCTTTATATAGGGACACACCCCCAAACATTCCCCAAGGGATATATGAAAAACCTTCAGTTTAACCGATCAGTAAAGAAACTAATATATCAAACTATATTGCACTTAGCTGCCCATAGAAAATCTCTCTCCAATCCGGATAATCAGAGTTTCACAGAGCTCTATCATTCAATCAGCCGTTAGTGCTGTGCTTTGCTAGTAGCCAGTAGCAGGAAAACACCATGGGATTCCACAATGCTGTTCTCAGATGATATTCTCAGCTAGTGCTAGAGTCATTCCATGAAATGCAACACTCATAGTAACCCAATGTTGTGTTTCGGGCTGTAGATCCTCCTAGCCCTTCTTCAAACTTCGTTTGCATTGAATATCCGGGGTCACCGTACAGCCACTCAATGCAGTGGTGATATTCAGATCTGGCAACAAACATTAGGACAACATTTGCTATGCCTCACTTTCACCACTGAAGGATAACCAGACAGTGGCTGAATATAGCCGCTGCATGGTTATCTCCGGGTACTGCCCCTGACGTGCCCCGATGCTAAATGGTTAGCATCGGGGCACGTCAGGGGCAGTATGGGGTTATGAGTGCAGGAGCGGGAAAGTTGCTTCTCGCCCTGTGCTCAGCCCCGACCGGGGAGCTTCCGAAGATGGCTGCAGCTGAAAGGGCTGTCTCCTGCCAGCGGCGCTGCTTTAAAGGAGCCGCTGAGTCCTCCCACAGCCCCGATTGGGCTGGAGTGCAGGAGCGAGAAAGTTGCTTCTCGCCCTGTGCTCAGCCCCGACCGGGGAGCTTCCGAAGATGGCTGCAGTTGAAAGGGCTGTCTCCTGCTGGCGGCGCTGCTTTAAAGGAGCCGCTGAGTCTTCCCACAGCCCCGATTGGGCTGGAGTGCAGGAGCGGGAAAGTTGCTTCTCGCCCTGTGCTCAGCCCCGACCGGGGAGCTTCCGAAGATGGCTGCAGTTGAAAGGATATTGATATCCTGGGTCTTTTTTGGTGAGTATCAATGCACCACCTCCTCTTTTTATATCCTGGGTCCCTTCATAATAATGAAGGTATTCCCACAAGGACAGGGAATACCCCAAGGATCAGCCCTTTCAGCCCTCCTATTTAACTTGTACCTGCAACCGATAACATTGATATCCTGCAACCGATAACATTGATATCCTGGGTCCCTTCATATCCTGGGTCCCTTCATATCCTGGGTCCCTTCTTAATAATGGTTTATGGACCTTTCCTCCAGAAACTTGTCCAAACCTTTTTTAAACCCAGCTACACTACCAGCTTCTACTACATCCTCCGGTAACAAATTCCAGAGTTTGATTACACATTGAGTGAAAAAATATTTTCTTTTATTAGTCTTAAATAGTTTACCCTGTAGCTTCATTGCATGTCCCCTAGTCTTTCTATATTCTGATAATGTAAACAATCGATCTACGTTTACCCGCTCCACTCCGTTCATTAATTTATGGACCTATCATATCTCCCCTCAGCCGTCTCTTTTCCAGGTTAAAGAGCCCTAACCATTTTAGCCTTTCTTCATAGGGGTATCCTTCCATCCCCTTTACCATTTTGGTGGCTCTTCTCTGAACCTTTTCTAATAATGCTATTTCCTTTTTAAGGTCTCCCTAAACATGCACTATATCTGCTACAGCTAGTACAAAATACTGCTGCTAGAATACTAACAGCTAGTGTATACCAACAATACATAACACCAATCCTGAAAAGTCTACACTGGCTTCCAATCTCTCAATGGGCAAAACACAAAGCCATCACTACAACATTCAAAATCCTTCACAACCTCTCAGCTCCCTGTCCCACTGCTCAGATCACAAAAGTATCCACAATGAGACCAAGAAGAGCTACAAACCAGAATCTCCTGATCATCCCTCCACTCAAAACCAAAACCACACAATAGACAAGCAACAAGGCATTTTCACTGTATGCCCCCACAATTTGGAACTCCCTGCCAAAGCCATTAGAGCTGCACTATCAACTAAAGATCTGAATTAACTACTCAAAACACACCTCTTCAGAGAACACTATGGACCTGATGACAATACCTAATTATAGCTGTTTCATACTATCATGATCAGTCAACCAAATCAACCATTCACATTTATCCCTCTCTGTATTATAAATGATTCATCCCCCCATATTTGATCCTCTGCTGAACTATGACTTATTTCCCTCCTCATAGTTAACCCCATATTTATCTCCAAGTTTTTCTTCCTGTTTACTGTAAAACAAATCTGCTGATATTATGTTATGTTGTTCAGTGTAAACCACTTTGGACAAAGGCGGTATAAGAAACCTGTTAAATAAATAAATAAAAACAAAGAAGACATGCAAGAACTGTGGGAGGGGGGAGGGGGTGGGGGGGGAGGGGGGGTTGTTTGTTTACTGGATTAAAATGCACCTGTAAATGTGATTGTACTCCCGGTTGGGGATCAGACTCCACCCCACTAGGAGTTTGTTACTGTTACCGTTTCTTGTTTGTTGACTGTTGTTATTGGTGTGTATTAAGTAAAGTATATAAAAAAAAAATATAATACAATAAGTGAATGCTTAATTTCTATTCATCTACGAGGAATGCCCATCAACACAACTATTCAGGTATATGCCCCAACAACAGCTACAGAAGAGGAAGAAATTGATGAATAAGCTGAAATAGACAGAACATGCAAACAGGATATCCTGATAGTCATGGGTGACTGGAACGCAAAAGCTGGCAACAAAGAAGAAAGCAAAGTGGTTGTAAAATATGGAGCTGGCAGCAGAAATGAAACTGGAGAAAGACTGATAGAATTCTGCAAGACCAACGATCTATTCATCTCAAACACCTTCTTCCATCAACACAAGCGATGACTGTACACATGGACTTCATCCAATGGATTGTACAAAATTAAACTGACTACATCTGTGGAAGTCAACAATGGAAAAGCTCAATAGCATCAAAAAGACAAAACCTGGAGCTGACAGTGGTACAGATCAGCAACTACTAGTATGCAAACTCAAACTAAAGCTGAAAAAGAGCAAGCCACTCATGAATGTAGCAAAATATGATCTTGATAGTATACTACCAGAATTTTAAGACTGCCTGAAAAATCGTTTTGCTGCTTTGGATACAAATAACAGAGCACTAGAAGAGTTATGGAATGGCATCAAGAAAGTTGTGCTGGAAGAAATTGAGTTTTACAAAAGGTGAAAAAGCAAAAACAGCCAAAATAGATGACTGAAGAAACTCTGAAAATTACCAAGAAACACAGAGAAGCTAAAGCCAAAGGAGAAAGAGAGGCAATCACAGAACTCAACAGAGATTTTAAACATGCAACAAGACGAGACAAGGAGTATTACAATGATGCATGCAAGGAAATAGAATCAAAAGATATTAGAGGAAGAACAAGATCAGCTTTCCTAAAGCTATGAGAGTTAAACAGAAAATTCCAGCCTCAAATTGGAATGCTACAAGATGTTCAAGGATCCATGTTGAATGATGCTGAGAAGATCAAGAAAAGGTGGAAAGAAAATAAAGAGTCATTATACTTACTATAAAGATCAAGTGGGCCAACAGCTATTTCAACCTGTACCTTATGATCAGGAACCATTGGTGATGAAAGAAGAAGTCGAAGCAGCACGGAAAGTATTATCATCTGGGATCATGTGACTATTCAGTTGCTAAAGAGAAGAAGTATAAAAAGAATTTCCATGTAAAGGGCTTCACAGCATATGCTAGTCCCCCTTCAACGAACCTTGCTAATTCCAATATTAAGGACAACTGTAAGGACTGCACACAGCATTTTAGGCAGGCCTATGGGGGGTGCTGTGGGTATTTGGAGGGTGATCAGGTTGGAGTTATTATTATGCTAAATTTACTGTTGTATTTTGATCAATTGTTCTGATTAGTAGTTTTGTACAGATCATTGTACAGTATAAAATGTAAATAAATAAATACTTCTACTTATTATTTCTAAAGCACTAACAGGGGTACCTAATGCTGTCCAGACACATATAAGAGACAATTGGATTTTGATACCATGTGGATAGAAACTCCTTCTTCCCTAGAGGACAGGAATTAGGAATAAGCACATGGTAATGAGAAGAAGGAATATAGAAAAAGATAAAATGATGGATCATAGGTATAGGAAGGAGACACATGAATCTGTACACGCAGAAGAAGTCTGCAACTTATGCATGCTCTTTCCACACCTGCCTGTGGCATGTACCACAGTAGTAATGAAATTAGATAGGAAAGCTTTGTAATGTCAATTCCAGGATGTGAGGACGGGTGCAAAATGCTACAGTTGCTGAAAAGATTTGGCTCTATTTTTTAAAGGCATTAGTGATGTCTCACTTAGACTACTGCAATGTACCCTGCCTCTGTGTTTATCAACTACACTATTGCTGCAATTGAGGAGATTTCAAAATGCAGCTGCCCAGATTCTGACTGGTCTTTCTCTTCAAGGTCATATCAGACCAATGATGAAGACTTTGCATTGGCTGCTATTCGTTTACTGAATTACATTTAAGATCTCATATCTTTTAGGGCCATGAATGGGCTAAGCCTGGTATACCTTCCAGAACTTTTTTGTTCCAATCAGCTCAATCAACCCCTTTTGTCACAAGATGAGGGTTTATTAGAATTGTGATCCATGAATCATCTGTTTAAAAGAATACGGTGACATGGAAGCTTCATCTTAGGACCACTTATTTGCAGTTTTGATGTTTCCTTAAAACTTGTGAACTGATATTCAATATCCTGTATGTGGCCAGTTTTGGGTGCTTTTTAAAATCCTTCAGGGAATCTATAACTTTTGTATCACTGTAAAGCTAAAATAATGCGGTTTAAACTTAGAATTGTCTTAGGGTGAATCAAAGGGGTATGTCTGCTAAACCACATTAGGTTTCTCTGCCAATGCAGTGTGTTAGCAGCCAGAACTGTGCAGCAAGCAGCAAACTTCAATGGCATCTGCAGGGTACATATCCAGGGGAATGTCCTGCAGATATTGTGGAGGTCTGGATTTCCCGTGAAGACCTCGCATTATCTTCTTTGGCAGATGCAACAGGAAAAGTCCCACAGTGCCTGCTGTAGCAGGTACCGCAGGTCCCCGTGGTAAATCTGTGGGAGGAATGGCAGCGATTGGTTGCACAGAGCTGTCAGTAGCTCTGTGCCCTGATTACTACCATACTCTCCAACTGCCGAAATCGGGCCTACCCCCTGCCCCCCCACTATACCATCATGCCGACATGCTGCGATCTGCGACACCGATTATATAAAAGATTAAAATGTGTCATCGTCCCCCTTCAGCATCGATCTCGCTGAACAGCTCCCAATCCCATTGGTGGCTGCCCTGGGGGAGATCAGTGTAACCCCTGATCTAAAACAAGTCTTGGCTAGCCAGTCAGGGTAAGACCCCCTCCTCAGTATCCCTTGACCTTTTTCCATTTTATTAAATGCCATAGTGTTCCTTCCTATAATACCTTTTTTCTTTTATAATGGACAATACACCCCATCACAGCTTTTATATATAAAATGTTGTATTCTTTGATTTTTGAAAATGCTATAAACCACTTTCTTAAAATATCACCTAGATGGTTTTGGTTCCAAGACCTCTCCTGTACTCTGATTGTTTTATATTCAGTAAAAGAGCATCATCCAAGAACTCTTGGACATGACTCAGCGCAGTACTTTCTTTTATCTGAATTAATAAAGGTGATATGCAAAACAGGGCAAAAATACTCAAGGTGCAAAAATCAATTTTAAGATATGATCTAAAATCTGCAACAAAAATAATGTTTATATAACCATTTCACATGGTAATAAGATCTACCGAGTTCTCCTTAGTCCCCTTGACATCAGAATCTCTCAAAGGTGGGATCCAATTTGGTTTACCATTTAATGACAGTTAAAAAAATCCCAAAGGACTGGAAATGACATCACTGATGTTACTGAATGTGACTTCGCCCCTTCGATCGAGAGACAGGCAGGCAGGCAACAATTCAGACGGAACAAGATTTGAAAACAGCACACTGACCACATCTTCCCTCACAGAGGGCTCAACACAAAATCCTTATGCTAGAGCCCAGTGCTAAAGGTCTAATTACTACTACTACTACTATTCAGCACTTGTAAAGAGCCATGCACGCAGCGCTGCACAGCTAACCTACAAGAGGTAGCCAACATACAAGAGACAGTCCCTGTCCGTCAGAGTCATGCTCATCGTAGCTTACAATCTAGTTAGAACAGTATATTAGTTAAAACAGTATAGCACATTAGTCAATTCTACGCAGGGTACGGTGTGGTATAGTTTGGTCAGTAGTTTGATTATAAACGATGACGGGGGTTGGGGTAGGATGAGGAAGGAGTCAGGATCTGAATACAATGGTGAAGAGGTGGGTCAAGGAGGGTGCCTGGTGCACAGACGCAGGTAGGCTGTTCCAGGCGTAAGGTGCAGCAAGTTGAAAGGAGTGCAGTTGGGAGTTCGCGGTGCGGGTGAAAGGCATTGATAGAAATAATTTGTTAGCGGAGCGCAGATTTCAAGAGGGGACGTAGGGAGAGATAAGAGGTATTGAGGGGCCATAGAGTGGATGCATTTATGGGTTAGCAGAAGAAGCTTGAATTGGATGCGGAACTGGACAGGGAGCCAGTGAAGCAACTTTAGAAGAGGAGTAATGTGGGCATGGCGAGGTTGGCAGAAGATTAGTCGAGCAGCGTGATTTTGTATAGATTGGAGGGGAAGGAGGTGGCTCACGGGAAGAACAGTGAGGAGTAGGTTGCAGTAATCGAGGCGAGAGGAGATTAAGGAGTGGATAAGCGTTTTGGTAGTGTTTTCAGAGAGGAAGGGGCGGATTTTGCTGATGTTGTAGAGAAAGAAGCAGCAGGTCTTAGCTACAAGCTGGATATGAGCAGAAAAGGAGAGAGAGGTGTCAAAGATAACCCCTAGATTGCGGGCCAAGGGAACAGGAAGGATAGTAGATCCATCCACATGGATTGAAAGAGGGAGAAGTGGGGGGGAGGACTTAGGAGGAAAGACAAGGAGTTCAGTTTTGGCCAGGTTCAATTTTAATCGGCGATAAGACATCCAGGCAGCGATGTCCAAAAGACAGGTAGAGATCTTGGACTGGGTTTCCAGAGAAATATCAGGTGTAGAGAGGTCGATTTGGGAGTCATCGGCATAGAGATGGTACTGAAAGCCATGGGAGGAGATAAGCGCGCCAAGGCCTTGGGTATAGAGAGAGAAGAGGAGAGGGCCAAGACAGATCCCTGGGGTATACCTACATGGAGTGGGGTAGGGGAGGAGGAGGAGCTACCAGAGCATATACTGAATGAGCGATGGGAGAGGTAGGAGGAGAACCAGGATAGTACGGAATCCTTGAAGCCAAGCGAGGAGAGGGTGATGAGGAGAAGGTCATGGTCAACGGTGTCAAAGGCAGCAGAAAGGTCAAAAAGGATGAGGATGGATTAGAGGCTCTTGGATTTAGCCAGGAACAGGTCATTAGTGACTTTTGTGAGTGCTGTTTCAGTGGAGTGTACAGGACGGAAGCTGGATTGAAGTGGGTCCAGGAGGGCCTGGGAGGTGAGAAAGTTGAGGCAGTGATGGTGGACTGCTCGTTTTAATAGTTTGGATATGAAGGGAAGGAGGGAGATGGGTCGGTAGTTAGAAGGGCATGTGGGATCAAGTGAGGGTTTCTTGAGGAGGGGTGTGACAACAGCATGTTTGAAGTTAGCGGGGACAGTTGCAGTGGAGAGTGAAAGGTTGAGGATATGAGTGATGGAGGGGACAATGGTGAGGGAGATGGAATGTAGGAGATGGGTGGGGATAGGGTCTGAAGAATAGGCGGTAGGTTTGGAAGAGGAAAGAAGGAGTGTGGTTTCTTCTTCAGAGATCAGAGGGAAGGAGGAGAGGGTGGCAGGGGGAGTATGGATGGGGGAGGAGAAATGGGGAGGAGGGGTGTAGATGAGGGGGTAGGGAATTGGAGGGTAATTTTGAGGATTTTGTCGTGGAAGTAGTCGGCTAGGGTTTGGGCAGAAAGGGAGGGCGGGATCGGGGGCGGGGGACCTTGAGGAGAGAATTGCGGGTGTTAAAAGTGACAGCGAGGATCAGAGGCAAGGGAATTAATCAGATGGATGTAGTAATCTTGTTTGGCAAGTGCTAAGGCTGACTGGAAGGAGTCAAGCATGAATTTGAAGTGTAGAAGATCTTCTGGGGAGCAGGATTTGGACCAGGCTCGTTCGGCAGAACGGGCGCAGATGCATAAGTAACGGATTGTGGGTGAAAGTCAGGGTTGGGGAGTAGATCATTTGACAGGACGTGGGGTGGGAGGGGCAAGAGTGTCAAGGGCTGAGGATAGTGTAGTATTGTATGAGGATAATGCCTCGTCAACGGACTCGGAGGATAAAATGGAGGAAAGAGAAGGAGAAATGGTGGAGGAGAGAGTCAGGGGATCAATATTATGAAGATTTCTAAATAGGTCGGACGAGACAGGATGAGGTTGGGATGGCGGGAGCTGAAGAGTAAATGTTAAGAGGTGATGGTCAGATAAGGGAAGGACTGATTTGCGGAAGTTTGAGGGAGAGGAATTGGAGAAGAGTATTAGATCAAGGCAGTGGCCGTGTAGGTGTGTGGGGGCAGTGGAGCAAAGTTGGAGGTCAAACGAGGAGGTAAGAGCGAGGAACTTTGAGGCATGAGGGTCAGAGGGGTTGTCGATGTGAATGTCGAAATCGCCAAGAATAAGAGTGGGGGAGGGGAATCCATAAAGGCAGAGAGCCAGGAGTCGAAGTCGGTGAGGAAGGTTGATTTGGAGTTGTCGGGTGGGCGATAAATGACAGCTACTCGGAGGGGAAGTGGTGTGAGAAGGCAAATGGAGTGGACTTCGAAGGAGAGGGGGGGAGTGTGATTGGGTTGGCAGGAGGGGTTGGAAATGGCAAGAGGGAGAGAGTAGGAGGCCAACGCCACCACCGCGACCAGTAGATCGAGGTGTATGGGAGAAGTGGTAGCCCCCATAGCAGAGAGAGGCAATGGATGGGGTGTCATCTGGAGGGAGCCAGGTCTCGGTCAGGGCAAGAAAGTGTAGGGCATTAGAGATGAAAAGATCGTGAATAAAAGAGGTTATTTAATGACTGTGCATGCGTTCCATAGGGCGCAAGTAAACGGGAGAGCGGAGGGGGGGGGAGAGGGATATGGGTAAGGTTGGATAAGTTACGTGTGGATTTCTTATCAGAATAGCGTGGGGGTCTATTTCTAGGGTAGTATCGAGCTTTCGAGGGAGTAGGGTGTGGGTGGGTATGATTGGGTGTATGTGCTCCACAGGAGGGATATGAGGGGGGGGGGGAATGAGTGATAAATTGATGGTATCAGGTAGGTTATGTGAGGGATTATTTTTGGGGGTATGGTTGGAGTTGATACCTATGGGTGAGTGATTGTGGGATGCCTGGGAGAGGGCGGAAGGAGGGAGGAGCGGGATGTGGATGAGATTAGATAGGGTATATGAGGAACTTTGTTTAGAGTGGGAGAGAAATCGGGGGGGGGGAGGCGGGGTTGGGGTTGATATTACCTGATGAGAGATGGAGAATGAGTATTAGAGAGCGAGGTAAAGTGAAGATGGTACAGCGGAAGTGAGGGTGGGGTTGCCTTAAAGAGAGGGGGGCAGGTTGAATGCAGGGGATGGTATGAAGAATCTCAAGAGCAGGTGCTAGGCTAGGGGGCAGAATGGAGGGAGAAGTGAGTAGAGAAGGAGGCTGGATGAGTGCGGGGATGATGTGGAGAGGCTCAAGAGCAGATGCTAGGCTAGGGGGGAGAGTGGAGGGAGAAGTGAGGAAGGTAGGGGGAGGGTAGCGGGGAGAGGAGGGAGGGTGTTGATAGGAGGGGAGGCAGTTGGGGAGGATGAAGGATAGAAGGACAATAAGATATGGGGCCATGGTAGTGGGCGGCAAAGTCTGAGCAAACAATGGGTAGCAGTTCTATGCAACACTGGGTAGCAGTTCTAAGCAACAAGGAATAGCAGTTCTAAGCAACAATGGATAGCAGTTCTATGCAACAATAGGTAGCAATTCTATGCAGGCAACGGGTAGCAGTTCTATGCGACAATGGGTAGCAGTTCTACACAACACTGGATAGCAGTTCTATGCAACACTGGGTAGCAGTTCTTTTTTTTTTTTTAAACTTTTATTTTCATTTTGCAACAAACAAAAGAAACAACACACCAAAGGAGACAAAACAAGTATACAATAAAGAAAAGTAAACCCAATTACCCCCCACCCCCACGCTTCTTCTCTAGCTGATTATGTCAGCATGTGAGCGCTTCCAAACAACAGTGATTATACATCAAAACAATCAAAAGAGGATCTGCGATACAGAATAATCATGGGACAAAGATATATACAAATTTAGACAGTCAGATGAGAGCATTGAGCAGAATGTACATAGTCATTGAGCATCTTCCATTTAGACCGATGATGAGGAGTCTGAATGGGGGAAGCAAACATACGAGGTATTTGTTCATATTTACTGTAGAGACAGACATGATTCCACCATTCATTGGGGCTCAGCTGAGAGCTATTTTTCCAGTATTTCGTGATTAGGGAAATAGCAATGCCAAGCATAAAGTCCAAAAGGAAGTAAGCCGTTTTTGGAAGAGAGGGGATCCCCGCAGCTGAGCGAAGTCCCACTATCCTCCAAGAAAGGGGCTCTTGAAAGTGCAAAATAGACTGGATACGACCCAGACCCGACGCCAGTAATACTGTAGTGCGGGGCATTCATACATAACATGAGGTAGTGAACCAATGGCCGCATGGCATGTCCAACAACTATTGCCCTGAGTAGTGTTCCATTTGGCTAATCTGTCAGGAGTGTAAAAACACCGGTGGGCTAGAAAGAAGAGTGTCTGAGTGAGTGAGGCGGATCGGGAGACCCGTGTCACTCTACTCCAGACAAGGCTCCATTGCTCCGGGGTCAAAGTCACATGCAATTCTCTCTCCCATGCTTTCTGCGCTATAGGGGTATCTCTAGTTATAGCATTACATAAGGTTTTGTAAAAACTGGATGCTACACCCGGTGAACTACCGATAGATCGGATAGTCTCCAACCAACCTTGTGTAGGGGAGGCCGATGGCGGGAGCACCTTAGCACTCCGAAGGCAATGCTGAAGTTGTACCAACTGAAAATAGTGTTTCGCTGGGAGACCAAATTCAATTTGCAATTCACTAAAAGTTTTCCAGCGACCTTCATGGAACAACTGACTAGGGATCCAAATGCCCCTAGTGTACCAGGGGCTCCACGCCATCGGCTTATTTTGTATTCGAAATCGAGTGTTATACCAAAGTGGGAGCTTGTCTAACGGACAGAGTCGGGAGTCTAAAGAGTGCATAAGATTATTAAAGGCACCTAAGGTGTCTAAAAGCATTGGTGGAAAGTGGGAGTCTGATGGGAGAGTCATACCAGGGAGAAAAGTAAGAGGAATCGGTTTGCAAAGGTCCTCTTCTATGTCTAGCCACACAGGTCTACTCGGTACTGGATCTTCCAGCCAGCGAGCGCCTTGTTTGAGAAGAAAAGATTGATGATACTTCAGGAAATCAGGGAATCTGACACCCCCATTTTCCTTATCTGCTTGCAGCTTATGTTTCGCTATCCTAGGTGTCTTGTTTTGCCACAAGTATCTAGTCAGAAGGCCCTCTATATCTTTATATATACGTCGAGGGAAGAGACAGGGCAACATTTCTAAGATATAATTCACTTTCGGAACAATCATCATTTTTATGGTTTCTAATCGACCCCACCAGGTAAGTGTTAAAGGAGTCCAGCGGTGAGTAAGCGCCCGGACTTTAGAGGTTAAGTCTTTGGCATTGAAGGAGATAGTGTCTTCCAAAGGAGAACAATAGTGAACCCCAAGGTATTTAACCATGCGAGGTTGCCATAAAAAGGGGAAGGGTTGCATATCTGCCTGATGAAGCAAAGGATTTAATGGAAAGGCTACCGACTTGGTCCAATTTATCTTATAACCGGACAGTTGTGAGTATTTACCAATTTGCTCTAGGACAGCCGGTACTGAGTCTATAGAGACAAAAAGCATAAGGTCATCAGCATACGCTGAAATTTTGATTTCCCTATGGGTGAAGGGGACTCCATGAATCTCCTCCGATTGCCGGATTAGTAAAGCCAAGGGTTCAAGTGCAAGATCGAAGAGAAGTGGAGACAGTGGGCATCCCTGGCGAGTGCCGCGTTGAAGGGGAAAAGGCTGAGACTTTAAAGCATTGGCACATATACTGGCTGTAGGCTGTGCGTACATGGTGCGAAGACAACGGAGAAAACCTTCCCCGAATCCGTACCAGCGGAGGACTGCAAACAGGAAGGGCCACTCTAAGCGATCAAAGGCCTTCTCAGCATCAAGTGAGAGGCCAACAAATGGGCGATCAAGATTAACTGCGGTAGTCAGTACATGGCATAGAGTCCGAGCATTGTCGGCAGTTGATCTACCAGGAATGAAACCGCATTGATCTGGGTGTATTAAGGTAGGCATCCTATCCGAGAGCCGGGTAGAGAGAATGGTGGCAAATATTTTATAGTCCGCGTTTAGGAGGGAAATTGGACGATAATTAGCTGTTAGTTGCGGGTCTCTCCCCTCTTTCTCAAAAACAACTACATTTGCCATGGAAAAGGACCCAGAAGGAGAACCCTCCTCGGCCAGAGCAGAAAAATAAATTTTCAAAACTGGAGCTAAGTCAGCGTGAAAAGTTTTGTAGAATTCAGCAGGGAGACCGTCTGGGCCTGCGGCTCGACCTGAGGCACATTTCTTGATAGCAGAATGAATTTCTGAGACAGTAAATGGTGTGTCCAAGGCCACTCTATCTTCGTCAGATAGGGTCGGTCTTTGTACCCCTGAAAGTAAGCGTTCAAATACATCTGGCTCAAAATCACATTCAGATTGATAAAGCCGAGTATAAAAATCACGAAAGAGTTCTAAGATTTCGGTATCTTTAGTGACCAAGCCCCCCCCCGACGGATTACGGAGGGCGGTAACACGCTTGGCTTCTTTTTGACCTTTTAGGGCATTTGCTAATAATTTGCCAGCACGATTATTTTCCCGATAATATAGCCCTTGTTGTGATTCGATATTTTTAACAGCAGCAGTGTACAAAAGCTGATTGTATTGAAAACGCAAGCGTTGTAAACGGAGTAAAATACATGGGTCAGTACGGGACGTGAGGAGACGCTCCCCAGCTTGTATCTGCTGCTCTAGAGTCAGTAAATGCTGCTTTCTTTGTTTCCCCTGCCGAATTTGATAGCTAGTTATAGTGGCGCGGATAGATGCTTTAAAACCCTCCCACCAAGCCCAGCTCGCTGTGTCATGGGGTGAGTTAAAATGAAAATAATCTTGGATAGCGGCCTTTATATCAACCTGAAAATCTTTTTGACCCAGTAGGGATCTATCAAAAAACCAAGCTCGGGGAGAATCGTCCCGCGCAGTGACACGTAATGATAAAGATATGGCAGCATGATCTGAAATATGGAGAGGATGAGTCCTAGTCGTGTCTACTTGAGAAATCAGTGCTTTGGAAATGAGAAAGAAATCTATTCTAGATTGGGAGTGATGGGGGGCAGAAAAGAAAGTGAACTCTAAGTCGGAGGGGTGAAGTAGCCTCCATATATCTACCAGCGCAAGATCTTGCATCAGAGCTGTAAGGGTAGCAAGACTCTTGGGTGGACTACTCGTTCTAGGCGGCTGTCTATCTATCAGAGGGTCTAACACTTGATTAAAATCACCACCAAGTATTAATGGAGTATTGGCAGAGGCCTGTGCCAACTGCGCAATACTTGCATAATAAGCAGGGTTGTCCACATTCGGGGCATAAATGCAAATACATGTAAATTCACTATCTCCAACCTTAAGATGTACGCGGGCCCATCTACCCTCCTTGTCAGCGCTAGTATCAATTACAGTAGCTTGCAAAGATTTCTTAACCAGAATGGCTACCCCGCACCGTTTGGAAACGGCGGGAGAATAGGCAGCCACCATGTAAGGCTTAACATTGAGTTTCAGTGTTTCAGCAGAGTTTAAGTGCGTTTCCTGAAGAAACGCTAAATCAGCATGCTCATGGCTAAGATAGCTAAGGATTTTCTTTCTCTTGATTGGACTATTAATGCCCTTTACGTTGAGTGATAAGATTTTACATAAAGCCATTCAGACAAGTTAAAAATTCTGAGCATGATAGCGCACATAATTTCACAATGTCCCTCATATTGACTGTATCTGGCTGTACATATGGCATAAAAGAAAATAAGCTTAGATAATACAATGAAGCGCCCCACCTGCAAAAAGAAACACCGCAGCGCGGTAGAGAAGAAGCAGAACCCCAAAAATTACTGGCGACCATGTGTCTGCGGGGAGAAGCCCCGGAGAAGGCCGAAATTGAAAAAACACATAACCTGTAGGACTGTGCGTGCTCCGAATCCGACCGAGGCACACATCATGGAGGGATAGGAGACCACATAACAAAAGTCATAGAAAGAAAGAAAGAAAGTCCAGGCAGTCTCTGTACTGAACTATGACCGCCGCATCGGGCCCTTCAAAATGGCGGACAGAGCCGGCAAATAAAAGTCCAAGTCGTTGGATCAGCGCATCTGCTCTGCTTCTTTGGAGTCTAAAAATGTTGATAGTAGATCAGGATCTTCGAATGTCCTGGTTTGATTGTGGAGAGTCACTCGGAGCTTCGCGGGATACAACAGGCCAAAGCGAGCCTGTAGCTGTTGAAGTCGAGGGCGAAAAGCAAGGAGTTTTCTTCCGTCGGTCGACTGTAGGCTTTGCCAGATCAGGGAAGAAGGAGACTTTGTGACCTTCAAATTCCAAATGATGGTTCGCCCGGGCAGCATTTAAAATTTGTTCCACTTGTTGATATCGTAGCAAGCGAAAGATAATAGGCCGGGGGGTCGTTCGGTTGAGCGCCATGTGGGTAGGAACACGGTGTGCTCGATCGATTTCCAGTTCTTTATGAAAGGTGATCTTCAGCAAGGAGGGAAGAGTTTTGAGCAGGAATTCTCTCATATCTCCCGCTTCCACACCCTCCGGTATTCCAATGAGCCTCACATTGTTGCGACGGGCTCGATTATTGCTATCTTCTAACTCCTTTTGAAGATTCTGTATCTGGCGCTCAGCCTTGTCCAGTGTGCCCAAGCGCACCGCGTGCGAGTCGAGGACCCCCGCCATATTGTCCTGCCGTAATGAGAGACCTTCAAGTCGGTCCTGGAGCACTCCAAAGTCTTCTCGCATGGCTCTAAGCGCTTCTCCATTGGACTGCACCAATTCCTTCACGCCGCGTATTTCCTCTAGAATCTCCAGGTGCATTTCGGGGTTCTCCCGAAATGGAACCATCTTCTGTGGGGAGGACACCTCTGTTTTGGAGCGTTTTCCGTGAGAAGAAGAAGGAGACCCGAAGTCCAAGCGCGCTGGTTTATGGGCCGCCATCCCCCCCGAGGTACCCCGGTCAGCCCGGAGCGAAATAGTAAGTTTGTATAGGTATTATGTCAGGATTCTAAGTAGGCCTCTCGGGAGCTTCAACGCGAAGCGTCTTACCCGCTGGACATCAGGCTCTGCCCCCCACTGGGTAGCAGTTCTATGCAACAATGGGTACCAGATCTAAGTAGGTCAGAGGAGACAGTTCTGTGCAGTTCTGTGCAAATACTGGTTAGCAGTTCTATACAGGCAGTGGGTAACAGTTCTAGGCAGACAATGGGTGGCAGTTCAATGCAGGCGGTAGGTAACAGTTCTAGGCAGACAATGGGTAGCAGTTCAATGCAAACAATGGTTAGCTGCTCTATGCAGGCAGTAGGTAACAGTTCTAGGCAGGCAGTGGGTAGCAGTTCAGTGCAGGGAGTAGATAGCAGTTCAATGCAGACAATGGGTAGCAGTTCAATGCAGACAATGGGTAGCAGTTCAAAGCAGGCAGTAGGTAACAGTTCTAGGCAGACAATGGGTAGCAGTTAAATGCAGACAATGGTTAGCAGCTCTATGCAGGCAGTAGGTAACAGTACTAAGTAAACAATGGGTAGCAAGTTCTAGGCGGGTAAAGGAAGGGAAGATCAATGTCAGCTGTGGGCAACAAGTCAAGGAAAGTTACTTGAAGGTAAGGTGGTGTTGGCGAGATGGTTGAGGTCAGGAGGCGAAGTGTGGAGGAGCGATCGTGCCTACTCGGTTCCAGGGCTGGTTCCAGGCAGCTATGGTGATTAGGAGGAGCAGGGTCCCTGGCTCACACCAGAGCGCTCAGAGGCCCGCGACTAAGGGTCACGCTAAAGGGTCCTCTGGCGAGGCCCTCGGGTGTGGGCATGCCTGA
Source organism: Ichthyophis bannanicus (assembly GCA_033557465.1). Lineage (NCBI taxonomy): Eukaryota > Metazoa > Chordata > Amphibia > Gymnophiona > Ichthyophiidae > Ichthyophis > Ichthyophis bannanicus. The sequence continues at coordinate 26,825,879 of CM066035.1, forward strand.
TGGAGCACGCCACTTTTAAAGGGCTGCTTACCCTTTGATCTTTCGTTGGCGGCGTGCTCTGGGTCTCCCGATGGAGCACGCCACTTTTAAAGGGTCGCTCGCCCTTTGATCTTTCATTGGCGATGTGCTCTGGTTCTCCCAATGGAGCACGCCACTTTTAAAGGGCCGCTTTCCCTTTGATCTTTTGTTGGCGTCTAATGCATGGTTTCATAATGCAAGTGTAGCACAGATGTTTTACACAGCGATGCTGTAAGCAAACAGCATACACATGAGCTAAGCACAAAATGTCTGCGCTAAAGAAGGAGAGCAAGCCAAACAGATGCGCACAGGGGTCTATGCATAAAAAAAAACAGTTTAGCACTTGTGCTCATACGTTGAATTCCTACCTGATGCATAAGCAGCCATATTATTCTGCGCAAAGGTTCTTCTGAGAATAATATTAGCATTCTTCTGCGCAGAATAATATGGCTGCTTATGCTCCAGAGAACATTCCAGCACATGCACATAACATTGTTCCAGCGTTCTTTACCTGCCATTGTTTTTTCAGTACACTCTTCAGCAAAGCCAGAAGTTGCAGGTCCTGTATGCCGAAGAAGTGGGAATAAATTCTTCACCAGCACTGACCACAGATGATGGGCTAACTCTTAGCGCCTTAGACCTAGTGTTAACAGCTCAGTGTTGAGCTCAGCCTTCTGGTCTTCAGTGCACTTCTCTGTATCCGCGCTGCATCACAAATTGTTTCACTACCATCCATTTGAAGGGATTTTAATGCATGGTGCGCTGACATTAGCGCAGGCATTTGCACATTGATTAGACTTGTGTTCGATTCCTTCCTGTATTCTGTGCTCAGACTAGCACAGAAAATTCTGCACAATCACTAATGGCAGATCACTTTGCTGCATCAACTTGCCAGTGCCTTATAAGCTCACTGAATAGCCCATTGGGTTAGTGGGAGGAATTTTGCAGAACTGGAAATTAAATTATTATTAGAGTTAGCAAATGCCCCCCAATCAGGCTGTCATTGCAAGCATCAGATCACACCGTTGGGGGGGGGGGGGACTGAAAATGAACACTTCACACTGATGGGTCCTCTTTAACAGAAAGCCCTGGCAGCTTGGGAATTTGCTTCCTTTTCATAAGATCACAACTGCAGTGGAAGATGAAACCCCTCACTGACCCCGACCTAGTGCCTTGTTTTTGGAAAATTACCACTAGCTCCAACATGAGTGAATTTTTCAAGTGCTGTCCATGACCAGTAATGTTACTAATATACTAATGGTCAAAATGGAAATAATGAGAAAAACATGTTGCATGATTATTAACAGGAAACATAATTCCCAATGGACTGTCCTCAAACAGTCCACTAGGGGTTACATTTAACAAATCAAGTGCAAGTGTCAAGGGGAAGTCAGCCATCAAACTTAACATATGAAGCATAGATTTCATTGTAATTTGTTAAAAAAGACACCATTATCCTTAGCTCATTTTGCACTGATCAGAAAAGGGAGAGTAGTTCCTGAAAGCTAATTCAAGAAAACAGCATCATCTATAATCTGTTTCTTAATCTGTGTTTCTATGTGCTCTGCTTTCAGGATTTTGTTTATTGAAATATTTGTGCATTACAATACTTGCTATGAACTCTTACATTCTGTGATAGCTTTTTTTTTTTTATTTGGACCCTATGGGGAATAGCGGGGATGTATGTCCCAATTGGATGTACAATCCCGCTATTCACAGGGAGCGTATTCCATCTCCCTCGCTCCCTGCATGCACAGAGGGCTTGTGCATGGAGCCCTGGATGGGGCGGGAGGGAGGGCCAGGGGCAGAGTGTGGGTGGAGCAGGGGCGGGCTGACTCATCCAGACATACAGGGCCTATTCTGCTCACAGCCCTGTATGTCCGGCAGTGGGGAGATGTATGTGGGACTTAGTCCACCTTGGAGGTGGAGTAAGTCCCATCTGGGGGAGTGATCCAGCCAGGCAGCCCCCACCAGACCTATGGGACAGCGGCAGGTGGGCCCTCGCCACCTAATCCCAGCCCCAACTGACTCTGTCAAATGTTGGGCAGCAGGAAAAAGTGCCTTTGTTCGCTGGTGGGTTGTGCAAGCTCCTGCTGTATATCCCAGTGCCATGGCGATGGGACACCATGGCACTGGTACACAGGCAGGAGCACTGAGTGAGGGAGATGGGCAGGCACTTGGACATCAGCCATGATTCTTCAACCGCGGGAATGTTTAGCTCCCACAGTTGCAGAATTGGGTATATCTCAGGCCTGTACATTTGCTGCATGCCCGGACGGCCCAGACGTACAGAGATCAGAATTGACTTCCACCTGTCCAGTTCTCATTGCACGGAGACTGTACTGGTCTCTCTGCTTGACTCTACACCAGAATTTGGACAAAGGCTGGGTTTCCTTTGGTTTTTCTTGATTTCTCCAGGGTCTACTGGATAGGTAAAAAAAACCTGGATCCAGTTGTGTATTCCTTGCTTCTAGTCTTTTTCTTAAATTAAATTTCAAAATTACATGATTTCAAATCAATCAAAAGGAAATAAGATTCACATATTTCACTTATCAGAATAGCTTAAAGTACCCAAACCAAGAAAAAAGTAGTAAAGAAATAACACCATAGTGAATTTCAACAACCATCGCTTGGGGGTTGGGGGGTAAAAGAATAGCTCATAAAACTGTGAGGCTAAACACAAGCTGCATTATTCATTTCGCAGATTAGTGGGCTGCTTTATATGCATTTGCATATTTTGCATTTCATTAATTAATGTGTGTTCTGCTAAAAAAATTCATATATTAAGGGCAAATAATGTGATTTTGTCCTTAATGTGCATTATTTAGCAAAAAATGTTTATTATTCCTTTAACACATGAGAGTAAGTACTGGACCCAATATTCACTAAGGTGGATAGCAAGCAGAAAACTGGATAAGAAATTAAATCTGCACAGAAATGAGCTTGAATCTTCAATCAGGAATCATAAATCTGAATAGTGTTTGAATATACCTGGATAGGTGTCTGGTGAAAGCATTGCATAAATGCTGTTAGGCAGCTAATGAATGGCTAGCCAAATTCAAACTATCCACAGAAAGGGCCATGTGGCAGCACAACACTGAATATTGTTAGATAAAGGCCCAGTAACTAGATTGTAAAACAATACCCGCAGAAATGGTCATGCAATGACACAATACTGAATATTGCTGGATAAAAGTTCAATGACTGAATTGTGGAATAGCATCAGCGGAAAATACCATGCAATGGTGCAGCAATGGATATCACTAACGGATTGTGGGACATCAGTATCATAGAGCCATGGACAAAGCAGGAATGAACTGGAAAATGATCAGTAAGGTGACGAGATATAATAGATAGCAGGACATTTACTCAGAGAGAGAAGATGGCACCTGATTGGTTTGTTGTGTGGCTCCCTCTCTGGCTGGGGCTATCACTCAAGCAAAATGGCATACCATTGGCAGCAGGCCATCCTTACTGATGAAGAGGCAGAGATGTTGGTCTACCTGATTGAGGTGGAAAGGTGTCCTTTACCCATGGGGGCACAAGAGGTCTAACCTGCAATTATCCTAGCAAAACTAGAGAGGAAGGCATGTGGCTATCCAGGGCAGGCCATACATTAGGCATGACCAGGCTGTTGCTTAGAATGGAAGGCAATTGAGGGGGGGGGAGAGCAAAAAGCATCAGCATTAATGACATAACCTAGGACCAAGACAGACATTCTATTCAAAGAGCCATCAGCACATCCAAGCACCTGTAGAGTTCTAGCAAAGTTGTATCTCTGATACCATGAAACCCCTGTAGGCCAACAGTGCAAAATTATAGGATAATAGTTGGAAGGGTGGTGCACAGATCAGGTGTAGAGACATTAGAGACATATGATTGGTAGATGGCTTTTTTTTAAGCGCCTTCAGGTCAATGCTGACTTCTGGTTATCCAGCAGTCCCCAGGGTTTTTTTGGAAAATTATCACCAGAAGTAGATTGCCGGGCTTTTGCTTCTAAGGCAATGGAGGGTAAAATGACTTGCCCACGGTCACAAGGAGTGCTAGTAGGAATCAAATCCAGATTGCTTGGGTAGTAGGTTATTGTTCTAATTACTAAACTACTCCACAGCACATGGTATGCAAGGTCACAATTGCAGTCCAGCAATATGTTTTGGCTAGTGATGTGTGGTGCTATCCAGCTACCTGACAAATAGCAATGACATATCCTATGTCAGTCCTCATCATGGTCAATCTGAAAAGGACACAGGAAAACCCTCCCTTATTGCAAATAAGGGCTAGTCTCTCTTTGAATTTCAGCACCCTGGATTGGGGGGGGGGGGGGCAGTTGACCTCAAAATGGAGCCAATGTGCTTCACAGTAGCCTACATCTAGCCAACCAGTCCACAACTGTTTCATGCAAGGCTGGTGCCATTAGCCTCTGTTCCCTGAGTGTTCCAGTGAATTTAATGACATGTGTTCCACAGACATGCTTCATGTATACCTGTCAGAACATCTGTGTTGCCATGTCTAGTCTAACTGTCAGAGGGATATACCAGGTCCAGGTTGTTCCATTTCTATGAATGTCTGATTGGGCAACTATGATTTGGCCTTGGCTTGGTATATGCTTCAGATAATACCTCTAGATGTGACAACATAGATGATCTGACAAAAGCACATGGCAGGAATATGTCTATGGAGCATGCCATTATATTCACTGGTCAAAAGAATCCCACATAGGGTGTGGCACCATGCTCAAGACCAGACACACTTGGGAACAAGGAAGAGGGGCTAATAGTACCTATCTCACATTACATAGTTAAAGGCTGGCTGGCTGGGGCTAGGGTACTACTGTAAGGCTCAATGGCTCCATCTGGAAGTTGGCTAGTCTCTAACCCAGGGTTCAGCAGTTGGAGGACAGACCATGCCAGCTGTAACAAAAGTTAGAAAGAAAAAAACACATATGTGAATCTGCCACCTACAAATATTCAGGCATCATCTATCAATTTTAGGCATGGTCAGCAGTCACAGAACCTGTAAGGAACACAAATGTTATGACTGGAACAGGTATTAAAATGAAATGCACAGATATGTGACTGCCCATATACCAATGCTAGTTGCAACATGATGAAATATCATGTAAATGACACAGGAACAAAAACAAAATGTGATCAGGTTGACTATACACTCCCAACATCATCCAGCACAGTCCAGCACAGTCACTGAACCAACTCTGCCATGTGCCAAACCTAACATCCTACATCAAAACTAGGCCCAAAAATACCGTGAAACAGAGTGAAACATTTTTTTTTTTGTCGGAATTGCCAGCCCAGTAGAGAGGAACAAACCCTCACACCATTGTGGCGTTTCCTTTTAATCAATTCAATGAATTAAAATCAGTATTCGCTTAACTGAAGGCCAAATGAATTTCCATCCAGTCAGCAATGCAAAAACTCACGACATGGCACGTTTCGGGATAATGTCTGTAGTACCCCTGCATCAGGTCAAGAAACATTGCTCGGCAGCCCAGACGCTGTGCACTAGCAACAAGTGAAGTAGGTGTTCTAACTGGAGTGGCAGTGCAAATGACAGACAACCTCCACTGGGGACAGTAGAGAAGAGGCGACAAGTCTAGGAGGTGGTACAGGAGGATTTTCTCAGTAGACAGACAGTTGGACCTGGTGTCACATATCTACAGGGACCCTGGTGTCAGTGATACTGAAATCAAGTATCCTTGCACTGACACCAACAAGAAATGATGCAGTGCCTCCATACTGAGGTGACACAGGAAGTAGGTAAAGAGTTACACTCACTGGGAAGTGTGTGTGGGACCTGGGTTAAGCCAACATTTGGCAACATGAGGCTGCGTATCTAGCATTGTCTATCTACAATTTGGGTTATTCTTCCCTACATGTCTCACTTTGCACTTTTCCACATTAAATTTCATCTGCCATTTGGATGCCTAGTCTCCCAGTCTTACAAGGTACTCCTGCAGTTTCTCACAATCCACATGAGACTTAAAAACTCTGAATAATTTGGTGTCATCTGCAAATTTAAACATCTCACTTCTTGTTCCCAATTCCAGATCATTTGTAAATATATTAAAAAGCATCAGTCCCAATACATATCTCTGGGGTACTCCAACATTCATCTTCCTCCATTGAGAAAACTGAGCATTTATCTCTACTCTTTTTTCTCAACCAGTTTCTGAGGTGGGATTTTGTCAAACAACTTCTGAAAATCTAAATACATTATGAAGTCTATTCTGTAACGCCTCCCTCCGTCCCCAGCAGAAGCCTCCCCATAGGGACAAGGAGTTTGTATGGAGAGACTTAATCATTCTGGGGGCAGAGCGAGGGCAGGGCATTGGCGGTCCATGACCCCGGACATACACGGCCGATTCTGAGGTCAACCCTGTACATGCAGGGTCGGCAGACTGGACGGAGGATTTATTCCACTTCATATGTTGGAATAAGGCCCCCTGGATGTCGGGGGATGGCAGGCCCAGGCAGCGGTGGAAAGGTGAAGGGTGCACAGGGTTCCACGCAGTCCGATCCTGGCCATGGAAGGCCACATAGGGGGTTGGGCTGCGGGGAAAGGAGAAAGTGGTCAGCGGCTGGGAACCGCAGCTCCTAAATGGAACTGCAGTGCCATGGCAACAGGACGCCATGGCACGGCGGCTCCATTCAGGAGCCTGACTGAGTTAGCTGGGCAGGGGTTTGTATGTGCAGGCTGATCAGAATTGGGTCCCGGACTTCACATACAGGTGCAGACCCCTGATTCCGATCCCACAGGGCACATCTAGCCCCTGCAGGATCGGAATCAGGTCTGCCTCTGTGCATCCCAATTATGATCAGGTGCATAGGGGCCTGGACATACATATTAGAATGTGCCTCCACATCAACTAACTCCCCTTTATGCACATGTTTCATTCACACCTTCAAAAAATGATTGGTGAGGCAAGATTTCCCTTGGCTAAATCCATACTGACTCTGGGGCGTTTACTAAAGCACTTCATGTAATGTGGGCAAACACACAGTTAGCATGTATTTTTACTGCAGCAGAGCCTAGCAGCCATGGTGGATGCAAGAAGTGTGGCCACTGGCAGCTACTACTGTTATACTAGTCACGTCTCTTGCGTAGTTGTAGGGTATGTGTGGCCATAGCACATGTGCACTATGAAGATGCACCCTATGTGCACCTTGCAAGAGAAAGCCACAAATACATTATTAGGGTTGTAGTGGGCTATGGAAACACTACAGACAGTAATAAATGTGCCCCAAGCACACCTACAGGAAAGTAGCAGCTGGTCAGTTCAGAATAGAATGGGGTGACTGGCTGCACAGCTCAGCATTGGGGATAAGTACAAGAGGGCAGGGCATGCAAATCAGAAAAACAAACACATACTGAGTCTGTTCTGAATCCTTAACTGTGGGAGATAGGGTGCAAATGTAACATCTGAAGATGCTGGGGCTTGTGTGGGTTCAATGTCCTCAGTGTACATCATGGGAGACAGGTATATTATCCCCTCTCACACTGAGGTGCCCAGTGTGCTTGTTCATCTAGGCTACAGTGAACACAGTACGAGGCTTCTGATGTGAAGAGGGAAGGGCTTCCCCTCTCAGTCACTCCTCTGAGAGGGCTTGGACAGCACCATGGCCATTGTGAAGTGTGTCTCTCATGTTGGAAGAAGGGGATGCTAGAGCCAAGGGGGTCTGGAGACCAAACACAATCAGAATACATGCTCAGAGTAACCTACACCTCTACCACATGGGTTCCATATAGTCGAGAAGCATCTCCATGCCCCACCATATGGGACACCTATCCTTGTGGCCTGACATCTAAAATAGGGAAGGGATAAAAAGCAGTCCATCCACAGAGGGCACCCTTGTTCCCCCTTACCAGGAAGAGCTCTGGGAGAACACTGCATGGAAGTGGCAAATCCCAAACAGTCTCCAGGCTAAGGAGTGGAGGAGTGGCCTAGTGGTTGGGACGAGGTACTTCAGGCCGGAAGGTCGGGGGTTCAAATCCCACTAGAGGACAGCAACCTTGGGCCGGACAGACTGGGGTTTCTAGTCCCACAGGTGCTCCTTGTGGTCTTGGGCAAGCCACTTAACCCTCCATAGCCCATGTTCCCTGTAAAATAGTTATCTCCAAGTTATAATGCCCTGTTCAATGTAATTTCAGTTTGTTCAATGTAAACCGCACTGATGCAGAATAGCGCGGTATATAAGAGAATGTAAATAAAAAAAAATAAATAAAATAAGCATCCCACCAGAAGAGAGAGGACCACAAAAGCTTCCCAGTTCAATGAAATACCTCCTCCTCTGGATATGGGGCCCAGGAAGTTGATACTGAAAATTGACCTTCAACAAAGCAAATACATGTTCATTGCTATAAATGTTAAGTACCTGCTCAGAGCTTCTAGGCCTCAGTCCTAGTTTTCCTTGATCGGGGTGAGGGTCCATCTGCCCACAGGAACATGGCCATGGCAGTGGCATGGCCCCCCCAGGTACATGTATGCACTGCTATATGCCCCCCCATGCAGGAAAGGTAGGAATCAGATGGCTCCTTTTGATACCACTCTGACTCTGTGGCCAGTACTGGTTGAAGGAGAGAGCACAGTCCCTATATCCTGGCACCTCCTAACCTGATAACTGACTAAAACATTTTTAATATCGGCACCATAGTATGAACCTAAAAAACACCAAAGCTTTTGTCTTCTCAAGGTTGATCTTACATTTCTACATTTGCTTCATTTGGTGGTAAGAAACTCCCTAGGACTATTCTGAAGGTACTGATTAATGCATTAGTCTTTGCTAAACTTTAAGTAAAGAGCAAGCAGAGCAGAAAGATTCAAAATTACCCCTGTCAACTGATCACCATTTTGTTAATATAAAGAAAATGCAACCTCTGAAATGCTTGTATGCAAATGCTAGAAGTAAAAAAATAAGATGGGAGAGCTAGAATATATAGCATTAAATGCATCTCAGAGACCTGGTGGAAGGAAAACAACAAATGGGACACCATAATATCTTGGTACAAATTATATCGCAATGATAGGGTAGATCAAATTGGTGGAGGAATTGCACTATATGTTAGACATGGCATCCTGTCAAACAGGACAAAAGCTTTGCAGGAAACAAAATACACTGCAGAATCTCTGTGGATAGAAATTCCATGTGAAAAGGGGAAGGCAATGGCAGTGGGGGTATACTACCATTTGCCTGGCCAGAAAGAAACAGATGGATGGAAAAATGCTAAAACAAATCAGCGAAGCTAACAAAAATTACAACAAAGTATGAGTAATATAATGAGTGATAGGAACTGAAGCGAATGTGTTGCCATTATGAAGAAGAACACCTTTTATGCTGTCTTTTGACGAATCAATGAACAGCCGCCATTCAGCAGGATCATACTTGAGTTTAAACTTTTCCATCACTCCGTATATATCGTTGCAAAATACCAAATCTTCCTCTTTGCTGAAATACTTCAAAAATTGTGTCTCGCGGTTGCGGTACCAATAAAAAGTTGTTCCTGGTGACAATAGATTTTTCTGTTTAAGCCGAGAACCTAGCAGTTGGGCAGCATCTTTTGGGAGTCCTAAATCCCGGACTAAATCATTCAATTCAGCTTGAGAGAAAAGTTCAGATTTCGGATCTGGTTCAGTTTCAAACTCGGAAGAACTGGACTCAACGGGAAAAGCCATCTGATGAGTCTCATCATGATCAGAAACGTCCACACAAATATGATCCAAAGATTTTGGTGGTTCAGGCGCAGGTACTTTGTTGCTATGAGGCATAGGCCTAATTGCTGAGGGAAGGTTGGGGTAACTTATTACGTTCTTATTTTTTAAGTTGTATCCCTTCACAATGCAAGAGCAAAAATAGCAGTCACTGCTGTGGTCTCTTTGTTCACGCCACATCATAGGTATTCCGAAACGAAATGCTTGTTTTTTACCTTTCATCCATAAGCGTAGATCTTCCTCACATGTCTTGCACACTTTGTGAGGAGCCCACGGTTTGTCTTGATCGCCTAACTTCAAACCGAAATAGGCGAAATATACTTTTTTAATAAATGCAGAAATGTTCCTCTGCTGCTTTTTCACGGTATATTCCCCACAAATAAAACAAAAACTGTCCGGAGAGTTGACGCAACCTCTGGCTCTGTGAGCCATCACAAATACACAGCACTGCAAACTACAACTGTAGTGAACCACTTCGGAATAAAGCTGGATTACGACTGAGCAAACAAAAGGTAATAATGAACTTGCAAGAAACTGAAATTTGACAGGAACGTTCATGTCGCAACCACCGTGTTTGAGCGAGCGAACGAGGCGAGGTGAACAGGAAAGAACATGCGCCAGCGCGAGTACTGGATTTAGCCCCCCGCCTCCCAATTGTCCTGTTAATGTATAAAATGAATACAAAACACTCTAAAATATCATGAGGGAGTGTTTCTAGTTAGTTAACCATTACAACCTCTATTTTGGGCCAAGAAAATAAACTGCAGTCGGCTAAAAAGAAATTATGTGAACATTCCTTATATGGGTAAGAAATCTAATTTTGCAAGAAAACGTGACGTGATGGAACATTTTGGCTATTTTTCCTGGATTCAGCACCCCAAAATCTATAGGAATCAGTTGCAAAACTGGAGGCAGTTTTTTGGTAGTGTACCTGTGTTATTCAAAGTTGTTAAAAAACGAGAGGATTGTGAAAAATTACAAGAGGACCTTGATAAATCGCAGGATTCGGTGTTCAAATGGCAGATGAAATTTAATGTGGACAAGTGCAAAGTTATGCACCTAGGAAAGAACAACCCAAACTATGGTTACATGTTGCAAGGTTCCACATTAGGAACCACCACCCTTGAAAAGGATTTAGGAATCATCATGGATAATACCTTGAAACCCTCTGCCTAGTGTGCAGCAGCAGCAAAGAAAAAAAATAGAATGCTAGCAATCATAAGGAAAGGAATTGAATATAAAACAAAGGATATTATAATGTCTCTGTTTTATTCCATGGTGTGACCGCACCTTGAATATTGTGTACAATTCTAGTTACCATATCTTAAAAAAGATATAGCAGAACTAGAAAAGGTACAGAGAAGAGCGACCAAAATGGCAAAGGGGATGGAAGGATACCCCTATGAGGAAAGGCTTAAAAAGTTAGGACTCTTCAACTTGGAAAAAAAATGGCTGAGGGAAGATACAACAGAGGCATATAAAATGAAGTGGAATGGGTAAATGTAGCTCAGTTGTTTAGTCCTTTAAAAAGCAGAAAGCGTAGGGGACATGCAAGGAAGCTACAATATAGCCCATTTAAACCTAATAGGAAAAAATATTTTTTCACTCAATGCATAATCAAACTCTGCAATTCATTACTGGTGGATATAGTAAAAGTTGTTAGTGTAGCTGGGTTTAAAATGGTTTGGACAAGTTCCTGGAGGAACAGTCCATAAACCATTTTAAGGAGGACCAAGGAAATTCACTGCTTACCCTGGGATATGCAATATGGAATCTGTATACCTTTTGGGAACCTGACAGGTACTTGTGATATGGATTGGCCCCTGTTGGAAACAGGATACTGGGGGCTTGATGGACCTTTGGTCTGACCCAGTATGGCATATCTTATGTTCTTATGTTCTTACATATTTTTAATAATACCTCTTAGTTCAGAGCCTTCATATAAACTAAACAGTCATGAGAGAATTGTGCACTAATAAACAATGATTATATTTTTTTATTTTATCAAATTATGCAGATTTCTTAAAACGTTCTATGCAGAAATTTGAAATTGTGCAGTACTGTGAATTTGTTTTGCACAGAATTCCCCCAGGAGAACTAAAGTATTCTCAGTTTTGAGCAAACTCTAGACTTTGCTAAAATTCTGATACTGATTCAGTGCATCTAATCATTGTTTTTAAGTGCCTTTGTATTTCATTTTATGTGAGTTTTAGCCCTCCTCTTTGCAAAAAAAAAAAGTATTACCTAATTTTAAATCAGAGTAGCTGCTTCAATATTACAACAAAAGACGGGTGAAATCTACTACATTTCATTGAAAGAGAAGTATCTCCCTGCTCCAGTGTTAAAAAAATATATTTGAATTTCCTAATGACAGGAGCTAGGATGACTGTCAACAGCTCCAAAAGTAATGGAAAAAAAATTACTTTTGTTAGATGACACAATTAAAGAAAGCAGCACTTAATAAACAGAGTAATCAGTCTGTCTACATTTACAAACAAGTGCTAGTAGATTCCTTCCTGTCACCTCTTATTCCTGTAATGTTCTCAGGTCATTGACTGCATAAACAGGATGTGTAGCAGCACAGAGGCATATTCAAGTTTCTAATACCTCAGTCCTCACCTTTGACCGCAGTGTACATCCTGCTTAGAACATCTGTTTCACATAAATATAAAAATTGCTTAGGGTAGCTGAGGCAAAGATACTAACAATGGGCCTTGCAGGCTTTTCTATTCTTTTTATCTAAAATAGTAAAATAGCACTAGTAGATATGACTATTGGCTCACCAAATCTTCCTGGTTTTCTTTGCCAACACTGCTTAATTCTGGTTATGACACTTCTTTGCCCACCACCACCTACTGAGGTAAAGATATTTTTCAGTACAAGCTTGACCACCTGCAGGAGGTTGCTCCTTATTCTTTTTGCCCTAAGCAGAGGAATGCAGGTAAGTCAACCTGCCATCCATGCAAGATTATCTGATTATAGTCGAGTAGAGTCCAAAGTCCTACCACTGTCTCCATACACTCCGATGTGGATTACAGCCTCTAGATGCTACAGAGGCAGCCCTTACCAAGGTGTTCAAGGCTCATTATGGCCATGGGCTCATGGCCTTAACATTTTAGATCTATTTTCTTGTTTTTGACACTATTGATCTGTTTCTTACTGACTTTCAAGATTCGGTTCCCTTTTGGTTCCAAATAATTCTCACCCCTCCCAGTGCACTTTCAGCATATCCTCTGGTGGGCTCTCTTCCATCACTACAGCATGATGCAGGGTTCTATCATGGGCCTCTTCTCTCTTAACTCTTGAAAACCTGATCTCCTACCATATCTTTCAATCACAAATTTATGCTGATGAGAATTTGAGAATGAAAATAGTTTACAATCAGCAAAGGTGTACGACAAGGCTGCATACTTTCTCTTTATCTGTTTAATTTATATGCTAAACAAATCATCAGAGAAGCAGGCCTAATGTACATGAAGATAATTGAGGTATAAAAATGGGTGGAAGACTCATCAACAACCTTCGCTATGCTGACAATACCATGTTACTGGCTGGAAGTTTATACCATCTAAAACATTTGCTTACCAAGATCAAGGAACATAGTTTTAAAATGGGCCTGCACCTTAAAATGAAGAAGACAAAGATCCTGACAACTGGAAAAATCAATAATTTCATCATTGATGGAGAGCAAATAGAAATAGGAGGCAACTTTAACTTGCTAGGATCAATCAATAAAGAAATGACAAGCAGTCAAGAAATCCGATGATGCATTGCTCTTGGGAAAAACAGCTATGAAGGACCTAGACAAGATTCTCAACTGCAGAGATTTATCTCTGCATACAAAGATTTGACTTCTCTTAGCCATGGTATTTTCAATAATATCATAGGGATGTGAAAGTTGGACAATAAAGAAGAAAGACAGGAAGAAAATTGATGCCTTCAAATTATGGTGCTGACGAAGAATACCGTGTATACAATGGACTGCCCGAAGAACAAATCAGTCTGTATTAGAGGTGATAAAACCTAAGCTTTCTTTAGAAGCTCAGATTACAAGACTTTGACTTTCCTACTTTGGACATATCATGTAAAGAGAAAGATCATTTGAGAAAGACATCATACTTGGCAAGGTTGAAGGTCAGCGCAAAAGAGAAAAGTCAGCAATGCAATGGATGGATACAATAACAGCAACTATGGATGTCATTCTATTAACAATTCACCACCTGAGTGAAGACCAAACCCAGTTTAGGACAACTGTCTCTAGGGAGTCACCTTGAGTCAGCACCAACTCAACAGGCACTTAAAAAAAATACAATATATATCTTGGGATCAGAAAGTTCACCAAGAATCTAATTCAAATCCCAGCCTGTTTGACTTTTGACACCTGGATGTCCCATTGTCACCTTAAATCAGGGATTCTCAACCCAGTCCTCGGGATACACCTATCCAGTCAGGTTTTCATAATAGCAACAATGAATATGCAGGAGAGTCTTTTGCATAAAATGGAGGTACTGCATGCACATTTATCTCCTGCATATTCATTGTGGTTATCCTAAAAACCTAATTGGATAGGTTTGTCCCGAGGACTGGGTTGAGAATCCCTGCTTTAAACTTAAGATAGTCAAAAAAATTACTTCTCATTTCCAACCACCCAAAAATCACTTTCTGTCCTCCACCCCTTTTTGATCACTATAAACAGTAATACAATCCTCACAAGCCCTTGGCTCACAACCTTATTGTCCCTTTGACTCTAGTTTCTCCTCTGAATTCATCCATAACACTGCTATGATATTTTGTAGCTAATACTGAGAGACAGAACTGCTGCCTAGAGATAAGCAGATGATTTATCTTTATACCCAATATTCTTTATACCCAATATTCACTGTCCATTTAGGTAGGATCACAAAATTGTGGTCCGAAGCACATACATATAATTTATCATTGCAGTTAGAACTGATAACTTGATGAAGTTATCTGGATGGCAGCGGGATATTACCACAAACTAGATAACCTTCCCCATTCCCTTTTACAATGACCCTTGGAGCTGGCCCACTTATAGTATATGTATAAGAATATCTTTTGACCAAACATTAAGATGTTCAGCCAAGCATCATCCATTAGCTGGAGCACATTAAAAGAAAAACACTTATTCTGTTAGCATTAGGTCTAACCATATAAGTGCTCTTGAATATTGTTCTCTTTTCTGCAACATTACTAAAATCCATCCCATCCTATCTGGTGCCAAAATCCTTATCCACTGTCTCATCATCTCCCGCTTAGCTTACTCCAACATTTTCTAGTAATCTGTCACTGAACCATCTTTCTCTATTACAATGAATTCAAAATTCAGTTCTGATATTTATCTCCATTCAATGTCATTGAAACCATTTATCCCTTCTTCTCAAATCAATACATTGGATCCCCCTTTACTTACAACCAAAATTCAAACATCTTATGCCTACAAGAACAGCTTTTCATGAGCTCTCTCCTCGTCATCTCTCTCATCGTTTGTCCCATTCCACTCATTTATTTACTTGATATGCTGTCATTCATTATAAGTATTACACAGTTTACATCAATCTATTCATCAATCTACAAATAGCAATGCAAACATACAGATGGATCTAATATATAGTAAGAAAATAAATCTCTAAAAGAAATTGAATTTCTGGCTCCTATCACAAATTATTATAAGACCCCCTATTACGGCTTATCTAGTAACCTGGGTAGTCCGGAGAGCAGGCCTCTATGAGCAATTACACCTTCCTTTACCTTCAACTCCATCACCTGTAAACAACCTTTCCATACCTAACCCACAAATAACAACACATATAACCGGTGGATAAACATGGTCACAGCTTTATTAACACCCGACACAACCCGAACCAACAGTAACTCATTTACAATGCACATATTTATCTACATCCCCCCCCCTTCCAGATGATGTGCTCCACCAGCCATATTATTATTAGCACAGTAGTGCATCATCCTCACTTCCCCCTCTTCCGCCAACCTCGCCATATTATTAGCAAAGGCTGACCCCCCCCCCCCTTTCCTTAGTCTGGGTGAAGATCCCCCATCGGGATCTTCACCCACCCCACCCCACCCCCTTTGAAAAGCAACACTCCCTTACTTCCTCAGACCAGCCATTAGGCTCCCGCTGTCACAGTGCCCATTGGCTTGGGACCTTGCCCCTCCAGCTGCGACAATCCCTTCATCTCCATAGGCCCTTTCACTGGAGTAGGTGGGTGGGGAAACAGGAGCCGCTGCACATCCCCCTGCCTCCAACAGCAAGAAGAGAACGCCATGTGGAATCCAGGCTTCTCCCCTCAATAAGAGATTCTTCTCAGCCTATGAAATCGCCCTACGCCATGGCAATTTCAAATTCTCAGCAAGACCCCTGTCACTTGGAAACTCCTCCCCTCCCACCGCCAGCCATCTTCTTGAGGCATACAGGAGCTGGGGCACCAGGTTACTCCTCGGCCTCGGGACCACGGCCCAGCGGCCTGCCACAATAACCTGGGTAGCCCGGACAGCAGGCCTCTATGAGCCATTACACCTTCCTTTACCTTCAACCCCATCACCTGTAAATAACCTTTCCATACCTAACCCACAAATGACAACCCACATAACTGGTGGATAAACACGGTCGCAGCGTTATCAACACAACTTGTTACCAGCCCAACCCGAGCCAACAATAACTCATTACAATGCACATATTCATATACAACCCCCCCCCCCTTTTTCTGGATGATGTGCCCTACTAGCCATATTATTAGAAAAGTGGTGCATTCTCCTCCCTCCCCCCTTCCATCAACCTTGCCATATTATTAGCAAAGGTTGGTCCTCCCCTTTCCTTAATTCGGACGAAGATCCCCCACCGGAATCGCCACCCACCCTCCCTTTGAGGAGCAAAGCTCCCTTACTTCCTCGGACGGGCCGTTAGGCCCCCACTGTCACAATGCCTGTTGGCTCAGGACCTCGCCACCAGTGCAAGGTAGTTCTGCTATCCTTGCGCCACCCCCCTCCTTTAGCTAGTTTGCTGCAACTGGTACTGCCCCCCCCCCCCCCTGAGTGACTGTCTCCAAAGCCTCCTGCCAATTGTTCAGCAGGAGGTCTTGCCGTACTGGCAACAAATGGACTCCGCCAGTGTGATATAAACCAGCACAGCCCACGTCTGCCCAGATATCTTGTACTTGCAATCCCCTGATATGTGTAACCCACCACCCAATCTGTCAGTTCACCTTCACCAGCCCACAAGCCCATCTACGCTGAGTCTGGCAGGTTGGTCGAGGAATTATGTCCGACTATATGATAGTCACGCAGGGCAACAATGAGCATA
Source organism: Ichthyophis bannanicus (assembly GCA_033557465.1). Taxonomy (NCBI): domain Eukaryota; kingdom Metazoa; phylum Chordata; class Amphibia; order Gymnophiona; family Ichthyophiidae; genus Ichthyophis; species Ichthyophis bannanicus. Next base: position 26,842,960 of record CM066035.1, read on the forward strand.
TAGTCGAAATGTCCCGTTGCACTGCTCGGATAAGCTGCTTACAAGTACATTCATATAGGTCATTGCCACCCAGGTGTATAAGGAGTCCAGCAGAGCGGCAGCGCTGCAGCCTGGCCTGTCGATGAACCAATGGCAAAAAGTGACACCACCATATTCCTCACTCACCCAGCCATTGAAGTCATAGGCCCACTGGTGCCAACCCCAGATGAGAGCCCAGAGATCACGTAGGAGCTCATTGCCCGGCCCAGTAGACAAAAGAATGGCCAAATATCCACCATTCTTCCTGGTGTGGATAGCCATCTGCAAGAGAATAAATCCGGCTACTATCTGTAAAACATCAAAGCCATTAAATTCCAAATCCCCCCCCCCCCATTTGCCTGCCACCCCTGTCCCTCCCAACTACGTCCGTGTTCTTATGAATTTGCCTGTGGGCGCACGTAACCCACATATGCCCCAGAGCACCACCGGCCTATCTGCTGAATTACTGCATCGCTGAGTCCTGCAGCTGCTGCACTGGGCACCACCCTGATCCGAAAATAATGTAAAGTGAACTGCCGATCATCATATTGTAAGTGACGCAACACCATGCGCAACACAGACGTAAACTGAAACTGTGTCACCGGACACACATCCCAGTGCTGCAGAAGCAGATCTCCCATTGCAGAACACCATGCCAAGTAATCCTGCAAGTTTTGCACTGGACAGGTAGGCAGCCCTACTGCCCTGCTCAGCAGTACCCACTCCCCCCACCTCCTCTGGTCCATCTTAGATCAAGATAAAAAGATCCGTACTTGATCCTGCCCCACCACTTTGTGTTTTTTGTGCAACCCCTCTCACCACTATGCCTACCCTTCTGGAGCACAGAACCAATTCGCTCACTCTGAATGCTCCAAAGAAAGCAAGTAAAAAGGCCACTCAAAAAAACTGTGCTTCGTAAGCTGAGGATGTGACTTCCGGCAGTGCCACCCATATATGCACTAGCAACTCATGGGACACTGGGTGCCTCCAGTCCCATTGTTCCAGTGTCGCCTTCTCCCAGCCCGCAATCATACGCCGGACCAGAAGTGTGGCCCATGGAGTGCCCCAGCCTGTTGCATTACTAAAAAAGGAAAATCCTGCCAAGGATGCCCAGACCACTGATTGTGCCCACCCAGCAGCCTTGGTCCGTACAATAAATAACCCTAATAGCTCATCGGGTACCCTACCCCCTGACCAGCCCAAAACTGACAGCAACTCACCCACCTTCCTATATCATCAAAGGTAAGATATCCAATTTGCTGGTGCCACCAAGGACTGAAATAAGGCAATCACATCATAGTTCCAACTTTCCAGAGATGCTCCTGTGCCACAATTCCACAGACTGGCGCCACCGCCTCCACTCCCGGCATCAGTCTGTGGAATTGTGACTGCTGGAAATGAAATAATGCATCAGCTATTCAGTCCTGGACACCCAGTATGTGACATGCTCTGGCAGTTATGTTAAGCTGCAAGCAATGTAGTACAAATACTCACATCAAAGCCGCCATGCACAGGCACTTAGGAGATTGTCGGTTAATGGTCCGAACTATCGCTGCATTGTCACACCAGAAAACGACTCTCCAGTTTCGTAGCCGATCAGGCAAAACTGCCAAGACTACCATAATAGGGAACAACTCTAAGAAGGCAATTTTGCGGGTTAGTCCCGCTGCATGCCACTCGGTCGGCCAAGGCTCAGCACACCAAGCCCCTTGAAAATACAGACCGAATCCTTGACCTCCTGCCACATCGGAGAACAATTGCAAATTGGAATTGGAAACTTTGGCCAACTGCAGTACCATGCAGCCACTGAAATCAGTCAGAAAAACACCCCAAACTTGGAGATCCTCTCGCATGCGCTGCAACACCCAAATATAATAGTGGGGCTTGACTAAGCCAGCCATTGTCAAGGACAGCCGTCTAGAAAAGAGGCGCCCCATCGGAATGACAATGACACAGAGGGAGGAGTGGCCCAGTGGTTGGGGCAAGGTACCGAAGGTTGGGGGTTCAAATCTTGGGCTGGAAGGTCTGGGGTTTCTAGTCCCACAGGTGCTCCTTGTGGTCTTGGGCAAGCCACTTAACCCTCCATAGCTCATGTTCCCTGTAAGTATTAGTGTATGTGTCTCATATCCCCTTGTGTTAAATGTATCCCCCAATTGTGTTGTGACCACTTTGATTGAAAGACAAGGTGGTATGCAAAACTGTCTAAACAAATAAATAAAATAAATGGCATGCAAAATCAAGGTACCCTACTAACAACTGCAGCACTCACAATCTCACCTTACTAGCCAATCCTACTACTGATAGCAAGCTTCTCAATTTGTCCACTTTCTCAGGGGGCAAATGTGCCACCAAAGCTATTGAATCAATCTCAGTCCCAAGAAAGCTAATACAAGTCACTAGACCCACCATCTTCTCTGCTGCCAGCAGCACTCCAAACTCTTCAGCCATATCACCAAAGTCATCCCTTTAACATATTTCTTACTCCTTTGCCACTTCTCATCCAGCAGTACCCAGTGTCCTTCTTTACCACACCTCCCCCATTGCTATTGATTTATTACCTCTTAATAATTATCTCTCCCACATTGCCACATGGGTCTCAACCAACTACCTCCACTTTAACCCTTCCAAGTCTACGGCCATGTGGGTCTCCTTAAGAACTCCCTGTCCTACCATTGCCCCACAGCTTAGTTCTACTCCTATCCCCCTGATTTCATCGTTCCATTACTTGGGCGTCACACTGGACGCCTCACTTTACTTCCAGGAGCATCTGTCCATCCTCATTCACCGTAAATTGTTTACGCTATCAGAGTATAGAAAGACTAGGGGACATGTAATGAAGCTACAGGGTAAACTATTTAAGACAAATAAGAGAAAAAATATTTTTTCACTCAACGTGTAATCAAACTCTGGAATCTGTTACCGGAGGATGTAGTAAGGGCTGTTAGTATAGCTGGGTTTAAAAAAGGTTTGGACAAGTTCCTGGAGGAAAGGTCCATAAACCACTATTAAAAAGGGACCCAGGATATCAATGCTAGACCCAGTACAAGCATTGTGGAACCTGTGTCTTTTGGGGATATTGCTAGGTACGTATAACCTAGATTGGCCACTGTTGGAAACAGGATACTGGGCTTGATGGACCTTGGTCTGACCCAGTATGGCATGTCTTATGTTCTTATGTTCCTTTTGTGTATTCTGTCAGATCAGAATGGTCCGTCCCTTTTTGCTGCCTTCTTCAATTACCACCCTGTTGCTTGCTCTGGTAATGAGTAGGTTAGACTACTGCTATGTGGCCCTTGCAAACTTGCCTCAATATCAGCTCCAGTGTTTACAGCTATTACAAAATACTGCGGCATGTATTATCACTCACATTAGCACGTTACCCCACTTCTTATGCATCTTCATTGGCTTCCCCTCCGCTACAGAATTCAGTACAAGCTTCTGATTCTGACCCATAAAGTCATTTAGCTAATCTCTTATCATTGCACACCCCTTACTGTCAACTCTCGTCCCGCCATGCTAATTTACTTTCTCTCCCATCCCCATCTCAGGCTCATTTAGAACTCACTCGTCATGCTGCATTTTTCTTTCTTAGTCCTGTACTCTGGAATGAACTGCCGTCTTCACTTCACCTTGAAGCCTCCTATCAGAAGTTCAAGACGCATCTCAAAACACATTTGTTCCACCAAGCCTATGACATCTCATATACCAGTCTTCTTTAGTTTTTCTATCACTCTCCACTGTCTCTGCTGGTTGTTGCTATATCTGTTCCTTCTTTCCTGTTATTTAATGGCGTTCCTTTCTTTTTCCTTTTGAAGCATTAATGTTTTTTTGTAAACCGCCTTAATGCCTTGGCCTGGGCAGTATATCAAATATAAAATAAAGATAGAGATAGAGATATCTGTCTGCTTGGAATCCAGAAATAGGAAGTCATCCAGATAATGCACCAAACTAGTCAACCCAATCTTCTGCACCAACACCCAATGCAAAAAACTACCAAAGGCTTCAAAGTAGGAGCATAAAATGCCGCAACCCATTGGCATGCATTTGCCAAAACAGTAGCCATTCTTGAACTGAAAGCCCAGTAATGGAAACGTAGAGGAGTGTACCGAGAGGAGCCGGAAGGCTGATTCTATACCAATCTTAGCCATGAGCGCCCCAGACCTGCACTGGTGTACCAACATGACTGCAGAATCGAAGGAAGCATATTGTACAGTGCACAGTTTGTGAGGTATATGATCATTGACCGAGTCACCCACCAGGAATGATAGGTGACTCGGTCACAGGAATTATGGATAAGTCTGAACTTTCTGGGTTCCTTTTTTGACACTACTCCCAAGGGGGAGATAAAGAATGGTCGATAAAGTGGTTCCAAAACAGGCACTGCAATCCTGCCAATCGCACACTCCACTGCCATCTTTTGCCATGCTACCTCAACAAAGCACCACTCCAACAAGGCATTCGTTGCTGTCATGTCCCGTACCCTCCCTTAGAAATGGATAATAAAGCCCTGCTCAAAGTCTTGTAATAATCGTCCCCCCATCCCTTGTTCCCCATAATACTGGAGCCAAAGCTGCATAGCCTCAACCCTTACTGGAGTCAGGGCCAATTCTGCTAATGTGCCCTCACTTGCTAGGAGGCAGAGCCCCCACTCCTGCCTTTCGGCTGCACTTGGTTGCAGCATGACTGCCTCCACAAAGAGAGCACGCGTGTCTGAATTTGCAGTCCGGAAAAGGACAGGATGACTTATTAAAGCGCCAGCATATGTCCATATTTCCTGGCCCTGCTTTTGGAGGGCCAGGCCTAATCATCGAATTCTGAAAGGATCGGCTCCCATCCGATATGCCTTGAGCTCCCATTCTGGTCCCAGCCACACTGGCATCTGCTGATCCACATTTGGCAGACATCTGTGTGAGCCAAAGGTTAATGTCCTTCGTCCCCCATGACAAGTGAATATGTAGCAGCAAACTGCAGTCAATGAACAAGTCCAGGAGTCAATTTACAGGGTCCAAACCAGCTTATTTGTGCACAGGCCCAGTCAGTCAAAGCTTTCAAGGAACTGAGCGGAGCTCTCCATAAAGACATAACTTTTTATACCACTTTTCTAGCTTGATACATGAAAACTTTCCATTGGTTCTAGCTCAATACATTTGATACATGCAAACATTTCATTGGCTATACATTCCCTTCAATTATCCAATTAGAAATCCCTCCAGAGCCTAGCAACTGGTCCCCCTCCCTCGGAACCGTTCTAACAATGGTCCAGTTCTTGACTTAACTTCAAGGCTAACCTTGGTTCCAGGAATGCATATTCTGAAACATTTCTGTTCTTTCACATACAAGAGAATAATAGAAGACTTATGAATTCATAAAAACTTCTGATTAAGCATTTCAAAACCAGTTTTCTTATTTCACACAAATTTTTGGTTCTTTTCTAGCTATAGTATGGGTTAGAATCCAGGCCTAAGTTACAGGCCTTTCATAGCAACAGGCCATGCTAGGCCATGGCCTACCACATTCCCCCCTTTGATTATTCTCACCCTGAATGTTAAGATGGGTGAGAAACAAATCACTTATACTTGAGTTGTTGCCATGTTATTTGGTATAGGCCGATACCGTCTCATATCTAGGAGCTTGGCTGTTGTCTTTCTTTCTACAATATTCTCAATGATTGCAGATATATTACGTAGGTAGAGGGGTAAAATACATTGTCTCACTTTATCTGTACAAGTATAGTAGGTATGATAAAGCAAAGTCTGTGTAATCTTTTCTTCAGTACGAGTAGGGAGGAGTGGTCTAGTGGTTAGGACAAGGTACTTCAGGCCGGAGGGCCGGGTGTTCAAGTCCCACCTGGGGACAGCAATCTCAGGCCGGAGGGACTGGGATTTCTAGTCCTATAGGCACTCCTTGTGGTCTTGGGCAAGCCACTTAACCCTCCATTGCCCATGTTCCCTGTAAGTATTAACGTATGTGTGTCATATCCCCTCGTGTTAAATGTATCCCCCAATTGACCGCTTTGACCCGGTGAAAAGCGGGATATAAATACAGTTAAATAGATAAATAAATAAAAATAAAATAAATAAATAGTTATGCATGCAGCACAGGGTGGCAAGGCAAAAGTCAGTTCAAAGCACCCCAAGGCTTCTGTCAAGATGAAACAGTAGAGAATCATGATGAAAGGTCTCTGAAGAATTAGTTCAAGTCTTTGAAAAACCAGTGCAACTGTTGATAATTCTTGACCACGAAGTCTTCTTTACTGTACGTTGACCTGTTTTGCTCTCAGTAGCATGCAACAGGTGTAGCGTTGATTGTAGATCCTCAAGCTTCCGTTGTACATGACCTTACCAATTTCATTGGTAGGTGTGTAGAGCTGTAGATTCCAACGTATTTCAATAAACACAGTCCTTTTAGTTTGCACTGTTGATCAAAATGGCACAAAGATTTTCAAATAATATAGTCCATAATACAGTCTCTTTCTGTTGATAATAATCTCTTCAGAATAAACAAATAGTCTCTTGGGATTCAGGAATTCTATATTAGCACAGTCTTTTTTTTTTTTAAATTTCCTGAATTTTTCAATTTGCTTGTCTTCGCAAAGTTAGCCGCAATGGAACTTCTGGATCATGTTCTGATGTCCACTGGTCTGGCTCTGGAGCTGCTACTGTTTTCACTCTGCTGTGATGAATCTAGGGTTCGAGTTCTGCAACTTTCACTGCTGTAGGTGTTGACAGGATGACGACATATGGTCCTCTCCAGTATGGTTCTAACGGTGTCTTCTTCCAGTCTTTGACCCACACTGAAGTACCGGGCTTGTAAGGATGCAGCGGTTCAGTCAGGTTGATGGGTAATTGGTCTTGTACCCATCTGTGAAGATTCTGCAAAACAGAACTTAGTGCTAATAGTTCTTGCCTAGTAATTTCAGATCCTATCTGCTTCATATCCCCTTTGATCCCTTTGACAATAGGTGAAGGTCTACCATACAAAATCTCATAGGGAGAAAGTCCTAATGACTTAGTAGGTGCTGAGCGTATCCTTAAAAGAGCTATTGGAAGTACCTGTGGCCATTTTAAATGTGTTTCCTGACAAAGTTTGGACAATTGAGATTTCAGAGTTCTATTCATTTGCTCTACTTTCCCTGAACTCTGAGGCCTGTATGCTGTGTATAACTTCCATTGTATCTGTAGAGCTTTAGCTAACTGTTGAGTTACTTGGGATATAAATGAGGGCTCATTGTCTGACCCTATGACTAATGGTATTCCAAATCTTGGAACAATTTCACGAAGTAGGACTTTAGTGACCTCTCTGGCTTTCACAATCCTGGTGGGAAAAGCTTCTACCCCCCCAGAGTAGGTACACACTAGAAAAAGCAAGTAACGGTATCCATTTGCTTTTGGCATTTCAGTAAAGTCCACTTGAAAATTACTCATGGGAGTAACACCTGTTGATTGAATTCTTATTGGTAGTTTAGGACCTTGCTTGGCATTGTTCTTGGCACATGTTTTACATTGACGAGCTACTGAAGCTGTCAAAGGTCCCAACAAAGAAATATAAAAATGAGGTTTCAAAGCTTTTGTCATTGCAGTTTTTCCATAATGTGTTGCTTGATGAAATGCTTGAACAAAGGCTAAACTTAATGCTTCAGGAATCACTATTTGTCCAGGAGGTTGACTTCCTTCCTGTGGTGGAAGTTCTATCCATCCATTTCTGAGTACTCCCCCTTCTTGTTCACAATAATAGTCCAATTCTTTTGTAGTATATTGGGGATCCCATGAATTAAGAGGTACAGGAAATAGAACTGCTTGAATTGTAGTATTCTGAGTTAGAGTCTGTCCGGTAATGGCTGCTTTACGGGCAGAGGCATCTGCAAATCTGTTCCCTTGTGCAATTTCTCTTTTTCCTGCTTGATGTCCTTGACAGTGCATAACTGCAACTTGCTCGGGGGCCCATACAGCATCTAACAATGTCAATATCTCTGGGCCATATTTGATAGATTTTCCTCCTGAAGTTATCAATCCCCGTTCTCTGTACAAGGCTCCATGAGCATGCAATGTTGTGAATGCATACTCAGAATCTGTGTATACATTTATACAGAGTCCTTTTCCCAGTATTAGTGCTCTTGTGAGTGCTATCAATTCTGCTTTCTGTGCTGATGTTCCTGAGGCTAGGGCTGAAGATTCAATTACAAGATCCAGGGTTACTACTGCATATCCAGCACAACGATGTCCATTGACTACAAGACTGCTTCCATCCACGAAGAAAGTTTGTTCTGGATCTTCAAAAGGCATATCTGTCAGGTCTGGTCGACTTGAGAATACAGTATCCATGACTTCTATGCAGTCATGATCAGGAGGGTCAGTTCCAATTGGTAACAGTGTAGCTGGGTTCAAGGCTTGACTGACCATCAATTGCAATCGAGGATTTTCACACAAAATGCTCTGGTACTTTAGCATTCATGAGTTGGTGAACCAGTAATTTCCTTTGTGGTTCATGAGGGTTTGAACAGAATGTGGCACTATTACACAGAGATTTTGTCCTAGAGTGAGCTTGTCTGCTTCAGTTACTAGAAGTGCTGTAGCTGCGATGGCTCTCAGACAAGGTGGCCATCCTTTTGCAACAATGTCCAATTGCTTAGATAGATACGCTACAGGTCGCTGCCAAGATCCAAGTGGTTGAGTCAACACTCCCAAGGCATTTCCTTGTGACTCATGGACATATAGACGAAATGGCTTCTGTACATCTGGTAGTCCAAGGGCTGGTGATGTCATCAGGGCTGTCTTCAGAGTCTTGAATGCTGTTTCTTGTTCAGGTCCCCATTCTAAAGGAGATTGTTCCAATCCTTTGATGGCTTGATACAATGGTTTTACTAGCAGTGCAAAATTGAGGATCCATATACAACAGTACTCTGTGGCACCCAAGAAGACTCTCACTTGCCTCCTGGTGGTTGGAGCAGGAATACTGCATATAGCTTCTTTACGTTCTGGTCTCAGGCGTCTAATTCTGCTGGACAACTGGAATCCTAGGTATTTAACTTGTTTGACATAATTATGCCTTGGCTCTTGAGATTTTGTATCCAGCCTCATTAAAAAGGTGCAAGAGTTCACTGGTGGCTTGTGGACATTCACTTCCTGAGTTGGTGGCTATAAGCAATTGACTGACATTCCTTGAGAAGTCCATACTTCAGCAGTTTCATCAGATGGTGGTGAATTCCTTCAATGGCTGGTCACATGCACTGGTTCCACTCCTAGCTTGAGGGTGACAATGACAGGGGCTATGTTCTTCACTAGGCCAGGTGGTTTATCTTCTGCCCATACTTCAGGTGGGGATATGAGGTTGGTGGGTATACAGGAACTAGCTAACTTGATTGGAGATGCACTATAGAACCGCTACTCTTCTTCTCGGGGAACAGTAAGCACCATTAACCCAGCAGGCTTTGGGTTCACAGTCATTTGCATTTCTCCCCCATCTGCAAAAGATATTTGGGCCTGGAGCTGAACAAGCATGTCTCGGCCCAGAAGTGGAATTGGACACTCAGGCATATACAAGAACTGGTGCGTTATTTTCTGTCCCCCTAGTTCACACATGTGGTTCTGCAAGACAGGCTTTTGGCCTTAGCCCCAGTAACTCTGACAATGGTGCTGCATCGAGAAAAACACAGGGGCTACTGGCTTTAGTATTCTGCTCCTGTATCCCTCATAAAGTCCATATATTGGTCCCCTATTTTCAGACTGACTCCTGGGGACCCAGGGAAACTTGGAGTTCGGTCTGGCCTAGTCTTCATTCATGCTATAGCCCTCTTTGGCTGCCACTCTCCCTCTATGGCTGCTTCCCTTTCTTGCTGGAACACTGTGCTCGGTTTATTTTTTCTATGACTCTGCAATCAAGTACTCCCTCCTCCCCCCTGCGGGTGGAGTCAAGATACGGGCATTCACTTCTCTAATGTCCTTCTTCTCTGCAATGGGCGCACTGATTCATACCCAATTTAGGCCTTTCACTTCCGCGGCCTCTTCCACGTCCTCTGGTCCTTTGGTTAGGAAAACCTCCTCCACATTATTCAACTAAAGTATCATTCACTTTCTCTGTTACATTCATTAACTATCATGCCTACAAATCCATCCAGTTTCTGCAATTTCTGTTTTTATATCTTTCTGGGACTGACTGACAAAAACGCAAATTCTCCTGGGCTGCTGGATTGCATGGGGTATATAGTGAGGGCTGCCTGCGCTATTTGGATTGGGTCTGCATAATACTGTTCATTAATTCAATCAAATCCTATGGTTTCTCAGCGTAGAAGGTATAATGCCAGAAACAAAGCTGGTCAGCTGGCTAGTGCAAAGCTGGACCTAGTGCAATGGGATTAGGATTACGTGACCCTCTCTCTTACTGGTAGTTGTACATCTGAAGGCATACGGCAACCAGGCTGAACTAGCAAATAAATCCCTACTTGTAGTGTCATCGGTACTTTAAACTGTGCCGGGGCTTCTCTTCTCCTGCTGCGGAGGTGGCTAGTGACATTTGCAGGGAGGTATCCCCCCTCCCCCCCCCCCCCCCTTGCTCCAGGCTCTGCCCAGGATGATGGCAGAGCTGAGGAAATGTGCAGTTTTTTTTTTTCTTCCAGACTTCCGGGCCCTCTTGTGTTTGCTACTAATTTCCTACACCGTTTCTCATAGCAACGCTCTATCCAGGAGAGCTTGTTTTCTTTTTTTTTTTTTCCAAACATTTAACCAGGAATCCTATGTAGGGGAACTGATCAGGGAATATTCTCTGTACAATCTGATAAACACGGGAAACTACGGGGTCATGAAGTAACTAACACTGGCCACCCCCCTTTCACAGAGCATTTCTAATAGGGTGGGAGATTTATTTTTTTTTAAATCTGTAGTCTCCAGCAGAGCCCTTGCTAAATCCCTAGGCATACATTTCAACAAAATCTGCATGGACTCTGACCCCCCCTCCCCCATGGTGCCGTAGTTAACAACAGACAGAGGGGGCGGCCAGTCAGGCTGCATTTTCCTATGGACTACGAATCAGAACTATACAATAATGTTCCTCTGGGTGCATTTATTAGAAAAAAAAACATATTATTGCTGTAAACAAAGGGTAGGCAGACAACATGAGCGTAGATTGATTGTAATAAGCATAATAGATGTGTGTGCTCATTCTAAACAGGAACAATTTAGATAAAGTCCTTAAAATATAAAGCTATTATTTTGCAACATGTGATAATCTGCACTTAAGCTGAATAGCATCTCTGCAAAAGAAAGTACTTTAAATCTTACAGTTTAGGAAGGAGATATTCAAAGGACATTCCGGATACTTTTTCATAAAGTGGGTGGATATCTAGAATACATATACACTTTTTCCTTCCTATTTTATTTTTATTAACAATAAGTATGTCTTCTATGAGGTGCTTGCCACAGTATATCAGGAACTAGAATTCAAGCACGATAAACTTCCTTATTCACTCAAGATTTAAATCACTTTCAAGTCGCGATCTGGTACTGCTGGCTCGGAATGGCTCTTAGCCTCTACTTCGTAGGACAAAGGGAAAACAAAAGCAGTTTTCTTAATTTCTCTATCATTTCTGTCTGGGCCATAAGATCTGCCTATCTGATCGGAATAAAGTATTTATTTTAAAGTTATATGCCGTAACATGTAATACTAGCTTTACAAAATCCTCCTCACTTGGTCCGTGACCACAAAGCAGGGCTTGAAATATTAACGAGAACAGCTAAGGAGCTGGAAAGGGGTTAATAAGAACTTAACCCTTTCCTAGGCTAAGCCCAAAACTATCGGGATTCAAAATTCTGACTAAACATTCCTATTAAATGATATATAATACATGACCATAGCAGAAGGAACATCACTATTAAGACACATTGAATAAAACAGGTACAATTTTTCTAAAATAATCACAGATCAGCTCAGCTTCAGAACGCTGAAAACAAGCCCTCACAGGGTTAACAGCTACATTCTTTCTCCAGTCACGCCCCGTCTTTCTCGCTTGCCAGTCTCAGCTGTTCTGAAGGAAAACTGAAATAAGTGAGACAGATCCTTGATTTTAAAGTAACGTTTTATGTCTTCTTTCTTCCTTTCTTAATACTATTTCTTAATCGGTAAACTGTCACAAATTACCCAACAGAATAATCTCACAATTATACCAGAAGGGGAACTCGCAGTTTCAACAGATAACAAAAATCAGACACACAGTAAGGGCGGACAATACACCAAATGCTTCCTCCGTTTTGCGACCTAGACGCGGTCGCCCGGCTAGGAACTGCGCCAGTCCGGAGTCCACTCTCGCTTGGCCTTTTTCAAGACCTCTCACTCACACATCTCACACACAAACACAATTGCATTTCCCAAAATCCCAATCCTGACTATCTAGGCTTACCAAAATTTTTACCATTACCGTTAATCATGATTTTTTTTACCAGAAGGAGTCAGTGGTTTCCTCTTGCGCTCTTAATAGCCCTTGCAAGAGTACTCGGACCGCTCCGGATGTGATCAGTGTCCTTTTACCATTTTTCCCATTACCATATGGTTCCAGGTTCCAGTACTGTCTGACTTAATAATACAAAAACAGTTACTCACCGGATCCGGTCCCCGATACCACACCAGCTTCTGAGTTGGACCCTGGACTCCCCCGGGTCGGAGATGTTGGCTAGCTGGACCCAATGGCCTGCCGAGGCAGGCAGAACCCTCTCCGATACAAAGTGATCGGCGGCACCTGAGAAGTTCCCCTGCAGTCGGACAGACATGGTTCCAACCGGACCAAACCTCAAGGCGAATTACGTGGATTTATTCACTTGAATACCATTTACCACTCGCATTTCCCGGCCAACGCACCAAGAAATGTAGCAGCAAACTGCAGTCAATGAACAAGTCCAGGAGTCACTTTACAGGGTCCAAACCAGTTTATTTGTGCACAGGCCCAGTCAGTCAAAGCTTTCAAGGAACTGAGCGGAGCTCTCCATAAAGACATAACTTTTTATACCACTTTTCTAGCTTGATACATGAAAACTTTCCATTGGTTCTAGCTCAATACATTTGATACATGCAAACATTTCATTGGCTATACATTCCCTTCAATTATCCAATTAGAAATCCCTCCGGAGCCTAGCAACTGGTCCCCCTCCCTCGGGACCGTTCTAACAATGGTCCAGTTCTTGACTTAACTTCAAGGCTAACCTTGGCTCCAGGAATGCATATTCTGAAACATTTCTGTTCTTTCACATACAAGAGAATAATAGAAGACTTATGAATTCATAAAAACTTCTGATTAAGCATTTCAAAACCAGTTTTCTTATTTCACACAAATTTTTGGTTCTTTTCTAGCTATAGTATGGGTTAGAATCCAGGCCTAAGTTACAGGCCTTTCATAGCAACAGACCATGCTAGGCCATGGCCTACCACAAATATTTTCCTCCATCATGTCCCTAAAGTCCTCGTCATAGTTTAACCAGACACACCCTTCATGCACCTGAGAGGCAGCGAGTATAGCATCCGCCCCATATTGCCCGGAAAAGCAATGTCCCCATACACTGGCCAATCTCAGGATGGCCCTTGTCCAATTAAGGGTATTCTGAAAAACCTTCCACACGCTACCTGCCTTCTCATCATCCTTGCGCTTCTTCTGACTATTGCCTGAATGCTTCCCCCCTTCGAGCAGCTGGAAAATATCAGTGTACCACCTTTTTTGATCCTATGGGGTAACCTCTGCAGAACCCTTTCTCATAACTCAGGATACGCAACTAAAATAGGTGAATGGCTCCAATGGTGGTGCCAATGATACACTTAATGAGGTGGATGACAACAACGAGGTGGAGTTGCACTGACACTGATGTGACTGCCTGCGCTTTTCTTTAGCTTACATCACCACTAACATAGCTGGCATAGAAGAATGTTCCCTACCTGAGATGCCCATATCCCCCACACACACTCACCCATTGCCTCAGATGTCATCCTGGCATCTTCGGAACCCTGCTAGGTCTGAGCTGATGGACCAGTAGGTAACCGCTGAGCTCTGGATGTGTCTGCTTCCTTCCGAGCCATCTCCCATACTCCACCTCCAGTTGGCTGCTCCATTACTGCCTGAGAAGGATGCAAAGAAGACAAACCACCAGAGACTGTCCCCGCAGTGGATCCTCTGCCCATCTTGCCACGGCTACCCCAACTTGTATAGGACAGCCCCTGACCCCCAGCAACCCACGAAGACATGCCCCCAGCAACCCACGAAGACATGCCCCAGCAACCCATGAAGACATTCCCATATCCCCAAGATTGGGTGGCAGCCATCCCCCTATTCCGTTACCCCATTCCATGGGGTGCCCAGAGGCCCACGGTCCCAGGTCAGGTGGGGACAAGAACACCACCCATGGTAAGTACACATGCCACGGTCCTCCACATGGCCACTGTGAGCCACAGGAGCCTGTTAGGAAAACTGGCCCCATACCCAGCCCCCCATATCCCCCCAAGTACCCCTAGTGTCATTCCCCCTTACCTGTCCAGCCCCTCCAAGGCTCCACACTGCATCCCTGGGCATACCAACTGGATCCAGCCAATGGCTTTCCCTTGATGGCTCCCTTACAGCATTCCGCACCGCTGGCTGAACTGTCCCTCCTTCTTTCCCTCTCACATCCATTTCAGAGCCTCCCCGGACTGGTCCCTTGTTTATCTCCTGCAGCCCAAAACACAGTCGCACCCCACCTACTGTCCCCTTTTTTCCCTCCTGTGCTTTGACCTCTCTGATCCTCTGCCTCCACTTCCCAGTGCAGGAGAGACCACTCCTTGTATAGCCCCCTTACCCCCCCCCACCACCACCTCCCCTGCTTTTTTCCATTACTCTCACCCCAGGCCCATAATGGAGCCATGAACCCCGAGGAACCCTCTCATTCCTTTGCATCACTCCCCTTTGGGGACTATTGCTCTTGTTGTCACCTCCCCTGCCAATATTCCCTCTTACGTATGCACCCGCAGCCCTCGCTCCTGTTCTCTGCTGGCCACGGCCCCTCATGACCTCACAGCGCTGCTCCTGACCCACCTGCAGTCCAAGGTGTGTTCACAGCAGCCTCATGACAGCCACAACCCTCTCTGTCTCCACCCGCTGCCGCCGCTCCGGAAAACCTCCTCAGCGCACAAGCAAACCAACAAGTCCCAGGGCTACTCTTCAGCAACAGAAGCCACTATCGAATGCTTGTGCTGCCATGTTCTGGATCATCCCAGCAGGTTGCTCGAAGGAGAAAGAAACAGAAGCCTCTGCACGTCCACCCACGGCCACCGACAGCAGGAAGAGAGCGCCACATAGAACCCAGGCCCCTCCCCTCAGTAAAAGATTCTTCTCAGCCTATGAAATCTCCTTACTCCAGGACGCAGAATGATTTCAAATTCACAGCAAGACCCCTGTCATTTGGAAATTCCCCCCCGCCCCTGCCGCCAGCTGCTCTCAAGGCCTGCAGGAGCCGGGGCTCCAGGTTGCTTCTTGGCCTCGGGATCATGGCCCAGCGGCCTGCGACAAGTAGTTATTAAAAGTAAACCTCTATCTATATTCTATAATATCAAGCAGACAACGAAGTTTTTCCTTTTTTTTTCTAAAGTGCAAACTATTTTTAATTTCTTTTATTTCTTGAGGCAAGGTGTGATATAAGGCAAGTCCATAATAAGCGAAAGCTGTCTAATGTGTTGAAGTCCAATGTATCTGCTTTTATCTGTGCCCTCCTCCTCCACTATAAAATCTCATTTCTGCTCATTCTATTTTGCAGTATCAACTGCTTGGAATAGCATTCTTTAATGGGTGTGCCATACTTATTCTTACAATTCAAATCTAGCCTAAAAACGTACTTCTTTGAGGCTTGTTTTACCATTTGAACCCTAATTCTTGCTAACGACAATATTTTTACCTTTAGTAACCCATTGCCTTTCAATATTTATTTGATACTTCAGATTGAGGTAATTTAGGCCCGCGATACTGGCTACTATGCTCATGCAGATGGCATCCCATTATACATTTTGATTGATGCAAGTTAGGTTTCATCAATCATCAGACTGAACTCTTGTTTCAAAGGAGTAACTAAGTGGCTTAATTCATTCATATGAAAACGCAACCTATTCAAATCTGAATTGATTTGGGTGTCTAAGCGGAAAATAGTTTCAATAGCTTTCCCTTTATTCATGGGGATGCAATTAAAGCTAAGAGAAATTATTTGTAGCTCGGGAATTCATGTGGATTCCAAACTATCTTTGGATCCTCAAGTGGCTTTGACTTGTTTTTAGTCCACACTATACTAGACAGCTCTGCCTATACTTCCAAGAACAAAACGGGCATCCATAATGCATACCTTGTTACCAACATAATTGACTATTGCAGCTCACTATAACAGTGGTTACTGAACATTCTAGAATGCATGTGCAAGAGTTCTAACAAGGATAAATTCCAGAGATCAGGTCACCTCAATTCTGGAGATTCTACCCTAGCTGCAGATACAATGGCAAACTAATTTTAAAGTACTATCTATGATGCTTAAGTATTTCACTTTCTTCTCAGCTTTGAGGTCTTTGAAGACGGTATTATCCAGCCATTGATGGACCTAGACTACAAACTGCTTGTAAGGGGTGAATGTTCAGATAATGATGCTCTGCTGAGTCAGAGTAGCTAAATTTATTCCTGGATTACCCCCTTTTGTATTCTATTCTCTCACCAAATATGTCTTCTCACAACACTCTTTCAAGACATCCAGAAAATGGATGTGCAGAAACATATTCTACTCTTTGGTTTGTCATCTCATGGAACTCTTTATTCTCCTATCATCTTCATTCCTGTGGTCCATGTAATCTCCCATTTTTGCGTTAAGAACTGATAATCGGCCTGAGATTTTATGCTTAATTTATTTTTATGGATTTGCAGCAAGGGAGATGACCCATGATTATGCAGAACAGCGTTATATATGTTTGAGTAGGTCCTTATAAAAACTAGGTGTTCAAAAAATACTGCCTCTCCTCTTATGTGATATACACATGGGCCGTCCCAAGGATGAAGAGTGAGCAGAGCAGGAGTTTTGGATTTGCCATTATGCATGCATATGCACCATTTTGTACTGGCACATATGTACAGAAAGTCATTCCTGCCTCAGAACAGTTCTACTTTTGTGCTGGAGTTTTTGGGTAAGCTAATTTATAAAATCACAAAAACACACCGTAGATGTACATGGATCCACTGGGGATTTTCAGCTCAGTGGGTAATCCTCAGAAGAAGTATGGGTGTTCCTTCATCATAGTTTATTTGATTTGCTTGTTGATTACTAATTGGACAACCAGGATCTGGTTTAGATTTGGTAAATGTCTCTAATAGTATATGTAGACATGGTTTCACAGACTTTCTGGCACAAGAAAATGGCAAAACAAATCTTTGGAGTAAGTCTCTGTCTAGAACAGGAGCCAATAGATTCACAAGGCAAAAAATCCTGGAAATGTTTTGCACAGAACTCCAGACCAGACAAACTTTGGGCGAATCAGAAAACAGGAAGGAAGATCACTAGAAATGCAAGACACATTTAAGAGCAGGCTGGCTAGAGTAAACCCCCATGGTTCTTTCTGTATGATACCTGCTTTCTAAATATAAACCAAAAGTCATTGGCTTGAGGCCATCTTCTGAGAAAAAAAGCAAGTTGTTTTTTTATTTGCTTGAATCTTCTAGTAACTTTTCAGCTATTTATTTTATTTATTTATTTAACATTTCTTTTATGCCACACTCTTTATCATCAGTGCGGTTTACAGTTAACAGAACGACTCGAGGACCACAGGGCACTCCCGAGTTTACATCGAACAGGAAAAACAACTTGGAAAGAACAGGGGAAACTATGTACAATTTACATGTTGCTGTGTCAATAAAGTAATGTTACAAGGGTAGAACAGGGGAGTGTGATCCAGAGTGGACCGTAATTCATTTACAGATCGCTTCCTCTTATCAAACTTGTGTTAGCTGATAAGCTATCAGGTTGTGGGATGGTATGTGTGAGGGTATGAGGCGTGTAGGAATTATTGGATTGTGGAAAGTGAGTAGTGAACAAATGGTGCTTGAGGGCCTTTCTAAATTGAATGATGTCCTTGATTGCTCTGATGTCATGCGGGAGGTTGTTCCATGATCTGGGTGCGTAGGACACAAATGCACGTTTATTGGTTGATTGCGCCCATTTTGTGGAAGCTTTTGGGATAATACGTATGTTGGTCGGAATGCAACCTCTTGGATCTGTTGTCAGGGGGTTGGGAGAGGAGCATGGAGATTGAGGGGGGCGCTATGTTGTTTACGGCCTTAAAATTGATTAAGAGGGCCTTGAAGGAGATCCTACAGCTTATCAGGAGCCAGTGAAGATCTCTTAGGATGGGGGATATGTGATCTCTTCTTGATGTCCCACACAATACACGGGCAGCAGCATTCATCGCCAATTGAAGAGGGTTAAGTGTGTTTTTGGAGAGGCCTTGAAGTATAACGTTTGCATAGTCAAAGTGGGGTGTGACAAGTGCTTGGAATATTGTGCAGAAGCTGTCAGGATCTAGCATGGGTCTCAGGTGGCGAAGGGTCTTGATCTTGTAATAGACAGACTTTTTTGTGTGGCTTATGTGCTCTTTGAAGTTTATTTGCTGATCTAGATCATAGATCTAGAGCTATGTTTTTCATTTGGATAGCATCCACAGCTGCCTCTTTATATATCTGAGCCCCTTCTGAGGGGCAGTGACCAGTATAATGGTAGGAGGTAGAGGTGGGGGAGTAGGGGGTGGGGAACAGGATGGGTGGACAACTGACTGGTAGAGGTGTGCAGGCAAGAAATTTTCATTTTGTTTTATTTGCAGTTTTTTTTAATTTTCCTTTGTTTTGTTTTAATATACTTCCATTCCAGGACAATTTTTTTAAATTAAAAAGGTAACTGTAGCTGCTGCCCAAATGAACGACATAGATCAAAGGTTACTAGAGATTTCAGGCAAATAAAAAAACAACAGGCTTTTCTTCTCAGAGGCTGATCTCAAACCAGTGACTTCTGGGTGAAAAGGCAGCCAACTTCCAGAAAAGCCAAATGGAGGGAGGAGTGGCTCAGTAGTTGGGACAGGTTAACTCAAGCTGGAGGTCCAGGGATTCATTTCCCACATAGGGATAAGCAACCTCAGGCTGGAGGGACTGGGGTCTCTAGTCCCATGGCTACTCCTTGTGGTCTTGGGCGAGCCATTTACCCCTCCATTGCCTCAGGTACACTTAGATTGTGAGCCCTTTGGGGATGAGGGAATAAAAAAGTGTGTGTGTATGTATATAGATATAGATATATAGATATATATATGTAAACTGCTCTGATACACATAGTAAAGGGCAGTATATGAAGTACCTAAACCATATCTCTGTAAGAAGCAGCTTCCAGCCAGTCTCCTGTATTGCTGGTGATCTTCCTACCTGTTTACTCATTGACCAAAAGCTTTTCTGTTCTGGATCTCTATATAAAATGCTAACTCAATTTTTTGCCTTGTGAATCTATTGACTCCTGCTGTAGAAATCTACTCAAAAGATTTTTCTTTTGCCATGTTTTTGTTCCATAAATTCTGTGAAGCCATGTCTAAGTAAATGATCAGAGACGTTTACCAAGTCTAATGCAGGTATCTGCAGCGGAAGTAGCAAGCATCTGCCCTATAGATACTGCACAGGACAGACATTTACCACATAGGGCCATGTTCTCTACATCATCAGGTAGCATGAGTATTCCCATGCTGGGAATACAGGCTAAAAGGAGGGATAAAGGGGAGGATAGAGCTAGAAGTTTCCATCCATGCCCCCCCCCCTTGCAAAAGGGTGCTGATTCCTCACATATTCCAATCTGGGGCATCACCACCAGGTACCCTCCCCCCCCCCCTTTTCAGCACTCAACTTCCTAGACAGTACCCAACCCCTATGGGACACTGTCCAGGGGGGTCTTCCCCCTCCCCCCCCCCCCGAAACTCTGATCCTAGCTAGTCAGTTGACCCCCATTCCCCAAAAACCCATGTCCCAGCTAGTCAGTGGGCCCCACAAACCCATACACCCCCCCTAAAAAAACAGATCTTGGCTAGTTAGTTGAACCCCTGGACCTCCCTAAGCTCTTAGCACTTACCTTAATGACCCATGGTGGTCCAGTGGGAAGAGGGCAAGAGTAGGGGAGACTGCTCCTACCCCATTTCCAGCGTGCGCTGGTCTTGGGGTACTGTCTCCTAGTGAAAAGATGCAGAATACTTAAGGGCTGGAGGGTGGTGGGACTGGGGGGTCCCAACTAGGTAGCCGGAATCCTAACTTCTGTGGGGATGGAGCTGGGGAGTCAGCTGGCTAGCCATGAGCTTGGTTTCCAGGGGGGCCCCAAAGACCCCCCCCCCCCATATAGCATCCCCTAGGGGTTGGGAGCTGCTTGTAGGGGTGCTGAAAGGGGGGAGGGTGACCTTTCCTGTTGGTGGTGCCATGGATCAGGGGGGCCACAAGGGAGGGCTAGGCATGTAACCTCTGCTGCCTCTGCTGGTCTGCAGCAGCCTCAAAGTTGCTCCGAAGACTCGGCTGCAGATCATTGTTTTTTTACTTATTTATTTATTTAACATTTCTTATATACCGCCTTTCATGATATCAAGGTGGTTTACATTGAACAAACTGAAATTAGATTGAACAGGGCATTATAACTTGGAGATAACTATTTTACAGGGAGCATGCCATGCCTTTCCCCCACATTTCAAACACATCAGCTGTCACCGTGGCTTAGTCTTTCCGTGTTAACACCACGATGACAGCTATCACCCTTTATTAAACACCCCCCTAAATCTCTTAACATTTTTCCTATTTCTTAGGCATACAAAAATGCAGATAAACTGTTTGTAATTCTTGGTTTTATGGTTGGTGATGTGTGACTTATACACTTAGCAGAATATATATATTTTTGAAGAAAGAACAAACCTGTTTATAAGTGGATTAACATTGTTTACTGAATAATGACATTCTATATTCCCTTATATGAGAGAACCATAAACTGTCAGACTGCAAAGTATTTACGTTATCTACCAACAGAATCTCACGAATCACCGAACTAAAGAAAAGATTGATAATTTATTGAAGGTCCATGATTTTTTTTTAATCTAACAGACATATGCATCAGCTAATCATCTTTTCAATTAGTCGCATAAAGCCTTTTCTAAATTCCTTTCAGTTTCCAGCTCATTTAATATTCAATCCATGTACTACACAGATATTTACATGAATTTATATTTTCTTGTTTTCATATGGTGTTCTCCCACTTTGTGCATTTGAAAATATATTGTTTTAGTAATATAGCTATTACAGTTATCCTCCAATTTGATCACAGCAAAATATACCTTGCTATTCAAGTAAGAAATGCTCTTAGTGTCTTTGTTATAGTCTGATTTTGACATCGTGATCAGCTGTTCAAACCCTGCAAGAAGAGGACTGTTGTAATGTTCTTTATAAGATGTTCCCTAGACTACAATCTACCACCCTTCAAATCATCTCCACCTGTAAATCATTTTGCTTATGCCGTCACTCTCTACCATTGTGTGAAGACAAAGGCTGCCCATTTAATCCTCAGAGCAAGTCTGATTCACATTGCGGGGAAGCAAGGTTAACAAATGGGCAGAGTAGGGAAGATGGCATTGGGGTTGAATTCCATACACTTTCTGTTGCTGGTTCCCCTCCTCCACCCCCTCACTTGTGTTATTTAAAGTTGCAGGGCTACAAGTTCTACCAAGAGTGTTTTCAATGTCAGATGTTTATCAGCTGGGCTGTTTTGCTTCAGTAACCTGAGTCGAGATTGGTCTGAAGCCTCAAGAACTTTGTATCTGCCTCCTGGAATACAGCTGTTAAACCTTTTGCCTGCTAAGTCTCTTCTGTTTACAAAAAGAATATGTCAAAACATTTGAACTGAAGAGAAAGCTTTCACATTTGGTTATGCACCAGACTTGTGCTGAGGGGTTTGACCTTTTTTGTAAGTACATTTAAGGCCAGATATACAAAGCATTTTTCCCAAAGACACAAAATGGAAAATCAGGCTTTTTGATTTCTCTCTGTAATCATAAGACTGACTATACTACATGTTTGATTTAGGTCATTTATCCATGCCACAATAAGGGCAAAATTATGCATAAAACAGGGTTTTATGAGTGTAAATGGTCGCTTAAAATTATGGGGCCCTTTTACTGAAGTATGGCATGGTTTTGCACACATCATGGGTTTTCTGACAGAAACACTACACGGTAAGTACAAAACCTGTGCAGTAAATGCAGGGGCAGGCCCAGCATCTAACCTGCATTCAATGCTCAGAGCAGACACTTACCACATGGGCCCAGCGTTCCCTGGCTCGACAGATAGTGCAGGAGCATTCACGCTACCTGCCAAGGCAGAGAATGCAGACCCGGGCACGATCAGGCCCTTCCTCCTATTCCCTTCCCAATCATGCTCCCCACTGTAATTATTCCCCTTCCCCCCCAAGAGTCCTACCTGGGTGCTCCCTAGTGGTGACTGGGGTCCCCCTCCATTCCTACCCCTGCTTTTAGCAGTCTTCAAAATGGTGCCAGGAACACCACATACTAGGCTCACTGTACTACCACTAGGGGTCACTAGACTAACATGTGGTGTTCCTGGCAACATTTTATTTATTTATTTATTTCAGTGTTTTCCTATGCCACCCCTTCCCAAGATCGGGGCGGTTTACAATAAACAAATAATTTACATAGAACAAATTGTATAATCAGAAGACCATTTTGAAGACTGCTGGAGCAGGGGCAGGAACAGAGGGGCCACCTCTGTCCCAATCAACACTAAAACCACCAAGGAGAACCCAGGGAATACCCCGGGGAAGTGGCCGGGTGGGAGAGGGTCCAGGTTAGCCTTTGGGGGGTGTCTGACTCCAGAATTGGTAGGGCCCTCTGCAGGGCATCTATGGCTGGAAGGAGGGCCGTCAACAGAGAGGGTTGATAGCAGAGAGGAAGTTGCCTAATTGAGGGGGTGGGGGGTCACCATATTTCTGATGGGTGCCTTACTTGGGGGCAATCACTGGGGGTGTCATCGCTTTTTGGTAGCTGCACTACCAGGCTGCCAATGACACAGCTGCAATTACCTCTGCCTCTGGAGTGGAGATAATTGCAGCCATTCTATCGGCAGTCGTGACAGCTGGCATGTGGCAATGTCACCAGCTGCTACTTTATGCCCCGACATCTCCCCGATCCCACCCCGAATCCGCACGTGCAGACAGAGCGGATTTACCCTGCACTGTTTGCACTTGGTGTGATAGCAGTGACCATGGGTGTTTAGGCATGTTGAAGTTCCCAGTAACCACTTACTGTACTTTAGTAAAAGGGCCCCTAAGTCATGCCTTAAAGTACATGTGGGCAGTCATGACATATGCACATAAATATATGGGATGTAATAATATTTACACGTGTTCTCTAGCAAGCATAATGTCTGTGCTATTGTTTCTGGATTTGCACTTAAAGCCACATAGGCACCTGCATATCTTTATAAAACAGAGGCAAAACAGGTGGCTCTCTTCTCACTTACCTACGCACTCTATTATAACATTATTCCCAGTATGCCAAAAGAATACCAGGAAATAAGAATAAAATAATTGAAGCAAAGCACTCAATATCCCAAAAATTTTGAAAAAGAGGGGGCAACTTTCAAAAAGTGTGACTATGTTAAGCCTGTAGGAACTTTACCCATAGATTTTACTTCAGTTTTCAAAGGGAAAAAAGCTCCCTTTGAAACTCATTTAGGAAAACTACACCACAAATCTGTCCCTATTCCTTCTCTATTTTGACATTGCCTTTTTATTGATAATACAGTGTCTGAGTCAAAATTCTGATTATGGGCTGTGAGCTAAGATTAGATTTAATGGACATTGTCAATATTTTTAAACAACATTTTGGGAACATCTGAGATGAAGCTATCCACTAATAGCAAGAAATACCTTTGTGTTGTGAAAACAACTTACTTCAATATTTGATCTGTACAGCACATCTTTTAATTGACATCAAGATCTGGGCTCCTCATTTAGGACCCTGTCTAGCGAAGTGTGAAGTGACTTGCACTTTAGATGAAAAATAGCAGAAAAGTACCTGGAAATGCACAAAAATGCCAAAATGCAGGCAGTTTGTAATCTTTTATGTGCAAAATTCACTTTTACAAAGCTACACTTGCGTGTGTTTGTCTAATTTTTAGCCTTAATGAGCTGCTGTAATGGAAAATCATGCAAAATAGCATATTAATGAAAAAAATATGAAAATGAGCACACAAAAACAGTTCAATGCATGTTCCGAAACTGCTAAAAAAAATTGCATCCCCTTTTGCATGGCAGTGCTTACAAATTAAAGGGCCCACCACCCTGAATTGGAGGTCGTCCCCCCCCAGATCCCCTCTTCCAAGGAAACCTCAGTTTTCTGGTAGTTCATTGGGCCCAACCCCACCTCAGCCCTGATACAGGGCTAAAACATTTTTAAAGCCCTTTTCTCTGAAGCTATGCCCCTTCAAGAAATCCCATCTCTTCCCAAAGTAAAGGGCTAATCTCCCCACCTCATACCATCAACATCCTACCCCCAGCACCCTAACTCATACCAAGGGGTCGGGGAGGGGGGGGGGGGAATGGAGGCAGGAGCGATTCCCACTAGCTGCCTATCTCCAATAATGCCAGCTGATCCCTACAGATAGCCTCATGGTACTTCTGCTATGGATCAGATTTTTGGTTGCTTTTATGTTCTAAAATAAGGGCAGTATATATATAAATATGCATTTGCATCTGGTTTGAAGCATAGAAACAGAGAAAAATAATGAAAGATAAAAAACATATGGCCTATCCAATCTACCCATTCATGCCAACTATTAACTTCAACAAGAAGTTATATTACTGTATATACCATTAAGTTAATCTGTACATAGTTCCCCCGATTGTCCTATTGTTGAAGTTCCCTGTTCAATGTAAAACTCAATGTTACTTGTATGCATTGTAGTATGTTCTTGTTCTATGTACACCGCACTGATTTTAATAGCGCGGTATAAAAGAATTGTTAAATAAATAAATAAATAAACAATCCCTTCTTTTTTCTTAGAGATCCTTTGTGTTTGCCCCATGCTTCTTGAATTCAGATACAGACCTCGTCTTTACCACTTGCACTGGGATGATATTCCAGGCACCACACTTTCCATACTTCACCCTCTATACTGTACCACTCCCTTGGATTTTAGAAGCCAAAATGCATGGCCCTGCATTTTTTAGAGTTAAATCTCAGCTTCAAACTTCTCTAGATCTGTACATATGTTATTTACACCTTCCTCAGTGTCTACTCTATTTCATATTTTGGTGTCATCCACAAAGAGGCAAACTTTACCTGAATGTTGTTCCGCAATATTATTCATATAAATGTTTAAAATAATTGAGCTATGGGCTGATCTCTGTGGCATACCACTGGTAACATCCTAGTCTTCAGAGTGAGCTCCATTTGCCAATACCTTTTGTCACCTCCCATTCAAACTGTTTCTAACCCAGTCAGTAATTTTAGGGTCCATCCCTAGGATGGAAACATGTCAAAGGCTTTGCTGAAATCTAAGCAAACAACATCTAGTGTTCTCCATTGGTCCAACGCTGGTCATCTAGTAAAATTAATTCATCAGATTTGTCTGGCAAGACCTGTTTCTAATTAAAAAATGCTGACTCAGATCCTGCAATCCACTGGATTTCAGAAAACTCATTAGCCTTTGTTTTAGCAGCGTTTCCATTAATTTACTCATCACAGAAGTCAGACTAACCAGACTTGTAGTTCCCAGCCTCTTCCTTACTTCCGCTTTTGTGTAGAGAGACCATATGTGCCCTTCTCCAGTCTTTTGGGATCTTTCCTAACTGTAAAGAAGCATTGAAAAGGTCAGACAGTGGACTTGCCAGAACCTCCCTAAATTCCTTCAATATTCTTGCATGTATCCCACCTGGCCTCGTTGCTTTGTCTACTTTTAGTTTAGCTAACTCATCACAAACACAAGCTTCTAAAAATCACTCAACAACCAGCTCACTTCCATTCTTATTTGTTTATTTTTTGAGTTCCCACTCCCAGCCCTTTATCTGCAGAGAAGAGCCACCAAAATGGTAAAGGGGATGGAAGGATACTCCTATGAAGAGAGGCTAAAAAGGTTGGGGCTCTTCAACCTGGAAAAGAGATGGCTGAGGGGAGATATGATAGAGGTCTATAAATTAATGAATGGAGTGGAACGAGTAAACATAGATCGATTGTTTATGTCGTCAGAATATAAAAAGACTAGGGGATATGCAATGAAGCTACAGGGTAATCTATTTAAGACTAATAAAAGAAAATATTTTTTCACTCAACGTGTAATCAAACTCTGGAATTTGTTACCGGAGAATGTAGTAAAAGCTGCTAGTGTAGCTGGGTTTAAAAAAGGTTTGGACAAGTTCCTGGAGGAAAGTTCCGTAAACCATTATTAAAAAGGACCCAGGATATCACTGCTTGACCCAATACAAGCATTGAGGAACCTGTGTCTTTTGAAGAAACTGCTAGTTACTTATGACCTAGATTGGCCACTGTTGGAAACAGGATACTGGGCTTGATGGACCTTGGTCTGGCCCAGTATGGCATATCTTACGTTCTTATGTTCTTATCTGTGAACATCGCACATAGAACATGGAACAGAAATATTTATTAAGCAATTCTGCTTTATCCTCATCAGTGTCTACATATTTCAAGTCTGACAGTCTGCTGCGGAAGACAGCAGTGTTTCTTGGATAGGTGGACACCATTTCTGCTTAGTAGCCCTTGGAAAATCATCCCACAGTCAAGGAAAACAAAGCACTCTCAATGACACTATCCATGCAGCCATGTATTAATCTCCAAGATGTGAGCTTCTCTGCCTCAGCCTTTACCTTCAACAGAGAGGATTGAGGAAAGCACCTCCTGTACATCTGTCTGCTTCATCCTCTCTTCCAGAGCTATGAAGTCACTCTTGATAAGTTCGGAGGGATACCTAGCAGTATCATTTATTTATTTATTTAACAGCTTTTATATACCGCACTCTTCATCATCAGCACGGTTTACATTTTAACAATTCGTACTTAAGCATGAACATATGTTAAGTTTACAGATAACAGGGAATAAACATGGATAACTGGGGTTAAATAAATAACAAGAATTCAAACTATTTACAGCAAATTATCATATGTTTATAGTTCTAAAGCTTGGGGATCTAAGAGGGTTTGAAATGGGGGTTTACTTGACTGACCATGATTATTGGTTCGTGTTGGGAGGGAATGGCTTGGGGAGTTCATACTCTGAGAGAAGTGTTGTAGGAAGAGGTGTGTTTTTAGAGCTTTTCTAAATTGTGAGAGGTCCTTTTGTGATCTGATGTTGGGTGGCAGCATGTTCCAACATCTAGGTGCGAAGGATGAGAATGCTCTTGTGGTAGTTGTCTGGTTGAGTTTTGCTAGGTATTTTGGGATCAATAGTGTGTTTTCTGTTGCGGAGCGTCGGGATCTGGAGCTTTGTGGGTGATGCAGGAGGTCAGATAATGATGATGAGATTTGGTGAACTGCCTTGAAGGTAATGAGGAGGGCTTTGTATAAAATCCTATATGATATCGGGAGCCAGTGAAGTTCGAATAGGATGGGAGTGATATGATGACTCCTTGGGGCTCCGTATAGAACTCTGGCAGCCGTATTCATGGCCAATTGTAGTGGATTAAGCGTACTCTTGGGTAGGCCCTGTAACACAATATTTGCGTAGTCGAAGTGTGGGGTGACCAATGCTTGGAAGGTTGTTTGGAAGTCATGTGGTTCAAGCATTGGTCTGAGGCGTCGTAGAATCCTGATCTTGTGATAGATGGCTTTAACTGTATTTTTATATGTTCTTTGAACTCAAGTCACTGGTCGAGTGTAATGCCTAGGTAACGTATTGTTGATTTGAGTGGTAAATCGGCATCTCTTGTTCTTAGAGTTGGTGGGGGAGAGAAGTCTTTGTTCCTTGTTACAATCAAAACTTCCGTTTTTTTAAAGTTAATTCAGAGGTTTTGTGAGAGCAGCCAGTCTGAGATTGCATTGAAGCAGGTAGTTAGTGTGGTATAGTCAGGTTTCAATACGTTGACTGGTGTGAATAGTAGCACATCATCTGCATAGATGAGGCAAGATATTCCAAATGACCGGGCGATGTTACAGATGGGCTGCATATAGATGTTAAATAGCAGGGCCGAGAGGGAGGAACCCTGTGGTACACCTTGCTTCTGTTGGAAAGGCATAGACGTATTGTTACCCGTCCGGACCTGCTGCCAGCGGTCTTCCAGGTAAGATTTGCACCACTTCCATGCCAATCCTTGAATCCCTTTTTCATGTAGTCGGTTAAGTAGCTTAACATGGTCAACAGAATCGAAGGCTGCTGCAATGTCTAGGAAGATCATTGCAACTCCATTTCTGATGTTGTCTGTTGTATTAATAAGCGTGTTCATTAGAGAAGTTAGAAGGGTTTCGACTCCGTGGGATTCTCTGAAGCCATGCTGATTCTGGTCGAGTGGAGCTTCGGAGTCAATGTGTTGTTGAATTTGCCTTAGAGTGACTTTTTCTAGTATCTTGTCTAGTAAAGGGATACTTGAGATTGGGCGGTAGTGCCATGGATGAACAACATCATATAATGATCATTTAGCTTGATGAATCTTGAATTTTGGCACCTGGCAGACAGCACACTTCCCAGGACCATCAGTGTAGTTTGCCTTCTTACGTTTTTTTGAGGGGGGGGGGGCAAAGGGTAAGGAAGTCACGCTGGCACTAGGGGCAGGGGGATCAGTTCACAATTAGTGCCTGCAAAATTTGTGTGGGGGGTACTGCCTCCCATGCCACCCCCCCCCCCCAAAATAACTATGCATATGCCAAGGACATCATGTATGGTCAGCAGATGGATGCCTCTGTACCCCTCAGAATAGAGTCACACCTCAACTACCCTTCATTTCCTTGTGATCTGATTCAGCACCTTTGGGGGTTTAACTCTGGTTCCCTCTATTCCTACTTCTCTACTTCCAGGACTGAATACTGGTTCTTTGGTTCAAGGCATGGTGGCATTAGACAGAGCATTGATTCTGCAGGCTCTGGTGACCTATGTCTAGCAGTCTTTTTCTGTATCATACTATCTTCGCTTCCATTGGAAATCCTTGATGCCTCAAGAAGCAATTCTTCAATTAAGCTCTCACGATCATGAATTCTTCTCAGCCTTGTCACCTCTTCTCTCGGTTCCTCCACTTGTTTGAAGGGTTCACCTTGCAGGCATTTGGCACATGGAGCCAGTCCCTTGCTTGGGATCAGGCTATCTATTTAGACAGAGCAGAAATTGCAACAGGGGGAAACGCTTCGGTGACATGATTTTTCCCAGCCTTAGTTCAATTGGTGGGCGTGTTGGTACCTGTTAAAGAAAATGAAAAAAAAGGCCCACCAAAGTCCCTAGCTTTTCTTTAGCTGTCCTTTAAGACAAAAAGCAGCTAGCCTCTATGATGTAAGATCTCTGTTCAGATTCCCTGTATGTAGTCCTGCTTGCTTGCTCACCAGTTGTTGGGGTATATAGCAGTTTTTTATCTCTTCATTCTATTAAAATCTGATTTATGTGTCCGAGGATTATAGTCTTTTTAGAATTACCTAATCAAAGTTCCTTAAAATATAACTGTTTACTTTTAGCAGATATCCAAACATGGAATTATTTACTTCCTAGATTTTCCCTTCCAACCAAAGCCAAACACTTCTATCTTAATCAACAAGCTAATTGATGAGTGGTTCAGATGCCAATATATCCACAGAAAAGTACATACCAGGCTTTCAAAATCAAATTCTTGTGCATATTCTCTCTCTCCTGATTTAATAACACTTAAATATTTTTCAAGTGCTACTGGTCTAATGGAGCTAAGTATTCAAGTAAAACATGGCCCCACCCTGAAGAATTTATAGTCTAAGGTGATGCTTTAATTCACAAGAAGTGTCAGAAGCAAGATTTAAATGGTGGATTTTTTGCTTCTTAGTTTAGTTCTCTAGCCACTAGGCTATTATTTCTCCTGAGCTAACCTTGTCTCTTTTTGACCATGGGTAAAGGTATCTGAACTTGGGAATAATTTCATAAGCAAATGAGCTTGTAGAACAGAGACCCCCAGATTATGGTCCATGAGTCAGGTAGGTCCTTGGAACAAGGTTTCCTGACCCTCCCTGCTTTTCCTGTCCCCATATCAAGTCCAACTCCCAGAGCAAGTGGTTGTTGTCACTTTGCCCAGGTGCTTCTTTTTGTCTCCTTCTCTCCCTCCTACAGCTTTGGGATGTCAATCAGAAGACTGTGAGTAGTTCATTCTCATTCTCAGTGGTTTGTTCTTCTCTATCCCTCATGGCCAAACTTTCCCACTATTCAGGGCTCCTTCCCTCTTCTGGGAAAGTGGCAACGATCCCAGGAATAAAGTTAGTGAGTAAAAAGACAGAATAGCCACTGCCTCTGTATCCCAAGGCTGCTGATCTTATGAAAGACAAATCCACTCAGTTGCTTTAGATCTCTTGGAGAGCAGCTCGACCCCAGCTTGTACATGTCATGGGCTGGGCATCATCACTAATGGAGAAGGGGGTGCTCCTAATTTTGGTGATGTTTGCCTCTCTGCTTTAGGTTGCAGGACTGGGAGTATGTATGCAGGGCACCCTGCTTTGAGATGACAGGACCAAGGTGTGTGTATTGGAGCTCCCTGCTCTCAATAATGACGGACATGGTAAGCATGTGTTGTTAACCTTGCTCTGGGATTGCAAGACTGGGGGGGGGGGGGAGCGTGGAGTGGGGGGAGTGGTAAGAGGGGGAGGGTGCAGTTCCTTTTTAAGCATTTTGCATTACAGAGGTTCTGCAGAATAAAGAAAAGAGAAAAAGAGAGGATTGTAGGGATTGGCTAGGGAGAAAGATAGAGACTGGAGGGAACTAGCTAGATGGTCCACGCTCAATGGGATTAGCTCAACAAAGTAACAAAGTTTGCACAGCAACAAAAAAGGAAGTGATCTAAGGTGAGGTTTCAGCTCTGATACTCAGGATTGGCTAGACAAAATTGCCCAGGTAACTTGGGTTCCCAACTAGCAGACCTAAAGATAACTGAACAACTTTGTCAGGTTAACTTTACTCCTGCATTGATGGTTGAATATTGGCATCTTTGGGCCTGATTATATAACAGAGCACCTATGCAAGAAGTCCAAAACAGTAATTATTTTGTAAAGGATAAACAACCACGCTAGATGCAGGGAGGTGGGGACAGACACCCCCCTGAATTTAGTCTGGATCACCATGTCAAAACTACCCATTCTGCTGGCTATAATTATCCCCACCAAGCACTGGCAGTGTGGGATTTCAAGGCCCATCCTAGCACCACCATGGCAGAAACGCCCAATTCCCCCCCCCCCCCAGATGCAGCCCATACACACAGTACCCGGGCAGTGCAGGTTTTTTAGTGGAAGGCACTGTATTACTTTTTAACGTGGCACCAGAAACACGCGATAACCCCACACCGACCCTGGTAATACAGTGGCATGCGCAAAACTAACCCGTTTGAAGAAATTGCTCCCAGGAGGAAACATCTGATCCCTTTAGATGTTGTCATCTCTCTCCCTTTATTTAACTGGTGTTTCTGTTTCAAACATTAGCAATAGTTTCCTTCCTATTAAATTATTGGTATCTATAGGAAACCTTAAGGATCCAATTTAATCACATTTAAGGATTTTCATGGCTTAATTCCCTTTCTTACCATAGAGGATCTTGCTTTTCATGCAGTTGGCTTTCTCACTTGCATTTTGCAGTGTCAGAAAGGTATTAAATACACAAGTATATAAATGAATCCCATCCTGTTGTGATTTGCTGCCAGATTTGGACCGCAGAATGTTTGGAGTACGTTTTCAGAAAACAAATGAACAACTTGTTCCTGCGAGTAAGATGTAAAGAAGAACGAACTAGACAGTGCTTCTCATTCTGAAATATAGTAATGTGAAGGTCAAAAAATGCTCCAGGGGGCCACCCTGCTTCACTGAACAGGAGAAACCTGCCTTTGCCACACAGTCGGTCATAGCCTTGCTCTCACTATAGCATTGCTCTATCCTGCAAGGCTTTCTTTCAAGAGGTTTTGCGATTTATTGGCCACTTCATATTAGTTTCACTAGCATGCCTTATCCTGGCTTTTTATTTTTGGTAACTTTTAAGTTGTTGCGCTATTGGAATCAGATGCCGTAGCTTCCCTCCTGCATTTATGTCCACTTACCCCAGTGTAGGATTTAAAGGAGCAGTGAGTGAAGGGAACAAGTGTTCTCTAGTGACGTACCACTGCCTTATTCACACCAGACAACTGGAACCACTGGCTCCGACAGACAATGATTGAGATTCAGGAAACTTTATAGGCCTGACAATTTGTGTGTGCATTGCCAAAGTAATACATAGGGAGGATGATTTTAAAGCGGTACATTACTCATGGAAATGAGCTTTTATATAAAGGTCCACTCTATATGCAGCAAATAGTAGGTTTACACTGTGATTTCACACTGACCTTTAGGGGCATCTTTACTAAGCTATGATATGCTTTTGCAGCTAACCTGGAAGATTAGTGTAAATAGCGCCGTGTTATCTGCAAAAGTTGCACAGTATCTGTTGGGGTGTGCACGGCATTTCTGCAGCAGATAATGTTGCAAAAATGCAGAGATTGTGGAGCAGCAGCACAGCAAATGCATCCAAGCCACCCATTGTGGCGAGGTTAGTTGCACCTGCGATGTCTACAAAACCAGTGGTTACCATGCACTGCCAACGCTTGCGATAAGCAGTCATTGCAGACATGCCCACTCTCTGTCCACACCCTGCCCATGTTATCGCTGTGTTAACAGCTAATACGACTTAGTAAACAATACGCCTTAGTGCCTTGTAGGAAGAAGTATTCCTGGAGATGGGGTTTGGGGCTATGGGCCCGATATTCAAAAGGCATTTACATGGTTTACAGCCAAGTAAACCATGTAAATGCCTTAAACAAGGATATTCAAAGGCACCTACACGGTTAGTGCCATTGAATATCCCCGACTATGTCCCCTACGCGCCCCCATGCTATCCAGTTAGCATCGGAGTGTGTTGGGGCGTTCTGGGGTAGAGCGGTGACAGTGACTGCCACTAGCCATGTGACGGTGATATTGGACCGCTACATGGTTAATGGTCTGTGGCTAAAACTAGGCCAGCTTTTGGCTCACCTAGTTCTAGCCACGGATCACTAACCATGTAGCGGTCCAATATCACTGCTACATGGTTAGGCTCTGTGGCGTTGACCCCCTTGGTGCACAACCCATATATTCAATGCAATCACTACAGCATTAAATATCTGGGGTTAAGGGTGAATGGGCAGTGCTATGTGCCGTAGTGACACATAGCCCGCCAGAAGAAAATCGGCCCCTACATGCCTGTGTTTGCGTTTTCAAAAAGCTGTTTAAATTTTAACTCAGAAATACTGTCCACATGAATAGTGAATGTAAATGTGTACCTGTATTTTTTTCTAGGATAATTTCCAAGGAGAAAGTCAATACATACATTCACTTTGAAAATCTATCAGTTCATGGGGTAAAAAGTGCATGTTTATTTTTCACCTGGGTAGGACATTGTAAGAGTGGAGTAATAGTCTAGACGTTAATGACAGCTCACACCTAAAAACTCACACAACAACAGACTAGCCCCCCACCTAAGACAACCATGACAAAACATGCATCCTCAGAACAAATACAAAGATCTCCTGTACATACAGTAGTTAACCTGTACATAGTTATGGTTTTAAGCTAATATACCTAAAACTTTTCTACTGTTCTATGTGAAATGTTATCCTGTTCAAAAATTGTTTCCTGTTCTATGTAAACTGTTGTTGAGTTCCTTGTAAACTGCTCCTGATCTCTGGAAGGGGCGGTATAGAAAATGTAACAAATAATAAAAATAAATAAATAAATAAATAAAAAAAATAAATTAAAGCAGTATCCTACTGACCAAAACAATCCAGGTTTCAAATCCCACCAGCACTCCTTGTGGTCTCGGGCAAGTCATTAAAGCTTCTAAGCCCTCAGGTACAGAGTGTAAGCCCTCCAAGGACAGGAAAATACATTCTGTAACTTGCCTTGAACTACTACTGGAAAGGTATGAGCTAAATAAATAAGATCACTCCCACAGTGTTAAAGAAAACAAATCTAACTGTAATACTATTTTTTGCATATGGTAATATACCATATAATGTGTATATAAACTAGAGGTTCCAGCATTTGTAACCTGATTTGTAGATCATCTCCTTTGTTACTCTTATTTGTAAAAATGTATTTATACAAATGACTACAGGGAAACAAAGGTCAAAACTGAAAGGGGATATTTTAAGGGAAACAAACCTTTTTTTAGGAAAATAAACAAATGTAAAAGGAAAATGAAGCTACCATGGTTCTCAAAGGAAGTAAATGAAAAGGTGAAGAAAAAGAGGATGGCCTTCATAAAATACAAGAGATCACGGAAAGAGGAAGATAACTATCAATATTTGAAAAAGCTAAGAGAAAGTAGGAAAGTAGTCAGGAAAGCAAAGATACAAATGGAAGTAAAAATAGCCAATGCAGTAAGATGGGGACAAGACATTTTTCAGATATGTTAGTGAGAGGAGGAAGTGCAAAAGTTGTACTGACAAATTCAAGGAGGGGAATATGTAAAAGCTGGTGAGAATAAAGCAGAACTGCTTAACAAATATTTTTGTTCTGTATTTACAGAAGTGCCAGGAACAGGACCTCAGAAAACACTCACAAAAAGGAAGAGAAGCGAGGGGGATCTTGAATGATTTTCAGAAGACTATGTTTGTGAGGAGCTAGCTAAATTATAAGTAGATAAAGCGTTGGGACCAGATGGATGATATCCGAGAGTATTGAAGAAACTAGAGAAGATCTAGCAGCTCCACTGTCTGACCTTTTCAATGCTTCTTTAGAGTTTGGAGTGGATCCAGCGGACTGGTGAAGGGTGCATGTTGTCCTTTCACACAAAAGCAGAAGTAAGGATGAAGTTGGGAACTACAGGCTGTTTAGTCTGACCTTTCTGGTGAATAAATTTATGGAAATATTGCTAAAATAGAGGATAGTGAGGTTTCTGGAGTCCAGTGGATTTCAGGATCCAAGGCAGCATGATTTTACTAGAGGCAGGTGTTGTCAGGCAAATCTAATTAATGTCTTTGACTGGGCAACCAGAGAGTTGGACCGAAGGAGGCCCCTAGTTGTGGTGTATTTAGTTTTCAGTAAAGCCTTTGACATTGTCTGCACAGGCGTCCTAGGGATAGATCCTAAAGTGACTGACTGGGTTAGAAATTTGTTGAGTGGGAGGTGACAAAGGGTACAGATAAATAGAGCTTACTCTGAGGAGAAGGATGTAACCAATGGTGTGCCATGAGAATCTGTTCTTGGACCGATTCTTTAACATTTTTGTTAGTGATATTGCGGAAGGGTTGTGGGTAAGCTTTGCCTCTTTGCAGTTGACACCAAAATCTGAAATAGACACCCAAGAAGGAGTCAAATTTATTTTATTTATTCAGTTATTTCTTTTTTATACTGCTAAATTAAAGAGTCAAAGCAGTTTACAGAGAAGAAAAAGGAGTTACAAGTAACATACGTAACATAAATGAGTGGTTATTACAATTAACAGGAGTGATAAACATATAACATAAGTAACTTAAATGAATGCAGAAGAACTAAATTACAGTATTGAACAGTATATGAAATTAGGAAACTAAATAAAGTCCAGGGGTGAGCATCAATACTAAGTGGTATCAAAAACATTGGGATATGGTTAATAGTAGATATTATGATGTGAGCTTGGTAGTTGATTATATTGGGCTGGTATTTGGGCAGTCCAGTTTCTTTCCAAAGTGATCTATAAATAAGTGTATCTTGATTTGCTTTCGTAAAGTTGAGAGGTCTAGTATGTATCTGGTAGTGAGTTGCAAAGTGTTACTGAGTAGAGCAAAAATGTTCTCCTGCATGCAGATTGGTTGTTTTTTCTAAATTCCTTGGGTATTGCTAGAATATTCTGCATGCAGCCTCGCCTAGCCATGTTGTTCAGAATTGTGTGTATGAGTGATTTTAGGTAGGTTGAATATAGATTGTGTAATATCTTGAAGATGATTATTAGGACTTTAAATTTAATTCTGTTTGCAATGGGGAGCCAGTGTAACAGGTATACGATTGGGGTGATATGTTCTGATTTTGGTGCTCTATGGATAAGTTGGGCGTCAGTATGTTGTGCCATTTGTAACTGATTTTAGTGCTTGTTTTGATATCCCTTGGAGGATGGTGTTACAGAAGTCAAAATGAGGAAAATTCATGCCTTGAAGCACTGTGCGGACGTCCTGGGAAGATAAAAGTGGTCTTAGGTGTTAAAGGATCCATATGTTGTTATATACTGCTCTAGTTGTATTACCAATGTGGGTGGTTAGGTTTAGATTCTGATCCAGGATTATTCCAAGGTACCTTACTTCTTGTTTGACTTCCAAATTTGCTTCTTTGACTTTTATTGTAGCTGGCGGGGTGAAAATCGTATCCTTAGTAATAAATAATACTTACGTCTTATTGTAGTTTATTATCAGGTTGTGGGATGCAATCCATTGGGTTACCTCATTGAAGGAAGTGACTATTTGATGAAGGTTGCATTTCAAAATGTTGTATAGTATATATAACATAGTATCATCAGCATAAATGTGGTAGCTTACCTTGTGTTTCTGAATGATGCTGCAGATCGGTTGTAGGTATATATTGAATAGTAAGGCAAAAGCGCCGAGCCTTGTGAGATTCCTTGCAGCTGTTTATATGTAATTAATGTATTTTGACCTATTCTACCTGTTGAGTATGATCTGTTAAGTAAGATTTAAACCAGAGTAATGTTGTTCCATCAATTCCTATTAGTTGGAGTCTTGTTATTAGAAGGATGTGGCAAATGGAATTGAAAGCAGATGCAATATCTAAGAAGATTAGAATAAATGCTTGTTTTGGCTTTTTGATTCCTTTTATTAGTTTATCTAACAGGGATGTAAAGAGGGTTTCCACTACATGGCATGGTCGGAAGCCATGTTGCTGCAGATCAAGTGAGGCATACTTGTCAATGTGTTCCTAGAGCTGGTGTTGAACCACTTTTTCAATTCATTTTCCTATAAATAGTAGGCTTGATATTGGTCTGTAGGAGCTTGGTCTTGCTTTGTCTAGTACAGGGGTGGGCAATTCCGGTCCTGGAGGGCTGCAGACCAATCAGGTTTTCATGATGTCCCTAATGAATATTCATGGACCTATTTCCATACAATGGAAGGCAGTGGATGCAAATAGATCTCATGAATATTCATTAGGGACAACATGAAAACCTGACTGGTCTGCGGCCCTCCAGGACCAAATTGCCCACCCCTGGTCTATTGCAGCATGTTTTAGGATTGGACGTATTGCAGCTCTTTTTAGATCCCTAGGCATATGTCCTTAGGTTAGTGAAAGTTGAATTATTTTGAGAAAAGTGGGTACCATTTCAGATCGTGTTATCTTGACCCAGCTGACAGGGCATGGGTTCATAGGAGAGGTGGTAGTATTGAGGTTGTTAATGATGTCTTCCAGCTGTTCTGTGTTGATTTGTGTGAATGTATGCCATGATGTAGAAGCTTGAGGAATGGTTGCAAATTTGGTAGCTGAGATTTAACGCTAAAAAATAGAGGGTCATGCATTTGGGCTGTAAAACCTCAAGAGAGCAGTACGATGTAGAAGGTGACATACTTTTGTACACAAAAGAAGAGTGGGACCTGTACAACCAGGCAGAAAAGGCAATGGCAAAATCCAGAAGGATGCTTGGATGCACAGGGAGAGGAATGGCCAGCAGGAAGAAGGAATTGATGGTGACTATAAGTCTTTGGTGAGACCTCATTTGGAGTATTTTGTGCAATACTGGAGACCATACCTTCAAAAGAATCTAAACAGAGTGGAGTCAGTGCAGAGGATGATACCAAAATGGTCAGTGTCCTTCATCATAAGGCATATGGAGGGGAGGGGAGGGGGGAGGGGAGGGGCGGGGCGGGGGGGAGGGGGGGGGGGAGGGGGGGAGAGGGGAGGGGAGGGGAGAGGGGAGAGGGGGAAGGGGGGCGGGGGGGGGCATCCAAGTCCATTGCACCACCCCAGACTTGGCCATCCCCGCACTGGAGACATCTTTAAAAGCCATTTGTAAAATGGCTCCAGGGACATTTCCATGATTTGAATATCTGCATTCACATTTTTGGATGTCTCGATTTCAACTAAGGCTTTTGTAATGATCCCCTTTGGGGTGTACTTACTAGGCTGTAGTAATTAACATCCTCTAACAGAATGTTTCTCAGCATGTAGTCCATGAACCCCCATGGATATGTGAGATAGAGAAAAGAAAAAAAAAAAGAGAGACTGACTGGGGGAAGAAAGAGAGACTGGATGCGGAGAAGATGAGAGAAAGAGATTGGTGAGGACTGGAGAGAGAAATACTGGTGGAGGCAGGAAGGAGGAAAGAGATAAAGAGGACTTGTGGGGACAGGTTTGGTGCTGAGGGGAGGAGGGTCTGAGAAGAGTGATAGGGATGAACTGTGGTCTCTGAACTTTTTTGAGATTAATAAAGGATCCACAGAGCCAAAAAGGTTGGTAGTCTCACTAAATGTTAACATGACAACTTTAGATAGTATTAATAGCATGCTTATCAAAAGATATTTTTTTGCTTGGATGTATTTTTTGTATGAATCACATAGTAACACATTATTGCAAGAAACTACATTTTTCAATTTATAGTAAGTGAAAGGGCGTGGGCAGGGTCCCGGCGCCCGCGCGTAACCGGGTGCCCGGCCCGGCGCGGGACCCTGTATGTGGCGTCGGGGAACGTTGGGCTGGGGGGGGGGAGACGGCGCATCAGCGGGGGCGCTGCGCGCGTGTTTTAAATTGATTGGCTCCGCTGAGTAGTGAGGTGGCGAAGCCAATCAGGGTTTGGGGCGGCATGTGCTTCGGCTTTCTTCGCTGAAGCCGAGCACATGTGGCGTGGGCTTTGAGCACGAGCAGCCCACCCTCCCACCCTTTCGGTTTTGGTGGTGAGTGGTTATTCGGGGTGTCGCAGCGGGGGGGGGGGGGTTGTAAGGGGCGGGATTCCGGAGGTTTCCGGGGTCCGGAGCCTTAGGCGACTTGGGGAGAGGGCGGGGTGCCCTCGACCCGGAAAACCCCTGGAAGACTTTTGCTATTAATACGGCGAAGTTGGATAGGGGTGGTAGGAACTTAGCCAGTCGGGTGACCTTGGCTGGAGCGGAGGTCGCGGTTGCTTTGCTAATTGCACGGCTGGTGACGCGTGGCCCCGCTGGGGGGGGGGGTTGTTTCAACAGTATTTACTGTTTATGTTCATGATGTTGTTTTGGAATAAAGCTGCGACCAGTTTTTACCATAAAATGGCTTCAGGTGTTTTTGTGGGTAGGAGGAAAGAGATAGTGGGAGGAGGTAGGGGGTCTGGAATGTTGAAGGGTGAGCGCGGGTCCGGCTACCCGGTTACGTCTTTATGGAACTTGAAAAAACATTTTAGGAGCTCATATGTCTTCATGTTGGACAATCCATCAAGGGAACACCGACAAAACTGTCATCATTGCTGTTACCAAGCCCACTTCCTTCTTGAATCCTGTTCTCATGCTTTACGCCTCCTCTCCCATGGCTTAAATGAGCTGACCCACTGGTTCTTCCATAGTATTTATTTATTTTACTCATGTCTTCCATATTAGTTCAAGGTGAGGTACGTTCAGGTACCCTAGGAAAGAGGAGGGGGGCTTTAACTAATTGAAAGCCAAATTACTCCCCACCAAGGGTTTATTTAAAATTGACTTTTACACAAAAAAATATTTATTGAACAGGGACTATTGGCAATTGCAATTTGCTCATAAAATTTTGTGAGAAGAAACAGAGAGGAATAGCGTGCACAGTGCACACCTCTGTCTCAGTTCAAGAGCTGCAGCCATGGAATGCAGGGGGTCTCATGATCTCGATCCATAGATTGTCTCTGGTCAGGAAGTTAACTCTTGTTTATGTATCTGGCCCTTGAGCAGGTGTTTATAGTAGCTGGTGGGAGGGAGACGCTAGCTTCATTGACTGACATTTGCTGTGTCCTGCCAAAGTGCCTTCAGAAACTAAGCTGGAAATTTCCGTCACATCGCATAGCAGAAATATGATAGTTAATGACCTTATGGCCCCGGCATATCACTTCACTTGCTGTCCTTCCAACCCTGATTTGTGCCTGTACTTTCATGCATCCCTACTCATTAACAAGAGAAAAAAGGTATGTCACTGCTGCTATCTGCACATAAATTAAACTGCTCTAAGCTTTGAAAACAGAGTCTGATTCACTGCAGCATTTATTTAAGCACATTCTGCAGGTTAAACTTGTGAGAAATCAGGACAATGGATTTTATAGGAACCTGCAGTTGTATGTGCTTTGTGTATGAACTCTTTAATATTATGCGGCAGGGATTATTAGGTAATAGCAATTAATGGATTAGACTGCCATGTAGTTAACATCCAACTGGAGACGTTAGGTGTTGAATTATTCAACCAGATGTAGGATAAAATGTAATTGGCTGCACTGAAACTAGCCATGTACGTGCTATGATTTGTGACTTTTACTAAGATTACAAAGAGTGTGCTCATAGTAAGTACTCCAAGGTTGATTGAAACACAAGTTAGTAAGGTAACTCAACTTATACATTCCCTTGTGTCTCTTTCTCAACCCACCTTTTGTGTTCATGTCATCACATGTCTTTACTATCAAACTTCGGAGTTCTTTTCTGTCTTTTAAATTTGTTTTTATTACTATAAACCACTCTGTTGTCCCCATGAGGGACAGTATATCAAATTTTAATAAATGAAATGAATGAAATTAAAGTAACACTGAGTTTTTGACAAACTGTTATTAGAAGTAAGGAGTGCTGCTCCAGACTGAGTCTTAGGCCTTTTTAACCCGTGTGTCATCCCTCCTTCAAGATACCGCACCATGTTCATGTAACGTCATAATTGAGAGTCGATTAACATTTTAGTTATACTAGTTTGGCAGTGGCCTTGTTAGGGGAAGAAACTCTGTTTCTTATCAAGAAGACAGATCAGTCAATACACCACAAATACTAAAGTAACAGCTCAACAACATATCTAATCTAAGAACAACGAACATTTACACAACACATCTAATTTAAGAACAACGAACATTTACACAACAATTGGCATTCAACAGTGGTTACAGCTTTATTCTGACATTTGGAAGCCAGCAAAACAATATCCACCCAAGTCAAGTGATTATGACAGAACAAAATATGGTATCTGTAGCATTTCAACTGGATACAGGTAAAAGCTCACCTGCCATATTAATAACTAGGTGGTACCCCATTCAAAATGACCCCCAGACAGATCATCCATCTAAATAACCTACCATCCTCACCATGTTACTAGATGAGGGCTTTACGTGCTCCTTCCTAACCAGAGAGCCCCCTGTCCATCTCACCACAGCAGTGCTACCGCCCAATCAGTCTTCAGAATCCAAAAACATAAACCAGTTTTTATAAGAAAACTTGACTCAAGTAATCGATCACACTCCCCCTGCTGCAGCAATTTCCTAACAGCACATGACAAATCATAATCACACATTTTCCGAGAATGGGCAGGTGGTTAAGAGTGAAAGTTAGTAGGTGGTGATCAGATAAGGGAAGGACTGGGGTGGAG
This sequence comes from Ichthyophis bannanicus, assembly GCA_033557465.1. Taxonomy (NCBI): domain Eukaryota; kingdom Metazoa; phylum Chordata; class Amphibia; order Gymnophiona; family Ichthyophiidae; genus Ichthyophis; species Ichthyophis bannanicus. Next base: position 26,884,758 of record CM066035.1, read on the forward strand.
AAGTTTGAGGCAAGCAATTGGAGAAGAAAGTAAGCTCAAGGCAGTGGCCATGCTGGTGAGTAGAGGCAGTAGAGCCCAGCTGGAAGTTGAAAGAGGATGTTAGGGAAAGGAGCTTTAAGGTATAAGGGTCAGTGGGGTCATCAACATGAATGTTGAAGTCTCCAAGAATAAGGGAAGGGAAAGATGCATCCAGGAAGAAAGAGAGTGAGGAGTCAAAGTCATTGAGAAAAACAGAGGTAGACTTGTCAGGGGGTTGATAAATGACAGCTACCCAGAGAGGTAGTGGAATGACTAGGCAGATGGAGTGAACTTCAGAAGATGAAAAGGAGAGAGATGGAGGCAGAGTGAGAAGATGAAATTGGCAGGAGCGAGAGAGTAGAAGCCCAACACCATCACTGCAGTCAGTGAGTTGAAAAGTTAAGTAGTACCAACTTAACTTTTCAACATAACTTAGATTGTAAGCTCTCAGGAGGCAGGGCAATGCCTACTGTACCTGAATGTTAACTTGCCTTGAACTACTACTGGAAAGGCATGAGCTAAATACAAATAAATAAAGTACAAAAGAACATGTGCACATGTAGGTGTTTTTATTAGATTCTCATTGCTTTTACATATCTGAATTTTTTTCTTTCATCTCTCTCCATCTCCACATCTCCATCATCACCCCCCCCCCCCATCTTAGACTGGACTTTCACCTTCATTTCTTATGGCTCCATACCACTTTTTCTTCCTTTTTCTGATACTCCCTAACCTTCTCCCTTCTTACCTTCAACTCAAATTCTCCCTCCTTATCACTCTCTCTCTACCTTTCCTATTTCTCCTCCTATCTTGTCTTCCTCCCTTTCCACAGCTCTTGAACTTCACCTTTTTCTTCCTCTCATCCATCCCTCTCCCATCTCTCTCAAACAACCTCATCCTTGTTTCCGCCATCCATCTCCTCTCTGCCTTGCACTCTTCTCCTTATTTCATCTGATGACATTAATCCTAACCCTGGCCCCGCACAAATTTTCTCTCACTCCTGTTGCTCACTCATCTGCTCTAACCTCATCTATATTCCTCTCCTTTCTCCCCTCTCTCCCCTTCTCTTGTGCCTTATGGAATGCTCATTCCATAGCTAATAAATTCCCCTTTACCCATGGTCTCTTCCTTTCTAACTCTTCAACTTCTAGCTCTTACTGAAACTGCGCTTCTGCCTGATGACCCTGCTTCGGTTGCTACCTTCTCTCATGGCAGTTCTAATTCTCACACACTCCTTGCACCACTGGCCATGGTGGTGGTGTGCGGTTTCTTCTACCTCAGTTGTACTCCTTTTCATCCTTCGAAGTCCAATCCATCTGTCTTTTTAATCCCTTACCTCTCAGGATAGCTGCTATCTATAGACCACCTGACAAGCCCACCTCTACCTTTCTCTCTGACTTTGACTCATGGCTTTCCTTATTTCTCGATTCTGCTTTCCCCTCCCTTATTCTTGATGACTTTAACATTCATGTTGATAATCCTTCTGAGCCCTATGCTTCCAAACTCCTTTCTCTTAGCTCCTAATTTAACCTTCAGTTTTGCTCTATCCCATTGTACAGCTCATGCAGCAATAAACACACCACCACCGGTGATCATGTGAGCATTTCCATATCATCACCCATAGCTGTAGCCCCCTGCTGCTCAGTGCTGTGGTCAGACACAGATGAGTCATTCCCACCCAGGGACATAGGCTGCATATTACCCCCATGGAGTATCTCGCCAGATGTGCCAGCATGCCTGCCACCCTGTAATGTATGAGTAGTGGCAGGAGTGGTGACTGGATCTGGGGCAGTGCTTGGCCCTGCAGCTGCATGAGCACCTGTGAACAGACAGAACAAAGATGTGTCCCACAATGAATGATGCCCGTAACACACAAAGACATGTTATTGTATCAGTTAAGAATACCAAACACCAAATGAAACAGATAAGATTTCTAGGTGGGGGCAGCTGTCCCAGTGCAATATGCAGCACAGTGAAACAGGGAACAACAAGCATACATCATTTCAGCCCAGAAACCATAAAGCCCCACAAATACACATCATATCCCCACCAGGTTCTTGAACCACACTCCATCAGATATCAGTGCAGGCCTCTTGCCAACTACACCACAGCAGAGCTGCATGCATACCTACAGACATTTGTGACTGGGAACTCTTACTGTGTCCACATGATTGTAACAACTGTGGATACTGCAGGAGCAGGGTATGGAGCACTATGCAGAGGGTGTGGGTGGGAAGATGTGTGGTGGGACATGGGGAAGCAGGTGTGGATCCCAACCAGGGTGTGAAGGGGAAAGACATATAGCAGCTCTCACCCTAGTTCTCTAATAACCGTGATGTGTCTAGTGTGTCAATGCCCTCCATAGCAGCAGTGTCAACCCTCCATTGCCTCAGGTACGCTTATTTTGTGAGCCCTTCGGGAATGAGGGAATAAAAAGTGTCTTTAGAATATACAGTATCTGTAAATCACTCTGAGAGACACAGTAAGTGGAGGTATATCAAGTGCCTAAACCATAACCATAAACCGTATCCAGTACTCACTGGTCCAGGTCAGTTAATGGTTCCACCTGACTATCTGGCCCCACATGTCTGGCCTGCACTTGCACTTCACATCCTCTATATCAGGCATGTCCAACAGGTAGATCGCAATCTACCTGTAGATCGCAGAGGGGTCTGAGGTAGATCGCCAGCCCCACTTGGCTCCATCTCTCCAGAAGCTCGCCCCATCGCTAGGAGAGAGCTTGTGCCGACAGGTCATCTGCTGAGGGCTTGCCGCCACTGCTGATCCTTTGCTGTCTTTTTTCCCTGCCTGCGGGAATCTTACCTGCGGGTGTATTGGGGTGCTTGTTGTTTTCATGCCAATAGTTTGTGGGTACCCCAGGGGGCCGCCGCCCGCGCCCCGCAACGAAATGCCACAGACCCGGCTCATACCTAGTCTCCTGCCTCTCAGAATCACCAATCCCTGCCCCCGCCCCAAAACACCTTAGAAGTGTGTTATATACCAGGCGATATGCATTTGCCCGGGCTTTACCTGAATACACTTATCGTATTAGTTGTGTCGTGTGCTGGTCATTGGTCGCTTTATAGTTTGCTTTCATTAAACGTATTAGGGCAGACACAACAAAGTGTCAAGAATTTGGTGATTTTGGCGGGCTTTTCCAATTTTGTTCTAACTTGCCTATGCCTTGCCTTCAAATTGGTTCAAACCACTGTGACTTTTGTTTGCCTCTGCAATTTTATTTTGCCTAGCCTTTGCGTTGATTCTACACTGTGTGCAGAATTTATTAAATCGCGTGTGGTGGTATTTGAACTTGTTTGGCGGTATTTGATTTTATCTGGTTTGCTGGACAGGTGTTTGAGTTTTTTTGATGATTGTTTGGTGGTATTTGATTATTGGTGCCAGTATGATGAATTCTTATTTTTACTTTTAGAACTGCATGTGTGGTTTTGGCATCTCCAGTCCTAGTATTGCACATCATCCAGAGGTCTTCAGTTCCTCTTGATCTTTAATACTTTGGACAGTGACAGTTTTGGACCAGATTCAGCCAGTGTTTATACTAACTTACCAGATTTGGCCTTCTTACATCCAGCCACCCCAGTATAACGAAGATGAGTGTTCCAAAGAGCAAAACCTACCACTTTCATGATGAATGGGAAATGGACTACTTCTTCATCATGGTGAAAGACAAGTGTTATTGTCTAATTTGTAATGCCACAGTATCCTTGCCCAAAAAGGGTAATCTGGAACATCATTATAAGGCTCTGCATAGCAATAAGTTTGATGCTGATTTTCCACCCAAAAGTGAAATTCGTAAACTGAAGCTTAAAGAACTTAAATTGTTCTTTTCATTCTTTTGTGACAAAGTGTAATCTTCCATTGCATAGACTTGTTTCCATCACTACTGATGGAGCAAGAGCAATGACAGGTGAGGTTAACGGTTTCATAGCCCTCTGTAGACAGCATGATGACTCATAAAACAAATGAATTGGCAAGATGATGAGTACAGTTTCATCCTACAAGAGCAAATTTGAGCTAATGATGACTGACCTTGCAAACAACACTTTTGATCATTTTCCTAATATGCAGGACCATCTGGGACAATATCCACATTTTGTTTTTCAGAACGAGAAGTATGTGACAGAAATCTGTTCTGTTATCCAGGAATTCAAAAATAGATTCTGTGACTTCCAAAAAATTGGAACAGTTGTGGAGTACTTGTCATACCCATTCAAAGAAGATGTGGACATTAAAGAAACTGCAGCTGCTATCCATAAAAATTACTCATTGAACAAGCCATCTCTTGAAAACAAAATATTAACCCTTAAAAATGAAATTTTTCTCAAGACCCGTCCTGAGCAAGAATCGTTTAGTGCCTAGAGACAAATTTCCCAACTTGAGAATATGCAGTGAAACTGTACACTCCTGTTTCGGTTCAATTTATTTGTGTCAATCTGTGTTTTCCCATCTGAAAATGACAAAGAGTACACAACGTTACAACATGACTGATGAACATCTCCAGGATTCCCTGAGACTGGCCCTCACGCAATATTCACCCAACTTCAAAAAGCTGGTGGATGAAATGCAGGCTCAGACGTCTCACTAATGAGCAAGAGTAAAATATTAAAGATTGTGCAAGATAAACCTGGATCAATACTCAACCTAAATTTAACACAAATTACTCAATAATAATTAAAGAAAGTTATTAAGACAGTTAAAGAAAGTTATTACTCAATAAAACTTTAAGAAAAAATGTACTTTCCATTTCCCCTCGCAGTTCTTACTGGATCTTCATCTCTCTGTTTTGTTTTTGCTTAATTTGCTTAACAGCTGATCACATCCAAGTAAATGACAGAAGGTTCATTAAAACTAATTTGAAACTTAATTTTCATGGTGGTAGATCACCGGCACTTTTGGCCGGAAAAAGTTGAAGTTGAAGTTGGACATGCCTGCTCTATATCATGGTTATTGTGATTTATTTATTTCTTTTTAATACTGTACTATTTAGAATCAGTGTGGTTTACATGTATACTAACAGGTACTTTTTATTCTCTTGTCCCTGAAGGGCTCACATTTTAAGTGTACCTGAGGCAATGGAGGATTAAGTGGCTTGCCCAAGGCCACAAGGAGTGGCCATGGGACTAGAGACCCCAGTCCCTCTGGCCTGAAGTTGTTTGTCCCCATGTGGGAATTGAACCCATGGCCTTCGGTTACCTGTCCCAACCACTGAGCCATTCCTCCCTCTAATATATTGCATTCAGTTTATGGCATATACCAAGCCACCTCCTCTGCTTATCATAGGCACCAATTTTAGTATCCTCGGTGCCCATAAGTATATTAATGTCTTCAAAGATTTCCTCCAGAATTAGTGTCAGCTCCCCTTCACTGAAATTTGGCTTACATGTTGCCATCTTTGGAGGCATGTCTCTATGAAAGTAAAGGTTTACCAGATGCACATTCAAACTACAGGGACGTGGCCACCCGAGATGTCCACAGCATATAGATGGGGATGCACTGTTCCCTACAAGTGGGAGTGTATGTGGTACTGTGTTCAGGAAATGATCATGGAGGACATAAACACCTGACTGGTGATGGCCCTGCTGCATGGGACTGACCAGGAACAGAGGAGAACAGCATGTAGGCACTGATAGCCAAGGGTGCCCAGGCTGAGGAGTCAGTATCAGGACCTGACAGATAAAATGTATGTAACCAAGTATTGTTTTGATTGGGCAGCCATCCATGACCTGTGTCAGGAGCTGGAGCCCCAACTTGCTGCCCTCATCCACATGCCTGTCCATGTGAAGGTGCTTACAACCCTATAATATCTGGGAACAGGTGTGTTCCAGTTGGTTCTGGCATCAGCATCAGGTCTGAGCCAGGTAGCAGGGCAGATGCATCACGCAGTTACTGGGAGCCTTTGTGGGGTGTGAGGCAAACTACATCACCTTACCATAAACACCGCAACAGAGGCAGCAGAAGATGGTGCAGTTCCAGGAGGTGGCTGGGTTCCTTTCGATCCTTGGCATCATCGACTGTATGCATGCAGCCCTCAGGCCCGCATGATAACAGGAAGCCACATATTGTAACAGGAAGGCATATCACTCTATGAACATGCAAGTTGTGTGTAATGCCCAGGCTGAAATCACAGACATTGTGTCAAGATACCCAAGATCCTGCCATGATTTCTACATCCTCGGCCAGTCCAGGATACATGCTGCCTTTGAGAGTGGAACCAACTCCGGTAGCTGGCTACTAGGTAAGGGGACACAGAGATCATGCTTCCCATGTTCACACAGGCCTGCACTGGGGACCATATGCACAAGGATGACTGGAAAGGCAGGTTGGCTGGGCCCACATCTAGCAGAGGTGTACTGGTATGATCAAGCCAGGAATGAGGGGATACCTAGGCAGGGACAGGTAGATGTACAGTTTGAGAGCAGCACAGAGACATGTCCTTACCCATATCTAGAACAAAACATAAGAACATAAGATATGCCATACTGGGTCAGACCAAGGTCCATCAAGCCCAGTATCCTGTTTCCAACAGTGGCCAATCTAGGTCATACGTACCTAGAAGTTTCCCCAAAAGACACAGGTTCCACAATGCTTGTACTGGGTCAAGCATTGATATCCTGGGTCCCTTCTTAATAATTTTTTATGGACCTTTTCTCCAGGAACTTGTCCAAACCTTTTTTAAACCCAGCTACACTAACAGCCTTTATTACATCCTCCGGTAACAAATTCCAGAGTTTGATTACACGTTGAGTGAAAAAATATTTTCTTTTATTAGTCTTAAATAGTTTACCCTGTAGCTTCATTGCATGTCCCCTAGTCTTTCTATATTCTGATAACGTAAACAATCGATTTACGTTTACTCGTTCCACTCCGTTCATTAATTTATAGACTTCTATCATATATCCCCTCAGCCGTCTCTTTTCCAGGGTTAAAGAGCCCTAACCTTTTTAGCCTATCTTCATAGGAGTATCCTTCTATCCCCTTTACCATTTTGGTGGCTCTTCACTGAACCTTTTCTAATAACGCAATATCCTTTTTAAGATACGGCGACCAGAATTGCACACAATATTCAAGGTGCGGTCTCAACATGGAACGATATAGAGGCATTATAATATATTTTGTTTTATTTTCCATTCCTTTCCTTATGATACCTAGCAATCTATTTGCTCTCTTGGCCGCCGCTACACACTGGGCCAAGGGTTTTAACATGTTATCCACAATGACGCCTAAATATTTTTCCTGGGTGGTGGTTCCTAAAGTGGAACCTTGCATCGTGTAACCATAGTTTGGGTTGCTCTTCCCTAGGTGCATAACTTTGCACTTATCCACATTAAATTTCATCTGCCATTTTGATGTCCAGTCTTCCAATTTATCAAGATCCTCTTGCAATTTTCCACAATCCTCTTGGGTGTTAACAACTTTAAATAGTTTTGTGTCATCTGCAAATTTGATAACCTCACTCGTTATTCCACTTTCCAGGTCATTTATGAATATGTCAAAAAGCAGCAGACCCAGCACAGATCCCTGGGGAACATCACTATTCACCTTTCTCCATTGGGAAAATTGGCCATTTAGCCCTACCCTCTGCTTTCTATCTTTTAACCAGTTCCTGATCCATAATATTACACTGCCTCCTATCCCATGACTCTTTAGTTTTGCCAAACATTTCTGATGAGAGACCTTGTCAAAGGCTTTCTGAAAGTCCAGATACACTATATCAACCGACTCACCTTTGTCCACCTGTTTATTCACACCTTCAAAAAAACATAACAGATTAGTAAGACAGGATCTTCCTTGTCTACATGCTGAGTAATTTTATTCTTTATGATGGTTTCTACCATTTTTCCCAGTACTGACGTCAAGCTCACCGGTCTGTAGTTTCCCGGATCACCCCTCGAACCCTTTTTAAAAATTGGTGTTGCAATGGCAATCCTCCAGTCTTCAGGTATTAGAGATGATTTTAATGATAGTTCACAGATTACTAATAACAGGTCTGCAATGTCATATTTCAGTTCTTTCAACACCCTTGGATATATACCATCTGGCCCAGGTGATTTGCTACTCTTCAGTTTATCTAATAGTTGTAATACATCTTCCCGATGTATTGATATTTCCTTCAATTCTTCCGTACCTTTAAATACCACTTCAGTCATGGGTAACATCCCTACATCTTCCTCAGTAAAGACCGAAGCAAATAATTTATTCAGTCTCTCCGCTATCGCCTTGTCGCCTTTTAGTGCCCCTTTAACCCTTCTATCATCTAATGGACCAACTGACTCTCTCACAGGTTTTTTGCTACGAATGTACTTGAAAAAGTCTTTATTTCGTGTTTTTGCTTCCGCAGCAACCTTCTTCTCAAATTCTCTCTTTGCCTGCCTTATCAATGCCTTGCATTTGACTTGCTAGTGCTTGTGCTGTTTCCAGGTTTTGTCGTTTGGCTCTTTTTTCCATTTACTGAAAGATGCTTTTTTGGCAACAACAGACTCTCTGACATCATCTTTAAACCATGCTGGCAGTTTTTTGGACTTCCTTCCACTTTTCTTAAAGCGTGGAACACAGCTGGTCTGGGCTTTCAAGATAGTATTTTTCAACAACACCCAAGCTTGATGTAAGTCTTTAACCTTTGCAACTTCTCCTTTTAGTTTTTTCTTAACTATTTTCCTCATTTTATCATAGTCTCCCTTTCGAACGTTAAAAGGTAGTACTGTGGATTTCCTTACTATCCCTCCTCCACTAATAAAATCAAACACAATCATGCTATGATCACTATTGCCAAGTGGCCCCAACACCCTTATCTCTTGCACTAGATCTTGTGTTCCACTAAGGACTAGGTCTAATATGTCTTCCCCTCTGATCGGTTCATGAACCAGCTGCTCCAAGAAGCAGTCATGTATTTCATCTAGGAACTTTATCTTCCTAGCATGTCCTGCCGGGACACTGACCCAGTCGATACCGGGGTAATTGAAATCACCCATTATTATTACTGCACTGAAACGTTTGTTAACTTCCTTGATTTCTTTGAGCATTTCATCATCCATTTGTTCATTCTGGCCAGGCAGTCTATAGTACACCCCCACTGCCATCACCTTCCCCTTTTTACATGGAATTTCAATCCATAGAGATTCTACAGCAAATTTTGTTTCCTGCAAAATTTAAATCCTTTCTGACTCAATGCTCTCTCTATCATAGAGTGCAACCCCTTCACCAATTTGATCAGCTCTATCATTATGATATAGTTTGTACCCAGGTATCACAGTGTCCCACTGGTTGTCCTCCTTCCACCATGTCTCTGATATTCCAATCATATCTAACCTCTCATTTAGTGCTATATATTCTAACTCTCCCATCTTATTTTTTAGACTTCTAGCATTTGCATACAAGCATTTTAGAGACTGTATTTTATTCATATTAATTTGGCTATTGGTAGGCATGGGTAATTTGGGATCTTTAAGCTCTGTCTGCTACATACTCGAGGGCATTTGGGCTACTTTACTCTTTTTTGGAACCTCTCTGTTTTTGGTAGTATCCTTCAAGGATACATTCTTCCGAACCATGCGCTCTTGGGCGACTGTCGGCTTTCCCCTATTATCTAGTTTAAAAGCTGCTCTATCTCCTTTTTAAAGGTTAATGACAGCAGCTTGGTTCCATTCCGGTTAAGGTGAAGTCCATCCCTTTGGAAGAGCCCCTCCTTTCCCCAGAATGTTCCCCAGTTCCTAACAATCCAAAACCCTCATCTCTGCACCATTGTCTCATCCACGCATTGAGACTCCAGAGCTCTGCCTGCCTTTTGCGTCCTGCGCTTGGAACGGGAAGCATTTCGGAGAATGCTACCCTGGAAGTTCTGGATTTCAACTTCCTACCTAAAAGCCTATATTTAGCCTCCAGAACCTCCCTACCACATTTTCTTATGTCATTGGTACCGACATGTACCAAGACAGCAGTCTCCTCCCCAGCACTATCTAAGACCTTATCTAGGTAGCACGTGAGGTCTGCTATCTTCACACCAGGCAGGCATGTTACCAGGCAATCCTCATGTCCATCAGCCACCCAGCTATCTACATGCCTAATGATTGAATCACCAACTATAATGGCTGTCCTAGCCCTTCCCTCATGGGCACATGGCCCTGGAGAAACTTCCTCGGTGGGAGAGGGTTTTACATCACCTGTAAGACAGGTCCTATTTACAGGATCACTTCCTGCCACATCAGGGTGATGCTCTCCTGTCACGTGACCTCTCTCCTCAATGGCAACAGGGATGCTGCCAGACTGGAGGTGGGACTTCAGGACTATATCCCTGTAGGTCTCGTCTATGTACTTCTCTGTCTTTCTTATGTTTTCAAAGTTTGCTATTCTAGTCTCTAGAGAACAGACTCATTCCCTGAGAGCAAAGAGCTCCTTGCACCTAGTGCACACGTAAGACCTCTCACCAACTGGGAGAAAATTATACATGTGACACTCTATGCAAAAGACTGGAAAGCCCCCATCTCGCTGCTGGACTGCTGTCTGCATCTTAGTTTTAAGCTTGTGTTTAGATCTTTAAGTTCTTTACTTACTAAGGTTTGCTATGGATATTTATACTAATAAAACTGTACCTAATATGTTTAATATACCTTGTTCACCTGAAGCTTAATTAATCTCAGTTCCTTAGTGTATGACTGATTCGGGTAACGAGCTTCACCTGACAGCACCTCCTGTCCTTTAAGATGTGTAAGTACCAATAAAGCTACGACTATCCCAGTGGTGAGTGGGTGTTGGGGAGGGAGGGAGGGAAATAACACTTATTAAAAGAGGGCTGCTATACAGTACCCTGTCCTGTGCTGCTGAGGTAAGCTATATTCTGATTTGATTTAAATTATAGCTGTTTGCTGCTGCTAGGCTCTAACTTATTATGAAATTTAAACTACAAGCTCTCTGCTGGGTTCTAAATTTAACTAGAAAACTCTCTTCTGTGTTTTAAATTTAAACTAAAAGTACTTTGCTGATGCTAGGCCCTGAGTGACTATTAAATTTAAACTACAAGCTCTCTGCTTGGTATGAAATGTAACCAGAAAGTTCTCTTCTGTGTTTTATTTTTTTTTAAAACTTTTATTTTCATTTTGCAACAAACAAAAGAAACAACACACCAAAGGAGACAAAACAAGTATACAATAAGGAAAAGCAAACCCTATTACCCCCCACCCCCATGCTTCTTCTCTGAGCCGAAAGTATCAGCATATGAGCGCTTCCAAACAACAGTGATTGTACATCAAAACAAACAGAAATAGTATCTGCGATACAGAATGATCATGTGACAGAGATTTATACAAAGTTAAACAGTCAGATGAGAGCATTTAGCAGTGTGAACATAGTCATTGAGCATCTTCCATTTAGACAGATGATGGGGGGTCTGAACGGAAGAAGCTAACATACGAGGTATTTGTTCATATTTACTGTAGAGACAGACATGATTCCACCATTCATTGGGGCTCAGATGGGAGCTATTTTTCCAGTATTTCGTAATTAGGGAAATAGCGATGCCCAGCATAAAGTCTAAAAGGAAGTAAGCCGATTTTGGAAGAGAGGGGATCCCCGCAGCTGAGCGGAGTCCCACTATCCTCCAAGAGAGGGGCTCTTGAAAGTGCAAAATAGATTGGATACGACCCCAGACCCGACGCCAGTAATACTGTAGTGCGGGACATTCATACATAACATGAGTTAGTGAACCAATGGCCGCATGGCATGTCCAGCATCTATTGCCCTGGGTGGCGTTCCATTTGGCTAACCTGTCAGGAGTATAGAAACACCGGTGGGCTAGAAAGAAGAGTGTCTGAGTGAGTGAGGCGGATCGGGAGACCCGTGTCACTCTACTCCAGACTAGGCTCCATTGCTCCGGGGTCAAAGTTACATGCAGTTCCCGCTCCCATGCTTTCTGTGCTATAGGGGTACCTCTATTTACAGCATTACATAAGGTTTTGTAAAAGTTAGATGCCACACCCGGTGAACTCCCGATAGATCGGATAGTCTCCGACAATCCTTGGGTTTGGGATTCCGATGGCGGGAGCACCTTAGCACTCCGAAGACAATGCTGAAGTTGCATCAACTGAAAGTAGTGTTTCGCTGGGAGACCAAATTCAATTTGCAATTCGCTAAAAGTTTTCCAGCGACCATCATGGAACAACTGGTTAGGGGTCCAAATGCCCCTAGTGTACCAGGGGCTCCACGCCATCGGTTTATTTTGTATTTGAAATCGAGTATTGTACCAAAGCGGGAGTCTGTCTAACGGACAGAATCGGGAGTCTAGAGATTGCATAAGAGTATTAAAGGCACCTAAAGTGTCTAAAAGCATTGGTGGATAGTGGGAGTCTGATGGGAGAGTCATACCAGGGAGATAAGTAAGAGGAATCGGTTTGCAAAGGCCCTCCTCTATGTCTAGCCACACAGGTCTACTCGGTGCTAGATCTTCCAGCCAACGAGCGCCTTGTTTGAGAAGAAAAGAGTGGTGGTATTTCAGGAAATCAGGGAATCTGACACCCCCATTTTCCTTATCTGCTTGTAACTTATGTTTCGCTATCCTAGGTGTCTTGTTTTGCCATAAGTATCTAGTCAGAAGGCCCTCTAAATCTTTATATGTACGTCGAGGTAGGAGACATGGCAACATTTCTAAAATGTAATTCACTTTAGGAACAATCATCATTTTTATGGTTTCTAGGCGACCCCACCAGGTAAGTGTTAAAGGAGTCCAACGGTGAGTAAGCGCCCGGACTTTAGAGGTTAAGTCTTTGGCACTGAAGGAGATAGCGTCTTCCAAAGGAGAGCAGTAGTGAACCCCAAGGTATTTGACCATGCGAGGTTGCCATAAAAAGGGAAAGGATTGCATATCTGCCTGATGGATCAGAGGATTTAGTGGAAAGGCTACCGACTTGGTCCAATTTATCTTATAACCCGAGAGTTGTGAATATTTACCAATTTGCTCTAGGACAGCCGGCACTGAGTCTAGAGAGACAAAGAGCATAAGGTCATCAGCATATGCTGAAATTGTGATTTCCCTATGAGAGAAGGGGATTCCATGAATCTCCTCTGATTGCCGGATTAGTAAAGCTAAGGGTTCGAGTGCAAGATCGAAAAGAAGTGGAGACAGTGGGCATCCCTGGCGAGTACCGCGTTGAAGGGGAAATGGCTGAGACCTTAAAGCATTAGCACAGATACTGGCTGTAGGCTGTGCGTACATGGTGTGGAGACAACGGAGAAAGCCTTCTCCGAATCCGTACCAGCGGAGAGTTGCAAACAGGAAGGGCCATTCTAAGCGGTCAAAGGCCTTCTCAGCATCAAGTGAGAGGCCAACCAATGGTCGATCAAGATTAACTGCGGTAGTCAGTACATGACATAGAGTCCGAGCATTGTCAGCAGTTGATCTACCGGGAATGAAACCGCATTGATCTGGGTGTATTAAAGTAGACATCCTATCAGAGAGCCGGGTGGAGAGAATGGTGGCAAATATTTTATAGTCCGCGTTTAGTAGGGAAATTGGACGATAATTAGCTGTTAGTTGCGGATCTCTCCCCTCTTTCTCAAAAACTACTACATTTGCCATTGAGAAGGACCCAGAAGGAGATCCCTCCTCGGCCAGAGCAGAAAAATAAAGTTTCAAAACTGGAGCTAAGTCAGCGTTAAAAGTTTTGTAGAATTCAGCGGGGAGACCGTCCGGGCCTGCGGCTCGACCTGTGGCACATCTCTTGAGTGCAGATTGAATTTCTGATAAAGTGAATGGTTTGTCCATGGCCTCTCTATCTTCGTCAGATAGGGTCGGTCGTTGTACCCCTGAGAGTAATCGTTCAAAGACTTCTGGCTCAAAATCACATTCAGATTGATAAAGCCGAGTATAAAAATCACGAAAGAGTTCTAAGATTTCTGTATCTTTAGTGACCAAGCTCCCCCCCGACGGATTGCGGAGAGCGGTAACACGCTTGGCTTCTTTTTGACCTTTCAGGGCATTTGCTAACAATTTGCCAGCACGGTTATTTTCCCGGTAATACATCCCTTGTTGTGATTCAATATTTTTAGCAGCAGCAGTATATAAGAGCTGATTGTATTGAAAACGAAGGCGTTGTAAGCGGAGTAAAATACATGGGTCAGTACGGGACATGAGGAGACGCTCTCCAGCTTGTATCTGTTGCTCTAGAATCAGTAAGTGTTGCTTTCTTTGTTTCCCCTGTCGAATTTGATAGCTAGTTATAGTTGCACGGATAGATGCCTTAAAACCCTCCCACCAAGCCCAGCTCGCTGTGTCATGGGGTGAGTTAAAATGAAAATAATCTTGGATAGCGGCCTTTATGTCAACCTGAAAATCTTTTTGGTCTAGTAGGGATCTATCAAAAAACCAAGCACGGGGATGTTCATCTCGCGTAGTGACATGTAATGAAAAAGATATGGCAGCATGATCTGAAATATGAAGAGGATGCGTCCTAGCTGTGTCCACTTGAGAAATCAGTGCTTTGGAAATGAGAAAAAAATCTATTCTAGATTGTGAGTGATGGGGGGCAGAAAAAAAGGTGAACTCTAAGTCGGAGGGGTGAAGCAGCCTCCATATATCTACTAGCGCAAGATCTTGCATCAGAGCTGTAAGGGTAGCAAGACTCTTGGGTGGACTACTCGTTCTAGGCGGCTGTCTATCTATCAAAGGATCCAGCACTTGATTGAAATCGCCACCAAGTATTAATGGAGTATTGGCAGAGGCCTGTGCCAACTGCGCAATACTTGCATAGTATGCAGGGTTATCCACATTCGGGGCATAAATACAAATACACGTGAATTCACTATCTCCAACCTTAAGGTGTGCACGGGCCCATCTACCCTCCTTATCAGAGCTAGTATCCATTACAGTAGCTTGCAAAGACTTCTTAACCAGAATGGCTACCCCACACCGTTTGGAAACGGCGGGAGAATAGGCAGCCACCATGTAAGGCTTAGCATTGAGTTTCAGTGTTTCAGCGGAGTTTAGATGCGTTTCCTGAAGAAACACTAAATCAGCATGCTCATGGTTAAGATAGCTAAGGATTTTCTTTCTTTTGATTGGACTATTGATGCCTTTTACGTTAAGTGATAAGATCTTACATAAGGCCATTCAGAAAGGTTAAAAATTCTGAAAAAGAACATGATAACGCACATAATTTCACAATGTCCCTCATATTAACTGTATCTGGCTGTACACATGACATGATAGAAAATAAGCTAATGTAATACAATGAAGCGCCCCACATTAAAAAATAAGAACCGCAGTGCGGTAGAGAAGAAGCAGAACCCCAGAAATTACTGGCGACCATGTGTCTGCGGGGAGAAACCCCAGAGAAGGCCGAAATTGAAAACATATAACCTGTATAACTGTGCATGCTCCGAATCCAACCGAGGCACACATCATGGAGGGATAGGAGACCAAGAAAGTCATATAGAGAAAGAAAGAAAAGTCCAGGCAGTCTCTGTTCTAGGCTATGACCACCGCGTCGGGCCCTTCAAAATGGCGGACAGAGCCGGCAGATAATAAGTCCAAGTTGTTGGATTAGCGCATCTGCTCTGCTTCTTTGGAGTCTAAAAATGTTGATAGTAGATCCGGATCTTCGAATGTCCTAGTTTGGTTGTGGAGAGTCACTCGGAGCTTCGCTGGATACAACAGGCCAAAGCGAGCCTGTAGCTGTTGAAGTCTAGGGCGAAAAGCAAGGAGTCTCTTCCGACGGTCAACTGTGGGCTTTGCCAAATCAGGGAAGAAGGAGACTTTATGACTTTCAAACTCCAGATGATGATTCGCCCGGGCAGCATTTAGAATTTGTTCCACTTGTTGATATCTTAGTAATCGAAAGATAATAGGCCCGGGGGTCGTCCGATTGAGCGCCATATGGGTAGGAACACGATGTGCTCGGTCAATTTCCAGATCTCTGTGAAAAGTGATCTTCAGCAAGGAGGGAAGAGTTTTGAGCAGGAATTCTCTTATATCTCCTGCTTCCGCCCCCTCCGGTATTCCAATGAGCCTCACATTGTTGCGACGGGCTCGATTATTGCTATCCTCTAACTCTTTTTGAAGATTCTGTATCTGACGCTTAGCCTTGTCCAGTTTGACCAAGCGCACCGCGTGCGAGTCGAGGACCCCCGCCATGTTGTCCTGCCGTAATGAAAGACTTTCAAGTCGGTCCTGGAGCACACCGAAGTCTTCTCGCATGGCTCGAAGCGCTTCTCCGTTGGACTGCACCAGTTCCTTCACGCCGCGTATTTCCTCTAAGATCTCCTGGTGCATTTCGGGGTTTTCCCGAAGTGGAACCATCTTCTGTGGGGAAGACACCTCTGTTTTGGAGCGTTTTCCGTGTGAAGAAGAGGGAGACCCGAAATCCAAGCGCGCTGGTTTGTGGGCCGCCATCCCCCCCGAGGTACCCCGGTAAGTTCGGAGCAAAATATTAAGTTTATGTAGGTATTAAGTCAGGATTCTGAGTAGGCCTCTCGGGAGCTTCAGCGCAAAGCGTCTAACCCGCTGGACATCAGGCTCCGCCCCCCTCTCTTCTGTGTTTTAAATTTAAACTTAAACTGCTCCTACTGGGCCCTGACTGATTTAACAAAAAAAAAACAGTGGGTTCACAGATTAATTAGCTTTAATACAAAGAATTCCTTTCAGAAAATTCCCAGAAGTATATACTCACAATTGCAGATCTCTCTCCAAAAGT
The DNA here is from genome assembly GCA_033557465.1 of Ichthyophis bannanicus. Taxonomy (NCBI): domain Eukaryota; kingdom Metazoa; phylum Chordata; class Amphibia; order Gymnophiona; family Ichthyophiidae; genus Ichthyophis; species Ichthyophis bannanicus. The sequence goes on from CM066035.1 coordinate 26,901,470, forward strand.
AACAGTCCCCTTTTCTAGTCCTTCAGGACTGAGGATCACAGAGCTCTGGTTGAGCTATTTATGCCTGTGCTGCTGAGGTAAGCTGTGACCAGCTTCCTGGGTGATTAACAGTCCTTGCTTTGATAGAAGGAGTCTTTCAAAATGGCCTTTTGACCTGCCACCTGGTGTTAACACCTATTGAAAAAGTTTCACAAATCTCTTGCCCCCTAGTTAGAAGGCCTCTTTGTAAAGGTCTCTAGAAGACCTTATTTGTTGTTCAAAGTGTAGTGACCCTGTTTTGACTTTTATGCTAAGCTATATTCTGATTTGATTTAAATTATATCTCTTTGCTGCTGCTAGGCTCTAACTTATTATGAAATTTAAACTACAAGCTCTCTGCTGGGTTCTAAATTTAATCAGAAAGCTCTCTTCTGTGTTTTAAATAGATGGATGTAGTATATGGATGGCAGGCTGTGGCATGAAAAGTCATACCAGACCATGCCATATGTGATACCTGATGTGCAGTTGTTGGATCCGGGATATGTGGCTATGGGATCCCAAAAGGGTCATCTGTGATTGGTCACATACACAGTACCTAGAGACAGGGTGCCCACAAACATAGTCCTCCAGCAGTATTCCTGTTGTCAGAGATGAATGGTGGAATACAGGGATATGCACAAAAAGTGGAGGAGATATGTTAGAGTGTCCCCATGGAAACCTATGATATCCTGTCTCTCAGAGGGTAATGGTTAATGTATCATTTATATTCAGTATACCACCCTTCACAGCCATCCTAGTGATTTATCAAAAATACAGTTGAAAGAGGATGGTGAACACACTGAAATCAGGTGCACTAAGAAGGGGCCAGCAAGATACAGTTGATAGAAGGAGGGGTGACAGAGAGGACGGATGACCACTGCTGAAGTATAAGTGGTTGCCAGATGGACATGTCAGGTGTAGAATAGAGATCAGGGGACAGGTGTGGGGGATCTACAGCAAGGTGCAATACATATGTTTCATGACAGGTCCGGAATTTGTGCAAGGGAGAATCAAGGGGATGTTCTCTTCTTGGGAGGGAAGTCACCTGCCTTTGTGAGGGATGCAATGCACTGTCAAGGTACACAGGTTGCTCTCTATAGTAAGCCATGGTCAATGTGCCAACATCTCTCTCGGTGTTCTTGTTCAAATGACTCTCACATATTTCAATCCCACATCTGGCACTGGGATTTCTTTAAATGCCTCTCAATAGGCAACATCACACATCTCTGACACCTGTGTGTTTCTCTATGCAGGGGACTCAGGATACCCCCTGAGGGAGTGGTTGATGACCCCTATTGTCCATCTTCACACGCCAGCAAAACAGAGATAAAATTGGGCACACGGGAGCACCAGGGGCATTACAGAGCGGATCTTCAGGCAACTGAAGAGCCCCTTCTGATGTCTGGATCGCTCTGGTGGTGAGCTGCTGTACCACCCAATGAAGGTCTATGAGATCATCCTTGCCTGCTGCATGCTCCACAATTATATGCTATGGCGCAGGCAGGTTCTGCCAGATGGGGCCGGCATACCCCTGGAGGATGACGTTGAAAATGCTGTTGCCCCAAACGTGCCCCTTGGCCAGACCTACAGGAGGGGAGTTGCAGCCCGGGAGAACCTGATGCACACCCATTTTGCATGACTGTAGTTGCATGGCAGTCATGGAAATATAGGTCAAGTTACATTCCACTGTACTGGCCTGATTCAGAATAGTACACATGTTTTGGTGATTGGATACCCAGGCCACCGCCACAGAGTGATATGCCCAGCATGGATGAGTGGATACACTTTGATTAGCAAGCAATTATTTCTCCCTGCAGAGCATATGTCCATAGTCTGAACCTCACATTCTCAGTAGACATCTTTCCCTTTGTCCAACTGCTGTGAGGTCATAGAAGATCCCTGCTGACCCAGCAGAACCTGTTCTGTCTGTCAAGGTATCATTTGGAAATGAATCCTGGTGTCGGGTGTAGTGGCCGATAGATGTGACCACAGCACCACTACTCCATTCCTAAGGTATGTTGTGCCATTCCCAGGACCCCAACCCTGCCCACTCATTACAACATACCTCTCACCCCCCCAAACCCCACAGTCAGACCCATGTGTAGCTGTCATCCCCCCTGCTCTACACAGTGCCCCAATACCCACTTGCTGTGCACACACTCTTTCTCCTCCTGTCACTTGACCTGCTCCACCCATGACCCCTCCCCCTTACCCTCCACCTTACATAGGGTGCATGCACAGGGGCCACCACTGGACATGTGTCACCTCTGGGAATGCAACACAGACCAGTATATGTCAGTGGTGTCGACCCAGCCCAGCATCCACTGAGTGGTTTAATGTGGTTCTATAGTGCTCCCTGTGGCCATAGCACACTTTAGTCCAACACTCTCAGAGGCATCAGGTGGCTTATAGGGGGCAGTCCTTGCATTGTGCTGTGCATGATTCAGTGCTCTTCAGTGACACTGAATGATGAGAGCAGCGGAGATCAGCATATGCAACATACAAAAACAATTTTATTAAACTATGTACAGTTATCTATAGCCATGACACATGTTACATTTGGGTTCATTAGTGGTTGTGGATGTTATAGCCACAGGTGAAAAAACATAATATACATTATATTGCACAAGGGGGGGGAGGGGTGTACTTTCCCTTTCCCATGGCCACATGGCATGTTTCTGGCACTAGCCCGGTGACCCTGATAGATTTACTGGCCTTCCTTCCCTCTAGCTGTAGGGCTTGGAGGGGAGGTTAGTGTCTGTGAGAGGCAGTGCACCTCCTCTGTCAGACTATGTATCTCCCCTTGCATGCCCTCAAGGGACATCACGATGAGGTCAAGTGTCCTGGACAAGGCAACAAGGCCCTGCAGCACAAAGCAGTCGAGGGTGTCCAGCCGCTTCAGGGTCTCACTGGATGCACTGTTCGTTGGTGCCTCATCATGATGCACCACAGCTGGAGCGAAAATGGCCAGCAGCTGCTGTCCTCCCTCCAATTTCCTCCCTCCTTTCCTGGGCCCTCCCATCCCCTTTGTCATCCACCTCCCCTCTCTCATCCTCTCCCTCCACTCCCCTCCCCTCTCCCATCCACTCCATCCTGCTGCGTCTTCCTGTCCATAACAAATTTCTGTAAATGAGATACATCAGTAAATACAAACGTATGTCCCTGCAATGGAACAAGGCATTTATAAGGAAATTTCAGAAAATAAGTAGCTCCCAGGCCTAGAACCCCTGGCTTCAGCTCTAAAAACTGTTGCTGCCAGGCCTGGGTAGCACGGGTAACGTCAGGAAAGATATTTATCTTCTGACCACAAAACAGGCTTCCTTGTGTTTGAAAAACAACCTTAGAATCTTAAGCTTAACGGACTCAGAACCAAACATCACCAATAATGTGTTATGCTTGGTAATCCGCAAAATCTTCCAGGAAAGCCATTAGATCCTGGCTAGCTGTAGAGCAAAGAGAATCAAAGTCCCCTTCCCATGAAACCACAGCCTGGACCCTATGAGGTATATAATAAACTTGAACCACATCGATTTCTTCCACAAGTTTCAAAACTTCTACAAAATACTTTTCAAGAAGAATTTGAGGAGATAGCAAATGAGTTACAGGAAAATGAAGAAACCAAATGAAGAAACTGAAGATTCATTGCTCGAGTATGATTCTCAAGGGCTTTAAGCCTCCCATGAATAAGCAAAGAATCATTAATACAAGAAACATTAGATGCAACACATGGTTTAACCTGAGATTCCACTCGAGCAACCACCTTCTAATATTGCCACATTTTTATCCAAATCATTCAGCTTATCTACCACCCCCATAGTAAACGTGGACAAAGAAGTCACAGTTGCAGATAAACACACATCAGTGTTCTGTATGGCACCCCATAGATCTTTAAAAATAATATCCCCCTCAGGAGGAGAAGAAACATTCAAACCAGATTCTATCAGATCAACTGGCACAGGTAATGGTACTAAAGCTTCAGAGGACATGAAAGTTTCTTCAGTTCCCGTCGAGGACAGGGCAGACACAGGCAGGGGAGGAGGAGGCCAAGAGCCGGAGCTTAATGAAGCTCCATCCAGAGACTGAGGACAAGATATCATGGGTGCCAAATATTTATCCATAGGGCACACCACCTTACCTAGCTGCACTGCAGAATCTATCTTAGTGCTTCCTTTATCCTTCCTTTTCCCTATCACAGTGATCACCCCAGATGCCAAAAGACACCGCTATAACACTCCAGTACGCTCAAGGGGTGCATAAGGGGCGTGTCCAGCCACTTGAGTCACGCCCTTAGGTCACGACCCATTAGCCACGACATGCAGCCGCGTTTGGCACATGCTGGTTCTTATTAGAGAGAAGGGGAGGGGTCCTGGGTTTCCTCCTCAAAGCCTGCCCGATGAAAGGTAGAACTAGCTCCTCACGGCAGCATAGTATCCAGCAGAGTAGAGGTTAATCCTGCAGCCAATTCTCTGCCACACTCTCAGGCGCATCCGCTGGGAGCTACTCTTGATTGGACATGATAAACTGAAATAACCATTCTTTTTTTTATTACTATTAATAGTTTTTATTATAACTTTCCCAACCATTACATACAATTACTGCAACTTTTACAGACATATTCTTATACCGTCTCCCCCCCCCCCTCCTCTCCCTCCAACAAGAACTACCAATTCACGTTTCAGGCTTTTTCCCCCAACCTGCTCTTCTTCTTTCCTTATAGACACTCCTTTATGTTCATTGTTCTTTATCATACAGTACTCTTATACATTTGTACTATTCTACCCAACTGTCCTCTTACCCCTTTACACTGTATCCATGATTTATTTTCCATCTTATACTACCAATATGCCTCTCGTACCCTGTTATCATCCCCCTTCCCCTTATTACCGCCCTCTCCTCCCGCCCCCTCTCCCCCTTCCCTCCCCTCCCTCTCTATCCCCCTCCCCCCTCCAACCTCCCCTCCCCCCTTATTCTCCGCTTCCCCCTTCTACCCTTCCCTCCTCCCCTCATTATCTCCCTCATTTTGCAAAACTTGCTCAACCCCCTTCCTTCTCTATAATTTATACCTCTGTCACAACCTTTTGTACCGACCTACCTTATGCCTTCGATGCTCTTCAATCATACACATGCCCCACCGCTGTTCCAACTTACTCACCACTTCCTTCATTGTAGGTACCTCCACATTCTTCCACCATCGTACCTCATACGGGCCGCTATAATTCCATAGCCCATAAATACCCCCTATCCCCTTCCCCCTCTGTCATTCCCTTATTGAGCACAACCATTGCCAGCATAAATATTGTCGGCACCCCCATAATCTCCTCATATAACCTCCCTACCTTCCTCCAATACTCCTGTATCTTTGGGCACTGCCATATCATGTGCATTAAATCTCCCCTTCCCCCACACTTCTTCCAGCACTCACTTGGACTTTCAGGGAATATTGCCTGTATCCGCACTGGGGTCCAATACATCCTTAACCTCAACTTCAAACTATTTTCTAGCATTGGAGTTCCCCTAGCCAACTTATAAGTTCTCGCATATATAGCAGCCCACTAACCTCTGTAGCCCTTTTCCACTCCACCCCTTAAGGACCTTAGAGTCCACTCCCAGCCCCTTATTCCCCACTGCACTGATGAATGTATGGCGCGAGTACTTTTTCCCTCCCAATAGAAACCCCTTCCACTTTTTCCACACCTGAAACATCAGTTCCCGAAATGGGTTGTCCTCCCCTTCTGTCTCTCTCCACCCCCCGGATCCCATATTCTCCGCTCCTTAGGTTCTTCACTTCCTGCCTCCATTTGTACCCAACTTAAAACTTCCACCCCCACCCGCCACGCTAACAGCACCCTCAATTGTGTCGCTTCAAAGTACTTCTGCAAACAGGGCACCCCCAACCCCCCTTCTTCCTTCATTTTATACAAGGTCCCCCTTGCCACCTTAGGATGCTTCCCTTCCTATATAAACTGCATAATCATTCTCTGTAGCTTCCCTATCTACTTCTTAGTCACCTTACAAGGCAGTGCTGTAAACAGAAACAGCAGTCTTGGTAAAACATTCCTTTTCACTGCCGCTATACGGCCTAACCAGAACAGTCGTAGCCCACCCCCCCTCACCTCTCTAAGTCTCCGTTTATGGATGCAGTCAAGATCTGATAATTCCACTGTTTAATCTTCTCTATTGGTTTCCACAATTGTATCCCCAAGTACCGAAACTGTTGCTTCACCCATTTAAAATTGAAATGGGTCTTCAACCTTTCCTCTAGACCCCCTTTCAGGTTAAACCCAAGAACTTCTGTTTTGCTAGAATTTATTTTATACCCCGCTACACTACTGAACCCTTTTACAATTCTCATCAATACTGGTAAAGTAGTCAGGGGCTGCGTTAAGGAGAATATCACATCATCTGCAAACAACACTAAGTTTTCCTCCCTCCCTCCTACTACAACCCCTTTTACATCCACCTCCCTCCGGACCACTTCAGCCAAGGGCTCAATAGCCAATGCAAACAAGAGTGGTGATAAAGGACACCCTTGCCGAGTCCCCCTCCCTAATTTGAACTGCTCGGAATATCCTCCATTCATGCGGATCCTCGCCCTTGGTTGCTCATATAGAGCTTTTACCCACCCTATATACCTGTCCCCAAATCCCATCTCCTCCATCACTTGAAACATATATGGCCATTCAACTCGGTCAAATGCTTTCTCCGCGTCCACCATGACCAATACCGCTTGCTCTCCTGTACCCTGAAGATGCCATGCAATGTTCATCACTTTCCTAATATTATCACACTCTTGCCTCCCCTTTACAAACCCCGTCTGATCTCGGTGTATAATCTGAGGCAGGATCCCCTAGATCCGATTGGCCAATACCTTAGCAAAGATTTTAGCATCCAAGTTTATCAAGGAAATGGGCCTATGTGAGCCGCACACCCCCTTGTCTCTACCTGGTTTTGGTAACACTGTGATACCCGCTTTCCCCTTCATCTGAGGAATCCCCTCCCCCTCCAGTACCTTGTTCAATACCCTAACCAAGACTGGTATAACTTGATCTGCCATCTTTTTATAGAACTGTGCTGTATACCCATCCAGTCCCGGAGACTTCCCCAATTTCAAGGACTTTATGGCTTCACTCACCTCCCCCCCATTTATTTCCTCCCCTATTCTGTCCCTTTCCTCTGGGTCCACCTTACTTAACCCACACTCCTGTAAATATCTCTTTATCTCCCCTTGTCCCTTTTGCAGCTCACTTTGATTTAACTTTTGATAATATTCCTTAAATACTTGACTAATCTCTTTTGTGCAATGTACCATCCTCCCCTTATCCCGAATGCCATCTATATATGCTGCCTGCCTTTGGGCCCGCATCCTACTTGCCAGTATCCTCCCCGCTTTATTTCCACCTTCAAAATATTTTTGTTTAAAACACTTAGTTGAAATGCAATCTCCTGTCCTCTGAACTTACTGAGGTCTGCTCTCATTTTTATCAGTTTAGCCAATACTCCCTTATCCTTTGTGCTTTGGTATTTGGTCTCTAGCTGCTGTATTTGCCCCAACAGTTCCCCTTCCACTCTCTGCTTCTCCCTTTTCTTTCTCACTGCTATACTTATTAGTTTCCCTCTGATAACTGCCTTTAAGCCGTCCCAAATGGTTCTCATTTGAACCTCTCCTGTGTCATTGAAGATCAGGTACTCTTTGATAGCTGCCCTCAACCTCCCCCACCGTTTCCCCATCTTCCAACAATGAGTCATTTAATTTCCAGAATTTAAGCCCCTCCTCCTCCATTCCCATATCAAAAATTGCACTTACTGGTGCATGGTTTGTCCACGTAATTTACCCAATTTTAACTTCCTTTACTTTTGATGCTCATTTAACACCTCCCTTTATCATGTCCAGTTGGCTATATGTGCCATGCACCTGGGAATAGAATGTGTACTTATGCTTCCCTGGGTGTCTAGCCCTATATAAATCTGTCACCCCTAGTCTCTCCTGCATCCTCTTCATTCTTAGTCTATCCCTCTTCCCTCCACTCCCTTGACCTCTGCTATTATCCAGTCTTGGGTTGCTAGTTAAATTAAAATCTACCCCCACGATCAACTGAGCGTCACCCAATTCCTCCATTTCCTGTGTTATTTTGTCAAAGGCTTCTCCATGACCCTCATTCGGACCATATAGACTTATCACCCACACCTCTTCCTCCCCTATTCACAGATTCACTCCCACCCATCTCCCTTCTTTCCTTCTCCTCTCCTATATGATATCTAAATGCTTCCCCCACCAAGATTCCTACCCCCCTTTCCGCAGATTCGCCCTTTGCCCCGCCAGCACCAACCTTGGATAGGTTTTTGATTGCAACAAATACTCCCACCCCACTCTTAGGTGAGTCTCCTGCATACATATGATATCAGCATTCATACGTCTCCCCTCACGCTCCACCATCCGTCTTTTTTGCCACGTCCTTAATCCTTTTACATTAATGGTAATTACTCCTAACTGCTTAGCTTTCCCTCCACACCTATACCCTCTACCCTCCCTTCCTCTGCCATCCTCTTCTCTCCTCCACCCCACCTCCCTTCCTCTCCCCCTTCTCCTTCTCCCCTTTATCTTCTGTTCCCCCCTCCTCCCTCTCCCCACCCCCTCCCCTCCCCTCCCCCCCATGACCACCCTCCTTATCCAGGAGTTATTAGAGTAGTGCTTCACCTGCTCCCCCCACCTGCCCTACCTCCTTCCCTTTCTCCTCCCCTCCACCCCCTTCCTCCTTCCCCTTTTAACTTTCCCTCCCCCGCCCTCCTCCCACAGCTCCCCATATACAAATAAAACATGTAACAACTTTTAACAATGCAACCGTTTCTATGATATGCTTTGCAAACAATGCAATAACTATACAGTATACTCTATATTATTTAATTACTAACTTCTCTTCCTCCTCTGCCTACATGTCCAGCTACAGGCACGTCTCCACCTTATCAGACCATCTTTTAGCCCTTTCTTTGCTGTCTTTACTCCGACCCTTCTTCACTTCATGTTGCTCTTCCGCGCTTTGTCTCTTTTCCGCTTCTTTTCTGTTTTTCTCTATATCAGTTCCAATATTATTGTTCTAAACCCTCATTCCCGCTTCTTGCAGCGCTGCTTTTGCCTCCTCCACTGTTTGCACACTCCATGTCCTCCCTTTTACCGTGAAGGACAGCCCAAAAGGGTGCAACCACCTGTACTTAATGTCTCCCTTTCTCAATGCCTGTGTAACTGGCTGCATGGCTCTCCTTCTTTGCAATGTTCCAATGGACAGGTCCTCGTATATAGTTATTGGGTATCCTTGCCAATTCAAGGCTCCCAGGCTCCTTACTTTTCTTACAACCCTTTCCTTCAATTTGTATCCTGTAAAATATTTAATGATATCTCTGGGTCTGTTGACTCTCACCGCTCCCAGCATTCTGTGTGCTCTGTCCAATGCAATCTTCTCCGGGCCCACATCCTCCCCACTCTTTCTAAGCATATCCGAACATATTGTAGCACCACTTTCGTGCTGTCTTGGAATTCTTTCTCCTCTGGCACTCCTCTAATCCTCAAGTTATTCCTACGAGATCTGTTTTCCAAGTCCTCCAATTTATATTGCATCTCCTTTTGCCATTGTTGTATATCCCAGAACCACTGTTGGTGCTCCTCTTCTTGCTGCTCTGCACTTTGCAGTCTATTTTCATGGTCTTCCGCTGTATGTGTCAACTCCATTATATCTTCTTTCAGATTCCCAATAAGCTCACTTAGCTCTGTTTTAACAGCTTGCACCTCTTTCTTTATTTCAGTGAACCACTCCTTGAGTTCTGTCCTGGAAATATCCTTAAACGTGTCCTTTCCTTGTTCCACAGTACTTTTACTTGTAGACCCCTCCACTGCCTCCAGTTGCTCCGCATTTTTACTTTTATTCTCCAAGGCAATATGCTCTCCTGTGCCTCCCCCTCCACTCTGAAAAGCATATTCTCTCAGGTCCATGGTTTTCCTTCTTGTAGCCATGATGTGCTTCTTAGCTCGCTCCCCTTCTTCCCCCTCGTCCGCTGTTCCTCACTGAGGGTTCAGCTGCTCTTTCAGTTTCTCTTGGACCCACCGGTCCCTGGATTTCTTCACCTTTTGTCTTTGTTCTGTCTACCTGCTTTCCCCGTTTCGCTTTGCAACCCTATTTTGTTTGTTCTTCAGCCATTTTCTTACCAGCTCACTTATTTTACTGTCCTTTTGGCTGCTCTTTCTCCTTCAGAGATCTTCCACTCCTTCGCTTGTTTGCTTGAGAAGCTTTGAACTCTTTGCATTCTTCTTTCCGTATCTCCTTCTGCACCCATATTCCCCTTCTTTATGCCAGTGTTCACCTTTTATTGGCCGTGCCGTGCTCTACACCTTCGTTTCTGGCCCTGTCATGCCAAAGCCCGGCTCACTCCACCATCTTGGCTGCCACGGGGCTGCTGTTCACCATTTTTGCAATTCCCTTTATGCTCTGCTTGCCTTTTCCGCCATGCGCTTCCGGTCTCCTCGCTCTCCTCTGCACCCCACTCACTCTCCGTATCTGATCCTCCTTGAGCCGACTCTTCCTCCTCTGCCTCTCCCGGCACTTTCGTGTTGTTTGCCAGTTGCCTTCACGCTGCCGATCATCCGTCTCTCTCTCTCTGTCTGCTCTCACCGCTCATCAACACTGCAGCCTGCTTTGCCTTCGCACCGCACTCCTTTCAGCTGCGCCAGTCCTGCTCCTCTGCTCCCGGTGCTCTCCCCTTCAAGTTTACCTTGAATTTGCCATTAAAGTTTTACTGCTCGAGGGTGTTTTTATTATTTATGGCAGAGTTCGCATGGAGTGGTGTCCTCACACCGCCATCCATCTTGGTGATGTCACTTTCTCAGCCAAAACCATTCATTTTGAGGGATTTTAAGAGCTAGCATTTACTCTACACAGCTAGGGGTTGATATTCAGGAGGGTTAAGTTGGTTAACACTATCCGGATAGTGCCATTGAATATCCCTACAGACCGTAGTAAAGATGCCTGGTTAAATCCGGGGTGGTCTGTGGGTGAAGCAGGGGCGGTTCCAGCAGCTATCCAATGGGCAGAGATATTCAGCTACTAAATGGATAACTAAACCACATAAAGTTAGGACAGATCAATGGCTGAATATCACTGCTGACTAGATAACTGCTGTGATCACCCATGAAACCCAATATTCAGCACCAGATGCCAGATAGGTTCCAGTGCTGAATATTCGGTTTTAAAAGCACTGACCACTGTCATTGAATATTGACACACCCCCTCCCCCCAACATGTTAATGGAGCAGGCAGACTACTTTAAATAAACAAACTGTATAAGAAAAAAATAAGTTAAGTCAAGACAATATTTATAATTTAAATTAATGGTTTTAGCTAATGTTGATGCCATGGGGGGAGGGTGTACATTGAAATAATTAAGATAATTTGAGGGGTGAATTAGGTAAGGTTCAGTGAGAATTTCATCTGGTTGTGTTATTTTAAGATGCTTTGACATTGTTTGACTAATTATGACTGACAATCTTTTTTTAAAAGTCAAAGGGGCTTGTTTACAAAGCCGCGGTAGCGGTTCGCGATCGTTATCGGAGCCGCGGCCCCATTGATTTCAATGGGGCCGTGGCTCCGATAACGATCGCGAACCGCTACCGCGGTTTTGTAAACAAGCCCCAAAGTATCTTAAAATAATAGAGACAAACCAGACCTCCTGATTGAACCCTACCAAATTTACCCCTCAAAGGATCATAATGATCACTGTCAACAGACTTCTTATGATCTTTAAGCATTAGTGATCCAGATTGAAGAAGACCTGGCTCAGTAGTTTTTACATTAATGATGTCCACCTCCTTTAGCAAGGCTCAGGGAATGGGCACTTTATGAGACCCAGCCAGCCATTGCTATGTTCCCCAGGGAGAGGGGGGATTGGGGGGGGGGGGTGAGGTGAGTGGGAAAGTGAGGGACAGGGAAAAACTTGGCTAATGGAGGGTGAAAAGGATCATATACCTGTGTGGTGGTGATGATTTCAAGGCAGAGCAAGATGGTGTGTTGTGCTATGGTAAGCCATGAGAGACATCCATGCCTTAGTATGGTGGGCAGTGTGCTGAAGGGCTGTGTTTCAAGTCCATGAAGTTGTGCACTTCATAAGAACATAAGATATGCCATACTGGGTCAGACCAAGGTCCATCAAGCCCAGTATCCTGTTTCCAACAGTGGCCAATCTAGGTCATAAGTACCTAGCAATTTCCCCAAAAGACACAGATTCCACAATGCTTGTATTGCGGCAAGCGGTGGATTTCCCAGGTCCTCTTTAATAATGGTTTATGGACCTTTCCTCCAGGAACTTATCCAAACCTTTTTTAAACCCGGCTACACTATCAGCTTTTACTACATCCTCCGGTAACAAATTCCAGTTTAATTACACGTTGAGTGAAAAAAATATTTTCTCTTATTAGTCTGAAATAGGTTACACTGTAGCTTCATTGCATGTCCCCTAGTCTTTTTATATTTTGATGGTGCAATCAGTCTACGTTTACCTGTTCCACTCCATTCATTAATTTATAGACCTCTTTCATAAATCCCCTCAGCCATCTCTTTTCCAGGTTGAAGAGCCCTAATCTTTTTAGCCTCTCTTCATAGGGGTATCCTTCCATCCTCTTTACCATTTTAGTGGCTCTTCTTTGTACCTTTTCTAATAACGCTATATCCTTTTTAAGATATGGCAACCAGAATTGCACACAGTATTCAAGTTGCGATCACACCATGGAACAATACAGAAGCATTATAATATCCTTTGTTTTATTTTCCATTCCTTTCCTTATGATACCTAGCATTCTATTTGCTATCTTCGCCACCACTGCACACTGGGCGGAGGGTTATAACATGTCATCCACAGTGACGCCTAAATCTCTCTCCTGGGTATTGGTTCCTAATGTGGAACCTTGCATTGTTTAGACTAGATGGACCATACTGGTCTTTATCTGCCTTCTTTTACTATGTTACTATGTTAACAGATTTCTACATTACTATACTCCAGTGTCAACTGCCAGGCACATTAGGAAGTACTATAAATACTGCCCATTTAGAACCCATAGCAAACCCGCCGTATCATAACAGCACTACCAGGACTCACAAAGCGCCAAATCCTAGCTATCAAAAGGCAACACTGCAAATATTAAATCAATCCATCTCAGAAAATACCCATACATCTCCTACTGGGAAAAGAGAACAAGTGTGACTGTCAAATAGAAACTACATTAACAGAATACCACAGCTCGGTTACACATGCAGAACATAGACCATCACCAAACAAAGAACAAGGAATCACATCTTTGAAATAGGAAGACAATAATTAAACTGGGAACCCCAAAAGCCAAACTTGGAATATGCAACAACACTGGAGAAATAAAACTATAAAATTTCCTTTTGTACTAAACAAAATGCAAAGAAGTTAGCGGTGCATATTTCCCAGAGCTGACATATTCCAGTTAATAAATTCAAAATAAAAAAGTATTTTTCTACCTTTTGTTCTTTGGGCATTTTATTTTTCAGTTGCAATTGCTCCAGTCACTTTCTTCTGGTTTCTTCGTTTCTTCTGCTAACTCTCCATTGTCTTCTGTCCATTTGCCCTTTCTTCTTTCTTCTAGTTTTTTTTTCCATTCTCTCTCTACATTTGCTTTAACATACTGATTTTTCTCCTTTTGTTATTTCTCGATTTCTTGCTTTCTTCCAGCCTCACTGACTCTCCCAATCCCCACTGACTCTCCCAATACCCGGTCAATCATAGATTTTTCTTCCCTACCACACAAAATATCTTTAGTCCTCTCCATCCTCACTCCCCCAGCTCCATTCACTTCTAGTCCTCCCCAACATCTGTTCCCTTCTAGGTCTAGTCCCACCCAGCATATGCTGCTTCTAGTCCCAATCCCCTACATCAGCCCATTTCCAATCCTAGCCCCCCATGAGCTATTTCCAGTTCTATATCCCCCCCCACCAGCCCATTTCCAGTTCTATATCCCCCCCACCAGCCCATTTCCAGTCCAAGCTCCCCCATCAGCCCATTTCCAGTCCAAGCCTCTCCAATCATCCCATTTCCAGTCCTAGCCCCCCATCAGCCATTTCCAGTCCTTCCCCACATCAATCCATTTTGAGTCCTATCCTAGCCCCTCCCCATCAGCCAATTTCCATTTTAGACCCCCCATTAGCTCATTCCCAGTCCAATCCCTGCCAATAGCCCATTTCCAGTCCTAATCGACCATCAACATTTCTAGTTCTATCCTAGCCCCCCATCACCCATTTCCAGTCTATGTCCCCCCCCCCCAATCAGTCCATTTCCAATCCTATCCTAACACCCCAATCAGTCCATTTCCATTTTAGCCGCCCATCAGTCCATTTCCGGTCCGAGTCCCCCCATTCGGCCCTTCCAGTCATAGCTTCCCCACCAGCCATTTCCAGTCCTAGACCCCCATCAGCCCATTTTCCAATTCTAGCTCCCCATCAGACATTTCTAGTCCTATCCAAGCCCCCCCATTGGCCCATTTCCAGTCCAATCCCCCCAGTCAGCCCATTTCCATTCCTATCCTAGCTCTCCTATCAGTCCATTTCCAGTCCTAACCCTCCATCAGCCCATTTCCTATCCAAGCCTCTCCATTCAGGCCATTTCTAGTTATAGCCCCCCCCCCCCCCCATCAGCCATTTCCAGTCCTATCCTAGCCCTCCATAAGCCCATTTCAAATCCTAGCCTCCCATCAGCTCATTTCCAACCCAAGTCTCCCCAAATCAGCACATTTCCAGTCCTATCCTACTTCCACCCTCCCCCTCAAAGAGCCCCGTGCCTGTCTGACTGGTTTGAGACAGAGCTGGGGAAGCCCAAAGACCTGGCTCATCCATAACATGTTCTTTCACTCTAGCAGCTGTGTTCTCCTGAAGTGCACTGGCATGCCGAATGTTAAAGGGCATTTCCTGTTTCCCGGCACTCAGCACACTTCAGGGAGATGCAGCTGCTGGATGCTGCTCTTCACTCCTGTGCTGTGCAAAGGGGAGCTGGGGCTGCGGGCCTCCCCAGCTCCCTCCGAAGCTGATCAGCCTGCAAACCAAATACCAAGTACAGAATGGAATTGGCACAGGGCCCTCTGATGTGCAGAGCCCTGTGCGAACAACATTCTCGCTCAATGGACGGACCGGCCCTGCTGATGGAGACCTGGATTAAAATGGAGAAGAGGGGTACCTCATTCAAACACTTTCTCCTGGTTATTCTTATTTATCCTACCCCGGCCAAGTCATCATGGAGGTGAGATTGCACTCTTTTACTCCCATTCACTATCTTTTTCCAGGTGCGGTGATGCACTTCTTTCCTACCCAGAAGTCCTACTATTTTGTGTGAACTTCTCATCTCATTCGTATAACATGCTCTCAGTCTACTGTCTGCCAAATCTTGATTCCACTTCCTGGGGCTTGCTTTACTCTATGACATCTGATATATTTTCCTATTTCCCTATTCATATAATTCTGGGAGTTTTTAATGCCCACAGAGATGGCAAGATCAATAAATTAGACAATAGTTTTTCATCTGATAGCATTTTCTATGCTCTTTCTCATGTTTGCTCTGTTCAACTGCCTTGTGCTGACCTTTTCCTGCTGAGTTTCACTCTTGAAGTTCTATCACCATCCTGAGGGGATACAGCTATATCCTGAATGTCCTGTTTACGTTCGCAATATCTCCATAGACTATCAAATTGGTATCTTCTTTGTTTCCATCTAATTTTGATGATCTTTCAGGAGAGACTCAGGTGGAGACTTGGAATGCCTCTCTAAATAGCTATCTGGATACCATCACTCTGCTGAGAACAATTCATCAGTCCATCAAAATCACCATCCATGGTTTTACCCTGGCTTAAGTTGCCTGAAAGTTAGGTCCCCAACCTCCCTTGAAGTCTTAAAAAAAAAAAACGGAAGATGTACAATCAACAGATAAATGCAGAAAAGATGAAATATTTCACTACTCTGATTGAAAAGAGCTCTAGCAAGTCTAAGGCTGTATTCAATTTTCTGTGTAGAGTACTCATCAGCTTCTCAAAATATCCCTTCTCTGATGTATTAGCAAATTGTTTTCTGTCTAAAGTAACATCTATCTATAACTTATTTACTGCTATTCCTGAGTTTAAGACTCCATTTGACACATCTCGGTTTGAAATTTCAGAGGAACGTTCAATAGTAAGCTTCTCCAGTAAATGATCAGCATTTAACGATTTGTACCCAGGTGGTTTGGCCACATTTGCAGAAATAACACCAGTTGGCTGCCATACAAACTCCTCTGATGAGTGTGACCTGTCCACTGGAGGGTTCAATGAGCAGCACTGAAGAAAACGTGGTTCAAACACATGGAGGAACCAGAGACTGACCATCTAAGAGGCCAGATATATCGTCACTGATCGCCAAGGTTGGAAGCATATTGTGAACAACACACAGGCACCTCTGTACCCATCTGTGTTACACAGTCACAGGTGTCCCCCTGGGACCAGAGACCACCCAGGTCTGTGTGTGCCCAGTGTTAAGGTCTGGCTTCCATAGCCGCCTGTTAGCAGGTCAGAGGGGTGTCCAGTGTCTTATGAAGGTTGTGTACCACTTTCCCCCCTACTACTCAGGGTACTATACACTATGTGCCCCCAGGGGCCCCATAACACCTATCTTGTAGGTGGAGGTGTGGAGGGATAGGTGCCTGAGACCACGGGACTGGCTGTGGGACCAGAAAGCCCATTCCTGATAGCTAGGAAAAGCCCTCTAGGGCTAGTGCGCATAAGACATATCCTGTGACTGGAGCATCAGCAGAACAGCATTGATGCCATCTGAATCCTCACTTGCCACATACCACAGTCTGCCATGCATCATCAGACAACACTGCCTGACTGCACCAGCATACACAGTGTTCTCACCATGCACAAACTAACTGAGGATATGCCACAGACCAGTCTGTGGTACATGGTCAGTGAGAAAACACATGCATCCAGACATAGGCTGGCCAACACGCACACACCAAGCAGGTATGTCAGTGATTGGGCCCCAGAACTAGGGGGAGGGGGGGGGTCACACAGATACCACTGGAGACATAGTATAGATGACTATGTGGGAACCTGGACATTCCATGATCACTGTTACATCAGGGCGAGACTGCCCTTCCAGCACGACATGATTTAGCCACCCTGTCCATGCAGGTGGGGTTCGAAAACGAACGTGTACCAGACATTGGAATACTCGCTGTGCAGATGCAGCCTGCCCAATTCGCCCTATCTGGCCCATATCCACACTACCTTGCTCCTCATTATGCACATTCGCAGGCTGATGCTGGTAACAGTTGGACAATGTGGGCCGGGGGGGGGAGGGAAGGTTTGAAGCCACAAAACTATGGATAGACATACACACACACACTCCTAATGCAGCACTGTGCAATGGTAGGGGTGTTTGGCAACCCCAGCTGCCACACTGCCAACATTTCTGGATTGAGCAGGAGATAGCAGAGGTGCTGTGATGTTACCTGCAAATCCATTCTGGAGCCAGCAGCCTGCCTGTACAGCATGATTTGCACGGTGGAGCCTGTGTGAGTGGGTGTTTCTACCCCTATTGGCCACTGCTATGGGGATTGCACGGTTTGATGTTGTATATGCTTCATAGAGTAAAATGTTGGGATGTGTTCTGCAGGTTCCAGCAGCTGGGGCCTGAACCTGTGACTCTCTGCTCTGAATCACACTGGCTGTGTGTACTGCACCACAGTGGGGCCACAGGTGTACAGTCCTCCCTGAGCCATACCTTTATGTCTCCTCAGCCAGACATTTCCTTTTTTTATCCTGCTTGTCTGTTATATCTACGTAGCAGGGCAAAAGTTTGTGATGTGTTCTGCAGGGTCTGTAGCTGGGACCTGAACCTGTGACCCTCTACTCTGAATCACACTGGCTGTGTGTACTGCACCACAGTGGGGCCACAGCTGCACAGCCCTCCCTGGGCCATACCTTGACGTCTCCTTTGAAAGGCTTTTTCTGTTGCACTGCACACCATGTACTGGTACAGGGCATGGCCTGGGTCCACTGAAGACAGGTGCCACTGCCCCCTCCGGCATGGACACCCCCTCCCCATGCTGTGCTAACATAACCATATGCTGGTAGTGCTTCTTGTGCGCTGTCTTAGGCCATCCACTGTTCAGGTAGGCAGGTGCCTATGGTGTGGCATCTAGGGTGGGAAGGCATACATGGATGTTCCCACCCCCACCCCCCATCAGCGCCTAACAACATTCTGTACCTTCAACATGGTGGTGGGATGGATGCGGGGGCATCCTGTCTCTGCCCTGGCAACTATTGCCTAATGTGGACAAGTTTATTTGTATCTTGTGTTTGGCCTTTGTCAGATGCTGTCTTTCACACTTCCAGTTTCTATGTTCCTATGTGCCACCTCGGCACTTGCCTTGTCCATTCTGTTCCCCAGCTTCCCCCGCTACATGTCCCGCCTGCAGCCCCCTATGCCCCATTTGCACCATCATCATAGTGGCCTTTCATGCTGGGGCACTATGCTGTTGCTGGGAATGGAGCACTAATATCATGTTTCTTGGGCTCACTGGCTATGCTGTACATTGCTGACACTTAAATGGTTTCTCTCTCCTGCAAATGTGCATCTAACGGCAGGTTTTCATTCGCGGTAGGATTCAGCTCTTCAGTTCAGCGCGTTAGTTTGCAGAGAGCCTCTCCCCGCCCACTCCCCGTCCATTGACCCCTTCTCTCCGCCCTCTCTCCACCCTCCACGGTGTTTACCGCGGCCAGGTACGCTAACGATCGTTATGTAAATTTAACACGCGTTAACGTTACCTAACGATCGTTAACATTACATAACATTACCGCAGTTTAGTAAACATACCCCTAAGACTTTGAGGCTTGTTTACAAAGCCGCGGTAGCGGTTTGCGATCGTAATCGGAGCCGCGGCCCCATTGATTTCAATGGGGCCGCGGCTGCGATCGCGATCGCGAACCACTACCGCGGCTTTGTAAACAAGCCCCTTTGAGTTTGCTGTGATTGGATTCCACCTTGGCTTTTATCTCAAATCACACCGTGTGATGATCGCTGCTGCTCACATGGGCACCCACCTTGATATTCGACATGCCATCTCCGTTGGTGAGCACTAAATCCAGCACGGAGCTCTCCCTGGTTGGATCCATCACCATTTGTTTAAGTAACGCATCTTGGAAGGCATCCACAATTTTTTTACTTCTTTCCAGATTTGAAGAAGAAACACTCCAATCCACTTCGGCTACATTAAAGTCACCCAATATGATCACTTCCCCCTTCATGGCTATCTTTGCAATATCAACAATCAATTCACTATCCATTTCTTTGGTTTAAATTGGAGGTCTGTAAACCACACCAGTATGGATGACAGTGTCATCTCCTCTTTCCAACACAATCCAGAGCGCTTCTTCTTTTCCCCATGTCCCCTGCATTTCAGCAGCTTTAATATTGCTTTTGACATACAGGGCTCCACTTCCTCCTTTTCTACCCTCTCTATCTCTTCTACATAGATTATAGCCAGCTATGGCTATATCCCATTCATGTGACTCGTTAAACCATGTTTCTGTAATGGCCGCAATGTCCAAGTCCATTCCCACCATTAGGACTTCCAGATCAGGATCTTTGTTGGCTAGGCTTCGTGCATTTGTACTCATTGCTTTCCAACATTTGTTGAATACCTTGCCTGCCTTTTGCATGGGTGTTATTCTACACACCCCTTCCCGCTTGTAGACAAGTGCAAAGTTATGCACCTAGGAAAGAAAAACCCAAACTATAGTTACACGATGCAAGGCTCCACATTAGGAACCACCACCCAGGAAAAAGATTAAATGTCATTGTGGATAACATGTTAAAATCCTCGTCCCAGTGTGCAGTGGCAGCCCATAGAGCAAGAAGAATGTTAGGTATCATGAGGAAAGGAATGGAGAATAAAACAAAGGATGTTATAATGCCTCAGTATCGTTCCATGGTGCAACCACACTTTGAATATTGTGTGCAATTCTGGTCACCATATCTTGAAAAGGATATAGTGTTATTAGAAAAGGTACAGAGAAGAGCCACCAAAATGGTAAAGGGGATGGAAGGAGGCGTAATATCCCACAAGATGGGGCCATCGCTGTTATTACTAAATATCTTGACCAACGCACTCCACCCGTCTGTATTCCGACTCATTTTTTGGTAGATTTGGCTCATATAGCACTCACAAAAAATTACTTTCTGTTTGATGGCCGCTTCTTTCAGCAAATAAAGGGTACAGCTATGGGTGCAGCCATGGCACCCGATATAGCAAATTTATATGTGGCACAATTTGAACAGTCTCACCTACAGGATTGTCCCTTTGCATCCTTCATTGTCTCCTGGAAGCGATATATCGATGACATTCTGGTATTATGGAAAGGTAGTGATTCTCAGTTACACCAATTTCATGAATGGCTTAACAATTTAGACACCAACCTAAAATTCAAGATGCAATTCAGCACCACAGAACTTCCATTCCTTGACATTCTCATAGGTAAATCACAGCAAGGATTTACCACTACCATCTATCGCAAACCCACCGACCGTAATAAACTTCTCCGCTTTGATAGTTTTCATAACAGTCACCTTAAGAAAAACCTACCCGTGTCACAATTTTTGAGACTGCGCCGCCTTTGTTCTAGCAAGGGTGATTTTAAAGAAAAATCCTCCCATATGGCAGCACGGTTTTACAATAGGGGATACCCCAAAGAATGTGTCCAAAGGGGCCTCGCACGAGCTCGTTCTACCTCCAGAACACAGTTACTTCTGCCTAAAGACAAGCAATCTGATGACAAATTTGTTTGTGTGCTCCGTTTCTCTCATCTCTCTTCTAGGATACAAAGAACCCTAAGAGCCCATTGGCATATTTTACAAACACGTCCTTGTTTTTCAAACCTACATCTTACAATAGCTCACAGTAGACAACGCAACTTAGGCGATATGTTAGTATCCTCGTTCATGCCCCCGGTTTCTATGTCTCATTGGAAAGTAAAAGGTCACTATAAATGCAATAGATGTAGTATCTGTAAACATGCCATTGAAATGAAAGATTCTTTCACGCATCCCTCCACCAATACTCATTATCCATTACAGGCCTATACCAATTGTTTGTCTACTCACGTAGTGTATGTCATCATGTGACCCTGTCCTCTTTTGTATGTCGGTAAAACTATTCGTGCTGTTCGTATTCGCATTCAAGAACATAAAAGTTGTGTAAAAAGACGTATCATTACTGCTCCTTTGGTGTCACATTGGATTGAATCCCAACACCATATTAATGATATAAAGTTCTTTGTCATTAGGCGAATGTTCCCCTCCCCTCGTGGGGGAAACCTTAATCTAAAACTAATTCAAGAGGAACAAAGATACATTTTTTCACTTGACACCGTTCATCCAAAAGGATTAAATAAGGAAATTGAATATAATGCATTCCTGTGAATTTCTCGTTATGCTATCATTTGTGCTCTTTTAATTTTTTAATTTTTTATTTGTTTATTATTTTTATCCCCATAATTTTTATCATTATATTATTGATTATGGCAAAACACAATCTTTGTTTTTTACGCTACTTTGCATACTATTTATCTTTTAATTATTTATTATTCAAATTTTATTTTTGTATTTTTTAACTCCCTTGTCTTTGGGCTTTATGCACATTATAATGCATACTGTTCATTCCTATATGGTTATCATTTCTGTGCAGTTGCCATTACTTGGCTTTATTGTTTTTTAATTCCGCCCCCCCCCCCCTTTTTTACCAATGTAATTTTAGTCTGATGAAATCCCTCCTCTTTAGGGTTTTTGTTTTCCCCAATGGATGTCATAAGAACATAAGAACATAAGAAATGCCATACTGGGTCAGACCGAGGTCCATCAAGCCCAGTATCCTGTTTCCAACAGTGGCCAATCTAGGTCATACGTACCTAGCAGTTTCCCCAAAAGACACAGGTTCTGCAGTGCTTGTACTAGGCCAAGCATTGATATCCTGGGTCCCTTTTTAATAGTGGTTTATGGACCTTTCCTCCAGGAACTTGTCCAAACCTTTTTTAAACCCAGCTATACTAACAGCCCTTACTACATCCTCCGGTAACAGATTCCAGAGTTTGATTACACATTGAGTGAAGAAATATTTTCTCCTATTTGTCTTAAATAGTTTACCCTGTAGCTTCATTACATGTCCCCTAGTCCTTCTATATTCTGATAGCGTAAACAATTGATCCACGTTTATCCGTTCCACTCCATTCATCATTTTATACACCTCTATCATATCTCCCCTCAGCCGTCTCTTTTCTAGGTTAAAGAGCCCTAACCTTTTTAGCCTCTCTTCATAGGAGTAGCCTTCCATCCCCTTCACCAATTTGGTGGCTCTTCTCTGTACTTTTTCTAATAACTCTATGTCCTTTTTAAGATACGGTGACCAGAATTGCACACAATATTCAAGGTGCGGTCGTACCATGGAGCGATACAGAGGCATTATAATATCCTTTGTTTTATTCTCCATCCCTTTCCTTATGATACCTAGCATTCTATTTGCTTTCTTGGCCGCCGCTGCACACTGGGTGGAGGGTTTTAACATGTTATCCACGATGACTCCTAAATCTTTTTCCTGGGTGGTGGTTTCTAATGTGGAGCCTTGCATCGTGTAACTATAGTGTGGGTTGTTCTTTCCTAGGTGCATAACTTTGCACTTGTCCACATTAAATTTCATCTGCCATTTGGATGCCCAGTCTTCCAATTTATCCAGATCCTCCTGCAGTTTTCCACAATCCTCTTGGGTTTTAACAACTTTAAACAGTTTTGTGTCATCTGCAAATTTGATAACCTCACTAGTTATTCCCTTTTCCAGGTCATTTATGAATATGTCAAAAAGTAGCGGACCCAGTACAGATCCCTGGGGTACTCCACTATTCACCTTTTTCCATTGGGAATATTGGCCATTTAGCCCTACCCTCTGCTTTCTATCTTTTAACCAGTTCCCGATCCACAATAGTACACTGCCTCCTATCCCATGACTTTTTAGCTTCGCCAAAAGTCTCTGATGGGGGACCTTGTCAAAAGCTTTCTGAAAGTCCAGATACACTATATCAACCGACTCACCTTTGTCTACCTGTTTATGCACACCTTCAAAAAAACATATCAGATTAGTAAGACAAGATCTTCCTTGTCTAAAGCCATGTTGGCTGTCTCCCATTAGGCCATGACTATCTACATGCTGTGTAATTTTGTTCTTTATGATGGTTTCTACCATTTTCCCTGGTACTGACGTCAGGCTTACCGGTCTGCAATTTCCCGGGTCACCCCTGGAACCCTTTTTAAAAATTGGTGTTACGTTGGCGACCCTCCAATCTTCAGGTATTACAGATGATTTTAATGAAAGTTCACAGATTACCAATAACAGGTCTGCAATCTCATATTTCAGTTCTTTCAACACTCTGGGATGTATACCATCCGGTCCAGGTGATTTGCTACTATTCAGTTTATCAAATAGTTGTAATATATCTTCCCGGTGTAGCGATATTTCTCTCAATTCCTCTGCAGTATCACCTTTAAATACCACTTCAGTCTTGGGTAACATCCCTACATCTTCCTCAGTAAAGACCGAAGCAAAGAATTCATTCAGTCTCTCTGCTATAGCCTTGTCTCCTCTTACTGCCCCTTTTACCCCTCTATCATCTAATGGTCCAATTGACTCTCTCACAGGCCTTTTGCTACGAATGTACTTGAAAAAGTCTTTATTTTGTGTTTTTGCTTCCGTAGCAAGTTTCTTCTCAAATTCCCGCTATGCCTGCCTTATCAATGCTTTGCATTTAACTTGCCAGTGCTTGTGCTGTTTCCAGTTTTCATCATTTGGCTCTTTTTTCCATTTCCTGAAGGTTGCTCTTTTGGCAGCAACAGCCTCTCTGACCTCACCTTTAAACCATGCTGGCAGTTTTTTGGACTTTCTTCCACTTTTCTTAATGCGTGGAATACAGCTGGTCTGGGCTTCGAGGATAGTATTTTTAAATAACACCCAAGCTTGCTGTAAGTCTTTAACCTTTGGAACCGCTCCTTTTAGTTTTTTCCGAACTATATTCCTCATTCTATCATAGTCTCCCCTTTTGAAAGTTAAAAGGTAGTACTGTGGATTCCTTTACTATCTGTCCTCCACTGATTAAATCAAACATGATCATACTATGATCACTATTGCCAAGTGGTCCCAACACCCTTATTTCTTGCACCAGATCTGGCGTTCCACTAAGGACTAGGTCCAGTATGGCTTCCCCTCTGGTCGGTTCATGAATCAGCTGCTCCAAGAAGCAGTCATTTATTTCATCTAGAAACTTTATCTCTTTAGCTTGTCCTGCTGTGACACTGTCCCAGTCGATACCGGGGTAATTGAAATCACCCATTATTACTACTCTGTTGTGGCTTTTGTTAGCTTCCTTGATTTCTTTGAGCATTTCATCATCCATTTGTTCATTCTGGCCAGGTGGTCGATAGTATACTCCCACTGCCATCACCTTCCCCTTCATAAATGGAATTTCAATCCATAGAGATTCTACAGCAAATTTTGTTCCCTGCAAAACTTTAATCCTTTCTGACTCAATGCCCTCTCTAACATAGAGCTCAACCCCTCTACCAATTTGTTCAGCTCTATCATTACGATATAGTTTGTATCCAGGTATCACAGTGTCCCACTGGTTATCCTCCTTCCACCATGTCTCTGAGAGTGCAATCATATCTAACCTCTCATTTAGTGCTATATATTCTAATTCTCCCATCTTATTGTTTAGACTTCTAGCATTGGCATACAAGCATTTTAGAGACTGTATTTTATTAATATTAATCTGGCTATTGGTAGGCATGGGTAATTGGGAATCCTTACGCTCTGTCTGCTCCTTACTCAAGGGCATTTGGGCTACTATACTCCCTTTTGGAACCTCACTGCTTTTGGTAGTATCCTTCAAGGATACCTTTGTCCGAACCATGCGCTCCTGGGTGACTGTCGGCTTTCCCCTATTTTCTAGTTTAAAAGCTTCTCTATCTCTTTTTTAAAGGTTAATGCCAGCAGTCTGGTCCCATCCTGATTAAGGTGAAGCCCATCCCTTCGGAAGAGCCCCCCCTTTCCCCAGAATGTTCCCCAGTTCCTAACAAATCCAAAACCCTCATCCTTGCACCATTGTCTCATCCACGCATTGAGACTCCGGAGCCCTGCCTGTCTTTTGGGTCCTGCACGTGGAACAGGAAGCATTTCGGAGAACGCTATCCTGGAAGTTCTGGATTTCAACTTCCTACCTAAAAGCTTAAATTTAGCCTCCAGAACTTCCCTACCACATTTTCCTATGTCATTGGTACCAACATGTACCAAGACAGCAGACTCCCCCCCAGCACTATCTATGATCCTATCTAGGCGGTGCGTGAGATGTCACTTTTAATGATGTTGTTTTTTATTTCTAACATATTATTTATATATTATATATCATATTTTTGTATTATTCGTATATTATAGACGATATATTACATGTATATTTTCAATTTATTTTATTTTTTAATTATTAGATAGAATGCGAATAGGAGGAGCCTCATACTCCCTGTTAATTACACAGGTACACAAAAAAAATATATTTTTTAAACTGCCTCTAATGTTTCGATTGATTTTTACGTTTTTTGGTGCGCTGAATCCAAATCTGGTAACCAATTTGCTCCATCACGTACAGATTTTTTGCTACATTGGGTTAGCAGTTTGAGGTGAACGTTTCAGATTGAGTGCGATCGAGATAAAAGTTTCTTGGATGAATTATTTATACTAATTGTTTAGTAGTTATTCAAATAAGAATAAAGAAAATTGTAACAAGGCAGCACATAAGAATAGAGTAATGTCAACAAAACACACTGTGATGGTAGCAAAATTGTCTGCACTTAAAACAGCCACATACATGTGCACAAACATTGAGCATATAAGAGCGAGGTTAGACACAAAGCAAAGCAAAGAAATGTGCAAAAAATGTTGTACAGGTATATATGTAAGAATAGAAAACGCAAACCGCACCATTGCAATACATGAAGACAAACACCCGATGGTGTGAAAATAAAATTCTAATAAATGAGATCCGACACTGTGGTAATAACTAGCAAATTTTTATTTCAAAGTTTAGTAAAAACACGATATTTGTCAACACAGTTTAGATTTTAAAGTCATTCTTGGGTCAATCAATCTCCTGGTGGGCCTGTTTCTTCTTCCCCCGAATGCTTCTCTTGGTGCGCTGCTTGGCGTATTTTTCATCTGGGGTTTCCCGCAGCAGCAACCAGCAGAAATCAGCCATCATAGTGGTGTTCCATCTTCCTTGGTACCTTCTCTCTGCGTCCTTGATGTCCTGGTGAAACCTTTCACCTTGTTCTTCACTGTACGCCCCCAAGTTTTTGGGAAAGTAGTTCACATGGGAGTGCAAGAAATGGACTTTCAGGCTCATGTTACAGCCTTGTTCTTTGAAGGCATTGAGCATCCTGGCAACAATATCCTTATAGTTCTCATCCCGCCTGTTCCCCAAGAATTTGAGAACAACATCCTTGAAGGAATCCCAGGCTTCTTTTTCCTTCTCAGACATCGTTTCAGCGAATGCTCCATCTGAAATGAGTTTCCTTATATCAGGGCCAACAAACACTCCTTCCTTTAGCTTTGCTTCAGAAAGTCGGGGGAACTTTGAGCAAAGGTACCGAAAGCACTCACCATCTTTTAGAAGGGACTTGATGAATTGCTTAATGAGACCCAACTTAATGTGGAGAGGTGGTAATAGAATTTTATCACGAGGTACCAAGCTCTCATGAAGAACATTTTTCTCACCGGGTCTCAAATACTCCCGAATTGGCCAGTCTTTTTTCCCCCAGTGTAGGTCGCGGGCCCGGCTATCCCACAAGCAAAGGAAGCAGGGATATTTGGTGAAACCAGATTGCTGCCCTAATAGCATTGGTAGAATTTTAAAGTCTCCACAAATCATCCACTTATGCTCATCATAACGAATCTTCTGAAGAATCAGGGCCAAATTCTCGTATTTTTCTTGGAGAATAACAGAGTGAGCAATAGGAACTGAAGCGAATGTGTTGCCATTATGAAGAAGAACACCTTTTATGCTGTCTTTTGACGAATCAATGAACAGCCGCCATTCAGCAGGATCATACTTGAGTTTAAACTTTTCCATCACTCCGTATATATCGTTGCAAAATACCAAATCTTCCTCTTTGCTGAAATACTTCAAAAATTGTGTCTCGCGGTTGCGGTACCAATAAAAAGTTGTTCCTGGTGACAATAGATTTATCTGTTTAAGCCGAGAACCTAGCAGTTGGGCAGCATCTTTTGGGAGTCCTAAATCCCGGACTAAATCATTCAATTCAGCTTGAGAGAAAAGTTCAGGTTTCGGATCTGGTTCAGTTTCAAACTCGGAAGTACTGGACTCATCGGGAAAAGCCATCTGATGAGTCTCATCATGATCAGAACCGTCCACACAAATATGATCCAAAGATTTTGGTGGTTCAGGCACAGGTACTTCGTTGCTATGAGGCATAGGCCTAATTGCTGAGGGAAGGTTGGGGTAACTTATTACGTTCTTATTTTTTAAGTTGTATCCCTTCACAATGCAAGAGCAAAAATAGCAGTCACTGCTGTGGTCTCTTTGTTCACGCCACATCATAGGTATTCTGAAACGAAATGCTTGTTTTTTACCTTTCATCCATAAGCGTAGATCTTCCTCACAAGTCTTGCACACTTTGTGAGGAGCCCACGGTTTGTCTTGATCGCCTAACTTCAAACCGAAATAGGCGAAATATACTTTTTTAATAAATGCAGAAATGTTCCTCTGCTGCTTTTTCACGGTATATTCCCCACAAATATAACAAAAACTGTCCGGAGAGTTGACGCAACCTCTGGCTCTCTGAGCCATCACAAATACACAGCACTGCAAACTACAACTGTAGTGAACCACTTCGGAATAAAGCTGGATTACGACTGAGCAAACAAAAGGTAATAATGAACTTGCAAGAAACTGAAATTTGACAGGAACGTTCATGTCGCAACCACCGTGTTTGAGCGAGTGAACGAGGCGAGGCGAACAGGAAAGAACATGCGCCAGCGCGAGTACTGGATTTAGCCCCCCGCCTCCCAATTGTCCTGTTAATGTATAAAATGAATACAAAACACTCTAAAATATCATGAGGGAGTGTTTCTAGTTAGTTAACCATTACAACCTCTATTTTGGGCCAAGAAAATAAACTGCAGTCGGCTAAAAAGAAATTATGTGAACATTCCTTATATGGGTAAGAAATCTAATTTTGCAAGAAAACGTGACGTGATGGAACATTTTGGCTATTTTTCCTGGATTCAGCACCCCAAAATCTATAGGAATCAGTTGCAAAACTGGAGGTAGTTTTTTGGTAGTGTACCTGTGTTATGATTTGAAACAAATGCCATCTTCCTTCAGAAAAACTTTTTTGAACTCAACGCCAGTAGGGGGAGCCATCTACCCCTTTAAATAGCACTCATGTGCCTTTGCGCGGCCATTTCCCGCCTCTGACTCAGTGTGCAGGTATGTCTTCTTTTCCTTCGCCATTTTGCAAATCACATTTCTGCTCCCTTTTTTAAATTAACGACACTACTACATGCTGTTCTTTAGTCCTGTAGCGTTTTTTATTTATCTGCATTTTTATTCTCCTCCAATCTTACATAAGGTTCCCCTATATTCTAATTGTCCCCCTTTTTTCAATACGGTTCTTTTTAATTTGGTTTTTTTCACACTGTTGCTTCCCTCGGCACCTAGCATGCTGACTTGTTATTATTTTTTCAAGTTATCGTATAATCCTGTTTTATGTTCACTAGGTTCCCTTTACATCTTTTTGCACAACGCACATCGGGCAATCAGCCATTTATATCCTTAGAACGTGCTCAAAAGAAGTTCTTTTATTGTTCACACATTTTTTCCCCCCCTTTTTTCTTATGCCGTTAGTTTCAATGACTGGCGTCTTTTTACTTTTTAACGCTAAGTTTCTTCCCGCCTTTTAGAAGTGTAATCTCGGTGGCTCTGCGATCGCCACAAACACATATACTAATTATCGTTTTGGCACATTCACCTCTTTTTCTTCATACTGTCATTTTTAAAGACTGGTTTTTTACTTTCCAACACAAAGCTTTCTCCCGCTTTTTTAGATGTGCAATCTCGGCGGCTTTGTAATTGTTACAGACACACAGCTTAACTACTTGTTTTTATTTTCGATTTTTCTTGCACATGATTTCTTATGCTTATGGTTTTATATGCTCCACTCGCATGGGCTATTCTATTTATTTGTGTTGTATCTCCGTTTTGGACCTGCTTTTTGTTTTTGTTTATGCTCAAAAAGCTTTTTTTCCTTTACATAGCTAATTGGTAGATTCTAAAGGCCCCTAATACATTTCTTCTACATTGACATGGTTAAGTCAAAGGTTTTCCTGATGTTTTTTGGCAATGGACACTGTCAAAAGTGCTATTCCCTCCCCTATAGTTCACACGTCCTCTGGAACTAGTTTTTTTTCGAAGCTGTTATCTATTCTTGTATCCACTTTATATCTATGTCCATGCACACCACTTATCCCTCTGATATAACCTATGATTAGCATATTTTTATCAGCTGTTTTTAACTTATGGGTTGAGTCATGTGTTGTTTATTTGTATTATATTCTCCAGCTTTTTATTATATACATATTTTTTTATATTTTTTTATTATTGCATGGTTATTGATAATTTTATTTATGTTTATCTATTCATGCAATCTCTTATCATATTTATAGCTTATTGCACCACATAACATTTTAATCCTTTGTATTATGTTTTCAAATTCGTTTACTACAGTGTATCGCAATGTGACCCTTGAATTTATATGTATTTAGACAAATAGCTGTTCATTGCAGTTTGCATGCAATAGGTCTTTTTATTTGGGTCAGCTGTTCAAATGCATCACACATTGGTGCACAATCTCTGTTTTTAAGCCATATGTCACAATTGTCCTCCTGCCACTTATCTATTGTTCTAATGTATTCTTGTATCCATGTATTTATTTATTTAGCCCAATTTTACCGCACTTTTAGACAATGACTCGTGCACATTGGGCTCCCAATTTGTTTTTTGTTTTTTGGGTGTTTTTTTAGTTGCTTGTATTTATCATCCTCTATTTATTTTTTTATTATTTTATCAATTCTTCACATATTTTCTATATGTATATATTATACGGTATTTTTACCTTTTCTTTACGGTTGTCATTTTTATACCTTTTACAGATTGGGAAGATTATCTACTGTACCACATAGACGTTGTTATCTGTGTGGTTCCCTGGTAATGTGTTAATTATAACATAGTTTTAATTATGTCCACTTTTCTTTGTTTTTTTATTTTTTATTTTAATTTTGCGATTGATTTTAATGTACTTTTGTTTTTTAGACCCCTGACGAAGGCTGCGGCCGAAACTTGTTTAGTTGGGTCCTCAATAAAGATTATTTATTACCATCTGGTAGGCTGTGGTCAATCTTCCGCTGGTCCCCCTTGGCTGTTTGTTTGCGGAAGATACCCTTCTTTCTTTTCCCTTACTAAATATTGACCCTTTAGATTAGAAATTAACTTTGAAATCTCATGAAAAGTCAATAGTAAAATAAAATCTCTCTTTAAGTTGTCCTCTATGATGTTTACACTCCTATTTGAGTGCTGAAGAATTTGGTAAGGTTTTATATCAATTGATTTTTCCCAGTAAGAATTATCGTAATGGTTTATATTTTGGTTTACCTAAGTCTGTTTTACATGATATGCAGTTAGTGCAAAACACAATAGCTAGGTTAATATTCAATATTCCATGATTGGTTTTCTACAGTGACTACCTGTATATGCACAGGTTATGTTTAAGGTGCTGATTTTGTTATTTGAATCGAGTTAGCTCAATATGTCATTTCATTTGGAAATACTTTTAGTGAAGTAACAAGATTTCCAATTTTACATTCCCAGCCACAGGAATTTTTGGAGGTTCTATCTTCATGCATTGCAAAGAAAACAGCTAGAAATTGTGCGTGTTCTGTCTGTGGCCCTCAAGTATGGAATTCTTTGCCATTACCATTATGGATTTTGAACAATTTGAAACATTGTAGAAAAGGCATGAAGATTTTGTTATTTACAGAATTTTATAATATTTAATATGAACTGTTTCTCCAGGAACAGGCAGGACGTCAGTCCTCACATATGGGTGACGTCGGCGCCGACGGATCCCTCGTGCTGAGCAATTGTGTTCCTGGCCCCTTTGACATTA
Organism: Ichthyophis bannanicus; assembly: GCA_033557465.1. Taxonomy (NCBI): domain Eukaryota; kingdom Metazoa; phylum Chordata; class Amphibia; order Gymnophiona; family Ichthyophiidae; genus Ichthyophis; species Ichthyophis bannanicus. Next base: position 26,932,843 of record CM066035.1, read on the forward strand.
CTAATTCAGCAATCAGGTATTTCAGGATATTACTATGCTGATAACATTTTCCTTCTGCACCACACCTCCTCTTCCCATCCTGACATCACCCTGCTAAATGAGTGCTTATCCCTGGTCTCCACCTGGTTATCCTCAAACTGCCTTGTTCTTAACATTTCCAAAACCGCTGCTATCTGGTTTCCTCACAGTTCTGTCTGCCCTTCACTTACTCCTTCTTTTTCAGGCACTCCCATTTCTCTAGTGCCTAAGCTCCGTTATTTAGGTGTCTTTCTTGATAGTGCTCTCACATTCAATGATCACATCTCCCAGGTTTCTCAACGTTCTTTCATTTGCCTCCGGCGCATTCGTGCCGTCAGGCCGTTCTTATCCCCTCAAGCTTTGATCACTCTCCTTCTTTCACTGGTCATTACCAGGTTAGAGTTTTGCAACTCCATATTTATCGGTATTCCTCAGTATCAGCGTTAACGGCTACAACTCCTACAAAACACTGCGGCCCGGATGATTACCCATGCTTCCCCCCGCGATCATATCACTCCAATTTTGCAACAGCTTCATTGGCTCCCGGTAATATTCCGGACAAAATTTAAGATCCTCATGCTAGTTCATCGAGCCATTTATTCCCACAGACCTCAGTACCTAGCCGACCTATTAACCTTTCACACACCCACCCGGAGCCTTCGTTCTATTCATATCAACCGCTTACACCTCCCTTCCCCTTCACAAGCACATCTGCAGTTAACTAGACAGTCAGTCTTCTTCTATGTTGGCCCCTCCCTGTGGAACTCCCTGCCCACTGCCCTTCGATTGGAAGAGTCCTACCCCAAATTCCATTCTCTCCTGAAAACCCACCTTTTCTCCTCCACCTTCAACCTTCCCCCTAATCCCTTGACTCTCCTTTTCCTTTTATTTTTGAATCTCACTACTCCCTTTTCTATTCTCTTTATCTTTCTTTGTTTATATTGATTGTATTTCCTCTCTTTCTTTCTTTTTTTTTGAATTGTAAACTGCCCCGATGTAATGGGGGCGGTATATCAAATGTTCAATAATCAATAATCAATAATTCCCCAGCTTTCAAAGAAAGCCTTTGGGATTGCATCGCGCATGCACGGTCCCCTTCCCGCCCAAGGGTGCCATCTTGCTCAGTCTTCTTTTTTCCGCGGAGCCCAACGGACGTGGTCCCGTTTTCACCATGGAAAAAGTAGAAAAGTTGAATTATTTCTTTCAGCTTCCCAGTTCAACACCGGTTCCCCTTCCCGCCTTCGACTCAGTACACTGGTATCGAGTCCGGTCTTATTTTTCGTTTTTGTCCTTCGTGACTAGAGTTTGCGCTCTTTTTATTTTTCACTGGCAGCCCGGTCGTTTGACCTTGCAGGGGCCCTTTTTCCCCCGATGGCTGCCAGCGGGTTTAAAAAGTGTGATCAGTGTAAGAAGTTGATGTCTCTCACCAACACAAATGACTGCTGCCTCCGATGCCTCGGCCCTGACAATGACCCAGTGGTCTGTGGGCCGTGTGGTAAGATGTCTTCGAAATCTTTGAGGAGCAGGCAGCATCAGCGTGACAGGAATTTTCCTGAGTTGGTATCCGCCTGGGCCCGGACCTCGTCAGAAGCCTCAACATCTCGGGACTCAGAGCCCGAGCACCGTCGTGGGTCTTATGAGCGGGGGTCTCTCTCCAGGGAACACCGGAAAAAGAAAAGACTCATGAGGATGGTGTCGCTGGACGCCTCTGATCGGCTTGGGCCCTTGGGTTCTGGGCCGCGGAGCCTGGACCACTGCCCCGGGTCCTCGGAGTCGAAGTGGCCAGCTAAACAACCTCGCAAGGAGCCGGAGACGTCGTACAAGTAATGTCTGTTGTCCTTGTGGACTCTCCTCCGGGAGAGCCAGCTTCGGGCCTGATGCCGTCGGGACCCGAGCCGGGAGCTGCGGAGCCTTCTGAGCTCGGTCTCATGTTGGCGGCCCTGGAGAGCAGCATGGCTGCCTTCATGGAGCAGCAGTGGGCACTGATGGCCGGTCTCGCCGGTCCATCCGCTCTGACCACCGGGACGTCGACGTCATAGTCAACGCCGGAGGCCGAGCCGATCCTCGAGTCGATCAGGTCTTGAGTCAATCCTTGGCCAAGGTCCCCCTTGACCTCCCGTTCGGGACCGAGGTCGTTGATGCCGATGCTCTTGGCATCGGGGCGGTCTGGCTCGAAGCCCTCGAGGCCAGAGCCCATCAAGTCCTTCTCGGAGGATTCAGCATGGGAGACAGAGGAGGAAGACTCCCCAGACACCTACCGAATCCGGTGTATCCCATCGGACTCTCCGGGTTCGGAGCCTCGGAATAGGTTCCTCCCGGAGGACACTCGGTTCTCGGACTTCGTAAGGGACATGGCCAAGGCTTTGGCATTCCCTGCGGACGCCGAGGAGGAGCCTCAAGCCGAGGAGCTCGGTGCCCTCCAGTATGACTCTCCCCCGAAGGAGGCCCTTACTGTACCAGTGCCTCCGATGTTGGAACGACTGATGCTTCATATGTGGGAGTCCCTGGCCTCAATGCCAGTGCTCAGCAAGTGGGTCTATTCCATTTATCGAGTCCGCAAGAGTCCTGGGTTCCAGAAAGCACAGCTGCCGCACAACTCCATGGTTGTGGAATTGGACATGCAATGGCTAAAAAGCCAAAAGACGCACTCCTTGGTGCCTCCCATCTGGGAGGCCCAGAACCTGGATGCCCTCAGCAGAAAGTGCTACCAGGGTTCGATGCTGTCATGCTGTGTCCAAACCTACCAGCTGTACATGGGCATGTACTTGTGGGACCTGGCAAAGGAGATTGCCGGGTTCTCAGCTGGTCTCTCCGAGGAACCCTTGCAGCGCTTCAAGGCCTTGTCCACGGGGATCTGAGAGTGCTCGAAGTTCATGTCTCGGGTAGTTTACGACGGTTTCGAGGCTTCACCCCGAGTAGCAGCAGCCGGCATCGGTGACGCCGTCAGGCCTGGCTCATGTCGACGGACCTGGAGCCATGTGTTCAGGACAAATTGGTTGATGTCCCGTGGCGAGGAAACAACCTCTTCGACAAACCCATGACCGAAAAAGCTGCAAAAATCAAGTCTGAGTACTTGATCCGGACAAGGTTGTCGAAGAAGACATCTGCACCTTCTCACAAGAAGAAGGCCTCGGGGAAAAAGCCTTTTTCCCGAGGAAGGGTACGGCTTACAGAAACTACCCCACTTACCAGGCCACCCCAGCTCCCCAACAGGGGCAGCAGGCTAGGGGACAGGGGTATGGCCCACGTAAGCCAAAGACCCCCAAGCCTCCAGCTCCGGCTCCTACCTAGCCGGGAGGGTTTTTTGACTCCCGCTGCATAGCTCCTCTCTCACCAGTGGTTTGGCCCTGCACAGGAGGAAGGCTGGCTCTGTATGCCCCCAGGTGGCCAGCCATTATTACCGACGCCTGGGTTTTGAAAATAGTCCAGCAGGGCTATTTACTTCATTTCAACCATGTGCCCACCTCCTTTTTCCTAGGAGAGTCTCTCAGGCCCCCACTTCACAGAAACCTCCTCCTGCGGGAGTTGACAGGTCTGCTAAAGGATAAGGCGGTGGAACCAGTGCCCCACCACCTGCAGGGGCAAGGCTTCTACTCCAGGTATTTCCTCATACCAAAAAGAAAAGGAGGCCTTCGCCCCATCCTAGACTTGCAAAATCTGAACAAGTTCCTGGTGAGTAGGATCCCAAGATGCTTTCCCTTGAGATCCTATTGCCTTACCTCCACCAGGGAGACTGTCTATGCTCCTTAGACCTAAAGGATGCTTATGCTCACATCCTCATACACCCAGACCACAGACAATATCTCAGGTTTGTGGTCAGAGGAAACCACTTCCAGTACAAGGTGCTTCCCTTTGGCCTAGCTTCCACTCCCAGAGTATTTACCAAATGCCTAGCAGTGGTGGCGGCCTTCCTCAGAAGCCAGGGAGTCTTTGTCTTTCCATACCTAGATGGCTGGCTCATCAGGGGCCAATCGGCACAGGAGGCACAGCAGGCCACTGCTCGCACAGTCACCCTGCTCCAGCACCTAGGGTTTGTTATAAATCACACAAAGTCCACTTTACTCCCCACTCAGAATTTGGAGTTCATAGGGGCAAGACTGGACACACTTTAGGCAAGGGCTTACCTACCGCTGGACAGGGCAAGGTGGTTGCTGGACTTGGTCCAGCAGGTCCAGCACAGACCTCAGGTCTCCGCAAGGGTCTTCCTATGCCTCCTGGGCCACATGGCCTCCACGGTACATGTGACTCCATATGCTCTATTCCACATGCGCACAGCTCAATGGAACCTCAGAGACCAGTGGACACAAGCCACCGGCCGCCTCAGAGACAGGGTAGCGATTTCCAAGCTACTGGTGACAGCCTTGCAATGGTGGTTTCACCCCCCCTCCAACTTGCTTCAGGGAGTACCATTCCGACCTCCCTCTCACACCAGAGTGCTGACGACAGATGCCGCCTTGCTGGGCTGGGGAGCCCATTGCCAGGGTTCATGCACTCAGAGTCTGTGGTCCTCGCAAGAAGCCACACTTCAAATCAATCTTCTAGAGATTTGAGCCATCCACCTAGCTCTTCAAGCCTTCTGTCATCTTCTTTCACATCAGTTGGTGCTGATACAGACAATCAAGTAGCGATGTTCTACATCAATAAACAGGGAGGCATGGGTTCTCGCATCCTATGCTAGGAAACTCTGGACCTCTGCTCTTTTACAGTGGCACATCACATGTCCCTAAAGGCAGTTTATCTGCCAGGTCAGGAGAACCTCCTGGCCGACAAGTTGAGCAGGATTATTCAGCCTCACTGAACCGGGATGTAGCCCAGTAGATCTTCAACCGCTGGGATCTCTCATCCATGGATCTCTTTGCCAGTCCGCAAAACCATCAGTTGCCCCAGTTCTGCTCGAGACAGCTGCATCCGCTGAGCATGGAGGCAGATGCTTTCCTGATCTTGTGGGCACAGGGCCTTCTCTATGCGTTTCCACCCACACACCTGGTGGCATACACTCTGTTCAAGATTCTTCGGGACAAGGCCTCTATCATCCTGGTAGCCCCCAGGTGGCCCAGACAGCCTTGGTTCCCTCTTCTCCTTCAACTGGCGATCAAAACTCCACTCCCACTGGGGGTGCAGCCCGACCTCTTGACCCAGGAACAGGGTTCCTTATTTATTTATTTACATTCTCTTATATACCGCGCTATTCTGCATCAGTGCGGTTTACATTGAACAAACTGAAATTACATTGAACAGGGCATTATAACTTGGAGATAACTATTTTACAGGGAACATGGGCTATGGAGGGTTAAGTGGCTTGCCCAAGACCACAAGGAGCACCTGTGGGACTAGAAACCCCAGTCCTTCCGGCCCAAGGTTGCTGTCCTCTAGTGGGATTTGAACCACCGACCTTCCGGCCTGAAGTACCTTGCCCCAACCACTAGGCTACTCCTCCACTCCTTGCTACACCTCCACTCCTTGCTACACCCCAATCTCAGATCCCTCAACTTAATGGCCTGGCTGCTGAGAGGGTAGTACTTGCTCCTCTACTCCTTCCCAAGGAGGTTGAGGAGGTGTGGCTGGCCTCCAGGAGGCAATCCACTAGAAAATCCTATGGGCGTAGATTTGAAGGGTGGTGTGCCCAAAATAAGGAGAACCCATTCACTTGTCAAGTACCTCAGGTATTACAGTACTTGCTCCACCTCTCAGAGTCAGGCCTCTAGTCTAACTCTGTCAGGGTCCATCTGAGTGCGCTATCAGCTAACCACTCTCCAGTGGATGGGCAACCTCTTTCCACTCACCCTTTGGTATCCCGATTCCTCAGAGGCCTCCTCCTCTTGAAGCCTCCGATTCGGCCACCGGCTACAGAGTGGGACTTAAATGTGGTCTTGCAGCGGCTTACTTGCCCACCTTTTGAACCAATGTCCAACTGTCATCTCCACTTTCTTTCTTGAAAAGCACTCTTTCTGGTGGCACTCACGTCTGCTCGACATGTGAGTGAGCTGCAAGCTTTAGTATCAGATAGACCGTATACACGTAACTCACCCCAAGTTCCTTCCAAAAGTGGTTTTCTCGTTTCACCTCAACCAAGAGGTTGTTCTTCCAACCTTCTTCCCCAGGCCACATACTGGCAGGGCAGAAGCAGTTCTGCACACTCTGGACTGTAAGAGGGTGCTCGCCTTCTACCTGGAACGTATGCGGGGACATCGGAGAGCTTCCCAGCTCTTCGTCTCTTATGACTCTAGTAAACTGGATCTACCTGTCTCCAAGCACACGTTATCCACCTAGGTGGCAGACTGCATCGTCTGGGCATACAGGGTGGCTGACCTCCAACTGCAGGGCCGAATCACAGCCCACTCTGTCAGGGCTAAGGCCACATCAATGGCTAAACACCACTCTGTTCCATTGGCAGACATCTGCTGGGCTGCAACTTGGTCTTCAAACCAGACTTTTGCAGCCCACTACTGCCTGGAGAGAGAGTCCCGGTGGGACAGTGTTTTCAGTCAAGCGGTACTCTGTAACCTATTCGAGGTTTAGGCAACTCCTTCCCTCTGACCCTTTGGTGCCGGGCTACTGTGGGGGGTTGCATTCTCGGAGAAAAATCCTATCACTGCTGCTGCGGCTCTTCTAGAGGGAGCCATTTTCAGCTATGGGTTCTCGGTAGCCTAAAGCTAGGGAGTCCCATATGTGAGGACTGACTTCCTGCTTATTCCTGGAGAAAGCGTAGTTACTCATCTGCAACAGGTGTTCTCCAGGGACAGCAGGAATCAGTCCTCACGACCCTCCCTCCTCCCCTGGTGTTGCAGCCCTTTAATTAATTTTTTCTCATTTTTGCCGTCTTTTTAGCTATGTCATGTGACTGAGCAAGATGGCACCCTTGGGCAGGAAGGTGACCGCACATGCGTGATGCAATCCCAAAGGCTTTCTTTGAAAGCTGGGGAATTGCTCAGCACGAGGGCTCCGTTGGCGCCAAAGTCACCCATATGTGAGGACTGATTCCTGCTGTCCCTGGAAAACACCTGTTACAGGTGAGTAACTACACTAATTGTGTAACTCTTTCAATCCATTATATAAAAGCATCATCAATGAATTCTGAAAAAGGAGCATGTTAAAAACAAGTATGACTATATAGACATGCTCCCTAGGATATAAATACATGCCATTAAATGGAAGCATAGGTGCATGTTTACTAAGCTGCACTATTAATGCTGCAGATAGCGTGAGCTATCCAGCCGCATTAACAGCACAAGGCAAATGCAGAGATTTTCTGCACTATTTGCACAAAACATATTAATTGCCAGATTGTGCAAGAAATGAGTGGAGAATGAGTGTGTCTGTAACATGCAGTTATCCTGGGCCTCAACAGCCTGTGGTAACCATCAAAGCTGCAGACAGTGCAGGTGCAGATAACACTTTCTCAATGAGTAGTGATATGTGTATCCGCAGTGCTGCTGGGCCACATTCTTTGCAATTTTGCTATGTTATCTGCTGTGGAAATGCTGTGCATGCATTTGCATGCTAATGTGGAGCAATATGCACAATAAAGCTGCATTAGCTGCAAAAGCTTTAGTAAACATCCCCATAGTCTTCTTAAATCTATCCACAAGGCACCTCTGCTTTCTCTCTTTGTCCAAACTCTAGCCGACTATTTACATGACAATGTCCACAGGATTATACTCCACTTCCCCACAAGGTCAGCTTCATCCCCTCCCCTCTCTTTAACACCAACTTTTCCCCTCAATCTCTGCTACCCTTTCATCCTTTTCTAAGATCTCTGAAGAGGAAACCTCTCATCTTCTTTCTTCTTCTAAATCTTACTACCTGTTCCTCGGAACCTACCCACACCTGTCTCCTTAACTCCATCTCCTCCTTCATCATCCCTTCCATCTCACATGTTATCAACCTATCATTCTCCACTGCAACTTTCAAGCATGCTCTGGTCACACCTCTCCTCAAGAAACCTTCATTTGTTCCTACTTGTCCTTCTTATTAATGACCCATCTCCCTTCTTCCTTTCATTTCCAAAATTCTTGAATGTGCAGTTCTCCACCATTGTCTTGAATTTCTCTCCTCTCAAGTCAGGGACTGAACCAAACCAAAAAGCTGATTAGATAATGTGGAGCAAATGCAAGATATTCGCACACCAAGGAACTAAAAGAAAGAGCGAGAACCACAGCAGTTTATAACTCCAAATTATAATTAATTTGTATTTTGTTGCTTTAAACTGTAATATGGTGCTTGCTTTTTCTTTTTGAACATATATTTTGCAAACACAGAGCCCTCCTCAACAATGGGCGTAGGACATTCACCCATAGAACTCAATATTTTAAAAAAAATAATCTGATTCTGGTCATCTCACCAACAACAAACATTCTCCAGTACCAGGCATATTTGGAACTAATATAAAACCCTACTAAAGTCACTGAAGATTTGCAAGGCCAAATCTACCATACCATACCAGCATACACTTCCAAAACTCATACAATAAAGGGCCTACCCAGAAAAAAGCAGCACTATAAACACTGTAATGGGCCCCAAAACATCCATACACCTATTTGAAAAGCTGTACATGTCAAATTACTGCAGTACAGATCCTTACATACAAACACCATGTTAACAGAACACCTGGTCTTGGTCAGACAACTCAGAACACAGACCCTCACCAAGTACAGAATAAGTGACCACAACCTAAAGCAAAAATAAAAATATGTAGATAAAAATTAAAATAAAACCCCAAGAAGCCAGACTCCGCATGCGGTGCCACACCAAATAAAAGATGCATTTCCCCATACTGTGTGAGATAGTACAAAGTCAAATCACTAAATTGAAAATAAAATTATTTTTTCTACCTTTGTTGTCTGATGATTTTTGATCATGCTGGTCCAAATCTGAGGTTTTTGTTTTCCTCTATCTTCTCTTAGCTCTTTTTCTGTGGTCTATAGCCCATCTGCCATTTCTTGTCTCTCCTTTTGCTTTCTTCATTTTCTTCCATCAGTCTTTTTCCAGTCCCAGTAACCTGCCCTGTATCAGCCCCCTTTAAAGCCTCCCCTCTAAGTACCTTCCAGTGCCAACCCCCTTGCCTTCCCAGTACCACCACTGGTGTCTATTCTTTTCCAGTCCCCTTCCTTTGCCATCCTCCAGCCCCTTCTAGTCAAAATACCATCCCAGGTATCAGCCATCTTCCAGTACCAGTGCCCCCGCCCATGTCAGTTCCCTTCCAGTCACCCTCTCCTCTGTCCATCCGCCTTCCAGTGCCATCCCCGGGTTATCAGCTCCCTTCCAGCCCCCACCTTCCCTCCTGTTAGTTCTCTTCCAACCCCCCTCCTATTACCCAGCCACCTTCCAGCTCCATCCCCGTGTCTGCTCCCTTCCAGCTCTCCCATATATCTTTTCCCTTCCAGCTCCCCCCATGTCTGCTGTGCTTCCTTCCAGCTCCCCCTGTTTCTGCTCCCTTCCAGCACCCCTGTCTGCTCTCTTCCAGCTCTCCCCCCATGTCTTCTTCCTTCCAGCTCTCCCCCATGTCTGCTCTGCTCCCTTCTAGCTCCCCCATGTCTGCTCTCTTCCAGGCCTCCCTGTCTGCTCCCTTCCAGCTCCCCCCCATTTCTGCTCCCTTCCAGCTCCCCCCCATGTCTGCTCTGTGGAATAATGAGTGAGGTTATCAAATTTGCAGATGACACAAAACTATTTAAAATTGTTAAAACCCAAGAGGATTGTGGAAAATTGCAAGAGGATCTTGATAAATTGGAAGACTGGGCATCAAAATGGCAGATGAAATTTAATGTGGACAAGTGCAAAGTTATGCACCTAGGGAAGAACAACCCAAACTATGGTTACACGATGCAAGGTTCCACATTAGGAACAATCACCCAGGAAAAAGATTTAGGCGTCATTGTGGATAACATGTTAAAACCCTCGGCCCAGTGTGCAGCGGCAGCCAAGAGAGCAAATAGAATGCTAGGTATCATAAGGAAAGGAATGGAAGTTAGATGGGGGCGGGGCAGGGGAAGATCGGGGGTGGAGTTAGGGTGGGCAGTGGGTGGTCATCAGCCCTAGACGTAAAGGGCCAATTCTAATATCGGCCCTGTACGTCCGGGGCCAGAGACCAGCACAGGGAAGTTATTCCCCCTCTGAGGTGGAATAACTTCCCTAGTTGCTAGGGGTCAGCTGGCCGGAGGTGGGCAGGAGGAGACAGTGAGCATTCCCCGCAGCCTGACCCTGGCCTTGGGAGACTGGATCAGGGTCGGGCTGTGGGGAAAACAGTGAAGGAACTGGCGGCTGGGATCGCAGCTTTACAATAGAGCTGCGGTGCCATGGCAACCGGACTCCATGGTGCCATGGCTCCATTGTAAAGCCCAGACAGAGTTAGTCAGACATAACCTGTACATGCAGGCCGGGCTGAATCACTTTCCTGGCCTGCACATACAGGCCTGATCGTGATTCTGATCCTGCGGGGCTAGACCTGCCCCGTGGGATCAGAATCGTAATGCCCTCTGTACATCCGGTTCTGACCAACAGATAGTTAAAACCTGCCATTTTCTTCTCTATAACATTAACAAAATTTGCCCCTTCCTTTCTGAACACCTTCCTAAAAGATTTATCCACTATTTAGTCACCTCCCGCCTAGACTATTGCAACCTTCTCCTTTCTGGTTTCCCTCTGAGTCATCTCTCTCCCTTTCAATCTGTTCCAAACTCTGCTCTGCTACTAATCTTCCACCAGCCTCAGTATACTCCTATAACCCTTTTCTCAATTCAATTCATTGGCTTCCTTTCCTCTCTCCTCTCTCCCTGCACCCCTCCTTTTGAACTCTACTCTTCCTCTGGCTTGCTTCTCTCTATGCCCTTCTCTTCCACTGCCAACTCTAGGCTTCGATCCTTTCACCTTGCTGCTCCTTATACCTGGAACAAACTACCTGTATCTTTACATCAGGCTTCATCTCTCCCCCTTTTCAAATCCATGCTAAAGGCTCACCTCTTTCAGACCGCTTTTGGATCTTAATCCTTTGTTCTCCTTGTATCTCCTTACCCTTCCCTATTGTACCATTGTTTTCATCTATTGTACTGTCTTTCTTGATTAGACTGTAAGCTCTGAAGAGCAGGGACTGCCTTTTATATGTGTCTGTACAGTGCCGTGTATGCCTTGTAGCACTATATTTAATGATTAATAGTAGTAGTAGTAGTGTCAGTCACTTAAAGAGTAATGGCAGGGGAAAGCTAAGGAATATAGGATTAAGATATTGAAAGCAAAAAAAAAAAAAGCTTATTATGCTAGGCAATTAACTGACCCACCCCATGTTCTGGAAGGGTTTTTAAAATCACAGGATAAATTGGACCCTTTTTTGGGTAAGAGAACTTTGGTCAACCCTCAATTAGATTCAGAATGTTTAGTTCACTATGTCCATGACAAGCTTAATTTCCTTAGACAAGCTGTGAGTTCAGGGAAACAAGCTGAGGAAGATATTTACTGAATTTTGAATACTATCTTTAGAAGAGGTTGCATCGCTACTGAAATCGGTGCGTTTAACATACTTGTCAGTAGATCCTTGCCCTTGGGCAAGCCACTTTGCCCTCCATTGCCTCGGAAGAAAAGGCCTGGCAATTTACTTCTGGTAGTACATTGCCAAGAAAACCCAGAGGCAGCTGGGTCACCAGGAGTCAGCATAGACTTGATGGCACTAAAAAGAAGATGAGATGCTTATTTCATTCCAGTCAGTGATGAATAACTCCTTATGCCAAAGGATTGTTCCCCAAGATTTAAAATAGCTGCTGTTTGCCCCTATTAAAAAAAATCATTGGATTCTTCTAAACATGAAAATTTCAGATCATTTTTTATCTTCCATTGTTATCAAAAGTTATTGAGAAAGTGGTATTGCACCAGCTGTGTGATTTTGTGAATCTTAAGGGGGGGGATTGCATGATCGGCAGTCAGGATTTAGATGTCACCATAGTATGGAAACAGCATTATTGTCAGTATGGAAAGGTATCCCTGAACATAGTACTTTATTGCAGCAGTTGACTTTTTTAGGAAATGGAGGCTCCCCTTTATGGTGGTTGCTATTTTTTTCTAACTGATGAATGCCATTTTATACAAGTGGGCCACAGTTCTTCTAAACTGTGGCCGTTGCCCTATAGTGTGCCACAAGGCACACTATCATTTCCTTTCACTATCATCTTTACATTCATCTTTTAGTTTCTCTGATTGAGGAGCACAGAGCTCAATTTTAGCTGTCTGCTGATGATATTCAGATTCATGTCTCCTTGGGTAAATCACGGCTGGCACTGTTAAATAATTTGGAAATATGTTTACATGCTATTGAAGATTGGACGAGGGATAATAAATTGGCATTTAACTGCCAGAGGACAGAGGTTCTTTGGGTTCATTGACTGAACCATTCTTTGAGTCAACCGCATCTGCTGGAATGGACATAAGTTAGAGGTTAAAGATCTGATGTGTACTTTAGGATTTTGGTTAGGTGGAAACTTGATTCTGAAAACTCAGGTTTTTAAAGTGATAAAGGTGTGTTTTTCCAACCTCCATTAGTCAAGATAGATCTGAGTATTTTTGAATCAAAAAGATGTTGCTACTTTGATACAATTTGTAATTCTTACTAGACTGGATTATTGTAATTCTTTGTATTCTGGCCTCCCAGTGAAAGCATTGAGTAATTTGCAGTAAGTTCACAATGCCACTCCTATTATATGACTTTTGCATTGGCTGCCAATAACACAACAGATAACATTTAAGAGGGGGAAATTCAGTGGTGGCTAGGCCTAGAATAGTAGTGTTGTTTCCCAATGTTCTCGGTCCAAATGTAAATTGAGTTTTTTAAAATTTAAATTGACTATTTGTCCATATTGGTTTTGTGTATTCATCTCATTTACATATCACCTGCTTATCTCAGAGCAAGTGCTTTGAGACTCTTGCGTTTTCAATTTTTAGTGCTTTAATTTTGAGATTGGCTTTATTTTTATTTGCTCTGTTTGTATTATACAGAGTAGTGCCTGTGGTTCTATATAAGACCACCAATGATTCTGTTGTCCCCATGCTTATGAGTAAGTTCTATGTGGTTCCCTCAGCCTTCCTCTCTACTACGATTGGATGTGCCATTTAAATATATGGTTTGGATCTTATTTCCTCTCATCAAATGGTTTTCAGGGCATCTTCCACCCCCCTCCTTCTTTATGCTACAATTTTATTATAGGTGGCTACATTTTAAATTGTTTGTCTATTCAGTGCTTTGACATTATTTTATGAGATACCTCCTTTTACCTTTCTATGCTTTTATTATTTATTTTTAGTTCAGTTTTAGTCTTTTCATGTTTTTATCTTTTATGTCATTAGTTAGCATGTACATTAGTTGTGTATTTATTTCAGATTGTGTTTTTAATTTTTAAGCCATGAGATTTTATATGCATGTTACACACATTATTCAATTCATTGTACTAATGTTCTCTTTGAGGTTCCCCATGATGAAGGCTTTGCCAAAACACAGCTGTGTTGGGGTTATTAATAAAGGACCGTTGGTTGTACTTCTTGCTTCTTCTGGCTACCTGTTTTGCGAGAGTGCATGTGCTTTCCTGTGGACTGGACAGGATTGATGGCACCCTTCACTAATATTTAGTTGTCTAACCCTTGGCAATAATGACAACCTCCAAACATTTCTTGTAGCATCTATAAGTTTCATACATCTGTCTGCTGGTAGTTTCTTCCGCTCTTCACCTGCGATTTGTTCCAGCTCATGAATGTTTCCAGGATTCCTTTTACCAATGGCAGATTTCAGTTCTTTCCAAAGGTTCTTGATTGGAGTGAGATCAGGACTCACTGCTGGCCAGTTTAAAATAGTTCATTTTTTCCTTTTTAGCCACTCTTTTGTACTTGTATGTTTTGGGCCATTGTCCTGCTGGAGGACACATGACCTTCGACCCAGACCTAGCTTTTTGACACTAGGTAGCACAGTTCACTCCAAAATACCTTGGTAGCCCTCTGATTTCATGATTCCTTTAATATGTTCCAGGCCTCTAGTTCCTGAGGCAGCAAAACAGCTCCACAGCATTATGGAACCTCCACCATATTTAACTGTAGGAAGGGTGGTTTTTTTTCCCTTATAAGCTTCATTTCTTTGCCTGTAAATGTATCACTGGTCTGCATTGCCAAAGAGCTTGTTTAGTTTCATCTGTACACAGAACATTTTCATAGAAAGATTGTGGTTTCTCAAGGTGGGTTTGAGCAAAGATCAGGCATGCCTTTTTTATGTCTATCTTTGAGCAGTGGGGTCCTCCTTGGCCTTCACCTATGAAGTCCTCCTTTGTTTAGTGTGCAGCATATGGTGTTGGTGGAAACCACCACTCCAGATGCTCCAGGTCAGCCTTAAGCTCTTTGGATGTTGTATGTGATGTTTTTCCAACAGTCTGAACTAACCTTCAAAGACATCTTGAATTAATTTTTCTCTTCCCACCACATCCTGGGAGGTTCTTGACAGTTCCATGAGCAGAAAACCTCTTAATAGCATTGTGAACTGTAAACATGGGAATCCCAAGGTCTTCGAAGTTTGATGTTTGGTGATAATGTCTTTTCTGACTGTCTCGGGCAGCTCTCTTGTCTTCACCATTCTGATAATGGAACAGGGAGTGAATGTGGCCATTTTAAACATTACAGCCATCATTCATTGGTTGATTAAGTCATATGAGTACTGACAATTGATCACAGGTGTTTCTAATTTTACTGCAGTGGTAATGTGGTTCTTCTATTCAAACTGATTTGCATTGTTTATAAGGGTGTCAATGTCCCAGTTTTTATACTATTTCCTACTATTCCTTTTTTTAAATTAGTCTTGTTTGATTTGATTCTTTTGTGTCAAATATGTGTGCATATATAGGCCAAAGCCATTTCATTGGCCACTTTTATTTAGGAGATATTGGACAATAAGGGGTTGAACTGCAGGGGTTCCAATAATGTTGACCACAACTGTAAGCCTCTGATATGCTGCTGCCATATATGACTACCAGCATTGCATATCTGGAATGGTCAGATAGCGTGCGTGATATTGGGCAGGATATCTTTTAAAGTTCTATTCAAGACCTTTTAGAAGACAATGGCACAACTCTACAGGACATAGCTTGTAGAATGAGAATTGGAGAAATGCAGATGGCAGTCCCCACTTGTGGTAGAGTTTAGTTGAAAGTTATTATGACACATGATCAGCTTCCAAGAGAAGGATTGAAGAATGGTGATTACTACTGGGACTACTAAGGGACATGGGTAGGATGGAAGGGAGATTGGAAGATGCTGAATTTGTATAATGCTAACCTTTAGCCTGGCGTCATCGCAGGTTGTAGACTAAAATGAAATTCAGCAGTTTCATGATTAACCATATAACTAGGATGTCACCATCTAGTCAAGGTGTTGGTTATCAGATGGTTTGGTTAATAAAGCTGTGGCCTGGTTTTGCCACTGACTTTACATTTATTTATTTATTTATTTACATTCTCTTATATACCGCGCTATTCTGCATCAGTGCGGTTTACATTGAACAAACTGAAATTACATTGAACAGGGCATTATAACTTGAAGATAACTATTTTACAGGGAACATGGGCAATGGAGGGTTAAGTGGCTTGCCCAAGACCACAAGGAGCACCTGTGGGACTAGAAACCCCAGTATTTGTATTATGTTATGTGATTTCTGATTTAAAGTTTGAATTATGAAGGGAGAAGGGTGTGAGTGCTTATGCTATGAATTTTTTAATTAATTTGCACATTCTTAACCTTCTGGATAAGATCTACAGGAAGGTTCTGAGCTACAATAAGATTTCAGGATTTATAGAAACATGGAAACATTTTTAAAACAAAGTTACATTCTTTTTGGTGCTTTAGTTTAAAAGGAGAAATATTTTCTTTAGTGGGGTAGGTTTAAAACTCTGCTTTAGTATCTTTCTTAGCTCTTTGAAGCTACTGAAACCTCATCAGGTGTTGGTGGGCCTGATTAGCCTGTGAAAGAACTGAGAGCAGCTGAGGCCTGCATAAAAGGCTTCAGAGCCCTGCACTGTTGAGGCATTCCTAACAGGGGCTATACATTTCAAGCAAAGGTGGCATTGTAAATAACTAGCTCTCTGCCTGGGAGCTCTTAAAAGGATTTTTGTACATTTTTAAAACAAAGTTACATTCTTTTTGGTGCTTTAGTTTAAACGGAGAAATATTTTCTTTAGTGGGGTAGGTTTAAAACTCTGCTTTAGTATCTTTCTCAGCTCTTTGAAACTACTGACATCTAATCAGGTGTTAGTTCCCTCCCTATCCCCTACTCCCACCCACCCCTAGTTAGCAGTCTTGCTTTATAGGGCACCTCCCCAATTAACTACACACAGAGATTGGAACAGCACATTTTGAACATACTTAAAGAGATTTAACTGCTTTTTCTGTGAAAGGACAGCTGGGAAACCGGCCGGTACTTTGGTAGATCTCTCTCTTTTGTTTTAACAGATACCTAAGTTCCATGAACTGAACAATGGCTGGGAAAAATCATATCGCTAAAGCTGTTGCCCCCATTACAGCTTCTGCCTCTGTCCAGACAGAGGTCACAATGCCAGCTGAAGGACCGGTTCCATGTGCAGGGTGCCTGCATGCTGAAGCTCTCAGGAAACAAGTGGAGGAACTCAGAGAGGAGGTGGCAAGGCTGAGGAGCATTCAAGACAGTGAGAAGTACATTTATGAGATGCTTCTTGCAACATCCAAGCTCTCCAGCAGAGGAAAAGATGGGTGCCTACAGAATGACAAAGGTTGAACACAAGTTACCAGGGCCTATAGAATCACCAATCCAACTTCTCCAGCCCTTGAACTGAAGAACCATTATGCAGCCCTGGAAGTGGAGGAGGTGAAAACATCCCTGAAAAGGGAAGAACCAGAACTCAAGTACCCTAAAGTTGCAGAATCAGTGACTACAAGGAAGTGGAGGATGGTGGTCATTGGTGACTCTCTTCTGAGGGGTACTGAGGCATCCATCTGCTGGCCAGACTTGATGTCCAGAGAGGTATGCTGTCTGCCAGGTGCCAAAATCTGAGATGATACAGAGAGTTTGCCGAGACTCATCAAGCCCACTGACTATTACCCAATGTTGCTAATCCATGTTGGCACAAATGATACGGCAAGGTATCCCTCTGAGCATATCAAAAGTGACTTCATCGCTCTGGGACAGAGGGTGAAGCAGATAGGTGCACAGGTGGTGTTATCTTTAATCCTCACTGTTGAGGGTAAAGGCCAAGGCAGAGAAACTCGCATCCTGGAGATGAATGCATGGCTGCGTGGATGGTGCCATCAAGAGTGTTATGGTTTCCTGGACCATGGGATGCTGTTCCAAGGGTTGCAGAGTAGAGCTAGCGTCCATCTGTCCAAGAAAGGTCAATGTGACTTCAGTAGCTAATCTACTGAAGAGGGCTTTAAACTACATTTGTTGGGGATGGGTGAAGAAAGCCCAGAGGTAAGTGATACATTAAATACCTTTATGGAAATGGGTTAAAGGGGTAACATATGGAAAGCAGTGTGTATAAATGCTCATAGCATGGGAAATAAAATCCCTGATGTTGAAGCTTTGGTGGGAGTGGCCGACTTGGATTTAGTGGCAGTTACAGAAACAAGGTTCACAGAAAACCATGACTGGGAGATAACTATACCAGGCTATACTTTATTCAGAAAGGACAGGGTATGAAGAAGGGGAGAAGGAGTGGCACTATATGTAAAAAATATTAAAGTTTTGGAATTACAGATCTTAAAAGGAAGAGAGGAGGCACAGTGGGTTAAACTAAAAAGAGGGAAAGATATCTATTTGTGTTGGCATGATATACAGACCTCACTCACAAGAGGAAGAGGTGGAAAGAGAATTAATTGAAGGCATATGCAGCATTGCTAGGAATGGGGAAGTGCTACTGTTAGGAGATTTCAATATGCCAGATGTTGATTGGCACATTCCTGCCGCAGTATCATCTTGAAGTAAGGAGATCCTAGATTCTCTACAGGGAGAGCTATTCAGGCAATTGATAACAGATCTCACATTTGAGGGGCCATACTTGACTTGGTGCTTACCAATGGTGAAAGTGTTTTTGATGTTATAGTGGGAGATAATTTTGTATCCAGTGATCACCAGATGGTGTGGTTCAGTATTAGGACTAGGGCTGTTAGACTCCATTCAAAAGTAGACTTTAAGAAAACTAACTTTGCCATGTTGGGCCAATACCTCATGGAGTCGTTAGCGGGATGGGAATAGCTGGGGGATTTAGAAAAACAGTGGGCAAAACTGAAAGGGGATATTTTAAGGGCAACCAACCTTTTTGTTAAAATGGTTAACAAAGGCAAAAGGAAAAGGAGACTGCTATGATTTTTGAAAGAAGTAGCTTGAAAGGTGAAGAAAAAGAAGGAGGCCTTCATGACATACAAGAGATCAAAGAGAGAGGAAGACAGGCATCTATATTTGGAAAAACTTAGAGAAGCTAGCAAAATAGTCAGGAAAACAAAAATTCAAAAAGAGGAGGAGTAGCCAATGCAATAAAATGGGGGGGGGGGGGGATAAGACATTTTTTTCAGGTATGTTAGTGAGAAAAGGAAGGGCAAAAGTGGTATTGTCAGACTCAAGTGTGAAGGGGAGGAATATGTAGAAGCTGATAAGGATAAAGCAGAATTGCTTAACAAATATTTCTGTTCTGTGTTCACAGATGAAGAACCAGGAGCAGGACCTCAGAAAACACCCACAAACAGGAACAGAAGTGAGGGGCATCTTGAAGAATTTTCAGAAGACTACCTAAAGTAGGCAAAGTGATGGGACCGGATGGGATACCCCCTAGAATACTGAGGGAAATTGGGGACGTTCTAGCAGCTCCACTGACTGACCTTTCCAATGCCTCATTGGAGTCAGGAGTGGTGCCAAAGGACTGGAGAGAGGCTGAAGTGGTCCCTTTACACAAAAGCTGAAGTAAGAATGCAGTTGAAAACTACAGGCTGGTTAGTTTAACTTTGGTGGTGAGTAAATTATTGGAAACGCTGCTGATTAAAGGATCTGAGGCAGCATGGATTCACCAGAGGCAGGTCTTGTCAGACAAATCTGACCAGGGAGTTGGACCAAGGAAGAGCTCTAGATGTGGTGTATTTAGATTTCAATAAAGTTCCTCACAGGCAACTTATAAAGAATCTGAGCACCCTAGAGATGGACCCTAAAGTTAATGCTTGGATTAGAAATTGGTTGAGTGGGATGCGACGAAGGGTACAGGTAAATGGATCTCACTCTGAGGAGAAGGAAGTCACCAGTGTTGTGCCCCAGGGATCTGTCCTTGGTCCGATTCTTTTTAACATCTTTGTTAGTGATATAGCGGAAGGGCTGTCGGGTAAGGTTTGCCTCTTTGTGGATGATATCAAAATCTGCAATAGAGTAGACACCCAGGAAGTTGTAGATAACATGAGGAGGGATCTAGCTAAGCTTGAAGAATGGTCTAGAATTTGGCAGCTTGGATTTAATGTTAAAAAATGCAAGGTTATGCATTTGGGCTGCAGCAATCCAAGGGAGCAATATAGTATAGGGGGTGAAGTACTTTTGTCCACTAAAGAAATGTGAGACGTCGGTGTGGTTGTGTTTGATGATCTTAAAGTAGCTAAACAGGTAGAAAAGGCAACAGTAAAAGCTAGAAGGATGCTTGGATGCATAGGGAGAAAAATGGCTAGCAGAAAAAAGGAGATGATAGTGCCTCTGTATAAGTTTTTGGTACGACCTCATTTGGAGTATTGTGTGCAGTTCTGGAGACCGCACCTTCAAAAGGATATCAACAGGACGGAGTCAGTACAGAGGGTAGCAACTAAAATGGTTAGTGGTCTTCATTATAAAGCTTTTGAGGACAGACCTAAGAATCTTAATATGTACACCTAAAGGAAACGTGGGATATAGGTGGTATGATTGAGACGTTTAAATTCCTCCGTGGCATAAATGCACAGGGGGAGAGCCTCTTTCCATTGAAAGCAAGTTCTGCTATGAGTGGACATGGGATGAGGTGAAAGGGGATAGATTCAGGAGTGATATGCGGAAATATTTCTTTACGGAAAGAGTGGTGGATCCGTGGAATAGCCTCTCAGTGGAGGTTGTAGAGATGAGGACAGTATCTAAATTCAAAAAAGCATGGGACAAACACAGAGGATCTCTAAAGGAGAAAAGGGGACTGTTGTAGTTTTTGATATGGAAGGACATACTACATAGGCCATGTGGTCTTTTTCTGTCGTCATTTTTCTATGTTTATATGTTTCTATTGAAGAAAAAGACCACATGGCCTTTCCTAGTCTGCCCTTCGATATCAACTACAATAGCTCCCTTTTTTCCTTAAGCATTTCCTGTTTCCCATCAGCACCGCGGGCTCAGCTTTAACAGAGCCACGCAAAAGGGAAACACTCTCCCTTCGTGCGGCTCTGCAGAGCTGAGCGGGGGAGGAGGGGTGGTCTGTGATGGCTCTCCCGAGAAGGTAGCCACCGCCACGGGTCACTTCATGCTGCTGCTGCCGCTGCTCCGGCAGTAGTGGCAGCAGCTTTTGCAGTTGGGGTTTTTTTGTTGTTTTGTTTTTTTATTATTATTTTGAAGGCCGAGTGAGGCGGTCTTTTTGAGGGCAATTTTTGTCACCTTCAAAAAGATGCCGCCTTAGACAACCATCTCACTCGGCCTCATTATAGAGCCGCCCCTGCATGCTACAGTCATTTATACACACTGCTTTCCAGATGTTGCCCCTTTTATCTTTTTCTACAGATGTATTTAATGTTTCACTTAACTGGGGCTTTGATTTAGCTGGGGGATTTCTTCACCCATCCCAACAAATCTAGTTAAAGCCTCTTTAGTAGGTTAGACAGTCTGCTGCGGAAGACACTTTGACTCTTTTTGGACAGATAGATGCCATCTCTGCCAGCTCTGCAGTCTTTGGAACATCATCCCACGGTGCAGGAAACCAAAATGCTCTCGACACCATCCATGCAGCCATGCATTCATCTCCAGGGTGCAAGCTTCTCTGTCTTGGCCTTTACCCTCAACAGGAAGAATTGAAGAAAACACAACCTGTGCATTTATTTGCTTCACCCTCTGTCCCAGAAGTCACTTTTGGCTTGATGAGTCTTGGCAAACTTTCCGTAACATCTTGGATTTTGGTACCTGGCAGACAGCATACCTCTCAGGACATCAAGTCTGGTTGGTAGATGGAAGCCTCAGTACCCTCTTTGGCCCTGATTCTGAGAGGCGAATAGTGGTGCTGTACATCCTGGTGAGACATACAGTCCTGCTAGCCGTCTTTCCCATATGCCGCAACACTGTCTCCCCACATGCTCAGAGCTGCTGTGTGGGGAGAGCCAGACTGGGATGGCACGGGGGCTGAGAGTGGGTGGTGTGGGGGCTGGCAGACACCCAGACGCACAGGGTCAATTCAGGTCATGGACCTGTATGTCAAGCGGTCTCCAGGAGGGCACCCAGCTGATTCCACCTCAGTGGTGATCTGGCCCAGCAGCCCTCAGGGAGCAATTGAGTGGCGGATGATGAGGCCCTGCCACCTGATCCTAGCCCTCGCTGACCCTGTTGAGGGTCGGGCAGTGGGACTGGCTGCGCTGCGGGGTGAATGTCTCCCAGAGGGATCCAGGGACATGCCAGTCCATCTCCGTGCCTGATCCTGCACCCATGGGAACATCTGGTTCGTGCGGTGCAGAATCAGGTACACAAAGCCCGTCCTGGTCTGGGACGTCAGATCGGGCTGTTTATGCATTTATTTATTTGAATGTTTTTTTTTCTAAACTGCTTTTCTCCAGGTCAAAGTAGTTTACAAGAAATAGTAACAGTTTTACATAAAAGAAGGAACTGAAAACATGCTAACAAAGGATGTACATGTTATTCATGATCTTCAACTGGAAAAGAAGGAGAGGAAAACATTGCTGGATTACAAACTTCTTAACAATAGAGGACTGAGCATTGTTAACTATTGGTGGGGTGTGAGATTTATGCTATTATGTCTCCAAAGTGCTCAATGAATAGATGGGTCTTTAGTGCCTTGTGGAATGCTATAAGTTTGGCTATATTTTTGGTCTTCTCAGGCAGCATATTCCATAGTCCCAGAGCATAAAGGGAGAATAAGTGGTTGTAGGCAAGTTGCAGGGTGGTCCCTTCTTGCTGCTTTGACAGAGATTAAGAACCTGTAAAATACAAGAAGATAATGTCCCGCTATCCACCCCTTGTTAGTTCAATGATAGCTTGGATCCTGAGCTGGTGCACTGATGAGAGTTCCAGGGTGAAAGGGACACTCCTCTTCTGATATCTGATGGCAACTTCTGAGAGTACAGGTCCAAGCAAATGACAATTTTAGCCTACATAGTTCCCTTGCTTATGGGTTTGGGCTGGCTGGGCTGCTCAGTCCCAAGCTGATCCTGACAGGGCTCCTTCAGTGCCTGAGTCCCAGTGCAGTTACATAGTCTCCCTCTTTCCCAGTAGCTACGCCATTGCACCAAACTCCACTGAAAACACACAGGGGAAAGTTACAAAGGTGCTCTAACATTAACGTGTGTTAGTCCACCATTAATGTGCATTATTAGTAACTAGGTCCCATTGAATAATATGGGACCTGTGCTAAATCATCATGTTAACAGTGAATTAATGAAAATTAATGTTAGTTCACTTCAGCACCTAGCCCCCATCAGACAAACTAGGTGGTCAGAGAAGGCACCTTCCAGGGGAAGGGCGGTAAAGAGCAGGGCATTCAAAGCTACATAATAGATTTGGACTGTCTAGGAGGGTGGAAGGCTTAAGGTCTCCCTAGGGTGCGAACTCTGGGAACTCCATAATGGTGTTATGAATGTTGCTTAAGCACAAGAATTAAATCTGAACAAAACAAAACAAAAAAGTGTATGATCTTTTGGCTGAGGTCCAAATGTAGGGTCTAAGCCTGTGTTTCTCAACCCAATCCTCGGCATACACCTAAGTCATTCAGGTTTTTAGGATAACCACAATGGATATTCATGAGATAGATTTAAATGTACTATCTCCATTGTAATCCCTCTCATGCATATTCATTGTGGTTATCCTGAAAACCTGGCTGATTAGGTATATCCCAAGGATCAGATTCATAACCTCTGGTCGAAGCTAAGAACTAAGGGTAGTCCCTTCTTGGCCTTTAGGCTGACATGGAAACCCTGTACATTATCAGAGAGGGGATTCCCTCCTGCTACCTGTCTCCACTGGGGAGAAAACTGAGCTGTAAATCAGGAGGATTAAACTCTTTGCTCAAAAAAGATATATTTTACCTTCACAAATAATAATCTCTGCTTTCCGCAATTCTTACGGCCTGCTCTACTCCTCCTTTGCCAGCATGCAAAGGGTGGGGGTGGTGGCTGGGGGGAACAGGCTAGTGTAAGAGGAATGGGAAAAGAGTGACCCTCTACATAGGCCTCCACAACCATCATTTCCTTTCAAAGGAAACCTGGGGGAAGGAAGGTAATGCATAAATAAACTTCCACTGAATACAATAGAGAGAACTTTAACTTTGGATATGTTTTCAGGGCATGGGTGAGGCTTATACTGTCTTCCTGCTGCTGGAGTTCAGTTCTTATCACAAACCTGTTTCCCCATCATTTAAATGTTTGTGCAGTTCTGGTTCATTTATATCTTTTTTCCTTAGGTGCAGATGTATCCCATTTTCCTGTTTCTATGGAACACAGCCACTTTTGGGAACACTGTTACATAAATGACCATCTGTGTTTTTAGAAAATGCTGATACACGAGATTATAATGTGGGAATGTTCTAGTTAGCAAAATGCAAACTAATAATACTTTGATACTTCCTACCATTATCTTCGATAGTGCTAATCAGTAAAATACCTAAATGACTGAATTAATCAAGGGACATATTCCTGTAAACACTTTGTTCAGTTTTCTTTTTGTTAAAGTTAAATGAAAACTAAGAGAAGGAGCAAAACTGAGCAATTGTTGTGGACTATTTAAGGAGTGGTATCCCTGAAAACAGATCTCTGAGGAAAATTGTTAATACCTGCAGTACATTTTCAGAAGAAAATTACATTTCTTTTAATGGTTTGGTTACTGAGGCATAAATGCACACATTGAAGATAGCATTCTGAAAGTCTCAGCCAATGCTTAAATGAGGTATGGGGGGGGGGGGGGGGGGGGGCCGCATCAGACTGAATCAAATTGAGGCCCAAATTTATCAATAGTTGCCCTCAACTGACTCAGACAATCAAAGTCCATTTCGGCACAGATTAAATCTAATTTTCCAGAAACAAAGAGTGTTTATTTTGGATTTGTTCATATCTATCTATCTATCTATCTATCTATAAATTCCTATAGATTTAGGGTCAAATTTTAAGGCATCCAACTTCAGTGTCTAGATCGGTCTCTTTGAAAATGTACTAGGGCTGCATGCCTAAATTTATGCTCATAATTTCACACCTAAATTTAGGATCCTAAAAAGTGGGTATCAATAGATTTAGGGCAGTTTGGATTAAATCTGAACTTCATTCAAACTGATGGCAGAGGAAAAACGGGATTGAATACACACCATGACATCACGGCAGATCACAAATAATCATAAAATTCCAGGCCCTTAGCTAACAGATTTGGAAAAATCCAAACCATATACCATTCAGATTTAAGCTCTACATTTAATAGACTCAAATTTTGTAAGGAAATTTGGAGGCCAGATTGACATTTACATTTCCAGTATTCCTAACTTTCAAGCTTAAGGGGTCTATATTAGAAGCTCTAGTCGTGAGTTGGATGTCCGAAAATGGGCACATAGACATGCAAATCATGAAACATCCTCAGAACCATATTAGAAAGCCAGGTATATAGACATCCTTGGAGCAAGAACATCCAGATAGTACTGGGGCGTGGTGGAAACATGTCCTGGACAGAGCACGGAAGATGCACGTTTCAGTGTGATCTCAGAATGTCACAAGCATATCAGGCCTTAGTTATTGAGACGTTCATGTCTATACTTGATCCTGACCACTAATAAGGTGCAGAAAGCGCTTGTATCATGGCAGTAACACTTCCAGAGGGAAGAGAAAAATGTGCTGACATGTCAGCAGTTAATATTTCCTTGCTGAAGAAATCTGCCTGTAAGTACATACTTCAAATACATTACTTGCCCACCATTGCAAAACGGCATGGCAGGACATGTTAGTCTCATAACATAGATGCCCCTCTTCTGACCTATCAGGGCTAGGGTGTCCAAGTACCCCATTCTCTGGGCATATACTTCGAGGACCTCCACATTTGTAAAATGGACTACACCCGTACTTGTACTGGCATTGCTATCTATGTAGGACCCGTCTCCAGAACCGGTTACTCCCTGGGTTTTTGGATGTTCTGCTATGGATGTCCCAGATTTTTCCTAAACATCCTTTTAAAATGCAACTTTAAATCTGATAAGATTCATAAGAACATATAAGAACATAAGATATGCCATAATGGGTCAGATCAAGGTCCTTCAAGCCCAGTATCCTGTTTCCAACAATGGCCAATCTAGAGCATAAGTACTTAGCAGTTTCCCCAAAAGACACAGGTTCCTCAATGCTTGTATTGGGTCAAGCAGTGATATCCTGGGTCACTTTTAATAATGGTTTATGGACCTTTCCTCCAGAAACTTGTCCAAACCTTTTTTAAACCCAGCTACACTAACAGCTCTTACTACATCCTCCAGTAACAAATTCCAGAGTTTGATTACACGTTGAGTGAAAAAATATTTTGTCTTATTAGTCTTAAATAGGTTACCCTGTAGCTTCATTGCATGTCCCCTAGTCTTTCTATATTCTGATGCCATAAACAATCAATGTACGTTTACCCGTTCCACTCCATTCATTAATTTAAAGACTTCTATCATATCTCCCCTCAGTCATCTCTTTTCAAGGATGAAGAGCCCTAACCTTTTTAGCCTCTCTTCATAGGGGTATCCTTCCATCCCCTTTACCATTTTGGTGGCTCTTCTCTGCACCTTTTCTAATAACGCTATATCCTTTTTAAGATAAGGTGATCAGAATTGCACACAATATTCAAGGTGCGGTCGCAACATGGAACGATACAGAGGCATTATAATATCCTTTGTTTTATTCTCCATTCCCTTCCTTATGATACCTAGCATTCTATTTGCTTGACTCACACAATCAAAAGCTGATAAGTAAGAAAAGAATTGTTAAGAAATTTGCCTGAGCATGATTTTTTATACTAAAACTCCGTTTCCTCCACCTCCCCCCCATGGCTTTTATGTCTAAGCCTGGTCCCATCACCATCTTTGGTAGGACAGTCCTTAAGAGGAACCAAATAAAGATATGGAGGGCCTGACAAGTGATACAAACAATAATTTAATCCTTGAAAGAGAAGAAATTAAAATAGTAGACAACTTTTTACCTGCTTGGATAATCAATAAAGAAACACAAAGCAGTCAAGAAATTCAATGATGCAGTGTTCTTTGGCAGAATGGCTCTGGAGGACCTGGATAAGATTTTCAAGTACAGAGAGGTATTTTCAGTAATGTCAGAAGGATGCGAAAGTTACAGTGAAGAAGAAAGACAGAAGGAAAATTGATTTCTTTGAAGTATGGTGTTGACAAAGAACATATGTATACCATGGCTTTTTTTTAAAGTGCCTTAAAGTCAATGTTTATTCTTAGCAACCCAGTAGTAGCTGGGGTTTCTTAACAAGGTATGAAAAGAAACAGGTTGCCATGCCTTTTATTCCAAGGGTATAGGGACTTGCCCAATACCACAGAGAGTCTCATGGGTAGTAGGCTGTTGCTCTAACCACTAGGCTACCCCTCTATTCCCCATCATAGCTTGCTGAAGAAGAAATCAATTGATACTAGAGGAGATCAAACCTAAGCTTTCCTTAGAAGCTTAAATGACAAGACTTTGACTTTCATACTTTGGACATATCATGTGACAAGAAAGATCAATAGAGAAAGATATCATGCTTAGAAAAGTTGAAGATCAATACAAAACAGGAAGACTGGCAATGCGATGGATCAATGCAGTAAGAACACCTGTGTAAGCCACTCTGCAACAACTCATAGCTGCCTGACTGAATACTGAACACAGTTTAGGGCAATTTTCTACAGGATCAACTTCTTGATATTGATTCAATGGCACTGAATAACAACAAAAACAACATGTTAGCATGATATCCTTGCCTCCTTTTGACCAATAACATCACAGCTTTTCCCTTAGTAGCATTGATGGAGTGCCCCATGATCACACTGAGGAGCATAAATTGGTCTTGTTTCACAAGTGATAAAGGGAACCATTTTTCAGTTTCTAGTTTTCCTATACATGTGGAGGCCAATTCTGTTTGGAGCATCTCTGGGCTGTCCGGATGTCCAAAATCTGGACGACACGGATATGCACCCGATTCTGCCCCCACAGGAGCTAGATGGCTCCGTGGGAGAAGAATCAGATCACAGGGCCTGGACGTCCCAAAACGTATCCCAATTCCAGCCTGCCAGATGTCCACATTTTTCCCCAGCTAGCCCAGCCAGGCTCCTGCATGGTGCCATAGCTCCCATTGCCATGGCACTTGGATGCCATGCACGAACCCCATTCATCCGTCTACTGTGAAATACGGCCAACCCCTGATCGAGCCTTCTGAGGCCGGGATTGGGATGTGGGGAAACCCCTGTCATGCTCACCTCGTCGGGAGTCCAGATCTGCTTCCTGCTGCCATCAGGAAGGACTTATTCCACCTTGGAGGTGGAATACGTCCCCCATCTAAGTCCCCGAGGCTGGACATACAGGGTCGTCATTGGAATAGGCCCTATACATCCGGGGTAGGGGTCAAGCCTCTGGCCCTCCCTCGCTCCTCCTCTGGCCCGCTGTATGTGTGGGGAACTCAGAATAGGGAAATGGCCCCTGTCATTTACCGTGGATGTACGTCCAACCAGATATACATCCTCGCTAAACGCAGGATAGAATCTACCTCATAGAGATCAACAAACATCCAGAGCTGTATATAATTCTTATTAAGATTTCTTCACCATTGAGCTATGTCAACCATGCTTATATATATAGTTTAAATTTTTCTTCACTACTGTATATAGCTCTACATCGTTCTATGTAACTGAGTATGTACTTGTTATTTGTACTACTCAAATTGTTGTTAATTGTAAATCGTACTTGATCTTTTGGAAAACATGTTATAGAAATTTTTAATAAATAAATAAACAAACAAGCTTTTTATTGAACTAACTTAGTAGATCTGTGACTAGCTTTCAAGAAATATTCTCTCTTCTACCTATCCTGAAAATATGATTGCTGCAGGTTGAATGGCATGTATAAATCATGCTACTTACATGTATAAGCAGAAATTTTGTTCCTTATACATTTCTAAGTGTAAGTAGTGGATCTTATAAAACTATACACTGGAGAGGAGCCAGCTAATGATTTGACCTCCACACTCAAGCTTTTGTATTTCAAGGTAGTTTTACACTCTTAAGAAGAAAACACTATTCTCCTCTCAAACACCTCTCTAAACCCCAGGTTCAATAAGCTTTTGGTTAGGGGTTATGCGGTATATGTGTATTGCCACTGTAAAATATGGAATACACTTTTACTTTGAAGGTTCATTCAAACCATGCCTAGAAGATGCCCCCATAAATTTTCTAAAATCACTTCTTATAAGCGTATGCCAATGTACTCATTTAAATCAACTTTTGGCATGTAAAAATAGCACCTAACCCTTCTAAATCATCTGCAAAATATACTCAAGACCACAGATAAATGCATAAGCAATTATTTTTAGAAAAAAACCTCTAAAGAGAGGCAAATATCTTTGACAAGACCAATGATTGAAAAAAAATTGCTATTCAAATTAGAGCTCACAACAAAAAGACCCTGAACCAATCCACTAGTGACCACCTTAGTATCATGTTTTGTCGGATAACATCGAGGGAAGGCAAGATTTTTTTTAGCTTGCCCACACCAAGCAGATGATATCCATTTTATTCGTTAATAGGTTCTTTTATGTGATGTCATTATATTAAAATGTGAAATTCAAAAAACACATATCTCAACATGTCAGAGCACAGCTTGTCAGCAGATCCAGATGTATTAAAGCACGACGTGCACGTTTCGGGATATGTCATGTCCCTGTGTCAAGTGCTCATGCAATCCTCATTCAATATCGTCCGCCCCAAACATCTTGCCTTCCCTCGATGTTATCCAACAAAAAATAATACTAAGGTGGTCACTAGTGGACTGGTTCAGGGTCTTTTTGTTGTGAGTTTATACAGGTCACTGACTTTGGGATATATACATTTTTGGATTCAAATTAGAGTGACAGCTGAAGGAGTCTCAATAGCAGCATATAGAAGCAGGTTTGCTAAAATTAGGTAGTTTACGGCACTTTAATCCTCAAACAGCATAGTCGTGATGTCGGACCTGTTTCAATAAATGGAAGTGCGCCCTTCATGTGCCTATGCAGTGAGTATAGGTCCAGTGCCACCCCTGTGCTAAGCCATTATCCCTGAGGTGTTGCTAAGTACATCTGTGCTAACTGCAAAATGTGCAATTAGCACGTGCTACTGATGCCTATGTTAAATGCTACTGATGCCCATGTTAAATGCTACTGATGCCTATGTTAAATGCTACTGATGCCTATGTTAAATTCATTTTGCAGTGAGCATCCTCACGCCATTCCAATCTGCTTAGCCTCTGTCCAAACCACACTAACTGGTTGGTGTCGGAGCTAGCCCTATTCATGTTGTTGGCACAGGGCCCCACTCAACAGGAGGCTGCACACCAAACTCATGCTGCTCCAGTGTAAGGTCTGTGCCTCCATTTCCCTGTGCTGCCTGATTAACT
This sequence comes from Ichthyophis bannanicus, assembly GCA_033557465.1. Taxonomy (NCBI): domain Eukaryota; kingdom Metazoa; phylum Chordata; class Amphibia; order Gymnophiona; family Ichthyophiidae; genus Ichthyophis; species Ichthyophis bannanicus. Next base: position 26,962,690 of record CM066035.1, read on the forward strand.
TGCAGCTACTGAGGAATTGGTCACAACCTTTAAGGACACTTGAAACCTCTCTCACTGAGTCACACTGTGCAAATGCTGTAAACAGCCGCAGGAGCATTTTCCTTTACTTCCATGGCTGTGCTGCCTCAAAAGTCGCGGGACCACAGCATTTCTAAAGGCTATAGAAAGCATTTCCTGTTTCTTAGAAACACTGCGGAATGAGGATGGAATAGAGAGCGAGAGAGTCAGAGATATGAAAAGGAATGCATCTTTCAGGGACGGCAGAAGGACTTTTCCTGTTCTGTTCATGGGGATCCGATCTCCCATGGCTGACAGTAAGGGTCTTTGCCACGATTGTGGGTTTTTTTCTTGTCTTTGGGGGGTGGGATCCCCGTGGGCAGTCTGCTGCCTGCCGGCTGTGATCATGGCAAAGATCCTTCCTGTCTGCCCGCAGAAGTATCCCAGGGCAGACAGGAAGGATCTTTACTATTATCACAGGCAGCAGGCTTCTCATGGGGATCCCATCCCCTGCAGGCAAAAGAAGAGAAGCCAAGATTGTGGCAAAGACCCTTCCAGTTCCTGCCCATGGGGATCCGATCTCCTGTGGACAGACAGGAAGTGTCTTTCTGATGCCTATGGATCTCTGAAGTAGGAGGAAGAGGGTAGAAATGTGGCTAGGGAGATGGTGAAAGAGGGTAATAGGAGGCAGAGTAGAGAATGAGAAACTGAAAAACAAGCTGGGGACCAGGGAGGGAGGGATGCATGACAGGGAAAGAGCTAGAGCTGGTGATGGGATCCGAGCCATAGGATGGTAGATGAAGGTTAAGGTGGTGAGAATAGAGAGTAGAAATAGGGAACTAGGGAGTGGGTGAAAGGTAGGTGTGTATGTTTATACGTTCCTTATAGATGATTTTATGAGCTTTTGGACTTGATACAGATCTGTAAACCATGTAAATGCCTCTGAACAGGATATTCAACAGCACTAACATGCTTATTGCTGCTGAATATCCCCAACTAACACTGCTATATGTCCCGATGCTAGCCGCTTAGCATCAGGGCATGTAGTGGGCATTCTGGGGTGGGTTGTGGGTGGCAACAGTTGTTAACCAGGAAGTGGTGATATTGCACTGCTATCCAGTTAATGACCTGCGGTAAAACTAGATGCAGAAAAAACTGGCCTAACTTTACCCATAGGAACTAAACGGGTAGTGTGCAGTATTGCCGCTACCCGGTTAGCTTCTGCGGCTGCGGAGGCTGTGCATCGAACCCGGATATTCAATGCCATGGACTTAAAAGTTTGAATTTTTCCAGATTTTCTAATTCCTGAACTCACTCCCTGATCCCCCAAACAAAGATCCCCCCCATCAGAGACCCCCTTCCAATAAAAAGATACCCTACAAAACAAACCCTTACTCCCAAAACAGATCCCCATCCCCCCCAAATAGACCTTTAACCTACGAAGGCTATTCTTGGTATCTAGCAGTAGAATCAAAAGCTAAAACCTCTAAAAGATCTATATAAGCAAAAAACAAGAAATAGAGATCGACACAGGCCACATAGAGTCCAATCCAATATTTATTCCAATTATTGTCAAGAGACCCAACTCAGCTGAGTTGTTGCAAACCCGCCTGCATCAGGAATCTAAAAGCATAAATGAAACACATATATAAAAAAATAATAAAATATGTACAACCATTTTAAATATAGATGCATTGAACAAACTTTACAAAAACATTCTAAGAGGCAAATGAGAAATACTTCTTGTTATAATTTAAAAATTCTATAAATAAATATAAACTTAGATAAGCTAGGAAAGTAGTCAGGAAAGCAAAGGCACAAATAAAAGAAAAAATAGCCAATGCTGTATAATGGGGGTCAAAATCTTTTTCAGATATATTAGTGAGAGGAGGACGTGCACAAGTCGTATTGTCAGACTCAAAAGTGAAGGGGACGAATATATGTTATGTAGAAGCTGATGAGGATAAAGCATCATTGCTTAACAAATATTTTTGTTCTGTGTTCCCAGATGAAGGGCTAGGAGAAGGATCTCCGAAAACATCCACAAATAGATACAGTAGTGGGGAACCTTGAACAATTTTCAAAAGACTGTGTTCGTGAGGAAGTAGCTAAACTAAGAGTGGACAAAGTGATGGGACCGGATAAGATACATTCGAGAGTATTGAAGGAACTTGAGAAAATTCTAGTGGCTCCACTGTCTAAACTATGCAAAGCTTCTTTATAGTAGGGAGTAGTCCCAGAGGCCTGGAGAAAGGCACATGTGGTCCCTTTACAAAAAAAAGCAGAAGCAAAGACGAGGTTGAGAACAGGCTGGTTAGTCTGACCTCTGTGGTGAGTAAATTAATGGAAACACTGATAAAACAGAGAATAGTGATATTTCTGGACTCCAATGGATTGCAGTATCCAAGGCAGTTTGGTTTTACTAGGGGTTAGATCTTTTCAGATGCCCTTAAGTACAGAGCTAAAAGATTCCAAATTACCCCTATCAACCGATAAACAGATTAATATGAATAAAATACAACAGCTAAAATGTCTGCATGAAGATGTTAGAAGCTTAAAAAATAAGATGGGAGAGCAAGAATATATAGCACTAAATGAAAGGTTAGATATGATTCACATCTCAGAGACCTGGTGGAAGGTGAACAATCAACGGGACACTGTGATACCTGGGTACAAACTATATCGCAATTATAGGGTAGATAAGATTGATGGAGGGTTGCACTCTATGTTAGGGAGGGCATTGAGTCAAACAGGATTAAAGTTTTGCATGAAAAATAATACACTGTAGAATCTCTATTGATAGAAATCCGATATAAAAAGAGGAAGGCAATAGCAGTGGAAGTATACTACCGACTGCCTGGTAAGAATGAACAGATGGATGATGAAATGCTAAGAGAAATCAGGGAAGCTCACAAAAGTTACAACACAGTAATAATGGGTGATTTCAATTACCCCAGTATTGACTGGGTAAATGTCACAGCAGGACAAGCCAGGGAGATGAAGTTTCTAGATGAAATAAATGACTGGTTCTTGGAGCAGCTGGTTCATGAACCAACAAGAGGGGAATCTATTCTGGACCTAGTCCTTAGTGGAACAGAGGATCTGGTACAAGAGATAAGGGTGTTGGGGCCACTTGGCAATAGTGATCATAGCATGATTGCATTTGATTTAATAAATGGAAGAAGGATGGCAAGGAAATCCACAGTACTACCTTTTAACTTTCAAAAGGGAGACTGATAAAATGAGGAAAATAGTTAAGAAAAAACTAAGAGGAACAGCTGCAAAGGTTAAAAATTTACATCAAGCATGAGTGTTGTTTAAAAATACTGTCTTGGAAGCCCAGACCAGATGTATTTCATGCTTTAAGAAAAGTGGAAGGAAGTCCAAGAAACTGCCAGCATGGTTTAAAGGCAAAGTCAGAGAGGCTGTTGAAGCCAAAAAAACATCTTTGAGAAAATGGAAAAAGGAGCGAAATGACGAAAATGGGCATTGATAAGGCAGGCAAAGAGAGAATTTGAAAAGAAGCTTGCTGTGGAAGCAAAAACACAAGATAAAAACCTTTTCAAGTATATTAATAGCAAAAAACCTATGAGAGAATCAGTTGAACCTTTGGATGATAGACTGGTAAAAGGGGCACTAAGAGAGAACAAGACCATAGTAGAGAGACTGAATAAATTATTTGCTTTAGTCTTTACTGAAGAAGATGTAGGGAAGTTACCCATACCTGAAATGGTATTTAAAGGGAATATATCAGAATAATTGAAAGAAATTTCAATAAACCGGGAAGATGTATTACAAATTTTTGATAAATTGAAGAGTAGTAAATCACCTGGACCAGATGGTATATATCCAAGGGTGTTGAAAGAACTGAAATATGAGATTGCAGATCACTATTAGTAATCTGTGAACTATCATTAAAATCATCTGTACTACCTGAAGACTGGAGAAGTGCCAATGTAATGCCAATTTTTAAAAAGGTTCCCGGAGTGATCTGGGAAACTACAGACCAGTGAGCCTGACATTACTATTGGGCAAAATTACTGATCATGTAGATAGTCATGGTTTAATGGGAGAAAGCCAACATAGATTTAGCCAAGGAAAGTCTTATCTTACTAATCTGTTATATTTTTTTAAAGATGTTAATAAACAAGTACAAAGAGGTGAGTTGGTTGATATACTGTACCTGGATTTTCAGAAAGCCTTTGAAAGGGTCCCTCATGAGAGACTCTTGGCCAAATTAAAACTCATGGAATTGGAGGCAGTATATTATTGTGGATCAGGAACCAGTTAAAAGATAGAAAGCAGAGAGTAGGGCTAATTTTCTCAATAGAGAAAGGTGAAGCTGGGCATGCTGTTTTTTAACATATTGTGATGAGGTGAGTACAGCCCAGCTAGGGAAAACTAAAAAAAAGAAGGATTTTTTTTTTCATTGCGGGGGATGGGAGCACAAAATCCTAGGCTCCATACTAGAAGCACTGAAAGAAACCTAGAGGGCAGAGCTAAGCATAAGCCAATCACAGACCACAGGACAACCCTGCAGAGGAGTAGGAGGTCCAAGTGGGAGGAGCTAGGAAGGGAGTTGCCCAGCTCAACAGTTAACAGAGGAAGAACAAACAAAAGAGAGAGGCACAGTTTGAGTTTGAGGCAGGAAGAGGAAGGAGCTGTGAGCAGAAGGTCCAGGGGGAGTGCAGGAGCAAGCACCAGTGGCAGCTGCAGTTCAAGGCCTAGCCCAGGTTCAAGTCCAATTCTCAGGAGGCACAGACAGGAGAGATCTGGGGCCAAGCTGTGGAAAACCCTTGCAGCCAAGGAGAGCAGCAAATGGAGGAACCATTACAAAGGCAGCCAAGAAAGGTATGCAGGGAATGAGCAGTGCCACCAGAATAGTTCTTGCTCTGACTCAGGGGAGACTTTCATACATCTGAAGCCTCAGCACAGCAAGAAGTATCTCAGGAGGGAGGTTAAGCAGGAGAGACACACAGGAGACCGGCTTGGAGGAGCCAAGGCCAGGCAGTGTGAGAGACTGTTTAACATTGCAAAGACTCTTAAGGAAAAATTACCAGAGCACTTTCAAAGAGCACCTAGCTGTAGCTCACTGGAGAGCATGGAAGTAGGCCCTGAAGAAAGTGTTGTTGAGTCAGAAACTTCTGAGATGGAATGTGAGCTGTGCACTAAAATATAATAGTAATGTGTGTTAGAAAACACTGAAATACAAAAGGAAGCTGTGGCAAGTTAAAGCAGTTTCAAGAGTTGAAAGAGAAGAGTAACCCTGAAGACAAGAGGTTAGGAATCTCTCTTAAGAAGTAAAACTGCAAAACTTTAGTGAAGGCCCAAACAGCTAGAACTGTTTGTATGGGGCGTGGCAACAGCGAGGTTGGAAGCTGTGAAAAGTTTTACAAATGCTTTTGTTTTGTACTGTCAAGCAATTGCAGTGAAGAATAGAAACTGCTGTGAGTTTTGTTTGGACATTTTGATTTGGAGAAATTATCCTGTATTTCTTTTGTCTGGAAAAAGTGCTTAAAGAATTTTTATGTTCATCACTTGCCAACTTTGGAAACCGAATAAAAATTTCCTGTGCGCTTTGAATAACCACTTGGCTTCTCTTATTAACACAACTACAACCCTCGAAGGGATAAAGGTGGCCAGCCGTCCCTACTAGGCAACCGCCTAGTAGGGGCGCGAGCGTCACAATATTCATAAATGACCTGAAAATGGGAATAATGAGTGAGATGATCAAATCTGCAGATGACACAAAATTATTCAAAGTTGTTAAGATGCAGGAGGATTGTGAAAAATTGCAAGATGATCTTGATAAATTGGAAGACTGGGTGTTCAAATGGCAGATGAAATTTAATGTGGACAAGTGCAAAGTTATGCACCTAAGAAAGAACAAACCAAACTATGGTTACACGATGCAAGGTCCCACATTAGGAACCATCACCCAGGAAAATGATTTAGGTATCATTGTGGATAATACGTTGAAACTCTCTGCCCAGTGTGCAGCGGTGGTCAAGAAAGCAAATAGAATGCCAGGAATCATAAGGAAAGGAATGGAGAATAAACCCAAGGATATTATCATGTCTCTGTATAGTTCCACAGTCTGACTGCATCTTGAATATTGTCTGCAATTCTGGTCTCCATATCTTAAAAAGGATATAGCAGAATTAGAAAAGATACAGAGAAGAGCCACGAAAATGGTAAAGGGGATGGAAGGATACCCCTATGAGGAAAGGCTTAAAAGTTTAGGGCTTTCAACCTGGAAAAGAGACGGCTGAGGGGAGAGATGATAGAGGTCTATAAATTAACGATGGAATGGACCAGGTAAAAGTAGATCAGTTGTTTATGCCATCAAAAAGTAGAAAGACTAGGGGACATGCAATGAAGCTACAACGTAACCTATTTAAGATTAATAAGACAAAATATTTTTTCATTGAACGTGTAATCAACTCTGGAATTCATTACTGGAGGATGTAGTAAAAGCTGTAAGTGTAGCTGGGTTTAAAAAAGGTTTGGTCAAGTTCCTGGAGGAAAAATCCATAAACCATTATCAAAGAGGACCCGGGAAATCCACTGCTTGCCCCGGGACAAGCATCGTGGAACTTGTGTGCCTTTTTGAGAACCTGCTAGGTACTTGTGACCTTGATTGGAATCTGTTGAAAACAGGATTCTGGGCTTGATGGACCTTAGTCTGATCCAATATGGCATTTCTTATGTTTTTGTGCTCTTATGTTCTTTGACTGGGCATCCAGAGAGTTGGACCAAGGGAGAGCCCTAGATGTGGTGTACTTAGATTTTAGTAAAGTGTTTGACACCATGACACACAGACGACTTATAAATAAATTGAGCATCCTAAGAATAGACCCTAAAGTGACTGGGTTAGAAATTAGTTGAGTGTGAGGGGACAAAAGGTACAGGTAAATGGAGCTTACTTTGAGGAGAAGGATGTAATCACTGGTGTGCCACAGCGATCTGTCCTTGGTCCAATTTTTCTTAATATTTTTGTTAGTGATATTGCTGAAAGGCTGTCGGTAAGTTTTGCCTCTTTGCAGATGATACCAAAATCTGCAATAGAGTAGACACCCAAGAAGGAGTAAAATAACTTGAGGAGGGATCCAGCTAAGCTTGAAGAGTGTCAAGAATTTGAAAGCTAAGATTTAATGGTAAAAAGATCTGGGTCATGCATTTGGGCTGCGGTACAGTATAGGAGGTGAAGTACTTCTGTCCACAAAAGAAGAGCAGGACCTGGGTATGATTGTTTTTTATGATCTAAAGGTGGATAAACAGGTAGAAAAGGCGACTGCAAAAGCCAGAAGGATGCTTGGGTGTGAGGGAAAGGAATGGCCAGCAGGAAGAAGGAAGTGATAGTGCCTGTATTGTGTGCAATTCTGAAGACCACACCTTCAAAAGGATATAAACAGGATGGAGCGTGTGCAGAGGTTGGCTACCAAAATGGTCAGTGGACCTTGTAATAAGGCATACGGGGACAGACTTAACAATCTCAATATGTATACTTTGGAGGAAAGGTGGGAGAGAGGAGATATGATAGACACATTTAAATACCCCTGTGGCATAAATGAGGAGAGCCTCTTCCAATTGAAAGAAAGCTTTGCAATGAGGGGGCATAGGATGAAGGGGAAAGAGGATAAACTCAGGAGTAATATGTGGAAATATTTCTTACAGAAAAAATGGTAGATGTGTGGAGCAAGCTCGCAGTGGAGGTAATAGAGGCCATGACAGTATCTGAATTGAAGAAAGCATGGGACCAACACAGATGATCTCTAAAGGAAAAAAAGGGACTATAGTAGTTGGTATGGAAGGGCAGACTGGATAGACCATATAGTTTTTGTCTGCCATGACGTTTCTGTTTGTTGGTCTCAGTGGCACAGTGCATTTATCGGGGCCAAGAGAAACCCCTTTGACACTCATAAAGAAAGAAAGAAAGAAATGTAATTTTCCATGGAAGAAAATAAAAACTCAGTTTATGCCTATAAGAACTGAAAAGGCATAGGCAAAAGGATTCCTACCCAGACTTACTCTAGCCATGCAAGGTGGAGTAAATAGGTCTGGCTGAGAGCCTTGGGAAGCACATGGGCAGATATAACTTAAGTGTACAAGTTAGTCGTAGACTGAAATCTGAAAATGAAAAATATAGGGAACTTTTGTCTCCTGCAGGCCTTGAACATCTTTAAACATCTACTTACGGCTCTTCCAAACTTTTAAGTTATTGAGTGTTTCAAAACAGCACGAATAACAATATGATTTCTGGAAAGCCACATTTCAGCTACTGTTCATCTAAGGGAAGTCCAAATGTAATGGGCGTGATCTAAGCCTATTGATTTCATGCCAGCTCTGATTTTTTTCTTTTTTAATTTGAAGTTAGGTTTGAGCAGGTCAAATCTGACTGAGTAAATTTGAATCAGATATACTGATCCAAATATGAATATGAGCTAGCCCTTTTCCCTACATACTAAATAAGCACACCAACTACAGCACTGAAAATTCAAATCGAGTATAGAATACTATTTCCCTTGAGGTGAGTTCCACTGTCTTTCCTTTGTGTCCTAAGAACCAGTTTCGGTTAGCAAGCAATTGTTTGCAAGTTCTTTGAAGTGACATCGTTTTGCTCATTCAATGCAAGAATGTCAGTTGGTATGAATGGGTTTCCTATAACCCAATGATTAAATGACAACTAAAGATATCAAAGTATTCATTTGCTTCCTTGGCTTGAGGTGCTGTGACGTCTAGCATGTAGTGTGTTAATGTCAGTTTGCTTTGAGAGGCTCTTCTATCCTAGGACGCATAGCAGTGGGAGATGACAACTACTGTATATTCGAAAAAGGAAATCACAGAAAGACTCACCACTACTCTGAAAAATATTGGCTAAACAAAATGCTGAAGAGAAGTAGAGAAGGCTCTAGAAATCAGATTGTCATGTCAAGCACAGTAGCATAGCAACATTGTAAATGACAGCAGATAAAAACCAGTGTGATTTATTTAGTGTGCTCAGTAAGGAGGCTAGTTGTACCTGCTGCTCTGTGCAGGTGACGCCCTACTATGCTTTTATATAGGGTTATACCTGCCTTTCCGGGCAGGTTGCCCCCCCAACATCAGGAAATACGTTTTCATCAAAAGGGTAGTGGATGCCTGGGATGCATTCCCAGGAAGTGATGAAATTCAAAAAGGAATGGGATATTCACAAAGGATCACTAAATGGCAAGATGATGGAAACCAAGCATTGATCACTTTAGCGCAAAACAACAATGACGTGGCTTTTGGTACTTCTAAGAAGTCCTGGGATGGAGGGTGGAGAAAAGCCTGCATGGATTTGGCAGGTAAAATTCTACACAAAGGCATGGGAGTAACCAGCATGGAAAGCTAGTTGCAATCTTAACCAAATTACTGGGAAGACAAGCTAGGCCAATTTGGTCTTTATTTGCAATCATCAACTATTTTACTGTGATTTCTTGCTTGCCGTTTTGTGATGGAAGCATTTTCAAATTGTCTAGGACAGGTGATAGTACAGTGTGAAGCCACTTTTACTGTGCGTCCTTGCTGCACATTTCCCTGGAGAAACTACTATGCGATATGCATGCACATGTGCCCTCTCGCTGGCTTTTGAGCCCTGAAATTCTGCAGCTTTAATATTACTTTTTTTTAGATATGGTGCCACTCCTCCTCCCTTTCTTCCTTATTTAGGAAATACAGAGTAGGAAGAAGGGGAGAAAGAGTTGCACCATATGTAAAAAAATAACGCTTTAGAATTACAGAGCTTAAAAAGGGAGCAAGGAGGCACCGGGGGTTAAACTAGAAAGAGAGAAAGGGAAATCCATCTGCATTGGCGTGATATGCAGATCTCCTTCACAGGGAGAAGAAGTGCCATGAAAGGAGAAGTGCCAGTAATAAGTGATTTCAATATGCCAGATATCGACTGGCATATTTCAACTGCAGTGTCATCTATAAGTAAGAAGATTCTAGATTCTGTACAGTAAGAAATATTCTAGCAACTGGTAACAGAACCCACATGTGAAGGGGCCATACTGGTGCTTATTAATGGGGAAAGTATTTCTGATGTTATAGTGGGAAATCATCTTGCATCCAGTGATCACCAGATGGTGTGGTTCAGTATCAGGACTAGGGCTGACAAAGTCCATTCAAAAGTGAGGGTCTTAGACTTTAGGAAAACTAATTTTTCCAAGATGGGACAATACTTCAAGGAATTGTTAGTGGGATGGGAACAACTGGGTGATGTAGAAAAACAATGGGCAAAACTGAAAGGGGATATTTTAAGGGCAACAAACCTTTTTGTTAGAAAGGTAGCTAAATGTAAAAGGAAAAGGAGGCCACTATGGTTCTCAAAAAATGTAGCTGAAATGATGAAGAAAAGGAGGGTGGCTTTCATAAAATACAAGAAATCACAGAGAGAGGAAGACAAAAATCAATATTTGGAAAAACTAAGATAAGCTAGGAAAGTAGTCAGGAAAGCAAAGATACAAAAAGAAGAAATAGCTAATGCAATCAAATGATCAAATGGGGGGACAAGACATTTTTCAGATATGTTAGTGATGGTAGGAAGTGCAAAAGTATTATTATCAGACTAAAGGGTGTAGGGGAGGAATAAGTAGAAGCTGATGAGGATGAAGCAGAATTGATTAAACAATATTTTTGTTCTGTGTTCACAGATGAAGAGCCAGGAACAGGACCTCAAAAAACATCCACAAATAGGAACAGAAGTGAAGGGGATCTTGAACAATTTTCAGAAGAATGTGCTGGTGAGACACTAGCTACACTAAAAGCAGACAAAGTGATGGGGTAGGATGGGATACATCCGAGAATATTGAAGGAACTTTGGGATGTTCGAACAGTTCCATGGTCTGACCTTTTCAATGCTTCTTTATAGGAGAGGTCCCAGAGGACTGGAGAAAGGCACATGTGGTCCCTTTACACAAACGTGGATGTAAGGATGAGGATGAGAACTACAGGATGGTTAGTTTGGCCTCTGTGGTGAGTAAATTAATAGAAACAGTGCTAAAACTGAGGATGGCATGGTTTCAGGAGTCGAGTAGATTGCAAGATCCGAGGCAACATGTATTTAGCATAGACAGGTCTTGACAGACAAATCTGATTGATTTCTTTGACTAGGTGACAAAGAGTTGGTCCAAGGAATAGCCATAGATGTGGTGTACTTAGGTTTCAGTAAAGCCTTTTACACTGTTCTGCACAGGCGACTTATAAATAAATTGAGCATCCTAGGGATGGACCCAAAGTGAATGACTGGGTTAGAAATTGGTTGAGTGGGAGGCAACAAAGAGTACAGGTAAATGGAGCTCACTTTGAGGAAAAGGATGTTACCTGTAGTGTGCCGCAGGGATCTGTCCTTGGTCTGATTTTTTTAACATTTTTGTTAGTTATATTGCTGAAGGACTGTTGGGTAAGGTTTGCCTCTTTGCGGATGATACCAAAATCTGCAATAGAGTAGACATCCAGGAAGGAATAGATAACACAACGGGGGATCTATCTAAGCTTGAAGTATGGTCAAGAATTTGGCAGCTGGGATTTAATGCTAAAACATGCAGGGTCATGCATTTGAGGTGCAAAAATCCAAGGGAGTGGTACAGTGTAAGGGGCAAAGTACTTCTGTCCACAAATGAAGAGCAGAATCTGGTCGTGATTGTTTCTGATGATCTTAAAGTGATTAAACAGGTAGAAAAGGCAACAACAAAAGCCAGAAGGATGCATAGGGAGAGGAATGGCCAGCAGGTTAAAGGAGGTGATCGTGCCTCTGTATAAGTCTTTGGTAAGACCTCATTTGGAGTATTGTGTGCAATTCTGGAGACCACACCTTCAAAAGGATATAAACAGACTGGAGTCAGTGCAGAGGGTGGCTACTAAAATGTTTAGGGGTCTTCATTTTTTAATTCAGATACTGTCCTCATCTCTACCACCTCGACTATTCCACGTATCTACCACTCAAACAGACAGGAAATGAAGGCTCATGTTTTTGTTTTGCTGTGCAACTGGACATCCATTTTTTTTTGTGTCAGTCTTTTTATTGAAAGTAAACCACTCAACATATAACAGTTCCAAGAACAGAGAACATAAATACAGCATCCCAGAACACCAGTACAAGGGCTCAACAGAAGCTTTACCATTCCCATTGTAACAATTAGACAGGAGGCGCAACTAAGCAGAAAGTATGCCAGAAGGTATGCAGGGCTAGAGAGACCCAGCTGTCTCCCCAACTAATCATCATGCAGTCCACCACATTCAAACAGTTATACACAACATCCAACATCCCAGTCCACAACCACCATCTACTCTCCCCCACCCTTCCTTGCGTGAACCCTATCGGTCTCAAACCCATGTTACATGCCTCCTTCATGCTTATAGCACTAAACCTTGTATAGAACGTTGTTCCCCTCACTTAACCCCCATCCCACCTTCTCTCCCTACTGCTCCCAATACACCCTGTATGCTCATTCTTCCATTCAGGCACTGTCAACCATTATAAAACCACTTCAAAACTCAATTGGGTCGCTAGTCAGTGAGTTAATGTCCCAATGCACAGGTCAAGTGTGGTGCCCTGGATACCCCAGGTGGGAGTGAAGAGCCCCCACACCTTACTAAGTATTCAGCCAGTCAGAAGCCCTCATAGTCCACAAATCTAGACCACACGTCATGTGCAGTCTATGACTTCCCTCATACCTCTCACGTACATTTCTTCTAGATTTTGGAAATCTATTCCATTATCATTGGGGGGGGGGGGGGTAAGCCCATTTCCAAAAATGAGCAATCACACTGCGGGCAGATAGTGAGAGACTTTTGACACTCCATGTCCCTAATGAAGGCAAATGCAGACACCGGCATATATGGAGTGTAGCAAGGGGAAGCCCATGACTCTTTACAAAGCATCAATCACACTCTCCAGAGAGGGCCCAGGAAGGGGTGAGGCAAGACCCTTCATGTGTCTTTTGCTTCCTGGAGAAAAAGTACAGTCGACAGGGGCACAGGGAACATCCACTGCTCCTCTAATTGTACCCAGTCCGCCCCTGCTTCTTGGTACCAACACCAGGCTGCCCTCAGGCACATGCACCAATAGTATACTGAAATACTGGGAATCCCCAATCCCCCATGCTCCTTGGGAGTGGTAAGTGTGACCTAGTCCACCCTAGGTTTCCATCCCTGCCAAATAAATCTAGTGAATTCCCCTCTCAGACTCTTGAATAAACTTCTGGGATATGGATCGGGAACTGCATAATCAGAAAAAGAATTTTGGGTAATACTAGAATCCTGAACACATTAATTCTCCCCAACCAAGTGCCCATGCAGTCCTTCTAGGATTGTAGATTCCTTCATATGGTTGCCAGGAGCCTCCCATAATTGATAAAGTACAGGCAGGACAAATCTCTGGGAATAGCAACCACCAAGTATCTGAACTGGTCAACCACCAATTGCTAGAACCCTCTCTCTCCTTTATACCATTTTTACTTGACATGCTAAACACAAGCCTCTCCTCTTGTACCTTTCCCACTCCATGGAAACATGCTCTAGTCCAGCCACTTCTAAAAAAATCATCTCTCTAACCTTCCTTTTTTTCCAAAACTATTGAAAAAGCAGTCTTCTCACAGCTTGTCCATCATCTTGATTCTATCCATTTTCTCCGCCCCGACAGTCAGATTCGGTCCAGGTCACAGTGTAGAAACTATCACCCTCTCTTTTTTTAATGAAATTCACTGTGCACATGTTCATGGGGACCTTTCCCTGGCAGTATCTTTGGATCTCTCTGCAGTCTTTGATCTCGTTGACCACTCCATTCTTCTCTCTCACCTTCGGGAAGCGGGCCTTAGAGGCTTTGTACTTCATTGGTTTCACTCTTTCCTTTTTTCACACTCTTTCTCGGTTCTCTCAGGTGCCACTTCCTCTGACCCCCATCTCTCTTCCCTGCGGGGTTCCACAAGGCTCAGTTCTTGCTCCTCTCTTATTTAATATCTTTCTGGCACCGCTCACCTTACTCATCCAACAATTAGGGATTTCAGAGTATTACTACACTAATGACATTATTCTCCTATAACACAACAGTCCTCTTCAGCCAGATGTCTCCCCGTCAGTGCTTGCTTGTCTGAGATTTCCAAGTGACTTACCCAGAACTGTCTCCACCTCACTGTATCTAAAACCTCAGCAATATGTTTTTTGTCTGCCACTCCCTGTCCTTCAGTGGCCCATGGTTCTTTCAGATTCCCCTATTCCTTTGGTTTCCTCTTTCCGCTACCTTGGTGTGAAACTTGATCTGATTTATCTTTCCATGAACAAATTTCACTGCTCACACATTGGTCTTTCTTGTATTTGTGACAGATCCGTGCCATCCGTCTTTTTCTTTCCACCCCTGCTCCGACCACTCTTCTGTTGTCCCTAATCATGTCCCATCTTGATTTTTGTAATCTTGTCCTCACTAGCCTTCCTTAGTCCCAACTTGACTGCCTACAATTGATACAAAATACTGCAGCCAGACTTCTTTCCCATGCCACTCACTGCGACCATATCACTCCACTCCTCATTCAGCTTCACTGGCTTCCCATTGACTACCGCATCCGTTATAAGGTCATTACTCTAATCCATCGAGCCATTTACACCCAAACTCCACAATATTTGGGTGGCCTATTACAATTCCACATACCAACCCACAGCCTGCGTTCAGCTCGTGTTTACCAGTTACATCTCCCCTTACGATCACGTGCTCACTTACATTCCATTCAACACTCTGCTTTTTTTCTTTTTGGGTCCCTCTCTCTGGAATTCCCTCCCCACCATCCTCTGTCTGGAAACAGTCTTTTCCAGATTCAAATCCCTACTGAAAACTCACCTCTTCTGTTCTGCTTTTGACCTTCCCTCCTCCTTCCTTGAGGATCTCTCTCCCTTAGGAATCCCCTGCCTGTCTTATTCATAACCCCTTGATACACTCAGATAAAGGTTAAAAATCATGACTGAGTAATACTATTTCCAACAACTTAACAGACAATACACTATTATAAAAACACCATGATTCAATTCTAAAGTACCCACAACATATATTTGTATATAGTTTATTGTATATAATTTACCAGCCAATTTTGCTATTATGCATAAGTTCATGCTGTTTACATTTACTTTTATTGTTACAAAATGTTCAATGTAAAACTAAGCTTTTGCTTTGTGGATTGTTGTTTTATTGTAAACCGCAACTGAACTCTGGAAGTTGCGGGTTATAAATGTATGCTAAAATAAAAATAAATAAATAAATAAATGTTCTATGTCTCTATGTGCCTTTCTGTCTCATATTGTAGCTCCTTTCTCATTCCGGCTTTAGCCATTTTCTGATTACTTTGTCGATTGTACACCACCCTGGTGTAATGAAGGTGTGTTTTATCAAGTAACTGAATAAACACAAACAAATAAACATAAACACCAACCGAGAGACCCCTGCCAATGCATTCCCCACCCCAGTATGACACAGCATTAGCACCAACTTTTGCCAGTTCACTGAGAACCCTGTACCCACCCATAGAAAGTAATAATATCAACATCCCTGGGCAGGGACACTGCTGGCTTCCGGAGACATATCAGTGTGTCGTCAGCATACAGTATGGTTGACGGTTCCTGCCACAACTTCCAACTCACTTGTGTGTGTCCTTAGATGCATGGCTAATGGCTCAATAGCCAGTACAAGCAGGAGTGAGGAGAGTAGATAGCCTTGCTTCATTCCTCACCCAAGCTGAAATGCAAGGGATTTAAAACCATTAACCATCACAGAGGCTTCCAGCTGCCCAAACATGGCCGCAATCTATCCACAGAAAGTGTCGAAAGCCAAAATGTTGTAACACGGCTAACAAGTACGGCCACTCCACCTTATCAAAAGCCTTCTCAGCATCCAGGGACAGGACTTCATGAGGTACCATAGGTTGCCGCAACATATGGAGAATGTGCACCAAATATTGGATGTTCTCAAACCCAAACTCATTCTTCAAAAAACAATCTCCCTCACTTGGTTTGCAGCTTGTCGTGCTGTGAGGGCTTGTGTGCATCAGTGCTGCTGAGAGCTAAACTATTGGTAGTTTAACTACTGGCAGGGTCTCCCAAGATGGACAGGTCTTGAAAAGACTAAAGAATACTAAAAGGATATCTATTTGTGCTTTATCAACTATAGCAAGGCTTTTGACTGTGTAAACCATGAGAAACTCTGGGCCACATTAAGAAGCATGGGTATAGCAGAACACCTGATCGTTCTCTTGCACAATCTGTACATTGATCAAGAAGCAACAGTTCAAACGGAACAAGGAGAAACAGAATGGTTTAAAATAAGCAAAGGTGTAAGACAAGGCTGCATACTTCCCCCCTACCTGTTTAATTTATATGCAGAACAAATCATCAGAGAAGCAGGATTATATGAAGATAACAGAGGTGTAAAGATTGGTGGAAGACTCATCAACAACCTTCGCTATGCTGATGATACCACATTACTGGCTGAAAGTGAAGATGATCTGAAACATTTGCTTCTCACAATCAAAGAACATACTCTCAAAATGGGCCTGCACCTTAATGTCAAGAAGACAAAGATCATGACAACTGGCATAATCAACTGGTTCCTCGTTGAAGGAGAAGACGTTGAAATTGTGAACAACTTTAACCTACTTGGATCAACTATCAATAAAGAAGCAACAAGCAATCAAGAAATAAGACGACGCATTGCTCTTGGCAGAATGGCTATGAAAGACCTAGATAAGATCCTCAAGAGCAGAGATGTCTCTTTCCATACAAAGATTCAACTTGTTTAAGCCATGGTATTTTAAATAACATCATATGGATGTGAAAGCTGGACAGTGAAAAAGATAGACAGGAAGAAAATTGATGCCTTTGAATTATGTTGCTGGCGGCAAATACTGTGTATACCATGGACTGCCCAAAGAACAAACCAGTCGGTACTAGAGGAGATCAAACCTAAGCTTTCTTTAGAAGCTCAGATGACAAGACTTCTACTTTCATACTTTGGACACATCATGCGAAGAGAGAGATCATTAGAGAAAGACATAAATTGATCTTCATTCCCCACAGTATGCGACTCCTGAAGCAGAACAATATCCGCATGGTCCCCCCAGAGTTGCAGCAGCATCCTGAGTCACTTAATGGGACTACGAAGGCCTCTGACATTCCAGATTCACAACTGCACATCAAGGCAAAAATATACTGCACCCATGTGGTCCTGTACCTATTTTGCAAAGATCTCTGCGTTTGGCAGAACCTCTTGTAAAATAATGTCATAATTCTTCTCATCCTGAGATGGCCATGGGAATTCCCCTCTCCATGCCTTTCTAAAATGTTCTTTCATGTGATCAAGGCATGCACATTGCTGGTGGATGTGAACATGAGTGGGGCAATAGGGTGATCCAAAAAAATCAAACTAACAGATTTCAGTTCTCCATAAGGCTGTTTTTCTTCTTTATCATATTTATAGCAAACATGCAACATTTTAATGAAAATAAACAACATTTAGAGATCACCCCATTTGGCAGTTTTCTTGTCATCTGAACTAAACAACTGGAATGTAACAGTGGCCGCTGAAAGTTCTGCACCATCTTTTTCTTTGTTTACGCTGAGATTCTGTAATCAAAAAGGACTATGCCTGCCAAATGTTCAGACAAAAACCAGAGGTGCCTTGAAAATACAACAGCCTGGTTTGCGTAAATCTTAAAATCTGATAAAAATTTGATGTCATTGAGAAGAGTTTGGATTGCAAATGGTGCTTCATTCCACTGTCTGACATAAACAAGATTGACAGAGACAAATCTGTGATATTCTTGGACTCATGTGCAGTCATCTTGACCTGAGCCTTAAAAAGGAATATTTTCAATACATAAATTCTTTTCCAATCCATAAAATGTTCAGAATGGGGTAACTTCTAAATGTTTTGTAATCAGACTGAAATTTCACAGGTAAGCAAACTATCCTTAAAGGACAAAAGTAAGCCTTGTGGAGAAATGATTCTACAAACATTAACTTTTTGAATTGGTTTGTGGACCACCCTAGTGGGACATGGATGGAGTACACAGGTACATGCCTAGATTATAAAACCTATAAGTTGCAGGTGTACATTAAAATGTAGGCATGGACTTTTGTACCAGTTCTATGGCTGGTGTAAATTTTTGTCTCTGCAAATTAGATGTGTGTTATGCACTTAAACTACTAATTTATAAGTAGTTGCTTACTTGTCTTTATAATATGGGCTTAACATAGGCACCCCAAAACACACATTAAATAGGCATCCCCTTAAGAAATGACTCTCAAAATATTGTTTTACCTGAGGAAATGCTTTTTAAAATTACCCCCCATGTCCATTAAAACTTAGTTGGATACTAGAAAAAGACGCTCAAATGGCACATTCAATCAGTCCACAGTTTGAGAAGAATTTGGTAAGCTATAAATCATTTTGTCCATGCATCACTCTCTCAATTAGCATCTTGGTAAAATGTGTACATGATAACAGAATTTTAAACTGATATCAATCTTTCTCAAGTAATTTCTTCTGTAGGACAAAGACCATCTGAAAGTAGTTAATAGTTAAACCCCAGACAGTTTGCTGAGACAACACAAAATAAGTCTTAGCATGTCCTGTAAAGACTATGTTTCTTTTTTTTTTTCCATATAATTAGCTGTTCCCCAGGGCACTGCTTGTATTGGCAAGCGGAACATAGCCTCTCTGTTATACCCAGTTAATACCAAAAATGCAAGAAAGCAGATGAGCATCAATTGAGAGCGTACAACAGAGAAAAAGCTAAAGACAGAGACGGCCTGCTTTTTCTGGAAATGGATTTGTACATAGAATGAAACTAGAGATAGGTAGAAACATAGAAACATAGGGGCTTGTTTACAAAGCTGAGATAGCGGTTTCCGATTGTTATCGGAGCCGCGGCCCCATTGATTTCAATGGGGCCGCGGCTCCGATAACAATTGGAAACCGCTACTGCGGCTTTGTAAACAAGCCCCATAGAAAAATGATGACAGAAAAAGATCACATGGCCTATCTAGTCTGTCCTTCCATATCAACCACTACAACAGTCCCCTTGTTTCCTTTAGAGATCCTCTGTGTTTGTCCCATGCTTTTTTGAATTCAGATACTGTCCTCATCTCTACCACCGCCACTGGGAGACTATTCCAAGGATCCACCACTCTTTCTGTAAAGAATTTTTCTGCATATCCCTACCGAATCTATCCCTTTTCACCCTCATCCCATGTCCCCTCATAGCAGAACTTGCTTTCAATCGAAAGAGGCTCTCCCCCTGTGCATTTATGCCACAAAGGTATTTAAACATCTCAATCATATCACCTCTATCCCGCCTTTCCTCTAATGTGTGCATATTAAGATCCTTAAGTCGGTCCACATATGCTTTATAACGAAGACCACTAACCATTTTAGTAGCCACCCTCTGTATTGACTCCATCCTGTTTATATCCTTTTGAAGGCGCGGTCTACAAAATTGCACACAATACTCCAAATGAGGCCGCACCAAATACTTATACAGAGGCACTATCACCTCCTTTTTTCTGCTAACCATTCCTCTCTGTATGCACCCAAGCATCCTTCTAGCTTTTGCTGTCGCCATTTCTACCTGTTTAGCCAATTTAAGATCATCATACACAGCCGCGCCTAGGTCCCGCTCTTCTTTAATGGACAAAATTACTTCACCCCTATACTATATTGCTCCCTTGGATTGCGGCAGCCCAAATGCATGACCTTGCATTTTTTAACATTAAATCACAGCTGCCAAATTCTAGACCATTCTTCAAGCTTAGCTAGATCCCTCCTCATGTTATCTACACATTCCTGGGTGTCTACTCTATTGTGAGGAGATCAAACCTAAGCTTTCTTTAGAAGCTCAGATGACAAGACTTCGACTTTCATACTTTGGACACATCATGCAAAGAGAGAGATCATTAGAGAAAGACATCATGCTTGGCAAGATAGAAGGTCAGCGCAAAAGAGGAAGGCCAGCCATGAGATGGATCGATACAATAACAGCAGCTACAGGTACCAGTCTGTCAACAATGAGCCGCCTGACTGAAGACCGAACACAATTTAGGATAGCTATCCAGAGGGTCGCCATGAGTCGACTCCGACTCAACGGCACTTAACAACAACAACAACAACTCTATTGCAGATTTTGGTATCATCCGCAAAGAGGCAAACCTTACCCAACAGCCCTTCCGCTATATCACTAACAAAGATGTTAAAAAGAATTAGACCAAGGACAGATCCCTGGGGCACACCACTGGTAACTTCCTTCTCCTCAGAGTGAGCTCCCTTTATCTGTACTCTTTGTCGTCTCCCACTCAACCAATTTCTAACCCAAACAGTAACTTTAGGGTCGTAAAAATACTTCCTCAGGGGTATATGGCTCACTAAAAATAAATACATAAAATATTAAAAACCATACAATAAATTGCACAGATTAAAAATTACAAACATAAAACAATTAAATACCATAAGAACATATCTTTAAATACTCAGAATGACCTAACAGATTGTATCATAATTATATATGTGTGTATACATATGTATGTATGTATCATATATAATATATAAAGATATATCTAGAGACAGTATAATAACCATATATAAATAAATAAATAAGAGAAACTGTACATATAAAATACATGCAAACTTAAAAAACATATCATGGTCTTTTATAAACAATAACATCCTAAATGATCAAAAGAGAGAACGAGGGGAACCGAGTAGGTAACTTGGGAGAAGAGAAGGAACCATTTTTGTTAAAATGATGCACATAGTGCATGACACTAACCCTACCATACCTAACAGAAGTGAATGAGCAAAGGAAAAATTGAATAAAACGTGATATTGTGCATTATGTACATATGTGTGCATCCATTAAAACCCAAATAAATTGTTAAAAAATGTTCAGAAATACATTAAAAACAACTAATCCAAAATTATATAAAGAAGTGGAGTGAAAGCTGTTATTAAATGCATTCATGTCCCGAAAATATGAAGAAAATAAAAACTATATAAAAAAACTTTGAAACATACCGCTGATTACTGGTAAATGTAAATGAAGATCCTCATGAAATAGTAACAAAAACTTCTTGCCACCAGGATATCGATCATTACATTGTTGCCCTTGCCCAAAGATACTAAAACATTCCACAAAAAATAATAATAAGTAGTTACACAGTGTTACAATTGGATATTATATTCAACCTAACAGTAAATTTCAAACATAAATACACAATTGGTCAAAACCTCTCAAAATGCCATCAAAGAAGTATACTAATCATGCAGGCAAACGGCGAGACGGCAAGAAAAGAATGGCCGTGGGGCCACGTACCCCCACGGCCAAGATAACCGGGGAGCGGGGTGGGGACCCGCGTCGCTGCCCGTAGACGTGGGGGAACGTTGGTGGCGACGGGAGCACCAGGGTGGCGTCAGCTGGATGATTGGCTCCCGCGGAGGATGGACGCGCGCGGGAGACAATGAGAAGAGAGGAGTAGGAGGGTTACTAGCGCATGAGGGACAGTGAGAATCACTCTCCATCGTGGCTCCGGAGGATCGGGATGGCGTCCCACCCACCCACCCTTGAGGGGAGAGTTTGGGGTGTCGCAGCTGGGGGGAGGGGGCGGGGGTTGGCGGGATCCGCAGATGGGAGGGCTATGATACGGATGTTAGTTGTTGTTGATTTAAGTTGTGTTGATAATAAAGCTGCGGCCAGTTGAATTCTAGTACTGTTGTAGTGTGGTTATTAATGTGGGGTTGTAAATAGTGTGGGGGTGGAGGAAAGAGAGGGGGTGGGGTAGTGAGCGGAGGGGTCCACCGCGTACGCTATCCTCGGTTATAGAAAGAGTGCTCCACAATCAATTAAAATTGCAAATACTAAACCCATCTGAAACCAAAATTAATAACCGACAGACATTACATTTAGGCTGCTGCCACAACACTGGTTAGCCGTACCTAAAAACCATAGCGAACCACTATGTTGATAAAAACTAAATCTGTAAAATCAATAATGTTCATTGAATATGACAGCGAACCGACACACATAATCATGTCGCACTGTAAGTGAAATAAACCCGAGACAACTCACTAACTTGGCTTAAAATAAACCTTAGATGTCCCAGGAATTGAAAGACTGAAGCCGTAGAAGATCTCCTGGTATTGATCGTTGTCCAAGAACTGCAGCTTTTTGACAAAGATACCAACACATGCGCCCTGACTTTTAATATTCTAAAACGCGGGAAAATGTAGAACCGATCCTCTAAAAATCCTCATGAACCATGTCATATAGAAAGAACCAATTCTACATTCTTTATTCTTTTTTGTGCCTCCTCCTATACGCCACTATAGGAGCCCTGCTCACTAAATAAAGATAAAAAAAAGATTATGAGACCATTGAACTTGTATCTGGCAGGCATCGTATCCCAAATAGACCATCCAGATATTTACTCCATCATATAAACAAAGCACAAGAAGAAATGTTTTATGGGACAAAAAATATTAGATTGAAATACTGCCTATTCATAGTCTGAGGCTGAAACCGTAACTGAATGCGGTATTATAAACACATTTTACAAAAAGCGATCCAACCAGACAAAAAACATTGAATATTAAAAATGATGAACAGAATAAATTACTCAAATGTAAGAATCCTTAAAAAATACTAAAGGGCTGTTTCTCCATAATGTGTTTGCATTATTTTCTTTTGCATATTCTTACTATTGAATTGTATCTTGAAATTCTTGGTGTTTTCCTTTTGCTGTGTGTATTCAAGGAAGAAAAACCTTAAATAAAAGATTTAAAAAAAAAATACTAAAGGGCATAAGAAAACATATATACTTCCTCCTAAGCATCCATTAAAATAAAAACCCTATAAACCTAGATCATGTGTCTCCAGGGAACACTGTGTCCGATCGAAACCACATCTCATATACTACATTGTGAACACCTGTAAAAACATAAATTATAGGGCAACAATAAAACCAAATAAACCAATATAATACTTGAGCACGTGCACATAAATAAGTGAGAAATAATAACGACCCACTCTCCATGTCTAAAACCAGGCATAAAACATATGGCCAAGAAGGATATTATAAAAACTGTGCAGATAAAATCTCAACTAAAAAGATATATGTACACTATAAAAATGTATATATATAAAAAAAACATATATGTGTGTGTTAAAATCTTTACGACATTGAACCACATATGCTTCCCCTGAAGAACTGCGCTGTAACTACACTAAACCAAACTAAAAAAAGGGGGGGAAAATGATAAAATGCATCCAACCAGAATCAAAATTATAACCAAAAATTGATAAATAAACAAACAGCCCTCACAAAAAAACAGATAAGTCCTTATCCTCATTGAGCCCATATGGAGATTCCATATTGAGTGAAAATATATATTTTTGTTCCAACCGTAAAGTAGTTTTTTCAAGATCACCGCCTCTCCAGCTCTGTTGAACTTTTTTAATGACAAAAAATTTGACATCTGATATTCTATGTCCCATATCCAGCCAATGTTGCACCAATGGCTTATCTATCACTCTCCTCTTAATACAGCTCCTATGTTCAATTATGCATATGTGTATGCTCCGATTTGTTTTACCTACGTATAATTTATTGCAGGGGCACTGAATCACATAAATAACATTGCACGTCTCACAATTTGAAAAATCAGTGATGTAAAATTTTTTCTGATTACCGGGATGTATAAAAACGTTACGTACTGGTAAAGTATGAAGGCATACGGAGCAATGGCCACACTGGAATTGTCCTTTATGTCTAGATAATATTCTACGTTCTGTAAAGGCTGAGGGAACTAAAAGGTTCCGAAGGTTGACATTTCTCTTATGTGCAACTATAAGTGAAACATTATGAAATCCAGTAAGGGTCTGTACATATGAGGTGCCATTCTTTCTTAAGTATTTTTGTAATTTTTTGTGACTGTAAGGAATATAAAAGAGGACATACAATATGTGGTTGATATTCTTTTCTTTCAATTTCAACAATGTCTCACAAGGTTCATCACGGGCTCTTCTATATGCTTGCTCAATGTAACAATCATGGTATTGCCGTATTTTAAATCTATCCTTTATTTAACACTCATTTATATACCGCATCTTCCAGAGATCAGATGCGGTTTACAGTAAACAACAATCAACAAAGCAGGGTTTGTTTTACATGGAACATCTTATATCAATGAACATAGTGTAAGCCAAACAGTGAATGCGAAATACAGAACAGAATAAACTATGCACAGGTACAAGTATGTGGGCATTATCCAAACAGTGTATGCCAATACAGAACAGAGTAAACCATATACATTTATTTACAAGTATGCGGACATTAGAGATTGAATCATCATGTATTAACTCTGGAGACCCGGAGGCCCACCTCGCCTCCTAAACAGCCTTCTCCCCCCCCCCCACCCCCACATCTACCTCCCGCACCCTGCCCCTTCAATAAACACCCAAGAGGCCGAACATGGTACAAATTTTGGTCGCAGCTTTATTTAATTGGCATAACCGCCCAACATGGGCAACATTCTCAACATCCCCCACATAACCCCCTACCCGTCACCGGACAATGCCCCCTCCCGCCATGTTAGTAGCAAGGTGGAGCATTCTCCTCTCCCACCCCCACCGCCTGCCTCGCCATACTAGTAGCAAAGGCTGGCCCCCGACCCCTTGTACCGGGCCGAGACCCCCAACCGGGATGTCTCGCCCCAACTCCGGGGAGCCCTCCGCTCCCCTGCTGGTCCTAAATTGGTTAAAGCCCCGCCGCCTTGGCGAGCGCGGGATCTCTCCCCGCCTCCCCCAGCTGCAACAACCCCACCCCCCAACACAAAGGGTGGGAGGGCAGGAACGTGGCCGCTTTCCCCGAGGAGCCGCGCCGAAAGACTGGCCACGCGGCTCCTCTGGCACTTTGGCCCTGCCTCTCTGCGCCGCAGCCAATGAGGTCGCCCCCATGTCCTGCGGCGCTTTCGTCACTCTGGCTCCGCCCCGCACCCCCGACACCTGACCGAGGCCGAGGCCGGGCTCGGGCACAGGTTACTGTCGTCCGCGGGACCCGGCCCGCGGTCTTGCGCATTTTCATCTATGTATGTTATCTAATTAAGTGAGTGGACTTTTTGTTTGACTCGATCACTTAACTAGTTAGCCTTTATCTAGATCGAGTGAGGGGTTATCTATGATGTTGTGGTGCTTGGTAAATAGATAGGTTTTCAATTTTTTATGGAATTCCATTATCTCGGATAGAGTACGTAGATCCTCTGGGAGGGAATTCCACATGGTTGGGGCTGCATGTGAAAAGGCTCTGTTATTTGTTAATTTATTTGCTTTTATGAAATCTTTCGGAGTCTTTAGTTTGTTTAATTGTCCTTTTCTGTGAGTGGGCTTTGAAGATTCTTTACAGAATAGTTTACATAGTGTGGCAGGAGCCATGTCATTTAAAGCTTTGAATGTGGTTATCATTGTTTTATATATTAGCCTACTTTGTATTGGTAACCAGTGAAGGGATGCCAGTATTGGAGTTATATGTTGGAGTGCATGTGCTTTCATTATGATTCTAGCAGCTGCATTTTGTGCTAGCTGGATTCTTTTAATGTTTTGCTTTGATATGCCTATTAGTATTAGGTTGGCAAAATCGAGGTGAGGAGTTATGGTGGCCTGGATTATATTAATAAAGTCTTGTAAGAATACTAGAGGGCGTAGTTGTTTAAGGATTTTGAGCTTGAAATAAAATTTCTTTATAGTGTTTCTGATTTGAGTATCCATTGTAAGGTGTGTGTCTAGAATAACACCTAGATATCTTACTTCATTTTTTATTTTAATTTCTTGGCTTTGAAGTGTTATGTGGGTTGGTATAGTATATGATTAATTTTTTGTTACTATTAGAACTTCAGTTTTAGAATGGTTTATATGGAGGTTTTGTGCTTTTAGCCGATTTGTGACTTCGTTAAAGCAGTCAGATAGGAGTTGTAGCGGTAGATTAGGGATCGTGAATGGGATGTACATCATGATGTCATCTGCGTATAAATGATAGTGTACTCCAAATTTTTTAAAGATATTGCAGACCGGTTTTATGTAAATATTAAATAGGAGGGCTGATAACGCTGAGCCTTGTGGTAAGCCAATTTCTTGTTTATATGTGGTGGAGGTTTGATTGCCTATTCTTACATTTTGCATTCTATTATTTAAATAAGAGGTGAACCATTTATGTACCATAGAGTTTATGCCTATTTGACTCAGGTTATTAAGCATTATGGTGTGGTGTACGCTATCAAAAGCTGCTGATATCAATAAATAAGAGGATGAATGCTTGTTTATGGTTGTCAATCCCTCTTAATAGAGCATCAGTAAACACTGTTAGGAGTGTTTCAACTCCATGGCGGGGCCGAAATCCATATTGTTGTTCATCAAGAGGGTAGGATAAGTCTAAGTATTCTTGTGTCTGTATTTGTACAACTTTTTCAATTATTTTGGCCAAAAATGGTATACTTGAGATGGGTCTGTATGATCCTGGGGATGTTTTATCGAGTTTGCAGTGCCGGTGGTAAGTAACCTTGAAGTAGCGAAAGGTTGACTATGGGGAGAATGTTAGATAATAGTATTGGAAGTGTGTTTTTTATCCAAGTTACTGGACATGGATCAAGGTAGGAAGTAGTGGTATTGAGATTGGAGATGATATTTTTTAATGACTCTTTAGATACGGGGTGAAAATCAGACCATTCATCTAAATGTTGGTGGGATTTGTTAAAAGGATCTAAAGGCATTGAAGGTTTTTTTTATTTGTTTTGATAGTGATTAGCTAAGGTTTGTACTGAAATGTCAGTAATTTCGCTGCTAGAGGTTTGAGCGTTATTAGTTAGGTTTCTGACAATGGAAAATAACTCTCTTGGTCTATTATATGAGTTTGATAGGGTTGTAGCATAGTAGTTTTTCTTCGTACTGTCTAAGGTGTCCTTGTATTTTATTAGATGGTTATTGTATATTTCTTTGTGGATTGCGCCATTTGAGTTCTAGTTTTCTTAGTTCTCTTTTCATTTGTTTTAACGTGTTGTTGAACCATAGAGATCTATTTGTTTTAGAGTAGGTTTTCTTTTTATTATTTTGATTAATTTTGGCTGCGTTGTTTATGGTTACATTCCAGTTTTTGACTGCATCATCCAAGTCTGTTGAGGAAGGTGAGAGATGAGGGATTGTTAAATCTAGGAATTCTGTTTCATTAAATTTTTTAAATTTTGTGGTGGGTTCGCTTCTTGTGTAATTATTGGTACTAGTGGTGAAAGATGTGAGGTTAAATTTGATAAGGGAATGATCAGACCAAGGTATTTGTGTACATTCTACAGAATTTGGATTGAATAGCTTGAAAAGGGTATTAGGGAGAAAAATAAGGTCAAGTGTCCCTCCTTTGATATGGGTCGTGGTGTTTATTATTTGATGAAAGTCCATGTCAGATATGGAATCTAGAAATAGGTTAGAATCCGATGTTGGCAGTGAAGGGAGGTTGAAATCACCTAGCATGATTATAGGGTTTTGATCAGTAGATGAACTGAGGAGTTCAATTAGTGAATCAAGGTTATCTGCTTTTTGGTCTGGGGGTCTATAAACCAAGCAAATTCTGAGGAGACCAATTTTTATTAAGAGTGTGTCCACATTGTTAGAGATATGTAATTGAATTGTTCTGGCATTTAGTAACTTTCTCGTCATCATCAGTACTCCTCCGCCTTTTTTGTTAGTTCTATGTTTGTAGGTTATATCATAGTTTTCGCTGTTTAGTTGATTTAGGTAGACTGAGTCAGTTTCAGAAAGCCAGGTCTCAGTAACACACAAAATATCTGGATTTAAGTCTGTAATCAGATCATTAAATATGGGAAGTTTGTTTTTCATCGATCGTGCATTAATAAGGATGCAAGAAAGAGAAGTTGTGTTATTGGGGCAAATTTCCTTGACTATATGTTTTGATTCTGTTGGTTTTATTTGTATTAGTCTATTGTAATTTATCTTTGGATAGTTGTTTGGATAAGTGTGACCAAAGTGGTGATTGTTTTGGGTAGTTGGTTGTATTATAGGAATTGTCATGTAGTTTTTGCTGTTAAAGCTTAGTGTTAGATCAGTTATTATTATTGTTAATAATATACTGGTATAGGACATTCTTAGTAGCATAGTGTTTGTGCGTAGCATTTTTAAAATTTGGGGCAAGTTTGTACCAGATATATATAGTTAGCAGTGTCAAGAGATGATAAAAATTCTACAATTAGAGAGCTAATTAGATACGTTTCAGGCAACTATGATTTAATACTGGTGATAATAGTTATCATGACAGCAGTGGTCTATTACTGGCAACAGTAAATCTATTGTTGGCAGCAGTAAGGGTCATCCTTCATGTCTTTGGCATGATATTATGGTTGGAACAAAAAGTATATATTTTTACTCAATATGGTATCTCCGTATGGGCTCAATGAGGATAAGGACTTATCTGTTTTTTTTGTGAGGGCTGTTTGTTTATTTATAGTGTACATATATCTTTTTAGTTGAGATTTTATCTGCACAGTTTTTATAATATCCTTCTTGGCCATATGTTTTATGCCTGGTTTTAGACATGGAGAGTGGGTCGTTATTATTTCTCACTTATTTATGTGCACGTGCTCAAGTATTATATTGGTTTATTTGGTTTTATTGTTGCCCTATAATTTATGTTTTTACAGGTGTTCGCAGTGTAGTATATGAGATGTGGTTTCAATCGGACACAGTGTTCCCTGGAGACACATGATCTAGGTTTATAGGGTTTTTATTTTAATGGATGCTTAGGAGGAAGCATATATGTTTTCTTATGCCCTTTAGTATTTTTTAAGAATTCTTACATTTGAGTAATTTATTCTGTTCACCATTTTTAATATTCAATGTTTTTTGTCTGGTTGGATCACTTTTTGTAAAATGTGTTTATAATACTGCATTCAGTTACGGTTTCAGCCTCAGACTATGAATAGGCAGTAACCCTGGTAACCTTGAGGCCCCACCTCGCCTCCTTCAGTAAACCTTTCAACCCAACCCCCTACATTCTCTTATCCACACATAAAACACCCTGGAGACTGTAACTTGGTACAATTTTGGTTGCAGCTTTATTTAACACCTGTAACAACTGGCCCAACATGGGCCAAACATATACAACATTCCAACATAACCCCGCCCCAACCCCAGCACCGGACAATGCCCCTACCTGCCATATTAGAAGCAAGGCGGAGCATCCTCCTCCCCCGAGCCCCTCCGCCTGCCTCGCCATGCTAGTAGCAAAGGCCGGCCCCCACACCCCTCTACCAGGCCGAGACCCCAAACCGGGATGTCTCGCCCCACCCCGGGGAGCCCTTCGCTCCCCCACTGCTTCTAAATCAGTTAAAGCACCGCCGCCTCGGCGAGCGCTGGCTCTCTACCCCCCCCCCCACCAGCTGCAACAAACCCCACCAACCAACCTCAAAGGGAGGGTGGACGGGAACGCATCTGCCCAAGCCAAGGAGCCGCGGCGAAAAAACCGGCCACGCGGCTCCTCGCCGACACCAGCCCCACCCCGCTAGCCCCCAGAGCCAATGAAATCACTCCATTCTGGTCCCATGGAGCAATTTCAAATGCCGCGGCTCCCAATCCTCCTCCCCCCCACCCCCCCCACTTTGGACCCCTATCATGTGCAGGAGGCCGAGGCCGGGCCCGGGCCCAGGTTACTGATGGCCGTGGGATCCGGCCCGCGGCCTCGTGCATTAACCCTGGTAACCCGGAGGCCCCACCTCGCCTCCTTCAGTAAACCTTTCAACCCAACCCCCTACATTCTCTTATCCACACACAAAACACCCTGGAGACTGTATCTTGGTACAATTTTGGTCACAGCTTTATTTAACACCTGTAACAACCAGCCCAACATGGGCCAAACATATACAACATTCCAACATAACCCCGTCCACACCCAAGCACCGGACAATGCCCCTACCCGCCATATTAGTAGCAAGGCAGAGCATCCTCCTCCCCCGAACCCTGCCGCCTGCCTCGCCATGCTAGTAGCAAAGCCGGCCCCCACACCCCTCTACCGGGCCGTGACCCCCAACCGGGATGTCTTGCCCCACCCCGGGGAGCCCTTCACTCCCCCACTGCTCCTAAATCAGTTAAAGCCCCGCTGCCTCGGCGAGCGCTGGCTCTCTACCCCGCCACTGGTTTGAGGTAGTTTACTTATCCTCGTACCGACCCCCCCCCATAAAGCTGCGACCAACCCACATCTCCAGTGCCTCCTGCCAATCATTTAATAACAGATCCTGACCGACAAGAGACAAGTGCACCCCATCTGTACGGTACAGCCCCACACACTTCGGATTCGCCCAAGGGTGCTGCACCTGCCATCCCCCAGCCTGCTGCAACCAACGTCCAATCTGTCGGTTGACTTTCACTAGGCCTCGCGACCAACGCCGCTGAGACTGGCAGGCCGGCCGTGGGATAATGTCCGACCAGAGAATCGCCACACCTGGCCACTCCTCCTGTAGCACCCAAAGGTCCCACTGCACCGTTTGAATGAGCTGTCTGCAAGTCCAACTGGATAGGTCATTGCCACCAAGATGTATCAACACCCCAACTTGTCGCTGCCGCCGGTCTGCCTGTCGTCAAACCCAAGGAAGTAGTTGCCACCAGCGCATGCCACGTTCCCCCATCCACAGCAACCAAACGTTGCAGGACACCAGGCCTAGGTGCAGTCCTAGCAGGCACATCGAGGCTCTTCGCTCCGCCCAGTACACAAAGGAATGCCCAAGAATCCACCACACGCCTGCTGGGCCCACGCCCGCACATTCGATACGGGGGTGTAAACCCGGCAGCAACCCTGAAACAGTAAACACATCATTAATACCCCCCCACATCCCCCTACCCCCCATGCACCGGTGCCTTCACAATTGGTCCAGGTGAACATAACTCTCATAAGCCTCAGATCGCCATCTCTGGATCCGTTGAATCACCTGTCACTTGTCGCTGCCTCAATCCTGAAGGAATGGGATGCATACTGCCACTCTTCGAAACCCAACCGCCGCAAAGCCAAGAACAGAACCGCCGTGAATTAAAACTGTGTGACCGGTTTCCCATCCACGTGGCAGAAAAAATAGCCTGCCATTTCCGGCCGCCGACAAACATAGGACAACAAATTCTGCACTGGACAGGAACACAACCCGGGAATCGCTTTCAACAACACCCATCTGCCTACCCCTTGCTGGTCCGTCTTCGAGCGCGTCAGATAAATCTGCACTAACGTCTTCTTCAGGTCCACATGCTGAACCTCCAAACCGCCCCAAGCCCCCCACCTAATTGACCTTGGAACCAGCTCACTGACCCAAAATGCCTCGAAAAAGGCAGTAACAAACAAGGCACGAAACAGCGCCATCTCCAACTCAGATGCCGCCACCTCCGGCAATACACACCATATGTGTGACAACAACTCATGAGATATGGGGCGGCGTCAATCCTGAACCTGAAGCCGTTCCTTTGTCCACCCCGCCATGAGCCGCTTCACCAGAAACGACGCGCTTGGACTGCCCCATCCCACCACCCTGCTGAAAAAGGAGAAACCCGCCAACGCCGCCCGCACCGACGACCTGGACCAACCGCGACCCTTCGCCCACACTATGAACAAGCCCCCCAACCTGTCATCTATTCTACCACCTCTCCAGCCGCTCCCCCATAAAAAATCCCGCACTTTGGCATAACCGCACCTGTACGATGCCCACGTACCTGGAGCCACGGAGGACTGCAACAATTCCATCACTCCGGCATCCCAATCCACCAAAGGTGCTCCAGCACCACCACCACTGTCTCGTCCACCCCCAGGTCCAACGCCCGGAACTGCACCCACTGAAAATGGGACAAAGCATCAGCAATGGCATTTTGCGAACCCGGCACATGACGCGCTCGAGCCATGACATTGAGACGCAGACACACTAGCACAAAAACCCTCATCAGCGCCGCAACTCTCGGACACTTGGGCAAGTGTCTATTGATAACCTGCACTACAGCCACATTGTTGCACCAGAACACGACCCTCTTATCCCGCAACCTCTCTGGCCACACCCAAAATGCAACCACTATCGGGAACAATTCCAGGAACATCACATTACGCATTAACCCACTCTCTGTCCAAGCTACTGGCCATGCCGCCGCACACCACGAACCTTGACAATACAAACCCATCCCTGAACTGCCCGCCGCATCAGAAAACAACTGCAAGTCCACATTTGACAGCTCTGACGATTGCAACACAGAGCAGCCGTTAAATTCCGATAGAAAAGCATCCCAGTCCCGCAGATCCGCCCTCATCCCTGAGGTCACCCCGGATGCGATGATGCAAACATCGTACTCCCGCCATAGCCAGGGACAGCCTCCGCACAAACAGCCTCCCAATCGCAATGACCCGACATGCAAAATTCAAGTGACCAACTAGCACCTGCAGTTCCCTCAGCGTCACTTTCGAAGCAGATCCCACAGCAGCCACCAATAGCCGCAACCGCTCAACTTTATCCAACGGTAAACGGACCACTAACTCCCCCGAATCTATTTCAATCCACAAAAAGGAAAGACACGTCACCGGCCCTAGCATCTTTCCCACCGCTAACGGGATCCCGAATTCAGTGGCCATCTCCTTGAACAACCCCAGCAAGGACGCACACACTGCGGTTTGCGCTGGACCCACAAACAAAAAATCATCCAGGTAATGCACAATAGATTGGCACCCCGACTGCTGCCCTAGAACCCAGTGTAAGAATGAACTTAAGGCCTCGAAGTAAGCACAAGAGATTGCGCAACCCATCGGCAAACACTTGCCCCAAACCCCCAAACCGACCCTCAAACTAACGGGTGGGAGGGCAGGACACTGGCCGCTGCCTGCTGTTCAACCATGTGCTCGGTGAGCGTCCCTGCAGCCGCAGCACATGGCCCTCTCCCTCCTCCGATTGGCTCCTGCAGCGCGCGACCCCGTGGCGGAGCCATTCAATTTTAAAGATGCTGCCTGCGTCTCAGCGCCTCCCAATCCCCCCCACCACCTCCCCCACGAGGGCAGGGACCCATGCCGGGCCATGCCACTGGTTACCGGCAACCGCCAGGACCCTGCCCGTGGCCTTCTCATAACTGGGGATCTGTACCCGATGATCTCCCTCCGCCTTACCCACTCCTTATCACCGTAGCTTGCCTGGATCCCACAAACTTCACAAACACCTAATTTGGAAAAACACCAGGTCGCAGCTTTATTGCCCAATAACAATTTAACATTTATAACACGACTGACAACTTAATCAACCAATCCCCCCCCCCAGCGGAGCGATACCTCACCCACCATACTATTAGCAAGGTGACCTCGCTTCCGCCCTGGCCCGGTCAACCACCGGTCCAGTTACTACCACCCATGCCCGACTTTGCCATATCCCTAGCAAAAGTCAGCTCGGGGTTCTCTGGGTCGCGGGCACCCTGCCCCCGCCCCAAGTAGCCTACGGCTCTGGACCCCGGAAACCTCCCGGATCCCGCCACCGGCATAGGCACATCCATGTGACTTTGCCGCCCCCCCTACCTGAGCTCAAACTGTGACCTGCCCACGTTGTCCCTCACCACCTGCTCCAATGCTTCCTGCCAATCATTTAGGAGAAGGTCCACCCCCACCAGGGCCAAATGCACCCCATCATTCCTGTACAAACCTGCACAAGCCACATCCACCAAATCATGCTGCACTTGATATCCCCCATGCTACACGACCCATCTCCCGATCTGCCTATTGATCTTGGTCAGCCCCCCGGGACCAGTGCCGCTGCCCCCAGCATGCTGGCCTCAGGATGACATCCAACCAAATCAGCACCACCCCTGCGAACATTTCCAATATTTGAGCGAAGTCTCTCTTTGCCTCATTGATCAGCTGCTTGCAGGTCCATGACGCCAGATCATTGCCTCCCAAGTGCAACAGGAGGAACCCAGGCTGTGTCCTCAAGCACGCGTGGTGACGAAGCAAGGGCATCAGCTGCGGCCATCGCAGCCCCCTCTCACCCAGCCATGAAATCGCCACCACTGCAGACTCCAATCCCAGGTTCTGCCCGATAGGCCTCGCCTCCGCACATCGGCCAGCCCAGAACACAAATGAATGCCCCAACATCCAACATCCCTGTAGATTTCTGCCCCCATCTGGAAAAGAAAACAATGTTAGTTATCAGTGTCCCTTAGCCCCCCCCCCCCCATCATAACCGGACATAATTCTGAAAAGCCCTGGACCGCCACCGGCCAATTGCCTGTATCTGCAGGTCCAACAGCCCAGCACATGCCGTGCTAGTCGCTGCACCAATACGAAAAGAATGCTCTGCAAATTGGCTAGCGTCCTTGCCTATCCGCTGCAGCCCCAAACGCAACACAGCTGTCACTTGATATCTCGTGACCAGCCGTGCATCCGCATGCACAAAAAGCCTGCCCTCGGCCAGCGGGCGACCTTCCAAGTACAACTGCATTGCCGCTACTGGGCACGTGCTCCCACCTATCGCCTGCAGAACCACCCACATGCCTCTGCCTTGCTGGTCCATTTTAGATTTCTCCAACAGGACCCTCAATTGATTCCCTTCCACTCGCACATGCTATCTCTGCAGGCTGTTCCCCCTATCCCTCCTTTTCGAATCTGCCACTAATTCCCCAATCCGGAACGCCCCAAAAAAGGCCAAGCAGAATATTGCCTTAAATAGCTTGGCCTCGTACCCTGATGCCGCCACCGCAGGCAAAACCTCACAAAGACCTCTCAACAAGTCGTGGGATACTGGTCGATGTGTAACCTGCATAGTCGGCCTCGCCTGCCCCCACCCCTGCATCAACTTCCTCACTAAAAATCCCTCGCCCGGTGGGGCCAAACCCACCACTTTTGCGAAAAAAGAAAAGCCAGCCAAGTGACCCCGCACAGACGCCTGAGACGTGCCCTGCACTTTCGCGCTGAGGATGTACCTCCTCAATAATTGATCAGGCACCAACACCCCCCCCCCCCCGTGCCACCCCTGCCCTTGTAAGAATTCCCACAACTCTTCCACAGCCTCTGCGATATGCATCCCATGTTCTCTCTGCCACTGATCTCCGCAGCATCTCTTTCATCTCCGCCGGCCACAGCTCCATAAGCTCCAAGGGACCACTGACCCCTCCGCATCCGCCTCTGGTGCCAGCTGCCGGAAACGATCCCACTGCAAACGTGAAAGAGCATCAGCGATGCCGTTATTGTGACCCGGAATGTGCCGCGCTCTCAAAGCCACATTTAAGCGCAAACAGGATAACACTACTTTCCGCATCAATGCTGCCACTTGCACACACTGAGGCATGTAATTATTCACTACACTCACTACCGCTTCGTTGTCACACCACCAAACCACTTTCTTGTTACGCAACTTACCTGGCCACAACTCCAATGTCACCAAAATAGGGAACAGCTCTAAGAACGTGATATTCTTTAAGAGTCCCTCATCGGCCCACAACATTGGCCATCTGCCTGCACACCATGCCCCCAAAATAAATTCCTAATCCTGTGCCCCCCACCATGTCCATGTACAGCTGCAACTCTTCACTCGAACGCTCTTCCTCCACCAGCACAGCCGACCCATTGAAATCGGTCAAGAACGCATCCCACACCAACAAGTCTTCACGCATGCTCCTGAAAATTTGAATACGGTGATGAGGTTTAGAAACACCCGCCGTTGCACCTGCCAACCGTCGAATGAATACCCGCCCCATCGGTATCACTCTACAAGCAAAATTCAATGACTCTATCAGCACCTGCATTTCTTTCAACGTGAACTTCCCGACACCATCACATTCACTACCAAGACCCTCAACTTCACCACCTTCTCTGCTGGTAAATGCGCCACCATTTCCACCGAATCCAACTCGATGCCCAGAAAAGTGATCCAAGTCGCCGGTCCTTCTGTCTTCTCCTCGGCCAACGGCACCCACAATTCCCCAGCCATCCCCACAAAACCCTCCAACAATGCTCTACACTGGGAAGTCTGTGCTGCCCCCACAAACAAAAAATCGTCCAGGTAATGGACCACATCGGCACATCCCACCCGCCGCACAACTACCCAATGCAGAAAGGTACTGAACTTCTCAAAGAAAGCACACGACACTGCACAGCCCATGGGCATGCATTTGTCGAAATAATACTCCCCGACAACTTTGGAAACCTAGTAAATGAAAAGAGGATGGGTGCACCAGCATCAAGCGGAACGCGGACTTAGTGTCCACCTTTGCCATCAATGCCCCTTGCCCAGCCTTTCTCACTAGCCCAACCGCCTTGTCAAACGAAGCATAACATACCGTGCAGCACTCCCGCAGAATGTGATCATTAACCGACGTCCCCTCGATATAAGACAAGTTATGAATTAACCAAAACTTACCCGTCTCCTTCTTTGGTATGATCCCCAATGGAGACACCACAAACTTCCTAAAAGGGGGCTCTGAAAACGGGCCAGCTATCCTGCCCAACTTCAACTCCCCGTCCAATTTCTCCCTCACCACCGATTCAAAACGGTGAACCGACGGAGCATTCTTAGAAGCCACGGCCACGACCCCACCTTGGACTGGAATCGAAAATCCCTCGCTAAACCCCCCAATCAATACCTCCCTATCCCTTTTTCTAGGGTAATGGCGCAGCCACTCACTTAATACCCTTGCAACCGAAACTTACCCCGGCCCCTTCTTTGGTATAATCCCCAATGGAGACACCACAAACTTCCTAAACAGGGGCTCCGAAAATGGGCCAGCTATCCTGCCCAACTTCAACTCCCCGAGCCTGCCTCCCTTTCCACTGTCCCACACCCATCCCACTCTCCCAGGCCCCCCAGTCGCCCCCTGCCTCCCCTTTTTCCTTTCTGACCCCTAGTATTCTGCTCTGCAGCCACATTACCCCTTCCTGGCCCCCCTCTCATGCTCCGTTTACCACCTGGCATCCTAACTTCCAAACCCCACTCCTCACCTTCACTTTCCTTACAGTTGCCTCTTTAGTTCTTTCTTTTTGTTTTGTTTTTTAATTCTTTATCTCCTGTGACTGCAGACCCTTTTTGCTTAGTGTTTCAGTTATTGTTTAATCCCTTGAGCTCCCTTCCACCTCTCACTTGCCCCCCGCTTCACAGGCCACCCCCACAGGACCCCTTGCCTGCAAACTGCCGCGGCTATCGCCCGCTCTACTGACCCCAGGCCACTCGTCCTCCTTTCCCTTCTCAATTCGCCAATTGCCGCCTCAGCACCCCGCATACCACACTGGCCACTGCCTGCTCTTCAACCATGTGCTCGGTGAGCGTCCCCACCGCCGCAGCACATGGCCCTCTCCCTCCTCCGATTGGCTCCCACCGTACGCGACCCCGTGGAGGAGCCAATCAATTTGAAAGACGCTGCCTGCGTCTCAGCGCCTCCCCCCCCCACCACCACCACCCCCACGAGGGCAGGGAGCCACGCCGGGCCGTGCCACCGGTTACCGGTGGCTGCCGGGACCCTGCTCGCAGCCTTCTCATTATCGAAGCATTTGAGCACGTAGTTCTGCAACAAGTAGATGAGATTTCTAAAGATGAAAAATTACCTTATCACAACTTGACAATTGGTGCAAAATATGCTATAAAATCTTTAGAAGAAAATACCAGAATAGTTATTAAACCCGCGGATAAAGGAGGAGCAATAGTGGTTTTAGATAAGAATAAGTATATAGATGAAGTAAATAGACAGCTTAGTGATAAATTTTTTTACTTTAGATTGGATGGAGATCCCACTGATCAATTAAAATGTAGCATTGATAATTTAATGTTGAATGTGTTTGAAACAGGACATATTACTAAGAAGGAAAATGAGTTTTTAACAGTAGATAAACCTATTATACCCACTATTTATATAATCCCAAAAATACACAAGTCATTGGAAAACCCACCAGGCCGACCCATTGTATCTGCCATAGGCTCCTTGTTAGAACCCCTTTCTCAGTTATTAGATGTTATCTTGCGCCCATTTGTAATTAAAATGTGGTCTTATGTACGTGATTCTTCTCATGCAATGGAAATTATCTCTTCATTTCAGGATTTAAGTTTGGATATCCTATTGGTAACTTTAGACATTGAATCATTATATACAAACATTCCGCAGTCTGAAGCTTTAGATATCATTGAACGGTTTCTTTTGGTCAGACAAGATCATAAACGTATTCCCACATCATTCCTTTTATCATTGGCCGAAATTGCAATGTGTAAAATTTTTTTTTGTTTTAGGGAGTTTTTTTTTTGTAAACTCTGTTTATTGAAAACCAAATAATACAGAACATGCAAAACAATATATAAAAACAAAAAAAAAATGGCATTTCTGGTGATCTCTCAGCCCAGGATTCCTCAGCAAATCAATCATACAAATACAGCAAAAAAAAAAAAGAATTTACATTATTCCCCTCTCCCCCCTTCCCCCCCACCTTCCCCCACCAACCTCCCTCCCACCCCTCAGCCTCCCCCTTCAGCAACCAACCCCCCATAGTGAACATGCATAGTAATTATATTATTAGTATCCCACGACCTTCTCAACCCAATTGAAGCACTTCTTCCGGACACGAGGCCTCAATATCTGAATATATGGTTCCTAAATTAGCAGGAATAAGGCCCAACATTGAGCACTTCCTCCAGCCTCTCTCATTTCCATAAGCATCAGCTGGTGAAAGTTGTTGTGCCATTCCCAATAGGTGGGACCTGACGCTTCTCTCCACCTATGAAGTATCGGGCCTTTACCCACCAGACATGCCTTCCTGACCAAAAGGCGTTCCCATTTCCCTTTTGGGTGGAGTGGTCCAAGTTGATCTAACACCACAAGCGCTGCTGTCCAACGGATTCGCTGTAACACAATCCTACTCATAAAATCAGCCATCCTCTTCCAGTATAGGCGAACTATCGGACACCCCCACCACATATGCCCTAAGTCCGCCAAAGGGCAGGGACATTTTGGGCATCTTCCCAACTCAGTGAGATGGGAACGTAACGCCCGTCTTGGAGAGAAATGTGCCCGTAGGATGCATTTAATCTGTACCTCCCGCCATCGAGCTCCCCTCACCAGCCCCACAATCCCACTCAAGGCCTGAAGGAGTGAACTAGGAGTTACCAACATATTCAATTCTTGTGCCCACAAAGCTTCTTCCACCCTATAGTCATGCAAACTACTATAGTCATCTAATCGTCTTTTCAGCTGTGCAATTGTAGGCGGTGACTCCTCTCCCAGTGCAAAGAACTCTAATATCTGTGCCGATCTTTCCACCCCGCAGTGTATCCTGTGGTAGGGAAGCCACATAGTGAGAGAGTTGCACGTAAGCAAAATAATGCCGACTACTAAGTCTATACTCCATGCGCAAAGTCTCCCAAGATTTGCACTGCCCCATTTGATCCACCACATGTCCAATGTTACATATGCCTTGTCTCCTCCAATATACAAACGCTGACGTTTCTGATCCTGGTGTAAACTGATCATTCCCCTGTATGGGTAGCCATCTTGAAACCCCTGATGGTTCACCCCAGAGCCTATTCAAATGTTGCCACACCCTTCGTGCCGGGCAGACCAGTTCACTACTAATCACTCTACCAGGCAGGAGCCTACTTTCCTTGTGCAATACTGCCAACAAGGTCTGCGGAGCCACAAGAGCCTCTTCCAGCACTCTTGGCGTATACACCTCCGTATTCCCTAGCCAGTCTCCAATATGCCATGCCTGGCATGCCAGGGCATAAGTCCGAAGGTCTGGGATTCCTATCCCTCCAGATTTCCATCTCCTTCTCAATCTATGTAAGGGGATGCGAGCTCGCACACCTTTCCAAAGGAAATTCCCAATCTTGCGGTCAATAGCATTTAAATCACGCTTTAATAACCACACTGCGAGAGTGCAGCCAATAAAGCACCCGAGGCAGAATCACCATTCCCAGTGCCACCGCCCTGCCCAGTAAGGACAGGGGCAGTGGAGACCACACCTGAAGCTGTGATCAAACTTTTACAAGGATTCTTTCCATGTTTTTCCTATATAGCTCCCGCGGTTCTCTCGTCAGGAGTATCCCTAAATACACAAATGAATCACCTGCCCACTTAAGCAGAAAACTTCCTCTCCAATGTCCCCTTATTGACCCTGCCACATCCATGGCTTCAGACTTATCCATATTAATACAAAGCCCAGCAAAACCCCCATAACAAGAGAATTCCTTTAATAAATTGGGCAACGACGTCCGAGGAGATAGCAAATGAACCAGTATATCATCTGCAAATGCTGCCAGCTTAAACATATGATTCCCTATGCCTATACCTTGTATTTCATCAGACGTCTCTATTCATCGTACCAGTGGGTCAAGAGACAGCACAAAAAGCAACAGTGAGAGCGGGCATCCCTGTCTTGTACCTCTCTCCAGGGTAAACTCATCTGATAGCACTCCGTTACATAACACTCTAGCTGTGGGCTTCATATATAGAAGCTCTACCATATTACAAAAAGAAGCTCCAAGTCCGTAATGTGGCAAGAGAAATCTGAGGTAATCCCAATTCACTTGATCGAATGCCTTTTCTGCATCAAAACTAATCAAAAGCAACTGTTGCATCCTATCTCTTACCCACTCCAGCGATGCCACAATTTTATGTAAATTCCGCACCGCATATCGCCCTTTTACAAAACCTACTTGAGAATCATGCACAAGCTCACCTAATACCTGGCCCAAACGGTCCGCCAGCACCTTAGCCAGTATTTTCATGTCAAAATTCAGCAAGGAGATAGGTCGATAAGAGGCAGCTTGTAAAGGATCTTTCCCTGGTTTATGTATAAGTATAATGTGCGCCCGATTCTCCCCCCACATGAATCTCCCCTGATCCACCCTTCTATGATATGTCGCCACTAGGGAAGGGGCCAACTCATCCTTTAATAACTTATAAAATTCCGCCCCAAACCCATCCGGGCCAGGTGCTTTGTGACAACCCGCTCTTAGAATTACCCTCTGAACCTCCTCTTCAGTCACTGGGTTATCCAGCTCTGCCTGTTGAACCATCGTTAACCTTGGCAATCTCACTTGTTTCCAGTACTCTACCATGTCAGTCTGAGATCCAACTCTCCTTGCATAGAGTTTCTGGTAAAACGTCTGATAAACTTGAGCAATCGCTCGCCTTTCTTTATGCAGTTGGCCCTGGTCGTCTCGCAGCGCCGCCACAGTATCAGTCCCCCTACTGCCTTTAATGCATCTTGCCAATAACTTTCCCGGCCTATCTCCATATCTATAGAGCTGAAAGCGGTAGTACAGAAACGATTTCTTGGCCCTTTGATACAGCAGCTCATTTAGGGCTGTTTGTGTCTCCCACAATTTTCTCCTATTCACTGCCGATGGACATGACGCTTGCCTCCTCCTCTCTCTACCTGCCTGCTGTTCCAAGCAAACAATCTGTTGCATCAACATTTTCTGTTTCCTCCCAACATACCCTATAATGTCCCCCCGCAGGACTACTTTAGCAGCTTCCCAAAAAAGTTCTGGATCCTCTTTATGCTGAGCATTGTGGGTTGAGAATTCCTGCCTCCGCATTTTAAGGAAACCATGAAACTCAGGGTCTCTGTACAGATCCATTGGGAATCGCCAGATTCTATCCTGCGTGTTTGCCTCTAACCATTCTATTTCCACACAAATCAATGCATGATCAGAAATCTCTATAGGCCCTAGTTGCGCATCTTCTATTTGGGCAAACAACCGTTCCGAAACCAGCACATAATCAATGCGAGCACTCGACCCATGCGCTCTTGATTGATGCGTAAAATCCCTTTCCAGTGGGTGGAGCAAACGCCAAGGGTCTACCATCCCTAATCTGCGTTTCAGATTCTGCAGCACTCTAGCACTCTGCACACGTACCCTATCTCCACTTCCACTAGTTGTATCTAGTTCAACATCCATAACTCCATTAAAATCACCTGCCAAATTCATAGGAGCCTCTGGCAGCTGCTCCACTCGTGAGCCCAAACTAGCATAAAGAACTCTATCTAACACATTTGGACTATATAGATTCCCCAATACCACGGGCCTCCCCTCCAGCATCCCATATAAGAGAACAAATCTACCCCCCTCACCCACATGGATGCTTTCCTGAACGGACCTAACTCGCCTGTGTATCAGAATGACCACTCCACCTTTCCTTCCCATCGCTGGAGCCCCCAGACTTGCCCCACCCAGTCTCTCCATAATTTAATATGTTCCTCAGCAGTCTGGTGGGTTTCCTGCAGCATTGCAATATCACATTTTTGTCTCGCTAAAGCCTGCAATATCTTGTATCTCTTAATGGGATTACCTATCCCACACACATTCCATGATATGACCTTCAGGTTAGTGGGTAAATATAAAGCTCAAGCCAATCAACAATTGCCTTGTTGTGAGGAAGGACCCACCCCCAGCCTGGGGCCCATCCTCACCATCATGCATGCACCCCCAATCAAACCATTTAATCCCGATTAGGCTGCACTCTCTAGCCCCTTCCTCCCCGTTCCCTCCCTCCCAACCTCTATCCCCCATTTCTTTCCCTCTCCCCTCCCCATTCCCCCCCGTTCCTCTCTCACTCGCCCAACTCCCCATCTTTCCTCTTATTCTTACCTCCCTTACTCTTAACTTCACCCAAGTGCATTGGGTGCCCCTCTACTCTTCCCTTTGTAACTGCTCCACATCATTCCCATAGATGATCCCACCCAGCCCCCCTCCACCTCTTTCCACCTCCCAACTCATCCACCCCATGCATGTCCCCCTCTCCATTCCATTTAGCCCCTCAAACCTTATCTAGTAATCATTAACCTAAAAGGCATCAAACATATAACATTAATACAATAACTTTGAACATTTCGAACATCTATATCAACTTCCAAACTGACTCTCCACACACGCTAAGGCAGTATGATCTTCTTTTTCTTCTGCTTTGATGTTCCATTTCTCAGTCTCTCCCATCACAGGTTACGCACTCCTCATCTCCACTTTGTGAGCTTAGTGCGGCCGCTGCTTTTCTCCCAATCTCCTCCACATAAGGTGTTGCTGCCTTGGCTGAATCAAATGACCTACGCACCCCCCCAATGAGTGAAGATCAGATGTGCGGGATACTGCACTAAAAATTTAATATTATTGTCTATTAGCGTTTGACACAGAGGGCCATATTCCCTTCGGCGCAGTCCTAAGGATGCCGAGTAGTCCTGCACTATTCGTAACTTGATATTGGAGTTATTTTATCAACAAATAAAGGGGGTTGCCATGGGGTCCTCCATGGCTCCTGATATCGCCAATTTGTAGATGTATCAATTTGAAGAGGATTTTTTGAAAGAACATTCATTTAAGGATGAGGTCATGTTGTGGATTTGTTATATTGATGATATCTTTGTACTCTGGAAGGGTTCTATTGACCGTTTATCTGAGTTTAACATATGGATTAATGCATTAGATATGAACTTATGGTTTCAGTTTACTTACGATCCTATACAAATTCCTTATTTGGATCTCTTAGTTAGAAAAGAAGGGAAGAAACTGATTACCACATTGTACAGAAAGCCTACTGACAAAAAACATTTATTACATTACACTAGTTTCCATAATCCTGCTTTGAAAAGGAATTTACCTGTGGGACAATTTCTTAGGGCCAAGAGGGTATGTACGAATACACGGGACTTTGAATATCATGCCAAAGACACTGAAAGATACTCTGCGCCCCCCTCACCAGCAACACTGCAGGGCTCTTGGAGTAACAGAAAACCACACTCAAAGCAATGAGAAGGAAATCTATAAGACAGCAATAAAATACCACACTTCTATATATATAGATATACCAAAGCTTTGGGAGAGAAACAAATAGAAACAAGTTCTCTTTGTTTACTCTAACTATTAGCTATGGTTTACTTTATTTATAAGGCTCTTTTGGATGATACAGCATAATTTCACTTTATTGTTCAACGTCAGGTATTACGTATTCATAACATCATAGGTCAATTTCTAATCAATATAGGTCAGTATGAGGAGACATACATATATTCCAAGACATAACTCTAGATATTAAGTTTACTGCTGACTGCTTGATATCTGGTAACCCTGAGACTGAAAGACTGGAGGACAAGCTGCCATTTTTCTTATTTCACATAGCTTACAGTACTTGTACCTCTTCACCTACTTAGTAAGCAAATATATGAAGTTTATTTCTAAGCAAAGTTTTGAACAATTGTAACTCTTTCTCAGGTTTTATTAGACAGTCTGGTTGTGTACACCACCCTGTACAGACAAGCTTACTTTCAGACATGAAGGATAGATTTAAAATACAGCAATACCCTGATTGTTACATTGAGCAAGCATATAGAAGAACCCGTGATGAACCTCGTG
This sequence comes from Ichthyophis bannanicus, assembly GCA_033557465.1. Taxonomy (NCBI): domain Eukaryota; kingdom Metazoa; phylum Chordata; class Amphibia; order Gymnophiona; family Ichthyophiidae; genus Ichthyophis; species Ichthyophis bannanicus. The sequence continues at coordinate 27,007,109 of CM066035.1, forward strand.
AGACATTGTTGAAACTGAAAGAAAAGAATAATCAACCACATATTGTATGTCCTCTTTAATATTCCTTACAGTCATAAAAAATTACAAAAATACTTAAGAAAGAATGGTACCTCATACAGACCCTTCCTGGATTTCATAATGTTTCACTTATAGTTGCACATAAAAGAAATGTCAACCTTCAGAACCTTTTAGTTCCCTCAGCATTTACAGAATGTAGAATATTATCTAGACATAAAGAACAATTCCAGTGTGGCCATTGCTCCGTATGCCTTCATACTTTACCAGTACGTAACATTTTTATACATCCCGGTAATCAGAAAAAATTTTACATCACTGATTTTTCAAATTGTGAGACGTCCAATGTTATTTATGTGATTCAGTGCCCCTGCAATAAATTATACGTAGGTAAAACAAATCGGAGCATACACATAAGCATAATTGAACATAGGAGCTGTATTAAGAGGAAAGCGATAGATAAGCCATTGGTGCAACATTGGCTGGATATGGGACATAGAATATCAGATGTCAAATTTTTCGTCATTAAAAAAGTTCAACAGAATTGGAGAGGCGGTGATCTTGTAAAAACTACTTTATGGTTGGAACAAAAATATATATATTTACTCAATACGGTATCTCCATATGGGCTCAATGAGGATAAGGACTTATCTGTTTTTTTGTGAGGGCTGTTTGTTTATTTATCAATTTTTGGTTATAATTTTGATTCTTGTTGGATGCATTTTATCATTCCCCCCCCCCCTTTTTTTAGTTTGGTTTAGTGTAGTAACAGTGCAGTTCTTCAGGGGAAGCATATGTGGTTCAATGTCGTAAAAATTTTAACACACACATATACGTTTTTTTTATATATATACATTTTTATAGTGTACATATATCTTTTTATTTGAGATTTTATCTGCATGGTTTTTATAATATCCTTCTTGGCCATATGTTTTATGCCTGGTTTTATACATGGAGAGTGGATCGTTATTATTTCTCACTTATTTATGTGCACGCACTCAAGTATTATATTGGTTTATTTGGTTTTATTGTTGCCCTATAATTTATGGTTTTACAGGTGTTCGCAATGTAGTATATGAGATGTGGTTTCGATCGGACACAGTGTTCCCTGGAGACACATGATCTAGGTTTATAGGGTTTTTATTTTAATGGATGCTTAGGAGGAAGTATATATGTTTTCTTATGCCCTTTAGTATTTTTTAAGGATTTTTACATTTGAGTAATTTATTCTGTTCACCATTTTTAATATTCAATGTTTTTTGTCCGGTTGGATCGCTTTTTTGTAAAATGTGTTTATAATACCGCATACGGTTTCAGCCTCAGACTATGAATAGGCAGTATTTCAATCTAATATTTTTTGTCCCATAAAACATTTCTTCTTATGCTTTGTTTATGATGGAGTAAATATCTGGATGGTCTATTTGGGATACAATGCCTGCCGGACACAAGTTCAATGGTCTCATAATCTATTTTTATCTTTATTTAGTGAGCAGGGCTCCTATAGTGGCGTATAGGAGGAGGCACAAAAAAGAATAAAGAATGTAGAATTGGTTCTTTCTATATGACATGGTTCATGAGGATTTTTAGAGGATTTCTTATTTTAATGGTCACTGTTTGCATTCTTGCATTCTTTCATTTTTTGTCCAATCAGATCGGTTCTACATTTTCCCGCATTTTAGAATGTTAAAAGTCAGGGCACATGTGTTGGCGTCTTTGGCAAAAAGCTGCAGTTCTTGGACAATGATCAATACCAGGAGATCTTCTACGGCTTCAGTCTTTCAATTCCTGGGACATCTAAGGTTTATTTTAAGCCGAGTCAGTGAGTTATCTCGGATTTATTTCACTTACAGTGCGACATGATTATGTGTGTCGGTTCGCTGTCATATTCAATGAACATTATTGATTTTACACATTTAGTTTTATCTACATAGTGGTTTGCTGTGGTTTTTATGTACGGCTAACCAGTGTTGTGGCAGCAGTCTAAATGTAATGTCTGTCGGTTATTAATTTTGGTTTCAGATGGTTTTAGTATTTGCAATTTTAATTGATTGTGGAGCACTCTTTCTATTCTTGCCGTCTCACCGTTTGCCTGCATGATTAGCATACTTCTTTGATGGCATTTTGAGAGGTTTTGACCAATTGTGTATTTATGTTTGAAATTTACTGTTAGGTTGGATATAATATCCAATTGTATTATTTTTTGTTGAATGTTTTATTATCTTTGGGCAAGGGCAACAATGTAATGATCGATATCCTGGTGGCAACAAGTTTATGTTACTATTTCATGAGGATCTTCATTTACATTTACCAGTAATCAGCGGTATGATTTCAAAGTTTTTTAATATGGTTTTTATTTTCATCATCTTTTCGAGATATGAATGCATTTAATAACAGCTTTCACTCCACTTCTTTATATAATTTTGGGTTAGTTGTTTTTAATGTATTTCTGATCGTTTTTTAACAATTTATTTGGGTTTTAATGGATGCACGCATATGCACATAATGCACAATATCACGTTTTATTCAATTTTTCCTTTGCTCATTCACTCCTGTTAGGTATGGTAGGGTTACTGTCATGCAATACGTGCATCATTTTAACAAAAATGGTTCCTTCTCTTCTCCCAAGTTACCAACTCGGTTCCCCTCATTCTCTCTTTTGATCATTTAGGATGTTATTGTTTATAAAAGATCTTGATATGTTTTTTAAGTTTACATGTATTTTATATGTACAGTTTCTATTATTTATTTATTTATATATGTTTATTATACTGTCTCTAGATATATCTTTATATATTATATATGATACATACATGCATATGTATACATATATATATATATTTATGATACAATCTGTTAGGTCATTCTGAGTATTTAAAGATATGTTCTTATGGTATTTAATTGTTTTATGTTTGATTTGTAATTTTTAATCTGTGCAATTTATTGTATGTTTTTTAATTATTTATGTATTCATTTTTAGTGAGCCATATACCCCTGAGGAAGTATTTTTACGAAACACGGCCAGTGTCGGGTCAATTGGCACACTCATTCCCTTGGATTAATAAAGGCTGATTTTACCCTTTCTGCCACGTGTCTAGACTGGTTTTGGCATCCCCCTTCCAGTGCCATCCCCAGACATGCCAGTTCCCTTCCAGTCCCAGTGCCCACTACCAATCCCATCCCCAAGTCTCAACCCCTTTCCATCCTCCTCCTCCCTTTCCTAGTGTCATCACCCTTCCAGTCCCCCTCCAGTACCATCCCTAGGTATCAGAGGTATCAGCTCCCTTCCATCCCCCTCCTTCTCCCCTCTGTCAGCTCCCTTCCCGCCACTTCCTTCCACCATGTCAGCTCCCTTCCTGCCACCTGCTTCCTCCCCAGCAGCTCCCTTCCTGCCACCTCCTTCCCCCGTGTCAGCTCCCTTCCTGCCCCCTCCTTCCCCTCTGTACCAGCTCTCTTCCAGCCCCCACCTTTTCCCCCATGTCAGCTTCCTTCCGGCCCCCACCTTCCCTCCATGTCAACTCACTTCCTGCCACCTCCTTCGTCCTCCCCATGTCAGCTCCCTTCCAGTCCCTCCCAGTCCCCTCTTTCCCCCCGTGTCATCTCCCTTCCTGCCTCCTTCTTCCCCTAGTAGCCATGGCTCCTGCATCTTACAGAGCCGTGGTTGTGATAGCGATAATAATTTAAAATAAAAGCAAAAATGGTGCGGAGCCTCTGCTGCTGCTTCCCGCTCCCTCTAGTGTAACTTTCTTTTGAGTGCAGGATGCAGCAGCAGGGGTTCCATAACAGAGGCCAGAAGGCTTCACACTAGTTTTGTTTTTATTTTAAATTATTATTGCAATTGCAGCTGTGGCTTTGTAAGATGCAGGAGCTGCAGCTGGATCAGAGGAGAGGGTGAGGATGCAGGGGGGACAAGGAGAGAGATGAAAAGCTGGTTTTCTGCTCTGGCCACTTCCAGTCCCTTGGCCAGAGCAAAAAACTAGCTTTTCAATGGCTGGTTTTAGGTATCTGCCAGCAGCTGACCTGGCCATATAAAAACCAGCCAGACCAGCTGAATACGTGCTGGTTGGCAACCCTATTTCCCTCCCACATCAACACAAACATCCCCGAGAATCTCCACCCCTCACTCAATGCACACAATTTTTTCTGTCCCCCAAACACTTGCATTAGCAAGAAAACTGACAAAAAGACAAAAATCACAAAAACTACTTCCACCAACAATTTCAAGAATCAGCACTTCAATTAGTAACATTTAGCAGTTGTTCTAATGTCTGGCCATCACTCTCCAACTCATTGCCTTGGCCAGGAGCTCCACCAACACCCAGGTTGTTCAGGGTGGTGCCATCACTCACCCCACAGTCTGCTTTGATCTGCTTGGTTTCATGGGTCCAAACTTCTTCCAGATCTCCCCTCCACCAAGCCTAGAGAATCCCTCTGTAGTCGAGTGACAATCCTTGGAGCCCTGCCTGACCTCCTTCTGTGACATGGAAAACTAGGCTGCTGCATTCACCGGCAGGACAAAGCCTTTCTATTTTCCCTGCTCGCAGGGCCTACCCAAGGGTTTCTACTGTCCTAGACAGAAACTCCAGCCTCACTGCCCCCCAGCTGATGCCGCTATTGTATGCCCCCTCAACTGCCATCGCCACTCCCTCCCAGCTGCTGCCACCCCCCCCCCCCCCCCCCCAGATGCTGGTCCCGTCTTGGGAGGCAAGCAGCAGCAGTATTTCAAAAAGCGGCTGCTTTTTGTCGCCACTTTCTTGCCCATGACAGGCCATGTGTGCTGAAGGACATGGCCTGCCGCAGGAAAGAAAGCGATTGCAAAAAGCCACCGCTTTTGGAAATGCTACTGCTGCTGTCACTGCCCACCTCCCTTCCTCCAAACAGAATCAGCTGCAGCTGGGGGGAGGGTCGGTGCAGCCAGTCATGTGTGCCATTGCCGCCGCCCACCTGGACCAGCCACCCTAGGCAGCCACCTAGCTCAGCTAGTGGACGGGCCGGCCCTGCCTGCATGTTAACACATAACTTAGCTGGATATAGCAGTCTAAACTGCAAAATTCCTCGGGGTGTGGTTCTTCGCAAGACGGTTGCATGAGGGTAGTGCTCATTTCCTGGATCCATGCCAAAGAAGAAGGGCAGGGCTAAGGCGTTCCCTGCTGTGCCTCAGCCTGCTATTTCTGGTCCGATGGGCCATTTTGTGGAAGTCACTGAGGCTGCTAAGTGGGAGATTCGAGCAGGCATTGCAGCTGAAAGATTGGAGGAATCTTTCAGCTTCTGTTCTTGGATACCAGCCTCTCCCCTAGGTACAGCGTCCATCTCCATCTCCAGGTGTGGCTGCTCCTCAGCTGACTGACTGCACCCCTGAAGCGCCGGATCTCGATGCTGGGATAGTGCTAGAGCAGGGGGACTTGTCACGCAGGGTGGGGCAGTTGCTTCTGGGTCTCCCAGAGGTTCCCGTAATATTTATTTGAAGTACAAATAGTCTGAATACCTGTAGCCACATAATTGTCTTTAAAACGTCATTTATGCAGTCTTATTTTTCTATAAGATTATTATAGCTATGACGATGCTATGTTGAAAACCTGTGAATGAGAAATTTAAACTAATATATTAGTGTCAATATGGGTAAATAAGTAAAATAAATTAATATTCAATGCAAACATAAAAACTATTATCAGAACACTTAAACATATTTCAGTAATTTGTGTATTTTTGAGTAATTTTTTAGAAATTTTAGGTAGGTAATTAACATTTTGCACAAAATGTAAAGGTAGCTGTGGATTTACAGCATCAAATTGTACCATTTTTTCATTAGTGCTTTTTAAAATTATGACATTTCCAAAATTGACACACCCTACTGGAGTAGTATCGGCATACGAAGAGCCCCTGGGCAGTGGTTCTGGCACTGGTGAAGAGTTGGAGACCCCTGTGGTTGCATCGTCACCAGCTTCATTTACTTTATCTCGCCCTGAAAAGATTGTTTTGGATAATATTTGCAACGCAATTAACAACTTCTCGGATGTCATTTTCCATTAGACTTCTGGAATCTCTGCCCGACTAACGCAAGTGATTGGAAACTTGGAGAAGTATGTCAATGTGACTGATAACCGCAAGGTGAAGGTGAAAGAAACTGTTCAGAATTTGAGTTCTGTTTCAAATACAATTTTGGCTTTAGTTACAGACAATGTTGCTCTTCGGGCTAAACTAGAAATGCTTGAGAATGCAGTTTGAGCATTAAACTTACAACTTTCAAATTTTCCTGTGATTCCGGGTACTCCACTGATTGATTTGTTCAAATAATACCTTTCTGAGATTTTGCTAGTTCCGCAAGAATTGATGCCACCGATTTCAAGAACATTTTTCTTACCTATTGGGAAGAAAGAGCCGGATCCTACTAGTGTGGATTATATGGATATCTTAAATGTTTCGGACCTACTGAGTTCACCTAACTCTGATACTTTAAAAATTTCTGCAATGTTGGTTACCTGTGCATTAGTATAAGACCGTGACTGGCTATTAAAATTGTACTTTAAGAAGCGCCTTTCCTGCTTTTATGGGGTAATTGTATCCATGTTCCCAGATTTAACTAGAAATACTCAAAAAAGGTGAAAACATTTTTTTCTTTTAAAACCTGGTGTCCTGCAGGTGGGAGCTATCTACTATTTACGTTTTCTATGTTAGTGTTTAGTAGTTTATAATTCGCAGAGATTTATGGGCCCGATATTCAAAAGGCATTTACATAGTTTACAGCCCAGTAAACCGTGTAAATGCCTTAACTGGGATATTCAACAGCACTTACACGGCTAGTGCCATTGAATATCCCCTCTTAATTCCCCTACATGCACCAATGCTATCCGGTTAGCATTGGAGCGTGTTGGGGGCCTTCTAGGTGGAGCAGAGGCGGAGACTGCTGCGAACCGGGTAGCGGCTAAAACTAGGCCAGTTTTTGGCTCACCTAGTTTTAGTCGTGGATACTGAGTAGCGGTGCAATATCATCACTACCCAATTAGGCTCTGTGGCAGTTTCCTCTGTGCGCCAGACCCGGATATTCAATGGCGTCGCCACGGCACTGAATATCCAGGGTTAGGGATCAGCAGGCAGGGATATGTGCCGTAGCAGCCCATAGCCTGCCCAGATGAATATCGGGCGCTATATTTTTTCAGCCCAATGATTTGACCGCATTTATCAGTGCTAGTTTGCTGGTTACTTCTGCTCCACTGACCGAAGTGGTGTGATCTGAACATGTGTAAAGATTTAATTTGCCTTGGTACCCCCATAGCTATCTTATTTTATTTGGCTATATTCTTGTTACTTATGCAGTTGGTGTATTCCTCCTGCCAAACTGCTATTTTATATATGCCCCACTTATGTTGGCTACAGGCATTCCCATTTGATGTCTTTCTATTTGGCTCCTTTTTTCTTTTGCTATATTTAATGGATATAATGCTTTTCTGTCCAAGTTTGTCTTGATAAAATTGTATAAAACTTATAAAATATAAATAAATAAAAAATAAATAAATTGCAAATTCCTCTCTCTCAGAAACATTTCCACTTCTGCATAAGCTGAGTGTTTATTTTGAATTTCAAAATTATAGCCCTGGAAGACAGTTATGCAGGGCCGGATTTGCCTATACGCCACGTACGCCGTGGCGTAGGGCCCACAGCTGGCAAAGGCCCACCGGGAATGTTTTTTGCACAGGGCCCCGCGTTTCAGGGGGCCCCGCGCAAAAAACATTCTGATCCATCATTAAAATTAAAAAAAAAAAAAAAAGCTGTCGCTGCCTCTGCCGGGGCCGGGGCCGCCGCGGCAGAATCGAGTGTGCCGCGGGGCCCCCCCTGCCCAGCAGAACCTGCCCTCCCCGGTATCACCTCTCTCAGCTGCCTCCCTCCAGTCACACGCGCCGGCTTTCAGAGCGCGAGGTGAGTTTCTCCCTCGCTGCTCTGTTAAGCCCGCGGGGGCTGATGGGAAGGGGTTAGGAGTGGTAATGGCTGTGGGCTGTTGGGGGGGTTAGGACTGGTGATGGGCTGGGGGGGGGTTAGGAGTGGTAATGGCTGTGGGCTGTTGGGGGGGTTAGGACTGGTAATGGGCTATGGGGGGGTAGGAGTGGTGATGGGCTATTGGGGGGGGCTATGGCCAATGGGGACCAAAGTCTCAAAGTGCTGAAGGGATTAGGACTGGAAGGGGGTTGATGGGGGCTTCGGACTGGTAATGGGCTATGGGGGGGGCTTAAACTAAAAATTGGGTGATGGGGATTAGGACTGGAAATGGGCTGGTGGGATTAGGACTGGGAGTGGGCTATGGGGGGCTAGGACTGGTAATGGGTTGGGGGGGTTGCTAGGACTGGAAATGGGCTGGGGGATTAAGACTGGAGGTGGGCTGATGGAGGTAGGACTGGTAATGGGCTGTGGGCTGTTGGGGGGGGTTAGGACTGGTAATGGGCTATGGGGGGCTAGGACAGGAAATGGGCTGATGGGAAGGGGTTAGGACTTGAGGTGGGCTGATGGGGTTAGGACTGGTAATGGACTGTGGGCTGATGGGGGGGTTAGGACTGGCAATGGGCTATGGGGGGGTTAAGACTGGTAATGGGCTGTTGGCTGATGGGGGCTGTCTGGTAATGGGCTATGGGGGGTTAGGACTGATAATGGACTATGGGGGGGGCTAGGACAGGAAATGGGCTGATGGGGAGGGGTTAGGACTTGAGGTGGGCTGATGGGGTTAGGACTGGTAATGGACTGTGGGCTGATGGGGGGGGTTAGGACTGGCAATGGGCTATGGGGGCTGACTGGAAATGGGTTGATGGGGGTTAGGACTGGAAGTGGGCTGATGGGGGGTTAGGACTGGAAGTGGGCTGATGGGGGGTTAGGACTGGTAATGGGTTATAGGGGGGGCTTAAACTGAAAATGGGGTGATGGAGGGTTAGGACTGGAAGTGGGTTGATGGGGGGGCTAGGACTGGTATTGGGTTGATGGGGGGGGCTAGGACTGGAAATGGGCTAATGGGGGGCTAGGACTGGAAATGGGCTGATGCAGGGACTAGAAGGGAATGGATGCTGGGTGAGGCTGGAACTAGAAGGGAGCTGGTGTTGGGGGAGGATTAGAATGGGATGGGGCTGGGAGAGTAAAATGGAGAGGGGAAAAATATTTTGTGTGGGAGGGATAAAAAATCTACAATTGGCCGGGTATTGGGAGAGTAAGTGGGGATTGAGGATGGAGGGGTAAATTTTGAGTAGATGAAATAGGAATGAGGAAAGAGCAAAAGGAGAAAGATTAGTATGTTAAAGCAGATGTAGAGAGAGAATGGAAAAAAAAAAACAAGAAGACAGAAGAAAGGACAAATGGACAGCATTCCCGGCTTCACAGAAACAGCCGCCAGCGTGAAGGAAAAGGCTCTTCACGCTGGCGGCTGTACAGAGGGAGCCGGGGCCTCGCGCGGGCTTCCCCGGCTCCCTCTGAAGCCCCTCAGACAGCCGCGATGCTATCCGGGGGGCCAGGACTGCATGGGGGGGCCCAGGACTGCACGGGGCGGGCCAGGACTGCACGGGGGCACAGGGGGGGGCCCAGGACTGCACGGGGGGGAGCCCAGGACTGCACGGGGGCGGGCCCAGGACTGCACGGAGGCACGGGGGGGGACACGGGGGGCCCAGGACTGCACAGGGGGGGCCCAGGACTGCACGGGGACATGGGGGGCCCACAATTTTTCTTGGCGTAGGGCCTCACTCTAGCTAAATCCGGCCCTGCAGTTATGTATTACTCTTCATATTCTAGCTACCCCAGGCCCCAGGCTTTCTGCAAGACTCATTCCTTAGTTGTAAAGTTATTGATGTTTATTAGAATAGGCCATGACCGCTTCTGACTATCTGTCATGGCCAAGCACCTGGTATACACCTTACAACTTCATCTTAGGACTTCCTTTTCTGGGACAGAACAAATCTGGCAGCATAGTCACCACACAGATCAGGATATCATGCCCCTGTCACTTTTCTGGCACCCCAGGAATTCAGATACAGGAGTGCCAGACCTATCCTCCAAGTCAACTACTTTTGCTAGTAATGCTCCTATTTGCTGTCTGAGCTGCACTAGGGATCCCGCTGCCTCTGATTCCCAGTTCTCAAAGTCAGATACCCTTCAATCTAACTCCTCCACCCATGGTGCAAGACTTTCCAGTTTCTCATCGAGGCCAGGAACAGGATTGACTTGTTCTTGTTAAGTGCCATCGAGTCAGTGTCGACTCATGGCGACGCTCTGGATAGTTGTCCTAAATTGTCTTCAGTCAGGCAGCTCATGTTTGACAGACTGGCACCCATAGCTGCTGTTATTCTATTGATCCATCTAATCGCTGGCCTTCCTCTTTTCTACCTTGTCAAGCATGATGTCTTTTTCTAATGATCTCTCTCTTCACATGATTTGTCCATAGTATGAAAGTTGAAGTCTTGTCATCTGAGCTTCTAAAGAAAGCTTAGGTTTGATCTAGTACCCACTGATTTATTCATTGGACAGTCCATAGTATACACAGTATTCTACGCCAGCACCATAATTTGAAGACATCAATTTTCTTCCTGTCAATCCTTTTTACTGTCCAAATTCAACATCCATATGATGTTATAAAAAATACCATATATTGGACAAGACAAATTTTTGGGGTAGAGAGATATATTTCTGGTTTTGAGAATTTTGTCTAAGTCCTTCATAGCTATTCTGCCAAGAGCAATGTGTCATTGGATTTCTTGACTTCTTGTTATTTCTTTCTTGATTATTGATCCAAGCAGCTTAAAGTTGTCCACTATTTCAATTACTTCTCCATCAATGATGAACTTATTGATTCTGCCAGTTTACATGACGCCATCTCCATGTCAGGCCATATCGCACTGTTCACACCACCAGATTCTGTTGCTGTTGATTCATTATTTTTTATTTATTTATTTTATACACATTTATATACCGCATCTTCCAAAGTTCAGTTGCGGTTCACAGTCAACAATAATTAACAAAGCAAGTTTGTTTTACAGGGAACGTCATATTATAACAGAACATATTTACAAGGAACATCATTTTATATATAGAATATACAGTCTAAACAATGTGAGATAATACAGAACAGAATAAACTATATACAATTTTATATATGTATATATATACATGGAAGTGAAAGGACATAAGCTGTGAGGTCATCATGAGTGTGTGCTATCTGTGTGGGTTAAAGGGATTTTGCTTGAAGCAGTCAGATACCTGTTTAACCTTTGTTTAAACAGATACTTGTTTAACCTTTGTCATTATAATATTCAATATTTGTCTCTCTGCAGCATCTTTCATTTTAAGATTGGGTATTATTGCTTACTGCTTCGTATCACAATAAATTATCATTATGGACATAATTAAATCATGTATCAGGAGATGGGAAAACCTGGCAGGCCAGCAGAGCTGTGACTGAAGCATCCACCTCCGTGAATGCCCACCAGCACACACACACACACCCCCCCCGACAACTGCATTTTATAACAGTTTTAGCCTAAACAACTGACCCTGGGGAAGACCACAATGAATGATACTGTAGTAATCAATTTTAGTGTTGACAAAACATGAAGAAACATTATTATATCATCCCAATTCAAAAAATGAGGGCCCAGTATTTAAAACGGTTAATACGGTTTGCAAACTTGCTGTGTTAATCGCACTGAATGGGATATTCAGTGGCACTAACAAGGTAATGCTGCTGAATATCCATGATAGGTGCCTCGATGCTAACCGGCTAGCATCAGAGTGTTCTGGGGTGGAGTGGGGGCGGGCAACCAGAGATAACTGGTCAGCGGTGATATTTAACCACTAACTTGGTGGTGAAAGTCAGGTGCGGTAAAGGCTGGTCTAACTTTCACCACTGAAGCTAATTGGGCAATGACTGAACATCGTCGCTGTGCAGTTAGCTTCCTGGCTATCTGGCTGACCCAGAAATTGAATGGCAGTGGCCAGACAGGGTTGGTCCAACCATCAGACAAACCAGGCAGTTACCTAGGCATCAGTTTCTGGGGGGGAAGGGGGGCAATGAGTGGGGTATTCAACACTAAACAATTGATTTTGACAGGCAGGTGGGCTTTGTAGCTTAAAGATTGCCTAGGGTGCCAACACTTTGAACCAACTCTGGAGCCGGTCCTGTGGCTGAATAGGGCCCTGGCATTCAATATCCAGGTCTAGAGTCCAGCGGCAACGGCTAGCCACTGTGATTGCCCTAGCTGTTGCCACTGAATATCGGGCCCTCCAAATCCATCATAATAGGCATAAGGAGAAGAAAGTTGCTTGAAACATTACAGAAACCTGATAGTTAAGCAATAGTGCACCACCCAACAAGACCCCTGGGCTCTTAACAACTGGCTTGCCATTCATCTGACAGCCCCAAATAGAACATAACCCACTCAAAGCTTGATGATTTATGCAATACCACAAGAATTCTGTTTTATTCACATTCAATTTAAGATGATTCTCATTCAACCAATCCAGCACAGCCAATAAAGAAGCGTTGGCACAACCCATCACCAAGCTCTGATCCTGACCCATATGGGCCACAAGCTGGATATCTTCTGCATACAGATGACATGATAGGCCATGACTGTCTCTTTCACTCCTGCCTGACATATTCCTCTAACTAAATAAACTCTATCCTCAGGTGCCCCGTCTCATATAAAGGATAAATGCTGAAAACAGAGGCATATGGTCTTTATCTGACATCATTTTCTATGTTTCTATGTTTAGAATATTGAAATGATTTATAAGTCCTTTGTGCATTTCAGCTTGAGTCAAGAAGGGTCTGGGACAGAGAAACAGAAAGAGAAAGAGAAAGAGAAAGAGAAGAGGAACAAAGAGAGAAACATACATATACACAGTTGCACAGATATATTTCATCAGGCTCATATCCTTATGCATATCCATTCCTCTTCGGAACCAAATTATCTGTATCAGCTCCATTGTAATATATTCTTCCAAATATTGTACATTTAACATAGAAATATAAAAAATAACAGCAAATACAGACCATACGTCCTGTCCAATCTGCCCATCCATAAGAACCATTACGTTCTACAATCCCTTTCTCTCCCTCAGAGATCCTTTGCTCTTTGTCCCTTGCTTTTTTGAATCCAGATATAGATCTCATCTCCACCACTTCCACTGTGAGACTGTCCACAGCATCCATCACCTTTCCATAAAGAAAATATTTCCTCAAATTATTCCTGAGTCTATCCCCTTTCACATTTATCTGATGATCCCTCATTCCAGAGCTTCATTTCAACTGGAAGGGGGATTCTCCTGTGCATTTATGCCAAAAAGGTACTTAAATGTCTCTGTGATACCACCCCTCTCCCACCTTTCCTCAAAACTATATATACCAACATCTTCAAGCCTGTCCCCATATGCCTTCTGATGAAGACCACTGACCATTTTTGTAGTTTCTCTCTAGACCAACTCCATCCTGTTTATATCCTTTTGAGAGTGTGGTCTTTGGAATTATACACAGTACTCCAAATGAGGTCTCAATAGATACTTGTACAAAGGCACTATTACCTTCTTTTTCCTGCTGGCAAGTCCTTTCCCTATGCATAAAAGCATTCTTTTGGCTTTTGCCATTGACCTTCCCACCTGTTTGGCCACTTTAAGATCAGCTGCACAGACACATGCGAAAAATGGTCCCTGCTCATCAGAACTTATAATCTAGTCAAGACAGACAACACAGCAACTGTAGATATGGGATACATCTAGGGGGAATGGTAAGGAAACACAAATGAGATCAAGTGAGTCAAGATCCAAAAGTGGGCAGGTCCTATTTTTCTTTCAAGCACTGAAGTACTTCATTCCCTATACTCTATCACTCCCTTGGGTTTTTGTAGCCCAAAGGCAAGGCCTTGCATTTTTTAACATTAAATCTTAGCTTCCAAATTCTTGATCATTCTTAAAGATCATCAGACCTCTCTTCATGCTATCTATATTCAGGGCACTCAGTTTATTTATAAGTCACCAATATGTAGCAGGGTCAAAAATCTAAATATAGCACATGTAGTGCTCTTCCATGATCCAATTCTCTGGTCGTCCTGTCCAAGAAATCAATTATATTGGTGTGACAAGACCTAACTCTAATAAAGCCATGCTGTCTTGGATCCTGTAATCCCTTGGATTCCAGAAAGTGCATCATCCTCTTTGTAGCAGCATCTACATTAATTTGCTCACAACAGAGGTCATACTAACTGTAGTTACTAACCTCTTCCTTACTTCCACTTTTGTGGAGAGGAACAACATTCGCCCATCTCCAGTCATCTGTGATCAATGCTGACTCTAAAGAAGCATTGAAAAAGTCAGGCAGCGGAGCCACCAGTATTTCTCTAAGTTCTATCAATACCCTCCGATGAATCCTGTCAGGCCCCATCACTTTGTCCACTTTTAGTTTTGCTAGCATCTCACAAACAGTCTTCTGAAAATCATGCAAGTTCTTCACTTCCATTCCTATTTATGCTAGTTTTCTGAGGTTCTGTTCCCAGAATTTCATCTGTGAACACAGAACATAAATATCTATTAAGGAATTTCATTTTATCTTCATCAGCCTTCATATATTCCTCCCCTTTCCCTTGAGTCTCACTATTTGTAGCAAGGTTACCTCTTAGATAACAAACACCTGCCTCTGTGTATCACTTTGCTACACCCATTGCCTCTAGGAAGTGGACTCAGGACCAACTAGGATTATCTGAGAATTCTCACCTCTCAGAACTAGACATCAAACCAAATGACAAACTTAACCAGGGGACTCAGATCCACTACAGAACATTTATTACATTTGACCCAAAAACTTCAAGAATGAATGTTTTATCACAAATATATATATTCCTTAAGGGGGTCATTCCGAGACATTCCCGCAGGTGCAATTCACAGGGGCCCTATTCTGTGGGAGCAGCTCCCCTGTATATACTGTGCCGGTGTATGGGGAGTACTGGACTGGGACAGGAGAGGGAGGGCCGAAGGCAGAAGGTTGGCAGAGCGAGAGTGGGCCTATGCACCCGGACATACAGGACTGATTTTGGTCACAGTCCTATATGTCCACGGGAGGCAGGAAGGACAGGGAACTTATTCCATCTTGGAAGTCAAATAAGTCCCTGGGAGATTGGGCCATGCAGACCCCCTGAAGTGGCACGGTGGCGGAAAGTTAGGGTCCTGCTGCCTGATTCCAGCCCTGGCTGCCGCTGCTGGGGGTGAGGCAACAGAGAAAGAAGAGCGGAACCAGCATCGGCCTGCCTGAGCTCCTGCATGGTGTCCCGATGCCATGGCAATGAGACACCATGGCACCAGGGCTCCAGCAGGACCATAGTGAGGGCTAGCCTGGGAATCTGATGGCCATCTAGTGCTGCGGAATTGGGGCTCATCTGGCCCGTCTAGTTGCCTGATTCTGCACCCGCAGGAACGTCTAGCTCCCATGGGTGTGAAATCAGGTACACATTTGTGCTGTCCAGTTTTAGGATGGGTGTGCCCCGCTTGGAATGGGGTTCCGCCTGTTTAAATCAAAAAAGGGGAAAATAGACCTCAAATTGACCACACTTCTTCTTTCCCTCTTTACTTCCAGACTCAATTACTGTAATATTGTTTTGGCTGGCCTCCCTCTTTACCAATTACACTGTTTACAGTTGCTTCAAAATACCGCTGCTCGTATTCTTACACATTCCTCTCATTTTGACCATGTTTCCCCCTCCTTGCCCGCTTGCACTGGTCGCCTGTCTCTACTGCATACAATACAAACTACGTATTATGACTCAGAAGATTATTCACACTTCATTTCCCCGGTATCTTGCTAATCTTCTCCCTTTCCACCACACCCACCGGCTCCTCTGCTCAGCTCATACTCACTGCTTTACCCTTCCCTCAGTTGTACAAGCGCACCTTGAGCACACTCGAGTAGTGGCTTTTTTCTTTTTATGTCCTGCAGTGTGGAACTCTCTCCCTCCCGCTCTCCATTCTGAACCTTCATTCCCCAGGTTTAAGGCTGCTCTAAAGACGTACCTTTTTCAGTAAGCATTCAATTTGCCTTCTCCCTCATGACCTGGCCTGCTGTCTCTCAGTCATGTTTTGAGTGAATTCTGTCCCTCCTTTCTGTTATCTTTTCTGTCCTTTACTATTCTGTCCTATCAGTTGACTGGCGTTCCTTTCCTTTTCCATTTTCTAGCAGACCATTATTTTATCGTAAACCACTTTTATGCTTCGGCCCTAGTGGTATATCAAGAGCCTCCATAAATAAATAAAATAAATAAAGAAGTGATAATAAATTATCTCCAGAGCCTCAAATGTTTTCTCTCAATCCTCACAAAGTCAGATATGTGCTTTCCATGCCTTTTGAGCTACTGTATAAAGATCCAAACTGATTCCTTAAAATCTAAGGTTGGTGCTAGTTCATGCTCTATGGATATTGTTGCAAGCCCAGCTAGCCATTCTTGGGTCATAGTGGAATGCAGACATGTTTTTGTCAGCTTCAGTTTAGTGACACTGCACTGCACATTTTTGTTGGAGGACTTCAGGTGTACTCACTTGGACTCAAACATTCTGCAGAGTTCTCTAAGCTGTAAGAACTGTTCATCAGCAGAATGAACTGCAGCATTAAGGACTTTGAAGAAAACATGTACTTTGAATTATTGTTTTGAATCTGTGACAGGGGCATCTTGTGCTTCAAAATCAAAATGACTCTTTTTATATTATGCTGGTTTCCCTGGAAAACTGGCATCAATATTAAATTTCTCTGGCAACTTCTGTGCTTTTTTCAGGATGTTTTTTAATTCTACATCAGGACGGCAATTTTGGAGGTATACTTTCTCAGCCTCCAATTGTGTTATTGCTCCATAAATGTCAATTGCAACCCTCTGCTTGCTTGCTAGATTTATTTTAAAATAATATTATGCCATAACATTAAACCACACAGAAATTTGAATCTGCAGATATTGCTTGAGATTCCTGCTCCTTCTGCAATTGTTTTGACCCTAGTGGTTCCAGTCAATGCATCATCTTCCATAATTGTGGTTATAGCATCATCCACTTTTCCACTCTGGTTGTGGAGAGCTTTTACTGCCTCTACATGACTTTCCTATCTTGTGGTACTCAGTGGTTTCAGTATAAGAAGTGATGTTCCCAGATGTTTGAAAAGTTACCATCGATGAGTGGATGTAGAGAAAAATGCATATGTGCTTTGAATAGTGCTAAGAACATTAAATCCTGAGGCAGCATCACTCACCACCAACTTCTATGAATGTGAACTACGGATCTGCATTTGTTTAAAAATGTCCTATGTTGTTTAATGACACTAAAAATACTGAAATTCTGTATGCCCCTCCCTCCAACCCCTTGTCATCATAGTCTGACCTCAAACCTTTGGGTTAGGGGGCAAGTATCTTGAAGAAAAGCAATCATGTCTCCATGATGGTTGGCTCTAACTAGCCTGCTCTTAACTCTTGCATTGCTGGCAATCTTTGTTGTTGTTTCCTGATTGGCCTAAAGTTTATCTGGAGCTCTATGGGAAACACTGGCAAATTTTTTTGTCTGGTGAATCTATTGATTTCTGCTGCTGAGATTTATTCCAGAATGTTTTCTTTTGGCATGTTCTTGTGCCAGAAATTCTGTAAAACCAAGTTTAAGTATACTAATAGAGACATTTATTGAGCCTAATTCAGATCACTAATTGGACAACCAGTATCTGAATTAGGCTTGTTAAATGTCTCTGATAGTACACTTAGACATGATTTCACAGAATTTCTGGCACAAGAACATGTCAATAAGAAAACTCTTGAGTAAATCTCAACAGCAGGAGTCAATACATTCACAAGGGAAAAAAATCCAGTTGGCATTATCCATAGAGTTCCAGACCAGACAAAATTTGGGCTAATCAGGAAACAGGAATGATCTTGAGCATTACAAGACACAGTTAAGGGCAGGCTGGCTAGAGCTAGCCCCCATGGAGATATGATAACTCTTCTGGTTTGAAACCAGTCTTTGACTTTGAGCGAAAAAAACCCAAATGAGCAACAAAAAAAAAAAAAAACAATGGTTTTTTTATTTTTTTTATTTGCCTAAAGCCTCTCTAGAAACCTTTCAGGTATGTTTTTACTTTGGGCAGCAGTCAAGACTATATCTTTATTTAACAAAATTGTCCTGAAATGAAAAATTATAATAACAAAACAAAATAAGCATGTATTAAAATAAAATAAAATAAAATGAAGTAAGCTACAAACAACATAGGAAACTAGTAAAAGGGCTTTTTTTTTTGCCTGCACACCCCTAATGTGAACTACAAGGGACAAAAAATGATAGTGGATTAAGGTCCTGCACACAAACCTGTGTGCTATTCTTTTTTCCTTTCCCGTTGGCTCCATTATCATAGCCCTGTGCTCTCATATATGCAGTGTTAATGTCCATTTTCTTTAACTTTAGAAGTAGCACATCTATCATCCTAGCTCCTGAACCATCGTCTATGTGTATGAATTCTAGGGAATGTTCTCCGGCAGTTACTGTAGAGGTTTTGGGCCCAATATTCAGTGACAGCGGCTAGTGCTGATAAAGAAGCTAGCCGCTGCTGCTGAAATTTAAACCCAGATATTCAGTGCTGGAGCCATTTCCAGAACCCGACATTAAATATCCGGGATACCCGGATTGCTGTGGCACTAATCCAGCAGTGGCAGTGTTGAACCACTGCCCAGGTAGTGTTAGCAGCGAAAGGTAGTCCAGCCTTTACTGCACCTGACTTTTGCAACTTAGCAATAACAGGAAGCTGCTCAATATTGACGCTGCCTGGTTATGGCTGGGCACCATCCTCAGAATGCTCCATATTAGTGACTTTGAATATCCTGACTGGAAAGATTAACATGCTTATTGGGTCTGCTAACTGTGTTAATCCCTTTGAATACTGGGCCCTTCAGTTTTAAAGGTTCTTCTGATGTTACAAAATGCACCATTAAGGTCATTTCTTCAGTATAGCTGATGTCAGGAGTGCACTTTAGAGGGATGGAGTAATATTTTGCAGACTTCAGGTACACCAAAATCTTCATTTTGATTTGTGTGGCCAGTAACTGGATGATCTCATTTTGAAATATTTTTCCGAGGTAGGTAGAATGATTTTCTTTGGAGGTTACTCTTCTTAGATGCTTCTAAAGTACTGAATCAAACCCTGTCATCAAGTCCACAATAAAAAAAAAAAGTTACCATTATTTGGCACAGACAACTGATCTGACTTCCAATGCAGAGAAATGTTCTGAGTAGCTAGTACTCTAAGAATCGCAATTAGCCTTTTCAGAATCAGTCTTCTGTCAATCGCTATCTATGGTTGCTCTTAACCTCAGTCTGACTCTAATTCTTGCCAGCTCAAGAATGCTCTGTAGTGATGTGGTGCCTTCTCATGATTTGTCAGTATTCTAGCCAAATTCCTCCCAATGTTTGTTGCACTTTTGTTGCATTTTTTATACTTTTGTTACACTTTTTGTAGAACTTAATGCAGATCTGGTGGTCTTAGCTTGGAACGGTTTGAAGCAAAAGCAGTCTGCAACCTTCTGGCTCTTTGAGTACATGAGCCATTGTCTCTCCACTTTCTCAATGATGAAAACTTCTTCTTTATACTGGATCTTTTGGAAACTTTTACTTGCTTTGGACCATTCACTACAAGGAAGTCTCTCAGCTTACTGCTTATTTCTGGCAACAGCCCTAGATCTTCTCAGAAGATTGGATTGAATTCTGAGGAAACTGCAACCTCTGGTTTCAATACACTTGCTCATACTGTAGTTTTTTCATCAGGCATATGAACCTCTTCATTTATCTGTGAGGCCTATGAGGTTGTAGTGGCAGTCAGCTCTACGGTAGCCCCTGAAATATCTGCAAGAGCTGTCCTACATGTATTTTCGTAGTTAATTTATTTATTTTATTTTATTATTTAAATCGCTTATATACTGCGCTCTTCAACATCAGTGCGGTTTACATAGAACATGAGGTATTTTACGGTGGGGGTTAACACCGTGTTACATATAACAGGCAGCTCAACTTGGGTAACAGTATTAACTATTTACATTTGCAATAACAGAATGATATTCACACTTATATATAAATACATGAGGAGGGGATGCATGTGGTCGGGCTATGTTGCGAGTGGTGGAGTTGGTGTGCATTCCTCCGGGTAGCATTTGAGGAAAAGATAGTGTTTCAATTCTCTCCTGAATTTAGTTAGTTCCGGGATTGCTCGGATATCGGGTGGAAGAGCGTTCCAGCATCTGGGAGCACAGAGACTGAAAGCCCTGTTTATGGTTGTCTGAGCACTGTGGGTCATTGCTTTGGTGATTACCAAAGTGTTTATAGCAGTAGATCATCTGGCTCTATTTGGGGGTGTAATGTGAGTGAGGTCCGCGAGAGAGGAGGGGGAGAGTCCATTGATGGTCTTGAATGTTAGTAGTAGAGTCTTGAAGGTGATTCTGCTGTGGATTGGGAGCCAGTGGAGACTTTTGAGGATGGGTGTTATATGGTCTCTCCTGGAGGCGCTATGTAGGACTCTGGCTGCAGTGTTCATGGCGAGCTGGAGCGGGCTCAGGGTGGATTGTGGGAGTCCTTGCAGGATAGCGTTGGCGTAGTCGAGATGTGGGATGGTTAGTGCTTGGAAGATTGTTCTGAAATCAACTGGTTGCAGGAGGGGGCGTAGATGTTTGAGTGTCTTGATCTTATGGTACGTTGATTTTACCATGTTGCTCACGTGTGTCTTCATATCCAGTCTTTGATCCAATGTGACACCCAGATAGCGGATTGAAGGTTTGGTTTGCTGTTCGATTTTTCCAATTTTTAGGCAGGCAGGAGGGGAAAAGTTGGGGTTTCTGGAGATGAACAGTACTTCAGTCTTTTAAACATAGAAACATGATGACAGAAAAAAGACCACATGGCCTATATAGTCTGTCCTTCCATAACAACAACTACAACAATTTTTTTGTTTTATTCGAAGATTCTTGTTTAAAGCCATTTTTCCACTGAGCTAAAACAGTTAGAGGTGTGAGGTCAATTTGGTCAGTCTGGAATGGCATGTACATGAGAACATCATCGGCATAAATCATGCATTCGACATTGAATGATCGTATGAAGTCACAAATTGGCTGCATATAGATGTTGAACATCAAGGCTGAGAGGGAGGAGCCTTGCGGAATGCCCTGTTTCTGGTGGAACGGTTTGGAGGTGGAGGACCCTGTCTGCACGTGTTGCCATCTATCGGACAAGTATGACTTACACCAGGTTAGTGCTAGGTCACAGATGCCTTTCTCTTTGAGCCGGCTCAGGAGGGTTTCGTGGCATACTGAGTCGAACGCTGCAGCTATATCCAGGAATATCAGTGCAACTCTCTGACGGATGTTATCAATTGCATAAAGTATATTGTTGAAGAGGGTGGTAAGTAACGTCTCCACACCATGGGATTCTCTGAATCCGTGTTGGCAGTGGTCTAACGGAGAGGTATTGCTGATGTGTTGTTGAATCTGGTAAAGGACTTCTTTTTCAATTATCTTTGCTAGTAGTGGAATGCTGGCAATTGGTCTATACGATTCTACTTTCTGGGGGTCCAATTTGTTGTTCTTTAGCAGGGGTCTGATGGATGTGTGCTTGAGATTCAGTGGGAAATAGCCTGATGTGAAAGATGTGTCAAGAAGTCTAGCTATGAATGGACTAAATTCTGTTCGTAGTTCCCTTATCCAGAAGGCAGGACAGGGGTCAGTCTGAGCGGTAGTGGTGTTGATTGTAGAGATTGTGTCGATGATTTGCTCATTGGATGGGATGGTGAACATTGCTAATGTCGCTGCTTTTGGTGATTCCATAGTGCAAGAGGGTGGGCCAGTCTTGTCTGTCTGGCATAGTTTTGATTGCAGGAAGTCAGCGTAGTCTTGGGCGTGAATCTCGGGTGTTTGTTCAGAACTTGATTCTTTCGTTAGGTTCTTGACGAGGTTAAATAGGTCATGTGGTTTTCGTAGTGAGCGCATGAGGGTGTCTGTGTGTGCTTGTCTCATTTTCTCAGTTATCGCATTGCGGTGTATGGATAGCTGGAGGTTATAGGCTACCTGGTTCTCTGTAGATCGTGAGCGTCTCCATCGCCTTTCGAGTTTTCTAAGTTTGATGAGAGAGGTTAAGGCTTTCTATCTCAGATTGTTCTTCATGTGGAGTATAATTTGTTTCTGTTTTCGCAAACTTTACCTTGGTTTTTATTTTGACAGAGCAGCCTCTTTTCTTTCCCACTTTTTATTATAGTTAGCTTCAGACAGATGTTTCCTTTCATATGACATAGTTGCAGTAAACCACGTAAAGAAGATAGTCTCAAAATGCGGACTAAAGCTGGCTACTTCTGAAAATAAAATATAAACCAGATTAGAAATAGCTTTTTCATATCTATCAAGAAGAGACTCGAGAGCACCATCAAACCACATTCAGCCCTCCCCCATAAATGCACAGAAAGGGGCTCAGGGGCCCCAGCAAACCAGATTCTGCCCCCTACAAATGCATAAAAAGGGGCTTGGTGGCCCCAGCAAATCACATTCCATCCACACAAATGAACAAAAAGGTTTTGGTTTCCCCACTATGGGCATGATTCTGGGACGCAGGTTGCAGTCGCAAGTCATCCGGGCCTGATTCCCCCTCCGGCTATACCCATTCGTCCTGAGCAGCCAGATAGGAAAAGCCGGTGGAGAGTGGTAGGGGGCCAGCCCAGCTGGACATCCTGCTTGGTCAAAGGGGACGTGCTGCTTATGCCACCTCAAAGGTGGAAAAAGCAGCAGGAATCCAACAATCAGGTCCGGGGCTGGGGCCGGTTGCACAGGGATCCCACCACCCAATCCAGGGACTGGCAGGCCAACTGTGGGATGGGCGGTGGGGATGAGGGGGGCCTACACCACGGGAGTTGGGGTGCCTGTAGGGAGGATGTCTCTGCAGGTGGCAGGGGCATGCCGGGGCATCTACAGGCCCAATTCTGTGCACCATAGGAACATTTTGCTCCCATGGCCCAGAATCATGTCCTAACTAGTCCGTCTTCCTCTGGGACATCTGGACGGCCCAGGCATCCCCCTCTCTGAATTGGACTCCATGTCACCTCCCACGCTTCTCCCCACCCCAATTCAAAGGGATGGAAGCAAGTAACCAGGGGTACTTTCAGTCAGCTTGTTCATTTGTGGGTGGAAAAAAACTGATGCAACTCCACTTGGTAGTTGGGTTAGAAACATGGAAACATGATGGCAGAAAAAGACCACATGACCTATCTAGTCTGCCCTTCCATTTCAACCACTACAAAGTTCTCTTTTTTTCACCTTTAGAGACCCTCTATATTTGTTCCATGCTTTTTTGTATTCAGATACTGTCCTCATCTCTACCACCTCCACCGGGAGACTATTCCATGCATTTACCACTCTTTCTATAAAGAAATATTTCTGCATATTACTCCTGAGTCATTTAACCCCTTTCACCATCATCCAATGTCCCCTCGTAGCAGAGCTTGCTTTCAATCAAAACAGGCTCTCCTCCTGTGCAATTATGCCACAGAGATATTTAAACATCTCAAGCATATCACCTCTATCCCATATTTCCTCTAAAGTATACATATTAAGATCCTTAAGTCTCTCCTCATATGCTTTATAATGAAGACCACTAACCATTTTAGTAGCCACTCTCTGTATTGACTCCAACCTGTTTATATGCTTTTGAAGGTGCGGTCTCCAGAATTGTACACAATACTCCAAATGAGGTTGCACCAAAGACTTATACAGAGGTACTATCACAGAAGGTCACAGGTTCAAAGCCCAGCTGGGGCTACTGCCAATCCAGTCCACATAGTTTTCCTACAACTAAACGGTGATAGTGAGGAGAAACCTTTATTGCTGAGAACATACGCATGGTGCACACGCCTATATTTTACCACACCAAACACAGACAACATAAACAGCCGCATTACCCAGAGCAGAGTCTCCCAAATGCAGTCCTGGAGGGCCCCACACCATTCGGGATCCATGCTGCCTCTACTAAAGATGCCTGTGCTGCATATCTATGCACCACCCACATGGTATGCTGATGTAGCTCATGCATATTTATGAGGGACAGCATGAAAACCCGAACAGTGGTCGGAACACCAGGACTGGAGTTGGGACACTCTGCCGTAAAGCAGCAGCCAACAGGGCCAGACAACCCCCCCCCCCCAGGCCCCATTGGCCAATGCCTCCTAGAGAGGCAGGACATTGGGCCCTGCCTGTATCCCCCAATGCTAGCAGTTGCATACCTTAGCACTGCCACCCTACACCTGGGTATATGGTACACTACCAAATGTTGCCCATGATAACTGGCAGATATCAATTCCTACGTTAAGCACATGTTGCTCATTGATCTCCACCATATCAATCATTGTGATGTCTGCGGTGTGCACTGCAGGTCTGGTCTCTGACAGTGTTTACCACCCTGGGGAGTGACCCCCAACAGTAGTGCGTACCATATCCATGCCTGTACTGTGCCCAGGACTGGTGTGGTGGGTATGGCTGCTGGACCCCTCTATAGTAGCACAATGCTGGCATAGGTGTGGGGGTGGCTGTCTGCCTATCCTGTGTGTGGTGGCTGCAAACACCTTCCACAGCCCACACTGCCAGCAATGTTGCCAGTATTGGGCTGCCAATGTGCATAATGAGGAGCAAGGTACCATGGGTATAGGCCGGACAGGATGGCCTGGCCAGGGTGCCTCTGCACAGGACATAGGGCACTGACTGGGACATATTAATGCCCAGTCACCACCTACACAGACAGGGTGACCTCAGTATGTCCTGCTGAGAGATCACTCTCACCCTGACTGTGCAGTGACCACAGCATGGCTAGGCACCCCCATAGTGCTATATAGTATTTCTATCATGTGATAGATATGGGTTTCCTTTTGGGGCCCAGTCACTGATTTAACTGCTTGCTGTGTATGCTGACATCCCAGTTCTGGATGGATGGATGGATGCATGCATGCATCTCCACTGGGAACATGCACTGTGAACTAACTAGCACACTGTTTGCAGCTGGTATGTGTCTTGATGGAGCAGCTTGTGGGGTGCAGTGGCTGATGACTTGCTGCAGGAGAATATCAGATAGTGGTGGGGTGCAGCTTAGCATATCCAGGCCTAATGTCTGTCTGCTATTGTGTTCTGGATGTGTATAGAGCTGCATTGACTGCCCTGTGGGGTGTCTGTTCCCCAGCAGGACTGGGGTTGATGGTCCCCTCTAATGCCACCTTTGCAGGGAGGTGGAATATGGATCTATTGATGGGAGGCCCTGTTTGCTGCTACTTGGCCCTGGGGGGGGGGGTGGTGGCAGTGCATGGCCCACCTGGGGGTCCATGGGGGCTACACCTGACTGCAACAGACAGAGATATCCAAGGTGTTTGTGCAGAAACTAACTATCACACACATTAACACTGCTTTGGACCTCTGGCATGGCCTCTTTCAGCTATGGAAGGTGTTGTGGACCTGGTCATGGGCACCTCATTGCACCCTCAGGGTGAGCGGAGTACCCGCACAATGTGGCGGTGTGTAGCTACTCTGTGCCAGTATAACACACGGTCAGTAACCCCTACCAGGCCGAGGTGGTGTGTGGGTGCACATGGTCACTTCCCTCTACCGTGCAGAGGTGCTGTGGGGGTGCATTGCCCATCTTGTGTTCATCTGTGGACAGCTGATTTGCATGTGCAGTGCATCATGGGTATGGGTAGGCTACCCCTATCCTGGTGACCACAGCAGACTGTCTGTGTGGTGACATGCATGCTCTCTGTGGCCAGCCAGGGGCTTGCTAGCAGCTATAGAGCTATAGCCCTATGGTTACTGCACTGCCTCTGAAGCCAGAGGTCATGGGTTCAAACCCACAGTGGAGCTATTTGATAAGGTTGTCCAACACATTATCTTTTTTTAATGTACATATTTTGATGCCAGCAAAGACACCCTCAGCATACTGTACCCATAAGGTGCCTCTGAGGGTGCTTTATAGGGCGCCCTATAGGGCACCTTATGGTTCCCGTCCATATAAGGTGCACTATACATTCTCCTGTGATGCAACCTATAGGGTGCCCTATAGGGGACATTTTAGGGTGCTGTGGCGGACAGTGCAATTTATAATGTGCCCTATAGAGTGCCATATAGGGTGCCTTATACGGCACCTTCAATTACGGCATGTGAGGGCGTGTTTGCTGGCAGCAATTAATAACATAAATATAAAGTGCTGCAGGACAAAATATGTACAATGCAAAGCTGATGCCACAGCCAGCCTTACGTATTAGGCACACTGGGGAGCAAACTCATGACCCCTGTATTAGCAGTCAGTGCCTTAACCATTGTGCTCCACTGCTGCTCCTCCTTGCCTGTCAGCACACCTACCTATGCTTTTCATTCCTTAAAGTGCACAGTGCTGCCATAAAAAACAGTACACTGACCTTGCGGTGCCTCATATGGCACCCTCTAAAGCGCCCTATAAGCACCATTCTAGGGTGCCTTGGCTAACAGTGCACTTTAAAATGTGCCTTATAGGGCACCTGATGTTAACACGTTTTGGGAGTGCGTTTGCTAGTAGTGGCAATTAAAATACAACTGAAATGCCTCCTACAGCAATCTGCCACATAATATGTTATGCTTCGGCCAGCCTTGTTCATTGGGTACTTTGGGGGATTGAAACCCTGATCCCTGCACCATGGGTCAATACCTTCACCATTGTGCTGTGGTTCTGTCCCTGTAATTGCACATCAGTGCGCTGCCTTATGCCGCCCATCATTTATATGCCTCCTAAAATAATGCCTTAGCCAGCTGCTTCCATTGGGCACTGTGGGGGTTTGAACCTCTGAGCCCTGCACTGTTGGTCAGTGTCTTAACCATTGTGCTGTGGCTCTGCTCTTCTGCCTGCACATCAGCGCGCCACTTATACCTCCCAGTATTATACTGCCTCCATAGACATCAGCGCGCTGCCTTAGGCCGCCCAGTATTAATATGCCGACAAAAATATCAGCACGCTGCCTTAGGCCGCCCAGTATTAATATGCCGCCAAAAACATCAGCGCGCTGCCTTAGGCCGCCCAGTATTATTATGCTGCCAAAAACATCAGCGCACTGCACAGTATTTCTGTGACTCATAAATTACTGCCTCAGCCAGCTGTCTTCTTTGGGCACTGTGGGGAGTTGAACCCCTGATCCCTGTACCTTTGGTCAGTGTCTTAACCATTGTGCTGTGGCTCTGCTCTTCTGCTTGTCCATCAGCGTACCACATATGCCTCCCGCGCAGCCATCTGCTGCGCTAAGGTGCAGGGCGTACAAGGGCACCGCGCACCTTAGCGCATATTTAAATTCCGGCTTTTCTTTTTCAGGACGGAACGCCCACTCCTTATATGGCACCCGCACACTACCGGGGCCTGCACCTTACCGGGGTTTTAGTAAACATACCCCTTTGACTTTCATACTTTGGACACATCATGCGAAGAGAGAGATCATAAGAGAAAGACATCATGCTTGGCAAGGTAGAAGGTCAATGCAAAAGAGGAAAGCCAGCAATGAGATGGATCGATACAATAACAGCAGCTATGGGTTGCCAGTCTGTCAACAATGAGCCGCCTGACTGAAGACCGAACACAATTTAGGACAACTATTCAGAGGGTCGCCATGAGTCGAAACCAACTTGATGGCACTTAGCAACAACAACAACAACAAAGCTTTTAAAATAACTCCCATAGTCAAAATTTCTACTAGTGAAAGAGAAAATAAAAGTTACTTTTGTAATTGCTTCCCACTTCTTTCTGGGAAAGAAAGAAATGCCAGTCAAATGGATTCATTCCTTTTTTTTTTAACTGCCTGATATTTTGCTTACTCCCTTATCAGTACTTTCATTAACTTCTGGACTGTTAGCCATCAGGACAGTTTAGTGTAAGGGAAATAATAGGATAATGTGCCTGATATGCCTTTTAATATCTTAGTTTATATTTTGCTGCAAACAAAACTATTTGGTTTGGGAAAGGCATTGCCATGGCTTAAAACTTGTTTTTAGTTTTAATTCTATTATAGGGAGTTGCAGAAATCTTGGATATCAACTCCAGGAGGCCTAACATAGTTATCAAATCACAAACTTTGCTAATGCGTTAAGTTTCTTTTATCAAATTTGTATGAAATACCTATAATTTAAATATATTATCTCTGTGAAAGCTATTTCAATAAAGATCTCCTAGGGTGGTACAAAGCTCTCAGAAAATTGCCAAGCATTTAATAGCAGGCTTTTTATTAAAAAAAGGGCATCTTCCATCTTAAAGAAAAATTGCAATTATATATCAATTGCAAGGCAAATAACCTAAAATTAGTAATTTTCTGTATTGGTGAAAAACTGAAAAAGAAATCTGATTTCAATTAACAGAATTCATTTTATCAAAATCAACATAAATTATTACTCAGTACTTTCAACAGAACCCTGTGGAAACACGTCAGAAAGTAGAATCCATAATAACATAGAGGTCAATATTCAAGGAATCCATCCAGCTAAAGAAGCATTTAGCCAGATAGATCAAAGCATTTGAAAACTGGCCAAGCTAACTAGCTAAATTTAGCCTCCATATTTTACTAAGTATTCAAACTCATGGGTGAATTTTGAGGAACAGTGGGGGAGGAAAAGAGGAGGAGCTAATTTTTAGCAGAACAAAGGAAACACAAGGGGTTCTCTCTTTTCTTTGAATAGTGATGCTTTCTGATAACTCATACCCCATCTAGATGAATGTACTCTTGACACCTTGTAAGAATGTAGAGAAAATTCTTTCTTTTCTCTGAATCATAAGAACATAAGATATGCTATACTGGGTCAGACCAAAGGTCCATCAAGCCCAGTATCCTGTTTCCAAAAGTGGCAAAATCCAGGTCACAAGTACTTGTCAGATTTGTAAAAAGATTTTTATTGTTAAGTGCCATCAAGTTGCTACCACCTCATGGTGACCCTCTGGAAAATTGTCCTAAACTGTGTTCACCCCTCAGTCAGGTGGCTCATTGTTGACAGAGTGGCATCCATAGCTGATGTTATTGTATCGATCCATCCTAATGCTGGCCTTTCTCTTTTGCATTGACCTTCAACCTTGCCAAGCATGATATCATTCTCTAATGATCTCTATATTTGCATGATGTGCCCAAAGCATGTAAGTCTTAATCTTGTCATCTGAGCTTCTAAAGAAAGCTTAGGTTTAATCTCCTCTAGTACTGACTGGTTTGTTCTTTGGCATTCCATGATGTTCACAGTATTCTAATCAGCCCAGCTCCATCGGGGTTTAAATTCTGTGCCGATCAGGCTCCCAGCTTCTCCAGCTTCCCTGGATCGATCTGCAGCACCAGCAGGGAGCAGAAAGGTAAGCTCCTTCCCACTCTCCACCAACACATCCAAGCAGTCCAGCTCCATCGGGGTCTAAATTGTGTGCCAGTCAGGCATGCCTGTGCCTGCGGGCCTCAACAAAGGGCCCTTAGGCATGGCCCTTAAGCATGATCCTGAGCAGCAAATCCCGGGAAATAATATCGCTATCAAATCATACACTACAAGACAAACAGCATCCAAAAACTGCAACAATCTCAGACTAAGAAGCTACTGGCATCTTTAACATGCCTCTCCAGACAAACTCCACAGAAATCTTCACGCCCAGCTACAGATCATCCCCAGCACAGACAGCTCCCAAAAAGGTAATTGATGTTC
The DNA here is from genome assembly GCA_033557465.1 of Ichthyophis bannanicus. Lineage (NCBI taxonomy): Eukaryota > Metazoa > Chordata > Amphibia > Gymnophiona > Ichthyophiidae > Ichthyophis > Ichthyophis bannanicus. The sequence goes on from CM066035.1 coordinate 27,036,823, forward strand.
CCAACCCTTGCCATCACTCATAGCCCACTCCCTAATGCCTCAAAATGTACCCTTTATATATAACCACATGCTTGATCTTTTCACTTCATACACTTGGCCTCTATGCGCAAACACTATGGCCTACCCCCAACCCATCATTTACAACCTATACTTCCCCCCACTTGGGCCCCTTCTACAGACAAAGAAATACAGATAATCTAATCCATGTTCCAATTCAGCACACCTCCACTACTTACCCTCACTCCAAACACAACAAACCACAACCCATCAAATGTGCTCTCATTAACACATGTTCAGTCAGGAACAAAATACCAATAAATGATTATATTACTTCCAATAAGATTGAAAGCTTCTACATAACAGATCTCAGCTCATGGGAACAGACACGATTCTGTTAAACCAACTGAAACTGAACAACTCTCAATCTTCCAATGCCCATGTACCCATCGTAGAGGTGGAAGTGTCCTAATAATAACAAACTCCCATCTCAACTTCACCCAACTTAGCACTAACTCCACAGAGGGAATGGACAGCATCTCAATCTCAAACAAACAACTCACTATTTGCCTTATCTATAGAGCCCCTTCATTGTTCTCAAATGACCTTTCAACTATTTTGGGCCCCACACTGGAATGCTCGCACCCAAACAAAGACCTTATACTACTTGGAAACCTCAACCTCCCCTCTGAACCTGCAAATCAAGCAGCCTCATTCCTAGATGCTATGTCTTCAATGGACTTTACCCAAATAATTCATATGCCAGCGCATGAAAAAGGAAATACACTTGACCTCATCTTCGTCAACTCCAAGTCCATCCACACTACACTCTCCTCCCCATCTTCACTGTCACCTATCACCTAGTCTGACCACGTTCTAATCACTTTTCAAATAACATGTACTACCACACCCAACCAGGTCAACCTGTGCCAAGAAACAAGACACTTTAAACCTTTAGACAAAAAAGCTTTTATTGACAAAGTCCTCCCAGCCCTCGCTACCACCACTAAAGACATGGAACCAGACCATTGGCATTGCATCATCTGAAACCCTAATGAAAAATTCCACTGGCAAACAAGAAAAGACACATTGGTACTCTTCTGAACTCAGAGCACTCAAGAAGCAACTATGGAAGATTGAACGCAAATGGAGGAAAACAAAATCACCGGATGACAAAAACTCCTATATGATATCTCTTATGGAATATCGCCAGGCAACTGACAAGTGCAAAAGATTCTTCCACACAAACACTATAAACAAATCCCTCAACAAGCCCAAATATCTCTTCCAGATAGTAAAGAAGCTAAAGGATACTCCCCACACAGATGCACTGGCCTCATACCTTGACCCTCAATCTCTAGCAAACCACTACATATCAAACAGCACCTCAAGCTCCCCCCACTGCAGAAACCTCCTGCATCAACCATTGACAACTCCTGGGCTACCTTCAGCTCCATCAGCAAAGAGAACATTGAAAACACCATTGCTTCAATAAACTCAACTACATCTCCTCTTGACCCCTGCCCAGTAAACTGTATTAAAACATCTAAAGAAGACTAGTTCCACCCTACTTAAAATCATCCAACTATCCCTCCTTCAGGGCCATATGCCCAAACAACTCAAACACTCCACTGTCCATCCCACACTGAAGAATGACAAACTCAACCCCAGTGATCCCACCTCATACAGATCCATTGCTAGTCTACCACTCTTGTCAAAAGTAATTGAAAAAATTATACAATAACAACTCCAGGATCACCTAGATGCCCAGGCCCCACTGGACCCTCAGCAACATGGCTTCAGGCCAAACCACAGTGTTGAAATGCTTCTTACCTTGCTATTAAACACTCTCATAAAAAGGTATCCAGAAAATACACCATGGATTCATCCTTTAAACTTATCTTGGCCAGCAAGATTCTACTCAAGATCCAACTGGCTGTGGAAATGGGTCCTTAAACCTCTTTTAGCATTACAATTCAAGGCTGTAATTTTCTCTTTAACTCTTGTAGCTTTAGGAAAGTTGATCTTGTTATTCCTCTATTAGTTTCTGATTCTTTTTCTATGCTGCTTATTCAAGGGATAAGCAGTAGATTTCCTCAATCTAGTTTAATAATGGTTTATAGACATTTTCTCCAGAAACTTCAGAAACTTGTTCTAGCCTCTATTAAACCCAACTACACTAACAGTTTTTAGTACATCCAGTTTAATAATGGTTTATAGACATTTTCTCCAGAAACTTCAGAAACTTGTCCTAGCCTCTATTAAACCCAACTACACTAACAGTTTTTAGTACATCCAGTTTAATAATGGTTTATAGACATTTTCTCCAGAAACTTCAGAAACTTGTCCTAGCCTCTATTAAACCCAACTATACTAACAGTTTTTAGTACATCCTCTTGCAACACATTTCAGAGTGTGAACATGCCTTGAGTGAAAAAATATTTTCTCCAATTAGTCGTAAATGTGCTGCACTGTAGCTTCATTGCATGTCTCCTAGTCTTTCTACTTCTTGTAGGAGTTAACAACCGATCTGCTTCTCAACTACAAAGAACCCTATCTTCAGGTCATTTCAACATGGAAGTTGAAATGTAACATTAGAGGATTAAGGGGATTATCCTTCTTGATTCTTCCAGTAAAGGAAGGGACAAATGGAGTACTTTTTCCATACTTAGTCGTGTCAGGGAGCAGGTGTAAATCTGGATCTGGACAATTTTGGACATTAATGTGCATGTCCTACTGTATAAGAAATGGGGATCACATGTGTACGTTTTGGTCCTACCAAGGCCACACCCCCGACACATCTTATGTACTTTCAGTGTTTTATGTTCATCCACATGTTAATGAGCTTTTTCTACAATGGCCATCTACACATGGATGTGATTTATTCATGTAAATAGCTATACTGACAGATATAAATCATGAAGAAGGCTTCTAAAACAATCCCTTTAACTAAAATAGCAGGAACAACTTTAAGGTGACATGTTATGCATTTATGGGCATGTTTACTAGGTCCCGCACTGGTAATGCACGTGTGAGCTGCGTTATCAGTGTGGGGCTTTTAGCTAACTGCAAGAGAGCATGTGCATCTATCTCCCTGCAGTTAGGGCAGGAAAGCCATGCTTTAACGTATTGAATGGGCCACTAGTGCAACTATCACCACCCATTGAGGTTGTGTTAGTGGCAACCACATTACTTGTGTGAAGCACTATTAGCACAGGTGACTAATACTCATGCTAGCTGCACCATGCCAAGAACACACCTCTGCTGCCCAGTCCTCACCCCAACTCACTCTACCAAAGTTGCCCGGGGATTTTAATGTGGGTGCTTGTTCTTATTTTTAGCATGGCACCAAAACTATATGATAATCCTGTGCTACCCTGGTAGCACAGTTTAATAAACATACCCTTAAAGTTATTTGTGGATTTTCAGTGAGCCAACGTTTACATTTTGGCTCACTGAAAATTGCATAACTATCTATTCAAAGTCATCTGCAGCCATGCAGCTAAAAATTACCTCTTTGTCCTCAGTTAGTCTCCTGCTTAGATTTTGCTCCATCTTTGACTAACAAATACTTTATTTTGTCAGCCTGCCCAAATAGCTATTCACTCCATTCTCTTTTTCAGTTTTAAAAAAAAATCAACCTTGGTAAATAAATTAGGAAGCAATTAACCCTCCTACACAGCAATTACGGAAACTAAAAAATAAAAGAAAGGGATTCAAAAGAAAATGACAAAAAGTTTGCTTTGGTAGGTGAATTTTTCTTCTAATCATGATCAAAGAAACCCAGACAGTGACATTTTCAAAAGATGTTACAAATTGTGTGTAACTGTATTTTCAATTATGGATGTGCATGGAAAAAAGTTTTCATTGCATTTTGTTATTTTGCTTTAATTCTCCTCTTTGTCATTTCATTCATTTTGTTTCCCAAGTTATTTTGTCTGTTCCATTCTTTTATTTTGTTTTCTGTTAAAGTCAATGGGGGAAGCAATTCTTTCTATATTTGGCTCTAAAAGGTTCTATGAAACTTGCAGGTAGACATCAGCAGCAGAGGCAATAGCATTTGACATCAAGTAGTAGATCGGTTGCTGTGACGAGGTATACGTCCCATCACCGCAATACTCCCAGGGGACCCCAGCCAGCCATCCCAGCTCTGAAGGTATGGACCCCACTAGGAGGGGTCCCCTAGAGCAGCAGATGAGAACACTCAGGGGCCAAGGAAGAGTCTGAACCTCTGCTAAAAGACATAAGGCCTGGCTCCCTAACAACACCTGTGATGAGGAAGAAGTGAGGAACTTGACACTTAGGGAGGATCAAGGGAATCCCCAACAAGAAGATAACATGTTAAAACCCTCCGCCCAGTGTGCAGCGGCGGCCAAGAAAGCAAATAGAATGCTAGGTATCATAAGGAAAGGGATGGAGAATAAAACAAAGGATATTATAATGCCTCTGTATCGCTCCATGGTACGACTGCACCTTGAATATTGTGTGCAATTCTGGTCACCGTATCTTAAAAAGGACATAGAGTTATTAGAAAAAGTACAGAGAAGAGCCACCAAATTGGTGAAGGGGATGGAAGGCTACTCCTATGAAGAGAGGCTAAAAAGGTTAGGGCTCTTTAACCTAGAAAAGAGACGGCTGAGGGGAGATATGATAGAGGTGTATAAATTAATGAATGGAGTGGAACGGATAAACGTGGATCAATTGTTTACGCTATCAGAATATAGAAGGACTAGGGGACATGTAATGAAGCTACAGGGTAAACTATTTAAGACAAATAGGAGAAAATATTTCTTCACTCAACGTGTAATCAAACTCTGGAATCTGTTACCGGAGGATGTAGTAAGGGCTGTTAGTATAGCTGGGTTTAAAAAAGGTTTGGACAAGTTCCTGGAGGAAAGGTCCATAAACCACTATTAAAAAGGGACCCAGAATATCAATGCTTGGCCTAGTACAAGCACTGCAGAACCTGTGTCTTTTGGGGAAACTGCTAGGTACGTATGACCTAGATTGGCCACTGTTGGAAACAGGATACTGGGCTTGATGGACCTCGGTCTGACCCAGTATAGCATGTCTTATGTTCTTAAGAGAAGATGGTGCTGGGAAATGAGCAATAGCTAATTAGTAAAGAGACACCCATGAATATTCAGTCAGTGGATAACCCACCAGAATCGGGGTGGTAATAGCAACAAGCAGCTATGTGGGAAGTGGTGGGATGTCAAGGTAATCCACACTTGGGCTGCACCTCGGCTGAATCCAAGACTTAAGAGGGGGAATTTATTCTAATGTTTGATGTATATGTTTGTCTAAACTGAAGGATGCTAGGAAGATCTCATTTGCATATTCCTGACCTAATTTGAATATCATTCACATTTGTATTGATACAAGGACCCTGGTGAGGGCTTCTTGGAACCAGGGAGGGGACAGTTGCCCATGTGAGGTGGGGGGGAGACGACCCCAGTGTAGGAAGGGATCCCACCAAATGTGGAATTTGGGACTATTGGATCACTCACCCTAATGTACAGGGGTACCCCAGAGATAGACCTCCTTGCTCTTCTTAGACGGTGGGTCAAGCCAGGAGGATTACTGGAGGTATCTGAAAAGATTAGAAGATGCCTGCTTGTTGGACCTGAAAACTGAGTAGCAAATGATAGAAGTGATGAGATTTCCAAAGCACATCAGAGCTGAATTGCTGATCCTGTGAGAGAAGAATAAGCAAGATCCAGAGGAAGAGACCATTCTAATATAGATCAACAGACTAAGAACACTTGTTGTTGTTAAGTGCCGTCGAGTCGGAGTCGACTCATGGCAACCCTCTGGATAGCTATCCTAAATTGTGTTCGGTCTTCAGTCAGGCGGCTCATTGTTGACAGACTGGTACCCGTAGCTGCTGTTATTGTAGCAATCCATCTCATTGCTGGCCTTCCTCTTTTGCGTTGACCTTCTATCTTGCCAAGCATGATGTCTTTCTCTAATGATCTCTCTCTTCGCATGATGTGTCCGAAGTATGAAAGTCGAAGTCTTGTCATCTGAGCTTCTAAAGAAAGCTTAGGTTTGATCTCTTCTAGTACCGACTGGTTTGTTCTTCGGGCAGTCCATGGTATACACAGTATTCGCCGCCAGCACCATAATTCAAAGGCATCAATTTTCTTCCTGTCTGTCTTTTTCACTGGCCAGCTTTCACATCCATATGATGTTATTGAAAATACCATGGCTTGAACAAGTCGAATCTTTGTATGGAGAGAGACATCTCTGCTCTTGAGAATCTTATCTAGGTCTTTCATAGCCATTCTGCCAAGAGCAATGCGTCGTCTGATTTCTTGACTGCTTGTTGCTTCTTTATTGATAGTTGATCCAAGTAGGTTAAAGTTGTTCACAATTTCAATTTCTTCTCCTTCAACGATGAACCTGTTGATTATGCCAGTTGTCATGATCTTTGTCTTCTTTACATTAAGGTGCAGGCCCATTTTGAGACTATGTTCTTTGATTGTGAGAAGCAAATGTTTCAGATCATCTTCACTTTCAGCCAGTAATGTGGTATCATCAGCATAGCGAAGGTTGTTGATGAGTCTTCCACCAATCTTCACATCTCTGTTGTCTTCATACAGTCCTGCTTCTCTGATGATTTGTTCTGCATATAAATTAAACAGGTAGGGGGAAAGTATGCAGCCTTGTCTTACACCTTTGCTTATTTTAAACCATTCTGTTTCTCCTTGTTCCGTTCGAACCGTTGCTTCTTGATCAATGTACAGATTACGCAAGAGAACGATCAGGTGTTCTGGTATACCCATGCTTCTTAATGTGGCCCAGAGTTTCTCATGGTTTACACAGTCAAAAGCCTTGCTATAGTCGATAAAGCACAAATAGATATCCTTTTGGTATTCTTTAGTCTTTTCAAGGATCCATCTCACATCCGCAATGATGTCTCTCGTTCCTCGCCCTTTCCTGAACCCTGCTTGCACTTCAGGTAGTTCTTGTTCTAGGTATGGCTGTAGTCTCTTTTGAATAATCTTCAGTAGAATCTTGCTGGCATGTGGGATCAGAGCGATTGTGCGATAATTTCCATGAATAATGCGTATAAAGTACGTTTAATAATCGTTTGCACGTCTGAACACGCGTTCTGACATGCGAACGATCGTTAAACGTACTTTATGTGCGTTAACCGCAGTTAACGATCGTAAACCTCCGCGGCGTGTTAAAACAGCGCAGAAGGTGGAGAGTGGGCAGAGAGAAGGGGTCAATGGGTGGAGAGTTGGCGGGGAGAGGCTCCCCTCACACTAACGCACTGAATTCCTGAGCTCAATTCCAACGCGAATGAAAACCTGTTGTTAAAGGCATATTAAAGGGAAGAGAAACCATTTCCGTCAGCAATGTACAGCAAAACCGGGGTAACCCACAAAACGTGAGCAGTGTGATACATGTGCACAGAACAAAATTTCACATAAAACGTTAAAAATGACCAAAAGAAACATTGTAAAAAGCATAATTCAGCTGGGCAACAGTGATAGCAATGGGCAACAAGGAACAACACTCCCTGGAAAGCACCAAAAAAAAGAAATGATGTTTGGAAGGGTCTACGCTCCGCAGACCCTTTCAAAGATCATTTCATTGTAATGGAGCTGTCCTGGGAGTGTTGTGTAATGTTGCCCAATATCATTGTTGCCCAGCTTGGATATGGGTGTGTGCCCCTTTTTTGAGGTCTTTTCTGAGATTTATGTGCACCTTTGTCTCCATACAAGGTAACTGAGCCCACAGTAAACTTGTGCAGAGCAGGGTTTGTGACTCGTCAGGCCGGTTTAACTAACTCCAGGGACTGCACTGTCTCTGTGGCCACAGTGTGGTGCAACAGACACAGCCAGTGCCTGTAAGACCATGAGGGTCACAGGTTCAAATCCCAGCTGGGGCTCCTGCCAACACAGTCTCCATAGTTTTACCCACCACTAAACAGTGGTAGTAAAGACACCCCTTTATTGCAGAGAACATACACATGGTTCATACACCTATATTTTACCACACCAAACACAGACACCAGAAACAGGCGCATTACCCAGAGCAGAGTCTCGCAAATGCAGTCCTGGAGGGCCCCACACCATTCAGGTCCCATGCTGCCTCTAATAAAGATGCCTGTGCTGCATATCTATGCACCACCCCCATGGTATGCAGATGTAGCTCATGCATATTTATGAGGGACAGCATGAAAACCCGAACAGTGTTTGGAACACCAGGACCGGAGTTGGGGAACTCTGCCATAAAGCAGCAGCCAACAGGGCCAGCACACACACACAGACCCCATTGGCCAATGCCTCCTGGAGAAGCAGGACATTGGGCCCTGCCTGTATCTCCCAATACTAGCAGTTGCATACCTTAGCAATGCCACCCTACACCTGGGTATATGGTACACAGCTATCAAACGTTTCCTGTGATAACTGGCAGATATCAATTCCTACGTTAAGCACAGTTTGCTCAGTGAGCTCCACCGAAACAAGCATTCTGATGTCTGCGGTGTGTGCTGCAGGTCTGGTCTCTGACAGTGCGTACCACCCTGGGGAGTGACCCCCAACAGTCTTGCGTACCATATCCATGCCTGAACTGTGCCCAGGACTGGTGTGGTGGGTATGGCTGCTGAACACCTCTATAGTTGCACAATGCTGGCATAGGTGTGGGGGTGGCTGTCTGTCAATCCAGTGTGTGGTGGCTGTAAACACCTTCCACAGCCCACACTGCCAACAATGTTGCCAGTATTGAGCTGCCAATGTGCATAATGAGGAGCAAGGTACCATGGGTATAGGCAGGACAGGGTGGCCTGGCCAGGATGCATCTGCACAGGGCATAGGGCAGTGACAGGCACATTTGAGTGCCCGGCCACCACCTACACAGACAGTGTGACCTCAGTATGTCCTGCTGAGAGATCACTCTCACCCTGACTGTGCAGTGACCACAGCATGGCTATGCACCCCCATAGTGCTATATAGTATTTCTCTTATGTGATAGATATGGGTTTCCTTTTGGGGCCCAGTCAGTGATTTATCTGCTTGCTGTGTATGCTGACATCCCAGTTCTGGGCACATGCATTATGGACTAACTAGTAGACTGTTTGCAGCTGGTATGTGTCTTGATGGAGTGGCTTGCAGGGTGCAGTGGCTGAAGGCTTTCTGCAGGAGAATATCATATAGTGGTGGGGTGCAGCTTACCATATCCAGGCATAATGTCTGTCTGTACAGAGCTGCATTGTCTGCCCTGGGGTTGATGTTCCTCTCTACTGCCACCTTTGCAGGGAGGTAGAATGTGCATCTATTGTTGGGGGACCCTGTTTGCCACCCTGGGGGGGGGGGCTGCACCTGACTGCAAGGTGTTTGTGCAGAAACTACCTATCTCACACATTAACACTGCTTTGGACCTGCACCATGGCCTCTTTCAGCCATGGACGGTGCTGTGGACCTGGTGCTGGGCACCTCACTGCACCCTCAGGGTGAGCACAGTACCCGCACAATGTGACGGTGTGTAGCTACTCTGTGCCAGTACAACACACGGTCAGTAACCTCTACCAGGCCGAGGTGCTGTGGGGGTGCACATGGTCACTTCCCCCTACCAGGCCGAGGTGCTGTGGGGGTGCATTCCCCATGGTGTGTATCTGTGGACAGCTGATTTGCATGTGCAGTGCATCATGGGTGTGACTGGCACGATCCAACCCTGGAAGGATCCTGCGCCTGCTCACAGGCTCTGATAAACCATAGGCCATCACACGTACATCTGTTAGCATAATGCATAGGTGCAAGACACCCTAAAGTGTCTGTACTATAAGATGCCCACGCTGGTAAAAACACAAGTACCCACGCACGATTGTACGCACGCACCAACGCACGTAGCTATGCACGGGGCTACGCCCGTAACAACGCACGCAGCCACGCATGCACCAATGTACATGGCTACATGCACTGCAAGAGTGTGTTTCAGTAACCACTACTGAACGTAAAGAAAAACATGCCTCCTCATTCCCTATGTGATGTACAGGGTGATGTCTGGGACAGCCTTTTGCTTTAGGCACACTGGGGACTTGAACCCATGCTGCCTGTAAGAGCAGTGAGTACACTAACCATTGTGCTACAGCTCTGTTTCAGTGATTTGTGTCTGTACGCCTTCATACGATTAACGCGCAGTAACGCACCACAGCGCCCTGTAACGCTCGTTAGGTTTTGGAACGCGCATTAGCGGTTACGATGTCCCGCCCATGTCCTTTTTTGGCTTTCCTTTCACTAACGCGGCTCCTAACGCGATTTGCACTAACGCAGTTTAGTAAACATACCCCTTAGATCTATCTACCCAGAAGGTATGAGTAATCCTTCAATGCTTATTTCTCCTTCCATATGTTATTTTAGTTAATGTTGAGCGGTGGGATGTCCAAGTTTGCCAAATGGCCATAATAGATGTGTGTTATATATATGCGTTGTGAAATACCATCATACACATGTGCAAGTTGCCAGGATTCCTTCGTTGATTTTGCACACATGCTTGTTTAGAAAATAGTGTCTCCCAAGGCATATGGATGGCCATCCTCATGTGTGCCCGTGTTTCCTGGTTTGATGTAACACAAACATGTAGAGTGAGGGGTGGCAATATGTCAAGTTTACAATGGAATTACGTGTCCACCATCTCCTTTAAAACTGACATTGAATTGCAGACATTTTCACTTGGACATCTCAACAAACACATAAACAACCTTTCTAAAATGTGTTTTCCTATCTTTTAACCAGTTATCAATCCACGATAGGTCACTGCCTCCTATTTCATGACTTTTTAATTTCCTGAACTGTCTCTAATGAGGGACATTTCTCCAAAGCCTTCAGAAAATCCAAGTACACTCTATCAATCATATCATCTTTATCTACAATATATGTTTGTTTACATCAGGGGTAGCCAACTCCGGTCTTGGTGCAGCCTGGTTTTCATGATGTCCCTAATGAATATTCATGAAATATATTTGCATCCACTGCCTCCCATTGTATATATTTCTTTCAGCTCATTAGTTATGCTGAATTTGTGTAATACTGAACCTAAATAGTGACCACAAGCAAAGTCCATCTAGCTGCAGAAAGGCACTTTTACAGCACATCAAGTGGAAACTGTTTGAAAGTAATTGAATAATGTAACACTCTTCAAAGACTCTTAAAAAAAAAAAGACCTCCTACCCTCCCCCAAGTTGTTTCAAAAAGTTCTAAAAAAACATTGAGTAATCAATTGATACATTGAGGCCAACTAAATTAACTGTCCATAAAGTATATATCCGTTTTGACTCAAGTTGAAGCAACCATTTATGCCTATCTCCTCCTCGAATAGAGAAGGGGATATAGTCAATCACTGTAATCCGTAATGATTCAAAAGTATGAGATTGCTCTAAACAGTGTTGGACCACTCAAGTAGATTCTTTCTGATGCTGAAGGCTATAGGGATGTTCATTAATTCTAGCCACTAATGGTCTAGCTCTTTTTTTCTTTCTTTTATTAAATATCATATATTTTATTAAATATCAATATAAAGATAATGGGCCCGATAGTCAGTGGTGGTTTGTGCTGCTGAATATCCCAGAGTAATGCCGTTATATGCCCCAGTGCTAACCATTTAGCATTGTGTCATGTCGGGGTGTTCTGGGGGCAGAACCCAGGGATAACCATGCAGCGGTGAAATTCAGCCACTGCCTAGTTATCCCTCAATTCGCAAAAGTTAGGTGCAGCAAAAGCTGTCCTAACTTTTGTCGCCAAAGCTAACCAAGCAGAGACTGAATATCACCACTACACGATTAGCTTCTGAGCCATGTGCAGCTGTGCGGCAAACCCGGATATTCAATGCCGGTGACCGGATATGGCTCCGGATTGAATATCTGGCGTTAAAATGTTGGCGGCAACAGTTACGTGCCTTAGAAATGTGCTGTCACAAATAAATATCGGTCCCAATGATTTTTCACATCATTGATCCAGTGCTAGGGAAATAGTTTTGAAGTGATATTTTTTGTGATATCCATGTGGCTGTGATTTGGGATTTTCACCGCCCATGGCCTTTTTGGAGACTGTTATTATGACTAAATAATGCACATGTCTCATGCAATCTATTGACCCTGGCAAAGATTCCTCTTTGTTTTATTTTCTAATTAATGTCCTCCTGTCCTCATTTTATCATAGTCTCCCTTTCTAAAATTAAATGTGTCAGCAATAGTTTTCCTTAATGTCCACCCTCCAGTGATTATTAGAAATTTAAACACATTGTGATCACTAAGACCATGTGGCCCCAATACATCCTCTCGCAACAGCTACCCATGTTGATTGTCTGCATACAATCAGTAACCTTGGCCAGATTTTCTCAGTGTGCATCCGTCAACTCTAAATAAAGCTGGATTTCATCTGTGTATATCTAATATCATAAACTTGCCTCAGCATGGAACATAAACATTAACTAACAGGGGCTGTGAAACATGTCACTCCACTTGAACTCATTGAAATCATCCATACTGAAATGATCTGAATCAATTAAGCCTAGAGCTTCCATGGAGTCGGGAGACTTGGCTGTAGCTCTCCTTACTTCCTATGCAAACCAACAGTAACAACAACAGTAGGATGGCATCACTTGCAGAAAGTAATTTTTTTTAATGGTTGGAGTTTCCTTTACAATCCAAGAAAACAGGGGCTGATATTCAACGGTGGCAGCCATTTAAAATTAGGCCCGATCATAACTGGTCACTGTCATTGAATATCCAGTTTGCCCAGTTAGGGGGTTATTCTGTCCCCTGAATAGTGGGGACGGATGTCCATCTCTGCTATTCATGGGCCTCCCCGCCGGTGTCTAACTTCCCTGCCTTTTGAACGGGGAAGTTAGACGGGGTCAGGGAGGGGGCAGACCGGGGGCGGAGTTAAGATGGGTAGTGGGTGGTCCCCAACCCTGGATGTACAGGGACGATTCTAATGTTGGCCCTGTATGTCCAGGGCCGGCAACTTGTAAGGGGAAGTGGAATAACTTCCCTGGACAACATAGATCAGCAGGCCGGGGGCAAGGGCCAAGAACATTCCCCATAGCCCAACCCTGGCCTTAGGAGGCCAGATCAGGGGTCAAGCTGTGGGAAAACCAGCTCTGCAGCTGATGGCCAGAGATTGCGGCTTTACAATGGAGCCACGGTGCCATGGCAACCGGACGCCATGGCACTGGGGCGCCATTGTAAAACCCTGACTGAGTTAGTTGGGCTTGTCCTGTACATGCAGACTGGGCTGAATCGCAGTCCCGGCCTGAACACATAGGACTGTTCACGATTCTGATCCCGCGGGGCTAGACGTGCCCCGCAGGTCCAGAATCGCAACGCCCTCTGTATGTCCAGTTCTGGCCGGGTGCACAGAGGGCTTCTACGTCCACATTTTAATCGGGTCTTTAGCTTTTTTTGTGCCTTTAGTTTAGCCAGTTTAAGTTAACCGACCAGTGACTGAATATTGCCACTGACCGGTTAACTCGAGTGCTGCAACCAGAATGTCACATTAGGATGCAGTTAGTATCAGGGCATGCTGCAGCTTTGGGAGGGGATATTCAATGGCACAAAATGGCTATGTGATGCTGAATATCCTGCTGACTGAGTTTTCTTTTTAACTGCAGGTAGCATAGTTCTACTTAACACCACCTCCAGACATTACTGCTATGGGTCAGAGCAACCATTTTGACAGTTGCCACAACCAGGGCAGGAGCAGAAGGGTACCATTCTTGTTCCTTGCCCACTGAGACCACCAGGAGACTCCCAAGTAAGACCCAGTAGGGGTTTTAGAGAGTGAGGGAGGGTCAAGGTTTGGGTCTTGTGGGTAGAAGCAATTTGGGGTGGGTATCTGATTTCAAGGCCTTGATTAATGCTATTGCTCTCTGGGAGAAGAATGGTTCTGAGGAGGGTTGATTGGTGGAGTGGTCTGATTGTGGGAGATTGATCTGTGAGGGAGTTATTGGTAGGGGGTTGGGAGTATTTGACAGAGGTAGAAGGGTTTGAGTCTTGGGGGAGGAGGGACTTTGTGGCTGCTGCCTCTCACTCCTTTCCATACTTCTGTGGCACCAGGCCCACATTATCTACCTTGGCAGGTAGCGGGGATTCTCCCCCTCTACCTACCAAAGCACAGAATTTGGTTCCTGTGTGATAAGTATTTGTCCCAAAGGGCAGATGCTGGGCACATCCTTTGTATTTACTGCACAGGTTTTGCACTTACCACATCTTAACTTTGCAGTTAAGGTGTATAACTGCAAACACTTAACATATTTTAGTAAACATGCCGCAAAGTCTTGTATTGACATCAGCACACTGCACATTTAAATCCATTGGTAGTGAAGGCATTATCCTTGTTTTGTTGAAGGGGATGGGTCAATGAAACATAAATTGACAAGGAGATGAGGAGCTAAGGTGATTGTTTCATCAAATGCAGAGTTGAGGGGGTAAAGTGCTCAACTGCAGAAATTTTGATGAAACAATGCCAACAATCCTTTTGCATGGACTAGCATTTCAGACCCACACATGCACATGGAGGCGCATTCTGAGAGGGGCATGTCCGAGCCATTTGGACGGCCCGGATCTAAATCCAATTCTGATCCTGCTGGGATCAGAATTGGGTGCAGAGGGCTTGGATGGACTGGCCGTGCCCCGATTCTGGCTCGCCAGATGTCCAAAAGGTCCCTGGTTAGCCCAGCCATGCTCCTGCATGGAGCCAAGGGGTCATGGCATCCTGTTGCCATGGCATGGAGCCGCGATCCCCAGCAGACCCAGCTGTGTCCCATTCCCCACTGCCTGACGCCTGATCGGGCCTGCCGTGGGCTGCAGGGAAACCCCTGCAACCAATGTTCCCTCTAATTTTCTGTAGGCTGTGTGCACATAAAATATCAGCTGTGTGCAGCTTTTGAAAGAAGGTTAAATTTTTGTGCGCCACATAACGACACTCGGATTTATATACTCTAAAATTTGACTACACGTCAGAATACAGTATGTACACCACATTGATTTTAATCAAATTAAATGAAAATAGACGATTACTAAATGAAGCGGGAAATTTCTAATAATTACAATTCATAACTTTTAAATTTTAAGACGTCTGTGTTGTTTTCTATCAGAATCAGCCGTAATTTTTTTGCGCTCTGTTGTAAAGTATGTGCGCTCGCTCGGCGAGGTGTGTGTGCGCACACACGTGCACAGCTTAGAGGGAACAGTGCCTGCAACCCCTTATCTCATTCTCCAACCCTGTGGTTTGCTTTTGTCACCATCCAGAGGGACCTATTCCACCTCCGAGGTCGAATAAGTCCCCTGTCCAAATGGCTGACCCCGGACGTAGAGGGCTAACCCCAGAATCAGTCCTGTATGTTCGGGGTCAGGTTCCCATCCACTCCCCGCCCTCGATCCTTCCCGGCCCACACCTTCTCACCCAGGAACAGAGCTCCTTGTACATCTCCAATCTCTGTGTGTGTGGAGCTCTGTGTTGTGAATCGCAGACCTGGCATTTAGTGGGGCTGGACGTCTGGATCAGGTGTCCAGCCTTTCTAAACGCTTCTCAGAATCTACCCCATTACTAATTGCATCATGTAATGTGGTTTGTATTTGGCTGGGAAATAGCATTCATATATTTGAAAATGCAATGTGATCCTTAATCGCACCTAAAACACAATCTTAAAAAAGGTTCTCCTTAGCACTGCTAAAAGTATATGTGCTATGCAGATCTATGTGTACTTTTAGCCAGGTTATGCATGGTCAGTTTTTACAAAGCACTTTTGTTGGAATAAATCAGTATTTACTTTGGTAAATGGTTTTCAGAAATTATCCTCATGACTTTCTCTTTTATAAGAGTTTTATGGATTTTTTTTTCATTTACGTTATCACTAATTGTTAGAATTAAATAGTAGTACCAATAACACAGAGCAACCAGAGTTTTACAATTAACCACAGCTAACATCTTTAGGTTCTCATGATTTTGGTTTGCTCATCTCCACTCAATTTAGCTATTTTCATTTTGAATCTATTTTATGGGTTGCCGAGATTTTGAAATTTACATTAACATGACTCATTTTACTTTAATTCTTCTGTACACATTAGAGTTTGGGAGTGGACGGTAATTTAAAGGCTCAAGGCAATACCTACACCACACATAAATAGACAGGCTGAAACATGGCCATGGCCCCAGGGAGTGGGTTTATCTTCCCTGATGCTTCAGATATCTTCTAAAGAGTCTGAATCAGCATTCTTTTTACATTTTTCTTTGTACTTAGTACAGTGACAAGGATGGAACAGAATCTGCTTAAACAGTCTACTGGAAAAATGATTCAAGTGCAGTTCAGTCAAAGGAATTTAGCTCCAGTGATACCTAGGGTAACCTGTTCTTTAGGTACTGGTTCAACAAATTATTTTTAGTTAAAAGTAACAGAGTTGTGCAGCATGGTGTCAGTTCACTCGGGATGTGCTATTATTTTAAAATGCCATGAAAACAGTTGTCAGCAATATTTATTGTATCATTTTCTACCATGACTTGTTTCCCTTCCAAAACAACACAAGAAAAATTTAACAAAATATCCTTCATATATGTTCAATTCATTTGAAACTAGCGGGGGAAACAATGTATGCTATATCTTTGTTTACAACATCGTGGTTTCCCATTCCATTTTTTTATATATATATTTTCAGACACACAAAGTCTGAAAGCACACAAAGTCTGAAAGCAGAATAAGCAATAGCACTTCAAGACAATGAGAGAGGAACAGAACAACAGCATAAGAGGGACAGGACAATTAGCAGAGGGTCATTTTAAAAGGCTTAGGGGCATGTTTACTAAACATGCCTAACGTGCGGGGCCGTGCTAGTGTGCCTGTGCCATATAAGGAGTGGGCGGTTCAGGCAGAAAATAGAAAAAAAACGGTAGTAAGCAACCGGACGTGTGTGCGTCGCGCTAATGTGCGGGGGTCGACATTAGCGCGTGGAAAGGCAAAGTGGCGCACTGCTGAGTATACAAAACAACAGAGCCGTGGTACAACGGTGAAGACACTGACCAATGGTGCAGGGGCCATGGGTTCAATCCCCCAGTGTGCACAACGACAAAGGTCAGCTGAGGCAGTAACTGTAATGATTAACATTGTTTTAGGAGGCAAATTAATTTGGAACGGCATAAGGCGGCGCACAGTTATTTTTGGGCGGCAGAAGGCGGCGCACAGTGCTTTTTGGGCGGCATAAGGCGGCGCACAGTTATTTTTGGGCAGCAGAAGGCGGCGCACTGGTCCCCTTGGGCGGCAGAAGGCGGCACGCTGATAGGCACAAGGCGGCGCGCTGATGCACAAGCACAGGAACAGAGCCACAGCACAATGGTTAAAACACTGACCAATGGTGCAGGGATCAGGGGTTCAACTCCTCACAATGCCCAGTGAAAAATGCCTGCTGAGGCAGTATGTATTATGCTGTAGGAGGCTGTATAATTTTATTTTGTTATCACTACTAGCAAACGCACTCTCCCAGCATGTTAACATACGGCGGCCCATAAGGCACATGTTACAGTGCACTGTTCGCCAAGGCACCCTTGAATGACCCCTATAGGGAAGCATGTATGTTGCGACACAGGATAATGTATAGTGCACCCTATAGGGATGGCAACCATAAGGTGGCCTACAGGGCGCCCTATGAAGCACCCTCAGAGGCACCTAATGGGTATAGTAAGCTGAGGGTGGTCTTGCCGGCATAGACATATGTACAGTACATAAAAATAAAGCTGTGGACAGCCCTACCAAAGGGCCCCACTGTGGGTTTGAACCTATGACCTCTGGCTGCACAGGCAGTGATGTAACCATTGCGCTACAGCTCCATAGCTGTAAGCAGGCCCCTGGCTGGCTGCAGATAGCCTACACGTCACCTCACAGACAGTCTGCTGGTGTCAACAGGATAGGGTTAGGCCACCCGTACCCATGATGCACTGCACATGCAAATTAGCTGTCCGCAGATGGACACAAGATGGGGAATGCACCCCCACAGCACCTCGGCCCTGTTGGGGGAAGTGACCGGGTGCACCCACACAGCACCTTGGCCTAGTAGGGGGCACTGACCGGGTGTTTTACTGGCACAGAGTAGCCACACACCGTTACATCGTGCGGGTACTGTGCTCACCCTGAGTGTGCAATGAGGTGGCCAGGACCAGGTCAACAACACCTGCCATGGCTGATGGAGGCCAAGCGGGCGTTCCAAAGCAGTGTTAATGTGTAAGATAGCTAGTTTCTGGACAAACACCATGGATATCCCTGTCTGCCGCCATCAGGCACCCCCCCCCCCCAGCAAACATGGTCCCCATCAAGGGATCCACACTCTACCTCCCTGCAAAGGTGGCAGTAGAGGGCAACATCAACCCCAGTCCTGCTGAGGAACACCACCACCACCACCCCCACCCCAGGCAGGCAGCTCCATACACAACCATAACACAATAGCAGACAGACATAAGCCCAGGGTATGGTAAGCTGCACTCCACCACCAGATATTCCCCTGCAGCAAGCCAACAGCCACTGCACCCTGCAAGCCATTATAGCAAGACATTTACCAGCTACAAACAGTCTGCTGGTTAGTCCATAGTGCATGTTCCCCATGGAGATGCATGCACCCAGAACTGGGCTGTCTGCATACACAGCAAGCAGATAGATCAGTGACTGGGCCCCAAAGAGAAACCCATATCTATCACATGAGAGAACTACTATACAGCACTATGGGGGGGCCTAGCCATGCTGTGGTCACTGCACAGTCAGGGTGAGCGTGATCCCCCAGAAGGACATGCTTTGGCCACCCTGTCTGTGTAGGTGGTGGCCGGACACTACAATATCCCAGCCAATGTCCCTGCCAGGGCCCTATGCCCAGTGCAGATGCATCCTGGCCACGCCACCCTGCCCTGGCTATACCCATGGTACCTTGCACCTCATTATGCACATTGACTGGCCAATACTGGCAACAGTGCTGGCAGTGCGGGCTGTTGAAGGGGCTTGCAGCCAACACCCACTGTATAGACAGACACACACTTCCACACCTCTGCCATCATGGTGCTACGATTGAGGGGGTAAGTAGCCTTGCCCACCAAACCGGTCCTGAGCACGGCAAGGCATGGATATGGTACGCATTACAGCTGGTGGTCACTCCCCAGGGTGGCAAGCACCGTCAGAGGCCAGGCCTGGAGCATGCCCCGCAAACACCTAACAGATTGTTTGGATGGGGTCAACTAGCAGTATGTACGTAACGTATGGATAACTGCCTGCCTGTGCTCCTAGAAAATGTCTCCGAGCTGTGTACTGTATACCTCAGGTGTAGGGTGACATTGGTAAGTTATGCAAGTGCTCGTTTTGGGTGCTGCATGCACGGTTCAATGTTCTGCCTTTCCAGGAGACATTGGTCAATGGGGCCTGTGGGTGTGGGTGTGTCTGCCCTTGATGGCTGCTGCTTTACGGCACAGATTCCCAACTCCAGTCCAGGTTTGCATCACACTGTTCGGGTTTTCCTGCTATCCCTCATGAATATGCATGGGCTACATCTACATGCCATGGGGGTGGTGCATAGATATACAGCACAGGCATTTGTATGAGTGTCAGCATGGAACCTGACTGGTGTGTGGCCCACCAGGACTGCATTTGGGTGATTCTGCTCTAGGTACTGCCCCTGTTCATGGTGTCTGTGCTCAGTGGGGTAAAAGATAAATGTCTTACCATTGCATATGTCCCCGCCATGAAAGGTGTGTCCTTACTATCACTGTTTAGTTGTGGGAAAAATATGTGGGCAGGATTGGCAGTAGCCCCAGCTGGGCTTTGAACCTGTGACCTTCTGTTCTTGTATGCACTGTCTGTGTGCACTGCACCACTGTGTAGCCACAGATTGGTTGGATTCCCTGGACTGTCCATGACTGTGGATCCGGCAGGACCTGTCCGTTGCAGTGGACTGTGCCAGCCTGCACATGGCTAGGCCTCTGTCTTCTGTGGTTAGCAGCCACTGCCCCCTACACCACATGTACTTGTCTGCCAACATGCTGGCATGAACTTCTCTCAGAAAAAGCAGTTGACCTGATTGCAATGTGGCAGTATGGGACTGCATTTGGGGTACTTGGCTGTAGGTAATGCCCATTGTTGTGGTGTGTGTGCGGTGTTGGGTAAAATATGGGTGTTTTCCCCATGCATACAGGGGTGTCTGCGCTATCTTTATTTAGTGGTGGGTAAAATATAGGGACTGGGCTGGCAGGTGCCCCAGCTGGGTTTTGAACCTCTGCCCTCTGGTCCTAGAGGTAATGACTCTGTCCGCTGTACCACACTTTGGCCACAGAGACAGTGCAGCCCCTGGAGGCAGTAAGCCTGGCAGGATGGAGTCACAAACCCTGCTCTACGCAATTCTACTGTGGGCATATGCACCCTGTCTGGTGACAAACGTGCACATAAACCCCGGAAATGACCACGGGAAATGTGGGACAAAATATCACCACGCTGGGCAACAGTGATATTAATGGGCAACCATAGCAAACACTCCCAGGAAAGCTCCAAAACGTGGAAATGGTTTTTGGAAGAGTCTCCTCTCAGTAGACCCTTCCAAAATTCATTTCTTTTTTCTGGAGCTTTGCTGGGTGTGATTTCTGTATTTGCCCATCACTATAACTGTTCCCCAGCTGAATTACTATTTTTAATAGTTCTGTTGTGGTCATTTTCTATTTTTATTTTCACTTTTGTGCTGTGCACATATATCACACTGCTCACGTTTTGCTGGTTTCCCCGGTTTTCCTGTACATTGCTGACGGAAATGGTTTCTCTTCCCTTTAAATGCTTTCTACCGCGAGTGTTTCACTCGCGGTAGTTTTTACATGCAAATTCGGGCCCGATACTGTGCGGGGAGCCTCTCCCCTCCCACTCTCCACCCATTGACCCCGTCCCTCCGCCCCTCCGGAGCCTTCCTCCGCCCTCCTTTTGCCGTTCCACGCCTCTATCGGACATTTGCGGGCCCGCACTTGTACGGGGCCCGTTAGTGAGCCGCGTACCTGTGCGGGGGTGACACGCACGTGTGCGGGGCATTTAAACGCGTTTCTGCGCGTTTCAGTGCCGCGTTGCCGTGCGCTATTTTGCGGCGCGCTATTTTGCGGATTTTAGTAAACATGCCCCTTAGTCTGAAGATGAGCACGTGGATGTCAAAATCATGGAGACATCTCTGAAGTCATTACACAAATGATGTTTACAGACGTCTCCAGTGCAGGGACATCAAAGGACGCAAAGGGGTGTGGTGGAGGCGTGTCTGGGGACGTGAAATGAACTTACAGGACTCCCTTTGACTTTGAAGATGTCTGCAGGCATGTCCATGTTTAGACCTCCTGCAGGCACAAATAGGCATCAAGAAAATGCTTCTTTTGGCCTTAAAACATCCAGCTGTTGTAGAGAAGATGGGGAGTTAGGTGATTAGACTAAGATCACAAAGACCCACAGTGGGATTTGAACACTACTTGAACTATTATGCTATTGGACATCCATGTTCTGAGATGTTATTCTGGGGACATCTATGTAGACATCTCCATAGACATCCATATGAGGCACATCCATGTTTCTGAAATTGTGCCTTAACTTGCATGTGCTGCCTTCTTTTTTCAGATGTTCTGGTTTGACATCCGAAATTGCACTTGGACGTCCCATTGTAAAACGTACCTTTAAGGCAATAGTGTGCTGAGGCACTGAAAGAAGGACACTTTTGTGAGGAGACTGGTATCTCTGCAGTCCCACTAGCAACATGCTACTGTAAGAAACATGTTTCCTTGGCAAGACCCCTTAACATATCTGAAAATATACTTGTAAACCCCAAGCGTAAGGAAGAAATCTTTGATTTAGCTCAATCTTTATTCAGTAGTAACCCAAGACAAGTTACATTCAGGTACACTAGCTATTCCCATCCCCACAGGGCTTATAATCTTAGCGTGTATCCAAGACAATGGAGGGTTAACTCACTTGCCCAAGATCACAAGACTCATCAATAGGAAGTGAACACTGGCTCCCCTGATTCTTAGCACCTACTCTAACCATTAGGCTACTCTTCCAGTCTTGTGCACTTTTTAGTCATTCTGAGGAGGAAGTTTTCAGACAGACCAATTTATCCAGGTGGAAGGTAAGATAAGATAAGATAAGATAAGATAAGATCCCACATAGTTAACACACATTTTTGCTCATGTTAATCATGCCTATCTTACAAAGTCAAATCTGTGTGGATTTTACTTTATAGAATGCTAGCATAAGGGTCCATTAATATGCATAGATTTAAACTGCAGTCACATACCTGTACATCTGCTCTATGGTTGATGAAAATGATTTTGCTAATCTTACACACAAACAATTGTTTTCTGTAGCTTACATTTGTAAGTGTGCACTCCATCCAAGCTCTGTCCAAATACATACCCAAAGTGGCTTCACGTGTGTACTTAAAGAATCACGACTGCATAATTTATGCATGTGATTGCTCATCTATGCGCCTTTATGACTAAAATATCATGAATGGCATGTCAATTTCCATGGATCCTTATAGAATTCCCTCTAAGAGGGTCATTCTGTAAGTGGTGCTAAGATTTCCATGCAAACCTACATGCAATGTTGGCCCTGTGCACATTTTACTTTATAGAGTACTAGCGTAAATGGCCTCTAGAGCAGGTGTAAAGGGCCACACATATTTTACACACATTGGGGGCCTATGCTGTAAAGTACATATGTACATGCCTGCTCCCTCTATACTGCACCCAAACTCTGCCCCACAGTGAAAGCATGCGCCATTGACATATACTTTCAGAATAGCGCCCAACCGCAAGTCGCACATACTAACTAAAATACAATGATATATGTACGCAGTCTCACATGGAACTCTAGCCACCCCTTACAGAATTGCCCTCCACATATGTAAATTGATTTGCAAATTGTCCTCTGTAATATATGTTAAAATCTACAGAATAAAATGTTTTGCCTTTTCTATGGGTTGAACAAAAGGTCGACATACCAGAACACTTTAGCTAAAATACATTTGCTTTTATCGAGTATTGCTTGATGTGACAGTTCATAAAGGCTAGAAATTCACATAAATGGGGAATCTACTTACTCTATGGGGTATGTTTACTAAACCGCGCAATTGTGCGGGGCGCACTTGAGCGTGCGCTAAGGTACCTTAGCGCATGCTAATAGTGTGTTTTTGTGCCCCGCACATGTGCGCGCTGCACTAACGGGCCCGCACAAGTGCGCGGTGCGCTGAAGTGCGATAGAGGCGTGGAAAGGCATTCCGAGTGCGGAGGAAGGCTCCCGAGGGGCGGAGGGACGGGGTCAATGGGTGTAGAGTGGGAGGGGAGAGGCTCCCCGCACAGGAGCGGGGCTGAAAATCAAGCTAAAAAATACCGAGAGTGAAAACCTCGCGTTAGAGCCGATTTAAAGGGAAGAGAAACCATTTCTGTCAGCAATGTACAGCAAAACCGGGGAAACCTACAAAACGTGAGCAGTGTGATACATGTGCACAGAACAAAATAGCAAATAAAAATTAAAAATGACCCCAACAAAATTCTAAAAAATTATAATCCAGCTGGGCAACAGTGATATCAATGGGCAACAATAAAAAACACTCCCTGGAAAGCTCCAAAAAAAAAGAAATGATTTTTGGAAGGGGGGGAGGGTGGGGGTGGGGGTGGTGTATGGACCCATAGGCAGATTATGTACCACCACACAACCCACCCTCTGGGGCTCAGGGTAGGAAACAGGATCACCCACCAATAGCTACGCAGTCTACCTCCCTGCAATGGCAGCAGTAGAGGAGACCAGCAACCCCAGTCCTGCTGGGGAACAGACAGAGCGGTACACATCCATAACGCAATAGCAGACAGACGGCAGGTTTGGAAATGCTCAGCTGCCTCCACCATTATCTGACATTCCCCAGCAACAAGCCTCCAGCCGCTGCACCCTGCAAGGTGTTCCAGCAAAACACATACTAGCTGCAGACAGTCCGCCAGCTAGTCCATAGTGCATGGTCCTGGAGGAGATGCATGTACCCAGAACGGGGTTGTCAGTATACACACCAAGCAGATAAGTCAGTGATTGGACCCCATAAGGAAACCCATAAATATCACATGAGAGAAATGCTATATGGCACTATGGGGGGAACTTAGCCATGCCATGGTCACTGCTCAGTCAGGGTGAGAGTGACCTCCCAGCAGGACATGCTATGTCCACCCTGTCCATGCAGGTGGTGGCCAGGCACTACAATGTCCGAGCCATTGCCCTATGCCGTGTGCAGATGCATCCAGGCCAGGCCACCCTATCCATGCTATTCCCACAGTACCTTGCTCCTCATTATGCACATTGGCAGGCCAATACTGGCAACAGTGCTAGCAGTGTGGGCTGTGGAGGGTGTTGGCAGCCACCACACACTGGATAGACAGACACACACTCCCCACACCTATGCCAGCATTGTGCAACTATAGAGGTGTTGGGCAGCCCAGGCCACCACACCAGTCCTGGGCACAGTGCAGGCATGGCTATGGTACGCAATACTGTAGGAGTCACTCCCCAGGTTGGTAAACACTGTCAGACACAAGACCTGTAGCACACTCCACAGACATCAGAAAAGGTGCTATGATGCAGCTCACTCAGAAAAGTGTACTTAACCTAGGAATTGCTATCTGCCAGTACTCATAGCAACCTTTTGATAGATGTGTACCATATTCCCTGGTTTAGGGTGGCATTACTAAGGTATGCAAGTGCTAGTATTGGGAGATGCACGCAGAGCCCAAAGTCCTGCCTCTCCAGGAGGCTTTGGATAATGGGGCCTGTGGGTGCAGGTGTGTCTGCCCCTGTTGGCTGATGCTTTACGGCAGAGGTTCCCAACTCCAGTCCTGCGGTGCCAAACACTGTTCGGGTTTTCATGCTGTCCCTCATGAATATGCATGAGATACATCTGCATACCATGGGGGTGGCACATAGAAATGCAGCACAGGCATCTTTACCAGAGGTAGCATGGAACCGGGATGGTGTTTGGCCCTCCAGGACTGCAGTTGGGAGGCTCTGCTCTAGGTAATGTGCATGTTTATGGTGTCTGTGCTCTGTAGGGTAAAATGTAGGTGTCTTGGGCATGTTTACATCATCTTCAATAAAGGTTCTGTCTGTATTAGCACGTTGTAGTAGTGGGTAAAATATGGGGACTGGGTCGGCAGGAACCACAGCTGGGACTTGAACCTGTGACCCTTTGCTTCTGAATACACAGGTTTTGTGCACTGCACCACCTTGTTGTCACAGAGTCAGTACATTCCTTGGTGATACCATGACTGTTCGTCAGACAGGGCCTGTCTGTTGCAGTACATGGCACCCACCTACACAGGGCTAGGCCACGGTCTGCTCTGGGCAGCTGCCACTGCCCCCTCCTCCACCAGTATCCCTCAGCCACCATGCTGACATGCCCTTCTGATGGTGGTGCTGGTGGTGCGCAGTCTCAGGCCATCCAGTGTGCAGGTAGGCGGCTGCCTGTGGTGCAGGTTCTGGGGTAGGGGTGCCTGCATAGGTGTCCACGCTTCCCCCCAGCACCTGCATAGGTGTCCACGCTTCCCCCCAGCACCGCCTGCCAATGTTCCGTGCCCTTGGGGGTAGCTACTGGGTACTATCCCCTGTGACACTGTGGTAAACACAGTCGTGCCCATGTTGGGCCTTCAGCAGTTGCTGTCTGGATGCTCTGCTGCTTCAGCATTCGTATGGGCCACCTAGGCATCGCTCTAGTCCACTCTGTGGCCCAGCTGCACCACAGCATGTGCCGCCTGCAGCCCTCTGTATCCCCTTCTCCGGCATCTGTCCAGTTGCCATTCCGATATGCCCGCCCTGATGTTGCGGGACATGTGCATGCCTTACAAACCCTGTCCGATGGTGGGGAAAAACCTGAGCAGCGCTATATCACTGTGGGCTCATTCACCTTGTATGGGGGCGGAGTATAGACCCTTCCATGATTTATATATGTTCTATGGAGCTTACTCGGGGGGGGAGGGGTTGATGTTTCTCATTGCTACCACTATTGGTCAGCTTGGTTATGGTCTTTTTCCAGTTTGTTGGGGTCATTTTCAGTGTTTATGTGCCATTTTGTTCTGTGCACATGTATCACACTTATCACTTTTTCAGGTTTCTCTGCCTGGGCTGTACATTGCTGACACTGAAATGGTTTCTCTCCCCTGTAATGTGCATTTAATGGCAGGTTTTCATTCGCGTTGGAATTGAGCTCTTCAGATCAGCGCGTTAGTGTGAAGGGAGCCTCTCCCCGCCCACTCTCCGCCCATTGACCCCTTCTCTCCGCCCTCTCTCCACCTTCTACTGTGTTTTACCGTGCCGCGGGAGTTTACGATCGTTAACTACGGTTAACGCGCGTTATGTAACGTTAACGATCGTAAGCACATCATAACGCGCATTATGATGCGCTTACGATCATTAACATTACATAACGCGCGTTATTTACGATTACCGCAGTTTAGTAAACATACCCCAAAGGTCACAAGTAGAGTAGCTCTCTCTTGGATTGCTTCTAAAGATTGCTCCAACAGAGCTGTTACATCCAAACCAATATTCACAGTAGCTACATCTCCATCTCTGTGAGAACCATCCTCAAAAATGTCCTTCTTCTTAATCAGAAGATAGAAAACATTACTCAAATGGGTTACTGCTTCTGCTGTAATTTTCAAACCCTCTACCAGATATTTCTTGAATCGTTGTCACTTGGGGAAGGTTCAAGTGTCTAATAATCAAGCATCTTAGTTCGTTTTCAGCCACTTCGATCCATCACTGCATGCTCAAAAGATCTTTAATAACTTTACCTTGTACCGACTTCACCTCACTCAGACCCACTTCCACTAGGGCTGTCTTTCCTTTCATATCTTCCCCTTGAAGCCCAACAGCCCTAAGGTGCTGATCTAAAACTTCCAGGGATTCCTCAACTTGACCAAGCTTGACTCTCACAATCTGAACAAGTAATGTCATGGCCTCCCATATAAACTCGAGTGTCACTCTTTCAGGTTCCACTCCCTCAATAAGGGTGGTACCTGCAAGCTCCTGGGATCTTCCTCCAAGCATATTCCCGACTTGGCAGCAACAAACTGATCCACCGCTACCTCCTCCCCTCCAGGACTTGCCTGGGATAGCACAACAGGTCCTCTAACTGGCAGGCCAGCCCTGGTGACAAGTAAACACCCCACTTCCTCAGAGTACCCATCACTGACATCTTGAGTAACAGTATCTTGGTCCCCGAAAGAGGGGAACTCGTGGGCAGTGGTAGAGGGGGAGATGGTGTGACATCCGGGCTCAATGACACTTCCTCAAGGCGAGCCGAGCTTCCTTTCTCCAGCACGTCAGTGAGGGAAGCTACCTCATTTTGTCATGCCCACTGACTTAGCCACCAAATCTGAAATATGGGCCTGACCAGACAGGGAAGATCCCGGGTTATCCACCTGATTATGCATTTTCTTTCATAAGAACATAAGACATGCCATACTGGGTCAGACCAAGGTCCATCAAGCCCAGTATCCTGTTTCCAACAGGGGCCAATCCAGGTCACACGTATCTAGCAGTTTCCCCAGAAGACAAAGGTTCCACAATGCTTATACTGGGACAAGCAGTCGATTTCCCAGGTCCACTTTATATCTTTTATTTAACAATTTTCTTCCCTGAATACAAAACTAAAAGAAGAAACAAAATCCAGGTAATCCATTGGTCATTCAAGAAAAAGATACAAAAGAAAAATTGATACATATCAAGGAGAGATATACAACATAACAAGAAAATTCAGAATAAAGCTTATTAGAAATTAGGAGTTTTACAACCCCACATAAGGGAGAAAACAAAACAATTCCTCAATCCTACTTCTCAGCCATTTCCTTCGAAGTCAGAAATTTTTGTGAATGTAACACATCAGTATAAACATAATTTTGCCCCTGGAAAACAACCAGGCAGTGACAAGGAAACCTTAGAAAAAAGGATGCACCTAAAGCAACAACTCTATTCCTGAGCTCCAGAAATTGTTTACGTCTAAGTTGTGTAGCTCGGCCAACATTTGGGAATACTTGGAGCTTAAAACCACAGAACAAGGCATCTCTGTGCTTAAAGTAAGCCCTAAGCCCTAAGCAACGCTTGGCTATGACATCTGCTGAATCCTCCAAAAAGGCGGTTAAATCCTGAGCGACAGACTTAGGAGAAGAAGCAGAAGCCCCCTCTTCGGAGAGCGCCGCTGTACCGCCAGAGGAAAATGAATATACTTGGACTACATCTAATACACCTTTCAACTGTAAGATCTCAGAGAAATATTTCTGGAGCAAAATTTCCAAAAAAAGTAAATGAGTAGAGGGAAAATTAAGAAACCGCAAATTTCTAGCCCTATGTTGATTCTCCAATAACTCTACCCGGTAGGAAACTGCGGAAATATCCTTAAGTAAAGGAAAAATAGTATTAGAATCAGTTGAAAAATGAGAATCAGCGCGGGCAGAAATTTGAGCTAAAGAATTTACCTGCTTATCAATATCTTTAAATTTATCAACAACATCATTCGTAAAAGAACATAGAGAAGAAGCAGTAGATGATAACCGTTTATCAATTTGCTGAAGTGCAGTCCAAATATCCCCTAGAGTTACCTCTCAAGCAGGAAGAGGAACAATCAGGTCAAAAAAGGCCGGACAAACAGGTCTCAAAGGTAAAGCCACAGGGGCTAAAGGAGCTTCAAGGAGAGTAGAGGAAGAAAGTGGTTGAGGGAAAGGAGGAGGTAGCCGGAACTCAGGGCTTAAAGAAGCTCCGTCCGGCGATAATTTGGCAGGCTGCAGCGATGCTACATGCCTATCCATAGGGCCAACAACTTTACCTCCTTGGGCCCCGTCCCCAGACCCAGATTTCACCATCAACTTTCCTTTCCGCTTCCCCATGGACAGACAGTTGTAGAATCAAATGCTCACGAGAGCTTCTCATGAGCGCCGAAGGAGCACAAAAGGAGCGTGTCTTACCCCTTGTGACACACCCCTTAGGACGCGACCCCGCAGGCCGCGACTCGCCGGCCGCGAGTAGCTCCCACAGGCCTTTATGGGGATCGAGGGGGGCTCCTCCGAGGCAGGAATCCACCGGAGTGCCTGCAGCCGTGTTACCAGATCTCCTCTCCCTCCTGCAGTCCTGCTCCGCGGGGATGAAAAAATGCGGCTACTCCAAGGTACAGCTGTTCTCTCTCAGCCACAGTTCTGCTCCCACAGGCCTTTATGGGGATCGAGGGGGGGTCCTCCAAGGCAGGAATCCACCGGAGTGCCTGCAGCCGTGTTACCAGATCTCCTCTCCCTCCTGCAGTCCTGCTCCGCGGGGATGAAAAAACGCGGCTACTCCCAGGTACAGCTGTTCTCTCTCCCCAGGTCCACTTTAATAATGGTTTATGGATCTTTCCTCCAGGAACTTGTCCAAACCTTTTATAAACCCAGCTACACTATCAGCCTTTACTATATCTTCCAGTAATGGATTCCAGAGTTTGATTATGTTCTGAGTGAAAAAATATTTTCTCTGATTAGTCTTATATGGGTTACACTGTAGCTTCATTGAATGTACCCTAGTCTTTCTACATTTGATTGGGTAAACAATTGAGCTACATTTACCCGTTCCACTCCATTCATTAATTTATAGACCTCTATCTTATTTCTCCTCAGCCATCTCTTTTCCAGGTTGAAGACCCCTAACCTTTTTAGCCTCTCCTCATAGGGGTAGCCTTTCATCCCCTTTACCATTTTGGTGGTTCTTCTCTATACCTTTTCTAATACTGTTATATCCTTTTTAAGATACGGCAACCAGAATTGCATACAATATTCAAGGTGCGGTCACACCATGGAACAATACAGAGACATAGGGGCTTGTTTACAAAACCGCAGTAGTGGTTCGCGATCATTATCGGAGTCGCAGCCCGATCGCGAACCGCTACTGCGGCTTTGTAAACAAGCCCCATATTCTTTGTTTTATTCTCCATTCCTTTCTTTATGATTCTTAGCATTCTATTTGCTTTCTTGGCCGCCATTGCATACTGGGCAGAGGGTTTCAATGTGTTATCCATGATGACACCTAATTTTTTTTCTTAGGTGGAGATTCCTAATGTGGAACCTTGCATCATGTAACTTTAGTTTGGGTTGTTCTTTCTTAGGTGCATCTGCTATTTGAACATCCAGTCTTTCAATTTATTAAGGTTCTCTTGCAATTTTTCACAATCCTTTTGTTTTTTAACTATTTTGAATAATTTAGTATCATCTGCAAATTTGATTACCTCACTCAGGGCTTTCTGAAATCCAGATACACTATATCAACCATCTCACCTTTGTCTACCTGTTTATTTACACCTTCAAAAAATAGAACAGATTAGTAAGACAAGTCCTTCCATATCTAAAGCCATGTTGGCTGTCTCCCATTAAACTATGACTATCTACATGTTCAGAAATTTTGTCTTAATAATTGTTTCTACCATTTTTCCCCAGTACTGAAGTCAGGCTCACTGGTCTGTAGTATCCCAGATCACCCCTGGAACCCTTTTTAAAAATTGGCAATACATTGGCCATTCTCCAATCTTCAGGTCTTAATGATGATTTTAATGATAGTTCATAGATTAGTAATAGGTCTGCAATCTCATATTTCAGTTATTTCAACATCCTTGGATGTATACCATCTGATCCAGGTGATTTGCTACTCTTCATTTTATCAAATAGTTGTAATACATCTTCCAGGTTTTATTATATTTCTTTCAATTCTTCTGCCTCATCAGCATTAAATACCATGCCAGGCTGGGTAATTTCCCTACATCTTCTTCAGTAAAGACTGAAACAAAGAATTCATTCAGTCTCTCCACTATAGCCTTGTTCCCTCTTAGTGCCCCTTTTACCCCTCTATCTTCCAGTGGTCCAACTGTCTCTTTCACAGGTTTTTTTTGCTACAAATGTACTTGAAAACGTTTTTATTAGGAATTTTTGCTTCCACAGCAAGGTTTTTTTTTTCAAATTCTCTCTTTGTCATCCTTATCAATGCCTTGCATCTAACTTGCCAGTGCTTATGTTTCCAGTTTTTGTCATTTGGCTCCTTTTTCCATTTCCTGAAAGATGCTTTTTTGGCCACAACAGCCTCTCTGATCTCGCCTATAAACCATACTGGCAGTTTTTTGGACTTCCTTCCACTTTTCTTAAAGCATAGAATACTGCTGGTCTGGGCTTCCACGATAGTATTTTTAAAAAACATTCATGCTTAATGTAAATTTTTAACCTTTGTAACTACTTCTTTTAGTTTTTTCTTAACTGTTTTCCTTATTTTATCATAGTCTCCCTTTTGAAAGTTAAAAGATAGGACTGTGGATTTCCTTACCCTCCCTCCTCCATTTAATAAATCATATGCGATCATACTATGAACATTATTGCCAAGTGGCCCCAACACCTTTATCTCTTGCACCAGATCTTGTGTTCCACTAAGGACTAGGTCCAAGATGGCTTCCCCTCTTGTCAATTCATGAACCAGCTTCTCCAAGAAGCAGACATTTATTCAATCTAGAAACCTTATCTCCCTAGCATGTCCTGCCGTGACACTGACCCAGTAGATACTGGGGTAATTAAAATCACCAATATTATTACTGTGCTGTAAATATTAACTTCCCTGATTTCTTTGAGCATTTCATCATCCATTTGTTCATTCTGGCCAGTCGGTCGATAGTACACCCCCACTGCCATCACCTTCCCCTTTTTATATGGAATTTTAATCTATAGAGATTCTACAGGGTATTTTGTTTCATGCAAAACTTTAATCCTATGTGACTCAATGCCCTCTTTTCTGGCCTTTCAACACAAGAGCAGAAAAGAACAAGGAAGAGAAGTGGTTTGAAGAACAGCCTGTTAACACATCCTGGCCCATCGCCATCGTGGATTCCTACTTACAATTAAAAAAAAAAACAACAACAAAAAGAAAATATTTTCTTTTATTAAGGCCATAGAAATATTCAGCTCTTCAATTTCTGATGGAGTTTGATCTCCGGGTCAGTGCTAGAGGCAGCACAGTGGAAAGTTGTGTTTTACCTTGTGCCAGGTTCTTCATTATTCATTGTTTAAAACACGGAAAGAAGCACATTTATTATAAAAGTCATTTTGATGATCGGAGATCCATATTGTTACTACCATGGAGCTGGATGGCTCGCAAGTTCAAATTCATCATCCTTCAACCACCCTCCCCCTAGAAGACAAGAATTTTCAGCATATAGGGGTCCTTTTATAAAAGATGTGCACTTTCTATGTGATCAGTAGAAACAGTAATGTATGGTAAGTGCAACCATCATGCACTAGCTGTTGGGAGGGTGCTCAACAAGTTCCCAGCAGTTAGAGGATGATCAAGCATCAGAATACCTACACCATTAACGTGAGGGCAACTAACAATGTGCACTCACATTAATTGCCACTTTGCTGGTGAGTGCACAGCAGTTGCCCTTGCGCTACTGCCAAGGTGCTTTCTACACCCCACACTCTGCCCCTAACCTGCTCACTTTCCTCTCTAGTTCATGATGGGTGCTTAATGTGCCTTTTAGTGGTCAGTACCTGCTATGCATATGCTCTCAGCTGACAGTTACCGCTCACTAAAGCATGTGTTAACCAGTTAGCTTCCTTTAGTAAAAGGGCTCCATAGAATCACTGATTTAAAATAAAATACATAAGCAAAAAGTATTTTTCTCCTAATGATTGCATTTAAATGTTTCCCTAGCCAGAGTCATCAAGGATGGTTGATGTAGCTATTAAAGGGATTTGGATAAAGGATTAGTTTATCACAATCCTGTCACAAAGCTATGTAATCTTCATTTTGAGTAATCATGGTTTCTTGTGCCTCAAGCTGTTTTTCTTTTCTGTCTTCCCAAGGAACTTGGATAACTTAGAGGCAGGCTGCGTAGTCTTTTAAATTAGTTCATTATGGGGGATGTAATGTAAAACATTTGCAGTTTATTGTATTCTTTAAAAAAAAAAACAGAGCTCATGTGATCATGGTCCCTTTCCGCCAGCCTAGCAAAAGATCTGATTCAGCACTAGTAAATAGATCAAAAATATTTCAAAGTGAAAGCACATTTTCAACTGTCAGAATGCTCAAGCGAAAATTTCATGGCACTATTTTTGTAAAATGATATGTAACAAAATCATCTTTGTATGTCAGTTGCAAAAATGTGTATTCTACATTTACTATACATTAATATGTGGCAATATATAATAAAGTAGCAAGGTCATATTCTGCCTGGAAGCTCTCAAAGGGGTGTTGGTGTTCATTTTTAAAAGCTAATTCTTAAAGGGCTTTTCGTGTTTATTTTTAAAAGCTAATGGAGTCATTACGAGCAGCGTTTAGTGGGGATACGCAAACCGTATCCATAGTAACATAGTAACATACTATATGACGGCAGATAAAGACCAGTATGGTCTATCTAGTCTGCCCAGCAAGGAGGCAAGAGTAGGTGCACCTGCCACTCCGTGCAGGTCACTCCTCCCCATGCCTTTGTTTAGGGGTGTACCCACCGCTCCATTTAAGTCACCCCTATCTGTTTATTTTGATTTTCTCCTGTTGCTATAAAGGGATCCACTGTGTCTGTCCCATGCCATTTTGAATTCTGTCACTGTACTTGCCACCACCACTTCCATCAGGAGGGCATTCCAAGCATCTACCATCCTTTCAGTGAAAAAGTATTTCCTGACATTTGACTTTGAGTTCACCTCTTTGCAGCTTTATGTTATGCCCTCTAGTTTTACAGCTTCCCCATCTTTGGAAAAGGTTTGTTTGTTCATTAATACTCTAAAGTATTTAAAGGTGTGAATCATATCTCCCCTGTCCCTCCTCTCCTCCAGAGTGTACATATTTAGGTCTTCAAGTATCTTCTCATAAGTCTTCTGACACAGGATCCAAATCATTTTGTCTGCCTTCCTCTGAACCATTTCCAATTTTTTATATCCTTTGCAAGATATGGTCTCCAAAATTGAACACAATATTCCAAGTGAGGCCTCACCAGCGACTTCTAGAGTGACATTAGTACCTCTTCTTTCTGCTGGTAATTCCTCTTTGTATGCAACCCAACATCCTTCTGGCTTTTGCCACTGCCTTGTCACACTGTTTCGCCACCTTTAGAGCCTCAAAAACAGTCACTTTGAGGTTCTTCTCCTGGTCCATGCAAACCAACCTCTTCCCCCTATTGCATACAATTCTCTTGGATTTCTGCTTCCCAAGTACAGTACATGACACTGCAGTTCTTCACATTAAATTTTAACTGGCAAGCATTAGACCATTCTTCCAGCTTTTGTAGATCTTTCCTCATGTTATCTACTCCCTCAGGGGAGTCCACTCTGTTGCAAATTTTCATGTCATCTGCAAAAAGACAGATTTTTCCATTCAGTCCTTCAGCAATATCACTCACAAATACATTGAACAGTACCAGTCCCAGGAACGAACCCTGAAGCACACCGCTAATCACCTTCCTTTCATCCGAGTGAGTTCCATTTACCATCACCTTCTGTTGTCTGTCAGTCAACCAATTTATGATCCAGCTCACCACCTTGGGACCCATTCTGAGGCTGTTCAGTTTATTGATAAGCCTCCTATGAGGAACAATATTGAAGGCTTTGCTGAAATCTAGGTAGATCACATCCATTGCATGCCCTTGATCTAGTTCTCTGGTCACCCAATCAAAGAACTCAATCACTGTAATGAAATACAATGCAGTGAATGCTTAATTTCAATTCATCTATGAAGAAAGCCCATTAACACAACTATAATTCATGTATATGCCCCAACAATAGCTGCAGAAGAGGAAGATGTTGATGAGTTCTGTGAACAAGTACATGCTGAAATTGACAGAACATGCAAACAGGATATCCTAATAGTCATGGGTGACTGGAACTCAAAAGTTGGTAACAAAGAAGAAGGCAAAGTGGTTGGAAAATATGGATTTGGCAACAAAAATGAAGCTGGAGAAAGACTGATAGAATTCAGCAAGACCAATGATCTATTCTTCTCAAACACCTTCTTCCAGCAACACAAGCGCCGACTGTACATGTGGACTTCACTCAATGGATTGTACAGAAATCAAATTGACTATATCTGTGGAAGACAACAATAGAAAAGCTCAGTAACATCAACAAAGACAAAACCTGGAGCTGACTGTGGTACAGATCACCAAGTACTAGTATGCAAACTCAAGCTAAAGTTGAAAAAGAGCAGGCCACTCATGAATGTAGCAAAATATAACCTTGAGAATATACCACTTGAATTTAAAGACTGCTTGCAAAATCAATTTGTTGCTTTAGATACAAATGACAGATCTCCAGAAGAGTTATGGGATGACATCAAGAAAGTTGTGTTGGAATAAAGTGAGAAGTCTCTACATAAGGTAAAAAAGCAAAAATGGCCAAAATGGATGACTGAAGAAATTCTGAAAATTGCCCAGAAACACAGAGAAGCTAAAGCCAGAGGAGAAAGAGAGGCAATCACAGAATTCAAGAGAGATTTCCAATGTGTAGCAAGACAAGACAAGGAGAAGTACTACAATGACACATGCAAGGAAATAGAATCAGAAACTATTAGAGTAAGAACAAGATTGGCTTTTCTAAAGCTATGAGATTTAAAGAAAAAATTCCAACCTCGATGTGGAATGCTACAAGATGCTCAAGGATCCATGTTGAATGATGCTGAGACGATCAAAAAAAGATGGAAGGAATATACCTACTCATTATTCCACAAAGATCAAGTGGACCAACAGCCGTTTCAACCTGTATCTGATGATCAGGAACCATTGGTGATGAAAGAAGAAGTCAAAGCAGCATTGAAAGCCTTATCAATGCACCAGGCATTGATGGCATTCCCATTGAAGTATTATAGCAATTGGATGAAGCTGTTATCATTCTTACAAGGCTCTGTCAGGAAATTCGGAAGACAAATTCATGGCCAACTGACTGGAAAAGATCTATGTTTATACCAATACTGAAGAAAGGTGATCCGACTGACTGTGGAAATTATCGCACGATCGCTTTGATCCCACATGCCAGCAAGATTCTACTCAAGATCATTCAGCAGAGACTACAAGCATACCTGGAATGAGAACTGCCTGAAGTGCAATCAGGGTTCAGGAAAGGGTGAGGAATGAGAGAGAGCATCGCGGATGTGAGATGGATCCTTGAAAAGACAAAAGAATATCAAAAGGATTTCCATAGTCAAAAGCCTTGCTGTAGTCAATAAAACCATCAATTGTTTTTAAGTAGGTTTATTTTGTTCTTATGCGAGGGGCTTTTCTCTTGTTGATGCGTTCACTCATACAGCGATATTGGGAGCCCATTGACACATTCCAGTTGATGGTTTTTCAATGTATATGATTTCTGCACCATTTTTATAATGTTGACACATGAATCTCATGTCAAGGATAACTTCTCTAGATAATCTTTATGATGGCAAACAGTACACATAAGAGGCTATCCCTTAAAGCTAGATTTATTTCCGGACATTCTTAGTATGACTCCCACTTGTTTCCTCAGAACTAATTTACAGACATATTTCATGATTGTCCAGTATGAGGGTATGTTCCGATTGGTGGAGACCCCTGACAACAATAATCATTAATATATTTATATCTTTAGATGTCATGATTTGCTATTACAAATATTTTTTTAATTGCTCATATTAGGTAAGTAATCACCTTGTTCTCACATGTTAGTTGTTTTTACATTTGGATGTGGTATGTCTTATTTTTGATGTATTTTTTATCCCACACTTTGATTAGGCTTTACACTTGTCAAATTTTACCATTCGGTGAGACTTTTTGCCATGTTTGGTCAATGTGAATTATGAGATAATCTATAATAACTATATGTTTTATTGTTTACATTTTTATTTTTAAGGTTTCAGCAAAATATATTGTATTATTAGGTATGTTATTACCCTATTTATGATTATTCGTTTATAATTACACTGATCAACATTGAAATCAATACTGACTTTAAAAGGCCCTAATCTGTAGTATCTTGGTGAGCTGAACACAAATATAACATTAAAAAATGTTATTGGCTCTCGTTTTGAAGATATTACATGTAATTCATTTTTGACGTTTCACCGTGTAAATTTATCCAGTAGGACATCAACATCATCCCAAATAAGCCTTGAATGATGTAATATTGCATCACATTGCATAATACCAGTATGCACACATCATCCAGAGTTGATTGCATCATTTTCTGATGCAATGCAATACTACTGCCAGACGGCTGCTGAAGCCATCTGACGTCAGCAGCGTACTATATGCAGTCGGAAAGGTTGACCATTTAAAATATTTCAGACTGTGTACGAGACAGTTTAAGCTACTGTTACATGTAACTTTTATTAATCATATAGCCATTTAGGTACAATACAGAACAGTAATGCCGCGAAAGTGCGTTAATACCGTTGACAATTTCTGCTACATTTGTGGGGAAGTGTCATTTGCCAACCAGAAGAAAAGTATCTTGTCTCAACTGAAGAAGGCATATCATCTTTACTTTGGATGCAAGATTGATGACCAAGACAAGCCTTGGGCCCCGCATATATGCTGTGCTACATGTACAACACAGCTTTCACAGTGGTTGAATTGCAAAAGACCATCAATGCCATTTGCAGTCCCCATGGTGTGGAGAGAGCCAAGCAACCACATAAATGACTGTTACTTCTACTTGGTTCCTCCTCTTTCCAGTGGAATAACGAAGCAAAAGAAGTCGAGCATAGTCTACCCAAACATTCCGTCTGCATTGAGACCAGTTCGACATGGTGAGGGACTTCCTATTCCAGAACCTCCATCAGAATATTATCTTGATTCATCTGATGAGGACAAGGGTGAGCCGACCTGTTCTTCTCCTGGTCTGTCAGCATGCAGTGACCCAGATTTTCACTGGGATGCATATCAACTCCACACAGAATAACACAGGAAGAACTAAATGACCTGGTTCGTGATTTGGACTTATCCAAGAACAAGGCAGAATTGCTAGGATCAAGACTCCAACAATGGAATCTTCTAGAAGAAGATGTCAACATTACTTCATATCGAAGGCGCCACCAGCAGTTGGAGCCTTTCTTCAGAAAGGAAAGTAATCTGGTATTCTGTTCTGATATTGAAAGCCTCATGAATGCCTTAAAAATCACTCATGACCCACAAGACTGGAGACTATTTATAGACTCTTCGAAACAGAGTCTGAAGGCTGTGCTTTTGAACAATAGAAACCGTCTTCCATCTATTCCAGTAGCGCATGCTGTCAACATGAAAGAGACATATGATAACTTTAAGCATCTACTAACTTCCATTAACTATAACAAGTACAGCTGGCACCTCTGTGGTGACTTGAAGGTAGTTGCCCTTTTAATGGGACTGGAGCAGGGATATATAAAATACATGTGTTTCTTATGTGAGTGGGATAGCCGAGCAAGGGATTGGCACTACTTGTGGAAGGAATGGAATCACAGACAAAATGTAACAGTTGGAGAGAACAATATCCAGCACCCAACTCTGGTTGAGGCTCAGAAAATCCTGCTACCACCCCTTCACATCAAACTAGGTTTGATGAAAAACCTTGTGAAAGCCATGGACCACACTTCGCCAGCTTTCCGATAACTGCATGAAAAAGTCCCTCGACTCAGCGAAGCAAAGATTAAAGAGGGAGTTTTTGTGGGTCCTCAGATTCAAGAGCTCTTCAAAGATAACCGGTTCAAAAACTTGCTGCAGGGTGATGCGAAACAAGCATGGAATACATTTTGCCTAGTGTCAACAAACTTTCTCGGGAATGTTAGGGCAGAAAACTACAAGGAACTAGTAGAAGACATGCTGATGCAGAATCAGAAACTTGGCTGCAATATGTCTCTAAAGATCCATTTCCTTGATTCCCATCTCGATTTCTTTGCTGACAACTGTGGTATGGTTAGTGATGAACAGGGTGAACATTTTCACCAGGATATCGCAACGATGGAGCAAAGATACCAGGGAAAATGGTCCACTACAATGCTGGCTGACTACTGCTGGACACTCCCCAGAGAAGCTCCCAAACAGCTGTATAAGAGACAGGTGAAAAAATCTAAGAAGTAGTCTATGACTTGGTTTTTTACAGGTATTAACCAAAGGCCTATTATATTTACTATTGACATGCATTTCATGATGTAAACATTAATTCTTGTAGATTACAAAAAAACTAGAGGCAGCTTTGCAATTTCACTGTCATATTCGTGTTCAGCATATACAAATTGATAAGAAATGACTATTTTTATTTCAGTAACATGACTTTTGTAAAACTTTGTTGACCAGTGTTATTTATTGTTTATTTATCTATTAATGGGCCTGTGGGTTTTGTATAGTATTAATGATATATTTTAGTTTTATATGTTTTTAATTGTTTTTATTATTTATTGTAATAAAAGGCCTGAAGAAGGCCCCCAAGCTGAAACACGTGTCAGGTTGCCCTCCTAGTTTCTAATAAACATCCTTCCATGGTTTATCCTTGTCCTGCCTCCTTTGTTCCTGGTTATGTTGCAGAAAGAGTGTCCCTCTTGCTCTTCAGGTTCCCAAAACGGTATATGGGTCCTCTTTAATAATGGTTTATGGACCTTTCCTCCAGGAACTTGTCTAAATCGGGGGCCTTCCCTTGAAAGGTGGAACAGCGTGAGAGCATTGCCGGGAGAGTCGGGGAGACAGCGTGCAATACTTTCTCTTATGAATCTTAAATGGCTTACTTTGTAGCTTCATTGCGTGTTTCCTAGTCTTTCTACATTTTGATGGCATAAACAATCAACAATCAATCTGCATTTACCCATTCCACTGTATTCATTATATTCAAATTTGTTTATTGAATCTGAAATTAGCATGTAACATCTTATTGATAACATATACATTTACATAATTGCACAAAATCCACATCTACAGTTTAACTGAACAATTTCCATAGTTACACACAAACATGCTCATGTATTGGTCCACCCACTCTTTGCTTGATTAACTCCATCAGCCTCTCAGTTTATATAAATATTTAATTGTCTAAGTTCTTTTCGCTGATTTCCATAACCGGCTTTTCTCAGGTAAGTGGGTATTTGCCTACGTACCATTTTTTTCCTTTTATTATTAACTATTATTATTCTTCCCCTTCCTGCACCCCCTTCCTCCCTTCTCCCCCATTCCCATCTTCCCCTTACTATACCTTCTTAGGATATAATGACAACACTGATCTCTCTACTATAATGATTTGTTTTACTCTGAGATCCAAGA
This sequence comes from Ichthyophis bannanicus, assembly GCA_033557465.1. Classification (NCBI taxonomy): domain Eukaryota; kingdom Metazoa; phylum Chordata; class Amphibia; order Gymnophiona; family Ichthyophiidae; genus Ichthyophis; species Ichthyophis bannanicus. The sequence goes on from CM066035.1 coordinate 27,077,090, forward strand.
GACAGTAGGTTCAGTAGATCTTCCTCATTCCCCATTATTTCCCATTTTGTTTTTCCATGTGTCCAGTGGGCATTGATTTAGTATTTGGCTTCTTAATTTAGGTGTCAACATTTGGATATAAGGTTCCCATATATTCAAGAAGCACATCCATGCTTGATTTGAGCCCTTTGTTTCCATGGTCCCACTGTTGGTCCTTCCAGATTCAGCCAAGCACCCAGTATACATTTACGTGCCAGCATCATAGCCACACGTATCCATTTTATCGTCTCTTTTCTCCATACCAATCGATCTCCTTGTGTCCATTCCAAATCTAGAATCGCTACTCGAGGATTCACTGCCACTTCGGACCCCAATGTCCTACTTATTTGGTTGCTTACTTGTGTCCAAAACTTCCCAATCACTGGGCACGTCCAAAACATATGACCCAAGGTTGCTTTAGATTCCCCACACCATGGACAGCTCAAAGTGCTTGCTATTCCAGCTCTATATGCTCTGTTGGGCGCATAATGCAATCTTCGTATTATTCGAAACTGCATCTCCCGCAGATAACATTTGTGGTCGATCCAGGGATCTTACACAGTACTGCCAACAGCTCCCCCCCTTTCAATGGTATCTTCAGATCTATTTTCCCATTGTTCTGCCAGCCTGGACAGGTTTTGTATTGAATCCAAGGCCCGCAGACCTTTCCGTATATGTGCCACTCTGACTTTCCCCTCCCCTCCCGCCATCAACAATTCTTCCATGTGTGTCAATATGTTGTTGTTGTTGTTGTTAAGTGCCATCGGAGTCAGAGTCGATAGCTATCCTAAATTGTGTTCGGTCTTGAGTCAGGCGACTCATTGTTGACAGACTGGTACCCGTAGCTGCTGTTATTGTATCGATCCATCTCATTGCTGGCCTTCCTCTTTTGCGTTGACCTTCTATCTTGCCAAGCATGATGTCTTTCTCTAATGATCTCTCTCTTCACATGATGTGTCCAAAGTATGAAAGTCGAAGTCTTGTCATCTGAGCTTCTAAAGAAAGCTTAGGTTTGATCTCCTCTAGTACCGACTGGTTTGTTCTTCGGGCAGTCCATGGTATACACAGTATTCGCTGCCAGCACCATAATTCAAAGACATCAATTTTCTTTCTGTCTATCTTTTTCACTGTCCAACTTTCACATCCATATAATGTTATTGAAAATACCATGGCTTGAACAAGTCAAATCTTTGTATGGAGAGAGAAATCTCTGCTCTTGAGAATCTTATCTAGGTCTTTCATAGCCATTCTGCCAAGAGCAATGTGTCGTCTGATTTCTTGACTGCTTGTTGCTTCTTTATTGATAGTTGATCCAAGTAGGTTAAAGTTGTTCACAATTTCAATTTCTTCTCCTTCAATGATGAACCTATTGATTATGCCAGTTGTCATGATCTTTGTCTTCTTTACATTAAGGTGCAGGCCCATTTTGAGACTATGTTCTTTGATTGTGAGAAGCAAATGTTTCAGATCATCTTCACTTTCATCCAGTAATGTGGTATCATCAGCATAGCGAAAGTTGTTGATGAGTCTTCCAGCAATCTTCACACCTCTGTTGCCTTCATACAATCCTGCTTCTCTGATGATTTGTTCTGCATATAAATTAAAAAGGTAGGGGGAAAGTATACAGCCTTGTCTTACACCTTTGTTTATTTTAAACCATTCTGTTTCTCCTTGTTCCGTTCGAACTGTTGCTTCTTGATCAATGTACAGATTGTGCAAGAGTACGATTAGGTGTTCTGGTATACCCATGCTTCTTAATGTGGCCCAGAGTTTCTCATGGTTTACACAGTCAAAAGCCTTGCTATAGTTGATAAAGCACAAATAGATATCCTTTTGGTATTCTTTAGTCTTTTCAAGGATCCATCTCACATAAGCAATGATGACTCTCGTTCCTCACCCTTTCCTGAACCCTGCTTGCACTTCAGGGAGTTCTTATTCCAGGTATGGTTGTAGTCTCTTTTGAATAATCTTCAGTAGAATCTTTCTGGCATATGGGATCAGAGTGATTGTGCGATAATTGCCACAGTCATTTGGATCACCTTTCTTTAGTATTGGTATAAACACAGATCTTTTCCAGTCTGTTGGCCATGATGATGTCTTCCATATTTCTTGGCAGAGCCTTGTAAGTACGGTAACAGCTGCATCAGAATGCTGTAATACTTCTATGGGAATGCTATCAATGCCTGGTGCTTTGTTCTTTGATAAGGCTTTCAGTGCTGCTTCAACTTCTTCTTTCATCACCAATGGTTCCCGATCATAAGGTACAGATTGAAACGGCTGTTGGTCCACTTGAGCTTTATCATATAAAAACTCTGTATATTCCTTCCACCTTTTCTTGATCTTCTCAGCATCATTCAACATAGAACCTTGAGCATCTTGTAACATTCCAATTCAAGGCTGGAACTTTTTCTTTAACTCTCGTAGCTTTAGGAAAGCCGATCTTGTTCTTCCTCTAATAGTTTCTGCTTCTATTTCCTTGCATGCGTCGTTGTAGTACTTTTCCTTGTCCTGTCTTGCTGCATGTTGGAAATCTCTGTTGAGTTCTGTTATTGTCTTTCTTTCTCCACTGGCTTTAGCTTCTCTGCATTTCTGGGCAATTTTCAGAGTTTCTTCCGTCATCCATTTTGGCCATTTTTGCTTTTTCACCTTTTGTAGAGACTTCTCGCTTTCTTCTAACACAACCTTCTTGATGTCATTCCATAACTCTTCTGGAGCTCTGTCATTTGTATCTAAAGCAGCAAATCAATTTTGTAGGCAGTCTTTAAATTCCAGTGGTATATTCTCAAGGTCATATTTTGCTGCATTCATGAGTGGTTTGCTCTTTTTCAACTTTAGCTTGAGTTTGCATACTAGTAGTTGATGATCTGTACCACAGTGAGCTCCAGGTTTTGTCTTTGTTGATGTTATAGAACTTTTCCATCGTTGACTTCCACAGATGTAGCCAATTTGATTTTTATAAAATCCATTGGGTGAAGTCCATGTGTACAGTCGCCGCTTGTGTTGCTGGAAGAAGGTGTTTGAGATGAATAGATCGTTGATCTTGCAGAATTCTATCAGTCTTTCTCCAGCTTCATTTCTGTTGCCAAGTCCATATTTTCCAAGTACTTTGCCTTCTTCTTTGTTGCCAACTTTTGCGTTCCAGCCACCCATGACTATCAGGATATCCTGTTTGCATGTTCTGTCAATTTCAGCTTGTACTTGTTCATAGAGCTCTTCAATTTCATTCTCTTCTGCAGCTGTTGTTGGGGTATATACTTGAATTATAGTTGTGTTGATAGGCATTCCTCGTAGACGAATACAGATTAAATGTTCGCTGACTGCATTGTATTTCATTACAGTTCTTGCAAGTTTCTTCTTTATTATAAATGCAACACCATTTCTTCTTTGTCTTTCATTTACAGCATAGTAGACCATGTGATCATCTGATGCAAAGTGCCCGATGCCAGTCCATTTCAGTTCTCTGACACCCAACAGATCAAGTTGTACACGTTCCATTTCATTCTTGACCACCTCCAACTTCCCTTGGTTCATGCTTCGTACGTTCCATGTTCCAATGTGTAAATCATCTTTACAGCTTCTGACTCTCATTTCATGCGCAGCTACATCAGCAGTCAGACGTCCCGAGGGCTTTGATCCAACCACATCATAAATGTTGGCTTTACTCAGAAAAGTCTTCAGCTCTTCCCCAGTAGCTAGTTGAGTGCCTTCCGACCTGGGGGTCTCATCTTCCAGCACTATAGCACAATTTCTTTTGTTGTAACTATCCATTGGGTTTTCATGGCAAGATACAGAAGTAGATTGCCGGGCCTTTCTTCCGTGCACTTTAAGTTTGGTGTTGTTGCCGTTGTCACAGAAATGTGATCCTCCGCCGTCAACACTATCCCATTCTGCTGCTGCCCAGATGGGTGGTTTGTCTTGGTCTGGCACCTCAGCTGAGACCTTCCATCTTGGGAGACCCTGCCAGTAGTTAAACTACCGATAGTTTACCTCTCAGCATCACTGATGCACACAAGCCCTCACAGCACAACAAGCTGCAAACCAAGTGAGGGTGTGTCAATATATGGTGCTTTATATATTGATGTGGTAGCGTATGAACATAACTGTCAGAGTGGCACATATACGGAAAGGTCTGCGGGCCTTGGATTCAATACAAAACCTGTCCGGGCTGGCAGAACAAAGGGAACTAGATCTGAAGATACCGTTGAAAAGGGAGGAGTGGCTCAGTGGTTGGGACTGGTTACCTCAGGCCAGAAGGCCAGGGGTTCAATTCCCGCATGGGGACAAGCAACTTCAGGCCGGAGGGACTGGGGTCTCTAGTCCCATGGCCACTCCTTGTGGCCTTGGGCAAGCCTCTTAACCCTTCATTGCCTCAGGTGCACTTAGATTGTGAGCCCTTCGGGGACAAGGGAATAAAAAGTACCTGTTAGTATACATGTAAACCACACTGATTCTAAAGAGCGCGGTATAAAAAAAAAAAACCTGCTCACTTGCAAATATGGAAAATAGTCATTTCTGGAGAGATTAAATCATTCTTGTAATACACTGAATGGTTGCATCATTCCCTCTTCTGTCACCACCTTTTCTATTCCTTCCAACCCTTTCTCTTGCCACCTCCTATATGTTGATCCTCCCATTCCTGGCTGAAAATTTGGGCTCCCCCTCAATGGTAGGAATGGTGTAATCTCAGGTAACCATCTTAATTTGGTGCACAAGGCCCGCCATCCTCTATGCATCGAGACTGTTAGTATGTCCTTTGGTACTTGGGGTGATGCTAGATGAGCATGTAGTATATATTTAAGAAAACGTGGAGCCACCAGTGCCTTCTCGCCTTCTATAGGAGTGTAGTTCTCTGTCTCATACTACCAATCCTTTAAGTGTCGGCAGACACAGGTCAGGTTATACTCCTTTATATCAGGGAGGCCCAATTCTCCATGTTCCCATGGCTCCTTCAGGATACTAATTCTTATTCTAGCCCTCTTCTTTCTCCACAAGAATGTAGTCAATATTTTATCCATACATTTTTGTTCTTGCTGTTTTATTATTATTGGTAAGGCCTGCATTACATATAACCATTTTGGGAAAATCACCATCTTATATAATGCTACGTGGCCCGCAAGAGACAGTGGTAACTCTCTCCATCGATTTAATCTCATTTCCATATCCTTGAGGAGTGTCATCATATTGATTCCATATAATCGGTCCACTTGAGCTGTGATCCATACTCCCAGATATTTAATATGGACTTTTGCCCATCTCAGTGGGAATCTTCCTAGCCACTCTTCTTGTATCTTTGGCAACAATGGAAGTGCTTCTGATTTATCCAGATTTAGTCTTAACCCTGCAAAGTTCCCATGCATGCAGAATTCTTCCAATAACACGTCTATCTTGCTCACCGGGTCTCTTAGGCATACCAACATATCATCTGCAAAGGCTGATATCCAAAATTCTTCCTTACCCAATAAGATACCTTCCAAGTTTGGGTGTCTTTGAATCTTCTCCAACAAAGTTCCAATTGTAGCACAAACAAAAGTGGTGACAGGGGGCAACCCTGTCGGGTCCCCCTCTCTAACAGAAATTGTCTTGTTTTATGCCCATTGACCAGTATCACGCCACAGGGTTTTGTATGCAAAAGATTAATCATTTTGATAAATTCTCCATGTATTCCAAATTTGTCTAGAACCTTATACATATATTCCCATTGGACCCAGTCGAATGCTTTTTCTGCGTCAAAGCTGATGAATAGTGTTGGTTGCTGTCTTTTAACTGCTTCTTGTTGTGCCACTAACATCTTCCGAACGTTCCGTGCTATCACTCACCCTTGCACAAATTCCACCTGGGACTCATCTATCAGTTTTGGTAGTAATGGAGCCAAACATTCTGCCATTACTTTAGCCATTATCTTAATATCTACATTGAGAAGTGATATAGGCCTGTATGAGCCTGGGAGCATCTGGTCTTACCCTTGTTTAGGAAGTACTGTTATGAGAGCTTGATTGGGTTCATAGGGGAAATTTTCCCCTTGAACCAGATCCGTGAAATAGTCCATCAGGGGCACCGCCATCTTATCTGTTAATATCTGGAAAAATTCTGCTCGATATCCATCTGGACCCAGAGCCCTTCCTTTTCTCAATTTTTTAATGCATTGTTGAATTTCCATTGTAGTTATTGGCTCATTTAACTTGTCTCTCTCCATCTTTTCCACTACCAGTAACTTTATGGTTCCCAAGAACTTTTCAGCTGCAGCTTTATCACAATGCTCAGCCTTATAAAGCTCTATATAGTATTCCCTCAATATATTCTTGAGATCTTGCTGCCCTGTTTGGCATTGCCCTGTTTTACTCCTAAGAGCCTTGATCACCCTTGGCCCTCCTTCTGTCTTGACTAGTGAAGCCATCAATTTTCCTGTCTTGTTTCCATATCTGTGTAGATGGTATTGGTGATAGAACATTGACTGACATGTTCTCTGATGCAGAACATTATTTAATTCCACCTGTGTGGCCAACAAAGATGCCTTATTCTCCTCTGTGGGTTGCAAACCATGGTTACTCTGAGCTTTCCTCAAATCTCTTTCAAGTTGCAAAAGATGCACCATTTGTGCCTTCCTTCTAGATTGCACATAGCACATAATTTGTCCTCTCATAACTACTTTTGCAGTTTCACAAAAGAGGATTGGATTATCTTTATGTCTCCCATTATGTTCTTCAAAGATCACCTGTTTTTTCCTTAAGCATTTCTGGAAATCTTTATCTTCTGCAAGTTGAGTTGGGAATCTCCAATGCTGCATTCCTTCAGGCCTTCTCCATTCCACCTCCAAGCTGACCCAAGTATGGTCTGATATTACCATCGGTCTGATCTCCACTCTCTGCACCTTGCTCACCAATGGCATCGCTAGCAGATAGTAGTCCAATCGAGACCCTGATCCATGTGCTCTAGACAGGTGGGTATATGCTCTTTCCATGGGATGTAAAACTCTCCATACATCCATAAGGTCATATCCTTCACATAATCCTTTTATTCTATTTGTGCTCCTTTGATCTCCCGCCTCTCTCTTGGTCGATCTGTCCATTTTTGCATCCAATACACAGTTAAAGTCTTCTCCCAATATTACTCGCGAATAGTCCATCCCAGACAGTATCTTTTGCATTTGTTGATAAAAGTGGGGTTCATAAATGTTTGGATTGTAAATACTCCCTAATGTTACTGCGTGACCATTTACTTTCGCTCTGATAATTATATTATTTATTTATTTAACAATCATTTATATACCGCATCTTCCAGAGATCAGTTGCGGTTTACAATAAACAACAATCAACAAAGCAAGAGCTTGGTTTTACATGGAACATTTTGTAACAGTAAACAATGTATCAGCTAACAGCATATGTTAATACAAAACAAGACAAAACAAAAACAAAACAAAGCAAAAAACATTATAAACTATATACAATTACAAGTTAGTGGGCACTTTAGAATTGAATTAGAAATAGAATTGAATATAATGTCCTGCAGAATCCACCCACATATCTTTTACTTCTATGTCAATCTTCTTGTGCAACAAAATGGCCACTCCTGCTTTTTTATTGCCAGATGACATGCTGTACACCTGCCCTACCCACCATCTTTTGAGTTTGCTATGTTCCACTTCTGTTAGATGGGTCTCCTTTAGAAAAGCTATATCCACTCCTTTATCTCTGAGCAATTTCAAAAATTTTTGTCTCTTAATAGGATGCCCAATACCACAAACATTCCAAGTGATAATGCACACATTCCTATTCATCATGTGTTCTCTTATTGGATATTTCTGTACCATCTTCCTGTACTTTTATCCATAGATATAGACCCTCCTAGCCTAAGGTCTGTCCATTCAATCTTTCCTTATTTCCTTTTTTAAACCTGATGTTGCCTTCTTTTTTCCCCACTCACCACTTACATCTTTCCTCTCCCTCCCCTCTCTCTCCTTGGGGTATGTTTACTAAACTGCGGTAATGTTACATACCACGCATTATGTAACATTAATGATCGTTAGGTAACGTTAACGCGCGGTATGTAACGTTAACGCGCGTTAACGTTACTTAACGATCGTTAATGTCCCCGGCCGCGGAAAACACCGCAGAAGATGGAGAGAGGGTGGAGAGAAGGGGTCAATGGGCGGAGAGTGGGCGGGAAGAGACTCCTTTCACACTAATGCGCTGAACTGAAGGGCTGAATCCTACTGCGAATGAAAACCTGTCGTTAGATGCACATTTGCAGGAGAGAGAAAACATTTAAGTGTCAGTAATGTACAGCCTAAGCAGGGAGCCCAAGAAATGTGATAGTAGTGCTCCATTTTCAGCAACACCATAGTGCCAAATTATGAATGGCCACTATGGCGATGGTGCAAATGGGGCATAGGGGGCCGCAGGCAGGACATGTAGCATGGGCAGCTGGGGCACAGGGTGGACCAGGCAGGCGCCTAGGTGGCACATAGGAACACAGAAACTGGAAATCAGCAAGACAGCAGCTGACCAAGGCCAAACACAATCCACCTATATCTGCCTGGTTCACCCTAGCCAATAGTTGCTAGGGCACTGACCTGACATCCCCCCAGTCTTCTTGCCCCCATGTGGAATGAACATAATATTGGTAGGCAGTGATGGGGGGATGTGAGGATGTCCATGTATGCCCCCCACCCCAGGATCCGCTCCCTAGGCGGGCGCCTACCTACACAGTGGATGGCCTGGGACTGCGCACTACCAGCACCGACAGCAAACGGCCATGTCAGCTTGGCAAGGGGGTGTGTCCCCATGCTGGAAAGGGCAGTGCCACCTCCCTGCAGTGGACCTAGGCCATGCCCTGTATCAGTACGTGGTGTGCAGTGCAACATACAAAGTCTGGCTGAGGAAAAATACAGGTAGCCCCAGGGAATATTGTGCATCTGTGGCAACAGTGTGGTGCAGTACACCCAGCCAGTGTGTCCAGAAGCAGAGGGTCACAGGTTCAAGCCCCAGCTGTGGTTCCTGCAGAGCATGTCCCTATGTTTTACCCTACAATGCAGATACAACAGCAACATGTGCAAAGCCCAAAGCAGCAGCGAACAGGGGTACAAACACCCACCCACACAGGCTCCACAATCGAAAGATGCATGGAGAGTCAGGCTGTTGGACCCAGCATTGAGCTGAAGTTATCACCAGAGCACTACTACTACCCCTTGCACAGTTTAGCAATGTTGGCACTGTGATCAGGACCAGTGTGGCTGTCGGGGTTGCCAACCACCCCTATCTTTGTACAATGCTGCAATAGGAGTGAGCGTGTGTGTATGTCTGTCCATTGTTCTGTGGCTGCCCACCCTTCACTGGGCCCAAAATGTCCCACTGTTAACAGCGTTAGCCTGAATAGGTGCATAATGAGGAGCAAGGTATTCTGGGTATGGCCCGGACAGGGCAGATTGGCCAGGATGCATCTTCACAGGGTGTGGAGCAATGGCTGGGACACTGTAGTGCCTGACCACCACCTGCATGGACAGGGTGGCCACAGCATGGCATGCTGGGAGGGCACTACTCTGACCGAGCAGTGACCATGGCAGGTCTAGGTTCACACATAGCGCTCTACACTATCTGCCTCCAGTGATATATTTGTGTTCTCCAGTGCTGGGGTCCCAATCACTGAGATACCTGCTTGTTGCACATAGTTCTTCTGTGAGCATGGACTGGCTGGTGGACTGTCTGCAGTTAGATTGTGCATGGTCAGCACACCTATAAGGTACAGTCTGACTGTGCTGTCTGCTGGTGACTGGCAGACAGTGGTGGGAGGCACTTGGGGTTTTCCAGACTTAACCCCAGCATTGCTGCTGGTCTGTCACTGCCCCAGTCATAGGTATGGCTCTGGCCTACCAACCCTGGGGGAGCACCTGTTCTTTACCTACAAAAAGGGTGATGTGGGGCCCTTTGCGGTATGTATTGTATACCACTGTGATCTATAAAGGCACTACTACACACACCTCATGCAATTTTAGGAACCCCTCTGCCCTGATAACAGCTGCCCATGTCAGCCATACCCTAACATGGGGTACACACCAATCTGGCTGGTGTCTGGTCCCACAGAGCTACATGTGACTGCAGGATACAGATGGACACCAAATTACCTTTGGCTGCACTGCAAGGAACACCTGTCACACACTGGTAGTGATGGGTATGTACAGCAGGACCTATCTCTAGCACCACATGTACTGCGGACCTAGTGCTGGGCACCTATCCTATCCCTCAGGGTGAACACAGAACCTGCACAATGGCATGGTCTGTAGCTACTCTGTGCCAGTATCACGCACTGTCAGTTCGTCTTTCCAAGCTGAGGTACCGGAGAGGTGCAGACCCCATTTGGTGATCAGCTGTAGCCTGCTATTCAGCATGTGCATTGCATCATGGGTACTGGTGGGGTTACCCTATCCTGGCACTCAGAGCAGACAGTTTGTGCGGTGACCTGCAGTCCTTCTGTACCCAGACATTGCTGTGACATACACCATGGAGGTATAGCCTACTGGTTAATACAATGCCATTCTTGGCAGTGTTCATGGGTTCAGTTCCTCATTGTTCCCTCCTCTCATGCCTGTCATACTCAAATAGTGTGCATGCCTGTAGAGGTCATATTTTTGCAGATCTGTGCTTCCAGCCCATAATAGCCTTGCCACAATTGCCAACATTCCCTCAGTCCGTCTATCTGTGTCTGTCAGCTGTGTAGAGTCCTGTCTGCCAGTGCAGGCTGCCACCCCACTGCTACCCTTTCCTGCATTGCGCCTCTTCATGCTTGCCTCACCTGTGCCTGATCTGCATGGCACCACCACTCCTCTGTCTACCCATCATTGTAATTATCCACGTATTCCCATTGTCTGCCACCAACTGTTTTTCCAGTACTTTACATTGCCAACACCCTGTGCTGTGGTACAGCTGCCCCACCATGTCTGTCATCAGTACTCCTTACAAGGCTCCTTACAAGGTGCCTTACAAGGCGCCTTGTAACGCTCGTTAGTCTAAGGCGCCTTGTAAAGCACGTTAGCTGCTACAGCTTGCTGTAACGATGCAACGCCCATGCCTTTATATGGGCATCTCTACCTTTACCGCGGAACCTAACGCGAATGACATTACCGCAGTTTAGTAAACATACCCCCTTGTGTTGTCATTATTTGTAGTTTGCTATTCCCCCCTCTCCTTCTTCCCCCACTCCCCCTCCCAACCCTTATGTATTATTCCTCTACCTCCCTCCTTCAGCTCCTTCCTTGCTTCCATTAGTATAGCGTAGAAACCCCCCCCTTTTTCCCATTTCTCTCTTCTCATCTTATTTCTACTTTGTTAAGTACCATGCTCAACATTAAACAGGGATGATACTTAAAACAGACATTATTCTCTCTCTTCCTTAAAGTATATTTCCGTGTTCTCTTCACGTTTAGTCTGGGTCCCCTCCTTCCACCCTCCCTCCATTTCCTTCAGCTTCCCTCAACATAATGGATCTATTACAGTTTATACATGAGGCATTTTAAACATTCCTTCAAGACTCAGTCTAATGGTTAACACGCTTTAATACCTTCAGCATTAATATAAATCACCCACTTTTTATGCATATTTTATCCCTTATTCTTGCCTTAATCTGTCTTATACATGTCACTCATTTATCCCTTCATTTCTATCTACTTATTAACTTTACACTTTGTCAACATTTATGATTTATAATGGGTTCACTGTAATATACCACTTCCACTGTTGTTTTCGGCATGGCTTGTCTTCTTTATCCAATTGTCTTCAGTCCAACAGTTGGCTCTATCTACATACTTTTTACATATCAGTACTTATTTTTAATTTCCATTCATACAGAAGATTCATGCACCCTCTCCGTGCCTAAGATTCCTCTCCTCTCATTCCCATTTCCTGCTGTTTCTCCTCTCAATGCAAGTTTCCTTGACTCCATTGATTATACTATCTTTAATCTATTGTAATCCTTGTCATCTTCTAAATTGTAAGCCTCCATATTAACACTCTTGGGGGTCTGTTTACTAAACATTCCTAACGTGCGGGGCCGTGCTAGTGTGCCTGTGCCATATAAGGAGTGGGCGGTTCAGGCAGAAAATAGAAAAAAAACGGTAGTAAGCAACCGGATGTGTGTGCGTCGCGCTAATGTGCGGGGGTCGACATTAGCGCGTGGAAAGGCAAAGTGGCTCGCTGCTGAGTATACAAAACAACAGAGCCGTGGTACAACGGTGAAGACACTGACCAATGGTGCAGGGGCCATGGGTTCAATCCCCCAGTGTGCGCAACGACAAAGGTCAGCTGAGGCAGTAATTGTAATGATTAACATTGTTTTAGGAGGCAAATTAATTTGGAACGGCATAAGGCGGCGCACAGTTATTTTTGGGCGGCAGAAGGCGGCGCACAGTTATTTTTGGGCAGCAGAAGGCGGCGCACTGGTCCCCTTGGGCGGCAGAAGGCGGCGCGCTGATAGGCACAAGGCGGCGCGCTGATGCACAAGCACAGGAACAGAGCCACAGCACAATGGTTACAACACTGACCAATGGTGCAGGGATCAGGGGTTCAACACCTCACAATGCCCAGTGAAAAATGCCTGCTGAGGCAGTATGTATTATGCTGTAGGAGGCTGTATAAATTTATTTTGTTATCACTACTAGCAAACGCACTCTCCCAGCATGTTAACATACGGCGGCCCATAAGGCACATGTTACAGTGCACTGTTCGCCAAGGCACCCTTGAATGACCCCTATGGGGCAGCATGTATGTTGCGACACAGGATAATGTATAGTGCACCCTATAGGGATGGCAACCATAAGGTGGCCTACAGGGCGCCCTATGAAGCACCCTCAGAGGCACCTAATGGGTATAGTAAGCTGAGGGTGGTCTTGCCGGCATAGACATATGTACAGTAAATAGAAATAAAGCTGTGGACAGCCCTACCAAAGGGCCCCACTGTGGGTTTGAACCCATGACCTCTGGCTGCACAGGCAGTGATGTAACCATTGCGCTACAGCTCCATAACTGTAAGCAGGCCCCTGGCTGGCTGCAGATAGCCTACACGTCACCTCACAGACAGTCTGCTGGTGTCAACAGGATAGGGTTAGGCCACCCGTACCCATGATGCACTGCACATGCAAATTAGCTGTCCGCAGATGGACACAAGATGGGGAATGCACCCCCACAGCACCTCGGCCCTGTTGGGGGAAGTGACCGGGTGCACCCACACAGCACCTTGGCCTAGTAGGGGGCACTGACCGGGTGTTTTACTGGCACAGAGTAGCCACACACCGTTACATCGTGCGGGTACTGTGCTCACCCTGAGTGTGCAATGAGGTGGCCAGGACCAGGTCAACAACACCTGCCATGGCTGCTGGAGGCCAAGCGGGCGTTCCAAAGCAGTGTTAATGTGTAAGATAGCTAGTTTCTGCACAAACACCATGGATATCCCTGTCTGCCGCCATCAGGCACCCCCCCAGTGGCAAACATGGTCCCCATCAAGGGATCCACACTCTACCTCCCTGCAAAGGTGGCAGTAGAGAGCAACATCAACCCCAGTCCTGCTGAGGAACACCACCACCCCCCCCAGGCAGGCAGCTCCATACACAGCCATAACACAATAGCAGACAGACATAAGCCCAGGGTATGGTAAGCTGCACTCCACCACCAGATATTCCCCTGCAGCAAGCCAACAGCCACTGCACCCTGCAAGCCATTATAGCAAGACATTTACCAGCTACAAACAGTCTGCTGGTTAGTCCATAGTGCATGTTCCCAATGGAGATGCATGCACCCAGAACTGGGCTGTCTGCATACACAGCAAGCAGATAGATCAGTGACTGGGCCCCAAAGAGAAACCCATATCTATCACATGAGAGAACTACTATACAGCACTATGGGGGGGCCTAGCCATGCTGTGGTCACTGCACAGTCAGGGTGAGCATGATCCCCCAGAAGGACATGCTTTGGCCACCCTGTCTGTGTAGGTGGTGGCCGGACACTACAATATCCCAGCCAATGTCCCTGCCAGGGCCCTATGCCCAGTGCAGATGCATCCTGGCCACACCACCCTGCCCTGGCTATACCCATGGTACCTTGCACCTCATTATGCACATTGACTGGCCAATACTGGCAACAGTGCTGGCAGTGCGGGCTGTTGAAGGGGCTTGCAGCCAACACCCACTGTATAGACCAGGGGTGGGCAAACTTGGTCCTGGAGGGCCGCAGACCAGTCAGGTTTTCGGGATATCTCTAATGAATATGCATGAGATATATATGCATTAGAGATATCCTGCCAACCTGACTGGTTTGTGGCCCTCCAGGGCTGGATCTGGAGACCCCTGCCTTACACCTCTGTCATTTAAGATTGTGAGTGGACAAGGTGCAGATGTCCAAGACATCAAAAAGGTTAGATAGAATTTGTCACAGTCCTCCTCACTTCTCACCACCACCAAAAAATTGTCTATTAGACAACTTTTTGGTGGTGGTGAAATTCGAGGAGGAATGTGACACATTCTATATACCCTTTCGATGTCTAGGACATCTGTACCTTGCCCACTCACGATCTTAAATGACAGAGGTGTAAGGCAGGGGTCTCCAAATCCAGCCCTGGAGGGCCACAAACCAGTCAGGTTGGCAGGATATCTCTAATGCATATATATCTCATGCATGTTCATTAGGGATATACCGAAAACCTGACTGGTCTGCGGCCCTCCAGGACCGGAGGTGCCCACCCCTGGTATAGACAGACACACACTTCCACACCTCTGCCATCATGGTGCTACGATTGAGGGGGTAAGTAGCCTTGCCCACCAAACCGGTCCTGAGCACGGCAAGGCATGGATATGGTACGCATTACAGCTGGTGGTCACTCCCCAGGGTGGTAAGCACCGTCAGAGGCCAGGCCTGGAGCATGCCCCGCAAACACCTAACAGATTGTTTGGATGGGGTCAACTAGCAGTATGTACGTAACGTATGGATAACTGCCTGCCTGTGCTCCTAGCAAACGTCTCCGAGCTGTGTACCGTATACCTCAGGTGTAGGGTGACATTGGTAAGTTATGCAAGTGCTCGTTTTGGGTGCTGCATGCACGGTCCAATGTTCTGCCTTTCCAGGAGACATTGGCCAATGGGGCCTGTGGGTGTGGGTGTGTCTGCCCTTGATGGCTGCTGCTTTATGGCACAGATTCCCAACTCCAGTCCAGGTTTGCATCACACTGTTCGGGTTTTCCTGCTATCCCTCATGAATATGCATGGGCTACATCTACATGCCATGGGGGTGGTGCATAGATATACAGCACAGGCATATGTATGAGTGTCAGCATGGAACTTGACTGGTGTGTGGCCCACCAGGACTGCATTTGGGTGATTCTGCTCTAGGTACTGCCCCTGTTCATGGTGTCTGTGCTCAGTGGGGTAAAAGATAGATGTCTTACCATTGCATATGTCCCCGCCATGAAAGGTGTGTCCTTACTATCACTGTTTAGTTGTGGGAAAAATATGTGGGCAGGATTGGCAGTAGCCCCAGCTGGGCTTTGAACCTGTGACCTTCTGTTCTTGTATGCACTGTCTGTGTGCACTGCACCACTGTGTAGCCACAGATTGGTTGGATTCCCTGGACTGTCCATGACTGTGGATCCGGCAGGACCTGTCTGTTGCAGTGGACTGTGCCAGCCTGCACATGGCTAGGCCTCTGTCTTCTGTGGTTAGCAGCCACTGCCCCCTGCACCACATGTACTTGTCCGCCAACATGCTGGCATGAACTTCTCTCAGAAAAAGCAGTTGACCTGATTGCAATGTGGCAGTATGGGACTGCATTTGGGGACTTGGCTGTAGGTAATGCCCATTGTTGTGGTGTGTGTGCGGTGTTGGGTAAAATATGGGTGTTTTCCCCATGCATACAGGGGTGTCTGCGCTATCTTTATTTAGTGGTGGGTAAAATATAGGGACTGGGCTGGCAGGTGCCCCAGCTGGGTTTTGAACCTCTGCCCTCTGGTCCTAGAGGTAATGACTCTGTCCGCTGTACCACACTTTGGCCACAGAGACAGTGCAGCCCCTGGAGGCAGTAAGCCTGGCAGGATGGAGTCACAAACCCTGCTCTACGCAATTCTACTGTGGGCATATGCACCCTGTCTGGTGACAAACGTGCACATAAACCCCGGAAATGACCACGGAAAATGTGGGACAAAATATCACCACGCTGGGCAACAGTGATATTAATGGGCAACCATAGCAAACACTCCCAGGAAAGCTCCAATACGTGGCAATGTTTTTTGGAAGAGTCTCCTCTCAGTAGACCCTTCCAAAAGTCATTTCTTTTTTCTGGAGCTTTGCTGGGTGTGATTTCTGTATTTGCCCATCCCTATAACTGTTCCCCAGCTGAATTACTATTTTTAATAGTTCTGTTGTGGTCATTTTCTATTTTTATTTTCACTTTTGTGCTGTGCACATATATCACACTGCTCACGTTTTGCTGGTTTCCCCGGTTTTCCTGTACATTGCTGACGGAAATGGTTTCTCTTCCCTTTAAATGCTTTCTACCGCGAGTGTTTCACTCGCGGTAGTTTTTACATGCAAATTCGGGCCCGATACTGTGCGAGGAGCCTCTCCCCTCCCACTCTCCACCCATTGACCCCGTCCCTCCGCCCCTCGGGAGCCTTCCTCCGCCCTCAGAATGCCTTTCCACGCCTCTATCGGACATTTGCGGGCCGGGTACTTTTGCGGGGCACGTTAGTGCGGCGCGCAATTGTGCGGGGCCCAAGCGCACTTGTGCGGGGCGTTTAAGAGCGTTTCTGAGCGTTTGAGTGCCGCGTTTCCGTGCGCTATTGTGCGGCACGCAATTGTACGGCTTTTAGTAAACATGCCCCTTGGTTAATTCCTCCAGTTCTTTGAGTTCTATTTTATCTGTTGGAACCCTCCAACCGGCACTATTTCTAGCTGTTCACCTTCTGTTTCATTGTATTATAAAATTGCTGCGCTTTCTCCGGTTCTTCAAAAATGTGTTGCCTCCCATTCACAGTTATTTTTAGCTTAGCTGGGTAGAGGAGCGCAAATCTTGTTTCCTCATTGAACAGGGAGCTGCATACCGCCGAGAAAGCCCTTCTCTTTTGGGACACAGCTGCTGAAAAGTTCTGAAAAAACAACACTCGAGACCCTTCATGCTCCATCTGAGTTTGTCTTTTAGCTGCATGCGAGATTGTCTCTTTTTGATGGTAGCTTAAGAAGCGCGCTAACACTGCTCGTGGCCTCTGCTGTCCCTATCATTGAACTCCCCACCGATGCGCTCTCTTGATCTGTACTTTCCCCATCATTCCACTAAGTTGCACACTTTGCGGTATCCATTTCTCCAAAAGGTCATGCAGATCTTTCTCAAGTATAGCTTCTGATAACCCAACTATTTGGATGTTCTTCCTACGTCCCCTATTTTCTAGTTGATCAAGTTTATTCTCACTTTAAGCACTTCTTCTTCCAACTTTTGGATTTTGCGATCCAATCGCAAGGCCCCATCTTCCACTGCTGATATCCGGTTATCTGCATGCTGCAGCCTCCCAGTGAAGTCTGCCATGGACCCACTCAACTGATCCAGCTGTGTTGTTATTTCTGTAAAATGCTCGCTCAATGCCCTCACTACTGCATAAAAGACTTCCTCGACCACTGTCCTGTTCGACATATCTGGGCTTAGCGGTGAGGTGCCTGTCACCATTTTGGTTTCCCCTCCACGCGCCTTATCCTTCCTCAAGGTTTTCGTCCCCATTCACTGCAACCCTCTGTAACTCATCCAGCTCGATATTTCAACCACTGCTTTTGATGTTTCTATCATTTTTCTCCTTTTTGTTCCTTATTTTGTGAGCGGCTTTGAGGGGATTAAAGAGGAAGTTGCAGAGCCGAGTTTGACACGTCTAGCTCAGTTCATCACTAACCGGACGTCTCCCCACTGTATTCATTAATTTATAGACCTCTATCATATCCCCCCTCATCCATCTCTTTTCCAAGTTAAAGGGCCCAAGCCTTTTAAGCCTCTCCTCATAGGAATATCCCCTTTACCATTTTGGTGGCTCTTCTTGGTACTTTTTCTAATTCAGTTATGTCCTTTTTAAAAAATGGCGACCAGAACTACATACAATATTCAAGGTGCAGTCACACCATGGAAAGATACAAATGCATTATAATATCCTTGGTTTTATTCTCCATTCCTTTCCTTATAATTCCTAGCATTCTATTTGCTTTCTTAGCTTCTTCTGCACACTGGGTGGAGGGTTTCAATATATTGTCTATAATGACGCCTAAATCTTTTTCCTGGGTAGTGGTTCCTAATGTAGAACCTTGCATCATGTAAACATAGTTTGGGTGGTTCTTTCTTAGATGCATAACTTTATACTTGTCAACATTAAATTTCATCAGCCTTTTAGATGACCAGTCTTCTAATTTATCAAGGTCCTCTTGCAATTTTTCACAATCCTCTTGTGTTTTAACAACTTTGAATAATTTTGTGTCATCTACAAATTTAGTCACCATACCTATTTCCAGGTAATTTATGAATAGCAATGGGCCCAGCACAGATTCCTGGGATACTTCACTATTCACCTTTCTCCATTGAGAAAACTGGCCTTTTAGCCCTACTCTCTGCCTTCCATCTTTTAAACAGTACCTGATCCACAATAGTGCACTGCACCATACCAAGTTCAAAATGCACCCTGTGCAATTTGTGAACTTGGATCCCTCCTGCCTCCCCATCCTTATGCAGGAAATCACTCTTATTGGGCTTCCTGAAAGCCCAATGATGATATCGGCACCCCTTCTGTGCCTTCACCCTGTGTGGCCGCACTAGTCGCACAGCCCTTGGTTCGGCTCTGCTACCTCCTATCCCATCACTTTTTAATTTTGCCAAGAGTCTCTCATGAGGGACCTAATCAAAGACTTTCTGAAAATCCAGATACACTGTATCAACCGGCTCACATTTATCTACCCATTTATTCAAATCTTCAAAAAAAAATAACAAATTTGTTAAGACAAGTCCTTCCTTGGCTATAAACCATGACTATCTACATGTTCAGTAGTTTAATTCTTTCTAATGGTTTCTACCATTTTGCCTGGTATTGATGTCAGGCTCACTGGTCTGTAGTTACCTGGATCACCCTGGAACCCTTTTTAAAAATTGATGTTACATTGGTCATTCTCCAATCTTCTGGTACTACAGATTATTTTAATGATAGTTCACAGATTAATAATAGTAGCTCTGCAATCTCATATTTCCGTTCTTTCAACACCCTCAGATGTATACCATCCAGTCCAGGTGATTTACTGCTCTTCATTTTATCTAATAATTGCAATACATCTTTCCGATTTATTGATATTTCTTCCAATTCTTCTAATACATTACCTTTAAATGCCATTTCAGGCATGAGTAACTTCCCCATATCTTCTTCAGTAAAGAAGCAAATAATTCATTCAGTCTTTTCACTATGGCCTTGTCCTCCTTTTGTGTCTCTCTAACCCCTCTATCATCTAATGGTCCAACTGACTCTCACAGGATTTCTGTTATGAATGTGTGGGCCTGGTCTTTGGTGGTCCGCTTTTGCTTGTGATTTCTGATATGAATGTACTTGAAAAAGATTTTATTATGCAGTTTTGTTTCCATGGCAAGCTTTTTTTCAAATTCTGTCTTTGCCTGCCTTATCAATGCCTTGCATCTAACTTGCCAGTGTGTATGTTGTTTGCCATTTTCATCATTTGGCTCTTTTTTTCCATTTCCAGAAAGATTTTATTTATTTATTTAACAAATTTTTAAATATCACCTTTAATCCAAGGCAGTTTACATAGAACAACAGTATACAATCTCAAGAGAGTTGTTTTAGATAGAACATAGGTAAGTAAACTTGGTGTTAAATATGGGGGATATACAGAAATCAAAGGTGTTTGGATGGTTATGGTATATACTGTTAGATATTGTCATTAGGACCAAAATGTTCAATGAAGAGATATGTTTTTAATAGTTTCTTCAAATCCTGTGGAGATTGTGCAGATCTAATGGATTCTGGTAATGAATTCCAAATCATTGGCGTTATTAGTATGAAGGTCGTATTGCTTATATGCTGCGTACATTTGGCAAGAAGATTCTGACTAGCTGATCTTCTGGGCTTTGTTGTCAATGTTCTTGAGATTAGATTGTCCAGACAGGGAACAGATAGTTTATGAAGGATTTTATATATGGTGGTTACTGTCTTGTGTTTAATCCTTTGGGCAATTGATAGCCAGTGTAATCTCCTAAGAGTTGGGTTATGTGTTGACGACCTGTTAGGATTCTAGCATCAGTGTTCTGCACTAATTGAAGTGGGTATAATGTCTGTTTCAGTAGACCCTGATACAATATGTTGCTATAATCGAGATGGGGCGGGGTGATGGCCTGGAAAACTGATCTGTAATTGTTGTCAGGGAGAAGAGGACATAGATGTCTGAGGACCCTAAATTTCAGGTATGTTGTATTGGCTGCTTTTTTGATGTGCGAAAGCATGTTAAGGTTGCTGTCGAGAGTTATGCCGAGGTATTTGACTTACCTTTTTATGTTAATTTCAGTGTATTGGAGTATGATTTTCTCTGGTGGACTGAAAGCTGGGTCTCTGAAGATTAGTAGTGCTTCTGTCTTCTTTTTGTTCACTGCTAGATTTAGTTCTGGGAGAAGATTTGTGACAGTTGTGAAGACATCTGATATGACTGAGAAATCCGGGGTGAGCATGTTGTAGGGTATGTAGAACATGATGTCGTCTGCATATAGATGAAAGTGCATGTTCCATTTTCTTAGTAAATTACATATGGGCTGCATGTAAATATTAAATAGTTAGGGATCATAAGGCCGAACCTTGTGGTATGCCTTATTTTAGGTTAAATGGTTTTGAATTGCTGTGTCCGATTTTTACTTGCAGCATTCTGACTGAGAGGAAAGATGTGAACCAGCTTATTGTGCTGTTAATCAGGCCTATGTTTCTGAGTCTGGCTAGAAGAGTATAGTGTGATACCGAGTCAAAGGCAGCACTGCTGTCCAGGAAGATCATAATGAATCCTTGATGGGGCTTGTCTTAGCCCTTGATTAGTGTGTCAAAGAGAGCAGTGAAGAGTATATCAATGTCATGCTGTGGGTGGAGGCCTTGCTGCTGAGGATCAAATGGAGCATGAGAATCAACATGGTCTTGGAGCTGATGTTATATAGCCTTTTCAATTATTTTAGACAGGAATGGGATGCTGGTGATCGGTCAATATGAACTGGGGTCTCTTGTGTCTAATGAGGATTTCTTCAGTATGGGGCATATTGAGGCCTGTTTCAAGGCTGGAGGTTAAGTATCCTTGAGAGAGAGAGAGGTGTGGACCATCTTTAGTATAGTCGGAATGAACTCATTACAAAGGGATTTTATCCATGTAACTGGGCATGGATCCAGTAGGGAGGTTGTGGTATTGATACTACTGATGATGTCTGAGAGTTCTCTCTTCAATATTAGTCTAAAAGTGTGACATGTATGAGTTTGAGATAAGTTGTCTTGTTGATGTGGTGGATCATTGTTTGAGGGGGTGTTGGGGATTGCCTATTGCAGAGGAAGTCGGCCATGATCTGTGAGTCTAGTTCTTCTTTTGTATTTATGGAATATGTTGAAGTGGGGTCGCTGGTGAGTAGGTATCCTTGAGAGAGAGAGAGAGAGGTGTGGACCACCTTTAGTATAGTCAGAGCTTTTTGGGCAACAACAGCCTCTCTGACCTTGCCTTTAAACCATTCTGGCAGTTTTTTGGTCTTCCTTCCACTTTTTTTAATGTGTGGAATACACTTCTTCTGGGCTTCCAAGATGGTATTTTTAAACAATGCCCCTGCTTGATGTAAATCTTTAACCTTTGCAGCTGCTCCTTTTAGTTTTTTTCTTAAATATTTTCCTCATTTTATCATAGTCTCCCTTTTAAAAATGTAAACGTAGTACTGTGGATTTCCCTGCTGTCCTCTTTCCATTTATTAAATCAAATGCAATCATGCTATGATCACTATTGCCAAGTGGCCCCAAAAACCTTATCTCTTGCACCAGATATTGTGTTCCACTAAAGACTAGGTCCAAAGTAGCTTCCCCTCTTGTCGGTTTTATCTCTCTAGCATGCCCTGCTGTAACACTGATGCAGTCTATACCGATGTAATTGAAATCACCCATCATTACCATATTGTAACTTTTGCTAACTTCCCCTGATTTCTTTTAGCATTTATTCATCCATCTGTTCATTTTGACCAGGCATTTGGTAGTATATCCCCACTGGCATCACCTTCCCCTTTTTACATGGGATTTCTATTCATAGAGATTCTATAGTATATTTTGTTTCCTGCCAAACTTTTATCCTGTGTAACTCAATGACCTCTTTCACATAAAGTATAACCCCTCCACCAATTTGATCAACCCTATCATTGTAATATAGTTTGTACACAGGTATCACCATGTCCCATTGGTTGTCCTCCTTCTATCAGATGTCTGAAATGCCAATCATGTCTAACTTTTCATGTAGTGCTATATATTCTATCTCTCCCATTTTATTTTTTAGATTTCAAGCATTTCCATGCAGGCATTTTAGAGGTTGTTCTTTATTCATATTAATATGGTTATTAGTTGATAGGGGTAATTTGGAATCTTTCAGATCTGCCTGCTCTGTATTTAAGGCATCTGGGAAACGTTTATCTTTATTGGAAACTCTCTGTCAAGATGCCTTAACTTCCCATTTTTGCTACTATCTTTCAAGGATACATCCTTCCGAACCATGTGTTCTTGGGTGATTGTCGGCTTTCCCCAATTATCTAGTTTAAAAGCTGCTCTATATCCTTTTTAAAGGTTAATGCCAGCAGCCTGGTTCCATCCCAGTTAAGGTGCAGCCCATCCTTTTCGAAAAGCCCCTTCCTTCCTCAGAATGTTGCCCATTTCCTAACAAATCCAAAACCCTCTTCCTTGCACCATTGTCTCATCCACGCATTGAGACTCTGGAGCTCTGCCTGCTTTTTGGGTCCTGTGTGTGGAATGGGAAGCATTTCAGAGAACACTAGTATAGTTCTGAATTTCAACTTCCTATCTAAATTTGGCCTCCAGAACCTCTCTCCCATACTTTCCTATGTCATTGGTACCAATGTGTACCAAGACAGCAGGCTCCTCCCCAGCACTATCTAAAACCTTGTCTAGGTAGCGTGTTAGGTCCGCTACCTTCTCACCAGGCAGGCATGTTACCAGGTGATCCTCACATCCACCCAACTATCTACAAGCCTAATGATCATATTATCAACTATAAGGGCCATCCTAACCCTTCCTTCATAGACATATGTCCCTGGTGAAACATCCTCGGTGCAAGAGGGTTTTATATGACCTGGAGGCTAGGCTTAGCTACAGGATCACTTTCTGCCTCACCAAGGTGATTCTCTCCTTTCATATGTCCTCTCTTCTCCATGGCATCTGAGAGGCTGCCAGACTGGAGGTGGGACTTCAGCACTACATCCCTGTAGGTCTCGTCTATGTATACCTTTCTGTTTTCCTTGTCCTCCAAGTTTGCTACTCTAGCCTCCAGAGATTAAACTCGTTTTCCAAGGTCAAAGAGCTCCTTGCACCTAGTGCACACATAAGACCCTTCACCAGCTGAGAGAAAACTGTACCTGTGACACTCAAAGCTCCATCTCACTGCTGGACTACTCTCTACATCATAGTTTTAAGGTTTTGTTTAGCTATTTAAGTTGTTTACTTACTTAAAGTTGCTAGGGATACCTGTACTGATACAACTATACCTAATGGGCCCAATATTGAGTTATTTATTTATTTATTTAACATCTCTTCTATACCGCGCTATTAAAATCAGCGCGGTGTACATCGAACAAATATACTGCAATGCAAATAGGTAACATTGAGTTTACAGAGAACACAGGAATATATAACATGGAGTAACAGGGTTACTAACAGAGTTAGGAGGGCAATGTGCCCCTTTGGTACATAGCTCTTTCCAATGACCTCTAACCCCGAATATTCAATGCCAGGGTCAATGTGGCTCTGGCATTGAATATCTGGGATCACTGCACTGCCTCTCAGCGACAGTCAATAAAGCAGCAGCGATATTGCATGCTGCCCGGTTAGCTCTGGCACTTAAAGATAGGTGAGCTTTTGCCTTGCCTATCTTTTAGGCACAGGTTGCTAACCAGGCAGCATGCAATATCACTGCTGCCAGTTATCGATTGTCACTGCCTCTGCTCTTCCCCAGATCGCTCCCGACATGCTCCGATGCTAAGCAGTTAACATCAGGGCATGTAAGGGAGAATAGAAGGGATATTCCGCAGCACTAACCATGTTAGTTCCATTGAATACACTGGTCAACACATTTTTACAAAAGTCATGTTACTGAAATAAAAATAGTCATTTCTTATCAATTTTTATATGCTGAACATGAATATGACAGTGAAATTGCAAAGTAGGCTCTAGGTTTTTTGTAATCTACAAGAATTAATGTTTACATCACAAAATGCATGTCAATAATAAATATAATAGGCCTTCGGTTAATACCTGTAAAAAACCAAGTCATAGACTACTTCTTAGATTTTTTCGCCTGTTTCTTGTACAGCTGTTCGGGAGCTTCTCTGTGGAGTGTCCAGCAGTAGTCAGCCAGCATTGTAGTGGACCATTATCCCTGGTATCTTTGCTCCATCGTTGCGATATCCTGGTGAAAATGTTTGCCCTGTTCATCACTAACCATACCACAGTTGTCAGGAAAGAAATCGAGATGGGAATCAAGGAAATGGATCTTTAGAGACATATTGCAGGCAAGTTTCTGATACTGCATCAGCATGTCTTCTACTAGTTCCTTGTAGTTTTCTGCCCTAACATTCCCGAGAAAGTTTGTTGACACTAGGCGAAAAGCATTCCATGCTTGTTTCGCATCACCCTGCAACAAGTTGTTGAACCAGTCAGCTTTGAAGAGCTCTCAAATCTGAGGACCCACAAAAACTCCCTCTTTAATCTTTGCTTTGCTGAGTTGAGGGAATTTTACATGCAGGTATCGGAAAGCTGGCGAAGTGCGGTCCATGGCTTTCACGATGTGAAGGGGTGGTAGCAGGATTTTGTGAACCTCAACCAGAGCTGGGTGCTGGATATTCTTCTCTCCAACAGTTACATTTTGTCTGCAATTCCTTTCCTTCTGCAAGTAGTGCCAATCCCTTGCTCAGCTATCCCACTCACATAAGAAACACATGTATTCCTGCTGCAGTCCCATTAAAAGGGCAACTACCTTCAAGTCACCACAGAGGTGCCAGCTGTACTTGTTATAGTTAATGGAAGTTAGTAGATGCTTTAAGTTATCGTATGTCTCTTTCATGTGGACGGCATGCGTTACTGAAATAGATGGAAGACGATTTCCATTGTTCAAAAGCACAGCCTTCAGACTCAGTTTCGAAGAGTCTATATAAATAGTCTCCAGTCTTGTGGGTCATGAATGATTTTTAAGGCATTCATGAGGCTTTCAATATCAGAACAGAATATCAGATTACTTTCCTTTCCGACTGCGTATAGTACACTGCTGATGTCAGATGGCTTCAGCCGCCGTCTGGCAGTAGTATTGCATTGCATCAGAAAATGATGCAATCAACTCTGGATGATGTGTGAATGCTGGTATTATGCAATGTGATGCAATATTACATCATTCAAGGCTTATTTGGGATGTTGTTGATGTCCTACTGGATAAATTTACATGGTGAAACGTCAAAAATGAGCTACATGCTATATCTTCAAAACGAGAGTCAATAAAATTTTTTTAATGTTATATTCATGTTCATCTCACCAAGATACTACAGATTAGGGCCTTTTAAAGTCAGTAACGATTTCAATGTTGACCAGTGATATCTTGAATAGTGGCATTTGCACGATTTATAGGGCTGTAAACCATGTAAATGCCTTTCGAATATCAGGCCCAATATGTTTAAGGGCTTTTGTTCACCTCAAGATTAATTAATCTAATTTCAGGGCCTTAATCTATTCCTGGTGAGGATAACCAGCTGAACCTGAAAGTGAATTTGACTACCTCTTCCCTTTAATAAGTTTAAAAGTCTATAAAGCTAAGATTATGCCTTTGGTGTGTGGGAGGGAAAGAACACTTAGTAAAGGCTGGCATGCTATACAAGTCCCTGACCTGTACTTCTAAGGTAATCTCTTATCAATTTCCTGGGTGATGCACACAGCCCTTAGTTTGAAGAGGGAGCCTTTCAAATTGTCCCTTTGATATGTCACTTAGTTTTAACACCTATTTAAAACAATTTCACAGATCTCTTGTCTCCTAACTAGAAAACATCTTTGTAAAAGTCTTTAGGAACAATTTCTTTCTACTCAAAGAATATTTACCCTATTCTCACTTCTATGCCAAGTTATCCCTGATTTGATTTAAATTAAAAGCTCTCTGCTGATACTAGCCCTGACTGAGGTTTGATTTAAATTAAAAGTTCTTTACTGGTACTAGACCCTGACTGATTTTTAGATTTAAATTAAAAAGTTCTCTGTTGGTTCTAGGGTCTAACTGAGTTTAGATTTAAATTAAAAGCTCTCCTCTGGTACTTGACCCTCAACACATCAACCTCCTGCCCCTCTAATGGCACAAAAAAGGGCTTTTAAGCAAGTCAGTTCATCTGCAGCATGGGTTCAGTCTTGTAGATCATTTTATTTATGTATTTATTTATTTAGCAGTGTTTATATACTGCTTTTCACCAGGTCAAAGCGGTTTACATAAAACAGTAGAATACCAACTGGTTTACATAGAATAGAGTAACTATATACAGTAGAATATTCGATACATTTGGATAAAGTTAACTATGTACAACAGGAATCAATGCTTGCATTTTCTTTAGTAATTCCTCTTCAATAAGTCCGGGGAGTTAGTCTTGTGCGCTGTATTGTTCTGTGAAAAAGTGCATTTTTCGTTTTTTTCGAAATGTGTTGAGGTCAATGGACTTTCTTATTGAGGTTGGAAGGATGTTCCATAGGGAGGGGATGTAAAGTTGGAAGGCTTGATTGCAGGCTTGCTGGTTATGTTTAGTTTTGGCATGAGGGATGGTAAGTATATTCATTGTAGATGATCTTCTACTCCTGTTGGGCTGCTGAATTTGTAGTAAGATGTGGAGGTGTGTAGCGGAATAGGAGTAGATAGTTTTGTGTGTCAGCAAGAGAGTCTTATATTTTGTTTGGCTTGCAATTGGTCGCCAATGGAGTTGTTTGAGGATGAGTGTGATGTGTTCATATTTTGAGACTCCTTGAAGAATGCGAGCTGTTATATGTAGAGCAGTGGTTAATGGAAAAAGGGTGGTTTGTGGGAGGCCCTGGTAGATGGAATTACAATAGTGTAGGTGTGGGAGGATTATAGCTTGAAGTGCTGTGGGAAAGTTTGCAGGATCCAGAAGTGGTTTGAGGCATTGCAAGGTTTTAGCCTTGAAATATATTTTTTTGATAGTTTTGGGTTTTTGCTCTTTAAAGGACAGGTGTTAATCAATGATGATGCCAAGATATTTCACTTCTGGATGAATTTGTATTTGGGTGTCATTTAGTGTTTGGTGTTTGGAAGTGGGAATTATTGTTCTTTATTATGAATATAACCTTGGGTTTTTATGTAGTTTATGGTGAGGTTGTTGTCGATTAGCCATTTGGAGACATCAAAAAAGCAGTTTTGGGGTTAGTGAAGGAAGGTTCTTTTATGTTGAATGGTCCATAAAGCATGATATCATCTGCATAGATATGAAAATTGAGGTTGTGAGATCTGATGATGGAGAAGAGGAGCTGGATGTTTAAGCTGAATAGGAGTGAAGATAAGATGGATCCTTGTGGTACTCCTTGTGTTTGTTTGAAGGGGGTGGAGGTGTTTGTTCCAATTCTTATCTGCTGGTATCTGTCAGTAAGGTATAATTTGAACCATTGGAGGACTGTGCCATGAATACCGGTGGATTGGAGACATTGCATGAAGATGCTGTGATTGACCGTGTTGAAGGTGGCCGAGTTGTCAAGGAAGATCAAGAGGAATCCTTGGGACATATTCTATATGTCTTTTATTAGTATGCCAATGAGGGAGTAGAGTTGTACAGAGACATTGAGTTTCACATTTACCTAAAGCAGAGGTGGCAAGAATTTGTGGTCCATAACGCACAACACCAGGAGAATCCGGAGCTCTTTTGGGAGACTGCGAAAGTAGTCTTGCGGGGTGATATTATTGGGTACGTGGGGAGGAAGCGGAAAATGTTGACGCAACAGATTGTTTGACTTGAACAGCAGGTGGGCAGAGATAGAAGGAGACAGGCGAATAGCCCATCAGTGGCAAACAGAAGAAGACTGTGGGAAACCCAAATGGCCCTAAACGAGTTGCTTCACCAGAGGGCTAAGAAATCGTCCCTGTATTACCGATATTAGTTCTATCGGTATGGGGATAAGCCAGGGAAGTTGTTGGCAAGATGTCTTAAAGGCAGCAGGGGTGCCTGCACAGTGGCGGCGCTGAGAGATGACCAGGAATAATTACATAAGGAAAATCGGGCGATCGCCCAAGTGTTCCAGTCATTCTATCAAAAATTGTACTCAGGGAGGGAGGGATCCCTGATTGGCATGGAGAAATATTTGAGTGAAGTGCAATTGCCTAGGCTAGAGGCGAGTCAGAGGACACAACTAGATGCACCGGTAACTATTGAGGAAGTCCAATGGGTTATCCAGAAGGCGAGTTGTTATAAAGCGCCTGGCCCGGATGGGTTTGGGGCGGAATTTTATAAACTGTTGGGAGATCTGTTGCCCCACCCCTCTGGTGTCAGTATATCATAAGAGGGTGGACCAGAAGGGGTTTACATGGGGGGAGAACCATGCACACATTATATTGATACCTAAGCCAGGGAAGGATCACACACAGGCTGCTTCCTATCGACCCATCTCTTTGCTAAACTTTGATGTGAAGATATTGGAAAAGGTACTGGCAGATCGTTTGGCCCAGGTTTTAGGGGAGCTGGTGCATGAATCTCAAGTGGGGTTTATGAAGGGACGATATGCGGTGCGGAATTTGCGTAAAATTGTGGCCTTGCTGGAGTGGGCACGGGGACGGGAGTTGCAGTCGCTTTTGATCAGCTTTGACGCGGAGAAAGTGTTTGATCAAGTGAACTGGGCATATCTGAGGTTTCTTTTGCCACAGTATAGTCTTGGGACGTCTTTTTGCCGCATGGTGGAGCTCCTTTATACGTGGCCTACCGCAGGAGTGCTCTGTAATGGAGTGCTGTCGGACATTTTTCGCCTACAGAGAGGTACGAGGCAGGGTTGCCCGCTTTCACCCCTTCTATTTGTGCTGTCTTTGGACCCCCTGGTGAGGAAGATAGAGGCATCCAAGGAAGTACAAGGCATATGCATAGGTCGGCATGTGTTCAAGATGGCTGCATTTGAGGATGATATGTTGGTGCATTTGCTGTCTCCTCAAACATCGCTGCCTAACCTATTAGAGGAATTTTCTCAGTTTGGAAGCTTTGCCGGGCTCCGCATTAATATGGACAAGTCAGAGGCACTAGATGTGGCGGGAACGCTCGGGGATCATTGGAGGGGGAACTTCCCACTCAAATGGGCAGGCAACTCATTTGTATATTTAGGGATCCTTTTGACTAGAGAGCTGAAGGAGTTGTACAGGAAAAATCTTGAGCGGGTCCTCGCCAAAACCCGAATACAACTCTGAGCATGGACCCCGCTGCCACTATCCTTATTGGGCCGGGTGGTGGCATTGGGGATGGTGATCCTGCCACGGGTGCTCTACTGGTTGCAGACTCTCCCAGTGTGGCTAATGAGGTGAGCCTTAAATAGTATAGACCGAGAGATCTAGAGTTTCCTCTGGAAAGGAGCAAGGGCTCATGTCCCACTACACAGATTAAGGGAAGGGTGGAGGAATGGGGGGATTGGAATTCCAGATCTCCGGGCATACGCTCTGGCATGCCAGCCACGGCATATTGGAGACTGGTTAGGGAACACGTAGGTGTATACTCCAAGGGCACTGGAGGAGCCCCTTGTGGCCCTGCAGACCCTGCTGGCGGTATTGCACTTGGAGAGCAGCCATCTGCCAGGCAGAATGACTAGTAGCGAGCTGGTGCTCCCGGCACAGTGGATGTGGCAACAACTGAATAGATTTTGGGGCGGGCCTCCGGAGGTCTCGAGTTGGTTTCCTCTACAAGGTAATGCACAGTTTACCCCAGGGTCGGAAGCGCCTGTGTTCCAGATCTGGAAGAGACAGGGAATACGGAATATTGGACATATGGTAGATCAGACGGGGAAGTGTAAACCATTTGAGACCCTTTGCAGGGAATATGAGTTGAGTAGCCAACATTATTTTGCCCATGCCCAGCTTTCTCACTATATTGCTTCACTTCTGCAGAATGCGCTAGTGGTGGAGCGATCAGCACAGATTTTAGAGTTCTTTGCACTGGGGGCAGAATCTCTGCCCAAAATTGCAGACCTGAAGAGACGGTTAGATGGCTATGGTAGCCCGCCAGACTATGCTGCGGAGGAGACCTTGTGGGCAAAGGAGCTGAACCAGGTGGTGCCCCCTGGCTCAATCAGCCGGGCCTTAGGTAGGATTGGGAGGTTGGTGGAGGGGGCCCAGTGGCGAGAGGTGTAGTTTAAATGCATCATCTGAGCACACTTTTCCCCGAGATGAGCACTGCGATGCCATCTTACGGATAAGGGAGGCTGCCCAAAGTGTTCTTGCTCCTTGGCGGACTTGAGGCATATGTGGTAGGGATGTCAGAAAATTCGCTCTTATTGGAAAAGGATTGGTAACTATATATGCAGTGTCATACAGCAGCAGATCTGCTGGACGGGGTCGCTTGTGGTGTTAGATCAACTTGGACCACTCCACCCTAAAGGGAGGTGGGGCGCCTATTAATAAGGAAAGTATGTCTGGTGGGTAAGGGCTCGATACTTCATAGGTGGAGAGAATCGATAGCCCCTACCTTCTGGGAATGGCGTAACAGTTTCCATCAGCTGATGCTCTTGGAGAGGAGGGGAGCTAGAGGAAGTGTTCAACGCTGGACTTCTTTCTTGCTGGTATGGGAGCCATACATTCAAAAATTGAAGCCCCATACTCAGAATGAAGTATTACAGGTGGGCTAGGTTAGTCTTGGGGGAGGATAGGGGGGAGACAGGTGGAATGTGGTATACTTGATAAGTGGGTAACGTATCAATGTATGTGTCTAATGAGGAAGGCGGGGGACGGGAGGCTGCGGAGATTAGGGGTAGGTGGGTACGGGGATGGGGGGGAGGAAATAACTATGAACCCTTGATGTACCTATGATAATGATCTGTTGAGAAGCCCTGGAGTGGGAGATAAGAGACAACCCCACCCGGGATGACTTGTCTGTATATAGTGTCATGAAGAAGTCCCTTCTGAGCCTATAAAGATAGGGCAAGATGAGGATTTGCTTTCAGAAACTGACAGGCAGTCTGAGCACATGGTTCAGTGTTTGCAAATAAGAAGTAAACAAAGAGAGTCACGAGCTGGAGAGACACGCCCCTGCAGTGACATATTCCCTAGCTCAAGAGGTAATGAGTTTCACCTGTTTCAGGGCAGGGCACAGCTAAGCCCTGAGAGTTACAATGATAAAAAGTGGTCA
The DNA here is from genome assembly GCA_033557465.1 of Ichthyophis bannanicus. NCBI lineage: Eukaryota > Metazoa > Chordata > Amphibia > Gymnophiona > Ichthyophiidae > Ichthyophis > Ichthyophis bannanicus. The sequence goes on from CM066035.1 coordinate 27,108,727, forward strand.
TTAGCTTGGACCAAGCGGAACGAGGTGCAGAGCCCGATGCAGAGCCAGAGGGGGAACTGGGAAGAGAGCCAGAAAGGAAGCCAGCAAAGGAGCACGCTGACTAGAAGGAGTCAAGGAGGAGTAAGAACCAAGGGAGCCATATTCCTGAGGCCAGAAGGAAGCAACCCAGGACAGGGTTGTCTGGCAAAGGCAGGAGAGAGAAGAATCTTCCTGAGAGGCAGGCTTGGCAAAGCTCACATGCTCCTAAGAGAGAGACAGGCTGGCAGGAGAATACCGGTACATCTGAGGGGAAAGTTAATAGGCTGAGAGGCAAGCAAACACCAGCTGTGTTTGAGAACCAGTCTAACCCTGCAGAGTGGAAAGTTCCTTCCCTTTCAAAGCCAAAAGGTAGGCTTAATAATTCATATAAGTTTGAACCTAGCTATAAAGCAGTTCCCAATAGTTACCAGAAAGTAGCAAACTCCCTGGACAAAAACTACAGCATATATGGTAGTTTACAACCCTGCTCAGGAGAGTGTTACAGAGAGAAACCACGTGAGCTCAGAGAAACCGTTTGTTTCAAGGATCAGGATAGCAGCTTACTGCCACACCCTGCTATTCCTGATACTGAGGAAATACAGATAGACTCTGACCATAATGAAATAGTGGATGATCGGATGGACTGTACATTATCTTTGGCTGACCATGTGAATTCCTTATGCTGAACAGTGTCTGTGAGAGACGGTAAAAGCAGCAGAAGGGAACATTTTCTTTGCTAATTGAAGCTGTTGTGGTTTTGTTTTGTATCAAGCACTACACGTTTAAAGCCTGAAGCTGACAAGGCTAACTTACCTGAGTTCATGTATAATTTCCTCAGGCCAATTGTATGGCATGTTTTGTCCTGAGTTATTCACTTGCATTTAATCCGCTGGGAAGGGGAAAATAAATTCTTGTCATTGCCTGAAACCACTCGACTGCAACTCATCTGTGCTCAAGGGTAAAGGGACTTACTTTCCCAGAAGGCCTTGCAGGGTTAAAGCAAGCCCACACTCTCTGAGGCAGGAACACCACAGGCAGACCAAGACTCAGCGCCCTAGGCGTTGGGCTGGCCACCGTGAGGGTGACAAGTGGCGTAGTCTGTTTGGATTTTTTCGCTTGGAATACAAAAAGGACATCCCAACTGAGGGAAGAGAAAAGAAGAAGAACTTCAGGATACAACAGAAAGTTTTGCCATAGCTGGAAAATACAAGGGGAACAAGAAATCTGCTAAGCTGCTGGTAAAGAGCGGTGGAGATTTCGCTGGCAAATCGTGCCAGGAGGACCAGGACCCACGAGGATAGACTCCTTTCTCAAAGTCTGAGTCTACACCGTGCAAAGGTAATGGGTAACTGGCCACAGGTGTAGAAGGATTCCAGTGAGAAAGGGAGTTTTGTTCTGCAGAAAGCTAGTGAGGTTTTAAAAAGAAAATTTGTGCCGCACTTGGTGGGCTTTTCTTTTGCTTTCTTTGCAGGAACAATAATCCTCAGAATGGATCCTCAAGAGATGTTGCGCTGGATGTCCAGTCAATTTGAAAAGCAGATGAAACTGACTCACCGCACACAGGAACAGACAGCTGTGGCTGTACAGGCCCAGCAGAAGCCTCTTGTAGAGCTGATGGAAGCTTTACTGACAAAGCAAAAGGCTGCTGAAGATGCCAATTCTTCATTTTCTACAGTGGTAGGACCACAAGGCTGTAGTGTCTTAACTTTTGGCCAGTTAAACACCAAGTGGTAGAAAAGCACAGCAGCGCCCCATTAGGGATTACGTGCTGTCCGAGCAGTAGCTCATCAACCCGTAATATCTTAAGGGGGGGGATCTGTCATGAAGAAGTCCCTTCTGAGCCTATAAAGATAGGGCAAGATGAGGATTTGCTTTCAGAAACTGACAGGCAGTCTGAGCACATGGCTCAGTGTTTGCAAAGAAGTTGCGCAGTTTCTGAGCAGACGAAACCCCTCAGCATGGCACTATCTTCAGGTACTCGGCACGATGGCGGCAGCGATAGAGGTAGTGCCTTGGGCCAGGGCCCACATGAGACCTTTACATGTTGTTGTGATTTAATAAACAGTTTAAAAAAAAAAAAAAGGATTCATCACAGTATGTCCACTTTGTGTGTTTTGCAACCTCACTCCTTATACGGCTTTTGAATGATTGCAGGTGTGTGTACTTTTCCTGGACAGCACATATACATAAGAGACAGTCCCTTCTCAATAGAGCTTACAACTTATTCAAGACAAACACAACAAATGAGACCAGCATAAAACTAAGGGGAAGTAGTTATAACTCACAAGGATGATAAATAGAAGAATAAGAGGATCAGGATCCAAAGGAGGCATCAGAGAGGTGGATTTTTAGTCTGGATTTGAATAGGACCAGGAATGGAACCTGGTTTACTGACTCGGGTAGTCTATTCCAGGCATATGGTACAGCAATATGGAACAGATGGAGTCTGGAGTTGGCCACAGAGCCAGGGGCTGAGCTGCATGTCAATGTGGTCAATAGATAGCTGGGGGGAGTGGCACTAGAAGGAAAGTTCACCAAAAGCACCTGGTAACCTTGCACTAGTCCTGTTCCTCCCTCTCCCATGCCAAACATTCAGAAGCAGGAGACTGACCTTCTCTTTTCTTCTCCGACATCTTCTCTGATAACAAACTGGAAGCAGGATAGTTGGTGGTTTCTCCCTTGTACCAATTTATACTCTTCTTGATGTATGGGACAGAAGGTTAATCTCCTTCTCAGTACTAGAACCTGTAGGCAATATTCAGCCATTGCCCAGTTAGCTTCTAAAGTGAAAGCTAGGTCAGCCTTTACTGCGCCTGACTTTTGCCGTGTGTCAATAACCAGGTAGCCAAATTCTAATCTAATAACACCCACTCTAGCTCATAAATCACCTAACCACTAGAGTGTGTGTGTAGTAACTAAATCCTATATAATCAATCTTATTTTTGTTGGACATTTTTGCCATGAGAGGTCTCCCCTTCTTGAAGCATAACTTCCCTTTTAATCAAAACCGTGGTAAAATTCCACTAATACTTTATCGTGAAATTATGCACACTATTCGGTGCTATACCACAATATAAAGTCCCAATATAGCTGAACAGTTATGGCTCCATACCGGTACTGTTTCAATGCTTAATGCCGCTGCAGAAGTTCCAAATGCGTCTAATAAGAACGCCAAAAAGAGTTCCTTACTCCTTTGAAAAACCTTCAGTGATTCAGTTAAACTTCCTGACCAACTGATTACCCCAGAAGATTAAAAAAAACAAACAAATCCAATCACCTGCTATCTCTATCTCCCCCTCTTGTGAAGTCTGCACACAGACAATAGTAGGAAAAGAATGGACTATACCGAACATTATGTTTAAACATGTTTCAAAATGGTCTACAATGACATCCTTTGTAGTATATGTGCTATTATGCCCCTGTCAAAAGTTATATATAGGTCGCACTACTCGGATGATACGTCGGCGACTACAAGAACATGCCTCAAGAGTTCACAATAAGGTAACATCTGCTCCCATTGTGCAACATTGTATGGGTTTTCAGCATACATTTGGGGGCTTGTTTACAAAGCCGCGGTAGCGGTTTGCGATCGTAATCGGAGCCGCGGCCCCATTGATTTCAATGGGGCCGCGGCTGCGATCGCGATCGCGAACCACTACCGCGGCTTTGTAAACAAGCCCCTTGGTGATTTTAAATGGAGAGTTTTGGACTATATTCCTGTGAACCCAAGAGGGGGAGATAGAGAACAACGACTTCAAATGCTTGAACAAGCCTGGATTTTTCGCTTGTCATCTTTAGAACCGAATGGTTTAAATTTAGAACAGGATTGGGCTAGCTTGCTGTGACATATTAGCAGGTGATTGGATTTGGGTTTTTTAAAATCTTCTGGGATAATCAGTTGGTCAGGAAGTTTGACTGAATCACTAAAGGTTTTTCAAAGGAGTAAGGAACTCTTTTTGGCGTTCTTATTAGACGCATTTGGAACTTCTGCAGTGGCATTAAGCGTTGAAACAGGACCAGTATGGAATGACTTGGCCCTAAACACAGTACTGTGTTCGGCGATATTGGCTGCAAAGAACCTATTCATCAGATGAGTATTCAAGTTACATTCAAGTTATATTTATGGAGCCATAACTGTTGAGCTATATTGGAACTTTATATTGTGGTATAGCACTGAATAGTGTGCATAATTTCACGATAAAGTATTAGTGGAATTTTTACCGCGGTTTTGATTAAAAGGGAAGTTATGCTTCAAGAGGGGGAGACCTCTCATGGCAAAAACTTCCGACAAAAATAAGATTGATATATAGGATTTAGTTACTACACACACACTCTAGTGGTTAGGTGAATAACCAGGTAGCAGCTCAATATCGCTGCCTCCGGAACAGCCCCAGCATGCCCCAATGCTAACCAGTTATCATTGGTGCATGCAGTGACTTCACCCATGGATACTGAGCTGCATGTATATGTTAGTGCCGCTGAACATCCCAGACAAGGGCATTAACACCATTAGAAGGTCTGCTAACTGTATTAATCCCTTTGAATATGCCCCCCTGTCTTACTACGATTTTCTAGGGATTCACTGATGAACACCTGGACTATACTTTGTGATGAACCGGACTGGAGTATCATAATAAAATGGTTCAGCCCTCTCTAGTTTGACAAACTCAACATGTCTACCATGGGAAGGAGCATAGACCTTAGTAAAAGTGATCGCAGGCCCCTTTAAACTTGTGAAGAAATGAGGGCTGGGAAAGAGTGACGTCATCCTTTTATGGTTCTTAATTTTTGCACTTTATTGGTTTTTTTTGTGGAAGTTAAAGACAAATAGTTTTATAGGTGTGGAATATTCATGCTTCTACAGTATCCACAAAATGAATCATTTATTTTTTGTACATCTTTTTGATTTGGTGTTACCCATAAGAAATGTTAAGCTGATTCATGACAACAGGTAATTTTTTAGAACAGTGGTTCCCTAATCTGTCATTGAAGGTAGTGTATGCAAACCTGTGTAATTCAAATTCATTGTGAATATCCTAAAAGTGAGACTGGCTGAAATGCTCTCCTGGTAAAATTTCACATTAAGAAAGACATCCACAAGGAATACAGGGCAGAGAGGATAAAAAACATTTTTTAAATGAAAGAAATTTCTCAAGTACTGTATATGTTTTCATTTTCTGAGATAAATATAAATACATCTCAGTCTGCTTTTCAAGCACCGTTTTGAAGACTTCTACAGTGACTTTAAAACTCAGCTGCAATATGTTTTCAATCATGATTTTTTTTTAACTAATCACATTTGTCAGTAACCCTTCAACTCTAATGAGAGCAGTACATTTCCATGTAAAATCTTGCTCTTTTGTTACCTCTATGGTTTCTCCAGTTGACAAATGCTCCCTAATAAAGAAGGAATTTCATCAGTAAATGTCAAGAAAAGCACAGTGGTGGAAGAAAGAAGAAACCTCTATCATGCTGTTCAGCAAAATAATTTTTGGTGAAACGCCAGCAGTACAATGCACAATTCCTTTCCACAGCAACCCAGCTAAAGCTCTGTGCATTTAGGAGCGATTGACAATCTGTACTGGCCTCCTTCATAGCTCCACTAATCTCTACTAATACTCTCCCATGCTTCATTTAATTTCACTCTCCGAGCTCTCTTTTCAAGTACTTCTCAAATCTTAAAACCAATGCCTCCATTGTCTAAAATTCCTTTACCCCTGGTCAAGCTGACCTCCGATATCCTCTCTTTATTCCCTACCCTGTAACTCAGACAGCCCACTTACTCATTCATATGATAACCACACATAATGGCCGCCACATTAATTAAGTAATTTTGGGCCTTCAAGCTCTACAGAGGGTTTTCTATCTCCAGTGCCTTTCAAACTAATTGAACTCACTTTTTGTTGAACAGAGCCAGAGAGCACAGGGAAGAAGAGCAAAGTTCTCACTAGGCCTTTCCTTCTAAGCAGCTTCAGGGTTAGGTCGAAGAAGCATCAGCAATTCTAATTTGCCCAGCAGCGGATGGGAAATGACTGAAAAGCCCTACAGGTTAATTTGTGTCAGATGTACTCTGCTTTAAGAAAGAAGAGGAAGAAAAGAAGTCCATTTAGAAAAACAAGAAGCATGCTAATACTAGGGGATATAAAAGATCTCTCTCAGAGCTTTATCTGAGATTTGGATTAAAACCTTTCAAATTTAAGGAAAAAGATTATTTCAAACCTAATTTTGAAGGCACATTTTAATGATGGTTGTGAGAGCTGATACAGTTAGAAAAGCTAGTTAACAGGTAAGTCTCAGAAAGTAAAAAACAAAATTGAAAAAGTTTTTGTTTGTAAAGATTACTCACTGCGAAATGCAGCCTGCTCTCTGTGGTGTCAGTTTCTGGGTGCATTTTGGAGGCCATACTTCTATAAGGACGTTGAGATTAAAAATACAGTTCATAAAAGTGCTACAAACTGACAATGAGATACTTAAGACATGCAAAAGATACTTTCTAAAGAAAAGAAGAGATGGAGGGATATGACAGGAGCATTCAAATATTTGACAAGCTTCGACTCTAATAAAGTTCCATTCAAGCCCTTGAATTTTTTTGTTAATTCTATGGTTTTTCCAGTTGAAGAATGCTCAGTAATAAAAGGGAAATTTAGTCAGCAAAAGTCAATATAAGAGAAGGTGAAAATTTCTATAGAAAAGAAATTCAAGAAATTCCTATGAAGTTGCCACAAGGAAGGTTCAGTCAAAACATTAAAAAAAATGTTTCTTTATTGAAAGGGTGATGGATGGAACAATTTACCAATGCTATAGAGGCCATTTAACTAAGGTGTGCTGTGCAATTAACATGGCTTACAGCACATTCTAACCATGCTCTGTGATCTGTGACCTGATTTACGCGTAACTGTGTTTCATTCATTGGAGTGGTAATTAAGTGGGTTGGGGCGGGGAGTGGCATGGTGAACTCTTTGTAGTAAGCGCACATGCATTAACGGCAAGGCTCACAATTAGTGCCGATGAAATTACCACCATCCGCGCCAATGAAATTACCACCACCCGCACTAATTTTGTCATGTGTTGCATGTCAACTAATGGGAACATGCTGTCCATGCTCTCAACAGTTAAATGGTGGTGTTGTACCTAATGTTCCATAGTTTTGCATGCTACTGGTGTGTTATGTACAAAACCTCAATACGCTTTGTAAAAGGCCCCTCTAAGAATCGGAACAGATACAGAGAGAGTAATTTTATAAAGTGGTGCCAAGTTAAAGCATGCTTTAATGCACCTACATAAAGCCTATTTCATAAGACGAGCAGGTGCTTACTTGTATTTATACTATACCAGCATGTTTTGCATCTAGAGCTCTAGGGGGTTATTCTGTCTCCCTAGAGCTCTAGGTGCCAAGTTAGACAGGGGCGAGAAAGGGGAGGATTGGGGGTGGCAATAGGGCAGGTAGTGGTCGTTCGCCAGTCCTGGACATACAGGGCCAATTCTAATGTCAGCCCTGTACATCTGGGGCTGGCAACTTGAATAACTTCCCCATTTCTGTAGGATTAGCGAGCCCGGGGATGGGAAGGGGCGGCAGGGGACAGAAGGTATTCTCTGCAGCAAGGCTCTAGCCCTGGGAGGCCAGATCGGGGGTTGGGCTGTGGGGAATTAGCTTCAGGAGCCTGCAGCCGGGGATCACAGCTTTTAAGTCGAGCCGTTGTGCCATGGCAACTGGACACCATGGTGCTGTGGCTTCATTTAAAAGCTCTGACTGAGTTAGCTAGGCAAGGCCTCTACATGCAGGCTGGGCTGAATCGTAGTCCCGGCCTGCACGTACAGGCCTGATTGTGATTCTGATCCAGACCGGGCGTACAGAGGGCAGGTACGTCTGGGATAGAATAGGGTTGCATGTAAATAACCATGCCTACAATTGGCAAATAAGTGTATAAATTATCATACTTTATGGTAAACGCAAAGTGGTAGAGTAGCCTAATGAGCAGTGGCTTGGTAACTAAGTGCCCAGAGTTTGATTCCCACTAGCACTCCTTGTGGCCTTGGGCAAATCCATTGCTTCAGAAGAAAGGCCTGCCGCCTGGCAATCTACTTCAGGTCATGCTGCCAAGAAAACCAAGGAGTTCCTGGGTCCCCAGGAGTTAGCACTGACTCAAAGGCTCACATTGCATTTGCATAATCAATGTATGTCCTTGCTTTCTCCACCCATGTGCACACCCATAGTGTTCCCTCAAATTAGTGTGTATCCTTCCACTCTGGTCAGCATTTTATAATACATATGTGGCCATCAGTATTTACATGTGATTTTAGCATCTAAAATAGGTGTCTTATTATAATAAAATTATCTCCAATTTGAGGTGGTAAGGGCAGGTAGGAAGTAACAGATAAAAGAAATGAGGAAGTGTTTTCTCAGTCATATAAAACTTTAGAGGGTAAAAGGGGAATACAAGTCAAGCAGCTGAAACGTGCAGTGCAGCAGAGTGAAGCTTTTAGGAAGTCTTTGGTAACTTCAGGGCCAGTCCATTCACTAAGCAAACCTAGGTGATCGCCTAGGGTGGCAGACCTCTGTGGGCGGCATGGCACACATGGCTTGTCACCCCCTCATGCTGAGCCAAGCCGCTTTGCACCACCACCCCCTGCTACCACTGATGCCAGCGGCAGAGTCGGCTCGGCTGCAGCGGCAGGCCATGTGCTACAGCACATAAAGGGTGGCCCAAAAAAAGTGAGAACATCTCGTAAATGAAAAGCTTAAATAGTTTACTTATTTACCTTTTTTAGCTATATAACGTCTTTATTTTGACAATTTCCGGTCGCCATCTTTTTTTTTAAATTTGACAATTGTTTACATCTGTCTTTTTGAATTTTTAAATAACTTATATGCTACGAGATGTTCTCACTTTTTTTGGGCCACCCTGTTTATGTGCCAAAGTGCGTGGCTTGCTGCTGCAGCTGTCGCCCTCCCCCCAACCCTGTTGCCGGAATCAGAAGTAGCGCGGCTCAGCAGGTAAAAGGGGGGTGAGCGGCACATGGGAGGGCAGCACTCCAGGGCTTCTGCCTAGGGCAGCAGAAACCCTTGAGCCAGCCCTGGGTAACTTGCACATAGCCACTATAGTCACACCCCTAACATCCACAAGGGTGGGGTGATCAGATGTTTTTGGACAACATTTTCATTACTTTGGCTGGCTATTTGGATTATTGCAAAACCTATTGATAAGACTTTATATATAGCCAGCCAAATATATATATATATATCATGCCTTTCCAGTAGCAGATCAAGGCAAGTTACATTCAGGTAGTGTAGGCAGGAAGCTGTGTTAAGTAGGGGCCTTACAGAAAAACAAAAAGGAAAAATGCAAGGCCTATAATAGCCTACTTGTGAAGGTGATCATGGCCTGTACTAAATACATTTTAAACATCTTTGGGATAAATATAGGAAATGCTAGCCCCATAGACTATTTTGGAGGTATACAAAAAAAAAGTGGCCTCACTGATGTGAAAATGAATGTGCGTCTCTAGTATTTATGAAAAAATACTTTGCTGAATGAAGCCCTAAATTATTTTTATTATTTACATTTTACATTTATTTCACATTTGCATATCACAGATCCAATTTTCTCCTTGTAGTTTATAACATAAAACACAATAAAAAGTTATTGATAGAATACAATTACTGCTTAACTGCTTATGTCCTTATATGAGTGGTTGAAATGCATATCAGAAATAGCAGAGAAAATGAATGATTGCATTGGTCTTATAGTTCATTCATCACCAATGTCCCAATTCCAAGTTCGTGCTGGAACTACTTGAGCATACTTTATTGCAGGGCTCGACAAATCGCAGGTGCTAGGTCACCGTACTAATTAAAAATTTCCCTCTGGCGCCTGGGATTTTCAAATGCTGTTGTCACCACCACTGCGGTGCCAAGCGAGTAGGTCCTCTTTGCTGTACCGTATGGCTTCATGATAGTTTGAGTTGTGTGGTGCAGAGACTCTCATGCTAGTTTCATGAGACTTGAGATCTCATGGCTCAGACTCATAGAGCTGAATGGTACAGAGAGTCAGTTCCCATTCTGGAACATTGATCACCGATCCTCAACATAGGAACATAGTATATGAATGGCAGCTAAAGACCAATGTGGTCCATCTAGTCTGTCCAGTAAGGTGGCTAGAGGGGTGGTACCCGATGCTTCATGCAGGTCACCCCCTTTTATGCCTTGTTTTTTGGGTTGTACCCACAGCTCATTGAAGGTCACCCCTCTACGTCTTTGTTTAGGGTTTTAAGAAAGATATTTAAGTTTGTTTTGATACCATTCTCTTGCTATATAGGGATCTTCAGTATCTTTTCTGTGCCTTTTTGAATTCTGTCACTGTTTTTGTCCCTACCACCTCCATCAGGAGGGTATTCCGGGCGTTCACCATTCTTTCAGTGAAAAAGTATTTCTTGACACTGCTTTTAAGTTTACCTCCTTGCAGCTTTATTTTATTTGTTTTAGTTTTAGAACTTCCCCTTCTTTGAAAAATGTTTTTGTTCATTAATACCCTTTAAGTATTTAAAGATCTGTATCACATTTCACAGAGTGAAGGATTAGCCTAGTGGTTAGAACACTGGCTTGGTAACCAAGCCACCAGGGTTCAATTCCCACTAGCACTCCTTGTGGCCTTAGGCAAGTCACTTAATCCTCCATTGCCTCAGAAGAAAGGCCTGGCAATCTACTTCCAGTGACACTGCCAAGAAAACTCAAGAGCTTCTGGGTCACCAGGAGTCAGGCTGACTCAAAGGCACACATTGCATCATGTTTCTTTCCACAAGTCAATTCTCATAGGTCTTCTGGTGCAGGCTCCAAATCATTTTGGTCACCATCCTCTGAACCATTTCAAGTCTTTTGTATCCTTTATGAGATATGGTCTCCAAAACTGAACACAATACTCCAAGTGAAGCCCCATCGCCATCTTATACAAGGGCATTAATTCCAGGGCCAGTGCAAAGATTGAAGGCACCCCCATGGGCCCCACGTTCCCCATTGCTGTCACTGACACCCCTCTCTGGGGCCTACAGTTGCAGCAATGGCTCCTGAACCTTGAAGCAGCACTTGCCAATACAGTCCAGTGCAGCTTCCAGTTTGTTTATTATTCCTCTCTGAATGCAACCTAGCATACGTCTGGTTTTGGCTACCACCTTGTCATATTGATTCGCCATCTTGAGATCCTCAGACATTCAAAATCCTTCATGGATAATCTTCCAATTACCTTCAATCTATAATAAAAACACTTCCCATCAATCGACAGAGAAGAAGTATTGCAGACCACCTTCTTGCATCTCACAGACTTTATTAAATCCAACCAATCAGCATGTGTACGAGCATTCTCATTATATGCTCCAACGATATGGAACTCCCTCCCTTGTTACAATATGAATAACTGCTGATATTAAGGGCTTCAGAAAACTCTTAAAAACCCACCTATTCCAAATACACTTCCAGGATATCACATAAGCAATCACATAAGATCACTGAACCATCTCACTCCAACTGCTGCTATAGCCCACCTTATGATCTAATATTATAGTCTATTTTCTAACATGACAGTTCCCCTATAGACCTCAAACAAGACCTCTCACATGTAAATATTTTGAAATTTTATAGTTATTGCAAAGTTATGATTGCTTGTTTTGATCATTGTTCTTTGTAATGTTAATGTGTTCCATGTAAGGTTATGTTCTTCAATTTGTAAACTGTGTTCATCCTCAGAAATGCAGTATATAAATTCTTCAAATAAATAAAGAAATCATCACTCCGATCTCCCTCTCATAGAAACATAGGGGTATGTTTACTAAACTGCGTTAGTGCAAATCGCGTTAGGAGTCGCGTTAGTGAAAGGAAAGCCAAAAAAGGACATGGGCGGGACATCATAACCACTAACACGCGTTCCCAAAACTAACGAGCGTTACAGGGCGCCGTGGCGCGTTACTGCGCGTTAATCGTATGAAGGCGTACAGACACAAAACACTGAAACAGAGCTGTAGCACAATGGTTAGTGTACTAACCACTGTTACAGGCAGCATGGGTTCGAGTCCCCAGTGTGCCCAACACAGAAGGCTGGCCCAGGCATCACCCTGTACATTACATAGGGAATGAGGAGGCATGTTTTTCTTTACGTTGAGTAGTGGTTACAGAAACACACCCTCACAGTGTGCGTAGCCATGTACGTTGGTGCGTGCGTGGCTGCGTGCGTTGGTGCGGGTGTAGCTGCGTGCGTTGGTACGGGCGCAGCCCCATGCATAGCTACGTGCGTTGGTGCGTGCGTACAAACGTGCGTGGGTACGTGTGTTTTTACCAGCGTGGGTACCTTATATTACAGACTCTTTAGGGTATCTTGCACCTATGCATTATGCTAACAGATGTACGTGTGATGGCCTATGGCAATGGTCCCCAACCCAGTCCTATGGGGCCCACCGGCCAGTCAGGTTTTCGGGATATCCCTAATGACTATGCATGAGATATATATGCATTAGAGATATCCTGCCAACCTGACTGGTTTGTGGCCCTCCAGGGCTGGATTTGGAGACCCCTGCCTTACACCTCTGTCATTTAAGATTGTGAGTGGGCAAGGTGCAGATGTCCAAGACATCAAAAAGGTTAGATAGAATTTGTCACAGTCCTCCTCACTTCTCACCACCACCAAAAAATTGTCTATTAGACAACTTTTTGGTGGTGGTGAGAATCGAGGAGGAATGTGACACATTCTATATACCCTTTCGATGTCTAGGACATCTGTACCTTGCCCACTCACAATCTTAAATGACAGAGGTGTAAGGCAGGGGTCTCCAAATCCAGCCCTGGAGGACCACAAACCAGTCAGGTTGGCAGGATATCTCTAATGCATATATATCTCATGCATAGTCATTAGGGATATCCCGAAAACCTGACTGGCCGGTGGGCCCCATAGGACTGGGTTGGGGACCACTGTAGTGTCTCTGAGCCTGTGAGCAGGTGCTGGATTTACCCAGGGTTGGATTGTGCCAGTCACACCCATGATGCACTGCACATGCAAATCAGCCATCCACAGATACACACCATGGGGAATGCACCCCCACAGCACCTCGGCCTGGTAGGGGGAAGTGACCATGTGCACCCCCACAGCCTGGTAGGGGGTACTGACCATGTGCACCCCCACGGCCTGGTAGGGGGTACTGACCATGTGTTGCACTGGCACAGAGTATCTACACACCGTCACATTGTGCGGGTACTGTGCTCACCCTGATGGTGCAGTGAGGCGCCCAGCACCAGGTCCACAGCACCATCCATCACGCAGGTCCAAAGCAGTGTTAATGTGTGAGATAGGTAGTTTTTGTACAAACACCTTGGATTTCTCTGTCTGTCTCAGTCAGGCGTTGCCCCAATGCACCACCACCACCCTCCCCCAGGGCTGAGGGTAGCAAACAGGTTCCCCAAACAATAGATCCACATTCTACCTCCCTGCAAAGGTGGCAGTAGAGGGGAACAGCAACCCCAGTCCCGCTGAGGAACAGACACACCACAGGGCAGTCAATGCAGCTCTGTACACGTCCATAACACAATAGCAGACAGACATCAGGCCTGGATATGGAAGCTGCACCCCACCACTATCTAATATTCACCTGCTGCAAGCCACTCCATCACAACACATACCAGCTGCAAACAATCTACTAGTTAGTCAATAGTGCATGTGCCCAGTGGAGATGCATGCACCCAGAACTGGGATGTCAGCATACACAGCAAGCAGATAACTCAGTGACTGGGCCCCAACAGGAAACCATATCTATCACATGAGAGAAATACTATATAGCACTATGGGGGTACCTAGCCATGCTGTGGTCACTGCACAGTCAGGGTGAGAGTGATCTCTCAGCAGGACATACTGAGGTCACCCTGTCTGTGTAGGTGGTGGCCGGGCACTAAAATGTGCCTGTCACTGCCTTATGCCCTGTGCAGATGCACCCTGGCCAGGCCACCCTGTCCAGCCTATACCCATGGTACCTTGCTCCTCATTATGCACATTGGCAGCCCAATACTGGCAACATTGCTGGCAGTGTGGGCTGTGGAAGGTGTTTGCAGCCACCACACACTGGATAGGCAGACAGCCACCCCCACACCTATGCCAGCATTGTGCTACTATAGAGGAGTCCAGCAGCCATACCCACCACACCAGTCCTGGGCACCGTACAGGCATGGATATGGTATGCAAGACTGTTGGGGGTCACTCCCCAGGGTGGTAAACACTGTCAGAGACCAGACCTGCAGCACACACCACAGACATCAGGATGATTGTTATGGTGGAGCTCACTGAGCAAAATGTGCTTAATGTAGGAATTGATATCTGCCAGTTATCATAGGAAACGTTTGATAGCTGTGTACCATGTACCCAGGTGTAGGGTGGCATTGCTAAGGTATGCAACTGCTAGTATTGGGAGATACAGGCAGGGCCCAATGTCCTGCCTTTCCAGGAGGCATTGGCCAATGGGGCCTGTGGGTATGTGTGTGGGTGTGTCTGGCCCTGTTGGAAGCTGCTTTACGGCAGAGTTCCCCAACTCCAGTCCTGGTGTTCCAAACACTGTTCGGGTTTTTATGCTGTCCCTCATAACTATGCATGAGCTACATCTGCATACCATGGGGGTGGTGCATAGATATGCAGCACAGGCATCTTTATTAGAGGCAGCATGGAACCTGAAAGATGTGGGGCCATCCAGGACTGAATTTGCGAGACTCTGCTCTAGGTAATGCGCCTGTTTCTGGTGTCTGTGTTTGGTGTGGTAAAATATAGGCGTCTTAACCATGCGTATGTTCTCTGCAATAAAGGAGTGTCTTTACTATCACTGTTTAGTGGTGGGTAAAACAATGGGACTGGGTTGGTAGGAGCCCCAGCTGGGATTTGAACCTGTGACTCTCTGGTATTACAGGCACTGGCTGTGTCCGTTGCACCACACTGTGGCCACAGAGACAGTGCAGTCCCTGGAGATAGGAAAACCGGCCTGTTGAGTCGGAAACCCTGCTCTGCACAGGTTTACTGTGGGCTCATTTACCTTGTATGGAGACAGAGGTGCAAATAAACCTCAGAACAGACCTCGAAAAAAGGGGCAAACACCCATAACCAAGCTGGGCAACAATGCTATCATTGGGCAACATTACAAAACACTCCCAGGACAGCTCCATTACAATGAAATGATCTTTGAAAGGGTCTACGGAGCGTAGACCCTTCCAAACATCATTTCTTTTTTTTGGTGCTTTCCTGGGAGTGTTTTTCATTGTTGCCCATTGCTATCACTGTTGCCCAGTTGGATTATAATTTGTACAATGTTTCTTGTGGTCATTTTTAACGTTTTAGGTGAAATTTTGTTCTGTGCACATGTATCACACTGCTCACATTTTGTAGGTTTCCCCGGTTTCGCTGTACATTGCTGACGGAAATGGTTTCTCTTCCCTTTAATATGCCTTTAACGACAGGTTTTCATTCGTGTTGGAATTGAGCTCAGAAATTCAGCGCGTTAGTGTGAGGGGAGCCTCTCCCTGCCCACTCTCCGCCCATTGACCCCTTCTCTCCGTCCACTCTCCACCTTCTGCGCTGTTTTAATGCGCCGCGGGGCTTTACGATCGTTAACTACGGTTAATGCGCGTAGTATGACGTTAACGGTCGTTGGCGCGTGATTACGTGCATTATACTGCACTTACGATCATTAACATCGTACAACGCGCGTTATTCACATTTACCGCACTTTAGTAAACATACCCCATAGTAACATAGTATATGATGGCAGAAAAAGACCAGTATAGTCCATTCTTCTAGATTTTGTAGATCTTTACTCATGTTGTCCACTGCCCCTGAGGAGTCCACTCTTTTGAAAAAAGTCAAACTCTTTTTCTTCAATCCTTCAGCAATATCACTTACAAAGACATTGAACAGTGCCAGTACCAGTCCCAGGACCAATCCTTGAGGCACTCCACTACTCGCTTTCCTTTCTTCTGAGTGAATTCCATTTACCATCATTCTCTGTCATCTGTCAGTCAACAAATTTCTGATCAAGTTCATTCCCAGGCTGCTTAGCTTATTGATAAGTCTCTTATGAGGAACAGTACCAAAGGCTTTGCTGAAATCTAGGTAGATCACATCCATTGCATGCCCTTGATCTAGTTCTCTGGTCACCTAGACAACAAACACAATCAAATTTGTTTGGCATGATCGTCCTCTGACAGTTGAGGGTAGAAGCTCTGTGGGCAGCTGGCTGAGCTTTCTGGAGTGGGAGTTATGAAGGTAGCTATCTGGGGTAGTGTCTGAGGATGGCTGACAGAGCTTGTGTGGGTAGGGGCTCTCAAGGTGGCTGACTAGGCTGGAAGCTCTAAGGGTGGATGAGTGGACTTGCTGGGGTACGGGCTATGTTGGTGACTAATTTCAGGGAGAAGGGAAATGGTAGGATGGGGAACTGGTGGGGAGAAGAGCTAAAAGGGGAGAGAGAACAAGACTAGCTGATAGCAAGGTGGAGGGAGAGAAGTATGGGGTGGGGAGGGGGGCTGCTGGCTATGTATTTCTGCTTGTAGCGTGGAGGGTTAAAGATTTACTGAATTTTATTTTCTCTTGGGCATGGACTAGGAAAACCAGCCTTAGTAAATTGGGCCTTAAAGGAGCTGTGGTAGACCTCAGAGAGATCTCTTTACTCTCCCCCCCCCCCCACCCACTGCCCAACTTCAATGGAGACAATGGGGAGTGGGGGAAGACGAAGGAAGGGACTTGGCTACTGGCGCCTAAGTTTTTAGGCTGGCTCATAAATTCAATTAAAATTTGTCAGGACCTCTTTTTTTGAAAGTTATACTTTCCAAATGTGAAATTTTTCTCAATCCCAATTTAACATAATTTTGCTTTTCACATTAAAAAATAAGCATTAATTTAGAGGAACTATATTCAAAATGTGCTTTAAAAAAGGTAATTTACTGAGATGATAAAGAAATTAGTAGTGGTACCCTTTATTGACACTCATTACGCTGTACCCACTTCAAGATGGGTTTGTGAGAGCTGAAAAAAATGGTGCATTTTGTGCTAGAAACTGGAATTGTTATTATAAAAGGATAGATTTATTTTAATAATGGAGATGAATAACATAATTATAAATCTGAAAGGTTACACATTATTACACATTTGTTGGGTTTAGATGAATTCCTCTAATGAACAAAGTACATTAACTATAGTGGAATATATAGCTCAGAAAGATTCCTTCAGGAATTACATCATCAAGATGGTATGATTGTCTATGGCATCAGCCCCTAAAATGCTATCCTATATCCTAAGCTGGGCCTGCAAGCACATTTTCAAAGGGAATATATGCCACTGGCTCCGCACCCTCCCCTCCCCTCCAGAGCTCATACTGGTCATCAGGCCACCAGAACCTCCCTGGAAGTTGCACAGGCCTTGATAGCTCTCAACTCTCCCATCAAACCCACTAGACACTCCTCTTTATCTCCATGGCTATTTGCAGGCAAATGCTAGTCAAGGTGCCCTGCCCCAAAGCTGTTTGCCCACCAGCATGTTATTTCTTGTGCCCCGTATCCCTTCCAGTACTCCTGCATGCTCTGGAGGCTCTGCCTACCTCTGTCTCTTGTCTTTTGTTTGTTTCCCTCATGTGATTGCTATGTGAAAAGCTACATACTTGCATGCCAGCTGCTTCCAGGTTGGGCTAAAAGTGAGTGTTTCAAGTGTGGTGTCTCTGTCTGCTGCACCTCCAGAAATTCATGGAGTTGAAATGTGCAATACATTGAACATGCTATTGATTGTGGCTCAGCAAATATCATGAGACTTATTCAGTGCAATGTGTGCCTTCAAGTCAGTGCTGACTCAGCTGCTCCTGGGTTTCCTTGGCAGTGTGAGCAGAAGTAGGTGGTAGGCCTTTTTTCCAGGCAATGGAGGGTTAAGTGACTTGCCCAAGGCCACAAGGAGTGCTAGTGGGACTCAAACGCTGGTCTTTTGGTCAGTAAGCCAGTGTTCTAACCACTAGGCTACTCTTCCACTCCGTGAGACTTGTTCATCTGCTCATTATTCTCCATTAGCTTGTACATGAATATATTTGCACTGTAAGATGCAAGTGTTGTTAGCATGCCTATGGGAGCCCCATATATCACTTCTTATTGCATGTAATAAAGGGTTAGTACATAGGGCCATATTTTTGCAAATGAATGTATTTTAGTGCTCATGAACTGAATTAATGCCCATGAGAGCTGAGTAAAGTTTTAAGTATGACATGCTTTCAAATTGCTCAATGTAACTTCTAAAGAAAAGTTCAAAATGGCAGCGCAATACAGTCACTGTGTACTCCAGATATTGAGTTTATCATTCTATTACTAACGCACAATAAAAGAGCATCTGTGGCTATTTCCTTGATATATTTGCATAAGAAAGTTCTGCACTTTATTTGCAGGAACTGAAAAGAATATCACTCATTAAGAGTATTTTTGCTTTGTTCGTCATAGACTAAAAGCGAGATAGCTTTTCAAAAATAGACCTCAGTGATTCTGAGAACTTTGTTCTTTTCCTCCAACTTTCTTTCCACCTCCCACTTTCTTAACACTTTGAGTAGAGGAAAGCATTTTTCAGATTAAATCCGTGATGTTCATTAAAGTGATGTAAAACCTAATATAATAATGCAATTTTGAGCCCCAAAAAAGAATAGGCTTATATAACACAAATATCACCCAGAAGAAAAATCCATAAGGATTTGCTGTTTATGTCCCAAGACACGCTCATTATTTAAATTACATTAAAATATAGAAAAAAATGTATGTATGAAACTGAGTTCTTTGGATTGTTAACATTTTGGTAGAAAGCAGAACTGGTTTTCATTAGTGGTGGCTGTCACCATAATGAACAAGTTGCTGAGCTTTCAGTTTCTGGGGAACGTGGTTGAAACATGAGCAGTCTTCAGTTCAAAACTTCAAGCCAGATGCTTGCAGATGAGACATTCCTCATTAAGTAATGACTGAAGACCATACGGAACTCATTACAAATTGAAATAGTGATTGATGAAGTGCCTGTGGTCAGTTTTCTACTTATAGGAGAAATCTGAATTTATTTTCACATCCGTGTGATGCTAATTTAATGTGTAGTTACATTCTAATTTCATCTGCGCCTCCTACTCCCATAGTTCCACAACAAGCAGAGCCTGGAAGAAATAAAAAAATGTCCATTTATCACTGTACCTATGATCTTCTCATTCAAACTGAAAGACCCATTGAAGGATCGAGCTATACTCTTAAGGTCAGAATTTCATATACTTCACTTTCCAAAGAAAAAAACAACCTATTATCCAAGTTTGGGAAACGGATGTAGCTCGACCTAAAGGGGATAATTCTGAGCATTTTCCATGGCCAAATAAGGATGGAAAAATATGCTTGTTGACAAGATTGTATGCACTTTTATGTAATCTGTGTATAGGCATTCCCATGGGGGTGGATGTGTTATGGTCTGGGCAGACCTGGAGTGTAGTTGTGATAAATAGCATACCAATATTTATAAAGGTGTACACACATATAAAACATGCACGCATAGTTCTGAAAACCTATTTTAGAAAGACATGTGAAGTCACATTTTAGAAAGGCTGTTTATTTGGTAGAAGGGAAGTGAAAAAGTCTGCAAATCTATGTCAGTTTCAGAAGAGTACATATCTAAGCAACGAACATCTCCAGCCTCCTGAAGGTGTTTCAGGGCTTTGCCTCCTGTAAATTTCAAGCAACTGCAAGGCAGAAAAGGCAGCCCTGGGTTACATATACATGTATATGTGTGCTTACACACATTTAAATAGTGAATAGGGCTTCTAAAATAACTCCTTTAGGCACCTATCTAGCAAGGATGTGCATGGCCATAAACAATTTAGTTTATGCTCATTTAAAGCAATAGTCTCCTAATTTTCAGGCATGCTTTTGTTCATTTCACAAATTTGTTATTTATTTATTTATTGTATATGAACTAGAACTTTTTATTTTTATTTTCTTTCTTTCTTTCTTTTTTTATACCGTCTTTCTACAAGTCAAGATGGTTTACAGGTAACCCGGTGCTTTAAACATAAATGATAGATAATAGGTTGTGCACTGCATTGAAAAAAATTTAAGTAGGAGTTGTGGGTGGGGATGCTTGGGGATAACATAGGAAAGCGATGGAAAATTAGGCGGGTTAACTATGTACAGAGGAAGTTGAGTATAGATTTTAACCATATACAATCAGGGGTTGCATTAGTCATGTTGGTTTAATTTTAGTGAGGGTCTGCATTATAGAATTCCAGGAATAGATGGGTTTTGAGCTTCTTACAGAATCAATTATAAGGGTGTTAATTTGTAGGTATACGCATGCAGCAAGCAATTCATGTGCACAAGAAGTTTGTGTGTACTTTGAAGTTTTAGGTTCCCAAACGAACAGCAATTTTTATGATGTGGTTGAGGATCTTTTTCTTCCAGATCGTTCTCTTCCACATATGTTTGTAAGTGCATCTTGAAATGCATAATAGCAAGGGAAAAGACCGCAAGCCCAAGCCGAACCAACTGCAAGCACTTAACAGCAGATGCAGCCCACTTCCTAAAGAAAAAGAGAGAGAAAAGAAATCTAATAAAAATGAATGTTTCTACTCAAAATGAAAAACTACTTATAAATGCAAATGTTACAAAAATAGTTCAGTCAAGTGAAGCATTGATAACCTATTTTGCACTCATTGCAATGGCTTTCACCAAAATTTTACACTGTGGAGTACATCATACATCACATTTTGACATTGCTACACAATATTAGAGCTCCATGGGCCCAGTTTTCAAAAAGGCAGATATTCAACTGCTTTATCGGTGAGTCACAGTGCTTAAATATTGGTGGGATACTCAGGAACAATATACAGATAGGAGCCACCACTAAACATCCAGGCTGAGTAGCACTATCAAAGGAAGTGCCAACACTTAGGGTATGTTTACTAAACCGTCCTAATGTTGCCGGCGAAAAGTGCAGCGTTAATGTGAGGAATGCCATATAAGGTAGTGGGCGTTCCAGAGGCAAGGTAGCAATGAATCTGTATCACGCGATAGAGGGTGCCTTGGCTCGTTAACGTGCGTAAACCTTAAGTTCATGCCAGTGTTGTATTAGAAGTTATAGAGATTTAGCCCACTGGTTGCTACAATGACGGCAGAGGCCATGAGTTTAATCCCGCAGTGGTGTTAGTTAATAAGACTGTCTGAGGCATTTCCTTTTAATTTAAACCTGTGATGCCAGCAAAAACACCCTCACAGTGCCGTAACCTAAGGTGCCTCATAAGGCGCCCTAAAGGGCACATTATAAAGT
Source organism: Ichthyophis bannanicus (assembly GCA_033557465.1). Taxonomy (NCBI): domain Eukaryota; kingdom Metazoa; phylum Chordata; class Amphibia; order Gymnophiona; family Ichthyophiidae; genus Ichthyophis; species Ichthyophis bannanicus. The sequence continues at coordinate 27,130,065 of CM066035.1, forward strand.
GTCCTGTCTGCCAAGGCACCTTATAATGTGCCCTATAGGACGCCTTATGAGACACCTTAGGTTAGGGCACTGTGAGGGTGTTTTTGCTGGCAGCACAGATTTAAATTAAAAGGAAATGCTTCAGACAGCCTTATTACATAACACCACTACAGGATTGAACTCATGACCTCTGCCTCTGCAGTCATTGTAGCAACCAGTGGGCTACACCTCTATAGCTTCTAACACAGCACTGGATGGCTACAGAAAGACTGCAGGTCACTGCACAAACTGTCTGCTGTGGTTACCAGGATAGGGGAAACCCACCCATACCCATGATGCACTGCACATGCAGATCAGCAGTCTACACCTGATCACAAAATGGGGTATGAGCCTCTACAGCACTTTGGCCTGGTAGGGGGAACTGACAGTGTGTGCTACTGGCATGAGTAGTTACAGACCATGACATTGTGTGTTTCCTGTGCTCACCCTGAGGGTGTGGTGGGGTGCCCAGCACCAGGTCTGCAGCACCTGGTTTGGCTGAGATAGGCTGTGCTGCAGGTCCCTATCAGTGCCAGTGTATGATAGGTAGTCCTTGTAGACACACCTAGGATATGCCTGTGTCCATCTGTGTTTCCCAGTCATATCTAGCCCTTGTGGACTATGATGCACCCAGAGTAGTGCATATTCTGTGTGGTTGCCATGGTCACCTTTTATAAGAGACGGGTGGAGTTTGGACCCACATGTGGATTATGTAGCACCACCCAACCTGCCCTCTCTGGGTTAGGGTGGGGGACAGGATCTTCCACCACCAGAGCCACACTCTACATCTCTGCAATGGAGGCCGTAAAGGGGACCATCAACCCCACTTCTGATGGGGGAACAGGCACCCTCCAGGGCAGTCAATGCAGATTTGTACATATCACATAGGGCACTGGCAGACAGGCAGTAGGCCTGGAGAAGCTCAGCTTCCCCCAACCACAATCTGACACTCACCCACTGCACCTTGCAAGGTGTTCCAGTCATACACATGCTAACTGTAGACAGTCTGCTAGCTAGTACATAGTGCATATTCCTGGAGGAACTGTGTGCACCTAAAAGTGGGATGTAAGCACACACACCAAGCAAGTATGCTAGTGAGTGGGCCCCAGAAAAGGGAACTCATAGATATTACATGAGAGAAACACTGTAGAGCACTATGTGGGAACCTAGCCATGCCATGGTCACTGCTCAGTCAGGTTAAGAGTGACCTCCCAGCATGACATGCTGTGGCCACCCTGATGTTCAGGTGGTGGTCGGGCACTACAATGTCCCAGCCATTGCCCTATGCCCTGTGCAGATGCATCCTGCCAAGACTGCTGTGTCTGGGCCATACCTACAATACCTTGTTCCTCATTATGCACATTGGCAGGCTAATTCTAGAAACAGTGCAAGCATTGGGGGCTCAGTAAGGTGTAGGCAGCCACAAAACACTGGATAGACATACCACACTCCCACACCTATTTCAGCATTGTGCAAAGATAGAGGTGGTTGACAGCCCTGGCCACCACACCAGTCCTAGGCACAGTGCAGGCATTGCTAAGGGGTGGTAAACACTGTTAGAAACAAACAGTGAAACACACTCCACATATATCAGAGAGGTTGCTATGATGTATCTCTGTTAACAAATTGTGTTTCCTTTAGGATTTGTTATCTGACATTAATCATAGCAACCTTTTGATATATATAGAACGTGTTTCCATGTTTATGACGGCATTACTAAGGTATGCAGGTGCTAGTATTGGTAGCTGCTGCTCCATGCAGGGCCCAACAACCTGACTCTCCATGAGGCTTTGGATAGTGGAGCCTGTGGGTGTGGGTGTCTGTGCCCCTGTTGGCCGATGCTCTAGGGCAGAGGTTCCCAAATACGGTCCTGGTGGGCCAAACACAGTTCAGGTTTTCATGCTGTCCCTATGCATGAGATACATTTGCATACAATGGGGCACTGCATACAAATGCATCTCATGCATATTTATTAGGGACAGAATGAAACCCTGAATGGTTTTTGGCCCTCCAGTACTGAAGTTGGGAACCTCTGCTCTAGGGACTGCACATGTTTTTGGTGTATGTGTGCTGTATGGTAAAATATAGGGACATGGTCTGCAGGAGCCACAGCTGGGACTTGAACCTGTGACCTTCTGCTCCTGAACACACTGGCTGTGTGTACTGCACCAAACTGTTGCCATAGGGGCAGATCATTTCCTGAGGATACCATTACTGTTCGTCAGACAGACCTTGTCTGTTGCACTGCATGCCACCCACCTGAACAGGACTTGGCCTTGGTCTGCTGTGGGCAGATGCCACTGCCCCCTCCACCACCAACACCCCTTCTGCCACCATGCTGACATGCCCTTATGCCGGTGGTGCTGGTGGTGCGCAGTCCCAGGCCATCCAGTGTGCTGGTAGGTGGCTGCCTATGGTGTAGGATCTGGGGTAGGGGTGATTACATAGACATCCACGCGTCCCCCTGGCATCACCTGCAAATGTTATGTGCCCTTTGGGTTACCTTCTGGGTAGTGTCCATTGGGGCACTGTGGGACACACACTCATGGACATGTTTGCCCTTGGTCAGTTGCTGTCATGTTGATTTCTCTTTTGTGCCTCACTATGTGCCACCTAGGCATATGCCTAGCTCACCTTGTGCCCCAGATGCCCCACTTCATGTCCCACCTGCAGCCTCCTGTACCCCTTTTGCAGACTCACCATAGTGCCCTTTCGTACTTGGGCACTATGCTTTTGCTGCACCTGTAGCACTACCATCATTTTTCTGGGTCTTCCTGCCTTTGCTGTACATTGCTTACTGAACTGGTTTCTCTCTCCTGCATTTGTGCCTCTAACGCAAAGCTTTCACTCATGGTAATGTTCTACCCTACATTTCACAGCGTTAGTGTGCCTGGAGCCTCTCCCTGCCCACTCTCCACCCATTGACCCCTTCTCTCCGCCTTCTGGAAGGACTTACTCCACCCTCTATGTGCCTTAACGCCGCCGGAGACATTATCGCGCAAAACCTCACGCTATTGCGCGATAACATTACTTTATCGTGCAAAAGCGTTACATATCACACGCTAACTGCACCGCTGCAATGTTATCACTGTTTAGTAAACATACCCCTTAGTCAGTTAGCATGATTTTCAGCTGACAGTTACTCAGATTGCAACTTAGGCCTTTTTTTCGTGCAACCTAGGTTGTCCAGCTAACTGAAATGAAAATTGCACTCACTGGATAAAGTCAACACATGGGGATAGCATCGACACTGCCCTTGCTCTGCCCACAAATCACCCCTGCACCAACCAGATATGCTGAGGTGCTTTATTTATTTTATTTATTTATTTAAAAGTATTTATATCCTACTTTATCCTTGAATCAAAGTGGATTTCACTGCAAAACAATCAAGTAGGGTAGTGCGAGTGTGTCGGCATGCAGTGGATGTGAGGTAGTGTTCATGAGTGTGTGGATAGGAAAATCTTGATTTGGGGTGTGATATTTACAGGTTGAGCTATCTACATTGGGCTGTTGTTGTTGTTGTTAAGTGCCGTCGAGTCGGAGTCGACTCATGGCGACCCTCTGGATAGCTATCCTAAATTATGTTCGGTCTTCAGTCAGGCGGCTCATTGTTGACAGACTGGTACCCGTAGCTGCTGTTATTGTATCGATCCATCTCATTGCTGGCCTTCCTCTTTTGCGTTGACCTTCTATCTTGCCAAGCATAATGTCTTTCTCTAATGATCTCTCTCTTCGCATGATGTGTCCAAAGTATGAAAGTCGAAGTCTTGTCATCTGAGCTTCTAAAGAAAGCTTAGATTTGATCTCCTCTAGTACCGACTGGTTTGTTCTTCGGGCAGTCCATGGTATATACAGTATTTGCCACCAGCACCATAATTCAAAGGTATCAATTTTCTTCCTGTCTATCTTTTTCACTGTCCAGCTTTCACATCCATATGATGTTATTGAAAATACCATGGCTTGGGGGGCGGAGCCTGATGTCCAGCGGGTTAGACGCTTTGCGCTGAAGCTCCCGAGAGGCCTACTCAGAATCCTGACTTAATACCTACATAAACTTAATATTTTGCTCCGAACTCACCGGGGTGCCTCGGGGGGGATGGCGGCCCACAAACCAGCGCACTTAGACTTCGGGTCTCCCTCTTCTTCACACGGAAAACGCTCCAAAACAGAGTTGTCTTCCCCACAAAAGATGGTTCCACTTCGGGAAAACCCCGAAATGCAACAGGAGATCTTGGAGGAAATACGCGGTGTGAAGGAACTGGTACAGTCCAACGGAGAAGCGCTCCAAGCCATGCGAGAAGATTTCGGTATGCTTCAGGACCGGCTTGAAGGTCTTTCACTACGGCAGGACAACATGGCGGGGGTCCTCGACTCGCACGCGGTGCGCTTGGTGAAACTGGATAAGGCTGAGCGTCAGATACAGAATCTTCAAAAAGAGTTAGAGGATAGCAATAATCGAGCCCGTCGCAACAATGTAAGGCTCATTGGAGTACCGGAGGGGGCGGAAGCAGGAGATATAAGAGAATTCCTGGTTAAAACTCTTCCCTCCTTGCTGAAGATCACTTTTCACAGAGATCTGGAAATCGACCGAGCACATCGTGTTCCTACCAACATGGCGCCCAATCGGTCGACCCCCCGGCCTATCATCTTTCGATTACTGAGATATCAGCAAGTTGAGCAAATTCTAAATGCTGCCCGGGCGAATCATCATCTGGAGTTTGAAAGTCATAAAGTCTCCTTCTTTCCTGACTTGGCAAAGCCCACAGTTGACCGTCGGAAGAGACTCCTTGCTTTTCGCCCTAGACTTCAACAGCTACAGGCTCGTTTTGGCCTACTGTATCCAGCGAAGCTCAGAGTGACTCTCCATAACCAAACTAGAACCTTCGAAGATCCTGATTTACTAGCAACATTTTTAGATTCCAAAGAGGCAGACCAGATGCGCTAATCCAACAACTTGGATCTGTAATCCGCCGGATCTGCCCGCCATTTGCATGGCTCGACGTGGTGATCACAGCCTGGAACAGAGACTGCCTGGACTTTTCTTTCTTTTCTATATATAACTTTCTTGGTCTCCTTTCCCTCCATGTTGTGCACCTCGGTTGGATTCGGAGCACGCGTAACTATACAGGTTATATGTTTCAATCTAGGCCTTCTCTGGGGTTTCTCCCCGCAGACATCTGGTCGCCAGTAATTTCTGGGGTTCTGCTTCTTCTCTAATGCACCTCGGTGCTTATCTTTTATATGGGGCGCTTCATTGTTTTTACATTAGCTTATTTTCTATCATGTCATGTGTACAGCCATATACAGTTAATCTGAGGGACATTGTGAAATTATGTGCGTTATCATGTTCTTTCTCAGAATTTTAACCCTTCTGAATGGCCTTATGTAAGATCTTATCACTGAACGTAAAAGGCATCAATAGTCCAATCAAAAGAAAGAAAATCCTTAGCTATCTTAATCATGAACATGCTGATTTAGTGTTTCTTTAGGAAACGCATTTAAACTCCGTTGAAACACTGTAACTTAATGCTCAGCCTTACATGGTGGCTGCCTACTCCCCCGCCGTTTCCAAACGGTGTGGGGTAGCCATCTTGGTTAAGAAGTCTTTGCAAGCTACTGTAATGGATACTAGCTCTGATTAGGAGGGTAGATGGGCCCGTGCACACCTTAAGGTTGGAGATAGTGAATTCACGTGTATTTGTATTTATGCTCCAAATGTGGATAACCCCGCTTACTATGCAAGTATTGCGCAGTTGGCACAGGCCTCTGCCAATACTCTATTAATACTTGGCGGCGATTTCAACCACGTACTTGACCCTGTGATAGATAGACTGCCGCCTAGAACGAGTGGTCCACCCAAGAGTCTTGCTGCCCTTATAGCTCTGATGAAAGGTCTTGTGTTAGTAGTTATATGGAGGCTGTTTCACCCCTCCGACTTAGAGTTCCCTTTTTTCTCAGCCCCCTATTACTCACCATCTTGAATAGATAGATCCCTACTAGACCAAAAAGATTTTCAGGTTGACATAAAGGCCGCTATCCAAGACTACTTTCATTTTAATTCACCCCATGACACTGCGAGCTGGGCTTGGTGGGAGGGTTTCAAGGCGTCTATCCGTGTAACTATAACTAGCTATCAAATTCGACAGGGGAAACAAAGGAAGCAACATTTACTGGTTCTAAAACAACAGATACAAGCTGGAGAGCGTCTCCTCCCGTCCCGTACTGACCCATGTATTTTACGTCGCTTACAACGCCTTCGTTTCAATACAATCAGCTTTTATATACCGCTGCTGCTAAAAATATTGAATCACAACAAGGGATGTACTATCGGGAAAATGTCCGTGCTGGTAAATTGTTATTTTATGTAATACTGTAAATAGAGGCACTCCTACTGCACAGAAATCCTGGGAGCGGGAAATGCATGTAATTTTGACCCTGGAGCAATGGAGCCTAGTCTGGAGCAAGGTGACACGGGTCTTTCGATCCGCCTCACTTACTCAGACACTTTTCTTTCTAGTCCACCGATGTTTCTATACTCCTGACAGGTTAGCCAAATGTAACGTCATCCAGAGCAATAGATGCTGGACATGCCAGGCGGCCATTGGTTCACTAACTCATGTTATGTATGAATGCCCCGCATTACAGTATTACTGGAGTCGGGTCTGGGGTCGTATTCAATCTATTTTGCACTTTCAGGACCCCCTCTTTTGGAAGATAGTGGGACTCCGCTCCGCTGCGGGGATCCCCTCTCTTCCCAAATCGGCTTACTTCCTTTTAGACTTTATACTGGGCATAGCTATTTCCCTAATTACGAAACACTGGAAAATAGTTCCCATCTGAGCCCCAATGAATGGTGGAATCATGTCTGTCTCTATAGTAAATATGAGCAAATACCTCGTATGTTAGCTTCTTCCGCTCAGATCTCCCACCACTTGTCTAAATGGAAGATGCTCAACGACTATGTTCAAACTGCTAAATGCTCTCATCTGACTGTTTAAATCGGTGTTAATCTCTGTCACATGATCATTTTGTATCGCAGATACTATTCTGTTTGTTTTGATGTACATTTATTGTTGTTTGTAAGCGCTTATATGATGATACTCATCAGCTTAGAGAAGAAGCATAGGGGTGGGGGGTAATTGGGGTTGCTTTTTCCTTATTGTGTGCTTGTATTTGTTTCCTTTGGTGTGTTGTTTTCTTTTTGTTTGTTGTAAAATGAAAATAAAAGTTTAAAAAAAAAGAAAATACCATGGCTTGAACAAGTCGAATCTTTGTATGGAGAGAGACATCTCTGCTCTTGAGAATCTTATCTAGGTCTTTCATAGCCATTCTGCCAAGAGCAATGCGTCGTCTGATTTCTTGACTGCTTGTTGCTTCTTTATTGATAGTTGATCCAAGTAGGTTAAAGTTGTTCACAATTTCAATTTCTTCTCCTTCAACGATGAACCTGTTGATTATGCCAGTTGTCATGATCTTTGTCTTCTTTACATTAAGGTGCAGGCCCATTTTGAGACTATGTTCTTTGATTGTGAGAAGCAAATGTTTCAGATCATCTTCACTTTCAGCCAGTAATGTGTATCATCAGCATAGCGAAGGTTGTTGATGAGTCTTCCACCAATCTTCACACCTCTATTGTCTTCATACAATCCTGCTTCTCTGATGATTTGTTCTGCATATAAATTAAACAGGTATGGGGAAAGTATGCAGCCTTGTCTTACACCTTTGCTTATTTTAAACCATTCTGTTTCTCCTTGTTCCATTCGAACTGTTGCTTCTTGATCAATGTACAGATTGCGCAAGAGAACGATCAGGTGTTCTGGTATACCCATGCTTCTTACATTGGGCTATATACATTTTAATAAGAGTAATAGAATGTTTTTATTTTGTGGATGTCATGTCTTGTTTCAGGGGCAGTTTGGGCAGTTTCAGGGGCAGTTTGGGTGGATTGGTGGTCTTCATTGAATTGTTCAATGAATAGGGTGGTTTTAAGTAGCTTCCGGAAATCTTTTATATCTGTTGTTGATTTTAGATTATCTGGGAGGGCATTCCAGATAGCAGGGGCAGCAAGGGAGAAGGCTCGCATGGATGTGGATTTGTTCATTCTTGTGAATAGAGTAGGTGTTGGTATGTTTTTGGTACTTTTTCTTACTGGTCTTTTGTTTGTTTTGGTTCCAATGAGTTCCTGTAGTATTCCTGCTGAGATGTTGTTCTTAATTTTTAAAGATGGTGATCGCTGATTTATATTTTGCCCGTGAGGAGATTGGTAGCCGGTGCAGATCTTGTAGTATTGGGGTTATATGGTCTTGTATTGAAGCACTAGTAATAATGCGGGCAGCAGTATTCTGGACTATTTGTAGGGGGCGGGTGGTTTGTTTAGGCAGACCTTGGAAAAGTTTATTACAGTAGTCCAGTAGGGGTGTAATGATGGCCTGGCATACTGTACGGAAATGTTCTCTATGGAGGAGGGATTTTAGTCTCCTGAGTGTTATGAGTTTGAAGAAGGCTGTTCTGAATATCTTGTTGATATGTGGTTGGAGGGTGAGTTGCTTGTCTAGAATCACTCCAAGGTATCTGACTTCGTCTTTTATTGTGATCGTTGTATTGGATATGTTGATAGCAGTAGGGGAAATGAATGTGGAGTCTCTCGTGATAATTGCTTCATTTTTTTATGTTGATGTTTAAATTGTTGTTATTTAGCCAGGTTGTTATTTCTTGAATGCAGGTTGATATGGTGGTTTAGTCTGGGGAGTCCAGTTGAATTGGGCTATATGCCATGATGTCATTGGCATATATGGCATATTGTATCTTGTGTTTGTTAAATATTTTGCATATGGGCTGAATATATATGTTGAAGAGGAAAGCTAATAATGATGAGCCTTGGAGAACTCCTTGAGTAGTCTTGATGGTTTCTGAGGTGAGGTTCCCAGATTTTACTCTCTGCTGTCTATCTTCAAGGTATGATTGGAACCATTTAATTGTGGTATCTTGTAGTCAAATCTCCGTTAGGCGCTTCAATAGGATGTGATGGGAGAATGTGTCGAATGCTGATGATATATCGATAAATATTAGTAGGAAGCCCTGCTTTATCTTGTCTATTACTTTTATTATGTTATTGAATAGGTGTATGAGTAGTGTCTCAATGCCATGTTGTGGACGGAATCCATGCTGGTGGGGATCTAGTGGGGCGAATTCATCAATGTGATCTTGGAGCTGTCTCTGTACAATTTGCTCAGTTATTTTAGCCAGGAATGGGAGGCTGGATATTGGGTGGTAGGTTGAAGGGTCGTTAATGTTGGATGAAGTAGATTTAGGAATGGGACAGATAGTAGATTGCTTGAGGGCTTTTGGCATGTAACCCTGGGTGAGAGAGGTGCTCACTATCTTTTGAATGAATGTTTTGAGTTCTTCCTTGGTGGATTTAATCCAAATTACCGGGCAGGGGTCCTATGGAAAGGTGGTGGTGTTTAGAGCAGTGATTGTTTGTTCTATTTTTTATGCTGATGGAATGCTGAAGTTCTTCCATTGATTGGTAGTTGTAGAGCCATCTCCTGTTGGTGTGTCCATAAAGGGGCTGTTGTTATGGTGTGCATTGGTTCTGCTCTTAGCTATTAGGTAATTACCTAATTATAATCAGCAAAGGTTTGTGGTTGTATTTTGCTTTCATCTTTCATTGTTGGGTCTTTCGTTAGGTGTGGATGATGCTGAAGAGCTCTTTAGGTTTATTACAGGCTTTTAGTACAAGGTTTGTGTGATATTGTTGTTTATGTTTGTTTATTAGGTTATTGTAATCTTTTTGCATCTCCTGGTATTGTTTCAGTGTGTTTTCTGATTTGTTGCGTCTCCAGCGACATTCCAGTTGCCTTAGTTTTCTTGTTTTATTGTATTAGAGTACCATGGTGTAGAACTGGTCCTGTTTTTGTTGTGGTGTGAGTTTAATTTATTGTGGTGTAAAGTTATATGAGGTGTTAGTTGAGATGCCACAAGTATAGTGGTATTCCATGAGTTGATGGCTTCGTCCAAGTCAGTGAAATCCTGGGGTAGAGACTGCATGGTATCTTTGAGGAATTGTTCTTTGTTAAAAGCTTTGATGTGTCTTGTTGTCTGTTCTGTTTTCCGAGCTGTCTGTTCGGTACTGAGGTGGAGTTCAAATGATATGGCATGGTGATCTGACCATGGTATTGGTGTAGTTTCAGGTAGTGTTATGAGACCTTTATCTAGTGTGCTGATTGGAACGAATATGTGGTCTGGTGTAGAGCCAGAGCGATGGGATGGGCCAGTTAAGATTTGCTTGAGGTGAATGGATTCCATTGCTTTGTGAAATGTGAATTGAGTTGTTGTTGAGGCAGATGTGAGGTTTAGGTCTCCTAGCACAATGAGGGTCTTGTGTGGTGAGTTAGCTGCATATATCATGTCCAGGATGTTGGATGTATCCTCTGTTGGGGCATTGGGGGGGGGGTCGATATATTAAACAGATGGATAGATGTTTGTTTTCAGTATTGATGAATTCACAGTGTTCGGAGCTTTTAGAGGATGACATCTTGAGCCTTAACTCTGATCGGGCAAGGATTAATACTCCGCCTCCTCTTTTGTGGGTTCTGGGGCAGTTGTAAGCTTTGAATGCTGGTAATGTTATTTGGTTCAGTATTACCTGGTCTGTACTCTTGAGCCATGTTTCAGTAATGCATAGGATGTCAAGGTTGTTTTCATATATGTAGTCTGTAATAGTGTTTGTTTTGTTACATATTGATCTTGCATTTATCAGGCCTATGTTTAAGTGGGTGGTATTTATTTATTTTATTTATTTAACATTTCTTATATACCGCGCTATTTGTCATCAGTGCGGTTTACATTGTAACAATAAAACACATAGGCCAGATAATTTGGCCTTTGTTTACAGATAACAGGGGAATTAACATGGAGGTAAACCAGGGGAACTATATACAATCTTAGAAATTACCTGTTGGGACATATATCAGCTTTATGCATTCATATAGGAAAGGTATGGGGTTGAGAGGGTAAGGTTGGGGGGGGGGGGGGAGGTATGTCCAGAAGCTTAAAGTGAGTGGTAAAAAGGTGGTGTTTGAGGGCTTTTCTAAAGTGTCTAAGGTCCCTGATCGCTCTAATGCCAGGAGGGAGTTTATTCCAGCATCTGGGGGCGAAATTAACAAAAGCTCTGTTGATAGTTGATTGGTTAGACTTTATGGAGTCACTTGGTATGATTAGCATGTCAACAGCAGAAGATCTTCTAGGCCTGTTGTTTTCTGTGTGTGTGATGAGGTCCGAGATGGCTGCAGGAGATAGTTTATTGAAGGCCTTGAAGGTCATAAGGAGGGCCTTATATAGGATCCTAGAGCTTATTGGAAGCCAATGAAGTTTTTCTAGAATGGGGGAGATGTGGTCACTCCTTGAGGCTCCGTGGAGGATACGTGCTGCTGCATTCATGGCCAACTGTAGGGGGTTGATGGTGATCTTAGGGAGGCCGTGGAGTATTATATTAGCGTAATCAAAGTACGGTGTGACTAGAGCTAGGAAGATGGTACGGAAGTCGTCAGGTTCCAACATAGGTTTAAGGTGCCTTAGGGTTTTAATCTTGAAGTATATCAATTTTACGGTGCGTCTTATATGTTCCTTGAAGTCAAGTTGTTGATCCAATATCACTCCCAAATAGCGTATATTGGATTTGACCGGGAGCTCAGCATCTCTGACTTTTAGAGTAGGTGGAGGGGAGAAACATTTATTTCTTGTAATTATTAGAACTTCCGTTTTTTTGAAGTTGATGCGGAGGTTCTGAGTGAGAAGCCAATCAGTTATTGCATTAAAGCAGTTGATTAACACTGTGTAGTCTGGGCATGCGACCGATATGGGTGAGAATAGCAGTACATCATCTGCGTACATGAGGCAGGATATGCCGAAGGAGCGTGTGATGTCACAAATTGGCTGCATGTAGATATTGAACAGAAGTGCAGACAGGGAGGAGCCTTGGGGCACACCCATTGTCTGCTGGAAGGGATCAGATGTGGCGTTACCAATACGTATGTGTTGCAGTCGGCCTTCCAGGTAAGATTTGCACCATTCCCATACTCGGTCATGGATTCCTTTCTCGTGAAGACGCTTCAGAAGCTGTGTGTGATCTACGGAGTCGAACGCAGCTGCTATATCCAGAAAGATTAAAGCAAAGCCCATCTTGAGACTGTCAATGCCATTGATAAGAGTATTAATTAGAGTTGTTAGTAGAGTTTCTACACCGTGGGCCTCCCTGAATCCATGTTGACAAGGATCTAATGGGGAAGAGGAGTCTATATGCTGCTGGATCTCTCTCTGTGTTAGCTTCTCGAGAACTTTAGCTAGTAATGGAATGCTAGAAATTGGATGGTAAGAGTCCTCTCTCTTTGGGTCCAGCTGATTGTTTTTTAGAAGTGGACGGATGGAGGTTTGCTGGAGAGTGTCTGGGAAGACACCAGATTCAAATGACATCTTCGCGATGTTGGCTATGACTGGACTGAGTTCTGTGCGCATGGTTCTAATCCAGTGTGCCGGGCATGGGTCGGTTGGGGCCGTTGTAGTGTTAATGGATGCGATTACATCCTCTATGGTCTTTGCAGAGGGTGGATCTTTGGTGATTGGGGACTGCAGGAGAGAAGACTGGGAGGGTTCTTGTGGTGTTGCATTTGTTATTTTTATTGCTTTTGATTGTATATAGTTCGCATAGGCCTGGGGCTGAATAACATCTTGTTGAGGTGGGGATGGTTGGTTGGTATAGGATTTTACTAAGTTGAATAGTTCCCTTGGCTTGTTCAGTGAGCGGTTGAGGATCTCAGCGTGGAATTCCTTCCTCTTGGCCCAAGTTGACTCACGATGTCATTTAAGATGTTCTAAATAGGTGGCTTGGTCGGAGGATTTACGTGTAGTTCTCCATTTTCTCTCTAGTTTTCTGAGGTGTATAAGTGAAGTACGGAGTTCAGGGAAGAACCATGGAGCAGATTGTTTTTTGGTGGTTAGGTTATCAGGAGTCGATTTCTTGACAGTGACCGGGTGTTGCGCATATGAGGAGAGGGTTTCATTCCAGATGCTTACCATTTCGTTGAGGTTGACTTTTGGTTGGACGAGCTTAGGAAGTGCATGAATTGTGAACTTCTCTCTGTCAAGTTGTTTGAATCTGGTGGGTGTTGATGATTTGGTTGAGTTTGAGCAGCTGTCTGTAGTTTGGAATGCTGGAATTTGAAATGTTATCAGATTATGGTCTGACCAGGGGACAGGGGTGATAGAGAGACCAATTTGGTTTAGTTTAATGGCCTCTGGATGAGGGATGAAGACTAAGTCCAAGAGGTTCCCATGTTGATGGGTAGGGTCCAACACTACTTGCTTGTAGTTGAGGTAAGACATTGCTTCTAAGAAAGTATTAATAATCAAAAGAATACCGCTGATCCCCAACTACAATCACCATCTTGGTATTGTAGTTGGGGATCAGCGGTATTCTTTTGATTATTGATATTTTTTTGAATACCTATGCTTTTGGGATTTATTTGTTCTAAGAAAGTATTGGCTAAGGTAGGTGGAGTAGAAGCCAGATTAAAGTCTCCCAACAACCAGTTTGGTTTGGAGGGGTCAGCAGGGTTACAGGCTAGGTTAATGATGTCCGAGAGTTAATCTGACTGAGCACTCGGAGCCCTATAGATGAGATTAATAGAATTGGTTTTGTTGGTAATAGTTAAAGTATTCAGGTGCTGTGAACTTTTAGTTAGTTCTGTCCGATATTGTAGCTCTGTTTTTGAAAGTATGAGGACTCCCCCACCCCTTCTGTGTTCCCTATTACAGGTGTAAATTGAGAAGTTAGGTGGAGTAAGGTGATTTAGTATAACATTGTCTGTGTCGGAGAGCCAGTTTTCAGTGACACATAGTATATCCAGATTGTGTTTGTCTATTAGATCTGTGATCACCGGCCTTTTATTGCGGGCTGAGCATACATTGACAAGAACACACCTAAGGTCTCTCTGTGTCTTAGATTTCTTGTCATTTATGGGGGTGGTGAGTTCCAGGGATACATAGAGTAGGTGTGACTGTCTCCTATTGTAGGGATTTGGGGTTGGCTGGTTTTGGTTATTGGAGTGTTTCCTGCTTGCATTGTGAATTGTCTGGATAGGGCTATGATGATTTGCAAAAGCAGCAGAGTAATGGAAATTACTGGCAAGAGTATAGATCAGGGCAAGAGTGATTAATGAGTAGGCCATTTATATTGGTTTAATAGGGTGCCTTTAGTTGAACAGTAATAATTTGTGTTGGAGAGAATGTTTCTGGTAGGAAATAGGGTGCAGGTACAAACTTTAATCATAGGCAATATGAATTACATGTTGCAGAAGAGCAGTTCAGCAGATGGTAAAGACTAGTTCATGATTTACAGTCCGGTTACAGGGGGGCTAATTTATTAACGTACCAGGCTTAGAGTGTAATATCTCGTTGTGGACTGGAGGAGGATGGAAGGACTTACAGTTCTGGTGAGGCGAACAGGGCTGAGGTATGTGGAGAGTGTGATTGTGGTACGTGCGTTTGTGATGATGGTTCTGTTCGAGTACATTTGCTGTGTCTCTTGTGAGGTTTGTAGTGTGCAGCTGTGTATACAGGTTGGTATATGGTAGGGAAATATGATATATAAATAGGGGGAGATTGTAGGGCTGTAAAATAGTTGGTGTAGTGAAATACATCTATTTGGTGAGAGCATAGGGTAAGAATTAGTATGCAAGCATATATTTTTAGTACGAGTGTTCATTTGTACTTTGCTGTCTGTGTATGTAGTGTAGTGTGGTGTAGTGACGTTATCTGTATAGTGCAGCAGAATATCTCGGTCAAGACCCTTATCCAGACAGCCTTGCCTTGACCATCTGGCTCAAAGTTCTGAATATCAGCCTACTTGTGTTTGTTTGTTTATGCTTATTAATCTTGATATAACACAATCATAATACAGACGAGCAGATAGAGAAAGAAAAGGTAGAAATTGAAACTACAAGTAGTAGATCAGGATATAGAGTTCCATAATATGAGAGATACAGATGAGGATGTTGAAGAATAGATGCAGCAGACGTGACGAGTCAGCTCTTCTGCCATAACTACACAAAAAAACAGTAGTCCATATCCAAAAAAGACAGTTACTGAGTTCTGAGTTATTGTCTATGCCTTTTACTATTGCTCATAAGGCTTCTATTTGACTTGGTGATATTTATGACCCCTGATGCAGGAACATATGTGCTGAAACGTGGCTTTGTTGGGTTTTAATAAATAGACTCATTTACTCTTCAGATTCCTTTTTATCTCTGTTGTATTTTCTTTCTACCTCTAGTAAAGCCATGTTGTCTTGAATCCTGTAATGCCTTGGATTCTAGAAACTGTACCAGCCTCTACTATTTTTGTAGAATTTCCATTCACTTACTCACCACAGAGGTCAGACTAATCACCGACCTCCTGCATATTTCTGCTTTTGTGGGCAGGAACCACATTCACCCATGTCCAGTTTGTCAGGATCACTCCTGACTCTAAAGAAGAGCTGAAGAAGTAAACCAGCAGAGCCATCAGTACTTCCCTAAATTATTTTAGTAGCATTGGATAAATCCCATCTGTTCTTTGTCCACTTTTAGCTTTGCTAGCTCCTCACAGTCTTCTGAAAATTGTTTGAGTTCTACATCACTTCCATTCCCATTTGCATTTGTTTTCCTAATACTTCTACTACTAATCATTTGTATAGCATTATAAGGTGTACACAGCACTGTACATATAGATGTAAGACACAGTCCCTGCTCATCAGAGCTTATAATCTAATCAAGACAAAACACATTGGGGGTCATTCTGAACAGCAAATAGTAGGAATGTAAGTTGATTTGGACGCACAACCCCCGCTATTTGCTTGCTCTGTAGTCTGAGCCCCAGGCTTCCTGCAGGTACAGCGGCATTGTGCGAGGAGTGCTGTATGGGGGCAGGAAGGGGAGGGCCAGAGGCAGAGACTGGGTGGAGTGAGGTCGGGCTGCACAACCCGGATACACAGGGCCCATTCTGATCATGGCCCTGTACGTCCAGCATCAGAAAGATGGACGTGGGATTTATTCCACCTCGGAGGTGGAATAAGTCCCACTGATGGCAGCAATCAGGCCAGGCAGCCCCCCAAAAGGCTTAGATGAAGGTAAGCTCCTGCTGCCCGATCCTGGGCTTGACTGCCTCTGCTGAGGATCAGGTGGCGGGGAAAGGAGGCATTGAGCAGCGTCAGGCTGTCAGCGCTCCTGCTGGATGTCCCGGTGCCATGGATATAGGATGCCACAGCACCGGCACACCAGCAGGATCATAGGGCTGGCTTGATGAGCAGGAAGTTGGACTTCCCATGCTGTGGAGTCAGTGCATGTCCGGACCATCTAAGGGCACGATTCTGCACTCATGAGAACATTTAGCGCTTGCAGAATTGGGTACAAGTTTGGGCCATCCAAACAGCCCAGACATGCTCCAATTAGAACTGCCCTCATTGTGAAACTGGGGACTAGAGTATGGTAAGATACACAAGTAGTGGAGAAGAGAGTGAGGAGCATCAGGATCCAAAAGTGGCTCCAAAGAGGTGGAGAAGGGATCCGACACACATACTCAAGTAGTTTCTTCCAGGCATATGGAGCAGCAAGATGGATTGAATGAAATCTGGAGTTAGCAGTGGCAGAGAAGGGCACAGAGAAAAGGGATCTGCCAGAGGAGCAGAGTTCCCAAGTTTGGGTGTAGAGTGAGATAAGAGAAGAAAGGTAGTGGGGAATTGCAGAATGAATGCATTTGTAGGTCAGCAGGAGACGTTTGAACTGGATGTGGAAACTGATAGAGAGCCAGTGAAGTGTCTTCAGAAGAAGGGTTACATGAGCATAGTGACACTAGCGGAAGATAAGGCAGGCAGCTGAGTTTTGAACAGATTGAAGGGAAGAGAGAGATGATTCAGAGGGAGACCAGGAGGAAGAAGGTTACAATAGTCAAGACGAGAGTTGACTAGAGAGTGGATAAGGGTCTTAGTAGTGTGAGTAGAAAGGAAAGGATGACTTTTGCTGATGCTATAAAGAAGCAGCAGGTTTCAGCCCAGATGAAAGAGAGAGGTCCCATTTCTGTTCCTTCATCTGTGAACACAGAACAGAAATATTTGTTAAGCAATTCCACATTATCCTCATTAGCTTCTGCATATTTCTTCCCTTCATCCATGAGTCTCAAAATGCTACTCTTGAACTTCCTCCTGTCATTAATATACCTAAAAAATATATTGCCCCCATGTTTTACTGTGTGGGCTATTTTTATTTCCATTTGCATCTTTGATCCTGATTACTATACCAGCTTCCCATAGCTTCTCCAGATATTGATGTCTGTCTTTCACTTTCTGGAATCTTTTAGACCTTATGAAGGCTAACCTCTTTTTCCTTACCTGTTCAACTACTCCTTTTCCTCTTACTTTTATTTACTTCCTAACAAAAGCTTAGTTGACTTAAAAATAACTCTTTACAGGTTTGACTACTGTTTGATTGCATGAGCTATTCCCCCATCTTTGCAAAGTTAGTTTTTCTCGCTTTTGAATGAATCATCTCCACCCATATCCTAATATTAAAGCTCACCATCCAGTGATCACTTCCCACCAGATGATCATCTGCTACAACTTTGGAAGCACTCTCCCCATTTCTAAGCACCAAGTCTAGTATCGCCTCCTCCTAAGTGGATTCTGTTATCCGTTGGGGTGCTTTAACTGTGAAGATTTTAAAACAGACAGAAGAGCTTTATCATAGTCTAAGAGGGTAATATGATGGCATGGTACAATTCATAATAGGAGGTGGACATAGTGTATTAGACAGAGGGCGTAAAAGGATTTCTTAATTATGTTAAATATGTGCGCTTCAAAGGAAAGTTTTACATGAAAGGTGATGCCTAGAATCTTGATAGATTGACAATAATAGGAACACTGTTGATTTCTGGTAGTGAGAGGAGCAGGGTTGAATCTCCATTAATAAAGATGATACATTCTGTTTTAGCAGGATTTAGTTGTTATTTAGTATGTGATGTCCAGCAAACTATCCTATCATTAGAACGATAATACAAACAGTTCCTGAGGTAATCCATAAAATAAACACAGTAAGCAGCTGCTGCATGAAATTAAGTCATATAAGAATTTCTCATCCCATGAACTTCATTTTAAAAGGCTAGACTCTGTAAACAAAGGCGTTGAATTTTCTGGATTTGGTAATTTGCAGATAATTACAAATAACTATCACAGAATCTGGATTGTCTCGACTGATACCGAAAATCACTTACATTACAGATGCACTGGACCAACAGGGATAGTCCTTCTCTGTCGTGGTGTCATCAGGTGGGTCTTGATGGAAGGGGCTGGCCGTGGAAAATTGTGGATTGTGTCATTAACTTGAATCTACTTGAAAAATCACTACTTTTCTTGTTCCACAAATCCACCAATAAATCCCCGTTTTTCTGACCCTATGAAAGCACTAATTACCTCAAAAATAAACCTGCACACTTCCAAATGATAAACACCTAGAACCAGAAGCTCTAATTATAATCTGCCACTCTACAATAAACCCCAAAACTCCTCCCAGCTGAAGGCATAATGAGATTGTTAAAGTAGAGTGGACTTAACCATTTAGAAGGTCATTTTATAAAGAAAAGTAGTTACCTACTTTTCTTTATCAAATAGGAGCATGAAAAAACCTAGGCACGAGCTGTTATGCCAGCCCTAGACTTAGGGGTATGTTTACTAAAGTGGGCTAGGCTTTTACAGCTAAAGCTGGCCATTAGTAGAAAAAGCGCTGCAGCAACCACAAAAATTATGTGTTTTATCTGCTAGGGTATGCCCAGAATTTCCCCAGCAGATAACGTGCTGAAAATGCAGGGATCACAACATTGCAGCATTGCTGATGCAGCTAATGCCACCCATAAGACGTGGCGTTAGCTGCACCTCTGAGTTCTGCAAAATGTTCAGCTATCATGCACTGTCAATGCCCGTGGAACCACACAGTAAAGGCATGCCCACTCTCTGCCCATACCCCACCCACTTGCACTCCTAATGCACAAAATGCACCTATTGCGGAGAATTTCTTGCGGTACCTTCATTTGTCCTGCGCTAGCTGTCACTATGGTGCAAATTTCCCGCGTTAGCACCACAAAGATTGTTAATGCCCTTTAGTAGACATAACTCTTTGTGTAAATGTGCATGCCTAGATTTGTAAAGAATGTGCCTTATTAGTACCTCAATCTAAGAGCTGCATTTGATTTGAGTGATCATCATCTATTAATAGCTCAGATCTTGAACATTGGGATAAATGGTTTGGTTTTGAACTGGTTTACTTCTTACCTTCACCAGCACACTTTTACAGTGAATTATGGTCCTTCTTCTGAATCTATTCTGCTGTTATATGGTGTACCTCACGTTTAGTCCTCGTCCTGGTTCTGAATGCTGTTACAGTAATCAAAGTCTGGAATAATGAGGGCTTGTAGAACAGACCAGAAATCGTGGTTATCCAGTAGAGGTCTGGGTAGTAGAATTGGCTTCAATTTGACATATATAGCCTTGATATAAGGGATTTATGGCAGATGCTATCAAAAGCGGCAGTAATATCTAGAAATACAAGCATAAAAACTTATTTGCAATTATTGATACCATAGAGGAATGTGTTCATAAGTGATAGCATGTGAGTCTCAACACTGTGGTGCTGTCTAAAACCATGCTGTTGGGCATCCAGAGGGGCATTTACGTCAGCAAAGTCTTGTATTTGAATTTGAACTGTTTTTTTGCTTATTTTTGATAGAAAAGGAAGGCTAGAGATGGGACAGTATGAGTTAGGGAATGATCTGTTACATTAGATTTGAGAATGGGGCGTATGTTTGCTTGTTTAGTGCTGAGGGCATTTGACCTTTTTCAAGAGATCTGTTTACTATGTGAAGTATGATAGGGGAAAATTCATCTTTCATGGACTTAATCCAGCTAACTGGGCATGGATCAGTTGGGGAGGTTGTAGTGTTCAGGTTTCTTAACGTATTTTGAGTTTTTTGATATTGATGTGGTGGAATGAAGACCAAGTGGCTTGGTTAAAATGATTGGAAATATATAAATCTGGGTGATGAGGGTTTGGTGTAGAATAATAAGTGGACATGGGTATAAGTTTACTCATATAATAATTGGCTAGGTTTTGAAGATCAATTTGGGTGAGGTCTGAATCAGGGTTTGGGGTCTTAGTGAGCGACTTGACGATGGAAAAAAGCTCTCTAGGTCTGTTGAGGGAATGGGTTAAGAGTTTGGAGTGATACTCCTTTTTTTTAATGTTAACTGCCTCCTTGTAAGTCTTAAGTATGGACATATATATTTGGTTGTCAGATTCTGATCTTGTTGCTCTCCATTTATGCTCTAATTTTCTCAACTTTTGCTTTAGCTTCAGAAGATCGTAAGTGTACCAACTTTTGGATTCTTTATGCTATTTTGTGAAGTTGTGGTTTGTGCTGCTCTCGAGATAGTGGAGTTACAGTTATTAATGATGATATCAAGGTTTGTAACTGATGAATCGATGAGTGGGATGGTGTCATTTAAGAAAATTTCTTTGTTAAAGGGTTTAAACTTATTTATAAATTGAGTATTATCATTAGATTTTTGTGGTGTGAACACAGCAGGGACTGAAAATTCTATTAGGAAGGGGAGCACATTAGGGAGTGAGAAGAGGGTGTCTTGTAAGATGTGGGAGGGGAGGAAGATGAGGTCTAGGGTGTTTCCTTTCCTATGAGTGGGAGATTGAACTATTTCATGAAAGCCTAGTCCAAGCATAGCATTTGTAAAATGGGAGGCGTGAGATTGGTTCAGGGATGGAAGATTAAAATCGCCAAGGATTATGTGGAGTTTGTTAGGCGTTGAGGTGCAGGCGACTTCCACTATATTCGTTAGGTTATCAGGACAGGGAGACAGTGGTCTATAAAATAGGCATATTTTAATATACTTGTTTTCGGTGATTACTACATCAATATTTTTCTTGTTTTCACTCTGATGGAGGGAGAATTTGAGGTCCTTTTTGGTTAGGATTAAGACGCTGCCACAACGTTTTCCATATCCTAGGACAATGGAAAGTAGTGTAGTTAGATTCAGCTAATTGGTTGAGTAATACAATATCTGAAGGGGTTAGCCATGTTTCTGTTAGGCACAAAACATGTGGTTTATTGTCATGGAGGAGATCTATTATCATAGAAATTTTGTTTCTGATGGATAGGGAGTTAAGAAGGGCAATTTTTATAGGATGTTTTATACTTTTGGAAAGATGAGCAATGTGGGTATGTGAGGGTGAAAGATATATCAGTCTATTAGTGTGATGTTTGCGGTGTGTAGATGAAAGTTTGTGGAGTGTAAATGGTTAAGTATTTCTAGGTCAATGAGGCAATATTTGAATGTGGTAGCACTGAGAATGAAATTGGAATGAAGTGGATATTGGAACAAAGATTAGGAGTAGAGTAAGTAATAAAAAGAACTTCATGGTTGCATGTAGAGATGGGTTTGTAACAGTGTGCAATAAGTAGAGAGATAAGGTCTTTGGGGCTTAGGGGAGGGAAGATTTATTGTAAGATATGCTGCAGGAAGAGAGTTGTGTATCACTCTATGGGCTTACAGATAATAAACGGGTTTAAAGATTATTCACAGTTGCTAGTAATATACATACATAAGGTACAAATAAAATAGGGAGGAAACTGAAAGGAATAGCTAAGTTATGTTACAAATGGAGGAGCTGGTAGAGATGCACAAAGTATTTTCAATTTCATAACAATACAGTACTGTTTCAATGTTTCACGAGGTTTAGATTAAGTCAGACAAAAGATGGATCAGAAAAGTCTTAACAGAGTGAATGTAGTGATGTTGTAGAAGTTACAGCTTAATAGGGCACTTAAAATGGTAGTACTTTACAGAAAAAATTGGTTTGAATTAGCGGTTTGAAGTGAATATTCATATAAGTGTCAGCTGCGAGAAGTGGTATTACAAGCAGTACTCACATTACAAGAGATATGCAGATGATAGCTTTGTGGATTAGCGTGCCGCGCCTAAGAGCCATTCCAAAGGGCCCTCAGGCATGGGCACGTCTACAGCACACTGTTGCTCTGGGCCTGCCGGTGATGACGCTCTGTAGACAGAGCAGGCAGGCACATGAAACTTCAGCTTGCAGGAGAGCGATGAGAGCAGGAGCAGGCAGGCACGTGTAACTTTGGTTTGCAGGAGAACGGCAAGAACAGGAGAGCAGAGGGTAGTGATTAGGAGAGGTTCACCTTGCTGTGTCCTTGCTGGATTCGAGCAGATTTTCAGCGATTTAGGAAGTCAGCAGCAGATGGTAGGAGAATGTGTTGTGTCCCTCTGTGGGGGGCTAGGATTGCGATCTCAGCCCCATGCCGGTCAAAGAAAAGGTCTTGCCTGCAGCGAGCTATTATTTATGACTGCTCTGGGCCTGCTGGTGATGACACTCTGGGGGGTAGGGGGAGGGGGGGGGTGTTTGGACCCATAGGCGGATTATGTACCACCACACAACCCACCCTCTGGGGCTCAGGGTGGGAAACAGGATCGCCCACCAACAGATCCACATTCTACCTCCCTGCAATGGTGGTAGTAGAGGGGACTAGCAACCCCTGTCCTGCTGGGGAACAGACACCCTACAGGGCAGGCAATACAGAGCTGTACACATCCATAAAGCAATAGCAGACAGACAGTAGGCATGGAAATGCTCAGCTGTCCCCCACCACTATCTGACACTCTCCAGCAGCAAGCCTCCAGCCACTGCACCCTGCAAGGTGTTCCAACAAGACACATACTAACTGCAGACAGTCTGCTAGCTAGTCCATAGTGCATGTTCATGGAGGAGATGTGTGTACCCAGAACTGGGATGTCAGCATACCCACCAAGCAGATAAGTCAGCGATTGGGCCCCAAAATAGAACCCATAAATATCACATGCGAGAAATACTATATAGCACTATGGGGGAACCTAGCCATGCCGTGGTCACTTCTCAGTCAGGGTGAGAGTGACCTTCCAGCAGGACATGCTGTGGCCACCCTGTCCGTGCAGGTGGTGGCCAGCCACTACAACAGGGGTCTCAAACACGCGGCCCGCGGGTAACTTTGTGCGGCCCGCGACAGAGGAAAACAAAAAAAACACAAAACCCTGGCTTCTGCCGTTGCCGCCGTGGCAGCGGCAGAATCAATTGTCAAATTTAAAAAAAAAAGACTTCTGCTGCTCAAGCAGCAAAATCAGCTGTCCTGCGGCCCCTTCCCCTGTGCCCGGAGATCCGAGTCTGCTCTATCAGCGGCGTGCTTTTCAAGCCGCGAGGAGAGTATTCCCCTCTCGCGCGGTTTCGCGAGAGGGGAATACTCTCCTCGCAGCTTGAAAAGCACGCCGCTGATAGAGCAGACTCGGATCTCCGGGCACAGGGGAAGGGGCCGCAGGACAGCTGATTTTGCTGCTTGAGCAGCAGAAGTCTTTTTTTTTTAAATTTGACAATTGATTCTGCCGCTGCCACGGCGGCAACGGCAGAAGCCAGGGTTTTGGGTTTTTTTTGTTTCCCTCCTTCGCTGGCCGGTAATGAGCTATGGAGGGGCTGACTGAAATGGGGTAATGGGGGTTAGGACTGGAAGTGGGCTATTGGCAGGGGGGGGGGTTATGACTGGTAATGGGCGATGGGGGGTGCTAGGACTGGAAAGGGTCAGAGGGGGGTTGGGACGGGAAGTGGGCTATTGGCAATGGGGGGGTTATGACTGGTAATGGGCTATGGTGGGGGCTAGGACTGGAAATGGGCAGATGGGGGTTAGGACTGGAAGTGGGCTATTGGCGGGGGGGGTTATGACTGGTAATGGGCTGGGGGGGTTATAACTGGTAATGGGCTATGGTGGGGGCTAGGACTGAAAATGGGGTGATGGGGGTTAGGACTGGAGGTGGGCTGATTGGGGGGTTAGGACTGGTAATGGCCTATGAGGGGAGGTAAGACTGAAAATGGGGTGATGGGGGATACGACTGCAAGTGGGCTATGGGGGGGACTAGGACTGGTAATGGGCTATGGGGGGGGTAAGACTGAAAATGAGGTGATGGGGGGGTAAGACTGGAAGTGCGCTATGGGGAGGTTAGGACTGGTAATGGGCTATGGGGGGTCTAGGACTGGTAATGGGCTGGGGGGGTTGCTAGGACTGGAAATGGGCTGAGTGGAAGGGGAGCTTGAACTGCAAATGGCTGATGGGGAGGGGGGCTTGGAATGGAAATGGGCTGTGAGGGGAGGGAGCTAGGATTGGAAATGGGCTGATGGGGGGCTAGGATTGGAAATGGGCTGATGGTGAGGCTAGGATAGGACTGGAAATGGACTGATGCAGGGACTAGAAAGGAGCAGATGCTGGGTGGGGCTGGAACTAGAAGGGAGCTGATGTTGGGGGAGGATTAGAATGGGATGGAGCTGGGAAAGTGAAATGGAGAGGGGAAAAATATTTTGTCTGGAAGAGAAGACAAATCTACAATTGGCCAGGTATTGGGAGAGTAAGTGGGGATTGAGGATGGAGGGGTAAAATTTGAGTGGATGAAATAGGAATGAGGAAAGAGCAAAAGGAGAAAGATTAGTATGTTAAAGCAGATGTAGAGAGAGAGAATGGAAAAAAACTAGAAGAGAGAAGAAAGGACAAATGGACAGCAGACGATGGAGATAGCAGAAGACACGAAGAAACCAGAAGTGGCTGGAGCAATTGCAACTGAAAAAAAATGCACAAAAGGTAGAAAAATATCTCTTTATTTTGAATTTATTAACTGGAATATGTCAGCTCTGGGAAATGTGCATCATTAATGTTTGCACTTTGTTTAGTACAAGAGGAAATTAATTTATAGTTTTATTTCTACAGTGTTGTTGTACATTCCAAGTTTGGCTTTTGGGGTTCCCAGTTTAATTATTGTCTTCCTATTTCTAAATCTTTTAGTCTTTCTTTATCCATACTCATTAAGAGGCATGTTTACTAAAAGTTAGTGTATGGTAACATTATGCAAATATTTATGCAAATGAGGCCCCTTATGCAAATGAGGCCCCACGTCTTATGCGGCCCCCGGGTTACTTTACAAGTCCTCATTTGGCCCTCAAAGCAATTTGAGTTTGAGACCCCTGCACTACAATGTCCGAGCCATTGCCCTATGCCAGTGATGGCTAACATTTTTGAGCCCAAGTGCCCAAACTGCCGCACAAAACCAAAGAATTTCCTCAAAGTGCCAGCACGTCATTTGCATAAGTGGTCTTATTTGCATAAATATTTGCATAATGTTACCATACACTAACTTTTAGTAAACATGTCTCTTAATGAGTGTATGGATAAAGAAAGACTAAAAGATTTCTACATTACTATAATCCAGTGCCAACCGCCAGGCACATTAGGAACTACTACAAAAGCTGCCCATTTAGAACCCATAGCAAACCCGCCGTATCCTGACAGCATTACCAGGACTCACAAAGCACCATACCCTACCTATCAAAAGGCAACACTGCAAATATTAAACCAATACATTTCAGAGAATACTGGGGAAAGAGAACAAGTGGCAACGTCAAATAGGAATTTCCTCTTGTACCAAACAAAGCGCAGATGTTAATGATGCACATTTCCCAGAGCTGACATATTCCAGTTAATAAATTCAAAATAAAGAAACATCTTTCTACCTTTTGTGCATTTGTTTTTCAGTTGCAATTGGTCCAGCCACTTTCTTCTGGTTTCTTCATGTTTTCTGCTAACTCTCCATCGTCTGCTGTCCATTTGTCCTTTCTTCTCTCTTCTAGTTTTTTTTCCATTCTCTCTCTCTCTACATCTGCTTTAACATACTAATCTTTCTCCTTTTGCTCTTTCCTCATTCCTATTTCATCCACACAAATTTTACCCCTCCATCCTCAATCCCCAATTACTCTCCCAATACCTGGCCAATTGTAGATTTTTCATCCCTCCTACACAAAATATTTTTCCCCTCTCCATTTTACTCTCCCAGCCCCATCCCATTCTAATCCTCCCCCAACATCAGCTCCCTTCTAGTTCCAGTCTCACCCAGCATCCATCCCCTTCTAGTCCCTGCATCAGCCCATTTCCAGTCCTAGCCCCCCATCAGCCCATTTCCAGTCCTAGCTCCCCCATCCATTTCCAGTCCAAGTCCCTTCATCAGCTCATTTTCAATCCTAGCCCCCCCATCAGCCCATTTCTAGTCATTTCCTAGCCCCACCATCAGCCCATGTCAAATCATAGCTCCCCTGCACTCAGCCCAATTCCAGTCCAAGCCCCCCCATGAGCCCACTTCCAGTTCTAGCCCCTCCATGAGTCCATTTCAATTCAAGCCCCCACCACAGCCCATTTCCAATCTTAGCTCCCCCCAACAGCCCATTTCCAGTCCTATCCTAGCTGTTCCATCAGCCCATTTTCAGTCCTAGCTCCCTTCCCTCACAGCCCATTTCCATTCCAAGCCCCCTCCCCATCAGCTATTTGCAGTTCAAGCCTCCCCTTCCACTCAGCCCATTTCCAGTCCTAGCAACACCCCAACCCATTACCAGCCCTAGCCACCCGTCAATCAACTTCCAGTCCTAACCCCCATCACCCCATTTTCAGTTTAAGCCCCCCCTATAAACCATTACCAGTCATAACCCCCCATCAGCCCTTTTCCAGTCAGCCCCCCATAGCCCATTGCCAGTCCTAAACCCCCCCCCTCAGCCCACAGCCCATTACCAGTCCTAACCACATCAGCCCACCTCAAGTCCTAACCCCCCCCATAGCCCATTGTCAGCCCTCATCAGCCCACAGCCCATTGCTAGTTTTAACCCCCCCATAGCCCACTGCATCTTAACCCCCCTCCCCAGCCCACTGCCAGTCTTAACCCCCCCAGCCCACTGCCAGTCTTAACCCCCCCTACCTAGCCCATTGCCAGTCTCAACCCCTCTCCCTCCCTCCCTAGCCCATTGCCAGTCTTAACCTCCCTCCCTCCCTCCCTAGCCCATTGCCAGTCTTAACCTCCCTCCCTCCCTCGCCAATTGCCAGTCTTAACCTCCCTCCCTCCCTCCCTAGCCCATTGCCAGTCTTAACCCCCCTCCCTCCCTCCCTCCCTCCCTAGCCCATTGCCAGTCTTAACCCCCCTCCCTCCCTCCCTAGCCCATTGCCAGTCTTAACCCCCCTCCCTCCCTCCCTCCCTAGCCCATTGCCAGTCTTAACCCCCTCCCTCCCTCCCTAGCCCATTGCCAGTCTTAACCACCTCCCTCCCTCCCAAGCCCATTGCCAGTCTTAACCCCCCTCCCTCCCTCCCTAGCCCATTGCCAGTCTTAACCCCCCTCCCTCCCTAGCCCATTGCCAGTCTTAACCCCCTCCCTCCCTCCCTCCCTAGCCCATTGCCAGTCTTAACCCCCCTCCCTCCCTAGCCCATTTCCATTCTTAACCCCCTCCCTACCTCCCTAGCCCATTGGCAGTCTTAACCCCCCTCCCTCCCTCCCTAGCCCATTGCCAGTCTTAACCCCCCTCCCTCCCTAGCCCATTGCCAGTCTTAACCCCCCTCCCTCCCTAGCCCTTTGCCAGTCTTAACCCCCCTCCCTCCCTAGCCCTTTGCCAGTCTTAACCCCCCTCCCTCCCTAGCCCTTTGCCAGTCCTACCTGCCCCCCTCGGCTCATGGCAATTAAAAAAAAAAACTGGCCGCTGCCGCGGCGGCGGCATGGAGTGTCCCGCAGGGCTCCCTCTGCCCGGCGGGACTCTCCCGGCGCGGCTCAGCCCCTCTCTGCCGGCTTGCAGATACGCGAGGGAGGGATACGCGAAGGGAGAGAGTCTCCCTCGCGTCTCTGTTAAGCCCGCAGGGGCAGATGGGAAATTTCCCATCAGCCCCTGCGGGCTTAACAGAGACACGAGGGAGACTCTCTCCCTTCGCGTATCTGCAATCCTGCAGAGAGGGGCTGAGCCGCGCCAGGAGAGTCCCGCCGGGCAGAGGGAGCCCCGCGGGACACTCCATGCCGCCGCGGCCAGCTTTTTTTTTTTTTTTTTTTAATTGCCATGAGCCGGCATATCTCAATTTGCGACCTTCCCGCGTGCCAGCTGCAAGGCCTTCGCGTGCCACAGCTGGCACGCGTGCCATAGGTTCGCCATCGCTGCCCTATGCTCTGTACAGATGAATCCAGGCCAGGCCACCCTATCCAGGCTATTCCCATGGTACCTGCTCCTCATTATGCATATTGTCAGGCCAATACTTGCAACAGTGCTAGCAGTGTGGGCTGTGGAGGGTGTTTGCAGCCACCACACACTGGATAGACAGACACACACTCCCTACACCTATGCCAGCATTGTGCAACTATAGAGGTGTTTGGCAGCCCTGGCCACCGCACCAGTCCTGGGCACAGTGCAGGCATGGCTATGGTATGCAATACTGTTGGGGTCACTCCCCAGGGTGGTAAACACTGTCAGACATCAGAAAGGTTGCTATGATGCAGCTCACTCAGAAAATTGTACCTAACTTCAGAATTGCTATCTGCCAGTAATCATAGCAACCTTTTGAGAGCTGTGTACCGTATTCCCAGGTTTAGGGTGGAATTGCTAAGGTATGCAAGTGCTAGTATTGGGAGATGCACGCAGGGCCCAAAATCCTCCCTCTCCAGGAGGCATTGGATAATGGAGCCTGTGGGTGCGGGTGTGTCTGCCCCTGTTGGCCCCTGCTTTAGGGCAGAGGTTCCCGACTCCAGTCCTGTTGGGCCAGGCACTGTTCGGGTTTTCATGCTGTCCCTCATGAATATGCATGAGATACATCTGCATACCATGGGGGCGGTGCATAGAAATGCAGCACAGGCATCTTTATTAGAGACAGCATGGAACCTGAATGGTGTTTGGCCCTCCAGGACTGCATTTGGGAGACTCTGCTCTAGGTAATGTGCATGTTTATGGTGTCTGTGCTCGGTAGGGTAAAATGTAGGTGTTTTGGGCATGTTTACTTCATCTTCAATAGAGGTTCTGTCTGTATTAGCATGTTTTAGTGGTGGGTAAAATATGGGCACTGGGTTGGCAGGAACCACAGCTAGGACTTGAACCTATGACCTTCTGCTTCTGAACACACTGGTTGTGTGCACTGCACCACCATGTTGCCACAGTGACAGTGCATTCCCTGGTGATACCATGACTGTTCATCAGACAGGGCCTGTCTGTTGCAGTGCATGGCACCCTCCTACACAGGGCTAGGCCACGGTCTGCTCTGGGCAGCTGCCACTGCCCCCTCCACCACCAGTATCCCTCTGCCACCATGCTGACATGCCCTTCTTCTGGTGGTGCTGGTGGAGCTCAGTCTCAGGCCATCCAGTGTGCAGGTAGGCGGCTGCCTATGGAGCGTGTTCTGGGGTAGGGGTGCCTCCATAGCTGTCCACGCTTCCCCCCAGTCCCGCATGCCAATGTTCCATGCCCTTGGGGGTACCTGCTGGGTACTATCCCCTGTGGCACTGTGGGAAGCTCACTCGTGCCCATGTTGGGCCCTCAGCAGTTGCTGTCTGGCTGCTCTGCTGTTTCAGCATTCCTATGGGCCAGCTAGGCATCACCCTAGTCCGCACTGTGGCCCAGCTGCACCACAGCATGTGCTGCCTGCAGCCCTCTGTGTCCCCTTTTCCAGCATCTGTCCAGTTGCCCATTCCGACATGCCCGCCCTGCTGTTGTGGAACATGTGCATGCCATAGGAAACCTGGCCAATGAAGTCGGGAACCCTGCTCAGTGCAATTTCACTGTGGGCTCATTCACCTTGTGTGGGGATGGAGCATAGACCCTTCCGAAAATTTTTTTTTTTTTTTTTTAGCTTTCTTGGGAGTGTTTTTTGATGTTTCCCATTGATATCACTATTGCCCAGCTTGGTTATGTTTTTTTTACATTTTCTTCTGTTCATTTTGAATGTTTATTTGCCCTTTTGTTCCGTGCACATGTATCACACATCACTTTTTGTAGGTTTCCCTGGTTTTGCTGTAAATTGCTGATGTAAATTGTTTCTTTTCCCTTTAAATCGGCTCTAATGCCAGGGTTTCACTGGCGTTAGTTTTGAGCCTTGGATTTCACAGCGTTATTGTGTGGGGAGTCTCTCCCGTCCCACTCTCCGCCCATTGACCCTCTCTCTCCGCCCCTGGGGAGCCTTCCTACGCCCTCCGGGAGCCTTTCCCCGCCTTCAGCGCTCGTTTGCACCGCTGTGCGCGTTATCGCGTGCTACGGTACCTGTGCGCCTGATAAAGCGCCATTATTGTGTGATAAGGTACCTTATAGCGCGATAACGTCACAGAGCACACATTAAGACGGTTTAGTAAACATGCCCCTAAGACTTTTAATTTATGGTCATCCAATTGTATTTAAAACTGTGGATAGGATCCTAGGCATTCAATGTTTGATTCATTTTTAAGATTCATTAAGCATATTTCTTTGGTGATACAATCTTGTTGTGTATCTTTCAGCAAAATCTGCTCCCTAAGAAATACATTAGATTAGAAAGATTTACATACAGCTATTCATATCTTTTATAATGCTTGCAGATACAATCATGTATTACCTCTTTTAATGGGTCATAATTGGCTTCACATTCTATATGGGATAAGGTACAAGGTATTGTTACTCACCCACGAAGCTTTGTACTTGGAACCCCCTCTTTATCTGGCTAATCTCCTAGTTCTGCATCTTCTAACTAGATCAGTGTATTCCTTCCTCTTGACAAATTCATCAGGAACACATTCACAGCAGTGCACAGGAGTAGCAGCCTAATGGTTAGAGCACTGGCTTGAGAGTCCAGAAGCCAGGATTCAATTCCCAATAGCACTTCTTGTGGCCTTGAGCAAATCCCTTAACTCTCCACTGCCTCAGAAAAATCCAAGTCATCAATGTCCCTGTTTTATGCACATTATCAAGTTTAAGTTGCAATGCTTTGACTGAAACGATAAAGTAGTATAAAACACCTGTTAGATAAATAAACACACACAACACAACAATCCAGCTCCTCCAGTACTTGACTTGAAGAACCAGTATGCAGCCCTGGAAATGGAGGAGATGAAAGCATCCCAGAAAAGGGAAAAACCAGGGCTCAAGCACTCCAAAATTGAAGAATCAGTGATCACAAGGAAGCAAAGGGTTGTGGTGATTGGTGACTCTCTGCTGAGGGATACTTGATGTCCAGAGAGGTGTGCTGTCTTCCAGGTGCCAAAATCTGAGATATTATGGAGAGTTTGCGGAGACTCTTCAAGCCTACTGACTATTATCCAATGTTGCTCATTCATGTTGGCACAAATGATACTGCTAGGTATCCCTCTGAACATATCAAAAGTGACTTCATGGCTCTGGGACAGAGGGTGAAACAGATAGGTGCACAAGTGGTATTCTCTTCAATCCTCCCTGTTGAGGGTAAAGATTAAGGCAGAGAACCACACATCCTGAAGATGAATGTGTGGATGGTGTCATCAAGAGCGTTTTGGTTTCCTAGACCATGGGATAATTTTTCAAGGACTGCAGAGCAGAGATGGCATCCATATGTCCAAGAAGGGTCAAAGTGTTTTCTGCAGTAGACTGGCTAACCTATTGAAGAGGGCTTTAAACTAGATTCATTGGGGATGGGTGAAGAAAGCCCCAGGTAAATGAACCCTCCCCCCCGGTAAGTAAAACATTAAATACCTCTGCAAAGGGGGGCAGAGCCTGGTATCTGGTCAAGATGGGCGTGTAAGAGCGGTGCTCTGGAGGGCAAAAGACAAGAATCCTGATTTCTGCAATATTTGATCAAATAGTTCCTACCTACTTGGTTACCATTCTATCCTGGATGTGTCGGGCTCCAAGCAGGTGTGGCTGGATTTCCAAGTATCTCAAAATACTAGTGCAAAGAGAACCAAGATGGAACCTCTCTCACCTTGCAAGATGTCGGTCATTTGAGATAGTCCTGAGACTTCACAGGAGATCTTGACTGAGATTCGGGCAGTCAAAGCTAATGGAGAATCGCTATGTGCAATGCAGGAAGATATGAATGCTTTGAGAACTTAATTGGAGTCAAACACAGCTCGATTAGAGAAGGTAGAGAAAGTGGTGGCGTCACATGGGAAGTGGCTCGAGGCCATTGAGAAGCAGGCCATGCTGATATGCTCACTGCAGAGGGAGATTGAAGATGGCAATAATCACTCTCGATGAAACAAAATAAGGATACTAGGAGCTCCTGAGAGAGCAAAGGGTTGTGACTTGATATCCTTTCTGCAGGTCATGATTCCAGATGTGTTAAAGTTGCATTTCACTATGCCATTCGAGATCGAGCGCGCCCACAGAGTACCTACTCAGTCCGTGGCCACAAACAAGCATCCACGCCTAATCATCGTGAAAGTTTAGCGTTTTCAGCAAGTGTTGCAAATAATGGGAGCAGCTATAGAACATACAGCTTTGGAATATCAGGGACATAAACTTCTGTTCTTCCCAGACTTTATGAAGGAGATGGTGGATCAAAGAAGGAGTCTTTTGGCATTGCGTCCACGCTTGGTTCAAGTGAAGGCCTATTTTGGACTGCTATATCCTGCCCGCATGAAAGTCACGTTGCATAACCATACCAAAACATTTGATGATCCCGGAGATCTATGTACATTTCTGGAGGATAAGGAGTTGGCGGTGAAGCGGTGAAGATTATATTGCATCTTCTATCTGCTACAGTTTTATGGCGCTTGTTATCATAGGCGTTCAACTGGTCGGAGGTCGTGTGAAGGTGACTTATCCACGCAGAAGCGACATTTAAGCATGTAACACTGCTATTTACTGGGACATTTTGCTCTGTCTCGTTTGAAGGACATTATCTTTACTTTTAATAAGGGAGGTGGGCAAGATGTAATATTCTGAGTATTACAGGAATGTGGAGATGTTGGGTCATTGAGCCCTCCATGTCTGTCTTGTCCTAGTAGGCTCACCCATTAAGTTTTGTGTGATATATAGCCTTCCTGGTTTTAAGTGGCTTTGGGAAATGTTCTCTTTTTATTTCTTTTAGAGTTGGGTGTTTTATTGCGTCTGATCAAATCATTTCTTTCGGCTATAAGTGCAGCCACACTTTAAAGGCGCTTAAGAAGTTGTTCTACAATGTAAAACTAAATGTTACACATTGATCTATTTCTGCAACATATGACTGTTAATTTGGAGCTATATCGTCAGTACGCTCTTCTTCTAGATTGGGTACCTGAGTGTTAAGGGCATTAATAATTTCTACCAAAAGGAATGTTCTCTTCTGTATGGTAAGAAAGAAAATGCTGACATCTCACTGCTGCAAGAGACACACTTGAGTGTAATGGAACTGTTTAAATTTGATATATAGGCCCTACTTTTAGGGTTTTCAGCTGCCCATCATAAGAGTAAGGGGATGACCATCTTAATATGGGAAGTTATATCCCCCATGATTTTAAATTCTACGTGTTGATTTTCCTAGCTTCCAAGGGAATTGTTCTAGATTTAGTGAGTCTACTAGTCATGTGGCTTACAGCTAGGTTCATGCTGTAACCTCAATCACTCTTTTGACTTAATGAGTTCTAATTAGATACAGTAATGTGGTCATCAGTCTGCTTTTTGATGGTGTCGTTTTGAAGATATAAGTATGTCTATCACTCCTAAAGTGAATTATATAATAGGAATACTACCAGTTTTCCTTATAAGTAAAGTATATGGTTAAATTGATAGAACTTTTGTTCAGCTTTCATGAAGAAATAACCACCTAGATCTGCTCGCTGGAAGCTTTGGATTAATAAGAGGAAGGGAGGAGGAGCTTCCTTGATTGTCTGGCCTAATACTGTGGCTTTTGCCAAAGCAAGGTTCATGATGGCTGGAGGGGGCCATAGGCATATATTTAATATGCAGCTGAGAATAAGTGTTAGTCTCATTAAGGAGATGTCAGCATCTTGAGATATGTGGTGTAGGACTGTCCTAACAGTCAATCTTACTGGGCTTCATTATAGAACCGTATTGGTGGTACATGGGACTCAGGGCCACTTTCTCCTGATTTGGGGTCATTTTTCAGTCAGCAATTGGCATCTCATCCTCACAAAGGAACTGTCAGTTTATATTAGCTCCATGCTGGGAGTGGCCCTATTTCCGTTATTTCTAACTGGAAACATACTACTGAGCTTGGTAGATGCGCATAGTGGCACACTGTGCCTATGTTTTCTGTAGTGGGGTACTGGCTCTTCTATAGCCCTTGCAGGTCTTGCAGGCTTGCAGATGCTCTATGTTTCTTTCTTTTTTTTTTCCATATGGCCCCTGATGATCGCATGAGAACGGGAGGGACAGGGTGGGTTGGGCTGTGTTTAGCATTTGAATATCTTGTGTCATAGAGAAGAACTGTGTACTTTAATTTGCTGTAATTTGGTTTTCTTTTTTTGTTTGCATTTTGTTGGAAAATATAAATAAAGAAATAAAAAAAAAATACCTCTGCAAAAATTGGTAAAAGGGACAACATCTGGAAAATGGTGTGTATAAATGCTTGTAGCATAGGAAATAAGATCCCAGATGTTGAAACTGTAATGGAAGAGGCTAATTTGGATTTAGTGGCAGTTATGGAGATATGGTTCATGGCAACCATGACTGGGATGCAATTATACCAGACTATACTTTATTCAGGAAGGACAGGATAGGAAGAAGGGTGGGAGGAATGGTAGTATATGTTAAAAATAATATTAAAGCGATAGAATTACAAGGCTTCAAAGGGAGCAAGGAGGCACTGTGGGTTAAATTAGAAAGAGGGAAAGGGAAATCAATTTGTATTGATGTGATATATCTCTCACAGGGAGAAGAAGTGGACGGGGATTTAATAGAAGACATAAGCATACTGCCATGAAAGGGGAAGTGCTACTGATATGTGATTTCAATATGCCGGATATTGATTAGCACATCCCTGCTGCAGTATCATCTAGAAGTAAAAAGATCCTGGATTCTCTTTAGGGAAAACTATTCCGACAACTGGTAACAGAACCCACATGTGAAGGGGCCATACTGGACTTGGTGCTTACTAATGCGGAAAGTGTTTCTGATGTCATAGTGAGAGATCATCTCATATCCAGTGATCACCAGATGGTGTGGTTTGGTATTAGGACTAGGGCTGATAAGATCTATTCAAAAGTCAGAGTCTTAGACTTTAGAAAAACTAACTTTGCCAAGATGGGACAATACCTCAAGGAGTCGTTAGCAGGATGTGAACATTTGGGGGATGTAGAAAAGTAATCGGTAATTCTGAAAGGGGATATTTTAAGGGCAATAAACCTTTTTGTTAGAAAGGTAACTAAATGTAAAAGGAAAAGGTCAAGTAGCTGAAAATATGAAGAAAAAGAGGGTGGCTTTCATAAAATACAAAAGATTACAGAGAAAAGGAAGACAAGCATCAATATTTGGAAAAATTTAAGAGAACCTAGAAAAGTAGTCTGGAAAGCAAAGATACAAAAAGAAGAACAAATAGCTAATGCAATAAAATGGGGGGGGGGGACAAGACATTTTTCAAATATGATAGTGAGAGAAGGAAGTGCAAAAGTGGTATTGTTAGATTTAAGGATGAAGGGGAGGAATATGTAGAAGCTGATGAGGATAAAGGTGAAATTATTTAACATATATTTGTGTTCTGTGTTCAAAGATGAAGGGCCAGGAGCAGGACCACAGAAAACACCCACAAATAGGAACAGAAGTGACATGAATCTTGAATGATTTTCAGGAGACTATATTCATGAGGAACTAGTTAAACTAAAAGTAGATACAAGAGTTGGGCTGGGTGGGATACATCCGAGAACATTGAAGGAACTTGGGGATGTTCTAGAGGGTCCACAGACTGACCTTTTCAATGCTTCCTTAGAGTTAGGCGTGTTCCCAGAGGACTGAAGAAAGGCACATGTGGTCTCTTTACACAAAAGCGGAAGTAAGGATGAGGTTGAAATGTACAGGCTGGTTACTCTAACCTCTGTGCTGAGTAAATTATTGGAAACACTGCTAAAACAGAGAATAGTGAGGTTTCTGGAGTCCAATGGATTGCAAGATCCAGAGGCAGCATGGTTTTACGAGAGGCAGGTCTTGTCAGACAAATATAATTGATTTCTTTGACTGGGAGACCAGGAAGTTGGATTGAGGGAAAAGTCCTAGATGAGGTGCACTTAGATTTCAGTAAAGCCTTTGACATCGTTCCACACAGGTGACTTATAAACAAACTGAGCACCCTAGGGATGGACCCTAAAGTGACTGACTGGGTTAGAAATTTATTGAGTGGAAGGCAACAAAGGGTACAGGTAAATGGAGCTCACTCTGAGTAGAAGGATGTTACCAGAGGTGTGCCGCGGGGATCTGTCCTTGGTCTGATTCTTTTTAATATCTTTGTTAGTGGTATTCCGAAAGGGCTGTTAGGTAATGTTTGCATCTTTGCAGATGATACCAAAAGTTGCAATAGAGTAGATACTCACAAAGGAGTAGATAACACGAGGAGTGATCTAGTTAAGCTTGAAGAATGGTCAAGAATTTGGCAGCTGAAATTTCATGCTAAAAAATTCAGGGTCATACATTTGGGGTGCAAAAATCCAAGGGTGCGATACAGTGTAGGGGTGAAGTACTTCTGTCCACAAAAGAGGAGTAGGACCTGGGCGTGATTGTTTCTGATTATCTTAAAGTGGCTAAACAGGTGGAAAAGGTAACAATGAAAGCCAGAAGGATGCTTGGGTGCATATGGAGATGAATGCTATAAGTTTCTGGTGTGACCTCATTTGGAGTATTGTGTGCAATTCTGGAGACCACATCTTCAAAAGGATATAAACAGGATGGAGTTGGTGCAGATTGTGGCTACTAAAATGATCAACGGTCTTTGTTATAGACCATATGAGTCTATCAAACAAAAATAGAGTATACAAACTAAAGGCATGAGCTAAAATATGTGCATATAAATGTGTTTTTGTTTGAAGGAAAACTGTGAGGAAAATACACACCTCTCGTGGATATACTTCTGTTTTTCTCAATTTGTAAAGCCCCACTGGAGCTCCTCTAAAAATGTTAGGAAAAACACCATGAATTAGTGTACCCTACACCAAATATACACAAAATCTTTCAGCGATTAGTTTGTGGCAACACATCTACTAATTATAGTTCCACACTAGTGTAAAATTCTTTAACAAACACTTTAGGAACCAACAATATGAAACTCATCTGTAACGAATCCCCACGTAAACGAGAAGATCCTTCCAAAATGTTCATCAATTCATTGACCGTTGACCCTCAAAAGAATCACAGGTCTTCAATCGCAGTTATTCAATGGCAAAAGAATCACAATTCTCCCATCGCAGTCCTTCAATAACAAACAAACACAGCACTGTGTTTCGGGCACACCAATCATTCAGCCCTGTTGCAATGCTTCTGTCTGAACTGCAACCGCAATCTTCTGGCTTCACTGATGATACAGAACACCAGCGCATGCTCATTCACACTCTCATCCTCTGACATCAAAGCCAAAAAAATTAAATGCCATAGTCAACCAATCATCTGCACAAACGTCACAGAAAGGAAGCCTATATCTCAAAGTAGGCTGTTCCAATCCAACTCCTTATTGAGACCTAGCGGTTCTACTGTTGACAATCTAAAAATCCACGTCTGTTCCAAGAGCTGGAGCCGTTGTTCACGATCCCCTCCTCTCGGATTTTGTGGAACATAATCCAGAACTCTCCATAGTATATCTGTAAACTAATGCTGATGATCCAAAAAATGTTGAACAATTGGAGCAGTCATGGTCTTCGTGCTAATTCTGGAAGCATGTTCAGCTAATCTAATGCATATGGAACGAGTTGTTCTGCCTATGTAAAGCCGATTACAAGGGCATACCAATACATGGACTATGAAAGAAGTAGAACAGGTGGTATGCCATCTTGCTTCATGATGAAAAATCAAATTGGGTACCAACCAATCATTACCTGTAATCGCTAAATGGCAATATCCACATGATGTACAAGGGAAATGTCCAGGGTTCACATGTCGTTCATAAGACGGTCTATCCAAGGGGGAGGAAGTAATTCCAATTAAATCTCTAAGGTTGGCTCCACGAGCATGAGTGATTTGTAATCTTTTTTGAAAATATGGAAGTAATTTTAAAATGTGCCAATGTTTTAAAAGAATCTTCTTGACCTCCCCAGAATACGACATGAATGGTAAAATACCCACTAATGTGTCAGAAGGAATTAATGAATTAGTTAAATCCTCTTGGCTGACCAAAGGGAATAACCACTCACGATGGGTGTATTTGGCACGTAAAAAAGCTTTTTTAATCACTCTTTCAGGATAGCCCCTCTGTAGCAAGTTTTGTTGTGCATGATCCAAAAAGTCTTCATACTGTGAACAAATTTGCCTCAAGCGCAAAAATTGCCCAAATGGAAGGCCTTTCTTCAAGGACAAGGGATGAAAACTGGAATACTTCAATAACGTGTTGCGTTGTACAGGCTTTCGAAATAATGTAGTATGTAACATACCATCTCTTTTTATTATCAAAACATCTAAGAATTCCAATCTTGAAAAATGATGATGCATCGTAAAAGATAAATTAGGACGCAAAGAATTCAACCATTGTGTAAAAGCATGTAAGGCATCCTCTGATCCCCGTCATAGAAAAAATATGTCATCAAGGAACTGAACCCACAATGCTACATCATGAAACCATGGTTAAGAATAAACCATTGAGGACTCAAAAACAGCCATATATAGCGTAGCTATAGATGGAGCTACTGTTGCCCCCATTGCTATACCCTGGACTTGATGATAATACTGCTGTTCAAATTGAAAATAATTCCTAGTAAGCACTAAACTTAAAAGTTTTTGAAAAAAAACCCTAGAAATCCTAGCAGGGAGAGGAAGCTCCAAACAAAAAATCACTGCTAAAGCCTGATCCTGATGGATATTGGCATACATAGCTGCCACATCTAATGACACTAACCATAGATCGTCGATAGAATCCGTGATGGCCTGTTTCTTCGTGATAAAATGGGTAGTGTCCTTCAAAAAGGAAACTACCTTTTGAGCGCAAGGTTTTAAAAATACATCGCAGAATTTGGAAAGTGGTTCTAACATAGAACCGCGGCATGATACTATGGGCCTGCCCGGTGGGCTATGCAATGATTTGTGAATTTTTGGAACTGTATAAATAATTGGAGTAATTGGATGAGTTATGGTTAAGAATTTAAATTCACGTTTAGTAATCCAATTTTTCAATAGAGCTTCCTGCATAATAAGCAAAATTTCTTGTTGTAAATCATTCATAGGATTAACTGATAATTTAATATAATGAGTAGTATCATTTAACTGGTCCAATAATTGAGATCTATATTGTGCTGCTCCTTGCACCCTTTGTCCGCTCTGCGAATAATAATATCTGGATTTCTACATAACTCACACAAAGCCTTCCATTGATTTGTTGTCAAATTATGGAAGCGAGATTTTAAATTTGTTTTTTCCAAAGCGGCAATGTCATGTAGCACCAGCTGTTGATAAGACTGAAGCAAAGAATCAGGGGTACCAAAAGGTATCCACTTGGAAGCAGTTCTAATACCCAACAAATCAGAGCCCATTTCATGCGTGGCACAAAAATGAGTTACTAACAACTTTCTGAAAAAACAATGTAAAGCTAAATGCATTTGAAAAGAATTATAATGAGTAACCGGTACGAATGAAAGGCCCAAATCAAGAACCAATTGTTGCTCAGCAATTAATTCAATGGGTGAAATATTAACTACTATTGTTTGGAATGATTCCTGGTCATTGGACCTTGAGGACGATCTTGATGAAAGCTCTCTTGAGGTTTCCATGTGCGCTCCTGCTGAAAGCCCTCCGAGGATCTCCATATCCGGTTGCGACCCCGGCCCCGAAACCGGCCCTGATAAAAAACCTGTTCTTGACATTGGTTAGAGGTATGAGATGTACTGTCCGAAAAAGCTCCATAATCTGAATCATCAGATGAAATTTCAAAGGAATCAAAAGTCACATGTTTCTGGAATGGAGTAGTCTTCTTCTTCATCCAAGTGTATACCTGATCCAAATCATAGTCCTTTTTATCCCGATTAAATTTTTTCATTTTAATAGATCTTTTATAATCACGATATTGATCCAACTGCAATTGTAATTCATCCATCTGTTTCTTATAACGATCTTTAGGAGTTTTTGTACGGACCAATTCATCTAATTGCTTGACTTCCTTTGCTAATTTACCTGATTCTATATTCGGACGTTCTCCTAACAATGCAATCAAGTTCATACTACATTTATTCAATATACTATTCCACTTTGTGTAAAAACTTCATCTTTGGTGAACATTTTTGGCGATTTCAAAACTCTCAAGCCACGAGGACTAATCATTGATTTTAAATATTGTATCATTGTGGCTTCATGAAGTTGTACCCGTATTAGTTTTTTATTTAAATCCAAAAGATCCGCAAACAAAGAAGACTGAAGCAGAGTATCAGAATTGTCAAATAACGCTGGTCTTTGTGCTATAATTTGAATTTGTGCATTTGAATTTGTGCATCAGAAAAGGCAAAGAGAGCTTGGTTGGCATTTAATAGAGGCTCTTTAACAATCTCCTCAGAAGAAGAAGATGATTCGGTGGTCATATTGCAAGTTATAAACGGTAACACCAAAAACCAAAATAACTAAATACTCTATGTAAAAGTACCTATCAAACAAAAATAGAGCATACAAACTAAAGGCATGAGCTAAAATATCTGCATATAAATGTGTTTTTGTTGGAAGGAATACCGTGAGGAGAATACACACCTCTCGTGGTTATACTTCCGTTTTTCTCAATTTGTAAAGCCCCACTGGAGCTCCTCTAAAAATGGTAGAAAAAACACCATGAATTAGTGTACCCTACACCAAATATACACAAAATCTTTCAACGATTAGTTTGTGGCAACATATCCACTAACTATAGTTCCACACTACTGTAAAATTCTGTAACAAACACTTGGTTGACTGTGGCATTTAAATTTTTTGGCTTTGATGTCAGAGGATGAGAGTGTGGATGAGCATGCGTTGGCGTTCTGTATCATCAGTGAAGCCAGAAGATTGTGGTTGCAGTTCAGACAGAAGCATTGAAACAGGGTTGAATGATTGGTGTGCCCGAAACGCAGTGCTGTATTTGTTTGTTATTGAAGGACTGTGATGGGAGAATTGTGATTCTTTTGAGGGTCAACGGTCAATGAATTGATGAACATTTTGGAAGGATCGTCTTGTTTACGTGGGGATTCGTTACAGATGAGTTTCATATTGTTGGTTCCTAAAGTGTTTGTTACAGAATTTTACACTAGTGCGGAACTATAGTTAGTGGCTGTGTTGCCACAAACTAATCGCTGGAGGGGATTATATAGTCTAGAGTGGATACATATCTTAGTAATGTGTTCAGAAAGGAAGGAGCAAATTTTGCTGATGTAATTGAGAAAGAAATAACAGGTTTTAGCTATCAGTTGGATATGTGTGGAGAAGGAGAGGAAGGAGTCAAAGAAGAAGGCAGGAGCAAGAAATAGCCAGCAGAAGACAACAGGGGATTGAACAATATTACAAAAAATATACAGATAAGATACAAAGAACTAACAATGATGAATAAAGATACACAGGGTCATTCCGAGGCATGAATAGCAGGGATGGATATCCATCCCTGCTATTCGGGCCCCTTCCAACCCCGATTAACTGGAGAAGTTAGACGGGGGCAGGAAAGGGGCAGAGCAGGGGCTGCATTAGGGCAGGCAGTGAGTGGTTGATGGCCTCGAATGTACAGGACTGATTCCAATGTTGACCCTGTACGTCCAGGGCTGGCAGCCTGAAAGGGGAACTTATTCCACCTCTGAAGTGGAATAAACTTCCCTAGTTGGGTGGATTGGGCAGGCCCAGGGCCCAAAAGAGGCAGCAAGGGACAGAGGAAATCCCCCGCAGCCCGACCCTGGCCTTCAGAGGCCAGTTCAAGGGTCGGGCTGCGGGGAATGCACTTTTTGGTCCAATGACCAGGGATCGCAGCTTTTGAATGGAGGTGCGGTGCCATGGTAACTGGACGTCATGGTGCCTTGGCTCTATTCAAAAGCCCTGACTGAGCTATCCAGGCAAGGCCTGTATGTGCAAGCCAAACTGAATCTGAGTCCCGGCTTGCATGTTCAGGCCTGGACATGATTCTGATCCTGCGGGGCTAGATATGCCCTGTGGGATGAGAATCCCAGCTAACTCTGTGTGTCTGGTTCTGACCGGGCACACAGAGGGCCAGGACGTCCAAGTCTGAATCGGCCCCACAGTGTGTATATATATACAGGGTGGCCCAAAAAAAGTGAGAACATCTTGCAGCATATAAGTTATTTAAAAATTTAAAAAAGACAGATGTAAACGATTGACAAATTTAAAAAACAAAGATGGCGACCGGAAATTGTCGAAATAAAGAAGTTATATAGCTAAAAAAGGTAAATAAGTAAACTATTTAAGCTTTTAATTTACGAGGTGTTCTCACTTTTTTTGGGCCACCCTGTATATCTATATTTATAGATAGACAGGCTCAAAACTCACAAGCAAGCAGTAAAAATGTCTGATCCGAGCCTGGAGCTAAGAGCAGAAGCTTGTAGTAGAGTTGTTCTTACTAAGGCAGAGAGACAACAGAGGGTTGAGTGCACATGTACAGGGAAGAAAAGGACCTAACAGTGCCTCTATAGCGGGAGGGGCTAGTCACTCCACTTGCAGCACACTCTCAGGTAGATTAGAAAATAAGCACTAGAACACAGGAACTTTAAAACTCCCGTTAAAACAGCAGATACCAGAGTTAGAATTTGAATTTGCCCTCTACAGAGACCAGATAGTAGAAAAAAACAGGTACAGGGAGAAGTAGAATTAGTTAATAGGAGGAGCAAGAAAGAGCCAGCAGAAGATAGCATGGAGCTGAACAATATTCAAAAAAATACAGATAAGATACAAAACAATGAAATGCCTGACCTAAGCCAGGAGTTAAGAGTAGAGGCTTGTAGTGGAGTTGTTTTTACCGAGGTGGAAATAAAGGTGTACATTGCCCTGCTAGTACTGCCATTCCTAGAGGGTCTCCATTGCAAACAAGATAAATCTAAATCTTCAGGGTTCTTAAAAGGGTTATTTTTATATTTAATAGATAACATTTTCTGATGTTCTGCCAACTGATTTGTTTTCGTAGTTGTATTTCAGAAGGGGATTTTTTTGTGTTCTTAGGAAAAACCTTTTTTCTGCTGCTATCATTTTTCTCCTCTAACCTTCAGGTTCAAAGAGGAAGACAAGCTCTTTGAAGTCACTATACTCCTGAGGTGTTAGATCCCTCTCCTCCCACCTCATTTCCTTTCTATCCCATGTGGGCAGTCTTGCTATATAGGGCAATTCACCAATTAGTTTGTTGACAAATATAATGTATTTTGTTATTGATTGGAAGGGAAAATCTAGGAAGTAAATAGTTCCACATTTGGATATTTGATAAAAGTAAACAATTTTTGATAAATTAAAGGAGCTTTGATTAGGTAATTTTACAAAGGGAGCACATTAGACTATACACCTCAGAGTTCAGCAGCTTAAAGTGAAAAGAAATTGCTCCATACCCAAATAATTGTTTAGTAAGCAAACAGGACTACTCACAGGGGCATAAAACAGAGCTGTTATATCTCACACAAAAGAGGCTAAGTGCTTCTTATCTTAAAGTACAGTTGCACTGGGGACTTTGGTAGGTCTTTCTCATTTCCTTCAACAGGTACAAAAGCTCCAACAACTGAACTATAGCTGGGAACATCTTCTTGCCAAAACTGTTGTCCCTGTTAGAGTTTCTGCCTGTATTCAGATGGACAGCCTGATCCCAAGCAAGGGACTGGTTCTATGTGTAAGATAACTACAAGCTGTATACCTCATGAAACCAGTGAGGTGACGAGGCTGAGAAGCATCCATGGCAGCGAAAAGTAAATTGAGATGCTTCTTGAGGCATCCAAACTCTCCAACAGTGGTGAAGATGGGTCACCAGAGCCTGCATAATTGATATTTCAACTCCAATTACAACTCCACCATCCCTTAAATTGAAGAACCAGTATATAGCCCTGGGAGTGAAGGAGGTTAAAACATCCCAGCACCAGGAAGTAGAACAGCTCAAACACCCTGAAGTTGCAGAATCAGTGACTAAAAAGAAGCAAAGTAGTGGTTGGTGACTATCTTTTGAAGGGTGCTGAGGCATCCATCTGCCAACCAGACTTTGCTGTTTGCTATGTGACAAAATCCATGATGTTACAAAGTGTTTGCCGAGACCAAGTGTTTGAAGAAAGCTCCCAGCTAAGTGAAAACCATCAGGTAAATAAAGCATTCAATACTGCTGTAGATATGGGTAAAAAGAACAAAATCGGTAAAGCAG
Organism: Ichthyophis bannanicus; assembly: GCA_033557465.1. Taxonomy (NCBI): domain Eukaryota; kingdom Metazoa; phylum Chordata; class Amphibia; order Gymnophiona; family Ichthyophiidae; genus Ichthyophis; species Ichthyophis bannanicus. The sequence goes on from CM066035.1 coordinate 27,174,454, forward strand.
TGTGTATTAATGCCCATAGTATGGGAAATAAGATTCTGGATCTTGAGGCTTTAATGGAAGAGGCTGACTTGGATTTAGTGGCAGTGATGGAGACATGTATTTGGCTGTAATTTATTCATTAAGGAAAGGATAGGAAGAAAGAGAAAATTAGTAACACTATATGTAAAAAATAATAGTAAAGCTACAGAACTGCAGGGCTTACAAAAGAAGGAGGAGGAATTACCAGCAGAAAGGAAGAAGTACTAATGACACTGTGTAAGTCACTGGTGAGGCCTCTCTTGGAATACTGTGTTCAGTTTTAGAGACCATATCTCGCAAAGGATGTAGAAAGACTGGAAACATTTCAGAGGAAGGTGACCAAAATGATTTGGAGCCTGCGTCAGAAGCCTTATGAGAAGAGAATTGAAGACCTAAATATGTACACTCTGGAGGAGAGGAGGGATAGGGGAGATATGATTCAGACCTTTAAATACTTAAAGAGTATTAATGAACAAACAAACCTCTTCCAAAGATGGGGACGCTGTAAAACTAGAGGGCATAACATGAAGCTGCAAGGTGGAAAATTGAAAGGCAATTTCGGGAAATACTTTTTCACTGAAAGGGTGGTAGATGCTTGGAATGCCCTCCCGATGGAGGTGGTGGGGACAAACACAGTGACAGAATTCAAAATGTCATGGGACAGACACAGTGGATCCCTCTATAGCAACAGGATAAAATCAAAATAAACTTAGCTATCTAATTTCTCAACAAATAGGGTTGCCCTACACGGAGCAGTGGGTTCACCCCTAAACAAAGACATGGGGAGGTGTGACCTGCACGGAGCGGCAGGTGCACCTACTCTTGCCACCTTGCTGGGCAGACTAGATGGACCATACTGGTCTTTATCTGCCGTCATTTACTATGTTACTATGTTAAATGTGAGTTAAAAAGTAAAGAGAGAATGGAGCATCCATTTGCATTGGTGTTGTATAGAGACCTCCTTCACAGGCAGAAGAAGTGGACAGAGATTTAATTGAAGACATTCAAAGTATTGCTATGAAAGCAGAAGTGCTGCTGATAGGTGACTTCAATATGCTGGATATTGATTGGGACATCCTTACTGTGGTGTCATCTAGCAGTAAGGAGATTGTGGATTCTTTACAGGGAGAACTGACCTGTCAGCTGGTAACAGAACCTTCGTGAAGGGGCCATACCAGACCTGGTGATTACGAATGGGGAGAGTGTTTCTGATGTTATAGTGACCACCAGATGGTGTGGTTCAGTTTTAGGATGATTTATTTATTTATTTGAGAGGGGTTTTTTTATACTGCATAATCAAGTAATCGTAGTAGTTTACAATGAATACAGTGCAACTATTACAAGGGACAGTTAACAAAATAACAATACAAATAAAAGTTAAATTACAATGTAAACATCTTCACTCAGGAGAGCTGCTTAAATAATTGCAAACTTATTTATATAGTAGCATAAACATTTTTTACAATATCAAAATTAAGTTATCTGTGTGACAGGAGAGTAGTGGTATTCTGGAGATGTAACCATTGTTAAGAAATTTAAGTGGGAACTAGTGCATCAGATTATGTAGGACCAATATTTGCTTCATCTGGTTGATTACCAAAGTATTCTGTGAAAAGAAAATGATTTGCTTACAGAAAGTAGAAAGGCCCTTTATACCTTTTAGTCTAGCAGGAAGAGAGTTCCAGAGAATTGGCGAGTAAAATGAAAAGACACGATTGCTTGTTGTGTGGTTAGTTTTCTGAAAGTCTGTAGGAATTGCTAAGGAGTTCTGTGTGTATCCCCTCCTTTGTCTGTTAGAATTCTTGTATATTAGAGAACTTAGGCAGGATGGAGATATGTTATGCAGCAGTTTAAAAGTGATCATTAGAGATTTGTATTCAATTCTACTTAGGACACATAACCAGTGTAACTGCTGTAATATGGGGGTGATTCGCTCAGATTTAGGTACCCTCTGAGTTTTACCTGCAGCCGTGTTTTGGGCCATCTGGAGCTGATTTAATGCTTGTTTTGATAGGTCCTGAGGGTTACTATTACAATAGTCAAAATGGGGGTATACATAGCCTGAAGTACTGAGCAGAAATCATAAACTGATAGAAGAGGTCTTAGATGTTGAATCATCCTTATTTTGTTGTATTCTTTGGGGGTTGTGCTACTGATATGTGAGGACAAACTGAGATTTTTATCTAGGGTTATTCCTAGATATGTGACTTTCATGACTAGGGCTGATAAAGTTCAGTCAAAAGTGAGGGTCATAGATTTTAGGAAAATTAACTTTGCCAAGATGGGGCAATACCTCAAGGAGTAGCTAGCAAGATGGGAACAACTGGGAGATGTAGAAAAGCACTGGACAAAACTGAAAGGGGATATTTTAAGGGCAACAAACCTTTTTGTTAGTAAAGTAAATAAATGCAAAAGGAAAAGGAAGCCACTATGGTTCTCAAAAGAAGAAGATGAAAATGTGAAGGAAAAGAATGAAGCCTTCGTAAAATACAAGAGATCACAGCAAGAAGAAGATAAGCAACAATATTTGGAAAAACTTAAAGCTAAGAAAGTAGTCAGGAAAGCAAATAGAAGAAAAAATAGCCAATGCAGTAAAATGTGAGGAGGGGGCTAGAAACAAAACATTTTTCAGATATGTTAATGAGAGGAGGAAGTGCAAAGTGGTATTGTCAGACTGAAAGGTAGAGGGGAGAAATGCGTAGAAGCTGATAAGGCTAAAATGGAATTGCTTAACAAACATTTCTGTTTTGCATTCACAGATGAAGGGCCAGGAGCAGGACCTTAGAAAACACAAATAGGAACAAAAGTGAGGTGGAACTTGAAAGATTTTCAGAAGACTGTTTTCGCGCTGAGCGAACTAAATTAAAAGTAGACAGAGTGATGGGACCACATGGGTATTGAAGGAACTTGGGGAAGTTCTAGTGGCTCCACTGTCTAACCTTTCCAGTGCTTCTTTAGAGTTGGGACCCAGGATATCAATGCTTGACCCAATACAAGCATTGTGGAACCTATGTCTTTTGGGGAAACTGCTACTGTAGGTATGTATGACCTAGATTGGCCACTGTTGGAAACAGGATACTGGGCTTGATGGACCTTGGTCTGACCCAGTCTGGCATATCTTATGTTCTTATGTCCCAGAGGACTGGAGAAAGTCACATGCAATCCCTTTACACAAAAGTGGAAGTAAGGATGAGGTTGAGAACTACAGGCCAGTTAGTCTGAACTCTGTGGTGAGTAAATTAATAGAAACACTGCTAAGACAGAAGATAGTGAGGTTTCCGGAGTCCAACTGATTGCAGGATTTGAGGCAGCATGGTTTTACTAGGGGCAGAGCTTGTTAAAGAAATCAAATTAATTTCTTTGAGTAGGTGACCAGAGAACTGGACCGAGGGAAAGCCCTAGATGTAGTGTACTTAGATTTCAGTAAAGCCTTTGACATCATCCCACACAGATGACTTAAAAAAATAAATTGAGCATCCTAGCTATGGACCCTAAAGTGACTGATTGTGTTAGAAATTGCTAGAGTGAAAGGTGATAAAGAGTACAGGTAAATGGAGCCTACTCTGAGGAGGATGTACAATAACCAATGGTGTGCCACAGCAATCTCTCCTTGGTCCGCTTCTTTTTAACATTTTTGTGATATTACTGAAGGACTGTTCAGTAATATCACTAACAAAAATGTTAAAAAGAAGCGGACCAAGGAGAGATTGCTGTGGCACACCATTGGTTATTGTACATCCTCCTCAGAGTAGGCTCCATTTACCTGTTTGTTGGGTAAGGCTTGCCTTTTTGCAGATGATACCAAAATCTGCAAGAGCAGATATCCAGGAAGGAGTAGATAACATGAGGAGGGATCTCACTAAGCTTGAAAAATGGTCAAGAATTTGTCAGTTAAGATTTCATGATAAAAAATGCATGGTCACACAATTAGGCTGCAATCATCCAAGAGAGCAATACAGTATAAGGGGGTAAAGTACTTCTGTCCACAAAGGAAGAGCAGGACCTTGGGGGGGGGGGTGATTGCTTCTGATGATCTTAAGGTGGCTAAACAGATAGAAAAGGCAACGGCAAAAGCCAGAAGGATGCTTGTGCACAGGGAGAGGAATGGCCATCAGGGAGAAGAAAATGATAGTGCCTCTGTGTAAGTCTTTGATGAGAACTCATAAGGAGTATTGTATTCACTTCTGGAGACCACACCTTCAAAAGGATATAAATAGTATGGAGTTTGTGCAGAGGGTGGCTACCAAAATGGTCAGTGGACTTTGTCAGAAGGCATATGAGGGACAGATATAAAGATCTCAATATGTATACCTTGGAGGAAAGGAGGGAGATGTGAGATATGATAGACACATTTAAATACCTCTATGGCATAAATGCACAGGAGGAGAGCCTCTTTCAATTGTAAGAAGGGGGCATAGGATGAATTTGAAAGGAGATAGATTCAGGAGTAAAATGCAGAAATATTTCTTTATGGAAAGAGTGGTAGATGTATGGAACAGTCTCCCACTTGACTTAGTACCACAGGGGGTATGTTTACTAAATGGCGCTAACATCGCAGCTGCGACATTATCGTGCAATATGTGGCATTATCGCGCGATAATGGCGCAGTACCATGCGAGAACATCACGTATCGTGTGATAACATCTGCTGCGGTGGTAAGGTGCGCCGAGGGTTGAGCAAGACCCCCCCTCCCCCCAGAGGGCAGAGGAAGGCTCCCCAGGGGCGGAGAGAAGGGGTCAATGGGCGGAGAGTGGGCATGGAGTGGCTCCTTGCACATTAATGCCGTGAAATGAAGCTCAGAAAATTAGCACCAGTGAAAACCTGGCACTAGGCACATTTGCAGTTCAGAGAAACCATTTCAGTCAGCAATGTACAGGAAAGGCAGGGAAACCCAAACGTGATAGTAGTGATACATGTGCAGGAGCCAAAAAAGCAAAGAAACAGATAAAATGGCCAGAACCGCATTTGAAATCCCAATAACCAAGCTGGCCAACAGTGATATTAATGAGAAACATAAAGCAACACTACTGACAAAACATAAAAAAGAAGATATCATGTTTGGAAGGGTCTATTCTCAGTCCCCCTACAAAGTGAATGATCCCACATTGAAATACCGCTGATCAGGGTGTTTGTCGTTTATATTGGGCAGGTTTGATATGGCGTGCAAATGTGCAGCAACAGCAGAGTGGGCACGTAGGACAGAGCAACTGTACTGATGCTGGAAATGGGATACAGAGGGCTGCAGGCGGCACATGCTGTGGTCCCGCTGGGGCACACTGCGGACTAGGCAGATGCCTAGGTGGCACATAGGATTGCCGAAACTGTAAAGCAGCAAGAGAGCAACTGACGAGGGTCCAACATGGGCACAAGTGTGTTCTCCACAGTGTCCCATGGGATATTACCCAGCAGGTACCCTCAAAGGCACAGAATATTGGCAGGCGGTGCCGGGGGGAAGCGCGCATTTCCATGGAGGCACCCCCACCCAAGAACCCACACCATAGGCAGCTGCCTACTGGAACACTGGCTGGCCTGGGACTGTGCACCACCAGCACCACCTGCATAAGGGCATGTCAGCATGGTGGCGGAGGGGTGCTGGTGGTGAGGGGGCAGTGGCAGCTGCACACAGCAGACCACGGCCAAGCCCCGTTTAGGCGTGTGCCGGGCACTGCAACAGACAAGATCTGTCTGACATACAGTCATGGTATCCCCAGGGAATGACCTGCCTCTGTGGCAACAGTGTGGTACAGTACACACAGCCAGTGTGTTCAGGGGCAGAGGGTCACAGGTTCAAGTCCCAGCTGAGGCACCTGAAAACCAAGTCCCCATATTTTATGCAGTAGTAATAAAGACAGAACCTTTCTTGTAGAGAAATGAAACATGCCATAAATGCCTATATGTCACCCTACAGAGCACAGACACCATAAACATATGCAATCCCTAGAGCAGAGTGTCCCACCTGCAGTCCTGGAGGGCCAAACACCATTCAGGTTGTCAGGATGTTCCTAATAAATATGCATGAGATGTATTTACATGCACCACCCCCATTGTATGCACATGTATCCATGCATATTCAGTAGGGACATCATGAAGACCTGAACCGTGTTTGGCCCACCCGGACTGGAGTTGGGAACCTCTGCCCTAGAGCAGCGGCACAAACACCCACACTCACAGGAACCATTATCCAACACCTCATGGAGAGTCAGGCCATTTGGCCCTGCGCAAACTAGCATCTCCCAATACTAGCAACTGCATATCTCAGCAATGCCGCTCTAAACTTGGGAACACGTTCCACATATATCAAATGGTCGCTATGATCAATGTCAGATAACACATCCTATGTTAAACACAATTTGTTGATAGAGATTCATCATAGCAACCTTTCTGATATCTGTGGAGTGTGGTTCAGTGTATGCTCCAGACAGTGTTTACCAACCCGGGGAGTGACCCCAACAGTATTGCATACCATAGCAATGCCTGCACTGTGCCCAGGACTGGTGTGGCGGCCAGGGCTGCAAACCACCTCTATCCTTGCACAATGCTGAAATAGGTGTGGGAGTGTGTGTATGTATCCAGAGTGTTGTGGCTGCCTACACCTTACTGAGCCCACAATGCTTGCACTGTTTCCAGTGTTAGCCTGCCAATGTGCATAATGAGGAGCAAGGTACCATGGGTATGGCCCGGACAGGGCGGCCTGGGCAGGATGCATCTGCATAGGGCATAGGGCAATGGCTGGGACATTGTAGTGCCCGACCACCACCTGCAAGGACAGGGTAGTCACAGCATGTCATGCTGGGAGATCATTCTCACCCTGACTGACCAGTGACCACGGCATGGCTAGGTTACCCCATAGTGCCATACAGTATGTCTTTCAGGTGATATCTATGGGTTCCCTATGCTGGGGTGCAATCACTGACATACCTGCTTGGTGTGTGTGCTCACATCCCATTTTGCGTGCACACGGGATCAAACCCATGAGCTCTGGCTTGTTGGTCCTTGTATTAACCAGTAGGCTCTATACACCTTCTAATAACACTGCCATGAAGTTAAGGTTACCACGCATAAACAGCCAACGCGCCCCCTATTGTGCGATACACAGTGCATGCTACATGGACGCCGGCACGCCGACCTCCCTATATGGCATTGCTCACATCATGGCTTGGGGTTTCGCCGCTAACATTAGGATGGTGCACACATACCCCATAGCAAATAGCAGTGTGTCCCCCAAAACAAAACCATCACCGCAGCTGGGAAACCTAAGGTACCCTGTAAAGTGCCATAGCTGTGGGTCTACCCCATCCCGGTAAGCACAGCTGACCTTTAGTGGGTTGACCTGCAGTTGCTGTGCAATCAGCCTGTGCTTTGAGAATAGGCATAGAACACTGGCTAATACGATGCCCTCAGAGTCACTGCTCATGGGTTTGAATACCCACTGCACCAACAGTAAGATGAGTGTTAGTAACAGTCAGACACATCTCTACAAACAGTGACACAAGCCGAATACACTATAACCCTTGTCCCGTGCCCCAAAGGAGAGGCCTGGCATGGCGTTGTTTCTCCAAAAGTGGGGCAGAAGGCACCCACAGCTGAGGCGCAGCAGATGCAGCCCAGGCCAAATGGCATAAGTAATGCAATGCTGTAAACCAAAGGTAGCCGCCAATCTCAGTATCCAACATGTAGTAATGCAGCCCCAGAGATACTTTTCCATGTTGCGTCTGTGACACGTGCACGTCATGTGCACGGCGTAGTAGTATGCGGTATGGCATATGCATGACACTGCGCATGCGCAGCGTGTGTTCGTGCGTCACCAACACATGGCATACCTCAAAATGGCGACATGATCCTGCAAGCCAGCCTTTAGCCACCACGACCTACGACTGCTGGCAGCCCTAATATGCACCAGGCAGCCATGCCTCTTCCCAGGCGCCTCAAAACACCAGGATCTGGAACGCATAAGGAGAGCGTGGGTGCGCATCACAAGGCGCTTTAACCGTGCAGCAGACTACCCATGTGAGGCAAGTGTATGGGGACAGGTCACTAAATGGAAGGTGTGCAACACAATATCCAGCAATCAAAACACATAAGATATGTACCACATGTGTGAGACACATGTATGTGGGCAAACCTGTGATCAAGCTATCTGTGTATGTTGCTGTGTGCACGTATGCCAATACCCAGGAGGCATAGACATAAAAGCAGAGGTACAGAGGGTAGCATGCTGTGATGTAAGCTGCTCCTGTTGCAGTGCACACCTCTGCCCAACCCCCAGGAGTTGCAGCCCCCATGACAAAGCTATATTAGGCATCCCTGTGACATGGTGGCTGATGCTATGACACATTACCAGCAATGGACAATCTCCAGGAGAGATCTGACCCGATCGCAGAGGCCAAGTAATCATCATGGTGCACTGGTAGCTGCTGCAGTCGGAGTACCACAGGCCTGCCCCATCCCCAGGAGGCATCAGATCTGATGACAGAGGTCCAGCAGTCATCCTGGTGGTGTGTTAGTTGGTGCTGCTGATATGTGGAACATCACCGTTGGCCCCGAACGCTCGCAGACCTGCTCATAGGGGCGTATCAAACATCCTGGTGTTATGGATGTTGTTGTTGTTGCAGTTTCCCAGCTCTTCTCTAACCCCAGGAGGCATCAGACCAGCTGACACAGGTCAATTCTACATCCTGGTGTTATGGTGGTTGTTTGTGCTTCAGGTTCCCAGCTCTGCCCTAACCCCAGGAGGCATCAGACTAGCTGACACAGGTCAATTCTACAACCTGATGTTATGGTGGTTGTTTGTGCTTCAGGTTCCCAGCTCTTCCCTAACCCCAGGAGGCATCAGACCAGCTGACACGGGTCTATTCCACATCCTGGTGTTATGGTGGGTGCTGTTGTTGCAGGTTCCCAACTCTGCCCCAACCCCAGGAGGCAGCAGACCAGCTGACACAGGTCTATTCTACATCCTGGTGTTATGGTGATTGTTTGTGCTTCAGGTTCCCAGCTCTGCCCCAACCCCAGGAGGCATCAGACCAGCTGACACAGGTCTATTCCACATCCTGGTGTTATGGTGGGTGCTGTTGTTGCAGGTTCCCAGCTCTGCCCCAACCCCAGGAGGCATCAGACCAGCTGACACAGGTCTATTCTACATCCTGATGTTATGGTGGTTGTTTGTGCTTCAGGTTCCCAGCTCTGCCCCAACCCCAGGAGACATCAGACCAGCTGACACAGGTCTATTCCACATCCTGGTGTTATGGTGGGTGCTGCTGTTGAAGGTTTCCAGCTATGCCCTAACCCCAGGAGGCATCAGACCAGCTGACACAGGTCTATTCTACATCCTGGTGTTATGGTGTTTGTTTGTGTTGCAGGTTCCCAGTTCCACCACATCCCCAGGAGGCAGAACACCAGATTCCAGTGGTCCAACAAGCAGCCCGGTATAATGCTAGCTGATGCTGGTGCAGGTACCCAGCCCCCCACCCCCCTAGGTGTCTGAGCACGCACCACAGAGGCTGCATCAGCGTCCATGCATCATGGTGATGGGTCCTGTTGATGTGGGATGGCCTGCCTAACACCGAGGTGTGTGCTGGACTGCTGAGTGTATGAAGTCACACCCCCTGTAGACCACAATTGCAATGCCGCACAATGCAATGCCCCACATGCTATGTTGGCCACATGTCATGCCAGGAGATTGCAGGGAAATGGTATGGGGTGGCTGTGAGGTGGTACATAGAGCACATAAGTGTCGCAACACAAATGCCCAGCCTCACGCCCACACATACAGGTGGCGCTGCCAACAGCAGGTATGGGACCCGGTGCCCATAGCAGGAGAGGCTGCCATTGCACGCAGACATGTGTGTCATGTGGTTCACCATGGGCAAGGATACAGGGCACTAATATTTGCAAACATTGCTTATCCCCCCAGGTAGAGGACCTACGGAAGAAGGGCAGAGAGATGCAGCTACACTGCCCGGGGTACCTCCGCTGCATGCAGCAGGAGGCAATGGACGTGGGTGATGGTGAGTGTCCCAGCCTATGCATTGTGCCACACCATGTCCCAGTGGCATGGCAGCCTGTGATGCCACACACAATGTGTCTGTGCCGTAACAAACGCATGATGCCCTGTTCAATGCTGCCTTCTCCACAGAGGCTGCAGATACTGGGGAGGGGACCTCTGTAGTCACACAACCTGTTGGCAGCCCCCCCGCAACCACTGGAGGTCCCAAGGCAGAGGACATTCCTTCAGCAGTGGAGGACGCCATGGATGTGGGGGAGGAAGACATGGAGGGTGGGAAGGGGTGGGAGGAGGGGATGGTGGAGGGTGCTGGGGAGGTGGAGTGGGAGGGCAAGGAGGGTGGCGGGAATAGTGAGGGGAGCGGCTAGGATGGGGAAGGCGGGTGGGGCACGGAGGGTGGGGAGGGGGATTCTGTGCCTGAGGGTGGTCGCACGCCACCACAGGGCACTGGGGGCCCCTGCCACCTGCCCCATGTGCATGGCCACAGTGTCAGGCCGGGTGTTGGCCCCCACACATTTCCATGCACAGGGCCCATGCAGATGCCACCACCCAGACCACAGCCACATGGGGTGGATGTGGTGACAAATGTGTGGGTCTCCTGTGTGTGGTGATGGGTACCGTTATACGGACCCTGGGCAAACATGGCCATGCCATCAGGCAGCTGACAGCTGCTGTGCAGGGTATGGCTGAGGTGATGCGCCACAGCATTACCATGGCATGTTAACGGCACACACCCAGCCATACCCCCACGGTGGGCCCCCGGGTGTGTGACCCACAGTTATAGCTGTGGCCATCTCCCAGTGGCAACCCCAAAAGCAAACTGCGTCTCCCCTAACATTGGAGATGGATGTCCATGCGGGGATAATGCCCAATGTGAAACAGTTTATAGAGTTGATCTGCCTGTGGGAGAGTGTTTATGTGTTCCAAATGTTAATGTTTGTATGGCACCTACCAACACATGCCCTTATTAAAGCACTGTGTAAGCAGCCAAATTCTGCAATGGTCATGTGTCCTCTGTACATACATGCTGTAGCAGTGAGTGTGCCACATGTATGCATGTCTCAGTGTGTATTTGTGATACATACATTGTCCCTGCCCCACAACAGGCTGTGTTGAGCGCATGTGCGCTGACGGACGTATCCCCTGCTGACACCGTGATGCAAACATGTGCTGCACCGTCCACCAGACATCAAAATCAGGCGCGTTGTCACAGATAGTCAGTCTGTAGCAGGGGTGCAGCACATGATAGGATGGTGAGGGGGTGTGGGTGTGATACCCATGATGCAGTGTATATGTAATGTATACGGGGACCCACGTGTCAGTCAATGCGTTAGTCGGTGGGACACACTAAGATGGCATTTGGTGGGGTGAAGGAGCAGTGGCGCACTACAAGCGCCGAAGGGGGGTAAACAACTTACTGTAGCTAGGTATATCTGTACGTCGTGTCTGCCTGCCAAGCATGTGCATTTAGTATGCCACCGTGTCCTTGGTATGTGTCCGACAGACGGGTCACCCATGTAGAAAGCCTGATGTGGATGATATGCTGGACAGAGGGGGGACATACCCCACAATGTTGGCTGAACAATCAGACATGTACAGCAGGTGGCAGGAGGAGTGAGGGTGTAACACCAGGCATATGTCTGGCCATGAACACATGGCATAGTGCATGGGACACAGGGCATGTCTGCACTGCTCTGTAATGACTGATGCTGGTGCAGACACCCCACCAGCCTGTGACATGGTAGAGTACAGGTGATCCTGCTAACCCCAATTGGGGCAGCCCACTCAGGGAACCCCCAACACAAAGGAAGGACACAAGCACATCGGTGAACAAAGGTAATGTGTCATTTAATGTGGTTTACAGTCCAAATTGCATTCACACACCTACGGCCTGCGTGACCGCCCACGCCCACCCCCTCCCAAGACCGCCCACACCCCTTGCTGCTGCTGCTGTTGCTGCCGCCACCTCTGGTGCCGCTGCAGGCCGCATGATATGTCCCGCTATGGCCTCGAGGGCATCTGCCACCCGGCCTATGCTAGCTGCGATATCCACAGCAGTCCCTCGCAGCTGCCGTGTCTCCTGGGTGTGCTCCTTGGTGTCCCTATGGAGCCCACACACCACCCGCATGAGGGCCCGCACTGCCTGGATTTGGGCACTCTGGATCTGCTGCTGGCCATGCATCTCCATCCGCATACCAATCAGCACCTGGTGTGTGCCTGTGGGAGGGGAACAAGGTGACCTGTGAGACATCTGTTGTCCAGACCCCAACGTATATGACCTGCCTGTTCCCCACTGAGCCACACCAACCACCCCAGACATGGCCAGAGAGGCATATGTATGTGTGTAGGCCCACTGTCATCGTGTGCATGTGTGGCCCCACCGCTGTGGCTGGGTGTTGGTGTGCCACAACAGCACATGCAACCATCCTGCCAGTTGTCTACCTGCAGCATCCCTGTGTGTGGATGCCATATGTGCCCGCAGCTCCCGGAGGACGACAGGCACTGCGCCTGTTGTTGCAGTGGATGGCCCTGGCGGTGGCAATGTGGGGCTCAACCCCGCAAACCTCGTACCCCTCCCCAGCCACTGTGGTGCCTGTCTCCCCACTCTGCTGGGGTGACCCTTCCTCCTCCTGGTTGGCCACCTCCTCAGACAGCACCTCGGCCCATGGGGTGTCTGGGGCGTCGCTGATGGCAACCTCTGCATGTGGTGCCTCATCAACCTCCGCAGGCTCTGGCTCACCGCCACTGTCCTCCTCAGCCACCTCAATGGCCTGGATGTTACCTGGGGGGGGGGGAACAAGGTACATAGTAGATATGGGGTGTCACAGACAGAGACGTAGAGCACATTGTAACATAGACACACATTTGTGTATGTAGCCCTTGCGTACCTCTGTCTCTCTTACCTGGTCAGCCATGGGACTCTCCTGCTTGCTCCTCCTTCACCCCCTGTACCCCCTCCACCACACATTGTATGCACATAACTAACCCATTTGATGGGGATTCCCCATTTTCTAACCCACATCTGGGGTGCGGACATCCAAGTCTGACCTTGAGCGTGGAGTACACTTGTGTGGGTTACACCCTGACCTTGGATGTCCTCACCGCATCTCAGATATGTCCATCCTAGCCTATATCCATGCCTACATCTGCCCAGGGCAAGAAGGGGTGATGGGAGGGAGCTCATTCTGTCAGATAGATATGTGGAAGGTTTTGGGAAGGAGGTTCGACTCTATCCCCTATAATGTCCACGTGCAAACACTAACAGGGAATGTGGACTCAGGTAGATGAGTCCCTGGGCCAGACACACCTGCTCCTAGGACATGGGCCCGCTACCCCCCTTGGCATGCCCAGCTTGTGCGTGGTAGATAGCTCTATGTGTTCTGCATGTCCAGAACATACCTGCTTGAGGTTTATCCATGTCCAGCGCAGGTGAGAGGCCATCGATATAGATGGGACCTAGGCGCTCAGCCAGCTGCTGATCCAGGGGCGTGAGGCTGGGGATGAAGGGACCGCCCCCGCCAGTGACGCTAGCATGTCAGTGTTCTGCAGTCATGTGTGCATGGACCCCCCTCCTGATATTATTAAACCTCTTACGGAGGTTTTCAAGGTCCCTTGGTGGCCCCACAGCCTGTGCCATAGCCCCCTGCACCTCCACCCACACCTAGGTCCATACACTAACTGATGTGCATGAGCTCATGCGCCCATATAGCTCCTCATAGTGTTCAAGGACACTTGTAAGCAGGTTGTGGTTTTCCTGCTGGCTAAACTGTATGACCCTCTTCCTCTCCCCATCCGGCACAGGCGTCCGCTTACGCTTGCCTGTGGTATGCTCCTCAGGCCACTCCTGGGTGGTGCCAGCCATACCCGATGGGCCAGCAAACTCAGACGCAGGGTGTTACAACCCTCCCATCTCTGGGGACCACGGCCCTGCCGTTTCTACGGACACCCCACCTATCATGTCCTGCCGCAGCATGTCCCTGCTCTCCCTGTCCTCCCTCTGCATCCTGGACCTGTCTTACCTCTTGTGGCCTTGCCCCTCCCCCGTCACCTTCACCAGCCCTCAACACCTTAGCCACTCACCAGCCCTGCCTGCTGTTACCTCCGCCACGCACCTACCCAGCCACTCACCACCACCACCACCACCGCCGACCACCCTTGCCACTCACCTCCCCACCTCCCCACCACACACCAACCCAGTTACCTACCTCCCTCACCGCTCACCAACCCTGCCGCACTCCATGCCTAACCTGTCTCTGACCCCCCTTCTGCTTCAACACCTATAACTCACACCTCCAACCTCACTCGCCAGCACTATCCCCTCAGCGTGTACCATGTGTGCTCGTTGATTTATGGACCTTCGGACGTCTGCGCATGTGTGCTCGTGTTGTGCATGTGCACAGGTGATGCGTAGGGTGTGTACATGGAGCCATGTGCCGCACATGCACAAGATGCATACGTGTCTGCGCATGTGCGGCGCATCCTCCGCTAACCCCTGGCACCTATGGGATGGCCGTGGAGCCATGCACTGCACATGTGCAGACACATATACGTCTTGCACATGTGCGGCGCATGGCTCCGCATACGCACCCTATGCATCACCTGTGCACATGTGCAACGTGTGCGCACATGCGCAGACATCCAAAGGTCCATAAATCAACTCGCACACATGGTACACGCTGAGGGGTTAGTGTTGGCGAGTGCGGTTGGAGGTGTGTGTTATTGGTGTTGAAGTGGAAGGAGAGTCAGAGGCAGGTTAGGCATAGACTCTGGCAGGGTTGGTGAGCGGTGAGGGAGGTGAGTGGCAAGGGTGGTGAGTGGTGGGAGAGGCAAGTGGCAGCCCTGTTGAGTGCTGGGGGAGGTTTGTGGCTGGGTTGGTGTGTGCTGGGGAGGTAGATGACACGGATGGTGGGTGGTGGGTGAGGTAGGTGACACGGTTGGTGGGTGGTATGATTGGTGGGTGTTGGGTGTGCTGTGTGGCTTGGTCAGTGTTTGGGGGTGGAGGTGAATGGCAGGGCTAGCATCAGGTGGGGTGGTGAGGGGGTTTTAGTAAACAGTGTTGCTATGGTGGCCTTTATGGTTGCTTCAGTTACATTGGGGAATGTGGATGGCTTGCGGTTGCCTGACAGGGAGATGGTGTCCATGGGGCTGGGTCATGGGGCGGGGGTGCAGGCCCACTCCAACACCGACCTGAAGCTGTGGGGGCAGGCCAGACAGGGGCTGTGCTGGCAAGGCACAGGAGGAGTACCGAGTTGCAGGCCCACCAGCCTCGCCTCTACAGGCCCAGGGCCCGGCTCCAGGGCATGCGTGAGGACCAGGTCATCTCCCTTTACTGCCTAAGCACAGGGGATGTTAGGGAGCTCTATGAGGATCTGAGACCTGACCTTGAGCCCCTGACTGGTCGGTCACATGCCATACCGGGTTTGGTCAAGCTCCTTGGTGTCCTACATTTCTTTGCCTCTGGCTGTTTCCAGTCATCTGTGGCCGCAGTGGGTGGCATGAGCCACCCCACCTTCTCACACTGTCTCCACCAAGTACTGCGTGCCATGATCAGCCAGGTTGGGAATTACATTGACCTTCCCAACACTAGGCAACAGTGGGAGACCCTGCACCAGGCCTTTGAGGCATTTGCCAGGTTACCACACATGATGGGAGCTATTGATTGCACACATGTTGCCCTGGTCCCACCCAGAGACAGGGAGGCAGTGTTCTGCAACCGCAAACACTACCACTCCCTGAATGTTCAGGTTGTATGTGATGCAGGTATGCATATTCTGAATGTGGTCCCGCGGTTTGCAGGGTCCACCCATGACTCCTATATCCTGCATCACTCGGCACTGTTCAGACAATTTGAGGCAGGACAATTTGAGGACTGTGTCCTGCTGGGTGGGTATTTGTCATCTCTGACATGCATATCGTATACCCCTGCTATCCGTCCGCACACAGGTCTGTCCTTGACGTGTGTCTCGAGTTGTGTGTGTGTGTCATCTGTGTGTGTGTGAGCTGCTGGGGGGGGGGGGTTTGACACCAGGTCCTCTGTGCTGCGGTGCTGTGTGTTGGTGGCACACTGACATTTGACGTATAACACCATTTGGCATTGTGTGTTTCGGTTGGCTCGGTACGACACACATGTATGCTTCCTGTTTATCAACAGTTTGGTGTTGTCTATGCCATCATGCCTGCCACAGTGATGTGACTGTTCCTGTTGCATCATCTGTCTGTGGGGAATGGCATGACCGTCACCTGCTTGCACATGTGTGCATCTCTGCTCTTGTCCAGGGTGCATTGCATGTGTGTCTCTGATGTGTTCAGGCCTGCCGCAAATACCTTTCGGCCTCTGGTGTCTGCCCATGTGTCTGCTGTGGTTTGGATTACTGTTGTTTTCACTCTGTCTACCTCACCCGTGCTCTGTATCTCACACCTCCAGACCTGGTGCATAGTGGTTGTGTCCCATCATGTTTTCCCTTATGTTTCTGTCTGACCTGTAGGATCTGTGGGTCTGCACGTACATTCATGTGTGTGGACATCAGGTACTGTTTTAACATTCAACATTTCTTTCTGCAGGTGACGCAGGATATGGGTGTCGGCCGTGGTTGCTAACCCCTGTGCGTCTGCCACGGACACGTGCAGAGATGAGGTACAATGAGGCCCATGCCTCCAGTCGCTCCGTCATTGAGCGCATCTTTGGCGTTTTGAAAAGTTGCTTCAGGTGTCTGGATAGCACCGGCTGGGCTTTACAATACCAACCCGTGACAGTGGCAGAGATCATTATTGCCTGTTGCATCCTGCACAACATTGCTCTCAGGCACGATATCAATGTCGAAATTAATGAGGATCTGGAAGACGATCCAACGTGCCCTCCTATCCGTGGCAGTGGTGACACATGTGAGGGCGCAGCACTCAGGCGCCAGATTATTGAGGAGCTATTTGCATGTGAGTAATGGATGTTTCCAAATGATACTTTTGTATAAATATCTGTACTACTACTACTACTGAGCATTGGTATCGCACTACCCATCATACACAGCACTGCACTGACATTGCTGACACAATGCCTGGCCATCTGAGTAGAATGTGGCCCAACTGCTAACACAGATGGTGTGGGCAGGGGACAACAGCGGGAGGAGGTGATTAATGTGTGAAGGTTTGTTAGGCTTAGGTGATGTGGTAGGCTGACACACAGGATTTTGGGTGGTTGTTAAGGGTGGCTGCCCTGCAGCCACAGGTAGTTCATTCCAAGTTGCAAGGTGAAAGGTGTGTGGTCCCACATTAACAGTTGGTGAGCGGCCCATAGATAGGGCTAGCTGGCTTGACATGTGGGGATGACATTTAGGGGATATGAGGGGATTGAATGGGTCGTATGCTCTGATAAGCAGGGACTGTGTGTTACAGGTGTTGGTATGGCGATGCACACAGGTGTTGGCACTGTTTACATGCTCAGTAGTAGTAGTAGTAGTAGTATTTGTAGTACTTGGGTTATGCAGGTTAGGGTACAAGGCAACAACAGTGTGACCACATGTATAGATCAGCAGGTGCGTCTTGACCTCGCCTGTGAGGTGTCATGGCAGCTGGGGTGTTATTATCATACTGTGCATGTCAGTAGCTTAGCCATGCAGCGCAGTGTTGCATACATTGCGACGGACATAGATGATTTTGAGGCAGACCAGCAAAGTGTAGGCTACAGTGACCAGGTTGGTGGGTAATGACGGGGGTCATTGGCGCTTTATGTGTGTGTTCTGGGTGGACGGCAGGGACCTTGAAATGTTATCTAGGGGGACACCGCAGGCCTTAGCTATATGATGGGCATGTGTGGGGATGGGGAGCGAGGAGTCATAGAGACATGCTACCCTGATGACCACATTGACAGAAGTTGTATCTAACCTATACACAGACACTGTAAGGGTTGGAGAGGGTTTAGGGGCGATGCCCAGATGTCTTGTCATGGCCATGCTCAATTCATGCAGCGGGGGTACCTGCAGCCAGCAATGTCAGGGGGCAAACTGTAGTCGGGATGTGGTCTGCCAAACATAGCTCATGCGTGGTGAGATATCTTTGGGTCACATCAACGTACAGCTGCTAGGGATAGCCAGGGGATGTGCCTGCTGCACCAGGGAACTGGGTTTGGGGCCAGGGGGATGTAGCAGCCCCTGAATAGCTCCCTTTCATATAGCACCTGGGAATGGGTTAGCAGGGTAGGTGGACCCACAGGAACACACACTGAGGGTGCTATGGGAGACATATGGGGGTGGCAAGCTTGTACCAAGACCTTTGGGATGAGCACGTACAGGGTAGCGCAGTGACGGTTGTGGTCAATGGTCTCAAGGGCAGCAGACAGGTCCCAGAGAGGGACAGACAGGCTACAGATCCTTGGCCCTGGCCAGGGATACGTCAGTGGCGTGTTTGAGTGGGGACAATTAGGTACCGTGTCATGATGAACTGCCAGACTGTGATGGGTCTAGGGGGTTATGAGAGATGTTGACGTGAAGCTGGTGTGTTTGTTGCATAGCTCCAACATGACATATGCAAGTTTCCCTTGTGTTTATCGATCCACAGGACATGCTTGGAGACCTTCCAGGTGCTGTAGTGCAGTGTCAGCTGTGTGTACCTCATTCAATGTGCAGGACACTGGGGTAGGTGGACATACAGGTGATTTGTGTGTGTGGACAGTCAGGAGCAACACATGTCACAGGTTATCTCTCTACTGCACATATGTTGTGGGTGACCTATTTGTCGGGCTCCCCGGTACCCCATATGTTGATGATGGCCACACATATCCACATGTGTTTATGCACAGTTTGTCTTCTCCGGCACTGTCTCTGGGACACATCCAACAAGGCTGTATCTACAGGTCCTAGGTGTTCCGGTAGTGGGCCCCACTTTCACTCTTCCATGACATTGTAGCATCGGCCAACAGCAGTGTATCATAGCATTTGCCAGGCCTTTATCTCCACTATTCGCCCATTGTGCACATACAGGCCATATGTTACTGGTGCCATGCTCACCTTCTCATACTGTGTGTGTGGGTAGCTCTGTTATGATACAGTGTGCATGCAGTTTGCACTATCATGTGGTGTGAGGGGTCTGTACACCTGGGGAGCGGTGATGACTGTGCTATGTCTACCTTACTGCTGTTTACCTTGTGGACATTCTGGACATGTATTGTGTGTTGTGAGCTGACCTATCGCTTGTGTGCTGACAGACCACTGTGCAACAGCATTTTTTGTATCACAGATATTGCTATAATTTTTTTTTTATTTATACTTTATCATTTTAACAAACAATGAAGAATTTATCAAAACTTCATGGAAATAAAACACTGGTTTAGAAATACAACATTGAATCTCATCAACATTGAAAAAGAGATAGTAATAGAAATGCTAAACAATACACCAGTGCTTCCTATAGCCCACTACAACCAAAATCCAAGAAACAGTATGCATTAAACCGGAGGAAAAAAAGAAAAAGAATGTGAGCAAAACAGTCATAACTCACTCATACGCAGTGAATCAGGAGGCATATCAAAAGGACGCCGAGCACTCAAGAAGCCCACTAACTGGGACGGCTCATAGAAAATATAAGATTGATTATTATTTAACCTAACCATACATTTGCAGGGAAACTTTAGGAAATATAAGCCCCCCAACAACAAAACTCCAGGACGTAATAACATAAATTCTTTCCTCCGTTTTTGAGTTTCCTTTGCTAAGTCAGGAAAAACACGAATAGTCATCCCACAAAATTACATAGTACGCTTCTTGAAGAACATTCGTAGGAACCAATCCCTATCTGAAGCTAATACAAACACAGCTATCAGTGTTGATGATATAGCACTCTCAGTTCCCGAGGATTCCAATATAGCTGAAATGTTTAACACATCAAACTGACCCCCTACCTCACTAGGTCCCTCAAGGGGCACTTTTTTCCCAGAGGGAAGATAATAAACCTTGAACATAGGAGGGTGAGACTCTACTGGTACACCTAAAACTTCCAAAAGATATTTCTTAAACATTTCTTTAGCAGAAATAGATGACAATCTAGGAAAATTTATACAACGTAAATTACAATATCTTGAAGAGTTTTCAAGCATTTCAATCCTTGCTTTCAGAGCCAACGTATCTTTCTGATACTGAGACACACCATCTTCAGAGGAAGAAAACTTATGGTGTAATTCTGCAACCGAAGATTGTAAAGCGGTAACCTCCAGAGTATGCTGTTGGAGCAAGTTAGTATGGACCTGAACCTGGGTGCCTAAAGCCACCACCTGTGGAGCAAAAAGCTCTCCAAGCTTGACAGATATTGCCATAATGTGGACATGCATCAACAGTGGCTGGACATGGGGACATGGTGACTCTACACATTTCGATGACATCTTCTCCCTTCGCTGTGACATGTTGTGGCCTTTGAGCACCTCAGGGGATCCCAAACATACACTTGCTGCAAACACACGGTAGGTCGCACCTTTGGGCTTTTGTGAATGACATCAGCCTTTACATGTTAATGATTTGCTGTCTGTCTCATAGACATTTCCTGTTGGGTCTGTGTACACGAACACTGATGCACATGGGGTGGAGCTGTGAAACGCTTGTGTAACATGGACATGGACATGGCCATATCCATGTGACACCCTCGTCTGCGGTTCCAATTCAAAATGTCCCAACATGCAGTGTGTTCTGTGTTGTGATCATGTTATGTTTGCCTGTGTGACGTTTCCTTACATACATATTGATATTTGACTTTCTGCAATTTGGGTGATGTTGTAAGCAGCATATCAATACATTGTTTATCCTCTTCTGACACACGGCAGTGAACACACAAAGCACATCTACTACAGTGTATCCGGCGTCACCATCAACCACATGTTGGAGGACACAACAACACCATGGAACTATCCCTGGGAAATGGTGCCATAGGATGTTTGACCTCTCGGAGTGGGACACATGCCTAGGATGGACAGTATTATTGTTGGACTGCTACTTTGGGCATGACAGGCCTGTCCAACACATCGTTGCTGCTGTGCTCTGGCTGGGTGTCATGTTTATCGCAGGGGACACAAATGACCTTTCCAGTACTGTGGCATATTGGGATGTCACACTTGATTATGCATGCCCAGGATTTCAGAGACAGTCGTAACATAACTTGTTGGATTGCAGATACCCTTTGCACTTTGGACACTGTGTACTGGTCCCCACGTGTGCAGCAGTTAATGACATTGTCGCTGTATGTTGTACATCCTTCTGACATTATGTTGTTGTGTTTTGCCCATGTGTGTGACATGGAACGCAGGATACGCTCATCTGTTTGTCTCAACACGAGCATACAGCCATGCGTGTGGCAGAGGGAGAGCAATGGAGAGGTCCTCTTGTCCATGTCCATCTAGCCTCCACATGGACATGACACAGTATTTGCCATGAAACCACTTTACTGTACACCAGCATCTTGGATTGTTGTTTGCAATCACCAAGGGTGTTACAGTGCATGTGTGGCATCACTTTATCATGTTTCAACTTACACGGTGCATGTGCATATGACTATGTTGGTGCAACACAGCATGTTGCAATATGGCTTCTGTGTGGGCTACTGTAACATGTTCAACCTTTCTTTCCATCTCCATATACAGGTTATTGTGTCTGTTTACTGTACAGACGTGACGCTCTGCATTGATTTGCAAACCTAGCATTGCATGTCTGTACAGTCCTATTTATCCCCCGAGGTAACGACACTCACATTGCCCCATTATATTTGGAGTGTGTCGGTGTGAGTGTCCATTTTCTTCCTTCATTTGTGCATTCCATGTACCATGATATATGTGTACAAACACTGTATCCACACCAACCAGTGCAGGGGGACCTTCTGCATAGTGTTATCCCTGCATGTTTCTGTGGCTTGTTTTATTTGAATTCTCTGTGTCATGTGCCTCTGCTAACTATTAGCATATCCTCATTGTGCATTTGATGATTGTTTAGGGTTACATTGTTGCAGCTTTGATTCCTATATCAGGAATTATGTGACAGCTGTAATATATATTTCGATATGTGTGTTTACACTTTCTTACTTTTAACAACATATGCTGTTTCATTTGTGTGCCTCCTGAGTTGGCAGACAGATATGTTTTAGGGAACAGATCATGATTGATGTGTGTTGGGCCCTCATCATGCACCGCCTACTGTCTACATGCATACATATGTAACTAACAGATTTGGGGCATGCAGCAGCATGTGGGGGGTGGGGGCCCAATGCATACTGCCCACCATGCACCTGATGCACATTATCTCTCTTGCCCATCATCTGTGGATGGGCCAGTGACAATTCTGTAATATGTGGGTTGCTGCCCTGCAAAATGTGTTCTCAGATTGTTACCTGGTATCCAATCACCTTGATATTATGATAGGCGGTATCTACACTATCTGTGATGATTAACCAAAATAAAAGTATGTGTTTGACGTACATTTGTCTCTGCTGCTGCTGCTTGATCACACTGATACTTGTATTTAGTGATTTCCTGGTCATGCACATGGCCTACCTGTTCTCACATCCTTGTACGGTGCCAGCTATCTATCTGCCAGCCGTTTGCCTCATCACTGGGTGCTGCATGTTTCCATACACACCTTCCCTTTGAGGTACTATTATTGCATTGTGCTTGTTATGATTGTTTGGGATAGTGGTTACAGACATGTGTTATAGCACCATAGGGTGCGGGTTTGATCCCCACATGGGGTTTACTTTTTTTTTTTTCTGTTGTGTTAACATCACCATTAGGTACCTGCAGGTTCATCACCTATGCACACACCATTCCATCTCTTCACTGTACACCAAAGTGTGCCCTCTGTGCTGCCTATCCATCACATATTAGCTGTTACATATGTCTCTTTTTTTATAGTGTTTACATGGCAGTCCACTTCGGGGATTGGCATTGCTGTGGTTCAGCTGGTCTGTGGCACACCTGTTTGCAGGTTCAATTCTCTCTTGTTCTGTTCCATATTTTGCCCTGCTTCACAGAGCATCCCCTGCCGCCCTTTGGGTTTAGGTTCTTTCCTCTTTTGCATGCTGTATCCACTGCATAACATTTCATTGTGTGTGTGCATGTAGTTATATGTGGCTCTGGTCCCAATTACAGACTGTGATCTGATCTGTACACACCAGATCTGCATGTGCATTTCATCATGGTTTCTGTTGGAGGTTTGCCTATCCTGGCAGCCAGCAGGCGTCTTGTGTGATGCCCTGCAGTATTCTTGTATGCAGCCTTTGCTAATGACCTCATGTTGGTGGTGTGGCCTAAAGGTTTGTGCATTGACATTTGTGCTAATGGTAATAGGTTTGATTCCTCTCTGTTCTCTTTCATTTGTATGCCTGTCCTGCACAGCTACTTTTCATTCCTGTGACAGTCATATCTGTGCAGATCTGTGCTGTTAGCACATTGTACCCTTATCACAGTTGCCAACCGTCCTTCTGTCCATCTATGTGTGTCTGCCAGCTGTGTGCCGTCCTACCCTGATGTGCATGCTGCTACCCCACGTCCTGCACTGCTACACATTTCTGCATTGCAGCTCTCCCTTGTTGCCTCTCCTGTGTGTGCTCTGCATGGCACTGCTAATCCTCTGTCCTCCTGTCATTACACCTATCCTGCCACTTCTACCTCCTCTGCTGGACACGTCTTCCCATCCTCTGCCACACACTGTCATTGTTGCACGGTACATTACCATCACCCTGTGCATCGCTACAGCTGCCCCCGATATATTTGTCCATTTTTCCAATTGCCATATGGGCTGGACACAGATTTGTCTGGTCCATCAGCTC
Source organism: Ichthyophis bannanicus (assembly GCA_033557465.1). NCBI lineage: Eukaryota > Metazoa > Chordata > Amphibia > Gymnophiona > Ichthyophiidae > Ichthyophis > Ichthyophis bannanicus. The sequence continues at coordinate 27,198,263 of CM066035.1, forward strand.
AGATCTACTTCCTTCCATTACTTGTGCATTGTCTTTCTTTGGTGCTCTGTGCAGTGTTATGGTTACATCTGTGTTTGGCCCATACCTTTCTTGATTTTCAACTTGGGGGATCTTACTGCCCTTGGTCAACAATTTTGGGTCACTTATACATCCTTAGGGCATCTTAAGCCACCTTAGATTCAGCCAGCTTATGGAGTGCCTACTATGGTGCCTTGGGAGTTGACAACCTTTCGACATGGCCTCTGGGGCACATTATAACTTGCCTTGGCTGACGTGGTGGTTTAGGATGTGACTTCTGGTGCGCCCTAAAAGGTGCATTAGTTTATGGCACTGGGGTGCGGGTATTTTTAGCTGGCAGCACAGACTGTTGGACTGTTTCATGCAGGAAAAGGAATTGCTTCGGCCAACCTTATTCATTAATCCCACTGGGGGATTAAACTCATGACCCCTGTTTCAGCAGTCATTGTATTAACCAGTGTGCTACACCTCGATTGCTGTGGTTGCAGGTCAGCACACGAAGTTAAGGTTAACACGCGGTAATATGCGTGGCTCCCTCTATCGCGCGATAATGTACATGGCACACTTTATTGTGCGATGACCCGCGATTGCTACCTTAAGCCCGGAACGCCCCCTCCTTATATGGCATTCTTCACATTATTGCTGCAACTAACGCCGGTAACATTAAGACGGTTTAGTAAACATACCCTCAGGACAATATCTGAATTCAAGAAAGCATGGGACCAACACAGAAGATCTCTAAAATTAAGAAAGGGATTATAGTAGTTGGTATGGAAGGGCAGACTGGATGTTTTTTTTTTCTTCCTTCATGTTTCTATGCTTCTATTTACCAAGCCTTATTCAGGTCCTGGTTGTCCAATTAGTGATCAGGGCTAATTGAAGTAAGTTTCCAGAGCAGGATTCAATAGATTCACAAGGCAAAAAGTCCAGGAAGAGTTTTCCACAGAGCTCTAAACCAGATAAACTTTTGGCCAGTCAGGAAATAGGAATGAAGATTATGAGAAATACAAGACCATAGAGTAGAGAAGTAGCCTAATGGTTAGAGCCCTAGCTTAGGAGCCAAGAGACCAGCATTTAATTCCCACTAACACTCTTTGTGACCTTGAGCATGTCACTTAACCCTCCATTGCTTCAGAAAAATCAAAGTTATCAATGTCCCTGTTTAACGTACACTTCCAAGCTTAAGTTACAATGTACAGTAAAGTGCTTTGATTGAAATGATAAAGCAGTATAAAAGACCTGTTAAATAAATAAGTCCAGTCAAGGCTAGAACTAGGCCATCTGGAAACTTAATAGTTTCTCCTGCAAGGCATGTGCCTTTTAATCCAACAGTTACTGGATTGAGGCCAGCATCTGACAACACTGGGAAAAAAATAGCAGAATCCTTGATTTGTTCATGTCGTGTTCAGATTAAAAATATGAAATGACATAGAAAATGTAATTGATATTTCCCATGTTGTTTCAAATGAATACATATCCTAACTCAAGAGCTGAGGAAATGCAAGTTTTGCTTGCTGAACCACACAGATGGCTTCCTGTTTATTTCTCCTGCCGTACTCTACAGTATTATTAGGCCTGATAGTTCCTGGATGGGGGAATTAACTGTGGAGGCAGAAGAAAGGATGAAGAAGCTGACATACCGAAGGGTCTGATCCTAAAGCTGCATCCTAGAGTTGTAATATACTGTAGTAGTATAACAGAATATGGCACAACAGATAAACTGGCTCATCTAACCTGACAGTTATTCCTGTCTACACAGCTATGAATATATCCTAGCTATCAGCTGTAGAGGTTTGCTTGTGAGATGTTGCTTCTTATCCTAAAAACCACATGAGCGAGGCAAAGGAACACTAGGTATATATTTTGTCACAATACAGTGGAGGAGAATGCCAGAGAATGGATGCATGTGTTACTTACTGTATATGACGTATACAACTATGGATTTTTTTCTGTTAAAGGTGTCCAACAGCATGGTAAGTGTTGGCAGATAGGGCATCTTTTTCACAGTGCCCGTATATTGCCAATGCTCCTTTAGCTTGAAGTAAGATTATCTGACCTGAGAAGCAATCATACCATTGGGAAAGTAGAGTGCAGCTTTGTCACAGTAAATTCAAGGTACTTTGGGGCTCTTTTACTAAAGCGTGGTAAGTTTTTGCACTTACTATGCATTAGGAGCAAAACCTAATGCACAGTAAGTGCAAAAACCATGTAGTAACTTTCAGGAGAATGGCATTAAGTTCATTCCCAATGAGCGAGGATGCATTTAATGTCTCCTCTTGAAGTGACGTTAAGTGCACTTGCACTAATTGCAAAGTTGAAAGCGTGCCATAAGTAGATTGCAGTAGCTGCAGTTTGTAGTTCGTGTCCGTTCTGTGCCGGTGAGTCTTCCAGTCCACACTCCTTCATGCATGAAGCCATTAACGCTTGAATTAGCACCCACTTCCATGCTAGTATAGTAACAATTACCAGGCTCATGTGTTGACAGCGCACATTAGTTCACACGTTAACTGATTAATGCACTTTAGTGAAAGTGTCCCTTTGCCTTCTGAAGAGTCAATGCCATAAGGGCTAAAAAGCAATAGATGAAAACCATATAGTGTTTTGCAATTCCAGTAATATTTCTTTCTATATGAGTTATTCTAAATAATAATTATCATTTTAATGACAGTAGAAACTAATTTCCTTCCAAAAGAGTGCCTTAGATTATATGATCATAGCCCGAAGAGGGATGCATGCATTTGAAACGAAAATCCCCCTCATCCTTTTTGCACCCTTTCCCATAGAATTCTATTATGAGAAACTCACCCAGCCATGCTGTGTGTGCAAGCTGAAAAAATATTAGTTAAGTGTTAAATATTCATGCGAGAAGTTGCATAAGTGATTTATGAAGCCATCAGCTGTGAGAAAAAAAGAGTTGAGAGCATAGACAACTAAACATATGTTGCAGAATAAGTGCAGTTTCCATGGTCCCATCTTAACAGAGAAGAAAGTTTCTGCTATTATCATCTTGTACCAGACGTGCCTAATTAATAGGACACTTGTTTATAATTAGCTTTAAAATAACTAAAAAAATCCAGCTGAGCAGTTTTATAATCCTACCATTAATATTTTAGTCTCCTTGAAGCAGCTCTTCAAAATATGTCCAATATGCAGTATAATCCTTTTGAAAACAATAAATTCTTGCAACTTTGAATCATAGACCTATTTGATTCAGTCTCAAAACCTATATATAGAGGCACATTATCCAAAGCTTTGTTGAGGCTTAGGAAAATGATATATTGAGTTCTTTGCACAACTCAGCCCCTTGTGACCAATGTGGATTTTAAAATGCCGTAAGAAAGATGCATACATAGTTCTACTTGTACAACAGTGGGGTATTCAATTGGACATGTTAAAAGATTACAAGTCCAATATTCCTGAGTAACGCCACTATACGCCCCGATGCTAACCGCTTAACATCAAGAAGTGTCAGGAGCATTCTGGGGTAGAGCAGAGGCAGAGCCGATTGCAAAGTGGTCAGTGGCAATAACGAGCCACTAACCAGTTTTTGATCTGGAGTGAAAGCCAGGTGCAGGAAACCCTGGCCTAACTTTCACCGTGTATCGCTTAGTGGGAGGATGCTCACTATCGCCATGACCGGTTAGCGATCGGGTTCTGCGGCGACCTTGGATATGACCCCGACATTGAATATCACACTGGTGGCTAGTCACTGTAATTGCGCTAGCCGTTGGCGCTGAATATTGGGACCTCCTAAAAAACCACCCCCTACACTGTCAAAGCAAACTTAAATAGCTATGATAGCTTAATAGCATGAGGCTATACGGGTTCATCCTATGTAAGAACAGAAGGCATATGGTATCAATCTCACCATCATACAATACTTCTTTATTTTGAAATCCTATACTAAATCTTTTGCATTTTTTGTCGCATTTAACAGCCCTAGAAGGAGACAGGAAAGAGATGGGAGAAATACTGAGAGAGTGGGAAATGGTAAAAATGGACAAGGGAAAGTGAAGGGGAGATGTTAGATGCAGGGCATGGGGGGAGATAGAGAGGGAGAATTAGTGAGAGGCTGGGAAGAGGAGAGCAATATAGGAAATGAGAGGGCTGGAGTGAAAGAAAGAGATGGAAAGCTGTAAGTAGATGCAGCAAAAAAGAGAAAGACTGAGGACATAAGAGAGTAGTGAAATATGAGTGGATAGAGAAGCAAAAAAGTAAATGAAAATAAAGATGAATATCAGAGATGGATGTAAGGAGAGAGTGAAAACAGGATGAGAGAAAAGTACATGAGACCCTGAGAACACAGTTCAGGAAAAACAGACAGCAGGAAAGCAAAGACTTGGAGCAAGATGATTAGAAATATAAAATGTTAGGGGGGGCGGAGCTTGCCACAGTGCAAAATGGCAGCCTAGAAGAGTAGCTCCCATTGCCTGCGACGAATATTGAATCCCTCTCCCCGTAGCGGAAAGCAATTTTAGGTAGAATAAATCAATGCAGATATAGGAAGATGTCGACATTAAAACAGGCGAAACTTGACTTTCAACAGACAACTGGGATGACAGCAAAAAGAGCGTAACAGGAGGTTGCGTCACAACAGAAAATGGCGCCATAAAAAGATGCAATGGACGGCCTGCGAGAAATACTTGCAGAGTTAAAATTAGTTAAAGAATTAATAACAGATAATACTGAGACCTTAAGGGAAGTACAAGAAGACTTGGCAGAAATTAAAGACAAATTAACTGATGTAAACAATTGTTTAAATAAAGTTGAAATGCAAATACAAAATATGACAATGTATTACTACAAATTGGACCATTAACTAGACGCATTGTAACATTAGAAGCACAGATAGAGGACCAAAACAAGCAAGAAGAAGCAACATCCGAATAACAGGAATACCAGAAGGAGTAGAAGGAGCAGATTTTATTGGATATCTTGAGAAATTGATTCCAGAACTTTTACAAATTGTGTTTCACAGACCTCTAGAACTAGAACGTGCGCACAGAGTTCCATCACATAAAGTAAACAGCAGTAAATACCCAAGACCATTTGTGGCGAAAGTACTGCGCTATCCACAAGCACTTCAAATTCTTCAAGTTGCCAAACAAAAAGCCCTGCTGCAATTACAAGGACATAAAGTAGACTTTTACCCAGATCTTAGTAAAAGAACCGTGGAGAGGCAGAAGGAACTGCTGGCTTGTCATCTGACGATGCAAAAACTTCAAGCGAGATACAGCCTGTTCTATCCAGAAAAAATGTGCATAACATTGCACAACACCACACACACTTTGAAGATCCAGCAGCACTTTGTACGTTTCTTCAAGACCAGGAACAAATGGAGACTGGAAGATGAAATCAGCTGAAATGTATATGGTAGATCAAGATGAGTAAAATTATATTGACTATCAATGTGATTGATTTCAGAAAGAATGATGTAAACATGCTGTTAATGTTGTTGTTTAAGATGAATGAGCTAATAATAATGTTGAGAGATAAGAGGAAAAGGGAAAGATGATATTAAAACAGAAAAATGGCAATGGAGGACTTCTGGGACCTTGTTTGCACAATCGGTGGGAATAACTTCACCACACAATTGTTCGTAGTTAAAAGGGTTGTAGAATGCTGGTTATATCAATTTATTAAAGATTTAATTGTGCAAAAAATTATGGTAATTCAAATAGTTTGTTTTACAGAAACAATAAATAGTAATGAGACATGGCTAATTATAATATGAAGGTTTTAACCTTAAATGTGAAGGGCATTACAAATCCGATAAAATGTAAAAAAATTCTATTGTATTGCCAAAAACAGAAGGCTGATATAGTGTATATCCAAGAATCCCATCTAACACTGGATGAGTCAAATAAGGTGGGATCGAAAGTTTACCAAAATATTCTAGCTGCATCGGCGATGAATAAGAAAGGAGGAGTGATTATACTTGTGCGAAGAAGTCTTACACAGACTATTAAAGAGACTAAGGTAAATCTTAGTGGAAGATGGGCCAAGGCAACATTACAGATAGATCAAAGAATGTATACGCTAATGGCAATATATGCTCCTAATCAAAATGAGCCTAATTTTTTTACGGAAGTAACAATGGAACATACAGATGCTGCATTTACGCACATAATACTTGAAGGAGATTTTAAATGGGCAGCCACGGGGCGCAGTTCCCATGGGCCACGGTAACCGGGCTGGTGGCAAGGGCGAGACCCCATAGAGGGGGAAGGCATGGAGACACATGTGCACGCCATGGGGGCAGGCGGCGTCCTTTAAATTAATTGGTCCCGTGACGTGAGAGAATGTCACGGGAACCAATGGGGGCTCGCCTAGGTGGGCAAGGCCGAGGAGCGTGGGGGGTACGGGGGAGGAGGCGGCAGTACGCGACCGACAGCCTGGAGAGCTGCATTACGGCTAGTGCGCTGTGGAAAGAAAGAGAGAGAGGCTGGTGCAGGAGCTGCGAAGTGGCGCGTGTCGGGTCGGGGAGAGAGGAAACTCGGAGCAGGAGAGCACATGTGCCGCGTCAGTGCTCAGGGCAAAAAAGACTTTGGCAGGCAAGGCTCAGCAGCATAAGGGAAGGGAAGTATTTGGAGGGTCCGGACATCATAATAATAATAATAATAATAATAATGCCATCTCGAAGTGGGGTACTCACAAACGTAACTGGTCTCTTCTCCAAACGTGAACTTTATCAATTACAAAAAAACACCACGTTCATTCAAACCAATGTAACAAAGTCTATTTCATTCACTCCAATTGCAACACCAAATGGTAATAAGGTCTCAGACTTATATGGCACTTTAACTTCAGACTTACGTCTGTTCAAATAGTGCTATAATTCACATCAACGACCTTATAACTGTGTGAATTATAATCAAATGTCCTTGCTCCACTGTGTGGACTCTCAAAAAAGCAATAACAAACTTAGCTTAAGCTGTCCTCCCAGTCATAGCCAGCGAGCATGAATGGATCCCGACGCTCTATTTCAGCGCCACAAGGCGTTTCAATACGATATTTTCTTCAGGAGATCCGCTCATAAGATAAATTAAATGTTGCTGCCCACGTCCCCCTTCACTCTTCTTCCATGTGCATTACTGCTACCAGATTTCCCAAGGAAGAAATGTGAAGAGGGGTGGCCGGCAGGGACACTTGGGAGGTCAGCTTTCAGTTGCGGAGGAGGGGGTGAATATGGAGCGGGGGGCCCTTGCTCCAGAAAGAGGGGGTTTAGGTCTGAGGGGGAGAGGGTGTCGGGCTGCTCCACAAGGGGGATATTTTGGGGCATATGGTCCTGAGGCATGAGAGCATTGGAAAGAGGGTGGTCAGGGCTCATCCCGAACGGATTGGGTGGGGGCATGGCAGATGTCTTGGAAGTCGTTTCCCCCCTCCCCCTGTTTTTTCTTATCTTCCACCCCAGGGAGCAGTGGCCTCGTGGAGCGCAGGTGGGCATGGGATGAGCGGCCCAACTGGTCTGGGGAATTTGGGAAGCGGAGAGGGAGTAATGGACCAGGGAACAGAGGAGGCTCGTGATTCAGGGCAAGAATCACGACAGCAAGAGGCGGCTGCTGTGAACCTAGAGCCATGTACAAGCCTATCAGCGACAAAGGACGGGGCAGCAGGTGAGTCTCAGGTTGCAGGATGGGACGGAGCAGATAAGAAGGGGTAGCAAGGGAGAAGGGGAAGGAAGGCAAGCAAGAAGCGGAAATATTCCCGTAGGCGGCATGATAGTTCCAGCTCCTCTACATCATCGTCAAGTGGCACGGCATCTATGTCTTCTGGGGACGGTAGCGCGGGGCAGCCATGAGAAAGTGGCGCAGGGTTAGGGGCCCAGGGGGGCGGGGCGCTGCCCGCAATGGCATCCTTTTCAGAATTGTGGGAGGGAGTGCCAAAAAAGTTGCGCCGTAAGATAAGGAAGAGGCAATATATTGACATATTTTGGTTCCTGGAGGGCAGGAAGAGGTCCGGGGAGAGTAAGAAGAAGAGGAAGGAAGACAAGAAGACAGGAAGGATAAAGAAGGTGGCAAGAACTGTGATGAATTGGGCAAGGGCATTTTTAAGGTTGGCTAGCGTCTGGGGGCATAAGCGCCCGTCTCATTATGGGATGTTGTTATCCTATGCGGATTCCATATTGGAGGCAGCACAGACGCACGAGGGATGGGCTTGGCTGAACTATGATGAGAGGTTCAGAGATAAGACGGAGGAGAGGAAATCCTTGTCGTGGGGCACTCAGGACATCAATCTGTGGCTGACATAGATGTCGGCCAGGGCCGGAGTTGGGGGGACAGGGGGGACGAGGGGCGGAGTGGTAAATATCATGGGCAGGGGATGCTCCTTTTGAGCGGCCAGGGCCGGGATGCAGCAGAGAGGGGGGAGTAGTGGAGTCAGAGATGTTTGTTGGAGATATAACAAGTCCTTGTGCCCGTTCCCGGATTGTAAGTTCCAGCACGTCTGTTCCATATGCAGCAGAGGGCACGCGGCCATCAAATGTGTCAAAAAAGGCCTTTCCCCCGTCGGGGGCCAGGCTTCCAAGTAGTGACCAACCCCTGGCATTGGCGGTGATGCCCATAAGGATCGAAGCATTAAGACCATGGCTTTGTCAGTATCCGAGATGTCGGGACAGGGAGGTGCTGGAGGAAGGTTTTCAGCAGGGTTTCATCATACCAGTCACGGGCGGGGTAGTGGGGGCAAAGGCCAAGAATTCGCAGTCGGTCAGGCGCTTTGCTAGTGTGGTAAAGGAAAAGCTGCGGGGTGAAATGGAGTTGGGTAGGATTGCAGGCCCATTTACAGAGGCCCTGTTTGCGAATTTTGTGGTCTCCCCTCTAGACATCATTCTAAAAAAAAGAACCAGGGAAGTTTAGGCTGATTCACAACTTATCCTTCCCAGAGGGGACCTCTGTAAATGATCACATCCCCAGGGAGTCCTGCACGGTTCGTCATGCATCTTTCAATTCCGCGGTCTGTCTGGTGTGAAAATGCGGTCGGGGGAGTTTGATGGCTAAGGTAGACATAAAATCGGCTTTCCGATTATTGCCGGTACACCCATCAGCTTTTCCTTTGTTGGGTTTTTCATTTGAAGGAAAAAGTTATTACGATAAACATATGCCAATGGGATGCTCCGTGTCGTGTGCTTATTTTGAAAAGTTCAGTGCATTCATGCATTGGGCTTTGGTTAAGAAGGTGGGGTGTGCGAATATTATTTATTATTTGGATGACTTCCTATTCGTGGGCGAGGCTCATTCCAGCAGGTGTAGGGAATTGTTGGAGGGCTTCATGGAGTTGTCCAGGGAGTGGAGGGTGCCACTGGCCATTAATAAGACGGAGGGTCCAGCCACTATGCTCACCTTTTTGGGCGTGGAATTGGATACCATTGAGATGGTGGCGCGCCTTCTGGTGGGAAAAGTGGCTAAGCTACGGATGTTGGTGGCTAATGTGCTGGTGTCCAAAAAAATAATGTTGTGGGAGATGCAGGCTTTAGTAGGCTCCTTAAATTTTGCTTGTCGGGTTATCCCAATGGGGCAGGTGTTTTTACGGCGGATAGCGGCGGCCACCATGGGTTCGACAAAGCCGCATCATCGGATTTGAGTGTCTAAGAGCATTAAGGAAGACCTGGCAATCTTGGATATATTTCTGAAGTTATTCAAAGGAACGGTGGTGATGCGGGAAGCGGATGTTTCCACAGTAGACCTGAAGCTCTTTACGGACGCAGCGGGGGGGGAGGGGGGCTAGGTATTTACTTTGGTGGGTCCTGGTGCGTGGGATCGGCCGCGGGCGTGGCATGACACGGGGCTGACCAGCATTATAGCCTTTTTAGAGCTTTTTCCCCTGCTGGTGAAACTGGAATTATGGCCTGGCAGGCTGCGGAATCGTAAAGTGGTTTGGTGGTGCGATAACGCAGCAGTGGTAAGTGTGATTAACAACTATTCGCCGTGATGCATGAACGTAACAGCATTAATGAGGGAAGTGGTGCTGGCATGTTTGCGTATTAATGTGTACTCGTATGTAAGGGCTAGGCATATTCCAGGCTGTACTAATAGGATTGCTGACGCTCTTTCCCGTTTTAAGTGGGACCTGTTCCGAACATTGGCACCAGAGGGGGACGTCATGGGAGAGAAGGTCCCAGAGAGATTGTGGCAGGTTGGCCTGAGAAAATACTGAGCCTATTCCGGAGCTCGGTGTCCTCGGCGACGTGGACAGCTTATCAGCAGGGATGCAATGCAGTGGTTGCCTTTTTACTGGCACATGGATGGAAGAGAGGGAGTGTGTCAGATCAGCTCATGGCACAATACGTGGTGTATGCAAAGGCTGCCGGGGCATCGAGAGCTACCGTACGGACTCAGCTGGGTTTGCATTTTTCGCCAAAGCAGTAGGCTGGGAGGCGCCGGGTGGAGGTTTTCTGACCCGTAGGTTGATGCAAGGTTGGGAGCGTTCTCGCCCAGCCCCCAGCGATAGCAAGCGACCCATCACGCACGAGTTGCTATCCAGACTGCTTGTGGCATTGCCTGAAGTAACAAAATCAGGCTTTGAATCAATGCTGTTTCAGGCAGTTTTCGGTTTGGCATTCTTCGGTGTCTTCCGGGTGGGTAAGCTGGTAGCAGACTCCAGTAAGGTTGCGGCGGTGGGCGGGCTGCAGTGGAAGCATGTACAGGTGAGCGAAGGGTGGCTACCCATATGGTTAGTGTGCTCCAAGACAGACCAAAGGGCAAGAGGTTGTTGGGTAGTGTTGACAGCCATACAGGGTTTGTTAACTTGCCCGGTGGAGGCCGTGAGGGCATATTTAGAGTTTTGACCAGGGTCGCAAGGTCTTCTCTTTCTGCATGAGGACTACAAACCATTGACGCGGTTTCAGTTTACAGCGGTGCTGCGCATGGCTTTGCAGAGAGTGGGTGAGGATCTGCAGAAATTTGCCCCGCATTCCTTTCGAATCGGCGTGGCAACTAGTGCTACGGTCACGGGTCTAGGAGGCCAGGAGATTCAACGCATCGGCAGATGGAAGTCGCAGGCTTTTCAGCGATATGTACATCTGTGAATGTAAAAAAAAAAAAAAAACAACCCAGGTTCAGTGGCTAATTCTTAATTTTCTTCACAGATGCGGGACAGTGCCCTATTTGCTGCTGGCTCATCGGTCATTCTTTTGTGTATTGGGCGGGGCAACGAGTGGCAGGGCGTCCAATGGGGCCTAACCTTGGACTGGACGTCAGTGAGGTGACCGTACTATGGCTGGACGAGAGGGGGCTGCGGTGGCGTCAGCTGTTGCTTTTGCTTTGGCACCTTGAGAGAGAGAAGGATGTACCGGCATTGATATTGCTGCATTTGGGCAGCAATGACCTCAGTGCATGGACCTGTAAGCAGATGACTCGAGCATCGAAGAGGGACTTGGCTGTAGTTAATGAAATGTTCAATAATACTGGTGTCTTGTGGTCGGACATTATTCCAAGGCCTGCTTGCTGGGCGCAGAGGAGGTGGTCCAGAGGGTTAACAAAGATAAATAGGCAGATAGGACGATGGGTGTGTGAACAAGGGGGGGGGGTATCAAATCATGCACCCATGGGCCGAGGTGAATTGTGTGGGATTGTTTAGGCAGGACGGGGTGCACCTATCCCCTGTTGGGGGAGATCTGCTCCTGAATGACTGGCAGGAGGCATTGGAATATGTGCTGGCTCAAAGGGGTCGCCGGATGCAGCTTGTGTAGGGGGGCGACACGGGGACATTTTGCCACCCGTGCCGGTGGCAGGAACCCGGAGGGTCTGGGGTCCGGAGCCAGAGGCAATACTTGGGCGGGGGTGTGGGGTCCCTGCCCGGTCAGCCCCTGTTGGGCTTTTGCTAATCATATGGCAAAGCCGGGAAGAAAGGGGCAGTGAGTTAAGCTAGCCGTGGGCCTGTCTGTGGCAGTTGCGGTGTATAGGCTCGCCTTGCTAATCACATGGCGGGTGAGGCCGGGATCCGCAAAAATGATGTTTATGTTTTTAATGGAATGTTATGATGTTAAAGGTTAATTAAAGCTGCGACCGGTTTTGAATTCCCAACAGTTGTTGTCTATGTTATTGTATGGATGGGGCAGTAGAGGAGGAGTATGAGGGGCTGAGAACGGGGGGGGGGGGGGGAGGGTAGGGTGGGGTGGGGGAGGGGTCGAGCACTGAGTCCGGAGTGCTTCGGTTATTTAATTCAAGATCCTCTTATTGATAGAACACCATACATACAAACCGCAAAGTAAACCCAAAGCTTATGCAGTAATACAAGGTATGATTGAAGCCTTAGGCCTGATAGATCCATGGAGATTATTGCACCCAAATTGCAGAGAATACTCATTCTATTCCCTACCACATAATTCCCAGACAAGAATTGATTTCTTTTTAATATCAAGTACTTTAGTACCACAAATAATATCTTCAGAGATATGTGCGACAACAGCCTCGGATCATGCAGCAGTGACATGTACTTTAGATACAGCTTCAGGAAAAAAAGCCCAAACAAGATGGAAAATGGATAAAGCTTTGCTAGCTGATAATACTTTTTTGGCCTGCATACGAAAGGAAATATCTAACTACTTTCATCTAAATTTTCTTTCTGAAATCTCAACTTGGGCTTGGTGGGAAGCTTTCAAAGCCAATATACGTGCGCATATGACAACATTAACAATCAGCAAAAGCTAAAAAGAAAGAATTAATAGAGAGCTTAACATACAAATTCGGCAGGAGAGAGAGAATACTAGCAAAGAAAATGGATCCGATGATCCTACAACGATTACAGAAATTGCGATATCAATATAACTTGATTCTTAATGTAGAGGCACAGCAACTAATAAAATCACAACAAAGCATATATTATCATGAAAATAATAGAGCAGGCACCCTGTTTTCCCACACATTAAAGGCCAAAGGAGCGGCAACACGTATCACTGTGTTACAGAATACGGATGGGGACCTACTCACCAAAAATGAGCAAATACTAGAGCAATGCAGAGAATTCTATGCCAAACTATACCAGTCAGAAATAAAATGGGACAAGGAAACATTTGAAAAGATGGTCTCTAATATTGTAAGACCAAAACTCTCTGAAGCCCAGGTGACAGAACTGGAAGAAGATATTAGTGATGAGGAGATTATAACAGCCATTAATCAACTAGCTGAAGGGAAGGCATTGGCCGGATGGATTACCACTAGAATTCTATTTGATGTTTGCAAAATACTTAGGGGCTTGTTTACAAAGCTGCGGTAGCGGTTTCCGATCGTTATCGGAGCCATTGGAAATCAATGGGGCCGTGGCTCCGATAACGATCGGAAACCACTACCGCGGCTTTGTAAACAAGCCCCTTAGTGCCTAAATTACAGATATACTACAGTCGGCTAAGTGAGGAATACCCTGTTGCGGGGGCATTGGCAGAAGCCACCGTTGTCATACATCCCAAACCAGGCAGAGATCCGCAGAAAATTGAAAATTATAGGCCTATATCTCTTCTAAATGCGGATTATAAAATATATGCCAAAGTGTTGGCTAATAGGCTAAATAAAGTACTCAGCACACTAATACATCCAGATCAATGTGGATTTATGGCAGACAGATCTACCACGGATAATGGAAGACTACTGACTCATGTGTTGGTGCAAGCGCAGCAAATAATGGATCCAATAATTGGCTTAGCGATAGATGCCGAAAAGGCATTTGACAGAGTGGAATGGTCATATCTTTTTCAAACATTGAGATGGTTTGGAATGGAAGACAAAATAATAAGAAGAATTGAAATACTATATGCTAATCCCTTAGTGTGGATCGCTGTGAATGGAATACTCTCCACGTCTTTTAAACCTTTCAGAGGTACCAGGTAACTCCTATTCAATTTGGCATTAGAACCATTAGCAATGTGCCTACTTAGTTGGGAACTGTGTGTGAGAGAAAACTGCAGCCAATCTGAGCACTTTTCAAATCATTTAGAATCCCTTCAGCAAAGGCTCCAACGATCCTGTGAGCAGTGAGTGAGAATCAGCTGTGCCTACTTAGTTGGGAACTGTGTGTGAGAGAAAACTGCAGCCAATCTGAGCACTTTTCAAATCATTTAAAATCCCTTCAGCAAAGGCTCCAACGATCCTGTGAGCAGTGAGTGAGAATCAGCTGTGCCTACTTAGTTGGGAACTGTGTGTGAGAGAAAACTGCAGCCAATCTGAGCACTTTTCAAATCATTTAGAATCCCTTCAGCAAAGGCTCCAACGATCCTGTGAGCAGTGAGTGAGAATCAGCTGTGCCTACTTAGTTGGGAACTGTGTGTGAGAGAAAACTGCAGCCAATCTGAGCACTTTTCAAATCATTTAGAATCCCTTCAGCAAAGGCTCCAACGATCCTGTGAGCAGTGAGTGAGAATCAGCTGTGCCTACTTAGTTGGGAACTGTGTGTGAGAGAAAACTGCAGCCAATCTGAGCACTTTTCAAATCATTTAGAATCCCTTCAGCAAAGGCTCCAACGATCCTGTGAGCAGTGAGTGAGAATCAGCTGTGCCTACTTAGTTGGGAACTGTGTGTGAGAGAAAACTGCAGCCAATCTGAGCACTTTTCAAATCATTTAAAATCCCTTCAGCAAAGGCTCCAACGATCCTGTGAGCAGTGAGTGAGAATCAGCTGTGCCTACTTAGTTGGGAACTGTGTGTGAGAGAAAACTGCAGCCAATCTGAGCACTTTTCAAATCATTTAGAATCCCTTCAGCAAAGGCTCCAACGATCCTGTGAGCAGTGAGTGAGAATCAGCTGTGCCTACTTAGTTGGGAACTGTGTGTGAGAGAAAACTGCAGCCAATCTGAGCACTTTTCAAATCATTTAGAATCCCTTCAGCAAAGGCTCCAACGATCCTGTGAGCAGTGAGTGAGAATCAGCTGTGCCTACTTAGTTGGCAACTGTGTGTGAGAGAAAACTGCAGCCAATCTGAGCACTTTTCAAATCATTTAAAATCCCTTCAGCAATGGCGCGCCCGTGCCTTGCGGGCCCGCGCCTGAGGGCCTCGCAAGAGGGCCCTTTGGCGTGGCCCTTAGGCGGTGGACCGTGCGAGACCCACTATCTGCTGCTATATGCTCATTCTGTTCAGCGATATGCTGTTTGTAGTTAATGTAAGGTAATGTAATGTAAGTTATGTACTGTGTTCCCTGTTTGTACTCCTAGTGTTTTGTTGTGATATAATGATAATGCAATGTATGTTTCCCTCACCTTTGTTTAACTTTGTGCTGTATTAACCGCTTTGATTGAAGGAAAAGGCGGGATACAAAACATGTTAAATAAATAAATAAATAAATAAATAAGAGTGTCGAAGGGATAACCATCAAAGGATATCAATGCAAGATATCAGCATATGCGGATGATCTTCTTCTCTTTTTGAAACCCAGTTCTTTAACAATAGTGCTTCAAATAATAGAAGAATACTCAACAATATCAGGATACAAGGTCAATTTAACCAAGACTACAATAATACCCCTAAATGCACATGCCTCAGGATTGACAATGCAAGACTACCCATTTCAGAAAGCACAATCTTCATTTAAATATTTAGGAATTACATATGGGCCTACGATACAAGAAACAATAAATCAGAATATGAAACATTGCGAGAAGATCATAAGAGAGTACACGACTAAATGGACGCCATTATATTTAACTTGGTGGGGGAGACTTGAAACCATAAAAATGGTTATAGTCCCAAAAATCAATTATATACTGAGTATTATCCCTGTTTTATTTACTCAAAAATTCTATAAAAAGTTAGGGAGCCTCTTGTTGATGTTTCTATGGCGAAACAAAATCCCTAGAATTGCGGAAAGTAAACTAAAACAACCTAAAACAAAAGAGGGTGTCTTACTGGTACCACATAGCCTCCTTGCTGAAGCAAGGGGCAAAATGGTGGACCAGAGAAGAAGACATGAAACATGACCCAAGGTGGCTGCAAGTAGAACAAGCCATTAGTGGCCCAATACCTATGCAGATGCGCATAGGTGCGGGATGGTTCCAATGGAAACCACGTAATGAAATACTGTGAGATACACATCAAGCTTCTCAGAAGATAAAACAGTGTATTCAGAGCAATGAGAAACATACTCAAGATGAACCAATCTGGCTGAATTCGGAATTTACAATCACAGGAAAATTTTTCTTTTGGACTGAATGGATAAATTGTGGCATATGGAAATTGGGCCAATTAGTACACAATAATGCATTCAAATCCTTTCAGAAGATGCAGCAAGATTATGGTCTGCCTGATAAGTGTCTTTATCAATGGTGCTAACTCCATCATTGCTTAAGTAAAGCAGGAGTTTCTCCAATCCATATGAGAACGGGTTGGCCTTTGTATCAAAAGATGCAAGAAATTTATTTAGCTGCATTTGTATCCTGCTTTTCACCAGGTCAAGGTGGTTGGGGGATATGAGATGCATACACTAATACTTACAGGGAACATGGGCAATGGAGGGTTAAGTGGCTTGCCCAAGATCACAAGGAGTATCTGTGGGACTAGAAACTCCAATCCTTCCAGCTCAAGGTTGTTGTCTTCTAATGGGATTTGAACCACTGACCTTCTGGCCTGTGGTACCTTGCCCCAACCACTAGGCCACTCCTCCCTCTTCAATTCAGTTTGAATGAGTTCCCAGCCAAAATCAAAGTTCCTCATGCTCTTAAGATCAGGGATAAGGAAGAAATGTATTGGGACACAATTAATATGGGAAACGGAAGCAGGTGAACTGGGAAACCCAAAAATGTGGAATAACCTTTGGGGATCACAAATAAGGATTACTCATGCAGCCTCCCTTATACAAACATTATACTTTTTGGCTCATAGAGCATATTTAACCCCGCTAAAAATAGCCAAATGGCAACCACAAGCAGGGAACTGATGTTGGTCTTGTGGAGTAGAGGTTGGCACACTGTCACATATGATATATTACTGTGCAAATCTACAGATCTACTGGCGACAAGTGTGGCAACATATAACACAGCTGTTACATATTCAAGAGCCATTAATATATCGTATAATAATATACAAATCCCTAACAGAAATATCTAACTTGGAAAAATCCGATCATTTAATATTGGATCTAATGATAAGCTTAGCATTAAAAGCAATCATGATACACTGGAAGAACTTCTCCGACCTAAAGATGGAATATTTGTGGAATTTAGTGTGTATACATAGACAATATGAAAGAGCCTATGTAGAGCAGAATCCACACTACCTACAGTTACTAAAAAAAATGGGATACCATAAATAAACGATTAAAACTGCAGTAGGTACAAGAGAGGTGAATAACAACTGAAAAAGTAAAAGATACTGTTTTGTTGGGGTAATTTGAGGAAATATAATTTGGATTACTCAACAAAGGATTTAATTTTAAAGAAAGTTATAAATATGCAAAGCACCTATTGATTATAACCAGCAACTACGCAGTTAGTTTATAGTTTTTTCATTACTGTTTCAGGAATGTTGATACTTATGAAGAATGATGTTTTAAATATTGTATTTGTGTACAAAATCCAATAAAAATACAATTGAAAAAAAATATAGAATGTTAGACAACAAAGCTAGAAAAAAATATTTTTCATTTAGTGATTAGAATATATCCGTTTTTGGAATTTATATCTGACATTATTTTTTTAATAATACAAGGGACAGTGTATCACTCTGTATTTTCTGGTGTTACATGGTGTAAATTCTGGGGTTTCAGCTTAATTTTTGACTATTTTGTAACTTGAAGTAATTTATCCTGTACTTTTTAAGGGTCTGTCTCTGTTTGGTATGTGCAATCAAGGCCGAGTGTTCTGTTACATGGTGTTCTGGGAACGGGACTACAAGTCATATGGAGAGTGATGAAATTCAGCTGTTCTCTTCCCAAGTTTGAATATAGAAATGGTAGTAATAATTTAAAGTGGATGTTATCTGTTTAATTTAATATTGGCATAGTCAACATTCATATTCAAATGTATAGCTCTGTATAGCTCTGAAGTTAAACATAATTTTGGGTGGATCAGGCTTATGGTTTCCTAATCCCAAAATACATTTATGTAGGGTCAGTCTTCTTTCATTTAAAGGATTTACGCATATTTCACACTTCACGAAGCTCAGAGTGGATAGCCTCGGTGGTGCCCCATAAGGGTAGAGGAAAGGAGGTGACATCCTGTGTGACTGAGGAGGAGCTGGAAGGTTCCACAAAAAATGCTTTATAAAATTAACCCCAAAAAGCACAACGTTATTTGTTTTGTTTAGTGGAATTTGTAATCTGTAATCTGAAGTGACAAAAAAAAACATCATTTCACTTTTATTATTTATTTTTTGTTCTGTTTTCATTTATTGCTTGAAAGAACACTAAATCAAAAGTGAAATTAATTTTTTTGTTGCATCTACAAATTAATCCAGAACACTACAGGACATTGATACATAGAGCTAAGAGAAGAGACCATGTTACCCTGCTTCTGATAAAGGAGCACAAACGTAACATTTAAAACTTTCATGCTTTTACATTGCTCTTATTATACTGGATTTTTCTCTCTTCTCATCCTGTACATACCCCATAGACAGTTAAGATCATCCCAGGCTTGTCTTCTTGCTATCCCCACACACTGAGAGCTGAGTTATGAATGGATTAGAAGCGCCACTTTTACATACAATGCCCCAGTTTGTTTGAGAACTTTCTTCCTGTGCATATTTGCACAAAAACCTCTAATAGGAAATTTAAAAAGCAAGTCAAAACTTGGTTATTCCAGCAGACTTTTCATGATTATATATAAGAATAATTCTGATTATTCCTTAATTTACTTGCATGGATTAATTCATTTTTAGCAGGTTCTTTAACTCTTTTCAATTGTTATCTGGAGAATATTGTTGTTTTATTCATCCCCTTCCTTAACATGTCATTTGCCTTTTAGACCACCACTTAAAAAAACTATTAATGATGCTGAATATTTCATTTTGTTTTAACTGTGTATCGTTGTTTATGCTGGATTTACGTTACTGTTATTACATAAGAAATGCTTTACTGGGTCAGACCAAGGCCCATCAAGCCCAGTATCGTGCTTCCAACAGTGGTTAATCCAAGTCACAAGTACCTGGCAGGTTCCCAAAGAGGCACACAGGTTACACAATGCTTGTCCTACGGCAAACAGTGGATTTCCCGAGTTCTCTGTTATCATAATTTATAGATTTTTCCTCCAGAAACTTGTCCAAACTTTTTTTTAAACCCAGCTTTTACTATATCTTCCGGTAATGAATTCCAGAGTTTGATTACCCATTGAGTAAAAAAAGTATTTTCTCTTATTAGTCTTAAATGGATTGCATTGTAGCTTCATTATGTGTCCTCTAGTCTTTCTACTTTTTGATGGCATAAACAACCAATCTACATTTAGCCATTCCACTCCATTAATTTATAGACCTCTATCATATGCCCCCTCAGCCGTCTCTTTTCAAAGTTGAAGAGCCCCATACTTTTAAGCCTCTCCTCATAATGGTTTTCTTCCCTTTACCAATTTTGTTCCTCTTCTCTGTACCTCTTCTAATTCAGCTATATCCTTTTTGAGATGCGGCAACCAGAACTGCACACAATATTCAAGGTGCGGCCGCACCATGAAAACGATATAGAGGCATTATAGTATCCTTTGTTTTATTCTCCATTCCTTTCCTTATGATTCCTAGTATTCTATTTGCTTTCTTCACTGCCAATGCACACTGGGCAGAGGGTTTCAATGTATTATCCATGATGATGTTTAAATCTTTTTCTTGGGTGGTGGTTTCTAAGGTGGAACCTCGCATCGTGTAAACATAGTTTGGGTTGTTCTTTCCTAGGTACATAACT
Source organism: Ichthyophis bannanicus (assembly GCA_033557465.1). Lineage (NCBI taxonomy): Eukaryota > Metazoa > Chordata > Amphibia > Gymnophiona > Ichthyophiidae > Ichthyophis > Ichthyophis bannanicus. The sequence goes on from CM066035.1 coordinate 27,218,084, forward strand.
TTGCACTTTTGCACATTAAATTTCATCTGCCATTTGAACGGCCGGTCTTCCAATGTATTAAGATCCTCTTGCAATTTTTGACAATCCTCTTGTGTTTTAACAACTTTGAATAATTTTGTGTCATCTGCAAATTTGATCACCTCACTCATTACTCATATTTCCAGGTCATTTATGAATATGTTAAAAAGCAGCGGACCCAGCACAGATTGCTGGGGTACTCCATTACTCACCTTTCTCTAGTGAGAAAATTGGCCATTTAGCCCTACTCTCTGCTTTCTATCTTTTAACCAGTTCCTGATCCACAATACTACACTGCCTCCAATCCCATGACTTTTTAATTTCACCAAGAATCTCTCATGAGGGACCTTGTCACCTTTGTCTACCTGTTTATTCACACCTTCAAAAAAATATAACAGATGAGTAAGACAAGACTTTCCTAGGCTAAATCCATGTTGGCTTTCTCCCATTAAATCATGGCTATCTACATGTTCAATAATTTCATTCTTTATAATGATTTCTACCATTTTGACAGGTACTGATGTCAGGCTCACCGGTCTGTAGTTTTCTGGATCACCCCTGGAATCCTTTTTAAAAATTGGAGTTACATTGGCCACTTTCCAATCCTCAGATACTACAAATGATTTTAATGATGGTTCAGAGATTACTAATAGTAGGTCTGCAATCTCATTTTTCAGTTCTTGTAACATCCTTGGATGTATACCATCTGGTCCAGGTGATTTGACAGCGAGGGACAGACCAGAGGACAACAGCGAGGGACAGACCAGAGGACGCTAGCACCGGGATCGCCCACGAGGGACAGACCAGAGGATGACAGCAAGGGACAGACCAGAGGACGCCAGCACTGGGTTCGCCAGTGAGGGACAGACCAGAAGGTGACAGAGAGGGTGACAGCGAGGGACAGACCAAATGACGCCAGCAAACATCTACGGAGATGGAGGCAATTGACGGAACCAACGGCAAAAGGCTTCTTCTCACAGCACAAACCAACAACAGACCCAGAGAAACCTACGACAGACCACATAAGGCAAGCAAACATGCATGCAATCTATCAGAACCTAATAGCATACTGCTCTCTACTCCTCCTTATGCAAGAAGGCCAGCCAAACATGTATATACCAATACCTATACACCCTCTCCTGCCTCCCACTGACCAGACCGCCACCACACAAGGGTGCCACTGGCCCAAGCGACCAGCGAACAGACTACCCAACGGGCTGCAGGCCCCACCACCACAGATGCATACAGTCAACCCTATACTCGCAACAACTATCAAATGTGCACTAATAAATGCAAGATCAAGCTGAAACAAACCAAATACCATATCTGATTACATTATAGACCAAAAGCTGGACATCATTTGCATCACCGAGACCTGGCTCAAGGACACAGACCAGATCATCCTAAACCAAGTGACCTCACCAGACTTCACAGAATTCTGCTGCAACAGAGAACTCAAGAGAGGAGGAAGAACCCTCATTATAGCTAGAAAAGGCTACAGATTTAAAACAGTCACCACCAACACCTCAAATGAGTCTAACACAATCATCATATCCAACCATCACATCAGCATTTGCCTCACCTACAGACCCCCCAATGCAACGAAAGATCATCTCTCAGCAATACTTGAATCTATATGTGCATGAAGCACCCAATACAAGCCATTGATTGCCCTGGGAGACTACAACCTAACCTCCTCACCCACTAAAGAAACCAGAGCATTTCTCAAAGACATGACTTTTCTAAATTACCAGCAGACAATCGAGGCCCCATCACACCAACATGGAACCATACCCGACCTGATCTTCATGCTAATACCGCTAATAAGGCAGAAATAAGCCACTACCCCACTGCCCACTCCGGTTCCTTGGTCCAACCACCATGCACTCTCCTTCAGCCTACTTCTTAAAACCACCACACAGCAAGCCAAAGGAGAAACCAAACCAAGAAGATTAAAAGCCTACCACAAGGAGACCTTCCTTCAGGAAATAATGCCACAACTACAACATGATTGCAATGACATTGATGAAACCATAACCAAATGGAACTCAAACCTATCCAAAGCTGCATCAGCAACTAACAAAGAAAAGACACATACCCAAAGGAAAACCAATGCCTCCTGGTACTCGGATGAGATCCGGGAAGCAAAACGCATGCTCAGAAAGCTGGAGAGAAAATGGAGCCATACCAAGTCACATGAGGCAGCACTCCAATACAGAACCGAACAACAAGCCTACAACAACCTGATCAACAACCACAGGCAAGAACACCACACCAACCTCATCCTGAAATCAGGCAACAAACCAAGAGAATTATTTAACATAGTACAACAACTCACAAAAGACACCCCACTATCCAATGGACATAAAGTAGACCCCCAAGAATTCACAAACTATCTGATAAACAAGAACACAAATCCTCCCCTGGTGGGTCTCCCAATTTGTCTACTGATTTCTTGTTTTCTCCTTCCCCTCCTTCTCCTAACCAGGCCCTTGCTCATACCTGGTCCTCTTTCCATTTGGTCACGCCTGCTGAAGTGCTGCAGATGTTGCTCAAATCTCGAAAGACGACGTGTGTTAGACCCTATTCCATCTCTTTGGTTATCTGAGTCTTTTCTGCAATTTGTTCCAATTCTCACTACTATTATAAATTCCAGTCTATCCTCTGGCCTCTTCCCGTCTTTGTGGAAGTCTGCTGTTGTCTGCCCTCTTCTCAAACAGTCCTCCCTTGATCCCTCTGTTCTGTCTAATTGGCAGCCAGTCTTCAATCTTCCTTTCTTGGCTAAACTTTTGGAGCGTTTTGTTTTCGAGCAATTGAATTCACATGTAGAGGCTACACATACTCTTCACCCCCGTCAAGCAGGTTTTCGGCATGGGCACAGCACTGAGACTGTTCTTCTGGCACTTTTAAATGAAATTCACGTTGTTCACGATCGTGGTGATGTTACCTTTCTTGTCTCTCTGGATCTTTCTGCAGCTTTCGACTTGATTGATCACCGGACTCTTCTTTCTCGTCTTTTCGAATATTAGACTGCGGGGTTCTGTTCTACAATGGTTTCGTTCTTTCCTTACAGCTTGCTTGTTCACTGTGCACTCGGGTAACCACTCCTCTTCCTCTCTCCCTCTTGTCTGTGGTGTTCCGCAGGGGTCTGTTCTTTCTCCTTTATTGTTTAATATCTTTCTCGCTCCTTTGCCTCTTGCGATTCAGCAGTTTCCAGTGTCTCCTTACATCTATGCGGACGATATTATTCTCCTCTGTCATGTCTCTCCCCTCACTTTGGATATTGCCCCACTAAATGATTGTCTCTCTCACATCGCATCCTGGCTTTCTCAGAACTTTCTTCACTTAAACCCCTCAAAATCCATGGCTATGTGGGTATCTCTTAGTGGTTCTTGTCCTGCTGTTTCTCCTATGATTGATTTGGTTCCTATTCCTCTTGTTTCTTCTTTCCGCTACTTGGGGGTTACTCTTGATTCAGCACTTTCTTTTCATGATCACATTTCTTCACTCACCTGACGGTCCTTTGTGACTCTTCGGCAGATTCGGGCTACTCATTCTCTCTTTTTTATTTATTTATTTATTTATTTAACATTTTTTATATACTGCACTATTCATCATCAGTGCGGTTTACAATTAACAACAATATACCTGTCAATACATGACTGATCTAGGTTTACAGATAACAGGGAAGATAAACTGGGTGCGAACTGGGGGTAACTATCTACATAATTATACAAATTATATATACATTGAATAGGTTACATCAAGATTTGATGTAAGATTTAATAGATTTAATACAGTGTTTCCCCTGACTCTTTGGTTACTCTTGTCCTGGCTTTGGTAATTAGTAGACTTGACTATTGTAATGTTTTTCTGGCTAACCTTCCTAAATATCAACTTAAACGGTTGCAATCCATCCAAAACACCGCAGCTCGCCTAATCACTTTTTCCCGGCCTTTCGACCATGTCACTCCCCTCTTTCTTTGTCTGCACTGGTTGCCTCTTCGTTTTCGCTATCAATATAAGTTTCTGATTCTGATTCACCGTACTATCCATACTGGCCATCCTTTGTATCTTGCGGATCTGATTTCTCTTCACACGCCCTTCCGTCAACTCCGGTCTATCCATGCTAATCGTTTATGATTACCTTCTCCGTCACAGGCCCGTCTGGAGCAGACTCGACATTCCGCCTTTTTTTTTTCTTGGTCCGTTTCTCTGGAATTCTTTGCCACCTTCCCTCAGGTTAGAACCTTCGTATCCTCAATTCAAGTCATTACTCAAAATCCATCTGTTCACACAGGCTTTTGACCTCCTCGCCAGTACCCCCTGTATTTGTAGTTGGTTTCTTGTTTTGTGCTATTTGTCTGTTGGTGCCCTGTCCTTCCTTGTTTTGTATTTAGTTTTATCTATTTTATTTTAGTTACTTGGTTTTACTGCTGCGTGCTGTGTGCTTTGCTTTCCTATCATTTTATGGCGTTCTTTTCTATGATTTGCAGTGTGGACCTTTTATTGTACACCGCTCTATGCCTAGGCCGCAGCGGTTTATCAAATGTTTTAATAAAGATAAAGAAAGATAAAGACAAATCCGACAAACACCATGCCTACCGCAGAACAAACCCCAACATTGATAGATCACAATCATACCTGCGAACAATCTCACCAAACCTGGAATGACTTCTCTATACTGACAACACAGCAAACAGAAAACATTGTGGGCTCCCTTAATATGACAACCACACCTGTGGACCCATGCCCAGTGGAGTGGATCAAGGCTTCCAAGAACCAACTAAGCCACCACCTACACAAAATCATACAGCAGTCCCTCCAGCAAGGGCACCTCCCACAGATTCTAAAGCAACCTACCATACGACAAATCCTTAAAGGCAACTCGCTAAACACCTCTGACCCGAAATCTTACCGTCTGATCTCAAGCTTGCCATTTATCTCCAAAATCATTGAGAAAGTAGTACAAAGACAACTACAGGATCACATGGACCTTCATATTCCACTGGACTTGCACCAACATGGCTTCAAACTACATCACAATGTAGAGACTCTCCTCACCTCCCTCTTTGACAACCTACTGAAAGGGATAGACAACATAAAGAATGGTTTCTTACTAATTTTCATCAACATCTCAGCTGCCTTTGACATGGTATCACAACCCATACTCCAACAGCGCCTCCAAGAAATCGGATTGCGCACCCTGAAATGGTTCACCTCCTACCTAAACAACCACACACAGCAAGTAAAATGCGTGGAAAAGAAATCAGCTCATTTTACCACCACACAAGGAATACCACAGGGATCGTCCCTGTCATCAATACTATTCAACATCTATAACCAGCCCATATGCAGCATCATCAGACAACACATCATACAATATCACTTGTACGTAGACAATATAATGGTGTACACCCCAATCGACCCGAGCACCCCTGACATAACCTCAATGACCGAGTGCCTCGAACATATGAACACTTGGCTCGCCGGCAATAACCTCAAGGTCAACTTTGATAAGACTGAAGCAATGTTTATTTCCAGGAGCACAACATTCAACCCACCCCAAGAAATCAACATACTACACAGAACAATCACAACAAAGGACAAAGTAAAGTATCTCGGTGTCATCATAGACAAGAACCTAAATCTCCATTCTCCCATTAACAAGACTGCAGCAAAAGCGTACCACCGTTTAAAGATCATCAGATGACTCAAGCCAATCCTCAGCCAAGAACATTTCCGCTCAGTATGCCAGGCAGTCATCACCCCCATACTGGACTACGGAAATTCACTATATCAGGGGTTACCCAAACACTCTGTACACCCACTTCAATTGGTTCAAAACACTGCAGCGCGCATAATCACAGGCCCGTCCAAATACAAACACATAATACCAGTACTCCGACAGCTGCACTGGCTACCCATAATGGCATGGGCAAAATTCAAGGCAACATTAATCATCTTCAAGACCATACACTACTGCTCAGCAGAAATTCTACAGACCACAATAACCAAAGACACAAGCAGCAGACCCAGGCGAACCCAGGGCAGCAAAAGACTCCTCACCCCAGCTGGATACCACAAAACGAAGCAGTCTACTTCCAGAAGAGCCATCTCACTCTCAGAGCCAGACCTATGGAACTCACTCCCTGAGGAACTAAGAGCACAAAAGGACCTCAAGGACGTCCGCAAATCCCTCAAAACCCATCTGTTCATGGTCTCATATGAACAAGTACCTTAACTCCCAATCCACGCAGCCTTGCCGATACAGCTACCAAACACCAACATCTCAGACCTGGGACTCAACCCCCAGAAATATATGTATGTCTTGTCACCTATGTTGAATGTAGACCCCTCGTTATATCCCTAACCACTTTGATTGAAGGATAAGGTGGTATACAAAACTGGCTAAATAAACAAATAAATACATTTGCTACTCTTCATTTTGATCAAACTGCTGTAATTCATCTTTCCGGTTTATTGATATTTCTTTCAATTCTTCTGCTACATCACCTTTATATATCATTTCAAGCATGGATAGCTTCTCTACATCTTCTTCAGTAAAGACTGGAGCAAAGAGTTCATTCAGTCTCTCCGCCTTGTCCTCCATTAGCGCTCCTTTTACCCCTATATCATCCAATGGTCCAACTGACTCTTTCACAGGTTTTTTGCTATGAATGTACTTGAAAGAATTTTTATTATGCATTTTTGCTTCCATGGCAAGCTTCTTTTCAAATTCTTTCTTTGGCTGCCTTATCTATTTCTTGCATCTAACTTGCCAGTGCTTATGTTACTTCTGGTGTCCGTCATTAGGATCCTTTCTACATTTTCTGAAGGTTGCTTTTTGGCAACAGCCTCTCAAACCTCACTTTAAACCATGCTGGTAGTTTTTTGGCCTTCCTTCCTCTTTAAGAAAAGTGTGGAATACATCTGGTGTGAGCTTCCAAGATAGTGCTTTTAAACAATGTCCATACTTGATGTAAATCTTTAACCTTCACAGCTGCTCCTTTTAGTTTTTCTTAACTATTTTCCTCATTTTATCATAGTATCCCTTTTGCAAGATAAAAATGTAGTACTGTGGATTTCCTTGCCGTCCTTCTTCCATTTATTAAATCAAATGCAAACATGCTATGATCACTATTGCCAACTGGCCCCAAAACCCTTATCTCTTGCCCCAGATCCTGTGTTCCACTAAGGAGAAGGTCCAAAATAGCTTCCCCTCTTGTTGGTTCATGAACCAGCTGCTCCAAGAAAGTCATTTATTTCATCTGGAAACTTTATCTCTCTAGCATGTCCTGCTGTGACATTGACCCAGTCGATACCGGGATAATTGAAATCACTCATTATAACTGTATTATAACTTTTGTTAACTTCCATGTTTTCTTTCAGCATTTCATCATCCATCTGTTCATTCTGGCCAGGCGGTCAGTAGTACACTCCCACTACCATTGCCTTCCCCTTTTTACATGGAATTTCTATCAATAGATATTCTACAGTGTATTTTATTTCCTGCAAAACTTTAATCCTATGTAACTCAATGCCCTCTCTAACATAGAGCACAACCCCTCCACAAATTTGATCTATCCTATCATTACAATGTAATTTGTACCCTGGTATCACTGTGCCCCATTGGTTGTCCTCCCTCCACCAGGTTCTGCGATTTATTTATTTATTTTGTTTATTTATTTAACAACTATTTTATACCTCCGTATCTACTAGTCATGGCAGTTTACATAGAACTATTCTTAGCAAATTAAACTAAATCAATTAAACCATAGAACATTTCACAAGGCAACAGAGTAACAGTAGAATGCAAACCTTGGAACCTTTGGTAACAAAGCTAACTGTACAAATATACAAAGTGGTGATAGCAGGGAAAGAGCTGTGGATTGCTCTGTGGATTGTATGTGTGATGTGCTTGTGGGCTTGGTGAAGAGTCTGGAGGCCAGGTGTTAAGAGTTATGGTCATTGTTATGGTCACTGTTCTATGTGTGAGGGGCTATTCAGAGCCAAAGAACTCCAGGAAGAGGAGTGTCTTTAACTTTCAGTGAAAATCTCCATTGTCTGTGAGGGAGCGAAGGTCTGAGAATAGTGAGTTCCAGATGGTTGGAGCATAAAGGCGGAAAGCTCTGTTGGAGGTGGAGGCACTGGTGCGGGTAGTTGAGGTAGGTACAGCGAGGATAGAGTGGTTTGCACGTCTGCGCAATCTCTGACATTGAGTTTTGTCAAGCAGGACCTGTAGGGAATCTGCAGAAAGCTGGAGGATTGTCCTGAATACTGTTAGTGTCACCTTGTACCTCACTATTGTGGATGGGGAAGCAGTGTAGCTGCTTCAGTATGGGTGATATGTGGTTGTGACAGCTGCATCCTGTGAGAAGTCTGGCTGCTGCATTCTGCGCGATCTGAAGAGGCTGTAATGAGGATTTTGGGAAGCCTTGATAGATAAGGTTAGCATAGTCAAAGATTGGGGTGATGAGTGACTGGCAGACGTTTCTGAAGTCTGCATGATCAAGGAGTGGTCTAAGGTTCCTCAGGGTTCTGATACGGTAATATTCTACTCCGGTGATGTTCTTGATTATTCAGATTCTGATCCAGAGTTATGCTCATATATTTTACTTGCTGTTTTACTTATAAAGTTAGATCCCCTGCACCCCCTCACCTTTCTGATTATAGCTGGAGGAGAGAAGGAGGGATGTCTGGTTTTAAACAGAATTTCGGTCTTGTTGGGGTTGATGCGCAGGTTGTGGAGGCCAAGCCAGCTTATGACTGCCTCTAGGCATCTGTTGATTGAGGAGTAATCTGGGTTGATAATGGAGAATGTAGTATAGATATTGTTGGCGTAAAGGTGGTAAAGGATCTTGTATTCCTGTATGACCTTGCAGAAGGGTTGTATAAAGATGTTGAAGAGCAGGGAGGATAATGTTGAGCCCTGCAGCAATCCCTGGAGGAGCTTGAATGGGTTGAAGTCTGCGATCTTATTCTGACCTGTTGAGAGTGGTCTGATAGATATGACTGGGACCATTGTAAGGTCCTTCCTCTTAAGCCAATTTCATGTAGACGTGCTATGAGCTGGGGTATCTGACGGAGTTAAAGGCTGTGACCAGGTCCAGGAACACTAGGATGAATCCTTGTGAGGCTTTCTCTGCACCAGTGATCAGTGTGTTGAGGAGGGATACTAGAAGTGTTTCTATGCTGTGGAAGGGCTTAAAGCAGTGCTGGTGTTCATCCAGGGGAGAGTGAGATTCCACAAACACCTGAGTATGTAGTTGTATGATCTTGGGATGCTTGAGATGGGTCTATTTGAAGAGGGAAGAGCTGTGTTGAGAGGGTGGGATTTAGTAATGGTCTGACAGATGCTTGCTTCAATGTGGTAGGCATGTATCCAGTGGCAAGTAATGACTGAACAATGCGCAGAATGAGTGGTATGAGCTCCTGTATGGATATTTTTATCCACGTGAATGGTCAAGGATCCAGTGAGGAGGTGGTTCTGTTCAGGTTAGATATGATGTTCTCCAGCTGCTGGATGGAGACTGTGCTGAAGGTTGACCATATTCCTTGTCAAAACAGTCCGAGGTGTTGCTTACGTATTGGGGTGGTGAGATTGCTGTTGAGATGCTTGCTTGTATGGCGACACATTCTTTTTTTTTTAAACTTTTATTTTCATTTTGCAACAAACAAAAGAAACAACACACCAAAAGAGACAAAACAAGCATACAATAAGGAAAAGTAAACCCATTACCCCCCACCCCGATGCTTCTTCTCTACCCGATTATATCAGCATGTGAGCGCTTCCAATTAACAGTGATTATACATCAAACGATCAAAAGAGTATCTACAATACAGCATGATCATGGGACAGAGATATATACAAAGTTAGATACAAAGTTAGACAGTCAGATGAGAGCATTTAGCAAAATGTACATAGTCATTGAGCAGCTTCCATTGAGACCAATGAGAAGGAGTCTGAACGGAGGAAGCGAACAGACGAGGTATTTGTTCATATTTACTGTAAAGACAGGCATGATTCCACCATTCATTGGGGCTCAGATGGAAGCTAATTTTCCAGTATTACTTAATTAGGGAAACAGCAATGCCAAGCATAAAGTTCGAAAGGAGATAAGCCATTTTTGGGAGAGAGGGGATCCCCGCAATTGGGCGAAGTCCCACTATCCTCCAAGAAAGGGGCTCCTGAGAGTGCGAGATAGACTAAATACGACCCCAGACCCGACGCCAGTAATACTATAGTGCGGGATATTCATGCATAACATGAGGCAATGAACCAATGGCCGCAGGACGTGTCCAGCAACCATTGCCCTGAGTAGTGTTCCATTTGTCTAAGCTGTGAGAAGTGTAAAAACACCGGTGGGCTAGAAAGAAGAGGGCCTGAGTGAGTGAGGCGGATCGGGAACCCGTGTCCCTCTACTCCAGATAAGGCTCCATTGCTCCGAGGTCAAAGTCACATGCAATTCTCTCTCCCATACTTTCTGCGCTATAGGGGTATCTCTAGTTATAGCATTACATAAGGTTTAGTAAAATTGGATGCTACACCCAGTGAACTACCAGAGATCGGAAAGTCTCCAATCAACCTTATGTAGGGAATGCCGATGACGGGAGTACTCTAGTGCTCCGAAGGCGATGCTGAAGTTGCACTGACCAGAGTCGGGAGTCTAAAGATTGCATAAGAGTATTAAAGGCACCTAAAGTGTCTAAAAGCATTGGTAGATAGTAGGAGTCTGATGGGAGAGTCATACCAGGGAAAAAGGTAAGAGGAATCAGTTTGCAAAGGCCCACTTCTATATCTAGCCACACAGGTCTACTCAGTACTGGATCTTCCAACCAACGAGCACCCTGTTTGAGAAGAAAAGATTGAGGGAACACTTGAGTAAAATCGCCACCAAGTATTATTGGAGCATTGGCAGAGGCCTAGGCCAACTGCGCAATACTTGCATAGTAAGCAGGTTTGTCCACATTCGGGGCATAATGCAAGTACACGTGAATTCACTATCTCCAACCTCAAGGTGTACACGGGCCCATCTACCCTCCTTGTCAGCACTAATATCAGGTACAGTAGCATGCAAAGACTTCTTAACCAGAATGGTTATCCCGTACCATTGGGAAACGGTGGGAGAATAGGCAGCGACCCTGTGAGGCTTAGCATTGAGCTTCAGTGTTTCAGCAGAGTTTAAATGCGTTTCCTGAAGAAACACTAAATCAACATGCACATGGCTAAGATAGCTAAGGATTTTCTTTCCTTTGAGTGGACCATTAATGCCTTTGACGGTGAATGATAAGATTTTACATAAGGCCATTCAGAAAAGTTAAAATTCTGAGCATGATAGCACACATAATTTCACTATATCCCTCAAACTGACTGTATCTGGCTGTACACATGACATAGGGAAAATAAGCTAATATAATACAATGAAGCGCCCCACATTAACAAAGAAAACCGCAGTACGGTAGAGGAGAAGCAAAACCCCAAAATTACTGGCGACCATGTGTCTGCGGGGAGAAACCCCAGAGAAGGCCTAAATTGAAAAAACACATAACCTGTAGGACTGTGCGTGCTCCGAATCCGACCGAGGCACACATCATGAAGGGATAGGAGACCAAAAAACAAAAGTCATATAGAGAAAGAAAGAAAGTCCAGGCTATTTCTGTGCTTGGCTATGACCGCCGCAGCGGGCCCTTCAAAATGGCGGATAGAGCCGGCAGATAAGAGTCCGAGATTTGGGATTAGCGCATCTGCTCTGCTTCTTTGGAGTCTAAAAATGTTGATAGAAGATCAGGATCTTCGAACGTCCTGGTTTGGTTGTGGAGAGTCACTCGGAGCTTCGCTGGATACAACAGGCCAAAGCGAGCCTGTAGCTGTTGAAGTCGAGGGCGAAAAGCAAGGAGTTTCTTCCGACGGTCAACGGTAGGCTTTGCCAAATCAGGAAAGAAGGAGACCTTACGACCTTCAAATTCCAAATGATGATTCGCTCGGGCAGCATGTAAAATTTGTTCCACTTGTTGATATCGTAGCAAGCTAAAGATAATAGGCCGGGGGGTCGTGCGGTTGAGCGCCATGTGGGCAGGAACACGGTGTGCGCGATCGATTTCCAGTTCTCTGTGAAAAGTGATCTTCAGCAAGGAGGGAAGAGTTTTGAGCAAGAATTCTCTTATATCTCCTGCTTCCACCCCCTCCGGCATTCCGAGGAGCCTCACATTGTTGCGACGGGCTCAATTATTGCTATCTTCTAACTCCTTTTGAAGATTCTGTATCTGGCGCTCAGCCTTGTCCAGTTTGCCCAAGCGCACCTCGTGCGAGTCGAGGACCCCCGCCATGTTGTCCTGCCGTAATGAAAGACTTTCAAGTCGGTCCTGGAGCACTCCAACGTCTTCTCGCATGGCCCGAAGCGCTTCTCCATTGGACTGCACCAATTCCTTCACGCCGCGTATTTCCTCCAAAATCTCCAGGTGCATTTCGGGGTTTTCATGAAATGGGACCATCTTCTGTGGGGAGGACACCTCTGTTTTGGAACGTTTTCCGTGAGAAGAAGAAGGAGACCCGAAGTCCAAGCGCGCTGGTTTATGGGCCGCCATCCCCCCCGAGGTGCCCCGGTCAGCTCGGAGCGAAATAGTAAATTTGTATAGGTATTAAGTCAGGATTCTAAGTAGGCCTCTCGGGAGCTTCAACGCAAAGCGTCCTACCCGCTGGACATCAGGCTCCGCCCCATGGTGACACATTCTAATGTGTGCATCCAAGCCCCTGTATGTTCGATCGGAATCGGAACACCCAGGGGTAGACCTGATTCTGATCCCATGAGGGCTAGACGTGTCTAGGGGGCTAAACGTATCTAGGGCCTGTACGTGCAGGCCAGGACCTGATTTTGATTGGCCTGCATGTACATCCACCTGCCTGGCTACCTCAGTGAGGCTCCGGAATGAAGCTGTGAACCCTGGCTACCAACCACAATCTTCTCTCCCTACAGCCCGACCCCCATTCTGGCCTTCCATGGCCAGGGTCGACCTGCGGGGAATCCCCTGCACCCCCTCACCTTTCTGATGCTGCAAGGGCCTGCCATTCCCCAACATCCAGGGGGACTTATTCCACCTCCGAGGTGGAATAAGACCCCCATCCAGTTTGCCGACCCCGGACGTACAGGGCTGACCTCAGAATTGGCCTCTACATCCAGGGTCACGGACCGCCATGCCCTGCCCTTGATCCACCTCCAGAATGTCGCCTCCCGCCCCCATGTAAGTCTCCCCGTACAAATGCCTTGTTCATACGGGGAGGCCTTGATGGGGATGGCAGGGGGCAAATAGCAGGGATGGATATAACAATGGGACGTCCATTCCCACTATTTGTGGGACGGAATAGATCCCTTAGCTTGTAAGTGCTCGGACATCTCAGTTGGAGAGATAGCTGTGATAGAGATGGCAATCATTTCTAACCTTTCATTTAGTGCTATATATTCTAGCTCACCCATCTTATTTTTTTAGACTTCTAGGTTTTGCATACAGGCATTTTAGAGGTTGTATTTTATTCATATTAATCTCGTTATCAGTTGATAGGTGTAATTTGGAATCTTTTGCATCTGTACTGGAAGACATCGGGATTACTTTTATCTTTGTTGGAACCTCTCTGTCGGAATGCCCTAACTTCCCTGTTTTTCTAGTATCCTTCAAAAATACATCCTTCTGAACCATGTACCCTGTGCAACTGTCAGATTGTAAACAGCTATAATGCAAGGTTTTTGCTCCTCCACCGAAGGTATAGCAAATTGCCTAAATAAATAAATTAAGGTGTGGTAATTGCAAAGTCTGTGTGGTAAATGCAGGGGGTATGTACAACATCTTCCTTGCATTTACCACATAGGGCACACAATCAGCCATAGGCCCCACATTTACCCATGAGCACCCTCCCGATCCTATCCCCAATAGCAGACTAGACCCCTTATCCCCTCTTCCTATGACAATGGTCTGATACTATGCCCTAATATATTTGATCACAAACACCCCCTCTCCACCTTGTTTGGCAGACTGGCCCCTAGTGGTTGTAAAGTGAGATTACAGCTAGGGAGTCAGATACACCATTTTGAATGCAAATGGCAACAGCACAAAAGCAAAAAGGAATTGTTCCTTCCCTATCTACTAGACACTAGAAATAGCATCTTGTTATTGCCAGGATGAGTTGTGAGGTGAGGGAAGGTCAGGGCTTCACCTAAGGTGGGAGGTTTATGGTCAGAGAAGTGGAATGCGTTTGGGTATCAGATCAGGCCATTGTTTTGGGTGGGGGAAATTAGAGGTTTCTCGTCATCAGGGTGGGGAGGAGGGATCATGAGTCTCTAGTCTGTCATCGGGGATGTGATTGGGAGGGCAGTGGTCTCTAATTTGTCATCGAGGATGGAATTGGAAGGGTTGGAGGGTGCCACTTCTATCACGGATTGCCAGCATTGTTTTTCTTGGCCTAGGGTTGAGGCAGTGACTGCACTACCTAACTGCTGATAACACTTAATGTAGCACACACTGGTCAACATTGAAATCATTACTGACTTTAAAAGGCCCTAATCTGTAGAATCTTGGTGAGCTGAACACGAATATAACATTAAAAGCATTTCATTGGCTCTCGTTTTGAAGATACTGCATCTAGTTCATTTTTGACGTTTCACCGTGTAAATTTATCCAGTAGGACATTAACAACATCCCATATAAGCCTTGAATGATGCAATATTGCATCACATTGCACAATACCAGCATGCACACATCATCCAGAGTTGATTGCATCATTTTCTGATGCAATGCAATACTACTGCCAGATGGCTGCTGAAGTCATCTGACGTCAGCAGTGTACTATACGCAGTCGGAAAGGTTGAGCATTTAAAATATTTCAGACTGTATACGAGACAGTTTAAGCTACTGTTACATGTAACTTTTATTAAATATAATTTTAGCCATTTAGGTACAATACAGAACAGTAATGCCGTGAAAGTTCATTAATACCGTTGACAATTTCTGCTACATTTGTGGGGAAGTGACATTTGCCAACCAGAAGAAATGTATCACATCTCAACTGAAGAAGGCACATCATATTTATTTTGGATGCAAGATTGGTGACCAAGATAAGCCTTGGGCCCTGCATATATGTTGTGCTACATGTACAACACAGCTTTCACAGTGGTTGAATTGCAAAAGACCATCAATGTCGTTTGCAGTCCCCATGGTGTGGAGAGAGTCAAGCAACCACATAAATGACTGTTACTTCTGCTTGGTTCCTCCTCTTTCCAGCGGAATAACGAAGCAAAAGAAGTCGAGCATAGTCTACCCAAACATTCTGTCTGCATTGAGACCAGTTCCACATGGTGAGGGACTTCCTATTCCAGAATCTCCATCAGAATATTCCCTTGATTCATCTGATGAGGACAAGGGTGAGCAGACCTGTTCTTCTCCTGGTCCATCAGCATGCAGTGACCCAGATTTTCACTGGGATGCATTATCAACTCCACACAGAATAACACAGGAAGAACTAAATGACCTGGTTCATGATTTGGACTTATCCAAGAACAAGGCAGAAATGCTAGGGTCAAGATACCAATAATGGAATCTTCTAGAAGAAGATGTCAACATTACTTCATATCGAAAGCGCCACCAGAAGTTGGAGCCTTTCTTCAGAAAGGAAAGTAATCTGGTATTCTGTTCCGATATTGAAAGCCTCATGAATGCCTTAAAAATCACTCATGACCCACAAGACTGGAGACTATTTATAGACTCTTCGAAATTGAGTCTGAAGGTTGTGCTTTTGAATAATGGAAACCATCTTCCATCTATTCCAGTAGCGCATGCCATCCACATGAAAGAGACATATGATAAATTAAAGCATCTACTGACTTCCGCTAACTATAACAAGTACAGCTGGCACCTCTGTGGTGACTTGAAGGTTATTTCCCTTGTAATGTGACTGCAGCAGGGATATATAAAATACATGTGTTTCTTATGTGAGTGGGATAGCCGAGCAAGGGATTGGCACTACTTGCGGAAGGAATGGAATCGCAGACAAAATGTAACAGTTGGAGAGAAGAATATCCAGCACCCAGCTCTGGTTGAGGCTCACAAAATCCTGCTACCACCCCTTCACATCAAACTAGGTTTGATGAAAAACTTTGTGAAAGCCATGGACCGCACTTCGCCAGCTTTCCGATACCTGCATGAAAAATTCCCTCGACTCAGCGAAGCAAAGATTAAAGAGGGAGTTTTGGTGGGTCCTCAGATTTGAGAGCTCTTCAAAGATGACCAGTTCAACAACCAATCGGGGCAGTGGGAGGAGCTACAACAGCAGAGGCACCTGCCCAATTGGGGCAGTGGGAGGAGCTACAACAGCAGAGGCTCCTGCTCAATCGGGGCAGTGGGAGGAGCTACAGCAGAGCAGAAGAGCCGGCTTAAAATCCAGCTCCGATGAGGGACAGAAGCAGACACAGCTCAGCAGCTCCCCCGATTCGGGGTAGAGCGCCCAAGTGGGAGAGGCAGCCATATCTCCCACCCGGAGGCTCCTGTCCAATCGGGGCAGTGGGAGGAGCTACAACAGCGGAGGCTCCTGCCCAATTGGGGCAGTGGGAGGAGCTACAACAGCAGAGGCTCCTGACCAATCGAGGCAGTGGGAGGAGCTACAACAGCAGAGGCTCCTGCCCAATCGGGGCAGTGGGAGGAGCTACAACAGCAGAGGCTCCTGCCCAATCGAGGCAGTGGGAGGAGCTACAACAGCAGAGGCTCCTGCCCAATCTGGGCAGTGGGAGGAGCTACAGTAGAGCAGCAGAGCCGGCTTAAAAGCCAGCTACGACAAGCGCGCCCTTAGGCGCGGCACAAAGGCGGAAACAAACAACAGCACCAAACAGTACATCCAGCCCCCCTGATCGGGGTGGAACGACTCAGCACTTAGAAGCTCCTGCCCAATCAGGGCAGTGGGAGTACCTTTGAAAATCACCAGCCCAGCAGAATCCACCCACTCCTGACAGAACCGCGCCTGAGGATAGAACCTGAGGGCCCAGTGCAGCCACAGAAACAACCACAACCCAACGCTGCAAGAGCCACAAGCAGCAACCAAACTCAGACATCGAAGACAAGAAAGACAACACCAGCAGAGCAAAGTAAGTGCAACATCTACCAAACTCTGACCGCATAAGAATGTACACAACATGGATTCTGCCCATCAGCCTCCTCCTCACCCATCTCTTACCACACCAGGCAACCAACCACACCCTACTAACAAGCACTCCATGGCAGCCAGCACAACTCTTCACACACCCACAGTACACACACTGGAACACAATCAAGACCCCCAAGCACAGGAGGCAAAACAGACACAAACCCAACACACAAACAAACCCAACAAAGCACAGATTCAACTAAGCACCCCGACTATGATCACAATCGAGCTCATCAAACGCCAGATCCATAAGAAACAAAATTAACACAATAGCAGACCACATAGAAGAGCATCAACCCGACATACTGTGCATTACTGAAACATGGCTCACCCCCACCGATAATGTGCTACTTAATCAGCTAGTACCAACCACATACACAGCATTCAACTGCCCATGCACACAATGAAGAGGAGGAGGGTTCCTGATCCTTGCAAGGAACAGCCTAAGATTCAAGTCACGAAGCTCATCAAACACCAACCAATGCAACACCATCACTGTGGAAAACAAACAGATGGCACTTTGCCTCACCTACAGAACCCCGAATGCACCACCAGATGAACTAGCATCCATTCTAGAGGAGGTCTGTGTCTTCAACACCAGCAACAAACCCCTGCTACTACTAGGAGACCTCAACCTAAAATCCTCCAACACAAAGGCCGCAGAAGCCTTCCTACAAGCTATGGGATCCTTACAATACACCCAAATGATCAACACACCAATACACAAACACGGATCATCACCAGACCTCATATTCACACCAAATTTTCTAACGGACAATGGTAACATATCTACACCAGATGTCACCCCTGTCCCATGGTCAGACCATCACATAATCAAAACAAAGGTCATGCCACAAGGACAAAATCATGACAAAAGCCTAGAAAAACCAACAGCACAAAGAAGATTTAAAAGCTTCAACAAGGACCAATCTCTCAAGGACACGATACCGCAACTGAATACGGAAGAAGAGGATTTAGACGATCAAATCAGTAAATGGAACAGCATCATCAATGCAGCCTCCAAAGCTACCGAACACAGACCCAAGAAAGATCACCGCACTAGGGCACATCACACTCTCTGGTACTCAAAAACCATATGGATCAAAAAAAGAGAACTCAGGAAGTTAGAACGGCAATGGAGACACACCAAGTCTCCCAACAAACAGACTCTATACTTAGCAAAACAAAAAGAGTACAACGATCTCATCAACCAAACAAAGAGAGAATACCACAACAACCTCATACTCAAATCAAACAACAAACCGAGAGAGCTCTTCGAAATTGTGAAAACACTCACCAAGGAGAACAAATCTGACAGCGAAGTGCAAATAGACTCACAAACATTCGCAGACCACATCCAAGACAAATTCTACTCAGCTCCACGAAGGAATACTAACACAAGCACCAAACCAACCACCACCCCAAGAAAAACTTGGGACAAATTCAGCAACCCATCCACAGAGCAGCTCTCACACATCATCACCGCCCTCAACACAAGCACGGCCCCAACAGACCCATGTCTAGTTACATGGATGAAAACAACAAAGTCAAACTTCATCCACACCATACACAACATGGTGAAAAATTCTCTAACACAAGGTATCATGCTAGACCAGCTAAAACTCACCACAATAAGACCAATCCCAAAGAAATCAGCACTCGACAAAAACAATCCAGCAGCCTACAGACCCATCTCAAGCATCCCCCTACTGGCTAAGATTATTGAGAAAGTGGTACAAAATCAACTACAAGACCACATCAACAACCACGCACAACTCTACCACAACCAACACAGTTTCTGCCCCAACCATGGAGTTGAAACACTCCTGCTATACCTCTTTAACGACATACTACACCTCATAGACAACAGCAAGAACGGAATACTCATGATCTTCAATGACCTATCATCAGCGTTTGACACAGTCGACCATGGAACACTACTAGCAAGACTACAGAACATCGAACTACACGGAGCCACACTGAGATGGTTCCACTCTTACCTAATGGACAGACAGATATAGGTCAAGATTTGGCCCAACACATCCTGACCCATAAACGTCATGCAAGGCGTACCCCAAGGATCCACACTATCAGCTCTCTTATTCAACATCTACATCCAACCAATATGCAACATCATAAAAGAGCACGGGATAAAATACACAATCTATGCGGATGACATAATGATATACACACAAATCACCCTCGACAACCCAGACCACACCAAGATAACAGACTGTCTCACACATATGAACACCTGGTTTCAAGACAACAACATGACCATAAACTACAGCAATACCGAGGCGCTAATCATCACACGAAACTCCGACTTCATCCCCCCCCCCCCCCGCGACATCAAGATAGGCACCACAACCATACCCATACAATCAGAAGTGAAATACCTCGGAGTGACAATGGACAAAGAACTTAACCTTCAGTCCCACATCAGCAGAACCACCAAAAATGCATACCACAGGATGCAACTAGTACGACGCCTCAAGCCCCTCCTCACTCAGGAACACTTCCGCACAGTTTGTCAAGCACTAATAACCCCAATCCTAGACTTCTGCAACCCAATCTATCTAGGTCTAATGAAACAGACACTACGACCATTGCAACTGGCACAAAACACTGCAGCACACATAATTGCTGGCACCACAAGACAAGAATACATCACACCCACCCTAAAAGAGCTCCACTGGCTGCCTATCAGTGCCCGCATTAGATACAAGACAATCATAAACATTTTCAAAATCAAACATCAATCATCAACTTTCAGCCTACACCCGCTCATACAACCAGACAACAGCACAAGACCGAGAAGAAGAGGCACATCCAACCGTGTCAACACACCTAAAGATATCAACAGGGTACGCAAGGACACCGAAAAACGAGCCTTTTCAAAGGCGGCACCAACAATCTGGAACGCCCTCCCCGACGAACTGCGTTCAACATCAGACCTTAAGGAGTTCAGGAAACTACTGAAGACAACCCTCTTCATAGAACACTACGGTGACATTACTTAAACCATGCAACAGACACCTCAATTCCCCCCACATTTCACTATAATTGTAATTAAGTAAGTAACTGATACCCATAGCATTGTAAATAGCGCACGCTTAAATAGCACCACAAGAATCAACGTCCAGACACACTCGCATGCATACACTACTCACTGCATGTGCACACTATACACTGTATCTTATTGATTGTTTGCTGTTCAGACCACCTTGATTGCAGGATAAGGAGGTATAGAAATAAGTTTAAATAAATAAACTTGCTGCAGGGTGATACAAAACAAGCATGGAATGCTTTTTGCCTAATGTCAACAAACTTTCTCGGGAATGTTAGGGCAGAAAACTACAAGGAACTAGCAGAAGACATGCTGATGCAGTATCAGAAACTTGGCTGCAATATGTCTCTAAAGATCAATTTCCTTGATTTCCATCTCAATTTCTTTCCTGACAACTGTGGTATGGTTAGTGATGAACAGGGGGAACGTTTTCACCAGGATATCTCAACGATGGAGCAAAGATACCAGGGAAAATGGTCCACTACAGTTCTGGCTGACTACTGCTAGACACTCCCCAGAGAATCTCCCGAACAGCTGTACAAGAGACAGGCAAAAAAATCTAAGAAGTAGTCTATGACTTGGTTTTTTACAGGTATTAACCAAAGGCCTATTATATTTACTATTGACATGCATTTCGTGATGTAAACATTAATTCTTGTAGATTACAAAAAAAACTAGAGCCAGCTTTGCAATTTCACTATCATATTTGTGTTCGACATATAAAAACTGATAAGAAATGACTATTTTTATTTCAGTAACATGACTTTTGTAAACATTTGTTGACCAGTGACATCTGAGACTAGGAGCCTTCCTGCTGATGGTAGCAATTGGTAGCTCGAGTGGTAGTAATGCAGTGAGGTTCCTCAGATGTTACCTCAGGTGCACATAAGCTTGCTTTCTTCCCGCTGAGTTATTTTACTTCAATAAAGTTACCTCTGGAGGTACCTGTAGCTATGGGAAGCAGGGCATAATCATCAGAATTCAGAAGCTAAACTCGTCAATTTCAATAATTAAGCAATTGGAATAGTTTAAATAAATTCAGCTTATTTTTTTTAAAAGACGTGTGAAGCTGACATATTTAAATTTTAAAATTAGATGTAACCACTCTTCTAATATAAATACTAAAATTGTTCTCCAAGATAAGGAATGAAAGTTCTAGGCCTCAGATTTACCTTCAGTACTTTTCCCAGGTAACTTTTTAATATTAATTTTTCTAATATATTTTAGATGTAAATATGTGTAGTAACGCTTAGGACATGTTTACTAAAGTACTGTGTTTTCACTTACTGTGCACTATGTGCAAAGCCTCCACGTTAAATGCAGGGGTCCCAGCCACTGTATATAGCCCACTCTGTAAATAGCTCACACCAATCTAGCACACAACACAACACACACTCAATTTCCCCCCACTGCATGTATAACACACTCACTTGACCTGATTGTTTGCTGTGATACCACCTTGATTATTAAGATAAGGCGGTTTAGAAATACTGTTAAATAAATAAAATAAATAAATAAATAAATCTTTCCTGCATTTACCACACAGGGCAGACACTTACCACATAGGAGTCACATTCTCTGCCTTGGCAGGTAGAGCAGGAGCACCCACGTTACCTGTTGAGACAAAGTAGTTCCAGACACAATTGGCACACGGCAGCTGCAATCTGAACCTTACCCAGCACAGAGCCACCAATGCAGCACAAATCTCCCAGACCCAGTGCAGGCCCCCAACATGATCAGAGACCCCCTGATGACACAATTGCAACTCTACAAGCCCCTCCCCCCACATCAGCATCCCCATCCTCTGGACAGCAGTTCAAGCCATTACAAACCGTCTTTCCCTGACCCTATCCTCTGACAAAGGCCTATTTAGCAGCTTCAGACTCCAGCTCCCCATCAATGGCTTCCTTTGCAGTTCCAGACCCTTTCAAATGGGCATTTCCTGCCTGTTTTTCGTGCACGGTAGTAGTTACCACAGGGCTATACTAACACTTAGCACATGCTTAAAGGTGTGCTGTTAGCACAGTTTAATAAGCATATCTCTTAAATAAACGTTTCTTCAGCATCAGAGTTCTTCATATACATTAGCTCACTCTACACATTTCAATACGTTTCTCTGTACCTTAAGATACTTTCTACCTTTGGAAATTAATCACATTTTATTAACTAGTGCCTATGCTCTTTTAAACTTACATTCCACATGTGCTTTTATATAAACTACATCCATCTTTCTTCTTTCAGAATTCCTTCACAGCAAAATGTCTTTCAAATCAAGGACAAACAACAATATCAGATAAGTAATAACCTTTGCTATATTTTTGCTTCAGTGTTTTCTTTGAAAATTATAGATACTGGTGTGTTGGTGTGCACTTATCTAACAATCCCAAGGCTTAGCCTTGGTCCTTCTTGAGTGGTGCAGTTGTCCCCAATTCTCGGTATCTTTGCATCTTCGCGGCATATTTTGGAGCTCGTAGTTCTTCATTTACAGTGGCTTCCTACTGCCTCACTCTAAAAACCCTATCTAAAAAGCTACTTTTATTTTCTTTTTTTTTAGATTGTATTACTTTGAACCCAAGCAAGCTTCCAAAAAAATCCTGCATTGTCCTTAACTATACAAAATAAAAGAATAATCATTCTCTTTAACTGGAGTAGATCAAATGAGGGATGTGCAGCCCCTTAATTCACAGCTTTTGCTCAACTCATACACAAGATCGCTACTTAATAGCACTGGCCCAGATACATTCTGCCAATAATCAATAGTAGCTTTTATATATCTCAGGCCTAGGCTCTCCTTCTCTGGAGATTTCCACTCAGGGACTCTGCTTAAGGCCTCCACTTTAAGCAATTTGGTTCTGCTGCTTAAAGGCTTCTTTGCCCAACTTCAATTAGTAACATAAGCCATTATGTGCAGTGTCCTTCTTTTATTGTTACTGCACTTTGTTTTCTTTCCAAGGCTACCTCTCTGATTCACCACATTCACTTCTAAAGCAATTTCTAGAATGTGATCTGCTCATTAACTAATCTTACCAGTCTCTCTCACACAATCATATAAACTTTCTTCTTGTCTACTTTTACTACTTCTCTCCATCCCCAGCCTTCGAAGCCCTCTCATAGAGTTCTGTCCCTCACAGAAGCTCCAGATGATCTCCTCATGCTCCGCCTCCCCTTCCGGTGTTGTCATGGCATTGCCATAGCATTTCCATGTCTCCACCAATGGAAACTGTGGTGAATGCTTTTATTTGGTTTGCAATTTGGAGGAAATTTGAATTTCTTCTTTAATAATGACCAATTACTATCAATTAAAAATTGGTGGGGCTGATATTCAGAGCAATTAACCATGACCTCCGGGATTTTCAGCGGCACTCGGGGATATTAGTGTTACTGAATATCCTCGAGTGCTACCGCTCAATGCCCCGAAACTAGCCGTCTAGCATTGGGGCGTTCTGGGAATGGAAGTGGCATCTGGGGATAACTGGGAAGTGTCGATATTCAGCTGCTACCCAGTTATGCCTAAGCGGTGAATGTTAGGTACCTTCAAGGCTGGCCTAACTTTCACTTCAGAAGCTAGCTGGGCAGCAGATGAATAGAGCTCTTCACCACTATTCAGCTGACCCAGTATTCAGGGCCAGTGGCTGAATATGGCCCCGGCAATGAATATCTGAATTTAAAGTTGAGCGATGATGGCTAGCCATTTTACAAGGGCAAACCAATGCCGCTGAATATCCCTCCCCCCCCCCTGCTTTTTTAAAGTGATGTTTACCCAATCATGACTCCCTAATATCTTCCTATACCCTCTGGTGACTCCAATGGCTTCTCTGTCAGTCTTAACCCCTTAAATGTTTCTCAGTCTTTCTCTTTCTCCACTCTAGCCAACTCCCTCAGCCAGCTGTCATTTTGTCATTTATAATTTCACCACTACCCTCCTTAATCAGGGCACTGGCCCTTTAAATTTTGTCTGCCAGGCTCACTCTTTCCCTGTACACAACCCACCCTACACACTATTCTGCTTCTGTCTCCCAGCCCTCATCAGTAGGACTCCTTTCTGTTTTTTATTTTTCTCCCTTTTTGCATGTGGCCCTTTTAAATCCTCAGAAGCGATGGAGCCTCTGTCACTGAGCCACCTTTGGCCTGTAGTTTCACCCTTCCCATTTGGAAAGTCCTCGATGCTCACATAATTTGCAGCTGCGGTCTCTTTAAAATTTTTGTGGCTGAGATGCAATTCACAGTCATAGCTCCAGCAACCATGACAAAGCTGCAATTACAGCCCTCTCACCTAGACCGCACCACAGCAATGAACCATGGCTTTCCCTGCCTTTTTTAAAGCTATTTCTATCGCCCAAGCACTGTCTGTGCTCCTAGCCGCCTTGGCCTGCTCCAAATGAGCTGTGAACCACATCCTTCCTGTCCTGCCTCGCTCATGGTCTTACTACTGTTTCCAATTCAGGCCCCACAGTCACTTTTCTTGCTCCCTAACATGCAGGCCCTGTTCTCAGCTTATCACAGCCCCTGCTACTCTGGGCCTGAACTTTTTCATTTATTTTCTGTGATTCCAGGGCCACTGTAAGCCCTCCAACAACTTGGGCCCAAAATTGGCACACACATTTTCCTGCCCACCTTAGTTGTCTTTCTTCCTGTGGGACCCCAAAGAAACATGTACAGCCACTCTATAGGCAACTGTGACAGCTGACATGTGTATCAGCACACACACTGTCAACGGCCTCCATGTACACCTCTCTGCCACAAACCTGCCCAATCTCACCCCATTGTGTACAAAGTAGTTAGTGTGGGATTTTTTACCATGCCATCTGCTTTTAGTAGATCATAGTGGCTTACCATTTTGACTAAATGATAAAGTGGTATAAAAAAACCCTGTAAATAAATAAATACCACGCTAACAGTTAGTGTCTGCTAAATGTTTACTGTCCTATTTGATACAGAGCTCCTTTCTAATCTTTGTGTCTTAATTTTGTTTTAACTTTGTAAACCGCCTTGATTGTTGACAGAAAGGCAGTAAATCAAGAAATAATAAACCATAAACCATACTAACTGTTAACATACTTTAGTAAACATGCCCCTTAGTGTGTTCTATATTGATTTACTATGCACCAGCCAATGTTAAATCAATTTAATGCACACCAAAAATTCCCTATGAAAACAAATATGTCAAACTAATGCATAAAACACCCGCAAATCAGGAAGAATTTGAGAAGGGCCTTCCTATTCACATAAAAGGATTCTTGAAAAATTACCACAGGCATTCTGTATATAAAAGTATATGCAGTACAAATGAAGGTGCCTACTTTTAGGCAGCTTCTGTATAAGCAGATGGAGTTTGCCAAAATCACAAATTATGCATATTGTTTACAAAATGTGCCTGTAGAGTAGAGGGGTTATTCTGTGTCACGAATAGTGGGGATGGACAGCCCAATGGGACGTCCATCCCCGCTATTCATGCCTTCACCCGGCTGCGACTAACTTCCCTGCCGGTTGTGCGGGGAAGTTAGATGGGGGTGGGGAATGGGCAGCTCAGGGGTAGAGTCTGGGCGGTCGCCGGCCCTGGACATACAGGGCTGATTCTAATGTTGGCCCTGTATGTCCGGGGCCGGCGACATGTGTGGGGAAGTTATGTCACCCACGGGACGTGTCATTCTTTAAATGCCAGGGCGCGGATGGGGCAGGGGGGGCCGGAGGACATTCCCCACAACCCGACCCTGGCCGTAGGAGGCCAGATTGGGAGTCGGGCTGCGGGGGATTAGCTTTAATTTCTGGGGGCCAGCATCGTGGTTCTTCAATGGAACTGCGGTGCCATGGCAGCATGACACCATGGTGCCGTGGCTCCATTGAGGAGCCTTGACTGAGTTATCTGGAGACAGTCCTGCATGTGCGGGCCGGACTGAATTGCAGTCCCAGCCTGCACGTGCAGGACTGTTTGTAATTCTGATGAGAATCGTGATCCCCTCTGTAAGTCTGGACATACAGAGGGGATCGACATCCGGAACGGAATTGAGCCCTATGCACATATCTTATGCATGAACATTTTATGTCTGCTCCCAAGCAGGTGTAAACATCTACAGCATCAATCTAGGTGAAATTTCTGCCACTTTTTCCCTAGGGGTTCTTTTACTAAAGGGTGCTAAGGTGTTGCACCTAACCATGCCAATAGCTCCAAAACCATGGTGTGTTAGGGGCAATACCACGGTATTAATTGCCGGGGGGTGTTGACACCATTTCCCCAGCAGTTAACGTGGAGCCCTGTCCCCTAATGCATGCCCCATTAGTGTCAGTGCACTTAACTCCACCTATTGAGGTGCCATTAGGTGAACCCACAGCAATTCACATGAGATGCAGTTAGCATGTAGTGTGTACCTCATTGGTCCAATTCTAGGAGGCGAGGATGGGGGCGGAGAGTGGGAGGGATGTGCGCAGGACTGACCTCTGGACACTCTATGGCCCCTCAATATCACTCTATGGCACCTCAATACCTTTCATCTCTTATCTCTCCCTACATCCCCTCTCGAAATTTGCGCTCCGCTAACAAACTACTTCTATCAATGCCTTTCACCCGCACCGCAAACTCCCGACTGTGCTTCTTTTACCTTGCTGCACCTTACGCCTGGAACAGCCTACCTGCGTCTGTGCACCAGGCATCCTCCCTGGCCCTCTTCAAATCCAGGTTGAAGACCTACCTCTTCACCGTTGCATTCAGATCCTGACTCCTTCCTCATCTTACCCTAACCCCCGTCAACGTTTATGACCAAACTGTACCACACCGTACCTTGCGCAGAACTGACTAATCTCTGTACTGTTCTAATTCATGTACTGTTCTAACTAGATTGTAAGCTCCGATGAGCAAGACTCTGACGGGCAGGGACTGTCTCTTGCATGTTGGCTACCTCCTGTAGGTTAGCTGTGCAGCGCTGCATGCGTGGCGCTTTATAAGTGCTGAATAGTAGTAGTAGTTGTAGTAGTACAGGCCAATTTTGCTCACAGTTCTGTACGTCAGGTTTCACCAGGGGGATGCCCTGCTTAAACCACCTCTGAGGTGGAATAAGAGCGGGGTGCCCCCCCCCCAAATGTGGCCAGCAGCTTCCTCCAGAGCCTAGGAGCCCCCCCACATGGGACATGGAGGGTGAGTCCCTGCCGCCCATTCTGGGTCCCAACACCCATCGGGGTCAGGCAGTGGGAACTTGGGAATCCAGGGCTGTAGGCAGAGGGAGTCACAGGGAGGACATCCCCATGGCTGCAGGAGGGGCATGTCAGGCCATCCTCAGCCCAGATACTGACAGCCATGGGAATGTTTTGCTCCCATATTTATTTATTTAACTGTATTTATATCCCGCTTTTCACTGGGTCAAAGCGGTTTAACAGAAAAAGGGGGGGGGCAGTAATCAATACTTGGGTAGGGGCAGGGCCGGATTTAGCTAGAGTGAGGCCCTACGCCCAAAAAAATTGTGGCCCCCCCCATGTCCCCGTGCAGTCCTGGGCCCCCCCTGTGCAGTCCTGGGCCCCCCCGTGTCCCCCCCCCGTGCCTCCGTGCAGTCCTGGGCCCGCCCCCGTGCAGTCCTGGGCCCCCCCCCGTGCCCCCGTGCAGTCCTGGCCCGCCCCGTGCAGTCCTGGGCCCCCCCATGCAGTCCTGGCACCCCGGACAGCATCGCGGCTGTCTGAGGGGCTTCAGAGGGAGCCGGGGAAGCCCACGCGAGGCCCCGGCTCCCTCTGTACAGCCGCCAGCGTGAAGAGCCTTTTCCTTCACGCTGGCGGCTGTTTCTGTGAAGCCGGGAATGCTGGGAAAGGTTAAAGGGCAACCTTTAACCTTTCCCAGCATTCGCGGCTTCACAGAAACAGCCACCAGCGTGAAGGAAAAGGCTCTTCACGCTGGCGGCTGTACAGAGGGAGCCGGGGCCTCGCGCGGGCTTCCCCGGCTCCCTCTAAAGCCCTCCGGTGGGCCCAGGGGCGGCCCAAGGGGGGTGCGGGGCCATGTGCGGAGACTCGGTGCGGGGCCTCATTTGCATAAGGTGTCTCATTTGCATAAATATTTGCATAATGTTACCATACACCAGAGCTACTCAATTCCAGTCCTGGTGGTCCACAATCCTGCAGGTTTTCGGGATATCCCTAATAAATATGCATGAGATATATATGCATTGGAGGTATCCTGCCAACCTGACTGGTTTGTGGCCCTCCAGGGCTGGATTTGGAGACCCCTGCTTTACATCTCTGTCATTTAAGATTGTGAGTGAACAAGGTACAGATATCCTAGACATCAAAAGGGTAGATAGAATGTGTCACATTCCTCCTCGATTCTCACCACCACCAAAAAGTTGTCTAATAGATAATATTTTGGTGGTGGTGAGAAGCGAGGAGGAATGTGACAAATGCTATCTAACTTTTTTGATGTCTTGGACATCTGCACCTTGCCCACTCACAATCGTAAATGACAGAGATGTAAGGCAGGCGTCTCCAAATCCAGCCCTGGAGGGCCACAAACCAGACAGGTTGGCAGGATATCTCCAATGCATATATATCTCATGCATATTTATTAGGGATATCCTGAAAACCTGCAGGATTGTGGACCACCAGGACTGGAATTGAGTAGCTCTGCCATACACTAACTTTTAGTAAACATGCCTCTTAATGAGTATATGGATAAAGAAAGACTAAAAGGTTTCTACATTACTATAATCCAGTACCAACCGCCAGGCACATTAGGAACTACTACAAACACTGCCCATTTAGAACCCATAGCAAACCCGCCATATCCTAACAGCACTACCAGGACTCACAAAGCACCATACCCTAACTATCAAAAGGCAACACTGCAAATATTAAACCAATACATTTCAGAGAACAACAATACATGACCTACTGGGGAAAGAACAAGTGGCAATGTCAAATAGGAATTATATAAACAGAATACCTCAGCTCAGTTACACATGCACAACATAGACCATCACCAAACAAGGAATCACAATTTAGAAACAGGAAGACAATAATTAAACAGGGAACCCCAAAAGCCAAACATGGAATATACAACAACACTGTAGAAATAAAACTATAAATTAATTTCCTCTTGTACTAAACAAAGCGCAAAAATTAATGATGCACATTTCCCAGAGCTGACATATTCCAGTTAATAAATTCAAAATAAAGAGATATTTTTCTACCTTTTGTGCATTTTTTTTCAGTTGCAATTGTTCCAGCCACTTTCTTCTGGTTTCTTCGTGTCTTCTGCTAACTCTCCATCTGCTGTCCATTTGTCCTTTCTTCTGTCTTCTTGTTTTTTTTTTTCCATTCTCTCTCTACATCTGCTTTAACATACTAATCTTTCTCCTTTTGCTCTTTCCTCATTCCTATTTCATCTACTCAAAATTTACCCCTCCATCCTCAATCCCCACTTACTCTCCCAATACCCGGCCAATTGTAGATTTTTTTATCCCTCCCACACAAAATATTTTTCCCCTCTCCATTTTACTCTCCCAGCCCCATCCCATTCTAATCCTCCCCCAACACCAGCTCCCTTCTAGTTCCAGCCTCACTCAGCATCCATTCCCTTCTAGTCCCTGCATCAGCCCATTTCCAGTCCTAGCCTCCCATTAGCCCATTTCCAGTCCTAGCCCCCCCCCATCAACCCAATACCAGTCCTAGCCCCCCCATCAACCCACTTCCAGTCCTAACCCCCCATCACCCCATTTTCAGTTTAAGCCCCCCCTATAACCCATTACCAGTCCTAACCCCCCATCAGCCCACTTCCAGTCCTAACCCCCATCAACCCATTTCCAGTCAGCCCCCCATAGCCCATTGCCAGTCCTAACCCCCCCCATCAGCCCACAGTCCATTACCAGTCCTAACCCCATCAGCCCACCTCAAGTCCTAACCCCTCCCCATCAGCCCATTTCCTGTCCTAGCCCCCCCCCATAGTACATTATCAGTCCTAACCCCCCATAGCCCATTACCAGACAGCCCCCATCAGCCAACAGCCCATTACCAGTCGTAACCCCCCCATAGCCCATTGCCAGTCCTAAGCCCCCCATAAGCCCTAAGTCATTTACCAGTAATAACCCCATCAGCCCACCTCAAGTCCTAACCCCTTCCCATCAGCCCATTTCCTGTCCTAGCCCCCCATAGCCCATTGCCAGTCCTAACCCCCCCATCAGCCCACAGCCCATTACCAGTCCTAACTCCATCAGCCCACCTCCAGTCTTAATCCCCCAGCCCATTTCCAGTCCTAGCAACCCCCCCAACCCATTACCAGTCCTGGCCCCCCATAGCCCACTCCCAGTCCTAATCCCACCAGCCCATTTCCAGTCCTAATCCCCATCACCCAATTTTTAGTTTAAGCCCCCCCCCCCCATAGCCCATTACCAGTCCTAAGCCCCCATCAACCCACTTACAGTCCTAATCCCATCAGCCCATATAGACTTAGCTCCCCCATAGCCCATAGCCCACCCCATAGCCCATCACCACTCCTTACCCCCCCATAGCCCATTTCCAGTCCTATCCCCCCAACAGCCCACAGCCATTACCACTCCCAAACCCCCCCCCCAGCCCATCACCAATCCTAACCCCCCCAGCAGCCCACAGCCATTACCACTCCTAACCCCCCCAGCCCATCACCCCTCCTTACCCCCCCAACAGCCCACAGCCATTACCACTCCTACCCCCCCCAGCCCATCACCAGTTCTAACTCCCCCAACAGCCCACAGCCATTACCACTCCTAACCCCCCCAGCCCATCACCAGTCCTAACCCCTCCAGCCCACCCCAGCCCAGCGAATTTTTTTTTACAAAACAAGCTGTCGCTGCCTCTGCCGGGGCCGGGGCCGCCGCGGCAGATTCGAGTGTGCCGCGGGGCCCCCCCTGCCCAGCAGAGCCTGCCCTCCCCGGTATCACCTCTCTCAGCTGCCTCCCTCCAGTCACACGCGCCGGCTTTCAGAGCGCGAGGGAAGAGTTTTTCCCTCGCTGCTCTGTTTAAGCCCGAGGGGCTGATGGGACTTCCCATCAGCCCCCGCGGGCTTAACAGAGCAGCGAGGGAAAAACTCACCTCGCGCTCTGAAAGCCGGCGCGTGTGACTGGAGGGAGGCAGCTGAGAGAGGTGATACCGGGGAGGGCAGGCTCTGCTGGGCAGGGGGGGCGCCGCGGCACACTCGATTCTGCCGCGGCGGCCCCGGCCCCGGCAGAGGCAGCGACAGCTTTTTTTTTTTTTTTAATTTTAATGATGGATCAGAATGGTTTTTGCGCGGGGCCCCCTGAAACGCGGGGCCCTGTGCAAAAAACATTCCCGGTGGGCCCTTGCCAGCTGTGGGCCCTACGCCACGGCGTACGTGGCGTATAGGCAAATCCGGCCCTGGGTAGGGGGCTGTCACCGGGAGGCCAACATTAATGATCTAAATAGATATTAAGGATGTAAACAATGGACATTAGTCTCTTAGGGGGGAGATCTGTGGGTATGTTAAAGGGTCAGGAAGGGAGTCAGTGGTGGATGTTTGTTTCTGGTCCAAGGTATTCTTGGAACAGGGTGGTTTTTAGTTGTTTTCTGAATGTTGAAGGATCTCCGTTGTTTCTGATTTGGCTTAGTAGGGAGTTCCAAAGGAATGGCGCGCATAGTTCGAAGGCTCTGTTGCAGGTCCGTTGATTGTATTTAGTTCGTTCATGGGGGATGGTGAGGGTGTTGCTGGTGGTTTGTCTGGTTATTCTTTTGTGGGTGGGTTGGGGCAGTAAAGTTCAGAGCTGGGAGGTCTGCTTTTGATAGAGGGCTTTGTGAATAAGTAGGGCTGATTTGTATTTGATTCTTGTTTTGAGAGGGAGTATGTGCAGTTCTCTCAGGACTGGGGTGATATGATCTTGTTTTTTTGCTTTCTGGATAATTCTTCCTGTGGTATTTAAGGCAGTTCATAGTGGGTTGGTGAGGGTGGCAGGTAGTCCGTGATAGATTATGTTGCAGTAGTCCAGGTGGGGGAGCGTCATAGCTTGCATGACTGTCCTGAAGTCTTGTGGATCGAGGAGAGGCCTGAGGCGTTGTACTGTTTTTGCTTTGTGGAATATTATTCCGGTGGTCTTTTTGATCTGTTGCTTGAGTGTGAGCGCTTGGTCTATGATGATTCCTAAGTATGTTATGTGTGGTTGTATTTGTATTTGTGTGGTTCCTAAGTTGAGGTGTGGTGGTGGTGTGAAGTTTGGATCCTTGGTTACTATGATGGCTTCTGCTTTTTTAGGTTGATGGATAGGTTGTTCTTTTGTAGCCAGCTGGAGACTTCTATGAAGCAGTCTGTTAGTTGATTGTTGGTCGGGTTGGTGGTTGTGATCGGTTCATAGAGCATTATGTCATCTGCGTAGATGTGGTAGTTGATGTTATGGTCGCGTATGATTGAGCAGAGTGGTTGCAGGTAGATGTTAAAGAGCATGGCGGATAGTGTGGATCCTTGGGGTACTCCTTGGTGTTGCTGAAAGGGGGGGGGGAGGTTGCTATGCTTGTGCGGATCAATTGTTGTCTATTGGTTAGGAAGGAGCGGAACCACTGAAGTACGATGTTTTTTATGCCGATTTCTTGGAATCTGTGTAGGAGGATGTTGTGGGAGATGGTGTCAAAGGCTGCGGATATGCGGATATTTAAGAATCGGATCCAAATCAGCCCGTCCTGCATAGGGCCATACGAAATCAGGCTCCATGCTAACAGCCCAGAGCTCACTATGCTCACTCTCCACCCCTAACCCACCCATTCATGTCCCTAATGTGGTATGTATCATAGCCCCGCTCTAGCTGGCAATGCATGCCCAAGGGGTGCTTTTAACATGCGCCAGTTCCACTTTGTCAGCTAGCGCCCTTTAGTAAAATATCCCCATAGATACCTATGGTGGTCATTCTGACCTGCGTTTAGTGCAAATATACATCTGTGGCAGATGTTTGTGCCCTGCTAAATGTCTGGCCGTATTCTGGTCAATGAGCTCCCTGCACATACTGCAGAGATATGCAGGGAGCTCTGTACCCGGGCAGGAGGGAATGGGTCAAGGGAGGAGCGAGGATGGGCCAGAGGAATGCCCTGACCATGGACATACAGGGTCTATTCCAGTGATGGCCCTGTACTTCTGGGCCTGGGCAGATGGACGAGGGACTTATTCCACCACGGATTTTGAATAGATCCCCTAGATGTGGGAGGACAGTGCGGTGGGGCAGGCACTGGCATGGTGAGTGAGGCAGGGGGTCCCCACAGCCCGATTCTGGCCATGACAGACCCTATTGGGGGTCGGACTGCAGGGAAAGAAGCAACCAGGTGACGTGTGGCCAATCGGGGCTCCGGCATGGAGCTTCAGTGCCATGGCAACGGGATGCCATGGCACCACGGCTCCATGAGGAAATCAGGCTGAGCTAGTTGGGCAGAGCTCTGGACATCCAGGGTGCCTGAATCAGGGCACATCCTGGATATCCAGGCTCTATGTTGCGATTTTGCTCCCACAGGGCCATCTAGCCCCCGTGGGAACAGAATCGAGTGCATCTCCAGGCCATTAAGATTTCTGGATGTCTGGATGGCCCGGATATGCACCTACAGAATTGGCCTCCATGTGTCTTTTTTTAAATAGACTTTAAATAAACTTTTACGTGGCTTTCACGCATAGGTGGCCTGTTGTAAAATTACCATCCACATATCATTTTAAATGTTAGTGCACACCTATTCAGAAACATCTTGCAGCATTAGGTGAGATATTTCTTTTTCAAATTTTAGGTGTTATGTGACACTAGCAGTAGAGTGGCAAGGTCTAACCCAGAGTTGAATACTATTTGGCTGATGTCATCCTTATCTCACTTGTTAATCAGTTTGATAACGGGTATACTCATTATATTACTGACACTCCAAAAGTTGTATGAGATAAAGGGAAGAGGGATTCCTACTTGAAGAGTGAAAGCAAACAGTGGCAGAATATTAGAGCTTGACTGTGGAAACTTTTGGGCCCAACAGCCAAATTGGGGGCCCATTCCAGGTTGGAAACCCATAGAGTTTGAAGGTATTTGCTCCCAGAGATCAGAGTAATACAGCAGGGCCCTCCTCTTCAAAGTCTAATTGGTATGTGAATTGAGCTTCTCCTGGGGGTCTAATGGACATGACATCCAGCCAATGATATTGCTTTCAGGCAGATGTGACATGCTTTCACCATTGCATGCTGGAACAGACTCACTACTGTAAGCCAAATTTTTACTCACCTCTGCATTCTGTGTATTTCTAGGTTTTCAATAGTTTATTCATATAGCAGTTAGTGCAATGTATGTTTATTTGAAACAACATGGGAAGCATAGACAACATTTGCTTTAGCATGTCATATCATGATGTGGCAGATCATGCTATCAAAAACCTGATATCCTACATTATTTCCCCACTGTTCTCACAGCCTATCCTCAGGCCAGTGAGGCTTGGGATGGAAAGGAGGAAACATGAAGGAGAATCTATAATGTCTCCATGGCAAAAATGCACAGGAGGAGAACCTCTTTCGATTGAAAGCAAGCTCTGCTAAGAGGGGAAATAGGATGAAGGTGAAAGGGAATAGACTCAGGAATAATATGCATAAATATTTCTTTATGGAAAGAGCGGTAGATGCATGGAATAGTCTCCCAGTGGAGGTGGTAGAGATGAGCACAGTATCTGAATTCAAAAAAGCATGGGACAAACACAGAGGATCTCAAAAGGAAAAAAAAGGGACTATTGTATTAGTTGATATGGAAGGGCAGACTAGATAGGCCATGTGGTCTTTTTCTGCCATCATGTTTCTATCTATGTTTTGCCTGTCCAGGTAGCCCATTCTTAACTGTGTCTTGTATGGCTGATGCCCTTTATCCATGTAGGTTGAATGACGCAAAGCCTGATTGTGTCTGAGTTCTGTGTGAAACCCACTTTTGGATCTGTTGCCCTGTTAATCTCTGCTCACCTGCTCCAGAGGCTTACTCCACAGAGTGTCCATTACTATGTCCATGTGGCCAAGATGGCCAAGCTATGTCTGAAGATACCATCAGAGACAAATACTAAGCATAAGTCAGACCCTGGGAGTCCAATTAGTGATCTGGATTGACCTGATAAATGTCTCTGATAGTATAAAGACATGGGGATGCAAAGAAATGCAGCCATATGAAGATGTCA
Organism: Ichthyophis bannanicus; assembly: GCA_033557465.1. NCBI lineage: Eukaryota > Metazoa > Chordata > Amphibia > Gymnophiona > Ichthyophiidae > Ichthyophis > Ichthyophis bannanicus. Next base: position 27,253,474 of record CM066035.1, read on the forward strand.
AATGAACAGTCTGTGGAGTAGAGCTTAGGAACAGGAGGAAGGCTTGATAACAAGGAGCAGAGCACCACAGAGTGCAAGAACAAGCAAGGTTTAGCCCAACCAATATCCAGGAACAAAAATCATAAGAAATTCAGGACACAGACAAGTGCAGACTGGCCAGACCCAGAATGCTAGGAGACTGACTAGCTCATCTATGAGGACAACTGCCATCTAACCCAATAGTACCAAGTTAAAGACCCAGCTATGGCACCCACCTACAAAGGTGGAAACACAATGGAATGTTGTGTATTGGAAGGTGCCTGCCATGGTATACGTCTAGGTAGCAGACATAGCCATCTTTTAATGGAAGTAATCACCCTGAAACGACTCTATAACACCAGAATTAATCAAAAAGAAAAATACCCACTAACCCCACAGGAAACTACACATGATGAAATGTTTTCCCCCAGCGATTAATTGACAATGCTTTTGAGACACTGGAATGCAATGGCTGCAAGTTTGACCTGGTGCCCTTGAACACCGGCGCCCCCCTGCTGCACTTACCCAGCTTACCAGATAGTGCCGGCCCTGACAGTGTATACCCCTCACATGTGTGATGTTCCGCAAGGGCCTGTGCACCACATCCATGTCCCTTAAGAACATAAGAACATGAGATATGCCATACCAAGGTCCATCAAGCCCAGTATCCTGTTTCCAACAGTGGCCAATCTAGGTCATACGTACCTAGCAATTTCCCCAAAATACACAGGTTCCACAATGCTTGTATTGGGTCAAGCAGTGATATCCTGGGTCCCTTTTTAATAATGGTTTATGGACCTTTCCTCCAGGAACTTGTCCAAACCTTTTTTAAACCCAGCTACACTAACAGTTTTTACTACATCATCTGGTAACAAATTCCAGAGTTTGATTACACGTTGCGTGAAAAAATATTTTCTCTTATTAGTCTAAAATAGTTTACCCTGAAGCTTCATTGCATGTCCCCTAGTCTTTGTATATTCTGATAACATAAACAATCAATCTACGTTTACCCGTTCCACTCCATTCATTAATTTCTAGACTTCTATCATATCTCCCCTCAGCCGTCTCTTTTCCAGGTTAAAGAGCCCTAACCTTTTTAGCCTTTCTTCATAGGGGTATCCTTCCATCCCCTTTACCATTTTGGTGTCTCTCCTCTGAACCTTTTCTAATAACGTTATATCCTTTTTAAGATACGGCGACCAGAATTGCACACAATGTTCAAGGTGCGGTCGCACCATGGAACGATACAGAGGCATTATAATACCCTTTGTTTTATTTTCCATTCGTTTCCTTATGATACCTAGCATTCTATTTGCTCTCTTGGCCGCCGCTGCACACTCGGCGGAGGGTTTTAACATGTTATCCAGAATGATGCCTAAATCTTTTTCCTGGGTGGTAGTTCCTCATGTGGAACCTTGCATCGTGTAACCATAGTTTGGGTTGTTCTTTCCTAGGTGCATAACTGTGCACTTGTCCACATTAAATTTCATCTGCCATTTTGATGCCCAGTCTTCCAATTTATCAAGATCCTCTTGCAGGGGGCGGAGCCTGATGTCCAGCGGGTAAGACGCTTCGCGCTGAAGCTCCCGAGAGGCCTACTTAGAATCCTGACTTAATACCTATACAAACTTACTATTTCGCTCCGGGCTGACCGGGGTACCTCGGGGGGGATGGCGGCCCATAAACCAGCGCGCTTGGACTTCGGGTCTCCTTCTTCTTCTCACGGAAAATGCTCCAAAACAGAGATGTCCTCCCCACAGAAGATGGCTCCATTTCGGGAAAACCCCGAAATGCACCTGGAGATTTTAGAGGAAATACGCGGCGTGAAGGAATTGGTGCAGTCCAATGGAGAAGCGCTTAGAGCCATGCGAGAAGACTTTGGAGTGCTCCAGGACCGACTTGAAAGTCTCTCATTACGGCAGGACAATATGGCGGGGGTCCTCGACTCGCACGCGGTGCGCTTGGGCACACTAGACAAGGCTGAGCGCCAGATACAGAATCTTCAAAAGGAGTTAGAAGATAGCAATAATCGAGCCCGTCGCAACAATGTGAGGCTCATTGGAATACCGGAGGGGGTGGAAGCGGGAGATATGAGAGAATTCCTGCTCAAAACTCTTCCCTCCTTGCTGAAGATCACCTTTCATAAAGAACTGGAAATCGATCGTGCACACCGTGTTCCTACCCACATGGCGCTCAAACCGAACGACCCCCCGGCCTATTATCTTTCGCTTGCTACGATATCAACAAGTGGAACAAATTTTAAATGCTGCCCGGGCGAACCATCATTTGGAATTTGAAGGTCACAAAGTCTCCTTCTTCCCTGATTTGGCAAAGCCTACCGTTGACCGACGGAAGAAACTCCTTGCTTTTCGCCCTCGACTTCAACAGCTACAGGCTCGCTTTGGCCTGTTGTATCCCGCGAAGCTCCGAGTGACTCTCCACAACCAAACCAGGACATTCGAAGATCCTGATCTACTATCAACATTTTTAGACTCCAAAGAAGCAGAGCAGATGCGCTAATCCAACGACTTGGACTTTTATTTGCCGGCTCTGTCCGCCATTTTGAAGGGCCCGATGCGGCGGTCATAGTCAAGCACAGAGACTACCTGGACTTTCTTTCTTTCTTTCTCTGACTTTTGTTTTTTGGTCTCCTATCCCTCCATGATGTGTGCCTCGGTCGGATTCGGAGCACGCACAGTCCTACAGGTTATGTGTTTTTTTCAATTTCGGCCTTCTCTGGGGCTTCTCCCCGCAGACACATGGTCGCCAGTAATTTTTGGGGTTCTGCTTCTTCTCTACCGCGCTGCGGTTTTTCTTTTTTAATGTGGGGCGCTTCATTGTATTATCTAAGCTTATTTTCTTTTATGCCATATGTACAGCCAGATACAGTCAATATGAGGGACATTGTGAAATTATGTGCGCTATCATGCTCAGAATTTTTAACTTGTCTGAATGGCCTTATGTAAAATCTTATCACTCAATGTAAAGGGCATTAATAGTCCAATCAAAAGAAAGAAAATCCTTAGCTATCTTAGCCATGAGCATGCTGATTTAGCGTTTCTTCAGGAAACGCACTTAAACTCTGCTGAAACACTGAAACTCAATGTTAAGCCTTACATGGTGGCTGCCTATTCTCCCGCCGTTTCCAAACGGTGCGGGGTAGCCATTCTGGTTAAGAAATCTTTGCAAGCTACTGTAATTGATACTAGCGCTGACAAGGAGGGTAGATGGGCCCGAGTACATCTTAAGGTTGGAGATAGTGAATTTACATGTATTTGCATTTATGCCCCGAATGTGGACAACCCTGCTTACTATGCAAGTATTGCGCAGTTGGCACAGGCCTCTGCCAATACTCCATTAATACTTGGTGGTGATTTTAATCAAGTGTTAGACCCTCTGATAGATAGACAGCCGCCTAGAACGAGTAGTCCACCCAAGAGTCTTGCTACCCTTACAGCTCTGATGCAAGATCTTGCGCTGGTAGATATATGGAGGCTGCTTCACCCCTCCGACTTAGAGTTCACTTTCTTTTCTGCCCCCCATCACTCCCAATCTAGAATAGATTTCTTTCTCATTTCCAAAGCACTGATTTCTCAAGTAGACACGACTAGGACTCATCCTCTCCATATTTCAGATCATGCTGCCATATCTTTATCATTACATGTCACTGCGCGGGACGATTCTCCCCGAGCTTGGTTTTTTGATAGATCCCTACTGGGTCAAAAAGATTTTCAGGTTGATATAAAGGCCGCTATCCAAGATTATTTTCATTTTAACTCACCCCATGACACAGCGAGCTGGGCTTGGTGGGAGGGTTTCAAAGCATCTATCCGCGCAACTATAACTAGCTATCAAATTCGGCAGGGGAAACAAAGAAAGCAGCATTTACTGATTCTAGAGCAGCAGATACAAGCTGGGGAGCGTCTCCTCACGTCCCGTACTGACCCATGTATTTTACTCCGTTTACAACGCTTGCGTTTTCAATACAATCAGCTTTTGTACACTGCTGCTGTTAAAAATATTGAATCACAACAAGGGCTATATTATCGGGAAAATAATCGTGCTGGCAAATTATTAGCAAATGCCCTAAAAGGTCAAAAAGAAGCCAAGCGTGTTACCGCCCTCCGTAATCCGTCGGGGGGGGGCTTGGTCACTAAAGATACCGAAATCTTAGAACTCTTTCGTGATTTTTATACTCGGCTTTATCAATCTGAATGTGATTTTGAGCCAGATGTATTTGAACGCTTACTTTCAGGGGTACAAAGACCGACCCTATCTGACGAAGATAGAGTGGCCTTGGACACACCATTTTACTATCTCAGAAATTCATTCTGCTATCAAGAAATGTGCCTCAGGTCGAGCCGCAGGCCCAGACGGTCTCCCTGCTGAATTCTACAAAACCTTTCACGCTGACTTAGCTCCAGTTTTGAAACTTTATTTTTCTGCTCTGGCCGAGGAGGGTTCTCCTTCTGGGTCCTTTTCAATGGCAAATGTAGTAGTTTTTGAGAAAGAGGGGAGAGACCCGCAACTAACAGCTAATTATCGTCCAATTTCCCTCCTAAACGCGGACTATAAAATATTTGCCACCATTCTCTCTACCCGGCTCTCTGATCGGATGCCTACCTTAATACACCCAGATCAATGCGGTTTCATTCCTGGTAGATCAACTGCTGACAATGCTCGGACTCTATGCCATGTACTGACTACCGCAGTTAATCTTGATCGCCCATTTGTTGGCCTCTCACTTGATGCTGAGAAGGCCTTTGATCGCTTAGAGTGGCCCTTTCTATTTGCAGTCCTCCGCTGGTACGGATTCGGGGAAGGTTTTCTCCGTTGTCTTCGCACCATGTACGCACAGCCTACAGCCAGTATATGTGCCAATGCTTTAAAGTCTCAGCCTTTTCCCCTTCAACGCGGCACTCGCCAGGGATGCCCACTGTCTCCACTTCTCTTCGATCTTGCACTCGAACCCTTGGCTTTACTAATCCGGCAATCGGAGGAGATTCATGGAGTCCCCTTCACCCATAGGGAAATCAAAATTTCAGCGTATGCTGATGACCTTATGCTTTTTGTCTCTATAGACTCAGTACCGGCTGTCCTAGAGCAAATTGGTAAATACTCACAACTGTCCGGTTATAAGATAAATTGGACCAAGTCGGTAGCCTTTCCACTAAATCCTTTGCTTCATCAGGCAGATATGCAACCCTTCCCCTTTTTATGGCAACCTCGCATGGTCAAATACCTTGGGGTTCACTATTGTTCTCCTTTGGAAGACACTATCTCCTTCAATGCCAAAGACTTAACCTCTAAAGTCCGGGCGCTTACTCACCGCTGGACTCCTTTCACACTTACCTGGTGGGGTCGATTAGAAACCATAAAAATGATGATTGTTCCGAAAGTGAATTATATCTTAGAAATGTTGCCCTGTCTCTTACCTCGACGTATATATAAAGATATAGAGGGCCTTCTGACTAGATACTTGTGGCAAAACAAGACACCTAGGATAGCGAAACACAAGCTGCAAGCAGATAAGGAAAATGGGGGTGTCAGATTCCCTGATTTCCTGAAGTATCATCAATCTTTTCTTCTCAAACAAGGCGCTCGTTGGCTGGAAGATCCAGTACCGAGTAGACCTGTGTGGCTAGACATAGAAGAGGACCTTTGCAAACCGATTCCTCTTACTTTTCTTCCTGGTATGACTCTCCCATCAGACTCCCACTTTCCACCAATGCTTTTAGACACCTTAGGTGCCTTTAATAATCTTATGCAATCTTTAGACTCCCGACTCTGTCCGTTAGACAAGCTCCCACTTTGGTACAATACTCGATTTCGAATACAAAATAAGCCGATGGCGTGGAGCCCCTGGTACACTAGGGGCATTTGGATTCCTAGTCAGTTGTTCCATGAAGGTCGCTGGAAAACTTTTAGTGAATTGCAAATTGAATTTGGTCTCCCAGCGAAACACTACTTTCAGTTGGTGCAACTTCAGCATTGCCTTCGGAGTGCTAAGGTGCTCCCGCCATCGGCCTCCCCTACACAAGGTTGGTTGGAGACTATCCGATCTATCGGTAGTTCACCGGGTGTAGCATCCAATTTTTACAAAACCTTATGTAATGCTATAACTAGAGATACCCCTATAGCGCAGAAAGCATGGGAGAGAGAATTGCATGTGACTTTGACCCCGGAGCAATGGAGCCTTGTCTGGAGTAGAGTGACACGGGTCTCCCGATCCGCCTCACTCACTCAGACACTCTTCTTTCTAGCCCACCGGTGTTTTTTAACTCCTGACAGATTAGCCAAATGGAACACTACTCAGGGCAATAGTTGTTGGACATGTCATGCGGCCATTGGTTCACTACCTCATGTTATGTATGAATGTCCCGCACTACAGTATTACTGGCGTCGGGTCTGGGGTCGTATCCAGTCTATTTTGCACTTTCAAGAGCCCCTTTCTTGGAGGATAGTGGGACTTCGCTCAGCTGCGGGGATCCCCTCTCTTCCAAAAACGGCTTACTTCCTTTTGGACTTTATGCTTGGCATTGCTATTTCCCTAATTACGAAATACTGGAAAAATAGCTCCCATCTGAGCCCCAATGAATGGTGGAATCATGTCTGTCTCTACAGTAAATATGAACAAATACCTCGTATGTTTGCTTCCCCCATTCAGACTCCTCATCATCGGTCTAAATGGAAGATGCTCAATGACTATGTACATTCTGCTCAATGCTCTCATCTGACTGTCTAAATTTGTATATTTCTTTGTCCCATGATTATTCTGTATCGCAGATACTCTTTTGATTGTTTTGATGTATAATCACTGTTGTTTGGAAGCGCTCACATGCTGACATAATCAGCTAGAGAAGAAGCGTGGGGATGGGGGGTAATTGGGTTTACTTTTCTTTATTGTATATTTGTTTTGTCTCCTTTGGTGTGTTGTTTCTTTTGTTTGTTGCAAAATGAAAATAAAAGTTTAAAAAAAAAAAAAAAAAAAAAAGATCCTCTTGCAAATTTCCACAATCCTCATGGATTTTATCAACTTTAAATAGTTTTGTGTCATCTGCAAATTTGATAACCTCACTCATTATTCCCTTTTCCAGGTCATTTATGAATATGTCAAAAAGCAGCGGACCCAGCACAGATCCCTGGGGTACACCTCTATTCACCTTTCTCCATTGGGAAAACTGGCCATTTAGCCCAACCCTTGGCTGCCTTGGAAGCAGCTGAGGTAGCACTACATCTACACTGGAAAAGTGTAACTTACCTGCACATCTCCAATACCTGTTTCTAAATTGGCTTCCTCACACATGTATATGCCAGGACCACTTCAGACACACACACACACACACACACACACATGTAAACTAGGGCATGTGGGTGCTGCCCCATGGATATAATGACAAGATAGACATGCATGGCCCCATTTTACAAATGCTGAAAACACTGCTATTGCAGACTTTGCCATGCCTCGAAAGCAGAGACTGCTCACTAGGAAAAACAACTTCTGCCATGGAGGTGTTGAAACATCAGAGAGTGTTCCTGGCCATGATGGGGTGCCTACCAGAAACAGAGGCTCTGGCTGGCCATATGACAGAAGCTAAATTCAATCTACCACTACAATCATTAACCGGAGGACCCAAAGCATAAATGGAGAGGGTTGAAGAGGAAGATCAGGTCCAAGGCCCAGGGTTTGCCATAGATCCTCACTGTTCTGGAGCAGCAAATGCTCCTCATCATGGATGAGGAGATGGTGAGTAGGAGACCTGAATAGATTGAGGGCCTCCCAGGAACACAGTGATTATATGCCTCATACCCTCTAACACCTCCTCTCCCCCTGCCTGTATGCTTTGCCACCTCATGTTGCCATCTTTCCTCCACCTACATGTACTAGTTGGGGTTGGAAACATGTATCCCCTAGACCCAACTGGCCCACTCATTTATAGCATATCCTGCCCAAGGTGCATACAGCGGGCGCAACCTGGGTCCCAATCACCAAATATCTCTGATAGCCATGCAACCTCCCATAACCTAAGTTTGTACCTGAGATAATGAAGGGTTAAATGACTTGCCCAAGATCACCAGTGGGATTCAAACACTGGCTTCCCTGTTTCTTGCCTGCTGCTCTAACCATTAGGCTACTCCTTCAATTTAGTTTGAATTATTTTAATTATGCACTTACATTCCACTTAACCCAATAAGCTCAAGGCAGATTACAAACAAGTATAAAAATATCCATCAAATAAAAAACATCATCATAAAACATTCAGTACATACAATCATCTTAATAAAACATCGGGCTCATCGAACTAACATTGAACATGATCAAAATATTTACAAAATAACCAAGGTGGCCATATTCAATGGGATTTATGCAGTTTGCAGACCTGTGACTCCCAAAAGCAGCATCTAGTGACTCCCACTACTGGCACTCTGTGATGTCCAAGACCAATACTCACAGCACTGCACATACACCTTCTTTCACTCCCACACACACCAACATTTCCAGGCACTCACGCTCATACATACACAGACAGGCAGCAGAGAACCACACAGAGACACAGAGGCTGGGGGTAACAACAAGGCATAAACAGACAGGCAGCAGGGAGCTACAAAGAGACTGCAAGGCACAGGAGACCTGGACAAGGGGAACACTGAAGGCCAAGGAGAGGCATGCAGGGAGTGTGGAATTCACAAAGCTGATCTCAGGAAGTGGCGCTATATAAAAGCATGTTAAATAAAATAAACAAATAAATAAAGCTGAAGGGGTGGGTCTGGAAATCACCGGTAGGGGGGTTTTGGAGGGGGGGGGGTTGAAAAAGGCACAGGATAAAGTGAAGGCACAGGGAGGGTAGCTTAAAAGACAACTACATGGACATAGACAACAGTCAGGTCAACAATTCACTAGCCAAACTCCTCCAATCACCAACACCTCAGCCAGTCCCAAAAGACAGCAATGCCCCATGCTTATTCGTGCTTTATAGCATGTACAACATGGCATGTTTACAGACACTGCCTGCACATCGCCAGGTATTTGCAAAATATGTCATGGACGTGCAGCTACAGATGCCTCCTGCGGTATGTTTGCAAATAGCCCCGGAAGACCCTGGATAGAGATGTGCAAAGATGGGCGTGTCCGGAGCAGAGATGTGTAGCTTGTAGATTTCCAAGTTCACATTCTACAAGTGTCTGCAGCTTCCACAGTTTTTGGTGCCACTGGCATGTTGAAAATGCGAATAGGGCCTCTAAAATGCCCCCCCCCCTAATTGCCCCCATAACTCATTTTCCGCCTACATCAGTACTTAGTGCATGATAATGTCCTTTAATGTGCGCTAAACTTTAGTAAACATGCCTCTATATGAATTAACTTTTACGCACGCTCCCGAGTAGGTATAAGTGTCACAGCCCACAATGTAGGCACTATTTCTGCAGGATTTGTGCTAGCCTTTTGCAAAAACACTTCTCCACCTCCAGACCTACATGCCCTGTTATCAAATCACCCCTAGCAGCTGAATATCGCTGTAAATATAGCTGCCAGCAGTGAGTGCTCCCCAAATATATTCAACACCATCACCTTTCCATATAGTAGCATTGAATATGTATTTTTTATAAATGCTATAGCTGACTTTAAAAAAAAACCTGCTCATGGCCAGCTTTGAATATTGACCTGTGCATGTGTGTGTGTGCGTGTGTGAAGAGAGAGAAAGAAAGAGATCAATACAGATAGAGAAGGGAATATAGATATACTGCCACATGCCTTGTGACTCTCACATAAACAGCATCAGTCCACTCAGTTAAGTGAATGCAGGAAATCCTCTATATGTAATAACTTTTACGCACGCTCCCGAGAAGGTATAGGTGTCACAGCCCACAATGTAGGCACTATTTCTGCAGGATTTGTGCTAGCCTTTTGTTGTGTTATGCTGGATTAATAAGAGACCCTCTGACGTCAATAACTATCATATGGTGCATAACACAACAATCCCATGTTCTAGACATATGAAAGACTGAACTGTTCAAACTGTTAAATTATTATTTGGCAAAAATATCTGCAAGTAACCACCAGGTTTATAACTGGAACGTGTCCATGGTCCTTTTTAAAAGCAGGAGGAGAATACATCTGGATTCCATTAGAGCATTTCCAAATGAGGCCGAACAGATTTTGGAACTTTATAACATTCCAAGGTGACGCTAAGCTTAGCAGCTCAGCCGCTTGCAGTAAATGGTTCCCTAAAAAGAGAGAGCGAGAGGGAGAGAAGTTGATAAGAAAGGCTGGGATGAATTGCGGCCTCTGTTCTCCATTATCCAAGGGTGGTTGGCTTCTGCTGCACTGAGCGCCTTTATTCCCTGCCTGTGGGAAAGTAGTGGGCGAAGGCTGCATTCTCGGTTACGCTGCCCATGCAGATTTTAATTAGCTGGATTAAAAACTAGACTGTATCATGTCCTTTAGCAGCATTCTATATCGAAAGACAAAGGGCTTCTTTCCAGGCTTCGGCAGCCAGCACACTGTGGTCCTAATGTCCTAATTTAAAGAAAAAAAAAGGTCACAGCAGTTCAACAGAAAAGGTCATGAAAGACAGAAATGCAATGTTAGTCAGCCTCATTTTTTATCACTGTGATAAAGGACATCTGCCCGAGCAGGTCATCACAATTTTGGCACTGAGGGGGTAAGACAACAATATACACAACTATTGTGTACAATAATTGGATAGAGAGATAGAGAAACTAATAGATAGTGTTGGCAAGGTAACATGCTGGAGTATTCAAGGCACAGCATTGTGGGCCCAGCAAGACGTCCAGTTTTTGTGTGGTTGTGCAGAGGTTGCAGAACCTCCCTGTTAGAATGCTGCAGCTGTAAACTCTGCAATCCTACATACACTAGCAGTTTCATCTAAAAATAAAAGTTATATTAATGCAGTGGCCAAGGATAGCACAAGAGAGAGATTAATTGGCTTCATCTCTCTCTCTCTCTTTTTCACACATACACACACACACACATATGTCTTTCATTTATCATCGGCTTCTTTTTCTGTTTCCCACAGGTTCAGCTCACGAAAACTTGGAAAGACATCCAGCCAGGGGTAGGCAGGTAAAAAAAGTTTCATTTCATTTTTTCCCTTTCATTGTTTTTTATTCATGTTGTTTTATTTGATATGGATTTTAATTTGCTTCATTTATTCCGAACAAAATAAACATCAAAGTGTGAGGAATAAAAGAAAAATATAACAAGAGGAAACTAAGGGCTATCCCTCAAACTGAAATAATCCCAGCACAGCCATTTAAAAATTGAACTCCCCTGTGCCATCTCCTATGACACCTCTTCCTCCCTCTTCCCTGCATGCAATTTACCCAATATGTGAGAGGCTCCATTGTTCCAAGATGAAAAGATTTTCAGAGGGATTTTTTCATTTTCTAACTAAACACATTTTTTTTTTCAGTTTATATTTCATTTCTTCCACAAACAAATGTACATCCTTAACACAGTCACATTCTGAAAGATTTAGCACACTCTATCTGCCACAGCACCCAGGTTATTCCTATGGACATGGTGGCAGATAAAATGTGTTAACATTTAGTAAACATGGCCTACTGAATGCACAGATTTCTCTAAGGAAAGGCAACATTTCACCCTTAAGTACTGATCTTCATTCCTCAGTTCATTTTATAGACATCTCAAGGGGACAATTTTCAAATAACCCACATAGCTGCAAATTAGGGGGTACTTAGTGTAAAATGGGCTAAAGGGTCCATATACTTTGCATCTGCTATTTGTGCAACCAGACAAGGAGAAGGATCAGATAGCAAATGTCAGATACATGCACTGTTTCCTCCCCTGGCTTAAACACAACCAAAGGACTGCTCCTTTTTAGCCCAGCTAAAATGTGCCTAATAGGAAACTCAGTACAACTTAGCACAAAAATACACCAAAAACATTGAAGGAAAATACCTATTCAGGTCCTCCAGGACCTACAAAATATACATCACAGTAAAATAATGTAAAAGAAGTATAAAGAAGCTGTAGGGGTATTGAATAAAAGAATAAAACAAAGAATTGTTATCAGGACTGATGACTGATGAGGAAAGCCTGGGTAACGAAGGTTCCTTTAAGAGATATAGAGAATTGCCAAGTTACCCAGCTCCAGAAGTGAGATTTTAAGCCAGTCCTAGATTTCTGACAATTTCATCCTGATGCATTATGGGACATGCGGCACTGATTCCAATGGGTAACATCGGGAACTACAAATGTCATACTGCATTGCAATACAAATTTAAAACCAGAACAGGCAAAGAATCTCACTCCTGGAACTGGGTAGCTTGGCAACTCTGTATATTTATATTTTCTATGTGGATGCTTGATAGGAAACCCATGCATATTTTCAGCCAGATAGAGATTAAGACAATTTTCAGACAGGCTATTTACCTGCTAAATCAGTATTTACCAAGTAAATGGCTTTGAAAATTAATTTATTTAGATAAAATTACTTTTATGCCACAAATCTACAACCCTAGGTAGCTTACAATAGCACATAAGAAATAATAAATATTTCATGAACATAAAGTTAAAATAAAATAAAAGCAAAGAAGCTTATATTCAAAGGATTTATGCTCCAACTTTGGGTAAATGTTTACTAAAGTGTGTTAAGGCTTGGCACTTTTACACGCATTAAGTGCAAAATATTAGTGTGGTAGGTGTGTCCAACCCACGCTAACTGTTGGGGGTGTTCCTGGCATGTGCCCATAAGGTTACAGTGGGGAGAAGCACCTCACCATGCTAAAAAAATAACCACAATAAATGCAGATTTACTTAACGCCATCCACTAAAGTGATAGTACGTGAAACCATGCTAACTGCAACATGGACAATGAGGGCACATAAATGACATCCACACTAACTGTAATGTGCAGGCAATGCCCACTCTCTGCCCCAACCCACCAAGTCCATAAAGATCCCACTCACCTGGATCAACGTAGTTAGCAGATCTGCTAAACACGTTAATAATTTTGAATATCCCTGCCCTCCAACCTTTTTTGAATTTCAGGTCCAAAAATTTTAAATTGGCCTAAATATGGTATCAGTCTGCCAGTTTCTTACTGACAACTGAACAGATTTCTCTCAGCCATGCAGTTGGATAGGCCTGCTCTTTTCACATGTTTTCTTAGTTTGGCTCTGCAGCCAAGCTGGTACCAGCCGGATCAGCAATAGCAACTGTGCTGCGGTGGCATGAATGATTTAAACAAATGTTTGGACACTTAAACCAGTAAGAAGCTAGCAGACTGATACCATATGTAGGCCAATTTAAAAATTTTGGACTTGATATTCAAAAAAGACTGGAGGGCAGGGATGTTCAAAATTATTAACGTGTTTAGCAGATCTGCTAACAACGTTGATCCTGGTGAGTGGGGTATTCAACTGCATGTAGCTGTTTTGTGCCATTGAATGCTCCCTCCTAATGCCGAGGTGCACCCCGAAGCTTGCTGCCTGACATTGGTGCATTTGAAGGGGGGTGCTCATATTAGCCGGTCAGCTATTCTATACTGAGTGCTTAGCATGGGATTTTTACCACAATGGCATTTTTATACAGTAATGGTTATCACAATCCTGTCCTAATCATTTACCGCATGCTGAAGGCCATGGTAACAGTTGCTACAATTTAGTGTGCCTGCATTATGCTCCTAAAATGGCCTCTTGTAAAATTTACTAGGACTGAGTGTCTACATTTATACTTAAAGGGCGCCATATTCAAAGGGATTTGTGCAGTTTGCAGACCTGCAAGCCACATAAATCCTGCAGACTGCTGATCAGGTTAGTGCCATTGAAAGTCCCCTGCTAGCCTGGGGACTTTCAATGGCACTTGTCGCTAACTAGTTAGCAATGGGGCCTTCTGGGAGCAGAGCGGGGGTGGTACCATTAGCTAGCTAGTTAGTGTCGATATTTGTCTGCTATCCGGTGAGCTAAACCGCATAAAGTTAGGATAGGTGAAAGGCTGTCCTAACTTTATGCAATTTTGCAGTCTGGTTGGCAGCTGAATATTGCCACTGATGAATTGTAAAACCTCCATCTAGATCAGGGGTCTCAAACTCAAATTGCTTTGAGGGCCGAATGAGGACTTGTAAAGTAACCCGGGGGCCGCATAAGACATGGGGGCCTCATTTGCATAAGGGGCCTCATTTGCATAAATATTTGCATAAATATTTGCATAATGAGTGCATGGATAAAGAAAGACTAGAAAATTTCTATATTACTATAATCCAGTGCCAACCGCCAGGCACATTAGGAACTACTACTAACACTGCCCATTTAGAACCCATAGCAAACCCCCGTATCATAACAGCACTACCAGGACTCACAGAGCACCAGACCCTACCTATCAAAAGGCAACACTGCAAATATTAAATCAATACATTTCAGAGAACAATACATGACCTACTGGGAAAAGAGAACAAGTAGCAATGTCAAATAGGAATTACACAGAATACCTCAGCACTGTAGAAATAAAACTATAAATTAATTTCTTGTACTAAAGCACAGACATTAATGATGCACATTTCCCAAAAGAGGCGTGTGTTAAAATAATATTAGAAGCAATGTGCCCCCCAGCCCACAGCACATTACCAGGTGCTAAACCCCCCAGCACATTACCAGTTCTGACCCCCCAGCCCACAGCACACTGGTAATGTGCTGGGGGGTTTAGAACTGGTAATGGTTCTGACCCCCCCCCAGCCCATTACCGGGTGCTAAACCCCCCCCCCAGCACATTACCAGTTCTGACCCCCCAGCCCACAGCACACTGGTAATGTGCTGGGGGGTTTAGAACTGGTAATGTGCTGTGGGGCTGGGGGGTTCAGAAATGGTGATGGTTCTGACCCCCAGCCCACAGCACATTACCAGTTGTGACCCCCCCCCCATCCATCATCATCATCATCAGCAGCAGCAGCAGCAGCAGCAGCAAAAATCACAACCCCCCCCATCCATCCATCCACCCTCCCTCAGCAAAAATCACAGCCCCCCCATCCAACCATCCATCCTCCCTCCCTCCCTCAGCAAAAATCACAGCCCCCCCATCCATCCATCCATCCTCCCTCCCTCCCTCAGCAAAAATCACAGCCCCCCCCATCCATCCATCCATCCTCCCTCCCTCCCTCAGCAAAAATCACAGCCCCCACCATCCATCCTTCCATCCTCCCTCAGCAAAAATCACAGCCCCCCCATCCATCCATCCTCCCTCCCTCCCGCAGCAAAAATCACAGCCCCCCCCATCCATCCATCCACCCTCCCTCAGCAAAAATCACAGCCCCCCCATCCATCCTCCCTCCCTCCCTCCCTCAGCAAAAATCACAGCCCCCCCACATCCATCCATCCACCCTCCCTCAGCAAAAATCACAGCCCCCCCCATCCATCCATCCATCCATCCTCCCTCCCTCCCTCAGCAAAAATCACAGCCCCCACCATCCATCCATCCATCCTCCCTCCCTCCGCAAAAATCACAGGCCTCCCTCAGCAAAAATCACAGGCCCCCCCCCCCCGGCAGAGCCATCCCTCCCTCCCTCCCTGCCTGCCTCAGTCCCTCTCCTCTTCGGCTTAGATTAGAACCGCGAAGGGAGAGTTCCTCCCTCGGGACTCTGTTAAGCCGGCTGAGGCTTATGGGAAATTTCCCCTCTGCCCCCTCGAGCTTAACAGAGTCGCGAGGGAGAAGCTCTCCCTTCGCGGCTCTGAAAGCCGAAGAGGAGAGGAACTGAGGGAGGCAGGGCTGGCTTAATTCTGGGCAGACTGCTTCCTTACCTGCCGCGAAGAGCTGTGCACCCTGGCGATCCTCAAGCAGGCGATCCTTCCTCCAAGCAGGCGATGCTTCAAACGCTGGAACCTCGTGGCTGCTCAGACTGCTTCTGGGCCCGGCCCCCCCCCTCCTCCTTTTTCTCCTCCTCCTGCCTGTCCCTGATTGGTGGAGGGCAGGCGCGTGACGCGGTCATGTGAGACCAACACCATGCAGCCCCGGGAATCACGCTAAGGAAAACAGTGAGTAAAAATAGCAAAAATAGCAGAAAGGATACTCCGTGGCGTCGCGGGTCGCGGGCCGCGGGCCGCACAAAATGCTCTCGCGGGCCGGGCCGCGTGTTTGAGACCCCTGATCTAGATAAACCGGATATTGAGCACCAGTCGTCAGATATACACCGGAGCTGAATATCTGGCTTTAATTTACAGTGGTGATGGCCAGCTGTTTTAAGAGTGGTGGTTGCCAGCACTGAAAATGTTCCCCATAATTTAGGTAAAAAGAATCCCCTGGTTCGGTAACAGTATACTATCACAAAATAGAACCAAACCCGAATCAAAATTATAATACCCCTATCTAATATATCTTTTTGTTGGAACAGGCTGGAGGCGACTGAAAGGAAAACACAGCCGCGCCAGACAGCCAGTTCCTTTTTAATCAAACCAATTAAATATGGTACTTATCCAAGTAATGTCCCAGTGAAATAGTGTTAAAGCCATTAAAATCATTCTCCTGGTATATTCCTTATATATTCCTTGTTGTGATAGCGGTCAAAGGCAGCTTATCCACGACGCGCATGTTTCGGGCCCTAAGCCCTGTATCAAGTGTTCAAAAACGCGCATATGTCCCGCTTCTCCATAATTTAGGAGCATAAAAAATAGATGGCAACAGGGATGGATTTAAGATGGGGAAAAGAGTTGGGGACTTAGCACTGATATTCAGCACTAGCTCATACATTAGACCGATAAATCTAGGCAAATGAATTGCAGGCTTAAATTTAGGAGCATAACTTAAGCTTCTAAATTAAGATGAATTTAAGATCTTAAATTCGGCTGAAAATAGGGCACAAATTTAAGAGCCTAACGTAGGAGCCTAAATTTGAAGCTCAGAGGTCAATATTCAATGGCAGTGACCAGGGCTTGTAAGTGATTATGATTAAGACCAGAGCCATAACCATGCACCAGTACTGAATATCTGCTTTGCCTGGTTAGTGGTTTAGCTAATTGTGCAGTAGTGACGTTGAGCTGCTAGCCGGTTAGCTAAGCCAGCTAAAGTTACTTTTATGTGTCTAACCTTAGCTAGTTTACGCTAACCGGCTAGTGGCTGACTATCTCCACTGACCGGTTAACGTGAGCACCACCCCTTGAATGCACCAATGTCATGTGGTAAGCATTGGGATGCATCTCGGCATTAGGAGGGAATATTCAATGGCACAAAATGGCCATGGGCAGCTTAATATCCCACTCTGCTAAACATGTTAATCATTTTGAACATCCCTGCCCCCAGCCTTTTTTGAATATCAGATCCCAAAATTTTAAGTTGGCCTATATATAGTACCAGTCTGCCAGTTTCTTACTGACAACTGAACTTTTTCTACACAAACTCATTTTATGTAATGCAAAACCATGCAAAAAATACAAAAAAGTCAAAAGTATTAACTTCTTCAACAAACTTAAAGATTTATATTACATGAACAATCTACCTTATTTAGGCCTGTCTGCACTGAGACTCATTGGGACTATATTTCAACCAGAGGATTGCCATAACAGATTTCTCTCAGCCATGCACAAGGTCCTTTCGTGGTTGGATAGGCCTGCTCTTTTCACATGTTTTCTTAGCTTGGCTCTGCAGCCAAGTTGTACCAACCGGATCAGCAATAGCACAACTCACCTGTGGAGTCATGAATGACTTATAAAAGTATTTGGACACTAGACTATCTTTCAGCTTGTGATGGCTGCTGCAGAAGCTGTTGTTACATCCTCTGGTGCTAAGGCTGTCTTTAGGCTGAGACTGTCAATTTTTGGTAAGCGACTCTGGGATGCTTGAGTTTTCTAGTATAAGCAGTGAATGAGAACATCATTTACAGATGTTGGGGAGAGGGGAGAGCAGGACAATGCCCAAGACAGAAAAATTGTAGTTATCTACTGCCAAAATATACCTACAAGCACATCGTTCTAAGTTTTGTTACCACATATTATTTAGGACCCAGTTCAAAAGCCAGAGACCGGTAGGTGTGTTCTGCATAGAGTTCAATGAATTATGCACTGGAAAAAGCAAAATCAGCCAACAAAATTCAGCACTTTCCAGCATAAATTCACTGTGGGAGATTTGTCCAAGTCAAAGACATTGAACTTGGCCCTTACTCATGAATTAGTATTCTCTGTTAAACAATAAAAGTATCAAAACTTTGGTTCTCTGGCTTGATTTTCTGGCTCAGTGTTTGAACAGCGAATATTTTAATACTTTTTTCCTTCTTTTTATATCTTTCTATCCACTTCTCCCGTCTCTCTTTTTTCCCTCTTGCTCCTAGTCGTCCTACTTGCTCTTCTCTATTCTCTTCTTCCTCACTCCTCAACTCTTCTTCCTGTGTTCTATCCTCCATTTCTCATCTCCTTTGTCCTGCATTATTTTCTCTTCCTTTTCTCCCATGTTCTCTCCATTCCCTCTGTTGCTGCCATCTTCCTTCTCCATATCCATTCTTTCCAGTATTTGATCCCATTTCCTTTTGTATACTCCTTTTCTCTAATTTGATCATAGAAACATAGAAGATGTCAGTAGAAAGGATCACTTGTACCCATTTGTTCCCATCTGTGCACACCAAAAATGTTTGTGTTGGTTACTATTTGTTCCCAGACCCTGTGTGGTTACAGGCTCATTCCAAGCCGCAAATTCATGCCCCTTCTCACTGGCATCTAACTTCCCCACTGGTTGTATGGGGAAGTTAGATGGTGTGGGAAAGATACAGTGTCTAGTGTGCACATGCAGTGGGCAGTGTATGCGTGTGAGTGTGTCTGGACGTTGATTCTTGGGTGTATGTTTACTAAACTGCGTTAGTGCAATTCGCGTTAGGAGCCGCGGTAGTGACAGAAACCCCAAATAAGGACATGGGCGGTACATCGTCACCACTAATGCGCGTTAAAAAAATTAACGAGCGTTACCGGGCGCCGTGGCGCGTTACAGCGCGTTAAACGTAAGAAGACGTACAGACACAAAGCACTGAAACAGAGCTGTAGCACAATGGTTACGGTACTGACCGCTGTTACAGGCAGCATGGGTTCGAGTCCCCAGTGTGCCTAATGCAGAAGGCTGTCCCAGGCATCACCCTGTACATTACAGAGGGAAAGAGGAGGCATGTTTTTCGTTACGTTGAGTATTGGTATCAGAAAAACACCCTCGGAGTGTGCCTAGCCACGTACATTGGTGCGTGCGAGGTTGCGTGCATTGGTACGTGCGTAGCCGCGTGCGTAGCTGCGCGCGTACAATCGTGCGTGGGTACGTGTGTTTTTATGTGCGTGGGTACGTGTGTTTTTACCAGTGTGGGCACCTTATATTACAGACTCTTTAGGGTGTCTTGCACCTATGCATTATGCTAACAGATGTACGTGTGATGGCCTATGGTTTATCAGAGCCTGTGAGCAGGTGCTGGATTTTCACAGGGTTGGATTGTGCCAGTCACACCCATGATGCACTGCACATGCAAATCAGCTGTCCACAGATACACACCATGGGGAATGCACCCCCACAGCACCTCGGCCTGGTAGGGGGAACTGACCATGTGCACCCCCACAGCACCTCGGCCTGATAGGGGGTACTGACCGTGTGTTGTACTGGCACAGAGTAGCTACACACCGTCACATTGTGCGGGTACTGTGCTCACCCTGAGGGTGCAGTGAGGCGCCCAGCACTAGGTCCACAGCACCGTCCATGGCTGAAAGAGGCCATGGCGCAGGTCCAAAGCAGTGTTACTGTGTGAGATAGGTAGTTTCTGCAGGAACACCTTGGACATCTCTGTCTGTTTCAGTCAGGTGTAGCCCCCATGCACCACCACACCCCTCCCCCAGGGTAGAGGGTGGCAAACAGGGTCTCCCATCAAAAGATCCAACAGTCTACCTCCATGCAGCAGTGGCAGTAGAGGGGAACATTAACCCTAGTCCTGCTGGGGAACAGACACCCCACAGGGCAGTCAATGCAGCTCTGTACACAGCCATAACACAATAGCAGACAGACATTAGGCCTGGATATGGTATACTGCACCCCACCACTATCTGATATTCCCCTGGTGCAAGCCATCAGCCACTGCACCCTGCAAGCCACTCCATCACAACACCTACCAGCTGCAAACAGTCTGCTAGTGTCCAGTGGAGATGCCTGCACCCAGAACTAGGATGTCAGCATACACAGCAAGCAGATACATCAGTGACTGGGCCCCAAAAGGAAACCCATATTTATCACATGAAAGAAATACTAGATAGCACTATGGGAGTGCCTAGCCATGCTGTGGTCACTGCACAGTCAGGGTGAGAGTGATCTCTCAGCAGGATATACTGAGGTCACCCTGTCTGTGTAGGTGGTGGCCAGGCACTACAATGTGCCTGTCACTGCCCTATGCCCTGTGCAGATGCACCCTGGCCAGGCCACCCTGTCCGGCCTATACCCATGGTACCTTGCTCCTCATTATGCACATTGGCAGCCCAATACTGGCAACATTGCTGGCAGTGTGGGCTGTGGAAGGTGTTTGCAGCCACCACACACTGGATAGACCAGGGGTGGGCACCTCCGGTCCTGGAAGGCCGCAGACCAGTCAGGTTTTCGGGATATCCCTAATGAACATGCATGAGATATATGCATTAGAGATATCCTGCCAACCTGACTGGTTTGTGGCCCTCCAGGGCTGGATTTGGAGACCCCTGCCTTACACCTCTGTCATTTAAGATCGTGAGTGGGCAAGGTACAGATGTCCTAGACATCGAAAGGGTATATAGAATGTGTCACATTCCTCCTCGATTCTCACCACCACCAAAAAGTTGTCTAATAGACAATTTTTTGGTGGTGGTGAGAAGTTAGGAGGACTGTGACAAATTCTATCTAACCTTTTTGATGTCTTGGACATCTGCACCTTGTCCACTCACTATCTTAAATGACAGAGGTGTAAGGCAGGGGTCTCCAGATCCAGCCCTGGAGGGCCACAAACCAGTCAGTTTGGCAGGATATCTCTAATGCGTATATATCACATGCATATTCATTAGAGATATCCCGAAAACCTGACTGGTCTGCGGCCCTCCAGGACCAAGTTTGCCCACCCCTGGGATAGACAGACAGCCACCCCCACACCTATGCCAGCATTGTGCTACTATAGAGGTGGTCAGCAGCCATACCCACCACACCAGTCCTGGGCATAGTACAGGCATGGATATGGTACACAAGACTGTTGGGGGGTCACTCCCCAGGGTGGTGAACACTTTCAGAGACCAGACCTGCAGCACACACCGCAGACATCAGAATGATTGTTATGGTGGAGCTCAATGAGCAAAATGTGCTTAATATAGGAATTGATATCTGCCAGTTATCATAGGAAACGTTTGATAGCTGTGTACCATATACCCAGGTGTAGGGTGGCATTGCTAAGGTATGCAACTGCTAGTATTGGGAGATACAGGCAGGGCCCAATGTCTTGCCTCTCCAGGTGGCATTGGCCAATGGGGCCTGTGGGTGGGTGTGTGGCCCTGTTGGCTGCTGCTTTACGGCAGAGTTCCCCAACTCCAGTCCTGGTGTTCCAAAAACTGTTCGGGTTTTCATGCTGTCCCTCATAAATATGCATGAGCTACATCTGCATACCATGGGGGTGGTGCATAGCTATGCAGCACAGGCATCTTTATTAGAGGCAGCATGAAACCGGAATGGTGTGGGGCCCTCCAGGACTGCATTTGCGGGACCCTGCTTTAGGTAATGTGCCTGTTTCTGGTGTCTGTGTTTGGTGTGGTAAAATATAGGCCATGCGTATGTTCTCTGCAATAAAGGAGTGTCTTTACTATCACTGTTTAGTGGTGGGTAAAACTATGGGGACTGGATTGGCAGGAGCCCCAGCTAGGATTTAAACCTGTGACTCTCTGGTCTTACAGGCACTGGCTGTGTCTGTTGCACCACACTGTGGCCACAGAGACAGTGCAGTCCCTGGAGTTAGTTAAACTGGCCTGACGAGTCAGAAACCCTGCTCTGCAACAGGTTTACTGTGGCCTCATTTACCTTGTATGCAGACAAAGGTGCACATAAACCTCAGAAAAGACCTCACAAAAGGGGCACACACCCATAACCAAGCTGGGCAACAATGATATCATTGGGAAACATTACACAACACTCCCAGGACAGCTCCATTACAATGAAATGATCTTTAAAAGGGTCTGCGGAGCGTAGACCCTTCCACACATCATTTCTTTTTGTTTTGGTGCTTTCCAGGGAGTGTTGTTCCTTGTTGCCCATTGCTATCACTGTTGCCCAGCTGAAGTATGCTTTTTAAAATGTTTCCTGTGGTCATTTTTAACGTTTTATGTGAAATTTTGTTCTGTGCACATGTATCACACTGCTCACGTTTTGTGGGTTTCCCCGGTTTTTCTGTACATTGCTGACGGAAATGGTTTCTCTTCCCTTTAAATGCCTTTAACGACAGGTTTTCATTCGCGTTGGAATTGAGCTCAGAAATTCAGCGCGTTAGTATGAGGGGAGCCTCTCCCCACCCACTCTCTGCCCATTGACCCCTTCTCTCCGCCCACTCTCCACCTTCTGCGCTGTTTTAACACACCGCGGAGCTTTACGATCGTTAACTGCGGTTAACGCGCGTAGTATTACGTTAACGGTCGTTAGCACGTCGGTACGCGTGTTATACGGCTCTTACGGTCGTTAACGTCGTATAACGCGCGTTAGTCACGTTTACCGCACTTTAGTAAACATGCCCCTTGGTGTGCAATTTACAGCGTGTGCTATTTACAATGATATGTATATCAGGTCCCGGCTTAATTACTATTATAGTGATGTGTGGGGGGGGGTATTGAGTTGTCTGTTGCATGGTTTATGTAATGTCACCGTAGTGTTCTATGAAGAGGGTCATCTTCAGTAGTTTCCTGAAATCCTTAAGGTCTGTTGTTGAACGCAGTTCGTCGGGGAGGGTGTTCCAGATTGTTGGTGCTGCCTTTGATAAGGCTCATTTTTCGGTGTCCTTGCATACCCTGTTGATGTCTTTAGGTGTGTTGACATGGCTGGATGTGCCTCTTCTCCTCGGTCTTGTGCTGTTGTCGGGTTGTATGAGTGGGTGTAGGCTGAAGGCTGATGTCTGTTGTTTGATTTTGAAAATGTTTATGATTGTCTTGTATCTAATGCCAGCACTGATAGGCAGCCAGTGGAGCTCTTTTAGGGTGGGTGTGATGTGTTCTTGTCTTGTGGTGCCGGCTATTATGCGTGCTGCAGTATTTTTTGCCAGTTGCAATGGTCTTAGGGGTATGTTTACTAAATCGCGTTATTGCAGTTCGTGTTAGGATCCGCGTTAATAAGACAAACCCCCAAATAAGGAGATGGGCGGGACAGCGGAACACCTACCGCGCGTTACTAAAGTAACGAGCGTTACATGGCGCGTTAGCGGCATCACCGCGCGTTAAGCATAAGAAGCCACTCCGACATACATGATCAATACAGAGCTGTAGCACAATGGTTACTGCAGTGACTGCTGATACGGCCAGCATGGGTTCGAGTCCTCAGGGTGCCAGTTGTAGAAGGCTGGCTGATGTAGCATCCTGTACATGACACAGTGAGGGAGGGGGCATATATTTGTTTTAGTTTAGGAGGGGTGCAAGCAAACACACCCACACATCAGATAGTGAGTGAGGGGGCATGTCAATGTCCCCTTTCCTTTTGGGGTGCAAGTAAACACCCACACATTATATAGTGAGTGTGGGGGCATGTATATGGCCTGTATGTGTGTTGTAGGGTTGCTAGCATACATACCTGACCCATACAGAGCTGTAGCACAATGGTTACTGCAGTGACAGCTGATACGGGCAGCATGGGTTTGAGTCCCCAGGGTGCCCGATGCAGAAGGCTGGCTGATGTAGCATCCTGTACATGATACAGTGAGGGAGTTGTCATCTATTTGTCTACGTGTTGGAGGGGTGCAAGCAAACAACCCACACATTAGATAGTGAGTGAGGGGGCATGTCTATGTTCCCCTTCCTTTTGGGGTGCAAGTAAACACACCCACACGTTATCTAGTGAGTGAGGGGGCATGTATATGTCATGTATGTGATGTACATTTGCTAGCAAACACACACACATAGTGGCGGACCCAAGGTTGCTGCAGAAGGCACCCCAGAACGCACAACATATGCCACATTATAAAGTGGAGTGTCCACTGAGGCACATCAAAATGTCCCCCATAGAGCAGTCCATAAGGTAACGTAAAGGGAGCCAGAGAAGGTGACACAGGACATGTACTCTGGGTTACAAGCGCCCACACACATCCACCTTGTCTCAACCATCACACATGTGCACAGTGGATCCCTGGGCACAGGCATGCATGCTCCAGCACCTTTGTGTCAACCCCCGGTAAGGGCTACCCGTCCCCCTGTGCACCAATGGCCGCTATATACACCTACACCCCCTTTCCACCCATCCTGGCACACCCCAATAACACATTGGTTTCCCCAAACGACATGCAGCAACTGTCACCTGTCGCACCATCCACACTCCAGCACACACCATCCGCAAACACACCGCAGTGTGCCACCCTTCTGGCCATCATCCCGCTGAGCCCCTGTCCCGACCCTCTGCTGTGTGCACCCCCCACCCCCACACCCCTTTGAGTGCCCCCACCGATGGCCCCATGTACTCCACCGACAATATGCTCCTGCACCCCCCTGGGCCCAGCATGTTCACCCATGACAACATACAGCATGTTGGTCGTACGTTTCGCAGTGGACGTTTTGACTATCGTGTAACATCCACCATTTCCGCCCTGCATGCTGGTACACGTGCCTGACATATTGAGCGTTTTTGACAGGTCCTACACAGTCACACCTAGCACAACACTCTCAGCTCCATCCCCCTCCCCTCAGGCGTCAGCTTCAGGAGCCCCTGCGGTGCACACTATGTGGTTCCCCCCTCTCCCCACTGCCACGCATACACCTCAGTCGTCCTGCACTTGGCAAGACAGGCCAACAATATGGGGTCCTGCTGTACCGGTCACAAAGGCCAACCGCTCCACGCCACCATATGTATCATTGTCACTCTGTGCTGTGTGTACCACAGGGACCCACACATATGCTGTTGCACGTCAGTCATGCACGCCACTCACCACCCCTCTAGTTGGCCCACCCTCGCAGCAGCATAATAGTGACATGTCTGTGGGGGTGCTCTCAGCATAGACCATACCTGTTCCACATCGGCCATTGCCTCTCATAGTGAACACAGCCACACCCATCACTCGCACATCACTGTCACCTAGCAATGAGGGACATCTGACCACACAGTTGGTATGTTTAACATTCAACATCTTTATAAACCTGGGTGTGAAACATATTTACAACATTTACATGCGGCCACACATGGGCCATGCGTCACATATCCTATCTGATGGCAGGTGACAGCAGCATGGCCAACAATGCATGCTCATACAAACATCGATGGCCCCGCTCCTCCCTGTGCCCCTTGTCATGTACACGCAATGGCACGCTCCATCACAGGGCGGGTGTGCTATGTGTGTCCACATATTACACACCCTGGGGACCCCTGTCGGATGGTGGCTGACCGTGTGAGGCACGCTCAGGGCGCTCATCATGCTCCCGCAGACGGTCAGCCACCATGGACAGGGTTGCCAGCACCTGCCCCTGGATTAGGGCGAACTGCCTCTGGGCTTGTGCCTGGGCATGCACAGCTGCAGCCAGGCGCAGGCCACACATGCAGCCGCACAGACACACATCTCCCCGTGTCTGTGTGGCTGCATGGACAGCAGACCTGCCTGCGGCCATGTGTGGCAGGCACACGTCCAGAGGGCCTGCCGCGCCCTGATCATGGGGCAGGTGGCTGGTGCCCCCAGTGCCCTGTGGCAGAGTCTGCCATTGGGGACCTACCCCAGCCCCACCCTCTCCGCTGTACATCCCCTCCCTCCCCCCTGCCTCCAACACCCTCCCCACAACCCCATCCCCCTCCCCCCCTGCCTCCCCCTCCCTCTCCCTGCCAACCACCTCCCCCCTTTCCCCTTCCCTTCCACTCACATCCCCCCCCCCCTCCTCATCCTGCTCCCCAGGCTCCACACCATCAGTCCCCATTTCCCTAGCATCCCCTACATTCCCTCCCATCTGGCCCCCATCATCATCCCCCTCCACTCCCTCATCGTGGCGTGGGGATGCACGCTCATCCCCATCCTCCCCATCCTCGGTATTCCGCTCTGGTCCGCCGTCCTGATTTTCGCGCTCCTCCTGGTCTCCCTCCCGGGCCGCAACGTCTGGAGGCTCCTCCGGCCCCTCGTCCACGATGGCTGCATGTGCATCAGCTGTGGGAGGGATAACACATGTCATCCCCTGGGGGAACATCCTCTTCCCCTGTCACTGTGGACCTGTGGTTCCACCACTCGTTCCCCTACTTGGCCATGTCCCGGTACTCACCATTCTGCTGTGCCATCCTCTCGCGCTGCACCCTGGAAATGAAGCGTGGGTACCGGGCCCTCAGCTCTCGAGCCTTCTTTCGAAGGTCCTCCACCTGTAGGGGTGACAACGAACATTGCCCTTAGCTACCGTGGTGACACGTGGTTGGTCCCTGCCTCTGCATCTAACACTCTCACTGCATACAACAAGCGCCTGCCCCTATTGGGTGGGCGCTCATGCCCCCTTGCGTTAACATGAGACAGCCCCATGTGTGGGCCACACACACATCACCCTGGTCGGTGCACCATGTGCACTGTATGTGCGCCCCACGTACATAACACATCACAGCTGTGTGTGCCACCTACACACATCTGCATGTGCCAATCAGCCACTTTTTGGGTGGGAGGTTGTCACCTACAGTCCTCACTAGGATGCCCTTAGGCTGTGGTTTTTCTTTTGTGATCCCATACAGGGCCTTTTTCCCAGGGAACAGGGTCGGTGCAGGGGACCCCTTTAGGGGCCTACATCTGCTTGGAGCTGGGGTCTTTCTTTTGTATTCACACAGTGCACCATCAGACAGTGGGCAGGGTGGAGGGGGAATGCCCTCATTTGGGGCCTACATCTGCTTGGAGCTGGGGTTTGTATTCTTTAATCACACAGGGCACCATCAGACAGTGGGCAGGGTGGAGGGGGGATGCCCTCATTTGGGGCCTACATCTGCTTGGAGCTGGGGTTTGTATTCTTTAATCACACAGGGCACCATCAGACAGTGGGCAGGGTGGAGTGGGGATGCCCTCATTTGGGGCCTACATCTGCTTGGAGCTGGGGTTTGTATTCTTTAATCACACAGGGCACCATCAGACAGTGGACAGGGTGGAGGGGGGATGCCCTCATTTGGGGCCTACATATGCTTGGAGCTGGGGTTTGTATTCTTTAATCACACAGGGCACCATCAGACAGTGGGCAGGGTGGGGGAGAGATGCCCTCATTTGGGGCTTGCAGCATCAGAGGATGCATTTTGCAAATGTGTTGGTTAAAGGAGACATGGTGCAGACCCCCTTCCTTTCCTGTTGGCCTGAGAGGTGGGACTGGGGTGTCTTGTGGATGGGGGACATCCCTGGCCTGCAAAGGCACCATATACCATACCTCTGTGATCTGTGGTGCTCCTCTGCCATGGTTGCAGCTACCCCCTTGGGGCAGGGGTGCCTTTTTCTGGGGTGTGTGGCAGACTTTGCTAGCCGAAGGATGTCAGAGCACCTGCTATTCCCTGTCAGTGCATTGTGTATTTGTGCTGACGTTACTGGGTGTGTTTTGTTTTGTCTCATCATTTGGGGGACTTGTCCCCATGCACTTACCTCACGTGGGTAGTCTGAGCTCCTGTTGAACCTATGGGCCAGGCGCTCCCAGGCCCTCCTGACCCTTGCCAGGTTCTGCCTCCTGGATGAGCCAGGGAAGAGCCTCTGCTGGCGGAGGCAGAACAGCTCTGTTAGCAGGTAGATGTCCCTCTGGCTGAAGGGAGGCTTCCTCGACATGGATGCCATTTCTTCCAAATGCCTTTGCTGCTCAGCCACGTGCGTTGCTGGGTGCGTAGCCATGTGCGTTACTGTGGGCGTACGTGCGTGCGTTGCTGCGGACGTACATCGTAGGAAGATATACAGACACAGAGCACTAACACAGAGCTGTAGCACAATGGTTAGTGTACTGACCACTATTACAGGCAGCATGGGTTCGAGTCCCCAGTGTGCTGTGAGAAGGCATGTTTTGCTTTACGTCGAGTACTGCATACAGAAACACACCCTCGCAGTGTGCGTAACAATGTACGTTGGGGCGTGCGTACAATCGTGCGTGGGTATGTGTGTTTTTACTTGTGTGGGTACCTTATATGACAGACTCGGTAGGGTGTCCTGCACCTATGCACAATGCTAACAGATGTACGTGGGATGGCCTATGGGTTATCAAAGCCTGTGAGCAGGCGCTGGATTCCCCCAGGGTTGGATTGCGCCAGTCACACCCATGATGCACTGCACATGCAAATCAGCTGTCCACAGATAAACACAAGATGGGGAATGCACACCCACAGCACCTCGGCCTGGTAGGGGGGAAGCGACCATGTGCACCCCCACAGCACCTCGGCCTGGTAGGGGGTACGGACCGTGTGTTGTACCGGCACAGGGTAGCCACACACCGTCACAGCGTGCGGGTACTGTGCTCACCCTGAGGGTGCAGTGAGGCGCCAAGCACCAGGTCCACAGCAACGTCCATGGCTGAAAGAGGCCATGGTGCAGGTCCACAGAGGTGTTATAGTGTGAGACAGGTAGTTTCTGCAGATACACCTTGGACATCTCTGTCTGCATCAGTCAGGTGTAGCCCCCATGGACCCCCAGGAGGGCCCATGCACCACCACCACCAGGGCAGCAAACAGGGTCTCCTATCAAAAGATACAACATCTACCTCCCTGCAAGGTGGACGTAGAGGGGAACATCAACCCCAGTCCTGCTGAGGGACACACACCCCACAGAGCAGTCAATGCAGCTCTGTACACATCCAGAACACAATAGCAGACAGACATTAGGCCTAGATATGGCATGCTGCACCCCACCACTATCTGATATTCCCCTGGTGCAAGCCATCAGCCACTGCACCCTGCAAGCCACTCCATCACAACACATACCAGCTGCAAATAGTCTGCTAGTGCCCAGTGGAGATGCCTGCACCCAGAACTGGGATGTCAGCATACACAGTTAAATCAGTGACAGGGCCCCAAAAGGCAACCCATATATATCACATGAGAGAAATACTAGATAGCACTATGGGGGTGCATAGCCATGCTGTGGTCACTGCACAGTCAGGGTGAGAGTGATCTCTCAGCAGCACATACTGAGGTCACCCTGTCTGTGTAGGTGGTGGCCGGCCACTACAATGTGCCTGTCACTGCCCTATGCCCTGTGCAGATGCGCCCTGGCCAGGCCACCCTGTCCGGCCTATACCCATGGTACCTTTCTCCTCATTATGCACATTGGCAGCCCAATACTGGCAACATTGCTGGCAGTGTGGCCTGTGGAAGGTGTTTGCAGCCACCACACACTGGATAGACAGACAACCACCCCCACACCGAAGTCAGCATTGTGCTACTATAGAGGTGGTCAGCAGCCATACACACCACACCAGTCATGGGCATAGTACATGACTGTTGGGGGGTCACTCCCCAGGGTGGTGAACACTGTCAGAGACCAGACCTGCAGCACACACCGCAGACATCAGAATGATTGTTATGGTGGAGCTCAATGAGCAAAATGTGCTTAACAGAGGAATTGATATCTGCCAGTTCTCATAGCAAATGTTTGATAGCTGTGTACCATATACCCAGGTGTAGGGTGGCATTGCTAAGGTATGCAACTGCTAGTATTGGGAGATACAGGCAGGACCCAATATCTTGCCTCTCCAGGTGACATTGGCCAATGGGGCCTGTGGGTGGGTGTGTGGCCCTGTTGGCTGCTGCTTTACGGCAGAGTTCCCCACCTCCAGTCCTGGTGTTCCAAACACTGTTCGGGTTTTCATGCTGTCCCTCATAAATATGCATGAGCTACATCTGCATAACATGGGGGTGGTGCATAGCTATGCTCACAGGCATCTTTATTGGAGGCAGCATGAAACCGGAATGTTGTGGGGCCCTCCAGGACTACATTTGCGGAACTCTGCTTTAAGGTAATGTGCCTGTTTCTGGTGTGGTAAAATATAGGCCATGCATATGTTCTCTGCAATAAAGGTGTGTCTTTACTATCACTGTTTAGTGGTGGGTAAAGCTATGGGAACTGGGTTGGCAGGAGCCCCAGCTGGGATTTGAACCTGTGACCCTCTGGTCTTACAGGCACTGGCTGTGTCTGTTGCACCACACTGTGGCCACAGAGACAGTGCAGTCCCTGGAGTTAGTTAAACCGGCCTGAAGAGTCAGAAACCCTGCTCTGCAACAGGTTTACTGTGACCTCATTTACCTTGTATGCAGACAACGGTGCACATAAACCTCAGAGAATACCTCACAAAAGGGGCACACACCCATAACCAAGCTGGGCAACAATGATATCATTGGGAAACATTACACAACACTCCCAGGACAATCCATTACAATGAAATGATCTTTAAAAGGGTCTGTGGAGCGTAGACCCTTCCACACATCATTTCTTTTTTATTTGGTGCTTTCCAGGAAGTGTTGTTCCTTGTTGCCCATTGCTATCACTGTTGCCCAGCTGTATTATGCTTTTTAAAATGTTTCCTGTGGTCATTTTTAACGTTTTATGTGCTATTTTGTTCAGTGCACATGTATCACACTGCTCACGTTTTGTGTGTTTCCCCGGTTTTTCTGTACATTGCTGACGGAAATGGTTTTCTCTTCCCTTTAAATGCCTTTAACGGCAGGTTTTCATTCGCGTTGGAATTGAGCTCAGAATTACAGCGCGTTAGTGAGGGGGAGCCTCTCCACGCCCCCTCTCCGCCCATTGACCCCTTCTCTCCGCCCACTCTCCACCTTCTGCGCTGTTTTAACACGCCACGGGGCTTTACGATCTTTAAGCGCAGTTACCGCGCGTAGTATGATGTTACCGGTCATTGGCGCGTGTTTACGCGCGTTACACTGCACTTACGGTCGTTAACGTCATACTACGCGCGTTATTCACGTTTAGTAAACATACCCCTTATTGTCTGTTTCATTAGGCCCAGATAGATTGGGTTGCAGAAGTCTAGGATTGGGGTTATTAGTGCCTGACAAACTGTGCGGAAGTGTTCCTGGGCGAGGAGGGGCTTGAGGTGTCGTACTAGTCTCATCCTGTGGTATGCATTTTTGGTGGTTCTGCTGATGTGGGACTGAAGGTTAAGTTCTTTGTCCATGGTCACGTCTAGGTATTTAACTTCTGATTCTATGGGTATGGTTGTGGTGCCTATTTTGATGTCGCGGGGGGATGAATTCGGAGTTTCGTGTGATGATTAGCGCCTCGGTCTTGCTGTAGTTTATGGTCATGTTGTTGTCTTGAAGCCAGGTGTTCATGTGTGTGAGACAATCTGTTATCTTGGTGTGATCTGGGTTGTCGAGGGTGATTGGTGTGTATATCATTATATCTTCCGCATAGATTGTGTATTTTATCCCGTTCTCTTTTATGATGCTGCATATTGGCTGTATGTAGATGCTGAATAAGAGAGCTGATAGTGCGGATCCTTGGGGTACGCCTTGCATGACTTTTATGGGTCGGGATGTGTTGGGCCCAATCTTGACCTGGATCTGTCTGTTCGTTAGGTAAGAGTGGAACCATCTCAGTTTGGCTCCGTGTAGTCCGATGTTCTGTAGTCTTGCTAGTAGTGTTCCGTGGTCCACTGAGTCAAATGCTGATGATATGTCAATGAAGATCATGAATATTCCGTTCTTGCTGTTGTCTATGAGGTGTAGTATGTCATTAAAAAGGTATAGCAGGAGTGTTTCAACTCCATGGTTGGGGCGGAAACCGTGTTGGTTGTGGTTGAGTTGTGCATAGTTGTCAATGTGGTCTTGTAGTTGATGTTGTACCACTTTCTCAATAATCTTAGCCAGAAGGGGGATGCTTGAGATAGGTCTGTAGGCTGCTGGGTTGTTTTTGTTGAGTGCTGATTTCTTTGGAATTGGTCTTTTTGTGGCGAGTTTTAGCTGGTCTGGCATGAAACCTTGTGTTAGTAAACTTTTCACCATGTTGTGTATGGTGTTGATGAAGTTTGACTTTGTCATTTTGATCCATGTGACTGGGCATGGATCTGTTGGAGCCGTGCTTGTGTTGAGTGCGGTGATGATGTGTGAGAGCTGCTCTGTAGATGGGTTGCTGAATTTGTCCCAAGTTTTTCTTGAGGGGGTGGTTGGTTTGGTGCTTGTGTCAGTTTTCCTTCGTGGAGTTGAATGGAATTTGTCTTCAATGGGGCCGCGGCTCTGATATCGGGCGGAGTCCGCTACCGCGGTTTAGTAAACATGCCCCTTGGTGTGTCTCCACCGCTGTTCTAGCTTCCTGAGTTCTCTCTTTTTGTTCCGTATGTTTTTTGAGTACCAGGGTACGTGATGTGCCCTAGTGCAGCGATCTTTCTTGGGTCTGTGTTCGGTGGCTTTAGCGGCTGCATTGATGATGCTGTTCCATTTTTTGATTTGGTCATTTAGATCTTCTTCTTCCGTATTCAGGTGTGGTAGCGTGTCCTGGAGAAATTGGTCCGTGTCGAAGCTTTTAAATCTTCTTTGTGCTGTTGTTTTGTCTAGGTTTTTGTCATGGTTTTGGTCTTGTGGCATGACCTTTATTTTGATTATGTGATGGTCAGACCATGGAACGGGGGTGACATCTGGTGCTGATATGTTACCATTTTCCATTAGAAAGTTGGGTGCGAATATGAGGTCTGGTGATGATCCGTGTTTGTGTGTCGGGGTGTCGATCAGTTGTGTAAACATAGTAAATATAGTTTAGAAACTCACATTAATAATGTTGTTCATTTGTGATTGCTAAAATTTATTTGTAAATTGTGTTTTAACTTCCCCTTGAGCCTTTAGAAGGCAATTTTATAGCAGGTCGCCTAGCTTGGAGGTCAAATGAGTGCCTTTTTTCGGACTTTATTACAAGGATATATGGATACCTATGTGTCTTAATAAAATAACCTCACAAACTTTAACAATATTAGCTCAAATGCACAGGTAGACATACAGCATGGAGGAGTAGCCTAGTGGTTAAAGCAGTTTGTGATCAAAGAGACCAGGGTTTGAATCCCTCTAGTACTCCTTGTGGCCTTGGGTAAGTCACTTAACTCTCCATTGTCTCAGGTATAAACTTTGACTGTAAGCCCTCTGGGGACAGGGAAATACTTATTGCAATTTACCTTGCTCACGCCTGGAAAAATGTGAGCTTTATGACCTTGCTTGCACTCCACCCATACTACGTCCCCAAACAAGCCTATATCTGTGTCACAGAACAGTATGCACTTTCTTGCAGCCACAGGTAGGAAGGTAATTTTATGTACGTAACCCATGGGGTCATTTCTAAGAGGCCTTTGCACATGTACAACAGGGTTTCCTCATGGGTTAAAGTTTATAAAATTTTCCCTTCCCAGACTGTGATTTGTGCCTTTGCTGTTGGACATCGAGATCACTAAAGCTCATTGCATATGGGTTTACCTAAGGCACAGCTAAGACAAGCTTCAGCATGTACAAAATACAGAGGCTCATTTGACCATTCAGACCAGGATTAAGTTTAAAATCCAGTAATCAGTCTTCAGAATATTGATGACAGGGCTACAGGCTTCTTTGTAGGCTAAGCTTCACTGGTATCTCCCTTCAGGGCTCTTACTTTCTTCTCAGGATGTGTTATTGTGTTTTCCGGCAGGTTCTATAGTGAGCTATATTGACACAGAGAAAAAAGTTGCTTCTCTTCTCACTCATCACAGATTTTCAATTTTGGAAAGATTAATGATAATTTTGAAAACTGATTAAAGCATGACTTTTTGTTTGATTCTGTAATGGGTTAGGTTTTCATGCTTGGGTACAAGTTTATGTGGTTCTAACCCCCAGTATATATATATATATATGCATAAATTACTCAGGATTTGCTGGTTTGTTTTGGTTTTTAATTCTATTTTAATTTCTACCTTTTATATTGTGATTTTAATCTGTGTTTATAATTTTGCTTTATTTTATGTATAATATTTTCAATGAAGTTCTGTATGGTGAGTAGAACATTTTTTGATTGAGTGAAACTACCACTAGTGGTTACTGCCACCATGGAAATAGTAACTGGGGCAGGAGGGAAGAGGAAATGTTCTTGCCACATTCATTCAGACCACCAGGGAGTCCCTTCGATATGTCCTGGGCGAGGGTCAGAGGATAAGAGAAGGAATGGACTTCTGTCTTTGGGGTGGGAGGGGTGCTTCCTGGGAGAGGGGGGTACTTAGAAACCAAAGGTAAATTGTGTTCTTGGGGAGACGGTATCTAACAGGATCTACTGGGGAGGGGGAGATTTGGCTGATTTTGCTGATGTGGAGGGGATCAGATAGGAGGGGTGTACAAGGGGATCAAATTTGATTTGTGGGTCTTCAGTGTGGAGGGGGGAATTCAAAGTGTCACTTAATGACAAAAATCTTCACTTAGACAGTGGCCACAGTATTGGACAGTCAATATTAAGGTGCACTATGGTCTTCAAGTGCCAAAAAGCGCAGTTGTGCTATTGGCAGTCATTACAGCTAGTAAGCAATAACATTCAATGCACTAAGGGAGTCATTTTAGAAACCCTATTTGTGCTTTGGACATCTGAAAATGAGTCTAGAGATGTCCAAAGCATGGAGACATGCCTGGAGTCATTTTAGAAAGCTCTTTTAAAGATGCCTCTAGTTTAGTCGGAGGACATCCCAGGCAGGACAGGGGCATGGTGTAGGCGTGTCCAGGGTGTTCCCTAGAACCTAGACATCCCTATCTGATTTCATAAACATGCAGAATGTCCCGGGCTGCGCCAGGCACGAACAGACATCTGAAAAGTGCTTGTTTTGCCAGAGGGTATGGAGAAGGAGGTACACTTCTATCCCCTTTAGTTTGCAAGTTGACAATGAGTACTGACGGTGAATGAGAGCTCATGTTTTTGTTTTACTGGCTATCCCCATATGCAATCTTGCTTGAGATGAAATGTCCCCACCTTACAGTTTCATTGAATGGATGTCTATGTGGATGCCGGCATGGACATTCACATCGGGAGCATCTATGTTTCTAAAATCATAAGATAGATGTTCCTGGCATTTTTCTGCATGTTCTGCCCTCGACATCCCAAATTGCACTTGGATGCCCTTTCTAAAATGCCACTTCATGCTGCCATTAGCCACTAATGCCCATTTTTCACTCCAAACTCAACCCACCCAAAAGTAGGCTAAGGGGGTCATTCTGAACTCCATTTAGTGGGTTGGGATATCTGATCTGGACATCCAGACCCGCTAAACGGTCGAGCAGCCTGCCGGGTACAGAGCTCCCCATACGAACAGGCAATTTGTACAGAGAGCTCTGTTCATGGGAAGGAGGGGGTGGGATAGAGGCAGAACGAGGGTAGGTGGTGGGCGGAGAGTGACCCCGGATGTACAGGGCTGATTCTGAGGTTGGCCCTGTACATCTGGGGTTGGCCATGGAGAAGAGGAATTTTTTCCACCTCTGAGGTAGAATAAGTCCTCCTGAACATTGGGGGATTGCAGCACCAGGTGGAGACAAGAGGTGAGGTGTGCCAGATCGGGTCGGGCTCCAGGGAAAGGATGTTTTTGCTGATGGCTGGGGATTGCGGCTCTTGGTGACAGGAAACCATGGCACTGCAGCTCTATTCAAGAGCCTGGCTGTGCTAGACAGGGATTGGCAGGATATGCGGCTGATCAGAATCGGGGCACGGTCTGTACATCTAGGCCGGTAGACCCGATTCTGATTCTGCTGGACCTAGATATGCTCGCGGGATCAGAATCGGGTCTACCTCTGTATGCCTCGATTCTGATTGGATGGACAGGGGCTGGACGACCATTATAGAATCAGCCTCTAAGCATTTAGTATGTTGTTTTTTAATTTCAGCGGTGTTTTTACCACATGGTAGCTATTACCATGGGCTCGTGCTACTGATTACTGTGCAGTAAAACCCATGTCAAGTGCTTAGCACACTTCAGTAAATATGTGCATAGGTTTATTTATTTTTTTGAACTCATTTCTATACCGCCTTTCTAATATTCAAAGTGGTTTACATATAACAAAATCTAACAGAGCATAAATATGCATCCAGTTTTACAATAAAACAAAACTTAAGAATATGCTGACAACAGTAACACAAACCTTTGATTACAGCTGAGTATTATAACATATTGTAAATTATATACAAAGGTACATGTAAAATTATCATTACAGATAAACAGTGTGGATGTCAGGTTATAATCACATGAGTGTGTGCATTTGTCTATCATTGTTAACAGGGTATTGCACTACTGTCAGTGTTTAGGTACTCAGAGTTCAGGTTTGAGGTCCGGTTGTAAATTGGGAGTTAAGTCTGTTTAAAGTGATCCTGGAAAAGGTATGTTTTCAACTTTTTGTGGAATTCTGTCATGTCTGGGCATCCTCTTAGAGCTAGGGGTAGCGAGTTCCATATTGAAGGGATGAAAAGTGACAGTGCCCGGTTACAAGTAGCTTGTTTGCTCTTTGTTTTGTGTGCAGGGATTGCAAGGAGGTTAAGGGAGTCTGTTGTTTTTTGGCATTGAGATAAGTGGTTGGACACAGTTACTGATCTGTTGTGTATGATTTTGAAGATAGTGATGAGTGCTTTGTATCGTATTCTGGTTAGGAGGTAGCCGGTAGAGCTGGATAAAAATGGAGGTTTATAGGTGGTGGTTGGCAATCCTGGACTTGAGCAAATGTGTCTACTTCAGTAATGCATATCTCCAACTACAATATTATTAGCTAAAAGGGACCAGTACATTTCTTTTTCTAAACTAAAGCATCAATTTGTTTGTTTATTGATATTTGTTGGGCTTATTTATACAGTATTCCTATAAATTATATGTTCATAAAATCATTTTCCTTCTACTTTTTGTTTTCTTGGGAATAAAGGGTGTACATTTTCTTTATTATAGACAGAGTCTCTTCTTTAGAAATCTCTACTCATGTAGTCAGTCTTCAGTTATTAATACCACATTGTAGAGGGATGAGCGGTTCCAGTATGAAGTTCTAATGGCAAACAGCACAGTAACACAGTTTTATTGTAAATGAATTATGAAATCAATCACTGCTAAGCAGGAAGACATAAATAAATAACAGTCAAAAAACATGACCACAACTCTCAGGCATATGCTTGCTGTTGTGTCCCAGTCAAACTATTGGATAACTAAATTTATTTATTTAGATTCTTTAGATAGACTGAATAATATATTTTTCATCACACTGCAGGCTATTTACTCGAGTCTGCAGTGGTCCCAAGATTCCTTGGTTCATTTCCAGATCAGATACTCGGTATCACATGTTGATAGGCATGAAGCCTGCCTAACTATTTCTTTTTTGTTTTGTAGGGTTTTCCTTTAAAATTAAAATACAAATAAGCCAGTTTAGAGAAAGTATCGAGGGAATTTTATAAGACCTTTCCATTCATGAAACACTGATTTATGGATATACATGGTCTATTAAAACATTAGATCTCACCTAAAAGTATGTGGTACGCTTAGGAGTATATTTGTAAGTAGGCATGCTCAGGAGAGGTGTTTGAGAGGACTTCTGCATATATTTTCTGAAATATATGCAAAGCCGTGTTACCTTTATGGTTGCCCTGTGTGAGTGATTAATGTGTCCCCCCCCCCCCCCCCACCGTCCGAAAGCCCTTCACAAGCCTCTCTTTTGTCCCAACATGATGTAAGTCTGGACTCTGGAATGGCAAAAATGACAGAGGCCTCAATGAATTGGTAAGTCTAGAAGGTGCTACCTGCCTCACTCATTCTTGTCCCAACACCCAACAATAACTTAATATGTGTATATCATTTACATGTGTAGTGGGGTTAAAGAAAGGCTACCAGATTGCTGCATGACTTCCCTCCAGCGCCAACTACCATGTACTGTCGCCTCCTTCCCCCGTCTAGGCGGTTGCCTGTCGAGGGGAGGGGGCTTCACTTTCAATGTCCCTTTAATATGGGCTCCTAGGGCAAAGGCCGCTGGGAGTTGTAGTTGCTTGAGCAGTTAGTTGTAGTTGTAATAAGAATAATTCAGCCGAGGTTTGAAAGCAACACAGGAAATTTTATTTGCCTCCTTTATTTAAAGGAACTTCTAAGGAAGCTTGGCACAACATATGTAAAGACTTTTCCACAAGAAATTAATTTTGGTATAAACTTTTCCACAGATATAAATTGCCTTTGCTTGCTTCAACAAGGCAATGATTGCTTCATTCAACATAAAGGTATCTCTTTATAGTCCTTTGCTGCAATTGCCTTTTACTTTCTTCAATCAGACAATTTTTTCTTCCCTTAACAGCAAAAGTCACTTCACAGTCATTTACTGCAATTGGTTGTAAATTAAAGGCTTGCAGGCAGCAATACTAATATAATGAACTTTTCTTCTTTGCTTTAACTTAGTCAGGTTTTAATTAGTTGCTCTAGAGACTTTTAGCATTCTACCTTAACAGTCTCCTGCATTTAAAAGACAGCAGCCACACTAATTAAAACTTTATCCTTTTCACAGCATACATTCACGTACAACAAGCTGGAATTTCTTCAGGCTTATAGCTCACATAATTCTCACTCTACCCTTCTGGATAAAGCACATTCCATTTCAGAGACAGATTGATCTGATTCAATATTATAATCTTCAACCTCCATTGACTCACATTCAGGGCAATCAGGCTCGGCAGCTTCCTTAAGCAACTTAAGCAGCTGTTCCCCTCGAGACCTCTCTCTGGACTTAGGGCGGTTATCAAAGCAGGGGAGATCCTTATCCCTTAGCAAGCTCTTTAACAGTTTTAAAGAATTCAGGTTTTCTCTATCAACAGGTTTCCTTACCAGCCTTCCCCAAGGTGAGATTCTTGGACTCAGCGTTTCCTGGGAAATCCCTATAACTGAGTCACACCCAGCAATCTCTCCTGGCTTAAACCTTCTGGTTTCTGGACCCACCGCAGGCTTTCTATAGCACTGGCATCGGTCCAAACTCTGGAGCTGGCTATGAGGAGACTCTTCCCTCGAGCTGTTGTCTGAATATCTTTCTCTGGACTCCTGGCTAGAATCCTTACTTGCAGTTTCTTTTAGGATTCCTTCCACCACTGTTTCACTGCCACTTCCTTGGCCATGCTTGCTCCTGCACATATTAGCCCTTCCGTCTCTGTCTCGGTTCCTGCTTCCGTTTCTCTTCCTCCTATGGTGCTCCTCCCTCTCTGTTCTCTGGGGCTTAAATGAGTGGGGCTGGCTTGTATCTCTCCACCCCGCCCCCAGCTGTCTCAGATTGCCTCCCTCAGTTGCCATAGAGCTGGGGCGTGGCCTTAGGACAGCAGCTTTGGACAGGTTTTTTTCTTTCCTAGCTGAACTTTTAAAGTGACAGTTCCCTGCACTTTCCTTCTGCCTGGAAGAGACTGCTAGTGTTTTCCCTATTTCCATAGGCACTGGGGTAGCTTCGTCACCACACATCCCCCCGCTTAAGATATTACGGGCTGGCGTACTAACGTCCGCACAGCTCGTAATACGTGAAAGGGCGTCCGCGTTGGTGTGCAATCTACCTGCTCGATGCTCTATGTGAAAATTGAATGCCTGTAAGGCCATATACCAGCGGGTAAGACGGGGATTATGATCCTTCATCTGATTTAACCAACGCAACGGGGCATGATCAGTCACCAGTAAAAATTTACGGCCCGTCAGGTAAAAACGTAGGGCCTCCACCGCCCACCTTATGGCCAGACATTCCCTCTCCACTGTGGAGTACTTCCTCTCGGGTGGTGTTAGCTTTCTGCTTAGGAAGATAACAGGATGTTCCTCTCCTTCAAACTTTTGCGATAATACAGCGCCTAACCCTGTATCTGACGCATCGGTTTGTACAATAAAGGACCTATTGAAATCTACGCCCCGCAATATTGGCGCATCGCAGAGCTCGTCCTTTAACCGTGAAAAGGCTTGCTCTGCGTCTGCCGACCATTTTAATTGATTGGGTGCGTTTTTCTTTAACCTTTCTGTTAAGGCAGCACTTTTGGTAGCAAAATGGGGAATAAATCGGCGGTAATAGCCGATTAAACCAAGAAAGCTACGTAACTGCCTTTTTGTCAAGGGTCTTGGAAATGCTCTCACACTCTCTACTTTTTCAAGTAAAGGTTTAACTGTGCCCTGTCCTACCAAATGTCCCAAGTATTTTACCTGTTTTCCCCCAAAGATACATTTGGCCGGGTTCAAGGTGATGCCCGCGCTGCGCAAGGCCCTTAAAACGGCTTCAATGCGTGCCAAGTGCTCGTCCCACCGGGAGCTATGGATCACAATGTCATCCATATAGGCAGTCACGTATTGCTGATGGGGACGCAAGATCACATCAACCAATCGCTGGCAGGTCGCAGCCGCCCCATGCAATCCAAAAGGTATGCGGCGGAACTGGAAGAGACCGATGGGGGTGCTGAATGCGGTCTTTGGGCGAGATTCCCTGGTGAGGGGAATCTGCCAATACCCCTTGGTCATGTCAAGAGTGGTTAAATAAGATGCCTGGCCCAATCGGTCTAGCAGTTCCTCTATCCTTGGCATGGGATAGGCATCAAAGCGGGAGATGGCATTCACTCTGCGGAAGTCAATGCAGAACCGCATTGTTCCGTCTGGTTTGGGAACCAGCACTATGGGGCTGTTCCAGGGACTATGGGACTCCTCAATTATTCCCATTTTAAGCATGTCCTGCACTTGGGATATTACTTCCTGGCATTTTGCCTCGGGTAACCTGTAGGGTCTCTGGCGTACTATCTCCCCTTGGAGGGTAACTATCTCATGGGATACAAGACGTGTCTCACCTGGTATAGGTGTTAAGACATCGGGGAAATTCCGTAGGAGCCCTAGTAACTCCTGCTGTTGAGGCCAGGAAAGTTCTTCCCCTAACCTAGGAGCCGGATCTCCCTTGCAATCGGTCAATTGCGGGCCCAGATCCTCTTCCTCTGTTACCTCACAGCTGGCAGCTAAACCCTTTATTTCTGCTTTACCTGTGGAACCAAAACCTCCGTACCCTCTGATGGTGAGAGTTAATTCTGGAACCTCTTCCAGGGACGGAAATCCAACCCGCTCACATATCATCTGAGCTATGTGGTCCCCTATATTCACTTTAAAATCCTCTCGTGCAAAATTAAATAACAGCACCTTGTTGTCCCTCGATAGTCGGGGTCGATTACCCCGGCGCCTACATCAATAAAATTTTTCCAGGCCAAACCCGAACGAGGGGCAAGGCGTCCATAACAGCCAGGGGGTATTTCTACCTGTATCCCTGTCTCCACTAAGGCTTTTCCCTGATGGGGGATGATTGTCTCTTCCACACTACATACATCAAAGCCGGCTGCCATTTCCATAGCCCGCTTAGGAACCTTTGCATTGGGAGTGGTGCGGCAAAATCTAAGGACAAACTGGGACTTTTTAGGGATGTCCTCTTTATTAGCTATCCTCCCTTGGACCTGTCGTTGTTCAGTCCCAAACAAAGGAGGGGGCACCGGCCTAGCCTTAGCCTTCCTTGTATGTGAAGAGGTTGCCTGCTCTCCCTTACACTCATTCCCCCGGGGAACTTTCCCACTCTCCAAGTGGGGTGAATCCCCTGGAGGAGCTTCTTTCTTGTCTTCCAAGTCTCTTAATGGCGCTAAGGTGGATGTGCCGCCTGTGCTATTCTGGAGACCCTCTGCTAACCCACGCCTAAACTGGGGCCAGTCCCTTCCCAGGACTAACGCTTGGGGGAGCCTTGGTACTACAGCAACAGGTATTTTCCGCTTTAGCCCCAAACCTTTCACTGAGACAGTATAAACGGGGTAGGACGAGGCTGCCCCGTGAATGCATCTTATCCTTATACTGCTTTCTTGTGACTCGGAGACCGGACCAATCTGGGAGGTTATCTCTTTCCAGAGCTTTCTCGAGATCATAGACTGGTCCGCTCCGGAGTCCAGCAAAGCTTCCACTTGGACACCCTCCACTTCTACACCTAGGAGGAATCCCTCTCCCCTTTCCTCAGAATGGGAGGTCATAAGGGCTGTCCTAGCTCTGCACTCCTTTTTCATGTGTCCCTCTTCCCCACAAGAAAAACATTTTCTTTGCATATACCGGGATTTATCTAGATGCATTACCTTCCTCCCTTCTCCCCACATGGCTTTTCCTTTCCTTTCTGAGGCTACTTTGACTGCCTGAGTTAGACCACCAACCTTAGCCTGGCTTACCACACTGGACTCTAGGAAACGCTCAGCCAGTGAGGTCGCTGCCTCGGTGGTCTTGCAGTCCTGTAGGATCAGGAAGGATCTCATATCCTTTGGAACAGCGTCCATGAACTGCTCCAGGACAATACAGTCTAACAATGACTCCTTCGTTCGAGTCTCAGGTGTCAGCCATTTTAATGCCAACCCTCTAATCCGCTGGCACAAGGCACGCGGTGTTTCACCAGGTTTTAATCTAGAGCTCCGCAAAAGGCAGTGGTAGACCATGGGGTTTAGGCCCAAACGGTCTCGTATTGCCTTTCGTAGCTCTTCATAATCGGCGGCTAATTCCGCAGGCATAGCCCTATAGGCTGCTAGCGCTTCTCCCGTCAAGGAGGCGGCAAGGAGTACGGCCCATTGGTCTTTATGCCAGCCGGTTAGAAGAGCTACCCTCTCAAAAGCTGCCAAGAAATCGTCCACATCATCCCCTTTTGCTAATTGCCCAAAAGAGAATGTCCCAGTCCCAGGTATCCCAAGCCCTGGTATAGCTCCTAAGGAACCTGGTACTGTCCTCGGGGACTCTGCTGCTTGCTTCTGTGCTCCCAGCCAAGCACCCATCATCTCGAGGAGCGGCTTCTGCTGGGCCTGGAGCATGGCCGCCGTGTGTTCCAGTGTCCGTGCTGACATCTCTTGCTGTTTCTGGAATTGTTCGGCCATCCAGCCCAAAAGCTCGGTCCGTTCCATCCTTGGTAGAAGCTGAAATGACAAAACAGAGAGAGAGAAACCACCAAGTGCGGCTCCCAAAATATACCCCCTCTCTCCTCTGCTCTCCTGGCACACTGCTGTAGCCCCACCCGGCGTTGGTATCCGTTTATACCCCTTTATATATACGGATTACCTTAGGCAGGTGTAGACTCGGGTTTATCAGGCAGCAGGTCATGGCTTTAGCACTCCGCTCCAGTCCGGTCCTTCTGCTGTCAATCCGGGTCCTTCTTTTCCAGCAGGCTATCTGTATCCTCAGTAACTGTAGAAGTTTTTCTTTCTTTTTTTCTTATTCCTTGCAATTCCAGGTGTCTTTGGTATACGTGGCCAAGGCAAGAATCCTAAATACTACGCCACCTGTCGCCTCCTTCCACCGTCTAGGCGGTTGCCTGTCGAGGGGAGGGGGCTTCACTTTCAATGTCCCTTTAATATGGGCTCCTAGGGCAAAGGCCGCTGGGAGTTGTAGTTGCTTGAGCAGTTAGTTGTAGTTGTAATAAGAATAATTCAGCCGAGGTTTGAAAGCAACACAGGAAATTTTATTTGCCTCCTTTATTTAAAGGAACTTCTAAGGAAGCTTGGCACAACATATGTAAAGACTTTTCCACAAGAAATTAATTTTGGTATAAACTTTTCCACAGATATAAATTGCCTTTGCTTGCTTCAACAAGGCAATGATTGCTTCATTCAACATAAAGGTATCTCTTTATAGTCCTTTGCTGCAATTGCCTTTTACTTTCTTCAATCAGACAATTCTTTCTTCCCTTAACAGCAAAAGTCACTTCACAGTCATTTACTGCAATTGGTTGTAAATTAAAGGCTTGCAGGCAGCAATACTAATATAATGAACTTTTCTTCTTTGCTTTAACTTAGTCAAGTTTTAATTAGTTGCTCTAGAGACTTTTAGCATTCTACCTTAACAGTCTCCTGCATTTAAAAGACAGCAACCACACTAATTAAAACTTTATCCTTTTCACAGCATACATTCACGTACAACAAGCTGGAATTTCTTCAGGCTTATAGCTCACATAATTCTCACTCTACCCTTCTGGATAAAGCCCATTCCATTTCAGAGACAGATTGATCTGATTCAATATTATAATCTTCAACCTCCATTGACTCACATTCAGGGCAATCAGGCTCAGCAGCTTCCTTAAGCAACTTAAACAGCTGTTCCCCTCGAGACCTCTCTCTGGACTTAGGGTGGTTATCAAAGCAGGGGAGATCCTTATCCCTTAGCAAGCTCTTTAACAGTTTTAAAGAATTCAGGTTTTCTCTATCAACAGGTTTCCTTACCAGCCTTCCCCGAGGTGAGATTCTTGGACTCAGCGTTTCCTGGGAAATCCCTATAACTGAGTCACACCCAGCAATCTTTCCTGGCTTAAACCTTCTGGTTTCTGGACCCACCACAGGCTTTCTATAGCACTGGCATCGGTCCAAACTCTGGAGCTGGCTATGAGGAGACTCTTCCCTCGAGCTGTTGTCTGAATATCTTTCTCTGGACTCCTGGCTAGAATCCTTACTTGCAGTTTCTTTTAGGTTTCCTTCCACCACTGTTTCACTGCCACTTCCTTGGCCATGCGTGCTCCTGCACACATTAGCCCTTCCGTCTCTGTCTCGGTTCCTGCTTCCGTTTCTCTTCCTCCTATGGTGCTCCTCCCTCTCTGTTCTCTGGGGCTTAAATGAGTGGGGCTGGCCTGTACCTCTCCACCCCACCCCCAGCTGTCTCAGATTGCCTCCCTCAGTTGCCATAGAGCTGGGGCGTGGCCTTAGGACAGCAGCTTTGGACAGGTTTTTTTCTTTCCTAGCTGAACTTTTAAAGGGACAGTTCCCTGCACTTTCCTTCTGCCTGGAGGAGACTGCTAG
Organism: Ichthyophis bannanicus; assembly: GCA_033557465.1. Classification (NCBI taxonomy): domain Eukaryota; kingdom Metazoa; phylum Chordata; class Amphibia; order Gymnophiona; family Ichthyophiidae; genus Ichthyophis; species Ichthyophis bannanicus. The sequence goes on from CM066035.1 coordinate 27,298,365, forward strand.
TGTTTTCCCTATTTCCATAGGCACTGGGGTAGCTTCGTCACCACAGTACATAAAACTCTGCAAAAAGACCACTTAGAGCCCATCACAAATCTACTGTGACAATAACATTTAGGTTTAATTTAAAACCCAACAGAGAGCTTTTAGTTTGAGCTTTTAGTTTACCTTTAAAACCAGCATAGAGCATTTAGTTTAAATTTAAATCTCAGCAGAGAGCTTTTAGCTTACTTTTAAAACCAAAAGAGAGCGTTTAGTTTAAATTTAAATCTCAGCAAAGAGCTTTTAGCTTACTTTTAAAACCAAAAGATAGCTTTTAGTTTAAATTTAAAACTAGCAGAGAGCTCTTAATTTAAATTTAAATCTTTTAGGGCCTAGTATCAGCAGACAGCTTTTAATTTAAATCAAATTAGTGTACAACTTAGCATAGAAGGACAAATAGGGTAAAATATTCTTTGGGTTGAAAGAAATAAATTGTTTCTACAGTAGATACCTTTACAAAGAGGCCCTCCACTTAGGAGGCAAGAGATCTGGGAATTTGTTTTGAACAGGTGTTAAAGCCAAGTCAAAGGTCAAAGGGGTAATTTGAAAGGCTCCCTTTATCAAACAAAAGGCTGTGTGAATCACTCAGGAAATTGTTAACAGATTACCTTAGAACCACAGGTCTGGGACCTATGTAGCAAGTAAGCCTTTACTAAGGGGTATGTTTACTAAGCAGTCTTAACGTGCAGCCGGCGTTAGTGTGCAGGATGCCATATAAGGTAGTGGGCATTCCTGTCTTAAGGTAGCATTTAGGGTTATCGTGCGATAAGGTACGTTTTCATGCGATAGAGGGAGCCGTGGCACGTTAATGCGCATTAGCCTTAATTAGGTGCGCTGACCTACAAACACAGGAACAGAGGTGTAGCACAATGGTTAATACATTGACTGATGAAACAGCAGTCATGAGTTCAATTCCCCAGTGGGCTTGATGAGTAAGGCTGTCTGAGGCATTACCTTTTACTTTAAATCAGTGCTGTCTGAGGCATTTTCTTTTTTAATTTAAATTAGTGCTGCCAGCAAACACACCCTCACAGTGCCGTAACCTAAGGTGCCGCATAAGGCGCCCTATAAGGCACTCCAGAGGGCACATTATAAAGTGCACTGTCCGCCAAGGCACCTTATAATGTTCCCTATAGGGCGCCTTATAAGGCGCCTTATAGAGCGCCTTATGAAGCACCTTAAGGCTACAGCAATTTGAGGGTGTTTTTGCTGCCAGCACTAATTTAAATTAAAAGAGAAAATGCCTCAGACAGCCCTATCAAATAACCCCACTGTGGGATCAAACCCACGACCTCTGGCTCCACAGGCAGTAAAGCAACCAGTGGGCTACAACTCTACAGCTGCTAACAAATCCCTGGCTGGCTACAGAAGGACTGCAGGTCACCACACAAACTGTCTGCTGTGGTTACCAGGATAGGGTTAACCCACCCGTACCCATGATGCACTGCACATGCAAATCAGCAGTCTACAGATGATCACAAGATGGGGTATGCACCCAAACAGCACCTCGGCCTGGTAGGGGGTACTGACCGTGTGTGTTACTAGCACAGAGTAGCTACAGACCGTCACATTGTGTGGGTACTGTGCTCACCCTGAGGGTGAGGTGGGACGCCCAGCACCAGGTCCATAGCACCTTTCATGGCTGAAATATGCAATACTGCAGATCTGTGTGTGTGCGTGCTCCTGCTCCTGCAGACACACCTAGGATATATCTGTGTCCATCTGTAGCTCTCAGTCATGTCTAGCCTTTATGGGCTATGATGCACCCAGAATAGTGCATATCCTGTGTTGGTACCATGGTCACATGATGTAGGTGAAGGAGGGGGTGGGTGTTTGGAACCATAGGTGGATTATGTACCACCACCCAACCCACCCGCTGTGGCTCTGGGTAGGAAACAGGATCTCCCACCAACAGATCCACATTCTACCTCCCTGCAATAGTGGCAGTAGAGGGGACCATCAACCCCCGTCCTGCTGAGGAACAGACACCCGACAGGGCAGTCAATACAGATCTGTACACATCCATAAGGCAAGGCAAACAGTAGGCCTGGAAATGCTCTGCTCAGCTCAGCTTGCCCCCCCCCCCCAACCCCAAACCCCAACCCCCAACTATCTGACATTTTCCAGCAGCAAGCCTTCAGCCGCTGCACCCTGCAAGATGTTCCAGCCAGACACATACTAACTGCAGATAGTCTGCTAGCTAGTCCATAGTGCATGTTCCTGGAGAAGATGCATATACCCAGAACTGGGATATCAGCAAACACACCAAGCAGATAAGTCAGTGATTAGGCCCCAAAAGAGAACCCATAAATATCACATAATAAAAGTACTATACAGCACTATGGGGGAACCTAGCCATGCCGTGGTCACTGCTCAGTCAGGGTGAGAGTGACCTCCCAGTAGGACATGCTGTGGCCACCCTGTCCGTGCAGGTGGTGGCCGGGCACTACAATGTCCAAGCCATTGCCCTATGCCCTGTGCAGATGCATCCTGGCCAGGCCGCCCTGTCGGGGCTATACCCATGGTACCTTGCTCCTCATTGTGCACATTGGCAGGCTGACACTGGCAACAGTGCAAGCAGTGTGGGTTGAGGAAGGTGTTGGCAGCCAACACACACTGGGTAGACAGACACACACTCCCACACCTATGCCAGCATTGTGCAACCATAGAGGCTTTTGGCAGCCCTGGCCACCACACCAGTCCTGGGAACACTGCAGGCATGGCTATGGTACGCAATACTGTTGGGGTCACTCCCCAGGGTGGTAAACACTGTCAGACACCAGACCTGAAACACACTCCACAGACATCAGAGAGGTTGCTATGATATAGCTCAATGAGCAGATTGTGCTTAACCTAGAGATTGCTATCTGCCAGTAATCATAGCAACCTTTTGATATATGTGTACCGTATTCCCAGGTTTAGGATGGCAGTGCTATTATATGCAAGTGCTAGTATTGCTGCACGCAGGGTCCAACATCCTGCCTCTCCAGGAGGCTTTGGATAATGGCGCCTGTGGGTGCGGGTGTTTCTGCCCCTGTTGGCCGCTGCTCTAGGGCAGAGGTTCCCAACTCCAGTCCTGGTGGGCCAAACACTGTTCGGGTTTTCATGCTGTCCCAAATGAATATGCATGGCTACATCTGCATACCAGTGGGGCGGCGCATAGAACTGCAGCACAGGCATCTTTATTAGGGACAGCATGACGCCTGAATGGAGTTTGTCCCTCCAGGACTGCATTTGGGAAACTCTGCTCTAGGTATTGCACATGTCTATGGTGTCTGTGCTCTGTAGGGTAAAATATAGGCATTTCAGGCATGTTTATGTTATCTTCAATAAAGGTTCCCTCTTTATTACCATGGATAAAATATGGGGACTGGGTTGGTGGGAGCCACAGCTGGGACTTGAACCTGTGACCATCTGCTCCTGAACACACTGGCTGTGCGTACTGAACCACACTGTTGCCACAGGAACAGTTCGTTCCCTGGGGATACCATGACTGTTCTTCAGACAGGGTCTGTCTGTTGCAGTGCATGGCACCCACCTAAACAGGGCTAGGCCATGGTCTGCTGTGGGCAGCTGCCACTGCCCCCTCCACCATCAGTACCCCTCTGTCGCCATGCTGACATTCCCTTCTTCTGGTGGTGCTGGTGGTACACAGTCTCAGGTCATCCAGTGTGCCAGTAGGTGGCTGCCTATGGTGTGGGTTCTGGGGTAGGGGTGCCTGCATAGACGTCCACGCTTCCCCCCAGCACTGCCTGCCAATGTTCTGTGCCCTTGGGGGTACCTGATGGGTACTATCCCCTGTGACACTATGGGAAACACACTTGTGCCCATGTTGGGCCCTCATCAGTTGCTATCTGGCGGCTCTACTGTTTCAGCATTCCTATGGGCCACCTAGGCATCACCCTAGTCCGAACTGTGGCCCAGCTGCACCACAGCATGTGCCGCCTGCAGCCCTCTGTATCCCCTTTTCCAGCATCTGTCCAGTTGCCCGTTCCGACATGCCCACCCTGCTGTTGCGGGACATGTGCACACCATAGGAAACCTGTCCAATAGAAAGGGAAAACCCTGATCAGCGCTATTTCACTGTGGGATCATTCACCTTGTATGGGGACAGAGCATAGCCCCTTCCAAAATCGATATCCTTTTTGTGGAGCTTTCCTGGTAATGTTTTTTGATGTTTCCCATTAATATCACTATTACCCAGCTTGGTTATGTTTTTTTTCCAGTTTGTTCAGGTCATTTTCAATGTTTATTTGCCTTTTTGTTCTGTGCGCATGTATCACACGTATCACTTTTTATAGGTTTCCCTGGCTTTGCTGTACATTGCTGACGGAAATGGTTTCTCTTACCTTTAAATCTGCTCTAACGCGAGGGTTTCACTCGCGCTAGTTTTCAGCCCAGGAATCCACAGCGTTAGTGTGCATGGAGCCTCTCCCCTCCCACTCTCCACCCATTGACCCTCTCTCTCCGCCCCTGGGGAGCCTTCCTCCGCCCTCCGGGAGCCTTTCCCCGCCTTCAGTGCTCGTTTGCGCCGCTGCACGCGTTAACCCGCGATAAGGCGCCTTATTGCCCGGTAAAACTACATTATCGCGCGATAAGGCGCCTTATCATGCGATAACATGACAGCAGTGCAAATAGCGCCCTTTAGTTAACATACCCCTAAGTGTAAGTTCCCTCCCACCACAGGCATAATCTTAGCTTTATAGGCTCTTAAACCTATTGAAGGGGGAAAGGTGGTCAAAGTCACTTTCAGGTTCAGCTGGTTATCATCATCAGGAATAGATTAAGGCCCTGAAGTTAATTAATCTTGAAGTGAACAAAGTCCCTTAAAGGTAATTGGTATAGTAGTATCAGCACAAGTATCCTTAGCAACTTAAGTAAACAACTTAAATAGTTAAGCAACACCTTAAAATTAAGATGCAGATAGCAATCCAGCAGTGAGATGGGGGGCTAACCAGTCTTTTGCACTGAGTGTCACATGTATGATTTTCCCCCAGTTGGTGAGGTGTCTTACGTAAGCACTAGGTGCAAGGAGCTCTTTACACTCAGAGAATGAGACCAATCTCTGGATGCTAGAATAGCAGACTTGGAGGACATAAGGAAGACAGAGAAGTAAATAGACAAGACTTACAGTGACGTGATACTGAAGTCCCACCTCTAATCTGGCAGCCTCTCCGTTGCCATGGAGGAGAGAAGTCACAAGAAAGGAGAGTATCATCTTGGTGTGGCAGGAAGAGATCCTGTAGCTAGAACCTGTCCGCTAGGAGATGTAAAACCATCAAGCACTGAAGAGGTTTCTCCAGGGCCATGTGGCCATGATGGAAGGATTAGGACAGTTGTTATAGTTGGTGATTCGATCATTAGGCATGTAGATAGCTGGGTGGCTGGTAGACATGAGAAACACCTGGTAACATATCTGCCTGGTGTGAAGGTAGCGGATCTCACGCGCCACCTAGATAAGGTTTTATATAGTGCTGGGGAGGAGACTGCTGTCTTGGTACATTTTGGCACCAATGACATAGGAAAGTGTGGGGGGAGGTTCTGGAGGCCAAATTTAGGCTTTTAGGAAAGAAGTTGAAATCCAGAACTTCAGGGGTAGCATTCTCTGAAATGCTTTCCATTCCACGCACAGGACTCAAAAGACAAGCAGAGCTCTGGTGTCTCAATGCATGGATGAGACAATGGTGGAAAGAAGAGAGTTTAGGATTTCTTAGTAACTGGGCAACATTCTGGGGAAGGAAGGGACTCTTCCAAAGTGATGGGCTCCACCTTAACTGGCATGGAACCAGGATGCTAGCTTTAACCTTTAAAAAGGAGATAGAGCAGCTTTTATAATAGACAGTAGGGGTAGGCTGACAGTCACCCAGGAGTGCATAGTTTGGAAGGATGTCTCCTTAAAGGGTACTAGCAAAACAGGGAATTTAGGGCATCCCGACAGAAAGGATCCAATAAAGATAAAAGTAACCCAGATGTCCTTCAGTACAGAGTCAAAAGATTCCAAATTATACCTTTCAACCAGATTAATATGAATAAAATACAACCTCTAAAATGCCTGTATGAAATAAGATGGGAGGGCTAGAATATATAGCACTAAATGAAAGGTTAGATATAATTGGCATCTCGGAGACCTGGTGGAAGGAGGACAATCAATAGGACACTGTGATATCTGGGTACAAACTATATTGCAATGATAGAATAGATCAAATTGATGGAGGGGTTGCATTGTTTCACCTTTCACTGATGCAGAATAGTGCGGTAGAATACTGAGGGAACTTGGGGACGTTCTAGCAACTCCACTGACTGACCTTTTCAATGCCTCGTTGGAGTCGGGAGTGGTGCCAAAGGACTGGAGAGAGGCTCATGTGGTGCCTTTACACAAAAGCGGAAGTAAGGATGTGGTTGAAAACTACAGGCCGGTTAGTTTAACTTCAGTGGTGAGTAAATTATTGGAAACGCTGCTGAAAGAGAAAATAGTGAAGTTTCTGGAGTCCGGCGGATTACAGGATCCGAGGCAGCATGGATTCACCAGAGGTAGGTCTTGTCAGACAAATCTGATTGATTTCTTTGACTGGGTGACCAGGGAGTTGGACAGAGGAAGAGCTCTAGATGTGGTATATTTAGATTTCAGTAAAGCCTTTGACACTGTTCCTCACAGGCGACTTATAAACAAACTGAGCACCCTAGGGATGGACCCTAAAGTTACTGCTTGGGTTAGAAATTGGTTGGGTGGGAGGCGACAAAGAGTACAAGTAAATGGAGCTCACTCTGAGGAGAAGGATGTTACCAGTGGTGTGCCCCAGGGATCTGTCCTTGGACAAATTCTTTTTAACATCTTTGTTAGTGATATAGCGGAAGGGCTGTCAGGTAAGGTTTGCCTCTTTGCGGATGATACCAAAATCTGCAATAGAGTAGACACCCAGGAAGGTGTAGATAACATGAGGAGGGATCTAGCTAAGCTTGAAGAATGGTCTAGAATTTGGCAGCTGGGATTTAATGTTAAAAAATGTAAGGTCATGCATTTGGCTGCAGCAATCCAAGGGAGCAATACAGTATAGGAGGTGAAGTACTTTTGTCCACTAAAGAAGAGCGGGACCTAGGCGTGGTTGTGTCTGATGATCTTAAAGTAGCTAAACAGGTAGAAAAGGCGACGGCAAAAGCTAGAAGGATGCTTGGGTGCATACGGAGAGGAATGGCTAGCAGAAAAAAGGAGGTGATAATGCCTCTGTATAAGTCTTTGGTGCGACCTCATTTGGAGTATGGTGTGCAATTCTGGAGACCGCACCTTCAAAAGGATGTGAACAGGATGGAGTCGGTGCAGAGGGTTGCTACTAAAATGATTAATGGGCTTCATTATAAAGCATATGAGGACAGACTTAAGGATCTTAATATGTACACCTTAGAGGAAAGGCGGGATAGAGGTGATATGATTGAGATGTTTAAATACCTCCGTGGCATAAATGTTCAGGGAGAGAGCCTCTTTCAATTGAAAGCAAGTTCTGCTACGAGGGGACATGGGATGAGGGTGAAGGGAGATAGATTCAGGAGTGATATGCGGAAATATTTCTTTACGGAAAGAGTAGTGGATCTGTGGAATAGTCTCCCAGTGGAGGTGGTAGAGATGAGGACAGTAACTGAATTTAAAAAAGCATGGGACCAACACAGAGGATCTCTAAAGGTAAAAAGTGGACTGTTGTAGTTGTTGTTATGGAAGGACAGACTAGATGGGCCTTGTGGTCTTTTTCTGTCATCATGTTTCTATGTTTCTATGTTTCTATGGTATATAAGAGAATGTAAATAAATAAATAAAATTGTACGTTAGAGAGGGCATTGAGTCACATAGAATTAAAGTTTTGCAGGAAACAAAATACACTATAGAATCTTTATGGATAGACGTTTCATGTAAAAAGTGGAAGGCGATGGCAGTGGTGATATACTACTGACCACCTGACCAGAATGAATAGATGGATGATGAAATGCTAAAATAAATCAGGGAAGCTAACAAAAGTTACAACACAGTAATATAATTGGTGATTTCAATCACTCCGCTATCGACTTGGTCAATGTCACAGCAGTTCATGTTGTAGAAATAAAGTTTCTAGACAAAATAAATGATTGCTTAATGAAATACAGGATCTGATGCAAGAGATAAGAGTTTTGGGGCCACTTGGCAATAGTGATCATAGCATGATTGCATTTGATTTAATATATGTAAGAAAGATGGCAAGGAAATCCATAGTACTAACTTTTAACTTTCAAAAGGGAGATAAAATGAGGAAAATAGTTAAGAAAAAAAATAAAAGGAGCAGCTGCAAAGGTTAAAGATTTACATCAAGCATGGGTGTTATTTAAAAACACTATCTTGGAAGCCCAGACCAGATGTATTCCATGTTCTAAGAAAAGTGGAAGGAAGGCCAAAAAAACTGCCAGCATGGTTTAGAGATTAGGTGGAGATTAGGACAAGGCCATAGCAGACTGAATTCTTCTGCACCTTTAAGTACCACTGAATTCTTCTGCACCTTTAAATACCACTTCAGTCATGGGTAACATCCTTACATCTTTCTCAATAAAGACCGAAGCAAAGAATTAATTCAGTCTCTCCACTATCGCCTTGTTGCCTCTTAGTGACCCTTCAACCCCTCTATCATCTAATGGACCAACTGACTCTCTCACACATGTTTTGCTACGAATGTACTTGAAAAAGTCTTTATTTCGCGTTTTTGCTTCCGCAGCAAGTTTCTTCTCAAATTCTCCCTTTGCCTGCCTTATCAATGCCTTGCATTTGACTTACCATTGCTTGTGCTGTTTCCAGGTCTCATCGTTTGGCTCTTTTTTCCATTTATGAAAAATTCTTTTTTGGCAGTTTTTTGGACTTCCTTCCACTTTTCTTGAAGCGTGGAATACAGCTAGTCTGGGCTTCCAAGACAGTATTTTTCAACAACACCCAAGATTGATGTAAGTCCTTAACCTTTGCAACTGCTCCTTTTAGTTTTTTCTTAACTGTTTTCCTCATTTTATCATAGTCTCCCTTTTGAAAGTTAAAAGGTAGTACTGTGAATTTCCTTACTATCCCTCCTCCACTAATGAAATCGAAGGCGATCATGCTATGATCACTATTGCCAAGTGGCCCCAACACCCTTATCTCTTGCACTAGATCTGGTGTTCCACTAAGGACTAGGTCTAATATGGCTTCCCCTCTGGTCGGTTCATGAACCAGCTTCTCCAAGAAGCAGTAATTTATTTCATCTAGGAACTTTAACTCCCTAGCATGTCCTGCCGTGACACTGCACCAGTCGATACCGGGGTAATTAAAATCACCCATTATTATTACTGCGCTGTAATGTTTGTTAGCTTCCTTGATTTCTTTGAGCATTAAATCATCCATTTGTTCATTCTGGCCAGGCGGTCGATAGTACACCCCCACTGCCATCGCCTTCCCCTTTTTATATGGAATTTCAATCCATAGAGATTCTACAGCAAATTTTGTTTCCTGCAAAACTTTAATCCTTTCTGACTCAATGCCCTCTCTAACATAGAGCACAACCCCTCCACCAATTTGATCAGCTCTATCATTACGATATAGTTTGTACCCAGGTATCACAGTGTCCCACTGGTTGTCTTCCTTCCACCATGTCTCTGATATTCCAATCATATCTAACCGCTCATTTAGTGCTATATATTCTAACTCTCCCATCTTATTTTTTAGACTTCTAGCATTTGCATAGAAGCATTTTAGAGACTGTATTTTATTCATATTAATTTGGCTATTGGTAGACATGGGTAATTTGGGATCTTTAAGCACTGTCTGTTCCATACTTGAGGGCATTTGGGCTACTTTACACTTTTTTGGAACCTCTCTGCTTTTGGTAGTATCCTTCAAGGATACATTCTTCCGAACCATGCTCTCTTGGACGACTGCCGGCTTTCCCCTATTATCTAGTTTAAAAGCTGCTGTATCTCCTTTTTAAAGGTTAATGCCAGCAGCCTGGTTCAATCCCGGTTAAGGTGAAGCCCATCCATTCGGAAGAGCCCCTCTTTCCCAAGAATGTTCCCCAGTTCCTAACAAATCCAAACCCCACATCTCTGCACCATTGTTTCATCAACGCATAGAGACTCCGGAGCTCTGCCTGCCTTTTGGGTCCTGCACGTGGTATGGGAAGCATTTCGGAGAACGCTACCCTGGAAGTTCTGGATTTCAACTTCCTACCTAAAAGCCTAAATTTAGCCTCCAGAACCTCCCTACCACATTTTCCTATGTCATTGGTACCGACATGTACCAAGACAGCAGACTCCTCCCCAGCACTATCTAAGACCTTATCTAGGTGGCGCGTGAGGTCTGCTACCTTCGCACCAAGCAGGCATGTTATCAGGCGATCCTCACGTCCACCAGCCACCCAGCTATCTACATGCCTAATGATCGAATCACCAACTATAACGGCTGTCCAAACCCTTCCCTCATGGGCACATTGCCCTGGAGAAACTTCCTCAGTTCAAGAGGGAGGAGTAGCCTAGTGGTTGGGGCAAGGTACTTCAGGCCAGAAGGTCGGGGGTTCAAATCCCACTAGAGGACAGCAACCTTGGGCCGGAAGGACTGGGGTTTCTAGTCCCACAGATGCTCCTTGTGGTCTTGGGCAAGCCACTTAACCCTCCATTACCCATGTTCCCTGTAAGTATTAGTGTATGTGTCTCATATCCCCGCATGTTAAATGTATCCCCCAATTGTGCCGTGACCGCTTTGATTGAAGGATAAGGCGGTATACAAAACTGTCTAAATAAATAAATAAATAAGAGGGTTTTACATCACCTGGAGGACAGGTCCTAGTTACAGGATCACTTCCTGCCACACCAGGGTGATGCTCTCCTGTCACATGACCTCTCTCCTCCATGGCAACAGGGATGCTGCCAGACTGGAGGTGGGACTTCAGGACTATATCCCTGTTGGTCTCGTCTATGTACCTCTCTGTCTTTCTTATGTTTTCCAAGTCTGTTCTCTAGACTCTAGAGAACGGACTCATTCCCTGAGAGCAAAGAGCTCCTTGCACCTAGTTCACATGTAAGACCTCTCACCAACTGGGAGAAAATCATACATGTGACACTCAATGCAAAAGACTGGAAAGCCCCCATCTCGTTGCTGGACTGCTGCCTGCATCTTAGTTTTAAGCTTGTGTTTAGATCTTTAAGATCTTTACTTACTAAGGGTTGCTATGGATAGTTATACTAATAAAACTATACCTAATACGTTTAATATACCTTGTTCACCTGAAGCTTAATTAATCTCAGGTCCTTAGTGTATGACTGATTTGGGTAATGAGCTTCACCTGAGAGCTCCTCCTTTCCTTTAAGATGTGTATAAAGCTATGATTATCCCAGGGGTGGGTGGGTGTTGGGGAGAGAGGGAGGGAAATAATACTTAATGAATTCTTTGTTCATTCATTACTGAAGAAGATGTAGGGAGTTTGCATGTGACTGAAATGGTATATAAAGGTGATGTAGTAGAAGAATTGAAAGAAATATTGATAAACCGGGAGGCTGTATTACAACTGTTTGATAAACTGAAGAGTAGCAAATCACCTGGACTGGAAGTGTGTTGAAAGAACTGAATTATGAGACTGCAGACCTACAAGTAGTAAACTATGAACTATCATTAAAATCATCTATAGTACCTGAGGATTGGAGAATGGCCAATGTAAGAAGGGTTAGAAAGGATTAAAAAGGGTTCCAGGGGTGATCTGGGAAACTACAGACTGGTGAGCCTGATGTCATTACCGGGCAAAAACATAGAAACCATTTTAAAGAATAAAATTACTGAATATGTAGATAGTCATGGTTTAATAAGAAAAAGCCAACATGGATTTAGCCAAGGAAACTCTTGTCTTCTTTTTCTGAAGGTGTGAATAAACAGGTAGACCAAGGTGAGCCAGTTGATATAGTGTATCTGGATTTCAGAAAGCCTTTGACAAGGTCCCTCATTAGATACTCTTGGCAAAATTAATATCTGGGTTTGCCGCACATGTCCTAAAACTGCAATAGCTAACTATTCAGTGGTGAAGTTGCATACTGCCTGGTTAGCTCCTGAGTCTAAAAGATAGGTGAGCTTTTGCTTCGCCTATCTTTTATCCACAGGTCACTAACTGGGTAGCATGCAATATCGCTGCTTCTTAGGTTATCAACTGTCGGAGTCTCCAGTCCTCCCCGGAACCTCCCCGATCCTCCCTGGACTATCCAGGCCAAAGGTACCAGGCAGGTTTCCAAAGAGACACACAGGTTCCACAATGCTTGTCTCAGGGCAAGCAGTGGATTTCCTGGGTCCTCTTTAATAATGATTTATGAACCTTTCCTCCAGGAACTTGTCCAAAACATTTTTAAACCCAGCTAGACTAACAGATTTTACAACATTCTCCAGTAAGGAATTCCAGAGTTTGATTACGCGTTGAGTAAAAAATATTTTCTCTTATTAGTTTTAAGTGGGTTGCATTGTAGCTTCATTCCATCCATTCCTTAACTTATAGATTACTATCATATCCCCCATCAGCCGTCTCTTTTCCAAGCCCCAACATTTTCAGACTCTCCTCATAGGGCTAACCTTCTATTCCCTTTACCATTTTTGTCGTTCTTCTTTCTACCTTTTCTAATACTGCAATATCCTTTTTAATATATGCAACCAGAATTGCACACAATATTCAAGGTGCGGTCGCACCATGGAACAACAGAGACATTATAATATCCTTTGTTTTATTCTCCATTCCTTTCCTTATGATTTCTAGCATTCTATTTGCTTTCTTGGCAGCTGCTGCACACTGTGTGGAGGCTTTCAAAGTATTATCCACGATGACGTCTAAATATTTTTCCTGGGTGGTAGTTTCTAAGGTGGTACTATGCATTGTGTAACCATAGTTTGGTTATTCTTTCCTAGGTGCATAACACAGGTACACTAAAAAATTTTTTTTTAAACTGCCTCTAATGTTTCGATTGATTTTTACGTTTTTTGGTGCGCTGAATCCAAATCTGGTAACCAATTTGCTCCATCACGTACAGATTTTTTGCTACATTGGTTTAGCAGTTTGAGGTGAACATTTCAGATTGAGTGCGATCGAGATAAAAGTTTCTTGGATGAATTCTTTATACTAATTGTTTAGTAGTTATTCAAATAAGAATAAAGAAAATTGTAACAAGGCAGCACATAAGAATAGAGTAATGTCAACAAAACACACTGTGATGGTAGCAAAATTGTCTGCACTTAAAACAGCCACATACATGTGCACAAACATTGAGCATATAAGAGCGAGGTTAGACACAAAGCAAAGCAAAGAAATGTGCAAAAAATGTTGTACAGGTATGTATGTAAGAATAGAAACCGCAAACCGCACCATTGCAATACATGAAGACAAACACCCGATGGTGTGAAAATAAAATTCTAATAAATGAGATCCGACACTGTGGTAATAACTAGCAAATTTTTATTTCAAAGTTTAGTAAAAACACGATATTTGTCAACACAGTTTAGATTTTAAAGTCATTCTTGGGTCAATCAATCTCCTGGTGGGCCCGTTTCTTCTTCCCCCGAATGCTTCTCTTGGTGCGCTGCTTGGAGTATTTTTCATCTGGGGTTTCCCGCAGCAGCAACCAGCAGAAATCAGCCATCATAGTGGTGTTCCATCTTCCTTGGTACCTTCTCTCTGCGTCCTTGATGTCCTGGTGAAACCTTTCACCTTGTTCTTCACTGTACGCCCCCAAGTTTTCGGGAAAGTAGTTCACATGGGAGTGCAAGAAATGGACTCTCAGGCTCATGTTACAGCCTTGTTCTTTGAAGGCATTGAGCATCCTGGCAACAATATCCTTATAGTTCTCATCCCACCTGTTCCCCAAGAATTTGAGAACAACATCCTTGAAGGAATCGCAGGCTTCTTTTTCCTTCTCAGACATCGTTTCAGCGAATGCTCCATCTGAAATGAGTTTCCTTATATCAGGGCCAACAAACACTCCTTCCTTTAGCTTTGCTTCAGAAAGTCGGGGGAACTTTGAGCAAAGGTACCGAAAGCACTCACCATCTTTTGGAAGGGACTTGATGAATTGCTTAATGAGACCCAACTTAATGTGGAGAGGTGGTAATAGAATTTTATCACGAGGTACCAAGCTCTCATGAAGAACATTTTTCTCACCGGGTCTCAAATACTCCCGAATTGGCCAGTCTTTTTTCCCCCAGTGTAGGTCGCGGGCCCGGCTATCCCACAAGCAAAGGAAGCAGGGATATTTGGTGAAACCGGATTGCTGCCCTAATAGCATGGATAGAATTTTAAAGTCTCCACAAATCATCCACTTATGCTCATCATAACGAATCTTCTGAAGAATCATGGCCAAATTCTCGTATTTTTCTTGGAGAATAACAGAGTGAGCAATAGGAACTGAAGCGAATGTGTTGCCATTATGAAGAAGAACACCTTTTATGCTGTCTTTTGACGAATCAATGAACAGCCGCCATTCAGCAGGATCATACTTGAGTTTAAACTTTTCCATCACTCAGTATATATCGTTGCAAAATACCAAATCTTCCTCTTTGCTGAAATACTTCAAAAATTGTGTCTCGCAGTTGCGGTACCAATAAAAAGTTGTTCCTGGTGACAATAGATTTTTCTGTTTCAGCCGAGAACCTAGCAGTTGGGCCGCATCTTTTGGGAGTCCTAAATCCCAGACTAAATCATTCAATTCAGCTTGAAAGAAAAGTTCAGGTTTCGGATCTGGTTCAGTTTCAAACTCGGAAGTACTGGACTCATCGGGAAAAGCCATCTGATGAGTCTCATCATGATCAGAACCGTCCACACAAATATGATCCAAAGATTTTGGTGGTTCAGGCACAGGTACTTCATTGCTATGAGGCATAGGCCTAATTGCTGAGGGAAGGTTGGGGTAACTTATTACGTTCTTATTTTTTAAGTTGTATCCCTTCACAATGCAAGAGCAAAAATAGCAGTCACTGCTGTGGTCTCTTTGTTCACGCCACATCATAGGTATTCCGAAACGAAATGCTTGTTTTTTACCTTTCATCCATAAGCGTAGATCTTTCTCACATGTCTTGCACACTTTGTGAGGAGCCCACGGTTTGTCTTGATCGCCTAACTTCAAACCGAAATAGGCAAAATATACTTTTATAATAAATGCAGAAATGTTCCTCTGCCGCTTTTTCACGGTATATTCCCCACAAATAAAACAAAAACTGTCCGGAGAGTTGACGCAACCTCAGGCTCTGTGAGCCATCACAAATACACAGCACTGCAAACTACAACTGTAGTGAACCACTTCGGAATAAAGCTGGATTACGACTGAGCAAACAAAAGGTAATAATGAACTTGCAAGAAACTGAAATTTGACAGGAACGTTCATGTCGCAACCACCGTGTTTGAGCGAGCGAACGAGGCGAGGCGAACAGGAAAGAACATGCGCCAGCGCGAGTACTGGATTTAGCCCCCCGCCTCCCAATTGTCCTGTTAATATATAAAATGAATACAAAACACTCTAAAATATCATCAGGGAGTGTTTCTAGTTAGTTAACCATTACAACCTCTATTTTGGGCCAAGAAAATAAACTGCAGTCGGCTAAAAAGAAATTATGTGAACATTCCTTATATGGGTAAGAAATCTAATTTTGCAAGAAAACGTGACGTGATGGAACATTTTGGCTATTTTTCCTGGATTCAGCACCCCAAAATCTATAGGAATCAGTTGCAAAACTGGAGGCAGTTTTTTGGTAGTGTACCTGTGTAATTTTACACTTGTCCACATTAAATTTCATCTGCCATTTGGACATCCATTCTTCCAATTTTTAAGGTCCTCTTGCAATTTTTCACAATCCTCTTGTGTTTTAACAACTTTGAATAATTTTGTGTCATCTGCAAATTTGATCACCTCACTCGTTATTCCTATTTCCAGGTCATTTATGAATATGTTAAAAAGCAGAGGGCCCAGCACAGATCCCTGGGGTACTCCACTATTCACCTTTCTCCATTGAGAAAATTGCCATTTAGCCCTACTCTCTGCCTTCTATCTTTTAACCAGTTCCTGATCCAGAGTACTACACTGCCTCCAGTCCCATGACTTTTTAATTTTGCCAAGAGTATCTCATGAGGGACCTTGTCAAATGCTTTCTGAAAATCCAGATACAGTATATCAACCAGCTCACCTTTGTCTACCTGTTTATTTACATCTTCAAAAAATATAACAAATATGTAAGTCAAGACTTTCCTAGGCTAAATCCATGTTGGCTTTCTCCCTTTAAATCATGGCTATCTACAGTACATGTTCACTAATTTCATTCTTTATGATGGTTCCTACCATTTTGCCTAGTACTGATGTTAGGATTACCAATCTGTAGTTTTCTGGATCACCCCTGGAACCCCTTTTAAGAATTGGAGTGTCATTTATTTTATTTATTTATTTAACAGTCGCTTATATACCGCTACCTTCCAAAGATCAGGTGCGGTTTACAGAAAACAGGTAAAGAAAGTGTAACATATCTGTTTTTACATTAAACATCGCTTGAATTATGTACATCTTAACTTTAACAATTAAACTTTAGAGAACTATGTACAATCAGCGGATGTTGAATTAAACAAAAAAGGTAGCTATTTACAAGCATCGTAAACTGTATATAATGGTCATATTTTCATGGGTCATTATGGGATTATGCTCAAAGTGTTATATATTATCCCTTTTCATTTTGGTATTGGGAATTCGCAAGTGGACCGTAGTGGGAGCTAAACAAATGAGTTTTTAATGTTTTACGTAGTTCTTTAAGATCAGTTAAGGCTCTTATTTCTTCAGGTAGGGAGTTCCAGAGTATTGGGGCTGCATGGGAAAACGCTTTTTTATTTGTTGTTTTTTTAGTCTTTGTGAACTCTTTCGGAATCCTTATTTTATTAGTGTTGCATCTTCTGTGAACAGTTTGGGGTGTGTCTTTACTGAGGAGTTTGTTTAGTGTAGCTGGGGCAGTATTATTTAAAGCTTTGAAGGTGGTTATTATTAATTTATAGTTTATTCTGCATTGAATTGGGAGCCAGTGTAGTTTAGCTAAATAGGGTGATATGTGCTCAAATGGGTGTACCTTCATTATGGTTCTAGCTGCAGCATTTTGGGCAAGTTGGAGCCTTTTGATGTTTTGATTAGTTGTGCCTAGTAGAGTGAGGTTGGCAAAGTCAAAGTGCGGTGTAATAATGGCTTGTATTATGCTCAAGAAGTCATGCAGGTGGACCAGTGGGCGTAATTGTTTTAGTACTTTGAGCTTAAAATATATTTTTTTTGTAGTGTTTCTTTTGTGGGTGTTCATACTGAGGTGTGTGTCTAAGGTCACCCCTAGGTATTTTATCTCGTTTTTTATGTTAATATCATGTTTCTGAAGTGTGATGTGAGTAGGGGGAGTGTACGATTTGTTTTTTGTTACAATCAATATGTCAGTTTTGGAATGGTTGTGGTCTTCTAGCCAAGTTGTTAATTCATTGAAACAGTCAGTTAATAATTGTAGTGGAAGTGTAGGGATCGTGAATGGAATGTACATCATGATATCGTCTGCATATAAGTGGTAGGGGATTTTGAATTTTTTTAAGATGTTGCAAATCGGTTGTATATAGATATTAAAAAGGAGAGCAGAGAGGGCAGATCCTTGAGAGAGACCAATTTCCTGTTTGAATGTGTTAGAGGTTTGAGTGCCGATCCTGACAGTTTGAGTTCTGTTAGATAGATATGAAGTAAACCATTTATGTACTGTTGAATTAGTACCTATTTATCTAAGCCACTCTCCAATCTTCAGGTACTACAGATGATCTCAATAATAGTTCACAGATTGCAATCTCATGTTTCAGTTCTTTCAACACTCCTGGATGTCTATCATCTGGTCCAGGTGATTTGTTACTCTTCAATTAACCAAAGAGTTGTAATACGTTATTCCGGTTTATCGATATTTCTTTCAGTTCTTCCAACACATCACCCTTATATACCATTTCAGGCACAGGTAAGTTCCCTACATCTTCTTCAATAAAGACCAAACCAAAAAATTCATTCAGTCTCTCCACTGACTCTCTCACAGGTTTTTTGCTACGAATTGTAGGCGGGTTCTTACCTACAAAGCATCCCTAATAGTTACCAAGATTGCCTGGAGCACATGGGACCCATACACCAGGGGAAAAACCAAAAAAAGAACTCAGATCACAGTTACTTGTCAGCAAAACTCTTTTATTAGTACAAGCAGGAAAAACCACAAGCACAGAAAAAAGGTCTGTCTCAGGGAATCTCAGTTTGGGCAGATGTTCTTCCCCTGAATAGAGAGATAAAGTCACGCCCCCAAGCTCCGTAGCTTACTCTCTTATATATCCTATACCCTCCATAGCAATTCCTGCACAAAGCCTTAGTTCCATGTGCAAAAATCTGCTATACTTCCTACAAAAAGTTGTAGAGCTGTCTGCAAAAATGAGAGCTGTGCGCAGAAATTTGCCAGAGCAAAAGTTTGCTAAAGCTCTCCAGATGGGACCCCCTCCTTCATGATTATGTCTTAGGGTCTGCAGCTGTATTCCAAGGTCTTCCTTATCTGTGCTGTGGAGCGTATCTCTCCTGCATTCCTTGGGGCCCACTTATGGTCTTCTATTTCCCGGCACTGATTGCATTCATTCTTCAGGGCTAGAGAATTTTCTTTTAATTATTTTTCGGTTAATTATTTTCTGGCCTGGCCTTTATTTGCTTTCTGGGCTTAACACCGCATATTCCTATGCAGAGTGAGGTTTCTTCCAGACTGTACTAGGCCACAGACACCTTCTTGTTCTTGGATAGCCCACTTGCTGTCTTCTCGTGCCATTCATACAGGTTGCCCGTACAAGAGATCACAGCCACAGACAGCATATAGGACAAACCTAAGCAGCACTATTCCTAAACCAAAATATCCCAACAGAATGTACTTGAAAATGTTTTTATTTATTTATTTTATTTATTTAATGTTTTTTCTATACCGCACTATTTATCATCAACGTGGTTTACAAACAACAAAATTTGAACAATGTAGAACAGCCTAACATTGAACTTACAATGAACAGGGAAGTTAACATGGTGAACAGGTAAACTATATACACTATATACAATATAGTAAGGGGGATGTAAATGAGGTGTGGGATATTAGTATAGTTTTTATTATGTGTTTTTGCATCCACGGCAAGCTTTCTTTCAAATTCACTTTTTGTCTGCCTTATCAATGCTTGCATCCAGGGCCGGATTTACCTATACGCCATGTACGCCATGGCGTAGGGCCCACAGCTGGCAAGGGCCCACAAAAAGCTGCCGCGGCAGCATGGACGTTCCCGAGGCAGCATGAATGGTCCCGCGGGGCCCCCTCTGCCCTGCCGAATCCCCGGCTGAGCCCCTCCGTGCCGGCTTTGAGAGGCGCGAAGGGAGAGTGTCTCCCTCGCATCTCTGTTAAGCCCGCAGGGGCTGATGGGAAATTTCTACAAGTCATCAACAAAACACAAACTGAGAAGCTCCATCGCCAACGCCTCCTAAAATGTGCATTGATAAGTGCCAGATCCATACGATCAAAATGGCCTGCAGCCATGGACTTGATTCCTCAATACAATCTCGACATCCTGATGGTCACGGAATCATGGCTATCTGATTGTGACAACATCCTCCTGAATCAGATGCTGCCTCCTGGATTTGACCTCTACACATGCCACAGGTCCACTCAAAAAGGAGGCGGAACGCTCATCCTCGCCAAAACAGATCTTAATTTCAAGCTATGCAACTCCTCCAGCTCAACCCACCTCGACTCCCTCACTATATCTAATGAACTCTGCTCAATCAACCTGCTTTATCGAGCACCCTCCCCATCACCGGATGACCTTCCAACAATAATCGAACTCGCGTGCGCAACATCCACCTCACGCTCTCCAAATTGGGTAGTTGGTGATTTCAACCTCCCATCTCTCCATGACAGCCACTCAGAAGCATTTCTAGACGCACTAGGGGATCTAGGCTACAAACAATACGTCAACTCTCCCACCCACACTAAAGGAGGTAAACTAGACCTCATTTTCGCACCCCATTTCAACACCTTAACACACCAAGCCCTTGAACTGTTGGTTATACCAGTACCATGGTCTGATCACAACCTTATTCGATTCAACATACCCACCTATACCTCTCACATGAGCCAAATACCATCTAACTCACCTGGAACCCACGCAGCCCGTTTTCAACCTCTCAACCGTGACAAGGTCCTAGATAACCTTCAACCACTCTTGACTAACACCTCCCTCAACTTAGATGACCTGATATCCAAATGGGACGAGAACCTCAGAGCCGCCTCATGTCCAGTGCACAAGGATAAGAAAATAAGAAAACGAGAACACGCGCCATGGTTCTCTACTGACCTTCCTACATCTCTCATCCACTTACGCAAACTTGAAAGACAGTGGTGCCGAACCCACTCACCAGAGGCCCTTGAAACATATAACTCACACTTAACTACCCACCGTGAAAAGGTAACACTGAGTAAGAAGCTCTACCACACAAACCTATTGAAACGCTCCATCAATAAACCTCATGCACTATTCAAGTTAGTAAAATCCATAACAAGAGAGCCAGTTTCAGCCCAACCTGCAATGCCGCAGCCACAGGACTACGCAAACTACCTGCAATCAAAAATGATTAAGGCCAGCACGAGCATAAATACCAACAATCCCTCTACATCACCTAAGGCATCTCAAATAACTCCATTTTGCAACTTCAATACTATATCAACTAGTGAAATTGAGAAAATTGTCGCCTCCATCAATCCTAGCACGGCACCTAATGACCCATGTCCAGCCAACTGGATCAAAGATCTGCGACATGATCTAAGCCAAATCCTGTGCAAAATACTGAACCAGTCCTTTCTAACAGGCTCATTCCCCCAGAGTCTTAAACACACCTCTATCAAGCCCCTACTAAAAAACAGTAAGCTCGATCCATCCAAAGTTGAATCATTTAGGCCAATCTCGAGCATCCCCCAGCTTGCAAAAATCATCGAGAAAGCTGCCCAACAACAGCTCCAGCATCATATTGACACAGAAGCACCACTAGACAAATCACAACATGGATTCAGAGAAGCACATGGAGTCGACACAATCCTTACAACCCTGTTCAATGACCTGATCACAGGAATAAACAGCATCAAACAAGGATTTGTCCTCATCTTTTTAGACATTTCCGCCACCTTCGATTCTGTGAACCACGATATACTGCTGCAACGTCTGAGAGAGAAGGGAATTCGAAGCACAGCATTGGAATGGTGTAGATCCTACCTTTCCAATAGGTGGCAACAAGTTAAAACAGGCCAGGAATCCTCAGAGCCATTCCTACAGTCTCAAGGTGTACCACAAGGATCTTCCCTATCGGCATTAATGTTCAATATGCAGCCGATATGTGAATTGATCAGATCCTTCAACGTGCAATGCCTGGCATACGCAGATGACATCCTCATATACATGCCGTTCAAAACTGACCAACCAGTGTTTACACCAATAATCAATTGTTTCGGAGCAGTAGCTGAATGGCTGCTGACCCAAAATTTCAGAATAAATCATAGCAAAACTGATGTCCTATTTGTTACAAGGAATCGTAAGTTCGTACCTCCTCCATCGCTGCTGGTCAACAACATAGAACTGACGTCCAAACCCTCAATCCGATACCTCGGCATCACATTAGATCAACACCTGGAGATGACAATGCATGTGAAGAATGTGACAAAGAGTATATATCATAAGATCAGAACGCTACGCCACCTCCGCCCCCTACGTTGACTATACTGATTACCGATCAACCTTCCAGGCACTAGTCCTCCCACATCTAGATTTTGCGAACATCATCTTCCACGGGCTCCCTCAATCAACCTTAAATCCACTTCGTCTGGCTATGAATGCAGCTGCAAGAGTCCTCTCTGGGTCTCCAAGATCTGCTCACATAACGCCTATCATGAAAGAACTACACTGGCTACCTCTACAAGCCAGACTCTCATATAAGTCACTAGTCCTGACCTTCAAAGCCATGAATAACTACCCACCGACACCAATCAGCAAACTAATCCATAACACCCTCGAAAATAGAAACAGAAGGACTACAGCTATGAACACCTTAATAGTTCCCAAGATGATGACATCATGTACTAAAGCTACATCAAACAGAGCTTTCTCAATATTCACACCCATGAATTGGAATATACTTCCCCATGAAATCCGCGGCATCAAAAGCATATTACAATTCCGAAAAGCCGTGAAGCATCACTTATTCACAAAATACTACCCAGAAGTGATCATGGACACTCACACAACCAACAGGCCTCCCACTTACACCAAACACCTTAGCACCTTAATACAACCAGAAAATGGTTAGACTCCATGATAGTTCACATTACTACTGTTGACCCGTGCCACCTACATGAATACACATACAATATCCACTCGAGTTTAAATATGGTATATAGTAAAAACATATATATAGTATAATGTTGACTGTACATAGTTATCCCTGTTATTCCATGTTATATATCCCCTTGTTCTCTGTAAACTCAATGTTACCTGTATGCATTGAAGTATATTTTGTTCGATGTACACCGCGCTGATTTTAATAGCGCGGTATAGAAGAGATGTTAAATAAAATAAATAAATAAGCCCCTGCGGGCTTAACAGAGACGCGAGGGAGACACTCTCCCTTCGCGCCTCTCAAAGCCGTCGCGGAGGGAGGGATTCCGCAGGGCAGAGGGGGCCCCGCGGGACCATCTATGCTGCCGCGGCCTTGGTAGCAGCCAGCGGTTTTGCTTTTTTAAAATTTCATTTTACTTGAGCCGATGGGGGGGCGGGGGGTAGGACTGGAAATGGGCTGGGGGGGGGTTAGAACTGGTAATGGGCTATGGGGGGGGTTAAGACTGATAATGGGCTGTGGGCTGATGGGGGCTGTCTGGTAATGGGCTATGGGGGGGGGGCTAGGACTGGAAATGGGCTGGGGGGGTTAATACTGGAGGTGGGATGATGGGGTTAGGACTGGTAATGGGCTGTAGGCTGTTGGGGGGGTTAGAACTGGTAACGGGCTTTGGGGGGGTTTAAGACTGATAATGGGCTGTGGGCTGTTGGGGGGGTAAGAACTGGTAATGGGCTATGAGGGGGGGTTAAGACTGATAATGGGCTGTGGGCTGATGGGGGCTGTCTGGTAATGGGCTATGGGGGGGGGCTAGGACTGGAAGTGGGCTGGGGGGGGGTTAAGACTGGAGGTGGGCTGATGGGGTTAGGACTGGTAATGGGCTGTGGGCTGTTGGGGGGGTTATAACTGGTAATGGGCTATGGGGGGGTTTAAGACTGGTAATGGGCTGTGGGCTGATGGGGGGGTTAGAACTGGTAATGGGCTATGATGGGGGGTTAAGACTGATAATGGGCTGTGGGCTGTTGGGGGCTGTCTGGTAATGGGCTATGGGGGGGCTAGGACTGGAAATGGGCTGGGGGGGTTAAGACTGGAGGTGGGCTAATGGGGTTAGGACTGGAAGTGGGCTGATGGGGGGTTAGGACTGGTAATGGGTTATAGGGGGGCTTAAACTGAAAATGGGGTGATGGGGGTTAGGACTGGAAGTGGGTTGATGGGGGGGCTAGGACTGGTATTGGGTTGGGGGGTTGCTAGGACTGGAAATGGGCTGATGGGTGGCTAGGACTGGAAATGGGCTGATGCAGGGACTAGAAGGGAATGGATGCTGGGTGAGGCTGGAACTAGAAGGGAGCTGATGTTGGGGGAGGATTAGAATGGGATGGGGCTGGAAGACTAAAATGGAGAAGGGAAAAATATTTTGTGTGGGAGGGATAAAAAATCTACAATTGGCCGGGTATTGGGAGAGTAAGTGGGGATTGAGGATGGAGGGGTAAAATTTGAGTGGATGAAATAGGAATGAGGAAAGAGCAAAAGGAGAAAGATTAGTATGTTAAAGCAGATGTAGAGAGAGAATGGAAAAAAACTATGAGAGAAGAAAGGACAAATGGACAGCAGACGATGGAGAGTTAGCAGAAGACACGAAGAAACAAGAAGAAAGTGGCTGGAGCAATTGCAGCTGAAAAAAAATGCACAAAAGGTAGAAAAATATCTCTTTATTTTGAATTTATTAATTGGAATATGTCAGCTCTGGTAAATGTGCATCATTAACGTCTGCGCTTTGTTTAGTACAAGAGCAAATTAATGTATAGTTTTATTTCTACAGTGTTGTACATTCCAAGTTTGGCTTTTGGGATTCCCAGTTTAATTATTGTCTTCCTGTTTCTAAATTGTGATTACTTGTTTGGTGATGGTCTATGTTCTGCATGTGTAACTGAGCTGAGGTGTTCTGTTTATATAATTCCTATTTGACATTGCCACTTGTTCTCTTTCCCCAGTAGGTCATGTATTGTTGTTCTCTGAAATGTATTGGTTTAATATTTGCAGTGTTGCCTTTTGATTGGTAGAGTATGGTGCTTTGTGAGTCCTGGTAGTGCTGTTAGGATACGGCGGGTTTGCTATGGGTTGGCACTGGGTTATAGTAATGTAGAAATATTTTAGTCTTTCTTTATCCATACACTCTAAGAGGCATGTTTACTAAAAGTTAGTATATAGTAACATTATGCAAATATTTATGCAAATGAGGCCCGTTATGCAAATGAGGCCCCGCACCCCCCTTGGGCCGCCCCTGCTGGGGGCCCACAATTTTTGTTGGCGTAGGGCCTCACTCAAGGTAAATCCGGCCCTGCTTGCATCTAACCTGACAATACCTATGTTGTTTCCTGTTTTTGTCATTGGGCTCCTTTTTCCATTTCCTAAAAGATGCTTTTTTGGCAACAGCTTCTCTTACTTCGCCTTTAAACCATGCTGGTATTTTTTTGGCCTTCCTCGCACTTTTAGTAAAGCGTGGACTATAACTGTTCTGGGCTTCCAAGATAGTACTTTTAAATAACACCCATGCTTGATGTACATCTTTAACCTTTGCAGCTGCTCCTTTTAGTTTATTCTTATCTATTTTCTTAATTCTATCATAGTCTGCTTTTTAAAAGTTAAATGGTAGTACCGTGGATTTCCTTGCCATCCTTCTTCCATTCATTAAATAAAATGTAATCATGCCATGATTACTATTGCCAAGTGGCCTCAATACCCTTATCTCTTACACCAGATCCTGCATTACACTAAGGAATAGGTCCAAAATAGCTTAAGCTCCTCCCTGCTCCCCACCAGCAGGCCCAATCATGCAGCAGCTACCTTCCCACAAAACAGCTTTTTAAAGTTCAGCACTAATAGGAGCCAGACTCTTCCACTTCTGCCAATGATTGGACCCATCAGGAGGGAGTGGGGAGGTAAGCTCCTCCCCATTCCCCACCGACAGGCCCAGTCGTGCAGCAGTCTCCTCCCCACCAAACAACTTTAAAAGTACAGCACTGCTAGACATGCCTGCTCCTGGCAGACCCATGTCTGAGGCCCTCTCTAGAGGGCCTTTGGCGTAGCCCTTAGGCGGGAACAAAGGCAGTAACACAGACACCAGGAAGGACTCAACCATTAACTAGCAATGATACCTCCACGATAAAGACCCACTAAGAATACACAACAAATCCACCACCTGGACAAATGGATATGTAAGTAAATTCCAAACAAACATCATCATAAAAGTGAATCTCTCTGAATTAAGCCTGCATACAGCAATGCATTAAGCCAGCAAACAGCAGGAAAATACCACATCTAACTGTCATTATGGTACCTTTCCAACATTCTCACAGAATATCAAAACCGCGTGAACCTTCCCATCGTCATATACCCCATAGCCATGAAAATTACAACAAAAGTGGCAGTCACCCTATCTGCTTTAAAAATCTGAGTCTCCTTCAATCAAATATACTCCCTATCCCAGTACCGGCAACAACACTTTATCCCAATAATATCCTGCCAATTTAAACAAAGGAAAATAGGAACAAGTAACTAATTTCCCTCATCTACTGCACCAAACCACCTCAGCTCTTTTATATAAAAATACAGCCGCCCCAATGCAACAACAAACATTTTGGAAAAGTAGCTACAGACCCTCTAAATTGGTACCTAATAAATGCAAGATCTCTAAAGTAAAACATCCCCATTATAATAAGACCTTATGGACAACTTAAAACCTGACATCATATGCCTTACTGAATCAGAGCTCTACAAAACATACATCATACTTCTTAATCAAATTAAAGCACCAGGATACAGCATATACCAATGCTCAAGGCACAACAAGAAAAGAGGAGGAGTAATTATTCTACGCAAAACTCTCCTAGGAGCCCAATAAACTTCCTCTTCAAGCACTGAAGGTTTAGACATGCTAACGATTCAGACTAGAAGACTTGCAATTATACTCATATATAGATCCCCTTCCGCTGAAACTAATACACTAGACAACATAATTGAAACTGCCTGCTCTGAGACACTCCCAGACAAAGATCATATCATCTACGACCTATCATCCCAATGCTCAGAACACATCATTCCTTCAGGCCATGGAAGACGTTGGATACAACAAAAAAAAATCGATATTTCAACACATACAAACATTCTGTAATGTTAAGGCACCTTAACGGCATATAACGTGCCTTAACGTTCCCAGCCGCGTTAAGGCCAGAAAAGGGTGGAGAGAGGGCAGAGAGAAGGGGTCAATGGGCGGGGAGTGGGCAGGGAGAGGCCCCGTCACACTAACGTGGAGAAATGAAAGGCTGAATCCTAATGCAACTGAAAACCTGGAGTTAGCACACATTTGAAAGAGAGAGAAACCATTTCAGTGTCAGCAATGTACAGCATAGGCAGGGAGTCCAAGAAAGGTGATAGTAGTGCTTCATTTGCAGCAACAGCATAGTGCCCTGGTATGAAAGGCCACTATGGTGATGGCGCAAATGGGACATGGGGGCTGCAGGCGGGACCTACAGTGGGGGCTACTGGGGCATAGGGTGGACTAGGCAGTTGCCAAGGTGGCACATAGGAATGCAGAAAATGGAAACCAGCAAGACAGCAACTGGCCAGGGTCAGACATGCCCATGAGTCAGTGTCCCAGTGTCCCATCCAGGGGACATCACCCAGCAGGCACCCCAAGGGGTGCATAACATTGACAGGCAGTGCCGGGGGATGTGTGGACATCTATGTAGCCACCCCTACCCCAGATCCCACACCTTAGGCAGCCGCCTACCTGCCCCCTGGATGGCCTGGGATGGTGCACCACCAGCACCAACAGCATATGGTCATGGCAGCATGGCAGAGGGGGTGGGTAATTGTGCTGGAGGGAGGAGTGGCACTCGCCTGCAGTGGACCTAGGCCATGCCCTGTACCAGTACGTGTTGTGCAGTGCAACAGAAGAGATCTGGCCGAGGAACATAAGGGTAGCCCCAGGGACCACTGTGCTGCTGTGGCAACAGTGTGGTGCAGTACACTCAGCCAGCATGTCAGAGGTTCAGGTCCCATCTGGGGATCCTTCAGAGCATCTCCCCATAGTTTTAGCCCACAATGCAGCCACAACAACAACATGGGCAAACCCTAATGCAGTGGTGCACAGGGGTATGGACACTCATTCACAAGTGCTCCACTATCCACAGCTTCATGGAGTGTCAGGCTGTTGGCCCCAGCACAGAGCTGCAGTTATCACCAGAGCACTACTACTACCCCCTGCACAGATTAGCAATGTCGGCACTGTGATCAGGAACAGTGCAGGGGGTAGGGTTGGCAACCACCACCATCTCTGCACAATGCTGAGATAGGTGTGGGAGTGTGCATATGTCTCTCCATTGTTTTGTGTCTGCCAACACCTCACAGAGCCCACATTGCTCACACTGCTTCCAGCGTTAGCCTGCAAATGTGCATAATGAGCAGCAAGGTATTGTGGGTATGGCCAAGACAGGGCGGACTGGCCAGGATGCATCTGCACAGGGTGGAGGGCAATGGCTGGGACACTGTTGTGGCTGACCACCACCTGCATGGACAGGGTGGCCACAGCATGTCATGTGCCTTGTACTGCGCCTCATAAGGTGCCTTCTAACGTGCCTTGTACTGCGCCTAATAAGGTGCCTTCTAACGTGCCTTGTACTGCGCCTCATAAGGTGCCTTCTAACGTGCCTTGTACTGCGCCTAATAAGGTGCCTTCTAACGTGCCTTGTACTGCACCTCATAAGGTGCCTTCTAACGTGCCTTGTACTGCGCCTAATAAGGTGCCTTCTAACGTGCCTTATAACGCACCTTATAACACGCTTTATCTGACACAGCTTTAATGCTGCCCCGCCCACTCCTTTATATGGGCATCTTTATCATCAACGTGGAACCTAACGCGAATGGCATTACCGCAGTTTAGTAAACATACCCCTTTATCTCCCTAGCATGTCCTGTGATTACATTGACCCAGTCAATACTGGAGTAAATGAAATCACCCATTATTATATGTTGTGACTTTTGTTAGCTTCCCTGATTTCTTTCAGCATTTCACCATCCGTTTTTTTGGTCAGGTGGTTGGTAGTACACCGCCATTGCTATTGCCTTCCCCTTTTTTACATGGAATTTCTATTCATAGAGATTCTACAGTGTTTTGTTTCCCGCAAAACATTTATCTTGTGTGACTCAATGCCCTCTCTAACATAGAGTGCAATCCCTCCACCAATTTGATCTACTCTATCATTGTGATATAATTTGTACCCAGGTATCACAGTGACCCATTAGTTGCCCACCTTCCACCAGGTCTCTGAGATGCCAATCATATCTAACCTTTCATTCAGTGCTAGCTCTCCCATCTTATTTTTTAGACTTCTAGCATTTGCATTGCAGGCATTTTATAGGTTGTATTTTATTCATATTAATATGGTTATCAGTTGATAGTGGTAATTTGGAATCAACTCTGTACTTAAGGGCATCTGGGTTACTTTTATCTTTACTGGAACCACTCTGTTGGAATTCACTAACTTCTCTCTTTTTCTAGTATCCGTCAAAGATACAGTCACACACCTGAGCGACTGTCAACTTTCCCCTAATATCTAGTTTAAAAGATGCTCTATCTCTTTTTTAAAGGTAAATGCCAGCAGCCTGGTTCCATCCTGGCTAATATGAAGCCTATCCCTTCAGAAGAGTCCCTCTTTTTTCCAGTATGTTGCCCAGTTCCTAACAAATCTGAAACCTTCTTCTTTGTACCATCATCTCACTATGGATTGAGACACCAGAGCTCTGCCTGCCTTTTGAGTCCTGCGCGTGGAACAGGAAGCATTTCAGATAATGCTACCCTGAAAGTTTTGGATTTCAATTTCCTACATAAAGCCTAAATTTGGCCTTCAGAACCTCCTTCCTACATTTTCCTATGGCATTGGAACCCAGAACTATCTAAAACCTTGTCTAGGTGGTGCGTGAGGTCAACTACTTTCGCACAAGGCAGGCATATTACCAGGCAATCTTCATGTCCACCAGCCACCAAGCAATCTACATACCTAATGATCGAATCGCTAACTATAATGGCCATCCTAACTCTTCCCTCATGGGCACATGGCTCTGGAGAAACCTCTTCAGTGCAAGAGGGTTTTACATCTCCTGGTGGACAGGTCTTAGCTACAGGATCACTTTCTGCCTCATAAAGTTGATGCTTTCACGTGACCTCTCTGCTCCATGGCAACTGAAAGGCTGCCAGACTGGAAATGGGACTTCTGTACTATGTCCCTGTAGGTCTCTTCAATGTACCTCTCTGGCTTCCTTA
This sequence comes from Ichthyophis bannanicus, assembly GCA_033557465.1. Classification (NCBI taxonomy): domain Eukaryota; kingdom Metazoa; phylum Chordata; class Amphibia; order Gymnophiona; family Ichthyophiidae; genus Ichthyophis; species Ichthyophis bannanicus. Next base: position 27,328,141 of record CM066035.1, read on the forward strand.
TGTCCTCCAAGTCTGCTACTCTAGCGTCCAAAGATCGCACTCATTCTCTGAGGTCAAAGAGTTCCTTGCACCTAGTGCACACGTATGACCCCTCACCAAATGGGATAAAATCGTACATTTGACACTCAGTGTGAAAGACTGAATAGCCTCCATCTCTCTGCTGGACTGCTGTCTGTTTCTTAGTTTTAAGGTTTTGTTTAGCTATTTAAGTTTGTTTGAAGTTACTAGGGATATTTGAACTGATACAACTATACCAAATAAATCTAAGGGACTTTGTTTACCTCAAAATTAATTAATTTCAGGGCCTTAATTAATCTTTTCCTGGTGAGGATAACTAGCTGCACCTGAAAGTGAATTTGAATACCCCTCCCTCTTCAATAGATCTAAGAGCCTATAAAGCTAACAGTATGCCTGGGATGGGTGGGAGTTGGCGTGGGAGACTTGCTTGCTACACAGGTCCCAGACCTTTGTTTCTAAGGTAATCTGTTAACAATTTCCTGAGAGATTCACATAGCCCTTGCTTTGATGGAGGGAGCCTTTCAAATTGCCCCTTTGATCCGTCACTTGACTTTAACATCTAGTTGAAACAATTTCACGGTTCTCTTGCTCCCTATCTAGAAGGCTTTTTATAAGGGTCTCTAGAAACAATTTATTCCTATTCCTGCTTTTATGCTAAACTATACTCTGATTTAATTTAAATTAAAGCTATCTGCTGATACTAAGCCTTGACTGAGTTTGAAATTTAAACTAAAAGCTACCTGCTGATACTAGGCCCTGGCTGAGTTTTAACTTTAAACAAAAGCTACCTGCTGAGTTTTAAATTTAAACTAGAAGCTCTCTGCTGATACTAGGCCCTAACTGAGTTAACAGATATACTGGGTTCTAAATGACACAGATTAATCAGCTTTTAATCCAAAGAATTCACTTTTCCCCAAAATTTAGAGAATTTCCAAAAAGTAGATACAAGTACAGAACTCTCCCCAGAATGTTTGTATGTGTTGAGATATCGATTTTTTTGTTGTATCCAACGTCTTCCATGGCCTGAAGGAATGATGTGTTCTGAGCATTGGGATGATAGGTCGTAGATGATATGATCTTTGTCTGGGAGTGTCTCAGAGCAGGCAGTTTCAATTATGTTGTCTAGTGTATTAGTTTCAGCGGAAGGGGATCTATATATGAGTATAATTGCAAGTCTTCTAGTCTGAATCGTTAGCATGTCTAAACCTTTAGTGCTTGAAGAGGAAGTTTGTTGGGCTCCTAGGACAGTTTTACGTAGAATAATTACTCCTCCTCTTTTCTTGTTGTGCCTAGAGCTTTGGTATATGCTGTATCCTGGTGCTTTAATTTGATTGAGAAGTATGATGTATGTGTTGTAGAGCTATGATTCAGTAAGGCATATGATGTCAGGTTTTAAGTTGTTCATAAGGTCTTACTATAATGGGGATGTTTTTCTTTAGAGATCTTGCATTTATTAGGTACCAATTTAGAGGGTCTGTAGCTACTTTTCCAGAATGTTTGTTGTTGCATTGGGGCGGCTGTATTTTTATATAAAAGAACTGAGGTGGTTTGGTGCAGTAGATGGGGGAAATTAGTTAGTTGTTCCTATTTTCCTTTGTTTAAATTGGTAGGATATTATTGGGATAAAGTGTTGTTGCCGGTACTGGGATAGGGAGTATATTTGTTTGAAGGAGACTCAGATTTTTAAAGCAGATAGGGTGACTGCTACTTTTGTTGTCATTTTCATGCCTATGGGGTATATGACGATGGGAAGGTTCATGCGGTTTTGATATTCTGTGAGAATGTTGGAAAGGTACCATAATGACAGTTAGATGTGATATTTTCCTGCTGTTTGCTGGCTTAATGCATTGCTGTATGCAGGCTTAATTCAGAGAGATTCACTTTTATGATGATGTTTGCTTGGAATTTACTTACATATCCATTTGTCCAGGTGGTGGATTTGTTGTGTATTCTTAGTGGGTCTTTATCGTGGAGGTATCATTGCTATTTGATGGTTGAATCCTTCCTGGTGTCTGTGTTACTGCCTTTGTTCCCCGCCTAAGGGCTACGCCAAAGGCCCTCTAGCGAGGGCCTCAGACATGGGCCTGCCAGGAGCAGGCATGTCTAGCAGTGCTGTACTTTTAAAGTTGTTTGGTGGGGAGGAGACTGCTGCACGACTGGGCCTGTCGGTGGGGAATGGGGAGGAGCTTACCTCCCCACTCCCTCCTGATGGGTCCAATCGCTGGCAGAAGTGGAAGAGGCTGGCTCCTAGTAGTGCTGAACTTTAAAAAGCTGTTTTGTGGGAAGGTAGCTGCTGCATGATTGGGCCTGCTGGTGGGGAGCGGGGAGGAGCTTAAACTATTGGTAACCTTCGCCCTTGAGGTTGACAGAGATTGGCTCCTGAGATTGTTTTTTAGGTCTTCCAGTAAAGATTTCCTGGACTCTCATATAAGAATGTTTCCGGATGTCTCCAGAGCCACACAGAAAAGAAGGAAGCAGTTTCTCCTGTATCGTTCGGGTATTGTTCAGTTGGGGGGGGTTGTTTTTCCTGAGATTTCCTTGTAAATGTTTAGTAAAATTATCTGGGAACAGATATATTTTCTTTGAGCCTTCCCAATTAGCCTCTTTTATTAATTCTAAACAGGTGAATATTTTGGTTCCTTCTTCTCCCTCCCCTCTGGATAGACCCCCCGATTAGGTGGGCTATCTACGGTTAGGATATTTGCACTGTTCTGTTTTGTCCGTTTTTGTTTCCTACTATCTGCTAGATGTCAATTTTTTTCCTTTGCTTGTGACCCATTCTTGCCGTTATTATTGTGGACTTGTTCACCTTGAGTCTTTTTCTGTACAAGTTGTTGACTTGCTGTATTTTGAAAAATTGCATAAATAAAAAAAAAAAAGCTGTTTTGTGGGAAGGAAGCTGCTGCATGATTGGGCCTGCTGGTGGGGAGCGGGGAGGAGCTTAAGCTATTTTGGACCTATCCCTTAGTGGAACGCAAGATCTGGTGTAAGAGATAAGGGTATTGAGGCCACTTGGCAATAGTAATCATGGCATGATTACATTTTATTTAATGAATGGAAGAAGGATGGCAAGGAAATCCACGGTACTACCATTTAACTTTTAAAAGGCAGACTATGATAAAATTAAGAAAATAGATAAGAATAAACTAAAAGGAGCAGCTGCAAAGGTTAAAGATGTACATCAAGCATGGGTGTTATTTAAAAGTACTATCTTGGAAGCCCAGAACAGTTATATTCCACGCTTTGCTAAAAGTGCGAGGAAGGCCAAAGAAATGCCAGCATGGTTTAAAGGCGAAGTAAGAGAAGCTGTTGCCAAAAAAGCATCTTTTAGGAAATGGAAAAAGGAGCCCATTGACAAAAACGGGAAACAACTTAAGTATTGTCAGGTTAGATGCAAGCATTGATAAGGCAGACAAAAAGTGAATTTGAAAGAAAGCTTGCCGTGGATGCAAAAACACATAATAAAAACTATACTAATATCCTACACCTCATTTACATCCCCCTTACTATATTGTATATAGTGTATATAGTTTACCTGTTCACCATGTTAACTTCCCTGTTCATTGTAAGTTCAATGTTAGGCTGTTCTACATTGTTCAAATTTTGTTGTTTGTAAACCGCGCTGATGATAAATACTGCGGTATAGAAAAAACATTAAATAAATAAAATAAATAAATAAAAACATTTTCAAGTACATTCTGTTGGGATATTTTGGTTTAGGAATAGTGCTGCTTAGGTTTGTCCTATATGCTGTCTGTGGCTGTGATCTCTTGTACTGGCACCCTGTATGAATGGCACGAGAAGACAGCAAGTGGGCTATCCAAGAACAAGAAGGTGTCTGTGGCCTAGTACAGTCTGGAAGAAACCTCACTCTGCATAAGAATATGCGGTGTTAGGTCCAGAAAGCAAATACAGGCCAGGCCAGCAAATAATTAACAGAAAAATAATTAAAAGAAAATTTTCTAGCCCTGAAGAATGAATGCAATCAGTGCCGGGAAATAGAAGACCATAAGTGGGCCCCAAGGAATGCAGGAGACATACGCTCCACAGCACAGATAAGGAAGACCTTGGAATACAGCTGCAGACCCTAAGACATAATCATGAGGGAGGGGGTCCCATCTGGAGAGCTTTAGCAAACTTTTGCTCTGGCAAAATTCTGCGCACAGCTTTCATTTTTGCAGACAGCTCTACAACCTTTTGTAGGAAGTATAGCAGATATTTGCACATGGAACTAAGGCTTTGTGCAGGAATTGCTATGGAGGGTATAGGATATATAAGAGAGTAAGCTAAGGAGCTTGGGGGCGTGACTTTCTCTCTCTATTCAGGGGAAGAACGTCTGCCCAAACTGAGATTCCCTGAGACAGACCTTTTTTCTGTGCTTGTGGTTTTTCCTGCTTGTACTAATAAAAGAGTTTTGCTGACAAGTAACTGTGATCTGAGTTCGTTTTTTGTTTTTTCCCCTGGTGTACGGGTCCCATGTGCTCCAAGCAATCTTGGTAACTATTAGGGATGCTTTGTAGGTAAGAACCCGCCTACAATTCGTAGCAAAAAACCTGTGAGAGAGTCAGTGGAGAGACTGAATGAATTTTTTGGTTTGGTCTTTATTGAAGAAGATGTAGGGAACTTACCTGTGCCTGAAATGGTATATAAGGGTGAAGTGTTGGAAGAACTGAAAGAAATATCGATAAACCGGAATAACGTATTACAACTCTTTGATTAATTGAAGAGTAACAAATCACCTGGACCAGATGATAGACATCCAAGAGTGTTGAAAGAACTGAAAAATGAGATTGCAATCTGTGAACTATTATTGAGATCATCTGTAGTACCTGAAGATTGGAGCGTGGCTTAGACAAATAGGTGCTCATTCAACAATACATTTTTTTATTTTATTTTATTTACATTCTCTTATATACCGCGCTATTCTGCATCAGTGCAGTTTACATTGAACAAACTGAAATTACATTGAACAGGGCATTATAACTTGGAGATAACTATTTTACAGGGAACATGGGCTATGGAGGGTTAAGTGGCTTGCCCAAGACCACAAGGAGCACCTGTGGGACTAGAAACCCCAGTCCTTCCGGCCCAAGGTTGCTGTCCTCTAGTGGGATTTGAACCACCGACCTTCCGGCCTGAAGTACCTTGCCCCAACCACTAGGCTACTCCTCCACTCCATAAATGGTTCACTTCATATCTATCTAACAGAACTCAAACTGTCAGGATCGGCACCCAAACCTCTAACACATTCAAACAGGAAATTGGCCTCCCTCAAGGATCTGCCCTCTCTGCTCTCCTTTTTAATATCTATATACAACCGATTTGCAACATCTTTAAAAAATTAAAAATGCCCTACCACTTATATGCAGACAATATCATGATGTACATTCCATTCATGATCCCTACACTTCCACTACAATTAACTGACTGTTTCAATGAATTAACAACTTGGCTAGAAGACCACAATCATTCCAAAACTGACATATTGATTGTAACAAAAAAACAAATCGTAAACTCCCCCTACTCACATCACACTTCAGAAACATGATATTAACATAAAAAACGAGATAAAATACCTAGGGGTGACCTTAGACACACACCTCAGTATGAACACCCACATAAGAAACACTACAAAAAAATATATACTTTAAGATCAAAGTACTAAAACAATTACGCCCACTGGTCCACCTGCATGACTTCTTGAGCATAATACAAGCCATTATTACACATCACTTCGACTTTGCCAACCTCACTCTACTAGGCACAACTTATCAAAACATCAAAAGGCTCCAACTTGCCCAAAATGCTGCAGCTAGAACCATAATGAAGGTACACCCATTTGAGCACATATCACCCTATTTAGCTAAACTACACTGGCTCCCAATTCAATGCAGAATAAACTATAAATTAATAATAACCACCTTCAAAGCTTTAAATAATACTGCCCCAGCTACACTAAACAAACTCCTCAGTAAAGACACACCCCAAACTGTTCACAGAAGATGCAACACTTATAAAATAAGGATTCCGAAAGAGTTCACAAAGACTAAAAAAACAACAAATAAAAAAGCGTTTTCCCATGCAGCCTCAATACTCTGGAACTCCCTACCTGAAGAAATAAGAGCCTTAACTGATCTTAAAGAACTACGTAAAACATTAAAAACTCAATTGTTTAGCTCCCACTACGGTCCACTTGCGAATTCCCAATACCAAAATGAAAAGGGATAATATATAACACTTTGAGCATAATCCCATAATGACCCATGAAAATATGACCATTATACACAGTTTACGATGCTTGTAAATAGCTACCTTTTTTGTTTAATTCAACATCCGTTGATTGTACATAGTTCTCTAAAGTTTAATTGTTAAAGTTAAGATGTACATAATTCAAGCGATGTTTAATGTAAAAACAGATATGTTACACTGTTTCTTTACCTGTTTTCTGTAAACCGCACCTGATCTTTGGAAGGTAGCGGTATATAAGCGACTGTTAAATAAATAAATAAAATAAATGACACTCCAATTCTTAAAAGGGGTTCCAGGGGTGATCCAGAAAACTACAGATTGGTAATCCTGACATCAGTACTAGGCAAAATGGTAGGAACCATCATAAAGAATGAAATTAGTGAACATGTACTGTAGATAGCCATGGTTTAAAGGGAGAAAGCCAACATGGATTTAGCCTAGGAAAGTCTTGACTTACATATTTGTTATATTTTTTGAAGATGTGAATAAACAGGTAGACAAAGGTGAGCTGGTTGATATACTGTATCTGGATTTTCAGAAAGCATTTGACAAGGTCCCTCATGAGATACTCTTGGCAAAATTAAAAAGTCATGGAACTGGAGGCAGTGTAGTACTCTGGATCAGGAACTGGTTAAAAGATAGAAGGCAGAGAGTAGGGCTAAATGGCAATTTTCTCAATGGAGAAAGGTGAATAGTGGAGTACCCCAGGGATCTGTGCTGGGCCCTCTGCTTTTTAACATATTCATAAATGACCTGGAAATAGGAATAACGAGTGAGGTGATCAAATTTGCAGATGACACAAAATTATTCAAAGTTGTTAAAACACAAGAGGATTGTGAAAAATTGCAAGAGGACCTTAAAAATTGGAAGAATGGATGTCCAAATGGCAGATGAAATTTAATGTGGACAAGTGTAAAATTATGCACCTAGGAAAGAATAACCAAACTATGGTTACACAATGCATGGTACCACCTTAGAAACTACCACCCAGGAAAAATATTTAGGTGTCATCGTGGATAATACTTTGAAAGCCTCCACACAGTGTGCAGCAGCTGCCAAGAAAGCAAATAGAATGCTAGAAATCATAAGGAAAGGAATGGAGAATAAAACAAAGGATATTATAATGTCTCTGTTGTTCCATGGTGCGACCGCACCTTGAATATTGTGTGCAATTCTGGTTGCATATATTAAAAAGGATATTGCAGTATTAGAAAAGGTAGAAAGAAGAACGACAAAAATGGTAAAGGGAATCGAAGGTTAGCCCTATGAGGAGAGTCTTAAAATGTTGGGGCTTGGAAAAGAGACGGCTGATGGGAGATATGATAGTGATCTATAAGTTAAGGAATGGATGGAATGAAGCTACAATGCAACCCACTTAAGACTAATAAGAGAAAATATTTTTTTACTCAACGCGTAATCAAACTCTGGAATTCCTTACTGGAGAATGTTGTAAAAGCTGTTAGTGTAGCTGGGTTTAAAAATGTTTTGGACAAGTTCCTGGAGGAAAGGTTCATAAATCATTATTAAAGAGGACCTGGGAAATCCACTGCTTGCCCTGAGACAAGCATTGTGGAACCTGTGTGCCTCTTTGGAAACCTGCCTGGTACCTTTGGCCTGGATAGTCCAGGGAGGATCGGGGAGGTTCCGGGGAGGACTGGAGACTCCGACAGTTGATAACCTAAGAAGCAGCAATATTGCATGCTACTCAGTTAGTGACCTGTGGATAAAAGATAGGTGAAGCAAAAACTCACCTATCTTTTAGACTCAGGAGCTAACCAGGCAGTATGCAACTTCACCACTGAATAGTTAGCTATTGCAGTTTTAGGACATGTGCGGCAAACCCAGATATTAATTTTGCCAAGAGTATCTAATGAGGGACCTTGTCAAAGGCTTTCTGAAATCCAGATACACTATATCAACTGGCTCACCTTGGTCTACCTGTTTATTCACACCTTCAGAAAAAGAAGACAAGAGTTTCCTTGGCAAAATCCATGTTGGCTTTTCTTATTAAACCATGACTATCTACATATTCAGTAATTTTATTCTTTAAAATGGTTTCTATGATTTTGCCCGGTAATGACATCAGGCTCACCAGTCTGTAGTTTCCCAGATCACCCCTGGAACCCTTTTTAATCCTTTCTAACCCTTCTTACATTGGCCATTCTCCAATCCTCAGGTACTATAGATGATTTTAATGATAGTTCATAGTTTACTACTTGTAGGTCTGCAATCTCATAATTCAGTTCTTTCAACACACTTGGATGTATACCTTCCAGTCCAGGTGATTTGCTACTCTTCAGTTTATCAAACAGTTGTAATACAGCCTCCCGGTTTATCAATATTTCTTTCAATTTTTCTACTACATCACCATTATATACCATTTCAGGCACATGCAACTTCCCTACATCTTCTTCAGTAATGAATGAACAAAGAATTCATTAAGTATTATTTCCCTCCCTCTCTCCCCAACACCCACCCTCCCCTGGGATAATCATAGCTTTATACACATCTTAAAGGAAAGGAGGAGCTCTCAGGTGAAGCTCATTACCCAAATCAGTCATACACTAAGGACCTGAGATTAATTAAGCTTCAGATGAACAAGGTATATTAAACGTATTAGGTATAGTTTTATTAGTATAACTATCCATAGCAACCCTTAGTAAGTAAAGATCTTAAAGATCTAAACACAAGCTTAAAACTAAGATGCAGGCAGCAGTCCAGCAGTGAGATGGGGGCTTTCCAGTCTTTTGCATTGAGTGTCACATGTATGATTTTCTCCCAGTTGGTGAGAGGTCTTACGTGTGAACTAGGTGCAAGGAGCTCTTTGCTCTCAGGGAATGAGTCCGTTCTCTAGAGGCTAGAGAACAGATTTGGAAAACATAAGAAAGACAGAGAGGTACATAGACGAGACCTACAGGGATATAGTCCTGAATTCCCACCTCCAGTCTGGCAGCATCCCTGTTGCCATGGAGGAGAGAGGTCATGTGACAGGAGAGCATCACCCTGGTGCGCTTACGATCGTTAACGTTACATAACGTGCGTTATGTACGATTACCGCAGTTTAGTAAACATACCCCATCGATTTTCTAAAATGTTGGAAGGTCAGAAATTAGCTTTAGAACAACAAGGAACTAGGCTGGACTGGGTGGAAGCCCAATTGAATGAAAAGAATTTACATGTGGCACAGATAAAAGAAAGAGATTTAATCTAGCATAATCAGGAGTATTTGGAGAACTTGAGCAGGATGAACGACTTAAGATTTCTAAATTTTCCAAAATCTCCCTTGGGCCTAATTTTAGCGATGGTACGGAGATATATGCAGCAGATACTGAAGATCACATCAGTGAATTTGCCACCAGTCTCTCATGCCTTTTATATTCTACTGCTGGGATGGAGGAATACGGGATTGGAAGGAATCAAAAGGGAGTCCAACCAGAGGGGATGAATTTGACTAAGTTTATGGAGATTTCATTAGAGGTGATGACCAGAAGATCAACTGTTAGTCTTTACATTTTAATGAGACTTTTGGGAGTTTTAATATATATATTTTTCTTGACTTTTCTTGTTCCATGAAAGTTAGGTACCAGGAATTCTTGACATTTTAAATCTAGATTCCTGGTGTTGGAAGCTAATTAAAAATTGCACTTTCCATGTTGATGTCTAGTTAATTTTCCTGTAAAAAAAATTCTTGTTTATAGATCCAAAATAGTTGACAGAATTTTTACAGGTTAAGGAAGGATTAAGAGTTCTACTTTGGTCCCAGAAATTTCTTCAATCCAGCTTGCCAGTCTACCTCTCTGGAAGAACATTATTCTGTTTTCCTTGTGAATTATTTTTCTTTTCTTGGTCTTCTTTATTTATAGTCTAAATCAGCAATTGTTTTTCTTTTCTTCTATGGGGCATTTACTTTATATTACTTCAACCTTTTTTATTGTGGTCATGTTTTGTTATTTGGATTATGATATTGAAGCTAATAAAAGCAGAGCTGGAAAAAATGAAGTGAGGCTACAGGATATGCTATATAGACAGAGCTGCTACAGATGTTTATGTTGATTAAAAATGGATATATCATCCTTCTCATTAGCAGAAAGGAGGTTTACAATAAAGTTATATTAAAATGAAGTAGGAAAGGAACATCATAATTTACAGTAAAGGTTTTACCATTCATACTTAAGGAGAAACATAGAAACATAGAAATATGATGACAGAAAAAGACCACATGGCCTATCTAGTCTGTCCATCCATATCAACAACTACAACAGTCTCCTTTTTACCTTTAGAGATCCTCTGTGTTTGTCCCATGCTTTTTTAAATTCAGTTACTGTCCTCATCTCTACCACCTCCACTGGGAGACTATTCTATGGATCCACTACTCTTTCTGTAAAGAAATATTTCCGCATATCACTCCTGAATCTCTCTTCCTTCACCCTCATCCCATGTCTCCTCGTAGCAGAACTTGCTTTCAATTAAAAGAGGCTCTAACCCTGAACATTTATGCCACGGAGGTATTTAAACATCTCAATCATATCACCTCTATCCCGCCTTTCCTCTAAGGTGTACGTATTAAGATCCTTCAGTCTGTCCTCATATGCTTTATAATGAAGACCACTAATCATTTTAGTAGCCACCCTCTGCACCGACTCCATCCTGTTCACATCCTTTTGAAGGTGCAGTCTCCAGAATTGCACACTATACTCCAAATGAGGTCGCACCAAAGACTTATATAGAGGCACTATCACCTCCTTATTTCTGCTAGCCATTCCTCTCTGTATGCACCCAAGCATCCTTTTAGCTTTTTCCGTCACCTTTCCTACCTGTTTAGCTACTTTAAGATCATCAGACACAACCACGCCTAGGTCCTGCTCTTCTTTAGTGGACAAAAGTACTTCACCCCCTATACTATATTGCTCCCTTGGATTGCTGCAGCCCAAATGCATGACCTTACATTTTTTAACATTAAACCCCAGCTGCCAAATTCTAGACCATTCTTCAAGCTTTGCTAGATCCCTCCTCATGTTATCTACACCTTTCTGGGTGTCTACTCTATTGCAGATTTTGGTATCATCCGCAAAGAGGCAAACCTTACCCGACAGCCCTTCCGCTATATCACTAACAAAGATGTTAAAAAGAATCGGACCAAGGACAGATCCCTGGGGTACACCACTGGTATCATCCTCCTCCTCAGAGTGAGCTCCATTTACTTGTACTCTTTGTCGCCTCCCATCCAACCAATTTCTAACCCAAGCAGTAACTTTAGGGTCCATCCCTAGGGTGCTCAGTTTGTTTATAAGTCGCCTGTGAGGAACAGTGTCAAAGGCTTTACTGAAATCTAAATACACCACATCTAGGGCTCTCCCTCGGTCCAACTCCCTGGTCACCCAGTCAAAGAAATCAATCAGATTTTTCTGACAAGACCTCTGGTGAATCCATGCTGCCTCGGAGAAAAAGCGGACAGCAGAATATAGAGGTAGACAGTAGGTTGTTCAGAGGATGGATAAGTCAAAGGCTTTCTGGAAGAGGAGTGTTTTGAGCTGGGATTTATATTTCATATAAGATGGTTCTAATCTGAGGTCAGGTGGTAGAGCATTTCAAAGGCTTGGGCCTTGAAAGTAAAATGCTTTGAATCTAGCCTGAGAAGTAGAGGGGAGATGAAGTCGGTTAGCATGAATGGAGCGGAGAGTTCAATGTGGTGAGTGTAGAATGAAGAGGCGAGAAAGATAATAGGGGATACCGGTGTGTAGTGTTTTGTGGACCAGTGTAAGAACTTTAAATTGAATACGGTAGGGTACAGGGAGCCAGTGGAACTGGATCAGCAGTGGGGCTATGTGGTCAAAATAGGAAGTATGGGCAAGTATGTTCACAGTGGTGTTCTGAATGAGTTGCATGCATTGTAGTTTGTAACTTGGAAGACCAGAGAGAACATTACAGTAGTCAAGGCATGTCATAATTAGTGATAGCAGTAAAGTAGTCAGTGAAGAGAAGGAAAGAAATGGGTGAACAGCCCAGATTTACTGAAGTGAGAAGAAAGACCAGTGAATGATAGCACTAATGTGGTCATGGACAAATCCAGAGCAACCCCCAAGTAGCGGAGAGAGGGCCAGTGAGATAGTGGCATCTAGCAACATCAGGGAAAGTGATGGACAAGGGCCAGAGCCAGTAAACCAAACCACAGAAGTCTTATCAGGATTAACAAGGAGATGATGTCACTTCATCCAATCAGCAATTTGTGTGAGACAGGCATTGATAGGGGAAAAATTGGGCAATAAAGGGTCAATGTGAAGGAGTAATATTATGTAATTGGCATAGTAGTATGCCGAGATTCCACATTGTTGAATTAGAAGGGTATGGGGAGCAAAGAAAACATTGAATAAAAGTGGAGCCAGCACAGAGCCCTGTGGCATGATGCATTCTAATGGAAAGGGAGGCGAGGAGGTCGAGTTAGATATGATAGAGAAGGAGCGACCCAAGAGAAAGAAGTGGAACCAGCAGATGACAGTACCCTGCAAATCCACCTCATGCAAGCTAGAGAGAAGAATGTTGAGATTAACCAGGTCAAAGGCAGAGGATAAGCCAAAAGATACAGCGAGCGAAATATTGCTTTTGTCCTGTGACTCGTGGATTTCCTTAAGAAAAGAAAGCAGAATTGTTTCGGTGCTGTGCCACTCATGTGCATGCCTCTGCTACTGTGCATTTTTTTGTGTTTTCTACCCACAGGAAAAGAAAGTAGCAGGCAAGAAGAAACACAATGTTATTCTCTTATATATCAAGCAGAAGTGGAGAATGCCTTGAGTGTTATGCAGAAGAAAGAGAAACCAGACCACAGGTTAGAGGTGTGCTCAAGAGCTTCTGAGGGTCCGATCCTGGTCATGGTGTGAATGAGATAACAGGTAGAAGAGAAGCAGCAGGATTTGAAGGAGAAGCTGGATATGGTGCTTGATGCTCCATTAAATGATGAGGACATCCAAAGAGGCAGCTACAGTATGCATCAACCATGCTGCCACCAGAACAGGAAGGCCCTTAGGATGAAATGGTTGACTACTCCACTCTCAAAGAGATCCTGATGGAGAGAGAACAAGAAGACCCATTAGTCAGATGTGATGAGAAACTGCTATAAGAAAAGACACCGAGCAGTCATTAAAGTTGACCTGCAAGCCTTTACTAGTACAATGGAATGATGCTTAGTGAGGAAAATGTATCACCTAGATCCAGGTGAATGCATGCCTCATTCCTGTCTCCTTGCTCACTGGTATTATCCTCCTTCTTACCTCTTGCTTATTCTTCTCATCCTCTTTGTTCATCCCTTGCTCACTGGTGTCCTCCTCCTTCTGTCCCTCCTGTCAGCCCTGCTCCACTAGATTTTCCTGAGTTTGATGGAATTGCAAGACATGACTCAGACATTGCAGAGGTGGGAGGAGCCACTGCTAAGGTCAGTGTGGTCACAGATGGGACCCTGCTTTTCAATGAAGCAGTCAGTTTGAAAGGCTGCAGCAGTAACTATCTTTCTGTAAAGAAATATTTCCGCATATCACTCCTGAATCTATCCCCCTTCACCATCATCCCATGTCCCCTTGTAGCAGAACTTGCTTTCAATTGAAAGAGCTCTCCCCCTGTACATTTATGCCATGGAGGTATTTAAACATCTCAATCGTATCACCTCTATCCCGTCTTTCCTCTAAGGTGTACATATTAAGATCCTTAAGTCTGTCCTCATATGCTTTATAATGAAGACCACTAACCATTTTAGTAGCCAACCTCTGTACTGACTCCATCCTGTTTATATCCTTTTGAAGGTGCGGTCTCCAGAATTGCACACTATACTCCAAATGAGGTTGCACCAAACACTTATAAAAAGTCACTATCACCTCCTTTTTTCGGCTAGCCATTCCTCTCCGTATGCACCCAAGCATCCTTCTAGCATTTGCTGTCACCTTTTCTACCTGTTTAGCTACTTTAAGATCATCAGACACAACCACGCCTAGGTCCCGCTCTTCTTTAGTGGACAAAAGTACTTCACCCCATATACTATATTGCTGCCTTGGATTGCTGCAGCCCAAATGCATGACCTTACATTTTTTAACATTAAATCCTGGCTGCCAAATTCTAGACCATTCTTCAAGCTTAGCTAGATCCCTCCTCATGTTATCTACACCTTCCTGGGTGTCTACTCTATTGCAGATTTTGGTATCATCCGCAAAGAGGCAAACCTTACCCGACAGCCCTTCCGCTATAGCACTAACAAAGATGTTAAAAAGAATCGGACCAAGGACAGATCCCCTGGGTACACCACTGGTAACATCCTTCTCCTCAGAGTGAGCTCCATTTACCTGTACTCTGTAGTCTCCCACCCAACCAATTTCTAACCCAAGCAGTAACTTTAGGATCCATCCCTAGGGTGCTCAGTTTGTTTATAAGTCGCCTGTGAGGAACAGTGTCAAAGACTTTACTGAAATCTAAATACACCACATCTAGGGCTCGCCCTCAGTCCAAGTCCCTGGTCACCCAGTCAAAGAAATCAATCAAATTTGTCTGACAAGACCTGCCTCTGGTGAATCTATGCTGCCTCGGATTCTGTAATCTGCTGGACTCCAAAAACCTCACTATTTTCTCTTTCAGCAGCGTTTCCAATAATTTACTCACCACCGAGGTTAAACTAACTGGCCTGTAGTTTTCAACCACATCCTTATTTATTTATTTATTTAATGTATTTTTTATACCGCTCTCTTTAAAATCAGCACGGTTTACATTTAACAACTCGTGCAGCGCAGGCAGAGCCCACGACTGGACTTACAATGAACAGGGGTTTCTAAACAGGAGTGACAGTGTAATCTTTGTGTAAAGGCACCACATGAGCCTCTCTCCAGTCCTTTGACACCTAGGGTTGCCAACTGGCTCCAGATGCACCCGACACTGTCAATCCAGTCCTGGGTTTACCCCATTGCATGCAGGGATATGTAGTTCTGATTTCTCCATTGCACTCCATAAGAAATGAAAAACTACAAGTCACTGCATGCAATGGGGTAAACCCAGGACTGGATCAAGTCTGTCAGGTGCATCTGGAGCCAGTTGGCAACCCTATTGACACCACTCCCGACTTCAACGAGGCATTGAAAAGGTCAGTCAGTGGAGCTGCTAGAATGTCCCCAAGTTCTCTCCGTATTCTAGTGTGTATCCCATCTGGTCCCATCGCTTTGTCTACTTTAAGTTGAGCTAGTTTCTCACGAACACAGTCTTCTGAAAATTGTTCAAGATGCCCCTCGCTTCTGTTCCTTTTTGTAGGTGTTTTCTGAGATCCTGCTCCTGGTTTTTCATCTGTGAACAAAGAACAGAAATATTTGTTAAGCAATTCTGCTTTATCCTCATCAGCTTCTACATATTCCTCCTCTTCACCCTTGAGTCTGACAATACCTCTTTTTCCCTTCCTCTTCTCACTAACATATCTGAAAAATGTCTTATCCCCCCCATTTTATTGCATTGGCTATTTCCTCCTCTTTTTGAATCTTTGCTTTCCTGACTACTTTGCTAGCTTCTCTAAGGGGTATGTTTACTAAACCATCTTAACGTAGCAGCGGCGATGTTATCGCATGATACGTAACGTTATCACGTGATAATGTAACATTATTGCGCTATAACATCACATATCGCACGATAACATCGGCAGCGGCGTTAAGGCACACAAACGCTATGAAATCCAGCTCTGAAGGGTGGAGTAAGGACTCCCAGAGGGTGGAGATAGAGGTCAATGGGCGGAGAGTGGGCGGGGAGAGGCTCCAGGCACACTAATGCTGTGAAATCGAGGTCTGAACACTAACGCAAGTGAAACCTTCATGTTAGAGGCACATTTGCAGGAGATAGAAACCATTTCAGTCAGCAATGTACAGCTAAGGCAGGGAAACCCAGAAAAGTGATAGTAGTGATACATGCACAGGAAACAAAAAGGCAAATAAACATATAAAATGACCAGAACCACATCAGAAATCCCAATAACCAAGCTGGCCAATAGTGATATTAATGATAAACATAAAGCAACACTACTGACAAAGCGTAAAAAGGAAGATATCATGTGTGGAAGGGTCTATGCTCTGTCCCCCTACAAAGTGAATGATCCCACATTGAAATAGCGCTGATCAGGGTTTTGTCTTTTATATTGGGCAGGTTTGATAGGGCGTGCACATGTGCAGCAACAGCAGAGTGGGCACGTAGGAAAGGGCAACTGTACTGATGCTGTAAATGGGATCAGGGGGCTGCAGGCGGCACATGCTATGGTCCAGCTGGGACACAGTGCGGAGAAGGCAGATGCCTAGTGGCACATACGAATGCCGAAACTGTAAAGCAGCAAGAAAGCAACTGACGAGAGACCAACATGGGCACGAGTGTGTGTCCCACAGTGTCACAGGGGATATTACTCAGCAGGTACACCCAGGGCACATAACATTGGCAGGCGGTGCCAGGGGGAAGCACGCATGTCCATGTAGGCACCCCTACACGAGAACCCACACCATAGGCAGCTGCCTACCGGCACACTGGATGGCCTGGGACTGCGCACCACCAGCACCCCCAACTAAAGGGCATGTCAGCATGGTGGTGGAGGGGTGCTGGTGGTGGAAGGGGCAGTGGCATCTGTCCACAGCAGACCACAGCCAAGCCCAGTTAGGTGGGTGCTGTGCACTGCAACAGACAAGGTCTATCTGACGAACAGTCATGGTATCCCCAGGGAATGATCTGCCGCTGTGGCAATAGTTTGGTGCAGTACACACAGCCAGTGTGTTCAGGGGCAGAAGGTCACAAGTTCAAGTCCCAACTGTGGCTCCTGCCAACCTTGTCCCCATATTTTACCCAGTACTAAACCGTGGTAATAAAGACAGAACCTTTATTGCAGATAAATTAAACATGTCTGAAATGCATATATTTTACCCTACAGAGCACAGACACCATAAACATGTGCAATACCTAGAGCAGAGTTTCCCAACTGCAGTCCTGGAGGGCTAAACATCATTCAGGTTTCATGCTGTCCCTAATAAATATGCCTGTGCTGCATTTGTATGCGTCGTCCCCATTTTATGCAAATGTATCTCATGCATATTCATTAAGAACAGCATGAAAACCTGAACAGTGTTTGGCCCACCAGGACTGGAGTTGGGAACCTCTGCCCTAGAGCAGCGGCCAACAGGGACAGAAACACCCACATCCACAGGATCCACTATCCAATGGCTCATGGAGAGTCAGGCTGTTGGGCCCTGCGCGGAGCAGCATCTACCAATACTAGCACCTGCATACCTTAGCAATGCCGTCCTAAACTTGGGAACGCGTTACACATCTATCAAAAGGTTGCTATGATTAATGTCAGCTAACAAATCCTAAGTTAAACACGATTTGTTGATAGAGATTCATCATAGCAACCTTTCTGATATCTGTGGAGTGTGTTTCAGTTATTGCTTCTGACAGTGTTTACCACCCCGGGGAGTGACCCCAGCAGTATTGTGTACCATAGCAATGCCTGTACTGTGCCCAGGACTGGTGTGGCGGCCAGGGTTGCCACAAACCTCCATATTTGCATAATAGGTGTGGGAGTGTGTGTATGTCCATCCAGTGTGTTGTGCCTAGCTACACCTTACTGAGCCAACACTGCTTGCACTGTTCCCAGTTTTAGCCTGCCAATGTGCATAATGAGGAGCAAGGTACTGTGGGTATGGCCAGACTGGGTGGCCTGGGCAGGGTGCATCTGCACAGGGTATAGGGCGATGGATGGGACATTGTAGTGCCCGACCACTACCTGCATTGACAGGGTTGCCACAGCATGTCATGCTGGGAGGTCACTCTCACCCTAACTGAGCAGTGACCACGGCATGGCTAGGTTCCCCCATAGTGCTAAACAGCATTTTTCTAAAATGATATTTATGGGTTCTCTTTTCTGGGTCCCAATCACTGACCTACCTGCTTAGTGTGTATGCTCACGTCCCATTTTTGGGTGCACACAATTCCTCTATGCACTATGTACTAGCTAGCAGACTGTCTGCAGTTAGCATGTGTATGGCTGGAGCACCTTGCAGCGTGGAGACTGACTGTGCTCTCTGCTGGTGAATGTGAGATAGTGGTGGGGGGCAGCTGAGCATCTCCAGCATTCTGCCGTTGCCTTATTTGATGGATACAGATCTGCATCGACTGCCCTGTAGCGTGCATGTTCCCCAGCAGGACTGGGGTTGATGGTCCTCTCTACTGCCACCATTGCAGAGATGTATAATATGGATCTGTTGGTGAGAGATCCTGTCCCCCCCACCCTGAGCCACAGAGGGCAGGTAGGGTGGTGCTACATAATCCACTTTTGGTTCCAAACACCCCCCCCCTTCACCTATAACATGTGACTATGGCACCCACACAGGGTATGCGCTATTCTGGGTACATCATAGTCCACAAGAGCTAAACATGACTGGGAAATACAGATAGACACAGGTGTATTCTATGTGCACCTGCAAGGACTACCTATCACACACTGGCACTGATGGAGACCTGCAGCATAGCCTATCTCAGCCAAGCCAGGTGCTGCGGACCTGGTGCTGGGTAACCCACTTCACCCTCAGGGTGAGCACAGGACCCGCACAATGTCACGGTCTGTAGCTACTCTGTGCCAGTAACACACACGGTCAGTTCCCCCTACTAGGCCGAGGTGCTGTGAGGGTGCTTAGTGCCAGGCTACTCTGCTTTATCTGTCTCTCGTCGGGGAAGAAGTGGTGGTGGGATCGCTGTCCTCTACCACTCCTCCCTCCCTCTTCAAGAACAAACCTCATCTGCTCTTCACTATCCCGAATCCCTGCTCCTCCGTCTTGCCACCTCTCCTCCGCTTCACTTTCTCCTTATTTACGCTCCACCGTCTCTTTCTGACCCTGCTTGGGACTCTCTCCTCTCTACCATATCCGAAGTTTCCCTTCTCTTCCCCCAGCTCTTAATCCTCGGGGATTTCAATATTCATGCTACTTCTCCCTCCTCCCCCCGTGATCATGCTTTTCTTTCTCTTCTAGCGGATCTTTCTTTTCATCAACTCATTCCCTTTTCCATCCATTCCGCCGGTCATACTCTTGATCTCTTCATTTCTCCCTTGACTTCTCTCTTTACTCTCTCCTCCTTTTCCTCTTTACCCCTCCCTTGGACTGATCATTATTGTCTCTTCTCTTCCCTCTCACTCCCCTTACCCTCGCCTCCTCCTCCCTTTAACACTGTCCCTCCCCCCTCTGTTCCTACCCGACGTATCACCACAGATACCCTTCTCCAATTCCCCCCCTCTGACACCCTATTCTCTCCTGACTTTCATCTCCTTCCTGTTGACACCCAGGTATGTACCTGGAATGATACTCTCTCCTCTGCTCTTGATAGTATAGCCCCCCTTCGACCACGTCCTGCTCCCCGTCACTCCCGTCGGCATCCTTGGTTTCACTCTGGTCTTTCCCTCCACCGTAGACACCTCCGCCGGGCTGAAAGACTATGGCATAAGCACCCCTCCCCCCTCCTTCTGGACCGTTTCCGAGCCTGTCATCATCACTATCGTACCCTTCTTCACGCAGCTAAAAGGGACTATTTCTCCACCCTTATCTCTACCTCCGCCAACTCCTCTCGTCAGTTATATACCATCCTTCGTTCCCTGTCTACTCCTCGCTCCTTCTCCTCACCCTCTCTCCCTCCTGTTTCCCCAGATCCTGCCGTATTGGCTACATTCTTTTCCTTTAAGATACTCTCTCTCCGTCTCTCCTTCCCCTCCTGTCCTCCTCCTCTTTCTCCTCCTCCTCTCAATCCCCCGCCCACTCCTCCCCCTTCTCCTACTCCGCTCTCCTCTCAATGTGCCCCCCTCTCTCTCATCGTTGGTCCTCCTTCGAATCTGTTTCTGCCTCCGCCCTTTCCAAGGTCTTTCACTCCGTTCGCAAAACCTCCTGTCCCTCTGATCCCATTCCCTCTCATCGGTTGTTGGATCCCTCTTTGGCCCTTTCCCTCTATCTTCTCTCCATCATCAATAACAGCCTTTCTACTGGTATCTTCCCCACTCTTTGGAAACACGCTATCATCCGCCCTGTCCTGAAAAAGAGTTCCCTTGATCCATCCTCCCCTTCTAACTGGCGTCCAATTTCCAACCTTTCTTTCCTTTCTAAGCTCCTAGAGAAACTTGTCTTTTCCCAACTATCCTCACATCTTGAAGCTTCACTTACCCTGCACCCACTTCAATCTGGTTTTCGCCCTGGCTATAGTACTGAATCTGTTCTTCTTTCTCTCCTTAACGTACTCCACTCTGTCCATGACCGTGGTCTTTTCACCCTTGCTGTCTCACTTGATCTCTCTGCTGCGTTTGACCTTGTCGATCACCGTACCCTCCTTTCACGTCTACATGATGCGGGTCTTTCCGGCACTGTGCTTCATTGGTTTTGGTCCTTTCTTTCAGGTCGTTCTTTCTGTGTTTCCTCTGGTCCCCTATCTTCACCTTCCACCCCCCTCCCCTGCGGTGTCCCACAGGGGTTCATCCTTGCTCCCCTCCTGTTCAACGTCTTTCTAGCCCCTCTTGCTCTCTTAGTTCAACAACAGGGTATATCTGCATATTACTACGCCGATAATATTTTTCTGCTCTATCATACTGACTCTGCTTCCCCTGACATTTCGCCTCTCAATAACTGTCTCTCCACCGTGGCTTCTTGGCTTTCCTCTAATTTTCTGCACGTTAATCTCTCTAAGACCTCTGCCATATGGTTCACCGCTGGCAGTCCCGCTCCCCCTCTTCTTCCTGTGCTTTCCTCTTCTCCCATCCCTCTTGTCTCGTCTTTACGATACCTGGGCATCACCCTTGACTCATCCTTATCTTTCAAAGCCCATATTTCCTCCGTCGTCCAACGCTGTTTCTCTACCCTACGTCAACTTCGCTCCGTTCGCCCTTTTCTTTCCTTCTCATCTATGACCACCCTTCTCCTCTCGCTCGTTGTCACCCGTCTTGACTACTGCAATGCCTCCCTGGCTGGTCTTCCCCAGTCCCAACTACAGCGCCTTCAGAGAGTTCACAACACTGCAGCTCGCATTCTCACTTGCTCCTCTCATTTTGATCACATCACTCCACTTCTCATACGACTGCACTGGCTTCCTATTCCCTTCCGTATACAATACAAGGTCCTCACTTTTGCTCACAAATCCATCCACACAGGTACTCCTCTCTATCTCGCTGACCAGATTCACCTTCACACTCCCTACCGTTCTCTCCGTTCTATCCATGCCAACCATCTGACCCTACCCTCCCCTTCACAGGCTCACCTCGAATCCACCCGTTCCTCTGCCTTTTACTTCCTTGGGCCCCGTCTCTGGAATTCGCTTCCCCCGGACCTTCGCCTGGAACCCTCCCTGAAAACCTTCAAGACCCGCCTGAAGACTTACCTCTTCTGCCTTGCATTTGATCTTCCCCCACCTCCCTCCCCTCTTTCCCCTCCCCTCCCCCTCGCTGATTTCTTACAGCCCCTATTTGTTACCTGACCTTTCTCTTTAGCTCTTTCCTTCTCTCTTAACTATCCTATCATACATTTGGCGTTCCTTTCCTTTTTCCATGCAGCCTTTTTGTACATTGTGCACCACTCTGATGCGACTGCATTGAGCGGTATATTAAGCCTCAAATAAAGATAAAGATAAAGATACCCCATTATGTGATCAGCTGTAGACTTCTGATCTGCATGTGCAGTGCATCATGGGTACAGGTGGGTTTACCCTATCCTGGTAACCACAGCAGACAGTTTGTGTGGTGAACTGCAGTCTTTCTGTAGCCAGCCAGCAGTGTGATAGCAGCTTTAGAGATGTAGCTTACTGGTTACTTTGATGACTGTGGAGGCAGAGGTCATTGGTTTGATCCCATAGTGGTGTTATTTAGGAATGCTGTCTGAGGCTTTTCCTTTTCATTTCAATCAGTGATGCCAGCAGAAACACCCTCACAGTGCTGTAGCCTAAGGTGCCTCATAGGTGCCTTAAAGGGCGCCCTCTACAGCACCCTATAGGGCGCCTTGGCAGACAGGGCACGTTATAATGTGACCTATGGGGCGCCTTATAGGGCACTTTATGAGGCACCTTAGGTTACGGCACTGTGAGGGTGTTTTTGCTGGCAGCACTGATTTAAATTAAAAGAAAATGCCTCAGACAGCATTTTTAGATTACTCCACTGCAGGATCAAACCCATGACCTTTGCCTCCACAGTCATTGCATTAACCAGTGGGCTACATTGCTACAGGTTTTCACACTGCGCTGGCATGTACTTAGGGTTAACGCACACTAACGTGCCACAGCGCCCACTATCGCGCGATACAGATTCTTGATACCTTAGGACTGGAACGCCCACTCCTTATATGGCATTTTTCACATTATCGCTGCAACTAGCGCCAGTAACATTAAGACGTTTTAGTAAACATGCCCCTAAATTTCTCCAAATATAGATGCCAGTCTTACTCTCTCTGTGATCTCTTGTATTTCATGAAGGCCTCCCTCTTTTTCTTCACCTTTTCAGCTACTTCTTTTGAAAGCCATAGCGGTCTCCTTTTCCTTTTACCTTTATTTACCATTTTAACATGTGTGTCTTTTCAACTATGCGTTTGCACTCAAGTCTGATCCCTCTC
The DNA here is from genome assembly GCA_033557465.1 of Ichthyophis bannanicus. Classification (NCBI taxonomy): domain Eukaryota; kingdom Metazoa; phylum Chordata; class Amphibia; order Gymnophiona; family Ichthyophiidae; genus Ichthyophis; species Ichthyophis bannanicus. The sequence continues at coordinate 27,351,021 of CM066035.1, forward strand.
TCCTCTGACATAGGTTCACTTCAGAGGAGGGAGGGACCAGACCAGCCATTCAAGCACGAGTCTTTGCAGCTCTGCACCTGAATGGCTGATCTGGTCCTTCCCTCTTCTGATACGAGCCTATGTCAGAGGAGGGAGGGATCTAACCTGTGAGCAAGAGTGGAGTCGGAAAGATTCACATGGTTATTTTTTCAATTTGAGATCAGTTCTGCTCCGCTGCTGCTGGCACTGCCACCATCAAGGAAGTACAAAAAGCAGAAGCAGGGCAAGGGCAGGCAGCGTGAGGGGGGAGAGGAGACAGATGGACATGGAGGAGTGGGTAAGATGGGGAGACGCTGGGCATGGGGCAAATGTGATGGGGTTGTGCAGATGTGCATGTCGCACAGGGCACATTTATGGCTTGGTACCCTGCTCAGCAGCATCTCCCTTTCACAGTGTTTCTCCATGCCCAATATCTTCCCTGCCACCCTAGTTACCCTCTGTCCAGCACTCCTCCCTCTCACGTCCAGCATCATCTGCTTTGTGTCCTTATTCTTCCTTTCTCCCTCTAAGCCAAGCCAGAATATCCCTAATTCACTTTTTCACCCACTCCTTTATCCACATCCCCTTCCTCCGACCCAGCATGCCCTTTTCCCCATGTCCCTGTTCAGTATCTATCTCCCCTCTGCCCCTGCCTGTCTCCACAGCTGCCACTTTCCTGGGCCTGTGGCAGTGGCAATAGAAAAAAGAGCAAAGCTTGCAAGTCAGTGCGTGCTGATGATGGCCCTGACGATCGGGACCCGCTCCTCCGAAAGAGGGGCAGGACCAGTAGAGCCGCCGGCACACAACAACTTGTAGGCTCCATTCTTTTTTCTCTTTTCTACTGCCACTGCTGCAGGTCCTGGCAAGTAGTGGTGGCAGATGTAGATGCCGAATGGAGCATATTTTGAAGACTGTAGAACCCAATGGTAGCACCAAGCAGCTTGGAGAAAATGCATGAGAGAAGGAGATTGAAGCATGTGAGCGTGGGTGTATGTGGCGTATGTCACATGACTAATGTGAATGACTTGGCATGTCTGTCATCCTCCATAGGCAGAAGTGTGCCGCGATTTCTGGCCTTCCCCTCCTGTCTGCCCACAAGAGATCAGGTCCCTGCAGGCAAACAGGTGGGGAAAACTGGCGACCATAGTCTCATGCAGTTTGGAAGGCCTAAGGGCGGAGCTTGATCCTCCCGATGAAAACAGTATTCCAGCACCCCTGCATTGAGCCTCTTCTCTCTGCCTTGTCTTCGCCCACTTTGTCATCTATAATGTCATCAACAATCTCATCATAGTCCCTTACCAGAGCATTTCCCGCATTGAATCGTGTTGATCATCGTGTGTCGGACAGTCTCTTTAGTGTTAGCCGGCCTGCAGTCTCGTCCAGCTTGTCCTTGAGGATGGCCCAGCATACTGTCGAACCAGCAAAAAACATGGACAGCCGTTGGACAAAGTCAAAGAACGATACGGCATTGGCACAACAGGCTGCTGCGCACTGACCAACAAGGTTCAAGAAATGGCCTGCACAGGGTATGTAGGCGGCATAAGAACATAAGATATGCCATACTGGGTCAGACCAAGGTCCATCAAGCCCAGTATCCTGTTTCCAACAGTGGCCAATCTAGGTCATACGTACTTAGCAGTTTCACCAAAAGACACAGGTTCCGCAATGCTTGTACTGGGTCAAGCATTGATATCCTGGGTCCCTTCTTAATAATGGTTTATGGACCTTTCCTCCAGGAACTTGTCCAAACCTTTTTTAAACCCAGCTACACTAACAGCCTTTACTACATCCTCTGGTAACAAATTCCAGAGTTTGATTACACGTTGACTGAAAAAATATTTTCTTTTATTAGTCTTAAATAGTTTACCCTTTAGCTTCATTGTATGTCCCCTAGTCTTTCTATATTCTGATAACGTAAACAATCGATCTACGTTTACCCGTTCCACTCCGTTCATTAATTTATAGACTTCTATCATATCTCCCCTCAGCCGTCTCTTTTCCAGGTTAAAGAGCCCTAACCTTTTTAGCCTTTCTTCATAGGAGTATCTTTCCATCCCCTTTACCATTTTGGTGGCTCTTCTCTGAACCTTTTCTAATAACGCTATATCCTTTTTAAGATACGGTGACCAGAATTGCACATAATATTCAAGGTGCGGTCTTACCATGGAACGGTATAGAGGCATTATAATATCTTTTGTTTTATTTTCAATTCCTTTCCTTATGATACCTAGTGTTCTATTTGCTCTCTTGGCCGCCGCTGCACACTGGGCCGAGGGTTTTAACATGTTATCCACAATGACGCCTAAATCTTTTTCCTGGGTGGTGGTTCCTAATGTGGAACCTTGCATTGTGTAACCATAGTTTGGGTTGTTCTTCCCTAGGTGCATAACTTTGCACTTGTCCACATTAAATTTCATCTGCCATTTTGATGCCCAGTCTTCCAATTTATCAAGATCCTCTTGCAATTTTCCACAATCCTCTTGGGTTTTAACAACTTTAAATAGTTTTGTGTCATCTGCAAATTTGATAACCTCACTCGTTATTCCACTTTCCAGGTCATTTATGAATATGTCAAAAAGCAGCGGACCCAGCACAGATCCTTGCGGTACACCACTATTCACCTTTCTCCATTGGAAAAATTGGCCATTTAGCCCAACCCTCTGCTTTCTATCTTTTAACCAGTTCCTGATCCACAATAGTACACTGCCTCCTATCCCATGACTCTTTAGTTTTGCCAAAAGTCTCTGATGAGGGACCTTGTCAAAGGCTTTCTGAAAGTCTAGATACACTATATCAACTGACTCACCTTTGTCCACCTGTTTATTCACACTTTCAAAAAAACATAACAGATTAGTAAGACAAGATCTTCCTTGTCTAAAGCCATGTTGGCTGTCTCCCATTAGGCCATGACTATCTACATGCTGAGTAATTTTATTCTTTATGATGGTTTCTACCATTTTCCCGGTACTGATGTGAGGCTCACCGGTCTGTAGTTTCCCGGATCACCCCTGGAACCCTTTTTAAAAATTGGTGTTACATTGGCGATCCTCCAATCTTCAGGTATTAGAGATGATTTTAATGATAGTTCACAGATTACTAATAGCAGGTCTGCAATCTCATATTTCATTTCTTTCAACACCCTTGGATGTATACCATCCAGCCCAGGTGATTTGCTACTCTTCAGTTTATCTAATAGTTGTAATACATCTTCCCAATGTATTTATATTTCCTTTAATTCTTCCACACCTTTATTTATTATTTATTTACATTTTCTTGTATACTGCACCAGTGTGGTTTACAGTGAACAAACTGAAATTACATTGAACAGGGCATTATAACTTGGAGATAACTATTTTACAGGAAACATGGGCTATGGAGGGTTAAGTGGCTTGCCCAAGACCACAAGGAGCACCTGTGGGACTAGAAACCCCAGTCCTTCTGGTCCAAGGTTGCTGTCCTCTAGTGGGATTTGAACCCCCAACCTTCTGGCCTGAAGTACCTTGCCCCAACCACTAGGCCACTCCTCCACTCCACTCCACTAGGCCACCTTTAAATACCACTTCAGTCATGGGTAACATCCCTACATCTTCCTCAGTAAAGACCGAAGCAAAGAATTCATTCAGTCTCTCTGCTATCGCCTTGTCACCTCTTAGTGCCCCTTTAACTCCTCTATCATCTAATGGACCAACTGACTCTCTCACAGGTTTTTTGCTATGAATGTGCTTGAAAAAATCTTTATTTCATGTTTTTGCTTCCGCAGCCAACTTCTTCTCAAATTCTCCCTTTGCCTGCTTTATCAATGCCTTGCATTTGACCTGCCAGTGCTTGTGTTGTTTCCAGGTTTCGTCGTTTGGCTCTTTTTTTCCATTTCCTGAAAGATGCTTTTTGTGGCAACAACAGCCTCTCTGACCTCACCTTTAAACCATGCTGGCAGTTTTTTGGACTTCCTTCCACTTTTCTTAAAGCGTGGAATACAGCTGGTCTGGGCTTCCAAGATAGTATTTTTCAACAACACCCAAGCTTGATGTAAGTCTTTAATCTTTGCAATTGCTCCTTTTAGTTTTTTCTTAACTATTTTCCTCATTTTATCATAGTCTCCCTTTCGAAAGTTAAAAGGTAGTACTGTGGATATCCTTACTATCCCTCCTCCACTAATTAAATCAAAGGCGATCATGCTATGATCACTATTGCCAAGTGGACCCAACACCCTTATCTCTTGCACTAGATCTGATGTTCCACTAAGGACTAGGTCTAATATGGCTTCCCCTCTGGTCGGTTCATGAACCAGCTGCTCCAAGAAGCAGTCATTTATTTCATCTAGGAACTTTATCTCCCTAGCATGTCCTGCCGTGACACTGACCCAGTCGATATCAGAGTAATTGAAATCACCCATTATTATTACCGCGCTGTAACTTTTGTTAGCTTCCTTGATTTCTTTGAGCATTTCATCATTCATTTGTTCATTCTGGCCAGGCAGTCGATAGTACACCCCCACTGCCATTGCCTTCCCCTTTTTACATGGAATTTCTATCCATATAGATTCTACAGCAAATTTTGTTTCCTGCAAAACTTTAATCCTTTCTGACTCAATGCCCTCTCTAACATAGAGCGCAACCCCTCCACCAATTTGATCAGCTCTATCATTATGATATAGTTTGTATCCAGGTATCACAGTGTCCCTCTGGTTGTCCTCCTTCCACCATGTCTCTGATATTCCAATCATATCTAACCTCTCATTTAGTGCTATATATTCTAACTCTCCCATCTTAATTTTTAGACTTCTAGCATTTGCATACATGCATTTTAGAGACTGTATTTTATTCATATTAATTTGGCTATTGGTAGACATGGGTAATTTGGGATCTTTAAGCTCTGTCTGCTCCATACTCGAGGGCATTTGGGCATGAGGATTTACCTGCCATATAAGAGCCTGCATACCTCTGTATTTGCCGCTCATGTTGCTGGAGTTATCATACGACTGTCCTCAACAATCGTCAGTGTTGATACCCCAGCTGTGCAGAAACTGAAGCAAGCTATCTGCAAGCTGTTCACCTTTGTGACCTTGCTGAGGTAGAAATGTAAGGAACCACTCAACAGGGCCAGATGGCAACATGTAAGGAATAATCACTGTCAACTGATCCTGGTGTGTTATATCAGGCATCGAATCAACTGAGATTGAGAAGTACTTGGCAGACTGAACTTCAGCCTTAATCTGATCGACAACTGACTGGCTAATCAGCTGAATTAGTTGATTGCAGATGTTGGCAGACAGGCATGAAGTGTGTCCTTTTCCCTTGTTAGCATGCATCTGCAGGTGATGCGCCATGAAGGGATCAAATTTTGATATGAGCTCAAGGATTCCCAAATAATTGCCATTATGGGCAGAGCCAATGATCTGGTTGTCACTTCTAAAGGCCAGGCCACGTTCAGATAAAAAGGAAATAGTTTCAAACAACCGCTCAAGAACAGCACGCCAATACTCACGTTGTTTGTCACGTTGCTTTACTAGTGCCTGATCAACATGTTTTGCTGTGTCACGTCGCGTTAGCAGTTTAATCACGGATGCTTGATGAGTAGAACTGACCTCATGCTCCATGATTTGTTGCTTCTTATGCTTCCAGTTGCAAAAACCTTTTGTGCCGAAGGCTACAACTTCTGGTGACATTAGCTTGTATGGAAAGCAAAATAGACAAAGCTTAGATGGTGAATAGCAAAGCCAGTCATGATTGATAGGTTCCTTCGAAAGCGGATGAGTTGTTTTGAACAGGTCACGAGAGCATTTCCTTGGTTTTCCATCAGCTGCATAGACAGTTCTGGTTGGAGTGAAATCCGAGTCACAGTGGGCACATTGCGCACTACCTGCTGTCGCCCAGTACTTGTGCATGTTGTCGACAATCTCGACGGGCCATTCTCCGAGGTCTATAGAGTAGCAGACAGCAGATAGACACCGAACTGGAACATCATCATGTTCTAGAAACTCGGTAACGTCCATTGCAGCGTCTTCTGCCTGATGGAATGGCGGACAGTCCACTTTCATTTTCTCTTCAGTTTTAACTGCTGTCTCATTTACGTTAGTAGTCGCAGTCATTGAAGCTTCGAGATCTACTCCTACCTCAGCCTCCTGAGATGGAGCGGTCATGCAGGGCTGAGTTGTCTGCCCAAAGTACATCATAATCGACCACGTTCCAGTTATAGCGGCAGCATCCCGCTGCGCCTGTTCATGGCGCTTTTGCCAACCAGACTTATACTTGCGGTTTATGTTGTGCTCCCTTGAAGTCATGCCATTATATTAACTGTAGTTTTCTTATATAATCTGTAATATAAATATATAAGCAAGTTAATATTAATGTAACCAGTAAAACTAACCACACAGACACATAAGAATATAAGATATGCCATACTGGGTCAGACCAAGGTTCATAAAGCCCAGTATCCTGTTTCCAACAGTGGCCAATCTAGGTCATATGTGCCTAGAAGTTTCCCCAAAATACACAGGTTCCACAATGCTTGTATTGGGTCAAGCATTGATATCCTGGGTCTCTTTTTAATAAAGGTTTATGGACCTTTCCTCCAGGAACTTGTCCAAACCTTTTTTAAACCCAGCTACACTAACAGCCTTTACTACATCCTCCAGTAACAAATTCCAGAGTTTGATTACATGGTTAAATTAAACCAGCAAAACTTAGTAATAGGAGACGACCGTGACAAAACTTCTGTTTACATTACATTTACATTACAAAGAATAGCAAACATATATATTATATTATATAACATATCAGACCTTCAGATTTCTTTGTAGTTTAAAACTATTTAATATTAATTAAATTAAATGTTACTCTGTCAGGTGAGGTGTCAGCATCTTTCAGTGTTTACAAGTTAAACCGGAAGTAGATTATGATAGCCTGGTTCCCGGTCTACAGTCTACTGTTCAGGAACACCAAACAAGCTGAACAAAGGACCGAAACATTTAAAAATAACTTTAAAAGACTTTATGAGTGTAAAATAAAAATGTAAAAAAATAATTTGAAACTAGAATAAGTAAAGGAATAACATAATAAAAAAAATTAAACTTTAAAGGGCATGTTTACTAAACTGCGGAAACATTACAGACCACGCGTTAGGTAAAGTTAACGATCGTTAGGTAACGTTAACATGTGGTATGTAACGTTAATGTGCGTTAACGTTACCTAACGATCGTTAAGGTTCCCGGCCACGGTAAACACCGCAGAGGGTGGAGAGAGGGTGGGGGGAGGGGGGTCAAAGGGCGGGGAGTGGGCGGGGAGAGACTCCCTGCACACTAACGAGCTGAACTGAAGGGCTGAATCCTACAGCAAATGAAAACCTGCCGTTAGATGCACATTTGCAGGAGGGAGAAACCATTTCAGTGTCAGCAATATACAGCATAGACAGGGAGCCCAAGAAACGTGATAGTAGTGCTCCATTTGCAACAATAGCATAGTGCCCAAGTATGAAAGGCCACTATGGTGACGGTGCAAGTGGGGCATAGGGGGCTGCAGGCGGGACATTTAGCGGGGGCAGCTGCGGCACAGGGTAGACTAGGCGGGCGCCTAGGTGGCACATAGGAACATAGAAACCGGAAATCAGCATGACAGCAGCTGAAAAAGGCCAAACACAATCCACCTACATCTAACTGGTCCACCCGAGCTAACAGTTGCCAGTGCACTGACCTGACATCCCCCAAGCCAACCCTCCCCCAAGTGGAAGGGACAGACTATTGGTAGGCGGTGATGGGAGGGAGGTGTGAGGATGATCATGTATGCCCCATGCCCCAGACCCCGCTCCCTAGGCGATCATCAACCCATACTGTAGGTGGCCTGGGACTGCGCACTACCAGCACCGACAGTATATGGTCATGTCAGCATGGCAGGGGGGGTGCCCATGCTGGAGGGGGCAGTTGCACCTGCCTGCAGTGGACCTAGGCCATGCCCTGTACCAGTACGTGGTGTGCAGTGCAACATAAAATTCTGGCTGAGGAAAAGTACAGGTAGCCCCAGGAACCACCATGCATCTGTGGCAACAGTGTGGTGCAGTACACCAAGCCAGTGTGTCCAGAAACAGAGGGTTACAGGTTCAAGCCCCAGCTGTGGTTCCTGCAGAGCAGGTCCCTAGGGTTTACCCTACAATGCAGATAGAACAGCAACATGTGCAAAGCCCAAAGCAGCGGCGAATAGGGGTACAAACACACACTCACACATGCTCCACAATACAAAGATGCATGGAGAGTCAAGCTGTTGACCCCAACATTGAGCTGCAGTTATCACCAGAGCACTACTACTACCTCCTGCACAGTTTAGCAATGTCGGCACTGTGATCAGAACCAGTGTGGCAGGCAGGGTTGCCAACCACTCCTATCTTTGCACAATGCTGCTATAAGAGTGTATGTGTGTGTCTATCCATTGTGTTGTGGCTGCCCACACCTCACCGGGCCCATAATGTCCCACTGTTACCAGCATTAGCCTGAATATGTGCATAATGAGAAGCAAGGTGTTGTGGGTATGGCCCGGACAGGGCGTATTGGCCAGGATGCATCTTCACAGGGTGTGGGGCAATGGCTGGGACACTATAGTGCCTGACCACTGCCTGCATGGACAGGGTGGCCACAGCATGGCACGTTGGGAGGGCACTCACTCTGAACGAGTAGTGACCATGGCATGTCTAGGTTCCTACATAACACTCTACACAATCTGCTTCTATTGATACTTTTGTGTTTCTAATGCTGGGACCCCAGATCACTGAGATGCCTGCCTGGTGCACGTAGTTCCTCTGTGAGCATGCCCTGTGGTCTGACTAGTGGACTGTCTGCAGTAAGACTGTGCATGGTTGGAACACCTATAAGGTGCAGTCTGACTGTGCTGTCTGCTGGTGACTGGCAGACAGTGTTGTGCAGCAGTTGGGGTGTTCCAGACCTAACCCCAGCATTGTTGCTGGTCTGCCACTGGCACAGGTATTGCTCTGGCCCACCAACCCTGGAAGATGCTTCACTCGGACTGGGACACCTGTTCCTTACCTACAAAAAGGGTGATGTGGGCCCTTTGGAGTATGTAGTGTATACCACTTTGACCTTACAAAGGCACTGCTACACACACATCATGCAGGTCTAGAAACCCCTCTGCCCTGATAACAGGTGCCCATGTCAGCCAGACCCTAACATGGGGTACACACTAATCTGGGTGGTGTCTGATCACAGAGAACCACATGTGACTGCAGGATACAGATGGACACAAAATTACCTTCAGCTGCACTGGAAAGAACACCTGTCACACACTGGTAGTGATGGGGATGTACAGCAGGACCTATCTCTAGCACCACATGTACTGCAGACCTAGTGCTGGGCACCCATCCTATTCCTCAGGGTGAACACAGAACCTGCACAATGACATGGTCTGTAGCTACACTGTGCCAGTATCACACGCTGTCAGTTCGTCTTTCCAAGCTGAAGTACCGGAGAGGTGCAGACCCCATTTGGTGATCAGCTGTAGACAGCTATTCAGCATGTGCATTGCATCATGGATACTGGTGGGGTTACCCTATCTTGACACTCAGAGCAGACAGTTTGTGTGGTGACCTGCAGTCCTTCTGTACCCAGCCATTGCTGTGACATACACCACAGAGGTATAGCCTACTGGTTAATACAATGCCATTCTCGGCAGTGTTCATGGGTTCCATTCCTCAGTGTTCCCTCCCCTTATGCCTGTCTTACTCAAATAGTGTGCATGCCTATAACAGTCATATTTTTGCAGATCTGTGCTGCCCGTCCATAATACCCTCGCCCAAATTGCCAACATTCCCTCGGTTCGTCTATCTGTGTCTGTCAGCTGTGTAGAGTCCTGTCTGCCTGTGCAGGCTGCCACCCCATGTCCTGCACTGCTACCCTTTCCTACATTGCGCCTCATCGTGCTTGCCTCGCCTGTGCCTGATCTGCATGGCACCACCACTCCTTTGTCCACCCATCATTGTAACTATCCTGACACCTCTACCTCCACTGGGGGACACGTATTCCCATCATCTGCCACCCAACTGTCTTTCCAGTACTTTACATTGCCAACACCCTGTGCTGTGGTACAGTTGCCCCCACCATGTTTGTCATCAGTACTGGCAGCCACATGGGCTGCCCGCAGATATGGCGGGTCCAACAGCTCCCAGCTCTCCCTCCTTCACTCACCTGTTCATTGCCTTTCCTGAGTTCTCTATCTAGTGTTGGGGCTACAACTGTCTCTGTTCCTCACAGGTCATGCATGTCATTCTGAGGCACCTTGCAGCCCTTAGGGCACACTAACCTAGGGCACTGTAACCTTGTTAGGCCACCTTAACCTATGGTTCCATAGCCCAGGGTGCCTTCTAGAGTGCCTTGTCCAGGGGTGCCTACTACGGCGCTTAGCCTAAGGAGCCCTATAGGGTGCCTTATGAGGCACCTTATCGGGCACCTTACAAGGCGCCTTATAAGGCGCCTTGTAATATGCCTTATAAGGTGCTTTACAAGGTGCCTTGTAATGTGCCTTGTAAGGTTCCTTATGAGGCGCTTTGTAACACGCATTAGTTTGTAACATGCGTTAGCTGATACAGCTTACTGTAACGATGCACCACCCACGCCTTTATATGGGATTATTTATTTGCCTATTTTCTGTCCTTTTTTCTCCTCTTTCCTGTTTTTAAAATGATGGTGTTCTTTTCCACTTTCGCAGCTATGTCATTTTTATGATTGTAAACCGCCCAGATACCTTTTGGTGTGGGTGGTATATCAAATTTTAATAAACCATAAACATAAAACATAAACCTAACGCGAGTGACATTACCGCAGTTTAGTAAACATACCCCTAAATGTCTTAAACATAAAAAGGACTTATAAAACTAAAACATTGCAACAAGCAGCTGCTGGAGCGCGCGGGGCTCCTTAGATGCGTGGGCCCCTTAGATGAGTGGGCCTTAGATGCATGGGCCCCTTAGATGCGGGGCCCCTTAGATGCGTGGGGCCCCTGGCACAGTGCCATAGTGCCAAGCCATAAAGACGGGTCAGCCTACAAGTGCAGGTGCTGTGAAAGCTCGCACATACATGTAGCCACTAAGTGGAGAGCAATTTTCAGTCCAGAGAATTGACCCATATTGCCTCAGAGGCTCCCAAGAAAAGCAAATATAATTTTAAACTGATAATTGCAGTTTTACGGATCATGCCGAAAAATTGAAAGATGATGAGACTAGCCACAGATGCCTAAGAGAACATCATGCTATGCTGATTTTTTAATTTGCAGAGTAAAACTAATTTTAAATCCCTGGATGCACCATCTAAAAAAATCTAACTCTTTGGACTTCAGTCTCACTCTTTAAGGCTGCAAATCACACTCTTTGGGATGATTCACCCTTGGGATGTGAGTATCATTTAAGAAACATAAGTATGCTCAAAAAACAAGGGAGGGCACACACAAATGGAAAGTTGAAAATATAATAGGTGGTGTCTCTGCAAGGAATTCCTACCAGCGCTTAATTCAGTCCCCAAAACTATAGGTATTCATATAGCCTCAGGATTCATTAACCAACTAGATCAACCCAAAAACACAGACACCCACTCATTTAGGGTACCAGAGCCATCATAGTGAGAGAATGCATTACAAGGTGTAATTATTTTTATAACTAGAGTATCCATCTCACAAAGTAAATTAATTATATCCAGAAACAATAGCTGAAACAATATGAAGTATTCAATTTTCCTGGGATCACATGACCTTGAATTTGCTATGCTTCTCAAAATATATAAATTCAGGGATCAACTGAGTCCATGATAGGCTTTTAAACACCTCCCCAAGATGTGTTCCCTTAACTGGCCCCATTAGAGGCTGACTGATTCAAGACAAATATTATTATCCAGTAGAATAATGATCGACTGACATGTTGACAAGTCGAGTCATCCAGGTTTAGATTCAATACTAGCCAGTATCAAAATGTAGCCCAGCACAAATGAATATAAACTGAGCTAAGCAAACAATCAGTGCAAAAGAGAATTCAAATATAATCCAAGGCAGCTTGCCCATTCCCGAGAAGTGTTAACACTACGGATGGGAGGGTTGAATCCATTTCAAGGAACGCCAACCCTCGTCAAAACTTAAAGGTACAGATTATCAGCCAAACTGTGAAAGATCAAAAAATGACATTTGATAAATGAGCTCTTCATGGTTCAATTGAGTCTTTATATTTGCCAGATTCAGATAGCTGTTTGCCCTATTCAAATGCATAAATGAGCAGATCTGTGTCTAAATTCAAAGTATTCAAAAAGCTGTACGATGTTTCAACATTTCACCTACTTTGAATCTGCAAATGGTCCGAAAAATCTGAATCAACCTGGGTAAATCTAACATTTTTTAGGAAACAAAAATATACATGTGGGAGGAGATGATGAATTAGCGCAAGTTTGGAACATGTGAGCTGTGAGAAAATAATATGAAAGCCAGGTTCAAATGAGGGCAGGCTATTATGCAAGTTAATTCAGGTCAAATATTTGCAGTGCACATGTACTGTGTATTATTAAATGAAAAATTAATCTGAAGTGATTTTGATGCAATCCTGGTTTCTTCTTTTCTAGAAAGACCCTTTAGATTGCACTTTTTCTTCATATTCCCCACTCTATCTTTTTATTTGTTTTTGTTCATGTCAGAGAGAAGGATCACTGACCTGAATTAAGTGGGCTAATTTCCATCTCCAGCTGAACTTTAATAGAAGTTCTTAAACTGGCGTCAAAACCTAATTCCTTAAAGTTTTGGTTTCTGTTGTCTTCCAGTGTTCTGAGTTTTACTGTTTGATGGCTAACAAACTTCAGCCAGCTCTCTGCGGAGAGCTTTTGATCAGGTCTTTTTACAAGCTTAAATGCTATCAAAACTGATATAAGTTTTTTAAAAAATGTTTCCTGATTTATCTGCCCCAACATTTTCTCTCCTGCACACATACACACACACATATCCACTCACCCATCATGTTTTCAGACTTATTTTTAGATCTAAACCAGGACTGTCTTTTCTGGGGGAGGGATGGGAACTTTTCAAGGAACTTTTATTCCGTTAATTTTCAAGAAAGGCTGGATATTCCTGAGAGATCTCAAGAGATTCTGCAGACTGAAAATGAAATCACAGTGGATACCCTGCTTTTTTAGTTTCATATTGGTGAATTCCAATTGATGTATTAAAATGCAAATTCTCCTCTTTTATCCCAGGGGCTAACTTTTTTTGCATCCCAGAAAAAAGGGAACCATTAGGGTGAAAAGGAATCCAGTCTACTTTATTCCTCACTGAAATGGATTCAGCTCTCGCTCTGGGATGTGTTTTTCCAAATTGTTTCAGATAGAGAAAAGGAACCCATGTGATTCACTGCCCTAGTGATTCATTGCTGATAAAAAGTTATTGATGGACTCCCACTCCATGGGCTTGTGAAAATGCCCTGCAGGCAAGGTGAAATCTAAGAATCTCAGTTCCTGGAGGCAAGAGAAGTAATGAAGAAGTCTGGTCTTTGAAGGGCACAAAGAGGCTGGCAGTCCAGACTTAGGGGTGTTTACTAAACTGTCTTAACGTCGCAGCGGTGGTATTATCGCATGATAATGTAACATTATCGCACAATAATGTCACTTATCGCGCGATAACGCAGCGGCGGGGTTAAGGCACACTAATGCTGTGAAATCTGGGTCTGAAGGGTGGAGTAAGACTTCCCAGAGGGCGGAGAGAAGGGGTCAATGGGCAGAGAGTGGGAGGGGAGAGGCTCCAGGCACAGTAATGCTGTGAAATCCGGGTCTGAACACTAACGCCAGTGAAACCCTCGTGTTAAGGCACATTTGCAGGAAAGAGAAACCATTTCAGTCAGCAATGTGCAGCAAAGGCAGGGAAACCCAGAAACGTGATGGTTGTGATACATGTGCAGGGACCAAAAAGGCAAATAAACATATAAAAGGACCAGAACCACATCTAAAATCCCAATAACCAAGCTGGCCAATAGTGATATTTATGATAAACATAAAGCAACACTACTGACAAAGTGTATAAAATAAGATATCATGTTTGGAAGGGTCTATGCTCTGTCCCCCTTCAAAGTGAATGATCGCACATTGAAATAGTGCTGATCAGGGTTTCTGTCATTTAGATTGGGCAGGTTTGTTATGGCGTGCACATGTGCAGCAACAGCAGAGTGGGCAAGTAGGAAACGGCAACTGTACTGATGCTGTAAATGGGATACAGGGGGCTGCAGGCGGCACATGCTGTGGTCCAGCTGGGGCACAGTGCAGGCTAGGCAGATGCCTAGGTTGCACATAGGAATGCCGAAACTGTAAAGCAGCAAGACAGCAACTGACAAGGGTCCAACATGGGCACAAGTGTGTGTCTCACAGTGTCACAGGAGAGATTACCCAGCAGGTACCCCCAAGGGCACATAACATTGGCAGGCGGTGTGGGGGGGGGGGAAGTGCGCATGTCCATGTAGGCACCCCTACCCGAGAACCCACACCATAGGCAACTGCCTACTGGCATACTGGATGGCCTGGGACTGTGCACCACCAGCACCATCGGCATAATGTCATGGCAGTATGGTGGCAGAGTGAATCTGGTGGCATATGCCCAAAGCAGACCATGGCCTAGCCCCGTTTAGGTGGGTGCTGTGCAATGCAACAGAGAGGGTCTGTCTGATGAACAGTCATGGTATCCCCAGGGAATGACCTGTCCCTGTTGCAACAGTGTGTTGCGGTGCACACAGCCAGTGTGTTCAGGCATAGAAGGTCACAAGTTCAAGTCCCAGCTTTGACTCCTGCCAACCCTTTCCCCATATTTTACCCAGTACTAAACTGTGGTAATAAAGATGTAACCTTTATTGCAGATAAAATAAACCTGCCTGAAATGCCTATATTTTACCCTACAGAGCACAGACACCATAAACATGTGCAATCCCTAGAGCAGAGTTTCTCAACTGCAGTCCTGGAGGGCCAAACACCATTCACCTGTGCTGCATTAGTATGCGTCACCCCCATTGTATGCAAATGTATCTCATGCATATTCATTAGGGACAGCATGAAAACCTGAACAGTATTTCTGCCCGACATTCCATCAGCCAACTCCTGCCCAATCGGGGCAGTGGGAGAAAAGCCCGCGGCAGCCACCACCACTTAAAAGCGGCGTCCCTGCACCGAGGGAGCCGCTGCCTGCCCGACACTCCATCAGCCAACTCCTGCCCAATCGGGGCAGTGGGAGAAAAGCCCACGGCAGCCACCACCACTTAAAAGCGGCGTCCCTGCACCGAGGGAGCCGCTGCCTGCCCGACACTCCATCAGCCAACTCCTGCCCAATCGGGGCAGTGGGAGAAAAAGCCTGCGGCAGCCACCACCACTTAAAAGCGGCATCCCTGCACCGAAGGAGCCGCTGTCTGCCCGACACTCCATCAGCCAACTCCTGCCCAATCGGGGCAGTGGGAGAAAAGCCCGCGGCAGCCACCACCACTTAAAAGTGGCGTCCCTGCACCGAGGGAGCAGCTGTCTGCCCGACACTCCATCAGCCAACTCCTGCCCAATCGGGGCAGTGGGAGAAAAAGCCCGCAGCAGCCACCACCACTTAAAAGCGGCATCCCTGCACCGAGGGAGCCGCTGCCTGCCCGTCACTCCATCAGCCAACTCCTGCCCAATTGGGGCAGTGGGAGAAAAGCCCGCGGCAGCCACCACCACTTAAAAGCGGCGTCCCTGCACCGAGGGAGCCGCTGCCTGCCCGATACTCCATCAGCCAACTCCTGCCCAATCGGGGCAGTGGGAGAAAAGCCCGCAGCAGCCACTACCACTTAAAAGTGGCATCCCTGCACCGAGGGAGCCGCTGCCTGCCCGACACTCCATCAGCCAACTCCTGCCCAATCGGGGCAGTGGGAGAAAAAGCCCGTGGCAGCCACCACCACTTAAAAGCGGCGTCCCTGCACCGAAGGAGCCGCTGTCTGCCCGACACTCCATCAGCCAACTCCTGCCCAATCGGGGCAGTGGGAGAAAAGCCCGCGGCAGCCACCACCACTTAAAAGTGGCGTCCCTGCACCGAGGGAGCAGCTGTCTGCCCGACACTCCATTAGCCAACTCCTGCCCAATCGGGGCAGTGGGAGAAAAAGCCTGCGGCAGCCACCACCACTTAAAAGCGGCATCCCTGCAGGGCACGCCTGTGCCTGGCGGGCCCGTGCCTGAGGGCCTCACCAGAGGGCCCTTTGGCGTGGCCCTTAGGCGCGGCACAGAGGCGCAAACAAAAGGAACAACCGGACCTTACCCGATAGGAACTGCAGAGCACAAAAACGGCGAAACGAACATCACAGCAACAACTGCAGCAACGGAAAACACACCAACCCACTAAAGCAGCAGAAATACAACAACAGTGACCAAAGACCCCACCGCTCCAAGAAATCAACACTGAAACACAGCTTGGCCCCCAAACACTAGGTACTCTCACAGAACATGCCACCTTTCTTAGCCCCCATCTACCTCCTCACCCCTCTCCTGACCCTCTACCCCTCCTCTACAGGCACACTCAATAATCTACTCTGGCCTAACTTCCTGCAGCACAACCCACACACACCTACAACCCTAAACAAAACCACTCTCACACACGGCATACACCGACCCACACCCCCAACCCCTCAATCTATCACCACCTCTCCATCTCACTAATAAACGCACGCTCTGTCAGAAATAAGTACCACATGCTCGAGGACCTAATCACAACTAAGAAGGTAGACATCCTATGTGTAACAGAAACCTGGCTAACAGATACCGACACAGTGATAATGAACCAGCTAACCCCAAAAGGATACAACCTCCATCACTGCTCCCGGGCACACACCAAAGGAGGAGGCGTCGCCATCATAGCAAAAGCCAACCTCCACCTCAGGATCCTTTCTTCAGAAACCACCAATGAAGCAGATCTCATCACCCTCACCAATAAACACCTTTCAATATGCCTAATCTACCGTGCGCCTACCACAAACACTGACCTACCAAGGATACTACAATTCATATCTGAGAGCACCAGCTCGGCAAAGGAACAAATCATCCTAGGGGACTTCAACCTCCCATCACTTCAATTAGAACAAGCAGCAACCTTCCGCACCGCCATGACAGCAATGAATCTGGTACAGATCATACAAGAACCCACACATGAAAAAGGAAACACACTGGACCTCATATTCCTAAACTCCCTAACTGCCTCCCCAGGTAAGAACCCACAGATCTCGCCTGTACCTTGGTCAGACCACTACCTCATTACCATATCCCACACCTACCAACATATGACCAACAAGAAAGATGGACACCACACTAGAAGATTTAAAACATTTAACAAAGAGGACTTCTTAGCACAAACTCTACCTAAACTACAAACAAACTCCAGTAACATCGATGACCTAATACACAACTGGAATACCACGATTTCCACAGCGTCCGAAGCACCGACAAACAAAGCCATCACCAGACCTCCTACCACAAAGGCCAGATGGTTTACTCCCAGTCTCCGAAAGCTAAAAACAAAACTCAAAAGAACCGAAAGAAAATGGAGAAAAACCAAAGACGACAATGACAAAACAAAATACCTATATGAACTCAACGTATACCACACTGAGACCGACAAAGCAAAAAAAACTTACCACATGAAAATCATAAACACATCCATAAACAAACCTCGTGAACTCTTTCAGATTGTCAAAAAACTGACAAAAGCACCCAATAACTCTGACCAACTACCGAAGATTCCACCAGATCTACTGGCCCGACAATACAAACAGCTCCAACAACCTCAAAACCCACAGTTGAACGCAGAGACAACTACAACAAACCACCACCCCAACATACACTGTGACTGGTCCACCTTCAAAGAAACCACTACAGATGAACTATCATCCACCATCTCCCGCCTGAACACCACCACCTCTCCGCTGGACCCCTGCCCCACTGACTGGATAAAGAAGTCCAAAGACGAACTGAGCACGCCATTAACCCATATCGTCAATGAATCCTTCTCCCAAGGTCACATGCCAGACACCCTCAAAACTACAATCATCTGACCATCCTTAAAAAAGAAAAACCTGGATCCCCTAGACCCAGCATCCTACAGACCGATAGCAAGCCTACCATTCACCGCCAAGATAATCAAGAAGATCGTCCAGCAGCAGCTCAAAGAACACCTGGACATCAACAACATAGTGGACCCACAACAACACGGCTTCCGCCCACTACATGGAGTCGCGACCCTCATGACCACACTGATGAACACCCTCCTCATAGGAACACAAGAAAAACACTCTGGATATGCCATGATCTTCCTTGATATATCAGCAGCCTTCGACACCATCTCCCACAACATTCTCATACGCAGACTGCGGACTATTGGGATCCAACTCAAATGGTTTCAATCCTACCTAACTAATAGACAACAACTAATCCGTACCAGCACCTCAACCTCGCCCCCCTTCCAGCAACACCAAGGAGTACCTCAAGGATCCACGCTGTCAGCCATGCTCTTCAACATCTACCTTCAACCACTCTGTCCAGTCATACGTACTCACAACATCAACTTCCACATATATTCTGATGATATCATGCTATACGCCCCTATTACAACCACAAACCCAACAAATATACATCTATCAGCATGCTTCTCCGAAGTGTCCGACTGGTTACAAGAAAACAATCTATCCATCAACATAAAGAAAACTGAAGCCCTCATAGTGACAAAAGACCCAGACTTCACACCACCTACACACCTCAACATAGGAACCACACGCATTCAAATACAGCCACAAATAAGATATCTGGGCATTATCATTGACCAAGCCCTAACCCTCAAGCAACAAATTACTAAAACCTCCGAATTATATTCCACAAAGTGAAAACAGTGCAACGTCTCAGACCCCTCCTCGAACCTCAAGACTTCAGGATGGTAATGCAAGCTATGACACTCCCACATTTGGATTACTGCAACATAATCTACCATGGACTTCCAGCCACACAGACCAACCCCCTCCGAACAGCATTGAACACCACAGCAAGAATCATTCAGAGAGCAAAGAAAACCGACCACATCACCCCAATTCTAAAAGACCTACACATACTTCCCTTTGAAGCAAGAACTAAATACAAATCCATCCTACTCACCCAAAAATCCATCCACCAAACGCAGAACACCCAGCTTCACACCCTGCTGTCTCGTCCAGCCCACGGCGAAACTACCAGACAGGGCTCCAGCAACTCCCTCACCGTCCCTCACAAAAGAACCAAATGCTCTCAACGGACATGCAATCGAGCCTTTGAACTTTATGCTCCATCCCTATGGAATTCTCTACCGAGCCGACTCAGAAACAATGACGAACTACTGTCTTTCAGAAAACAGCTAAAAATCATCCTATTCCAAGAATACTTCAAAACAACTCCCACCTAAAAGTGCACGAACCCTTGATCTCGCCCACCATGAACCTCTGATCAAAAACTACACTAAACTGTCCATGTCCAAAGTCTGTCTCATGTCAAAATCATCAATGTTGCCTCCCTGGTGATGGCCCCACCCTTATACTTAATTTCCCCACCCTTGTATGTACGCCGCTTTGACCCGGTGAAAAGTGGGATATAAATACAGTTAAATAAATAAATAAATAAACAGTATTTGGCCCACCAGGACCGGAGTTGGGAACCTCTGCCCTAGAGCAGCGGCCAACAGGGGCATAAACACCCACACCCATAGGCTCCACTATCCAAAGTCTCATGGAGAATCAGGCTGTTGGGCCCTGTGCGCAGCAGTATCTCCCAATACTAGCACTTGCATTCCTTAGCAATGCCACCCTAAACTTGGGAATACATTACACATATATCAAAAGGTTGCTATGATTAATGGCAGATAACAATTCCTAAGTTAAGCACAATTTGCTGATAGAGCTGCATCATAGCAACCTTTCTGATATCTGTGGAGTGTGGTTCAGTTTTGGTTTCTGACAGTGTTTACCACCCCGGGAAGTGATCCCAACAGTATTGCGTACCATAGCCATGTCTGCACTGTGCCCAGGACTGGTGTGGTGGCCAGTGCTGCCAAAAGCCTCTATATTTGCATAATGCTGGCATAGGTGTGGGAGTGTGTGTCTGTCTATCCAGTGTGTTGTGGCTGCCTACACCTTACTCAGCCCACACTGCTTGCACTATTTCCAGTGTTAGCCTGCCAATGTGCATAATGAGAAGCAAGGTACTGTGGGTATGGCCCAGATAGGGTGGCCTGGGCAGGATGCATATGCACAGGGCATAGGGCAATGGCTGGAACATTGTAGTGCCCGGCCACCACCTGCACGAACAGGGTGGCCACAGCATGTCCTGCTGGGATGTCACTCTCACCCTGACTGAGCAGTGACCACGGCATGGCTCGGTTTCCCCATAGTGCTATGTAGTACTTCTCTCAAGTGATATTTATGGGGTTTTTTTTCTGGGGCCTAATCACTGATTTATCTGCCTGGTGTGTGTGTGTGCTCACATTGCAGTTTTGGGTGCACACATCTCCTCCAGGAACTTGCAATATGGACTAGATAGCAGACTGTCTGCAGTTAGTATGTGCATGGCTGGAACACCTTGCAGGGTGCAGTGGCTGGAGACTCACTGTGCTTGCTGCTGGAGAATGTCAGATAGTGGTGGGGGGCAGCTGAGCATTTCCAGGCCTACTGTCTGTCTGCCATTGCCTTATAATTAAGGCTAATGTGTGTTAACGTGCTACGTCTCCCTCTGTCGTGTTATAATGGACTTTATGGTGCGATAACCCGAAATGCTACCTTAAGACCGGAATGCCCACTACCTTATATGGCATTTGTCACAGTAAGATTGCAACTAATGCCGGTAACATTAAGACAGTTTAGTAAACATACCCCTTACAGTATCAACAAATACAAATTAACTTGCACTTAGACCAAAAGTACATCTGATAGATCTTAAGATCATTTGGTGTGGGCATCCTAAAATCAGTCTTGTTTGCTGCCTTCAAGGATTAGAATTTATGGCCTCCACTGCCCACTTGTGCAAGCTGCCCTCCTGGCAAGAGTTGCATGAATAGGCATCAGATACCAAAGCACAGAGGTACCAATTGTGGTGCTGACTTGAAGGATTAGGTACCTTGAGAGAGAGTGTAGCATAAAACCTGAAAGAATGAACCAAATTCTGTTGTCCAGAACACAGACCACCAACAAAAGAGACTCTCATAAAACCTGTTTGGAGATCAATAAAATATGCGAGGGTGCATTCTGATCCTTGAATAGCAGGGTCTGGATGTCCAACCCATGCACAGCCCCCAAGCCCTATTTTGACTCTAGCACTCCCTACATATACAGAGAGTTTGTGTGGGGAGCACTGCATGTAGACAGGAGTGGCTGGGTACCTATACTGCATGCTTGGATTTGTACTTACTGGAAATCAACTACCTTTTTTTTTCAGTGACATCAAGTCAGTGTTGACTCATAGTGACCCAGGTATCTCTGGGTTTTCCTGGCAATGTATCACCAGAAGTAGATTCAGCAACACAGTACAAGAACGTAGGCAGGTGTGGGTTCTCACCAAACTTTATTGGTCCATATATTTAAAAGGGAGACCTGACCCGACACAGGCCGTGTTTCGATTAATTCTTCTTCAGGGGTTGGCTCCCCTTATACTAAAAATACATTACAAATATATTAAAAACATAAATACAAAAACAAATAAACAAAGTATAACAAGATAAAGCACCAATAGGGAATGCAATAACAAACTATAATAAATAGTTAAATAAATAACAGGTTTAAAAGCATAATAAATAAAAATTATAACTCATAAACCCATAAATATGCATTCATATCAATATATGTAACATTCAAAAATGTAAAACATGAGATGTTTAAAAGTTCCCTGTAAAAACTAAAATAAACACATTGTATATATTCAAAAGGACACATTCTATATAAAAAAAAGACCAATAACGGCAAATACATAACATGCAAAGGTAGAGACACTTAAATAAAACCCATTATAAATATTAACTGTGTCACATAAATAGGACACAAAATTAAAAGACATGCAAATGTGACATAAAGGAATGAAGAATGGAGAAAAAACAGAGGAGATGGAGACCTAGGAGCAGGAGTGAAACAACATTACCTAAACAACCGTATTAGGATTAGTACTAACACAGCTGATATGTTGCACTGAACTTGAAAACACCTTTATAACTGGAGGGGAGATGTAGAAACAGAAATAATTTCATCAATAATCAAAACATACAATACTCCCATTAAATCAAAAAACTATTTTTAAAAAAACCTTTTACAAAAAATTTTTTTGGAAAAGGACTTTCTAATTATGGGACACACATTACTACTACAACTGTTATTTGTAGTGAGTGAATCAAACCATCAGAAAAAAACTTTAAAGTATGGGATATATGGCCTGCTGCGTTTATTTTATTTCAAAAGTATCTCCCAGCAGATAACAAAGGACTAAAAAATCTTTTGATTGATTGTAAAGAACCTAAAAAATAAAAAATAAATAATAAATAATAAATAATAAATAAATAAAAAATAAATAAATAAATAAATAAATAATAAAAAATAAAAATAAATCATCAACATCATGGCATGAAAGCAAATAAGGACAGGGGTCATTTGACCTTCTGCAAATATTCAGGATTTTCCCACAGGCCTGTACTTAATACGCCCCACTACACAGGCTTCCTTCAAGTCAATAGTCTACCTTATGATCTAACATTTAAGCTATGCAAGTGACTCGTCGAATAACTTAATTATTCAATACAAAATTTATCAGGGGCCACCGCATGCCTAGGCATGATTATTTTTAAAGAAATCCATCATTATACGACCGCACTTCACAGAGCCATCAAATGAGAGACGACTCTGGGAACAAAAATAAATCCGCCGCTAACCAACACTATCAATAGAAACTTTTTACCGAAGTGTTTAAACTATCTATAAGATTTGACTATAAAAAGTTAAAAATATATATATAAATACCATAAAAACTTACATCTTCAGGTTATCAGCACTTAGCACCATAAAGGCAGTAGCGGTCACTCAGCAGCACCCGCTGGAATCAAAAGACGCTGGCGCATGCGTATGACAATATATACCACCAGCGGGCACACACCGGAGATGTAAAAACAACATTGTCAAGCCGCTTAATGATAAATGATGAGAAACATAAAAAAATAAAAAACGTAAATGCAATAAAAACCGGAATGCACCATCTGGTTTGCCATCGAAAATGGCACCACTTAATTAAAAAAAAAAAAACGGATTAGAAATAACCGCGATCGATTCACTTCTAACGATATATACTACCAGCGGGCATGTGGAAGAGGTTGTGTATACATAAAAAGCTACATTATCAATCCTTTTAATCATTAAAACACGGGAGACAAATAAACATTAATACAATAAAACCGGAAAGCACCGCCCAGCTTTACAACAAGGGTTAGTGCAAACTAGTTAAAAAGCTGTCAAATCACATCAGACCACTCAATGACTAAAAAAACATCAAAAAGGCCCCTCATTAAGACACTGACAGATACCTAAAACTAGATATCGATCATTTGCATCAATAAATAAATAAATAAATCGATAAAAACAAGAAACCATGAACAGGAACAGAATAAAATAGATAAATATATAAAAATATATATAACTATATAAATATATTACCAAATAAACCTGTAAGGCCATAAAATATATAGTAATAAACGAATCTATAAAACCATCTTAACACCACATAAAAAATAATTAGATGTATAGAACAATCTTAATACCATGGTGACCTCACAGAAAAACTGAAAAATCACATTCGGCATTTAGCCCATGTGGGATGAGTGTGTTGAGAGCAAAAATGTATTTCTGTTCCAACTGGAGGATAGTTTTCTCTATATTCCCACCTCTCCAATTTAGTCTTACTTTCTTAATGACACAAAATCTCAAATCTGATACTTTATGTATTTTGTCTATCCAGTGTTGCACCAGAGGTTTGTCTGTCACGCGTCTTTTAATACAGCTTTTATGCTCTATAATTCGCACGCGAATGCTGCGTTTGGTTTTTCCTCCATATAAAAGATTACAAGGACATTGTATGATATAAATAACATGTGTGGTGTCACAATTGGAAAAATCATCAATGGGAAACCGCTCCTGCGTTGTTGGATGTACAAAAACCTTTCTTATAGGTAAAACATTCAGACAAACAGAGCAGTGACCACATTGGTATTGCCCCTTGTGAACAGAGAAGGGTGTGTGCCCGCTGGTGGTATATATTGTCATACGCATGCGCCAGCGTCTTTTGATTCCAGCGGGTGCTGCTGAGTGACCGCTACTGCCTTTATGGTGCTAAGTGCTGATAACCTGAAGATGTAAGTTTTTTATGGTATTTATATATACATTTTTAACCTTTATAGTCAAATCTTATAGATAGTTTAAACACTTCGGTAAAAAGTTTCTATTGATAGTGTTGGTTAGCGGCGCATTTATTTTTGTTCCCAGAGTCGTCTCTCATTTGACGGCTCTGTGAAGTGCTGTCATATAATGATGGATTTCTTTAAAAATAAGCATGCCTAGGCATGCGGTGGCCCCTGATAAATTTTGTATTGAATAATTAAGTTATTCGACGAGTCACTTGCATAGCTTAAATGTTAGATCATAAGGTAGACTATTGACTTGAAGGAAGCCTGTGTAGTGGGGCTTATTAAGTACAGGCCCGTGGGAAAATCCTGAATATTTGCAGAAGGTCAAATGACCCCTGTCCTTATTTGCTTTCATGCCATGATGTTGATGATTTTTTTTTTTTTTGTTATTTATTTATTTATTTTTTATTTATTTATTATTTATTATTTATTTTTTATTTTTTAGGTTCTTTACAATCAATCAAAAGATTTATTAGTCGGGGGGGCGGAGCCTGATGTCCAGCGGGATGGTCGCATAACGCTGAGGCTCCCGAGAGGCCTACTCAGAATCCTGAATTAACATCGTACATACTTGGAACTTCTACTCTGATCTTGCCGGGGCACATTGGTGAGATGGCGGGGACCAAACCCACGCGCCTGGAATTTGGATCTCCAGCGGCTTCTCACGGCAAACGTTCCAAAACTGAACCTCCGTCCACGCAGAAGGGGCTGGCCTTGCGCGAGGGCCCCGAAATGCAGCAGGAAATCCTCGCAGAGATTAGAGGGGTCAAAAACCTCGTGCAGTCAAACGGTGAAGCACTCCGAGCGCTGCGGGAAGACTTTGGTGTGCTGCAAAGCAAGCTAGAAGGGCTTTCTTCGCGTCAGGACAAAATGGAGAGCATATTGGACTCCCATGCGGCCCGGTTGTCCAAACTCGACAAAGTTGAACGTCAGGTGCGGGCCTTGCAGAAAGAAGTGGAAGATGGCAATAATAGAGCGCGCCACAACAACATACGACTCGTGGGCATACCGGAGGGAGCGGAATCAGGAGACATGAAAGAGTTTTTATGCAAAATCCTCCCTTCCCTGCTCCAAATCACCTTTACCAAAGATTTGGAGATCGATCGCGCTCATCGTGTACCCACAAGCATAACGCTCAACAGGAAGACCCCGCGGCCTATCATTTTTCGTCTTTTGAGATATCAACACGTTGAGCAAATTCTAAGTGCCTCTCGGGCAAAGGGCCATATGGAGTTTGAGAGCCACAAGATCTCCTTCTATCCCGACTTGGCTAAACCCACGGTCGACCGCCGAAAGCGCTTTCTGGAATTCCGGCCGAGGCTTCAACAACTACAAGCACGCTATGGCCTGATGTATCCGGCCAAGCTCCGAGTCACACTTCACAATCAGACAAGAACATTTGAGGACCCTGATCTACTAGCGGAGTCTTTGGATTCCAAAGAAGCCGACTTGATGCGCTGACTTCCAGAATATTCCTGCAAGTATTCTCATATCCGCTGTACCTGCCATATTGGATCTGCCGCAGCCCAGCAAAGAGTCTGGCGAGGGCAGTTTGTTGCCTTACTCTTGATGATATCTGTGACCCGACTCCATCTACCCACGGTGGCCTCGATGAGTATCAGAGACAGTGTTAATTATGGACTCTGGTGTTTCTTTCTTTTTTTTTTTCATGTCTTTCTATTTCCTCTCTAGGGCCTCCTCCCGCAGACATATGGTCGCCATATTCTTTGGGGGTTTTGCTTCTTCTCTAAGATACTTTGGTACATACTTTTCAATATGGGGTGTATTAGCCAGAATACTCGGTGATTATGTCATTGTTGCACAGATTCTGATTATGTTGTATGTTTTCAAGCGCCCTTACCTAAAATGTCTATTACCGATTGATGGCACCATGTAAGATTTTCTCATTGAACGTAAAAGGAATCAATAATCCGATAAAACGGAAGAAAATCCTAAGCTACCTAAGTCAGGAAGCTGCGGATCTGATTTTTCTCCAAGAAACGCATTTAAATTCGAAGGAAACTCTTAAACTCAATATTAAACCTTACATGGTGGCCGCCTATTCCCCAGCCGTTTCTAAGAAATGTGGGGTTGCCATACTGGTTAGGAAATCTTTGCATGCTACTATTATTGCGACTAGCTCAGATACAGAAGGTAGATGGTCCAGAGTTCACCTCAAGATAGGTAGCCTTGAAGTTACATGTATATGCCTTTACGCTCCTAATGTGGATGACCCTGCCTTTTTTGCTACCATTGCTCAGGTTGCGCAGGCCTCTGCTAGTACTTCATTGATAATTGGGGGGGATTTCAATCTAGTCCTTGATCCCCTGATTGACAAACAGCCGCCTAGGACAAGTGGGTCCCCCAAGAGTCACACCACGCTTACCTCCCTGATCAAAGATCTTGCTTTAGTTGATCTATGGAGGTTACTACACCCCAATGAGCTTGACTTCACCTTCTTCTCTTCCCCTCATAAATCCCAGTCTCGCATAGACTTCTTTCTAATATCAAAACTGTTAGTTCCTCAGGTGGACACTGCAAAGATTCACTCCCAACATATTTCAGATCATGCTGCCATTTCCTTTCAATTACACACTACTGCATCCCAAGGGAATTCGGGGGCCTGGTTCTTTGATAGAGCCCTGTTAACTCAGCCAGAATTCCAGTTAGAAATTCGAGCAGCCATACAGGATTACTTCCATTTTAATCTACCCCAGGATACTGCGAATTGGGCTTGGTGGGAGGGCTTCAAAGCGGCCATTCGAGCAACGATCACTAGCTATCAAATCCGCCTGCGGAAACAACGCAAACAGCAGCTACTCATACTTGACCAACAAATAAAAGCAGGCGAACGAGTTCTAACTTCACGTACTGATCCATGTGTATTAATTCGATTACAGCGTCTCCATTTTCAATATAATTCAATCCTCTCAACTGCAGCTTCTAAGAGTATTGAGCTTCAGCGAGGGACATATTATCGTGAAAATAACCGAGCCGGTCGACTCTTAGCCAACGCCTTGAAAGGTCAAAAAGAAGCCAAACGCGTAGCGGCCCTTCGAGCTCCACAGGGAGGGGGCATAATGACCACAGACTCCGACATTGTAGAGCTCTTTCGGGATTTTTATACCCGCCTATATCAATCTGAATGTGAGTTCTCGTCAGAGACATTCGAGCGATTGCTTTCTGGCATTCAGCGGCCGACCCTCTCTGAAGATGATAGGGATGCGATGGATGAACCCTTCTCTACTTCAGAGATCCAATCTGCCCTAAAACGAACAGCCTCGGGCCGTGCCGCAGGGCCCGATGGTCTCCCGACCGAATTCTACAGAACGTTCAGTGCAGATTTAGTTCCCTATTTAAAACTCTATTTTACTGCCCTTGCGGTAGATACATCCTCTTTGGGATCCTTTTCTGCAGCTAATGTGGTAGTATTTGAGAAAGAAGGCAGAGACCCGCTACTAACTGCCAACTACCGTCCAATCTCCCTACTTAATGCCGATTATAAGATCTTCGCAACGATCTTGGCCACCCGGCTATCTGACAGGATGGCCACCCTAATTCACCCCGACCAATGCGGTTTTATACCCGGCAGATCAACTGCTGACAATGCTCGGACCTTGTGCCATGTGCTATCCAGTGCTGCCAATCTAGATCATCCATGGGTGGGTCTTTCCCTGGATGCCGAAAAAGCCTTTGATCGCCTAGAATGGCCCTTCTTATTTGCAGTTCTCCGCTGGTATGGCTTTGGGGAGGGCTTCCTCCGATATCTTCAAGTCATGTATACTCAACCCGTCGCCAGTATTTGTGTAAATGCCATCAAGTCTCAGCCATTTAATCTCCAAAGAGGCACGCGTCAAGGTTGCCCCCTATCACCAATGCTCTTTGATCTAGCTCTTGAACCCCTAGCCCTCCTTATTAGACAGTCCGCACGTATTCGAGGTGTCCCCTTCAGTCATAGGGAGATTAAACTCTCTGCATATGCAGATGACCTTATGCTTTTCGTATCCCTCGATTCGGTTCCAGCTGTCTTGGATCTGATTGACGGATACTCACAATTATCGGGCTATAAAATTAACTGGACCAAATCTGTAGCATTCCCACTGAACCGCTGGGCACATGAGGCTGACATGCAGGCCTTTCCCTTCCTTTGGCAATCCCGCATGGTGAAGTATCTCGGGGTCCATTACTGTTCTCCTTTAGAAGACACTATCAGTTTTAATGCCAAAGAGGTAGTCTCCAAAGTCCGTGAACTCACGAATCGTTGGTCTCCCTTATCTCTTACATGGTGGGGCCGCTTAGAAACTGTGAAAATGATGATAGTCCCCAAAGTGAACTACATTTTAGAAATTCTGCCATGCTTACTCCCGCTACATACTTATAAAGATATTGAGGGCCTTCTCGTCCGTTATCTCTGGCAGGGCAAGCCACCAAGGATAGCTAAACAAAAACTACAGTCTGCAAAGGAAAGAGGGGGTACCAGATTTCCTGATTTTCTTAGATATCATCAAGCCTTCCTACTTAAGCAAGGTGCCCAATGGCTAGATGCCTCAACAGACAGCAGACCAGTTTGGCTTGACATAGAAGAGGAGCTTAGTAGCCCAATTCCGTTGACCCATCTCCCCGGTATGTCCTATCAAGTAGACACCCGCCATCCACCAATGATTGTCGATACTCTTGCGGCCTTTAACACTCTCATTCTATCACTGGGCCCGAATGTATGTCCTCAGGACGGACTCCCGCTATGGAATAACCCCAGAATTAAAGTCCTAAATAGAACGATAGCATGGAAACCCTGGTACTCAAGGGGGATCTGGACACCCCAACAGCTTTTCTCTGCAGCTCGTTGGAAAACCTTTTCTGATTTACAAAAGGAATTTGCGTTACCAGCGAAACACCACTTTCAATTGATGCAGCTTCAACACTGCCTCAAAAGTGCTCGAATCATGCCGCCCTCTGCCCCTACTGAGGACGGGCTATTAGAGATAGTTCACTCTATTAGTAGTACACATGGGGTAGCCTCTAACTTTTATAAAATATTATGTCAGGGTACAGACACGGCCACTTTTAGAGCCCAACAAGCCTGGGAGCGCGAACTGCAAACCACTTTAACCCCTGTGCAATGGAGCGTTTTCTGGAGCAAAGTAGTGCGGGTTTCCCGGTCTGCCTCTGTTACCCAAACTCTCTTCTTTTTTGCACACAGATGCTTTTATACCCCAGAAAAAATAGCCAAATGGAACACAAATGCTAGGGACCAGTGTTGGTCTTGCCATACTGCTGTGGGAACCTTCGCTCATGTTATTTATGAATGTCCTCAACTACAGGTTTATTGGGGGCGGGTCTGGGGTTGTATTCAATTTATCTTACACCTTCACGAACCTCTCTCTTGGAAGATCGTGGGACTCCGCTCTGTGGCGGAGGTCCCCTCTCTTCCTAAGAAGGGTCGCTTTCTCCTTGATTTCATGCTGGGTATAGCCATATGCTTAATCACGAGGAATTGGAAGGATAGCTCTCGACTTACTGTCAATGAATGGTGGAACCTCGTCTGCTTATATAGTAAATATGAGCAGATACCTCGGAGAGCTATTCCCCATGCCCAACCTCACTCTCGCTTGTCTAAATGGCAGATGCTTAATGATTATGTACAATCTGCTCATTGCTCCAACATGCCTGTATAATGTGCACTCATCATGTTTCAGATCACCGTTAGGTTTTGTAACACAATAATGTAAGTACACGCCCGCTTCGGGAATGATTAGTTTTCTAGAGAAGAAGCAGGGGGGAGGGGGGTGGCAGGGGTTTACTTTGGTGTATGTATTACACTTTATGTATCTGTCTTTTAGCTGTATGTCTTCCTTTTCCTTTGTTGTTATAAAACGAAAATAAAGAATTTAAAAAAAAACAAAAGATTTATTAGTCCTTTGTTATCTGCTGGGAGATACTTTTGAAATAAAATAAACGCAGCAGGCCATATATCCCATACTTTAAAGGTTTTTTCTGATGGTTTGATTCACTCACTACCAATAACAGCTGTAGTAGTAATGTGTGTTCCATAATTAGAAAGTCCTTTTCCAAAAAAAAATTTTGTAAAAAGTTTTTTTAAAAAAAGTTTTTTGATTTAATGGGAGTATTGTATGTTTTGATTATTGATGAAATTATTTCTGTTTCTACATCTCCCCTCCAGTTATAAAGGTGTTTTCAAGTTCAGTGCAACATATCAGCTGTGTTAGTACTAATCCTAATACGGTTGTTCAGGTAATGTTGTTTCATTCCTGCTCCTAGGTCTCCATCTCCTCTGTTTTTTCTCCATTCTTCATTCCTTTATGTCACATTTGCATGTTCTTTTAATTTTGTGTCCTATTTATGTGACACAGTTAATATTTATAATGGGTTTTATTTAAGTGTCTCTACCTTTGCTTGTTATGTATTTGCCGTTATTGGTCTTTTTTTATATAGAATGTGTCCTTTTGAATATATACAATGTGTTTATTTTCGTTTTTACAGGGAACTTTTAAACATCTCATGTTTTACATTTTTGAATGTTACATATATTGATATGAATGCATATTTATGGGTTTATGAGTTATAATTTTTATGTATTATGCTTTTAAACCTGTTATTTATTTAACTATTTATTATAGTTTGTTATTGCGTTCCCTATTGGTGCTTTATCTTGTTATACTTTGTTTATTTGTTTTTGTATTTATGTTTTTAATATATTTGTAATGTATTTTTAGTATAAGGGGAGCCAACCCCTGAAGAAGAATTAATCGAAACACGGCCTGTGTCGGGTCAGGTCTCCCTTTTAAATATATGGACCAATAAAGTTTGGTGAGAACCCACACCTGCCTACATTCTTGTACTGTGTTGCTGTGTTATCTGCGTGGCAGTGTGCTACCTTTGGTGCCCTCACCAGAAGTAGATTGACAGCCTTTTCTTCTGAGGCAATGGAGGGTAAAGTGACTTGCCCAAGGTCACAAGGAGTACCAGTGGGAATTGAACTCTTGATAGCAGGCAGCTGCTCTAACCACTAGGCTACTCCTCCACTATTATTTATAAAAGATGTATACAGATAGGAAATCAAGGGTCTAGCCCCATGGGTCATTGGTTATGGACACTGACAGTGGGTGAAAGGGTGTGCTGATCAAATACCCATAGGTATGCTATGGGAAAATAAAGAAATCTCCCTTTCCTTCAGGAGTAGGAAAGCAGCCTAATGGTGAGAGAAATAGGAAGAGGACATCAACTCTCCATCACCTCAAGTACAACTTAAATTATAAGGCAGGGAAATAACTTGTGTACCTAGCTGTAATTCAATTTGAGTTACAATTTAAAAAAGGCAAGTAGTTAAATATAAATCCTTATGGGAAATCAAGACTACAATACATGTATAGATCCAAGATTGTTGTTTATCATTTATTGGTTCTTGATATATCACCCTTTGCGGGGCATGTAGGGCGGTTTACAGAGTCAATTAAAAACTGGGAAATCAGAAAGGAACTCCAGCTTGATATAGGAGAGAGGAGACAAAGTGAATGACAGTAGACTAGACAGGGAAACATACACCTATACTAAGGGTCTTGCAGTGCTCCTAGTCCAAATCCGAGTCGAAAGTCTGCTCAAATAGATACGTTTTCAGGAGGGATTTAAAATTCAGAAATGAGAGCTCAAGATGGATATTGGAAGGCAGGCAATTCCAAAGGGCAGGGACCACAAAGAAGAAGGCCATTCATCTAGCGGATTCGTATTTGGCCTGGGCTGATGAGGGCTGAACAAG
This sequence comes from Ichthyophis bannanicus, assembly GCA_033557465.1. Taxonomy (NCBI): domain Eukaryota; kingdom Metazoa; phylum Chordata; class Amphibia; order Gymnophiona; family Ichthyophiidae; genus Ichthyophis; species Ichthyophis bannanicus. Next base: position 27,383,262 of record CM066035.1, read on the forward strand.
TCTGTTGTCATGGAGAGAGCATAGTCAGTAGTGGGGCACATAAGGAATAGTGAAGGAAGAAAGATACCGGGGAGCTTTATTATGTAGGGCCTTATGAGTCAGGGTCAGGATCTCATACCTAATATGCTGAGGAAGTGGAAGCCAGTAGTAATGGAAGAAAAGTAGAGTCATGTGGTCATATTTCTTGGCGTGAGCTAGTACATGGATGGCGGAGTTTTGGACTGATTGGAGGGAGACAGGTGAAGATGATGTTAGACTAATCGAGATGTGCCATTACAGTGTTTAGGAGGATAGACAGTGCAGCAGAATCAAATAAAGGGTGCAATGTGTGAAATCTATGCAAGGCAATGAAATACGACCTAGTGAGGCGACTGATGTGCGATGCGAAGGAGAATTCTAAATCGATATGGGCACCTGGGTACTTAATGGTAGAGTGTAAAGCAATGGGGGTAGAACCAAAAGATGAAATTGTGCTTGAACCAATGATCCATGTGGCTGTAGTTTTGGATGGCTGAGTTTAATTCCATTCGTATAGAGTCAGGAAAAGATATTTTCAAGAGCAGAGTTAATCGCAGGAAGATCCGGGAGAGAATTGTTGATACAGGCAATGAGAAGGATATCATCAGCATATGTATAGAATAGGGTACCCAGGGATTGTATGAGGATTGAGTTAGTCTGTTCTTTATGACACAGAGTCAATTGACAGTCTTAACTAGATAATAGAATTGGAGTCAATATTCAACCAGCACAGTCATCGTGTCAATGTAAGTGCAGGCACTGGCAGTTAACTTAATATGTATATTCAGCACCAGTATCCATATAAGCAGTGGAACCAAATGTATATATATAGTGTTGTGACTGCACTAGCAGCATCTATTTAGGTTAACCAGGTGGAGGCTGATTCCATAAGGTGCAAGCCTGGGTCATGGGGGATGGCTAAAATATTCACAGGGCCAAGATGTACACGATTCCACAACCACAGGAGCTAGACATACCTGCGATTGTGGAATTGGGCACCTAGATGTCCAGGTATGCACTGTATTCCTCTGCGGGGTACATTCCCTGGGCTGCCTGTCCACATCCCACAGCACTCCAGCTGGCATGCCGGTGCATTGGCATCCCATCATCATGGCACTGAGGCATCCAGCTGGAGGCGCTGAATGCCCAATCCTGGAGAGGCTCCAGCACACCACCGTCCAACCCTCGGTGGGGGCCCCCAAGGCCTTGGTCAGGCTGCATGAGCTCTCCTGCTGAGGCGCAATGGGGTAGGGAGGCTGCAGCATGCAATCTCCGCAATGCTCGGCACTTATTCCACCATCGGGGTAGAATACAGCAGGCATCCATCTCTGTGCCATTGCTCGTATTGAGTCCTGACCTGAATGGCTTCTGCATGTCCCAGCTGCTGGCCACTCCCCCATTCTGCCCTGCTCCACCTCAGAACTGCCCCTCCCGCCCCCGTCCAGTGCTCACCGTACAAACGCTGTGTACATGCAGGAGCTCTGGCACTGGAATCGTGTCTGGGAGCTGAGCACGGGTTGGAGATCCAGCCCTAATGTCCACCCTGCTATTCGCTCCTCAGAATGATCTCCATAGTGTCTAAATATGGCAGCTATCAGGATAACTTCTTAGCCTGTCCTTGTTCCACCCAAAATCCATCTCCTTCTTTTACAGATAGTATTGGTCTGACCAGACAGATATTAGGCCCAATACTATCTGCATAAGTTTTAAAAATACATGGAGAGTGAAGTTATACATTTACCAGGTGAAGATGAACATCTAACTTCTATTGAATACTTTGCTACGGAACCGCTGTAATTCAATAATGAAATGCTCTGCTCTCAAAGGAATTCTATGGATACCTACAGTGTTTATTACTACTGTATCTTAGCAGCAATTCACCACTTAAGTCTCCCACTCCAATCCTGATGCAGTTCTGGTTTTGCCCTATTGCATCTATTGACTTTCCTTTCTAATTCATCTAAGCAGTACTTTGAGTCCATAGATGGGACTGAAGAAACCAGAAAAGGACTGTGCTGTCAGAGCTGATCTGAGTTAGATGATACCCCTTTCCTTTACTGGTAAATACTTTCAAGAGCTCACCTGGCAGCCTTGGAAACTTCAGACCCAAAATTTTCGACACACATAATCCTCTCATGGTGGACAAAGAATAGAACTGAGTACCAACATGTAAATATTATGCAGAATCTATTCCTGAATAACTTCTAGATTCTTGTTTCTGAGTGTTTCTTAGGGGTATATTTACTAAACCATCTTAATGTTACCGGCACTAGTTGCAGCATTAATGTTCAGAATGCCATATAAGATAGTGGGCAGTCCAGAGGTAAGGTTTCAAGGAAACAGTATCATGCGATTGTGGGTGCCGTGGCACGTTAACACGCATTAACCCTAACTTCATGCCAGCGCAGTGTTAGAAGCTATAAAGATGTAGCCCACCTGCCTTCTCACCACCACCAAAATGTGGTCTATTAGACAACTTTTTGGTGGTGGTGGGAATCAAGGAGGAATGTGACAAAGTCTATCTACCCTTTTGATGTCTAGGACATCTGTACCTTGCCCACTCACAATCTTAAATGACAGAGGTGTAAGGCAGGGGTCTCCAAATCCAGTCCTGGAGGGCCACAAACCAGTCAGGTTGGCAGGATATCTCTAATGCATATATATCTCATGCATATTTATTAGGGCTATCCCAAAAATCTGCCAGGATTGCGGCCCTCCAGGACAGGGTTGGACACCCCTGGTGTAGATAGCCACAAAACACTGGATAGACATACACACACTCCCACACCTACGCCAGCATTGTGCAAATATAGAGGTTTTTGGCAGCCCTGGCCGCCACATCAGTCCTGGGCACAGTGCAGGCATTACTATGGTACTCAATACTGTTGGGGTCACTCCCTGGGGTGGTAAACACTGTCAGAAACAAAAACTGAAACACACGCCACAGATATCAGAAAGGTTGCTATGATGAATCTCTGTCAACAAATTGTGTTTAACTTAGGATTTGTTATCTGACATTAATCAGAGCAACCTTTTGATATATGTGTAACGTGTTCCCAACTTTAGGATGGCATTGCTAAAGTATGCAGGTGCTAGTATTGGGAGATGCTGCTCCGTGCAGGGCCCAACAGCCTGACTCTCCATGAGGCTTTGGATAGTGGAGCCTGTGGGTGTGGGTGTTTGTGCCCCTGTTGGCCGCTGCTCTAGGGCAGAGGTTCACAACTCCGGTCCTGGTGGGCCAAACACGGTTCAGGTTTTCATGCTGTCCCTAATAAATATGCATGAGATACATTTGCATACAATGGGGGCAGTGCATACAAATGCAGCACAGGCATATTTATTAGGGACAGCATGAAACCTGAATGGTGTTTGGCCCTCCAGGACTGCAGTTGGGAAACTCTGCTCTAGGGATTGCACATGTTTATGGTGTCTGTGCCCTGTAGGGTAAAATATAGGCATTTATGGCATGTTTATTTTATCTTCAATAAAGATTCTGTCTTTATTACTACGGTTTAGTACTGGGTAAAATATAGGGACATGGTTTGCAGGAGCCACAGCTGGGACCTGGGACCTTCTGCCCCTGAACACACTGGCTGTGTGTACTGCACCAAACTGTTGCCACAGAAGCAGATCATTCCCTGGGGATACCATGACTGTTCATCAGACAGACCTTATCTGTTGCAGTGCACGGCACCACCTAAAAGGGGCTTGGCCGTGATCTGCTGTGGGCAGATGCCACTGCCCCCTCCACCACCAGCACCCCTCCGCCACCATGCTGACATGTCCTTGTGCCGGTGGTGCTGATGGTGCGCAGTCCCAGGCCATCCAGTGTGCTGGTAAGCGGCTGCCTATGGTGAGTGATATGGGGTAGGGGTGCCTGCAGAGACATCCACGCTTCCCCCCGGCACCACCTGCCAATGTTATGTGCCCTTTGGGGTACTTTCTGGGTACTGTCCCCTGGGACACTGTGGGACACACACTCGTGGCCATGTTTGCCCTTGGTCAGTTGCTGTCTTGCTGGTTTTCCGCTTCTACATTCCTATGTGTCACCTAGGCATCTGCCTAGTCCACCCTGTGCCCCAGCTGCCCCACTGCATGTCCTGCCTGCAGCCCCATTTGCAGCCTCACCGTAGTGCCCTCTCGTACTTGGGCACTATGATGTTGCTGCACATGTATCACTACTATCACTTTTCTTGGTTTCACTGCCTTTGCTGCACATTGCTGACTGAAATGGTCTCTCTCCCCTGCAAATGTGCCTCTAGCGCGAGGTTTTCACTGGCGCTAATTTTCAGGCCTTCATTTCACAGCGTTAGTGTGCATGGAGCCTCTCCCCTCCCACTCTCCGCCCATTGACCCCTTATCTCCTCCCTTGTGGAGCCTTACTCCACCCTCTGTGTGCCTTAATGCCGGCGGAGTCATTATCACGCGATACGTTAATGCCGGCGGAGTCGTTATTCTTGCACGGTAATGTGCCATTATCGCGTGATAACGTCACTTATCGCGCGATAATGTCGCCACTGCGACGTTAGCGCTGTTTAGTAAACATACCCCTTAGTCTCTGGTAGACAGGCTCTCTATAACATGTTGTGCTGCTTCCCATGGTGACAAGAGTAGAACTGCATGTTCACATTTTGTACAGGGAGAGAAGTCCCCCTCTTATCCAACTTGCCGTTTCACTTCAAAAGAAGCAAGTCAGACTCTGCTAATAGCAGTTAAGAATTTAACATTTTTTTAAAACTACTTCTTGGGAAACTGTTAAGCTGAAGCACAACTTAAGCAATTAGGAAAATACTTTTTTATGGCTGCATTGAAAAAAATAAAGGAGTTTTCTACTGGATTCTCGACACTACAAGATTTAAGTAGTTCAATTACTGATGCCAGCTACAAACAACTTTCTTAAACTACATATCCTATGCCCCAGTTTCTTTTCTGTCCAGAACAGTAACACAGTGTTCATTTGACTTGAAATCAGTGAGAAAAAGAACATGAAGCTAAACCTGACATTCATTTAATTAGCAAATATAAATGCTTTGACCCAGTTAATGCTTTCCTAATAGATTAGTTAAATAATTGGGGGAGTGCAATAATTTTCAAATGAGTGCGCAAATAGATCCATTTCTCCGAGTCTTTGCACATACAGCTACTGTGTAGGATTTCTGAACGAACTTACTAAAATAATATCACATGTGAATTTGAAAAGCACTGAAACACATCGGGACCACAAACCAAAGAAAAAGAAATCCAGATGTAAATAGGCATTGTTGCCTCTTGTCTGAGAGAGAAAATAAATGCTGCCTGTGAGGCTGCTCTGGGCACACTTACATCTATCAGCTAATTATAGAAGCCTTTCACTCTGATCGTTTATCTTGAGGCAGCTAATAGGCTAAAGAAAAATATATTAAACTTAGAGCACTGTCAGGATTTTCTGGAATTAGAAACTATGCAGATGGTGTACGGTGTATTTGTATAGACCATGCCCGATTGATGGTTTTCCAACCATTATATTAGAATAGTGTGAAGGCAAATACTGGGCAGTGAGCAATAGGCAACGGTTGTCACAGAGTTTATTCCTCTTGGCTGTTTTCCCTGCTCACCCAGTGCATTGCTTTGGTCTCCCTGAGCAGAGATAATGGTTGCTTTGGAGGAGGGGAAGCCTTAGAACACCATGTAGATTTAGGGCTGGATAGGAGGTATTGTGCAGAGGCCATGCCCATTACTCATCCTCTGGCAATGGGCTCTCTTCCTTTTGTCTGTGGAGATGGTAAACTTTCAATACCATCTGAAAACAGAAGGCCTTTCACAGAGTGCAAGAACTCGGCCATCTCGATCATGTGAAAGTATTGTAAACACTTTCCCAGCCCCCATTCAGCTGTCCAAAGAGCAAAGCTAGAAACCGCAAACAAAACCAGCAGAGAGGAAAAAACACCCTAATTATGCATGCATTTATTTTTAATTTGTCTGATAGTCTGGATAGATTGCAGGCATGGCCCTGAAAAAGAAAAGTTAATGGATGGGGTTAAGTGCTAACTGACCAGTTTGAAAAGGGTGTTTATAGGAACGTAGAGAGATTTCTGATTGGAAGCAGGAATCGAGCCATGATTTTATGCCGGCTGGGATTTCTCTCAGTTGTTCCCAGATTTATCACAGCATTAACAAAAGTAGAATGTTGTAATTCTAAAAACAAACATGTACTGTAATACACATTGTTTTATATGGTTAAGAACAAGAAAATAATTCAAAAATGTATTATTGAAAGTAAACACATTAGACAATATATCATATACAATATTGCATGTATAATATAAACAAATACACTGTATCTGTTAATGTATAGATTTTATGCATATACATATGAGGGTCTATATTCAAAAAGCACTTATGCTGTCAACAGCAGGGCTGAGCACATTAGTCCTTTTTAAAAATCTGGGCCATTTGGAGCAATACATTTGGATGGTGAAGGGTAATTTCATAAACTCTTGCAGGGTTGATATGAATTAGCATGGGCATATTTGAGGACTATTTTATCAAAAGAATTACATGTACACTTTACTTTATAAAGCAGGGGTGTAACTGGGATAAACACACGTGCAAACGAGGTGCAAGCACTTACGTAGGCTCTATAGCAGGTGTAAATGCCCATGCCTAGATTTTTCAGGAACGCGTATAATTTGTGCAGTGCCTCTGTTCCACTCCTGTGCACACCAAAGCTGAAAGTATATACGGTCAGACACATGCGCTTACAGAATACGTAGCAACCACCTAAAGTGCGCATGCAAATATCCATTTGGGTGCATAAGTCCTTGAAAATAATGATGTACTAATGTCAATTGTGTGTATCTTTATGCAGCTTCTTATATATGCATCCCCTTTACATTGATTTTATAAGATACACACCTAAGTCACTATTTTGAAGGACTTGCGTGCATGAGTGTGCACTTATGTTCATATTTTAGGCAGTTTCTATATAAGTGCTCACTTAAGTCCTATCGTGGTACATTCAGCTCAGTGGAGTTTAGGCAGAGCATATGTATAAAATATTGACATGCATTCCTGAAACATCTTGGCTTGGGCATTTATATCTTCCATAGAGAAGACGTAACTGCTACAATTGATTTGACTGGTTTGACGTGCGTTTTTATGCCACTTACATCCCTATTTTATAAAGAAAAGTGTGCACATACTTCACATTATGAAACACACCCCAGGAAGTAGATTGCCAGGTCTTTCTTCTGAGACAATGGAGAGTTAAATGACTTATCCAAGGTCACAAGAAATGCCAGTAGGAACCAAACCCTGACCTGTTGGATACAAGGTGGTTGCTCTAGCCACTAGCCTACTCTTCCAAACCCTGACCTGTTGGATACAAGGTGGTTGCTCTAGCCACTAGCCTACTCTTCCACACCTAGTAACACTATAGAAATGATGAGTAGTATGATAAGTAGTAGTAGTAGTAGAAGAATTAACAAGACAACTGTGAAAAGTACAAAAAGGCACCTATTTAAGCTTGTTTTACACATGCATTAGGTCAAGCAATTTTATAAGAACTAACATCGAAAACAGGCTTTACATACAGAAAAAATGTTAGAAAATCTCTCCCCTCTCTCCCTCTCCACCCCCCCACATGTATAAATTATGTGGTTAGATGAGCCTCACAAATAGCACATATAACTTGAAAAACTCAGCTTATATATTTCAGTCTGACTCTATAGGTCAGGGAATGGCTAAATTATATCTGTTTTGAAGAGACTGGATTGGGCCAGAAATGATCACGAGAGCCTGAACACTCAACATCCCAACACCACCTTCCCTAGAAGTGAGGAAATGGTATGCAGCCCTGGACGTGGAAGAAGTGACAACATCCCATGAACTGGAGGTATAAGGGCTCAAAAACCCCAAAGCTGGAGGATCAAAAACCATTAGGAAACAAAGGGTAGTGGAGGTTGATGATGCCCTTCTGATACATTCATCTGACATTAGATCTGATGTCCCAGGAAGTGTGCTGTCTCAATTTAATCCTACCTATTTTAATTTTTTACAATCATGATCTTGCTGTTTTAGCTCAAAGGCTCTTGTTTTTTGTTATGTGTCTTTTCTGTTTTGACTAGCTTGCAACCTCTAAGCAATGTGTGTCTTTTAACATAGACCTCCAAATGGCAAGGCATGAGTTAAATACAAATATATATGTATATCTGGTATGAACTACACAAATGAATAATAATAATAATACATTTCCACTGTAATCTCTAGAAACAAATTTTAGTGCTATATTTTCACATAATATGAATCTAACCCAAACTCTACACATTCAGTGGCCAGAGAATGTTCCCAGATCTAGTGCTGAGTAACACTGTTTTTTCTGAACTGAAGTACAGTCCAGAAAAAAAGAAAGGATTGTCAACTTTCCTTTTGGACAGAGCAGCTTCCCAGTTACACATTCAGCTTCATGATCCTATGGACACCACAAGGTAAAGATACAAGCTGTCGGAGCAAGTACCCTGATTGTGTTGACTTCCAGACCCAACCAGCACCTTGCATCCTCCAACAAGCAAAACACCTTCTCTCGCGCTTGTACTGTGTTCCCAGCAGCCTAGGTGAACAAGCACCCTGGGCACTTCAGGGTGAAAGGGTGTTCATATATCTGTCCCCCATGAAGGACATGGTAGACACCCTGTCTGATCCCATACAAGGCATCCTGCATCTTCAGATGCCACATTTGCACCCTATCTCTAACAGATTCTGCATGTATTTGCTTTCATGATTTGCATGCCCCGCCCTCTCATACTTAGCCCCCAAGGTTCTGAGCTGTGCAGCAAGTTGAGCCTATTCCTGGTCATCCCTCTCTGTTCTGACCTTGCCAGTTTCTATCTTCCTGTATGTGTGCTCGGGGCATATTGCTTACTGTCTGCAGTGGTTCCTTAGCCCACTGCCATCCCATTAATGTGTTTGTGGCTTTCCTTTGCTGGACGTGCGTTGCACTGTATATCTGTGCTATGGCCATGCATTCTCTACTACCGTGCTAATGCTGTGGCAAGCGTGGCGAAGGTAGCCTACCATGGCAATGCCTCTTGCATCTAACATGGCCACTAGACTCCACCATGGTAAGAATACATGCTATTTGTGCATTACCTACCTCCTGCACTTTAGTAAACATGCCCCCAATGTGGTTTACTTATATTTAAAGAACTCTTAAGAGTAGTATTTTACAATTATAATGTTATTATATTTTTGTGTTCACCTCAATTGGGTGACCTAAATTCTTTATGTTTTATGATAGATGAGTCATAAATACATGTGATTTGATTTGAAACTCCACTCACAATAACATATTGTTACACTAGCGTTTCCTGATTAAATATTTATTTATTTGGTTTTTTTATACCGCACTATTTAGAAATCAGTGCAGTTTACAAGGAACAAAGAACATTCATTACATTGAACAAGATTAGAGAACAGGAATAGCAAGCATTAAATAGTTTCTAAAGATAACAGAAAATTAGATTAGAACAGGGGAAGTCAATTTGTGTAGTAATTGGGGTGAACTATTTACAGGGTGATCAATGGGAATTATAAGCAGTTGGATCTGGGTGAGCAGATTTGCTCAAAAGGGATTATGTTACTTGTTCATAACAAAGTTGGAAAAGATGTGTCTTTAGTACATTCCTGAATATAGACAAGTCCGAGATAGAGCAGATTGGGGTGGGGAGGGAGTTCAAGAGAGATGGTGCATATAGGTTGAAGGCTTGGTTCCTCGCAGTCCGAGAGCATTTTCTTATTATAGATGGGATTATAAGAGTGTTCACCATGATAGACCTTCTGATTCTATTGTCCAGTGTCCACTGCAGGATCCCTTCTAGGGCAATTGCAGAGAGGTTGTGTAGGATCTTGAATGCCATTATAAGAGCTTTGTATGTAAGAAGGCTAGAAATAGGGAGTCAATAGAGATGTCTCAAGATAGGTGTTATTTTCTCATGTCTAGAGGCTCCAAACAGGGTTCATACTGCAGTGTTCATTGCCAATTGTAGGGGATGAATTGCACAGTCTGGCAGGCCACGAAGAATGATATTTGCGTAATCGAAATGAGAAATGATAAGCGCTTGGAATACAATGCGGAAGTCCACAGATTCAAGCAAGGGTCGAAGGTGATGGAGGGTCCTTATCTTTAGGTATACTGCTCTAGTGATGTTGTTTATATGCGACTCCATATTTAGGTGTTGGTCTAAGGTGATTCCCAGGCACCGTACCTCTTGTTTAGTAATCAGCTCTGCAACCTTTACCTGTAACATCGGAGAAGGTGTGATTTCTTGCAATTCACTCTTAGGTTGTGTAATTTCAGGCAGTCTGAGACTGCATTAAAGCAGTCTGTGATTCTGGTGTAATTTGGACTGTCTGTAGAGAAAGGGGTGTGAAGCAGCACATCGTCAGCATAGATGTGGTAAAGTATGCCATATGATTTAATATTGTTGCATACAGTCTGGAAATATTAAAAAGTAATGCAGATAAGGAATAACCTTGTGGGAACACCCTAAGTTTGAGAGTAACTGGATGAAGATTGCATACCTATGCGTACCATTTGTTGTCGGTCTGATAAATATGATCTACACCATTCCAAGGCTAAGTTCTGTATGCCCTTCATCTGTAGTCAGGTATGGAGGAGATTGTGACAAACTGTATTGAATGTGGAAGCAATGTCTAAGAAAATTAGGATAAAGCCATGTTTGGTTTTATTCATGCCCTTGACTAAGGTTGTTTACCAGGGTGACAAGCAGAGTTTCAACCCCATGTTGTAGGCGAAATCCATGTTGGTGGTTGTCTAATGGAGCATGGACATCAATATGGTCTTGGATTTGCTGCTGCACTATCTTCTTAGCTATCTTAGCCAGGAAGGACAGGCTAGATATTAGCCTATAAGAGTTTATGTCACCAGGATTCAATTTGGAACTCTTAAGTAGGGGTCTTATAGTTGCAGTTTTTAGCGGTGATGAAACAGGCCTTTGGCAATGGAAAGCTGTACAATTTTAGAGATGTAGGGACTTAGTTCAGTGCAGGATGACTTAATCCAATGGGATGGGCATGGATCTGCAGGAGAGGTGATAGAATTGAGACCTCTTATTGTGTCCTTGATTTGCTCAGCAGAGTATGGGTGGAAGGCAGTTAACATGGGGATGTTGGTGTCCTCACTAGGAGGAATGACAATTGGAGGATCGTCAGATGGAGTACTTAAACTTTTAAGGGGGATCCCATTGGTTTTGTTCTGAAAGTAAGTAGTGAAGTCATGTGGGTGCGGACTGCCGTCAATATGCTGCTTTGTTGTGTCTTTTATAAGGGATTGAATGATGCTAAAAATCTCACAGGATCTGTTTAGAGAGCACATCAGGATGTTGGTGTGATATTTTTTTCTCCTCTGATTGACTGCACTGTGATGTTCTTGTAGGATTTTCATGTAAATGGTGCGATCTTGGAGAAGTTTTGTGTGCCACCATTTGCGCTCCAGTTTCCTGAGATGTAGCAGGGACTTACTTAGGTCAGCTGTGAACCAGATAGCTGTTATTTTATATTATTTCTGTATTCCTTCAGCAGTTATGCTAATATTAACTTTCCCCTGTTTCTTAAAGTGTGTTAGGTTTTTGCACTTAACGTGCATTTAGTACTTAAACTAATATGCGGTAAGTGCAAAGCCTCCATGGTAACACGCAGTGCAATTAAGGCCAATGCACTTAATGCCACCCATTGAGGTGCCGTGTAGTACACCCATGCTATTTGCAACATTGACAGCTAGCATACGCTATGTTCCCCCACACGAACCGCGATGTGCTTTCCACACCCACTGTCCACCCTTAACCCTTAAGAGAAGCTGGATCTATAACAGAACATTCACAGCAGAAAAACAAGTTTCTACCTATTCCCACTACTTATTCATTTTAAAACAAAGTATTGGATATTCTGTTATACCCAGAAAATTTATTTTACTGCTTTAGAAGGGTTATCACAGGACTCAGTAGCTATGCAAACTATTTGCAAATAAACATACCAAGCTCAGTTTGAGGATGTTAAAGCGGTTGCTGCTTTAAATATGAAAAATAATACATCCAGCCTTTTCTGCACATGGTCTCTGTACCCAACCCCATATATTCAAAAAGTTGCATTAAATTAGAGTTTTATGAGACTCCAAATAAAAACCCTGACTACAGATGAAATCAAGACAACACTGAAGAGGCTTGTGGATGGTTTATGAGAAGGGAGATAACAATTCCCACTCAATAAAAAGTCTCTCCCTCACTTTCTATACTGTACTTACTTGAAACGAGGCAGCTATTTTTTATTCTTTTTATTTTGTAAAAATGCAATATCAGTAAGTTTTTGATTATTTGAACATTTGGTACTGTTCTATATTCCAGCCCCTGCTCAAAGCACATAAGAACATAAGCAATACCATACTAGGTCAGGCCACAGTCCATCAAGCCCAGTATCCTGTTTCCAACAGTGGCCAATCCAGGTCACAAGTACCTAGCAGTTTCTATTTTTTGATGGCATAAAAATCTAACTGTGTTTACCCGTTCCATTCCATTCATTAATTTATTTATACACTTCTATTATATCTCACCTCAGCCGTCTCTTTTCCAGATTGAAGAACCCTATCCTTTTAAACCTCTCCTCACTGGGTTATCCTTTCATCCTCTTTACCATTTTGGTAGCTTTTCTCTGTACGTTTTCTACATCCGCTATATCCTTTCTAAGATACGGCAACCAGAATTACATGCAATATTCAAGGTGTGGTTGCACCATGGAATGATACACAGGCATTATAATATCCTTTGTTTTATTCTCTGTTCCTTTCCTTATGATTCCTAGCATTCTATTTATCATCTTGGCCGCCACTGCACATTGGGCGGAGGATTTCAACGTGTTATCTAGGATGACCTCTAAATCTTTTTCTTTGGTGGTGATTCTTAATATGGAATCTTGCATCGTGTAACCATAGTTTGGGTTGTTCTTTCCTAGGTGCATAACTTTGCACTTGTCCACATTAAATTTCATCTGCCATTTGGATGCCCAGTCTTCCAGTTTATCAAGGTCCTCTTGCATTTTTTCACAATCTTCTTTGGTTTTAACAACTGAATAATTTTGTATCATCTGCAAATTTAATTACCTCATTCATTATTCCCATTTTCAGATCATTTACGAATATGTTAAAAAGCAGCAGACCCAGCACAAATCCCTGGATTACTTTATTATTCACCTTTCTCCATTGGGAAAATTGGCCTACCCTCAGCTTTCTATCTTTTAACCAGTTCCTGATCCCCAATAGTACACTGCCTCCTATCCCATGACTTTTTAATTTCACCAAGAGTCTCTCATGAGGGGCCTTGTCAAAGGCTTTCTGAAAATCCAGATACACTATATCGACCAGATCACTTTAGACTACCTGTTTATTCACACCTTCAAAAAAAAAAAACAGATTAGTAAGACAAGACCTTCCTTGGCTAAAGCCATGTTGGCTTTGTCCCATTAAGCCATGATTATCTACAGGTTCAGTATTTTTTTTTAATTATGCAATGTTTTACAAAGCAACAAGAAATAAACAATTCCTTGCAAGAAAATAGAGTACATGTCAACAAATCCATAATCTCACCCACATAAAACTCTAAGGGGTATGTTTACTAAACCTTCTTAATGTGCGCCCAGCGTTAGTGTGCAGGATGCCATATAAGGAGTGGGCGTTTCAGTTTAAAGTAGCAAAACAGGATTAGCGCGCGATAACGCACGCTGCTGCGCACATTATCGGGCAAAGCGCCGCTAAGCGTGTTAACGCGCGGTAATCTTAAGTAGGCGCACAGACATCTAAGCATAGAAACAGAAGTGTAACACAATGGTTAATACACTGACTGATAATATGGGGGTCATGAGTTCAATCCCCCAGTGTGCCTAATACATAAGGCTGGCTGAGGCATCAGCTTTGACATGTAAGTATTGTTTCCTGAGGTATTTTAATTATTGCTGTCAGCAAACACACCCTCACGTGCCGTAACCTAAGGTGCCGCATAAGGCACCCTATAAGGCACCCCATAGGGCACATTATAAAGTGCACTGTCTGCCACGGCACCCTATAATGTCCCCTATAGGGCACCCTATAAGGCGCTCCATAGGGCACCTTATACGGACTGTAACCATAAGGTTCCTTAGAAGGCGCTTTATAGGGTACCCTATAAGGCGCCTTATAGGGTGCCTTCTGAGGCACCTTATGGTTACAGTACCCTGAGGGTGTTTTGCTGGCAGCACTAATGTACATTAAAAAAAAGACAATGCTTTGGACAGCTCTATCAAATAACCCCTACTGTGGGTTTGAACCCATGACCTCTGGCTTCACAAGTAGTGAAGTAACCAGTGGGCTACAGCTCCATAGCTGCTAGCAAGTCCCTGGCTGGCTGCAGAAGGACTGCACATCACCACACAAACAGTCTGCTGTGGTCACCAGGATAGGGTTAACCCACCCATACCCATGATGCACTGCACTTGCAAATCAGCAGTCTACAGATGATCACAAGATGGGGTATGCACCCCCAAAGCACCTCGGCCTGGTAGGGGGAACTGACCGTGTATGGTACTGGCACAGAGTAGCTACACACCGTCACAGTGTGCAGGTATTGCACTCACCCTGAGGGTGAGGTGGGGCGCCCAGCACCAGGTCCACAGCAGAGATAGGCCATGCTGCAGGTCTCCAGCAGTACTAATGTGTGAGATGGGTAGTTTCTGCAGACACACTTTGGATATATCTGTATATATCAGTCAGGTTTAGCCCCTATGGACCCCTAGGAGGATTATGTACCACCACCCTCCTCTTCCAGGGCTAAGGGTGGTAAACAGCGTCTTCCACCAACAGATCCACATTCTACCTTCCTGGTGGTGGCAGTAGAGAGGACCATCAACCCCAGTCCTGCTGGGGAACAAACACCCTACAGGGCAGTCAAATGCAGCTCTGTACACATCCATAGCGCAATAGCAGACAGACATTAGGCCTGGATATGCTAAGCTGCACTGCACCGCTATCTGATATTCTCCTGCAGCAAGCCTTCAGCTGCTGAAACCTGCACGGCATTCCATCAAGACACATACCAGCTGCAGACAGTCCGCTAGCTAGTCCATAGTGCATGTTCCTGGTGGAAATGCGTGCACCCAGAACTGGGATGTCAGCATACACACCAAGCAGATAACTCAGTGACTGGGCCCCAAAAGGGAACCCATAAATATTACATGAGAGAAATACTATATAGCACTATGGGGGAGCCTAGCCATGCTGTGGTCAATGCTCATTCAGGGTGACAGTGATCTCCCAGCAGAACATGCTGTGGCCGGGCACTACAATGTCCCAGCCAGTGTCCTATGCCCTGTGCAGATGCATCCTGGCTAGGCCACCCTGTCCGGGCTATACCCATGGTACCTTGCTCCTCATTATGCACATTGGCAGGCCAATGCTGGCAACAGTGCTGGCAGTGTGGGCTGTGGAGGGTGTTTGCAGCCACCACACACTGGATAGACAGACACACACTCCCACACCTATGCCAGCATTGTGCTACTATAGAGGTTTTTTAGCAGCCCTGGCCACCACACCAGTCCTGGGCACAGTGCAGGCATGGATATCGTACGCAATACTGTTGGGGGTCATTCCCCAGGGTGGTAAACACTGTCAGAGACCAGACCTGAAGCACACTCCACAGACATCAGAAAGGTTGCTATGATGGAGCTCAATCAGCAAACTGTGCTTAACGTAGGAATTGCTATCTGCCAGTAATCATAGCAAACTTTTGATAGCTGTGTACCGTATTCCCAGGTGTAGGGTGGCATTGCTAAGGTATGCAAGTGCTAGTATTGGGAGATGCACGCAGGGCCCAATGTCCTGCCTCTCCAGGAGGCATTGGCTAATGGAGCCTGTGGGTGTGGGTGTGGGTGTGTCTGCCCCTGTTGGCTGCTGCTTTACGGCAGAGGTGCCCAACTCCAGTCCTGGTGTGCCAAACACTGTTCGGGTTTTCATGCTGTCCCTCATGAATATGCATGAGATACATCTGCATACCATGGGGGTGGTGCATAGATATGCAGCACAGGCATCTTTATTAGAGGCAGCATGAAACCTGAATGGTGTTTGGCCCTCCAGGACTGCCTTTGGGAGACTCTGCTCTAGGTAATGCGCCTGTTTATGGTGTCTTTGCTCTGTAGGGTAAAATGTAGGTGTTTTGGGCATGTTTATGTCATCTGCAATAAAGGTTCTGTCTGTATTAGCATGTTGTAGTAGTGGGTAATATATGGGGACAGGGTTGGCAGGCACCATAGCTGGGACTTGAACCTGTGACCTTCTGCCTCCAAACACACTGGCTGTGTGCACTGCACCACCGTGTTGCCACAGAGACAGTGCATTCCCTGGTGATACCATGACTGTTTGTCTGGCAGGGCCTGTCTGTTGCAGTGCATGGCACCCATCTACACAGGGCTAGGCCATGGTCTGCTCTGGGCAGCTGCCACTGCCCCCCTCCACCACCAGTACCCCTCTGCCACCATGCTGACATGCCCTTCTGCTGGTGGTGCTGGTGGTGTGCAGTCTCAAGCCATCCAGTATGCAGGTAGACGGCTGCCTATGGTGCGTGTTCTGGGGTAGGGGTGCCTGCATAGATGTCCACGCTTCCCCCCAACACCGCCTGCCAATGTTCTGTGCTCTTGGAGGTACCTGCTGGGTACTATCCCCTGTGACACTGCGATAAACACTCTCGTGCCCATGTTGGGCCCTCATCAGTTGCTGTTTGGCTGCTGTACAGTTTCAGCATTCCTAAGTGCCACCTAGGCATCTGCCTAGTCCGCACTGTGCCTCTGCTGCACCACAGCATGTGCCACCTGCAGCCCTCTGTATCCCCTTTCCCAGAATTTGTCTAGTTGCCCATTCCGACATGCCCGCCCTGCTGTTGTGGAACATATGCATGCCATAGGAAACCTGTCCAATGGAGAGGGAAACCCTGATCAGTGCTATTTCACTGTGGGATCATTCACCTTGTATGGGGACGGAGCGTAGACCCTTCCAAAATTCATATCTTTTTTTTGGGGCTTTCTTGGGAGTGTTTTTTGATGTTTCCCATTACTATCACTATTGCCCAGCTTGGTTATGTTTTTTTTTATATTTTGTTGGGGTCCTTTTCAATGTTTATTTGTACTTTTGTTCCGTGCACTTTTATCACACTTATCACTTTTTATAGGTTTCCCAGGTTTTGCTGTACATTGCTGACAGAAATGGTTTCTTTTCCCTTTAAATCAGCTCTAACGCGAGGTTTTCACTTGCGTTAGTTTTGGCCTCAAATTTCACATCGTTAGTGTGCGGGGAGCCTCTCCCCTCCCACTCTCCACCCATTGACCCCTTCTCTCCGCCCCTGGGGAGCCTTTCCCCGCCTTCAGCGCTCGTTTGCACCGCTGCACGCGTTAGCGCGCGCTAAGGCACATTTTTGCCCCATAAAGCGTCATTATCGCGCGCTAAGGTACCTTAGCACATGATAATTGCACAGCGCGCACGTTAAGAAGGTTTAGTAAACATATCCCTAAGATAATAGTTCAAACATTACTCCAAATAGTCCACATAATGGGGGAAAGAAACAAAAGAAATACTTCCAAGCAGAGGCACTTTGGAAGCCAGTACAAGATAGCTTGTTCAATAAGAAAATCCAAAACCTGCAGAGAACCCAAGAACTACAATTTCTTAAGAGAACACTTTCAACTAACATCATTATTCTGCCGACACAATAGATGAAACTCTAGCATTAATGAAGGTATTAAGATCATTCTAATCAGAAAAACATACTTAACATTCTTAATTATTACCAAACATCGACACGGGAACCTGAGGAAAAAGGATCCCCCCATCTGAGTCACACCTGCCTTATACAAAAGGAACTGTTTCCTCCGCTTCTGGGTTTCTTTAGTTAAATCAGGAAACATGGAAATTGTTAAACCCATAAAGGTTTCTAAATGTTTTTTAAAGAACAGCTTCAAAAGCCAATCCTTATCTGAAATTAAAGCACATTGAACTAGCAATGTTGAAGCAATACAAGTTCCCCCCCCCCCCCCCAACATCAGAAATCATACCAGAAATATCCAGAGCTTCAAAATTAACTTCAGATAGTACTACTGGATTCTCAGCATTTTTCTTGGCAGAAGGCAGATAGTATACTTTAGCCAAAGGAGGAATCAAACCCTCAGGGACTTTTAAAATTTCCAACATATATCTTTTGAACATATCCAGAGCAGTAACGCCCAATACACAAGGAAAATTCAAAACTCGTAGATTTGCGGCCCTGGAAGCATTTTCCAACACTTCCAGTTTATATTTAAGTGTCCCGTTTTCCTTTATCAAAGCCGAAAAAACAGCAGAAACATTGTCCAGCTGAGAGCCTAGATTATTAATCTGATTCTTCAACTGTTCATTCGAAGACATTATAATGTCGATAGTAGCAGCGTTCTTCTGGATAGCAACATCATTTTCATGAACTTGAGAGGCCAAAACCATAGTTTGTGAAATAATCGCTGAAGATAATGTGGCAATAGCGTCCCATATGGACTCCAAAGTAAAAACCTTGGGTCGAAGGAGAAGAGGAGAGTCTAACAAAGCAGGCGTCGAAACAAGCAAAGGGGACCCTTCACCCTGCATAGAGAGTGTCGGCAGAGCATCCGCCGCTCTAACCTCACCCAAAGCCTCCACGGAACTACTGGGGGTCTGTGGAACCACTCGATCAGCTGACACCCTCTCCACACTCGGGGCTCCCTTCCTGGAAGACACCTAAGCTGTCGTAGCTGAGGTAGGGTCCAACGCAGCTGGGCGTGGCAGCGGTGTTCTCTGTACAGGGGAGAGAGATGTCTCCGAATCCGACGGAAAAGCCTGGGCCTCCCCACCAGGCATGACCAAGCCGGCTCAAATCCCCTGTTTCTTTTCCTCGGATAAATGTACAAAACGGTCCATGGGACCAGAAATGGATGTTCGGGGCTCAGAGGGAGCAGCCCGCAACTTCCCTTTTCGCTTAGGCATTCAAACTCGAGAACCACTCCGCAGCCATCTTGGAAAACAGCTCCTCCCTACAGGTTCAGTAATTTTGTTCTTTATAATGGTTTCTACCATTTTTCCTGGTACTGACATCAGGCTCACTGGTCTGTAGTTTCTGGATCACCCCTGGAACCCTTTTTAAAAATTGGCGTTACATTGGCCATTCACCAATCTTCAGGTAATACACATGGTAGATGCCCTACATAACCAATTCCTCTGGCCCTTCTGTTCAGATGTTGTTGCCAATGAGCTATACTGCAATCTAAAATGTAGAAATTCCATGTATTTTCCTTCTTGCCTTAGTGTTCCTTTTATATGCTAAAAACGAGTAAGACATTTCTTGGAGTTTATAAGATTTTGCTAAACAAAAAGAGTGGAAGTATTGATTAGTTCAGGCTTGACAAGCCTTAGCATCTGAGTTTGCTTAGCACATTGCTGCTTGTGTTCTCTGCCCAGTGTAGCCCAATAAGGAGGCCTTTTACCGAAGTGCATTAAGCAGCTCATGTGGCAATTAGCTCATGCACTTAGTGCACAGCTGCACCGGCACTTAACATAGCAACTTTAAAGTTAGCAGGCACCAATTCCCACCTTAACTGCAAAGCATGAAATGGGGTGGGAAATGGGTGTGGATTGTGCAATTAGCATTCAGTAACTTACTGCATGTGAACTGTTAATGCCACAGATAATATGGAGCAGTTAGCAACACCTCAGTAAGGGGCCCTTTCACTAACGTGTGTTATGCTTTTGCTTCTAACATGCCAATAGCATGCCGAACCATGGGACATGAGGTGGAACACCATCACATTTGCCAGAAGCCTGGACATCATTTCCCTGATAGGTAACACACGGTATCATTCAATAACCTAGGGGTCTGTTTACTAAACATTCCTAATGTGCGGGGCCGCGGTAGTGTGCCTGTGCCATATAAGGAGTGGGCGGTTCAGGCAGAGAAAAGAAAAAAAACGGGAGTAAGCGATCGCATATTTGCGCGGGGCGCTATTGTGCGCCGCGCTATTGTGCGCCGTGCATAATAGTGCGTGGGAAGGCTAAGTGGCGCCCTGATGTGCACACACAAAGGAGCAGAGCCATAGTACAATGGTTAAGACACTGACTGTGGGTGCAGCTGCCATGGGTTCAATTCCCCATTGTGCACAACAAAAAGGGCTGGCTGAGGCATTAACTGTAATGGGTAAAAGTGCTTTAGGAGGCATATTAATTTTGGGCGGCATAAGGCGATGCACTGTTAATTTTGGGCGGCATAAGGCGGTGCGCAGATGCCCAAGCATAGGAACAGAACCACAGCACAATGGTTAAGACACTGACCAATGGTGCAGAGATCAGTGGTTCAATCCCCCACAGTGCACAATGAAGAAGGCTCACTGAGGCAGTGTGTATTATGGGGATGAGTGCTGTAGGGGGCAATCTATTTTTATTTCAGTTATCACTACTAGCAAACGCACTCACAAAGCGTGTTAACATAAGGCGGCCCATAAGGCACATGTTAAAGTTCACTGTCCGCCAAGGCACCCTTGAATGTCCCCTATAGGGCACCATATATGTTGCGTCACAGGATAATGTATAGTGCACCTTATATGGACGGCAACCATAAGGTGCCCTATAGGGTGCCCTATAAAGCACCCTCAGAGGCACCTTATGGGTACAGTACACTGAGGGTGTGTTTGATGGCAGCAACATATGTACATTAAATCTAAAAAAAGCTTTGGACAACCCTATCAAATAACCCCACTGTGGGCTTGAACCCATTACCGCTGGCTCCACAGGCAGTGAAGTAACCATTGGGCTACAGCTATATAGCTGCCAGCAAGCCCCTGGCTGGCTGCAGAGAGCCTGCATGTCACCACACAGACAGTCTGCTGTGGGAACCAGGATAGGGTTAGGCCACCCATACCCATGATGCACTGCACATGCAAATCAGCTGTCCACAGATGAACACAAGATGGGGAATGCACCCCAACAGCTCCCCGGCCTGGTAGGGGGACGTGTCCGTGTGCACCCACACAGCACCTTGGCCTGGTAGGAGGTACTGACCGGGTGTTTAAGTTGCACAGAGTAGCTACACACAGTCACACTGTGCGGGAACTGTGCTCACCCTGAGTGTGCGATGAGGCACCCTGGACCAGGTCCACAGCACCCTCCATGGCTGAGAGAGGCCATGGCAGAGCTCCAAAACAGTCGTAATCTGTGAGATAGGTAGTTTCTGCAGGAACACCTTGGATATCTCTGTCTGTCTCAGTCAGGGTGAACCCCACGGACCCCCTAGGTGGGCTATGTACCACCAACACACACCCCCCCCCCCCAAGCTGAGGGTGGCAAACAGGCAGGGTCTCCTATCAACAGATCCCCATTATACACCCCCCCCATGATGGCAGTAGAGTGGACAATCAACCCCAGTCCTGTTGGGCAACAGACACATTACAGGGCAGTCCAAGCAGCCCTACACACACCCAGACCACAATATCAGACAGACAGTAGGCCTGGCTATGCTAAGATGCACCCCACCACTATCTGATATTCCCCTGCATCAAGCCATCAGCCACTGCACCCTGCAAGGCACTCCAGCAGGGCACATACCAGCTGTGAACAGTCTGCTGGTTAGTCCCACTGGAAATGCATGCACCCACAACTGGGATGGCAGCATACACAAGCAGATACATCAGTGACTAGGCCCCAACAGGTGACCCATATATATCACATGAGGGAAGTGCTATGAAGCACTATGGGGGTGCCTAGCCATGCTGCCATCACTGCACAGTCAGGGTGGAGTGAAAGCCCAGCAGCACATACAGAGGTCACCCTGTCTGTGGAGGTGGTGGACGGCCACTACAATGTCCCTGCCAGTGCCCTATGCCCTGTGCAGATGCATCCTGGCCAGCCCACCCTGTCTGAGCTATACCCATGGTACCTTGCTGCTCATTATGCACATCATCAGGCCAAAACTGTGGACAGTGTTTGCAGCCAACACACACTGTATAGACAGACACACACTCCCACACGTATGCCAGCATTGTGCTACTATAGAGGGGTTCAGAATCCTTGCCCACCACACCAGTCCTGGGCACAGTACAGGCATGGGTATGGTATGCAATACCGTTGGGGGTCCCTCCCTAGGGTGGTAAACACTGTCAGGGGCCAGACCTGACGCACACACCGCAAACATCAGATAGATTATTATGATGGAGCTCATAGAGCAGACTGTGCGTAACGTAGGGATATCTATCTGCCAGTACTCATAGCAAACGTTTGAGAGCTGTGTATCATATACCCTGGTGTAGGGTGACATTGCTAAGGTATGCAAGTGCTGGTATTGGGAGAGGCATTGGCCAATGGGGCCTGTGGGTGTGGGTGTGGGTGTGTCTGTCCCTGTTGGCTGCTGCTGTACAGCAGAGGTTCCCAAATCCAGTCCAGGTTTGCAATACACTGGTTGGGGTTTCCTGCTGTCCCTCATGAATATGCATGAGCTACATCTACATGCCATGGGGGTGGTGCATAGATATACAGCATGGTTATTTGTATGAGTGGCAGCATGGAACCTGAATGGTGTGTGGTCCTCCAGGACTGCATTTGTGAGACTCTGCTCTAGGTAATACCCCTGGTCATGGTGTCTGTGCTTGGTGGTGTAAAAGATAGGCATATGACCAGTGCGTATATCCCCAGCAATAAAGGATTGCCCTTACTAACATGGTTTAGTTGTGGGGAAAATATGTGGACAGGAATGGCAGTAGCCCCAGCTGGGCTTTGAACCTGTGACCTTTTGCTCCTGCACACACTGTCTGTGTGCACTGCACCACTGTGTTGCCACAGATGTGCTGAATTCCCTGGGAAGTCCATGACTGTACATCCGACAGGGCCTATGTTGCAGTGGACGTGCCAGCCTGCACATGGCTCGGCCACTGTCTTCTGTGGCTAGCAGCCACTGCCCCCTCCACCACCTGTACCCTACCGCCAACATGCTGGCATGTCCGTATCTTGGAAAAGCATATGACCTGATTGAGTTGTGGCACTCCAGGACTGCATTTGGGGGACTTCTTTACTATCTCTGTTTGGTGGTGGGTAAAATATGGGGACTGGGTTGGCAGGAGCCCCAGCTTGGATTTGAACCTGTGACCCTCTGGTCCTAGAGGTACTGCCTCTGTCTGCTGTACCACACTGTGGCCACAGTGATAGTGCAGTCCCTGGGGGTGGGAAACCTGACCAAAGGAGTCAAAAACCCTGCTCTGCACATTTGTACTGTGGGCTCAGTCACCTTGTCTGGTGACAAAAGTGCAAATAAACCCCTCAACCGACCACGACGAACTGGGGATAAATATAACCAAGCTGGGCAACAGTGATATTAATGGGCAACCATAGCAAACACTCCCAGGAAGGCTCAGAAAAAAGGAAATGGTTTTTGGAAGGGTCTCCGCTCCGTAGCCCCTTCCATACTTCATTTCATTTTTTTGGAGCTTTCCTGGGTGTGTTTCTTATGTTTGCCCATTAATATCAGGGTTCCCCAGCTGACTTCCTATTTTTAATATGTTTGTTTGGGTCTTTTTCTATCTTTATTTGCACTTTTGTTCTGTGCACATGTATCACACTGCTCACGTTTTGCAGGTTTCCCCGGTTTCCCTGTACATTGCTGACGGAAATGGTTTCTCTTCCCTTTAAATGCCCTCTACCGTGAGTGTTTCACTCGCGCTATTTTTAACCTGCAAATTCGTCCCCGATACTGTGCGGGGAGCCTCTCCCCTCCCCTTCCCCGCCCATTGACCCCGTCTCTCCGCCCCTCGGGAGCCTTCCTCCGCCCTCAGAATGCCTTTCCACGCCTCTATCGGACATTTGCGGGCCGGGTACTTGTGCGGGGCACGTTAGTGCGGCGCGCAATTGTGCGGGGCCCACGCGCACTTGTGCGGGGCGTTTAAGAGCGTTTCTGAGCGTTTGAGTGCCACGTTTCCGTGCGCTATTGTGCGGCACGCAATTGTACGGCTTTTAGTAAACATGCCCCCTAGTTCGTCAATACCACAGATACAGTTAACTTCACCTATTGAGTTGGAAGTAATTGCACCCATGCTATTGGCAAGACATGCCGTTAGTGCCTGGTGCTTAGCATGCCCACCCTCCACCCCTAACCCGCCCCTTTCCTACTCTATTGTGTGGGGTGTAGTTAGCGTACGAATTGGCATATGCTATCACAGCCATGCAATAACTGCTAGTGTGAGTCACAGTGTATGTTTAGCAAGTGCCAAAACCCCTCACTTTAGTAAAAGGGCCCTTACGTGGTGTTAAGTGCATTTGTGTATCTGCATTGCCCTTAATGCATGGTACGGTATTGTTTCTGAATTAACTGTATGAGAAGATGCAGAGGCTTTGCAACTACTGAATATTAATTTTTGCTACTGATGTGCAGTGATTGCAAAATTAGAAAGCACTTTAGTAGAAAGGGCTTCTAAGTGTTACAACAAAAATTGAAGAAATGAGTACCTAAAGTTAAGAAGTACTGTTAGCCCAAACCTTTTCTGGTTAGTGCAGCAAGAATTGCTCAGTTTTGACATGGGAAAAGGAGAGTTGGCTTGTCTAGTGATGAGAGTATCATCAAACCTTTTGTGGAGAGCTGAAGTAATTGTTGAGTTAATAGTCAATGGTTGCCATTGGAAAGTGGCATACGCTCTCAGAAGAGAGAAGCAGTTCTCTGTTTTAAGGTTCTATTTCCTTTTTCAGCTGCAATGAAATGGGAAGGGGAGAGAACAAAAGAGCAAATTTTAAAATATTTAGCTTTCAAAAACTCTGGTCTACAGTAGCGACTTTCTTCGTCTACAGTAGTTTAGAGCATATGTAAAACATGGATGAGAAGCCAAGTGATTAGAGGCTAGAGCAGCGGGTTGAGAAGTAGGAAGTTAGCAATCAAACCCCACTGAGACTGCTTATTATCATGGGTGAGCTACTTAACACCCCATTGCCTCAGGTACAAAATTGGGAGCCCTTCTACTTAAGTATGGGATTTTGATATCCCTACCATGCATTTTGAGTTAAAATCAACACATTTGATTCCAATGCACTTTGGTAATTGTTGGGGGCATGGCCTGAATGTGCCTGATAGTTACCATGCAGACAAGCCCCCGATCACATGCTCTGACCCTTGCCAGTTACTAGGGGTGCACCTAACTCCACCAATTGAGGTTGCATTAGGTGCATCTGTACCAATTCCAATATTGACAGCTCCTGATATGTTATGTTGTGCTAACTGCAATGTGTTCTCCACATTCACTCCATGCCCACCCATCCCCTGTCCCAGCACTCAATTAGTACAGGAATTGGTGTGCAGTAACTCTCATACCCCTGCAGTAACAGTTACCACGGGCCCTTGTGCACAATTACTGTGCATGAAAATGCACGTTCAATGCATTAGTTAAAGGGGCTCTTAGAGAGTAAGTTGTCGGTGGACAATGTAATTTGCCTTTGGCTATCACTGAAAGGTATGAGTTAAAGCTAAACAAATAAATATTTCTGCCTTAATAGGGAAAGGATTAGCCCTTGACATTTGTTCTGCAGCTAGGTTTGGACTAGGGAAAGTTATATGGCAGAGGACAAGAAAGATACAAAATCTGTAGGTACAGATATTTCTTTTTACATATGCTGTTGAACTTAGGACGATAACCAAAGTACACATAAATCGTGGCCTTATTGGATGGCATTAAAGAAAAGGTTTATGAAGAAATAACAAAGGACCTTTGGTAATAAACTGTTTTGTCATGGACACAGAATGGGAGAAAAGCCTTAGTAAAACAGCACTAAAACAGAGCAATCAGATGCCTAAACTAGGCTGAGCAAAAATACATCTCCAGTAACCACTAATCTTTCAATTTTGAGAAAACATGAACACAGAACACTTTTCTGGCATGTATAAGCAGCACAGACAAATACGAAGGGTTGGCCTGCTAAATTTTATGAAACTGGGCGCAGGAGCAGCTCAAGACAATCTGCTGCCTGAGGCAAGGGATAAGCTTCCACCACTCCCCACCCAACAACCAAAATGGAAGGGCTTCCTCAGAGCTCTAGCCCTCTTTTTCTTACCCCATCACCCCTCCCTTCTGTGTCCCCCTGTCTCTCCCCTGTGTCCAATATCTCCACTCTCCTCCTCCTCTGCCCTGTGTCCCACATCTCCCTATTCGTGTCATGAGCAGATGTAAATCCAGAAGTCAACAATTTTGCACTTACATATATATTCCGCATATTAAATGTGTAATACATGTGTAGATTTTTGTCCCACAAAGGCCACACCGACCACGCCCCTATTTAGCTTTGACACACTAAGAACATCCACATGTAAATAGAACCCTTTCTAAAATGGTCATTTACATGTGGATGCAATGTCCACTTGTCTTCAAAGCCCCGATTTAACATGTGGAAATTGTGAATAAAGCTTCTAAAATAAACCCTTTAGTTGTTAACATTTATGCCTCTTCCTGATCATTCACAAATGTCCCCGATTTCAGTATAGCAGTGATTTTTGTACCCTTTTTTAAAGACACATAAACATCTATGGGGCCTTTTTTACTAAAGTGTGTTATGTAGTTAGCACTGGTTACAGCACACACTAACCACGTGCTGTGACCCACAGTAACTCTTAGCGCAGGTCAGCACAGTAAGTAAGGCCCAATTTCCAGGCTGTGTTTCACAAATTGGGGCAATTGCCAATTAGTACAAGTAGTGTGGGTGTAATTCTTGTCGCTTCAATAGATAGTGGTAAGAGCTCATGCACTAATTTTGTCATGCATTAAGACATAGGGGTATGTTTACTAAGCAGTCTTAACGTGCAGCCGGCGTTAGTGTTCAGGATGCCATATAAGGTAGTGGGCGTTCCGGTCTTAAGGTAGCATTTAGGGTTATTGTGCGATAAGGTACTTTTCATGCGATAGAGGGAGCTGTGGCACGTTAATGCACGTTAGCCTTAATTAGGTGCGCTGACCTACAAACACAGCAACAGAGGTGTAGCACAATGTTTAATATGTTGACTGATGAAACAGGGGTCATGAGTTTGATCTCCCAGTGGGCTTGATGAGTAAGGCTGTCTGAGACATTACCCCTTACTTTAAATCAGTGCTGTCTGAGGCATTTTCTTTTTAAATTTAAATTAGTGCTGCCAGCAAACACACCCTCACAGTGCCGTAACCTAAGGTGATGCATAAGGCGCTCTATAAGGCACTCCAGAGGGCACATTATAAAGTGCACTGTCTGCCAAGGCACCTTATAATGTTCCCTATAGGGCGCCTTATAAGGCGCCTTATAGGGCGCTTTATAGGGTGCCTTATAGAGCGCTTGAGAGGGCGCCTTATGAGGCACTTTAAGGCTACAGCATTGTGAGGGTGTTTTTCCTGGCAGCACTAATTTAAATTAAAAAGAAAATGCCTCAGACAGCCCTATTAAATAACCCCACTGTGGGATCAAACCCATGACTTCTGACTCCACAGGCAGTGAAGTAACCAGTGGGCTACAGCTACTAACAAGTACCTGGCTTGCTACAGAAGGACTGCAGGTCACCATACAACCTGCCTGCTGTGGCTACCAGGATAGAGTTAACCCACCCATACCCATGATGCACTGCACATGCAAATCAGCAGTCTACAGATGATCACAAGATGGGGTATGCATGCCCACAGCACCTCGGCCTGGTAGGGGGAACTGACCGTGTGCACCCCCACAGCACCTCAGCCTGGTAGGGGGTACTGACCATGTGTGTTACTGGCACAGAGTAGCTACAGACCGTCACATTGTGCAGGTACCTTGCTCACCCTGAGGGTGAGGGGGGGCACCCAGCACCAGGTCTTTATCTTTATCTTTGTCTAAACACTTGATAGTCTGCCCAGGCTGGAGCATCACGGCAGTGTACAATCATAAAAATGACAGCCGCTGGAAAAGAAGAGAGAAAGGAATGCCAAAAATAACAGGACAGAGAACAAGACAGAGAGAGGACAGCAAGAGCGCAAGAAGGGTAAAAGAGAAATGAGGGCAGGAGGGCAGAAGAACATGGGAAAAATTAAGGGGGATGGGAGGCACGACTAGGGAGAAGAACACCATCAGTAGGGGGGGGGGAGATCGAAAGCCTGACAGAAAAGGTGTGTCTTAAGAAGGGCCTTGAAACGAGTGTAGGACAGTTCGGTGCCAAGTGGGAGGGGAAGAGAGTTCCAAAGAGCGGGACCTAAGAAAAAGAAGGTGGAGTGATGAGTGGATTCGAGGTGGGCCTGTGTAGGTGAGGGAAGGAAGAGACGATTGCCGTGGGATGAACGAAAGAGGCGGGGAGAGGTCCACAGCACCTTTCATGGCTGAAATACACCATGCTGCAGGTCCCCATCAGTGCTAGTGTGTGTGATAGGTCGGTCCTTCAGACACACCTAGGATACATCTGTGTCCATCTGCATTTCTCAGTCATGTCTAGTCCTTATGGGATATGATGCACCCAGAATAGTGCATATCCTGTGTTGGTGCCATGGTCACATGATGTAGGTGGTGGTGGTGTAGGTGTAGGAATAGGAATAGTGTTTGGACCCATAGGCAGATTATGTACCACCACCCAACCCACCCTCTGTGGCTCAGGGTGGGAAACAGGATCTCCCACCAACAGATCCATATTCTACCTCCCTGCAATGGTGGCAATAGAGGGGACCATCAACCCCAGTACTGCTGGGGAACAGACACCCTACAGGGCAGTCAATGCAGATCTGTACACATCCATAAAGCCATAGCAGACAGACAGTAGGCCTGGAAATGCTCAGCTGCCCCCCGCCACTATCTGACATTTTTCAGCAGCAAGCCTCCAGCCACTGCAAGGTGTTTCAGCAGACATATACTAGCTGCAAACAGTCTGCTAGCTAGTCCATAGTGCAAGTTCCTGGAGGAGACACATGTACTCAGAACTGGGATGTCAGCATACACACCCAGCAGATAAGTCAGTGATTAGGCCCCAAAAAACCCCCCATAAATATCAAATGAGAGAAATACTATATAGCACTATGGGGGAACCTAGCCATGCCGTGGTCACTGATCAGTCAGGATGAGAGTGACCTCCCAGCAGGACATGATGTGGCCACCCTGTCCGTGCAGGTGGTGGTTGGGCACTACAATGTCCGAGCCATTGCCCTATGCAGATGCATCTTGGCCAGGCCACCCTGTCCGGGCTATACCCATGGTACCTTGCTCCTCATTATGCACATTGGCAGGCTGAAACTGGCAACAGTGCAAGCAGTGCGGGCTGAGGAAGGTGTTGGCAGCCACCACACACTGGGTAGACCAGGGGTGGGCACCTCCGGTCCTGGAGGGCCGCAGACCAGTCAGGTTTTCGGGATATCCCTAATGAACATGCATGAGATATATATGCATTAGAGATATCCTGCCAACCTGACTGGTTTGTGGCCCTCCAGGGCTGGATTTGGAGACCCCTGCCTTACACCTCTGTCATTTAAGATCGTGAGTGGGCAAGGTACAGATGTCCTAGACATCGAAAGGGTATATAGAATGTGTCACATTCCTCCTCGATTCTCACCACCACCAAAAAGTTGTCTAATAAATGACAGAGGTGTAAGGCAGGGGTCTCCAGATCCATCCCTGGAGGGCCACAAACCAGTCAGGTTGGCAGGATATCTCTAATGCATATATATCTCATGCATATTCATTAGAGATATCCCAAAAACCTGACTGGTCTGCAGCCCTTCAGGACCAGGTTTGCCCACCCCTGGGGTAGACAGACGCACACTCCCACACCTATGTCAGCATTGTGCAACTATAGAGGCTTTTGGCAGCCCTGGCCACCGCACCAGTCCTGGGCACAGTGCAGGCATGGCTATGGTATGCAATACTGTTGGGGTCACTCCCCAGGGTGGTAAACACTGTCAAACACCAGACCTGAAACACAGACCTCAGAGAGATTGCTATGATACAGCACAATGAGCAGATTGTGTTTAACCTAGGGCAGTGGTTCTTAACCAGTCCTCCTTGAACCCCAGGCAGGTCGGGTGTTCAGGATAGCCCTAATGAATATGCATGAGATATATATGCATTAGAAATATCCTGCCAACCTGACTGGTTTGTGGCCCTCTAGGGCTGGATTCGGAGACCCCTGCCTTACACCTCTGTCATTTAAGAATGTGAGTGGGCAAGGTGCAAATCTCCAAGACATCGAAAAGGTTAGATAGAGTTTGTCACATGCCTCTTCTCACCACCACCAAAATATTGTCTATTAGACAACGTTTTGGTGGTGGTGAGAATTGAGGAGGCATGTGACACATTCTATCTACCCTTTTGATGTCTAGGACATCTGCACCTTGCCCACTCACAATCTTAAATGACAGAGGTGTAAGGCAGGGGTCTCCAAATCCATCCCTAGAGGGCCACAAATCAGTCAGGTTGGCAGGATATCTCTAATGCATATATTTCTCATGCATATTCATTAGGGCTATCCTGAACACCCGACTGGCCTAGGGGTTCAAGGGGGACTGGTTAAGAACCACTGATATATGTGTACCGTATTCCCAGGTTTACGTTGGCAGTGCTATGGTATGCAAGTGCTAGTATTGGGAGATGGTGCTGCACTCAGGGCCCAACATCCTGCCTCTCCAGGAGGCTTTGGATAATGGCGCCTGTGAGTGCGGATGTTTCTGCCCCTGTTGGCCGCTGCTCTAGGGCAGAGGTTCCCAACTCCAGTCCTGGTGGGCCAAACACTGTTCGGGTTTTCATGCTGTCCCTAATGAATATGCATGGCTACATCTGCATACCATGGGGGTGGCGCATAGAAATGCAGCACAGGCATCTTTATTAGGGACAGCATGACGGCTGAATGGAGTTTGTCCCTCCAGGACTGCATTTGCGAAACTCTGCTGTAGGTATTGCACATGTCTATGGTGTCTGTGCTCTGTAGGGTAAAATATAGGCATTTCAGGCATGTTTATGTTATCTGCAATAAAGGTTCCCTCTTTATTACCATGGTTTAGTAGTGGGTAAAATATGGGGACTGGGTTGGTGGGAGCCACAGCTGGGATTTGAACCTGTGACCTTCTGCTCCTGAACACACTGGCTGTGTGGACTGCACCACACTGTTGCCACAGGGACTGTTCATTCCCTGGGGATACCATGACTGTTCATCAGACAGGGCCTGTCTGTTGCAGTGCATGGCACCCACCTAAACAGGGATGGGCCATGGTCTGCTGTGGGCAGCTGCCACTGCCCCCTCCACCACCAGTACCCCTCTGTCGCCATGCTGACATGCCCTTCTGTTGGTGGTGCGCAGTCGCAGGTCATCCAGTGTGCCAGTAGATGGCTGTCTATGGTGTGGGTTCTGGGGTAGGGGTGCCTGCATAGACGTCCATGCTTCCTCCCAGCACTGCCTGCCAATGTTCTGTGCCCTTGGGGGTACCTGCTGGGTACTGTCCCCTGTGACACTGTGGGAAACACACTCGTGCCCATGTTGGGCCCTCATCAGTTGCTGTCTGGCGGCTCTACTGTTTCAGAATTCCTATGGGCCACCTAGGCATCACCTTAGTCCGCACTGTGGCCTAGCAGCACCACAGCATGTGCCGCCTGCAGCCCTCTATATCCCCTTTTCCAGCATCTGTCCAGTTGCCTGTTCCGACATGCCCACCCTGCAGTTGCGGGACATGTGCATGCCATAGGAAACCTGTCCAATAGAAAGGGAAAACTCTGATCAGCGCTATTTCACTGTGGGATCATTCACCTTGTATGGGGACAGAGCATAGCCCCTTCCAAAATTGATATCCTTTTTTTTTAGCTTTCCCGGTAGTGTTTTTTGATGTTTCCCATTAATATCACTATTGCCCAGCTTGGTTATGTTTTTTTTCCAGTTTGTTCAGGTCATTTTCAATGTTTATTTGCCCTTTTGTTCCGTGCACATGTATCACACTTATCACTTTTTGTGGGTTTCACTGGCTTTGCTGTACATTGCTGACGTAAATTGTTTCTCTTCCCTTTAAATCTGCTCTAATGCCAGGGTTTCACTCGCGTTAGTTTTCAGCCCAGGAATCCACAGCGTTAGTGTGCAGGGAGCCTCTCCCCTCCCACTCTCCACCCATTGACCCTCTCTCTCCGCCCCTGGGGAGCCTTCCTCTGCCCTCCAGGAGCCTTTCTCCGCCTTCAGCGCTCGTTTGCGCCGCTGCACGCGTTAACGGGTGATAAGGCGCTTATCGCCCGGTAAAGCACCATTATCACACGATAAGGCGCCTTATCATGCGATAACATGACAGCAGCGCAAATACCACCCTTCAGTAAACATACCCCATAGTGCAGCGGGTAAACTGATGGGAACGTTCTATGCATGCCCCCAACAGTTGATGCAGTAGTATTGCACCTAATGCCCCATGGTTTGGGGCAGTATTGTCTCATTAGGTGCAAAACCATAATGTGTTTTAGTAAAAGAGGCCCCATGTGTCTTTAGGTGCCTACTTGACATCCAAACCTTGGTGATCTGTAGTAAGGACTCTCTTTCCACATTCTCAGGCACATGGTTAACATGTGGTAGCAACCATTGTCCCATGTCAGCAGTGTGGTCTGCTTTCTCTCAAGTGCCAAATAATATCCCTTACAATTACTTCACAGGTTTTACACTTCAACATGTCTGAACTTTTGCCATTAACATATGCTAAGGGGTATGTTTACTAAATGGCGCTAACGGCGCAGCTGTGATGTTATTGCGCGATACATGATGTTATCGCGCGATAATGGTGCTTTACCATGTGAGAACATCACATATCGTGCGATAATGTTTGCGGCAGGGTTAAGGTGCGCAGAGGGTGGAGGAAGGCTCCACAGAGGGCAGAGGAAGGCTCCCCAGGGGCCGAGATGAGGGGTCAATGGGCGGAGAGTGGGCGGGGAGAGGCCCCATGCACACTAACACCATGAAATGAAGCTCTGAAAATTAGCGCCAGTGAAAACCTCGCCCTAGAGGCACATTTGCAGGAGAGAGAAACCATTTCAGTCAGCAATGTACAGCAAAGCCAGGGAAACCCATAAACGTGATAGTAGTGATACATGTGCATGAACCAAAAAGGCAAATAAACATATCAAATG
This sequence comes from Ichthyophis bannanicus, assembly GCA_033557465.1. Classification (NCBI taxonomy): domain Eukaryota; kingdom Metazoa; phylum Chordata; class Amphibia; order Gymnophiona; family Ichthyophiidae; genus Ichthyophis; species Ichthyophis bannanicus. The sequence continues at coordinate 27,416,413 of CM066035.1, forward strand.
ACCAGAACCACATTTCAAATCCCCATAACCAAGATGGCCAATAGTGCTGCTAATGATAAACATAAAGCAACACTACTGACAAAGCGTAAAAAGGAAGATATCATGTTTGGAAGGGGCTATTCTCTGTCCCCCTACAAAGTGAATGATCCCACAGTGAAATAGCGGGGAGCAGGGTTTTCTCCTTTATATTGGGCAGGTTTGGTATGCTGTGGTCAAGATGGGGACAGTGCGGACTAGGCAGATGCCTAGGTGGCACATAGGAATGGTGAAACTGTAAAGCAGCAAGACAGCAACTGACGAGGGTCCAACATGGGCAAAAGAGTGTGTCCCACAGTGTCACAGTGGATATTACCCAGCAGGTACCCCCAAGGGCGCAGAACATTGGCAGGCGATGCCGGGTCGAAGCGCGCATATCCATGTAGACACCCCTACACGAAAAACCACACCAAAAGCAGCTGCCTACCGGCACACTGGATGGCCTGGGACTGCGCACCACCAGGATCAACAGTCAGTGCCTTAACCATTGTGCTCCACTGCTGCTCCTCCTTGCCTGTCAGCGCACCTACTTATGCTTTTCATTCCTTAAACTGCACAGTGCTGCCATAAAAAAAGTACACTGACCTTGCGGTACCTCATACGGCACCCTCTAAAGCGCCCCATAAGCAACATTCTAGGGTGCCTTGGCTGACAGTGCACTTTAAAATGTGCCTTATAGGACACCTTATGTTAACACGCTTTGGGAGTGCGTTTGCTAGTAGTGATAATTAAAATATGAATAAAATGCCTCCTAAAGCAATCTTCCCCTTAATATGTTATGCCTCAGCCAGTCTTGTTCATTGGGCACTTTGGGGGATTGAACTCCTGATCCCTGCACCATTGGTCAGTGTCTTAACCATTGTGCTGTGGCTCTGTTCCTGTGATTGCACATCAGCGCGCCGCCTTATGCCGCCCAGTATTAAAAAGCCTCCTAAAACATTAGCGCACCGCCTTATGCCCATCAGCGCACCGCCTTATACCACCCATCATTTAAATGCCTCCTAAAATAATGCCTCAGCCAGCTGTCTCCATTGGGCACTGTGGGGGATTGAACCCCTGATCTCTGCACCATTGTGCTGTGGCTCTGCTTTACTTCAGGCACATCAGCGCGCCACTTATACCGCCCAGTATTATAATGCCTCCATAAACATAAGCGTGCTGCCTTATGCCGCCCAGTATTAATATTCTGCCAAAAACATTAGCGTGCCCCCTTAGGACGCCCAGGATTTCTGTGCCTCATAAATTAATGCCTCAGCCAGCTGTCTTCATTGGACACTGTGGGGGATAGAACACCTGATCCCTGCACCGTTGGTCAGTGTCTTAACCATTGTGCTGTGGCTCTGCTTTTTTTTCTTGCACTTCAGCGCGCCACTTATGCCTCTCACGCAGCTATCTCATGCGCTAAGGTGCGGGGCGCACATGGGCGCCGCGCACCTTAGCGCATATGTAAATTCCGGCTTTTATTTTTCAGGACAGAACGCCCACTCCTTATATGGCACCCGCACACTACCGGGGCCCGCACTTTACCGGGGTTTTAGTAAACATACCCCTAAGTATCTGGTTTATGATACTTGTTCTTTTTAAATGTAATTCCTGCTTTTTATTTTCTTAGTTTTTTAAGTATATTTGTTGGTCCTTCTCTTGGTTGTTTATTTCATATTTATACTTATTTATTTGTATTATTATAATTGGTCTGTTTATGTTTTTCAATACTGATTTTTAATATGTTTTTTAATAAGTATTTGTTTGTTTGTTTATTTTAATATGTTTGTTTGCAGTTCTCAGCCCCCTGAGGAAGGCGTTGCCGAAACGCGTTGGGGCGTCTTTTCAATAATAAAGCGCAGTGACCACATTACCTCTTGCCCTGTGTGTTTACTAGGTTTGTTGCAAGTAGGTGCTCTTTTTCCTGGTTGTCTACTCAAATAGTTTGCATGCCTGTAGAGGTCATATTTTTGCAGATCTGTGCTTCCAGTCCATAATATCCTCGCCACAATTGTCAACATCCCTTCGGTCCGTCTATCTGCATCTGTCAGCTGTGTAGAGCCCACCCATCATTGTAACCATCCTGCCACCTCCGCCTCCACTGGGGGACACGTATTCCCATCGTCTGCCACCAACTGTTTTTCCAGTACTTTACATTGCCAACACCCTGTGCTGTGGTACAGCTGCCCCACCATGTTTGTCATCAGTACTGGCAGGCATATGGGATGCCCACAGATATGGCAGGTCCAGTGGCTCCCACCTCTCCCTCCTTCACTCACCCGTTCATTGCCTTTCCTGAGTGCTCTATCTAGTGTTAGGGCTACATTTGTCTTTGTTCCGCACAGGTCATGCATGTCATCCTGAGGCACCATGCAGTCCCTAGGGCACACTAACCTAGGACTCCATAACCTTGTTAGGCTACCTTAACCTATGGTTCCATAGCCCAGGGTGCCTTCTGTGGTGCCTTGTCCAAGGGTGCCTAATATGGCGCTTAGCCTAAGAGGCCCTATAGGGTGCCTTATGAGGCACCTTACAGGGCACCTTACATGGCACCTTACTGGGCAACTTACAAGGCGCCTTACAAGGTGCCTTACCAGGCCTTGTAATGGTCATTAGCTGCCACAGGTTGCTGTAACGATGCAACGCCCACGCCTTTATATGGGCATCTGTTCCTTTACCACAGAACCTAACGTGAATGACATTACCGCACTTTAGTAAACATACCCCTTAGACTGTGGGGTATGTTTACTAAACCATCTTAATGTTACTGGCGTTAGTTGCAGTCTTACTGTGATGAATGTCATATAAGGTAGTGGGTGTTCCGGTCTTAAGGTAGCATTTCGGGTTATCGTGCGATAAAGTCCGTTATTGCACGATAGAGGGAGCTGTGGCACGTTAACGCGCATTAGCCTTAATTAGGCGCGCTGACCTATAAATGCAGCAACAGAAGTGTAGTACACATGGTTAATACATTGACTGCTGATCCAGTGGTCTTGAGTTTGATTCCCCAGTAGTCTCAGTTAAAAGACCGTCTGAGGTAATCCCTTTTCCTGCTTGTAAAAGTCAGACACATTCCAACAATTTGCACTGCCAGCCAAAAAAGCCTCACCCCAGTGCTGCAACCTAATGCACCTTTTAGGGCGCACCATAAGGCACATCATAAAGCACCACGTCATCCAAGGCAGGTTATAATGTGCCCTAGAGGGCGGCTGGAAAGGTTGGCACCCTCCAAGGCAGCTTATAAGGTGACCTATAAGCTGGCCAAACCTATGGTGCCATGAAAGATGCCCCAGGGATGCCAAGGTGACACAGGAGATGGTGCCCAGGGGCACAAAGGTGCCCCAAAGTCACAAGCATGAAATGTATGGCTCAAACACAGATGTAACCATAACACTGCACAGAGCACCAAGGAAAGGCAATGAACAAATGATGGAAGGAAGTAGATGACGGAGCTCATGGACCAGCCAAATGTGCATGCAGCCCATATAGCAGCAGGTAAAGTGGACAAACATATTGGGGGCAGCTGTACCGATGTACAGGGTGATGGTAATGTACAGTGAAACAATGACAGTGTGTGGCAGAGGATGGGGATACATGTCCACCAGAGGAGTTAGAAGTGGCAGGATAAGTGCAATGACAGGAGGACAGAGGAGATCAGTGCCATGCAGAGACAGGAGAGGCAAGCATGAAGAGCCGCAATGCAGAAAAGTGTGCCAGTGCAGGACATGGGTTAGCAGCCTGCACATTAGGGCAGGATGCGACACAGCTGGCACACACACATAGATGGACAGAAGGATGGATGACAACAGTGATGAGGGTATAATGTGGCGGCAGCACAGATATGCGACAGATATGACTATTACACGAATGAAACATAGTTGTGTAGGACAGCCATAAAAAAAGGGGAACAAAGAGGAACTCAACCCATGACCTCTGCTACTAGAAGTCATTGCATTAACCATTGTTCTACATCACTATGGGGGCTACCATAGCAATGGCTGGCTACAGAAAGAGTGCACGTCACCATAAACCTGTCTGCTGTGGCTACCAGGATAGGATAGAACCAACAGTACCCATAATGCAATTCACATGCAGAACAGTAGTCTACATCTGCTCACCAGATGGGGTACGCACCTCTACAGCACGTCAGCTTGATAGGGGGGAATGACCGTGCGTGTTACTGGCACAGAGTACCCACAGGCCATGCCAATGTGTGTGTTCTGTGCGCACCCTGAGGGTGAGGTGGAGTGGCCAGCACCAGGTCCGCAGTACCTGGGTTGGTTGAGGTGAGCTGTATTGTAGGTCTCCATCAGTGCCAGTATGTGATAGGTATTTGTTGCTGACATTTTAAGCGGTCTCTGTGTCCATTTGTAACTGCTAGTCATGTCTGGCCCTTGTGGACCATGAAGCAAACAACATAGTGCATATCCACTGTGCTTGCTATGGTCACCTGTTTAGGGAGCAGGGGTGTCTCAGGGCTCACAAGTCAACAATGTACTTAGCAAACTACCCTCTCTGGGTTAGGGTGGGGGACATGATCTGCCCCTCAACAGACCCACACTCTTACCCCTTTGCAAGGGGGGCAGTGGAGGTACATGAGGACAGGCTGTGGGACCTGCAACCCCAATCCTGGTGGCAAACAGACAACTGCGGAACACCTGCACTTGGGACAGAGCCATTGGCAGATAGGTAGTGAGACCAGTCAGCTCAGCTGCCACACACTATGATCTGACATTCACCAGCAAAGGGCAGTCAGTATGCACCTGCTGCACCCTGCAAGGTGGTGCAGCCATGCAGATGCAAACTACAGACAGTCCATTAGCTAGTACATAATGCATGTTCCTGGAGGAACTGTGTGCACCCAAAATTGGGATGTCAGCAGACATACACCACACCAGCATGTCAGTGATAGGAGCCCAAAAAAGAAAACCCACAAATATCACTATAGAAAAATACTGCATAGCACTATGGGGGAACCTAGCCATATCGTGGTCACTGTTCAGTCAGGGTGAGAGCGACCTCCCAGCATGACATGCTGTGGCCACCCTGTCCGTGCAGGTGGTGGTCGGGCAATATAATGTCCCAGCCATTGCTCTATACCCTGTGCAAAAGCATCCTACCCATGCCACTCTGTCCGGGCCATACCCACAGTACCTTGCTCCTCATTATGCACATTGGCAGGCTAACACTGGAAATAGTACAAGCAATGTGGGCTCAGTAAGGTGTAGGCAGCCACAACACACTGGATAGACAGACACACACTCCCACACCTATGCCAGAATTGTGTGAATATAGAGGTTTGTGGCAGCCCTGGCCGCCACACCAGTCCTGGGCACAGTGCGGGCATTGCTATGGTACTCGCTACTGTTAGGGTCACTCCCCGGGGTGATAAACACTGTCAGAATCAATAACTGAAACACACTCCACAGATATCAGAAAGGTTGCTATGATGAATCTCTATCAACAAATTGTGTTTAACTTAGGATTTGTTAGCTGACATTTATCATAGCAATTATGCCAGTTTTGGGAGATGCTGCTCTGCACAGGACCCATCAGCCTGACTCTCCATGAGGCTTAGGAGAGTGGAGCCTGTGGGTATGGGTGTTTATGCCCCTGTTGGCCGCTGCTGTAGGGCAGAAGTTCCCAACTCCGGTCCAGGTGGGCCAAACACTCTTCCGGTTTTCATGCTGTTCCTAATGAATATGCATGAGATACATTTACATACAATGGGGGCGGCGCATACAAATGCAGCACAGGCATATTTATTAGGGTCAGCATGAAACCTGAATGGTGTTTGGCCCTCCAGGACTGCAGTTGGGAAACTCTGCTCTAGGGATTGCACATGTTTATGTTGTCTGTGCTCTGTAGGGTAAAATATAGGCATTTCAGGCATGTTTATTTTATCTGTAATAAAGGTTCCGTCTTTATTACCATGGTTTAGTACTGGGTAAAATATGGGAACAGGGTTGGCAGAAACCATAGCTGGGATGTGAACTTGTGATCTTCTGCTCCTGAACGCACTGACTTTGTGCACTGCACCACACTGTTGCCCCAGGGACAAAGCATTCCTTTTGGATACCATGACGGTTCTTCAGACAAACCCTGCCTGTTGCAGTGCATGGCACCCACCTAAACTAGGCTAGGCCATGGTCTGCTGTGGGCATATGCCACTGCCCCCTCCACCACCAGCACTCCTCCGCCACCATGCTGACATGCCATTATGCTGGTGGTGCTGGTTGTGCGCAGTCCCAGGCCATCCAGTGTGCCGGTAGGCAGCTGCCTATGGTGTGGGTTCTCGGGTAGGGGTGCCTACATGGACATGCTCACTTTCCCCCGGCACCGTCTGCCAATGTTATGTGCCCATGGGAGTACCTGCTGGGTAATATCCCCTGTGACACTGTGGGACACACACGCGTGCCCATGTTGGACCCTCATCAGTTGCTGTCTTGTTGCTTTACAGTTTCGGCATTCCTATGTGCCACCTAGGCATCTGCCTAGTCCGCACTGTGCCCCAGCTGGACCACAACATGAGCCGCCTGCAGCCCCCTGATCCCATTTATAGCATCAGTACAGTTGCCCTTTCCTACGTGCCCACTCTGCTGTTGCTGCACATGTGTACGCCATAACAAACCTGCCCAATCTAAACGACAGAAACCTGATCATCGCTCTTTCAATGTGGGATCAATCACTTTGTAGGGGAACAGAGCATAGACCCTTCCAAACATGATAAAGTTTTACACTTCATCAGTAGTGTTGCTTTATGTTTATCATTAATTTCACTATTGGCCAGCTTGGTTATTGGGATTTTAAATGTGGTTCTGGTCATTTTATATGTTTATTTGCCTTTTTGTTTCCTGCACATGTATCACAACTATCACTTTCTGGGTGGCAATTTACAGGTAACAAAAACGTTAATAATAGCAGACTATTATTTTTACAGAGAACAATTGTAGAACATTTTAACATTTAACTCTAACCATCAAAACAGGTAGAACTTGGTGCACATTAAATGCTGTTTCATATACCTAATTACATTCAATATTAAAAGGTAGCTATTTACATTAGTGACAAACAAATGTATTCAAAAGTTACTTGATCTAGGTGGTATTATGGCTGTGTAAGAGGTGGTTGTGTGCCTTGTCTGGGTAGGATCAGTGTATGATTGTTGTTCAGTGCTGTTCTGTGAATTCTGAACATTATCAAGCTGAAGATTGTGATAGTGCAGAGTAAATAGATGGGTTTTTAGATCTTTTCTAAATCATTGAAGGTTTTTAATTTCTCTAAGTTCGATTGGAAGGTTGTTCCATAACGTAGGAGCGAAGAATGAGAAAGCAGTGTTACTTGTCTTCCGACTTGTCTTTTGAATGGTATCCGGGACTAGGAGCATGTGTAGGTTCATTCTTCTTCTTGACCTGTTTTCATGTGGGATGTTGATGAGCGTAGACAGGAAAGACGGGGCAAAATTATTAAAGATCTTGAACGTAGTAACTAAGGATTTGTAGATAATTCTACATGAGATGGGTAGCCAGTGCAGAGCGTAGAGAATAGGAGATATGTGGTCTGTTACTTTCGCTTTATAGATGATCTTTGCTGTGACATTTTGGGCTAACTGTAGTGTGTGTAGGTTTTTCTTAGAAGTTCCTTGAAGAATACCATTACAGTAACCTAAATGAGGTGTTATTATTGTTTGGGCCACAGATCTGAAGTCAGTGCTATCTATTATCGGTCTTAGGTGTTGGCTTGTCCGTATTTTAAAGTATATTGCTTTAACAGTTTGTTTTATGTGTTGAGAAAGGCTGAGACTCCTGTCCAGCGTGACTCCTAGGTATTTGACCTCTTCTTTAACTGGTAGAGAGGTCTTTCCGATGTTGATTTCTGATGGTGGGGTGAAGTTCGTGTTTCTTGTTACAAATAGAACTTCCATTTTTTTTAAATTAATATTCATGTTCATTGATTTCAGCCACAATATGTTGTTATAATCAGGGTTGGACACATCGAAAGGTGAGTACAACATGATGTCGTCCGCATAGATGTGCTAACTTATCTTGAAGCGTTTAAATATGGTGCAGATGGGTTGAAGGTACAGATTAAACAATAGTGCCAAGAGGGCGGAGCCTTGTGGGATGCCCTGCTCTTGTGGAAATGGCGACGATGCGTCTTTATCTATTTGCACATATTGGGTCCGGTTAGTGAAATAGGATTTAAACCAGTCGAGGATTTTATATTTTAATGCCTATTTGAGAGAGTCTGGAGATGAGTGTGGCATGGTTTACATTGTCGAATGCCGAGGAAATATCGAGGAAAATGAGAATGAATGCTCGCTTGGTATTGTCAATACCTCTGATGACTGTGTCAAATAGTGCTAATAGGAGGGTTTCTACACCATGGTGTGGGCGAAATCCATATTGATGCTCCTCTAATGGAGCTGATGAGTCTATATAGTCCTGCAATTGCATTTGTAGAACTTTCTCAATAATCTTGGCAAGAAACGGAATGCTTGCAATGGGGCGGTATGAAGTTGGGTCATTGCTGTCTAGTGCTTTGTTCTTTAGCAATGGTCGTTTTGCTGACCTTTTGAGGACTTCTGTTATGCATCCTTATGTTTATGTTTATGTTTAATAAAACTTGATATACCGCCCAACACCATGGGCATCTGAGCGGTTTACAATAAAAACATTATCCAATTTAAAAATAAGGCTGCGAGAAAAAGAAAAGGAATGCCAGTTAAAAACAACAGAAAAGGGTGAAAAAGGAAAGAGAGAAAGCAAACCAGTTAGTAATTACAGTATAACATCACGGAACAGAGAGGGAAGGGGAGGACAAGGGTGGGAGGTCAAATGCTAGGTTAAAGAGGTGGGTTTTGAGCTGGGATTTGAAGGACTGTTGAAGTGATTGATTCACTATATTTGAAGGACTGTTGAAGTGATTGATTCACTATATTCAGCAAGTCCGAGGCAAGTTCTATTTTTGTTGCCTTTATCCATGCCACTGGGCAGGGATCTAGCAGAGAAGTTGTTGTATTTAGTTTGGAGATTGTCTGGAGTAGTGGTTTGTCTGTAATAGGATGGAAGGCTTTCCATTCTAGGTGGTTGTTATCTGGAAGAGAAAGGATGGGTGGTGTGAAATGGCTGTTTTGTTTGAGTTTATTTGCAAAATGGTCAGCAAGCGCTTGGGGGTTGATAGAGATCTTGCGTGTATCGTTAGTTGGGGATTTGGTCAGAGATTTAACAATCTCAAATAGTTCCCTAGGGCGATTAATGGCTTTTGACAATACTTTGGAGTGATATTGTTTTTTGGCAGTATTAATTGCTTCTTTGTAGGCTTTGAATAGTGTAGTATACCATTTTTCATTTATTCTGAGTTTGTGGCGTATCCGTGATGGAAATGGTTCTGATGCAGACCCTATAATAGAATTCCAGTTAGATATTGCTTCATCAAGGTTAGTGGTATAAGGGTCTAACCTAGAGAGGACTGTTTCAAGAAACGCTTCCTTGCTGAAAGGGTGAAACCTCTGCCCTTGGTGTGAATTGTCAATAGATACTTTAGTAGAATGTGGGTAGTGGAGTGAGAACCGTATCTTAAAGTGGTCAGACCAGGGGACCTGAGTTGTCGAGGGTGGAACATATTGAGATGCTGTTGTGTAATGGGTTGGAATGAATATTAAGTTGAGGATGTTACCTTTAGCGTGAGTTGGTTGATTAATTGTTTGCTAAAAACACATTTCTTCCATCGCATCTAAGAAAGATGTTTCTTGGTTATTGGACAGTGAAGGTAGGTTAAAATCACCTAGCATAATGAGGGGTTTCCTTATCATTGAGCTGCAGGTAGATTCTAGGATGGTGGCTAGATTTTGATTGTTTGTAGTCGAAGGTCTATATATCAGGCAGATTGCTATGTCCTTGTCCTTGTTTTCAATTGTGAGGATGTTCGTGTCATCATGGTTTTCACAAATAGTAGGGGATAAGTTGAGATTGGATTTAGCTAAAATGAGAACTCCCCCTCCTCTTGTACGGTTCCTATTGCAGGTGAAGATAGAGTATCCTTGTACTTTTATCTGGTTTAACAGTACTGAGTCAGGCTCTGTTAGCCATGTCTCGGTAATACATAGGAGGTCTGGGTTTCCCTGCCTTTGCTGCACATTGCTGACTTAAATTGTTTCTCTGTCCTGCAAATGTGTCTAATGCGAGGGTTTCACTGGCGTTAGTGTTCAGACCCGGATTTCACAGCTTTAGTATGCATGGAGCCTTTCCCCGCCCACTCTCCGCCCATTGACCCCTTCTCTCTACCCTCTGGGAAGCCTTACTCTACCCTTCAGACATGGATTTCACGGGGGCGGAGCTAGCCACTGAACAGAATGGACGCCTGAATTTGTGCTCCCGCTGCTGCCAAAGAATCCTGAATATATCTCGACATTAAATCTGGGTTTTGTAACCCTCTTGTGAATAAAGCTAACATCTGAACATTACCGGATGGGTCTCTGAAGCCTGCCCGGCTGGAGTTCCAGCAGGGCACTGGCTCAGCAGCGAAAAGATCTAAACCCGAAGTAGGATCCCCACAGAAAATGGCCACGGGGGAGAAAGAGGGAGCGGCAACGGGGGGCCTGCGCGAAGTGCTACAGGAACTGAAATGCGTTAAAGAAATGATCGCAGCTAATGCGAGCTCACTAAATGTGATTCAGGAAGATTTAATGGAGGTAAAAGAGAAAATCCTCACAGTTACCACTCGGCTCAATGCAGTAGAATTGCAAACCCAGAAGCAGGGCGCTGTACTAGAATAACTGGGCCCTCTGGTCAAACGGGTTAGACACATAGAAAGCCAGATTGAAGATCAGAACAACCGTGCCCGAAGAAATAACATCAGACTGGTGGGAGTCCCCGAAGGTGCAGAAGGTGTCGACCCGATTGGATTTTTGGAAAAAACTATACCAGAGATACTACAGCTTGTCTTTACGAGGCCTTTTGAGTTGGAACGGGCCCATCGTGTCCCCACGCACAAAGTGGAAAATACCCGTTATCCCCGGCCTCTCATCATGAAAGTATTGAGATACCCGCAGGTCCTGCAGATTTTTCAAGCTGCAAGGAAAGCTGGGTCTCTTCAAATTCAGGGACATAAAGTGGCTTTCTACCCGGATTTGAGCAAGCAGATGGTAGATCGGAGGAAGGCGTTGCTGGCCTGTAGACCCATGCTGCAAAGTGCACAAGCACGATATGGACTGTATTACCCAGGGACCATGCGGGTCACGCTACATAATGAGACGAGAAATTTTGTTGAAGCTGAAAAACTGAAAACCTTCCTGCAGGAGAAGTGTGGAATGGAAACCTGACGACTGAACTGTGAACTCTCTGGTAACAGTGATGAGAGCAGAAAATTAAGTTGGTTTGCAGGGAGTGGGTCTGAGCGTTCGGTAAAGCTTTAGAACGTGTTAAACACCTGTAGATACACTCTACTAATGGAATTTTCATTGTTTTGAATCAGATTTAATGCCTAGATTTCTCTGTTAAATTGATCGGGTGGCAATGGGGGGATGGGGTGGGAAGCTGTTTAAGTGGATGGTGTTCACCCTGGGGAAACTATGTTTGCTTGTTGAGCAGTTACATGTGTCAGTCCACTCCAATGCAATGTCCTCCGCATGTATAAAAGTGATTGTGCAAAGCAGACCTACCCATTCAATAGACTTCACCCATAAGATAGACCACACAAATGTCAATGTCTGGTGACCTGCTTGTGCTCTCGTTGAATGTAAAAGGAATCACAGGCCCTGTCAAACGAAAGAAAATTGTATTGTATTGTCAGCAGAAAAAAGCGGATGTCGCCCTCTTACAGGAGACGCATTTATCGGATGCAGAATCCCAGAAAGTAACCTCTAAATATTTCCAGGTGGCAGCAGCGGCTTCTTCCTCGCGGCGCAAAGGAGGGGTGATAATATTAGTGCGTAAATTCTTGCACCCAATCATTACAGACACGCAGACCGATCCTCTGGGACGATGGGCTAGAGTGACCATGAAAATAAATCAACAGCTCTATACGCTCTTCAATATTTATGCGCCCAATCTAGATGATCCCAATTTCTTTAAACTTATTGCTAAGGAAGTGACAGCCGCGGCTCATACCAATATCATACTAGGTGGCGATTTTAACGTCATCCTGGATCCACTGCTAGATCGCACCCCATATCGAGCCGTGGACAAAATTAAATCGCATGCGGTTCTGAAAGGTATTATTGCAGAGCTCCACTTGGTAGACCCGTGGCGGCTATTTCACCCTCAAGAAAGGGAATATACATTTTATTCTCTCCCACACAATACCCAGACCAGGATCGACTTTTTTCTACTGTCGGCGGAGTTAATGCAACAAGTGCTGGTAGCGGAGATACATGCTGAAACAGTATCGGATCATGCCGCCGTCTCTCTAGTGTTAGATACAAAAGGTATACAGAAAGTATCACCTAGATGGACGTTTGATAGGTCATTGCTCGTGGATGACTCCTTTATACATCATCTGACTGAAGAAATTGAGACCTATTTTAAATATAACGCGCCTTCTGATACCTCCATCTGGAGCTGGTGGGAAGGATTCAAAGCGACATTGCGGGCTCACATTACCACATATACCATTAAGCGCCGCAAAACAAGAAAAAAAGAGAAGGAGGAGCTGGAGCTCCAAATAAAGGCTGGGGAAAGATTACTGACTAAGAGGACCGACTCAATGATATTACTCAGACTTCAAAGATTGAGATACCAATATAATGCCATACTCAACAAGGAAGCGCTAAGTGGCGTCCAACTGCAACACAGCACATACTACTATGAAAGCAACCGAGCTGGATCCCTTCTGGCTAGGCAACTTAAAACAAAGAGAAGCATGACCTCTATAGCAGGGATGCAAGATAAAACTGGGGGCCTTCTGTTGCGGCCCGACAAGATACTAGACCGCTGTAAGGAGTTCTACGAGGAATTATACCGTTCGTATGTACAGTGTAGTGACAAAGCCTTTGAAGAATTCGTCTCTACTATAGTAGGACCCAAGCTATCTAGTCACCAAAGCCGAGCGCTAGAACAAGAGGTCTCAGTGACAGAGATACAAGATGCGATTCGGCAGATGGCCCGTGGTAAAGCCGCTGGACCAGATGGCATCCCACTAGAATTCTATTACAAATATCGTACGCAGATGGCTCCCATGCTACAGATCTATTACAGTGGCCTAAATGATGAATCACCAGAAGTTGGTGCCCTAGCAGAGGCAGTAGTGGTAATCCACCCGAAACCGGGCAGGGACCCACAGAAGATAGAGAATTATAGACCCATTTCCCTTTTAAATTCTGATTACAAGATATATGCTAAAGTGCTTGCTATCCGATTAGGGCGGGTTTTGAAAGATTTAATACACGAAGACCAATGTGGATTTATACAAAATAGATCAACTACGGATAACGGGAGACTATTAGCGCATGTGCTGACTGCCGCCAAAACTGTGGCTGAGCCCTTGATGGGACTAGCACTGGACGCCGAAAAGGCCTTCGATCGACTGGAATGGTCTTTCCTATTTAAATCTTTGAAATGGTTCGGGATGAGAGAGAAATTCCTAAAAAGAATTGAGCTGTTAAATACCAAACCCACAGCGTGAATAGCGGTTAATTCGAACCTTTCAGCCTCCTTTCAGCTGCAAAGAGGAACCAGGCAGGGCTGTCCTCTGTCGCCGATGTTTTTTAACTTAGCCCTGGAACCGTTGCTGATCGCGATTCGGCAGAAGGAAAGTATAAAGGGAATTGAATTAGCTGATGGTCCATGTAAATTGTCCGCATATGCAGATGACCTGCTCATCTTCCTGCAACCACGGGATCTCCCTGAAGCTCTACAGCTTATAGATAAATATTCAGCGATATCTGGATATAAAGTGAACTTGAATAAGACAACGATCATTCCCCTGAATGATCGGGTCAATGAGGATGCGGCACGAGGATATCCATTTCAATATGTGCAATCGTCCTTTAGATATCTGGGAGTGACCTATGGTACCACTATGGATGAGACTATTGCTCTCAATATTAAAGCGTGTCAAGCGATAGTGCATGATAATGTCTGTAGATGGACACCCCTACATCTGAGCTGGTGGGGTAGATTGGAAACTATAAAAATGATGTTGATACCCAAGCTTAGCTATATATTAAGCATGATCCCCCTGCACTTCCCACAAACTTTCTATAAGAAAATAAATAGTCAGTTGATAGCCTTCTTGTGGGGCAACCGAATACCCAGAATAGCCGCGTGGAAATTGAAGCTACCTAGAGCGCAAGGAGGAGTTCATTTCCAAGATCTCAGTTGGCTGCATACCGCCTCTATACTGAAACAAGGTGCTCAATGGGTCGATACAGAAGAAACAGACAAAGGACGCAGATGGCTGAACATAGAGCGAGCTATGCATTCCCCCCTGCCCGTACAGACGATGATTGGTACAGTGGTAGACCCGACGAAACCACATAGTGCTATTGTGCTGGTAACGCAGCTAGCTTGTCGGCTACTGGCCTCGTGTATCGATGGGGGTGAAGACTTTTCCACGGATATGCCCTTGTGGCTGAATCCGCGCTTTGTCATCGGAGGGAAGCCTGTCCTGTGGAAACAGTGGGTGGAGCAGGGTCTTGTAACCGTCGGACAGTTGATAAGTGAACGTGCATTTAAAACTTTTGACAGGTTAAAAATAGAATTTGGATTACCTAATGCAAGCTATTTCCAGTGGTGCCAGCTTTGACATTGCCTGAGTAAGGCAGGAGTGTCTCCGGTCTTGCTACGTACCGGTTGGCCATTGCAACAGAAGCTACAGGAACTGCAGGCAGATACTAAAGCCGTTTCGAGGTGTGTAGCGATTCTCCGGTCCAAAGGTGACAAGATATGCACTAAGGTGCAATCGGTGTGGGCTGCTGAAACCGGTGATGATATAGCTCCAGAGATGTGGGACACTTTCTGGGGGACTCAAGTGCGTCTCACAAGAGCTGCGTCTCTCACACAGTCTATGTATTTTATAGCGCATCGAGCACATATTACACCGGTTAAGAAAATGAAATGGACGCTGCAGGAAGGGAATCGATGTTGGTCCTGCAAAACGGATATGGGAACACTAGCGCATATGCTGTTCTACTGTAAATCCCTGGAAATATATTGGAACAGAGTATGGGAGCGCATATCACAGGTCTTAAACTTGCAAACTCCCATCTCGTATCGGATAATAGCGTATAAATCCATAGCCATGGAGCCCAGTTTGATGAAACGGGATAGTCAGCTATTGGACTTAATGCTTGGGATGGCGATCAAAATAATCTTAATGCACTGGAAGAATCTTGACAAAGCTTGCTTTGAGAATTGGTGGAATCTCTTAATCATGCACAAGACCTATGAAGAACTCTATATAGCTAAAAACCCATGGTCTGGTAAATTGATTGGGAAATGGGCAGCGCTGCAAAGTTATGTTTCATGAAGACGACTTGTGGAATATGCTTTGGGTAAGGGTAACTGCTATAAACACATGGAGTGGGGGGGCGGAGTGCTGGATTGGACTGATGCTGGTTTTTGTTGAAGTTATTGTATTGTTTAGTTAATATGATTAGTGGGAATTTGATTGGATCCTGATGTGATAACACTCGTCTGTATTGTTGTTATATGTGTTGAAATTAAATAAAAATATATTTTAAAAAAAAGACCTGGATTTCACAGTTAGTGTGCCTTAACGCCACCGCCGCATTATTGCGTGATAAGTGACGTTATCATGCAATAATGTTACATTCTCGCACGATAACGTCACTTATCGTGCGATAATACCACCACTGTGATGTTAAGACGGTTTAGTAAACATACCCCTGTAAGTCCTCTGGGGATAGGAAAATACCTGTTGTACCTGACTGTGGCTCGCTTTGACCTTGCGAGAAAAGGCATGACCTAAAGCCACGTGCTAGCTCATTGCTATCTAGATAAGGTCAGCACTCATTCTGGATATTCAGCAAGCTGCTGTCCCTGAATAGCTCTCAATATTTAGGCACCAAAGCAGGCCACCTTGGTGTTTAAATATCAGCTCATTTGAAAATCCGATCCATGAATCCTTAAACATTAGCTAGCTTTAAAAAACATTTTTTGGCAGATTCAGTTGCCCACGTGATTTTTCAGTTCATTTCCAAAAAAAGGTGTATTATCTTGTTGCAATTATAGAATTATTAATAAAAATAAAATTAAAAAAATGTGGCATTCAAAATTATCGGGGCCTATTTATTAAGCCACAATAAGGATTTTTCACTTAGGGGTAAGTTTACTAAACCGTCTTAATGTTCCCGGCGCTAGTTGCAGCGATAATATGAAGGATGCCATATAAGGAGTGGGCGTTCCGGTCTTAAGGTAGCAATCACCGGTTATCGCGCGATAAAGTGCGCCATGTCCGTTATCACGCGATAGAGGAAGCTGTGCACGTTATCGCGCATTAACCTTAACTTCGCATGCTGACCTGCAATCACAGCAATAGAGATGTAGTACACTCATTAATACAGTGACTGCTGAAACAGAGGTCATGAGTTCAATCCCCCAGTGGGCTTAATGAATAAGGCTGGCCAAGGCAATCCCCTTTCCTGCTTGTAACAGTCCAACAATCTGTGCTGCCAGCTAAAAATACCCGCACCCCAGTACCATAAACGAATGCACCTTTTAGAGCATACCAGAAGGCACATCCTAAACCGCCAAGGCAGGTTATAAAGTGCCCCAGAGGCTATGTCGAAAGGTTGTCAACTCCCAAGGCACCATAGTAGGCACCTCATAAGCTGGCTGATTCTAAGGTGTGGCTTAAAATACCCCAAGGATGTATAGGTGACTCAAAAAATGTTGGCCAAGGGCAGTAAGGTCCCCCAAGTTGAAAAGCAAGAAAGCTATGGGCCAAACACAAATGTAACCCTAACACTGCACAGAGCACCAAGGAAAGACAATGCACAAGTAATGGAAGGAAGTAGATCTGAGCTGATGGACCAGACAAATCTGCGTCCAGCCCATGTGGCAGTTGGAAAAATGGACAAACATATCGGGGGCAGCTGTAGCAATGCACAGGGTGATGGTAATGTACCATGCAACAATGTCAGTGTGTGGCAGAGGATGGGAAGACGTGTCCAGCAGAGGAGGTAGAGGTGGCAGGATAGGTGTAATGACAGGAGGACAGAGGAGCAGGGCCGGATTTACCCATACGCCATGTACGCCATGGCGTAGGGCCCACAGCCGGCAGGGGCCCACAAAAAAAGAACCAGGTATTTTTTTTTAAACACACACAATTAAAAAAAAAAACCTGGTGGCTGCCGCCGCGGGGCCCCCTCTGCTGCCGCGGGGGCCCCGTCTACAAGCTGAAGCCGTCGGGTCGGGTCGGGTCGGGTCGGGTCTCTCCCTCCCTCCCTCGCTGCAGGCTGCGAGAGACGCGAAGATAGAGCGTCTCCTGCAGCCTGCAGCGAGGGAGGGAGGGAGAGAGACCCGACCCGACCCGACGGCTTCAGCTTGTAGACGGGGCCCCCGCGGCAGCAGAGGGGGCCCCGCGGCGGCAGCCACCAGGTTTTTTTTTTAAATTAAATTTTACTTTGGGGGGGGGTAGGACTGGTAATGGGCTATTGGGGGGGCTGGGGCTGGTAATGGGCTATGGGGGGGGTAGGACTGGTAATGGGCTATTGGGGGGCTGGGGCTGGAAATGGGCTGGGCTGGGCTGGGCTGGGGGGGGTTAAGGCTAGAGGTGGGCTGATGGGGTTAGGACTGGTAATGGACTGTGGGCTGTTGGGGGGGCTTAGAACTGGCAATGGGCTTTGGGGGGGGTTAAGACTGGTAATGGGCTGTGGGCTGATGGGGGCTGTCTGGTAATGGGCTATGGGGGGGCTAGGACTGGAAATGGGCTGGGGGGTTAAGACTGGAGGTGGGCTGATGGGGTTAGGACTGGTAATGGGCTGTTGGGGGAGGGTTAGTACTGTTAATGGGCTTTGGGGGGGTTAAGACTGGTAATGGGCTGTGGGCTGATGGGGGTTGTCTGGTAATGGGCTATGGGGGGCTAGGACTGGAAATGGGCTGGGGGGTTAAAACTGGAGGTGGGATGATGGGGTTAGGACTGGTAATGGGCTGTGGGCTGATGGGGGGGTAGGACTGGCAATGGGCTATGGGGGGCTGACTGGAAATGGGTTGATGGGGTTAGGACTGGTAATGGGTTATAGGGGGGGCTTAAACTGAAAATGGGGTGATGGGGGGTTAAGGACTGTAAGTGGGGTGATGGGGGGGCTAGGACTGGTATTGGGTTGGGGGGTTGCTAGGACTGGAAATGGGCTGATGGATGGCTAGGACTGGAAATGGGCTGATGCAGGGACTAGAAGGGAATGGATGCTGGGTGAGGCTGGAACTAGAAGGGAGCTGATGTTGGGGGAGGATTAGAATGGGATGGGGCTGGAAGAGTAAAATGGAGAAGGGAAAAATATTTGTGTGGGAGGGATAAAAAATCTACAATTGGCCGGGTATTGGGAGAGTAAGTGGGGATTGAGGATGGAGGGGTAAAATTTGAGTGGATGAAATAGGAATGAGGAAAGAGCAAAAGGAGAAAGATTAGTATGTTAAAGCAGATGTAGAGAGAGAATGGAAAAAAATCTAGAAGAGAGAAGAAAGGACAAATGGACAGCAGACGATGGAGAGTTAGCAGAAGACACGAAGAAACCAGAAGAAAGTGGCTGGAGCAATTGCAGCTGAAAAAAATGCACAAAAGGTAGAACAATATCTCTTTATTTTGAATTTATTAATTGGAATATGTCAGCTCTGGTAAATGTGCATCATTAACATCTGCGCTTTGTTTAGTACAAGAGCAAATTAATGTATAGTTTTATTTCTACAGTGTTGTACATTCCAAGTTTGGCTTTTGGGATTCCCAGTTTAATTATTGTCTTCCTATTTCTAAATTGTGATTACTTGTTTGGTGATGGTCTATGTTCTGCATGTGTAACTGAGCTGAGGTGTTCTGTTTATATAATTCCTATTTGACATTGCCACTTGTTCTCTTTCCCCAGTAGGTCATGTATTGTTGTTCTCTGAAATGTATTGGTTTAATATTTGCAGTGTTGCCTTTTGATTGGTAGAGTATGGTGCTTTGTGAGTCCTGGTAGTGCTGTTAGGATACGGCGGGTTTACTATGGGCAGTGTTTGTAGTAGTTCCTAATGTGTCTGGCAGTTGGCACTGGATTATAGTAATGTAGAAATCTTTTAGTCTTTCTTTATCCATACACTCATTAAGAGGCACGTTTACTAAAAGTTAGTATATGGTAACATTATGCAAATATTTATGCAAATGAGGCCCCTTATGCAAATGAGGTCCGCACCCCCCTTGGGCCGCCCCTGCTGGGGGCCCACAATTTTTGTTGGCGTAGGGCCTCACTCAAGGTAAATCCGGCCCTGCAGAGGAGTAGCAGTGCCATGCAGAGAACACACAGGAGAGGCAACCAGGAAGAGCTGCAAAGCAGAAATGTGTATCAGTGCAGGACATGGGGTAGCAGCATGCACATCAGGGCAGGACAGCACACAGCTGGCAGACACACATAGATGGACAGAAGGATGGTTGACAACTGTGATAAGGATACAATGTGCTAACACGGCACAGATCTGCCTGTCACAGGAATAAACAGTAGCTGTGCAGGACAGGCATACAAATGAAAGAGAACAGAGAAAAATCAAACCTATGACCATTAACACAAATGTCAATGCACAAACCGGTAGGCCACAGCACCAATGTGGGGTCATTAGCAAAGGCGGCATACAAGAATATTGCAGGGCATCACATAAGAAGCCTGCTGTCTGCCAGGATAGGCAAACCTCCAACAGAAACCATGATGAAATGCACATGCAGATCTGGTGTGTACAGATCAGATCACAGTCTGTAATTGGGACCAGAGCCACATATAACTACATGCACACACACAATGAAATGTTATGCAGTGAATACAGAATGCAAAAGAGGAAAGAACCTAAACCCAAAGGGTGGCAGGAAATGCTCTTTGGAGCAGGGCAAAATATGGAACAGAACAGGAGAGAATTGAACCTGAAAACAGATGTGCCATAGACCAGCTGAACCACAGCAATGCCAATCCCCCAAGTGGGCTGCCATGTAAATGCTATAAAGAAAGAGACATATGTAACAGCTAATATGTGATGGGTAGGCAGCACAGAGGGCACACTTTGGTGTACAGTGAAGAGATGGAAGGGTGTGTGCATAGGTGATGAACCTGCTGGTACCTAATGGTCAGGTTAGCACAACAGAAAAAAATAAGTAAAACCCACATGGGTATCAAACCTGCAACCTATGGTGTTACAACACATGTCGGTAACCACTATCCCAAACAACCACAATGCAAAAATATGACCTCAAAGGGAATGTCTGTATGGGAACCTGTAACACCCAGTGATGTGGCAAACAGCTGGAAGATAGACAGCTGGCACCGTACAAGAATGTGAGCACAGATTGAATAGTGGAGCTTTCTGTGTTCATTGACAATGTGCTACCTTTGAGCTTTCCACCCACACGATGACAGCAACAACTTTCCCAACTTGTGGACAGAGTTGTTGTAGAAATAGGCAGGGTCAGTGTTCCCAACCCATTACCCTCTTCTATTGTCCATCCATGCTACAGGCCCATCTTTAGGCTTTTGTGTTTCCATAAGATTGCCCCCAAATTTGAACGTTTGCCTCCTTAGTGGAATGCAGCATCTGGTGTGAGAGATAACAGACTTGGGACCACTTGGCAATATTGATCATAACATAATCACATTTGATTTAATAACTGGAAGGAGGACAACAAGGAAATCCACTATGCTAGCATTTAACTTTCAAATGGGAGACTATGATAAAAAATAATGAAACTGGTCAAGAAAAATCTAAAAGGAGCATCTGCAAAGGTTAAAGGTTTACATCAAGCCTGGGCATTATTTAAAAATACTATCTTGAAAGCACAGACCAGATGTATTCCACATTTTTAGAAAAATGTGGAATACATCGTAAAATTCGTAAACCTTCGTCAGGGGTTGATCAGGTAAGGTACTAAAACATAAAAAACATAAACACTAATCATGAATATATGATTAAAATAATATAACGTGATAGAACAGATGACTAAATTGTAATACATAAACCATGCATATGTACATTAATAACATAAATATCATAAATAGTTAAAAAATAAATATAATGTGCAACAGATAAGAAGGATAAAAAGTGTGAATAACATAATTATAAATAATTAAAAACAAATCGTTGCCAACAAATCGATAATATAAAGGTACAACTAAAAAAATAAAAACAGATAAAAACCAAATAAAACAGGGATGTGACTGCCAAATGTATTATATAATAAATACCTCTGTATTGGGCAGTGAAGACCCAGCAAGTTATGATCTTTTATAGGAAATTGTGCGTGTATAACTAAAATGAATAGTCAACAGTAAAATAGGTAGAACTTATAACTAACATTCACAATAAATATTATGACTATAAATCATAAAGTAGTAGGGACCAACTTAATGGAGCATTAAAGGAAAGAAAGCAGCAGGAGCAAAAAAACTTTGGTGGAAGGACAAATATCTCATTGACTAAAGGGATTAGGTTTACTATGGGCAAACATTTGTTCAAAATTATATTTTGAAAAAATAATCAATAAAATTCTCATGCTCAGAGCCATCCGATAGGTACTACACCTTAATATTCTTAATATAGCATCCATATTTTGTCACCTAATGTTAAATTGAAATGGAGAACGACATATCTTGGTCGACGGCTCGAAAAACTTTCTATTGCCCCAGACAAAATGGTAAGCTGTATCGGGGAAAGTGTCAGTGTGATCAAGCAGCAGCACAGACAAATGTATGTCAAACACATATTTTTATTTTGGTTAATCATCACAGATATTGTAGATACCGCCTATCATAATATCAAGGTGAGTGGATCCCAGGTGAAAATCTGAAAACACATTTTGCAGGGCAGCAACCCACATGTTACAGAAAAGTCACTGGCCCGTCCACAGATGATGGGCAGGAGAGATAATGTGCATCAGGAGCATGGTGGGCAGTATGCATTAGCCCCCCACCCCCCACATGCTGCTGCATGCCCCAAATGTTTTAGTTACATATGTGTGCATGTAGACAGTAGGCGGTGCATGATGAGGGCCCAACACACATCAATCATGATCTGTTCATAAAAACATATCTGTTTGCCAACACAGGAGGCACACAAATGAAACTGCATATGTTGTTAAAAGCAAGAAAGTGTAAACACACATATCAAAATATATGTTACAACTGTCACATAATGCCTGATATAGGAATCAAAGCTGCAACAATGTAACCCTAAACAATCGTCAAATGCACAATGAGGATATGCTAACAGGTAGCAGAGGCACATGAACACAGAGATTTCAAATGAAACAATCTGCAGAAACATGCAGAGATAACACTATGCAGAAGGTCCCCCTGCACTGTTTGGTGTGGAAAACAAAACCAGTACAGAGACGTGGAATACTCAGCAGGATGAAACAATTTTATTGAAAAATCATATGCCACTGGCCCAACACAGGCCATGTTTCGCTGCCTTCATCAGGGGCTTGAAGTGGACTTAAAAGCTAAAAATACATATATAAACACAGTAAAAATAACAATAAAAGATTAAAAGAACAGTAAAATCATATAAACCTTAGGATGATATCATAAATATATTAATAACGTAAAATCAATAAATAAAGATACATATAAAAAGAACTCATAATCAATAACCATGAAAGCTTAAAAAATTAGGTTGTATATAAATAAACTTAAAAGAACAATAAAATTAATTATTAAATAACATATAAAATGGTTTAAGATGATTAGGTAGAAACGTTAAAGATAAAGGACAAAAGGCACACATACCAGCTGATATCCTTGAAACTATATTTTTTATACCATACCTTTTCTGGGAGAGGAAGAGAACATTTATAAATAAACTGCATTTAGTTATCAATGAACATAGACAGAGGCAAGGTGCACTTAAAAAGTGGTAAGGTGCACATCAAGAAGAAAGGACAAAGCGCACATAAAAAAGGGGGGAGTGTATCAGTGAAGGCTCCAAAGAAATAATCATGGTGAACTGTGTTTGCCGGTGCCACCAGATTGAAGAGATAAAAAAGCAATTTATAACTCTTTCCCTGTAAAATTTAATCTCCAACGCGTGTGAAGAGGAGCGGGCTCCTATACACTGTGCAGCAAATTGGAATATCACTAAGAAACCACCGGCGTATACACTAAGAAACCATAAAATCCATACTACATTACTACATATAAAACATATAAAACAAATTGATAATCCCTTAAGTGGACAGTAAAAATTCCCATTTCTTACTGATCCGTCAAGATAATGGCATCGATGTCTCATTGCTATAAAATATAAATAACACCAAGCACAAGCCATAAATCCAGTCGCAAAAGAGAGGATCGAAAACCATCCAATCAGTAATCCAAACTTTTTTAAAAAAAACAAATCGCTACCCCGAAGGGATGACAATAAAAGCTACTAAATATTTTTTAAAAAAAGAGACTTCAAATTCAAAGTTAAAAACTATATAGACACACATTCCGTCGGCAGTTTTTAAAGGTAAAACACACCGCTTCATCGACGAATTAACATGTTAAAAAAACAAAAATGTCTAACTATGGGGTATGTTTACTAAACCCTCTTAACGTGCACGCCACGTTAGTCTGCAGGATGCCATATAAGGAGTGGGCAGTTCAGTTTAAAGTAACAAAACGGGATTAGCGCGCGCGCTGTTGTGCGCCACGCACATTAGCACACGAGTAACGCGCGTGAAAAGCATAAGCAGGCGCGCTGATGTGCAAACAGAGGAACAGGGCTGCAATACAATGGTGAAGACACTGACAGATGTTGCAGGGGTCATGGGTTCAAACCCCCACTGTGCCCATTGATTAAGGCTGGCTGAGACACTACCATTTATGTGTAATATTGCATTATGAGGCATTTTAATTTTATTTTAATTACTGCTGCTAGCAAACGCACTGTCAAAGCGCTGTAACATAAGGTGCTGCATAAGGCACCCCATAAGGTAACCCAGAGGGCACATTTTAAACTGCACTGTCCGCCACGGCACCCTACAATGTTGCTTAAAGGGTGGTCTATAAGGCGCCATATAGGGTGGCCTATGAGGCACGGCAAGGTCATAGCACTGTTTTTGATGGCAGCACTGTGCATTTAAACGCATGGAAATCTTAAGTAGGTGCGCTGAGATGCAAGGAGAAACAGCAGTGTAGCACAATGGTTAAGACACTGACTGATAATACAGGCGTCATGAGTTCTATCCCCAGTGTGCCTAATACTTAAGTCTGGCTGTGGCATCAGCTTTGACATGTAAGTATTGTTTCCTGCGGCACTTTGTTTGTATTTTATTAATTGCTGCCAGCAAACACACCCTCACGTGCCGTAACCTAAGGTGCCGCTTAAGGCACCCTATAAGGCACTCCATAGGGCACATTATAAAGTGCACTGTCCGCCACGGCACCCTATAATGTCCCCTATAGGGCACCCTATAAGTCGCTCCATAGGATACCGTATAGTGCACCTTATATGGACGGTAACCATAAGGTGCCCAATAGGGCACCCTATAATGCGCCCTCTGAGGCACCTTATGGGTACAGTACGCTGAGGGTGTTTTTGCTGGCAGCACTAATGTACATTAAAAATAGATAATGCTTTGGACAGCCCTATCAAATAACCCCACTGTGGGTTTGAACCCATGACCTCTGGCTCCACAGGTAGTGAAGTAACCAGTGGGCTACAGCTGCTAGCAACCCCTGACTGGCTGCAGAAGGACTGCATGTCACCACACAAACAGTCTGCTGTGGTCACCAGGATAGGGTTAGCCCACCCATACCCATGATGCACTGCACATGCAAATCAGCAGTCTACAGATGATCACAAGATGGGGTATGCACCCCCACAGCACCTCGGCCTGGTAGGGGGAACTGACCGTGTGTGATACTGGCACAGAGTAGCTACACACCATCACATTGTGCAGGTACTGCACTCACCCTGAGGGTGAGGTGGGGCGCCCAGCACCAGGTCCACAGCAGAGATAGGCCATGCTGCAGGTCTCCAGCAGTGCTAATGTGTGAGATTGGTAGTTTCTGCAGACACACTTTGGATATATCTGTATATCTCAGTCAGGTGTAGCCCCTATGGACCCCTAGGAGGATTATGTACCACCACCCTCCTCTTCCAGGGCTGAGGGTGGTAAAGAGGGTCTCCCACCAACAGATCCACATTCTACCTCCCTGTAATGGTGGCAGTAGAAGAGACCATCAAGCCCAGTCCTCCTGGGGAACAGACACCTTACAGGGCAGTCAATGCAGCTCTGTACACATCCATACCGCAAAAGCAGACAGACATTAGGCCTGGATATGCTAAGCTACAACCCACCACTATCTGACATTCTCCTGCAGCAAGTCTTCAGCCGCTGCACCCTGCAAGACGCTCCATCAAGACACATACCAGCTGCAGACAGTCTGCTAGATAGTCCATAGTGCATGTTCCTGGTAGAAATGCGTGCACCCAGAACTGGGATGTCAGCATACACACCAAGCAGATAAATCAGTGACTGGGCCCCAAAAAGAAACCCCCAAATATCACATTAGAGAAATACTGTATAGCACTATGGGCATGCCTAGCCATGCTGTGGTCACTGCACAGTCAGGGTGAGAGTGATCTCCCAGCAGGACATGCTGTGGCCACCCTGTATGTGCAGGTGGTGGCCGGGCACTACAATGTCCCAGCCAGTGCCCTATGCCCTGTGCAGATGCATACTGGCCAGGCCACCCTGTCCGGGCTATACCCATGGTACCTTGCTCCTCATTATGCACATTGGCAGGCCAATACTGGCAACAGTGCTGGCAGTGTGGGCTGTGGAGGGTGTTTGCAGCCACCACACACTGGATAGACAGACACACACTCCCACACCTATGCCAGCATTGTGCTACTATAGAGGAGTTTAGCAGCCCTGGCCACCACACCAGTTCTGGGCACAATGCAGGCATGGATATGGTACGCAATACTGTTGGGTGTCACTCCCCAGGGTGGTAAACACTGTCAGAGACCAGACCTGAAGCACACTCCACAGACATCAGAAAGGTTGCTATGATGGAGCTCAATCAGCAAACTGTGCTTAACGTAGGAATTGCTATCTGCCAGTAATCATAGCAAATGTTTGATAGCTGTATACCGTATTCCCATTGCTAAGGGTTGCAAGTGCTAGTATTGGGAGATGCACACAGGGCCCAATGTCCTGCCTCTCCAGGAGGCATTGGCTAATGGAGCTTGTGGGTGTGGGTGTGTCTGCCCCTGTTGGCTGCTGCTTTACTGCAGATGTTCCCAACTCCAGTTCTGGTGTGCCAAACACTGTTCGGGTTTTCATGCTGTCCCTCATGAATATGCATGAGATACATCTGCATACCATGGGGGTGGTGCATAGATATGCAGCACGGGCATCTTTATTAGAGGCAGAATGGAACCTGAATGGTGTTTGGCCCTCCAGGACTGCATTTGGGAGACTCTGCTCTAGGTAATGCGCCTGTTTATGGTGTCTTTGCTCTGTAGGGTAAAATGTCAGTGTTTTGGGCATGTTTACGTCATATGCAATAAACCTTCTGTCTGTATTAGCATGTTATAGTAGTGGGTAAAGTATGGGGATTGGGTTGGCAGGCACCATAGCTGGGACTTGAACCTGTGACCTTCTGCCTCCAAACACACTGGTATTGTGCACTGCACCACCGTGTTGCCACAGAGACAGTGCATTCCCTGGTGATACCATGACTGTTTGTCCAGCAGGGCCTGTCTGTTGCAGTGCATGGCACCCACCTACACAGGGCTAGGCCATGGTCTGCACTGGGCAGCTGCCACTGCCCCCTCCACCACCAGTACCCCTCTGCCACCATACTGACATGGCCTTATATTGGAGACAGCATAAAACCTGAATGATTTGTGGCCCTTCAGGACTGCATTTGGGGGACTCTGCTCTAGGTAATGCACATGTTTCTGGTGTCTGTGCTCGGTGGGGTAAAATATAGGCGTTTGAACCATGCGTATGTTCTCTGCAATAAGGTTTGTCCTTACTATCACGGTTTAGTAGCGGGTAAAATATGGGGACTGGATTGGCAGTAGCTCCAGCTGGGACTTGAACTTGTGATCTTCTGCTCCTGAACACAGCGCTGACATTAGATACAAGACAATCATAAACATTTTCAAAATCAAACAACAGACATCAGCCTTCAGCCTACACCCACTCATACAACCCGACAACAGCACAAGACCGAGGAGAAGAGGCACATCCAGCCATGTCAACACACCTAAAGACATCAACAGGGTATGCAAGGACACCGAAAAATGAGCCTTATCAAAGGCAGCACCAACAATCTGGAACACCCTCCCCGATGAACTGCATTCAACAACAGACCTTAAGGATTTCAGGAAACTACTGAAGACGACCCTCTTCATAGAACACTACGGTGACATTACATAAACCATGCAACAGACAACTCAATACCCCCCCACACGTCACTATAATAGTAATTAAGCAGGGACCTGATATACATATCATTGTAAATAGCACACGCTGTAAATAGCACACCAAGAATCAACATCCAGACACACTCACACGCATACACTGCCCACTGCATGTGCACACTAGACACTATATCTTATTGATTGTTTGCTGTTCAGACTGCCTTGATTGTAGAATAAGGGGTATAGAAATCCATTTAAATAAATAAATAAATAAATAAATAAATAAATAAATAAAGTACATAACCACATTAGCACATCCTATTTACCACAGGTCCCATGTTATGCAATAGCGCACTGTAGTAAATCTAGCCCAAGTCTGGCATAAGATTGAATAGTGGAGCTTTCTGTGTTCATTGACAATGTGCTACCTTTGAGCTTTCCACCCACACGATGACAGCAACAACTTTCCCAACTTGTGGACAGAGTTGTTGTAGAAATAGGCAGGGTCAGTGTTCCCAACCCATTACCCTCTTCTATTGTCCATCCATGCTACAGGCCCATCTTTAGGCTTTTGTGTTTCCATAGCCATGGTCCCCACCAGCTGCAGGGTCTGGTATGGTCACACCTTCTCTCCTGCCTAACTTAAGATAACTAGACAGTCCTGATTTTCAGAGATTGCCCCCAAATTTGAACGTTTGCCTCCTTAGTGGAATGCAGCATCTGGTGTGAGAGATAACAGACTTGGGACCACTTGGCAATATTGATCATAACATAATCACATTTGATTTAATAACTGGAAGGAGGACAACAAGGAAATCCACTATGCTAGCATTTAACTTTCAAATGGGAGACTATGATAAAAAATAATGAAACTGGTCAAGAAAAATCTAAAAGGAGCATCTGTAAAGGTTAAAGGTTTACATCAAGCCTGGGCATTATTTAAAAATACTATCTTGAAAGCACAGACCAGATGTATTCCACATTTTTAGAAAGATGGAAGGAAGGCCAACCTACTGCTGGCATGGTTTAAAGGTGAGATAGGAGAGTCTGGTTTAGTCAAAAAAGAATCTTTCAGAAAATGAACAAAGGAGTCAAAATCATGAAAACAAGAAACAAACCAAGAATTGGCAAGTTAGATGCAAGATTGGAAAAGAGAGAATTTGAAAAGAAGCTTGCCATGGAAAGAAAAACTCATAATAAAAACATTTTCAAGTACACTCATAGCAAAAAATCTATGAGAGAGTCAGTTGAACCATTAGATGATAAAAGGAGAAAAAGGACAGTAAGGGAGGACAAGGCCATAGCAGAGAGACTGAATGAATTCTTCACTTCGGTCTTTACTAAAGGAGATGTAGGGAGGTTATTCCTGCCAGAAATGATATTTAAAGGTGATATTTCATAGAAATTGAAACAACTCTTGATAAACCTATAAGATTTAATATAGCAATTTGATCAACTAAAGAGTAGCAAATCACCTGTACCGGATGGTATACATCCCAGGTAACTGAAAGAACTCAAACATGAGATTGGAGACTTACTATTAGCAATCTGTGAACTATCATTAAAATGATCTGTAGTACCTGAAGATTGGAGAGTGGCCATCATAATGCCAATTTTTAAAAAGGGTTCCAGGGGTGATCCAGGAAACTACAGACTGGGGAGCCTGATATCAGTACCAGGCAAAATGGTACAAACCATTATAAGGAACAAAATTACTAAACATATAGAACATCGTGGTTTCATGGGAAGAAGTCAACATGGACTTAGCCAAGGAAAGTTTTGTATAACTAATCTGTTACATTTTTTGAAGGTGTGAATAAACAGGCAGATAAAGGTGAGCCTGTTGATATAGTGTATCTGGATTTTCAGAAAGCCTTTGACAAGATCTCACGAGAGACTCTTGAGGAAATTAAAAAGTCATAAGATAGGAGGCAGTGTACGTTTTGTGGACTGAGAACTTGTAAAAAGCTAGAAAACAGAAAGTAGGGCTAAATGGACAATCTTCTCATTGAAGAAAAGTGAATAGTGAAGTACCCCAGGTATTTGTGCTGAGCCCACTGCTTTTTAACTTTTTAACTTTTTCATAAATGACCTGGAAGTGGGAACATAAATTGAAGTAATCAAATTTGTTGATAACACTAAGGGGTATGTTTACTAAACTGCGGTAAACGTGAATAACGCGCGTTGTACGATGTTAACGATCGTTAGCGTGCTATAGCACGCGCTGTAGTGCATTAACGATCATAAACGCGCTATAGCGTGCGTTATCACGTGCTAACGCGTGTGATGCTCCGCGGCGCGGTAAAACAACGCAGAAGGCGGAGAGAGGGCGGAGAGAAGGGGTCAATGGGCAGAGAGTGGGCGGGGAGAGGCTCCCATTACACTAACGCGCTGAATTTCAGAGCTGAATTCCAACACGAATGAAAACCTGCCGTTAAAGGCATATTAAAGGGGAGAGAAACCATTTAAATGTCAGCAATGTACAGCCTAGGCAAGGAAACCAAAAAAAGGTGATAAGTGTGATACATGTGCATAAAACAAAAGGGCACAGAAACACTGAAAATGACCCCAACAAACTGGAAAAAAACAGCAACCAAGCTGGCCAATAGTGGTATCAATGAGAAACATCAACCCCCCCCCCCCGAGTAAGCTCCATTGAACAGATATTTATGTATTTCTTTATGTTAGTTATGTATTTATAAACCGCGGAAGGGTCCATACCCCGTTCCCATACAAGGTGCACGGGCCCACAGTGAAATAGCACTGTTCAGGGACTTCCCCACCATCGGACAGGGTTCCTATGGTGTGCACATGTCCCGCAACATCAGGGCGGGCATGTCAGAACGGGCAACCGGTCAGATGCTGGAGAAGGGGATACAGAGAGCTGCAGGCGGCACATGCTGTGGAGCAGCTGGGCCACAGTGGGGACTAGGGTGATGCCTAGCTGGCCCATAGGAATGCTGAAACAGTAGAGCAGCCAGACAGCAACTGCTGAGGGCCCAACATGGGCAAGAGTGTGCTTCCCACAGTGTCACAGGGAATAGCACCCAGCAGGTACCCCCAATGGCACGGAACATTGGCAGGCGGTGCTGGGGGAAAGCATGGGCAGCTATGCGGGCACCCCCACCCCAGAACACGCACCTTAGGCAGCTGCCTACCTGCACACTGGATGGCTTGAGACCACACACCACCAGCAACACCAGCAGAAGGGTATGTCAGCATGGTGGCTGAGGGATACTGGTGGTGGAGGGGGCAGTGGCAGCTGTCTAGAGCAGACCGTGGCCTAGCCCCCTTCACGTGGGTGCAGTGCACTCCAACAGACAGGCTCTGTCAGACCAACAGTCATGTTATCACCAGGGAACGCACCAACTCTGTGAGAACATGGTGGTGCAGTGCACAAAACCAGTGTATTCAGAAGCAGAAGGTCACAGGTTCAGGTCCCAGCTGTGGTTTCCGCCAACCCAGTCCTCATATTTTACCCATTAATAGAACGGGCTAATACAGACAGAACCGGTCTTGCAGATGACGTAAACATGCCCAAAACACCCACATTTTACCCTACAGAGCACAGACACCATAAACATGCACATTACCTAGAGCAGAGCCTCCCAAATGCAGTCCTGGAGGGCCAAACACCATCCCGGTTCCATGCTGCCTCTGATAAAGATGCCTGTGCTGCATTTCTATGCGCCACCCCCATGGTATGCAGATGTATCTCATGCATATTCATGAGGGACAGCATGAAAACCCGAACAGTGTTTGGCACCGCAGGACTGGAGTTGGGAACCTCTGCCATAAAGCAGCAGCCAACAGGGGCAGACACACCCGCACCCACAGGCCCCATTATCCAAAGCCTCCTGGAGAGGCAGGACTTTGGGCTCTGCGTGCATCTCCCAGTACTAGCACATGCATACCGTATTAATGCCACCCTAAACCTGGGAATATGTTACACAGCTATCAGAAGGTTGCTACGAGCACTGGCAGATAGCAATTCCTAGGTTAAGTACAATTTCCTGAGTGAGCTGCATCATAGCAACCTTTCTGATGTCTGTGGAGTGTGCTACGGGTCCTGTGTCTAACAGTGTTTACCAACCTGGGGAGTGACTCCGAAAGTATTGCGTACCATAGCCATGCCTGCACTGTGCCCAGGGCTGGTGTGGTGGCCTGGGCTGCCCAACACCTCTAGTGTTGCACAGTGCTTGCATAGGTGTGGGGAGTGCTTGTCTGTCTATCCAGTGTGTGGTGGCTTCCAACACCCTCCACAGCCCACACTGCCAGCACTGTTGCCAGTATTGGCCTGCCAATGTGCATAATGAGGAGCAAGGTACCGTGGGAATAGCCTGGATAGGGTGGCCTGGCCTGTCCGCATCTGCACTGGGCATAGGGCAATGGCCGGACATTGTAGTGCCGGGTACCACCTGCACGGACAGGGTGGCCATAGCATGTCCTGCTGGGAGGTCACTCTCACCCTGACTGAGCAGTGACCATGGCATGGCTAGGTTCCACCATAGTGCTATATATCATTTCTCTTATGTGATATATGTGGGTTTCCTTTTGGGGACCAATCACGGATTTATCTGCTTAGTGTGTATGCTGATATCCCCCTTCTGGGTACATGCATCTCCTCCAGGACCATGCATTATGGACTAGCTGGCGGACTGTCTGCAGCTAGTATGTGTCTTGCTGGAACACCGTACAGGGTGCAGCGGCTGGAGGCTTGCTGCTGGGGAATGTCAGATAATAGTGGGGGGCAGCTGAGCACTTCCAGACCTGCCGTCTGTCTGCTCTTGCTGTACGGGTGTGTACTGCTCTGCATTGCCTGCCCTGTAGGGTGTTTGATCCCGAGTGGGACTGGGGTGATGGTCCCCTCTACTGCCACCATTGCAGAGGGTTGGAAGTGGATCTGTGGGCGGGAGATCCTGTCCCCCACCCTGAGTCCTAGAGGGTGTGTTGGGTGGTGGTATGTAATCTCCCTGGTAACCACAGCAGAATGTGGGTGTGGTGCCGTGCAGTCCTCCTGTAGCCGGCCATGTGTTTATTAGCAGCTCTAGCCCACTGGTTACTTCACTGTCCATGGAGCCAGTGGTCATAGGTTCACAACCCACAGTGGGGTTCATTGATAGGGCTGTTTTAGGCATTGTCTATTTTTACTGTATATTAGTGCTGCCAGCAGAACCACCTCAGGGTACTGTCACCTTAGGGTAGCTCAATAGGCGCCCTATGGAGCGCCTTATAGGACTCGCCTTACGTGGTGCCCAATAGGGCGCGACTTACACGCCACCCTATAGGGTGCACATTACGCGGCGCCCTATAGGGCGCACATTACACTTTGCCCTATATTATATGTATTATATGCCATTTGAAAGGAATATTTAGGCGCTCCCTATAGGGCACGCCTTACACTTCGCCTTATAGGGAGCGCCTAAATATTCCTATCAACTGGTATATAATACATGACCATGTCAGAGAGAACGTCAATATTGGAACATATTTCATAGGAAGGGTACACTTTTCCTGACATATGCAAACTGTAACCCGCCTGCAGATTAAAATATTATAGTCAGCTTTCAAAGGGTTACACAGGATGCCTCAGCCAGCCTTACTCATTGGGCTATTGAACCCATGACTTTTGTACCATCAGTCTGTGTAGTAACCATTGTGCTACAGCTCTGTTTCTGTCTTTGGGTGTCTGTGTGCTGTCTTAAGCATGCACGCAGTAGCGTGCTGTAACGATCGTTGCTGCGCGGCACGTAATAACGCGCGTAACTGCGCGTTATTGGTTACGATGTCCCGCCCATGTCCTTTTTTGGCTTTCCTTTCACTAACACGGCTCCTAACACGAATTGCACTAACGCAGTTTAGTAAACATACCCCTAAGGGTATGTTTACTAAACCGTCTTAATGTTACCGGCGTTAGTTGCAGTCTTACTGTGACGAATGCCATATAAGGTAGTGGGCGTTCCGGTCTTAAGGTAGCATTTCGGGTTATTGTGTGATAATGTCCGTTATTGCATGATAGAGGGAGCCATGGCATGTTAACGCGTGTTAGCCTTAATTAGGCACGCTGACCCACAGTCACAGCAACAGAGGTGTAGCACACTGGTTAATACATTGACTGCTGATACAGTGGTCATGAGTTCAATCCCTCAGTGAGCTCAGTTAAAAGGCAATTTGAGGCAATCCATTTTCCTGCTTGTAACAGTAATACACATCCCAACAATCTGCACTGCCAGCCAAAAAAGCCTCACCCCAGTGCTGCAACCTAATGCACCTTTTAGGGTGCACCATAAGGCACATCATAAAGCACCACATCATCCAAGTCAGGTCATAATGTGCCCCAGAGGGTGGCAGGAAAGGTTGTCACCCTCCAAGGCAGCATATAAGGTGCTCCATAAGCTGGCCAAACCTAAGGTGCCACGGGATGCTAAGGTGATACAGGAGATGGTGCCCAGGGGCACAAAGGTGCCCCAAGGTCACAAGCATGAAATGTATGGCTCAAATACAGATGTAACCATAACACTGCACAGAGCACCAAGAAAAGGCAATGAACAAGTGATGGAAGGAAGTAGATGACGTGGCAGCACTAGGAGAAGGTGTATAGAGCTGTAGCCTACTGGCTAATACAATAACCAACAAGCCAGAGGTCATCAGTTTGATCCCTCGAGGGGGGGGGACTCATCTGATATTGCTGTCTAGGGCAATTGATTTTGCTGCATGTAATAGTCTGCATATCTCTACAATGGTAAAATGGTAAAGGGGATGGAAGGATACTCCTATGAAGAAAGGCTAAAAAGGTTAGGGCTCTTAAACCTGGAAAAGAAACGGCTGAGGGGAGATATGATAGAAGTCTATAAATTAATGAAAGGAGTGGAATGGGTAAACGTAGATCGATTATTTACATTATTAGAATATAGAAAGACTAGGGGACATGCAATGAAGCTACAAGGTAAACTAATTAAGACTAATAAAAGAAAATATTTTTTCACTCAACATGTAATCTTACTCTGGAATTTGTTACCGGAGGATGTAGTAAAGGCAGTTAGTATAGCTGGGTTTAAAAAAGGTTTGGACAAGTTCCTGGAGGAAAGGTCCATAAACCATTATTAAGAAGGGACCCAGGATATCAATGCTTGACCCAGTACAAGCATTGTGGAACCTGTGTCTTTTGGGGAAACTGCTAGGTACATTTGACCTAGATTGGCCTAGTGGTTGAGGCAAGGTGCTACAGGCCAGAAGGTCAGTGGTTCAAATCCCACTAGAGGACAGCAACCTTGGGCTGGAAGGACTGGGGTTTCTAGTCCCACAGGTGCTCCTTGTGGTCTTGGGCAAGCCACTTAACCCTCCATTGCCCATGTTCCCTGTAAGTATTAGCGTATGTGTCTCATATCCCCTCGTGTTAAATGTATCCCCCAACTGCTTTGACCCGGTGAAAAGTGGGATATAAATGCAGATAAATAAATAAAAATAAATAAATTGGCCGCTGTTGGAAACAGGATACTGGGCTTGATGGACCTTGGTCTGACCCAGTATGGCATATCTTATGTTCTTATGTTATGTTCACCTTCTGCGGTGTTTACCTCGGCCGGGGACATTAACGATCGTTAAGTAACGTTAATGCGTGTTAACATTACATACCACGCGTTAACGTTACATAACGATCATTAACATTACATAACGCGTGGTATGTAACATTACCGCAGTTTAGTAAACATACCCCTAAGTTTGTGCCTAAGGTCATAGGGACTTGCCCCAAATCACAAGGAGTAGCTGTGGGACTTGAAACCTGGCTTCACTGGGCCTAGTCTGCTATTAGAATCATTCCATTACTTCCCCACTTATTTAAATAGCAACTTAGGTCTGCTTTTCATGCAGCCTAAGTTATCTTAGGCCAATCACATGCCCCTATGATGACAATGAAACATTTGGATACATTGGACTATCCAGATAATGGTTTTGAATATCAGGCCCCGTGCTTTCAATCTATGCATTGCATGAAGAAAATACCTTAGTTGTCCCAAAATCTTACATCTTTGCCTTATAAAAGGATTTGGTTGGTTGGTTGTTGGTTTTTCAATTAGCAAAACTATTGCACCATTGATAGCAAATTGCCGGCACACATAGTACAGTATAATTAAAAGCATTTAGTTACAAAACCACTATGGCCAAAGAGCTAAAGTGCAGTGAATTTTTGTACGTACTGTGCATTAATAGCATGGTAAATGCACAGCCTGTGCAATAACTGTTGCGTGTGTGGTCAGCATCTGTCCTGCAGTTACCACATGGTAAATGCATTGCCAGACAGTGCACAAAGTGTATAGACACTATCTGCAGATGCATTTACCACAGCCAGCTGCATATAATAAAAACAACCAATCCCTGACCAGCATCTTCTAAAGTCCCTCCAGCAGCACTGATCAGCATCCCCAACTCACCCCAAACACTCCCGACTTCTCTGCATTCTATTCATGTTTCCTAATTTCATGCAAGAACAATGTCTGCTATTAAAATTAAAGACATGCACATAAAATATAAATGCTGCTATATTTGCCTTTTACAAATTTTAAGTGAAAATTATTCCTTTTAGATGAAGCTTTTGCCTTCATTTACAGAATCCTATACAGAAAGATACTGAAGAAAGGCAATGCATACTAACATCTCAAAAACATATTTTCAAAAGGAAAAAAACACATTTTTCTTGAATATCCTTAATAAGCATTCACCATTGTGATAGCAGCTCCTCAGGGGAGTAATCGTGGTTTTTTTCTGTATTCATAGCCTTTTTGTGCCTGTTACCTGGATCATATATAAGTTTTCTGCTGATGTGGACATGAAAGCCTATTCCAAACACAGCTGTCAATGTCGAAAACTAACATCAAAGCACAGTGAAAACAGGAGGGGGAAATCATGTTGCTTCTGATCTCCAAGGCTTAAAAATTTATACCCCTTTTGAGTTCCAAATGTGGTCAATATTACCTAACTTCCTAAATGAGTGCCCCCACTGGTTATGAGGCAATGTGAAAAAAAAAGTGCTGGGCCCCTTTCCTGTCATTGAGACATCTCTACAAGACTTGTTCATCAAAAAAAAAAGTTGTTGCTCTTCAGATGTTTTGAACCTTCTGGCCAGCTGAAAAGCATAGCATTCACTGTACTCTTCCTAGTCGGCTCTCAAGGTCACCAAGGTCATGGAACAATTCTTTCCCAGTTCTTAGCTTGACTTCATAGATTTTTTTTTAAATATCATAATTATTATTTTCACTATTATTATTGTTACTGATTTGATTTGTGTTTTGGTTGCAAAGCGCTTTGATTTGTACATAATGCAGGATATGCATTTTTAAAAATAAATATTACTATTATGATTATTCTATTTGAATATGTCAGGGTTTTAGCTTAACAAAGTCCATCAGAAACATAACTATGCCTAGAATGAAATAATAGCTCTTCCAGTTTACTGAATGTTGTGCTAATGAATGGAAAACCATATTTGCTAGATTTTTCTGCCAGTCTGTGCTCATATAAAACAGTTCAGTTTAATATTTTAATATAAATTGTTAAACATCAAGGAGGTGATTTTTAGTTTTTCCGCTTCTAAAGACGGTTTTACATGCAGAAAGGGCTTTTATAAGTTATGCAGCCATATGCATGCTTATAAGTGCATCTGCTGGCAAGAATGTGCATACTTATATACATGGGACCCAACGGGACAGCTAGACAAGGGAGGGGAAGGGACAGCTCGGGGGCAGAGTCTGGGCAGTCGCTGGCCCTGTACATACAGGGCCAATTCTAATGTCGGCCCTGTACATCCAGGGCTGGCAACTTGTGCAGCCTCAAAGGTGGAATAACTTCCCTGCACATTTTTTTACTGCAGGCCCATGGCACGGATGGGGTGGGGGGGGCCTGAAGACATTCCCTGCAGCCCAACCCTAGCCTTAAATGGCCGGATCGGGGGTCAGGCTGCAGGGAATAAAGCTGAGAAGCCTGCGGTTGGCATCGCGGCTCTTCAATGGAGCCACAGTGCCATGGCAACATGATGCCATGGCTCCATTGAAAAGCCTTGACTGAGTTAGCCGGGAAGGTCCTGTACGTGCAGGCCGGACTGAATTGCAGTCCCGGCCTGCATGTACAGGACTGTTCACAATTCTGATCCCGCGGGGCTAGATGTGCCCCATGGGATCAGAATCGTTATTCCCTCTGTACGTTTGGCTCAGACCAGATGTACAGAGGTGCTCTACGTCTGGAATGGAATAAGCCCTCTGCTGTCCAATGAGCATAGGTTGGGAGGAGCAGGGGCAGAGCTCTGATGTATGAGCATATTTTATAGGGACATGTTTACTAAAGTGCCATAATTTCTTGCAGTTGCCATGTGTGACACGTGGTAAGTGCATCGGCCCTGTGCTGCTGAGGGTGTGCCCAGCAAGCTCTCTGCAGTTTCCACATTGAAATGTTCCCTTATGTGCAACAGTGGCATTTGCAATTAACACGGGTGCACTTTGTAACACCCATGGAGGTAGCTCTAAATGCAAAGCAACAATTACCCCTGTGCTAACCACAGTGTGCAGGCAACACCCACTCTCCGCCCCAACCTGCCCAGCCCCGGCTCCATCATGTGCTACGCAGTTAAATTTCAAGTAGCATTCTAATGCATTGAACTGTTATGCATTCATTTCAGGAGATATACCAAAAGAAATGAAAGGGGTATTTATTAATCAACGGAGAATGCTTTTCAGGAATGTAGAGCATAACTGATTTAAGGATATTGTAGGAACTGATTTGTTTCTTAACTCCCTCAAGCTCCTTTGGACTGATGGTAAGTTAAAATGCTCCTCTGGCCTAATGGCCTGGGAAATCACCCTTGGCTGACTTGTCTGAAATTGTGTGGCTTGCGAATTTGAGGTCCATATATTACATTTATTTAAAAAAATGTATATTCTGCACTAACACCTAGGTGGATAACAGAAAAAATTTGCTGATCTTACAGTATCTAAATTTAGCCATTCTATCTAAAGCATTGTTTTCGCCCCTCATTTCAGATGTGCAATATTTAAAATATACAATGGCAAAACACATGCATTGAACCCTGTGGAAGTCATTTTGAAAGGCTTAGGGGTATGTTTACTAAACTGCGATAATGTCACTCGCATTAGGTTCCACGGTAAAGGCACAGATGCCCATATAAAGGCGTGGGCGGTGCATCATTACAGCAAGCCGTATCAGCTAACGCATGTTATAAGGCGCCTTAGACTAACGCGCGTTACAAGGCGCCATATAAGTCACCTTACAAGGCACATTACAAGGTGCCATATAAGGCACCTTACCCCTGTTGCGTTTAACATCTAAATTTCTTTCTTTGTGCTACGACAAGGTTACAAAAGGTTGTTTCAATTTCAGTGCAACAAATTAACTGTATTGGCGTATCCCTATTACGTTTTTTAAGTATGAGGTGAGCCAACCCCTGAAGAAGAATTTATCGAAACACGGCCTGTGTCGGGTCAGGTCTCCCTTTTACATACATGGATCAATAAAGTATTGGTGAGAGCCTACACCTGCCTATGTTTTTATACTGTTTGCTTTTCCGCTACATGTCCCGCCTGCAGCCCCCTATGCCCCATTTGCACCATCACCATAGTGGCCTTTCATACTTGGGCGCTATGCTGTTGCTGCAAATGGAGCACTACTATCACGTTTCTTGAGCTGCCTGTCTATGCTGTAAATTGCTGACACTGAAATTGTTTCTCTCTCCTGCAAATGTGCCTCTAATGGCAGGTTTCCATTCGCAGTAGGATTCAGCCCTTCAGTTCAGCGCACTAGTGTGCAGGGAGCCTCTCCCTGCCCACTCCCCACCCATTGACCCCTTCTCTCCACTCTCTCTCCACCCTCTGCGGTGTTTACCGCAGCCAGGAACGCTAAAGCTTGTTAGGTAACGTTAACGCGCGTTAACATTACATAGCGTGTGTTAACGTTACCTAACGAGTGTTAACGTAGCTGCTGCTACGTTACCACAGTTTAGTAAACATACCCCTTAATGTGATTTAGGAAGTCTGAAGATGTGCACGTGGACGTTGAGATCATGAAGATTTCTCCGAAGCTATTCCACAAATGATGTTTGCAGATGTCTCCTATACAGGGACATTCAAGTAGGCCAGGGGGTGTGGTAGAGTCATGTCCAAGGAGGTGCTATGGGCTTACATGTCTCCATTTGATTTCAGGAATGACGGGGATGTCTGCAGGCACATCTATGTTTATACCTGTTGTAGGCACGTATTGGTATCAGGAATGTGCCTGGTTAGCGATGGGTGTCACTTCGGTTCCACCTTGGAACACCCACGACATACCCAATACTAATCATGAAGCATCAGTGCATGTAGGGTGGCACCCATGGATATTCAGTGCCAATAACTGTGATAGTGTTGCTGAATATCCTGATAACCGGTATTTACATGGATTGCAGGTCTGAAAACTGTGTAAATGCCTTTGAATATCCCCCCCCCCCCAAATAGTATACTTTACAATATATAAACAATAGATCAGACAGGGCTGAAAGCTACCCTAAAAAGAAGGGTCTTTAAATTTCTATGAAACGTCTTGTAACCACATTCATCTAAGATTCAATCTGGCAAGGTATATCAAAGTTTTGGCCCCACCACGACAAAAAGCCTTGCGAGCATCAAGTCCTTCCTAATCTTCTGCACTGGTGAGTCTACAAGAGTACAAAGATCACTGGACCTCAGCCCTCTCCTCGGGTTCCAAAAGTATTACTAATTCATTGTTCTTCAAATCAAACAACAGCTCAAACACCAAACATAGGCATTTAAACCGTAGATGAAAATCAACTAGAAGCAAGAGTAGCCAAATCAATGCTGGAGTGATAGGGTTACACCTTCCTATATCATCTATTACCCTCGCTGCCACATTCTGCACCGATTGTAATTGCCATAACAAATAACCTTCCATCATTTGTGTTTCAAAAAAACTCAGGTCACTAATAGAGTGTATAATATCAAAAAAATCAACTGGTACACACTCAAATATAACAAAAGATCTGTAACTTTGTATATGGTTATGGACAAACTGTTGCAACTCAAAGCTGCTATGTTTTACACTGGTTTATTCTAAGAGTAGGAAGGTCTCAGTACTATCGGGCCGGTGTTCACCGTGACACAAGATCACAAACACCAATGCCCTTTTCACATCAGAGACCTCCTACACAAAATCCCCAAACCAATCAAATAGAAAAGCCGCGAACAACTTAACTTGCAAACAATTCGGCATAGCGCGGTCTTTTCAACCCCAACGCCTCCATTCAAGCGCTAATGAGCGTTTCGCCAATCCTGTTGCTTCTTCAGGGGGACAACTAAAAACATAAACATACAGCAAACAATATAAAAGACATCCATCCAAACTCCTATACCTAATACCACCAATATAAAAGCTAACACACTTACCCCAACACAATAGGGTGCTGCACACTAACCACTAGCTGTATCGCTACCGGCACTGCTTCAACTAACCAACCAGCTTCACACCAACGCGCATGATCCCATCACAATTCAACTCCCTTTTAAACCTAAACTTTCCAATCACATCAACAGACCTAAAAAGCAACCAACTCCATCCCTAACATAACCAAACCATCATGGACTCAAATGCAACTTCCCCACTCTATCTGGGCATTCAGCCCATCGGGAATCACCGTGCCAACTGTAAAAATCCACCTCTGCTCACAAAGCACTAACGATTGTTCCCGAGTATGACCCTCTCTACCTGTTAATATCTGATCTAAACAAAAACATTGTAAATCCGAAAATGAATGGCCTTTATCATAACAATGTGCTACTATTGGGGCTTCAAGAACTTTACAAGAAATCCTGCTCTTATGTTCTAAAATTCACTTTCTAAACAATCTATTATGATCTATCTATCAAAAGACATTGGGCTATGCAACACAACCCACAAATGATTCCAATCTTACCTTAGTGCCAGACAGCAGAGAGTCAAAGTAGGAGCACACTCCTCTGATCCATTCCACACAACACAAGGAGCCCCCAAGGATCTTCCCTCTCTGCTCTTCTTTTTAACATTTATATACAGCTAGTCAGCAATATCTTCAAGAAACACAATAAAATATATGCTATATATGCCGATATCATGGCATACGCACCTATCAACCTGGACTCTCCAGACTACTCCTCCATGACAAATTGTCTACAAGAAATATCCATATGACTTTCCAACAATAACCTAAACATAAATATGAAAAAACTGAGGCTGTACTGATCATATGCAGCACTCTGTCCAACCTCCCTACCTCAATAGCTTTGGCAGACTCCATCATTCCAATTAAAGACAAGGTTTGATACTTTGGAATAACTCTTGACTGTAACCTAAGCCTACAACCCCACATCAATAAAATCACTAAGAATGCATTTTACAAACTTGCCATCATACGTAGACTTAAGCCCCTCCTCAAACAGGAACACTTCAGATCAGTCTGTCAAGCAATCATAACTCCTACACTGGACTATTGTAATGCCATCTATCAAGGTTTACCTAAGCAAACTACAAGATCTCTTCAACTAGTTCAAAATACTGCCGCCAGAATCATCACTGATTCAAA
This sequence comes from Ichthyophis bannanicus, assembly GCA_033557465.1. Taxonomy (NCBI): domain Eukaryota; kingdom Metazoa; phylum Chordata; class Amphibia; order Gymnophiona; family Ichthyophiidae; genus Ichthyophis; species Ichthyophis bannanicus. The sequence continues at coordinate 27,458,602 of CM066035.1, forward strand.
TAAACAAGACCACATAACACCCCTCCTTCATCAACTCCACTGGCTCCCAATTACCACACGTGCCAGATACAAATATGCCCTAACTGTATTCAAAATAAGAAACAACATGTCAGCGGGAGTCCTGGAGGATATGTTCTGCACCAATCACAGCAACAGGCCTAAGAGACAAAGCACGAAAGACACCATCCCTACACCTTCCGCATACAAGGGTTCAAGGGAATCAACCACAAAAGAGCATTATCCTTTGCTGCACCTGCTATCTGGAATGCTCTCCCTGGGAAATTGAGGTCCACCAATGACATGAAGGACTACAGAAAACAGCTAAAGGCCTTCCTATTTTCAAACCAACTCAATGAACCCACTTAACTCTTGAACAGCTGAACTACCACTTAATACTACAGGTTTCACACAATACTTATGTTCTCTGTAAAATACACTCTCTGTAAATAAGTTATGCCTCAGTGCATCTCCCGCATGTCCCCCCTTCTCATTACAAGTTTTCTGTAAATGTGTGTTTTATAAAAGTTCTCTGTAACATGTAAGTTATAATGTAAACCGCTTTGATTTGATGAGAAAGCAGTATAGAAAAACTGTTAAATAAAATAAATAAATAAATAAATACCAAGGGCTGTGTAAGCAGTGCAGCCGCAAAGGGCGCAAGTATAGAAGGGTCACTAATATTATTATTGGGCTTCAGGAAGGTCAAAAAAGTGAGTTACTGGACATGGTTGAGTGGGGGTGGGTGGGTGCCAGATTCATTAGCTGCACAGAGTGCATTTCTAGCTTGGGACTCTCCTGTTTATAGTGATTTGGTATATCGCTAATGATTTAGTACATCATAGCGGTTTACAAATAATGCTTAGTTTCTTGATTGCAAGGACTACGAGGAAAAAAACAAGACATAGACAGAGGACAAGCAATGAAAAATTAAGGAGGGGGAAGAGGAGTGGCACAAAAATTCCAAATCAAGAACAACAACCGTTAAACAAATAATTGCAGAGGAAACAATGGGAAGGAAGGGGGATCAACATCTCACTTCTGGAACCAAAAGAAGAAAGGTAGATTTATTCAAAGACCTGGTCCTAGTTAAAAAGCCAGATCTTCAGACCAGATGTGAGCTTTGTATAGGAGGATTACATCCGAAGTACAGTGGGCATGGAGTTTCACACGTAAGGGGCTTGAAAATAGAAAGCATGACACCGATAGATGTCTAGGTGTAGCATAGGGAATGAGATGCGAGCATAAGTAAGTAAGAAGGCCAGTGCAGTAAGCTTGATGTGTCAGTAGAAGAAGATTGAACTTGATTTGAAAAGTGATAGGGAGCCAATATTGCTCACTGAGCAAAGGAGTGATATGGTCATTTTGTTTTGCATTGTAGATGAATCTTGCTGCTGTGTTCTGTATGAGTTGTAGATGTTTTGCTTGAGCTTGAGATATATTTGAGAGAAGATAGTTACAATAGTCTAGTCTATTTATCATCAATGAGCAACTGAATAACTGTTTGTAAGGCCTTTTTATTAAGATAAGGTTTCATTGATCAGCTTTGAACAGTTTTTGAAATGAAGGGGCGAAAATCAATCATCCAGAAGGACTCCAAGAGAATGAATAGAGGTCTTAATTGAGATTGGGGTAGAAAAAATTTGTGGATGTAAGGGGGTATTCTCTCACTTGGTTTGCAGCTTGTCGTGCTGTGAGGGCTTGTGTGCATCAGTGATGCTGAGAGCTAAACTATCGGTAGTTTAACTACTGGCAGGGTCTCCCAAGATGGACAGGTCTCAGCTGAGGTGCCAGACGAAGACAAACCACCCATCTGGGCAGCAGCAGAATGGGATAGTGTTGACGGCGGAGGATCACATTTCTGTGACAATGGCAACAACACCAAACTTAAACTGCGCGGAAGGAAGGCCCGGCAATCTACTTCTGTATCTTGCCATGAAAACCCAATGGATAGTACAACAAAACAAATTGTGCTATGGTGCTGGAAGATGAGACTCCCAGGTCGGAAGGCACTCAACTAGCTACTGGGGAAGAGCTGAAGACTTTTCAGAGTAAAGCCAGCATTTATGATGTGGTTGGATCAAAGCCTTCGGGAAGTCTGACTGCTGATGTAGCTGCGCATGAAATGAGAGTCAGAAGCTGTAAAGATGTCTTACACATTGGAACATGGAACGTACGAAGCATGAACCAAGGGAAGTTGGAAGTGGTCAAGAATGAAATGGAACGTGTACAACTTGATCTGTTGGGTGTCAGCGAACTGAAATGGACTGGCATCGGGCACTTTGCATCAGATGATCACATGGTCTACTATGCTGGAAATGAAAGACAAAGAAGAAATGGTGTTGCATTTATAATAAAGAAGAAACTTGCAAGAACTGTAATGAAATACAATGCAGTCAGCGAACGCTTAATCTCTATTCGTCTACGAGGATTGCCTATCAACACAACTATAATTCAAGTATATGCCCCAACAACAGCTGCAGAAGAGAATGAAATTGAAGAGTTCTATGAACAAGTACAAGCTGAAATTGACAGAACATGCAAACAGGATATCCTGATAGTCATGGGTGACTGGAACGCAAAAGTTGGCAACAAAGAAGAAGGCAAAGTAGTTGGAAAATATGGACTTGGCAACAGAAATGAAGCTGGAGAAAGACTGATAGAATTCTGCAAGACCAATGATCTATTCATCTCAAACACCTTCTTTCAGCAACACAAGCGACGACTGTACACATGGACTTCACCCAATGGATTGTATAAAAATCAAATTGACTACATCTGTGGACGTCAACGATGGAAAAGCTCTGTAACATCAACAAAGACAAAACCTGGAGCTGACTGTGGTACAGATCATCAACTACTAGTATGCAAACTCAAGCTAAAGTTGAAAAAGAGCAAACCACTCATGAATGCACCAAAATATGACCTTGAGAATATACCACTGGAATTTAAAGACTGCCTGCAAAATCGATTTGCTGCCTTAGATACAAATGACAGAGCTCCGGAAGAGTTATGGAATGACATCAAGAAGGTTGTGCTGGAAGAAAGCGAGAAGTCTCTACAAAAGGTGAAAAAGCAAAAACGGCCAAAATGGATGATGGAAGAAACTCTGAAAATTGCCCAGAAACGCAGAGAAGCTAAAGCCAAAGGAGAAAGAAAGACAATCGCAGAACTCAACAGAGATTTCCAACGTGCAGCAAGACAGGACAAGGAAAAGTACTACAATGACACTTGCAAGGAAATAGAAGCAGAAACTATTAGAGGAAGAACAAGATCGGCTTTCCTAAAGCTGCGAGAGTTAAAGAAAAAGTTCCAGCCTCGAATTGGAATGTTACAAGATGCTCAAGGTTCTATGTTGAATGATGCTGAGAAGATCAAGAAAAGGTGGAAGGAATATACAGAGTTTTTATATGATAAAGATCAAGTGGACCAACAGCCGTTTCAACCTATACCTTATGATCAGGAACCATTGGTGATGAAAGAAGAAGTTGAAGCAGCATTGAAAGCCTTATCAAAGAACAAAGCACCAGGCATTGATAGCATTCCCATAGAAGTATTGCAGCAATCTGATGCAGCTGTTACCATACTTACAAGGCTCTGCCAAGAAATATGGAAGACAACATCATGGCCAACTGACTGGAAAAGATCTGTGTTTATACCAATACTAAAGAAAGGTGATCCAACTGACTGTGGAAATTATCGCACAATCGCTCTGATCCCACATGCCAGCAAGATTCTACTGAAGATTATTCAAAAGAGACTACAGCCATACCTAGAACAAGAACTACCTGAAGTGCAAGCAGGGTTCAGGAAAGGGCGAGGAACGAGAGACATCATTGCGGATGTGAGATGGATCCTTGAAAAGACTAAAGAATACCAAAAGGATATCTATTTGTGCTTTATCGACTATAGCAAGGCTTTTGACTGTGTAAACCATGAGAAACTCTGGGCCACATTAAGAAGCATGGGTATACCAGAACACCTGATCGTTCTCTTGCGTAATCTGTACATTGATCAAGAAGCAACAGTTCGAACGGAACAAGGAGAAACAGAATGGTTTAAAATAAGCAAAGGTGTAAGACAAGGCTGCATACTTTCCCCCTACCTGTTTAATTTATATGCAGAACAAATCATCAGAGAAGCAGGACTGTATGAAGACAACAGAGGTGTGAAGATTGGTGGAAGACTCATCAACAACCTTCGCTATGCTGATGATACCACATTACTGGCTGAAAGTGAAGATGATCTGAAACATTTGCTTCTCACAATCAAAGAACATAGTCTCAAAATGGGCCTGCACCTTAATGTAAAGAAGACAAAGATCATGACAACTGGCATAATCAACAGGTTCATCGTTGAAGGAGAAGAAATTGAAATCGTGAACAACTTTAACCTACTTGGATCAACTATCAATAAAGAAGCAACAAGCAGTCAAGAAATCAGACGACGCATTGCTCTTGGCAGAATGGCTATGAAAGACCTAGATAAGATTCTCAAGAGCAGAGATGTCTCTCTCCATACAAAGATTCGACTTGTTCAAGCCATGGTATTTTCAATAACATCATATGGATGTGAAAGCTGGACAGTGAAAAAGACAGACAGGAAGAAAATTGATGCTTTTGAATTATGGTGCTGGCGGCGAATACTGTGTATACCATGGACTGCCCGAAGAACAAACCAGTCGGTACTAGAAGAGATCAAACCTAAGCTTTCTTTAGAAGCTCAGATGACAAGACTTCGACTTTCATACTTCGGACACATCATGCGAAGAGAGAGATCATTAGAGAAAGACATCATGCTTGGCAAGATAGAAGGTCAACGCAAAAGAGGAAGGCCAGCAATGAGATGGATTGCTACAATAACAGCAGCTACGGGTACCAGTCTGTCAACAATGAGCCGCCTGACTGAAGACCGAACACAATTTAGGATAGCTATCCAGAGGGTCGCCATGAGTCGACTCCGACTCGACGGCACTTAACAACAACAAGGGGGTATTGGAATTATAAGAAATCTAGAGCATCTCCATTTTATTTGGGTTGTGGATCATCTTATGTGATTAACAGTTTGGAGTCGACTTCTATCTGGAATTGGGGGTCTCAAGTGCTGTGAGCTATAATGAGCTGAATATCATCAGTGTAGAAATAAGAACTGATGTTTAGATCTTGGATGAATAGAGCCAGTAGGGATATGAAGAGGTAAAAAAGAGTGTGGGGAGGATAGATCTCTGAAGTGCACTGTATGTCTGAGGAAATGAAGTGGATTTCTGGCTATCAACAATGACCTGGACGGTGAGACTTGATAAATAGACAATGTGTCTTATTCATGATTCTTGTAAGCAGTCAAGCAAGAGAATATGATCAATAATGTCAAAGGCTGAGCTTAGGTGTACCAGAAAACAGCAGACTGCCATGGAAGCAACCAAAAACCAGCCTAGAAACGTGGCAGAAGGGGCAAAAAGCAGCCATTATTATTCCTAAAAGGATGAGTGTGCCAATAAACCCGACACTGGCCGTGTTTCGTGTAATACTTCCTCAGGTGTATATGGCTCACTACAAATAAATACATGACCAATTAAAACAAGAAACAATAAATTAAAATTACAAATCATACATAAAACAATTAAAATAAAATACAATCATATCTAAAATACAAGAACAGCCAAAAAGAACATTGTCACATTCTAAAAGGATTAATAATCTAAAAAACGTATAATAACCAAATATAATTTTTTTTAAACGAGAATATAAATATATAAATATAAAGTGCATGTAATCTTAAAACCATATGAGCAATTGTGCATAAATTACATAAATATATTTATGTAATTTATGCACAATTACATAAATTACATAATTACGAGTATTACATAAATATGCAATAAAGATTATTTTTATACCCATGATGAAGTATTACACGAAACACGGCCAATGTCTGGTTTATTGGCACACTCATTCTTTTAGAAATAATAGAGGCTGCTTTTTGCCCCTTCTGCCATGTTTCTAGACTGGTTTAAAGGCTGAGCTTAGGCCAAGCTGAATGGCGAGAACATCACAAAGGTTGTCCAAATGAAATGCTATTTCATTCAGGATCCTTAGGAGGAAGGCCTCAGTACTATGCTGTGGCCTAAAACCCGACTGCTGAGGATGGAATGAGTTGTTTGACTCCCAAAAATGTGAGACTTGTTCAAAAAATGATTTTTCCAGGAGATTAGCTAGAAATGGCAAATTGAAAATTGGATGATAATTGCTCAGAGTACATGGGTCTAAAGACTACTGCTTTAGAAAAGGACAAACCATAGAATGCTTCCAGAAGGGAGGGACCTCCCTATTGGTCATACTATCATTAATTAATGGCAGTATGAGACTAGGCATGAGAGGAGTGAGCAGGGGACAGAGTAGAGGCATGTGAGTGTGGAAAAAGTTAGGAAAGGAGGCGTGAGAGAGGGCAAGAGATGAGCTGCCAGGAAGAGAAGGAGAAGGGAAGGGTAATTACGAAGAGGTAAAAGAAATCGGAATGTCGAAAACCTGGAAAGTGGAAACCTGGCTACCACATTCAGAATTTTCTTTCTGGCATTACTATGAACCTACTTATTTGGGATATTATAGTGAATTTTATTCCAGTATTCCTGTTCCCTTTTATGAGGAAACATAAACAGATGAGCAATCAACAGAGCCCATTAAATTCGGTAGCTTAGTTTTGTTATAAATAAACCTTCAAGAAGTCTAGTTACTAAGGTGCACTAACATTAATGCACATTAATTCACTATTAACGTGCATTATCAGTAACCTGGTACCATGAATTAACATGGGACTGGCACTAAAATAACACATGTTAATGTTTGCGCACCTTGGTAACTAACTCCCTATATCCTATAATACTACTCTATCAGCAAGTAAAAACAAAATATAAGCATACTACAAGCAGGTATGTGTGTGGGGAGCAGGAGTGATTAGAGGAGAGAGAATGGTCTTTTGCTTTATGGTTTTGTGTTTGTGAGGATTATACTTTTGGCAATCTGCAGAGCCCAAGAGGAGATGCAAGCAGTATTGACTTCTCATAACTTCTAGAATTTATACCAACAACCACAAACCTCATCATGTTGCCATAAGGAGCTGCTAACCGGCTATCCAGCGATCCTGATATTCACTGGCACTATCTGGATAGTGTTGTTGAATATTCCCACAGACCCCAGGAAAGTCACCTTGCTAAATCTAGGGCAATCGGTGGGTGGAGGAGGGTCGGTCACAGCAGCTAAATTATGCTGCTAATTGGATTGCTAACCACATAAAGTTAGAACTATGGACTTACCTGTCTCTGTTTGATTTCAGGAAAGACAGAGATGTTTGTGGGCACATCCGCAATTATACCTGCTGTAGGTGCAAATAGGCTCAGGAAAGTGCTTGTTTTAGCCTTAAGACATCCAGAGAGTGTAGAGAAGATGGAGAGTTGAGTGCTAATCTAAGATCACAAAGACCCACACTGGAATTTGAACATTGGTCACCCCACTCCCAACTTTCACCATTATGCTGTTAGATGTGCATGTTATGAGATGCTATTCTGGGGATGTCTATGTAGATGCCTCTATAGATGTCCATAGCATGCACGTTCACGTTTCTGAAATCATGCCCAAAATTGCACATGCCTGCATTTTTTTCAGGTGTTCTGTCTTTGGCGTCCCAGATTGTAGTTGGACATCCCATTGTAAAATGTGGTTTAAAGAGTGCATCCTCATTAACTGTGAGTGAAGTCAACATGTGTTAAGGAATATTTCATTATGGTAACTGTAGGGGACATGCTGGTCACACCCCTCAGAGTGCATTGACTTTACACTTACCACATCTTAATTTGCAAAAATTTACCGCACTTTAGTAAATATGCTCCTTAGTGTAAGAACTATTTTCTGTATCATTTTTTTTATTCATTTATTCAGACTGTGATTTTATTTTGGCAAATAAAATATGCAGAATTTTCAAATGAGCATAAAAATTGTTTTTAGTTATTTATTTATGATATTTTGATTTCTTAAATAACATTACAGTAATATAGAAAGGGGTTTACAATAACCAAATAGCCATATAAACAGACTTAAAATCCCAAATAAAATGCCCACCTTATCCAATAAATCACTCCTAGTAACTACCTCCTTCTAATTAAACACCAGAGTTCCTCAGTGGACTTCCACCAGTCGTAGTCATTCACCTTGTGGGCTAGAGAATAGTAAAGGATACCAATAAACAGAATTTGAAACTTTGGTAGTATGTCAGCAAATCATTCCCTCTGTCAAGGCTTTGCCTAAGAGACAGAATTATCAAACTTATTCCTGAATATGCTTTCTACTTCATCTTGTACAATTGATATAATATTCAGTGACATAAAATAGACCTCTGCATCATTAAAAAGTACTATAATGCCCAGAGCTCCAATGTCATGTGGAAGGTGTCCAGTCCAATTCTTGGTGGACTGGATCTTACACACCTTGGGTCATCTGGGGATGGGGATGGGGAAGATACAGGGATAGCCTCCACAGCACCAGAGGGAAGGGGGTGCAGGAAGAGTCATTGTAATTGTTAAGAGCAAACCCTGGGGACTAGATTCAGAGCCTGAGATTCTGGGTTTCAGATGGAGCCCTGGGGAATGGCTTCTGGCCTCGGATGCTCCTGCAGTGACTAGACTAGTACCTGTGAAAAAAGGCTTATAGTGTAAGAACTCAGCCCTCATTCTGAATGAACCAGAAATAAAAAGGAGAAAGGAGGAGCTATAGGACCAAAAATTGATTTAAAATAGTAATGCTCTGCTTAAGGTTACAAAACTGTTATGGGTGAATATTCAAACACCATGGTCAGCATTTCTTTTAAATGGGCTAAAGTTGGATTTTCATTATGCAATGTCTATTGTTTCCATTGGGTTAAAAGGCCGGTTTCTATACATCACTTGTCTTCATTGTGTGTACTTGGGGGTTTATTAGAAAGATTCTTGCCTATTTCAGTTTGGTTTATCTAGAATTCTCTCAGCTACACATGCTGGTAGGCTTCTTCCCTAGGCGTTTCCTAGTTGACTCTTGAAGAAAGTTGTTCCCTATTTGTTGCCTCAAATTTTGAGTTCAGTAAACTCTAGTTTGACAGATGGTTATATTCATCCTCTTCTTCAGAACCAGACTTGGACACTTTGTTTCTTTCAAACTATTGGCCTATATCCACGCTCAATATTATAACAAAAATTGTTGAAAAAGTGTTTTTTCAACAGTTGGCTGAGTTCTTAGACGTTAATAATATTCTTTATTCCAAACAATCAGAGTTTTGACAGGACTATACCACTGAGACAGCATTATTATCAATGCTAGATGAAATTGATGGCCCTTGGGAGTGTGGTCAGGATGTTTTGCTTATCCAATTGAATTTAAGCACAGCTTTTGATCTAATTGATCATGATATCCTGCTCTGTAGATTGCAGGAAATTGGGGGTGACGGAAATAACACCTAAATGGTTCATGGCATATTTCTCCTCTAGGACTTTCAAAGTTTTGGTAACTAATGTTTCCTTGAAGAGTTATTCACTTACATCTGGGGTCCCTCAGGGATCAGTTTTGGCCCCTTTGCTTTTTAATATTTTTTAGCTCCACTGGAAACCATTATTCAGGACTTTGGGTATAGCCCATTCTTTTTTGTTGGTGATATACAGATTTTGATGACGAACCCAATTTAGGACAGTTCCTTTCATGATTTCTTTGCCTTTTGGATGATTATGATGTGGTTTTCTTCTTACAAGCTGCTTCTGAATGTGTCCAACTCAGAAGCAATGTGGTTGTCTAGGAAAAAGATTCCTGTGACTTTTTACCGGTTGTAGCAGGCATTTTGTTGCCATTTAGAATCTGCATTTGCTCTCATGGAATCTTACTGGACCCTAGTTTGTCTTTTCAGGAACATCTTACTATAATTGTTGAACATTCGACTCTCTAACATTAATTTGTTCTCTCTGACATTGTCTTGATTGTAAATATATTATTACATTAATTCAGGCTCTGATCTTTACAAAATTAGATTACTTTAACTCTTTGGTTGGGGTCCCAGCTTACAGTATAAAAAGATTACAATTAATCCAGAGTACACCTACACTTATTTTGTATAGAGTGAATCGGTTGGCTCATATCTCTACTTTGTTGAAGGAACTTGCCTGGTTGCCAGTTGCCTTTAGATTTAGGTATAAGGTTATTTCATTGTGCATAAGTCTTTCCCCACAATACCTCTTCTTGCTTAACCTCAGCAGTGATTTCCCATTGCCCAGGGTGCATGTTCTGATTGTCTCAATCTCATTTGGTGACTGTTTTGCCTCCTTTGCGTTTGAAGCTTGAGCGGACTTACATGTTGTTTTTCGTTTTCTGGCGCCTACTTTATTGAATGTGTTGCCACTTGCTTTAAATGTTGAGAATTCTTTGAAAAAAATTAAACTGGGCTTAAAGCAATGGCTTATGCATCAAGCATTTGATGATCTGTAGTTCTTTGTTGGTGGAGGGTGGAGTTGGGTGGATGTTTCTGTCCTTGTATATTTTTTCCCCTCTTGTGTTACAGACCTTGGTAGGTTGTTAAAGGTTTATGAGTGTTGAACTATTCACCTCCTTCCTATTGTGCTCGTGTGTATGATTTTTTGTTCAGGATAACAGATATTGTTTGTGAAGCACCTTAATGGCCATTGGACCAAATGGTCATATATTAAGTTTTCTAAATAAACAATTAAATAAATCTATGGCATTTAAATCTTCCACATATATTCAGTACTGCTATGGATAGAAGTTATATTCAGCTGCTATCCATGTTGCTATGCTGTTTAATGTAAGACAATCATTTTGCAATACCTCTATCCACAAAGTTTGGTGAAATACCCATGCTCTGCCCTCACTCTGCCCTGGCACTATCCAGATATTGCCAGGAGGTCTGTAAGACTGAGTGGCACTATCCGTATAGCAGTAGCTGCATTATGGATAAGTCATTTTGAATACCAACTTGTTAGATTTTTTTTATTGCATAACACATTCTTTGTCTTCTAAAGTCCATTATAATCCTAAAAAAAATTAACATAGTTTCATTGTCAGTCATAAATTTTCTGTTGTCCCCCCCCCCCCCGAGGTCACTGCCCCTAAACTGAGCTCAGCTGACAGAAGTAGATTAAATTACTGTGCACGCTGATGCATTCCTGCTTGAGGTAAAGGATATTTGAGTACAACCCAAAGTTCATGACTTAGACTTGCTGACTTTTTAGTGGGCAGGGACCAAAAATATATAAATTCTGATTTTTGAAAAAAAGTGTTGAAAGTGTTATCCATCATATGTATCTTATTTAGGTTATTCCCAAAGGTATAGTAATTCTGAACAAAATATTACACCTTCAAGTGTGTGCACAGAGCAGTCATATAAACATCAGTGGGGTGCTATTACCTTTCAAAGTATCCCTTCCATTCCAAACGTAGAGAGAAACTTCAAATAAGCAAAGAAAGGCGACATCTACTCTGTTCATCTGCTCAGCATTTGCTATGGCATTCTGCCAGAAGCACAAAAGCATAGCCAACGCTTAGGAAAAAAAGGGATTCATAAGGGCAGCAGTTAAGAATGGTGCTCTTAATGTATTAGCAGCTTGATGCAAATCAAATGTAAGTGTATTTCTGGGCCTTTTTACTAAGGTGCAATAAGCGTTCTGAGTAAATATTAACATATGGTAAGCTCAAGAGACCTGCACTAACTGTTGGGAGTGTGCCCGGCATGTTCCCAGCACTTACCACACTGAAACGTACACTAATGCATAGCAGCAGCATTTGCAGTTAACATGGGGACGCTTAACGCCACCCATTGAGATGATAAATGCAGCCATGCTAATTGCAACATTGACAGCATGCGATATGCATCCCCCGTTAACCACAACGTGCCCTCCATGCCCACTCTCCACCCCTAATCTGCCCATTCCCTGCTTCATCGCGCAGTGGGGGGGTCACTGCAGGAATTAGTGCCAGCGCAGTAACAGTTACTCCAGCCCCCTGCTAAAATGTTCATTAATCACTTATCCTTTGGAGCTCTTTCACTAAAGAGGTGCACTTACTGCACAATTAGCAGCAATACCATTGCGCAATGTGTATCCATTGTGCATGTTGGGGGGCATGTCTAGCATGTTCCTGACAGCACACTATCGCGAATGCTAACATGCGGCACACTTGAACTAATTGCCACATTGCCATGAGGCGCAGAGCAATTGCCCTGGTGCTAGTATCAATGTGCTCTCCACACCCACACTCTTCCCATTCTGTACCCCATCACATGATGGCCGATTACCGTGCTCTTTGATGTACGGTTGCCGGCATGCCTCCACTTAAGCATTCCTGGCTGCCAGTTGCCAAGCATTAAAAGGCACGTTAACCAGTTACCAGGCTTAAGTAAAAGAACCCCTTAGTCACAAATATTCACTAAGGCATGGCAGTGTTATTGCCTGTAGGCTCTATTCTTAATCAGTTGTGTGTTGCATAATGATAGAGCCCTGGTTGAGTGTTATTAATATTTTCAAATGTACCCAAATGCCTTGGTGCTTTTTTTAGTCCACATTTTGTATCTTACAGATACAAACTCTACCATATATCTTCACAGACCATTTTAATGAAAGCACTTCTGAATCAGATTGCTTCATTGAACTTTGAAGGTGTTGAACAGCTTGTTTCAAAGATTTTTTTTTTTTTATGATTTACTCCAAGGTCAGTAAATTAATCTGTATGTATTAGTGCCATTTTGTATTATTTGCACTTTCTTCAACTTCATTTACACGAACATATTTCTTAGCTCCATTATGTTGTATGAAAAGATAGGAACTGGATGATCCACATAGGGAGTCCAATCACAAAAAGGTGGCGGCTTGGGAGCAGGTAAGAGCCATGAAGGGAGGAGATAAGGAGCCGAGTAGGGTAAGGACAGGGGACAGAAACAGAAGCAAAGGTAGGCAGGATTCATTAGAGGTGGGGTGGGTTTAGGAAATGGGAGGGGTGGGTAGCAGCTAGGTAGGCACTGGGAGGGCTGTTGGGCAAAGGGACATAAGGGCGGGAAACTGTAGTCATTACGTTTTTCCTTTTACCTGGCATCAGCGATCGCACCCTTCCTTCCCCACGCTCTTCCTGCTGCTCATCACAGCCTAGACGCAGTTGTAGTCAGGCTAGAATGCACAGCAGGAGTGCAAAATAAGAAATACAACATGTTTGTGTTAAGCAGTTTGTGGTCATTGGTCTGATAAACCTAGCTGCTTTGACAGCCGGTGACCGAAACTTGCAGTGGTACTGAATGACTGTATGGTGGGCCCACTCTGACAGAACAAGCCCCAAGAATCACACCGATAGTACAATAGTTCAGATTCTATTTAAAGGTAGGGTGGGCTGCTTTGATAGCAGTTCACCCCCATGTAGTTTGTATAAGATGGCTGGGTGACTTCAATGGTCCGTACCTACAAGGTCTGAATTACATTTGGGCAAAATGGATTGCTATGCTTCTCGTTTAAGGCTTGGGCCCTGCAGGAAATTGTTGTAATGCATTAAATTGCATAAAACAGTTCTGCAAATTTGCAAGGTTGTTTTTCTGTCTAGTCCATGCTGCGGCCATACTTTTACCACACTGTAAATTAAGTGCTTCAATAAAACGTAATTTTAGTGGTTATCAGGGTTGCTTGGTTATTGGGGGGAGTAGAACCTTGGGTCTTACCCAAATGGGTCAGGCTTCAGCCCAGGGGACAAGGTGGGCTCATGGGTAGGTGAGAAACAGTGACCAAATGTTGACTACCCACCTTTGACTGTGAAATAAATTTCCAGGCACAATAAACCTTTTAATTTGTAATTCATGAAACAATCATGTTGTTTAAGTGTTTCATAACCCTTTTTAGAGCTTAGAGAAAGATGCAATAGGTAATAGGAGCAATTTAACCAGCCTATTTTGTCTGAAACAGTCAAGATGTGCCTTCTTATTCATAATATCTTACATTTTAACATTCCTTATTCAAATTAGCTATTGCTCACATGTCTTCTCATCCCCTCCATTCAAACGGTGTTAATCATCTAGTTCTCCTTACAGCTTTCAATCACTTTTTGGATACTACCTCAGACACTGCTTTTTTATATTTTGGACTCATAATTTGAAATTCTCTGCCTCTGCACTTGAGAAGGAAATAGATCATTCTCAATTCAAATTCTTGTTGAAGACTTACTTCTTCACCCTTACCTATGGAGATTCTCCTGATCTAGCTGCAGACTGATATTTTTTAGACTTTCTTTTCTTTTCCTTGTTTTAGGTTTATTGTATTGTTGCTTGTTTCTTTCTTTTAATTATTATTATATAAACTTACATAAATCTATTTGAAGCATTCATCTGTGTCTAAAGATGGTATATCAAAAATGTGAATAAACTAAAACTATATTAGTGGAAAGAATACAAGGGTGAGTAGTCCGGAAATTCCTGAAGATGTTGGTGGTGACTAGACCAGGCAGTGGGGGGAGTGTGGGTAAGAGTGAAAATTATCGAATGATGGCCCAAAAAAGGAAACACTAAGGTGGAGAAATCTGAGAGAGAACAGATAGAAAAAAATATTAAGTCAAGGCAATGGCCATGTTGGTCAGTAAGAATAGTAGAGCAGAGTTGGAGGTCAAGTACAGAGGTTACGGTGTCCTGGCATCTTTTAATAGGAAGGGTATTTGATATTCTTTTAGGAACTAAAGAACAGCAAAAAAAAAAAAAAAAAAAAAGATTTTTCAGGAAAGAATCACTTTTTGCAACATTTCCCCTCACTAGTTTTATGTGTTAGTAAATAACGGGCCATAGACGATTACGACAACCTTCATTGAACAAAGGAGATTTACACAGATTCTTAGCACAACATTAACTTAATAGTTTCAGACATTCTCAGCTGGATCAAGAGGATACTGAGAACCATCCCAGAGGCTGCTCTAAATCTGTCTGGTATCATGTTTGCTTTTTTCTCGTCTTCCACTTTCATTCTTATCTTATAGAAATAGCATACAAAGGCTCAGCTCTCACATTCTTCCATTACACTGCCACTCTTGGATACGTTCCATCTGTGCCCAGCACCTTATGTATGTTTTATCAATGGGAGTTATTTTGTTAACGTCTTTGTCAAAGACAGCTTCCAACTGCTAATTTCCCAAGGAATCTTCATTAACAATCCATGTCATCTCAAATTTCTTCTTCTTTCTTCTTTCTCATTAAAATAATTTAGAGGGTAATTTTCAGAATTAAGCATTTGCATACAAAGTCACTGATAATGTCTACCCACAGATTTTGCAACAATCTCAAAGGGAAAATACTAGAGATGTACATTCATTAGCATGCCTTTGATGATTTAATGTGGACTAAGAGGCTGATGGAATAAACTATGGAGGGTTAGCACACAGTTTAGCATGGGTTCTGCATATAGTTCTCTGAGCTAGCCTAGCCATCCTATGCATAAGAATATAAGAAATACCATACTGGGTCAGACCAAGGTCCATCTAGCCCAGTATCCTGTTTCCAATACTGGCCAATCCAGGTCACAAGTACCTGTCAGGTTCCCAAAAAGGTACATAGGTTCCACAATATTTGTCCTGGGGTAAGTAGTGGATTTCCCTGGTCCTTTTAATAATGGTTTATGGACTTTTCCTCCAGGAACCTGTCCAAACCTTTTTTAAACCCAGCTGCACTAACAGCTTTTACTACATCCTCCGGTAACAAATTCACATTGAGTGAAAAAATATTTTCTTATTAGCAGTCAGAGTGAGTAAAGTGAGTAAAGTGAGTAAATTACAGATTTAAATTAAAACCAGATATTCAATGCTGGGGTCATATCCGGCCAGCAGCATTGAATATCTGGATTGCCTGGATAGTGAATTAGCTATTCAGTTGAGGGCAATATTTAGCCAGTGACCACATAGCTAAAGTGACTAAAGTTAGGCCAGTTTTTTATTGGCCTAACTTTAGCTGGTCAGGGTTAAGTGGCCATTGGCTCAAAATCTCTGCTGACCAGCTAACCCTTGGCACCGCCCATGCTACACCCCTGGAATGACCTGACACTAAGCAGTTAGCGTTGGGGTATTCAACAGCCCTATGAGGGGATGTTTTTCAGAACAAACTGGATATTTTCCATTGAATATTCAGCTTAGTGGGATTAACGCAGCTAGCAGGTCTGCTAAGCGTGTCATTTCCTTTGAATATGCCCCCCCCCCCCAAAGAGTTTAGCACACAGGAAAATTGTGCTCAAAGAATTACATAGACATCTGTGCACTGTTCATTTAACTCCAATTTTAATGAAGACACTAGCTATTAAATCCAGATGCAAAGAAATGCACACAATACTCAAAGGCTTCATGACTGGTTTTCTTAAGATGAGGATTTAGAGTGTGATCTGAGCAAGAGTAAAAAGTTAGTTCATATTGCTGTTATTGTTAGTGAAGGTTTTGTGTCAGTTTCCTTTCTTGGACCAGTATGAATTACTGCAGCTTTGTTCTTGTTTTTGTTTTTTTTATTATTTTATTGAAGGGATAGGTGAACAGATAATAAAATGGCAGAGGGATGCAGAGCTGAGGTGATAATGTTGTTAAATGCAGAGTTAAGAGGGAGGTGCTACAACTGTGAAATGATAGGCAATGTGCTCAATGGCACAGATTTAGATAGTATTGTACCAATACTATTTAATAATAGAATATACTTTTGGAATTTCAGCTATGTACATGTTGTTGTTGTTAAGTGCTGTCGAGTTAGTGTCAACTTACGGCGACCCTCTGGATATTTGTCCTAAACTGAGTTTGGTCTTCAATCAGGCAGCTCAGCATTGAAAGTGGCACCCATAACTGCTGTTATTGTATTGATCCATCTCACTACTGGCCTTCCTCTCTTGCATTGACCTTCTATCCTGCCAAGCATGATGTCTTTCACTAACGACCTCTCTCTTCGTATGATGTGTCCAAAGTATGAAAGTCAAAGTCTTGTCATCTGAGCTTCTAAGGAAAGATTAGGTTTGATCCCCTCTAGTACTGACTGTTTTTTTCTTTGTGCAGTCCATGGTATACACAGTATTCTTTGCCAGCACCATAATTCAAAGGCATCGATTTTCTTCCTATCTTTTTCACTGTCCAACGTTTGCTTGAAAATACCATGACTTGAGCAGGTTGAATCTTTGGAGAGAGACATCTGCTCTTAAGAATCTTTTCTAGGTCCTTCATAATCATTCTGCCAAGATCAATGCATCGTTGGATTTCTTGACCGCTTGTTGTTTCTTTATTGATAGTTGATCCAAGTAGGTTAAAGTTGTCAACTATTTCAATTTCTTCTCCATCAACGATGAACTTACTGATTTTGCCAG
This sequence comes from Ichthyophis bannanicus, assembly GCA_033557465.1. Lineage (NCBI taxonomy): Eukaryota > Metazoa > Chordata > Amphibia > Gymnophiona > Ichthyophiidae > Ichthyophis > Ichthyophis bannanicus. The sequence goes on from CM066035.1 coordinate 27,475,961, forward strand.
TTGTCCAAATCTTTGTCTTCTTTACATTAAGAAGAATGTCTTGAAGGACTAGAAAGGGGGGCTGTTTCTTCTGGAGAGAAATCTGCAACTGTGAGTATATACTTCTGGTAATTTTCTAAAAAGAATTCTTTGTATTAAAGCTACTTAATCTGTGAACCCACTGTTTGTTTGTTTTTGGGGTTTTTTTGGATCAGTTAGGGCCTAGTAGCAGCAATTAAAGTTTGAATTTAAAAACCAAGAGGAGAACTTTCTGGTTATATTTCATACCCAGCAGAGAGCTTGTAGTTTAAATTTAATAGACACTTAGGGCCAAGTAACAGCAAAGTACTGTTAGTTTAAATTTAACACACAGAAGAGAGCTTTCTGGTTAAATTTAGAATCCAGCAGAGAGCTTGTAGTTTAAATTTCATAAGAAGTTGGAGCCTAGCAGCAGCAGCTAAGAGCTATAATTTAAATCAAATCAGAATTTAGCTTACCTCAGCAGCACAAGACAGGATACTGTGTAGCAGCCCTCTTTTAATAGGTGTTATTTCCCTCCCTCCCTCCCCACTCCCACCCTCCCCTGGGATAATCATAGCTTTATAGGTACTTACACATCTTAAAGGACAGGAGGTGCTTTCAGGTGAAGCTCATTACCCAAATCAGTCATACACTAAGGACCTGAGATTAATTTAGCTTCAGGTGAACAAGGTATATTAAACGTATTAGGTACAGTTTTATTGTTATAAATACCCATAGCAACCCCTAGTAAGTAAGAACTTAAATATCTAGACACAAACTTAAAACTACGATGCAGACAGCAGTCCAGCAGCGGGATGGGGGCTTTCCAGTCTTTTGCATTGAGTGTCACATGTATGATTTTCTCCCAGTTGGTGAGAGGTCTTACGTGTGCACTAGGTGCAAGGAGCTCTTTGCTTTCAGGGAACAAGTCCGTTCTCTAGAGGCTAAAGTAGCAGACTTGGAAAACATAAGACAGACAGAGAGGTACATAGACGAGACCTACAGGGATATAGTCCTGAAATCCCACCTCCAGTCTGGCAGCACCCCTGTTGCCATGGAGGAGAGAGGTCACGTGACAGGAGAGCATCACACTGGTGCGGCAGGAAGTGATCCTGTAACTAGGACCTGTCCTCCAGGTGATGTAAAACCCTCTCGCACCGAGGAAGTTTCTCCAGGGCCATGTGCCCATGAGGGAAGGGTTAGGACAGCCGTTATAGTTGGTGATTCGATCATTAGGCATGTAGATAGCTGGGTGGCTGGTGGACGTGAGGATCGCCTGGTAACATGCCTGCCTGGTGCGAAGGTAGCGGACCTCACGCGCCACCTAGATAAGGTCTTAGATAGTGCTGGGGAGGAGTCTGCTGTCTTGGTACATGTCGGTACCAATGACATAGGAAAATGTGGTAGGGAGGTTCTGGAGGCAAAATTTAGGCTTTTAGGTAGGAAGTTGAAATCCAGAACTTCCAGGGTAGCATTCTCCGAAATGCTTCCTGTTCCGCGCGCAGGACCAAAAAGGCAGGCAGAGCTCCGGAGTCTCAATGCGTGGATGAGACAATGGTGCAGAGATGAGGGTTTTGCATTTGTTAGGAACTGGGGAACATTCTGGGGAAAGGAGGGGCTCTTCCGAAGGGATGGGCTTCACCTTAACTGGGATGGAACCAGGCTGCTGGCATTAACCTTTAAAAAGGAGATAGAGCAGCTTTTAAACTAGATATTAGGGGAAAGTCGACAGTCGCCCAAGAGCAGATGGTTCGGAAGAATGTATCCTTGAAGGATACTACCAAAAGCAGAGAGATTCCACAAAGAGTAAAGTAGCCCAAAATGCCCTCAAGTATGGAGCAGACAGAGCTTAAAGATCCCAATTTACCCATGTCTAACAATAGCCAAATTAACATGAACAAAATACATTCTCTAAAATGCTTGTATGCAAATGCTAGAAGTCTAAACAATAAGATGGGAGAGTTAGAATATATAGCACTAAATGAAATGTTAGATATGATTGGAATATCAGAGACATGGTGGAAGGAGGACAACCAGTGGGACACTGTGATACCTGGGTACAAACTATATCGTAATGATAGAGCTGATCAAATTGGTGGAGGGGTTGCGCTCTATGTTAGAGAGGGCATTGACTCAGAAAGGATTAAAGTTTTGCAGGAAACAAAATCTGCTGTAGAATCTGTATGGATTGAAATTCCATATAAAAGGGAGAAGGCAATGGCAGTGGGGGTGTAACTATCGAGCGCCTGGCCAGAATGACCAAATGGATGATGAAATGCTCAAAGAAATTAAGGAAGCTAACAAACGTTACAGTGCAGTAATAATAATGGGTGATTTCAATTACCCTGGTATCGACTGGGTCAGTGTCACGTCAGGACATGCTAGGGAGACAAAGTTCCTAGATGAAATAAATGACTGCTTCTTGGAGCAGCTGGTTCATGAACCGACCAGAGGGGAAGCCATACTAGACCTAGTCCTTAGTGGAACACCAGATCTAGTGCAAGAGATAAGGGTGTTGGGGCCACTTGGAAATAGTGATCATAGCATGATCGCCTTTGATTTAATTAGTGGAGGAGGGATAGTAAGGAAATCCACAGTACTACCTTTTAACTTTCGAAAGGGAGACTATGATAAAATGAGGAAAACAGTTAAGAAAAAACTAAAAGGAGCAGTTGCAAAGGTTAAAGACGTACATCAAGCTTGGGTGTTGTTGAAAAATACTATCTTGGAAGCCCAGACCAGCTGTATTCCACGCTTTAAGAAAAGTGGAAGGAAGTCCAAAAAACTGCCAGCATGGTTTAAAGGTGAGGTCAGAGAGGCTGTTGTTGCCAAAAAAGCAACTTTCAGGAAATGGAAAAAAGAGCCAAACGACGAAACCTGGAAACAGCACAAGCACTGGCAAGTCAAATGCAAGGCATTGATAAAGCAGGCAAAGAGAGAATTTGAGAAGAAGCTTGCTGCGGAAGCAAAAACGCGAAATAAAGACCTTTTCAAGTACATTCGTAGCAAAAAACCTGTGAGAGAGTCAGTTGGTCCATTAGATGATAAAGGGGTTAAAGGAGCACTAAGAGGCGACAAGGCGATAGCGGAGAGACTGAATGAATTCTTTGCTTCGGTCTTTACTGAGGAAGATGTAGGAATGTTACCCATGACGGAAGTGGTATTTAAAGGTGTGGAAGAATTGAAGGAAATATCGATACATCTGGAAGATGTCTTACAACTATTAGATAAACTGAAGAGTAGCAAATCACCTGGGCCGGATGGTATACATCCAAGGGTGTTGAAAGAACTGAAATATGAGATTGCAGACCTGCTATCAGTAATCTGTGAACTATCATTAAAATCATCTCTAATACCTGAAGATTGGAGGATCGCCAATGTAACACCAATTTTTAAAAAGGGTTCCAGGGGTGATCCAGGAAACTACAGACCGGTGAGTCTGACGTCAGTACCGGGAAAAATGGTAGAAACCATCATAAAGAATAAAATTACTCAGCATGTAGATAGTCACAACCTAATGGGAGACAGCCAACATGGCTTTAGACAAGGAAGATCTTGTCTTACTAATCTGTTATGTTTTTTTGAAGGAGTGAATAAACAGGTGGACAAAGGTGAGTCGGTTGATATTGTGTATCTGGACTTTCAGAAAGCCTTTGACAAGGTCCCTCATCAGAGACTTTTGGCAAAACTAAAGAGTCATGGGATAGGAGGCAGTGTACTATTGTGGATCAGGAACTGGTTAAAAGATAGAAAGCAGAGGGTAGGGCTAAATGGCCAATTTTCCCAATGGAGAAAGGTGAATAGTGGTGTACCCCAGGGATCTGTGCTGGGTCCGCTGCTTTTTGACATATTCATAAATGACCTGGAAAGTGGAATAACGAGTGAGGTTATCAAATTTGCAGATGACACAAAACTATTTAAAGTTGTCAAAACCGAAGAGGATTGTGAAAAATTGCAAGAGGATCTTGATAAATTGGAAGACTGGGCATCAAAATGGCAGATGAAATTTAATGTGGACAAGTGCAAGGTTATGCACCTAGGGAAGAACAACCCAAACTATGGTTACACGATGCAAGGTTCCACATTAGGAACCACCACCCAGGAAAAAGATTTAGGCGTAATTGTGGATACCATGTTAAAACCCTCGGCCCAGTGTGCAGCGGCGGCCAAGAGAGCAAATAGAATGCTAGGTATGATAAGGAAAGGAATGGAAAATAAAACAAAAGATATTATAATGCCTCTATATCGTTCCATGGTGAGACCGCACCTTGAATATTGTGTGCAATTCTGGTCGCCGTATCTTAAAAAGGATATAGCGATTTTAGAAAAGGTTCAGAGAAGAGCCACCAAAATGGTAAAGGGGATGGAAGGATACTCCTATGAAGAAAGGCTAAAAAGGTTAGGGCTCTTTAAACTGGAAAAGAGACGGCTGAGGGGAGATATGATAGAAGTCTATAAATTAATGAATGGAATGGAATGGGTAAACGTAGATCGATTGTTTACGTTATCAGAATATAGAAAGACTAGGGGACATGCAATGAAGCTACAGGGTAAACTATTTAAGACCAATAAAAGAAAATATTTTTTCACTCAACGTGTAATCAAACTCTGGAATTTGTTACCGGAGGACGTAGTAAAGGCTGTTAGTGTAGTTGGGTTTAAAAAAGGTTTGGACAAGTTCCTGGAGGAAAGGTCCATAAACCATTATTAAGAAGTGACCGAAGATATCAATGCTTGACCCAGTACAAGCATTGTGGAACTTGTGTCTCTTGGGGAAACTGCTAGGTACATATGACCTAGTTTGGCCACTATTGGAAACAGAATACTGGGCTTGATGGACCTAGGTCTGACCCAGTATGGCATATCTTATGTTATGTCTTATGTTATGTTATAGAGAGGAATTCTAAAAGAGCTGTCCAAGTGCAATCTGAGACATCTAAGCCAAAACATCAGAAAAAAATGTAGGCATGTCCAGGTGCGGATGTGATTTCCAATCCCGGATATGCCCAATATGGATGTCTGTGGGGGCATCTATATAGACATCCCCAGAATGGCATTACAGAATAGGATAGTCTAATGGTTAGCATAGTTGGTTAGGAACAGAGCAGCCAGGATTCCAGTTCCTCTGCTGCTGTCATCGGCATTATGCTGAGTATTGGGGATGCTTGAATACATTCTTCACTGGATATTTTGCAGCTAAAACAAGCACTTTTCAGATGCTTGTTCATTTCTGTTCATGACTCAGAGCAGGTCTAAATTTAAATGTGATGCCAGGCATCCATGAAGATTTCCCTATGCCAATTTTCCGATGTACAAAGCATGAATAGAGCTTCTAAAATGACCCCCATGGATGGTAGTTTTATAATCAGGAGCCTAGTTTTAGGCACCCAGCTTGCAGTTATCGTAAGGCTACTTTATAAAGAATAGCAGGTGCCTACTTTTCTTTCTAAAATAGGGAAGTGGCCTAAAAAGCACGATAAATCTATGTGAGTATTTATGTAAGCCCTATGGCAGGTGTAAATACCTGCACCTAGATTTTTGAAGAATGCACATAAATGATAGCATTTTTAATCTTGTGCATATAAATATGGGCTCTGCCCAAGCTCTGCTCCTGTACAGTACCATCAGCTTGAAGTGTGTACTTATAAAATAGCAACAGCCCGAAATACATGCATAAGAGTCTATCCACGTGTGTAAACCATTGAGCATACGAGATTTACGTGTGTTAATAGCACGCAACTTTACATGGCTCCTTATTTATTTATTTTATTTATTTAACAGTTTTTCATATACCGCCTTTGATCCAAGTTGGTATACATTGAACAAAAGCACAATCTCAAGAGATTTGTTTTACATATACATACAGCCAGTCTGCAACATCATCAAATCCTTCAAGGTCGACTGTCTAATATACGCAGACGACATTCTTCTCTACATGCCTTTTTCCACAATCAACATGGATCTCTCACCGATGACCAAATGCTTTGATGCAGTGTCTGAATGGCTTCAATCCCAAAACCTCCGCATTCAGCACAGGAGGTTCTCTTCATCACTAGAGACCCATTGTTCACCCCCCCCCCCCTTCCCAGATAAAAGTGAAAGAAGCTGATCTCCAAACAAAGCCTTCAATCCGTTACCTAGGGGTCACCTTGGACCAGCATCTGGATATGAAATTACATATATCCAATGTAGTCAGAGCGATTTATCTCAAAATCCGGACACTCCGCCACCTTCGCTCCTTGCTTGATCCTGAAGACTTCCGGACTGTATTCCAAGCGCTAACCCTACCGCACCTTGACTACGCTAATGCCGTTTTTCAAGGCCTCCCACACTCCACTTTAAACCCTTTGCAACTTGCCATGAACACTGCTGCCAGAGTCCTCTATGGAGCATCAAGAAGGGACCATGTAACACCTATTCTAAAACAGCTCCACTGGCTCCCCATACACGGGAGACTGTTGTTCAAAACATTATTACTCACTTTCAAGGCTATCAAAGGCATCACCTCCTCCTCTCTAATGAACCTCATTCAAACCGTTCCACCCAATAGATCCAGGAGAACTATATCTACAAACTCGCTAATAATCCCTAAGGCAGCAACTAAATGCTCACTAGCGACATCTAAAAGGGCGTTCAGTTTCTATGCCCCTAAGTGCTGGAACACTTTACCACCCGAAATTTGGGCTATCCCTGATCTAACCTCATTCAGAAAGGCAATCAAATCCCATTTATTCCCCCACTACTACCAGAACATCCAATCACCTTCCTGACCTCCAACCCCATTGAACACCCAACCTGATCTAAGAATAATACTGTCGTATATACATGTAAATACTTTGTAAATTTGTTTCAGTTCAAAATTTTCCCCATGTATTATCCAAGTTCTTTTTCCTGTTCAATGTAAAACCAAACAGCTTGTTGTTCTGGTCTTTTGTTGTACTGTAAACCACGCTGATCCCAAATAGTGCGGTATATAAGAGCTTGTAATAATAATAATAATAATAATAATAACAAGGGGTAAATAACTTGGAATTAAATATGAGGGTTATAACTGAGTCAACGGTGATTGGGTGGTTATGGTATATACATTTAGGTAATGCCATTAGGCCCAAAGTGTTCTATAAAAAAGTGTGTTTTTAATAGTTTCTTCGTATCTTTAGTAGATTGAACAGATCTGATGGCTTCGGTTAGGGAGTTCCAAATCATTGGGTCATATAGCGAGAAGGCTCTGTTGCTTGTCTGCTGCGTTCATTTGGTCTTGAAAGGAGGGATGGCCAGAAGATTCTGAGTTGCTGATCTTCTGGGTCTTGTTGTGGATTCTGTCAAGATTTGATCCTCAAGACAGGGAGCTGAGAAATTGTGAAGGATTTTATAGACGGTGGTTATGGTTTTGTGTTTAATCCATTGGGCAATTGGGAGCCAGTGCAGACTTCTAAGCATTGGAGTTATGTGTTGACGACTTGATAAGCTTGTTAGGATTCTAGCGGTAGTGTTTTGCACTAACTGGAGTTGATATAATGCCTGTTTTGACAGCCCTTGATAGAGAATGCTGCCATAGTCAAGATGGGGTGTAATGATGGCCTGAAAAACAGATCTGAAATTGTTGTCTTGTAGAAGAGGGCATAGAGGAGCCTAAGTTTCCAGTATGCTGTATTTGCTGCATTCTTGATGTGCGAAAGCATGCTGAAGTTGCTGTCAATGGTTATACCAAGGTACTTGACTTCCCTTTTTATGTTAATTTCAGCGTTATGTAGTTGAGCTTAACTGGAGGATTGAAAGCTTGGTCTCTGAAGATTAGTAATGCTTCAGTTTTATTTTTATTCACTGCAAGATTTAGTTCATCAAGAAGGTTAGTGACAGCAGTGAAGACTTCTGATATGATTGTGAAGTCTGGATTGAGTGTATTGAATGGCATATAGAACATGATGTCGTCTGCATAGAGGTGAAAGTGCATGTTCCATTTTCTTAGTAGATTACATATGGACTGCATGTAGATGTTAAATAGCAAGCCAAACAGGGCCGAGCCTTGTGGAATGCCTTGTCTTAGGTTAAATGGTTTGGAGTTGGTGGATCCTCCTTTATTTGCATTATATACATGCATACAAAGCTCCTCTGTTACAATCTTTGTGTTAAATACTGATTTTGCTGCTAACATGCACTCATGTGTACATGTTTGCTTGGTGACTGGTATGCTATCCCGTGCCCACACACTTTTTTGCATGCACATTATTTACATATGGTTTGTTTACGGCATTAGACATATTCTTCTATACATATTTTAAGAAATTGTGCTCTGTGCTTCAGCACACAAGTCTAAAGCATGGCTTATTATATTGGCCCCTAAATCAATTTAATGTGAATTAACCTATGAATTAACATGCATTAAGCTGATTAGCACGTGCTAAAAAGGTCAAATGAGTAGCAAAACATTTTTATAACAATAAACGTGAAAAAAAATGAAAAACAAAATGGAAAAAAATGAACTTTTGCCCTCTACACGCCTCTCCTCAGCTTAATTTTATTATTTCCAACCCAACGGATGTTTGAAAAAATTATACATCAGGGCTCAGGACATCTCTGTCTGTCAGACTGGGGGTAAAATAACGCTCCTAAAATTAAAAGGAATGGAATGAAACTTGTTATGTAGGAAAAAAATGTGAAAAACACAGAGTTCAAAAATGGGCAAAATTGGACCAAGGGTTCCAGAGAAATAACCCCCCCCCCCCCAAAATGGCCCAATGCATTATTGTGGGGAATGTTTACTAAGCCGGGCTAACGGTTAAGATGTGCTATTTGTAACTAGGTCCCATGTTATTCTACATCATAGAAACCTACATACAGTGAAGATGTCATGTCTCATTCATTGGAAAATTAGTAAACACTACAACATCACTGTATCAGAAAAGCACTGAGATCACGATCCTCAGAGAATTACAGATAATGAAGAGGTTATGATCATCTAGGGCTCTGGTACCCCCAGGCCGTCAGGTTTTCAGAATATCCACAATGAATATGCATGATATAGATCTGCATGCACTGCTTCCATTGTATGTAGATTTATCTCATTCATATTCATTGTGGATATCCTGAAAACCAGACTAGCCTGGGAGTACCAGAGGACTGGGTTGGGAACCACTGATCTGGGCATTCCCTGTCCCACCAATAAAAAGGTGGATGCAAGGAAACTGGACATGGTAAAAGAGGAAAACAGTAGAACCGCATTGGTAAAAGAGGTGTTGATTCCAAGCGATTATTTTGTCAATTGTGTGGCAAGAGAGATGATCCTCAAGTACCAAGAAATACAACTAGAGTCTAAGAAAAAGTGGCAGAAAGATACAGAAATATTTCCTACTGAATTGGGAGCAACAGATCTGATAAAGAGGAATTTCCAGTCATACCTTGACACTTGCCTATGCATGTTATATCTTATAAACTCCAGATGGAAGTTCTCTTTGACATAATGTAAAATATCTCCTGCAAACTGGCCACTACCAAACTACCCGCTGCAACTGTCCCACAATTCCCTAAATTGTTCCACTCACAAAAACTACCCCATCAGCTGAAAAATGTCCTACAGCAAAAATAAGCCCTCTAGCAAGCTGCCCCACCACCATGCAAACAACCCCACCTCTAAAATCTACACCCTACAACTGACCCACCACCGAAAAATATTTCCCACACTTAAAAAACCCTAGACAAATGCCCCTCTGCCCCACAAAATGTTCCACCCACAAAAACTATCCCCCCCAAATGGCCCACCAAAAATAAATCACACACACCCAATTTTCCCCACACAACACATGCACAAAGAACATAGAAACATAAAAACATTAAAGCAGAAAAAGACCCTATGGCCTATCTAGTCTGCCCTTCCATATCAACTACTATAGTCCCTTTTTTCCTTTAGAGATCCTCTGTGTTTGGCCATGTTTTCTTGAATTCAGATACTGTCCTCTTCTCTACTACCTCCACTGAGAGACTATTCCACACATCTACCACTCTTTCCATAAAGACGTATTTCTGCATATTACTCCTGTCTATCTCGTTTCATCTCATCCTATGCCCCCTTGTAGCAGAGCTTACTTTCAATCATAAGATTCTCTCCATTTATGCCAAGGAGGTATTTAACTGTCTCTATCATATCTCCTCTATCATGCCTTTCCTCTAATGAAGACATATTATGATCTTTAAGTCTTTCCCCATATGATTTATAATGAAGACCACTGACCATTTTGGTAGCCACCATCTGCACCGACTCTATGCTGTTTATATCCTTTTGAAGCTGTGGTCTCCAGAATTTCACACAATATTCCAAATGAGATCGCACCAGAGACTTATACAGAGTCATTATCACCTCCTTTTTTCTGCTGGCCATTCCTCTCCTCATGTACCCAAGTATCCTTCTGGGTTTTGCTATCATCTTTTCTACCTGTTCAGCCACTTTAAAATCATCAGAAACAATGACGCTGAGGTCCCGCTCTTATTTCATGGACAGAAGTACTTCGCCCCCTATACTGTACTGCTCCCTTGAATTTTTGCAGTCCAAATGCATCACCCTCCATTTTTTAGCATTAAATCTCAGCTGCCAAATACTTGACCATTCTTCAAGCTTAGCTAGATCCCTCCCCATGTTATTTACTCCTTCCTGTGTGTCTACTCAATTGCAGATTTTGTATCATCTGCAAAGAGGCAAACCTTACCCAACAGTCTTTCCGCAATATCACTAACAAAGATGCTAAAAAGAAAAGGACCAAGGACAGATCCCTGGGGCACACCACTGTAACATCCTTCTCCTCAGAGTGAACTCCATTTACCTATACACTTGTTGTTCCCACTCAACCATGCCTGAGTTTTACTAGGGCACTTCTTTGCTTTCACTTATTGCATTCAGCATTTGCCCTGCCCCTCCCCGTTAGAGCTTTTATTTGGAAGCTTTCCTCTGTGAGCACATAGGCTGCTGAAAATTTGCTGGTGGTCCCTCATTTCATACTTCAACTTGCTTTGTATGCTCTGTTCAGGTATTTTCCTGTGCCTTTTCAGAATCTAGCTTGTCATTTATTGTTCTGTATATATTTCTGTTTTGTCAGTGTGTGTCCTTTCTTCTCTCTATCCTTTACCCAGCTCCTGCCCTATGCAGTGGCGTCTCTTCTCAGCACTTTATTGCCTCTGTCCTTTGACTAGTTCTATCTGATTGCACATTTAGGAGTGCTTTTTTCTCTCATTCTCCCTATTCCTCTACAAGGCCTCTCTTTAAAATGTTCTGTTTTGTCAGTGTGTGTTCTATCTTTTCTCTGTCCTTTCCCCAGCACCCGCCCTCTGCAGTGCTGTCTCTCTTCTTGACACTTTATTGCCTCCAGTCTCTGACTAGTGCTATCTGACTGCTTTGTTACCCTCCTTCTCCCTATTCCTCTACAAGGCCTCTCTTGTACTTAAAGTCTTAAGGGCTCAGTATTTGAAAGCCATTTACACGGTTTACAGCCCTGTAAACTGTGTAAATGCTGCTCAGCAGGATATTCTGTGACACTAACATGGTTAGTGCCACTGAATATCCCCAATCTTCTCCCCTACACACCCCGATGCTAACTGCTTAGCATCAGGGCATGTTGTGGGCGTTCCGGGGCGTGTCATGGGTGGTGACAAAGGCTAACTGGTAGTGGCAAAATTGTACTGCTACCTGTTTAGCTTTTACGGATAAAAAGTAGGCACTGCAAAAACTGGCCTCTCTTTACCCGTAGCAGTGAAATATTATATTGCTACTACCTGGTTAGCCTCTGTGGCTTCCGGGCATGTGCGATGACCCTGGATATTCAATGCCAGGGCCGCCTATGATCCCAGCATTGAATTTCCGGGGTTAGAGGATGGCGGTGAAGGTTAGGCACTGTATTCGCGCCTAGTCATCCTAACTCAATGTTGGACCCTACGTTTTTTACCATGCCTGAGTTTTACTAGCATAATTCCTGTTGAATCTGCCTGCTCTCACTTACTTGCATGCAGACCTCCCCCTGTGGGGCTTTGTACAGAAGCTTTGCTCTGTGAGCACATGAGCTACTTATCTATTTGTTTGTTGTTCCTGCTTTGTATTTCTTTCTTTATTTAACAGTATTTAGAGACCGCCTCATCCTTAAATCGATGCAGTTTACATTAAACTCAACATATTATAGTATAACAGCATCATTAGTTTACATGAAAACAGTGTAAAAGTATAACATTCTGAACGACTAAGTAATGGGTACTTTACTGTCGGGTAATTTAACTTGTGCTAGAATTAGGGTTAGGGATATCATTATGTGGTCGGATATTGTACAAGTAACTGTTGGTACAAATGTGACATTTCCAAAGTGTTCCTAAAAAAGAAGAGTTTTTAACTTTTTCCTAAAGGGTTTTTTTCTGAACCACGAATAGCGGGGATTGGCGTCCCAACGGCTGCAGGCCCCCAAATAACTTCCCTGCCAATTGTGCGGGGAAGTTAGTCAGGGGTGTGGAAGAGGTGGCCCGGGGGCACAGAGTGGGTGGGCAATGGGCAGTCACAGGCTCTAAACGTACAGGGCCAATTCTAATGTCGGCCCTGTATGTATAGGGCCGGCAAATTGGCCAGGGAGGTTATTTCACCCCTGGGGTGGAATAACCTCCTTGCACATTTTTTTTTTCGATCCGGGGTGTGGAAGGGGCTGGTGGGGACAAAGATAATCCCCCACAGTCCGACCCTGGCCTTAGGAGGCCGGCAACAGGACACCATGGCGCTGCGGCTCCATTTAAAAGTCCTGGCTGAGTTAGCCGGGCTAGCGCTGTACATGCAGGCCGGAACTGAATCCTATTGCCGGCCTGCACATGCAACGCTGTTCACGATTCTGATCCCGTGGGGCTGAACATGCCCCACGGGATCAGAATCGCGATATCATTTGTACATCTGGGTCAGCCCAGACATACAAAGGAGATCTACGTCGTGAATAGAATCGGGCCCAAAGTCTTTTGTGTCCTGCATGGATTTTACATCCTCATGCAATGTGTTCCATATCGAAGGTGCTGCGAGCGAGAGCGCTCTCTTGGTTGTGGAGTCCTTGGACTCCGTATAGGTGTTGGGAGTTAGTATTCTGTTCCTTCTGATGTTCCTTTTCGGTTGGTTGTTGAGGTCTTTAGTGATGAGTTCATATAGCACATCCGCAGAGTTGTTTATTATTTTAAATATGTTTAGTTTTACTTTTAGTTTTAAAACACAGAAGAGAGCTTTCTGGTTAAATTTAGAACCCAGCAGAGAGCTTGTAGTTTAAATTTCATAAGAAGATAGAGCCTAGCAGCAGCTAAGAGCTATAATTTAAATCAAATCAGAATTTAGCCTAGCACAAAAGGCAAAACAGGGTCTGTACTCTTTGAGCAACAAATAAAGTCTTCTATAGACCTTTACAAAGAGGCCTTCAACCTAGGGGGCAAGAGACCTGTGAAACCTTTTCAATAGGTGTTAACACCAGGTGGCAGATCAAAAGGCCATTTTGAAAGACTCTTCCTATCCAAGCAAGGACTGTTAATTACCCAGGAAGTTGGTCACAGCATTACCTCAGCAGCAGAGGCATAAATAGCTCAACCAGAGCTCTGTGATCCTCTGTCTTGAAGGACTAGAAAGGGGGACTATTACTTCTGGAGAGAAATCTGCAACTGTGAGTATATACTTCTGGTAATTTTCTAAAAAGAATTCTTTGTATTAAAGCTACTTAATCTGTGAACCCACTGTTTTTTGTTGGATCAGTTAGGGCCTAGTAGCAGCAATTAAAGTTTGAATTTAAAACACAGAGGAGAACTTTCTGGTTACATTTCATACCCAGCAGAGAGCTTGTAGTTTAAATGTAATAGTCACTCAGGGCCAAGTAACAGCAAAGTACTTTTAGTTTAAATTTAACACACAGAAGAGAGCTTTCTGGTTACATTTGGAACCCAGCAGAGAGCTTGTAGTGTACATTTAATAGTCACTCAGGGCCTAGCATCAGAAAAGTACTTTTAGTTTTAAAACACAGAAGAGAGCTTTCTGGTTAAATTTAGAACCCAGCAGAGAGCTTGTAGTTTAAATTTCATAAGAAGTTAGAGCCTAGCAGCAGCTAAGAGCTATAATTTAAATCAAATCAGAATTTAGCTTACCTCAGCAGCACAAGACAGGGTACTGTGTAGCAGCCCTCTTTTAATAAGGACATGCTAGGGAGATAAAGTTCCTAGATGAAATAAATGACTGCTTCTTGGAGCAGCTGGTTCATGAACCAACCAGAGGGGAAGCCATATTAGACCTAGTCCTTAGTGGAACACCAGATCTAGTGCAAGAGATAAGGGTGTTGGGGCCACTTGGCAATAGTGATCATAGCATGATCGCCTTTGATTTAATTAGTGGAGGAAGGATAGTAAGGAAATCCACAGTACTACCTTTTAACTTTCGAAAGGGAGACTATGATAAAATGAGGAAAACAGTTAAGAAAAAACTAAAAGGAGCAGTTGCAAAGGTTAAAGACGTACATCAAGCTTGGGTGTTGTTGAAAAATACTATCTTGGAAGCCCAGACCACCTGTATGCCACGCTTTAAGAAAAGTGGAAGGAAGTCCACAAAACTGCCAGCATGGTTTAAAGGTGAGGTCAGAGAGGCTGTTGTTGCAAAAAAAGCATCTTTCAGGAAATGGAAAAAAGAGCCAAATGACGAAACCTGGAAACAGCACAAGTACTGGCAAGTCAAATGCAAGGCATTGATAAGGCAGGCAAAGAGAGAATTTGAGAAGAAGCTTGCTGCGGAAGCAAAAACGCGAAATAAAGACCTTTTCAAGTACATTCGTAGCAAAAAACCTGTGAGAGAGTCAGTTGGTCCATTAGATGATAAAGGGGTTAAAGGAGCACTAAGAGGCGACAAGGCGATAGCGGAGAGACTGAATGAATTCTTTGCTTCGGTCTTTACTGAGGAAGATGTAGGGATGTTACCCATGACTGAAGTGGTATTTAAAGGTGCGGAAGAATTGAAGGAAATATCAATACATCGGGAAGATGTCTTACAACTATTAGATAAACTGAAGAGTAGCAAATCACCTGGGCTGGATGGTATACATCCAAGGGTGTTGAAAAAACTGAAATATGAGATTTCAGACCTGCTATCAGTAATCTGTGAACTATCATTAAAATCATCTCTAATACCTGAAGATTGGAGGATCGCCAATGTAACACCAATTTTTAAAAAGGGTTCCAGGGGTGATCCGGGAAACTACAGACCGGTGAGCCTGACGTCAGTACCGGGAAAAATGGGAGAAACCATCATAAATAATAAAATTACTCAGCATGTAGATAGTCACAACCTAATGGGAGACAGCCAACATGGCTTTAGACAAGGAAGATCTTGTCTTACTAATCTGTTATGTTTTTTTGAAGGAGTGAATAAACAGGTGGACAAAGGTGAGTCGGTTGATATAGTGTATCTGGACTTTCAGAAAGCCTTTGAGAAGGTCCCTCATCAGAAACATTTGGCAAAACTAAAGAGTCATGGGATAGAAGGCAGTGTACTATTGTGGATCAGGAACTGGTTAAAAGATAGAAAGCAGAGGGTAGGGCTAAATGGCCAATTTTCCCAATGGAGAAAGGTGAATAGTGGTGTACCCCAGGGATCTGTGCTGGGTCCGCTGCTTTTTGACATATTCATAAATGACCTGGAAAGTGGAATAACGAGTGAGGTTATCAAATTTGCAGATGACACAAAACTATTTAAAGTTGTTAAAACCCAAGAGGATTGTGAAAAATTGCAAGAGGATCTTGATAAATTGGAAGACTGGGCATCAAAATGGCAGATGAAATTTAATGTGGACAAGTGCAAGGTTATGCACCTAGGGAAGAACAACCCTAACTATGGTTACACAATGCAAGGTTCCACATTAGGAACCACCACCCAGGAAAAAGATTTAGGCGTCATTGTGGATAGCATGTTAAAACCCTCGGCCCAGTGTGCAGCAGCGGCCAAGAGAGCAAATAGAATGATAGGTATGATAAGGAAAGGAATGGAAAATAAAACAAAAGATATTATAATGCCTCTATATCTTTCAATGGTGAGACCGCACCTTGAATATTGTGTGCAATTCTGGTCGCCGTATCTTAAAAAGGCTATAGCGATTTTAGAAAAGGTTCAGAGAAGAGCCACCAAAATGGTAAAGGGGATGGAAGGATACTCCTATGAAGAAAGGCTAAAAAGGTTAGGGCTCTTTAACCTGGAAAAGAGACGGCTGAGGGGAGATATGATAGAAGTCTATAAATTAATGAACGGAGTGGAACGGGTAAACGTAGATCGATTGTTTACGTTATCAGAATATAGAAAGACTAGGGGACATGCAATGAAACTACAGGGTAAACTATTTAAGACTAATAAAAGAAAATATTTTTTCACTCAACGTGTAATCAGACTCTGGAATTTGTTACCGGAGGATGTAGTAAAGGCTGTTAGTGTAGATGGGTTTAAAAAAGGTTTTGACAAGTTCCTGGAGGAAAGGTCCATAAACCATTATTAAGAAGTGACCGAAGATATCAATGCTTGACCCAGTAGAAGCATTGTGGAACTTGTGTCTCTTGGGGAAACTGCTAGGTACATATGACCTAGATTAGCCACTGTTGGAAACAGAATACTGGGCTTGATGGACCTTGGTCTGACCCAGTATGGCATATCTTATGTTCTTATGTTCTTATGTTGGCTATTGTCTTGAGCTAATGTAATTGCTTCAAGATTAGTGTGATGTGGTTGTACCTTACTGCACCAGCGATAATACAAGCAACAGTGTTCTGTGCCATTTGAAGCGGGTGGATTGTGTGTTTTGGTAGGCCCTGGTATATTGAGTTTCAGTAGTCTAGTATTGGGGTGACTACGGCTTGTACTACTATTTGGAAGTTTTGCTGGTTAAGAGTGGTTTTAGTCTCCGGATGATTCTCATTTTATGGTATGCCTTTTTTCTGGTTTTATCTATGTGGGATTGCATGTTTAAGTTTTTGTTCAGTATTACTCCAAGGTATCAGACTTCATTTTTTACGGCTATGCTTTTATCTGACGGGTCTATCAAACATAGAGGGTTGAATGTCTTCTTTCTTGTGATGTATAGGGCTTCTTTTTCTTTTTTTTTATTTAAGTTGAGGTTGTGGCTTTTGAGCCTTTTATCAAGTCTTCTAGGCAATTTATTATTTTGGTTGCATCAGGATTGTTAGTGTTGATTGGAACAAATATCATGATATCGTCAGCATAGAGTCGGTTTTGTATATTGTGTTTGTTAATGATTTTGCATACAGGTTGTATGTGGAGGTTAAAAAGCAACTAGGACAATGCTGAGCCTTATGGAATCTCTTGGTGTATTTGGAATGGTCTTGATTTGTCCACACTATTCTTGACTTGCTGCTGTCTGTCAGATAGATATAAACAGAACCATTTGATTGTAAAGTTGTGAAGTCCAATGTCCTGTAGTCTCTTGAGAAGTAGTTTATGTGAAGCAGTGTCAAAGGCTGCTGATATGTTCGAGAAAATGAGCAGGAAGCCCCTGTTTATATTGTCTATTCCTTTGTAGATGCTGTCAAGTGTGGATGTTAGTAGTGTCTCTACACCGTGATTGGGCCTGAATCCATGCTGATGAGGTGTCTACGTGTTCTTGCAGCTGTAGCTGACCTGTCTTTTCTATTACTTTGGCTAGTAGTGGCAAGTTTGAAATTGGCCTGTATGAACTTGGTTCTTGTTTATTAAGTGTGTTATTTTTGATTATTGGTCTTATGGAGGCTACCTTGAGTGCTTTTGGCTTGTAGCCTTGTGTAAGTGAAGCTTGTATGATTTTGAGTATGAGCGGGGGGGGGGGGGGGTAAGTTCTTCTTTAGCTAACTTGATCCATGAGACCGGACAAGGATCTGAGGGAGATGTGGTTATGTTTAGCTTGGATATTATCTGTATGATTTGGTCCGGGGATGGTATATAGAATTTGTCCCAGGTTCCGGTGTCTGGTTTTTGTTCATCTGTTTCTACCTGTATTGGCATGTCATTGCAGAGAGTCCTGCAAAGGTGGTTAGCTGTTATTTGAGGGTGTATTTCCGTGCTGGTATGGGGATAGTAGTTAGTGTTCTGACTATATTGAACAGTTCTCTTGACTTATTTGCCGATTTCATTATAAGGTTGGTGTAATATTCTTATTTTCGTTTGTTAATAATGTTATTGTATTCTTGTTGTTTGTTTCTATATAATTGCAATGTGTTGGGGTCTTTGTTACACCTCCAAATCTTCTCTGTTTTCCTTAAGCTCCTTTTTATTTATCTTATGTCACTGAAGTACAAGGGTGTGGATTATACTCTGTATTCTTTGTGGTTTATTTGTCCTTTTGCTCTTTTCTGATACTTCTGCAGCTGCTGTGATGCAACAATTCCAGTTGTTGATAGCATTGTCTGTTTCTGTGTAGTCTTGGTCTAAGTTTGGTAGAATTTCATTAAGGAATTGTTCTTTCTGAAATATCTTGTATCTTCTACCGGTTCTTTGTGGTTGACTTGAGGTTGTTTCTTTATTACCGTTTGGAATGTGACTATGTGATGGTCTCACAAGGGTGCTGGAGTAACTATTGGGGGGAGAATGACATTCTGTTCTAGGAAAGAGTGGGGGGCAAAGATGAGGTCTGGTATTGTGCCCTCTCTGTGTTTGGGTGCTTGCAGTAATTGAGAGTATTTCAGCGCTTACATTGCTTTCTGAAATGATTTGGCTTCCTTCTTGCATGCTCTGTTCAGGTATTTTCCTGTGCCTTTTCAGAATCAAGCTTGTTATTTATTGTTCTGTATATATTTTTGTTTTGTCAGTGTGTGTCCTAGATTTACACAACTCCTACCCTCTGCAGTACTGTGTCTCCTTTCTCATCACTTTATTGCCTCTGTTTTCTGACTAGTAGTATCTGACTGCACATTTAGGAGTGCTTTTTTCTCTCCTTCACCTTATTCCTCTACAAAGCTTCTCTTGTAGGTATTTGAAATCTTAAGGGGTTTTTTTTACCATGTCTGAGTTTTACCTGGGTATGTTGCCTGAGGATGATTCAGTTCTTTATAATCCTTTGAAATGGCTTCCTCCAGGCTCGATAGATACAGTGATTTAGACTTATCATCGTTTAGTTTTGGCTGTTTTACTTGCATTAGAATCCTCATTCAAACCTCGTTGTTTTAATTTGACATTTTTTCAGAGACAAGCTTCGAAGGAGCTGTCATCAGACACTGAGATTGTGATTAGGGGGCCTGATAAAGGAGAAGTAGTGATGGTGACATTGAATGTTTTTTTACCATCAGCAATTATTACACCATTTGAGTGATTGAAAATATTATTAGTTTTTACCCTCATATCCCACACCAACACTTCAATCTTCCATTAAGTTCCTCTGTGCTCAAGCTAGGATCAATGGATGGATCAGATGTAAAGAGTTTTCATTTTTGTGCATGGAACATCCCAAAATTCCAGTGATCTGTACAGTACCCAAGGTTTACAAATCAGTGGACAATCCTCCAGGTTGTCCAATAGTGTCATGTCCAATAGTGTTATTTTGAAACCCTTATCTAAATTTTGTGACTATTTTCTTTAGTCAACAGCCAAAGACCCTTCTTTCATCAAGGGCACTTCTCATTTTATATTATTGTTAGAAACTATGAGCCTGATCTCAAATTGGGCAGGACTAACACCATAGCCACATAGCCCTGCCCTTCCACAGTGACAGAAGTGAATATTTGGGGTACGCCGCACAGCCGGGAAGCCGCTGAGCCTAACTGGACAGCAGCAATGCACCCAATACACCCTGATGCTAATTGGATAGCATTGGGAGCATATAGGGGACTTTGGAAGGGATTTTCAAAGGCACTTAATGGGTAAGTGCCTTTGAAAATCCCTGTTTACGGTATTTACATAGTTTACTGGGCTGTAACTTCAGTCACAATACTCATACATACCAAAACCACCCAATCAAATAACACCAAAGGGAAATCTTTTAAATATAACATACACTCACTCACAACCACACTACCACACCACACAAGCAGATAGCGTCAAGTACATTGAAAAGAAATTTACCAATATTCAACAACAGGATCCGGCAGGACTACAGAAAACCCCTAAAAAAGAAGGGGAAAATACATAATAAATATATAGAAAAATCACTAGCCCAAAAGGGTCCACAATTACTTATCTTTAAAAAGCGACTCTCCAGCAGTCACAGACGAGTCCAGCAGTGAAATGCAGTCTTCAAAAGCTAAAAAGCTATAAATTCAACAGGAAAGGAAATAGCAGGAAACATTCATCATATATCATCTGGACCACAACCCTACAGAAGCTGCTGTTTCGCCAACCAAGAGGCGTCATCAGGGGTTACACAGTAATCAGAAGTTGCTTCATAACTATTCCAACCGCCAACCTTCCAACGTCTAACAGGGACGGCGTATGACGCACCACTTATAACCCATATCAACCAATCAGAACCCCCAACCAGAAATGATGTCAACATCCACACACACACCAACCACCCATACAGACAGGCTAGAACTGCATAGTGCACCCATATTGCTGAACATAAACCGAAGGTGATGATGAACAAATTTAAAAAAACAAAGTCCATTTGATTTTATCGTTCAACCCATTAGGAGAGAGCGTTTGCAAGTTGAATATCCACCATTGCTCTTTTCTCAAAAGAATCTTATTCCGATCGCCCCCTCTGATATTCTGTGGGACATACTCCAAAACTGTGCAGCAGAGATCTTCAAATCAATGATTAAGTTCAGCACAATGTAGCACTAAAGATGTATCTCCACGTACTTTATGGAGGCTATACTTATGTTCTGCTAGCCGCGTTCTCAAAGGTCGTGAGGTTTTACCAATATAAAGCTTAGGGCAAGGGCACCAAAGACCATATACTACTGTGATAAGGAAGCTTATCATAGCTCAGGTAGGAGCTATAGAAAAGATGATGTGACTCTGAACAAGCAACCTGCCAGTTCTGGTAGAAGTAAGAAAACAGAGTTTTCACATAAAAGACTACCAGTCCCAGAATGCACCAGGTTTCCAGCAGCCATGAGAGGGGCTGAAGTGAGAAAACGTGTGTGCAATCAAGAGAGCTATGAGGTAATCCCTAAGCACTCATCTCAAAGGGCAGGGCCTGATTCAACACAGCTGCGCTGTGTTAGGGAGGAGCACACATTAGAACAGAATAAGAATAGAGCTTATTCTACAGACAACAGCTTCAGGAAAAGAGGCAGCCATGGCTACAAGCTCCAGCCCAGCTTCAGCAACAGATACAGCAACAGCTTCAAGCTCAAGCACCAACATCATCTCGAGAAGCAGAAGCCAAGCCAAGCGGATAGAGAGAGAAGGAAACTCTCTGGAAGGAAGAGAAGAAGGGCCATTGGAAGGTCTGGGAGAGTCCAAGGCAGTACCCATACTGGGAGGTATTCCAAATGCCAGCAGAGTCCATTGGACTGGAGTCAGCCAGAGGAATGGAATGGCAGAGATAGGAATCACCAGTGGCTACCTGGAAGAGAGAAGACTGCACGTGGAAAGGACTTTCAGACCTATGCCAGAAGGTATGTGAGAGAAGATCCAGTGTCCAGGGATCAAGATTGGAAGGCTGGACATCAGAACTGGATTACATACTGGCCAGGCTATACAGAGAGGAATTATGATAGCAGGAGAGGCTCAGGTATGAACACTGATCCAGACCCTATCTATAATAGTGAATGGCAGCAAGGGAATAAGCATTCTCATGATAGTGCCTTAATGAAAGACTCATCTGTGCCAATGTATGATAGTGACCCTATGCTGATTGATGAAGGGGGAGATACAGCAGATGAAACTATTAATTACATGGACTGTTCTCTATCTAAATGCTATTGCTAGCTTTCTGTGAGCAAACACATCAGCCATCACAAAGAAACCTAACTTTGTTCTTTATTTCCACTGCAAACAGCTCTTAAAGCAGGATTTGGGTTCACACAGTAGCAGCCAGCCAGCTAAAGGCTTTCAGCTGGCCAATTGATAGTAATTAAAGCTGCACCTGATTGTGTGTGAGCAAGGGAGAATCACTGCTGGGATCTGCGTGGAAAATAAGCAGAAGTTAACCTAACAAGCAAAGTTTATTCATTTCTTTGTGCCTTTTTCCTTTGGTAATTATTTGCTAAGAAAACATTAGCTAATTGCCTGACAAGTTGAAGGTTGTTTTCTGGTTTGCTTTGTGACTTTATGTTATCCATTTAAACACTGCAAGCAAGTAACCTCATTTATATTGCTACCAAGCATATTTGTGCTGGGTGAATTAAACCCCACCAATAAAAGAAGTATTTTATTGGCCTTACCACTGGTTTCACAACTCAATTATTGTCTTCAGCTGTGTTTGGGAGTGAATGAACTACATTACCCACAATACCTTGCAAGAATCATATGAATATATGCATCGTCAAGATTGTGTAAGTTCTCACCCTAGGCAGCCGTCTGACAAATGGCGTAGTTGGCAGGATTGCTTTTGCACCAAGAGGATTTATTTGCTGTGGATTACAAATAAAATTCAAGTTTGAAACTGAAAGAAGATTTCTTTTT
Source organism: Ichthyophis bannanicus (assembly GCA_033557465.1). Classification (NCBI taxonomy): domain Eukaryota; kingdom Metazoa; phylum Chordata; class Amphibia; order Gymnophiona; family Ichthyophiidae; genus Ichthyophis; species Ichthyophis bannanicus. The sequence continues at coordinate 27,498,531 of CM066035.1, forward strand.
TCCCTCATCTGCACTTTGGAGGAGAAGTGGTTGTTCCAGGAAGCTGTCCCAGATGAAAAGACCCTGTGCAAAAGCTGGATTCATCACTGAGACAAGGTAATATGTACCTGGGCATGTCTAGTGGTGGATGTGTGTAAGCACAGGGGGTAATTGAAAAAAAAAAAGTTGAAAAAAAAAAACCCACACCTGGTTGGAAGGTGCTGCACTTTGGTTTTTTTTTTCTATTTCTTGCAGGGATCAAGATGGATCCATGGGAGATGGCTCAGTGGATGGCAGCCCAATTTAGCAAGCAGCAGGAGCTATCACAGCAGGCCCAGGACACTGCTATGAAGGCCTTAATGGAACAGCAGAAACCATTGCTTGATCTGGTGCAAGCTCTAGTTCAGCTGCAGAGCCAAAGTGGAACAGATGCCAGACCAGCAGTTAGTACTGGTACACCACATGTGGACAATGTGGGACTCAATCAAGGGATTGGGGCATTTAATTTTGGGAAATTAACTCCAGATGATAATGTTGATGATTTTCTAGAGTCTTTTGAACGAGTGGCACAGGCTTTAGCATGGCCAGAGACCCAGTGGGCAGTAAGGCTGGCAGCCTCATTAACTGGTGAGGCACTAGCAGCTTACAGAGCAATGCCAGCAGCCCAGGCTTTGATTTATAAGGATGTAAAGGCAGCTATTAGAGATCGCCTAGGGTTGTCTATTTCAGAGTATAGGCGACTGTTTAGAGCTGTTACATTGAAAGTGGGTGAGACACCCAGGGCTCTGAGTCAGAGAATCAGAAGTTTAGCTGTAAAATGGTTGGAGCCTGAGCAAAAGACAGTAGAAATGTTATTAGATATTATAATGCTGGAACAATTTATGCTTGGGGTACCTAAAGATTTGAATGTTTTTCTTATACAGCAAAATTGCCAAAATCTTGGAGAGGCAACCATGCTAGCAGAGAGATTCTTGGAAGCCACGCAGGCTTGCCATAGAATGGGTGGCCCTCTAAAGATGGATGCTGAGGCTAGAGATGTTGTATCAGAAAAGGGAATAATTAAGAATGTTTCTGAAAATGAATGTACTGTATCAAACCAGATGACACAGTGGAATAGAAAGAAATGTTTCAAGTATGGAAAAGTGGGACACTTAGAGAAGAGATGCCAGACACACACTAGTTTAATGGGTCTGGATTTAAAACAGCCCAAGGAAGGATTTCTTTTGATGGTTGATGTGCAGGGAATTACCACAAATGCATTATTAGACTCTGGGGCAGACCAGAGCATGATGTCAAAAAGGCTTTGGAAGAGGATAGAGGCCCAAGAAAGATTTGTGCCTAGAACCCCTGAAAGCCAAGTTCACATCAGATGCATTCATGGTGCTGCATCATCATATCCCACCTATAGGCTAAAGGTTAAGTGCCTAGGGAAACAAGAGGAAGTCCTGTTAGCAGTGGTGCCTAGGCTACCCTTTGATTTGGTTCTAGGAAGAGACTGGCCAAGATTTAAGCAGGAACTAGTGAAAGGGCTAGGAAAGAAGGAGGGAGAAGGTTTAATGGAAATAGCTCCCGGGCCTTTCTTTGGAAGTCCTCAGTCCCTAGCTAAAAAGATGGTTAAGCTTCCAGAAGGCCAAAATATGGGTAATAAGAGGGGCCTTGTGTCCACCCGCTCGCAGGCTAAGTTAGAGAGCCAGCAGAAGGAGGAGGGGGAGCAGGCAGAGTTATTAGGAGACTTACCCTCTCATGATGATTTAATAACCCCATCATCTGGTAAAGTAAGAAAGTTGAAAGCACAAAAGAGGCGTGAGAGACTTTGCAGAGCACAGGGTAGAGCTGAGATGTTAGATGGTCAAAGTTTACCCTGGGTGCCAGCTGAGTTGGTGGCAAAGTTTCCTAACTTTCCACAAGAGCAGCGAGCTGATCAAGCTCTCACCCGAGCTTTTAAGTATGCTCAAGAGGTCAGGGAAGAATTGCCCAGATTCAGACTAGATAATGACATATTATATAGAGAGAGTCAGGACCCCAGAAATGGTGCCATACGTAAACAATTGGTGGTACCCACAACTTTCAAAGGGCTAGTACTTAGACTAGCACATGATCATCCAGTGGGAGGTCATAAAGGTATGCAAGGAACGCTGGATCAAATACTTGTGCGTTTTTACTGGCCAGGTATCTTCAAAGAAACTGCCCAGCTTTGTGCTGCATGTCCAGCGTGTCAGCGAGTTACAGCGGCTCACCCACCGGTGGTGCCATTGATCCCCATGCCAATTATCACAGACCCAATTGGTCGCATTGCCATGGATATTGTAGGCCCATTAGTCAAAACGCCCCGAGGTTTCCAATACATCCTAGTTATGGTAGATCAGGCAACAAGGTTTCCCTGGGCCATACCATTGAGGAATGTTTCTGCAAAAACAATAGCTTTAGAGCTAGTAAAATTGTTTTGTGAAGTGGGATTCCCAAGAGAGGTGTTGACTGACCGAGGGTCCAATTTTGTATCCAAATATTTGGCCCAGGTCTGGGATGCCTTTGGCATTCGTCACGTGAAAACCTCAGCCTACCATCCACAATCAAATGGTTTGGTGGAGAGATTCAACCAAACTCTCAAACAAATGTTGAGAAGGGGGTTAGCAGGAGAGGTAAAAGAATGGGATATGTTATTACCCTTTGCCTTATATGCCTGCAGGGAAAGAATTCAAGTGTCCCTAGGGGTAACTCCATATGAGTTGATGTATGGTAGGGCTCCACGGGGTTTGTTGGATATTTTGAGGGAACAATGGATTGATCCTGAACCAGGAAGTCAGGAGGTGCCACTGTTTCTACGTGACTTGAGAGCACGTTTGAAAAGGACGTCGCAGGTTGCTGAGAGGAACCTGCAGGACAGTCAAGTTCGCCAGAAAGGGTGGTATGATAGAAAGGCCAAAAGCCGCCAATTAAGCATTGGTGAAAAGGTTTTGGTTCAAATAGCAGGAACTGCTCCAAAATTTGAGGTACAGTGGAAAGGGCCATGGAAGGTTGTTAAACAAGTAAGCCCAGTGTCTTATATGGTAGAAAATGCAAGAGGGCGTAGGCAGACCTACCATATTAATGTACTTAAGTCTTGGAAGGAGAGGCCTGTAGATAATGACCTTGAACCCAGTCAGGAAGTAAGTGAGCTTCAAGAAGATAACACTCTCGTAGGTATTACGGACTGTAGAGAAGAAGTTTCACCAGTAAAACCAGTCCGTAATAACTTAAGCAGGGGGGTATGTGATAAGGAAGCTTATCATAGCTCAGGTAGGAGCTATAGAAAAGATGATGTGACTCTGAACAAGCAACCTGCCAGTTCTGGTAGAAGTAAGAAAACAGAGTTTTCACATAAAAGACTACCAGTCCCAGAATGCACCAGGTTTCCAGCAGCCATGAGAGGGGCTGAAGTGAGAAAACGTGTGTGCAATCAAGAGAGCTATGAGGTAATCCCTAAGCACTCATCTCAAAGGGCAGGGCCTGATTCAACACAGCTGCGCTGTGTTAGGGAGGAGCACACATTAGAACAGAATAAGAATAGAGCTTATTCTACAGACAACAGCTTCAGGAAAAGAGACAGCCATGGCTACAAGCTCCAGCCCAGCTTCAGCAACAGATACAGCAACAGCTTCAAGCTCAAGCACCAACATCATCTCGAGAAGCAGAAGCCAAGCCAAGCGGATAGAGAGAGAAGGAAACTCTCTGGAAGGAAGAGAAGAAGGGCCATTGGAAGGTCTGGGAGAGTCCAAGGCAGTACCCATACTGGGAGGTATTCCAAAGGCCAGCAGAGTCCATTGGACTGGAGTCAGCCAGAGGAATGGAATGGCAGAGATAGGAATCACCAGTGGCTACCTGGAAGAGAGAAGACTGCACGTGGAAAGGACTTTCAGACCTATGCCAGAAGGTATGTGAGAGAAGATCCAGTGTCCAGGGATCAAGATTGGAAGGCTGGACATCAGAACTGGATTACATACTGGCCAGGCTATACAGAGAGGAATTATGATAGCAGGAGAGGCTCAGGTATGAACACTGATCCAGACCCTATCTATAATAGTGAATGGCAGCAAGGGAATAAGCATTCTCATGATAGTGCCTTAATGAAAGACTCGTCTGTGCCAATGTATGATAGTGACCCTATGCTGATTGATGAAGGGGGAGATACAGCAGATGAAACTATTAATTACATGGACTGTTCTCTATCTAAATGCTATTGCTAGCTTTCTGTGAGCAAACACATCAGCCATCACAAAGAAACCTAACTTTGTTCTTTATTTCCACTGCAAACAGCTCTTAAAGCAGGATTTGGGTTCACACAGTAGCAGCCAGCCAGCTAAAGGCTTTCAGCTGGCCAATTGATAGTAATTAAAGCTGCACCTGATTGTGTGTGTGAGCAAGGGAGAATCACTGCTGGGATCTGCGTGGAAATTAAGCAGAAGTTAACCTAACAAGCAAAGTTTATTTATTTCTTTGTTCCTTTTTCCTTTGGTAATTATTTGCTAAGAAAACATTAGCTAATTGCCTGACAAGTTGAAGGTTGTTTTCTGGTTTGCTTTGTGACTTTATGTTATCCATTTAAACACTGCAAGCAACTAACCTCATTTATATTGCTACCAAGCATATTTGTGCTGGGTGAATTAAACCCCACCAATAAAAGAAGTATTTTATTGGCCTTACCACTGGTTTCACAACTCAATTATTGTCTTCAGCTGTGTTTGGGAGTGAATGAACTACATTACCCACAATACCTTGCAAGAATCATATGAATATATGCATCGTCAAGATTGTGTAAGTTCTCACCCTAGGCAGCCGTCTGACAACTACATACGAAGTAGCACATGTCATAGCAATACACAACCTCCGAGTGATCTTATTATATTCGGCACACACTGTACTCCCTCATCAAGCTGCAAAAAGAGCAGCGATCACAACTAGAGTGCCCTACACATAAGGGGACTTGACTGACAGCTTCTCGTGCCACCACAGGACACAGCCAATCACGCAAATTGCGACCACGGCTATATGCCATCTTCAGCGTATATCTTGCCAGTATAGGATGTGCTGCAAAAAGACTCCATCGTTGCCGTTGATGTCTCTGGCAGAGATTTTTTTAAAGAAGAATTATTTTGTCTATCACTGTTCTTTTTTTCAACAAATCTCTGGAACAGCTATGGGGGCTACTTTTGCTCCATCCTTGGCTAACCTCTATATGAGCTGCTTTGAAGATCAATATGTTTATTGTTCAAGCTTTATGGAACAGATTGTTGGATGGTATCGTTATATCGATGACGTCTTTCTTCTGTGGCAAGGTTCTAAGGAATCATTGATTGCTTTTTTTCGTTATCTAAATACTTGTAATGTGCATATCCAATTTGACATCAATATCCAACAATTTGAATTACATTTTCTGGACGTTCATGTTTTGAAACAAACAACTGGGTTTTTTACTACCATTTATTCAAAACCCACAGATAGGAACACTTTGCTTCATTTTGATAGTTTCCACCCTGTGCATTTGAAGCGCAGCTTGCCTTTTTCACAGCTTCTGGGTTGTTGGCGCATTTGCTCTACTCTATCTGAATTTAAGGTTCAGGCGAAATTGATGTTAAAGAAGTTTACAGAACGGGGTTACCCACTGGGAGTTTTGGGTAAGGCGTATAAATGGACAAAGTATAATCACCGGGACTGGTTGCTTAGTTTGGATCGGGCGCCATAAAAACAACAACAACGACTACCTAACACTGTTGTGTGTGTTTTACAGCATTCTAGCCTTTCCCATCGGATAGCGTCCGTTTTGCAGCAACGATGGAGTCTTTTTGCAGCACATCCTATACTGGCAAGATATACGCTGAAGATGGCATATAGCCGTGGTCGCAATTTGCGTGATAGGCTGTGTCCTGCGGTGGCACGAGAAGCTGTCAGTCAAGTCCCCTTACGTGTAGGGCACTCTAGTTGTGATCGCTGCTCTTTTTGCAGCTTGATGAGGAGTACAGTGTGTGCCGAATATAATAAGATCACTCGGAGGTTGTGTATTGCTATGACATATGCTACTTCGTATGTAGTATATGGCCTTTGGTGCCCTTGCCCTAAGCTTTATATTGGTAAAACCTCACGACCTTTGAGAACACGGCTAGCAGAACATAAGTATAGCCTCCATAAAGTACGTGGAGATACATCTTTAGTGCTACATTGTGCTGAACTTAATCATCGATTTGAAGATCTCTGCTGCACGGTTTTGGAGTATGTCCCACAGAATATCAGAGGGGGCGATCGGAATAAGATTCTTTTGAGAAAAGAGCAATGGTGGATATTCAACTTGCAAACGCTCTCTCCTAATGGGTTGAACGATAAAATCGAATGGACTTTGTTTTTTTAAATTTTTTAAAAATTTTTCATCATCACCTTCGGTTTATGTTCAGCAATATGGGTGCACTATGCAGTTCTAGCCTGTCTGTATGGGTGGTTGGGGTGTGTGTGGATGTTGACGTCATTTCTGGTTGGAGGTTCTGATTGGTAGATATGGGTTATAAGTGGTACGTCATACGCCGTCCCTGTTAGACGGTGGAAGGTTGGCGGTTGGAATAGTTATGAAGCAACTTCTGATTACTGTGTAACCCCTGATGACGCCTCTTGGTTGGCGAAACAGCAGCTTCTGTAGGGTTGTGGTTCAGATGATATATGATGAATGTTTCCTGCTATTTCCTTTCCTGTTGAATTTATAGCTTTTTAGCTTTTGAAGACTGCATTTCACTGCTGGACTCGTCTGTGACTGCTGGAGAGTCGCTGTTTAAAGAAAAGTAATTGTGGACCCTTTTGGGCTAGTGATTTTTCTATATATTTATTATGTATTTTCCCCTTCTTTTTTAGGGGTTTTCTGTAGTCCTGCCGGATCCTGTTGTTGAATATTGGTAAATTTCTTTTCAATGTACTTGACGCTATCTGCTTGTGTGGTGTGGTAGTGTGGTTGTGAGTGAGTGTATGTTATATTTAAAAGATTTCCCTTTGGTGTTATTTGATTGGGTGGTTTTGGTATGTTTGAGTATTGTGACTGACGTTGGAAAGGGCTTTGGTGACCGATGATGTAAGCGTCAGCTGCTCTTTTATTGAGATTTTCACTTTGTGTGAGATATCGAGCTTTCCTGAGGTCACATTGCTTATAAGTGAATGGTGTATGGGTTTATAATGTGGAATGTTGTAGTTTAAGAGCTTTTACAATTTTGATTTATTGCTTAGCTCTTGCACAGCTATTTTCTGTAGTATTACTGGGCTGTAAACCATGTAAATGCCCTTTGAAAATGCCACCCTATGTCCATTACATCTTTGAAAGTATTTTTGGTCACTTTGGATATAGCATCCTTATACACAAATATTCATCAAACTATGACCATCTCAGCTTGCCAACTTGATCTGCCCTCACGATTATCTAAAGATTTTTTGCTATCCCCGTTAAAGTTGATTTTGACTAATAATTACTTTTTATATGATGGAATTTTTTTTACAAATATTTGGTGTGGCTATAGGGGCCACAATGGTTCTTTCTGTGGCCACCCTATATATAGCTGAAATGGAGAACATATTAATCTATCCTTCAAATTGGTACCGAAATTATTTTGTGGACGTGTTTCCTTGACAAAATATTTTTCATCTGGACGGGATCCTTTTCTGACCTCCAAATATTTTTGACCTAGTTGAATTCATATAAAGATAACAATAAGTTTACTGTCAAATATGATACCCACTGTATCAAACAATTTTTTTTAACTTCTTTATTTATATTTACTACTACTACTACTACTGAGCATTTGTAAAGCGCTACCAGTCATATGCAGTGCAGTACAGACATGTAAGAGACAGTCCCTGCCCATCAGAGCTTCCAACAACATACAAATAAAAAAGGAAAAACCAAATTACAGTAAATAAAAAAAGAAAAATACACAATTCTTCTCTGTAACATGAAATCATAGCCCACCCCACCCTATCCCTCCCACCAACATGTGATCATCAGGGGGGCATAGAAACAGCACAGCTGAAGGCCAAGCTTACCTATAAGGGCTTTAGAGGATCACCACTCCATAGCCTAAGTGGCACGAGGATTGATTAATAACCCTTTATTATATCTCATACCTCGCTTTGGAAATGTATTTCTGTAGGGGTTTCCACATAAGAAGAGTGGAGGGTGTGAGGGTTCTGCCACATCGTGGCATTTGTTTATATTTGCAGCATAAGCACAAGCGGTTCCACCATTCGTGCCAACTGAGCTCTGCAGTATGTTTCCAGTTAGAGATAACAAGATGTAGGGCCACTCCCAACATGAAGTCCAGCAAAAACTGACTATCCCTTTGTATCGATGAGATGTCACTTGCTGATCGAAAGACGACCACAGACCAAGAAAGAGTGGCCCGAAATCCCAGCACCTCCAGAATACAATTCCATACTGCACTCCAGTAAGACTGAATGTTAGGGCAATCATACACCACATGCCTCAAAGTGCCGACATCTCACCAACAAGACCAACACTCATTCCCAGCTGCCTTATCCCATTTAGCAACCTTTACTGGGGTGAAGTGTGCTCTAAGTGCAAAAATGTACAAAGCTTGTGAGATAGAGGCAGACTGGGTATTTACTTTACCCCAAACGTTTGTCCAAGTTTCGGGAAAGAGGACTTCTCCACTGTCATGTTCCCATATCCGTTGACCCCAATGGCCTGAGAACTATTGTTCTGAGCCACTAGTTTATAATATTGGGAAGCCACCCCAGAGGTCATACATAGAGAGTTTATCTTATTCATTAACCCCCAATTGTCATTCTATGAAATAATATCTAACTGGGATTTTTCTATGCAATGTCTCAGCTGGATCCACTGGAAATATAGAGACTGAGGTAGATCAAATTCACTTTGCAAAATGGAAAAGGGTTTCCACTTGCCATCTACTATTAGTTGGCCAACACTCCAAATGCCTTTGCTAAGCCATTTTTGCCATGCAAATGAGCTTTGATTAATTTTAAAAAAGAGACTATGCCAGATGGGCATTGATTTCGATAAACAATCTTCCTTGGGAATTGCATTTGCTAACTGCTGAAAAGCCTTCTGGGTGTCCAATATGGTTCTATGAGACTTCAACCTCTTGACAGACACCATGCCAGGGAGAACATTCAAGGGGAGAGGAGCACTCAGTCTCTCTTCTATTTCAAGCAATATTGGCCGTATGCCTAAGGCCCCTTCCACCCATCGTGATCCTTGTTTTAGCAAAAAAGCACAGTGATAGGCCTAAGAGTCAGAGAATTTCAACCCCCCCCCCCCCCTTTCCTCTTTTTTAGATTTGAGTTTCCTAAGAGCAATTCTAGGCGGTTTATTATTCCATAGGAATTGGACCAGAATCTTTTAAATTTGACAGTATACTTTGCTTGTGAGAAAGACGGGTAGCATTTCTAATATATAATTCACTTTAGGAGTCATAGTCATTTTTATAGCTTCAAGACGACCCCACCAGGAAAGATAGACCGGAGACCACTTTGCTGTTATACTACAAACTGTAGTTAGGATCTCTTCTTCATTGTGCTGTAGGGTTGCACTAAGTGGGTAACAGTAGTGAACTCCCAAGTATTTCACCATCTTAGGTTCCCATACAAAGGGAAATTCCTCCATATCCGTTCTACGTGCTCTTGAGTTTAGGGGGAAGGCAATAGATTTTGACCAATTTATTTTATAGCCAGATAGTCCTGAATATTTATCTATCAATTCTAAAATACTCGGTATGGAGCTAGGTGTGGTGAAAAGCAATAGATCATCCACATATGCGGATAGTTTAATTTCCAGGCCAGCAATAGATACGCCCTTAATCACAAGGCTTTGCCTTATTAATAAGGCCAAAGGTTCCAAGGCCAGATAAAAGAGAATGGGGGAAAGAGGGCAACCCTGCCGGTTACCCAGCCCTAGGAGAAACTCTTTAGACAGAGTCACATTCACAGAAATTTTCGCACTCGGTCTTAATTAGATTGCAGAAACCTTCACTAAATCCAAACCACTTCAGGACAACAAACAAAAAAGGCCATTCCAACAGGTCAAATGCTTTCTCTGCGTCTAATGAGAGTCCCACAAGAGGGTCTTCTATTTCCTCTGCACCTTCCAGGACATGACAAAGCACTCTGGCATTATTGGCTGTAGAATGTGCCTCAGCAAAACCGCATTGGTCTGGGTGTATCAAGGAAGGGATCAGTTTGGAGAGACGCCTTGCAACAATGGTCGCAAAAATTTTATAATCTACGTTTAACAACGAAATTAGCCGAAAATTGCTGACAAACTGAGGGTCCCTACCAGGCTTTTGTAGGACAACAATGTTTGCAGAGGCAAACGCTCCAATCTGTGTCATATTGTCAAGAAGAATTCTATAGTATTGTTGTAGATATGGCCCTAAAATTTTGGAAAAGGCTTTATAAAATTCAGACGGCAGACCGTCTGGTCCAACAGCCTTGCCAGTTTGTGCAGAGTCAATAGCCTGGATGGTTTCCATAACGGTTAACTGCTTATCTAATCCCGCAACAGTTTCTTGATCTAACACCGGCCTTTGGATATTCTTTAGCAAACTATCAAACTCCTTTGCAGAAAATTCAATTTCTGGAGAGTATAACTGGGCATAGAATTGGCAAAAGGTCTCCGCAATGTCAGGATCCTTGACAATCAATTGTTGCACCTGAGGATCCTTTAGAGCTGTAACACGTGAAGATTCCTTATGAGTCTTTATTTATTTATTTATTTATTTATTTAGTGAGTTGGCTAGCAGCTGTCCAGCTCTATTACCCTCTAAGTAATATCCTTTCTGCTCTTGAATATTCTGTGAGGCCTCTGTGGTCAAAATTGAATTATATTTAAATCTAAGATGTTGCAGTCTTATCAGAATATTGGGTCAGAGTTCTGGCCTAAAATATGTTCACCAGCTTTAATTTGTTTGTCTAGTGTACTAAGCTCTGCTTTACGCTGTTTAGCCTGCATTATAGCAAAACTAGTAATAGTGGCTCGTATACTAGCCTTAAAGTCTTCCCACCAAGCCCACCCTGAGGAATCTTGAATTGAAAGTACTCCTTTATGGCTACTAGGATGGTCTCCCAGAATTCCTGACTGGTTAAAAGTGTCCTGTCAAATTGCCACCGAGAGTGAGGTTGATGGCTCGTTGAGTCAAGTAAAGTGAGAGAGATTGCAGAATGGTCTGAAATATGAGCTGCATGAATAGTAGTCTCACTAACTTTAGAACAAAGTCCTTTGGAGACTAAGAAGAAATCTATATGTGATAGCGAGTTATGAGGGGGAGAGAAAAAGGTAAATTCTTTATCTGTAGGGTGTTGCAGTCGCCAAATGTCTATCAGACCCAGGTCCTGCATTAAAGATACAAGAACTGGATAAGCCCTGGAAACCTTAACAGTTCTCACTGGACTCTTAGCTATCAATGGATCTAGCACGAGGTTGAAGTCCCCTCCCACTATAGTCGAATATCTGGACACCTCTACGCCAAGGCAGCAATTGAGCAAAAAAAGGTAGGACAATCAATGTTAGGAGCATAGACGTTGATTAAGGCCAACTCAGTGGATCCAATTTTAATGACAGCCATAGTCCACCGCCCATCAGTATCAGACCTAGCTTGAATAATCGTGGGGGATAGAGCTTTCCTTACTAAAATGGCTACCCCGTTTTTCTTATGCTGAGCAGCAGCAAAAGCCACTACAGAAAAGGGATCTGCCCCTAGTTTTAATGACTCTTTTGCATTGAAATGTGTCTCCTGCAACAGTAAGATGTCAGCACTTTCCTTCTTACCATATAGAAGAATCTTTTTCCTCTTAATGGGATTGTTAATGCCCTTAACATTCAGTGAAACTATCTTAAAGGAAGACATAGTGAAAAAATAGATCAAGTTGATAGTCAAATGTTGCAAAAGCATATCCAGTTGTGGCATATAGTTTTATATTGTAGAACAACATCTCAAACGTCCTCAAAGTACTAGCTGCACTTATAGCCCAACAAAGAAAACCCAACAAAAGGAGATATAATTTGTCCCTAGCCCCTGTACATGATCGCCCATAATAAAAAAACATAATTCTGAGAACACAACACCAAACCCACCAACCTAAACCTAGGGAGGCTATACAACCCACAAAGTTAGAGGGTGAGCCCACCAGGACAAGACAGACACAGAGGGTAAACTGACCTACTACATTCCCACTTCTGTTACTACATAAAGTGTCACACTCTCCCCACCTCCCACAGTAAAAGAAAAACAATTTACCCAAAACCTTAACTATCAACACTGCAAGGCAGGACAACCCTTATCGAACAGTTTATGAGCTGAAAGACCCTGCTGAATGACTAGGGGCCCTTTAGCTTTCCCAAGTTCCAAATCTCACTCAACCACGATAAACAGCACAAACAACATAGAACACAAAAGAAGAAATAGCTTGTGAGGAGAGAGAGATTCTGTTTTGGTTCTCTTTGCGCTGGCATTTTGAGGAACTTGGTAATACAGCCACATCAGTTTGGGGCCTGACATATCTGGGATCGAATAGTAACCAAGTAGGTAGGAACTGGAGTGGAGGAGTAGCCTGGTGGTTAGAACACTGGCTTGGTAAGCAAGCAACTAGGGTTCAATTCCCACTAGCACTCCTTGTGGCCTTGGGCAAGTCACTTAACCCTCCATTGCCTCAGAAGAAAGGCCTGGCAATCTACTTCCAGTGACACTGTCAAGAAAATACAGGAGCTTCTGGGTCACCAGGAGTCAGGACTGACTCAAAGGCACACATTGCATTGCAGGTAGGAACTATTTGATTAGACAGCAGAAGTCATGATTCTTGCCAATTGCCCTCCGGAGCTCAGCTCTTACACGTCCATCTTGACCAACAACCAGGCTCCGCCTCTCACTGTATCAAATTTTTAGATGTAACAGTTTTTCGACAGGATGATCATCTTTTGACTACACTTTATAGAAAACCAGTTCAAAAAGAATACACTATTAAGATATCATAGTCTTCATTCCTAGTCACTTAAAAGAGGCCTCCCCTTTGGTCAGTTTTTACGCATCAGGCAAATCTTTTCCTCTACAGCTGACTACAAAATACATGCACAGGAACTTAGCCAGCGATTACATCAACAGGGATATCCAGATTTGATTATTCGAGCAGCTTACAACAGAGCATTAAATAACCATAGGGAATGGTTTTTACCATCACAGACCAGTTCGGCTCAAGAAGATCATGAGTGTTTTACCTTATAAGGATAAGTCTCATGAAGTGATAAAAATCTTGCACAAGCATTGGCAAGTCCTGAATCTGTATTCATGTTTTCAACTACCTTTGAGCATAGCACATGCCAGGAGGCACAAGTCCTAGACCCCGGTCGTTGCCGAGACAGAAGGGGCATTTCCCTTGTGGTGAGTGTTCCTTTTGCTCAGGCACAATTGATGGTGAGTCATGGACAGATATTGTGAATAACAAGGTTTGGCGGACTTGTTTCCATAGAGATTGTGAATCTACTTTTATAGTGTATCTTCTGATATGCCCTTGCAGCCTGAAATACGTGGGCCGCATGATGCATTCACTCAAAGATGGTTATCAGAACATGCCTCTCATTGGCACACTAAAACACTCACGGCACAGATAGTACAACATTATATTCAGGATGAGCGCTATTTTCATCAACTTACATGGAGAGCACTTAATTGGATTCCCCCATTGCCCACTGGAGGCGACCGAAAAGTATGTTTGCAATTTTGTGAGCAAAAATGGATTTACACATTGGGATTGGTTTCTCCACAGGATCTTAACCCTGAAATAAGATTGGCAAAGCTGGTTGGTGTGAGTATTTCTGTGGTCCTTAACCCCCAAACAGCTTTGCAGGAAGCACTGAGTTGGTAATGACGTCAGGCGCCAGCTTTTTTGAAAGAGTGTTTCATTAGTTTTGTGGCTATATATGGACGAGATTGCTCTTGTCTTCTTCATAGCATGGGTGGAGAGACAATACACCTGACGCAGGGTCTTCTAAGTTTCAACAGACCCTAAACATGGTACTGTGTTGTGTGATAGCCCCATGTTGGAATGCATATTGGGGGACCGTCTGGGCTTAAACTCAGCTAAGTTTTGAATTTTATTTTCAAATTACCTTTGCTGCTTTTAACTGCTAATATATTGAGTAAAATGGACATATCACTTGTAGAGGTTGATTTCTCACTTTGATGAGTCCAACAAAAAATGTTTTTGGAAGAGTTCACTTTTTTGGGGGTTAGTATGTTTATATTGTAATATTGCTGGTGACTATCCCCTTTGGATCTGGGTTATATATTTTTGTGAGTTTTACTAGAGCACTTCCTGTGGAATCTGCCTGCTTTCACTTACTTATAGCTATATCTACAAAACCTTGCCTAAGTAAAGCCGCATTATAATCCAATAAAAAAGGCTTACTCTTTAATCCCTATCCTAACATCACTAACATGTTTTAATAGACAGTATATAAGATCACCCTGTGTATCATAGTTTTTTGTCGGATCACCTGTAATGAGGATGTAAAGCATACTCTTGTAACAGGTCCTCCTTTTTATTCAGTTTTTTAAAAGGTCACATCGACCAGATTTTGCCTGGGGCTATATAAGGCCTAGAAGACCAGCCCCTGAAAATAATCTGCTCAATAAACCACCTACAAGAGATATACTGTGAAGGACAGCTTTTGGATTTCCGGCAAGCTGAACTATGCGCTGGACTATGTGCGGGTGGTATGACGAAATATGGAGAATACTGATGCCACATCATATCACAGGAATTTTCAACGATCCAGATGAGTACTATCGTTCCCTATAAGAGACATTCAGTGGTTACAGGACACTGTTCCTGGGAGAGAAGGATTTAGCTCATAGAGTTTATTGAGCAGATTATTTGCGGAGGCTGGTCTTCTAGGCCTTATATAGCCCCAGGCAAAATGTGGTGAATGTGACCTTTTAGAAAAACGAATAAAAAGGAGGACCTGTTACAAGAGTATGTCTTACATCCTCATTACAGGTGATCCGACAAAAAAACTATGATACACAGGGTGATCTTATATACTGCTTTCACTTACTTGCATTCAGCACTTGCCCCGCCCTCCCCCTTCTGGGGCTTTGTTCAAAAGCTTTTCTGATGATCCATTTGAAGGTGGTTCCTGCTTGGGTGAGAACCCTCACTGTAAGCTTCACTCTGCTGTTCACAAACCACTTTGGAGACTCTCAGGAATATAATGATGATCCAACATAATCACCACTTTTTCCTCAAGCTTTCCCCTTCTCCCCCTCTCTGCAAACATCATACCCAATAGAGTATCACAATCCCCCAGTTATCACGAATGAGGTGTAGACCTTACACCAGAAAGACAGAATCTCGTATGAGAATTGTAAATAAGTTATAATCTAATTCTCTATATATTATTTATTTAACATTTCTTATATACCGCCTTTCATGATATCAAGGTGGTTTCCATTGAACAAACTGAAATTACATTGAACAGGGCATTATAACTTGGAGATAACTATTTTACAGGGAACATGGGCTATGGAGGGTTAAGTGGCTTGCCCAAGACCACAAGGAACACCTGTGGGACTAAAAACCCCAGTCCTTCCAGCCCAAGGTTGCTGTCCTCTAGTGGGATTTGAACCCCTGATCTTCTGGCCTGAAGTACCTTGCCCCAACCACTAGGCCACTCCTCCACTCCACTTAATGATTTCAGCTGACACTTTACCTGTTGCTAATTCTGTTAATGAAGTTAAAATGTAATAATGTGGGGGGCGGAGCCTGATGTCCAGCGGGTAGGACGCTTTGCGTTGAAGCTCCCGAGAGGCCTACTTAGAATCCTGACTTAATACCTATACAAATTTACTATTTCGCTCCGAGCTGACCGGGGCACCTCGGGGGGGATGGCGGCCCATAAACCAGCGCGCTTGGACTTCGGGTCTCCTTCTTCTTCTCACGGAAAACGCTCCAAAACAGAGGTGTCCTCCCCACAGAAGATGGTTCCATTTCGTGAAAACCCCGAAATGCACCTGGAGATTTTGGAGGAAATACGCGGCGTGAAGGAATTGGTGCAGTCCAATGGAGAAGCGCTTCGAGCCATGCGAGAAGACTTTGGAGTGCTCCAGGACCGACTTGAAAGTCTTTCATTACGGCAGGACAACATGGCGGGGGTCCTCGACTCGCACGAGGTGCGCTTGGGCAAACTGGACAAGGCTGAGCGCCAGATACAGAATCTTCAAAAGGAGTTAGAAGATAGCAATAATCGAGCCCGTCGCAACAATGTGAGGCTCCTCGGAATGCCGGAGGGGGTGGAAGCAGGAGATATAAGAGAATTCTTGCTCAAAACTCTTCCCTCCTTGCTAAAGATCACTTTTCACAGAGAACTGGAAATCGATCGAGCACACCGTGTTCCTGCCCACATGGCGCTCAACCGCACGACCCCCCGGCCTATTGTCTTTAGCTTGCTACGATATCAACAAGTGGAACAAATTTTACATGCTGCCCGAGCGAATCATCATTTGGAATTTGAAGGTCGTAAGGTCTCCTTCTTTCCTGATTTGGCAAAGCCTACCGTTGACCGTCGGAAGAAACTCCTTGCTTTTCGCCCTCGACTTCAACAGCTACAGGCTCGCTTTGGCCTGTTGTATCCAGCGAAGCTCCGAGTGACTCTCCACAACCAAACCAGGACGTTCGAAGATCCTGATCTACTATCAACATTTTTAGACTCCAAAGAAGCAGAGCAGATGCGCTAATCCCAAATCTTGGACTCTTATTTGCCGGCTCTATCCGCCATTTTGAAGGGCCCGATGCGGCGGCCATAGCCAAGCACAGAAATAGCCTGGACTTTCTTTCTTTCTCTATATGACTTTTGTTTTTTGGTCTCCTATCCCTTCATGATGTGTGCCTCGGTCGGATTCGGAGCACGCACAGTCCTACAGGTTATGTGTTTTTTCAATTTCGGCCTTCTCTGGGGTTTCTCCCCGCAGACACATGGTCGCCAGTAATTTTGGGGTTTTGCTTCTCCTCTACCGTACTGCGGTTTTCTTTGTTAATGTGGGGCGCTTCATTGTATTATATTAGCTTATTTTTCCTATGTCATGTGTACAGCCAGATACAGTCAGTTTGAGGGACATAGTGAAATTATGTGTGCTATCATGCTCAGAATTTTTAACTTTTCTGAATGGCCTTATGTAAAATCTTATCATTCACCGTCAAAGGCATTAATGGTCCACTCAAAGGAAAGAAAATCCTTAGCTATCTTAGCCATGAGCATGTTGATTTAGTGTTTCTTCAGGAAACGCATTTAAACTCTGCTGAAACACTGAAACTCAATGCTAAGCCTCACATGGTAGCTGCCTATTCTCCCACCGTTTCCAAATGGTACGGGATAGCCATTCTGGTTAAGAAGTCTTTGCACGCTACTGTACCTGATATTAGCGCTGACAAGGAGGGTAGATGGGCCCGTGTACACCTTGAGGTTGGAGATAGTGAATTCACGTGTATTTGCATTATGCCCCGAATGTGGACAACCCTGCTTACTATGCAAGTATTGCGCAGTTGGCCTTGGCCTCTGCCAATGCTCCATTAATACTTGGTGGCGATTTTACTCAAGTGTTCCCTCAATCTTTTCTTCTCAAACAAGGTGCTCGTTGGTTGGAAGATCCAGTACCGAGTAGACCTGTGTGGCTAGATATAGAAGCGGGCCTTTGCAAACCGATTCCTCTTACCTTTCTCCCTGGTATGACTCTCCCATCAGACTCCCACTATCCACCAGTGCTTTTAGACACTTTAGGTGCCTTTAATACTCTTATGCAATCTTTAGACTCCCGACTCTGGTCAGTGCAACTTCAGCATCGCCTTCGGAGCACTAGAGTACTCCCGCCATCGGCATTCTCTACATAAGGTTGATTGGAGACTTTCCGATCTCTCGGTAGTTCACCGGGTGTAGCATCCAATTTTACTAAACCTTATGTAATGCTATAACTAGAGATACCCCTATAGCGCAGAAAGTATGGGAGAGAGAATTGCATGTGACTTTGACCTCGGAGCAATGGAGCCTTATCTGGAGTAGAGGGACACGGGTTCCCGATCCGCCTCACTCACTCAGACCCTCTTCTTTCTAGCCCACCGGTGTTTTTACACTTCTCACAGATTAGACAAATGGAACACTACTCAGGGCAATGGTTGCTGGACACGTCCTGCGGCCATTGGTTCATTGCCTCATGTTATGCATGAATATCCCGCACTACAGTATTACTGGCGTCGGGTCTGGGGTCGTATTTAGTCTATCTCGCACTCTCAGGAGCCCCTTTCTTGGAGGATAGTGGGACTTCGCCCAGTTGCGGGGATCCCCTCTCTCCCAAAAATGGCTTATCTCCTTTCGAACTTTATGCTTGGCATTGCTATTTTCCCTAATTAAGTAATACTGGAAAATTAGCTCCCATTTGAGCCCCAATGAATGGTGGAATCATGCCTGTCTTTACAGTAAATATGAACAAATACCTCGTCTGTTCGCTTCCTCCGTTCAGACTCCTTCTCATTGGTCTCAATGGAAGATGCTCAATGACTATGTACATCTTGCTAAATGCTCTCATCTGACTGTCTAACTTTGTATATATCTCTGTCCCATGATCATGCTGTATTGTAGATACTCTTTTGATCGTTTGATGTATAATCACTGTTAATTGGAAGCGCTCACATGCTGATATAATCGGGTAGAGAAGAAGCATCGGGGTGGGGGGTAATGGGTTTACTTTTCCTTATTGTATACTTGTTTTGTCTCTTTTGGTGTGTTGTTTCTTTTGTTTGTTGCAAAATGAAAATAAAAGTATAAAAAAAAAAAAAATGTAATAATGTTGTTTTTATTGTAAACCACCTTGATTACACGAGAGAGCAAGGTATTTCCCTGTGCCTGTTTAGAATCTAGCTTGTTATTTATTGTTCTGTATATATTTCTGTTTTGTCAGCATGTGTCCTATCTTCTGTCTGTCCTTTACTTAGCTCCTGCCCTCTGTAGTGCTGTCTCTCCCTTCTGAACACTTTATTACCCACCCACCCCTCACGCCACCCACCCCTGGTCTAACACTCTTTTATTACCTTCCTCTGCTGATTGATGTAGTTATTCAAGTGCACCTGAAGCCACCAGGACTCCTCCCCACCCTCCACCTGTATCTCCTTTGATTTGCATCCTCTCCTCTTGCCCCTCTCCTGTAGCTCCACATCACTTTTTGTTCTTGATGTTAACTCTCCCTAATCTTTTCTGCTCATTCCCTCAGTTCCATGGCCCTACTTCTCATTGCCCACTCCTTACTGTCCCCACCTCCCCTACCATTTTGTCTTTGACCATATCATCTGCTCTTGAGCGTTACATTTTTCTTCCTCTCATTTAGGTATCTCCACTCTCACTGAGGGAACCTCACCATCGCTTCGATTGTGCCACCTCCTCTCGCCCCCGTTCTCTCCTACTCCTTCTCTTTCTGTCATCTGGAGATGTCAACCCCAACCATGCCCCCCCCCCCTAGACGTTTTTTACAATCCCAGGGTAGGTCAATGTGTAACCTTTCTTGTTCATATCACTCTCCTCTCTCCCTCTTCTCTCCTTTTTTCATACACTTTGTGGAATGCACATTCTTGGCCCAATTTTGGAAAGGCATTTACACAGTTTACAGCCTTGTAAACCACGTAAATGTCTTAAACGGTAATATTCAATGACACCTACATAGTTAGTGCCATCCCCCTGTGTGCCCTGATGCTATCCGGTTAGCAGTGGGGCATGTTGGGGGTGTTCCGGGGCAGAACGAGAGCAGAGAATAGTGGTAACCAGGTAGCGGCAATATTGAATTGCTACCCAGTTAGTGTTCCATGTCTAAAACTAGGCAAGCTTTTGGCTCACCTAGTCTTAGCCGTGGATGCTAACTGAGTAGTGGTCCAATATTGCTGCTACCCAGTTAGGCTGCACGGCGGTTTCCCCAGGGCACCCAAACCAGATATTCAATGCCATCACATGGCATTGAATATCCGGGATTAAGGGTTAGTGGACAAGGCTATGCACAGATACAGCACATAGCTCACCCAACTCAATATGGGACTCTCTGTGTCCAATAAATTTGCCTTCTTTCATCGCCTCTTTTTCTCTACATATCGTGCTTCTTACTGAAACTTGGCTTCTCCCTGTAGATTCAGCTTTAGTCACTGCCCTCTGACATGGAGGCTACCTATTTTCCCATACACCTAGGCCCATTGGCCATGGTGACGGTGCTGGGTTCCTACTCCCTCATACCAGTCAATTCCAGCCCCTCCTTCTGCCTCCATCTAATTCCTTTGCATCCTTTGTAGTCCATGCCATCTGCCTATTTTCTCCACTAGCTCTCCAGGTAGCTGTCATTCATCAACCCCCCCCCCCCCCCCCAACAAGTAATAAGTCAGCCTCTATCTTTCTCACAAACTGACTCCTGGCTCTCCTCCTTTCTGGATGTGTCTTCCCCTTCCTTTATGCTTGGGGATTTTAACATTCAAACTGATGACTCTGATGACCCTTCTGCCTTAAAGCTCCTTTCCCTAACCTCCTCATTCATCCTCCAGATGTGCTCTACCACTCCTACTCACAAGCATGGCCACTGCCTTGACCTTGTCTTCTCCTCCAATTGCTCACCCTCAAACCTCTCTGCCTCAGTTTGGCCCTTATCTGACCATCACCTGCTAGTCTTCACCCTCAACCATCTCCCATCTTGATCTCACCCGACCTCCACCAACATGTTTAGGAATATTCACACTTTCGACCCTTCAGCTCTCTCCCTGCTGTCTTGTTGCCTTAAACACCCAGGAGATAGATCCTTTTTAGGTACAAGGTAACTTTTCTTTTTTTGCTTGGCTTCTTTCTCTATAACATTGGCAAAATTTGTCCCTTCCTTTCTACACACACTACTAACTTATCCACTCATTAATCACCTCCCGTCTAGACTATTACAAACTCCTCCTTGCTTGTCTCCATCTGAATCATCTCTCTCCCCTTCAGTATGTTCAAAACTCAGTTGCACAGCTAATCTTCTGCCAGCCTTGATACGCTCATATAGCCCCTTTTATCAAGTTTCTTCACTGGCTCCCTATCCGTTTAAGTATTCAGTTTAGTTCAAACTCCTACTGACCTATAAGTGCACTCATTCTGCTACTCCTCACTACCTTTCCTCTGTTATCTTGCCCTACATCCCTCCTCAGGAGCTCTGCTCTTCTGGCAGATCCCTTCTATCTGTGCTCTTCTCTTCAACTGCCAACTCCAGACTTTGAACCTTCCACCTTGCTGCTCCTTATGCCTGGAACAAACCATCTGAGTCTGTGCATCAGGTTTCCTTTCTGGCCCTTTTCAAATCCAGGCTGAAAACTCACCTCTTTGAGGCCACTTTTGGAACCTGATCCTCTTGGTCTCCTATGTGTTTTCTTGCCATTCCACTAGATGTGTCCTTGTCCTCAGCTGGTGTGTTGTCTGTGTTGACTAGATTGTAAGCTCTGATGAGCAGGGACTGTCTTCTACATATGTCTGTATAGCTTGTAGCATTATGCAAATGATAAGTAGCAGTAGTAGTAATCCAGTCAGTTACTCTAGGATCCATCCCTAGGGTGCTCAATTTATTTATGAGTCACTCGTGCTGAACAGTGTCAAAGGCTTTACTGAAATCTAAGTACACCACATCTGGTGCTCTCCCTTGATCCAACTCTCTGGTCACCCAGTCAAAAAACCAATCAGATTTGTCTGACAAGACCTACCTCTGGTAAACCCATGCTGCCTCAGATCCTATAATCCATTGGACTCCTGAAACCTCATTAAACCTGTTTTAGCAGCACTTACAATAATTTATTCACCACAGAAGTCAGACTAATTAGCCAGTAGTTCTCAACCTCATCCTTACTTCGGTTTTTGTGCAGGGCCAGCCCTAGAGCTAGTCCAAGTTATTGGCACCCTAGAGTGACCTGAAGCTTTACACCCCCCTTGGCTGTCACAATTGATTGTTTAGTTTTGAATGCCCTGCTCTTTGCCACTCCCCTGGTTTTCCTGTTGGTTGAGGTGGCCCTGAATGCATGGACACACAACATACACCGCAGATACATACATACACACACTTACAGGGAATGCTCACCTCACCTCAGAGTTCCCCCCCCCCCCCCAACAACTCAGAAATTTCTCTCATTCAACGAACAAGCCTTCATCCAAAAAAAATCCCAACCCTAAACTCCTTACTAGCACAGAAAGACCTTGAAACCAAAGTATGCTCGCTATAGCCCTACCAAAAGTCTCTACTAGAACCAAATGATCACATGGTCCCTGGTACTCCTCAACCTTAAAAAGACAGAATCACAGCTTGTGCCATCTTGAATGTCTCTGGAGAAAGACTCAAAGCTCACAACCAGGGACGGCCCAAGGGGGGTGCGGGGCCATGTGTGGAGACTTGGCGTGGGACCTCATTTGCATAAGGAGCCTCATTTGCATAAATATTTGCATAATGTTACCATACACTAACTTTTAGTAAACATGCCTCTTAATGAGTGTATGGATAAAGAAAGACTAAAAGATTTCTACATTACTATAATCCAGTGCCAACCGCCAGGCACATTAGGAACTATTATAAACACTGCCCATTTAGAACCCATTGCAAACCCGCCGTATCGTAACAGCACTACCAGTTCTCACAAAGCACCAGACCCTACCTATCAAAAGGCAACACTGCAAATATTAAACCAATACATTTCAGAGAATAACAATACATGACCTACTGGGGAAAGAGAACAAGTGGCATGTTCAAATAGGAATTACATAAACAGAATACCTCAGCTCAGTTACACTGCAGAACATAGACCATCACCAAACAAGGAATCACAATTTAGAAACAGGAAGACAATAATTAAACTGGGAACCCCAAAAGCCAAACTTGGAATGTACAACAACACTGTAGAAATAAAACTATAAATTAATTTCCCTTGTACTAAACAAAGCGCAGACGTCAATGATGCACATTTCCCAGAGCTGACATATTCCAGTTAATAAATTCAAAATAAAGAAATATTTTTCTACCTTTTGTGCATTTCTTTTTCAGTTGCAATTGCTCCAGCCACTTTCTTCTGGTTTCTTCGTGTCTTCTGCTAACTCTCCATCGTCTGCTGTCCATTTGTCCTTTCTTCTCTCTTCTAGTTTTTTTTCCATTCTCTCTCTACATCTGCTTTAACATACTAATCTTTCTCCTTTTGCTCTTTCCTCATTCCTTTTTCATCCACTCAAAGTTTACCCCTCCATCCTCAATCCCCACTTACTCTCCCAATACCCAGCCAATTATAGATTTTTCTTCCCTCCCACACAAAATATTTTTCCCCTCTCCATTTCACTCTACCAGCTCCATCCTATTCTAATCCTCCCCCAACATCATCTCCCTTCTACTTACAACCCCACCCAGCATCCACTCCCTTCTAGTCCCCACATCAGCCCATTTACAGTGCTAGCCCCCCCATCAGCCCATTTCCAATCCTATCCTAGCCCCACCATCAGCCCATTTCCAGTCCTAGCTCCCCCATCCATTTCCAGTCCTATCTGAGTCCCTCCATCAGCTCATTTCCAATCCCAGCCCCACATCAGCCCATTTCTAGTCCTTTCCTAGCTCCACCGTCAGCCCATGTCAAATCCTAGCTCCCCTCCACTCAGCCCATTTCCAATCCAAGCCCATCATTGAGCCTACTTCTAGTTCTAGCCCCTCCATGAGTCCATTTCAATCCAAGCCCCCATCACAGACCATTTCCAATCTTAGCACCCCCCAACAGCCCATTACCAGTCCTATCCTAGCCCCTCCATCAGCCCATTTCCAGTCCTAGCTCCCTCCCCTCACAGCCCATTTCCATTCGACGCCCCCCTCCCCATCAGCTATTTGCAGTTCAAGTCCCCCTTCCACTCAGCCCATTTCCATTCAAAGCCCCCCTCCCCATCAGTTATTTGCAGTTCAAGCCCCCTTCCACTCAGCTCATTTCCATTCCAAGCCCCCCCCCCCAATCAGCTATTTGCAGTTCAAGTCCCCCTTCCACTCAGCCCATTTCCACTAATAGCAACCTCCCCAGCCCATTACCAGCCCTAGTCCTCCATAGCCCATTATCAGTCCTAAGCCCCCCATCACCCCATTTTTAGTCTTAGCCCCCCCATAGCCCATTACCAGTACTAACCCCCATCATCCTACCTCCAGTCCTAACCCCCCCATTAGCCCATTACCAGTTTTAACACCCCCCATAGCCCATTACCAGTCCTAACCCCATCACCCTATTTCCAGTCCTAGCCCCCCATAGCCCATTACCAGCCCTAACCCCCCTATCACCCCATTTCCAGTCCTAGCCCACCCCATAGCCCATTTCCATTCCAAGCCCCCCTCCCCATCAGCTATTTTCAGTTCAAGTCCCCCTTCCACTCAGCCCATTTCCAGTACTAGCAACCCCCCCAGCCCATTACCAGACCTAGCCCCCCATAGCCCATTACCAGTCCTAAGCCCCCATCAGTCCACCTCCAGTCCTAACACCCCCATCAGCCCATTACCTGTCTTAACCCCCAATCACCCTATTTCCAGTCCTAACCCTCATCACCCTATTTCTAGTCCAAGCCCCCCATAGCACATTACCAGTCCTAACTCCCCATAGCCCATTACCAGTCCAATCCTAACCCCCCCATCATCCTAATTCCAGTCCTAACCCCCACCCATAGCCCATTATCAGTCCTAACCACCCTCCCCCCCCCCCATCAGCCCAGGGAATCCTTAAAAGGAAAAAGAAACTTGCTGCTGCCGCTGCTGCCATGGCAGTGGCAGAATGAATTGTCTCCCGCGATCAACTGTCTCCCGCGGGGGCCCCCCCCCACCTCTGGCTGCCTGGCAGAGCCCGCCTCACTCACTCTCCTCGGCGCGGCTTTCAGAGACGCGAAGGGAGAGTTTCCCTCTCACGGTTCTGTTAAGCCTGCTGGGGCTAATGGGCAAATTCCCATCAGCCCCAGTGAGCTTAACAAACAGAGCCGCAAGGAGAGGGAAACTCTCCCTTTGCGGCTCTGAAAATCATGCCGAGTAGAGTGATTGAGGCGGGCTCTACCGGGCAGCTGGAGGTGGGGGGGTCCCACGGGAGACACTTGATCGCAGGAGATACTTCATTCTGCCGCTGCCACGGCGGCAGCAGCAAGTTTCTTTTTTCTTTTAAAGTGACTGATGGGCAGAATGTTCTTTGTGCGGGGCCCCCTGAAATGTGGGACCCTGTGCAAACAACATTCTTGCTCAATGGACGGGCCGGCCCTGCTCACAACTCAAACCTCAATATCTACAGGAACTCAAGCTATACCATGAATCCACCATCCAGGCCAAACAAGAACACTACAACAACCTCCTCATACGCTCCATCAACAAACCTAGAGAACTCTTCAAAATTGTCAAATCATTCACCAAAGACCCTTCTCAATCAAACTGGGACCACACTCTCAATCCACAAGACATAGCCTCATACCTACTAGCCAAGAGCAAACCTACACCATCCACCAGCATCCACATCCCGATTTCAAACAAGGAAGCTACTCAAGACTATCACTGGACTACCTTCAACACGCTCTCACATGAGGAGCTCAACAAAATCCTCAGCAACCTCAACACTACAACCTCCTCGCTCGACCCATGTCCAGTCTCCTGGCTGAAAGTCACAAAGGACCAATTCCTACCATTCATATCTGACATTGTCCACTCCTCCCTTGCCCAAGGATTCCTTCCTCCCTCCCTCAAACAAGCATCAATCAGACCACTCCTGAAGAAACCAAACCTGGATCCACACTCTCGATCCTCCTACAGAACCATAACCAGTCTACCCTTCATCTCCTAAATCATTGAAAAAGCCATACAAACGCAACTTCAAGATCACATAGACTACCATGCATCATTAAATGCACAGCGATATGCATTCTGACTCAATCACGGCATGGAAACCCCTATGACCTCCCTCTTAAACTCACTTATCACAGGTATCGAATCACTTACCCAAGGCTTCCTCTTGCTCTTTCTAGACATCTTGGCTGCCTTTAACACCACATCCCACCAGCTACTCTTCAACAAGCTCCACCACATTGACGTCTGTGGCACCCCCAACCAAAATCAAACACGCACCTCAACCCCTTTCACCCTTAACCAGCTACTTTCTCTCATCTCTTCAACAGAAGTCATTATTGATATCAGACCAAGAAAGACATATAAACAACAATTAAAGTTAATATCAATGCTCTTATTCCATGAACAATGCTCTGCAATTAGTCAATCTACATCAAGCAATATACATGTACATACACAAATATTTTGTATATAGTTCCAATGCTACCTGGTATTTAGTCCCTGATTCCAATCAAATTAAGCATGTTTTGTTTATTAAGGTTCATACCTATTGTCTATAGTTTACTGATGTTTCATGTAAAAAACAGACTCTTGCTCTGTCTCTTAACTTGTTTTTTGTAAACCGCACCTAATCCATGGAAGGTGCGGTATATAAGTGATTGTTAAATAAAAATAAAATAAATAAATCTCCTCTCTACTGTTTAATATATACATTTGACCTCTATGTGATATGCTCCAACAATTCCCGGTCCAATTTCTGATATACGCTGATGATATAATGATTTTCACACCATTCTCCACTTCTGCTCCAGATTACTCCATGCTCTCAAGTTGCCTCATTAAAACTATCAACAGGTTTCACCATCAAAATTTATCCATCAATCTCAATAAAACAGAGCTCCTCCACATAACAAAAGACCCAAACCT
This sequence comes from Ichthyophis bannanicus, assembly GCA_033557465.1. Taxonomy (NCBI): domain Eukaryota; kingdom Metazoa; phylum Chordata; class Amphibia; order Gymnophiona; family Ichthyophiidae; genus Ichthyophis; species Ichthyophis bannanicus. The sequence continues at coordinate 27,525,326 of CM066035.1, forward strand.
CACCCCCACCCCCGCTTCTGTCAAACTTGGCAACACTGAGATCTGAGTCATCTCCCACATAAAGTACCTCAGAATCATACTTAATCAACAATTGACCTTTAAGGAACAAATTCACAGAATCACCAAAGCTGTATACTACAAGCTAAAAACCATCTGAAACCTACTTTCCATATAGTCTGCCAGGCCACCATCATCCTCTATTTGATTACTGTAATTCCATCTATCAGGGACTACCCAAGTACACAATCCATCCCTTGCAACTCGAAAACTTATAAAAAAGCAGTATATCAAATTTTGTTAAATAAACAAATACTAATAATTCCATAGCTGTGATCTGCTGTTTTTTTAAGTTAATTAAATGTGTATTTCATTTTCTTTATTGTTATTTCTACTATGAAAACTAGTGGCCAAATCATACAGTTTTCTTATTGGTTGCAATGTGTACTGCCAACTAATATCTGTTGTCATGGGCATGGCTAGATTAACCATTGGCAAACTTGGCCCAGAGATAAGATCCAAAGTTTAGAGTCCCTGTCAGATGTGATTGGGACGAGACTGATTTTTATGTTAATGTCTGGATGCTAATAGTATAGGTAATAAGGGTATTTTAAAAGTTTGGTCATGATTTGGAGGTCTGAAGTGGATGATGAAATCACTGACATGTCTCCATAGTCATTCCACAAATTACATTCACAGACATCTCCAGTGCAGGGACATCCAAGTAAGCACAGGAGTATGGCAGATGCGTGTCTGGAGAGTGGCAATGTACTTACACATCCCCATTTGATCTCAGCAGCATTTGCAGGCACATCAATGTTTATACTCGCTCCAGGCACAAATAGGCACCAGAAAAGTGCTTGTTTTCAACTTAAAACATCCTAAGAGGGGGGGCGGAGCCCGATGTCCAGCGGGATGGTCGCATAACGCTGAGGCTCCCGAGAGGCCTACTCAGAATCCTGAATTAACACCGGACAAACTTGAATTTCTGCTCTGATCTTGCCGGGGCACATTGGTGAGATGGCGGGGACCAAACCCACGCGCCTGGAATTTGGATCTCCAGCGGTTTCTCACGGTAAACGCTCCAAAACTGAACCCCCGTCCCCGCAGAAGGGGCTGGCTTTGCGCGAGGGCCCCGAAATGCAGCAGGAAATCCTCGCAGAAATTAGAGGGGTTAAGGACCTCGTGCAGTCAAACGGTGAAGCACTTCGAGCGCTGAGGGAAGATCTTGGTGTACTGCAAGGCAGGCTAGAGGGGCTCTCTTCGCGTCAGGACAAAATGGAGAGTATATTAGACTCCCATGCGGTCCGGCTGTCCAAACTCGACAAAGTTGAACGACAGGTGCGGGCCTTGCAGAAAGAAGTGGAAGATGGCAATAATAGAGCGCGCCGCAACAACCTACGACTCGTGGGCATACCGGAGGGAGCGGAATTGGGAGACATGAAGGAGTTTTTAAGTAAAATCCTCCCTTCCCTGCTCCAAATCACCTTTACCAAAGAATTGGAGATCGATCGCGCTCATCGTGTACCCACAAACATAACGCTCAACAGGAAGACCCCGCGGCCTATCATCTTTCGACTTTTGAGATATCAACATGTGGAACAAATTCTCAGTGCCTCCCGGGCAAAGGGCCATATGGAGTTTGAGAGCCACAAGGTCTCCTTCTATCCTGACTTGGCTAAACCCACGGTCGACCGCCGAAAGCGCTTTCTGGAATTTCGGCCGAGGCTTCAACAACTACAAGCACGCTATGGCCTGATGTACCCGGCCAAGCTCCGAGTCACGCTTCACAATCAGACAAGAACATTTGAGGACCCTGATCTACTAGCGGAGTTTTTGGACTCTAAAGAAGCCGACTTGATGCGCTGACTTCCAGAATATTCCTGCCAGTACTTTCACATCCGCTGTACCTGCCATATTGGATTTCCCGCGGCTCAGCAAAGAGTCTGTCGAGGGCGGTTTGTTGCCTTATTTTGAAGATATCTGGGACCCGACTCCATCTACCCATAGTAGCCTCGACGAGTATCAGAGACAGTGTTTCTTATGGACTCTGGTGTTTCTTTTCTTTTATTATGTCTCTATCTTCCTCTCTAGGGCCTCCTCCCGCAGACATCTGGTCGCCATATTCATTGGGGGTTTTGCTTCTTCTCTAAGTTACTTTGGTACATACTTTTCAATATGGGTGTATTGGCCAGTATACTTGGTGCTTATGTCATTATTGTACAGATTCTGATTATGTTGTAAGTTTTCAAGTGCCCTTACCTAAAATGTCTATTATCGATTGATGGCACCATGTAAGATTTTCTCATTGAACGTACAAGGAATCAATAATCCGATAAAACGGAGGAAACTCCTAAGCTATCTAAGTCATGAAGCTGCGGACCTGATTTTCCTCCAAGAATCACATTTCAATTCGAAGGAAAACTCTCAACCTCAATATTAAACCTTACATGGTGGCCGCCTATTCCCCAGCCGTTTCTAGGAAATGTGGGGTTGCCATATTGGATAGGAAATCTCTGCATGCTACTATTGTTGCGACTTGCTCAGATACAGCGGGTAGATGGTCCAGAGTTCACCTCAAGATAGGTAACTTTAAAGTTACATGTATATGCCTTCATGCTCCTAATGTGGATGACCCTGCCCTTTTGCTATTATTGCTCAGGTTGCGCAGGCCTCTGCTAATACTTCATTGATATTGGGGGGGATTTCAATTTAGTTCTTGATCCCCTGATTGACAAATAGCCGCCTAGGACAAGTGGTCCCCCCAAGAGTCACATCGCGCTTACCTCTGTGATTAAAGATATTGTTTTAGTCGATCTATGGAGGTTACTACACCCCAATGAGTTTGACTTTACCTTCTTCTCTTCCCCTCACAAATCCCAGTTTCGCATAGACTTCTTTCTAATATCAACACTGTTAGTTCCTCAGGTGGACGCTGCAAAGATTCACTCCCAGCATATTTCAGATCATGCTGCTATTTCTTTTCAATACCACACTACTGCACTTCAAGGGAATCCGGGGGCCTGGTTCTTTGATAGAGCCCTATTAACTCAGCCAGAGTTCCGGTTAGAAATTCGAGCAGCCATACATGATTACTTCCAGACCCTGGTACTCCAGGGGGATCAGGACCACCCCAACAGCTCTTCTCTGCAGCTCGTTGGAAAACCTTTTCTGATTTATACAGGGAATTTGCGTTACTAGCGAAACATTACTTTCAATTGATGCAGCCTCCATGCTGCCTCAAAAGTGCTCCAATCATGCCGCCCTCTGTCTCTACTAAGGATGGGCTATTAGAACTAATTCACTCTATTAGTAGTACACATGGGGTAGCCTCTAACTTTTGTAAACTATTATGTCAGGGTACAGATACTGCCACTTGTAGAGTCCAACAAGCCTGGGATCGCTAACCGCAAACCACTTTAACCCCTGTGCATTGGAGCGTTTTCTGGAGCAAAATAATGCGGGTTTCCCGATCTGCCTCAGTTACCCAAACTCAACTCTCGTCTTTTTTGCACATAGATGTTCTTATATTCCAGGAAAATAGCCAAATGGAACACAACTGCCAGGGGCCGGTGTAGGTCTTGCCATACTGATGTGGGAACCCTCGTACATGTTCTTTATGAATGTCCTTAATTACAGGTTTACTGGGGGCGGGTCTGGGGTCGTATTTCATTTATCTTACACCTTCACGAGCCTCTTTCTTGGAAGACTGTGGGACTCCGCTCAGTGGCGGAGGTCCCCTCTCTTCCTAAGAAGGGTCGCTTTCTCCTGATTTCATGCTGGGTATAGCCATATGTTTAATCACGAGGACTTGGAAGGATAGCTCTCGACTTACTGTCAATGAATAGTGGAACCTTGTCTGCTTATATAGTAAATATGAGCAGATATCTCGGAGAGCTATTCTCCATACCCAAATTCATTCTCGCTTGTCTAAATGGCAGATGCTCAATGATCATGTACAATCTGCTCATTGCTTCGACATGTCTGTTTAATGTACACTCATCATGTTTCAGATCGCCGTTAGGTTTTGTAACACAATAATGTCAGTACACGCCCGTTTCGAGAATGCTTTAGTTTTCTAGAGAAGAAGCAGGGGGGAGGGGGGTGGTAGGGGTTTACTTTGGTGTATGTATTACATTCCATGTATGTATTTGTCTTTTAGCTGTATGTCTTCCTTTCCTTTGTTGTTGTAAAACGAAAATAAAGAATTAAAACATCCTAAGAGTATAGAGATGATGGAGAATTAAGTGACTAGCTTAAACAGGAAGTTGGCCATCGGAGAGGGTGGAAGCAGACAGCCTCATGGCACTGAAGTTTGCAGGTAAGTGCTGCAGGGCTGTTTCATTCCATTGCTGCCACTGTAGGTCCTGGTGAGGGGCTTTGAGGGGCGGGTGACTGGCCAGCCAAGGGAGGGACAAGGGATGAGATTTGCCAAGGGTGCCTCATCTCCTTGCACCAACCCTGGTCTTTAGTTTAATTTTAAAAGAAGTTACATGAGCTACCATTCTGAGATCCAGAGGCAGCACATTCCACTGAGAAGGACTGACACAGTAAAATGCTGTTTGTCAAGTTAGTTCCCAATTCCGTATCAGGACATCTGAAAGTATCTGTGTCAAAAAGCAAAAATGCAATCACCAGCAAAACAGAGTCCAGGCAAAAGGATGTTTAAAGCAACAATAGGTCTCAGACTTATAGCGGGCAAACTATATGCTCAAGGCAATTTTCACCAACAGAGCACAGTAAAAGCCCTTACTTGCATCAATGACCTTAGATAATCACCCCCTGAAGAAACCTGCTCGGGTGAAACGCTATAACAGCGCGATTGTGAGCGTTGGGGTATGAGCGAGGAAGAGACGGAGGCGATGCAGTAGTTCAAGCGATGCATTTTTTCAGATAAGTTGGTGCTATTCACCCTCCTACATTGATTTTTGCAAGCTTTATCAAGATATTCATTTATGTCAAAGGAGGTTGTGAGAGCCATTTAATGAAGCAACGTGATTATCTAAGGTCATTGATGCAAGTAAGGGCTTTTACTGTGCTCTGTTGGTGAAAATTGCCTTGAGCATATAGTTTGCCCGCTATAAGTCTGAGACCTATTGTTGCTTTAAACATCCTTTTGCCTGGACTCTGTTTTGCTGGTGATTGCATTTTTGCTTTTTGACACAGATACTTTCAGATGTCCTGATACAGAGTTGTTTCCTTTGAATTTGACAGTTTATGCTCTGTGAAAGTTTGTGACCATTATTTTTTGTAAGTTAGTTCCCAAGACATTTACGCTGGAGAAGGAAGGCAGAGTTGATTAAGTTACTGCAATCTCAGGGAATGCATGAGCAATGTAAAATTAGCTGATCCGAAAGGTATAGTGGTTGACCATTTCAAAGCACCTTGTGAAGTATAAGAAGGGCTTTGTAACAAATTCTGAAGGCAATTGGTATCCAATGCAGGATCCTAAAAGCTAGGGTGATAGGATCATATTATCTCAATCCTGTTATAAGTCTCGCTGCTACATTCTGAACTAATTGAAGCCTATGAATCTGAGCATGTGATAAATCATTGTAAGGTGAGTTGCAATAATTCAGTCAACAAAATAAATGCAAAAGGACTTAAAGGTTGCCAAATCAAGGAATAGCTTAATGGTTAGGGCAGCAGCCTAGAACCAGAAAGGCCAGTGTTAAAATCCCACTGATTTTTCTCGTGGTTTTGGGCAAGCCACTTAACCCTCCATTGCCCCAGGTACGAACTTAGATTTTAAGTCCCTCCAGAGATATAGCAATAATTACTGTACCTGCAAGTAACTCACGTTGAACTGCCACTGGACAGACATGAGCTAAATGCAGATAAAAATTTAGAGAAAAAGAAGAAACAGAAAATGTCTGTTCAGTGTTAGCTGGCCATACTAAATAATTGATTACTCCAAGAAATAAATGTTTCCACAAATACGATTCTCAATGAAACTAAACTAAGCAATTTTTCTTTAAAGAAAAATTGCTTAGTTTAGTTTCATTGAGAATCGTATTTGTGGAAACATTTATTTCTTGGAGTAATCAGATATTTAAGGGCTCAACAGTTGAATTACTCTGAAGTTTTTGACCTATTCAGCTTGCATACTAAATAATGAAATCAGACTTAAGAGGAAATAGAAGAATATGAACACTGGACAAACTGTCTATAGTGAACAGTTTAATCATGATGACAAGGTCTGGCTTTGTGGGAACAGCCAATAGAAAGGAGGATACAAAAGTTGTTCATGCAAACATTTGGAAATACTACTTCTAAAATTGAACTTTGTAACTAGACTAAGAAAACCAGGGTAGTATACATTTGCCTGAAATACCTGTTAAGTGACACCTCTACATTTATAATTATTTAAGTTTCAGTGCTGCTGAGTTCCTATTTTTGGCCTATAAAAGATAGGGTTACCAACTTTTTCACCGAGAAAAACCCGACACCTGTGGCTCGCCATGCTCCACCCATACTCCGCCCCTAGTCCCACCCCTGCCCCGCACCCAGCCCCACCCACAAAAATTACCGAGGATACGTGTAGGCTAACTTCCTTGGTCAGATAATAATTAAACTGGGAACCCCAAAATCCAAACATGAAATGTACAACACTGGAGAAATAAAACTATAAAGTCATTTCCTCTTGCACTAAAGAAAAACGCAAAGATGTTAGCAATACACACTTCCCAGACCAGACATATTCCAGTTAATAAATTCAAAATAAAAAGTATTTTTCTACCTTTTGTTTGGGCATTTTATTTTTCAGTTGCAATTGCTCCAGTCACTTTCTTCTGGTTCTTTGTGTCTTCTGCGAGCTATCCATTTGTCCTTCCTTCTCTTTTCCATTCTCTCTATTTCTGCTTTAACATACTGATTGTTTCCCTTTTGCTCTTTCCCCCAATTCTTTCCTTATTCCTTTATCATCCATTTAAATTTCACCCTTCCATTTTCAAGCCCCTCTTACTCTCCCAATACCCAGCCCATCATAGACTTTTCTTCCACACAAAATATTTCCCCTCTCCATTCTCATTCCCCATCCTTTCTATTCCTCCCCCAAAATCAGTTCCCTTATAGTTCTAGACCCACCCAGCATCCACTCCCTTCTAGTCCCATTCTCCCATGCCCCACATCAGCCCATTTCCAGTCCTATTCCAGCTCTTCATCAGCCCATTTCCAGTGCTAGCCTTCACATCACAGACCATTTCCAGTCCTAGCCCCCCACCCAATCACAGCCCATTTCCAGTCCAAGTCCCCCATCACAGCCTATTTCCAGTCCTAGGACCCCCCACCATCACATCCCATTTGCAGTCCGAGTCCCCCCGCAACCATCACATCACAGCCCATTTGCAGTCCTAGCCCCCCCCCCCCACCATCACAGTCCATTTGCAGTCCTAGCCCCCCTAATCACAGCCTATTTCCAGTCCAAGTTCCCCCTCCTTCCACCATAGCCCATTTCCAGTCCAAGTCCCCCCCCCCCCCATAGCCCTTTTCCAGTCCAGGTCCCCCTCCCCATCACAACCCATTTCCAGTCCATTCCCCCCCCCATATTCCTTTTCCAGTCCATGTCCCCCTCACCATCACAAACCTTTTTCAGTCCATGTCCCCCCCCCCATAGCCCTTTTACAGTCCAGGTCCCCCTCTCCATCACAGCCCATTTCTTTCCAGTCCAATGCTCCCCCCCCCCATAGCCCTTTTCCGGTCCAGGTCCCCCCCCCCATCACAACCCATTTCCAGTCCATGTCCCCCCCCCCCACATAGCCCTTTTACAGTCCAGGTCCTCTTCCCCATCACAGCCCATTTCTTTCCATTCCAATGCCCCCCCATTGCCCTTTTCCGGTCCATGTCCCCCCCCCCCTTCACAACCTATTTCCAGTCCAAGTCCCCCCCCCCATAGCCCTTTTCCAGTCCAGGTCCCCCCCATCATAGCCCATTTGCAGTCCTAGTCCCCCTAATCACAGCCTATTTCCAGTCCAAGTTCCCCCTCCCTCCACCATAGCCCATTTCCAGTCCAAGGTCCCCCCCCCCACAGCCCTTTTCCAGTCCAGGTCCCCCCCCCCCCCATCACAACCCATTTCCAGTCTATGTCCCCTTCCCCCCCCCATAGCCCTTTTACAGTCCAGGTCCCCTCCCCCCATCACAGCCCATTTCTTTCCAGTCCAAGTCCCCCCCACCCATAGCCCTTTTCCAGTCCAGGTCCCCTCCCCCCATCACAGCCCATGCAGTCCTTGGCCTCCCTCCCCCCCCCACCCCCACCAGCACCGCGGCTGTCTGAGGCTTTAGAGGGAGCTGGGGAAGCCCGCGCGAGGCCCCGGCTCCCTCTGTACAGCCGCCAGGGTGAAGAGCCTTTTCCTTCACGCTGGCGGCTGTTTCTGTGAAGCCACGAATGCTGGGAAAGGTTAAAGGGTATTGCCTTTAACCTTTCCCAGCAATCGCGGCTTTACAGAAACAGCCACCAGCGTGAAGGAAAAGGCTCTTCATGCTGGCGGCTGTACAGAGGGAGCCGGGGCCTCGCGCGGGCTTCCCCGGCTCCCTCTGAAGCCCTATGGTGTGTGGGCCGCCCCGGGGAAGGTTTTTTTTTTTGGACGAGTTGGGAGAAAAGCCGGTTTTTTGCTCTGGCCACTCCCGATCTTGCGGCCAGAGCAAAAAACCGGCTTTTCAAGGGCCGGTTTTACCTCTGCGCCGGCAGCCGGACTGGCCATGGAAAAACCGTCCAGGCCGGCTGAAAACCGGCCAGTTGGCAACCCTAATAAAAGATAAGCCTGATCAATAATAGTCAGAGGCCTGCATTATTTGCCTGAATCTTTGCACATCTAATCAATTCTCTCAATTGCACAATTTAATTATTGCTCATTCTAATTATGCAAAGAGTAGTTCTTTATTTCAGATTGAGACAACACCCTTAATTGATGGGTAAGGTGGGAGAACAAATTGCCCTCTCTCACCACCATGCAGCATGCCCGAAACTGAGCCTGCCATCTACTACCAAAGGTATGGCCTTTCCTGTGCCTCACCCCTTTCCCTTCCTGTCTTTATTCCCTCAGTCCTTAAGCCATTTCCAGCTCAGCCTTATTCCCTCATCCTGCCTACCTCCTCCCTCCACTTCAGGATCCCCCTCACCCTTATCCTCTATGGCGATCTCCCTCTGGGGCTCATCTGTGTTAACCCTGGGAGTACTGATGGGGTCAAAAGTGACCCCATTGCAAGTTTCACAACGTGTATCTCGGAAACAAGTTGTTCAAGAATGCAATCTTTTTATGACTTTTCACATGTTAATATTCTCTTTATATTGCGCCATGAGAGGAATAATTTTCATCCGCTAGGTGACGCTAGTGATGAATTGCAGCACAGAGTACCAGTGGGGTCATTTTTGACCCCAGTTGCTTATGTCCGGTTTGGATCGTGATACAATTTGCAGTTTTGTGAATTTTTTGATCTGACAAAGGTATTTATCATTAATTATGTATCATTTATTTTTTGTACTATTATTTATGAAAATTACACATTTTCTGTAATTGATATCATACGTTCTCTCATTATTTCCGATGAAATCTAAAGGCTTTCAGCTCGTTCATCACGATTATTGTACACCTATAGTAAAACTGCTTTGCGTTTTATTCAACTTTATCTTTGTTTATTTATTTTAGGTTATTGTTTATGATGTCAAAATGAAAGTATTCAGCTGCCCAAGTAAAAGAAATATTGCAACGAGATGCTGACAGTGACGGCTCTGAGTCGTCTGATGATGCAGCATATTCAGCAAGCGAAGAAGCATATCAGCCAAGTTCGGGCAATAAATCTGATGATGACAGTCATGATTCAGATGGCGACAGCAGTTGGTCGCCAAGTGAATGTGAGACTGATGTTGAGCCGGTAACATCACCTGCAGCAAAGAGTCAAGTTACAGGTCGAGGCAAAGGTCGAGGCTGTGCTGGACGGGGAAGAAGGCAGGAGTCCTCGGTGTCAGTATCATCTGTGAGTAATCTTAGTTGTGGTCGTAGAGGAGCTAAGAGGTCATCAACTATAAGCACAAATGTTGCCACTGAAGCCTATGTATCTAAGGATGCCACATCATGGAACAGGAAACCTATTAAGCAAGCTGCTGGAAGATACGCCAGAGCTAATCTCATGCCCATACAACAAGGTCCTACAAGGTATGCTGTACGAAATGTTGATGGCCCTCTCGCAGCATTCCACTTGTTCATGAGGAAGAACTTATTGAATGAAATCATGATGTGGACGAGCAAACAAGGAAGACACGTTTATGACGACACCTGGAAAGATTTGACAGATGGAGAATTTCAACGGTTTTTGGACTTCTGATCCTCTCAGGTGTGTACAAGTCATGAAATGAATCCATAGTTCAGTTGTGGAACCTTGAAGATGGTCATTCTGTTTTCAGCAAAAATATGGCCCGTAACCATTTTCAGCAAATTTCTTGTGTTCTCAGATTTGATGATGCAACCAACAGATGTGAACAATGAGGTGTGGATAAGCTTGCTCCAATCAGACACGTTTTTGATACCTGGGAAGCAACTCTAAGTTCCTGGTGAAAATGTTACCGTGGATGAGCAACTGCTTACATTTTGTGGCCGTGTTCCGTTCAGACAATATATTCCCAGCAAACCTGGGAAATATGGCATAAAACTATGGATGTTGTGTGACAGCGCAACGTCATATGTTCTGTGTTTTCAAGTATATACAGGAAGGGAACTCGGACAAAACAGGGAATAGAATCAGGGTGAAAGGGTTGTGCTGCAACTCACTGAAGGATTGACGTGATCTGGCAGAAATGTTACTGTTGACAATTTCTTCTGCAATTTATCCCTTTCACGGAAATTGCTAGAAAAACAAATGACAGTTTTGGGGACAATTCGAAAGAACAGAAAAGAATTACCTCCAGAATTTGTAACAGCAAAGGGTCGAGAGGTATTCACTTCACTGTTTGCCTTTCACGATGACGCCACTCTGGTTTCCTATTGCCCAAAGAAAGGAAAAGTGGTTGTTCTTCTGGGCAGTTTGCATGATCAAGAAGAAGTAGATTACACACGTCCAGACAAAAAGCCATGCATGATCTTGGACTATAATTCTAGTAAAGGTGGAGTAGATACGGCAGATCAAATGTTGCGCACGTATACCACAAAACGAATGACAAGATGCTGGCCAGTGACAATCTTCTACAACATGTTGGACATCAGTGCTTTGAACGCCTTCATTGTTTGGATGTCACTAAATCCAGAATGGCAGTCCAAGTCAAAGCACAGATGTCGTCTATTCCTCTTGGAATTAGGAAAGCAGCTGCTTCAGAGTAATTGCAGCGAGACTTCTTCCAGCATTGAGGAAGCCACTGATGCTGTTTGCAATGTTGGGATCCCAAAGAAAAGGGCAAGGTGTCATTGCTGTTCCAGAGAAAAAGACAAGAAAAGCAACATAGTTTGCAACTCCTGCAAGCGCAATGTTTGCAAAGAACATTCAGAAATTGTCTGTGTCTCATGCAAATTACTGTAGTACTTTACTGTGTTCAAGTGCATGCAAAAACTGCTTTCATGGCATCTCTTCTTCATGTAATTTTATGATAAAGCATTACATTTCAAAAAATTTAAACTTCATATAATAAATAATTAATTCGGAATAATATTTTGTCTGTTTAGTTTAAAGTTTTCATGGTTAACAATTAAAATTCGTCGTGGGGTCATTTATGACGCCAACGGTATTCAGTGCGTGCAAAAAATCTCGGTAATTCCAGGGTTAAGCACCCTCTCCATAATTCGGGAGGCAAGCAATACATGTTGTTGTTATTAAGTGATATTGAGTTGGTTTCAATTCATGGCGATCTTCTGGATAGCTGTCCTAAACTGTATTCGATCTTCAGTCAGGCAACTCATTGTCAGAAACAAAGAAACCTGACAGCAGAAAAAGCCCACATGGCCTATCTAGTCTGCCCTTCCATATCAACTACAATAGTCCTCTTTTTATCTTTAGAGATCCTCTGTGTTTATCCCATGCTTTTTTTAATTCAGATACTGTCCTAGTTTCTACTATTTCCAGCAGGAGACTATGCCATGCATCTCCCACTCTTTCCATAAAGAAATATTTCCGCATATTACTTCTGAGTCCATCCCTTTTCACCCTCATCCTATGTCCCCTCATAGAAGAGCTTGCTTTCAATCAAAAGAAACTCTCCTTCTGTGCATTTATGCCATGGAGGTATTTAAATGTGTCTATCATATGGCCTCTATCCCGACTCTCTCTGTGATTTCTTGTATTTCCTGAAGGCCTTCCTCTTTTTTTTTCACCTTTTTAGCTACTTGTTCTGAGAACATAGTGGCCTCCTTTTTCTATTATATTTGTTTACCTTTCTAGCATAAAGGTCTGTTGTCCTTTAAAATATCCCCTTTCAGTTTTGCCCACTGTTTTTCTAGATCCCCCATCTGTTTCTATCCCGCTAACAACTCATTGATGTTCAACATCTTCATCCAATCACTATGCAGCATTATTCAGAGTCACAATACCCTCTGCCATCTATACGATGATGACATTATAATCTATGCTCCATTTTCCATAAATGACCCAGATTTTTCCAAAATTCGGTAATGCCTGCAAGCGTTCATCAACTGGCTTAGCCACCACAATTTACACATCAATCCTAAAAAGACAGAAGTCCATATAACCAAGAACCCTACATTCTCGCCACCATCCACAATCAACTTAGCCAACTTACAACTACAGGAATCAAGTAAAATTCCTGAGTATTATACCAGATCAAAATCTTAATTTCCAAACCCACATCAAACAAGTCACCAAGTCTACATACCTCAGAATGAAAGCAGTGCAGAACCTTCAGCCACTATTGGACCAGTCTGACTTCAGGAACCTTTGTCATGCCCTCATCACTCCAATACTTGACTATGCAAACATCATCTACCAGAGTCTCCCAAAACACTACTCTACCCCTTTGCACAAAATACAGCTGCTAGAATAATCATAGGCTCTGCTCAACAAGCTCACATCACCTCTGTACTAAAGCAGCGCCATTGGCTCCCCATCTACTCAAGAGTGAAGTATAAAGTCTCCCTCATCACATTCAAGATCCTTCATAATCTCTCAGCAGACATCCTTCAGCCTCTCATACTGAAACCCCTTGATAACAAATCAAGAAGAAAAGCCAGCCACAGTCTCCTATTACTTCTGGCCTCATTCTCCCACTCTAACCTTGCCATCTCTAGCAGAGCATCCTCCTTCTATGCACCCACAACTTGAAACTTCCTCCCCCCAGAGATTTGTTCCTTGACAGACATTGATGAGTTCAGTTGTAAACTAAAGACCTATGTCTTCTTAGAGCACTTTGGTTCAGACACCTAATGACTTCATTATCCTACCTCCAACTAACTAGGCCTCACTTTATCTCTCATATCTCCTGCCTCTGTAAATGCTCAGCCATACCTTCATTATTTCATATTGTCAGTTACATAGCCTAACACTTCTTTTACGGGCTGCTCATTAATTTTGCTGTAAGTACTTACTTTTAACTAAGCTCCAAGTAGACTTACCATTGGTTAATCATTACATTTGTTACCTATGTTCCTTGTAAAGTTAGATTGTTAAACTTATTCCATGTAACCACTGTGACTGGTAGATACAGAGGTATAAAAGAGCTGCTAAATAATGAATAAATAAATAAATAAAGGATGCACTTTTAGGTCAGTAGAAGAAATTTGAACTGTATGTGAAAATGGATAGGAAGCTAATGAAGTAAGTGACTTGACAGGAAGGGTTAGGTGTGCATAGTGACACTGGCCGAACCATCCCTTAAACCATCAGTTTTGAATGGATTGGAGGGAAGCAAGATGGTTCAGTGGGAGAGCAGCAAAGAGAAGATTGCAGGAGATGATAAGAGTCTAAGCAGGAGGTGATAAGGTATATAAGGGTTTTGGTAGCATGTTAGAAAGGAAGCAATGTATTTTGCTGATATTGTAGAGAGGAAGCAACAGGTTTTAGGTGTTTCTTGTTTATCTTATACAGAAAGAGAGAGAGGAATCAAAAATGACCCCAAGATTACAAGCCAAGGAGACAAAGAAGATAACAGTGTTATCCAAAGAAATAGACAAAGGAGGAGGAGGAGTTCACAAGAAAAATAAGAAGCTCCATCTTGGCTATCAAGCCCAGTATCCTGTATCCAACAGTGGCCAATCTAGGTCACAAGTACCTAGCAGTTTCCACAAAAGACACAGGTTCAACAATGCTTGTATTAGGTCAAGCAGGAATATCCTGGGTCTCCTTTAATAATGGTTTATGGATCTTTCCTCCGGGAACTTGTCCAAACCTTTTTTAAACCCGGCTACACCAACAGCTTTTACTACATCCTCCGGTAGCAAATTCCAGAGTTTGATTACACGTTGAGTGAAAAAATATTTTCTCTTATTAGTCTTAAATAGGTTACCCTGTAGCTTCAATGCATGCCCCCTAGTCTTTCTATATTTTGATGGTATAAACAATCGATCTACGTTTACTCATTCCACTCCATTCATTAATTTATAGGTCTCTATCATATCTCCCCTTATCTTTTCCAGGTTGAAGAGCCCTAACCTTTTTAGCCTCTCTTCATAGGGGTATCCTTCCATCTCCTTTACAATTTTGGTGTCTCTTCTCTGTACCTTTTCTAATAATACTATATCCTTTTTAAGATATGGCGACCAGGATTGCACACAATATTCAAGGTACAGTCACACCATGGAATGATACAGAGGCATTATAATATCCTTTGTTTTATTCTCCATCTCACATCCAGTGATCACCCCATGGTGTGGTTCAGTATTAGGACTAAGGCTGATAAAATCCATTCAAAAGTGAGGCTCTCAGACTTAAGGAAACCAACTTTGTCAAGATGGGACAATACCTCAAAGAGTCATCAGCATGATGGGAACAGCTGGGGGATGTAGAAAAGTGATGGGCAAAAAGAGGGGATATTTTAAGGGCAACGTTACTGATTGGGTTAGAAATTGGTTGAGTGGGAGGTGACACAAGTAAATGGAGCTCACTCCGAGGAAGAAGATGTTAATAGTGGTGTGCCACAGAGATCTGTCTTTGGTCTGATTCTTTTTAACATCTTTGTTAATGATATTGTGGAAGGGTTGTAAGGTAAGGTTTGCCTCTTTGTAGAAGGTACTAAAATTTGCAATAGAATAGACACCCAGGAAGGGCTAGATAACATGAGGAGGGACCTAGCTAAGCTTGAAGAATGGTCTAGAATTTGGTAGCTGAGATTTAATGCTAAAAAATGCCGGGTCATGCATTTGGGCTGCAAAAATTCAAGGGAGCAGTACATTACAGTAGCAGTACTTTTGCCCATGAAAGAGAAACGGAGCCTGGGAGTGATTTTTTTCTGATGATCTTAAAGTGGCTAAACAGGTAGAAAAGGAAACAGTAAAAGCCAGAAGGATGCTTGGGTGCACAGTGAGAAGAATGGCCAGCAAAAAGAAAGAGATGATAGTGCTTTTGAATAAGTCTTTGGAGAGACCTCATTTGGAGTATGGTGTAAAATTTTGGAGACCACACCTTCAAAAGGATATAAACAGGATGGAGTTGTCATAGAGGTGGCTACCAAAATGGTCAGTGAGCTTCATTATAAGGCATATGTTGACAGACTTAAAGATCTCAATATGTATACTTTGGAAGAAAGACAGAAGAGGGGAGATATTATAGAGACGTTTAAATACTTCTGTGGCATAAATGCATAAGAGGAGAAGAGCATCTTTCAATTGAAAGCTCTGCAACAAGGGGAGGTAGGATGAAGGTGAAAGGGGATAGACTCAGGAGTAATCTGTGGAAATATTTCTTTACGGAAAGAGTGGTTGATTCATGGAATAGTCTCCCAGTGGATGTAGTAGAGACAAGGACTGTATCTGAAGTCAAGAAAGTATGGGATAAACACAGAAGATCTCTAAGGAAAATAAGGGACTGTAAAGTTTAGTAGTTGGTATGGAAGGGCAGATTGGATAGGCCATATGATCTTTATCGGCTGTCATGTTTATATGCCAGGGCACTTTCTTGAGCTGCATACATAACAAAAGGGCCTGTTTACAAAAGGATTTAATGAACGTTAACAAAGTTAATGCTCATTAAGTGCCCAAAAACATTTATTTCTATGGGTGCAGTTGCATTTAATGTATCTTAATTTCATTAACACACATTAACCTTTAGTAAACATGCCCCTATGTGTCTTTATAAAAAAAGAGGAAAAAAAGGCATCTATGTGACCTTCATACTGTATATAGGTGACCCGTTATAAAGTTACCCTCTGGAAGTACTGCAAAGTTAGTTTAGAAAACTCAAATCAGAGCAATTTGCACATAACAACTTTTCTCAGTATTCATTCATCATCCCAGGATATTTCCATATTAACAACTGATCTATATTTTATCATGTCTGTGCTAATCCTATATTGTAAGCGTGTGTTAAAGACCATTACAAGCTGTTTACGAAGGCTATATAACAATATGGAACATCTCTAATTCATGTTCGCTCAGATAGGCTTATATTTCACTTGGATTCTTTTTAAACAATTATTTCATCCTTTATGCATTATGTATTAGAGCTCCTTCTACATATTCAGTCTTTCAGTGCTTTCCATTTATTAGTCACATATTGGTAGTAAAATAAGTACATTTGGAACTTGCTTTTGCAAAAAAGAAAATTGAGGTTTTTCAGTGAATTATAAATAAATGATTAGTGCTGACATGATTTAGGCTGTGAAAAATTAATCCATGAGATGGCATATTTGTATTACCCTAGGGAAAGAGCATTTTAGCTAATTCTGCAGGACAATGATTAATCAATAAATAATTTAAGGTTTATAAGTATGTAAAACATCAATACAAAGACTTATGAGAACACAAGCATATAAACACTTGTAAGCAATGCAGTTAATATTCAAACCATAATTATATATACATGTTCTGGAGAAATAGCTACAGTGTGTATAAATATTTATAAGGAACAATAAATGGAGAAGCTGAAATAGTAGAGCAGGTGCTGAATTATCACGACAAAAATGTCCCTTTTGCTTCGAAATATAGGGTGTTCATACCCAAAGATGTAAAACTTCATATGCTTAGTCAGGACCTAAGCTTCACTTATAAGAAGCTGCTCCCTATCTTGAAACAGTGGAGGAGAAGCTTAGTGGTTAGTACAATGGGGAATGACTATGAGAGAAAGTCAGGGTTCAAATCCCACTAATGTTTCTTGTGCCTTTAGGCAAGTCACTGCTCTCTGTTGCCTGAGATATGCCATTAGATTGTAAGTTCTTATGTGATAAATACCTGACTATAGCTTGTTTTGAACTACTACTGAAAAAGGATCACTTAAACAAAAACAAGACATG
Source organism: Ichthyophis bannanicus (assembly GCA_033557465.1). Lineage (NCBI taxonomy): Eukaryota > Metazoa > Chordata > Amphibia > Gymnophiona > Ichthyophiidae > Ichthyophis > Ichthyophis bannanicus. Next base: position 27,542,700 of record CM066035.1, read on the forward strand.
TTTAGGGAAGGGTAGAAACAAGGTATGAATATCTAAGTTTTTATTGTGTGTGCACATTTAATTTTAGCCTCATAATGAACAGATACTCAATACAATGTAGACAGGTACCCTGGGTCCTGTGAGGGCTGAAAAGTTTACATGTGTTTTTGAAGTCAAATGCCGTATTGAAAATGTATCCTATTGTATGTTCATTGTCTAATACTTATGGTTTCTGGGGGGGGGGGGGAGGGAGGGTTGTCTTTCTGGCATATTTAATATGATCACAGCCCAACACTCCTGAGAAAAATAAATTGTCGGATCATAAACAAACAGAATATAGCCCAGATACAGCTAGTTCAATGAAGCTCCATTTTACTCATGAAAAAATATTTAATCATTTACAAAAAAAAATCACTTTTTTTTTAAAAACTGCATTGCATTGCAAGAGCAAGCCAAAATCAATAGTCAACTGACACAATGTTGTGTTTGAAACTATTTATTAACAAAGTTCTGCTTCAGGGTAAACATATTAACATAATTCTGTTTCAAGATAAACATAATTTAGAAACATTTCTTCAGAAAAAATCCAGTACTCATTTCCAAGGCAGCCACTTTATCAACAACCATTTCTTCATGATATGTACACTTCATATCCAAAGGCTTATTCAAAGATGGCCACAGTGTCTTTTTTCACGGCCCTATTGCACCGATGTATACAGAAAATTTTAAAGGAACCGAATAATAATCCAATATTGTTCTTTATAATTCAGACATGATGAACATGTACCCTGCTTCCAATCCTGTACAACACAATCAATAATCCTCCAATGCAACTGCGTGAATTGATGGTTGTATTGCAGACAATGGTCATTGATTGTGCAGACATGATCTATGTTCTTGCAACTGTGTCTGAATTGGTATCTTAGTACGACCAACATACACCTTAGAGCAGGGATATATAAAAACATAGATCATATTTGCCTTTTGATAGAAGGAAAAACTTAGACTTGTAATCATTCTAACAATAGAAGGACAAATCCAATTCTCATCTAATCTGTAGGCACTTATATTGGGCAGAAGAATAATTCCCCAATCTTCCAACCATACAGTGTAGCATATCATCCCATGTAACTGATGAAGATACCATCCCTCCATAATTTCTCCCTCTCTTAAAGTCAATGATAGGTTTTTCCTGAAAACAGGCATGAAAGCCCAAAATATGCTAATGAAGGGCTCTAGCGATCAAAGAAGCTATTGTAGAAAACGGGAACATACATACTATCCGGTCTTTATCCAAAGGTGCTTGATATGCCAAAATGTATTTATTTATTTATTTAACATTTCTTATATACTGCCTTTCATGATATCAAGGCGGTGTACATTGAACAAACTGAAATTACATTGAACAGGGCATTATAACTTGGAGAGAACTATTTTACAGGGAACATGTATAAAAATAGTAGCCCCCACTGTGCATATGCTATCATATTTAATATTATAAAAAGGAAGTTTCTGTCAAATAAACTACTCTAATTTCAGTGTTCTCCTAAAACAGGTTTAGTCTTTGTTTTTCTAATATTCTACTCCTTTTCTCTCAATACCATTAACATGAAGCTTTATTGAAGATAATTCTTTATCTTGTGACTGGTTATAGAGGTGGACCTGTCTTTGTTTTAATGTGTAATATTTCCTCATAGAGAAGTTGACAGTAGAAGTCAGTCTCACTCTTCAATCAGTGGTACTTGCCCTAGATTTTGGTGGTGTTCTATATTTGCTCAGAAACCTAACATACAAAAAATGGTTGATTTAATACATAAATAAATCTTTGATCAGCAATGCCACTTCAATCGTGTTACCACTGTCTTATAAACACTTAGGGACCCTTTTACTAAAGTGTTCTGTGGCTTTGTACATAACACGCCTTTAGTGTGCAAAACCAATTTATGTTACATGCAAAGCAACTACATTACCTAATGGGGGTGTGACAGCATTTCATAGAAATATGACAACAGCCTATATAGTCTGCCCTTCCCTATCAACTACTATAGTCCTTTTTTTTTTTTACTTTACAGGTCTAGAAAAAGGGACTGTTACTTCTGGAGAGAGATCTGCAACTGTGAGTAAATACTTCTGGTAATTTTCTAAAAGGAATTCTTTGTATTAAACCTAATTAATCTGTGAACCCACTATTTTTTGTTAAATCAGTCAGGGCCTAGTAGCAGCAGTTTAAGTTTAAATTTAAAACACAGAGGAGAACTTTCTGGTTACATTTCATACCCAGCAGAGAGCTTGTAGTTTAAATTTAATAGTCACTCAGGGCCTAGCATCAGCAAAGTACTTTTAGCTTAAATTTAAAACACAGAAGAGAGCTTTCTGGTTAAATTTAGAACCCAGCAGAGAGCTTGTAGTTTAAATTTCATAAGACGTTAGAGCCTAGCAGCAGCTAAGAGCTATAATTTAAATCAAATCAGAATATAGCTTACCTTAGCAGCACAAGACAGGGTACTGTGTAGTGTCAAACCTTCACGCACTCCCCAACCTTGTGAGCTAAGGAGGGATAGGCCTTGTGTAGTTGTGGGGGCCAAATGAATATGCGGTGACAAGAAAATTTATTTGTCTTCAAGGATTTTTATTTCCCCGCTCCGTGAGAGAGACAGGAACAGAAAAGATCAGTAGATCAGGAATCATGCAAACAGAGGCTTACAATATTGTGCTTCAACAAAACTTCTCTTATGGAAAAACACATTGCTTCATGTGTTTTCTCCGTGCAATATATACAGGTGCTCAGGTAAGAAGTGTATTTGCTCTCTTTAGCAATTATATCACAGTCCAGCATACATTCAATGTTAGGATATGCTTTCCTTTCAATTGCACTAAACAATACTTCTTGTCAGGTACTTTTTTTTTAGCAATTCTGGATTAGCATAACCAGAATAAAAGTCAGGTATAATCATTCAAGCTTTTGTCTCGTCGGTTCTCTCTATTAATCCTACAGAGCAATCCATCGGTTGATTGATGTCAATCATGGGAACTTGGGCTTGGGGAATACTCTTGCCTTCAGGATTATTCACTGCTTGAAGAATAGCTTGTTGTGAAATGACTCTTTCATTCAAGAGTTGTCTAAGGTCACTTAAGAGTTGTTCTGCTTGTTTCCTAGCAGGACTCAACGGTAAAGCTTCTCCTTATTTAAACAGCTGATTATCTGCATCTGGTGAGCAAACACGGCTTTCCCTATTCAGACAGTCTATGCCTGAGGTAGAGATTCCCTTCCCCCACTTCTCTCTGTTAATGAATGGTGGAATCTCACGTTCGTTTGCAGCAGCTCTATTTCTAAGGAAGGCTTCAAAAGTAAGACTTTCTACATCAGGATAACCTGGTCTCTTTGTAAACAGCTGGGCTGTATTTCTTTCCTCAGCTTGTTTGTTAAGAACAGGTATTACTGGCTGAGTAAAACTTGGCTTGCATGGAGAGTTTCCAGGGTAAAACAAACTTCCTTTATATCCCCTGAAACTATCCTCTCCACTATAAACAGGAGTCTCTCTTCCTGGCATATAACACTTATCAGAAGGATTAAAAATAGCAGGTACCTTCAAATGAGACTGCTCAGGAACTGTCTTGCCAGCATGCCTTTCTCTCCAGGGATAAAAACTGCTTTTCAACAACATGTGCTTTTCTCCTCGTGTTGGATTAGCTTCCCTTCTGTTGCAGCTGGGCACAGCTTCTGTAGCCAGGTCAAAGGGTTCTGCAGCCTGTGGAACTTCCTGCCTTCCCAATACCTCTTGCTTTCTCTCCTGTGGATTTAAAGCAAACTCTCTCCTCAATCCACTAGCAGTGCTTACTCCTTCATTCCTTCGTGACAGCCTCTGGCTTGGTCCTGTTCCTCCATTCGTTCTAGTCCTTCTGCTCCTCTCTTCTGTGTGTTCCCTCTCTCTGTTTAAGAAGGATCCCTTACTCTGGGATGCCCGTCTCCTCCTAGGGCGTGCCCAATCCATAGCTCCACTTCTCTCCTCCTCTGAGGTGAGCTGATTGGCTGCCTGAAGGCTATGCTGAGAGTGGGAATTTCTTCTTTTCCCTGCAATACTGGACTCTACCAGGGGGTCAGTATTGGTCTCCATGGCCTCCGCGCCTGGCGCTGCGTCACAGTAGCAGCCCTCTTTTAATAAGTGTTATTTCCCTCCCTCCCTCCCCACACCCACCCACCCCTGGGATAATCGTAGCTTTATAGGTGCTTACACATCTTAAAAGGCAGGAGGTGCTCTCAGGTGAAGCTCGTTACCCAAATCAATCATACACTAAAGACCTGAGATTAGTTAAGCTTCAGGTGAACAAGGTATATTACACGTATTAGGTACAGTTTTATTAGTATAAATATCCATAGCAACCCTTAGTAAGTAAAGAACTTAGACCTAAACACAAACTTAAAACTAAGATGCAGACAGCAGTCCAGCAGCGGGATGGGGGCTTTCCAGTCTTTTGCATTGAGTGTCACATGTACGATTTTCTCCCAGTTGGCGAGAGGTCTTATGTATGCACTAGGTGCAAGGAGCTCTTTGCTCTCAGGGAACAAGTCCGTTCTCTAGAGGCTAAAGTAGCAGACTTGGAAAGCATAAGACAGACAGAGAGGTACATAGACGAGACCTACAGGGTTATAATCCTGAAGTCCCACCTCCAGTCTGGCAGCATCCCTGTTGCCATGGAAGAGAGAGGTCACAAGACAGGAGAGCATCACCCTGCTGTGGCAGGAAGTGATCCTGTAACTAGGAACTGTCCTCCAGGTGATGTAAAACCCTCTCACACCGAGGAAGTTTCTCCAGAGCCATGTGCCCATGAGGGAAGGGTTAGGACAGCCGTTATAGTTGGTGATTCGATCATTAGGCATGTAGATAGCTGGGTGGCTGGTGGACGTGAGGATCGCCTGGTAACATGCTTGCCTGGTGCGAAGGTAGCGGACCTCACGCGCCACCTAGATAAGGTCTTAGATAGTGCTGGGGAGGAGTCTGCTGTCTTGGTACATGTCGGTACCAATGACATAGGAAAATGTGGTAGGGAGGTTCTGGAGGCTAAATTTAGGCTTTTAGGTAGGAAGTTGAAATCCAGAACTTCCAGGGTAGCGTTCTCCGAAATGCTTCGTGTTCCACGCTGTGATGGCGAAGACAGCCAAGTCCCTATGGAAGTGGAAAAAGTACAGGCAATTTCCCCTAGGCAGAGGGAAAAGGAAAAAAGTGCTCAGTTTAAAAGTGCAGCTAAGGTTGAAAAAAAGAACCTGTCAAAAGTTGTTGACCAAAAGCCACGCCCCAGCTCCATAGCAACTGAGGGTGGTGATGTAGCACAGCTGGGGGCGGGGTGGAAAGATACCGGCCAGTCACATGTTTATAAGCCCCAGAGAACAGAGAGGGAGGGACACACAGAATCAGGAAGATTCTCAAGCTTCCCGGGGGAGGAAGGGAGATTGGCAAGGATCCAAAGAGAGGCAAGGAGATTGCCAGGACACGAGAGGAAGAGAGCTGACTCTGTTTCAGAGGAGGAGTCTGAAAGGGAGCCTTACTCAGGACATGAGGTTTATGCTCCTAGGAGGAAGAGAGACGAGAAGGCTGCTTTAACCCAGAGACAACATGGCCAGGGAAAGAGCAAGGAACCCCTGCTAAGGAAACTCCCAAAAGGTAATGCTGATAAAGCTATTAGCCAGAGGTCTCAGGAAGAGTTCCCAGACTGCCAGCTCCCAGAGTTTAACCAGAAGCAAGGTTACAGGAAGCCTCTCAGCAAGGAAGGGTTAAATGTTTTAAAACTGGTTCAGCGTATGCTGAGAGACCAGGAAGTAATTAACAGAGAGAAGAATTCTGTGTACCGAGGGAAAGCACAGCTGTTTGTGGACGACGTCACAGAACTCTCTTGCTCAGACTGCGAATCTATGGATATCGGGGAAAACATTCTTTTAAGTGAGCCGGAGGAGCCAATGGAATGTGAGTTATCCCAGATAGTAAAATAAGAATGTGTGAATATATCTGTTGAAGAAAAACTCCATTTCTTTGCTATGCCTAATGTGTTACAGAGCTGACAAGTTTTAATTAGTATGCTTGCTGCCATGAATGAGACTTGATCAGGAGTGCTGCTAGAAGTCTCAGAACCGCTGATTAAAACCAGTAAAAGCTCTGAAACAAAAGGAGAAATGTTTTAATGCTGGAATTGATTGCATTGAAGATTTCAATGAACAATTTGGTTTGAAGCACTGTGAAGAAAAGCTTTATACTGAATGGAAAGTTTTGTTTGCTGAAGTAAGCAATTAGTTTTTTTTCTTACCTGAGTTTCCTGTGAATAAGTGTACCCGTGTTATACCAAGCTTCATTTTGAAGTTCCCGCTACTATGGGAGGCTAATAAAAATATTCCTGCATTTGCTTTCAAATCTCGGCTCAGCCTTTGCTTTACAACTACACATGCTCTGAACACTACAACTCCCAGAAGCCTTTGCTTTGGAAGTTACTTGAAAGTAACATTCGCTCCCCCTTCACCTCGTCAGTCAGTCGCCTAGGCAGGGGAAGGGCGCGACAGGTGGAGTAGTTGGCAGGATCAAGCCTTGGTCACATGGTCCTAAAAACACCGGATTTATAAGGAAGAAGAAAGAAGAAAAAAGAAAAGAGGAAAAGCGTTTTTTTTTTCTTTCGGCTGTGATACAAGCTGCTGCTGGAGGAGGCCAGGATCAACAGCTGAGGATCGGAGTGGAGCAGTTCCAGAGGCCGTTCCTGTTGCTTGATAAGCCTGAGTCTACACCGGCTTAAGGTAATAGGTATTCATAAGGGAATACAAAAGGATACCAGAGCCGGGTGGGACTGCAGCAGTACAGCGGGGTCAAAGGAGAGAGGGCCTATACATTGAAGGGCCACACTTGGTGTTCTTTCTCTGTTTTCTCTCCTTTCAGCTACTACCCAGCATGGAGCAGACGGCGCTGCTGAAATGCATAGCGGACCAGTTCCAGAAACAACAGGAAATGTCAGCACGGACACTGGACCAGATAGCAGCCCTGCTCCAGGCACAGCAGAAACCCTTGCTAGAGAAGATGGACGGTTGGCTGGGCCTGCAGAAACCGACAGCGGAGACATCAAGGACAGTACCAGGTTACTTGGGTGATATCCCAGGGTTGGGCTTATATGGTACTGGGACATTTTCCTTTGGACAGTTAACCAAAGAGGACAATGTGGATGACTTTCTTGCCGCATTGGAGAGAGTAGCCTTGTTATCAGGCTGGGATGAGAAGCAGTGGGCCATACGCCTTGCCGCTTCATTAACTGGGGAAGCGCTAGCGGCGTATAGAGCCATGCCCGTAGAGTTAGCTACGGATTACAAAGAAGTGCAAAAGGCGATAAGAGACTGCCTAGGGCTAAGTCCCATAGTCTACCACCGCCTTCTGAGAAGCGCCAGGTTAAGGCCCGGTGAAACACCGCGTGCACTGTGCCAATGCATTAAGGGGTTAGCGGTAAAATGGCTAATGCCCGAGACACAGACAAAAGAGTCTTTATTGGATAGTGTCATATTGGAGCAGTTTATGGACGCTGTTCCGCGAGAGATGAGGTTCTTCCTGATCCTACAAGACTGCCGGACCACAGAGGCAGCTACCGCACTGGCCGAGCTGGAGGCTAGTGTGGCGAGCCCAGTTAAAGTAGGTGGTCTGTCCTCCGCAGTAAATGTAGCATCAGAAAGGAAGGGAAAACATCTATGGAAAGAAGGTGTGAAAACAATGTCCTTGGATAAACCTGATTATGTAACCAGGAAATGTTTTACATGTGGAGAAGAAGGCCATATGAAAAGAAACTGCCAAGCTAGGACAGCATTGATGACCTCCCACTCTGAAGAGAGCGGAAAGGGTTTTCTCCTAGAGGTAGAGGTAGAGGGTGTACCTGTGGAGGCTTTGTTAGACTCCGGAGCGGACCAGTCAATGATTTCGAGGAAGCTTTGGAGAGAAATAGCATCCCGGACTGGTCTGACTCTCGAGCCTCAAGAAAGGTCCATAAAGATAAGGTGCATTCATGGGGCAGCCTCATCGTACCCCATTTATACGGTGTCTGTAAAAGGCTTAGGACGGAGCTGGAAAATACCAGTAGCTGTAGTGCCAGGGCTCCCACAAGCGCTAGTCCTAGGAAGAGACTGGCCTCAGTTCAGGCGTGGGATAGCAGAAGGGCTTCAACATAAAACTGGTATGGTGTCCACCAGGGCTCAGGAAAAAGCTAAAGAGGAGGAAGCAGACCCACCTAGTGACCCGATGTGTGGCCTACCCTCACATGATGATTTAGTAACCCCTCCGAGAGAGGAGGATAAAAGGAAAAAGGCTGAGAAACGCAGGGAGAGACAAGATAGGTCTCAAAATAAGGCTAAACTGTTAGCTGGTCAGGAGTTACCTTGGGTTCCGGCCGAGCTAGTGGAAAGGTTTCCCACTTTTCCTGAAGAGCAGCGGACGGATCCCGCACTCAAAAGGGCATTTGAGTATGCCAAAAAGGGAACGAATACCTTACCCCGATTCTTTTTGGATAAAGAGTTACTGTATCGGGAGAGTCTAGATCCTGGAACAGGGATAAGTAGAAAGCAGTTAGTAGTTCCCACTGCGTTTAAAATGTCAGTCCTGCGGCTAGCCCATGACCACCCCATAGGCGGTCACAAAGGGGTACATGGTACCCTGGATCAGATTCTGGCCCGGTTTTACTGGCCAGGTGTCTATAAAGAAACCGTTAGGTTTTGCGAATCCTGTGCCGCTTGTCAGCGGGTAACTATCCACCATCCACCAAAAGTACCAATGATTCCCATACCTGTGGTATCCGAACCCCTACATAGATTAGCCATGGATATTGTGGGCCCACTTATAAAAACGCCACGCGGGTTCCAATATATCCTGGTAATTGTGGATCAAGCTACCAGATTCCCTTGGGCGGTTCCCCTTCGCAACATATCAGCTAGGAGTATAGCAATTGAGCTGGTAAAATTATTTTGCGAGGTTGGTTTTCCCCGGGAGGTGTTGTCCGATAGGGGAAGTAATTTCATGTCACGCTACCTTGCCCAAGTATGGGATGCCTTTGGCATTCGCCATATTCGAACGGCAGCCTATCATCCCCAATCCAATGGGCTGGTTGAGCGGCAGAACCAGACCCTGAAGAAGATGTTAAGGCGGAGTTTAGAGGGAGACATGAAGGATTGGGACGTTATGCTTCCCTTCGCACTATATGCATGCAGGGAGAGGAAGCAAGCCTCTACGGGCATTGCCCCGTATGAGTTGTTATATGGACGGACCCCTCGTGGTGTCCTGGACATATTGAGAGAACAGTGGGTAGAGCCATGTATTGAAGAAGTAGGTATACCCCACTTCTTGAAGGATTTAAAAGGGCGGCTACGTCGCACCTCACAAGTGGCTGAGGTAAATATGGCAGCCAGCCAGTTGCGCCAAAAGTCGTATTATGACAGGCGTGCAAAGCCTCAGCAGCTGGAGGTAGGAGAAAAAGTAATCGTTATGGTGGCCGGACCTAGTCCGAAATTTGAGAGTAGATGGAAGTGACCCTACTGCGTGGTAAAACAGGTAGGCCCTGTATCCTATTCCATACAGGACAGAAGGGGGCATCCGCAAATCTACCACATTAATGTCCTACGCCTTTGGCACGAGCGGATAGCCTTAGGCAGGTTGGCTACAGTACAGGACAGGACAGAAGAAACTTCGATCACACATGAGGCCCTTAGCCATATTACGTGCTGTGTGGAAGAAAAAGCGCCAGCCCGTAATATCTTAAGTGGGGGGATATGTGATGGCGAAGACAGCCAAGTCCCTATGGAAGTGGAAAAAGTACAGGCAATTTCCCCTAGGCAGAGGGAAAAGGAAAAAAGTGCTCAGTTTAAAAGTGCAGCTAAGGTTGAAAAAAAGAACCTGTCAAAAGTTGTTGACCAAAAGCCACGCCCCAGCTCCATAGCAACTGAGGGTGGTGATGTAGCACAGCTGGGGGCGGGGTGGAAAGATACCGGCCAGTCACATGTTTATAAGCCCCAGAGAACAGAGAGGGAGGGACACACAGAATCAGGAAGATTCTCAAGCTTCCCGGGGGAGGAAGGGAGATTGGCAAGGATCCAAAGAGAGGCAAGGAGATTGCCAGGACACGAGAGGAAGAGAGCTGACTCTGTTTCAGAGGAGGAGTCTGAAAGGGAGCCTTACTCAGGACACGAGGTTTATGCTCCTAGGAGGAAGAGAGACGAGAAGGCTGCTTTAACCCAGAGACAGCATGGCCAGGGAAAGAGAAAGGAACCCCTGCTAAGGAAACTCCCAAAAGGTAATGCTGATAAAGCTATTAGCCAGAGGTCTCAGGAAGAGTTCCCAGACTGCCAGCTCCCAGAGTTTAACCAGAAGCAAGGTTACAGGAAGCCTCTCAGCAAGGAAGGGTTAAATGTTTTAAAACTGGTTCAGCGTATGCTGAGAGACCAGGAAGTAATTAACAGAGAGAAGAATTCTGTGTACCGAGGGAAAGCACAGCTGTTTGTGGACGATGTCACAGAACTCTCTTGCTCAGACTGCGAATCTATGGATATCGGGGAAAACATTCTTTTAAGTGAGCCGGAGGAGCCAATGGAATGTGAGTTATCCCAGATAGTAAAATAAGAATGTGTGAATATATCTGTTGAAGAAAAACTCCATTTCTTTGCTATGCCTAATGTGTTACAGAGCTGACAAGTTTTAATTAGTATGCTTGCTGCCATGAATGAGACTTGATCAGGAGTGCTGCTAGAAGTCTCAGAACCACTGATTAAAACCAGTAAAAGCTCTGAAACAAAAGGAGAAAAGTTTTACTGCTGGAATTGATTGCATTGAAGATTTCAATGAACAATTTTGTTTGAAGCACTGTGAAGAAAAGCTTTATACTGAATGGAAAGTTTTGTTTGCTGAAGTAAGCAATTAGTTTTTTTTCTTACCTGAGTTTCCTGTGAATAAGTGTACCCGTGTTATACCAAGCTTCATTGTGAAGTTCCCGCTACTATGGGAGGCTAATAAAAATATTCCTGCGTTTGCTTTCAAATCTCGGCTCAGCCTTTGCTTTACAACTACACATGCTCTGAACACTACAACTCCCAGAAGCCTTTGCTTTGGAAGTTATTTGAAAGTAACATTTGCTCCCCCTTCACCTCGTCAGGCAGTCGCCTAGGCGGGGGAAGGGCGCGACAATGCGCAGGACCCAAAAGGCAGGAAGAGCTCCGGAGTCTCAATGAATGGATGAGACAATGGTGCAGAGATGAGGGTTTTGGATTTGTTAGGAACTGGGGAACATTCTGGGGAAAGGATGGGCTCTTCCAAAGGGATGGGCTTCACCTTAACTGGGATGGAACCAGGCTGCTGGCATTAACCTTTAAAAAGGAGATAGAGCAGCTTTTAAACTAGATATTAGGGGAAAGCTGACAGTCGCCCAAGAGTGGATGGTTCGGAAGAATGTATCTTTGAAGGATACTACCAAAAGCAGAGAGGTTCCACAAAAGAGTAAACTTGCCCAAATGCCCTCAAGTATGGAGCAGACAGAGCTTAAAGTTCCCAAATTACCCATGTCTAACAATAGCCAAATTAATATGAATAAAATACATTCTCTAAAATGCTTGTATGCAAATGCTAGAAGTCTAAAAAATAAGATGGGAGAGTTAGAATATATAGCACTAAATGAAAGGTTAGATATAATTGGAATATCAGAGACATGGTGGAAGGAGGACAACCAGTGGGACACTGTGATACCTGGGTACAAACTATATCGTAATGATAGAGCTGATCAAATTGGTGGAGGGGTTGCTCTCTATGTTAGAGAGGGCATTGAGTCAGAAAGGATTAAAGTTTTGCAGGAAACAAAATCTGCTGTAGAATCTATATGGATTGAAATTCCATGTAAAAGGGGGAAGGCGATGGCAGTGAGGGTGTACTATCGACCACCTGGCCAGAATGACCAAATGGATGATGAAATGTTCAAAGAAATCAAGGAAGCTAACAAATGTTACAGCGCAGTAATAATAATGGGTAATTTCAACTACCCCGGTATCGACTGGGTCAGTGTCACATCAGGACATGCTAGGGAGATAAAGTTCCTAGATGAAATAAATGGCTGCTTCTTGGAGCAGCTGGTTCATGAACCGACCAGAGGGGAAGCCATATTAGACCTAGTCCTTAGTGGAACACCAGATCTAGTGCAAGAGACAAGGTTGTTGGGGCCACTTGGCAATAGTGATCATAGCATGATTGCCTTTGATTTAATTAGTGGAGGAGGGATAGTAAGGAAATCCACATTACTACCTTTTAACTTTCGAAAGGGAGACTATGATAAAATGAGGAAAACATTTAAGAAAAAACTAAAAGGAGCAGTTGCAAAGGTTAAAGATGTACATCAGGCTTGGCTGTTGTTGAAAAATACTATCTTGGAAGCCCAGACCAGCTGTATTCCACGCTTTAAGAAAAGTGGAAGGAAGTCCAAAAAACTGCCAGCATGGTTTAAAGGTGAGGTCAGAGAGGCTGTTGTTGCCAAAAAAGCATCTTTCAGGAAATGGAAAAAAGAGCCAAACGATGAAACCTAGAAACAGCACAAGCACTGGCAAGTCAAATGCAAGGCATTGATAAGGCAGGCAAAGGGAGAATTTGAGAAGAAGCTTGCTGCGGAAGCAAAAACGCGAAGTAAAGACCTTTTCAAGTATATTCGTAGCAAAAAACCTGTGAGAGAGTCAGTTGGTCCATTAGATGATAAAGGGGTTAAAGGAGCACTAAGAGGCGACAAGGCGATAGCGGAGAGACTGAATGAATTCTTTGCTTCGGTCTTTACTGAGGAAGATGTAGGGATGTTACCCATGACTGAAGTGGTATTTAAAGGTGCGGAAGAATTGAAGGAAATATCGATACATCGGGAAGATGTATTACAACTATTAGATAAACTGAAGAGTAGCAAATCACCTGGGCCGGATGGTATACATCCAAGGGTGTTGAAAGAACTGAAATATGAGATTGCAGACCTGCTATTAGTAATCTGTGAACTATCATTAAAATCATCTCTAATACCTGAAGATTGGAGGTTTGCCAATGTAACACCAATTTCTAAAAAGGGTTCCAGGGGTGATCCGGGAAACTACAGACCGGTGAGCCTGACGTCAGTACCGGGAAAAATGGGAGAAACCATCATAAAGAATAAAATTACTCAGCATGTAGATAGTCATGACCTAATGAGAGACAGCCAACATGGCTTTAGACAAGGAAGATCTTGTCTTACTAATCTGTTATGTTTTTTTGAAGGAGTGAATAATCAGGTGGACAAAGGTGAGTCGGTTGATATTGTGTATCTGGACTTTTAGAAAGCCTTTGACAAGGTCCCTCATGAGAGACTTTTGGCAAAACTAAAGAGTCATGGGATAGGAGGCAGTGTACTATTGTGGATCAGGAACTGGTTAAAAGATAGAAAGCAGAGGGTAGGGCTAAATGGCCAATTTTCCCAATGGAGAAAGGTGAATAGTGGTGTACCCCAGGGATCTGTGCTAGGTCCGCTGCTTTTTGACATATTCATAAATGACCTGGAAAGTGGAATAACGAGTGAGGTTATCAAATTTGCAGATGACACAAAACTTTTTAAAGTTGTTAAAACCCAAGAGGATTGTGGAAAATTGCATGAGGATCTTGATAAATTGGAAGACTGGGCATCAAAATGGCAGATGAAATTTAATGTGGACAAGTGCAAGGTTATGCACCTAGGGAAGAACAACCCAAATTATGGTTACACGATGCAAGGTTCCACATTAGGAACTACCACCCAGGAAAAAGATTTAGGCGTCATTGTGGATACCATGTTAAAACCCTTGGCCCAGTGTGCAGCGGCGGCCAAGAGAGCAAATAGAATGCTAGGTATGATAAGGAAAGGAATGGAAAATAAAACAAAAGATATTATAATGCCTCTATATCGTTCAATGGTGAGACCGCACCTTGAATATTGTGTGCAATTCTGGTCGCCGTATCTTAAAAAGGATATAGCGATTTTAGAAAAGGTTCAGAGAAGAGCCACCAAAATGGTAAAGGGGATGGAAGGATACTCCTATGAAGAAAGGCTAAAAAGGTTAGGGCTCTTTAACCTGGAAAAGAGACGGCTGAGGGGAGATATGATAGAAGTCTATAAATTAATGAACGGAGTGGAACGGGTAAACGTAGATCGATTGTTTACCTTATCAGAATATAGAAAGACTAGGGGACATGCAATGAAGCTACAGGGTAAACTATTTAAGACTAATAAAAGAAAATATTTTTTCACTCAACATGTAATCAAACTCTGGAATTTGTTACCGGAGGATGTAGTAAAGGCTGTTAGTGTAGCTGGGTTTAAAAAAGGTTTGGACAAGTTCCTGGAGGAAAGGTCCATAAACCATTATTAAGAAGGGACCCAGGATATCAATGCTTGAACCAATACAAGCATTGTGGAACCTGTGTCCCTTGGGGAAACTGCTAGGTACATATGACCTAGATTGGCCACTGTTGGAAACAGAATACTGGGCTTGATGGACTTTGGTCTGACCCAGTATGGCATATCTTATGTTCTTATGTTCTTATAGGTCTGTGTTTGTCCTGTGCTTTCTTGAATTCAGATACTGTCCTCACCTCAACTACCTCCATTGGGAGACTATTCCATGCATATACAACTCTTTCCATAAAGAAATATTTCCACATATTACTCCTGAGCCAATCCCCTTTCACCCTCATCCTATGTCCCCTTGTTGCAGAGCTTACTTTCAATCAAAAGAGGCTCTCCTCTTGTGCATTTATGCCATTGAGGCATTTAAACATCTCTATAATATCTCCTCTATCCTGCCTTTTCTCTAATATATACATATTAAGATCTTTAAGTCTCTCCCCATACGGTTTATAACGAAGACCACTGGCCATTTTAGTAGCCACCATCTGCACCGTCTCCATCCTGTTTATATCCTTTTGAAGGTGTGGTCTCCAGAACTGCACACAATACTCCAAATAAGGCCGCACTGTCACCTTCTTTTTTCTGCTAGCCATTCCTCTCTATGCACCCAAGCATCCTTCTGGCTTTTGCCATTGCCTTTTATACCTGTTTAGCCACTTTAAGATCATTAGAAACAATAATGCTCAGGTCCTACTCTTCTTTCGTGGACAGAGGTTCTTCACCCCTGCACTGTACCGCTCCCTTGGATTTTTGCAGCTCAAATGCACGACCCTGCATTTTTTATCATTAAATCTCAGCTGCCGAGTTCTTGACCATTCTTCCCTCCTGATTTTATCTACTCCTTCCTGGATTTCTACTCTTGCAGATTTTGGTATCATCTGCAGAGGCAAACCTTACCCAACAGCCCTTCTGCAATATCACTGAAATCAAGATACAAAACGCCACCATTCAAGTAAAACAGGAGGTAAAATACCTGAGAATACCTGAGAATCATCTTGGGTAAATCACTTAGTATGTCATCCCATGTAAGACAAACAGTGGGGACTATATTCTTTAAACTAAGATCCATCCAGAACCTAAGACCTCTCTTAGAACCCAGCGATTTTCGAACTGTAATCCAAGCGCTTATAACTCTGCACTGGAACTACTGCAACAGTTTACTCTAGGGTCTCCTCAAAAAAACAATAAATACCTTACAACTAGCCCAAAATGTGACTGCCCGAATAATAGCCAAAGCATGCCTGACAGGTCATATCACATTCTTAAGGATCTACATTGGCTTCCAATAATGAGTAGAATAAAATATAAAGTAATAATGACCACTTTTAATCTACTCCATAACATCTCACCCTCCTTTCTCACATCTAAGATTCACACACAAGAGCAGAAGAAACAGCAATCTAAACATATTTACAATACTATCATCAATCCGTAGAACAAAACAAGTAACCAGCAACAGGGCTTTCACTTACACTGCACCCAAACTATGAAACCTTCTGCCAGACCCCATCAGGACTATCAAAGACCTCCAAACATTTAGGAAAGAACTAAAGACACTACTGTTCCCCGAATACTATAACAACAATGCCTGAAGTACATCCTATGCTCCATTGTCCCACAGTCAATATAAATGTATATAGTTTACATTATATATAGTGTTGCTTCCCAAACAATGGCTCCCGGTCAGGCTAGCTACATTGTACATAGTTGAAAGGTTATTACAGTTTTTAATTGTTCGCTGTAAACTGGTTTGTTCAGTGTAAACCGCCCCTGATCCCTGGAAGGGGCGGTATATAAAAACCGACTACATAAATAAATAAATATTTATTTATTTAACAGGTTTTCTAGAGCACTTTATCCTTAAATCAAAGTGGTTTACATTACAATTCAACATTTTTATAGTATAACAATTACTCAGAAGGGGGTAGCATTGCATGCAGGGTAACTTAACTTGTTCAAGAACTTATGTACAGGATGGTTTATGTGAGTCAAGTTTTTATGTGGTCCGTGGCTATTGTCAGGTGTGATGCAGCACTAAGTGATACTTCCAAAGTGTTCTTTGTAAAGATGCATTTTTTAAAAAGAATCAGACAAGGACAGATCTCTGCGGCACACCACTGGTAACATTCTTCTCCTCAGAGTGAGCTCCATTTACCTGTACACTTTGATGCCTACCACTCAACTATTCTAACCCAGTCGGTCACTTTAGGGTCCATCCCTAGAGGGCTCAATTTATTTACAAGTCACCTGAACGAAGCAGCATCAAAGGCTTTACTGAAATCTAAGTACAATACATCTAGGGCTCTCCCTCAGTCCAACTCTCTGATCACCCAGTCAAGAAATCAATCAGATTTGTCTGACAAGATCTGCCTCTGGTAAACCCGTGCTGCCTTGGATCCTGCAATCCAGATGTCAGGGGCACCTGCAGGGAGGATGCCCCGACATGTAGCATGGGCATGCTGGGCCATCCTCAGGCCCAATTCTGGCTACCACGGGAACATTTTGCTCCCACAGACCAGAATTGGGCTCCAGAAACCTCACTATCTTCTGGTTTAGTGGTGTTTCCATTAATTTACTCACCACAGAGGTCAGACTAAGCAATCTGTAGTTCTCAACCTCATCCTTCCTTCCACTTTTGTATAAAGGGACCACATGTGCCTTTCTCCAGTCTTCTGGGATCACCAGACTCTAAAGAAGCATTGAAAGGGTCAGTCAGTGGAGACACTAGAATGTCTCCAAATTCCTTCAATATTTTCAGGTGTATCACATCCAGTCCCATTGCTTTGTCAACTTTTAGTTTGGTTCACAAACACAGTCTTCTCAAAACTGTTTAAGACTTTCTTCACTTCTGTTCCTATTTGGAGTGTTTTCTGAGGTCCTGCTCCTGGTCCTTCATCTGTGAACACAGAAAAAAAAAATATTTGTTAAGCAATTGCACTTTATCCTCATCAGCTTCTACATATTCTTCTCCTTCCTCCTTGAGTCTTTTACACTTCCTTCTCTCACTAACATATCTAAAAACATCTCCCCCCCCCACCCCCTATTTTATTGAATTGGCTATTTCTTCTTCTTTTTGTATCTTTGCTTTCTTGACTACTTTCCTAACTTCTTTAAATTTTCCACATATTAATGCTTGCCTTCTTCTCTCTGTGATCTCTTGTATTTTCTGAAGGCCACCCTCTTTTTCTTCACCTTTTCAGCTACTTCTTTTGAGAACCATAGTGGCCTCCTTTTCCTTTGACATTTATTTGCCTTTCTAGCAAAAAGGTTTGTTGCCTTTAAAATATACCCTTTCAGTTTTACCCATTGCTTTTCTGCATCCCACAGCTGTTCCCATCCTGCTAATGATTCCTTGAGATACTGTCCCATCTTGACAAAGTTAGTTTTCCTAAAATCTAAGACCCTTGCTTTTGAATGGACTTTATCAGTCATAGTCCTAATACTGAACTACATCATCTGCTGATCACTGGATGTGAGATGATCTCCTGTTATAATATCAGAAACACTTTACCCATCGGTAAATACCAAGTCCAGTATGGCCCTTTCACATTTGTGTTATGTTACCAGTTGCCGGAAAAGTTCTCCCTGTAGAGAATCTAGGATCTTCTTACTTCTAGATACTTCTAGATCTTCTTACTACTGCTACAGGGATGTGCCAATCAACATCAGGCATATAAAATTACAGCTATCTGTAATACTTCTCCTTTCATGGCAATATTGCATATGTCTTCTATTAAATCTCCTGGATAGGTAACACATGACACTTTCTCCTGGATAGGTAACACATGACACCATCCAATAAGGTGTCATGTGTTATCTATCCAGGAGAACATAAGAACATAAGAACATAAGAAATGCCATACTGGGTCAGACCGAGGTCCATCAAGCCCAGTATCCTGTTTCCAACAGTGGCCAATCTAGGTCATACGTACCTAGCAGTTTCCCCAAAAGACACAGGTTCTGCAGTGCTTGTACTAGGCCAAGCATTGATATCCTGGGTCCCTTTTTAATAGTGGTTTATGGACCTTTCCTCCAGGAACTTGTCCAAACCTTTTTTAAACCCAGCTATACTAACAGCCCTTACTACATCCTCCGGTAACAGATTCCAGAGTTTGATTACACGTTGAGAGAAGAAATATTTTCTCCTATTTGTCTTAAATAGTTTACCCTGTAGCTTCATTACATGCCCCCTAGTCCTTCTATATTCTGATAGCGTAAACAATTTATCCACGTTTATCCGTTCCACTCCATTCATTAATTTATACACCTCTATCATATCTCCCCTCAGCCGCCTCTTTTCTAGGTTAAAGAGCCCTAACCTTTTTAGCCTCTCTTCATAGGAGTAGCCTTCCATCCCCTTCACCAATTTGGTGGCTCTTCTCTGTACTTTTTCTAATAACTCTATGTCCTTTTTAAGATACGGTGACCAGAATTGCACACAATATTCAAGGTGCGGTCGTACCATGGAGCGATACAGAGGCATTATAATATCCTTTGTTTTATTCTCCATCCCTTTCCTTATGATACCTAGCATTCTATTTGCTTTCTTGGCCGCCGCTGCACACTGGGCGGAGGGTTTTAACATGTTATCCACGATGACTCCTAAATCTTTTTCCTGGGTGGTGGTTTCTAATGTGGAGCCTTGCATCTTGTAACTATAGTGTGGGTTGTTCTTTCCTAGGTGCATAACTTTGCACTTGTCCACATTAAATTTCATCTGCCATTTGGATGCCCAGTCTTCCAATTTATCCAGATCCTCCTGCAGTTTTCCACAATCCTCTTGGGTTTTAACAACTTTAAACAGTTTTGTGTCATCTGCAAATTTGATTACCTCACTAGTTATTCCCTTTTCCAGGTCATTTATGAATATGTCAAAAAGTAGCGGACCCAGTACAGATCCCTGGGGTACTCCACTATTCACCTTTTTCCATTGGGAATATTGGCCATTTAGCCCTACCCTCTGCTTTCTATCTTTTAACCAGTTCCCGATCCACAATAGTACACTGCCTCCTATCCCATGACTTTTTAGCTTCGCCAAAAGTCTCTGATGGGGGACCTTGTCAAAAGCTTTCTGAAAGTCCAGATACACTATATCAACCGACTCACCTTTGTCTACCTGTTTATGCACACCTTCAAAAAAACAGATCAGATTAGTAAGACAAGATTTTCCTTGTCTAAAGCCATGTTGGCTGTCTCCCATTAGGCCATGACTATCTACATGCTGTGTAATTTTGTTCTTTATGATGGCTTCTACCATTTTCCCTGGTACTGACGTCAGGCTCACCGGTCTGTAATTTCCCGGGTCACCCCTGGAACCCTTTTTAAAAATTGGTGTTACGTTGGCGACCCTCCAATCTTCAGGTATTACAGATGATTTTAATGAAAGTTCACAGATTACCAATAACAGGTCTGCAATCTCATATTTCAGTTCTTTCAACACTCTGGGATGTATACCATCCGGTCCAGGTGATTTGCTACTATTCAGTTTATCAAATAGTTGTAATATATCTTCCCGGTGTAGCGATATTTCTCTCAATTCCTCTGCAGTATCACCTTTAAATACCACTTCAGTCTTGGGTAACACCCCTACATCTTCCTCAGTAAAGACCGAAGCAAAGAATTCATTCAGTCTCTCTGCTATAGCCTTGTCTCCTCTTACTGCCCCTTTTACCCCTCTATCATCTAATGGTCCAATTGACTCTCTCACAGGCCTTTTGCTACGAATGTACTTGAAAAAGTCTTTATTTCGTGTTTTTGCTTCCGTAGCAAGTTTCTTCTCAAATTCCCGCTTTGCCTGCCTTATCAATGCTTTGCATTTAACTTGCCAGTGCTTGTGCTGTTTCCAGTTTTCATCATTTGGCTCTTTTTTCCATTTTCTGAAGGTTGCTCTTTTCGCAGCAACAGCCTCTCTGACCTCACCTTTAAACCATGCTGGCAGTTTTTTGGACTTTCTTCCACTTTTCTTAATGCGTGGAATACAGCTGGTCTGGGCTTCGAGGATAGTATTTTTAAATAACACCCAAGCTTGCTGTAAGTCTTTAACCTTTGGAACCGCTCCTTTTAGTTTTTTCCGAACTATATTCCTCATTCTATCATAGTCACCCTTTTGAAAGTTAAAAGGTAGTACTGTGGATTCCTTTACTATCTGTCCTCCACTGATTAAATCAAACATGATCATACTATGATCACTATTGCCAAGTGGTCCCAACACCCTTATTTCTTGCACCAGATCTGGCGTTCCACTAAGGACTAGGTCCAGTATGGCTTCCCCTCTGGTCGGTTCATGAACCAGCTGCTCCAAGAAGCAGTCATTTATTTCATCTAGAAACTTTATCTCTTTAGCTTGTCCTGCTGTGACACTGTCCCAGTCGATACCGGGGTAATTGAAATCACCCATTATTACTACTCTGTTGTGGCTTTTGTTAGCTTCCTTGATTTCTTTGAGCATTTCATCATCCATTTGTTCATTCTGGCCAGGTGGTCGATAGTATACTCCCACTGCCATCACCTTCCCCTTCATAAATGGAATTTCAATCCATAGAGATTCTACAGCATATTTTGTTCCCTGCAAAACTTTAATCCTTTCTGACTCAATGCCCTCTCTAACATAGAGCGCAACCCCTCCACCAATTTGTTCAGCTCTATCATTACGATATAGTTTGTATCCAGGTATCACAGTGTCCCACTGGTTATCCTCCTTCTACCATGTCTCTGAGAGTGCAATCATATCTAACCTCTCATTTAATGCTATATATTCTAATTCTCCCATCTTATTGTTTAGACTTCTAGCATTGGCATACAAGCATTTTAGAGACTGTATTTTATTAATATTAATCTGGCTATTGGTAGGCATGGGTAATTGGGAATCTTTATGCTCTGTCTGCTCCTTACTCAAGGGCATTTGGGCTACTATACTCCCTTTTGGAACCTCACTGCTTTTGGTAGTATCCTTCAAGGATACCTTTGTCCGAACCGTGCGCTCCTGGGTGACTGTCGGCTTTCCCCTATTTTCTAGTTTAAAAGCTTCTCTATCTCTTTTTTAAAGGTTAATGCCAGCAGTCTGGTCCCATCCTGATTAAGGTGAAGCCCATCCCTTCGGAAGAGCCCCCCCCCCCATCTCGGCCATCAGATGCAGCATCTGCAGCATCTGCGGCCATCTCGGAGGCTCCCCAGTCGGGGTTGAGCAAAACAGAGCGAAGCAGTTTCCCGCTCCTGCAACTCCAGCCCTATCCGGGCTGTGGGAGGACCCAGCGCTACATTTAAAAAGCGCCGCCGGCAGAGAAGCAGCCCTTTCAGCATCTGCGGCCATCTCGGAGGCTCCCCAGTCGGGGTTGAGCAAAACAGAGCGAAGCAGTTTCCCGCTCCTGCAACTCCAGCCCTATCCGGGCTGTGGGAGGACCCAGCGCTACATTTAAAAAGCGCCGCCGGCAGAGAAGCAGCCCTTTCAGCATCTGCGGCCATCTCGGAGGCTCCCCAGTCGGGGTTGAGCAAAACAGAGCGAAGCAGTTTCCCGCTCCTGCAACTCCAGCCCTATCCGGGCTGTGGGAGGACCCAGCGCTACATTTAAAAAGCGCCGCTGGCAGAGAAGCAGCCCTTTCAGCATCTGCGGCCATCTCGGAGGCTCCCCAGTCAGGGTTGAGCAAAACAGAGCGAAGCAGTTTCCCGCTCCTGCAACTCCAGCCCTATCCGGGCTGTGGGAGGACCCAGCGCTACATTTAAAAAGCGCCGCCGGCAGAGAAGCAGCCCTTTCAGCATCTGCGGCCATCTCGGAGGCTCCCCAGTCGGGGTTGAGCAAAACAGAGCGAAGCAGTTTCCCGCTCCTGCAACTCCAGCCCTATCCGGGCTGTGGGAGGACCCAGCGCTACATTTAAAAAGCGCCGCCGGCAGAGAAGCAGCCCTTTCAGCATCTGCGGCCATCTCGGAGGCTCCCCAGTCGGGGTTGAGCAAAACAGAGCGAAGCAGTTTCCCGCTCCTGCAACTCCAGCCCTATCCGGGCTGTGGGAGGACCCAGCGCTACATTTAAAAAGCGCCGCCGGCAGAGAAGCAGCCCTTTCAGCATCTGCGGCCATCTCGGAGGCTCCCCAGTCGGGGTTGAGCAAAACAGAGCGAAGCAGTTTCCCGCTCCTGCAACTCCAGCCCTATCCGGGCTGTGGGAGGACCCAGCGCTACATTTAAAAAGCGCCGCCGGCAGGTGCGCCCGCGCCTTGCGGGCCCGCGCCTGAGGGCCTCGCAAGAGGGCCCTATGGCGTGGCCCTTAGGCGAGGCACGACAGGCAAAAAGCGAAATATATCCAGCGAACAAGCAGCATACAAAATACCAGCTATACAAATAACTTGAACAGAAGCCACTGCCAACGATCAGCCATCTAACAAGCAGACTCACGCCCACAGGAAAACCGCCGTTTGCAAATCTCCCATGAATACAAGCAGCTTGAGCTCCTATAAAGTTGAGCTCGCTCCCATCCTCAACAGAGATTTCATTGATCACAGCAAGTATACCACACTAAATCGAACTATCTATACCTGGAACTTTTGCACACTTGTTATAACGCAACATATACTGTTGTCAGTAATCACTAAATGCAAGTACTGTCTCCCAGTAGCTAGATATACTGTTGTCAGTAATCATTACATGCTAGTACTGTCTCCCAGTAGCTAGATATACTGTTGTCAGTAATCATTACATGCAAGTACTGTCCCCCAGTAGCTAGATATACTGTTGTCAGTAATCATTACATGGAAGTACTGTCCCCCAGTAGCTAGATATACTGTTGTCAGTAATCATTACATGCAAGTACTGTCCCCCAGTAGCTAGATATACTGTTGTCAGTAATCATTACATGCAAGTACTGTCTCCCAGTAGCTAGATATACTGTTGTCAGTAATCATTACATGCAAGTACTGTCTCCCAGTAGCTAGATATACTGTTGTCAGTAATCATTACATGCAAGTACTGTCTCCCAGTAGCTAGATATACTGTTGTCAGTAATCATTACATGCAAGTACTGTCTCTCAGTAGCTAGATATACTGTTGTCAGTAATCATTACATGCAAGTACTGTCTCTCAGTAGCTAGATATACTGTTGTCAGTAATCCTTCTCTCTTAACACACAATGACCTCATCAATGATGCATACACTGGTAACCCTCATCATTACCTACCTCCTCACTGCACTAGTTGGACACTCAAATGCCTTTAATGGCGACCAAAACTCCATACCAATATTAAGAAATAATTGGAAGAGATGGTCAAACAAGACACAAACAGACCCGAACCCTACCCATACTCACCACTCTCATTTAATTCACGTTGCCCTTCAGCTCACCAAAAAATCTCAACCTAAACGACAATACCAACCACCACTGCATTGCGCCCTTATCAATATTAGATCCATCCGCACAAAGTGGCCTCTGATACCTGATCTCATAACAACGCACAACCTTGACATTTTGATGATCACAGAAACCTGGCTATCTGACTCTGATAATATCATCCTCAACCAGATGCTACCCCCAGACTTCTCAATCTACACGTGTCACAGGACCAAACAAAGAGGAGGTGGAGTACTCATCATCTCTAAAAGTCAGCTACAATTTCAGTTAGACAACAGTATTAGCACAACCCACCTAAACATACTAAATATATCAAACAATGAGCATTCAATCAACCTAGTCTATAGAGCTCCAACAACGTCAGCTGATGATCTGCCAATGATAGTTGACCGTGCCTGCAATACGGAAAAACCACAATTATCTAATTGGATATTAGGAGATTTCAACCTCCCCTCTCTACATGATACTCAAATCGCAGCATTTATAGAAGCGATCGACAACCTTGGATACAACCAGATAGTCAAAGAACCCACTCATACTATGGGAAATACCCTCGACCTAATATTCGTTCCACAAGCCATCTCAGCAACCGACCACAATTATGACATTTCCATAATACCAGTACCATGGTCGGACCACAGCCTAATCTTATTCCAAATTCCCAACTCCTCCAAGGCCATTAACTCCAAATCCACCCTCACCAAACCAACAACTAGGAGGTTCCGCCCATTTGACAAAGACGAAGTACTCAAGAATATTCTCCCAATACTACACACCTCTGAACCTGATTTGGATAGCCTAATCAACACCTGGGATCACACTCTTAGAACCAATTCCCAAACAGCAAATATGACAAGAAAGCCCAACCATCGGACACATGTAGCTTGGTATTCTAATGAACTGAGAACATCCCTCCTCCATCTTCGAAGACTCGAAAAACGCTGGAGACGATCCCACTCTACAGATGCCTACACAACCTATTGCAAGTACCTAAAAAAGCATCGCCAGGAAATAGCAGATCGAAGAAAACAATTCCATACTAATCTCCTAAAGCAATCATTAAATAAACATCATGATCTCTTCAACATTGTAAAGACAATGGCAAAGGAACCAACCCCCCAACATACTCAAACGATACATCCACAAGATTATGCTGACTATTTAAAATCAAAAATGAAGAAAACAACCAACACCTACATCACAGAATCAACAAATATAGACAAGCTATCACAGTCAACCACACTAACCAAGTTTAACGCATTATCAACCAAAGAAATTGAAAACACTATCGCATCAATAAATGCCACCACTGCAGCGAATGATCCATGTCCAGCGGCCTGGATAAAAAATATTAGACATAAAGTAAGCTTCTTCATACACAATATCCTTGAACAATCATTCTCAACCGGAACCTTTCCTCAGTGCCTTAAACAAACCTCAATTAGACCATTACTAAAAAATAACAAATTAGACCCCCTAAAAGTAGAATCCTATAGGCCAATATCCAGCATCCCTCTGCTAGCGAAAATAATTGAGAAAGTGGTACAACGTCAAATACAACAACACATAGACACTGAAGCCCCACTGGACATTGCACAACACGGTTTCAGAGAAGCCCACGGAGTTGAGACCCTCCTCATCACTCTATTCAATACATTAATCACAGGAATAGATAATATCCACCAAGGATTTATCCTTATATTCATGGACATCTCAGCTGCGTTTGATTCAGTAAGCCATCAAATACTTATCGATCGCCTTAAGGAAAAAGGAATACTTGGAACCGCACTTGACTGGTGTATATCCTACCTAAATAACCGTTGGCAACAAGTAAGAATTGAGGAAAAGACATCTGAACCATTTCTGCAAGATCAAGGGGTACCACAAGGATCCTCTCTTTCAGCACTAATGTTTAACATATACATGCAACCGATCTGTGACCTCATCCGCTCCTTTAATGTTACCTGCCTAGCATATGCAGATGACATTCTCCTATACATGCCATTCTCCATCAACCATCCTGATTTTACACCATTGATAAAATGCTTTGAATCAGTAGAAGACTGGCTCCTCTCACAGAACCTAAGAATCAACCATAGCAAGACCGATGTGATGTTTATCACAAGAGACCAAAACTTCACACCTCCCACTACCTTAAAAATAAAGGACAAGGAATTGACAGTAAAACCTACGATACGATACCTAGGCATTACCCTTGACCAGCGCCTCAATATGAAGACCCACATAAAAAACATAACAAAACTAATATATCACAAGATACGCACACTACGCCACTTAAGACCGTTACTTGAACCCACAGACTTCAGAACTGTCTAACAAGCCTTGGTGATGCCTCATCTCGACTTCTCAAATGCAATTCTACATGGTCTCCCGCAATCATCTTTAAATCCTCTACAACTGGCGATGAACACCGCTGCCAGAGTACTCGAAGGAATATCAAAAACAGACCACATAGCTCCAATCCTAAAAAGACTCCACTGGCTACCAACCAACGCAAGAATCCACTACAAGATACTAATCATTACTTTCAAAGCCTTAAACAATCAAGCACCATCAACGATCGCCAACCTTTTACACACACAGACTCCCAATAGATCCAGAAGATCAACTACTATAAACTCATTAACAATCCCAAGACAAACAGTCAGATACAATAAGGAAACATCTAAAAGAGCCTTCAGCATTCATGCCCCAATAGCTTGGAATGCACTCCCACCAGAACTGAGAGCCATAACCAGCCTAACACAATTCAGAAAAAATCTCAAACACCACCTCTTCTTAAGCTATTTCCCAATTTAGTTTTACACAAGAGAAACACTACATCCATAACCAGGTCAAGACAACTTCAACTGTGACTAATGTGTATAGACTATTGTATATAGTTATATAGTGTACATAGTTTCCCTTTATTACCAAGTTCAAATTCCTGTTACTTGTAAAATGCACTACAGTTTTCTGTATGTATATGTTTGTTCCATGTAAACCGCACTGATGATAATAGTGCGGTATATAAGCGATGTTAAATAAATAAATAAAAATAAATAAAAATAATGCAGATCACCAATTCTGCAGGTGCAGTTAACTTCACTTATTGAGGTGGAGGTAATTGCACCTGAGTTATTTTCAAGACATGCCATTAGCTTATTGTATATACCCATGTGCTGATGATGTGGTGCTCACCATACCCACTGCCATCCCTAACCCACCCATTTACTACTCTAATGCACAGGGCACAGTTAGCACAGGAACTGGCATGCACTAATTGTCACAGCCACATGGTAACAGAGTGTGCAAAGCATGCAGCTACTGCATACCAAAACCCATGTTAACTGCTTAGTGTACTTTAGTGAAAGGATGCCTTAGTCTCTTTATCTAACATGAAGACAATGCATTAATGTAGTGAAAGAGCTACCAGGAATGACATCTCATAAATATAGTTCTTCTTTGATGATAGTGAGATATGTTTCCATAGTAACACTCAGGCAACACATATATAGATTTTGATTTCTTGGAAATGGATCAAAAATAAGAATAAGTAAGAAATCTGTGAAAATAGAGTGACCAGTAGAATTCACTGTGTGGCACCAGGAACCCCAGAGTTTGTGACTAAGGAAGTCATTCACAAATGTGGGTTGCGTGGCAGCACATCCCGGCAGGACGTGTAGCTCCGCAAGCCGTCTGGGACAGATTCCCCCTCCAGCTCTCCCTGTATGTCCTGTGCACAAGGACGGGCAGAGCCAGCTGAGGACGGGAAAGAGCGGGAATGGAACAGAGTGGGGGCAGGCCATCACTGCAGCATGCACAGGGCCGATTCAGGTCATGGCCCTGTACATGATGCTAGGTCTGTGGGGACGTGCTGCTTATACTACCACAAAGGTAGTATTAGTGGCATTTTTGGCTTGATTGAGCCTGAGGATCCCCCTCTGGGGCCAGGATCATGTGCGGTGGGTCCACATCACCTGATCCAGGCTGCGACAGGCCAGCCATGGGTCAGGCAGCAGGGAAATAGGGGGCCAGAGCCACAAATGTCAGGGGTAGCTGCAGGCAGGATGCCCCGGCAGGTGGAAGGGGCACACCGGGCCGTCCTCAGGCCCAATTCTGACTACCGCAGGAACATTTTGCTCCCGCAGACCAGAATTGGGTCTACACAGTCCCATCTTCGTCGAGGACATCCGGACAGCCCAGACACTCCCCTCCGTGAATCAGGCTCCATGTGCGGATGCCAGGGAAGCCAAAGAGACAAAGCGGAGTATAATTAAAGTCTGCCAGAAATTAAAACATCATGGCTGCATCAGAAAATCAGCCGGTATTAATAATGTCAGATAAAGTTGCCAAATACTTAACTAAGTATGTAACTGCAGTATTTGAAGATAAACTAGTGAAAATTAAATCCATTTTAGATAACATCACATGGCATTGGCATTACATGGGTGACAGATCAGAGATAATGCTCACCGGCTCACAGCCCAGGCAATATCCCTTGAACAGTTACTATGAAGGGGGAAGTGATCATATTGGGCAACTTTAATTTACCTGATGTGGACTGGAGGATTCCTTCTGCAAATCTGGAAAGAAGTAAAAAAATTGTGGATGCCTTCCAAGATGCATTACTTAGACAAATGGTGATGGAACCAACCAGGGAAGGCTCAATGTTGGACTTAGTACTCACCAACAGAGATAGCATGTCGAATATCCAGGTGGGTGCCCATGTGAGCAGCACCGATCATCACAAGGTGTGGTTTGAGATTAAAGCCATGGCGGAGTCCAATCACAGCAAACTCAAAGTCCTAGACTTCAGAAACACTGACTTCAGTAAAATGGCTAAGTACCTGAAGGAAGAGTTGGCAGAATGGGAGTTGATAAGGGAAGTAGAATTGCAATGGGCTAAAATAAAGGAGGCAATAAAAGGGGCAACAGATACATATGTAAGGAAAGTAAATAAAAACAAGAGGAAAAGGAAACCTATCTGGTTCTCCAAAGACGTGGCTGCACAAATGCAAAAAACAGAACTTTCACAAAATTCAGAAGTTCGCAAACAGAGGAACACAGAAAAGAATACAGGATAAAACTAAAAGAGACAAAAAGAGAAATAAGGATAGCAAAATCAAAGGCAGAAGAAATGATGGCAAAAGATGTGAAGTGTGGTGACAGAATTTTCTTCATGTATATTCGGGAGAAAAGTAAAATCAGAAGTGGAATTGCAGGACTCAAAAGTGATGAGAACGGATTTGTGGAAAGTGATATTGAAAAAGTGAACATGCTAAACAAATACTTCTGCTCTGTTTTTACTAAAGAAAATCCTGGAGAAGGACTACCTGTGATTGACAAATATACAAATGAGAATGGAATAGATACTACACCATTCACAGAAGATGCTGCGTTAGAACAATTTGCAAAACTGAAGGTGGACAAGGCCATGGGACCGGATGGGATACATCCCAGGATACTGAAAGAGCTCAGAATGGTTCTTGCAGGGCCTTTAAAGGATGTTTTTAATAGATCCTTGGAGACAAGAGAAGTTTCACAGGACTGGTGAAGGGCTGATGTGGTATCTCTTCACCAAAGTGGTAATAGGGAAGAGGTGACAAACTACAGGCCAGTAAGCCTTACCTTGATGGTTGGAAAAGTAATGGAGGTGCTCCTGAAAGAGCAAATAATGGACTTTCTCGAAACCAACAGATTGCATGACTCAAGACAACATGGTTTTACCAAAGGATGATCATGCCAAACAAATCTGATTGAGTTCTTTGACTTGGTGACCAGAGAACTAGATCAAGCGCATGCGATGGATGTGATCTACCTAGATTTCAGCAAAACCTTTGATACTGTTCCTCATAGGAGGCTTATCAATAAACTCAATAGCTTGAGGATGGGTCCCAAGGTGGTGAACTGTATCAGAAATTGGTTGACTGACAGATGACAGAAGGTGATGGTAAATGGAACTCACTCGGATGAAAGAAAGGTGATTAGCGGTGTGCCCCAGGGTTCGGTCCTAGGGCCAGTACTGTTCAATGTATTTGTCAGCGATATTGCGGAGGGACTGAATGGAAAAGTCTGTCTTTTTGCAGATGACATGAAAATTTGCAACAGAGTGGACTCCCCTGAGGGAGTGGATAACATTAGGAAAGATCTACAAATGCTGGAAGAATGGTCTAATGCTTGACAGTTAAGATTTAATGTGAAAAAGTGCAGTGCCATGCACTTGGGAAGCAGAAATCCAAGGGAATTGTATGTGATAGGGGGCGAGAGGTTGATGTGCAAGGACCTTGGAGTGATTGTTTCTGAGGACCTCAAGGTGGCGAAAAAGTGTGACAAGGTGGTAGCAAAAGCAAGAAGGATGCTGGGTTGCATACAAAAAGGAATTATCAGCAGAAAGGAAGAGGTACTAATGCCACTGTACAAGTCACTGGTGAGGCCTCACTTGGAATATTGTGTTCAGTTTTGGAGACCGTATCTCGCAAAGGATATAAAAAGGCTGGAAAGGGTTCAGAGGAAGGCGACCAAAATGATTTGGAGCCTGCATTAGGAGACATATGAGAAGAGACTTGAAGATCTAAATATATACGCTCTGGAGGAGAGGAGGGGCAGGAGAGATATAATTCAGACCTTTAAATACTTAAAGAGCATTAATGAACAAACAAACCCCTTCCAAAGATGGGGAAGCTGTAAAACTAGAGGGCATAACATGAAGCTGCAAGGGGGTAAACTGAGACACAATGTCAGGAAATACTTTTTCACTGAAAGGGTGGTAGATGCTTGGCATGCCCTCCCATTGGAAGTCATGGGGCAAAGACTGTGATGGAATTCAAAATGACATGGGACAGACACTGTGGATCCCTTTATAGCAACAGGATAAAATCAAAATAACAATAAATAACTATTTCAACAAATAAGGGGTGACCTACATGGAGCGGTTGGTACACCCCTAAACAAAGGCATGCCGAGTGGTGACCTGCACGGAGCGGCAGGTGTACCATACTCTTGCCGCCATTCTGGGCAGACTAAATGGATCATACTGGTCTTTATCTACCGTCATATACTATGTTACTATGTATATTGCGAATGGAGCAGCTACAAAAGAGAAACAACCTGCTGAAAGAATGAATAGACGACAAAGAAAATAGGAGTCAGTGCAATAACATCAGAGTAATAGGAATACTGAAGATGATGGCAGAAAAGGACTTGTTGACTTTTTGTGAAGATACATTGATTGTAAAGCTGGGCCTAGAGTCTAGCCATGTCCCTATTAAATTTGCAATAGCACACCAGATGGGTATAAAAGTGGACAATATACCAAAACCAAGGCCAGTTATCTCCACAAAGTGGCCATATTGAGTGCATATAGGACACTTAAGACACTGGAAATGGATGGGAATGACTTGTTGCTCTTCAAAGACTTTTCTGCACAAGTGGCAGTGAAGCGCAGAGAGGTTACATCATACTATTCAAGGCTATTCCAGAAGGGGATAAAATTCACATTACAATACCCAAAATGGCTCAAGAGTTTTCATGGAGGTACTGAAAACCCTTTGGAATCTTCAGTGGAAATTAGAAAATATGTGGAGGAAACAGCAAGAGGAGAATGACAATGAGAGAGGATCTCTTATCTTCCCAAACTCTTCTGTTAATGATAAAGAACAAACTATGTTTGTTGATAGAAATAGCCCCACTAATGCAAGAAGATCATACAGAATCTTCTTAACAAGCTCTACACTGTGCATGGTTCAGTCAGATGAGCTTCACCCCAACCCTGGTTGTTCTCAACTTGATGCATTCTCCGCACCTGTCCATGCTCAGCTGAGTGCATTTGGCTTAAATCTCGTCTCCTTTCTGACTTCTTTCACTTCAAATTCATGCTTACCTCCTTCCAGTCTGCATTAGCTCTTGCTAAGCAAAACTATTATCTCCACCTGACTAATTCTTTTGCCACTAATCCCTGCTGACTTTTCTCTAATCTCACTCTGCCCAAAGCCTAGCTAAGTTCTTCTATAACAAAATATATGAGATTTCTCTCCAGTTCCCCATTAGAACAACTTCACTCCCTCCTCAATACCAACTTTTCCCATCAATCTCTATAACCCTTTCTTCCTTTCCCAAGATCTCTGATGATGAAACATCTCATCTTCTTTCCTCCTCCGAAATTGCCATCTGCTCTTCTGATCCCATCCCTACCCATCTCCTTTCCTCCATTTCCTCTTCTGTCATTCCCTCCATCTTGCACATTCTCAACCTCTCTCTTTCCACTTCTTCTGTTCCTGCAGCCTTCAATCATGCTACTGTTACTCCCCTACACTTGATCCTAAATCTCCTTCTAATTATCATCCAATCTCCCTTCTCCCCTTCATTTCAAAACTTCTTGAATGTGCAGTCCTCAACCATTGCCTTGAATTTTTTTCCTCTCAAGCTTTTCTGAAACCTTTTCAGTCTGGCTTTTACCCTTTACATTCTACTGAAGCAGCACTTGCCAAGGTCTCCAGTGATTTGTTCCTGGCCAAATTCAAGGGCCTCTTTCCATCATTATCCTTCTTGACCTTTGGGCTGCTTTTGATACTGTTTACCACCACCTCCTCCTTGATGCTTTGTCATAACTTGGTTTTAGAGGCTCTATCCTGTCCTTGTTTCTTCTTATTTTATTTATTTATTTAGTATACATTTGTATACCGCTACTTCCAGCGATCAGCAGCGGTTTTTGATTACAGATTGGAAATTGTCAAATCATGACAGGAAATTTTTGAGGTATAAACACATTGATTAGACAGGAAAGCACAGCACACAGAGCTATTTTACAGGGAACATGGGCTATGGAGGGTTAAGTGGCTTGCCCAAGACCACAAGGAGCACCTGTGGGACTAGAAACCCCAGTCCTTCCGGCCCAAGGTTGCTGTCCTCTAGTGGGATTTGAACCCCCGACCTTCCGGCCTGAAGTACCTTGACCCAACCACTAGGCTACTCCTCCACATCGCTCTTTCTATGTTTCTTCTAATGGTTCCTCCTCTTCTCCTATACCACTTTCAGTTGGTGTTCCCCAAGGGTCTGTTCTGGCCCCTCTACTTTATTTCTCTCTATATCGAGTTCCTTGGTTCTCTCATTTCCTCCAGTGGTTTTCAGTACCATTTTTACGCTGATGATTGTCAAATCTATATCTCCTCTTCTGATATTTCTCTGGCACTGCAGACTCGTATTTCTGCCTGTCTCTCTGACATCGCCACTTGGATGTCTCACCGCCGATTGAAACTTAACATGAACAAAACTGACCTATTTATCTTTCCCTCTAAGCACTCCTCCCCCCTTCCTCCTTTTTCTGTCTCAGTTGCCAATACTTTTCTTTCTCCTGTTTCCTCAGCCTGTAATCTTGGCATTATCTTTGATTCCACCCTTTCATTCTCTTCACACATAAAACAAATTGCCAAAACCTGTCACTTCTTTATCTATAACATTTATAAAATCCACCCCTTCCTCTCTGATAACACTGCTAGAACACGTGTCCACTCTTTAATTACTCCCATCTTGACTATTGCAACTTCCTACTTGCAGGTCTCCCTCTGAGTCATCTCTCTGTCCTTCAATCTGTTCAAAACTCTGCTGCACGTCAAATCTTTTGCCAGCCTCATTTTTCTCATATAACCCCTCTTCTCAAATCACTTCATTGGCTTTCTTTCTGTTTCTATATCCAATTCAAACGCCTCCTTCTAACCTTCAAGTGCATTCATTCTGCTGCTCTATACTATCTCTCCTCTTCCTCTACATCCCTCCTCGTGAACTTCATTCTTCTACTGACTTGCTCCTTTCTTTGTCCTTTTCTACCTCTGCTAACTCCAGACTTCGGTCCTTTCACCTCGCTGCTCCTTATGCCTGGAACAAACTCCCTAAGTCTATACAACAGGCTTCATCTCTACCCCTCTTCAAATCTTTGCTAAAGTCTCATCTCTTTGAAGTTGCCTTTGGATCCTGATCCCTTGTTCCTTGTGTCTCCTTACCCTTCCCTACTCCATCCACTTTCTAACTTTGTCTTGTTTGTCTTGATTAGATTGTAAACTCTAATGAGTAGGGACTGTCTTTATCTGTGTTTGTACAGCACTGCGTATGCCTAGTAGCTCTTTATAAATGTTTAATAGTAATAATAATAATAATAACAATAATAATAAAAAAGTAATAATTATAATAATGGTTATAAAACAGTGGTGAAAGTTCTAGTGGGGGGGGGGCGCAAGCAAAATTTTCCTATGGCCCCTCTCCTATTTTTGTCCCTCCTCTATGGCAGCAGCAGTAGCACCCCTCCCCCTCCTTTCTGGTGGCAGCAGCACATACACCCCCCCCCCCTTCCAGCGGCGGCAGCAGCAGAGGTTCCATGCAGCAAGCTTACATATGTATGCCATGGTGCCTCTGTTCCATGTCCAGAGGTATTCCTCCCAGGCCAAAGTCTCACGGTAAGGCTGTTATCGTGATACTTTGGCCCGTGAGCTAATAGCCAGGTCTGGAATGGAGGCACCACAGCAAACAAATGTAAGTTTGCTGTCCTGCTGTGTGGTCCCCCTTCTTGTCAGAAAGGCAGGCAGTGATCTTGGTCTGGATTGCTGGAGAGATTTCAGGTGTAGAGAGGTAGATTTGAGAGTTGTCAGCATAGACATCGTACTGAAAGCCATGGGAAGAGATAAGGGCACCAAGGGATTGGGTATAGAGAGAGAAAAGGAGTGGTCCCAGGACGGAACCCTGGGGTACACCAACTGGGAGTGGGGTGGCAGAGGAGGAGGAGTCACCAGAACACATACTGAAAGAGCGATGGGAGAGGTAGGAGGAGAACCAGGATAGTACAGAGCCCTTAAAACCAAGTGAAGACAGGGTGACGAGGAGAAGGTTGTGGTCAACAGTGTCGAAAGCAGCAGAGAGATCTAGAAGGATGAGTACAGAGTAGAAGCCCTTGGATTTAGCCAGGAACAAGTCATTAGAGTCTTTGGTAAGAGCCGTTTCAGTGGAGTGTAGGGGACGGAAGCCGGACTGTAAAGAATCTAGGAGGGCGTGAGAGGAGAGGAAATCGAGGCAGCGGTGGTGGACCGCACGCTCAAGTAGTTTAGAGATGAAGGGAAGGAGAGAGACGGGTCGATAGTTAGAAGGACAGGTGGGATCAAGAGAGGGTTTCTTGAAGAAGGGTGTGACCACAGCATGCTTGAAGTCTGCAGGGAAGGTTGTGGTGGAGAGCGATAGGTTGAGAATATGAGAGATGGAAGGGACAACTGTGGAGGAGATGGGGCTTAGGAGACGGGTGGGGATGGGATCAGAAGAGCAGATGGTGGGTTTGGAGGAAAAAAGAAGGAGTGTGGTTTCCTCCTCAGAGACCACAGGGAAGGGAGGAGAGGGTAGCAGAGGTAGGGGGAGAGTTGGGAGAGAGGAGCAGTAGTAGGGATATTTATTTATTTAGACAGTTTTGTATACCACCTTATCATTCAATCAAAGTGGTCACAACACAATTGGGGGATACATTTAACACGAGAGGATATGAGACACATACACTAACACTTACAGGGAACATGGGCAATGGAGGGTTAAGTGGCTTGCCCAAGACCACAAGGAGCACCTGTGGGACTAGAAACCCCAGTCCTTCTGGCCCAAGGTTGCTGTTCTCTAGTGGGATTTGAACCACTGACCTTCGGTACCCTGCCCCAACCACTAGGCCACTCCTCCCTCAGGGGAGGGGATAGTGGGGAATTGGAGGGTGATCTTATGGATTTTGTCATGGAAGTAGTCAGCCAGGGTTTGGGCAGGAAGGGAGGGAGGGATCAGAGGTGGAGACACCCTGAGGAGAGAACTGAGAGTATTAAAGAGACGTTGAGGATCAGAGGCAAGAGAGTTAGTCAGATGGATGTAGTAGTCTTGCTTGTCAGGTGCTATGGCTGATTGGAAGGAGATAAGCATGAATTTGAAGTGAAGAAGGTCAGCACGGGAGCAGGATTTGAGCCAAACACACTTGGCAGAGAGGGCACAGGAGCGGAGATAGCGGGCAGTGGGTGAGAGCCAGGGCTAGGGTGTAGAACACCTTACAGGACATTAGGTGGGCAGAGCAAGAACATCCAGGGCCGAGGAGAGTATTATAGGAGGTCACTGCCTCATCAACAGATTTGGATGACA
Source organism: Ichthyophis bannanicus (assembly GCA_033557465.1). NCBI lineage: Eukaryota > Metazoa > Chordata > Amphibia > Gymnophiona > Ichthyophiidae > Ichthyophis > Ichthyophis bannanicus. Next base: position 27,578,584 of record CM066035.1, read on the forward strand.
GAGTGGAAGAAAGGGGTGAAGAAATGGTGGAAGAGAGAGCTGAGGGATCAATAGCAAGAAGGTTTCTAAATAGGTTTGTGGAGACAGGACGAGACTGAAGTGGGGGATGATGAATATTAAGACTTAATAGGTGGTGGTCAGATAAGGGAAAGACTGAGTTACAGAAGTTGGAGGGTAAGCAGTTAGAGAAGAATATCAGGTCAAGGCAGTGGCCATGCTGGTGAGTGGGGGCAGTGCAGCAGAGTTGAAGTTCGAGCAAGGAGGCAAGGGAGAAGAGCTTTAAAGGATGGGGATCAGAGGGATTGTCAACATGAATGTTAAAATCCCCGAGAATAAGAGTGGGGGAGGAGGGGTTTAAAAAGACGGATAGCCAAGAGTCAAAGTCAGTAAGAAAGGTAGAAACAGACTTGCCGGTAGGCCGAGAGATAACAGCTACCCGGAGGGGGAGTGGAGTGAATAGGCGGATGGAATGGTCAAAGGAGAGAGAGGAGTGAGATTGAGGTAGGATGAGGGGTTGGAATTGGCAAGAGGGAGAAAGTAGAAGCCCAAAACCACTGCCACAGCCAGTGGGATGAGGAGTGTGGGAGAGCCGATAGCCCCCGTGACAGAGAGCAGCAGTAGATGCGATGTCGTCAGAGAGAAGCCAGGTCTCAGTTAGAGCAAGGAGGTGTAGGGCATTAGAGATAAAAAGGTCATGAGTAAAAGCAAGTTTGTTAGAGACAGAGTGTACGTTCCACAAGGCACATGAGAAGGCGAGAGTGGAAGGGGAGGGGAGAGGGAAGTGGATAAGGTTAGATAAGTCTTCTCAACGTGAGAGAAAAGTCTAGGGGGGCCAGGATTGGGGTTGATATGGATAAAGTTAGACAAGTTACGTGAAGGCCTCTTCTCAACGTGAGAGAAAAGTCTAGGGGGCCAGGATTGGGGTTGATATGGATAAGGTTAGACAAGTTACATGAAGGCCTCTTCTCAACATGAGAGGCAAGTCGAGGGGGGGCAAGGATTGGGGTTTATATTACCAGATGAGAGGAGGAGAAGGAGTAACAGAGTGCGAGGTAAAGAGGAGACAGTGTGGCGGAAACGAGGGTGGGGTTGGCTTAGAGAGAGTGGGGACGGTTGAATGAGATGGAGAGAGTGATGAAGCTCAAGGGCTGATGATAGGGTAGGAGACAGAATGGAGAGGGCAGTGAGGGTGGCCAGGGAGGGATGAGGAGTATAGGAATGATGATGGTGGAGGAAAAGGAAACAGTTAGGGAGTATGAGGAAAAGGAGGACAATGAGATGTGGAGCCACAGAAAGAACGGAAAGGGCTATGCAGCAAATGTTATCATACAATCTTACAACAGTGGGGTTACAGTAGTGGGATAGTAATGCAGCATAAGTTACATAAACAGGCAGCAGTGGAGACAACAGGCTAAGCAGTATATCTACAGGGTAAGCAATTAATTACAAGCAAAGCCAAGCAGTTAGTTTACACAGGCTATGCAGTGTTTTGAGAAAGAAGGTCTTCCGCAGGAGGAACAGTTAAGCAGAGCGGAAGCTAAGGACCACGGCCAAACACAGAGGAGTGGTAAAAAAATTTCTTTATTAGCAGACCCAACTCAATGGTTTCAGCTGGAGGCCTTCTTCAGGGGTCATGGATGGACAAACAAACAACCTGAAAATGGTGAACCGAACCACTCTTCCCAATCTCTTAAAATTTATGGAATTCTGAGCAAGCTCAGTATAATCGCCCTTGCCATTTCAAAGGAGCACTCAGTGGGGAGGAATGGATTCAGCAGTCTCTCTGGGTGTCAAGCATCCAGCTTCTAGCTTTCCAGCATCCAATAAACTGCTTAAAAACTGCTTTTTGGAGTTGGATAGTGGATGCTGTTTATTGGATGCTGGAAAGCTAGAAGCTGGATGCTTGACACCCAGAGAGACTGCTGAATCCATTCCTCCCCACTGAGTGCTCCTTTGAAATGGCAAGGGCGATTATACTGAGCTTGCTCAGAATTCCATAAATTTTAAGAGATTGGGAAGAGTGGTTCGGTCCACCATTTTCAGGTTGTTTGTTTGTCCATTCATGACCCCTGAAGAAGGCCTCCGGCCGAAACCGTTGAGTTGGGTCTGCTAATAAAGAAATTTTTTTATCACTCCTCTGTGTTTGGCCGTGGTCCTTAGCTTCCGCTCTGCTTAACTATGCAGTGTTTTGATTCAGCAGGCTATGCAGCAGGAGTTAAGTTCAGGCATTGAAACAGCCAGGGGGTGCATAGGCTATGTAGTACGAGTTATTTGAAGCAGTGAGGTAGCAGGAGTCCACCGATTATGCAGCTTAATAGCAGGAATTATTTCAAGCAGTGCGCTAAGATGATGTTTCAAGCATTGATGCAGCTGGGAGTCAATAGGCTGTGCAGCAGAGTTATTTCAAGCGATGGGCTAAGATAATTAAATAATTAAATACAAGTGGTGGGGCAGCAAGGAGTTAACAGGGTGTGGAGGGCGAGATGGTAAGTTGCCTTGCCTGGAGTGTTCTGCTTACCAGATAGTGTGGCATGATGTTCGTCGATGGTGTGAGGGTAGGGGACCTTTAAAGTTGGTTCCGTGGTGGTGATGAGGCCAGGTAACCAGAGGCGGTTGCTTCCCTCAGCTCATTGCTCCATCAAGTAGGCGCAGGCACGCCCGTTGGCGCTGAGGCTTTTTTTTTTTTTAAACGTTTATTTAACATTTTACATAACCAAAACAAAATTAAATACAAATGAGTTACATACCTTACAAATAAGAAACCCAATAGCAAAACAACACATAAAATAGTATACAACAGATTACATTGCATACACTTATAATCTACATCCCATATGCTGAATTTCTGGCTGTGACCGTGAGCTCTCACCACAACAACTACCCTTGGAACTCCAATCGACCGAATACTGACCTCCACCTGAGCTACCAGTCAGGCAGTCCACCGGACAGCAGGCACCACTACTCCACAGGCTACCAATATTACTGTTTGACCGTTAACTGTGCATCAAGGGTATCCCATTTCTTAAGAAGACAGCTATAATGAGGGTTTTGCTCCACATACACTTGTTCGTATAATCGGTGCATACACACAAGATTCCACCAATGAGCTGGATCCAAATTAGAGAAGTTCTTCCAGTGTCCAAGTATAGCCTTCACAGCGAGACTGATCATCAGATCAAAAAGCAGCTGATCCTTTTCCTCTAAGCCAGGAATCCCCGCCTTAGATTTGTATATTACTGTTCGATACAAGAGTGGCGTATTTAGTTTGAGCAGTTGGGAGATTTTATGCCAAACTTGTTGCCAATATGTCTTCAGTTTTGAACATTGATATAGCATATGCAATAATGTCCCGATATCTTCCTCACAGGACCAACAAACATTCCCTGCTTGCCATTTCGCAAGTTTCAAAGGCGTTAGATATGCTCGGTGTGCAAGAAAATACAGCGTTTGCGTCAACGATGCTGCCCGCGATATCCGTATCTGCGAGCCCCAAAACGCCTCCCACTCTCTTTGGTCCTCCAGTTGACCTACATCGGTTTCCCATATTAATTGTAGTCCTGTACACCTCCTCTGCTGAGCTTCCCGTATTACTTCCACAATCCGGGATATAGGCTGAGAACTCTCCCGCATCTCTTGCACCCACCGCATTAGAGGCCATTCCAGTTCCAAAGCCATCGGTGTAATTCCAGCTTTTCCCAAACAGCTTCGCAGCTGACACCATTGAAACATAGCTTTATATGGCATCTTATACTCCTGCTGTATCCTCTGAAAAGATTTGAATTCATTATTGCAGATCAAATGACCCAAGTTGAAGATGCCTTGGCTTATCCACTCTTTCCAAACAAAGCTATGTCCAGCAATTTTAAAGTTCGGTTTCAACCAAATTGGTGTCCCCTGTGCATAATTCTGAACCTCCTCTAGATATGGTATCACCTCTTGAAAGGCACGTTGAGTGGCTCGTAGGATGTCATTACATGATGTCCGACCATGAGGATCCATACCAACATGCCACTTCAGTGGCAATGGCGCACTTATAGCTCTTTTTATCTTCAGCCACGGCGGGCCCACATCTACTGCTTCCTCTTCACTCCATTTACACCCTTGTTTCAACAAAGCAGTCACGTGGAACCAGAAAAAATCCGGAAAATGCACCCTGCCTCTTCTTTTAGGCAATTTCAGCTTCCATGTCGCAATTTTGGGTGTCTTATTACGCCATAGAAAAGATAATAGCATCTTCCCAACTTCTGATAAAAACTTTGAGGAAAGAATACCGGAATCATACTTAGAATATAATTAATCTTGGAGACAATGACCATTTTAATCATTTCTAGTCTTCTCCACCACGTCAGATTCAAGAGAGACCACTTAGTTGTATATTCCTTCACGATCTTTTCACATATCACCATATTTTGTGTAGTCGTCTCCTGTAAGGTTTTCCCGTAAAGAACTCCCAAGTACTTAAAATAGGATTGTTCCACCTTGAATGGGTATTGATCCCACGCTGTCAAGGACACAGAAGTGCTAAGGGGTATAATAGTGGTTTTCGTTAAATTCACTTTATAGCCCGAAAGTTTTGAGTAGTCCGCAATCACCTCCAACACTGCATCTCCACTCCTGAAATCTCTGCAGATTGTCGAATTTTAAGGGCCAATGGCTCCAACGCTAAATTGAACAGAAGCGGCGATAGGGGACATCCTTGTCTTGTCCCTCTAAACAAGGTAAAACCCGCTGACAGAGTCGCATTCGCCACTACTCGCACAAACGGTTTAGCGTATAACACAGCAATTCGTCCTAGAAACTGGTCCTTGAGCCCAAACCATCTCAGTGTATGGATTAGGAAGGGCCACTCTAGCTGATCAAAAGCTTTTTCAGCGTCCAATGCTACTCCAACCACTGGGTCAGATGTTTGTTGCGCTCTCAGCAGCACATTTACTAGTAGTCTCCCATTATCAGTTGTCGAACGGCCTGGCATAAATCCACACTGATACGGATGAATTAATACCTCAAGAACTTTGCCCAGCCTAGTAGCAAGTACCTTAGCATAAATTTTGTAATCAGCATTAAGAAGCGATATAGGCCGGTAATTCTCCACTCTCTGAGCATCCCTTCCGGGCTTGGGATGTATAGTTATGATAGCTTCCGCAAATGCACCTACTTCTCCATGCTCTTCACTCAAACGACAAAAATGCAACTGCATCTCCGGTACTAGTTGCTCTGAAAACACTGCATAGAACTCTAACGGCAGGCCATCTGGTCCACTCGCTTTACCTTTCACCAGTTGTCGCACCGCTTGCTGTATCTCCTTGCACGTTATATCCTCCTACAACAACGCGCCTTGTTCCTCCGACAGTTTCGGGCCCACAATATTGGAGATGAACTTTCCAAACATTCCTTCCTCCCAGTTAACTTCCAACGTATATAAACTCTCATAAAATTTCCTACATTGTTCCAGTATATCTTCATCTTTCGTGAGTAGCTGGCCTTTGGGGCTCTGTATTCTAGCAATACGAGTCGTCACTTCTTTAGCCTTCAACGATCGAGCAAGCAATCGACTTGCCCGATTTCCTTCATGGTAATAGACACTTTGCTGCGCTTGGATCTGACTTTGCGCTTCTAGGTTCAGTATTGAATAGTACTGGTGCCGTAATTTTTGCAATCTTAAGAGAACCATTGGATCCGCGTATTTAGCCAAAAGCCTCTCCCCTGCTCGTATTTGCAACTCTAATTCATCTATTTCTTTCCTCTGAGCCCGTTTCTTCTGTATGGCATATGATGTTATGGACCCATGAATGGTCGCTTTAAAAGCCTCCCACCAGGCCCACGTCAATGTATCTGCCATGCAGTTATGCTCAAAATAACAGGTGATTTCTTTTTTAATGTGACTAACAAAAGTCTTTTCAGCCAACCAATACTCTATCCAGTCTCCATCACGACTGACGAGGTCGGATAGCCTTCATGTCCAATGTTAGCAACACTGCTGCATGATCCGAGATTCCTTTCGCACAGAGCTCTGATGCCACCAACAAGGACGCCAGAGTCTTGGAAACTAAAAAAAAATCAATTCTTGTTTGTGTGTTATGTGGACAAGAGTAATACGAATACTCCCTAGCACTGGGATGAAGAAGCCTCCATGGATCTACCAATCCCAGTGCCTCTATCATGTGCTGCAAAGCTCTACTCGCTCTGGGCTTAAGCTGAGGCCTATAGGGCATCCTGTCTATGAGGGGATCTTGTATCATATTAAAATCCCCACCAAGTATAATATGCATAGATGCCGTCTCCATCAATTCCTCCAATATTTTATCAAAGAATTGCGGCTCTTCTAGGTTAGGCGCATATACTGTCATCAAAGTGTATAGTTCTTCACCCAATTTCACAATGGCTTTAGCCCATCTGCCCCCCACATCAATCCTGTTTTCTTTGACTATTGATGCCAGCGTCTTCCGCATTAGTATGATCACACCACCTTTTTTCTTGAGTGCTGGAGCTGCAAGCACATTCTGGAATATCTCTGAACTGACTTTGTTAGACTCTGCCAGAGAGAGGTAGGTTTCCTGTAGGTAAACGATATCCGCATTCTGTCGTTGACAATATGCTAGAATCTTATTACGTTTCACTGGATTAATGATACCCTGCACATTTAACGTCAAAACAGTAAATTTATTGCTAGCCATAACAACCCGGATTGTACCGCCTTAGAGTAGTGCCTGCTGTCAGAATCAGGATTCCCCTTGATACATTGAGTTCCTCCCTCCCCCCACACAGCCAGATCTCTAACAGAACCTTAACTATAAACCTATACATGGCAAAACCAACCCACATATTTAGTAAGACGGCTCCCAAGACCCCCTCCCCCCTATAATTGCACACATCAAAATCCTTCCCACCCTTTCTCCCCCGGCAGATATGTCGTCCCACCCCCATCAAACATTCCCTTGCTCCTCCTTAGAACACCGATACATATTACTTATACATTTACAATTTAATTCCTATATTTACCCCTCCCAACATCCTTTATCAAAGCTCTGACCAACACTTATATCCCCTTCATATACGCCCCCACTATATCCACCTAAGACCTCCAAATATCACATACTCCTTTCATCAAGAGAGTTCACCTCCCAGTGTCCATTTGGGAAAAGTCCTGCAAGAAAGTCCGAAGCACGACTGCACTCTCAAACATGCGGGTTGTGTTATCAAGTGTGACGCTCATCTTGGCCGGGTAAAACAAGCCATACCTTGCTTGCAGCTTCTGAAGGGCCGGCCGGCATGCTAACAGCTCCTTTCTGCGGTCCACAGTTTTCTTGCAAAGATTTGGATAAAAGGCCACATTATATACATGAAATTGCAAGGAGCGCTTCTGTTTAGCCATTTGGAGAACCTGCAATATTTGCGGATACCGTAACACTTTGATCACGAAGGGCCGCGGGCGCGTTCTGTCACAGGGTAGATGCAGCAGAGCCCATGGAAACAAGCGAAAATGCAGGCAGTGAGACAGATTATGACAGTTCAGAGGAACACAGGGTAGGATGTTGCCATAGGCAACCCAAACAAAACAGTTCACGTGCAAGGGAAACACGCCCAAGCAGCAGAAAGGCCAGGGAATTAGGGACTAATGGAAGCCAGCTGGGAGTGGGTGGAGCTGACACGCACGTAGAAAAGCTCAGTGCACATGGAGTTAGACAGAGCCAGTGTGAGGAGGAGAGCCAGCGTGTGCAAGAGAGCCAGCTTGAGAACCCAAGCAAGAGATGGGGTGAGCGTGGGAGCAGGAGTGAAAGTGAGAGTGAGAGTGAAAGAGAGAGAGAGAAGACACACGCAGGACACAGCAGGAACGGAATAGAACCCGGTTGGAGCACGGGAGCAAGCAGCTGTGAGGCTGAATGCCAAAGACATAATCGGAGAAACTCTAATTGGAAGGAAGCTGAGGGCAGAGCTCTGAAAGCGTCAAAGCCCAGCAGAAGCTATCAGAAAGGTAACCAAACATATAATTGTGAAGTTAGCTGGAGGAAACCTGAAGAAAGTTTTTATACAAACAATTGGCATAAAAAGAGTAAAGCTTTTATACCTGAGCATAAGCCTGTGTCTAGAAGAAGGTTCAAAGACAGGAGCCAGGAGAAGTTTTTACTGGATTTTACTCCGGCGTCTGTAGCAGCTGAGCACAGCCTGAGTCAAAGACTGTTTAAAGCTAGCCCTACTGTTTCTAGTAGAGGGAAAAGTGAAACTAAGAATTTCCTCTATCTCCTACCGCATATGAGAAGCTCCCAGGGTAGACACTCCAAGGAATACGGTAGCAGCTTAGCCAGCATTCTCACCCAGAAGGAAAGAGACTTCCTGAATAGTAGGGGGAGACTGTTCAGTAACGTACCATATGCTGCAAGGGATGAGTCCTTAATGGAAGAGCCCGAAGAGATGCAATGTGAGGTGCAGGGAGATAATATAAGTAGTGATTACATGGACTGCACGCTCACGGTCTCTGATAATATATTGTCTCTGAGATAAACGAATTGAATTGCCAAGCTTGAAAGCCACAAAGGAAATGGTCTTTGTATGCTGGAAAGAACTGTTTTGAATATTTTTTCCTTTACCTGTTTAAAAGCTGAAAATAAGCAATTTCTGTTCTCATTTTGTTACTTTGTTTTTGCCCAAGTGGGGCTGTATATGCTTTTGTTTTGCTCACCCAAAAGAAACCCCTTGGAAGGGGAATAAAACCTTTTGAGCCTTACCTCGGTGCCACAACTGATTCTTTGAACTAATCCATAATAATACTACATATCCCAGAGGGCCAAGCAAGTCTCTGGGCTGGGCCTAGGCTTGATGATGTGATGGACTATGGCAGATGGCGTAGAATTGAGGATTTTTTTTGGGAGGAGTGATTTTTGAAAAAGAAAGGAAGGCAAAGTAAAGAGAAGATATCCGGAAGACTGCTGTTACAAAGAGCACTGGTGAGCAGAACTTTCGCTGGCAGGTCAGCCAGGGAGGTGGAAAAGACCTTTCTCACATGCTGGAATCTACCTGAAACCTGAGGTAAAAGTAGCCTGGGTAAAAGGGTAGGATAAAGTGAGAAAGGGGTACTGTTGCTCACAGTGAGGGATTTTAAAAGAAAAGTACCGCACTTGGTGGGTCTTTCCTTTTCTTTTAGCCACAGGTCCAGCAGACTCCAGAGGAGACATGGAGCCACGTGACTTAATGATGTGGATGCAAACGCAATGGGATAAGCAGGCGGAGCTTGTCCAACAACTTCAAACCCGGCAATCAGAGATACTGAAGGAGCAGCAACGGCCTCTGCTAGAGACTATGGAAGCCCTCTTGAAGAAGTCACAGACAACAGGAGGAACAGGTTTCCATATGTTTCCCCAAGCAGGAATGGACAGTTGCAATGCATTTTCATTAGGACAGTTGACACAACAGGACAATTTAGACGACTATATCGATGCTTTCGAGAGAATAGCGGAGACCCTTAAATGGCCGATAGAGCAATGGGCGATTAGGTTCGCCATGACTCTTACAGGAGAGGCTCTATCCGCATTTAAGGCCATGCCGGCTAGTCTCGCTGCAGATTATGTAGAAATAAAGAAGGCGGTGAAAGACAGGTTAGGTCTTACCCCTAGGCACTATAAATGTATGTTTAGAGAAGCAAAGATTAACCCTAAGGAAACTCCTAGAGCTCTGTACCAGAGGCTTAAGAGTCTGGCGTACAAGTGGCTTACCCCAGAGAGAAGGTCACTGGAGTCCATTTTGGATGAAATTGTTTTAGAGCAATTTTTACAAGCGGTATCCCCAGAATTGAAGACATATCTCACCCTACAGGATTGCCACAGCACGGAGGAGGCAGCCAACATGGCCAATAGATTTTATGAGGCAAAAAGGGCTGATACCTCGGGTATTGGGATTTTAAAGGTGGCTGGTATGGCAAATCCTGGTAGCGTGAGACAGTTTGATAGAGTGAAAATGTCTAATGTGTACAAGTATGATAATGCTGATAATGATGTCTCATATCCTGTTAAAGGAAAATGTTATGGTTGTGGAAGGACAGGTCACTTCCAGCGAGATTGTAGGGCACATACAGTCCTGGTATCAGGCGATGGGAAACAAGTCCCCAAAGGATTCCTCCAACAGGTTCGGGTGGAGGGAGTGGATACCCTGGCACTGCTTGACTCGGGGGCCGATCAAAGCATGGTTTCTCAGAAGTTATGGGAAGCCATCGAACACCATCGGTTGTCGACCCCGAGTCAAGCAGAGGGTCAGGTACGCATACGGTGTGTGCATGGGGCATCTTCCCATTATCCCCTATACGAGGTAGCCATAAAAGGTTTAGGGACAGCTCGACGTGTATCGGTGGCTGTGGTTCCAAAACTGCCCTATGCAGTGGTCCTGGGGCGGGATTGGGCTCCTTTCTGTCAGGAAATGGAAAGAGGTCTCAGGAATGAGATAGCCCTCCAGCCCACACAAAGTCAGCCAGTAAAAGCAGAAGCATTAGCGGCACGAATCCCCAGCCCTCTGTTTGGGAAAATCCCTAGAACAGGATCCCGGTCTCAACCACAAGTAAAAGAAATACCACACGAAAAACACAAGTTCATACTCCAATTCTGCAGAACCACTGAGCAAGCCAAGGGTCCAAAAAGAGCCTCAGCGGCAGCCACGGGCTATGATCTTTTTAGTGTGGAGGACACTATAATTTTAAAAGGGGGGAAAGCACTAGTGGACACAGGTATCCAGGTGAAGATCCCGGACGGATGTTTTGGGCGCATAGCGCCAAGGTCAGGGTTGGCCGTGAAATACTCCTTAGATGTAGGAGCAGGGGTCATTGACCCAGACTATCGGGGTTTGATAAAAGTCCTGCTATTCAATTTTAGGGATAGGGATTTTAAGGTGCGCGTCGGTGCCCGTATTGCACAGCTCATTTGTGAGCGGGTAGGGTTCCCCACGGTGGAAGAGGTACCCTCATTGCCACCCACAAAACGAGGGACGGTGGATTTGGCTCCACAGGGGAAAGAGAAGTGAGGAACCTGACAGCCTTAAGTGAGGAGAGGAGCGAGGAAGACCTCAGATAGCGGATTGGAAGAAACAGCCCATCCCCAGGATAGGTACCGAGTTATCACCCCAACAACGGAAGGAGTTGATCCAGATGTTGGAAAAATTTTCAGATGTATTGACGACTAGGCCGGGTGAGACCCACCTAGTCGCTCATGAGATAATTACAGCACCAGGGCAGGTGATCCGGCAGCGCCCTTATAGAATGCCTGAGACCAGGAAGAGGGAAGTCATCGGGCAGGTTAAAGAAATGCTGGCCACAGGGATAATAGAAGAGTCACGGAGCCCGTGGTCCAGCCCGATAGTGCTAGTGCCGAAACCGGACGGAACTCTCCGGTTCTGTATTGATTTTCGGAGAATCAACGATATTTCACAATTTGACACCTATCCTATGCCCCGCATAGATGATCTTTTAGATCGCTTAGGACAAGCAAAATATCTGACCACCCTGGATTTGAGTAAGGGATATTGGCAAATCCCGTTGACCCGCGATTCAAAGCCAAAAACGGCGTTTAGTACGCCGATTGGATTATTCCAATTCCGGCGAATGCCGTTTGGTCTACATGGGGCTGCGTCAACGTGTCAGCGCCTCGTCAACCAAGTGTTATGGCCCCACCACGAATACGCTTTAGCGTATATGGACGATGTGGTGATTTATAGTACAACCTGGGCACAACATATTGCCAGGGTGGAAGCGGTACTCAGGGCATTACGGAGGGCTGGCCTTACGCTCAACCCAGAAAAATGTTTGTTTGCTACGGAAGAGGCCAAATATTTAGGCCATATGGTAGGAAGGGGTCTTGTAAAACCATTGGCCAGCAAAATAGAGAGCGTGAGGGATTTCCCCAGACCCGTGACCAAGAAGCAGGTGCGAAGCTTCCTAGGATTACTCGGCTATTATCGCCGATTTATTCCTCGGTTCGCAGAGGAAAGTATGCTCTTTACAGAGATGCTGAAAAAGAACGCACCTAACCATGTGAAGTGGACCCCCGAGGCGGAGGTGGCGTTTGTGGCCCTAAAAGAGAGACTCTGTAGTACCCCGGTATTACGTGGTATAGATTTCAATTTGCCATTCATTGTCCAGACTGATGCGTCTGAAACGGGGTTAGGGGCGGTGATGTCCCAGGAATTCGAAGGGGTGGAACATCCCGTGGCCTACCTTAGTAGGAAACTCACAAAGGCAGAGAGAAATTATGCCACTATAGAGAGAGAATGCCTGGCAATAAAATGGGCCATTGAAGCTTTGTGATTTCACCTTACAGGGAGAAAATTCCTTCTGATAACGGACCACGCACCGCTAAAATGGCTCAATCAGATAAAAAACAATAATGTGCGGCTAACCAGGTGGCATCTCGCATTGCAGTCCTTTAATTTTGTGGTCCAACACAGCGCAGGGAGATTGCACAGGAATGCGGATGCTCTCTCAAGGATTATGTGCTGTCCGCCTGAAAATGCGGCAGCCCGTAATATTTTAAGGGGGGGGAATCTGTCACAGGGTAGATGCAGCAGAGCCCATGGAAACAAGCGAAAATGCAGGCAGTGAGACAGATTATGACAGTTCAGAGGAACACAGGGTAGGATGTTGCCATAGGCAACCCAAACAAAACAGCTCACATGCAAGGGAAACACGCCCAAGCAGCAGAAAGGCCAGGAAATTAGGGACTAATGGAAGCCAGCTGGGAGTGGGTGGAGCTGACACGCACGTAGAAAAGCTCAGTGCACATGGAGTTAGACAGAGCCAGTGTGAGGAGGAGAGCCAGCGTGTGCAAGAGAGCCAGCTTGAGAACCCAAGCAAGAGATGGAGTGAGCGTGGGAGCAGGAGTGAAAGTGAGAGTGAAAGTGAAAGAGAGAGAGAGAAGAAACACGCAGGACACAGCAGGAAAGGAATAGAACCAGGTTGGAGCACGGGAGCAAGCAGCTGTGAGGCTGAATGCCAAAGACATAATCGGAAAAACTCTAATTGGAAGGGAGCTGAGGGCAGAGCTCTGAAAGCATCAAAGCCCAGCAGAAGCTATCAGAAAGGTAACCAAACATATAATTGTGAAGTTAGCTGGAGGAAGCCTGAAGAAAGTTTTTATACAAACAATTGGCATAAAAAGAGTAAAGCTTTTATACCTGAGCATAAGCCTGTGTCTAGAAGAAGGTTCAAAGACAGGAGCCAGGAGAAGTTTTTACTGGATTTTACTCCGGCGTCTGTATCAGCTGAGCACAGCCTGAGTCAAAGACTGTTTAAAGCTAGCCCTACTGTTTCTAGTAGAGGGAAAAGTGAAACTAAGAATTTCCTCTATCTCCCACCGCATTTGAGAAGCTCCCTGGGTAGACACTCCAAGGAATACAGTAGCAGCTTAGCCAGCATTCTCACCCAGAAGGAAAGAGACTTCCTGAATAGTAGGGGGAGACTGTTCAGTAACGTACCATATGCTGCAAGGGATGAGTCCTTAATGGAAGAGCCCGAAGAGATGCAATGTGAGGTGCAGGGAGATAGTGTAAGTATTGATTACATGGACTGCACGCTCACGGTCTCTGATAATATATTGTCTCTGAGATAAACGAATTGAATTGCCAAGCTTGAAAGCCACAAAGGAAATGGTCTTTGTATGCTGGAAAGAACTGTTTTGAATACTTTTTCCTTTACCTGTTTAAAAGCTGAAAATAAGCAATTTCTGTTCTCATTTTGTTACTTTGTTTTTGCCCAAGTGGGGCTGTATATGCTTTTGTTTTGCTCACCCAAAAGAAACCCCTTGGAAGGGGAATAAAACCTTTTGAGCCTTACCTCGGTGCCACAACTGATTCTTTGAACTAATCCATAATAATACTACATAGGCCAGAGGGCCAAGCAAGGCTCTGGGCTGGGCCTAGGCTTGATGATGTGATGGACTATGACAGTACTCATACTACTGGGATGCGACGGGACTCGATGCACCCATTCTATTTCGAAGGGTTTGAGAAACGTAGTTTGCAGTACTTCAGGTATCATCCTTTCCAAAAACGAAATTGGATCCGTTCCTTCCTCTCCTTCCGGCACCCCTGTGATACGAAGATTATTCCTCTTGGCCCGGTTGCTCTGGTCTTCCATTTGCACCTCCAGTGCATTCACATGTTTCACAAGTGGGCCTACTTGCACGATCAAGTGCTTGTGTTTCTGTAGCTGCTCTTCCACATTACTCACTCGGCCACTCATGTCCTCCATCCTTCCTTTCATTTCCTGAAGGTCGCCTTGCATTTGGGTTAGTGTAGCGGCATTCATAGATACCATCTCTTTCACCATCCGGAGCTCGCTTAGAATCTCGCGCAGCCCTTCACCCGTCTCCTTTTCAGCCGCCATCTTGTGTGGGGACATTGCTTCCTGCTTGGCCCGCTTCACTGGTTGCCCTGTCACTTGCTGAAACTCAAGTTTCGCCGGTTTCAGCGATGCCATCGTGCTCTTATCAGCCAGCCACACAGATTCAGTGTATTAAACCAAGAGTTCAAATCTAAAGAAGGGGAGAAAGAGCTAGGATTCTAATCCTGAGGTAGGAGCTTCTCTTTTAGGCAGCCATCTCACAGCGCGGCTAGCTCCGCCCCCAGCGCTGTGGCTTTTAAAAGATGTGGATCATCTGATTGGGCCTTGGGGTGCGATCAGGGAGGGGGATTCCCTTCCCGCTCCCGGCCCGATGCCGATCAGGTAAGGTGGTGGAGTCCCAAAGTGCAGCATACATATTGCTATTGAGATCCAATTCATTCAGGCTCAGCTTCAATACTCTAAAAAATGTAAAATGAAACAAGGGGTTTTCATCTTGTTCTTTCAACATTAATTTGTTAAACTTGCTAGACAGCCCTTCAAACACAATGACTAGCAAGGTGGTTTACAATAAAAAGTTCAGAAATTACAATAAAAATAGAACAATGAGCCAAGAATAGGGAGGCACAGAAAAGTAGTTAGAAACGGATTCCCGAGACATAAAGGTATCCACAAAAAGGATCATCATATCCGAAATGGAGGAGAAGCCCAGGAAAGGCAGGAAGAGGGATTGGTAAAATATATAGCCTCACATTTAGAGACGCTTAACAAAAGGCAATGGTCTGTATGCCATGTGGCAATATCCTATAAATAGGAATTAAGAGGAAGTATGGCAGGACAGTAGGTTATCAAGGGAAAAGTGAAGCTGGGTATCATCAGTATAAAGATAGGGGTTACAGTCCAGGGACTGAATGAGCAGCAGAAGAGGCAAAAGAAAGATGTTGAAAAGAATAGAAAATAGAATAGAGCCCAGAGGGACTCCACAGGAAAGAGAATGAGTGGAAGAAAGATGATGCTTAGAGGACACTTGAAAGGTGCGGTCAGATAAATACAACCACACATAGGCCAATTGCAAGGCATCAGGAAAGCAGGAGGAAGTGATCAACCAAGTCAAAAGCAGAAGAAAGATATAGGGAAACAAGGAGAACTGTTTTATGCTGATCTAGAAAAGACCAAACATTCATTAGAACTGACAGGAGGGTTTTTGAGCTATGAAGTGGTAAAAATCAAACTGACAAAGATGAAAAACTAGCATCTGATCCAGAAAGTGAGAAAACTGCATATGAACAATCTTTTCCATTACTTGAGAAGAAAGATTGGAAATAGGGCAAAACCTTGGACACGACTGATGGTTCCAAGGATGCTTTATTGAGCAGTGGATGAACAGCAGCATGTTTCAGAACAGGAAGAATAAAACCATGTACAAGACAGGACTGGAGAAGGGTAAAAATGGAGGGAAGGAAA
The DNA here is from genome assembly GCA_033557465.1 of Ichthyophis bannanicus. Taxonomy (NCBI): domain Eukaryota; kingdom Metazoa; phylum Chordata; class Amphibia; order Gymnophiona; family Ichthyophiidae; genus Ichthyophis; species Ichthyophis bannanicus. The sequence goes on from CM066035.1 coordinate 27,594,359, forward strand.
TGAGGGACACACCTTTTCATCCACCAGGTGGACAAGAATCCAGAGGGAAAGTGGACATATGTACTACCCGAAGGGCTTCATCCAAAACAAAATAAGCAACGTGATGAAAAGAACAGGTAGGAGGATGAATTAGAGAAGAAATTGAAAAAGGAGAGGACTGGGACCCCACTGAAGAAGGGGAATCAGGAGGCCCAAGAGCAGAAGCAGGTCAGATGGAAGCACCTGAGGTGGCAGACTGATGCAAAGAGTAGATCTTGTCCATGAGACAAACAGCATAATGTTCTCCTTGAGGGCAGAGGAGAAAGAAAGACCAAAGGCAGGAGAAGCAGTGGCTGCTAAATGATCAGAAACTGAAGAGGCCTTTTTGGCTTATTAAAGGCTGAAGCCAAGGAACATGAAATTCATTTTTTTCCTAGCCTATCAAAGAGTCTTCTTTTAAGCAGCATGCTGGTCATGGTATAACATTTGGAACTGAGGCAGACGATGCTTGTACCACAGGTTTTCCACATGTGTAATTGCTGCTCTAGAAGATGTAAACTTGGGTGAAAACAGGTTTATGATGAGGCTTAGGAGATGGCAAAGGGTGAGGGGGTAATCTGGTCGGACGTTCCTGACAGATTATGGGATCAGGTAGCCACTTGAGAGGAAATTGAGTCTGGCGGAGGAAAGAAGAGTAGAAGAGGCACCCATACTTGATAAGGCTTCCAGATCAATGGAAGCATATTGCCTAACAAGTCTAACCCAAGAGGAAACAGAGGGCAGAGGAACTGGAACAGACAGTGAAGAAAACCAAGAGATGATTAGAGTCGTTTAAGAGAAAAGTAGAAAAATGTACAGGGGGAGAGAGACTGGCAGATGGTCCAACATATGACTGGCTTGGTAATAGGAAGAGACAAACTGAGTAAAACCTAAATTTAAAAGGAGCAAAAGAAATCATGAGAGGAGTAAGGATCGCATGGATCCAGAGGAAAATTAAAGTAACTCAGCACTATCAGAGATAGTTGCACCAAAGCGATATCAGCAACGAGGAGAGAAAATTCTTCAGTGGAATCAACCAGGGCAGAGAGTGAGCGATACACAAGGAGCAGAGAAAGGGTGGTAGAAACTGTCTGTAGAAGGACCTCACTCTGCTGCAATGTGTGAACAGGAAGGAAGGAGATCTGAAAGTGGGAGGAGTATAATTAAGTTCCTTGATTATTAGGTTAGTCAACATGAAGAAAAGTGTATCTTGAAGGGCAAGCATCATGAAGATAGTTTCCCTTGGCCGGAACAAAGTCAGGCAGCAAAGGTCCAAAGAGTGAGCTACAATTAAATCAGCAAGAGGCATCTACAAGAACAGAGAGTAGATGTTTACAATCCCACAGGCCTCAGGAGAAAATGGTGGAACTTGAGGAGAGTGAAGTAGTGGCAAAGAGACTAAGCAGCAAGGATGCAGAGCTGAAGCACTCACTGAATGAGAAGTCTAAAAACAGTGACCCCATAAGACCTGAACACAAGTCACGTCTGGCATGGATAAAGAACTGTAAGAAAAGAAGGAAAGAAACAAAGGACCAGAAAGCAAAAGAGGATTCCCCAAGGAACAGGGCTTGCTCCTTAGGCACACTTCTTCAATAGATGCCCATGGCATAACCATGGGGCAGTCACTTCAGATACATAGCAACCCAGAACCAACTTCACCTGGTGGGAAGCGGCAAGGATAAAGCAACAGGGTGTGCTGACATAGGGATCAAAAAATACACAATATGTGGTGGGTGGGGCTAGTGATGCAATAAACAACAGGACAGCTGACACAGGGACCAGAAACATCACGTTACCAGTTCGCAAACTATATAGTTATTAAAATCCAGTAAGAGGTAGAAAGGATCACCTTTAACTTGGTATAAAATCAACCTTGCGCCCTTTGATCAGTTCTGGATCTATGTATTAAAATTAACAATTTTTCTTTTTCAACATCAACATTGTGATATAAAAGACCTGTTATTTATTACCATTGCTTTTCAAGTTGGTGACCATCTCACCAACTATCATGGCATTGTAGAATGCTAATGAGAATGTGCATCTGAACAAACAAGTCTCATACATATCAAAACAAACCTTATTCAAAACCTTAAGCATACGTTGCAGGCATTTATGCATAAATGGCATCTCTATCTGTTTGGAGATTTTTTGACTGCATCCCCAGACTTTCATCATCTTATAAACCACAAACCTGCTAATAGGGTTATGGCATCCTAAAGTTTTAGCTAAAAAGACAATGCTTGAGAGAGTGCAAGACATCGGTGCCCGACTCACCCCCTCTTGTATGGGCTTTAGTATGAAGAGAACCACCATATTTCTCATATGATTCCAAAACATTCAAATAGCACTTGTTTTTGTTGTGTTCTCAGAGAGTGAATCTATGATCAATGCCTGTAGTTTGGGGGGGGGGGGGGGTCAAAGTCCCAAACCGCCGGAGGAACTGGGGTTCTGTTGCTGTCCATCGAAGGGGCAAGGGCCATTGGCTACGTTCATCTTTGCTTCTAGAGTATATGCCATGTTAATTACTGTTTGATATTGAACTGTAAACATTTCAAAACAGTCTTCCTCAACAAGGAAATCACGTATTGAATTACTGCAGACAATCTATATATTAATGGCTTTGACCACCATCATATTGACAGATCTAAAAAACAATATGGGGGTCTATGATTGAGTGTATAAGAAACTCCCCAACCCTTGCAGGGACACTCCCCAGCCAACGCCAGAACCGCTGAGGTATTGCTCTGGTAAGAGTTTAAACCCCTGTCCCTTTAAGAGAATAGACTGGAGAATGCCTGGGGAGGGTGTGGCCAGGTCCTGGGGTTTAAACCAGGAAGCAGGTGACCAAGGGAAGAGAGGAACCCGGCGTTCTGGAGCATACCCGAAGACTACTCATCTGTAAAAGAGAGCCTGCTGTGAAGGTAGGAAGCTTGTTTGAATTAATTACTGTCTGCTCAGCCTTGCTGCTGGAGTTCTGCTTGGCTGGGGAGTCTGTTGCTGAGTTCTGCTGCCTGAAGTAAAGAAACTTTGAGAAGCCAGTTATGTTTTGCTTTGGAAGTGCCATCTGTGCTGGAGCAGTGTTTGGCTATTCATCAGAGTAGTCCTACTGAGAGCAATTAATGACTTGTTACAGCTGGGGAAAAGTCTAGGGCAACAGAGGGTTTAACCCTACTTGGGCCTAAAACTCAAGGAGGACCAGGGAGATTGTATGCTTGTTCCCAAATAAAGTATATTTTCTTTAAACCTCTTTTGGCTGTGGTTCTGTGTCATGCCTCATACTGGCCACATCTATCACAGGGTATTTTGGAAGTGTCATTCCTTTCTGAACACACTACTGAGACACTTATCCACTCCTAAATCCCTCCCATCTTTATTGTAACCTACTACTTGCTGATCTCCCGCCAAATCATCTCTCTCCCCTTCAATCTGTTCAACTCTCTGCTGCGCGGCTAAACTTCTGCCAGCCTCATCATGCTCATATTACCCCTCTTCTCAAGTCACTCCATTGGCTCCCTATCCATTTTCACATCCAGTTCATGCTTTTCTTTATGACCTATAAGCGCATTCGCTCTGCAGCTCCTCACTACCTTTCCTCTCTTATCTCTCCCTATAACCCTCCTCAGGAACTCCGCTCTTCTGGAAAATTGCTTCTATCTGTGCCCTTCTCTTCTAATGCTAACTCCAGACTTCACTCCTTTTACCTTGCTGCACCTTACACTTCGAACTACCTGAGTCTGTATGTCGGGCGCCTTCTCTGGCCCTTTTCAAATCCAGGTTGAAAACTCATCTCTTCGCTGCCGCTTTCAGATCTTGATTCACCTGATCTCCTTTGTGTTTCCTTACCATTCCCCCTAGATGTATCCCTGTCTACAGCTACTGTGTTGTCTGTCTTGACCAGATTGTAAGCTCTGATGAGAAGGAACTGTCTCTTACATGTCTGTGCAGCGCTGCATATGTCATGTAGCACTATACAAACTGTCACGTTATGTTCACTGTAAACCGTCTTGAATTGAAGAAAGACGGTATATAAATAAATGCAAATATACAAATGCTCAGTAGTAATAGTAGTAGTAGTAGTAGTAGTAGTAGTAGTAGCTTTGGACATCCAAAAACAGGCATAGAGACGCCCAAAGCACAGAAACCATAGAAACATCTCCAGAGTCATTTTTGAAGCTGGCTCTGTGGACATCCAAGTCTGAATGGGAGCATGGTGGAGGCATGACTTGGGTGTTCCCAGGAACCTGGATATTCTCTCCTGATCTCAAAAATATCAGAGACATCTGGTGTCACATCTAAGTATAGACCTGCTCCAGGCATGAACAGCCAACTTAAAAGTGCTTGTTTGGCTGAAAAACATTCAAAAGCATTCCATCATCCCCAGAACGCAGCACAATTTCAAAAATAGCAGCTATGGGATTACAACCCTGGCCTCAGCCCACTACTCTAACCATTAGGCTATTCCTAAATGTCTATGTTCTGAAGATGTCTATGTAGATGCCACCATCCCCTCCCCCCTCCCCCGAGACATCCATATTGGGCACCTCCACATTGGTTAAATCATATCTGCACCTGCACGTCTGCTTTTTTTTCAGACGTTCTGACTTAGTAGTTCCAGATTATACTTGGGTGTCCTTTCTAAAATTCCCGTCTATGTCTATTAACCAGACTCAGCCCCCTTATGGGCAGTGCTGTCATAAAGTTCACAAAATGTTCTCTCTCTTGTTGTTCTATATTTTTTCAAATCTAAACACCAACACTTGAAACACCAAGAACCTTTGAAGTAAATGACAAAACCATTCCCACCTGTAAAAAAATGTATTTCTTTGCTAGAAATTTGAGTGCCTTGCCAGAACACCAACTCATAAAAAGATTATTAAAACTACTCCCAAACATTTAAGACTTCTTATATCATCTGTGTTACCCTGATGTGATGCTAAACGTTTGTGAAAAACCTTCTATAATTGCCTCTGCCTGCAGACCTAATGGATAATGCTTTAGCCAAGGCATCATGGCTTCAAGTTTGATAGGATTTGGACCCAGGTCCTTCAAGATCTCATTTGGATGTTGACTTTGTTGCCTTCTATCTTTTTGAGATCTGCATTGTGTAGCGTGATGAAATGCCCCACATACTGCACAGAGATGGACTTCCATGGATTCCATGCGCATTGACCACTATTATATTCTCTATAGCAATTTTTCCCAGCCCATTGGACTGAGCTTTTGGACAAACTAGCCTGTGAAGGATTTCAAATCCTGTCAGTTCTGAACAGTCTTTGCACCTTCGTCTTATCCAACCAAATGTCTACTACTCTATAGAGGTGTGCAGGAAAAAAATATTTGTTTCATTCACTTTTTCTTTATCTTTATTCACGGACTTTATATTTCGCTCTTAATGACACCATAGTGGTTTACAATATCAAAAAAATTCAAAAATAGGGCCAAAGGCCGAAAAGGAAAGGAACTACAATTGGTGATAGGACAGAAGGGAGACATTTGCAATAGTTAAAGAGGGAGAAGGACAGTAGGAGAAATTAGGGGGTGGAAGGGGGTAGGTCGAAGGCTGAGAGGAATAGATGAGTCTTGAGGAGAGATTTGAACTGGGGGAAGGTGAATGTTGTTTGCAATTTGTTTCATTTTAGTTTGTTTTTCTTTAATGTTGTTTGGTTTGGTTCAGTTCGGTTTGGTTTTATAAATTTTCATTTTAGAGACATTTTTGTTTCTTTAAGAGGTACTTGTGGCTGCAGCTATAATGAAAAACATAGCTGAAAGGTTATTAAAGGTTTCAGGCAAATAAAAAAAAAACAACAGTCCTTTTCCTTTCCCACAGAGATTGGTCTCAAACCTTTGGATTACAAGGCAGAGATCTTGCAAAAGAATCATCACATCTCCATGGCTCTACTGTATCTAGTTTTAACTTTTTTGATGATCTTTCTGTATCCTGATTGACCCAAAGTCTGGTCTGCAACTCTATAGGAAATGTTAACTGGTCTTTTTGCCTTGTGAATCAATTGACTCCTGCTATAGAAATTTACTCCAAAGACTTTTCTTTTACCATGTTATTGTACTAGAAATTCTGTGAAACCATGCCTAAGTATACAGTCAGAGATGTTTAGAAAGCCTAATACAAATCCTGTTTGATCATCACTAATTGGACTACCAGTGTCTAGATTAGGCCTGGTAATATCTCTGAAAGGGTATTTAGATGTGGTTTTGCAGAATTTCTGGCACAAGAACATGGCAAAAAACAATATGAGCCTGATTCAGGAAGGGGCATGTCTGGACTGTCTGGACGGCCCCGTTAAGGATGGGCCTGTTTGGACCCGATTCTGCACCATGGGAACCAGACATTCTCACAGCATGCAGTATCGGGCCAGGAGACGGCCCGGCATACCCCTTTCACTGCTGCAGGGATGTCCTCCAGTCAGCACGGCCAGGCCCTCTGATCCTACCTATGCATGGATGGCCCAATGCCACACCCCTCTGGTTTCCCCGCCGTCCGGCCCTCGTTGGGCCCACTGGGGCCAGGACGGGTGTCAGGACAGTGCCTGCCATGTGTCCTCTGGACTGGGGGGCTGCCAGGCTAGGGCACATGTGGGACCAGCGCTTATTCCACCTCCAAGATAGAATAAGCAATGCATCCACCTAGTGCTCCCCGGATGTACAGGGCACTGACCGGAATCAGCCCTGTACATCCGGGTGATAGGCCCACCCCCACCCTGCCCATGTGCCGCCCCAATGCTGCCCCCATCTCCATCTCCCTGCGCGGAGCCTCTGTGCATGCGAGGAGTCTTTGACTTGGAATTCAAGCAGGACGGCTGGCGGGGCTGAATATCCCACAGGGACATACAGCCCCGCTAGTCTCCTTCCTGAATCAGGGCCACCTAGACTTATAATTGCACTATGCATGTAAATCAAGGAATTTAAGTCATATACATGTTCAATGGGCATTTATGTGCATATTTGACGTGGTGTTGTTGTTTTTTTAACTTTAATATTTCTTATATACCACCTTTCAGTGGTATCAAGGCAGTTTACATCGAACAAAGAACAAGAAATACATTGAACAAGGTGTAGTTAGTAAATGTTCAGGTAACATAAATCGCAATACGGTAAACTATTTACATTGTAACTGATCAACTCTTTACATTAAGCTGATGTCCAATAGAGCAGGTTTATACAGATCGTGATATTTATGATAGAGGCTATTGATGGTTATTCTGAAATGACATGCATTGGGCTGATTGTGCATACTTTCACTGTGCTCATGTATGGGGTGGACTTTGCGGAGCGCAATAGTTATATGCACAAATAATAAAAGCTATCATTTATGCACACTTTTAGCAAATCTAAATGGTGATATTTACACCAGCTCTGTAAGTTTTTAACCACTTACACTACTATTTTATGTTACAAACAAACCTTATTTTGTAACATAGGCATGAAATATAACTCTAAGCATGCCCTATAAAATTACTTTCCACAGACACCTATGTTTCTTTATAAAATAAGCCAAGAATAGGAGCTTTGCTGCTGACATCACTTAGGTGCCTTGTTATATAATTACGGCTTACATATGATTGCCTTTCACATGTCCCCTATTTTCAGCCAAACAAAGGATCTTAAGTTTTCTGCTGAAAATCCACTTAAATTTCGAAGCTTAAAAGTCGTGCTCCTAAATTTAGATCTGCCATTCATTCAGCTAGATTTATAACAATAACTTAAGTGGATAGTGCTGAAAATCAGAGTTAAGCTCCTAACTTTTTTCCCCACCCTAAACCTGTACCTGCTGCCACGCACTTCTGCCTGATGCAGAGATGGGGAGAGCCGGCGGGGGGCGAGATATGGGCAGAGCAGGAATGGGCCAAGCCGGCAGGACATACAGTGCCAATTCCATTGTCAGCCCTGTACGCCCAGTGGGGTCATGGGTGACGGCCTGCTTATTCCACCTTGAAGGTGAAATAAGAACAGGCTCCCCCCCATCCCGCTCGTCAGTCCCCCCCCCCCCCACCAAGGTCAGCCCAGGGCGCATGTTTGGATCTGCTGCCTGATCGCGGCACTGGCTGCCCCTGTCAGGCACAGGTGATAGGGAACTGTGGTCCCAGGGTATGCCGCACATGTGCTGCCATGGGGTGGATGTCCCCACGGCACTGGAAGGGGCACTCTGGAATGTCCTTGGGCCCGATTCTGTGTACTGCGGGAATGTTTTGTTCTCACGGCACTGAATCTGCCCCAAACAGGCCTGTCTTGCAAGGGACCATCTTGGCAACCCAGAAGTGCCCCTTCGTGAATCGGGCTCTAAGTCTTAGGATCATAAATTCTTTAAATAACAGCATCTCGGGATCACGTGAGCGCATGAGCGGGTGAGGACGTTCCTCATCGTGCTCCCAGGCCCCCGTCAGAATCTTGCGCAAAAAAGCGGCGATTTATCTTGCCTTGCGGGTGGGAATCCCATCCCGGGTGCTTGGGAAAAGCTGGAGCAACGTTTGGGGAGCATAACGCGGCGTTGCCTGCCAAGGAGAATGAAGACGGCGGCCACGAGGCGGGAGAAAGCCGTGAGTGCTCGAGAATCCAAAATGGCACCGGCGGCGCGAGCAGCCTCGGGCCCAGATTCCCCGGGCAAAGAGAGTGTCGAGTCAGGCCCAGAGGACCTTGCATTTGAGGTGGCCAAACTTTTAGAACCCAAGTTTGCTGAAGTCCTACAAAAACTGGCGGAGATGACTGACACCTTCGGTGAGCTTACCAGGAGAGTGGAGGAAGTTGAACAACGGGTGACGGTTCTGGAGGATGGGGAACTATCCCTGGAGCGCTCCCAACGACAACAGCAAAAACAAATTGATGCCCTCCTGTTAAAAGTTGATGACTTGGAAAATCACTCCCGCAGAAACAACCTGCGCCTGGTGGGGGTGCCGGAGTCCTGGGCGGGCCCACAGCTCTTCACCCTATTTGATACATGGCTGCCGAAAGAGTTGGGGCTTGAGGAGCTTCAGGGCCAGATCAGGGTAGAGCGGGCCCATCGTTTAGGGCAACGGCAGGAGGGCCGTGCTAGACCTCGCCCGATCTTGGTCCGAGTACTGGACTTTCACCAGAAGACCCTACTCCTGCAGGCGTACCGAAAGAAGCGGGACCTGAAATTAGACAATGCTCCAATCTTCCTCTTTCAGGACTACTCGGCAACCTTGGCGGCCAAGCGGAAGGAATTCTCCCCTGTTTGCAGTGACCTTATTCAGAAAGGCATACGTTTTGCCCTAAGCTATCCTGCTACTTTGAGAGTTTTTTATAAAGGGGACACGCACGCTTTTGAGCAGGTGGCTGAGGCGCGGAAGTTTATTTCCGCCATCTTGCCCAGCCCTGCAGACACCGCAGCAGCTGCCAGTTTGACCTGAGCGTGCTCTATGAGAGAGTGGACAGTAGCGACTTGTCTCCTGGGCCACGAGTGGCCTTCGACCATGTATGAACATTGCTGACATATAGTCGCCTCAAGATGTTGCCTCATTTTGGGGGCCTGGAGGCGCATGGACAGTGATCTTACCCCATTAAGAGGGGTCCGTTGAGTTTGTGGGGTCGGTGTGGTATGAGTGGGAGGAGGTTGTCTGTGCGAAAGGTTGGGGAATGTTGGTGTGTATGTGGGAATGACTGTGAGAATGTGTGTTGGGGTGCTGCAGTGTGTCGGGTTGAGATGTACAGGATGTATGCTGGCGGGAAGGGGGTGGGGGGGAGGGGGAAGGGGGGGTTGAGAAGGGCCCACACAGTTCTGTGAATGATGGGGGGAGTATGGCTATCACTGGGGGGGGGAGAGTATCTGCTGGGGGGATGATTGCTCGAAGAAGATATAGGCACTTTGGAACGTATTTTGTTCCTCAAGTCTTGATGTATCAGGCCCTGGGAGTTGAGGCTGGGCGACTCCTGGAGCACGAGTCTGTGATTGCGCTGCAAGAAGGATCCTCATTAACTATGCATGCCTGATTTAAAGATTATTTCCTGGAATGTGGGGGGTATTAGCTTGCCTATTAAGCGCACAAAAATCTTGCAGTCTCTTAAGCGGCAAGGGGTCCACATAGCTATGCTGCAGGAGACGCACTTAAGCACTGGGGAACATCAGAAATTGACTAGAGATTGGGTGGCAAGCGCTTACAGAGCATCCTTGGGCACTAAACGGGCTGGGGTGGTGATCTTGGTGAAGCGGGGGGTCCCCTTTGAGGTTCAGCAACTAACTGCGGACCCAGGAGGGAGGTACGTCTTGCTGCATGCCAAGATGTATAATGAAGACATCTGGCTCGCCAACATTTATGCCCCCAACGTATATGACCATGTCTTTTTTCGTAAGTTGTTGGGCTTTATTCAGGGAGCGAGAAGTAGAAGCTTGGTGATGGCTGGTGATTTCAATTGCCCTCATGATCCGCTCCTTGACAAGTCCCAGGGTAGTGGGCTGGGGGCTTGGCGGAGGAGAGGGGTGGGCTATCTCTGTCGGATGGGGGACATGGTTGATATTTGGCGTCTTCTAAATCCAGGGGCCTGCGAGTACACACATCAATCCAGGGCGCATCTTTCTTGGTCGCGTATCGACTATATTTTGGTGGGTGAGGGAGCGGTTTCCAAGATCCTTCAAGCAGGGATTGAACCCATAGCGATCTCGGACCATGGGTTGGTGTGGGTAACCTGGGAGTGCAAGGGGGCCTCGCCGAAGGGATGGCGCTTTCCTACGTATCTGTGGCAAGATGTAGAATTTCGGAAGTACTTGGAGGATCAATGGGATGATTTTCTCTTCTTTAATGATAACCCGCAGTGTTCGCCCGTTCTTTTGTGGGAAACCAGCAAGGCGGTCATGCGTGGAGCTATCAATCCTACTGTGTGAAGCGCCGTAAGCATTTGGATCGTAGTCTTATGGTCTTGGAACGTAAGGTGCGGGATCTGCAGCGCCGGCTGGGTAGAAAAGCAGATAGAGAGGTGCAGCTGCAGTACTCTGGGGCCCAGGCTGCGCTTAATGAACTCCTTCAGATACAGGCGGTGTACTCCCTGCAAAGTTATAAACATCAATTTTTTAGGTATGGCAACAGATCTGGCCGGTTGCTGGCAAAGTTGGTCAAGGCCCCCGGGGGTGCGCGTTTCATACCGGTCCTTAGGGATGAACGGGGCGAGATACGCCACCACCCTGCGCAGCTCGCGGAATTGTTCCGCAAGTTCTATGCCCAACTATACACTGAGGAAGAGCGGGACTATGCGAGGGGGCGTGAATTTCTGTCTACACTTTCTCTCCCTACGTTGACGGAAGAGGAATTGCAGAGGTTGAATGCCCCTTTAACGGTGGGCGAAATTCAACAGGTTATAAAATCAGGGAATTCCCATAAGGCTCCGGGACCGGATGGGTTCAGTTATGAGTATTATAAGATTCTGGCAACACAACTCGCCCCTTCTATGGTAGTCATGTTTGATGAAGCTTGTGGGAGGGGGGAGTTCCCTAGAGATATGCGGTGTGCTGATATAACGGTGCTTCCGAAGCCGGGGAAGGATTTGACGGATCCCGCCTCGTACCGGCCGATTTCCCTTATCAATTGTGATATGAAGATCTTGGCGTCGGTACTGACGAAACGGCTGAATCCTATCTTGCCGTCGCTTATAGACCCTCGACAGGTGGGCTTTGTTTCAGGTAGGGATGCTTCCAAAAATATTGCAAAACTGCTCCTGGGGATGGAACATTCTCTTCACCGGGCGGAGGCCCTGCTCTTGGTAAGTCTAGATGCCGAAAAGGCGTTCGATAGGGTTGCTTGGACCTTCCTATGGGATGTGCTGGGCCGTCTGGGCTTCAGTGGGGCCTTTGTTCACTGGATTCGCCTATTGTATGCACAGCCTATGGCCCGAGTGGGCGTGAACGGCGTATTCTCGGCGCCTTTTGTCTTGGAGAGGGGTACACGCCAGGGCTGTCCCCTTTCCCCCCTGTTGTTTGTCTTAGCGTTGGAACCGTTACTGCAGGCGATTCAGGGGGACTCACAGATTCATGGGGTTGCCATGGGGGGGGAGGAGAATAAACTTAGCGCATTCGCGGATGATATGCTCTTATGCTTGACCCAACCCCAGAAGTCTCTGTCCCGAGCCCTGCAGGTGATCGAGGAATTCGGTAGTTTTTCGGGCCTCAAGATAAATACCTCCAAGTCGTTGGTGTTGGATGTGGGTGGGCGAGTGCGTCCGGCTTGGCAAGGCACCTTTCCCTTGGTTTGGGCTGACGGCTCCTTAAAATATTTGGGGATTTGCCTCCCTGACCGACCCGAGCGCCTCTATCAGGTTAATATCTCTAGATTGTTGGACAAATCTAAGGCCGTACTTTTGAGCTGGAGGAAACTCCCGCTGTCTTTGAAGGGGAGGGTTGCACTATTTGCTATGGTTGAGTTCCCCCGCTGGTTATATGTTTTGCGGCTGTTGCCTCTCTGGGTCCTTGCCAAAGATTGGAAGAGATTGGATAGCCTTCTTAGACTGTTTCTATGGGGCGGCAGACGAGCCCGGATCCCTTTGAAGGCCCTGATGCAGCGGCCAGAGGAGGGAGGCTTGGGTCTGCCCTCCCTTCGGCACTATAACATGCGCTATATGGTTCATCACCTCTGGAGTCTCTTAGAGGAAAGTGAGGGTTGCGCCCCTGTGTGTCAATTGAATTGGTTGACTGCTACATATCATGGACTCTCGGTGCTCCATATGGAACGACCCTCTGCGGCTCTACCTGGTGGTGGGGGGGTGTATGTGGGTGCACTTCGGGCTGCTTGGCGTGCGCTGTGCTCTCGATATGGCTGGAATTGGAAGGTCTCGTTGCTCCTCCCGCTGGTGGGGAATCCTGCTTTCCCCCCAGGGCTATCCGCCCGCAATTTTTTCCGTTCTTGGTCCAAGAGAGGGGTAGTGTGTCTTGGAGACTTGTGTAGGTCTGGGGGGGAAATCATTGAAAGTTTTCGTACCTTGTCTGAACGGTATCGGCTCCCCACCCACCAATTCTATGGATACTTGCAGGTGCGCCACTACCTGGGGGCCTTCGGGACCGGCTGCAGGGGGAGGGGGGGTCACCCGCGGGGACCCCTCGGGAAGTCCTGCAGATCCTGGTAGGGACAGATTATGGGAGTCAGGCCTCTCGTCAGCTATCTGGCCCGACGGGGGATGCCACTCTTCTCTCCGCGCTAGCGAGTAGATGGGGTGGAGATGGGGTGGAGGGGATGACTGTGGAATTCCTCAGGGCTGCGTTTCGTCGGGTCCTGAAAGGTTCTACCTGGGTTTATTTGCAGGAGCTCCAGTACAAATTTCTTTGGCGAGCATACACCACTGATACCTGGGCCTTTAAGGTCGGTTTGCAATTGACTCCCCAGTGTGCTTGGTGTAAACATGGTGTTGGAACCTTCTTGCACCGCTTTTGGGACTGTACTATGGCGCAGCCTTTCTGGCGAAGGGTGTGCACGCAGATGGAGGGGTGGTTGCTCGTGGGGGCAGTTTGTCAACGGGATGTTTGTTTATTTCATGAGTGGAGTCAGGTGGCCCAGCGGGTCACTCCGGTTCAACGGGGACTTCTGGAGAGAGGTTTCCTACTTGTTAAAAAGACCTTAATGAGTTACTGGCTGGAGCCTGTACCACCTGCAGTCCTAGTGTGGGAAAGGGCCTTGCTGGATTTGATGTACATGGAAAAGTTAACAGCAAAGCAGCAAGGGGGCACCGCTTGGGATAAGTTTATTGACCTTTGGTCCCCAGTCATCGATAATTTAGCCCCAGGGGAGCGGAGTGTGGTCTTGAATGTTTGACATACTCATAGTGATCTCAGGACTTCCCCCCCCTGAGTTGGGAGAGTGGTTTGCCAGAACACCTGTGTGTTATATGTACCTACTTTGATCGTGTTTTGACTTCCATACAGTTTAGATGTGATTCCTTCTTAGCAACGCCTCCTATGTTCTTATGACCCTCTCTTATGTACTCTCTGTACTCTTTGAGTGATTTGTACGCTTTGTACCCCTTGTAGTATTTTGTGATGTGGTTTGTGTCCCTTCCCCCCCCCCCCTGAATTTGGTATTGTATTAGGGACCTTAAGACCCCGATGGAGGTGCGGAGCTGTGTTGGGTGCGGATGGGAGTGGTGAAGGGAGGGGGGTGAGAGGGAGGGGGGGGGTGTTGGGGGAGGTTGGGGGGGGTGCTTGGGGGGGAGGGGGGTCTCTCGGGGGCCACCTTGTGCCTGAAGCCTGCCGGTTGCTGTTTCGGCTGTGTGGCTTCTATGTTCTCATTGTTTTGATTGCCAGTGTGCTTGTTTTTCTATGAGGGTTGCCAGGATGTTTTACTGACACTAAGCGATATGTTGTACTATTCCCTCGGTTTTGTAAGATATGACAAGCTGTTTTCACACTGTTTGTTGTGGTTCCTCTGTATAAACGTAATAAAAAGGAATTGAACTAAATAACAGCATCTCTGTTTTTACCATGACTATTTCACAATAATTAAAAAAAATAGTATTGAGAATGTTGGTTTCTTTAACAAACACAGTGCAAACCTTACACATTTTTAAACCAAAAAGATCCTAGTTTATAAAAATAAGAATCCAATGAAGTATTCTAGCTATAATTAACTAGGGCCTGTTTATATGATCTGGTCATGCTCATCATGACAATCTGTCAGTATTATAGTTTTAGAAAAGCTTGTCTGTAAGACACCACGTTTCTTACAGGTCTACACAAGACTAAGTCCTCTTTTATTAGCAGATCTTGATAACATACATCTGGTTTAGGTATGCAAAGACAGCAAACAGAGGAAAGGAATTTGAGTTTATTTGCAATATTGCCTTTCATTCAAACTGTTTTCCAAAAGCCGTTATTAATCATCTACACCCCAAGCATACATTATCAAGAAAAAGTGAAAAACAAAGCCAGTAAAAGACAGAGGGTCCGATATTCAAGAGGCATTTATACGGTCAACAGTCAATTAACCGTGTAAATGACGGCACATACATGAGTAGTGCTGTTGAACATCCCTAACTAAGTTCCCTACGTGTCCCGATGCTAGCCAGCTACCATCGAGGCATGCTGGGGGCATTCTGGGGAAGAGTAAAGGCAGGGACCAGTGCTAATCGTTTAGCACCAATAGTGGATGCTGCATGGTTAGCGCTCTGTGCCTATAAGAAAATCCTCGCCTATCTTATAGGCGCTGAGGCTAACCGTGCAGCATCCAGTATCGATGCTGCATGGCCAGACCCAGATATTCACTTCCGTTGCCGCGGAAGCGAATATCCGGGGTTAGGGGGTTAGCGGGCAGGGCTAAGCAGCTACGACTTAGCGCTGCCCAGTTGAATATCAGGCCCAGAGAGATTAATTAAGCAGGGAAGGTGATGTGATCTAGCAAATGTCAGGCCGGAAATAGCAAAGAGATTCAAATTTACTTCTGCAAAGTTTTTTTCTGTTTTGCTCTTTGAAATATCAGACTACAGCACAAGGGGAAATTTAAAGCTGTATTTTTTTCTCATGCCGTAATAAAGATATTGGGGGGGAATATGCAGCACCGGTCCTGGCATTGATATCAGGGTTCGCTGGATTGCAGCGAGGCTAATCGGACAGCAGCAATATTGAAACACTGCCTGGTTAGCTAATTCAGTGACAGTTAGACCACGGTTGGCTTTCACTGCATATTTCTAACTAGGCTCAATATTGCTATTGCCCAGTTAGCAATGGGTGCCGCCTCTGCTCCACCCCAAAGTGCCCTGATACACATCTGCAAACTGTATAATTACCCTTGAAAATGCCCTCCATTATGGCCTGCTTACGTCATCCTCCTTTCCATCCTATTACAACTTACTGCTGTGTTTTAATTTTTGCTGCATTTCATGCAGTAATGAGACTTTTGTGTTTATCTGCACTGTCCAAGCTGAGAGTGTTTGGCTGGTTACCATCAGTGATGTTGCATGAAGAATATCTGAAGCTATATTCTTTCAGGCCTCTTTCAGGAGTCTCTAGAGCAGGGGTCTCCAACTCCAGTCCTGGAGGGCCGCAAACCACTCAGGTTTTCAGGATGTCCCTAATGAATATACCTGAGATATATTTGCATGCACTGCCTCTATTGTATTTAAATGTATCTCATGTATATTCATTAGGGACATACTGAAAATCTAAGCACAAGTAAACAGAATCGCAAGGCAAAAAATCCAGGAAGGTTTTTCCAGGGAGCTCAAAATCAGAAAAGAAACTTGGATCAATCAGAAAACAGGAGCTAATATTACCAGAAATGCAAGACACAGCTGAGGATAGGCTGGTTGGAACCAGCCCTCTCTGCAGACCAGTGCTTTCCAATCGAAGGGATACTCGTATCAGTTCAAGGTCAAGTCTGAATGACACTGTGGTCCCGATGCAAATAGCAGGGTTGGACGTCCTGGTTGGATTCCAGCCCCACTATTCTCTGGGACCGTATGCTGGCTATAGTGCTCCCTGCATGCACAGAGCCACCATGCGAGGAATACTGGATAGAGCGGGAGGGGGTGGGCGGAGGTGGGGAGTGGACAGAAGCACACGGATATACAGGGCCGATTCAGGTCACAGCCCTGTACATCCACTGGGTGTTAGATAAACAGGGTGGAATAAGTTCCACTGATGGGGGGATCAAGCCAGGCAGCACCTCCAGACAGGCCAGGAAGATGAGGGGGTGTCCCTGCTGCCCGATGCCGGCCCTGGCTGCCTGCACCGAGTGTTGGGTAGCAGGGAACTGAGGGCATCCTCCTTAACGGCAGTTGTGCACTCCTGCTGGGTGTCCCGATGCCATGGCAATGGGATGCCACAGTACCGGCACATCAGCAGGAGTATAGGGCCGGCTGGATGGAGAGATTGGTGGCTCCTGCATTGGCAGAATCGGATCTAATTTGGGCCCGTCCATATTTTGGATGGCCAGACGACCCAGACATGCCCCTGCTGGAATCAGGCTCCACATGAATCGAAAAGTAAAATTTTAAGTTTTTCATGCCATTTCAGATCAAAAACTATTTAAACTGGCATGTGATATGTTGATATTTCCCATGTCTACTAATACTACTACTGAACACGTGTATAGCGCTACAAGACGTAAGCAGCACTGCACAGACACATGTAAAAGATGGTCCCTACTCATCAGAGCTTACAATCTAGTCAAGATAGACAACACAGTAGCTGTAGACATGGGATACATCTAGGGGGAATGGTAAGGAGATACAAAGGAAATCAGGTGAGTCAACATCCGAAAGCGGCAGCGAAGAGGTCAGTTTTCAGTCTGAATTTGAAAAGGATCAGAGAATTTGCCTGATGTACAGACTCATGTAGTTTGTTCCAAGCATAAGGAGCAGCAAGGTGAAAAGAGTGAAGTCTGCAGTTAGCAGTAGAAGAGAAGGGCACAGATAGAAGTGATTTGCCAGAAGAGTGGAACTCCTGAGGAGGGGTGTAGGGAGAGATAAAAGAGGAAAGGTAGTGAGGAGCTGCAGAGTGAATGTACTTTTAGGTCAGCAGGAGAAGTTTGAACTGTATGTGGAAATGTATAGGGAGCCGATGAAGTGATTTGAGAAGGGGGGTAATATGAGCATGGCGAGGCTGGCGGAAGATTAGCCACACAGCAGAGTGTTGAACAGATTGACGGGGAGAAAGATGATTCAGAGGAAGACTAGCAAGGTGTAGGTTACAATAGTCTAGGCGAGAGGTGACTAAAGAGTGGATAAGTGTCTAGTAGAGTATTCAGAAAGGAATGGATGAATTTTGTTGATGTTATAGAGAAAGAAATGACAGGTTTTAAATATCAATTGTTTGTGTGTGGAGAAGGAGAGAGAGGAGTTAAAGATGACCCCAAGGTTGCAAGCAGGGGAGACAGGGAGGAGCAGAGAGTTATCCACAGAGACAGAGAAAGGGGGAAGGGGAGAGGAGAGTTCAGGGGGAAAATAAGAAGCTCAGTTTTGAGCATGTTCAATTTCAATTGTGGTGAGACCTCAAAGCAGCAGTGTCAGAAAGGCAGGCAAGATCCTGACCTGGATTGCTGGAGAGATTTCAGGTGTAGAGAGGTAGATCTGGGTGTCATTGGGGTAAAGATGGTACTAAGAGCCATGGGAAGAGATGAGTGCACCAAGGGACTGAGTATAGAGAGAGAAAAGGAGTGGACCCAAGACAGATTAGTACACCAACTGAGAACAGGATAGCAGTATTTATTTATTTACATTCTCTTATATACCGCGCTATTCTGCATCAGTGCGGTTTACATTGAACAAACTGAAATTACATTGAACAGGGCATTATAACTTGGAGATAACTATTCTACAGGGAACATGGGCTATGGAGGGTTAAGTGGCTTGCTGGCTTAAGTTAAGTGGTTAAGTAGCGGAGGATCCACCAGAACAAACACTGAAAGAGTGATGGGAGAGATAAGAAGAGAACCAGGATAACACAGAGCCTTTAAAAACCAAGTGAGGACAAGGTATTGAAGAGAAGGTTGTGGTCAACAGTGTCAAAAGCAGCAAAAATATCAAGAAGGATGAGGATCGAGTAAAGGACCTTGGATTTAGCCAGGAACAGGTCACTGGAGACTTTGGCAAGAGCCGTTTCAGTAGAATTTAAAGGATGAAAGCCAGATTGTAAAGGATTCAGGAGGGCTTTAGTGGAGACAAAGTTGAGGCAAAGGCGGTAAACCACACGTTCAGTAGTTTAGAAATAAAGAGAAGGAGGGTGATTGGGTTGACAGAAGGACAGGTAGGTTCTAGTGAGGTTTCTTGAAGAGAGGTGCGACAATAACATGTTTGAAGGCTGCAGGGACAGTTGCAGTGGAGAGTGATGGAATGAGAATATGAGAGATGGAAGGGACAAGAGTGGAAGAGATGGAGCTTAGGAGATGGGTAGGAATAGGAACAGAGGAGCAGGTAGCAAGTTTGGAGGAGGAAAGAAGGTGTGCGGTTTCCTCCTTAGAGGTCATAGAAAAGGAAGAGAGGGTAGCAGAGGTAGGGGGAAGTTGAGAGTGAAAAGGGGGAGGAGGGGAACTAGATGATATCATGGGGAACTGGAGTGTGATCTTGTGGATTTTGTCATGGAAATAGTCAGCTAGGGTTTGGGCTGAAAGGAAAGGAGGGGTTGGAGGCGGAGGCACCTTGAGGAGAGAGTTGAGAGTTGTAAAGAGACAGTGAGGGTCAGAGTCAAGAGAGTTAGATGGACATAATAGTCTTGTTAGGAGAGTGCTATGGTTGACTGGAAAAAGACAAGCATGAATTTGATATGTAGAAAGTCCGCAAGAGTGTGGGATTTGAGCCAAGCGTGCTCAGCAGAATGGGCACAGGAACATAGTGGAAGACAATCAGGGCTGGGGTATAGCACGGCTTGCAAGATGTGGCATGGGCAGAGCAACAGCATCCAGTGCAGAGGAGAGTGCAGTATTATTGGAAGCTACTGCCTCATCAACAGACTCAGATAACATAGTAGAGGAAAGGGGTGATGAGACATTGGAGGAGAGAGCCAAATGGTCAATAGCATGAAGATTTCTAAAACGGTTGGAGGATACTGGGCGAGACTGAGTTGGGGGTGATGAAGAATGAAGCTTAGCAGGTGATGGTCCGATAAGGGAAGAATTGAGGTACAGAAGTTTGAAGGAAAGCAATTAGAGAAGAATACAAGGTCGAAGCAGTGGCTGTGCTAGTGAGTGGGGACAGTAGAGCAAAGCTGGAGGTCAAATGAGGAGGTAAGGGATAGGAGCTTTAAAGTATAAGGGTCAGAGGTATTATCAACATGAATGCTAAAGTCCCCAAGAATAAGGGAAGGGGAAGAAGAATCCAGAAAGAAAGAAAGTCACGAGTCAAAGTCAGTGAGAAAGGTAGAGGTGGACTTGTCAGGAGGTCAATAAATAACAACTAACCGGAGAAGTAGTGGAGTAAAAAGGCAGATGGAGTGGACTTCAAAGGAGGGAAAGGAATGAGACTAAGGCAGCAGGAGGGGTTGAAATTGTCAGGAAGGAGAGAGTAGAAGCCCAACACCACCACAACAGCCAGTGGGAGAAGGTGGTGGGAGGACTGGTAGCCACCATGACAGAGAGCAGTGACTGATGCCGAGTCTTCTAGGAGGAGTCAAGTCTCAGTTAGTGCAAGAAGATGGAGAGCATTAGAGATAGAGATCATGAGTAAAAGCAAGTTTATTTGAGATGGAGTGTGCATTCCATAAGGCACATGAGAAAGGGAGAGAGGAAGGGTAAAGGAGAGGGATATGAATAAGATTTGAGCTGTTGCATGAAGATCTGTTTTGGGAGTGTGACAAAGGTCTAGGTGGGGGCCAGGGTTGGAGTTGATATCTCCAGAATAGAGAGAGAGAAGGAGTAGAAGAGTGTGGGGCACAGAGGAGACAGCATGGCGGTAACAATGCTAAGGTTGTTTCAGAGAAAGAGAGGAAAAGGCTGAATGAGAGAGAGAAAGTGGTGAAGCTCAAGAGCTGATGATAGGGTAGAGGACAAGATGATGTGGGAATTGAGGTTGGTAAAGGGGAAATAAGGAAAGGGAGGGCTTGAAGGTTTTGGTAGGAGGGGAGACAGGTAGGGGGTATAAGGAATAGGAAGAGAAAGTGATGCAGAGCCATAAAAGAGAGAGATGGAGAGGAGAACATAAGTCAGAAGAAATAAGAATAGGTGGAAGAGAGATCACAGGGGATTAGGTGCACCTGTGAATAATAATGGTAATGAGCACAAACTGGCTATAAGAGACTGAATGCCATGGGGTGAGTGGGAGGGAGGGATAAAAGTTATGAAGATATGCAGAGACAGGTACAAATGGAGAAAATTGAACAAACATACAGATAAATAAATAGTACACTAACAATAACAAAATATATATATATATCAATAGATACGCAGGGCTCACAGACTGGCAGGTAAATGTGCCCATGCTGGCAGCAAAGCTGGTAAGCAGCTTCTCGGTGCTGAGGCAGAGAGAAATCAGCATACGTGGGAAACAAAACAGGAAGAGGAGGGTTAAGCAAAATCTCAGGAGAGGGGGGAGGGGTTAGTCACTCAGGGAGAGTAAAGAAAGGGACAGGAAAATGGAAAATGCTGGATAAAACACCATGACAGAGAAGAAATAGATAATGGATTACATGTTAGCTTGGCCTCAACAGACAGCAACTAGAAAGTTGCTAAAAGTTACGAGGCTATGCAGAGACAGGTACAAATGGAGAAAACTGAACAAACATATGGATAAATAGATAGCACACTAACAATGATAAAATAAATATATAAATAGACACACAGGGCTCACAAGCTGTAATTTTAAAAGAAGCCACATCCCTGGTATACAGATTTTATGTGAGGAGATTTAGGTGTGGGCAAATATTTTTGGTTTCTTACCCTTAGATTATACTGACATTACAGCACAACCATGCTCAGAATAATTTTCCTGCCTTTTCTATGGGGCACATATCACCAGAGCAACTTTGCATGCCCAGAAGGACAATCAAACTCATGTATAAAGAAATTAAGCAACTAGCATCGTCTGTGGCTTGAAGCAGAGTGGGCTTTCGCTGTATGCCCAGATTTACCCTGCTCACACCTGTTTGATTTCTATTCATTTGCTAGATTTCTCAACTGATGGCTTCAATGTTCAGCCTCAAAATAACTTGATTGACCCCTTTATCTCCCTGCCTTTTTTGGGGTTGTAGCTTCTGGATCTAACTTCTATTTATATTTCGTCTTGGACTTTTTAAAATTTGGTATCTTTACAAACATTCATTTGTAGCAAAAAAAAGCACCTTTCAGGAAATGGTAAAAAAGAGTCAAATGACCAAAACAGGAACCAATATAAGCACTGGCAAGTTAGAAGCAAAGCATTGATAAGTGTGGTGACGAAAGCTCTCTAGAAGACATGGAACTGGATGAAAATCCTGAATTTCCCTTGGAAGTGAAGGGCAGTGCACAGGTGCAGGGGAATTACAAGCCAAGTCAGAGGAAAAGACAGCTCCCGGCAAAAGTCAGGCCACGCCCTAGCTCAGGGGTGGAGACAGGCTTCCCTGCTGATTGGTCGCACAGGTGCAGAGAACAGGGAAGGCCTAGCAGGCAGCAGTGTTTAAAATCACGAGCAGAGCAAAGCAAGAGTAGTAAGGAGTATCATCAGAAAGGTGAAGGAAGTGAAGGAAACAGAGGCTCAGGCTGGAGCCCTGACACAATCTCAGACACGGGAGAGAAAGACCCAGTGGAGAGAGATACATAGACAGCAACTGAAGGCAGAGGCACAAGTGAACGGAGGAGAGGTGGACGTGGAGCAAGGAACAGGAACAGCTGTTGGAGCTGGAAAGGTGAGAGAGGAGAGAAAGAAGCTGAAGCTGTGCTTAGCTGGAGGAGAAAGCCAGAGGGAATTTCCCCAGAAAGCAGCTACCTCAGAGGGACTGGGGTAGGACGGAAGGACCCTGCAGTTCAGAGCCTGGAGGAACCCAGGAGGAGAGAAAGCAGCGTTTGTCTGAAAGAAAAGCCCCAAGGTAAAGCCAGCAGTTTCATTACTGATAATCTAGCAAAGAGACAATTTGCCAGTTTTAAAGGGCAGGAAATTGTGTCCTCACCTTCCACTGTTAAGGAGTGGGTAGAGAGCTTATCAGAAGCTAAAAGCCATAGTCCTGTTAAAAGTACAGCCTTTGAAACTTCAAAGTTAGAGGCATTAAGGAAGCTGTTCTCTGAAGAGAAGGTTCACTCCCCTAATTTAAAGGTGCCAACGCAGGCTGAGTTGCTGTGGAGCCAATTTCAGGAGTTCTTGAAAGAGAGAAAGTTTGAGAACTCCTAACCTTGAGAGAGACACTATTTGCTCTGATGATACTGAAGGAATGCAAATAGACTCATGTTTGCCTAATTGTGAATGTTTGCCCATTCCAATGGATTGTTCTTTAGCCCTAAGGAAAGATTCTGCAGTGAAGAATATGGGCTGAGAATCTGGGAGACCCTATAGGAAAATAAGGGCAGTCTCTGCTTAAGCTGAAGAAAGCTAAGTCTGAGTTTACTGAGTTTTACCACTGGCTGAAGTTAAGCAGTGCTGTAAAAGAACTGTGTGCTTTCAAAAGAGAAACCACGGCTGTTAGAAAGTTTGTGTTACTGCTAATTGACCACACGGGGCAGTCCCCGGTGTGAATGTGTATGAGAAGCAGAACAGCTGTGAAGTGAAGCTTTTGTTACGTTATCCTGATTTAGTCTTGGTTTCATCTTTTACGTTGGAGATGTATCCTTCTGCTTATGTTGTGTATTGAACCTTTTTGCATGACCTGGAAAATCCCCACAATAAATTTCTTGCCGCCTTACAACCACCGACTCAACTACAATTCTTGTCCCTCGAGAGTAAAGAGCACTACAAGTCCCAGAATCCTCTGGTCACTTTAAAGGGAACTTTATTCAGGGAGGACATACAAGGCCGTCATCCAGTCTGTAAGCCCTTGGGCCCAGATGGCGATATGGCATAAGACAGTCAAAAACACATGGAGACACATCCCAAGTTGGCCTCCCAGGCCCCTGTGTGTCAGATCGGAAGCAAGATGCACAGAGACAGACCCGATTCTGATCGCGCGGGGGCTAGACATGACCCATGGAATCAGAATCAGGTCTGGGCCTGTACGTGCAGGCTGGGACCCGATTCAGATCAGCTTGCACGAACAGGCCCTGCCTGGCTAACTCAGTCAAGCTCCTGAATGGAGCCGCAGTGCCATGGTATCTCATTGCAATGACACCACAGCTCCATTCAGGAGCCGCAATCCCTTGCCACCACCACTTGTTCCTTTTCCCGCAGCCCGATCCCCCATCTGGCCTCCCAGAGCTGGGGTCGGGCAGCAGGGAACCCCCTGCACCCCCTTGCTCCACTTTCGCCACCCGGGCCTGCCATCCCCTGATGTCCAGGGGGACTTATTTCACCTCTCAGGTGAAATAAGTCCCCTATCCAGTCTGCTGGCCCCAGAAATATAGAGTCAACTTCAGAATCAGCACTGTATGTCCAGGGCCGCAGACTGCTCACTGCCCTCCCTCACCCCACCTCTGCGATGCTCTCTCCTGCCCCTGTCTAAGCCTCCCTGTACAAACTCCTTGTTCATATGGGGAGATTTTCATCGGGGACAGCAAGGGAGGCGCTATTCCCCGCTATTTGCATGTTGGAATAGACCCCATAGTAAAAATATTTTTGAGAACATTTGTACCAAAAAACATGTGAGAGAGTTAGTTGGACCATTAGATGATGGAGGGGTAAAAAGGGCGCTAAGGGAGGACAAGGCTATAGCAGAGAGACTGAATGAATTCCTTGTTTCGGTCTTTACTGCAGTGGTGGACAAAAAAGCAAATAGAATTCTAGGAATGATAAAGAAAGGAATGGAGAATAATGCCTCTGTATTGTTCCATGGTGCAACGGCACCTTGGATATTGTGTGCAATTCTGGTCGCCGTATCTTAAAAAGGATATAGCGGAATTAGAAAAGGTACAGAGAAGAGCCACCAAAATGATAAAGGGGATGGAAGGATACGCCTATGAGAAATGTCTTAAAATGTTATGGCTCTTTAACTTTGAAAAAAAGACGGCTAAGGGGAGATATTATAAAGATCTGTGAAATAATGAATGGAGTGGAATGGGTAAATGTAGAGTGATTGTTTACTCCTTCAAAAAATAGAAAGACTAGGGGACATGCAATGAAACTACAGTGTAATCCATTTAAGACTAATAAGCAAACATTTTTTTCACTGAACGCGTGATCAAACTCTGGAATTTGTTACTGGAGGATGTACTAAAAGCTGTTAATGTAGCTGGATTTAAAAAAGGTTTGGACAAGTTAGAGGATCAAGAAAACCTACTGTTTACTCAAAGACAGGCAATGTGAAATTTGTGTACTTTTTTTGGGACCTGAGAGGTACTTGTGACCTGGATGGGTCTCTGTTGGAAATAGGATACTGGGCTTGATGGACCTTGGTCTGACCCAGTATGGCATATCTTACATTCTTATACTCTTAGTTTAAATCAGTAATGGTACCTTACGAATACTGACCTGTATGTATGGATTCCTTAGGTTCTCCATGATATACGTGTCTTACATACAAGGGCCTGTAAGAGTATATTGCATGTTTGATTTTTAAGCATATCTGTTTCTATGTGTGCCATATTGGGATGTTCCTGAAAGGGGAGGTTTAGATTCTAGAGCGTTTAACCCTGGGAGTACCGATGGGGTCAAAAGTGACCCCACTGCAAGTTTCACAACGCGTATCTCGGAAACTAGTTGTTCAAGAATGCAATCTTTTTATGACTTTTCCCATGTCAATATTCTCTTTATATTGTGCCATGAGAGGAATAATTTTCATCCGCTAGGTGACGCTAGTGATGAATTGCAGCACAGAGTACCAGTGGGGTCATTTTTGACCCCAGTTGCTTACGTCCGGTTTGGATCGTGATACAATTTGCAGTTTTGTGAATTTTTTGATCTGACAAAGGTATTTATCATTAATTATGTATCATTTATTTTTTGTACTCTTATTTTATGAAAATTACACATATTTTGTAATTGATATCATACGTTCTCTCATTATTTCTGATGAAATCTAAAGGCTTTCAGCTCGTTCATCATGATTATTGTACACCTATAGTAAAACTGCTTTGCATTTTATTCAACTTTATCTTTGTTTATTTATTTTAGGTTATTGTTTATGATGTCAAAACGAAAGTATTCAGCTGCCCAAATAAGAAAAATATTGCAACGAGATGCTGACAGTGACGGCTCTGAATCGTCTGATGCAGCATATTCAGCAAGCGAATAAGCATATCAGCCAAGTTCAGGTGATAAATCTGATGATGACAGTCACGATTGAGATTGCGACAGCAGTTGGTCACCAAGTGAATGTGAGACTGATGTTGAGCCGGTAATATCGCCTGCAGCAAAGAGTCAAGTTACAGGTTGAGGCAAAGGTTGAGGCTGTGCTGGACGGGGAAGAAGGCAGGAGTCCTCAGTGTCAGTATCATCTGTGAGGAATCTTAGTTGTGGTCATAGAGGAGCTAAGAGGTCATCAACTATAAGCACAAATGTTGCCATTGAAGCCTATGTATCTAAGGATGCCACATCATGGAACAGGAAACCTATAAAGCAAGCTGCTGGAAGATACGCCAGAGCTAATATCATGCCTGTACAACAAGGTCCTACAAGGTATGCTGTATGAAATGTTGATGGCCCTCTCGCAGCATTCCACTTGTTCATGAGGAAGATCTTATTGAATGAAATCATGATGTGAACGAGCAAACAAGGAAGACACATTTATGACGACACCTGGAAAGATTTGACAGACGGAGAATTTCAATGTTTTCTTGGACATCTGATCCTCTCAGTTGTGTACAAGTCACAAAATGAATCCATAGTTCAGTTGTGGAACCTTGAAGATGGTCTTTCTGTTTTCGGCAAAAATATGGCCCGTAACCGTTTTCAGCAAATTTCTTGTGCTTTCAGATTTGATGATGCAGCCAACGGACATGAACAACGAGGCATGGATAAGCTTGCTCCAATCAGACACGTTACCTGGGAAGCAACTTGAAGTGACGCCTTTGTTCCTGGTGAAAATGTTACCATGGATGAGCAACTGCTTATATTTCGTGGCTGTGTTCCGTTCAGACAATATATTCCCAGCAAACCTGGGAAATATGGCATAAAGCTATGGATGTTTTGTGACAGTGCTACGTCATATGTTCTGCCTCTTCAAGTATATACAGGAAGGGAACTCAGACAAAACAGGGAACAGAATCAGGGTGAAAAGGATTGACGCGATCTGGCAAAAATGTTACCGTTGACAATTTCTTCTGCAGTTTATCCCTATCACGGAAATTGCTAGAAAAACAAATGACACTTTCGGGGACAATTCGAAAGAACAGAAAGGAATTACCTCCAGAATTTGTAACAGCAAAGGGCCGAAAGGTATTCACTTCACTGTTTGCCTTTCGCGATGACGCCACTCTGGTTTCCTATTGCCCGAAGAAAGGAAAAGTGGTTGTTCTTCTGAGCAGTTTGCATGATCAAGAAGAAGTAGATCACACACATCCAGACAAAAAAACATGCATGATCTTGGACTATAATTCTAGTAAAGGTGAAGTAGATGGCAGATCAAATGTTGTGCAGGTATACCACAAAACGAATGACAAGACGCTGGCCAGTGACAATCTTCTACAACATGTTGAATTCCTTCATTGTTTGGATGTCACTAAATTCAGAATGGCAGTCCAAGTCAAAGCACAGACGTCGTCTATTCCTCTTGGAATTAGAAAAGCAGCTGCTTCAGAGTAATTGCAGCGAGACTTCTTCCAGCATTGAAGAAGCCACTGATGCTGTTTGCAATGTCGGGATCACAAAGAAAAGAGCAAGGTGTCACTGCTGTTCCAGAGAAAAAGACAAGAAAAGCAACATAGTTTGCACCTCCTGCAAGTGCAATGTTTGCAGAGAACATTCAGAAATTGTCTGTGTCTCATGCAAATGACTGTAGTACTTTACTGTGTTCATCAAGTGCATGTAAAAACTGCTTTCATGGCAATTCTTCTTCATGTAATTTTATGATAAGGCATTAAATTTCAAAACATTTAACCTTCATATTATAAATAATTAATTCGGAATAATATTTTGTCTGTTTAGTTTAAAATTTTCATGGTTAATAATTAAAATTCATCATGGGATCATTTATGACCCCAACGGTATTCAGTGTGTGCAAAAAATCTCAGTAATTCCAGGGTTAACGTGACTGAAGAAGGAAAGGAACAACTGCAAACAGAGACAAGAGCCCGTGAGTTTCCTCCAAAGAAGTCAGGGAGAGAAAGTCAAGTGAAAGCTTTTCATCCTAAAGGTGCTGTATGGTAAAGAAAAGTGTAGCGATGGCTACCCGAGCAAGGAAGAAAGCTTTTGCCCACACAGTATCCAGGGATGGAAAAGACCCTGTCCTTGATAGGAGAGTGCACAGACATCTTGTTTGTTTTTTTTAATGTTTATTTTTTGCTTTGTTTCTGTTTTATATTGTTTTTAGAAATGAAAAAAGAAAAACAAAAATCAAAAAATGAAGTGAAAGACAACACAAAACATATTTGGTCCCAGCACTGCAAAAAGAAAAAAATAAAGACTCCACCCTAGCCTTTGTAACCTTACTAATTTCTCTTCATGGTATAGGTGTGATTCCTGGTTGCTCCTGAGTCACTCATGCAGTATTCCAAATTATGCCCACAGATAGAGACCAGCACCACTGTCATTTTTTGCCATATAATGGTAAAAATTATCAGTATCACTCAATCTCCAGGTTCATTTGCAAGAGGCACACCAGCAGGGCAGGTGTGAACAGGGATTACTACTGATCTGTGATGAGAAATCAGTATGGTATGAGAGACGTGGGTGCCCATCAAGATTTGTTTTGTGGGGGAGAGTTACTGCAAGGAAACAAAAATAAACAAAATTGTGTTTGTTTTACTTTTATTTTATTTTAAAAATTAATTGGAATAAAATAGGGAATTTCATTAATTTCCTTTTTTATTTCAAATGAAAGCACTTCCTAACCCTGAAGAGGTTCCAGTAGGCATCTCCAGGAAGATATGAAAAGCAAATCTACACAGAGTCTAAAAAGAGTCTATTCCAAAGATGTGCAGCATGATAAATTTCTAGGATCAAGAATGTCTTAAAAAAATATAGCAGTTCTTTTGGCAATGTAAGTCAGAAGACCTGCCACGGAGTTAACAGAGATCCTGCTTTGTATATCAAATTATCTGTCTTGAAAAAGATTAAAGACTGTCCAGCACAATTACTGAAATGTGTTAACATTTGTCAATATCATTAACACGTGTACTAGGGGCCTCATGTATGCTAACCCAGGGATTCTCCACCTACTCCTCAGGGTACACCTAGAAAGTCAGGTTAGCAGGAGAGCCACAATGAATATGCATGAAAGAGATTTGCATTTAATGGACACAGTACATGCAAATTTATTCTCATGCATATTCATTGTGGTTATCTTGAAACGCTGACTGGCTAGGTATGTCCTCAGGACTGAGATGAGAACCCCTGCGCTAACCATATTAATTCGGTAGCACACATTAGTAATTATGCCTCTGTATTTAGAACAATATTACACATGTTGAGAGTGCTTTTGTGAATTCCAGCCATCACACTTAAAGAGCCAGGATATATGATACCCCTTGCTTGGGAACAAAACGCACACAGTGCGTAGCATCTCAAGCAACGTAGAGGCAGGAGCATGGTTTTCAAATATAAATCTCAAGGCCTGACAAATTCAGGGGGCAAGTTACTAAGCTGTTATAAAACATCACATTTTACTGCAGCTTAATTTACGTCGGGAATCACTAACCTGTGGTAACTCTGCACCGCAGGTCAGTAAGTCCTGTTGTAAACAGATAACGCAGCTTGAGATTCCTGGAGCATTGAGGCCCTAAGGTGTGGCTTCCTGCTCCTTGGAAACCTTTCTTAAAGGGGCTGGAGTGGAAAAGTAAACCCAATCTGACTGTCCCCTTCCCCCCAAAAGCAAATACAGCCCCCCAAATATCCTCCCCCCCCCCAAAACAAAATTCAAGACCCATTCCTCCAAAGACCAAATCCACCCCTCCCCTCCATAAACCACTTGGGACCTACCTTAATGAGCTCTAGCATATTAAAGGACAAAATTGTGCTTTATTCCCATAATGCACTTTAGTAGCCACCCTCCTCAGTCACCTATAGGATAGTTTGGACATGTATAATGTTAGACTTTTGTTACCTTGTTCAAAACATATGCAGTAGTTTCAAAGTAGATTTCCACAAGCACAAAATGAAAAAACTGTCTTGAAAACAGTCCATGAATGAGGGGAGTGGTTAATTTCAAGACAGCGATGGAGCGTTCACGGGTCGAACATGCGTAAGGGCAAGCAAAAGGCTCCTCCCATGGAGTCTGTACCTGCCAGTGAGGGACCCATGGATCATTTTGTTTGGCTAACAGAGCAGCAGCGTGGGGAGATTCGAGCGGGCTTGACGTCGCCGGCTGAGGTGGTTTCGACGATATCTACTCTTGATGTTTCTCTCTCCCTTAATGGGCATGAGTCGCCTTCTGCTCCGACCCTCCTGGTGACTCCTGCGAGAGGAGCTGAAGTCCTTCCCAAAGAGGTGGGAGTGGATCCTCGTGAGCGGGCTTTGCTCGAGGAGAGGCCTGGTGAGCAGCCTAGGAAATCTGGGGCTGCAGATGTGGTCGATGTTCAATCTGTGGAGGCGGCTGAGCTCCCTCAGGGAGTTAATGAGGCTGATGGAAGGAAAGTCTATCTGGCTGTAACTTCAACGTCTGAGTTCCCGAAATGTTTTTCTTTGAAACGCCCGACGGAGATTTCCCTGGAGAGCATTTGGGAGGCAATTTCTCAATTATCTAGTGTTGTGAGTCAACAGTTGGTTTTAACTATGACACGCTTGGATAAGCTGGAGGATTCCTACTCTGGTTTAAAGTTGGAATTGGCTGAAGTTAAAGTAAATGTGGATACTGGGGTACAGAAATTGTCTTGAGTCTCGGAGGTATCTGATTCTTTAGTAAAAGAAAATGTGGTTATTAAAATGAAAATGGAATCCTTAGAAAATATTGTTAAGGCTTCCAATATTCAATTACTTAATTTTCCAGTAGTGCCAGTGATTACTCCTTTGGAGTTGTTTAAAAAGTATATTCAGGAGGTTTTATTGGTACCACCTGACCTAATCCCTCCGGTTTCTAAAGCTTATTTTTTGCCAACTGGTAAGAAAAAAGGGAAGATGGCTGTTGGGACGTTAGAAATGGATATTTTAGATGTATCAGCTCTTCTTCAAACACCTAAGGAAGAGGAACTAACTGTGTCCACTATGCAGGGCCGGCCCGTCCATTGAGCGAGAATGTTTTTTGCACAGGGCCCCGCGTTTCAGGGGGCCCCGCGCAAAAAACATTCTTTTCGAAAAGTAAAATTGAAAAAAAAAACAAAAACCTGTCTGCTGCCGCGGTCGGGGCCGCCGCGGCAGAATCGAGCGTGCCGCGGGGCCCCCCTGTGCACGGCAGAGCCTGCCCTCCCCTGTAGCAGCTCTCTCTTTGGAGCTGAAGTCAGACGCGCCGGCTTGCAGAGCGCGAGGGAGGAGTTTCTCCCTCGCTGCTCTGTTAAGCCCGCGGGGGCTGATGGGAAGTTCCCATCAGCCCCCGCGGGCTTAACAGAGCAGCGAGGGAGAAACTCTTCTCTCGCGCTCTGCTCTGCAAGCCGGCGCGTCTGACTTCAGCTCCAAAGAGAGAGCTGCTACAGGGGAGGGCAGGCTCTGCCGAGCACAGGGGGCCCGGCGGCACGCTCGATTCTGCCGCGGCGGCCCCGACCGCGGCAGCAGACAGGTTTTCTTTTTATTTAATTTTCCCTGGGCTGGGCTGGGGGGGGAGTTGTTAGGACTGCTAATGGGCTGGGCTGGGCTGGGCTGGGGGGGGTTTTGTTAGGACTGCTAATGGGCTGGGCTGGGCTGGGCTGGGGGGGGGTTGTTAGGACTGCTAATGGGCTGGGCTGGGGGGGGTTGTTAGGACTGCTAATGGGCTGGGCTGGGCTGGGGGGGGGGGTTGTTAGGACTGCTAATGGGCTGGGGGGGTTGTTAGGACTGCTAATGGGCTGGGCTGGGCTGGGCTGGGGGGGTTGTTAGGACTGCTAATGGGCTGGGGGGGTTGTTAGGACTGCTAATGGAATGGGCTGGGCTGGGGGGGGTTGTTAGGACTGCTCCGGGGCTGGGGGGGTTGTTAGGACTGCTAATGGGCTGGGGGGGTTGTTAGGACTGCTGCTGGGCTGAGCTGGGATGGGGGTTGTTAGGACTGCTAATGGGCTGAGCGGGGGGTGGGTGTTAGGACTGCTAATGGGCTGGGCTGGGCTGGGGGGGTTGTTAGGACTGCTGGGGTGGGGGTGGGTTGTTAGGACTGCTAATGGGCTGGGGGGGTGATACGACTGCTAATGGGCTGGGCGGGGTGTTAGGACCGCTAATGGGCTGGGGGGGGGGTTGGTAGGACAGCTCATGGGCTGGGGCGGGGGCTGGGGGTGGGTTAGGACTGCTAATGGGCTGGGGGGGTGTTAGGACTGCTAATGGGCTGGGGGTGGGGGTGGGTTAGGACTGCTAATGGGCTGGGGGGTGGGGTTAGGACTTGAGGTGGGCTGATGGGGGGGTTTAGGACTGGCAATGGGCTGATGGGGTTAAGACTGGAAGTGGGCTGATGGGGGGGTTAGGACTGGTAATGGGTTATAGGGGGGCTTAAACTGAAAATGGGGTGATGGGGGGGTTAGGAC
Source organism: Ichthyophis bannanicus (assembly GCA_033557465.1). Lineage (NCBI taxonomy): Eukaryota > Metazoa > Chordata > Amphibia > Gymnophiona > Ichthyophiidae > Ichthyophis > Ichthyophis bannanicus. The sequence continues at coordinate 27,626,599 of CM066035.1, forward strand.
TGGAAGTGGGTTGATGGGGGCTAGGACTGGTAATGGGTTGGGTGGTTGCTATGACTGGAAATGGGCTGAGTGGAAGGGGAGGCTTGAACTGCAAATAGCTGATGGGGAGGGAGCTTGGAATGGAAATGGGCTGTGAGGGAAGGGAGCTAGGACTGAAAATGGGCTGATGGAGCAGCTAGGATAGGACTGGAAATGGGCTGTTGGGGGGAGCTAAGATTGGAAATGGGCTGTGGTGGGGGCTTGAATTGAAATGGACTCATGGAGGGGCTAGAACTGAAAGTAGGCTCATTGGGGGGGGGGGCTTGGACTGGAATTGGACTGAGTGGAGGGGAGCTATGATTTGACATGGGCTGATGATGGGGCTAGGAAATGACTAGAAATGGGCTGATGGGGGGCTAGGATTGGAAATGAGCTGATGAAGGGACTCAGACTGAAAATGGATGGGGGAGCTAGGACTGGAAATGGGTTGATGGTGGGCTAGGACTGGAAATGGGCTGATGCAGGGACTAGAAGGGAATGGATGCTGGGTGAGACTGGAACTAGAAGGGAGCTGATGTTGGGGGAGGATTAGAATAGGATGGGGCTGGGAGAGTAAAATGGAGAGGGGAAAAATATTTTGTGTGGGAGGGATGAAAAATCTACAATTGGCCTGGTATTGGGAGAGTAAGTGGGGATTGAGGATGGAGGGGTAAAATTTGTGTGGATGAAATAGGAATGAGGAAAGAGCAAAAGGAGAAAGATTAGTATGTTAAAGCAGATGTAGAGAGAGAGAATGGAAAAAAAAACTAGAAGAGAGAAGAAAGAACAAATGGACAGCAGACGATGGACAGTTAGCAGAAAACATGAAGAAACCAGAAGAAAGTGGCTGGAGCAATTGCAACTGAAAAAAAATGCACAAAAGGTAGAAATATCTCTTTATTTTGAATTTATTAACTGGAATATGAAACCTCTAGGAAATGTGCATCATTAACGTCTGTGCTTTGTTTGGTACAAGAGGAAATTAATTTATAGTTTTATTTCTACAGTGTTGTTGTACTTCCAAGTTTGGCTTTTGGGGTTCCCAGTTTAATTATTGCCTTCCTGTTTCTAAATTGTGATTCCTTGTTTGGTGATGGTCTATGTTCTGCATGTGTAACTGAGCTGATGTATTCTGTTTATGTAATTCCTATTTGACATTGCCACTTGTTCTCTTTCCCCAGTATTCTCTGAAATGTATTGGTTTAATATTTGCAGTGTTGCCTTTTGATAGGTAGGGTATGGTGCTTTGTGAGTCCTGGTAATGCTGTCAGGATACGGCGGGTTTGCTATGGGTTCTAAATGGGCAGCGTTTGTAGTAGTTCCTAATGTGCCTGGCGGTTGGCACTGGATTATAGTAATGTAGAAATCTTTTAGTCTTTCTTTATCCATACACTCATTAAGAGACATGTTTACTAAAAGTTAGTGTATGGTAACATTATGCAAATATTTATGCAAATAAGGCCCATTATGCAAATGAGGCCCCGCACTGAGTCTCCGCACATGGCCCCGCACCCCCCTTGGGCCGCCCCTGCCACTATGTTAGTGACTTTTGGATTCCATCGGACAGAGACTGGATCCTCAAGCTTTATTTCAAAAAACGTACCAACTTATTTATGGGGAAGAGAATTTCGATTTTCCTGGATGTGGCCAGAGAGACTCAAAGAAGGCGTAAAGCTTTTCTTTTATTACGTCCTGGGGCTACTCAGATTGGTGCTTCATTTCTATTAAGGTTTCCTTGCAAATGTATAATTGTATTTAAATCACATAAGTATGTGTCTTTCCAACCAGAGGACTTGTCCTCCTTTATCAATTCTCATATTGTGACATCTTCTCCTTTGTGAGTGAGACCCCATAATAATTTGAATGCTCTGTTCTCTGTTCCTACTTGGTTTTTTTTCTAACTTGGGTTTATTTCCCCAGTGTGATGAATACTGGGGAGACACCTATCCCTGGTATTTCTTTTACCTTCTACTCCCCCTTATTATTATGGTGGACTACTGACACTCTTGTAGTAATGATTTTTGAAAAAATATTCTTTATATTATTATTGAACAAGTTGTGTCTTTTTCTGTACAAGCGTGTTGCTTGATTACAATTATAAATTTGCATAAATAAAAAATTAAAAAAACAAAACAAACAAAAAACAGTCCATGAATGTCAACATTTGTAGTAGAATGTGACTGTGCTTTGAATGCCAATTTTGAAAGAGATTTAAACAACAAAAATTTGATTTTGATAGTAAGCTCATTCTGTAGTCTACAGGATCCTAAACACGAAGTCCTAAGATGTTCCAGAATGAATTAGTAATGTAACTGTTGTATTGCATTCATTTTAAATGAGATTCTGTCTATTTAATATACGTCTCTCAAATTATGTTTGAACAAACAGGATGTTTATTTTAGGCACCTGTAAGAAAGGTAAAGGAGTACATTATCTCTCTGGTATAAATACAGACACAAGGGTCATTATACTAACCCCATTCAAGTGGATGCTTTCACAATCTTTAAATAAGGGATCTGCCTGAATAGGTGACAACTGACAGGTAGGCAAGCAAACAACCTGCTTTTGTATGTTGACTAAAATGGAACTGCCCAGAGAAACTACACAAAGGTTGTCTCTCTCTATTGCCACAGAGTTACTAGGGCCTCATTTACTAAATCCTCTGTCCAGTGTGCAGCCATGGCCAAGAAAGCAAACAGAATGCTAGAAATCATAAAGAAAGAAACAGAAATTAAAACCGAGGATATTATAATGCCTCTGTATTGCTCCATGGTGCGACCGCACCTTGAATATTGTGTGCAGTTCTAGTCACCATATCTTAAACAGGATATAGCAGAATTGGAAAAGGTACAGAAAAGAGCAACCAAAATGGTAAAGCAGATGGAAGGATACCCCTATGAGGAGAGGCTTAAAAGGTTAGGGCTCTTCAACTTGGAAAAGTGACAGCTGAGGGGAGATATGATAGAGGTCTATAAAATAATGAATGGAGTGGAACAGGTTGTTTACTCCTTCAAAGAGTAGAAAGACTAGGGGATATGCAATGAAGCTACAATGTGGCACATTTAAGACTAATTGGAGAAAATATTTTTTTCACTCAGAGCATAATCAAAATCTGGAATTCATTCCCAGAGGATATAATAAAAACTGTTAGTGTAGCTACATTCAAAGCAGGTTTGGACGAGTTCCTGGAGGAAAAGCCCATAAATCATTATTAAAGAGGACTGGGGAAATCCACTGTTTACCCCTGGGATAAGCAGTATAGAATGTGCATACCCTTGGGAATCTGACAGGTTCTTGAGATCTGGCATAGCCACTGTTGGAAACAGGATTCTGTGCTTGATGGACCCTCAGTCTGACACATTATAGCATATCTTATGAATGAAGCTGGGAGAAGGTTGAGTGACTGTTGGAGAGCACTAATGACAATGAATGAGATTTGGGGTTGAATATTGGGGAAGGAGTGTGGGAGAACATGGGAACCAACTTTTCAACATGATGGTGGGGGGGGGGGGGTGATGAATGCTACAAACTATTCCTCACTGAACACAGTGAAGGAGCTTGCTAAATATTAGGGTTGCTCAGCACTCACTGTACTCACAGAGCTGACAGCTATGTGGGAGAAGACGAGAGGGTTTGAGAGCAAGGATAAGAGTGACGAAGGAGCACTGGAGAGGGAGATAAGAGACTGAGAAGAGGAAATCAACATGTGAAGTTGGGAAGGAAGATGGGGAACTATAGCTCACTGAGAGCAGGGGTTCCTTAACCTTTGAAAAGAATTGGCAGATTGCACATTTCAAACCTTAGAGAGGTTGGGCGGGCTCCTTTGATAAATTTGCTGAATGGGAGGCAAGAAAAGAAGGAAGGTGAAGGTGAAGAGGTGAGAGTGTAAAGAGGAGGAAGGAGGGATATGAGGACAGAGAGAGGAGGTGGAGTAGAAAGTTGAGGAAGGAGGAGGGCTCAAGGAGAAGATAGATGTGGGAGGAAGAGGAGCAGGAAACCAGTATGAGAGGTGTTAAGGGGTGACTGCTGGGAGAGGAGGGATGTGTGTAAGGAGAAAAGCATAGAGTAGGACAAGCTCCAGGAAGATGTCTCCTCGCTCTTCCCCTTCCACTGGGAGGCTGAAACAAGGCCAGGGAATCCAGAAAGAGGTGATTCCCTGCAAGGTAAATACAACTGATTTATAATTCTCTACTGACTGGGAGCTTTGATTGGTGACAAGTGGGGTGGAGGACTGAAGGACAACTAGAGGGATATATTATGCAGGGATATATGATTAGCAACTCACGTTAGGCCAACAAAAATGGGTGATTCAGTCCTGGTTTTTGACTGTTGCATATAAAGTTGTAGTTTTCATTGTTCCATTTATTTTGGCAAATCTAGGACTGAAGCAGCCTGTTCAGCTGACCTGGAAGGAGTTGGCAAGCTTGTGGATTTGGGGGAGCCTGTGGATGGTGCTTCTATGCTTAGGTTACCAGATGTTCCCCATTTTCAGGGACTGTCGCCAATTTTAGAGCTGTATCCATGACTCCCACCTGTTTGGCAGCCTCCTGTCCACGATTCCAGCAATGAGGACAGAGGGGGTAGAAAAGACATTTTGTTTTCAATTTAGCAATTTTAGTGTGGACGTTTTTAGCATTTACATCCATTCTCTTTAGATTTTGAACAGTACGAGGGGAAATGCATCACTGTTTCTATTTCTCTTTCAATTTCTCTGCTTGGAAGTGATATTGTTGTTGTCATGAGATGGATGAAGGGCAGGATAATGACTCTACTACTACTACTTTATTTATTTTATTTATTTATGTGCTCTTATATACTGTCTTTCCAGCATCAAGGCAGTTTACATTAAACCAAGAATCAAAACTATTACAAACCACGCGCTGTTAAGAACTTGAACCATTACACTAGATTACTAGCATCATACATCTATCAACTGCACTGTAAATGATTTGAACTAATTTAAAAGTATACTTATGTAGATTACAATTGATCAGCACTGTATAGAGACATGTAAGAGACAGTCCTTGCTCCCAGGGGAGGGACTGATTGTAGACCATCTCACACCTGGACACACAATAGCGGTCTAAGGCAGACTGCATGAGCTCTGGAGTGCTCAGAAAGCCATCAGCTAAGACTATAATTTTCTTTATTATCTCTGCTGGTTTCTAGCTACCAATATAGAGTTTAAGTGTTTATTTTTTGGGGATATTGCTAATATAAGATTTAACTGTGGCTATACATTAAGTTTGGGGATATTCTGACTGACTGCTTTCCTGTGTAGCCTTGGAGCAGATATCTTTGGGTTCCCCAGTTTAGGAACAGCCTACTGGCCAGAGACACTTAGGTTCCCGCCCACCCTACCCCTCATCCCACCTGCCCCAGGGGCTGCATTGCCTATATAGTGGTCGCATACGTTGCCATCTGTCCTTTTAACTTGGGTTAAGGCCCGCCCCTTCTTCTTCCTTTCTTCTTCTTCTAAGACTGCTTATTTAGCATGTTGTGTATTCAGTGAAATAACTGTGGTACATTCATTCCAAGACAAATCATTTGGAACCTGAGAGCATGTCCTCTGTGCTTCAGGTCAGCTGCCATGCAAAAAGAACTGACTCTACTATGGGAAGACCTAGCTGCCATGCATAAAGAAGTGACCCTACTGAGAGAGGAACTGGCTGCAATGAAGCGCACCTCTTCTAAGATACAAACTGAACAATGCCCACCACCATTCCCACAAAGAATCAAACACCCCAGGGACAAATGGATCACAGTGGGTTCTGGTAGATTGCGACCTGTAACACACAGACATCCTATGCATAAAGAGATATCCCTGCATAATACCTTCTCTGCCTTGCCTAAGGTGGATGCCCAATCCAAAGAAACTGAAGGGTCCTTAAATGAGACAGACAATGCCCAATCTCCAGCTAGAGGACCAAATATGAAGAAAACCTCACCAAACAGCAAACTACTAATACTTGGGGATTCCATCATCAGAGGCACCAACTTGGGAACACAGTTCAATGGAGAGAAGATAGTCAAGTGCCTCCCAGACTCTTCAGCCAGCTGGAAAACAAACCAAGTTGTTGAAGTACTTAGAGCAGAAAGTGAACACAGATGTGGAAGGTCAAGCTCTGGACATCACCCCCTGCAAAAACAGAATAACATCAGAAAGAGCCACACTTTTAAACAAGCAGGAAGATGTGGGCAGAACAAAAGCAATGCAAAATACACACAAGCCAGTTAAATCCTGGAAAGCAATGAGCACTAATGCTCGAAGCTTAGTCAACAAAGTTCCGGACCTGGAAGCCCTAATGGTGGAAATGGATTTGGACATTGTGGCCATTACAGAACCTTGGCTAAATGAATCGCATGATTGGGATATAGCCATAGCTGGCTATAATCTATTCAGAACAGACAGAGAAAATGGAAGAGGAGAAGGAGTAGCCTTGTATGTCAAGGGCAATATTAAAACTACTGAAATGCAGGGGGCATGGGGAAATGAAGAAGCGCTCTGGATTTTGCTGGAAAGAGGAGATGGCACTGTTATCCATACTGCTGTAGTATACAGACCTCCGACACAAACTGAAGAGATAGATAACAAATTGATTATAGATATTGGCAAGATAGCCACAAAGGGAGAAGTAATCATATTGGGTGACTTTAATCTACCTGATGTGGATTGGATTACTCCTTCTGCAAATCTGGAAAGAAGCAAAAAAATTGTGGATGCTCTCCAAGACACATTACTTAGACAAGTGGTGATAGAAACAACCAGGAAAATCTCAACGCTGGATTTAGTGCTCACCAACGGTGATAGCGTGTCGAATGTCTGCGTGGGTGCCCCTGTGAGCAGCAGCAATCATCACACGGTGTGGTTTGAGATAAAAGCCATGTCACAGGCCAATCATAGCAAGCTCAAGGTCCTAAACTTCAAAAACACAGACTTCAATTAAATGGCCAAGTACCTAAAGGAGGAGCTAACCGGGTGGAAGGAGATAAGGGAAGTGGAATTGAAATGGGCTAAACTAAAGGTGGCAATAAAAGGGGCAACAGATAAATATGTAAGAAAAGTAAACAAAAACAAGAGAAGAAGAAAACCTATTTGGTTTTCCAAAAAAGTGGCTGCTCAAATAAAGGCAAAAAACACAGCTTTCGCAAAATTCAAAAACTTGCAAACAGAGGAACACAGAAATGAATACAGGATCAAACTCAAAGAGAAAAATAAGGATAGCAAAATCAAAGGCAGAGGAAAAGATGGCTAAAGATGTGACGTGTGGCGACAAATCTTTCTTCAGGTATATTGGAGAAAGGAAGAAGATCAGAGGTGGAATTGCAGGACTCAGAAGTGCTGGGAATGCACTCGTGGAAAGTGACATTGAAAAAGTGAAATTGCTACACGAATACTTCTACTCTGTTTTTACTAAGGAAATTCCTGGAGAAGGACCACCAGTGACTCCCAAAGATAAAACTGGGAATGAAGTAGATACCACACCATTCACAGAAGATGAAGTGTTAGAACAACTTGCAAATCTGAAAGTGGACAAGGCCATGGGACCAGATGAGATACAGCCCAGGATACTGAAAGAGCTCAGAGAGGTTCTTGCAGGGCCATTAAAGGATGTTTTCAACAGATCCTTGGAAACAGGAGAGGTTCCTCAGGACTGGAGAATGGCTGGTGTCGTACCTTTACACAAAAGTGGTGACAGGGAAGAAGTGTCAAACTACAGGCCTGTGAGCCTTACCTCAGTGGCGGGAAAATTAATGAAGGCGCTCCTGAAAGAGTGAATTTTGAACTTTCTCAAAGCCAACAGGTTGCAAGATCCGAGACAACATGGTTTTACCTAAGGACGATCTTGCCAAACAAATCTGATTGAGTTCTTTGACTGGGTGACCAGGGAACTAGATCAGGGGCAGGCGATGCATGTCATCTACCTGTATTTCAGCAAAGCCTTTGATACTGTTTCTCGTAGGAGGCTTATCAATAAACTCAGTAGTTTGGGGATAGATCCCAAGATGGTAAATTGGATCAGAAATTGGTTGACTGACAGACAGAAGGTGATGGTACAAGGAGCTCACTCGGATGAAAGTAAGGTGATTAGCGGGGTGCCCCAGGGGTCGTGCTGGGCCCGGCACTCTTCAATGTATTTGTGAGGAGTGATATTGCTGAAGGACTGCATGGAAAGGTCTGTCTATTTGCAGATGACACAAAAATTTGCAACAGAGTGGACTCCCCTGAGGGAGTGGTTAACATGAGGAATGATCTACAAAAGCTGGAAGAATGGTCTAATGCTTGGCAATTAAGATTTAATGCAAAGAAGTGCAGAGTCATGCACTTGGGAAGCAGAAATCCAAGGGAAATGTACGCAATAGGGGGCGAGAGATTGGTGTGTACGGTTCAGGAGAAAGACCTTGGAGTGATTATTTCTGAAGATCTCAAGGTGGCAAAACAGTGCGACAAGGCGGTGGCAAAAGCCAGGAGGACGTTGGGCTGCATACGAAGAGGAATTACCAGCAGAAAGGAAGAGGTACAGATGCCACTGTACAAGTCACTGGTGAGGCCTCACTTGGAATACTGTGTTCAGTTTTGGAGACCATATCTTGCAAAGGATGTAAAAAGACTGGAAACTGATCAGAGGAAGGCGACCAAAATGATTTGGAGCCTGCGTTAGAAGCCTTATGAGAAGAGACTTGAAGACCTAAACATGTACACTTTGGAGGAGAGGAAGAACAGGGGAGATATTATTCAGACCTTTAAATACTTAAAGAGAAAAAATGAACAAACAAGGACGGAGAAGCTGCAAAACAAGAGGGCATAACATGAAGCTACAAGGTGGTAAATTGAAAGGCAATGTCAGGAAATACTTTTTCACTGAAAGGGTGGTGGATGCTTGGAATGCGCTCCCAATGGAAGTGGTGGGGCAAATACGGTGACGGAGTTCAAAAGGGCATGGGACAGACACGGTGGATCCCTTTACAGCAACAAGAAAATATCAAAATAATCTGAACCATCTAATTCCTTAACAAATAGGGGTGTAGTACAAGGAGTGGTGGGATCACCCCTAAACAAAGACATAGGGAAGGGGAGCCTGCACAGAGTGGCAGGTGTACCTACTCTTCACATCGTACTGGGCAGACTAGATGGACCATACTGGTCTTTATCTGCCATCATTTACTATGTTACTATAATACTTTATAGTCTAGTCAAGACAAACAACATAAGTGGAGACTTGGCTATATCTAGGGAAATGGTAAAGAAACACTTGGGAAGTGAACAGGAGACTAGGGGGATCAGGATCCAAAAGCAGTTTCAAGGAAGTGAGGGCCCGATGCTCAAAGGCTGTATAGCAATCTGTATCAGTCCGACTTGTTCTCTTTTCCCAGGTAGAGGTGTACTGGTGTTCTAGAATATTTGCCATGCTAAGTTTTCATAGTTTGAGTTCTTGGACTTTTTGATGCTATGGTATGATATGCTTCTGAGTGCAATTTGCAGAGTTTTGTGTTACTGCACACCATGTCTGGTAGCAGAGGGAGGAGGGAGAGTGTGGCTAGAAGTGTCATGATTATACAAAGAAACATGACAGCATAAAAAGACCAAATGGCCTATCTAGTTTGCCCTTCTATATCAACTACTATAGTCCCTTTTCTTTCCTTTAAAAATCTTCTGTGTTTGTCCCATGCTTTTTTGAATTCAGATACTGTCCTTGTTTCTACTACTTCCATTGGGAGACTATTCCATGCATCTACCACTCTCCATAAAGAAATATTTCTGCATATTACTCCTGAGGTTATCCCCTTTCACCCTCATCTTATGTCCCCTCGTTGCAGAGCTTACTTTCAATTGAAAGAAGCTCTCCTTCTGTGCTTTTATGCCACGGAGGTATTTAAATGTGTCTCTATCATATCTCCTCTGTCCTGCCTTTCCTCTATGCATATTGTCTGTCCCCATATGGTTTATAACAAAGACCACTGACCATTTTGGTAGCCGTCCTCTGCACCGACTCCATCCTGTTTATATCCTTTTGAAGGTGTGGTCTCCAGAATTGCACACAATACTGCAAATGAGATCTCACCAAAGGCCTATACAGAGGCACTGTCACCTCCTTCTTCCTGCTGGCCATTCCTCTCCCTATGCACCCAAGCATCCTTCTGGCTTTCAATGTCACCTTTTCTACCTGTTTAGCCACTTCTAGATCATCAAAAACAATCACACCCAGTCCCGCTTTTCTTTAGTGAACAAAAGCACTTCACCCCTTATACTGTACTGCTCCCTTGGATTGTTGCAGCTCAAATACAAATATTTATGCAAATAAAGCCCCACAGTGAGTCTCTAGACATGGACCCACACCCGCGTTGGGCTGCTCCTGGTGAAGGTAGGTGTTTATGAGCTAACCCAAAATATGTACAAGATGCATGAGCCACAGGTGGACACTCTCATATTTTGCACATAGAGCCTCCTAATAATTCCAAAATTTTGCCTGGGATGCCAGGCCTTATATCCCATGTGCTGTTAAAGCCTTGGACAGCAATTTAGGGGTTGTTCTGGCTCAGGGAGACCAGGTAGTTTCCTCTTCTTCCATGACAGAGAATTATTTACTAGGCAAAGTGAAATGTAGGATGTCTTAATTGTAATTCTCTGAGTCACAGCTATGCTTTATGTTGATCTATGCACACTGTCATGTACATAATTTGTAATCTATCTTTGTCAATAAAGAGATCTTTTTCAGAAGAGGATCCTCTTCTCTGTCTTCATCTATCATGAGGAGTGTGGCCTCAGTGGCTTTTAGTGAGACCAGATTATTCCTTTTTGGCAGAGATTCCATACCGAAGGCCAAGGGGTGAGGACTGTGCCTCAGCAGAAAAGGTGGTGATCAGTAGAGATACTATAGATTGTCTTGTGGTCACACTGGGGTGTGTGTGTGTGTGTGTGTATATATATATATCCAGCTGTAGCTTGTATCCTATTTACTCAATGCTGCCATCAGACACAGCTGAAACCCCTACTGCCTAGAAGTCGATCTCCACAAAGTATACTAATGTGGAGGGGCAATATTTAAGGATAGGGAAGAGCATGTCATGAGGTCAAGATCTTAAGCTTTTGGTCTCCTACAATACAGCTTGGACTTCTCATTCCTGGTATATCAATTAGTTTGTACTGACCCACTCCATACTGGGATCTACTTGGATGTTACTTGACATACTGCTTTTTGTTATTTCATTTCTGCATCCTGGTACTTGCTACCACCTCTCCTGAGGACTGACGTTAATCATTCCTACTTCAAGGCCGCCCTTAAGACATCTTTTTTCCCAGGCTTTTGGGAATTTATGTTACTCCAGCCTGAGCTGGGAGAACTGCTGGTATCATTACTGATTCCTTCTGTTTCTACTATTTTGATACTAACATTTGTAATTCACAGTTTCTTTTCCTCTTTTTCTGTGTCTATTCTTTAATATACATAATTTAATTGTGAACCGCTTCGCTATGCATATGCTCAAAAGATATCAAGCCTAACTAACTAAATTAAAATTAAACTAATAGCCTAGAAAGTATTTAGAGGTTTTGGAAGAGTAGCTGGAAGTTGAATCTAATTGTGACAAGTGCGAGCATTTTCCTACAGGCTACCTTATGAAGGACGTGTACTTTCACTCTATCAGCTTGGTGTGAGATGTGCAACAGGAGTACCGTAAGGGCAAGGACTACTGTGCCTAAATGCATGCATGTGACTATGAAGGAACAGCAGAGGCTTTTGAGATATCTTGGTACATTTCAGCCCAGACCTCATCCAGCCAATCCACGTCCTGGCCCTCAGATCCTTGATCTGCACAGAGAGAGAGAGAGAGATACTGTAGTGGATTAGAGGTTCCTTCTATCACTTTGCAGGGATCACCATTGACTCATGTGAATGAATGGTGACACTTCTTTTCAGAACATGTGTGGATGCCAGGGCCAGTGTAGGGACTAGAGTCCCCTAGGCAGGCACTCCATTCTGCCACCCCCCCCCCTCCCAGGGGTGCCCATTGCCGCCACTGCCACTCCTCTCTGGGGCCTGCAGTGGCAGCAATGGCTTTCAAACCATGATGTAGCACTTCACCTCCAGCCTCCAGCATTACATAATTGTTCATGGATTCTAGGACCTTCCACTTCCACCCCCCTCTGATGCAACTTCCTATACCTTCAGGCCCTATTCTCACTCCTCAGGACCAGTACACTAACCCAAATCACTGTTTTCTTGAGAGGCTAAGCAATTGGATGACATCAGAGTGCACCTTCCTGAGTAGTTAGCCTCCCCCTTCACTAACAAGTATGTATGCATGTTTACTTGATATACCTCTATTTATAACAACATCATAGGAGTTTATAATATACTAGGCTAAACTAGAAACCACAAGGCAATCGCACAGAGAAGGGAAACAAGAAGAAGCACAGTAGGGTGTATTACAATTAAGTCATTAATTAAACAAACTTCATCAACATCAGAGTGCATAAGATAACCAGGGAAGAGACCCAGCAGGCATCAGTTTGATGTAAGCAGCACAGGTGAGGAGTGGAGAAAGATCACAGCCATACCAGAAGAAACTTCAAACAACAAGTTTTATTAGAACCTGACTTGGCCAAGGTTTGGCAACATGCTTGTATTGGGGGTCTAATAAGGGAAAAACATAAAAAAACTAAAATCATATAAATACAAAATTAAAAATTAATTCTCTCAACATGTAAAAGCATAAGTGGAAGAGTAGCCTAATGGTTAGAGCACTGGCTTGGTAACCAGCAGACCAGGGTTCAGTGCCTACTAGCACTGCTTGTGACCTTGGGCAAGTCACTTAATCCTCATTTTCCTTGGAAGAAAGGCCTGATAATTTACTTTTGGTCATACTGCCAAGATAACCCAGGAGCTGCTGGGTTGCCGGGAGTCAGCATTGACTCAAAGGCACACATTGCATTGCATACAAAAACATATATATATAAATTTGTATGCATTAAAAAAATATAAAAATAACACTGGTGTGGCTAAGGACTAAAAGAAGTACATAATAAAGGATGTATTCAAATGAATGAGAATCATTCAAGTGTACAGTAAAACAATGGCCCATCAAAACCAACAACCAAAAAGATAAAATAAATAGGTAAAAAGCAGCATGAAATATATGAGGAACATTTTCAGGAGCCAAATATGGATTGGCATATCCCAACTGCCCAAAGAACAAACCAGTCAGTACCAGAGGAGATCAAACCTAAACTTTCTTTAGACGCTCAGATGACAAGACTTCTACTTTCATACTTTGGACACATCATAAAAAGAGAGAGATCATTGGAGAAAGACATCATGCTTGGCAAGGTAGAAGGTCAATGCAAAAGAGGAAGGCCAGCAATGAGATGGATCGATACAATAAGAGCAACTATCGGTGCCAGTCTGTCAACAATGAGCCGCCTGACTGAAGACTGAACATAATTTAGGACAACTATCCTGAGGGTCACCATGAGTCGACACCGACTTAACGGCACTTAACAACAACAAAAACATCCCTACTGTGGTGTCATCTAGAAGTATGGAGATCCTAGATTCTCTACAGCGAGAACTATTCAGGCAACTGGTAACAAAACCTATATGTGATGGGGCCATATTGAACTACCAATGGGGAAAGTGTTTCTGATGTCATAGTGAGAGATCATCTCGCATCCAGTGATCACCAGATGGTATAGTTCAGTATTAGTACTAAGGCTGATAAAATCCATTCAAAAGCGAGGGTCTTAGACTTTAGTAAAACTAACTTTACAAAGATAGGACAATACCACAGAGTCATTAGCAGGATGGGAACAGCTGGGGGATGTAAAAAACAATGGGCAAAACAAAAAGGGGATATTTTAAGGGCAAAGAATATTTTTGTTAGAAAGGTAACTAAATGTAAAAGGAAAAGGAGGCTGCTATGGTTCTCAAAATAAGTAGCTGAAAAGGTGAAGAAAAAGAGGGAGGGAATACAAGAGATCACAGAGAGAGGAAGACAGGCATCCTATATTTGGAAAAACTTAGAGAAGCTAGCAAAGTAGTCAGGAAAGCAAAGGTATAAAAGAAGAAGAAAAAGCCAATGCAATAAAATGTGGGGAAAAGACATTTTTCAGATATCTTAGTGAAAGGAAGAAGGACAAAAGTGGTATTATCAGACTCAAGGGTGCAGGGAAGGACTATGCAGAAACTGATGAGGATAACAAATATTTCTGTTCTGTGCTCACAGATGAAAGGTCAAGAGCAGGACCTCAGAAAACACCCACAAATAGGAACCGAAGTGATGGGGATCTTGAGCAATTTTCAGAAGACTGTGTTTGTGAAGAACTAGCTAAACTAAAAGTAGACAAAGCAATGGGTCCAGATGAGGTACATCAAAGAATACTGAGAGAACTTGGAGATGTTCTAGTGGATCCACTGACCTTTTCAATGCCCCTTTGGAATCTGGAGTAGAGAAGGTTCCTTTACACAAAAGCAGACGTAAGGATGAATTTGAGAACTACAGGCCAGTTAGTCTAACTTCTGTGGTTAGTAAATTACTGGAAACGCTATTAAAGGAGAGAATATTGAGGTTTCTGGAATCCAATGGATTGCAGGATCTGAGGCAGCATGGATTCACCAGAGGCAGGTCTTTTCAGACAAATCTGATAGATTTCTTTGACTGGGTGACCAGAGAGATGGACAGAAGGAGAGCTCTAGATGTTGTATATTTAGATTTCAGTAAAGCCTTTGACACCATGCCACACAGGTGACTTATAAACAAACTGAGCACCCTAGGGATGGACTCTAAAATTACTGATTGGGTTAGAAATTGGTTGACTGGGAGGTGACAAAGCATGTAGGTAATTGGAGCTCACTCTAAGGAAAAGGTAGTTACCAGTGGTGTGCCATAGGCATCTGTCCTTGGTCCGATTCTGTTTAACATCTTTGTTAGTGATATTGCAGAAGGACTGTTGGGTAAGGTTTGCTTGTTTGTGGATGATTCCAAAATCTGCAATAGAGTAGATACCCAGGAAGGTATAGATACCATGAGGAGGGATCTAGCTAAGCTTCAAGAATGGTCTAGAATTTGGCAGCTGATATTTAATGCTAAAAAATGCAGGGTCAATCATTTAGGTTGCAAAAGTCCAAAAGAGGTGAAGTACTTCTATCCACAAAATAAAGAGCGGGACCTTGGCATAATTGTGTCTGATGATCTTAAAGTAGCTAAATAGGTAGAAAAAGCGACGGCAAAAGCCAGAAGGATGCTTGGGATGCTTCTAAAATAACCCTATAGGCTCCAATGTATCTTTATAAAAATAATAGCAAAACTCTTACAAAAATAGCACCTAGATTGTGGAAACTGACATCAGTGCCTGCTTGGGAAGAAGCATAAATGTCACCACATAAATTAGGTGCATATTTTATAAAATATACACACAAAGGGGGCCCTTTTATTAAAGTGCTATAGGAGTTTGCACTTAAAGCATATTTAATGCTAAAACCAAAGTGTGTTAGGTGCAAAGTCTTCATGGCAATTGTCAGGGACGTGGCCAGCATGTTCCTGACAGTTAATGTGTGGGTGCGTACCCTAAAGCATGGCACAATTATCATGAGTGCAGTCCTCTCCAGTAGTGCCCTCTTCAGATGTACTTTTAAATCAGAGTGTAGTGTTGAAACAGCATTTAGCCAAAGTTTCTTACTGGTCTCCTCATGAAGAACTTTCAAATTCATTAGCAGAAGTTGAAAAAGTATTGGATCAATCATCTTTTTTTTCTTCCTCTAGTTTAAGCCTTGCAGTGTTTTTATGGTGCCAGGAGATTTTCCAAGTTCGAGAGGACATGAAGATGGATTATCATCAAGGTGCATGACCAAAAATAATGTTGGCTTATATTATCTGATAATCTTAAAATTTCTTCTAAGACTCTGGTTGTTTAACTGATAATAAAGAGTCACTTAGGAGGTGTTGTTTCCATTATGGGTTTAAGACAACCAATGAGCCAGGTGTGTGAAAATGCTTCTGGGATTCAAGAGTTTATTAATGTTGCTTCAAAAATTGTTTGTGTTATATTAGACATTAAAAAAGTTAATTTGGAGTCAGATTTATAGGACTGGAGAAGATTGTTTTGATAAAAATGAACACAGCATAATACTGTGATTAGGTTTGACTCTAGACTGTAAACATAAGAAGATTCATAAATGTGAACTGGATGTTGTTGGTGTTAATGTTAAAATTAAGGAACTTCAACATTTATCACATTTTTAATGAAGTCTAACACTATTCATGTACAAAAACGGGAAATTACTGAAAGTATTTTGAAACAATGGAATATTAGGTTGAGAAATGTTCCTAAGCTTGCACATAAGTCAGGTTCTGACTTATTTGCATGCTGTTCTTGAGATTCCTGAGACCTCCATACCTCCAGTGATAAGTCTATTATTTGTCATTTTACAAAAAAATTAGAGGACTCTAAGGTTATGAATTCTTCACTTGTTTTAAACTCTTCTTTGGCTGACTTATCTACTGAGCTTTTACCTCAGTCATTGCAGACCGCCATCTTGTTGATGACTTTTTTGTTAGAATTAGACAGGGATTGGATTTTTAAGGGTTTTTTTTCCTAGGAAAGATAAGAAATTTATTGGACAAGCTATTAGGATATATCCTGATCTGGCATTTGACACTGGCCTGGTGTTGCTATTTTTAAGTTTAAATCTTAAAGTTTAGTGTTGGGTGCTAATTATTGATTACAATATCCTTCTTATCCTGAGTGCCCCATAATAAAATTACCTTCTTAAAGTTAAATACATGTGCTTTCATAAAGACTGCTCCATTTTGGAATGTCTTTTTGGCAAATTGCTTCTTCCTTTTTCTGAGCATTGCATTGCACAATTTGATGTTAAGGGCTCAGATCTCTTTTTTTTCCTAGTGTCTCCCTCCATTTTGACCCCAACATCAGCCATTTATGTTATTATTGCACTTTTTCTTTTGCAGTCTTACATTATTATAGATGATGGCTTGCAGTCAGTGGGGGTAAACAGAAAACATTAGCACATGAGTACAGAGCAGACAAATGACCACGTAAATCAGGGAGACACAGGCTATAAAAGGCCTTTGCCCTAAGGAGCTGAAAGTCTATAATTTAGTACACCATTCTTTATGCATAACAGAGCAAATAAAAGCTCTTTACTATGCAAAATCAATAGCAGATTTGAAGAAATAACCGAGTATAGAGTATTTACAGTGGATTCTACCAATTTTGGGAGATGAGGAAGCCAAAAAACATTGGAACTTTTAGGCTGTAGACGTAGTTTTATTTTTCTTCAGTTATCATGGTATTCATATTGCCTTTTCTTGTACTTGACTATCAGTGAGTAACTATATGTGGAACATGTTACAAGAAGAGACTTCTATATATACTGAAATAAGCTCACCAGTCAAGTATTTCAGAGTTTTTAAATTCACAGCAAGCTTGTATGCACTGCACGGATTTGTTGTTTAGAATAAAGTCCAGGAGATAGAACTGCTAAAGCAGAAGTACAAAACATCCAAAGCGCAAAGTGCCAGTAGAAAACTGATCTTAAAACAGCAGCAGTCACAAATTGTCAATATATGTTAAACTGTGCTGTCATAGCAGTATACATTCCACATCTTTGGACAATAGTTCTTAAGTCCAGCCTTCATGAGCCACCACTTAGGTCTGCTTTTTCAGGAATACCATATACACAAATTGGTTTATAGACCCAACATATCCATGCAACCACCTCTCCTAAGAACAGGTAACATAGTAACATAGTATATGACGGCAGATAAAGACTACTATTACTACTACTACTGAGCATTTGTATAGCGCTACAAGACATATGCAGTGCTGCACAGACATGTAAGAGACAGCCCCTGCTCATCAGAGCTTACAATCTAGTCAAGACAGACAACACAGTGGGGGGAATGGTAAGGAAACACAAGGAGATCAGTCGAGTCAAGATCCAAAAGCAGCAGCAAAGAGGTGAATTTTTAGCCTAGATTTGAAAAGGGCCAGAGAAGGCGCCTGACGTACAGACTAGGTAGTTTGTTCCAGGCATAAGGAGCAACAAAGTGAAAGGAGCAAAGTGTGGAATTAGCAGTAGAAGAGAAGGGCACAGATAAAAGTGATTTGCTAGAAGAGCGAAGCTCCCGAGGAGGGGTGTAGAGAGAGATAAGAGAGGAAAGGTAGTGAGGAGCTGCAGAGTAAATGCACTTATAGGTCAGCAGGAGAAATTTGAACTAGATGCGGAAATGGATAGGGAGACTTGAGAAGAGGGATAATATGAGAATGTGAGGCTGGCAGAAGATTAGCTGCTTAGCAGTGTGTTAAACAGACTGAAGGGGAGAGAGATGATTTAGCGGGAGACCAGCAAGGAGTAGGTTACAATAGTCAAGACGGGAGGTGATCAAGGAGTGGATAAGTATCTTATTAGTGTGTTCAGAGAGGAATGGGTGGATTTTGTTGATGTTATAGAGAAAAAAATGGCAGGAGAGAGGAGTCAAGGTTGCGAGCAGAAGAAACAGGGAGGAATAGAGAGTTATCCACAGAGACTGAGAAAGGAGGAAGAGGAGAGGAGGTTTTAGGTGGAAAAACAAGAAGCTCAGTTTTGGCCATGTTCAATTTGAAGCGGTGGTGAGACATCCAATGTCAGAAAAGCAGGCAGAGATCTGGGTCTGGATTGCCAAAGAGATCTCAGGTGTAGAGAGTCATCAGCATAAAGATGGCACTGAAAGTCATGGGACGAGATGAGCGCACCAAGAGATTGAGTATAGAGAGAGAAAAGGAGTGGACCCAAGACAGATCCTTGGGATACACCAACTGAGAGTGGGATAGCAGCAGAGGAGGATCCACCAGAACAAACACTGAAAGAACGATGGGAGAGATAAGAGGAGAACAAGGATAGTACAGAGCCCTTAAAATCAAGCGAGGACAGGATATCAAGGAGAAGATTGTGGTCAACAGTATCAAAAGCAGCAGAGAGGTCAAGAAGGATGAGGACTGAGTAAAGGCCCTTGGATTTTGCCACAAACAAATCACTGGAGACTTTGGCAACAGCTGTTTCAGTAGAATGTAAAGGGTGAAAGCCAAATTATAAAGGATCCAGGAAGGCTTGAGAGGAGAGAAAGTCAAGGCAACGGTGATGAACTGCACATTCAAGCAGTTTAAAAGCGAAGGGGAGGAGGGAGATGGGTTAATAGTTGGAAGGACAGGTAGGATCAAGTGAGGGTTTCTTGAGGAGAGGTATAACTACAGCATGCTTGAAGGCTGCAGGGACTTTTGCAGTGGAGAGCGATAGATTGAGAATATGAGAGATGGAAGGAACGACAGTGGAGATAGGGATTAGGAGATGGGTGGGGAAAGGATCAGAGGAGCAGGTAGTGAGTTTGGAGGAGGAAAGAAGGTGCGTGTTTTCCTCCTCAGAGATCACAGAAAAGGAAAAAATGGGCAGCAGAGGTAGAGGGGGAAAATTGGGCGTGAAGAGAGAGAGGAGGGGAAGTAGCTGACTTTATGGGGAACTGGAGGGTGATCTTGTGGATTTTATCATGGAATAGTCAGCCAGGGTTTGGGCAAAAAGGGAGGGAGGGGTTGGAGGCGGAGCCACCTTGAGGAGAGAGTTGAGAGTAGTAAACAGACAGCGAGGGTCAGAGGCAAGAGGGTTAGTCAGATGGACATAGTAGTCTTATTTGGCAAGTGCTATGGCAGAATGGAAAGAGACAAGCATGAATTTGAAGTGTAGAAAGTCTGCAAGGGAGCGGGATTTGAGCCAGGCACTCTCAGCTGAATGGGCACTGGAACGTAGATAGCAGGTAGTATATGAAAGCCAGGGCTGGGATATAGTGCACCTCACTGGACATGGTATGGGCAGAGCAAGAGCATCCAGAGCAGAGGAGAGTGCAACATTAGAGGAAGCTACTGCCTCGTCAACAGACTCAGATGACATAGTGGAAGAAAGAGGTGATGAAACAGTGGAAAAGAGAACCAAAGGGTCAATAGCATGAAGATTTCTAAATAGGTTGGAGGAGACAGGATGAGGTTGAGGTGGCAGGTGATGAAGAGTGAAGCTTAGCAAGTGATGGTTGGATAAGGGAAGAATTGAGGTACAAAAATTTGAGGATAAGCAATTAGAGAAAAATACAAGGTCAAGGCAGTGGCCATGCTGGTGAGTTGGGGCAGTAGAGCAAAGCTGGAGGGCAAAAGAGGAGGTAAGGGAAAGGAGCTTTAAAGAATAAGGATCCAAGGGGTTGTCAGCATGAATGTTAATCCCCCGAGAATGAGAGTGGGGGAAGAGGAATCCAGAAAGAAGGAAAGCCATGAGTCAAAGTCAGTGAGAAAGGCAGATGTGGACTTGTCATGAGGTCGATAAATAACAGCTACCCAGAGAGGTAGTGGAGTGAAAAGGTGGATAGAGTGGACTTCAAAGGAAGGAAAGGAGTGAGACTGGAGCAGCAGGAGGGGTTGGAATTGGAAGGAAGGAGAAAGTAGAAGCCCATCACCACCACCACGGCCAGTGGGATGAGGTGTGTGGGAGAACCGATAACCGCCATGATGACACAGAGAAATGACTGACGCTGTGTCTTCTTGGAGGAGCCAGGTCTCAATTAGAGCAAGAAGATGGAGAGTATTAGAGAGAAAGAGATCTTGAGTAAAAGCAAGTTTATTTGAGATGGAATGTGCGTTCCACAAGGCAAATGAGAAAGGGAGAGAGGAAGGGGAAAGGAGAGGGATATGAATAAGATTAGAGGTGTTGCATGCAGATCTCTTTTCAGAGTGTAAGAAAAGTCAAGGGGGGCCAAGGTTGGGGTTGATATCTCCGGATGAGAGAAGGAGAAGGAGTAGAAGAGTGTGGGGCAGAGAGGAGACAGTAGGGTGGAAACGAGGGTGAGGTTGTCTTAGAGAGAGAGGAGATGGCTGAATGAGAGGGAGAAAGTGGTGAAGCAATATGGTCCGTCTATAAAGGCAGATTTTAGATAGTATGTGGAGAGTGGAATTCACGCATCCAGGTCAGGATGTGGAGAATTCTCATAGGATTTTACAGGAGGGTCTAATATATACATAACCTCTTGTAAAATGGGTACAGGACTACACGGTGTTGACTCCCTACATCCAGAGGAAGCAGCGATTTTTAAAAAGCTACATATGGGAAAAAAAACTTGCAAATACCCCACACATATGCATGGGAGCAACTTTGTTAAATCGTTGCTCCAGATCTGTATGAATACCCAATCGCACAGCACCTCCCCATCACCCCACTGACAGCAATCCTGACTCCAATCATCTTCCCTTGACAAACAATCCCCTTCAGACCTCCCCTTAGGCTTTCTGAATAACTGCCCCACAAGATAGCTCCCCCCAAATCCAGTGTTCCCTGTTGTCTAGGGTGAGCAGGAGCCCTTATGTGGCTGCCTTACCCCTAGTGGTAATGCCATGAAATTACCACTAGGGTTGGGGAATCCATTTTGAACCCATGACTATAGAGAGCAGGACTGATTGAGGATCACGCCAGCTCACCCTAGATAACTGTAATCCCTTGTAAGGCCAGGGATAGGGGTGAGGGGGTTTTGTGGGAGCTATTTTTTTTTTAATTTAAATTTTTTATTAAATTTTAACATTCATGCATAACAAGAATGAAAGGGAAACAAAAGATGATATCCATACAAAAACACTCAGAAATACCAACTATATCTAAATCAGATCATATTATACATCATCCCAAATTTAGTCCACAAGTATTAAGGAAAATAATGAGGGAGACCCCAGGAAATAAAACAAAGGATAATAATACTTATTCAGGAGCAGAGACTAAAGCGTCAGCCGAAATGGTCACAATTTCCACTCTATTTCCGTCCCTAGCTACCAGAAAATTCAATAACTGACTTGGCTCAAAAAAACAGAAACAATTTACCATCATAGGAAATAATAGAACGAGAAGGAAATCTTAACTGAAAACTACCACCCAAGGCGAGGACTCTAGGGCGTAAACCCTCCTCCTCAATTGGGTGGTATGAGAGAGATCAGGAAACATCAAAACTTTAGAGCCAAGAAAAGTACAGTTGAAATTCCGGAAATATGTACGAAGAATTAATGATTTATCATGCTCTAAGGCCAATGTAACCAAGAGGGTGGTACGGGCAGCTACTACTTCAAGAGAGTCCTCCAAGAATGCGGTAAGATCCCCCATTCCAGTAGCTAAACCCCCCGAGGCAGCCCCAGCACCACCACCCCCCACATTCAGATATTGCGCTCTAACAATTGGAGGTAGATTATCCCCAGGGAGTTTAAGCACTTCCTGGAGATATTTATGAACCATCTCAATGGAGGACATTATCGGTGACCTAGGAAAATTTAACAATCTTAAGTTGTTCCTACGAGTATAGTTCTCTAAATACTCTGTTTATTTTTACAACAAAGTTTTATCTTTAACTTGAGCCGCACACACTCCACGGAGATGTTCTAGCTCTTTCTCCACTCCCTCCAAACGTAGAGCTTGCTCCCCTTGACCTTTCTTAGCTTCAGAAATATCTTGAGACAACGAGAGAAAATCCCTTTTTACAACCCCAACAACAGTCATAAGAGAGGTATTTATTGTAGAAATTGCATCCCATAGTGCTTCCATATCCACAACTGGTGGCTTTACCAAACCTCTTAGACCTGAAAGAGTATCCAAAATCTCTGATGGTACCGCCAAGGCTCCACTGGTAGGGAAACTCCTCTCAACTCCTTTCCCCTCTACCATGTCCTGCGACAAGGTGAGAAAAGATGTCAAAACGACAGGAACGGAGCCCTCTTCACTCCCTATTGCCGACGAGCAACGCACAGCCCTGGCAGGAAGCACTCCATGACCCGGTCCACCACTTCCAGGTTGAGGGGGGGGGCTGTTGCTCTGGAGAGAGCCAAACGCCCGACGCACTCAGAGCCGACAGCTCCAACACTGCCGGCTCCACCGAAGACGCTGCTCCACTCCCCGGCACCGCAAAGCCGCATGCCTCAAGTGTTTTCTGGCACGCAGTTTCAGATGCAGGGGACCCTGAGGGTAGGGAACCCTGCTTCCTTTTTTGACGCCCCATCATAAGAGAACGGGCGTCCAAACCACAGCAATCCGTCCGCTCCACGAAGCACCGCTCAGCACTGGGGAAGCTCCGACGCCATCTTGCCTCATTGTGGGAGCTATTCTTGACAGTGGGGAAGTCAGGTGTGGGGGTTTTGCAGGTGAGATTAGTTGTAAATAGGCAGTGATGACTTGGGGGGGTGTCAGTGAGAAACTGTTGTCAGGGGCTCAGAAGGGTTTTGGTGGGGATTGGAAGGTTTTGGGGATCTATGGAAATCATTTGTCAAGGGGTAGTGATTGGTGTTGAGATCATGGTGGGGCAGCATTAACAGCTGCCCCTTCCAGCAGGCACTTGGTCATGCCTTGGGGTAGCTGTAAATGCCAACATCGACATACGTCCATATCGATGTGAATTCTCCTAAGATGAACAATCCATGTTGATATTATAGACTCACCCTAACCACGCTCTCTCTTCATCCTTACCATGCTCCCTTGACATCTAAATGCAGCAAGCATCCCCGTGTGTAAATAGCCTTTGTTTTGACATGGTATTTATATGTGTATGTCAATCTACCTATGCAAATGCTGCTATTTACAAGATGTTCCAGGCTGGATCCAGCCAAAATTACATTGAATTCAGCATGTCTTTGACAGTGGCCAATCCTGGCCATCAGGAAAAAGCTAACAGATCACAAAGAGTAAATGCATTCCTTGTTGCTCACTCTCAGGAATAAGTGGCAGTTTTCCCAAATTTACCTAGTTAATGATGTTTATGAACTTTTCCTCGAGGAACTTTTCCAAATCCTTTTGAAAGGTACTTTAAATGCTTTGAGTACATCTTCTGCAACAAATTCCATACTTTAATTGTTTCTTGAGTGAAAAAGTACTTTCACCAGTTTGTTTTATATCTGCTACCTGTTAGTTTTATAGAGGTTGCTCTAGTCCTAGGGTTGTATGAATGAAACAAAAATCATTCCCTATTTACCTGCCAGCCCATTTATGATTTTATAAATGTTTGTCATATCCCTTCTCAGTTCTGTTTTACAAACTCAAGAGCCCTAATCTGTTTAGTGCACCTAATGCCACCCGAGCAAAATTGACAGCGCATGATATGTACCCATGCACTAACTGCAATGTGATCACCATGCCCACGCTCCACCCCTAACCTGCCCATTCGGCATTCTAATGCTTAATTAGCACTTGGTGCAAAAATTGGCATGCATTAACTGTCGTACACATATGGTAACTGTTACTCCGGGCCCAAGCACGCAATTAACAAGCACCAAATTACACATAACTATAGCATACTTTAGTAAAAGGGCTGCAAAACATGGCTCCACCCATGATCTACCCTAAAGTCTTTGCATAAGAACACTCACTGCTTTAACCATTAGGCTACTTCTCCACTCTGTTCTGAAAAGAATAGAGAATAAAACCAAGGGCCTCATAATGTCTCTGTTTCAATCCATGTTCTTGTTCCCCTTGGTTAACTATGGTATGGAAATGCTCTCAACCTATATATGATAGACTTTGCTGTGTATTATTCTTCCTTTGTGATCTGCCCAGAGTTCTGGTGGGTTATGTGCAGAATATAAGAGTTTATATTAAATTAAAGACTAAACAGATGCTGCCACACTGCATAGGCCCATAGCTATCACTACTCCACAAGTGGGATTCCAATCACCGCAGCTCCAGGTGTCAGCATTCTGAATGAGGACCACTTGAAAGGAAAGGAAAGGAAGAATCAACTAATTATAGTAATCTTGCATATGTTTGCACATGCAGAGATAATCTAGCACAGCCATACTATTGCAAACTCTCTTAAAAGGTCGGATATCATCAGGCAACTAGCAAAACAGCGGTGTATTACCTGCCATGTTATCAGAACAGAAAATGACCTTTTGATTGGCTAACCTGTAGCCCCTTAGGTGCTACACTGGGAACTACACTGGGAAAGAGCTGGATGAAGGTAATGCTAAAGGAAACCCCCGACTGCATCCAGTCAACAAGTCAAGTGACTGTACACAGTCATTCTGCCAGAAAAGGCCAAAGCCTATTCCACCTGAAGAGTCAGAGCACAATTTGAGATCTGAGTTGGTGACAGGTCAGGATAAAATAATAGACACACTATTGAATTCCTGCAAGAGCATCCACAAACTTTAAATTCTTGTGAATTTGGACTGTAATTCTGATTCAATGATGCCTATGTGCAATTCCCGCCATTGCGAGTGTTAGCCATTGCACGAAAGCACGACTCATAGAGATCACTCTGCATGCAAAGGCCAAGGACCCATGAGGGATTGCATCTGCCTGAGATAGCCTTCTTTTAATTTAGCGTTATGTTGACAGGGGACGCTCAAGACAATCTGCTGCCTGAGGCGAAGGATGAGATGGTGCTCCCCTCCCCCCACTCTAGAGGGGGGCAGAGCTTTCTCAAAACTCCAATCAGGGACTGAACCAAACCAAAAAGCCAATTAGATTATATAGAGGAAATGCAAGACGTTTGTACACCAAGGAACTAACAGAGAGCGAGAACCACAGCACAGTTTATAAAACTAAATTATAACTCATTTTTATTTTGTTGTTATAAACTCCGTTATGGTTCTTGCTTTTTCTTTTTCAACATATATTTTGCATCCAAAGAACCCCTTCAACAGTGAGTGCAGAGCAGAACCAGGAAATTCACCCACAGAACTCAATATCTTTAAAAAAAAATCTGGCGGCAGAGCCTGGTTTCTGGTCAAGATGGACGTGTAAGAGTTGTGCTCCGGAGGGCAATAGACAAGAATCCTGACTTCGGCAAACTTTAATCAAATAGTTTCTACCTATGTTGATACCATTCGATCCCGGATATGTCTGGCTCCAAACAGATGCGGCTGGATTATCAAATATCCCAAAATGCAAGTGCAAAGAGAATCAAGATGGAACCTCTCTCACCTCACAAGATGGCGGTCATCTGAGATTGTCCTGAGATCTTGCAGGAGATCCTGGCTGAGATTTGGGCGGTCAAAGACTTGGTCAAAGCTAATGGAGAATCGCTATGTGCAATGCAGGAAAAAATCAATGCTTTGCGATCCTCTTTGGAGTCAAATATGGCTCGTTTGGAGAAAGTGGAGAATGTGGTGGCTTCACATGGAGAAAGGCTCAAGGCCGTTGAGAAGCAGGCCAAGTTGATACGTTCATTACAAAGAGAGGTGGAAGATGGTAATAATCATTCTCAGCGGAATAACAAGAATTCTAGGAGTTCCTGAGGGAGCAGAGGGTCCTGACTAGATGTCCTTTTTGCAGGCCATGATTCCAGGTGTGTTAAAGTTGCAGTTTGCTATGCCATTTGAGAATGAGTGCGCCCACAGAGTACCTACCCAATCTGTGGTCATGGGCAAGCGTCCACGCCCAATCATCTTGAAAGTTTTACGTTTTCAGCAAGTTTTGCAAATAATGGGAGCAGCCAAAGCACTTTCAACTTTGGACTATCAGAGACATAAACTCCTGTTCTTCTCGGACTTCGCGAAGGCAAGGGTGGATCAGAGAAAAGATTTTCTGGCGCTGCATCCATGCTTGATGCAACTGCAGGCCCGTTTTGGACTGCTATATCCTGCCCTCATGAGAGTCACGCTGCATAACCAGACCAAGACTTTTGATGATCCTGGGGAGGGAGGAGTGGTCTAGTGGTTAGGACAAGGTACTTCAGGCCAGAGGGCCAGGGGTTCAAGTCCCACCTGGGGACAGCAATCTCAGGCCAGAGGGACTGGGATTTCTAGTCCTATAGGCACTCCTTCTGGTCTTGGGCAAGCCACTTAACCCTCCACTGCCCATGTTCCCTGTAAGTATTAGTGTATGTGTCTCATATCCCCTCATGTTAAATGTATCCCCCAATTGACCACTTTGACCCAGTGAAAAGCAGGATAAAAATACAGCAAAATAAAATAAATAAAATATATGCATTTCTGGAGGCTAAGGAGTTGGTGGCAATGCAGTGAAAGTCATTCTGCAACTACTGTCTTATGGCGCTTGCTATCATGGGCGTTTAACTGGCCTGAGGTCATGTAAAGGCAACTTATCCACACAGGAACAACATTTTATTATCTAACATTGTTATATACTGGGACATCCATTCTGTATTGTCTGAAGGAGCTCCAGGGTACTATCCTGGCTGAGATGTTTCTTTTGTTTTCTCTCTTTCTTTCTTTTACAGAGCGTGATCTTTTGAGTGACATAGAAGACCGGAAGTATTAGGTCTTTTGCCCTCCATGTCCATCTTGTCCTGGTGGGCTCACCCGCTAAGTTTTGGGAGAGAAAGATCTGCTTAGCATGCTGGCGACTTGCACATCGGGCGCGCCTCTTCTCTCCTGCCGCGGGGGGGGGGGGGGGGGTACGCGCCCATTGTGCAAGTCGCACAGGGTGCAATCTTCCCTCGGTACAGCCCTGCTCAGAAGGCCTTTCAAAAGTAGTAAATGCAACTTCTAAGGGGGATTGTCTGATGAAAGGTGGCTAAATGGGTTCAGACAGCTGGGAATGAGTGTTAGTCTCATCGAGAAGATGTCGGCACTTTGAGACAAGTGGTGTGTGATTGTCCTAACATTCAGCCTTATAAGGTTTCAACATGGAACCGTATTAAAGAGGTGCTGGGATTTTGGGCCAATCTCTCCTGGTCTGGGGTCATTTTTCAATCAATAATTGGCATCTCGTCGTAACAGCGGGATTGTCCGTTTTAATTAACTTCATATTGGAAGTGGCCCTATTCTTCGGTATTTATAAATGGAAAACATACGGCAGAGCTTGGTTGACGTGAAGGGTGGAGCACTTGTGCTTATGATATATATATGTGCAAACATCATTTATTATTTATTTATTTATTTATAGTCTCTTATATACCGCACTATTCAGCATCAGCGCGGTTTACATGTAACAAAAATGCTCAGTACAGTTGAAAGCGTATGAGTTTTACAGGTAACAGGGCACAAAAACTTGGATAACAGGGGAAAACTATTTACAAAATTTATTACATGGAGTCATGGTGTAGTTGTTCCCTTGCATCCTTCTTTCTTAAGCGAAAACATTTCCTTTGTAGTGGAGTGGTTGCTCTTATATTTCCCTTGTAGGCCTAGTAAGCTTGCAGATGCTTTGTGTTTCTTTCTATAGCCCCTGATAATTGCATGATGATGGGAGGGACAGGGTGGGGCGGGCTATGTTTAATCTTTTCTTTTCTCATGTTAAAGAGAAGAATTGTGTATTTTGATTTACTGCAATTTGGTTTTCTCTTTGTTTGTATTTTGTTGGAAAATATAAATAAAGAAATTTAAAAAAAATCGAATTCTGATCATCTCACAAACAACAACAACAAACATTCTCCAGTACCAGGCATATTGTGAACTAATACAACAAAGTCACTGAGTATCTATAGAGCAAATGTACCATACCATACCATATCAGCACCAACTTCCAAAACTCACATAAAGAGCCCATCCAAAAAAAAAACATCACTGTAAATACTACAGTGGGCCCTGAAGCATCCATACACCTATTTGAAAAGCTGAACATGTCAAATTACTACAGTACAGTATAGATCTTTATGTACAAACTCCATGTTAACAAAACACCTGTGCTCAGTCACACACTCAGAACACAGACCTTCACCAAATACAGAATAAGTAACCACAATCTAAAGTAAAAATAAAAATATGTAGACAAAATTTAAACTGAAACTCCAAGAAGCCAGCCTCCTCAAGCAGTGCAACATCAGATAAATAAGATATGCAGTTCCCCCATACAGTGTAAAATATAAAGATAGCACAAAGTCCAATCACTAAAATGAAATAAAATTATTTTTTTCTACCTTTGTTTGACCATTTTTTCTCTGATCATGCTGGTCCCAATCTGAGGTTTCTGCTTTCCTGTCTTCTCTTAGCTCTCTTTCTGTAGTCTATGGTCCATCTACCATTTCTTATCTCTTCTTTTGTTTTCTTTGCTTCCTTCCATCAGCCTATTTCCAGTCCTGGTAACCCTCCCCAGTATCAGTCCCCTTTCCAGTCCTCCCCTCCCAGTACCTTCCAGTTTCAACAGCCTTGCATTCCCAGGACTGCCTCTGGTGTCCATTCCCTTCCAGTCCTCCTCCTTCCCCACTGTCTAGCCCCTTCTAGTCCAAATACCATCGCAGGTATCAGCTCATTTCTATTCCCAGTGCCACTCCCTTCCCCATCAGCTCCCTTCCAATCACCCTATACTCTGTCCATCCACCTTCCAGTGCCATCCCCACATGTCAGCTCCCTTCCAGCCTCCTCCCCACTACCCAGCCACCTACCAGTTCCATCCCCAAGTATCAGTTCCTCTCCAGTGCCCCCTTCAGTACCATCCACAGGTGTCAGCTTAATTACAGTCCCCTCCTTCCCCCGTGTCGGTTCCCTTCCTACCCCCACCTCCCCCGTGTCAATTCCCTTCCTACCCCCACCTCCCCCTGTGTCAGCTTCCTTCCTGCCCCCATCCCCCCCCCTATGTCAGCTCCTTTCCTGTGCCCTCCTTCCCCCTGGCAGACCATCTCAACATCTGTTCCCTTCCAGTCCCATTCTCCCATCCCCATGCATCAGCCCATTTGTAGCCCTAGCCTCCAGTTTTCTTTCAGGGACAGCAGTGAGACAGGAAATGCCTAGATTACCCTCAGTGCCGGTGGGTTCAATTTTAACAGAGCTGCGGGAAAGAAAAGAAATGCTTTTCCTTCCCTCGGCTCTGCAAAGATGAACCAGGATGCCAGCAAACTCTTCCGGGGCAGCGGGAAGAGGAGGCGTGAGGCTGCTGATTCTACCGCTGCCACTTCCAAGAAGCAGCGGCAGCAACTTGTCCTGCAGTTTGTTTGTTTTTTAATTTGAAGGCCTAGTGAGGCGGTCTTTTCGGGGGCATTTTTTGCCACCTCCAAAAAGTTGCCGCCTGAGACCACCACCTCACTCAGCCTCATTATAGAGCCGCCCCAGTATGTTGAACAAAGTGGATAATCTCCAACTTTTCTTGAGGCAATCTGGAAACCATAATGGAAGAGTCCAACTTGATGTGAAGAATTGAATGGGGCCCTCCAACTTGTCCTCAGTGAGAGACAGACCAAATTCTTTTGTCAGATTGTGGAGACTAGTGAAAAGATCCATGCATATTGATGATTCTGCAGGACCAAAGAAGAGAAAGTTATGAAGCTAATAAATGATGTCTGCTGCTCCCACACACCTGATAACTTTGCATTGTAGAAAAGTCTTGAACACCTCAAAATGGTATATGAGATGGAACACCCCATAAGCACGCATTTATTGAAAGAGTATTCTGCTGCTGGTTTTACCTGCTGGTTCCCTGTGCTGCTGCGTGGAGGAGGAGGATTATCTGACGTTACCACCCCTCCCCCCACAGGCCGGTATAAGAGTTTGGTCCACCGTGGAACGCCAGGTCTGCTGCTGGTTTTACCTGCTGGTTCCCTGTGCCGTTGCATGGAGGAGAAGGAGTATCTGACGTCGCCACCCGCCCCCCCCCCCCCCCCGCAGGCTGGTATAAGTGCTTTGGCCCACCGCGGAACACCAGGTCTGCTGCTGGTTTTAGCTGCTGGTTCCCTGTGCTGCTGCATGGAGGAGGAGGAGGAGGATCTGATGTTGCCACCCCCCCCCCCCAGGCTGGTATAAGAGCTTTGGCCCACCGCAGAATGCCAGATGTGCTGTTGGTTTTACCTGCTGATTCCCTGTGCTGCTGCATGGAGGAGGAGGAGTATCTGACGTCGCCACCCCCATCCCCCCGGGCTGGTATAAGAGCTTTGGCCCACCGTGGAACGTGACCCCTGGGCGCATACCCATGGGCATGTGCCCGAAGGGGCATGACCAAAGGGACATACCCTGCCCCTTTGGAGTTGTGAGGAGCTTTCTGGGGGTTCTCATGGGTAAAAGAAGGAAGGTGTTTCCAGCCTTGGGCACCAAGTCTATAAAAACTGTTGGTCTTATGGATCGCCATTTGCTGAGTGTCCAGGCTGAGCAGTTTATCAGTGGAGTCTGTGAGTACTATCTCATTTCTCTCCTTGAATATGCTGGGTTTTACCCTACCCAGTCAGGAAGTGTTGAATGAGGCTGTTGCTCCCTCCAAGGAAGAGTCATTGGTGAGAGAACACTCTATTGGCATGCAGGCAGCCTCTCTTCTGCCGATTAACTTGGGAAAAGAGAAAGCTATGCTACCTTCGTTATTGGATTTTTCTTCTTCTGTTCCAAATGTAGTGTCTCCTGTGGATGTTTCTTTGTGTGAGGTTTGGAAAGTAGTTGCTCACATTGAGATTTCTCTGTGTACATCTCTTTCCCAAATCACACAATTTTCTAAGGAAGTTGTGCAGAAGCTTTCTGATCATGATGAGTCTTTTGTTAAATGTAATAAATCGTTAAATAATTTGGAAGGTCAGGTCTCTGTGGCACAGGCTGCTGTTTCGTCCTCAATTTGGGATAGTGTTGTTATACATCATCAGTTAGAATTGTTGGAAAATGCTGTTCGTGTAAAAAAAATGTATGTTTTTTTCATTTTCCCCGTACTCATTATCTTTCTCCTACTATATTATTATATAAGTATTCTAAGGAGGTTCTGTTAATTGAGGACGTTGATGCTATTAAGTTTTCTTCTGTTTATTATGGCCCTTTTTTGCCTTCTACGGAGACCTCCTCTCCTAATACTGGGGAGAGAGGGAATCCCCTTCCTGCAGAGACTTTAGATGTTTTGGCATTTTTGGAGTCTTCCCTTGATGTAATTTTGCAGCGAGCTACCTTAATAGCCTCCTTTTTGTCTCTTGCTGATAAAAATTTGGTAATGCGATTATATTTTTTAAAGAAGGATCAGGTTTTTTGTGGTAACTCAATTCAGATTTTTCCTGATGTATGTAGACTTACTCAAAAACGTAGGAAAGCTTTTCTTGTTTTAAAATCTCGGACTGGCGGTTGGGGCTTCCTTCTTCCTAAAATACCCTTGTAAGTGTATTGTGATATATGAGTGTGTTAAGTATGTTTTTCTTGAAGCTGGGCAGTTAGAGGCTTTTCTGTTAAGTAAGGAAAATGGTTGAGTTTGTCTTCTTCCTTTCCAAGTATAACAGGGTTAAAATAAGATAATATATTCATGGAGATCCATTTATTCTTCTATGGGATTTATTCTGTTTATAGGATTTAGTTTATAACATATATTTTTTTGTATTTTCTTATTATTATTACTTGTGAATTGAATTCCTTATGATGTACCTTCAGCTTCCCTGTTGATGTGGACTTGAATGTAATGCCTATTTAGTTTTCAAATAAAGAATTTTGAAATGGAAAAAGAAAAGAAAGAAAGAGTATTCACCTTCAAACTGCAAATCTAGAACTGGGAAGTTGCCAGGGTGAATGGGCAGTGAATGAAATGCTGATTCAATATATCAGTCTTAGCCATCAACACCCTGAAACCACAGCTCCTGAGGCAGTCTCTTACATTATGAAAGGAAATATACTGCATGGTGCACAGTGCATGAGATATGAAGTCATTGATGGAAGACCTGAATGGGTATGAAAGGTTGCAGATAATATCAATTTCCTAGATTTTTCTTTTGGGCATCTGAACCAGAGGAGAGATGATCATTGAAATGAAAGATTTTGATGGAAAGAGCCTGGCAATGCAATCTAGTTCTAATTCTTTCCTTACTTTAGCTCAAATCTCACTGGCAAAACATGATTCAGGCCTGGCCTTAATGGAGGATGCATCATGGATGGCACCCATATACAGGATCTTAAAACCATCCCTGAACCAAAATAGTAGATCAGGATATACAGAAGCTGTCTGCCATCTTTGACCAGTGAGTAGCGAAGGAGCCCTAACGCAAAGTTTATCATTATTTATCCTCAGTATCTGTGCTGTATGCATTAGGCTTCTTTGAAAACTTATCAGTGTGGTGGTCAATGGAGCAGATGGTGCATATGTGCTTTTATTTGTAGTCAAATGTGGAGCATCCACCTCAACTGAATCGCTAGCATACCCCTGATACAGCAGTATTAAATTTGCCTGCTTCAACGCGCTGGTACCTGACCAAAAGGGGTGGCCGAAGACCTGAGTACCTTGAGACCTGGAAGAAGCCCTGAGTATAAGCCATATGTTAACATAATGGGATCCCTAGAACATCTCAGGTGTATCCACCATTTGCTCCCAGAACACCTCATCATAATTTAGCCAAGCAAATCCCTTATATGCACCATGTATGCTATTATATCTAAGTATGACCACAAGGCAGGAGCTTGGATCAAGCCTGTAAACAATAGACACCAACCTGGCAAAAGATTAGACACAATTAAATATAATGCAGGTTACTTTTTAATTCTTGTTAGGTAGGGCATGTTTTTTATTATCTTTCTTGCTTCCACTGGTAATGGGCTGTGGGCTGATGGGGGGGGGGGTTAGGGCTGGCAATGGGTTATGGGGGGCTGACTGGAAATGGGCTGGTGGGGTTGTACCTTGAGTAAAACACATATATCAATGTACTGTCTATGCCTAACTCACCTACACAATGATCTTGGCATATCTTTCTACAGTGAATGCCAGTGAATGAAGACTACATGGCAGCTTGAGCGCTTGGGCCCATCTCAACATATGAAACTGTAAAAGAAACATAGAAACATAGAAATATGACGACAGAAAAAGACCACATGGCCTATCTAGTCTGTCCTTCCATAACAACTACAACAGTCCCCTTTTTACCTTTAGAGATCCTCTGTGTTTGTCCCATGATTTTTTGAATTCAGTTACTGTCCTCATCTCTACCACCTCCACTGGGAGATTATTCCACGGATCCACTACTCTTTCCGTAAAGAAATATTTCCGCATATCACTCCTGAATCTATCTCCCTTCACCCTCATCCCATGTCCCCTCATAGCAGAATTTGCTTTCAATTGAAAGAGGCTCTCTCCCTGAACATTTATGCCATGGAGGTATTTAAACATCTCAATCATATCACTCTATCCTGCCTTTCCTCTTAGGTGTACATATTAAGATCAGTCTGTCCTCATATGCTTTATAATGAAAACTACTAATCATTTTAGTAGCCACCCTCTGCACTGACTCCATCCTGTTCACATCCTTTTGAAGGTGCGGTCTCCAGAATTGCACACTAAACTCCAAATGAGGTCGCACCAAAGACCTATACAGAGGCATTATCACCTCCTTTTTTCTGCTAGCCATTCCTCTCCGTATGCACCCAAGCATCCTTCTAGCTTTTGCCGTCGCCTTTTCTACCTGTTTAGCTACTTTAAGGTCATCAGACACAACCACGCCTAGGTCCCGCTCTTCTTTAGTGGACAAAAGTACTTCACCCCCTATACTATATTGCTCCCTTGGATTGCTGCAGCCCAAATGCATGACCTTACATTTTTTAACATTAAATCCCAGCTGCCAAATTCTAGACCATTCTTCAAGCTTAGCTAGATCCCTCCTCATGTTATCTACCCCTTCCTGGGTGTCTACTCTATTGCAGATTTTGGTATCATCCGCAAAGAGGCAAACCTTACCTGAAAGCCCTTCCGCTATATCACTAACAAAGATGTTAAAAAGAATTGGACCAAGGACAGATCCCTGGGGCACACCACTGGTAACATCCTTCTCCTCAGAGTGAGCTCCATTTACTTGTACTCTTTGTCGCCTCCCACCCAACCAATTTCTAACCCAAGCAGTAACTTTAGGGTAAAAAGAGGAGATAATGGACCCACCACTGGAACATGAGGAGTTAGAAGTGGAGGATCTCTGCCTCCTCTTATACTTATGTTTTCCTTTGGCCCTGGCAAACTGTGAATCTTCGTACACATCACTTTGTGTTGGCTCTGTTAGCTCCGTATTGTGTGACTTGCTATTGGCTGCACTTGTTGACTGTTGTTCTGGAGACTGCACCTGAGAGTTTGCGATATTTGGAAGTGGAGAAGCCCTGGAAGCAAGCTTCACCAACTACACCTAAAATTGTGTTATTCATCTAAGACTGTGGATACAGGTTACTGACCTCTGTCCACGGCCATGAAACCACAGGAGACCAGTATGGATGCAGAGGCAGAGATGGCAAATCATTAGGAGCATCCAATCCACTTCCTGCACATTACTTCTCTGAGAGAGCTGAAAGCTGGTTCAGACCTGGAACCTTTGCATTTCATGGCTCAGTACGCCCTCTACCTCCATACCCCATGCAGCATGATTGGTGGGCTCAGTTCCAGCCTCTAAGGCATCTAGGAAAAGACCTAAACCACTTTGCTCTCTTATCTGCATGCTTTCACTTGCTGGATCTTCCCTGCTGCCCTGCACAAGAGATGAAGTTCTATCTCCTTGAAACCACAGCTCACCCTGACCCAGGCTCCCCTATGACTGTGTACCCTGTTAGAACAGGCATTTGCTTACGGTGCTACCACCACATATGATGGGTGCAGCCCCTGCTTGGTGGTAATATGAGCTGGAGTGGTATTAGGAGGCCACTTCCAATGGGAAGGATCTCACCACAGAGCACAGATTAGTATGGAACTGGAAAATAATTGTTAATAGACTACTCCAGATTGATTGACCCTAATGGCAGATCCTGAGTGTGAAGGAGAATATTTTTGTTCAATTAACCAAACTGACCTCTGTAGATACATTTCCTTCAGAGATATAAATAGGAAAAATGTGGGCTTGTTGTCTGTCTTAGAAGTGGTATCCCATCCAAGGGCCAACCCAAACAAGCTCTGCTTCATCTCCTGAGAAAAAAAAAAGAGAAGGTACTTCGTTGAATCAATCTTACACCAGCAACCAATGGAGACTCAGAGAAAGAAGTACTCTTTAGCCATGCAGTCAACTACAAAATAAAATCAGCCATTCAGGAGCTACCCCAGTCCGAACCTGCCAAAGAGGCCTGGATCGCTGCCCATGGCCCCCGCTTCCTTCTCTCCCCTTTCCTCCACCAGTGGCAAGCTGACACAGACCTGGCGCATGCTTCCTCTTCCTCCTCCATTCCCTTCCCCAAGCATGCCAGCACTGCCGACACATTCACCTGGGTCTGGAAGTGAGGGGAGGGTCATAAAAATGTGACCAGAGGGGTGAGTCAGCGAGCACTGGCACTCCTTAATATGCATGAAAGGGCAAAATCATATGATATTTTACCTTGACATATGTAATTTTACCCAAATGCATGTTGCATAATAATGAGATGAAAAGCATGTGAATACATGCTTGCAAACACCTCATTATTCAGATCGAATAATGCAGTCTGTGCTAAACCACGCAAGCCATGTTATTCTCACAAAAATAACAGCAGCTCAAAGTTGCATTATAGTTTTGCCTAAGAGAATTGGGCTGTGGTCCGATGCTCCCGGGCACATTCTCAGAAGCTGGCACCAAAGGAAAAGTGGTATGATCCAGGAGCCCCCTCCCCTTGTCCACAGCAAACATTCTGCACCCCCGCCTCTGAAGAGATCTTCCACCTGTGCAACTACAGCTCCACCATTAATCCCACATTGCAAGGGTTAACAGCAGGGGTGGCCCAAGGGGAGTGCGGGGCCATGTGCAGAGACTCGGTGCGGGGCCTCATTTGCATAAGTGGCCTTATTTGCATAAATATTTGCATAATGTTACCATACACTAACTTTTAGTAAACATGTCTCTTAATGAGTGTATGGATAAAGAAAGACTAAAAGATTTCTACATTACTATAACCCAGTGCCAACCGCCAGGCACATTAGGAACTACTACAAACGCTGCCCATTTAGAACCCATAGCAAACCCGCCGTATCCTGACAGCATTACCAGGACTCACAAAGCACCATACCCTACCTATCAAAAGACAACACTGCAAATATTAAACCAATACATTTCAGAGAATACTGGGGAAAGAGAACAAGTGGCAATGTCAAGTAGGAATTACATAAACAGACTACCTCAGCTCAGTTACACATGCAGAACATAGACCATCACCAAACAAGGAATCACAATTTAGAAACAGGAAGGCAATAATTAAACTGGGAACCCCAAAAGCCAAACTTGGAATGTACAACAACACTGTAGAAATAAAACTATAAATTAATTTCCTCTTGTACCAAACAAAGCGCAGACGTTAATGATGCACATTTCCCAGAGCTGACATATTCCAGTTAATAAATTCAAAATAAAGAGATATCTTTCTACATTTTGTGCATTTTTTTTTCAGTTGCAATTGCTTCAGCCACTTTCTTCTGGTTTCTTCATGTTTTCTGCTAACTCTCCATTGTCTGCTGTCCATTTGTCCTTTCTTCTCTCTTCTAGTTTTGTTTCCATTCTCTCTCTCTACATCTGCTTTAACATACTAATCTTTCTCCTTTTGCTCTTTCCTCATTCCTGTTTCATCCACACAAATTTTACCCCTCCATCCTCAATCCCCACTTACTCTCCCAATACTCGGCCAATTGTAGATTTTTCATCCCTCCCACACAAAATATTTTTCCCCTCTCCATTTTACTCTCCCAGCCCCATCCCATTCTAATCCTCCCCCAACATTAGCTCCCTTCTAGTTCCAGTCTCACCCAGCATCCATTCCCTTCTAGTCCCTGCATCAGCCCATTTCCAGTCCTAGCCCCCCATCAGCCCATTTCCAGTCCTAGCTCCCCCATCCATTTCCAGTCCGAGTCCCTTCATCAGCTCATTTCCAATCCTAGCCCCCCCCCCCATCAGCCCATTTCTAGTCATTTCCTAGCCCCACCATCAGCCCATGTCAAATCCTAGCTCCCCTCCACTCAGCCCAATTCCAGTCCAAGCCCCCCCATGAGCCTACTTCCAGTTCTAGTCCCTCCATGAGTCAATTTCAATTCAAGCCCCCACCACAGCCCATTTCCAATCTTAGCTCCCCCCCAACAGCCCATTTCCAGTCCTATCCTAGCTGCTGCATCAGCCCATTTTCAGTCCTAGCTCCCTTCCCTCACAGCCCATTTCCATTCCAAGCCCCCTCCCCATCAGCTATTTGCAGTTCAAGCCTCCCCTTCCACTCAGCCCTAGCAACCCCCCAACCCATTACCAGTCCTAGCCCCCCATCAACCCACTTCCAGTCCTAATCCCCCATCACCCCATTTTCAGTTTAAGCCCCCCTATAACCCATTACCAGTCCTATCCCCCCATCAGCCCACTTCCAGTCCTAACCCCACCAGCCCATTTCCAGTCAGCCCCCCATAACCCATTGCCAGCCCTAACCCCCCCCCCCCCATCAGCCCACAGCCCATTACCAGTCCTAACCACATCAGCCAACCTCAAGTCCTAACCCCTCCCCATCAGCCCATTTCCTGTCCTAGCTCCCCCATAGCCCATTATCAGTCCTAACCCCCCCATAGCCCATTACCAGTCCTAACCCCCCATCACCCCATTTCCAGACAGCCCCCATCAGCCCACAGCCCATTACCAATCTTAACCCCCCCATAGCCCATTACCAGTCCTAACCCCCACCAACAGTCCACAGCCCACCTCAAGTCAAGTCCTAACCCCCTCCATAGCCCATTACCAGTCCTAACCCTCCCCCCCCCATCGGCTCATGGAAAATTTTTAAAAAAAAAAAAGCTGGCTGCTGCCGCTGCCGCCGCGGCAGCAGCAGAATGGAGTGTCCTGCGGGGCCCCCTCTGCCCGGCTGAGCCCCTGTGCGCCGGCTTTCAGATATGCAAAGGGAGAGTGTCTCCCTCGCGTCTCTGTGAAGCCCGCAAGGGCAGATGGGAAATTTTCCATCAGCCCCTGCTTCCCTTCAGCCCCTGCGGGCTTAACAGAG
Source organism: Ichthyophis bannanicus (assembly GCA_033557465.1). NCBI lineage: Eukaryota > Metazoa > Chordata > Amphibia > Gymnophiona > Ichthyophiidae > Ichthyophis > Ichthyophis bannanicus. The sequence goes on from CM066035.1 coordinate 27,665,402, forward strand.
ACGCGAGGGAGACACTCTCCCTTCGCGTATCTGAAAGCCGGCGCACAGGGGCTCAGCCGGGCAGAGGGGGCCACGTGGGACACTCCATTCTGCCGCTGCTGCGGCAGCAGTCAGCTTTTATTTTTTTTATTTAATTTTTAAAAAAGCAGAATGTTCTTTGCCCGGGGCCCCCTGAAACGCGGGGCCCTGTGCAAAAAACATTCTTGCTCAATGGACGGGCCTGCCCTGGATAACAGAGGAGGTTGTGAAGACTGAAGAGTACGCGTGTATGCATGTGCACTCAGGTTGGCTGTAATTTGCCGTCTAGTTGCTTCCTGTATAAAAGCACCTATGTGCCTGTGTTACCTTTATGCAACAGAGTTGAGGAGTAGCCTAGTGGTTAGAGCTGTGGCCTGGTGACTAAGCAATCAGCATTCGATTCCCACTGGCTGGCCTTGAGCAGGTTAGTTTACCCTCCATTGACTTGGAAGAAAAGCCCTGGCAATCTTCTTCCAGTCATACCTTGCCAAGAAAACCCAGGAACTGCTGAGTCAGTCAGGTGGGTGCACTTAGTACCACTTCTTGAATACAGCCATTCAATCAGCAGTTGTGACAGGAACATCTTGTGCATTGGCTCTCCTGATCCCATCTCATCATGCTGAAAGCAGTTGCCACGTTGCCTGTTTTTAGCACATAACAGCAGTTACCAGAGGCTGCACTGACAGTCAGCACTTGCTAAAACGCACGCTAGCTGTTAGCACACTTTAGTAAACATACCCCATAAGAATATTGTGAATTCTTTTTGGAAAATATGGTTCAATATATTTTGCAATCTGTAATTTTTTTTGTGTATCATTTTGTGTCGTGGTCTTAAGCATTGAGTTTCTTCAAAAACATTATGGTGTATTGTCAATTTGCAATAAATATTCTATCAATGTGCGAGGATTTAAAAAAAATCTAATTAATGATTTATGGTTTTGAAGTTCCCTGAAAAAATAAGTTTCATTTTAATAATACTTTATAGCGAGGATTTTCTTTTAGGTTTGCTGCTAGCCCATTTTAGAAAGAAAACTATGTGTTTTCATGGCCAGGGGGTTAGGGGAAGAGCAAGCTGCATGCTATGTGATTAACCTAAGTGCTTCCAGCTGTGTTGGTTAAACCCTTGAAACCACAAAACATACCTACAGGAATTTCTTTGAGCTAGATTTAAAGAATAGCTATTAAGACAATAGAATTGTGGGCCAGTACGGCAGAAATCATTAAATTCTAGTTGTTGTTGTTTTTAAAGTTTTACATCCATATCCATTCAGAAGAAGACTACGATGAATTAATTTGTTGGTTTCTCTATTTAATCAGATAGGTTGAAATGCACATAGAGGCAAAATGGGAAAAATGTTTTTAAACAAATGATGTTCCACTCTTTATTTATTGAATTATTTATTTGCATTCTACCTAATCGCCAATGGTGAAACATAAACCTTTGATAGAGTATCAACAGAGTAAGGTATAATCACTGAGATGCCATTTTTGTTTGTTTAGAGCAAACATGAACAACTGATTGAGGATCAGACAGAGTAAGATAGTGATCTAGGGCTCAAATATTCAAAAGCTTTATGTGGTTAGCAGGACCTGCTAACTGCATAAACCCCATTGAGTCCGATGTTCAGTGGCATTGGCCAGCCAGAGTTGCTGAATTTGCCCACAGACTGCCTTGGCACAGTTCTGGGATGGACTAGGGCAGGTGAATATTCTCATTAACTGGATAGCAATTGAGGTCAGTGCTGAAACCAGATATCCGGCACTGGCTATTCAATTTCAGTTCTGCTCATGGCGGCCAGGTGCTTTACAAGGTGCTCATGGCGGCCAGGTGCTTTCATTAAAATCATCTGTAATACCTGAAGATTGGAGGATCGCCAATGTAACGCCAATTTTTAAAAAGGGTTCCAGGGGTGATCCGGGAAACTACAGACTGGTGAGCCTCACGTCAGTACCGGGAAAAATGGTAGATACCATCATAAAGAATAAAATTACTCAGCATGTAGATAGTCATGGCCTAATGGAAGACAGCCAACATAGTTTTAGACAAGGAAGATCTTGTCTTACTAATCTATTATGTTTTTTTGAAAGTGTGAATAAACAGGTGGAAAAAGGTGATTCTGTTGGTATAGTGTATCTGGACTTTCAGAAAGCCTTTGACAAGGTTCCTCATCAGAGACTTTTGGCAAAACTAAAGAGTCATGGGATAGGAGGCAGTGTACTACTGTGGATCAAGAACTGGTTAAAAGATAGAAAGCAGAGGGTTGGGCTAAATGGCCAATTTTCCCAATGGAGAAAAGTGAATAGTGCTGTACCCCAGAGATCTGTGCTGGGTCCGCTGCTTTTTGACATATTCATAAATGACCTGGAAAGTGAAATAACGAGTGAGGTTATCAAATTTGCAGATGACACAAAACTATTTAAAGTTGTTAAAACCCAAGAGGATTGTGGAAAATTGCAAGAGGATCTTGATAAATTGGAAGACTGGGCATCAAAATGGCAGATGAAATTTAATGTGGACAAGTGCAAAGTTATGCACCTAGGGAAGAACAACCCAAACTATGGTTACACGATGCAAGGTTCCACATTAGGAACCACCACCCAGGAAAAAGATTTAGGCGTCATTGTGGATAGCATGTTAAAACCCTCGGCCCAGTGTGCAGCGGCAGCCAAGAGAGCAAATAGAATGCTAGGTATCATAAGGAAAGGAATGGAAAATAAAACAAAAGATATTATAATGCCTCTATATCGTTCCATGGTAAGACTGCACCTTGAATATTGTGTGCAATTCTGGTCACCGTATCTTAAAAAGGATATAGCGTTATTAGAAAAGGTTCAGAGAAGAGCCACCAAAATGGTAAAGGGGATGGAAGGATACTCCTATGAAGAAAGGCTGGAAAAGAGACGGCTGAGGGGAGATATGATAGAAGCCTATAAATTAATGAACGGAGTGGAACGGGTAAACGTAGATCGATTGTTTACGTTATCAGAATATAGAAAGACTAGGGGACATGCAATGAAGCTACAGGGTAAACTATTTAAAACTAATAAAATAAAATATTTCTTCACTCAACGTGTAATCAAACTCTGGAATTTGTTACCTGAGGATGTAGTAAAGGATGTTAGTGTAGCTGGGATTAAAAAAGGTTTGGACAAGTTCCTGGAGGAAAAGTCCATAAACCATTATTAAGAAGGGACCCAGGATATCAATGCTTGACCCAGTACAAGCATTGCAGAACCTGTGTCTTTTGGGGAAACTGCTAGGTACGTATGACCTAGATTGGCCACTGTTGGAAACAGGATACTGGGCTTGATGGACCTTGGTCTGACCCAGTATGGCATATCTTATGTTCTTATGTTCTTATGACCACCACAGGCTGAATATCAAGCCCCTAGTGATTGCATGTATCCTTGGTTACTCTCTATGCATCTTTGAGTAAAAGCAATTTATTGCTTTTCAAAAGTCTTTTAAGTCTGTAGTTTCTCTTAGGCTGTTCTAGAGTTGAGCATAGAATGTAAAGGCTCTGAGGTTGGTGATATTGAGGTTGTAGCTCATTCTCAATGGCTGAACATGACTTCTAAGAAGGCATTTGGGACATGTGGTAGAATACCATGTTATCTTTTACTCTCAGTTATCTTGTAACACTACCTTATTTACAGAGATCAGTCATAAAGTCAAATAATAATCAAATTGTCCACCCCAGAGTTAACTGTATATTTAAATATTATTATTTCTAAAGTATATTGTACAAGTGTATGGATGAAATATATTTATTTATATCTAATGATTATCCACCTTGCAATCATACCCACACAAAGCAGATTACATGTACAATCCAAATAGATATAAAATCCACCACATAGCCCACCCACCTCCCTAATAAAACATGTATCCACCCTATCGCTTGCTCTTCAAACCTCAGTCTCCTTTCCTATCTGCTAACAATAATGCTTCTGCTACCATTTGAACCTCACAAATCAAGCTCTAGAGCAAGGGCTCTGAACCCAGTCTTTGGGACACACTTGCCAGTCAAATTTTTAGGATAGCCACAATGAATATGCATCAAAGAGATTTGCATACAATGGAGGCAGTGCATGCAAATCTCTCATGCATATTACTACTATTACTACTGATCATTCGTATAGCACTACAAATCGTATGCAACACTGTACAGAGAAATGTAAGAGATGGCCCTGCTCATCAGAGTTTACAGTCTAGTCAAGAGAGACAACACAAAGGCTAGGGACTAGGACAGTGATGGCTAACCTTTTTGAGCCCGAGTGCCCAAACTGCCGCACAAAACCAAAGCATTTCCTCAAAGTGCCAGCACGTCAATTTGCATAAATATTTGCATAATGCTAACATACACTAACTTTTAGTAAACATGTCTCTTAATGAGTGTATGGATAAAGACAGACTAAAAGATTTCTACATTACTATAATCCAGTGCCAACCGCCAGGCACATTAGGAACTACTACAAACACTGCCCATTTAGAACCAATAGCAAACCCGCCGTATCCTAACAGCACTACCAGGACTCACAAAGCACCACACCATACCTATCAAAAGGCAACACTGCAAATATTAAACCAATACATTTCAGACAATAACAATACATGACCTACTGGGGAAAGAGAACAAGTGGCAATGTCAAAAAGGAATTACATAAACAGAATACCTCAGCTCAGTTACACAGTTGCAATTGCTCCAGCCACTTTCTTCTGGTTTCTTCATGTTTTCTGCTAACTCTCCATCATCTGCTGTCCATTTGTCCTTTCTTCTCTCTTCTAGTTTTTTTTTCCATTCTCTCTCTCTACATCCGCTTTAACATACTAATCTTTCTCCTTTTGCTCTTTCCTCATTCCTATTTCATCCACTCAAATTTTACCCCTCCATCCTCAATCCCCACTTACTCTCCCAATACCCGGCCAATTGTAGATTTTTTATCCCTCCTACACAAAATATTTTTCCCCTCTCCATTTTACTCTCCCAGCCCCATCCCATTCTAATCCTCCCCCAACATCAGCTCCCTTCTAGTTCCAGCCTCACCCAGCATCCATTCCCTTCTAGTCCCTGCATCAGCCCATGTCCAGTCCTAGCCCCCCATCAGCCCATTTCCAGTCCTAGCAACCCCCCAACCCAATACCAGTCCTAGCCCCCCCCCATCAACCCACTTCCAGTCCTAAACCCCCATCACCCCATTTTCAGTTTAAGCCCCCCCTATAACCCATTACCAGTCCTAACCCCCATCACCCCATTTCCAGACAGCCCCCATCAGCCCACAGCCCATTAGCAGTCCTACCCCCCACCCGCCCGCCCGCCCGCCCATTAGCAGTCCTAACCCCCCCGCCCGCCCGCCCACCCACCCACCCATTAGCAGTCCTAACCCCCCCCAGCCCATGAGCAGTCCTACCCCCCTGCCCGCCCGCCCATTAGCAGTCCTACCCCCCCGCCCGCCCACCCACCCACCCATTAGCAGTCCTAACCCCCCCCAGCCCATTAGCAGTCCTACCCCCCCGCCCGCCCATTAGCAGTCCTAACCCCCCCAGCCCATTAGCAGTCCTACCCCCCGCCCCTAGCCCATTAGCAGTCCTAACACCCCCCCTAGCCCATTAGAAGTCCTAACCCCCCCCTACCCCATTAGAAGTCCTAACCCCCCCCCCCCCCCTGGCAAATTTTTTAAAAAAAAAGCAGGCTCTGGCTGCTGCCGCGGCAGATTGCAATGTCCCGCGGGGCCCCCTCCGCCCGCTAAGCCCCTCTGCAAGGGCTTTCAGATTCGCGAGGGAGAGCAACTCCCTCGCGTCTCTGTTAAGCCCGCAGGGGCTAATGGGAAATTTCCCATCAGTCCCTCGCGTCTAAAGGGGCTGATGGGAAATTTCCCATTAGCCCCTGCGGGCTTAACAGAGACGCGAGGGAGACGCTCTCCCTCGCGAATCTGAAAGCTCTTACAGAGGGGCTTAGCGGGCGGAGGGGGCCCCGCGGGACGCTGCATTCTGCCCTTGCTGCGTCCGCGGCAGCAGTCAGAGCCAGCTTTTTCTTTTTTTGCGGACCTTCCCGCGTGCCAGCTGCAAGGCCTTCGCGTGCCACAGCTGGCACGCGTGCCATAGGTTCGCCATCGCTGGACTAGGATATGTCTAGGGGAATAGTTGCACGTGGATTCGTGCCTGGTTTGTTGGACTACTAGGGGAATAGTAAGGAAACACATAGTTGGAGTGCAGGAGACGCGGATCAAGATCCAAAGGCAGCCTCCCAGAGATGAGTTTTTAGCCTGGATTTGAAAAGGGGCAGAGATGAAGCCTGACGTACCGAGTCAGGTAGTTTGTTGTATGCATAAGGAGCAGCATGGTAGAAAGATCATATTCATTGTGGTTATCCTGAAAACCTGATTGGCTAGATGTGTCTTGAGGACTGGGTTGAGAACCACTGCTCTAGAGCTTAAAAATGTCTGTTAAAGGACCCACATCGTTACTCTTCTCCTAAACCCCAAAAGAGGAGGTTTCATGAGTGCAAATCATTACTTTTATTTACGAAAGCTATGAAGCTCAAAAACCTTCACTTTTTCCTTAATTGAGTGGCACGAGAAACCTCAAAACAAGGGTTTATGCAATGAAACTTGTACCTTGTGGTCAGAGCTGGCACTACCATCAGGAAAACTAGGTGTCGCTTCAAGTGTCAGCCTTCCAGGGGTATCCATTGGGGGCACTGACGCCCCTCTCCAGGGCCTGCAGCACCAACAATGGCATGGAAACCATGATGCAGTGCATTACTAAGCTCTCCTGCCTTTTATTATCTATCACTTCTGCCCCCCACAGACACATACTTCTGGTTTAGGTGTTGTGGTTTCCGTGCCATTGCCGCAACTGCAGATCCTGGAGAGGAGCAGCATTCGTGGAAATGAGGGCTGGCAGGGCAGAAGAATGGAGAACCTGCGTAGGGTGCCTCTGATCCTTGCACCAGTTACATTTTTACATGCACTTTAAAATGGGCCTCATGGTGGTATGCAAAATCTAAATGAGATGTCGCAAAGGAATGAATCAATATTCAAATGTCTGTGGATGTGATAGAATAAACAAGTCATAGTGCATAAAAACAGGTCTTTAACATATTTGAAATATGCTGTTGGAAAGCCAATTTATTTTATTGACTTATTTTATTTAATAGGTTTTCAATACCGCCTTCTCCTACAATCAAAGCAGTTTACATAGCAAAACAACATATTACATGGCAATTCAAACTCATTACATAGTAAGACAGTAGGGAGAGACATACGGGAGGTGCTTATTAGTATCTTATTTACAAGGAGGAGTACATACAGTATGCACAAGAGAGTGTTATGAGATAGGGGGCATGAGCATTGTAGGGGAGGAGATTCATTGTGCAGTCAGCGGGAGGGGAGGGCGGGATGCTATGCATTAGGTGATGGCCCCAAAGTGATCTCTGAAAAGGAAGGTTTTCAGCTTCTTCCTGAAATCTTTGGCATCAGTGGTAGCTCTCAAGTCATCCGGGAGGGAGCTCCAGAGGGCCGGTGCTGCAAAGGACAGGACCATCACAAATGTGGATTGGATGGATTTGGTGTAGGTGCTAGGAGTTAGGATAGTGTCCATTCTGTTTTGTCTTCTGGGTCTAGAGCTTATGTTTGTGTGGATTAGGCTCGAGCATGTCCGGGGATAAGTTGTGCTGGATCTTGAAAATGTTAAGAGTCGTTTTGAATCTAATATGGGAAGGCAATCGTGAGCCAGTGCAGTTGACTCAGAAATGGAGTGACATGTTCGTGTTTTGCTGAACTGGCGATGATGCAAGCAGCAGTGTTTTGTGCCATTTGTAGGGGTCAAATTGTTTGTTTGAGTAGGTCATGGTATGGCGTGTCTCAGTAGTCCAATATGGGTGTGATGATGGCTTGGCAGGCTGTCTGGAAGTGGTCTTGGTTAAGAAGAGTCTTCTTATGATGTCCATCTTGTGGTATGCACTCCTTTTGATGTGAGATTGGAAGTTCAAGTTACGGTCCAAGGTGACACCCAGATATTTCACTTCATTCTTAATAGGCATGATCATGTTGAGTAGGGAGATGAATTGGGGGGGGGGGGGGGATAAAAGAGATGTGTGTGATGAAGAGTGTTTTGGTCTTGTTGTAGTTGATGTTTAGGTTGTTGTGAGAGAGCCATTTAGTCATGTCTTGTAAACAGGTAGTTATTGTTATGCAGTCTGGGCTTTCAAGATTGATCGGGGTGTAAATCATCATGTCGTCAGCATACAATGCATATTGGATGTTGCATTTCTTGATGATATCACAGATAGGCTGTATGTAGAGGTTGAAAAGTGGAACAGATAATGATGAACCTTGTGGTACCCCTTGAAGGGAGAGGAAAGGGGAGGATATGGCTGCGCCAACCCTGACCTTTTATTGCCTGTTGCTGAGGTAGGAGTTAGACCACTTGAGTGTGGTGTTGCACAGGCCAATGTCACTGAGTCTTTGCAGGAGGATGTGGTGGAATACTGCCGAATGCTGCCAATATGTCAACAAAAATGAGTAGGAAGCCCATTTTGAGGTTGTCAATTCCTCTGATGAAGTTGTCAAGGAGCATTATAAGTAAGGTTATGACGCTGTGGCTATCTCGGAACCCATGTTGGTGGGGGTCTAGAGGGGCTTGTGAGTCCATGTGGTTCTGTAACTGCTGGTATACAGTCTTCTCAAGTATCTTGGTGAGGAATAGTAGGCTGGAGATTGGACGGTATGTTGCTGGGTTGTCCCTGAGTGGCAAGGAAAGTTTGTGGACCAGGTCATCAATGGGGATTTCTAGAATACTAAGTAAGGAAAGAAAGGAGATTTGTTGGTCTACAAGAGTAATTGTTGTGGGTTGTGTGATTTTATCATGCATTGAGAACAATGGTGCCTTAGGGTTTTTTTTCAATATGAAGCAGAATTCTTGTCTTTTAGCCATTTGGCAAACAAGTTGAGCTTAGTGGATATATTGTGCAAGAGATTTGCATAACATCTATTGACTGTAGTCAGAAGTTGAATATCAATGGCATAAAGATATGGTACAATCTTGAGGTCTTGAATGAGGGTGGCAAGAGGTGCCAAAGTAGACTCCTTGGGGAACACCTGAATTCAGCCGCTATGAAGCTGAGATATAATTGTTCCAAAATACTTTAAATGATGAGAATCGATCCAAGGCCTTCCCAAGTATGCCACAAACTTGCTGGAGGAGTGGCCTAGTGGTTGGGGCAAGGTACTTCAGGCCGGAAGGTCAGGGGTTCAAATCCCACTAGAGGACAACAACCTTGGGCCGGAAGGACTGGGGTTTCTAGTCCCACAGGTGCTCCTTGTGGTCTTGGGCAAGCCACTTAACCCTCCATAGCCCATGTTCCCTGTAAAATAGTTATCTCCAAGTTCAATGCCCTGTTCAATGTAATTTCAGTTTGTTCAATGTAAACTGCACTGATGCAGAATAGCATGGTATATAAGAGAATGTAAATAAATAAATAAAATAAAATAGGAGTGTATGACAATTACATCAAAGGAAGAAGTCAAATCCAACAATACCAGAATAACTTTCTTCTCTTCATCTAAATGGGTTTTAAGTAGGTGAGATAGGCTGTTCAATATGGTTTCAATACTGCGATGGGGTCAAAATCCATTTTGATATGGGCGAAGGGCATTCGATTTTTCAAAGAAGGAGGATAGCTGCAGAAATAAAAAAATTTTCAGGAGCTTTGAGATAAAAGAGAGATTTGATACAGGACTCCTCTTGAGTGTAGACCGTGGTTCTTCAATTGATGACTGATACAAGCATGTTGCACACATCCCCTAACCATCCATTGCCTCTGACAATTCCATGTTTTCAATGTCCCAGTTTAGTGTACATTGCCAAGTGTACATTGCAATGTTAACTACTTTGACTGAACTGATAGCTGTATAAAAGACCTGTTACAGAAATATTGGCCAGTCAATGCCAGGCATTTGCAACAACTGTCCTAAATAGTGATGAAGCACAGTGACATGTGCACCCATGTCTGCTTTCACCAGGGCTACACACCTCTGCATTCAGGGGCTCATGAGAGTTTGGTGATGGCAGGCAGAATTGTGCCAATGGCACTGCCCAATGATGCATGCATGCATATCAATGACATACATGGATCTCTCCCTGAGTATCCACTGCACTGTGGGCACATCTCAGGCATCCCACACCTTTTCTATCTGGGATCTGTTTTTGATTCAGGAGCATTATCAGACCCAAGAGCCCCTCCTCATGTGTGACATGTCATCTACTCTCAGCCATCCTGGGAGGTGCCTCATAGCCTAATGCACATGTACCTCCCTCTCAGCTTTTCCACTTATCTCCCCCCTTACTCACACACTACAGGCTGATGTCTATAGCTGGCCCTTGGTAGGTCCCATTTAGCAACCACACACCATACACCAGGATGCTGTACCCAAGTTTCCATGTGCACTCATCTCACACATATCCACACACCCAATTCCTAGCTCTGTGTCCTCACATTTGTGCACCTCTGTGGCCCTTTGGATGCCTGCAAACAATATCTGCCCCCTGTCCTTCCAGGGGGTGTCTGCTGTCCACACAGTGCTCCACATCCCCCACAGAGTCTGGGTGCGCACCCTATCACAATAATGTGTGCCGGCCTCTTGGAGCCATTCCTGATTGAGACAGACTATGAGGAACGCGCATGTGATCAGTAAGCCACATGGACAGTGGTGACATGCCCATTGTTCAGCGACTGTGCATGCCATTGTTGATGTTCTGCCACAGATGCACTCCCTAGCACTGTGTCAGCATAACATACCTCTGATGCCCAATAAATTTGTGTTCTGTATGGCAGCCTGTATTGTTTGTGGTAATGTGTTGCTGGATATGTATGTGGACTGTTAGCTAATGAGGGGCGGTAGCTAGGCCACATTACAGGCTGGTTTGCACAGCAGTACATCTGCAGTGGTATGGGTATGGGGCCTGCCAACATTATGTCCTAGGGGAATAATGAGGGGCCCCCATTTGCACAGCTGCCATAAGGTTGCGAGACACAGTACTGATGATCAGAGGACTATCTGTCATCTCAGACCCTACACAACATATTATGGGAGCTGATGAGGGATATTAGCAAGCATGATGCCTACACAGTGATTGTGCCATGCCAATAGGTGGTCCCACAGATGGAGCTCCAGCCTGTAGGGCATGCTGTGGGAGATGGCTAGTTTGGCGCACAGCTGAATTGTGGGGTGATATGTTCTGTCAAGGCATTGCCAGACCTCTCCCAGTCCCTTCCACAGCTTGTCATGTTTTCAGGTGATCTATCATCACAATGCATTGCCATGATAGTCATTTAATGGACATGATGTGTGCTAGTGCTTTGATGACCCCAGATGTGTGTACATGCCTGTTCCCTGATTTTGAGGCACATCTGTGAACCCCTTCTATTGACAGTATAGGTATGAGGTGACTGTTGGTCCATGAGTGTGATCAAGTTGTCTGTCTCTGGCATTTTCCAGGATGCCTAGATGATGCATATGACCCTGCAACTGTGGCTAGTTAGGACATGGAGTCAGGGGCCAGGACACCAGTCTGTGGGGTGCCTGAGACAGGATGCTGTACAATCCTCATAGCAGGGGACAGCCAGGAGGAGATTATGGATCACCATACTAGTCTGCTGTAGAGAGCGAGCTGGAGCCAGACCTGTACCACACCCTCTCAGATGATGACGATGATGAGGTGCTGTCACCACGCTCCCCATTGGGAGAGGCCAAAGGATCAGGAGAGACAGTGCTAGCACTGTAGGAGATGTTCAGGAGGCCCACCCCGATGAGATATGAATGCTAATGAGCACCATCCTATGTCTGTTCTCAGGACTAGGATCCTCCAGGGTATCCATGAGGACCTGGTGGTACACAGCAGTGGCATCAAGGCACATCTGACAGGTACATAGTGAATGTATGGGTACACGGTATCAGTGTTGCTACTTGGTGTGGGGAAGCACATGCAGGATGGTGATGGTGATGCACCAAGATGAATATCACAAATAGGTGCTGCACTGTGATGCATGGATGGTGGGCAAATAACCATGTCTGCTACATTGGTCATTACACTAAGAGGACTCAGGGGGTGGGCAGGACCACCTGGGGATCCCTTGAGGGCCAGGACTGCCATGGGGGTGATTTGTTGCATGGCAGCTGCACACATGCCATGTGCAATGGGGGTGGGCCCCCTAGGTGTTCCACTGTGTCACAACAGGGCTCATGCTCATCCATAGTAACTGCACTCCACCTCTATACCCCATGGCCACATGGTTGTCACCAGTCATGCAATCACTGTCAGGACCTATACCTCCTCACATTGTCCACAATTGCACTGGGAACAATGGAGAACTCACATTGCTCAAGTGTACTCAGACCTTTCAATGAGCATGTGGCTCTGTGTGAGCACCAACCTATGAGGGGACTATACATATGGAACTACAGTATGACTAAGTAGTTCACCACCATGTTTACAGATCTCCACCAGTCCATGGTGCATGTGGAACAGAGGCTGGCGCAGATGAAGGAAGGCATGGAACAAGGGCTGGGAGACCTTGTGGATGCAGTGTGGCTTCACCATACTGAAATCACTGAATCAGAGTCTACAGGCCCTCATAGCAGCAGCCCCAGAGTGAGGTGCAAGCAGGCCCTAGCTGCCAGCAACCACAAGCTGTCCTACCACACCTGAGGAGGGGTCATGGAAGACCCAGGAAGAACCAGGCCAAGGATCTATGATCAGGCACTGCCCAAACATATTAACACCTTTCATGGCACACTTCTCTCACCTCTGTATGGTTGCTGTATAATGCTGATTGCAACCTGTAAAACTGACACCACATCTACAGGCCTGGCAAATCATGAGGGATTCATGCAGTCAGGAGCCAAGACATTGTTCACATTGTGCAAGCTGCTATCAGATAGCTGGGCATGCATCAGTGGTTAGGCATCCTCAAAGGTTATCCAGGCACACAACATACATCAATGAGATCATGTGTGCATGACAGCTACAGGACAATATGTACAGAAGAGAACTGCCTGTCCCTAGGAACTGTGCTGCATCCATTGATGATAGTGGTGACCGAGTAGACCACTGCATCCCTTTGGGCCAACCCAGCAAGATACCATATAACCATTGTTGTCCATTGGTGATCATCATCACACTGACATTGTGTGAGGCACATCCTGCAGACCACTGTGGGAACCATGTGTCATCACTGTTGCTACCTCATAATCTAACATACTTGGATATGCAAGGGTGCCACTTATGGTGACCACACCAGTACAGACACACATTTTATGATGTTAATTGTTGGTATATTTGGACTGCCAGGTGACTATTCCACTGCACATCCCATTTTGTGCTGCATACCCTGACATGAAACATTGTTCTCTCATGCACACAAACAATTGCTATGCTTTCATGTTCATCACTGGAGTTCATCAACACGATATTGTAAGGGTGGGGTCCTTTTTCCTTCCCAGCACTTATATCACTTTCCCTGGGACGTCCGTTAATCCTCTGGGTTGAGGAATTACCTTACCTTCTCTGTCTGGGATCCCAGGAGAACAAACACACACACACACACACACACACTCGCACATAAGTACCATGTAAGTTTATTCCGTACGTTAGCAGTGCAGTCTATCTTTTATACAGTATCAAAAACATATATACGTCATAAACCCATCCCAGCAGCATAGACCTGCTCCTGATATTGCTAATTAGCAACCGTACAAACTGGTACCTGTCTCTGTGAAGATCACTGAATCTTGTCTTAGCACAACACATTCCTTTCTATCTAGGTATTCACATATGGGCCTCATGGTCCCTCTGTACAACAAGAAACTTATTTTCCCCTTACAATTCCCCCCTTTGGGCCTGTATAGGCCCACTAGAAGAACAGCCTAACAATCTACTACAAAATAACTAAACAGGCATTATTAACTGAATATCTGTACGCAGCAGCTCAGATACATCAGCCACCGTAGAAACAGGTGTATAAGAGTACATAAAAGTGGTGGAGCTCTGTAGGGCCTTCCAACAGCAGCCAAGAACAAATGAAAATATACAATAGAAAAGGACAAGGATTACAAAACCGCTCAATAGGGCAATAATCAGCCCTTTGAGACCAGCCCAAAGGAAGATACATCAGAGAGTAAGCATGAGAAACTGCTGTAGTTGAAGAACAGTATAGAGCAGTATTAGACAGGCTAAAAGCAGAAACAATAAAACAATCTGTAGCATTAAAACTAGAGACCGTTTACAATGGGCAAGGGACCTAGTCATATCCCAAAGGGGGGCGAGTAACACCAATGTTATACAAGGAAGTAGAAAAAGAAACATGGGGCTGGGTGCAGTTTAAATTGTCAAGTACAGTAAATGTCTGCATTTCACACAGATTAGAAGGTATAGTAGTGAGACATGTTGAGAGAAAAGCTCCAGCTTGTAGCGAGCTGCGCACACAAAGATAAGGCAGTCTGGGCAAGTAGTATTGCCGTATTAACAGTTCCAGAGATGGGCTGAAGGAGGCACCACATGAGTGGTAAGAGGAGTCAACACAGTCTTGTGCATGATGGTCAGGAGGCTGGAGGGTGGTCTGGAACCGAAGATAATGTCAGTGGAGACGGTAGATCCACGAAGGGCAGGAGTCCCACAGGATGGCTGTCCATGTGATGGTGATCACAGTAGTTGGAGGTCCGTAGGGCGGGTCCAGGGTACCGTGCTTGTGAGGTACTTTGACCTGTACCTGGTCACCAACCTTGAAGGGATGTGTTGGTTCTGTACCTCTAGGCTGAAATCTGCTTTTCTTCAGGAGTCTTCTCTTCTCCTCTCCAGTTGCTAGGGCCTTGGCTGCCCCGGCGTCAGCTACTTCTCATCCTGGTCCTGAAGCCTGATCTGTAGATGGAGAATGTTTCCAGTGAGGGCAATGGCTTCAGGATCTTATAGCTACCACCTTCACTGCAATCGGTGTTATCAAAAGAACTTGGAACGGTCCCATACTGGAAAAGGTGCTTGTACTGTGTGCTGGTGGTATGTCTTTACCAAAATCCAGTCTCCGGATTGAAAGAAAAGAGTTGAGTCATCCAGCAGAAAGGACTGGACCTGCTGAGCATACCTGTGGAGGGAAGAGAGTTGCCTCTGCTGCTAGGAAATACAAGAGATCAAATGTGAATTTGTATCATATATACCACTAGTGCATTGTGTGGGACAGCCACCAATATGTTATAGACTGTGATATATGAGGCACACCCACACATGGTGTGTCATTTTGCCAATGGCCTGCTAACACAAGGCTGTGACATGGTGGCCCACAGGAAGACTGACCATGAGATGAGGGTATCCTCTACAGATGCATGATGTGCATCCCTTCCTCACCTCCATGCATTTCCCACATGGTCATTGGTATATCTGGTCTCACAAAGATGGAACCTGGTAGAGTCAGTATGCACTGTTCTGACCCCTCCCTTTTGATACCTCAGCTGAAAACATGAGTCACCACCAATGCACAGGTGTGTGCCCATCTCACACCACAACTCATCATATAACAGTTGTTGGTTCTGTCACAGGCCCTGTGGGACATGCATGCACAGTGCCTTGTAGATCCATTTCCATTGGTGGTGGTCAAATCAGATGAGTGGACCCTGACCTGTGGGATCTGACATATGACTCTTTGTCCATCAGCAATGACACCTGTAATCCCACATCTGCAGCCATGGGCATGGGGGGGACGACATATGTGGGGGTAGGTGGGGAGCAGCGCTGTATGTGCTGGCTCACCATAACACAGTTGGTTGGAATCTGGCCCAGCTGCACTCTACTGGCACCACCACCCATGGAACCAGCAATTCCAAAGCACAGATGGGCCAGCCAGAATGGAAGAGAGGGTAGGTCATCCTTTGGCACAGTGGGTAGCTATGAGTCCTGTGCATCCAAACCACTTGCACAGGCCTAGTTGTAGTGATGACTAACATTACATCCATGTCTGCAAACCCCTCTGATTATCCCGTTCTACAGCCACATGGTTGATCAGGGCAATGTTTGCCACGTCTCTGCATCTATCACTCCAACAATATTCAGATGGTGTCATTGTGTTTTGTTGGCCACTATCTGGATACAGTAGATTTCACACATTAGGTGTGTTAATACATTCTGTGCCTGGATGTTGCAAATGATCTGAAAAGGTTATTGCCACTATGTTTCACTGCAGGGCTTAAACAGTCATAATTGTGGCCTCCTATGGCTTGGGAATTTAGTACTAGTTGAACTGACATCATTCATGGCATCACTTTAAGATGATACTGAAGCTGCTGGGTAGATCACCAAGGAACATAACATTCACCATCGCTACCTACCCTTCACATTCCCACAGTCTACACCAGTACATTGTCTACAAATCAGGTTCCAGTGTTAGTTCTGTGGAACCAGCTAAATCTGAGATATCAGCAGTCACCTTAAAAGTCCATCTGGCCTACTCCATGACAGAGGATTAGTGGGTACAGGGGGCATACATATGTCTGCCATCATGAGCTGAGACACCTTATGGCTAGATATTTGTTCTGGTCACTGACAGAAACACCTATCAGAGACACATCTTGCATAGTGTGAGTGCATGGAGATAGATGTTCAATACAGCAACACAACCCATTGGTCTCGGCTCAGGTATTCTCAGGTTGTGGCTATGCCTTCCAGCAGCTCTCTGTGGAATGGCACAATGGTCACTTCTGAGGACCTCTCCCACCTATCTGTCCATATAGCCCTGGTGGATCAGGCTTCTGTGACATCTAGGGCACCAATGTCATCCTTTCTGCACATGTTTGGGACTTCCCAATTCTGTGTTCATATGGGTCTAATCAGTATTGTAGGTCCAATGCCCATGGTCCCACCCTATAGATTCTGTCCTTCATGGTTCTTACCAATGGCTGTCTGCTAGGTCTCTAGTTTGTGATATCATCTGAGGGGGTGGAATGTCTTGCTATTCCATTCCACCCCACTTTGGCATATCTGGTGGAGCTATGATTATTGGGTGGGGACATTCACTGCTTGGTACCTGGGGTTACCTCAGAATGCTAGCCAATAATGTGCCCTGAGCTCTTCAAAGTACCCGGTCTATACTCTCAACAGCTGTCCTGTCATGATTTGGGAACCCAAAATGGAACCTTTCTCTACCAAGCACATTAGACATTAATGTTCAACTGGTTAGGCGTCAGCATTCTTACATGGCTGTGGGTGACCATTTATTACAGGACACCACCCCCTCCCAACATCAACTCTTGGGTATGAGGTCACCTTAGACAACAATTGGTGCAGGACATGAGCCTCAGTCAGATCAGCATACACTGAGAAATCATCACATTCAGGCCGATGCAGAAAGCTAAGGGGGACTTGTATGCGCACTTACGCGCACACAACACACACGCCGAATGCAGAAAAGAGATGGACGCACGCGACCGAAGGGCATAAAAGGTTTCCATGGGCACAACGTGGCATGTATTAAAATATATTGAAATGAAATGGAAATGAGCGGGGCATACTCATATAACATGGTAATGAGATCTACGCCCGATGCAATGAAGTGCATTAGAAATTATGCAATCGTGCGTTAAGAAGAAAAGCATCACTATTTTTACATCTGGTTAAGAGTAGAAGTTAAGATCTAATGCATCCTTGAGGACACAATTCTGAGTGTCCTAAGAAGAACACACTTCTGAGCATCCTCAAGAACAACACAAATCTGTGCGTCCCCATCTGAGTGTTTTGAAAGCAGCACAGTTTGGAGCGTTTGACGGTGGATGTTTTGGTCAGGGAGATGTTTGCTGGCTATCCCTTTGCCTTTCTGCTGCTTGCAAGAGCCAGCCAAAGAAGAAGGAACAATGGAGACCCAAGAGAGGAGCATGAGGAGGTACATGAGGAGGAACATGGTGCATCCTGCATCATGAGGTCCTGCAGACGGCACCTGTTCAGATACTGGACTCCCAGACAGGCATGTCGTGTGTAATTACCGCTTATGCAGACAAGTCATCTTGTCCTTGTATGAGGACAATAAAGATGATATTGATCCTGTGACTGCCCGGGGGCACGTTTTACCAGGACTGGTGAAGTTACTTGATGAATTACATTTTCTGGGCACTGTATCATTCTAAAATGTTTTTGGGCTGACCTGTGGAGTGGACCAGTCATCATTTTCAAGGTATTTCAAGCAGGTATTGCAGGCTTTGAAAAATTGCATCGGGGAGCATATACAGTACCCAGAGCAGGAGGCAGAAAGGTAGGTGTTGAAGGTTGACTTTTTTAATATTGCCAGACTACCAAATGTGATCGAAACAATAGACTGCACCCATGTAGCTCTAACATCTCACAATGACAGAGAACCGACAGTCTGTAACAGGAAACACTTCTACTCAATTAATGTCCAAGAGGTGTGTGATGTGCACATGAAGACCCTGAATGTGTCTCCAAGTTCCCGGGCAGCTGTCACGATGCCTTTATCCTCTCCAACTAAGCACTTGGCCGTGACTTTTAAGAGGGAAAGTACAGTGAAGGTTGGCTTATTGGTAAATGCCGCATAGGTATACTGAAACTTTGGGGGGTGGAAGGACAACTGTGCAAGAACTACTACTATAAGTATATCTATCTAGGCTGCTTTGTTGGATTTGTATTCATAGGGGATGCTGGGTATCAGAGGGCAAATAGCTATACATCTTCATAAGGCAAGTTATATATATGTATTTTCAAGTTGTTGTCTTTCTTTTTGATGCCATAGGTGATGCTGGATATGGGTGTAAGACCTGGTTGTTGACTCCGCTGATTTCACCAAGCACACCTGCAGAGATGCACTACAATGAGGCACACATTTCTACACGTGGTGTGATAGAATGCACCTCTGGGGTCCTCAAGAATCATTTCTGTTGTCTGGGCTATTCTGGGGGTGCATTGCAATATGCACCTGTTATAGTCTGCTGCATCCTGCACAACATAGTCCTGGGACATGGAATGCCATGCAAAATAGCTCCTGACTTGCAACTGGAAGCTTACATCTGTGCATCTGCCCGTGCCCGCCCCGATGCAGCAAGGGATAATGGGAGACGAAGAAGACTTTCAGAGGACTACTTTTGTAGATTACTTTGAATTTCATGTTATCAGTAATCATTATGTGGATTGATATGATATGATTACTTGTCTTTTCTTAATAAATGGTTTTGGGGCGAGAATACTTTTGATTGGTATTATTGGGGGGGGGGGGGATGAGTGGCATCAGGCTATGACTGACCCGGGGTTATGACTGGTAATGGTAAGGAAACAATCAAATATGGAACTGGTGATGTGTACGGAGATACTATGCATCCGGAAGGCCTCCTTGGTCGCCAAGTCTGCCTGTCCAATGCATCTGCCCAATATTGCCATGATGTCAAGGGATAAGGAGACAATGGTCTTTTTAAGGATCAGTAATCTCTTTCTGATGCCTCCTTTCTTGAAAAAACTTGCATTGTTGTATTGGATTGTATACCATGAAAACCAATAATCAGAACTAAAATGTGGCTCAGGAAAAGGAGATGCAGAAAAAATGGCAGGAAAGGAATACAGGCACCTTTAGAATCATCCCAGCATCCTGGCAAGGTATCATACCAAGGGCAAGTGATGTAAACAATATTCTCAACACTTAAAACCCACCCAATAAAAATTTGACCTTCCTTCCCTTCCCTTCTTGAGATGCTTTTTTACTGCATTCATGACCTTGCTGGACTGATTTTACTTTGGAAGATGGAACATAACACAATTTTATTGCATTATTGGCTGAAAAGGAATGCAGGCACCTTTATGATTACCATCCCAGCAAGGGGAAAAAAAAAGAGACGTCAAACCAGATGCAGATAGAAGTGTGCCAAGGGGACGCACGGCAGTATGCACACTCGGTAGAGGTGCGCGCATGCCAGCATCAATGCGGAACCCGCAGAAAAATGGCTGCAGAAGTAGGAGCAGAGAAGCCATATCCCGGATGGAAGCCATCTTCCCCCGGGAAGACATTGAGCTGTTGGTGGCCCTCATCGTTGCCAATGAAAAGCGGCTATTGCCAAGGCCCGACTGCAGGCACAACTACCCCTCATGCAGAAGGCATGGTGGAGGCTCCACAATAGCTTCAGTGAAGAGTCCATTTTTCACCGGGGGGTGAGCATAGCACTTAGCTAATAATCTCAATGCCCTCGTCGCAGAAGTGATGGAAGACGTTGAGCATATTGCCCATCACCTACCCCCTCCCCTCGCTGATTCTCTTCCTTTTTTTTTTTACATTCCTCCTCCCCCCACCCATGTAAATAGTTATGTATTTGTTTGAATAATTTTATACAGGCTTGCCTTGGCCCAAATACATGTCATTTTTTGGAATGACCAATTTGTTCTGCCTATTTTTGAGAAAGGGGGTGGGGGATAAATGTGGTATGTGGGATCACAATAGGACACCAATCTAACAATAAATATTTAATCTGGCAAAGGCCACCAGGATATACTTACAATATGCACAGTACAATACAATACAATGCAATACAATATACACAGTACAATATACCCCCTGTACATATATTAACAAAACTATACATAAGTATTTAACATGCTGAAGCTGAAATTGAAACAAAAAAGAACCCCATCTTGCTGTATCTTGCCGGGAGTGAAGTACAGTACAACCTGCGAAGAGGAAAGAGAAGAGAAAACAATGCACATAAAATACTACAGTGAGGCCTCCAAAACCTTGCATCCACTTACCAGGCACAGATACTTATTGCTGGGCTTGGGCAGAAATCAGGGCCAGAAGTGCCTGCCCTACAGCCTGTAGCTCCTGGCTTATGCTGCCTAGATGCTGGCTTACATCCACTAGCCCTTGTCTCACGCCAACTAGCTCTTGCCTCACAGCGTATAGCTCCCCCAGGAGTGTGTCATATGTCTGCTCCTGCCATGTCAAAACTTGGGCTGCTAGATCTTCCAGGGGGTCTGCAGTCACTGCTATCTCTTGCATATGCGGTGTATTCTGCCAATACACACAGAAGAGATCTCCATCTGTATTCACTGAAATAAAATAGGCAGCTGAGAGTAACTGATCTGTGACAGGGCCACAACACAATACCACTGGCCCCAAATTTCACTCAGACAAGCGAGGAGGTCTAGGCCTCAACTCCCAAAAGAAACCCAAGGTAATGTTGGATGGGTATGCTCACTGGCAGAGATGGAGGGCAGAACAGACAGGACCCCGGGACTTGGAGAAGAACTCACTGCAATGAGAAAGCAAGGGGAAGAGTTAATACAGACATCTCCTCCCAGGCCCAAGTCTCAAAAGAAGCCCAAGGTAATCCTCTGTGGGTATACTCACTGGAAGAGGTGGAGGTGATGGAAGCACACACTGCAATGAGAAAGGGATAGCTGTAAAATTGAGCATGCTCACTATCTCTCCACCCAAATACACCTGGTTCTTCTAGATATGTATTCACCAGACATCCCTGAGTCTACACCACCGGACAAATCATTGAGAGCTTCTGGTTGAAAGGTGGAGGCAACTGCTCCAATGGGGTCAGCTCAGTGGAACATGGAGGACCACTCCCAGTCTTCCGCCGTGATCTCTCAATTGCAATCATTTTTTTTTACTGCACATCGCTCATCATGCCACCATTACTTCAATTGTGGTATCATGTGCACCTTCTCCCCTAGGGCATTTACCTCTGCTGAAAATTGATCCCACAGTTTATTCCTTTGCCCAGCTGTATTCTTTTCAAGAAATAAATTGTGGTATTTGGCAACCATACGACCATAGACCACATCCTTTTCCTCCTCTGAGAACCTCGAAGAGTGAGACCATTTTGCCCTCTGGCTGGCAGTCTGCTCAGCCTCACTACCTGATCCTGAATCACATTGCATCTCTACAAATCAGAAAGAAATGAGAAAGGAGATAGCTGCAACATTGAGCATGCTTGCAATCCCACCACCCAAATACACCAGGTTCTTCTAGATATTTACTCATCAGACGTCCCTGAGTCTACAGAAGGAAACTTGTTAGAAAGCGTTTATAGGTATGCGCTGTAGTGGACGCACGGTAGCGCTGCGTAGTCTGCAACCGGAAAGAAAAGCACGGTACTGCAGCATTTATATTTATACACTGAAGTGGACACATGAATGGTTTTTGCATATCACATTTGCATACACTTGGTTTTGTGTGCCCTTTATTTGCAAGGCCTTTTCTTTCTGCATTGTGCGTTGAGGGTGCTTTACGTGAACATGTAAAAATTCTGTAATGCACGCATTCAGCATACATTTTCTACTTCAGCCCCATTGTGTGTTGTGCTAGCAACATCTTTTAGCCTCAATCCTCCCTTGGCCTTACTGCGCCCCACTCTAGCATGGGGCATCTGCCCCATGTACTTTGCTATGCTGGGACTTGAGGGGCACCCTCTCCTTTCCTAGCATGGAAACAGCGTACCTCATATGGGGCCATTCCTCTCACAGCAGTCCTCACCTATCACCACCCTGGGTACAGGGGAGGTTGGGGCTTTCAGGAACACCTTTGAGAGTATTTCAGTCAGAGACCAAACTCGGTTCACATGTAGTGATAAGGAATTTTATCTGCATTGTACTTAATTCTGCATGGACACACACATTGATCAACATATAGCCTGTATTTCATGTTTGTCATATGCATTTATTGACATTTCTATATCAGACATCCACATATGATATCGAACTCAAGGAAGGACTATCACATCTTGCCCAGGCCCCACTAAATAAAACACCTCTGTAGAACACCACACATCATATAGGCAGGCCCACAATGTGGGGGGACATGGCACAGGATGGATCTCCATTTTGCACAATAGAAATGTGATGTACCATCACTCAGATGGGATAGACACTTTCGCTTATGACCCTCCTTCACTGACAGGAACCCAAGGAACTGCAGGGTGTCCTAGAACATATTTCCTGCCTCTTCATAAAACGCAGGACCATGACAAGGATATATGATCACTCGACCAGGCCCAATAGCAGGGACTCTGGGCAGGCAGGCCACATCTCCTTCCTCCAAGGTTGATTGACCCTAGGGAGCTCAGACCACATTAGACCTACTGACACCAGGTACATTT
Organism: Ichthyophis bannanicus; assembly: GCA_033557465.1. Lineage (NCBI taxonomy): Eukaryota > Metazoa > Chordata > Amphibia > Gymnophiona > Ichthyophiidae > Ichthyophis > Ichthyophis bannanicus. The sequence goes on from CM066035.1 coordinate 27,688,559, forward strand.
CCTGTGGGGTCTGGACCTGCTACATAATCCTGTCTGCCTCCTATGCAATCTTGCCATGAGAGGCCAAGCACTCAGTAAACATATCCAGCGATCTCACAAGGATTCCTGTTGGGATCCCTCCTATATAACTGGACAGGGTTGGACCATGGACCCCAATAAAGAAAGCCCTGGGACATATGTGTGCTCAGGTCATGGACAAAGGTTCCTCCTGGCCATTTGGTAATATGGGGCACATGTCTTTCCTTAGCATCTGCACAGATGGCAGAACTGGTGATCTTAGACATTAGATCAAAATATATGGTGTCAACGTTACATGCTCTCGTAATGTACAATCATACTGACCAGCAACAGGTGGTCCCTAATCTGGGCCTTGTGTGCCTGGTGAGCTGGTCCAACCCATTCAGCCAAGCAGAGAGTTTTGCCATCATGCCTCCTCAGTGGCTGTGAAACATCAGCAGCTAACACCATGTGAAGCACAGTCCATTGACATGTTCATAAACACTTGTGGAGGTAGGGTAACATGCAGATGTCAGCCACCAACAGATACTGACATTGGAAATACATCCCTGGAGGCAATCATGTGGTATGTGTGTTGCAGACCCATGGAATACAACAGACCCTCAGTACATATAGCACCTGGTGACCACTTGCGCCGCCTACACAGAGACCCCCACAGTCACTTTGGATATCTCTGTATATTTGTTCCCACTAGCCCACAAAATGTGGTATATCGGTCATTGACCTACAATGGTTCTCGCCTAAGTAGGCCACCCGGAGGCACTTACTGCCAGGAAGCTGCACACAGACCAATACCAACTGCAACATGTCAATGCTATTTCACTTGCAAAGTGGGCACCTGCTTAGATAGTGTGCACACTGACTATGAATATGGTGGATGATACATGGCAAGGGCAGTGTCACATCTGATTGGGCAGGTGCATGGATAGTTGACATAACACAGCCCCCCTCTCCATGGGAAGACCACATGTCCTGACAATCAATATTCTCATCCATATTTTATATTCTCCCCAGCTATGCTGAGATACATCAATATAGTACCAACCGGCACACTGACATTTAAGTATCTACTGATGAATCATAGGCACCAGTCTCTGTACAGTTTTATAGCCGACATCTCCATATGTGATGCTGGGTAATCTACCTCTGCTCATGAGTGCTCTGACAATGGGCAGAATGTTCAAGGAGTTCATGGTCGCCAGTGACACAGCCATGCCTAGCCCATGCTCTGGCCACTCGTCAACTCGAGCCAAAGGGGCACCATGTACAGTACTTAGACACTTTAAGGACATCATCTTGACACAGAACAATTCATTCAGCAGGGTGAGAGCTGAATTCAGGGGACTCTCGCCAATGGACACTGACAGCTAAAGATTGGCTCAGTACCTTTCCCAACTTGTCTAAAGCTGTGGAGGAGCCTTGCATCACCTCTAGTTGCCAGTCATTGACAGTCAATATCCTCACAGCATGCTTATCTGTGGAGGATGTGACATCCTCCCTAATCATAGTTTGCACCAGGAGAACAATCAGAAGATATTGTGAGATAAGATATGGTTACTGAGTCCATGTTGGCATGACGCTTGGGACATTGACAGTCACAGCACTGACATATCCTGAGGTAGGGCAGGATGCACCATTGCTGTCAGTGTCAGCTGGAATTGTAGCATCGTTCCAATTGATACCTGCATGTGGGTTGTCCAGAGCTTCCTCCCCATTCTTGACTTCACTTTCATGTTGGCCATGCACAGCAGAGGCACATTCTTCTACTTTGCTAGCCATCATCATTACAAACCCCAATGGTCTTTTTCTTCCAGGGAAGGGAGTCATCCTGGCTGGGGGTTGGCTAGCAGTCTCCTGCTCTTGCATCTGTTGGGAAAGACAAAAGACTTATGACTTTCACACAGACATTAGCACTTTGTTGTACTCTTTATTAGGAAGCCATCTTAGTATTAAACGTAAACCTCAAAGCACTTGGTATCAAAAAACTTCAGTGAAAAAATGGTAAACCTGTGCAAAAATACATAAACAAATGGCACTGTAACTATAATCAAACTTATAAGTGGAGAAAAAAGACCTCAATGAAAATCGTTGCTATGCCGACGCAACAGCTCTATGTCAAAGCAGCTTGTTCAAACATACCATAAACTGGCACATCAATGCTACATAGACACATCATCACTGGTCAGAAAAAAACTACACATGCTAACAATGTTAGACCAGTAATTGAAAAATTGCATGATTCATATTATCAATTGGCATCCACAGCACTAATAACAAAGGCATGGATAATATACAGGCACTGCACAGGACAAATACTTACCTGTGACCCGGGCTATAAACATTTTGCTATGTCTGTGGCGATTTCATCAAGACAAGAACGAAAAAGTACTCGGTTAAAGCACCTGCCAAGATGTGGGAAGCTTAGAAGGCATATTTCGGCATGCCTGTTGAGGATCAGAACAAACCCTGGGCGCCTCATTTCACTTGCAAGCACTGCAAGAAAACTCTGGACGGTAACATGGACAATTGATGCTGGCTTAGATTGTGGCATTTTATGTTGTAAAAGCTTACATAAGAACATAAGATATGCCATACTGGGTCAGACCAAGGTCCATCAAGCCCAGTATCCTGTTTCCAACAGTGGGCAATCTAGGTCATACGTACCTACTACTACTACTACTAAGCATTTATATAGCGCTACCGGACGCACGCAGCGCTGTACAAAGAAAGCACACAAGAGACAGTCCCTGCTCAAAGAGCTTACAATCTAAGAAAGACAAAACAAAAAAGGACAAGGACAAGAAAAGAACAAGGGCAAAGAAAGGAGAACAGTAGAGACCAGACAAAGGAAGGAGGTAAGAACAAGTATAAGAGGAAGCAGAACAGGTAAAATAAGAGAGGGGAAGGAAGGAGAACAGGTAAGTCAAGAACCAAAGGCAGAAGCGAAAAGATGAGCTTTTTTTTTTTTGTATTTCAATATTTTTATTAGTTTCAGCATAACACATAACAACAACCAAATCCAGCTAATACAACATACCTAACCCCCCTCCCCCCACACAAGAGACCCCCTCAACCCGCCTCCCTCAGAGGCTCCTACTTCCTTCCAGCCCCTCCTCCCTCGCTATCAATACTCCCCCCCTTGACCACCCTCCCCCCCTCCCTCCCCTCCCCCAGGACACGCCATAAATCTCCCCAGTTATCCATGAATTTCACCACTCTCTCCCGCCTAGCCGCTGTCAATTATTCCATGAGAACCACATGTCGAAGTCTACCTTCAAACTCCCCCACTGTTGGCACCTCCACCCTCTTCCATGCTGCCGCCAATTCACACCTCGCCGCACTCAAACACGCACGGGCCATGGGCCCCCCGTCCAAGTGCCCCCCTCCCCACCAGGACAGTAAACACACCCCGGGATCCAGCCTAACCTCCACCCCTAGATGCTGATGGATCCATTGCACCACCCGACCCCAAAAACCTTGGACTTTAGGACACCCCCACCAAATATGCCAAAAAGATCCCACCCCCCACACTCCCGCCCACAACCCCCCGCCACCCCCGGAAATATCCTTTGTAACCGCTCCGGCGTATAATACCACCGGAATAAAATCTTATACCAATTTTCCCTAATGCTACTTGCCCAGGGCAATCCCCGGACCCTATCCCAAATCTGCTTCCAATCTGCCAGTGTCAGAGGCCTCCCCAAGTCCCACTCCCACTCCATCATATAAGGAAACCGCCCCGCCCCCCCCCTCCCGTACTGCCTTATACAACCTGGAGACCATCCCTTTGGACCCAAATTTCCCATACCAGAGAGCCTCAATCTCCGACACTTCCCCCCCCCACGCCCCCCCATCCTCCCTCCCCCCTGCAAAAAGGAGCACGCCTGAATATAAGCATATCGATCCTGCTCTTCCAATCCATACTCCTCCCGAACTGCCTCAAAGGTCCGCAACGCCCCCTCCTCCAATAGTTGGTAGAAACACTCCAACCCCTTCCCCGTCCAGATATCGAACCGTCCGCCTTCCCACCCTGGCGTAAAAAGCTTCCAACCTCGCCAAGGCATCAATACGGAAAAATAATCCCCCTTCCCCTTCCCCCCCCCACGCCACACCACATCCCACACCCGCACCACCTGCTGCATGGCCGGCGCCTAAAACCTTACGATTCTTCCTCCCCGCCCACAGCCAGGTCTCTAAGCAACCGCCCTTCACCAATGTATGCTCCAAGTGCACCCAAGGCTTCTGTTCCCCCCGCCTTCTCCAGTCCATGACATGCCGGAGTTGCGCCGCTCTGTAGTAATCAATGATATTGGGCACCCCTAGCCCCCCCGCCGCCCGCGGGGCATATAACACCTCCCGCGCCAGCCACGGCGGCCGTTTATTCCATATATACTGAAATACTTTCCGTTGCACTCTCCGTAGCACCTCCTCCGGCACCTTCACTGGTAGTGCCTGAAATAAGTACAACAGCCTCGGTAACACATTCATTTTAACCCCGGCCATCCGACCCATCCACGATACATCCTGCCTCATCCAGCCCTCCAAATCCCGCTCCAACTCCCGCACGACCCCCGGGTAATTATATCGGTACATATCCCCATATTTAACTCCCAGTTGCACTCCCAAGTATTTCAAAGAGTTATTAACCCACCTCAAGGGATACAAACCCCGCAGCCAATCCTCCACCCTCGGCGTGACCCTAACCCGCAGCACCTCCATCTTATCCACATTCATTTTGAACCCTGAGACTTCCCCAAACGCCTGCAGCGCCTCCATTGCCACCGGCAGAGAACCCTCCGGCCGACCAAGATACAACAGGATATCATCCGCATAAAGGGATATTTTATGAGACACCCCCCCTCTCTCCAGGCCCCGAATCCTCTCATTGGATCTGATTACCTCTGCTAGGGGCTCCACACTCATTGCAAAAAGCAACGGTGATAGGGGGCACCCCTGCCGCGTCCCCCGTCCCAAACTAAAATCCCGCGAGTAACAACCATTGACCTTCACCCGAGCCCTTGGCCCAGTATAGAGCCCTCGAATCCAGCGCTCCAGATTCTCCCCCACCCCCATTCTCTTCAGCACCCTCATCAAAAAAGCCCAATTCACCCTATCGAATGCCTTTTCGGCATCCACTGACATTAACAAAAACTCCTCCGCCCCTCGCCACGCTTCCCAAAGCACCCCCACGGCCCGCTTAATATTATCAGCCGCCTGGCAACCCGGGATAAACCCCGTCTGATCATCCTTGATCACTATGGGCAACCAGGGCCCCAAACGGCCCGCCAATATCTTGGCCAGGATCTTAACATCTACATTCAAGAGCGAAATAGGTCGAAAGGAACCGCACTCCAGCGGGTCGCGACCCCCCTTCGGCAACACCGTGATCCCGGCGGTCAACATCCCCACTGGCAGCTCCCCCCCTCCTCCAACATGCCATTAAACACCCGACATAAGACCTCCCCTATCTCTGCCTTGAATACCCGATAGAACGTACTCGGCAGCCCATCTAACCCCGGGGCCTTCCCCCTGGGCATCCCCTGGATAGCTCGCTCTACTTCTGCCAGACCTATCCGGGCCTCTAACTCCTCCCTTGCTTCCCCTGGCAGATGCGGGAGCTGGACCTTCTCCAGGTACCGGTCTATACCATCCCCATCCACCCCCCCTCCGCCGTATACAGTTCCTGATAAAACTGCCGGAAGCGCTCCTGAATCTCCCCTTCCCGGAAAAGCACTTCCCCCCCTTTCCCCTTGATTTGATATATCCGAGAGGCCACCCTACGATTCCGCAGCCGCTGGGCCAGCATCCGCCCTGCTCTGTTGCCAAACTCATAGAACCGCTGTTGTACCCAGGCCAGCTCCAATGCCACCCTCTCCACCTGCAACCCCTGCAGCTCCCCCCGAAGCGCTTCTATCACATCCCTAGCCCCTGCCCTCCCTGATCTCCTATACACCTCCTCAGCCTCCTGCAACCGCCTCCCTAATTCCCGCTCCTTTTCATACCGCTCCCGTTTCCTTCGCGCCCCCCATTGAATGAACTTCCCTCTAATAACCGCCTTTAGCCCCTCCCACACCACAGCCACCCGGACCTCCCCCAAGTCATTCACCGCCAGATATTCCTTGATCCCTTCCCTGATATCTCTCACCACCGCGGGACACTTCAACAGCCCCTCATTCAGGCGCCACAACTGCAGCCCTTCCCTATCCCTCCCCTTAAACCCCACCTCAACCGCCTTATGATCTGACCAAGCAACTGGGACAATCCCCCCCCCTCGCACCCCCAACATCCATTCTTGATCCACCAGCAGCATATCTATCCTACTCCAGCTGTTATGGGGAATTGAGTAGTGTGTGAAATCACGCTTTTGTGGGTGCAGCACTCGCCATGCGTCCACCAGATTCAAACTTTTCATCATCCGCTGCAATGCCTTCCTATTCCTCCCCCCTCCCCGACGCCCTATCCATCATATGCTCCAACACAACATTAAAGTCGCCCCCACCACCCGTTCCCCCCCCCTGCTGCCCCAACAACTTACACACCTTCTGCCAGAAGCCCACTTGCGCTCCATTCGGCCCATACACCAATACTACCACTATTCCCTCCCCCCCCCCAACGTCCCACCACTCCCACCACCCGCCCCTCCCCATCCTCAAAACTCCTTTCCACTTTAATCCCACTACCCCCCCTTATTAGCACCACTACCCCCCCTCTTGCCCCCCTCCCGACTACAAGAATAAAATTGCTCCACATACCGGGCATGCCTCATCAACCCCACATCCCGGTGACGCAAATGCGTCTCCTGGACTAGTATCACATCCCACTCATTCTTCTCGGCCTCCCGGTACAATAGGCGCCTCTTAGTGGGTGAGTTTAAACCCTGCACATTAAGCGTTCCCACCCGCAACATCATATGCCTTACCCCAACTGGCCCCCTCTACCCCCGTCGTGTGTCCTGTCCTGAACCCTCACCCCCCACCCCCCTCCCCCTGCCCCCCCCATCCACCTCTCCTCCACTTTGCCTGCCTTCCGATTGTGACGGTCCTGCATCTCCCACAATTGTCCCCCCACCCGCCTCCCCCAACACCTCCCCCCTTCACACCACTCCACCCTACCCATCTCCCTGCCCCTCCCCCGCACCCCCTCCACTCTCCCCTACCCACCCCTCACTCCCCGTCCCCCAAGTCCTTTCACCCCAAGGTCCAGAGGGCTGACCACTCCAAAGCACTCAGTCCAGCACCAGGTGCGGCCGGGCGGCCTCACTCCACAGGATTCGCTTTCTTCCCCACATCACCATCCGCTCCCCTCCGCTGCAGCCGACGTCCTTTCTCCGCCACTCTCTGCCACCGGGAGCCCACCAGCCGGGGATCCGCCGCTCCTCCATCCTGCTTTGCCCTCACGCTTCCCGCTCTTTTTGGTAGCTGCTCACAGCCCAGTTCACCCAACACAGTCCAGGCTTCTTCGGCCTCCTTCACCTTCCTCGACACGCCATTAACCGTCACCAAAAGGCCGAAGGGGAACAGCCACCGGTAACGCAGACTTCTCCCCCGAAGATAGGCAGTGACTTCGCGCAGTCCTCTTCGGCGATCCAGAGTCCCTTTGGAAATATCATTGAAGATATCCACCTCCGCACCTTCCCACGCAATCCACCCATATTTCCGGGCTATCTGCAAGATTTTCTCCTTCAATGGGAAGCTGCTCATACACGCAATGATATCTTGGGGTTGCTTGTCTCTCCGCGGGCCCAGACTGCGGTGCGCCCGCTCCACCCCTATCTCCCGCTCACCAGTCTCTGCACCGCCCTCCAGGGTCAAGATATGGGCGCACAGCCTCCGGATCACCTGCTCACAGTTCTGAAACCCCTCCGACTCTCCAATGCCTTTCACTCGCAGGTTGTTCCGGCGAGCCCGATCCTCTATCTCCTCCAGCTTCTCTGTCATCTCCTCCTGCTGTCTCTCCAGTTTGCTCTGCGCCTCCGCCATCGCCTGCAGCTCGCCGGTACAGGCCTCCGCGTGATCCTCTAGTACAGCCACGCGATCGCCCAGGCCGTTCAGATCCTGCTAAATGCTCGCCAGCGACTCCTTAATGTCCTTCCGCATCGCCGCCAAATCGGCATGAAAATCCTTTTTAAAGGCCCGCAGTCACTCCCGAATTGGCATTTCAGTCTCCTGGATCTCCTCTCGCTCCTCATCCTCCTCCGAACTCGCCATGCTGCTAGGCCTCTCCATTTCTGCAGTCGCCTGCTCCTCATCCTCCTTCCGCTTCACATACGACGAGCGGAAGCCCGCCAACTTCTTTCTCGCTACTTGGGCCATGGCTCCGACCCTTTCTCTGCTCTCTCAGGCGCCGGGATCAGCTCTTTTCCCCCTTTATAAAGCAGGACACCGATGGAGCTCAGCTAGCACACAGCCATTCGCTTCGTGACATCACCGGAAGCCCCGAAAAGATGAGCTTTTAACCTAAGTTTGAAGAGGGTCAGAGAAGATGCCTGACGTATAGACAAAGATAGTTTATTCCAGGCGTAGGGTGCAGGAAGGTGAAAAGAGCCGAATCTGGAGGTGGCAATAGAGGAGAAGGGCATAGCAAGAAGCAGCTGGCTACAAGAACGGAGTTCACGAGGGGGGAAGTAAGGAGAAATGAGAGAAGAAAGGTACCGAGGAGCAGCAGAGTGGATGCACTTATAGGTCAAAAGAAGAAGTTTAAAGTGAATGCGGAAACGTTTAGGGAGCCAGTGAAGAGATTTGAGGAGAGGAGTGATATACCTAGCAGTTTCCCCAAAAGACACAGGTTCCACAATGCTTGTATTGGGTTAAGCATTGGTATCCTGGGTCCCTTCTTAATAATGGTTTATGGACCTTTCCTCCAGGAACTTGTCCAAACCTTTTTTAAACCCAGCTACAATAACAGCCTTTACTACATCCTCTGGTAACAAATTCCAGAGTTTGATTACACTGTAGTTTCATTGCATGTCCCCTAGTCTTTCTATATTCTGATAACGTAAACAATCGATCTACGTTTACCCGTTCCACTCCATTCATTAATTTATAGACTTCTATTATATCTCCCCTCAGCCGTCTCTTGTCCAGGTTAAAGAGTCCTAACCTTTTTAGCCTCTCTTCATAGGGGTATCCTTCCATCCCCTTTACCATTTTGGTTGCTCTTCTCTGAACCTTTTCTAATAACGCTATATCCTTTTTAAGATACGGCGACCAGAATTGCACACAATATTCAAGGTGCGGTCGCATCGTGGAACGATATAGAGGCATTATAATATCCTTTGTTTTATTTTCCATTCCTTTCCTTATGTTACCTAGCATTCTATTTGCTCTCTTGGCCGCCGCTGCACACTACCTAGTTTTTACATAATGTATGAAATATTTAGCAAGAACATCATTAATGCAATTAATGGGTAGCAGAAATCCATCATTAATGCAATTAATGGGTAGCAGAAATCCAAGGGATATGTAGGCGAGAGGTGGCGAGAGGTTGGTGTGCACAGTTCAGGAGAAAAACCTTGGTGTGATTATCTCTGATGATCTCAAGGTGGCAAAACAGTGCGACAAGGCGGTGACAAAAGCCAGGAGAATGTTGGGCTGTATACAAAGAGGGATTACCAGCAGAAAGGAAGAAGTACTTATGCCACTGTACAAGTCACTGGTGAGGCCTCACTTGGAATACTGTGTTCAGTTTTGGAGATCATATCTTGCAAAAGATGTAAAAAGACTGGAAACAGTTCAGAGGAAGGCGACCAAAATGATTTGGATCCTACGTCAGAAGCCTTATGAGAAGAAACTTGAAGACCAAAATATGTACACTTTGGAGGAGAGGAGGGACAGGGGAGATATGATTCAGACCTTTAAATACTTAAAGAGAAATGATGAATAAACAAACCTCTTCCAAAGATGAGGAAGCTGTAAAACTAGAGGGCATAGCATGAAGCTGCAAGGTGGTAAATTGAAAGGCAATGTCAGGAAATATTTTTTCACTGAAAGGGTGGTAGCTGCTTGGAATGCCCTCCTGATGGAAGTGGTGGGGCAAACACGATGACAGAATTCAAAAAGGCATGGGACAAACACAGTGTATCCCTTTACAGCAACAGGATAAAAACAAAATAAACTGAAACATATAACTTCTGAACCATCTAACCATCTAACGTCTCAACAGATAGGGGTGTCCTACATAGAGTGGTGGGTTCACCCCTAAACAAAGACATGGAGAGGAGTGGCCGGTACCTACTCTTGCCATCTTGCTGGGCAGTCTAGATGGACCATGCTGGTCTTTATCTGCCGTCATCTACTATGTTACTGTGTTACTATCATCATAATTATATATATATATTGTAACACGGAAGATCTGCCCTCTGCCTCAGAAGCACAGAAATCTGCTGTTTGCAGTTTAGATTCTGACAGGCAGGCAAGTCACAAGGTTCCCAGTTACCATAGGCAACGTAAACAAACTCAGACACGAGGTCTGCAGTCACGCCTAGCTAGTAAGCATTCCCCAGCTGCTGATGAAAACGGCTTTCACCTGTGCAAGGGAACACCCAAGAAGCTGTATAAAAAATGCTCAGTGCAGTCAGAGTTAGACTGGCAGGACACGAGAAACTTGCAAGACTGGCAAGACAAGGGAGACTTGCAGGACTCAGAAGAAAGCTCAGAATATTCAGGAAATACAGACACAGAGTCAGAACTGCCTGAAACGTCTAGCAGGAAGCCACAAAGAAATTCACGGAAAGAAACACGGAGAGTTTCACACAGAGAGGTCAGCTGTAAGAAGCACTTACCACTGACGCAGCTTGAATTTCCTAAGCACCGGGCTGTGCTGAATGAATGGGAGGCAGCAAAAGGCAAACCGTATGTATCTGAAAAGCATGGCAGCTTAAAACAGTTACAAACCCTAGAGAGGGAAAGAAATACTATTGAAGATGTGTGTATGTCTGACCCTGAAGAGCGTGTGCCAGTGAAACCCTGCAAAAGATTTCCAAGAGAGAAATCTTCACCTAATAGAAGAGAACAGTGTTATGGTTTACAGCCAAATGTAAAAGGCAGGAAGTTTAAAAGTTTTAAGGATAAAGCTTACTCAGAGAAAGGTGTCTCTCCTTCCTGCTATTACAAGCTATATGACAGCTATTTGCCCTGCTGTGAAGAAGGCTGTTCAGAGAGCACTGATAGAGATACGGGACTAAGAAAGGTGCAAACTTTCTGTTCTAATGAAAATACTGAAAATGATAAAGCAAAGTGTGAGCCTATGATTACAGACAGGGCCGGATTTACCTATACGCCATGTATGCCATGGCGTATGGCCCACAGCTGGCAAGGGCCCACAAAAATAGAACAAATTAGCTTTTTTTTTTAAATAAAATAAAAAAAAACTGCTGGCTGCCGCCGCGGGGCCCCCTCTGCTGCCGCGGCAGCATGGACTGACCCGCGGGGGCCCCCTCTGCAAGCTGAATCCGTCGGTCCGTCGGTCCCTCCCTCCCTCCGTGCAGGCTGTGAGAGGCGCGAAGGGAGAGTGTCTCCCTCGCATCTCTGTTTTCCCATCAGCCCCTGCGGGCTTAACAGAGACGCGAGGGAGACACTCTCCCTTCGCGCCTCTCAAAGCCTGCACGGAGGGAGGGAGGGACCGACAGACCGATGGATTCAGCTTGCAGAGGGGGCCCCCGCAGGTCAGTCCATGCTGCCGCGGCAGCAGAGGGGGCCCCGCGGCGGCAGCCAGCAGTTTTTTTTTTAAATTAAATTTTACTTTAGGCCGATGGGGGGGGGGGTAGGACTGGTAATGGGCTATTGGGGGGGCTGGGGCTGGGACTGGAAATGGGCTGGGGGGGGTTAAGGCTGGAGGTGGGCTGATGGGGTTAGGACTGGTAATGGGCTGTGGGCTATTGGGGGGGGGTTAGAACTGTTAATGGACTTTGGGGGGGGTTAAGACTGGTAATGAGCTGTGGGCTCATCTGGGCTGTCTGGTAATGGGCTATGGGCTATGGGGGGGGGCTAGGACTGGAAATGGGCTGGGGGGGTTAAGACTGGAGGTGGGCTGATGGGGTTAGGACTGGTAATGGGCTGTGGGCTGTTTGGGGGGGTTAGAACTGGTAATGGGCTTTGGGGGGGGTTAATACTGGTAATGGGCTGTGGGCTGATGGTGGCTGTCTGGTAATGGGCTAAGGGGGGGCTATGACTGGAAAAGGGCTGGGGGGGTTAAGACTGGAGGTGGGCTGATGGGGTTAGGACTGGTAATGGGCTGTTGGGGGGGTTTAGAACTGGTAATGGGCTTTGGGGGGGTTAAGACTGGTAATGGGCTGTGGGCTGATGGGGGCTCTCAGGTAATGGGCTATGGGGGGGCTAGGACTGGAAATGGGCTGGGGGGTTAAGACTGGAGGTGGGCTGATGGGGTTAGGACTGGTAATGGGCTGTGGGCTGATGGGGGGGTTAGGACTGGCAGTGGGCTATGGGGGGCTGACTGGAAATGGGTTGATGGGGTTAAGACTGGAAGTGGGCTGATGGGGGTTAGGACTGGTAATGGGTTATAGGGGGGGCTTATACTGAAAATGGGGTGATGGGGGGTTAGGACTGTAAGTGGGTTGATGGGGGGCTAGGACTGGTATTGGGTTGGGGGGTTGCTAGGACTGGAAATGGGCTGATGGGTGGCTAGGACTGGAAATGGGCTGATGCAGGGACTAGAAGGGAATGGATGCTGGGTGAGGCTGGAACTAGAAGGGAGCTGATGTTGGGGGAGGATTAGAATGGGATGGGGCTGGAAGAGTAAAATGGAGAAGGGAAAAATATTTTGTGTGGGATGGATAAAAAATCTACAATTGGCCGGGTATTGGGAGAGTAAGTGGGGATTGAGGATGGAGGGGTAAAATTTGAGTGGATGAAATAGGAATGAGGAAAGAGCAAAAGGAGAAAGATTAGTATGTTAAAGCAGATGTAGAGAGAGAATGGAAAAACACTAGAAGAGAGAAGAAAGGACAAATGGACAGCAGACGATGGAGAGTTAGCAGAAGACACGAAGAAAGAAACCAGAAGAAAGTGGCTGGAGCAATTGCAGCTGAAAAAAAATGCACAAAAGGTAGAAAAATATCTCTTTATTTTGAATTTATTAATTGGAATATGTCAGATCTGGTAAATGTGCATCATTAACGTCTGCGCTTTGTTTAGTACAAGAGCAAATTAATGTATCGTTTTATTTCTACAGTGTTGTACATTCCAAGTTTGGCTTTTGGGATTCCCAGTTTAATTATTGTCTTCCTGTTTCTAAATTGTGATTACTTGTTTGGTGATGGTCTATGTTCTGCATGTATAACTGAGCTGAGGTGTTCTGTTTATATAATTCCTATTTGACATTGCCATTTGTTCTCTTTCCCCAGTAGGTCATGTATTGTTGTTCTCTGAAATGTATTGGTTTAATATTTGCAGTGTTGCCTTTTGATTGGTAGAGTATGGTGCTTTGTGAGTCCTGGTAGTGTTGTTAGGATACGGCGGGTTTGCTATGGGTTCTAAATGGGCAGTGTTTGTAGTAGTTCCTAATGTTTCTGGCAGTTGGCACTGGATTATAGTAATGTAGAAATCTTTTAGTCTTTCTTTATCCATACACTCATTAAGAGGCACGTTTACTAAAAGTTAGTATATGGTAATATTATGCAAATATTTATGCAAATGAGGCCCCTTATGCAAATGAGGCCCCGCACTCCCCTTGGGCCGCCCCTGCTGGGGGCCCACAATTTTTGTTGGCGTAGGGCCTCACTCAAGGTAAATCCGGCCCTGATTACAGAGGCTGGCATTGAAAGCCCATGTGATGAAGCCATGGATTGTACGCTGTTGTTATCCGATATGGTTTCCTCCTTATGCTGAAGCCAGGATAAGAGTGCCTCGTGAGTGCTGAGAAAGCTAAGAAGAGACAGCTAGCATATCGGATAAGCTTTATACTGTGATTTATGAGTTCTGTTGAAACAAGATGCTATGTTTAAGTTTTCTTCAGTTTACCAGAAGTATGGTTGTATCCTGAGTTTTTTGTATTATAACCTTTTTGAAAATCCAGCCCCGGGAGGGGAATAAAAATCCTTTTGAAAAACCTGACCACTTGACTCACAACTACAACTTTCTATAAGAAAGGTCAGGCCCAGCAGTCTGGCTGTTAGCTTAGGCCACAGTCCAGCTCCTGCTGGTGACATAAATGGCGTAGTATTTTGGATTTTTGAAAAAAAAAATACTACAAAAGGCTTTCTTCAAAGAGGATACAGCTGGCTGAAAAAAAAAAAAAAGCCAAGTGAAGAAAGTCCTGAGGAAGAAAAACCTGGTTTGGAGTTTTTCCCGCAACTGGATTCCCACATCCTGACCTGGAAGGAGTCGTGGATAAGAACCTTTCTCAACGCGAGATCCTACACTGTGCTAAGGTACAAGTAGGTGGGCACGGGTGGTGAGCATATTTGAGAAAGGAGAGGAAATTTGTACCTTGAGAGGCAGGCAGAAAGGAAAAAAAAAAAAAGAAAATTGTGCCGCACTTGGTGGGCACTGTTTTTTTTCTTCCCTGCAGGTACGCTGAAACGCCGCGATGGATCCCCAGGAGATGCGAGAGTGGATGGCAGCCCAGTGGAAAGCCCAGAGTGAGCTTATGAGACTAACACAAGAACGAACTATGGCAGCGCTAGCCGCGCAGCAACAGCCGCTCTTGGACTTACTAGCAGCTATGGTGAAGAGGACGCATACAGCAGACGAAGCTGGGACACTATTACCACATGTGGTAGGACCACAAAACTGCAGTGCATTGGCACTAGGACAATTGCAAAGTACTGATAACTTTGATGACTACTCAGATGCTTTTGAGAGAATTGCGGAAGCGGCTAAATGGCCACTAGACCAGTGGGCTGTGAGGTTCTCAATGTCCCTGACCGGAGAGGCATTGGCGGCCTACAAGGCTATGCCCGCAGGCCTAGCATCCAGTTACCCGGATGTAAAGCTAGCAGTAAGGGATAGGTTAGGATTAACTTCTATTCACTACCGGCGTCTGTTTAGAGAGGCAAAGCTCATGCCTAAAGAAACGCCGAAAGCATTAATGCAGAGATTAAAAGGCTTGGCAACAAAATGGCTTGCTCCTGAAAAAGCAACTATTGAGTCCTTGATGGACGCAGTACTTCTCGAGCAATATTTTGAGGCCGTACCACCAGAGGTCAAGGCTTTCTTATTGTTACAAAAATGTAAATCCACTAAGGAAGCGGCTGAACTCACAGAGTGCTATTTTGAAGCAGAGTTAGCCAGGACTTCCAGGGATAACGTTTTGAAGGTAACAGGCATGGAGAGAATGCCAGGGTTTAGAAAGGCCTGTAATTATGTGGTACATGAGAAAAGTGTGAAAAAGTATGATGTTATGAAATGCTTTCACTGTGGAAAAACTGGTCACATACGCAGGGAATGTAAAGAGCGTACTGCCCTTATCTCAGGAGGAGAGAGCCCCACTGGGGAAAGATTGGTGCTCGATGTCCAGGTGGAAGGGGTAGATGCTGTAGCGCTCCTTGATTCAGGAGCAGACCAAAGTATGGTCTCCCACACAATGTGGCAGGCTATTTTGGCTCATAATCCCACCGTCCTCTGCAAAACAGGCCAGGGTGTGCGAGTGAAGTGTGTGCATGGGACCTCATCATATTACCCATTGTATAGTGTGCTTGTGGAAGGGCTAGGTACTAGTGAGGAAGTACCAGTGGTGGTGATCCAAAACCTCCTGAGAGAAATCGTGTTGGGGAGGGACTGGCCTCCTTTTCGAAAAGGCCTCAAGGAAGGTCTAAGCGAAAGAACAGGCTTAATTTCCACTAGGTCCCAGAGTAAGGCCTCAGGGGCAGGGACAAGTTCGCTAGCTGAGCCTGAGGAAGTGCCCCAGGGTAGGGACATATCCCCAGAACGAGAGATTAGCCTGGATAGGGAACCACAAGACACACTTCCTTCTAATGAGGACTTAATTAACCTTCCTAAAAAGACTAGGAAGAGTAAGACTGAAAGGCGCCAGGAAAGGAGACATAGGTCGCAGGGAAAGGCAGACCTGGAAGCCGGGGAGGGATTACCTTGGGTGCCAGCCAAGCTGGTGAAGAAATTCCCTTCCTTCCCTAAAGAGCAGCAGGGTGATCCAGCTTTAAAAAGGGCATTCGAGTATGCTCAAGAAGCTAGGACAACCTTACC
The DNA here is from genome assembly GCA_033557465.1 of Ichthyophis bannanicus. Classification (NCBI taxonomy): domain Eukaryota; kingdom Metazoa; phylum Chordata; class Amphibia; order Gymnophiona; family Ichthyophiidae; genus Ichthyophis; species Ichthyophis bannanicus. Next base: position 27,704,737 of record CM066035.1, read on the forward strand.
AAGATTCTTCCTAGAGGGAGAATTGTTATATAGGGAAAGTGCTGATCCGAGAACAGGTACCGTACGTAAACAGCTGGTGGTGCCAACTACCTTTAAGTCGGTAGTCATGAAATTGGCACACGACCACCCCGTAGGCAGTCATAAAGGTGTCCAAGGGACATTAGATCAGATTCTGGCTCGCTTTTATTGGCCGGGAGTATTCAAGGAGACAACTCGATACTGCGAATCCTGTCCCGCGTGCCAAAGGGTCACGGCTGCCAAACCGAAGCCAGTACCGATGGTTTCACCACCCACCATTGCAACTCCAGTGCGGCGATTAGCAATGGACATTGTAGGGCCCTTAGTGAGAACACCGAGGGGTTTTCAATATATTTTAGTAATCTTGGACCATGCGACTAGGTTTCCGTGGGCCATACCCCTGCGCAATATTTCCGCAAAGACCATATCGATAGAGCTCATAAAGTTGTTTTGTGAGATTGGGTTTCCCCAGGAGATTTTAACTGATCAAGGGACAAACTTCACCTCAAAACACTTGGCCATGCTTTGGGACGCCTTTGGGGTGCGTCATATCCGCACCTCAGCATACCATCCCCAGTCCAACGGACTGGTGGAAAGAATGAATCAGTCATTAAAGCAGATGTTAAGGCGGAGCCTAGAGGGGAATATGGTTGAATGGGATAATGTACTTCCCTTCGTCCTTTACACGTGCCGAGAACGCGTACAGGCATCATTAGGGGCATCCCCATATGAGCTGTTATTTGGTAGGGCTCCGAGAGGAATCCTGGATATCCTTCGGGAGCAATGGGTTGCACCAGATGAGACAGAGGTAGGGGTACCCAATTTCTCAAGGACCTCAGGAACCATTTAGAACGGACATCCCAAGTGTCCATGGACAATCTGCAGGCTAGCCAGCGCCGGCAGAAAAAGTATTATGACCGGGGGACTAAAACAAGGCATTTATCTGTTGGTGATAAAGTTTTAATCCTAGTAGCAGATGCCGGTCCGAAGTTTGAGGCCAGATGGAAAGGCCCTGGCACAGTGGTTGAGAAGGTGGGTCCCGTTTCCTACAGAGTAGAGAACGAAAGGGGGCGCTGCCAAATATACCACCTGAACCTGCTAAACCTTGGCAGGAAAGGTCTGCAGCAGTGAGGTTAGTACACGTAGAGAGCCGAATGTTTAACTTAAGTGGGATTACGCGCTGTCCGACGAGGGCGTCTGCAGCTCGTAATATCTTAAGGAGGGCGATGTGTAACACGGAAGATCTGCCCTCTGCCTCAGAAGCACAGAAATCTGCTGTTTGCAGTTTAGATTCTGACAGGCAGGCAAGTCACAAGGTTCCCAGCTACCATAGGCAACGTAAACAAACTCAGACACGAGGTCTGCAGTCATGCCTAGCTAGTAAGCATTCCCCAGCTGCTGATGAAAACGGCTTTCATCTGTGCAAGGGAACGCCCAAGAAGCTGTATAAAAAATGCTCAGTGCAGTCAGAGTTAGACTGGCAGGACACGGGAAACTTGCAAGACTGGCAAGACACGAGAGACTTGCAGGACTCAGAAGAAAGCTCAGAATATTCAGGAAATACAGACACAGAGTCAGAACTGCCTGAAACTTCTAGCAGGAAGCCACAAAGAAATTCACGGAAAGAAACACGGAGAGTTTCACACAGAGAGGTCAGCTGTAAGAAGCACTTACCTCTGACGCAGCTTGAATTTCCTAAGCACCGGGCTGTGCTGAATGAATGGGAGGCAGCAAAAGGCAAACCATATGTATCTGAAAAGCATGGCAGCTTAAAACAGTTACAAACCCTAGAGAGGGAAAGAAATGCTATTGAAGATGTGTGTATGTCTGACCCTGAAGAGCGTGTGCCAGTGAAACCCTGCAAAAGATTTCCAAGAGAGAGATCTTCACCTAAGTGTTATGGTTTACAGCCAAATGTAAAAGGCAGGAAGTTTAAAAGTTTTAAGGATAAAGCTTACTCAGAGAAAGGTGTCTCTCCTTCCTGCTATTACAAGCTATATGACAGCTATTTGCCCTGCTGTGAAGAAGGCTGTTCAGAGAGCACTGATAGAGATACGGGACTAAGAAAGGTGCAAACTTTCTGTTCTAATGAAAATACTGAAAATGATAAAGCAAAGTGTGAGCCTATGATTACAGAGGCTGGTATTGAAAGCCCATATGATGAAGCCATGGATTGTATGCTGTTGTTATCCGATATGGTTTCCTCCTTATGCTGAAGCCAGGATAAGAGTGCCTTGTGAGTGCTGAGAAAGCTAAGAAGAGACAGCTAGCATATTGGATAAGCTTTATACTGTGATTTATGAGTTCTGTTGAAGCAAGATGCTATGTTTAAGTTTTCTTCAGTTTACCAGAAGTATGGTTGTATCCTGAGTTTTTTGTATTATAACCTTTTTGAAAATCCAGCCCCGGGAGGGGAATAAAAATCCTTTTGAAAAACCTGACCACTTGACTCACAACTACAACTTTCTATAAGAAAGGTCAGGCCCAGCAGTCTGGCTGTTAGCTTAGGCCACAGTCCAGCTCCTGCTGGTGACAATATATATACTTATTTTTTATTTTCACATATTTATTTTTTCTTTGGCAGGATAGTACAGAGGGGAAATTATAGTCATGAAGTTTGCTATCCCAAGAATTTGGCGGGAACCCACTGACTACTTGAACAATTGCTAGTTCTGCATGGTGTATCCTCCCAAACATCGGACTGGCAAGAATGCTTCTTCTGTCATGTATCCGAGCATTCTTTCACCCATCGCCCCGGTGCCACACTGCCCAGAGCTGCCTGTACCCACTCCTCTGCAGAGAAAGCAGCTGTCTTCAAGAAAGCAGCAATTCACAAAATGAAGAAGACTTTGCAGATCTAGAATACAATATCAGAGGTGGAGCTGAGGAGAGAAACCCTTACTACCCAACCAAAATGACATTAATGACTTGGTCAGAGATCTTGGTCTCACTAAGTCCAATGCCGAGCTTTTGACGTCCAGGTTCAAGCACTGCAACTTGTTGGATGAATGTGCAAGTCACATATCAGAGGAAGCATCACTACACTTTTTCTAGCTTCTTCACTAGTCAAAGAGGGCTCTGCTTTTGCCACAATGTGACCAGTCTGTTTGACACTATCGGAATTGCATGTAACCTGAAGGAGTGGCGCCTCTTCATTGAGCTCTTCCAGGAGCCTCAAAGCCATGCTGCTACATAGTGGGAACAAGTACCCGTTTCTTCCCCTAGTTCACTCAGTGAGCCTCAAAGAGGATTACAGTAGTGTCAAGACCTTGCTAGAAGCCTTGAAGTATGCTGAGTATGGCTGGGAGGTTATCAGAGACTTTAAAATGGTGAGAGACTCTGGTTAAGAATTCCTGCAAAATGGGCTGCAGAATATCTCTCAAAGTCCATATCCTTGAGCTCATCTTGATAAATTCAAGGAGAACATGGGAGTGTACTCAGAGGAGCCAGGCGAACACTTCCACCAGGATATACTGGAATTTGAACACCGCTACCAAGGACAGTATAACGAGAACAAGATGTGAGACTACATCTAGGGGTTTATTTGTGAAAGTGATTTACAATATAATTGTAAATGTCAAAAATCTGCTTCTAAATGTTCTATGGTCTTTCTTGAATAACGTAAATATAAGTAAATATTATATGTTGTGTTTTTTTATTTTATGTGAACAAAAAGGCAAAAATAAGCCTGTTTTAACAATGGGAATACATAAATTTCACAAATAATAATCTTCTGTTCACAAAAGTAAAGTTTAATGAGAATAATAACCATTTTCCATACTTTTATGTTATAAGCAATTAGGAAATTACACTCACTACTCAGGAACAAAAATTGTGTTACACAGTGTTATAGTTTCAGTGCAATTTGTTTATGTATTTTTGCACTGGTTTACCATATTAGGCTTTATTAGGCTATGGTGGAATTCACAAGGGAGGCTGCTAACCACACACAGCTTCTCTTGTGCTTCAGTTTGTCCACAGCCAAACAACCTTTTGGAAATGTGTTGCACACACATCATAGTTTCTACACCAGAATGTTGATCTCCTAGCTCAGGGTTCAGCAGAACAGTCCTATCCTTCATACAATGTGGACACCCCTGTTCATGTCATAACAGCTTTACATTGTACAAAACTGATGCTTTCCACTGTTAGGTAAATTAATTTCCCCTGCACCCTTGCTATTGGCATTATCCTCATTATAGGTTCTCCTCCATTTTGTGACTTCCTTTCACATGAATTGCTTACATAGGTCCATGTGCATGCTGAGCTGCATCCCCACCACTGCACATCTTTCTTTGAAAAGTCTTTATCAGATCCTTGTATTAGGGTCCTGTATCAGTCATCTGCACATCCCTCTCTAGTAGCCACCCATCTCATCCACAGTTATCTGCAGGCCCCTGATGAAGCACATACCTGATACTAGTGTCAAAGAAATGGTGGTGGTCCAAATATGTAATGCTTCCCCTGGGATTGACAGAAACATTATGTCAGCATGCAGATACCGGTAGGGCCTTGGTTCTTACCCCAGTATCCAGATGACTGCAGAGTGCAGCAGATGTGCCAGATCTTCCTGAGGCATCCAGACCTCTGTAACATAATAGATACTACACATGAACATGCTGCTGTGGCATGTAGAGGCACAATGTTTGGATATCTCAAGTCAGTGTGGTGCTGAGTTTATATAGGGCATACTCACAGACAAACAGCTGCTGTATGAGCTATCCTCTGGCCTGGTTGCCTGCCCCTGTGTTCTCTCTGGCACATCCAAACCAGCACTCAGGATCATCCTTAAGGTCTCGGTTAATATTGACTGGGACTCTATGCCTGATTGCAGAGTTGTGACGTATGCAGCAGGCCACTATGATCTCAGCCACAGTGAGAGGCCGGTGTTGTAAGACACCACCAGATTTGTCCAAACACCTGAAGCGACTTTTCAACATGCCAAAGGTGTGCTCTATGACAGAGTGAGTTGCAGCATGTGCCTCATCCTTGGGAAACTCACAGGTGTCAGCAACCAGACCCTGCACCCATAGCATGCATCACCTGTGTAGAGGAAATTAGCGAGTGTTAGACACATTGCATATTGGGCAGCTGCAGCCATACTGCCTGTGAGGCCCTTGCCTGTGTGATCCTTGCAGTGGAAAGATTGATACATCTGACCAGTGGCCTCAGGATGGTGTGGAGGAGGGAGGCGGAGCATAGAGTAGGATCACAGTGTACACATGGCCTAATGCCCAACAAGGTGAATTTGTAGAATGCTGTGCCCAATAATCTCACTCCAGGTACTGGGTCACTTCCCAACACTGACCCTGCAGACAGTAGAACCACAGTGCTGCAGAGGTATGGATTCTGTAGGTTGATCAGCGTTGGGGAGTTTGGAGTATCCTGGTCTGAGATGTTCAGGTAGTCCAGCTGTTGTGATTATCCAGACATGATGCACTATAAGACCTGCAGTGAGTCTCACAGTGTGTATAATAAGGAACTCAAAGCAGTATGCTTCAGTGGGTTGACATAGCTCTGGCACACTCCTGGGTTGGAGCCAAAATAATTTGACATAGGTTGTCAATGCCTCATATTCCATTTGGGGTTTTCTACTGGCACCAGATGCACACAACATGCTTGACCCAGTTCTGGCTTAGACCCAATTGCATACAGGGAGTAGTAGGCAGCAAATTTCAGATGGGTTCAATAGAGATGTATTCACTATATCTCTCTGCATTCATTGGTGTGACCCCAGATATGGATCAGGCTTGTGGGCCGGATCTGGGGCAGTTGGGAATCCTAGGTCCTTGAGTGGGAATGTTCCATAATGCTGTCATCCACACATTCTCCCTCTGATGCAATTGGGAATATGCAGCCATGATTGGTAGGTAGTCACATGAGGAACAAAAGGTACCTGGGGAGCAGTGCATTATTGATGATAAATGAAAATGGCATAGGAAACCAACACAGTGCAGATTGCTATATCAGAGCTGGGCTTGGCATTGACCCTGTGACGTATGAACATTTTATTCAGTGCTGATGCCACGGGGGCCATCTGTGGGTAGGCTTATCTGTGTGTGTGGTTGCAAATCACCATATCTGACCACGGCATGCATTGGATTCACCCAAGTTTGCCTTGGTACAACATTGGGACTGCCAAGTTTGGACAGATATTGGCAGGTTACCTGTGACAGGATCTGCTTAACTACCCCCTTGCACTGAATTGCCAGAGTCAACAGGTCCTGAAAACAGGTGCAGGGTTCCTATATTGGTGCGTTCCAGCTGGGAGAATGTAATTCAATCCAGCCTCTGAGGCCAGAGAATCCTGCTGCTTTCGGGGATCTGTGGTCTGGCTGACAATGTGTACTCTAACTAATGGAGACTGCATACTACAGTGGGATACTATTAGATAGGGTATCACCTGAGCTACAGACAAATAATATGATAGTGGTTGTCTACTCACTGAGTTCTGCCTTTTTACCATTCTCCTTCCATTGAATTGTGGAATCTTTTGCACTAAATGCAGGGTGACAAATATGGGAATAAAAAAGGTCCATCGCATGGCCACCATAGACAATTCATTGTGCCACTTGAGAGCTATTACTGAAATCAGACCTGTGATGTTTGGTCCTGTGATGATTTGATTCAGTGCTGCACTTGGGAGAGTCATCTGTGAACATAGGTGGATAATAATAATAATAATCATAATGCTGGAGGATAGGTCAGTGTATGAGTGGTGGACTAGATGCTGCCTAGGGAGGATTACAATGGTTATTGCGTTGCAGAGTTAACCAAGCCATTGCCAGTTTACTGCTCATAGTAGTTGTAGAGGGCTGCCACACCCCTGTGCACTCATTTCCCATGGCAACCATGTTCTGGCTGCAGGTGCTGATTTCCAAGGTCAGTTAGTTGCAGTGGTCATATTGTGACATATTCCAGCCTTTGACCACATATTCCCTGTGTGCATCAGCCATCCTTGGTCATGGATGCTGGAATGAGTGACATTCTTACAGCTGCAGCTTTGTGAGATGATGACTCCTCACCTTCCCCTGGGATGGGACTGCCTACTGGCTAAAGATGCCCACACCAGGCTCGGTCCAGTCTTGGTCTGACCCTATTGCATGCAGGGACCTGTGGTTTTGCTTGTTTGGTTGAGCGCAATTGAATACTCAGAACTACTTGTACCAGCATGCATTGAGGTGAACCCAGGACTAGTTCAGGCCTATCAGACATATCCGGAGCCTGTTGGCAAATGTATACCAGGCCATAGTTAGCATTCAGCCTGATAGTAGTTGTTGTTGGCTTCTGCAGGTTCTGTGGGTATTCAACTAACAGGTGTTTCATGCCAATGGCAGCCTAACAGACTTATTTCATGACACAATGTTGCTTCTTAGGCACCCCTACATCATTATGTGCTCTATGAGCAGGTTGACATGCATCTGCACTCATAGATGGCTCTCTGATATGCTGCATTGGATTTGGACATTGTAGATCCCTGGGCCAAAGGTTTGATTCTCAGAACATCTCTGAGGTGTATCTATTGAATCATGCCCTATTTTTCCTCCTATATTTGCCCCCTCCCCCTCCCTGCCGTCTGTGCAGGCATATAAGCATATTCCACTGTTCATCTGATGAATGTGTGAGGAAAGCAATGCCTGCATATCATGCTGTGTGAACTCAATGATTGACCAATCATTGTGATTTCACTTGCGCTGTGGCCCAGGTGGGTCCCTATCTTCTAGCATCCAACTGAGGTGTGCTGTCCCCATTAGCTTTGCAGACACATTGGCAGCCAGACCACAGTTCCCAGAATGCATTAGGACTTGTGGCCTCAGAGACTGCACTATGTGACATTGTCATAGCTGCAACTCAGTAAGATGGACACTCAGTAAGGTGGATACTCCTCAGCTGCCTCCAGGTCATGTTTTCCATGGATATAGAGTGCTAGGGGGTATGTTGGGGCTCTGCTGGTGCTTTGAGTGCTCAACTGACAGGGTCATGGTAACCTCCACAGCCTAACACACATTTTTGGTAATCAACTTGTAGCTTCCATGCCACCCCTATACAAGCAGGGTGGCTTGGTATACCCCCATCACAGATGCCCCTGTGTCACCTATTTCCCCCTAGAAGGATCATTAATTTGCTGCCATCTGTCTTCCCTCACCTGTCTCCTCCTTGCATGCAATGCTACAGAATTCACAGGCCATTCACATGGGACTTTTTCTGAGGCAGGATTGGCTACTAATCTGATTCAGGGAACTAAGTAAGTTAACCCTTCTGGTAATGTGTCTTAGGTTTTAGCCCAGGTGTGTATTTTAGTGATTGGGGGCAAGTGATTTGTGCCTTCAGTCTAAACTGGTTATACACAATGAGACGCGCATTGCATGTCCACTCATGCAATATGGTTCCATTGAGGCACAGGCCAGAATGCCTGACACTCTCACCCCTGCAAGTGTGCAATATAGTATTACAGCACCTCAGTCCTGGACATGGTTACTCTGGCCTTTCTGTGACTGGAGACGGGATGACTGGCATTGATTGTGCTGCCTTCTCAATTAGATGTGATTCAGGTGCATTCACAGATCCCAGAGGTGTCAGATGGCTCAACTGGCTGGAGTTGGGACACTACATGCTTGGTGCTGCAATGGTCAGTGGCTCAGGACTATGCTTGTCTTTCCCACGAACATTTACTGTGTGGCTCTACTTCCCATAACAGGCCCCATTCTCATATTAGCGTTTTAGGTACCCACCCTGGCCTAGTATATTTACTGTGTGACTCTCTTTCCCATAACAGCCTCATTCTGATATTAGCTTTTCAGGTGCCCAGCCCGGTCTAGTACATTTACTGTGTGGCTCTATTTCCCATAACAGGCCCCATTAGGGTGGTCAAGTGGCTCCAGATCTTGGAGACACCCTGATCCATTCCTGGTCTCACCATACTAGCTGCATAGACTTACTATCTGGATTTCCTTGGAGAATCAGCAATGTGAAACCAGGACTGGATCAGGATGTCCCTAGATGCTGGAGTCAATTGGCCACCCTAGACCCCATTCTCAAATTAGCTTTTCAGGTGCCCAGCCTGGCTTAGTACATTTACTGTGTGGCTTTAATTCCCATACCAGCCCCATTCTCATCATAGCTCTTCAGGTGTCCAGCCTGGCCTAGAACATTTACTGTGCAGCTCTATTTCCCATAGCAGGCCCAATTAGGGTGGACAGGTGGCTCCAGATCTTGGGAACACCCTGATCCAGTCCTGATTTTACCTTAGTAGCTGCATGGACTTGCAATCTGGATTTCCTTGAAGAGATCAGCAAAGTGAAACAAGGACTGGATCAGGATGTCCCTGAAAACTGGAGCCAGTTGGCCTCCCTAGAACCCATTCTGATATAAGCTTTTCAGGTGCCCAGCCTGGAATGTGTGCCCCACCTCTGGAAAATATAATATAAGAACATAAGATATACCATACTGGGTCAGACCAAGGTCCATCAAGCCCAGTATCCTGTTTCAACAGTGGCCAATCTAGGTCATACGTACCTAACAGTTTCCCCAAAAGACACAGGTTCCACAATGCTTGTACTGGGTCAAGCAATCATATCCTGGGTCCCTTCTTAATAATGGTTTATGGACCTTTCCTCCAGGAACTTGTCCAAACCTTTTTTAAACCCAGCTACACTAACAGCCTTTACTACATCCTCCGGTAACAAATTCCAGAGTTTGATTACACGTTGAGTGAAAAAATATTTTATTTTATTAGTCTTAAATAGTTTACCCTGTAGCTTCATTGCATATCCCCTAGTCTTTCTATATTCTGATAATGTAAACAATCAAGCTACGTTCACCCATTCCACTCTGTTCATTAATTTACAGACTTCTATCATATCTACCCTCAGCTGTCTCTTTTCCAGGTTAAAGAGCCTTAACCTTTTTAGCCTTTGTTCATAGGAGTATCCTTCCATCCCCTTTACCATTTTGGTTGCTCTTCTCTGAATCCTTTCTAATAACGCTAAATCCTTTTTAAGATACGGCGACCAGAATTGCACAGAATATTCAAGGTGCGGTCTCACCATGGAACGATATAGAGGCATTATAATAACTTTTGTTTTATTTTCCATTCCTTTCCTTATGATACCTAGCATTCTATTTGTTCTCTTGGCCGCCGCTGCACACTGGGCCAAGGGTTTTAACATGTTATCCACAATGACGCCTAAATCTTTTTCCTGGGTGCTGGTTCCTAATGTAGAACCTTGCATCGTGTAACCATAGTTTGGGTTGTTCTTCCCTAGGTGCATAACTTTGCACTTGTCCACATTAAATTTCATCTGCCATTTTGATGCCCAGTCTTCCAATTTATCAAGATCCTCTTGCAATTTTCCACAATCCTCTTGGGTTTTAACAACTTTAAATAGTTTTGTGTCATCTGAAAATTTGTTAACCTCACTCGTTATTCCCTTTTCCAGGTCATTTATGAATATGTTAAAAAGCAGCGGACCCAGCACAGATCCCTGGGGTACACCACTATTCACCTTTCTCCATTGGGAAAATTGGCCATTTAGTCCTACCCTCTGCTTTCTATCTTTTAACCACTTCCTGATCCACAATAGGACACTGCCTCCTATCCCATGACTCTTTAGTTTTGCCAAAAGTCTCTGATGAGGGACCTTGTCAAAGGCTTTCTGAAAGTCCAAATACACTATATCAACCAACTCACCTTTGTCTACCTGTTTATTCACACCTTCAAAAAAACATAACAGATTAGTAAGACAAGTTCTTCCTTGTCTAAAGCCATGTTGGCTGTCTCCCATTAAGCCATGACTATCTACATGTTCACCAGTTTTGTTCTTTATGATGTTTTCTACCATTTTTCACGGTACTGACGTCAGGCTCACCGGTCTGTAGTTTCCCGGATCACCCCTGGAAACGTTTTTAAAAATTGGTGTTACGTTCCCCATCCTCTAATCTTCAGGTATTACAGATGATTTTAATGATAGTTCACAGATTACTAATAGCAGGTCTGCAATCTCATATTTCAGTTCTTTCAACACCCTTGGATGTATACCATCTAGCCCAGTTGATTTGCTACTCTTCAGTTTATCTAATAGTTGTCATACATCTTCGCGATGTATCGATATTTCCTTCAATTCTACCACACCTTTAAATACGACTTCAGTCATGGGTAACATCCCTACATCTTCCTCAGTAAAGATCCAAGCAAAGAATTCATTCAGTCTCTCCGCTATCGTTTGTCGCCTCTTAGTGCCCCTATAACCCCTCTATCATGTAATGGACCAACTGACTCACAGGTTTTTTGCTAAGAATGTACTTGAAAAAGTCTTTATTTCACGTTTTTGCTTCCACAGCCAGCTTCTTCTCAAATTCTCCCTTTTCCTGCCTTATCAATGCCTTGCATTTGACTTCAACTCTGGTTTGAGTGAAACGTCAGATTGACGCCTGAAAGTGGCATTGGGGAACGTCTAAAGCTAAGCACTAGTGTTAACAGACCCATATTGTGGACAACTTCATGTAAATGCATTTTCATGAAATATTATCTGCCAGAATTGTCATTGATGCTATCAAGCACTATAAATTGATATTTAATATATCGTGGATTGAGAGCTGTTTGGTCTGAGATATTCTGAGCATGAATATTTGAGTATTGATTAATATCACTGAGTTTGTCCACAGGAGGGTTATTGATCACATTGATTAAATGTTGTTATAGAGCTGAAACCTCATTTCATTTTTATGCTAGTTGTATCAAGCTCTGAAAGGACCGTGCAAAGTATTGCATTTGACTTGTCAGTGCTTGTGCTGTTTCCAGGTTTCGTCATTTGGCTCTTTTTTCCATTTCCTGAAAGATGCTTTTTTGGCAACAACAGCCTCTCTGACCTCACCTTTAAACCATGCTGGCAGTTTTTTGGACTTCCTTCCACTTTTTTTAAAGCGTGGAATACAGCTGATCTGGGCTTCCAAGATAGTATTTTTCAACAGCACTCAAGCTTGATGTAAGTCTTTAACCTTTGCAACTGCTCCTATTAGTTTTTTTCTTAAGTATTTTCCTCATTTTATCATAATTTCCCTTTTGAAAGTTAAAAGGTGGTACTGTGGATTTCCTTACTATCCCTCCTCCACTAATTAAATCAAACGCGATCATGCTATGATCACTATTGCCAAGTGACCTCAACACCCTTATCTCTTGCACTAGATCTGGTGTTCCACTAAGTACTAGGCCCAATATGGCTTCCCCTCTGGTTGGTTCATGAACCAGCTGCTCCAAGAAGCAGTCATTTATTTCATCAGAAACTTTATCTCCCTAGCATGTCCTGCCGTGACACTGACCCAGTTGATACTGGGGTAATTGAAATCACCCATTATTATTACTGCGCTGTAATGTTTGTTAGCTGCCTTGCTTTCTTTGAGCATTTCATCATCCATTTGTTCATTCTGGCCAGGTGGTCGATAGTACACCCCCACTGCCATCGCCTTCCCCTTTTAACATGGAATTTCAGTCCATAGAGATTCTACAGCAAATTGTGTTTCCTGCAAAACTTTAATGCTTTCTGACTCAATGCCCTCTCTAATATAGAGTGCAAACCCTCCACCAATTTGATCAGCTCTATCATTACGATATAGTTTGTACCAAGGTATCACACTGTCCCACTGGTTGTCCTCCTTCCACCATGTCTATGAGATTCCAATCATATCTAACCACTCATTTAGTGCTATGTATTCTAACTCTCCCATCTTATTTTTTAGACTTCTAGCATTCGCATACAAGCATTTTAGAGACTGTATTTTATTAACCTTTTCAAGGCCTACTTTAAATTTTTAATCCACATTCTGCAGCCTGGTTAATTTTTGCATATTTCAGGAAAATTGTACCCGTCTTATTCAATATGTTCTAACAGTGATTTTCCTTCTGCTATGGTCATGTATTATATACCATTTGATAGGAATATTTAGTCAGAATTTTGGATCCCAAGAGTTTTGGGCTCAGCCTGGAAAGGGTTAATATTAATCTGGCTATTGGTAGGCATGGGTAATTTGGGATCTTTAAGTTCTGTCTGCTCCATACTTGAGGGCAGTTGGGCTACTTTACTCTTTTTTGAAACCCCTCTGCTTTTGGTAGTATCCTTCAAGGATACATTCTTCCGAACCATGCACTCTTGGGCGACTGTCGGCTTTCCCCTATTATCTAGTTTAAAAGCTGCTCTATCTCCTTTTTAAAGGTTAATGCCAGCAGCCTGGTTCCATCCTGGTTAAGGTGAAGCCCATCCCTTTGTAAGAGCCCCTCCTTTCCCCAGAATGTTCCCCAGTTCCTAACAAATCCAAAACCCTCACCCTTGCACCATTGTCTCATCCACACATTGAGACTCCGGAGCTTTGCCTGCCTTTTGGGTCCTACACGTGGAACGGGAAGCATTTTGGAGAATGCTACCCTGGAAGTTCTGGATTTCAACTTCCTACCTAAAAGTCTAAATTTAGCCTCCAGAACCTACCTACCACATTTTCCTATGTCATTGGTACCGACATGTGCCAAGACAGCAGACTCCTCCCCTGCACTATCTAAGACCTTATCTAGGTGGCACGTGAGGTCCGCTACCTTTGCACCAGGCAAGCATGTTAGGAGGGGATCCTCACATCCACCAGCCACCCAGCTATGTACATGCCTAATGATCGAATCACCAACTGTCCTAACCCTTCCCTCATGGGCAATTGGCCCTGGAGAAACTTCCTCGGTGCAAGAGGGTTTTACATCACCTGGAGGACAGATCCTAGTTACAGGATCACTTCATGCCACACCAGGGTGATGCTCTCCTGTCACGTGACCTCTCCTTCATGGCAACATGGATGCTGCCAGACTGGAGGTGGGACTTCAGGACTATATCCCTGTAGGTCTCGTCTATGTACCTCTCTGTCTTTCTTATGTCTTCCACGTCTGTTACTCTAGCCTCTAGAGAACAGACTCGTTCCCTGAGAGCAAAGAGCTCCTTGCACCTAGTGCACACGCAAGACCTCTCACCCTAGCATGTCCTGCCGTGACACTGACCCAGTCGATACCGGGGTCATTGAAATCACCCATTATTATTACTGTGCTGTAACTTTTGTTAGCTTCCTTGATTTCTTTGAGCATTTCATCATCCATTTGTTAGTTCTGGCCAGGCGGTCGATAGTACACCCCCACTGCCATCGCTTTCCCCTTTTTACATGGAATTTCAATCCATAGAGATTCTACAGCAAATTTAGTTTCCTGCAAAATTTTAATCCTTTCTGACTCAATGCCCTCTCTAACATAGAGTGCAACTCCTCCACCAATTTGATCAGCTCTATAATTACAATATAGTTTGTACCCAGGTATCACAGTGTCCCACTGGTTGTCCTCCTTCCACCATGTCTCTGAGATTCCAATCATATCTAACCTCTCATTTAGTGCTATATATTCTAACTCTCCCATCTTATTTTTTAGACTTCTAGCATTTGCATACAAGCATTTTAGAGACTGTATTTTATTCATATTAATCTGGCTATTGGTAGACATGGGTAATTTGGGATCTTTAAGCTCTGTCTGCTCCATACTCGAGGGCATTTGGGCTTCTTTACTCTTTTTTGGAACCTCTCTGCTTTTGGTAGTATCCTTCAAGGATACATTCTTCCGAACTATGTGCTCTTGTGTGACTGTCAGCTTTCCCCTGTTATCTAGTTTAGAAGATGCTCTATCTCTTTTTTAAAGGTTAATGCCATAAGCCTGGTTCCATCCCATAACTTGGATTTTTCAGAGCAATGTCCAAGGCCACAAGGTGTGCTGCTGGAAATCAAACTCTGGTTACTTGGTTCTCAAGCCAGAGCTCTAGCCACTAGGCTACTCCTCCACTCACCCAGTAGCCAGCTGTGTCCATAATGCCCCTGCTCAAATTGTTGGAAGAGTGCTGAGTGATGTGGGCACCGCATTCAGTATGTGCATGTTTGCATCACACACTACTACTACTACTACTGAGCCTTTGTATAGCACTACAAGACGTACACAGGGCTGCACAGACACATGTAAAAGACAGTCCCTGCTCACCAGACCTTCAATCTAGTCAAGACAGTCAACACAGTAGCTGTAGAAATAGAATACATCTAGGGGGAATGGTAAGGGAACAAAAAGGAGATTAGGTGAATCAAGATCCGAAAGCAGCAGTGAAGATGTGAGTTTTCAGCCTGGATTTGAAAAGGTGAGATATGAAGCCTAATGTACAGACTCAGGTTTATATATGCTTATGCAATTTGTTGACATACTACCCAGGCTGAAGGGTATCAGAGTGGTTTATAATCACTACATGCAGGTACTGGATACATTCTCTTTTCCCCAAAGGGGCTCACAATCTATGTACCTGAGACAACAGAGGATTAAGTGGCTTGCCCAAGGCCACAAAGAGTGCCTATAGGACTAGAAACTCAGTCCCTCCAACCTGAGATTGCTGTCCCTAGATGGAGAATTGAACCCCCAGCCCTCTAGCCTGAGGTGCCTTGCTTTAAGCACTAGGCCACTCCTCCTTAGGCTGTGCCAAGCATAAGGCGCAGCAAGGTGAAAGGAGTGAAGTCTGAATTTGCACACCACCTGTTCATTCAGGGAAAGGTAGTGCTTCTGGTTACGGAACACTGCTTCCCTGTCTCTGGGTGGGATAAGTGCCACATGTGTGCAATCAATGGATCCCATCACGTGTGGTAGGTCCACAATTCTGTGAAATTGCTTTTGAGAGTCACCCACTCTTGCATTTCATTGGGAAATACTATGTAGTTCCTGACCAGGCTGAGCATGGTTTGCAGTACTTGGTGGAGGCATATGCCAAATGTGGCCCTGGATATTCCTCCAACTGCAGCCACAGATGTTTGGAAGCAGCCAGAGGCAAAGAAATGTAGCACACTCAGGAGCTTTGCAGCCCTGGTATGGCATGTGACTGGGCTGTAAGAGGCTCAGGTCTGGTTTTAGATCCTCATAAAGCTCTCTTATGGACGCTGTGCTCAGCCTGTAGAGGGCGATTACCTAGTCTTCAGGGAGACCAAGGAGGGTGGCCCTATCTCTGTAGATATGGGGCCTTCTGAACTGGACTTCCCTCCTTGAGGATACAATGTCTGCCACTCTCCAGGCTGGTGCCCCTGCACATTGGCCACCACCACCAGAGCAAGGGCAGGAGGCAGGGGCTGGTCCAGGTATTGTGGGGCCTCCTCAACTGCCTCACATCCTTTACCATCTAGCCATGAAGCTACTTGTTCCACAATGTAGTAGGCCATGATGTAGCAAGGCACGGGCCCCAGGCCACAGTACTTTATAGCTGGACTGTGGATTGGCCCTACTGCACACACCTGGCTGACGTTTAGCTATTGTGAATGGCCATTAGCGGGGACTGGACCCACATAGTGCCAGCTCTTAGCTGGTGCTCCGGTTCCACACAGCTGCACCTCTAACACCCACTAATTGTGACCGGCATTAGCATATCCCCACAAAGCCTGCCCACTCTCTGCCTAGTCACTGCCCATTCTCCTCCTTTTTTGCCTTTGCCGGGTGCTGCCAGGTTAGCTGCCATTGTGGCTGTATTATCGGTGCTTTCCGCTGACAAATTGCTACTGGGCGCCCATACCAGCCGCAGACGCCTTTAGCGCCGTTTAGTAATCATACCTCTTAGTTTAATGTGTGTTGTCACACATGTATTATGCACCTATTTTATAAAGTAAGGTACATGCATGCTTTATAAAATAGGAGCACAAGTGATAAGATACACACACCAAATCTAGGTACAACCACTTACACCACCCCTAGACTTGGCATAAATGCCCATGCCTAGATTTGTAAAAAAGGCACATTTTATGTATTTATTTAATACATTTTTTACATTGCCTTATCATAAAATCAAGTGGTTTACAATATAGCTCAACAAAAGCTTTACAGAGAACTTGTGGTATAGGTAACGGTGGCAAGCGGGACATGCTAGCAAGCATAACTTATTTACAGTGTGACGTATATAGAGTTATAAGAGCATATGACAGGCATCTGGGGGGCTAAGGTAATGAGGTAGTCTGGAATTAGGTATACTAGGCGAGCTCATTGAAGTGTTCAATGAAGAGGAAGGTTTTTAGCTTCTTCCTAAAGTCTTTCAAGTCCTTGGTGGTCCTTTTTACCTCTAGAAGAGAATTCCAAATTATGGGTGCTGCAAGTGATAGAACTCTCTTGGTCATAGAGTTGTTGGCTTTGGTGAATGAACTGGGTGTTTGGATGATGTCTGTGGTACTCTGTCTTCGCGGACTGTTGTTGGGCTTTATGCAGATTAAGTCCTGGAGTATGTCAGCAGACATGTTGTGTCAGATTTTGAAGATGGTCAGGGCTACCTTATATTTGGTCCGTAAGGTGATCAGGAGCCAGTGAAGCTGGTATAAGATGGACTTTACTGTATGCGGTCAAATTTCATAGAGCCAGAGATGATCCGGGCGGCGGTGTTTTGGGCCAATTGCAGAGGCCAGGTTGTTTGTTTTGGAAGCCCAGTGAAAATGGAATTACAGTAATCCAGTATAGGCATAATGACAGCTTGGCAGACTATACGAAAATGGTCTTGGCTGAGGAGGGGTTTGAGTCTTCAGATAGTGACCATTTTGTGGAAAGCATTTCTGGTGATTTTGTTCCTTAGTGGTTCTTAGTGCCTCTGGAAGAGAGTCATAATACTGTATAATCTGCGTGTGTAAATTTAGGCTCTGCCCAAACTCCACCTCTGTGCTCTCCCATATTGAAAGTATGCACCATTGCCCTATGAGCATATATAGAGAATTGCGCCCACCTAAACTAACACACATAAGTGTCCATCCCCCCACATGTAAGTTATTGAAAATAAGTCACTTACGTGTGTTGATAGTCTGTAACATTACACAGCTTATTAAAAAATGACCTTCTTAATCTGCATCAATAGACTGTAAGTGTGTTAATTTGTAGGTTGATGCATGATTTAGCACTACACTTTTTAAAGCACGCTAAATAAACCTGAATGCATTCTAACAAATGCACATCCCTATGGTCCAGAGTTTGCTCAATTTGAAAGTGAAAAGACTTCGAAAAAAGGACATTTAGTCTCTATATCCTTGGTGAGAAAGCCGATGTGAATGACATAGCCTTGTAAAAGTTTTCAGTTTGGCATTATCCCTGAAGTGGAGTTCCTTTCCTCTGGATGGAATTAGTGTATATTAACACAGCGAGAAAGACATTTTTATCATACAACCGGAGCAGGCAGCTCTAGATAGTATTCCATCAGCATCCACTGCAGAGAAAGAAGCAGCATTAGTATCAGCAAACTGGCCTCTAATTGTACAGGCACAACTTTAAAGACATCTATTCAGGTGAGTGGAGGACAAAAAATGCACTTTCTCATTCACTGAAGGAGAAGTACTTTAAAGGGTAGCCTAGTAACACAATAAAGACTTGAAAATCCTCAAAGTCCAGCTACCTATAGCGTGATCATGTGAAAAAAAAAACGTGCCACGGAATCACTTTTGTAAACACCAGAGATAACTGCTATGGAGTGCTAAATACAAAATACTGTTTAATTGCAATTTTTTTTTAAAAAGTCCCCTCTTTCAGTCATTATAAGACAGTCCCTCTGATAGAAACGGGAATTCTTTCAGTATCAAGCCTCTGCTGTCCTTTAATCACAACGGAGACCTAATTCAGAGCTTTAAAACTGTGCTCTGCAATGCATAATTAATCTGGCTTCGTAAAGATCTTGACAAAAGGCCCCATTCAGTCTTCAGCTCCTTCCCCCTGAGATATTGTTATTTCTAAAAACTTCAGCCAGCTGGGCTAGAAAGAAATCTCAGCACTGTGGGAGAGTGAGCAAACTGCAGGCCTCCAAGGGATTTCAAGGGACTATCTGACTAAATTGGATTAGAACGAAAGAGAAAGAAGCTTATTCTGGAAATTACAAAGTTCATCTAATATTTTAGATGGTGTTCAGGTGGCAAAGAAAAAAAAATAATGTGTAATGTTTTGATTTTAAAAATGATGATTTCAATAAAATAATGCAAATGCAGTAGGATTCCATACTTGGAGTTCTTTCGTGCTAGAGAATTTAAGACAACGTTTTCCTGATTCCTAACTTCAGAATGTTCCTGCTGTCTATGATAAATGTTTCTTGCTAAGCAAAACTTTCCAGCCTGGTACCTCTTAGTTCCAGCGATTTTTTACATTCCCTGCAGAAAAACAAAACAAAACAAAACAAAACAAAATCTACATTACTATAGAATGAGTGAATGGTAAGATAACTAAGCTAGATTTGAAAAGCAAGCAAGAATAAAGATGGATAAGGTACAATGACTAGTTTAATTAGATGTGTATTTGTAAATTTATGCCATGATTACAAATAATTTTAAGTGTGCCACTAGCTGAACCTTTAATATTCAAATTGGTTTTCATTATTGAAATAAAGTTTGTTTTGATATGTTGTATACAGTACAGCATTCAGAGCTATTCATCTGTAAAGTATAAAAGTTGTGTGCATACTTAAAAGATAAAATCCTAAGCAAACCAACAGCTGTATTCCACAAGAGCAAAACCAGAGCCAAATAAGAAAAAGGAAAGACTTGCAGTGCTCAATGGCACATAAAATTGTCAGGAAATCAAAATGCATTCTGTTAAGTATCCAAACTAAAAGCAGATAAAGAGGTCAATGTATTGGAATGCACAAAGATCACTTTTAGCATGCTTCATTTAAATATTTGCTTTGCATACTCAGGATCATGGGTTTTGAATGATCTTAATACAAAAGTGATCCAAAAGGAACAGAACAAAATGCAGAAATTTGATACTTAAATCACAAGCACAGAGTTCTAAAGTGACCTAAGATTTGGAAGGAGACTTTGGGTCTGGGAATGTTTCAAAAGAATATGCGTATTCTATGCCCAAAACTCGCAGGCTACTGTTCTATATCCAATAAATTGGCAATATTCATCAGACTGAGGAACAGGGACGATTTAACTGTTATGCAAAACTAGGCAGTAGCCTAGGATGGCAGCTTTTTAGGAGCAGAAAAGAGCAGCTGTAGTCAAAGCAAAACAATAGGTTCTGACAGTCACACAAACTCAAGAGCTATCAACAACAACTACCTTGTATACTTTTATCTACAGGAAGGATGGACAATTTTCATTGGTAAGAGTATCTGCTGAGAGGGATGAGCTATTTTTCAGCTGTGCTTTTGTGGAACAAATGTTCATGCTTTTACCCATATACAGGGTGAGAGGTTTACAAATAATCTTCTTATTCATATAAAAAGCCAATTGCACAGATAAGTGACTTTTGAATTGCTCTATGGGTAATTTTATGAAGCATTTCATACGTATGAAAAGTTATAAAATGACCCCCATAATGATATTCGGAAATACATGTGTGTATCCTGTGGAAAAAGAATAGCGTCACTTGGAGTTTGGAATGTGAACATGCCAGATTTATCCGAATAGTGGCCACATTTAGTCCACTATGCACATAATTATCTGGATCACTTAGGAGAGCCTTTTTCTGGCCTAAAGTTATTTAAATAGTGGACTGAATATTGTTGCTATCCAGATAATTGCTGGGACTTCCCAAACTCCATCCCTATGCTGCCCTGATAATTTCCGGATAGTATCACTGATGGATAGCACTTTTGAGGCATTTATCCAGATTAAAGCTATGCCTTTGAACATTGTGTCAAAACACTTTCTCTATTTTCCCTACTAAAAACCTTTCAAGTAGGGGCATGTGTTTGAGATAACATTTAAGAGATTTACCATATTTACTAAAGCATGTTAAAAATGCATGGGTATGTTTTCTTACAAAGCAGTTGCCTTCTGCTCCCTTGAATCTTCAGCTAGCTTAGAACCAAGATGGGGATCTTCATGGGTGACTTGCAGCTAGCTAGGATTTTCTCCTATTTTACATCCAAGCCCCACCACCAATTGCAACCTACCCAAACTGGTTATTGTAATAATAGTTCAGCTACCAGAGACCATGCATAAGGGCTCTTTCTGGAAACTTGAAATCAAGGGACCTGAATTCAGATAGGGAAGTTCATTTTCAAAAGCATTTCTGCCAATCATATGGAGTGTGCCTGATGAGTGAGTGTAAAGTTGCACATGTATAGCCGATGCTTCAACTGCATGCATGAAGAATAGCCTAGAAAATGTATGCCTACTAAGGGGCCTGAAGAAACAGGCTCTTACAAAATTCTGCCTGGGTGTAAATACATAAGTCAGAATGGAGAAGTAGCCTAATGGTTAGAGCACTGGCTTCAGCACCAAGCAACCAGGGTTCAAGTCCCACTAGTACTTCTTGTGGCCTTGGGCCAGTCACATAACCCTCCATTACCTCAGAAAAATCCAAGTTATTAATATATCTGTCTAATGTACATTGCCAAGTTTAAGTGCAATGCAAACAGCTTTGACTGAAATGATAAAACAGTATAAAAAACTGTTAAATAATTAAAAAGCAGGCACATAAAAACACAGTGCCTCCTTTTTGTGTGATCCACGTGTAGGCATTCCTGGGAGCATGGTTTGGGCTTAGCTGCTCCAGTATAAAGCACATCACAACCCATCCAATATGATGGCCTCCGAATATTGAGGATCCCCTGTCTTTTTAGGCAGAGAACATGCATGTATTTGTGCCTTCTTCTGAGCAAGTGTAAATTTGTATGAAAACGTTTGTGCAATACTGGGCTTAATTGTACAATCCTATTTTATAAAGAAACATTGGAGCCTATGTAGCCTTTAAAATATATCAATGAAAACTGATAGTTTAAATATTCCCTAAGGGTTCAGGTAATAGTACAAATATCATACAGTAAATGGAGCCCCAATATTTTCATATAAAAACTTTTTGTGGACCTCAAAAATTAGAGTACATCTGAATAAGACAATAGCATCCTTCAAATGCTCAATTTCATCATCGGTCCAATAGGCCATTCCTAGAGGGTCTCCATTGTAAGCAAGGTACTTCTGTAGCTCTTGAATACAGTTGCAGTCAACATTATTGGCTGTCTTGCATTTTAGGTATGTTGTATACAATATCTTGAGAAATAATTGGAAATATTCCAACTGCATGTCATCATAATACTGTATATTAATAGTATGTTCAAAGGTATGCAACAACAAAAAAAGATGCCTGTGAAACTTAGATGTAATAATTTCTGAGAAAAAAAATATGACCTGGATAGGATTAATGCCACCCTTCACTAATATTTGGTTGCAGTGATGACAGTCTCCAAATATTTCTTGTAGCCACCTATACGTTTCTTACATCTGTCTGCTGGTAGTTTCTCCCAAGGTCTTTGGAGATGGCATTGTACCCCTTTGAAGTTTGATGTTTGGTGATAATGGATTTTCTTACAGTCTCAGGCAACTCTCTTGTCTTCACCATTGGGAAAATAGAAAAGGAAGTAAATGTGGCCATTTTAAACATTTGAGCCATCATTCATTGGTTGATTCAAGTTATGTGAGTGTTGACAATTGATCACAGGTGCATCTAATTTTACTGCAGTTGAATGTGGTTCTTCTGTACAAATGGATTTGAATTGTTTACAAGGGTATGTCCTGGCAGTATCCCATTTTTATACTATTTCCTACTATTTCTTTTTTTAATTGGCCTTGTTTTATTTCATTCTTTTATGTGTCAAATATGTGTGCATATATAGTCCAAAGCCATTTCAATTGCCAATTTTTTAAAGGAGATATTGGACATTAAGGGGTTGAACTGCAAGGGTGCCAATAATGTTGACCACAACTGTACAAACTCTCTGCCTGAAAGCTCTTAAAGGGGGTGTTTTTCATTTGTAATTGCTAATTCGTTAAGCTGTGTTGCCTGGTGATTTGCAGCTGTACTGCAAAAGGGGTATTTTTGTGTTCTTAGGCAAAGTTTTTTCTGCTGCTATAATTTTTATTTCTTTTTCTCAAAGAGAAAGGCAAGTTCTTCGACATCACTGTCTTTCTCAGTTGTTAGATCCCTCCCCAGCTCCCATCCACCCCAGCTCCCACCCACCCTATCTGAGATTCTTGCTATATAGAACAACTCACATTTGGATATCAACTAAAGGTAAACAATTTAATATTCTTGAAGGAACTTTGATTAGGTAATTTAAAAAGGGACACATTAAATGATACACCTCAGATTCATAATATTAGAATTTAGTAGTGTAAAACAATAGCTGTTTAGCAAGCTAGTGGGACTACACATAGGTAGATAAAACAGAGCTATTAGAACACACAAAAAAGAGGCTAGCAGTTTTTTCTCTAAGGAAAGATTAGGCACTTTGGTATATCTTTCTTATGTACCAAAACTTCAATAACTGAACTATTACTGGGAACAATCATGTTTCCGAAGCTGTTGCCCCTGTTACAGCTTCTGCCTCTGTCCAGACAGACAGCCCAATCCCAGTTGAGGGACAAGTTCCATGTACATGATGCCTGAAAACTGAAGTCTTTCTGAAACAAGTGAAGGAGCTCAGAGAAGAGGTGGTGAGGCTGAGAAGCATCCATTATATGAGAAATACTTTGATGAGTTGGTTCTTGAGGTGAAGATGGCATGCTCAAAATGAAGAGAATTGGACATAAATCACCAGAGCCTGCAGAATCAATATAATCCAACCCCTCTATTCTTCAAATTGAAGAATCAGAATGCAGCCCTGGAAGCAGAAGAGGTGAATCAGTGACCACAAGGAATCAAAGGGTAGTGGCGGTTGGTGGCTCTCTTCTGAGGAGTACTGAGGCATCCATCCACTGTCCAGAATTTATGTCCAGGGAGGTGTATTGTCTGCCAGGAGTCAAAATTAGAGATGTTATGGAGAGTTTGCCGAGACTCATCAAGCCTACTGCCTATTATCCGATGATGCTCATCCATGTCAGCACAAATGATACTGCTATGTATCCCTCTAAATGTATCAAGTGTGACTTCATGATTCTTGGAAGAGAGGGTGAAACAGATAGGTGCACAGCTGGTAATCCTCCCTGTTCAGGGTAAAGGTGGATACTGAGAAGCATGGCTACATGGATGGTTTCATCAAGAGTGTTTTGGTTTAATGGACCATGGGATGATTTTCCAAGGGCTGCTGAGCAGAGATGGGGTCCACCTATCTAAGAAGGGTCAAAGTGTCTTATGCAGCAGACTGCTTAATCTATTGAAGAGGGCTTTAAACTAGATTCATTGGGGATGAGTAAAGAAAGTCCCCAGGTAAGTAGAAACCCTCAGGTAAGTGAAACATTTAATAATTCTGTATAAACGGGTAAAAGGGACAATGTCTGGAAAGCAATGTGCCTTAATGCCCATAGTATGAGAAATAAGATCCTAGATGTTGAGGCTTTAATGGAAGAGGCTGACATGGATTTAGTGATGATTACAGAGACATGGTTCATGGACAACAATGTCTGGGATGTAATTATACCAGGCTATACTTTATTCAGGAAGGATAGGGGAGGAAGAAGGGGAGGAGGAGTGGCACTATATGTAAAAAATAATATTAAAGCTACAGAATTATAGACCTTACAAGAGAAGGAGGAGACACTGTGGATTCAACTAGAAAGAGGGAATGGGGAATCTATTTGCATTGGTGTGATAGTCAGATCTCCTTCACTGACAGCAGTGGACAGAGATTTAATTGAAAACATTTCCAGCATTACATGAAAGAAGATGTGCTACTGATAGGTGATTTCAATATGCTGGATGTTGATCGGGACTTCCCTTCTGTAGTATCATCTAGAAGTACAGAAATCCTGGATTCTCTACAGGGAGAATTATTTCAGCAACTAGTAACAGAACCCATATGTCAAGGGGCCATACTGGACCTGGTGCTTACAATGCGGAAAGTGTTTCTGATATTATAGTGGGAGATGATCTTGCATCCAGCGATCATCAGATAGTTTGGTTCAGTATTAGGACTAGGGCTGATAAAGTCCATTCAAAAGTGAGGGTCCTAGAC
The DNA here is from genome assembly GCA_033557465.1 of Ichthyophis bannanicus. Lineage (NCBI taxonomy): Eukaryota > Metazoa > Chordata > Amphibia > Gymnophiona > Ichthyophiidae > Ichthyophis > Ichthyophis bannanicus. The sequence goes on from CM066035.1 coordinate 27,729,696, forward strand.
TTCTGGAAAGCTAACTTTCTCAAGATGGGACAATACCTCAAGGAGTCATTAGCTGGATGGGAACTGCTGGGAGATGTAGAAAATCAATGAGCAAAATTGAAAGGGGATATTTAAGGGCAACAAACCTGTTTATTAGTAAAGCAAATAAATGTAAAAGGAAAAGGAGGCCACCATGGTCCTCAAAAGAAGTAGCTGAAAAGGTGAAGAAAAAAGGTGGCCTTCATAAAATACAAGAGAGAACAGAAAGAGGAAGAAAAGCATCAATATTTGGAAAAATTTAAAGAAGCTAGGAAAGTAGTCAGGCAAGAATAGATACAAATAGAATAAAAAATAGCCAATGCAGTAAAAAATAGCCAATGCAGTAAAATGGGAGGACAAGACATTTTTAAGATATGTTAGGAAAAGGAGGAGTAGAGGTGTAGTCTAGTAGTTAGAACTACAGACTAGCAACCAAAAGGACACTGTTTGATTCCCACTACCACTCCTAGTGGCCTTGCACAAATCACTTAACCCTTCATTTCCTTGAAAAAAAGCTCTAGCATTCTACTTCTGGTCATACTACCAAGAAACCCAAGGATATGCTGGGTTGCCAGGAGTCAGCATTGACTCAAAGGCACATAGAAACATAGAAAAATTGCGACAGAAAAAGACCACATTGCCTATCTTTTCTGTCCTTCCATATCAACAACTACAACAGTCCCCTTTTTTCCTTTAGAGATCCTCTGTGTTTGTCCCATGCTTTTTTGAATTCAGATACTGTCCTCATCTCTACCACCTCCACTGGGAGACTATTCCACGGATCCACCATTCTTTCTGTAAAGAAATATTTCCACATATCACTCCTGAATCTATCCCCCTTCACCCTCATCCCGTGTCCCCTCATAGCAGAACTTGTTTTCAAATGAAAGAGGCTCTCCCCCTGTGCATTTATGCCATGGACGTATTTAAACATCTCAATCATATCACCTCTATCCCACCTTTCCTCTAAGGTGTACATATTAAGATCCTTAAGTCTGTCCTCATATGCTTTATAATGAAGACCACTAACCATTTTAGTAGCCACCGTCTGTACGGACTCCATCCTGTTTATATCATTTTGAAGGTGCAGTCTCCAGAATTGCACACTATACTCCAAATAAGGTTGCACCAAAGACTTATACAGAGGCAGTATCACCTCCTTTTTTCTGCTAGCCATTCTTCTCCGTATGAACCCAAGCATCCTTCTAGCTTTTTCCGTCACCTTTTCTACCAGTTTTGCCCACTGTTTTTCTACATCCCCCAGCTGTTCCCATCCCATTAACGACTCCCTGAGGTATTGGCCAATCTTGGCAAATTTAGTTTTCCTAAAGTCTAAGACCCTCACTTTTGAATGGATTCTAAGCCCTAGTCCTAATACTGAACCACACCATCTGCTAATCACTGGATGAAAAATGATCTCCCACTATAACATCAGAAACACTTTCATCATTGGTAAGCACCAAGTCCAGTATGGCCCCTTCACGTGTGGGGTCTATTACCAATTGCCTGAATAGTTCTCCCTGTAGAGAATCCAGGATCTCTTTACTTCTAGATGATACTGCAGCAGGAATGTGCCAATCAACATCTGGCATATTGAAATCCCCTATCAGTAGCACTTCCCCTTTCCTAGCAATGCTGCGTATGTCTTCAATTAACTCTCTGTCCACCTCTTCCTCTTGTAAGGGAGGTCTGTATATCACGCCAATGCAAATAGATTTCCCTTTCCCTCTTTCTAGTTTAACCCACAATGCCTCCTCTCTCCCTTTTAAGCTCTGTAATTCCAAAGCTTTAATATTATTTTTACATATAGTGCCATTCCTCCTCCCCTTCTTCCTACCCTGTCCCTTCTGAATAAAGTATAGCCTGGTATAGTTTCATCTCAGTCATGGTTTTCTGTGAACCATGTTTCTGTAACTGCCACTAAATCCAAGTTGGCCACACCCACCAAAGCTTCAACATCAGAGATCTTTTTCCCATGCTACAGGTATTTATACACATTGCTTTCCATATGTCGGAGTACACCGAGGGAAGGCCGTATTTATTAACGCTAATTACTGAGACGTCATATTTTAGAAGGGTTACTCTCTTCCAATTAGCGTCGGATGGCGGTTTGGCCATAGCGAGAAACATTAGCATTTGATACAGGGAAGGAGATCCCGAAACATGAACGTCCGGCTGACAAGTCTTTCAAGTTATCCACCAAGTTTAATTCTGGCAGTTTGGCGATTCATTGAGCTTCATATCAAATTGGATTCTGCCGGCTTTCCAGACTAAAAGAAGCTAAGTGCCAAACTCATTTCTTTTGACAAACATAGTTAAGAAGATTTAACCCTTTGAAGGCCTACTTTAAATTTTTAATCCACATTCTGCAGCCAGGTTAATTTTTGCATATTTCAGGAAAATTGTACCCGTCTTATTCAATATGTTCTAATAGTGATTTTCCTTCTGCTATGGTCATGTATTATATACCATTTGATAGGAATATTTAGTCAGAATTTTGGATCCCGAGAGTTTTGGGCTCGGCCTGGAAAGGGCTAATAGGAATTATTAAAAAGGAGTTCACCTACTGGTTGTGGACCATTAATAAATACGGCCTTCCCTCAGTGTACTTCGACATACTAATAAGGCATCAATTTTTTTTTTGGGGGGGGGGGTTGGGTGATTGTGATATTTTGGGTTTATAGTATCATCTTTATTGGGACTTTTTTTGAGTTGTTATATAAAAGTTGGCATGAGCAATATTTAAATCAATCCATGTGATCACAACAGCCAGTTTCAAAGTCATCTATTTAATCTCTTGGTTTACATCCCTCAGAGCTGTAGTGTCAAGTCAAAAGAGATCCCCTGTTATAGACTTAGCTCCTGCACTGTGTAGGCTCCTGTACTGTGTAGGGGTGTACTGTGAAGGTAGCATTTACTAAAGGTCATTCTGGCCTCTAATAAGCATGTGATAGCACGCATGCATTATCGGCTGGAGTAATGCGTGTTACTGGTGTAATATACAGCAGTCCTCCTCTTGCCTATGAGGCAAAAAAGGGCTATGTAGCCCTGAATTCCATCCCCAAACAAGATCAAACCTGCTGCTCTCTTTCCAGCACATATACTCTTTCCAGCATAAATTCCTATAGTATACCTTGCACTGCAACAAACTCTGACACCAGCAGGCCATACCCAGCAAAATAATCCCAGGTCTTTCTTCTTTGAGAAAGTTTAGCTGAAGCATTGCCCAAGGCAAAAGCAGTCTCCAGTTACTCCTGACCTCATGATGCCAATACTGAAGATGGTGCCATGTAACCTAAGGCTCCATTTTGAACTCTGTGTGTGTCCTGCATGAAGCCATTGCTCCTCAAACCTCTTCCAATCCCTCTGGCATGATGATCTATGAATACAAAGGGCCTACCCATCTTCATGGAAAGAAATGACATAAAAATTCTCCTATTTACATAAGAAATGCCATAGTGGGTCAGACCAAGGTCCATCAAGTCCAGTATCCTGTTTCCAACAATAGCCAGTCCAGGTCACGAGTACCTGTCAGTTTCCCAAAAGGTATATATATATTCTTTTTAAGTGCCATCAAGTTGGTGTTGACTCATCGGGACCCAGCTACCTCTGGGTTTTCTTGGCAATGTATCACTGGAAGTAGATTGCCAGCTTTTTCTTCTGAGGCAATGGAGGGTAAAGTGACTTGCCTAAGGTCAAAAGGAGTGCTAGTGGGAATTGAACCCTTAATCTTCTGGGTAGGAGGCTGTTGCTGTAACCAATAGGTTACTCCTCCACTCTAAGGTATACAAGGTATATACCCAAAAGGTATACAAGATCCACAATGCTCATCTCGGGGTAAGCAGTGCATTTTCCAGGTCCTCTTTAATAATGGTTTATGGACCTTTCCTCCAGGAACTTGTCCAACCCTTTTTTAAAACCAGCTATCCTAACAACTGTTACTAAACTTCTGGTAACAAATTCCAAAGTTTGTTTAACGCTTTGAGTGAAAAAATATTTTGTCTCATTAGTCTTAAATGGGCTATATTGTAGCTTCATTGTGTGTTCCCTAGTCTTTCTACTTTTGGATGAAGTAAACACCCAGTCTATGTTTACCCATTCTACTCCATTCATTAATTTATAGACCTCTATCATATCTCCCCTCAGCCATCTCTTTTCCAAGTTGAAGATTAATAACCTTTTAAGTATTTCCTCTTAGGGGTATCTTTCCATCTCCTTTACCATTTTGGTAGTTCTTCTCTGTTCCTTTTCTAATTCTGCTATATCCTTTTTTAGATATGGTGACCAGAACTGCACAAAATATTCAAGGTGCGGTCACACCAAGGAATGATACAGAGGCATTATAATATCCTTTGTTTTATTCTCCATTCCTTTCCTTATGATTCCTAACATTCTATTTGTTTTCTTGGCTGCTGCTGCACACTGGACAGAGGGTTTCAAAAAAACAGCAGTATCCACAATGATGCCTAAATTCTTTTCCTGTGGAACCTTGCATCGTGTATCCATAGTTTGGGTTGTTCTTCCCTAAGTGCATGACTTTGCACTTAAATTTCATCTGCCATTTGGACGTCCAGTTTTCCAATTTATCAGGGCCCTCTTGCAATTTTTAACAGCTTTGAATAATTTTTTTTGTGTCATTTGCAGATTTGATCATCTCACTTGTTATTCCCATTTCCAGGTCATTTATGAATATGTTAAAAAGCAGCAAGCCCAGCACAAATCCCTGGAGTACTCCATTATTCACCTTTCTCCACTGAGAAAACTGCCCATTTAGCCCTACTCCCTGCTTTCTATCTTTTAACCTGTTCTTCTTCCAGAAAGTACACTGCCTCCTATCCCTTGACTTTTTAATTTCGCCAACAGACTCTCATGAGGGACCTTGTCAAAAGCTTTCTGAAAATCCAGGTACACTATATCGACTGACACACCTTTATCTACCTGTTTGTTAACACCTTCAAAAAATATAATAGATCAGTAAGACAAAATCTTCCTTGGCTAAATCCATGTTGGCTTTCTCTATGACTCTCTACATATTCACTAATTTTATTCTTTATAATGGTTTCTACCATTTTGCCCAATACTGACATCAGGTGGCCTGCGCGGAGCGACAGGTGCACCTACTCTTGCCATCTCGCTGAGCAGACTGGATGGACCATGCTGGTCTTTATCTGCCGTCAACTACTATGTTACTATGTTACTATGTAGACCCGCTGGGCTATAATTTCCCAGATCACTTTTGGAACCCTTGTTAAAAATTGTTGTTACATTGGCCATTCTCTAATCTTCAGGTACTACAAATGATTGTAATGATAGTTCACAGATTACTAATAGTAGGTCTGCAATCTCATATTTCATTTTTTTCAGCACCTTGGATGTATACCATCTGGTCCAGATGATTTGCTACTCTTTAGTTTATCAAATAGTTGTAATACATCTTCCTGGTTTATCAAAATTTGTTCCAGTTTTTCTGAAATGCCATTTCAAGCATGGGTAACTTCCTTACATCTTCTTTAGTAAAGACCAAAACAAAGAATTCATTCAGTCTCTCCGCTATGTCCTTGTTCTCCCTTAGCACCCATTTTACCCCTCTATCATCTAATGGTCCAACTGATTCTCTCACATGTTTTTTGCTACAAATGTACTTGGGAAAGTTTTTATTGTGCATTTTGTCTTCCACGGCAAACTTTTTTTTCAAATTAGTTCTTTGTGTAACTTATCAATGCCTCGGATCTAACTTGCCAGTATTTATGTTATTTCCCATATTCGTCATTTAGCTCCTTTTTCCATTTCCTGAAAGATACTGTTTTGACTACAACAGCCTCTCTGACCTCACCTTTAAACCATGCTGGCAGTTTTTTGGCCTTCCTTCCACTGTTCTTAAAATGTGGAATACATGTGGTCTGAGCTTCCAAGATAGCATTTTTAAACAACACCCATGTTTTATGAAAGTCTATTTCCTACCTTTGTAGCTACTTCTTTTATTTTGTATTAACTATTTTCCTCATTTTATTATAGTCTCCCTTTTGAAAGTTAAAAGGTAGTACTGTGGATTCCCTTGCCATCCTCCCTCTATTTCTCAAATCCAATGTGATCATCCTATGATCACTATTGCCAAATGGCACTAACACTGTTATCTCTTGCACCTGATCCTGTGTTCCACTAAAGACTAGGTCCAAAATAGCATCTCCTCTTGTCTGTTCATGAACTAGTCGCTCTGTACTTAAAGGCATCTGGGTTACATATATCTTTATTGGAACCTCCCTATCATGATGCCCTAACGTCCCTCTTTTGCTAGTATGCTTCAATGATACATCCTACTGAACTATGCACTCTTCAGCAACTGTCGTCCTTCCCCTATTATATATATATTTATTAATTTAACAGGTTTTCTATACCACTTTATCCTATGGTCAAGGCGGTTTACATTGAAACAAAACTTGGTACATTGTAACAGAGCAATGGACTTGAATAACTTAATGCATTGTAACAGGGCAAAGAACTCGGAGATGTGGTTATTTTTAGTCTCAGTATTATTATTTGAAGGTGAGCAGCTGATAAGTCATGGAGGATCTTGAAAACTGTAAGGATGGTTTTAAATTTTGTGCGTTCGATGACGGGTAGCCAGTGAAGCTGCTTGAGCAATGGAGTTATGTGCTCTGTTATGCTGACATTGCAGAGGGTATGTGCTGCTGTGTTGAGGGCTAGCTGAAGTGGATGGATTGCTTTCTTAGGTAGACCTTGGAGAATGAAGTTGCAGTAGTCCAGATGTGGGAAGATGAGGGCTTGAAGCACTGTTTGGAAATTTTCTTGGTTTAGGAGAAGTTTGAGCTGTTGTACAGTCTTGAGTTTATAATATATGCACCTGGTGATGTTTCTTATGTGGGTAGAGAATGTTGGGTGTTGATCATGGGTGATACCTAGGTAATGTATCTCTTATTGTACATGAAGCTTAGTGCCATTTAGGTTTATGGTGTCCGGCAGGCTGAAGCTGCTATCTCTGGTGATATATAGAGCTTCAGTTTTATTGATGTTCATGGTCATGTTGTGGGTGGTGAGCCATGATTTGACTGCGATGAAGCATTCTATTATGTTTGTGATGTCAGGGTCCAGTGTATTGGGTGCATAAATCATGACATCATAAGTATATATTTGATAGAGGACGTTGAAAGTTTGTATGATAATACAGATTGGCTGTATGAAGATGATGAATAATAGTGCATAGAGGGTAGATCCTTAGGGGGACTCCTTGGGTTTGAGTATATGGTCTTGGCCTTGTAGAACCTGATTTTACCTGGAGTCATCAATTTCATAGATAAGATTTGAACCAGTTTAGAGGGGTCCCTGTTAGTCCTATTGCTTGTAGTCTGTTGATGATTAGAGCTTGAGGAATGGAGTTGAATGCTACCTTGATGTCAAGAAATACAAGTAAATAGCCAGTGTGTGGTCTATCTGTGCCTGTTATTAAGTTGTTTAGAAGTGCTGTTGTGAGGGATTCTACTCCATGGTGCGGTCGAAAGTCATATTGTTGGGAGTCAAGAGGGGAGTGTGTATCAATGTTGGCCTTGTAGCTGGTGAAGTACAATCTTTTCCAGTATTTTGGCCATAAATGGAAGACTAGCTATGTGTCTGTAGGATGCTGGATGGTTGATGTTGTTGGTGGTACCTTTTCTTATTGGTCAGATGGAGGCTATTTTGAGCTTAGGTGGTATGTATCCATGCTATAGAGAGAGTTATGTGATCTTGAGGATTGTTATGAGTTCTTGCCTGGCTATCTTGTTTCAGCTGACTGGACAAGGGTCAAGAGGGGATGTGGTTGTGTTGATACTGGAGATTACATCTTCTAGGTGCCTAGGTGTGACTTGAAAATGTCATCCAAGTATGCTGGGGTTCCAACTGGTCTGGAGTTGGAATGTCCAGAGTGGTGTATTGGGGGAGGTTAGAATTTGGAAGTAGTCGGCCATCTGCTGTGAGGTCAGATTTGTACCTTCTTTTTGCTGGGCAAGCTCTTTTGTGAGTGACTTGACTGCATCAAAGAGTTCTCGAGGGTGGTTAATAGATTTGTTGATTAGTTGTGAGTAGTAATCTTTTCTTGCTTTGAGAGTGGCCATTTGGTATTCTTTGAGTTCGGTATTGTAGGCGTTGAGACTGTCAGGTGTTCTGGAGTTTCTCCATTTCCTCTCAGTGACTCTTAGGATGCGCTTTATGTTTTTCAGCTGTGTGATGTACCATATTGCAGATTTATGTCTTTTTTGCTGTAAAGGCTTGGGTAGCATTGTTGCTGTGCTAGATATGGTTTTGTTCCATGTTTGCTTAAGATAGTTGAGGTCTTCTTGAGCAGATTGGAGGTCAGGTAGGATTTTCTCTAGAAATTCTTTCTTGTCGAGGTTTAGGAATCTGCGGGTAGTAGGTTCAGAGTTGCATGGTGTCTGGTTCATCGCGGTGTATGGCATGAGAAAGGAGATTATTTTGTGATCTGACCAGGGGATGTCATTGGTATTTGGAGGTGGGCTGGCATGGCTCTTGATGGTACTCTGTGGTAAGAAGATCAGGTTAAGAGTGTTTCCTTCGTCATGTGTAGGTTGAATGCAAGTTGAGCATAGTCCAGGGCTTCCATGGCTGCTAGGAAGGTCTTTGCTTTGTTTGGTGAGGTTGAGGTCACCGAGGAGAGCAAGGTAGTTGGTGTGTGATTTGTGACTGCATGCTGCTTCTATTAGTTTGTCAAGTTGGTCAGGACTGGCACTGGGCGATCTGTAGGTGAGTAGGATGGTTATGTTGCCATTTGTGATTGTTATAGTGTCCAGTCCTTTGTCAGAGTCTTGGTGAGGGTGCGGAAGTTGAGGATTTTCTTTGTTAGGATGAATATACCTCCTCCTCGATGCTGTATTCTTGGAGAGTGGAAAGGGCTGTAGTTATGTGGCATCAGCTGATTCCATATAAAAACTGTTCTATCTCCTCTTTAAGGGTTAATGCCAGCAGCCTGGTTCCACCACAATTACAGTGGAACCCATCCTTTTGGAATCCCCCCTCCCCCCCCCCCCCACCTTCCACAGAATGTTGTCCAGTTCTTAACAAATCCCAAACCCTCTTCCTTGCATCATCATCTCATCCACGCATCAAGACTCTGGAGCTCTGCCTGCCTTTTGGATCCTGCACATGAAATGGGAAGCATTTCTGAGAATGCTACCCTGAAAGTTCTGGATTTCAACTTCCTACCTAAAAGCCTAAATTTGACCTTCAGAACCTCACGCTCACACTTTCCTATGTCATTGGTACCAACATGTATCAAAACAGCAGGCTCCTCCCCAGCAGTATTTCAACCTTGTCTAGGTGGCGTGTGAGGTCTGCTACCTTCACACGAGGCAGGCATGTTACCAGACCATGCTCACATCTATCAGCCATGAGTAATGATCAAATTGCCAACTATAACGGCCATCCTAAACCTTTCCTCATGGGCACACGGCCTTGGAGAAATCACCTCGATGCTAGAGAGTTTTTCATCACCTGAAGTACAGGTCCTAGCTTCAGGATCACTTCCTGCCACAAGTTAAGCTCTCCTTTGATTTGACCTCACTCATTCATGCCATTGTAGCTGAATTACACAGTTCTATATAGCATTAGTTGTTAATGGGGCAATAACACAGGAAAATGTGCCAGAAGCAGATAGTGGGCTGGAAGCAGATAGCACAGGAACTTTTCTACACTATCACATACCACATATTTGCAGCACGTGCGAGCGGGGTGTGGGTGGACAGTGGACATGTCTGCAATGAGCATTTCCGTGAGTATCAGCAGCCTGTGGTAACCGCTTGTTTTGCAGAAATTATGGGGTCATTCTGAATCATGCCGGCTTCAGCCTCCGACTAACTTCCCCGCTGGTTGTGTGGGGAAGTTAGTCGGGGGCGGGAAAGGGGCAGCCCAGGGGCGGAGAATAGGTGGGCAGTGGGCGGTCACCAGCCCTTGATGTACAGGGCAGATTCTAATGTCGGCCCTGTACGTCCAGGGATGGCGAAATGGCTGAGAAAATTATTCCACCTCCGAGGTGGAATAACTCCCCTGGACGTTTTTTGTTTTACATTCGGGTTGCGGAAGGAGCTGGGGGGGCCAGGGGACATTCCCCGCAGCCTGGCCCTGGCTGTCAGAGGCCGGATCAGGGGTCGGGCTGCTGGGAATTTGCAGTTTTGGTCGGCGGTTGGCATCGCGGCTTTTAAATGGAGCCGTGGTACCATGGCAACATGAGGCCATGGCACCGCGGCTCCATTTAAAAGCCTGACTGAGCTATCTGGGCAGTGCCTGCACATGCAGGCCGGGACTGAATCGCAGTCCCGGCTTGCACGTAAAGGACTGATTGTGATTCTGATTCCATGGGGCTAGGCGTGCCCTGCGGAATCAGAATCGTGACCCCCTTTCTACGTCCGGGGCATTTGCGGTACAGAATCAGGCCCTATGGGTGAAACTAACATCACCTCAATGGGTGGTGTTAGCTGCATTCATTGTGCTCCGCAGCACAATCTCTTCATTTTTGTAGCATTACCTGCTGGGGAAATTCTGTACACGCCCCAACAGATGACTTGTGATTTGCAGCTAAAGCCGTGTTATTTGCACTAATCCACCTCATTAGCTGCAAAGCCTATTGCAGCTTCGCAAACATGCCCTGTACTACTACTATTACTACTACCGGTACTTATCATTTGTATAGCACAGTGCTTTTCAAACTTCTATCCCGTATGACCCCATTTTAACAACTGAAAATTCAGGAGACCCTAGATAAAGTGTAAACAGTGTAAAGCGAAAGCCGGTAAGCAAGTATAAAGAAACATAAACATGATGAAATCAAAACAGGACTCCAGCCTCCTTCCCCTCTCTCCACTCATCTAAAGCAGGAAGGCAGCAACAGTAATGGCAACAGCAGCAGCAGTCAGCACAGGGTCTCTTTGTCAGCGTGCAGTGTGTGCTTACAGACCCCAGTGCTCAGCATGGGTTTCCAGCCTAACAGGAAGCTCACCCAGGAGGGGGCAAGGGCCTATGAAAGTTCACAGGCTCATAAACCATATGCTGACTGCTGACTGCCACTACTTGGCATAAGTCACAAGGAAAATCCAAAGAGAAGGGGGAGTTGCCACCACTGTTCATCGTAATTTTAAAACAATTATTAAAAGCAATGCAAGTTCGCAGCCACATTGCACATTTCAAAATTACAAACTATTTTTCACTCAACATATATAGTATATTTTCAGGCTTAGTGACAGTGTAGCTGACTAATAGGAATTTGAGGTCTTTCTGTCTTGATCTGTTGACTTCTAAAAAGAACATTCTCCATGGCATCTGGCCAAAAGGGCTTGTCTCTTCAGTGTGTGAAATGTGAGAAGACACAAACTTGACACCACACTTCATCCCTTGGTCTTCCTTCGTGTCTGCATTCCTTGCTGTAAATTAGAGAGTTTCACTGCCGTTCAAGGCTGACAAGGAGCAGTTTGTTCGGAAGGAAATATCAGGAAAGAGGGTGAAAAAACATCACCACTAAGCTATGTCAGAACACTCTACTGTTTGTTTCACAAGAGCCTTGAAAAGGGTAATAAACTTGTTTTTCATTAGCCTAAAGAGAAGTTAAAATTGAGCAATAACAACAGTTTCCCTTTATACACAGGTAAGCTACACCATTTAATTATTTCACTTTATTTTTGAAATTGATTTCCTCCCAGAGTTGAAGTTCACAGCAAAGTGTACAAAATACAGTCGTTTGCATATCCTGAGGCTGGTTCAGACATTCTCTCACCCTCTATATGTGGCATGGAGGAGGTCTTTTCACACTTAAAAACAAGGAGGTATGTTTATTAAGCGAAGGTAGCTGCTTCCGTGTGATATCGGAGCCGCGGCCCCATTAAACCGCATGGAAACATACCCCAAGGTTTACCTACTTCATTGACCATTTAAATTTGAGAAATACTGTCGTTTAAAATCCTTTTTTAAGACATAACATTTCTGTGGATAATCCCGCCCTTGTCTTGCATTCTTTTATTGCACTTTTTTTTTCAAATTTCCCAAATCTCTGAACTAGATTACTTCAAGTCATGTTTACTCGGAACATACAACCATAAGATCTTCCACAGCAAAGGTCCATCAAATCCAATATCCTGTTTCCAACAGTGGTTATTCCACGTCACAAGTATCTAGCAGGTTCCCAAAAGATAAACAGATTCCATGCACCCAGTCCACTCTAATAATGGTTTATGGTCTTTTCCTCCTCAAACTTGATCAAACCTTTTTTAAACCCAGATGACTAACACCTTTTACTGTGCCCCCCTCCCCCCCCAGCAACTAATTCTAAAGCTTACTTATGTGTTGAGTGAAAAAATATTTTCTCTGATTAGTTTTAAATGTACTACTTAGTAGCTTCATTGTGTGTCACCTAGTCATTGTGCTTTTGAAGGAGTAACCAACCAATTCACATTTATTCATTCCACTCTACTCACTATCTTAAAGACCTCTATCACATCTCCACTCAGCTGTCTCTTCTCCAAGCTGAAGAGCCCTAACCTTCTAAGCCTTTCCTTATAGGGATATTCTTCCATTCCCTCCATCATTTTGGTCACCCTTATCTGTACATTTTCTAATTCCTCAACAAAGGATGTGGACATCCAAAATACCCTCAACATTTTTTTTCCTTTTATTCTTTTCTTTTCTACTTTTATGTGATGCTTTTTCACATTCAAAGAAATAATCACCCACTGTCCTTGCAGATATAATCATTAGAAAGATGGGCTCAACGGATGGCCTTACCAGCCAATAAAGTATCGGTTTGCTGTGTCCATTACATCATCATTGCCCCCTAACTTAACACATCTCTATAGTCCAAGCAGTTGCACTGTTACATGAATAACAATATTTTAACTTGCTGTGATTCTCTAAATCAAACTTAGCTGTGCTTCAGCTGATTTTCACTGTGGTACACAGTCATGGCGAGCCCCTGATAGGCATACAAATACTATGATCCCGGTTTCACCAACAACAGGCAGCTTCCTCAGAGAATTCTTTAAATGATTATAAACTTACATCTACAGTGCTGGTTTAAAAATGACTACGCTGTGGATGTAAGTTTATGATCATTTGAAGACATCTCTGAGAAAGCTGCCTGATTTTGGCGAAACCATCGGCCGGGATCAGAGTGTTTGTATGCCTATCATGGGCTCACCATGACTGTGTATCACAGTAAATATCAGCTTAAGCACAAATAAGTTTGATTTTGAGAATCACAGGAAGAAAAAATATTGTTATACATGTAATTTAATTGAAGGTAATCTGAATTACCATATCATTTGTTGAGGTATATTGGACTTTTTGTGGACCTTTTTTGGTGTATTGTAGCACCTTTTCTAATTCTAACATATACTTTTTTATATGGGGTGACCAGAATTTCACACAATACTCAAGGTGCAGTCTCAACATGAAATGGCTCAGGGGTATTATGATATCCTTTGATTATTCTTCATTCCTTTCCTTACAACTTCTAACATTCTATTAGATTTCTTGACTGCCATTACACACTGAGCACAGGGTTTCAACATATTATCCACGATGATGCCTAGATCCTTTTATTGGGTGATAACTCCTTGCATCTTGTAGCTATAGTGTGGGTTGTTCTTTCCTAAAAGCATAACTTTGCACTTGTCCACAGTAAATTTCTCCTGCCGTGTGGATGGCCAGTCTCCCAGTTTCTCAAGATCATCTTGCAATATTTCACAATCCTCTTGTGATTTACAGTAACAGCTGAATAATTTTGTATCATATTCAAATTTAGTCACCTCACTTGTAGGTCCCATTTCCAGGTCATTTATAAATATGTTAAAAAGAAGTAAGCCCAGTACAGATCCGAGACACTCTAATATTTACCTTTCACTATTAATAGACCATTTAGCCCTACTTTGTATTTTCTATTGTATCTTTTAACCAGTTCCCAGTCCACAATAGAACACCGCCTCCTATCCATTGACTTTTTAATTTCCTCAAGAGTCTCTCATGAGAGACCTTACCAAACACGTTCTGAAAATCCAAATATACTATATCGAATGACTCACCTTTATCTACATGTTTATTCATATCTTCAAAAAAGTAGGAGATGGCGAGGCAAAATGTCCCCTTGCTAAATAAATGTTGGCTTTGTCTAAATGTTCAGTAATTTTGTTTTTTGTAATGGTTTCTACCATTTTGTCCGGCACTGATGTCAGGCTCACTGTCTGTAGTTTCCCAAATCACCCCTAGAACCCATTTAAAAATTTATGTTTATGTTGGCCACCCTCCAATCTTCAGGCATTATAGATGATTTTAATCCTAATTTACAAATAATAATAGGTCTGCAATTTCATTTTTAAGTTCTTTCAGCACCCTGGGTTGTATACCATCCAGTCTAGGTGATTTGCTACTCTTTCATTTGTCAAATTGCCCTATTACATCTTCCAGATTCACTGAGATTTGTTTCAGTTCCTATAACTCATCACCTTTAAATGTCATTTTTGGCATGGGTGTCTCCCCTACATCTTCCTCAGTAAAAACAAAAGCAAAGAATTCATTTAGTTTCTCCATAATAACTTTGTCTTTCCTTAGTGCCCTTTTTACTCCTCTATCCTTGTCCCTCATAAGCTTTTTGCTTCAAATGTATATGGAAACGTTTTTATTATGAGCTTTTGTTTCCACATCAGGCTTCTTTTCAAATTCTCTCTATGCTTGCCTTATCAATGCTTTGCATCTAACTTGCCAGTGTATTCTTTATTTAAATGCTTTTTCCATTTTTTTGAAAGATATTTTTTGGCTATAACAACCTCTCTCACCTCACCTTAAAACCATACTGGCAGTTGTTTGGCTTTCCTTCCACATTTTTAAAGCATGTAATGCATCTGGTCTGACCTTGCAAGATGGTATTTTAAACAATGTCCAAGCCTGATCTAAACTCTTAACCTTTGCAGTTGCTCCTCTTAGGGGTATGTTTACTAAAGACCGCTAACGTTGCAGCTGCGATGTTATCGCGTGATAAGTGATGTTATTGTGCGATAATACCGCACGATAACGTCACTTATCACGCGATAACATTTCCGGTGGCGTTAAGGCGCATAGAGGGTGGAGTAAGTCGTTCCAGAGGGCAGAGAGAAGGGGTCAATGGGCGGAGAGTGGGTGGGGAGAGGATCCAGGCACACTAACACTGTGAAATCAGGGTCTGAAAATTAACGCCAGTGAAAATCTCGCGTTAGAGGCACATTTGCAGGAGGGAGAAACTATTTCAGTCAGCAATGCACAGCAAAGGCAGGGAGACCAAGTAAAGTGATAGTAATGATACAACAGCATAGTGCCCAAGTATGAAAGGGCACTATGGTGAGGCTGCAAATGGGGTACAGGGGGCTGAAGGAGGGACATGCAGTGGGGCAGCTGGGGCACAGGGTGGACTAGGCAGATGCCTAGGTGACACATAGGAATGTAGAAATGGAAAACAAGCAAGACAGCAACTGATCAAGGGCAAACATGTCCACGAGTGTGTGTCCCACAGTGTCCCAGGGGACAGTACCCCAAAGGGCACATAACATAGGCAGGTGATACTGGGGGGAAGCGTGGATGTCTATGCAGGTACCCCTACCCCATATCACACACCATAGGCATCCACCTACCTGCACACTGGATGGCCTGGGACTGCGTACCACCAGCACCACCAGCACAAGGGCATGTCAGCATGGTGGCAGAGGGGTACTGGTGGTGGAGAGGGCAGTGGCATCTGCCCACAATAGACCAAGGCCAAGCCCTGGTTAGGTGGGTGCCATACACTGCAACAGACAAGGTCTGTCTGATGAACAGTCATGGTATCCCCAGGGAATGATCTGCTTCTGTGACAACAGTTTGGTGCAGTACACCCAGCCAGTATAGTCAGGGGCAGAAGGTCACAGGTTCAAGTCCCAGCTGTGGCTTCTGCAGACCATGTCCCTAAGTTTTACCCAGTACTAAACCGTGGTAATAAAGACGGAACCTTTATTGCAGATAAAATAAACATGCCATAAACGCCTATATTTTACCCTATAGAGCACATACACCATAAACATGTGCAATTCCTAGAGCAGAGTTTCCCAACTGCAGTCCTGGAGGTCCAAACACCATTCAGGTTTCATGCTGTCCCTAATAAATATGCCTGTGTTGCATTTGTATGTACCGCCCCCATTGTATGCAAATGTATCCATGCATATTCATTAGAGACAGCATGAAAACCTGAACCGTGTTTGGCCCACCAGGACCGGAGTTGGGAACCTCTGCCCTAGAGCAGCGGCCAACAGGGGCACAAACACCCACACCCACAGGCTCCACTATCCAATGGTTCATGGAGAGTTAAGCTGTTGGGCCCTACCAATACTAGCACCTGCATACCTTAGCAATGCTGTCTTAAACTTGGAAACACGTTCCACATATATCAAAAGGTTGCTATGATTAATGTCAGATAACAAATCCTAAGTTAAACACAATTTGTTGATAGAGAATCATCATAGCAACCTTTCTGATATCTGTGGAATGTGTTTCAGTTTTTGTTTCTGACAGCATTTACCACCCTGGGGAGTGATCCTAACAGTATTCAGTACCATAGCAATGCCTGCACTGTGCCCAGGACTTGTGTGGCGGCCAGGGCTGCCAACCACCTCTATTTTTGCACAATGCTGAAATAGATGTGGGAGTGTGTGTATGTCTATCCAGTGTTTTGTGGCTGCCTATACCTTACTGAGCTCACAATGCTTGCACTGTTTCCAGTGTTAGCCTGCCAATGGCATAATGAGGAGCAAGATACTGTGGGTATGGCCCGGACAGGGCGGCCCGGGCACGATGCATCTGCACAGGGTGTGGGGGGGAACATTGTAGTGCTCAATCACCACCTCCATGGACAGGGTGGCCACAGCATGTCATGCTGGGAGGGCACTCTCACCCTGACTGAGCAGTGTCCAGGGCATGGCTAGGTTCCCCCATAGTGCTATACACAATTTCTGTCAGGTGATATCTATGAGTTTCCTTTTCTGGGGCCCAATCACTGACATACCTGCTTGTTGTGCGTGCTTACATCCCATTTTTGGTTGCACATGGTTTTTACAGGAACATGCACTATGTACTAGCTAGCAGACTGTCTGCAGTTGGCATGTGTTTGGCTGGAACACTGTGTAGGGTGCAGCAGTTGGAGATAGTGGTGGGGGGCAGCTGAGCTTTCCCAGGCTTACTGCCTGTCTGCCAGTGCCCTATGTGATGTGTAGAGGTCTGCATTGACTGCCCTGTAGGGTACCTATTCCCCAGCAGAACTGGGGTTGATGGTCCCCTCTACTACCACCATTGCAGAGATGTAGAACGTGGATCTGTTGGTGGGAGATCCTGACCCACAGAGAGCGGGTTGGGTGGTGCTATATAATCGACTTTTGGGTCCAAACACCACCCTTCTCTTACAACATATGATCATGGCAACCACACAGAATATGCACTATTCCTGGTGCATCATAGTCCGCAAGGGCTAGACATGACTAGGAAATACAGATGGACACAGGTGCAGTCTAGATGCGTCTACAACAACTAGCTATCACACACTGGCACTGATGGGGACCTGTAGTGCAGCCTACCTCAGCCAACCCAGGTGCTGCGGACCTGGTGCTGGGCGCCCCACCTCACCCTCAGGGTGAGCACAGGAACCGCACAATGTCATAGTCTGTAGCTGCTCTGTGCCTATAACACACATGGTCAGTTCCCCCTACCAGGCCGGGGTGCTATAGAGGCGCATACCCCATCTTTGTGATCAGATGTAGGCTGCAGTTCTGCATGTGCAGTGCATCATGGGTATGGGTGGGTTTACCCTATCCTGGTAACCACAGCAGACAGTTTGTGTGGTGGCCTGCAGTCTTTCTGTAGCCAGCCAGCAGTGTGTTAGACTCTATAGAGATGTAGCCCACTGGTTACTTCAATGACTGTGAAGGCAGAGGTCATGGGTTTGATCCCACAGTGGTGTTATTTAATAAGGCTGTCTAAGGCTTTTCCTTTTCATTTAAATCAGAGCTGCCTGCAGAAACACCCTCACAGTGCCGTAGCCTAAGGTGCCTCATAGGGTGCTGTATAAGGCGCCCTATAAAGTGCCCTATAGGGCACATTATAAGGTGCCTTGGCGGACAGGGCACTTTATAATGTGCCCTATGGAGTGCCTTATAGGGCACCTTAGGTTACGCACTGTGAGGGTGTTTTTGCTGGCAGCACTGATTTAAATTAAAAAAGGAAATGCATCAGACAGCACTGATTTAAATAAAAAAAAGGAAATGCCTCAGACAGCCTTCTTACATAACACCACTGTAGGATGGAACCCATGACCTCTGCCTCCACAGTCATTGCTGTAACCAGTGGACTACATCTTTATAGCTACTAGCACTGCGCTGACATTTATTTAGGATTAACGCGCGTTAATGTGCCATGGCGCCCACTATCACACGATACCGATTCCTTGCAAACTTCCCTCAGGACTGCCCACTACCTTATATGGTATTCTTCACATTAACGCTGCAACTAGCGCCGGTACTATTAAGACGGTTTAGTAAACAAACCCCTTAGTCTTTTCCTCACCATTTTCCTCATGTTATCATAGTTTCCCTTTTGAAAATTAAATGCTGATGCAATAGATTTCCTTGCTGTCCTCCTTGCAGTTAGTATGACTGCTGTGTTAGACCACTTTAATAATAGATAAAAGAGAAACAAAAAAAGGAAAAGAAGGTGATATCTTATTACTGGGGAAACTTCCTTCCCTCCCCCTCTCCCCTTGAGACTGTGAATGGAATGCTTTTTTAATTCACATATATTATGGTATTTTGTCATCTGCTGCTCATAGTATCCTGACCTGAAGAAGGTTTTAACCTTCAAAAGCTAATCCAAAAATGAATTAAGTTAATTCAATACAAAAGGTATCACTTTATTTTCCTCCTTGCAGTTAGCACAGGATTTAGCATTACGTATGTGCAGTCATTTGAAATGACTTAGGAATCTTAGGGGTATGTTTACTAAACCGCGGTAATGTTACTGGCGATAAGTGCAGCGTTAACGTGAGTAATGCCATATAAGGAAGCGGGCGTACCGGCGTTAAGGTAGCAATGGCCATGTAACACGCGTTAAAGGGCGCCTTGGCCAGTTAGTGCACGTTAACGGGACATTGCACATTAAAGCTGAGAAACAAAACACATTACAAGGCTGACAAGGTGCTTTAAAAGGTGCCTTATAAGGCGCCTCATGGGGCGCCTCAGGTTAAGGTACCTTATAAGGTGCCTTAACCTAAGGTGCCGTATAAGGTGCCCTAAGGATGTTAAGGTGACCCAAGATATGGTGCCCAAGGGCAGTAAGATGTCCCAAGTTGATAAGCATGAAATGTAAGGGCAAAAAACTGATGTAACCCTAACACTGCACAGAGCACCAAGGAAAGGCAATGGACAAGTGATGGAAGGAAGTAGAGGTGGGAGCTGATGGACCTGCCAAATCTGCATGCAGCCGATGTGGCAACTGGCAAAATGGACAAACATATTGGAGGCAGCTATACCGATGCACAGGGTATTGGCAATGTAAAGTGCTACAATGACAGTGGGTGGAAGAGGATGGGAATACGTGTACACCAGTGGAGGTAGAGATGACAAGATATTTGCAATGATAGAGGGACAGAGGAGTAGTAGTGCCATGCAGAGCAGACACAGGAGAGGCAAGCATGGAGAGACACAATGCAGAAAAGGGTACCAGTACAGGACATGGGGTAGCAGCCAGCACATGAAGACAAGATGCTACACAGCTGACAGATGCAGATAGATGGACAGAAGGATGGCTTGCAACTGTGATGAGGGTACTATGTGCTGGCAGCACAGATCTGCAGAGATATGACTGTCACAGGAATGAAAAGGACTTGCCTCATAAAATGAGACCATGGAGGGATTGAACCCATGACCTCTACCTAGGATGTCATTGTATTAACCAGTGGACTATATCTCTGTGGCTTTTGTCTCAGCAATGGCTGGCTACAGAAACACTGTAGGTCACCGCACAAACTGTCTGCTATGTCCACAAGGATAGGTTAAACCCACCAGTACCCATGATGCAATGCACATGCATAACAGCAGTCTACACCTGATCAACAGATGGGATATGCAGCTCTCCAGCATCTCAGCATGGTAGGAGGAACTGACCATGCATGATACTGGCACAGAGTAGCCACACACCATGCCATTGTGCCAGTTCTGTGTTCACCCTGAGGGTGAGGTGGGGCAGCCAGCACCAGGTCCGCAGTACCCTGGTTGCTGAAAATGGGATTTACTGCAGGACCATATCATTGCTAGTGTGTGACAGGTGTTCCTTGTAGCCTCACCTAAGATAATCTTGTGACTGTGCCTCAGTCACATCTAGCTCTTGGGGACCAGGAGCCACCCAAGTTAAGCATCTCCAGTGTGGTTGCCATGATCAATTGTTATAAGAGAAAGGGGGTGTCTGGACCCACATGTGGATTATGTAGCATCACCTATCAACCCGCCCTGTCTGGTTCAAGGTGGTGGACAGGATCTGTCCCCAACAGACCAACACTCTACATCTTTACAATGGAGGCAGTAGAGGGGCATGATGAAGGGCTTTGGGACCATCAACCCCAGTCCTGCTAGCCAAAGGGCACTTTCCAAGGCAGTTGATGCAGATCTGTACATATCACACACATACTGGCAGACAGGCAGTAGGCCTGGAAAAGCTCAGCAGCCTCCACCATGATCTAACATTCACCAGAAGAGAGCACAGTCAGTCTGCACCCTCCACCATGATCTGACATTCAGCAGCAGAGGGCACAGTCAGTCTGCACCCCAACCACAATCTGACATTCAGCAGCAAAGGGCACAATCAGTCTGCACCCCCCACCATGATCTGGCATTCACCAGCAGAGGGCACAGTCAGTCTGCACCTGCTGCACCCTGCAAGGCATTCCAGCCATACACATGCTGACTACAGACAGTCCACTAGCCAGTCCACAGAGCATGCCCCAGAAGAACTATGTGCATTCATAGGTAGGATAAAAGCACAGACACCAAGCAGGCATCTCAGCAATTGGGCCCCAGAAGAGAAAACACACAAATAACATCTAAGAGAAACACTGTATAATACTCTGTGGGGATCTAGCCATGCCATGGTCACTGCTCAGTCAGGGTGTGAGTGCCCTCCCAGCACGACATGCTGTGGCCACCCTGTCCATGGAGGTGGTGGTTGGGTGCTACAATGTCCCAGCCATTGCCCCACACCCTGTGCAGATGCATCCTGCCCAGTCTGCCCTGTCCGGACCATACCCACAATACCTTGCTCCTCATTATGCACATTGGCAGGCTAATGCTGGAAACAGTGTAAGCATTGTGGGCCCAGTGAGGAGTAGGCAGCCACAAAACAATGGATAGACATACACACACTCCCACTCCTATTTCAGCATTGTGCAAAGATAGGGGTGGTTGGCAGCCCTGCCCGCCATACTAGTCCTGAGCACAGTGCAGGCATTGCTAAGGTATGCAGGGGCTAGTAGTAGTGCTTTGGTGGTAAGTGCTTCTCCGTGCCGGGCCTAGGAGCTTGACTCTCCATGAGGCTTTGGATAGTGGAGCCTGTGGGTATGGGTGTTTGTGACCCTTTTGGCCGATGTTCTAGGGAGTGCACATGTTTATGTTGTATGTGCAATGTGGGGTAAAATGTAGGGACATGGTCAGCAAGAGCCACAGCTGGGACCTATGCCTGTGACCTTCTGCCCCAGGACACACTGGCTGTGTGTACTGCACCATACTGTTGCCACAGAGGCATGTCAGTCCCTGGGGATACCATGACTGTTCATCAAACAGACCTTGTCTGTTGCACTGCATGCCACCCTAATGAACAGGGCTTGGCCTTAGTCTGCTGTGGGAAGATTCCACTACACCCTCCACCACCAGCACCCCTCCCCCACCATGCTGACATGCCCATATGCTGGTGGTGCTGGTGGTGCATTGTCCCAGGCCATCCAGTTTGCAGGAAGGCGGCTGCCTAGGGTGTGGGGTCTGGGGTAGGGGTGCCTACATAGTCATCCACACTTCCCCCCGGCACCGCCTGCCAATGTTATGTGCCCTTGGGGGTACCTGCTGGGTAATGTCCCCTGGATGGGACACTGTGGCACACAGACTCTTAGGCATGTTTGACCTTGGTCAGTTGCTGTCTTGCCGATTTCCAGATTTTGCATTCCTATGTGCCAATTAGGCATCTGCCTAGCCCATCCTGTGCTTCAGCTGCCCCACTGTATGTCCTGCCTGCAGCCCCCTATGCCCCATTTGCAGCATCGCCATAGTGCCCTTTCATACCTGGGCACTATGCTGTTGCTGCACATGTAGCACTACTATCATTTTTTATGGGCTCCCTGCCTATGCTGTACATTGCTGACACTGAAATGGTTTCTCTCTCCTGCAAATGTGCATCTAACAATAGGTTTTCACTCGCGGTAATGTTCAGCCCTTCATTTCACCGCGTTAGTGTAGCAGGAGCCTCTCCCCGCCCATGCCCCACCCACTCCCCTCCCATTGACTCCTTCTCTCCACCCTCTCTCCACCCTCTGCGGGACTTAAAACACTGCCGGAGACATTAACGCACGCAAACGTTGCATCTGGTAACGTTAGTGCGTGTTAACGTTACATCTGGTAACGTTAGCGTGCGTTAACATTACATTTGGTAACATTATCGCACGTTAATGTAGCCACTGCTACGTTACCGCGGTTTAGTAAACATACCCCTTAGTGATATTTCCTATGTCATTTCATGTCATTTTCAAATGAAAACAGAAGAACCCCCATTCCCTCCGAAATTTCATCACTTCCCTTCTATCATTAATAGTGTGTGCTATTTTATTTATTTATTTATTTATTTATTTAGTAAACACTTATATACCGCTACTTCCAGCGATCAGAAGCGGTTTGATTATAATTTTGGGATTTGTCAAAAATCAAGACAGAAAAGTTGGGGCATAGATAGAGAGAACAGGGGTAATACACAGCACACATAGTAGGGTCTAAATATAGACCTTAATGTACTAACATACATTTACAAAAGAGATTATCCTTCATCTATTTACATTTTTACATACAGCTATTCTCTTCCTCTTTTATCTTCTTGGATTTACATCTGGTCGTAGTGACAATTCAACAGATGCGTTTTCAATTTCTTCCTGAAGTCAATTATGTCTTTAATTGCTCTCAGCTCGTGTGGTAGGTGGTTCCATAAAGTGGGGGCAGAGAAGGAGAACGCTCTGCGGCTAGTACTGACTTTTACATGTCTGATGCTGTTTGGAACTATTAGTGTGTCTGAGTTGATGGTTCTCCTGCTTCTGGTGGTTGGTTGCTCGGAGATAAGGGTGGAGAGGAATGAGGGGGCCAGGTTGTGTATTAGTTTGAACGTAGTTACCAATGTTTTGTATTGAATCCTGGCAATGACTGGTAGCGAGTGCGGTTCCATCAATACAGGTGTGATATGTTCAGTGACGCTTGATCGCATGATGATCCTTGCCACGACGTTTTGTGCCAATTGTAATATATTGGTCGTTTTCTTTGGTAGACCCTGTAAGATGGCGTTACAGTAGTCTAGGTGAGGCATGATGAGCGCTTGTGCAACCGACCGGAAGTCACATGGATCAAGTATATTCCGCAGGGGTCGTAGTACTCTAAGCTTGTGAAAGATGGCTTTGTTGGTGTTGCTGAGGTGTTTTTCCATTTTTAGTTTGCTGTCGATTGTGACTCCTAGATATTTAATTTCATTTTTAGTGTTGTAAGTATTGTTGCACAATGTGATTGTTGGAGGTGGTTCGAAGTCAGGTTTACTGGATATAAACATTACTTCCGTTTTCTTGTGATTAATCGACATATTGTTTTGCTTTAGCCATCCCAACATCTCTCCCATGCAGGTTTCAAGCTGAGCGTAATTCGGGTCTGCGGCCTCTAATTGGGTGTACAGCATGATATCGTCTGCGTATATGTGGTAGTTAATGCCATGTTTCCTGAATATTCCACTGAGGGGTTGCATGTAAATGTTAAAAAGTAGTGCCGAGAGTGCCGAACCCTGTGGTATGCCTTGAGTTTGAGTGAAGGTTTCAGCTTTTTCTCCGTTGAATTGGACCTGCGGCTTTCTGTCCGTTATGTAGGAGGAGAACCATTTCAAGGTGGTTCCTAAGATTCCAATTGATGCCAGCTTGTTAAGGAGGGTTAGATGATGGACAGTGTCTCAAGCAGCAGAGATGTCGATGAAGATGAGAATAAACATTTTCCTTCTGTCTTCCAGGCCCTTGAGGAGGTTGTTAAACAGAGCCAAAAGCAGGGTTTCGACTCCATGATTTTTTCTGAATCCGTATTGCTGTTTGTCCAGGGTTTCATGGTCATCGAGGTGGTCTTGCAGTTGGATGAGGGCTGCTTTTTCAATGATCTTTGCTAGGAAAGATATGCTGGAGATTGGGCGGTAAGATGATGTGTCTTCTTTGTTTAGCGAGTTGTTCTTTAGTATCGGTCTAATTATAGACTTTTTGAGCTGGATGGGCATGATTCCTTGGCACAGTGATTGGTTCACAATGTGTGAGACCTGGTGGCCAATATCCTTTTTTGCTGCTTTAATCCATGTAGCTGGGCAGGGATCAAGCAGGGAGGTGGTGGTATTGATACTGGTTATTATTTCAATCGCTTGCTTATCATCAATTTTGTGAAATTCGTTCCATGTCTGTTCTTGCTTCACTGCAGTTTTCAAATGTGGTTTGGCAACACCAAGAGTGGTTGAGGTTGTTGTCAGCTTGCTTGCGTAGTGGTTTGTGAGAGTTTGAAGCTGAATAGTATCACTCCGCTGTTCTGGTTGGTTTGTTTTGGTTAGTGTTTTCACTAGTCGAAATAGTTCACGTGGTTTGTTGATGGCTTTATTCAGCAGGTTGGTGTGGTGCTTCCTTTTTGCAGCATCTACCTCATCTTTGTATCTTACGAGGATGTTGAGGTATGCAGCTCTGAGTTCCAAAGTTTTGTTACGTCTCCACTTTTTTTCACACCTTCTAAGTTCTCTCTCGTCCTTTTGGTTAGCGTAGTTGTGTACCAGGGTTCCGATTGTTGTTTACCTGGGATTGCTGTGTTATTCCATTTCGGGTTCGCTGTAGCCTGAATTCCTTCGTCCCAGCTATTTGTTAGTGCATCGAGGTCTGTAGTTTCCAAGTCAATGTGTGCCTTGATGTTACTTGTGAGACCATCCAGATCCAGTTTGTTGAAACATCTCTGCTGTTGGATTTCTCGTTGTGCTTTCGCATCGTTTGGTACCGATGGGAGTTTTATCCGTATGTCTATTTGGTGATGGTCAGACCAAGGTATTGCTTTGATTTTGATTAGGGGTTTAACATGGTTGGGCTGTTTGTTTTTAGGAGTAAAGACCATGTCCAGTGTATGTCCCTTTTCGTGTGTTGGCTCGTTTATTATCTGATGATACCCAAGTTGGGACATAGCTATCACACAAGAGTGTGCACTATTGATTGATAGCATGCGCTATTGAACAATAGTGTACACTATTGTGTGATAATGCTCATTATTTGAGCAATAGTGCACACTTTTCCTCAGTAGTGCGCACTATCACTCAGTAGCATACACTATTGCTCAATAGAGTGCTCTATGCCCATAGTGTGCATTGTAGAGCAATAGTATACACTATTAATAACATTTCCCCAAAATGAAATTTTAAAAAACATGAAAAATCCCGTGAATAACATGGGAGAACAAACAAGACAAAACTCTTTGGACTGCAGACCCTCAGAGGTGGAATAAGTTCCCCGTCTAGAGTACTGACCCTGGACGTTCAGGGCCATCACCAGAATTAGCCCTGTACATCCAGGCCACCGGTCCCCAGCCCGCCCTCGCCCCTCCTCAGGCCCATCCCCTCCCACCTAGGAAAAGAGCTCCTTGCACACCTTGCCTGTACTTGCGGGGAGCTCTGTTGGCGGAATCGGCACCCGGACATCCAGCCCCTTAAACGCAAATTGCAATTGGCCCCTTAGGGTGTTATTTTGGAAGCATCCCTTCATGTAAATAGCACCATTTACATGTGTAGAAAAATCCCACGAATAACATGGGAGAACAAACAAAACAAAACTCTTTGGACTGCAAACCCTCAGAGGTGGAATAAGTTCCCCGTCTAGAGTGCTGACCCTGGACGTTCAGGGCCATCGCCAGAATTAGCCATGTACATCCAGGCTACCGGTCCCCAGCCCACCCTTGCCCCAATTCAGGCCGATCCCCTCCCATGAAATGAGAGTCAGAAGCTGTAAAGATGTCTTACACATTGGAACATGGAACGTACGAAGCATGAACCAAGGGAAGTTGGAGGTGGTCAAGAATGAAATGGAACGTGTACAACTTGATCTGTTGGGTATCAGCGAACTGAAATGGACTGGCATCGGCAATTTGCATCAGATGATCACATGGTCTACTATGCTGGAAATGAAAGACAAAGAAGAAATGGTGTTGCATTTATAATAAAGAAGAGACTTGCAAGAACTGTAATGAAATACAATGCAGTCAGCGAACGCTTAATCTCTATTCATCTACGAGGAATGCCTATCAACACAACTATAATTCAAGTGTATGCCCCAACAACAGCTGCAGAAGAGAATGAAATTGAAGAGTTCTATGAACAAGTACAAGCTGAAATTGACAGAACATGCAAACAGGATATCCTGATAGTCATGGGTGACTAAAACGCAAAAGTTGGCAACAAAGAAGAAGGCAAAGTAGTTGGAAAATATGGACTTGGCAACAGAAATGAACCTGGAGAAAGACTGATAGAATTCTGCAAGACCAACGATCTATTCCTCTCAAATACATTCTTCGAGAAACACAAGCAGCGACTGTACACATGGACTTCACCCAATGGATTGTATAAAAATCAAATTGACTACCTCTGTGCCCAGTCAACAATGGAAAAGCTCTATAACATCAACAAAGACAAAACCTGGAGCTGACTGTGGTACAGATCATCAACTACTAGTATGCAAACTCAAGCTAAAGTTGAAAAAGAGCAAACCACTCATGAATGCAGCAAAATATGACCTTGAGAATATACCACTGGAATTTAAAGACTGCCTGCAAAATCGATTTGCTGCTTTAGATACAAATGACAGAGCTCCAGAAGAGTTATGGAATGACATCAAGAAGGTTGTGTTGGAAGGAAGCGAGAAGTCTCTACAAAAGGTGAAAAAGAAAAAACGGCCAAAATGGATGACGGAAGAAACTCTGAAAATTGCCCAGAAACGCAGAGAAGCTAAAGCCAGAGGAGAAAGAAAGACAATCACAGAACTCAACAGAGATTTCCAACATGCAGCAAGACAGGACAAGGAAAAGTACTACAATGATGCATGCAAGGAAATAGAAGCAGAAACTATTAGAGGAAGAACAAGATCGGCTTTCCTAAAGCTACAACAGTTAAAGAAAAAATTTCAGCCTCAAATTGAAATGTTACAAGATGCTCAAGGTTCTATGTTGAATGATGCTGAGAAGATCAAGAAAAGATGGAAGGAATATACAGAGTTTTTATATGATAAAGATCAAGTGGACCAACAGCCGTTTCAACCTGTACCTTCTGATCGGGGACCATTGGTGATGAAAGAAGAAGTTGAAGCAGCATTGAAAGCCTTATCAAAGAACAAAGCACCAGGCATTGATAACATTTCCATAGAAGTATTATAGCAATCTGATGCAACTGTTACCGTACTTGCAAGGCTCTGCCAAGAAATATGGAAGACAACATCATGGCCAACTGACTGGAAAAGATCTGTGTTTACACCAATACTAAAGAAAGATGATCCAACTGACTGTGGAAATTATCGCACAATCGCTCTGATCCCACATGCCAGCAAGAATCTACTAAAGATTATTCAAAAGAGACTACAAACATACCTGGAACAAGAAATACCTGAAGTGCAAGCAGGGTTCAGGAAAGGGCGAGGAATGAGAGACATCATTGCGGATGTGAGATGGATCCTTGAAAAGACTAAAGAATACCAAAAGGATATCTATTTGTGCTTTATCGACTACAGCAAAGCTTTTGACTGTGTAAACCATGAGAAACTCTGGGCCACATTAAGAATCATGGGTATACCAGAACACCTGATCATACTCTTGCACAATCTGTACATTGATCAAGAAGCAACAGTTCGAACGGAACAAGGAGAAACAGAATGGTTTAAAATAAGCAAAGGTGTAAGACAAGGCTGCATATTTTCCCCCTACCTGTTTCATTTATATGCAGAACAAATCATCAGAGAAGCAGGATTGTATGAAGACAACAGAGGTGTGAAGATTGGTGCAAGACTCATCAACAACCTTCGCTATGCTGATGATACCACATTATTGGCTGAAAGTGAAGATGATCTGAAACATTTGCTTCTCACAATCAAAGAACATAGTCTCAAAATGGGCCTGCACCTTAATGTAAAAAAGACAAAGATCATGACAACTGGAATAATCAACAGGTTCATCATTGAAGGAGAAGAAATTGAAATCGTAAACAACTTTAACCTACTTGGATCACCTATCAATAAAGAAGCAACAAGCAGTCAAGAAATCAGACGACGCATTGCTCTTGGCAGAATGGCTATGAAAGACCTAGATAAGATTCTCAAGAGCAGAGATGTCTCTCTCCATACAAAGATTTGATTTATTCAAGCCATGGTATTTTCAATAACATCATATGGATGTGAAAGCTGGACAGTGAAAAAGACAGACAGGAAGAAAATTGATGCCTTTGAATTATAGTGCTGGCGGCGAATACTGTGCTTACCATGGACTGCCCGAAGAACGAACCAGTCAGTACAAGAGGAGATTAAACCTAAGCTTTCTTTAGAAGCTCAGATGACAAGACTTTGACTTTCATACTTTGGACACATCATGCGAAGAGAGAGATCATTAGAGAAAGAAATCATGCTTGGCAAGATAGAAGGTCAACGCAAAAGAGGAAGGCCAGCAATGAGATGGATCGATACAATAACAGCAGCTACGGGTACCAGTCTGTCAACAATGAGCCACCTGACTGAAGACCGAACACAATTTAGGATAGCTATCCAGAGGGTCGCTATGAGTAGACTCCGACTCGACGGCACTTAACAACAACAACAACAACATGTGTAGATAGCCATATATGTCTAAATGTCATTTTAGAAAGAGGCCTTTTTATACATGTGAATGCTGACTATGTATAGATGTCCAGGGTGCTTGGTTAGGTTGGGGAGATGAAGCAGTTGAATGGGCCTACAATGTTGATGTGAATTACCCATTTTAAAAGGGGAATCCTTGTCTCTAGGAAAAGTATAGACATATGCATTTACAGTTGTCCTGAGTCAGGAAGAAGCACCTCCTGGAAAGGGAAGCTGTCAAACCCCAACCCTCCCATCCTACTGCCTTGAACTCTGCATCCAAACCCCTATCCCTTAATCTATGCACTAAGCCCTGATCAATGTTCCCACCCCACATCAAATCCATGACTCCTAATAATACATACCCCTTAATCTGAGCAGTCATCCTCCCCTACCCCCATCCCATGAACTACTGTGGCACTTACACACAGGTATCCCACCCACGCTTTTCGGGCCCCCTTCCGACCCCGACTAACTTCCCCACTCGTTGTACGGGGAAGTTAGACGGGGGGGGGGGGGGGAAAGGGGCAGCGTTAGGGAAGGCAGTGGGCGGTAGTCGGCCCTGGATGTACAGGGCCAATTCCAATGTTGGCCCTGTATGTCCGGGGCCGCCGGCTTGAATGGGAAACTTATTCCACCTTGGAGGTGAAATAAGTTCCCCTAGTCAGCGGGGGATGGTGGGCCTGGGGCTCAAAAAGGGCAGGAGGGGGCACAGGACATTCCCTGCGGCCTGACCCTCGCCTTGGGAGGCCAGATCGGGGGTTGGACTGCGGGTAAAGCATTTTTGTAGACGACGGTTGGGGATCGCAACATTTCAATGAAGCCGTGGTGTCATGGCAACCGGATGTCATGGCACCGCAGCTCCATTGAAAAGCCCTGACCGAGCTAGCCAGGCAAGGCCTGTATGTGCAGGCCAGACTGAATTGGGGACCCAGCCTGCATGTACAGGCCTGGGCACGATTCTGATCCTGAGCGGCTAGACGTGCCCCATAGGATCAGAATTCCGACTAACTCTGTGCGTCTGGCTCCAATCGGACGCACAGAGGGCCAGGACGTCAATATCAGAATCAGGCCTTCATTAATTGTATTTGGTTTATTTGTACAGAAATATACAAGAAAAAAACATTTTCTAAAATTTTAAAACTTCAAATTATGTCTCTGCCTTTTTTAGTTCCTAATTTTGCTTTTATGTGTTGTCATGCATTGTTATCATTATTATTATTATTATTGTTATTACTATTAGATAGGGGCCTAAAAAGCTTGACATGGACCAGACCTTTCAAAATCTTTAAGAGCATCTGTTCACACTATAATAATGCTTATCAGCATTTCTATAGTGCTACAGGATTATACATAGCACGATACAATGGTGAGAAATATTCAGGTTTAATATATCCCTGCCCCAAGGCACTTACAATCTAAGTGGGTACCTGAGGCAGTGATTTGCCCAAGGACACAAGGAGTGCTAGTAGCAGAAATAGGATTCAGACTCTGACTTCCCTGCTTCTAAGTCCATTTCTCTAGGTGACTTCCTCTCATAATAGACACACAATGGACCCATCAGAATGTGTGTGAACCCTACCCTTCTCACACATATATAGGAGACAAAACATTCCAGGAATACTGGAACTGGCAGGGTGGCACACCATGAGCAATCCTCCTCATTCCAGTACTGGTCCCAAAGGACTAGTTGCAAGAATGCAGGCATGGTGAAGCTGGAGGTCACAGCACAAATGCTGGCTTCAATCTCCCCTTCTCAGTCAGAAATAAACATGAGCATGTGGAGGGCAATTTCATAAACTCTCGCCTAGTTAATGTGCGTTTTCACGCACGTACTGTATGCCTATTTTAGAAAAATATACATACAATAAGGGCAAAAGTACAGAAGTATATTAAGGCGCAATCACTTACATCAACCCTAAAGCTAATGTAAATGTCCATGCCTACTTTTAGCCATAATGTGTGTAAATGTAAGAATCTCACACCTTCTGTGCTCTGCCCACGTACATGCCCACAGTGAAAGTACACGCATACTTTCATGCTAGTCGGTATTTTATAAAAGGTCATTTACACACATAAGTTGCCACTTTGTGTATAAATGACTACAATGCCTGAAATCACATCGGTGTTGTATGTTCATTTAGGACGCTTATAAAATTCCCCCGATAATGCCTGTAGAGATGCCAAGATAATCCAGCTCCAGGAAGAAGACTTTTTGACCAATCCTGATTTTAAACTTACATTTTAAAGCAGGAGAGGGCCTAAAATATAACCACAAGCAATTGGATAAATTGGAAGATCTAAAACTATAGTACATGGTATGTCCGCACCAGTACTTGGACAATATAATGGCATTGTTTAAAAATGCCGTCTATATGTGCTACTTAGGAACCACCGAGAGACATCCTATGCCAAGCCTTGACAAATGTTTTTGGAATCTCAGAGTCAGCCTTAAAATCTAGGAGCCAGCTGCCAAAAACTAGGTCATAGTTCATGCCCCTGCTCCCCTTCCTAAAAAGGTATATCACAGTTACATTTTTAGGTTTTAGGGCCTGATTTACTAAGACTTTTCTCATTTTCAATGGAAAAAAAGCTTAATAAATTAAGCTCTTAATGGGCCACTGCAAATTAACAACAGAAGGCAGTGGCCCCTCTCCTCCTCCCTCTCCTCCTCCCTCTCCTCCTCCCTATCCCACCGCCCCACCACTAACTCTTTAAGCTACACCTTATGTATGTTGTACGGAAATGGGGTACCTGTGTGTGTGTTTGTGATGCTAGAGGTGGGCTGCCTGCCTGCATGTGTGTGTGTGTGTGTGTGTGTGTATGTATTGCTAGGGTGGGGTGTCTGTTGTGTGTGTGGTGAACGTTTTGCGCATACAAATTGTGCCCTTTACTTCCCATGCATTCATCTCTTCACCCTTCAATTCCTTGCACTCTTCCCTACCCCCACTCCAGTCCCTCTCTTGCTGTACGTCCCCCACCCCCAATTCTGTTTCCCTTCCCAGAATCTCTCCCCTTTACACTCACCTCCTGCCCTCCATTCCTACCACCATACTTTATTTACTCAAACCTACTGCCCCTTTAAATGTTTTCAACTGTCTGTGCAGCAACCCCCTCTCCCCTCCAGCTTGTAACTTTTATTTTACAATGCCTTCTGAAATGTCTCTATCTCTGCCCCAAAAAATGAGTGCCCCAGTAATGAGTGTAATGAGTAATGAACGCCCCAGTGTGCCGTGCCATGTGATCTTAGTGATTTGCAATGGTGCCATGCAGGGGGGCTGACAGGTGCATCTGTGCCATGGTGCCTACAGCAGTCACAACTGGGACACACATCGCACAGTCCACCTGTTCCTGGTGCATCTGTCACCCACCTTCTGCCTGCTGCTAGTGCCGCACATGTGACGGCTGTGATGGGGACAGGACATGTGCATAGTATATAGCATACACATGGCAACCCCAAGTATGGGTCTGTCCAGCCACATAGGGCATGCATGGCAGCCATTGGACACCTCAATCCCAGACCCAGGGATGTTCCTGTCACCATGTGGTGGCGGCCTGCTGCACAGGCGTTCCCAAACATAGACCAGTTGTCTGTGGCAGCATGTGGCCCTTGCCCTTTACTCCTTCTGCTGCCTCCAGCAACCCCATGCCACAGCTGGCCCTCCTACAGCATACTGACTCACCCAATCCACATGTGTCACACACCTGGGATCTCTACCCTCACATCTGTCACCTTTTGCCATGCCTATTGTGCCATCAGTGCTAGTGAACACTCTCAGATCATTCTCCCCCCTTCTATCTGGTACTGCAGAGTGCTGCAGATCATCTGCCAGTCCCATCGTGGCCATCACTGCATGCAGCACACAGCATGTCCGGTTCCCACTTTGTTCCCATGTCCAGATCTGCTGTCGCATGCAGCCCCATCTGTGTGGTCTGTCTGCTGTGCCTCTCTCCCTTCTTTGTCATGGGTCCCTCCACGCCCCTCCTCGGGTAACTTGCACATATGGCCCACTACTGTGAGCTGTGTCTGTCACATCCTTGACTGTCTCTGGGCCATGCCCCTCTCACCATCCTGCCCCCTTGGCCTGCACACCACCTACATGGTCATGGCATGGCTCTGTACTGCTAGCTGTGCTGCTGCCACATGTTCCTGGCTCCCCTCCCCTCCTGTGTGACTCCTTCTCATTCCCTCTGGGTGTTGGCTCTGTCTCTTTGGCTTGCATGGCCTACCTTGAACATGTGGCATTGCAATGCTGCATCTCCCCTGTAGTGCTACACATTTGTCTTTTTCCGGTATTGGTCAGGGTCGCTATGGGTCATAGCCATATAGGCACACAAGGCACACATATACAACATCATAAAACTTTATTTGTCCTGCAAACATGCATGGGTCAGAAATGGCAAATGGGATAACAGTGCCCACACACACAGGCAAATAGGTGTGCCCCATGGCACCTAACCTCCACCCCTGTTGCACCTACAGGGCTCAGACCACTACAGGGTGGTCTGCCCTGGTGACTGTTGCTGCACCAGCCAGCACTGGCACAGCTCATGCCTCTCCATGGCACAGCTGCCCCTGTGCACCTCCCAGATTGTGGGGCTCCCTTAGTGCCCCACAGGAATGCCTGTTGTGTGACTGGGAGGGATTTGGGGCTGCAGGTGGGCCTCTAGCAGCAGTTGCAGGCCCCTGAGTTCACCTCTAAGGCCCCGCAGCTTACCCCTGAAGCCCCCCACATGGCATGAGAGATGAGACAGGAGCCTGTGCAGCCAGGCAAGGCCATGTGCAAACACGCACTCCAGGCGGTCCATGGCTGGCATGTCCTTGGGGCACCCACCTGCATCTGTGGCCCCCTCATCTGGTCCCACATCAGATAGGGGTGGGTTTTGTGGACCTCCCACATGGGCATACCGCTCCCACATGCACCTAGCCACAGACACCTATGCTGCATCCCCACCCTCATCACTGTCATGGTCAGGCACTGCCACAGCCTCCTGGCACCCCCAGCTTTCATACCCTGGGCCCCACTGCCTCCTCCCCATCTGCATCCTCCACTGCCTCCTCCCCATCTGCATCCTCTTCTGGCCACACTATCGCATGCCATCCTACCCACGTACTTGGAACCCCCATCCACTCTGCATACCCACCCTCCCCTATATGCTCCCCCTGCTTGCACACCATCCCCTCATCCACCCTCCAGCCACTCCTGACACTCATCCTCCCCATGCACTCCCCCTCACTGCACTCTGTCCCCTCACCCTCACTCCCACCCTCCAGCCACTCAGGATACCCTCACTCCTCCATACGCTCTCCCTGCATGCACTACATCCCATCACTCTCACTCCCACCCTCCAGCTACTCCTGACACTCATCTTCCCTCATGCACTCACCTGCCACCCCCTCACTGCTCCTGCTTGTCCCCTCATCCTGTGTTGCTGCGATATCCTCCGTATTACTCCATGGGACCTCCCCTGCCACACTCCCTGGCATGCCACAATACCCCTCCACCAAGGACTGGAGGATGAGTGTCCTGAGGTTTCCCCCTGCCTCCGCATCACTGGTGCCTGCCACCGGTGGGCCATGACCTCTGTCCTGCTGCCCACTGTCCCCCATGTGTAGTGTGGGACATGGGTCCCCCTGCCTTCTTCCATAGGCTTTTCCCCCTTCAGAATAGGTGGAGGGGGAGAATATAGTCTCCACTGCCTGGCCCTCCTCATCCTCCTCGTTTTCTGATGATGGTGTGGGGCTGGACAGGAGGACGGGACTACAGTACCCTGCTGCTGCCCCTGGTGGTGGTCATGCTGCCACTCCTGCTGGGGATGGGGGGGGTGTCTGTTCCGGCATCCTCCATAGTTTCGGGGGTGAAGCCATCTGGTCATGAGTTGGGGAGTCCTCCTCCTCCTGTGCTGCAATTGTGGGGGATAGAGGTCATGGTTAGCTGCATGGCTTTGGTGTCTCTGCTGCATGTCTGACAGGGCATCCATGGGCGGCAGGTTTCCTGGTGTGCCGGTGGCACAGGGTGCTGTCATTCAGGACCCATGAGTGGGCCTCATCAGATATATGGTTCCTGTGTCGACCTCCGGACAGTGTTCTTGTCACAGCCACTGTGGTGGTGCATGCAGGCTTCTTTGTGTCACCTTACCATGATCAGTGACCATTGTGTTGTGTGGGACATCATGGTGGCAGCGCCACATGTCAATGCCCTACTCAGCCTGTTTCAGCATTACTGTGGTTGCTGCTGGGGGTGGAACCACAGATAGAGTGTGCGACCCATCCCAGCTCTGCCAGGGATGAGGCTAAGTGGGCCAGGACTATGTGTTTTGGAACCATGGGGGGTGGGGGAGGCATGATGTTCCTGTGGAGTAAATATCACAGCATTGTGTGATGTTACATGTGGTGTCCTGCCTCAGTGTTGGGGGGTCTGTCAGCCTGTTGCTCAAACTGGGTATCTGCATGGCTACTCACCCTGTTCTTCCTACAGCTGCTAGCAGATGTGTCTAATCAGCTGTGGGCGCATGTGGCGGATTGTGTGGAACTGCACACATTACACTTCCGTTTCATGCAGGATCCAGAAATGCCTGTGTGGAACAGGCACACCTCATCATTCCTCCATGCCAGGACACAGGCCTGCCTTCTCATTGGGGTAGTGCTGATGGTGCTGTGTGCATGCACGTCATATGCTCTGT
Source organism: Ichthyophis bannanicus (assembly GCA_033557465.1). Lineage (NCBI taxonomy): Eukaryota > Metazoa > Chordata > Amphibia > Gymnophiona > Ichthyophiidae > Ichthyophis > Ichthyophis bannanicus. The sequence continues at coordinate 27,765,586 of CM066035.1, forward strand.
CCCCATTTGCTATTGGTGGGGCCTCACCCTGCCATGCCTTGAGGGGGGGTTGATGGTCATTGCATTTGGTGTACATGCACAGGGCCCAGTGCTTTCACTTCTAAGGCTTGAGAGCCTTATCAGCTCTGGCCTGATAGTTTTGTGCTTGACCCCCAGTGCTCAGGGTGTTGGATTCATTTCTTACTTGGGGGTCTGTACTACGTCACTTTTCACCCATTCCATTCACACTGTACCTCCCCTCAGACTTAATCTGCTCTCACTTCCCTGGGAGCACTCTCAGTTCTGGCCTGGTGGTTCTGTGACTGACCCCCAGTGCCCAGTGTGCTGGGTTCGCTGGGTGCCGGTACTGATTCATTTGATTTGGGCTCCTCAGGGCACATCTGTGTGACCTGGAGTTGTGGTTGACATTCTGGGACTGCCCTCTGCTATGCATGTCCCTTCCATCTGTCTCTGTGTTCCCCTGTGCCTTCACTGTGGTGCTGCTTGCATCCTATTCTCCCTTGGTGTATGGGTCCCTGCTATGATGCTACTCTGTCAGTGCTGTGCTGTGCTATCACTGTGCAACCTGAATGCTTTCTGTCAGGGGCAGGTCCTGGCTTTCCCTGCCCTACCTTTCTGCCTTGGTGCATGCCTGTCTCTGTGCCAGCTTGTGTGCTACTCCTGCCTGCCCACTTCTCTCTATTTCCAGGTTTGTCTGTGTTGAATTGTACTTATTGGGCGAGGGTGGTCCTGATGTGTTCCCAGCCTCTGTGTGCTGCTGTGTGGGCTGGCTGCCTCTGCCCAGTGGCAAGGAAGATCTCCTCCTGATTCAGGGTCATGGTCACCAGCAGCCTCGTCTCCGTCTAACTGAAGTTAGGCTGCCTGGTAGCCATGTTGATGTGTGTGTTATGAAGGGGGGGGGGGAGTTTTCTTCCTGGTTTCGGTTGCACGTGATTTGCAGGGCATGGGGTTGGGGACATTTTCGGGGTTGCATGTGGTCGGAGCAGCAGGAATAACCCAGGCATGGGAGAACATGGGCTACACATGTGCATGGTTCAGGACAGCCTGATAGACCACCAGTTAGGTATTCTTCCCCGGGAATGGGCACATGCTAATTCTGCATCCTCATGTGCGTGTGTGAACGTGGTTGTGGAATTGGTGTTGTGCATTCACGTCCTCTCTGGGGATGTTCACGGGCATGGACGTGCCTGTTTTGGAATCGGGCTCCACACCAGTAAAAATATATTGGATGTGCTGTAGCTGGGGGCAGGCTGTTTGCAGAAATAGAATATATGAAGGCATAATCTTGTATATTATGACATGACTGCTAGGGGTGCAGGTTAGGTAATATAGTGATATAATCCTTGTCTGTAATAGGCGTCAGTCTTCAGTGTCAATACGTTTGCTTACCTGAGTGGAAAGAAACTTTGAGTTCATGAAGCTGTGATAGCCATGGTAAGGTTGAAAATGGCATGGTTTATGTAAGGAGAAAAATATGACTTGTGTCCTTTGAAGGCAGGCTCTTCATACCAAAGACAATTGTGAGTTAAGTGTAAAATAAAGATTATGTGCATAGGAAAAAATGGGAAAGGGTTTCATTTGACTACATACTGTCTTAGATGCCAGCAGTTCCTTATGTCCTGCAGCTTGCTAAGACATTATGGGACCGATATTCGAAAGGCATTTACATGGTTTACTGCGCAGTAAACCATGTAAATGCCTTAAACGGGAATATTCAATGGCACCTACACAGTTAGTGCCATCAAATATCCCCGTCTATGCCCTTTACGTGCCCTGATGCTATCCAGGGCTTTCCAGGGTAGAGCAGGGAAGGAGAATGGCGGTAAGCAGGAAGCGGCAATATTGGACACCTACCCGGTTAGCGCTCCACGGCTAAAACTAGGCACCCAGGGTGCCCAAACTGAACGGTCAATGCCATCAACACAGCACTGAATATTTGGGGTTAAGGGTGAGCTGGCAGGACTATGTGCCGACATGGCGCGTAGCTCGCCCAACTCAATATCAGGCCCTATCACTTTGTTTTCTGATTATAATGAGTGTTATTTACACAGGTATGAATACCGGGGGCTCTTCCCATTGATTGATGATGAGCCAGAGTGAATAAGTGTTTCAGAGAATATTCAGATGCAATGATCTTGAGATTGAATGATGGCTGGGCATTTGTGGTGTCTTGTCCTTAAATCACACCAATATCATAGTGCCAGGAAGAACACTGCAGTTTCACCCTTTTCAAAAAGAGGACAAAATCATTCAAGCAAATGTGTATATCCAGTGCACACCAGCCTGTCACTAACCGCTGTATATACAAAACCTGTATATAGTTAAGAGGAAGTCACTCTCTGATTGCATGCTGTAAATAGTTGATACAAATGTTCGATGTAAGATACTGCTTTAGCCCGGAGAAAGGTGGTATATAAATACAGCTAAATAAATAAATAAAAATAAAATAATCAGCTTTGTCTCAGCTTCTCTGCCAACCTCAAAATGGATGAATATACCCCATAGCACTCTAGTGGTTATAGGATATTTCAAGCTGATTAGTGAAACAACTTCTTTATGTTGGATTATTGTTGTTATTATTATTATTATATGTATCTATATTTTTTGTTTTTTGCAATATATGGGCAATGAATATAAACTTTACAAATGATCAAAATACTTTGACCCTGCTGCCTTCCTTAACATGATTTTATGTTCTACCACTATTTAGAGAACATAATATATACACATACATCATTGTTTTCACTGCCAACCAAATGGAAACTTCTCAAATTAGGTTCATGATTCATGTCAGTTGAATGTGAGCTCTAAAAATCTGTGATTGCTGGTAGGTCAGTGCATCTCTGCAATGGTGTCAGCAGAAGGAAGCCCTATTTGCAGTAATGCTTCAAAAATGTTCCAGCCTGGGATCCATTTGAATGATTTGTTTCTGGAGGTGAAAGGGGAAGTTTGGTTTAAGCAAACAGAAAAAATCATTCAGCGTGACCCTCTTGTGCAACATTGATAGAATTTACCAGCAAGGGCTACTCAGCATGAAGTAGGAAATCAGTACGCTGACCAGGGAACATATACGCTGACAAAAGGAGAAAGAAAAAGCAGTTCACACAACAGAACAGAACTGATTCGGAAATGAAAAAGCTTTGCTTTCTCAAGACCTTCGTACATTCCATGTTTGCATTATCTGCCTGCCTTTGACCCAATATACTGCAGCCACAGATGCAAACACAGGTACATTCACATTTATATACACATTCACACTCCTATAGAACCAGCAAGGATTAGTCATGGATTAATATATTTTCTCCCAGATAAAATTGTTCTACTTGCATAATGGGAAGAATGGCATGGTATATTGTCTAGCATAAGGAACCAGTCCCTGCTAAGGCCACAGTGTTCAGAATCTGACTGCAGTCCTTTAGAGTAGAGGTGAACAGCTCTGGTCCTCAAAGATCACAAATAGGCCTAGTTTTCAGGATATGGATAATGAATATTTATCAGGCACATTGGGATACCATTCATCTTTGAACCAGGCAACATCTCCTGCTGTTCTTTTATGCTTAGTGCTTGTTTCCAACCCAACAGAAGTTGGAAATAATTATATAAAAGTGGTCAAGAATGTTTCTCTCTCCATCTGTCTGGTTGCAAATTAACTCAGAAAATTTAACAGAATGGGATGAAACTTGGAATGTGAGAAAAACTAGTAAAATGACAGAAAATGGGTCCTTTTGAAAAGGGGGTTCCAGAGATATAAGCCCCCCCACCCAAAAAAAATAGCCCAATATATTTCTATGGGAGAAGGAGTTCTGGCTTCTGTAGCATATCAGCGGCATACAGTAAAACAGAGCAGTTGAGGAATTGCTCTTTTTAAACTCCCTCTACTCTCCCAACCTCCCAAATTGCCCCACCCCCAAAAACTGCTTCCCGTCCACAAAAAATAACCTCATGTGACTGCCTCACCATCCTACTAACCACAAACTCCCCAAATTACAACCCTGCAACTATCCCATCACAACTCAAGTTGCCCCCACCTTAACAAACAACAGCAAATGCACCATCCCTCAAAATACCCCTTGGAACTGTGCCATCCACCACAAAGTGCTCCACTCTCAAATCCTACCTCCTGCAACTCTCCTACCACCCACAAACTGTTCCCACACCCAAAGAGTACCCCTACCACACCAGGAAATGCCCCACCCCAAAAGCTACTCCACCCCTAAACAATCTCCCTCACAAATGCCCCACACCATGAAATCTGTCCCATCCACAAAAATACCACCTCACAACTACCCTACCATTCCACAAACTTCCCCATTCCTAAACAAAATACCCCACAATTGTCCCACCACCCAAAACTACCATACCATGGCTGACCATCAACCTGCACCCAGCTTCACCTCTAAAGAACTCCCTCACAACTGCCCTATGCCCTATGCTCCTCAACCTGCCCCACAACTAAAAAATACTCCCCACAACCTCTCCAACACCTCACAAAATGCCCCACCCAAAAGTACCCTCCTGCAACTGTCCCGCCACCTCACCAGCTGCCCCACATCGGCCACACCAGCACCACAAACTGTCCCCATTCCAAAAGCTACTGCCCTGCAATAACACTACCCCTCAAAACAACCCCCGCAACTATCCCAATAACCCCCACATTGCCCCACCTTAAAACCCCCTCCCTCACAACTGGTCTCCCACCCTACAAAATGGCCCTTTCTTTAAAATAATCCCCATACTGCCCCACCACCCTTCACAATGTCCCACACCCATTCACTGCCCCATAACTAGTCAACCACTTCACCAGATGCCCCTGCATCTGCCCCATCACCCTGCAAACTGCCTCCACTCTCACACAATACCATTCCACAATTGCTCTGCCCCAAAAAACACTTCCCCACAATTACCCCATAAACCTGAAAACTGCCACATCCACAAAAAAATATCCTCCCACAACTGTCCCACTTAAAAAAAATCTCCCCCATGCAAATGGCTCTCTATTACTGATAATAATAATCATTAATAAAATGCTACAAGGCATATGCAGCGCTGTACAAACATAGATAGAGATGCTCCCTGCTCATGAGAGCTTACAATCTAATTAAGACAGACAAGACAAAGGATGAGAATAAGGGGGAAAGGAGGGTAAAGAGACAAAAGGAAAAAAGGGGGTCAGGATCCAAAAACAGCTTTAAAGAGGTGAGCCTTTAACATGGACTTGAAAAGGGAAGGGACAGAGATGAAGCCTGATGTACAGACTCAGGGAGTTTGCTCCAGGCGTAAGGAGTAGCAAAGTGAAAGGAGCGAAATCTGGAGTTGGCAGTGGAAGAAAAGAGCATAGAGAGAAGCAAGCCAGAAGAAGAGCGGAGAATATCAAGGTTGGTGAAAAATTAGTCACACAGTTCTGAACAGATTGAAGGGGAGAAAGGTGGCTAAGAGGGAGATCAGTAAAAAGGAGGTTGCAATAGTCGAGACGGGAAGTAGAGAGTGGACAAGTGTTTTAGTAGTATGTTTAGAAAGGAAGGGATGAATTTTGTTAATGTTATAGAGAAAGAATTGACAGGTTTAGCTATCTGTTGAATATGTGAGGAGAAGGAAAGGGAGGAGTCAAAGATAATCCCAAGGTTGTAGGAAATAGAAGAGTGTTATCCACAGAGATAGAGAAAGGAGGAAAGGGGAGGACAGTTTAGGGGGAAAAAATAAGAAGTTCGGTTTTGGCTATGTTTAATTTCAAATGACGGTGAGACATCGAGGTGGCGATGTCAGACAGGCAGGCAGAGATGCGTCAAAGAGATATCAGATATAGAAAGATAGAGCTGAGAATCATCAACATAAAATGATACTGAAATCCATGGAAGGAGATGAGAGCACCAAGGGACTGGGTGTAGAAAGAGAAAAGAAGAGGGCAGAGAACAGATCCCTGGGGTACACCAACTGAGAGTGGGATAATAGTAAAGGAGGAACCACCAGAGCAAGCACTGAAAGAGCAATGGGAGAGATAAGAAGAGAACCATGACAGGGCAGAGTCCCTAAAACCAAGAGAGGACAATGTGTCAAGGAGAAAGTGGTGGTCAATGGTGTCAAAAGCAACATAAAGGGCAAGAAGGATGAGGATAGAATAAAGGCCTTTGGATTTAGCCAGGAATAAGTCACTGGAGATTTTGGCAAGTGCCATCTTGGTAGAATGAAAGAGATGAAAGCTAGATTGAAGTGGATCCACCAGGGCTTGAAAGGAAAGAAATTCAGAACAACGACGGAGGATTGCACGCTCAACAAGTTTAGAAATGAAGGGAAAAAGGAAGATGAGTCTATAATTAGAAGGACAACTAGGGTCAAGGGAAGGTTTCTTAAGCAGAGGTGTGATAAGTGACCAACCATCTCGTATTATATAGGACAGTCCTGTATTTTAAGGATTTGTCCCTGGAATCGTTTGAGATGCCTAAATGTCCCCTATTTTAAAACACATGCCCCACACCTACACGCATCCACATTTGTACAAGCGGACTTCTCCACTCCAGCTGAAATTTTCAAAGGGAAGTTCTATTTATATGAGACTATTTCCATCAGAGATACAGAAACATATACATATGCATGCACTCCATTGTACTTCAGTCACATCCAACCCCCCCCCCTCCCCCTGATGCACTGCAACTGGTTTGGTCACTTCTGGCGCAGCGTCTGATAGTGGCACTTTAGGGCCTCCAGGGTACGTCACACGCCATAATCACTGTGGGAGAGAGGAGGAGGGGACACACATGGGTTCTGTTGTGTGCTTCCACATCACCTACTGTGCATACCTGTCTCCTGCCTCAGCCTGGTGGCCTGCCCATACTGGGCACAGGGGCATACCCATGGGTAGCAGGTGTGTGGTATATGTGATGGTACACCTCTGGCATCTGCCACTGGATTCCTACCCACAGCTCCCCTGGACCTATGATAAGTGCCCTCTGCCACCACCTACAATGCCATCTGGGCTATTGCTTCACCTGTGCAGTCCTCCCCTCTTCCCTTGCTCCCATCTGTTGCACACAGACCTGCAGCAGTTGGGATCACCCAGCCTAAGCTTTGACCACCCAGCCTAAGCTTTGCAGAAACTGAACCACCCGGCTATGGCATGTTCGCTTTCTTCTTTCGACTTTGCCCGGATCAACCAATCATCGAGGTAGGGATGCACTAGTATCCCTTCCCTGCGAAGAGTCGCCACCACCACCATGACCTTGGTGAAGGTGCGCAGTGCCATGGCCAGCCCAAAGAGCAATGCCCAGAACAGGAAATGTCTCATTGGTACCGCAAACCGGAGGAGCCACTGGTGCTCCTTCTGAATTGGGATATGTGGATAAGCCTCGAACAGGTCCAGAGATGTAAGAAATTCTCCCTTTCAAACCACCACTATGACTGACTGCAACGTCTCCATGTGAAAATGTGACACCCTTAGACAGCAGTTTACCTGCTTGAGATCTAGAATTGGGCAAAAGGACCCTCCCTTATTTGGAACCATGAAATAAATGGAGTATCGACCACTGCCATACTGGTCCAGATGAACCAGAACCATGGCCCTGAGCTCCAACAGCCACTGCAAGGTATTCCCCACCACTGCTTGCTTGGCCGGTGCCGTGCAAGGAGACTGAACAAATGAATCGGCCAAAGGGCGCTCGAATTCCAGAGCGTAACCCTCCCAAATGACTTCGAGCACCCACTGGTCAGAAGTGATTTGGGCCCAGGCAGGGTAAAAGTCCCACAGATGACCCCCCCATGGGCTGCACCCTCATCTGGGCCTCCCTCGCTTCATTGTGATTTTTTGAGCCCCGAGGGTGAGGAGTCCACAAAACCTCTGCCACCCCCCGGAACCCTCAAAACCCTTGGCCTTTGGAAGGAAACCTTCCCCTCTGGAACTGGTTAAACCTCGCGTGATGGAAATGCCTAAAGTCCCATTGCTGCTGTCCCTTGGAAGCGGATGATGATGAAGAGGGACGACTTTGCTTTTGCTTATCCTCTGGCAGGTGACCCCCTTTGGACTCGCCCAAGTCCTTTACCAATTTTTCCAAGTTTTACCCGAAGAGTAGCTTTCCCCGAAAGGGCAGCTTGCCTGACCGAGCCTTGGAGGAACTATCCACCACCCAGTTATGCAACCACAGATAGCAGCGAGCCGCTACCACTGAAGCCATACTCTTTGAGAGAACCCTAATCAGGTCATAGTGGATATCTGCCAAATATGCCATCCCTGATTTCAGCCGGCTGCTTCCCCAGTCTGTTCCACAGGCGGCTCCTCCTGCTGTAACCACTGAGACCATCTGAGGCAGGGTCTAGTGACCTAAGCCCCACAAATGGAAGCCTGAAGAGAAAGGGCATTCATATCAAAGACTTGCTTCAACAGTGTCCAACTTCCAATCCTGGATGTCCTTAAGCACCGCACTGACTTCCACTGTAATCATTGTCTTCTTGGTGACCGCCGAAACCGCCGCATCCACCTTGGGCAGCCAAAGGAGTTCATGGTCCTGATCAGACAAGGGATAGAGCCAAGCCATCACCCTAGAGCTCCTTAGGCCCGCTTCCGGCATGTCCCATTCTTCTTGGATCATTTGCCGGATCACTCTATGCACCGGGAGCACTCTTTCTGTTTTACGCACCGCCTGAATCAAGGGATCCTCCAATGTGTCATCCTCCACTGGAGGAGCCATGGGCAGACTAAGAGCCTTGAGGGATTCTGAGATGAGCGCTGGTAATGCCTCCTGGCAAAACACCCGGACCACCCTTGCCTGCTCTTCTCGCTCTGGGAGGTCACCATCCTCCAAGTCCTTCTCGATGTCCAGCTCTTCATCGAGGTCCTCCCCCTCCAAAACCTCTGGTACTGGAGAGCAAACTGGGGAATGCTCCAAACCCTCCTCATAGGGTCTATGCTTCTTTGCGGGGACCACACCGGCCTCCACCCCCACAGGTGCTCCCGCTCGCCTCTCCCCATGTTTTGTCCCTGCAGAAATAGCGCCATGTCCCTGCTGGCACAGACAAAAAGCTTGATGGAGCAACAGTACAAACTCCAGTAAGAAACCCCCTGGTGTCCCTACCTGATCCAGAGTCTGCAGGAGAGAAAGACCGGGACTGGCTGAGGAGCAAGGTACCACTTCCTGTGCCGGCAAGAGTGAGGACAGTGAATCCTGTTGTTCCCCAACCAGAGCAGTCACCTTCTGTCGATCTGAACTGTCCCCTAGAGCTTATACCATAGAGGCCACCTCCTGAGCACACCCCCTACAAATGCCTGCCTCCAACTCAGCCTCTTGCCGAGTACCACACACCAGGCACTGGGGTCTGGAAGGCATACTCCACAAACAGACAGGGACCAGCCCTGCAGGGCCTTGTCCTGACTTACTTAATCAATGGTCCCCCTATTATGTATACCACATTTTTTTTGTTTTTTTTAAGGAGCACCCTTGTATTTAAACTGCCTTCTGGCCAGAATCCAAGAAAAATACCCTTAACTTTCAGCCAGCCGACGCCTAGGGGAAGCTAAACCAGCCGAGGATAACTAGGGAAGGGAATGCAAAAACGCTCTGTTGAACTTCCTGCGCTACTGTCACATGCTAGGGCCTCCCGTCCTAATAGCGCCCTTCACCCAACTGCCTGCAAAGGCCTCCACTGCTGCTCCCGCTCAGCTAATAGCTCTCCCCCCGAAATGAAACCTTACCGTCGAAACGCTGCTTTCTCCACTACAGATTCTGCCGTCTGCCTTGCCCTCCTGCGCTCAGCCGGAATCGCAACTTTGGCATCTGGGGGAGAAGGAGGGAGGGGGAGAATTCAAGATGTGCCTGCTCCACCCGCTGCCACTCCACAAATATCCACCGGCTCCTCACCCAATCCGTGGGTTTGGGAGCCGGCTCGATCAGCCCCGGGGCTCCAAGGAGCTTCTTTTTTTTTTTTTTTAACTTTTATTTTCATTTTGCAACAAACAAAAGAAACAACACACCAAAGGAGACAAAACAAGTATACAATAAGGAAAAGCAAACCCTATTACCCCCCACCCCCATGCTTCTTCTCTAAGCCGACAGTATCAGCATGTGAGCGCTTCCAAACAACAGTGATTGTACATCAAAACGAACATAAATAGCATCTGCGATACAGAATGATCATGTGACAGAGATTTATACAAATTTAAACAGTCAGATGAGAGCATTTAGCAGTGTGAATATAGTCATTGAGCATCTTCCATTTAGACAGATGATGGGGGGTCTGAACGGAAGAAGCAAACATACGAGGTATTTGTTCATATTTACTGTAGAGACAGACATGATTCCACCATTCATTGGGGCTCAGATGGGAGCTATTTTTCCAGTATTTCGTAATTAGGGAAATAGCAATGCCCAGCATAAAGTCCAAAAGGAAGTAAGCCGATTTTGGAAGAGAGGGGATCCCCGCAGCTGAGCGGAGTCCCACTATCCTCCAAGACAGGGGCTCTTGAAAGTGCAAAATAGATTGGATACGACCCCAGACCCGACGCCAGTAATACTGTAGTGCGGGACATTCATACATAACATGAGTTAGTGAACAAATGGCCGCATGGCATGTCCAGCATCTATTGCCCTGGGAGGTGTTCCATTTGGCTAATCTGTCAGGAGTATAGAAACACCGGTGGGCTAGAAAGAAGAGTGTCTGAGTGAGTGAGGCGGATCTGGAGACCCGTGTCACTCTACTCCAGACGAGGCTCCATTGCTCCGGGGTCAAGGTTACATGCAGTTCCCGCTCCCATGCTTTCTGTGCTATAGGGGTACCTCTATTTACAGCATTACTTAAGGTTTTGTAAAAGTTAGATGCTACACCCGGTGAGCTCCCGATAGATCGGATAGTCTCCGACAAGTCTTGGGTATGGGATTCCGATGGCGGGAGCACCTTAGCACTCCGAAGACAATGCTGTAGTTGCACCAACTGAAAGTAGTGTTTCGCTGGGAGACCAAATTCAATTTGCAATTCACTAAAAGTTTTCCAGCGATCATCATGGAACAACTGGTTAGGGGTCCAAATGCCCCTAGTGTACCAGGGGCTCCACGCCATCGGTTTATTTTGTATTTGAAATCGAGTATTGTACCAAAGCGGGAGTCTGTCTAACGGACAGAATCGGGAGTCTAGAGATTGAATAAGAGTATTAAAGGCACCTAAAGTGTCTAAAAGCATTGGTGGATAGTGGGAGTCTGATGGGAGAGTCATACCAGGGAGATAAGTAAGAGGAAACGGTTTGCAAAGGTTCTCCTCTATGTCTAGCCACACAGGTCTACTCGGTGCTAGATCTTCCAGCCAACGAGCGCCTTGTTTGAGAAGAAAAGAGTGGTGATATTTCAGGAAATCAGGGAATCTGACACCCCCATTTTCCTTATCTGCTTGCAACTTGTGCTTCGCTATCCTAGGTGTCTTATTTTGCCATAAGTATCTAGTCAGAAGGCCCTCTAAATCTTTATATGTACGTCGAGGTAGGAGACAGGGCAACATTTCTAAAATGTAATTCACTTTAGGAACAATCATCATTTTTATGGTTTCTAGGCGACCCCACCAGGTAAGTGTTAAAGGAGTCCAACGGTGAGTAAGCGCCCGGACTTTAGAGGTTAAGTCTTTGGCATTAAAGGAGATAACGTCTTCCAAAGGAGAGCAATAGTGAACCCCAAGGTATTTGACCATGCGAGGTTGCCATAAAAAGGGAAAGGATTGCATATCTGCTTGATGAATCAGAGGATTTAGTGGAAAGGCTACCGATTTGGTCCAATTTATCTTATACCCCGAGGGTTGTGAATATTTACCGATTTGCTCTAAGACAGCCGGCACTGAGTCTAGAGAGACAAAGAGCATAAGGTCATCAGCATATGCTGAAATTTTGATTTCCCTATGAGAGAAGGGGACTCCATGAATCTCCTCCGATTGCCGGATTAGTAAAGCTAAGGGTTCGAGTGCAAGATCGAAAAGAAGTGGAGACAGTGGGCATCCCTGTCGAGTACCGCGTTGAAGGGGAAATGGCTGAGACTTTAAAGCATTAGCACAGATACTGGCTGTAGGCTGTGCGTACATGGTGTGGAGGCAACGGAGAAAACCTTCTCCGAATCCGTACCAGCGGAGAGTTGCAAACAGGAAGGGCCATTCTAAGCGATCAAAAGCCTTCTCAGCATCAAGGGAGAGGCCAACAAATGGTCGATCAAGATTAACTGCGGTAGTCAGTACATGACATAGAGTCCGAGCATTGTCAGCAGTTGATCTACCGGGAATGAAACCGCATTGATCTGGGTGTATTAAAGTAGACATCCTATCAGAGAGCCGGGTGGAGAGAATGGTGGCAAATATTTTATAGTCCGCGTTTAGGAGGGAAATTGGACGATAATTAGCTGTTAGTTGCGGATCTCTCCCCTCTTTCTCAAAAACTACTACATTTGCCATTGAAAAGGATCCAGAAGGAGATCCCTCCTCGGCCAGAGCAGAAAAATAAAGTTTCAAAACTGGAGCTAAGTCAGCGTTAAAGGTTTTGTAGAATTCAGCAGGGAGACCGTCCGGGCCTGCAGCTCGACCTGTGGCACATCTCTTGAGAGCAGAATGAATTTCTGATAAAGTAAATGGTTTGTCCATGGCCTCTCTATCTTCGTCAGATAGGGTCGGTCGTTGTACCCCTGAGAGCAATCGTTCAAATACTTCTGGCTCAAAATCACATTCAGATTGATAAAGCCGAGTATAAAAATCACGAAAGAGTTCTAAAATTTCTGTATCTTTAGTGACCAGGCCCCCCCCCGACGGATTACGGAGAGCGGTAACACGCTTGGCTTCTTTTTGACCTTTCAGGGCATTTGCTAACAATTTGCCAGCACGGTTATTTTCACGGTAATACAACCCTTGTTGTGATTCAATATTTTTAGCAGCAGCAGTATATAAAAGCTGATTGTATTGAAAACGAAGGCGTTGTAAACGGAGTAAAATACATGGGTCAGTACGGGACGTGAGAAGACGCTCCCCAGCTTGTATCTGTTGCTCTAGAATCAGTAAGTGTTGCTTTCTTTGTTTCCCCTGTCGAATTTGATAGCTGGTTATAGTAGCACGGATAGATGCCTTAAAACCCTCCCACCAAGCCCAGCTCGCTGTGTCATGGGGTGAGTTAAAATGAAAATAATCTTGGATAGCGGCCTTTATGTCAACCTGAAAATCTTTTTGATCTAGTAGGGATCTATCAAAAAACCAAGCACGGGGATGATCATCTCGCGTAGTGACATGTAGTGAAAGAGATATGGCAGCATGATCTGAAATATGGAGAGGATGAGTCCTAGCCGTGTCCACTTGAGAAATCAGTGCTTTGGAAATGAGGAAGAAATCTATTCTAGATTGTGAGTGATGGGGGGCAGAAAAAAAGGTGTACTCCAAGTCGGAGGGGTGAAGCAGCCTCCATATATCTACTAGCGCAAGATCTTGCATCAGAGCTGTAAGGGTAGCAAGACTCTTGGGTGGACTACTCGTTCTAGGCGGTTGTCTATCTATCAAAGGGTCTAGCACTTGATTGAAATCGCCACCAAGTATTAATGGAGTATTGGCAGAGGCCTGTGCCAACTGCGCAATACTTGCATAGTAAGCAGGGTTATCCACATTCGGGGCATAAATACAAATACACGTGAATTCACTATCTCCAACCTTAAAGTGTGCACGGGCCCATCTACCCTCCTTATCAGAGCTAGTATCTATTACAGTAGCTTGCAAAGACTTCTTAACCAGAATGGCTACCCCACACCGTTTGGAAACGGCGGGAGAATAGGCAGCCACCATGTAAGGTTTAGCATTGAGTTTCAGTGTTTCAGCGGAGTTTAGATGCGTTTCCTGAAGAAACACTAAATCAGCATGCTCTTGGTTAAGATAGCTAAGAATTTTCTTTCTTTTGATTGGACTATTGATGCCTTTTACGTTAAGTGATAAGATCTTACATAAGGCCATTTAGAAAGGTTAAAAATTCTGAAAGAGAACATGATAACGCACATAATTTCACAATGTCCCTCATAGTGACTGTATCTGGCTGTACACATGACATGTTAGAAAATAAGCTGATGTAATACAATGAAGCGCCCCACATTAAAAAATAAGAACCGCAGTGCGGTAGAGAAGAAGCAGAACCCCAGAAATTACTGGCGACCATGTGTCTGCGGGGAGAAACCCCAGAGAAGGCCGAAATTGAAAACATATAACCTGTAGAACTATGCGTGCTCCGAATCCAACCGAGGCACACATCATGGAGGGATAGGAGACCAAGAAAGTCATATAAAGACAGAAAGAAAAGTCCAGGCAGTCTCTGTGCTTGGCGATGACCACCGCGTCGGGCCCTTCAAAATGGCGGACAGAGCCGGCAGATAATAAGTCCAAGTTGTTGGGTTAGCGCATCTGCTCTGCTTCTTTAGAGTCTAAAAATGTTGATAGTAGATCAGGATCTTCGAATGTCCTAGTTTGGTTGTGGAGAGTCACTCGGAGCTTCGCTGGATACAACAGGCCAAAGCGAGCCTGTAGCTGTTGAAGTCGAGGGCGAAAAGCAAGGAGTTTCTTCCGACGGTCAACTGTGGGCTTTGCCAAATCAGGGAAGAAGGAGACTTTATGACTTTCAAACTCCAGATGACGATTCGCCCGGGCAGCATTTAGAATTTCTTCCACTTGTTGATATCGTAGTAATCGAAAGATAATAGGCCGGGGGGTCGTTCGGTTGAGCGCCATATGGGTAGGAACACGATGTGCTCGATCAATTTCCAGATCTCTATGAAATGTGATCTTCAGCAAGGAGGGAAGAGTTTTGAGCAGGAATTCTCTTATATCTCCTGCTTCCGCCCCCTCCGGTATTCCAATGAGCCTCACATTGTTGCGACGGGCTCGATTATTGCTATCTTCTAACTCTTTTTGAAGATTCTGTATCTGGCGCTCAGCCTTGTCCAGTTTGACCAAGCGCACCGCGTGCGAGTCGAGGACCCCCGCCATGTTGTCCTGCCGCAATGAAAGATTTTCAAGTCGGTCCTGGAGCACACCGAAGTCTTCTCGCATGGCTCGAAGCGCTTCTCCGTTGGACTGCACCAGTTCCTTCACGCCGCGTATTTCCTCTAAGATCTCCTGATGCATTTCGGGGTTTTCCCGAAGTGGAACCATCTTCTGTGGGGAAGACACCTCTGTTTTGGAGCGTTTTCCGTGTGAAGAAGAAGGAGACCCGAAATCCAAGCGCGCTGGTTTATGGGCCGCCATCCCCCCCGAGGTACCCCGGTAAGTTCGGAGCAAAAAATTGAGTTTATGTAGGTATTAAGTCAGGATTCTGAGTAGGCCTCTCGGGAGCTTCAGCGCGAAGCGTCTAACCCGCTGGACATCAGGCTCCGCCCCCCAATTTATGTAGGTATTAAGTCAGGATTCTGAGTAGGCCTCTCGGGAGCTTCAGCGCGAAGCGTCTAACCCGCTGGACATCAGGCTCCGCCCCCCGCTCCAAGGAGCTTCTATACCTCAACCCCGTTCCACCAGAAGGAGGGGGGGGGGAAGGAGGGAAGATTTCCAATGTCTAACCCCTCCTGCACAGGGCTTCAGACTGACAGGCACCCAGCACCAATTTAAAAAGAAAAAACTACAAGTCTAAATTAAGCTAAGAACTAAACTTCCTTATCTGTCCCTCAAGTGAGTCCAGCACCCTGGCTCACCACCTCCACCAGCTGCTTGGAGACTGAGTAACTGGAGCCTGTGGGCGGTCCCTCGGCTATTTATACGGGAGTCATCAAAAGATGACATGCTCAGTCTCTAAGCTGCTGGAGGAGGTGCTCAACCCCAGAGGTTTTGGGACTGGACTGCAAGGACAATAAGAAATAGGACATTGTCTCCTATGCCATGATTTTTTAACATCCTCAGGAATCTTTGATATGGGACTTTGTCAAACACTTTCTGAAAGTCAAAATACACTTTTGGGGTCATTCAAAAGACCTATTTGTGCTTTGGATATCTGAAAAAGGACAGAGACATCTCCAGAGCCATTTTAGAAGCCGGTTCTGGGAACATCCCCAAACTGAGGACGTCCAAGTCTCAACAGGGGAGTGGCGGAGGTGTTCCCAGGAACCCTGATGACCCCACCTGATTTCAAAATGTCATGGATGTACAGTATCTTATCTAAGTTTAGACCTGCTCCAGGCATCTGAAAAGTGCTCATTTTGGCTAAAAAAACCATCCATAGGTTATAGAGAAGAAGCCACTCTATCATCCCCAGTACTCAGCACAATGTCAATAATAACAGTGGAATTTGAACAGTGGTTGCCTTGTTCATAGCATATTATGCTAATCATTAGGCTATCCTCGAAGTCAAGGTTCTGAAATATGGTTCTGGAATTGTCTATACAGATGTCCCTGCAAATGTCCATATTGTGATGTCCACATTTGTGAAATCATGTCTGCCCCTGGAAGTGTCTGCACTTTTTTCAGATGTTCTGGCTTAGACATCCCAGATTGTACTTGGATGTCCCTTCTAAACTTCCCCTTAACTGGTTCACTTTTATCCACATGTTTATTCACACCTTGACAGAAATGGAGCAAATGGGTGAGATAAGACTTGCTTTGGCTAAATCCAAGTATCCAATAACTTTGAGTCTGATATTGAGTTGTGCAGGCTATGCACTGCGGCAGCAAATAGCCTGCCTGCCGACCTCCCTAACCTGGATTTTCACTTCCACGCTGGTGGAAGTGAAAATCCGGGTTAGCCTGCATGCCCCAGCAGCTGCAGAGGCTACACAGGTAGCAGCGATTTTCCTCACTTA
This sequence comes from Ichthyophis bannanicus, assembly GCA_033557465.1. Classification (NCBI taxonomy): domain Eukaryota; kingdom Metazoa; phylum Chordata; class Amphibia; order Gymnophiona; family Ichthyophiidae; genus Ichthyophis; species Ichthyophis bannanicus. The sequence goes on from CM066035.1 coordinate 27,782,340, forward strand.
TCTTTAAGGTGCAGAGGGCTATGTGGGTAGTATCAAAAATTGCTGCTACCCATGTAGCTCCTTCCTCTGCCCCCACTCTGCCCCCACTCCGCTCACTCCACCCTGGAGGATAGCATCTGGGCCCGTTAGGGACTTAGCTGAGATATTCGAAGGGCACTACCCATGTAGGTGCCCTTCGAATATCCTGGATACAGCCCTTACACGGATAACTAAGGAAGTTACCCTGTAAGGGCCTTTGGAGATCAGGCCTTTGTTCTTAATAATGTTTTCTACCATTTCGCCCAACACTGACATTAGGCTAATCGGTCTATAATTTCCTGGATGATACCTGAAGCCCTTTTTAAAAATAGGGGTTATCTTGACTGCTCTCCAGTCTTCTCGTACCATAGACAATTTTAGGCCTAAAACTAATAGTAGCTCTTCAGTTTCATCTTTGAGTTCTCTCATCACTCTTAGGTGATTTGATGCTCTTTAGTTGGTCAATTTGTTCTACTACATCTTTAGGTTCACTGAGATTTCATTCAGCTCTTCTGACTCATTACCATTAAAAAGTCTTTCTGCCATGAGTAGCTGCCTCGCATCTTCCTTAATAAAGCCCAAAGCAAAGAATTCATTTAGTCTCTCAGCTATGGCCTTGTTCATCCCTTGATCATCTAATAATAATAATAATAATGAGAAAGTGAAATGAACTGGTCAAGATCCTGTGGGATTTCAAAATACAAACACAGGCATTTAGAAGACAATATGCCAGATATTACTGTTACAGAAGAGAAACAAGTTTAGGACCCGATATTCAACAAGGTGCCCAGGAATACCATACTCGCAGAAAGATACCCGCTCAGGAAAAGTGCCTGAATCGTGAATCATGAGCCTCCAAAATGGCCAAGCTTTGGAAATGCGGCACAAACATCACAGCGGCAAGCGCACAGCGCAGCATAGACAGGTAGGCGCTGGTGCTGGAACCTGGGCTCGGCACCTAAGAAGATGTTAGCCCACTATACCCATGTAGGTGTCCAAACCAGCAGCCAGAGAAGCGGGACGGTAAAGCATGCATGAACCTGTGTATTGCCCACCGGTGTTCCTATGCATTGATGACACCGTCACACAGGCCCGCAGGCAGGGTGGTAAAAAGGACAGTTAACTTCAGCCCTGATGCGTTTGAGGCCCTTGTCTGATCCGTGCTATTGTATGAGGGTGTGCTATACCCCAGGGGGGCTGGCTACAGAACCTGCAGCTGGCCATGGCCATTTGGAGGGCCATCCAACTACGCCTGCACAGTTAAGGAGACTTGAATGGGCAGGGGGTGGGGCTAAGCACCATGCTAGGCCAGACACACCCTGAAAGGCACAGGTGTGTGTCTGCACAAGGAAACAGGGCTGTCGGGCCAAGCCACATGCTGGTAGCAGCCCCAATGGTTGCAGAAGAGGTGACAGCAGGGGGATGGGCCACACATGGTACATGTGCCATCCCTGGCTGCCCGCAGCAGTGGGCATATCCAGACACAGCAGGCGGGGAGGCCACTGAACCCACTAGTTGTGGATGGCAGCATCACCACAGGGCTTGCACAGCAATGGAATTACTTGGTGCATGGGGAGCTATGGTCAGGCTGCCCACCCCAGGGGATTCTGCCGGCAAGTGCGGACACCCTGGACATGCGCTCCACCCCCCAACCCATGTGACTCTTGCCCAGGGGTCTGAAGGGGCCAGTGGCCGTATCCACATATGTATGTCTGTTTGTCCCTGCAAATGGATCTGCCACCACTACCCACCACCCCCTGTCTGGCATGGCAGCATGTTGAATATGTGATGCCACTCAATTCTCAAAACCTTGAATAGTTGGGAGCACGGTTCAACACACATGAAGGGAAAGTGTTTCTACCAGGGTTGCGGGCGCAGGGGCTCCGCAGGCTGGTGCTATGGTTTCTGACCAGGACTTCCCACAACTTGGCACTTTCTTCAGCTCCTGTGGTCCATGGCAGCCATGCTCGAGTTGGTGCCATGGGCAAGGGTACACATGAGACCATTGCAGAGGGCCTTGTTACAGAGGGTCTCACCAGACCCATCCCCTTTCGCAGAGGCTTGCCTGTCCATGAGAGACCAAGCAGGCCCTTCGGTGGTGGCTTTGCCCAGGAAACCTGGAGAATGGAATGCCACTGGAATCACTGTCATGGGTTGTGCTAATGATGGACCCCAGCCTGTCCAGCTGGGGGTCCCACTACGAGGGGCGCTATGCCCAGGGACACTGGAATGCTCAAGAACGGAGCTGGTCGATAAACAGGCTGGAAATGAGGGCCATTTTCCTGGCACTCAAGAAGTTCCAACAGTGGTTGCAGGGGAAAGCGGTGCAAGTGCTGTCGGACAATGCAACCATGGTGGTCTACATCAATCATCAGCAGACAGCGTGCCCTTGGAAGACGAGTGCGATCAGCTCTTAGGTTGGGCTGAGGTACACCTCCAAACACTGTCTTCGGCACACATGGCAGGGATCGGCAACGTGATGGCAGACTATCTCAGTTGAGTACGGGTGGATCTCGGAGAGCAGGTGCTCACCCAGGTGTTCTCCCAGGTGGTGTGCCGCTGTGCATGGATCTGATGGCAACCTTTGAGTCGGCAAAGGCCACCCTCATTCAGCAGGCAGCAGAAGAGGATGTCGGAAGGTCTTGATGCCCTAATTCAGCATTAGTCCGAGGAAGGGCTGCTATATGTATTCCCACCGTGGGCTCTAATAGGGTGGATAGTACAGTGGATAGAGGCCCATCGGGGTCTAGTGATTCTTATAGCTCCAGGCTGGCCAAGACGGCCGTGGTACACAGATCTCATTCGGCTTCTGGAGAGTTGTCCATGGTGGCTTCCGGTCCGGGAGGACCTCCTAATGCAAGGGCCGGTGTGCATGCCGCAAGTGTATCGATTCTTGCTTACGGCTTGACTCTTGAGAGGGCACGGCTGACAAAGAAGGGATATTCAGCCATGGTGGTCTCTACCTTGTTGCAGGCCAAGTGCAGATTCACTTCTCTTGCTTATGTTCACGTCTGGCACATCTTCAAAGCTTGGGGAACAGAACATCAGGTTTGACCGGCCAAGGCTTCAATATCTGATGTTTTAGCGTTTCTGAAGGACAGTTTTGATAAGGGACTGGCAGCTAGCTCCTTGAGGGTCCAGCTGGCAGCAATTGCCTGTTATCGAGGTAAGGTCCAGGGGATAGCTTTAGGGTGGCACCCTGATGTGGGAAGGTTCCTAAGGGCGGTGACGCTGCTTCATCCACTGAGAAGGGTAATGATACCAACGTGGGATCTCAATTTGATACTGGAGGCATTGGTACAAGAATCTTTTGAGCCACTGGGCATAGCCTCATCAAGAATGTGACTCTCAAGATGGTGTTCCTAGTGGCTATCTGTTCCACGTGTAGAATTTCGGAGCTGCAGGCTTTGTCATGCCTGGAGCCATTTCTGTTGTTTTCAAAGGAGAAGGTGGTGTTGGAGGCCGGTCCCCTCCTTTTTGCCCAAGGTGGTCTTCGGGTTTCCATGTGAACCAGGCTGTCATTCTGCCGGTTTTCGGCAGCGGCGAGAAGGAGGAAATCGGTTACGACTTCTAGACATACGTTGGGTCCTGAAGAGATATCTGAAAAGTACAGCACCTTTTTGCAAGTTGGATCATCTGTTTGGGCCGCAGTAGGGAGAATAGGTGGCGAAGGCTTTGATTTCCCAGTGGATTAGGGAAGCTATCGCACTGCGTACCTGGTGAGAGGTAAGACTGTTCCAGTTGGTCTGCGGGCTCATTCCACGAGGGCTCAGGCGGCCTCATGGGCTGAATATAGCTTGGTTTCTCTGGTTGAAATTTGTAAGGTGGCCACCTGGTCATCTCTACATTCCTTTGTTAAGCCTTATTGTCTGGATGTCCAGGTGACAAGGGATGCCTGTTTTGTATCAGCTATGCTTCAGGCCGGTTTGGCAGGTCCCTCCTGTTGAAATTTACTGCTCTGTTACATCCCCAGAGGTTTTGGGACTGGACTGGAGGGACGATAAGGAAGACAAAATTAGACTTACCTGCTAATTGTTGTTCCTTGAGGAACTCCAGTCCAGTCCCATATCCTGACCTATGTATCAGATGTTGGTTCTGTGGCCTGAAGCCAGATTCAGAGTTTAGTAAGGGAAGGATAGACCTTGGTTCATGTTTGTGGGGCGGGGGAGCTGGGGGTGAGGACATGGAGGATGTTTGTTCCACGCTGCCTGAAAGGGTTGGCAGGCGCCTGGAGGAGTTTCTGGTAAGTTCCCACGGTTCGGAGGAAGGGGGGAGTTCTTTCTCCATGAGGGGATCTCATAGGTTTAGTTCACATAGGTGATAGGTTTCTGAGTTTTATTGCATATTAACTACTTATTTGTTGCTCCAGTGAATCTGCTTTGTCAATAGGTTACTGGAGCCTGTGGGTGGTCCCTCGGGTATTTATACGGGAGTCATCAAAAGATGACATGCTCAGTCTCCAAGCTGCTGGAGGAGGTGCTCAACCCCAGAGGTTTTGGGACTGGACTGAAGTTCCTCAAGAACAACAATTAGCAGGTAAGTCTAATTTTGTCTTATAGATTGGAAATTAGTTGAGATAGAAAACAGAAAATAGGGAAAAATTACACAGGTACACTACCAAAAAACTGCCTCCAGTTTTGCAACTGATTCCTATAGATTTTGGGGTGCTGAATCCAGGAAAAATAGCCAAAATGTTCCATCACGTCACATTTTCTTGCAAAATTAGATTTCTTACCCATATAAGGAATGTTCACATAATTTCTTTTTAGCCGACTGCAGTTTATTTTCTTGGCCCAAAATAGAGGTTGTAATGGTTAACTAACTAGAAACACTCCCTCATGTTATTTTAGAGTGTTTTGTATTCATTTTATACATTAACAGGACAATTGGGAGGCGGGGGGCTAAATCCAGTACTCGCGCTGGCGCATGTTCTTTCCTGTTCACCTTGCCTCGTTCGCTCGCTCAAACACGGTGGTTGCGACATGAACGTTCCTGTCAAATTTCAGTTTCTTGCAAGTTCATTATTACCTTTTGTTTGCTCAGTCGTAATCCAGCTTTATTCCGAAGTGGTTCACTACAGTTGTAGTTTGCAGTGCTGTGTATTTGTGATGGCTCACAGAGCCAGAGGTTGCGTCAACTCTCCGGACAGTTTTTGTTTTATTTGTGGGGAATATACCGTGAAAAAGCGGCAGAGGAACATTTCTGCATTTATTAAAAAAGTATATTTCGCCTATTTCGGTTTGAAGTTAGGCGATCAAGACAAACCGTGGGCTCCTCACAAAGTGTGCAAGACATGTGAGGAAGATCTACGCTTATGGATGAAAGGTAAAAAACAAGCATTTCGTTTCGGAATACCTATGATGTGGCGTGAACAAAGAGACCACAGCAGTGACTGCTATTTTTGCTCTTGCATTGTGAAGGGATACAACTTAAAAAATAAGAACGTAATAAGTTACCCCAACCTTCCCTCAGCAATTAGGCCTATGCCTCATAGCAACGAAGTACCTGTGCCTGAACCACCAAAATCTTTGGATCATATTTGTGTGGACGGTTCTGATCATGATGAGACTCATCAGATGGCTTTTCCCGATGAGTCCAGTACTTCCGAGTTTGAAACTGAACCAGATCCGAAACCTGAACTTTTCTCTCAAGCTGAATTGAATGATTTAGTCCGGGATTTAGGACTCCCAAAAGATGCTGCCCAACTGCTAGGTTCTCGGCTTAAACAGAAAAATCTATTGTCACCAGGAACAACTTTTTATTGGTACCGCAACCGCGAGACACAATTTTTGAAGTATTTCAGCAAAGAGGAAGATTTGGTATTTTGCAACGATATATACGGAGTGATGGAAAAGTTTAAACTCAAGTATGATCCTGCTGAATGGCGGCTGTTCATTGATTCGTCAAAAGACAGCATAAAAGGTGTTTCTTCTTCATAATGGCAACACATTCGCTTCAGTTCCTATTGCTCACTCTGTTATTCTCCAAGAAAAATACGAGAATTTGGCCCTGATTCTTCAGAAGATTCGTTATGATGAGCATAAGTGGATGATTTGTGGAGACTTTAAAATTCTATCCATGCTATTAGGGCAGCAATCCGGTTTCACCAAATATCCCTGCTTCCTTTGCTTGTGGGATAGCCGGGCCCGCGACCTACACTGGGGGAAAAAAGACTGGCCAATTCGGGAGTATTTGAGACCCGGTGAGAAAAATGTTCTTCATGAGAGCTTGGTACCTCGTGATAAAATTCTATTACCACCTCTCCACATTAAGTTGGGTCTCATTAAGCAATTCATCAAGTCCCTTCCAAAAGATGGTGAGTGCTTTCGGTACCTTTGCTCAAAGTTCCCCCGACTTTCTGAAGCAAAGCTAAAGGAAGGAGTGTTTGTTGGCCCTGATATAAGGAAACTCATTTCAGATGGAGCATTCGCTGAAACGATGTCTGAGAAGGAAAAAGAAGCCTGGGATTCCTTCAAGGATGTTGTTCTCAAATTCTTGGGGAACAGGCGGGATGAGAACTATAAGGATATTGTTGCCAAAATGCTCAATGCCTTCAAAGAACAAGGCTGTAACATGAGCCTGAAAGTCCATTTCTTGCACTCCCATGTGAACTACTTTCCCGAAAACTTGGGGGCGTACAGTGAAGAACAAGGTGAAAGGTTTCACCAGGACATCAAGGATGCAGAGAGAAGGTACCAAGGAAGATGGAACACCACTATGATGGCTGATTTCTGCTGGTTGCTGCTGCGGGAAACCCCAGATGAAAAATACGCCAAGCAGCGCACCAAGAGAAGCATTCGGGGGAAGAAGAAACGGGCCCACCAGGAGATTGATTGACCCAAGAATGACTTTAAAATCTAAACTGTGTTGACAAATATCGTGTTTTTACTAAACTCTGAAATAAAAATTTGCTAGTTATTACCACAGTGTCGGATCTCATTTATTAGAATTTTATTTTCACACCATCGGGTGTTTGTCTTCATGTATTGCAATGGTGCGGTTTGCGTTTTCTATTCTTACATACATACCTGTACAACATTTTTTGCACATTTCTTTGCTTTGCTTTGCTTTGTGTCTGACCTCGCTCTTATATGCTCAATGTTTGTGCACATGTATGTGGCTGTTTTAAGTGCAGACAATTTTGCTACCATCACAGTGTGTTTTGTTGACATTACTCTATTCTTATGTGCTGCCTTGTTACAATTTTCTTTATTCTTATTTGAATAACTACTAAACAATTAGTATAAAGAATTCATCCAAGAAACTTTTATCTCGATCGCACTCAATCTGAAACGTTCACCTCAAACTGCTAACCCAATGTAGCAAAAAATCTGTACGTGATGGAGCAAATTGGTTACCAGATTTGGATTCAGCGCACCAAAAAACGTAAAAATCAATCGAAACATTAGAGGCAGTTTAAAAAAAAAAATGTTTTAATGTACCTGTGTTATCAATTTTCTCAATGGAGGAACATGAATGGTGGAGCACTCCCAGTGGATTTGGGAACACCAAATGACGTAATTAAATTTGCAGATGACACTGAATTATTCAGAGTTGTTAAATTGCATGTGGATTGTGAGAAACGGCAGGATGGCCTTGTGAGACTGGGATACTGGATATCTAAATGGCAGATTAAATTTAATGTGGACAAGTGCAAAGTGATGCATGTAGGAAAGAATAACTCAAAATATAGATACACAATGCTAGGCTCCAAATTAGGAGTTGCTACTCAAGAAGAGGATCTGGGTGTGATTGTAGATAGTACATTGAAATCTTCTGCTCAGTGTGAGGCAATTGCCAAAAAAGCAAACAGAATGTTAGAAATCATTAGGAAAGGAATAGAAAATAATGCTTCTGCATAGCTCTGTGGTGCAACCATGCATTGTTTTGTGCAATTCTGATCTCTGCATCTCAAAAAAGATATAGCGATATTAGAAAATGTACAGAGAGGGGGGGCGGAGCCTGATGTCCAGCGGGTTAGACGCTTCGCGCTGAAGCTCCCGAGAGGCCTACTCAGAATTCTGACTTAATACCTACATAAACTCAATTTTTTGCTCCGAACTTACCGGGGTACCTCGGGGGGGATGGCGGCCCATAAACCAGCACGCTTGGATTTCGGGTCTCCTTCTTCTTCACACGGAAAACGCTCCAAAACAGAGGTGTCTTCCCCACAGAAGATGGTTCCACTTCGGGAAAACCCCGAAATGCATCAGGAGATCTTAGAGGAAATACGCGGCGTGAAGGAACTGGTGCAGTCCAACGGAGAAGCGCTTCGAGCCATGCGAGAAGACTTCGGTGTGCTCCAGGACCGACTTGAAAATCTTTCATTGCGGCAGGACAACATGGCGGGGGTCCTCGACTCGCACGCGGTGCGCTTGGTCAAACTGGACAAGGCTGAGCGCCAGATACAGAATCTTCAAAAAGAGTTAGAAGATAGCAATAATCGAGCCCGTCGCAACAACGTGAGGCTCATTGGAATACCGGAGGGGGCGGAAGCAGGAGATATAAGAGAATTCCTGCTCAAAACTCTTCCCTCCTTGCTGAAGATCACATTTCATAGAGATCTGGAAATTGATCGAGCACATCGTGTTCCTACCCATATGGCGCTCAACCGAACGACCCCCCGGCCTATTATCTTTCGATTACTACGATATCAACAAGTGGAACAAATTCTAAATGCTGCCCGGGCGAATCGTCATCTGGAGTTTGAAAGTCATAAAGTCTCCTTCTTCCCTGATCTGGCAAAGCCCACAGTTGACCGTCGGAAGAAACTCCTTGCTTTTCGCCCTCGACTTCAACAGCTACAGGCTCGCTTTGGCCTGTTGTATCCAGCGAAGCTCCGAGTGACTCTCCACAACCAAACTAGGACATTCGAAGATCATGATCTACTATCAACATTTTTAGACTCTAAAGAAGCAGAGCAGATGCGCTAACCCAACAACTTGGACTTATTATCTGCCGGCTCTGTCCGCCATTTTGAAGGGCCCGACGCGGTGGTCATCGCCAAGCACAGAGACTGCCTGGACTTTTCTTTCTGTCTTTATATGACTTTCTTGGTCTCCTATCCCTCCATGATGTGTGCCTCGGTTGGATTCGGAGCACGCATAGTTCTACAGGTTATATGTTTTCAATTTCGGCCTTCTCTGGGGTTTCTCCCCGCAGACACATGGTCGCCAGTAATTTCTGGGGTTCTGCTTCTTCTCTACCGCACTGCGGTTCTTATTTTTTAATGTGGGGCGCTTCATTGTATTACATCAGCTTATTTTCTATCATGTCATGTGTACAGCCAGATACAGTTACTATGAGGGACATTGTGAAATTATGTGCGTTATCATGTTCTCTTTCAGAATTTTTAACCTTTCTAAATGGCCTTATGTAAGATCTTATCACTTAACGTAAAAGGCATCAATAGTCCAATCAAAAGAAAGAAAATTCTTAGCTATCTTAACCATGAGCATGCTGATTTAGTGTTTCTTCAGGAAACGCATCTAAACTCCGCTGAAACACTGAAACTCAATGCTAAACCTTACATGGTGGCTGCCTATTCTCCCGCCGTTTCCAAACGGTGTGGGGTAGCCATTCTGGTTAAGAAGTCTTTGCAAGCTACTGTAATAGATACTAGCTCTGATAAGGAGGGTAGATGGGCCCGTGCACACTTTAAGGTTGGAGATAGTGAATTCACGTGTATTTGTATTTATGCCCCGAATGTGGATAACCCTGCTTACTATGCAAGTATTGCGCAGTTGGCACAGGCCTCTGCCAATACTCCATTAATACTGGGTGGCGATTTCAATCAAGTGCTAGACCCTTTGATAGATAGACAACCGCCTAGAACGAGTAGTCCACCCAAGAGTCTTGCTACCCTTACAGCTCTGATGCAAGATCTTGCGCTAGTAGATATATGGAGGCTGCTTCACCCCTCCGACTTGGAGTACACCTTTTTTTCTGCCCCCCATCACTCACAATCTAGAATAGATTTCTTTCTCATTTCCAAAGCACTGATTTCTCAAGTGGACACGGCTAGGACTCATCCTCTCCATATTTCAGATCATGCTGCCATATCTTTTTCACTACATGTCACTACGCGAGATGATCATCCCCGTGCTTGGTTTTTTGATAGATCCCTACTAGATCAAAAAGATTTTCAGGTTGATATAAAGGCCGCTATCCAAGATTATTTTCATTTTAACTCACCCCATGACACAGCGAGCTGGGCTTGGTGGGAGGGTTTTAAGGCATCTATCCGTGCTACTATAACCAGCTATCAAATTCGACAGGGGAAACAAAGAAAGCAACACTTACTGATTCTAGAGCAACAGATACAAGCTGGGGAGCGTCTTCTCACGTCCCGTACGGACCCATGTATTTTACTCCGTTTACAACGCCTTCGTTTTCAATACAATCAGCTTTTATATACTGCTGCTGCTAAAAATATTGAATCACAACAAGGGTTGTATTACCAGGAAAATAACCGTGCTGGCAAATTGTTAGCAAATGCCCTGAAAGGTCAAAAAGAAGCCAAGCGTGTTACCGCTCTCCGTAATCCGTCGGGGGGGGGGGGCCTGGTCACTAAAGATACAGAAATTTTAGAACTCTTTCATGATTTTTATACTCGGCTTTATCAATCTGAATGTGATTTTGAGCCAGAAATATTTGAACGATTGCTCTCAGGGGTACAACGACCGACCCTATCTGACGAAGATAGAGAGGCCATGGACAAACCATTTACTTTATCAGAAATTCATTCTGCTCTCAAGAGATGTGCCACAGGTCGAGCTGCAGGCCCGGACGGTCTCCCTGCTGAATTCTACAAAACCTTTAACGCTGACTTAGCTCCAGTTTTGAAACTTTATTTTTCTGCTCTGGCCGAGGAGGGATCTCCTTCTGGATCCTTTTCAATGGCAAATGTAGTAGTTTTTGAGAAAGAGGGGAGAGATCCGCAACTAACAGCTAATTATCGTCCAATTTCCCTCCTAAACGCGGACTATAAAATATTTGCCACCATTCTCTCCACCCGGCTCTCTGATAAGATGTCTACTTTAATACGCCCAGATCAATGCGGTTTCATTCCCGGTAGATCAACTGCTGACAATGCTCGGACTCTATGTCATGTACTGACTACCGCAGTTAATCTTGATCGACCATTTGTTGGCCTCTCCCTTGATGCTGAGAAGGCCTTTGATCGCTTAGAATGGCCCTTCCTGTTTGCAACTCTCCGCTGGTACGGATTCGGAGAAGGTTTTCTCCGTTGTCTCCACACCATGTACGCACAGCCTACAGCCAGTATCTGTGCTAATGCTTTAAAGTCTCAGCCATTTCCCCTTCAACGCGGTACTCGACAGGGATGCCCACTGTCTCCACTTCTTTTCGATCTTGCACTCGAACCCTTAGCTTTACTAATCCGGCAATCGGAGGAGATTCATGGAGTCCCCTTCTCTCATAGGGAAATCAAAATTTCAGCATATGCTGATGACCTTATGCTCTTTGTCTCTCTAGACTCAGTGCCGGCTGTCCTAGAGCAAATCGGTAAATATTCACAACTCTCGGGGTATAAGATAAATTGGACCAAGTCGGTAGCCTTTCCACTAAATCCTCTGATTCATCAAGCAGATATGCAATCCTTTCCCTTTTTATGGCAACCTCGCATGGTCAAATACCTTGGGGTTCACTATTGCTCTCCTTTGGAAGACGTTATCTCCTTTAATGCCAAAGACTTAACCTCTAAAGTCCGGGCGCTTACTCACCGTTGGACTCCTTTAACACTTACCTGGTGGGGTCGCCTAGAAACCATAAAAATGATGATTGTTCCTAAAGTGAATTACATTTTAGAAATGTTGCCCTGTCTCCTACCTCGACGTACATATAAAGATTTAGAGGGCCTTCTGACTAGATACTTATGGCAAAATAAGACACCTAGGATAGCGAAGCATAAGTTGCAAGCAGATAAGGAAAATGGGGGTGTCAGATTCCCTGATTTCCTGAAATATCACCACTCTTTTCTTCTCAAACAAGGCGCTCGTTGGCTGGAAGATCTAGCACCGAGTAGACCTGTGTGGCTAGACATAGAGGAGAACCTTTGCAAACCGTTTCCTCTTACTTATCTCCCTGGTATGACTCTCCCATCAGACTCCCACTATCCACCAATGCTTTTAGACACTTTAGGTGCCTTTAATACTCTTATTCAATCTCTAGACTCCCGATTCTGTCCATTAGACAGACTCCCGCTTTGGTACAATACTCGATTTCAAATACAAAATAAACCGATGGCGTGGAGCCCCTGGTACACTAGGGGCATTTGGACCCCTAACCAGTTGTTCCATGATGATCGCTGGAAAACTTTTAGTGAATTGCAAATTGAATTTGGTCTCCCAGCGAAACACTACTTTCAGTTGGTGCAACTACAGCATTGTCTTCGGAGTGCTAAGGTGCTCCCGCCATCGGAATCCCATACCCAAGACTTGTCGGAGACTATCCGATCTATCGGGAGCTCACCGGGTGTAGCATCTAACTTTTACAAAACCTTAAGTAATGCTGTAAATAGAGGTACCCCTATAGCACAGAAAGCATGGGAGCGGGAACTGCATGTAACTTTGACCCCGGAGCAATGGAGCCTCGTCTGGAGTAGAGTGACACGGGTCTCCAGATCCGCCTCACTCACTCAGACACTCTTCTTTCTAGCCCACAGGTGTTTCTATTCTCCTGACAGATTAGCCAAATGGAACACCTCCCAGGGCAATAGATGCTGGACATGCCATGCGGCCATTGGTTCACTAACTCATGTTATGTATGAATGTCCCGCACTACAGTATTACTGGCGTCGGGTCTGGGGTCGTATCCAATCTATTTTGCACTTTCAAGAGCCCCTGTCTTGGAGGATAGTGGGACTCCGCTCAGCTGCGGGGATCCCCTCTCTTCCAAAATCGGCTTACTTCCTTTTGGACTTTATGCTGGGCATTGCTATTTCCCTAATTACGAAATACTGGAAAAATAGCTCCCATCTGAGCCCCAATGAATGGTGGAATCATGTCTGTCTCTACAGTAAATATGAACAAATACCTCGTATGTTTGCTTCTTCCGTTCAGACCCCCCATCATCTGTCTAAATGGAAGATGCTCAATGACTATATTCACACTGCTAAATGCTCTCATCTGACTGTTTAAATTTGTATAAATCTCTGTCACATGATCATTCTGTATCGCAGATGCTATTTATGTTCGTTTTGATGTACAATCACTATTGTTTGGAAGCGCTCACATGCTGATACTGTCGGCTTAGAGAAGAAGCATGGGGGTGGGGGGTAATAGGGTTTGCTTTTCCTTATTGTATACTTGTTTTGTCTCCTTTGGTGTGTTATTTCTTTTGTTTGTTGCAAAATGAAAATAAAAGTTTAAAAAAAAAAAGAAAATGTACAGAGAAGGGCAACCAAAATGATAAAGAGGCTAGAACGACTGTCCCATGAGGAGATACCTAAGAGGTTAAGGCTCTTCAGCTTGGAGAAGAGGAAAGTGTTTCTGATGTTATAGTGGGAGATCATCTTGCATCCAGTGATCACAAGATGGTATGGTTCAGTATTAGGACTACGGCTGATGAAGTCCATTCAAAAGTCAGAGTCTTAGACTTTAGGAAAACTAACTTTGCCAAGATGGGACAATTCCTCAAGGAGTCTTTAGTGGGATGGGAAGAGCTGGAGGATGTAAAAAAAAGTGGGGAAAACTGAAAGGGGATATTTTAAGAGCAACAAACCTTTTTGTTAGAAAGGTAAATAAATGTAAAAGGAAAAGGAAGTCACTATGGTTCTCAAAAGAAGTAGCTGAAAAGGTGAAGAAAAAGAAGTGGCCTTCAGGAAAAACAAGAGATCACAGAGAGGGGAAGACAAGCATCAATATTTAGGAAAACTTAAAGATCGTTAAGTAGTCAGTAAAGCAAATATACAAAAAGATGAAGAAGTAGCCAATACAATAAAATGTTAGAGGAGGAAGTGCAAAGTGGTACAGTCAGACTAAAGGGTAAAAGGGAGGAATATATAGAAGCTGATGAGGATAAAGCGCAATTGCTTAACAAATATTTTTGTTCTATGTTCACAGATAAAGGCCTGAAGAAGGACCTTAGAAAACACCCACAAAAAGGCACAGAAGTGAAGAGGATCATCAACGATTTTAGAAGACTGTGTTCATAAGGAATTAGCTGAACTAAAGGTAGACAAAGCAATGGGGCCGGATAGGATACATCTGAGAGTTTTGAAGGAACTTAGGGATATTTTAGTGACTCCACTGTCAGACATTTCCAATGCTTCTTTACAGTCTGACATGGTCCCAGAGGACTGGAGAAAGGCAGATATGGTCAGAAGAGACAGAGAAAGTGGAAAAGGAGGAGGAGTAGTCTTGTATGTCAAAAGCAATATTAAAGCTACTGAAATGCAGGAGGCATGGGGAAAAGAAGAAACACTCTGGATTGTGTTGGAAAGAGGAGATGGCACTGTCATCCATACTGCTGTAGTCTACAGACCTCCAACTCAAATCGAAAAAATAGATAACAAATTGATTATAGATATTGCCAACATAGCCACAAAGGGGGAAGTGATCATATTGGGTGACTTTAATCTACCTGATGTGGTTTGGATTACTCCTTCTGCAAATCTGGAAAGAAGCAAAAAAATTGTGGATGCTTTCCAAGATGTGTTACTTAGACAAATGGCGATGGAACCAACCAGGGAAAGCTCAATGCTGGATTTAGTGCTCACCAACAGTGATAGCGTGTCGAATGTCTGGGTGGGTGCCCCTGTGAGCACAGCGATCATCACATGGTGTGGTTTGAGATAAATCCAAGGTGCAGTCCAATCATAGCAAACTCAAAGTCCTAAACTTCAAAAAAGCTGACTTCAGTAAAATGGCCAAGTACCTGAAGGAGGAGTTGGCAGGATGGGAGGGGATAAGGGAAGTGGAATTACAATGGGCTAACAGATAAATATATAAGAAAAGTAAATAAAAACAAGAGGAGAAGGAAACCTATTTGATTTTCCAAAGAAGTGGCTGCTCAAATAAAGGCATAAAACACGGCTTTCGCAAAATTCAAAAGCTTGCAAACGGAGGAACACAGAAAGGAATACAGGATCAAACTAAAAGAGACAAAAAGAGAAATAAGGAAAGCAAAATCAAAGGCAGAGCAAACAATGGCTAAAGATGTGAAATGTGGCGACAAAACTTTATTCAGGTATATTCAGGAGAGGAGGAAAATCAGAGGTGGAATTGCAAGACTCAGAAGTGCTGGGAACGGACTCGTGGAAAGTGACATTGAAAAAGCAAAATTGCTAAACAAATACTTCTGCTCTGTTTTTACTAAAGAAAATCCTGGAGAAGGACCACCTGTGACTTCCTAATATAAAAATGGGAATGAAGTAGATACCACACCATTCACAGGCGATGATGTGTTAGAACAGCTTGCAAAACTGAAAGTGGACAAGGCCATGGGGCCAGATGGGATACATCCCAGGATACTGAAAGAGCTCAGAGAAGTTCTTGTAGGGCCGTTAAAGGATGCTTTCAATAGATCCTTGGAAACAGGAGAAGTTCCTCAGGACTGGAGAAGGGCTGATGTGGTACCTCTTCACAAAAGCGGTGACAGGGAAGAAGTGATAAACTACAGGACCGTAAGCCTTACCTCGGTGGCAGGAAAAGAGATGCGAATAGTGGACTTTCTCAAAACCAACAGGTTGCATGATCCGAGGCAACATGGTTTTACCGAAGGATAATTTTGCCAAACAAATCTGATTGACTTCTTTGACTGGGTGACCAGAGAACTAGATCAGGGTCATGCGATGAATGTCATCTACCTGGATTTCAGCAAAGCTTTTTATACTGTTCCTCATAGGAAGCTTATCAATAAACTCAGTAGTTTGGGGATGGGTCCCAAGGTGGTGAACTGGATCAGAAATTGATTGACTGACACACAACAGAAGGTGATGGTAAAGGGAGCTCACTCAGATGAAAAGAGGGTGATTAGCGGGGAGCCCCAGGGTTTGGTCCTGCACCCGGCACTGTTCAATGTATTTTTGAGTGATATTGCTGAAGGACTGAATGGAAAAGTCTGTCTTTTTGCAGGTGACATGAAAATTTACAACAGAGTGGACTCCCCTGAGGGGGTGGATGAACTGGAAGAATGGTCTAATGCTTGGCAGTTAAGATTCAATGAGAAGAAGTGCAGTGTCATGCACTTGGGTAGCAGAAATCCAGGTGAAATGTACGCGATAGGGGGAGACAGATTGGTGTGCACGGACCAGGAGAAGGACCCTGGTGTGATTATTTCTGAGGATCTCAAGGTGGCAAAACAGTGCGACAAGGCAGTGACAAAAGCCAGGAGGATGTTGGGTTGCATACAAAGAGGAATTACCAGCAGAAAGGAAGGAGGTACTAATGCCACTGTATAAGCAACTGGTGAGGCCTCACTTGGAATACTGTGTTCAGTTTTGGAGACCATATCTTGCAAAGGATGTAAAAAAACTGGAAACTGTTCAGAGGAAGGCGACCAAAATGATTTGGAGCCTGCGTCAGAAGCCTTATGAGAAGAGACTTGAAGACCTGAATATGTACACTCTGGAAGAGAGGAGGGATAGGGGAGATATGATTCAGACCTTTAAATACTTAAAGAGAAATAATGAACAAACAAACCTCTTCCAAAGACAGGGAAGCTGTAAAACTAGAGGGCATAACATGAAGCTGCAAGGGGGTAAATTTAAAGGCAATGTCAGGAAATACTTTTTCACTGAAAGGGTGGTGGATGTTTGGAATGCCCTCCCGATGGAAGTGGTGGGGGCCAATACAGTGACAGAATTCAAAATGGCATGGGACAGACACAGTGGATCCCATTACAGCAACAGGATAAAATCAAAATAAACTTAACTACCTAATTTCTCAACAAATAGGGGTGTCCTACACAGAGCGGTTGGTTCACCCCTAAACGAAGACAGGGGGAAGGGTGGCCTGCATGGAGCGGCAGGTGCATCTACTCTTTGCCATCTTACTGGGCAGACTAGATGGTCCATACTGGTCTTTATCTGCCGTCATTTACTATGTTACTATGTTACTATGGTCCCTTTACACAAAAGCAAAAGTAAGAATGAGGTTGAGAACTACAGGCCAGTTAGTCTGACCTCTGTGGTGAGTAAATTAATGGAAATGCTGCTAAACTAGAGGGTGACCAGAAAGTTGGACTGAGGGAGAGCCCTAGACGTGGTGTACCTGTATTTCAGTCAAGCCTGTGACATAATTCCACACAGGCAACATAAATATATTGAGCATCCTAAAGTGACTGGGTTAGAAAATGGTTGAGTGGGAAGCAACAAAGAGTACAGGTAAAAGGAGTTCACCCTGAGGAGAAGGATGTTACCAATGGTATGCTGCAGGGATCTGTCCTTGGTCCGATTCTTGTTAATATTTTTGTTATTAATATTGCAGAAAGGCTGTCAGGTAAGGTTTGCCTCTTTGCAGATGATACCAAAATCTGCAATAGAGTACTGTAGACACCCAGGAAGGAGAAGATTACATAAGGAGGCATCTAGCTAAGCTTGAAGAATAATTGAGAATTTGGCAGCTGAGATTTAGCACTAAAAAATGTAGGGTTGTGCATTTGGCTGCAAAAACCCAAGTGAGCAGTACAGTATAGGGGGTAAAGTACTTCTGTCTACAAAAGAAGAACGGGGCCTGGGTGTGATTGTTTCTGATGATCTTAAGGTGAATAAAAAGGTAGAAAAGGCAACCGCAAAACCAGAAGGATGCTTGGGTGCTAGGGAGAGGAATGGCCAGCAGGAAGAAGGAGGTGATAGTGCCCCTGTATAAGTCTTTGATGAGACCTCATTTGGAGCATTGTGTGCAGTTCTGGAGACCAAACCTTCTAAAGGATATAAACAGGATGGAATCGGTGCAGAGGACGGCTACCGTAATGGTCAGTGAGCTTCATCATAAAGCATATGGGGAGAGACTTAAAGATCTCAATATGTACACTTTAGAAGAAAGGCGGGAAAGAGCAGAAATGATAAAGACGTTTAAATACCTCCATGGCATAAATGCACATGAGGAAAACCTCTTTCAATTGAAAGAAAGCTCTGCAATGAGGGGACATAGGATGAAGGTGAAAGGAGTAGTATGTGGAAATATTTCTTTACATAAAGAGTGGTCGATGTATGGAACAGTCTCCTAGTTGAGGAAGTAGAAACCGGGACAATATCTGAATTGAAGAAAACATGGGACCAACATAGAAGATCTCTGAAGGAAAAAAAGGACTACAACAGTTGGTATGCAAAGACAGACTGTATAGGCTATATGGTCTTTTTCTACCATCATAGTTCTATGTTTCTAGAAAAGTTACCAGATCATATACAATCACGTTATAGTTACTAGTGTAGCATTTTAGATTTACCCCAGTCTTAATAATCTCTGATGAGGAATGTTTCAAATCCCTCTAGACCAGTGATTCCCAAACCTGTCCTGGGGTCTCCCCAGCCAGTTGGGTTTTCCGGATATCCACAATGAATATGCGTGAGAGAAATTTTCATACAATGGAGGCAGTGCATGCAAATCTCTCTCATGCATATTCATTATGGATATCCTGAAAACCCAACTGGCTGGAAGACAGATTTGGGAAACCCTGCTCTAGACTTTTCATGTGTCAGACCAATATTAGTGCAAGAGATAACAAAGACTAAATTTTTAATGACATTGGAAAAAAATCTAAGGGATATGTCTAATAAACCACATTAGTTTTGGCTGTTAACACATCACAGTAATCAGCAAAGCTTTGTGGTATTTGCAGGGGGCATTCCCAGGGGAGGTCCTGCAGATACCACGGAGGTTTGGATTTTCTGCAGAGACCCCACGTTACCTGTCTTGGCAGAAACTGCAGGAAATGTCTCACAGGTACCGCAGCACTCATGAGGAGGGATGGAGCGATTGAGTGCACAGTGCCTCGATTGCTATCATGCCCCCCCCCCCAACTGCCACAATCAGACCTTCTCTCTCCCCAATATTGTTGGTGTCATGGTTCTGCAATCTGTGGCACCGACACTATAAAAAATAAAAATGATCCTACCTGGACAGCTCCCGATCCCCATCATGAGCTGCCCAGGGGAGAACCGTGCATGCCCCCCTCCCCCCCCCCCCAGATCAAACTGTCCCGGCTAGCCAGTTGGGCTAGGCATTCCTCCCTGCCCCCCACAGCTCCACATCCTCCCCCATTCACCTCCCATTACAAAACAACCTTCCTGGCTAGCCAGACAGCAAGGAGAAGGCTCCCCGCCCACCCACTCCCTGGGGCCACCCCAACACATACCTGAAGATCTGTGGTGGTCTAATAGAAGAACAGGGCAGGAGCTATTCTATACAGTCCTACTGTAACCCAGTTAGCAGCCAAAACAAATGACCGCCATCATGAGTTGCTGCCCTCTAGGTGCACCTAATGCCACCCATAGAGGGATTGCTAGGTGCATCTGTGCTACTTGCCACACTGGCAGTGTGTAATATGTACCCCATGTTAACTGTATTGTACTTTCCATACTCACACTCTGCACATACCCTGCCCATTTCCCCCTTCCTGTGATGGGCAATTAACATGCGTTTTAGCAGACTGTACCTGTCATGCCTGTGTGTTAGTTCTCATTGAGAGCCATTACTGCCCACTAAAGCATGCATTAACCACATAGTGGACTTTAATAAAAGAGCCCTGTAGTTTTATTTTATTTAGTTACATTTTTATTCCACTAGATTCAGTCTAGTGCTCCAAGCAGATTATAAAATTTAAGCTAACACAGCAGAAGCACAAAGAAGGAAATGGAAAGCCAGAACTCATATGAGATCTTTGACATTGCTCCAGGAATAAAATTTGGCAGATTCGGTGGGATTTATGGTGCTTATCTGCATTCTTTAAGTTCATATGGAACAGAGTGAATAAATAGTCCAACCGTTATTGTTCACTATAATATATATTTAATTATTTTATTTAAAAATACTTTTATTCTGCCTAATTGAAAAGTTTACAATAATATAAAAATAAATATATTTTACATTACATAAAAATGCATTAAAAACGAACATAAATAAATTTAGAGAGTTACAAAATTGCAGATGGTACATCTCCAAGGTTATAAAATGTAAGCCCTTTGACCTTAGTTAATAAATATTTAGAACATCCTTCTGGTAGCTTATATGCTTGATCATGTACAGCAGAGTTCTAAGAAGATATGCTACTTGTACTACAGTTTTACTGCCCCAAGTATATATATGACATGTGTGCTGTTTTGTCATTTACTGCAATAGAGGAGCGGGCCTGTTTATCAACAAATTACCAACAATCTCAACTTCAGAGAAACCTGAGAAATCTGTGAGGCGGAAAACATGTCTGGGCTTGGAAAGGAAAGCAGGATAAGAATAACTGCATGAGTTTTCCAGAAGTCATAGCCATCTTATGTTACCAAAATAAATTCAGCTGGAGGACTCACTCTTAGATATTCTTAACTCTTTCCCTCTCAGCTTCTTAAAAGAAGAAACATGTATATGTCAGCAGGATTTGAAAAGCAAATGTTAACCTTTTCCCTATAGGGTAGATTCCACACTACGAATAGCGCAGCGGGGATGTATGTCCAGGTTGGACATACAACTCGCGCACTGCTGCTGCTCCCAATTCTGTCCCCTTTGCTCCCCACATGTACAAGGCGTTTGTGTGGGAAGCATTGGATGCGGGTGGCATGGAGGCGGAGCGGGGGCAGGCCCAAGCACCTGGATGTACAGAGGCCATTCTGGTTGGGCCTCTGTACGTCTGAGACCATCTACCTGCATGCCCAGCTTATTCCCCCTTCAAAGGTGGAATAAGTGCCGGGCGCCAGTGCGATTGGGACATTCAGATTCCAGATCCACAGGGTTGCTGCAGGAGAGCCCCCCCACTGTCTGATCCCAGCCTTTGGACCCCCTGCTGGGGGTCAGGATGCCAGGGCCGCATAGCACCGGGCCAGTCTGTGTCTCCGGCTGCACCAGCACACCAGTCGGAGTATAGAGAGAGCTGGCCAGACACAGCATTGGACATCCCCTGCAGCAGAACTGAGGGCACGCCAAGCCATCTGAGTGCTCCCATGGTTGCAGAATCAGGTACATTTGGGGCCCATACATCCTCTGTGCGTCCAGACACCCCGGACGTGCCCCGCTCTGAATTGGCCTCCACATGTCTGCATTTTTTTCATGAATCTGATTCTCTTCAAGGTGTTAGAAAATAGATATATAGTAGATAGATAGATAAAGATATTGATGTTATGGTTTGAAAAGTGTATATTGCAAGTATAAAAATAAGAGGCATATTTACTAAAGTGCGGTAGCCAGGAGCACAGGGTTTAGCACAGGGCTCTTGTGTGTTTTCAGCCCACAATAGCTGGGAGTGTGTGGTCAGAAGGTGACCATGCTAAAAACACCTCACTACCTGAGCAGCGTGTGGACTGGTAGAGTTAGGGTAGAGTCAGATTGAAATGTGGGCAGCAAACATCACACACCCTATAGGCACAAAGACGCCGCTAGAGTGGGTGAAACTACTGCCTACTTCTGACCAGGTGCTAGTTGCACCTGCATTGCTAGTGCACCCATAATGCTTATGCCATCCATGATGTACAATCAATGCCCACATTCTTCCCCTAACCCACCCAGTTCCCATCCAATTGTGTGCTACCCAGTTAGCGTGGGATTTTTAGCATGGGGCCCCATGCTAACCTTTAGTGTGGCACACTTACTATATACTAAACCCCACACTAATGATTAGCACCCGTAATGCCAGACCTAAGCATGATGCACCATCAATAGCTACTTCTGTCTCTAAACCACTCAGTCTCTACCTAATCACATGCTGCCTAGTTAGTGCAGGAATTTTAGCACCGGGCACTGTGATACGTTTTTACATGGTGCGCTTACCACATGTAAAATCCCATGCTCACAGTTAGCACACTTTGGTAAATATGTCCCTTAGTGCGTGAGTTACTATAACCAAACCAGGGAAATACAAATAAGGTCAACATTGCCTCGGTATCTTTGAATAACCAAAAAAAGCTTGGATAACCCTAGAAATACAATCTAGAATATTTGCTGCCATATTGATCCCAGTAAAAAAAGGATGCCTTGGGTCTTGTGATCACCTTTATTGGATCAACAATATTTGCCAATGCAGCAACGTTTAGCTGCCCTGTCTAATGCCACTTGGTCCCAAGGACTTCTCTCGGGACCAGTTGACCTGCGACAGACCCTCAGCCCAGGTATCCTCACTCACCCAATGCCACTCTTATTGCCATGAAGGGGGAGGGGGGTGAGGGCTCAGCCTCATTAAGGCTGTCTGTGGAACTAGCCATAACAATGGTTCTCAACCCTGTCCTGGTGTACCCCTAGCTAATCAGGTTTTCAGGATATCAACATTGAATATGGATGAGAGAGATCTGCAAGCACTGCGTCCATTGCATGCAAATTTCTCTAATGCATATTCATTGTGGATAGGGCAGGGTTGAAAGCTATTGTTCTATAACTATCAGTAGCAGAGATCTTTAATTGTAGGAGAAAGATAAAGAAGTGAGAAAACATATAGAAAGAAATCCAGTCAAAAAGATCCCATCAGTATATGACAATCAAGTTGACCTGTTCTTTTGTGGGCATTTTATGGCTGTCTATTTATCTCATCTTTTTATTGTACATTGTAAAACTTTCCTCAGTGTTTGCAATGCCATAGAAAATACATTAAACTGTTTGGATTGAATTAGATTCAACTGGATTTGGCAGCCAACACTGGAGAACTCCACACACTGAGGGGAATTTTTATAAGCAACTGCCTAAAAGTAGATGCCATCAATGTGTGTAAATCATGGCATCTTAGTGATTTATGTGCATGTATTAAGGTGTGTAACTGATGTGCTTGTTCTTAGGAAAGTATGCCAATTGACCTGATGAGATAGACTTTCACTGTAGGCTTGCATATGGGCAAAATTTGGGCAGTGTGGGAAAAGCACATAAATACTTGTGTACGTTATAAAATACTATAATTACACATGTTGGGCCCGATATTGAATTGGGCAGGTTATGCGCCGCTATGATGCATAGCCCTGCCCACTGACCCTTAACCCTGGCTATTCAATGCTGCAGTGATGGCATTAAATATCCGGGGTCACTGCACATGTCCCGGAGCTGGCAAAGCTAACCAGGTAGTGGCAATAGTTCACTACTATCCAGTTAGCTTCCGCGAGTAAAACTAGGCCAGCTTTTTCTACGCCTAGTTTTACTTGCCGATCGGGGTGTGTAGCAGGGTTAGAAGGGGAAATTCAACGGCACTAAATGTGTAAGTGCTGTTGAATATCCTGATTTAATGCATTTACACAGTTTACTGGGCTGTAAACCGTGTAAATGCCTTTCGAATATCGGGCCCGTTATTTATAAATCTAGTCTCCTGTTTACCAGATATGGGTTTCTTTACCATTCCCCTAGATATATCCTAGTCCCGAGTTGTGTTGTCTGTCTTGACTAGACTGTAAGCTCTTAAGAGCAGGGATGGTCTCTTTCATGTCTCTGTACAGTGCTGTGAATCTCTTGCAGCGCTATATAAATGATATATATATATAGTAGTAGATCTAGGCATGGGCCTTAATACTAGTTCTAAGGCTAGTATAAAGGGTCACACCTGAGATTAATGTACTGTATGTATTTGACCACTTATGCAAGTATTCTATTAAGCAAAGTTTGGTGCTTACTTTTCTTTATAAAATAGGCTTAATATGAGTGCATGAAAACACATATTACCTAAAAGGACTTTCTAAAATTACCCTCAGACTTTCTAAAATTACCCTCAATGTGCCTACTGTGTATATTTGTGTACTATAAACATTCTTACTGTAAATGAATTTATGATATTTGAGAATGTTACAATAGAGAGCATCTAATAGAAAGCAAATATGTCTGTCGTGCCTGATGGTGAGCAGTATGTCCAGAGGTATCCACTTGACATTATTTCTTTAAGCCTTCGCTGCTTCACAGCAAAAGTTTAGATGCAAAAATGTTCTTCAATCCAGAATCATTTCTAGGATGGGGTGATAGCTGTGAGCTGGCAAGCATGAAAACAGAGACGGGAAGAAATAGCCTGCATTATTTTTAAAGGCCAAATTAAATCTTTAGCCGTAGCTCATATTTAGATCTAAGTATCCAAGTTGCATCCTGATATGAACTATTCATTTCACTATCAACAAGGTGCCCCGCTAAATATAAACTCTGATGCTCGGGTGGACACAACACAGTCATTAATCTTACTAACTTCTTCCACATTTGTCCTGCTTTTGTTTGCCATGTGCCTAACTGAGAAAAGGTTCTTGATGTAGAAAGCAAATCAGTACTATAGGTGCAATAAAAGCAGACCAAAGCAAATATTTGGATCTTAATTAGTGATTCTCCTGTGGAGCACCTGCGATTCATAGACAGCAAACAGAATTTTTCAGCCATTAGACAGCACACAGAATTATTTTCACATTAGTCTCCACTAAGGCCTGAGCTCCTAACTCTGCTATTTACAATCCCATTGGATTGAAGACATGTTAATGACCATTTTTAAATATAAACTGATTCAAATGTTAGGCCATTCGGATATGGGACTTGTGTTAAATATTTCCAAAAAGAGTTTTTGGTTTAAAAACTGAAAAAGCCTCTGAAGATTGGGTTATTGTAAGGGAGAATTCTCCAGTAGGTCACCTTTCTGCCATTGTTGGCATGTGCTTTTGAGAAAGGAAAATCTCAAACACAAGGTGCTCAGTTAGTAATCAGACTGCAAACCAGGGACACCAAGGGACATGTTTACTAGCACAGTGTGTTAGTGTGAATAGTGTCATGTAAGCTGCAAAAGCATTTCCCCAGCCGATACTGAACCAAAAATGCAGAGAGGATGGTCAAACAGCAGCTGGGATACAGCTAATGCCACTTATTGATTTGGTGTCAGTTATTTATTTACATTCTCTTATATACTGTGCTATTTTGCATCAGTGCAGTTTACATTGAACAAACTGAAATTATATTGAACAGGGCATTATAACTTGGAGATAACTATTTTACAGGGAACATGGGCTATGGAGGGTTAAATGGCTTGCCCAAGACCACAAGGAGCACCTGTGGGACTAGAAACCCCAGTTCTTCCGGCCCAAGGTTGCTGTCCTCTAGTGGGATTTGAACCCCTGACCTTCTGGCCTGAAGTACCTTGCCCCAACCACTAGGCCACTCCTCCACTCCTCCATGTGCTGTCTGCAAATCTGATGGATGACATGCACGGTAACTATGGAGAGCAGACATGCCCACTCTCTGCCCTCGCCCCGCCCATTGTGCAGCTAATGCAGATTATGCAGATGGTGCACAAAACCACTGCGCTCCCTGCATTTGCTCTGGGTTAGCTGTTAGCTCAGCACAACTGGCAATTGCTATCTGCCGCATTTAACAGCTAACGCAGTTTATTAAGCATGCCCCCAAGAATAAAATCCTGCTTCTGACCAGACAATGTTGAAAAGGAAGCTCCGTAGGGAGTACCTGTGGGCTTGTAAACTAAGTTTGATGAATGAAAATAGCCATCATTATCTCTGTTATCTGTTAGGTCTCTACAGGGAGTGCAGTTTAAAAATACTTTGCACACTTCCACTCAATAGCTTCCCTGATATGCGGGTACAATAAGTTTATACAGCCTCTGTACACAAAAGCTTACCTGGACTGGCTGAGAAATTCCTGGGGGTGGGATTGGAAAGTGGTTTGCATTTACTACTACTACTACTGAGCATTTGTATAGCGCTACAAGTCGTACGCAGCGCTGCATAGACATGTAAGAGACAGTCCCTGCTCATCAGAGCATACAATCTAGTCAAGATAGACAACACAGAAGGTGAAGGCAGGGATAAAACAAGGTGGAAAGAAAAAGAAAAAGGAGATCAGGTGAGTCAAGATCCAAAGGCAGCAGCGAAAAGGTGTGTTTTCAGCCTGGATTTGAAGAGGGTTAGAGAAGGTGCCTGGCGTCTCCTCCATGCTTTGGACACTATAAACTAAGGGGTATGTTTATTAAACAGCGATAACGTTGCAGTGGTGCAATTATCGTGTGATACGTAACGTTATCGCGCAATACGTGACGTTATCGTGCGATAAATTAACTTCTTCGCGCGATAACGTGCCATTTCCCCCGACAACGTCTCTGGCAGCGCAAAGACACAGAAAGGGTGGAGTAAAGCTCTCCAGATGGCGGAGAGAAGGGGTCAATGGGCGGTGAGTGGGTGGGGAGAGGCTCCAGGCACACTATCGCTGTGAAATGAAGGTCCAAAAAATAGCGCGAGTAAAAATCTGGCGTTAGAGGCAAAAGTGAAGGAGAGAGAAACCATTTCAGTCAGCAATGTACAGGGGAAAAAGAAGAACTTACCTTGCAGTCACATAAGCAGCAAACACATTCAGGTTACAATGAGCCAAAGAATAGTATAACAAACTTTACCCACACCAGATATGACGCAGCAGAAAGTCAGAGAGCTAATCAGGTTCACCTGAGCAGGGAAGCACGTACGACGTGCAAGAGACAAGAGGATAAAAGCAGTTGGGAAATCCCAGGAAAGGGAGGCAGAGAGTTGGAAGTAAGAGAAGAAGTGGGTGTGGCTGGAGGAGTTACAGATGCCGAGCCAGTGAGAGAGGAGACAGCTGAACCAGAGAGTGCTGGAAGAGCCAGTGCAGGAGTCTCCCAAGCCAGAGGGGGCATCGACCCGAGAAGAGTGACCAAGCAGGTAGAGGGCAGACGTCACAAACAGGAGAGCTTGCTGGATCCAGGAAGCATTGGATATGCCCCGGTAGTAAGGAGCAGCAGGAGTAAAACCTTTCCAGAAAGTGGCTACAGCCCAGCTCAAACTACTGGTGTTTGGAACTCTCGGGGAAAGGTACGCTACAGCCCAGACAGAAAGGCCTGGTTAACAGAGGAAGGAGTGGAAGCTGTATACCCCAGAGGAAAAGCTAAGTACACCATTTTTTCTAAAGGGCAAGAGGTGGGCCCGGCTAGGAGAACTAAAGCTAACAGTGGGGAAGAGAATCCTTATTGGAGAGAAGGAGGGAACCTAAGAGAAGCCCCAAACACAGGACCCCATGACCCTGTTTATGCAGAGCAGCTTCCTGCTATAGGAACTGTTGCTTCCCAAAGAAAGAGTTGTGTCAATAGCAGCCCTGAAGAGTGTTATCCATTTACAGGTCTGGACTGTGAACAAATGCAATGGGAAAGCACTAGCCAGGAAGTAGAATCCAGTCCCATGTATTGCACGATATCTCTCTCGGATGAGATAGAATCTCTCTGTTAAAGAAGCAAGCAGAAGCAGTGTTATAATTGCTTGGAAAAGGTTCATCTTTAGTTTTGCTGTGAAGAAACAGTTTATTTATGTTATTCTTTATTGCTGTATAAAAAAGGAAATCCATAAGGGAAGGGGAATAAAGCCCAGTTATTGTTTTTGCCTGACCACACGGCTACAGACTATTCTTTTAGAAGGCAAACCTGCATCGCATGCTCTAGGCGGGCGCCTAATAGGGGCGGTGTAGAGTCACAATATACAGGGCCATAAGGGACCACTGGTCTGCGGCTTACAGGGTTTGCACAGCTGACAGGGAAAAGGGATGTGTCATGTGAATGGCAGATGCATGGCAAAGGCTACAATGGGTCTGTTGCAAATGGTCACAATGTAACATGACAGGTCTGTTACTGCGCTTGTGCTGTACACCTCATGCCCTCGAGACGTTGACCTGAAGATTCCCACGGTATGTCAGCAGTGGTGTGTGTCGTACGTGTGCGATGTCTGTGTGACATACACCCCAGCTCATCTCATGGCTCGGATGTGTATATCCCTTGTCAATGTGATGTTATCTGTCTATGGACAGGACATATCTTGTTGTCGTCTGGCTTTGATCGGCGGATGTGGAGTGGATCCCCTAGGGCAGTCAGTTTCGCTGTCGCTTGGTTTGCATGTTGTGTGTGTTTGCCTCTGTGACAAGGATTTGTGATGCTGCATCCATGCATGTGTCAGATGTGTGTGACATATGTGGCTTGTAGGGGTACTCACAGCATGGGCTGTTATGTTTCTGGTGGGGGTGATAGGCCGTCCCTGTCTAGGGAGAATTGTGTCATCGTGTGCATGGTGGGGGAGGGGTGTCATTCCACCTGGCTGACTGTGTGCCCCCCCTCGTTCGGGATACCCGTTCAGTGCTATATCATATCCACCACTGTGCATGTCTGGTACACGCCCCCAGATACCTGTCGTGACCCCCCTGGGGACACGTTGCAACCCATTGCTGCCCCAGTGGCCTCCTCTACATCTGTTTGGCCACACCTGCTCCCAGGACATGGGCCCGCACCACCCTGTGGCATGCCCAGTGTGTACGTGGTAGATACCTGTACGTGTGCTGCATGTCTCTAACATACCTGCTTGTGGGTCAGCTGTGTCCAGCGCTGGAGAGAGGCCATGTATGTAGATTGGACCTAGATGCTCAGCAAGCTGCTGCTCCAGGGGCGTGAGGCTTGGGATGAAGGGGCCACCATCGCCAGTGCCGCTAGCATGTCAGCGTTCGGCAGTCATTTGTGCACGGACCCCCCCCCCCGCCTGTTGTCATTGAACCTCTTACAGAGACTGTCAAGGTCCCTTGGTGGCCCCCCAGCCTGTGCCAAGTCCCCCTGCACCTCCTCCCACACCTGGGTCCTTATGCTCACAGTTGTGCGTGAACTCATGCTCCCATACAGCTCCTCATAGTGTTCAAGGACACTTGCCAGCAGGTTGTGATTTTCCTGCTGGCTGAATCTCATGGCCTTCTTCCTTTCCCCATCTGGCACAGGCGTCCACCTACGCTTGCCTGTGTGATGCCCTTCAGGCTGCTCCTGGATGGGGTCGGCCATACACGATGGGCCTGCAACCTCAGACTCTGGCTGACCCATCCCTCTCGTCTCTGGGGACTGCGGCCCTGGCGTTTCCCGGACACCCCACCTGTCATGTCCAGCCGCAGCATGTCCCTGCTCTCCCTGTCCTCCCTTTGCATTTTGGACATGTCTGACCTCCTGTGGCCCTTGCCCCCTCCCCTGTCACCTTCACCAGCCCGCACCACCTAAGCCACTCACCTGCCCTGCCTCTTATCACCCCACCATGCACCAACCCAGCCACTCACCACCCCCACCACCGACCGACCTTGCCACTCACCTCCCCCACCACACCAACCCTGCCACTCTCCACGCCATCAACAACACATGCCTTCAAGCTCGCTCGCCTGCACTAACCCCTCAGCATGTACCAGGTGTTCATGTTAATTTATAGTATGTTTTCCCATCTGCGTGTGTGTGAGCACATTGCGCATGTGCAGAGGCGATGCTTAGGGTGCGTACGTGGAACCTGACATCACACATGCGCAGACACGTACGCCTCTTGCACATGTGTGGCGCACGGTTCCGCTATGCCCTGTTGCCTGTGGGACGCGTGCAGAACCAGGCACCGCACATGTGCAGATACATAAAGCATGTGTGCATGTGCAGTGCCTGTTGCCGTCCACGTCCTACAGGTGCCAGGGCGTAGTGGAACCGTACGCCACACATGTGCAAGAGGTGTACATGTCTGCGCATGTGCGGTGCCAGGATCCACGCAAGCCATAACGGACAGTGTGGTGGGATCTGGCACCGCACATGCGTACACCTCCCATGCAGATATGTAGCCTGCATGCACATGTGCAGCGCCTGGTTCTGCGCACGTCCCACATGCAACAGGGCTTAGTGGAACCATGCGCCACACATGCAAAAGAGGTGTACATGTCTGCACATGTGTAGCACCAGGATCTGCATACGCACCCTATGCATCATCTCTGCACATGCACAACATGCATACACACACGCAGATGGGAAAATATACTATAAATTAATGTGAACACCTGGTACATGCTGAGGGGTTAGTGCAGGCGAGCGAGTTTGAAGGTGTGCGTTGTTGATAGCAGGTTAGGCAGGCTAGGTGTGGAGAGTGGCAGGGTTGGTGTGTGGTGGGGAAGTTAGTGGCTGGATTGGTGAGTGTTGGGGGAGGTAAGCCGCAGGGCTGGTGAGCGGTGGGGGAGGTGGGTGGTTGGGTTGGTGAGTGGCAGAGGAGGCAAGCGGCAGGCATGGTGAGTGGTGGGGGAGGTGAATGGCTGGGTTGTTGAGTGGTGGGGGAAGTAGGTGGCTGGGTTGGTGAGTGGTGGGGGAGGTGAGCAGCGGGCTTGGTGAGTGGTGGGGTAGGTGAGTGGCTGGGTTGTTGAGTGGTGGGGGAGGTAGGTGGCTGGGTTGGTGAGTGGTGGGGAGGCAAGCAGTGGGCTTGGTGAGTGGTGGGGGAGGTAAGTGGCAGGGTTGGTGAGCAATGGAGGAGGTAGGTGCCTGGGTTGGTGAGTGGTGGGGGAGGCGAGCAGCTGGCTTGGTGAGTGGTGGGTGAGGTGAGTGGCTGGGTTGGTGAGTGGTAGGGGAGGTGAGTGGCTGGGTTGGTGAGTGGTGCGGGAGGTAGGTGGCAGGGTTGGTGTGTGGTGGGGAGGTGAGTGGCAAGGTTGGTCAGTGGTGGGTGTGGTGTGTGGCTGGGTTGGTGAGTGGTGGGGGAGGTGAGCAGCGGGGTTGGTGTGTGGTGGGCGAGGTGAGCAGCTGGGTTGGTGTGTGATGGGGAGGTGAGTGGCAGGGTTAGCGTGAGGTAGAGGAGGTGAGGGGGGTTGGGTTTATAGTGTCCATTATGGCGGGCTTTGTGGTTGCTGCATGTGCACTGGGGGATATGCAGGACTTGCGGTTGCCTGACAAGGGAGATGGTGTCCATTGGGCTGGGGCACGGGGCAGTGGTACAGTCCCTCTGCAACACTGACCTGCAGCTGTGGGGGCAGGCCAAGCAGGGGCTGTGCCGGCACGGTGCAGGAGGCGTGCCATGTTGCAGGCTTGCCAGCCTCGCCTCTACAGGCCCAGGGCCCAGCTCCAGGACATGTGTGAGGACCAGGTCATCTCCCTCTATCTCCTGAGCACAGGGGCTATTAGGGAGCTCTATGAGGATCTCAAACCTGACCTCGAGCCCCTGACTGGTCAGTCACATGCCATACCGGATTTGGTCAGGCTCCTTTGTTCCCTATATTTATTTGCCTCTGGCTGTTTCCAGTCATCTGTGGCCACAGTAGGTGGCATGAGCCACCCCGCCTTCTCATGCTGTCTCCACCAGGTACTGCGTGCCATGATCAGCCGGGTGGGGAATTGCATTGCATTTCCCGACACTAGGCAACAGTGGGGGACCCTGAACCAGGCCTTTGAGGCATTTTCCAGGTTACCACACATGATGGGAGCTATTGATTGCACACATATTGCCCTGATCCCACCCAGAGACAGGGAGGCAGTGTTCTGCAATCGCAAACACTACCACTCCCTGAATGTTCAGGTTGTATGTGATGCAGGTATGCGTATTCTGAATGTGGTCCCAAGGTTTGCAGGGTCCACCCATGACTCATATCCTGCATTACTCGGCACTATACAGACAATTTGAGGCCAGTCAATTTGAGGACTGTATACTGCTGGGTGGGTATTTGTCATCTCTGACATGCACATCATGTACCCCTGACTAGCCATCTGCACACATGTCTGTCTTTGACGTGTGTCCCGAGTTGTGTGTGTGTGTTTGTAAACGGGGGCGCTGGGTGAGAATGTCCACAGTCTTGGCAAAGGCAAATATTAATATGACTTGCAAAGGATTGTGGGAAATGTAGTCCATTCATACCAGAATCAGCCATTCACAATAAATTAGTTGTGCTTGCTCGAGTGTAAAGCCAAGAAAAGATATTTTATTTATGGGGTTATTTCTCCCAACACAGATTTGCTTGGTAGCACAGAAAGGATACTTGCTTTCAGTATTATACTTAGAAAAACAAATCAGGAAAAACAACAACTGAACTTCTTAATCAATCAAATCAAATCATAAAGACCTTGATGGGAACAAAAAGGTCTTTTCTGTGGGCTCCTGCTAATATCTTTTTAGCAGTGCTTCACAAACAAACAAAACCCACAAAGTAAGGAAAAACTGTTCTTTTTCAAGGCTAACTTCTGGTATTTTCACACACACCCAGAAGTGTCTCTTCAGAGCTCACAGGCAATTAAGCAAGGCTCAATTGCTAACAATTAACCAGCTGCAAACCTCTTGGCTGGTTTACTTTCTAAACGTGGCTCAAATCCTGCTCAAAAGCTTTTCTGAGTAGATCAAAGAACAAGTTTATATTTCTTTGTGATGGTTGTTGTATTTTGTAAAAGAATATTACCACAGAAGTTTAGACAGAGAGCAATCCATGTATTCACACTGCTCATTTACAATATTCCCTTCTTCTTCAACTATCATAGAATTAATATCATGGATTGGCACAGAGGAATTTCTTAATGGAGCATTCTCAGAACAATACTTGTTTCCCTGCTGTCTTCCAAGTGAATAGCTAGGGCATAGATCAGTGTTCATACCTGAGCTTCCATTGCTGTTAGAGTTCCTCTCTAAATACCCTGGCCAGTATGTGGTCCAGTTTTTATGTCCAGCCTTCCAATCAAGATCCCTGGACACTGGGTCTCTCTTCACATACCTTCTTGCACTGGTCTTAGGGCCCCTTCCAAATGCAGCCGTCTCCCTCACAGGTCCCGTCCGGGGATTCCTGGCTCTGCAACCCCACTCCTCTGGTTTCCTCCAGTCCAATGGAGTATGCTTGCCTCTGGAACGCCTCCCAGCACACGTACTGCTATGGACTCCTTTAGACCTCCCAGATGCTTCTCTCTTCTTTCTTCCAAAGTGTTTCTTGCTCTCTCTGTCCTTGAGCTCTGGCTTCTGCTGCCTCTGCTCCTGCTGATGATGATGATCATGAAGAATCTGAAGATGATTCTGCTGTGTAGAATAAGCTTTACTTTTAACCTGTTTAGAGGGCTGCTCCACCCTAGCACAGCGCAGCTGTGCTGAATCAAGCCCTGCCCTTGGAGATGAGTGCTTGGGGATTACCTCATAGTTCTCCTGATTGAACACATGTTTTCCCACTTCAGCTCTTCTAGTGGCTGTTGGAAACCTGGTGCATTCTGGGACTGGTAGTCTTTTATGAGAACATTCTGTTTTATTATTTCTACCAGAAAAGACAGGTTGCTTGTTCAGAGTCACTTCACCTCTATTATAGCTCCTTCCTGAACTATGATAAGCTTCCTTATCACAGTGTTATATGTGTGTTTGAGAGCTGATGCGGGGGGGGGGGGGGATCACACCAGGTCTTCTGTGCTGCAGTGCTGTGTGTTGGTGGCACACTAACGTTTGACGTTTCAGGCCATTTGAAATTGTGTGTTTGGGTTGACACAATACAACACACCTGTATGCTTCATGTTTATCAACAGTGTGGTGTTGTCTCTGCCATCCTGTCTGCCATGGTGGGGTACCTGTTCCTGTCGCACCATCTGTGTGTGGACAGTAGCATGACCGTCACATACTTGCACATGTGTGCATCTCTGCCCTTGTTCAGGTGCATTACATGTGTGTCTCTGATGTGTTCAGGGCTGGCGCTACTACCTTTCAGCCTCTGGTGTCTGCCCATGTGTCTGCTGTGGTTCCGGATAATGTTGGCACTCCTTCTACCTCCCCTGTGCTCTGTATCTCACACCTCCAGACACTGGCGCATAGTTGTTGTGTCCTATCATGTGTTCCCCTATGTTTCTGTCTGACCTGTATGTGCTGTTGGTTTGCACACACATTCATGTGTGCATGTGTG
Source organism: Ichthyophis bannanicus (assembly GCA_033557465.1). Lineage (NCBI taxonomy): Eukaryota > Metazoa > Chordata > Amphibia > Gymnophiona > Ichthyophiidae > Ichthyophis > Ichthyophis bannanicus. Next base: position 27,816,131 of record CM066035.1, read on the forward strand.
TGGACATCAGCTCCTGGTTTAACGTTCAACATTTCTTTCTGCAGGTGACGCAGGATATGAGTGTAGTCCCTGGTTTCTAACCCCTGTGCTTCTACCATGGACACGTGCAGAGATGAGGTACAATGAGGCCCATGCCTCCAGTCGCTCCATCATCGAGCACACCTTTGGCGTTTTGAAGAGTAGCTTCAGGTATCTGGATAGGACTGGCGGGGCCTTACAATACAAACTCGTGACTGTGGCAGAGATCATTATTGCCTGTTGCATCCTGCATTACTCTCAGGCATGATATCAATGTCCAAATTAATGAGGATCTGGAAGATGATCCAACGTGCCCTCCTGTATGTGCCCGTGGTGACACACATGAGGGCACAGCACTCAGGCAGCAGCTGATTGAGGAGCTTTTCTCATGTAAGTACTGGATATTTTGGTTCTAACATTTGGATAGATATGTGTACTACTACTACTACTACTGAGCATTGGTATCGCAATACCAGTCATACGCAGCACTGCACTGACATTGCTGACACAATGCCGGGCCATCAGAGTTTACAATGTAGTCCAACCGCTAACACAGAATGTGTGGGCAGGGGACAACAGCGGGTGGAGGTGATTAATGTAGCCAGGATTATTAGGCGTAGGCGATGTGGTAAGCTGTCACACATGGTTTTGAGATGGTTGGAGAGGGTGGCTGCCCTGCAGCCACAGGTAGTTAGTTCCAGGCATTGGGTGCTGCAAGGTGACAGGTGTGTGGTCCCGTGTTAACAGTGGGGGAGCGGCCCATAGATAGGACCAGTTGCCTTGACGTGTGGAGATCACATTTGGGGGATATGAGGGGATTGATTGGATTGTATGCTCTGATGAGCAGAGACTGTGTGTTACATGTTTCGGTATGGCGATGCATATAGGTGTTAGCACTATTTACATGCTCAATAGTAGTAGTATTTGTAGTACTTGAGTTATGCGAGTCAAGGTACAGGGCAAACACAGTGTGACTGCATGTATAGATCAACAGGTGCATCTTGACCTGTCTGCATAGACAGATTGGGAGCCTGTGAGGTGTCCTGACAGATGGAGTATTATTGCCATGATGAGGCTGCCGGAAGATTAGCCATGCAGCGCAGTGTTGCATACATTGCGACGGACAGAGATGATTTTGAGGCAGACCAGCAAGGTGTAGGTTACAGTGAACAGGATGGCAGGTGATGAAGGGGGGCATTAGCATTTTATTTGTGTGTTCTGGGGTGACAGCAGGAATCTTGCTGATGTTATCTAGAAGGATACCGCAGTCTTAGCTACATGATGGGTATGTGTTGGGAAGGGGAGTGAGGGGTCATAGAGAACTGCTACCTTGCAGACCACATAGACAGAAGGTGTACCAACCTATAAACAGACACTGTAAAGGTTGGGGAGGGTTTAGGGGTGATGATCAGATGTCCGGTCTTGGCCATGCTCAATTCATGCAGCAGGGGAACCTGCAGCCAGCAATGTCAGGGAGCAAGCTGAGATTGGGGTGTGGATTTCCAAACATAGTTCAGGCATGGAGAGATATCTTTGGGACACATCAGCGTACAGTTGCTACTAATAACCAGGGGATGAGCCTGCTTCACCCTGGAACTGGGTATGGGGCCAGGGGAAAGTAGCAGCCCCTGCATATATCCCTTTCGTACAGCAACTGGGAGCAGGTTAGCAAGGGAGGTGGACCCACAGGAACATACACTGAGGGTGCTATAGGAGACATATGGGGGAAACAGGATTGTACCGAGACCTTTGGGCTGAGCACGTACAGGGTAGTGAGGTGACAGTTGTGGTCAACAGTCTCGAAGGCAGCAAAGAGGTCACAAAGGTGACGGACAGGCTACAGGCCCTTGTATTTGGCCAAGGACACGTCAGTGGTGAGTTTGGGTGGGGGCAATTAGGTACAGTGTCATGACGAACTGCCAGACTGTGACGGATCTAGGGGGTTATGAGAGCTGAGGACGTGAAGGTGGTGTGTTTGTTGCACAGTTCCAACATGACATATGTATGTTTCTCTTGCATTTCTCAATCCACAGGACATGCTTGGTGATGTTCCTGGTGCTGTAGTGCAGTGGCAGCTGTGAGTACCTCATTCAACGTGCAGGACACTGGTGTAGGTGGACATACAGGTAATTTGTCTGTGTGGACAGTCAGGAGCAGCACATGTCAGAGGGTATCTGTCTAATGCACATATGTTATAGATGACCTATTTAGCATGCTCCCCCGTACCCCATATGTTGATGTTGGCCACACATATCCACATGTGTTCGTGCCCAGTTTATCTTCTCCAGCACTGTCTCTGGGACACATCCAACAGAGCTGCATGTGTCTACAGGTCCTAGGTGTTTTGGTGATGGGCCGCACTTACACCCTTCCCTGACATTGTAGCATCGGCCTACAGCAGTGTATCATAGCATTTGCAAGACCTTTATCTCCACTATTCTCCAATTGTGCACATACAGGCCGTATGTTACTGGTGGAACGCTCACCTTTTCATACTGTGTGTGCATATTTGGGGGTGGCTCTGTTATGATACAGTGTGCATGTAGTTTGCATTATCATGTGGTGGGTGGGGTCTGCACACCAGTGAAGCGATGGTGAGGGTGCTATCTCTACCTTACTGGTGTTGACCTTGTGCACAGTGTACGCGTGTGTTGTGGGTTGTGGGTTGACCTATCTCATGTGTGTTGACAGACCACTGCACAACAGCATTTATGTATCCCAGATATCACCATAATTTGGACATGTGGCAACAGTGGCTGGACATGGGGACATGGTAATTCGACACATTTTGATGACACCTTCTGCCTTTACTGTGACGTGTTGAAGACTTTGTCTGCCTCTGAGGATCCCAAACAGACATTTGCTGCAGACACACAGTAGGTTGCACCTTGGATCGTTTGGGTGTGACATCAGCCTTTATATGTTTGTGTTTTGCGGTTTGTTTCATGGACCTTGCCTATTGGGTCTCTGTGCACCAACACTGATGGACATGGGGAGCAGCTGTGAAATGCCTGTGTTACATAGGCATGGACATGACCATATCCATGGGACACGCTCGTCTGCGGTTGCATTTCCAAATGTCCACAACATGCACAGTGTTCTGTGTTGTGATCATGTTATGTTTGCCTGTGTGACGTTTAATTACGTCGATACTGATGTTTGACTCCCTGCAATGTGCCCTGATGTTGCATCCAGTATACCAAGACAGTGTTTGCCCTTATTCTGACACAGGGCAGTGGACACACACAGCACAGCTGCCCCTAATATATTTGTCCACTTTACCAGCTGCCACATGGGCTGCTCGCAGATTTGGCAGGTCCATCACCTCAGACATCTACTTCCTTACATCACCTTTTCATTGGCTTTCGTTGCTGCTCTATGTAGTGTTAGGGTTACATCTGTGTTTGACCCATACATTTCATGCTTGTGAGGTTGGTGCACCTTACTGCCCTTGGCCAACATTTCTTTGGTCACCTTAACATCCTTGGGGCATCTTAAGCACCATCTTAGGTTTGGTCAGTGTCTGGGGCACCTTATATGATGCCTTGGAGGGTACCACCTGTTCATGCCACCCTCTGGGGCACATGCTGACCCACCTTGGTTGACGTGGCACTTTATGGTGTGCCCTAAAAGGTGCTTTAGGTTACGGCACTGGGATGAGTGTTTTTTGGGGGGAACAGTACAGATGGTTGAGATGTGTCTGACTGTTACAAGCAGGAAGAGGAATTGCCTCGAACAGCCTAATTACATATCACTACTGAGGAATCAAACTCATGACCACTGTATCAGCAGTCATTGTATTAACCAGTGTGCTACACCTCTAGTCCTTTGATCACAGCTCAGCGTGCAAACTTAAGGTTACCGCACGATGACATGCCACGGCACGTCTATTGCACGATGACGGCCAGGGTGCCCTCTATCGCGCGATACCCTTCCATTGCTTCCTTTATGCCAGAATGCCCATTACCTTATATGGCATTCCTTACATTATCGTTGCAACTAGCGCCGGTAACATTAGGACCGTTTAGTAAATATACCCCTAAGTTCCAAGAACTTGGCAGAAAGTTGTTTCAGCATCTGAGACTGGGCCACTACAGCCTCAGAAACTAAAGTTAAATCATCAGTTAATTTACCAGATAACACCAGCATAGAAGAGTTAAGGCCTTAGATAGTATCCCGGAGTGACTCTAGCATCACAACACCAGGTTTCTTCATCTCCCAAGGCATCAAACAAGAAGCAGCATCACCCCTCCCCTGGACACTACCATTACATGCAGAGTTCTAAAGATTCAAGCATATGTGCACAAACTAACTCTGAAAATGTATCCATGCCAAACAGCTCTTGCAAATGTGTGTGCATGGTACATATGGTGTACTTTTCAAAATAGAAATGCGTGCATACTTGCACTTTGCAAATATTGCACAAAGAAAACTATATATGCACTTTTTGAGGGTGATTTTATAATCAGGCGCCTAGTTGAAGGCAGCCAAAATGCATCTAGTTTAAATCTATTTTATGAAGAAAAGTATCCTCCTACTTTTCTTTATAAGATATTAGAGCTGGTGTAAATGGCCATTTGCAAGTTCACGCATGAATTATAGTATTTTATAATCAATATGCATACTTGCGCGTTCCAACTACGCTCCGCCCAAATATCACCCCTGTGCAAACCCATAGGAAGTATTTTATTAAAGGGTGGTAAGGCATTGCACCTAACGTGCCAATAGCCCCAAAACTATGGCATGTCAGGTGCAACACCACCATGTTAATGGCAAGGGTCTAGAAAGCTTTTCTCTGACAGTTAACACAGGGCTCTTTCCCCTAACACAGGCTGCATTAGCACGGGAGCGCTTAACTCCACCTACTGTGTGCAGTATGAACCCAGAGCTAAGCGCACTGAGCTGACTGCACCCACACTCCACCCCTAACCTGCCCACTCAGAGCCCTAAAGCGAGTCATACCTTGCTGTCAAATCCCCATGCTAGCTGGCAACGTGTCCCAGTTCGTCTTCAATGCACGGCAGAACACGCACTGCCAGCTAGCACCCCTTAGTAAAGGACCCCCTATGAAATTAATGCATGCACTTTTACAGTGGAGGAGTAGCCTAGTGGTTAGACCAACAGCCTAGTATCTGGGTTTGTTTCCTACTGGCACTCCTTCAACCTTGGCAAGTTGTTTTATCCTCTAAAGAAAAGGCCTGGCAATCTACTTCCTGCCATACCTTGCCAAGAAAACCCAGGGGCTGCTGGGTCACCAGGACGTAGCATTAAATTAACAGTACTTAAAAAAAGAAAAACATTTACAGTGGGGATAATTTTATGAGAGACCATTTAGGCGCAAAAACTGTTATTTACACATGTAAGTGACTAAAATAGGAGACTACTTTCATGCATAAAGTTAAATGTTTTCTTATATTTGTGCTCACAGTTATAAAATTACCCCCATAGGCACAGGATGTATAGTATTGGGGCTATTGAATATTCAGCAGCGGCAGTCAGCATAGTTAAAGCAGCTGACCTTTCCTGCTTTCAATTATCCATATCCAGCAGCGGCACTGAATAGCCTGTTTTTCAGGTTCACATTTTAGCTATCCAGTCAGTGGCAATATTCAGCTGCTAAACTGTCTAAAGTTAGCATCAGCCTTTTTTCTGCATAACTTTAGCCATTTTAGGTTAGCCGCTTAGCAGCTCAGTTTCACTGCTGAACGGCTAACCTTTGTTGCTGTCCCCAGAATACCCCAACGCTTAGCGCCAGGGTGTTATGTGGGGATATTCAGCAGTACAAACCGGGTATGTGCCCTGGATAGTCCACTATGGCTCTGCAAACTGCGTAAATCCTTTGAATCTGCCCCCATTAAAACCCACTAAAATGTTATACTTCAAAGCAGGGATACAACAAATATAGGGAGTCTTTTACTAAAGTGTACTATGCAGTCAATGCGTGATTTGTTTCACATTAACTATGTGCTTTGGCCCCCAGTAACAGTTACTGCAGGGGCACAACAGTTAATTTCACACTAACCTAGCACACTTAGTAAAAGAGTCCCATAGTCATCAATTAAATTCAAATAAATTCAATCAAATAAATAAACATAAACTTAATTACAAAAATAAAAACAGAAGATGCTGCCTACCATATGAGACAAAGAATATTTTTCAACCATGTCCCGGAAGTGCCCAACTGGAATGCCTCACTTTAAAGTTCAGAATGTCCAGGTTTCATTTCTGGGGTTGGGGACTTCTGCACCTTGGATCGGCTACAGCAGAGATGCTGGAGGATGCCACCTGGAATTCCTGTCTCAGAAGTGTTGGATAGGAGGACTATTACAATAGGAGTTTTAAAAAATGCTAAACTATCGTTAAAAAATATTATTATCATTAGGGTGAATTTTCGTCATTCAAATCATGTATTCTTATCTCACGTTTCATAGAAAATTAAGAAATATTATACTGCTATTTGAGAACTTTGCTTGTGCAGGGTTATGAAATGAATCCAGGATGAGGCAGTCTTGATTTTTTTCTTGTATCATATTGCAGCTTTGCTTTCAGACCATTCAAAGATTTCTGCCTCCCTTTCTGACCTTTCTTTCAGAAGATCCTGCCTCTTCCTTCTGCTCTTCTAACTCAGTTTCTCTGTTTACTAACATGTAGCCACCCTACTCTGTATAAAGATAGACAAACATCTTATTCAGTCGAGATAAAGGGACAAATTTATCCATAAACCAGATAAATAGTTTCTCTATGCAGACAAATTGAGAATCCATTCTAGGAAGGCCTCTAACCCCTCTACAAGATATACAAATAAATTTTAACCATCTATCAACTTGTATGACCTAAATGTATCCATACGTCAGCCCAGCATTTTTTAAATGAAAACAATTATGAGGTCAGCACCCAAGACTGACTATGTAAGTGGTTTTCTGTATTGACACCATTATCTATTGTTGCATATTGCATCGTATGATATTTATTATGTACATTTTGTTTCATAATGTAAACTGCTTAGAATATCATGATAAGTGATATTCAAATATGGATAAATAAATAATAGCTTAATGCATCCCTAGAGTTATGCACGTGCACTCAGTATTGCATGATGATCTCATTGGCAGGCTGCCTACCAAATGAGACAGAGAATATTTTTCAACCATGTCCCTGAAATGCCCAGCCGGAATGCCTGACTTTGAAGTTCAGAATGTCCAGGTTTCAGTTCTGGGGTTGGGGACTTCTGCACCTTGGATCGGCTACAGCAGAGATGCTGGAGGATGCCACCTGGAATTCCTGTCTCAGAACTTTGGATAGGAGGACTATTACAATAGGAGTTTTAAAAAAAAATCCCCAGGGTAGTTCTGAATGAAAACTCAGGTCACCAAGATCCCAGCAATGATTCTGATTTAGCAGGTGTTAGAAAGGAGAAAGGAGGAATGACTAGGCCAAAAAAACGTATGCACATTGTGAAAGTAAACAAATGCTTCTAGGTGTCTGAAAATCCACTAACATGCACAGCGCAAATCTACCCAAGGTACTGGTTGAATTGTATGTTTACGTGATGATGTGGCCTTAATAGGAATGTCCTTAGAGTTGAAGGTACTCTGGAACCAAGGAGCAGGATTCATAATCAGATGCTGGCTTCTCTTCCTAGGGTGGCATTTTTATTTTGCTATGCTTATATACCACTTTTTGCCAAGTCAAAGCAGTTTCCATTAAACAACAAATGATACATTGAACAAGTCATAACATATTTACAGTTCAAATGAGGGTGTCGGGGATTTTGGGGAGATTATATAATCAACATGGTTGCAACTTATTTACAATCTAGATTGAGTAAACATCTCATACACAAAGTAGAAGATCTTAGGGGTATGTTTACTAAACTGTCTTAATGTTCCCGGCGTTAGCTCCAGCGATAATGTGAAGAATGCCATAAAAGGAGTGGGCGTTCCGGTTTTAAGGTAGCAATAGTGGGTTATCGCGTGATAAATTATGCCGCGCACATTATTGCGCAATAGAAGGAGCCGCACACGTTAACACAAGTTAGCCTTAATTAGGCACGCTGACCTGCAAACATAGCAACAGAGGTGTAGAACAATGGTTGATACATTGACTGATGAAACCAGGGTCATGAGTTCAATCCCCAGTGGGCTTAATGAGTAAGGCTGTCTGAGGCATTATCCTTTACTTTAAATCAGTGCTGTCTGAGGCATTTTCTTTTTTAATTTAAATTAGTGCTGCCAGCAAACACACCCTCACAGTGCCGTAACCTAAGGTGTTGCATAAGGTGCCCTACAAGGCACTCCAGAAGGCACATTATAAAGTGTACTGTCCGCCAAGGCACCTTATAATGTTCCCTATAGGGCGCTTTATTTATTTATTTATTTATTTACATTCTCTTATATACCACGCTATTCTGCAAGGTTGCTGTCCTCTAGTGGGATTTGAACCCCCGACCTTCCGGCCTGAAGTACCTTGCCCCAACCACTAGGCTACTCCTCCACTCCACTTTAAGATTACAGCGCTGTGAGGGTGTTTTTGCTGGCAGCACTAATTTAAATTGGAAATGCTTCAGACAGCACTATCAAATAACACCACTGTGGAATCAAACCCATGACTTCTGCCTCCACAGTCAGTGAAGTAACCAGTGGGCTACATCTCTATAGCTACTAACAAGCCCCTGGCTGGCTACAGAAGGACTGCATGTCACCACACAAACTGTCTGCTGTGGTTACCAGGATAGGGTTAACCCACCCATACCCATGTTGCACTGCACATGCAGATCAGCAGTCTACAGATGATCACAAGATGGGGTATGCACCCCCACAGCATGTCAGCCTGGTAGGGGGAACTGACCGTGTATGTTACTGGCACAGAGTCGCTACAGACCGTCACATTTTGGGGGTACTGTGCTCACCCTGAGGGTGAGGTGGGGCACCCAGCACTAGGTCCGCAGCACCTGGCTTGGCTGACATAGGAAATGCTGCAGGTCTCCATCAGTGCCAGTGTGTGATAGGTAGCTCTTGCAGACACACCTAGGATACACCTGTGTCCATCTGTATTTCCCAGTCACGTCTAGCCCTTGTGGACTATGATGCACCCAGAATAGTGCATATCCTGTGTAGGTGCCATGACCACATGATGTAAGTGACAGTAGAGGGGACCATCAACCCCAGTCCTGCTGGGGAACAGACACCCTACAGGGCAGTCAATGCAGATCTGTGCACATCCATAAGGCAATGGCAGACAGAAGGCCTGGAAATGCTCAGGTGCCCCCCTCCACTATTTGGCATTCTCCAGCAGCAAGCCCAGTGAGTCTCCAGCCACTGCACCCTGCAAGGTGTTCCAGCCATACACATACTAACTGCAGACAGTCTGCTAGCTAGTCCATAGTGCATGTTCCTGGAGGGGATGTAAGCACACCCACCAAGCAGATAAGTCAGTGATTGGGCCCCAGAAAAAAAGACCCCATAAATATCACTTGAGAGAAATACAATATAGCACTATGGGGGAACCTAGCCATGCCGTGGTCACTGATCAGTCAGGTTGAGAGTGACCTCCCAGCAGGACATACTGTGGCCACCCTGTCCATGCAGGTGGTGGCCGGGTACTACAATGTCCCAGCCATTGCCCTATGCCCTGTGCAGATGCATCCTGCCCTGGCCGCTCTGTCCGGGCCATACCCACAGTACCTTGCTCCTCATTATGCACATTGGCAGGCTAACACTGGAAACAGTGCAAGCAGTGTGGGCTGAGTAAGGTGTAGGCAGTCACAACACACTGGATAGACAGACACACACTCCCACATCTATGCTAGCATTGTGCATATATAGAGGCCTTTGGCAGCCCTGGCCACCACACCAGTCCTGGGCACAGTGCAGGCATGGCTATCATACGCAATACTGTTGGGGTCACTCCCCGGGGTGGTAAACACTGTCAGAAACCAAAACTGAAACACACTCCACAGATATCAGAAAGGTTGCTATGATGCATCTCTATCAGCAAATGGTGCCTATGGTGTGGGTTCTCGGGTAGGGGTGCCTACATGGACATGTGCCCACCCCCCGCACCGCCTGCCAATGTTATGTGCCCTTGGGGTACCTGCTAGGTAATCTCCCCTGTGACACTGTGGGACCAACACTCGTGCCCATGTTGGACCCTTATCAGTTGCTGTCTGGCTGCTCTACAGTTTCAGCATTCCTATGTGCCCAAAGAGGTATAGTAAAAAGCTGAGTGTCATGGTATTGGTGCCTGGCATGGTGCACAGGGCCACCCACCTTCCGCTCTATGTCAGAACACATCACCCATGCGTGGTAGGATATCATGGTGCCATGGTGGGTGTGTCAGATGATGTGTGTAGGTCAGGCAAACACACGTGTTTGCCAGACCACACAGGGGGTTAGGGAGGACCTCCCCTGCACACCAGCATGGCCAAACCACACATGGCATGCTGCTGCCATGTCATGCAAGGAGAGCGTAGGAACAGGGTATGGGGTGCCCAGGGTGTTACACACAGTACACATAGGTGGCACTGCACAAATGGCCAGACCCACAGCCACACATGCAGGTGGCACTGGCAACAGTTACTAGAGGACACACTGGCCAGAGGAGCAGGAGCAGAACGATGCTGCTCACAGAGATGTGTGATATGTGTTGGGCACTCACCAGAGATATATGGTCATTAATGCTCCCACCCATTGCTTTCCCCCCCAGGTAGAGGACCTACGGAAAAAGGGTCAGGAGTTTCAGCTGCACTGCCCAGAGGTCCTTGTCTGCCTCCAGAGGGGGGTGATGGCACGACGTGGAGGTGAGTGTTGTGGCCTCTGAAGCTCAGTACAGAATGTCACAGTGGCCCACCAGCCTGTGAGCGGCCAAACTATGTACATATGGTATGTGACTCACATGATAGTGTGTTAATGACTGTCATCCCGCACAGAGGATGCTCCTGCTGGTGAGGGACCCTCAACATCAGGGCACACAGCAACACGCCCCACTGCACAACACCGGACAGAGGAGGAGGCAGAGGAGGAGGAGGCGGCAGAGGCGGCGGAGGCAGAAGAGGATGATGTGGACATGGAGGGGTGGAGGGGAGGGTGGGATGGGAGGGTGAGAGTGTGTGTGATGTTTTGCGGGATGAGGAGGAGGAGGAGAGCATGGAGGGTGGCGAGGTTGGGTGGGAGGTGCCGGGGGGGGGAGGAGGGGGTGTGGAGGGGGAGGGTGGGAGGGAACACAGGACAGCACAGGGCACTGTGGATCCCTGCCAGCCACTGCATGTGTGTGGCGATGGTGCCCATCTGGGTGTAGCTACGCCACCCATTGCCACAGACAGGTCCCACACACATGCCACCACACAGACACCTGGCACCTTGTGTGTATGTGGTGGCAGGTATGTCCAGGACATGTATGTGGCAATGGAAGGTGTGGTGCAATGCCTGCCGGCCCAGGACCGCACCATCCGGTGGCTGGCAGGTTCCATTCAGTGGATGGCTGCCGAGATGCAGCATGTGGTGGGTAGGGGTGCTGCATCTTGGTAGCCATCCACTGAATGGAACCTGCCAGCCACCAGATGGTGCGGTCCTGGGCCCGCAGGCATTGCACCACCGCATATCTGATGCACCATGCTCATAAGGGAATAGTGGGGACAGCCAGCAGCAGGTATGTGGCAGGAAGGATGAGATGGACTGCTGTACCTAGGAGATGCCCAGGGGGATAGCTGGTGAGGTCAACACAGATGGATGTTGGTCTGGAGGGGGAGCAGAGGCTCACTACAGGCACAGTGGAAGAGTAAACAACTGACTGTAGCTAGTTACCTATGTCTGCCTGTGTCTTACACAAACATCTACAGCTAAACAGCCACGTAGGCTCTGGTGTGGGACAGAGGGAATGGCACACATGTGGGTGGGGCACTGGAGAGGATATGGGGTGTGAGAGACTGACTGATCTGTAAAACATACATGTACCACCATATACATATTACTGCCTAACTGGAGATATATGATATACCCCCACGCATAGGTAGAAGGGTGCACACATGGCATGGTTCCTGGCACACAGGGCATGGTACAAGGTCTGTGCGTTGATTGGTTGTAGTGCATACCCCACACCCCTAAGGGAGCTGGGGAGGCACATGTGACCATGTTGACAATATGGGGGACAGGGTACTCAGGGGAGTACAGTGTCAAAAACCGGAAATGGGCACATAGGTATAATCAGGTTTTGTCTCCTTTATTGTCACACAGTGACCCAACCCCCCCCCCCCAATCAGGACCTGCGTGGGCACCCACATCCACGGAGACCATGGCCCATGCAACCCCGTTGTTGTGGTTCGGCTGGTGCTGCCTCTGGGGCTGTGGCTGGCTGCTGGCTGCTGCGAACGCCCAGCCATGGCCTCCTGAGCATCTGCAATCCGCAGTAGCGCTGTTGCTATCACCTCAGCTGTGGCATTCATCCGGTCCATCCTCTCCTGAATGCCCATCAGAACCTGATGAGTGGCTGTGGGTGAGACACAAGGTGATGTGTGAGACATGTATTGCACCCTCCTCACCGTGACTCATGCAAATGGACGGCGTATCCCAACAGACCAGTCCGCAGACCACTCATATGCGACGGCTAGCAACGCAGTACCATGTTTACATCTATGTGTCCCATGATCCATCCACAGGCCAGGAAATGATCCTGCTGGGGGCCGTGGTGATCACAGATATGACACATGGTACTGTGTTGCACTTCAGTGTGTCACTGCTGTATCTGTGCACTGGTCGTATGGGATAGGTTGGATAATGTGGGAATTCATGGCACACAGATAGATATCTGGGGGGGCGCTGTTCACTCTAAACCTGATGCACAGTACTGAGTACCCTGACTATCTTTGCTACGTACCACTACACAGGGAGAGGGGTCTGATGGGTAAACTGTATTGGTGATCTGGGGTAGGTGTGTACCAATGTACGTCTCCATGGGGTATTTTATGGTGAATAGTAGGCGGATATATGAGCTCATTAGCATGATGACACCAGATGGCACATGATACAAGGGGGGGAGTGCACATGGCACCCACCCCCACTACACATACAGAACTGTGTGCTATGGTATCCTAATATTAGGGGGCACATGGAATCTCATTGTGGATGTTCTGTCAACCCCCAGGGGGCTTGATGTGTATTCTGCTACCCACCTTCCACATTGTGCTTTGCAGAGGCAGTATGAGCCTGCAGCTCTGCAAAGGATGATATCCATACTGGTGTGTTGGGGGCATGATGTTCCTGGTGCCTGTATCGTGTGGGGACTCCCCTCCGACTCTGCATCCTCCACAGCCTGTGTGCTGCTGTTACTGGCCCCCACTTGTGCATTGGCATCCTCCGCCCAGTCCTCTGCCTCGGGCAGCACAACGTTTCCTGGGGTTTCCCCGCCAGTGCTGTCCACGCCCTCGGACTCAGCAGCCTCTGGCCCATTGGCATCCCCTGGCACCGGCACATCCCCCTCCTCATATGTCCCCATGGCCTTGATGTCACCTGGGGGATAGAACAAGGTACACAGCAAGGATGAGTTAGTGCAGGTCACATATCTACACCTGTGCAGTGCTGTAAAACGTCCAGGACTGTGGCTGTCGTGCAAGCAGCCCCAGGTACCTGTCACGCCCACCCTGTACCTACACATCCATGTTTTGCTGGATATGTGGACCCCAGTTGCCTGTGTTAGGGCACACATGTTCTCAGGACATAGGCCCCCCACCTTCCCGTCCATGGCAGGCATGTACTGGGCCATGTGGTTTACATGTGTAGCATATCTCTGACCTACCTGCCTGTGGATGGGGGGTGTCTAGTGCTTCCGGCAGCCCTCACAGGTAGATGGAGCCCAGATGGTCTGCCAGTTCCTGCTCCAGGGGTGTCAAAGTTGAGACAAAGGGACCACCCCCTCTGGTGCCCATGGCATGTTGCCTCTCTGCCACCATGTGGGCATGGACACCCCGCTTTATATCATTAGACCTTTTCTAAGGCTATCGAGGTCCCTGGATGGCCCCCCTGCCTGCGCTACGGCCTCCTAGATCTCCCTCTACACTTGTATCTGTGTGCCCACAGGGGTGTTTGTGCTCAGGCGGCCATACAGCACATCATACCTCTCCAGAACACTGGCCAGCAGGATGTGGTTCTCCTGCTGACTGAACCTAACAGCCCTCCTCCTTTCCTCAGATGGCACAGGTATCCGCATTCGTTTGGTGCTGGGTGGCCCCTGTGTGGGCTGGGACACACATGATGGGCCTGACGCCACCACCACAGGCCCAATACTCCCTGCTGGCTCTGGGTCCTGCTAAGCAGGTGCCCCCCTCCTCCTCTCCTGCCATGTCCTGTCTCTCCATCTCCCTGCCCTCTGTGCCCTCTCCCTCCCTGTCAGACATACCTGCTCCTTTGCCCCTCAGCTCCACCTCACACCTGCTTCTGGCCCACACCTCCTCTCCATGCTGTCTGCTTCTCAGCTCAGCTCGTGTCTCTCTCACCTGCTCCTCGCCTCCCCACCTCATGCTCTCCCCTGCTTAGCCACACACCTCTCCACAATAAACCTGACTCTGACACTCTCCACCACCACTCACGGACCAAGACACTCTCCACGACACACCTGCTTCTGACTCTATCCTTGCTTCTCCGACAACACATGCCTTCTCTCCCTCGCCTACACAAACCCCTCAATGTGATCCAGGTGTGCAGGTGTGTAGTTATAGGGTGTTTTTATGTTGCATGCATTGCACATGTATAGCAGCGCTAGCGTGCCGTCTGCGCACATTGCGCATGCACCGCAGAGGCGCAGAAGGTGCATGCGTGGGACATCATTACACACGCGTAACAGGACGCAGCACATGCATATGTCTCATGCTCACGCACAGCACACTCCATGCACAGCGCATTTACCGTGTTTCTGCAGCACATGCGCAACGCACGCAGCCACCGCGCTTGTTCCACTGTGCATGCGCAACGCGCACAATGTAAGAAAACCCTATAACTACATCTGCACACCTGGATCACATTGAGGGGTTTGTATAGGCGAGGGAGAGAAAGCATGTGTTGTCGGAGAAGCAAGTAGAGAGTCAGAAGCAGGTGTATCATGGAGTGTGGCTGGGTTTGTGAGTGGTGGTTGTATTGTGTGGCTGGGTTTGTGTGTGGTGGGAAAGGTGTGTGGCTTGGTTAGTGAGGTGAGTGTCTGTGTTTGAGCGAGTTAGAGGTGTTGGTCGGGTGGAGTTAATGGTGGCCTTTGTGTCTGCTGCATTTGCGGTGGGAGGTAAGCCGGGGCTGCGGTTGCCTGACAGGGGAGATGGTGTCCATGTGGCTGAGGCACAGGGCATGGGTGTAGTCCTGCTGCAACACAGACCTGCAGCTGTGAGGGCAGGCCAGGCAGGGTCTGTGCGGGCACAGCGCAGGAGATGTGCAGAGGTGCAGGCTCGCAAGCCTCGCCTCTACAGGCCCAGGGCCCAGCTCCAGGGCATGCGTGAGGACCAGGTCATCTCCCTCTACCGCCTGAGCACGGGGGCTATTAGGGAGCTCTATGAGGATCTAAGACCTGACCTCAAGCCCCTGACTGGTCAGTCACATGCCATACCGGGTTTGGTCAAGCTCCTTGGTGCCCTACATTTCTTTGCCTCTGGCTGTTTCCAGTCATCTGTGGCTGCAGTGGGTGGCATGAGCTGCCCCACCTTCTCACGCTATCTCCACCAGGTACTGCATGCCAAGATGAGCCGGGTGGGGAATTACATTGCCATTCCCAACACTAGGCAACAGTGGGGGACCCTGAACCAGGCCTTTGAGGCGTTAGCCAGGATACCACACGTGATGGGAGCTATTGATTGCATACATGTTGCCCTGGTCCCGCCTGGAGACAGGGAGGTAGTGTTTCGCAACCGCAAACACTATCATTCCCTGAATGTTCAGGTTGTATGTGATGCAAATATGCATATTCTGAATGTGGTCCCTAGGTTTGCAGGGTCCACCCATGACTCCTATATCCTGCATCACTCGGCACTATTCAGACAATTCGAGGCTGGACAGTATGAGGACTGTATATTGCTAGGTGTGTATTTCTCATCTCTGACATGTGTGTGTGTATCTCATCTGTCTGTGTGTGATCTAACGTTAGGGGGGGGGGGTGCCCTCCAGCTCTACCTTGCTATGGTGGTATGTGATAATGGTAAAATGGATAGCATTTGTGTTGTGGTTACAGATTATGTTGATGGCAATCCGTACACCTACCCCTTGTTTTGTGTGTCATAACTTCACACGCTGATGCATAGTTGTGGTGTCCCATTATGTGCTGTTATATGTGTATGTCAGGATGTGTCATGCATTTGGTTTGCACATACATACCTCTGTCCATTTATGTGGGCATGGCTCCTGCTTTAACGTTCTGCATTTCTTTCTGCAGGTGATGCAGGATATGGGTGTCACCCCTGGTTGCTGACCCCCGTGCGTCAGCCACAGACACGTGCAGAGAGGAGTTACAATGAGGCCCATGCCTCCAGCCGCTCTGTCATAGAGTGCACCTTTGGATTTTAAAGAGTCTCTTCAGGTGTCTGGATAGGACAGGCGGGGCCTTACAATACAGACCACAGACTGTGGCAGAGATCATTATAGCCTGTTGCATCCTGCACAACATTGCTCTCAGGCACCATATACCTGTCCAAATTAATGAGGATCTTGAGGATGATCCTATGTGTCCTCCTGTACATGCCTGTGGTGACACACATGAGGACACAGCAGTCAGATGGCAACTGATTGAGGAGGTCTTCTCATGTAAGTACTGCATATGTTGCCACATACATTTCTTTCAATATGTGTGTACTGCTAGTTAACATCTGTATACCAATATCAGTATGATGCAACACCGCACTGACATGTAACAGACACTGCCTGGCCATCCCAGCTTACGATATAGGCATGATTGAAACGCAGAAGATGTGAGCAGGCCACAACAGCTGGTGGAGGTGGATTATGAGTGTCTGTATTTTTAGGCTTGTGGAAGGTGTTACACTGACATACCTGATGTGTAGCTGATTGGGATAGGGGCTGCTGTACAGCCACACGTAGTTAGTTTGATGCTTTGGGTGCAGCAAGGTGAAAGGCGTGTAGTATGGAGTAAACAGTAGGAGAGCAGACCATATATGGGGCCAGTTGTCTAGATGTGTGTGTTTAACAATTTGTAATTTGAGCTGATTGTGTGGTTGGTATGCTCTGATGAGCAGAGACTGGGTGTTAGTTGTTTTTGTATAGTGCTACATGTGATGTTGTTGTTGGTAAGTGCCATCGAGTCGGAGTCGACTCATGGCAACCCTCTGGATAGCTATCCTAAATTGTGTTCGGTCATCAGTCAGGCGGCTCATTGTTGACAGACTGGTACCCGTAGCTGCTGTTATTGTATCAATCCATCTCATTGCTGGCCTTCCTCTTTTGCGTTGACCTTCTATCTTGCCAAGCATGATGTCATTCTCTAATGATCTCTCTCTGCGCATGATGTGTCCAAAGTATGAAAGTCGAAGTCTTGTCATCTGAGCTTCTAAAGAAAGCTTAGGTTTAATCTCCTCTAGTACCGACTGGTTTGTTCTTCGGGCAGTCCATGGTATACATAGTATTCACCACCAGCACCATAATTCAAAGGCATCAATTTTCTTCCTGTCTGTCCTTTTCACTGTCCAGCTTTCACATCCATATGATGTTATTGAAAATACCATGGCTTGAACAAGTCGAATCTTTGTATGGAGAGAGACATCTCTGCTCTTGAGAATCTTATCTAGGTCTTTCATAGCCATTCTGCCAAGAACAATGTGTCAACAATGTGTCAACAATCTATGACTGAGAACACCTACCCGGAAATAATCACTATCAACAAAACCTCCATACCTGTCAGAAAACAGGTAAAATACTTAGGAGTAATAATAGACCACACTCTCACCATGTTACCACACATAAAACAAACAGTAAAAACCATTTTCTATAAACTCAAAACAATTCAACACCTAAGGCCACTCCTAGAAACACCAGACTTTAGATCCGTAGTAGGTACACTGATCACCCCTCACTTTGACTATTGCAATAGTCTCCTAATAGGCCTCCCGCAAAAAAGCACCTACCTTCTGCAAAGAGCACAAAACATCTGTGCAAAAGTGATTGCTAAAGCTCCCCTAACAGATCACGTAACCCCTATACTGCTAGACCTCCACTGGCTCCCTATAAACAGTCGAATTAAATATAAAATCATCCTAACAACCTATAAACTCATAAACGACATAACCCCCTCACACTTATCCACATTACTGCAATCTCCAACTTCGACAAGGACCCTCAGACAAAACGCGGCCCACTCGCTCATCATACCTAAAACCATCCGCAAAACTAAGAACACCACTAGCTCCAGAGCATTCTCATTCACTGCTCCTACACTCTGGAACGACCTCCCTATTGAACTTCGCACCATAAGAGACCTCTTCCAATTCAGAAAAGAATTAAAGACCTACCTGTTCACTGAACACTTCGAAGTCCCCTACTACCCCAAAGCTAGCTCCACAACAAACCTGGTCACACATGCACAAACTCCCTTAACCCAAACAATATAAACACAAGCCTACCCCCCCCCCCCCACTCACACGCCTCAAAGACGACAAAAAAAGGAACTAAATTCCAACACCTACACCAATATCTGCCCCACACAACACACACCACACACTGTAAATATACATTTGTAAAAAGTTTGATGTGTTTGCTTTAATACCTACAAAGTTCTTGCTTTAATACTTAAAAGATGTCTCTGCTTATTGTTTTTCTTTAATATATTTACTGTTCAATGTAAATAGTTGATTTCTATTGTTCTATGTACAATGTTCAATGTAAATAGTTGATTTCTATTGTTCTATGTAAAATGTATACAAACTGTGTACAAGACTGTTAACCTGTTATATGTAAACCGCCCTTGATCTCTGGAAGGGGCGGTATAAAAGAAATAGTTAAATAAATAAATAAAATAAAATTTGATTTCTTGACTGCTTGTTGCTTCTTTATTGATAGTTGATCCAAGTAGGTTAAAGTTGTTCACAATTTCAATTTCTTCTCCCTACATGTGATACGTAGCACTATATACATGATGGGTAGTAGTTTGATTACTGGTATTTGAGATCAGTAGGGGAGGTTACTGCAACACCACAATGTGCCCGTATGTATAGGTCATCACGTAGCCTTGACATGGATGCGGAAACGGATAGGGAACCTGTGAGGTGTCCTGACAGGGGGAGTATTAGTGCCCTTATGTGTGTGGCTGTAGAATAGCCATGCAGTGCAGTGTTGCATCTTTGCAGGCAAACAGGGATGATTCAAGGCCAGATCAGCAAGGTATAGGCTACAGTAGGCAAGCCAAGAGCTGATTAAGGAAGGGGGAGGGATTTGGGTTTTAGTTGTGTTTTCAGGGAGTACTGGGGAGATATAGCTGATGACAACTAGACATAAACCACAAGCTGGGCATGTGTGTAGAGGAGGTGAGTGCAGTCCAAAACAGCACCTACATTCCTAGAGAGAGGAAGTTTTGGACACACACACGAAGACGCTCTGATGGGAGGGGAGGGTTTAGGTGCACATATAGGATATCCTGCAAGTGGAGGAGTAACCTAGTGGTTAGAGCAGCTGCCTAGTACCCAGAAGATCAGGGGTTCAATTCCCAATGGCACTCCTTGTGACCTTGGACAAGTCACTTTACCCTCCATTGCCTCAGAAGAAAAGGTTGGCAATCTACTTCCAGTGATACATTGCCAAGAAAACCCAGAGGTAGCTGGGTTGCTATGAGTCAACACTGACTTGATGGCACTAAAAAAAAAAAAAATGGATATCCATGCTTTGCAATTAACACTTACACACAGTGGGATGACATGCAGCCATCAATGTCAGGTGGCAACAGAACATCAGGGTATGGTTTGGCAGACATAACTCAGGTGTGGAGAGATATATTTGCAACACAGCTGTTAATGTAAGTCAAGGTATGAGATATACACACCAGGAAAATGTATATGGACAGAGGATAAGGATGGAGCCCGTGCATATTTCCCTGTGTTACAGGAACTAACAGCAGTGTAGCAGACAACATTGAGACATCAGATCACACACTGAAGGGGCATTGGGAGCAATATGGGGGACACAGGACAGTACTGCATGCTTAGAGCCAAGCAGGGACACGGTAGGGAGGAGAGAATTCTGTCCCACATTTTTTACAGCAAAAGAGAGGTGAGGAAGGGGACAGACAGAGTACGGACCCTTGTTGTTTGCCACACACACTTCAATGATAACTTTAACATAAAACAAATCTGTACAGTGTGATGTGGAACAGTCTGTTAAGGATCTTGGGGGTCTGGGAGCTGAGTACGTGAAGGTGCAGTGTGTGTTGCACAGCTCCAACATGACATATGTATGTTTCTCTTGTGTTTCTCAATCCACAGGATATACTTGGTGACCTTCCTGGTGCTGTGTTGCATTGGCAGGTGACTGTACATCATCCAACATGCAGTAGTCTGGGGTAGGTGGATCTACAGCTACTTTGTTTGTGACGACAGTCAGGGGGAGCACGTGTCTGCAGTGATCTGTCATGATGTAAATATGTTGTTGTTCACCTCTTTTCCCTGCACTCCCATACCCCATATGTTGCTGTTGGCATACATATCCACATGTGTTCCTGGCCAGTTTGTCTTTTCCAACAATGTCTCGGGGACACGTCCAACAGAGCTGTGTTTGTGTGTAGGCCCTAGGTGTTTGGGTGGTGAAATGTACGTACACCCTTCCCTAACATTGTAGCATCAGCCAACAGCAGCATATCATTGCATTTAACAGGCCTTTATCTCCACAAATCTCCAATTGTGCACATACAGGCTGTATGCTACTGCTGGCACACTCACCTTAGCATACTGTGTGGGTGTGTGGTTTTGGGTTGGCTGTGTGATGATACAGCATGCAAGCATTTTGCATTAGCATGCGGTGTGAGGGGTCTGTACACCTGGGGAGCGGTGGGGACTATGCTATCTCTACCTTAATGCTGTTTACCTTGTGGACATTGTGGACATGTGTTGTGTGTTGTGAACTGACCTATCTCTTGTGTGCTGACAGACTACTGCGCAACAGCATTCGTGTATCACAGATATCGCCATAATGTGGACATGCATCAACAGTGGCTGGACATGGGGACATGGTGACTCTAAACATTTCGATGACATCTTCTCCCTTCACTGTGACGTGTTATGGCCTTTGAGTGCCTCAGGAATCCCAAACATACACTTGCTGCAAACACATGGTAGGTTGCACCTTTGGTCTTTTGTGAATGACATCAGCCTTTACATGTTACTGATTTCCTGTTTGTCTCATAGACATTTCCTGTTGCGTCTCTGTACATGAATGCTGATGCACATGGGGTGGAGCTGTGAAACACCTGTGTAACATGGGCATGGACATGACCATATCCATGTGACCTCCTCGTCTGCGGCTCCAATTCAAAATGTCCCCAACATGCAGTGTGTTCTGTGTTGTGATCATGTTATGTTTGCCTGTGTGACGTTTCCTTACGTACATATTGATGTTTTACTCTCTGCAATTTAGGCTGATGTTGCAAGCAGCATACCACTACATTGTTTATACTCTTCTGACACAGGGCAGTGAACACACAAAGCACATCTACTACAGTGAATCCGGCGTCACCATCAACCACCTGTTGGAGGACACAACAACACCGTAGAACTATCCTTGGGAAATGGTGCCATATGATGTTTGACCTCTGCGAGTGGGACACATGCCTAGGATGGATAGTATTATTGTTGGACTGCTACTTTGGGCATGACAGGCCTGTCCAAAACACTGTTTCTGCTGTGCTCTGGCTGGGTATCATGTTCATTGCAGGAGACACACATGACCTTTCCAGTACTGTGGCATATTGGGATGTCACACTTGACTTTGCATGCCCGGGTTTCAAGGATAGTCGTAACATGACTTGTTGGATTGCAGACACCCTTTGCACTTTGGACACTGTGTACTGGTCCCCATGTTTTCAGCAGGGACTGACATTGTCACTGTATGTTGTACATCCTTCTGACATTGTGTTGTTGTGTTTTGCCCATGTGTGTGACATGGAACGCAAGATACGCTCATCTGTTTGGTTTGACACGAGCATACAGCCATGCATGTGGCACGGGGGGAACACTGGAGAGGTCCTCTTGTCCATGTCCACCTAGCCTCCACTTGGACATGACACAGTATTTGCCAAGACACCACGTTACTGCACACCAGCATCTTGGATTGCTGTTTGAAATCACCAAGGGTGTTACAGTGCATGTGCGGCATCACTGTATCATGTTTCAACTTACACGGTGCATGTGTATGTGACTGACTATGTTGGTGCAACACAGCAGGTTGCAATATGGCTTCTGTGTGGGTTATTGTAACGTTTGACCTTTCTTTCCATCTCTATATGCAGGTTATTGTGTCTGTTTACTGTACAGACGTGACACTCTGCATTGATTTACACACCTAGCATTGCATGTCTGTGCAGTCCTATTTATCCCTGAGGTGATGACACTCACATTGCCCCGTTATATTTGGAGTGTGGCAGTGTGAGTGTCCATTTTCTTCCTTCATTTGTGCATTCCATGTACTGTGATATATGTGTAAGGACACTGTATCCACACCAACCAGTGCAGGGGACCTTCTGCATAGTGTTATCTCTGCATGTTTCTGCAGATGGTTTCTTTTGAATTCTCTGTGTTCATGTGCCTCTGCTACCTCTTAGCATATCCTCATTGTGCATTTGATGATTGTTTAGGGTTACATTGTTGCAGCTTTGATTCCTATATCAGGCATTATGTGACAGCTGTAACATAAATTTCGATATGTGTGTTTAAACTTTAAAAATTTTACAACATATGCTTTTTCATTTGTGTGCCTCCTGTGTTGTCAGAAACCTATGTTTTAAGGAACAGGTCATGATTGATGTGTGTTGGGCCCTCATCATGCACTGCCTACTGTCTACATGCACACATATGTAACTAACACATTTGGGGCATGCAGCAGCATGTGGGGGGTGGGGGCCTAATGCATACTGCCCACCATGCCCTGATGCACATTATCTCTCCTACACATCATTTGTAGACGGGCCAGGGACCTTTCTGTAAGATGTGGGTTGCTGCCCTGCAAAATGTGTTTTACGTTTTTCACCTGGGATTCACTCACCTTGATATTTTGATGGCGGTATCTACACTATCTGTGATGATTAACCAAAATAAAAATATGTGTTTGACATACATTTGTCTCTGCTGCTGCTTGATCACACTGACACTTGTATTTAATGATTTCCTGGTCATGTACATGGCCCACCTGTGCTCACATCCTTGTACGGTGCCAGCTGTCTATCTGTCAGCCGTTTGTCACATCACTGAGCGTTACAGGTTCCCATACACACCTTCCCTTTGAGGTACTATTATTGCATTGTGCTTATTGTGGTTGTTTGGGATAGTGGTTACAGACATGTGTTATAACACCATAGGTTGCAGGTTTGATCCCCACATGGGGTTTACTTTTTTTTTTTTTCTCTTGTGCTAACATGACCATTAGGTACCTGCAGGTTCATCACCTATGCACACACCCTTTCATTTCTTCACTGTACACCAAAGTGTGCCCTCTCTGCTGCCTATCCATCACATATTAGCTGTTACATATGTCTCTTTCTTTATAGTGCTTACATGGCAGTCCGCTTGGGGGATTGGCATTGTTGCAGTTCAGCTTGTCTGTGGCACACCTGTTTGCAGGTTCAATTCTCTCCTGTTCTGTTCCGAATTTTGCCCGACTCCACAGAGCATCATCCCCTGCCGCCTTTTGGGTTTAGGTTCTTTCCTCTTTTGCATGCTGTATCCACTGCATGACATTTCATTGTGTGTGTGCATGTAGTTATATGTGGCTCTGGTCCCAATTACAGACTGTGATCTGATCTGTACAAACCAGATCTGCATGTGCATTCCAACATGGTTACTGTTGGAGGTTTGCCTATCCTGGCAGACAGCAGGTTTCTTGTGTGATGCCCTGCAGTATTCTTGTATGCAGCCTTTGCTAATGACCTCACGTTGGTGGTGTGGCCTACCGGCTTGTGCATTGACATTTGTGCTAGTGATCATAGGTTTGATTCCTTTGTGTTCTCTTTCATTTGTATGCCTGTCCTGCACAGCTACTTTTCATTCCTGTGACAGGCAGATCTGTGCTGTTAGCACATTGTACCCTTATCACAGTTGACAACCATCCTTCTGTCCATCTATGTGTGTCTGCCAGCTGTGTGCCGTCCTACCCTGATGCGCATGTTGCTACCCCATGTCCTGCACTGCTACACATTTCTGCATTGCAGCTCTCCCTGGTTGCCTCTCCTGTGTGTGCTCTGCATGGCACTGCTACTCCGCTGTCCACCTGTCATTACACCTATCCTGCCACTTCTACCTCCTCTGCTGGACACGTCTTCCCATCCTCTGCCACACACTGTCATTGTTGCATGGTACATTACCATCACCCTGTGCATCGCTACAGCTGCCCCCGATATGTTTGTCCATTTTTCCATCTGCTACATGGGCTGGACGCAGATTTGTCTGGTCCATCAGCTCAGATCTACTTCCTTCCATTTCTTGTGTATTGACTTTCCTTGTTGCTCTGGGCAGTGTTAGGGTTACATTTGTGTTTGGCCCATACCTCTCTTGCTTTTCAACTTGGGGGACCTTACTGCCCTTGGCCAACCTTTTTGGGGTCACCTATACATCCTTGGGGCATCTTAAGCCACACCTTAGATTCAGCCAGCTTATTGGGTGCCTATTATGGTGCCTTGGGAGTTGGCAACCGTTTGACATGGCCTCTAGGGCACATTATAAACTGCCTTGGCTGACGTGGTGGTTTAGGATGTGCCTTCTGGTGTGCCCTAAAAGGTGCATTAGTTTATGGCACTGTGGTGCGGGTATTTTTAGCTGGCAGCACATATTGTTGTACTGTTTTAAGCAGGAAAAAGAATTGCCTTGGCCAACCTTATTCATTAGGCCCACTGGGGAATCAAACTCATGACCCCGTTTCAGCAGGCATTGTAATAACCCGCATGCTGCACCTCTATTGCTGTGATTACAGGTCAGCACACGAAGTTAAGGTTAACGCGCGGTAACGTGCGTGGCTCCCTCTATCATGCGATAATGTGCGTGGCGCACTTTATCGCGCGATAACCCGCGATTGCTACCTTAAGACCCCAACGCCCACTCCTTTTATGGCATTCTTCACATTATCGTTGGAGCTAACACCGGGAACATTAAGAAGGTTTAGTAAACATACCCCATAGTGTACTTAAGTTGTACTTTCAGCACTACCCGTTTACCCCCTCCCCTTTGTTCCCCAAAGAACATTTTCTGTTATTGTTTAAGTTTTATTGTTTTAACATGCAAGTTCTCTGTAATAGTTAAAGTTTTAATGTAAACCACCTTGATTAAATGATAAGGCAGTATAGTAAATTGTTAAATAAATAAATAAATAAAATGTAAGGAAGTTACCTATGTCAGAAATGATATTCAAAGGTGGTGTATCAGAGGAATTGAAACAAATCTCGATAAACAAGGAAGATATAATACAGCTATTTGATCAATTAAAGCATGGCAAATCACCTGAACCAGATGGTATACTTCCCAGGATGCTAAAAGAACTGAAATATGAGATTGTAGATCTACTATTAGTAACCTGTGAACTATCATTAAAATCACCTGTAGTACCTGAAGAATGAACAGTGGCCAATTTAATGCTAATTTTTAAAAAAGGTTCAAGGGAAACTAGAGACCAGTAAGCCTGATATCAGTAAAAAGCAAAATTGTATTACCCATTATAAAGAATACAATTACTGAACATGCAGATAGTCATAGTTTAATGAGAGAAAGCTGACATCGATTTAGATAAGGAAAGTCTTGTCTAACTAGTCTGTTATATTTTTTTGAAGATATGAATAAAGAGGTACATAAAGGTGAACTGATTGATATAGTGGGAGTCATTCTGATCCCCAAAAAGCAGGAATGGACATCTGACCTGGATGTCCAGCCCCTGCTATTCTCTGGGAGTGGATTCTGACCTCCAGGCTCCCTGCACGTACAGCCACATTGTGCGGGGAAGCCTGTACAGGTGTGGGAGGGGGAGGGCCGGAGGAGTAGCATGGGCGGGACAGAGGTGGGATCCTGACCCTGGACATACAGGGCCAATTCCGTTTGTGGCCCTGTATGTCCGGGGAAGCAGAGATGGTAGAGGAACTTATTCCACTTCGGAGGTGGAGTAAGTTCTACCCCACCCCCCGGTCAGGGTGATTGGACCCATTGATCCATGCACATCAGGTGAGGAACAGGAGGGGGTTCCCCACAGCCCTATCCCGGCCTTGGCAGGCCCATTGGGGGATTGGGAGGTGGAGAAATCATCTTTTAAAAACCTGCGGGGGATTAGGGCTGTTGCATGGCACCCCAGTGCCAAAGGGATGCCACGGCACCAGCCATCATGCATAAACATTAGGAGGGTTGGTCATATTATTCAATGGGACATAGATGCAGATAGCCCGGGTTAACCGTTAGCCCGGTTTAGTAAACATACCCCATAGGCTTTCTGCACCCAATTCTGCACCCAGGTCTTCTGCATCCAATTCTGATCCCACGGGAACATCTAGCTCCCATAGGTTCAGAATCAGGTGCCAATCCGGCCAGTCCAGATTTTGGACATCTGGACAGGACAGACATGCCCCGATGGGAATCAGACCCAGTGTATCTGAATTTCCAGAAAGATTCAACTCATTCAAGCCATGGTAGTTTCAATAATATCATATGAATGCAAAAGCTGGCCAGTGAAAAAGATAGACAGGAAGAAAACTGAAGCCTTGAATTATGGTGCTGGCGGTAAATACTGCATATACCATGGACTGCCCGAAGAACAAACCAGTCAGTACTAGAGGAGATCAAACCTAAGCTTTCTTTAGAAGCTCAGATGACAAATCTTCGACGTTCATAATTTGGACACATCGTGCGAAGAAAGAAGTCATTAGAGAGACATCATACTTGGCAAGATAGAAGGTTGACGCCAAAGAGGAAGGCCAACAATGAGATGGATCGATACAATAACAGCAGCTACTGGTACCAATCTGTCAACAATGAGCCGCCTGACTGAAGACCAAACACAATTTAGGACAACTATCCAGAGGGTCGCCATGAGTCGACACCAACTAAATGGTACTTAACAACAACAACATTGCTCCATGGTGCCCCTGAGCAGGAGAGGTCTATTAGGACTCAATTCTGCATCACAGGAGCCAGACGCTCCTGCAAGTGCAGGATTGGGTCCTGAAACAGCCCAACATGCCCCTGCATACACACGGGGACATCCTCCCTGCATGCCCTTCTGACATCCGCAGCGTCGACCCCGTTACCCCGCTGCCCAACCCTAGGCTGGCCAGCCAAGGCCTGGATTGGGTGCCGAGGACTTACCTGCCACCTGTCCCAACCTTGGGGGAGTATTCCAGCCCCGATCATCGCAGTCCCAGCTGCTTATTCCACCTCCAAGGAGGGTTTTATTTCCAGTACAAAATGGAAGAAAAAAAATCCAAAGTTCATTACTTTCTGTCTGTTGTAATTTGTGTGCACCACGGGTGAATAGTGTACATTATCAATGAACAGTGCATGCTTTGGTTGAATAGTTGCAGTACTGAGTGACAGTGCATGAATATGTAGTGTCCCCCACCCTAATTTAGGAGGGGGATACCATAACATGGCAGAGAGGGCCTGAGCATTGGGGGAGGGGGAGTGAGGTGGCAAGCTGGATCAAACGTTGGGAGGCTGGACAGGCAAGGGATGGGGTAGAGGGGCAGCAAGAGATTGGGTAACAAAGGGGAGAGGAGCAATAAGAGTAAGAGGGATTGAGTGAGGCAGGTTTTGGTGGTAAGCAACTTGTACAGCACTATCTCTGAATACCTGAATGTAACATCTTGAACTACTACAGGAAAGGTGTGAGCTTAAAATACAAATACAAAATATCTTCTCTCTTACAACCATAAGAACATAGGATATGCCATATTGGGTCAGACCAAGGGTCCATCAAGCCCAATATCCTGTTTCCAACAGCAACCAATCCAGATCACAAGGATCTGTCAGGTTCCCAAAAAGGTACACAGATTCCATATTGCTTATCCCGGGTTCAGCTGTGGATTTCCCTGGTCCTCTTTAATAATGGATTATGGACTTTTCCTCCAGGAACTTGTCTAAACCTCTTTTAAACCCAACTACACTAACAGCTGTTACCACATCCTCTTGTAATGAATTCCAGTTACACATTGAGTGAAAAAAATATTTTCTTCTATTAGTCTTAAATGTGCTACTTTGTAGCTTATTGTGTGTCCCCTAGTCATTTTACTTTTTGAAGACGTAAACAACCGATCTATGTTTACTCGTTCCACTCTACTTGTTATTTTATGAACCTCTATCATATCTCCCCTCAGCTGTCTTTTTTCCAAATTGAAGAGCTCTAACCTCTTAGGGATATCCTTCCATCCGCTTTATCAGTTCCTAAGATACAATTTGTATGGGTAATTTCTCAAGGTGTGTTTGGAAATTCTTCTTAATCAAGCCTCTGGTGCGTCACATGATAGGAAATAATTCAGTATCCTTCTGCTGGTTTTCTTGGTCTCTGACTGCATTTCTTGGCACTTAAAGATCTTCTCTCTCTCAATGCAATTCACAAAATAATCGCTTGAGACTGACACCTCTATAAAAAATGCTGTTCAGGTATTCTTCTTCCTTGCATCCAGATTGGCTTTATATGTTCTGAGTGGCTTTTTAATAGGGTCATCTATTACTTCACAATATGCCTGATACTGGAGAGGGTTTATGTTGCTGTCACTGAGATAAAACTAAAAGGAACCATTGAGTTCCTTGTACACCGCCTTGAGCGGTATATCTTATTGAGTTCCTTGTAAACCACCTTGATTACATGGATAAAGTGGTATATACTGTAAACTCCATAAATGAATAAAAATCTGAATATGTTTTTGAATGAGTTCTATGGGAGAAATGCCCTAGTTCTGCTCTGCATTCATTGTTGGAAGAGGAGTGTCAGTGAATACAGAATATATGTTCAAAAAAAGAAAAAGCAAGAACCATAGTGTAGTATATAACACCAAAACAAAATTAGTTATTACTTTCATTTTGGTGTTATGAACTGCCCTATGGTTCTTGCTTTTTCTTTTGGTTCTTGGTGTGTGGGCAGCTTGCACCTCCATTGTTTTTTTCAGAATATATATTTACATTTAACACCATGGTGATCCAGTGTGCAGCGTCAGGAGTTTTACATGTTTCATATATGAACTGGCAGCCAAAGGGTGATGTGGGACCATATGCAGAGACTCATTGCGGGGCTTCACCTGCATAAATATTTGCATATCCACTGGACCTCATTTGCATTCATTTATGTATATTATTTATTTCAAGATCATTGCCCTCAAAAAAGCCTAAGCAGCTTCAAAGGAGCCCTTCACAAGCCTCTTTTGGTCCTGACAATGACCTTGGGGCATGTTTACTAAAAAATTAATGGGTGTTCAGTGCCACTTTGGCCATAGAAATAAATGGGTACTGCTGCACTTAGCTTGCATTAATGGTAATGCACATTAACCTTTAGTAAACAGGCCCCTTAATGAGTGTCTGAATACGATTTGCATGTACAGTGAGAATAAAGAAAGGCTACCATATTTCTACATTATTATCCTCCAGTGCCAACTGCCAGGAACATTAAGAAGTGCTACAAAACCTTGCTCATTTAGAGCCCATAGCAAACCTACCATGTCATAACTGAACTACTAGTACTCAGACAGCACTAAACTCTATCAAAAGGCAGCACGGCAAATATTAAATTGATACTTCTCACAGAACACCAAAACATCTCCTACTGGGAAAAGAGAACAAGTGGGACTGCTATGCAGAAACTACACAAACAGGATACCAAAGCTCAGTCACACATGCAAATTTAGTGTAGGGCAGCTAAATAGCAGATCTAATCTAAATGAATAGCGCTAGAGCAGTCACCACACTATACATATATTAAGTGCTGCTTCCTACATGGGAGATAAAAGGAGAATATACTGTATTTATTTAGTCACTGCTGATAGTGCCTCCATTATTATGGTGTCTGTGCTGGCTACAAATTGAGCCATTTATTTTTAGGAACACCGTACAGTGATTGCGTGAAGAATATTCGTGGAAAGTTTGAGACAAACACATTGGGTCCTATCAGACAAACTAGCACTGACTGAAAGACGCGAGTCAGACTGTCCTGATAGTGAACACCACCCCCGCCCCCTCCCCCCGCCCCACCAGTTCCTAAAGCATCCAGGATGGGGAATTTCATCATGCATTTAGACATTTCTCTCCCCTTCATTCTTACCTCTTTATGTCATTCTTTTCTTCATCTTTTCCCACTCTTGCAGACTGTCTTTCCCATCTTTCCCCTTCCCACCCAGGCTTTTCCGGCCCCTCTTTCTCCTCAGATAGGCAATTTTTTCAACTATTGCCACCCAAGAGTAAGAAGGTTGCCTTTCTAAGGAATACCCTCGGTGCTGCTTTTTATCTGGTGGGAGCCACATCATTAGTAACAGTCAACTTCCATCCTTCCTTAACTTGCACGAACCACCCTCACCAAGCCTGGATTTGGCCATAGGCAACAAAGGCAACCATGGAGGCAGAGCCAGTCCAATTAGGCAAACTAGGTAGCCACCTAGAATGGTGATTTCTGGGAGATGGCAAAGATCAGGGCATTCAAAGACAAACAATAGATTTTGACAACCAAGGGGGGTATACAGCTTAAAATTTGCCTAGGACACTAACACCTTTAACAAACTCTAGGTCCGGCCCTGTGCTTACGGTCCCAGATTTTGAAGGCAACAAATATCCAGGCTAAAGATGAGCCTGCTCCATTTATTTTAGGTTCATGTACATGTGGGCACCCCTACCCAAGAACCCACACCATAGGCAGCTGCCTACCGGCATACTGGATGGCCTGGGACTGCGCACCAGCAGTACCACTAGCATAATGGCATGGCAGCATGTTGGCGGAGGGGTGCTGGTGGCAGAGGGGGCAGTGGCATCTGCCCACAGCAGACCATGGCCTAGCCCCATGCAGGTGGGTGCCGTGCACTGCAACAAACAGGGTTTGTCTGACGAACAGTCATGGCATCCTCAGGGAATGAACTGCCCCTGTGGCAATAGTGTGGTGCAATACATATAGCCAGTGTGCTCAAGAGCAGGAGGTCACAAGTTCAAGTCCCAGCTGTGGTTCCTGCTAACCCTTTCCCCATATTTTACCCAGTACTAAACCGTGGTAATAAAGATGGAACCTTTATTGAAGATAAAATAAACATGCTGAAATGCCTATATTTTACCCTACAGAGCACAGACACCATAAACAAGTGCAATACCTAGAGCAGAGTTTCCCAACTGCAGTCCTGGAGGGCCAAACACCATTCAGGTTTCATGCTGTCCCTAATAAATATGCCTGTGCTGCATTTGTATGCGCCGCCCCCATGGTATGCAAATGTATCTCATGCATATTCATTAGGAACAGCATGAAAACCCGAACAGTGTTTGGCCCACCAGGACCGGAGTTGGGAACCTCTGCCCTAGAGCAACGGCCAACAGGGGCATAAACACCTACACCCACAGGCTCCACTATCCAAAGCCTCATGGAGAGTCAGGCTGTTGGGCCCTGCGCACAGAAGCATCTCCCAATACTAGCACTTGCATACCTTAGCAATGCCGCCCTAAACTTGGGGATACATTACACATATATCAAAGGGTTGCTATGATTAATGGCAGATAACAATTCCTAAGTTAATCATAATTTGCTGATAGAGCTGCATCATAGCAACCTTTCTGATATCTGTGGAGTGTGTTTCAGTTTTGGTTTCTGAAAGTGTTTACCACCCCGGTGAGTGACCCCAAGAGTATTGCATACCATAGCCATGCCTGCACTGTGCCCAGGGCTGCTAAAAGCCTCTATATTTTCACAATGCTGGCATAGGTGTGGGAGTGTGTATCTGTCTATCCAGTGTGCTGTGGCTGCCTACACCTTACTCAGCCCACACTGCTTGCATTGTTTCCAGTGTTAGCCTGCCAATGTGCATAATGAGGAGCAAGGTATTGTGGGTATGGCCCGGACAGGGTGTCCTGGGCAGGATGCATCTGCACAGGGCATAGGGCAATGGCTGGGACACTGTAGTGCCCGGCTACCACCTGCACGGACAGGGTGGCCAAAGCATGTCCTGCTGGGAGGTCACTCTCACCCTGACTGATCAGTGACCACGGCATGGTTAGGTTCCCCCATAGTGCTAATGTAGCATTTCTCTCAAATGATATTTATGGGTTCTCTTTTTTGGGGCTGAATCACTGATTTTTCTGGTTGGTGTGTGTACTCACATCCCAGTTTTGGGTGCACACATCTCTTCCAGGAACAGGCACTATGGATTAGCTAGCAGACTGTCTGCAGTTAGTATGTGAATGGCTGGAGCACCTTGCAGGGTGCAGCAGCTGGAGAATGTCAGATAGTGGTGGGGGGGCAGCTGAGCATTTCCAGGCCTACTGTCTGTCTGCCATTGCCTTATGGATGCGTACAGATCTGCCTTGACCCCTGTAGGGTGCCTGTTCCCCAGCAGGACTGGGGTTGATGGTCCCCTCTACTGCCACCATTGCAGAGATGTAGAGTGTTGATCTGTTGGTGGGAGATCCTGTCCCCCCACCCTGAGACCCAGAGGGTGGGTTGGGTGGTGCTACATAATCCGCCTATGGGTCCAAACACCCCCTTTCACTTAAATCATGGACCATAGCACCCACACAAGATATGCACTATTCTGGATGCATCATAGTCCACAAGGGCTAGACATGACTAGGAAATACAGATGGACACAGGTGTATCCTAGGTGTGTCTGCAAGGATGACCTATCACACACTAGCACTGATGGCAACCTACAGCATAGCCTATCTCAGCTAAGCCAGGTGCTGTGGACCAGGTGCTGGGCACCCCACCTCACCCTCAGGGTGAGCACAGTACCCGCACAATGTGACAGTCTGTAGCTAATCTGTGCCAGTAACACACATGGTCAGTTCCCCCTACCAGGCCGAGGTGCTGTGGGGGTGCATATTCCATCTTTGTGATCATCTGTAGACTGCTGATCTGCATGTGCAGTGCATCATGGGTACGGGTGGGTTAACCCTATCCTGGTAACCACAGCAGACAGTTTGTGTGGTGACCTGCAGTCCTTCTGTAGCCAGCCAGGGGTTTGTTAGTAGCTATAGAGATGTAGCTCACTGGTTACTTCACTAACTGTGGAGGCAGAGGTCATGGTTTTGATCGTACGGTGGTGTTTTTTGATAGGGCTGTCTGAGGCATTTCCTTTTTTAATTTAAATTAGTGTTGCCAGCAAAAACACCCTCACAGTGCTGTAACCTTAAAGCGCCCTATAAGGTGCCTTATAAGGCACCCTATAGGGAACATTATAAGGTGCCTTGGCGGACAGTGCACTTTATAATGTGCCCTCTGGAGTGCCTTACAGGGCACCTTATGCAGCACCTTAGTTTACGGCACTGTGAGGGTGTGTTTGCTGGCAGCACTAATTTAAATTTAAAAAGAAAATGCCACAGCCAGCACTGATTTAATGTAAAGGGTAATGCCTCAGGCAGCCTTACTCATTAAGCCAACTGGGGGATCAAACTCATGACCCCTGTTTCAGCAGTCGTTGCATTAACCATCGTGCTATATCTCTGTTGCTGTGCTTGCAGGTCAGTGCGCCTAATTAAGGCTAACGCGTGTTAACGTGCCACGGCTCCCTCTATCGCGTGATAACGGACTTTATCGCACGATAACCTGAAATCCTACCTTAAGACCGGAACGCCCACTACTTTATATGGCATTCGTCACAATAAGACTGCAACTAATGTCGGTAACATTAAGATGATTTAGTAAACATACCCCTTAGACTTTTGTCGGATAACACCGAGGGAGGAAAGAACTGTAGCTTCATCCACACCAGACAGCAATCTCCATTTTAATCATTAAAGGTTCAAAATCATGTGCATATTAATTTTTCAAAATTGCCTAGCTTAAAAGCAGTGCAAATGTGCAGAACAGTGCAGTCTCCAAAGTAACATGACGTGCACGTTTCGGGAAGATAATCCCTGTATCAAGTGCTTTGCTGCCTCCTTGATGCTGCCAACTGCCAGAGAACTCGACCACTGCATACAGCCAATCTTCTAAAGGACAGCAGTTCATACGATTGGCTGAGCTATGCAAGCACTCAATTTGAACCACCAATGAAAGAATGGAAATCCCCATCATCATCGGGGAAACTCTGCTTGTCATTGGGCAAAGTTAAAGCAGGCTGGTCCAATCGATCTCTTGATTTAATCCAAAAGATTGGACTGTGTTCAAAGTGTTTATCCACTGCTGTTCTAGCCATTGCAAATGAGGGACTCGATCACTCCCCCCCTCCCCCAAGGATCATGAGAGACCTGGTCAACGACAGTCCAACCAACTCCTCAAATGAATGATGATGTGATATGCAGTGTTCCACTATTGGTGCTGAGAGAACCCGCTGATGTAATCTAGAGGCATGTTCACACAATCTAGTTTTAATGGGACATGTTGTCCAACCAACATATAATAATGCACAGGTACATTGCAAAATGTAAACTACAGAGGTGGATTTACAAGAAGTCATCCAACGGCATTCAAAAGAATGACTGGTTGCCGGACCAATCCAAGTTGTCCAAGACAAAGTCATGGAACAAAACTGGCATTCACCGCAAGGACCAGGATGAACCAGTCTATCAATGGGGGATGCAGATTTAACCAGCAAATCCTTCAAATTAGAACCACGAGAAAAGGCAATCATCAAATGTTTCATGAAACAAGAATGTAACCCCAACACTGACAAATGTTTTTCAATAATCGGACTATCTCATGGCTGTGACACATATATGGAAGAACCCCAACTATAGAATCCCCAGAATTGGCAGAGTGGGATTCGAAATCTGTGATAATCAAACACTCCTGATGAATATGGTAGGCCGTACGATAAGCTTGATCCACAATCCACCTCTGCATAGTAATCTAGACTTTAAATCCTTCACATGTTGCTTGAAATCCACAGCAGAAGAACACAAACATCGCAATCTTAAGAATTGCCCAAAGGGGAGGCCATGACGAAGAGGACCAGGGTGAAAACTCTGAAAACTCAAAAGACGATTCCTCTGAACAGGTTTTCTAAAAAGAGTGGTCTTCAACTCTCCCCCTTCCATTAATACAAGCATATCCAGAAACTCAATCTTATGCTGGTTGGTATGTTCCATGAACTTTATATTTGGTTTTAAAGTATTCAGCTAGGACACAAACCTTTGAAGATCAGTAAAGTTAGAAGTCCATAAGAAAAAAAAATCATCCAAAAATCTCTTCCAAAATAATACATGAGTGAAAAATGGTGAAAGGTAAATAAACCACTCTTCCAAATCTGCCATGTATAATGTTGCAATAGACGGGGCTACAGTCGCACCCATGGCTATACCAAAGATTTGTAGAAAATATGTCCCCTCAGATAAAAAATAATTATGTGTCAACACCAGCCGTATCAAATCCAATATAAAGGGTTTAGGGAGACCAGGGGGGAGTAAAACAAAATGATGATTCCAATAAAACCAATGCTTCCATTTGGTCAATACTTGTGTTCAAGGCTGCCACATCTAGGGTCACCATGAACACCTCCGAATCCTGTAAAGATAGTAATGACAATTGTGTCAAAAAATGTGTAGAGTCCTGAATTTCACCTGGGACACTTCCTGTTTAAAAAAAAAATCACAAAACTGAGACAGAGGCTCTAAAATGGAGCCACGACAAGAGACAATAGGTCTTCCTGGAGGTGAACTTAAAGATTTATGAATCTTTGGAACAGTATAAATAATAGGGATTTTAGGATGTATCACAATCAAAAATTGATGCTCCTTCTTAGTGATCCAGCCTTTTTGTAGGGCTATGGTAACCAAAGACCTGATTTCTGCTTTCAAAACTGGGGTAGGGTCACTGTCCAAAGGTTTATAAATCTGAATATCAGATAGATGAGAACGAAGACCCCAGTAGATTGAAGCATTATTGCACCCCCCTTGTCTGAACATCAATCTAATTATAGCTCTGTTTCCACAGTGGCCCAAGTACAACCAGCCCTAGTACATAGAATCTGCACATCAATTTTTAGGAACTAAAGCATTGCAATTATTGCAAAGTAGCTTAGTTCATGTCATTAGAGACAAGCTGAATCAATTGTAGTTTTCATCCATTTGGTTTTATGAATGCGTGATCTTGCTTTTCATGAGAAATTGGAACTACAAGTCCATAGATGCAGTGGAAGTAAAACCAGATATCAATGTTTATCAGCTAACATTTCTAGCTATACTGGGCCATTGTTTTTGAGTCCTTACTTTCATTTCAACTAAAATCCTTTACAAAATGTCTATAAAACCAAAATATGGATTCTAAAAAGACGTCAATCTGTATTCCTTGTATCTATCTCGATTTCATATATACATACCTCCTAACATCTTGGGTGGGAAGGGGGTTCTTCATTGCTTAGTATTTCTTGATGTAATAACCTTTATACTGTTTTCATATAGTGTTTATACATATTTTTGGTAGCTAATATGGTTTCTTTTTTTTTTTTTTTAGCCTGTGGTCATCTACACCATTTAACATTGCTGAAAATATTTATGTTTGTTCAGGTGCTGACTGCTTTCCCAGCTAATAATAACCTGCCCAAATGCCAGACATTCCATATGACTTGACTTCTGATTTTATTTCAAAGTCTGCTTTTAGAGGTTTGAGGAAATAACAGTGGGACTTCTTAAAAATGTTTCTAAAACTAAGGACACGGTGGTAAAATCTGTAGCCAACAAAGAATGAATTTTGCTAGCCACCTGTATATATATTTGTTTAAATACTGCAAAGCAAGCTTCAGCTTACAGCTCTCGTTTGAAGTAGTAACTCTCTCTCTCATAGTGCCTGCCTTCCCTCTGTGATATAGGTCTACCATTTCATTAAAGTTAAAGCATAAGCATCATTCTCCTCTTGCCTCTCTAGATTATGCTCAGCTTGATTTAATGACAATATGCTCCAGTTCAAGTTCCAGAAATTTCATTTAAAAACATTCATTCTGGGCCAAGGAGAGGGAGCACAATTTATAAATGTTATTACAGCCTAGAGACATCTGACCCCCTGACTGCAATGCAGGAAGCATTCTTAGAATGCCCAGCATTTTGAATGCGTTGTTTAAGCTTCTTATAAAGTAAATACCATCTAATTTGCTAACAGTTTTCTTTAAAGCATTAAGGCTCGATTGCTAGAACTGAGAGGTACAAACTAAGCATAAATTTAGGTAGTCAAACCTGTCTTGTGTTGATGTTTTCCTTGAAAGCACATTTCTTATGTGTTCTTGTAACCTAATTCTGGTTGCCAAAGTGAGCTCTTGACTAGGCCTTCTATTATTGCTACTACTAATCATTTCTGTAGTAGTAGGTACATATAAGGGAAAATCCCTGCTTCATAAAGTGTACAATCTAGTCAAGGCATGCAGACAAAACAAATAGTTTCAGGATGTTTAATTACACAGGTACACTAAAAAAATTTTTTTTAAACTGCCTCTAATGTTTCGATTGATTTTTACGTTTTTTGGTGCGCTGAATCCAAATCTGGTAACCAATTTGCTCCATCACGTACAGATTTTTTGCTACATTGGGTTAGCAGTTTGAGGTGAACGTTTCAGATTGAGTGCGATCGAGATAAAAGTTTCTTGGATGAATTCTTTATACTAATTGTTTAGTAGTTATTCAAATAAGAATAAAGAAAATTGTAACAAGGCAGCACATAAGAATAGAGTAATGTCAACAAAACACACTGTGATGGTAGCAAAATTGTCTGCACTTAAAACAGCCACATACATGTGCACAAACATTGAGCATATAAGAGCGAGGTTAGACACAAAGCAAAGCAAAGAAATGTGCAAAAAATGTTGTACAGGTATGTATGTAAGAATAGAAAACGCAAACCGCACCATTGCAATACATGAAGACAAACACCCGATGGTGTGAAAATAAAATTCTAATAAATGAGATCCGACACTGTGGTAATAACTAGCAAATTTTTATTTCAAAGTTTAGTAAAAACACGATATTTGTCAACACAGTTTAGATTTTAAAGTCATTCTTGGGTCAATCAATCTCCTGGTGGGCCCGTTTCTTCTTCCCCCGAATGCTTCTCTTGGTGCGCTGCTTGGCGTATTTTTCATCTGGGGTTTCCCGGAGCAGCAACCAGCAGAAATCAGCCATCATAGTGGTGTTCCATCTTCCTTGGTACCTTCTCTCTGCGTCCTTGATGTCCTGGTGAAACCTTTCACCTTGTTCTTCACTGTACGCCCCCAAGTTTTCGGGAAAGTAGTTCACATGGGAGTGCAAGAAATGGACTTTCAGGCTCATGTTACAGCCTTGTTCTTTGAAGGCATTGAGCATCCTGGCAACAATATCCTTATAGTTCTCATCCCGCCTGTTCCCCAAGAATTTGAGAACAACATCCTTGAAGGAATCCCAGGCTTCTTTTTCCTTCTCAGACATCGTTTCAGCGAATGCTCCATCTGAAATGAGTTTCCTTATATCAGGGCCAACAAACACTCCTTCCTTTAGCTTTGCTTCAGAAAGTCGGGGGAACTTTGAGCAAAGGTACCGAAAGCACTCACCATCTTTTGGAAGGGACTTGATGACTTGCTTAATGAGACCCAACTTAATGTGGAGAGGTGGTAATAGAATTTTATCACGAGGTACCAAGCTCTCATGAAGAACATTTTTCTCACCGGGTCTCAAATACTCCCGAATTGGCCAGTCTTTTTTCCCCCAGTGTAGGTCGCGGGCCCGGCTATCCCACAAGCAAAGGAAGCAGGGATATTTGGTGAAACCGGATTGCTGCCCTAATAGCATGGATAGAATTTTAAAGTCTCCACAAATCATCCACTTATGCTCATCATAACGAATCTTCTGAAGAATCAGGGCCAAATTCTCGTATTTTTCTTGGAGAATAACAGAGTGAGCAATAGGAACTGAAGCGAATGTGTTGCCATTATGAAGAAGAACACCTTTTATGCTGTCTTTTGACGAATCAATGAACAGCCGCCATTCAGCAGGATCATACTTGAGTTTAAACTTTTCCATCACTCCATATATATCGTTGCAAAATACCAAATCTTCCTCTTTGCTGAAATACTTCAAAAATTGTGTCTCGCGGTTGCGGTACCAATAAAAGGTTGTTCCTGGTGACAATAGATTTTTCTGTTTAAGCCGAGAACCTAGCAGTTGGGCAGCATCTTTTGGGAGTCCTAAATCCCGGACTAAATCATTCAATTCAGCTTGAGAGAAAAGTTCAGGTTTCGGATCTGGTTCAGTTTCAAACTCGGAAGTACTGGACTCATCGGGAAAAGCCATCTGATGAGTCTCATCATGATCAGAACCGTCCACACAAATATGATCCAAAGATTTTGGTGGTTCAGGCACAGGTACTTCGTTGCTATGAGGCATAGGCCTAATTGCTGAGGGAAGGTTGGGGTAACTTATTACGTTCTTATTTTTTAAGTTGTATCCCTTCACAATGCAAGAGCAAAAATAGCAGTCACTGCTGTGGTCTCTTTGTTCACGCCACATCATAGGTATTCCGAAACGAAATGCTTGTTTTTTACCTTTCATCCATAAGCGTAGATCTTCCTCACATGTCTTACACACTTTGTGAGGAGCCCACGATTTGTCTTGATCGCCTAACTTCAAACCGAAATAGGCGAAATATACTTTTTAAATAAATGCAGAAATGTTCCTCTGCCGCTTTTTCACGGTATATTCCCCACAAATAAAACAAAAATTGTCCGGAGAGTTGACGCAACCTCTGGCTCTGTGAGCCATCACAAATACACAGCACTGCAAACTACAACTGTAGTGAACCACTTCGGAATAAAGCTGGATTACGACTGAGCAAACAAAAGGTAATAATGAACTTGCAAGAAACTGAAATTTGACAGGAACGTTCATGTCGCAACCACCGTGTTTGAGCGAGCGAACGAGGCGAGGCGAACAGGAAAGAACATGCACCAGCACGAGTACTG
Source organism: Ichthyophis bannanicus (assembly GCA_033557465.1). Lineage (NCBI taxonomy): Eukaryota > Metazoa > Chordata > Amphibia > Gymnophiona > Ichthyophiidae > Ichthyophis > Ichthyophis bannanicus. Next base: position 27,856,382 of record CM066035.1, read on the forward strand.
GATTTAGCCCCCCGCCTCCCAATTGTCCTGTTAATGTATAAAATGAATACAAAACACTCTAAAATATCATGAGGGAGTGTTTCTAGTTAGTTAACCATTACAACCTCTATTTTGGGCCAAGAAAATAAACTGCAGTCGGCTAAAAAGAAATTATGTGAACATTCCTTATATGGGTAAGAAATCTAATTTTGCAAGAAAACGTAATGTGATGGAACATTTTGGCTATTTTTCCTGGATTCAGCACCCCAAAATCTATAGGAATCAGTTGCAAAACTGGAGGCAGTTTTTTGGTAGTGTACCTGTGTTATTATGTAACCCAGGGCTGCATTTTCTGTCTTGCTGTTGCTTAAAACCTACAAGAGACAAGTCCTGAGATAACTTCAAGAGATTGGAGATTTTTTTTGTGCTTAGATATGTGTTCCAGCCCTGGAAATTTTACAGGGTTTAAAGTACTTGTATCAGGGAGTGGTTAACTCTAAAAGAAATGGTGTGCACTAAGCCCTGCAGTATAATGCACATTGTTCTGAATAAAAGCAGACAAAAAATACTTGAACCAAATTTTTACTATCTGAACAAAAAACATCTCACATAGGGAAAAACAATACAGATATTGACCTTTGCAGTTTTCTGGAACCAATGTTTCAGCCACATATAGTGGCTTTCTTCAGGGCAAAGTGGTTAAGCAGTAGATATCTATTCTTTTATATACTAGTCCTCTAACTGGATTGGTGGGATAGAGGCAAGAAATTTGAATTTGAATTTTGGCTTAAAAGTTCATTGGAGAAAGGCTGAAGATCTCACTTTTCCCATAGATCAGAAGGCTTTCAGGTGAATTTAAAAATATTCTCCCTGTAGAGTTTCTTTAAATGTTCTTTTGGGCTTTTGCAGCTAGTATGATGATCTTTGCAGTTTTCTGGGTCATGCTGCATTTTCATTTATTTAACAGGGTTTTTTTTATTGCTTATCATTCAGTCAAAGCAGTTTACATTGCAACTTACACTTGGTAATGTACATTAAACAGGGACATTGATAACTTGGATTTTTCTGAGGCAATGGAGGGTTAGGTAACTTGCCCAAAGCCACAAGGAGTGCTACTGAGAATCAAACCCTGGTTGTGGGGGGTCTCAAGCCAGTGCTGTAGCCATTAGGCTACTCCTCTACTCCAGTTCATAACTTGGAACCTACATTTCAACCACCATATTGTGGCTTTCCTCTGGGCAACATGGTTAAGCAGTGAATGCCTGTTCTTTTATATAGTAGTCCTCAAACTGGATTGGTGGTATTGAGGTGGGAAATTTGAATTTTGGCAGGAAAGTCCATTGGAGAAAGGCTAGAGACCTCTCTTTTCCCATAGATCAGAAGGTACTCTGGTAAATTTAAAGATGTCCCTCCCCCCCCCCCCCTCCTTTAGAGTTTCTTTAAATTTTCTCTTGGGTTTCTGCAGCTAATATGATAATCTTTGCAGTTTCCAGGTCATGCTGTGTCTTCATAACTGGAACCGACATTTCAACCACCATAGTGTGGTTTTCATCAGGGCAAAGTGGTTGAACCATTCTTATTAAGTAAAATATTTGCTAATTGCCAATCTCTACAATAAATTATTTGCTAGTGAATTCTAACCTGACTTTTGAATATCAGTCAACTGATTTACTATTTAAAAGGTCAGCTGCTGCTCATTTTTGGCATTGGATGTCTATAGTACATAAGATGGCCTGGGGATGCTGTATAACCATTCTGAGCATGCAGAACATGTTGTCCATTAATTAGAACCCATACTTTCCTTTGCCTAGATAATTGGAGGAGCCTGCTGGTCTAGGGTCCCTGCTGGTGTGGATTAACTGGGTGCCCAACTTGGAGGCCCAGAATCATATCCCCAAAAAGTCTGTGGAGCATCAGTGGGTGCTGGAGCAGGCTAAGCCTGTAGGTTGGGAATAAGGGAGATAGGCAAGATGGCAGGGGAGGGGTCAGTTGGGATGACAGAGGGCAGGGAAAGGGGGGGCTTAGGGGTGGGAAAGGGGGAAGTGTGATTTCAAATTCCTTTTTGTCCAGGAGAGAGGGGATTTCATTGGGGCTGATGGAGTGATGTGGGGCTTGGTGGGTAGGGGGAGGGGAGGGCACATGTTTATGTACAGTCCCTTGCAAAGGTTTTCATCCCCTTATTTTTGTCCTGTTTTGTTGCATTACGTACAACCTGGAATGAAAATGGAGGTTCATTTGGATGTTAGGTAATGGCCCTAACAATATAGACCAAATTGGTGAAGTGAAATGACAATAAAATACCTTATATATATAAAAAAAAGTAAAAACTGAAAGGTTGTGAGTATATATGTATTCATCGTTTTTGCTATGAAACCCCTATCTGATCCCACTAATTAAGAAGTCACAAAATTAGTTGATTAGGGTCCACCTGTGTGCAATTGGTGTTACATGATCTGTCACATGATACCTGTATAAAGATACCTGTTCCGAAAGGCCGCTGACTCTGCAATAACACTAAGCAAGCAACATGAAGACCAGGGAGCACTCCAAACAGGTCAAAGACAAAGGGGTATGTTTACTAAACTGCATTAGTGCAATTCGCGTTAGGAGCCGTGGTAGTGACAGAAACCCCAAATAAGGACATGGGCAGTACATCGTTACCACTAACGCGCGTTCCAAAAACTAACGAGCGTTACAGGGCGCCGTGGCGCGTTACTGTGCGTTAATCGTAAGAAGGCGTACAGACACAAAGCACGGAAACAGAGCTGTAGCACAATGGTTACTGTACTGACCGCTGTTACAGGCAGCATGGGTTCGAGTCCCCAGTGTGCCTAACGCAGAAGGCTGGCCCAGGCATCACCCTGTACATTACATAGAGAATGAGGAGGCATGTTTTTCTTTACATGGAGTAGTGGTGTCAGAAACACACCCTCGGAGTGTGCCTAGCCACGTACGTTGGTGCGTGCGAGGCTGCGTGTGTGGCTGTGTGCATTGGTACGGGCGTAGCCCCGTGCGTTGGTGCGTGCATACAATCGTGCGTGGGTACGTGTGTTTTTACCAGCATGGGCACCTTATATTACAGACTCTTTAGGGTGTCTTGCACCTATGCATTATGCTAACAGATGTACGTGTGATGGCCTATGGTTTATCAGAGCCTGTGAGCAGGTGCTGGATTTTCCCAGGGTTGGATTGGGCCAGTCACACCCATGATGCACTGCACATGCAAATCAGCTGTCCACAGATACACACCATGGGGAATGCACCCCCACAGCACCTCGGCCTGGTAGGGGGAAGTGTCCATGTGCAGCCCCACAGCACCTCGGCCTTGTAGGGGGTACTGACTGTGTGTTGTACTGGCACAGAGTAGCTACACACCGTCACATTGTGCAGGTACTGTGCTTACCCTGAGGGAGCAGTGAGGCGCCCAGCACCAGGTCCACAGCACCGTCAATGGCTGAAAGAGGCCATGGCTCAGGTCCAAAGCAGTGTTAATGTGTGAGATAGGTAGTTTCTGCAGAAACACCTTGGATATCTCTGTCTGTTTCAGTCAGGTGTAGCCCCCATGGACCCCCTAGGTGGCCCATGTACCACCACCCCCCCTCCCCCAGGGCCGAGGGCAGCAAACAGGGTCTCCTAACAATAGATCCACATTCTACCTCCCTGCAAAGGTGGCAGTAGAGGGGAACATCAAGCCCAGTCCCACTGAGGAACAGACACCCCACAGGGCAGTCAATGCAGCTCTGTTCACGTCCATAACACAATAGCAGACAGACATTAGGCCTGGATATGGTAAGCTGCACCCCACCACTATCTGATATGCTCCTGCTGCAAGCCATCAGCTGCTGCACCCTGCAAGCCACTCCATCAAGACACATACCAGCTGCAAACAGCCTGCTAGTTAGTCCATAGTGCATGTGCCCAGTGGAGATGCATGCACCCAGAACTGGGATGTCAGCATACACAGCAAGCAAATAAATCAGTGACTGGGCCCCAAAAGGAAACCCATATCTATCACATGAGAGAAATACTATATAGCACTATGGGGGTGCCTAGCCATGCTGTGGTCACTGCGCAGTCAGGGTGAGAGTGATCTCTCAGCAGGACATACTGAGGTCACCCTGTCTGTGTAGGTGGTGGCCGGGCACTAAAATGTCCCAGTCAGTGCCCTATGCACTGTGCAGATGCACCCTGGCCAGGCCACCCTGTCCGGCCTATACCCATGGTACCTTGCTCCTCATTATGCACATTGGCAGCCCAATACTGGCAACATTGCTGGCAGTGTGGGCTGTGGAAGGTGTTTGCAGCCACCGCACACTGGATAGACAGACAGCCACCCACACACCTATGTCAGCATTGTGCTACTATAGAGGTGGTCAGCAGCCATACCAACCACACCAGTCCTGGGCACAGTACAGGCATGGATATGGTATGCAATACTGTTGGGGGTCACACCCCAGGGTGGTAAACACTATCAGAGACCAGACCTGCAGCACACACCGCAGACATCAGAATGATTGTTATGGTGGGGCTCAATGAGCAAAATGTGCTTAACGTAGGAATTGATATCTGCCAGTTATCATAGGAAACGTTTGATAGCTGTGTACCATATACCCAGGTGTAGGGTGGCATTGCTAAGGTATGCAACTGCTAGTATTGGGAGATACAGGCAGGGCCCAATGTCCTGCCTCTCCAGGAGGCATTGGCCAATGGGGCCTGTGGGTGTGTGTGTGGGTGTGTCTGCCCCTGTTGGCTGCTGCTTTATGGCAGAGTTTCCCAACTCCAGTCCTGGTGTTCCAAACACTGTTCGTGTTTTCATGCTGTCCCTCATAAATATGCATGAGCTGCATCTGCATACCATGGGGGTGGTGCATAGATATGCAGCACAGGCATCTTTATTAGAGGCAGAATGGAACCTGAATGGTGTGGGGCCCTCCAGGACTGCATTTGCGGGACTCTGCTCTAGGTAATGCGCCTGTTTATGGTGTCTGTGTTTGGTGTGGTAAAATATAGGCGTATTAACCATGCGTATGTTCTCTGCAATAAAGGAGTGTCTTTACTATCACTGTTTAGTGGTGGGTAAAACTATGGGGACTGGGTTGGCAGGAGCCCCAGCTGGGATTTGAACTTGTGACCCTCTGGTCTTACAGGCACTGGCTGTGTCTGTTGCACCACACTGTAGCCACAGAGACAGTGCAGTCCCTGGAGATAGGAAAACTGGCCTGACGAGTCAGAAACCCTGCTCTGCACAATTGTACTGTGGGCTCATTTACCTTGTATGGAGACAAAAGTGCACATAAACCTCAAAAAAGACCTCGAAAAAAGGGGCAAACACCCATAACCAAGCTGGGCAACAATGATAACATTGGGCAACATTAAAAAACACTCCCAGGAAAGCTCCAATAAAATGAAATGAATTTTGAAAGGGTCTACGGAGCGTAGACCCTTCCAAACATCATTTCTTTTTTTTTGGAGCTTTCCTGGGAGTGTTTTTTATTGTTGCCCATTGCTATCACTGTTGCCCAGCTGAATTATAATTTTTACACTGTTTCTTGTGGTCATTTTAACGTTTTATTTGAAATTTTGTTCTGTGCACATGTATCACACTGCTCACGTTTTGTGGGTTTCCCCGGTTTTGCTGTACATTGCTGACGGAAATGGTTTCTCTTCCCTTTAATATGCCTTTAACGACAGGTTTTCATTCGCGTTGGAATTGAGCTCTGAAATTCAGCGCGTTAGTGTGAGGGGAGCCTCTCCCCGCCCACTCTCCGCCCATTGACCCCTTCTCTCCGCCCACTCTCCACCTTCTGCGGTGTTTTAACGCGCCGCGGGGGTTTACAATCGTTAACTGCGGTTAACGCGCGTAACGTACACTTAACGATCGTTCGCACGTCAGAACGCGCGTTATGATGTGTGAACGATCGTTAAGTGTACGTTAAACGCGTTATTCACGATTACCGCAGTTTAGTAAACATACCCCAAATTTGTGGAGATGTATAGATCAGGGTTCATTCTCCCCCCCTGTATCTATATACAAAACGGACACAATAACAGCAATAAAGGAAGAAGTACGATACTTAGGTATCACTATTGACCGTTTCCTCAGCTAACAAGCACATATTAACAGAACCTCCAAGAATATAGTCCATAAACTTGCAATTATCCAAAGACTAAAGCCCCTTCTCAATCAGGACCACTTTCGCACAGTGTGTAAAACACTAATAACCCCTATTTTGGATTACTGTAACTCAGTTTTCCACGGTCTTCCAGCCCAAACCATCCGACCCTTGCAACTGGCCCAGAATACCGCAGTCCGCATCATAACAAGATTGCCTAAACATGAACATATAATCCCTTTACTATACCAACTGCATTGGCTTCCAGTCTCCTCAAGAGTTAAATACAAAACCATTCTTACCATATTCAAGACAAGAAACAACTTATCAGCTGGAACTCTACAAGACCTGCTTTCCACAAACTCGAGCAGCAGACTGAAAAGACTCAACACCAAAGATACAATACCAATTCCTAGCTCCTATACCAAAGCAAATAATTCCACCACTAAAAGAGCTCTCTCCTTAGCTGCTCCCACCATATGGAACAACTTGCCAGAAAAAAATCAGAACCACCAAAGACTTAAAGGATTTTCGAAAACTCCTCAAGACCTTTCTATTCACCGACCACTTCAAAGAAAATACCAAGTCCCATCATCTCACCGACTAAACCTAAAGTACAGCTAACCCCCTTCAACATGTTGCCTTGTATATAAGTTCTGCCTCCAGGCATTTACTGCATACCCCCCTACCTGATTTGTTTTGAGTTATCTGTAACATTTTTTGAAGTTCTATGTAAACCGCTTTGATTGTATGAGAAAGCGGTATAAAAGTCCTGTTAAATAAATAAAAATAAATAAAATATTATCCCAAATTCTGAATATCCCATGGAGCACCATTAAATTCATTATAACAAAATAGAAAGAATATGACACCACTACAAAACTGACAAGGGAAGTCTGCCCACCAAAACTCACAGACCAGGCAAGGAGGGCATTAATCAGAGATGCTACAAAGACACCAAGGATAACACTGAAGGAGCTGCAAAGATCCACAGCGGAGATAGGAGTATCTGTCCATAGGACCACTTTAAGCCATACACTCCACAGAGCGGGGCTTTATGGAAGAGTGGCCAGAAAAAAAGCCATTGCTTAAAGAAAGAAAGAAGAAAACACATTTGGAGTTTGCACAACAGCATGTGGCGGACCCCCCAAACACATGGAAGAAGGTTCTCTGGTCAGATGAAATGAAAATTGAACTGTTTAGCCATCATGGGAAATGCCATGTGTAGCACAAACCCAACACTTCCCATCACCCTGAGAACACCATTCCCACAATGAAACATGGTGGTGGCAGCATCATGCTGTGGGGATGTTTTTCATTGGCAGGGACAGGAAAACTGGTCAAGACTGAAGGAACAATGGCACTAAATACAGGGCACTTCTTGAGGAAAATCTGTTTTAGTCTGCCAGAGATTTGAGATTGGGACAAAGGTTTACTTTCCAGCAGGACAATGACCCTAAACATACTGCTAAAGATGGTTTAAAGGGAAACATGTAAATGTCTTGGAATGGCCTAGTCAAAGCCCAGACCTCAATCCAATTGAGAATCTATGGCATTAATTGAAGATTGCTGTACAAAGAAGATTGCTCTCCTCTCGGTCTGGTGCAGTTCTCTCTACCTCCCCTTCTGTTTCCCCCTCCGATCCATTTCCCCTCTCTTGTGGGGTTCCCCAAGGATCTGTCTTAGCCCCTCTTCTTTTCAACCTCTTCCTAACCCCCCTCACCCAATTAGTACAGCAATTCGGAATTTCAGCCTTCTATTATGCGGACCACATTCTTCTCCTTCATCACACCTCACCCTTGTGTCCTGATCTCACCCCTCTTAATTCTTGTCTTGCCGCTGTCACCAATTGGATGACCCACAACTGTCTTCATCTCAATCTCACGAAAACTACAGCAATCTGGTTTCCCCATGGTCACTCCTCCCCTTCTTTAGCCCCCTCTTTCTCAGGTACCCCTATATCTCTGGTTTCCACTTTCCGCTACCTTGGTGTGCTCTTTGACTCTGATCTTTCCTTTCGCGCTCATGTTTCTCACGTCACCAAGACTTCTTTCTTCTTCCTTCGTCAAATTTGCTCGATTCGCCCTTTTCTTTCTCCGTCTGCTCTTACAACCTTACTCCTCACATTGGTCATGTCTCGTATCGATTTTTCCAACTCAGTACTCGCTGGCCTGACCACATCTCAACTAACCCGTCTGCAAAGGATCCAGAACACTGCCACCCAGCTTCTTACTTGTTCCTCCCCTAGAGATCACATTACCCCCCTCCTTCTGCGTCTCCACTGGTTACCCGTGTCTTTCCGCATTCAGTTTAAACTACTCACTCTGGTTCATAAAGCGTTCCACACTTCCACCCCACAATACCTGACGGACCTCATTCACTTCCATACCCCCAAACATACCCCTCGATCCTTTCATCTCAACCGCCTCACTCTCTCCTCTCCCTCTCTTGCCCATCTTCAATCCACCCGCTCTTCAGCTTTCTTTTTCATAGGCCCTGCTCTGTGGAATTCCCTTCCCACTACTCTCCGTTTAGAACCTAATCATTCCACCTTCAAATCTGAATTAAAGACCCACCTCTTTTCCCTGGCCTTTAACCTTCCCACCCTCTCTCCCTAACCTTTTCCCTTGTCTATCCTCTTCTAGCTCATCTTCTATCCTATCAAGATGTTGTAATTTCCTTTCAACTTGCCGGCCTTGTGCCTTGCTGTGTGATATTTTTGTATTGTAAACCGCTCTGACTATTATTGAAGAGCGGTCAAGCAAATGAAATAAACATAAACATAAACACCAACGTAATCCATCAAACTTGGAGGAGTTGGAGCAGTTTTGCCTTAAAGAATGGGTGAAAATCCCAATGGCTAGATGTGCTAAACTAGTAGAGACAAACCCCAAGAGACCTGGAGCTATAATTGCAGCAAAAGGTGGCTTTCCAACGTATGGACTTTGGGGGGTGAATACATATGCACACTCCTGCTTTCAGTTTATTTTTGTCTTAATTATTGTTTGTGTCACAATAAAGGATATTCTGCACCTTCAAAGTCGTAGGCTTGTTGTGTATATCACATGGTGCTAACCTACAAAACTCCATTTTAATTCCAGGTTGTGATGCAACAAAACAGGACAAACATAGAGGGGAAGAATACTTTTGCAATGCACTGTACCTGCAATACATAACACTTAAATGTGGAGCCATTTGCCTTCTGGGACTGTCTGCACAGAAGAGTGGTCAGTGCTAGAAATTGCTTAAGAGCCCATGATCAATCAGTGTTCCTCTTCATATTTCATTATCCTGTGCATTCTGTTTTCCTCCTTTGTACTCCCATATCTACTTTTTAAATTTCTTTTCTGCTTCCTGGCTCTCTCTTTCCATCTTCATCCTTCCCTCTCTCTCCTTGACTACCTTCTCTTTCTCTCTCATTAACTCCCTCTCCTTCCTCGCTCTCACTCTCTGTGTCTTTATGTGTGGTTGTGTATGTGCCTCTGTATGCGGTTGTCTGTCTCAGTTTCTAATTACAGCAGTGCGGTAGGTGTGGTACTGCTGGTGGTAGGTTGGCTAGCTATAATGAACCATTAGTTTCTATGTGCTTTAGCTTGCAAGATGTACCTTTTGTAAATGGTCTGCATGTCCAGGACATAGTTCCTTCATTTATCTAGGGAACAATGCCTGCACAGGTTTAAGATTAACAAAGATACCATTCTCTAAATGAGTGATAGGTAGGCTTTCTCAAAGAACAAGTGGTTTCTCTGTGCTTTAGCTTGGATGAGGTGCCTTTGGCAGACGGGTTACACATCCAGTACACAGTTCCCTGATTTGTATGCAGGATCGCTTTTGAAAAAGGGGCCACTGCTCAGGACCCTGCACAAAAGGGGTCCCATTGCTAAAAACAGGAATTTTTCTAAGCAACCTGCTCTAATTGGCCACCAGTCTCCTAGCTCACCAATTGAAAATCTGAGGTGACTGGTAGGCAGTGCTCCAGAAACTATGTCAGAGGGCAGAGTTACCGTAACAGCAGAAGGACTGAATGAAGTACTTTTCCTAACTCCCTTTTATTTATTTATTTAACATTTCTTATATATCGCCTTTCATGATATCAAGGCGGTTTACATTGAACAAACTGAAATTACATTGAACAGGGCATTATAACTTGGAGATAACTATTTTACAGGGAACATGGGCAATGGAGGGTTAAGTGGCTTGCTCAAGACCACAAGGAGCATCTGCGGGACTAGAAACCCCAGTCCTTCCGGCCCAATGTTGCTGTCCTCTAGTGTCTTTCTCCCTCCATAACAAGAGCAGTGCTGTTCTGCCATCTTGTTGGTGTTACAGAGCAGCATGGGTTGCAGGGCCTCTCACCATGTGCAGTGCTGCATTTCCCTATGGCCTGCTTCCTCGCTCAGTCCCGCTTTTTGCTGTTCAGACATGAGCCATGGTCGACAACATGCACACATCACTGCTTCTGCTGGTGTTTAACCTTCTCCTTCAATCCTGGATTATAGTGTAAGTCAGAGGCAGGTCTTGGGGTGACTATGGGCCCGATCAGAGAGGTGACTTGTGAGGCTGCACATCCCATCAGGACATGCAGCCCCGCAAACCATCTGGCCCATATTCCCCCTCCGATTCTCCCCACACAGCCAGAGCAGCAGTATGGGGAGAGCCGGCAGGGGGCAGGAGGGGGTGGAGTGAGGGAGGAGTGGGGGCGTGCTGAGGCATCAGGACATATAGGGCCGATTCCAGTCAGGACCCTTCACGTCCTGTGGGGTCAGTGGGAATGTGCTGCTTATTCAACCTCAAAGGTGGAATAAGCCGCATAAACTGGGCGATCGGGGCTGGAACTCCTCCCAGAGCCTGGGGCCGGGTGCAGGTAGGTCCCCACCACCTGATTCTGGCCCCGGCTACCCAGCTTTGGGTCAGGCGGTGGGGAATCAGACGGCTGGCGCAGTGGGAGTCAGGGAGACCTGTGAGGAGGATGCCCCTATGGGTCTGCAGGGGCACCCTGGGCTGTTTCAGAGCCCATTCCGTGTATGCCATGGGAACGTTTTGCTCCTGCATTACAGAATCAGGTCCTAATGGGCCCTTCCTGTTCAGGGCCATCCGGATGGCCCGAATGTGCCCCTTTCTGAATCAGGCTCCACATGCAGGCAGTACTGCCTTTCTCTGCAGTTCACTTTCTCAGTGATCCCAGCTTCTAGTGTAAGTCAAAAGCATGCAGAGAGGTGACTATGTGCAGGCAGCACTGTTTCTACAGCAGTGAGAGGCAGCACTGCCTGCACATCAGGGAGACTATGATAAAATGAGGTAAATAGTTAACTAAAAGACTAAAAGGAGCAGCTGGAAAGGTTAAAGATTTGCATAAAGCGTGGGCATTGTTTTAAAAATACTATCTTGGAAGCCCAGAACAGATGTATTCCATGCTTTAAGAAAAGTGGAAGGAAGGGCAAAAAACTGCCAGCATGGTTTTTAAAGGCAAGGTCAGAGAGGCTGTTGCCAAAAAAGCATCTTTCAGGAAATGGACAAAGGAGCCAAATGATGAAAATGGGAAACAACATAAGCATTGCTAAATTAGATGCAAGGCAATGGATAAGGCAGGCAGTGAATTTGAAAAAAACCTTACAGTGAAAGCAAAAATGCATAATAAAAACTTTATCAAGTACATTTGTTAAAAAAAACCTGTGAGACAGTCAGTTGGACCATTGGATGATAGAGAAGTAAAAGGGACGCTAAGGGGCATGTTTACTAAACTGCGGTAATGTAGAAGCGGCTACGTTAAGGCTCATTCTGTAACGTTAAGGCGCCTTAACGGCACATAACTCACCTTAACGTTCCCGGCCGCGTTAAGGTCAGAAAAGGGTGGAGAGAGGGCAGAGAGAAGGGGTCAATGGGCGAGGAGTGTGCAGGGAGAGGCCCCTTCACACTAATGTGGAGAAATTAAGGGCTGAATCCTAACGCAACTGAAAACCTGGTGTTAGCACACATTTGCAAGAGAGAGAAAACATTTCAGTGTCAGCAATGTACAGCATAGGCAGGGAGCCCAAGAAAGGTGATAGTAGTGCTTCATTTGCAGCAACAGCATAGTGCCCTGGTATGAAAGGCCACTATGGTGATGGTGCAAATGGGGCATGGGGGCTGCAGGCAGGACCTGCAATGGGGGCTACTGGGGCATAGGGTGGACTAGGCGGTTGCCGAGGTGGCACATAGGAACACAGAAAATGGAAACCAGCAAGACAGCAACTGGCCAGGGTCAGACATGCCCAAGAGTCTGTGTCCCACAGTGTCCCATCCAGGGGACATCACCCAGCAAGCACCCCAAGGGGTGCATAACATTGACAGGCAGTGCCAGGGGAAGCATGGACATCTATGTAGGCACCCCTACCCCAGATACCACACCTTAGGCAGCTGCCTACCTGCCCCCTGGATGGCCTGGGATGGCGCACCACCAGCACCAACAGAATATGGTCATGGCGGCATGGCAGAGGGGGTGGGTGATTGTGCTGGAGGGAGCAGTGGCACTCGCCTGCAGTGGACCTATGCCATGCCCTGTACCAGTAAGTGTTGTACAGTGCAACAGCAGAGGTCTGGCTGAGGAACATAAGGGTAGCCCCAGGGACCACTGTGCTGCTGTGGCAACAGTGTGGTGCAGTACACTCAGCCAGCATGTCCAAGAGCAGAGGGTCAGAGGTTCAGGTCCCATCTGTGGATCCTGCAGAGCATCTCCCCATAGTTTTAGCCCACAATGCAGCCACAACAACAACATGGGCAAACCCCAATGCAGTGGTGCACAGGGGTACGGACACTCACTCACAAGGGCTTCACTATCCACAGCTTCATGGAGTGTCAGGCTGTTAGCCCCAGCACAGAGCTGCAGTTATCACCAGAGCAGTACTACTACCCCCTGCACAGATTAGCAATGTCAGCACTGTGATCAGGACCAGTGCAGGGGGTAGGGTTGGCAATCACCACCATCTCTTCACAATGCTGAGATAGGTGTGGGAGTGTGCGTATGTCTCTCCATTGTTTTTTGTCTGCCAACACCTCACAGAGCCCACATTGCTCACACTGCTTCCAGCGTTAGCCTGCAAATGTGCATAATGAGCAGCAAGTGGGTATCGCCAAGACAAGGCGGACTGGCCAGGATGCATCTGCACATGGTGGAGGGCAATGGCTGGGACACTGTTGTGGCCGACCACCACCTGCATGGACAGGGTGGCCACAGCATGTCACACTGGGGGAGGGGGGGCACTCTCACTCTAACCAAGCAGTGACCATGGCATGTCTATGTTCCCACATAGTGCGACACATTATTTGTTTCCAGTGATGCTTGTATGTTCTCAGTTTTGGGGCCCAATCACAGAGATACCTGCCTGGTGTCTGTGCTGTGCATCCCACTTCTGGGTGCAAAGGGTTCCCCTGTAAGCATGTACTATGGACTGGTTAGTGGGCTGTCTGTCATTGCATGGGCACACCTTGTAGGATGCTGTGGGTGCAGTCGGACTGTGCTGTCTGTTGATGAATGTCAGACTGTGGCGTGTGGCAGTTGAGCCTACCCCAAGCATCATTGCTGGTCTGCAATGGTCACAGGTATGGAAGCAGCCCTGGAGGGCTGTCATATGCCAGCAGGAGTGTGGTTGCTAGTACTACAGCCATTCTACAGAGTGCAGCCACCTCTCCCACAACACCCTCATCTACAAACAGGGTGATTGAGGCCCCTTGGGGTATATAGGGCATACTACTTAGACCCATAGTGGCAGTGCTACATAGCCCTCATGCAAGTCTAGACTCCCCACTGCCCTGATAACAGATACCCATGGCAACCAGACCTTAACACCGGGTATGCACTAATCTGGGTGGCATCCAGTCCCACAGGGCCACATATGTCTGCAGCACACAGCTGGAACAGATTTACCTTTGACTGCACTGCTGGGAACACTGTCACACACTGGCACTGCTGGGGATGTGCAGCAAAACCTATCTCTAGCACCACATGTACTGTGGACCTAGTGCTGGGCGCCCATCCTATCCCTCAGGGTGAACATGGAACCTGCACAATGGCATGGTCTGTAGCTACTCTGTGTCAGTATCACGTACTGTCAGTGCATCTTACCACGCTGCAGTCCCGGAGAGGTGCAGACCCCATTTGGTGGTCAGCTGTAGGCCGATGTTCTACATTTGCAATGCATCATGGGTGCTGGTGGGGTTACCCTATCCTGGCGCACAGAGCAGACGGTTTGTGCCGTGACCTGCAGCCCTTCCGTACCCAGCCATTGCTATACAGCAAGCCATAGAGGTATAGCCTACTGGTTAGTATGCTGACGTTCTAGGTAGGAGTCATGGGTTCAATTCCTTGTTGTTTCCTCCTGTCCAAGGCAGATATTTTGCTTGCCTGTGACAGCCATATCTTTGCAGATCTGTGCTGCCAGCCCATAGTACCCTCACCACAGTTGGCAACAATCCTTATAAGGCGTTACAAGGCTCCTAATTAGGCACAGTACAAGGCGCGTTATAAGGCACCTTATTAGGCACAGTACAAGGCACGGTAGAAGGCACCTTATTAGGCGCAGTACAAAGCATGTTAGAAGGCACCTTATTAGGCACAGTACAAGGCACGTGCCTTGTACTGCGCCTCATAAGGTGCCTTCTAACGTGCCTTGTACTGCGCCTAATAAGATGCCTTCTAACGTGCCTTATAATGCGCCTTATCTGACACAGCTTTAATGCTGCCCCACCCACCCCTTTATATGGGCATCTGTATCATCAACGCGGAACCTGACGCGAATGGCATTGCCGCAGTTTAGTAAACATACCCCTAAGTGAAGACAAGGACATAGTGGAGAGACTGAATAAATTCCTTGCTTTTGAAGACAAGGCCATAGCGGAGAGACTGAATGAATTCCTTGCTTTGGTCTTTACTGAAGAAGATATAGGAAATTTAACTGTGCCTGAAATGGTATATAAAGGTGATATATCAGAAGAATTGAAAGAAATATTGATAAACTGGAAAGATGTATTACAACTATTTGATAAACTGAAGAGTACCAAATCACCTAGACCAGATGGTATATATCCAAGGGTATTGAAAGGACTGAAATATGAGATTGCAAACCTAGTATTAGTAATCTGAGAACTATCATAAAAATCAATTGTAGCACCTGAATAGTGGAGAATTGCCTATGTAACACCAATATTTAAAAAGGGTTCTAGGGGTGATCCGGGAAACTACAGACCTGTGAGTCTGACATCAGTACCAGACAAAATAATAGAAACCATTATAAAGAATAAAATTACTGAGCATGCAGATAGTCATGGTTTAATGGGAGAAAGCCAACATGGATTTAGCCAAGGAAAGTCTTGTCTTACTAATATGTTATATATATTTTTTTAAGATGTGAATAAACAGGTAGACAAAGGTGAACCGGTTGATGTAATGTATCTGGATGTTCAGAAAGCCTTTGAAAAGGTCTCTCTTGGCAAAATTAAAAAGTCATGGGATTGGATGCAATGTAGCATTATGGATCAGAAACTGGTTAAAAGAAGGCAGAGAGTAGGGCTAAATGGTTAATTTTTGCAATGGATAAAAGTAAATAGTGGAGTACCCCAGAGATCTTTGCTGGGCCCAATGCTTTTTAACCTATTCATAAATGACCTAGAAATGGGAATAATGAGTGAGGTGATCAAATTTGCAGATGATACAAAATTATTCAAGGTTGTTAAAACCCAAGAGGATTAAGAAAAATTGCAAGAGGACCTTGATAAATTGGAAGACTGGGCGTCCAGATGGCAGATGAAATTTATTGTGGACAAGTGGAAAGTTATGCACCTAGGAAAGAACAACCCAAACTTTGGCTACAGGATGCAAGGCACTACCTTAGAAACCACCACCCATGAAAAAGATTTAGGCGTCATCATGGATAATACATTGAAACCCTCTGCCCAGTGCACAACGGCGGCCAAGAAAGCTAATAGAATGCTAGGAATCATAGGGAAAGGAATGGAGAATAAAACAAAGGATATTATAATGCTTCTGTATCATTCCATGGTTTGACCACATCTTGAATATTGTGTGCATTTCTGGTTGCCATATCTTAAAAAGAATATAGCGGAATTAGAAAAGATATAGAGAAGAGCCACCAAAATGGTAAAGGGGATGGAAGGATACCCCTATGAGGAAAGGCTTAAAAGGTTAGGGCTCTTCAACTTGGAAAAGAGAAGGCTGAGGGGAGATAAGATAGAAGTCTATAAATTAATGAATGGAGTGGAACAGTTTAACGTAGATCGGTTGTTTACACTATCAAAAAGTAGAAAGACTAGAGGACACACAATGAAGCTACAATGTAACCCATTTAAGACTAATAAGAGAAAATATTTTTTCACTCAATGCATAACCAAACTCTGGAATTTGTTACCAGAGGATGTAATAAAAGCTGTTAATGTAGCTGGATTTAAAAAAGGGTTGAACAAGTTCCCGGAGGAAAGGTCCATAAACCCGGGACCCTGGAAATCCACTGCTTACCCCAGGATGATCAATGTGGAAGCTGTGGACTTTGGGTACCTGCCAGGTACTTGTGACCTGGATTGGCCACTGTTGGAAACAGGATACTGGGCTTGATGGACCTTGGTCTGACCCAGTATGACATTTCTTATGTTTTTATTGTCAGAGATCCCATGGTCTGCTTCTGACTTACAACAAAAACTGGGATAGAGGGAGAAGGTGGAATGCGCATAGAGACAGAGCTGCCTGCACATGGTTACATCTCTGCTTCAAGCTGTTGTTGTTGTTTTTTTTTTCAAAATGTGTTTTTACCTTCCTTTTGCTATGTAGAGCCTGCAGCATTAAGGGATTAAAAGGGGAGTGCCCTTGCACTTTCAGACAACACAGAGTCAGTGGCATGAGAAATTACTATATCAAAATCTATGTATTCTATTGCAGAATCATAAAATACAGTACAATAATATTTCTTGCAACAATCTTTTTATGTATTGTTCATGAAAGCAGTTGTGAAGTTGGGAGTGGAGAGAACACCTTCCATTATTCATATAATAGTAACAGATAAAAAAAATTTTAAAGTAAAAATCCGCAGTACAGTCACAGTCCCTGAAAATCCAGCCATATCACACCAAAACTCTTGTCAGAACAGACTCCCTACACCCACACATCAATGAGTTGAACATGACTCCATGCTTAGTAAATGGACCATTCAGCTTTATTTAAATACTTCACCTCATGTACATAAGAAGTTACAATGTAGCCAACACTATAGAGTATGTTTACTAAACCGTCTTAATGTTACCGGCGCTAGTTGCAGCGATAATGTGAAGAATGCCATATAAGGAGTGGGTGTTCCAGTCTTAAGGTAGCAAGAATCTGTATCGCGTGATAGTGGGTGCTTTGGCATGTTAACGCGCGTTAACTCTAAGTCCATGCCAGCGCAATGTTAGACGCTATAAAGATGTAGCCTACTGGTTACTATAATGACAGTGGAGGCAGAGGTCATGGGTCTAACAGATCACTGGGTGGCTACAGAAAGACTGCAGGTCACCACACAAACTGTCTGCTGTGGTTACCAGGATAGGGTAAACCCACCCGTACCCAAGATGCACTGCACATGCAGCTCAGCAGAGGGAGGAGTAGCCTAGTGGTTGAGGCAAGGTACTTCAGGCCGGAAGGTCGGGGGTTCAAATCCCACTAGAGGACAGCAACCTTGGGCCGGAAGGACTGGAGTTTCTAGTCCCACAGATGCTCCTTGTGGTCTTGGGCAAGCCACTTAACCCTCCATTGCCCATGTTTCCTGTAAGTATTAGTGCAGGGGTCTCAAACTCAAATTGCTTTGAGGGCCGAATGAGGACTTGTAAAGTAACCCGGGGGCCGCATAAGACACGGGCCTCATTTGCATAAGGGGCCTCATTTGCATAAATATTTGCATAATGTTGCATAATGAGTGCATGGATAAAGAAAGACTAGAAAATTTCTATATTACTATAATCCAGTGCCAACCGCCAGGCACATTAGGAACTACTACTAACACTGCCCATTTGGAACCCATAGCAAACCCCCCGTATCATAACAGCACTACCAGGACTCACAAAGCACCAGACCCTACCTATCAAAAGGCAACACTGCAAATATTAAATCAATACATTTCAGAGAACAATACATGACCTACTGGGAAAAGAGAACAAGTAGCAATGTCAAATAGGAATTACACAGAATACCTCAGCACTGTAGAAATAAAACTATAAATAATTTCTTGTACCAAAGCACAGACATTAATGATGCACATTTCCCAGAGCTGACATATTCCAGTTAATAAATTCAAAATAAAGAGATATTTTTCTACCTTTTGTGCATTTTTTTTCAGTTGCAATTGCTCCAGCCACTTCTGGTTTCTTCGTGTCTTCTGCTATCTCCATCGTCTGCTGTCCATTTGTCCTTTCTTCTCTCTTCTAGTTTTTTTCCATTCTCTCTCTCTACATCTGCTTTAACATACTAATCTTTCTCCTTTTGCTCTTTCCTCATTCCTATTTCATCCACTCAAATTTTACCCCTCCATCCTCAATCCCCACTTACTCTCCCAATACCTGGCCAATTGTAGATTTGTCTTCTCTTCCAGACAAAATATTTTTCCCCTCTCCATTTCACTTTCCCAGCTCCATCCCATTCTAATCCTCCCCCAACATCAGCTCCCTTCTAGTTCCAGCCCCACCCAGCATCTGCTCCTTTCTAGTCCCTGCATCAGTCCATTTCCAGTCCTATCCTAGCCTCACCATCAGCCCATTTCCAATCCTAGCCCCCCATCAGCCCATTTCCAATCCTAGCTCCCTCCCCTCACAGCCCATTTCCATTCCAAGCCCCCCTCCCCATCAGCCATTTGCAGTTCAAGCCCCCCTTCCACTCAGCCCATTTCCAGTCCTAGCAACCCCCCCAGCCCATTACCAGTCCTAGACCCCCATAGCCCATAACCAGTCCTAACCTCCCCATAGCGCACTTCCAGTCTTACCCCCCCATCACCCCATTTTCAGTCTTACCCCCCCATAGCCCATTACCAGTCCTAGTCCCCCCCATAGCCCACTTGCAGTCGTATCCCCCATCACCCCATTTTCAGTCTTACCTCCCCTCATAGGCCATTACCAGCCCTAACCCCCCAATCAGCCCACCTCCAGTCCTAACCCCCATCACCCCATTTTCAGTCCTAGCCCCCACCATAGCCCATTACCAGTCATAACCCCCCCCCCTGCCAATAGCCCACTTCCAGTCCTAACCCCCATCTGCCCATTTCCAGTCCTAGCCCCCACCATAGCCCATTACCAGTCATAACCCCCCCCCTGCCAATAGCCCACTTCCAGTCCTAACCCCCATCTGCCCATTTCCAGTCCTAGCCCCCACCATAGCCCATTACCAGTCATAACCCCCCCCCTGCCAATAGCCCACTTCCAGTCCTAACCCCCATCTGCCCAATTCCAGTCCTAGCCCCCACCATAGCCCATTACCAGTCATAACCCCCCCCCCTGCCAATAGCCCACTTCCAGTCCTAACCCCCATCTGCCCATTTCCAGTCCTAGCCCCCACCATAGCCCATTACTAGTTATAACCCCCCCCAGCCCATTACCAGTCATAACCCCCCCTGCCAATAGCCCACTTCCAGTCCTAACCCCATCGGCCCACTTCCAGTCCTCCCCCCCACCACAGCCCATTACCAGTTATAACCCCCACCCCCGCCCATTACCTGTCATAACCCCCCCCTCCCCCCTCTGCCAATAGCCCACTTCCAGTTCAGTCAGCCCCTCCATAGCTCATTACCGGCCAACAAAAAACCCCCCAAAACCCTGGCTTCTGCTGCTGCCGTTGCCGCCGTGGCAGCAGCAGAATCAATTGTCAAATTAAAAAAAAAAACTGACTTCTGCTGCTCAAAAAGCACGCCGCTGAGAGCAGAGTCGGATCTCCGGGCAGAGGGAAAGGGGCCGCAGGACAGCTGCTTGAGCAGCAGAAGTCAGTCTTTTTTTTAAATTTGACAATTGATTCTGCTGCTGCCACGGCGGCAACGGCAGCAGCAGAAGCCAGGGTTTTGGGGGATTTTTGGTTTTCCGCCGTCGCGGGCCGCACAAAGTTGTCTCGCGGGCCGCATGCGGCCCGCGGGCCGCGTGTTTGAGACCCCTGTATTAGTGTATGTGTCTCATATCCCCACGTGTTAAAGTATCCCCCAATTGTGTTGTGACCGCTTTGATTGAAGGATAATGCGGTATACAAAAATGTCTAAATAAATAAATAAATACATCTGATCACAAGTTGGGGGTATGCGTCTCTATAGCACCCCGGCCTGGTAGGGGGAACTGACCGTGTGTGTTACTAGCACAGAGTAGCTACAGACCGTGACATAGTGTGGTTCCTGTGCTCACCCTGAGGGTGAAGTGGGGGGCCCAGCACCAGGTCCGCAGCACATGGCATGGCTGAGATAGGCTGCGCTGCAGATCCCTATCCGTGCCAGTGTGTGATGGGTAGTCCCTGAAGATACACCTGTGTCCATCTGAATTTCCCAGTCATGTCTAGGCCTTCTGGGCTATGATGCACCCAGAATAGTGCATATCCTGTGTGGGTGCCATGGTCACATGTTATAAGTGAAGGGTGGAGTTCAGACCCCAAAGTGGATGATGTAGCACCACCCAACCTGCCCCTGTGGGTCAGGGTGGGGGACAGGATCTCCCACCAATAGATCCACATTCAACATCTCTGCAATGGTGGCAGTAGAAGTGAATGGGCACCCTACAGGGAGGTCAATGCAGATCTGTATGCATCACATAGGGCAGTAGGCCTGGAAAAGCTCAGCTGCCGCCCACCCCTATCTGACATTCATCAGCAGAGGGCATGGTCATTCTCCACCTGCTGCACCCTGCAAGGTGCTCCAGCCATACACATGCTAACTGCAGACAGTCCGCTAGCTAGTACATAGTGCGTGTTCCAGGAGGAAAAGTGTGCACCCCCAAATGGGATGTGAGCACACACACACACCAAGCAGGTATGTCATTGATTGGACCCCAGAAAAGAGAATCCAGAGATAGCACATTAGAAAAATACTATATAGCATTATATAGCTCATAATGGTAGAGGTAACCTAGTCATGTGGGGGTCACTGCTCAGTCACGGTGAGAGTGACCTCCCAGCATGTCATGCTGTGGCCACCCTGTCCGTGGAGGTGGTGGCCGGCACTACAATGTCCCAGCCATTGCCCTATGCCCTGTGCAGATGCTACCTACCCAGGTCACCCTGTCGGGGCCATACCCACAGTACCTTGCTCCACATTATGCACATTGGCAGGCTAACACTTGAAACAGTGCAAGCATTGTGGGCTCAGTAAGGTGTAGGCAGCCACATAATACTGGATAGACATATGCACACTACTACACCTATTTCAGCATTGTGCAAATATGGAAGTGGTTGGAAGCCCTGGCCGCCACACCAGTCCTGGGCATAGTGAAGGCGTTGCTATGGTACTCAATACTGTTAGGGTCACTCCCTGGGGGAGCTAAACACTGTCAGAAACCAAACCTGAAACACACTCCACAGATATCAGAAAGGTTGATATGATGAATCCCTGTCAACAAATTGTGTTCAACTTAGGATTTGTTATCTGACATTATTCATAGCAACCTTTTGATATATGTGGAACATGTTTCCACGTTTAAGACGGCATTGCTAAGGTATGCAGGTGCTAGTATTGGTAGATGCTGCTGCGCGCAGGGCCCAACATCCTGATTCTCCATGAGCCACTGCATAGTGGGGCCTGTGGGTGTGGGCGTTTGTGCCCCTGCTGCCCGCTGCTCTAGGGCAGAGGTTCCCAACTCCGGTCCTGGCGGGCCAAACACGGTTCAGTTTTTCATGCTGTCCCTAATGCATGGATACATTTGCATACAATGGGGGTGGTGCATGTAAATGCATCTCATGCCTATTTATTTGGGACATCCTGACAACCTGAATGGTGTTTGGCCCTCCAGGACTGGAGTTGGGAAACTCTGCTCTAGGGATTGCACATGTTTATGGTGTATGTGCTCTGTAGGGTACAATATAGGTGTTTATGGCATGTTACTTTTATCTGTAATAAAGATTCTGTTTTTATTACCACGGTTTAGTAAGGGTAAAATGAGGGGACATGGTCTGCAGGAGCCACAGCTGGGACTTGAACTTGTGACCTTCTGCCCCTGAATATACTGGCTGTGTGTACTGCACCAAAAGGTTGCCACAGAGGTAAGCTATTCCCTGGGGATAGCATTACTTTTTATCAGACAGCACTTGTCTGTTGCACTGCACGCCACCCACCTGAACAGGGCTTGGCCTTGGTGTTCCTTGGGCAGATGCCACTGCCCCCTCCACCACCAGTACTCCTCTGCCACATGCTGACATGCCCTTATTTTTTTTTTTTTAATTCTTTATTTTGCTTTTATACAGCAATTTACGAACAGGTAATTTCATATCAACTGAAACAAACTAACAATACTTGATCGATATTAACAATACATATCCACAGTCTCCTCTTCGCTAATCTTTGGGTACAGCAGATTCCCTCCAACAACTGTATCTCATATTCTCTAACACAAAAGGTAAGAGACATATCTTAGAAGAAAGGGTAAAGATAAGAAAAAGAAAAGAAAGACTCTGCGACGGGCACCACCCAGGTCAGACACTCTGATAGCCCACTCTTAGCTGGATTCTTATCAGATCGAGGGCATCCCACTTGTCTAAACGTGGACGAAAGGCAGGGTTGTGGTATGCATACGCGCGCTCACAAGCTTGGTGGTAAAATACTAGATTCCACCAATGTGCGACATGCAGCACCCGAAAATCTTTCCAATGACTTAATATGGCTTTCAATGCTAGACTCAGTAGTAAGTCAAAGACTTTTGCGTCTTCGTGCCCTAAGGCAGTGTCTTCAGCCAGGGATTTGTATATGACTATGCGATAAGTGAGCCCTATGCGTAAATCAAGCAGCTGTGAGATGCAGTGCCAAACTCCCTGCCAATAATCTTGTAATAAAGGGCAGTAGTATAACATGTGGCTGAGAGTACCTGCTGCTTCTCTACAGGACCAGCACTGTGCATCTTTGCTAGCACTCCATTTAGCCGTACGAACTGGTGTCAAGTATGCTCAATGTGCTAGAAAATATAGCATCTGGTTGAGGGAGGCCGCTCTTGTTATCTTTCGCTGAAGTCTCCAAAGGTCCCCCCAATCTTCTGCGTCAGGCAACTCGCTGATTTCTGATTCCCAGACCTTCTGCAGTCCAATACAGCGCCTCTGTTCCCCTTCTCGCAATAGTGCTGTGAACTTGGAGAAAAGCCGAGGTTTGGATTGATAATTTTGGATCTCTTGATGAAAAGGTCGCTCTGTACGCAAGACTGCCGGCAGCACACCAGCTCGGCTTAAACAGTGACGCAGCTGGCACCATTGGTACATGCATCGTATAGGCAGGTCATATTCGTGCTGCAGGGATTGGAAAGACTTATACGCGCCAGCTGCTATCAGGTGTCCTAGGCAGTAGATGCCTCGGGCCAACCATAAAGGCCACATAAAACTACGGCCCGCTATCTTGAAGTCATCATTATGCCACAACACCGTGACATCCGCATATGTCTGCGCTGTTTGTACATACGGCTTTAGTATGTTGTACGCTCGCTGGGTATCGCGTAGAATTTCATTAACAGAGCTCTCGCTAGCATTTCAAACTCCTAGCCTCATCCAAAGTGGGAGAGGGCCACTTTGAGTAGCCTCCACCTTCAGCCATACGGGATCTGCCTGTGCAGGTATCTCTTCACTCCACAGCACTCCTTGTCGCAGCAAAGCTGCCAGATGATAGTTATAGAAGTCCGGAAAGTGTATGCCGCCTCTCTGCTTAGGAGATTTGAGCTTCCATAACGCAATCCGTGGTGTCTTGCCTCCCCACAAAAAGGATACCAGTAGGTTCTCCATTCTCTTATAGAATTGCCGGTCGAACAGCACCGGAAGCATGGTAAGTATGTAATTAACTCTCGGCATAGCAACCATCTTGATAGTCTCAAGACGACCCCACCAGGTCAAGTTCAAAGGGGTCCATTTAGCAGTGGATTCCTTCACCATGGTCATACACTGCTCTTTACAGAGCCGTATCGTAGTCGCTACCGTTGTCCCATATTCAACTCCAAGGTATTTGAAGGACTCAGTCGCTATCTTGAATGGGTACTTTTGCGTTAATGAGTCGTCAAGTTGGCCGTTGAAAGGTATCAGCACCGTCTTGGACAGGTTGAGCTTGTAGCCTGACACTCCGGAGTAGGAATGGATAACCTCCATTGCAGCTTCAAGCGCTGACGGGTTTAAGAACAGTAATAGGTCATCAGCATATGCCGATAGTTTGATCTGTTGTTCTCCAATTTGCATCCCTGTAACTCTCTGTTGCTGTCGGAGGCTTATAAGCAATGGCTCAAGCGCTAAGTTAAAGAGTAAAGGTGATAAAGGGCAACCTTGCCGCGTGCCTCTAGTTAGAGCGAATTCTGGAGAGAGCCCACCGTTGGCGGCCACTCGTGCAACCGGGCGTGTATATAGCAATCTGACGCCAGCTAGGAAAGACTCCGGTATGTTCATCCATTGCATAACTCGAAAGAGGTAGGGAAGCTCTACTCTATCAAAAGCCTTCTCTGCGTCAAGCGCAAGGCCTATCACTGGCTGAGACGAACATTGTGCCTTCCGAAGTACATGCAAAAGGAGCCGTCCGTTGTCGGCCGTTGTCCTACCCAGCATAAATCCACACTGGTCAGCCTGTACTAATGTGCTGAGGACTTTGTTGAGCCGGTTAGCCAGAATCTTGGCGTAGATTTTATAGTCAGTGTTTAGGAGCGATATTGGCCGGTAGTTTTCCAACTTTTGGGCATCTCTACCTGGTTTGGGGTGAATCACAATTGTTGCTGCTGCTAGGAATCCCACTGCTGGGGATTCATTTTTAAGCTCTGTAAAGTATGCATGTAACTCCGGTATCAGTTCTTGCTGGAATGCTGAGTAAAACTCGATAGGTAAGTCATCTGGTCCACTGGCCTTCCCTCTTGCAAGTTGCTTTATTGCCTGCTGTATCTCCGTGCAGGCGATGTCTGCCGACAATAGCCCCTGCTGAGATTCCGAGAGTTTGGGCCCGATCACCCCCGAGACAAAATCAGAAAATTTATCTTCACTATAGGTCTTTTCTGAACAATAGAGCTGTGAGTAAAACGCTTCACACAGTTGTAGAATCTCTTTATCAACAACTCGCAGTTCACCCCCCGGATCCTTCAGTCACACTATACGCGAGTTTGTCTTCTTAGCTCGGAGAGTGCGGGCCAACAGTGCGCTAGCTCTATTATTTTCATGGTAGTAAATTCCCTGCTGCGCCGCTATTTGTTTACTAGCTTCCTCATTTAGGATAGCATTGTACTGGTAGCGCAATCTTTTCACCCGTGCCAGGACAAGTGGGTCGCGTCTTTTAGAAAGGAGACGTTCTCCCGTGCGTATCTCACCTTCCAGTTCTACTAGGAATTGTTCGGCCTTCTTTTTCCTGCGGATATTATAAGTTGTCATGCTACCTCTGACTGTGGACTTGAAAGCTTCCCACCACGCCCAGGTTGGTGTGTCGTGTAGTCGGTTATAGATGAAGTAGTCTGATATCCCCTGGCGCATTGTTGCTAAGAATTCACTATCTTTCAGCCATGCTCGATCAAAACGCCATTGAGGGGCAGCCTTTTCAGCTAGGCCTATATTTAAGTCCACTACTATGCCCGAATGGTCCGACACCGTTTGTGCTAAGATTTTCGCCACGACGAGCGTTGGCAGCAGCGTCTTGGAGATAAGAAAGAAGTCAATACGTGTGCGCGTATTATGTGGTATTGAGTGAAACGTGTATTCCCTCTCTGTAGGGTGTAGGAGTCTCCACGGGTCAACTAAGCCAAGCGTATTGGTCATATCCATTAGTAGTTTACTGGATCTCGGCTTGTGCTGTTTCTTGTAGGGGGTACGATCTATCAGTGGGTCTTGTATTAGATTAAAATCTCCGCCCAAGATCACATTGGAGGCTCCCGAATCTAAGAGCTCGTGAGCCACCGCCTCAAAAAATTGGGGCTCATCTTGGCTGGGGCCATAGACCGTCATTAAAGTGCACACCTTGTCATAAATCCGGACTGTGGCCCTAGTCCATCTCCCTATTGGGTCAATTGCCGTACTTTCAATCACTGGCGATAGCGCGGTTCACAGCAGTATTATAACTCCTCCTTTCCGGTTGCTCGTAGGTGCAGACAGTACATTTTGATAGCCGGCACCGGTGACCTTCAACGACTCAGATCGCGTCAAGTGCGTTTCCTGTAAATAGACGACATCTGCGCGGTGGCGTTTACAGTAATTCAGTATTTTTGTGCGCTTTGCTGGACTGTGAATCCCTTGTACATTTAGGGATACCACTCGAAGATGCCCACTACCCGAAGTGGTAGCTATCATCTACTCCTATGGTGGTACGCGTCGCTTCCAGAGTCTTATACAATGAAATCATAACATATACGTTAACAGTTAAACTTAACAACCTGTAACTACAAACCAACTTCAGTTCTTGTATGGTGAAGCCCGCCCACCCACTTATCGCCCATCTACCTAAAATTCCCACCCCACCCATCTATCACAGTTTGCTTAAATTGTCAAAAAAACCCATTCCTACTCCCCTATCTATTCATAGAAGCTACCTAAGCTAAGGAAAATATAACAGTGTCCTCCGTTTAGTAAATGAAGTCATCTGTTCCACTAGATCAGCTTCTTTGTAAGCCGATCTGTGCCTCCCGTTAGCGCATTATGTGAGTTAGTGAAAACGATATTAACAGGAACCACAATATTATGGTCTCTTCAGGTCGCTATTTCCATATGTGAGAAGTCTTCTAGATAGGAGCGCAGACTCGCCCCATTGTCAAAAGTTCGCGTGCTGTTTCCTATTGTAACGCGCATTCGCGCTGGATAGTAAAGGCCATAACGTGCATTCAGCTTTTTCAGCATTGGCCTGCAGTCCAGCAGGGCCCTGCGTCTTTCTGTAGTCTTCTTGAAAAGGTCCGGAAATATCAAGATCTTGCTACCCTCTAGCCGGAGCTCAGACTTCTGTTTGGCTGATTGCAAAATTTGTAATACATGTGGATATCGAAGCAGTTTGATAATGAAAGGCCGTGGATGCTTCTGCCTTTCTATTACATGCGACGGCACGCGGTGAGCACGCTCGATTTCAAATGGGCTGTGAAAAGTTATTTGCAGCAGCTCAGGTAGCAATTTCTGCAAATATCCCAGTGGGTCCGATCCCTCTCTACCCTCCGGGATACCTAGGATCCTTAAGTTGTTTCTCCTAGTACGATTGCTTTGGTCCTCATTGAGGTCTTCTAACGCCGCTATTCTTTTTGTTAGTGGGCCCAGCTGAGTTAAAAGCTGCTCATGGCGCTCAATCGCCGCTTCCGCATTGCGAACACGCTCACAGACTCCTTTCAACTGTTCTTTGACTTCACTCACATCTTCTTTTAACTGCGCTAGCGTTTCATTACTGGAGACTATCATATCTTTTACCGACCTTAGCTCCTGCAGGATTTCCCAGACTCCCTCTGCTGAGTCTTTCCCCGCCGCCATTTTCTGCGGAGACCCCGTCTCTGGTTTTAAACGCTTTGTGGCATGTCCCGTTCCTTGCGTGAAATCTAACTTTGCCGGCTTCAAAGTAGGTTTCTCAGACATCTTTTCTCTCTCAAGATTAGTCTGCAGCGGGGTCCTCTGAGGTGTAGGAAAGTCAGGATTCTAACATCTGGGTGAGAGCTGAGATTTCAGGCAGCCATCTCCGTTCGCGACTAGCTCCGCCCCCCGACATGCCCTTATGCCGGTGGTGTTGGTGGTGCGCAGTC
This sequence comes from Ichthyophis bannanicus, assembly GCA_033557465.1. NCBI lineage: Eukaryota > Metazoa > Chordata > Amphibia > Gymnophiona > Ichthyophiidae > Ichthyophis > Ichthyophis bannanicus. The sequence continues at coordinate 27,884,362 of CM066035.1, forward strand.
CCAGGCCATCTAGTGTGCCAGTAGGCGGCTGCCTATGGTGTGGGGTCTGGGGTAGGGGTGCCTACATTTACATCTGCGCTTCCCCCCGGCACCACCTGTCAATGTTATGTGCCCTTTGGGGTACCCGCTGGGTGATGTCTGCTGGGACACTGTGGATCACACACTCGTGGGCATGTTTGCCCTTGTTCAGTTGCTGACTTGCTGTTTTTCCATTTCTGTGTTCCTATGTGCTACCTAGGCATCTGCCTGGTCCACCCTGTGCCCCAGCTGCCCCACTGCATGTCCCGCCTTCAGTCCCTTGTGCCCCATTTGCAGCCTCACCGTCATGCCCTTTCGTACTTGGCCACTATGCTGCTGCTGCTGCTGCTGCATATGTATCACTACTATCACTTTTCTTAGTTTCCCTGCCTTTGCTGTATGTTGCTGACTGAAATGGTTTCTCTCTCCTGCAAATGTGCCTCTAGCGCGAGGTTTTCACTGGCGTTAATTTTCAGACCTTCATTTCACGGCGTTAGTGTGTATGGAGCCTCTCCCCATCCACTCTCTGCCCATTCACCCCTTTTCTCCGCCCCTGGGGAGCCTTACTCCGCCTTCTGGGGAGCCTTACTCCACCCTCTGCGCACCTTAATGCCGCCGGCCACATTATTGCGTGATACGTGACGTTCTCGCACAGTAATGCACCATTATCACGTGATAACGTCACCTATCGTGCGATAACATCACAGCTGCACCGTTAGCGCCATTTAGTAAACATACCCCTTAGCAACAGATGGTGGGATAAGCATGGTCAAGGCGGTGAAGGAGGGGGTCTTTTGTGGGACCAGATGCTGTGCACACTTGCTGTACCTGGTTGTCAGAGTCTCCCTACCAGGACCGCAACCAAGCTAGAAATGCACCATGTGCAACTAACAAATCTGGTGTGCCCCTCCCCCTTCCACCCAGCCATTTGCACTATTTCTGAGCTTCCTGGAAGCCCAATGATGGTACCAATGTCCCTTTCTTACCTGCGCCCTTTGTGACCACACTGTTCACATAGCCCTAGGTACGACCCTGCTCCCTACTCCTGGTCAGCAAGGCAACCAGCAGCCCTGTCCTGAAAGAACAAATTGAGAAATGACAAAAAATAGCTGGGTATTTTTGCCAGAGTATGAAGAGTGGGCGGGAGAAGAAGGAAGCAACAGGGACACCTGTATACCATCTCAAGCAGTATCTTAGCACTAGGTAGAATTCTTCTTACTGTATTATGGCATGCTGGAGTGGTTAATGGAATAACAGGTGGCCCTGCATCAGATGTCATTGGAGACCGAGATTGACATTGGCAGACTGATAGGTCACCAGGACTGGGAAATACAGTACTACACAGGTGATAGAAGTCCTAAAGCCCTCTACGTATGCCACAGAGGAACTGAGTTCCACAAGGGCTGCCCTGAGCCTTCTTATCCTGTCAGTGAATATTTGACAGGCCAAGTTAGAGGTTTTTCGGCAGTGACAGGGATTCACAGCAGAGCTTTAAGTGATGGTGGACTTCTTGCAGGATCAACTGGGAACAAGGTTAGAATCTTTCTAAAGAAGAATGCTTATATGCTAGCTGGCCTTCATTAAAAGAACCTTCACTCTGTTATAGCTCACTGACTTAAAGGAAGGAAAAGCTGGCGACTGAGATGGAGAAAAGGGAGCGCCAAAGGTAGGAGGGCTGTGACAGTGGTGATGCAACAGAGGAAATACCAGGCATGCCAACAAGCAGTATTGATAGCATGAATATCACCTTATCACCTACCACCTCCACCAAGCAGGGTCGACCCGTCCACTAGGTGGACTAGACAGCTGCCTAGGGTGGCAGACCCCGGTGGGCAACCCAACTCCATTTTGAAAGCAGTGGATTTGTGCTACTGCATTCAAAACAGAGTTGGGCTGCCCCCCCCCCCCCCAATCCATCTTTCTCATCTTGCAGCAGAGGCCCAACTATATTTTGAAAATAGTGACAGCTCAAAACGGAGTCGCGCCACCGCTGCCGCCACTGCAAGATGAGAGGATGGATTTGTGGGATGGTGGTGGTAGTGGCAAGGCAGCAGTGGGAAGGGGGATGCTGGTGGCAGGGAGGTGGTGGCAGCAGCAGGGGAGTGGCACAGTGGTGGTTTCTGCCTGGAGTGGCAGACACCCTTGGGCCACCCCTGCCACCAAGATTTACATGCCCATGTCTTATGAGTCCCAGCCAGGGGCAATCTTTGGTGACAGAAGTTCTAGTTAAAATGCTAAGCTGCAGACATCAGCCTACCAGAAGTTGGTCTAATGCATGGGTATCCTCCCAACTCCTTCATCATTTTGATCACTCTTCTCTGTACCTTTTCTACTTCTGCTATACCATATTTAGATACGGTGACCAGAACTGCATGCAATATTCAAGGTGCGGTCGCAGTATGGAACGATACAGAGGCATTATAATTTCCTTGGCTTTATTCTCCATGCCTTTTCATGTGATTCCTAGAGTCACAAAATAACCATCATAAAATTAAACCCAATAGTTACTTCAGTTTTGTCGAAGCCCACCGGGGGAGGGTTAGAACAGTTAACCTAACCCCCACCAGACGGTAGACTACTTTTATTTTTATATGTTTCACCCTAGTGTAATAAAACAATTACTTATCTTCGCCAAAGGTAGCAGTTATTCTCCATTACGTTGCAAATCATATAGGTACACGGTACACGACGTGCACGTTTCGGGTCTGCACCCTGTGTCAAGTGCCTTTTTCCTTTCAACTGTGCAACAAGAACGCCGTCTTCGTGGCCTTGCCTTGGCCACGAAGACGGCATTCTTGTTGCACAGTTGAAAGGAAAAAGGCACTTGACACAGGGCGCACACCCGAAACGTGCACGTCGTGTACCGTGTACCTATATGATTTGCAACGTAATGGAGAATAACTGCTACCTTTGGCGAAGATAAGTAATTGTTTTATTACACTAGGGTGAAACATATAAAAATAAAAGTAGTCTACCGTCTGGTGGGGGTTAGGTTAACTGTTCTAACCCTCCCCCGGTGGGCTTTGACAAAACTGAAGTAACTATTGGGTTTAATTTTATGATGGTTATTTTGTGACTCTTGGAGATTTCCCATCATAGGAAGGGTTTTTGCTGGTCTAGTTTTCATGTGATTCCTAGCATTCTATTTACTTTCTTGACCGCTGCTGCACATTGGGCAAAGGGCTTCAACTTATTATCCACAATGACACCTAGATCCCTTTCCTGGGTGGTCATTCCTAATGCAGAACCTTGCTTGTAGTTTGACTTGTTCTTCCCTAAATACAAATTCAATTTCCATTTGCATGCCCAGTCTGCCAATATCTGAAGGTCATCTTGCAATTTTTCACAATCCTCTTGTAATTTAACAACTCTGAATAATGTTGTCATTTGCAAATTTGATCACCTAACTCATTGTTCAAATTTCCAGGTCATTTGTGAATATGTTAAAAAGCAACAGACACAGACACAGATCCCTGGGGTACTCCCTTGGGTATTCACCTTTCTCTAATGAGAAGGAGGTTATCAGTGGTGTGCCGCAGGGATCTATCCTTCGTCCAATTCTTTTTAACATCTTTGTTAGTGATATTGTGGAAGGGCTGTTGGGTAAGGTTTGCCTTTTTGAGAATGATACCAAAATCTGCAATACAGTAGACACCCAGAAAAGTGTAGATAACATGATGAGGGATTTAGCTTAGCTTGAGGAATGGTCGAGAATTTGGCAGCTGAGATTTAATGCTAAAATATGCAGGGTCATGCATTTGGACTGCAAAAATGCAAGGGAGCAGTACAGTGTAGGGGGGTGAAGTACGTCTATCCACGAAAGAAGAGCAAGACTTGGGCATATTTGTTTCTGATGATCTAAAAGTGGCTAAACAGGTAGAAAAGCTGACAGCAAAATCTAGAAGGATGCTTGGGTGCATAGGGAGAGGAATGACCAGCAGAAAAAAGGAGGTGATAGTGCCTCTGTATAAGTCTCTGATGCTACCATATTTGGAGTATTGTGTGCAATTCTGGAGACCACATCTTCAAAATGTTATAAGCAGGATGGAGTTGGTGCAGAGGGTGGCTACTAAGATGGTTAGAGGTCTTCGTTATAAAGCATATAGGGACAGACTTAGGGGTATGTTTACTAAGCAGTCTTAACGTGAGCCCGGCGTTAGTGTGCAGGATGCCATAAAAGGAGTGGGCGTTTTGGTCTTAACATAGCAAAACGGGATTATCACGCAATAATGCGTGCTGTGCACATTATCGGGCAAAACGCTGCTAAGCACGTTAACGCATGATAATCTTAAGTAGGCGCGCAGACACACAAGCATAGAAACAGAGGTGTAGCACAATGGTTAATACGCTGACTGATGGTACAGGGGTCATAAGTTTGATCCCACATTGTGCCTAATGCATAAGGCTGGCTGAGTCATCACCCTTTACATTTAAGTAGTGCTTTTTGAGGCAGTTTACCTTTGTTTTAATTAGTGCTGCCAGCAAACACACCCTCACGGTGGCGTAACCTAAGGTGCCACATAAGATACCACATAACGCACTCCATAGAGCACATTATAAAGTGCACTGTCTGCCAAGGCACCCTATAATGTCCCCTATGGGACACCTTATAAGGCGCTTGATAGGGCACCTTATAAGCTGCCCTATAAGGTGCCTTATGGGGCACCTTAAGGTTACAGTACTCTGAGGGTGTTTTTGCTGGCACCACTAATGTACATTAAAAATAGACAATGCCTCAGACAGCCCTATCAAATAACCCCACCATGGGTTTAAACTCATGATTTCTGGCTTCACAGGCAGTGAAGTAACCAGTGGGCTACAGCCCTATAGCTGCTAACAAGCCCCTGGCTGGCTGCAGAAGGACTGCATGTCACCACACAAACTGTCTGCTGTGGTTACCAGGATAAGGTTAACCCACCCGCACCCATGATGCACTGCACATGCAAAGCAGCAGTCAACAGATGGGCACAAGATGGGGTATGCACCCCACAGCACCTCAGCCTGGTAGGGGGAACTGACCATGTGTGGTACAGGCACAGAGTAGCCACAGACCGTCACATTGTGCGGGTACTGTGCTCACCCTGAGGGTGAGGTGGGGCGCCCAGCACCAGGTCCACAGCACCTTTCATGGCTGAAATATGCCATACTGCAGGTCTCCATCAGTGCTATTGTGTGTGATAGGTAGTTCCTGCAGACACACCTAGATTACATCTGTGTCCTTCTGTATTTCTCAGTCATGTCTAGCCCTTATGGGCTATGATGCACCCAGGATAGTGCATATCCTGTGTTGGTGCCATGGTCACATGATGTAGGTGAAGGGGGGGTGTTTGGACCCATAGGCGGATTATGTACCACCACCACCCCACCCACCCTCCCTCCCTCCCTCCCTCCCTCTGTGGCTCAGGGTGGGAAACAGGATCTCCCACCAACAGATCCACATTCTACCTCCCTGCAATGGTGGCAGTAGAGGGGACCATCCACCCCAGTCCTGCTGGGGAACAGACACCCTACAGGGCGGTCAATGCTGATCTGTACACATCCATAAGGCAAAGCAGACAGACAGTAGGCCTGGAAATGCTCAGCTGCCCCCCACCACTATCTGACATTCTCCAGAAGAAAGCCTCCAGCCACTGCACCCTGCAAGGTGTTCCAGCCAAACACATATTAACTAAAGACAGTCTGCTAACTAGTTCATAGTGCATGTTCCTGGAGGACATGCATGTACCCAGAACTAGGATGTCAGCATACATACCAAGCAGATAAATCAGTGATTGGGCCCCAAAAGGGAACCCATATACATCACATTAAAGAAAGACTACATAGCACTATTGGGGAACCTAGCTATGCCGTGGTCACTGTTCAATCAGGGTGAGAGTGACCTCCCAGCAGGACATGCTGTGGCCACCCTGTCCATGCAGGTGGTGGCCGGGCACTACAATGTCCGAGCCATTGCCCTATGCTCTGTACAGATGAATCCAGGACAGGCCACCCTATCCAGGCTATTCCCACAGTACCTTGCTCCTCATTATGCACATTGGCAGGCCAATACTGGCAACAGTGCTATCAGTGTGGGCTGTGGAGGGTGTTTGCAGCCACCACACACTGGATAGACAGACACATACTCCCCACACCTATGCCAGCATTATGCAATTATAGAGGTGTTTGGCAGCCCTGGCCACTGCACCAGTCCTGGGCACAGTGCAGGCATGGCTATGGTACGCAATACTGTTGGGGTCACTCCCCAGGGTGGTAAACACTTGTCAGACACACGACCTGTAGCACACTCCACAGACATCAGAAAGGTTGCTATGATGCAGCTCACTCAGAAAATTGTACTTAACTTCGAAATTGCTATCTGCCAGTAATCATAGCAACCTTTTGATAGCTGTGTACCGTATTCCCAGGTTTAGGGTGACATTGCTAGGGTATGCAAGTGCTAGTATTGGGAGATTCACGCAGGGCGCAACATCCTGCCTCTCCAGGAGGCTTCGGTTAATGGAGCCTGTGGGTGCATGTGTGTCTGCCCCTGTTGGCCGCTGCTCTAGGGCAGAGGTTCCCAACTCCAGTCCTGGAGGGCCAAACACTGTTTGGGTTTTCATGCTGTCCCTAATGAATATGCATGAGATACATCTGCATACCATGGGGGCGGTGCATAGAAATGCAGCACAGCCATATTAGAGGCAGCATGGAACCTGAATGGTGTTTGGTCCTCCAGGACTGCATTTGGGAGACTCTGCTCTAGGTAATGTGCATGTTTATGGCGTCTATGCTCTGTAGGGTAAAATGTAGGTGTTTTGGGCATGTTTACGTCATCTGCAATAAAGATTCTGTCTGTATTAGCACGTTTTAGTAGTGGGTAAAATATGGGGACTGGGTTGGCAGGAACCACAGCTGGGACTTGAACCTGAGACCTTCTGCTTCTGAGCATACTGGCTGTGTGCACTGCACCACCATGTTACCACAGAGAAGGTGCCTTCCCTGGTGATACCATGACTGTTCGTCAGACAGGGCCTGTCTGTTGCAGTACATGGCACCCACCTACACAGGGCTAGGCCATGGTCTGCTCTGGGCAGCTGCCACTGCCCCCTCCACCACCAGTACCCCTCTGCCACCCTGCTGACATACCCTTCTGCTGGTGGTGCTGGTGGAGCGCAGTCTCAGGCCATCCAGTGTGTGGGTAGGCGGATGCCTATGGTGCGGGTTCTGGGGTAGGGGTGCCTGCATAGCTGTCCACGTTTCCCCCAAACACCGCCTGGCAATGTTCTGTGCTCTTGGGGGTACCTGCTGGGTACTATCCCCTGTGACACTGTGGGGAGCGCACTCGTGCCCATGTTGGGCCCTCATCAGTTGCTGTCTGGCTGCACTACTGTTTCAGCATTCCTATGAGCCACCTAGGCATCACCCTAGTCCGCACTGTGGCCCAGTTGCACCACAGCATGTGCCGCCTGCAGCCCTCTGTGTCCCCTTTTCAAGCATCTGTCCAGTTGCCTGTTCCGACATGCCCGCCCTGCTGTTGTGGAACATGTGCACGCCATAGGAAATCTGCTCAATGGAGAGGGAAAACCCTGCTCAGCGCAATTTCACTGTGGGCTCATTCACCTTGTATGGGGATGGAGCATAGACCCTTCCAAAATTCATATCTTTTTTTCGGAGCTTTCTCAGGGGGGGGGGGGGGGGTTGATGTTTCCCATTACTATCACTATTGGCCAGCTTGGTTATGTTTTTATTACATTTTCTTCTGTTCATTTTCAATGTTTATTTGCCCTTTTGTTCCGTGCACATGTATCACACTTCTCACTTTTTTTAGGTTTCCCTGGTTTTGCTGTACATTGCGGACGTGAATGGTTTCTTTTCCCTTTAAATCAGCTCTAACGCCAGGGTTTCACTGGCGTTAGTTTTCAGCCTCGAATTTCACAGCGTTAGTGTGCAGGGAGCCTCTGCCCTCCCACTCTCCGCCCATTGACCCTCTCTCTCCGCCCCTGGGGAGCCTTCACCCGCCCTCTGGGAGCCTTTCTCCGCCCTCAGCACTCATTTGCGCCACTGCGCACGTTATCGCGCGATAAGGTACCTTATCGCCCGATAACGCACCTTCATCGGGCAATAAGGTACCTTATCGCGTGATAACATGGAAGAGCGCACGTTAAGACGGTTTAGTAAACATACCCCTTAAAGATATTAATATGTATACGTTAGAGGAAAGGCAGGCTAGAGAAGATATGATAGAGACATTTAAATACCTCTGTAGCATAAATGCCCAAGAGTAGAGCCTCTCTTGATTGAATGCAAGCTCTGCTCTCAGGGGACATAGGATCAGAGTGAAAGGGGATAAATTCAGGAGCAATATGTGGAAATATTTCTTTATGGAAAGAGGTAGATGCATGGAATAGTCTTCCAGGGGAGGTAGTGGAGACAAGGACGGTATATGAATTCAAAAAAGCATGGACAAGCACAGAATATCTCTAAAGGATAAAAGGGGACTATTGTAGTGGATATGGAAGGGCAGACTAGATAGACACAAAGAGCAAGAGGTATGGTGGTCGTATGCACTTTATTAATAGCCAATAACCCCAACGCGTTTCGGCAATGCCTTCATCAGGGGGCTGAGAACTGCAAACAACAATAAATAATAAATAGATAGATAAAAACAGCAATGTATCAAAACATGTAAATAATATGCAAAAAAAAATAAAAGCAAATAGATTCGTAAAGCAAAGCCCAATAAACAATTTACTGACCATGCACAAGTAAAAACATTTTTTATATATAATAATTTTTATACATAAAAAAGAAGGACATACCAATATCCACAAATACATTACATTGGGTTTTCCTGATATTTCTTTTCTTTTTTGTATGTATATATGATGTTAATTATCATTAACCGAGGTACCCGGATGCCCTCGCCCGCCCAAACTCAAATCTGTGCCCCCGACCACCTCCCAGTCCTAGGCAGTCCGCTTTTGCTGTACCACCCCCCCCACACACACACACACACACCTTTTCCTTCCCCTAGCATCCGAAGTGAAAGAACCAAACACACACTGGATTTGGTAACAATTATTTGGTCGCAGCTTTATTTTAACCAATATAGCAAACAGCCCAACATGGGCCAACTCAACAATCTTAAATCGAACTGCCCCCCCCCCCCGAAATTCCGGATGATGCCCCCCACCAGCCATTTATAGCAAAGCGGTGCATCATCCTCCCCCCCATACCCCTACCGCCCTCCTCGCCATGTTATTAGCAAAGGCCGGCAAGGTGCCTTCCACCGGGCAGAGATCCAACCGTGATGTCTCTCCCAACCTAAGGAGCGCTGCCGCTCCCGTGAAAAGAGGCATCAGCCTGAAATGCCCCACCGGGTCGGCGAGCACCCGCTTGCTACCCCGCCACCGGCGCAAGGTAGGCCCCTAACCTTGTGCCGCCCTCCCCAAAAGAAAGCTGCGACCAATTCCAACCTTCCAGGGCTTCCTGCCAATCATTTAGCAAAAGATCTTGTCCCACTGGTGCGAGGTGTACCCCATCCAAACGGTACAAGCCTGCACACCTGACCTCTGCCCATGGGTGCAGCACCTGCCGCCCACCAGTTTGCTGCACCCATCGCCCTATCTGCCTATTGATCTTGACCAGGCCACGCGACCACCGCCGCTCTGACCAGCTTGCCGGGCGTGCGAAAATGTCCGACCAAATGATGGCCACACCCGGAAGCCACTCCCGCACCACACTAAGATCCCTCTGTACTGTTCTAATAAGCTGCCGGCAAGACCAGCACGCCAAGTCATTGCCACCCAAGTGGACCAGCAGCCCGACCGGCCGCCGCCGCCGTGCAATCTGCGCCTGTACGAAATCCAAGAGTTGCCACCATTGCATGCCTCACTGTCCCATCCAACACAGCCGGATTCCAGAAACTGCCAACCCGAGGTGCACACCCAATGGCCGAGCACTCGCTGTTCGTTCAGCCCAGTAGACAAAGGAATGGTCGATGATCCACCAGTCTCCGGAGCCCACACCATCTGAAAGGACAAATCGAACAGCCACCAGCAACTCTGGAATAGGGAACAAAACTGTTAGAAACCCCCCTTTCCCCCCCCCCCACCATAACAGTAAGGACCAGTCACACACCACACACACGGCCCTACACCGTACCATCGGGGCGCACATACCCCTCATACGCGTCCGAGCACCACCTACCGATCTGCTGGATCACCCGGCCTTCAAGTCCCGCCGCCGCCGCGCTGGTAGCTGCCCCGATCCTAAATGAGTGCGACATGTAATGCCGCTCATCGTAACCCAAGAACCATAAAGCCAAACGCAATACTGCCGTAAATTGGATCTGCGTCACTGGCTGGCCGTCCTTGTGAATAAAAAATTGGCCCTGTGCCCCAGGCCGCCTTTGCAGGTAAACCCGCAGGGCATGGATCAGACAGGATGGCAAGGGGAATATCGCGCTCAGTACCACCCATCCTCCCTTACCCGACTGGTCAGTCTCGGACCACGGGATGAACATCCTGACCTGTGACGCTTCCACCGTGATGTGCTCAAACTGCATACCGCCGAACGCGCCCAGCCTTGCTGACCTGGGCACTAGTTCGCAAACTCGAAACGCCCCGAAAAAGGCCACCGCGAACAGGCATGAAACAAAGCCGACTCAAAGCCCGATGCCGTGATGCAAGGTAACGCCTCACAGATCCAGAGCAATAGGTCATGGGAAACCGGGAGCCGCTAGTCCCGCGACCTGGGGTACGCCCGTGCCCAACCCGCGAGCAGGCGCTTGACCAAGAAGGACACCCTGGGGTTCCCCCACCCGGCCGCCTTACAAAAGAAGGAAAACCCAGCAACCGCACTTACAACCGCCAACTGCGCCCAACCTTCCTTTTTTGCCCACACCACGAATTGGCCCACCAGCCCCTCCGGAACCCTCCCCCCAACCCACCCCTTTGCGCTGACAAACACACTCACCTGGGAATAACCTCGGCAGTATTGAGCCCAAGTGCCCCGTGCCAACGACGCCGACAGCAAAGCTATCAACTCTGGATCCCAACCCTCCAAAGATGCTCCAGAATTGGCGAGGCCATCTCTTCTGCCTCCGGCACCAACAGACGAAACTGGGCCCACTGAAAACGGGACAGAGCATCAGCAATAGCATTCTGGGAGCCCGGCACATGCCACGCCGTAGCGGTAACATTCAAGTCCACCTGTCCGACGGTCCCACCCCCAAAGCTGACTGACAGCACCGCACCACCAGGCCCTACTAAACCGTCAGAGTCAGGCACTGCCTCCACCGCTCCCACCCCATCACTACCTACCCCTTGCAAAGGGGGCACAAGCTCCCTCAGATCCAGGGCCACCTGGGAAGCCCCGACGGCTGCAACCCATGGGGTTCGTCCTGTTCGACCCCTGCCCCCGGGCTCTTCCCCTTCCGCAGGCACGCACCACTGCTCCAGCCGCCTCCGGGCGCACCAGCCTCCCCGCCCGGAGCCCCCTTGCGCAAGACTCAGCCACCCCCATGCCATTATTGGCGGTTTTCCTGCTGGACCTACATGCCATAGCACCCCAGGAGATGCTCACCAACCCCCTAACCCCTCCAACCCTGAACAGCGGACACCCTTTGATGTCTATCTATGACACCTTATTTATATATATTTTATAATGTAAAAGATAAGCTGATTTCCTGTTGAACCCCAGTGTTTATTCATTGCGTTTGTTAGATCTTTTTTTTTTTTTTTATAATGCGCTGGGCCCCACCGCACTCAAAGCCTGGGCCTCGGCGCACAAGCAAAGCCCCCCGGGAACCCCCAAGATGCACCCCCGAAGATGGGGCTCGACGGATGTTAGGCCCCACCCCCACACGATGAGCAGGCTCGAAGCACGCCGTGCCCCGAAGCAGACCTCCCATGCCTTGCGCGACGACGACGACGGTCCCCCAAAAGCCAGCACTGAGCCACTGGAAACAACCCCCCAAAAAACCTCCCCGCACCGAGAGCCACAACCCACAGGGTAGGCCTCAAAATTAGGAACCCCCGAAACACACCTTTTCCTTCTGGCAGTCCGGCGGCAAGAGGGAGAATCCCACGCCGCAGATCTCCCTCCTTGCGTCGCCCCGCCCACCACCCATCGCCAGCACCAATCCCCAGCTCCCATGTGACGACGTGGAGCCCCTCGGCGCTGGCGCAGCATGCTCCCCCCCACCCCCACCACTCAAACCATTGCAGTCACGGCAACAGGCCCCGGGGACCCAGTTACAGTACCGGCCTCGGGACGGCCCCCTCCGGCACGGCGGAATGTTTATAACTTTACATTTTAGCTCAATTGTCATAGTATTGACTCAGTTCTACAGTAGTGTTTTCTTTTGTGCGCTTCATCACTCAGAAGGTTTCTAGAAATGTGAGTATTTTTCACAATACTTTCACAATGTAGTGTATTTGTGGATATTGGTATGTCCTTCATTTATGTATAAAAATTATTATATATAAAACATTTTTTACTTGTGCATGGTCAGTATATTGTTTATTAGGCCTTGCTTTACAAATCTATTTGTTTTTCATTTATTTCTATTTTATTTGCATATTATTTACACGTTTTGATATATTGATGCTTCTATCTATCTATTTATTATTTATTGTTGTTTGCAGTTCTCAGCCCCCTGATGAAGGCGTTGCCGAAATGCGTTGGGGTTATTGGTTATTAATAAAGCAAACGTGACCACCAGACCTCTTGCTCTTTGTGTCTTTTGGAGGTTCCTGCAAGTAGGTGCTCTTCTCTTTGGTTTAGGGCAGACTAGATAGGCCATGTGGTCTTTTTCTGCCATCATTTTCTGTTTCTATGTTTCTCCATTGAGAAATTTGCCCACTTAGCCCTACTCTGTGTTTTCTATCTTTTTTTTTTTTTTTTAATAAATTTAGAATACATATCAAGAAACAAATAAGAAATAGCATAATCAATAAATCATACATAAGAACAGTTAGAATTATATTACAATAGTCCTCATCAAGAAGGGGCTCAATAACAATAACAAAACAAAAAACAGTCCCATCTCAGCCCGGATAATATCCCTGCACCTACCACAACACATAAGCCAAGGAAAACAGAAAAAAAAAAAGCACACTTTATCCCTTATCCTTTAAAAACTCTAATAACTGTTCAACCTCCACAAAAATATAACGTTTACCTTGAAAAATTATGTGGCGGTGACAAGGAAATTTCAAGTAAAATAAAGCTCCAAGGGCCACCACGTGTGGACGAACCTACAGAAAGGCCTTCCGGTGCTTTTGTGTGACCCTGGAAACATCCGGAAATATTTGAATGCACTGACCACAAAATTTCTCAAGTTTCTTTTTAAAATATGCACGAAAAATTCTCTGTTTATCTAACTCAGAAACTACAGTAATTAACAAAGTAGCTCTCGTGGCTATCTCATCATGAGATGATTCTAAAAACTCAGAGATATTTAATGGGGAGGAAATCATCTGATCGTTTTGTACCCCCACTCCCCTATTAGAATCTTTATTTAAATTCCCTACAGGAAGATAATAAATTTTCGACAAAGCTATTGAATTAACATCAGAAAATAATAACACTTCCTTCAAGTATTTTTGAAAAAGTATAGCTGGAGACAGATAGTGTGTACAAGGAAAATTTAACAAGCAGAGATTCCTAGACAGCAAGGAGTTTTCCAATATTTCATCCTGACTTCTTTTTCATACTTCGCCATTAACTCTGGATATTTCTCAGTTTAACCATTGTCTTTCCCACATTGCTTCTTGGCTCTCTCAGAACTTTCTACACCTAAACCCATCTAAGTCTTCAGCCATGTGAGTTTCTCTGAATGGCCCCTGCCCCACTGTTGCTCCCATGATCGGTTCAACCTCCATTCCGCTCACCACTTCCTTCCGTTATTTGGGAGTCATCCTGGATTCCTCACTCTCTTTTCACTGCCATATTTCTTCTATTACACGCCGTTCATTTGCTGCCCTGCGGCAAATCAAGGCTGTTCATTCCTTGCTTCCCTCTGGTTCTCTAGTCACTCTTGTGTTAGCTTTAGTCATCAGTAGGTTAGATTACTGTAACGGTTTTCTGGCCAATCTTCCCGATTTTCAATTACAACGTTTACAGCTTATCCAAAATACTGCGGCTCGTCTAATTACGTTCTCCTCCCGGTTTGACCATATAACTCCCATTCTTTTCCATTTACATTGGCTGCCTCTCCGTTATCGTTTCAAATATAAATTTCTTATTTTAGCCCACCGCGCTATCTACACTAATAATCCCCTGTATCTTGCAGATCATATTTCTTTTCATACTCCTTATCACCAGTCCCGCTCTTTCTATGTTAATCGTCTATCTTTACCTGCTCCATCACAAGCTCATTTGGAGCAGACTCGCAATTCGGCTTTCTTTTTTCTTGCCCCGTGTTATGGAATGCATTACCTCCAACTCTTCAGTTAGAACCTTCTTATGCTCAATTTAAGTCACTACTCAAGACACACTTGTTTCAGCAAGCCTTCGATCTTTCCCCTGATGCCCCCCCCCCTAAAGTTGCTATATTTGTTCCGCTGCCAGCCGGGTTTGTCTTGCCCCCCCCCCCCACACTGTTTGTCTTTGCCCCTGTCTTCATGTTAGCTTTATTTGAACCTCCGGTTGTTGGAGTGTTTTTACTATTTTATTGTATTTTAGTATTTATTATGTGTGTTCTGTCCTGCTCGCTCTTTCCTATTTTTTATGGCATTCCTTTTCTTATAATTTGCAGTGCGTTCCTTTTTATTTTATTGTACACCGCTTAATGTTTCGACAAAGTGGTCTATCAAGTGTAATTAAAGATTAAAGATTAATAAGGAAACATCTTGAACAATTGTGCTGCGAGGAACCTCTCACTTCCTGAGATTCTAAACCTTTTTCCACTACTGACAATCTAGATTCATGATCCGAGAGCTTTGCTACAGTCTGCTTTGAAAAAATGGATATTTTCTGTAGGGAAGACCCTAGAACCGACTCCATACGAGATAACATAATCCATATATCCTTTAGTGATATATCAACCGGAGGAACTTGTATCTCAACCACCGATGGAAATACTACTGCCGAGGGGAGAGGAGGTGGCAAAGTCTCGACTGTGGAATCAATACGCAAGAACGAAGAGGATAATAAGGGTTTCTCAAGTTCACCTAGTTCAACTCTTCCAAGAGGGGACAAAGAAACTGATGAAAGTTCCTTATCCTGGTGAGCCAGGGATGAAACTCTTCTCAACGGGGTATTATTAGAAGAAGAAGTACTTACAATGGAAGCGTTTTCCAAAGCAATATCCCCTGCTCGATTTTCAGCCAGTGTTGATGAAGTTCCGCCAACATTAACATGTGCATCCATTGGGCCTTCTACCTTAACGGCCTTCACCTACACCGCCGGAGGATATCTCTTCTTCCGTTTCCCCATCAGCCTTTACTCCAAACGCCAAAATGCGCCAAAGGGGCGGAACCTGCCCCTTTGGCCACGCCCCTTTGGCCACGCCCCTTCGGGCACGCACCACGGGCAGACGCCCACTCCGCGTCCCGCGTTGGGGGCAAGATGGATATAGCCCCTGAAATCTAGCTGCCCCAATCAGAGCAGCGACAGCGGGTAGCCAGGCCAATCAGGAACAGGTAACAGCACAAACAGGAAACAAATGAGCACCTCGGCGTCCCGCGTTGGGGGCAAGATGGATATAGCCCCTGCAATCTAGCCGCCCCAATCAGAGCAGCGACAGCGGGTAGCCAGGCCAATCAGGAACAGCTAACAGCACAAACAGGAAACAAATGAGCACCTCATGTGTTTTCTATCTTTTAATCAGTTCCCCAGTCTACAATAGTTCATTGCCTTCTATCCCCTGAGTTTTTAATTTCCTCAAGAGGCTCTAATGTGGGCCTTTATCAAAGTTTTTCTGAAAATCCAGATACACTGTATTAACCTGCTCACATTTCTCTACCTGCTTATCCATATCTTCAAAACATAAAGCATATTACTGAGGCAAAACTTCCCTTGGCTAAATATATGTTGGCTTTTCCCCATTAAACCATGTGTTAGTAATTTTATTCTTTATAATGGTTTCTACCATTTTGTCTGGCACTGACATCAGGCTCACCAGTCTGAAGTTTCCTGGATCATCCCTGGAACCCCTTTTTTAAAATTGCTTTCTTTGGAAGAAAGGCGGGAGAAGAGACATATGATAGAGATGCACAAGAGGAGAGCCTCTTCCAATTGAAAGAAAGCTCTGCAATGAGGGATCATAAGATAGAGGTGAAAGGGGATAGACTCAGGAATAATTTGAAGAGATATTTATTTACGGAAATAGAGGAAGGTGCATAGAATAGCCTTTCAGTAGAGGTAGCAAAGACAACGACTGTATCTGAATTCAAGAAAGCATAGGACAAACATTGAGGATCTCTAAAGGAAAAAAAGGGACTGTAAAGTTTAGTAGCTGGTATGGAAGGAAACACAAACTGGATAGGCTGTATGGTCTTTATCTGCCATTATTTTTCTCTATTTCTATATAAGAAGTAATCCATTATATAAAGAGTCACCGTAATCAGTTTTTGAGATTACTAATGCATGAATCAATATTTTGGGAACATGAGTGGTCACCAAATTCTTAAATAAGTGAAATTGTCGAAAGAAAAAAAATAGAGGAGATCTGAAGTTTAAAGGAAAGTACTTGATTGAATTGGACCCGAAGGGAGGTCACATAATTCAGAAGAATAATAAGAATATTCTTAGTATGTGGAACCAGGGCAGTCTGTGGTAAAGCTTTAGAAATCCATATTGCTTCTCACTTGGATGGACTGAGCACAAGCTTATAAAAAGCCAACCAATATGAAACCATTGCAGGACATGAGTTCATTGCAGTCATATCCAGAGAGTCAACATCAAAAGATGATAAAATCTAGATGTAGTAAATAAAAGGACTAAACCCTAACAACTAAATCAATGCAGTGAGTGTGGCCAAAAATATATTAAACAAGTGCTTATTGTTAAGTGTCGTTGAGTCGGTGTCGACTCATGGCGACTCTCTGGATAGTTGTCCTAAATTGTGTTCGGTCTTCTGTCAGGCAGCTCATTGTTTACAGACTGGTACCTGTAGCTGCTGTTATTGTATCGATCCATCTCATTGCTGGCCCTCCTCTTTAGCATTGAGCCTCTATCTTGCCAAGCATGATGTCTTTCTCTAATGATCTCTCTCTTCGCATGATGTGTCCAAACTATGAAAGTTGAAGTCTTGTCATCTGAACTTCTAAAGAAAGCTTAGGTATGATCTCTTCTAGTACTGACTGGTTTGTTCTTCGGGCAGTCCATGGTATACGCAGTATTCGCCACCAGCACCATAATTCAAAGGCATCAATTTTCTTCCTGTCTATCTTTTTCACTGTCCAGCTTTCACATCCATATGATGTTATTGAAAATACCATGGCTTGAACAAGTCAAATCTTTGCATGGAGAGAGACATCTCTGTTCTTGACAATATTGTCTAGGTCTTTCATAGCCATTCTATCAAGAGCAATGCGTCGTCAGATTTCTTGACTGCTTGTTGCTTCTTTATTGTTAGTTGATCCAAGTAGGTTAAAGTTGTCCACAATTTCAATTTCTTCTCCTTCAATAATTTACTTGTTGATTTTGCCAGTTGTCATGATCTTTGTCTTCTTTACATTAAGGTGCAGACCCATTTTGAGACTATGGGGTATGTTTACTAAACTGTCTTAACGTAGCAGCAGTGGTATTATCATGCGATAAGTGACGTTATCGCGCAATAATGTAACATTATCATGCAATAACGTCACTTAGCGCGCGATAATACGGCTGCGGCGTTAAGGCACACTAACGCTGTGAAATCCGGATCTGATGGGTGGAGTAAGGCTTCCCAGAGGGCGGAGAGAAGGGGTCAATGAGCGGAGAGTGGGAGGGGAGAGGCTCCAGGCACACTAATGCTATGAAATCTGGGTCTGAACACTAACGCCAGTGAAATCCTCACGTTAAGGCACATTTGCAGGAAAGAGAAACCATTTAAGTCAGCAATGTACAGCAAAGCCAGGGAAACCCAAAAACGTGATAGTAGTGATACATGTGCAAGGACAAAAAGGCAAATAAACATAGAAAATGACCTGAACCACATTTAAAATCCCAATAACCAAGCTGGCCAAAAGTGATATTAATGATAAACATAAAGCAACACCACTGACAAAGCTCAAAAAATAAGATAGCATGTTTCGAAGGGTCTATTCTCTGTCCCCCTACAAAGTGAATGATCCCACATTAAAATAGTGGTGATCAGGGTTTTTTCACGTCTATATTGGGCAGGTTTGTTATGGCGTGCACATGTGCAGTAACAGCAGAGTGGGCACGTAGGAAAGGGCAACTCTACTGATGCTGTAAATGGGATATAGAGGGCTGCAGGCGGCACATGCTGTGGTCCAGATGGGGCACAGTGCGTGTTAAGCAGATGCCTAGGTGTCACATAGGGATGCAGAAACTGTAAAGCAGCAAGACAGCAACTGACAAGGATCCAACATGGTCATGAGTGTGTGTCCCACAGTGTCACAGGGGAGATTATCCAGCAGGTACCCCCAAGGGCACATAACATTGGCAGGCATTAGGGGAGGGGGAAGCGTGCATGTCCATGTAGGCACCCCTACCCGAGAACCCACACCATAGGCAGCTGCCTACTGGCATACTGGATGGCCTGGGACTGCACACCACCGGCATAATGGCATGGCAGCATGTTGGCAGAGGAGTGCTGGTGGCAGAGGGGGCAGTGGCATCTGCCCACAGCAGACCATGGCCTAGCCCCGTGTAGGTGGGTGTCATGGTATCCCCAGGGAATGAAATGTCCCTGTGGCAACAGTGTGGTGCAGTACACACAGCCAGTGTGTTCATGAGCAGAGGGTCCCAGGTTCAAGTCCCAGCTGTGGCTCCTGCCAATCCTTTCCCAATATTTCACCCAGTACTAAACCATGGTAATAAAAACAGAACCTTTTTTGCAATTAATATAAACATGCCTGAAACGCCTATATTTTACCCTACAGAGCACAGACACCATAAACATGTGCAATACCTAGAGCAGAGTTTCCCAACTGCAGTCCTGGAGGGCCAAACACCATTCAGGTTTCATGCTGTCTCTAATAAATATGCCTGTGCTGCATTTGTATGCGCCGCCCACATAAACACCCACACCCACAGGCTCCACTATCCAAAGCCTCATGGAGAGTCAGGCTGTTGGACCCTGCACGCAGCAGCATCTCCCAATGCTAGCACTTGCATACCTTATCAATGCCGTCCTAAACGTGGGAATACGTTACACATGTATGAAAAGGTTGCTATGATTAATGTCAGATAACAAATCCTAAGTTAAACACAATTTGTTGACAGAGGTTCATCATAGCAACCTTTCTGATATCTGTGGAGTGTGTTTCAGTTTTGGTTTCTGACAGTGTTTACCACCCTGGGGAGTGACCCCAACAGTATTGCGTACCATAGCCATGCCTGTACTGTGCCCAGGACTGGTGTGGTGGCCAGGGCTGCCAAAAGCCTCTATATTTGCACAATGCTGGCATAGGTGTGGGGAGTATGTGTCTGTCTATCCAGTGTGTGGTGGCTGCAAATACCCTCCACAGCCCACACTACTTGCACTGTTTCCAGTGTTAGTCTGCCAATGTGCATAATGAGGAGCAAGGTACTGTGAGTATGGCCCGGACAGGGTGGCCTGGGCAGGATGCATCAGCACAGGGCATAGGGCAATGGCTGAGACATTGTAGTGCCCGGCCACCACCTGCACAGACAGGGTGGCCACAGCATGTCCTGCTGGGAGGTCACTCTCACCCTGACTGAGCAGTGACTATGGCATGGCTAGGTTCCCCCATAGTGCAATATAGTATTTTTCACAAAAGATATTTATGGGTTCTTTTGTTTGGGGCCCAATCACTGACTTATCTTCTTTGTGTGTGTGTGTGTGTGTGCGTGTGTGCATGCGCTCTCACATCCTAGTTTTGAGTGCACACATCTCCTCCAGGAACATGCACTATGGACTAGCTAGCAGACTGTCTGCAGTTAGTATGTGTATGGCTGGAACACCTTGCAGGGTGCAACGACTGGAGACTCACTGTGCTTGCTGCTGGAGAATGTCAGATAGTGGTGGGGGGCTGCCGAGCATTTCTAGGCCTGCTGTCTGTCTGCTATTGCCTTATGGATGCATACAGATCTGCATTGACTGCCCTGTAGGGTGCCTGTTCCCCAGCAGGACTGGGGTTGATGGTCCCCTCTACTGCCACCATTGCAAGGATGTAGAATGTGGATTTGTTGGTGGGAGATCCTGTCCCCCACCCTGAGCCCCAGAGGCTGGGTTGGGTGGTGCTACATAATCTGCCTATGGGTCCAAACACCCCCTTCCCTTAAATCTTGTGACCATAGCACCCACACAGGATATGCACTATTCTGGGTGCATCATAGTCCACAAGGGCTAGATGTGACTGGGAAATATGGATGGACACAGGTGTATCCTAGGTGTGGCTGCAAAGACTATTTATCACATACTGGCACTGATGGTGACCTACAGCATAGCCTATCCCAACTAAGTCTGGTGCTGCGGACCTGGTGCTGGGCGCCCCACCTCACCTTCAGGGTGAGCACAGTACCTGCACAATGTGACGGTCTGTAGCTACTCTGTGCCAGTAACACACACGGTCAGTTCCCCCTACCAGGCCGAGGTGCTGTGGGGGTGCATATCCCATGTTGTGATCATCTGTAGTCTGATGATCTGCATGTGCAGTGCATCATGGGTATGGGTGGGTTAATCCTATCCTGATAACCACAGCAGACAGTTTATGTGGTGACCTGCAGTCCTTCTGTAGCCAGCCTGGGGTTTGTTAGTAGCTATAGAGATGTAGCCCACTGGTTACTTCACTGACTGTGGAGGCAGAGGTCATGGGTTTGATCTCACAGTTGTGTTATTTGATAGGGATGTCTGAGGCATTTCCTTTTTTAATTTAAATTAGTGCTGCCATCAAAAACACCCTCACAGTGCTGTAACCTTAAGGTGCCTCATAAGGCGCCCTATAAGGCGCCCTATAGGGAACATTATAAGGTGCCTTGGAGGAATGTATACTTTATAATGTACCCTCTGGAGTGCCTTATAGGGCGCCTTATGCGACACCGTAGGTTACGGCACCTTGAGGGTGTGTTTGCTGGCAGCACTAATTTAAATTAAAAAGAAAATGCCTCAGACAGCACTGAATTTAAAGTAAAGGGCATTGCCTCAGACAGTCTTACTCATTAAGCCCACTGGGGGATTGAACTCATGACCCCCGTTTCATCAGTCAATGTATTAACCATTGTGCTACACCTCTGCTGCTGTGTGTGCAGGTCAGCGCACCTAATTAATGCTAATGCACGTTAACGTGCCACAGCTCCCTCTATCGTGCGATAACGGACTTTATCGCGTGATAACCTGAAATGCTACCTTAAGACCGGAACGCCCACTCCTTTTATGGCATTCTTCACATTATCGCTGTAGTTAACACCGGTAACATTAAGACGGTTTAGTAAACATACCCCTATGTTCTTTGATAGTGAGAAGTAAATGTTTCAGATCATCTTCACTTTCAGCCAGTAATGTAGTATCATCAGTATAGCGAAGGTTGTTGATGAGTCTTCCACCAATCTTCACGCCTCTGTTGTCTTCATACAATCCTGCTTCTTTGATTATTTGTTCAGCATATAAATTAAACAGGTAGGGGGGAAGTATGCAGCCTTGTCTTACTCCTTTGCTTATTTTAAACCATTCTGTTTCTCCTTGTTCTGTTCGAACTGTTGTTTCTTGATCAATGTACAGATTGTGCAAGAGAACGATCAAGTGTTATGGTATACCCATGCTTCTTAATGTGGCCCAGAGTTTCTCATGGTTTACACAGGCAAAAGCCTTGCTATAGTTGATAAAGCACAAATAGATATCCTTTTGGTATTCTTTAGTCTTTTCAAGGATCCATCTCACATCCATGATGATGTCTCTCCTTCCTTGCCCTTTCCTGAACCCTACTTGCACTTCAGGTAGTTCTTGTTCCAGATATGGTTATAGTCTCTGTTAAATAATCTTCAATAGAATCTTGCTGGCATTTGTGATCAGAGCGATTGAGTGATAATTTCCACAGTGAGTTGGATCACCTTTCTTTCGTATTGGTATAAACACAGATCTTTTCCAGTCAGTTGGCCACGATGTTGTCTTCCAAATTTCCTGGCAGAGCCTTGTAAGTATCTTAACAGCTGCATCAGTTTGCTGTAATACGTCTATGGGAATGCCATCATCACAGAGTTTATAGGTGTTTTTATACAGAGTATAATAGATGGTTGCTATTCTATAAGTACACACATCAGGGCAATGGCGTTAGTTTTTAAGTGGACAAGCATATGGATGAGGCAAGAGCTTAAAGTTATGTGCAAATGCTATAGAAACTTATGCATGTTTCCTACAAATCTGGTCATGGGTATTTACGCCTAGGGGTATATTTACTAAACAGCGGTAGCAGCTTCTGTTCAACATCGGAGCCTAGATTTGGCACCCTTATTTTATCACCTATGTCCCTATTCTACAACATTAAACATATGCATAGAATAGGTGCCAGATACATGCATGACCAGAGAAAATATGTTTGTCTATGCGACCTTAATAGAATTACCCTCCACTCGCACAGTGGTGATTTTCAACACCTATCCAAATAGATATCCGGTTAGCCATTTAGAATAGCTTTTTGCTGCTCTAAGCTATTCATATACTGTAACTCTCCATTTAGCAGCACTATGGGGTAATTTTATAAGTCACAATTAGATTTACATGCGTAAATGCAGCTATTTTAGTCACATAGGCACTTATGCACGAGTTTGACATGCTCGCTATTCTGAAGGTATGCACATCAGGCCTACCACATGTATTGTCACTGTGGGAATGTATGGAGTGGAGTTCAGGGACAGCATGGATTGAGCACAAATTTATTATAAAATGCTATAATTTAGGCGCATTCTTGAAAACTCCTGGTGCAGTCACATATCAGCCATAGGGCTGGTATAGGCACTCATAGCTGAAATTAACATGTGTTCTTGGTGAATTATGCCTCCATTTTATAAAATACCTCACTTTATGAAACAGGTGTGAAATAAGCAAGAACAAATGCATGTTAATTTAGGCATGTATTATAAAATTACCATCCATCTGGATAGTGTCAAAGAAGTCAGATAAACTATTCAGTAGCACTGTCACAGAGTTTCTCATGATTGTGAGTGTTGACCATGATAAAAGAAGCAAAAATGTCTGCCAAGAGATGATCTATCCTTCTGAGTGAGGTCACTGAAGAAGGAACAAAATAATTTAATACTTCAATGACATTTTAGAGTTCTTAGCTAAAATATTGATTATTTTAGCAAAACAGGATTTTTTAGCTTTTTTGAGGGCATTCTTATAGCCCCTACCTCGAATGTTATATAGAGAGAGATGAAGGAAAACATTTTTTTTTCTGCCACTTGCATTTAGCATAATGAACTTGTTGTTTTAGCATGTATAAGGTAGTATGATGCCCAAGGTGGTTTGCAAGGAAAGATATCAAATGCAATGGTTCAAAAGAGTTAAACACTGCGGACAGTGTTTCAGTAAGTCTGACATTGAAAATCAAGAGAAATGTAAACCAAATCAAACCCAATTGGATAAAATAGGGAACACCAAAAGAAAGAATATCCAATTATATGAAGAAATATCCCACTTTTTGCCATGAAACTTTTTTTTGCCATGAAACTTTTTTTGTCGGAGAAGGTCTGCCCAGTGTCCAGAATCAGTGTATCAAAGACACAGCCGAGACCACTCCATTTTAATTAATAGATTTAAATTAGCTGAAATCACCAAGATGCCAAGACTCTCAATGGACGACGCGGCTCGCGTTTCGGGCTTTGCTTCTTAATTTGTAGAAAACCCTGCTTCAGGTCAAGACAAGCCAGCAGTCGATAGATAACAGCACACTGGCCACGGGAATTTGTCAACCGCTAAATAGTCGCCAGCGTCTGACGTCAGAGGAACAGAATCGCCATGTAACCAATCAAAATAAGATAAAACCAACCTCTTTCAGGGAATCCCACCACACAGGGAATCCCAAAGGGGAGGCGGTCTTGTACCATAACTGATGAAAAAGACGAACCATCATTATAACAGCGTATGCCAGTCAATTTGCAAGTTTAAGCCAGCTGGAGAGACCGAATTTAACATGTAGATCCAGCGCTGCTCACGCAACTGGAGCCGATGCTCCCTGTCTCCCCAACGAGGGTCAAGCGGAACAAAATCCAATATGCGCCACTTTAAAGTAGAAAAGGCATGACCCATCGACAAATTGTGGTCCACCATAGGGGCTCCCAACTGCTGGACCCGGAGTCGCGAAGCATGTTCCGAGAGACGGAGCCGAGCAGCTCTCGTTGTCCGACCAACATAGTAGAGGGAGCACGGACAAATGATCAAGTAGACCACATGGTCAGTGGAACAGTCTGTATGCCAACGTGTAGTATATGTATGGGTAGTGTGCACATCCGTCCAAGCCAGTCCCTCCAGAGCAGTGTCACAGTACGTACAATGACCGCAGGCAAAATGACCTGCTTCTGTATGGAATCGCAGGGGTCTATCCTCGGGGGAAACAGTGTGCAGTATTGTATCACGCAAATTAGCCGTGTGAGAATAGGCAATCTGTAGTGTCTTATCTTGGAAGCAAGTATGTACCCCGAGGACCGGCCAAAACCGATGCAAAATTTTTGTAACCTGGGAAACACCCCAGGTATAGGGTAACACACCAGTTACCTTTGTGTCAACCGGCTTCGCAGTAGAGGATAGAAAAAGCCAGTCCCGGTGCAAATATCTTGCCCGCTTATACGTCCGACAGACCACCCACTTCGGGTAGCCATGAGCTAGCAAACGCTGCGTCAGATCCCTGGCATGATGTTTAAAAGCCGCTAGAGTCGAACAGTTACGCCGTATGCGCAGAAATTGCCCAAAGGGCAGCCCCTGCTTCAAGGCGCGAGGATGAAAACTGTAATAGCTCAAAAGCGTGTTGCGTTGCACTGATTTCCGATACAGGGACGTCTCAAAGCCCTGGGTGGTAAGGGTGACCTGGACATCCAAAAACTGTATTGATGTTGCCGAAATCTGTGCTGTAAACTGTATCCGTGGCAAGTAGGTATTTAAGCGTGCTATGAAACCTTCCAACTCCGGCCGAGCGCCGGTCCAAATAAAAAATATGTCATCAAGGAAGCGTTTCCAAAAGGGAATCTGATCAAAAGCAGGATCAGAATAAACCCATTGTTGCTCAAATACTGCCATATAGATGGTGGCCAGAGAGGGGGCAACCATGGCACCCATGGCAATTCCGTGAATCTGGCGATAAAACACACCCCGATGTAAAAAGAAATTTTCCCCCAATACCAGGGCCAACAGGTCAAGCAAAAATGAACGGGGAATCCGCGCAGGAAGAGCCAATGGGTAAGTTTGTAAACAAGCCAACATTTCCCGCTGATCGATATTAGTGTACAGAGCCTGTACATCAAGAGTCACTAGAAACCGGTAAGTACCCGTATCTTGACAAGATTGTAAATGTTGCAAAAAATCTCCAGTATCACGAAGATAGGAATCAACCCGCTACGCCGCCGGTTGTAAAAAAATATCACAAAATTTCGAAAGTGGTTCAAGTATCGAATCCCGACATGAAACAATGGGTCGCCCTGGTGGATCAACAAGAGATTTATGCACTTTAGGGACCAGATAAAAAACCGGTGTCGTTGGGTGTTTCTTCATCAAGAAAGCCATCTCATGTCGAGTGATCCAATTTCGGAAAAATGCTGCTGAAACCAATGTCGAAATAGATGACTGAATGATGTCCGTTGGGTCCGACTGCAGCCTTTCATAATTAGCAAGATCTTGCAAATGGCAATCAACTTGGCGTTGGTATTGAGCATTTGACCCTCTCTGGCCACCATCTATATGGCAGTATTTGAGCAACAATGGGTTTATTCTGATCCTGCTTTTGATCAGATTCCCTTTTGGAAACGCTTCCTTGATGACATATTTTTTATTTGGACCGGCGCTCGGCCGGAGTTGGAAGGTTTCATAGCATGCTTAAATACCTACTTGCCACGGATACAGTTTACAGCACAGATTTCGGCAAAATCAATACAGTTTTTGGATGTCCAGGTCACCCTTACCACCCAGGGCTTTGAGACGTCCCTGTATCGGAAATCAGTGCAACGCAACACGCTTTTGAGCTATTACAGTTTTCATCCTCGCGCCTTGAAGCAGGGGCTGCCCTTTGGGCAATTTCTGCGCATGCGGCGTAACTGTTCGACTCTAGCGGCTTTTAAACATCATGCCAGGGATCTGACGCAGCGTTTGCTAGCTCGTGGCTACCCGAAGTGGGTGGTCTGTCGGGCGTATAAGCGGGCAAGATATTTGCACCGGGACTGGCTTTTTCTATCCTCTACTGCGAAGCCGGTTGACACAAAGGTAACTGGTGTGTTACCCTATACCTGGGGTGTTTCCCAGGTTACAAAAATTTTGCATCGGTTTTGACCGGTCCTCGGGGTACATACTTGCTTCCAAGATAAGACACTACAGATTGCCTATTCTCGCACGGCTAATTTGCGTGATACAATACTGCACACTGTTTCCCCCGAGGATAGACCCCTGCGATTCCGTACAAAAGCAGGTCATTCTGTCTACGGTCATTGTACGTACTGTGACACTGCTCTGGAGGGACTGGCTTGGACGGATGTGCACACTACCCATACATATACTACACGTTGGCGTACAGACTGTTCCACTGACCATGTGGTCTACTTGATCATTTGTCTGTGCTCCCTCTACTATGTTGGTCGGACAACGAGAGCGGCTCGGCTCCGTCTCTAGGAACATGCTTCGCAACTCCGGGTCCAGCAGTTGGGAGCCCCTATGGTGGACCATAATTTGTCGATGGGTCATGCCTTTTCTACTTTAAAGTGGCGCATATTGGATTTTGTTCCGCCTGACCCTCGTCAGGGAGACAGGGAGCATCGGCTCCAGTTGCGTGAGCAGCGCTGGATCTACATGTTAAATTCGGTCTCTCCAGCTGGCTTAAACTTGCAAATTGACTGGCATACGCTGTTATAATGTTGGTTCGTCTTTTTCATCAGTTATGGTACAAGACCGCCTCCCCTTTGGGATTCCCTGTGTGGTGGGATTCCCTGAAAGGGGTTGGTTTTATCTTATTTTGATTGGTTACATGGCGATTCTGTTCCTCTGACGTCAGACGCTGGCGACTATTTAGCGGTTGACAAATTCCCGTGGCCAGTGTGCTGTTATCTACCGATTGCTGGCTTGTCTTGACCTGAAGCAGGGTTTTCTACAAATTAAGAAGCAAAGCCCGAAACGCGAGCCGCGTCGTCCATTGAGAGTCTTGGCATCTTGGTGATTTCAGCTAAGTTAAATCTATTAATTAAAATGGAGTGGTCTCGGCTGTGTCTTTGATACACTGATTCTGGACACTGGGCAGACCTTCTCCGACAAAAAAAGTTTCATGGCAAAAAGTGGGATATTTCTTCATATAATTGGATATTCTTTCTATTGAAAATCAAGAGGCAAATCAAAAAACATTTGAGGGAACAACTACTGTAGACAATGAGCCAACTGACCTTGTTCTGCCATCATCTACCATATTGCTATCTCTCTATGTTATCTTTCTCTCTATTAAGTAGAAGTAGTAGTATTTATTTATTTAACAGTTTTTCTATACCGCTTTTGTCAAAGTGATTTACATTGAACAACATATCAGTCTCGTGGATTTGTTTTACAATGAACAAGGAGAAATAACTATTTTTGTTGTTGTTGTTGTTAAGTGCCATCAAGTCAGTGTCGACTCATGGCAACTCTCTGGATAGTTGTCTTAAATTGTGTTCAGTCTTCAGTCAGGCGGCTCATTGTTGACAGACTGGCACCCATAGCTGCTGTTATTATATCGATCCATCCCATTGCTGGTCTTCCTCTTTTGCATTCACCTTCTACCTTGCCAAGCAAGATGTCTTTTATTTATTATTTATTATTTTTTTATTTATTGAAAATTTCTATATCACGTATTCCATAGGATCAAGCGCGGTTTACAAGTAACAACAGTATGAATAGTACAGCATGAACAAGTACATATTCAGCTACATGGAACTATATAAACTATGTGCAGTAGAACAGAATACATTGAACTGGAACCATAAATCAATGTTAAACTATATGAAGTGGTAGTGAATACTATGAAGTGAGATCATAGGGGTGAGTTAGTTGAACTATCTGAACGGAAAGATCTTAACAAGAAGCAGTTCATTGCTTTGTGTGGAGGCAGAGTTAAAATGCACTAATGGGATGTGTCTGGTGTATTGTGATCTGCTTGGGTGCCAAAGTGGAGTGTAAAGAGGTGTGTTTTAAGTTTTTTACGGAATGTGTATAGATCATTTATTAGGCTGTCTGGGAGGTCATTTCAGAGGATAGGTGCACTGTGGGAGAAAGCCTTGTTGCTTGCTAACTTTCTGGATTTCCTGAAATCCGTTGATATAACAAGTTTATTTTTGTTCCTTTTCCATTGATTTTGGTTGGGGGATTCCTTTGAGATTAGTGTAGAAAGAAAGGAAGGGGCAATGTTATTGATTAGTTTAAAAGTTGAAACTTGTAGATTATACGGCTTTGAATGGGTAGCCAGTGTAGGGTAGACAGTGTGGAGGTGGTATGTTCCATTGTGTTGAAATTCATGGTTATTCTAGCTGCTACGTTTTGGTCTAGTTGTAGCCTTCTTAGGTTCTGTTTTGTAATGCCCTGTAGAGTAATATTGGCAAAGTCAAAATGAGGAGTAATAATTGCCTGGATAATAGATTTAAAGTCCTGGAGGTGGAGCAGTGGACAGAGCTGTTTTAAGAGTTTGAGTTTGTAAAATATCTTTTTGGTTGTGTGCTTTATATGATATGCCATACTGAGGGTTCGATTGATAATGACTCCTAAGTATTTAACCTCATTTTTGACTGCAATGTTAATATCCTGGAGCCTAATCAATGATGGGGGGGGGGGGGGGCGAAGTTCTTGTTTTTAGTGACATACATTTCATCTGTTTTAGAAAAATTAATATAAAGGTTGTGGTTCTTGAGCCACTGTAATATTTCAGAAAAGCAGTCAGAGAGTAATTCTATTGGTGGATTCAAAATGTTAAATAGTAGGTATAACATTATATCGTCCACATAAATGTGATAATTTACATGGAAATGTTTGAAGATGGAACAGATGGGTTGAAGATAGATATTAAAAAGAAGGGCTGAGAGGGCAGAACCCTGGGGGAGACCTGTCCTTGTTTGTATGGTATAGATATTTGCTGATCAATTCTTATTGCTTGTGTTCTGTCAGAAAGGTATGAGGAGAACCATTTTAGGGCTGTTTCATTGATCCCTATCTGATGGAGCCTTGTTAGCATTAATTGATGATTTACACTGTCAAAGGCTGCAGAAATGTCCAGAAATATAAGAATAAAGGCTTGCTTAGAAATCATCGCTACCACATGTAAGTGTGTCAATGAGTACTGTGAGTAACATTTCAACTCCATGATATGGATGGAAACCATATTGGTGTTCATCCAGTGGGGCAGAGGAGTCCATGTGGTCCTGGAGTTGGGTTTGGACTACTTTTTCTATTCGTTTTGCCAAAAATGGGAGGCTTGATATGGTTCTGTAGGAAGAGGGGAAGTTTTTGTCAGAGGTATTATTTTTCGGAATTGGGCGGATTTGTGCATGTTTAAGGGAGGGTGGTAAATACCCATTATTAAGAGAGAGGTTAATAATGGGAAGGCTGAAGGATGATAGTCCAGGTAAGGTTGCTTTCATCCAGTTTACTGGACAGGGGTCAAGGTATGAAGTGGTAGTGTTTAACTTGGCAATGATGTTTTTGCGTGTGTCCTTTGAAGTGAGGTAAAAGTTGGACCAGGGGGTGTGATGAGGAGGGTGTCCTTCAATATAGTTCATAATGGGTGATGTTTGCTGCTTTAACTTATTCACGTAGTAATCTGCTAGGATCTGTGGGGATATTTAGTTATCAGTTAAGTTTACGTTGGATGAGGTATTTGTTAAGGATTGGACTATACTGAAAAGTTCTCTAGGTCAGTTTATTGAGTTGGCTAATAGCCTGGAGTAGTAGGGGTTTTTTTGCATCATTAATGGTCTTCCTGTATAGTTTAAGGATGTTTAAGTAGTTAGATTGGAGTGTTATAGATTTTGTGTGCTGCCATTTGCGTTTGGCTTTATGCAGTTCAGCTTTTGTACGTCTTAATTCAGGGTGGAACCATGGGGCATTTTTGTTTTTCCTTGTTGGTTGGCCATGATTTAATTTGGGTATAGCTGCTTTAGATATTATGTTATTCCAGTTTGTTATAGTGTCATCAAGGTTTGTAGGGTCTTGGGTCAGATGTGGTATAATTTGCTTCTTTATTACATTTTCTGAATCTGCTGGGGGTGGGGTGAGTATGCAGTCCTGTTTTGAAGATTGTCAAAAAACGGTAGTTTGAATTTTATAAGATGGTGGTCAGACCAGGGGACAGGGTGGATTTCTAGTGAGGTAGAGTGGTAAGTAGTATGGAGAGAGCTGGGTAGGAAAAAAGGTCTAGAGTATTACCTTATATGTGCATGTGTCTATTGATTTGGCAATGATCCATATCTTCAATGGAGTTAAAGAAGGATGTTATGTGATTATTAGACAATGATGGTAAGTTGAAGTCACCTAAAATGATCAGGGGTTTTGTATCAGTGGAGGATCCAAGTAGTTCTGTTAGTATGTCCAAGTTGCCAGGTTTAGAGTCAGGCAGTCTGTAGGCTAGGAATATGCGATATTGGTTTATTTTTATGGTGAGGGTATCTATGCTAGCTATGTTGTCTGAGGATATTAAGGATGCTTTCAGGGATTCTTTCAAGATAATGAGAACTCCTCCTCCTCCTCTTTTGGGTGACCTCTGTGTGTGAAAGATTTCATATCCTGGAGACTTTAATTGGTTGATTAGAATAGTGTCCGTGTCGGTTAGCCAAGTCTTTCTCTAATGATCTCTCTCTTAGCATGATGTGTCCAAAGTATGAAAGGAAGTCTTGTCATCAGAGCTTCCAAAGAAAGCTTAGATTTGATCTCCTCTAGTACTGACTGGTTTGTTCTTTGGGCAGTCCATGGTATACACAATATTCGACGCCAGCACCATAATTCAAAGGCATCAATTTTCTTCCTGTCTATCTTTTTTCACTGTGCAACTTTCACATCCATATGAAGTTATTGAAAATGCCATGGCTTGAACAAGTTGAATCTTTGTATGGAGAGAGACATCCCTGCTCTTGAGAATCTTGTCTGTCACAGGGAAAAGGATCTTAAGTGAAAAATTCAGGCATTATGTGGACAGGCATTTAAACCAGGGAAAGGAGGTGACGGATGGAAAAGAACAAGTTCAGGACATCACTCCCAGCAAAAACATAATAAGAATGGAAACAGCTGCAGTATTAACCCACATATCAATACCAAGTGGGGAGAGGCGTGTAAAACAAAATACAGGCAAAATACAGGCAAACTAGTCAACAAATGCTGGAAAGCAATGATCACAAATGCTCGAAGCCTAGCCAACAAAGTCCCTGACCTGAAAGCCCTAATAGTGGAAATGGACTTGGACATTGTGGCCATTACAGAAACATGGTTTAACGAGTCGCACGAATGGGATATAGCTATAGCTGGCTTTAATCTATTTAGAAGAGACAGAGAGGGTAGAAAAGGAGAAGGAGTAGCCGTATATGTCAAAAGCAATATTAAATCTGCTGAAATGCAGGGGACGTGGAGAAAAGAAGAAGCATTGTGGATTGTGTTGAAAAGAGGAGATGGCACTGTCATCCTTACTGGTTTAGTCTCAGGCCTCCAACTCAAACCGAAGAAATAGATAACGAATTGATTACTGATATTGCAAAGATAGCCATGAAGGGGGAAGTGATCATATGGGGTGACTTTAATCTACCCAATGTGGATTGGAGTATTACTTCTGCAAATCTGGAAAGAAGTAAAAAAATTGTGGATGCTTTCCAAGATGCACTACTTAGACAAATGGTGATGGAACCAACAGGGAAAGCCCGATGCTGGGTTTAGTACTCACCAAGAGAGATAGTGTGTCGAATATGCAGGTGGGTGCCCAGGTGAGCAGCAGTGATCATCACACGGTGTGGTTTGAGATAAAAGCAAAGGCGGAGTCCAATCACAGCAAGCTCAAAGTTCTAGACTTCAAAAACACTGACTTCAGTAAAATGGCCACGTAACTGAAGGAGGAGTTGTCAGGGTGGGAGGGGATAAGGGAAGTGGCATTGCAGTGGGCTAAACTAAATGAGGCAATAAAAGGGGCAACGGATACATATGTAAGGAAAGTAAATAAAAGCAAGAGGAAAAGGAAACCTATTTGGTTGTCCAAAGAAGTGGCTGCACAAATAAAGGCAAAAAACACATCTGTCACAAAATTCAGAAGTTTGCAAAGAGAGGAATAGAGAAAAGAATACAGGATCAAACTAAAAGAGACAAAAAGAGAAATAAAGATAGCAAAATCCAAGGCAGAAAAAAAGATGGCTAAAGATGTGAAGTGTGTCAACAAGACTTTTTTCAGGTATATTCAGGAGAGGAGGAAAATCAGAGGTGGAATTGCAGGACTCAAAAATGCCGGGAACAGATTTCTGGAAAGTGAGAGTGAAAAAGCTAAACAAATACTTCTGTTCTGTTTTTACTAAAGAAAATTCTGGAGAAGAAACTCCTGTGATTGACAAATATTCAAATGAGAATGGAGTAGAAACCACACCATCCACAGAAGATGATGTGTTACAACAGCTTGCAAAACTGAAAGTGGACAAGGCCATGGGACCGGATGGGATACTTCCCATGATACTGAAAGAGTTCAGAGAGGTTCTTGCAGAGCCGTTAAAGGATGTGTTTAATAGATCCTTGGAGACAGGAGAAGTTCCACAGGACTGGAGAAGAGCTGATGTGGTACCTCTTCACAAAAGTGGTAATAGGGAAGAAATGACACACTACAGGCCAGTAAGCCTTACCTCAGTGGAAGGAAAAGTAATGGAGGTACTCCTGAAGGAGCGAATAGTGGACTTTCTCAAAACCAACAGGTTGCACGTTCTGAGGCAACATGGTTTTACTGGGTAACCAGAGAACTAGATCAAGAGCATGCGATGGATGTGATCTACCTAGATTTCAGCAAAGCCTTTGATACTGTTCCTCATAAGAGGCTTATCAATAAACTCAACAGCTTGGGGATGAGTCCCAAGGTGGTGAACTGAATCAGAAATTGATGGACTGACAGACAACAGAAGGTGATGTTAAATGGAACTCACTTGGATGAAAGGAAGGTGATTAACGGTGTGCCCCAGGGTTTGGTCCTGGGACCAGTACTGTTCAATGTATTTGTGAGTGGTATTACTGAAGGACTGAATGGAAAAGTCTATCTTTTTATAGATGAGACAAAAATTTGCAACAGAATGGATTCCCCTAAGGGAGTGGATAACATGAGGAAAGATCTGCAAAACCTGGAAGAATGGTCTAATGCTTGGCAATTAAAATTTAATGTGACGAATTGCAGTGTCATGCACTTGGGAATCAGAAATCCAAGGTAAATGTATATGATAGGGGTCAAGAGGTTGGTGTGCACGGACCAGGAGAAGAACTTCGGAGTGATTGTTTCTGAGGATCTCAAGGTGATGAAGCAGTGTGACAAGGTGGTGGCAAAAGCCAGAAGGATGCTAGATTGCATACAGAGAGGAATTACCAGCAGAAAGGAAGAGGTACTAATACCATTGTACAAGTCTCTGATGAGGCCTCACTTGGAATATTGTGTTCAATTTTGGGGACCATATCTCACAAAGGATATAAAAAGACTGTAAGTGGTTCAGAGGAAGACAACCAAAATGATTTGGACCATGTGTCAGAAGACGTATGAGAAGAGACCTAAATATGTACATTCTGGAGGAGAGGAGGGACAGTGGAGATATGATTCAGATGTTTAAATCCTTAAAGAGTATTAATGAACAAACAAACCTCTTCCAAAGATGGGGAAGCTGTAAAACTAGAGGTCATAACATGAAGCTGCAAGAGGGAAAACTTAAAGGCAATGTCAGGAAATACTTTTTCACTGAAAGGGTGGTGAATGCTTGGAATGCCCTCCCAGTGGAAGAGGTGGGGGCAAATACAGTGACAGAATTCAAAATGGCATGGGACAGACACCGAGTATCCTTTTATAGCAAAAGGATAAAATCAAAATAAACATAACTCTCCTTTATATCACAGCAAATAGAGGTGACCTACATGGAGCGGTGGGTGCACGCCTAAACAAAGGCATGGTGAGGGGTGACCTGCACGGAGTGGCATATGCATCTACTCTTACCACCTTGCTGGGAAGACTAGATGGACCTTACTGGTCTTTATCTGCCATCATTTACTATGTTACTATATTACAATGTTACATGTAGTATTAATTTGGTGCATCTTAATCATAATACTGAATAGTCAGACAAAGACGTACATTCGAAGCAAAACACCAGTGAGAGAGTTAATTGGACCATTAGATGATACAGGGGTAAAAGGGGCACTAAGAGAGGACAAGGCCATAGCGGAGAGACTGAATGAAGTCTTTGCCTAAGTTTTTACTGAAGAAGATGTAGGACATTTACCCATGCCAGAATTGATATTTAAAGGTGATGTAACAGAGGAATTGAAAAAAATCTCGATAAACCAGGAAGATGTAATACAGCTATTTGATAAACTAAAGAGTAGCAAATCACCTGGACAGGATGACAAACATCCCAGAGTACTGAAAGAACTGAAATATGAATTTGCAGACCTACTTTTAGTAATCTGTGAACTATCCTAAAAATCATCTGTAGTATCTGAAGACTGGAGAGTGGCCAATGTAATGCCAATTTTCAAAAACGTTTCCAGGGTGATCTGCGGAACTATAGACTGGTGAGCTTGATGTCAGTACCAGGCAAAATAGTAGATACCATTATAAAGCACAAAGTTATTGAACATATAGATAGTCATTGTTTAGTGGTATCTCAATGGAGAAAGGCAAATAGAGGAGTTCCCCAGGGATCTATGCTGGGCCTGCTGCTTTTTAACATATTTATAAATGACCTGGCAATAGGAAGAACAACTGAAGTGATAAAATTATTCAAAGTTGTTAAAATGCAAAAGGATTGAGAAAAATTACAAGAGGACCTTTAAAAATTGGGAGATTGGGCATTCAAATGACAGATAAAATTTAATGTGAACAACTGCAAAGTTATGCAATTAGGGAGTCATTCCAGAACACATATAAGGGGTTTGTACATGTGGCGGCGATGTTTATGTGCTGAAAAGTCCCAAACTGTATTCCAAAACACTGCTGACATGCATGTCCATGGCGTTAGAACGGGGATCTCAGAATGTGGGCGGGAGAGGGCAGTATGGAGGGTGGGCTGGCTGCGGAGATGTAGAAAGCGTATTCCGGCAAGGCCCGTGTATGTATTAAATGTTTCCTGGAAACGTCCATGTTATTGGACTTAGAAAATATTCTGCTGTGCTCTGTAATGCATCTCATATAGAAAAATGGTCGTGACAAGTATGTTTTGAACTGGTGTGACTGCATTCTGGAAGAACACAAGATGCAGTCTTAAGATGCAGGGAGCAGAGATGAAGGAATGTTGTAAGGTAAAGTAAGATTTATAAACACCCTTACAGAAATATAAAGAAGAGCAATAGTGTTTATTCAGGCTATGTGCTGTTTGTGCTAAATGAGCCAACCTATGGGACCCTAACAATTCCCATGTTCAAAAAAATGGGACTATTGATGCAGGGATAGTATGGGAATGAGTAGGGAAAGGATTCCTTTTTGGATGAGAAATGGAGATCATATTTGTTGTCCTGTTACCTCATAGTTGTTATGTATAGGTTCAGGGCATCTTTTTGGTAGAATCATGTTTTGTGACAGAAAGTGAGAGTGTATGTGTGTGTGCATGTGCGTGTGTGTGTGTGTGTGTCTGGTTTGAGGAGTGCACAGGGGGATCTAGTGTGCTCATCTGAATTCAGGGGGGACATGAAAGCCTGGCCAGTTCCTGGACCATATGGATGATCACAGCATCACCAGGTGCCAGTGTGATTGAGCAAACTCAGAGAGGATTCATTGTAGCTACATGTGAAAACATGTCCCCGTTAATAATAAAGGACCCTCAGAATAAGGGCACTCAACAGTGCAAACAGCACTAATGCAAGCCCATAATGCACATTTTGTGGGACCAATGGTATTGCTGTTGAGCATGTATTAGTGCTGTTTGCACTGCTGAATGCCCTTATTCTGAGAGTCCCTCTTATTGACAGGGATATATTTTGATATTTAGCTATAGGGAATCTATGCTGATTCCTTCTGGATTATTTTACATAGGGTACTCTAATTAGATCCGATATTGATAGGGCAGCCATGCATCCACTCTGACTGGCACTGGGAGACACGACTGATGTAGATCCAACATTCCCTTGATTGTCCCATGCGGCTAGGGTTGCCAACCGGCCGGTTTTCAGCCGGCCTGGCCGGCTTTTCCGTGGCCAGGCCAGCTGCCGGCAGAGAACCGAAACCAGCCCTTGAAAAGCTGGTGTTTTGCTGTGGCCATGAGATCGGGTGCGGCCAGAGCAGAAAACTGGCTTTGCGATTGCGATCGTGATCACGATTGCGATTGCGATCACAGTCTCCTGGACCCCCCCTTGCAGCCGCTGCTTCTGCTTCTTACAGAGCAGCAGCTGCAATAAAGTTAATTTAAAAGTAAGGAAAACTTTGAGGGGCCTTCTGGCCTTATGAAACTCCTGCAGTGCCCGCCCCTCTGATGTCACTTCCTTTTCAGCCAGGGACCCTGAAGAAGGCGTTTCATAGGACCGGAGGGCTCCTCACAGGTTTCCTTACTTTTAAATTAACTTTATTGCAGCCGCTCCTCAGTAAGAAGTTGGCAAACCTACATGCGGCCCACATCCCTACCTCGGCCAGGATCAATGAGAGACATGAGAGTGGTAATATATCTGGAGCCTGGCTACTTGGTGTGATAGCAGAGATCTCCCTTCCATGCCCACACAGCTCTGACCAGGGCTCTTCAACTTGGAAAAGAGATGGCTAAGTGGAGATATGATAAAGATCTATAAAATAATGAACGGTGTGGAAGGGATAAATGTAGATTGGTTGTTTACTCTTTCAAAAAGTAGAAAGACTAGGGGACATGCAATGAAGCTGCAATGAGCGCTCCTGGAGGGCCGGTGGTAATATAGTAATCAACCCACAAATTTAAATCTTAAAATCTCTCAGGTTAAAACTATCAAAATCAAAAATAAAAGAACCATAAGTTTAGAATATTCCTAAAAAAATTGTAATGCAAGAAAATACAGTAATAGCAACATACTGTACACTCAGGTCTTTTCTTGCATTAAAAACATTTGGGGGAATAGTGACAAGCTCAGCCCTTGCTGTGGCAACCAAACATGGCTGCTTAAAAGAGGAAAGATATGGTGATGAGAGAAGGATTGAGTCCAGGTCCTTACCAGGGCCAGTGCAATTGTATTAGGTGTCCTAGGCGAAACTTCAGCATTGCACTCCCTCATAATTAGCTTTTAGGGGTATGTTTACTAAACTGCTTTAGTGAGATTCACGTTAGGAGCAGCGGTAGAGACAGAAACCACAAATAAGGACATGGGCGGTACATCGTTTCCGAGAACGCGCCGAGAACGCGCTTTACAAGGCGCCATAAATGAACGAGCGCTACAGGGCATGTTACCGCGCGTTAATCTTAAGAAGGCGCGCAGGCATACAAAAACAGCAACAGAGCTGTAGCACAATGGTTACAACACTGACTGATAGTACAGGGGTCATGGGTTCGATTCCCCAGTGGGCCTAATGTAGAAGGCTGGCTGAGGCAGCACCCTTTACATTTAAGTAGCAATTGTTGAGGCATGTGACGTGTATTTTAATTAGTGCTGCCAGCAAACACACCCTCATGGTGGCATAACCTAAGGTGCCGCATAAGGCACTCCATAGGGCACATTATAAAGTGTACTGTCCGCCAAGGCACCCTATAATGTCCCCTATAGGACACCTTATAAGGATGTGAACAAAGCCCTGGCTGGCTGCAGGACTGCACGTCACCACACAAACTGTCTGCTGTGGTTACCAGGATAGGGTTAACCCACCCGTACCCATGATGCACTGCACATGCAAATCAGCAGTCAAGAGATGGGCACAAGATCGGGTATGCACCCCCACAGCACCTCAGCCTTGTAGGGGGAACAGACCGTGTGTGGCACTGCCACAGAGTAGCCACAGACAGTCACATTGTGCGGGTACAGTGCCCACCCTGAGGTTGAGGTGGGGCGCCCAGCACCAGGTCCACAGCACCTTTCATAGCTGAAATACGCCATGCTGCAGGTCCCCATCAGTGTGTGATAGGTAGTTCAGTTAGACACACCTAGGATACATCTGTGTTCTGCTGTATGTCTCGGTCATGTCTAGTCCCTATGGGCGATGCTGCACCCAGAATAGTGCATATCCTGTGTTGATGCCATCGTTACCTGCTGTAGGAGAAGGGGTGGGGGGTGTATGGACCCATAGGCAGATTATGTACCACCACACAACCCACGCTCAGGGTGGGAAACAGGATCACCCACCAATAGATACACAGTCTACCTCCCTGCAATAGCAGCCGTAGAAGGGACCAGCAACCCCAGTCCTGCTGGGGAACAGACAGAGCGGTACACATTCATAACGCAATAGCAGACAGACAGCAGGCCTGGAAATGCTCAGCTGCCCCCCACCATTATCTGACATTCTCCAGCAGCAAGCCTCCAGCCGCTGCACCCTGCAAGGTGTTCCAGCAAAACACATACTAGCCGCAGACAGTCCGCCAGCTAGTCCATAGTGCATGGTCCTGGAGAAAATGCAAGTACCCAGAACAGGGATGTCAGCATACACACCATATCAAAGTTCATATGTTCAAAGTTATCTTCACTTAGTAGCAGTGAACCACATCAACTTCCTGTTATGGTTTCGGACAATTTTTTGTCTTTTAAACAAAGTGGACAAAATATTCTTCTCCAATATCTTCTTTAATACACACCAAGCAGACAAGTCAGGGATTGGACCCCAAAAGAAAACCCATAAATATCACATGAGAGAAATACTATATAGCACTATGGGGGAACCTAGCCATGCCATGGTCACTGCTCAGTCAGGGTGAGAGTGACCTCCCAATAGGACATGCTATGGCCACCCTATCCATGCAGGTGGTGGCCAGGCACTACAATGTCCGAGCCATTGCCCTATGCCATGTGCAGATGCATCAATGCCAGGCCACCCTATCCAGGCTATTCCCACGGGACCTTGCTCCTCATTATGCACATTTTCAGGCCAATACTGGCAACAGTGCTAGCAGTGTGGGCTGTGGAGGATGTTGGCAGCCACCACACACTGGATAGACAGACACACACTCCCCACACCTATGCCAGCATTGTGCAACTATAGAGGTGTTGGGCAGCCCAGGCCACCACACAAGTCCTGGGCACAGTGCAGGCATGGCTATGGTATGCAATACTGTAGGAGTCACTCCCCAGGTTGTTAAACACTGTCAGCAAAAGACCTGTAGCACACTCCACAGACATCAGAAAGGTTGCTATGATGCAGCTCACTCAGAAAAGTGTACTTAACCTAGGAATTGCTATCTGCCAGTACTCATAGCAACCTTATGATAGATGTGTACCATATTCCCCGTTTTAGGGTGGCATTACTAAGGTATGCAAGTGCTAGTATTGGGAGATGCACGCAGAGCCCAATGTCCTGCCTCCCCAGGAGGCTTTGGACAATGGGGCCTGTGGGTGTGGGTGTGTCTGCCCCTGTTGGCTGCTGCTTTACGGCAGAGGTTCCCAACTCCAGACCTGCGGTGCAAAACACTGTTTGGGTTTTCATGCTGTCCCTCATGAATATGCATGAGATACATCTGCATACCATGGGGGTGACGCATAGAAATGCAGCACAGGCATCTTTATCAGAGGCAGCATGGAACCGGAATGGTGTTTGGCCCTCCAGGACTCATTTGGGAGGCTCTGCTCTAGGTAATGTGCATGTTTATGGTGTCTGTGCTCTGTAGGGTAAAATGTAGGTGTCTTGGACATGTTTACGTCATCTGCAATAAAGGTGCTGTCTGTATTAGCACGGTGTAGTAGTGGGTAAAACATGGGGACTGGGTTGGCAGGAACCACAGCTGGGACTCAAACCTGTGACCCTCTGCTTCTGAATACACTGGTTTTGTGAACTGCACCACCTTGTTGCCACAGAGTCAGTACATTCCTTGGTGATACCATGACTGTTCATCAGACAGGGCCCATCTGTTGCAATACACAGCACCCACCTACACAGGGCTAGGCCACAGTCTGCTCTGGGCAGCTGCCACTGCCCCCTCCACCACCAGTATCCCTCAGCCACCATGCTGACATGCCCTTCTGCTGGTGGTGCTGGTGGTGCGCAGTCTCAGGCCATCCAGTGTGCAGGTAGGTGGCTGCCTATGGTGTGGGTTCTGGGGTAGGGGTGCCTGCATAGGTGTCCACGCTTCCCCCCAGCACCGCCTGCCAATGTTCCGTGCCCTTGGGGGTAGCTGCTGGGTACTATCCCCTGTGACACTGTGGGAAACACAGTCGTGCCCATGTTGGGCCTTCAGCAGTTGCTGTCTGGCTGCTCTGCTTCTGCAGCATTCGTATGGGCCACCTAGGCATCGCCCTAGTCCGCACTGTGGCCCAGCTGCACCACAGCATGTGCCGCCTGTGGCCCTCTGTATCCCCTTCTCCGGCATCTGTCCAGTTGCCATTCCAACATGCCCGCCCTGATGTTGCGGGACATGTGCATGCCATAGGAACCCTGTCCGATGGTGGGGAAAACCCTGAGCAGCGCTATTTCACTGTGGGCTCATTCAGCTTGTATGGGGACGGATTATAGACCCTTCCACGATTTATATCTGTTCTATGGAGCTTATTCGGGGGGGGGGAGGGGTTGATGTTTCTCATTGATACCACTATTGGCCAGCTTGGTTGTGGCTTTTTTCCAGTTTGTTGGGGTCATTTTCAGTGTTTATGTGCCCTTTTGTTCTGTGCACATGTATCACACTTATCACTTTTTTTTGTTTCCCTGCCTGTGCTGTACATTGCTGACACTGAAATGGTTTCTCTCCCCTGTAATGTGCATTTAACGGCAGGTTTTCATTCGCGTTGGAATTGAGCTCTTCAGATCAGCGCGTTAGTGTGAAGGGAGCCTCTCCCCACCCACTCTCCGCCCATTGACCCCTTCTCTCCGCCCTCTTTCCACCTTCTGCGGTGTTTTACCGCGCTGCGGGGCATTACGATCGTTAGCGCATCATAACACGCGTTATGTAACGTTAACGATCGTAAGCACAGCATAACGTGTGTTATGATGCGCTAACGATTGTTAACGTTACATAACCCGCATTATGTACGATTACCGCAGTTTAGTAAACATACCCCTTAGACTCCTAGGGGTATGTTTACTAAACCGTCTTAATGTGCGCTCTGTGACATTATCACGCAATAAGGTACCTTATCGTGTGATAATGGTGCCTTATCAGGCACACAGGTACCTTAGCACGCGATAACGCGTGCAGTGGCGCAAATGAGCGCTGAAGGTGGGGAAAGGCTCCCGGAGGGCGGAGGAAGGCTCCCCAGGGGCGGAGAGAAGGGGTCAATGGGTAGAGAGTGGGAGGGGAGAGGCTCCCCACACACTAACGCTGTCAAATACGAGGCTCAAAATTAATGCCAGTGAAATCCTGGCGTTAGAGCTGATTTAAAGGGAAAAGAAACCATTTCCGTCAGCAATGTACAGCAAAACCAGGGAAAGCTAAAAAAAAGTGATAAGTGTGATACATGTGCACGGAACAAAAGGGCAAATAAACCTTGAAAATGTACAGAAGAAAATGTAAAAATAAAATAACCAAGCTGGCCAATAGTGATATCAATGGGAAACATCAAAAAACACTCCCAAGAAAGCTCCAAAAAAAAGATACGAATTTTGGAAGGGTCTATGCTCCGTCCCCATACAAGGTGAATGAGCCCACAGTGTAATTGCGCTGAGCAGGGTTTCCGACTCCATCGGCCAGGTTTCCTATGGCGTGCACATGTTCCACAACAGCAGGGCAGGCATGTCGGAACGGGCAACTGGACAGATGCTGGAAAAGGGGACACAGAGGGCTGCAGGCGGCACATGCTGCGGTGCAGCTGGCCCACAGTGCGGACTAGGGTGATGCCTAGCTGGCCCATAGGAATGTTGAAACAGTAGAGCAGCCAGAGGGCCCAACATGGACACGAGTGTGCTTCCCACAGTGTCACAGGTGATAGTACCCAGCAGGTACCCCGAAGGGCATGGAAGATTGGCATGCGGTGCTGGGGGAAGCATGGACAGCTATGCAGGCACCCCTACCCCAGAACCCGCACCATAGGCAGCCGCCTACCCACACACTGGATGGCCTGAGACTGCGCTCCAACAGCACCACCAGTAGAAGGGCATGTCAGCATGGTGGCAGAGGGATACTGGTGGTGGAGGGGGCAGTGGCAGCTGCCCAGAGTAGACCGTGGCCTAGCCCTGTGTAGGTGAGTGCCATGCACTGCAACAGACAGGCCCTGTCTGATGAACAGTCATGGTATCACCAGGGAATGCCCTGTCTCTGTGGCAACACAGTGGTGCAATGCACACAGCCAATGTGTTCAGAAGCAGAAGATCACAGGTTCAAGTCCCAGCTGTGGTTCCTGCCAACCCAGTCCCCATATTTTACCCACTACTAAAACGTGCTAATACAGTCAGAACCTTTATTGCAGATGACGTAAACATGCCCAAAACACCTACATTTTACCCTTCAGAGCACAGACACCATAAACATGTGCATTACCTAGAGCAGAGTCTCCCAAATGCAGTCCTGGAGGGCCAAACACCATTCAGGTTCCAAGCTGTCTCTAATAAAGATGCCTGTGCTGCATTTACATGCGTCGCCCACCAGGACTGGAGTCGGGAACCTCTGCCCTAAATCAGCGGCCAACAGGGGCAGACACACCCGCACCCACAGGCTCCATTATCCAATGCCTCCTGGAGAGGCAGGACATTGGGCCCAATACTAGCACTTGCATACTTTAGCAATGCCACCCTAAACCTGGGAATACGGTACACAGCTATCAAAAGGTTGCTATGATTACTGGTAGATAGCAATTTCGAGGTTAAGTACAAT
The DNA here is from genome assembly GCA_033557465.1 of Ichthyophis bannanicus. NCBI lineage: Eukaryota > Metazoa > Chordata > Amphibia > Gymnophiona > Ichthyophiidae > Ichthyophis > Ichthyophis bannanicus. The sequence continues at coordinate 27,927,748 of CM066035.1, forward strand.
TTTCTGAGTGAGCTGCATCATAACAACCTTTCTGATGTCTGTGGAGTGTGCTACAGGTCTTGTGTCTGACAGTGTTTACCACCCTGGGGGGTGACCCCAACAGTATTGTGTACCATAGCCATGCCTGCACTATGCCCAGGACTGATGCGGTGGCCAGGGCTGCCAAACACCTCTATAGTTGCACAATGCTGGCATAGGTGTGGGGAGTGTGTGTCTGTCTATCCAATGTGTGGTGGCTGCAAACACCCTCCACAGCCCTCACTGCTAACACTGTTGCCAGTATTGGCCTGCCAATGTGCATAATGAGGAGCAAGGTACTGTGGGAATAGCCAGGATAGGGTGGCCTGGCCTGGATTCATCTGTACATTGCATAGGGCAATGGCTCGGACATTGTAGTGGCCAGCCACCACCTGCATGGACAGGGTGGCCACAGCATGTCCTGCTGGGAGGTCACTCTCACCCTGACTGAGCAGTGACCACAGCATGGCTAGGTTCCCCCATAGTGCTATCTATTATTTTTTTTCATGTGATATTTATGGGTTCTCTTTTGGGGCCTAATCACTGACTTATTTGCTTGGTGTGTATGCTGCTATCCTAGTTCTGGGTACATGCATCTTCTCCAGGAATATGCACTATGGATTAGTTAGCAGACTGTCTGCAGCTAGTATGTGTCTTGCTGGAGCACCTTGCAGGGTGCAGTGCCTGGAGGCTTGCTGCAGGAGAATGTCAGATAGTGATGGGGGACAGCTGTGCATTTTCAGGCCTATTGTCTGTCTGCTATTGCTTTATGGATGGGTGCAGCTCTGCAGTGCCTTCCCTGTTCCATAGATTCAGGAAAACAGACTCACATAATTATTTTGGGATTTTTCTTCCACTTTCAATACTTTGTTCAGGATGGCAATGCGATTGACTACTAATTTTGTGTAAGATCTCACTGCAGATTTTCAGACCCCTCACTGTATTAATAGCAGGGGCATATCAGGTGGTCCTCAGAGCTCCCCTTCTTTTTCCTTTCCTCCTCATAGTCCGCATGTGCCTTCTGGGTTCCATGCTCAAGGACATTAAGGGGCTTGTTTACAAAGCCGCGGTAGTGGTTCGCGATCGCGATCGCAGCCGCGGCCCCATTGAAATCAATGGGGCCGCGGCTGCGATTACGATCGCAAACCGCTACCGCGGCTTTGTAAACAAGCCCCTAAGTTGTTTAATTGTTTTTCAAGGGACCAATGTTTCCAGATGGGTTAGTTTTACTCCTAACTTCTGATGCAGGATATATGGAACAGTGCTCAAAAAATGCATGTCCTCTTATCCAGCATGACCGTACCACACATGCCACACTAGTACCACCACCCCTTGAAACGTTGGTTTCTCCTACTAGCTCCCATTTTCTGCTTAAAGATAGGAGGTTGCTAACCTTATTATAGTGCTCTCTCATTATATGGCTGTCTTTTTTCATCCTTTACATCAAGAGGAAAAAAATATATATCTATTGAGGGGCTGTAGGAATTTCGAAGCTGAACTGTATGCCAAGGTCATTCCTGTGTTGAGGACAAGGTCATTGCTGGTTGCCAAGGATGGTCTGTTGTGTCATCCAAGCTGTGTTGCATGATGCATGGTAGGTATTTTGAGCCGCATGCTTAGCATGATTTATGAAAAAGATTGACCTCCTTTGTGTGTTGCTCAAAATGGATATTTGGTATGTGACAGATGACCTTTGCATTTCACAGATGACTGCTTACTGCAATGAAGTTAAATAGTGTAGACGCTACATGTTGTTCTGTTGCCAATGGAAGCAGAAAAGCTTTTGGCGTTATGGATTTGTTACTGGAAAATAGCAGGCAAGACCCTGATAGATCCAAGGCCTAGGATACAGCTTTCTACCTCTCTAGGAGAAGCGAAACACCAAAGAGACCTTTGTTTCTTATACTTCCAGTGAGCAGTTGTGAAGCTTTTCAAAAAGCAAAGGTGGCAAGATACTATGGTGATCCAATGCTGCCTTTTAAAACAGTAAAAAAAATGCCTCAGAAACTGGACATTTTAACAACTCTTTCATGAGATATTTTCCAGCTTCGGTGAATAAAACGACACAGAATGGCTCCTATGATCTTCACTGGAATGAAAAGAAAATAAGCATTACATTTTTCCTCCCATAAAAAAACATTGGGTGATTTGCAGGCAAAAGGGAGGTTGCCTGAACTCATTCCGGCTCTGGGAAAATCTATTTGGAGTAGAGAATTTGGTGAAGTAAAGCCACCTATCTAAATGGGTGAATAGCCTTCTGTGGATTGTGATAAAGCTGTAAACCTAACTTGCTAAAGTAAGAACCTAAAATATCTGATGCTGGGGTAATTTCTGCAAAGCAGCTGTTTCTTCTTTTCGTGTCCATTCATCAAAGTCGTATTTCTTTCCACTGATGAGCACAGTCAATGAAGATGGAAAAAGCTGTAGCCATGCATGGGTGGTGACCAACTTTTCAATTCTTTACATGCTGTTAAAATATCATATATTATTAAATATATGATATTTTATAAATAAATAAAAATAAAATAAATGACTTTGAGGCCATCTAGCAAGGGAGGATTCACTCAAATTCTTTAGTGGCCTCGGGAAGAATAGTGAGGGAATAGAGTATTCAAGTTATGTCAGTAGCTGTTATAAATGCAGCTATTTACAAGATATTTAACAAAAATTAGAAAAATATCCTTTGTGGTCTGATAGATATTTGAAGAATGCAAAGGTAGAAGGAACAAAAAGTGTTTTATTAACTCCTTTTTACCCAGTGGCATGCCAATAAAAAAGCACCGACCTTTTATTTGCCTCCAGAAATCCTCAGACCCAAATCTATTTACAACAGCCTGAGGGAAGAGTAAAATTGGATCAGAGCACTGCCAGAATTACACACCTGTCACTAAAAGGTGCTAGCAGTAAATTTGAGGGACTGAAATCATACTCAGCATAACCTAGTTTATGAGTGAGGTTCATTCTTGTCATCATATGTGCAAATCAAATTGATTTGGAAATACTACCTTGGAGATCTTCCTTTACTTCCTGGAAGATAACATTTATTTATTTAGCAACTTGTTTTATACCGCTATATCTACCAGTCACAGCGGTGTTCAGGGAATAGTTAGAAAAAGAATGTTACGTGGAACAAGGTACAAAATATTTGACAATCTTAACAATAACTCATGGATATATTCAGAACAAGGTAAATTGTATGATTACTGGTAATTAAAAGACTTTGGAACTTGAGGGAATGAATTAGGTTGAGTTGAGTTTAAACCTAGTAATGGGGACATGTAAAAACATGGCTCTGTTCAGTGGGTGAGCTGTGGGAGAGATAGGGCAATTTCACAAGTTTAAATTTTTTTAAAATCTTTTGAAATATAGATAAGATAGCTGGAATGAACTTACTAGCACAAAAATTGTAACAATCTTCCTCTGTTTTTAAAAATTCTGTAAAGTTTCATGTGTAAAATATATTTTTAAAGGAGTTGTGAGCTACTTATCCTGCCAAAGGTCATGGCACTCATTTAAAAAAAACACCGTAGTGTATCCTTAAGCATATACTTCCCCATACAATAAGGATGCAGAGAATCAGTCCTTGAGGACCTCAAACAGTCCGTGTTTTTAAGATATCCCTAATGAATATGCATGAGATTTACTTGCATGCTACCTCAATTTCATGCAGGTCTATCTCATGCATATTTATTGGACATTTCTTGAAAACCTAGCCTGTTTGCAGCCCTTGAGGACCGAACTTGTGCTTTATGGCTATGTTGTTTTATTGTTAAGTGCCGTTGAGTTGGTGTTGACTCATGGTGATCCTCTGGATAGCTGTTCTAAACTGTGTTTGGTCTTCAGTCAGGTTGCTCATGGTTGATAGAGTGGCATCCATAGTTGCTGTTATTGTATCGATCCATCTCATTGCTGTTCTTCCTCTCTTTTTTTGATCTTCAATCTTGCCAAGCATGATGTCTTTCTCTAATGATTTCTCTCTTCGCATGATGTTTCCAAAGTGTGATAGTCAAAAACCTGTCATCTGGGCTTTTAAAGAAAGCTTAGGTTTCATCTCCTCTAGTCTCAACTGAGTAAAGAAATAGCCTAGTGGTTAGTGCAACTACCTGGTACCTAAAAAATCAAGGGTTTGATTCCCACTGGTGCTCCTTGTGACCTTGGGTAAGTCATTCAGAAGAAGAAGCTGGCAATCTACTTCTGGTGATACATTGCCAAAAAAATCCAGAGGTAGCTGGGTTGCTGTGAGTCAACACTGTCTTGATGGCACTAAAAAAATAAGGTATTGACTGCTCTGTTCTTCAGACAGTCCATGGTATCATCATAATTCAAATGCATTGATCTTCTTCCTGTCTATCTTTTTCACTGTCCAACTTCTGCATCCATATGACGTTGAAATACCATGGCTTGAACGAGTCAAATCTTTGCCTGGAGAGAGACATTTCTGTTCTTGAGAATCTTGTCTAGGTCCTTCATAAATTCTTGCTTTGCCTGCCTTATCAATGCTTTGCATTTAACTTGCTAGTGCTTGTGCTGTTTCCAGTTTTCATTGTTTGGCTCTTTTTTCCATTTCCTGAAAGATGCTTTTTTGGTAGCAACAGCCTCTCTGACCTTCACCTTTAAACCAATCTGTCAGTTTTTTGGACTTTCTTCCACTTTTCTTAATGTGTGGAATACAGCTGGTCTGGGCTTCCAGGATAGTATTTTTAAACAACACCCAAACTTGATGTAACTCTAACCTTTGCAACCGGTCCTTTTAGTTTTTTCTTAACTATATTCCTCATTTTATCATAGTCTCCCTTTCGAAAGTTAAAAGGTAGTACTGTGGATTTCTTTACTATCCCTCCTCCACTAATTAAATCAAACACGATCATGCTATTTATTTATTTATTTATTTATTTATTTATTTATTTAAGGTTTTTCTATACCGCACTATTCGGCATCAGCACGGTTTACAATAAACAAGTTTGTACAATGAGGAACAGCCATACATTGAACTTACATAGAACAGGGAGTTTAAACATGGATAACAGGTGAACTTTATACATAGCAAACAAAGGGAGATTTAAACAAGGGTAACAGGTGAACTTTATACATTATATACACAGGGATTGCATCACATCTAAGTTTATGATACAGGCCCTAAGGGGGATAGATGGGGGAGGTGAAGAGTTTTCACTATGATCACTATTGCCAAGTGGTTTTCACTATGATCACTATTGCCAAGTGGTCCCACACCCTTATTTCTTGCACCAGATCTGGTGTTCCACTAAGGACTAGGTTCAGTATGGCTTCCCCTCTGGTCAGTTCATGAACCAGCTGCTCCAAGAAGCAGTCATTTATTTCATCTAGAAACTTTATCTCCCTAGCATGTCCTGCCATGACACTGACCCAGTCGATACCGGGGTAATTGAAATCACCCATTATTATTACTGTGCTGTGACTTTTGTTAGCTTCCTTGAATTCTTTGAGCATTTCATCATCCATTTGTTCATTCTGGCCAGGCAGTCGATAGTACACCCCCACTGCCATCACCTTCCCCTTCATACATGGAATTTCAATCCATAGAGATTCTACAGCAAATTTTGTTTCCTGCAAAACTTCAATCCTTTCTGACTCAATGTCCTCTCTAACATAGAGCGCAACCCCTCCACCAATTTGATCAGCTCTATCATTACGATATAGTTTGTATCCAGGTATCACAGTGTCCCACTGGTTATCCTCCTTCCACCATGTCTCTGAGATTGCAATCATATCTAACCTCTCATTTAGTGCTATATATTCTAACTCTCCCATCTTATTGTTTAGACTTCTAGCATTTGCATACAAGCATTTTAGAGACTGCATTGTATTAATATTAATCTGGCTATTAGTAGGAATGGGTAATTTGGAATCTTTACGCTCTGTCTGCACCATACTCAAGGGCTTTTGGGCTACTTTACTCTTTTTTGGAACCTCACTGCTTTTGGTAGTATCCTTCAAGGATACCTTTTCCGAACCATGCGCTCTTGGGCGACTGTCGGCTTTCCCCTATTTCCTAGTTTAAAAGATTCTCTATCTCCTTTTTAAAGGTTAATGCCAGCAGTCTGGTTCCATCCTGGTTAAGGTGAAGCCCATCCCTTCGGAAGAGCCCCTCCTTTCCCCAGAATGTTCCCCAGTTCCTAACAAATCCAAAACCCTCATCCTTGCACCATCGTCTCATCCACGCATTGAGACTCCGGAGCTCTGCCTGTCTTTTGGGTCCTGCACATGGAACAGGAAGCATTTCGGAGAACGCTACCCTGGAAGTTCTGGATTTCAACTTCCTACCTAAAAGCTTAAATTTATCCTCCAGAACCTCCCTACCTCATTTTCCTATGTCATTGGTACTGACATGTACCAAGACAGCAGACTCCTCCCCAGCACTATCTAAGATCCTATCTAGGCAGTGCGTGAGGTCTGCTACCTTCGCACCAGGCAGGCATGTTACCAGGCGATCCTCACGTCCACCAGCCACCCAGCTATCTACATGCCTAATGATTGAATCACCAACTATAACAGCTGTCCTAACCCTCCCCTCATGGGCACATGGCCCTGGAGAAACGTCCTCGGTGTGAGAGGGTTTTACATCACCTGGAGGACAGGTCCTAGTTACAGGATCACATCCTGCCACACCAGGGTGATGCTCTCCTGTCATGTGACCTCTCTCCTCCATGGCAACAGGGATGCTGCCAGACTGGAGGTGGGACTTCAGGATTATATCCCTGTAGGTCTCGTCCATGTACTTCTCTGTCTTTCTTATGTCTTCCAGGTCTGCTACTCTAGCCTCTAGAGAACGGACTCGTTCCCTGAGAGCAAAGAGTTCTTTGCACTTAGTGCATACGTAAGACCTCTCACCAACTAGGAGAAAATCATACATGTGACACTCAATGCAAAAGACTGGAAAGCCCCCATCTGGCTGCTGGACTGTTGTCTGCATCTTAGTTTAAATTTTGTGTTTAGGTCTTTAAATTCTGTATTTACTAAGGGTTGGTGTAGATGCTTATACTAATAAAAGTGTATCTAATACCTCTAATATACCTTGTTCACCTGAAGCTTAATTAATCTCAGGTCCTCAATGTATGACTGATTTGGATAAAGAGCTGCACCTGAGAGCAGCCCCTTTCCTCTATAACATGTAAGTACCTATAAAGCTACAATTATCCCAGGGGCAGGTGGGTGTTAGGGAGGGAAACTCCACTGCTTGCCCCATTATAGGTTTTGAGGATCCTGTGTGTCTTCTGGGGAAACTGATAGGTACTTGTGACCTAGATTGTGCATGTTGGACACAGGATACTGAGCATGATGGACCTTGGTGTGACACAGTTTGGCATATTTTGTAGTCTTATGTTCCTATGTGCCATCTAGGCAGCTGCCTGGTCCCCCCTGTGCACCAGCAGCCCCCACTTCATGATCCATGTGCCACCTCCTTTGCCCCCATTTGCACCATCAACATAGTGCCCTTTCATATTTGGGCACTATGCTGTCACTGCTAATGGAGTACTACTATCACTCTCTTGTGCATCATACTGCACACATAAAATAGGCTCTTTCTTCTCAAAAAACACTGGCCACTAACCTGCATTGTTATCGGAGGATTAGTGCCCAATGGGCAGCTGTTGCTGTTGCTGTCACTGTCACTGTCACTCTCAGCATGCAGAAACCAAGGAGGAAAAAAAAAGCACAACATACCACAGACAATACCTGCTAAGCACTAGCATTGATTATAGACCTACAGCACAGCCAGCAGAGATTATCTCTAACAGTGCAGGCTCAGTGGACCAGGTGCTATTAGGCACCCCTCCTCAGCCTCAGGGTGACAGCTGAAACTGCTCTGCAGCATGGTTTGCTGCTGTTATGTGCATGTAGCACACACAGTCAGTGTGTCTTACTGAGCTAATATGCTGTATCAGTGCATTCTCCACTGGTTCTTCAGCCGCATGCTGCTGTTTTGCATGTGCAGTGCCTCATGGGTAGTGGAGGGCCCCACCTATACCGGCAGACAGCAAACAGTTTGATCAGAGATCTGCAGGCTCTATCCATCTGTATATCCCTGTGTGGAGGTGTAGTCTACTGGTTGGTGCAATGTCTCCATGGGCAAAGTTTAAGCGTTTGGTTCCCATTTGTTCATTTTGTGCCTGGGGGTGCTTGCACAGTCCTGGCTCTGCTGTGACCTGCAGACAATCATTCATCTACATTTCTATGCATTATGGCGACATGTTGGGTAGCCCAAGAATTCCCCATCATGGACATCTGTGAGCATGCTTTAGTGGCTCTGCCACGGCACATTGCAGTGGGTCAGTGATGTATATGCAGCAGATGTCTGGGTCAACTGGTATGGATGTGTTTTCTGTTTTGCCATCATTGTGACCTCCCAGCTTTACGTAAAGAGGATATATCTCATACATTCAGACACCTAACACTCATTGTATAGCCATCCCCTGCACTGTTCTGCCATCATTACTTGCTCCACATGGGGCAAATTGGTTCAACTTGTTCCTTTCTATCATGTCACTCTGTTGGGTGTATTGTCTTGCAATTGCACAGGCTGAGGCACCAGTCCCACCCGCACAAATGGTGTTTCATGTACCCCATGACACTGCTACTTTTGGTTCACACACACCATATGCTTTTTGCCTGTACGATCCCATACATCCACTCGCCACAGCCCTGCACCCACCATTTGACTGTCAGGGAGATTCATGGTGAGGCAGCTTACTGGCAGTAAGCTGCCCCACCATGGCCATCAGCAGCAGTTAGCCATATCATGCACACCTCTCTTGTGACTGCTTCACATGAGCACACATGGACAATGTTCTCTTTGCTGCCCACAACAGGAACATGCTGCCTCCACCCAGACATTATCCTGGCCCATGGCATACCACACACTGGCAGTACATCTGGATATCTGTCCACACCTCACAGACACTATAATGTAGCTTACAACACAACGTATGCTTTCAAGGGCATTTAGGACTGCACGCCTGTCACAGCTCCCCCCTCTGCTGCATCCCCTCCACTGACTCTGCTGCTGCCACCACCCACCCATGGCACAGCCAACACCCACCCTGACCATCATCACTAGGCAGCTGCCTATCTCACCTAGTCAACAGCATAGGCCACATTATCAGGCATCAGGTGAGTCAACTCCATCAGCTACCAATTGTGCTTGCATCCATACATTCTCCAGTGGCTTCCCTGCCCCCATTTCAGCATTTCAGTGGCTTTCCTGCGTTAAGGTGCATGCCAGACACCTTCCAGCAGCATGTCCCATTGCTGCACGGTAAGTGTCCACTACCACCCCTTAATGTCCTTTTACCGCTAAGTGTCCACTACCACCTCTAACACGCCCAGAACACTTACCACACGGTAACCCCTTATCGCTGCCATTAACGCACGGAAAAGACTGCTCCCTTACCACCATTTAGTAAACATACCCCTATGTTATGTATTCTTTTTCTGATGTGCTAACAAATTTAGGACCTGGATCAAAAATATTAACGCAACATTGTTAGCTGATGCTACCACTAAATTTTCTGGATGGTTTGGAGAGAATAGCTTAAAAATAAATTTTAAGAAGATACAGGTGAGAGAATACATTAATGATTCCCAATGCTGTCGTTATGGATCAACATACCTTTGCAATAATCCAGGAAATATACTAATTAGGAGTAATTCTAGATAACAGATTTCATTTTAGTCTCATATTAAGCAATTGATAAAGAGATTTTTTTTTTAATTTAGATTTCTATGGTGTTTATGGTTGGTCATTATATTTCAGGATATCTGAACAGATTCACCTCATTTGATTATGTCCCCAGTATATTATCATAATGCTCTTTATTTTGGTCTGCTCTCTTCTGTATGAAGAGTGTTTAAATTATTTCAAAATGCCGCAACTTGACTGATCACTGGTGTGTTTCATAGGTATTATTTCAGTATAGATTTTATTGTGGATTGAGATCTAAAACATTTTTATAAAATGTTTAAAAAACTCACTTATTTCAGGAGGTAACAATATTATTAGATAGTAATAATGTAAACAGAAGAAAACAGTGAAATTTGGCTTAGTATTTATATGTCTGTAACATTTGTTTATTGATTTTTATGCATTTTATTTTATAATATGTATGTGTATTGTGAGTGGAGGAGTAGCCTAGTGGTTAGAACACTGGCTTGGTAACCAAGCAACCAGAGTTCAATTCCCACTAGCATTCCTTGTGGCCTTGGGCAAGTCACTTAACCCTCCATTGCCTCGGAAGAAAGGCCTGGCAATCTACTTCCGGTGACACTGCCAAGAAAACCCAGGAGCTTCTGGGTCGCCAGGAGTCAGGACTGACTCGAAGGCACACATTGCATTGCATGTGTATTGTAAACCAGTAAGAAATAATATATGATAGAAATACTTTATATGATAGAAATACTTTGAATAAAAGAAAATAAATAAACAAGCAATAGTTTTCAAGTTTTTGGGCATCCAAATACTGTGGGAATCACTACACCATTGCCGAAGTGGGCAGCAGAGAGAAGCTGGCATGGATAGAAATTCAGATCTTTTCCCACCCACATCAGACGGCACACAAAATGAATAACACCAAAATGTGAGCAAAGCTCCGAGCTGAGTAAAAGATTTCAGGTATGAAAAAAATTAAATACTTCTATAAAAACAGGGAAACAAGAGCAACATCTGGAAAGCTGTGTTTTCTAGTGTGTGTAATATGGGAGATAAGAATCCTAGGCCGATATTCAAAATGACTGATATTTAAATGTTTCGTTGGTTAGCCGTGTTGCTTAAATATTGGCAGTATAATCGACGGCAGTAGCCGGATAGGAGCTGATGCTGAATATTGCGACTTAGGGGTATGTTGCATGGAGGCCACTACTACTGCTTAGTAAATATACCTCTTAGTAGAGTTATCCAGATAAGTGCTGACATTACTCCAGTTAGTGGGATTTTCAGTCAGCACTTATCCATATTGCAGATTAGGACAGCTCTTTGTGTGGCCTATTTTGCCCAGATAAATATCAACTGAAAATCCCACTTATCCAGATAGCAGCGACATAGGGTTGCCAACCGGCCGGTATTCAGCCGGCCTGGCCGGTTTTTCCATGGCCAGGCTGGCTGCCAGCAGAGATGTAAAACCGGCCCTTGAAAAGCTGGTTGTTTGCTCTGGCCGCAAGATCAGGAGCGGCCAGAGCAAAAAACCGGCTTTTCTCCCGACTCCCGAAGTCCGCAGGGGAGGGAGCCAGGGAAGCCCATGCGAGGCCCCGGCTCCCTCTGTACAACCGCCAACGTGAAGATCTTTTTCCTTCACGCTGGCGGCTGTTAATGTGAAGCCGCAATTGCTGGGAAAGGTTAAAGGCAGGCCTTGGAATGATGTCTGACCACATTAACACAACACCCTAGAACATTCTCAGAACTACTGCCAAATCTCTCTTCGCCACTCTAATCAATTGCTTGCATGTCCAGTATACCAGGTCGTCGCCGCCCAAATGTAACAATATCACTGCAGGCGCACTCTGCAATCGCTGATGGTGCCAAAGCAAAGGCAGAAGCTGTGTGCAGCGGAGACCGTGCTCACCCCGCCATTAAACAGACACCACCGCAGGATCAATAATGAGATTAGGCCCGACCGGCCTCACCACTGCTCGCTGACCAGCCCACTAAACGAAGGAATGGCCAATCAGGCAACAGCCCGGGGACTCCTTCCCCCATCTGAAAAAGAAAATACGAATTAGTATCCATAGATGCCTGCCCCTTCTCTCTTCAAAGACGAACATGGCTCAGAAAAGCACGAGAACGCCATCTGCCGATGCTTCGTATCTCTTGCTCAGGCAATCCTGCCACTGCCGTGCTGGTTGCAGCGCCAATGCGGAAGGAGTGTGCGGCAAACTGGTTTGTGTTTCACCTATGTGTAACCGCACCATCCTCAGGACCGCTGAAACTTGAAAACGCATTAACAGCCGAGCATCCTCATGTATAAAGAGCCCAACATCTCGCGCGGGACATAAGAACATAAGATATGCCATACTGGGTCAGACCAAGGTCCATCAAGCCCAGTATCCTGTTTCCAACAGTGGCCAATCTAGGTCATACATACCTAGCAGTATCCCCAAAAGACAAGGGTTCCACCATGCTTGTATTGGGTCAAGCATTGATATCCTGGGTCCCTTTTTAATAATGGTTTATGGACCTTTCCTCCAGGAACTTGTCCAAACCTTTTTTAAACCCAGCTACACTAACAGCTCTTATTACATCCTCTGGTAACAAATTCCAGAGTTTGATTACACGTTGAGTGAAAAAATATTTTCTCTTATTTGTCTTCAATAGTTTACCCTGTAGCTTCATTGCATGTCCCCTAGTCTTTCTATATTCTGATAACGTAAACAATCGATCTACGTTTACCCGTTCCACTCCATTCATTAATTTATAGACCTCTATCATATCTCCTCTCAGCCGTCTCTTTTCCAGGTTGAAGAGCCCTAACCTTTGTAGCCTCTCTTCATAGGAGTAGCCTTCCATCCCCTTTACCATTTTGGTGGCTCTTCTCTGTACCTTTTCTAATAATGCTATATCCTTTTTAAGATACGGCGACCAGAATTGCACACAATATTCAAGGTGCGGTCATACCATGGAACGATACAGAGGCATTATAATATCCTTTGTTTTATTTTCCATTCCTTTCCTTATGATACCTAGCATTCTATTTGCTTTCTTGGCTGCCGCTGCACACTGGGCGGAGGGTTTTAACATGTTATCCACGATTACTTCTAAATCTTTTTCCTGGGTGGTGGTCCCCAATGTGGAACCTTGCATTGTGTAACCATAGTGTGGGTTGTTCTTTCCTAGGTGCATAACTTTGCACTTGTCCACATTAAATTTCATCTGCCATTTGGATGCCCAGTCTTCCAATTTATCCAGATCCTCCTGTAGTTTTCCACAGTCCTCTTGGGTTTTAACAACTTTAAACAGTTTTGTGTCATCTGCAAATTTGATAACCTCACTCGTTATTCCCTTTTCCAGGTCATTTATGAATATGTCAAAAAGTACCGGACCCGGGGGGGGCGGAGCCAGCTACCGAGGGAGATGGCTGCTTAGCCCGATAGCTCCCTGCTGAATCCATTCTAAATCCTGTCTCCCCGCCTCCTTTCCTACTTATTTTTACTTTTATTTCCCTCTTATATTTGGCTTATTGCTCTATGGACATGGCGGTCAGCAAGCAAACCCGGCTTGAATTTGGGGCAGGCTCGAATCCTGGAGTGAAAAGGTCGAAGCCCGACCCTCCATCCCCTCTCAAAATGGTGTCTACCCGAGAAAATGCGGAGAGCCTACAAGAACTCCTGAAAGAGATCAGGGCAGTTCGCGAGATGGTTGCCACAAACGGTGAGACGCTGGCTGGAGTTCAAACGGACTTACTCGAACTAAAGGCGCTGAAAGACCAACTAATGGCGATTGCGCCTCGAATAGACACATTAGAGAACCGTGTGGCAGCGCACGATGAGAAGCTGAAGGTGGTGACAAAGCATGGCAAACGTATTGAGGCCCTAGAGCGGAGCCTGGAAGACCTCAACAACCGCACCCGCAGAAATAATATCTGAGTGCTCGGTATACCGGAAGGCGCAGAGGGCGTTAACACGGTGGCTTTTATGGAAAAACTGATTCCCAACTTACTGCGTCTAAATTTCAACCCAGGGTTTGAAATCGATAGAGCCCACAGGGTTCCCTTTCAACTGAGCCCTAATTCAAGCCAACCGAGGCCTATTATTATTCGGGCGCTTCGCTACTCTCAAGTAGTTCAGATCATGGCTGCGGCGAAGGCTGGCGCCCCGGTAAAATTTGAAGGTCACGCGGTGGCTTTCTTTCCGGACTTTCATAAATCCACGGTCGAAAGGCGCAAGCAATTCCTCGCTCTCCGCCCACGTCTTCAAAAACTTCAAGCCAGATATGGACTTTTCTTTCCCGCGCGGATGCGGGTCACATTGTTCAACCAGATCAGGTCTTTTGAAGATCCCTCGGCTCTTCAGTCCTTTTTGGAGGAAAAAGAAGCTGAAGTGATGCGCTGAATCATCCCGGGACTAGCTGCTTGCAGGATTTTCAGCGCTCTCGCCTCAGCCATCAGGGTCTTGGTGTTGTCAGTGGTACGCCAGGACTACTGGTTGGCTATCTGGATGCTCTGTTGGGAGCTATCGTTTTGCAATTAAGATTATTGCTTGTTCTGTTCGTATAACTGCAATAGCCATAAATGTTATGTCCCTCTGAAGAACCGGGGGCTATCTACCCTTTTGCTTTCTTTTTCATCCTTTCTTCTCTTCTCTTCCTTCCTCTCCCTCTCTCCCCCTTTCTCTCTTAGGCCCCTTCTCCCGCTCCCGCCTTTACTCCCTGTGTAGTGACCTTCATTTAATCCTAAATATGTTTTTTACTCTGTTACTCGATGTATGTGCTGGGGGGCAAGATTTTGGGAAGTTCTGTAGATATGTTTATTTACAGATCTGCCGGCGCGTGTGCCTTGGGGCCTGGCAGATAATTGCCCCAGGGGGGCCTTATATTTAATTTCTATTTAATTTCTTTCTTTTATCTTCCCGTTCATGTACCTACTCGAGGGGTCAGAGTTTGTGCTATGGGTACAGTAAATGAGATCTGTCATAGGTGCCTGGCCCCTCTGATGTTACTGTTAGGCGTATTTTTGAAAAGATATTCGATGTGGAGGTCAGTCTGTGCCGGGGGTGGGGGTGGGGGGACGGGGGGGGGGTGTGGGTGGGGGGGGCGGAGGGGGGGAAGAGGGAAACACATATAACTAAACAAATTAAACTAAATACTACGAATGAAAATGGGGGAATAATTCTTTCTCTGTTTGGGTAGCATGGGAGGGAGGGGGGGTTTCTTGTTGTTATTTTCTTTTTTCAGCGCAAAGGGGGTGGGGTTGGGTGGTTGTGTTTTCTCCCCAGTATTGGCTCACCCGATTGTGTTCCCCTGGAGGAAGGGGTTCGGCACCTGGGTGCTTTTCTTTTTACTTTTGGGGTTAAAAGGGGGTTTAGGGTGTCTCCATGTGAGGGGTTTTGTTACAAGTCAGAAGTTGGATTCATTACAGGTTATGCACTTGGCGCTATCCTGCTTATCATGTCAATGAAGATCAGCGCTGGGCTGTCTCCATGTGAGGGGGTTTGTTATAAGCCAGAAACTGGATTCATTATAGGCTATGCACTTGCCGCTATTTTGCTTATCATGTTGATGAAGATTAGTGATGGGAACACTTAATGTTTTATCTCTGAACGTGAAGGGCATCAATAACCCTATGAAACGGAAAAAAATTCTCCTTTATTGCAGAAAGAAGAGAGCTGATGTCATCCTGCTACAGGAGACCCGCCTGAGTCTTGGAGAGGCGCAAAAGATGGGCGGGGGACGAAAAAACGAAATGGGGTGATCATCCTGGTCCGGAAAGCATTGCAGCCTGTAATCGAGATGACTCGGGCTGACCCGGGAGGGCGATGGGTGAAAGTCCGTCTCCGTATCGGGAACCGGACCTTTGGTTTCATGAATATCTATGGTCCGAATGTGGATGATGTCTCCTTCTTTCATAGGCTTGCTGAGGAGGCACAAGAGCTGATACACTGTGATCTTGTTATAGGAGGAGACTTTAACCTAGTGATGGACCCTCTATTAGACCGCCAGCCGTATCGATCCCTCCGGCCTAGTCGGGCTAGTTTGGCAATGCAGGGGATGGTTCAGGCATTGAACTTGGTAGATATCTGGCGGCTCCTGCATCCTTCGCAGAAGGAGTTTACCTTCTGCTCTCCCCCGCATGGGTCACACTCGAGGATTGATTTCTTTCTTATTTCACAGACGTTGGTTTCTCAGGTATTAGACGCACAAATTGGGGCCTGTACCGTCTCGGACCATGCGGATATCTCGTTATCCATAGGGTTATTCTCTGATTCAGTGAGGAGGGCTGGGTGGTTTTTTCAAAGGACTCTGTTGACAGATTCGGCTTTTTGTGACTATATGAGGGGAGCAATAAAGGAATATTTCTCGGTGAATCTCCCGGAGGCTACATCTGGGTGGGCATGGTGGGAGGCTTTTAAGGCCTCCCTGCGGGCCAAAATCACTAGTTTTTCTATAGGGGCTGCGCGGCAAAAGAAGCTCTTGCTGAAAGAACTTGAGATGCAGATTCAGGCGGGGGAGAGGCTCTTAAGAGCACGCTCGGAGCCTTGTATCTTATTGCGCCTGCAAAAATTACGATACCAATATAATAATATTCTCAGTGAGGAAGCTGAGAAGCTCTCTCACGCATGGAAAGCCAAGTATTATGGGGAACAAAACAAGGCTGGCAGGTCGCTGGCCATGACTCTGAAACCTAGAGCTGAGCGGACTAAGATTGCTGCCGTTTTTTCCAGAGATCAGCAACTGCTCACCCAGACCCCTGAGATAGCAGAGGCGTTTAGAGCCTTCTACGCAGGATTGTACTCCTCCGAGGGTGGGGACAGCGGAGAAGAGAGCGAGGCCTTTTTGGGCCCTATAGTGCACCCTACCCTCTCACTGCAACAAGTGTCTGAGTTGGATGCCCCGTTGTCCTTGGGTGAACTCCGAGTGGCTTTAAAATTGGCCAAGAAAGGGAAAGCGGCAGGCCCAGATGGGATACCCACTGAGTTTTACCAAACGTTCCAGGAGGAGCTCCTACCATTCGTTCTTAAATACTATCAGCTTTTGCACGCGCAGACTCCTAAGGTGGGTGGTTTTAACGAGGCTACCGTAGTTGTCTTAGAGAAACCAGGGAGGGACCCCCTTAAGGTGGAAAATTATCGACCAATTTTGCTGTTAAATGCCGATTACAAGCTCTTTGCTACTGTTCTTGCGAGTCGTTTGTCAAAGGTCTCGTCAGATCTGATTCATCCCGATCAATGTGGATTCATGCCTGGTAGGGCGACATCGGATAATGCACGTCTGTTGTTAAATCTGCTGGCTGTCTCGGAACAGCTCCCTACTCCCATGGTCGGGATTTCCTTGGACGCTGAAAAGGCCTTTGACAGACTTGAATGGGCATTCCTGTTGAAAGTCTTGAGGTGGTTTGGTTTCGGGGAGGGGTTTATCAGCTCGATCCAGGTCCTGTATACCACTCCTCAGGCTCGCATCTTGGTAGACGGTCAGCTGTCTGCTCCCTTCTCACTTTATCGTGGGACCAGGCAAGGCTGCCCGCTGTCGCCGATTCTGTTCAACTTAGCGTTGGAGCCTTTGGGACTTTTAATCAGACAATCGGAGAGAATCTGTGGTATCAGGATGGGAGACTTACAGATCAAAGTATCGGCTTACGCCGATGACTTGTTGCTTTTCTTACGCCCGGACTCCCTGGAGGAGATACTCCAGGTCATTAATAGATACTCACAGGTCTCTGGGTATAAGATTAATTGGAATAAGTCCGTGGCGTTCCCTATGAACAGGGCTACTTTCTCGAAGGATATTGCTAATTTCCCCTTTGTCTGGGAAGGGAAGGCGATTAAGTATCTTGGGGTTCGATTCTGTGATTCCATTGAGGAGACTATCTCACTCAATTGTAGGCATGTCGGGGAGATGATCCGGTCCTTCTCTGCAAAATGGTCCCCTTTGCATTTATCTTGGTGGGGCCGCTTGGAGTCTATCAAGATGACTCTAGTCCCGAAGATAAACTACATTCTTGAGATGTTGCCGCTCTCCTTCCCGCGGAGAGTTTACAAAGAGTGGGAGAGGTTGCTCACAGCCTTCTTGTGGCTCGGAAAGCCCTCTAGAATTGCGGTTAGGAAGCTTAAAGCGCCCAAGGCCAATGGTGGGGTTAATTTTCCCGACTTTCGTAGGTATCACCTAGCCTTCCTGCTTAAGCAGGGGGCACTATGGTGCCCCAGGCAGAGCGGGGGCTTGGCGCCGGTATGGGTAGAGGTAGAGAAGCGCCTGGTAGACCCGATCCCATTACATTAACTGATTGGCATGCAGTGCAAGGCTTCCTCCGCAGCCCTTGCTGTGGTCAGGGCCACGCAAGCAGCTTTTCATTCTCTGGCGAGAATCATGAGTCCTGTTCCCTCTGTGTCCCTCTCGTTGCCACTTTGGTATAATCCTCTGTTCAAGATTGGACATAAGACTTTTGGCTGGCGGCGCTGGCAAACGCAAGGTATCTGGACTGTAGGTCAATTGCTCCGGGACGGGGCTTGGAAACCCTGGGCACGGCTGAAGCAGGAATTCTCGCTACCAGCAGTTTGTTTTTTCCAGTGGCTTCAATTAGTCAGCTGTCTTTCAGCAGCGGGGGTGACTAATCCGGCGGTATCTCAGGCCTGGGGTGTGCAGGAGTTGGCCCTTACGTACTCCTGTAAACCCGGCGCTGCGTCTAAATTTTATGCCTACTTGGGAGAGGAGGATACAGCCCTAATTGGCAGTCACAGAGGCTGGGAGGTAGATCTAGGTGTCCCTATCTCCTCCCGTGTTTGGCTGCGCTTATGCTCCAAGGTCAGTAGGGTCTCTAGAGCTGCAGCTATGACTCAATCCTTATTCTTCTTGCTACACCGTGCATTTATTACGCCCGCTCGGCTTGCTCGCTGGCAGGCGGGAGCGGGTAATCTATGCTGGTCCTGCAACCTTAGCCCTGGTACTTATAAGCATATGCTCTTTGATTGCCTTCACGTTCAATCTTTCTGGATCTTAGTTTGGGAGAGGGTACAGAAGATCTTGTGCTTTCGGGCTCCCCTTACTTGGCAGGTGGTGATCTTGCGGTCTTCTCTGAGCGACCTTCCGGACATGAAAGGAAAGCATTTCTTGCTGGACTTTCTAGTCGCCATAGCTCTGAAGCTTATTCTGGTATGCTGGAAGGACTCCAGCAAGTTGGATATTCATCAGTGGTGGAGCATGGTATGTCTGTATGCCAGCTATGAGAAGGCGCAGGATCACTTTAGCAATTCTCGGAGGGGGGGGAGCGCCATGGGGCAGGTTTCTTCCTCGGATAAGTGGTCGTGGTTGGATAGATATACTGCGACTGCTAGATTGAGGCCCTAACTATCCAGGGGAGCTTGCTGGACTTTTGTACCTTGTCCTTCTTTTTTATTCTTTTCCTCTTTCTTTTGTGCAGGCTCGGGCCTTCCTGTCCAAATGTGCATGAATTCTTACTGCTGACTCACATGGAGACGGGGTGGTAGGGGTGGGGGGTTGGGAGGGATGGGTTTTTTATTTACTCTTTTGTTGTAACTGCTGTGTGGTTTTCATCTTTGTTGTAATTGCTGTATGGATGTTTTCTTTGTGTGTCAAAAGTTAAATAAATAATTAAAAAAAAAAAAAAAAAAAAAGTACCGGACCCAGTACAGATCCCTGGGGTACTCCACTATTCACCTTTTTCCATTGGGAAACTTGGCCATTTAGCCCTACCCTCTGCTTTCTATCTTTTAACCAGTTCCCGATCCACAATAGTACACTGCCTCCTATCCCATGACTTTTTAGTTTTGCCAAAAGTCTCTGATGAGGGACCTTGTCAAAGGCTTTCTGAAAGTCCAGATACACTATATCAACCGATTCACCTTTGTCTACCCGTTTATTCACACCTTCAAAAAAAAACATATCAGATTAGTAAGACAAGATCTTCCTTGTCTAAAGCCATGTTGGCTGTCTCCCATTAGGCCATGACTATCTACATGCTGTGTAATTTTGTTCTTTATGATGGTTTCTACCATTTTCCCTGGTACTGATGTCAGGCTCACTGGTCTGTAATTTCCTGGATCACCCCTGGAACCCTTTTTAAAAATTGGCGTTACATTGGCGATCTTCCAATCTTCAGGTATTACAGATGATTGTAATGAAAGTTCACAGATTACTAATAGCAGGTCTGCAGTCTCATATTTCAGTTCTTTCAACACTCTTGGATGTATACCATCCAATCCAGGTGATTTCCTACTATTCAGTTTATCAAATAGTTGTAATACATCTTCCCGGGACGCACCCTCAAGTACCCCCTCAATGTGTCCACTGGGCATGTTGACAATCCAACAATTTCCTGCAAGACTACCCACCATCCTTTTCCACGTTGGTCTGTCTTGGATTTAGCCAGTAAGACCAGTAGTCGCCCCTCCTCAATGAACACATGCTGTCTCTGAAGACTGCTATCACGCCCGGACCTACCTGAGTTCACTACTAACTCGCCAATACGGAAGGCGCTGAAAAATTGCCAAACAAAAAACTGCCCAGAACAGAGTGGCCTCATACACTGACGCTGCCACCGTGGGTAAGGCAGCGCAGAGTCTCACCAGCAAGTCATGTGTAATCGGCCGCCGGTAGTCCTGAGGTGTTGACCTTGAATGCTCCCATCCCTGTAGCATTCTATGAGCTAAGAATCTCCCCGTTGAGGAGCCCCAACCCACTGCTCTAGCAAAAAAGGCCAAGCCCACTAAGTGGGTACACACCAATGATCTAGAGATCCCTCTTCCTCTTGCATCAACTATATACTGTCCTATCAGCTGATCGGACGCCACCCCCAGTTGCCACCCCTGGACCACCAAAAATTCCATCAATTTGTCACAGCCTCTCCGATATGCTGACCATGTCACTGTTGACCCAAACTCTGCAGCAAATTCAGCATACCCTCTGACCAACACTCCATAAGTTCTGCGGGACCACGAATCCTTCTGGGTCTGCTTCTGGTGCCAGAGTCCAAAACCTGTCCCACTGGAAACGGGAAAGAGCATCAGCAATTTCGTTATACAGCCTGGAATGTGTCTGGCCCTTACGGCCACATTCAAGCGCAAACATACTAATACCACTTCCCTCATTAACGCTGCCACCTGAACACATCACGGTGCACAATGATTCACCACGCTCACCACCGCTGCGTTGCCACACCACCCAGCGGTTACGAAGCCTGTCGGGCCACAACACCAACGCTACTAAAAAGGGATATAATTCCAGAAAGGTTATGTTGCTGGTTAGACTACATTCGTACCACGATGGCGGCCAATGATCTGCACACGATCCCCCCCAAAATAAACGATCCTCCCAAAATAAACTCCTAACCCCATACTCCCTGCTGCATCTGTGTAGAGCTGTAAGTCTACACTAGACATCTCGGGCTCCATAATCACCGACGTCCCATTAAAGTCTTTCAAGAAGACATCCCAGATCTGCAAATCGGCTTTAATCACTTTAGAGACCCTAATCCGGTGATGCGGTTTTCGCACACCGGCTGTTGATACCACCAGCTGCCGCAGAAACACTCTCCTCATTGGGATAGCCCTGCACGCAAAATTCAGGGAGCCTATCAAAGCCTGCATCTCTCTCAATGTCAACTTAGTGGAAGCCAAAACGTTTGCAACCAAAACCCGCAGGCTCACCACCTTCTCCATAGGAAGACGAGTCACCATCTCCACTGAATCCAATTCGACTTCCAAAAAGGTGATCCTTGTCGATGGGCATTCTGTCTTACTCGCCATCAATGGCACACCCAATTCACCCGGCAATTCCACAAAACCTTCTAAAAGCTGAAGACACTCCGCAGAATGAGCTGTTCCAGCAAATAGAAAATCATCTAGATAATGAAGCACATTCGCACAGCCTGTCTTCTGCACCAACGCCCACTGCAGGAAAGAACTGGACTTCTCAAAGTAGCCGCAAAAACTGAGTAGCCCATAGGTATACATTTGTCAAAATAAATTCCATCCTCAAAACGGAAACCTAGCAACTTAAATGCCGACGGGTGCACTGGTAACAAACGGAAAGCTGATTCAATGTCGACCTTTGCCATCAAAGCCTCGTGACCAGATTTTCTAACTAACTCGACCTCCCGATCAAATGAAGCATATCGAACTGTACACAAGTCCCGAGGCATGTGATCATTTACCGAGGCTGCAAATGGAAAAGACAAATTATGAATCACGCGGAACGTCCCAGGTTCCTTTTTAGGTATGATTCCCAAAGGTGATACCACCAAAATCAGGAAAGGTAGCTCTCTAAACGGGCCCACAATTTGTCCTAAATTCCGCTCTACTGTTAACTTACCTCTCGCTATGCGTGCAAAGCACCGAACAGAGGGGGAATTGCTTGCCTTTGATACTACAACATTTCCATGCACCGGTATAACGAAACCCCACTGAAAACCAAACTCCAATACCTCCTTATCCGCCCGCTTTGGGTAGTCTCGAAGCCAAGTCCGTAAGGCCTCTACCCATATTGGTGTAGGGGCCAGGCCGAAAACATCGCTATTGCTTGGGGACCAACCCTGGGGCCAAAGCGGTCCCTTTTTTAATGCATTTTGCCACTGAATGTCCTCCGCCACAAGCCGAGCACACTTGTCAGAATTTGCAATCTGGAAAAGATGAAGAGGACTTCTTGAATCTCCCGCACACATTACCTGCTCCGCCAACCCCAACTCTCTGCTGCAAGGCGACCCCCCCCCCTGCACGAAAGGAATGACCTCCTCTGTACTGGCTATTGCCTCCCCTTTCCCTCCACCAAATCCGCCAGCACCAGCCTTGGCCGATATCTGCATCAGCCACATATTAATATCCTGCATGCCCCATGATAATAATTTGTTCTCCTCCATTTTGTCCCGAAACTTCTCGTCATAAGTTAACCATGCCCAACCGTCATGGGTCTGCGATGCTTCAAGAATTTAATCTGCATATGCCAGTAACAACCCATAATGCTCTGGATAGTGATGGCCCCATACCCTCGCCAACCGCAGAAAAGCCCTCATCCAGTTTATGACATTACGGGAGACTTTTTTGACTCAACCTGCCTTTTCATCATTTGTTCTCTTTTTCCTGCTTTCACCTGACCACTTCCTTCCCTCTAGCAAGCAAAAAATATCTATATAACGCCTCTTCTTAATCTTGCGGCACAAGTTTTTTGGAACCCCTTCCCATAATTCTGAAAAAGACACTATTGTAGTAGCTCCGCCCCCGAACTTTTCACCCTTGCCCCACCTCTGCTTATCCCTTGCCCAGCGCTTTCACCTCCCGATGACGATGATGCAGACTCGGAGGACGATGAAGAGGAAGAGTCGGAGTCATGACGCCCGCCTACAGGAATGCTTTCTTTTCTTGCGCGCTTTACCCACCATTCTCTCCCGCAAGCTACCCCGCTCCAAAAACCTCTCCTTGCCCCGCTTGCAACTCACCTGCTATCACCATATCAGCTGCAGATGCCGCCATGGGACCAGTCGTTGCCTGTCGGACATCCTCACTTCGCTGGTGCAGCGTCACGTCTTCCCCGAGCCGCATCCTCCAATAAACTTCGCCTAGCCTCTGATCCGACGTCCTTGCTCTCAGATCCTAGTTGGCTGACTACTCCATGCCCCTCCGAGTACTGATTCATTGCTGGTACCTGTGGAGATATAAAAGAAAAAACAGGAGGGCGAACCGCCGGGTGCCAAGAAGGTTACCGGGCACCAAACCACTCCGCCTTAGATGGACATTGGCCCCCCCTCCAAGCCAATGCTCCCATGATGCAGGCCCCTTTACCGGCACATAACCCCCCTGAACTGCCAGCCAGGGCATACCTTGCCCTTCACGACTGGGGGTCCACCCCACAGCAGGAAGGCATAGCTTCACACTGCGGTCGCTCAGTTCCCCTACCACTGGGATTGTCAACTAATTCCTCCGAGCTGCCACCACCTTGTCCCCCAATGTGTATAGCATTATTATCTTCCGCTACTCCACGAATTTCTCTTTCAGGACCCCTGCCTGAGACCCCGTCTCACTTCTGCATAGTCCATCACATCCACAAACCCAATCACAGGCCCCACTGGACCTCGCTCTGCCCCTACTATGCCTGGGTAGAGATATTTATCCCCCCTCCGCTCTCGAACAGGCCCTTTTGCTCTTGTCGACCCCTGACGAGAGGCTGCTAGAACCACATGCCACCAACCCCCCTCCCCCAGCACTCTCCCCATCCAATACATTCCCTTCCGTCTCCACAATGGAATATACGGAACGCTGTCCTGACGCCCTACCCGCCCTGCCAGGCCCTCCAACACAGCCCTGCCATCCCCTGTGCAGAGTCATCACACACGCTTTACCAAATAGCCCAAATTAATGCCAGGAAGCTAAAGGAGAGTTAAGTGGCTTGGCTCAGGCCACAAAATAGCCTAAAGACTAGTAACTCCAGAACCTTCAGCCCAAGAATACTGCCTACAGGTGCAACTTAACCCCCGGCCCCTGGCCTGAACAACCGTGCCTTAAACCTATGCCATTTCTCTCTCTATCCAAACAGCACTCTAACAAGGAGCACTTAAGGTGCAGCTGGCACAGAAGCAGCCACCACAGAATCAGAACAATGCTCCCTCACGGCCATAACCTTCACTGTCCCCATAACCTAAGCCCCAAAACTTTACCCCTTGGGGAAAAACTTGCCTGTCTGAAGGAGCCGTCCTAGGCTGCACGCTGCCCATCTCCACAGGACTGTAGGGGTTGCCCAAATCCCCAGACGAGCACTGTCTCAGCAGCCGCTCCGGGCTTTGCCAACCAGCTCCTCACCCCAGCCGTTGAAACAGGCACTTCACAGATGCGGGTGCTCTCCCCTCGCTCTTCTTTGTCCTTTTCCTTTTTTAAAAAAATTTTACAGCACAAGCTAGCCGACCCGATGGCACCATGAGCCCTGCAGGCACAGAGGAGCAGGCGAACATGATGTGCATGCCTGCCTCCTCCCACCCTCCCTTCACCAGATCCTCATAGCTCATTGGCTCCCCCACGCTTGTGCATGCGGGTGGAGCTAATGAATTCAAAAGACGCCTCCAGCATCCAACCCCTCAACCCGCCTCTGCCGACGGCCACGCCTGGGGTCCCGCAACGGGCTGACCACCCGGTTACGGGCGGCCGCTGAGACCCGGCACCATGGCCTTGTACTTCTGGTGACTAGTAATGGAACTCACATGGGAGGGGTCCATACTGGACCTGACGCTTACAAATGAGAGAGTGTTTCTGATATTAGGGGCATACTGTGATCAATGGATGGTGTGGTTCAGTATTAGGACATGGGTAGAGATGGTGTATTCAAAAGTGAGGGTCCCAGACTTCGGGAAAATTAATTTTGTCAAGATAAGAACATACTTCGAGAGGCGGGGCCAGCGAGGAAACAGGATGGTGGCTTAGGAGAGGAGCTCCGGTACCCCCTGGCTTGAATCCTGATAAAACTTTGGTATACCCAAGCGATTTCTGGAGCTAGCACCCAGTTTGAGTGTGGGAAGGAGTGAGAAGCA
The DNA here is from genome assembly GCA_033557465.1 of Ichthyophis bannanicus. Classification (NCBI taxonomy): domain Eukaryota; kingdom Metazoa; phylum Chordata; class Amphibia; order Gymnophiona; family Ichthyophiidae; genus Ichthyophis; species Ichthyophis bannanicus. Next base: position 27,952,968 of record CM066035.1, read on the forward strand.
TGGCGAGTGGAAAACCGGTCAAATTGGACTTCGCTGCGGCGCTCAACGCGGGAACCAGGAGAGTGAAATCCGACCCTCTCTCGCCGCACAAGTCGGCTCCATCGCGCGAGGCCGAAGACTCCTTAAGGGAGATACTGGGGGAAATCCGCTCGGTTAAAGAGCTTGTGGTCGCAAACGGGGATGCTTTGGCCCGCGTGCAAGCGGAATTAAGTGAAATGAGGGGGCATTTTAAAGATCTTACGGTCCGTATGGATCAGACGGAAGCCATTCTCGCCGCGCATACTACGCAGCTCGAGCAGCTCGGCAAGGCCTACAAGAAGGTGGGCCGTCTGGAGATGCAAGTGGAGGACCTTAGCAATCGCAACAGGAGGAATAATGTGCACCTGGTGGGCCTCCCGGAGGGTGCAGAGGGTCCTGATTTATTTGCATTCCTGGGGAAAATGATCCCGGCAGTACTGAAACTAAAGTTAACTGGCCCTTTGGAGTTTGAACGAGCACACAGAGTTCCCCCGCAGAGGAGCCTACAGATGAAGGGCGCTAGACCTGTGATCTTTTGTATGCTGCACCATCAGCAAGCCCTACAGATTTTGCAAGCAGCTAAATCCCAGCCAATGCTTACCTACGAAGGCAAAAGTATTTCCTTTTACCCGGACTTGTGTAAAGCAACCGTGGACAAGAGGAAGCAGTTCTTGGCTATGAGACCCCGGCTCCTGCATCTTCAGGCCAGGTATGGTCTTTTTTACCCAGCCCGACTGAAAATCACGTTGGATAACCGTACAAAGGCGTTCGAGGATCCTGATGAGGCCCTGAAATTTGTAGAAGAGCAGGAGGCCCTTCAAATGCACTGACTTGTTCACGGCGCTGCACTCGGGATATTTTATGTTCAGAGAGTGATGGTTTAATGCAGCTTATGTTGCTTTAATAGGCAGCGAGTGCTATCATCTCTCGGAGGGTGGCTGGTATGGGAATGTATGGCTGATGCTATGTTTATTGCTATATGTTGCTTGTGCCTTCTCTCCACCCCCCCCCCCCCCCTTATTTTGGATGATGTTAAATATTGCGAAATATTTTAGTAATTGTTTTCTGGCTGATTTTTCTTGTGGGGCTGGATGTATAACCTGGAGGGTGGGCTTTTACCCGGCTCGGCGCGTATGTCATGCCGTGGGTTGCTAGCTGCTGGGGTTTTTTCTTTTTCTTTTTTAGGGTATTTGTGGAAGCGGGGTGGGTTGTGACCCATCTACGTATTGGGGTGCCGTGCGGCCTTTCTGTGGACGTCGCTGGCCCACCCAATTATCTTTAGCCTCTGTATGTCAGAGGGAATGTTGCAACCTTGCAGGCCTCACCAAATACTTCAGAAGGTGTCAATGTTGTCAGCTAAGTGGTCCTGGGGAGTACCAATGTGGGAGGTTCGTAGTCTAGTCACTATAATCCAATGTGTAGATGTCCTCGCTTAGGATTTTATCCCTGAATGTGAAGGGCATCAAACATCCCATAAAGAGGAAAAAGATACTGACGTATTGTCAGAAGCAAAGAGCTGATATAGTTATGCTTCAGGAGACGCACTTGCCTACCAGTGAGGCCGTGAAGCTAGCTGGGGGCAAATACTGTTTGGTTTCTCATGCGCCCGCGGTAAGCGGAAAAAAACGGGGTGATCACCTTAATTAGACAGGCATGTAAGGCGCAGATAATTTCTACCAGAGCAGACGCTGAAGGGAGATGGGCGAGTGCACAGATCATAGTCGATAAACGGCAGTTGGTGTTAGTCAATCTGTACGCTCCAAATTGTGATTGCCCTAAATTTTTTCAATCCCTTGCAGAGACGCTGGCTGATTTCTCTCCGCATCCCATTGTGTTGGGTGGCGATTTCAACATGGTGAGAGACCCCCTTATTGACTGTCAGCCCTCTAGGGTCTCTAGGAGGGGCCGGGCATCTGAGGTGCTGGATTCTATCATTGAAAATATCGGCATGGTGGACATCTGGAGAGTGCGACATCCTTCAGAACGAGATTATACCTTTTTCTCTCATCCGCACAACTCTCATTCCAGGATTGATTATTTTTGGTTTCCCGATCCTTTGCCAGGGAAGTTGATAGTGTGGAAATTCTGAGCACGCATATTTCCGACCATGCGGCGATCACTTTAGAAGTGGGAGTGTGCACGGTACCGGTCAAGGAAGGTGGCTGGTTTTTTCCTAGAGCTCTCCTCGCAGAAGAACCCTTCAAGCTTTATGTCCAACAGGCCATAGAAGAGTATTTCGAGCTTAATCTACCGGAGGACACATCTATCTGGGCTTGGTGGGAGGCCTTTAAGGCTTCCATTAGAGCGAAGATAACTAGTTATGTCATAGCCGATAACCGGAAGGCGAGAGCAGAGCTAAAAGACCTGGATAGCCAGATCAGAGCCGGAGAGAGAATTTTGCAAGGACAGTTCACCCCTGTGGTCCTTAACCGGCTTCAGAAGTTAAGGTATCAATACAATGCTATATTGAGCAGGGAGGTGGACCATAGTTCTTTCGACCAACAGGCCCGGTACTATACGGAGAAGAACAAGGCTGGTATTTAAAGGTGTGGAAGAATTGAAGGAAATATCGATACATCAGGAAGATGTCCTACAACTATTAGATAAACTGAAGAGTAGCAAATCACCTGGGCCGGATGGTATACATCCAAGGGTGTTGAAAGAACTGAAATTTGAGATTGCAGACCTGCTATCAGTAATCTGTGAACTATCATTAAAATCATCTCTAATACCTGAGGATTGGAGGATCGCCAATGTAACACCAATTTTTAAAAAGGGTTCGAGGGGTGATCCGGGAAACTACAGACCGGTGAGCCTGACATCAGTACCGGGAAAAATGGTAGAAACCATCATAAAGAATAAAATTACTCAGCATATAGATAGTCATGACCTAATGGGAGACAGCCAACATGGCTTTAGACAAGGAAGATCTTGTCTTACTAATCTGTTATGTTTTTTTGAAGGAGTGAATAAACAGGTGGACAAAGGTGAGTCGGTTGATATTGTGTATCTGGACTTTCAGAAAGCCTTTGACAAGGTCCCTCATGAGAGACTTTTGGCAAAACTAAAGAGTCATGGGATAGGAGGCAGTGTACTACTGTGGATCAGGAACTGGTTAAAAGATAGAAAGCAGAGGGTAGGGCTAAATGGCCAATTTTCCCAATGGAGAAAGGTGAATAGTGGTGTACCCCAGGGATCTGTGCTGGGTCCGCTGCTTTTTGACATATTCATAAATGACCTGGAAAGTGGAATAACGAGTGAGGTTATCAAATTTGCTGATGACACAAAACTATTTAAAGTTGTTAAAACCCAGGAGGATTGTGGAAAATTGCAAGAGGATCTTGATAAATTGGAAGACTGGGCATCAAAATGGCAGATGAAATTTAATGTGGAGAAGTGCAAGGTTATGCACCTAGGGAAGAACAACCCAAACTATGGTTACACGATGCAAGGTTCCACATTAGGAACCACCACCCAAGAAAAAGATTTAGGCGTCCTTGTGGATACCATGTTAAAACCCTCGGCCCAGTGTGCAGCGGCGGCCAAGAGAGCAAATAGAATGCTAGGTATGATAAGGAAAGGAATGGAAAATAAAACAAAAGATATTATAATGCCTCTATATCGTTCCATGGTGAGACCGCACCTTGAATATTGTGTGCAATTCTGGTCGCCATATCTTAAAAAGGATATAGCAATTTTAGAAAAGGTTCAGAGAAGAGCCACCAAAATGGTAAAGGGGATGGAAGGATACTCCTATGAAGAAAGGCTAAAAAGGTTGGGGCTCTTTAACCTGGAAAAGAGACGGCTGAGGGGAGATATGATAGAAGTCTATAAATTAATGAACGGAGTGGAACGGGTAAACGTAGATCGATTGTTTACCTTATCAGAATATAGAAAGACTAGGGGACATGCAATGAAGCTACAGGGTAAACTATTTAAGACTAATAAAAGAAAATATTTTTTCACTCAACGTGTAATCAAACTCTGGAATTTGTTACCGGAGGATGTAGTAAAGGCTGTTAGTGTAGCTGGGTTTAAAAAAGGTTTGGACAAGTTCCTGGAGGAAAGGTCCATAAACCATTATTAAGAAGGGACCCAGGATATCAATGCTTGAACCAATACAAGCATTGTGGAACCTGTGTCCCTTGGGGAAACTGCTAGGTACGTATGACCTAGATTGGCCACTGTTGGAAACAGAATACTGGGCTTGATGGACCTTGGTCTGACCCAGTATGGCATATCTTATGTTCTTATGGGAAGCTGCTGGCCTCTAAACTGAACCCGCGTAGTGCCAAATCGCATATTGTGTCTATAGTTGATGAACAGGGGGTTACCCATGAAGAGAACGCCGAGATAGCGGAGTCTTTCCAAAGTTTTTATCAACAATTGTATACAGCAGAAGGCTCCAGCGAGATAGCCATGGTGCGGGATTTTCTTGCTCCAATTCGGCATCCGGTGTTGGAAGTGGAGCAAGCTGAGGGCCTTAGGAAACCGTTAAGTATGGCTGAGATTCGGGAGACACTTTAGGGGATGAAGTGCGGGAAAGCAGCAGGCCCCGACGGGATTCCGACAGAGTTCTTTCAGATGTTCGCAAAGAGCGTGGTTTCCCATCTTCTGACATATTTCCATCATCTGCAAGAGCAAGATAGTACCCCTGGGGGTTTTGCGGAAGCCACAATCGTGGTGCTGGAAAAACCTGGCAGGGATCCGCAACAAGTGGGGAACTATAGACCTATCTCGCTGCTAAATGCCGACTACAAGCTATACTCGGCTATCTTGGCCCAGCGCCTTAACAAAGTTCTTCACCTGCTCATACACCCTGATCAATGTGGCTTCATTGCCGGAAGATCTACGTCGGACAATGCGCGATTATTTTGCAACATCCTGGGACTAGCAGATCGCATGGAAGTTCCCCTTGTTGGGTTATCAGTGGACGCTGAGAAGGCCTTCGATAGGCTTGAATGGCCCTTTTTGTTTGCAGTTCTGGAATGGTTCGGGCTCCCGGAGGAATTTGTGAATATGATACGGGTGCTCTACTCTCGCCCAACAGCAAGGATTTTAGCTAATCGTGTGTTTTCCAGTCCCTTTTCTTTATACAGGGGCACGCGTCAAGGATGTCCGATGCCGCCTCTCCTTTTTAACTTGGCTCTGGAACCACTTGCCCTACTCGTCCGTCAGACGAGGGAGATTCAGGAGGTTGCAGTTGTGGATCTACATATCAAGATCTCAGCATATGCGGATGATCTTCTGTTTTTCTTACAACCAGATTCAATAGCTCCCTTAATGCAGTTGATAGCTTGCTATGCCCGGCTCTCTGGCTACAAAGTAAATTGGGCGAAATCATTGGCTTTCCCCCTTAACAAATTGGCAGCTAGTAATATGATACAGGAATTTCCCTTTCAATGGGAATCAAAGGCTATTAAGTATCTTGGAGTCCTTTTTTCAGTCCCTCTGGAAGAAACTCTTTGTATAAACATTGACAAGATAAAGGCGATTGCCCGATCCTTTACGTTAAAATGGTCCCCATTGCACCTCACCTGGTGGGGGCGACTGGAATCCATCAAGATGGCTCTCATGCCCAAGATCAATTATATTCTTGGGATGATTCCCATTATGTTTCCTGCATCAGTGTACAGGGAGGTCGAGAGAATCTTGAGTGCTTTTCTCTGGGATAATAAGCCGCCCAGAATTGCCTTATGGAAATTGAAGGCTAGCAAAAGCGCGGGGGGAGTACTCTTTCCCGATTTCCAATGGTATCACTATGCAGCGATGCTTAAACAGGGGGGACTGTGGGGTGTAATGGCCAATAGCCCACAGAAGCCAACTTGGATGGCCCTGGAAGAATGGCTATGTTATCCTTGTCCATTGGGGCTGATGATGGGTATGCGGCACTCGGAATCGTCTAAAGCTGGCCGCGTCATCGCATCCACGCAAGCTGCCTTTCAGAGTTTGGCTCCTCTCATTGCTCAAGAGAACCCGCCTTCCCGACAAGCTCCTATTTGGCACAACCCAATGCTCAAAATAAATAAAGTTTCGGTCGCATGGGAGACATGGCAAAACTGTGGCATTTGGACTGTGGGTCAACTCTTCGAGGGCAAGGAGTGGAAAAGCTTTCATGCGCTTCAATCTGAGTTTGGGCTCCCAGCTTCCTGTCATTTCCAGTGGCTGCAGCTTCGGCATTGTATATCTCAAGTATGGGGGAAACCAAGTGAGCTTGTCGTATCTTGGGGCCTGGAGAAAATTATGTCCGAGGTCTGTGCGAAGAAAGGAAGCATCTCCAAACTATACGCCTATTTTCGGTCAAACAGTCTTTGTCAACTCTCGGGATTATGCAAAGTCTGGGAAGAAGAGACGGAATGTAATATGACATCTAAAGTGTGGAACTTATTTTGGGGGCCAATAGTGCGTGTCTCGAAATCAGCGAAGTTAATGCAATCTATGTTCTTCTTCGCGCATAGAGCATATGTTACTCCAGTTAAATTGGCTAAGTGGAGCGCAGTTGGCTCGTCTCACTGCTGGTCCTGTTGCACTGCCCCGGGCTCCCTAAGGCACATGTTTCTGGAATGCCCTCTCATTCAGGGATTTTGGTCATCAGTGTGGACACAAATTCAGAAGGTGTTAAATATCTCTGTTCCTCTGACATGGAGGATTCTAGTACTGAGATCATTGACAGAAATTCCTAGGCTCTGTAGAGAGGATTTTTTTGTGTTTAATTTTATGATCACTGTCGCTATCAAACTGATTTTATCACACTGGAAAGATCCTCAGTTATTGAATGGACCTCTGTGGTGGAATTCTGTATGCTTATATTGTAAATATGAAAGGGCCCAAGAGAAGTATGACAGAAGCAGAGGTATTGAGACGTCTCGATACAAATGGTACTCTTTGGACCGTTATACACGATAAGGAGATAGATGAAGGGTTGGGTGATCGGTAGAGGCTTGCAAGGTGCAGGGTGGGAATTGAGGTGGTGTGGTGATGTATTTCAGGGTTTGTTCTTGTTTGTTATCTGCTGGATAATGACAAATGTACCTTAACAGCTGTATTTTTGTTTCTTTTTTTTGTTGGTGTGTTGTTGTACCTGTTTAAAAGTTATAAAAATAAAAAAAAAGATAAGAGCATACTTCAAGAAGTCTTTGGCTGACATCTGGGGGATGTAGGAAAGAAATGGGCAAAACTGAAAGTAGTAATTTTAATGTCAATAAACCTTTTTGTTATGAAAGTAAATACAAGTTAGAGGAAAAAGGAAGTTGCTATGGTTCTTAAAAAATGTAACTAAAAAGATTGGAAAAAGAGGTTAGCCTTTAAAAAGAGATTGCAGAAAGAACTACTACTACTACTATTATTAATCATTTAGGGCCCAATTTTTGAAGGCCTTTACATGTGTAATTTCTCTAGTTACCCTTATAAAGGTCTTATCTGGGATTTTTGAAGGGCACCTACACGGGTAGTACCTTTTGAAATCCTGGATGTGTCCCTAACGCGCCCAGATGCTATCCCCATAGCATCGAGGCATGTTGGGGGTGTTCTGGGGCAGAGCAGAGGCAGGCCAAGGCACTACCTGTGCAGCACCAATTTTTGATGCTACACAGTTAGTGCTCCGTGCCTTAAAAATAGGCATGTGAAAACCTCGCCTATATTTAAGGCGCAGAGGCTAACCGTGTAGCATCAAAAATTGGTGCTACACAGGTAGCCCCTGCAGCTTCCTGGCTATGAAACAAGACCCAGAATTTCAGTGCCAGGGCCACATAAGACTCCGGCATTGAAAACTGGGTTAGGTGGAAAGGGGGCGGGCTATGCGCTGACACGGCACATAGCACCGCTCAGTGCAAAATTGAGCACTTAATTTATATAGTGCTACAAGGCATACACAGCACTGTACAAATGTATATAAAAGACAGTCCCTCTTTGTCAGAACATACAATCTAATCAGGACAGAAAACAACAGCTGAGAACAAGAGTACAACTAGGAAAAGGCAAGGAAACACATAGGAGAACAAGGGATCAGGATCCAAAAGCAGCCTCAAAGAGGTACGTTTTTAGCATGGATTTGAAAAGGGGCAGAGATGAAGCCTGACATACGATTCAGGTAGTTTGTCCTAGGCATAAGGAGCAGCAAGATGAAAGGATCGAAGTCTGGAGTTGGCAGTGGAAGAAAATGGCATAGAAAGAAGCAAGCCAATAAAAGAGAGGGGTTCATGAGGAGGGGTGTAGGGAGAGAGGAGAGAGGAGAAAGGAGAGAGGAAAGAAGTGAGGTGCAGTAGAATGAATATATGTATAGGTCAAAAGGAGCAGTCTTATTTGGATAAAAAAATGGAAGGGGTGCCAATGAGGTGATTGAGAAGAGGGATTATATGAGCATATCAAGGCTGGTATAAGATTAGCTATGCAGCTGAGTTCTGAACAGATTGAAGGGGAGACAGAGAGGTTCCAATAAAGACAAAAGTAACCCAAATGTCCTTAAGTACAAAGCAGACAGAGTTTAAAGATTCCAAATTACCTCTGCCTACCAATAATCCAGATTAATATGAATAAAATGCAACCTTTAAAATGCTTATATGCAAATGCTAAAAGTCTAAAAAATAAGATGGTTGAGTTTGAATATATAGCACTAAATGAGAGGTTAGATAATATTGGTATCTCACAGACCCGGTGGAAGGAAGACTACCAGTGGGACACTGTGATACCTGGGTACAAATTATATCACAATGATAGAATAGATCAAATTGATGGAGGGGTTGCAGAAGACAAAATACACTGTAGAATCTCTATGGATTGAAATTCCATGTAAAAAGGGAAGGCAATGGCGGTGGGGGTGTACTCTCGACCATCTGGCCAGAATGAACACATGGATAATGAAATACACAAAGAAATCAGGGAAAGTTTCAACACAGTAATAATAATGGGTGATTTCAATTATCTTGGTATCAACTGGGTCACTGTCATGGCAGGATATGCTAGGGAGATAAAGCTTCTATATGAAATAAATAACTGCTTCTTGGAGCAGCTGGTTCATGAACAGACAAGAGGGGAAGCCATTTTGGACCTAGTCCTTAGTAGAACACAAAATCTGGTGCAAGAGATAAAGGTGTTCAGGCCGCTTGGCAACAGTGATCATAGCATGAACGTGTTTAATTTAATTTAATAAATGGTGGAAAGATGATAAGGAAACCCACAGCATTATCTTTTAACTTTCAAAAGGGAAACTATGATAAAATGAGGAATGGTTAAGAAAATCTAAAATGAGTAGCTCCAAAGTTTAAAAATACTTTCTTGGAAGCTCTGACCTGCTGTATTCCACGCTTTAAGAAACATGGAAGGAAGTCCAAAAAACTGCCAGCATGGTTTAAAGATAAGGTCAGAGAGGCTATTGTAGCCAAAAAAGTGTCTTGCATATGGTAAAATTAGTGTCTTTCAGGAAATGGAAAAAGGAGCCGAATGATGAAAACTGGAAACAACATAAGCACTGGCAAGTTAGATGCAAGGTATTGATAAGGCAAAGAGAGAATTTGAAAAAAAAAACAGCTTGCTGTGGAAGCAAAAATGCATAATAAAACCTTTTTCAAGTACATTTGTAGCAAAAAACCTATGAGAAAGTCAGTTGGACAATTAGATGATAGAGGGGTAAAAGAGGCACTATGAGGGGACAAAGCCATAATGGAGAGACTGAATGAATTCTTTGCTTCAGTCTTTACTGAAGAAGATGTAGGGAAGTTACCCATGACTGAAATGGTATTTAAAGGTGATGCATCAGAAGAACTGAAAGAAATATCGATAAACTGTGACAATAAATTACAACTATTTGATAAACTAAAGAATAGCAAATCACCTGGATGTTAAAAGAACTGAAATATGAGATTGCAAAATTAGTAATCTGTGAACTATCATTAAAATCAACTGTAACACCTTAAGATTGGAAAATGGCCAATGTAACGCCAATTTTTAAAAAGCACTCCAGGGGTGATCCGGGAAACTACAGTCCAGTGAGCCTGATGTCAGTACTGGGCAAAAAGGTAGAAACCATTATAAAGAACAAAATTACTGAACATGTAGGTAGTCATGGTTTAATGGGACAATGTCAACATGGCTTTATTTATTTATTTAATGGCTCTTATATACCGCCCTTTCCAACAATCAGGGGCAGTTTACATTGAACAAAAATTACAGAAACTTGGTTACAGGGAACATTTTAAACTATAATACAGCAAACTGTACAGGTCAGCTAGGCACTTATACAGTTGTATCGTGGTAGCTGCATCTTAAATATTTACATTAAAAATTGTGAACAGAGTGTGAAATGTTGTGGACAGTGTAAGATATGGGGCGTAGACATAGCAGGGGTGGGGGTAGTAATTAGTGAAGTAGGAGGCGGTGTCAGTGAGATGGGTGAGTTGTAATGTTCTGAGAAAAGTAGGGGTTTTAGGAGTTTAGGAAATACTTGCAGGTCCTTGGTTGATCTAATGGAGTCTGGAAGGGGCTTCCTGAGCGTCGGGGCAGAATATCTGAAGGCTCTGTTGCTGGTGGCTTTCTTAGTTTTCCTTACTGATGGGGGCAAGGCTAAGAGGTCCTTTGTACATGCTCTTGTCAATCTGACATCAGACTGCAACTGGATCAAGGTAGATAAAAAGGAGGGGGAGATGCTATTGTGTAATTTAAAAGTTGTGACTAACATTTTGTATCTTACCCTGGAAGCGATGGGGAGCCAGTGGAGATTATAGAGAATTGGTGTGATGTAATCAGTAAGTCTTGCTTTGGTAATAGTCCTAGCCATTACATTTTGTGCAAGTTGCAGTGGGTGAGTTGTTTTTTTAGGTAGGCCCTGAAACAGACTGTTACAGTAGTCCAGGTGAGGAGTAATCAAGGCCTGGACTACTGTTCTGAAGTCATGGGTGTCAAGGATCGGTCTGAGGTGTTGTATAGTTTTTAATTTAAAGAATTTTGTCCTAGCTGTTTGTTTGACTTGGGCAGTCATCGTGAGTGCTGTATCGATAATGACGCCTAGGTACTTTACTTCCTGTTTGACTGGCAGTTCAATATTATGGAGTTTGAAGGAAGAAGGGGGTGTAAAGTTCTGGTTTCTAGTTGTGAATAAGATTTCTGTTTTCTTAAAATTTATTTGTATGTTGTTTGCATTTAACCATGATTCTGCTTCAATTATGCAGTCAGTGATGTCATTGTATTGGGGATTTTTGATGTCAAATGGAGCATATAGCATTATATCATCGGCATAAATAAGATATTTAATGTTGTATTTTCTGAAGATTGTGCAAATAGGTTGGATGTAAAGATTCAATAGTAATGCTGAAAGGGCAGAACCTTGGGGAATACCCTGTTCTTGGGGCAATGTTGCCGATGCTTCTTGGTTAATTTTTACAAATTGGTGATGGTTAGATATGTATGATTTGAACCACTTTAATGTTATTGCAGAGATGCATAAGCTTGCCAGTCTGGTCAGCAGGATGGAGTGGTCAACACTGTCAAACACACAGGAGATATCTAGAAAAATCATGATGAAGGCCTGATTGAGATTTTCCAGACCTCAGATTAGGGATTCAAAAAACACTAAAAGGAGGGTTTCAACACCATGATAGGGGCGGAAACCATATTGGTGGGTGTCAAGAGGAGCACTGAGGTCTATGAAATCTTGCAGTTGTATCTGAACTAATTTTTCTATTATTTTTGCTAAGAATGGAATACTTGATATAGGGTGATTTGATGTAGGGTTTTCCTTGTTGAGGGATATGTTTTTAAGTAAAGGACGAATGATGGATATTTTAAGTGAGTCTGGCATGATACCTTGTGAGAGGGAGTGGTTGACGATGTTAAGAATAGTAGGGGCTAGTTCAGCTTTGGTTGCCTTTATCTAGGAGACTGGACATGGGTCTAGGAATGATGTAGTAGTGTTGATCTTGGCTATTGTTTCAAGCAGTTGTTTTTCCTTATATGGTAAAATACAGATCATTTACTTGTAAAAGTTTGGGAGTCATTACAGATGAGTACAGGTGGGTTGTTGTTTTTTATAAACTTAGCAGTCAGGTGATTTGCTATAGCTTGAGGTTTGATGGAATTGGTATTTGACTGGTTGGTGTGAGTCTTGGATAGCGTCTTTACTAATTCAAAAAGTTCCCTAGGGCGATTGATGGCCTTTTGTAGTAGGGAGGCATGGTGTTCTCTCCTTGCATTATGAATAGCTTCCTTATAGTTACTTAATGCTGAGTTGTAGAGTTCTTTGTTTTCTTGGGTTTTGGAGGCTCTCCATTTCTTCTTGAGCTTTCTGAGTGTTTTCTTCATGTTATGTAAGTCTAGGGTGTACCATTGTTCAGATGGCTTTTTGAAAGATTTTTCACACACTCATCCTATCCATACACACGTTTATAATACCAAGTTATCAAATACACTCCCGTTAAATGTACTATCAAATACACTCCCCTCAATTGTACTATCTAAATGCTGTTACGTGTACTGTCTATATGTTTGCTGTTAAGTGTACTGTCCAAATGTTTACATGCAACCTAATGTTAAATGTAACCCTCGAATTGTGATGTGACGTGACCACCTTGATTGAAGGATAAGGTGGCATACAAATCTGTCTAAATAAATAAATAAATAAATTAGGGCTGAATGGTTTTGCAGCTTTACTAATTATAGTGGTCCAATTTTTTATGGTGTCATCTAAGTTCTGTATTGGGCTGTTGAGTTTAAGTGTGACATCTGCTAGGAAGGTGTCTTTGTCAAATTTTTTAAAGTGTGGGTTTTGGTGGGTTGAGTATGTGGGTGCTTTTGGGGAGATGTGTATTAGGAAGTTGGATCTTAGGATGAAGTGGTCCGACAAGGGGACCTGCATGGTGGAGGGATAAGTGAAGTAAGGGTGTAAGATAAGAGCTTTAGGAACAAATATCAGGTCTAGTATGTTACCTTTTATATGAGTAGGCTGTTTTACTATTTGGTGGAAGCCCATGTCTTCCATGAAATCAACAAAGTAGGAGGAATGTTGAATAGAGAGTGTTGCTATGTTGAAATCTCCAAGAATAATATGTGGTTTCTTTGAGGGGGGATGTACAAGCAGATTCCAGAATGCCAGTGAGACTGAGGTTTGCTATTGGTGGGTGGTCTATATAGGAGACATATTGCTAGGTTTTTATTTTCAATTTTTATTAAGTCTATGCCACTGCAGTTTGTACAAAGACTGCTGGAAAAGTTGAGGTTAGATTTTGTGAGTATGAGTACTCCAGCACCCCTTTTGGAGTCTCAGGGACAGTTAAATATGCAGTATTTATTTATTTAGCTGCATTTATATCCCACTTTTCACCGGGTCAAAGTAGTCACCTATGTCAAGTTGATTTAGTAGGATAGAGTCATGGTCAGTGAGTCAAGTCTCTGTGATGCAGAGAAAGTCCGGGGATTCGTCAGTAAGCATGTCTCTAATTAGTGGGATCTTGTTTCTAATGGAGCGAGCATTTACCATCTGACCCCTTATGTTGGTGAATGCTTCATTTTGGGATATATCGTGCAGGTGGTGTTAATATGGATCAGTCTGCGGTGTGGTTTGCTTCTATGTGTGTGAGAATTGAATTTGGCACTCTGTTGGATATTATACGTTGGCTGTATAAAGTGAGTGGGTAAAAATGGAGGATTGCAGGTGTGCATTTGATATCTTGGCGGGGTCGCAGTGAGTTTGCTGGGCTTAGGAGGGCTATAATAAAGTAGAGGGCAATTAGCTGTTCATAAATGCACTTCATTTTGAATTGCTTTAGGTGAACAGAGCAATTAGGAAGGGGAGGGGGCTAGGAATGAAGGCAAATTCGCTGAATTTAGAATGTGGGAAGAGAGTCTTACATTTGTAAATTTTATGGCCAAGGATCTAAACTAACAACGTGATATGGAGTAATTGCAGTGTGATCAATACAATTTGAAACCTGATTCAACAGTATGTCATGAAGCAGTAGTTTTTCTATGTTAAAAAGTATTGTAGGAGCAATTTAAGATATTGTGAATAACAGTGAGTTGTAGCACTGCTTTTAAATTGGGGAGAAAGCCCTTTATTGGGCTGGAGGCAGACAGGCAATTGATTAATTAAATCTTTTAAGTTGGGGGATATGTCTATGTTCTGTACTCTAAGGTGATTAATTTGTATTGTGTTTGTGCAGATAATAGGTAGTCTCCCAGTGAGTGTGGGTGTAAAAGGAATTGCAGTGAGTAAGTACTATACAATGTGGCAACAAGTGCATTATAGTAGCAAACTATCCGTAAATGCAGCAGTTTGGACTATTTGCATAAGACATTAAAGCAAGTAATGTGCACTCTCGAAAGACAAAGTTGTACATGTATTACCTTAAAATAGTATGTTGTAGAAGAGCAGTGATTTTGTCAGAGAGATGTTACAGTACCTTACTTCCTAATTTCCACGCTTAAGGGCCACGCCAAAGGGCCCTCTGGCAAGGTCCTCAGGTGCGGGCACGCCTGGAGCGTGCTTGCTTTTCAAGTGTTGAGCTGGCTCCCCGATTGGGCTGTGAGGGTGGGAGCAGGAGGAGCTTGCTGCTGATGGTTTCCTCCCCCAAAGCTGGAATCAGCCAAGGAAGGTCTTGCCTTACTAATCTGTTATATTTTATTGAAGGTGTGAATAAACAGGTAGACAAAGGTGAGTCAGTTGATATAGTGTATCTAGATTTTCAGAAAGCCTTTTACAAGGTCCCTCATGAGAGACTCTTGGAGAAATTAAAAAGTCATGGGATAGGAGGCAGTGTACTATTGTGGATCACAAACTGGTTAAAAGATAGAAAGCAGAGGGTAGGGCTAAATGGCCAATTTTCCCAATGGAGAAAGGTGAATAGTGAAATACATCAGAGATTTGTGCTGGGTCCGCTCCTTTTTAACATATTCATAAATGACCTGGAAATGGGAATAATGAATGAGGTTATCAAATTTGCAGATGACACAAAATTATTCAAAGTTGTTAAAACCCAAGAGGATTGTGAAAAATTATAAGAGGACCTTGATAGAGGGAGAAGTGGCCTAGTGGTTGGGGCAAGTTAGCTCAGGCCAGACGATCAGGGGTTCAAATCCCACTAGAGGATAGCAACCTTGAGCCAGAAGGACTGGGGTTTCTAGTCCCACAGGTGCTCCTTGTGGTCTTGGGCAAGCCACTTAACCCTCCATTGCTTGTATTCCCTGTAAGTATTAGTGCATGTGTCTCATATCCCCTTGTGTTAAATGTATTCCCCCCAATTGTGTTGTGATCACTTTGATTGAAGGATAAGGTGGTATACAAAACTGTCTAAATAAAAGACTGGACTTTCAAATGGCAGATGAAATTTAATATGGACAAGTGTGAAGTTATGCATCTAGGAAAGAACAACCCATACTATGATTATATACAAGGTTCCACATTAGGAACCACAACCCAGGAAAAGATTAGGCATCATTGTCAATAACACATTGAAATCCTAGTGTGCAGCCGTGGCCAAGAATGCAAATAGAATGCTAGGTATCATAAGGAAAGCAATGGAGAATAAAACAAAGGATATTATAATGCCTCTGTATCGTTCTATGGTGCGACTGCACCTTGAATATTGTGTGCAATTCTGGTTAACGTATCTTAAAAGGATATAGCAGAATTAGAAAAGGTACAGAGAAGTGCCACCAAATTGGTAAAGGGGATGGAAAGATACCCCTGTGAGGAGAGGCTTAAAAGGTTATGACTCTTCAACCTGGAAAAGAAATGACTGAGGGGAGATATGATAGAGGTTTATAAATTAATGAGTGGAGTATACTGGGTAAATCTAGATCAATTGTTTACAAAATCAAAAAGTAGAAAAACTAGGGTACATGCAATAAAGCTACAGTGTAACTTGTTTAAGACTAATAAGAGAAAAAATTTTTTTTCAAACAATGCATAATCAAACTTTGGAATTCGTTACCAAAAGATGTAGTAAAAGCTGCTATTGTAGCTGGGTTTAAAAAAGGTTTGGACAAGTTCCTGGAGGAAAAGTCCATAAGCCATTATTAAAGAGGACCCAGGAAATCCACTGCTTGTCCCAGGGCAAGCATTGTGGAACCTGAGTGTCTTTTTGGGAACCTGCCAGGTACTTGTGACCTGGATTGGCCACTGTTGGAAACACGATACTGGGCATGATGGACCTTGGTCTGACCCAGAATGGCATTTCTTATGTTCTTATGGGATGACTCAGAGGGAAACCAGCAAGAAGGAGGTTGCAATAGTCTAGACGGGAAGTGACTAAAGAGTAGATATGTGTCTTAGTAGTATGTTTAGAAAGGAAGGTGTGAATTTTGCTAATGCTATAGAGAAAGAAACAACAGGTTTTAGCAATCAATTGGATGTGTGTGAAGAAGGAAAGAAAGGAGTCAAGGATAACCTCAAGGTTGCAGGCAGAGGAAACAGGAAGTAGAAGAATGTTATCCACAGAGACAGAGAAAGGAGGAAGAAGGGAGGTGGGTTTAGGGGGAACAATAAGAAGTTCGGTTTTCGCCATGTTCAATTTCAAATGATGGTGAAACATCTAGGCAGCGATATCAGATAGGCAGGCACAAATTTGAGTCTGGAGTGTCAGAGAAATATCAAGAGTAGAGAGAGAGATCTGAGAGTCATCCACGTAAAAGTGGTATTAAAAGTCATGGGAAGAAATGAGCGCAACAAGGGTATAGAGAGAGAAAAGGAGAAAGCCTAGAACGGACCCTTGGGGTACACCAGCTGAGAATGGGATAGCAGAATAGGAGGAACCAGCAGAACAAACACTGAAAGAGAAATGGGAGAGATAAGAAGAGAACCAAGATAGCACAGAGAAGCTGGTAAAGCAGTCAGGAAAGCAAAGATGCAAATGGAAGAAATAACAGCCAATACAGTACAGTAAAATGGCAGGATGACTTTTCTTTAGCTATGTTAGTGACAGGAGGAACTGCAAAATGTTATTGTCAGACTCAAGGGTGAAAAAAAGGACTATGTAGAGGCTGATAAGAACAAATCGAAATTGCTTAACAAATATTTCTGTTCTGTGTTCACAGACTAAGGGCCTGGAGTGTGAACTCAGAAAACACACACAAATCAGAATAGAAGTGAGGTAGTTCTTGAAGAAATTTCCTAGCACTGTGTTCCTGAGGAGCTAGCTAAACTAAAAGTAGACAAAGTAATGGGGTCAGATGGGAAACATCAGAGGGTGCTGAAGGAACTTAGGGAAGTTCTGGCAGCTCCATTGTTTGACCTTCTCAGTGCTCTCTTTTAGAGATGAGAATGGTCCCAGAGGCCTAGAGAAGGGCAGATGTTGTCCTTTTAGTGGAAAAGCGGAAGTAAGGAGAAGGTTAATCTGATCTCTGTGGTGAGTAAATTAATGGAAACACTGCTAAAATAAATGATATTGCAGTTTCTGGAATCCAGTGGATTGCAGTATCCAAGGCTGCATGTTTTTACTATAGGTAGGTCTTGTCAGATGATTCTGATTAATATTTTTGACTGGCTCGAGGGGCAGCTCTAGATGTGGTGCACCTAGTTTTCAGTGAAGCCTTTGACGAGGTTCCATGTACATGATGCATAAATAAGTTGATCATGTTTGGGATGGATCCTAAAGTGACTGAATGGGTTAGAAACTAGTTGAGTGAGAAGTGACAAAGGATAAATGGAGTTCGCTCTGAGGATAAGGACATTACCAATGCTGCTGTTTATGCAAAAGTCCTTGGTCTGGTTCTTTTTAACATTTTTGTAAATGATATTGCAGAAGAACTGTCATGTAAAATTTGCCCCTCTGCAGATTATACCAAAATCTGCAATAGGGTAGACACCCTGGAAATTGTAGACAATATAAGGAGTAATCTAGCAAAGACTGAAGAATGGTCTGGAAATGGTAGCTCATATTTAATGATAAAAATACAGGACCTTGCATCTGGGCACAGCAAGTCAAAGGAGTGGTACGGTATATCTTTATCTTTATTCAAAACATTTGATATACTGCCCATTGTCGGAGCGTCAAAGCGGTGTACAATAATAACCAAGTGGAAATGGTGAAAGTAAAGGAGGAAGAAGGAATGCCATCGGTATGATAGGAGAGCCAATAGAAAAGAAGAGAGCAGGATAGTATGGACAGTGGTAGACCCAGAGGGACGCTATAAATAAAGACAAAGGACGCTACAAATAAAGACCAAGACAAGAGGTGGTAGACCGGACTGGTGAGAGATGGGAGGGGCTGTAACCTGAATACCAGAGAATGTAAGGCGATATTGCAGAGGATAGTTCAATGGCATCTTGGTGAATGGAAATCGGGAGGAATAGGGAGATTGTAGGCCTGGCAGTAGAGGTGGGTCTTGAGAAGGGCCTTGAACTGGGAAAAGGATGCTTCAGTACGGAGAAGGTGGGACACAGAGTTCCAGAGGGCAAGACTCAAGAAGAAAAAAGCATCATGACGGGTCGATTCGAGGTGGGCCTGGGCAGGGGACGGAAGGAGGAGACAATTACTGTGGGCTGAACGAAGTAGACAGGAAGTTGGCTGGAGGTAAATGATGTCGGTGAGGTACTGGGGTGTACTGGTGTGAAGAACTTTATGAGTAATGGTGAGAAGCTTATACAGGAAACAAACTTTGATAGGAAGCCAGTGAAGGGAAAGAAGACAGGGAGTCACATGATCCTGAGGGGAGGAGTGAGTGAGAAGACATGTAGCTGTGTTCTGAACTAGTTGGAGTCAATGAAGCTGATATTGGAGGTGATATAGGAGATGAAATACTTCTGTGCACAAAAGAAGAGCGGGACCTGGGAGTGATCAAACCTGATGATCTTAATGTTGCCAAACAGGTAGCAAAGGCAAAAGCTTGTAGTGCACAGAGAGAGGAATAGCCAGCAAGAAGAGGTGATAGTGGCTCTCTATAAAGCTTTGGTGAGACATCCTTTGGAGTACTATATGCAATTCTGGAGACCACATTTTCATAAAGATATACACAGGATGTGTGGCAGGTGCAGGCCTGTGACCCACAGTGTCCGAACATAAGCAGGCCAGCATGGCTAGCTTGACCTGTAAATGAAGCCTGTGGAGAGGCATATAGGATTGCACATCCCCCAATATGCTGCTATTGTAAGATAGAACTCAGTAGAAGTATTGAATTAGCTTAGGTAAGCAGAACTGCAGTATTGAAAGATGGAAAAATACAGAAAATACATGTTTAAAAGTTACTGATAAGAAAAAGTACATCTGCAAAGAAATAATTGGGAGTGCTGACAGATGAGTTGCAGAGCCCAGCTCCTCTGCACGTACAAATTGGTTCTATAACCTTGAGAGTGTGAAAGTAACAAGTTGATGAACTGACCATTGTAATTGGGACTAGAAGGGGGGTATGCAGGTGTCATGCCCACTGGAGGGACATAATTGGATAAACTTATCAGTACCGGGACCAATAGAAGAGGTACGGGAGGTTACCGGGACCAATGAAATGTTTTTCTATACCTAGAATGGAACAGAAGTCTATAAAAGTTGTTGTAATGCTTGAAAACTTTGCTCAGCCATTTTGAAATTGATTGGTTCGAGACTTGTGCACAAATAAATGATTTGGACCTTCTGAACAGACTCCTGGTATCATTGGTTTGTCTGCGCTTTGCTGCTACATATTCCTTGGTGCATTGGCCGGGAAGTTGTGGAATCAAAGTGTATATAGGGCAATATACCACGACTTTCCGCCTCTATAGGCTTGGTCCTGCCGGGATCGCGCCCTTCCGACGAGGGCTGCTCCCTGGCGCCACCGGTCCCTTGTATCGGAGGGAGCTGGTCGGACCTCGGCGGGTGACGAGCCCGGCTGGAGTCAACGCCTCGAACCCGAGTGAGGGGAGTCCGAGGTCCAACTCATGCGCCTGCTTGGGAAGTTTGAGGACCGGATCCGGTGAGTATAGTTTTGATTTTGGGTCTAGACAGAAATAAAAAGAGCAGTACTGCCATTGGAACTTGGAACTTTGGAATTTGTAATCTCAAGATATTGGGAATTGGTAAGAGAGCATGATCAACTCTCAAGGAAGGGCCGAGTAACCCCGCATGGGAATTCGCCGGGTGAAACCCCCATCCTTTTTGTAATTGGGAAATTGGAAAAGACTAGTCAGAACAGATAGAAACGAATGCATTCTGGGATACGTTGCTAGCATGATTGTGTGAACGAAGTGTGAATGAGAGGTCTGGCAGCACGGACCAAGTGAAGGCGGACCCCTGAGTAGCACATTTCCTGACCGGGCGACCGCGTTCAGGTCGCAAAAAGGGGGAAGCGATTGTCGTCTTGTCTTGTTATTTGTACTCCTTATACGTTTCCAGGGCCGTGAGGACCCCTTACCCACGGTCCGCCCTCCTTTTCCCTTCTGTCTGTTGTTGCGTGCACACATCGAAATGGGAGGGGCGGGGTCTACTAGAAACACTCCATTAGAATGTATGATCGCACATTTTAAAGAGGGATATTCAGGAGATTATGGTATTAAAATGACAGCAGCCCGTTTGCAGATTTTGTGTACTAGGGAGTGGCCCGATCTAGACCCCATCTGGCCCCGAGAGGGAACGTTCAATGTAGAGATTATTCAGTCAATACACCGTAGAGTGCGGATAGCGCACCCCGACCAGTACCCCTATATAGATTCCTGGTTAAGTATTTGTGAAGATCCGCCCCCCTGGGCGCAGCGCTGTTATGAGGAACAGTGCAGAATAATGTTAGCTAAAACAGATTCTAGACAGAAAATGGAACAGCCTAGAATGAAAGAGCAGGATAAGAAAGCCAGAAAGAAGCCCATCCTGGCAGATCCTGATTCCCCAGAAATAATTCTCAGGCAGCCCCGAACCCCAGGTCCAGTAAGAGTAGCCCGGCGTCCTGCCCCAGAACCCCAGAGACGGCCAGAGCCGAGGCGGGACCCAACCCCTGATCCCCCTCCCGGAGGAGAGAAAGAGGAAGAATTAGCGGGAAAAGAAGAGGAGGACCTAAAAAGCGAGTCAGAAGTGGAGACCGAAGAAGGAGAAAGAGAGAATCCCCCAGATGAGGAGGAAAGTGTACAAATAATTGAGAAAGCCAGCGTTAGCACTAGCACGCCAGAGAGAGAGAAACCCAAAGCAAAACCTGTTGAGAAAAAGAAAGTGACTCCTGCAAAGGCAACAACGATAACCCTTAGATCCCAAAAGACACCCATGGCAGCCAAACTGTTTCCCTTACGGCAAGTCCCGGGAGTGCCCGTAAAGAATGATAATGATGAAGTGGTAGCGGGACCCCTAACTTATGTGTATATCCCTTTCTCTACAACTGATTTATTAAATTGGAGGTCGCATTACGCCTCCTATACTAGTAAGCCCCAGGAGCTGACAGAATTAGTAACTAGTATTATGGAAACTCACCAACCCACTTGGCCAGATTGCCATCAGCTCCTGACCACCCTATTCACGACAGAAGAGCGAGCAAGAATTAGAAAAGCAGCTATTGAATGGATGGCAGAGAACCCTGTAGCTCCGGCACAGGGGCAGAATATAATAGACCGTCGAGAAGCAGCTCAGAGAGAATTCCCGAATGAAGACCCCCAATGGGATCCAAATACAGATGAAGGATCCACAGCCCTAGCCCGTTTTCGCCAAGGCTTTTTACAAGGCCTGAAAAGGGGGGGCCAGAAAGCTATGAACCTTTCCAAAGTTGCAGGAGTAATTCAAGGAATAGATGAGAGCCCAGCAGATTTTTATGAGAGATTAACTGAAGCATACAGAATGTATACTCCCTATGATCCCGAGGCACCAGGAAGTTTATGTATGGTGAATTCTGCTTTTGTAAACCAGTCTCAACCAGACATTAGACGCAAATTACAGAAGTTAGAAGGGTTTGCGGGCATGAATGCAACACAGTTATTGGAAGTCGCTCATAAGGTGTATGTGAATCGTGATACTGAAAGACAGAGAGAATGTGATAGAAAGATGAAGAAGAAAGCTGATTTTTTGGCTGCGGCCATAGTGGAACAGAAAAGGGGAGGTGTCCCTAGTCGAAGGAGCAGAGGAAGAGGGCGGGGTCAAGGCAGAGGCCGGACCCAGAGACTAGGCGTGAACCAATGCGCCTATTGCAGAGAGGAAGGACATTGGAGAGATACGTGCCCGCAACTCGAAGACGGCCAGCATGATGACGACAGTAGCCATCAGTGGCGAGAAGAAAGACGGAGCTATCCCCGAAACCGAGGAGGAGCCAATTGAGAACAATTCCAGCGAGAGAGAGGAGGAGCCATTCAAGCATTGGCCACACCAGCCCATGATGAGAATAACGTGGATTAGGACAGACCGGGCTCCAAGTTTGCTTTAGGTCTCCAGGAGCCTATGGTCGGAATACAAATAGGAGACCAAATTATGGACTTTATGGTTGATACTGGAGCACAACATTCAGTAATAGACAAAAAGATAGCCCCATTCACTACAAAAGCAGTCACCATTATAGGAGCAACTGGTGCCAAAGCCACAAAGTCTTTTCTTCAAAACCGAATATGCAGTCTGGGAGGACAGCAAGTAACTCATCAATTCCTTTACATGCCCGAATGTCCAGTGCCACTACTGGGACGAGATATGTTAGCCAAGCTTCAAGCACAAATATCTTTCTCTGAGCAAGGAGAAATGCAAATGACAGTAAATCCCCAAACCAAACCAGCAGGAGTGATGCTGCTGACAGTTCCCCGAGAAGAAGAATGGAGATACTACATTGATGATTCGATTCAAGATACCTATTTTGAACAAACTTTGAAAAGTATTGATGCACCACCTGGAGTATGGGCAGAAGGCAGCCCCCCAGGCCTAGCCAAACATATAGCTCCAGTGATTGTAACCCTCAAGCCTAGTGCTGCACCAGTGCACGTCAAACAGTACCCTCTCCCAAGAGCCGCAATTGAAGGCATTCATCGCCACCTACAAAGATTGCTTGAGTATGGCCTACTAAAAGTATGCCAATCCCCATGGAATACTCCACTTTTGCCAGTAAAGAAGCCTGGGACAGATGATTATCGCCCAGTGCAAGATTTGAGAAGAGTAAATGATGCAGCTGAGACCATACATCCAGTCGTACCCAATCCTTACACCCTCCTAGGACTGATACCTGCTGAAGCTACCCATTTCACTGTACTGGATTTGAAAGATGCATTCTTTTGCATAAGATTAGCCCCTGTAAGCCAAATATTGTTTGCATTCGAATGGCAGGACCCCATCTCTGGAAGAGGGGGCCAACTTACCTGGACAAGATTACCCCAAGGATTCAAGAATTCGCCTACCATCTTTAGTGCCGCACTGAATCAAGACCTTTCAAGCTATCCAGTAGCCCCGGGAAAGAGAGTGCTTCTCCAATACGTGGATGATCTGTTGATAGCTGCCGTATCAGAAAGTGAATGTATACTAGCCACCAAAGATCTCCTGCAGTTACTAGAGGAAGCTGGATACAAAGTTTCCAGAGCCAAAGCACAGCTATGCCAAAAAGAAGTGAAATACTTGGGTTTTCATATCACCCAAGGAAGCAGAAGATTAGGCAGAGAAAGAAAAGAAGCAGTATGTAGAATTCCAACTCCAACAACCAGAAAGCAAGTCAGAGCCTTTCTGGGAGCGGCAGGATATTGCCGAATTTGGATACCCAACTTTGCCCAAATTGCCAAACCACTGTATGAAGCCACAAAAGGAGAAGAAAAGTCGCCACTGGAGTGGGGACTTGAGCAGGATACAGCCTTTAAGACGTTAAAAGAAGAATTAATGTCATCACCAGCACTTGGACTACCAGATGTCCACAAGCCTTTCCACTTGTTTGTACATGAAGCACAGGGAAATGCCTTGGGCATGTTGACTCAGAAATTGGGAAATTGGGAGCGACCTGTGGCATACCTATCGAAACAATTGGACCCCGTGGCCAAAGGATGGCCACCTTGCTTGAGAGCAGTTGCAGCTACAGCGCTACTAGTGAGTGAAGCAGACAAACTCACACTAGGACAGAACATACGAGTCACTGTGCCACATGCAGTCCTTGCCCTTATGGAACAAAAAGCAAATCATTGGCTCACCAATTCCCGAATGTTGAAGTACCAGAGCATGTTATGTGAAAACCCACAGATACAACTTGAAGTGAGCCATGTCCTGAATCCAGCCACCTTGATACCCATCAGTGAAGAACTCCCAGAACATGACTGTATCGAAGTCATGGAAACTGTGTTCTCCAGTCGACCCGACTTGACAGATGTGCCCATAGACAATCCTGACCAAACCTATTATGTTGATGGGAGCAGTCTCATCCTTGATGGACGACGCTGTGCCGGATATGCAGTCGTCACTCAACATGAAGTAGTTGAATCATCAGCCCTAGCCTCAGGCACATCAGCCCAGAAAGCCGAATTGATAGCACTTACCAGAGCATTGTTGTTAGGAGAAAAACTTGTGCTAAATGTATATACAGATTCCAAATATGCCTTCACTACCTTGCACGCCCATGGAGCTCTCTATAAAGAAAGAGGACTCATCACATCTGGAGGAAAATCAGTCAAATATGGTCCCGAAATATTGATGTTACTTGATGCAGTATGGGCCCCAACACGTGTAGCTGTCATGCATTGTCGAGGACATCAAGCAGGAAAAGGTGATGTTGCTCGAGGAAATAGATTTGCAGATGCCTCAGCATGACAAGCAGCTATGACAGGACAAATTGCCCCACAGGCTACGCCAATGCAAGCAGCATTGTTTCCAGTACCTTTGAATCTATGGACCCCACGATATACCACCAAAGAATTGGATTACTATTGTGACAGAGAAAATGGAGTACTGAAAGATGGATGGATTGAGCTGCCTCCAGAAGAGGGCAGTCAACCTTCTGGACGAATAGTAATTCCTGAACTGTTAGGACCATCCTTTGTCAAAGCTTTCCACGAAGCCACCCACTATGGGAAGAGTGCTATGGAAAAAGCACTCAGACCACATTTCTACATCCCTCTGATGACAACCATATCAGCTTCAGTAGCACGACAATGTCAAACTTGTGCCAAGAATAATGCCAAGCAAGGCCTTATTACAGCACCCCGAGTTCAGTCAAGAGGTGTGACCCCCATGCACAACCTCCAAGTTGATTTCACCGAAATGCCAAAAGCCAATGGGTACCATTACCTATTAGTATTAGTTTGTACTTTCTCTGGGTGGGTAGAAGCATTCCCAACCAGAACTGAGAAAGCCCGAGAAGTTACCAAAGTCTTAATGAGAGAGATTGTCCCCAGATTTGGAATTCCAGCAGTAATAGGGTCAGATAATGGACCCTCATTTGTCTCCCAAGTTACTCAGCAGTTAGCAAAAGCTTTGCAAATACAGTGGAAACTCCACACTGCATACAGACCCCAGAGTTCAGGGAAAGTTGAGCGAATGAATCGTACCTTGAAAGCCCAAATGTCCAAGCTTTGTCAGGAGACACAATTGAAGTGGCCCCAAGTGCTCCCCATAGCTTTATTCAGAATACGCTCAGCTCCTGTAAAGTCAACAGGATTTTCCCCTTTTGAAGTTTTGTATGGTAAACCCCCACCAATAGTGCAGGGAATCAAAGGAAGTCTAGCCCAAATTGGTTCGGAAATAACCAGACAAGAACTTCTAGCTCTTAGTTTTGTTCTGCAGACTCTCCATACATGGATCCAAGACCAGTTGCCTATCAACTTGACGGAACCCTTGCATCCCTACCAGCCTGGTACCTCGGTGTGGATCAAAGATTGGAAGAAGACACCGTTGGAACCCCATTGGAAGGGACCGTACACCGTCATCCTGTCTACCCCAACTGCAGTAAAGGTAGCCGAGATCGACGCCTGGATCCACCACAGCAGAGTCAAGCCCGCCGCTGATCCTGAACCTGAGCAGTGGACAGCAGAACAGCATCTTGATGCACCCTTGCGAGTTACTTTGAGACGGCAACCAGCAGCTTAGACACTTCATCACAAGTGCTTTGCAGCAGCCAAGTCTTTTGAAGAGGATTGCTGTTTTCCATGCAGCAACAGCTTTGTTTCAACGAACCCAATTTGTGTGTGATTTGACACACTACTTAGAGACTACATTGACTAAGCCAGACTTCACAAGCCAACTGAAATTGCTAATAAGTTGGTTAATGTGTACTGGACAACCTGAGGATCTTCAATCAACACTCAGCACCCGTTAAATTGCTTCATTAGCAGACGGGACGAAGAATAAAAGACCGTCGTGATCAAGATCAGCAAGCTGAGGATTCAGAAGAACTCCAATCAACATCGACATGCATCTTTACTTTTGCTTTGCTTTGGTTGCCTTCTTTGGAGGTTTTGAACAGACTCATGCTTTACCTCCATGCACTGCCTGCATTACTTCTACTAGAATTGGACTGAAAGTAACTCAGACTTTGCTTTATCATTCTTACTATACCTGCAAGGGGACAGTAACTCGGTGTATCTATAACACCACTGAACTAAATGTTTGCACTCATGGAAAAATTAAAACATGCTATAATCCGCATCAGAATCCATCCTATTACACGATGGAAATAAGATGGAAGGATGCAGATGGACCTATATTAGCTGCAACGCCACCACTTAAGGACATTACTAAACCTGCTGTTTTGAATTTTGATGCATGCAATGCTATTAACAGAGATAGTTACTCCACCTGTGGTACATGGGAGAAAGCGTATCGAAATGACCATAAGTATATGTGTCCAGAAGGTGCCACGGGATGGAGAAAGTGTACAGGTAAAAAGGAACCAGGCTATAGTACTGCCCCAGCAGCAGACTACTATTGCCCGTATTGGGGATGTGTTTTTTATGCTACCTGGAATACTGGTATAACTGATGAGAAAATAGATAAACGAATGGCTACTTTAACCAAGCCAACCACAAATGATAAATGTCAGAAAGATGCTTGTAAACCCCTTACACTTACGTATACACAATCCCCATGCATGGAAACAAGGATATAAGTTTGGTTTACGTATTGCTGGAGGAGCAATAGATCCAGGGACCATTGTGTATATCAGATTGAATACCCAAGCCCACAAGTCATCTAAATATCATATTCATAATACTTTTTACGAAGCCATGCATGTAAATAAGTTTGAGATCCCTCACCCCTCACAGAATTTATTTCTAGAATTAGCCGGAGCAGTAGTATCTAGTCTTAAGATCACAGATTGTTATTTCTGTGGCGGAACCCAAATGGGAGATCAGTGGCCATGGGAAGCCCAAGAATTGAATTATTCCATGATTTACAATCAGACTGAATTACACAAGACTACCAGTGAATGGGTGTTAGCGCACTCAATTGTTGGACGTCTTTGCTATGCCAGAACTGGACCCCAGTTCACCCAAAAGGTAGGACAGCTGGTCTGTCTTAGCCAGAAGTACTATAATGCCACGACCAAGAAGATAGCATGGTGGTCAGGAATTGGACATCCTGAACCTCCTAACCCATTAGCCAGATTTTCTGAACTTGCAGGTCTATGGACTAACCTTGCCAAAGTCCAAGCCTGGCAAGCCCCACCTGGCCTATATTGGATCTGTGGAAACCGAGCATATGCACAACTCCCACCACACTGGGGAGGAGCATGTGTCTTAGGAACCATCAGACCTTCTTTCTTTCTTTTAAACACTGAACACGGAGAACAATTAGGATACCCAGTATACACTACCCACCGACACAAAAGAGCACTAAGACAGAAGAGAGAGGCCTTACAGATAGGCAAGTGGGAGAAATGGCAAGGTGATGATTGGCCACCAGAAAGAATCATTGAATATTATGGACCCGCCACTTGGAATGATGATGGTATGTATGGTTATCGTACCCCAATTTATATGATTAATCGTATTATTCGCTTGCAAGCAGTAGTTGAAATAATAACTAACGAAACTAGTCATGCTCTTACGCTTTTAGCTAGACAAAGTACACAGATGCGCACTGCGATATATCAGAACCGCTTAGCACTTGATTATTTGTTAGCAGCTGAAGGAGGAGTATGTGGTAAACTGAACTTAACCAATTGCTGTTTGAAAATAGATGATAAAGGTCAAGTAGTTGAAGAAATTGCTAAAGATATGCAAAGACATGCTTATGTGCCAGTACAGACGTGGCACTCATTGAAATTTCCTAATTGGTTTGCTAACCTCTTTTCATGGGTGGGAGGATTTAAGACTTTCATCGTATTGGTACTAATCCTTGTTGCTGTAATCTTCTTATTACCATGTTTAATCCCATGTTGTATGCGTTCCATTCATAACACTATTGATAGTACAGTAGAGCGGAAGACCGCAACAAAAATCATGGCTTTATATACAGCCAGTCCTGGTAGAAATCCTTTAGCCAGGAAGTGATTCTTCAGAAAGTGATTTAATTCTCACACCTTATTAAGTAATAGGGTGAGATTAATCAAAGGGGGGAATGTGGCAGGTGCAGGCCTGTGACCCACAGTGTCCGAACATAAGCAGGCCAGCATGGCTAGCTTGACCTGTAAATGAGGCCTGTGGAGAGGCATATAGGATTGCACATCCCCCAATATGCTGTTATTGTAAGATAGAACTCAGTAGAAGTATTGAATTAGCTTAGGTAAGCAGAACTGCAGTATTGAAAGATGGAAAAATACAGAAAATACATGTTTAAAAGTTACTGATAAGAAAAAGTACATCTGCAAAGAAATAATTGGGAGTGCTGACAGATGAGTTGCAGAGCCCAGCTCCTCTGCACGTACAAATTGGTTCTATAACCTTGAGAGTGTGAAAGTAACAAGTTGATGAACTGACCATTGTAATTGGGACTAGAAGGGGGGTATGCAGGTGTCATGCCCACTGGAGGGACATAATTGGATAAACTTATCAGTACCGGGACCAATAGAAGAGGTACGGGAGGTACGGGAGGTTACCGGGACCAATGAAATGTTTTTCTATACCTAGAATGGAACAGAAGTCTATAAAAGTTGTTGTAATGCTTGAAAACTTTGCTCAGCCATTTTGAAATTGATTGGTTCGAGACTTGTGCACAAATAAATGATTTGGACCTTCTGAACAGACTCCTGGTATCATTGGTTTGTCTGCGCTTTGCTGCTACAGATGGAGTTGGTGCAGATGATGACTAATACAATGATTAATGGTATTCACCACAAAGCATATGGGAACACACATATTATTGAAACAAAGGTTGTTTATCAAATTTTAATAAACTATAAACTTTCCATCTCAACATGTATACAGTACTTTGACCAAAATGCAAGAGAAGGAAGATATGATAGAGATAGTTAAATTTATCATGGCATAGATGCACAGAAGGCAAGCCTCTTTCAATTGAAAGGAAGCTTTGGAATGAGGGGACATAGGAAAAAGGTGAAAAGAGATAGATTTGGGAGTAATCTATTTCTTTATGGAAAGGGTGTTGTATGCATGGAATAGCTTCCCAGCAGAGATGATGGAGACAAGGACGATATCTGAATTCAAGAAAGCATACAACAAGCAGAGAGAAGAAGGGATTGTAGCGCTTGGTAGATGGTATGTATGGACAGCATTCCCATTAAAGTATTACAGCAATCAAATTTAGCTGCTACAGTACTTACAAAGCTCCATTAGAAAATCTGGAAGACAACATCATGGCCAACTGACTGGAAAAGATCTGTGTACTGAAGATAGGTGATCCAACTGACTATGGAAATTACCTCGCAATCACTCTGATCCCACATGCCAGCTAGATTCTAATCAAGATGATTCAGTAGAGATTATAACCATACCTGGAATGAGAACTGACCAAAGTTCAAACATAAGAACATAACATATGCCATACTGGATCAACGAAGGTCCATCAAGCCCAGTATCCTGTTTCAAGCAGTGGCCAATCCAGATCACAAGTGCCTAGTAGGTTCCCAAAAAGACACACAGGTTCCGCAATGCTTGACCCAGAGCAAGTAGTGGATTTCCCAGATCCTCTTTAATAATGGTTTATAGACTTTTCCTACAGGTTTTAGGAAAGGGCGACGAGCAAGAGATATCATTGCGGATATGAGATGCATCCTTAAAAAGACACAAAAATACCAAAGGATATCTACGTGTGTT
Organism: Ichthyophis bannanicus; assembly: GCA_033557465.1. Taxonomy (NCBI): domain Eukaryota; kingdom Metazoa; phylum Chordata; class Amphibia; order Gymnophiona; family Ichthyophiidae; genus Ichthyophis; species Ichthyophis bannanicus. The sequence goes on from CM066035.1 coordinate 27,983,014, forward strand.
TTTTGACTACAGCAAAGACTGTGATTGTGTAAATCATCAAAAACTCTCGGTCACATTAAGAAGTATGAGAATACCAGAACATCTGATAGTTCTCATGTACAACCTTCACATCAATCAAGAATTAATAATTTGAAAGGAACAAGGAGAAACTAAATTGTTTAAATTCAGCAAAAGTGTACAAGGCTGCATACTTTCCACATACCTGTTCTATTAATATGTAGAACAAATTATCAGAGAAGTAAGATTGTATGAAGACAACTGAGGAGTGAAAATTGATGGAAGACTCAACACTCTTTGCTATGCTAATGATACCATGTTACTGGCTGAAAGTAAAGATGATCTGAAATATCTGCTTAACAAGATCAAGAAACATAGGGGCTTGTTTACAAAGCCGCGGTAGTGGTTCGCGATCGCGATCGCAGCAGCGGCCCCATTGAAATCAATGGGGCCGCGGCTTCGATTACGATCGCAAACCGCTACCGCGGCTTTGTAAACAAGCCCCATAGTCTAAAAATGGGCCTGCACCTTAACATGAAAAAGACAATGATCCTGACACTGGCAAAACCAATTATTTCATCCTTCATGGAGAAGAAATAGAAATAGTGGGCAACGTTAACCTGCTTGGATCAAGTAGTCAAGAAATCCAATCATATATTGCTTTTGGGAGAACAGCTATGAAGGATCTAGACAAAACTTTCAAGATTAGAGAGGCATCTCTGCATACAAAGATTCAACTTGTCCAAGCCATGGTATTTTTAATAATCTTATATGGATACGAAAGTTGGACAGTGAATAAAACAGGAAGAGAATGGTACCTTTTAAGTATGGTACTGGTGAAGAATAGTATGAGGTAGACTCCATATAGGCCAGTTATCTCAAGCGGACACATTTAAATCAGGCACGGGCATGATTCCAATGCTAATTCCACATCTGTGGGTATAGACGCGCCCGTGTTTCTGGGATTGGCTCGTAGACATATTCAGCACGGCACGTCCAACATGCCGTTCAACCGGCCTGTGCACATATTCACTGCAATAACCGCTTATGGGTGCAGGCACTGTCCATGCAGTGAAGCGGAGAAACACATCCCCTGCTAATATTATGGGACATGGGTAAATGCCGAAATGTTTTTGGACATCCACGCACTCACCATATTCTGGACAGTTGCCCATTTCTGATCGTGCCCATCTCTGCGATATACCCGTGGATGGCTCTGACGACCACGCCTCCTCGGTTAAAATGTGCATTTCCGAAGTTGCTGTTCTCACTGATAGTATTTTGCTGATGCAAACTAGACATAGATACTGATGATAAATAAATGCTGATGCAAACTAGACTATATATACTAGTCTTTACATGCCCAGAAAAGTACTAAGTAATCTCGGTACACTCTAGTATATTACAAAATAAAGTAATTATTAACGTTTGTCATGACGTACCTTGCATCAAAAATTACTTGTCAGTATAAAAATGCTTCAATTATTCTTGCATTGGTCATCTCTAAAAACAGTCTTTAAAATGCTAAATATGGACCTTTACTAGATTCACGACAATCTAAACTAACTGCAATTTTCCAAAGGATGCATAATATTGCTGAGCTCATTGGGGGTGGGGGTGGGTGGTTAAGAACCTGGCAGGCTGCAGGAGGGAAAGAGACCCATGGAGCCAGAAGTTCTTCCAAGGCAAGTCATGCAAAGGAGTTCTGAGGTAGGAACTTTAACTGGGGCTGGAAGAACCAGTTTTGTGGAGCTTTAACAAGCTGGGACAGAATAAAAGCTGTTTTGTTTTCCCCAAACTGCTGTATGTTCTGTGTTTTTAAGAAAACCCCTTCCCACCATACATGACACTTACCACATATGGCAGCAGCTTGGGAATTTCCTCTAACCATAGGACTGAGGGCAAATCCATGTCACTCCAGAGCTGGGCCTTTACAGCAGGTCAGAATTTTTGTTTGTTTGTTTGTATGGGCAAAGAGGGTTAGCCTCACCCTAGCTAGGGAACTTGAAGAAGGTCTAGTCAGTGCCGGACAGGCAGACTTTGCTTTGGCCACTAGAGGCTGCTAAAGGTTTGTTGGAGGTGAATTACTGCAGGGTTAACTCAGTTGCAGAAGGGGAAGCTATGGCAGTGTTGCAAGAGAACAGTGACAAGCCAGGATGGAGTCGCTCCTCCAGATTCTGGCAGAAAGTCAGCAGCAACTGCAACAATGTCAGCAGCAGTTTCAACACGCCCTGCTGGAAGAGCAGCAACCAAAGCAGCAGCAGATACACAATTTTATTCAACCGTAGGGGGAGCTATAGAAGAGTTCCCTAGCTCAGTTGACCCAGGCCCTGCAGAGACCACAATGCCACCCTCCAGCACAAACGCTTCTTAAAATGGTGGTAGAAGATGAACTGGACCACTTTTTGGTGAACTTTGAACAAACAGTCCACATGGCTGGGTGGCTGCAGGAGACATGGACTACTTCTTTGGGGAATCTGCTGATGGAAAGCAAACAGGCTGTGTTCCAGGATGCCAACGCAGTTCTGTGAGCTATATATGCCGCTGTCAAGGTCGCCATAGTGGAATGGGCCAGCTATACCCCAGAGGTCTATTATCAGTGATTCAGAAAGAAAGGGCTCCAGATAAGAGAGCCCTCAGAGGTTCCTCTATCGGTTGAAGGATCTCGCATGGAAGTGGCTGCAACTGGAGGGAAAGATTAGGCCTGAGATAGCCAAGATTGTGCTATTGGAGCAGTTTTTAGAGAGCTTGACTGCCCAATGAAACAGTAGGTATGTCAGCACTTGAAGGTTTCAATGGAGAGTGCACTGGAAATAGCCAAAGGATATCATGAAGCCCAGCCGGTGACTGAAGCTGAGAGTGAGAAGTGCAAAGTCACCTGTTAGCCCCAGAGGATGGAAGCAGAAGCCGGAATGGATGTTGGATCCCATGTTACAACCCCCAAAGTTACCTCCTAGGTGAGGGCATGGACTTAGCCATGATCCCTTCACCTGTTTTAGGCATGGAGCCTGGGGATACTTTGCTTGGGATTGTCCCCTGGAACCCATGGATGTCAGCCTAACCACCCCTCACACCTGCACTTTTGTGGACACTCCCTACCTAGGGGCACAGAACATTGTGATTCCAGTGGAGCTTGAGGGGACCCACCTCCAGGCCTTGATGGACTCTAGGAGTGGGCGGACCCCCATTCACCAGGAAACAGTAACTCAATTTCAAATTGGCTTTTACTTTTAAAACCTGGTGTAATTCAGCTAGGTGCATCATTTTATTACGTTTTCCATGTAAATGTTTGGTTGACTGAAAAAAAATAAACCTTTGAATTTTATACACAAGCAATTTGTCCACTTTTATCATTACTAGAGTCTCTTTTGTAACATCTTTGGTTGACCAGGATGGGGATACTTGAACGCTTTGGGATGTTGTCAGCCTACCACTTTTCACAGCCTCTTTATTTCTTATCTATTTACTAGGTTTCTAATTATGATTAAACAGTGGAATTATCCTCTATCCCATTGCCTTTGCTTTTTCCGCTCCCCCTCATAATTGTGGACTTTAGGGATTTCCATTGGGAATTTTCTTGTAATCATAAATTTGCTTGTGTATCTTTTTCTTTTTCAGATCTTCCTTTTCTGTACAAGTATGTCTTGATAATATTTGTAAAATTGATAAATATATAAATAAAATAAAAAACTAATTCATAATGCAAAGATGGTAACAGTGGTCTGTGTGCATGGAGACCAGAGGCAGTATCCAATGGCACAGGTTTCACTCAAGATTCTGGCAGAGCAAGCTAAGTTTGATGTTGTGGTTCTCTCCTAGTTCCCATATCCAGTGGCAATCAGCTGAGGCTACCCAAACTTCAGAGTGATATGGGCCCGGCTAACTGACAGCTCCACTAAATCGGACCAGGAGGATTTCCCAGAGATTTTCCCACTGGAAGACCCAGATCCATATGTCAAGAATCCCAAGCCTAATTCCCAGAGTCAGCATCGCCAGGCAAAGCTACGCTACCAACAGAATCTGGGGGCAGCTCTGAGGGAGTGCTCCAAGAAGGGAGAGCCTAGGGAAGAAAACCCTGGTGATAGCTCAAGGCTCAGCGGTAGTGACCCATATACAATTGTCCCATTCCCCAAATTGGGGCTGGGGAAGACCCAGAAAGCTTCAGGAGGGCCCAGAAAGAGGATGAGTCCCTTAAACATGCACGAGAGTGGGTTCTGGAGGTGGATGTGGTTCCAGTAGGTAACAAAGAGTCTCCTGTAAGAACCTTTCCCTATTTTATGCTAAAGGAAGATTTGTTATACAGAGTGGCTGAGGGTGCCTTAGAGGGGGAAGACGTAAAACAACTGATTTCCCTCAGCCCTATTGTCAACAGGTGTTCATTGGCCCATAACCATTTATTAGGAGAAAACCTGGGGTAGAGAAAACACTGGAGCCCGATTTTTCTGGCCTGGGGTCAATACATTGGTGCAGTTATATTGCCAGTCATGCCCCACCTGCCAACTTCATAACCCCACTAGAAAAATAATTAAACACCCACACCCTCTTTGACCAAACACACTACTAAGCTAAATTACAAAGATGAGGACTCTAAACCTCAAAATTGCAAACCTCACAGACCAAAACAAAAAAATTAGGCATTCTAACACTTCTAAAGAGTCTGAGAGAAACCGCTACTCTCAGTCAGCAGCGGGATATTACTGTGTAAGAAGCCTCAGATCGGGGCTAAAAGCTGTATTCACTGTGACGCAAGCTGCTGGTAACAGCACATTAGTAAATCCCCTAAACACTTGTCACAAAGGACCAAACATTCACCCCACCAACCCATCTTACACTAGGATCAACTCAAATACCAATTCAACCACAATTAAAATACCTAGGGGGTCAAACTTGACCAAACACTCTCACTTAAAAAGCAGATAGCGAGGGGGCGGAGCCTGATGTCCAGCGGGTAGGACGCTTTGCGTTGAAGCTCCCGAGAGGCCTACTCAGAATCCTGACTTAATACCTATATAAATTTACTATTTTGCTCCGAGCTGACCGGGGCACCTCGGGGGGGATGGCGGCCCACAAACCAGCGCGCTTGGACTTCGGGTCTCCTTCTTCTTCTCACGGAAAACGCTCCAAAACGGAGGTATCCTCCCCGCAGAAGATGGTTCCATTTCGTGAAAACCCCGCAATGCACCTGGAGATTTTGGAGGAAATACGCGGCGTGAAGGAATTGGTGCAGTCTAATGGAGAAGCGCTTCGAGCCATGCGAGAAGACTTTGGAGTGCTCCAAGACCGACTTGAAGGTCTTTCATTACGGCAGGACAATATGGCGGGGGTCCTCGACTCGCACGAGGTGCGCTTGGGCAAACTGGACGAGGCTGAGCGCCAGATACAGAATCTTCAAAAGGAGTTGGAAGATAGCAATAATCGCGCTCGTCGCAACAATGTGAGGCTCCTTGGAATGCCGGAGGGAGTGGAAGCAGGAGATATAAGAGAATTCTTGCTCAAAACTCTTCCCTCCTTGCTGAAGATTACTTTTCACAGAGAACTGGAAATCGATCGAGCACACCGTGTTCCTGCCCGCATGGCGCTCAACCGCACGACCCCCCGGCCTATTATCTTTAGCTTGCTACGATATCAACAAGTGGAACAAATTTTACATGCTGCCCGAGCGAATCATCATTTGGAATATGAAGGTCGTAAGGTCTCCTTCTTTCCTGATTTGGCAAAACCTACCGTTGACCGTCGGAAGAAACTCCTTGCTCTTCGCCCTCGACTTCAACAGCTACAGGCTCGCTTTGGCCTGTTGTATCCAGCGAAGCTCCGAGTGACTCTCCATAACCAGACCAGGACGTTCGAGGATCCTGATCTATTATCAACATTTTTGGACTCCAAAGAAGCAGAACAGATGCGCTAATCCCAAATTTTGGACTCTTATCTGCCGGCTCTGTCCGCCATTTTGAAGGGCCCGATGCGGCGGTCATAGCCCAGCACAGAAATAGCCTGGACTTTCTTTCTTTCTCTGTATGACTTTTGTCTTTGGTCTCCTATCCCTTCATGATGTGTGCCTCGGTCGGATTCGGAGCACGCACAGTCCTACAGGTTATATGTTTTTTCAATTTCGGCCTTCTCTGGGTTTCTCCCCGCAGACACATGGTCGCCAGTAATTTTGGGGTTTTGCTTCTCCTCTACCGTACTGCGGTTATCTTTGTTAATGTGGGGCGCTTCATTGTACTATATTAGCTTATTTTCCTATGTCATGTGTACAGCCAGATACAGTCAGTTTGAGGGACACAGTGAAATTATGTGTGCTATCATGCTCAGAATTTTAACTTTTCTGAATGGCCTCATGTACAATCTTATTATTCATCGTACAAGGCATTGCTGGTCCACTCAGCAGAAAGAAAATCCTTAGCTATCTTAGCCACGAGCACGTTGATTAGGTGTTTCTTCAGGAAACGCATTACACTCTGCTGAAACACTGAAACTCAATGCTAGGCCTCACATGGTAGCTGCCTACTCTCCCACCGTTTCCAAATGGTACGGGATAGTCATTCTGGTCAAGAAGTTTTTGCACGCTACTGTACCTGATATTAACGCTGACATGGAGGGTAGATGGGCCCGTGTACACCTTGAGGTCGGAGATAGTGAATTCACGTGTATTTGCACTATGTCCCGAATGTGGACAACCCTGCTCACTATGCAAGTTTTGCGCAGTTGGCCTCGGCCTCCGCTAATGCTCCATTAATACTTGGTGGCGATTTTATTCAAGTGCTCCCTCACTCTTTTCTTCTCAAACAAGGTGCTTGTTGGTTGGAGGCTCCAGTACCGAGCAGACCTGTGTGACTAGATATAGTAGCGGGCCTTTGCTCACCGATTCCTCTTACCTTACTCCCTGGTATGACTCTCCCATTAGACTCCCACTATCCACCAATGTTTTTCGACACTTTAGGTGCCTTTAATATTCCTATGCAACCTTTCGACTCCCGACTCTGGTCAGTGTAACTTCAGCATTGCATTCGGAGCACTAGAGTACTCCCGCCATCGGCACTCTCTGCATAAGGTTGATTGGAAACTTCCGATCTCTCGGTAGTTTACCGGGTGTAGCATCCAATTTTACTAAACCTTATGTAATGCTATCACTAGAGATACCTCTATAGCGCAGAAAGTATGGGAGAGAGAATTGCATGTGACTTTAACCTCGGAGCAATGGAGCCTTATCTGGAGCAGAGGGACACGGGTTTCCGACCCGCCTCACTCACTCAGACCCTCTTCTTTCTAGCCCACCGGTGTTTTTACACTCCTCACAGTTTAGACATATGGAACACTACTCAGGGTAATGGTTGCTGGACACGTCCTGTGGCCATTGGTTTATTACTTCATTTCATGTTATGCATGAATATCCCGCACTACAGTATAACTGGCGTCGGGTCTGGGGTCGTATTTAGTCTATATTGCACTCTCAGGAGTCCCTTTCTCGGAGGATAGTGGGACTTCGCCCAGTTGCGGGGATCCCCTCTCTCCCAAGAAATGGCTTATCTCCTTTTGAACTTTATGCTTGGCATTGCTGTTTCCCTCATTGAGTAGTACTGGGAAATTAGTTCCCATCTGAGCCTCCATGAATGGTGGAATCATGCCTGTCTCTACAGTAAATATGAACAAATACCTCGTCTGTGTGCTTCCTCCGTTCAGACTCCTTCTTATTGGTCTTAATGGAAGATGTTCAATGAATATGTACATTTTGCTAAATGCTCTCATCTGACTGTCTAACTTTGTATATATCTCTGTCTCATGGTCATGCTGTATTGTGGATATTTTTTGATTGTTTGATGTATAATCACTGTTAACTGGAAGCGCTCACATGCTGATACAAACGGGTAGAGAAGAAGCACCGGGGTGGGGGGTAATGGGTTTACTTTTCCTTATTGTATACTTGTTTTGTCTCTTTTGGTGTGTTGTTTCTTTGTTTGTTGCAAAATGAAAATAAAAGTTTCAAAAAAAAAAAAAAAGCAGATAGCGAAGACAGCAGAAACCATATCTACAAAACCAAAATGATATAACGACTCAGACCCCTACTAGACCCTCAGGACTTCAGATCAGTGATCCAAGCCATGACGCTCCCACACCTTGACTACTGCAATGTGATTTATCAAGGTCTCCCACTCTCCACTTTCCACCCTCTGCACACAGCCCTTAACATGGCTGCCCGGACAATTCATGGAGCAAGGAAATATGACCACATCACCCTCATATTAAAGCACCTCCATATCCTCCCACTGGACTCAAGGATCAAATATAAAACCATACTTTTGATCCATAAAGCACTACATCAACAGCAAAAGTCCCACCTCCACACCCTTTTACCACAACCATGCTCTGCAAGAGCTACAAGGCAAGCTGCAAACAATATGCTGACCATATCACATGCAAGGACAAAATACAACAACCAAACATGTGCCCGCACATTCGTCCTCTATGCCCCATCATTATGGAACTCTCAATTAAAATCTGAAACATCAAAGACCTCTCTTCCTTATAGAAACAATTAAAAACACAATTATTCAGAGACCACTTCAGCGGCAACTCATACGTCGCCCCATAGAGTCCACAGAGTAAATAAGTAATCTATGCCCTATGACAGACAACAGAACTGTAAATAACCTATGATTATGTTGTTTATATAACCTCCTGTAAATAATTTGTGATTATGTTGATTGTATAACCTCCCCTCTTCCCTGACACGCTCAATCAGACTATACATACATGATAACCTGTTTGATGTTTTTGATTGTTAAAATTGTTTAATGGAAACCACTTTGACCCGGTGAAAAGCGGTATAGGTTGTTGTTAAGTGCCGTTGAGTCATTGTTGACTCATGGCAACCCTCTAGATAGTTGTCCTAAACTGTGTTTGGTCTTCAGTTAAGCAGCTCATTGTTGACAGACTAGTACCCATATCCTTCACAAGTACCACCTCAATGGAGAAAAGTAAATAGTGGAGTACCCCAGGGATCTGTGCTGTGTATGCTGTTTTTTAACATATTCATAAATGGCCTGGAAATGGGAATTATGAGTGAGGTTATCAAATTTGCAGATGACACAAAATTATTTAAAGTTGTTAAACCCCATGAGGATTGTAAAAAATTGCAAGAGGATAAATTGGAAGACTGGGCATCCAAATGGCAGATGAAATTTAATGTTGACAAGTGCAAAGTTATGCACCTAGGAAACAACAGCCCAAACTATGGTTGCACAATGCAAAGCTCCACATTAGGAACCACCACCCAGGAGAAAGATTTAGGTGCCATCGTGGATAACAAGTTGAAACCCTCCGCCAGTGTACAGTGGCAGCCAAGAGAGCAAATAGAATGCTAGGTATTATAAGGAATGGAATGGAAAATAAAACAAAGGATATTATAATGCCTCTGTATCGTTCTATGGTGCGACTGCACCTTGAATATTTTGTGAAATTCTGGTCACCGTATCTTAAAAAGGATATAGCATTATTAGAAAAGGTACAGAGAAGAGCCACCAAAATGGTAAAGGGGATGGAAGGATACCCCTATGAAGAGAGGCTAAAAAGGTTAGGGCTCTTCAACGTGGAAAAGAGACAGCTGAGGGAAGATATGATAGACGTCTATAAATTAATGAATGGAGTGGAACGGGTAAACGTAGATCGATTGTTTATGTAATCAGAATATAAAAAGACTAGGGGACATGCAATGAAGCTACAGGGTAGCCTATTTAAGACTAATAAGAGAAATAATTTTTTCACTCAATGTGTAATCAAACTCTGGAATTTGTTATCGGAGGATGTAGTAAAGGTTGTTAGTGTAGCTGGATTTAAAAAAGGTTTGGACAATTTCCTGGAGGAAAGGTCCATAAGCCATTATTAAAAGGGACCCAGGATATCACTGCTTAACCCAATGCAAGCATTGTGGAACCTGTGTCTTTTGGGGAAAAACTGCTAGGTACATATGACCTAGATTGGCCACTATTGGAAACTGAATACTCGGCTTGATGGACCTTGGTCTGACCCAGTATGGCGTATCTTATGTTCTTATGTTCCTATGTCACAGTGGAGTATCCCATGGACACCACTTTGATTGTATGATAAGGCGGTATAGAAATATTGTTAAATAAAATAAATGGATCTATGCTGGGCCCATTTACTTTTAAATGGGAGCAGTGAGTGAGGTGATCAAATCTGAAGATTACACAAAATTAAATTTGTTAAATCACAAGAGGATTGTGAAAACTGTAAGAGCAAAATTGGGAGACTGGCCATCCAAATGATAGCTGAAATCTAATATGTATAAGTGCAAAGTTATGTACCTAGGGAAGAACAACCCAAAGTACAGTTACACAATGCAAGGTTCCACATTAAGAATCACAACCCAGGAAAGGGATCTAGATGTCATTGTGGATAATACGTTAAAACCCTCTGCTCAGAGTGCAGCGGTGGCCAAGAAAGCAAATAGAATGCTAGAAATCCTAAGGAAAGGAATGGAGAATATAACCAAAGATATTATAATGCCTCTGTATTGTTCCATGGTGTGACCACACCTTGAATATTGTGTGCAGTTCTTGTCACCATATTTTAAAAAGGATATAGGAGAATTAGAAAAGGTATTTATTATATACTGCCTTCCATGTTATCAAGGTGGTTTACATTGAACAAACTGAAATTACATTGAATAGGGCATTATAACTTGGAAGTAACTATTTTACAGGGAACATGGGCAATGGAGGGTTAAGTGGCTTGCCCAAGATCACAAGGAATGCCTGTGGGACTAGAAACCCTAGTCCTTCTGGCCCATGGTTGCTGTTCTCTAGTGGGCTAGTGGGATTTGAACTCCTGGCTTTAGGCAACTTGCCCCAACCACTAGGCCATGCCTACCTATAGGTTTAGTGAAGAGCCACCAAAATTGTAAAGAATGAAAGGATAACCCTACGAGGAGAAGCTTAAAAGGTTAAGGATCTTCAACTTGAAAAAGAAACAGCATGCAGGAGATATGATAGAGGTCTATAAATTAATGGATGAAGTAGAAAGGGTAAACATGGATTGTTTTTTATTTCTTCAAAAAGTAGAAACTGGAATTCATTGACACAGCATTTAGTAAAATCTGTTAATGCAGCTGGGTTTAAAACAAGTTTGGAGAAGTTCTTGGAGGAAAAGTCCCATTAACAATTATTAAAGTGGACTGGGGAAATCTGCTGTTTACCACTGAGATAAGCAGCATGGAATCTGCCCACCTTTTGGGAACCCGACAGGTACCTGTGTTCTGGATTGACCACTCTTGGAAAAAGGATACTGGGCTAGATGCAGGGCTTAATTTGTGCCATAATGGGGTGGAATGGCACTCCGGCAATTCTTGGGGAGGCAGAAGTATAGAGTCCGTCATCCCATCTGCTCCCATCTGCTCGGTGCTGCTGCACCTGTATTAACACTTAACAGCCGCAGGAGCACTTTTGTTTGTTCCCACGGCTGTGCTTTACTGAAGCAGCCTGGCCGTGGCATTCATAGTAAAGCAAAATCAGCACTTCCTGCTTTACTAAAAGTACTGTGGCTGGGCTGCTTCACTTCAGCACAGCTGTGAGAGCAAATGAAAGGGTTCCTGCGGCTGTGGCAGAGCAGGCAGAGGAAGAGAGGAGGTAGCCACGCTGTATTAATACTTAGAGCCATGGGAGTACTTTTGTTTGCTCCTGTGGCTGTGCTGTAGTGAAGCAGTCTGGCCACGGCACTTTTAGTAAAGCAGGAAGTGCTGATTTTGCTTTACTGTAAATGTCACAGCCAGGCTGCTTCAGTACAGCACAACCATAGGAGTACACAAAAATACTCCTGCGGCTGTGTTAACTTAGAACAAGCTGGGAGAGGTAGGGAGGAGATAGCTGAGCTGGTTGCAAGGATGTGATGGAAAGGCTGGGAATGGAAGAAGGCCAATGCTGGGAGGGGGGCTGTGACTGGAAATGGGCTGGTACTGGGGCTGGGGGAAACTAGGACTAGAAATAGACTGATGTCAAGCTAGAGGGGAAGTTTGACTGGAAATGGACTTATACTGGGGATGAGGGATGACAGTCTGGAAATGGGCTGATACTGGGGTTGGAGATTGACTGAGAATGGAAATTTGTTGATACTGGGGCTGAGGGGGTGGAATGGGCTGATACTGTGCCTGGAGGGGGACTGGGACTGGAAATGGACTGATACTGGTGCAGGGCATGGAAATAGGCTTATGCAGGAAGGGGACTGGGACTCGAAGGTGACTGCTGCTGGAAAGGGGCTAATTTTAGGGCTGGGGGCCTGGTACTGAAAAGGAGCTAGTGCTGATAAATGATGGGGTCAGGGTGTGGAAAAGAAGGAGATGCTGGGGGAGTGAGAAGAGAGAGGACAGATATGACATTGCTTCTTTTCTCAGTCTCCACAATAACCAGGGGAAGGTTAAGAGGGCAGGGTATAAGATCAGATGCTGGAGGAGGAAAGGAAGAGTTAATAAGTATTGGAGGACAAGGTAGATAAAAGGGCACCGGGGGCATGGGGGCATGAGAGAGCAGGGACTTGGGCTTAGATAGAGAATCTAAGACTGGGTAAGAAAACAAAAGAAAGAGTAACATAGGTTAGGTATTGGGCGTGTGAGTGGGGACTCAGGGCTTGGATGGGTTTCTGAGTGAGGACTCAGAGACTGGATAGGGTTAAAAAGTGTGGACTTAAGTTGTCTGGGGTGATAGTGGAGACTAAGAAATTGACCAGAGATTAGGAGGACAGAGGGGAAAAAATGATTGGGTGAAGGGTATGAGTAGGGCTGTGAGATAAAGTGCTGAAATATGGGGAGGGGCAAAGGTTTGAAGGGCCTTGGAAGGACTGGGGATGGTTGAAAAGGACAGAGGGCAATAGAATGTGTAGGAGCCACAGGAAGGAACAAAAAAAGCACCTCACCTGCAGAAAAACAGCACACAAAAAAGAAATCAGGCAACGAGGAACCCTTGGAAGGAACAAAGTTTATGAGGGGGTCAGCCCTACACGTGTTTCAGCCACACCAGCCTTCTTCAGGGGACTGTGACCACAAGTAAACATAAAAACACATAAAAACATGTGATAAATAAATTAATAAATGAGCACTGATAACTTCCAATTGTGTAGAGAATTAAGGGATATGTTTACTAAACCTTCTTAATGTGCGCTCTGTGACGTTACCGCGCGTTAATGGCGCTTTATCAGGCGCTCAGGTACTTTAGCGTGCATTAACGCGTGCAGCGGCGCAAATGAGCGCTGAAGGCGGGGAAAGGCTCCTGGAGGGCGAAGGAAGGCTCCCCAGGGGCGGAGAGAAGGGGTCAATGGGTGGAGAGTGGGAGGGGAGAGGCTCCCCGCACACTAACGATGTGAAATCTGAGGCTCAAAACTAACGCCAGTGAAACCCTGGCGTTAGAGCTGATTTAAAGGGCAGAGAAACCATTTCTGTCAGCAATGTACAGCAAAACCAGGGAAACCTACAAAAAAGTGATAAGTGTGATACATGTGCAAGGAACAAAAGTGCAAAGAGACATTGAAAATGACCCCAAAAATATATAAAAAAAACATAACCAAGCTGGGCAATAGTGATATTAATGGGAAACATCAAAAAGCACTCCTGAGAAAGCACCAAAAAAAAGATATGAATTTTGGAAGGGTCTACGCTCCGTCCCCATACAAGGTGAATGATCCCACAGTGCAATTGTGCTCATCAGGGTTTCCCTCTCCATTGGACAGGTTTCCTATGGCATGCACGTGTTCCACAACAGCAGGACGGGCATGTTGGAATGGGCAACTGGACAGATGCTGGGAAAGGGGACAAAGAGGGCTGCAGACGGCACATGCTGTACTGCAGCTGGGCCACAGTGCGGACTAGGGTGATGCCTAGATGGCCCATAGGAATTCTGAAACAGGAGAGCAGCCAGACAGCAACTGATGAGGTCCCAGCATGGGCATGAGTGTGCTTCCTACAGTGTCACAGGGGATAGTACCCAGTAGGGACCCCCAAGAGCACAGAACAGTGGCAGGCGGTGCTGGGGGGAAGCGTGGACACCTATGCAGGCACCCCTACCCCAGAACCCGCACCATAGGCAGCCGCCTACCCGCACACTGGATGGCCTGAGACTGCGCTCCACCAGCACCACCAGCAGAAGGGCATGTCAGCAGGGTGGCAGAGGGGCATTGGTGGTGGAGGGGGCAGTGGCAGCTGCCCAGAGCAGACCATAGCCTAGCCCTGTGTAGGTGGGTGCCATGCACTGCAACAGACAGGCCCAGTCTGATGAACAGTCATGGTATCCCCAGGGAATGTACTGTCTCTGCCGCAACACAGTGGTGCAGTGCACACAGCCAGTGTGTTCAGGAGCAGAAGGTCACAGGTTCAAATCCCAGCTGTGGTTCCTGCCAATCCAGCCCCCATTTTTTACCCACTACTAAAGCGTGCTAATACAGAAAGAACCTTTATTGCAGATGACGTAAACATGCCCAAAACACCTACATTTTACCCTACAGAGCACAGACACCATAAACAGGCGCATTACCTAGAACAGAGTCTCCCAAATGCAGTCCTGGAGGGCCAAATACCATTCAGGTTCCATGCTGCCTCTAATAAAGATGCCTGTGCTGCATATCTATGCACCGCCCCCATGGTATGCAGATGTATCTCATGCATATTTATGAGGGACAGCAGGAAAACCCGAACAGTGTTTGGCACACCAGGACTGGAGTTGGGAACCTCTGCCGTAAAGCAGCAGCCAACAGGGGCAGACACACCCACACCCACAGGCTCCATTAGTCAATGCCTCCTGGAAAGGCAGGACATTGGGCCCTGCGTGCATCTCCCAATACTAGCACTTGCATACCGTAGCAATGCCACCCTAAACCTGGGAATATGGTACACAGCTATCTAAAGGTAGCTATGATTACTGGCAGATAGCAATTCCTACGTTAAGTACGGTTTGCTGATTGAGCTCCATCATAGCAACCTTTCTGATGTCTGTGGAGTGTGCTTCAGGTCTGGTGTCTGACAGTGTTTACCACTCTGGGGAGTGACCCCCAACAGTATTGCATACCATTTTATTTATTTTTTTTTATTTTTTATTTACATTCTCTTATATACCGCGCTATTCTGCATCAGTGCGGTTTACATTGAACAAACTGAAATTACATTGAACAGGACATTATAACTTGGAGATAACTATTTTACAGGGAACATGGGCTATGGAGGGTTAAGTGGCTTGCCCAAGACCACAAGGAGCACCTGTGGGACTAGAAACCCCAGTTCTTCCGGCCCAAGGTTGCTGTCCTCTAGTGGGATTTGAACCCCCGACCTTCCGGCCTGAAGTACCTTGCCCCAACCACTAGGCCACTCCTCCATATCCATGCCTGCACTGTGCCCAGGACTGGTGTGGTGGCCAGGGCTGCCAAACACCTCTATAGTAGCACAATGTTGGCATAGGTGCGGGAGTGTGTGTCTGTCTATCCAGTGTGTGGTGGCTGCAAACACCCTCCACAGCCCACACTGCCAGCACTGCTGCCAGTATTGGCCTGCCAATGTGCATAATGAGGAGCAAGGTACCATGGATATAGCCCGGACAGGGTGGCCTGGCCAGGATGCATCTGCACAGGGCATAGGGCAATGGCTGGGACATTGTAGTGCCCGGCCACCACCTGCACAGACAGGGTGGCCACAGCATGTTCTGCTGGGAGATCACTCTCACCCTGACTGAGCAGTGACCACGGCATGGCTAGGTTCCCCCATAGTGCTGTGTAGTATTTTTGTCATGTGATATTTATGGGTTCCCTTTTGGGGCCCAGTCACTGACTTATCTGCTTGGTGTTTATGTTGATATCCCAGTTCTGGGTGCACGCATTTCCACCAGGAACATGCACTATGGACTAGCTAGCAGACTGTCTGCAGCTGGTATGTGTCTTGCTTGAACACCTTGCAGGGTGCAGCGGCTGAAGGCTTGCTGCAGGAGAATATCAGATAGTGGTGGGGTGCAGCTTAGCATATCCAGGCCTAATGTCTGTCTGCTATTGCTTTATCGATGTGTACGGAGCTACATTAACTGCCCTGTAGGGTGTCTGTTCCCCAGCAGGACTGAGGTTGATGGTTCTCTCTACTGCCACCATTGCAGGCAGGTAGAATGTGGATCTGTTGGTGGGAGACCCTGTTTACCACCCTCAGCCTGGGAGAAGGGGGAGAGAGGGAGGGGGGGTGGTGGTACATAATCCTCCTATGGGTCCATAAGGGCTAAATCTTGACTGAGAAGTACAGATGTATACAAGGTGCGTCTGCAGACACTACCTATCTCACACATTAGCACTGCTGGGGTCCTGCAGCATGGCCTATTTCTGCTGTGGACCTGGTGCTGGGCACCCCACCTCACCCTCAGGGTGAGTACAGTACCTGCACAATGTGTCGGTGTGTAGCTACTCTGTGCCAGTATCACACACGGTCAGTTCCCCCTACAAGGCCGAGGTGCTGTGGGGGTGCATACCCCATCTTCTGATCATATGTAGACTGCTGATTTGCATGTGCAGTGCATCATGGGTATGGGTGGGTTAACCCTATCCTGGTGACCACAGCAGACTGTTTGTGTGGTGACGTGCAGTCCTTTTGCAGCCAGCCAGGGGTTTGCTAACAGCTGTAGCCCACTGATTACTTCTCTGCTTGTGGAGCCAGAGGTCATGGGTTCAAACCCACCATGGGGTTATTTGATAGGGCTGTCGGAAGCATTGTCTATTTTTAATGTACATTAGTGCTGCCAGCAAAACACCCTCAGGGTACTGTAACCATAAGGTGCCTCAGAAGGCGCCTTATAGGGCACCCTATAAAGCGCCTTCTGAGGCACCTCATGGTTACAGTCCGTATAAGGTGTCCTATGGAGCGCCTTATAGGGTGCCCTATAGGGGACATTATAGGGTGCCGTGGCGGACAGTGCACTTTATAATGTGCCCTATGGAGTGCCTTATAGGGTGCCTTATGCGGCACCTTAGGTTTCGGCACATGAGGGTGTGTTTGCTGGCAGCAAAAAGTAAAATACAAATAAAATTCCTCAGGAAACAATACTTACATGTCAAAGCTGATGCCTCAGCCAGCCTTATGCATTAGGCACGCTGGGGGATCAAACTCATGACCCCCATATCATCAGTCAGTGCATTAACCATTGTGCTACACTTTTGTTTCTATGTTTGGATGTCTGTGCGCCTACTTAAGATTACCGCGCGGTAACACGCTTAGCGGCGCTTTGCCCGATAATGTGCGCAGCAGTGCGCGTTATCGCACGCTAATCACGTTTTGCTACTTTAAACTGAAACGCCCACTCCTTATATGGCATCCTGCACACTAACGCCGGGCGCACATTAAGAAGGTTTAGTAAACATACCCCTAAATTATATAAAATTGTATACTTATAAATAGTTAAAAACAACACAATTAAAGTCAATAGAAAATAAGAAATAAAAACATCATCTAATAAATAATCGTTAAAAATAATAAAAAAGCATAATAATCAAACATAAAGAGCATGCTGCATGCAACAGGAAAGGATAAAAGTTAGAGGTAAAAATTAAATATAAATATAAATATAACATAGTGGCAGTGATAAACAATGATACAGTACCTTATCAACAGATGAGTTGAAATGGACATATACTCAATGGTACTTGAGAGTGCAGAATAAAACACTAAAGACAGAACATAATGAAAACTGTTAAAAAGAGCCTTGAAAGGCAGTATAAGAAGAAAGGGAACAGAACAATTTGGAAAGGAGGAGGGAACTAAAATTGTAAATCCACTGGCAAAAAAGGAGGACAACCCAAGATTTGTAAAGGTGATATAAATCACTGTTGGTAAGAAGGCAGTGGAGTGGCAATGAAAAAGGCACCAAACCTATTGCAAAAAAATTAATATAATAAAACATGGGTGTTAAAATAGAATTAAATGAAAGCCTTAGGATAATCATAGAGGAAGCATAGGATACACATGAAAACCTAATTATGTGAGCAGACTCTGGTCTGTTCCTCAAAAGAAGGATCAGCTATAGTGATAGAACGGTGCTTCAAAAAAGAATCATTTGTGGAACTTGGAGTGTTCACACATAATCACCATAAAACAAAACAATAAACTACCCATAAGAAAGCACCATTGTCTTAACATATTACAAGGAGGTATGGTGCAGTCTTCATCAAGGAATAAAATCAGAGATGTGCAGAAGATCAATTGTCTGTGCTGTCCGCTATATTGTATTTGTTATAAAATTAAAGACATAAGAATACTTAGATAGGGGCATTGCATCAAGATGAGCAAGGTGTAAGACAGTGTCTGTGAGCCTTCCGACCGTATTAACTGTGGATAAGAACGCCCGTAGCCGTGCTCAAATGAAACTTTGGTTTTAGCACAGGTACGCTCACATGGCTGCTTTGCTGGTATAAAGGATCTTAGAAGTCTAAACTTAAGACTAAAAAAATTTCTTGACATAGTGAATTTTAAAAGAATCTTTGTAGTCAGAGTGGTGAACCGTGAACAGTTTAAACTCACACGTTTAACAAAAACCAAACCATAAGCTGCTGTTCTTTACATTGGAAGATTAAACTTAAAATTGTACAAGTAAAAACCAAATTAGAACATCCATGGAACTGTAAAAATAAGGAATTGTATTTATTTATTTATTTAACAGGTTTTCTATACCGCCCTATCATTAATTCAGGGTGGTGTACAATGAACAACACAGCAACAGCAACTTCTATATAGAACAGGATAATGAACTTGGGGGTTGTATGGGGTACAACAAAAGAGTATAACTTTTAATTATATACATGACCGCTTTGCTGGAACTGTTTATTGTATTACATCTGAATGAGATGGGGCTGATTAGGTGATTAGATGGTAGTAGGTAGAAGGTGGTAGGTGGTAGATGAGGCTAGGGAGGAGATGTATGTGGAAGGTGGCAATGGGGACCTAGAAAGTGGGTGAAAGATGGGGACCTAGGAGACTAGCAAAGGAATGAGACAGGTAGAGAAAGGAAGGACTAGGGAAGTAAGGTGAGGAAATGGAGAGCTGGTAAGAAGGTGAAAGGCAAAAAGAGGAAAGTTGAAGACTGAAAGAGGGAAAGGGAGAAATGGAATGAATTTACAGTATAGTTAGGATAAAAGGCAGATGAGAGAAATAGAGAAAAAGAGATGAAACTGAAGGATCAGTGTGGGAGAAAGATGTAGGGAAAGAAAGGATGAAGGCAGGCAGTGTGAAGAAATAGAAAATTGAAATAAAATCCTGGAAAAGGACTTAGAAGAAAACCAACAAGAGAAAGTGGAAAAGAGACCAGGACTAACCAACTAGAAAAATAAAATGAGCAGATAACAGAGGTATGAAAGAGAGGCAATATTTTAAAGAATGAAATATGTCAGTTTTGAAAATGTACATTTCTTAGCATTCAGTAGGGGAGGAAATGTATTTGTTTCTTTTTCTTCAGTCTCTGTTTTGGAGATTTTCCATTTGAATTTTTGTCTGCATATTTTTTTTCTAATTTGTAGTTTTTTTTAATATTTACTAGGTAATGGTCTGTTTTTTCCCATGTGCAGCTGAGGTGAGAGATTCTGTTTACATGGTTCTGTAGTAGTTCGGTTTATTCTCTTTTTCTAATTAGAGATTACTAGTGTTTGAGAATATTTGCAGTGCTGATTTTTCATAGGATTGAGTTCTTAGATTTGGTGCTGGTGTTGGTTGTCTATTTGCAGGATTTTGTGTTACGATGCACAATGTTTGACAGTAGAGGGAGTTGGGATATTGTTGCTGATTTGAGACCAGAATTTGAATGGAATCTAATTTGTATGTTGAGTTGTAAAGTGAAAAACCTTAAGGGCATGCAAAGTCCCTAATAGCAGGGTCAGATGCCCAGGGTGGATGCCCAACCCCCGCTATTCGTCAGGACCCGATTCCTGGTCTAGAGATCCCTGCATGTTCAGAGCCACTGTGCAGGGAGCTCTGGACAGTGGGTGGGGGGGGGGAGGGAGGAGGAGACAGGGAGGTCTAGAGGTCGAACTCAAACCGCTGACATAAAGAGCCGATTCCGGTCGCAGCTCTGTATGTCTGGGCTAGATGAAATGGAAGGGTGACTTATTGCACCTTGGGGGTGGAATAAGTCACCCTGAGCATGGCAATCTGTGGCAGCAGACCCCCCCCCCCCAAAAGGCAGGGAAGGCACTGGAGATTCCCCACAGCCTGACCCTGGCCTTGGCAGGACTGTTCGGGGGTCGGGTGGTGGGGAAAGCAAGCTATTCTGGGTCTGGCGGTGAGCTGCTATTGCATGGCATCCCGATGCCATGGCGACAGGATGCCACGGCACCGGGCTTCATGCAGGAGTTGTGGCAGGGTTGAATGGGGAGAGAGTGGGGCATCCAAGGGACCTAAAGCGGAGCACATCCTGCCAATCCAAGCCCTTTGCACCCAATTCTGATCCTGTGGGGCTGTCTAGCTTCCACAGGATCAGAATTGGGTGCAAATCTGGCCCGTCCAGATTTTGGACACCAGGACGGGCCGGACGGGCCCTTTCTGCATGGGGCTCTAAGTCTGTTCTGCATCTGTTCTTGGGAGAGTTTTATTGTGGAATCTGGGAGTTCTCCATACGAATGAATAATTATAACCTATCAAACAAATGAATAAATATGCCCCATTCAAAGGCAATTATGTGTTTGCTGGCATATGCATAATTAACCTATGAATTTTCAAAAAATATACAGATAATATTGGGCTAAATTATCCATATATTTGTGGGCCAAGGGTAGGCCAGAAAATTATCCAGATAGTGGCAATATTTATCCACTATTCAAATAGCAGGCCTAGCTTAAGCAGATAATTTATTCAACAATGCTGTAAACAAAGGTATGCAAACACATCCAGTCCTGGACCCACCCCCACAGGTCACTTCCAGCCCCGCCCACAGTTCCATTTCTTTTCTGTCTACAAATTAAGCCCTAGCTAGATGGACCTTTGGTCTGACCAAGTATGACATATCTTATGTTCTTATTTTATTTTATTTATTTATTTATTTAACATTTCTTATATACCGCCTTTCATGATATCAAGGCAGTTTACATTGAACAAACTGAAACTTATCAATCAGAAACCATAAGACCTAATTAAACAGAACACAAGAGAGAAAGCCACATAGCCCTCCTGAAGATGGTATAAGCATCCTGTTGAAGATTCTGCAGAGCCGGTGGATCTAAGCAGTAAACCAAATGCACCATGTGTAACTGGCATAATTGGACAATAACAGTTTGTCAAAGATTGCATTATCTGATGCTTCCCCCACTGGGAAGGTTTAATGACTGATAGGAAGAACTGATGAAAGGGGCACTTCCAATTGGATACAAAGGCATAACAGAAAGAGTGGGGAAGCAAAAAAAAAATGGAAAAGAGGAATTCGATGGGGAGGAAGAACAGAATAAGAAAATGTTCTGAGGGATGCACTGGAGGAACATGCTCAACGTAGTCATGTTGCCTGGGTCTGTGATTGCTGCGGATATGTTAGGAGCTCTGTAAGTGCAGCAAATGCAAGATGTAAAGGTCAGCGTAAGACATTTGTGACTGTTTTCTAAGAACGATGCTTCCTTAATCAGATGTATGCAGAATAAGCTTCGGAACATATTTGTTTCTCAAAATTCCTGTCCCATCAATCCAAATAAGCTTGTTCCTTGTGGGTTACAACTAATAAAACCATCACCAAAAGCAAACGCACAAGAAATGGGTTTGTTGCACTTTTATTTTATATTCAGGCGGACTAACCCTCAACCACATGTTTTTATTAAAGAAAGCAAATGAACACATAGTGGTGCTATTTCAGTACCTAGGCGTTGTTCTAATCTTGTCTTCTTTAAATCTTTGTCCAAAAAATTATTGCCAAAAAGAGCAGTTGCTGGTGACCTGATGCTGTGCTGACATGGGAGAGTACAGGAAAGCAACATCCATCTATGAGTACTGGCTTACAGACAGGCTTTGTTGGCAGACTTGAAGGGAGGATCTGAAGGCATGTTTTTGTTCTCTCATTTGAGGATGAATTTGTTCTGTTGACTCTGTGTTTATGAGCTGGTTGTTAGCACACTAGAAATGAAAAGTGTACATTGGTTAAAATAGAATTTCCTCTACTTAGTTCATGGCTTCATTGACCTAGTGATGATTGAACTGGCCCAAGAGAAGCTTAAATGAGAGTACAGTAATGGTATCTGTATTGGGAGGAAAGAAAATAGAAGGAATCCTGCTGGCGGAGGGTCAAAATGCAAAAAAAGCATCTGTGAAGGGTTTATCTGATTTCGTGTTTGTTTTGACTCTTATTGTTTGGTTACTGTCATGCCCTGGCCTGCTTTCACAGTAGGTCCATGGGGATCCTTGTCCTGTAGTCCATCCTCCGGTCTGGTGTAGTCTTCAAGGTTTTTAAACTTCGCATCAAAAGAAGGTCCAAGGACACATATACATACACACTGGAATCAGCTGAGCCTCAGCAATATAAGAATAGTCAACAATAAGGCCCTCATTCTATAATGCGGGTTGTGGGGCTTTACGTCCTGCTGGGACGTGCAGCCCCACAATCTGCCTAAACCCTATTCCCCCACCGGCTCTCCCTATATGTCCTCTGCTTCAGGATGGGGAGAGCCAGTGGGGGATGAGAGGGGGCGGGATCGGGTGCAGGGGTGGGTCGCCCGGCAGCATGAACAGGGCTGATTCAGGCCACAGCTCTATACATGCTTCCGGGCCTACTGGGCCGTACTGCTTATTGCTTATACCACCTCAGAGTGTTATACATTTCAAAACAAATGCAAACAGGCAAAGCAAAAAGTAACCAAAATTCTACCACATAGGAGAATACAAAGCTAGAAACTATAAAATAGCCACTTCAGTCCACATCAAGGAAGACTGAGCCTGATTACTTAGGCTGTCTGCAACTAGGTCCTATGTTATTCAATGGGACCTAGTTGCAGATAGCCCAGGTTAACCATTAGCCCGGTTTAGTAAATGAAAATAGGAAAAACAAAGGGGGAAAATTATCCCCAAGCTACATTTTGCTGCTAATTCTCCTGATTATTCCTGGAAAAAGAAAAAAAATATTGTTTATCTGAAAGGAACTTCTGTAAATAAATGGGATCCAAGAAAACATAACAGTTCTCCTGATAAGCTATAATACATTTAAGCTGCAAAACTCTTGGCTTTAACAAATGAAAAGTTTTCCTATGCAGCTGGGTTGCCCAACAAACATCAGGAAAAGTTGAAACCTTATAGCCACAAAAGAAACTCATTCTTAAAGAAAGATTTTAGAATTAACATCAGCCTCACTAATAAGAGTCGTCAGCGTGGAGGTGGTGTCCGAGGAATCTTATTCTGCTATCCTGTGCACTTCTTTAGTGGACCTATTGTAGTTCCAAGAATGTGGCTTATAAACTTTTAAATGAATACAAATGTCCATAGATCTGGAACTTCTAGTGCTACTTAAGTTTATGGTTGTGATTTCTAAATGTATACATAACCTAAAATCAAAGACTGGTTAGATAAGTCTCTATGTATTTTTTAAGAATCCATACCTGCTTATTTTTTCCAGTGCTTGCAAGCTCTGTGTGTGCATGCTAAACTTCTATATCTTCTTTCAGCAGTTGTATGCAGATTTAAATTGCTAGGTTACTATCAGCAAATCTCTCTTTTCTACTTCAAACTGTGGGCACATTCTTTTCGGCTCCATGCCAATACTGTAGCATCCTTCTACATCTATTTTTAACGTGCACACGATCAATGCAAGGTATATCACCTTGTCTAGAAGACAAGACAGTTAAATGAAGAAGATAATGTATTTTCAATCCAAAATGAGGAAAAGCATATAGGATACACGCAGCCCAGTTACACGAATGTGCTGTGAATGTAGTGCACGACTTCTGCATCTAGGTTTGATCATTTTGGCTGTGCATATTTTTATTTGCATTGGCACCTGAATGTTTCAGTGAATATCTGCACGACCCCATGTGGCTTTTTCATAATCAAGACCTGCAGGGAGGAAATACCTCTAGTCCCATCTTTGAAAAATCAAATTACTATGGCTAAATTAAAACTATCTGTACAAGGTCAACAAATAGTTTAAAAACAGGAAGTGAACTGCTTTAAGCTCATGCCTTCTCAGACGTCCAAGGCAAGTTGCAGTCAGGTCCAGTAGGTATTTTCCTGTCCCCAGAAGGCTTACAGTCTCAGGAGCCCTTTTACTAAACTGCACTAAGCAGCCTGAATTTTGACATGTGGTAGCTGCACTTTTAACCTGTCTATTCCTGCACTAACTGCACATCATGTGCTGGGTGGGGCATGGGAGGGTTAGAGGTGAAGAGTGGACATGGAGCGCATATTGTAGCTAGCATGGGAGGACATGTCAATATTGCAGTTAGCATGGGTGCACCAAATGCCACTCAATAGGTGCACCTGCAATAATAGCGCCACACATTAGGGTATGCATCCCTGTGTTAACTGCTGGGAATGCCCCTGACAATTACCACAGGGACTTTGCAATTAATGCATGTTGATTTCAGTGCCAAACACAGGCTAAGTGTGAAGACCTAACACACTTTAGTTAAAGGGCCCTTCTGTTTGCAAGATCACAAGGAGTAGCAGTGAGATTTGATCCTTGCATAGCTGGTGATTAGCACAGTGCTCTAACTATTAGACTACCCCTCCATTCTGAGCTTGCGTTATCTGAGCTTAAATGGATACTATTGTTTTGTACCTTGAGTATAAGTAAATACTAAATATAATGCCCCACAGTTCTTGTTTAATTCAGTTTTTAAAATGTGATTGTTAGGTTTATGGATACAAATCAAAAACAAAGACTATGCTTGTGGCTCATTTGAAAGGTCTTTCAACTTTCAGGTCAGCTGGAGATGCAGACATTGTGAAGACAGGATTTATAGCTGCTGGGCTGGGGCAGGAAGATGACTGGTCATTGCTTGAAGGTGACACCTAGTGGCCATATTCAGGGCTTATGCTCACTGGGCTTTCAAAATAAAAGAAAACCTCTGGTTCATAACACCAGATCGCAGCCTTGGTTCCGATTGCACTGCAAAATGTAGTACAAAGGGAGCAGGGTTAAGTAAAAAGGAAGTCAATAACAGAACAGTTTATTTACAACATAAACATTTTAACCAGCACAGTACACAGTACCAAAGGTATTTGATTTCTCAATTTTAATATTTCACCTTTATGTGAAAAACAAATATAACAAAATATAGCAATCAATCTGCAGTACATAAAACATTGAGAAGAAATTAATGTACAAATTCAGCATTTAAACTATTTTGTATATGTAGAGCCACTACCTACCTGTATAGGTAGCAGCATTGAATATACATACAGATATGACCCAGTATTTAAACCCATGTTTAGTGGTTTTTGTAAATATCAGCCACAGTGTTTAAATAAAATACCTATATTCAGCACTGCTATCCAGATGGGAGCCGGTGCTGAATATGGGAAAATATTTTAAAAGCACTATTCATGATTTGGATGTCTGCAAACAGGCGTGCAGATGTCCAAATCACAGAGACATCAAAGGAGCCATTTGAGAAGCCAGGTCTGGGGATATCTCCAGTTCGAGGGCGTCCAAGTCTGAATGAGGATGTGGTAGAGGCCTTGCTGGAAATATGTCTTCACGTATGGATAACGTCACCAATGGAGCCTTGCATGGGAACGCATCCCAGCTTTCAAAGAAAGCTTTTGAGAGGCACACCACGCGCCTGCCTTCTCGTTTGCCAGTGCACCATCTTCTCCAGTCCTCCTTTTTCCATGGAGCCTCTAGGACATGTTTGTGCATACTGGAAAAAAGTTTTCTTTTTTTGGCCCCCAAGAGATAGGTTTTTTTTCTGCCTTTCTTACCGCCTGTTGTTGGTTTAGTCGGTCCCAAATAATTTAGGTTTTTTTTGTTTTTTGTTTTTTTTTTCTCGCCTTTTGGCATTTTTGTCCACTCTGGGGACTTTTTTTTCCCATCGTGACCATTACTGAGTTTGATTTGGCCACAGCGGTATTTTTCGTCATGTTTAAGCCAGCTAGTGGCTTCAAAAAATGCACCAAGTGTAGCAGGACCATCTTGTTCACTGACCGACACAATTGGTGCTTATAGTGCCTTGAATCTGATCCTCATCTTGCTGCCTGCAATCTGTGCCTGCAGATGATGTGACAGGGACTGAAGGGTCTGGAAAAACAGCAAGAGTCCCTCTTCGGCTTATCGGATTTAGCATGCTTGGCCCCGACACCGATGTCGACACCTTCCAAGGTCTCTGCCGAGGCATCCATGGAGAGAGAAGTCTGATGGAATCAGAGGGCTCAAGTGGGGAGAGGAGACTCTCTAGCAAGATCCCATTGACGTCGAAGGGTGAGCATCAGGATAAGTCTTGGGTGCATCATCATCGTAGCCCTTCTTGATGCAACGTGGAGAGCAATGGCCAGGAATGGCCAGCCAAGCTTCCCCAGCAGGAGGAATCAACACCCCGAAGGGAGGACTTGACTCCCATTGCCCAGGTGGGCAGCCAGTTATCTCCTAGTGTACCAATCATCATGGAGTCCCTGCCTAAGGTATTGACACCGTTGACTGTGGCCATGGCACCGGTCTCCTTGCAGGTGGTGGTGTTGGAGGAACACATTCAAGCCCTCGAAGCTCACTTGACAGTAGTGCTAGTTTTGTGGAACACAGGCTTTGTGGCACAGACGTTGTCATCACCGCACTCCATCCAGCCCTTTCTGGACACCCATTCGCTACCCACCAAGGCAGGTGCATTGAGTGGGAGTTGGAATCGACACTGCTCCTGATGGTCATCTCCCTGTCCAGTGTGTCAATTGCAGAGAGGGTGGCCATCCGACACCTGGATGTCCTACGTACACAAGGCCTGTGGTCAGAGCAGGAGAGCTGTTCCAGATCAACTTTCTTGAGCTTTTGGTGATAGCCAAAGCCCTCTGAGTATTCAGAGTGTTCCTGGACAATCAGATGGTCCTTATCCAAATGGACAAACAGGTAGCAATTTTTTATGTGAACAAGCAGAGGGGCACAGGCTCGTATCTCCTCTGCTGGGAGGCTGTTCAGTTATAGAAGTTCACCATGCTTCATGGCAGTCCTGCAGATCAGCTCAGCCAAGCCCTTCAACCACACAAGCTGACTCTCAACAGGGCGGTGGTGGTCTGGAATTTTCAGGAATGGCGCACTCCCATGGTGGATCTCTTGAAATGGCACACAATGCCCAGGTGGGCCATTCTGCTCTCGAAGGCTGGCCAGCCACTGTCTGGCCTTGGATGCCTTCCTCCTCCACTGGGGGGGAGGGCTTGCTGTATGCATACCCCCCAATACCACTTATGGTGAAAACCCTCCTGAAGCTCCAGGCCAACAGAAGATCCATGATCCTCATTGCTCCCTATTGGCCTCGGCAGCCATGGTTCTCCCTACTGTTGCAGCTCTCACAGAGGGAGTTTCTCTGCCTGGGCTCTACCCCAGACCTCATCAGGAGGGCATAACCTTGCTGTATCCCAATGTCTGCTCTTTGGCCCTCATGGTGTATATGCTGAGCAGAGATGCCTGAGGGTGTTACAAACATCCTTCTGGCATCCTGCAGGCACTCAGTGCGCAAGGCCTACACACTCAAGTGGCAGAGGTTTTCTGCCTGGTGTGTGGGCAGGGCACTGGACTCCTTTTCTTGTGCCATGGACCAGCTACTGGAGGCTCTCCTGCACTTCTCAGACTCGAGCCTTAAGTCCAATTCAGTGCGTGTTCACCTCAGCACGATAGGGGCATACCATCGCGGCTCCAGGAGGAAGCCCATTTTGGCCCAGCCTCTCGTAGCTTGCTTCATGCAGGGCCTGCTCCTTTTGAACCCTCCTCTCAAGCCCCCTATGGAGGTTTGGGATCTCAATGTGGTGCCCACACAGCTAATGCAGGCTCTATTTGAGAAGCTGGACTCTTGTCCCCTGAAATTCCTGACCTGGAAGGTCCTCTTTCTGGTGGTGATTACATCAGCTCAACGCATCAGTGAGCTTCAAACCTTAGTGGCTCACCTGACATACACTAGGTTTCACCAGAACAGGGTGATTCTCTGTACATACCCTCACTTTCTGCCGAAGGTATTCTCCTCATCCGGTTGATAGTCTTGCTGATTAACTTCCCCCAACCTCATGCTAACTGGGGTGAGGTAGCATTGCATAACTTGGTCTGCAAGTGGGCACACCACCGGTCCACCCAGCTGTTCATTTCCTTCAATCCCAGTAAGCTGGGCACCACTGTCTTGATGTGCACACTGTCCCTTTGGCTAGCTGACTGAATCGCTCATGCTTATTCCCAAGCTGGGTTGAGTCTTGAAGGTCATGTCACAGCTCACAAAGTCCGAGCTATGGCTGTGTCTGTGGCTAGTCTCTGCTCTGTTTCTACAGAGGAAATCTGCAAGGCTGCTATGTAGTCTTTGTTACCAGAGGATGTAGTAAAGGCTGTTAGTGTAGCTGGGTTTAAAAAAGGTTTGGACAAGTTCCTGGAGGAAAGGTCCATAAACCATTATTAAGAAGGGACCCAGGATATCAATGCATTTCGGAACCTGTGTCTTTTGGGGAAACTGCTAGGTACGTACGACCTAGATTGGCCACTGTTGGAAACAGGATACTGGGCTTGATGGACCTTGGTCTGACCCAGTATGACATATCTTATGTTCTTATGTACCTTCACAGTCCCTTACTGTCTGGATGGGAATTCCCAACGAGACAGCAATTATGGTCAGGATGTGCTCTGGCATCTCTTTGGGTCTTAGAGTCAACTCCTGGCCATGGGCCTTTTTTGTCTGTCTAGGCTACCTGCTAAAATTCCTCAGGGTCGATGTCTACTGTGGATGCTGAATCAGATGAGTCCCTTGGGGGGCTACCGTGCTGTTCTTCTGGGTTTCTACAGTTTGTTGCCCCCTGTTGATCTCCTTGGGTTCCAGTAGCCTGTGACTTGGGAGTCCCAAATATGAGGACTTATTCCTGCTTGTTAATGGAGAAAGTGTAGTTACTCACCTGTAGCAGGTGTTCTCTGTGAACAGCAGGAATAAGTCCTCACAACTCGCCCTCCTCCTTGGGGAGTTGCCTTTTGGCTCCTGATATGTTATTAGACTGGAAAGGATGGCTCCGCAGCAGGCAGGAAGAAAGGCACACATGCGCAGTATGCCTCCCAAAAGCTTCCTTTGGAAGAAAGGGGCCATTCCCGTGCAGGGCTCCATCAGTGACATCACCCATACATGAGGACTTATTCATGGAGAATACCTGCTACAGGTGAGTAACTATTCTATATAAATGAACACTGATGGGGAATGGGGGCTCATCTTTTCACTTTGCTATGCCGTTGGACATCCCCTTATGCTAGCTAGCTTGAAATGGATGTTCCCCAACCTAAGCATCCCTAATGGGGCCATCTATATGACTGCCTATGAGCATATCCACTTTGGAGACATCTATGTTGCTAAAATTAGCTGGAGACATAGACGTCCCTATTTTTTCTGCACAATCTGCCCTGGATGTCCCTGATTTAACTTGTACGTCCTTTCTAAAATCCTTCATTCTACGGTCAGCATTGGAGTAATTTGGGTAACAGTGATATTCAGTCTGCTATCTGGATAGCTTTAGCTTTTTGGTCATCCTAAACTTATCTGGATTGTTCCACATAATAGACTGAATATCACTGTTATCTGGATATTTCTGGGTTTTCCTGTGCTCCACCGTGGCACTATACAGAAAGTGTGAGGCTAGTCAGTAATCATATTTAGTGGCACTATCCAGATAAGTGTGGCTGAAAATCACTGGATAGATCCAGCCAGTGGCACTTATCTGGATAATAGATACCACTGCCTGGATAATTGCTTTTGAGTATCAGGTCAATAATGTGATCAATGTGTCAGACCTAGGCCTGCTATTCAGTAAACCTAATCTAAGTATAAATTATTCATGTGAAGGAGCATTTTAGAAAGGACGTCTAGGTGCTAGCTGGGACATCCAGAACCTTTAAGTTTGGAGATGATTTCAGAAATGCAGAGGTTCATGTTGGGGGCATCTACATGGACAAGAGACATATCCCAGCTTGCCATTGTATTTTTTTTTTTGTTAGTGCTCTTCAGTCAATGTTGACTCCTGGCAAGTCAGCAGCAACTTGGGTTTTCTTGGCAAGATGTGAGCAGAAGTAGATTGCTAGGCTCTTCTTCCAAGGCAATAGAGGGTAAAGTGACTTGCCCAAGGCCACAAGGAATGTCAGTTGGAGTTGAATGCTGCTCTCTTGATTACCAAGCCACTGCTCTCTAACCACTAGGCTATGCCTGCACACCAGCTATTCTGCTGGTGGAGACATTTTGCAGCATGACAACCACACAACAGGTATCCTCAAATCCTATCAATTCTACTATTGTGGACTGTACTGAGGATATTAGAGTACCATCTCCCCTACACTCTCCAAATACTTTTATAGGGAAAATGAGCACTTTTCAGATGCCTATTCATGCCCTGGAACAGTTATAGACTTGTACGGGGGGCAGCGACATGCTGGCCATTTCTGAAATCGGGTGTGCACATCTAAGGTCTTTGGAACACCATGGGCATGCCCCTGCTATTCCCATGTACAAGACAGACATCCCTGATGTGGGGACATCTTTGAAGCTGCTTTGTAAAATGGATCCAGGGACATCTCCATGATTTGGATGTCCTCATACCCATTGTCAGATGCCCAAATCTTGAATATAGCTTCTAAAATGACCCCCTTAGTGACTAAACATCATTACTAGCTAATAATTTTTAAGTCCATTCTTGCCTTGCCCCAAATCCAGCCCACTAATATACGGATAGTATTGGGCCATTTAGTAATGAAAACAGCCTGATACTAATCATATATTTTCTGAAAATAGTGGGATAAGGGATTAACATAAAACCAACAATCCCTTAATATTCCAGAAAATAATTCTTATGCACCAAACATCTTAAAAAGAGCAATGGGGCTGATTTTCAAAAGGGTTGATATATTATACACCACGGCGGGATTTTCAGTGGCAGTATCCACATAGGAACTGCCACTGAATACTGAAGGCTGAGCAGCACTATCTGGATTGCAATTTAGGACAACTTTCATGCAGCTTAAGTTGCCCAGAGAAGTGCTGATTGAAAATACTGCTAACTGGATAAAGTCGGCACTTATCCAGATAGCACTGACATTGCTCTTGCACTAATTGGGTATTGCTGGGGCAGTCTGTGGAGATATTCAGCAAAATTTGTCTCTTCCTTTCTGAACACACTACCAAGACCCTTATCCACTCTCTGGTCATCTCCCTTTTGGACTATTGCATCCTGCTCCTTATTGGTCTCCTCCTGAATCATCTCTCTTCTCTTCAATCCAATTAAACTCAGTCGCAAGGCTAATCCTCCAAAGTTGCTATGCTCATGTAACCCTCTCCTAAAGTACTTCATTGGCTCCCTATCCTTTTCTGGATCTA
Organism: Ichthyophis bannanicus; assembly: GCA_033557465.1. Lineage (NCBI taxonomy): Eukaryota > Metazoa > Chordata > Amphibia > Gymnophiona > Ichthyophiidae > Ichthyophis > Ichthyophis bannanicus. Next base: position 28,014,502 of record CM066035.1, read on the forward strand.
GTTCAAACTTCTACTGACCTACAAGTGCATTCATTTTGCTGCTCCTAACTATCTTTCCTCTCTTATCTCTCCCTACACCCTTCTTCGTGAATTCCGCTCATCAGGGAAATCCCATCTAGCTATGTCCTTCATGTCTACTGCCAATTTTAGACTGTGTTCTTTCTGCCTTATAGCACCGTATAGCTGGAACAGACTATCTGAGTTGGTGCATGAGGCTCCATCTCCGGTCTTGTTCAAACCCAGGCTAAAAACCCACCCCTTTGAGGCTGCTATTTGATCCTGATACTTCATTCTCCTGTTTATCACCCATATGTGTCAAGATCTTATCTATTCCCCTCTCTGTGTTTCTGTCTTGCATAGATTGTAAGTTCTGTTGAGCAGGGAGTGTCTCTCATGTGCATAGGTACAGCACTGTGTATGCCTTGTATTGCTATACAAATGATGAATAGTAGCAGTAGTAGTAGCACTATACAGATAATGTTTTCCATTGGTTGACCAGCTAAGGAGTCTGAATTTCGGCTCCAATGTTTTCAGTTGTTCTCTGAAATGCAAATAATTGTTCTCCTTCCTAAAAAATCACAGGGCCTGATATTCAGCAGTGGTGGCTAGTGCTGCTAAAGTGACTGGCTGCCATGGCTGAACTTTAGACCAGGGCCCCGGCATTGAAGATCTGGGTTGCCATGAAGCTAACTGGACACTGGCAATATTCAGTCACCGCCCGGTTAACTTCAGCAGTGAAAATTAGGAGAGACTTTACTGCACTTGACTTTCACCACATTGTGATAACTGGGCAGTGGCTCAATGTTTATTTATTTATTTGACACGTTTTGTATCCCGCCTTTTCCTTCCATCAAAGCGGACACAATACCGTGCGAGGTTATGCAAAGGTAAGGAAACATACATCACTTTATAATTTATAAATAGTTCTTACCTGTCATAATCTATTCAAGGTTGCTTAAAGTTACATGTATTTTGTTGATAGTTAATTATTGTTTCTCTGTATTTCACATTGTTCTCTGTATTTTGACTTATGTTCAATGTAAACCGCCATTGATCTTAGGAAATGGCGATATATAAAAACGTTGCAAATAAATAAATAAGCAATTACATCAAAGCGATGGGGACTGGGAGTACATAACACAGAAAACACAGTACAAACGTTACATAACATTTAACTACATACAGCATACCAGCAAACATAATCATCATGGAGCAGTTGTCTCCCTGGTCCTACGCCTAAGGCCCTCGGGTGCGGGCGTGCCTCCGGAGTGGCGGTTTAAATGGCGTTTTGTGGCAGATGATTGTCAGTCCCATGGGAGTGAGGAGTAGAATGCTGCAGTGAGGGTCTCTGCAGGCAGGGGAGTTTCTTTGCAGGCAGAGTAGGTGGAGCGCACGATGTTCCGGGGGCGGCTGCAGTTCTTACCCCTTGGAGGTGCCTTTGCGGTGGTGTTTGGAGGTGGTGTTCTCTCCCGGAGGTGCTTTTGTGGTGTTGTTCTTTGCGGTGGTGTTCCCTCCCGGAGGTGGCTTTAATTTAAAGGCTCTTCTCCCGGCCTCTGATTGGTCTTGGGCTGTGGATGAGAGGAGGGGCTTCACTTTCCGCTCCTCAGCCCAACTCTGATATATATAGCCACTGCCCAGTTATTACTGGGTGCCGCCTCTGCTCTGCCTCTGGGGTGTGCAGCTGTGGCATCTGCGGATATTCAGCAGTACGAATCATGTTGGTGCTGTTGAATATCCCGGCCAGGGGGATTAATGCAGTTGGTAGATCTGCTACCCGCCTTAATCCCTTTGAATATCGGGCCCACAGAATGTTGATTCCATAAATGTAGGTGAACATAACAAAAAGGGATATTCGGCAACCCTAATCATGAAGAGCACAGTGCGCAAACTCATATTTCCTCAGCCAGCCAGCTAGCCTGTGTGAAGGCCCTATATGGAGATAATAATCAAAGAATTTTAACTCAACCCTACTTGATATCAGCAACCAATAAAATGAATGCAAAATATGAGTAATGAAAGTAATTTTATAAAAGGCCAACTAGGTTTGGAGGTTGAATGGCTGTTCTTTTTACCAAGCTCCAGATACAGGATGCAGTTGATGTATCAATTTCACATTAAGACAGCATGAGCGCACAACAGCTGCGATTTGGGACTTCAGTGATTGCAGACCATCTAGCTTAACTCCCAGACTGACCACAGAATCAGATAATTTCATTGCCTTTCCCACCGAAGATGGAGATATCACAAGAGGTTTATTCAGAATTGGGACCCACAAAGAAACAGTTTTATCTGGATTGCACCCAGGGGCGGCCCAAGGGGGGTGCGGGGCCATGTGCGGAGACTCGGTGCGGGGCCTCATTTGCATAAGGTGCCTCATTTGCATAAATATTTGCATAATGTTACCATACACTAACTTTTAGTAAACATGCCTCTTAATGAGTATATGGATAAAGAAAGACTAAAAGGTTTCTACATTACTATAATCCAGTACCAACCGCCAGGCACATTAGGAACTACTACAAACACTGCCCATTTAGAACCCATAGCAAACCTGCCGTATCCTAACAGCACTACCAGGACTCACAAAGCACCATACCCTAACTATCAAAAGGCAACACTGCAAATATTAAACCAATACATTTCAGAGAACAATAATACATGACCTACTGGGGAAAGAACAAGTGGCAATGTCAAATAGGAATTACATAAACAGAATACCTCAGCTCAGTTACACATGCAGAACATAGACCATCACCAAACAAGGAATCACAATTTAGAAACAGGAAGACAATAATTAAACTGGGAACCCCAAAAGCCAAGCTTGGAATATACAACAACACTGTAGAAATAAAACTATAAATTAATTTCCTCTTGTACTAAACAAAGCGCAAAAATTAATGATGCACATTTCCCAGAGCTGACATATTCCAGTTAATAAATTCAAAATAAAGAGATATTTTTATACATTTTGTGCATTTTATTTAAGTTTAAATTGTTCAAGCCAATTTCTTCTTTTTTCTTCGTTTATTCTGATAAATATCCATCTGCTGTCCATTTGTCCTTTATTCTGTCTTATTGGTTTTTTTTTTCCATTCTCTCTCTACATCTGCTTTAACATACTAATCTTTCTCCTTTTGCTCTTTCCTCATTCCTATTTCATCCACTCAAATTTTATCCCTCCATCCTCAATCCCCACTTACTCTCCCAATATCCGGCCAATTGTAGATTTGTCTTCCCTCCCACGCAAAATATTTTTCCCTCTCCATTTCACTCTCCCAGCTCCATCCCATTCTAATCCTCCCCCAACATCAGCTCCTTTCTAGTTCCAGCCCCACCCAGCATCTGCTCCCTTCTTGTCCCTGCATCAGCCCATTTCCAGTGTTAATCCCCCATCAGCCCATTTCCAATCCTATCCTAGACCCACCATCAGCCCATTTCCAGTCCTAGCTCCCCCATCCATTTCCAGTCCTATCCGAGTCCATCCATCAGTTCATTTCCAATCCCAGCCCCTCATCAGCCCATTTCCAGTCCTATCAGTTCCTCCATCAGCTCATTTCCAATCCCAGCCCCCCATCAGCTCATTTCTATTCCTTTCCTAGCCCCACCATCAGCCCATGTCAAATCCTAGCTCCCCTCCACTCAGCCCATTTCCAATCCAAGCCCCCCATGAGCCTACTTCCAGTTCTAGCCCCTCCATGAGTCCATTTCAATTCAAGCCCCCATCACAGCCCATTTCCAACCTTAGCACCCCCAACAGTCCATTTCCAGTCCTATCCTGGCCCCTCCATCAGCCCATTTCCTGTCCTAGCCCCCCCCCCCACTCAGCCCATTTCCAGTCCTAGCTCCCTCTCCTCACAGCCCATTTCCATTCCAAGCCCCTGTCCCCATCAGCTATTTGCCATTCAAGCCCCCTTCCACTCAGCCCATTTCCAGTCCTAGCAACCCCCCATCCCATTACCAGTCCTAGCTCCCCCATCAGCCCACTTCCAGTCCGAACCCCCTATAGCCCATTACCAGTCCTAACCCCCCATCAGCCCACTTCCAGTCTGAACCCCCCACAGCCCATTACCAGTCCTAACCCCCTATCAGCCTACTTGTAGTCTTAGCCCCCCCCCATAGCCCATTACCTGTTGTAACCCCCCATCAGCCCATTACCTGTCCTAACCCCCCCCCCATAGCCCATTTCCAGTCCTAATCCCATCAGCCCACTTGTAGTCGTACCTCCCCATAGCCCATTACCTGTTGTAACCCCCCCATAGCCCATTACCAGTCCTAATGCCCCCCACAGCCCATTACCAGTCCTAACACCCCCCATCAGCCCATTTCCAGTCTTAGCCCACCGCCCCATAGCCCGTTTCCAGTCCTAATCCCCCCATCAGCCCACTTGTAGTCGTAGCCCCCCATAGCCCATTACCTGTCATAACTTACCCCATCAGCCCATTTCCAGTCTTAGCCCCTCCATAGTCTATTACCTGTCCTAACCCCCCATAGCCCATTCCCAGTCTTAACCCCCCCCCCATCAGCCCACTTCCAGTCCGAACCCCCTATAGCCCATTACCAGTCCTAACCCCCCCCATCAGCCCATTTACAGTCCTTACCCCCCTCCCTCCCCATCAGCCCATTTACAGTCCTTACCCCCTCCCTCCCCCCTCCCTCCCCCCTCCCTCCCCATCAGCCCATTTACAGTACTTACCCCCCTCCCTCCCCATCAGCCAATTTACAGTCCTTACCCCCCCATCAGCCAATTTACAGTCCTTACCCCCCTCCCTCCCCATCAGCCCATTTACAGTCCTTACCCCCCCCCCTCCCTCCCCATCAGCCCATTTACAGTCCTTACCCCCTCCCTCCCCCCTCCCTCCCTCCCCATCAGCCCATTTACAGTCCTTAGCCCCCCTCCCTCCCCATCAGCCCATTTACAGTCCTTACCCCCTCCCTCCCTCCCCATCAGCCCATTTACAGTCCTTACCCCCCATCAGCCCATTTACAGTCCTTACCCCCCTCCCTCCCTCCCTCCCCATCAGCCCATTTACAGTCCTTACCCCCCCATCAGCCCATTTACAGTCCTTACCCCCTCCCTCCCTCCCCATCAGCCCATTTACAGTCCTTACCCCCCCCATCAGCCCATTTACAGTCCTTACCCCCCTCCCTCCCTCCCCATCAGCCCATTTACAGTCCTTACCCCCCCATCAGCCCATTTACAGTCCTTACCCCCCTCCCTCCCCATCAGCCCATTTACAGTCCTTAACCCCCCCATCAGCCCATTTACAGTCCTTACCCCCTCCCTCCCTCCCTCCCTCCCCATCAGCCCATTTACAGTCCTTACCCCCCCCTCATCAGCCCATTTACAGTCCTTACCCCCCTCCCTCCCTCCCTCCCCATCAGCCCATTTACAGTCCTTACCCCCCCCCTCCCTCCCCCCCCTCCCCATCAGCCCATTTACAGTCCTTACCCCCCCAATCAGCCCATTTACAGTCCTTACTCCCCCCCCCCCCTCAGCCCAGCTAAGTGTAATAAAAACAAACAAACCCGAAACCGGCTGCTGCTGCCGCCGCCACCGTGGCAGCGGCAGAATGGAGAATCCCGCGGGGCCCCCCTGTCCTGCAGTCTTCTATGCGGCCGCAGCGCGGGCTTTTCAGAGCCGCGCGAAGGGAGCGTTTCCCTTTCTCGCGGCTCTGTTAATCTCGCCGCGGGGCTTATGGGATTTCCCATCTGCCCCGCGGCGTGATTAACAGAGCTGCGAGAAGAGAAGCTCTCTCTCTTCGCGCAGCTCTGACAGCCGACCGAGGCCGCATAGAAGACTGCAGGACAGGGGGGCCCGCGGTATTCACCATGCTGCCGCCGCCACGGCGGCACCGGCCGCCGCCGCCGGTTTCTGGTTTGTTTGTTTTTTAAACTTAGCTGGGCTGATGGGGGGGGGTGGTAAGGACTGTAAATGGGCCCCGCGGGATTCTACATTCTGCCGCTGCCACGGCGGCAGCGGCAGCCGCTGCCGATTTATGATTTTTTTAAAACTTTGCTGGGATGCAAGATGTTTTTTGCGCTGGGCCCCCTGAAACGCGGGGCCCTGTGCAAAAAACATTCTTGCTCAATGGACGGGCCGGCCCTGATTGCACCACAGGTTCTGCTGATCTGGTCAAAGCACTGTCTTAGTCCTCTGAGCAGAATGAAAGCCTATCAGGATGTGATGAAAGGCTTAAATAAGACCTGCCATACTGGGTCATATTAAAGTTTCATCAAGCTCAGTGCCCTGTTTCCAACAGTGGCCAATCCAGGCAGGGCCAGCCTGTCCACTAGGCAGGCTAGGCGGCCACCTAGGGCAGCGGGCCTTTGTGGGTGGAATGTGCCAGCGGCAGGCCATGTGCTTTGGCACACATGGCCTGCCTTTTCTGATCCCCATCCGACAGAAGAGGTCAGAAGCAGCAGGCCATGTTTTCTGAAGCATATGGCCTCCCACAGGCCACTACCATGCAAAACCGAGCAGGCTCCTGCCCCACCCTACTGATGGAATGAGCAGGAGTGGCATAGCAGCATGGCCAGAGCTTCTGCCTGGGGCGGCAGGCACCCTTAGGCCGGCCCTGAAACCAGGTCACAAGTACTGTATCTGAGAAATCCCAAAAGTAGCCAATTCCATGCTATTTATCCCCCACGATTTTTCTCTTAGGTTACCTTAATAACTGTTTATGAACGTTTCCTCCAGGAATTTGTCCAAACCTTTTTGAAACCCAGATGTACTACCTGATTTGACCACATCTGCCAGTAATGAGCTCCAAAGACTAATTATATGTTGGAAGAAACATCTTTTTTAAATAGATTACTTTGTAGCTTCATGATTTTTCCCCCAGTCCTTGTATTTTCTGAGAGAGTAACCAATCAATTCATGTCTACCTGTTCCACCCCACCCAAGATTTTATACCCTCTATCATATCTCGCCTTAGCTGTCTCCTCTCCAGGTAACGTTTTCTACCAATTTGGCTAGTAGGGCATATTTGAAACTGGCCAATAGCAAGACAGATCTAGCTTCCTCTAGCCCCTTCGTAAGGGTGGGGCTAACCAATGTACTTTCTGTTTCCCAAGCATCTCACCATTTACCAGAAGTAGAATAACCATACCAGTCAAACATGTTTGCACTTCCGATGACTGAGACTGCTTGTTAGAACTGGTCTAGATAGCTCCTTTATGACAGTGACATGTGGAGGGTAAGTTTACAACAGCCCATTTATGTGCAAAGGTGGACATTTATGCCTCAAGAACAGGAATAAATGTTAGTGCATTAAGTACTGTTATAAAATTACCTCTCATAGGCATAAATCTCTGTGCACACCCTACATGTCTGCATGCATATTTTATATAAAATACTCACGTCCATTACAAGTCTGGCTCTGCTCCACCCAAGCTACTCCCCCAGGAACACCTAAACACCGATTGCATAAAAGAAAGCTCTGCACTTTCCACGCGTGCACCTTATAGATGCATATGCACAGTTTTATAAAAGCCCCTTTCTGCATGTCAGTCTTTTCACATGGAAAAGGCTTTTTGAAATTGCCCCCAAAGAAACTGGAATATCCTGCACAAACTTCCATGCACATCATAAATGACAAAAAGACATATTTCAGCTTTTGACAATGTGGTCCAAAAGCCTCAGTGAGCAGTTTTGATTTCTGAGATATGCACAATGAATCCACATGATATATATTTCCGTACCGTGGGCCTCCAAAGTATGCTAATTCATCTCATGCATATTCATTGGGCATAGTCTGAATAGGGGAGTGGGGAAAACATGAGACTAAATTTGAACCAGGTGAATTTTAGCCTGGTTTGAGTTTGATGGAATTTTTGGATTTTCCTCAGTAAACCTGGAACAAATACAATTTTATTCAATGCAGATTTGGCCAGCATTCATCAATTTATATTAATTAGCATTAAGGCTACCTAGAATTTCTATCAGGCATTAAAATCACCTAGATTTCTTCAACTGAGCAAATCCACATGAAAGAATTTACACTGGACTTTTTTAAAAGTTCACCAAACTAATTTAACAAACCTACAAAGCCTTTGCTGTACATTGAACTAGTTTACAAATGTAAAGAAATAAAAAAGTCTGCATATCTCTAAGCCTGAAAACCAGACCAGTTTGCTAATGCTCCAGGGCTGGATTCAGAATGCATTATCTTAGGTAATAGCATCAACATGGAAAGTTTGATTTTCAGTTAAGAGAACTGAAGAAGTATACCCTTTTTAATAATGGGGAAAGAGAAGAATGATTGGAAGATGGAGGGCCTGATATTCAGCGGTGATGGCTAGCGTGATTGCAGCAGCTAGCCACCGCTGCTGAACACTAAACCCGGATAATCAATGCTGAGACCATATCTGGCCAACGGCATTGAATATCTGGGTTTGCCACCAAAGCAGAAAGCTAATCAGCCAGTGGTGATATTCAGCTTCTGCAGCGAAACTTAGAACAGTCTTTTCCATGACTAGCATTTGCCGCTGAGGGATAACCGGTCAGCGGTACATAGTAACATAGTAAATGACGGCAGATAAAGACCAGTATGGCCCATCTAGTCTGCCCAGCAAGGCGGCAAGAGTAGGTGCACTTGCCGCTCCGTGCAGGTCACCCCTCCCCATGCCTTTATTTAGGGGTGTACCCACCGCTCCGTGTAGGTCACCCCTATTTGTTCAGATATAAGAGATAGTTATGCAATATCACTGCAGATATGAGATAGTTCTGTAATATCGCTGCTGACCGGTGATTCCCAGAAGCTGTCCCTGGAACGCCCTGATGCTAACCAATTAGCACTGGGGAATGTAGCAGCGATACCTGTGGATATTCAGCGGCATTTACAGTTTGCAGGTCTGCAGACCTTATAAATAACTTTACATATTGGGCCCATGGATTTTTCATGAACATCATTAAATAACATTTATGAATATTTTCTATATATCTTTATATGCTCATAACATCAAGTTCACTAATCTCAGACTGATCGCCAGTGGGGGATTTAAAGATCATATGGATCAGCCTGGATGAGACTGAACTAGGCTTCTAGAATAATCTTCAGTAGCGCACACATGTTCTTGCACAAAGTTGCGCCTTCTCCGAGGCAGGTGCAACGTTCTGTGGGTATGAATTTATTTTAAAGTATGAATGTACCTCACAACTTTGTCACTGCTCTGCTCAAAGGCCATCCCTGTGAATACCTTCACGAATTCATTGTACAAGTATGTGCACTTCTGTTGGCACACAGACTGGTATGTGTACGTATACCCAAACAATTTTATAGCAGCCATTTCCAACCGTATTTGAAAAAATAAAATATTATCTTGTCCTCTGGTAGATAGCTGAACTCAGTCCTAGAGGCCCCAGCAACTGGTCTGATTTTAAGGATTATGACTATAAATATTTATAAGATGTATTTGCATACAGTTGGTCTAAAAACGAGGCTAATTTCCATTTTTTTTGTGTTTGAGAGGGGATGGGACATTGTAGGACCTATAATTACTAGTAGTCCCAGTGATTGCTTTTTGGCTGACTAATGGAATGCACTTCTTAGCATATCCTGGCTCAAAGTGCCTTTTGTGCAGGCGATGTAGAATAGACTGGGCAATGTTCCCTCTAGAAAGGCTTCTTCCTGGCTAGAATGCTCATTTCCCCTTTTGCATCCTAAATGCTCCTTGAGTACTCATATTAAATTGTGAGTGGAATATGCACTTCCCTATCTTTGTGATCAGACAGCCAAAGCTTGCATAATAATGCTTGAAAAACATTGTCCTTTCATGACTGCTAAAGTTACATATTTCTCTTCAGTCCTGATAGAGTCTTTAAACAGTAATGAACTGCATTTAGCTGCAGTTACAGGCTTAACTGAGGGTCTCCCCGCTCCTAGACTAGTTTGAAATCCTCCCTTCCTCCCACTTACATAATTATTTGAATTTTTTACTTTCCTTGAATTTTTCACTTTGATATCTCAACTTCAACTGGTCTCTTTGTTTTCAGCCAGGCTGAAAGAGCCTGTATTTGTGCCATCCCCTTGAAAGCACTGGCTTTATTTACCCACCTCTGCTGTTTTCATAGGAGAGTATTCAAATTCTGTGTGATTCAGACATTTGTTTTAGGTTGATTGTCATATCCCGAAAACAGATTTTATGTGTCTTGGAAGTATGCCACTGTACTACGCTCCTTTTCACACTGTGGATGACTGTACATCTAACAAAGCAAATATGAAATTCCTTTCACGCTGTATTATTGGAAGTGGTTTATAAAAACGGAGGCTGAAACCATTTCCTTTAACTTAAATTTTTGTGCATATTCAGAAGGGCATATCATTCTTACCATTCTCCTTGTTATGTCATATTGCAAGTTTGGCTTTGGTCTTCAGGAAGGAAATTGCAACCTCCAGGAAACAGGTGATACAATGCCAGAGAATTCTTTTAATAACACACTTCCTACAATACAATACCAGATCAGATTTTTTTGCACTGGATTTAGAAGAAAAATGGCACATTCCAGTATCTAGTTTCTTAGTTGGATGTCTGACAGGCAGTTCTTACTTGTAGCTTGTTTTGACTTCCTTTTGAGACAAGTTCACTAGAAGTAATTTTTCTCCCCCCCCCCTTTTTTTAATAGCACCTTTAATCCTCCTGCTTCAGCAATGGTTGTAACATATACTAATTGAATCCTCATGGGGTCAGGTGTCAGGGTGTTAACCCCCTTCTCATACAGTTCAGTATCTCAGTCTCAACCTAAAGGCCAAGAATATGAAAAAGAGACAATCTTCAGCACATAGCTCAGATTCTGTGCTCGAATCTTGGTCACCTCAGGCTTAGCTACATCTATGTGCCTGATTTTGAGATGCATGCATTTCAGACTTGTTTGGCCATTTGTTTACGCATCTAAATTTTAAGCATGTGTGCAAATTGCTTGTGCACATAAATTCAGAGGTGCGCAATCACAATAAAAACTGAAAAAACTTTGGTTCATACGGTATGTGACAAATGTGACGGAGGTCTCGGTCATATACATGCTTGCAGATTTCCTATGCTTTTTCCTAATAGAGATATTGTCGTGAAGTGGCATTTTAGAAAGGACATCCAGTTGAAATCTGGGGTGTCCAAGTCACAATGTCCGAAAAAAATCAGGGATGTTTAAGTGTTGGCCCAATTTTGAAAACACAGACATCCCCAAAATGGACAGCCCCACTGGCGGCACATAGACACCCTTGCTAGAAAAACCATGGTTAGAGATGTCTAATCTATGCTGAACACAAGCTATTTTGCATATGGGGATGTGCATTGGTGGCTGAACCAAAATGAAGTGTCCGGTTTCCCTGCTTTTTTTTATTATCTTCAGTAACATTATATGGGGTATCACAGTACAATCTTCTCTATGAACTCTTGATGTCTGGATGACAGAACAAGAGCTTTTACGATTCCTATTCATTCCTTGGAACAGGTATAAACCCCCCACCCACCCACAAACAGAGCTGCCTGCACAACTCTATGTGTGGGGAGTTCTATTTTCCTGATGCCGACCAGGCGAATAGCAGGTCTGGACATCCGGATTTGACCTACAGACACACTATTCGCTGAACAGAATAGACCGATGCAGGCAGTTGAGGGTGGACGATTCTGAGATCAGCCCTGTACGTCCAGGGTCAGCCATTTGCAAGGGGGACTTATTCCACCTCTGATGACTTATTCCACTTTCTGCATGGAGTATGATGAATGGCCCAGGCCCAGAAAGGCAGGCCCGATCAGGGCTGCAGGGAAAGCAGTTTGTGGAGTTCTGCTGGGGATCGTGGCTCCTGCATGGAGCCGTGGTGCCATGGCAACATGACGCCATGGCGTGGCTCCATGCAGGAGCCTGGCTGTGCTAGCTGGGGAGTTTGTTGGACATCCAGGCGCTCAGAATCGGGACATGGCCTGGATGTCTAGGACCTGTTCCCAATTCCGATCCCACGGGCACGTCTAGCCCCCGTGGGATCAGAACTAGGTGCAACTGGTGCATGTCCCGATTCTGGGCATCCAGACAGGCGGGGGGACATCCAGATCAGAATCTTTTTTATCCATTGTTATTTTATTAATTAATTTATTTAACAACGTTTATACACCTCTTTCTCTTTTAGTCAAAGCAGATTTACATTTTATTTATTTATTTTATTTGCAAAACATTTATATACCGCCAATTCCCAGGATCAGTGGCAGTTTACATCAAACAATGTTTGTTTGTTTTTTTTATTATGTTTAAACATTTTACAAGGCAAAAACTGTTCACTCTGTACATTCTATAACAGTAACATATCGTAGAATTCATACTTAACAGAAGTAGGATACATATTACAGATACAAAACCTTCTAGAACTAAGAACGAAGAGGGCAATCCAATCTTGACGTGCGTCGAGCTATCTTTGTCATTGCGAATACTCTTATTTATCCTTTCGTGGTCATTGTGGAGTGTCTATCATTATAACAGAGGGGAGGGGTGGGTTAGGGAACGTTTAACTTCAAGTACTTATTGATAAGTTCCCATTTAGCAAGCATCCTAGTCAGGCCAGGAGTTTTGAGCACATATAGTTCCTCATATACCTTGTGCTGACATACTAGATTCCACCAGTGATCGCTGTGCACCTTCGCAAAATTCTTCCAGTTGAGCAGAATAACTTTGATGGCTATACTGAGCAGGACATCCAGGAGTCGACTTTCTGGTTTTACAAGTAGAAGCTCTTCTGCCGCTGACTTGTATATGATTATGTGATAGGAAGTGGGAATTATAAAACCGAAAATCTCGGATATTCGCTTCAGCACGCTTTTCCAGTAGCCCTGGAGATATGTACAGTAGTATAGCATATGAGGTAGCGTCCCCATCTCTGTCTTGCAGGACCAGCATCCATTTCCAGCTTGTGGTGCCCACTTCATTATCTTTACGGGAGTCAGGTACGCCCGATGCGAGAGGAAAAACATTGACTGTGTAAGAGACGCTGCTCTAGTCACTCGCGTGAGGGCCCAGAAGGTGTCCCAATTGTCAGGTTGTATATGGTTCCCTGCTTCTTTCGACCATACTGATTGCACCCCTGTACTTGACTTGTTGGTGCCGGTCCTAAAGAGATCCAGGAATTTCGAGATGACTCGGGATTCCAGCTGAATTTCGCAAAATTTCTGAAGTAGGGGCCATCCGGGCTTCAGGAGTAGTGGCGAGACTCCCGCTTTGCTCAAACAATACCGAAGCTGGCACCATTGGAAGTAGCAGGTGCTGGGTAGGCCAAACTCGTTAACCAGCCTTTCAAAAGTTTTAAAAGAGTGGCCCGGTATCAGTTGTCCTAGGACAGTAATACCACACCTCGGCCATTTTTTCCATAAAAAGGGCTTCCCGCCTATGACGATCGCACGATTCAACCAGAGTGGCGTTTCTAAAGCAAAATCTACGCCTCCTTCAATACATGGCGCCACAAGCCGGCAGGCCTGCTGGGTTGCCATGATGACCGCATTTTGTCGAGGATTGACAGTGCCAATCATCATACTCATGTCTGGCAGATCGTTTAGAGCTTCCTCGACTAGCCACCATCGAGGAGATACTTTACAGTCCCCTGCTATTACCCATTGCACGCTTTGTTTTAACAGGGCTGATAGATGTAACCATTCAGCGTCAGGAAACTGTACCCCTCCTTTCTCTTTGGGTAGCTTGAGCTTCCAAGCTGCTATCCTGGGGACTTTCGTGTTCCATAGAAAAGTTATTAACATGCTGTTTACTTTTTTGTAGAAACCATGGGGGAAAAGTATTGGGACCATGCCAAGTATGTAACTGAGTTTCGGGGCCAGCACCATCTTAATCGTCTCCAATCTGCCCCACCAGGTTAGATTTAGGGGGGACCAGGCATTTGCACATGAACTGATTATTTCCTTACAACTTTCTGCAGCCCGAGTCACTGTCTCAGACATTGTGCGCCTATATTCCACACCCAGGTATTTGAAAGATGATTGTGCAAACTGAAAGGAGTAATCGGTAAACATGTCGGCACGCACTCCAGAATTTAGGGGAACAACTGTCGTTTTGGTCTGGTTAATCTTGTAGCCGGATACCGACGAGTAGGTGCCTATCAGGGCCAAGGCATCAGGCAAGGAGGCGGGTTGCATGAACAGTATAAGGTCGTCGGCGTAAGCAGATAACTTGCAGGGACCATCCGCCAGGGCTATTCCTGTAATCCGATCGGACTGTCGAACCGATATCAGGAGCGATTCTAAGGCGAGGTTGAAAAGCAGCGGGGATAGCGGGCATCCCTGCCTGGTGCCTCTTTGGAGTACGAAAGCACCCGAGGTGTCAGAATTTGCCGCTATCCGAGCAGTTGGATTGGCATACAATAGCGCAATCCTCTTGAGGAAAGTTTCTTCAATCCCAAACCATTTAAGAGCTTGAAACAGGAAGGACCATTCCAGCCTATCGAAGGCTTTTTCGGCATCTAACGATAATCCTATCAATGGTTCTGTAGTCGTTTCTGCTTCGAGGAGCACGTGAGCGAGTAGTCTTCCATTGTCAGAGGTGGACCGGCCGGCCATGAAGCCGCATTGATCTATATGTATTAGCGAACTGAGAACTTTGTTGAGTCGATTCGCAAGTATCTTCGCATATATTTTGTAATCTGCATTGAGCAGTGAGATTGGCCTGTAGTTCTCAACCTTCTGTGTATCTCGTCCCGGCTTTGGGTGTATCACAATAGTCGCTTCAGCAAAGGTTCCGACTTCGGGAGATTCTGAGGTCAGCCCACTGTAGTATGTGTACAACATGGGTGATAGACGCTGTTGGCATATTTGATAAAACTCGAGTGGAAGGCCATCAGGACCGGAGGCCTTCCCTTTAGCCAGTTGACTAATTGCTTGCTGTATTTCCCGTATGGTGAGATCTTCGTCTAGCATGCGTGCTTGAGTATCTGATAGCTTGGGTCCTTCAATGCCTGCAACAAATTCTTGGAATCTCGTTGCATCACAAGCCACCTCAGAGCTGTACAGCTTTTCATAGAATTCTTTGCAACGACCTAGTATTTGGTCATTTTGCAATAGGAGGTTACCGTCTTCACTGTGTAGTGCTGCAATGTGGGTCATATTTCTCGTTGCCTTTAGCATTTTCGCCAGGAGTGAGCCAGCTTGGTTGCTTTCATGATAATAAGTACTCTGTTGCAGTCCAATACAAGTTTGAGCCCGTGCGGAAAGAATACTATTGTATTTGCTCCGAAGTTTCTGAAGCCGTATCAAAATCATAGAATCTTTCCTCTTTGTTAATAGGCGCTCTCCCACTTTTATCTGGTCCTCTAAGTCTTGTTGTGCCTTCTTTTGGGCTCTGTTCTTTTGAATGGAGTAGGTGGTGATATGCGTCCTGATGGTCGCCTTAAAGCCCTCCCACCAGGCCCATGATGATGTCTCGGAAGGGTTGTTAACCTTGTCGTATGTTTCAATTTCTCTATTCATGTAGGCCACAAAATCAGCATCGGATAACAAGGCCTTATTGAAGGTCCATCGACGGGGTGTCTGATGTGTCTGTCCGGGGTTTAGGACTAGAGTGACAGCTGAGTGGTCTGAGACTGTTCCCGCTTTGATTTCAGAAGCAACTAGTTGTTTAACCAGCCCACTTGTCACAAGAAAGTAGTCAATTCTCGTCTGGGTAGCGTGTGGCATAGAATAAAAGGTATATTCTCTGTCAGTGGGATTTAGAAGACGCCAGGCGTCATTGAGGTGCAATTCCTTTATCATGCTCTGTAGTATTGCGTGGGACTTTACTTTATATATCGAGCGATATGGATTCCTGTCCATCAGGGGATCTAGGATCAAGTTGAAGTCCCCGCCTAACACTATTTCAGTGTGGGACGCGTCCACTAGTGTCTTGGCTACGGCCCTGAAGAAGGAGGGCTCATCGTTAGTTGGGGCATATATGTTCATTAATGTATAGGATTGTTGTGCAATTTCCAGGGTGGCTTGTACCCACCTACCCTCTGTATCAATTTTCGTTTCCCTAACTGTCGCAGTCAAGGACTTCCGCAGCAATATCAATACTCCTCCTCGCCGTTTGAGTGCAGGTGCTGCGGCGATCACCTGGTAAAATGCTGAGACTACCTTTAAGGATTCACTCTCAGACAAGTGCGTCTCCTGGAGGTACACTATGTCAGCGTGCTTTTGTTGGCAGTAGGTGAGGATTTTTTTGCGCTTTGCTGGATTAGTTATTCCTTTCACATTCAGGGTGAGCAGCGTTATTCTACTCATTGTAGGGGATATGTGGAGTGATGTTGGACATGATAGCTCTATGATACCACTCCAAATGGGGCTGCTGCAGAGAATACAGTACGTTAGATTGGATTACCCATAGAAAACATTTGAACTTAACAATGAAACATCTGTTGGTGAAAAACCATCCCATCTTAGCAGAATTTCCCTGTTTATTTATTTATTTATTTATTTATTTTATTTATTTAGCATACATTTGTATACCGCTACTTCCAGCGATCAGTAGCGGTTTGATTAACGAAAAACGGATTTGTACAATCATGTCAAAATTTAGAAATATACACACATTGATTTGGAGGAGAAAGCACAGCACACGTGGGGAGGACATATGGGGATGATTCAGACATTACATATTTACATATTTACTTATTTACATAAACTGCCACCATGTTTCATTGGGTGGTATCATTTCAATCCCTGGGATTATAACAGACTGTATTGGCACTGGAAAAGATGTGTCTTGAGCTTCTTTCTGAATTCCATAAGGTCTTTGACAGCTCGTAGCTCCGGTGGTAGTTGGTTCCAGATGGACGGGGCCGAGTAGGAGAATGCTCGTTGGCTAGTAGTGGTATTTACAGATCTGATATCCGGGGGAACATGGAGTGTATTTGAGTGGACTGTTCGCCTGCTTCTGTTGGGTGGTTGCGTGCTGATAAGGGTGGAAAGAAAGGATGGTGCTATGTTATGAATCAGTTTGAAGGTGGTTACTAGTATTTTATATTTTACCCGGGCTGCAATGGGGAGCCAGTGAAGCTCGATTAGTACAGGGGTAATGTGCTCAGTGAGGTTCTTTTTCATGATGACCCTAGCCGCAACATTTTGGGCCATTTGGAGAATGTTGAGGGGTTTTTTTGGAAGACCCTGTAGGATGGCATTGCAGTAGTCGAGGTGTGGCATGATTAGAGCTTGCGCAACAGTCCTGAAATCTTGAGGATCAATGATGCTCCGTAGGGGTTGTAGGACTTTAAGTTTGTGGAAAACGGCCTTGTTGGTTTTGCGGAGGTGCTTTTCCATCTTTAGATTACTGTCCAGTATTACACCCAGATATTCATTTCATTCTTCGTGTGATATGTATTGTTACATAGGGTGACTGAGGCAGGCGGGTTAAAGTTTGGTTTTCTTGAGATGTACATGACCTCAGTTTTCTTATGATTGATCGCCATGTTATTTTGCTGTATCCAATTTAACATCTCGGCTAGGCATGCCTCAAGCTGAGTATAATTCGGGTTCTCGGAATCCAACTGTGTGTAGAGCATAATATCATCCACATAAAGGTGGTAGTTGATATTGTGCTGTCGTAGAATATTACAGAGGGGTCGCATATAGACATTGAAAAGTAGTGCCGAGAGGGCGGAGCCCTGAGGTATGCCTTGCGTTTGTTGGAAGGCTTCGGCTTCATTGCCATTGAAATGAACTTGTGGCAATCTGTTGGTTATATAAGATGAGAACCATTTCAGGGGAGTTCCCAATATTCCTATTGATTCAATCCTTTGTAGGAGGGTTCCATGATGGACTGTATCAAAGGCGGCAGAGATATCAATGAAAATGAGTATAAACATTTTTCTTTTGTCTTCAAGGCCCTTGAGGAGGTTGTTAAGCAGCGCTATCAACAGTGTTTCCACCCCATGACGTTGACGGAAACCGTACTGCTGTTCATCTAGGGTTTCATGTTCATCCAGATGGTCTTGTAGTTGTAATAGGACTGACTTCTCAATGATCTTTGCCAGGAAAGATATGCTGGAGATGGGGCGGTAGGACGCTGGGTCATCCTTGTTGAGAGAGTTGTTCTTTAGGACTGGTCTTATTATTGATTTCTTGAGCTGTGTGGGCATAATTCCTTGTTGGAGCGATTGGTTCACAATATGTGATACTTGGTTCGCAACATCTTGTTTTGCCGCCTTAACCCATGCAGTTGGGCAGGGATCTAGCGGCGATGTGGTGGTACGGATGTTTGTTATTATGTTGGTAATTTGTTGAGCATCAATGTTGAGAAAGTTGTTCCATGTTAGTTCCTGGTCTACTTTGGTCATCTTGTTTAGGCGATGTTCCGGGTAGTTTACGTTCAAGCAGTGCGGGGGTGCAGTGAGTTTACTTGCGTAGTGGTCAGCCAGGCTTTGGGGTTTGATTAATGTCACCCGGTGGTCCTCCAGAGGTATTTTTGTCAGTGATTTTACTAGTTCGAATAGCTCCCGAGGCTTATTGATAGCTTTGTTTAATAGGTTGGTGTGGTGTGTCCTTTTCGCAGAGTTGACCTCGTCTTTGTATTTTGAGAGGTGCCTGAGGTAATCAGTCTTGTGTTCCATGGATTTGTTTTGTCTCCATTTTCTCTCCAGTCTTCGGAGTTCCCTCTTCATTCTGGTCAGCGTTTCTGTGTACCAGGGTTCTGATCTGTGTTTAGTTGAGATGGGGGGGTCTTCCATGTTGGGTGTGAAGCAGCCTGTATTCCCTCGTTCCAGCTGTTTGTCAGTATATCGAGGTCAATGCATTCCAAATCAATGTGGGTGGAAATTTTGCTTATGAGATCTTCCAAGTTTAATTTGCTGAAGCCCCTTTGCGGGCGTGCCGTTCTCCGGGCCTTGGCGTCTTTGGGTAAGGAAGGAAGGTTTAAGCGAAGATCAATTTGATGGTGGTCGGACCATGGTACTGGAGTTATCCTTATTAGAGGTTTTTCTTCGTTTCCCTGCTGGGTCGTGGGTGTGAAGACCATGTCTAGGGTATGACCCTTGTCGTGGGTGGGCTCATTTATTCGTTGTTGATATCCTAGTTGGTCCATGGCTTCAAGGAAGGTCTTCGCGTGAGTAGGTGGCATGGAGGTTAAATTTAGGTCTCCCAGGATGATTTGGAATTTCCTGAGCTGCGTGGTGGAGATGCTCTCTAGTGCTATGGCAAGAGATTCATGCTGTGTTGATGGGGGTCTGTATATTAGGCAGATAGATAGAGCTGAGTTTTCAACTTTCAGCAAATCGATGTCCAAATCTGAAAGTTGGAAAGTGGTTGTTAATTGTAGGTTGGCTTTGGCGATGATGAGAACTCCTCCTCCTCTTTTGCTGGTGCGGGGGCAGTTGAATAATTTGTAACCGGGTTTATTTATCTGGTTTAATATTGCTGAGTCGGTGTCCGTGATCCAAGTTTCAGTTATGCAGAGGATGTCCGGTTGCTCATCCGTGATGATGTCATGGATTAAGTGGGTCTTGTTCCTGATAGATCTGGCATTAATGAGTATGATGTTGCATGTATCAATAGTTGTTTGAGGTGAAAGTATGTGGGTGCTTTGTGTGAGCAGAGGTTTATCCACATTCAACCTTCTTGGTTTGCGGTGCCGCTGTGTCCTATTCTGCCTGGTAGTAGAGGGCCTTGGAGATGGAGTGATTGTTGGGCCATTGCAGGTAGTGTGGTAGGGGGTGAGTGGAGGGAGGACAGGTGTTTGTATGGGATAAAGCATATATATTGGAGTGCATATGTGTGGTAGTGAGTAGTAGAAGTTGGAGATGAAGGCATATGAAGGAACCAGTAGGAGCAGATATATACTTAGTAAAATGCTAAGGGGTGCCATTCCACAGTTTGACAGACAGTTGCGCTTGGGCCGTGACCTGTAAGCTACAGACTCTTTATAGCCTCAAGTTGTTTTTTAGTGGCCTAGTAACAGCAGTAACCTCAGAATAATAGGTAATATTTTTCCGTCAGAGGCTCAGTATCAGCATGCACGTTACAGTAACAAATAATACTTTGCAGTCAGAGGGCTAGTCGTATCAGACACTTTACAGTCATGAGTGATATTTCTCATTCAGTAGCCTAGTATCAGCATGTACGGTACAGTGACAAACAATACTTTGCAGAAGGTTTTCTTATTATCATCAGTAATACGTTATATTTACAGTTACAATCAGTGTTAATCAGACAGTTGTTACTATTGCACATCTGCAGCTAATGTGTGAGGTCTGTTATAGTACAGTAAACAAGTAAACTTTTCTCAGTCATTGGTTTGGTATCACCAGGTAGTTCGCAAACACTGTGCAGTGCCCTAGTATTGTTCGGGCTCAGATCTTCGTTCTTTATGTCAGCTTCGTCTATGTGTGGGATTACGTTTAGAAGGCTTACCTCCTTGGTTGTGTACGGATCAATGCGATTCCTTCAGTGTTCCTAGGTGGTTAGCTCCTGCGTGTGTGCTCCATTCGATGGTGCTCCATAGAGGACTTCTGTCTCGCTGCCTAATGCCCACTGCCTAAGGGCCACGCCAAAGGGCCCTCTGGCGAGGCCCTCAGGCGCGGGCGCGCCCTGCAGGGAGACCGCTTTTAAATTATTCTCGGGCTGGCTCCCACTGCCCAGATTGGGCAGGAGCACCGGGGGCGGAGTGTCCCGGCAGCGGCTCTCCCTGTTGATAGCATCCAACATTGCCCAGTACAACATGCTATTTGATATGACCGCACCCTTTAGAATATGGTACAATACAATAGTTCTAACTAGCACGTAATATATGGAGAGTAATGAAAGGTACAGGATGACATGATACAAACAGTTTAAAATATAACTTGCATCAAGTACTTGATCATGACTGCCCTGCACTAGCTATTTTGGGGAATACATGTACAGTGTGCAATTACCCGGTCAAAGCCCAGTACATTCCCACTTATAGCTATTGAACGTATACTTAGCAGAAAAACTCTTTCTCGAGTGTCAGTAAATCTCCATATCACTGCTTTCTTGCAGGAAGGCTCGCAGGGCTTTGGCATCGGTAAAGTTTCTTGTGGAGTTGTTCAGCGTGACCCGCATTATACTGGGGTAGTAGAGGCCATAGCGTGCTTGTAACTTTTGTAGTAACGGCCTGCATGCAAGCAATTCTTTTCTGCGATCCATTGTGGGCTTGCTGAGGTCCGGGAAGAAGGAAATCCTCTGTCCTTGTATTCGTAGTGGTGTCGCTTTCTTCGACACTTGGAGTATATGCAGCACTTGTGGATAGCGAAGGACTCTCATCACGATTGGCCTCGGATGTTTGCTGGATTCGCTTTTATGCGTTGGTACACGGTGCGCCCGTTCGAGTTCGAAGGCCTTGTCAAAGGAGATCTGCAATAAGTCTGGAATCATTTTTTCAAGGTAGACTATCATATTTGTCCCTTCAGCTCCTTCGGGAACGCCTACCAGGCGAACGTTGTTCCGTCACGATCGGTTGTTTTGATCCTCCAGTTGAGTCTCTATTAGCTTGACACGCTTTGCTAAGGATCCTACGCACTCGAGCATGGCGCCATGTTTTTGCACAACTCCCTCCGTTATGGTTAATCGACTGTTCAGGTCCTGCATTCGACCTTTCACTTCATTTAAGTCTTCCTGGATCGCTGACAAGGAGGATGTATTGGCTACAATGAGTTCCTTTACATTTCTCAATTCTATTAGAATCTCTTTTATGCCTTCACCGGTCGCCTCCTTGTTAGCCGCGGCCATTTTTTGCGGGGATCCGGTCTCTGACTTCAGCCTCTTCGGTGCTGAACTAGTGCCTTGCGGGAACTCTAATCTTGCAGGTTTCAACGTTGACATCGCTTATTGAGTCGAGCTAGTTCAGTATTCACCCTTAGGGGCTATATCTGGTAGTATTTGTTCAGGATTCTTTACCGGCAATGGGAGCTCTGCGATTACCCGTCCATTCTGCTTCACGGTTGGCTCCGCCCCCCAAACAATGTTAAAGTACATGGAACAATGTGCGACTATATAACAGATACATGGAACTGTAAACAACTATATACAAGTAGTATAACAGATTTAGAACTATTTACAAGTTACTACATAGTTTTTACATATATACATGTTTAAAGAATCGTCTTAAGTTCAGTAATCAAAATTGTAGTGAATCAATTTGAATGGGTGTATTCATGCCGGGTTATGGAGGTTGGGAGGCCATACCCAAGTCACAAACTGTGTTGGAGTAGTGTTGAGTGAACAGATATGTTTTTAGGTCCTTCCGGAATTTTTGTAGATCTTTTATCTCTCTTAATTGATCTGGGAGGTTGTTCCATAAGGTTGGTGCTACAAATGAGAAGGCGCTGTTGCTTGTTGTACCTCGTATGTTTTGTCTTCCTTATTAGGTCAGGCACTATGATGGTATTAAGGTTCCTTCTTCGTCTTATTCTGTTTTCAGGAGGGCTATGGATAAGTGTGGTTAGGTATGATGGGGCAATCTTATTAATTAATTTGAAGGTGGTCAACAGTATTTTATATTGAATCCTGCTGGAGATAGGTAGCCAATGTAGAGAGAATAGAATCAGGGTAATGTGGTCAGTTAGCTTCGCTTTGAAAATTATTCTTGCGGTAACATTTTGGGCCATTTGAAGAATTTTTAGATTCTTCTTTGTTATGCCTTGTAGTATGCCATTACAAAAGTCAAAGTGTGGGGTTATTAAGGCTTGTGTGATAGTTCTAAAATCATCATTTTCTAAAAGAGGCCTCAGTTGTTGAATGGAATGAAGCTTGTAATAAATTGTTTTTGTTATTTTCTTAATGTGAGTTGTGAAACTAAGGGTCTTGTTAAGGGTGACTCCTAGGTATTTAATCTCTTCTTTAACTGGAAGAGTAAAGTTCAGAAGTTTGATGTCAGTTGGTGGTGTAAAATTTGTGTTTCTTGTTGTAAATAGAACTTCAGTTTTTTTTACGTTAATGGTCAAATTGTTTGATCGAAGCCATTTTTCAGTTTCTATAAGGCAGGTTGTTAATTTATTGTAGTTGGGATCAAGTATGTTGATTGAGGAGAACAACATAATATCGTCCGCATATATGTGGTAGTTTATCTTATATTTTTGGAATATGGTGCATATTGGCTGTAGATGAAATGTTAACAGTGGCAAGCTGCTTTACATGGAACTGATATACACTGAAGCGGGTTTATTGGGATGGGTATAGTACAAGGAACTGGGAGTGGGGGAAATATGGTGGTCATAGAATTTACGGTCTTTTTAGCTTAGTAGGAACTTGAGTGGTGTTCGAGTTCGGGGGCAAAATGGGGTTAACCTATTTCATGAAGTCCAAATAGTCAGTAAAGAGGTGGGTCTGAGCTTTTTGGGTATGGTTTTAGTAGCTCTTAAGGTATCTGGGAAGGCATTCCATACTGTAGGTTCGAAGAGGATGAAGGCTCGATTGCATGATTGTTGGGAGCTCTTTCTTTTGAGGGCTGATATAGCGAGTAAGTTTTGATGGTTGCTTCGTCTTGATCATGCGTTTGGAGCTTGCATTTCCTTGTTAATTATATTGCAAAGTGCATTTCTATGGTTTATAGTTCATTTGGGCTTGATATACTGCCCTTAATTAATAATGTTGCTTTCTCACCACTGTGTCTGCTAATACCTCACCACTCATTGTTGCTAGCATCCTCTCAAGTATCAGTTTGTCTCAAGTATGACTAATACATTTCACATATTGTTACACTGTATCAATCTGTAGACACTCTTCTCATTACTTGCACATCTTGTAAGCAATTATCTCTCCCTCTCTAAATTCCAGTAAAGATCATTGCCTAATCAAATCGCAACCTTCACTTGGTAAGCTTTGTAACAATTTTCCTGTATCCAACTAATTCCCAGCAAATCTCTTTTCCCCTAGCCAAAGACTAAACACTTCACCACATAAAGTACAAACCCTATCCTTTAATTCTCCCTCTCAAACGATACTCATCTCAGCCTCACAATGGCCCTCCACTGCAAAATTACTCTAGGCCTATACCTCCTCCTCATAGGTCTGTTACCAGAGATACTGGCTCTAATTTCCTCAGGCGATTCCATACCTATCTTACATAACAACTGGAAAAAATGGTCACGCACCAATTACCACAATGTAAACTGGGACCAACGTTCTCATCACCATTATTTATTATACATACCTCTTCAACATACTACAAAGTCAAACTCAGAAAACTACAATCAACCATGCCCCCTCAAATGTGCCCTCATTAATGCTCGCTCCCTTCGTAAAAAATGGCCAGCTGTCACAGATATAATAACATCCAATAACCTCGACTTACTTATGGTCACTGAAACATGGCTTTCTCCAGAAGACAATATAATTCTCAACCAGCTCCTTCCCAATAACTATGAGGTTTTCACCAGCTGCAGACAAGGCAAAAGAGGTGGAGGAGTTCTTATCATCGCTAAGAACGGACTCCAACTTAAAATGGTTGACTCTTCTAGCAACAATCTACTCGAAACAGTCTCTATCTCTAACAACCTCTACTCTATAAACTTAGTCTACAGAGCGCCATCACCTTCCCCAGATGATCTCTCAACCATTATAAATCTTGCCTCCAATTCACAGAATCCAAACAGACCCAATTGGATCTTAGGAGACATTAACCTACCATCTCTA
Organism: Ichthyophis bannanicus; assembly: GCA_033557465.1. Lineage (NCBI taxonomy): Eukaryota > Metazoa > Chordata > Amphibia > Gymnophiona > Ichthyophiidae > Ichthyophis > Ichthyophis bannanicus. The sequence continues at coordinate 28,039,105 of CM066035.1, forward strand.
CAAGACAACCAATCTGACGCCTTCATAGATGCCCTAGAAACACTAGGCTACAAACAAGTCATACAACAATCCACACATATAAAAGGCAACATCCTTGATCTCATATTTGCCCCACTATCCGCTCTCAACCAACTTCAGAATATTATTCTAGCAATTACAGAGGTTCCTTGGTCAGATCATAACCTCATTATGTTCCAGATTCCCATTCAAAAGCAGCTATATTCCGATGACAAGAACCTAAACAAATATACAAATACCACTTCCAGAAGCTTCCAACCTTTTAACAGGGAACAAATCCTCAAGGAAACTGATGCTTTATTTAATGATTCTACCCTAAACCTGGAAGAGATTATCACTTCTTGGAACAACAGACTCAACCGCATCTCATCTCGTCCGACCAGAAATAAGTCATTAAGAAAAAAAGCTACGGCTCCCTGGTTTACATCAGATCTGAAAGAATCCCTAAAACATTTGCGAAAACTTGAGAAGAAATGGAGGAGATCACGCAATGATACTAATCAGTCTGCATACATGCAACATCTTGAAACCCACCGCGAAGCTATTTCTGAAAAAATGAGACTATATCATACAGACATCCTTAAACGTGCTATAAACAAACCTCACGACCTATTTACCCTCGTTAAGAAATTAGCCAAAGAACCCTCACAGGAGCACCAAAGTGAAATCAACCCACAAGCTTATGCCCTTTACATACAATCTAAGATATGCTGCACAAATAAAATTACAATACCCACTATCTTGAATGCTCATGCACTCCCAGCTCCTTTAGCTTCTTTCTCCACCCCTTCTTTGAAGCTAATTGAAGATATTATCTCATCTCTCAACTTATCCACAGCACACACCGATCCGTGTCCAGCTTTTTGGATAAAGGACCTCCGCAAAGAACTTGCTCCAACAATATCCAAAATCATAAGTCTATCATTTGACACTGGCTCATTCCCTTCTGCCCTCAAACAGACCTCCATCCGACCCCTACTAAAAAACCTCAAATTAGATCCGCAAAAAACAGACTCTTACCGACCCATCTCCAGCATACCCACCCTTGCGAAAATAATCGAAAAGATAGTCTACAGACAATTACAAGACCATATCGACACTGAAGCGCCTCTGGATACCTGTCAACATGGATTCCGGGAATCTTACGGGGTCGAAACGCTCCTCACCTCACTTCTCAACAGCTTAAACTCTGGCATCGACAACATCAAACAGGGCTTTGTCCTCATCTTTTTAGATATTGCGGCTGCTTTTGACTCGGTCTGTCACGACATTCTTATTGCCCGCCTAAGAGAGAAGGGCCTTTGTGGAAATGCTCTTGAATGGTGCAACTCTTACCTCTCAGAAAGATGGCAGCAAGTTCGCTCAAATGGTGAAACATCAGATCCATTTCACCAAGGTCAAGGAGTCCCACAAGGTTCCTCTTTGTCATCATTATTATTCAACATCTACATGCAACCCTTATGCAATATTATCAGGTCCTTCAAAGTCAATTATATGATCTATGCTGATGATGTCTTATTATATATGCCATTCTGCATTGACAAGATGAATCTCACCACCATATCCAACTGTTTTAACGCCATCTCAGACTGGCTACTGACTCAAAATCTCAGAATCCAGAACAAGAAAACAGAGGTACTTTTCATCTCAAGAAACCCTAAGTTCACACCACCTACATTCCTTGAAGTCCATGATGCTAAGTTGCAAGTAAAACCCCACATCCGTTATCTCGGTGTTACCCTGGATCAGAATCTAGACATGAAGACCCACATAGCCAACACTGTAAAGGCAATTTATTTCAAGATTCGCTCCCTCAGACACCTTCGCCAACTAATTGATCCAGATGATTTCCGTACTGTCTACCAGGCTTTAATTATCCCACACTTTGACTTCGCAAATTGTATACTACAGGGGCTCCCCCAATCAACCCTCAACCCTCTTCAACTAGCATTAAACAGTGCTGCAAGAGTGCTCTTCGGGGTACCAAAAAGAGAACATATAACACCTCTCCTGAAACAATTACACTGGCTCCCTATCCAAGCGAGAATCACCTTCAAGACCCTGCTACTAGTCTTCAAAGCTCACAAAGGACCTGCTCCCTCCTCTCTATCAGAGTTGATACAACCTATCCCCTCCAACAGGCTTAGAAGAACCTCGGAACTAAACATGCTTAAAGTTCCAAAAGAATCCTTAAAATACATCTCTGCAACTGTGAACCGATCATTCAGCTTATGTGCTCCAAAACTGTGGAACACCCTCCCACCACACATTAGGGCCATCTCTGATATCCCCCAGTTCAAAAAGGCCTTGAAGCATTACCTTTTCATCAAATACTTTCCAGAGAACACAATAACACAAGTTCATCCAAATAGCTCTAATCCCGTTCCTATCTAACAAGATACCTTTTCATGTAATATTACTATCATATGTATATAGTTCAATGTCTATTATCCTTTGTTACAATTACCCCGGTTTTCCAAGTTTTGCTTCCTGTTCCATGTAAAAACAGATATATGTATCCTATCTGATGTTTTGTAGTTCTATGTAAACCGCGCTGATAATAAATAGTGCGGTATATAAAAATGTTAAATAAAATAAATAAAATAATAATAAATAATTCAGTAGCAGTTATCAGATTAGCATTATCTGATAACCAGATAAGTGCAGCTGAAGGGGATATTCAGCATTGTTAGACCGATAGTGCCCCTGATGGACTGATATGATTCAGACCTTTAAATGCTTAAAGAAAAATAATGAACAAACAAACCTCTTCCAAAAATGGGGAAGCTGTAAAACTAGAGGGCATAACATGAAGCTGCAAGGGGTAAATTGAAAGGCAATGTCAGGAAATATTTTTCACTGAAAGGGTGGTGGATGCTTAGAATGCCCTCACGATGGAAGTGTTGGGGGCAAATACACTGACAGAATTCAAAAAGGCATGGGGCAGACACAGTTGATCCCTTTACAGCAACAGGATAAAATCAAAATAAACTTAACTAATTTCTCAACATACATGGGTGTCCTACACGGAGCGATGGGTTCACCCCTTAAACAAAGACATGGGGAGGGGTGGCCTGCATGGAGCGGCAGGTGCACCTACTCTTGCCATCTTACTGAGCAGACTAGATGGACCATACTGGTCTTTATCTGCCATCATTTACTATGTTACTATGTAAGATTTCCTCAGCCTACCCAGTCTGTCCATCCATACTAACTACTACAATTTCTTCCTCTCTCTCAGAGATCCTCTGTGCTTGAGCCATGCTTTCTTGAATTCAGATACAGTCTTTGTCTCCACTACCTCTGCTGGGAGGTTGTTCCACTCATTCGCCACCCTTTCCATAAAGAAATATTTCTTCCTGAGTCTACCCCATTTAACCTGCACCTATGACCTCTTGTTCCAGAGCTTTCTTTCTGTGCATTTATACCATGGGTCTGTCTCCGTGTATTTATACTATCTCTTTCCTCCTGCCTTTCTTCCGGTGTAAACATATTTTATTTATTTATTTATTTATTTTATTTAGACAGTTTTGTATACCGCCTTATCCTTCAATCAAAGCGGTCACAACACAATTGGGGGATACATTTTAACATGCGGGGATATGAGACACATACACTAATACTTACAGGGAACATGAGCAATGGAGGGTTAAGTGGCAATATTTAAGTAGACAATATTTTGGTGGTGGTGAGAATCGAGGAGGAATGTGACACATTCTATATACCCTTTCGATGTCTAGGACATCTGCACCTTGCCCACTCACAATCTTAAATGACAGAGGTGTAAGGCAGGGGTCTCCAAATCCAGCCCTGGAGGGCCACAAACCAGTCAGGTTGGCAGGATATCTCTAATGCATATATATCTCATGCATATTCATTAGGGATATCCCGAAAACCTGACTGGTCTGCGGCTCTCCAGGACCAGGGTTCCCCACCCCTGCCTTAGAGGAAAGGCAGGATAGAGGTGATATGATTGAGATGTTCAAATACCTCTGTGGCATAAATGTTCAGGGAGAGAGCCTCTTTCAATTGAAATCAAGTTCTGCTATGAAGGGACATGGGATGAAGATGAAGGGAGATAGATTAAGGAGTGATATGCGGAAATATTTCTTTACGGAAAGAGTAGTGGATCCGTGGAATAGTCTCGCAGTGGATGTGGTAGAGATGAGGACAGTAATTGAATTCAGAAAAGCAGTTTGCAAGTCACCTTTGCAGAACCATGTCAACGGTCTTGCTGGAATCTAAGTGCACCACTTCTAGTGCTCTCCCCATCCAACCCTCTGAGCACTCAGTCAAAGAAATTGATTAGAATCATCTGACAAGGCCTACCTCTCGTAAAACCATATTGTCTCAGATCCTGTAATCCACTGGATTCCAGAAACTGCATAATCATCAATTTTACTTGCATTTCCAGGGGAGGAGGTGTTTCCTGGTAGCCGCAGGTCATCGCAACAGTAGGCTGTGGGCATTATAGCCCCGATGCCATCTGGGACCTTAAAAGTCAGTTGTGAGCTCTCCGTCCTGGGAGGAGGTGTTTCCTGGCAGCCGCAGGTCATCGCAGCAGCAGGCTGTGGTCAGGATGGCCCCGATGCTATTGGGGGGGGGGGCTTCTTTGCTTTTTATTTAAATTCTGACTCACTTTTCTGCACAGATGAGTGTGTGCTGGTAGCGCGTGTCTAAGGGACGCGATACAAGGAACTTTTCAGGCTCCTTGGGAGCCCCTTGGAGCACTGCGGGAACAAAAGAAGAAGGTGGTACCATCGACATCTGCAGTGAGTGGACCTATGGATAGACATGTCCTGCCTGTTTCTGGGGATGCCCCCTGTCCCACAACTACAGACTCCCCTTCAGGGAATTCTGGAGGGGCTTCCTTGACCTCTGTGGACTGTACTCCACTCCCCCCCCCCCATGGGATCTACTCCTCCTGGTTCTACTCGGGGCTCACCATTGGAACAGAGTAAGCCTGTGGTGTCTGTGGGGTTTCTTAAACCAGTGTTATGGACTCCCCCTCCTACTGAAGCCACAGAGATTCCAGATTCTTTGGTCTCTTTGGCTGATGTATGGAGGGTGGTGACGCGAACTGAGTGTACCCTAGTGTCTACGGTGACCCAGCTCTGATCTTTTGAGCTTACAGAGTGGCAGAGCTGGCTTAGGTAGAGCAGTGGGTGGAATTGCTTGGTGCCCAGGTCAGACAGGTCAGGCAGCTATAATGAAGGATAGTGTGTTGCTTAATCGCAAATTGGAGATGTATGAAAATGTTGTAAAATCTAAGAATGTTAGATTTTTTAATTTTCCAATATGTCATTTGTTATCTCCCAAGATTTTATTATGAAAATATTTTCATGAGGTATTAAATTTATCTAATGCTGAAACTATTTCTATTTCAAAGATCTATTACCTTTCTGGTCAGGATATTTCTGAGAGGTCGCTTGCTGGTGCTAATGATCAGCTGTTATCTCCAGGACTTGATTTAACTAAGTTCCTGGAGGACACTCAGGATAATATTCCTACCAGAGCAACATTACTTGTGACTTTTGTTTCTGATTATGATAAAGTCTCGGGCTTTAAAGGGTACTTTAAGATAAAGGTATTTCCTTTTGTGGTGAGTCCATACAGCTGTTTCTGTATGTGTCTAGAGCTATGCAGCTCTGGAGGAAAGTCTTTTTGGCTCAGAAACTGTGAGTTCTAGCTCTAGGTGCCTCTTTTTTTGTGCAGTATCCAAGCAAATGTTTGGTAACATTGCAGGATGCCAGGTATGTGTTTTTTGATCCATCTCAATTAGAGACCTTTTAGTCTAGCAGGGAGTCCATAGGGGATATGGATGAGTGAGGGTGGTGGTAATGAATGGGTGGATATATAGGATTGGCTGCAGTATGGAGTTATCTCCTTGTGATTTCCTGAAGGGTAGAATAAACTCTTTTGATAAATTAAGATGTATGACTAATCATATTCTTGAGGCGCCACAATCTCTAGATATCACTGTGCAGATCACATGGATTCTCAGCACATCAGATGATACTCTTGACTTTTCTATGGACCACTTGGTATTGTCAGTATTATGTAGGAGATAACAAGCAGATTCTTAAAGAAAGGAATAATATGCTTTTTAACTACTCATTTTTTTCTGTTTTACTGTTCCCTGTACCAAATACAGCCATCATAGATGACCACTATAAAAGATATCCTCACCGCTCATTTAATAGTAGCGGCATGTATAACTCTTATTTACTCTGCATTCTTTACCTTATATTGCCAGGGACTCATTGCCGGCTTTATTCAGCTTCCCAAGGGTAAAAAAAAAAAACAACAACTTGCAAGGAGATTACATTAATCACTCACAAAACAGCAAACAGTTCAGAACAGCTTCAGCAAAGAAGGTTCACAGCAGCAACATGATATCCCTAACTACTGAGTATTAGTATGCTTAATTGTCTCAGCCCTCATACTTACTGTGTATGTGATTGTGTGCCCCACTTTCTCAGAGCTCCTGCAGGACATGCTCACAAGCATGGTCATGGCAGATTATATTCAGCTGCTCTTGCTTCACTTTTCAGGGCTTAACACAGAAACATAGAAGATGACAGCAGATAAAGACCATATGGCCTGTCCAGACTGTCCATCCATGTTGCTGTTGTTGTTAAATGCCGTCAAGTTGATGTCAACTCATGGCAACCCTGTGGATAGTTATCCTAAACTATGTTCAGTCTTCAGCCAGGTGGTAAATTGTTAATAGAATGTTTATGTTTATGTATGTATATATTTATTCAAAGCTTTATAGACCGCCTCTCTATTTAAAGGCAATATGGTTTACACATTAAAATTTAAAAGGGTATGGAAGAAACACTATAAAATAACAGGAAAGGAAGAAAAGAAAAACTTACAGAAGAAAATGATGACTTTAGGAGAGCAGCAGAAAAAAAGGTCTGGAGGAATAAGTAAGGGCAGTGTAGGAAGATTCAAGATGCAGACGCCAGGGTAAGGAATTCTGAAGGATGGGCGGAGCCCGATGTCCAGCGGGATGGTCGCATAACGCTGAGGCTCCCGAGAGGCCTACTCAGAATCCTGAATTAACACCGGACAAACTTGAATTTCTGCTCTGATCTTGCCGGGGCATATTGGTGAGATGGCGGGGACCAAACCTACGCGTCTGGAATTTGGATCTCCAGCGGCTTCTCACGGTAAACGCTCCAAAACTGAACCCCCGTCCCCGCAGAAGGGGCCGGCTTTCCGCGAGGGCCCCGAAATGCAGCAGGAAATCCTCGCAGAAATTAGAGGGGTTAAGGACCTCGTGCAGTCAAACGGTGAAGCACTTCGAGCGCTGAGGGAAGATCTTGGTGTATTGCAAGGCAGGCTAGAGGGGCTCTCTTCGCGTCAGGACAAAATGGAGAGTATATTAAACTCCCATGCGGTCCGGCTGTCCAAACTCGACAAAGTTGAACGTCAGGTGCGGGCCTTGCAGAAAGAAGTGGAAGATGGCAATAATAGAGCGCGCCGCAACAACCTACGACTCGTGGGCATACCGGAGGGAGCGGAATTGGGAGACATGAAGGAATTTTTAAGTAAAATCCTCCCTTCCCCGCTCCAAATCACCTTTACCAAAGAATTGGAGATTGATCGCACTCATCGTGTTCCCACAAACATAACGCTCAACAGGAAGACCCCGCGGCCTATCATCTTTCGACTTTTGAGATATCAACATGTGGAACAAATTCTCAGTGCCTCCCGAGCAAAGGGCCATATGGAGTATGAGAGCCACAAGGTCTCCTTCTATCCTGACTTGGCTAAACCCACGGTCGACCGCCGAAAGCGCTTTCTGGAATTTCGGCCGAGGCTTCAACAACTACAAGCACGCTATGGCCTGATGTACCCGGCCAAGCTCCGAGTCACGCTTCACAATCAGACAAGAACATTTGAGGACCCTGCTCTACTAGCGGAGTTCTTGGACTCTAAAGAAGCCGACTTGATGCGCTGACTTCCAGCATATTTCTGCTAGTACTCTCACATCCGCTGTACCTGCCATATTGGATTTACCGCAGCGCAGTGAAGAGTCTGTCGAGGGCGGTTTGTTGTCTTATTTTGAAGATATATGGGACCCGACTCCATCTACCCATAGCAGCCTCGACGAGTATCAGAGACAGTGTTTCTTATGGACTCTGGTGTTTCTTTTCTTTTATTATGTCAATATCTTCCTCTCTAGGGCCTCCTCCCGCAGACATCTGGTCGCCATATTCATTGGGGGTTTTGCTTCTTCTCTAAGTTACTTTGGTACATACTTTTCAGTATGGGTGTATTGGCTAGCATACTTGGTGTTTATGTCATTATTGTACAGATTCTGATTATGTTGTAAGTTTTCAAGCGCTCTTACCTAAAATGTCTATTATTGATTGATGGCACCATGTCAGATTTTCTCATTGAACGTACAAGGAATCAATAATCCGATAAACGGAGGAAACTCCTAAGCTTTCTAAGTCATGAAGCTGCGGACCTGATTTTCCTCCAAGAAACACATCTTAATTCGAAGGAAACTTTCAACCTCAATATTAACTCTTACATGGTGGCCACCTATTCCCCAGCCGTTTCTAGGAAATGTGGGGTTGCCATATTGGATAGGAAATCTCGGTATGCTACTATTGTTGCGACCTGCTTAGATACAGCGGGTAGATGGCCCAGAGTTTACTTTAAGATAGGTAACTTTTAAGTTACATGTATATGCCTTCATGCTCCTAATGTGGATGACCCTGCCCTTTTGCTATTCTTGCTCAGGTTATGCAGGCCTCTGCTAATACTTCCTTGATATTGGGGGGGATTTCAATTCAGTTCTGGATCCCCTGATAGACAAATAGCCGCCTAGGACAAGTGGTCCCCCCAAGAGTCACATCACGCTTACCTCAGTGATCAAAGATATTGTTCTAGTCGATCCATGGAGGTTACTACACCCCAATGAGCTTGACTTTACCTTCTTCTCTTCCCCTTACAAATCCCAGTTTCGCATAGACTCCTTTCTAATCTCAATACTGTTAGTTCTTCAGGTGGACGCTGTAAAGATTCACTCTCAGCATATTTCAGTTCATGCTGCTGTTTCTTTTCAATACCACACTACTGCACTTCAAGGGAATCCGGGGGCCTGGTTCTCTGATAGAGCCCTATCAATTAAGCCAGAGTTCCGGTTAGAAATTCGAGCAGCCATACATGATTACTTCCAGGCCCTGGTACTCCAGGGGGATCTGGACACCTCAACAGCTCTTCCCTGCAGCTCGTTGGAAAATCTTTCCTGATTTATATAGGGAATTTGCGCTACTAGCGCAACATTACTCTCAATCGATGTAGCTTCCATGCTGCCTCAAAAGTGTTCCAATCATGCCGCCTTCTATCTTTATTAAGGATGGGCTAATAGAACTATTTCACTCTATTAGTTGTACACATGGGATAGCCTCTAACCTTTACAAACTATTATGTCAGGGTACAGATACTGCCACTTGTAGAGTTCAACAAGCCTGGGATCGCTAACTGTAAATCACTTTAATCCCTGTGCGTTGGAGCGTTTCCTGGAGCAAATTAGTGCGGGTTTCCCGCTTTGCCTCAGTTACCCTAACTTAACTCTCGTCTTTTGCACATAGCTGTTCTTATATTCCAGGAAAATAACCAAATGAACACAACTGCTAGGGACCAGTGTAGGTCTTGCCATACTGATGTGGGAACCCTTACTCATGCTCATTATGAATGTTCTTAATTACAGGTTTCTGGGGGCGGGTCTGGGGTCATATTTCACTTATCTTACACCTTCACGAGCCTCTTTCTTGGAAGACTGTGGGACTCCGCTTAGTGGCGGAGGTCCCCTCTCTTCCTAAGAAGGGTTGCTCTTTCCTGATGTCATGCCGGGTATAGCCATATGTTTAATCCCGAGGACTTGGAAGGATAGCTCTCGATTTACCGTCAATGAATAGTGAACCTTGTCTGCTTATAAAGCATATATGAGCAGATATTTCGGAGAGCTATTTTCCATGCCCAATTCATTATCGCTTGTCTAAATGGCAGATACTCAATGATCATGTATAATCTGTATAATCTGTTTATTGCTTGACATGTCTGTTTAATGTACATTCATCATGTTTCAGATCGCCGTTAGGTTTTGTAACTCAATAATGTCAGTATACGCCCGCTTTGAGAATGATTCAGTTATCTAGAGAAGAAGCAGGGGGGAGGGGGGTGGCAGGGGTTTACTTTGGTGTATGTATCACATTCCATGTATGTATTGTCTTTTAGTTGTATGTCTTCCTTCCTTTGTTGTTGTAAAACGAAAATAAAGCATTTAAAACGAAAAAGGAATTCTGAAGGATAGGAACTCAGAAGAGGAACATAAAATTATCAGTGCATGTGAGCCTAGCTTTAGAGGAAGGAGGAATATGAAGTCAGTTATCATAGAATACAGAGGGGAGGAGTAGCATAGTAGTTAGAGCAACTGCCTACAACCCAGAAGATCTAAAGGTTCAATTCCCACTAGCACTCCTTGTGGCCTTGGGCAAGTGACTTTACCCTCCATTGCCTCAGAAGAAAAGACTTGGCAATCTACTTTTGGTGATACATTGCCAAGAAAACCCAGAGGCAGCTGGGTCACTAGGAGGCAACACTGACTTGATGGCGCTATTAAAAAAAATCATGCAAAGTGAAAAAAAGAGTATAAATAGCTGGACAAATCAGTATAAAAGGCTCTATGTGCAAATGTCAGGAGCTGGAACTGAATACCAGCAGTAACCTGCAATCAGTGGTGATGTTTCAGGAGTGGAGTGACATGATATAATTTTTTGGCAAAGGATAGAATATGAGTGGCATCCATAAGTGTCTATTCATCACATTGCTGGCTGTCTTCTTTTGCATTGACCTTCAACCTTGCAAGCATGATGTTTTTCTATAATGATCTTTCTCTTCGCATGATGTGTCCAAAGTATGAATGTTGAAGAGGCCCTTTTACTAAAGGACTCTAAGGTGTTATACCTAAAGTGCCAATAGTGCCAAAACTATGGTGTGTTGGGTGTAACACCATTGTATTAACTGTTAGTGGCGTGTAAAGCACGTTCCCAGCAGTTAACAGGGAGCCTTGTGTTCTAACGTGACATAATATAATGCAGGTGCACATAACTCCAGCTATTGATGTGGCATTGGGTGAATGCATGCAAATTGCAAGGTCAGTGAGCTCATGGTAAGTGTGGTGTATGGGGAGAAGGGGTTTTCTTATAAACACAAAACATGCAGCAGTTCAGGGAAAACAAAACAGCTTATATTCTGTTCCAGCTTGTTAAACCTCTACAAAGTAGGTTCTTCTGGCCCCTCCTCCAGTCCCAGTTAAAGTTCCTACATCAGAACTCCTTTGCAGAGCTTGGCTTGGCTTGGAAGGACTTCTGGCTCCATAGGTCTTTTTCCCTCCTGCAGCCTGCTGGGTTCTTAACCCCTCCCTGTGAACCACGCCCTCCCAGCCCTGAACTCTGGGCTGCAGACTCTCTTAAAGGGGACTGCCAATAATCCCTTTGGAGAGGGACAGGTAACATTCTATATACCCCATCACACATTCTCTCCCTCACTCAACCATGCCCCATTGAGGGTCTACCTCAACCTCGACCCGGGAAAGGAAGTCCGCAGTCAGGTGAGTCAGATCAGTCCTATGATGGACCTCAAACTGGTAGTATTGGAGACTCAAAAACCACTGCATAATATGGCCATTGGACTCCTTATGTCGAGCCAGACACTTGAGGGATTAGTGATCCATTTCCAGCATAAATGGATGGCTGAGCATGTAGTATTTGAGGGTTTCAAGCGCCCACTTGACAACCAGGGCTTCCTTCTTGATTACTGCATAATGCTTCTTCCAAGGAAGCAGCTTCCTACTGATGAATGCTATGGGATTTTCCTCACCCTTGACTTCCTGGACCAGAATGGCTCCTAGGCCCAACCTCTGAGGCATCAGTTTGCACAATAAATGGTAGAGAGACATCAGGGCTAATCAGGATGGGTTCAGAGCACATGATCTTCTTGAGACACTGGAAGGCCAGGTACAGGTCCGGTGACCACTGATTCAATTTGGGAGCTCTCTTCTGGAAGAGATTGGTTAATAGCTCCGCCATCTCTGCAAAATTAGAGATAAACCAGCGGTAATAACCAATCAATCCAAGAAAGGCACAAACCTCTTTCTTCGATTTAGGGTTGGGGACCTGGACAATGGCATCCACTTCATGTAGTTATTTATTTATTTATTTATGTAATATTTATAAGTTTTACAGAAAACACAAGCAAACAAGCTTGACAGAAAAGGAGATACCATCGAGAAATTATTATCAACAACATTTTTAAAGAAGCAACAGAAATTACAGGGTCATCTGTAGTCCACAATAAGGGGGAGAATAAAATATAACACTTGGTGGAGAGGAACCCACCAAGATTAATACAATTAATTATATAAGTTATTTATTTTATTTATTTAACAGGTTTTTTATACTGCTTTATCATTTCAATCAAAGCAGTTTACATTGAAACTTAGGGGCATGTTTACTAAAAACCGCACAATTGCGCGCCGCACAATAGCGCACTAAAAGGAGCACTTAAGTGCTCTTAAGCGCCCCGCACACGTACGATGAACCCCCGCACAGGTGCGCGACACACTAACGGGCCCCGCACAAGTACGGGCCCGCAAATGTCCGATAGAGGAGTGGAAAGGCTAACGGAGGGCGGAGGAAGGCTCCCGAGGGGCGGAGAGACGGGGTTAATGGGCGGGGAAGGGGAGGGGAGAGGCTCCCCGCACATTATTGGGGCCGAATTTCAAAGCAAAAATACCGCGAGTGAAACACTCGCGGTAGAGGGCATTTAAAGGGAAGAGAAACCATTTCCGTCAGCAATGTACAGCAAAACCGGGGAAACCCACAAAACGTGAGCAGTGTGATACATGTGCACAGAACAAAAGTGCAAATAAAACCCAAAATGACCACCACGAAAATGTTTAAAAATCATAATTCAGCTGGGCAATAGTGCTAGCAATGGGCAAAAATAAAAAACACACCCAGGAAAGCTACAAAAAAAAGAAATGAATGTTGGAAGGGTCTACGGAGCGGAGACCCTTCCAAAAATAATTTCCTTTCTGTGGAGCTTTCCTGGGTGTGTCTTTTTATGTGTGCCCATTAATATCACTGTTGGCCAGCTTGGTTATATTTTTTCCCCATTTTCCGCGGCCATTTGCGGGTTTTATTTGCACTTTTGTCGCCAGACACGGTGAATGAGCCCACAGTAAAAATGTGCAGAGCAGGGCTCCCTACTCTTTTGATCAGGTTTCCTATCTCCAGGGACTGCACTATCTCTGTGGCCACAGTGTGGTGCAGTAGACAGAGCCAGTACCTATAGGACCAGAGAGTCACAGGTTCAAATCCTAGCTGTGGCACCTACCAGCCCAGTCCCCACATCTTACCCACCACTAAACAGAGATATTAACGACACCCCTATATTGCAGAGTACAGAAGCATGGTGCAAACACCCATATTTTACCCTACACCGCTCACACACCATGACAATGGGCATTACCTACAGCCAAGTCCCCCAAATGCAGTCCGGGAGTGCCACAACTCAATCAGGCCATATGCTTTTACCAAGATAAGGACATGCCAGCATGTTGGCGTAAGGGGACAGCTGATGGGGGGCAGTGGCTGCTAGCCACCGAAGACAGTGGCCTATCCATGTGCAGGCTGGCACTGTCCACTGCAACAGACAGGTCCTGTCGGATGTACAGTCATGGACTTCCCACGGAATCCAGTCAATCAGTGGCAACACGGTGGTGCAGTGCACACAGACAGTGTGTACAACAACAGAAGGTCACAGGTTCAAAGCCCAGCTGGGGCTACTGCCAATCCTGCCCACATATTTTTAACACAACTAAACCGTGATAGTACGGACAAACCAGGATTGCTGGGGACATACGCATTGGTATTACGCCTATCTTTTCGCACACCTATCACAGACACCATGAACAGGGGCATTACCTAGAGCAGAGTCTCCCAAATGCAGTCCTGGAGGACCACACACCATTCAGGCTCCTTGCTGCCGCTAATACAAATGCCTGTGCTGCATATCTATGCACACCCCCATGGCATGTAGATGTAGCTCATGCATACTCATGAGGGACAGCAGGGAAACCTGAACAGTGGTAGGCACACCAGGACTGGAGTTGGGAAACTCTGCCGTAAAGCAACATCCAACAGAGGCGAACATACCCACACCCCCAGGCCCCATTGGCCAATGCCTCCTGGAGAGGCAGGACATTGGGCCCTGCGTGCATCTCCCAATACTAGCACCTGCATACCTTAGCAATGCCACCCTACACCTGGGTATGCGGTGGACAGCTCTCAAACATAAGAACATAACATAAGAACATAAGATATGCCATACTGGGTCAGACCAAGGTCCATCAAGCCCAGTATTCTGTTTCCAACAGTGGCCAATCTAGGTCATAAGTACCTAGCAGTTTCCCCAAGGGACACAGGTTCCACAATGCTTGTATTGGTTCAAGCATTGATATCCTGGGTCCCTTCTTAATAATGGTTTATGGACCTTTCCTCCAGGAACTTGTCCAAACCTTTTTTAAACCCAGCTACACTAACAGCCTTTACTACATCCTCCGGTAACAAATTCCAGAGTTTGATTACACGTTGAGTGAAAAAATATTTGCTTTTATTAGTCTTAAATAGTTTACCCTGTAGCTTCATTGCATGTCCCCTAGTCTTTCTATATTCTGATAAGGTAAACAATCGATCTACGTTTACCCGTTCCACTCCGTTCATTAATTTATAGACTTCTATCATATCTCCCCTCAGCCGTCTCTTTTCCAGGTTAAAGAGCCCCAACCTTTTTAGCCTTTCTTCATAGGAGTATCCTTCCATCCCCTTTACCATTTTGGTGGCTCTTCTCTGAACCTTTTCTAAAATCGCTATATATCCTTTTTAAGATACGGCGACCAGAATTGCACACAATATTCAAGGTGCGGTCTCACCATGGAACGATATAGAGGCATTATAATATCTTTTGTTTTATTTTCCATTCCTTTCCTTATCATACCTAGCATTCTATTTGCTCTCTTGGCCGCCGCTGCACACTGGGCCGAGGGTTTTAACATGGTATTCACAATGACGCCTAAATCTTTTTCCTGGGTGGTGGTTCCTAATGTGGAACCTTGCATCGTGTAACCATAGTTTGGGTTGTTCTTCCCTAGGTGCATAACCTTGCACTTCTCCACATTAAATTTCATCTGCCATTTTGATGCCCAGTCTTCCAATTTATCAAGATCCTCTTGCAATTTTCCACAATCCTCCTGGGTTTTAACAACTTTAAATAGTTTTGTGTCATCTGCAAATTTGATAACCTCACTCGTTATTCCACTTTCCAGGTCATTTATGAATATGTCAAAAAGCAGCGGACCCAGCACAGATCCCTGGGGTACACCACTATTCATCTTTCTCCATTGGGAAAATTGGCCATTTAGCCCTACCCTCTGCTTTCTATCTTTTAACCAGTTCCTGATCCACAATAGTACACTGCCTCCTATCCCATGACTCTTTAGTTTTGACAACAGTCTCTCATGAGGGACCTTGTCAAAGGCTTTCTGAAAGTCCAGATACACAATATCAACCGACTCACCTTTGTCCACCTGTTTATTCACTCCTTCAAAAAAACATAACAGATTAGTAAGACAAGATCTTCCTTGTCTAAAGCCATGTTGGCTGTCTCCCATTAGGTCGTGACTATCTACATGCTGAGTAATTTTATTCTTTATGATGGTTTCTACCATTTTTCCCGGTACTGATGTCAGGCTCACCGGTCTGTAGTTTCCCGGATCACCCCTGGAACTCTTTTTAAAAATTGGTGTTACATTGGCGATCCTCCAATCCTCAGGTATTAGAGATGATTTTAATGATAGTTCACAGATTACTGATAGCAGGTCTGCAATCTCAAATTTCAGTTCTTTCAACACCCTTGGATGTATACCATCCGGCCCAGGTGATTTGCTACTCTTCAGTTTATCTAATAGTTGTAAGACATCTTCCCGATGTATCGATATTTCCTTCAATTCTTCCACACCTTTAAATACCACTTCAGTCAGGGGTAACATCCCTACATCTTCCTCAGTAAAGACCGAAGCAAAGAATTCATTCAGTCTCTCCGCTATCGCCTTGTCGCCTCTTAGTGCTCCTTTAACCCCTTTATCATCTAATGGACCAACTGACTCTCTCACAGGTTTTTTGCTACGAATGTACTTGAAAAGGTCTTTATTTCGCGTTTTTGCTTCCGCAGCAAGCTTCTTCTCAAATTCTCTCTTTGCCTGCCTTATCAATGCCTTGCATTTGACTTGCCAGTGCTTGTGCTGTTTCCAGGTTTCATCGTTTGGCTCTTTTTTCCATTTCCTGAAAGATGCTTTTTTGGCAACAACAGCCTCTCTGACCTCACCTTTAAACCATGTTGGCAGTGTTTTGGACTTCCTTCCACTTTTCTTAAAGCGTGGAATACAGCTGGTCTGGGCTTCCAAGATAGTATTTTTCAACAACACCCAAGCTTGATGTACATCTTTAACCTTTGCAACTGCTCCTTTTAGTTTTTTCTTAACTGTTTTCCTCATTTTATCATAGTCTCCCTTTCGAAAGTTAAAGGGTAGTACTGTGGATTTCCTTACTATCCCTCCTCCACTAATTAAATCAAAGGTGATAATGCTATGATCACTATTGCCAAGTGGCCCCAACACCCTTATCTCTTGCACTACATCTGGTGTTCCACTAAGGACTAGGTCTAATATTGCTTCCCCTCTGGTCGGTTCATGAACCAGCTGCTCCAAGAAGCAGTCATTTATTTCATCTAGGAACTTTATCTCCCTAGCATGTCCTGTCGTGACACTGACCCAGTCGATGCCGGGGTAATTGAAATCACCCATTATTATTACTGCACTGTAACTTTTGCTAGCTTCCTTGATTTCTTTGAGCATTTCATCATCCATTTGTTCATTCTGGCCAGGACGATAGTACACCCCCACTGCCATCGCCTTCCCCTTTTTACATGGAATTTCAATCCATAGAGATTCTACAGCAAATTTTGTTTCTTGCAAAACTTTAATCCTTTCTCACTCAATGCCCTCTCTAACATAGAGCGCAACCCCTCCACCAATTTGATCAGCTCTATCATTACGATATAGTTTGTACCCAGGTATCACAGTGTCCCACTGGTTGTCCTCCTTCCACCATGTCTCTGATATTCCAATCATATCTAACCTCTCGTTTAGTGCTATATATTCTAACTCTCTCATCTTGTTTTGTAGACTTCTAGCATTTGCATACAAGCATTTTAGAGACTGTATTTTATTCATATTAATTTGGCTATTGGTAGACATGGGTAATTTGGGATCTTTAAGCTCTGTCTGCTCCATACTCTAGGGCATTTGGGCTACTTTACTCTTTTTTGGAACCTCTCTGCTTTTTGGGCTGCTACACAGTACCCTGTCCTGTGCTGCTGAGGTAAGCTATATTCTGATTTGATTTAAATTATAGCTCTTTGCTGCTGCTAGGCTCTAACCTATTATGAAATTTAAACTACAAGCTCTCTGCTGGATTCTAAATTTAACCAGAAAGCTCTCTTCTGTGTTTTAATTTGAAACTAAAAGTACTTTGCTGATGCTAGGCTCTAACCTATTATGAAAATTTAAACTACAAGCTCTCTGCTGGATTCTAAATTTAACCAGAAAGCTCTCTTCTGTGTTTTAATTTGAAACTAAACGTACTTTGCTGATGCTAGGCCCTGAGTGACTATGAAATTTAAAATACAGCTTTCTACTGGGTATGAAAGGTAACCAGAAAGTTCTCTTCTGTGTTTTAAATTGAATCTTAAACTGTTACTACTAGGCCCTGACTAATTTAACAAAAAATAGTGGGTTCAAAGATTAATTAGCTTTAAAAGATAAAAAAATTCCTTTCAGAAAAATTTCCAGAAGTATATACTCACAATTTCAGATTTCTCTCCAGAAGTAACAGCCCCCCTTTCTATTCCTTCAAAACGTTTGCTATGTGTACTGGCAGGTAGACTGTCCTACTTAAAGCACATTTGGCTCTTTGATCTCCAACATAAAAAGCTGTCTGATGTCTGCGGTGTGTGCTTCAGGTCTGGTCTCTGACAGTGTTTACCACCCTGGGGAGTGACCCCCAACAGTACTGCGTAGCATATCCATGCCTGTACTGTGCCCAGGACTGGTGTGGTGGGCAAGGCTGATAAACCCCTCTATAGTGGCACAATGCTGGCATACGTGTGGGAGTGTGTGTCTGTCTATACAGTGTGTGTTGGCTGCAAACACCTTCCACAGCCCACACTGCCAGCACTGTTGCCAGTATTGGCCTGACAATGTGTATAATGAGCAGCAAAGTACCATGGGTATAGCTCAGACAGGGTGTGCTGGCCAGGATGCATCTGCACAGGGCATAGGGCACTGGCAGGGACATTGTAGTGGCCGGACACCACCTACACAGACAGGGTGACCTCTGTATGTGCTGCTGGGGGCACACTCCACCCTGACTGTGCAGTGATGCCAGCATGGCTAGGCACCCCCATAGTGCTATATAGTATTTCTCTCATGTGATATGTATGGGTTTCCTTGTGGGGTCCAGTCACTGACTTATCTGCTTGTGTGTGCGCTGCCATCCCAGTTCTGGGTGCATGCATTTCCACCAGGATTAACTAGCAGACTGTTCTCAGCTGGTATATGTCTTGATGGAGCGCCTTGCAGGGTGCAGCGGCTGAAGGCCTGCTGCAGGAGAATATCAAATAGTGGTGGGGTGCAGCTTAGCATATCCTGGCCTAATATCTGTCTGATATTGTGTTATGGATGTGTATAGGGCTGCTTTGGATGCCCGGTAGGGTGTCTGTTCCCCAGCAGGACAGGGGTTGATGGTCCACTCTACTGCCACCATTGCAGGGTGGTAGAATGTGGATCTGTTGATAGGGGACCCTGTTTTTCACCTGTAGCCTGGGGGGAGGAAATGGTGGTACATAGCCCACCTAGGGGTCCATGAGGGGGTTCCATTGACTGACACAGACAGAGTAATACCAGGGTGTTTCTGCAGGAACTACCTATCTCTCAGATTACTACTGCTTTGGAGCTCCAGCATAGCCTCTGTCAGCCATGGCAGGTGTTGTGGACCTGGTCCTGGGCGCATCACCGCACCTTCAGGGTGAGCACTGTACCCGCACGATGTGATGGTGTGTAGCTACTCTGTGCCAGTAACACACCCGGTCAGTACCCCCCTACCAGGCCGAGGTGCTGTGTGGGTGCACACGGACACTTCCCCCTACCAGGTCGGGGAGCTGTTGGGGTGCATTCCCCATCTTGTGTTCATCTGTGGTCAGCTGATTTGCATGTGCAGTGCATCATGGGTACGGGTGGCCTAACCCTATCCTGGTTCCCACAGAAGACTGTCTGTGTGGTGACGTGACGGCTCTCTGCAGCCAGCCAGGGGCTTGCTGGTAGCTGTAGCCCAATGGTTATGTCACTGCCTGTGAAGCCAGAGGTCATGGGTTCAAACCCAAAGTGGGGTTCTTTTAGAGGGTTGTCCAATGTTTTTTTTAACTGTCATGTACATATGTTGTTGCCAGCAACAACACCCTCAGCGTACTGTACCCATAAGGTGCCTCTGAGGGTGCTTTATAGGGCGCCCTATAGGGCACCTTATGGTTGCCGTCCATATATGGTGCACTATACATTACCCTGTACCGCAACATATATGGGGCCCTATAGGGGACATTCTAGGGTGCCTTGCTGGACAGTGAACGTTAACATGTGCCTTATGGGCCGCCTTATGTTAACACGCTTTGTGAGTGCGTTTGCTAGTAGTGTTAACTGAGATAAAAAAATTAACCTGCCCCCTACAGCACTCATCCCCATAATACCTCTGTGAGCCTTCTTCATTGGGCACCTTGGGGGTTTGAACCCATGGCCCCTGCACCATTGTGCTGTGGCTCTGTTCCTGTACTTGCACATCGTCACGCCGCCTTCTGCTGCACAAAATTAGGCTCCCTCCTAAAACAATCCTCCCCATAATAGGTACTGCCTGAGCCAGCCTTGTTCATTGCACCCAGTGGGGGTTCGAACCCATGGCCCCTGCACCATTGCTTAGTGTCTTCACTGTTGTGCTACGGCTCTGTTTGTTTGTGTGCCCAGCAGCACGACACTTAGCCTTCCCACGCGCTAATACGGACCCCGCACAGTTGCATGACGTGCACAAGTACGGTCGCTTTCTCCCATTTTTTTTTCTTTTTTCTGCCTGAACCGCCCACTCCTTATATGGCACAGGCACACTAACGGGGCCCCGCACAATTTCGGAGTTTAGTAAACATGCCCCTTAAACTTGGTAATGTACATTCAAAAGGGATATTGATAACTTGGATTTTTCTGTTGAGGTCGTACCTGCCCATTCCCAAATTAAATATCCCAGATATTGAATATCCTGACCTCCTAGAAACATTTCTTGGGGTTGGCCGTCAATTCAGTCTTCCACAGGCTGGTCAACATGGCTTGTACTTGGGTTAGATGGGTGGTCCAGTCTCTGCTATAGATGATGATGTCGTCATAAGAACATAAGAACATAAGATCATAAGATATGCCATACTGGGTCAGACCAAGGTCCATCAAGCCCAGTATTGTGTTTCCAACAGTGGCCAATCTAGGTCATATGTACCTAGCAGTTTCCCCAAGAGACACAAGTTCCACAATGCTTGTACTGGGTCAAACATTGATATCTTCGGTCACTTCTTAATAATGGTTTATGGACCTTTCCTCCAGGAACTTGTCCAAACCTTTTTTAAACCCAGCTACACTAACAGCCTTTACTACATCCTCCGGTAACAAATTCCAGAGTTTGATTACACGTTGAGTAAAAAAAATATTTTCTTTTATTAGTCTTAAATAGTTTACTCTGTAGCTTCATTGCATGTCCCCTAGTCTTTCTATATTCTGATAAGTTAAACAATCGATCTACGTTTACCCGTTCCACTCCGTTCATTAATTTATAGACTTCTATCATATCTTCTATCATATCGTCAAGGTATGTAGCCTCATACTTCTTGTGTGGTCTCAACAGGCAGTCGACTAAGCATTGAAATGTGGTAGGAGCCCTGTGTAATTCAAGGGCAGCACTGTAAACTGGAACAGACCTTGTGGTGTCAAAAAAGCAGTATTCTCCTTGGCATCCAGAGTCAAGGGTACTTGCCAGTATCCCTTGGTCAAATTCAAGGTTGATATAAAGTGTGCTCCACCGATTCGCTCGATTAGTTCATCTACTCTGGACATGGGATACACTGCTAGTTTAGAAGCTGCATTGACCCTCCAGAAATCAATGCAGAATCTGATGCTTCCATTGGGTTTAGGAACTAAGATGATGGAGGAGAATCAGTCACTCATAGATTCTTCTATAACTCCCAGATTAAGCATCCCTTCCAGCTCCTTGGTGATGGCCTGTCACTGGACCTCTAGAATCTGATAGGGTCATTTCTGGATAACCACCCCATGGTCAGTAATGATATCAATGGGTTTGTCCCAGGCAGGTGGAGAGCACCTTTAGGTTCTGGTGGATCAAACCTTCTAGATCTTTACTCTGGGCAGCAGGGAACTGGTCTCCAATCAGGACTTGAGTTGGATCCAATGGGACTGAAATTTCTGGCCCAATATCATCTCCCTGTACTACCATAGATGTCAATGGAGTCCACTTTTTCAATATGATTTATGGTTTATCAAAATATTTGACATACCTCCTTTCATATATGTCAAAGCGATTTACAATAAAAACATAATTTAAAAGGGAAAAGGGAAAAGAACGCCACTAAAAAGATAGGAAAGGAAAGTAGGGCAGAAAAAAAATACGGAGGGAGAGGGAGGATGGCATAAGTTCTGGGAGAATCATGTTAAGAGGCACTGTGAGGTCCTAAGGATCCTAAAGTTCTAGGTTAATATGGTAAATTTTGGCTTTCTTCCGTTTATCTGGCTGGGCAATCTTGTAGTTAACAAGCCCCATTTTCTCCTCCACCTCACAGGGCCCTTACTATTTACAGAGTGACTTGCTGTCAGATGAGGGCAGCAAGACTAAAACTCTGATTAGCCCTGATTTCTCTCTACCCTTTATTGTGCAAAGTGATGCCTCAGAGGTGGGCCTAGGAGCCGTTCTGGTCCATGAAGTAAGGGGAAGGTGCGGTGCATGGCTGCTCGATTACAGTCTTTGGTCTGCCCAGCTCGGGATTTTTTGAGACTGATTTTGGCCACCTCTCCGTCTTTCCTCAGCCGGTCTTGCATTTGTATAATGTGCTCCATCAAATTATGCCTAGCATGGGGTTCTTCTCCCCCAGGTCTCCCTTACTACTTCTAATGTACCTTTTGGCCATCTTCTGAAGAGCAACTCAAAAGACGAAAACCTTATGGAACTCTGAGGTATCTTGTAGATGACGTTTCCAATTAGCTCAAAGACAACAACCTCAAGATGAACCTCAAGAAAATAGGAGGAGTTTCATGGTTTCCTGCTCGTTTCCTCCCTACCTGTGACCTGGTCCCGCCTCCACTGCTCTGATTGGGGCTGTTGGTTTGAACGGGGCTATTTCAGCTGGCCTCCGACGCGGGACGCTGAGGAGTTTCATGGTTTCCTGCTCGTTTCCTCCCTACCTGTGACCTGGTCCCACCTCCACTGCTCTGATTGGGGCTGTTGGTCTGAACGGGGCTATTTCAGCTGGCCTCCGACGCGGGACGCTGAGGAGTTTCATGGTTTCCTGCTCGTTTCCTCCCTACCTGTGACCTGGTCCCGCCTCCACTGCTCTGATTGGGGCTGTTGGTCTGAACGGGGCTATTTCAGCTGGCCTCCGACGCGGGACGCGAAGCGGGCGCGTGCCCGTGGTGCGTGCCCGAAGGGGCGTGACCAAAGGGGCACGTCCTGCCCCTTTGGCGCCCCTTCGGTGCAACTTGGTGCTGCAAGTTCCGTGAATGGGGAAGAGGAAGAAACGCACGCTTTCTGCGGCCCCACCGAAGGCGGTAAAAACTATTGGACCCATGGATGCGCATGTCTCCGTTGGTCAGGTGTTGCCTAAAACTGCTGTATTGGATACCTCCCCCGGTGAAAGGTCGACAGTGAGTACTGTGGGTTCTGAGTCTTCTCCGGTTGCGGATATATCTCCGACGACGGGTGATAAGGTTGCTTCTTTATCTATTCTATCTGATAAGGTTCTTAATAACAATGGGGATCCTAATCTTTCTTCCTCATTTCTACGTTTGGACTCTGTAATGGATTCTGCTAATGATTTATTGCCTCCTGCTCTGCCATCTGTGATTTCATTTGTGGGCACTGGGGAGTCTCGTGATATTCCTGAAGAGGTTTCTTTAAAAGATTTATGGTCTATGATGTCTAGAATGGAGTTAGCATTGGACTCTTCTCTTCAAAGGATTTCAGCATTCACGAAAGAAACTGTTGTTAAAATTTCAAATCAGGAATCTCGTTTGGCTGCTGTGGAGAAAAGCGTTGACTCTTTTGAGACTCGCTTTACTGCCCAACAGCCTGTTACTATTTCCCTAGTTCAAGATGTTATTTCATTACGTTCACAACATGAGGCTCTTGAGAACTCATTTCGTTCCAGGAACCTTCGTCTTCTGAACTTTCCCAAAACTCATTACTTATCACCTTTGATGTTGTTTCATAAGTATTTAAAGGAAATATTACTGATTACTGATGTGGATGCCATTTCCCTTTCTAATATTTATTATCTTTCCTCTAGAGACACAGCTTATCAAGCTGTGCCTCAAGTAGGAGTTGTTGGTGAGTCCCATAGTCCTGCTTCTTTAAATATATCTGATTTTTTGGAATCGTCTCAGGACGAGATTCCTACTAGGGCCACATTACTTATTACTTTAGTTTCTGATTTAGATAGACAGAAAATTTTCCGCGCATACTTCAAGAAAAAATCTGAGAAATTTTGTGGCTCCACCATTCAGATTTTTCCTGATGTCTCCAGGGCTACACAGCGGAGGCGGAAGGCCTTTTTGGAAATTCGCCCTCGTGTTTTGGCCCTGGGTGCTTTGTTTTATTTGAAATTTCCATGTCGGTGCCACATTATTTATCAAGGTACTCGTTACATTTTTCAGGAAGTTGCACAACTTGCGGAATTTTTAGAGGGGAAAGGTTAGGACCTGTTGTGTACTTTGATTTATTTCTTTATAGTATGTTTCTATTCCCCTTTGTTGGGTTTACCAGGTCTGCTTAGGGATGGTGGTTATTTAATCGTTTGATATTGTACTCCTCCTAGATGTGAGCTAATACATGTGATTTCTTTAGTTGTTGCTGTAAATGTGTGGGTTGGGATCTCCCGCCCCTTTTGGAATGTTTTATTATAATTATATGTTTCTTTATAAACAAATAAAACTTGAAAAAAAAAAAAAAGACGAAAACCTCATGGAACTCTGAGGTATCTTGTAGATGACGTTTCCAATTAGCTCAAAGACAACAACCTCAAGATGAACCTCAAGAAAATAGAAGCATTGTCAGTGAAGCAATGCAGTAACTGTGTGTTTGTGGGGATTTGTGGTGGATATCAGGCCATGCAGCATGATATCATCAGCATAAACATGGAAACTGATGTTGTGTGATCGTAAGAACAGAGTGTTTTTATGTAAATATTGAAGAGCAGCGCTGATAGTATTGAGCCCTAGGGTATTTCTTGTGTTTGGCAATAGGGAGTTGCGATGCCAGCTCTTGTTCAGATTTGCTGAAATTGGTCTTTCAAGTAGGACTGAAACCATTATAGTACCTTATCCTATATGCCAGTTGCTTGTAGATGGTGGAGGAGGATGTTGTGGGAGACCGTGTCAAATGCTGCTGAGATATCTAGGAAGATGAGTATTGGAATGGAGACATGTCTGGTGAGGTGCATGTTCTGGGTCTCCAGAGGTTTTTTTTGTTGAATGGATAGAAATCACCCAAATGTGAACCAAAATGCTATAAGGTGACCAAAGATGCTTTAATGTGAAAAAATGGTGAAACAAAGAAGGTGTATGAATTGAAAACAAATGGAATTGTAAAAGTTCTTTTCAGAATTTAGTACTGGAAAATTTAAAAAAAAATGTAATGAAGAAAAAGAAGTAATGAGAAAAAAAGAACCTCACATTTTCATGTGAGTATAATTAATGTGTGTGAGAACTGATGGATAGTGGTAGTGTGATGGGAGGGTTGGTTTTGTTTTGTTTTTTTAGTTAAATGCTGGGGGCAGCATTTAAATCCCAAGAGACAAATGTAACCAGATGGATAACAGTAAATTAAATTTTACCTGACTGGGGCTCTGCAAGGTGGACAGGCTGTGAAAGTACATTTCTGTGATTCAGTTTTATGTCCTTTTAGCTGACTGATTATGTTGTTTTAAAAAATCACAGAAATTTACTAAAACCACCAATTAGGTGGAAAATAGTGGGGGGGGGGGGTTTGGGGGGGCAGTTTTTTTGGATTTGGCTGCTCCATAGATGGTCCCTGAGATTATCTTGGGGTTTAGCAGTGGAGGAACAATTCTGCTGCTCCCCATAAAACTTTGGTTGCTAGGCAGTAAAACTGGCAGTTGGGGTTGATGAAAGACGACAGGTTGTGTATTAAGATTGTGGAGTGTGAGAAAGAGATTTAGGTTTAAAAGTTGGTATTTATAGAGAAAAAGAATAAAAGATATTCAACTTGTGCTGTCTAAGTGAAAATTAGAGAGGGAAAGAAGATGGTTGACACTTCTGTGGGGATCCTGTTGAGCACTGAAGAAAAGTACAGGCTTTTATTTGGCAGAGTTGATGCTGCTTTTGTCAAGGACTCTAATGGTTGTATTGATCAGATTGTCCTGTTTGACAGGAATCTGGAAATAAGGGTCTAAAAAAAGAAAGGATCTGAGTTGAGGCCCAGCTAAAATTTCAATCATTACCTTGGTAAATAGATGAATAAGAAACTGATTTTAAAACCAGATATAAAATCAATTGGTGATTGATGGCAAGTAAAACTGACAGCCTTGAACTTCAGGGAAAATTGTTCTGGCCCCTGTTAAAGATCTAGGGAAGAAAAACTCTGAACCAGCTATATACTTGAAGTATTTGAATGGAATTGTAAACAAAAATTCCTGAAAGAGGAGTTTAACTCCTGAGTCTGAAGAGCTGCACTGAGCTGTGCATAGAATGTGGATATCTGTAACACTTTGATGAGCTGCTGGGAGCAAAGACTCAAAGATGGAGTGGAGGAGTGGCCTAGTGGTTGGGGCAAGGTACTTCAGGTTGGAAGGTCAGGGGTTCAAATCCCACTAGAGGACAGCAACCTTGGGCCGGAAGGACTGGGGTTTCTAGTCCCACAGGTGCTCCTTGTGGTCTTGGGCAAGCCACTTAACCCTCCATAGCCCATGTTCCCTGTAAAATAGTTATCTCCAAGTTATAATGCCCTGTTCAATGTAATTTCAGTTTGTTCAATGTAAACTGCACTGATGCAGAATAGCACAGTATATAAGAGAATATAAATAAAGATGAACTGGTGATTTGTAGTTCAGATTTCTGGAGTGAAGTTTATTTTCTATTGTGACTTTTTAAAAGAATTAAGAACTGATTCCTAAAAAACAATTTCCCTGAAATATGGAAGAAAAGGAGATGTGACTGGTTGAGTGTGTTCAAGTGAGAGTGGATTTAGTTAGGGATTCCCAATTATCTTTTATTTTTTGATTAGCTTAGGAACAGTGACTAAAGTCTCAGTCTGAACATTAATAAAAACAAATAGACTGCAGACTCCACTTCAACACCGGGACAGGTTTTCCTTTTTTGAATTTTTTTAGGCAGGCAGTAGGGTGCTGGACATCCCTGGACCAGAGAGTTTTCTGAAGTCAGACTGGAAGAAGAGTCAACATCTCTGGACTGTTGGACAAGTGACTGGATCCTATCACAAGAAAGGTCTGAGAAGAGGTACCAGTGCGCTCAAACCCTGAGAGACATATAAACATTTATGAGCTTATATTATGCTAATTTAAGTAAAATAACCACTGAGTATTCAGAATAAGTAGGGAACTTACCTGTTAAAGGGTGACTGCTTACAGTCATGCATAAAGGGAGAAAACAATTTATTGATGAGAAAGTAATGGGAATAGGAGTGAGATATAAAGAAAAAGGTTGTTTGGAAATTCTCTCACTTACTTGTAATTGTTGAAAGAGAATTGTTTCAAGAAGAAGAATCTGTGATTCATTTTAAAGTGCAATGAGAAATGTGCAATAGTATAAAAATACTTTGAGGCCCATTTTGAAGGTGCACGTCCGGGCTGTCCGGACGTCCAGAAATCTGGACATCCCGGAGATGCATCCGATTCTGCTCCCATGGGGGCGTCAATTGTATCACGGTGGATGGACATCTGGGGGCTGCCCCGATTCTGGCACTCCAGACGTCCAGCCCGGCTAACTCAGCCAGGCTCCTTAATGCAGCCGCAGTGCTGTGGCGTCATGCTGCCATGGCACCGCAGCTTCATTAAGGAGCCATGATCCCCGGCCACCCACAACAACATTCCCTGTAGCCCTACCCCCGATGCAGCCTTCCAAAGACAGTGTCGGGATGCCGAGAAGCTCCTCCACCCCCTCACCCCACTGACTTGACCCTGCGCCGCTGTCCTCCGGCATCCAGGAGGACTTATTCCACCTCCAAGGTGTAATAAGTTCCCCATCAATGTTGGCGACCCCGGACGTACAGGGCCGACCTCAGGAGCAGCCTTATACATCAGGAGTCCCATCCCTGCCCACCACTTGTCCTCGCTCCTCCCTCAGCCCGCCCCTTCCCACCCCTTGGGCAGCTTTGGGCAGGGGATACGGTCCTGGTGTTTAGCAGGGATGGACATCCGACCTGGACCTCCATTCCTGCTAAACATGGCTTGGAATGACCCCCTTTATTTATTTCTGAGTTTATCTGTGGAAATTGTTGGAGTGCTCCATTTTTAAAACTTATTTAACTATTTTTTCTAGAGTTTAATAAATATTAATAAAAATTCCATCTATGAAAGTAAATGTATTTATTTCCTACTGAAATCAGTCGCTCTACCACCCCTAAAATTGTAACATCACTTGGGATGTGGCTTATCCAAATTAGATTTATTTTCCTTTTATGTTTCTCTTCACTTCACAGTGGAGGAAGATAAGAAAAGGTTAGTGTACTCTGTAAACCTCCATTTGAGTGAGTATCGGATTCTGAACAACCACTTAGCCAGTTTGACTACACTTATATGTCAAACTTACACTTATATGTCATTAGCGTTGCTATAGGAGTCTAACTACATCTCTCCTCAGGAAGGGGGGGGGGGGAGTTACATATAGTGCCTGAAGACTGGAGAGTGGCCAACGTAAAATCAGCTTTTAAAAAGGGTTCTGGGGTGATTTGGAAAACTACAGACTGGTAATAATGACACCAGTGCCAGGAAAAATGGTAGAAACCATTATAAAGAACAAAATTACTGAACATCTAGATAGACATGGTTCAATGGGAAAAAGCCCACATGGATTTAGCCAAAGAAAATTTTGTCTAACTAATCTGTTATATTTTTTGAAGATGTGAATAAACAGGTAGATAAAGGTGAACCAGTTAATATAGTGTATCTGGATTTTCAGAAAGCCTTTGACAAGGTCCCTCATGAGAAACTAGATGAAATTAGAGGCAGTGCACTATTGCAGATTGGGAATTAGTTACAGAGAGTATGTCTAAATGACCAGTTTTCTGATTGGAGAAAGGTGAACAGTGGAGTATCCCATAGATCTGCGCTGGACACAGTTCCTTTTAAATGGGAGCAGTGAGTTAGGTGATCAAATCTGCAGATGACACAAAATTAAATTTGTTAAATCACAAGAGGATTGTGAAAAACTGTAAGAGCACCTGGAAAAATTGGGAAACAGGGCATCCAAATGACAGTGGAAATTTAATATGGATAAATGCAAAGTTATGCCCTTAGGGAAGAACAACCCAAACTACAGTTACATGATGCAAGGTTCCACATTAAGAATCACAACCCAGGAAAAGGATATAGACGTCATTGTGGATAATATGTTGAAACCTTCTGCTCACCATGCAGCAGCTGCCAAGAAAGCAAATAGAATGCTAGGAATCATAAGGAAAGGACTGGAGAATTAAACCAAGGATAATGCCTCTGTGTCATTCCATGGTGCGAGCACACCTTGAATATTATGTGAAATTCTTGTCACCATATTTTTAAAAGGATATAGGAGAATTAGAAAAGGTATAGAGAAGACCCACCAAAATGGTAAAGGGGATGGAAGGATACCCCTACTAGGAAACACTTAAAAGGTTAGGGCTTTTCAACTTGGAAAAGAAACAGCATACGGGAGATATGATAGAGATTTATAAATTAATGAATAGAATAGAACATGTAAACGTAGATTGTTTTTTATTCCTTCAAAAAATAGAAATGCTATGAGACTTGCATCGAAGCTACAATGTAGCCCATTTAAGACTAATCAGAGAAATTATATTTTCATTCAACTTGTAATCAAACTCTGGAGTTCATTACTGGAGGATGTAGTAAAAACTGTTAGTGTAGTTGGGTTTAAAAATGGTTTGCACAAGTTTCTGGAGGAAAGGCCCATAAACCACTATTAAAAAGGATCAGAGAAATCCACTATTTACCCTGGGATACGTAATGTGGAATCTGTGTACCTTATTGGGAACCTGGCAGTACTGTGACCTAGATTGGCCACTGTTGGAAACAGGATACTGGGCTTGATGGACGCTTGGTCTGACCCAGTATAGCATTTCTTATGTTTCCCTATCCAATTCTTTGGTCACTTGGTCAAAGAAATCAATCAGATTTGTCTGACAAGGCCTACCTCTAGTAAAGCTATGCTTTCTCTGATCCTGTAATCCTTAGGATTCCAGAAATCCCAACATCCTCTGCTTGAAGAATGCTTTCATTAATTTACTCACCATAGGGGTCAGGCTAACCAGTTTGCAGTTGCAGGAAACAAAATTCACTTTAGAATCTCTATGGATTGAAATTCCATGTAAAAAGGGGAAGGGCGCTATTCCAAGATGGCTGGCTGAGTGAGATTCTTCGCTTTCTTTCTGATGCCTAAGCGGAAGAGTAAGAAGAAGGTGTTTCCTGCGACGCCCTTACCTGCCATTTCTGCTCCTGTGGATCGTTTCGTTGAGGTATCCGAGGTGGCATGCCGAGAGATTAGGGCCGTCATGGAGACAGAGCGTTTTGAGGAGCCTGTCCTTTCCTTTGGCATCGATACCACTCCGGATTCACGGCATCCTCCGCTCCCTCCCACTGATGACGCATCTTAGCTGGCCGACTGTGTTACAACTGTGCCCAGAGTTGGCATTGGTTGTGTGCATGAGAAGGGAGTCTCGCCAGTAGCAATGGATGTGCCTGCCCTTGGTGACTCTGGGAATCTCCTGGGAGAAGTTAGAGCGGCGAAACAACCCTTCTCTGGTCCACCTGTGCCTGAGGAAGAGGTGATGATTCCTGTGGCTATATCTACTCCATCTATACTTGTCCTTTGCTCTGGTCCGTCCCTCAACAATTACTTTGGATAGTATATGGGATGCCATATCTAGTCTATCTGAAGCTATTTCCTCTCAGACTCTTGCTATGAATGCTCATTTAACTAAGGTGTCTAATAATTTGGATCAACGTGTTTCTGAGACTAACTTGGTAAAAGAAAAAGTTGAAAGTATTGCACAAAGTTTACATTTGGTCTCTTAAACTACGGAGCTGCTTGTGAAGGATAATATAAAACCTTTGAGTCTTAAATTTTCCAGTGATATTGGGTATTAAAACTATTGATTTGTTTAAAAATTATCTTTCTGAAAATGTAAAAGTTCCATCGGAGTTGATGGCCCCTATTTCTCAGGCATTTTATCTTCCCACCGACAAAAAATAATCAGGCCCTCCGGAATCAGGTGATATGGAAGTTTTGAATGTGATTGATCTATTGCTATCTTCTGTTAATACAGTTTCTATGAAGATTTCCACATTATTGGTCACCTATGCTTTCGCTTCTTATCGTGACTGGATATTGCGAATGTATTTTATGAAGCACACTTTCCCTTTTTATGGGTCAAAGGTACTCATTTTTCCTGATTTGACTAGGGATACTCAAAAGCGAAGAAAAAAATTCCTCCTGTTGAAGCCGAGTGTACTGCGCTTCGGGGCAAGTTTTTATCTTCACTTCCCATGTAAATGTTTAATTGTATATCAACAACAGTGTTTTGTTTTTTTTATGCCTACTGATCTATCTTCATTTTTAAGCACAAGGGTTTCAGTTATGTCTTTACCATCTGGTGACATGGGATAGAGGTCTGTGCTGAAATTTATGCCTGGGACTCCTCAGCTAGCACTGGATTTTCTTCCTTTATTTCTTCAGTTCCTTGGAGCTGTTTTTTCTCTGACCAGTTCCTTAAATTCCCTTCCCCTTTGTTTGTTTTTCAATATTGTGAACTAAAGGTGTTTTGTTCCATAGTTAGATTGTTTAAATTTGCCTTTCTAATCTTTCTGGAAAGAATACATTTCTGTACAGGTTTTGTCTTGAAACATTGTATATAATGTGATAAAATGCTCCCAACACTCCAATCAAACCAGGATCACTAGCACCACTGTCCATTTTTTCCAAGCCATCTAAAAAACAAATTGAAGATATAATCGCCGGAATCAACACAACCACTGCACAAACCGACCCTTGCCCAGTGTTCTGGATAAAAGAGCTACGATCGACTGTCAGCCCTTTTCTTTCCAAGCTAATGGACTGCTCCTTCACAAATGGGACCTTTCCCCAATCCCTCAAACGTACCTCTATCAGGCCACTACTAAAGAACAGTAAGCTTGACCCTAAGAAGCCAGACTCATATAGGCCGATAT
Organism: Ichthyophis bannanicus; assembly: GCA_033557465.1. Lineage (NCBI taxonomy): Eukaryota > Metazoa > Chordata > Amphibia > Gymnophiona > Ichthyophiidae > Ichthyophis > Ichthyophis bannanicus. The sequence continues at coordinate 28,071,058 of CM066035.1, forward strand.
CAAGCATCCCGCTCTAGGCAAAAATCATCGAAAAAGAAGTTCAAACACAAATCCAAGAACATATTGATACTTCTGCCCCACTTGATTCATGTCAGCACAGTTTTAGAGCTGCTCACGGCGTGGAGACTCTCCTCACCATCCTCTTCAGTACCATAATAACAGGAATTGATAACATACGCCAGGGATATGTGCTCATCTTCTTAGACATCGCAGCCGCGTTCGACTCAGTCTGCCATGATCTCCTCCTACACCACCTCCAGGAGAAGGGGATATGTGACTCTGCACTTAAATGGTGCAAGTCGTATCTCTCCTATAGATGGCAACATGTAAGATCAGGAGAAACAACATCAGAACCTTTCCACCAGAGTCAAGGGGTCCCGGAAGGATCATCTCTCTCTGCACTCATGTCTAATATATATATGCAACCTATCTGCGAGATCATCCGGTCCTTCAAGGTGAGCTGTCTGTTGTACGCTGACGATGTTCTCCTATATATGCCATTCACTACTGAGAACCCTGACCTTTCCCCACTGACAGACCGTTTCGATGCAGTATCCAGCCGGCTCCAAATGCAAAATCTTCGGATACAACATAAGAAAACCGAAGTCCTTTTCATCACAAGGAACCCAAATTTCATCACTCCTCCTTACTTGAAGGTCCAAGATGCAGAACCTCCGACCAAACCCTCCATCAGATACCTGGGAGTCACACTTGACCAGTGACTAGGCATGAAGACCCATATAAGCAATGTAGCAAGAGCCATATACCATAAAATCCGATCCCTCGGACACCTACGCTCCCTATTTGAACCAGATGACTTCCGGACAGTGTATCAAGCTCTGGTCTTACCACATATCGACTATGCCAACGCAATACTCCATAGTCTACCACAATCCACTTTGCTTCCATTACAGCTAGCAATGAACTCAGCAGCACGAGTTCTCCAGGGCGCTGCCATGAGGGAACACATGACACCCATCCTGAAACAATTACACCGGCTCCCTATAAAAGGCAGGATCACATTCAAGACCATACTAATGACCTTCAAGATCATAAACGAACTCGCCCCATCTTCCTTATCCGATCTCATACTGATAACCCCCCTAATAGATCTAGAAGATCTCATGCCGCTAATAAACTAGTAGTCCCAAAAGAAACGACCAAGTGTTGCCAAAGCACAACGAACAGGACTTTTAAGCTCGCCGCACCTAAATGCTGGAACACCCTTCCACACAGTATCGGTGATATCACCAATCTAACCCAGTTCAGAAAAGCCGTGAAACATTACCTCTTACTCTTACATTACCAGAATGACAGAACCACTGATCACTCACCATCCAGCTTGGCAAATCTATGCAAATGTCCAATCAATTCGCATTGATGTTTTATCCAAGTTCTCTGACCTTGTTCTCTGTAAAACCAAACAGTTTGTTGTTCTGGTCTGTTGTTATATTGTGAACCGCGCTGATGCTGAATAGAGCGGTATATAAGAGCCTGTAATAAATAAATATAAATAAATAAATTGTACAGATGTAAATAGATACCCCTGTTTCTTTCCAAGTTCCTATTCCTGTTATTTGTAAACACAAATCAAGTCATTTGAAATGTATATGTAAAATGTTCCATGTTAACTGCACTGATGGAAAATAGCATGGTATATAAGAAAATGTAAATAAATAAATAAATTATTAAAATATAAATTTTTAAAAAAAGGGGAAGGTGAAGGCAATGTTAGTGGGGGTGTACTATCGATCACCAAGCCAAAATGAACAAATGGATGATGACATGCTCAAAAAAATCAGGGAAGCTAACAAAAGTTACAGCACAGTAATAATAATGGATGATTTAAATTACCCCGGTATCGACTGGGTCAGTGTCAAGGCAGGACATGCTAGGGAGATAAAGTTTCTATATGAAATAAAGGACTGCTTCTTGGAGCAGCTGGTTCATGAACTGACCAGAGGGGAAGCCATTTGGACCTAGTGGAACACAAGATCTGGTGCAAGAGATAAGGGTGTTGAGGTCACTTGGCAATAGTGATCATAGCATGATCGTGTTTGATTTAATAAATGAAGGAAGGATGGTAAGTAAATCCACAGAACTACCTTTTAACTTTCAAAAGGGAGACTATGATAAAATGAGGAAAATAATTAAGAAAAACTAAAAGGAGCAGTTGCAAAGGTTAAAGATTTTCATCAAGAATGGGTGTTGTTTAAAAATACTATCTTGGAAGCCCATCAGCTGTATTCTATGCTTTAAGAAAAGTGGGAGGAAGTCCAAAAAACTTTCAGCGTGGTTTAAAGGTGAGATCAGAGAGGCTGTTGTTGCCAAAAAAGCATCTTTCAGGAAATGGAAAAAGGAGTCAAATAATGAAAACTGGAAACAACAAAGCACTGGCAAGTTAGATGCAAGGCATTAGTAAGGCAGGCAAAGAGAGAATTTGAGAAGAAGCTTGCAGTGGAAGCAAAAACGTATAATAAAGACTTTTTCAAGTACATTCATAGCAAAAAACCTGTGAGAAAGTCAATTGGACCTTTAGATGATAGAGGGATAAACGTGGCACTAAGAGGGGGCAAAGCCATTACAGAGAGACTGAATGAATTCTTTGCTTCAGTGTTTACTGAGGAAGATGTAGGGATGTTACCCATGACTGAAATGATATTTAAAGGTGATGTTGTGGAAGAACTGAAAGAAATATTGATACACCAGAAAGGTGTATTAAAACTATTGATAAACTGAAGAGTAGCAAATCACCTGGACTGGATGGTATACATCCAAGGGTGTTGAAAGAACTGAAATATGAGATTGCAGACCTGCTATTAGTAGTCTGTGAACTATCATTAAAATCATCTGTAATACCTGAAGATTGGAGGATGGCCAATGTAATGGCAATTTTTAAAAAGGATTCCAGGGGTGATCCAGGAAACTACAGACCGGTGAGCCTGACGACAGTTCCAGGAAAAATGGTAGAAACCATTATAAAGAACAAAATTATTGAACATGTAGATAGTCATGGCTTAATGGGAGACAGCCAACATGGTTTTAGCCAAGGAAGGTCTTGTCTTACTAATCTGTTATGTTTTTTTGAAGGTGTGAATAAACAGGTAGACAAAGGTAAGTTGGTTGATATAGTGTATCTGGATTTTCAAAAAGCCTTTGACAAGTTCCCTCATGAGAGACTTTTGGCAAAACTAAAAAGACATAGGATAGGAGGCAGTGTACTATTGTGGATTAGGGACTGGTTAAAAGATAGAAAGCAGAGGGTAGGGCTAAATGGCCAATTTTGCCAGTGGAGAAAGGTGAATAGTGGAGCACTCCAGTGATCTGTGCTGTGTCTGCTGCTTTTTAACATATTCATAAATGATCTGGAAATGGGAATAACGAGTGACGTAATCAAATTTGCAGATGACAGAAAATGATTTAAAGTTGTTAAAACCCATGAGGATTGTGGAAAATTGCAAGAGGACCTTGATAAATTGGAAGACTGGGCATCCAAATGGCAGATGAAATTTAATGTGGACAAGTGCAAAGTTATGCACCTAGGGAAGAACAACCCAAACTATGGTTACATGATGCAAGGTTCCACGTTAGGAACCACCACCCAGGAAAAACATTTAGGCATCATTGTGGATAACATGTTGAAACCCTCCACCCTGTGTGCAGCGGCGGCCAAGAGAGCAAATAGAATGCTAGGTATGATAAGGAAAGGAATGGAGAATAAAACAAAGAATATTATAATGCCCCTTTATTGTTCCATGGTGCGACCACACCTTGAATATCGTGTGCAATTCTGGTCACCGTATCTTAAAAAGGATATAGCAGAATTAGAAAAGGTACAGAGAAGAGCCACCAAATGGTAAAGGGGAAGGAAGACTGCCCCTATGAAGAGAGGCTAAAAAAGATTAGGGCTCTTCAATCTGGAAAAGAGACGGCAGAGGGGAGATATGATAGAGGTCTATAAATGAATGAATGGAGTGGAACGGGTAAACTTAGATTGATTGTTTACATCATTAAACTATAGAAAGACTAGGGGACACGCAATGAAGCTTCAGGGTAACCTATTTAAGACTAATAAGAGAAAATATTTTTTTATTCAACGTATAATCAAACTCTGGAATTGGTTACTGGAGGATGTAGTAAAAGCTGTTAGTGTAGTCAGGTTTAAAAACGTTTGGATAAGTTCCTGGAGGAAAGGTCCATAAACCATTATTAAAGGGGACCCGGGATATCCACTGCTTGCCCGAATACAAGAATTGTGGAACCTTTGTCTTTTGGGAAAACTGCTAAGTACTTGTGACCTAGATTGGCCACTGTTGGAAACAGGATACTGAGCTTGATGGACCTTGATCTGATCCAGTATGGCATATCTTATGTTCTTTTGATTTCTTCCTTACTTCCATTTTTGTGGATAGGAACCACATTCGCCCATCTCCAGTCCTCTGGAACTACAAAGAAGCACTGAAAAGGTCAGACAGCAGAGCAACCAGTATTTTCCTAAGTTCCTTCAATACCCTCAGATGAATCTCATCCAGCCCCATTTTTTGATGGTCTGCATAAAGCAAAGTACCAAAGCTCTACCAACGTAATGATGGCTTGGAAAAATCATACTACCAAAGCTGTTGCCCCCGTTACAGCTTCTGCCTCTGTCCAGACACAGAATCCGATGCCAGACGAGGGACCAGTTCCATGTGAAAAATGCCTGAAAGCTGAAGCCCTCATGAAACAAGTGGAGGAGCTCAGAGAAGAGGTGGAGAGGCTGCGAAGCATTTGAGACAGCAAGAAATACATTAATGAGATGATTCTTGAAGCATTCAAGCTCTCCAACAAAGGTGAATATGGGAGCTACAAAATGAAGAGAGTTGGAAACAAGTGACCAGAGCCTTCAGAATCAACAATTCAACTCCTCCAGCCCTTGAATTGAAGAACCAATATGCAGCCCTGGAAGTGGAGGAGGTGAAAGCATCCTAGGAAAGGGAAGAACCAGAGCTCAAACACACCAAAGTTGCAGAGGGACCACAAGGAAGGGAAGGGTAGTGGTAGTTGGTGACTCTCTTCTGAGGGGTACTGAGACGTCCATCTGCTAACCAGACTTGATGTCCAGAGAGATGTGCTGTCTGCCAGGTGCCAAAATCCGAGAGGTTACGGAGAGTTTGCAAGACTCATCAGGCCTTCTGACTATTATCCGATGTTGCTCATCCATTTTGGCACAAATAATAGCGCTATGTTTCCCTCCGAGCATATCAAAAGTAACTTCATGGCTCTGGAGCAGAGGGTGAAGAAAATAGGTGCACAGGTGGTGTTCTCTTTAACCCTTCCTGTTGAGGATAAAGACCGAGGCAGAGAAGCTCACATCCTGGAGATGAAGGCATGGCTGCCTGGATGTGTCATCAAGAGCATTTTGTTTTTGTGTTTTTAAATTTAATTTTTATGATTTCCAAATAGACACTTCATACAAAAAGGTGTAGAGAAAACATATGCAATATTTAACAAAGAGAAATTCCCACACAATGCTCTACAGCTTTTAGTCCACATGTAGAGGTAAACGGACCCAAGAAAACAATAGAAACCATCCAGAGGAAAAAAAACTATACTAGAGAATGCAACTCTTGGCAAACCCTCCTATGCGGATCCTACAGCGGTGCTTGAGAGACAGCAACCTGGGAATTAACCTCCTCTCTTGCCCCAAGGAAATCTAACATTGTCTAGGTTTTAAAAAAACATGATTTCTCCCCTCACATTGAATCATACAAATACAAGGAAATCGTAATGCAAAATTTAACCACTGCACACTAACCCAGAGCCAAAAACTGTTGGTGCCACTTTTATGTATTCTTTGAAAGATCAGGAAATATTCTCATTTTCAAACCTAGAAATGATTTACTCATTGATCAGAAATAAAGTTTAAACACAGATTGGCGGTCAGTCTCTAAGGCAAATGCAAGGATTAAGGTAGAATGCTAGGTAACTACCTCCAAAGAGGACTCATGGAACTCCATCAGATTAACAGTCACAGAGTTCATCTGACCTCAAGCTGGATTAACCCCACCTGGGGACAAATTCAGAGTCCTAACTAAGAGAGGCAAATTCCCAGGATCCATCCCCAAAACCTTGACAAAATATTTTCTAACCATTTCACTGGGTGATATAAGGGGACACCTAGGAAAGTTCAATAGTCGAATGTTGTTACAGTGCACCAGATTTTCTATGGGCTCAATCCATCGGTAACCAATACTACTGTTCTTGACCAAGGCATCTCCTATAACCTGAACAGTAGTAACTTTCACATCGAGGGCAGCAGTAACTTTCACAACTCTCATTGAGAGATTGTCCAAAGCTTGCGAGTGTTCGACCATCTCCTGTGAAACAATAGATAAATCTCCCACAAGTTTAGTAACAAAGTCATCAGGGAAGCGTTCAAACCTTGAATTGCATCCCACAGTGACTCCATAGTCACAGCCTTCAGTCTTGAAACCTCACAAAACAAACTATCAGAAGCAGCTACCCCCAACTCTTGCACGATGGACCTCACAGTTCTAAATGGCACCACTGAGGAGACCCCTGTAGCACCATCTAGCTGGGAGGACGATGTCGCAGCCAGCTGATTTCCTGGCAGGAATTCACCATGAACCACTTCAGTCTGAAGGGAAACCACCATGCTGGGCAGCACTTACACTTCTGGGGGATGTAGAAAAGCAATGGGCAAAACTGAAAAGTGATATTTTAAGGGAAACAAGCCTTTTTGTTATAAAGGTTAATAACTGTAAAGGGAAGGAAGACTACTATAGTTCACAAAAGAAGTAGCTGAAAAGGTGAAGAAAAAGAGGATGACCTTCATAAACTGCAATAGATTACAAAGAGAGGAAGACAAGCATCTATATTTGGAAAAACTTAGAGAAGCTATCAAAATGGCCAGGAAAGCACAAATACAAAATGGAGAAGAAATAGCCAATGCAACAAAATGGGAGGGATAAGACATTTTTCAGATATGTTAGTGAGAGGAGGAAGTGCCAAAATGGTATTGTCAGACTCAAAGGGGAAGGGAAGGAATATGTAGATGCTGATGAGGATAAAGTGAATTGCTTAAAAAATATTTTTGTTCTGTGTTCACAGATGAAGGACCAGGAGCAGGACCTCGGGAAACACCCACAAATAGAAACATAAGTGAAGGGGATCTTGAACGATTTTCAGAACTAGCTAAACTAAAAGTAGACAAAGTGATTGGACCAGATGGGATAAATATAGGAATATGTAAACCATATGGTCCCATCACTTGGGGACATTCTAATGGCTCCACAGACTGACCTTTTTAATGTTTCTTTAGAGTCAGGAGTGGTCCCAGAGGACTGGAGAAAGACACCTGTGATCCCTTTACACAAAAGCAGAAGTAAGGATGAGATTGAGAACTACTTTTTTGAGATTGAGAACTACTTTTTAACATCTTTGTTAGTGATATAGCGGAAGGGCTGTCGGGTAAGGTTTGCCTCTTTGCGGATGATACCAAAATCTGCAATAGAGTAGACACCCAGGAAGATGTAGATAACATGAGGGATCTAGCTAAGCTTGAAGAATGGTCTAGAATTTGGCAGCTGGGATTTAATGTTAAAAAATGTAAGGTCACGCATTTGGGCTGCAGCAATCCAAGGGAGCAATATATTTTAGGGGGTGAAGTACTTTTGTCCACTAAAGAAGAGCGGGACCTAGGAGTGGTTATGTCTGATGATCTTAAAATAGCTAAACAGGTAGAAAAGGTGACGGCAAAAGCTAAAAGGATGCTTGGGTGCATACGGAGAGGAATGGCTAGCAGAAAAAAGGAGGTGATAATGCCTCTGTATAAGTCTTTGGTGCAACCTCTTTTGGAGTATAGTGTGCAATTCTGGAGACCGCACCTTCAAAAGGATGTGAACAGGATGGAGTCGGTGCAGAGGGTGGCTACTAAAATGATTAGTGGTCTTCATTATAAAGCATATGAGGACAGACTGAAGGATCTTAATATGTACACCTTAGAGGAAAGGCGGGATAGAGGTGATATGATTGAGATGTTTAAATACCTCCGTAGCATAAATGTTCAGGGAGAGAGCCTCTTTCTATTGAAAGCAAGTTCTGCTACGAGGGGACATGGGATGAGGGTGAAGGGAGATAGATTCAGGAGTGATATGTGGAAATATTTCTTTACGGAAAGAGTGGTGGATCCATGGAATAGTCTCCCAGTGGAGGTGGTAGAGATGAGGACAGTAACTGAATTCAAAAAAGCATGGGACAAACACAGAAGATCTCTAAAGGTAATAAGGGGACTGTTGTAGTTGTTGATATGGAAGGACAGACTAGATAGGCCATGTGGTCTTTTTCTGTCATCATATTTCTATGTTTCTATGTACAGGCTGGTTACTCTAACCTCTGTGGTGAGTAAAATATTGGAAACAATGCTAAAATAGAGGATAATGTGGTTTCAGGAGTCCAATGGATTGCAGGATCTGAGGCAGCATGGATTCACCAGAGGCAGGTCTTATCAGACAAAACTGATTGATTTCTTTGATTGAGTGACCAGGGAGTTGGACCGAGTGAGAGCCCTAAATGTGGTGTACTTAGATTTCAGTAAAGCCTTTGACACCATTCCACACAGGCAACTTATAAATAAATTGAGCATCCTAGAGATGGACCCTAAAGTGAATGACTGGGTTTGAAACTGGTTGAGTGGGAGACGACAAAGGATGCAGATAAATGGAGCTCACTCTGAGGAAAAGGGTGTTACCAGTGGTGTGCCTAAGGGATCTGTCCTTGATCTGATTATTTTTAACATCTTTGTTAGTGATATTGCGGAAGGGCTTTTGGGTAAGGTTTGCCTCTCTGCGGATGATGCCAAAATCTGCAATAAATTAGACACCCATGAAGGAGTAGATAAGATGAAAAGGGATCTAGCTAAGCTTGAAGAATGGTCAAGAATTTGCTAGCTGAGATTTAATGCTAAAAAATGCAGGGTCATGCATTTTGGCTGCGAAAATACAAGGGAGCAGTACAGTGTAGCGGGCAAAGTACTTTTGTCCATGAAAAAAGAGTGGGACCTGAGCGTGATTGTTTCTGATTATCTTAATGAGGCTAAACAGGTAGAAAAAGTGACGGCAAAAAACAGATTGCTTGGGTGCATAGAGAGAGGAATGGCTAGCAGAAAAAAAGAGGTGATAATGCCTCTGTATAAGTCTCTGGTGCGACCTCATTTGGAATATTGTGTGCAATTCTGGAGACCACATCTTCAGAAAGATATAAACAGGATGGAATCTATGCAGAGGGTAGCTACTAAAATGGTTAGTGGTCTTCGTTATAAAGCATATGGGGGATAGACTTAAAGATCTTAATATGTATACGTTAGAGGAAAGATGGGATAGAGGAGATAAGATAGACTTAAAGATCTTAATATGTATACGTTAGAGGAAAGACGGGATAGAGGAGATAAGATAGAGACATTTAAGTACCTCTGTAGCATAAATGCACAAGAGAAGAGCCTATTCGATTGAAAGCAAGGTCTGCTACGAGGGGACATAGGATGAGAGTGAAAGGGGATAGACTCGTGAGTGATATGCGGAAATATTTCTTTATTGAAAGAGTGTAAGATGTGTGAAATAGTCTCCCAGTAAAGGTAGCAGAGACGAGGACAGTAACTGAATTCAAGAAAGCTTGAACACAGAAGATCTCTAAAGGAAAAAAGGGGACTATTGTAATTGATATCGAAGGGCAGACTAGATAGGCCATATAGTCTTTTTCTGCCATCATATTTCTGTTTGTATATATTATTGCTATTTATTTATTTAACTGCATTTATATACCGCTTTTCACCGGGTCAAAATGATTTGCATTGTTGGATGGATCACTGACTGTTTTTATATATCACTAAAAAGAATCAAATACATAAAAAGGAGTTCCATCCTAAAGAATTCCAGGCAGCCTGATGAGTAGTTAGTCCCTCTGAGGTCACCAAAATAGTCCCACCAAGCAGAAGCTCTCAGTCTTAATTCCAAAAGAGTAGGCAAAGTCCTCCTTTGAAAGTAATTATGAGCCTTCCTCTCTAAATTTAACATCTTAGTCCTCACCAGTCAATTGATTTCCCAGTTGAAAAAACTGTTAAGATTTATTTTATGCCTTTTGGAATCTGTCATTTATATACTTCCTCTTTGTACCCTTCACCATTGGCAGTACTGTTGGCACAATGCTCTACATAACCCTTTAACTTTTTTTTTTTTAGATTTAATGCCAGAGTCTTTCCCAGTCTCTCACTTGTTGCCACACCACCCTATTGTCCCTTCCATGATACTATCTTGAAACAAAATTCCTATCCTTAGAAAACAAGTGGTTCACTATCAGCTAGTTGCAGATTATCTCCTCCCACAACTGCATGCCTACTTCTACAGACTAATTATCAAACTTCACTGCCAGCAACTCATATTTTTCCATTAATTCCACATTAGAAACAAGTTTAAAACCTTTAACTATAATAAAGAAATGCAGAGCAAACAAAGGGAGAATCAGATATAGGCAATCGTATGCACGTTCTCGAGTCTTCAAAGGAGAAACTACCATACCATTCAAGTATGTCATAGTGTCCATGTGTCCACATAAATTAAACTCTTCACACCAGAACAGACAAAATATGTAACTTTTTATACCAAATTATAAGAAGTATAGCTTGTTCAGTAGCATAAACTTTTCACATTGCATAACCCTTCACATTGCATAGCCCTTCAAATGGCTTTTCATACCAAGTTAGAAGTTTTCCATTTATATTGTGGTTTTTGTTGTGGTATGAAACTGTTAACTGGCATTCCTGGCCCATGCAACATTCTAATACACTTAATAGTTAGAGCAGCGGACTGAGGTCCGGGGAAGCCTGGTTCTCAGCCTACTACCACTCCTTGTGATCTTGCCTCGAGTACAAACTTATGGGCTCATGCAGAAAACTAGCATGGCCTTTATACACAGATAACGGCATTCTTAAGCACAATTACCGCCACTGCCCAATGCAGAAAAGAAATGGACGCACGTGTAAAAAGCAAAGGAAAAACTAGCGCACAATTAATGCCAAGAATATTTACATTTATTGAAATGATTGGCAAATGTGCTGTACATAATAAAATAATATGCAGAGAAACATGTAGAGGATTTTGCAACCAGCATTTGCGCCAGTATCTCTACGCCTGGTCTTGAGGTGGCTTAAACATCTAGCGCATACCCCCGATAGTATTTTGATAGCATCGGGTGCTTGCCCTGAGGCCTACATCATCTGAGTAGAAATGTCAAAGATGATCTAGGCATCAGGGAAAGCCCCCGATACCATCAAAATACTGTCAGGGCCAGTGCACCCGAAAGAAAGCAAATCCTTGGTGGCCCAGATCCCCCACCCCCTTCCGACTAAAAATAAACCTGGTGACCCAATGACCCCTCCCATATAATTGGCAGTCTGACCCCGCCAGGTGCCGCCTTTTTTCAAGATGGCAATGCAGGAGCGGGAGCACCTGGGCAGTTCCCCCACTCATTTGTAAAGGTACAGGGACGGGGTGGGGGGTTCGGGGTCGCTGGACCACCAGGGTTTTTTTTAGTTGGATGGGGGCTTCAGGGACTCTGGGCCACCAGGTTTATTTTTAGTTGGGTGGGTAGGAGTGGGGGTTTCAAGGCCTATTCTGTGGGGGGTCACCGGCCCCCGACAGTATTTTGATGGCATCGGGGGCTTTCCTTGATGCCTGGATCATCTGAGGGGACTTTAACATTTTCCCTCTCGATGATCCAGACATGGGAGAAAGCCCCTGATGCCATCAAAATACTGTCGGAGCTTATATGCAAATTAGCCACGCGAAGCCCCTGTTTGTCTGAGATAGCATGTCAAACTTGCGCCAACTTCTGAGCGCATGTATTTGGCTTGCTCTCCCAGTTTAACGCTGCAATTTGAGCACAGCTTAACAAATGGCTAATGCGTGGCTAATTTGAATATGCGTCCCTTTCTGCATGTGAGTGTTAAAGTTGCGCGCTAACAGTGCGCTGTATATAGGCATAAACAGTTGGTAGCGCGGCACTTCAGTGCCGGATTTCTGCATGAGTGAAGATGTGCAACTATGATAAAGACTGCCGAAATAGCTGCTTCCTTCCCTCCCCCTCCCTTCGTTTCAGAGCAGCTCTTTTATTTATTTTTTCAAGTCTTAGAAGGAGAGCAAGGAATCAACTACATGTAATGTAGAATGTGGATAAACAGGTCAGCTTTTGTGTTCTGAAGTAGTGTTAGCAATCAAGAGCAACAAATGGAACAGATCACACAACAGATGACTATAATGATCCTGAAAGCCAAACCAGACTACTTTCAATGAATGCAGCCCAGCACTCTTTGTACTTAGCCAGTACTAACTGCATGGTCCATTTCTCTTTTGTTTTCACTGAAAATCACCTCACAAATGGAAACGCTAGTGCTTTATTTCTTGTTCTGAGCCAGATAAACAGTAACCAGGAGATAAATGATTTCTGCTATGGCTAGAGGAGCTTTCAAATAGCTATGCTGCAATGAGAGCTTAGAGCTGGACAAAGGCAAAAGATTAGAAAATACCACGCCCTCTTGAACTTCTTTGGTGATGAAGAATGATAGTGAAACTAAAGTCAATACCACTAAGAAACCAGAAAAGCTGGTCTGCTGTATTTTACAAAGCTGCAGAGTACACTTCCTTACTACCTTGGGGTATCGCAAAGTAGCAAACAGCATGTGTTGTGTGTTATCAAAGACTGCATGATTTCTACCTGGGCATATTTTTAATTTGAACAGCTTTAAGTACCATGAACAAATAGATCCCCGGATGCCCTCAGCATCTTGGCAGGGATTTGATATAAGTTGGGGATGTGCAAAAAACCATGCCCATAAATAGTCCCTGAATTGGCTGTAGTATCTGCATTTAGGTATAAGTACAGTATGGCTCAGGAATTTGTAGATCTGCAGCCCTTATTCCTATTTTTAACTTACAATGTGTTATGCTGTCAAAAAATGTTGAACTCTATTACCTAAAGTCAGGACTGTACCAAGCTAGAAATGCACTCTGTGTGACTAATGAATCTGGTGCCCCTCTTCCACCCAGCCACATTCAATAACTCACTCTTTTTGAGCTTCCTGGAAGCCCAGTAATGATATCAACAGGACCGTACCTAGCCCTGTGCGAGTGGTGCGGCCACACAGGGTGCAAAGGCTTAAGGGGCGCATTTCAGCTGTCTGCCGTTGCCTGCCGCCATCACTTTTTCTTCTCTCAGCAACAGCAGGCAACGGCAGACAGCTGAAATGCGCCCCTTAAGCCTTCTCGTGGCACGCAAAGCGGGTCTGGCCCCTCCTTCCTCTGACGTGGCGTCATCGCAGGGAGGGACAGATCTGCTTAGCATGCCGGCATCTTGCACATCGAGCGTGCCTCTTCTCTCCCGCCCCCATCCAGAAAGTGGCTAGATGGAGCTGCGGGAGGCGCGTGCCCGATGTGCAAATAAACAGGGCGCGATTCAAGCTCAGTACGGCCCTGGATATCAGCCCTCCCTTTGGTGCTTGTGCCCTGTGCAGCCGCACTGCTCGCACAGCCCTTGGTACACCCCTGCCTAAGGTATGGGTACATAGCAGTAAACTAGGGGGTGAGCACGGGTAGTTTGTAAGATGTGTTATGTTAGTTTTCTAGCATGCAATGATAATGTATTCTCTTTCTCCATTCTCAGTTATTTGGTTAATTAATTAATTAACCAAAAGCAAAGAATGGATTACAATGATATAACAGAATATAAAAAAAAAATGCAATATACAATTTCAAATACAGAGCTACAAAAATAATTAATAAAAACATTAATAAAAAGACAAAGGGGCCAGTCTTCAAAGGCACCTGTCTGGTTAGCAGCGTAAGTGCCAGTGAGAGGAATATCCAGATAAGATAAATAACATCACTGAATTGTTTCTTTTGAATGCCTTTACCCTACCTGGATAGTGCTGGAATGGTCTAGACTAGAGGTACCACTGGGCCTCAGACAAAAATTATATGGATAGCGTCGATGTTCAACACGCTATCCATATAGCTAACCGCATAAACTTAGGACAACAAAAAGGTTGCTATCTAGATGGCACCACTGGCTTACCCTGAATCCAAATATTCAGCACTGTCTACTATCTGGATACCTGGCGCTGAATATCTAGATTTTATTTAACTGCATCAGCACTGCAGCTAAATACTGACTCAAACAATAGCAAGTTTTGAGGACTCCCAGCATCATCTAAAACTTAGATAATCCTTGCCACCCAGAGAAATTTAACTAATCCACCGTATCCTCTCCGCTATAAAGAAGGGTAACTTAGCCCCCTATCAATCAGCAAATAGGAACAAGAAAGTAGAACTTTTCACACGCTACTTTATTGGACACAAGTGATAAAAGCCGAGTCAATTATCTGGGTGAAAAGCCACACCTGAAAAGTTAACTTCTGCACATAAAACTGTAAAATCTCACCGAATGTAGCACAAGTGGCAAAGAAACACCTCACCAAGAGATCAAGTGAAGTGGGCTGCAAAGAGTACATCTGTTACGGTGCACAACATTCTCAATCATCTCACATTTTTTTGCTTCATGGAAACGGTGGTAAGTCAGAAGACAAATAGACGGGTTTAGTAGCTGTTTTGGTCTGTTTGCATATGCACAATGTTTTTTATTATTATAATTGGTGCCTTGTTTTATTATTCACCACATCAAATGGTTTTGACCTTTATTGCGGGCTATGCTTAAAATATATTTTCAAAGGTTTGTGTGGCACCTAGAAACCTAAAATTGGAATTCCCACAATGCAAAAGAACCAGTAATCCTGACAGCCATAGTGTCTGTCCCTACTGCTTGCTTTTCAACCCCAGGGCAATGCACAAATGAAATAGGGACCCACATGGTTTAATTAATAAGTAGACAGTGGAACAGTGCAGGGTTGCAGCTTTATTTACTACAACAAAAGAAATGCAAAATTAAATTATACAAAACAAACTAATATCCTGCCCAGTCCTGTAGGTCTGTTAATAACCAGGAAAATACTCAACGAGGTTTCCTGCTATGGCCACTGACCCTTTGCAGCCTGCGTCACAGTGTGAGTCAGTTTCATGTCCACTAGCCTCTCTTGGTCTAGGCAGAAACTCCTTGCAACTGTGCTACTTTACTTGGTAGACTGAGCTGTTTCTTTAGCAGCCATTCCCATCCAGTTAACTTGAAGCAAAAAAATACCTCATTCAATTTTTCACCAAAAAGCTATCAGATTCAGTGGTGCTTAAATATCACAACATTAGCCTCAGAAACAACCGTAGGCACTAATAAACTCTGGGCTGATTCTGTTCTATTCCCAGACATGTGCCGGTTTAACATCAATGGCTTTACGTTGTGCAAGCAGTATCATAGTTGAACATGAGCAATAGGAATATCAATGAAAAAATACTTAGCTCATGTGGAAACGTGATATTATGCGAAGTGTTCCATGAATTTTTTGGAATTTTCATAAAAGTTTTTTAGTGGGGTGCAATTCCTTCCACTTGCAGCCTGTGACTGAAGACTTGTCCCTTTTTAACGCCAACCTTGTGAGGCGCCCATGTGTTTCGCCGTATAGGGTTTCTCAAGGGACTTAAATCATGAAGATGTATTTCCTAAAACAATATTAAAATATTAAAATGACTGATCTGTGCTGTCGTTGTATTTAACACATATACCACAACAATTATCTTGCAAAAAATGGAACTGAAAAGTGGCATAGTAAAAACCTGGCAACGCTGCAGCTGAACAAATCTATGAAACGTGCTCCTTCAGGTACATCGGAGAATCCAAAGAACGCCGCGCATGCGAACTGATGTCAATATCGTCCTAGTTTAAATGCCTCCTGGGACTAGATCCCATTGGTCTAAGCATCATGCGCATGCTGCCCAATCGATGCTCTGATTTAAACCTCCGGGTTGCACCGTAGCAAGCAGGTAGATCCACCTCTGTTCTCTGTAGATCAACCACTGATCGCGAGTTCTTCCTAAAACCGGTCCCGGTACTGTTTCAATACACCAGCAACGAAGCTGGGAAAATGTGTGATTGTGAGATATACAATGTTGAACCATAGGAGCTTCCCTGCGAGCACACCGAAGCAGACTGGCGTGTTCCTGCCTATGGACCCGAAACTGACGGATCGTCTTGCCAATATATAGCAAAGCACAAGGGCATTGCACAGCATAAACCACGTACGTGGAATCGCAGGTAGTGGCATTTCTTAATTTGTAAGTGGTGCCATTGTGAGCGAAACTCTTCCCTTCAAATGTAATTTCACAAATCGCACAACTTCCACATTTTCGATGACCTGATTCCGAAACACCCAGCGGTGATATTGATGGGGCTCTCAACCGTGTGGGACTCAGGTATTCCTTCAGATTTCGACTTCGCTTCCACACACAGCGTATTGACTTATCCTTTATCCCCGGTACTGCTGCAAGAATATTTCAGGATAGTGCGTTGTATACTCAAACTTACTGGTGAATAAACAGTAATGAAATTAATATGATGATCATCGCAGCGGTGTACTTCCCGTTTCTTCGGGGATAGTAATAAATCCCGATTAATATATAACGCTCGTTGGTAAGCCTGACGTATTGCAGAGGAAGGACATCCCCTACTAGCAAAATTAGTCTTCAAATGTTTAGACTGTGTCTTGTACATTTGTAAACTAGAGCAATTGCGGCGGTATCGCAAAAATTGCGACAAAGGAAGGCTATCCTTTAGAGTTGGAGGGTGAGCACTATCATGGTGTAAGAAAGTGTTCCGGTCTATTGATTTACGATAGACTGAAGTGCCCCAACCATCCATTTGCCGCATAACTTGCACATCCAAGAAAGTGATATTATTTTTATGAGAATCACAGGTAAATTTAATGTGAACGTCTCGAGAGTTCAGCCACTAGAGAAAAGAACACAGCAAAGATTCAGTGCCTCGCCAGAGCATAAAGACGTCATCGATGTAACGATGCCAAGCCTTGATATTAGCTAAATAAGGTGAAGTGGGGAAATATTGTTCCTCAAAAACCCCCATATAGAGATTGGCCACTGATGGGGCGCACGTGGCGCCCATCGCCACTCCGGATACCTGATGGTATAAGACCCCTTGAAACTCAAAATAATTTCGAAAGAGGGCTAAACCGGTAAGGGCTTGTAAAAATTGTAGCTGTTGTGAAGATAGATCCCCCCGAGCAACCAAAGTTTGATGTGCTATGGTACTAGCCGCTTCCTGTGGAATGCTCGTATAAAGGGATTGAACATCCAAGGTTACCATAAGGATTTCCTCATCCTTAGCCCAATCTGACATGCCCCGTAACAACAACAAAAAATGGGTTGTATCCCGGATATACAAAGGGATATCTTACAACAGTGGGCACAAAAATGAGTCCAAATATGTAGAAACGGGCTCAAGCACCGTTCCCTTTGTTGAAACTATTGGACGGCCTGGAGGCTTGGTTAAATGCTTGTGGATTTTCGGGACTGTGTAAAACTGAGCTGTTCTCGGAGCTGAAACATTCCGATAATGATATTCCTTCTTTGAAATCACCTTGTTCTTCAATGCTCCCTGTGTTAACTCTTTTATGGTAGCTTGAAGTTCAATCCTAGGATCCTCCTCTAGTATTGTATAAGTAGTGGAATCATGAAGTTGTGTCAAAGCTTCTTGAAGGTAATAGTCTCGAGTTTGTATGACTATTGCACCTCCCTTGTCAGCTCGGCGAATAATCCAATCTGTTCGAGATTGCAGGGTTTTCAATGCAGCTTGTTGCGATTGAGAGAGACGAACATTACGGGTTGGACGAAGACTAGCTAATTTTTCCACTTCACATAACACAAGATCTCTAAAAATTAGTATTGCTGGATGGAGCGGGCCTGGAGGTGTCCAGTCAGACTTGAAAGGTAACTGAATTCGCCTGGAAACTGAAAGGTTTGTCATCCGCGATTCGTCTGATGATGTTGAAAAGTAATTTTTCAAATGGAGCTTACGTATTAAACTCTCTAAATCAATGCGAAACTGAAACAAATCAAAATGGATGGCAGGAACATATGATAGACCTTTCTCCAGAAGATCTTCTAAATCTGGTGTTAACTGTTCACCTGTGATGTTGACAACTAAACTCTGTGATGCTACTTCCCCCGGGACTTTTGTTTGCCCCATCCCTGGCCTTGAATGGATTGTGAAGCTTTTTTTCTCCGGGGGCGACCTTCGCTGTCCTCTTCTAAAAAATTCTCCTTAGACGATTTACTAGACTCTGAAGTCCCCCCGTCTTCTGTGGTATCATCAAAGAAAATGTGCCTTTTAGCCTTCCTTTGCTTGCGGTTAGCGTTCATCCACGGGTATACGTAACCCGTGGTATAGTCCGCTCCGTCACGCTTTAATTTTCTCAACTTTTTCGTCATCACTTCTTGTCGTACTGTCTCTAAACGTTGCTTTATTAAGCCTTGTTTGCTGGAAAATTGCTCCTCTAGTTCTTTCTCCTTGAGAGTGGTGTTATGAGCTGTTATGTCCTTCAAAATCTCTTCTGCCTGTATTTTGGCTGAATCTATCAAGAGGACCATCAAGTCCAATGAACATTTGTTCAGTATCTTGTTCCATTTGTCAAGAAAGGCAGAATCTAGTGAAGGTGTCCTGGGCTCTTTGTAAACCCGTAGGCCCCTAGGGATTTGTTGGCGACTTATATATTCTAACAAAGATAATCTGTGTAACTCAGTCCTTATTCGTCGTTTTTCCAATTTTTCCACTGTTTCCCATAAATACTCTGTAGTGTCCCCTTCTGCAAATGGTTCCTTCACCGTAAAAGGTGTTTTCTCTTTCAATAGTGTGGTAATGTATTCTTGGGGGAAACTGAGAGTTTCCGACCACATCGAAGAACCTTCCATGATATAGAAACTCTAAACAAAAGAATGGTCTTTCTTTATGAATGATTACTATAAAGCAAAAAAATACCTCATTCAATTTTTCACCAAAAAGCTATCAGATTCAGTGGTGCTTAAATATCACAACATTAGTCTCAGAAACAATCGTAGGCACTAATAAGGGACAAGTCTTCAGTCACAGGCTGCAAGTGGAAGGAATTGCACCCCACTAAAAAACTTTTATGAAAATTCCAAACAAATCATGGGGCACTTCACATAATATCACGTTTCCACATGAGCTAAGTATTTTTTCATTGATATTCCTATTGCTCATGTTCAACTATGATACTGTTTGCACAACGTAAAGCCATTGATGTTAAACCGGCACATGTCTGGGAATAGAACAGAATCAGCCCAGAGTTTATTAGTGCCTACGGTTGTTTCTGAGGCTAATGTTGTGATATTTAAGCACCACTGAATCTGATAGCTTTTTGGTGAAAAATTGAATGAGGTATTTTTTTGCTTTATAGTAATCATTCATAAAGAAAGACCATTCTTTTGTTATCCAGTTAACTTGAGCATAGCCACAAAGCAAGGTGAAGCAATCCAGGACACCACCAATCTAATGAAACAGAGGGTTGGTTTATTTCTTCAAAGACAGACCACTCTCATCTCACCCTACATGACCGTGTTTTGGCATGTAACTTACTCAGGGGTGTATGTCTTTAATCGTAGTACAACATCAATATAAAATCCGAAATGAATATAAATCGAATCATTAAAACAAAGGTATAACATAAAAACAAGGTACAAATAAGGTAAGACTTTATTGTAGGCCTGTTTATTGGATATTGATGTGTGGGTGAGAGAGAATAAGCTGATATTGAACTGTCAAAAGACAGAGAGTCTCTGGATACGTTCTCCACATTTTTGTTACTCCAACTTGTTTGTCATGGCAGGGATTCCATGCTACAGGGTACAGAGTTTGGGAGTTGATCTTCATAGTGCACTAATGCTGGAGCCACAAGTTTCTAAGTTGGAGAATGTATGTTTTTTCTATTTTCACCAGTAGAGGGAGGTGCATCTGTTTTTTGATCATCAGGATATGGCTATGCTTATCCAGTCATTAAATTTTCAAGACTGGACTATTGCAATGCACTGTATTCTGGACTCCCTGCGAAGACCTTAGGGCGCTTGCGGAGGGTCCAGGATGCGGCAGCTAAGTTATTGGGTGGGGCTAGTTTAAAGACTCACGTAATAGCTATATTACAGGCTCTGCACTGGTTGCCTATTGTGCAATGTGTTACATTTTAAGTTGCTGCTAACTGAATCCAGCTCCCTGTCACTGAGTAAATAGGGAGTGAGCTGGTAACATGACCGAGCCCAACAACATTCACTGAGGGAAGGGGTAGGGGCTTCTGGGGTGGGAGGTAGGGAGGAGGAGTAGTTGATGCCACAGTGCGCAGGATTGGCTCACCTGTTTTTGGCAGCACTGCAAGTATCATCGTCTGTCAGCGGGGTGGGCAGTGTGGAGGCTGACAGTCTGAATGTCTTAGCGGCATTGCGGTTTCGTCCTTCTGGTCTTCGGTCCTTTGGTTTCTTTTCTGTGAGGTATTCTTTGGTTGGGGCAAAGAGTGGGCTTTGTTTTTACTTATGTGGCTCTGGGAGGCCTTCTGCTTGCCATCACGTGTGTGACAGCTGCTGTCTCCAGTTGCACAGTGGGCCGTCTGCTGCCAGGACTGGGGGAGCCTTCTCTGTGACTTCAGTGTTCATTTGGCTGTTTTTTTGCAATGCTGCCAGGAGGTTGGTTTGGTTTGTGTTGCTCCATTTTCCTCAGCAGCAGACTTGCTGTGATTTGTGATCGCAAGGGTCCTAGGGCCTGTTGTGTGTTGGCATGTAGCAGTGCTGCCATTGTATGTGTTTTTCTTTTGCATTTGGTGAGTGGGGTTGTGCTTGGGGAGCTTGCTTTATTTTGGTTTTGTTCTGAAGTATTTTAGGGGGGGTTGTGAGGACAGGGGAGTTGGGGTGTCATTGATTTATTTTAATTTTGTTGTTGCTTACCTTTGATTAGGTGTGGACTTTTTTGGCTTCACGTGATGTTCCAAAAAAAGCTGCAAAAAAGGTTGGAGGAACTAAGACACCTGTTGTGTGGTCAAGGGAGTCTTCTAAAAGGGTGGCTAGATGGCCAGCTCGTTTGATTGAGGAGGGGGCCATCATGGGTGGTACTGGTTCTGTGCCTTGGAAGGTGGGGCGAGGTGTGGTGGTGGGGCTAGGGAAGCGGGGATTGTTTAGGTCGGGGTGCAGTGGGGGGTTCTGATCAAGTTCCAGTTGAGCAGTCGATTTTGCGGCAGTCTGGTCCAGAGTTTTGGTCAGACTTTCTCAACAGTGGTGATGTCACTTGTCCATCGGCAGCAGTGAGTAACATTCCCGTGTCTGGAATCATGGCAGGCCTGAGCCTGCTCCAATGTGTGCAGGTCGGTACCCTGGGGTTTAGGCAGCGCTATTAGGTCCAGCGCTGGCACCAGTCAGTGGGGATTGGAATGTGAAAAGCAACAAGACTTTTGTTCAAACTTTGAGAGATCGAAGGTTTTTGCAGAACTTGCAGAGGGTGGTCAGTTGCATGCGCCAGGAGAAGTGCAAGTGCTTGTGTCAGTTGGATGATGCGAGTGCGGTTCAGGTGTGGTGTACCTCTGACTTGTGGGACTCATCCAACTCTTCTTCTTCGGTTGATTCAGAGTCTGAGGTGGAGTTCCCTGGTTTGCAGTCATAAGGCTTATAAGTGCTAGTTTCTGTTGACCCGGGGTGAGGCTTGTTCTAGTGGTGCTTCTTGGGTGTCTCGTAGTGTGCATAAGTTGAATGTTATTGCCCCGTTGGATTGTCATGTTTCTCAGACGTTGCAGGCTAAGGTGTTGCGGGGTAGATACATTGACATTTTTGCTATTTTGTCTCGGGATCAAGAGGTGGGTGATAAAAAAAGGGGGGGAGTGGTAAGGAAAACAGTAAGAAGGAGTGTCCCAAGGTCACCAAGACAATTAACTACTGGTTAATGGCTTTTCATGTTTGTTCATCTAGTTTGGATGGGGCTTTGTTGCGGGTTTGTTGCGGGTTTGTTGGGTACTTGGTTGTAATTTTGAGACTGTATAGCAGTTTAGGAAGAGTTTAGAGAAGGACAGGTCTGATGCTTGGGGGTTTCAGGACGTGGATATCTGATTGGCAGAGATGACTCCTGGTCAGTTTAATTTTGGGACAGAGGAGGTGGTTTGGCCACCTGGTCTTGTGTCTGGGGTTTTCTGTGGGGGCATAGGTCAGTTTGGGGGTGGTGGGACTGGTGGGGATAGGTGGGGGTCTTCGAGTCCTCAGGCGCAGGGATCGTTTTTCCCACTGCTGGTGGATTTCAGGCCTCCGAGTTGGAAAATTCCTGTTTTCAATTCAGTACGGGCCATTGTGAGTGGCCTCTCTGCAGGTTCAGGCATAAGTATTTGATGTGCAGCAATGGACACCAGGCCCTTTGGTGCTTCTTGCGTGGTGAAAGGCCATTAAGAGATGGGCTGGCTAGGATGGCAATACTCTTCTCAGCAGTGGCCTCTGGAAATGGTGCCATCTCCCATTAATTTGGTAGCGCTAGGCTATTGACTGTGTGGTTACTCTGATCTGCACATGGCTTGTCTGTTAAGGGAGGGTTTCAGGTGGCAGTTTATTCTTTTTGCGGGTCACCCTTGCAACACCAGTCTCACAATGCCCCATCGGTTCAGCAGTTACAAGGAATTGTCACGGTGAAGTTTCAGAAGGAGTTGGAGCTCAGTAGAATGGCTGGTCCTTTTGATCATCCTCTCATACCAAATTTGGTAATGTCTCTTTTGGGTGTTGTGCCAAAGGAGGAGCCTGGAAAGTATCGGTTAATTCATAATTTGTCTTATCCAGTGGTGAGTAGTGTAAATAACTTTATTGACCCGGCTCTTTGCTCGGTATAATATGCTTCCTTAGATTCGACTGTGTGGTGTTGTGGAGGATGGGACATGGTGCTTTAATGGCCAAGACAGATGTTGAATTTGCCTTACATTTGCTTCTGATTCATCCTAGTTTCATTTACTTGCTTGGTTTTCATTTTCAGAAGAAATACTACATGGACAAGTGCATGTCAGTGGGTTGCTCGGTGACTTGTGCCTGTTTTGAGGCCTTTTCTTTGTTTTTTCATTGGGCAGTTCAGATGGTGGCTGGTTCTGATTCTTTGGTGCATTTGAATGATTTTTTGTATTTGTGGGTCCAGAGGGATCAGGTAAATGTGCCAAGTTATTCAGGGTATTCCAGCAGCTCACGGCTGTTTTTTGCTTTCTTTTGCTGGTTGAGAATATGGAGAGTCCCAGTACATCAATCATGTTTCTGAACATTGAGTTGGATTCCTTGTGTATGAAGTCTTGTTTGCCGGTTGAGAAGATACAGAAGTTGGTCCATTTGATTCAACAGGTGCTGGCTCATGTTAAGCTTATTTTGTGGCAAGTACAAGAACTTTGGGGCACTGACTTCTGAGGCAGTCCTATGGGACAAAAAACAATCAGATATACCCAATAGAGGAACCAAAAAGCTTACATTATAGACATATATAAATTGGACCCTTTTAATATGCTTTCTAGTGAGTAGGCATTTTCCTAATAAATATTCAAATATATATAAAAACTTGTCTCAAAAGCTGTAAGGACTCAACAAATGGACTTATTGGTACCAAAACGATGCCTGCCACTCTATTACCATCATCATCGCCCCATATACAGCTGAGAAAATCAACTTGTTAGGTCACGGAAGAACTACACCACATGATGCCATAATTATACAAACATATTTCACCATAAGTCCACAAAGCTTGAATGCGTTGGGGAGACGTATGCTATCAGCTCTACTTAACTTGAGTGCTGCAAACTTGTCACTCCTTCAGTCGCTCATATGGCTCACTGTTGTCTCCCTTGCCAGAATTTTCGGGGAGTCTGTCACCAGCATGGGCTGACCACGGCTGTTAGTTTTGCCACCACCATGGCCTCTTCAAAAGCAATGTTATAAAGCTGGTAAAACAATGGACATAGCAAAATTAAACCAATAACCCTTCACAATATCCATTCAACTCATCAAATCTTTAACAACTCACCTCTCAAATACAATGCACTTCATATAAAAGCACCCAACA
The DNA here is from genome assembly GCA_033557465.1 of Ichthyophis bannanicus. Taxonomy (NCBI): domain Eukaryota; kingdom Metazoa; phylum Chordata; class Amphibia; order Gymnophiona; family Ichthyophiidae; genus Ichthyophis; species Ichthyophis bannanicus. Next base: position 28,095,124 of record CM066035.1, read on the forward strand.
AACCACTGAACACTCAAGTTAAATAGAACTGATAGTGAACATCTCCCTAATGCATTCAAGCTTTGTGGACTTTTAGTGAAATATGTTTGTATAATTATGGCACCATTTGGTGAAATTCTCACTTGACCTAATAAGTTGATTTTCTCAGTTGTATATGGGACATGATGATGGTAAATGAGTGGCAGGCATAGTTTTGGTGACAATAAGTCTGTATGTTGTATATATATATTTTGAGTATATATATTTTGAGTATGCTTCAATAGAAGTATATTAAGAAGATCTAATTTATATATGTCTATATTGTAAGCAGTCCTATGGGATACACCTTAGCTAGGCATATCTTAACACAGGACTTTCCACTGTGGCCTCTTCCACACACTTCCATACATTTGGCAATGACTTCAGGTGCTGATGAAATGTCTTCATCATTTTCCCCTCTGTGATTCAACACAGGGCTAACGATTCTTGGGATTTAGTTTTCGTCCCATCTGGGTGTAGGGCATTGATGTGCTGGTCACTGCCACAATCTGTACACTTGATGGTTACTTTGCAGTCTTTAGCAAGATGGTTTGATGAAGTATAAGATTTATAGCAGATTCTGTACCTTTTTGAACAGTTTGTGTTTTTCTAAGGGTTTTTTTCTAAACCCATGACATTTCTATAAAGTGCGAGGTTTCAGGATCTTCCATCTTGTTTGTGATAGAAGGAAGGTCAGAAGGGGACCCAGGAAATCCACTTCTTGCCCCAATACAAGCATTGTGGAACCCGTGTCTTTTGGGGAAACTACTAGGTACTTGTGACCTAGATCGGTCACTGTTAGAAACAGGATACTGGGCTTGATGGATCTTGGTCTGACCCAATATGGCATATCTTATGTTCTTATGAGTTGTATTATTGATTTTTAATGTGTTTTTACTTCTGATTGGTTTATATTATGCTTTTGTATTTTAATTTTATGTTTGTGTCTGTCTTTAGACCCCTGAAGATGGCCCCAGGCCGAAACCTTTTAGTTGGGTCCACTAATAAAGTTTTTTGGATACCCTCACTGTGTTTGGCCGTGGTTCTTGGCTTCCACTTCCTCTTACAATATCCCATGGAGCACCATTAAATTCATTATAACAAAATAGAATATGGCACCACTACAAATCTGACAAGAGAAGGCCGCCCACCAAAACTCACAGACCAGGCAAGGAGGACATTAATCAGAGATGCTACAAAGACACCAAGGATAATACTGAAGAAGCTGCAAAGATACACAGTGGAGATGGGAGTATCTGTCCACAGGACCACTTTAAGCCATACACTCCACAGAGTGGGGATATGGAAGAGTGGCCAGAAAAAAGGCTTTGCTTTAAGAAAGAAATAAGAAAACACGTTTGGAGTTTGCACAGCAGCATGTGACGGAACCCTGCCCCCCCCCCCCCCCCAACACACACACAGAAACACACAGAAGAAGGTTCTCTGGTCAGATGAGATGAAAATTGAATTTTTTGGCCATCATGGGAAAAGCCATGTGTGGAGCAAACCCAACATTTCCCATCACCCCAAGAAAGCCATTCCTACAGTGAAACATGGTGGTGGTAGCAGCATCATGCTGTGGGGATGTTTTTCATTGGCAGGGACAGCAAAAATGGTCAGGATTGAAGGAATGATGGATGGCACAAAATACAGGGTGATTCTTGAGGAAAACGTGTTTCAGTCTGCCAGAGATTTGAGGTTCACCTTCCAGCAAGACAATGACCCAAAACATACTGCTAAAGCTGGTTTAAAAGGAAATATTTCAATGTCTTGGAATGGCCTAGTCTAATCCCAGACCTCAATCCAGTTGAGAATATGTGGCATTATTTGAAGATTGCTGTACCCCAACGCAACCCATCTAACTTGAAGGAGTTGGAGCAGCTTTGCCTTAAGGAATGGGTGAAAATCCCAGTGCCTAGGTATGCTAAGCTAATAGAGAAATACCCCAAGAGACTTGCAGCTGTAATTGCAGTGAAAGCTGGCTCTACAACGTATTGACTTTGGGCGATGAATACATATGCACAATCCTGTTTTCAGTTTTTATTTTTTTGTCTTAATTATTGTTGGTGTCACAATAAAGAATATTGTACACCTTCAAAGTCATAGGCATGTTGTGTATATCACATGGTTCTAACCCCCAAAACTCCATTTTAATTCCAGGTTGTAATGAGAAAAAACAGGACAAACACACAGGGGATGAATACTTTTGCAATGCACTGTATAGGCAATCAGTGTGAAAATGAGCATACTCCCTTATTAAAGCTGTACCAAAGAGTCTGGTTCCCTGCAGATGAGAACCTATCTCCCCATAAGACTTAGGAGAGCATATGAAGAGCTCAGTATTCCAGATCACAAGAGATGATGATAAACGTACTCTCTCCACAGAAGATAAAGAATTCCTGAGAATTAAGGATGAGTCAAACAGGTGGGTAGCTCCTCTTCCATTCCAAATGCCCAGGAAGGAAGGTTCTTGTTAAGAGAAATTTCATCAAGCACAAGTGATTGGGATGCTCCATTACTTCAAGAAAAGAGACGAGAATAGGAAGCATAGGTTCCCTACAAATACATGAACAGCTCCAAATACAACGTACATTACATATGCTTCTCACAAGGATGTCCACGACAAGATTTGTGTTTTTTTCAGAAAAGGCAGTCGTTGCTCTGGCCTACCTGAAGGTAACAGATACAGAAGGCAAAGCTAAGTTAGCACTACAGCCTAACCACACCATTCCACAGCTGGAATTATGTGGAGCAGTATTAGCAGTAGAGATAGCAGAGCTGATACTGAGAGAGATGGACATACAATTATATGTAGTTAAGTTCTACACTGACAGCAAGGTCTTGCTGAGCTACATACACAATCAAACCAGGAGATTCTACATCTATGTCAACAATAGAGTTGAATGCATCTGGGAGTCACCATGATAAGAACAATGGCAATATATTCCCACTGACCAGAACCAAGCAGACCATGCTACAAAGATCATTCTAGCATGCTATCTGATGCTGCCAAGACAGGCAGGGAGGAGTAGCCTAGTGGTTGGGGCAAGGTACTTCAGGCCGTAAGGTCGGGGGTTCAAATCCCACTAGAGGACAGCAACCTTGGGCCGGAAGGGCTGGGGTTTCTAGTCCCACAGATGCTCCTTGTGGTCTTGGGCAAGCCACTTAACCCTCCATTGCCCATGTTCCCTGTAAGTATTAGTGTATTTGTCTCATATCCCTGTGTGTTAAATGTATCTCCCAATTGTGTTGTGACCGCTTTGATTGAAGGATAAGGCGGTATACAAAACTGTCTAAATAAATAAATAAATGCTTATTGATGCACAGCCAAGTCTGAGAGACATTGGGATTTTGCACAGGAAGCAATATGTCCAATATGTTCATTGTGCTCTCAAAGACTAAGGGGTATGTTTACTAAACTGTGGTAACGTTACAGACCGTGCGTTAGGTAACGTTAACAATCGTTAGGTAACGTTAACGCACGGTATGTAATGTTAAAGCACGTTAATGTTACCTAACGATCATTAACATTCCCGGCCAAGGTATACACTGCAGAGGGTAGAGAGAGGGCGGAGAGAGGCTCCCTGCATACTAACGCACTGAACTGAAGGGCTGAATCCTACCGCGAATGAAAACCTGCCGTTAGATGCACATTTGCAGGAGAGAGAAACCATTTCAGTGTCAGCAATGTACAGCATAGGGAGCCCAAGCAACGTGATAGTAGTGCTCCATTTTCAGCAACAGCATAGTGCCCAAGTATGAAAGGCCACTATGGCAATGGTGCAAATGGGGCATAGGGGGCTGCAGGTGGAACATGTAGCAGGGGCAGCTGGGACACAGAGTGGATGAGGCAGGCACCTAGGTGGCACATAGGAACATAGAAACCGGAAATCAGCATGACAGCAGCTGACAAAGGCCAAACACAATCCACCTACATCTACCTGGTCCATCCGAGCTAACATTTGCCAGGGCACTGACCTAACATCCCCCCAGCCAACCCTCCCCCAAGTGGAAGGGACATACTATTGGTAGGCGGTGATGGGGGGGATGTGAGGATGCTCATGTATGCCCCCTGCCCCAAACCCCATTTCCTAGGCGACCACCTACCCACACAGTGGATGGCCTGGGACTGCGCACTACCAGCACGGACAGCATATGGTCATGTCAGCATGACAGGGGGTTGTGTGCCTGTGCTGGAGGGGGCAGTGTCACCTGCCTGCAGTGGATCTAGGCCATGCCCTGTACCAGTATGTGGTACCATAAAAGGTCTGGCTGAGGAAAAGTACAGGTAGCCCCAGGGACTAACCATGCATCTGTGGCAACAGTGTGGTGCAGTACACCCAAACAGTGTAACCAGAAGCAAAGGGTCACAGGTTCAAGTCCCAGCTGTGGTTCCTGCAGAGCATGTCCCTATATTTTACCCTACAATGCAGATACAACAGCAACATGTGCAAAACCCAAATCAGCGGCAAAAAAGGGTACAAACACCCACTCACACAGGCTCCACAATCCAGAGCTGCATGGAGAGTCAGGTTGTTGGCCCCAGCAATGAGCTGCAGTTATCACCAGAGCACTACTACTACCTCCTGCACAGTTTAGCAATGTCGGCACTGTGATCAGGACCAGTGTGGCAGGCAGGGTTGCCAACAACCCCTATCTTTGCACAATGCTGTAATAGGAGAGTGTGTGTGTGTGTGTGTGTGTGTGTGTGTATGTATGTCTATCCATTGTTCTGTGGCTGCCCCTCTCTGGGTCCAAAATGTCCCACTGTTAACAGCATTAGCCTGAATATGTGCATAATGAGAAGCAAGGTGTTGTGGGTATGGCCCAGATAGGGTGATGCAGGCCCTTTGGGGTATGTAGTGTATACCACTTTGACCTTATAAAGGCACTGCTACACAAACCACATGCAGGTCTAGAAACTCCTCTGCCCTGATAACAGGTGCCCATGTCAGCCAGACCCTAACACAAAGTACACACTAAACTGGGTGGTGTCAGGATACAGATGGACACCAAATTACCTTTAGCTGCACGACAAAAAACACCTATCACACACTAGTAGTAATGGGGATGTACAGCAGGACCTATCTTAAGCACCACATGTACTGCAGACCTAGTGCTGGGCACCCATCCTATCCCTCAGGGTAAATACAGAACCTGCACAATGGCATGGTCTGTAGCTACACTGTGCCAGTATCACGCACTGTCAGTTTGTCTTTCCAAGCTGAGGTACTGGAGAGGTGCAGACCCCATTTGGTGATCAGCTGTAGACAGCTATTCAGCATGTGCATTGCATCATGGGTATTGGTGGGGTTACCCTATCCTGGCACTCAGAGCAGACAGTTTGTGCGGTGACCTGCAGTCCTTCTGTACCCAGCCATTGCTGTGACATACACCACGGAGGTATAGCCTACTGGTTAATATAGTGCCATTCTCAGCAGTGTTCATAGGTTCAATTCCTCATTGTTCCCTCCTCTCATGCCTGTCTTACTCAAATAGTGTGCATGCCTATAATAGTCATATTTCGCAGATCTGTGCTGCCAGCCCATAATACTCTCACCACAATTGCCAACATTCCTTTGGGCTGCCTATCTGTGTCTGCCAGCTGTGTAGAGTCCTGTCTGCCTGTGCAGGTTGCCACCCCATGTCCTGCACTGCTACCCTTTCCTGCATTGCACCTCATCGTGCTTGCCTCGCCTGTGCCTGATCTGCATGGTACCACTACTCCTCTGTCCACCCATCATTGTAACTATCCTGCCACCTCCGCCTCCACTGGGGGACACGTATTCCCATCATCTGCCACCAACTGTCTTTCCAGTACTTTACATTGCCAACACCCTGTGCTGTGGTACAGTTGCCCCCACCATGTTTGTCATCAGTACTGGCAGCCACATGGGATGCCCGCAGATATGGTGGGTCCAGCGGCTCCCAGCTCTATCTCCTTCACTCACCTGTTCATTGCCTTTCCTGAGTGCTCTATCTAGTGTTAGGGCTACATCTGTCTCTGTTACTCACAGGTCATGCATGTCATCCTGTGGCACCTTGCAGCCCTTAGGGCACACTAACCTAGGGTACCGTAACCTTGTTAGGCCACCTTAACCTATGGTTCCATAGCCCAGGGTGCCTTCTACAGTGCCTTGTCCAGGGTGCCTAATACAGCGCTCAGCCTAAGGAGCCCTATAGGCGCCCTAAGGAGCCCTAAGGCGCCTTGTAATGCGCCTTGTAAGGTGCCTTATAAGGCACCTTGTAACACGCGTTAGTCTAAGGCGCCTTGTAACATGTGTTAGCTGATACGGCTTGCTGTAACGAAGCACTGCCCACGTCTTTATATGGGCATCTGTACATTTACCGCGGAACCTAACGCGGGTGACATTACCGCAGTTTAGTAAACATACGCCTAAGACTAAGGGGTATGTTTACTAAACAGCGATAATGTAGCAGCAGCTACATTATCGTGGGTTAAGTGACGTTAATGCGCCTTAACGTCACCCGATACAACGTTAGCGCGCGTTAACATCGCCGGTGGTGGTAATTCCTGCAGAGGGTGGAGAGAGGGCGGAGAGAAAGGGTCAATGGACATCATTATGGCTGTTTGGCCTTAAAAAAAAGAACAAAAAAAAAAGAACAAAAGGGAATTGAACCCATGACCCTTGGCTTGGAAGGCATCACAACTAACCAGTAGGCTACACCTTCACAGCTCTCTGACCTGCAATGGCTGGATACAGAAGGATGATGTGTTGGGACAGCAGCTTAGCGGGGTTTTCCCATGGCTGATGTGCAGACCTATATTAATCTGAGACCAAAAGCAATAAAGATCACCACAACAACATCACAGGAACCCTCCAAGACTCCCCAGATGCAGTTTCCACTCACAAAACTCTCACCCCCCTCAGCAAAGACCATCGAGGAGATCATCACCTCAATCAACACTACGACTGCACCAATTGATCCTTGCCCAGCTCTTTGGATCAGAACTATGCGCTCTCATCTCAGCCCAATCATAGCCAACATTGCCAAGCTCTCCTTTGAAACCGGAGTCTTCCCAGACGCTCTCAAGCACACATCCATTCGTCCACTACTTAAAAACAACCAGCTGGATCTGAAGAAAGAGGATTCATACCGACCAATCTCTAGTATTCCATTACTAGCTAAAATTCTAGAGAAGCTGACCCAGAGACAGATCCAGCAGCATGTTGATACGTCCTCCCCATTAGACCCATGTCAACATGGATTCAGAGAAGCCCATGGTGTAGAAACCCTTCTAACGGTATTAACCAGTACACTTACCATTGGAATAGACAGCATCAAGAACAGCTTTGCAATAATTTTCCTCGATATAGCAGCAGCATTCGACTCTGTAGATCACGTTCATCTCCTGAGGCGGCTTCATGAGAAGGGAATCCAGGACCAAGCATTGAACTGGTGCAAATCCTACCTCGAATACAGATGGCAGCAAGTACACATTGGTAATGACACATCTGAACCTTTCCAGCAGAAACAGGGTGTACCCCAAGGTTCCTCCCTGTCGGCTCTGCTCTTCAATATATATATGCAGCCAGTTTGTGATATTGCCCGCTCTTTCGGCATATCTTGCCTTATGTACGCAGATGACGTACTGCTGTTTACACCAGTAACTGTCACTTGCCTGGACTACACTGTATTAATCAACTGCTTCAATGCCATAACAGATTGGCTACTCACTCAGAGCCTCTGTATAAATTTCAAAAAAACAGAAGTCCTAATAATAACAAGAAATAAAGGTTTCTCGCCTCCACCGACATTAAAAGTCAGAGATGCAGAACTTCCAGTCAAATCCAATATACGTTATCTTGGGGTCGTATTGGATCAACAGTTGGACTTCAAGGAACACATAAAACGCACCGTAAAAGCTATCTATTTCAAGGTCAAAACCCTCTGGCACTTGAGACCTATGATTGAACCCGGTGACTTCCGCACCATCTTCCAAGCGCTAGTCACACCACACTTCGATTATGCCAATATAATACTTCATAGTCTCCCAAAGAGCACCCTCAACCCTCTACAGTTAGCCATGAACGCAGCAGCCCGCATACTTTGGGGAGCCTCAAGGAATGACCACATCTCCCCCATCCTAAAAGAACTTCACTGGCTCCCAGTATGCTCCAGAATCCTATTCAAGGCCCTCCTTACTACCTTCAAGGCCTTCAACAAAATCTCACCTGCATCTATCTCCAACCTCATCATCCACACTGCAAACAACAGACCTAGGAGACCACTGGCTGCAGACATGCTACTCATTCCAAGCGAATCCACGAAGTTCAACCAGACCACCATCAATAGGGCATTCCTGAACTATGCTCCCAGATGTTGGAACAAGCTCCCTCCCACCATTAGAGCAATCAAGGATCTTAGACTGTTCAGAAAAGCCCTTAAACACCACCTTTTTCTCTTGTACTTTACACAACAGGATATCCCCCCCCCCCACACACACCCATCCCCAACCTCCCAACACCAAAATGCAGTGATATGAGACTAAAAATACAGCGAATTGAGACCTAAATATATTGTACTAAGAATGTAAATAGTTTCCCCCGAGTTACCTCCATGTTAAATCCCTGTTCTATGTAGACGATGGTCTAATGTAATTGACTAAGTGTTATTTGGTTCAATGTAAACCGCACTGATGACAAAGAGTGCGGCATATAATAAATGTTAATAAATAAATAAATAATAATATTCTTCCTCTCAGATTCTGTTTCTGATTTGTGCTCCAGTGTTTTCTACATATGCATGTTGATGTTAGGATGGAGTGATCTCTGGATATAGAAAGACTGCAGATCACCGCGCGGCATGTCTGCTATGGTTACCAGGATAGGGTTAACCCACCAGTACCCATGATGCAATGCACATGCAGATTAGCAGTCTACAGCAGGTCACCAGATGGGGTATGCACCTCTACAGCACTGCACTGTGGTAGGGGGTACTGACCGTGTGTGTTACTGGCTTAGAGGGGCTTTCCCATGGCTGATGTGCAGTCCTATATTAATCTGAGACCTATTCTTCCTCTCAGATTCTGTTTCTGTTTTGTGCTCCAGTATTTTCTACCATATGCATGTTGATGTTAGGATGGAGTGATCGTTTCTTATCTCCGGATATAGAAAGACTGCAGGTCACCGCACGGCAGGTCTGCTGTGGTTACCAGGATAGGATTAACCCACCAGTACCCATGATGCAATGCACATGCAGATTAGCAGTCTACAGCAGGTCACCAGATGCGGTATGTACCTCTACAGCACCGCACCGTGGTAGGGGGTACTGACCATGTGTGTTACTGGCACAGAGTAGCTACAGACCATGCCATTGTGTGGGTTCTGCGCTCACCCTGAGGGTGAGGTTGTGTGCCTAGCACCAGGTCCGCAGTACCAGGTTGAATGAGATAGGCATTGCTGTGTGTCAGGTATTTCTTGCAGACCTGCTTAGGATATTCCTGGGTCCATCTGCATTCCACAGTCATATCTGGCTCTTGTAGACCATGATGCACCCAGACTGGTGCCTATCCTGTATGGTTGCCTGGGGCTGGGGTAGGGGAGTCTGGATCCACATGCAGATCATGTAGCACCATCTACCATACCACTCTTATTTGGCTGGGTTGGTGAACAGGATCTGGCCTCCAACAGACTCACACTTCACATCTTTGTAAAGGAGGCACATGATGATGGGTCTGTGGGACTAGCAACCAGGGCTGTTAATGTAGACCTGTACTTGTCACAAGGGCACTGCCCTGGAAGGGCTCAGCTGCCACCACCACCACTACCACCACCACCACCACCACCACCACAAACTGACATCCACCAGCAGAGGGCATGCTCAGTCTGCAGAGGGCATACTCAGTCTGCACACTGCAAGGCATTCCAGACACACACATGCAAAATGCAGACAGTCCACTAGCCAGGCCACAGTGCAACTTCCCAGGAAAACTGTGCACCCAGACACCAAGCAGATATCTCAGTGATTGAGCCCTAGAGCAGAGACCACACAAATATCACTTGAGAGAAACACTGTATAGCACTATGTGGGAACCTAGACATGCCATGGTCACTCTCAGTCAGAATGAGAGTGACCTCCCAGCATGACATGTTGTGGCCACCCTGTCCATGCAGGTGGTCGTCGGGCACTACAATCTCCCAACCATTGCCCCATACCAGGTGCAAATGCCCAGTCCACCCTGTCCATGCCATACCCACAATATCTTGCTCCTCATTATGCACATTGACAGGCTAATGCTGGAATCAGTGTAAGCACTGTGGGCCCAGTGAGGAGTAGGCAGCCACAAAACAATGGATAGACATACGCACACTCCCACTCCTATGTTGACATTGTGCAAAGATAGGGGTGGTTGGCAGCCCTGCCCGTCACACTGGTCCTGGGCACAGTGCAGGCATTGCTAAGGTATGCAGGTGCTAGTAGTGCTGCTTTGCTGGAAACTTCTGCTCCATGCTGGGCCCAACAATCTGACAATCCATGGGGCTTTGGATAGTGGAGCCTGTGGGTGTGGGTGTTTGTACTTCTGTTGGCGGATGCTTTGGAGAGTGCACATGACGATGTTGTATCTGCAACGTAGGGTAAAATGTAGGGACATGGTCTGTATGAGCCACAGTTGGGGCCTGAACCTATGACCTTCTGTTCCACACCGCACCACACTGTTGCCACAGAAGCATAGTAGTCCCTGGAGCTACCTTTGCTGTTCGAACCCAAGGACCAAAACAATAGCAAGGCTGTGAGGATGGAGCACTATAATGCTGCTCTAGTCATAGGAAGGGAAGAAGTGAGCTGGGGGATTTTCTTGTGCTGTACAAATTTTGTTTCTGCATGGAGATGGAAGAGAAATAAAGTCCTCTCCCCCACAAAAAAAAAAAAAGTTTCAATGCATTTCTCTAGGAAAAGGAGTTGCAGCATATTAACACAGATTCATAGTAACAAAGAAATCATGCAATTCTGTCAAACAGCCTGCCCCCCTTCTCTCCTGTAAACTGAGGGCTCCACGGGACTGTTACCCTAATTTACCTTGATGTTTATAAGTGTCACATGTGGCTGAGTTACCTCAGGTAAGCCACCAAGGAAAACGCCCAGCTTACAGAGAATACATATATATATATTTTCAATATACTTTATAACTTCTTGAACCTTAAATTCAAATAAGAACTTACCAAAGGGGTGAGAACTCTCTTGCAGGGAATGACTTGAAAAAGTTTAACCTTTGTAAAAATTTCTAATTTTAATTTAAAAAAAATAGTGTCAACTCAATATTTATAAATATACAATAACAATATTTATAAATGTAATCAAGTATTTTCCTGTGAACAATTCTTACAATGCTTCTATTCAACTGTGGTATAACATTGTTTCCTTCAAAAATAAGTGTTAGTTAACCAGTTTAAAGCTTGAGATTTCTTTACTCCTTAGTAGAAGAAAAGTTCAGTTCTAACCCTGACTTTTATCTCTATCTTTGCAGGTGAATGAATATTATCATTCAGGTAAAGATACCTCTATTTCAAAAAATAATCACTGTGGTATGTCAGTCACTTATCTCAAATTGTCTTTTTAGGTGTTGCTGCTTTCTTGATGGGTGCCTTATGATCCCCTCTGCTCTAGTGATGTCCAGCTACAGTTAGGATATCTGCTACCTGTCTTTAAATAATCAATAAAAAAAACTACCTCCCTAGCTGTGTGTACAGTAACTAGGAAGTGTTTCTATGTTTTTCTTTTTTTTCTAATTCTGTTACTCGTGAGACTTGCTTTTCCCCAAACAAAAGATAACCAGATTCCCTGTCTTTCCCTCCCACAGAACTCTTTATGCAAAAATCAGTTTTTCTTTAGGTATGTGCCAGAGTCAATCCTCACAACTGCCAATCAGTTCAAGTAAACTATACCAATTGACAATACATTTAATTATTTAAATAAGGCAAGGATTGTTTCTTTCTTTAAATAACTACTTGTAAATCTTGTAAATAGATATATGTAATAGTTCAAAATATGTAAATAGATCGATTGTTATTTAACAAATTATTTACCATATTTAGTCCATTCATGTTTAATGTATTTAGCAAAATTGTACCTAGTTAATTAATGTTCCATGTAAAACAGACTTGTAAATCTGTTCATTCCTTGTTCACTGTAAACCGCACCTGATCTGTGGAAGGTAGCGGTATATAAGCAACTGTTAAATAAATAAATAAAAATAAATTCAATATTTCACTCTTCTCGTAAACTCTCTTCCTCACTGAAACAGTTAAACTGTATCAGGATTAAACAATTCCTGTAAACAGTACACTGGTTTAAAACAGCTCACTTTTAAGGTTTTTCTTTTCACTGCATTGGGTGTTTTGTACCTTCAGCCTGACTTTTCCTTCACTACTTGAAGGACTTCATGCTATAGAAAACAAGTCACACACTATTGAATTTTTAATCAAAAAGGTACTCAAAATTAAATTCACTCTCAGATAAATCACTTAAAATTGCTTGAATGACTTACAGAGTTTCTTCCTTCTTATTCTTGTCACCAAGGAAAACGTTTCCACATTTAACTTTAAATTTTCTCTCCAGCTTTCATTCCAACTTCTTACACACTCCTCCTGTAAATAATTCTCAATTACTTATACTTCCGATATCAATTTGATCCTTTTCCAGCTTTTCTATACAGAGACATTCTGGCACACCTTTCTCCATCACAAATTTTCCCAAACAACCTCCAGCTAAAGTTCCTGCATGTGGATTCTATCCTCTCTGTAAAAGTGTTCGTAACTCAACTCTATCTGGAAACAGTCCCTTACTACCTTCATTTCAACTCACACAGCGCACTTTCAGTGCTCTAAATTTCCTACCAGACCTTTGCACATGAAAGTAATTTTACAGGTCATTTTCTTTGAAGGTTGCTTAGTATCTGTTTTATTTACTTAACTGGATCGTGCTTTTTTATCTCCTGTGAGCTCTCCTCCTGCTTGCCCCATGCTCAGCTGCTTCCTGCTTCAGCTCTGCTTTGTACATTAACTCCTTTAACACGGTATTGAAACTGCAGCCCAATTCCCTGTACATTCATATACACATGCCCACACATATTCCTTCAGAATCAATAAAGATCTATTTATTTGGCATGTTTCCTTATTTGACTCTTCATTTGAACTAGAAAGCCTTTCATTTTAAATGTTTATTTCCTTATTTGAGACCTTACTAACCCTTTTCATTTACTTTTAATGTGGCAGTCAGCAAGTACTATTAATTTGTTTTCTCTACTATTACATCTCCCATCACAGACTTACACACAGAAACACACACACAAGCATGCACATATACATTTAAAATCCAAAGATACACATACAAACGCACATGGAGTGACACACACAAACAAAACATAATAAATATACAAAATAGTGATATACATGCACACACACACACACAAGCATTGCAGATTAAAACAGATAGGTATATGTACGAGCAGGATAATTTCTGTTGAGTTTACCACTCTAATAATTTTGAAAAGTTGGATCCTATGTCCTCAGTCAACTTCTTCAAGGTTAATATTGGTTTTGGCCCTTCTTTCTTGTCTTCTGCACCAGAGTAATGAAGATGGTGTGCGTTAGTGAGAAACTCTGTAAGAGTATCACAGGCTTGAGAACCTGCAGGGTCTATCAGTCAGTTAATGGATTATGCTGTTGCTCCCTGTTATGCAGGATTTAACCAAATGTACAATAATTATAAAATTTACATAATTGTATTTAGCACATGTATTTAGAGATAGAGAGGTCTCTGTTTTCAAAAATGTTTTGTCCTAGCCCCTTAATGGAAGAAACACCTTTGAGAAAAAGGCTGTGGAGTGGATTGTGGGTTTTATAGTTTTAGGCACACAGAGATTCAAAACATATTCTTGCTTTTTTCCTAAACAGCTGAACGTTTTAGCTAAACTCTTCAAAAAATGTTATTGAAAAAGACAAATGCATCTCTATATGCTAAATATTTTAAAAAGTTTTTTTTTTTTTGGGGGGGGTTGTTTGCTCATTAGGTATTTGGACACCATTTGAGTAAATACAAGCAAACCTTTTTCATCCCGGTGTAAGGTCCTTGGCTACATTTAAAGGCTTCAAACTGAGACTTTCTCTCTTACTGAGAGTCACTTTGTCTCTCTAACTAAGACATACACACACTGGGCCTGATTCCATCCCGCATATCCGGGTTCTCTGTGCATCCGGCCTAAACCGGATGCACAGAGGGAGTTGCGATTCTGATCCTGCGGGGCACATCTAGCTCCGTGGGATCAGAATCACAAACAGGCCTATATGTGCAGGTCAGGACCCCAATTCTATCTGGCCTGCATATACAGGCCTTTCATAGCTAACTCAGTCAGGGCTCTTCAATGGAGCCACGGTGCCATGGCATCCAGTTGCCATGACACTGCGGCTCCATTGAAGAGCCGCAATCCCTGGCCGCTGGCTTCAGCATTTATTTCCTTGCAACCCGACCCCTGATCTGGCCTCCTAAGGCCAGGGTTGGGTTGCAGCGAATGACCTCAGCTCGCTCACCCCTTCCACGCCCCGGGCCCACCGATCTCTGGTGACTAGGGGAACTTATTCCACCTCTGAGGTGGAATAAGTTCCCCATGCAAGTTGCCAGCCCCGGACATAGAGGGCCGACATTAGATTTGGCCCTGTATGTCTGGGTCTGGTGACCGCCAATTGCCCACCCTAACCCCGCCCCCAATCTGCTCTTTTCCCGCCCCGTCTATCTTCCCCATACAAGATGCGCGGAAGGTAATTGGGACCAGGAAGAGGCACGAATAGCGGGAATGGACATCCCCAATATTCGTGCCTCAGAATGGCCCCCACTGAGTCTCTCTTTCTCTCTGAGGGACGTTCTCACTCTCTCTCTTCCTCTCTCTGAGAAACACATATACACAATCTCCCTCTGGCTTTCTCTAAGAAAAGAAAACTCACTTTTTCTTTGACTCTCTCTTTGAAAGGCACATACATTCTTTCTTTGAGAAGCAGATTTATTTATTTAGCTTTTTTTTATATACCGCCTTTCAATATTATCAAAGCGGTTTACATCACATTTGCTCTCTTTCTCTCTCTCAGAGAAGTACACACAAACATTTTCTCTCTGAGAAACACATATGCTCTTTGAATTCCCATTAATAAAGCTGAAGTACAGTGACTTAAGGTAGCAGGTATTAACCTAGAGACTCCTTGCTTTTCACAGATGAAACTTTATGTACCACGCTCGAATTGGACTTCTAACAAATTTATGTGTCTGCCCTTAATGGTAAAACTAAAAATATTGTATATCCTAGGGACATGCACAGTGTAAAGGTTTTTCAGCTTATTTTCAATTCATTCAGGTTTTCTCCTGATTTTTGGACTTTTTCCAGTTTGTTTCACACATAAACATTTTTAACAGACATTAGAACTTTTGTGCAGTAATTTGTAGGTTAGCACATGTGAAAATGATTTAGCATGCACTAAGATTTTTAAGCTGCATTAGCAATCTGAATGCACACAAATAAATGCATGTCTCTAGTATATCCCATGTCATTTGCAAAGTTTATTTCACTTTGGAGCCCTTTTGCTAAAGTGAATTAGTACATATTAACTGTTAGTGCACAAGCAAGATAATCATTACCATGTTGGCAGGACAGCACGATCTGCACAGCTTGTTATGGATCGGGAAATAGCTGTGGACTGCACGTTACAATTAGTGCATGGTCACTTGTAGAGCTCTGTCACTGTAGTAGTTAGCAAGCATGCAATGATTGCCTCCTGAACAGGAGACAGAAAGCACATCTGTGCTGTCAATATAATTGCAATGCGATAAAGATGATTTCTGCGTAACTGCATGGGAACAAGCTGGCAATGTCCCCAACAGTTAGCGTAAACGCTTTGCACTTACCATGCATTCATTTTTAGAGTAAACGCAAATCTTTACTGCGTTTTTATAAAAGGGCCCCTTTGTTTGACTGTTTTCTAATATGTCATAATAGAATTTCCAGGCAACGCTGAGTACTTGGCTCGTTTCACATAATGAAAGAATCATCTTGAAAGTTTACAAGAGGCCTATCATAACATTTTTAACTCTAATTCTGAAAGGATGAAGGCTTACGAGATTACCATGCGTATGTGTGTGTGTGTGTGTATCTGTGTGTCTTATCGTCGCCAAATTTTCAGTGTATATCAAGGATTGAAAGAGATCTTGGAACCTAGGCTCTGTTACTTTCTCTCCCAAATGGGTTAGTTTACGCATCCAATGGCAGTAGTGAACCTCACACCTAAGTGAGGGTAAGTGGAGTTAGGGTTGCCAATTTTTTGAAAGAGAAAACCCGCCACCCTGTCCTTTCCCACCCCCATCCCACCCTTGTCTCACCCTCTGTCTCACTCCCTGTCCCCAAAAAATAATTGCAGAAAGGGCAATGTGCAAACTGAACAAGTAAGATTGCTATACATTCTTAAACAGAAATTTCATGCTAACAGAATACCCAGCTTTTGATTTGAGTACCTTGTCCCCCCAGCGCAGACTCACCTTCTCCTCTACTGCCAGTCCTTTCCTGCCACCTCTTTATCCTTTCAAGGGCCGGTTGGCAACCCTAAGTGGAGTATGATCTCACTATCTCAGTTTACTGCTAATGCTTGCCGTAGTATTTGCATCCTGCCAAAGAGAGCCTTCTTCTGGAGTTCATAAGATGTTACATGTATAGGCAATTTATCAAAGAGTGCCTGGAAATTCCTCTTAATCGAGCCTGTGACTTTATTAATCTGTGTGGAGTGTCAGATTAAGATGGAGACCCTGGCAAAAGAGTAAATGCAGTTTTGTTTTTCAGGACCAGCTGTCCTGTTCTAGTTTTTGGGTTTGTTTGTTTTTTTACTTCATTACAGGTACGGATTTGCCATTAGTTATTTATTTATTCATAAAATTTTACATACTGTCTTATTTGATTCCGTGTTTTCCATGAGGGAACAGAATACCTCTGGCTATGCTATGGCATAGTGTTACCAACTGACTCCGTTGCATAAGCCCCAATTTGACCATATTACTTACATAAAATGTAGTACAGATTCATCCCAAAATCAGTACGACAACTCATGCATTCTTTGGGTTAAGGTCAGGACTGGATTAGCTTATTTCTTGTGTCATGGAGCCATTGGCAAGCCACTAGGGAACAAGACCTAAACTGGTTCAGCCTGTCTTCAAAGAATGCAACTGATCATTGATCAGTAATCCTAGTGCTAAGCCTGGTTTGTGTTGACCTGTTGCTTATCCTGAGCAGCTATACAATTTGTCAGCAGGTCAAAGAGCAGAAAACAAAGGACATGGTTATATTTTAAGGCACAAGGCTTTAATTATTTTAAAGTACAACAAGCCTGTTAATATAAATACACATAGTCATTTGTAACGAACAGGACAAACAGTTTTTGTCAGGTCCTTCACAAATACTTCATTTCAAACATTACACAATCCTTTTGTGAAATCAGGGCATAAGGGTAGAAAGACAAATATGTAAACAGGAGTGGAAAAATCCATTCATGCCCTATAGTGTGAGACAGCACAGAAAGTCAGGGAGAAGAATGAGGAGAGGAAGATATTTTAAGAATCTGACGAGTAGACGTTTTGCAAATTAGGCGATGGTCATTCAGCTGCTTGTTTCAAATCTGGCCCGCTCTTGACTGCCATTGCAGGTAGCTATGTCCCTCTTACCTGCAAATAGAAGTGCCTGATGAGAATGTTCTGTGAATCAGCAGCATGTGGTTACAGCAGCTGTCGGTCAGAGACCATCCTGGCAGTTCATTCTATAAAGTCTGAATGCATGGCATGACAGAATTTGACCTTCCCCATCCACCTCCCTTTGCTGTTGTGCTTTTCATGTGGCTACACATGAGCTGGCATCACCTTTCTTTCTTCCCTAGAGGTAGGGTCAGGTTTGATGGCCCCTTTCCCTTGTTAAATTTACCCCAGTGCTGGGATTTAGGAAACCATAGTTTACATTAAGGAGTCAATGAACTATTTGGCAAACTGTTTGATGCATCAGGATTGATTTGTAGGTTGCTGGTGTAGATTAGGAAGTAAAACATAAGGTTGTGGAACTGAAAGGCTTAGGTTCAAATTCCTAAAAGCAACTCTGAAGGAGACTTTCAGGTTAGTTGGCTCAAAGTGTCCTAGGTTGATTTTTCCTGTCCAACTTAAAACATATGACTTAAGTTATATCTATTTTCAGCAACAAACGGGCATAGGAACATCCAAAGCCCTGTTAGAAGCCGGTTCTGAGGACATCCCCAGTGTGAGGATGTCCAAATCTAAACAGGGGAGCGGAAGAGGCATTCCTGGGAGCTTGAACATCCCGGCCTGATCACACAAACGTCATGGACATCGGGCATCATGTCTAACCTTAGCTCTGCTGATAGGCATGAATAACGACAAACAAGCATCTGAAAAGTGCTTATTTTAGCAGAAATACATCCAGAGGGGCAGAGAAGAATGCTCTTGCTCATCCTCAGTACAATGTCAGTGATAGCGGCAGCAGGCTGCCTTGTTCCTAGCCAACTACTCTACCTATTAGGCTACCATAGATGTTTGTCTTCTGTAATCATAGTACTGAAGCAAAGCCCAATGTACATAGTATTGTAGATAGCGCACGTTATAAATAGCTCACCACGAATCAACAATCACCTACACTCACACGCACTTACTGCTCACTGCATGCGCACACTAAACACAAGACTTTGTGATCGTTTGCTGTGTAGACCGCCTTGATTGAAGGATAAGGCAGTATAGAAATCTGTTTAAATAAATAAATAAAATAAAATAATGCCATTCTGGGGATGTATATGTAGATGCCCCTGATTAATCAAATTGAAGTACATTAAGGGGTATGTTTACTAAACTGTGTTAGTGCAAATCGCGTTAGGAGCCGCGTTAGTGAAAGGAAAGCCATAAAAGGACATGGGCGGGACATCGTAATGACTAACGCGCGTTCCAAAAACTAACGAGCGTTACAGGGCACCGTGGCGCGTTAATCATATGAAGGCGTACAGACACAAATCATTGAAACAGAGCTGTAGCACAATGGTTAGTGTACTCACTGCTGTTACAGGCAGCATGGGTTTGAATCCCCAGTGTGCCTAACGCAGAATGTTGTCCCAGGCAGCACCCTGTACATTACGTAGGGAATGAGGAAGTATGTTTTTCTTTACATTCAGTATTTATTTATTATTTAGTATACATTTGTATGCCACTACTTCCAGCAAGCAGCGGTTTTGATTACAGATTGGAAATTGTCAAATCATGACAGGAAATTTTTGAGGTATAAATACATTGATTAGACAGGAAAGCACAGCACACAGAGAACTATTTCACAGAGAACATGGGCTATGGAGGGTTAAGTGGCTTGCCCAAGACCACAAGGAGCACCTGTGGGACTAGAAACCCCAGTCCCTCCGGCCCAAGGTTGCTGTCCTCTAGTGGGATTTGAACCCCCGACCTTCCGGCCTGAAGTACCTTGCCCCAACCACTAGGCCACTCCTCCACTCTCGCAGTGCGCATAGCCATGTACGATGGTACGTGCGTGGCTGCATGCGTTGTTACGTGCGTAGCCCCGTGCGTAGGTACGTGCGTACAATCGTGCGTGGGTACGTGTGTTTTTACCAGCGTGGGCACCTTATAGTACAGACACTTTAGGTTGTCTTGCACCTATGCACTATGCTAACAGATGTACGTGTGATGGCCTATGGTTTATCAGAGCCTGAGAGCAGGCGCTGGATCTTCCCAGGTTTGGATTGTGCCAGTCACACCCATGATGCACTGCGCATGCAAATCATCTGTCCACAGATACACACCATGGGGAATGCACCCCCACAGCACCTCGGCCTGGTAGGGGGAAGTGTCCATGTGCACCCCCACAGCACCTCGGCCTGGTAGGGGGTACTGACCGTGTGTTGTACTGGCACAGAGTAGCTACACACCGTCACATTGTGCTGGTACTGTGCTCACCCTGAGGGTGCAGTGAGGCGCCCAGCACCAGGTCCACAGCACCGTCCATGGCTGAAAGAGGCCATGGCGCAGTGTTAATGTGCGAGATAGGTAGTTTCTGCACAAACACCTTGCAAACAGGGTCTCCTAACAATAGATCCACCTTCTACCTCCCTGCAAAGGTGGCAGTAGAGAGGAACATCAACCCCAGTTCTGGTGAGGAACAGGCACCACAGCTCTGTACACAGACAGACATCAGGCCTGGATATGGTAAGCTACACCCCACCACTATCTGATATACTCCTGCAACAAGCCATCAGCCACTGCACCCTGCAAGCCACTCCATCAAGACACATACCAGCTGCAAACAGTCTGCTAGTTAGTCCATAATGCATGTGCCCAGTGGATATGCATACACAGCAAGCAGATAAATCAGTGACTGGGCCCCAAAAGGAAACCCATATCTATCACATGAGAGAAATACTATATAGCACTATGGGGGTGCCTAGCCATGCTGTGGTCACTGCACAGTCAGGGTGAGAGTGATCTCTCAACAGGACATACTGAGGTCACCCTGTCTGTGTAGGTGGTGGCCGGGCACTAAAATGTGCCTGTCACTGCCCTATGCTCTGTGCAGATGCACCCTGGCCAGGCCACCCTGTCCGGCC
The DNA here is from genome assembly GCA_033557465.1 of Ichthyophis bannanicus. Taxonomy (NCBI): domain Eukaryota; kingdom Metazoa; phylum Chordata; class Amphibia; order Gymnophiona; family Ichthyophiidae; genus Ichthyophis; species Ichthyophis bannanicus. The sequence continues at coordinate 28,115,793 of CM066035.1, forward strand.
TATACCCATGGTACCTTGCTCCTCATTATGCACATTGGCAGCTCAATACTGGCAACATTGCTGGCAGTGTGGGCTGTGGAAGGTGTTTGCAGCCACCACTCACTGGATAGACCAGGGGTGGGCAAACTTGGTCCTGGAGGGCCGCAGGCCAGTCAGGTTTTCGGGATATCTCTAATGAATATGCTTGAGATATATATGCATTAGAGATATCCTGCCAACCTGACTGGTTTGTGGCCCTCCAGGGCTGGATCTGGAGACCCCTGCCTTGCACCTCTGTCATTTAAGATTGTGAGTGGACAAGGTGCAGATGTCCAAGACATCAAAAAGTTTAGATAGAATTTGTCACAGTCCTCCTCACTTCTCACCACCACCAAAAAATTGTCTATTAGACAACTTTTTGGTGGTGGTGAGAATCGAGGAGGAATGTGACACATTCTATATACCCTTTCAATGTCTAGGACATCTGTACCTTGCCCACTCATGATCTTAAATGACAGAGGTGTAAGGCAGGGGTCTCCAAATCCAGCCCTGGAGGGCCACAAACAGTCAGGTTGGCAGGATATCTCTAATGCATATATATCTCATGCATGTTCATTAGGGATATCCCAAAAACCTGACTGGTCTGCGGCCCTCCAGGACCGGAGGTGCCCACCCCTGGGATAGACAGACAGACACCCCCACACCTATGCCAGCATTGTGCAACTATAGAGGTGTTCAGCAGCCATACCCACCACACCAGTCCTGGGCACAGTTCAGGCATGGATAATGTACGCAAGACTGTTGGGGGTCACTCCCCATAGTGGTACGCACTGTCAGAGACCAGACCTGCAGCACACACCACAGACAGCAGAATGATTGTTATGGTGGAGCTCACTGAGCAAACTGTGCTTAATGTAGGAATTGATATCTGCCAGTTATCACAGGAAACGTTTGATAGCTGTGTACCATATACCCAGGTGTAGGGTGGCATTGCTAAGGTATGCAACTGCTAGTATTGGGAGATACAGGCAGGGCCCAATGTCCTGCTTCTCCAGGAGGCATTGGCCAATGGGGCCTGTGGGTGTGTCTGGCCCTGTTGGCTGCTGCTTTACGGCAGAGTTCCCCAACTCCAGTCCTGGTGTTCCAAACCTGTTCGGGTTTTCATGCTGTCCCTCATAAATATGCATGAGCTACATCTGCATACCATGGGGGTGGTGCATAGATATGCAGCACAGGCATCTTTATTAGAGGCAGCATGGAACCTGAATGGTGTGGGACCCTCCAGGACTGCAATTGCGAGACTCTGCTCTGGGTAATGCGCCTGTTTCTGATGTCTGTGTTTGGTGTGGTATAATATAGGCGTATTAACCATGCGTATGTTCTCTGCAATAAAGGGGTGTCTTTACTATCACTGTTTAGTGGTGGGTAAAACTATGGGACTGGGTTGGCAGGAGCCCCAGCTGGGATTTGAACCTGTATCCCTCTGGTCTTACAGGCACTGGCTGTGTCTGTTGCACCACACTGTGGCCACAGAGATGGTGCAGTCCCTGGAGTTAGTTAAAGCGGCCTGACGAGTCAGAAACCCTACTCTGCACAGGTTTACTGTGGGCTCATTTACCTTGTATGGAGACAAAGGTGCACATAAACCTCAAAACAGACCTCAAAAAAAGGGGCAAACACCCATAACCAAGCTGGGCAACAATGATATCATTGGGCAAAATTACACACCACTCCCAGGAAAGCTCCATCACAATGAAATGATCTTTGAAAGGGTCTACGGAGCGTAGACCCTTCCAAACATCATTTCTTTCTTTGGTGCTTTCCAGGGAGTGTTGTTCATTGTTGCCCATTGCTATCACTGTTGCCCAGCTGAATTGTGCTTTTTACAATGTTTCTTGTGGTCATTCTTACGGTTTTATGTGAACTTTTGGTCTTTGCACATGTATCACACTGCTCACGTTTTGTAGGTTTCCACGGTTTTGCTGTACATTGCTGACGTAAATGGTTTCTCTTCCCTTTAATATGCCTTTAACGACAGGTTTTCATTCGCGTTGGAATTGAGCTCAGAAATTCAGCGCGTTAGTATGAGGGGAGCCTCTCCCCGCCCACTCTCCGCCCATTGACCCCTTCTCTCCGCCCACTTCTGCGCTGTTTTAACGCGCCGCGGAGGTTTACGATCGTTAACTGTGCTTAACGCGCGTAAAGTACGTTTAACGATCGTTAGCACGTCAGAACGCACGTTCGGACGTGCTAACGATCGTTAAACGTACTTTATGCGCGTTAATCACGATTACCGCACTTTAGTAAACATCCCCCTAAATATGGGATTTCTACTCCACTTAGCTGATCAAATCAGTTCAAGGTGGATTACAACCAAAATAAGATACAAATAATCATACAATTATTACAATATAATTATAAAAAGAAAACAAACAACAAAACCCAAGCCCTGAACATACAAAATAATGTTCATATAATTCAAACAATATCTCCTATAATGAAACACCCATCCATGCAATATGTTATGCCCATGCAGCAGTAAATTTGAGAGACTGAGATCATATTCTACATACCCTGGCTTAGGAGTGAGGTTCATGACTGTCATGGTATGTGCAAAACTAACCCATTTGGAGAAATTACCCTAAAAGAGGACAATCCTTCATCAATCCAACAGTGCACCCAACCTACCCGAAAGCATTTAGGTGAACATTTCTAAAGGTTCCATATAGCTACCTGCAAAATTATAGAGGGCCCGATTTTCAATTAGGCAGGCTATGCGCTGCAATAGAACATAGCCAGCCTGCCGACCCCCTTAACCACGGTGGCGTAAGTGAAAATCTGGGTTTGTCTGGATGCGCTGGCAGCCACCGAGTCAAAACGGGTAGCAGCAATTTTCAATGCAACCCGCTTAGTCCCTGCACCTTATGCTAACCGCTTATCATCTGGACATGTTAGAGACTTATCCAGGATTTTCAAAAGGCACTACCCATGTAGGTGCCTTTTGAAAATCCCGGATAAGGCATTTACACGGGTAACTAGGGAAGTTTCCCATGTAAATGCTTTCGAAAATCAGGCCCAAAGTCTTTTTCCTGCTTCAGTATTATGGTTAAATCAGTTACAACATGTGTTATGATACTCTCCTGCACTTTCAGGATTTAACGCCTATCCTTTTATTATACATGCCTGCTGATCTTTGCCCCTCCCCCTCCAAGACAAAACAAGCACGGTCCAATGTGTTTCTCATATCTCTCTGGACCCCTGTAACTTAAACCTTAGGACAACCTATTGTTAATAAAAATAAATGCTGAATGTTTTGGGAGTGAGGGTCTGACTTGCACAGTGTAATGAAGCACAAATATGGTAAGCTGTGCACTTTTTTTCCTGTAAGTTGTTAACATTTCCTCAGCTGATGATTGGTGAGGTATTTAAACACAGATTTAGGAGTTCTTTCTAACAGTAACTCAAAAGATGTTGGATTGGACCTCTGGTGGTCTATATGAGTGATACTTCACAGTGAGCTTTGGTTTTCCCCAAAATGTCAACTTTATTTCAGACGTAGATTGTTACCGAGTCAGAGCAAGAAAACCAGTTAAGATGCTTAGTGGAACAGTAGAGAGATGCATTGGTTTGAAATTTCCCATTTTCTCTTCATCTCTTTCAGCATTACCAGGTACTCTTTTCTGTGTTCTTCCTTTTTGAGGTCCTCAATACTTTGTAAATACTACCCTTTTTTGTCATTTTTTTCTCAGCCAACCATATTGATGTCTTCCCCCTCTTATTTCTTATTTATTTTCCTTACATGAATATTTGCTAGGATTATTGTAGCACCTTTAGGTTTCGTCCACTATTCTTCCACTTACTCTACACTACCTGCTCTTGCTTCAGGTGTTTGCCCATTCAGTCAAAGTCCACATTTTCGAAATCCAGGACTTTAAGTTTGATGTCTTGTCTCTTTCATAGATTTTTTTAAAAATCAAACCATGGTGCTTAGGTGAGCACCCAGCAGCGTAAATTCTGTCCCAGAAATGCAGGGGGTCCAGGCAAAAAGGGGGCCCACACGATAGTGCGCAAACAGGGCTGTCACCGCTGGAGCAAGGAGGGAGGTTGATGGGGGGGGAAGGGTTGTGCTGCTGCTGCTAAGGGGTGGGAGCAGGATGAGTTGCCCCTGGGGAAGCCGAAAAAGGGGCAGATTCTGTACATAGTCAAACTACGAAGTTTGACTATGTACAGAATCTTCACTATTTACAGTATATGTGCTATTTACAGAACATATTCAATCAGAATCAGAATCATATAGAGGGTAGAGGAAGATATACTTGGCATGGGATGGAGTGTTGGGTTGGATTTTAGGTTGGATCAATGTTGCTTGGTTCTACTGTATCCCAGAAATGGAGCACAAAAAGGTGTGTTTTACGTTCCTTGTGGAATTGAGCAGAGTCTCTTGTAAGGTATCTATGATCTCTACTTCTTTCCAAGTCTATAGATCCAATTCACTAATCCACATTAGCATGTCCTTATCATTTGCCATACATTCCTCCTTTTTCCTCAGAGACCTCAATGGAGAAAACTGTGCTATGCTCTAGTGCAATATTTGCTTCAGATTTTCTCGCAAGCTAGCACAGGAAAATCCCAAGCAAAACCACTCTGCCAACAAATGAACATTCAATTGCTCCTGATGCAAAAAACTGCATTGAAACTGAGCATGACTTTTTACTCTTCTCTTAAAACTGAATCTACATGCCAACTTCAGGCAGGTGTAAAGACACAGCGGGAACAAAAAGATAATCTGAGGTGAAGTTTGACATTTCATCTCAGGTGAGCTAATTAGGCCCACACCCCCATCTCCAGCCAACGTGCTCCAAAACCCCTCACCTACCCCAATACCCTCAAAAAATCATTAGTGGCTCCAGCAGCCACAATGTAACACCCCAAAATTTCCTTGGGATGTACAGCATGGGGGCAGGTGCCTCCATTTGGAAAGATGGAAGTGCAGAGGCAGAGGTATGTGTGCCTCCCATCACATTAAAGGTACTAGGGGGTGGGAGGGGATTCGGAAGGGGCCTCACTATCATTTCTTGGAAGCGGGGTGGTCGAGCTAGCAGCAGCTTCATTAGTTATATTTTTTGGACGTGATTGGGGGATGTTGGGTAGAGGCCACTAGACAACCAGTTTTGGAAATCTGAGAGTAGGGAGGACGTCACCAATGATTTTTTGAGGGAATTGGGAGGATCAGGTCAGCCAGGGATTTGAATTCTGGGCCTGACTGGGTCACCTCAGGTGAAGTGTCAAACTTTACCTTCAATGAGCTTTTCCTTTTGTTCACAGCAGATAGCATTCCAGCAAATGTGTACAGGTGCCAAACTGTTACACAAGATATAAGTGCTGCTTACGCAGACCCCTGTGCCCATATGTCTGACTTGCTCTGCTTGTTTTGCAAAGACTTTTCACTTACAGCTTACAGCATCGGACAACAAAACATCTGCAGAAAACTTATGTTAGGGAACCCAGTGATGACCTTTAGTGTGGGGCTCGCATGAGGCCTTAGTCTTACAAACCCACCTCTGCACGTTCTCCTTTCCTCAATATACCTGAAAAATGTAGGGCATATTATGCTATAGCTCTGGGTATTTTTCCTTCCACTTACACCTTGGCTATCCTGTCTTCTCTGTTTCTCTCATCTTCTCCATATATTTATTCCTATACTCTGCCTGCAATTCCTTGTACCTTCAGCATCCTAATCTTTATGCCTTTACTTTTTCAATTACCTCCTTTGAATACCAGTCTTCTTTCTTCTTACTTTTATGTCCTGTCTTAGCCTAATGATTCATGGCCATTAACACAAGGGTTTTATTTGTTTAACTCACTGTTCTACCATGAAAAGATTTTCATACCCTGCCAGAGTTTCCTTTGGATATGCCCCCTTTGGGGGGTAATTTTCTAAAGAATATTTCACGTTTATATGCTAGTAGACACGTTAAAATGCCTCTTATAAAGTTATCCTTGTGTACAAGTATGTGCTATACCAAGCAGATGTGTACTTGTGTGCAACAATGGTGTGTAGGGGAGGAGCTTGAACAGAGCATGGGTGCAGTCACAAAGTACAAAGATGGGGGGGGATATTCAAGGACATTTACACAATTTGCAGCCCTGCAAACACCAATTAGTGGGATATTCAATGGATGCCAGTTATTTATACCACTTTATCAGTTCAATCAAAGCAGTTTACATTATCAAACTTGCTAATGTACATTAAACAGGGACATTGGTAACTTGGATATTTCTGAGGCAATGGAGGGTTAAGTGACTTGCCCAAGGCCACAAGGGGTGCTAGTGGGAATCAAACCCTGGTTGCTTGGCTCCCAAGGCAGTGTTCTAACCACTGGGCTACTCCTCCACTCCAGTAGTATATCTATGGGTGCTGCCAGTGCACATGCCAATGCTACACGGATAGCATTGGGGCATGTCGCGGGTGATCCGGGGCGAAGCAGAGGCAGCACCCATCACTAACCAGGCAGCAGCAATATTGAGCCACTGCCCAGTTAGCAATCCATGGGTAAAGTCAGGTGTGGCAAATGCTGGCCTAACTTTACCCACAGAAGCTAACCGGGCAGTGGTTCAATATTGCTGCTGTCTGGTGAGCTTCTGGGTTCTGCGGCTACCCCAGATATTCAATGCCAGTGGCCGGATATGGCCCTGGCATTGAATATCCAGGGTTAGTGTTCAGCAATGATGGCTATGCACTTTACACGTACTAGTCATCGTCACTTAATATCACACTCCCCCCTTCCCCCCAACCACAGATTATAAAATACACACCTGCATGTGCACTGCAGCCAAGCTGGTGTAAATGCACATGGCCACATTTTAATCATGATTTTAGCTTCCTTTGTGCTGATATTTTATAAAGATGCATAGGAGCCTATGTGTCTTTATCAAAGAAACTCAAGTGGGTGCCTACATGGCTTAATGATGATTTAATGTAAATATGTTCCTAGTTATGCCAACCTGTTGCAAATTTGTTATATGTAACCAGCTCGATGTAAACTAGTTTATTGTTCATATGTTATATGTAAACCATGTTCAAATGTTATATGTAAAACAAGTTCATATGTTATATGTAAACTGCACTGATCCGAAATAGCACGGTATATAAAAACAAACAAATAAGTAAATAAATAAATACCTGATTTAGGCAACCAGTTATAACCTTCCACACGTTCAGAATCCTGACCCTACATTGCCTTTTTCTGCCATTACTCTTATACTAAACCATTTTATATGATGGCCACTGGAGCTCAAGTAGCCAGTACCCACTGATCTGTCATATTATTTCAGACCTTCTACTAGCCCCAACGTAGACGCAGGTTCCTCCTGCTTCTCTTGTCTCTGCCCACATGACCTCCAATGTTACAGAGGTGATCTTGAACTCAGAATCATTTAAAAGTGATCACAGAAGTGGCAGCCATGCCTCAGTGGCGCACACCATGGGTGCACACTGGAGGAGTGCACCCGAGGGCCAGTTCCTGTTCCTTGGGCAAACTCCTTGAGGCGACTCTTGGGGTGCTCTCCAGTAAGATGATATTTGTCTGTCTCACCTCTTCTCTTTCATTACTTTCATTTATCCAGTATTACACTTTTGACTCCATGGTGGACATTCCCGTCCTTTGGTCTTTACTACCCCCAGTTATAAACATGCTTCCTTTGTATCCCCTGGAATTTTGACAATCAACTTGATTTTCTGCCATTCCCAGTTACAGCCCGGTCATTTTACTACTGCCAACTCATTTAGGGTATCAGCACAGCTTATTCGTATAATCCTTCTGAACTGCAGATCCGAGAAAACTAAAACAGCCCTCATCTCTGATCTGTTGACCTTATATGCATTGGACATTCTTTGCCTTACAAAGACTTGGTTCCATGAAGATGAATAGGCCTACCTCTCCCGATGCCTCCCTCACAGATACCTGCCCCAGGACTTCCCATAAGGCTGGTGGGATGACTATTATTCATAGGTCTTCTTTGTCAGTGTCAGAACTTCAAGTGACACAGCTCTTGAGCATGGAGCCTCTTCTGGTTAAATTTGGGCCCCCACCAGGTGCCTATCGACTGCTCCTCTATTGCCCTCCTTTGCTGCAACAGCCTGCTTGGGAGGTTGTTCAACATCTCATTCTTGACCTTCTGATTACTCACCAAGATCTCTTGATTTTGGGAGACTTTAATGTCTATTATGATGTGCCTACTCAAGCTCATGATAAATCCTTCTACACCTTCTTAACAGACCATGATATCCAACAACATGGTCATTTACCTATGCACACAACTGGCCATACCCTTGACCTCATCCTTACCCTCCAGGCTGCCAGGGTGTTTCCTGCCAACCTAAGGTCATTTCTATTACTATGGACAGATCATCTCCTACTTCTTTTCAATCTTGTTTTACCTACATCATATTGCTCTGTTTTATGTTCTTTTCCCCATTTCAGCACTATCAGTTATAGGACTCTCATACAGGATACTCTTGCAGCCTTCCCAAACATGCCCCACTGAGGCATGGTTACCACTTCTGTGATCACTTTTAAATGATTCTGAGCTCAAGATCACCTCTGCGACATCGGGGGTCATGTGGGCAGAGGCAATAGAGGTGGGAGGATCTTGTGTCTACGTTGGGGCTAGTAGAAAGTCTGAAATAATATGACAGATCAAAGGGTACTAGCTACTTGAGCTCCAGTGGCCATCATATAATATGGTTTAGTATAAGAGTAATGGCAGAAAAAAGGCAATGCAGTGTCATGATTTTGAACGTGTGGAAGGTAATTTTATAACTGGTTGCCTAAATCAGGTAGCCATGTAGGCACCCACTTTGAGTTCACATCACTGTCAGTCAATGCCCAGGCCATCACCTGGCACAATACTTTATCTATAGCCCTTGACAAAGTCACTACCCTTAAGACTTGCACCCATCCCTCGTGCAAATCCCACAACTGGTTTCACAATGTCCTATGCCTTATCAGACGACATACTCAGGCAGCGGAGAGATCTTGGGACAAAACGAGATCTACCTCTGCACTGACACGCTTTAGGAGCTGCTAAGGTTTTGGCTAACATGCTAAGGTTTTGGCAGCAAAAACTGACTTTTTTTCAAAAATTATAAAAGACTCTTCTTCCTCGGCTAAATCAGTTTTTTCTGTGGTGGTGCAATTCTCCACCCAGCACCAGACTTAATGGAACCTGCCTTGGTCTGGCCCCTCCACCGAGTAGCTGGCAGGTTATTTCTCTGAGAAGATTCAGCAGCTAAAGAGTGCTTTTCCAGGTTTTCCTCTCTTTTCACAAGTGGAACAAGACAGGAAGGCTCTTTCTTTGCTAACAGACATTTATTCCAATTTTGATCCTGTTTCACTACTCGAGCTATTCCGAATGCTACAATCTACTTGCAAGACTATGTCACCATCAGATCCTATCCCTTCTGAATGACTGGGAGAACCATCCCTTGGCTTACTTCCCAATTATGTGCGAGATTATCAGCCATAGTCTCTCTACTGGCATAGTACCAGACATTTGGAAAAAGGCAACACCCAGAACTATTCTTAAAAATCAGCAGGCTAATCCTCAGGACCCTCAGAACTATTGCCCAATCTCTAACCTGTTGTTTCTATATAATGTAACAGAGAAAATTGTTTTTAAACAACTCTCTGACCATGTGGAACAGGTCCATTTCCTACACTACCGGTAGTCAGGCTTCCACCCTCTGCAAAGTATGGAGACAGTCATCACAGCGGTCCTTAATGACATCTATAAGGCCCATGACCAGGGTATTGTTGTTTTTGCCTTGTTGCTAGATCTATTGGCGGCCTTTGATCTAGTGGATCAGAACTTGCTCTTAGCCCATCTGCATGATACTGGTGTATGCGGTGATGTGCTTTCTTGATTCATCTCATTTCTACGCGACCGATCATTCCAGGTTAGCATTCTTGACAACACCTCTGCCCCTCGCAGTCTCCCATGTGGTGTCCCACAGAGTTCAACCCTCTCTCTGCTGCTATTTAATATGTTTCTTAGTCCCCTAGTTACCCTGATTATGAGTCAGGGAATATCCAGCTATGTTTATGCTAATGATATTCTGCTTCTATTCCCCACAGATGAGGACTCCCCAGATCTATCTCCTATCAATGCTTGCTTGATCAGTATTTCAACATGGCTACATGATAACTCGCATAAGCTCAACCCTTCTAAGTCCATAGCTACTTGGTTCGCATGGTCCCAATATGACCCCTATCCTGGACGATGCCCATTGTCGTTGTGTCATTGACTCTATTATCTCGTCATCTTGTTGGATTTTGAACCCACATTTTCTACCCAATTTGCACAAGTGGCTGAGTCCTTCTTCCTGGCCTTGCATCGCTTTCGCGCTATACAGCCATTTCTTGATAAGCCTGCCTAAACTACTGTCCTGCTCCACATGGTGATTTCCAGGTTAGACTACTGCAACATCTATTATCTCAGGCTCCCTCAGTACCAGCTTAAACGTCTTCAGACGATCCAAAACACAGCTATATGAATACTTACATGGGCACAGAAATTTGATCATGTTACGCCTCTACTCATTCAGCATCATTGGCTCCCCATCAATTCTCAGATCATGTTCAAGGCCATGACCCTTACCTATAAAGCCATTCATGATGCTACCCCAGCATATCTCTCTTCTTTAGTCTTACTACATGCTTCTGCAAGATTGCTCCAATCTCTACATGGATTTTCTTTGTACTTCCACTCTCCAGCTGTTGTTAAATATGAAACTATGCAGAAAACTGCTTTCTTTGCCACAGCTCCAGCTCTTTGTACTAGAGGAGATCAAACCTAAGCTTTCTTTAGAAGCTCAGATGACAAGACTTCGCCTTTCATGCTTTGGATACATCATGCGAAGAGAGAGATCATTAGAGAAAGACATCATGCTTGGCAAGATAGAAGGTCAACGCAAAAGAGGAAGGCCAGCAATGAGATGGATCGAGAAAATAACAGCAGCTACGGGTACCAGTCTGTCAACAATGAGCTGCCTGAATCAAGACCGAATACAATTTAGGATAGCTATCCAGAGGGTCGCCTTGAGTCGACTCCGACTCAACGGCACTTAACAACAACAACAATCAACTCCCCTCCATATTGACAAAAACTTTAAACGTTTCAAGAAGGCCCTCAAAACATTCCTTTTCAAGACTGCATTTGATATTCTGCCAACACATTCCTGAGGTTGTTTTCTTGTTGCCTCGGGCCTAGCAGGATCAGCTTCCTATCCCGTCCCTTCCTTTTCCCTTACCCCAGCCCCCCTTTTTTTCTCACTGCTTCTCTTTTGGTTATTAATTCCTCTTTTTATTTGTCTTTTCTATCTTATGAAAAAAATGGTGTTCCTTTCCTACTTTCTTTGTATTTTTTTAAGTAAAGTAAACTACATAGATTGCAAGCCGTTTTGCAGTATATCATATAAAAGCAAACATAAACATAAAAACTTTCACCATTTGTGAGTACGAGCTCTAACGCAGCCCCCTTCTTCATGGGATCTATTATAATTTGTCTGAGGAGCCCCCTCTAGAAGAGAATCCAGGATCTCTTTACCTCTAATGGATTACATAGATGGGATGTTCCAGTCCACATTTAGCAGATTCAAATCTACCAGAAGTAATACCTCTTCTGAAGCAGCAGGTGAAGTTAGTACTCCGGTTATGCTGCTGCATTAGAAGCAAAGGAAAATGGTTTGGTGCTACGGATTGATTACTTTATAAGATAAGTTATGCCTGATTATTTTGGTGGTATTAAAAACCTGAAAGCAGAACCTGCATTATAATTTATGGGGGTTCAAAACGCAGCATTGTGTGGGTGCTCACTGTCTTATAAACCTTGCTGAATTTTGGATGTTTGCTTATACAGTTGAGGACTGTATATTTTTGTTGAGGTTTGGATATTTTGCAGCACAGGAAATGGAAATATGAGCCATATAATGAAAACTGGAAACAACACAAGCACTGGCAACTTAGATGCAAGGCATTGATAAAGCAGGCAAAGAGAAAATTTGAGAAGAAGCTTGCTATGGAAGCACAAATGCATAATAAAGACTTTTTCAAGTATATTTGTAGCAGAAAACCTGTGGGAGAGTCAGTTGGACCTTTAGATAATAGAGGGGTAAAAGGGGCACTAAGAGGGGACAAGGCCATAGCAGAAAGACTTAATGAATTCTTTACTTTGGTCTTTACTGGGAAAGATGTAGGATGGTTAACCATGACTGTAATGGTTTTTAAAGGAGATGCAGCAGAAGAATTGAAAGAAATATTGGTACACCGGGAAGATGTATTACAACTATTTGATAAACTGAAGGGTAGCAAATCACCTGCACTGGATGGTATACATCCAAGGGTGTTGAAAGAACTGAAATATGAGATTGCAGACCTACTATTAGTAATCTGTGAACTATCATTAAAATTATCTGTAATACCTGAAGATTGGAGGATGGCCAATGTAACACCAATTTTTAAAAAGGGTTCCAGGGATGATCCGGGAAACTACAGATCAGTAAGCCTGATGTCAGTACTGGGAAAAATGTTGGATACCATCATAAAGAATAAAATTACTGAACATGTAGATAGTCATGATTTAATGGGAGACAGCCAACATGGCTTTAGCCATGGAAGGTCTTGTCTTACTAAACTGTTATGTTTTTTTGAAGGTGTGAATAAACAGGTAGACAAAGGTGAATCAGTTGATATAGTGTATCTGGACTTTCAGAAAGCCTTTGACAAAGTCCCTCATGAGAGACTTTTGGCGAAATTAAAAAATAATGGGATAGGAGGCAGTGTACTATTGTGGATCAGGAACTGGTTAAAAGATAGAAAGCAGAGGGTAGGGTTACATTTCCAGTTTTCCCAATTGAATACCCCAGGGATCTGTGCTGGGTCCACTGCTTTTTGACATTCACAAATGACCTGGAAATGGGAATAACGAGTGAGACTATCAAATTTGCAGATGACACAAAACTATTCAAAGTTGTTAAACCCATGAGGATTGTTGAAAATTGCAAGAGGATCTTGATAAATTGGAAGACTGGGCATCCAAATGGTAGATGAAATTTAATATGGACAAGTGCAAAGTTATGCAGCTAGGAAAGAAAAACCCAAACTATGGGTACACGATGCAAGGTTCCACATTAGGAACCACCACCCAGGAAAATGATTTAGCATCATCGTGGATAACATGTTAAACCCCTCCACCCAGTGTACAGCAGTGGCCAAGAGAGCAAAAAGAATGTTAGGTATCATAAGGAAAGGAATGGAGAATAAAACAAAGGATATTATAATGCTTCTGTATCGTTCCATGGTGCAACCACACCTTGAATATTATATGCAATTCTGGTCACCGTATCTTAAAAAGGATATAGCGTTATTAGAAAAGGTACAGAGAAGAGCCACCAAAATGGTGAAGAGGATGGAAGGATACCCCTATGAAGAGAGGCTAAAAAGGTTAGGGCTCTTCAACCTTGAAAAGAGATGACTGAGGGGAGATATGAGAGAGATCTATAAATTAATGAATGGAGTGGAACGGGTAAACGTAGATCAATTGTTTACACTATTGAAATATAGAAAGACTAGGGGGCATGCAATGAAGCTACAGGGTAACCTATTTAAGACTAATAAGAGAAAATATTTTTTCACTCAGCATGTAATCAAACTCTGGAATTTGTTACCCGAGGATATAGTAAAAGCTGTTAGTGTAGCCAGGTTTAAAAAAAAGTTTTGACAAGTTACTGGAGGAAAAGTCCATAAATCATTATTAAAGTGGACCCAGAATATCCACTCCTTGCCCCAATACAAGCATTGTGGAACCTGCGTCTTTTGGGGAAACTGCTAGGTACTTGTGAACTAGATTGGCCACTGCTGGAAACAGGATACTGGTCTTGATGGACCTTGATCTGACCCAGTATGGCATATCTTATGTTCTTATGTTCAGTTATTTTTTAACATAAAGAATACAGCAAAATGGATCCTATGGGAACTAGCTGAAACTGAGCTAGCATCTATTTTATAGTTGAAAAGTCCAACAAAAATCTTTTCTCCGTCTTTATAGTATTTATTGTTCCTATTGAGATCCTTTTGTTCTTATGTATGTCATACGTTTATGGGGAGTAAACGTATGAGCATTGTTCAGCAATGCCCATGCTTTATACCAATCGGGTTAAGAAGGTATTCCTGGAGTGGGATTAGGATGGGAGAAAGAATTATGTACATAGGGACTGCCATTCAGTGGCAGTGGCCAGCGATGTTAAAGGAGCTCGCTGTCACCACTAAGATCCACATATTCAATGCTGGGGTCATATCTAGCCACTGCCATTGAATTTTGGGGTTGGTTGGATAACGCTGTATCTGATTATTCAGAACTGTAAAGGGGGGTAGCATATGCCAAGCAATTCACCGTGGTTAGCTGACCTGCTAACTGCTTTAATTGCCCTGAGTGGGCTATTCAGCAGCACATAGTCGGATAGCGCTGCATCTGGTCAGCATCGATATTCAGCTGCTGCCTGGTTTGCTGAAGTGGCTAAAATTAGGATAGCTTTTATTCTGTCTAAGTTGAGCACTTTAAAATAACCGGGCAGGGGCTGAATATCGCCGCTAACCAGTTATCTTCTCCCAGAATGCCCCTGGATTACCCCGATGCTATGTGGTTAGTATTGGCATGTCTTGCACCGTTATAGGAGAATATACAGCAGCACAAACCAGCTCTGTGCTGCTGAATATCCTTTTCAACCTGATTAAAGCAGTTAGCAGGCTTGTTAACCACGTTAATTGCTTTGAATATGTCACTCCCCTCCTCCCCCCCCCTATAGTTCTGAATAATCAAAAGAAATCACTCTTACCTAATAAAGTATGAATACAAAAAGCAGGTGACAGTTTATGAGGGCACTTTTCTTTGGGCAATAATCAAAGCAAAACTACCCTATAGCTTTGCATTCATTATTTGTGTTGATTTTTTGGATACAGAGCTGGTGCTATGTATTTTAATTGAGATTTAGCTCAGGTCTGTTCAGTGATAGCCCAGGGTAAACCTCACAGGATTTGCTGAAATGCAGGTAACCTTGATTATTTGCTCTGTCTATAGTAACATAGCAGCAGTAGGATGAATTTCAACTGATAAACTCATTCTGCCTGGTTTTCCTCGGAAATGACTTATCTCAGCCCTGCTGCATTTCATGTTGTTGGACTTTGGCGCCTCTTCTTGGAAACTTGATGCAGCTGTAATACTGGACTGCTCATGCTGGCCCCCTTCCTGGCCCTCATACTTTCCCCAGATTTAGCAGACAACACTGGTGCTCACTCTCAGTCCTCAAACAGACCAGGTTCTCAGGATCCCCCTAATGAATAGGCACCAGAGAGGTTTGCATTCAATGCAAATCAATCTCCTCCTACGTTTGCATTCAGGACAACCTGAAAACCTGACCCACTGCTGGCCCTTAAGGACTGGAAGCAAATATTTATTTGTATATTCATGATTTGGTATGTCACTATTTAAAAAATATATGACATCATGGTGACTTACAGTACTGTTTAGAAACCAGAAAATATTAAACAATAAGATTTAAAAAAAACCCATAACAATATTTACAATAAAAAATAACTCAAATAACCATACCCCTGGCACACAGTGATTTCAACGCCATTATTTTTATCTGATAGTCCCCGTAGCAGTTTAGCTAAAGGTAGGTTGCACACTCTCTGTGTAAAGGAAAAATGCATTTGTCAGAGAGCTGTTGGAAGGGTGTTTGTGTATCTAGTATATCCCTGACTAAAAGGACTCTAGATTTTCCTGTCTGCTTTACTAGCTTTGGGATATCACAAGAGTTAAAATGAGTGCACTGAACAGACATGACACTGACTGATCTCTGATTTTTTTTTTCAGGACAATGTGACATGCATTGCCCACTAGCTATTCTTACCATATAGCTCTGGCATTCATGGAATAGTAGGATTATAGTTAAAATATCCCTTGGATACCCTTCAATGGCAATGGGAGAATGAGGGTGTGACAGGATTAGAAACAAACTGCTGTAAGAACCGCATGAAAAATGGTCTCATAATATGTTCATTATGACATCAACAGTCAGCAACAAACACAGATCTAAGACTGTATATTGCAGTCACACTCCTGTGATAACTATGTGGCTACTCTTTTGTGCATAATATCGAATGGTTTAACTAGCAGTACAAGTTTGCTCTCATAACTAATGATTTGAAGATGCGTAATGCATCAGTGGTGTTCATTCCCAGCCCTTGAGGGACGCAAAGAAGTCAGGTTTTCAGGCTATATCTAGTGAATATGCATGAGACAGATTTGCATACAATGAAAGCAGTATGCATTTAAATCTATTTCATGCCTTTGCAGCCCTTGAGGATTTGGAGGAAATATCACAGCAGTAAGTAAATGATAAGATCAATTGATAATCAAGTCTTAATGTGTTTTATTTTCCATTGTAATGTTGACATTGAGTTTTATTTTCAAAGACCCTTCTGAGCAATCAGTATCAATGAATTGTTTGTCTTTGGTTAAAGGTTAGCTGAACCTAACTGCGAGGTTTTCGGATTTAATGCAGCTGGGCTTGCTCAGGGCTGGCCCAAGGGTTTCTGCTGTACTAGGCAGACCTGATCTGCCGGCCCCTCATGCCAGGCCCACCCTGTGCTGCCTCCTGTACTGCCCAGCCCACCATGATGTCACTGCCTCTGCGCCGCACCGTACCACTCCGGCATCCAACTTCTGACCTGGAGGAGGTGGGCGAATCTGTGATCGAAGAGGTGACAGAGCACTTACTGCATCGGCCTGTTAGAATATAAGCTCTCTGGGGACAGGGAAATACCTCCAGTACCTGATTGTAACTCACCGTGAACTAGGACTAGAAAACTGTGAGCTCAATGCTACTACTACTACTATTACTAATGCTCTGAAGTTGCTTGTGTGCACACAATTGTTTTTTTTTTGAAGGTTGCTATTAGTGGTGTGTGATCAGTTTCTGCTGTAAATATGTCTTAGCCATAGAGGTAATGATAAAAGGGCTGGCAGGCAAATGCAATGTTAAGATATTCTTTTTTGATATGCATACAATTTTGATCAGCTGGGGTAAGCACCCTGGATGCCAAAGCCACTGGTTGACACTTCTTGTATTAAGCAGCAGCCAAGGCCATTTTTGCTAGTCAGTCCGTATTACATTGGGCTTGGTGACCTCATAGTATCACAACACAAGGCCTTTGTGATCAAATGCTTTATTTCCTGTACTGGCTGGTCATGTTTCAGAAGCCAACGCCAAATTGCATTCTTATCCAGAAATCTTCTCAAGGGCTGACATACCTCGGACAAATATGGCACTAGCTATGTTGCAAACCCAATGAAGCACTGCACCAATTTTACATCTGCAGGCAGTGGCATATCTGATATTGCTTTAATCTTATCTGAGTCTGCTTTCAGGCCCTGTGAAGACAGGATATATCCATAGAAGCAGACTTCTTCCACCTTGAATTGTAATTTCTTTTACTAACGGGCGCCAAGGTGTTGCAGGTAGCGCACCAATAGCACCGAACTATGGCTCATTAGGTGCAACATCAACATGTTAACTGTCGGAGGCATGGACAGCATTTCCCTGGCAATTAACTTGGAACACTATCTGCTAGCATGTACTGCATTAACGCAGGTGCACCTAGCACCACCTATTGAATGCTGTGTGGAGCTCACCATGCCTATCCCTAACTTGCCCACTCACGACCCTAATGTGGGTTGCACAGTTAGCACGGGAATCATTATGCGCTGACATGGTCCTGTACTAGCTGGCAATGCATGTCCCAGTGCGCCTTCAGCTTGCAATAGAATGCACAAAGCCATTACTAAAAGACCCCCTAAGCCATAGCTTCACCTTCCAGCAGCAATCCATTAGGGCTAAGAGCTTGTTGTCATGGTCATGTCCTGTTTCTTTATTAGAGTCACCACAGCCAACAATGAGGATGTCATCTGCTAGTGATTCAGTGCCATAGAGCCAAGTCAAAAGTTCATGCTACTTCCGCAGATACACCTCTGATGCTACAGAGATGCCAAATGGTGGTTTGAGCCATCTTTTCATGACCCACGGGGTCCATAATGTGGTCATGAGACTAATTTGCTTTTCTCCTCTAACTTACATTGAAGGAATGCATCACATGCATCAACAAGTGTAAAGAGGTGAGCTTTGGACAACTTGAATAAGACGTATTTGAGCGTTGGCGTGATATAGTATGATTTCTTCAGCACAGGATTTAGAAATTTTGGATCAATACAAATTCTCAGCTTCTCAGACCTTTTTACTATCACCATATTACTGATCCGATCAATTAGTTCAGTCCTAGGTGCTTGTGTAGCAGAGGTTTCACCTCTGGCTTTATGACAATTGGTACATTGTGTGGCACATATTGTACTGGTAAAACACTAGGAATGAGTTCAAAATGAGCTTCTCCCAGAACAGACACCACTGAGCCATGGAAGACATTGCCACAGTCACCAAGCAGCTGTTGTCTCGACAACAGTCTGGTGCACTGATCCTCTATCTGATTCAGCTCTGCAATGATTTCTGATTTGCTTTAACTATCTCAAATTCAAGCTTATGAATATGTCCACATATGCTGCATTATGTGTAAAAAAGTTCCAAAGATGGCACTCAGCTGCATGGTACCATTGGTGCCAACCTCATTTTGCCTTTCAGTCACATGACATTACATGGTGTCTAGCTGACGAGGGTGTGCCATATTACTCAGCTTGAAATTCACAAACCAGTTGCTCGCATCACTCCAGGGCACTCTTTTGAGAAAACGTCATCAGTTTTGAGCAAGTCTGCATCATTTCTGATATCTCTTCCAACTTATGAGTGGAGGAGTAGCCTAGTGGTTGGGGCAAGGTACTTCAGGCCGGAAGGTCGGGGGTTCAAATCCCACTAGAGGACAGCAACCTTGGGCCGGAAGGACTGGGGTTTCTAGTCCCACAGGTGCTCCTTGTGGTCTTGGGCAAGCCACTTAACCCTCCATAGCCCATGTTCCCTGTAAAATAGTTCTCTGTGTGCTGTGCTTTCCTGTCTAATCAATGTGTTTATACCTCAAAAAGTTCCTGTCATGATTTGACAATTTCCAATCGGTAATCAAAACCGCTGCTGATCTCTGGAAGTAGCGGTATACAAATGTATACTAAAGAAATAAATAAATAAAAATAAAATATACAGCTTACTTGCTGTGTCCTGCTTCCTGCTTGATAAGCACACCCTTGCAAAAGGGCCACCACGTAGCTGGACAGTGTTCTTTCATTCTCTTATGTGCATTGTCACAGTACTTACCTGAGACGATTTGATCGCAGTTAAGTTACTCTGCTGTTCCTTGTTACAGTAACTATCCTCATCTCGCCGATGCTTATCTGTTGCATTAAATCTGTCAGGTGCCAATCTTGTTCTGTACTTCTCTGTTGCGAGTCTACGAGTTCTGCAATATGGTATGTTTCAATGGCTGTATTCAGAGTTAAGTCATGATCTCTTACAGTAAAAGGCAGAGACATGTGTCCTCATTTGTAATGCCAAGAATTATTTTATCCCTGATAAGGTCCTCTTTCAATGGGCCGTACTCACGTTACTGCTTTCTCTCTCAAACGCATGACACCTTCCTCTTGTCTGAAGCTGCCAAACATGTACTATTCCTATTGTGATGCAGCAAGGGGTACACAGCCTATGCAAATTCAGGTAAAAGAAAGACTTACCTCAGAGTCAGCTTTAGAAAGCAGCACTAGGCACTCTGATTCACCGGAGCAAGGGAAATTCTTGCTACGTAGCAAACAAAAATCCCATCAGGAACACCTGAGTGAAAATCCCCAGGTCACGTGCAGAGCTAGGGATTACTTAAGGCAAGGTTCCAGTCAGTGGAGTAGATTGGGAGTGGCAAGAGGAGGAGCAAGAACACGAACACCAAAGGGAACTGCAGAGAGTAGGACTGCAGGTCGGGTTGCAGAGGATAGCAGGAGGTGTGGCTCTCATCAGCTGAGCAGAAACCCCAGGGGATTGCTGGGAGGAAACTCTTCTCACGGAGAACCAGGAAGTGAGTCTGATACCAGCTCTCGAGAAGAGAGGTTCAAGGCAAGCTGTTCCAAGAGTAAACCTGCTACCAGAAATAACCTGAAAGAGAAGCTAGGAGGATCCCACTACACTAGAGACCGGTATGTGCCAACTCAAGGCAGAGGTCACTGTGAGAGGAAAGTGTTGGGGGATGGGAACTCCAAGCACGTCTGCAGCCTAAGAAGTAGGTGTAAAACTAAGTCTAATTATACTCCTGCGCAACCAGCCTGGAAGGCAAAAGCCATAAAGTATAGGGAGCCAAGTATTAAGGCAGTCCCTGCAGAGAGAAGGAATCCTCCATATGATTATAGGGAGAAGTTTAAAACCCCTAAGTACCAAGGGCGTGGTCCTGAATATAACTACAAGCAGCAAGGTGGTTCAGAACTGTTATTCTGGGAGGAGAGCCCAGGCAGAAGATACCACAGGCCAGAGAGGTATAGCCCTGAAGGGAGAAGAGCCTCTTTTGATTATTACAGTGATTTATCACAGGACACTGTGTCTGAGCGCCATTTGTATGAGGAGTCTGACACAGGGAGTTTGGGCACTGCTGAGGAGAATATGATATGGGAAGACGCTAGCAATCTTCCGGAGCCCATTCCCATGGAATGCAGCATGTGTTACAAACGCAGCCTTGCTATGTGAATGATTGCAAAGAGAACTTTGTACAGGAAATAAGGATTATTTGTTTGCCATTTATTTGTTGCTCTGTTCATTTTTAAGTTTCTGTTTTCTTGACAAGTCCGAGCGGGACGGGGAATAAAACCCACTTTAAGTTCATTCAAAAGTTGCTCTGAAAGACTCTTTTATTTAACAAGCCAGAGCAATTACTTGTTCATAGGCCCTAGGCAACCGCCTATACAGGGCAATAAGGGCTCTAACCACGGGCCCCATCACAAGTTGGCGTAGTTGGCAGGATCCAGTCCAGGAGACAAGAAACTACGGAGGGGAGCAACGACGCGGGAAGAGCGAAGTTGACACGCCCAGAGGAGGATCCAGGATTCCAAGAGTGCGACGGCAAGCACCTTCTCAAAATAAGAACCTCCACCTTGCTCAGGTAACGGGTATTTGGGCACAGGTTGGGAGGATCGCTGGTGAGAAGGAGAAGGCTTGGGAGGAAGAAATTTTTCCTTGTATTATTGTGCCACACTTGGGTTTGCGTGTTTCTGATTTGTTTTCCAGAAAAAAAGATAACCACGATGAATGCACAGGAAGTTCTCAGGTGGATGAGCAGCCAGTTCGAGAAGCAGGGAGAGCTAGCTCGGCAGAACCAGGAGCAGGCCATTGCTGCCCTTGTGGAGCAACAGAAGCCCCTGACGGACTTAATGCTTACTCTCCTGAAGGAGCCAAAGAAGGAAGAGTCACCAGCAGCAGTACCTATCTGTGGGGTAGGCCCACAGAGCTGTGGGATTTGGACACTGGGACAAATGCATGCTAATGACAATTTCGATGACTTTGTGCAAACATTTGAGAGAATAGCTCTTAATGCAAAATGGCCACAAGAGCAATTAGCCGTTAGGCTGGCCTCAGCACTAACCGGTGAGGCTCAGGCAGCCTACAGGGCCATGCCAGCAGCGTTAGCAGCTGATTATCAAGAGGTTAAAAGAGCTGTGCGTGATAGGTTGGGCTTAACCCCTACCGCGTACAGACGCATGCTACGGTCTACCCGGATTCAACCGGATGAAACCCCAAAGGCACTGTATCACAGAGTGCATGGGCTGGTTTTAAAGTGGCTTGAACCCGAGGGTAAACCGATGGAAGAGGTAATTGATCTAATCGTATTAGAGCAATTCTTTGATGCAGTACCAGAAGAGGTTAGAACATTTCTGACCCTACAGAATTGTAGAACCTCTGCTGAAGCAGCGCACCTAACCAAAAGGTTCTTTGAGGCTGAAGTAATGAAAGAAGCCAGCGCTAGCAGCAGGTCAGGGTTAGCCAATTCTGTAAGAGGTATAAATGTTTCTCCAAGGAACAGAGGGGATTCAAAGGAATCCACGTGTATAAAAATGGATGGTAACAAAATGTTAAAGTGCTTTAAGTGTGGGAAAAGTGGGCACTTAAAGAGAGAATGTATGTCTCGTACAGCACTTGTCACTGGCCATGAGCACCACACAGCTGCAGGGTTCCGTGTGGATGTGGAGGTACAGGGAGTCCCAGCTAAGGCCTTGCTTGACTCGGGGGCCGACCAAAGTATGGTCTCTCGCCGTTTTTGGGAAACCATACAGGCCCAGAGGGGTTTTCCCCCGAGTCATGCCGAAGGAGTAGCCAATATAAGATGCATCCATGGGTCTTCCGCCGGTTATCCGCTGTACCGGCTGAAGATACAAGGATTGGGGGTACGGAGAAAGACCTTGGTAGCGGTAGTTCCCAAGCTACCCTTTGATTTGGTGTTAGGCCGGGATTGGCCCCCATTTGGGGAAGGCCTAAAGGAAGGCCTGATTAAGGAAAAGGAATCCCAAGGGCACCCTGAGGAAGTAGAGGAAGAGGGCCAGGCCATGGGAAAGAATAATGAGGAAGGGGAGGCCCTGGTAAATGTGGTTCCCCAGCCGTTATTTGCAAAACCCCCAAAGAAAGCAATTGTCCAAAAGGCCCCGATAGAGGTAGTGACACCTGGTAAAAAAGGCTTTGTGTTAAAGGTCTGTAAGATGTACCCAGATGCACAGGTTCCCCAGAAAGCAACCGCCGATGCGGCTGGCTTTGATCTTTTTAGTGCAGTGGAAGGGGTGGTACCAAAGAAAGGAAAGGCTTTAATTAATACAGGCCTGCAAATCCAGTTGCCAGCTGGGTGCTACGGGCGGATCGCTCCCCGATCTGGTTTGGCATCGAAGCATTTTGTCGATGTAGGAGCGGGGGTTGTGGACCCCGATTACAGGGGAGAGGTCAAAGTACTGCTGTTTAACTTTGGAGAGCAGGACTTTGAGGTTAAAATAGGAGACCGCGTTGCCCAGATTATATGTGAACGGTTTGGGTCTCCAGAAGTGGAGGAGGTAACCCACCTGGTCCCTACCAGTAGGGGAGGCCAAGGGTTTGGCTCCACCGGACAGAGGGAGGTACAGGGTCTTACTGCCACTACAAAGACAAACCTAGAGGAGGATTTAGGTCCCCAAATTGCAGACTGTAAAACAGTCTCTGCACCGAAGATTGGCCTAGAATTGTCCTTGCAGCAACAAGGCCAGTTAGACCAGTTGTTGTCACGGTTTAGGGACGTCCTTACGCCCGTCCCGGGAGAAACTAACCTGGTCGCGCATGAAATTCTCACACCCCCGGGGAAAATTGTGCGGTTGCGACCTTACCGCTTACCGGAGGCTCGCAAGAGCGAGATTATTTCACAAGTTCAGGAGATGCTACAGTTAGGCGTCATTGAAGAGTCTAAAAGTCCCTGGTGTAGTCCGGTAGTCCTTGTACCGAAACCAGATGGCAGTCTGCGTTTCTGCATTGACTTTAGGCAGGTCAATGCCATATCACTTTTCGATGCCTACCCTATGCCAAGGATCGAAGAGTTGTTGGACAGACTGGGGCAGGCTCGGTATCTGACCACCCTCGACCTTACCAAGGGTTATTGGCAGATACCGTTGACCCGTGCTTCCAGGCCCAAGACAGCATTCAGCACACCGCTGGGTTTATTCCAGTTTAAACGCATGCCGTTCGGTCTACACGGTGCTGCGGCAACATGCCAAAGGTTGGTAGACCAGGTCCTACGGCCTCACCACAGCTACGCCGTAGCATACATGGATGATATAGTCATCCACAGTACCACCTGGGCACAACACCTCCCACGTGTAGAGGCCGTATTGAAGGCTTTGCGGAGGGCTGGACTGACTCTAAATCTCGGGAAATGCCTATTTGGCGGAACCGAGGTCAAGTATCTAGGACACTTGGTAGGAAATGGTACGGTGCGACCACTACACGATAAAGTAGAAAGTGTGCAGAATTTTCGGCGTCCGCTAAATAAGAAACAACTGAGAAGTTTCCTAGGGTTAATAGGATATTATAGGCGTTTTATACCCAGGTTCGCGGAAGAGAGTACAGTATTAACAAATATGTTAAGAAAGAACGCACCCAATAATTTGCAGTGGACACAGACAGCGGAGGACGCTTTCATACTTCTAAAGGGGAAGTTATGCAAGGCGCCAGTTTTATACGGGGTGGATTTTAATCGTACATTTATCCTGCAGACGGACGCCTCGGAATCGGGGCTGGGAGCCGTCCTATCCCAGGAATTTGAGGGTACTGAGCACCCCGTTCTTTATTTGAGTAGGAAGTTGACCAGGGCTGAGAGCAACTACTCAACCATTGAAAAATAATGTTTGGCTATTAAGTGGGCCATCGAGGCACTTCGATTTTACCTTACTGGCAGGCATTTCGTGCTGATTACTGATCATGCACCATTGAAGTGGCTAGGTACCATGAGGAACCACAACCCTCGCCTCACCCGTTGGCACCTGGCGTTGCAGGCTTTCAATTTTACTATACACCATAGGGCAGGAAAGCTACATTCTAATGCAGACGCCCTGTCGCGTATTCCGGGCTGGGAGCACGAAAGTTCACCATCACGGAATATCTTAAGAGGGGGGATATGTGATGCAGCAAGGGGTACACAGCCTATGCAAATTCAGGTAAAAGAAAGACTTACCTCAGAGTCAGCTTTAGAAAGCAGCACTAGGCACTCTGATTCACCGGAGCAAGGGAAATTCTTGCTACGTAGCAAACAAAAATCCCATCAGGAACACCTGAGTGAAAATCCCCAGGTCACGTGCAGAGCTAGGGATTACTTAAGGCAAGGTTCCAGTCAGTGGAGTAGATTGGGAGTGGCAAGAGGAGGAGCAAGAACACGAACACCAAAGGGAACTGCAGAGAGTAGGACTGCAGGTCGGGTTGCAGAGGATAGCAGGAGGTGTGGCTCTCATCAGCTGAGCAGAAACCCCAGGGGATTGCTGGGAGGAAACTCTTCTCACGGAGAACCAGGAAGTGAGTCTGATACCAGCTCTCGAGAAGAGAGGTTCAAGGCAAGCTGTTCCAAGAGTAAACCTGCTACCAGAAATAACCTGAAAGAGAAGCTAGGAGGATCCCACTACACTAGAGACCGGTATGTGCCAACTCAAGGCAGAGGTCACTGTGAGAGGAAAGTGTTGGGGGATGGGAACTCCAAGCACGTCTGCAGCCTAAGAAGTAGGTGTAAAACTAAGTCTAATTATACTCCTGCGCAACCAGCCTGGAAGGCAAAAGCCATAAAGTATAGGGAGCCAAGTATTAAGGCAGTCCCTGCAGAGAGAAGGAATCCTCCATATGATTATAGGGAGAAGTTTAAAACCCCTAAGTACCAAGGGCGTGGTCCTGAATATAACTACAAGCAGCAAGGTGGTTCAGAACTGTTATTCTGGGAGGAGAGCCCAGGCAGAAGATACCACAGGCCAGAGAGGTATAGCCCTGAAGGGAGAAGAGCCTCTTTTGATTATTACAGTGATTTATCACAGGACACTGTGTCTGAGCGCCATTTGTATGAGGAGTCTGACACAGGGAGTTTGGGCACTGCTGAGGAGAATATGATATGGGAAGACGCTAGCAATCTTCCGGAGCCCATTCCCATGGAATGCAGCATGTGTTACAAACGCAGCCTTGCTATGTGAATGATTGCAAAGAGAACTTTGTACAGGAAATAAGGATTATTTGTTTGCCATTTATTTGTTGCTCTGTTCATTTTTAAGTTTCTGTTTTCTTGACAAGTCCGAGCGGGACGGGGAATAAAACCCACTTTAAGTTCATTCAAAAGTTGCTCTGAAAGACTCTTTTATTTAACAAGCCAGAGCAATTACTTGTTCATAGGCCCTAGGCAACCGCCTATACAGGGCAATAAGGGCTCTAACCACGGGCCCCATCACACTATATTAAATTTTTTGTGGGTTTGAAATAGGCTTCTAATGCATCCACGATAACGTTGGTATTCTGCCTCTGTGAGATTCAAATTGTGCTTATAAATATTATAAATATTATGGCATTCAGGGGGCCATGTGATTACGGCTCCATGAACGGACACCCTTGCAATCTGCTCCTGGAAAATCCCTTGAAATAAACACTTCATGGCATTGAATTCACTCATAAAGAGAACACTGTGATTGTTGAAAGCTCTGGACACCGGATATGGACAGTAAGATCAGTGCAGTGCTGGGGCGTGATGGATGATAGGAAAACCTCTGAGGTAGCCCAAAGAGAAGAGGACGTGAATGCCAAAATGGCAGTGGAGCAGAGTGCACACAGGCGACCCTTGTACTGCAGGAGATTGTCAGAGAAATTACTAAAAGCATCTCTATGGTGTTAGAGAACAAGCTGCTGAAACTCCATTCCTCAATTGATGAAATAAGATGGCTTAGAAAACCAAACTACATGTCTGCAACAGGCAGAGCAGTGGACCTCTACTCAAGAGGACAGGCTAGAGGACCGCCTATGCCATCTGGAGGAGCGGTCATTGGCTGCTGGAGCAGGCTGAGGACCAGGAAAATCCCTCACGCAGACATAACTTAAGGCTAGTAGGACTCCTAGTGTCGGTGTGGGATGGTGAGCTGGCCGCCTTCATCAATACCTGGCTCCTCGAGAAACTTGGAATGGAGGCCGCCAAGCTCCTACTACTAAACTTATCATTTGTATAGTGCAACAAGACGCACACGGCGCTATACATGCACAAGTATGAGGCAGACCCTGCTCATCAGAGCTTACAATCTAATCAAGACAGACCTCACAACAACTGAGGACTAGGGGAATTCAGAGGGAATGGCAAGATACAGATAGGTGATAAGCAGGAGGATATGGGGATCAGGATCCAAATGCTGCCTTGAAGAGGTGGGATTTTAGCCAATTAGAATGGAGAGCGCGCACCAGCTGGGAGCTAGAAAGGGAGGGGAGCACCAGCCCCATACACTTATAGCGCACATCATGAATTTTTCTGATGAGAAGAAGCTTATGATGCTGTACTACATGCACAGGGATATACAATATGAGAGCTATAAGGTTCTTTTATTCCAGGACTACTCAGCCGCGACGGCAGAAAGCTGCAGGGTGATGTCTCCTTACTGCACTGCCCTTTATAGAAAGGGCATACGTTTTGGCATGCAGTCCCCCATTAACCCTTTCCAGGCCGAGCCCAAAACTCTTGGGATCCAAAATTCTGACTAAATATTCCTATCAAATGGTATATAATACATGACCATAGCAGAAGGAAAATCACTATTAGAACATATTGAATAAGATGGGTACAATTTTCCTGAAATATGCAAAAATTAACCCGGCTGCAGAATGTGGATTAAAAATTTAAAGTAGGTCTTCAAAGGGTTAAGGTGTGAGTCTCCTACCAGAATAGGGTTGCCAACTGGCCGGTTTTCAGCCGGCCTGGCCGGTTTTTCCATGGCCAGGCCGGCTGCCGGCGCAGATGTAAAACCGGCCCTTGAAAAGCCGATTTTTTGCTCTGGCCGCAAGATCGGGAGCGGCCAGAGCAAAAAACCGGCTTTTCTTCCGACCCGAAGTCCAAAAAAACCCCCACCCAGGGCCGGCCCACACACCGGAGGGCTTCAGAGGGAGCAGGGTAAGCTCGCGCGAGGCCCCGGCTCCCTCTGTACAGCCGCCAGCGTGAAGAGCCTTTTCCTTCATGCTGGCGGCTGTATCTGTAAAGCTGCGATTGCTGGGAAAGGTTAAAGGCAATACCCTTTAACCTTTCCCAGCATTCGCGGCTTCACAGATACAGCCGCCAGCGTGAAGGAAAAGGCTCTTCAAACTGGCGGATGTACAGAGGGAGCCGGGGCCTCGCGCAGGCTTCCCCGGCTCCCTCTGAAGCCTCTCAGACAGCTGCGGTGCTGGTCGGGGGGGGCAAGGACTGCATGGGCTGTGATTGGGGGGGGGACCTGGACCGGAAAAGGGCTATGGGGGGGGACTTGGACTGGAAAGAAATGGGCTGTGATGGGGGGGGGGGACCTGAACTGTAAAAGGGCTATGGTGGGGGGGACTTGGACTGGAAATGGGTTGTGATGGGGGGGGACCTGAACCAGAAAATGGCTATGGGGCGGGGGACTTGGACTGGAAAGAAATGGGCTGTGATGGGGGGGACCTGGACTGTAAAAGGGCTATGGGGGGGGACATGGACGTGAAATGTGTTGTGATGGGGAGGGGGACCTGGACTGGAAAAGGGCTATGGGGGGGGGGGACTTGGACTGGAAAGAAATGGGCTGTGATGGGGGGGACCTAAACTGTAAAAGGGCTATGGGGGGGGGGGGGGACATGGACTGGAAATGGGTTGTGATGGGGAGGGGGACCTGGACTGGAAAAGGGCTATGGGGGGGGGGGGTAACTTGGACTGCAAATGGGCTGTGATGGTGGGGGGGGGACTAGGACTGCAAATGGGCTGTGATGGTGCAGGGGGACTCGGACTGCAAATGGGATGTGATGGTGGGGGCTAGGACTGGAAATGGCCTGTGATGTGAGGGCTAGCACTGGAAATGGGCTGATGAAGAGCTAGAATAGGACTGGAAATGGGCTGATGTGGGGCATGGGAGAATGGGACTAGAAGGGAGTGGATGCTGGGTGGGTCTAGAACTATAAGGGAACTGATTTTGGGGGAGGACTAGAATGGATGGGAAATGAGAATGGAGAGGGGAAAAAATATTTTGTGTGGAAGAAAAGTCTATGATGGGCTGGGTATTGGGAGAGTAAGAGGGGCTTGAAAATGGAAGGGTGAAATTTTAATGGATGATAAAGGAATAAGGAAAGAATTGGGGGAAAGAGCAAAAGGGAAACAATCAGTATGTTAAAGTAGAACTAGAGAGAGAATGGAAAACATCTAAAAGAGAAGAAAGGACAAATGGATAGCTCGCAGAAGACACGAAGAAACCAGAAGAAAGTGACTGGAGCAATTGCAACTGAAAAAATGCCCAAACAGAAGGTAGAAAAATACTTTTTATTTTGAATTTATTAACTGGAATATGTCTGGTCTGGGAAGTGTGTATTGCTAACATCTTTGCGTTTTTGTTTAGTGCAAGAGGAAATTACTTTATAGCAGAGCTACTCAATTCCAGTCCTGGTGGCCCGCAACCCTGCAGGTTTTTGGGATATCCCTAATGATATGCATGAGATATATATGCATTAGAGATAGCTTGCCAACTTGACTGGTGTTTGGCCCTCCAGGGCTGGATTTGGAGACCCCTGCCTTACACCTCTGTCATTTAAGATTGTAAGTGGGCAAGGTGCAGATGTCCAAGACATCAAAAAGGTTAGAATTTGTCACATTCCTCCTTGCTTCTCACCACCACCAAAATATTGTCTATTAGACAACTTTTTGGTGGTGTTGAGAATCTAGGAGGAATGTGACACATTCTATCTACCCTTTTGATGTCTAGAACATCTGCACCTTGCCCACTCACAATCTTAAATGACAGAGGTGTAAGGCAGGAGTCTCCAAATCCAGCCCTGGAGGGCCACAAACCAGTCAGGTTGGCAGGCTATCTCTAATGCATATATATCTCATGCATATCATTAGGGATATCCCAAAAACCTGCAGGGTTGCGGGCCACCAGGACTGGAATTGAGTAGCTCTGCTTTATAGTTTTATTTCTCCAGTGTTGTACATTTCATGTTTGGATTTTGGGGTTCCCAGTTTAATTATTATCTGACCAAGGAAGTTAGCCTACACGTATCCTTGGTAATTTTTGTGGGTGGGGCTGGGTGCGGGGCAGGGGTGGGACTAGGGGCGGAGAATGGGTGGAGCATGGCGAGCCACAGGTGTCGGGTTTTTCTCGGTGAAAAAGTTGGCAACCCTATACCAGAACAGAGAGCTCCATTATGATACACCACAGGTCTTAAAGGCCTTCCTGGATGCTCTACCACAAGGAAAGTGAGGAGGAATTGACACACAGAGGTGATCTGGATTAAGAATGGCACAAGGTGAAGAGGGCAAGGTGAAGCCCCATACATTTATTTTTGTTTCTATGTTTCATTTCGGCAATTGTTGGACTGACCTAGAGTGAAATGCTGTGGTAGTGGCAGCCCCGCAGATGATGGTGCACATGCACGTCTGCTTTGGGTATAGGGCTGATGTATGTTCTTTGCCGCTTAGGTGGCATTAAGAATTTTACCCCCATTGAGAAGGATGATTGCCATGATGGTGGATCAGCATGCACACACAATACAAATTTGAATCTGGGGTTGGCCAGTGGTGGGCCCTACATGGCGCACAGAACTTGTGTTTGTCTTAGATCTGGGCCTTTACCCTGCGGATGGGAAGAAGGACATGGGTCATTCAATGCCTCAGGACCCTGGATGTTGTCTGGTATCAGCTGGATGTTTTGTTTTACTATTGACCTGGCATGTTATGAGAAACTAAGAGTTTAATTGGAGAGACTCTGAATGCTGAGTGAGAAGTAGCTATGGATCCTGACAACCAAATTTAGGCTTTTAGGTAAGAAGTTGAAATCCAGAACTTCCAGGGTAGCATTCTCCAAAATGCTTCCTGCTCCATGCTCAGGGCAGGCAGAGCTCCAGAGTCTCAATGTGTGGATGAGATGATAGTGCAAAGAAGAGGGTTTTGGATTCATTAGGAACTGGGCAACATTCTAGGGAAGGGCGGGGCTTTTCCGAAGGGTTCGGCTCCGCCTCAACTGAGATGGAGCCAGGTTGCTGGCATTAAGCTTTAAAAAGGAGATAGAGCAGCTTTTAAACCACATAATAGGGGAAAGCTGACTGTTGCCCAAGAGCACATGGTTCAGAGGGATGTATCCTTGAAGGATACTGGCAAAAGAGTGAAGTTAGGGCATCATAAGAACATAAGAACATAAGATATGCCATACTGGGTCAGACCAAGGTCCATCAAGCCCAGTATTCTGTTTCCAACAGTGGCCAATCTAGGTCATATGTACCTAGCAGTTTCCCCAAGGGACACAGGTTCCACAATGCTTGTATTGGTTCAAGCATTGATATCCTGGGTCCCTTCTTAATAATGGTTTATGGACCTTTCCTCCAGGAACTTGTCCAAACCTTTTTTAAACCCAGCTACACTAACAGCCTTTACTACATCCTCCGGTAACAAATTCCAGAGTTTGATTACACGTTGAGTGAAAAAATATTTTCTTTTATTAGTCTTAAATAGTTTACCCTGTAGCTTCATTGCATGTCCTCTAGTCTTTCTATATTCTGATAAGGTAAACAATCGATCTACGTTTACCCGTTCCACTCCGCTCATTAATTTGTAGACTTCTATCATATCTCCCCTCAGCCGTCTCTTTTCCAGGTTAAAGAGCCCTAATCTTTTTAGCCTTTCTTCATAGGAGTATCCTTCCATCCCCTTTACCATTTTGGTGGCTCTTCTCTGAACCTTTTCTAATAACTCTATATCCTTTTTAAGATACGGCGACCAGAATTGCACACAATATTCAAGGTGCGGTCTCACCATGGAACGATATAGAGGCATTATAATATCCTTTGTTTTATTTTCCATTCCTTTCCTTATCATACCTAGCATTCTATTTGCTCTCTTGGCCGCCGCTGCACACTGGGCCGAGGGTTTTAACATGGTATCCACAATGCCGCCTAAATCTTTTTCCTGGGTGGTGGTTCCTAATGTGGAACCTTGCATCGTGTAACCATAGTTTGGGTTGTTCTTCCCTAGGTGCATAACCTTGCACTTGTCCACATTAAATTTCATCTGCCATTTTGATGCCCAGTCTTCCAATTTATCAAGATCCTCTTGCAATTTTCCACAATCCTCTTGGGTTTTAACAACTTTAAATAGTTTTGTGTCATCTGCAAATTTGATAACCTCACTCGTTATTCCACTTTCCAGGTCATTTATGAATATGTCAAAAAGCAGCGGACCCAGCACAGATCCCTGGGGTACACCACTATTCACCTTTCTCCATTGGGAAAATTGGCCATTTAGCCCTACCCTCTGCTTTCTATCTTTTAACCAGTTCCTGATCCACAATAGTACACTGCCTCCTATCCCATGACTCTTTAGTTTTGCCAAAAGTCTCTCATGAGGGACCTTGTCAAAGGCTTTCTGAAAGTCCAGATACACAATATCAACCGACTCACCTTTGTCCACCTGATTATTCACTCCTTCAAAAAAACATAACAGATTAGTAAGACAAGATCTTCCTTGTCTAAAGCCATGTTGGCTGTCTCTCATTAGTTCATGACTATCTACATGCTGAGTAATTTTATTCTTTATGATGGTTTCTATCATTTTTCCCGGTATTGACGTCAGGCTCACCGGTCTGTAGTTTCCCGGATCACCCCTTGAACCCTTTTTAAAAATTGGTGTTACATTGGCGATCCTCCAATCTTCAGGCATTAGAGATGATTTTAATGATAGTTCACAGATTACTAATAGCAGGTCTGCAATCTCATATTTCAGTTCTTTCAATACCCTTGGATGTATACCATCCGGCCCAGGTGATTTGCTACTCTTCAGCTTATCTAATAGTTGTAATACATCTTCTCGATGTATCGATATTTCCTTCAATTCTTCTGCACCTTTAAATACCACTTCAGTCATGGGTAACATCCCTACATCTTCCTCAGTAAAGACTGAAGCAAAGAATTCGTTCAGTCTCTCCGCTATCGCCTTGTCGCTTCTTAGTGCTCCTTTAACCCCTTTATCATCTAATGGACCAACTGACTCTCTCACAGGTTTTTTGCTACGAATGTACTTGAAAAGGTCTTTACTTCGCGTTTTTGCTTCTGCAGCAAGCTTTTTCTCAAATTCTCCCTTTGCCTGCCTTATCAATGCCTTGCATTTGACTTGCCAGTGCTTGTGCTGTTTCCAGGTTTCGTCGTTTGGCTCTTTTTTCCATTTCCTGAAAGATGCTTTTTTGGCAACAACAGCCTCTCTGACCTCAACTTTAAACCATGCTGGCAGTTTTTTGGACTTCTTTCCACTTTTCTTAAAGCGTGGAATACAGCTGGTCTGGGCTTCCAAGATAGTATTTTTCAACAACAGCCAAGCCTGATGTACGTCTTTAACCTTTGCAACTGCTCCTTTTAGTTTTTTCTTGACTGTTTTCCTCATTTTATCATAGTCTCCCTTTCGAAAGTTAAAAGGTAGTACTGTGGATTTCCTTACTATCCCTCCTCCACTAATTAAATCAAAGGCGATCATGCTATGATCACTATTGCCAAGGGGCCCCAACAACCTTATCTCTTGCACTAGATCTGGTGTTCCACTAAGGATTAGGTCTAATATGGCTTCCCTTCTGGTCGGTTCATGAACCAGCTGCTCCAAGAAGCAGTCATTTATTTCATCTAGGAACTTTATCTCCCTAGCATGTCCTGACATGACACTGACCCAGTCGATACCAGGGTAGTTGAAATCACCCATTATTATTACTGTGCTGTAACTTTTGTTAGCTTCCTTGATTTCTTTGAGCATTTCATCATCCATTTGGTCATTCTGGCCAGGCGCTCGATAGTACACCCCCACTGCCATTTCCTTCCCCCTTTTACATGGAATTTCAATCCATATAGATTCTACAGCAGATTTTGTTTCTTGCAAAACTTTAATCCTTTCTGACTCAATGCCCTCTCTAACATAGAGAGCAACCCCTCCACCAATTTGATCAGCTCTATCATTACGATATAGTTTGTACCCAGGTATCACAGTGTCCCACTGGTTGTCGTCCTTCCACCATGTCTCTGATATTCCAATCATATCTAACCTTTCATTTAGTGCTATATATTCTAACTCTCCCATCTTATTTTTTAGACTTCTAGCATTTGCATACAAGCATTTTAGAGAATGTATTTTATCCATATTAATTTGTCTGTTAGACATGAGTAATTTGGGATCTTTAAGCTCTGTCTGCTCCATACTTGAGGGCATTTGGGCTACTTTACTCTTTTGTGGAACCTCTCTGCTTTTGGTAGTATCCTTCAAAGATACATTCTTCCGAACCATCTGCTCTTGGGCGACTGTCGGCTTTCCCCTAATATCTAGTTTAAAAGCTGCTCTATCTCCTTTTCAAAGGTTAATGCCAGCAGCCTGGTTCCATCCCGGTTAAGGTGAAGCCCATCCCTTCGGAAGAGCCCCTCCTTTCCCCAGAATGTTCCCCAGTTCCTAACAAATCCAAACCCCTCATCTCTGCACCATTGTCTCATCCACGCATTGAGACTCCGGAGCTCTGTCTGCCTTTTGGGTCCTGCGCGTGGAACAGGAAGCATTTCGGAGAATGCTACCCTGGAAGTTCTGGATTTCAACTTCCTACCTAAAAGCCTAAATTTAGCCTCCAGAACCTCCCTACCACATTTTCCTATGTCATTGGTACCAACATGTACCAAGACAGCAGACTCCTCCCCAGCACTATCTAAGACCTTATCTAGGTGGCGCGTGAGGTCCGCTACCTTCGCACCAGGCAGGCATGTTACCAGGCGATCCTCACGTCCACCAGCCACTCAGCTATCTACATGCCTAATGATCGAATCACCAACTATAACGGCTGTCCTAACCCTTCCCTCATGGGCACATGGCCCTGGAGAAACTTCCTCGGTGCGAGAGGGTTTTACATCACCTGGAGGACAGGTCCTAGTTACAGGATCACTTCCTGCCACACCAGGGTGATGCTCTCCTGTCACGTGACCTCTCTCCTCCATGGCAACAGGGATGCTGCCAGACTGGAGCTGGGACTTCAGGACTATATCCCTGTAGGTCTCGTCTATGTACCTTTCTGTCTGTCTTATGCTTTCCAAGTCTGCTACTTTAGCCTCTAGAGAACGGACTCATTCCCTGAGAGCAAAGAGCTCCTTGCACCTAGTGCACACGTAAGACCTCTCACCAACTGGGAGAAAATCATACATGTGACACTCAATGCAAAAGACTGGAAAGCCCCCATCCCGCTGCTGGACTGCTGTCTGCATCTTAGTTTTTAGTTTTTGTGTTTCGATCTAAGTTCTTTACGTACTAAGGGTTGCTATGGATATTTATACTAATAAAACTGAACCTAATACGTGTAATATACCTTGTTCACCTGAAGCTTAACTAATCTAGTGTATGACTGATTTGGGTAATGAGCTTCACCTGAGAGCACCTCCTGTCTTTTAAGATGTGTAAGTACCTATAAAGCTACGATTATCCCAGGGGAGGGAGGGTGTGGGGAGGGTGGGAGGGAATTAACACTTATTAAAAGAGGGCTGCTACACAGTACCCTGTCTTGTGCTGCTGAGGTAAGCTATATTCTGATTTGATTTAAATTATAGCTCTTAGCTGCTGCTAGTCTCTACCCTCTTATGAAATTTAAAGTGCAAGCTCTCTGCTGGGTTCTAAATTTAACCAGAAAGCTCTTTTCTGTGTTGTAAATTTAAGCTAAAAGAACTTTGCTGATGCTAGGCCCTGAGTGACTATTAAATGTAAACTACAAGCTCTCTGCTGGGTTCCAAATGTAACCAGAAAGCTCTCTTCTGTGTTTTAAATTTAAACTAAAAGTACTTTGCTGTTACTAGGCCCTGAGTGACTATTAAATTTAAAGTACAAGCTCTCTGCTGGGTATGAAATGTAACCAGAGAGTTCTCCTCTGTGTTTTAAATGTAAACTTAAACTGCTGCTACTAGGCCCTGACTGATTTAACAAAAATAGTGGATCACAGATTAATTAGCTTTAATACAAAGAATTCCTGACAGAGAGGTTCCAATAAAGATAAAAGTAACCCAAATGCCCTTAAGTATAGAGCTAGAAGATTCCAGATTGCCCATCAATTGATAACCATATTAATATCAATTAAATACTACCTCTAAAATGCTTGTATGCAAATGCTAAAAGTCTAAAAATAAGATGGGATAGAATATATAGCACTAAATGAAGGGTTAGATATGATTTGCATCTCAGAACCCGGTGGAAGGAGGACATCAACAAGACACTGTGATACCTGGTTACAAGCTATATCACAATGATAGAGTAGATCAAATTGGTGGAGGGGCTGCGTTCTATGTTAGAGCGAGCATTGAATCACGTAGGATTAAAGTTTTGCATGAAACAAAATACATTCTAGAATCTCTATGGATAGAAATCCCATATAAAAAGGGGAAGATGATGGCAGTAGGGGTGTACTACCAACCGCCTGGCCAGAATGAAAAGAAAGATGATGAAATGATAAGAGAAATCAGGGAAGCTAACAAAAGCTACAACACAGTAATAATGGGTGAATTCAATTACCCTGGTATCGTCTGGGGCAGTGTCACAATAGGACATGCTAGGGAGATAAAGTTTCTAGATAAAATAAATACTTTTTGGAACAGTTGGTTCTTGAACCGACAAGACAGGAAGCTATTTTGGATCTGGTGCAAGAGATAAGAGTTTTGTAGCCACTTAGCAAAAGCAATCATAGCATGATCGCATTTGATTTAATAAATGGAAGCAGGATGACAAGGAATTCCACAGTGTTACCTTTTAACTTTCAAAACTATGATAAACTGAAGAGAATAGCTAAGAAAAAACTAAATAGAGCAGCTGCAAAGGTTAAAAATTTACATTAAGCGTGAGTGTTGTTTAAAAATACTATCTTGGAAGCTCAGACCAGATGTATTCCACACTGAAATGGTATTTAAAGGTGATGTATCGGAAGAATTGAAAGAAACATCAATAAACTGGGAAGATTTATTACATTTGATAAACTGAAGATAGTAAATCACCTGGACTGGACTGTATACATCTGAAGATATTGAAAGAACTGAAATATGAGATTGCAGACCTAATATTAGTAATCTGTGAACTATCATGAAACTCATCTGTAGTATCTGAAGATTGGACATTAATGGCCTATGTAATAGCAATTTTTAAAAAAGGTTCCAGGGGTGATCCGGAAAGCTACAGACCACTGAGCCTAATATTATAGTACTGGGCAAAATGGTAAAAACCATCATAAAGAATAAAATTACTGAACATGTAGATATGATTGTTTTAATGGGAGAAAATCAACATGGATTTAGCCAAGGAAAGTCTTTTCTTAGAAATTTGCTATATTTTTGTGAAGGTGTGAATAAACAGATAGACTAAGATGAGCCAGTTGGTATAGTCTATCTGGATTTTCAGAAAGCCTTTGGGGCATGTTTACTAAAATCCGCAAAAGAGCGCGCCGCAAAATAGCGCACGGCAACGCGGCACTGAAACGCGCAGAAACGCGTTTAAACGCCCCGCACACGTGCGTGTCACCCCCGCACAGGTACGCGGCTCACTAACGGGCCCCGTACAAGTGCGGGCCCGCAAATGTCCGATA
The DNA here is from genome assembly GCA_033557465.1 of Ichthyophis bannanicus. Classification (NCBI taxonomy): domain Eukaryota; kingdom Metazoa; phylum Chordata; class Amphibia; order Gymnophiona; family Ichthyophiidae; genus Ichthyophis; species Ichthyophis bannanicus. The sequence continues at coordinate 28,153,140 of CM066035.1, forward strand.
GAGGCGTGGAACGGCGAAAGGAGGGCGGAGGAAGGCTCCGGAGGGGCGGAGGGACGGGGTCAATGGGTGGAGAGTGGGAGGGGAGAGGCTCCCCGCACAGTATCGGGCCCGAATTTCCATGTAAAAACTACCGCGAGTGAAACACTCGCGGTAGAAAGCATTTAAAGGGAAGAGAAACCATTTCCGTCAGCAATGTACAGGAAAACCGGGGAAACCAGCAAAACGTGAGCAGTGTGATACATGTGCACAGCACAAAAGTGAAAATAAACATAGAAAATGACCACAACAGAACTATCAAAAATAGTAATTCAGCTGGGGAACAGTTATAGTGATGGGAAAATACAGAAATCACACCCAGCAAAGCTCCAGAAACAAGAAATGAATTTTGGAAGGGTCTACTGAGAGGAGACTCTTCCAAAAAACATTTCCACGTTTTGGAGCTTTCCTGGGAGTGTTTGCTATGGTTGCCCATTAATATCACTGTTGCCCAGCGTGGTGATATTCTGTCCCACATTTCCCGTGGTCAGTTCCGGGGTTTATGTGCACGTTTGTCACCAGACAGGGTGCATATGCCCACAGTAGACTTGCGTAGAGCAGGGTTTGTGACTCCATCCTGCCAGGCTTACTGCCTCCAGGGGCTGCACTGTCTCTGTGGCCAAAGTGTGGTACAGCAGACAGAGTCATTACCTCTAGGACCAGAGGGCAGAGGTTCAAAACCCAGCTGGGGCACCTGCCAGCCCAGTCCCTATATTTTACCCACCACTAAATAAAGATAGCGCAGACACCCCTGTATGCATGGGGAAAACACCCATATTTTACCCAACACCGCACACACACCACAACAATGGGCATTACCTACAGCCAAGTCCCCCAAATGCAGTCCCATACTGCCACAGTGCAATCAGGTCAACTGCTTTTTCTGAGAGAAGGTCATGCCAGCATGTTGGCGGACAAGTACATGTGGTGCAGGGGGCAGTGGCTGCTAACCACAGAAGACAGAGGCCTAGCCATGTGCAGGCTGGCACAGTCCACTGCAACAGACAGGTCCTGCCGGATCCACAGTCATGGACAGTCCAGGGAATCCAACCAATCTGTGGCTACACAGTGGTGCAGTGCACACAGACAGTGCATACAAGAACAGATGGTCACAGGTTCATAGCCCAGCTGGGGCTACTGCCAATCCTGCCCACATATTTTTCCCACAACTAAACAGTGATAGTAAGGACACACCTTTCATGGCGGGGACATATGCAATGGTAAGACATCTATCTTTTACCCCACTGAGCACAGACACCATGAACAGGGGCAGTACCTAGAGCAGAATCACCCAAATGCAGTCCTGGTGGGCCACACACCAGTCAGGTTCCATGCTGACACTCATACAAATGCCTGTGCTGTATATCTATGCACCACCCCCATGGCATGTAGATGTAGTCCATGCATATTCATGAGGGATAGCAGGAAAACCCGAACAGTGTGATGCACACCTGGACTGGAGTTGGGAATCTGTGCCGTAAAGCAGCAGCCATCAAGGGCAGACACACCCACACCCACAGGCCCCATTGGCCAATGTCTCCTGGAAAGGCAGAACATTGGACCGTGCATGCAGCACCCAAAACGAGCACTTGCATAACTTACCAATGTCACCCTACACCTGAGGTATACGGTACACAGCTCGGAGACGTTTGCTAGGAGCACAGGCAGGCAGTTATCCATACGTTACGTACATACTGCTAGTTGGCCCCATCCAAACAATCTGTTAGGTGTTTGCGGGGCATGCTCCAGGCCTGGCCTCTGACGGTGCTTACCACCCTGGGGAGTGACCACCAGCTGTAATGCGTACCATATCCATGCCTTGCCGTGCTCAGGACCGGTTTGGTGGGCAAGGCTACTTACCCCCTCAATCGTAGCACCATGATGGCAGAGGTGTGGAAGTGTGTGTCTGTCTATACAGTGGGTGTTGGCTGCAAGCCCCTTCAACAGCCCGCACTGCCAGCACTGTTGCCAGTATTGGCCAGTCAATGTGCATAATGAGGTGCAAGGTACCATGGGTATAGCCAGGGCAGGGTGGCGTGGCCAGGATGCATCTGCACTGGGCATAGGGCCCTGGCAGGGACATTGGCTGGGATATTGTAGTGTCCGGCCACCACCTACACAGACAGGGTGGCCAAAGCATGTCCATCTGGGGGATCACGCTCACCCTGACTGTGCAGTGACCACAGCATGGCTAGGCCCCCCTATAGTGCTGTATAGTAGTTCTCTCATGTGATAGATATGGGTTTCTCTTTGGGGCCCAGTCACTGATCTATCTGCTTGCTGTGTATGCAGACAGCCCAATTCTGGGTGCATGCATCTCCATTGGGAACATGCACTATGGACTAACCAGCAGACTGTTTGTAGCTGGTAAATGTCTTGCTATAATGGCTTGCAGGGTGCAGTGGCTGTTGGCTTGCTGCAGGGGAATATCTGGTGGTGGAGTGCAGCTTACCATACCCTGGGCTTATGTCTGTCTGCTATTGTGTTATGGCTGTGTATGGAGCTGCCTGGGGTTGATGTTGCCCTCTACTGCCACCTTTGCAGGGAGGTAGAGTGTGGATCCCTTGATGGGGACCATGTTTGCCACTGGGGGGGGGTGCCTGATGGTGGCAGACAGGGATATCCATGGTGTTTGTGCATAAACTAGCTATCTTACACATTAACACTGCTTTGGAATGCCCGCTTGGCCTCCATCAGCCACGGCAGGTGTTGTTGACCTGGTCCTGGCCACCTCATTGCACACTCAGGGTGAGCACAGTACCCGCACGATGTAACGGTGTGTGGCTACTCTGTGCCAGTAAAACACCCGGTCAGTGCCCCCTACTAGGCCAAGGTGCTGTGTGGGTGCACCCGGTCACTTCCCCCAACAGGGCCGAGGTGCTGTGGGGGTGCATTCCCCATCTTGTGTCCATCTGCGGACAGCTAATTTGCATGTGCAGTGCATCATGGGTACGGGTGGCCTAACCCATCCTGTTGACACCAGCAGACTGTCTGTGAGGTGATGTGTAGGCTATCTGCAGCCAGCCAGGGGCCTGCTTACAGCTATGGAGCTGTAGCGCAATGGTTACATCACTGCCTGTGCAGCCAGAGGTCATGGGTTCAAACCCACAGTGGGGCCCTTTGGTAGGGCTGTCCACAGCTTTATTTTTATTTACTGTACATATGTCTATGCCGGCAAGACCACCCTCAGCTTACTATACCCATTAGGTGCCTCTGAGGGTGCTTCATAGGGCGCCCTGTAGGCCACCTTATGGTTGCCATCCCTATAGGGTGCACTATACATTATCCTGTGTCGCAACATACATGCTGCCCTATAGGGGTCATTCAAGGGTGCCTTGGCGAACAGTGCACTGTAACATGTGCCTTATGGGCCGCCGTATGTTAACATGCTGGGAGAGTGCGTTTGCTAGTAGTGATAACAAAATAAAATTATACAGCCTCCTACAGCACTCCACAACATAATACATACTGCCTCAGCAGGCATTTTTCACTGGGCATTGTGAGGAGTTGAACCCCTGATCCCTGCACCATTGGTCAGTGTTTTAACCATTGTGCTGTGGCTCTGTTCCTGTGTTTGTGCATCAGCGCGCCGCCTTGTGCCTATCAGCGCGCCACCTTCTGCCGCCCAAGGGGACCAGTGCGCCGCCTTCTGCTGCCCAAAAATAAATGTGCGCCGCCTTATGCCGTTCCAAATTAATTTGCCTCCTAAAACAATGTTAATCATTACAGTTACTGCTTCAGCTGACCTTTGTCGTTGCACACACTGGGGGATTGAACCCATGGCCCCTGCGCCATTGGTCAGTGTCTTCACCGTTGTACCACGGCTCTGTTGTTTTGTATACTCAGCAGCGCGCCACTTTGCCTTTCCACGCGCTAATGTCGACCCCCGCACATTAGCGCGACGCACACACGTTCGGTTGCTTACTACCGTTTTTTTTCTATTTTCTGCCTGAACCGCCCACTCCTTATATGGCACAGGCACACTAGCGCGGCCCCGCACGTTAGGAATGTTTAGTAAACATGCCCCTTTGACAAGGTCCCTCATGAGAGACTCTTGACCAAATTAAAACGTCATTGGATTGGAGGCAGTGTACTATTGTGGATCAGGAACTGATTAAAAGATAGAAAGCAGAGAGTAGGGTTAAATGGCCAATTTTCTCAGTGAAGAAAGGTCAATAGTGGTGTACCCCAGGGATCTGTGTTGGGCCCACTGCTTTTTAACATATTCATAAATGACCTGGAAATGGGAATGAGTGAGGTGATCAAATTTGCAGATGAAACAAAATTATTCAAAGTTGTTAAAATGCAAGAGGATTGTGTAAAATTGCAAGAGGACCTTGATAAACTGGAATACTAGAAGTCCAAATGACAGATGAAATTTAATGTGGACAAGTGCAAAGTTATGCATCTAGGAAAGAATTACCCAAACTATGGTTACACAATGCAAGGTTCCACATTAGGAACCACCATCCAAGAAAAAGATTTACGTGTCATCATAGATAAGACGTTGAAACCCTCCATCCAAGAAACCAAATAAAATACTAAAAATCATAAGGAAAGGAATCGAGAATAAAACCAAGGATATTATAATGCCTCTGTATCGTTCCATGGTGCGACCGTACCTTGAATATTGTGTGCAATTCTGCTTGCCATATCATAAAATTTATTTTATTTATTTTATTTAATGGGATTTCTATCCCGCCTTATCCTTCAATCAAGGCGGTTACACAGCAAACTATCAGTGGGAGTGGTGCTTGGGTTCAGTGTGTGCATCATGTACAATGAAAGTGTGTGTGTGTGGGTGGGTTGATTAGTGTGCGCTATTTACAGCGTGAGCTATATACAGGGTAAGTGTAGGGAGCGTGCAGGTAAGATTGGTCCATGATTGTAGCACTCGTGTGTTCGGTCCGTAGTGCTCCAGGAATAGCAGAGTCTTTAGTTGTTTCCTGAAGTCCTTGGTGTCTTCAGTGGCTCGCAGTTCGTCCAGGAGTGAGTTCCACATGCTAGGTGCTTCCAGTGACAGTGCTCTTCATGCGGTGGATTTACATGCTCTTGTGTAGTCTTTAGGCGTGTTGATTGTGTCTGATGTGGCTTTTCTTCTGTGTCTTGTACTGGTGTCGGGTTTTATGAGGGGTTGAAGGCTGTGGGCAGAGTTCCTGTATTTGATCCTGAATATGTTTAGGATTGTCTTGTATTTTATGCGTGAGTTGATTGGGAGCCAGTGTAGGTCTTTTAGTATGGGGGTGATGTGGTCTTGTTTGGATGCACCGGCTATTATTCGTGCTGCCATGTTTTGGACCATTTGTAGTGGTCTGAGTGCCTGTTTTGACATGCCTGTGTAGATCGGGTTGTAGAAATCAAGTATGGGCGTTATGAGAGTTTGACAGACTGTGCGTAAGTGCTCGTGTATGAGGAGTGGTTTGAGGAGTCTGATTATTCTCAATTTGAAGTATGCGTTTTTGGTGGTCTTGCTGATATAGTAGAATTAGAAAAGGTACAGAGAAGAGCCACCAACATGGTGAAGGGGATGGAATGATACCCCTATGAGGAAAGGCTTAAAAAGTTAGGGCTTTTCAACCTGAAAAAGAGACGGCTCAGGAAAGATATGATAGCGGTCTATAAATTAATTAATGGAGTAGAATGGGTAAATGTACACTGTTTACGCCATCAAAAAGTAGAAAGACTAGGGGGCACGCAATGAAGCTATAATGTAACCTATTTAAGATTAATAGAAAATATTTTTTTCTTCAACGTGTAATCGAACTCTGGAATTCGTTACCGGTGGATGTATGAAGGTTGTTAGGGTAGCTGGGTTTAAAAAAGGTTTGGAGAAATTTCTGGAGGAAAGGTCCATAATTCATTATTAAAGAGGACCCGGGAAATCCACAGCTTGCCCCAGAACAAGCATTCTGGAACCTGTGTGTCTTTTTGAGAATGTGACAGGTACTTGTGACCTGGATTGGCTATTGTTGGAAGCAGGATACTGGACTTGATGAACCTTGGCCTGACCCAGTATGGCATCTCTAATGTTCTTCTGTTCTCATGACTGCACTGACTGCGCTACTGCCCACATGGAGATGCGTGAGAGTGTATAGAAGAGGCAGGTTTCAGCATGACCACGGGGACTGTGTGGACTGGGTCTGAAATTTCATCGAGTGCTTGATTAGGATAGGGTTTGTTTAAGTCAATGAGGGCATGTTCTCTTGGTTGTGCATCCCTCCCCCACCTTTGTCTCTTTGTTTAAATAAATAAATTTGTGGCTGGGAGGAGGGGGATGGGAGCAGGACCATACCTATCCCTGTGCGAGCGGTGCGGCCGCACAGGGCGCAAAGGCTTAAGGGACACATATTAGCTATCTGCCATTGCCTGCCGTCACCACTTTTTCTTCTCTCAACGGTGGCAGGCAACGACAGACAGCTAAAATGTGCCCCTTAAGCCTTCTCACCGACCTGTATTTGTTAAATCAGTCAGGGCTCTTGCAGGGAGGGACAGATCTGCTTAACATGCCGGCGACTTGCACATCGGGCGTGCCTCTTCTGTCCCGCCATGTGTGGGGGGGGGCGCGCGCCCGATGTGCAAGTCACACAGGGCGCAGTTTGCACTCGGTACAGCCCTGAATGGGAGCCTTATACTAGGGCAGGGGCTAAATAGTAAACTGGGCCAGTCGGGGGACTGGATTTGAGGGATTGAGGGGTTCTTTTTGTATGTGAGTATTGCCCTCTCTTTGTCCATTTTGTTTTTGATCTAATAACATAAGGGGAAGGGGTGAGGAATGCAGAAGATGAGGATAGGCAATGAAGAGTGAAGGGATATTTCAAGGGGTAAAGGAAAGGTGGGGAGGTTGGCAGGGGAGTATGTGTCAGATTGTGTATGTGGGAAGGGGGGGTGGAGGGTGACATAGATTCGAAACACGTATCAAATTAGCAGGGATGGTAAATAACCCAGAAGTTCAAACATGAATGCAGCACCTCGAGGAGTTTATCTAGAATGCTTGGGGGGGGGAGGAGGGAGTGTTTTTTCTGCAAGGCATATGTGTGCAGAAATCACACACCAATGTTAAAATTTAAATAAAGATGTTAAAAAAAAAAGAAATCACACACCAATGTTTGAGGGATGCCTGACATTAGGGTGGTAACCTGGAATGTTTGTGGCCTAAACTCATCAGTAAAGCACACCAAAGTTCTCCAGGCCCTGAAAACAATGCAGACGCAGGTAGGCCTCTTGCAGGAAACCCATTTAACTGCCCTTGAAGGACTAGAAAAGGGGACTGCTACTTCTGGAGAGAGATCTGCAATTGTGAGTATATACTTCTGGGAATTTTTCTGAAGGGACTTCTTTGGATAAAAGCTGATTAATCTGTGAACCCAGTATATTATTAAATTAGTCAGGGCCTAGTAGCAGCAGTTTAAGTTTAAATTTAAAACACAGAAGAGAGCTTTCTGGTTAAATTTAGAACCCAGCAGAGAGCTTCTAGTTTACATTTCATAATAAGTCAAAGCCTATCGGCAGCAGCAAAGAGCTTTAATTTAAATCAAATCAGAATATAACTTAGTATAAAAGGCAAAACAGAGTGAGTAACAAATAAAGTCTTCTAGAGACCTTTACAAAGAGGCCTTCTACCTAGGGGACAAGAGACCTGTAAAACCCTTTCAGTAGGTGTTAACGCCAGGTGGCAGATCAAAAGGCCATTTTGAAAGACTCCTTCTATCCAAGCAAGAACTGTTAATCATCCAGGAAGTTGGTCACAGCTTACCTCAGAAGCATAGGACAGGGTACTGTGTAGCACCCCTCATTTAATAAGTGTTATTTCCCTCCCTCCCTCCCCAACACCCACCCACCCACGGGATAATCGTAGCTTTATAGGTACTTACACATCTTAAAGGAAAGGAGGTGCTATCAGGTGCAGCTCATTATCCAAATCAGTCATACACTAAGGACCTGAGATTAATTAAGCTGCAGGTGAACAAGGTATATTAAACCTATTAGGTACATGTTCTTACTATAAGTATCCCCATAGCAACCCTTAGTAAGTAAACAACTTAAAGATCTAAACACAAGCTTAAAACTAAGATGCAGACAGCAGTCCAGCAGCGAGATGGGGGCTTTCCAGTCTTTTGTATTGAGTGTCACATGTATGATTTTCTCCCAGTTGGTGAGAGGTCTTACGTGTGCACTAGGTGCAAGGAGCTCTTTGCTCTCAGGGAACGAGTCCGTTCTCTAGATGCTAGAGTAGCTGACTTGGAAGACATAAGAAAGACAGAGAGGTACATAGATGAGACTTACAGGGATATAGTCCTGAAGTCCCAGCTCCAGTCTGGCAGCATCCCTGTTGCCATGGAGGAGAGAGGTCACGTGACAGGAGAGCATCACCCTGGTGTGGCAGGAAGTGAACCTGTAACTAGGACCTGTCCTCCAGGTGATGTAAAACTCTCTCACACCGAGGACGTTTCTCCAGGGCCATGTGCCCATGAGGGAATGGTTAGGACAGCCGTTATAGTTGGTGATTCAATCATTAGGCATGTAGATAGCTGGGTGACTGGTGGACGTGAGGATCGCCTGGCAACATGCCTGCCTGGTGCGAAGGTAGCAGACCTCACGCGCAACCTAGATAAGGTCTTAGATAGTGTTGGGGAGGAGTCTGCTGTCTTCGTTCATGTCAGTACCAATGACATAGTAAAATGTGGTAGGGAGGTTCTGGAGGCTAAATTTAGGCTTTTAGGTAAGAAGTTGAAATCCAGAACTCCGAAATGCTTCCCGTTCCACGCGCAGGACCCAAAAGGCAGGCAGAGCTCTGGAGTCTTAATACATGGATGAGACGATGGTGCAAGGATGAGGGTTTTGGATTTGTTAGGAACTGGGGAACATTCTGGGGAAAGGAGGGGCTCTTCCGAAGGGATGGACTTCACCTTCACTGGGATGGAACCAGGCTGCTGGCATTAACCATTAAAAAGGAGATAGAGCAGCTTTTAAACTATATAATAGGGGAAAGCTGACAGTCGCACAAGAGCGCATGGTTCGGAAGAATGTATCCTTGAAGGATACTACCAAAAGCAAAGAGGTTCCAAAAAAGAGTAAAGTAGCCCAAATGCTCTCGAGTATGGAGCACAGAGCTTAAAGATCCCAAATTACCCATGCCTACCAATAGCCAAATTAATATGAATGAAATACAGTCTCTAAAATGCTTGTATGCAAATGCTAGAAGTCTAAAAAATAAGATGGGAGAGTTAGAATATATAGCACTAAATGAGAGGTTAGATATGATTGGAATCTCAGAGACATCGTGGAAGGAGGACAACCAGTGGGACACTGTGATACCTGGGTACAAACTATATCGTAATGATAGAGCTGATCAAATTGGTGGAGGGGTTGCACTCTATGTTAGAGAGGGCATTGAGTCAGAAAGGATTAAAGTTTTGTTGTAGAATCTCTATGGATTGAAATTCCATGTAAAAAGGGGAAGGCGATGGCAGTGGGGGTGTACTATCCACCGCCTGGCCAGAATGAACAAATGGATGATGAAATGCTCAAAGACATCAAGGAAGTTAACAAAAGTTACAGCGCAGTAATAATAATGGGTGATTTCAATTACCCCAGTATCGACTGGGTCAGTGTCATGGCAGGACATGCTAGGGAGATAAAGTTTCTAGATGAAATAAATGACTGCTTCTTGGAGAAGCTGGTTCATGAACCGACCAAAGGGAAAGCCATATTGGACCTAGTCCTTAGTGGAACACCAGATCTGGTGCAAGAGATAAGGTTGTTGGGGCCACTTGGCAATAGAGATCATAGCATGATTGTGTTTGATCTAATTAATGGAGGAGGGATGGTAAGGAAATCCACAGTACTGCCTTTTAACTTTCGAAAGGGAGACTATGATAAAATGAGGAAAATAGTTAAGAAAAAACTAAAAGGAGCAGTTGCAAAGGTTAAAGACTGACATCAAGCTTGGGTGTTGTTGAAAAATACTATCTTGGAAGCCCAGACCAGCTGAATTACACACTTTAAGAAAAGTGGAAGTAAGTCCAAAAAACTGCCAGCATGGTTTAAAGGTGAGGTCAGAGAGGCTGTTGCCAAAAAAGCGTCTTTCAGGAAATGGCAAAAAGAGCCAAACAACGAAACCTGGAAACAGCACAAGCATTGGCAAGTTAAATGCAAGGCATTGATAAGGCAGGCAAAGGGAGAATTTGAGAAGAAGCTTGCTGCAGAAGCAAAAACGCCTAATAAAGACTTTTTCAAGTACATTCGTACCAAAAAACCTGTGAGAGAGTCAGTTGGTCCATTAGATAATAGAGGGGTTAAAGGGGCATTAAGAGGCGACAAGGTGATAGCGGAGAGACTGAATGAATTCTTTGCTTAGGTCTATACTGAGGAAGATGTAGGGATGTTACCCATGACTGAAGTGTTATTTAAAGGTGCGAAAGAATTGAAGGAAATATCGATACATCGGGAAGATGTATTACAACTATTAGATAAACTGAAGAGTAGCAAATCTCCAGGGCCGGATGAAATACATCCAAGGGTGTTGAAAGAACTGAAATATGAGATTGCAGACCTGCTATTAGTAATCTGTGAACTATCATTAAAATCATCTGTAATACCTGAAGATTGGAGTATGGTGAACGTAACACCAATTTTTAAAAAGGGTTCCAGGAATGATCTGGGAAACTACAGACCAGTGAGTCTGATGTCAGTACCCGGGGAAAATGGTAGAAACCATGATAAAGAACAAAATTGCTGAACATGTAGATAGTCATGGCTTAATGGGAGACAGCCAACATGGCTTTAGACAAGGAAGATCTTGTCTTACTAATCTGTTATGTTTTTTTGAAGGTGTGAATAAACAGGTAGACAAAGGTGAGTCGGTTGATATAGTGTATTTGGACTTTCAGAAAGCCTTTGACAAGGTCCCTCATCAGAGACTTTTGGCAAAACTAAAGAGTCTTGGGATAGGCGGCAGTGTACTATTGTGGATCAGGAACTGGTTAAAAGATAGAAAGCAGAGGGTAGGGCTAAATGGCCAATTTTCCCAATGGAGAAAGGTGAATAGTTGTGTACCCCAGGGACCTGTGCTGGATCTGCTGCTTATTGCCATAGTCATAAATGACCTGGAAAAGGGAATAATGAGTGACGTTATCAAATTTGCAGATGACACAAAACTATTTAAAGTTGTTAAAACCCAAGAGGATTGTGGAAAATTGCAAGAGGATCTTGATAAATTGGAAGACTGGGCAAACTTGAAAGACGATGGCGCAGGAATCAGACTACAGTAGCCTATCACAACTATAACTCACATCTAGCTCTACACAGAGAGACAATAAGTGAAAAAAGGAAACAACATCACTCAACCATTCTAAAACGGTCTTTGAATAGGACACATGACCTATTTAATATAGTAAAATCACTAACAAGGGACCCAGCACCAGTAAGCCCACTCATGCCTCAACCACAGGATTACTCGAACTACCTGCAATCAAAAATGATTCAATCTAACATGGTTCCATCCACCTGTAACCCAACCATTGCAACAAGTACACCAAAGCCTACCCTACTACTCAATTTCTCTGCAGTATCTACTAAAGAAATTGAACACACCATTACCTCCATTAATCTCACCACGGCCCCAAATGACCCTTGCCCAGCAAGCTGGATAAAGGAACTTCGACATGAACTAAGCCACTCATTATGCAACATAACCAACCAATCACTACTAAGAGGCGTCTTCCCACAAAGCTTAAAACACACATCAATTAGGCCCCTACTAAAAAACAGCCGCCTTGATACATCCAAAGTTGAATCCTACAGACCCATATCAAGTATTCCCCTGCTTGCCAAGATCATCGAGAAAATAGTCCAGCGACAGATCCAGCAACACGTTGACACTGAGTCACCTCTCGACCCAGCTCAACATGGCTTCAGAGAATCGCATGGGGTAGACACCATCCTAACTACCCTCTTCGACAAACTAATCACAGGAATTGATAATATACACCAAGGCTTCATCCTCATCTTTCTCGACATTGCAGCCGCCTTCGATTCTGTGAACCATAAGATACTATTACAACGTCTCCAAGAAAAAGGGTTACAGGATACTACATTACAATGGTGTGAATCATACTTAACTAATAGATGGCAGCAAGTAAAAACAGGCAACACTTCCTCCGAGCCTTTCCTACAGATGCAGGGAGTACCCCAGGGATCATCCCTGTCTGCTTTACTATTTAACATTTATATGCAGCCTATCTGTTCCCTGATCCGCTCCCTAAATGTAGAATGCCTGGTGTATGCCGACGACATACTACTATACATTCCATTCACTATTGAGCAGCCCGATTTCTCCCCTATCATCAGATGTTTTGATGCAGTTGCTGAATGGCTCCTCACTCAAAACCTGAGGATCAATCATAGCAAGACTGACGTCCTCTTTATCACTAGGAACCAGAAATTCGTCACACCTCCATACCTGCAAGTTAAAAATGCTGAACTCAAAACAAGAGACACAATCCGATATCTAGGAATTACCCTAGATCGGCGTCTAGACATGACAACCCACGTAAAGACCGTTGCAAGATCAGTTTACCACAAGATACGAACCCTCCGCCTCCTCCGCCCACTACTCGATTTTTCGGACTATCGAACAATATTTCAGGCCCTAGTAATCCTACACCTTGACTTCGCAAACATCATCCTCCATGGCCTCCCACAGGCAACCCTCAGCCCGCTTCGGCTGGCCATGAACTCAGCTGCTAGGGTTCTAACAGGTGTTTCAAAATTGGGACATATAACACCAGTAATGAAGGAGTTACACTGGCTACCACTACAAGCCCGAATCCAATACAAGGTACTAGTCATGACTTTCAAGGCACTGAACAACCAGTCTCCCACACCTATCAGCAATCTGATTAACAATATCCTGAGAACAGAATAAGACGACCTGCACTACTCAACATGTTAATAGTACCCAAATTTACCACAAGGTGCACAAAAACAACTACCAACAGAGCTTTCTCGATTTATGCTCCGACAGCCTGGAATGAACTTCCCACCTGGATTCGATCCATACCAAGCCTCACCACATTCAGAAAAGAAATAAAACACCATCTATTTCAAATCTACTATCCTGAAACCAGTCCTGAAAAACACAAGACACAAGCATTCAGCCCTTGCTCTAACTATCCCAACGCCCTAACCCAACATGAAAACGGTTAGCCGCCCCTCCCCCTATAGCTGTATCCTGTTCCTCAGCCGACCTAGCTATGATCATATGAAGAGCTTAAATATTCAGTTGTATATAACTCTGTGTAAATTTTATGTATATATCTTATAAATAGTTTCCCCGTTATTCTCCCGTTATGACTGTACCCCTGTTCTATGTAAGCACATTGTGTTATGTAAAAAACATTGCTGCATTGTTCAGTTGTAATGTAAACCGCACTGATCTTAATAGCGCGGTATATAAGAAAAATAAATAAATAAATAAATAAATAAATAAATAATGTGGACAAGTGCAAAGTTTTGCACCTAGGGAAGAACAACCCAAGCTATGGTTACACAATGCAAGGTTCCACATTAGGAACCACCACCCAGGAAAAAGATTTAGGCGTCATTGTGGATAACATGTTAAAACCCTTGGCCCAGTGTGCAGCAGCGGCCAAGAGAGCAAATGGGATGCTAGGTATCATAAGGAAAGGAATGGAAAATAAACAAAGGATATTATAATGTCTCTATATCATTCCATGGTGAGACTGCACCTTGAATATTGTATGCAATTCTGGTCACCGTATCTTAAAAAGGATATAGCGTTATTAGAAAAGGTTCAGAGAAAAGCAACCAAAATGGTAAAGGGGATTGAAGGATAGCCCTATGAAGAAAGGCTAAAAAGGTTAGGGCTCTTTAACCTGGAAAAGCGATGGCTGAGGGGAGATATGATAGAAGTCTATAAATTAATGAATGGAGTGGAACGGGTAAACGTAGATTGATTGTTTATGTTATCAGAATATAGAAAGACTAAGAGACATGCAATGAAGCTACAGGGTAAACTATTTAAGACCTGGGGGCATGTTTACTAAAAACCGCTAATTTGCGCGCCGCAAAATAGCGCACGGCAACGCAGCATTGAAACGCACATAAACGCGTTTAAACGCCCCGCACACGTGCGTGTCACCCCCGCACAGGTACGCGGCACACTAACGGGCCCCGTACAAGTGCGGGCCCGCAAATGTACGATAGAGGCGTGGAACGGCTAAAGAAGGGCGGAGGAAGGCCCCGGAGAGGCGGAGGGACGGGGTCAATGGGTGGAGAGTGGGAGGGGAGAGTCTCCCCGCAAAGTACCGGGCCAGAATTTCCATGTAAAAACTACCGCGAGTGAAACACTCTCGGTAGAAAGCATTTAAAGGGAAGAGAAACCATTTCCGTCATCAATGTACAGCAAAACCGGGGAAACCTGCAAAACGTCAGCAGTGTGATACATGTGCACAGAACAAAAGTGCAAATAAAAAGCGAAAATGACCACAAACAACATCTAAAAAATTAAAAGTCTGCGGGGGAACAGTGCTAGCAATGGGCACAAATAAGAAACACACCCAGGAAAGTTTACAAAAAAATGAATGAACCATGGAAAGGTGTATGGAGGGGAGACTCAACCAAAAAAAAAACAACCCCTCTTTTGTAGCTGTCCTGGGAGTGTCCCCCATGTTTGTTCATGAAAATCTCTGTAGGCCATGTTGGGTCATGTCTGGGTATGATTTGCACGTTTGTCACCGGACAGGGTGAAGGAGCCCATAGTAAAATTGTGCAGAGCAGGGTGTGTGACCCCATCCTGCCAGTTTTATTATCCCCAGGTACTGCACCATCTCTGTGGCAACAGTGTAGTGCAGTGGACAGAGCCAGTACCTGTAAGACCATAGGGTCACAGGTTCAAATCCCATCTGGGGCTCATGGCAATATGTTCTCCACCACTAATCAGAGATATGGAAGACACCCCTTGTTTTGCAGAGAACATTAGCATGTTGCAAACATCCTTCTTATACTCCACACCGCACACACATCAGAACAATGGGCATCAGCCACATCCGAGTTGCCCAAATGCAGTCCTGGAGTGGCTCCACTCAATTAGGACATATGCTTATGCTAAGATAAGGACATGCTAGCATGTTGGTGGGACTGTACAGATGGTGGAGAGGGAAGTGGCTGCCAGCCACAGCATACATTTGACTAGCGAGGTGCAGGCTGTCACCGTCCACTAGTGACAGACAGCCCCTGTTGGATGTACAGTCATGGACGTCCCAGGGAACTCTGCCAAGCTGTAGATACACAGTGGTGCAGTGTACACAGAAAGTGTATGAAACAACAGAAGGTCACAGGTTCAAATTTCGGCTGGGGATATTGCCAATCATGAGCACATATTTTACTCACAAATAAACCATGGTAGTAAGCAAAACCTTTAAGGCAGAGGACAGTGGCCTCAGTAAAACCCCCAACATTTACCATCCCAACCACACACACCATGAACAGGGCGATCACCTAGAGCAGAGTATCCCAAATACAGTTTTGGACGACCACACAACAGTCAGGTTCCATGCTGCCTCTAATACAAATGACTGTGCTGCATATCTATGTACCACCCTCATGTCATGCAGATGTAGCACATGCATATCCAGGAGGGACAGCATAAAACTACAACAGTGTCAGCCACACCATGAGATGATGTGGGAATGCCTGATGAAAAGCACCAGCCAACAGGCCCTGACACACCCACGCCCACAGGCTGCATTGGACAATGCATCCTGGAAAGGCAGGACATTGGGCCCTGCCTGTAACCGCCAATAGTAGCAGTTGCAGATGTCACCAATGCCACCCCACACCTGGGGACATGGTACACAGCTATCTAATGTCATCATTGAACACAGTGAAATATGGATGTATATGTTCAGCACATTTTGCCCATTGAGCACCACATGACAATCATGCAGATGTGGGTCATGTGTGCAGCAGGTCTGTTGTATGACAGTGTGTACATCCTGGGTGGGTGACCCCCACCAGCTATGTGTAACATATCCATGCCTGTACTGTTCCCAGGACTGTTGTGTCGCATAGGGCTGTTAAACCACTTGATTGTACCACACAAGACGACCAACCCTGGTAATGGTCACAGCAATGTGAAACATCAACATACACTCACAAGAAAGGCAGGGCTAAAAGATAGGCATGTTGGAAGGGTTTCTGGCTCATGCAGCATAACATGTGCATGAGTCAACATTGCTGAAGGAGAGAGCATGTGTCCCCACACCAATGGATTTTTTCCCCTAGGTAGTCACCCCAAACCCATAATGCACAGCATAGGTAGTTGCATACATGCACAGTGGATGTTCAACAACTGAGTGGCACCAGCACTAACAGGGCCTGCAGCATGTTAGCCGAGGTGTACTGGTATCAGTGGGGTCAGTGGCAGGTGGCCAGAGAAGAAGGAGCCAGAGACCCTGACACGTGGGTGCACTGGCCCATAACAGAAAGGGCCGCTAGGACAAACAGACATGCTATTTGCAGGGTCTACATTGACTCAGTGTCCGCATGGTGGTGCAGGGGACACAGCCAGTGTGTTGTGGAGACAAAGATAACAAGTTCAACTCCCAGCTGGGGCCATCGGCAACACAGTGCACATATTTTATCCACCAGTAAACCGTTATTGGGAATAAAACCCACACCTGCAGAGAAGAAAAGTTTTTTCTGAGGATTGTTATTTTACCATAAGTAGTTCATAGCCCTCAGAAATGTCCAACACCTACAGCAGAGTGCACACAATGCAGTACCGGAGGGCCACATGTCAGTTAGCTGTGATGCTGTCCCCAATATAACGCCTCTTTATCATGGTGGTGTACGCCTACTGCTGGCAGAGGGGGCAGTGGCTGCTGCACCACAGCAGATGCTGGCCTAGCTACCTTCATGTGGCTGCAGTCCAATCCACCAGACAGGCACTGTGTGACAAACAGCCATGGACTCCCCCAGGAATGAGCTGTTGCTGTGCTAAGACGGTGGTGCAGTACACATAGCAAGTGCCCCAAGAGCAGAAGGCCCTAGGTTCAAATCTCAGCTGAGGCACCTGCCATCCCACCCCCTATTTTCTTTCACATGCACAAAACCTGCTATTAAAGACTGCAATTCCCCTGCTGATGACAGAAGCGTTGGAAAAGACAACTTATTTTACAATAAACAGCACACACCACATAAACATATGCCTCGCCCACAGTACAGTCCCCCAAATGCAGCCATGCAGGCACAAAGAACACCCATGTTCGCTGATGTATCCAATAAAGATGCGTGTGCTGCAAGTTAATTGAACACCACCATGGTATGCATCTGTCTGAGAGGCATATTCATCACGGACATCATGAAAACCTGACCAGTGTGTGTGCCATATTGCCTGGTTTTTCTGAAAATATGGCCTACAGCAGTGGGCAACAGGGCCAGAAACAGCTGCACCTGCAGGCCCCAATATCTGATGACCAATGCAGTGGCAGGATGTCGGGCCCTGTGTGCCCCTCCAATAACTAGCATGTGCAGACATTACCAATCACACAATACACATGGCGATACCTCACACGCATATCAGAAGCCTGGTATGAGCAGTGACTGTTAGAAATGTCTATGCGAAGCACAAGCAGATCATCGAGCTGTAACATACCAACGTCTCAGATGTATGTACAATGTGTGTCAGGTCAGGTGCCCTCCAGAGATTGTCAGCCTGGAACATATCACAACAAATGTACCCCAACGTTGCCATACCCCCAGTGTGCCCATTACTGTTGCGTTGGTCTCTGCTCCTAAATAACCGTACATCGTCTCACTGCTGTCCTAGGTGTAGGGAGTGTGTGTCTGTTGATCCAGTGTGTGCTGGCTGCCAACACCTCCCACAGCCCACAATGATAGCACCGTTGCCAGTATTGGTCTGCAAATGTGCATAATGAGGAGCAAAGTACTCTGGGTATAGAACACACAGGGTGGCAGGAGCAGGATGCAGCTACACAGGGCAAACGTGCATGCCTAGGACCATGTTGTGCCTTGCTATCACCTCCACAAACATGGTGCCCATAGCATGTACGGTGAGGAGGCAACCCTCACCACGAATGATCAGTGACCACGCCATGGCTAGGTTACAACATATTGCCATTCAGTAGTTCTCCTCTGTGATTTTTATGGGTTGTGTGTATATATAGGGGGCCCAATCACTGAGTCAACTGCATGGGGGTTGTGCAAACATCCCAGTAATGGGTGCACAGAGTGTCCCTGGTAGCATGCAGTATGGACCGTCAAGCGGCATGAAAGCAGTTACCATGTGTTTGGCTGGAGCACCTTGCAGGGTCAGTAGCTGGCCACACACTGTGGCCTCTGCTGCAAAATGTCAGATGGTGTTGGTTGAGCTGGGTGGCTCTGGCTCAGCTGTTTGTCTGCCTGATCTAGACATATGGATATGTTCAAAATTGCAGAGAGTGACCTGTAGGTTCTGGGTACGACAGGCGGAATGAGGTTGCTGGCAACTGCTAGCACTGTAGTTGGGCTACAGAATGTGCATATTGTAATATTGTGCAAAGTGTGTTTGACAGGAAAGTGCAGGTGGTCAGACACATATAGCCAATGTGGCCAGAAATCTCCCTTACCCCTTCACATATATTATGAAGGGCAGGGCTCTCACAAAGGAGATGCACCCTTGGGTGAGCATTGTAGCCCACAAGGCCCAGATGGGTCAGGAAGATACAGATGCCTGAAGGAGGACTGTATGCATCAACCTATCAGACATTGTCTGACAAGATGAGCTGATGTTCTTGGCCCTCTCAGCCAGGACAGGTGCTGTGTGTCTCACCTCACACTCAGGGTGATTAAAAGCCACACACACTGTGAGGTTCTGTACCCACTCTGTACCTGCAACACAGAAGGTCTGTGCACAAAACTATGTCCAGGTGCTGTGTGGTTGCACACCCTATCGTTGGACCATTAGTAGACTGCTGCTTTGCATGTGCAGTGCATCATGGGGGTGAGTGGACTGACGTTACCCTGTTAACTGCAGCACAAAGTCTGCCTAGGTCATATTGCAGACAGCCAGATAGTCTCATCACAACCCCAGAGCTGTAGTCCAGTGGTGACTGCAATGCCTCAGGAGCAAAAGGTTGTTAGTTCAAATTCTAAATGTGGTTCTACAAGGAAAGTATTTTATATATCCTGACTTTGGCCCATAGACTCTACCAGTCAGCAGTAGTGTGGGGAAACGTTCTGAAAATAAACATACATTGAACAAGGCAGTGTCACATTAGGTAAATTTGTTTTTACAAGGTCCATGGGGGCTCTCAGGTGTGGAACGTGGGTAATGTCCTCAAGTACTGGCAACTTAAACACCATCACAGTGCATTAACCCAGGTAGACCCTATAAGGTGGTCTGTGGGGTACCTGCTGCTGACAGCACTGTGAGGATCTCACAACAACCACCAGTACTCCACAGTCATGGACATGTCATTGGCTGCACCCACCAATAACCTCACTGTATATGGACGTATGCAACCTCTGGCTCCCCATGCATCAAGGTTAGGTGTGGGCCACAGCTAGATTGATAAGAACAGATGCCTGGCTGGCCAAAGAGGCAATCATGCAGACAGTGTGTTGTTGTTACCAGGGTTGTGGTGCTCCATCAGTGAGAATGGTGTATGACATATGATGTCTGCAGCAGTGTGAGTGTCTTGCCACCAGCAGCACCTCTGTAATGTAGAAAGGGCTCTGGGGCAAGTAATAATGTTGCAAAGTATGAAAATATATGCTGTGCACAGCATAGATGTAGATGGAAAGCACCATGGCCAATGGTGTTACAACGTATGATAATGTGAGCTGCCTGAGACAGGCACTCCAGAGCGCAAAAGGAAGATGTAAGCCATGATGCCTCGTTAAGCAGCCAATGTATCCACCATTGCGCTATACCTCAGCCCCCAGGACTGTATGCCAGCAGATCTACCAAATTGTAATGTGGATTGTGGTGACATGCTGTCCACATTGCCCCCTAATGTCTAACACGCAACCTATTTTTCCTGTGTAATGCACACATATGAACCCCCGCAAAACACCTATGGCAACCACCAAATCATTGATGTCTGTACATGGTGAGTCAACACAGAACAGAGCCAACTAACACACATCATGCCATATCACCAGGTTGCTTGACCCCTGACGCTGATGGTTTGTTTGCACCCATTGCTATCAGTGGCAGAGCACTATCTACTATGTGACACACATAGCACACCTCATCTGACAATGGCCTTGAAATCAGTGCATATGTGTCCAGAGGTTCAAGACCACATTGTGTGAACAAGTAATATTCAGAATCATTAAATTATGTTATAGGGAGATGAGAGATACCTTGTAGCTATGTGAGCATGCAAACAACATGAAACCTATTTGTATTAATAAATGTAAAACATGTGTATGAATGATGTGTGCCGCTAATATTTGCACTTTTCAGGAGCGCAGCAATGCGGAACGCATGGGCAAGCAGTTATGAGGGCCGCAGCCATGCGGCGCGCACGTGCTTGCTCCGATACGCGCAAATGCGGAAGTGGCGTTGTTAGCGTTCGCGCGTCTACACGCCCACAAACAAAATGGCGTCAAGGAGCAGGAAGCCCGCCTTCAGCTACAGGGAGCTGTGCCTCCTGGCCTCCCTTATTGGCCCGAAACAAAACATCCTTTTCCCAGGGCCCTCCAGGAGGATAAACATGGGGAAGGTGCTGAGGGCCTGGGAGAGGGTGACCAGGCGCTTTAACCGTGAGGCAGACCACCCACGTGAGGTAAGTGAATGGCCACAGGTCACAAAACCATATACACAGACAGGGTTAATGTCAGCTGTCCATGCTGTTGTGTGTAAGTAGGCTAGATAAATTACGTGTAGTAGGGAAACCACATGCCAGATGCATTGTGTACCACATCTGAGTGTTTGCCCATGTAGCCATTTTCAGATCCATGTGCCCACAGAGTGCATGATGACCCCATGGCCTCATGACAGCTGCTGGCATTGATGTACTACAGACCACTGTAACACAGCTAGGCCAACCATCAGCCTAAGGAGTGTCTAGAATCACCATGTGCTGATGGAGGTATCTGCATCTGGAGGGTAACACATAGGGGCAACCATCAGGGGTCGTGGAACCTTCAGCACAAAGGCCCTGACGCACACAGGTGGCCAGGGGTTGTTTACAAATGTGGTATAATACATTCCCCTCCCCTCAGGGCTACAGAGAGCCACTCAAAGTGTGCCCTGGCAACCTGGAGATATGGATCTGCGTCCTCATGTACTATGAAACATAACCCATATCTCCAGGAGGTCAGAGAGGCCATCCAAGTGGGTCCCCTATCACCCTGGGCCTATGGTTGTGTGTCCTAATGTAGTTTGAACCCTCCTCCCTAACTCCAGGAGTGCAGAGAGGCCATCCAAGTGGGCTCTCTATCACCCTGGAGCTATGGATCTGTGTCCAAATGTAGTTTGAACCCTCCTCCCTAACTCCAGGAGTGCAGAGAGGCCATCCAAGTGGGTCCCCTATCACCCTGGGCCTATGGTTGTGTGTCCTAATGTAGTTTGAACCCTCCTCCCTAACTCCAGGAGTGCAGAGAGGCCATCCAAGTGGGCTCTCTATCACCCTGGAGCTATGGATCTGTGTCCTAATGTAGTTTGAACCCTCCTCCCTAACTCCAGGAGTGCAGAGAGGCCATCCAAGTGGGCTCTCTATCACCCTGGAGCTATGGATCTGTGTCCTAATGTAGTTTGAACCCTCCTCCCTAACTCCAGGAGTGCAGAGAGGCCATCCAAGTGGGTCCCCTATCACCTTGGGCCTATGGATCTGTGTCCTAATGTAGTTTGAACCCTCCTCCCTAACTCCAGGAGTGCAGAGAGGCCATCCAAGTGGGCTCTCTATCACCCTGGAGCTATGGATCTGTGACCTAATGTAGTTTGAACCCTCCTCCCTAACTCCAGGAGTGCAGAGAGGCCATCCAAGTGGGCTCTCTATCACCTTGGAGCTATGGATCTGTGTCCTAATGTAGTTTGAACCCTCCTCCCTAACTCCAGGAGTGCAGAGAGGCCATCCAAGTGGGTCCCCTATCACCCTGGGCCTATGGTTGTGTGTCCTAATGTAGTTTGAACCCTCCTCCCTAACTCCAGGAGTGCAGAGAGGCCATCCAAGTGGGCTCTCTATCACCCTGGAGCTATGGATCTGTGTCCTAATGTAGTTTGAACCCTCCTCCCTAACTCTAGGAGTGCAGAGAGGCCATCCAAGTGGGCTCTCTATCACCCTGGAGCTATGGATCTGTGTCCTAATGTAGTTTGAACCCTCCTCCCTAACTCCAGGAGTGCAGAGAGGCCATCCAAGTGGGTCCCCTATCACCCTGGGCCTATGGATCTGTGTCCTAATGTAGTTTGAACCCTCCTCCCTAACTCCAGGAGTGCAGAGAGGCCATCCAAGTGGGCTCTCTATCACCCTGGAGCTATGGATCTGTGACCTAATGTAGTTTTAACCCTCCTCCCTAACTCCAGGAGTGCAGAGAGGCCATCCAAGTGGGCTCTCTATCACCTTGGAGCTATGGATCTGTGTCCTAATGTAGTTTGAACCCTCCTCCCTAACTCCAGGAGTGCAGAGAGGCCATCCAAGTGGGTCCCCTATCACCCTGGGCCTATGGTTGTGTGTCCTAATGTAGTTTGAACCCTCCTCCCTAACTCCAGGAGTGCAGAGAGGCCATCCAAGTGGGCTCTCTATCACCCTGGAGCTATGGATCTGTGACCTAATGTAGTTTGAACCCTCCTCCCTAACTCCAGGAGTGCAGAGAGGCCATCCAAGTGGGCTCTCTATCACCCTGGAGCTATGGATCTGTGACCTAATGTAGTTTGAACCCTCCTCCCTAACTCCAGGAGTGCAGAGAGGCCATCCAAGTGGGCTCTCTATCACCTTGGAGCTATGGATCTGTGTCCTAATGTAGTTTGAACCCTCCTCCCTAACTCCAGGAGTGCAGAGAGGCCATCCAAGTGGGTCCCCTATCACCCTGGGCCTATGGTTGTGTGTCCTAATGTAGATTGAACCCTCCACCCTAACTCCAGGAGTGCAGAGAGGCCATCCAAGTGGGCTCTCTATCACCCTGGAGCTATGGATCTGTGTCCTAATGTAGTTTGAACCCTCCTCCCTAACTCTAGGAGTGCAGAGAGGCCATCCAAGTGGGCTCTCTATCACCCTGGAGCTATGGATCTGTGTCCTAATGTAGTTTGAACCCTCCTCCCTAACTCCAGGAGTGCAGAGAGGCCATCCAAGTGGGTCCCCTATCACCCTGGGCCTATGGATCTGTGTCCTAATGTAGTTTGAACCCTCCTCCCTAACTCCAGGAGTGCAGAGAGGCCATCCAAGTGGGCTCTCTATCACCCTGGAGCTATGGATCTGTGACCTAATGTAGTTTGAACCCTCCTCCCTAACTCCAGGAGTGCAGAGAGGCCATCCAAGTGGGCTCTCTATCACCTTGGAGCTATGGATCTGTGTCCTAATGTAGTTTGAACCCTCCTCCCTAACTCCAGGAGTGCAGAGAGGCCATCCAAGTGGGTCCCCTATCACCCTGGGCCTATGGTTGTGTGTCCTAATGTAGTTTGAACCCTCCTCCCTAACTCCAGGAGTGCAGAGAGGCCATCCAAGTGGGCTCTCTATCACCCTGGAGCTATGGATCTGTGACCTAATGTAGTTTGAACCCTCCTCCCTAACTCCAGGAGTGCAGAGAGGCCATCCAAGTGGGCTCTCTATCACCCTGGAGCTATGGATCTGTGACCTAATGTAGTTTGAACCCTCCTCCCTAACTCCAGGAGTGCAGAGAGGCCATCCAAGTGGGCTCTCTATCACCTTGGAGCTATGGATCTGTGTCCTAATGTAGTTTGAACCCTCCTCCCTAACTCCAGGAGTGCAGAGAGGCCATCCAAGTGGGTCCCCTATCACCCTGGGCCTATGGTTGTGTGTCCTAATGTAGTTTGAACCCTCCTCCCTAACTCCAGGAGTGCAGAGAGGCCATCCAAGTGGGCTCTCTATCACCCTGGAGCTATGGATCTGTGTCCTAATGTAGTTTTGAACCCTCCTCCCTAACTCCAGGAGTGCAGAGAGGCCATCCAAGTGGGCTCTCTATCACCTTGGAGCTATGGATCTGTGTCCTAATGTAGTTTGAACCCTCCTCCCTAACTCCAGGAGTGCAGAGAGGCCATCCAAGTGGGTCCCCTATCACCCTGGGCCTATGGTTGTGTGTCCTAATGTAGTTTGAACCCTCCTCCCTAACTCCAGGAGTGCAGAGAGGCCATCCAAGTGGGCTCTCTATCACCCTGGAGCTATGGATCTGTGACCTAATGTAGTTTGAACCCTCCTCCCTAACTCCAGGAGTGCAGAGAGGCCATCCAAGTGGGCTCTCTATCACCCTGGAGCTATGGATCTGTGACCTAATGTAGTTTGAACCCTCCTCCCTAACTCCAGGAGTGCAGAGAGGCCATCCAAGTGGGCTCTCTATCACCTTGGAGCTATGGATCTGTGTCCTAATGTAGTTTGAACCCTCCTCCCTAACTCCAGGAGTGCAGAGAGGCCATCCAAGTGGGTCCCCTATCACCCTGGGCCTATGGTTGTGTGTCCTAATGTAGTTTGAACCCTCCTCCCTAACTCCAGGAGTGCAGAGAGGCCATCCAAGTGGGCTCTCTATCACCCTGGAGCTATGGATCTGTGACCTAATGTAGTTTGAACCCTCCTCCCTAACTCCAGGAGTGCAGAGAGGCCATCCAAGTGGGCTCTCTATCACCTTGGAGCTATGGATCTGTGTCCTAATGTAGTTTGAACCCTCCTCCCTAACTCCAGGAGTGCAGAGAGGCCATCCAAGTGGGTCCCCTATCACCCTGGGCCTATGGTTGTGTGTCCTAATGTAGTTTGAACCCTCCTCCCTAACTCCAGGAGTGCAGAGAGGCCATCCAAGTGGGCTCTCTATCACCCTGGAGCTATGGATCTGTGTCCAAATGTAGTTTGAACCCTCCTCCCTAACTCCAGGAGTGCAGAGAGGCCATCCAAGTGGGCTCTCTATCACCCTGGAGCTATGGATCTGTGTCCTAATGTAGTTTGAACCCTCCTCCCTAACTCCATGAGTGCAGAGAGGCCATCCAAGTGGGTCCCCTATCACCCTGGGCCTATGGATCTGTGTCCTAATGTAGTTTGAACCCTCCTCCCTAACTCCAGGAGTGCAGAGAGGCCATCCAAGTGGGCTCTCTATCACCCTGGAGCTATGGATCTGTGACCTAATGTAGTTTGAACCCTCCTCCCTAACTCCAGGAGTGCAGAGAGGCCATCCAAGTGGGCTCTCTATCACCTTGGAGCTATGGATCTGTGTCCTAATGTAGTTTGAACCCTCCTCCCTAACTCCAGGAGTGCAGAGAGGCCATCCAAGTGGGTCCCCTATCACCCTGGGCCTATGGTTGTGTGTCCTAATGTAGTTTGAACCCTCCTCCCTAACTCCAGGAGTGCAGAGAGGCCATCCAAGTGGGCTCTCTATCACCCTGGAGCTATGGATCTGTGTCCTAATGTAGTTTGAACCCTCCCCCCTAACTCCAGGAGTGCAGAGAGGCCATCCAAGTGGGCTCTCTATCACCCTGGAGCTATGGATCTGTGTCCTAATGTAGTTTGAACCCTCCTCCCTAACTCCAGGAGTGCAGAGAGGCCATCCAAGTGGGTCCCCTATCCTACCCTGGGCATATGGATCTGTGTCCTAATGTAGTTTGTGAACCCTCCTCCCTAACTCCAGGAGTGCAGAGAGGCCATCCAAGTGGGCTCTCTATCACCCTGGGGCTATGGATCTGTGAGCTAATGTAGTTTGAACCCTCCTCCCTAACTCCAGGAGGCAGAGAGGCCATCCAAGTGGGTCCCCTATCACCCTGGGCCTATGGTTGTGTGTCCTAATGTCGTTTGAAACCCTCCTCCCTAACTCCAGGAGTGCAGACGAGGCCATCCAAGTGGGCTCTCTATCACCCTGGAGCTATGGATCTGTGACTAATGTAGTTTTGAACCCTCCTCCCTAACTCAGGAGTGCAGAGAGGCCATCCAAGTGGGCTCTCTATCACCCTGGAGCTATGGATCTGTGACCTAATGTAGTTTGAACCCTCCTCCCTAACTCCAGGAGTGCAGAGAGGCCATCCAAGTGGGCTCTCTATCACCGTGGAGCTATGGATCTGTGTCCTAATGTAGTTTGAACCCTCCTCCCTAACTCCAGGAGTGCAGAGAGGCCATCCAAGTGGGTACACTATCACCCTGGGCCATGGTTGTGTGACCTAATGTATGGTTGAACCCTCCACCCTAACTCCCGGAGTGCAGAGAGGCCATCCAAGTGGGCTCTCTGCACTCCTGGAGCTAGGGATCTGTGTCCTAATGTAGTTTGAACCCTCCTCCATAACTCCAGGAGTGCAGAGAGGCCATCCAAGTGGGTCCCTATCCCCCTGGGCCTATGGATCTGTGTCCTAAGGTAGTTTGAACCCTCCTCCCTAAATCAAGGAGTGCAGATGAGGCCATCCAAGTGGGCTCTCTATCACCCTGGAGCTATGGATCTGTGACCTAATGTAGTTTGAACCTCCTCCCTAACTCCAGGAGGCAGAGAGGCCATCCAAGTGGGCTCTCTATCACCTTGGAGCGATGGATCTGTGTCCTAATGTAGTTTGACACCCTCCTCCCCTAACTCCAGGAGTGCAGAGAGGACATCCAAGTGGGTCCCATATC